>CM035845.1:28038195-33038195 GCA_020510985.1 Pholidichthys leucotaenia | reverse complement strand
CATCAGCCATGGCCAATTCTATGCTGCCACGAGCACAGTTGCCAGATCAAGCAGTCTTCGTATTCTTGCTCAAGATGAAGAAACTAAGAAAAAGCGTCGCTTTCTGAGCAACGTGGTTTTTAAAGAGGTGCTGACACGGAAAAAATGTGTAACCTTGAAATGCCAAGCAAAGCGCTGATTTTCTCCGGGTGCTTCGGTTTCTTGGTTTCTACGGGCATGCACGGGCCTTCCTGAACAGGGTCAAAGGCCACTTTTTGCTCAGCTCTATTTTCGTGATCCTGTCCATGAACTGGAATTACGATGCACCTATCCCTTTTGGTTTCTACGGGCATGCACGGGCCTTCGTGAACAGGGTTGAAAGCCACTTTTTGCTCAGATCTATTTTCATGATCCTGTCCAAGAACTGGAATTACGACGCACCTATCCCTCAACCAGTGGTCTGAGCAAAGAAGAAGAAGAAGAAGAACCACCAGATGGAGAGCAATGGAATGAAGAAAACTGCTGCACGTCAGAAAAGATGCCATGAAGATGAAACACCTCAGGTTCCAGCAGTACGCCACAGGAATAACTGTGAACAACACAGCTGTCTCCCACAGGAGGAGACACTTCAGCAATGGGCATGCAGAAATACTTGCTTATACTTGGTTTCTACGGGCATGGACGGGTATGCACGGGTATGTACTAGTACTAATAAATACCAGCCCCCGACCAACAGTGATCTGTGTGGAGTTTGCATGTTCTCCCCGTGCCTGCGTGGGTTTCCTCCGGGATTTCTCCGGTTTCCTCCCACATGCCAAAAACATGCAAGTTAGGTCAATTGGCATCAACTGGGGATTCTAAATTGTCCATAGGTATGACTGTGAGAGTGAATGGTTGTCTGTCTCTCTGTGTTGGCCCTGTGGTGGACTGGCGAACTGTCCAGGGTGTACCCTGCCTCTCGCCCAGAGTTGCTGGGATAGGCTCCAGCCCCCCTACGACCCAAAAAGGATTAAGCGGAAGAAGATGGATGGAAATACACATTAAAAGCAATTAGGACAGTTAAAGCAGTTAAGACTAGAGAAAACAAGAAGAATGAAAATTCACTGGGTGACTGTAACATATCCCTGAGCAAAATAAAAATTCACTGAGTGAGTATGGCTTGTCTCTGAAAATAACTAATAGACTGTACAATGGTAATTTTAATATGAGAAATGATATGAACCTGAGATGGCATGAGACTATGTACAATGTGCAAATGAGCAATGTACAAATTAGCATCCAGTGTGAGAATTCCTCTGTATAAAGCTGTGTGCCCTGATAATACCCAGTAGACTGTACAATGATAATTTAGAAGCAGACATGACACGGATGTGATACGGGTTGAGACTATGTACAATGTGCAAATGAACATTGTGCAAATTTAGCATCCAGTGTGTGAATTCCGCTTTGCAAAGCTGTGCCCGGAATTATGTTATTTATTCAGGAGTCTGATGGCAGATGGAAAGAAGGAGTTTTTTAGTCTGGATGTACTGCATTTCACACTTCTGTACCTCCAGCCTGAGGGTAGAAGTGTGAACATTCTGTGCTGGGGGTGGTGGTGTCATGGAGGATGGTGGCAGCTCTCCTTTGGACTGTGTGGTGATAGATGCTCTGAAGAGAGGGGAGTGGAGTCCTGATGATCTTCTCAGCTGTCTTCATCACTCTCTGCAGGCGTTTGCGGTCCAAAGCAGTAATGCTGCCATACCACGCAGTGATGCAGTTGGTCAAGATGCTCTCGATGATGCAGCTGTAGAAGTTGCTGAGGATCTTGGGGGACATGCCAAACTTCCTCAGCCTCCTCAGAAAGTAAAGCCACTGTTGAGCTCTCTTAACCAGTTCTGTGGTGTTAACTGCCCATGTAAGGTCCTTGCTGATGTGAATGCCCAAGTATTTAAAGCTGCTCACCTTCTCCACCTCAAGCTCCCGGATGAACAGCAGCCGATGAGGTCTCCTCCCCTTCCTCATGTCCACCATCATTTCCTTCATCTTGTCTGTGTTAAGGGTGAGGTTGTTGTCCTTACACCATGACACCAGGCTGGCCACCTCCCTCCTGTAGGATGCTTATTGCCACCAGTGATGCATCCTATCACTGCTGTGTCGTCCACGAACTTTAAGATGACATTCTCCTTGTGGGAGGCGACACAGTCATGGGTGAAGAGGCTATAGAAGATGGGGCTGAGAACACAACCCTGTGGGACACCTGTGTTCACGATGATGCTGGCTGATGTCCTGTTACCAATCCTGACAGACTGAGGCCTGCCAGTTAGAAAGTCCAGTAGCCAGTTACAGAGGGTGGGGTGCAGGCCAAGTGAAGACAGCTTGTAGGTAAGTTTATGGGGATGACCATGTTGAAGGCGGAGCTGTAGTCAACAAAGAGCATCCTGATGTAGGAGTCTTTATTTTCCAGGTGGGAGAGGGAATAATGGAATGCAGCAGCAATGGCATCTGAGGTGGAACTGTTGGGCCGGTAGGTGTACTTCAGGCAGTCCAGGGTATCCGGTATGCTGTCCTGAATGAGGAGCAGCACCACTCTCTTGAAGCACTTCATGATGACTGAAGTGAGTGCTACTGGCCTGCAATCATTCAGGCAGGTTGGTGGGCTCTTTTTGGGGAGGGGGACAATGGTTGTGGTTTTGAAGCAGGAAGGGACTATGTTGTGGTTGAGGGAGAGGCTAAAGATGGTTGTGAGAACATCAGTCAGCTTGGCAGCACATGCTCTGAGAGCCGCCCAAGGATGTTGTCTGGTCCTGCTGCCTTGTGGGGGTTGATGTTCAACAGTGCTTTGTTTACCTGGCCTGATGAGACTTTTAGTGGAGGGGAAGGGTGCATGTGTGTGTGTGTCTCCTCTCTGCACTGAAGCTGGAGGTCTCAAAGTGGGTGTAAAAGGTGTTGAGATCATCCGACAGGCTGTACGTGGAGCTGGTGGTGTTGCTGGTGGTTCTCTTTCTCATTTCCAAAGCTTTGGGACTCCAGCGAACCACAGTGAGAGCCATTATCCACAAATGGCAAAAATGTGGAACAGTGGTGAACCTTCCCAGGAGTTCACCTTCCCAACAACCCCACAACATCCAAAGAACTGCAGGCCTCACTTGCCTCAGTTAAGGTCAGTGTTCATGACTCCACCATAAGAAAGTGACTGGGCAAAAATGGCCTGCATGGCAGAGTTCCAAGGTGAAAACCACTGCTGAGCAAAAAGAGCATAAAAGCTTTGTGATGATCAGGAAAGCATGCTCCCCCTCCCCTCCTGTGTTTTTTCCTTCTGCCTGTTTCACGGCTCCGGAATTGATTACGTCCACTTGCGTGATTGTGCACACCTGCTGCTGCCTCATCTGCCAGCTTTAAAAGAGCCAGTCTGTGAATGCTTCTTTGCTGGACCGTTGGGTATTGCTGCCAAGCAACTAATGTTAAGTTGTATGGTGTTTATTCTTCCCTGTTGTCTCATCCTTGTGTCGTCTCCTCTTCAGGTTTCTGCCATCTCGGTGGTGTGTTACTCCAGGGCTGCACGTGCTCACCTGACCCTCTCATCATCAAGACAACTAGTATTCCACCCAGGTCTACCAACAATCCCACTCCATCCTGCCATCTTCCCCTTCACCTGTTTATCCTGCTGGTGTTCCCCCCATCAGCTCCCTCCCACGATAGGCTGGGGTCCATAGCCTCTGCTTTCACAGCAAGACTTTCTTCCTCTTTCCCTCTTCTTCTCTCTCCTCTACTAATTTCATTATTAATCATTTCCTCTCTCTCTCCTCTACATGCTCTGTGCTGCTCCAGCGTGCTCGTTTGTGTTTTTGTTACGTATTAGTTTTGTTGTTGTTTGTTAGTGGGGTTTTTTGTCACCACCTGAGTCTGACTGTTTTTCTGGTGTTGTTTGCGCTGCACTTGAGCCTCTGGCTTATAAATTATGACAAGCTTGTCTCAGTTTTGCCAGAAAACATCTTGATGATCCCCAAGACTTTTGGGAAAATACATTTTGGACTGACGAGACAAAAGTTGAACATTTTGGAAGGTGTGTGTCCCATTACATCTGGCGTAAAAGTAACACAGCATTTCAGACAAGGGACATCATACCAGCAGTAAAATATGGTGGTGGTAGTGTGATGGTCTGGGGCTGTTTTGCTGCTTCGAGACCTGGAAGACTTGCTGTGGTAAATGGAACCATGAATCCTGCTGTCGATCAAAAAGTCCTGAAGGAGAATGTCTGGCCATCTGTTCGTAACCTCAAGCTGAAGCGCACTTGGGTTCTTCAGTAGGACAATTATCTAAAACACACCAGCAAGTCCACCTCTGAATGGCTTAAGAAAAACAAAATGAAGACTTTGGAGTGACCTAGTCAAAGTCCTGACCTGAATCCGATTGAGATGCTGAGGCATGACCTTAAAAAGGCGGTTCATGCTTGAAAACCCTCCAATGTGGCTGAATTACAACAATTCTGCAAAGATGAGTGGGCCAAAATTTGACATCATGAGACCAAGATGACACCTAACAACTGATAAACAGTACCTCACCATTGCAAGCCTTCAAACAGGATGTTTTCAGAAGGAAATGACCACTGAGCTTAGAGTGTCACAGAGTGTCATCAGCAGGTTGCAACAGAGATACAGAGACTGGAAGAGTCACAGAACGGCATAGAATTGGACGTCCTTTGGCCACATCCCATGCTGATGACCGCTTCATTGTGAACGGTGCCCTGTGGAACTGGATAAAGAATGCCACTCAAATCCAGGCACATTTAAGGGAGGTGAGAGGCACCCAAGTGTCATGTCAGACCATTCAAAACCATTTACATCAGCGTGGCCTGCGTGCTAGATGACCTGCAAGGGTACCTAACCACACCACCAGGCAAAGGCATCATCGTCTTCAAATCAAATCAAATCAACCTTTATTGTCCTATTGCTGTACATACAACAGTAGTGCAGGCAAGATGAAACTGTGTTTCTCTCGGCATCCATATAAGTTAAAGAACATGATTTAAGACACACTCACACATAGCTTCACCCCCCACCCCACCACATCCATTTACGCATCCCTGAGACATACTTGAAAAAAAAACTAACTATAATATACAAATAATGTACATAATGTCCGTAGGTGCAGTAGTGTATACGAGAGATTCCGGATCAACTGTTCAGCATCCTAACAGCTTGTGGAAGGAAGCTGTTAATCAGTCTGGTGGTTCTGCCTCTGGTGCTCCGGAATCGTTTGCCAGATGGCAGAAGTTCAAAGTGTTTATGCAGAGGGTGAGAATGGTCCTTGACAATGTTCAGTGCCCTGCTCCTACAACGGTTCTGAAAAAGTTCTTGGACAGGGGGGAGGGAGACTCCAATTACCCTCTCAGCTCCCTTAACTATCCTCTGCAGGGCTTTTTTGTCTGACATACTGCAGCTGGAGTACCATGTACCAATGCAGTACATCAGAACACTCTCCACCACACCTCTGTAGAAGGTCCTGAGGATGCAGATGGGGAGAGAGGCCTGTTTGAGTTTCCTCAAGAAGTGCAGTCTCTGCTGGGCCTGCTTCCTGATCCTCAAGGAATTGTTGCTCCAGGTCAGCTCCTGCAAGATCTGCACTCCGAGGAACTTGATGTTCTCCACTCTCTCCACTAAACAGCCGCCGATGCTGAGGGGGACGTGTTCAGGCTGTGACTGCCGGAAGTCGATGATCATCTCCTTCGTTTTGTCTACGTTGAGCACCAGATTGTTCTCCCTGCACCAGCCCTCCAGGTCTCTCACTTCTTCCCTGTACACTGATTCTTTATCCTTCTGAATAAGTACCACCACCATGGTGTCGTCTGCAAACTTAATAATCTGGTTCCCCTCATGTCTGGATACACAGTCATGTGTTAGAAGTGTAAACAACAGTGGACTGAGTACGCAGCCTTGAGGGGATCCAGTGCTCAGCGTGACAGAGTTGGAGATGTTGTTTCCAACCTGGACAGACTGAGGTCTCTGGATCCTGGAAATCCAGGATCCAGAGACATGTGGCGGTGTTCAGACCAAGAAGGAGTAATTTCTCCATCAGTCTCTGGGGAATAATGGTGTTGAATGCTGAACTGAAATCAATGTACAGGAGTCTGGCGTAGGTGCCTTTCTGATCCAGGTGGGTGATGACAGAGTGCAGGGTGGTGACTATAGCATTCTCCGTGGACCGGTTTGAACGATATGCAAACTGGAGCGGGTCGTGTGACACAGGGAGGCAGGCTGTAATGTGTGGTTTGACAAGCTGTTCAAAACACTTCATCACAATTGGTGTCAGTGCAACAGGATGATAGTCATTCAGACAAGACACAACTGGTTTCTTTGCCACTGGTACAATGATAGAGGTCTTGAAGCATCTGGGAACGACGGCCTGACTCAGGGAGATGTTATAAATGTCAGTCAGTACATCCGTCAACTCGCTTGTGCAGTCTTGAAGCACACGTCCCGGGATGTTGTCCGGACCTGCAGCTTTACGTGGGTTGACTCTGGTTAGGGTCCTCAGTGTGTCCGCTGTGTTGATGGTAAAAGCTGGTCTGACCGATGGTGGGGATGGGCCAGCCCTCCCTCTGATTGTCGGGTTTGATGCTTCAAAACGAGCAAAGAAGTTGTTGAGCCTGTCTGGACGCGAAGCGTCGTCATCATCAACCCCCTGCCTAGACTTACAGCCTGCCAGTGTCCAAACTCCCTGCCACATCTGCTTGGTGTTCCTAGTGTCACAGAGGTGTCCCTGGATTTTCTCCGCATAGACGCGCTTCGCCGTCTTAATTCCCTTTGAGAGCTTAGACCTGGATCTCTGGCTATAAGCAGCGAGCGCACCTCTGCGGTCATCTAGGGCTTATGGTTTCCCTGCATAGTGATGGTCTTCACTGTAGTGACATCCTCTGTGCACTTCGTGATGTAGCTGGTGACCGTTTCAGCATACTCCTCCACATCTGTCTTGTCTTCCTGGGAGGCTGCTATTTTGAAGACCTCCCAGTCTGTGTGCAGAAAACAGTCTTTCAGTGCAGAGGTTGCACTCTCTGGCCAAATCCAATTTGTTTCACTACTGGCCTGCTGCGCTTCAATAAGGGTTTGTAGGCAGGCACCAGCATCACGGATATGTGGTCAGAAAGGCCGAGGTGGGGGCGGGGTATCGCCTTATATGCATCTGTGTTTGTGCACACTAAGTCCAACATATTCTCTCCTCTGGTCTTGAAGTCTACACATTGTTTAAACTTGGGGAGCACAGTCTTTAAGCTGGTGTGGTTAAAACCCCCCGCAACCACTACAAAACTGTCCGGATGTGAAGTGTGGATTTCGCTAATTGCATCGTGTAGATCCCCGAGTGCCTTCTTAGCATTAGCGTTAGCGTTAGCGCTCGGCGCTATGTAAACAGCCGCTACAAACACGTTGCTGAATTCCCTTGGCAGATAAAATGGCTGACAATTTACAATAAGGAACTCCGCCAACGGAGAGCAGTGTTTAGATACTAACGTGGCGTTAACGCACCAGTTCTTGTTAACATAGATGCATAGCCCCCCCCCCCCCCCACGGCTCTTACCGGAGCTCGCCGTTTCTCTGTCTGCCCGGAACAATGTCATATCTTCTAGTTGAATGGCCTCGTCAGGGATGTTGTCGTGGAGCCATGTCTCAGTGAACGCAAGCACACAGCAGTCCCTCCACTCTCTCCGGGTTTCTCTCAGCAGCCGCAGCTCGTCCAGCTTGTTGTCGAGGAAGCGGATGTTAGAGAGAATGAGCGATGGTACCGCTGGTCTGGAGGGGTTAGCCTTTAGTCCAGCATGGATCCCGGCCCTTTTTCCACGCTTTTGCTTGCGTTCCCTTCGCTTACGCTTACTCCTCTCCCGGGTAGCTTCTAGCAGGGACTCCGCCAGAATTCCATGCTGGCATAGAATGTCCAAGTCACAACCGAGCGTCGCGATTCTTGCAGCGTGCAGTACCTTGATGTTTAATAAGGTCTCACGGTTGTAGGTTTTACAGAATGTACATCTGGGATGATCAAAACACTCAAAACTCTCACACTCGCTGATGCCAAGAGGGGCTGCTGCGTCCATGCGCACCGCCATCAATGCATGGACCAGCCAGCATTTATGCTGGACAAGGGATTAGTGGGCCTCAGTTGCGGTTCTCTGATGAAAGTCGATTCATGTTGAGCAGAAATGATGGCTGCTGTGGTCTATATTAACCATATATTCCATAACCTACATATGTTGAAGCATGTGGAAATGTTTGGTAATTACATATGTAAAGGACTTCACACCTCTGAGAGGACAAAGGGCTCTCACCCGCCGAGCGAAGAACAAAGACGTTCCCGGACGCGGCGGAGGAGACCGGAGGAGACCGGAAGAGCCACCCTCACCCCCTAAGGCGAGGAGAGGAAACACCAAGACAATGGGGGGATTAAGATAATGAGGGATGTCAGCCTTTGTTATGCATGTCTTTTGTTGTGTGCCAGTATAAAGTCAGTGAGCTGGAGACATTCTGTCTCTTTTCCCTTCTGCCACTCTCTGCACCAGATGAGACTTGTTAGAAGAGCTGGATATTAAACTCTGCTTATAAACCAAATCGCCTCTTCATTTCCCAGCTCCTCTACACTGGTGACCTTGACGCGAGTATGGACCGGAGGCATTCCCCCGCAATCGACTCATCCGTGGCGACCCAGGCAGACGCCAGCAGCCACGCAGACGAGGGAACAGATGGACAACTGTTCCCCCCGGCAGAAGAGATTGAGAGAGCTCAGCCGAGCACCAGCACCGCCGTGAGAGCCGAGGCAGGGCACTCTCACCCGGCGGGCACAACAGTGATGGTGTGCATGAATGCCGTTGCTGTCAAGCTGCCAGACTTCTGGCAAGAAGACCCCGCCTCTTGGTTTCAGCAGGCTGAAGCCCAATTTACACTGGCGGGCATCACGGCTGATGACACCAAATTTTATCATATCGTCTCCAAACTCGACGCCGCCACTTTGAAGTGTGTGCGGAGCATGATCCGGCGACCACCGGCCCGGGACAAATATGAGACGCTCAAAGCAACCATCGTGGCGAACTACGTCCCATCAGCGGAAGAGAGAGCCGAGAAGATCCTGGCGGTCTACGGCCACAGAGGGTGCAAACCGAAGGCCATCATGGAGGATTTGCTACAGCTCAAAGAAGAGGACAATGACAACTTCCTCTTCCAGTTTATTTTCCTCAGCACGCTGCCGCCACACATGAGAGGGACACTCGCCAGCATGAAGTGCAACAACCACCAAGACTTCCGCGTGCTGGCCAATGAAGCTCATCGGCTCGTCAACGCCTGCAGGGAGCTGACACCCACAGCAGCATCCGCAGACCTCAAAGCTCATGCCCCGAGCCACGAGGAGCCACAACCCACGGAGCAGACCCAGCCCACGGTGACAGCGACACGGCCAAGACGTAACAGACAGAGCGATGTTTGTTATTACCACCACCGCTTCGCCGAGAAGGCTCACAAATGTGTTCCCCCCTGCAAATTTAAACGCCAAAGCCGAGAGCCGTTAACGGCAGCGGCTCTCGGTGAGAAAAACAAGCTGTTGTACGTGACGGATGGACACTCAGGCAAGCAGTTCCTCATCGACACAGGAGCCCAGCTGAGTTTCTTCATGCCCTCCCACGCAGATCGAGCCACGGGCACCCGGGGCAACGGAGCCGTGGCAGCCAACGGCTCTAGCATCGACACGTTCGGCAAAAAGAGCCTGCACCTCCTCATCCACGGCCGCAGCTACAGATGGACATTTGTTGTAGCGGCGGTGAGTTTTAACTTATTAGGCGCAGATTTTTTGTGTGCACATGGGTTATTAGTGGATCTAGCAAATAGGCGCCTGGTTAATGCACTGTCCTTTGCTTCTATTCCATGCTCAGCCCGAGTTTCTCCACCACCTGTGCAGGCCAACATCACCACGGCAGGAGGTAAGTTTGAGCAACTCCTCACCCAATTTCCAGCACTCACAATTCCCAAATTCTCAGCCACTGTGGCTAAACACGGGGTTGAACACTTCATTCCCACAACGGGACCTCCCGTTTTTGCCAAAGCTCGCCGCTTAGACGCGGCCAAGCTCAACATAGCACGGGACGAGTTTACAACTCTTGAAAAATTGGGCATTGTTAGACGCTCGAAGAGCCCCTGGGCCTCACCACTTCACATGGTTCCGAAATCCGACGGTTCTTGGAGACCGTGCGGAGATTACCGCAGATTAAACAACGCTACAGCGCATGACCGTTACCCAATCCCTCACATTCAAGATTTTTCACTACATCTAGCGGGTGCGCGCATTTTTTCAAAAATAGACTTAGTCCGCGGTTATCACCAAGTCTCAGTCCGAGCAGAAGACGTTCCTAAAACAGCGGTAATAACCCCTTTCGGCCTTTTTGAATTTCTGCGAATGCCTTTCGGCCTCAAAGGCGCTGCTCAAACTTTTCAATGAATGATGGACGCGGTCCTACGCGACCTTCCTTTTGTCTTTGTCTACCTCGACGACATGCTGGTAGCCAGCTCGTCTGAGGAAGAACACGAGCAGCACCTCACTACGGTTTTTCAGAGGCTGGAAGAGCACGGGCTAATAATCAATCCAGCCAAATGCAAATCCGGCGTGTCACAAATTGATTTTTTAGGACACAAAGTCTCTCCGAAGGGGGCAGTTCCACTTCCAGACAAAGTTCATGCGATAGAAAGTTTTCCACGGCCACAAACGGTCAAATCGCTACAAGAATTTTTAGGGATGGTTAATTTTTACAACCGCTTCCTCCCCCACGCAGCTCAGCTCATGCAGCCCCTATATGACGCGCTCAAAAAAAAGAAAGCTTCCAACGCGGCCGAATGGACCCCGGAGCGCGAACGCGCTTTCGCGGAAGTAAAAAGCGCCCTAGCTAACGCCACATTGTTAGTTCACCAAGATCCCTTGGCCCGCATTGCACTAACCACAGATGCTTCAGACCTAGCCATAGGGGCAGTTGTAGAACAACTTGTCAGCGGGGTCTGGCAACCTTTAGCATTCTTTAGCAAATCGCTAAACCAAACTGAACGCAAATACAGCACTTTTGACAGAGAGCTGCTGGTGCTTCATTTATCCATCCGCCACTTCCAGTTCTGGTTAGAAGGGCGGAGTTTCACGGCTTTTGTAGACCATAAACCGCTCACCTTTGCTATGGCTAAAATTTCAGAACCATGGTCAGGCAGGCAACAAAGACAGCTAGCTGCGATTTCAGAGTTCACCACAGACATTCGACACGTGGCAGGCAAACTTAACGTAGTAGCGGACTGTCTCTCTCGCGCTGTGACACCACCAGAGCGCGGGGAGACAGATTATACTGCCTCGGCAGCAGAACTCTTCACTAACGCAGACACATACGCAGCACCTATCCATGCAGGGATAGATTATGCAGCCATGGCGGAGGAACAAAACAGTGACGCGGACGTGCGCGCACTCCTGTCTGGACCAACAGGGTTAAGGCTGGAGAAAAAGGGTTTACGCGACGGCGTGCCCCCCCTAATAAGCGATGTTTCAACAGGCCGACCTCGCCCGTTAGTACAAGCTACATGGCGCCGCCGTATTTTCGACGCAATTCACTCCCTCGCGCACCCAGGTGTGCGCGCCTCGGTTAAAATGGTCGCCGAAAAGTTTGTGTGGCCAGGCCTGCGCAAAAACGTAAAAGAATGGGCAAAAACTTGCATTTCTTGTCAACGCGCCAAAATACACAGACACACAAAAGCCCCTCTGGAGCCTTTTCCAATCCCTGCTAGAAGGTTCGACCACGTTCATGTCGACCTCGTGGGGCCACTACCTTCCTCCCAAGGTTTCACACACCTGTTAACAATGATAGACCGCACCACACGCTGGCCAGAGGCAGTCCCTCTAGCGGTAACCACAGCGGAGGAAGTCGCTCGCGTTTTTTTGACAAACTGGGTGGCACGTTTCGGCGTCCCATCGGACATCACGTCTGATAGGGGGCCTCAATTTGTCTCAGAGCTCTGGTCAGCCATGTCCAACAGCTTAGGGGCAACAATTCACCGCATCACCGCTTATCACCCTCAGGCTAATGGGTTATGTGAGCGTTTTCACAGGTCTTTAAAGGCTGCCCTCAGAGCCTCACTAACGGACACAAATTGGGTAAATAAACTTCCCTGGGTTTTATTGGGGTTGCGTGCTGCACCTAAAGAGGATCTAGACGCCTCTCCCGCAGAATTAGTCTTTGCACAACCTCTCAGGCTCCCAGGTGAATTTTTACCAGAGAACCCAGAGCCAGGGCACCTTCCAGTCCCAAGGTTTTTAGGCAACAACGGACCGAACTCTCTCCCCGGTCCAGCTCATCACTCCTTCCCACGGGTTTTTGTCCCTCAGGCTTTAAAAAACGCTGAGTTCGTTTTTGTTAAGCATGAAGCTTTAAAACCTACCTTTCGCCCAGTATACGATGGGCCATTCAGAGTGCTGGAACATGGTGATAAACACTTTGTGCTTGATTTTTGGGACAGAAAAGAAACAGTCAGCATTGACAGACTTAAACCTGCCTTCTTGTTGAAAGACGAGCCTGCACAGTTGGCGAGAGCACCTCGGCGGGGTAGACCCCCCAAGAGAAAAGACTCAGCCCCCAGGCAGGGAACAAATAACCTCTCTCCTTCCCACACTGCAGATGCCTCTCAAGAAGGTCCCAGCAGGGCGCCTAAACCAACCTACAGCAGTTTTGGGAGAAGATTAAAACCCAGACAGCACAGGGACTGATACAAACCACTCCACAATTGTTTACTAATTGTGCTGCAACAGTTTAGGACTGACTTATGATCTTACTATGCTGTTATAATTACCACTGTACTCTCTTAGGAGCATGGCTGCTAGAAAGTTCTTCCGTGGCAACAGATGTAACACTTAGTATGTCATAATAACTATCTTAGACTGTGAACCTTTCTGTTGTCTTTTCTTAGTTGTTTGGGGGGCCTGTGGTCTATATTAACCATATATTCCATAACCTACATATGTTGAAGCATGTGGAAATGTTTGGTAATTACATATGTAAAGGACTTCACACCTCTGAAAGGACAAAGGGCTCTCACCCGCCGAGCGAAGAACAAAGACGTTCCCGGACGCGGCGGAGGAGACCGGAGGAGACCGGAGGAGCCACCCTCACCCCCTAAGGCGAGGAGAGGAAACACCAAGACAATGGGGGGATTAAGATAATGAGGGATGTCAGCCTTTGTTATGCATGTCTTTTGTTGTGTGCCAGTATAAAGTCAGTGAGCTGGAGACATTCTGTCTCTTTTCCCTTCTGCCACTCTCTGCACCAGATGAGACTTGTTAGAAGAGCTGGATATTAAACTCTGCTTATAAACCAAATCGCCTCTTCATTTCCCAGCTCCTCTACAGCTGCCAACAATGTTGGTGACGTCAAGGAGAGCGCTATGCATCAACCACTGTTGTCACCAGACGAGCTTTTGGTGGTAGTGGTGTTACAGTCTGGGTAGGCATTTCTAGTCAATACAGAACTGCCCTACACCTTGTGAATGGTACAGTGACAAGCCGATACTACCTGAATAACATCATTAATCCAGTCATTGTGCTCTGCATGAACAACACAGGCCAAATTTCATCTCCATGGATGATCCAGCTCATCGAGGTTGCATCATTAGGGAATGGCTGCTGGAGGCTAGGGTACCTCAAATGGAATGGCCTGCACTTTCTCCAGACCTGAATCCCATACAAGATCTATGGAATCAGCTGAGTTGCCGTGTAGAGGCTCGTAACCCTGCACCCATCAACCTCAATGACCTGAGGGCTGCCCTTCAAGAAGAGTGGAATGCCATGCCTCAGCAGACAATAAGTCGACTTGTGAACAGCATGAAGATGTCGTTGTCAAGCTGTAATTGATGCTCAAGGGCACATGACAAGTTACTGAGACGTTGATATTTTTTGTTGTTGTATACCCACCACTGCTGTTGGCTTTTGTTTTAATAAATTATTTGATATGAGGAAATCACCATTGCATACTTCTACTTAAATGCCCTACTTTCATGATATAATATCACTGCTGTGTGAACGTTTTACATTTTCCATAAATTTCACCCAAAAGCCAAATATCCCTGACTTTTTGTGAGTAGTGTATGTACAGTGGAGCAAAAAAGTATTTAGTCAGCCACCAATTGTGCAAGTTCTCCCACTTTAAAGATGAGAGAGGTCTCCAATTTTCATCATAGGTACACCTCAACTATGAGAGACAAAATGGGGAAAAAAAATCCAGAAAATCACATTGAAGGATTTTTAATGAATTAATTGGTAAATTCCTCGGTAAAATAAGTATTTGGTCAATAACAAAAGTTCATCTCAATACTTTGTTATATACCCTTTGTTGGCAATGGCAGAGGTCAAACATTTTCTGTAAGTCTTCACAAGGTTTTCACACACTGTTGCTGGTATTCTGGCCCATTCCTCCATGCAGATCTCCTCTAGAGCAGTGATGTTTTGGGGCTGTCACTGGGCAACACAGACTTTCAACTCCCTCCAAAGATTTTCTATGGGGTTGAGATCTGGAGACTGGCTAGGCCACTCCAGGACCTTGAAATGCTTCTTACAAAGCCACTCCTTGGTTGCCCGGGCTGTGTGTTTGGGATCATTGTCATGCTGAAAGACCCAGCCACGTTTCATCTTCAATGCCCTTGCTGATGGAAGGAGGTTTTCACTCAAAATCTCACGATACATGGCCCCATTCATTCTTTCCTTTACACGAATCAGTTGTCCTGGTCCCTTTGCAGAAAAACAGCCCCAAAACATGATGTTTCCACCCCATGCTTCATAGTAGGTATGGTGTTCTTTGTCCTCCAAACACGACAAGTTGAGTTTTTACAATAAAGTTCTATTTTGGTTTCATCTGACCATATGACATTCTCCCAATCCTCTTCTGGATCATCCAAATGCTCTCTAGCAAACTTCAGACAGGCCTGGACATGTACTGGCTTAAGCAGGGGGACACATCTGGCACTGCAGGATTTGAGTCCCTGGCGGCGTAGTGTGTTACTGATGGTAGCCTTTGTTACTTTGGTCCCAGCTCTCTGCAGGTCATTCACTAGGTCCCCCCGTGTGGTTCTGGGATTTTTGCTCACCATTCTCGTGATCATTTTGACCCCACGGGGTGAGATCTTGCGTGGAGCCCCAGATTGAGGGAGATTATCAGTGGCCTTGTATGTCTTCCATTTTCTAATAATTGCTCCCACAGTTGATTTCTTCACACCAAGCTGTTTACCTATTGCAGATTCAGTCTTCCCAGCCTGGTGCAGGTCTACAGTTTTGTTTCTGGTGTCCTTTGACAGCTCTTTGGTTTTGGCCATAGTGGAGTTTGGAGTCTTGACTGTTTGAGGTTGTGGACAGGTGTCTTTTATACTGATAAAGAGTTCAAACAGGTGCCATTAATACAGGTAACGAGTAGAGGACAGAGGAGCTTCTTAAAGAAGAAGTTACAGGTCTGTGAGAGCCAGAAATCTTGCTTGTTTGTAGGTGACCAAATACTTATTTTACCGAGGAATTTACCAATTAATTCATTAAAAATCCTTCAATGTGATTTTCTGGATTTTTTTTTCTTCTCATTTTGTCTCTCATAGTTGAGGTATACCTATGATGAAAATTGGAGACCTCTCTCATCTTTTAAGTGGGAGAACTTGCACAATTGGTGGCTGACTAAATACTTTTTTCCCCCCACTGTATATATATATATATATATATATATATATATATATATACAGTATATACTGTATGTGTATATACAGTATACTGTATGTGTGTGTGTGTGTGTGTGTATATATATATATATATATATATATATATATATATATATATATATATACAGCCGTGGACAAAATTGTTGGTACCCCTCTGTTAATGAAAGAAAAACCCACAAAGGTCACAGAAATAACTTGAATCTGACAAAAGTGGTAATAAATAAAAATTCTATGAAAATTAACCAATGAAAATCAGACAATGCTTTTGAAATGTGGTTCAACAGAACTACCTTTAAAAAATAAACTCATGAAACAGGCCTAGACAAAAATGATGGTACCCTTAGAAAAGAATGAAAATAATGTGACCATAGGGACATGTTCAACCAAGATGTGTCCTCTAATTAACATCACAGGTGTCTACAAACTTGTAATCAGTCAGTCGGGCTATTTAAAGGGTGACAAGTAGTCACTGTGCTGTCTGGTGACATGGTGTTTACTACACTAAACATGGACCAGAGGAAGCAAAGGAGAGAGTTTTCTCAGGAGATTAGAAAGAAAATTATAGACAAGCATGTTAAAGGTAAAGGCTATAAGACCATCTCCAAGCAGCTTGATGTTCCTGTGACTACAGTTGCACATATTACTCAGAAATTTAAGATCCACAGGACTGTAGCCAACCTCCCTGGACGTGGCTGCAGAAGGAAAAATGGAAGAGACGGATAATACGAATGGTAACGAAAGAGCCCAGAACAACCTCTAAACACATTCAAGGTGAACTCCAAGGTCAAGATACATCAGTGTCAGATCGCACCATCTGTTGTTGTCTAAGCCAAAGTGGACTTCATGGGAGACGACCAAGGAGAACACCACTGTTGAAAACAAATCATAAAAAAGCCAGACATTTGCCAAACTGCATGTTGACAAGCCACAAAGCTTCTGGGAGAATATCCTATCGACAGATGAGACAAAACTGGAACTTTTTGGCAAGGCACATCAGCTCTATGTTCACAGACGCTAAAATGAAGCATACCAAGAAAAGAACACTGTCCCTACTGTGAAACATGGAGGAGGTTCTGTTATGTTCTGGGGCTGCTTTGCTGCATCTGGCACAGGGTGTCTTGAATCTGTGCAGGGTACAATGAAATCTCAAGACTACCAAGGTATTCTAGAGAGAAACGTGCTGCTCAGTGTCAGACAGCTTGGTCTCCGTCACAGGTCATGGGTCTTGCAACAGGATAATGACCCAAAACACACAGCTAAAAACACCCAAGAATGGCTAAGAGCCAAACATTGGACTATTCTAAAGTGGCCTTCTATGAGCCCTGATCTAAATCCTATTGAACATCTGTGGAAGGAGCTGAAACATGCCGTCTGGAGAAGGCACCCTTCAAAGCTGAGACAACTGGAGCAGTTTGCTCATGAGGAGTGGGCCAAAATACCTGCTGAGAGGTGCAGAAGTCTCATTGACAGTTACAGAAATCGTTTGATTGTAGTGATTGCCTCAAAAGGTTGTGCAACAAAATATTAAGTTAAGGGTACCATCATTTTTGTCCAGGCCTGTTTCATGAGTTTGTTTTTTCAAAAAAAAATCTGTTGAACCACATTTCAAAAGCATTGTCTGATTTTCATTGGTTAATTTTCATAGAATTTGTATTTATTACCACTTTTGTCAGATTCAAGTTATTTCTGTGACCATTGTGGGTTTTTCTTTCATTAACAGAGGGGTACCAACAATTTTGTCCACGTATGTGTATATATATACAGTATATATACTGTATATATATATATATATATATATATATATATATATATATACTGTATACTGTATGTGTGTGTGTGTGTGTGTGTGTGTGTGTGTGTAATATACACACATGCACACTTGTACATATGCATATAAAATGAGTCAATATAAATATTGAAAGGCTGTTAAAGTGACAATGAAGAAGGTAGAGGACTGAGTACGGGTAGGGACCAATAAGTATGCATCCTTCTTCGACTCCCTTTCGGACTTGATATTTGAGTTGTTTGATTGGTGTTTTGTATTATGCTTATTTGTTGCTCATTGTAGTGTATCAGATACTGTATGATACATTTGATATTGAGTGTACTATGGGTGGCAGCTCCACCTTTCCGGTTCCGCCGCCACCCTGGTTATAAAAGGCGGATGTGGAAGAGGCCTGGTCTCTTTACGACCAGACCTCTGCCTTGTACGAGAGCGCCTGTATCAGAGTGTGCGTTCATAAATAAACCTTCGTTCTACTGCACCTCCGGCCTGGTTATTGAAGTATGAGTTATGGATATAACACTCACTGTTTCTGATTTTTTTAAATATATCTATGCTATTCTCCTTTTGTATGGAATAGACCTTATAAACCTAACCTAAAACCCATTATTTGTTCTGTGATGACATATCCATATCTTGGGCCACTAGAACACTGAAACTGAATATGCATAAACTGCAATGACATTCTGGTAAAATTCCATAAAATTTCACAAACACTCCCTGTGCAATGATTTTATTACTCTTAGTGCAATATTGCATTTATCCAGGTAAATAACCTGGGCATGGGCAGCATGGTGGTGCAGTGGTTAGCACTGTTGCCTTACAGCTAGAAGGTTCCTGGTTCGAATCCCCAGGCTGGCAGGGGTTGGAACCTTTCTGTGTGGAGTTTGCATGTTCTCCCTGTGCTGCGTGGGTTTACTCCGGGGGCTCCGGTTTCCTCCCACAATCCAAAAGACATGCATGTTAGGTTAATTGGCTGTTCTAAATTGTCCCTAAATATCTGTTTCCTATGGGCCCTTAGAATAGAGGGTTAGCACTAGTAAAAGTGCTTTGAGTGGTCTTTGTGACTAGAAAAGCGCTATATAAGTGTAGGTTAGTAATTATTCCACTGCTGCCTTTCTTACTGTATATTTTATTCACAGTGTAAATGTACGTAACCTGGGTCATTATAGTATTGCTGTTTTATTTTATCGTAAATTGATTCAGTATTTTTACTGTGTGTCATTAACTAGAGACTGGATATGCACCCTAGTTTCATTGTACTTGTACTGTACAATGACAATAAAGCTATTCTATTATATTCTATTCTATCCAGCTGCTCACATGCTCACATTATCACATAGTAAGAAAAAATTCAAAAGCTTTTAGAGATGTGTAAACCATTGCTCCATATACAGTGGGGGGGAAAAGTATTTAGTCAGCCACCAATTGTGCAAGTTCTCCCACTTAAAAGATGAGAGAGGTCTCCAATTTTCATCATAGGTATACCTCAACTATGAGAGACAAAATGAGAAAAAAAAAATCCAGCAAATCACATTGAAGGATTTTTAATGAATTAATTGGTAAATTCCTCGGTAAAATAAGTATTTGGTCACCTACAAACAAGCAACATTTCTGGCTCTCACAGATAACTTCTTCTTTAAGAGGCTCCTCTGTCCTCCACTAGTTACCTGTATTAATGGCACCTGTTTGAACTCGTTATCAGTATAAAAGACACCTGTCCACAACCTCAAACAGTCAAGACTCCAAACTCCACTATGGCCAAAACCAAAGAGCTGTCAAAGGACACCAGAAACAAAATTGTAGACCTGCACCAGGCTGGGAAGACTGAATCTGCAATAGGTAAGCAGCTTGGTGTGAAGAAATCAACTGTGGGAGCAATTATTAGAAAATGGAAGACATACAAGACCACTGATAATCTCGCTAGATCTGGGGCTCCACGCAAGATCTCACCCCGTGGGGTCAAAACGATCACGAGAACAGTGAGCAAAAATCCCAGAACCACACGGGGGGACCTAATGAATGACCTGCAGAGAGCTGGGACCAAAGGAACAAAGGCTACCATCAGTAACACACTACGCCGCCAGGGACTCAAATCGTGCAGTGCCAGACGTGTCCCCCTGCTTAAGCCAGTACATGTCCAGGCCCGTCTGAAGTTTGCTAGAGAGCATTTGGATGATCCAGAAGAGGACTGGGAGAATGTCATATGGTCAGATGAAACCAAAATAGAACTTTTTGGTAAAAAGTCAACTTGTCGTGTTTGGAGGAGAAAGAATGCTGAGTTGCATCCAAAGAACACCATACCTACTGTGAAGCATGGGGGTGGAAACATCATGCTTTGGGGCTGTTTTTCTGCAAAGGGACCAGGACGACTGATCCATGTAAAGGAAGAATGAATGGGGCCATGTATCGTGAGATTTTGAGTGAAAACCTCCTTCCATCAGCAAGGGCATTGAAGATGAAACGTGGCTGGGTCTTTCAGCATGACATGATCCCAAACACACCGCCTGGGCAACGAAGGAGTGGCTTCGTAAGAAGCATTTCAAGGTCCTGGAGTGGCCTAGCCAGTCTCCAGATCTCAGCCCCATAGAAAATCTTTCGAGGAAGTTGAAAGTCCGTGTTGCCCAGCGACAGCCCCAAAACATCACTGCTCTAGAGGAGATCTGCATGGAGGAATGGGCCAAAATACCAGCAACAGTGTGTGAAAACCTTGTGAAGACTTACAGAAAACATTTGACCTCTGCCATTGCCAACAAAGGGTATATAACAAAGTACTGAGATGAACTTTTGTTATTGACCAAATACCTATTTTCCACCATAATCTGCAAATAAATTCTTTAAAAATCAGACACTGTGATTTTCTGGATTTTTTTTTTTCTCATTTTGTCTCTCATAGTTGAGGTATACCTATGATGAAAATTGGAGACCTCTCTCATCTTTTAAGTGGGAGAACTTGCACAATTGGTGGCTGACTAAATACTTTTTTGCCCCACTGTATCAGGTCAGAACTTTAGGAAGAACTGCATTGTATGTTGCACACCATAAGAGCAAACAGAAGTTGTTTAGGACAGTTAAACAATTTTTTTTTATGTCTATGACAGAGAATGCGCTAGAGGAGGGTATTGTAACGTGCTGCTCGACATGGCGACGTCCCACCGGGAGATTCGAACTCACGCCTCCCGCTCCGGAGTCCCGCACCCTACCTGTGTCGCCAATAGGGTCAACCCACTTGGCAAGCCAAGTAGGGTGCTCATATTGAGTTCGCTACACTACTCCCCTCTGGTTCTCGACATCGTCCTGATGTCAGCGCCCCATTACTGCTTTGGACAGGAGATCCCACTTCTGACACCAGTGTAACGTGCTGCTCGACATGGCGACGTCCCACCGGGAGATTTGAACTCACGCCTCCCGCTCCGGAGTCCTGCACCCTACCTGTGTCGCCAATAGGGTCAACCCACTTGGCAAGCCAAGTAGGGTGCTCATATTGAGTTCGCTACAGTATATTACAGACTGCATATAAATTTATCTGGGTTACATTGCACTTCTGCGTATGACTTTTCACAATACAAGAAACTGTGTCAAAGGTCGCTGTGACACAAATCTGCAGATCATGTTTCAAATGACTAATAAAAAAACACCGCAACTTTCAAATGTGACAGAAACCTTTTGCTTACAAAATACAGCATCATGAATGAATCTTTCCCTGAATATTCTTTAACATATCTACATGACGAACAAATCTCCACGTTTTACCTGGCGGTAGCAGCGGAGACGCTCCCCAGTCTAAAGAAACTCGGTCTAATGACCATGACGCTCCTCAGCATGTTTACAAACACCAACAGAGACTCAACTCCTCCGCACTTCCTCTGCTCTCTCTCTCCTTCTGTGATCGCTGGCTGCTCATGCTGCGTTTCCCCTGCATTTAGTCACGCCCCTTCTACTTCCGCAAATGGCACCCTAACTCGAAAAAAATCTCCACTGAAATGAAATTGATTGATTGATTGATACTATTTATTTCGAACAATGCAACATAAAATCAAGAATATAAAAACAAAAAATCCAAATGCAGTCCGAAGGGAACAGGATTGAAGCCAAAAGCTTATCCTGTCCCATCATTAACTAATAAATATTAATATACGTACCTGCTTGCACACATACGGTCATGTGAAAAAAAAATTAGGACACCCCTGTTGTATAGTTATTTATATGGTTCATGTTGTGTTTATGTTCTGTGCTCTTATTTGTGTAGCACAGGGTGGTGGCTCCGCCTTCCGGTTTCGCCACCACTCGTGACTATAAAAGGGCTGCAGGCAGGAGGGGCACAGTCCAAGGACAGATCATTTTTTCCCACATAGGTTGTTCAGAACTCCTTATACAAAGATATAGAGTGACAATAATCAAGTCAGTGGCAGTAACGCACCTGTAAGCTGGTTGCCAACCGCCAATCAAATCTAGAAGAAGAAGAAGGGCGTCTTGGCCATCTTCTCTGCCTAGGGGTTAGGTGTGATTAGGTTACACTGCCCATTCAGCAACTTTAATTGTGTGGAAATTCATTCATTCATTCATCTTCTTCCGCTTAATCCTTTTTGGGTCGTGGGGGGGCTGGAGTCTATCCCAGCATCTTTGGGCGAGTGGCAGGGTACACCCTGGACAGATCGCCAGTCCATCGCATGGCCAACACAGAGAGACAGACAACCATTCACTCTCACAGTCATACCTAAGGACAATTTAGAATCCCCAGTTTTGATGCCAGTTAACCTAACTTGCATGTTTTTGGCATGTGGGAGGAAACCTGAGAAATCCCGGAGTAAACCCACGCAGACACGGGGAGAACATGCAAACTCCACACAGATCACTGTTGGTCGGGGGCTGGAATCGAACCCAGGATCCCCCGGCCAAGGGTGAGTTGCTGTGCTGCCGTAGTGCTAACCACTCCACCACCGTGCCGCTCCTGTGTGGAAATTTGTCTTTTAAATTGACAAACATCATATTTGTCATTCATGGCAAAATTTGATCGAGAGCAAAAGATAATTTCGCTCATGCTGTAGCACCTTGGGGGAGTCAGATTATTTAGCATCTCAGACAAGAGACAGTGGATAAGCATGGGAAAACAATGCTCAGGAGGTTCCTGGCGAGATAGCAGGAAGGAGTCAAGGACGTAGGGGGTTGAATGCAGTGTAATGCAAATGTCATGTTGTGTGTGGAGAAATGCCATGAAACTTGTGAAGAGAGATTTGGGTAAAAAGAGAGTGCCTGCTAAAATGAGTCAGTCTGTTCTGTGCTTGAGAGATGTGAAGTGTGTAATAAACCATCTGCCATGAGTCAGCCTCTTATTTCACACACTCCACACTGGTGACCCAAGACGTATTATGGAACACGAGGCAAGAACCCCGGAGCCGGCCCGGTCAGGAAGCTCCAGCGAGGCGGCAGCCATCCCACAGACAGCCCGGACTGGAACCCCCAGCCACGCGTGTGCAGTTTCAGTCAAGCTACCAGATTTCTGGCAGCACAACCCGCGCTCTTGGTTCCACCACACCGAGGCCCAGTTTGCCCTCCGGGGAGTAACGGCAGATGACACCAGATTCTACCATGCGGTCGCAGTGCTGGAC
Source organism: Pholidichthys leucotaenia (assembly GCA_020510985.1). NCBI lineage: Eukaryota > Metazoa > Chordata > Actinopteri > Cichliformes > Pholidichthyidae > Pholidichthys > Pholidichthys leucotaenia. The sequence goes on along the minus strand of CM035845.1, from coordinate 33,015,102 downwards.
ACCCACATAGCTCAGCAGGTAGCGAGCAACAAATACGAGGCGCTCAAGGCTGCGCTGACCTGGCGCTACACGCTCTCGGAATGTGAGAGAGCGGAGAGGCTCCTGACGCGGGCCGAGTTAGGAGATGGTTCGGCCGTAGACCTGATTGAGAAGATGCTGGCGTTAATGGGCACGGACGACGGGCACTTTCTGTTTGCCCACCTCTTCCTCCGGAACCTTCCAACAGTGGCAAGAGCGGTTCTAGCCAATTCGCCGTTGCTGGCCGCGCGCGACTACCGTGCGCTAGCCCAGGAGGCAGACCAGATCATCATCACCACCAGGGCGATCACAGTCAACGCGGCAGCGGCGGAGCCCAGCGAGACGACCAGAGGAGGCGAGGAGCCACCGACGGTAGCGGCAGCGGGGGCCAAGGAACGCCAGAGAGACATGCTCTGCTTCTACCACCGCCGCTTCGGAGAGAAAGCACGCAGATGTGCGCCACCATGCCAATTCAAGCGCTCGGGAAAACGCCGAGGACGGCGGTCGGTAGCAGCTGCGACCCTCAGTAAAGAGAACAAGCTGCTCTACATGACGGATGCACGCTCGGGGAGGCGTTTCCTCGTGGACACCGGAGCCCAGAAGAGTTTCATCCTGCCAACCTATGCTGACCGGCTGGCAGGACCTAGCGGCCCCGAGATGTTGGCAGCAAACGGCTCGGATATTAAGACCTTTGGTGAGAGGACACTGATCTTATCTCTACACGGCCGTACATATGAGTGGACTTTTGTCATAGCAGCACTGAATTACCATATCCTGGGGGCTGATTTTCTGTGTGCACATGGTTTACTGGTTGATGTTGCTAACAGGCGCCTGGTTAATGCACTGTCCTTTGACTCTCTCCCCTGTATAGCTCGAGTGACCTGGCCAACAGCACAAGCCAACGTCACAGCTACAGGCGGTAAGTTCCACACACTGCTCACTCAGTTCCCAGCGCTCACGGTCCCGACGTTTTCGGCGGCCATCACTAAACATGGGGTGGAGCACTTTATCACCACCACCGGGCCGCCCGTTTTTGCAAGACCTCGGCGCTTGGACGCAGCTAAACTGGCCATAGCGCGCGAGGAGTTCGCCAACCTGGAAAGGTTGGGCATCATCAGGCGATCAAACAGCCCATGGGCATCCCCGCTACACATGGTCCCTAAGGCTGAGGGATCGTGGCGACTGTGCGGTGATTTCCGCAGGTTGAACAACGCCACAGCGCACGACCGCTACCCAATTCCCCACATACAGGATTTTTCCGTTCACCTCGCCGGAGCACGCATTTTTTCTAAAATAGACCTGGTCTGCGGTTACCACCAAGTCCCAGTGCGCACGGAGGACGTACCCAAAACAGCGGTAATAACTCTGTTCGGTCTATTCGAGTTCCTGCGCATGCCATTCGGGTTAAAAGGAGCGGCACAGACATTCCAGCGCATGATGGATGCAGTGCTGCACGATCTCCCGTTCGTGTTCGTCTACCTGGACGATATCCTGGTAGCCAGTGCGTGCGAAGACGAACACGAAACCCACCTCAGGACAGTTTTCCGGAGGTTGGAGGAGCACGGGTTAATAATCAACCCGGCGATATGCCAGTTCGGTGCGACGGAGATTGATTTTTTGGGGCACCGCATTTCTCCGGAAGGAGTGATCCCGCTGCCCGACAAAGTGCGCGCCGTGGCGGATTTTCCCTGGCCTCAGATGGTCAGGGCGCTGCAGGAATTTTTGGGGATGGTGAACTTTTATAACCGTTTCCTTCCCCGCGCGGCGCAGCTCATGCAACCATTGTACGCCGCGCTCAAGAAACAGAAACCCGCGGATAGGGTCGAATGGACCCCGGAGCGAGAGCGGGCGTTCTCGGAAGTTAAAGCAGCCCTGGGAAACGCTGCACTGCTGGCGCATCCGGACCCGGCGGCCCGGATAGCGCTCACCACCGACACTTCAGACGTGGCCATAGGGGCTGTCGTGGAGCAGCGAGTCGCCGGGGCTTGGCAGCCGCTTGCCTTTTTCAGCAGAACTTTGCGCGACAGCGAATGTAAATACAACGCGTTTGACAGGGAGTTGCTGGCTCTCCACCTGGCCATACGCCACTTCCAGTTCTGGCTGGAAGGGCGCAGCTTCACCGCGTTCGTAGACCACAAGCCACTAACATTCGCAATGGCCAAGGTTTCAGAACCGTGGTCGGGCCGGCAGCAGAGACAGCTGGCCGCGATCTCAGAGTTTACTACCGATATTCAGCATGTGTCGGGTAAACTGAATGTGGTGGCGGACTGCCTTTTGCGTGCTGTGGTGGCCCCGGTCTGCAGGGGGATAGATTACGCAGCCATGGCCGCGGAGCAGATTAACGATGCAGACGTGCGCGTGCTCCAGTCTGGACCAACAGGGTTAAGGCTGGAGAGCAGGGCGCTGCAAGATGCCCCCCCCCACAATCTGCGATGTCTTCACGGGACGCCCGCGTCCGGTGGTCCCGGTCGCTTGGCGCCGCTGCTTGTTTGAGTCGGTTCACACTCTGGCGCACCCAGGAGTGCGCGCGTCGGTCAAAATGGTGGGAGAGAAGTTTGTGTGGCCGAGCCTACGCAAACAAATAAAAGAGTGGGCTGCAGTCTGCGTGGCGTGCCAACGAGCCAAGGTACACAGACACACGAAGGCTCCCTTGGAGCCATTTCGTGTCCCGACTAAGAGGTTCGACCATGTTTACGTGGACTTCGTGGGCCCCCTCCCGCCATCACAAGGGTGCACGCACCTCCTGACAGTAGTGGACCGCACCACGCGCTGGCCAGAAGCAGTCCCGCTGGCGGCAACCACGTCCGCGGACGTAGCACGTGCTTTTTTAACAGCATGGGTGGCGCGTTTTGGAGTCCCATCGGACATTACGTCCGACAGGGGCCCTCAATTTGTTTCCGAACTCTGGTCCGCGATGGCCCACAGCCTGGGTGTTACAATTCACCACACAACCGCATACAACCCACAGGCCAATGGGTTATGCGAGCGTTTTCATAGATCACTGAAAGCAGCACTCAGGGCTTCACTGACGGATGCAAATTGGGTAGACAGGCTGCCGTGGGTTTTATCGGGGTTGTGCTCCGCGCCGAAAGAGGATCTGGAAGCTTCCCCGGCAGAGCTTGTTTTTGCGCAGCCCCTACGGCTGCCTGGGGAATTTCTTCCAGATAATCCCGCGCCGGACAGCTCCCCGTCTCAGCTTTTGCAGCGTAGCGTGAACACAGGCACGCTACTACTACTACTACGCTGCCGGGCCCTGCCCACCACAGTTTTCCGTGTGTTTTCGTGCCTAAAACTTTGAAGAGCGCGGAGTTCGTGTTCGTCAGACACGACGCCCACCGCCCTCCATTGCACCCACCCTATGATGGACCGTTCAGAGTGTTGGAAACAGGGGATAAGCATTTTTTGCTAGACTTGGGGGGTAGGCGGGAAAAAATTGGCATAGACAGACTCAAACCCGCTTTCATTGTGGCAGATGAGCAAGTGCTGTTGGCTAGGGCCCCTTGGCGTGGAAGACCCCCACGGAGAGCTCCCCAGGGAAACGATTCACCAGAGCAGCCACACAGACAGACCGAAGTGCCCCCCCCCCTCGTCACAGCCCACCCGCAGTCAGACACACTCCCAGCAGCCCCCCACCGGCACAGCAGTGCCACAGAGGCAGTAAACCCCAGTTACAGCAGATACAGGAGGAGACGGAAGCCCAAACGGCATGTGGACTGATGTTCTATTGTTCTATCTAAAGGGCCTTTTCCATTAGTATCGCTTTGGCCTTAAGATGCTGGGGGGGGAAGTGTAGCACCTTGGGGGAGTCAGATTATTTAGCATCTCAGACAAGAGACAGTGGATAAGCATGGGAGAACAATGCTCAGGAGGTTCCTGGCGAGATAGCAGGAAGGAGTCAAGGACGTAGGGGGTTGAATGCAGTGTAATGCAAATGTCATGTTGTGTGTGGAGAAATGCCATGAAACTTGTGAGGAGAGATTTGGGTGAAAAGAGAGTGCCTGCTGAAATGAGTCAGTCTGTTCTGTGCTTGAGAGATGTGAAGTGTGTAATAAACCGTCTGCCATGAGTCAGCCTCTTATTTCACACACTCCACAATGCCATTCATTTCAATGGAGATTTTTTTCAATTTAAGCTCCCATATGCGGAAGTAAAGGGGGCGTGGCTTAGGTTCTCTATTGTGCCACAAAGGCATGTGTTATGTCCACAAACATGGCAGTGAAGAGATGGACAAGGGTGCTGCACTGGAACTGACCTTTATTACTGAACTATGTACACGCCATTACACACACGGTACTGTACCGAGTTGCCTGGGCAAGAGAGCCCTGTAATGGCGGACTCTCTCATATGTATGCCGGCGCGATGATGCCACCCATCACGCCGCATATTATGGTAAATCCCATCATCACATTCTCTCCCTGTCATAAACGCTCTTTGCGCTCTGCCGTTGCGCATGGAGGAGGAGAAGGACGGATGGATTTACGTGCAGAGTTTCACCACACACAATGTCGTCATCCCGGTCCACTGTGCCTCAACTGCCACATCCGGACCATTCGACCTCAGCACTGTCTCTGATAGCGAAGCCCAGTCTGTACAAAAGGTCACATCCCATAATGTTGTCACCGCGCACTGTCACCTGGAATGTGAAGTCGTATACAATTTTGGTTTTGCAGCAAACAGCCAGTTCTACTGTTCTGACACTGCACAGTCTGTGACCACCATATCCATACAGTGGCGTTGGGTTCTTCTTGATTTTTTGGTTGGGGAAAAACTTTTTCATCGTGGCCCAGTTTAACATCGACCGCACCGCCGGCATGTCGAGCAGAAGTGGTTCAGCTACTCCGTCTAATTCAACCATGCTGTATGAATAACCACTGATGCCAGGGCTTACCGAATGAATGGTCATTGTTGGCGGGCAGGCTGGCTCACTTGGCGGGCCCCACAGTGCTGGCAACCGGCATACCCTGGCAAAATGGTTCAGGCAACCACACACATTACACCGTTTTCCTCTTGCCAGGCAAATTCGTGCTCCATCCTGGTGTGTCAGGGACCCACAAGGGCCTCTCGGAGCGGACCTTCGACTCACTGCATTCGCCTCGTACTCTTCTGCCGTGCACTCTTTGTCCTCTGTGTCCACTGCGTTAGCGAACGTCGACTGTACGGGTAGCCTCTGTGTTTTGCGCCCATTTAGCTCCAAGGCTAACTTCTCTGCTGCTTCCAATTGGAACGCTAGCTCAACCGCTCTGGCTACCGTCAAGTCATTTGGCGCCTTTAGCAATCTAGCTCGTAACCCAGCGTTACATGTGTGTTCAGTCAATTGGTCCCATACCATTTCATCTTCCAGCGGCTCAAAATGGCTCACGCTAGCCAACTGTCTCAGGTCAGTGATGAACTGCTGTATTGGCTCACTGACTCTCTGTCGTCTCTGGTGAAAGCAAATCAGTCATACCGTCACACTGTCCGGCATGGTAAAATAGTTAGCTCGCAGCTCCACTACCTCCCCATACGAGTCCATTGTTCCAAGGGTGTGGAGAATCCTTTGACCTTGTATGCCTAGGTTGTGGACAAGCAGCGCTTGCATCCTCACCTTATCCAACTTTCCCAGGCCCAACGCTGTAATATAAGTCTCGAATGCCTCCAGCCAACATGACCATGGAACTGGCGGTTCCCCTGGGAGCTCAAGGAAAGTCCGCAATGGTGTTACACACGCCTCCATGGTTTATCCTCCATCTCCAAATGTTATGTCCACAAACCTGGCAGAGAAGAGACGGATGAGGGTGCTGCACTGGAACTAAGCTCTATTACTGAACTATGTACGTGGTATTACACACACGGTACTGTACCGAGTCACCTGGGCAAGAGAGGTCTGGTAATGGCAGACTCTCTCATATATACGCCGGCGCAATGACGCCACCAGCCAGCTGCATCATCAAGCTGCATATTATAGGAAATCTCTTCATCACAGCATGTACTGCATTTTCTTCATTTTGGCTGAAGTTGAATATTATATGAAAAAGCAGCGCTCATTGTCATGTACAATGCCTGGTCATGGCAGAAAATTAAGGAAAATTTTAAAAAATGTTCAGTTTTAACAGTTATTAAAGGATTTAAACACTGGTGTAAGTGTTTTCAGCACCCAAGTATTGACTTTTCAAGATTGTCTGCTTTGTATGCAAGTGATTTTTTTATGCTTTTCTTTCTTCAATTCATAGAATTGTAATTACAAGGATGGCAAGTCCAAACACATTTGGTGGGTTTTAGAACTTCTTTTTATTATTATTATTATTATTATTATTATTACTAGTGCATACCCGTGCATGCCCATAAAAAGCAAGTGTAAACAAACATTTCTGCATGCCCGTAGAAAGTTACTGTTACCATGGCAACAGCAACCATGGTGAAACCTGCCTTGGATCTTTGACATCACCACTCGTTTGTTGAGGTCTGCCTTTGATTTCTGATAATGTCATAGCGAGTGCTATGATCATGGGTAATGCTCGCCTTTGATTTTTGATGTTGTCATAGTGAGTCCTATGATCGTGAGTGAATCCTGCCTTTGCTCTCGTAGCAAGTCCTATGATCTTTTAGCGAGTCCTATGATCGTGACATTATGACATCGTGACAGAAAGAGATTTCTTGAATTATATATAGAGTGATATTCCTTGTCTCCAGGGCATGGGTCCCAGCCCACATTCTCGCTTTAAGTTGGGATTTTTCTGTATTTCACCTTATTATTATTATCCTGGGTTGCTATTATTGTTATTATTCTTATTCTGTTGCATATTTATTTCTTCATTAGTCTTCCTCTTAGTTTTGACATAACGCACGGCTCAGGAGACGCACACACACAGGCTCAGAGAAGTTCAAATAGTTTATTAGCAACAGGGGTGAATGGATGTGTGTCTGCGGGATGTAAATGTATTGGTGGCGGCGTCTGCTTCGGGCACAGAGGCAGGAGACCGTACAGCCGGCAACCCTATGGGAAAGAGCACAAGGACACAGGGTGACGGGCACACACCAACACAGGAGGAGAATGAGTGAGAGAGGAGCTTACTTGCAAGGGACAGGTGACTGGCACCACAAGGACGGGACCCGGAAGACAGCCACCTGCAGGGCTCAGTGCAGCAGCGAGGAATGGCGAGGGAGAGGCGTTGTCCGCCGCCGAGGAATCCACCTGTGCACAGGGGAGCGGACTGGAAAGAAAGGAGGTAAGGGCTTCTTACCAAAAGCGTCGTGCTGAAGGAAAGGTTTGACTCACGATGATGAGTGGCGAAGTCTGACGGCTTCAGGCCGAAGCTCAGGGCGAGGCGGCTTATATTCCTCGCTGCTGATGATGTGCAGGTGTGCGTGCAGGTGGCACCGCTGATGAGCGGCACGGCGTGACAGTACTCCCCCCTCTAGCAGCGCCTCCTGGCGATGGCTTCTCTGGGTGCGTTCGGTGGAAATCAGCGATGAGCGAGGGGTCTAACACAAACGACGGGGGCACCCACTGTCGATGTTCAGGCCCATAGCCCTCCCAGTCCACCAAGTACTGCAACGCACGACCCCGGCGCCGGGAGTCCAGGATGGAAGAGACGGCCCAGGCCGGATGGCCACCAACCATCCGGGGCGCGGGTTGCGCAGCAGGAGGAGGGCAAAGGGGGTCGGAGACTGCCAGCTTCACCTTGGACACGTGGAAGGTGGGATGGATGCGGAGGGAGGGGGGAATAGCCACACGCACAGCTACCGGGTTGATGATCCGGGTGATGGGGTAGGGTCCCATAAAGCGCTGTGCCAGCTTCCTCCTCTCGCCTTTCAATGTCACGTCCTGGGTTGACACGTAGACTCGTTGCCCAACTCTGTACGCCGGGGCAGGTCTTCTGTGCCGGTCCGCCACAGTTCTGTTGCGCTCCGCCGTGCGTAAAAGCGCATTACGCGCGGATGCCCAGATGGAGCGGAACTGCCTGAGATGCGCCCTAACTGAAGGAACAGTTACCTCACTCTCCTGCGCCAGGAACAGCGGGGGGTCGTAACCCAGGGACGCCTTGAAGGGGGACATCCCTGTAGCAGAAGAGCGAGCGGTGTTGTGGGCGTATTCAACCCAGGCAAGATGGTTACTCCAGGATGTGGGTTTGGATGCAGTCACACAGCGGAGCGCAGCCTCCAGCTCCTGGTTGGTCCGCTCACACTGCCCGTTGGATTGGGGGTGATGGCCGGAGGAGAGGCTCACCTTGGCTCCGATGGCGTTACAAAACGACTTCCAAACCTCAGAGGAAAATTGGGGCCCCCGGTCCGAGACCATGTCCACCGGAATCCCGTGCAGCCTGACCACGTGTTGGATGAGGAGGTCCGCCGTCTCCAGGGCAGTAGGGAGACCTCGCAGGGGAACGAAGTGTACCGCCTTGGAGAAGCGATCCACGATGGTCAGGATGGTGTCGTAGGAGTTGGAGACTGGGAGTCCGGTGACAAAGTCCAGGGCGATGTGCGACCAGGGCCTGCCAGGGACGGGCAGGGGCTGGAGCAGACCCGCTGGAGGGGTGTTTCCCGACTTATTGGTGGCACAAATTGGACAAGCCCGGGCGTAGCGGGCCGCATCCCTCCGCAGGCCCGGCCACCAAAAGGACCGCTGGAGGAGGTCTATCATCCGGGAGGAGCCAGGGTGGCAGGTGAGCCTGGAGGTGTGTAGCCAGTGGATGACCTCTCCTCGAACCGCAGATGGCATGAATAGTCTTCCTTCTGGTCCGCCGCCAGGGTCAGGTTCCACCTCCTGCGCCTTCCGGATCTTGCTCTCTATTTCCCAGGAGATGGCTCCCACGACGCACGACCTGGGCAGGATGGTGTGGAGTGCGTCCTCCGACTCCTCGGGGGCGAATTGCCTAGAGAGGGCGTCGGGCAGGCCGTTCTTGGAGCCAGGCCTGAAGGTGATGGAAAACTGGAACCTGGCGAAGAACAAGGACCAGCGCGCCTGGCGGGCGTTCAGGCGCTTGGCAGATCGAAGGTATTCCAAGTTCTTGTGGTCTGTCAGGACCACGAACGGCAGGTCTGCCCCCTCTAGCCAGTGACGCTACTCTTGCAGCGCGAGCTTGATGGCGAGGAGCTCTCTGTCCTCCACGTCGTAATTTCTCTCCGCCGGGGACAAGCGCCGGGAGAAGAAGGCGCAGGGCCTTTTGGCGCCGTCGTCAGGCGACCGCTGGGATAGCACCGCCCCCACTCCTGTGTCCGAAGCATCCACCTCCACGATGCACTGCAGCGCGGGGTCGACCTGGCGAAGGACCCGGGAGGAGGAGAACTCCGCCTTCAGCGCCTGAAAAGCAGCTGCAGCCTCTTCGGTCCACCGGAACGGGACCTTAGGGGACGTGAGGCGGGTCAGCGGTCCGACGATGGTGCTGAAGTTTGGGACAAAGCGGCAGTAGAAGTTCGCAAACCCCACGAACTGTTGCACCTGTTTCCTCGAGGCAGGTGTAGGCCACTCTACCACCACCTTCACCTTCTCTGGGTCTGGACGCACCTGGTCGTGAGCGATGACGAATCCCAGGAAGGATGTTGTTCTAGCATAAAATTCGCACTTCTCAGCCTTCACGTATAGCCGGTTCTCCAGCAGCCTTTGGAGGACCCGCCTCACATGGACCTGGTGCTCGTCCCTGGACTTGGAGAAGATGAGTATATCGTCCAGGTAGACGAACACAAAGAGGCCGATGAAGTCCCAGAGGACGTCGTTGATGAGGCGCTGAAAGACGGCAGGAGCGTTGGTCAACCCGAACGGCATTACCAGGTATTCAAAGTGGCCGTTCGGGGTACGGAAGGCTGTCGTCCACTCATCTCCCTCCCGGATCCGGACGAGGTGGTATGCGCTGCGTAGATCCAGCTTGGTGAACCAGGTCGCCCCCTGGAGGGAGTGGAAAGCGGTGTCCATGAGGGAGAGAAACGGACGGAGAGCAGGCAGCGGACTGAAGGCAGGTGCCCATGCAGAACGTGCTCCATGCCGACACCCCGGCTGACTTCCAATCCAGGACAGGGTTGTGGAGGCGTAGCCAGGGATACCCCAGGATAACGGGCGACACAGAGTTGGGCAGGACGTAGAAGGTCATCTCCTCCCGGTGGTTTCCTGAGATAATCACCGGGACAGGAACAGTCTGGTGCATCACTCTCCCAAGGGAGGCACGAGAGAGGTTGACCAGGGAGATGGGGTCTCTCAGTGCCTGGCAGCGGATGCCCAATTGGGTTGCCAGGCTTTGTGAAATAAAGCTGCCTTCTGCGCCCGAATCCACCAGTGCGTGGGTGAGATGCCCAGTGGGATTGTGGCAGAAATGGACGGGCAGCTTCAATTGTGTGTGTGAGTTTAACCGATTGAGATCCGCAAGGCCCCCTACAGTGACTCGCGGACCCCGCCGACTGGCTTTCCGTGGGCAAAGCTTCACCGTGTGTTGGTCATCTCCGCAATACATGCAGAGATCCAACTCACGGCGGCGTTGTCTCTCCGCAGGTGAAAGCTTTGTCCAGCCCGTCACCATCGGCTCCGACTCCTCGGGGCATGATGGTGGCGGCGCCGCCAGGGGGCGAGCTTGGGACAGGCGCGGCGAGGCTCCACGAGGGCGAGAAGAAGACGACTTCCGCCCTGAGGAGCGCTCGCGCAGCCTGTTATCCAAACTAATCGCTAAGGATGTCAGCTCCGCTAGCGTCTCAGGAATATCCCGCCCAGCCAGTTCATCCCTCAGATCATCATTGAGGCTGCGGAGAAAAAGGCCGCAGAGGGAGCGTTCCTCCCAGCCTACTTCCTCCGCCTCTACCCGGAAGTCGACCGCGTAGTCCGCTGCCAACCGGCTTCCCTGCTGGAGGGCGAGAAGCCGATCGACCTGGACCGTCTCGGTTGGAGTATGGTCAAAGACCTCCAGGAAGCACCTCACAAATTGGTCATATGTGAGGGCGGCATAACTGGGCCTCACCATTACGGCGTAGGTCCGCGTTAAAGCTCGCCCCTCCAGGAGATTCCCGATATAACCAATTCGGCTATGATCTGAGGGAAAGTCTCCGGGCACACGGTGGAAAACGGACTCACACTGCATAATAAACCCCCGCGCTCCGCCAAGCTTACCGCTAAAGCGGGCGGGGGTTGGAATGGGTGTGAGCCGAACTGGTGCACTCGGAGCCTGCTGGACGGCCACTGGAGCAGCAGGAGCCGCGCCACCCTGACGAGCCGGGGGGAACGATTGTTGGGGGTCCAAGCGGCCCAACCGGTTAGTCAAATTTAACAATTGATTGAAAATCACCTGTTGCTGATAGGCTAATTGATCCACTCGAGCCTCGAGAGTGGAAAACCGGTGTGCGAGCCCGCCGTCTGCCGAGCCGCTCTGCTGAAGCCGTACTGACATAACGCACGGCTCAGGAGACGCACACACACAGGCTCAGAGAAGTTCAAATAGTTTATTAGCAACAGGGGTGAATGGATGTGTGTCTGCGGGATGTAAATGTATTGGTGGTGGCGTCTGCTTCGGGCACAGAGGCAGGAGACCGTACAGCCGGCAACCCTATGGGAAAGAGCACAAGGACACAGGGTGACGGGCACACACCAACACAGGAGGAGAATGAGTGAGAGAGGAGCTTACTTGCAAGGGACAGGTGACTGGCACCACAAGGACGGGACCCGGAAGACAGCCACCTGCAGGGCTCAGTGCAGCAGCGAGGAATGGCGAGGGAGAGGCGTTGTCCGCCGCCGAGGAATCCACCTGTGCGCAGGGGAGCAGACTGGAAAGAAAGGAGGTAAGGGCTTCTTACCAAAAGCGTTGTGCTGAAGGAAAGGTTTGACTCACGATGATGAGTGGCGAAGTCTGACGGCTTCAGGCCGAAGCTCAGGGCGAGGCGGCTTATATTCCTCGCCGCTGATGATGTGCAGGTGTGCGTGCAGGTGGCGCCGCTGATGAGCGGCACGGCGTGACAAGTTTAAGTTTATCAGTATTATTATTATTATTATCGTCATTATCATTATCATTATTGTCTTGGTCTTGTCTTCCCTCTGGTCCCCTGTGTGTGATTATCTGTGCAGCCCCACCCATCCTGTTTTCTGTAACCATGCCCTGCTGTCTCTGTTTTCCCCTGCTTGTTACTGTTCTGATTACCTGTGTCTATATACACAGTGTCAGTATAGACCAGGGGTCACCAACGCGGTGCCCGCGGGCACCATGTCGCCCGCCGGGACCACATGTGTCGCCCGCAGGCCTGTTCTAAAAATAGCACAACTCGCAAGTGAGCTGCAGATGTAATTTTTTCTGCCGCTATTTTTTATTTTATATTTTTTATATTTTTAAAATCACACTTGCATTTATATAGATTTTAAAATGACAATGTCTTAAAAATAAAAAAAAATGAAAATATGTTTATTATACGTAAAGTTCAGGTGAACTCTGACCTAGTTCAAAGGTCAGTATTGTGCGCATGACAAAACCTTCGCGCTTGTGGAGCGTAAGCTTAGCTAGCGGGCAGTTAAGATGGTGGGCGCAGTGTGGTTTCCAAGCCCAAAAACATGGCAAAAAAAAGACAGAAAATTTATCATTTTCAAAGTGAGCGGGAGGAAGAGTTCTTTTTTACTACCGTGAAAGGAAGCTGCGTGTATTTCATTTGCGGGGCGATGGCGAAGCGCCACTTCACTACCCACTCTTTTTTTTTTTTTTGGACTTATCTTGTACCCATAGGTAGATTTGTTCTGCAGTCCGGTGACAAGCCACCAGCCGCTGCATGCGCAAGCGCCCCTTAACTCCCTAACCTGCATGTTTTTGCATGAAAAACGAGAACATGCACCACCAGAACATGCAAACTCCACACAGATCACTGTTGGCCGGGGGCAGGGATCGAACCCACAATCCCCGCGATCCCCCGGCCGAGGGTAAACTGCTGCCACGGTGCCAACCACTGCGCCACCGTGCATATAAGCACTCTCAGTGCTTGTTTAGTTTCTTCTCATGAAAGGACAGTGCTGGTTGCTCAAGCATGATTCTTGGCAAGAACTGTATGGATATAATTCCAGTGAAGAAGAACACACAAAAGTGTGTTTATTAAATGTAACAGATTTTGAGCAGAATTGCAGCAGATTTGTTCAGTTAAAAATGTGATAAGATTTATTTAATATGAAAGCTGATTTTTCTTAAATGTTGCATAACTTTTTCAAACATGGTTCAACATAGTTCATGAATTAAAAGGGTTTAGTTTTTTTATGGTTAAAATGGACTGGTGAAAACTGGACATTTTTTTATGAAATGTAGAAGTGATCATCTGAACAATTGCTGAGATTAATAAAAAATAAAGTGTTGAATATTGATCTTGTCTGTTACCCACTCTAAGTTATTGATAATTATTTATTTATGTATATATATATATATATATATATATACATGCACATACACACACACACACACACAATTTGTTATTTTAGAGGAGTGTGTCAAGCTGGTGCCCTTCACATGACTCGATACCCATGAAGTAGCTCTTGGTTTCAAAAAGGTTAGTGACCCCTGGTATAGACAGTCCTATGATGCCTGTCTATGTGCCATCATATAGACATCATATTTTTATGATGGCATCGCGAATATCTTTATGACGGCATCGCGAATCGCAAATATCTTTGACAGCATCGCAAATATCTTTATGATAGCATTGCGAGTCCTATGATGCCTGAGATCATAGGACGTCCTATGATGCATCATAAGACATCAGGCAGACATCATAGGCCGTCCTATGATGTCCTAGACACACACACAGACACAGAGATTTCTTGAATGTACTGCTATGATGATGATGATGATAGTGATGATTATTATTATTAATAATAGTAATAATAATTATTATTAATAATTAAAAATAGTTAATAATAGCTACTAATACTACAACTACTATTAGTAATACTGCTAATAATAATTAATAATACTAATACTACTAATAAAGACATAATAACAACTAACCCTGCCTCTCGCCCAAAGATGCTGGGATTAAGGACAAGAAAATGGATGGATGGATGGATAATATAGTGATAACAACAACAACAATAATAATAATAATAATAATAATAATAATAATAATAATTATTATTATTATTATTATTATTATTATTATATTATTATTATTATAAATACTTCTAATAATAATAATAATAATAATAATAATAAATACTACTACTACTAACAATAGTTTTTATTCTCACTGATTTTTATCCCTGCCATCCTGAACCTGTGCTGCCTGGATTTTATCAGTATGTGAAGTGTGGTACACGGAACAGCACTGTGTTGGGCAAATTCTACGGGAACATCAACAATGCAGCTAAGGTCTCCCCCTCTCTCTCCAACTTGGACCATCTCACTGTTTATCTTATGCCAACGTATAAAACTATGCTGCAGCAGACTGAGGACAGTGTTGAGACTTTGAGGGCTTGTTTTTTGTGCATGGACTGGAGCTTACTCTATTGCATGGATCTGAATGAGGCTACAGAGACAATCACAGATTATATTAAATTCTGTGTCAACAACTTGGTTCGGAAAAAATTCACTTCCCAAATAACAAGCCTCACATCACTAAAGAAGTGAAGGACTGCATCAATAAGAAGAAGATGGCTTTTAAAAACAAAAATTGAATTAATGTGGTAGACGCGCAGAACGAAATAAACAAAATGCTGAAGAAGACCAGAGAATTGAACATGGTGACTATGATGAATAACAAAAAACTTTGAGACAGCGTGAAACAAATTACCAATATGAATCCTATGAAGAAACAGATCACAATTTTGAATGACTTCGAAAAAGCTAATGATCTGAACAACTTCTTTCGATTTGATGCACAGAACTCACCCACTCAAACCATGATTGAGGGTTCAGACTTAGTTACTGGTGATCCTGACAGTGTGTTCATTGACCCAAAACAGGTTCAATTAATTTTTAGAAATGTCTGTAATAAAAAATCGATGCACCATGATGGTTTGACTCCTTCCTTGCTAAAAAGATGTTCATCTGAATTTGCTGATACTTGGTGCCCTATTTTTCAAAAGTCCATACAGAGTGACAGAGTCCCAGAGCTGTGGAAGACATCTATAATAGTTCCTGTACCAAAAGTATCCTGTTCTATTCACCACCGGAGTGGTGGCCTAGGTGGTAGTGCATCTGTCCCACACCCGGGAGGCCTGGGTTCAAATCCTGGTCAGGTCATGCCAAAGACCTTATAAAAGTGGAACTTCCTGCCATCCAGCTTGATGCTCAGCAATACTGGAATGGAGGAGGGAAATTTGTGGTGGCATCTTGCATGGCAGCGACCCCTCTGATTCTAGATGTGATTAACATTGTAGATAAGAGAAACGTAATTTCGTTCTACTGTACATCAGAATCAGAATCAGAATAAGTTTATTGCCAAGCACATTTACAAGTAAATAACAGGTAAATATACGAGGAATTTGACTTGACACTGAAACGTCATAAATGACATTCTCAGTGACGCGGCGAGCCGTGGAGGCGCCTGTCAGCAGGAGGGGAACAGAAGAAGGCAATGGGGAGGAGGGAGGGGTGGACACAATAGGAGAGAGAAAAAAGCATTGTTTATCAGAATAAAGTTCATATATGATCAATATTATGATTACAAGCAAAAAACTCTCATTGCACAATTAGCAGACAATAGAATCCACACAATGACACAAGAGAGCAGTGAGTGTATATCTTCGAGTCAGTATAGTGGATCAGTTTGTGTAAGTTGAATGTAATCAGTGGCAATCAGTTGGAGGACAACAATGTCTCTTCCTCAGCAGATGTTATGACTACAGTCTGAAGCAAAGGCCAGTGTCCTTGAGCACGGCAGATGGAATAGTTTTGCCAGACAGCTGTCCTTGAGAGCCAAATGCTGCCCGCCAGTGTTATGAAAACAAATATACTGTTGATTATCTGAGGACTGAGTGCTGAGGGTGCCGAAAGAAACAGGTCGAATAGCACTGACTTCAGAGAAAAAACTTTCTATTCTCTTACGGATTCAGTGCACCAATTCCTTCATGGCCGGGCGTTGAAATCAATTCATGGACAGCTCTCAGCGTGATTGTGATGTAATCCATTTTCCTGTACAGTTCTCCATTGGCCGCTGTCAGAGTCCTGCCCAGTTGGTCAATTTGATGGGTGAGCTTCGCCGGGTCCGCTTTTTGATAAGCTCTATCCATCTTCTTCAGTTTGCGGTACACCAGAACAATCCCAAATCCAATCAGTAGAATTCCGATGACCATTGCTCCGAAAAGATATAAATCTTCAGTATCTTCAATAGAAAGATCACACAGGCACAAGAGTTTCCAATTACTTGTGTCCTTCAAATAACCCGCAGCAGCAGTGCCTGCGGGACAGATCGGCTCCCCCGGGCCAGATTTCCTTGTTGAAAAAACAGTATCAATTGGGTTCAAAGCCCAGCTTATTAAATCTATAATTTCGTTCGATAATCAGCAGTAAGACACGCAGACAGATGATAGCAAGCTGGGATCCAGTCAGTTAGGGAAGGAGAGAGATAAGGACCCGGAGCTGGGAAGAAAGGCGTCTGCTCTCTTTGGAGGGCGGAAGTGAATAACATGATTGGCTGTATGGATTGAATGACCATAAAGATGGCTTTACCTTTATAGAGAACAAGGATTTTAGGCCTGTAACTTTAACATGTACTGTAATGAAGTGGTTTGAGAGAATCATTGTGAATATGATTAAACCTGAGATATTTTCTAGCCTGGACCCACTACAACTTGCTTATAGGGAGAGGTCCAGTACTGAGGGTGCTGTGATCAGTGTTACTCCTTTAATTAGCAAGCACTTTGAAGATCCTAAGGCTTGGATTTTATTTGCTGATTTTAGTTCTGATTTTGACACTGTCCACCCTCATCTGCTGGTCCAGAAGCTTTTAAATTTAGAAATCAATCCTTTAATTATAAAATGGTTTTATTCTCTCTTTACTAACAGGTCACAATAAGTCAATGTGAATGGAACACTTTCAGCAGTCAAATACTGTAGCACAGGAGTTCCCCAGGGAGCTGTGAGTTCTCCTTTCCTTTTTACCTTTTACACAAAAGAGTGTAAAGGCAGACAGTCTCATAACTTTATCATCAAATTTTCTGATGACACAATTATTTTAAGTCTTTTACGTAAAAGTGATGACCCTTGAGGCTATTATAGGGAGATTGCTGATTTTAAAGCCTGTTGTGATAGTTGTCATCTTATTCTGAATACAGATAAAACTAAAGAATTTATATTCAATCCCAGAGCAGTATGTGTGCATGACCCAGTGGTAATCAATGGTTGCTCACTTGCGCAAGTTAGCTTATGCAAGTACTTAGCAATTTACATGGACTTATTTTTTTAAATGGGACATACATGTTGATTTGCTATGTGCAAAACTGGCACAAAGGCTCCATTTTCTTCAGAGGCTGAGATTGGTGTGAACTTAAGATCATGTGGACTTTGTATCCGGTGGTGTTGGAAGCTTGATAAGACACGTGAAAGCAGCCTGGTGTGGTTAGCTTACAGTTCAGTTTCTCTAAGATGGAGAAACTGGTAAAAAATTGGAATTAAAGTATTAGGAAACAAAAATTATCAATCTCTCCAATCGATATATGAGAAAACTGTTGTTAATCAGGCCTACAGCATCATAAAACACCCATCCCATATCCTTTACCCTGATTATGAGCCAATACTTTTAGGAAAACACTATAGACCAATCAGGCACAGAACAAACTGCTAGAAGCTCTTTTGTCCCTACATCTTTAGCACTGTTAAATAGCTGAAACAGGACATAGGCCCCATTGAAGCTGCTCTTAAGGATTAGGTCTTTTCTTACAATCATTATTTTGAATCTTTCTTTTTAGTTTCCTATGTTTTTATTGTTCAAATTATTTATTGATCTAAGGTTATTGTTTTTATTGTGGAATAATTATTCACACTTTAATTAATGTTTTATCCATTTTAGTCAGTGATGCTGGATGAATGTTACAGAGAGTTACTGTATACTTATTTGTTGATTGATTTAATTTTTTTTATCTTCAATTCTTGTCTCATAAGCATTGTTGACTGTGTTGCTTTAAATCTGTGACTGAATGTGGATGCAGCATCAGCACTGTCATCCAAGTTTCCAGTGAGGGCCATTAAAGTTTATTCTGATTCTGAATAATAATAATAATAATAATAATAATAATAATAATCCATCTTCTTCCGCTTAATCCTTTTGGGGTTGCGGGGCTGGAGCCTATCCCAGCATCTTTGGGCTAATAATAACAATAATAATAATCCATCCACCCATCCATCTTCTTCCATAATAATAATAATAATAATAATAATAACAGGGGTGGTGGTTATGATGATGATAACAATAACAAATAATATAGCAACTTTTTAAGACTGTCTCCTGTACATAGAAGTAATTTTTTTGGTTTTCTCATTCTTATTTGTGTAACTTCACATACATTATTAAGTATCTACAGCACAGTATATTCTTACTGATATGCCTTTAAAGACTGAGGGAAGTAAATCCTATCTGCATGTTATGCACTTAACACATCAGACCAGCATTCTGATCAGACAGCTTTCTGCAGCTGGACACAACAAAAAGCAAAAAAATCAACTTTAAATCAGGACATATTCTCATTAAAATTTGTGTTGATAACGTTCTATATGCATAGCCTTCTTATATGATAACAATAAATACAATCAACCTTTATTTGGATCTCCCTTTATCGCAATGCTGCAGGAGCTGTGAACAGGACTATATCCAGTACCAATATGGCGCCTCGGTTTTCCGGCAAAATGTTAGACATGAGTACTCTAGCCAATTAAAGCTCTGTGGTTACAGAGGGCGGTTGGAAATGTTGGATTTGCATTACTGCTACCTAGTGGAAAGTAGGGGGTGGTAATCAGGGTTTGACATTAACTTTTTTGCTCACCAGCCAGTGTGGCTAGTGATTTCACAAAATTACTAGCCACTCAGCCTTTTCATAAGCCACAATTTTGTGGTTGGAAAATTATGCTTAATATGATCAACTCTGACTATCGCATGCTAAAATTTACTTGAAGTAAATTTAAAACCTTTGTAAATGTAAATGACCCCTATACACACATAAAAATAGCAAGAGAAACACTGTTTATTTATGAACAGAGGTGGGTAATCCTAGGCCCAAAGAGTAAAAGTCCAATCACATATTTGTTCCAACCATTGACTAACTCAGCTGATTCTGATAAGCACAGATCTTGAAGAGGTCTGCTTATCAGAAAATCTCAGTGAAAATGTTGTGAAAATCTCAGATCAAAGGCTCCATCAGAAATATATTTAATGGTGGGCCCGCTGTGGGGGTGCCTGGGGGGGCTTGCACCGGGGGGCGCGGGCCGGTTTCTGGCCCGGTGGGTGGAGTCACTGGCCTCCTGGCACCTGGGGCCCGGGGGCGGGCATTAGCCCCGATGGGGGGGTAGGGAGCGGATGGGTCCGGGGGTGTGGGCTCGCCGCACTGGCGCCAAACATCCTGGCCTCCCTCGATCGTCCCTCCGGGGGCGGATGCCTGGCTTTCCTGGGGCTTGCTGACCTCGGACGTTTGTGCCCTGTGGGGGTTGGTGGCGCTGTCTGGCCTGCTCAGGGTTCCTGGGGGGAGAGCTGCTGCAACCGGCCCTCCACTTCGTATGTTTCCTGACAAACCACTCACATGCACACACTTATTTTGCGCGCGCTCTCATATATATGCACGCAAACGTACACACACAAGTGTCTCTCCTTTAACATGTGCGGAAATGAGACCCGTGTTGAAACATCGTTGGTGGAAGAAGCAGTTTGCCTTTTGTTTGTTTTAGTTGTTGGTTTGTTTGTTTTTTGTCTGTTCCCCTCCCTTTTCTTTCCCCCTCCACACACTTCCTTTCCCTCTTCCCCATCCTGTCGGGTCTTCCATGGGTAAAATAATTAAAATAAAGTATTAAAAGTTATTACAGGAGGAGTTTACAACAATATACAGTACACAGTTAAGTACTGTATAAGCTCCTCTTGGCAAAGTAAATCTGTTTTGGCACAATAAGGGTGACAGATCCCTGTTCTGCTTGCCTAGCTGCCTGACAGGACAAGGGGAAGAAAAAAAGAAAAAAAAAGAAATATGTTTAATTAGAAAAATGTTGATGTGTCCAATACTTATTTTCCCCGCTGTAAAGGACATTACTCTCTAATAAGTTGAACTCTCTAAAAAATGATTTATACTCTCTTTTTTTATGGCTGCTTCTCAGTGCTATGTATGCAATTGTGGACTTATCTGCTCAGATTAATTCATGTCAACAAAATATTAATTTGCAGTAGTTGAGCTGATCAAGAGAGTTACAGCTTACTGATAGCCTGCAAGTGCATGTGAGCAATGAAAGATCAAGAACCAGCCCAGATGGGATGTACGTTGGAAAAGTTTATTCTCATATGAACAGAGTGAAAATAAATAAAACTTTTCAGGGAAGGGGGAGACTTCTGGCGGTCTATCCACAACCTTTCTCCAGCACCTTTGGCATTGCTGGGCCAGTGATGGTGTTACTGAATGAGGTGGCAGTGGGAAGGGAGGGATCTACCCTCACTTGATGAGTGGTCACCCCTGGTCCCCCGTTCCTCACCTCATGCGGTGGGTGGAGACGCGCCCCGGTGGGGGGGAGTAGAGGCCGAGTGATGGGGTCTACAACGGAAGAGTGATGGCGATGTCCCGAGAGAGGAGGGTGAGAGATGAAATAGAAAGGAAAACAAAATAAACAACAAGATGGGTTTGCTTCAACATCCCTTGTACATAGTCCTTGTCTTTCCTTGGTTGGTCTTTATAACAGTGTAGATGTCCTGAACACTGTTGGGTTTCTTCAGCACTCCTGCTGCCGGCCTCTTACACAGACATGATGTGCTTGACGAAAGCTGAAGGAAGAAGTTCACATTTTTAGTCTCCCACATTGACACACAGCCAAAAACAAAAGGAAGAAGGCCACCTGTCAAGCTAACACTTACCCTCATAGTGCACACTGCCATTCTCATCCTCCTGGCCGGCCATGAGGGCATCAATCTCCGGCTCGCTCATCTTCTCTCCTGTGGAGGGACAAGGATTCATGTCATGGGCGCAGACTCTCCATTTCACTCACTGTGCATACTAAGCAAACTATACTTGTGTGCTTCTATATTTGGGAGGACACTCACCCAGGGTGGACAGCACAATGCGCAGCTCAGCCCCCATGACTGTGCCGTTGCCCTCCTTGTCGAAGACACGCAGACCCTCAACGTAGTCATCGTAGGTTCCCTTGGGGAGGGCGTGGACCTGCTTCAGCATGGGCAGGAAAGTGTCGAAGTTGATCCTCTTGTTGGCCATGTCTATTGAGTCACAAATGCCATGCTATGTTACAATGCATACAAAACATGGACTGCTTATTTCATATATGCTGAAAAGGTTTGTGTCTCACCATCGGCGGAAGGGTTGCCCAGAATTGTGGTAACGTCTTTGTTGGTTGGATTCTGGCCCAGAGCACGCATGATGTCGGCCACCTGATTGTAGGCCACCTGGCTGTCACCAATTCTGTCAAAGAGACCAAAAGCCTCCTTGAAGTCTGGTCAGGAGGGGAAGACAGAACTGAGTTACTCAGGTCAAAAGAACAAAATTGAGTGTGATTTTGATTCTCACGCTTACGGTCTTTAGCTACTTTATATAAGAATAAGAATGCATTGAACAGCCTGTTTTATTTTGCTTTGAAAGATCACACTTGATATTTGCTATGACCTTTTGTTATCTAGCCAGTTAATCTTCATTGGGTGGCCTGTTCTAGTAGTTCTTGTGTTCTTATTCATTTGTGCCAGCTGCCCGCTGCCTCACTGTTCCGGAGGATCAAAGAACATCAACTCCACATTCTTCTGTTATTGTTCTCAGCTAATTGGGAGGGACAGTTGCGCAGAGGACGGGATTGACGGGGTTGGCTATTTCTACGAATCGCAACAGTAACTCAGGGTGACCTTTTTGGCAGATTAATGCTCCTGCCTGGTTTCTGAACAGCAGCTGTACCCTTTCTGTCCCATGCCCTGCTCCTCCACCCCCACCCTTTTGCATTTATGGGCACATAGGTTGCAAACTGACACCCTGAGACAGCTAAACTGAGGCCATATAGAGACATGACCACACAGCCCTCCTCGAGTTATACCCAAGAATGCTGACCATGCTGTAATAAACACCAGGTCTCACATGGCCTGCACTAGCATCAGTTTTAAGGCTGGATGGAAGCTAAAACTGTAGCACAATGCGCAGAAGCAGCACCTTTCCTATTTTTTGGGGGTGGAAATTGAAAATCTATTTTCTAAAGATAACCCTTAAATGGATCAGAGGTGGCAAGAGTAGCTGGAAACTGTACTCAAGTAAAATTAGCTTTACTTCATGGTCTCAAGTACAAGTAAAATAGTCCCCGTCCCCCCAAATTACTTCAGTAAGAGCAAGAAAGTATCTACTACAAAGGTACTTGGGTAGTGCGCAATGGCTTTACTCACCCCAGTGTCTGGTTTTTATCATAAATTTGTGACTTTTTACGTTTGTTTTTAATAGAATAGAATAGAATAGGCTTTACTGTCATTCTACAGTAGGACAGTACAAAGGAATTGTGGGTGCTCCACCAGGCTACTGCGCAATAAAATAAGGGAGAAGGATTAGATAAAACATGGTTACAGAGCTCACGATTAAACACATGACTGAAATAAAAATAAATGAAAATAAAATAAAAATAAAAGTGGCTCAGGATTGTGTGCATTTTTCCTAAAATTGCAGTTTTACAGTTTAGAATGTTTTTTCTCTTAAATGTGTTAGAGTAAAACATAAACTAGCTACACGAGCCCTCTAATACAGATACGTAAAAACAGTAATACGTCAAATATTTCATGAGCCAAAATAGAAAAACAATTTAAAAAAAAAAGATTTCAAATCTTATGAAAAAAAAGCTCACTCCCATTCATTTTAAAACTACTCATGAAAGTATAATTTTGCTACTTGAAAACACGTACTTGAGTAAATATAACTAGTTACTACACACTTGTAGCAGGGGGATTCCTTTCACCAAACACAGTGCATGTGTGTAAAGGACACGTCTTTCATTGGTGAACAGAAGTGTTGAGGATGGTTTGAATTGCTTGTGAAAGGTGACGCTGCCAGGCCTGCATCTTAAACCTTGACCTGGGGATTAATGCCTCTGCTTCAGAGGGCCACAGTGGCCTCCAAGACAAGGCTGGGGAGGCTGAGAATAGACTCCACAACAGCTGGACAAGTTGGTGGAATGATATGGAGTTGCACTGGACTGACTGTGGGATTTCCATCATCGTTTTTTTTTTTCCATCTACTTTCATTTTTTAAACTAAAGGCTCAGCAAAGCAAACCTACAGCTGGTCTAAGTGTCTACAAATCTACTACAAAAATGAGAAACTTGGATGGCTGAGGCCGCGTCACACCATTTTCTTCACTTACCCTCAATCTGGTCCGGTGTAAAGTCCGCCTGTCACATAAAAATACACAAAAATTAACATTTTACAAAATAAAAAGACAAACAGAAAAATTAAGAAAAACAAAAAAGTAGAGTTAATAAATGGCACAGACTTTCAATGAAGAATTAATTATGGAAAGGTGTCAATAATTTTCTAAACATGTAATTAATTGTGACATTAGATTTGTCATTTTATGTGAGCCTAAGAAGAGATTAAAGCTACAGGAGTGCATATATTCTAAGGTGGTGGTCCTTGGTCTTGTTTTCTGCTCTCTAGCTTGAATTCAGTTAAGTCCAATTTTTAGGATAACTTCCAAAAAAGTGTATCCAAACTCGGGGGAAAAAATAAAAAACTCCATCATTACTGCACCACCAAAAAAAGGTCCAAAACACAACGTTCTACACACCATTTTGGAGAGTAGGAGCTGGAGGAGATGAGAAGCTGAAGTCCCAAGACAGAGTGGTCCTGAACCATGGTCAAAGCCCCCCTCTTATTTATTTCGGGCATGTGATGTCACGCATGCTAATGGGGCAGATCAGATAACAGGTTGGACCATCTTTAGCTTTCTTAGGGCAAACGGAAAGGAGAGCTGAGCACCCTAAGAGTCGAGGGAGTAGGCCTTTAGAAGGGGAAAGGGCTATTTATGGAAAGCCACAGAACCATTGCAAAGAGTTAAGCAATTTGTGAAGGTGTTTCTGTAAAAGACATATCACTTCTTAATCGCCCCATCATTTAAGGGCATATCTTTTGGATGAAGTGTACAGTTGATAAGTGAAAATGCTGAAAATCCAGCTAGCTATTGGTCACTTCAGAGGGGCTCCACGTCTCATTTACAGGGTGGTATTTTTATACAGGCACACCACTTATGGCTAAATAACAGCATGGCAAAAATTGGTGGAAACCATCACACTATTCATGTACTAGTTAATAACCTTGATGTAAAGTGGCAATAAAGTTGAACACAGTAGGTTTCATCATAGTAAAGATGTTAAACAGGCCTGATCTTGTGAAGCTAAAATCAGCGCAGAACACGTATCCTGTGATTAACAGGCAACAGAGGAACACGTCCTGAGAACCTTATTGTATGAACCTGAACTGGAAGACATTGTATTATAGTATATTTGAGGATAGAATGGGGCATTTACATTTTTTTCATAATCTACTGGGATTTAAAAGACTTTTCTGGATCAAACAGAACTTTCATTCTTTTTTAAAAACAATTTTATTGCGAGAAAGAACAATACAAACAATCAGGCATTGCATTACAACAGAGTTATGCAAAGACTCTTAAGGACCTTAGAAAACAAACATTAACACATCAAGAAAGAAAAGCAAAATACATAAAGCACACACAGCCACAGACAGATTTGATTAGATTCATCACTGAGGTCATTAGTTAACAGAGAGTGCAATTCAGCTGAATTTTTGGATGCATCATTCTATAAAAGCAAGAAATCTGTGTGTGTGTGTGTGTGTGTGTGTGTGTGTGTGTCTGTCTGTGTGTGTGTCTGTCACGTTCATAGGACATCATAGGACGGCCTATGATCTCTGCCTGAACATCATAGGACATCCTATGAACTCAGGTATCATAGGACACATAGACAAATGTGTCTTTATGATGTCATATACATCAAGCCTGCCTTCATGTCTTTATGATGCCATATACAGTGACAGACATCAGGCAACGTGTCTTTATGATGTCATATCATCAAGGCTGCCTTCATGTCTTTATGATGTCATATACAGTGAGTCCATGCCAGAAAGCCTCCTTTTGCTCAGATCTATTTTCATGATCCTGTCCATGAACTGAATTACGACACACCTATCCCTCAACCAGTGGTCTCAACAAAAAAGAAGACCCACCAGATGAAGAGCAATAGAATGACGACAACTGCTGCATGTCAGAAAAGATGCCATGAAGATGAAACACCTGGGGTTCCATCGCACATGTCTGAGACAGGAGGACACCCTTCACCAGCATAGGGTACAGCAGACTTTAAAGCACGTTTCTAGGACATCATAGGACTGCCTATGATCTCTGCCTCATCATCACAGCGCGTCCTATGAACTCAGGCATCATAGGACCACTCGCCATGCCTACATGACAGCAAATGTGTAACCTTGACAAAAGCCAGTCTACACTACAAATGTGTAAAATGCCAAGCAAAGTGCTGATTTTCTCCGGGTGCTCCGGTTTCTTGGTTTCTATGGGCATGCACGGGCCTTCCTGAACAGGGTCGAAAGCCACTTTTTCAGGATCGTGCCCATGAACTGGAATTACGACGCTGCTATCCCTCAACAAGTCGTCTGAACGAAGAAGAAGAAGAAGACCCACCAGATGGAGAGCAATAGAATGAGGAGAACTGCTGCACGTCAGAAAGGATGCCGTGAACATGAAACACCTCAGATTCCACCAGTACGCTGCAGGCATGACTGTGAACAGCACAGCCATCTGAGACAGGAGGAGACCCTTCAGTGGTCTGAGCAAAGAAGAAGAAGACCCACCAGATGACGTCTCTATGATGGTACATAGACAGAGCACATGACTCTCTACAAGACATACAGTTAGGCCCAGAAATATTTGGACAGTGACACAATCTTAATGTTTTGGGCTCTGCATGCTACCACATTGGATTTGAAATGAAACAACTACAACGGAATTGAAGTGCAGACTTTAAGGTTTAATTCAAGGGGTTGAACAAAAATATATGATTAAACATGTAGGAATTGTAGCTATTTTTATACAAACGGTCCTCATTTCAGGGGCTCAAAAGTAATTAGACAAATAAACATAACCCTAAGTAAAATGTTATTTTTCAATATAAGGATATTACGGGACAGGCAGAGCGCTCAGCTGGAGCAATTAACAGAACAATGAGATGTATGGACTGATATCAATATGTAGATGTGCCTTGCAGCCTCCTTTGTCCTACAACTCCAGAGCAGAGAGGAATTCCGGCACCAGTAATCCTACTATTGATATGTGTGACTCTCATGTAAATGTCCCATGCATTCATGCTGTACTGTGATGCTAATATGCCATGCATGCATTGTCTGTGGCTGAGTATATAAGCTGACTATACAGTATATGCCTCACTAGAGCTCTCTCACTTGCTTGTGTCATGTGGTGGCCCTCGCGAGCCACCATAAGACGCACAGAGTCACCAGTGAGTTTTCAGTGAGTTTATTTACGGTGAAAAGGGTGATAACACAAGCTGCTGAGATAATGACAAGACTCTTCACAGAACAGGAGGCATAGGGCTATACAGCACACTATAGGTCCAGAGCAGGAGACAGTCACACATAGGCAGGCTTGGTAATAACAGCACACAGGCTGCTAAGGCAGGGACTTAAAGATCAATACAAGCCGGGAGGAATAAGGCTAGTACAGCACACTTACTGGTACCGGGGAATGACGGTCAAGCCCAAAGCAGCCGAGGTGTGAAAACAGTCCGGGCATCCGCAACGTGACGGTGGGTGAACAGGTAAGTGATCAGGTTAGCGACCAGGTAAGCGACCAGGTAAGCGACCAGACACTGCTGCGTCTTACCGACGCCAGTGCTGGGCTTAAATGGACGAAGCACTAATGACGATAATGACACTCAGCTGACCGACCGTTGACAGGCAGAAGCCCCACCGAGCACTTTCACAATAAGAGCCCGGAGAGGCCAGAATACCGCCCGCAGCTGTCAAGGCCAGCAGCGAGACATAGCTTAGCCCAAGCACGATCAGAATCGATGCTTGGGTCATAACAGTACCCTCCCTCCACGGGCGGACTCCGAACGCCCCAAGGAACCACCCTGCCCCCCGCCCCCCCAGGGTGGGAGGTCGGGGGACAGGTGCGGAGGGAGAGAAACCAACCTATGAACAAGACAAAGACCAGACCAAAAAAACCATACAAGAAATACATGGAAACACACGACAACTATGGAAACAAACAAGAAATAAATACAAACACTTGACTCTGGGGGGGAAAAAAAAGGAAAGAAATACATGACTATCTGTGGAAACACATGACTATAAAAAGAATACATGACTGTAACTATGGACACAAAAGAAATACGTGCTAAACACGGCGACAATGAAAAAACAAACACACACGAGACCAAAAATACAAGTAAACCCCTGGAAACCATGAACAAAACCCCCATACTATAGCCCCTCAAGAAGGAGTGGAGAACAAAACAACAAAGACAAAACTTGACCATAGCCCCTCAAAAAGAAGAGGGGAGAAAAGAACAATAGCAAAACAAAACCAGACTAAGGATTGCAAAACACATGGGGCAAACCAGATTGCCCTGACCTAACTTGACTATAGGCAAGACTGTGGCCTTCCAGAAAAAAAAACATGAGGCAATCTAAAAATTGCTCTGACTTGTCTATAACTAAACTATGACCTTCAAAAAAAAGAAGAACAAGAGGCAATCTAAAATTGCTTAGACTTGACTATGACTATGACTGTGGCTTACAAAAAAAAGAACAAGAGGCAATCTAAAATTGCTTAGACATGACTATGACTGTGACTACGTGAAACAAAAAATTGCTAGACGTACTAAACATGACTTGGCACCGTATGGGCCCACGGATAGTCCCACAGTACATGATCAGGTGGCCTGCCCCAGTCCCTGGCCCCCAGAAACAAGTCCTCTGGTGGCCGAACCAGGTCACCCCGTAACAAGCACAGTTTATTGGGTGGCCAACCCAAGACGCCGAACGCCCCAAGCAGTTCCTCGGGTGGCCGACCCGCATCCCACAACCAACAGGACCGTGGAGGGATTGCATGCAGCCGCTCACCTGAAAACGACAAAACAGGGGAGCGCCGATCTGCCAAACAAAACCCTCTAATGGCCCCCAGCTGGTGGCTTCTGAGAGGGGGACAACCAAAAACCTGGACCCCCTCGAATCCTGATTGGGTCGCAGCCGCACCTGCGCTGGACCCCCACTGGACCTCGTCGGACCCCGATTGGGTCATCGTTGCACCCACGTCGGACCCCGACTGGGTCACCTCGGCCCACGCGTCGGACCCCGACTGGGTCATCTCGGCCCACACGTCGGACCCCGACTGGGTCATCTCAGCCCATACGTCAGACCCCGACTGGGTCATCTCAGCCCACACGTCGGACCCCGACTGGGTCAGGACTGCTCCGGCGATGACCTCCGTCTCCGAACCTGGAACCCCCAGTCCCGTGACCTTGACTGGCTCTGGACCGGTAACGCTGTGGAGGTGCTCAGAAAACAGGAGAGGACCGGGGTCAGTTCCACCGGCAGCGCCAGAGCCCAGCGAGACGAGCTTGGGTGCAGCGGATAGCTGCCCCTCACTCGCCTCCCCATGAGGCAGGCAAAAATGCTCTAACACACCATACAGGAAAACAAGAAAGAGCACTTGCCTGCACTCGGGCTCTGGAGCCGTCCAGGACTTCGCCGATCCAGGTTCAAGAAGAAGCTCATCATCGGGCTCCCACTCGGCTGCGTCGGGTTCCACAGCCGGCCTGATGGTCTCTGCAGCTGGATCCTCACTCGGTGACGTCCACGCCAATAACCCGCATGGCGTGGGGGCAGAGGACCCTGGACCTGCTGACTCGGGCTGCATCCCTGAGGAACCCTGGGGACGCTCTCTCGTCAGCTCTGGCTCCTCACTGCAGTCCGTTCTTCTCTGTCCAAAGCAAGGCTGCAGGGCCGGGATATTTCCCAGAGCTGCAGGCCTCCCCCTCGTTCGACGGCGTGGGACTGACGCCGAAGACCGCTCCGCAGGAGGAGACACAGAGGCAGGTGGTTTAATACAAGTGGCTACAGCTGGGAAAAGTGACTCAGGGAGCTGCAAACCCCGAGCTTCACCCCCAGGAGTCAGACAAGACAGATCACTATTATCAATAGGAAAGTGAACTTGGACTTGCCTGTCTCCCGGGGGGAGGATGTTGTCAGCTGTAGCGGACGTTGCTCCTTCCCTCGCTCGCTGGATAGTAAAAAAGGATCCAAGAACGGAGCCCACCGGCACAGGACTCAGCTCACTCTCAGCAGCTGGCTGGTTGAGGGGGTCATCCCGGCGGCCCGGAACTGGATCCGGAGCAGGAGCTTGCCGAAGATGCACCCGGCTGTGATGCCGACGCCTTCGCCGGCCCCCAGATGGTGCGAACTCCCGAAACGGATCGAAGGCAGGATCAGGATCCATAGGCGAAGAGCAGGAGTGCCTCTTCTCCTGCTTCATGCCGCGTTCCTCCTCCATCATCAGGAATATTTTGCGTTGTGCGGCAATGTCCTCCCTCCTTGCGTCGACTTCCGGGTGGTTGGCGTAGCAGGGAGAGAGATGACAGAGAACATCTTCAGCGGTGTCCAGGTACCAATGTATGCCGTGGTCATAGTCCAGCAGGGAAGCGGAGATGAGCAGCTCATCCACGGCTTCCAAAACACCTGTCAGCACGTGGCTCTTCGGTGACGGCATTCCTCACATACACAGGACCCAGACAGGGAAAAGCAACGTCCAAAACTCAAACCCACTGATGAATAGCGTCTCGGGTTGGCGTCACCGTAAACGCTGTTTTGGCAGCAGTGTACTGTCATGTGGTGGCCCTCGCGAGCCACCATAAGACGCACAGAGTCACCAGTGAGTTTTCAGTGAGTTTATTTATGGTGAAAAGGGTGATAACACAAGCTGCTGAGATAATGACAAGACTCTTCACAGAACAGGAGGCATAGGGCTATACAGCACACTATAGGTCCAGAGCAGGAGACAGTCACACATAGGCAGGCTTGGTAATAATAGCACACAGGCTGCTAAGGCAGGGACTTAAAGATCAATACACGCCGGGAGGAATAAGGCTAATACAGCACACTTACTGGTACCGGGGAATGATGGTCAAGCCCAAAGCAGCCGAGGTGTGAAAACAGTCCAGGCATCCGCAACGTGACGGTGGGTGAACAGGTAAGTGATCAGGTTAGTGACCAGGTAAGCGACAAGGTAAGCGACCAGGTAAGCGACCAGACACTGCTGCGTCTTACCGACGCCAGTGCTGGGCTTAAATGGACGAAGCACTAATGACGATAATGACACTCAGCTGACCGACCGTTGACAGGCGGAAGCCCCACCGAGCACTTTCACAATAAGAGCCCGGAGAGGCCAGAATACCGCCCGCAGCTGTCATGGCCGGCAGCGAGACATAGCTTAGCCCGAGCGCGATCAGAACCGATGCTTGGGTCATAGCAGCTTGTTACTGACTTAGAGACACAGGGCTCACTCCAGCGCACTGCCACAGCGCTGAGTGAGTCTCGTGATGGAGGATGAATAAAGCACCCGTTTAACCTTCAGTTCGCCGTGTCCGCCTGCACTTATTTGAGCCTTGCCTCCACATTGGTAACTCTTATTCATATCCTCCACACTGGTCGGAATCCTTTGCAGGCAATGACTGCCTGAAGTCTGGAACCCATGGACATCACCAAACACTGAGTTTCCTCCTTTGTGATGCTTTGCCAGACCTTTACTGCAGCTGTCTTCAGTTGTTGCTTGTTTGTAGGTCTTTCTGCCTTAAGTTTTGTCTTGAGCAAGTGAAATGCATGCTCAATTGGGTTGAGATCTGGTGATTGACTCGGCCATTGCAGAATATTCCACTTCGTTGCTTTAAAAAACTCCTGGGTTGCTTTTGCAGTATGTTTTGGATCATTGGTGAAGCATCGTCCAATCAACTTTGCTGCATTTGGCTGAATCTGAGCAGAAAATATATCCCTACACACTTCAGAATTCATCCGGCTGCTTCTGTCTTTTGTCACATCATCAGTAAACACAAGTGACCCAGTGCCATTGGAAGCCATGCATGCCAATGCCATCACACTGCCTCCACCATGTTTTACAGAAGATGGAGTGCTTTGGATCATGAGCTGTTCCAGTTCTTCTCCAAACTTTCTTCTTCCTATCATTCTGGTACAGGTTGATCTTAGTCTCATCTGTCCAAAGAATGCTGTTCCAGAACTGGGCTGGCTTCTTCAGGTGTTTTTTGGCAAAGTCAATTCTGGCCTTTCTATTTTTGAGGCTGATTCATGGTTTGCACCTTGTGGTGAATCCTTTGTATTTACTCTCATGAAGTCTTCTCTTTATGGTAGACTTAGATACTGATACACCTACAGTGGGGCAAAAAAGTATTTAGTCAGCCACCAATTGTACAAGTTTTCCCACTTAAAAGATGACAGAGGTCTCCAATTTTCATCATAGGTGTACCTCAACTATGAGAGACAAAATGAGAAAAAAAAAATCCAGAAAATCACACTGAAGGATTTTTAATGAATTAATTGGTAAATTCCTTGGTAAAATAAGTATTTGGTCAGCTACAAACAAGCAAGATTTCTGGCTCTCTCAGACCTGTAACTTCTTCTTTAAGAGGCTCCTCTGTCCTCCACTCGTTACCTGTATTAATGGCACCTGTTTGAACTCATTATCAGTATAAAAGACACCTGTCCACAACCTCAAACAGTCAGACTCCAAACTCCACTATGGCCAAGACCAAAGAGCTGTCACAGGACACCAGAAACAAAATTGTAAACCTGCACCAGGCTGGGAAGACTGAATCTGCAATAGGTAAGCAGCTTGGTGT
The DNA here is from genome assembly GCA_020510985.1 of Pholidichthys leucotaenia. Taxonomy (NCBI): domain Eukaryota; kingdom Metazoa; phylum Chordata; class Actinopteri; order Cichliformes; family Pholidichthyidae; genus Pholidichthys; species Pholidichthys leucotaenia. The sequence continues at coordinate 32,983,054 of CM035845.1, read as the reverse complement.
GAAGAAATCAACTGTGGGAGCAATTATTAGAAAATGGAAGACATACAAGACCACTGATAATCTCCCTCGATCTGGGGCTCCACGCAAGATCTCACCCCGTGAGGTCAAAATGATCACGAGAACAGTGAACAAAAATCCCAGAACCACACGGGGGGACCTAGTGAATGACCTACAGAGAGCTGGGACCAAAGTAACAAAGGCTACATCAGTAACACACTACGCCGTCAGGGACTCAAATCCTGCAGTGCCAGACGTGTCCCCCTGCTTAAGCCAGTACATGTCCAGTCCCGTCTGAAGTTTGCTAGAGAGCATTTGGATGATCCAGAAGAGGATTGGGAGAATGTCATATGGTCAGATGAAACCAAAATAGAACTTTTTGGTAAAAACTCAACTTGTCGTGTTTGGAGGAGAAAGAACGCCATACCTACTGTGAAGCATGGAGGTGAAAACATTATACTTTGGGGCTGTTTTTCTGCAAAGGGACCAGGACGACTGATCCGTGTAAAGGAAAGAATGAATGGGGCCATGTATCGTGAGATTTTGAGTGAAAACTTCCTTCCATCAGCAAGGGCATTGAAGATGAAACGTGGCTGGGTCTTTCAGCATGACAATGATCCCAAACACACTGCCCGGGCAACGAAGGAGTGGCTTCGTAAGAAGCATTTCAAGGTCCTGGAGTGGCCTAGCCAGTCTCCAGATCTCAACCCCATAGAAAATCTTTGGAGGGAGTTGAAAGTCCGTGTTGCCCAGTGACAGCCCCAAAACATCACTGCTCTAGAGGAGATCTGCATGGAGGAATGGGCCAAAATACCAGCAACAGTGTGTGAAAACCTTGTGAAGACTTACAGAAAACGTTTGACCTCTGTCATTGCCAACAAAGGGTATATAACAAAGTACTGAGATGAACTTTTGTTATTGACCAAATACTTATTTTATCGAGGAATTTACCAATTAATTCATTAAAAATCCTTCAATGTGATTTTCTGGATTTTTTTTTCTCATTTTGTCTCTCATAGTTGAGGTATACCTATGATAAAAATTGGAGACCTCTCTCATCTTTTAAGTGGGAGAACTTGCACAATTGGTGGCTGACTAAATACTTTTTTTCCCCACTGTACTTCCTGGAGAGTGTTCTTCACTTGACTGGATGTTGTGAAGGGGTTGTTCTTCACCATGGAAAGGATTCTGTGATCATCCACCTCTGTTGTCTTTCGTGGACGTCCAGGCCTTTTTGAGTTCCAAAGCTCAGCAGTGCACTCTTTTTTTCTCAGAATGTACCAAACTGTTGATTTGGCCACTCCTAACATTTCTGCTATCTCTCTGATGGATTTCTTCTTTTTTTCAGCCTCAGGATGGTCTGTTTCACCTCCATTGAGAGCTCCTTTGACCGCATGTTGTGTGTTCACAGCAACAGCTTCCAAATGCAAACGCCACACCTGGAATCAACTCCAGACATTTTAAGATAAGATAAGATAAGATAAGCCTTTATTAGTCCCACAACGGGGAAATTCCAGGATTGCAACAGCACAGGGATAGCAACACTCAGAGCAACAATCAGAAGGCAAGAAAAAAAAACAAGCAAGCAAGAGCAGCTAATATACTGTACATATGTACATATTACTATAAAATATATATATACACACACACACACAGACACACAGTGCAGAGCATTGTAGCTGGATGGAATAAATATATGAATATATGAACACACAGTGCAGAGCATTGTAGCTAGATGGAATAAATATGTAAATATATAAACACCCACAGTACGGAGCATTGCAGCTAGGTGGAATAAATATGCAAGTATATAAACACACACAGTGCGGAGCAATGTAGCTAGATGGAATAATATGTAGATATATAAAAACACAGTGCGGAGCATTGTAGCTAGATGGAATAAATATATAGATATATAAATATAAACACACCCAGTGCTGAGCATTGTAGCTAGATGGGATGAAACAGCATAACCGTCTACTTAGTTATCCTACATGGTATGATTATGTGCCCATACATATTCTCACCCTCCATAGCGACCGGTATGTTCCTAGTTGTATGCCGGAGAGGACCATTGTGTAAGTCTATTGCATCTTTTGCATTCAAAAAACTATTAGTTTGTTACGTCTTTTTGCTATCTCTGCGAGCAGCCCTGCTTAGGTTGTACAGTCTGACAGCCGTTGGTAGGAAGGACCTACGAAACCTCTCGGTTGTGCACCTGGGATGATGTAGTCTGCTGCTAAATGAGCTCCTCAGTGCATCCAGTATGTCCTGCATAGGGTGGAACTCGGACTCCAGCAGAGATGACAGTTTAGCCACCATCCTTCTCTCTCCTATCTCCTCCATCGGATCAAGGCGCTGCCCCAGGACAGAGCTAGCTTTCTTAATCAGTTTGTTCAGTCTCTTCCTATCGGCTGCAGTAATGCCACTGCCCCAGCAGACCACTCCAAAAGTGATGGCTGATGCCACCACCGTGTCATAGAATGACTTCAGCAGCGCCCCTTGTACACCAAAAGACCTGAGTCTCCTCAGCAGGAACAGCCTGCGCTGTCCCTTCTTGTAGAGTGCGTCAGTATTGTGTGACCAGTCTAGTTTATTGTTCAGATGAACACCCAGGTACTTATAGGATGTCACCATCTCGATGTCTGTCCCCTGTATATTTACTGGTGCTGTGAGGGGCTGCCCATGCCTGCGGCAGTCCACCACCAGCTCCTTAGTTTTCCTCGCATTGATCTGGAGGCAGTTCCGATGGCACCAGTCCACGAAGTCCTGGATAAGCCCTCTGTACTCAGCTTCATCTCCGTTGGAGATGAGACCAACGATCGCAGAGTCATCAGAGAACTTCTGTAGATGGCAGTGTGTTGTGTTGTGTGAGAAGTCCGCAGTATAAAGAGTGAACAGGAAGGGAGCCAGCACCGTTCCCTGGGGGGCCCCCGTGCTACTGATGATCGTGTCGGAAACACAGTCCCGGGTTCTCACAAACTGAGGCCGGTTCGTGAGGTAGTCCAGGATCCATGATGACAGGTGCTGGTCCACCCCTGCGCGCAGCAGCTTGTCCTTCAGGATCATCGGTTGGATGGTGTTGAAAGCGCTGGAGAAGTCAAAGAACATGATCCTCACCATATTCCCGGGCTTCTCCAGGTGGGACAGAGAACGGTGAAGGAGGAAGATCACCGCATCCTCCACCCCAATGCCATGCTGATAGGCGAACTGGAGTGGATCCATCGCTGGTTCCACCAGGGGGCGGAGATGAGCAAGGAGCAGTCTCTCCAGGGTCTTCATCAAGTGGGACGTCAAGGCCACCGGTCTGTAGCTGTTCAGGTCTTTGGGGTGGGAAGTTTTTGGTACAGGTACCACACAAGATGTTTTCCACAGCTGTGGTACCCTCCCCAGTTTCAGGCTCATGTTGAAGATATACGTCACAATCCCACACAGCTGGTCTGCACAGGACTTGAGGAGCTTTGCGCTGATGCCGTCCGGTCCCGACGCCTTCCTCGCCTTGATCTTCCTCAGCTCCGTCCTCACCTGGGTCTTGGTCAGGGTCAGGATGGGGGGCTGTGTGTTGGGAGTGGGGGGGGTGTCGGTGGAGTGGGGAGTGGGCAGCAGGACTTGATTTCTTAGAGGCAGCAGTGGTTGTTGTGCAGACAGGGGGGAGGGCGGTTGGTCAAATCTATTGAAAAACAGATTCAGGTTGTTCGCCCACTCCCTGCCCCCCGTGGCCTGGGGGGAGGTATTCTGGAGCCCCGAGATGGTTTTGAGGTTTCTCCAGACCCCGCTGATGTCGCTCTGTTGCAGCTTGTCCTCCATCTTCTTCCTGAAGCTGTCCTTGCCTTCTCTGATCTTTCTCCTCAGCTCCCTCTGTACGGACTTCAGCATCTCCCTGTTCCCCGACCTGAAGATCCTCTTCTTCTCTCTCAGAAGTGTTTTTATCTCAGGGTTGATCCAGGGTTTGTTGTTTGAGTTTAACTGCTTAATTGATGACAGGTTAACGAGGGAAGAGCCCATGCAGCCTCGTTATTTTTTTTTTTTTTTTGCAGCCTTCTGAGTCAATTGTCCAATTACTTTTGGTCCCTTGAAAAAGAGGCGGCTACGTATTAAAGAGCTGTAATTCCTAAACCCTTGCTCCAATTTGGATGTGAATACTCTCAAATTACAGCTGAGAGTCTGCACTTTAAGCCCATATTGATTATATAATTGTATCCTGAATATGTTTTCATAAACCGCTAAAATAACAAAACTTGTGTCACTGTCCACATATTTTGGGCCTAACTGTATACGTATATAGACACAGGTAAGCAACATAACACAGAACAGTGACAGGCAGGAGAAGAAGTAACAAGCAGGGGCAAACAGCCCCAGATGGCAGGGCATATTTTGTGTGATTTTTATGTTTTGCTGCATTTGCTTGCTTGCGGTTGTCCATCGAGTCCGATGATGATGTCCACTTCTATCGATGAGTCCTTTGATGGCTGTGTAGTCCTATCCTGGACCCACATGTCCTGTTGCAGGTAGGGCATGTAAAAGTTGTGGTAGTAGCAGCAGGGGCTGCAGGTGCATTCCTCCTCAGTCTTCTCTCCTGTCTCCTGGCTGTCCTGTCCTCCTCCATCATACGGGTCCCCACAAGGCACTGCTATCGCCAGGTGTTCCGGTCAGCAGCAGCCTCCTCCAGAGCCTCAGGTCTGATCCTGCACTTCTTTAAGGCCATCTTTAGTTGGTCCTTGTAGTGCTTCTTCTGCCCTCCAGCAGAGCGTTGACCATGGTGTAGCTGGCCATATAACACCCTGCGAGGCAGTCGGTTTGGGGGCATTCTCACCACATGTCCCAGCCAGCATAGCTGGTGCTGGGTGATCGTTGCCTCAATACTTCTACAGCTGGTCTTAAAGAATATCTCAGAATGAGGCACGTGGTCACGCCAGGTGATTCCCAGGATGCGCTGAAGGCAGCGTATATGGAACCGTTCTAGATCCCTAATGTGGAGGCTGTAAGTCACCCAGGATTCACAGCTGTAGAGGAGAGTAGTGACACAGACTGCCTGGTAAACAGAGATCTTTGTTTGGAGATGGAGGTTCTTGTTCTGGAAGACCCGATGCCGGAGTCTCCCAAAAGAAGCTGATGCCTGCCTGATCCTGTTCTGGACCTCACTGTCAATGGTGTTGTCTACAGAGAGGATGCTCCCCAGGTACTTGAAAGATGGAACAACAGACAGCTGTTCACCAGCAACAGTGAAGGTAGGTGGAGTAGATGGGATATTGGTGCTCCATTGGCAGACGACCTCTGTTTTGATGGTGTTCACCGTCAGTCCCATCCTGCTGTATGCTCTCACCGCAGCAGTAAGAACAGACTGGAGATCTTGTGGGCTATGAGATACCAGAGCACAGTCATCTGCATACTGTAGCTCAATGACTCTCACCCTTTGCAGTTTGGTGGTTGCCTGGAGCCTCCTTATATTAAAAAGGTTGCCATCTAGACGGAAGTCCACAGTTACACCGCTGCTGTCTTCAATCTCCTTGTGGAGAAGCTGGGTGACACAGAGCAAGAAGATGTTAAAAAGTACTGGTGCTAATACACACCCCTGCCTAACCCCTGTACAAACGGGGAAGGAAGGAGATTCCTGTCCTCCTATAGTCACCCGAGCAGTCAGACCATCATGAAACTGGCGGAGAATATTGACAAACTTGCTGGGGCAGCCAAACTTAAGAAGAACTTCCCATAGGAGTTCTCGATGGTACAGTGTCGAAAGCTTTGGAGAGATCGACAAAGGCCATGGACAGGTCCTGGTGTTGCTCCCGACATTTCTCCTGCAGCTGCCGAGCTGTGAAAATCATGTCCACCGAGCTCCTGCCCTTCCTGAAACCACATTGCGATTCAGGCAGCACTGATTCTGTGATGTTGTTGATCAGCCTGTGAAGCATCACCTTCGCCAGGACCTTACCAGCAACAGCAAGGAGCGAAATACCTCTGCTGTTGCCGCAGACAGCCTTGTCACCCTTGTTTTTATAAATGGTGACAATTGTGGCGTCTCTCCATTGTTTTGGGATGTTGTCATCGGCCCAGACCTTGGTGATGTACTTGTGCAGGGTTTTTGTACACAAGTAGCCTCCTTGTTTCAACAGCTCAGCAGGGATGTTGTCATTACCAGGGGACTTGTTGTTTTTGAGAGAGCGGGTAGCTGATAGAACCTCTAGGAAGGTTGGGGGCTGATCCAGGTCTTGCATCGGAGGAAGTGTAGGCAAGTCGTCAAGGACAGTGGGGTCTGCATCTGAGTCCTGGTTAAGCAGGGTACTAAAGTGTTCAGCCCATCTCAGCAAGATGTTAGGCTGATCCTTTAGGATTCTCAGCTCATCTGCTGTTTTCAGGGGAGTGATGCAGCGATTTGTTGGGCTATAAATCTTCTTGACAGCATTATAAAAATTATACATGTCATTTTTATCGGCAAAGGCCTGGATTTCATGTGCCTTTTTTGTCCACCACTCGTTCTGCATTGTCCGAGTAGCCCTTTGTACATCCCGCCGAGCTCTCTGCCACTGATGCCTGATGATAATGGATGAGGGGTTCCTTAAAGTTGCCTGATGTGCTCTGTGCTTGTCCTCCAGCAAGTCGTGGATGGTGTCCGAGTTGTCATCAAACCAGTCTTGGTGGTTCTTTCTCTTATAGCCAATCATTTGGGCTGCTGCCTCACAAAGAGCTGAGCTGATGAAGTCCCACTTCTGGTCCATGGTCTTCTCAGGCAGACTCAAGAAATGCTCCACCCCCCCCCTAGTTTCTCAACCAGGGAGCGACGGAAGTCATTTCTTGCATCCAGATTTGCCAGACGGGAGCAATCAAGTTTCCTCCTTTTGGGCCCTTGTAGTCGCAAGGGGGGGCACACTTGCATGTGGACCTTGGCCACGATCAGCCGGTGATCTGTCCAGCATTCTGCACCTCTCATGGCACCGGTGATGTGGACATCTCTGATGTCACTGCGCCTCACAATGATGTAGTCAATCAGGTGCCAGTGTTTAGAGCGAGGGTGCATCCATGATGTTTTGTATTTGGCCTTTTGCTGGAAGATGGTGTTGGTTATGGTCAGGTTATGCTCAGAGCAGAGAGTGAGCAATCTCACTCCATTTGCATTAGCCTGGCCAACTCCGTGTCTGCCAAGCACTCCACTCCATATCTGGTTGTTCTGACCCATTCTGGCGTTAAAATCTCCAAGTAAGAAGATCTTGTCATTCTTGGGGATCCGGCGAAGAGTTTCGTCCAGTGACTGGTAGAAGGAATCCTTGGCCTCACTCTCCGATGGCAGGGTTGGTGCATAGGCACTAAGAAGTGTAGCAAAGCGATTCTTAACCAGGGGGATACGGAGTGTCATCAGTCTCTCATTAATGCCAACAGGTGATTCACTGAGTCTTGGTAGAAGGGTGTTTTTGATGGCCAGTCCTACACCATGCAGATGTTGTTCTCCTGAGGGGTAACACCTCCAGAAGAATGTGTAGCCCATCCCTTCCTCTGTTAAAGAGCCCTCATCTAGGAGCCTGGTCTCGCTCAGTGCAGCAATATCAATGTTGTAGTGACTCAGTTCAGCAGCAACCAGAGCTGTTCTCCTATGGGGTCTATCAGAACCTCGATCCAGGAGTGTCCTTACATTCCATGTTGCCAGTTTTAGGTTGCATGTTCTTTTTTTATTGTTTCGACCACAGAGGTGGAATGACCCAACAGGCGCGGTAACCTGTTCAGGCGAAAGATGGGTGGGCAATTTTTAGGCCACTTTTCCTAGGCCCCTACCCAGTTGGGGTGAGCAGTGCTGTCCTAAATAGGGCTGCTCAATCACACAGGGGTCTGCTGAAAACAGCTGCCACCCCAACTGTTAGCGACCATAATAGCCCTGTGCTGCTGACGTGCAGGGTTATAGCTAGGAGCTCCCAGTAACATTCATACCTGCTCCCGTCGCCACACACCCTGTCGCCGCCAGACTTCAACCAGATGTCCAGGAAGGTAAGGCCCACCATAGTCAGAGGTGGACACCTGCGCATAGAATTATTTAGAGTGCCATAGGGGGTGTGCTCTTCCCAATAGCACTGTCTTCGTGATGATGAGGTAAACCCGGTGGCGTGGGTAAGCCCATGACGACCAGTCCCTCAACATGGCTGCAGGAGGCTGCCGGGTCCTTGGTCTTTTAAGTCTCGCCTTTTGCGCACCACCAACACATTGCTTTTCTGTCAGGGGTTGCTCCCTTAGCCTTCACCTTAATAGATTACCCACAAGGCAGTGGGGCTATTTACCCATAGTTGGGGCAGGGGTTGACGGGCGTCAGGGCGTGTCCACACAGGGTGGGCCTATATGCCGCGTCTCTGGGGCCCCCTGCTGCTCTGAGATCCCCTCCAGTTTAGCCTGGGACCGCGGGGTACCCAGTTACCATGTGAGGCCACGAGGAGGCAACCAGCAGGAGGAGACTTACACACTCGGCTCCTCTTTTCACCCCCAATGGTGGCTAGCTGGTGGCGGTAGCTGTAAGCAGAGCAGCAAGCAGAAAGCAACATACAACTTATGCCATGCAACATGCATTATCTACAAACATCTCTATGTTACTATACTACTGCACTAGGCACTTCACACGCACCCTGTGTAACCCTGTGTCACACACAGGGGTGTTTTTTACACACTCACACACTTTTGCTGCATACAAAAGCCATCACATGTGATCGCCACTTAGTGCTGTGTTGCTATACCAGCTGTCCTGTAACTGGCAAGAATTCTGTTCCAATGCATCCCCTCTACGGGCATGCACGGGTTTCTACGGGCATGCACGGGTATGCACTAGTTAATTAGAATTCTCAGTGGTGCTGACTGTAACTTCAAAAAATATTTAATGCAGCAAATACACCAAAAAGGTATAGTTTGCAAGAGTGCATTTTTGACAGCCTACACTACCATTATCAAAACCAAAAACAGCACATCCTATAGTTATTTATGGCTTATTAATACAGTTTATTGTCAAATGTATTAACACGGGGGGGGGGGGGGTGCTGAAAGGTTCACAGGCTGAAAAGTTCATAGTGGTCAAATTTAACCAAATGTGGTTTATTTTTCAACAGCCTCCCCTTCGGTCCACACACTTCTTCTTCTTCTTTCAACGGTGTTGCAGTGCTTGGATCCCTGCAGTTGAAAAATAAACCACATTTGGTCAAATTTGTGACTATGACCTTTTCGGCCTATGGACTCCCCCTGTATATCACTGCATGGTAACTGAATAAATTCAGTTAAACAGTAGATCTTTGATCTGAATGCAGGGGTCTGCAAACTTTGGTCTTTCACTGGTGACTCCAGTGGCTTTGATAAAGACAAAAGCATATATCAGTTGGCCACTTAAGTAACTGCTGCGGTCAACTGCCTGAAGGCAGGGCAGTCTTGGGCTAGGGTAATGAGGTCAGCCAGAAGTGTTATCATTGTGACCTGGTTTGTCCATGACAGTCTGGGGGGGGGGGGGGGGGGGAGTGACAGACAAGCACTGGCGGCGAGTGCCTGCTTGGCTGGAATACTATCATCCAACCTGGCCACGTGGCCAAGGAGCCACAGCCTTCCTCTTCTGATGATGGTGCAGATGGGGATGGGGCAGCCAGCCCTCCTGTAGACCTCATCATTTGTGATGTGGTGGAACCATCAGATGCCCAGGATGTTATGGAGGCAGGTCCAGTGGAATGTATCCAGATGGCCTGTAGTTGTGGTGGAGAGGGTCCAGGTCTCAGATCCGTAAAAGAAGGATGGGGACCACACAGGTGTTGAAGATTTGCAACTTTGTAGACGTGTGGACCTTCCCCCTCTGCCAGACTCTCTGGAGGTGGCTGAAAGCACTGCGAGACAGCTGCAGGTGGCGAGAAATCTCTGGGTCTGACAAGCAGGAGCTGGTGATCATAGATCCGAGGTAGACAAAGTTGTTGGCAATCTCAACTGGCTCTTTATTGATGGTGATGACTTGTGGTGGTGGTGGCAAGAAGTCTGACAGTGACTGGATCTCTGTCTTTGCCCAGCTGATGGAGAGGCCCAGGGGTGATGCTTCCTCTGCAAGCAGCTCCAGTGCCTCAGCGATTATGTCTATATGCATGGCGAAAAGCACCACATCACCCACGTAGCACAGGCCAGTGAAGTGGGAGTGGAAGTGAGCCGAGAGACTGGGGCAGCATTCTGTTGTGTTCTTGACCCAGTAGTCAACCGCAGCATTAAAGAGGATTGGTGCAGTGACACATCCATACCAGATTCCTGAGGTGATGACAAAAGAGTCTAACATGTCACCCTCAGCGCATACCCTGCACGTGGTGTTGGAGTAGAGGTCCCGGAGAACGTTGATGTACTTGAACGGGACTCCAATGCCACAGAGGAGTTGCCAGAGGACGTTCCTGTCTAGGGAGTCGAAGGCAGCTCTGCGGATGACGCAGGTTGTGTAGCACTGATTCCTACAATTTGTAAATATAATTATTAATAATTACACAGGGTTACAAAAATAATTTTTTTGTTAAGTTGTCTGTGTTTTTTCAACTAATTTAAGACAATTTTGCACCGCTGAATCCAAAAATGACATCCGTTTCTCTCAATCAGGTGCTAAGAAAAAACCTGTACTTACTTAGTACTTACTTAGTACTGTGCATGTACTTACCTTTATATAAAGGTAAGTACATGTAAATTAAATGTTACATCATCATTGTTCAAAATTCAGAGAATTTCAAGACATAAAAAAGAATTTTGCATCATATAAAACAAAAATACCTGTACATGTAAACACAAACGTATAAAAAAAACATGTGGCCATAATTCAAAAGGTTGACCTGATTGAGCAAAACCAGTATGATTTTTGGATTCAGCACATCAAAATTGTCCTAAATCAGCTAAAAAAAACTTAGATAATAAATTTGGTGTTGACCATTGTTATTAAACTAATTTTAAAGTATTAATAATACTTGTAATACCTCGTTTGTAACACTAGTTGGAGCACCATCCACATTTTATAGAGGCAGAAACTCTTATGGACAAAAGACTTAAGCTTAAGAATTTGGCAATTAGTAAGTTAAGCCTTAGTTAATAATTTCTATCCATCCATCCATTTTCTACCACCCCTCCGGAGGTCCGGGTTGTGGAGGCAGCAGCTCAAGCAGAGAAGCCCAAACTTCCCTCTCCCCGGCCACTTGCTCCAGCTCTTCAGAGAGGATACCGAGACGTTCCCAGGCCAGCTGGGAGACGTAGTCTCTCCAGCATGTCCTGGGTCTGCCCCGGGGTCTCCTCCCCGTTGGATGTGCCCGAAAAACCTCAAGTGGGAGGTGTGCAGGAGGCATCCTGATCAGATGCCCAAACCACCTCAACTGGCTCCTTTCAATGTGGAGGAGCAGCTTTTCTACTCTGAGCCTCTCCCAGATGACTGAGCTCCTCACCCTATCTCTCTGGGTGAGTCCAGAAATCCTCCAGCAAAAGCTCATTTCAGCCTCTTGTATTTGCAATCTCATTCTTTTGGTCAGTACCCAAAGCTCATGACCATAGGTGAGGGTAGAAACATAGACTGACTGGTAAATCGACAGCTTTGCTTTAGAATTCAGCTCCCTCTTCACCACAACAGACCAGTACAATGTCCGTATCACTGCAGAGGCTGCTCCGATCTGATCTGATCCAATCTCACGCTCCATTCTCCCCTCACTCATGAATGCGACCCCGAGATACTTAAACTCCTCCACTTTGGGCAGGAGCTTGTCTCCAACCCAGAGAGGACAATCCACCTTTTTCCGGCTGAGGACCATGGACTCAGACTTGGAGGTGCTGATTCTCATCCCAGCCGCTTAACACTCAGTAGCAAACCATCCCAGTAAGACCTGTAGGTCATTGGTTGATGAAGCCAACAGGACAACATCATCTGCAAACAGCAGAGATGAAATCCTGTGGTCACCGAGCATGACACCCTCCATTCTTGGCTGCACCTAGATATCCTGTCCATAAAAATTATGAACAGGATCGGTGACAAAAGGCAGCCCTGGTGGAGTCCAACTCTCACTTGAAACGTGTTTGACCGGGTTGTGGCAATACGAGCCAAACTCTTGCAACAGTTGTATAGGGGCCAGATAGCTCATAACAACTAGCCCGATACCCCATACTCCCGCAGCACCCCCCACAAGAGACCATGAGGGATGTGGTTGATGTTGCGTTCTCCAAGTCTGCAAAACACATGTGGACTGGTTGGGCAAACTCCCACGAGCCCTCAAGGATTCTCGAGAGGGTAAAGAGCCGGTCTGATGTGCCAAGGCCTGGACAAAAACCACACTGCTCCTCCTGAATCCAAGGTTCGACCAGCGGTTGGACTCTCCTCTCCAGTACCCTGGCATAGACCTTGCCAGGGAGGCTGAGAAGTGTGATCCCCCTAAAGTTGGAATACACCCCCGGCCCCCCTTTTTAAAAAGAGAAACCACCACCCCGGTTTGCCATGCCAAAGGCACTGTCCCCGACTTCCACGCAACATTGCAGAGGCGTGTCAACCATGACAGCCCTACAACATCCAGGGCCTTGAGGTACTCAGGGCGAATCTCGTCCACCCCCAGGGCCCTGCCATCAAAGAGTTTTTTAACCACTTTGGCAACCTCAATCTCTGTGATGGGAGAGTTATCCCCCTCGTCCTCAAGCCCTGCTTCCTCTGTGGAAGGCGTGTGAGTGGGATTGAGGAGATCCTCGAAGTATTCCTTCCACCGCTTTACGATATCCCCAGTCGAAGTCAGCAGCACCCCACCCGCACCATACACAGTGTGGACAGGAAGCTGCTTCCCCCTCTTGAGTCGCCAGACAGTTTGCCAGAATCTCTTCAAGGCTGACCAAAAGTCTTGTTCCATGGCCTCACCAAACTCCTCCCACACCCGAGTTTTTGCTTCTGCAGACACCCGAGCTGCACTCCACTTGGCCTGCCAGTACACCTCAGCTGCTTCAGGAGTCCCACAAGCCAGCTAAGCTCGATAGGACTCCTTCTTCAGCTTGATGGCTCCCCCTCACCGCTGGTATCCACCACTTTGTTCGAGGGTTGCCACCACGAGATGTACCAACAATCTTGCAGCCACAGCTCTGGGCAGCTGCTTCAACAACGGAGGTGGAGAACATCGCCCATTCAGACTCCATGTCTCCAGACTCCCTTGGAATGTAGTTGAAGTTCTTCCGGAGGTGGGAGTTGAAGACCACCCGGACAAGGACCTCAGCCAGATGTTCCCACCACACCCTCACTATACGTTTAGGTCTACTGGGTCTAAGTGGCATCTGCCCCTGCCATCAGATCCAATTCACTGCCAGGTGGAATCAGTTGACAGCTCTGCACCTCTCTTTACCCGAGTGTCCAAGACATGTGGTCGCAGGTCTGATGACATGATAACAAACCTGCGACCTAGGGTGTCCTGGTGCCAGGCGCACATATGGACACCCTTATGCTTGAACATGGTGTTCGTTATGGACAAACTGTGGTTGGCACAGAAGTCCAATAACTGAACACCACTCGGGTTCAGATCGGGCAGGCTGCTCCTCCCAGTCATGCCTCTCCAGGTTTCACTGTCATTTCCCACATATGCATTGACGTCTCCCAGTAGACCATCATTTGTTGCATGGGCACAAATAATGGTCAGGACCCATTTCCCAACCTGACGGCGCAGGAAAACTACCCTTTTGTCCACGGGGAGAACTCCAATGTTGAGGCAGCAAGACAGGGGGATATACAGTAAGAATACTCACCCCTGCCTGTCACCTCTCACCCGAGGCAACTCCAGAGTAGGCAAAGATCCAGCCCCTCTCCAGCAAACTGGTTCCAGAACCGGAGCTGTGCATTGAAGTGAGCCCAACTATATCTAGCCGGTATCTCTCAACCTCGTGCACCAGCTCCAGTTCCTTCCCTACCAGAGAGGTGACATTCCACATCCCAAAAGCCAAAAGAAAAGGAAAGGTAGAAGTGTGGAGGTGAGACAAGGGATGTTAAATGTAGGGACTATGACTGGTAAAGGCAGATAATTGGCTGATATGATAGAGAGAAGAAAGGTAGATATACTGTTTGTTCAAGAAACCAAATGGAATGAAAGCAAGGCTAGGAGCATTGGAGGTGGATTTAAACTGTTCTACCATGGTGTAGATAGGAAGACAAATGGAGTAGTAGTAATCTTGAAGGAAGAGTATGTGAAGAGTGTTCAGGAGGTAAAGAGGGAGTCAGACAGAGTCATGAGTTTGAAGCTCGAAGTCAAAGGTGGGATGTTGAATATTGTTAGTGCGTATGCCCCACAAGTTGGATGTCAGGTTGAAGAGAAAGAGGAATTCTGAAGTTTGATGAAGTGGTAGAGAGTGTTCCCAGGGGGGAGAGTGGTGATTGGAGTGGACTTTAATGGGCATGTAGGTGAAGGGAACAGAGGTGATGAGGAGGTTCTGAGTAGGTATGGTCTTAAGAAGAGAAATGTGGGACAGATGGTTGTGGATTTTGCTCAAAGGATGGAAATGCCCAGAGCTGTGGCCGCAAGGTTGTTGGTGCATCTTATGGTGGCAACCCCCGAACCAAGTGGTGGACACCAGTGGTGAGGGGGGACATCAAGCTGAAGAAGGAGTCCTATCAAGCTTGGTTGGCTTGTGGGACTCCTGAATCAACTGAGGTGTACCGGCAGGCCAAGTGGAGTGCAGCTCGGGTGTTTGCTGAAGCAAAAACTCGGGTGTGGGAGGAGTTTGGTGAGGCCATGGAACAAGACTTTCGGTCACCCTCAAAGAGATTCTCGCAAACTGTCCGGTGACTCAGGAGGGGAAAGCAGCTCCCTGTTCACACTGTGTATGGTGCGGATGGGGACTGCTGACTTCGACTGGGGACATCGTCGGGCAGTGGAAGGAATACTTTGAGGATCTCCTCAATCCCACTGACATGCCTTCCACAGAAGAAGCAGGGCTTGAGTATGAGGGAGACAACTCGCCCATCACATGGACTGAGGTTGCCGAAGTGATTAAAGAACTCTTTAGTGGCCAGGCCGTGGGGATGGATGAGATTCGCCCTGAGTACCTCAAGGCCCTGGATGTTGTAGGACTGTCACGGTTGATATGCCTCTACAGTGTTGCGTGGAGGTTGGGGACAGTGCCTTTAGCATGACAAACCGGAGTGGTGGTTCCTCTTTAAAAAGGGGGACCGGAGGGTGTGTTCCAACTTTAGGGGATCACACTTCTCAGCCTCCATGGGAAGGTCTATGCCAGAGTACTGGTCGAACCTCGGATGAAGGAGGAGCAATGTGGTTTTCTTCCTGGTCGTAGCACATCGAATCAACTCTTTACCCTCTGGAGAATCCTCGAGGGTTCATGGGACTTTGCCCAACCGGTCCACATGTGTTTTGTGGACTTGGTGAAAGCATTCGACCATGTCCCTCATGGTCTCTTGTGGAGGGCAATGCGGCAGTATGGGGTATTGGGCTTGTTATTATGAGCTATCCAGTCCTTATATGACTGTTGCAAGAGTTTGGCTCGTATTGCCAACACCCAGTCAAACTCATTTCCAGTGAGAGTTGGACTCTGCCAGGGCTGCCCTTTGTCACCGATCCTGTTCATAATTTTTATGGACAGGATATCTAGGCGCAGCCAAGCAATGGAGGGTGTCGTGCTCGGTGACCACAGGATCTCATCTCTGCTGTTTACAGATGATGTTATCCTGTTGGCTTCATCGACCAATGACCTACAAGCCTTGCTGGGACAGTTTGCTACTGAGTGTGAATCGGCTGCAATGAGAATCAGCACCTCCAAGTCCATGGTCCTCAGCTGGAAAAAGGTGGTTTGTCCTTTCTGGGTTGGGGACAAGCAGCTAAAATGAGCTTTCTCTGTAGGATTGCTGGACTCACCCTTAGAGATAGGGTGAGGAGCTCAGTCATCCAGGAGAGGCTCAGAGTAGAACTGCTGCTCCTCCACATCGAAAGGAGCCAGTTGAGGTGGTTGGGCATCTGATCAGGATGCCTCCTGGATGTCTCCCACTTGAGGTGTTTCGGGCATGTCCCACTGGGAGGAGACTCTGAGGCAGACCCAGGACAAGGACATGCTGGAGAGACTATGTCTCCCAGCTGGCCTGGGAACATCTTGGTATCCTTTCTGAAGAGCTGGAGCAGGTGGCTGGGGAGAAGGAAGTCTGGGCTTCTCTGCTTGATCTGCTGCCTCTGTGACCCAGACCTCCAGAAAAGTTGTAGAAATTGATGGATGGATGAATGGATGAATGGATGGATGGATGGATGGATGGATGGATGGATGGAAATGGCTGTGGTGAGCACATACTTTAAGAAGAGAGAGGAACATAGGGTGACTTACAAGAGTGGAGGAAGGTGCACACAGGTGAACTACATCTTTTGCAGAAATAGAAATCTGAAAGAGATAGGAGACGGCAAGATGGTGTCAGGGGAGAAAGTAGCTAGACAGCATTGGATGGTAGTCTGTAGGATGACTTTGTAGAGCAAGAAGAGGA
Source organism: Pholidichthys leucotaenia (assembly GCA_020510985.1). Lineage (NCBI taxonomy): Eukaryota > Metazoa > Chordata > Actinopteri > Cichliformes > Pholidichthyidae > Pholidichthys > Pholidichthys leucotaenia. The sequence continues at coordinate 32,966,613 of CM035845.1, read as the reverse complement.
AGAAAGTGAAGGCAGAGCCAAAGATTAAGTGGGAGAAGTTACAGAAAGAAGAAAGTTGCACAGAGTTTAGGAAGAAGTTGATAGAGGCTCTGGGTGGTAGGGAAGAATTACCAGATGACTGGGAAAGTAAAGCAAAAGTATTGAGGAAAGCTGATAGAAGGGTACTGTATGTGGTGTATCCAGTGGACAGAGGATGGAAGACAAGGAGACTTGGTGGTGGAATGAGGAGGTACAGGAAAGTATTCTAAGGAAGAAGTTGGCAAAGAAAAAGTGGGATAGTCAGGGAGACAAAGAAAGTAGACAGGAATATTTGGAATTTAGTCACATGGCAAAGAGAGTGGTAGCAAAGGCAAAGGAAAAGGCATATAGTGAGTTGTGTGAGAGGCTGGACACTTAGGAAGGAGAAATGGACTTGTATCGATTGGCTAGACAGAGATTGAGCTGGAAAAGATTTGCAGCAGGTTAGGTTGATTAAGGACAGAAATGGTGATGTACTAACAAATGAGAGTGTGTTGAGAAGGTGGAAGGAGTATTTTGAAGAGTTGATAAATATAAAAGAGTGAGAGGAGGATGGATGAAGGAAAGCTGTTGAACAAGGCAGAAGTGAGGACAGCTTTGAAGAGGATGAAGAATGGAAAGGTGGTTGGTCCAGATGACATACCTGTGGAGGTATGGAGAAGTTTAGGAGAGATGGCAGAGGACTTTTTAACCCAGGGGTATCCAATCATGTGCCATGGAGGGCCAAGACCCTGCAGGCTTTATCTCCAACCAGTGTCTTCAACAGCAGATTTCACTGAATTTCTTCCCACTGATTGCTGAAACAGTGAAAACACCTGCTGAAGAGACTGGGTAGAAGAGAAAACCTGCAGGGTCTTGGCCCTCCATGGCACATGATTAGACACCTGTGTTTTAACCAGATTGTTTAACACAATCTTGGAGAGTGAGAGGATGCCTGAGGAGTGGAGAAGAAGTGTTTTGGTACCAATTTTCAAGAACAAGGGTGATGCTCAGAGCTGTATTAACTACAGAGGCATAAAGTTGATCAGCCACATTATGAAGATATGGAAAAGAGTTGTTGAAGCCAGGTTAAGAGGAGAGGTAACAATCAGTGAGCAGCAGTGGGGTTTTATGCCAAGAAAGAATACTACAGATGCAATGTTTGCTCTAAGAGTGTTGATGGAGAAGTAGAGAGAAAGTCAGAGGGAGTTGCACTGTGTCTTTGTGGATCTAGATAAAGCATATGATAGGGTGCCAAGAGAGGAAGTGTGGTACTGTATGAGAAAGTCAGAAGTGACAGAGAAGTATGCGAGGGTGGTGCAGGACATACATGAGGACAGTGAGACGGTGGTGAGGTGTGCTGTAGGAGTGACAAATGGGTTCAAGGTGGGGGTGGGATTACATTAGTGATTGGCTCTGAGCCCCTTCTTGCTTGCCATGGTGATGGATCAGCTGACAGATGAGGTCAGGCAAGAGTCTCTGTGGACCATGATGTTTGCAGACGACATTGTGATCTGTAGTGAGAGTAGGGAGCAGGTGGAAGAGAGCCTGGAGAGGTGGAGATATGCTCTGGAGAGAAGAGGAATGAAAGTCAGTAGAAGCAAGACAAAATACATGAGTGTGAATGAGAGGGAGGTAGGTGTAATAGTGAAGAGGGAAGGGGTAGAGGTAGTGAAAGTAGATGAGTTTAAATACCTGTGGTCAACCATCCAAAACAATGGAAAATGCACAAGAGAGGTGAAGAGAGTACAGGCAGGTTGGAGTGGGTGGAGACGAGTGTCAGAGGTGATTTGTGACAGAAGGGTAGCAGCAAGAATGAAAGGGAAGATTTACAAAATGGTAGTGAAACCGGCTATGATGTATGATTTCAAGACGGTGGCGTTGACAAAAAGACAGGAGATGGAGCTCAAGGTGGCAGAGTTTAAGATGCTAAGATTTTCATTGGGAGTGACTAGGAGGGACAAGATTAGAAATGAGTATATCAGAGGGACAGTTCAGGTCGAGCGGTTTGGAGACAAAGTAAGAGAGGCAAAGCTGAGAGGGTTTTGACATGTGCAGAGGAGGCATAGTGGGTATTGTGGACAAAGGATGTTGAAGATGGAGCTGCCAGGCAGGAGGAAAAGAGGAAGACCACAGAGAAGATTCATGGATGTAGTGAAGGAGGACATGGAGAGGGTTGGTGTTACAGAGGAAGATCCAAGGGATAGGATGAGATGGAGGCAGATGATCCGCTGTGGCGACCCCTAAAGGGAGCAGCCGAAAGAAGAAGAAGAAGAAGAAGAAGAGGACTACCACAACAGATGAGGTATAAAAGGTGAGCGCCTACTGTGGATACGAAGCCCTGGCAAAGGTTGTTTCAGGCTGAGGGAAGGTGGTCCTTCCCGGAGCCTCGTTGGGGATTTTTGCCTGCAAAATCCATATGGGCTCGCTCCTAGGTCACTCAAGGCAGGCTTGGTGCACTGGTCAGCTTGCTTCAAAGAGAATGGGGAGGACCCAGTCCTGGGTCTCGACCCGCCAATATGCTGGATAAGGGCAGCTGGTCTGGATACAGCTCTGGTATATGCAGTCCCCTGCTGATTGGTGGCTAAACTAGATAAGTTCTAAAAACAACAAAAGGTACTCAGGCTTTAATCCCTAGGTCTAACAAAAGCAAACTCTATAGAAAAACGTAAAAAACCAAAATCTACAAAACAGAAACTCCAAAATGCAAGGCTATCACCTAGGCAGAAAACTTAAAAGAGAGGAGAGTCACAGAAAAGAGTGGCAAAAGAGTGTGGCAGAAGAGAGAGACTAAATAAATACTAGCAGGAGAGAAGACCAAAAGAGAAGTGGACACATGGCAAGCCGGAAACAGAAGAAAAGTGCTAACAAGGGAGTGATCTTCTCTGGGTGTCTGGTTAAATCTTCCCTCTCCACATGCTGGAAGGAAGGGGCTTAGAATCTCTCAATGAATCAGGGAGAGAGTGACTGCACAGAGGCAGGCTTTATTACTATGGTTACTCAACAATGCACAAAGAAGAGTGATTCCTGAGAAACTGAGGCTGGCAGAAAACTACATCAGTAACTACATCATATTAGCCCTTTAATTGTCCGGCTGTCATAAAACATGTCCATCACCTGCTGCCTAAGTCGCAGGGCCGTGCCTGTCATGTGATGTGTCCAAAAAGCACAGAAAACCCAGCTGTACCAAGCCTTTCACATCACAGGATGTCAGACACATATAGCTTACTGCTCTTCACTGGAGGACTGGAGGACTTCACCCAAACAAACCGCCTCAAACATCATTTCCAGGAACACGAAGAAGAAAATGTAAACAAAGGTTCCATCCCAACATATATTTCCACACGGAGGAAGCATTTGCTCCAAATTTTGCCAGCTATGATTCTAAAAAGAGATTATTTAGCTTTTGAAAGGAATTATTTACCTTTTGTGACAGCAGAAGATGGTCTGGAGCATGTACACTTTTGTTTGCCATCAACGGAGCTGCATGTGATGACAGAGAACAATAGCGCCGATTCGGTGGTGTTAGGTAACCGAAATTGAGGTGGAATAAATCATAAGATACATTTGAGAATTTCTGGATGTGGGAGAGAAAGCAAAAATGACTGGCAGAAGATGAAATAAGGACCGGGGATGACAAAAATGGACGAATGAAGACATATGGTGCGCGGTAGGTCCGATGTATTTATTTGTTTGTGTACATTCTACTGATTTTCTGGTTCATATACTTTGAAGAAAATATAACAAAAAACCAAAAAAGTGAAGACAAAAAAACAAAACCATCATTTGTGTAAATATGTTCAAAGTCCACTTTTGACTAAAAGTTATGTAATTCGATGTGGCTGCCATCGCATTATGCAAATTAGATGTGTAAATTTACTCCTATCTAAACCTTTGGATCATATTCTACATCTTCTAATTGACAGTAAGCCATTATCTCTTACCACTTTCAAGTTACAGCCTTTGGAATTAGTCATATCTAAACAATATTTTCTTGGAAAAAAAAACTTGACCGCCAGAGGGTGGTGAGCTGACGGGAGCGCTGCTGCGCCATAGACAGAAAATGGGTTAATGTTATGGCTAATCCTAAAACACACCCGTCTAAACTAAAAAATTCTACTTGGTTAATTATCTAACTTTATTAACAATAAGTTGATCATAAAGCATGCAGATATTCACAAGGGACAGAGGGACAGACGTGTGTGATACACTGCAGTTTCAAAAATGAGGAGGAACATTATGGTAATCAATGACCCAGTTTGTGTGACTTTTTCTTATTTCTTGTGTGACGCACGGATAGATTATTGACAAAGGCCAGATGCATAGTGGATTTTAAGATTGTTTTTATCTCAGACAAATGTCACCAGTTATCTTTTCTGGTATCTCTGGAATTCCATAACAGTCCAAATGTCCTACTTTCCAGGGGAGGAGGCGTGGTTCAGTCATTCCCCACCTAGGCGTTGAGAAGCTTCAAAGAGGTCTGCATAAATGCAAATGCAGTGTTGGGTGTTGGGAGAAGAGAATAACAATGATCATTTGTTTGTCATTGTTCGAAGGGCTGTGAAGAAAGAGTTGGGGTTTGGTGAGCAGAAGACAACAACAGTTAGAGTTCCTTTGGTCTCGTTGATGATGAGGGTAACTGAGGCAAGTGAGTCCACCTGGTACCAATTCCGCTACAGCCGCGTAAAGAGGTTGATGATATTCCCGCCGTTGCTGGGCCAGGACACTCAAGGCGAGGATGCAGTCCGCTGTGGACCAGCGAGGGGTGAAGTCGGCCTGCTGGGGGCAGTGCTTGGCAAGGAGCAGGGGGCGGATGCAGACCAGGATGACAGCGGTGAGTACCTTGCCTGGGGAAGGGAGCAGCGTGATGGGATGATAGTTGGTTGTGCTCCAACGGTCATGCTTGTTTTTGTAGAAGGACAGAATGATCCCATCCCTGCACTCCCCTGAGACTCGTTCTTCTGTCCAGATGAAATTACACAGATGTTCCAGCTGAGGGATGAAAGAGGTGAGGGTGGCTTTCATCATCTCTGCCTTAACTCCATCAGCGCCAGGGGCTCACCCAGAGGGGAGCTTCTTGATAGTATCTGACAGCTCACTGTTTGAGGGCAGGGCTAGGCTGATTGAGTTGTCTTCAACACACACATGGGCATACTGCTGCAACTTGTCTGAGGTAGGAGGTGGGGGCTTGCAGAGGACACTCACGTAGTGCTCTCGCCATCATTAGAGTTTGGTTGTTGGATCTGTGACAAGGCTAATGCCATCGGCGGCTAGCAGGGGGTACGAAGACTGCTGTTTCTTGCCGGCATGGCACAGCTCCTTGATTGACCTGTAGGCAGACCGGAGGTTCCCTGTTTGAAAACTGTTGCTGGCCTTGTCGGCGATACAGTGGAACCAAGTGGCTTCATTGTGCTCGAGGCTGCATCATCTCTCTGTGTTCAGCTTGTGGTAACCATCCTTCCCTTGGAGTCTGGCTTCACGGCATTGATTGACCAGTTCCAGGGAGGCTTCAGAGAGCCATGGCTGAATCCTCTGGCAGTGATTGCCAAGGACGTTTGTGGCAGCCAGAGTGAGAGTGGTGGTAATCTGCTCCCAGGCATCTTCAAGGTTGTCTGGGCAGTCGAGAGCAGCAAAACGGTTTGTGATTTTGATGGAAGAGTGGTAGACAAACTGAGGGGTGTAAAGCTTCTCGATGTCTGGGGGCGGTGATGGGCAGGGCCAGGAGGGGCATTGCGGTGGAGGTGCAGGTGGACAATGGCAGTGAGGAGTCAATGATCGGTCCATCCCAGCTCAGTGCTGCAGTAGACATGGCAGTCAGTGGCAACTCTCCAGCGTCCACTGACCAAGATGTGGTCAATGGTCTTGGATGTAGCGCCGGTGTTACAGTACCAGGTGGTGCGGTGGATTTGACGATGCTGGAACCAGGTGCCCAGGATCTTCAGACTGTGTGTGGCACACACCTCCAGCATGTGGTTACCATTGTCATTGGTGATGTCAGACAGGAACAGTCCGGATGTGTTCCAAACCCCTCCTGTCAGGGCCCATGGTGATGCCATGTCTCCTAGGACAATGGTGATGCCATTTATCTGCCTCTCCACACCCACAATGAATCCAAGAGCAAGCTAAGCCTAGTCATATTTTCTTTTCTTCTTGGCTTTTTTGTTAATTATCATCCAGAATTTCTCTTTGCTAATCATTTTGATAGAGTTTTAAAAATTAGGTCATGATATGATTTTATCCAGCCATCCATCTTCTACTGCTTAATCCTTTCTTTTGCGGGGGAAGGGGGGGCTGGAGCCTATCCCAGCATCTTTGGGCAAGAGGAAGGGTACATGCTGGACAGATTGCCAGTCCATTGCAGGGCAGATACACTACCGTTCAAAAGTTTGGGGTCACTTAGAAATTTCCTTATTTTTGAAAGAAAAGCACTGTTTTTTTCAATGAAGATAACTTTAAACTAATCAGAAATACACTCTATACATTGCTAACGTGGTAAATGACTATTCTAGCTGCAAATGTCTGGTTTTTGGTGCAATATCTACTTAGGTGTATAGAGGCCCATTTCCAGCAATTATCACTCCAGTGTTCTAATGGTACAATGTGTTTGCTCATTGTGTCAGAATTCTCCAGATTACCTCAACAAATTAACAGCTAGAATGCCAAAGGTCTGCAATGCTGTAATTGCTGCAAATGGAGGATTCTTTGATGAAAGCAAAGTTTGAAGGAAAAAAATTATTATTTCAAATACAAATCATTATTTCTAACCTTGTCAATATCTTGACTATATTTTCTATTCATTTTACAACTCATGGTGGTAAATAAAAGTGTGACTTTTCATGGGAAACACAAAATTGTCTGGGTGACCCCAAACTTTTGAACGGTAGTGTATTTTATCAATAATTTTAATTCTAACATGATAAAACATTGAGTAGCTTTTATTTTCCCTTGCATTTTCAGTTTTAATTGTGAAACTTTTGATTTTGCTGGAAATAATACCCCACCCCCACCCACCCATCCACCCATGTATATGTAAATCTGGCCCTCGGGAAGTGAGGTAGAAATGTTGTGGCCACCACTACCACCAAAGTTGCCCATCCCTGGTCTACAGGTAATTAGATGGCATGGCACAAAGTGTGAAAAACAGACTATTCACTGACATAAACTAACAAAACCAAACTAAACTAACAAAACCTGCCCTTCCAGCGCCTGGTGAGGGAGATCGCTCAGGACTTCAAGACCGACCTGCGCTTCCAGAGCTCTGCCATCATGGCTCTGCAGGAGGCCAGCGAGGCCTACCTGGTGGGTCTCTTCGAGGACACCAACCTGTGTGGCATCCACGCCAAGAGGGTCACCATCATGCCCAAAGACATCCAGCTGGTCCGCCGCATCCGCGGAGAGAGAGCTTAGACTTTCTGCTGCACATCCACCAACCACAATGCTCCACACTGTGTCTATATATATATATATATATATATATATATATATATATATATGTATATATATATATATATATATTTATAGTAATATGTACATATGTATACTAGCTGCTCTTGTTTTTTCTTGCCTTCTGATTGTTGCTCTGAGTGTTGCTATCCCTGTGCTGTTGCAATCCTGGAATTTCCCCATTGTGGGACTAATAAAGGCTTATCTTATCTTATACGTATACAGTATACTGTATAACACTAATGAAAAAAGTTCCAAACTATTACTGACGTTGCAAAGCCAGTTTATAATGCAGCACAATTCCATACAAGAGCAATCTGAGGCGAGTGCAATATCCCCCCCACCTCCGTTTTCTTTAGGCACTTTTCCACTTGGCCCAGTTTGGCCTCGTTTGGCCTCGTTTCGCACGGTACAGTTCGCCTCGCGTGTTTTTCTACTGCACTAGGTGTCATTTGAAGTGGGTTGGAAATAGTTAAAAGGGAGGCGGCGCAACCCTCTCCCTCCCGCTACGTAAAACAAACGTAACTGGCGTAAATCAAGCATAACGTTACGCAAAACACAAGTTGGCAGGATACGAGGCGTCTGCGTTTTCTGGCTGTTTTTGCCAGAATAAAGGCAAAAACGGAGAACAGAAGGCAAACCCGCAATACGACACACTCTGGAAAGGTACTGGAGCATTTAGAAGCCATGAGGATGCGAACTACATTAGGTATGACGATAAGCTAATGATTGCTAATGCTACTTTGCTTTTAAGTCCACCGTACAACATTGTAATGTCAGCAAGTTATCGATACTAGGCCCTAAAATCTGTATTCTGTGTGTGTGTTTCAGATGGCTCTCTTCTGGCAAAAATATCACTTCAAACGGTTGGCGTTAATGTTCATCACAGTGATGTGACCCCAAGATCACGAACGCAAAGTGGCTATAATGTCTGTAGAAATGTTTAGCTTCCTGTGAAATAAATTGATCTGATCTGTGTCAAAATCATGGAGAGACTGTTGAGACGTCATGGGATTTACCTGCTCCAGCCAGTGGTGTCGTGACAAAACATGGATCAGGTGCCGTATAGTAGCATATGAGCCGTTAAATATATATTTCAACAGGTAAACAGTACTGAGTTAGGCATAAGATATATTTAGCAATTATGATACATTTTAAGCCAAAACAAATAGATCTAGGATTAGAAGTAATTAAAATAAAGCAGTCCCAAGGTTACATGGAGAAATATGTGGATTAACTGGAAATATATCGTATTGAGTATTGCTGACTACATGTAGATGCTGTATAAATATACTGTATATTCTCTGCATCAACAGTGAACTATACATGTATTCATGTAGTATTGCCCTGGGAATTTTGACAATAAACCTTTGTACTTTTGCAGATGTCTCTATTTTGTTTTACAGTCTTCAGCAAATAATTGTTTTGGTTACTTTTCTTAAAAATGAGCCATTATTTTCAAAGTCACTGATAAATGGTTCGTACTGTAGACTCTTTTCCCACCGGTGTCTGAACAGACACCGGTGAAAATACAGAAAATCATGATGCAAACACATAAATCACTAAATTGTTTATTCCAATCAGCAGCAAATTACAGATTATTTAGAACGTGCAAAATTCAAACTGTAAAAAAAAAAAAGAAACTGGAATGGGTAACACGCCGGCCACGCTGCCTCACTGAGAAGCAACTGGTCGGCCCTCGTACTGGTCCTGGTTCAGCAGATCTTCAGCCTGCATCTCTGTAAATAGTGAGGCAAGGTCCGGTTTGGGTGGATCGTTTTCCCCTTGCCTAGATGAAAGACAGAAATGGGTGGTGGATAATTAAAGAAAGTTTAAAACGTATTTGAGAAATGAATGAATCTTTATTTTGGATAATTAGATGAAAAGAAAGGAACAGAATAATAGAACAAAGGGGGGAAAATCCAATAAGGTCAAATTAAACAGGAACTCCTCGGATTATACAATTCAACATAACTTATCAGAAATGGGTGATGGCTGAAGCCGCAGCTTATATTGCCCACCCATGTTCCAGCTAAGAATTCAAAAATAAAATAAAATAAGAGTGATTAAGCAACAGAGACAGGATGAAGATCTTCAGCGCTGCATGAGCTAAGGGAGAGATTAAACACCAGGACCAGCAGGTGCGGTTCTACCCAGATTTGGCCACAGGAATCCAGCAATTGAGGAAGCAGTTTGATCCCGTACGTGAGGAGCTGCGCAACCTTGGGATTCGTCATGGTGTGATCTATCCTGCGAGACTGCTGACCACGTATGAGGGCAGAACCCACATCTTCAAGACCCCAGAGGAGGCGCAGGAGTTCATCAAGAAGATTAAAGAAGAAGAAGAGACTGGTGGGAGCTAAGCATGAACAAAATATAAGGTAGAATAATTAAGCATTTGCACAGGCATCTGACTGACTTGAAGTAAATAGTAAGGTTACAAAATATAGATTGTATTATATATTAAAAAAACAAAACAAAAACAAAACAAACAAAAAAAAAAACTATGATGTACAAAGTTGTTAAAAATTTTGGAGTTAAGTTGGAAAACTACAGAGGAGAGTTAATGTTACGTCATTAAAAGCAGTAGAGTTAGGGTGATTGGGAGGATGAAGAAGGAGTGGCTTAGGCTGTTCCCCGTGGGTGTGGAACGGTCGATGGCTATATCGGGAGACAGAATTTTTCTTTTGATTTTGGGGGGTTTGCCACAAGTGTGGGAAGGGGAAATTTGTTTGTGTGTAGTTTGTAGGATGAATGTTCAACCACTCATGTTTTTGCTTCTCTGTATGAGCATGTTTACACTGCAAGGTAATCCCAAACTCTCTATTGATCATGGACCAAAGTGTTAATCTTAATTTAACTTCATGGAATTGCAGAGGTCTACAAAATTTAAAAAAACTTAAACAAGTTATGAATAAAATAAAGGACATGGGTTCAAGAATTGTGTTTTTACAAGAAACTCATCTGATAGAGGAGGATGTTAAAAGAATTAGGAGTAGATGGCAGGGAAGTGTATTCACCTCTTCATTTTCATCCCGAGCCAGGGGAGTTATGACTCTCATACATAAATCAGTTCCTTTTCAAGTGAAAAATGTAATTGGAGACAAATTTGGAAGATATGTAATCATTCAAGGTTCTTTGCTATTAGAAAATATAAATCTTGTGAACTTATATGGTCCCAATATAGATGATCAGAAGTTCTTTGCTAATTTATTTCTCATCTTATCATCACTTACAGGGCAACATATAATAGCAGGGGATTTTAATTGTACATTGAATCCAGGTGTGGATAGATCAACAGGACTGGATTGTACGCACATTGGATGTAGGATGACTATTAATCATTTTATGAAAGAATTGAGATTGTTAGATATATGGAGAGAAATGAAACCACAAGTTAAAGCCTATTCTTGTTATTCCAGTACCTACAAGACATTCTCACGTATTGATTATTTTTTGATTTCCACAGAATTAAGGTCCAAGATTCAAAACTGCTTTTATGATAACATCGTGATCTCTGATCATGCACCCTGTTGTCTAATATATGTAGATAAAAAATTGACAAAGGAATCAGGTAGATGGCAATTTCAGCATAAATGGCTTCAGGATGAGGAATTTGTCAAGTATATAGAAAAACAGATAGACGAGTTCTTTGACATCAATACTACACAAACATCAGCATGTGTAAAGTGGGAGGCTTTCAAAGCTTTTATTAGGGGACATATTATTAGTTATACAGGATCAAAATCTAAGAAGACTCGAGAGGAGAGAGCTAAATTGGAACATAAAATAAAAAGTCTTCAGGAAAAAGTGTATGCAGGAAGTGACCCAAGGTTGGAGAATGAATTACTGATTTTGAGAGCTGAATACGACAAAAAATCAGTGAATAGAGCTGCCTCGAGTCTTCTAAGATTGAAACAATCTTTTTATGAACAAGGTGAAAAATCAGGAAAATTATTAGCATGGCAGATTAAACAATTGGAAATTAAAACACCAATTACCAGTATTATAAGTAAGGGACAGGTAGTTATAGATCCTTTAGAAATTAATAGAGCCTTTAGAGATTACTATGAAAAATTATATGATACCAAAAATGAACCTGATTTAACAAAACTAAATGGGTTTTTGAACGAACTATCTATACCGTGTATTCCAAATGAAAACAGGGAGATATTGGAGTCTAAAATTAGTCAAGAAGAAGTTGGGCTAGCCATTGATAATATGAAATCAGGAAAAAGTGCAGGACCAGATGGTCTTCCAGTTGACCTTTATAAAAAATTTAAGAATAAATTAATAAAACCTTTTTTGGAAATGGTTTTAGAAGCATTTCAAAATAATAATTTACCATCATACATAAATAATGCCTTAATTATACTGCTGCCAAAACCAGGTAAGCCCTCTAATAAATGTGAAAATATGAGACCAATAAGCCTATTAAACGCCGACCTTAAGATAATCTGTAAAATTTTAGCAAGACGAATACAAGAAATTTTACCAAATATTATTAATCGAGATCAGAATGGCTTTATAAAGGGTAGACAAGGCTTCCATAATGTAAGAAGACTATTTAATATTATTTATTTTAATAAAGAAGCACCGGATACAGCTCTCCTATCATTGGACGCCGAAAAGGCCTTTGATAGAGTTGAATGGCCCTTTCTTTTTGAAGTCCTACAAAGGTTTGGACTTGGAAATAATTTCATAAAATGGGTTCAAATAATATACAATAATGCTACAGCAGAAATCCTAACAAATAACAATATTTCAAAACCAATAAAAATCAATAGAGGATGTCGACAAGGCTGTCCACTTTCACCTTTACTGTTTACTATGGCAATTGAACCTTTAGCGATAGCGATACGTTTACATTCACAAATATATGGAATTAAAGTTGGACCAACAGAACATAAAATCTCCCTGTACGCCGATGATATAATTTTGTTTATGTTGAATCTAAAAAAAATCAATTCCAATCTTGTTGAATTTAATAAAGAATTTTGGGGAAATATCGGGATATAAAATAAATAAAACTAAATCTTCAATATTAATGCTAAATGAGACCCAGAGAAATTACCCAGCCCCTGAGGTAAATCAATTCAATGTTGTAAATCAGTTTAAATATTTAGGAATCCAAATTATGCCTAAGCTAGAATCAGTCGCCAGTGTCAACTATGAAGCCTTAATGTCAGATATCAATGAGTTAACTCAGAGATGGATGTCACTACCAATGTCGATGATCGGGAGAATCAATATACTTAAAAGTAATATTTTACCTAAAATACTTTATTTATTTCAATACATTCCCTTATCACCATCTTTAGATCTATTCTCAAGAATAAAAAAAAAGTTAGTGGAATTTATATGGAACAACAGGAGGGCTAGATTACGTTTGTCTTTATTATATTTACCATTTGATCGTGGAGGTCTGAAATGTCCAAATTTTATGTTGTATTATTGGTCGGCACAACTGAGGTCTATGACATATTATTTTTCATCAAATGATCTCCCTCACTAGACTGAAATGGAATCATACAATTTACCTTTACCTCTTCCCATATTCATATACTCAGATTCGGCAAAAAAATTACAAAAACAAGTTAAAAATCCATTTGTAAAGCATATGATCAAAATATGGTGTGAAGCTAAAAACTATTTAAAAGAACCACAGTTATTGTCGCAATTTAGTCCAATATGGGGTAATCAATATTTTAAACCAGGGAGAGCGGACGCTGTATTTAAAGTATGGAATTTAAAAGGGATACAAAAGATTCAGGATTTATATTTGCCATGTGCAGATAACATAATGTCTTTTGAAGAGCTGAGGATCAAATTTAATCTCAATAGAACACATTTTTTTAAATATCTTCAACTTAGAAACTTTATTCGATCAAATCAAAATAAAGCTCTCACTCGACCTATTTATTCATCCTTGGAAAAAATGATGATGAAAGATAGTAAAAGAAACGGTATTATTTCAGAGTTTTATAACTCATTGACACTATCTTCAAGTGAAAATTCACTGAAAAGATTAAACTACTGGAAAGAAGATCTGCAAATTGAAATTTCAGAGGAACAATGGGAATTGGCTTGTACAGAAGCTCAAACCAAATCAATAAATGCACGCCTTAAATTGATACATTTCAAATGGTTAATGCGGATGTATGTTACACCGGAGTAGTTAAATAGATATAACAAAAATATACCAGATACATGCACAAAATGCATGGAAAGTAAAGGAACCCTATTTCATTGTTTATGGGAATGTAGATTAATAAGAATGTTTTGGGAAGAGGTGAGGGTAACAATTGAAAAAATAATCTCAAAACAAATCATATTGAATCCTAAACTGTTTTTGTTGGGTCTGTACCCAGAAAAGCATAATTTTAATAAAAGTGAAAGAACATTCATAGACCTCAGTTTGCTTAATGCCAAAAAATGTATTGCACTATTATGGAAAAAGACTCATAGACCAGATGTGACTCAGTGGTTAAGACAGATGTTAACAAACCTTCCATTAGAAAGAATAACATATATACTGAAATCAAAGGAAATTGTGTTTGAGAATATATGGAGACCTTTTATTGATTATGTAAAAAATTTAAACATAACTCTTGAAGAAGAAGGTGAATGATGTGTGTGGACCTTGTAAATTCCAAACTGGTGAACATAATATGTATACTTATGTATTGGATTGTCTAGACTAAACAGAGGAGCATTGTTAAAGACTTGATTTTGTTGGTGGTTGTTGGTGTTTTTAGTGCATTTTTTTCTTTTTTTGTAGTACTTTAGTGTTAGTGTTTGATTGTTTGTATCATGTTTGTTAAAAAAAAAAAAGGTTCAATAAAGATATTGTGGAGAAAAAAAAAAAATAAGAGTGATTACAAATCAGAACAAAGCCAAGAAAAAACGTGACAAAAAATAAGCAACAGCGCAACACAGACTGGATATGATAATCCTTGTGTGATTTTATATGTCATTTTGTATATACAGCCGTGGACAAAATTGTTGGTACCCCTCTGTTAATCGAAGAAAAACCCACAATGATCACAGAAATAACTTGAATGAGACAAAAGTGGTAATAAATAAAAATTCTATGAAAATTAACCAATGAAAATCAGACAATGCTTTTGAATTGTGGTTCAACAGAATTATTTTAAAAAACAAACTCATGAAACAGACCTGGACAAAAATGATGGTACCCCTAGAAAAGATTGAAAATAGGCCATAGGCACATGAACATGATCATAGGGACATGCTCAACCAAGATGTGTCCTCTAATTAACATCACAGGTGTCTGCAAACTTGTAATCAATCGGCCTATTTAAAGGGTGACAAGTAGTCACTGTGCTGTGACCATTGTGGGTTTTTCTTTCATTAACAGAGGGGTACAAACAATTTTGTCCACGTGTGTGTGTTTGGAGTATTTATTCCTTTAGTTTTTGTTTAAATTGTCCAAGCTTTGTACATGATTTTAATTCAGGTCCAAAAGCGTTCCACAGTCTGACTCCTTGCACTGAAACACAGTGTTGCTTGGTAGTAGTTCTCAGACCCCAGGGCAGACCCAGAACTCACTGGAGAGACAACATCTCCCAGTTGGTCTGGGAACACCTTGGTATCCTCTCTGAAGATCTGGAGCAGGTGGCTGAGGAGAGGGGAGTCTGGGTTTCTCTGCCTGAACTGCTGCCTCTGCGACCCGGACCTCTGGAAAAGTGGTAGAAGATGGATGGATGGATGTCATGTATGGGAGCATTAATGAATGATACAAAGTCTATAGTGTCGGTTGATTCAGCAAATATTTCACTCTGCGCAGTATTGTGACTGATTTGCATATTTTACCTTTAATATAATTAATATGTGACTTCCAGCACAGTTTATTATCAATTTTACACCAAGGATTTTAATTTTGGATTCCCTTTCAATCTCTACACCATTTATACTGAGTTTAAATACTGAGTTGCTGTGATGGTGTGAAATAACGTTATCAATAAAATTTAGCCACCACTGTGTCGCCCTGGTTTCAAGTGTGGGTGGTGTTTTGTGCTTGTATTGCTAAAATATAAAAGGAAGCACTACAGTGGGTCTCAAATATTTGTAATGTGTTCTATTACTGAATGAGTTTAAAGATGAAATACTATACACATATAAACTAAATTCTAATGGTGACTGAACATCTCCCATTTCCCAAGGTGCAAGATACACTATTATGACTAGAACTCATAAAGGATCACAGAAATGATCTGATAAAAATAAATAAACAAGCGGTTTATTTTATGGTGGCTACTATTGGATGTGCCATTCATTTTCAATTACTCTGTAATTAATATTCACACAAATAAATCTCAATTCAGTCCCTTTCATATTAAGTGGAAATTGTGCTCCTTTAAATTTGGCACTTTACCTAAACTTTAACTTAAAGTGAGGTAGTCGGATCCAGGAAAAAAATGCTTTTTTTGCATGCATGGAAAGAAAATCCTACAGACACATATAGCCCGATTGTCTGCGAGTGTGAATGACCTGTTCCATGAGCAAATGTACGTTTTTTGGTCCTTGGCTGTTTAAATTGAATTCTTTCCTCCCGAAAATATCATTTTTGAATATTAATTACAACTAAATGGGAGCAGTTTCGATGCCGACATTTCACATCCTAATATACGTACGTGTTCTATACACTATCGGCTTTTGCGTATCTGACTACCTCGCTTTAAAAAGCAAAAGATTTGACTATAAATATGATGTGTTGTTTACCTGTCAAAATACATTGGTGTCAAAACGTCGCCATTCTGAGCAGATCCTGTTTGGACTCTACAATGAAATACACACAAATTAAGTACATGCACAGCATGAAAGTGCAACATGTAAAAAAAAAAAAAATAAATAAAATAAACTTTTAACCAGGATTACAACTAGCTTATTTCATCAGATATTGTCAACACAAAAAAGCAACATACAAGGACAGGCATAGCATTAAGCTAGGTCATCGTTTAAACACGATTAAGTTTTCGTCTGTCCTAAGTGAACTTTCCACTGTTGGAAAAAATAACATAAAGCATGAATATCACATCACTCACCGTCCTGTATATCACAATATCACGGCTTCAACTACTGAAGTTGGGTGCGTCGCGGCTGTACATTCAATTCAATTTGGGTGGCTAGGTCTAATTCCCGGTGCGTCTCCGTCTATTTTGTGGTGGGTCTGCTTGTGCGCCCCACTGCAAGCTCAGTCTGCTTCCCTCTGCATTCTCTCATCAGCCGAAACGCACAGGAAACTCTGCTGGACCCCGGTGTTAGATTTCTGCTGATTTCTGTTAAGCCATTCTATCGTTGTGGTTTATAATATCACTTGTTCGCGGGCTCACTGACGAAAAATTGCAAATGGCGACCAGCAAGCGATTCTCGAAAGTCAGCGTAACGCCCACTCTCATGACGCTACGCCCAGACCAATGAATGGCCAGCAGTGGCGTGACGAAACCGTGCCGGTACCCTTCGGACCTACTTTTATCGGTGCCAATAAAAGTGGAACAGTTCGGAAATAACGGAACTGTTAGGCCATTGGGTGCCGAAAGGAAAAGCGGACAAAGGAGGCCGAACCGTGCGAAACGAGGCCAAAGTGTGCCAAATGGAAAAGCGCTTTTTGATCCCAGTACTTATTGACAGAGAGCAGTTTTCGACTTTTCACTATAATTATTGTGGCATAACCAAATAATGGTAAATCCATCATCCACGAATATACAACAAAGTACACAACCCATAGCTGTAGGGCAGGATCCCGAGGTAAGCCTGTATAGCAAGTATGGTGACCCTAGAGAGCTTTACATATTCTAAACATGTAGTAAAAGTGCACAGGGAGTGTCAACCTTGACCTTTTGACCCCAAACCTGTAGTCAGATGTTATGGTCTCAGAGTGAACCTGTGTACCAGGTTTGGTGACCCTAGCTTTCTTTGTTGTTGAGATATAGTTTATAAGCCATTTTGATGTTGACCTTTAACCTTGCAATCCCCAAACCATAGTCACACTTGACGGTCACAGGGTGAACTTGTGTACCAAGTTTGGTGACCCTAACTTTACTCATTGTACAGTAATGGCATAGGAAATGTTAACCTTAACATTTGACCTTTTGACCCCAAACCCATAGTCTGGGGTCAGGATCCCAAGGTGAACCTGTGTAGCAAACATTGTGGCCCTAGCTTTACTTGTTTTATAGTAATTGTGCAAATGGAATGCTAACTTTAACCTCTGACCTTTTGACACCAAACCCATAGTCAGAGGTCAGGATCCCAGGTGAATCTGTATAACAAGTTTGGTGACCCTAGCTTTCTTTGTTGTTGAGATTTAGTTTATAAGCCATTATGATGTTGACCTTTGACCTTGCAATCCCAACACCATAGTCACACTTCGGGGTCACAGGGTGAACCTATGTACCAAGTTTGGTGACCCTAGCTTTACTTGTTCAACAGTAATAAGATATAGAGAATGTCAATGTTAACCTTTGACCTTTTGACCCCAAAACCATAATCAGAGGTCAGGATCTCAAGGTGAACCTATGTACCAGGTTTGGTGGCCTAGTGTAACAGGTAGAACTGTACCTCTGTGTAGGGGATAACTATAAACTTCTCCAGAATTACTCAGTCTGCATGCAACCCAACATTTGTGTGGCGAGTCTTGTTGCAGGATAAGAAAAACAGTTACTCACGCACTGGACCAGTTATCCAAACTTTCCTGTTCTTCCACGGATGTCCAGTTCTCAAGGAAAAGAAAAAAATCCAGTTGTCCGATGTCCAAAGACGCATCCAACAAGTAAACGGGAGGGAGAGGGGGAGAGCAGTGGCTGCGGTGACTTCAAAGTCAACGTCCATTTCCACCAAGTTGGTCCACGCAGTACACCAACCACGTGTTACTCCCTTGACAAAACATGGAGGAAAAACAGTCATAAAGAAACCCAAGCTGGCAGATAGTTGTCATGCGCTGGCCCTCACGAGCCAGCATAAGACGCACAGAGTCACCAGTGAGTTTTAGTGAGTTTATTACGGTGAGAAGTGAACAACACAAGATGCTGGGGCAACGACACACAAGTCCAAACACATCCGGAGGCGCAAGGCCAGACAGCTCTCCCACGGGTCCTCAAGAGGAGACGGCCATACACAGGCAAAGGCCGTTTAGCAATTGGCCACACAGGCTGCCGAAGCAAAGACACACAAAGGTCCACTCCCACCGGGAGGGGCAAGGCCAATAGCTCACTTACTGGTGCCGGAGAAGTGACGGTCAACCACAAGCAGACAAGGTAGATGATAGTCCAAGTCATCCGTAGCTCAGACGTATAACGACTGACACTGCTGCGTCATACCGTCGCTAGTGCTGGGCTTAAATGGCGAAACACTAACGACGGTAATGACACTCAGCTGGCCGACCGTTGACAGGCGGAAGCCCCACCGAGCACTTTCACAATAAGAGCCGGGTGAGGCCAGAATACAGCCCGCAGCTGTCAAGGCCGGCAGCGAGACATAACTTAGCCCAAGCGCGATCAGAACTGGCGCTCGGGTCATAACAGTACCCTCCCTCCACGGGTGGACTCTGAACGCCCCAAGGAACCACCCTGCCCCCCCCGCCCCCCCAGGGTGGGAGGTCGGGGGACAGGTGCGGAGGGAGAGAAACCAACCCCTGAACAAGACCATGACCAGACCAAAAAAAAAACATACGAAAACTATGGAAACAAAGGAAACAAATACAAACACATGACTCTGGAAAAAAGGCATACATGACTGTAACTATGGAAGAAAAGAAATACGTGCTAAACACGGTGACCAAGAAAAAACAAAAACACACGAAACCAAAAAATACATGTAAATACCTGGAAACAATGAACAAAATCCCCATACCATAGCCCCTCAAGGAAAGAGGGGAGAACAAAAACAAAGACAAGACTTGACCATAGTCCCTCAAAAAAAAAAAAGAGGGGAGGAAAGAACAATTAGCAAAACAAAACCACACTATGGATACAAAACACAAAAGGCAATGTAGATTGCTGTGACCTGACTAAACTAAACTGCTATGACATAACCTGACTATGGCAAGACTGTGGCCTTCAAAAAAAAACATGAAGCAAACTGAAAACATACTCTGACTTGACAATGACTAGACTATAACTAAACTATGGTTCTCCAAAAAAGAAACATGAGGCAATCAAAACACGAACAAAACGAGAAATACATACCAACACACAGGGAGCAATCTAAAATTGCTTTGCCTTGGCTATGACTATGACTATGGTTTTCCAAAAAAAAAAAAAGAACATGAGGCAATCTAAAAATTGCTCAGACTTGACTGTGACTAAGACTGTGGCTTACAAAAAAAAAACAAGAGGCAATCTAAAAATTGCTCAGACTTGACTAAGACTATGACTTCGAGAAACAACAAAAATCTCTAGATGTACTTAACATGACCAGGCCCCGTATGGGCCCACAGACAGTCCCACAGTACATGATAATCAGGTGGCCTGCCCCAGTCCCATGCCCCCAGAAACAAGTCCTCTGGTGGCCGAACCAGGTCACCCCGTAACACACACAGTTTATTGGGTGGCCAACCCAAGACGCCGAACGCTCCAAGCAGTTCCTCAGGTGGCCGACCCGCATCCCACAACCACCAGGACCATGGAGGGATTGCATGCAGACGCTCACCTGAACACGACAAGACAGGGGAGCGCCAGACCGTCAAACAAAACCCTCTCACGGCCCCCAGCTGGTGGCTCCTGAGAGGGGGACAACCAACAACTTGGGCCCCCTCGAATCCTGATTGGGTCGCAGCCGCACCTGCGCTGGACCCCCACTGGACCTCGTCGGACCCCAATTGGGTTACAGCCACACCTGAGTCGGACCCCGACTGAACCTCGTCGGACCCCGATTGGGTAATCGCTGCACCCACGTTGGACCCCGACTGGGTCACCTCAGCCCATGCGTCGGACCCCGACTGGGTCAGGACGGGGCCCGGTTGGGTCACCGCTGCACCCACGTTGGACCCCGACTGGGTCACCTCCGCCCATGCGTCGGACCCCGACTGGGTCAGGACGGGCCCCGATTGGATCACCGCTGCACCCACGTTGGACCCCGACTGGGTCACCTCGGCCCACGCGTCGGACCCCGACTGGGTCACCTCAGCCCACGCGTCGGACCCCGACTGGGTCAGGACTGCTCCGGCGACGACCTCCATCTCCGAACCTGGAACCCCCAGTCCCGTGACCTTGACTGGCTCCGGACCGGTAACGCTGTGGAGGTGCTCAGAAAACAAGAGAGGACCGGGATCAGTTCCACCGGCAGTGCCAGAGCCCAGCGAGACGAGCTCGGGTGCAGCGGACGGCTGCCCCTCACTCGCCTCCCCATGAGGCAGGCAAAAATGCTCTAACACACCATACAGGAAAACAAGAAAGAGCACTTGCCTGCACTCGGGCTCTGGAGCCGTCCAGGACTTCGCCGATCCAGGTTCAAGAAGCAGCTCATCGTCGGGCTCCCACTCGGATGCGTCGGGTTCCACAGCCGGCCTGATGGTCTCTGCAGCTGGATCCTCACGCGCTGGCGTCCACGCCAATAACCCGCATGGCGTGGGGGCAGAGGACCCTGGACCTGCTGACTCGGGCTGCATCCCTGAGGAACCCTGGGGACGCTCTCTCGTCAGCTCTGGCTCCTCACTGCAGTCCGTTCTTCTCTGTCCAAAGCTAGGCTGCAGGGCCGGGGTACTTCCCAGAGCTGCAGGCCTCCCCCTCGTTCGATGGCGTGGGACTGACGCCGAGGACCGCTCTGCAGGAGGAGACACAGAGGCAGCAGGTTTAATATAAATGGCTACAGCTGGGGAAAGAAACTCAGGGAGCTGCGAACCCCGAGCTTCACCCCCAGGAGTCAGACAAGACAGATCACAATGATCGATAGGAAAGTGAACTTGAACTTGCCTGTCTCCCGGGGGGAGGATGGTATCAGCTGTAGCGGACATTGCTCCTTCCCTCGCTCGCTGGATGGTAGAAACGGACCCATGGACGGAGCCCACCGGCACAGGACTCAGCTCACTCACAGCAGCCGGCTGGTTGAGGGGGTCATCCTGGCGGCCCGGAACTGGATCCGGAGCAGGAGCTTGCCAAAGATGCGCCCGGCCGCGGCGCCGACGCCTTCGCCGGCCCCCAGACGGTGCGAACTCCCGGAACGGATAGAGGACAGGATCGGGATCCATGAGCAAAGAGCAGGAGTGCCTCTTCTCCTGCTTCATGCCGCGTTCCTCCTCCATCATCAGGTAGATTTCGCGTTGCGCAGCGATGTCCTCCCTCCTCGCGTCGACTTCTGGGTGGTCAGCGTAGCAGGGAGAGAGATGACAAAGTATATCCTCGGCGGTGTCCAGGTACCAGTGTATGCCGAAGTCATAATCTAGCAGAGAAGCGGAGATGAGCAGCTCATCCACCACTTCCAGCACATCAGTCAGCTCGTGGCTCGGACTCCACACGCGGTTCCTCCGCGACGGCATTCTTCGTATACACGGTACCCAGACAGGAAAAAGCAAATGTCCAAAAAACTCAAACTCACTGGTGAATAGCGTCTCGGGTTGGCGTCACTGTAAACGCTGTTTTGGCAGCAGTGTACTGTCATGCGCTGGCCCTCACGAGCCAGCATAAGACGCACAGAGTCACCAGTGAGTTTTAGTGAGTTTATTACGGTGAGAAGTGAACAACACAAGATGCTGGGGCAACAACACACAAGTCCACACACATCCGGAGGCGCAAGGCCAGACAGCTCTCCCACGGGTCCCCAAGAGGAGACGGCCATACACAGGCAAAGGCCGTTTAGCAATTGGCCACACAGGCTGCCGAAGCAAAGACACACAAAGGTCCACTCCCACCGGGAGGGGCAAGGCCAATAGCTCACTTACTGGTGCCGGAGAAGTGACGGTCAACCACAAGCAGACAAGGTAGATGATAGTCCAAGTCATCCGTAGCTCAGACGTATAACGACTGACACTGCTGCGTCATACCGTCGCTAGTGCTGGGCTTAAATGGCGAAACACTAACGACGGTAATGACACTCAGCTGGCCGACCGTTGACAGGCGGAAGCCCCACCGAGCACTTTCACAATAAGAGCCGGGTGAGGCCAGAATACAGCCCGCAGCTGTCAAGGCCGGCAGCGAGACATAACTTAGCCCGAGCGCGATCAGAACCGGCGCTCGGGTCATAACAATAGTGTTAGTAAACTACTTCTACTTGAGCTACAAAAGAGGACAGGTGCCCCCGACGATATGCAGGCAAGAGCGCACACTTCTTCTTCGGGTTGGTCATGCAAGCTAGCTGCTAGCAGTAGCCATCCTCTTCGGCTGGTGATCACTCCTCTTCGCCCAAGTGATATGAACACTTCACTAACCGGCACTTATCATGGCTACTAACTGTTGCAGCAATGTGCACACACCGTGACATGACACACTTAGCTCTACTACCTTGACACACCCCGGCTCTCTCCACAGCTTGAGGCACAGTTCTTCTCCTCGGGTCTGGCTCCTAACTGCTCTGCTGGGCGTCTCTCCTCTTCCCAAGCATGCTGACTCACCCTCCTCCCCCACCATCTGAATACAGCTGACTGGCTGGGAACTTAAGTATTCAAAAGGATAGTTCAGAAGCATTTGTGACAGTTTTATCACAGTCTGGCTACATCCCCCACACTAGCTTTACCTGTTTTATAGTAACTCATACCAGAACATAGTGTGTCTGTGTGGTGGCTGTGGAGCAGGACAAAGGCTCAGGGCTAACTCAGCTCAGATTCAGGGCTAACACCTCTTAGCAAAGCTAACCATCTGACTACTATTCGTTGGGCTTGTTTTTAGCTTGTTGGCGAGCACACGCTAACACCTTACAGCACCATGGTCGTTTGTAAAGTGTGCCTGCCGGAGTACTCACAGTTGAAAGAGGACATCAGACGACTCAAACAGGACCGCAGGGACAAAGATGACATGATCCTGGAGTTTTCGTCTATTGCTGTTATGCAAGAAAAACATCTTGCGGTGCTCCGCTCCGGGTCCTATGGCAGAGGAGCCAGCTGTTGCCCCACCGAGTGCTCTGGATGTGGATCAGAAGGCAGTGTCACTCTGCCCTGGTCTGGGTCTGCCACCGCTGGTGAAGACTCCGTCATCTCTACCAACATCCCGGTACTGAATGATGACGTTTGGCCCTCCCTGGGAGCTAAACCCAAGTCCCAAGCTTGCTTGACACCATACAACTCGGAGCCATGGGTGCCGGTTAAAAAGAGCAAATACCGAGCCAGACGCTCCCTCCCTCAACCTTCTTCATTGGCCACTCTGCAGCTGAGCAATAAATTTCAGATCCTTGCTGCCAAGCGTCACTCTTCTCCACCTCCTGAGATGACGACTTCAGTCATCACTGCTGCTGAGGCTGTGGTTCCCACCTAGGAGCAGCTGCTGGACTATGCTGAGAGCCGGGCCAGCCCCCACAGCTTGTCGGCTATTCATCAAGGTTCCCCTGCTGCATCCGGTGCAGCACAAGTCCCAGCTCGCCTTCAGGATTCCCCTGTTACCTCCAGCACAGAGCGTCTGCCAGCCCATCCACCAAAGGCTCCCTCTGGCATTGTTGTGGCTGTTGGGGCCACTCCCAGCCCCTCCATCATTGTGGCTCGCCTGAACCGCCGGCCTCTCATCTCCACATCAGTGCGGCGCTCTCCAGCAGTGCTTGTAGTGGGCACCTTCATGCATGTAGCATGTAGCTGTGCGTGGCGCATGTAGCTGTGTGAGGCAGACAGACCTTCTGCCATCCAGGCGCCTGTGTAATGGACATTACATCTGCAGCTCTGCACCTGGTTCAGATTCACCCATCTGCTGCTGCAATCGTGCAAGTAGGCACAAACGACTTGAAGAAGCAGCAGTCTGAGACTCTGAAACAGGAGTTTGTCCACCTCGTTGACCACCTGCTGGACACGGGGAAGCAGGTGGTCATTTCTGGGTCACTCCCTCCGCCTCGTTTTGGTGATGTGAAGTTAAGCCACCTGCAACAGCTTCACATCTGGCTGAAGGGCTACTGCAATAATAAAGGCACCCCCTTCGTGGACAATTTTTCTGCCTTTCTCAATAAGCCAGAACTTTTTAGACCTGATGGCCTCCACCTCTCTCGGGATGGAGTGCGTCTTTTATCTACAAACATTGAACTGACTCTGTTATCCTGTAAGTCCTCCTGACACACCATTCCTCCTCCTCACTCACACAGCACGTATAATATTCCAGTTATAACCATGCCCAGGTCAAATGCCCACTATCATAGACCCTCTGTATCCTCTGTTAACCGCAATAATCTCATACAAGTACACACACACACATACATACGCCACCCAATAACACTCCCCTCAAAATGGCACTTTTAAATGTCAGATCACTATACAATAAGTCTTTTAAAATCAATGACTTGATTTTAGAGCATGAGCTTGACTGTTTTTTTTTACGTGAGATGTGGCTTGGCACAGATGGACCATCAGTTCTTTTAGAAGCATCCCCTCCTAACTATAACTTTTTGTTTTTTAATAGAGAAGGAAAAAAGGGAGGGGGTGTGGCAGCTATTTTATCATTGTCATTGAATTTTAGAGACACTACCAATGATTCTTATCCCTGTTTTGAACACCAATCCTTTGTTTTTAGCAGTCCTCCTATATTCTGTACTGTATGTGTGTTTACAGGCCTCCCAAATACTAAAATCTTTAATTTCTGATTTTTCGCAGATTCTCTCCATTATTCACAGTAAATACAATCAGATTATTATTTTAGGTGATTTTAACTTACACATTGATGAATCAGACTCTCTTGCAGCTGATTTTTTAAATGTTCTTAACTGTATGAATTTCACCCAACATATCTCACAACCCACTCATCTTAAAGGTCACTCTCTGGACCTAGTCGTCACCTCAGGCCTGTTAACATGCATCACCTCTATTTTAGATTTAGCCATCTCTGATCATTTTTGTATATTTTTTACTATCAATTGTTTTAAAAAGAATGATGAATTTATCCCAGAACGCACTGCGAGGAGGCGCCATCTCACTGCTGAGGTGGCTGCTAAATTTATTGATTTTTTTAAGTGAGATTCCTGCTGACTTTTTACCCTCGTCTTGTGATTTTATTGTGGATGGTTTTAACAGAAAATTGGAAACAGCACTCAAAGCAGTAGCTCCTTTTAAAACAAATAAGCTTTCCACTAATCCAACCCCACCCTGGAGAACTGAAGAAATTAAACAACTAAAACAGAACTGTCGAGCTGCGTAAAGAAAATGGAGAAAAACAAATTAGAAATTAACCTCCAAATTTTAAAAAATCAACTTACCACCTACAATAAAGCAATAAGAGAAGCAAGACAGGCACATTTTTCCAGCCTCATCAACAATAATCACAATAATCCAAAAACTTTTTTTGAATGATTGATCAGTTAATCAACCCGGTTTTTAACATGTCTAACAGGATGTCTACAGACTCCAAATATGAGGAATTTGCAGCTCACTTCAGCAGTACAATAGAAACTATAGGGTCAGCTATTAGTCTATTACAACCGACTGCTTTTAATACAGCTGAACCTTTGTTTTTATGTGGGGAAACACTGGACAGTTTTGACCTGGTTGATGCTAAGGTGCTGGAGAAAGCTATCTCCTAGTTAAAACCAGCAACCTGTCTTTTAGATCCAATTCCTACATCATTTTTTATATTCATTGGCAGCTTTTAAGTTAATGATGTTCTGAACATTTTAAATTATTCTCTTCAGACAGAAGTTTTTCCTAGTGCTTTTAAGACAGCTATTGTCAAGGCTGTTCTGAAGAGAGATAATTTAGACACTGAAGTACTGAACAATTACAGACCAGTGTCCAACCTGCCATTTTTAAGTAAAATTTTAGAGACAGTGGTTTTGAACTAGTTTTTTTTTTTCCACAATATCTTTATTGAACCTTTTTTTTTTTTTAACAAACATGATACAAACAATCAAACACTAACACTAAAGTACTACAAAAAAAAAAAATGCACTAAAAACACCAACAGCCACCAACAAAATCAAGTCTTCAACAATGCTCCTCTGTTTAGTCTAGACAATCCAATACATAAGTATACATATTATGTTCACCAGTTTGGAATTTACAAGGTCCACACACATCATTCACCTTCTTCTTCAAGAGTTATGTTTAAATTTTTTACATAATCAATAAAAGGTCTCCATATATTCTCAAACACAATTTCCTTTGATTTTAGTATATATGTTATTCTTTCTAATGGAAGGTTTGTTAACATCTGTCTTAACCACTGAGTCACATCTGGTCTATGAGTCTTTTTCCATAATAGTGCAATACATTTTTTGGCATTAAGCAAACTGAGGTCTATGAATGTTCTTTCACTTTTATTAAAATTATGCTTTTCTGGGTACAGACCCAACAAAAACAGTTTAGGATTCAATATGATTTGTTTTGAGATTATTTTTTCAATTGTTACCCTCACCTCTTCCCAAAACATTCTTATTAATCTACATTCCCATAAACAATGAAATAGGGTTCCTTTACTTTCCATGCATTTTGTGCATGTATCTGGTATATTTTTGTTATATCTATTTAACTCCTCCGGTGTAACATACATCCGCATTAACCATTTGAAATGTATCAATTTAAGGCGTGCATTTATTGATTTGGTTTGAGCTTCTGTACAAGCCAATTCCCATTGTTCCTCTGAAATTTCAATTTGCAGATCTTCTTTCCAGTAGTTTAATCTTTTCAGTGAATTTTCACTTGAAGATAGTGTCAATGAGTTATAAAACTCTGAAATAATACCCTTTCTTTTACTATCTTTCATCATCATTTTTTCCAAGGATGAATAAATAGGTCGAGTGAGAGCTTTATTTTGATTTGATCGAATAAAGTTTCTAAGTTGAAGATATTTAAAAAAATGTGTTCTATTGAGATTAAATTTGATCCTCAGCTCTTCAAAAGACATTATGTTGTCTGCACATGGCAAATATAAATCCTGAATCTTTTGTATCCCTTTTAAATTCCATACTTTAAATACAGCGTCCGCTCTCCCTGGTTTAAAATATTGATTACCCCATATTGGACTAAATTGTGACAATAACTGTGGTTCTTTTAAATAGTTTTTAGCTTCACACCATATTTTGATCATATGCTTTACAAATGGATTTTTAACTTGTTTTTGTAATTTTTTTGCCGAATCTGAGTATATGAATATGGGAAGAGGTAAAGGTAAATTGTATGATTCCATTTCAGTCCAGTGAGGGAGATCATTTGATGAAAAATAATATGTCATAGACCTCAGTTGTGCCGACCAATAATACAACATAAAATTTGGACATTTCAGACCTCCACGATCAAATGGTAAATATAATAAAGACAAACGTAATCTAGCCCTCCTGTTGTTCCATATAAATTCCACTAACTTTTTTTTTATTCTTGAGAATAGATCTAAAGGTGGTGATAAGGGAATGTATTGAAATAAATAAAGTATTTTAGGTAAAATATTACTTTTAAGTATATTGATTCTCCCGATCATCGACATTGGTAGTGACATCCATCTCTGAGTTAACTCACTGATATCTGACATTAAGGCTTCGTAGTTGACACTGGCGACTGATTCTAGCTTAGGCATAATTTGGATTCCTAAATATTTAAACTGATTTACAACATTGAATTGATTTACCTCAGGGGCTGGGTAATTTCTCTGGGTCTCATTTAGCATTAATATTGAAGATTTAGTTTTATTTATTTTATATCCTGATATTTCCCCAAAATTCTTTATTAAATTCAACAAGGTTGGAATTGATTTTTTTAGATTCGACATAAACAAAATTATATCATCGGCGTACAGGGAGATTTTATGTTCTGTTGGTCCAACTTTAATTCCATATATTTGTGAATGTAAACGTATCGCTAAAGGTTCAATTGCCATAGTAAACAGTAAAGGTGAAAGTGGACAGCCTTGTCGACATCCTCTATTGATTTTTATTGGTTTTGAAATATTGTTATTTGTTAGGATTTCTGCTGTAGCATTATTGTATATTATTTGAACCCATTTTATGAAATTATTTCCAAGTCCAAACCTTTGTAGGACTTCAAAAAGAAAGGGCCATTCAACTCTATCAAAGGCCTTTTCGGCGTCCAATGATAGGAGAGCTGTATCCGGTGCTTCTTTATTAAAATAAATAATATTAAATAGTCTTCTTACATTATGGAAGCCTTGTCTACCCTTTATAAAGCCATTCTGATCTCGATTAATAATATTTGGTAAAATTTCTTGTATTCGTCTTGCTAAAATTTTACAGATTATCTTAAGGTCGGCGTTTAATAGGCTTATTGGTCTCATATTTTCACATTTATTAGAGGGCTTACCTGGTTTTGGCAGCAGTATAATTAAGGCATTATTTATGTATGATGGTAAATTATTATTTTGAAATGCTTCTAAAACCATTTCCAAAAAAGGTTTTATTAATTTATTCTTAAATTTTTTATAAAGGTCAACTGGAAGACCATCTGGTCCTGCACTTTTTCCTGATTTCATATTATCAATGGCTAGCCCAACTTCTTCTTGACTAATTTTAGACTCCAATATCTCCCTGTTTTCATTTGGAATACACGGTATAGATAGTTCGTTCAAAAACCCATTTAGTTTTGTTAAATCAGGTTCATTTTTGGTATCATATAATTTTTCATAGTAATCTCTAAAGGCTCTATTAATTTCTAAAGGATCTATAACTACCTGTCCCTTACTTATAATACTGGTAATTGGTGTTTTAATTTCCAATTGTTTAATCTGCCATGCTAATAATTTTCCTGATTTTTCACCTTGTTCATAAAAAGATTGTTTCAATCTTAGAAGACTCGAGGCAGCTCTATTCGCTAATTTTTTGTCGTATTCAGCTCTCAAAATCAGTAATTCATTCTCCAACCTTGGGTCACTTCCTGCATACACTTTTTCCTGAAGATTTTTTATTTTATGTTCCAATTTAGCTCTCTCCTCTCGAGTCTTCTTAGATTTTGATCCTGTATAACTAATAATATGTCCCCTAATAAAAGCTTTGAAAGCCTCCCACTTTACACATGCTGATGTTTGTTTAGTATTGATGTCAAAGAACTCGTCTATCTGTTTTTCTATATACTTGACAAATTCCTCATCCTGAAGCCATTTATGCTGAAATTGCCATCTACCTGATTCCTTTGTCAATTTTTTATCTACATATATTAGACAACAGGGTGCATGATCAGAGATCACGATGTTATCATAAAAGCAGTTTTGAATCTTGGACCTTAATTCTGTGGAAATCAAAAAATAATCAATACGTGAGAATGTCTTGTAGGTACTGGAATAACAAGAATAGGCTTTAACTTGTGGTTTCATTTCTCTCCATATATCTAACAATCTCAATTCTTTCATAAAATGATTAATAGTCATCCTACATCCAATGTGCGTACAATCCAGTCCTGTTGATCTATCCACACCTGGATTCAATGTACAATTAAAATCCCCTGCTATTATATGTTGCCCTGTAAGTGATGATAAGATGAGAAATAAATTAGCAAAGAACTTCTGATCATCTATATTGGGACCATATAAGTTCACAAGATTTATATTTTCTAATAGCAAAGAACCTTGAATGATTACATATCTTCCAAATTTGTCTCCAATTACATTTTTCACTTGAAAAGGAACTGATTTATGTATGAGAGTCATAACTCCCCTGGCTCGGGATGAAAATGAAGAGGTGAATACACTTCCCTGCCATCTACTCCTAATTCTTTTAACATCCTCCTCTATCAGATGAGTTTCTTGTAAAAACACAATTCTTGAACCCATGTCCTTTATTTTATTCATAACTTGTTTAAGTTTTTTTAAATTTTGTAGACCTCTGCAATTCCATGAAGTTAAATTAAGATTAACACTTTGGTCCATGATCAATAGAGAGTTTGGGATTACCTTGCAGTGTAAACATGCTCATACAGAGAAGCAAAAACATGAGTGGTTGAACATTCATCCTACAAACTACACACAAACAAATTTCCCCTTCCCACACTTGTGGCAAACCCCCCAAAATCAAAAGAAAAATTCTGTCTCCCGATATAGCCATCGACCGTTCCACACCCACGGGGAACAGCCTAAGCCACTCCTTCTTCATCCTCCCAATCACCCCAACTCTACTGCTTTTAATGACGTAACATTAACTCTCCTCTGTAGTTTTCCAACTTAACTCCAAAATTTTTAACAACTTTGTACATCATAGTTTTTTTTTGTTTTGTTTTGTTTTTGTTTTGTTTTTTTAATATATAATACAATCTATATTTTGTAAACTTACTATTTACTTCAAGTCAGTCAGATGCCTGTGCAAATGCTTAATTATTCTACCTTATATTTTGTTCATGCTTAGCTCCCACCAGTCTCTTCTTCTTCTTTGATCTTCTTGATGAACTCCTGCGCCTCCTCTGGGGTCTTGAAGATGTGGGTTCTGCCCTCATACGTGGTCAGCAGTCTCGCTGGATAGATTACACCATGACGAATCCCAAGGTTGTGCAGCTCCTTACGTACGGGATCAAACTGCTTCCTCAATTGCTGGATTCCTGTGGCCAAATCTGGGTAGAACCGCACCTGCTGGTCCTGGTGTTTAATCTCTCCTTTAGCACGTGCAGCGTTGAAGATCTTCATCCTGTCTCTGTTGCTAAGAAACTTCATAATTAAGGTCCTCGGCGGTCCCTTATCTCTCCGTGGGCCAATACGATGTGCTTTTTCCAGAACCACTGCTGATTGCAACTCCTCGCTGCCCAGCACCTCCGGAATCCACTTTTCCAGAAAGGAACATACGTCCCGACCTTCTGATTCCTCTGGAAGACCCACCAGCCTCAAATTATTCTGTCTCGACCGAGATTCCAAATCCAAAATATTATCTTCCAGAGATTTATTTTTTTTTTCCAAAGTGCGCACCTTTAATTGAAGACGGGTGACGTCATCTTCAGCACTAGCGAGACGGAGCTCCATCTGCGCCGTTCGTTCTACACAGTCACCCAATTCCTTTCTTATTCCTTCCAACGCTGTCATAATCCCATCAAATCTAGAGGAAAAGTCCGCTCTCATTGAACTCATGGCAGCCATCAGCGCATCTGCGCCATTCCCCGCAGAAATCGCACCGTTGCCAGCCTCCTCCGCCATATATGGAGTTTTGTTTACTGCGTCACAGACCTGAAAGTCCGTTAATTTGGACTGTTTCGGCGGCTCGCTTTTTCCTTTTCCTGGTTTTCCAGCCTTAGGCTTCGCCGACATATCCTCGCCCAAATGCTGGGATACGTTCTGTCCCAAATGAGAGAGTTATTTGCCGATTTTTTTCTCCAGGAGCAGAGCAGAGCGAGACACGTCCGTCCTACGTGGCAGCCATAACCGGAGAGAGGTTTTGAACTAGTTAAATGATTTTATGAAAACTCATGATTTATATGAAACATTTCAATTGGGTTTTCGGTCTAATCACAGTGCTGAGACAGCCCTGATCAAGGTTCTAAATGATCTTAGAATCAACATGGACAAGAGCATGCTCTTGGTCCTGTTCTTACTGGATTTAAGCGCAGCATTTGACACAGTGGACCATGATATTATTTTAAACAGATTGCACAATATGATCGGCTTGTCAGGCACTGTTTTTAGCTGGTTTAAATCCTACCTCACTGACAGAGAACTTTATGTCACCCTGGGTGAACACTCATAAAAGAGATACAACATGGATTGTGGTTTTCCTCAAGGGTCGATTTTAGGTCCAATTCTTTTTAATTTGTACATGCTGCCACTAGGCAATGTCATCAGGAGACACGAAATTAGTTTCCACAGTTATGCTGATGATACCCAGCTTAACATTTCCATCTCTTCTGATGACCCAGCACAAATTGATGTCCTTTTTAAATGCATTTTAGATATTAAGTCCTGGATGGCAGAGAATTTTCTACAGCTCAACCAGGACAAAACTGAAGTTTTAGTTATCAGTCCTGAAGCTCAGACAGAGAAATTTTAACCAAGATTACAAACATTGTGTCTTATTCCATCAAGACGAGTTAAAAACCTGGGCGTTATTTTTGACTCTGAGCTTACAGTACTTTTATTTCACGTGTTAATATTTTAAAAATTGGATTTTATCATCTAAAGAATATAGCCAGAGCCCGCCCGTTTCTCTCTCGAGAAAACACAGAGATGCTAATACACGCTTTTATTTCTAGTCGTATTGATTATTGCAATGCTCTCCTTTCTAGTCTCCCTAAAAAGACAATCAGTAACTTACAACTATTACAGAATTCAGCAGCCCGTGTGCTGACGAAGACCAGAAAGAGAGAGCATACTACACCAGTTTTAGAATTGCTCCACTGGCTCCCTGTGAGTTACAGAATCGATTTTAAAGTTCTTTTATTAGTTTATAAAACTCTTAATGGTCTTGGTCTGTCTTATTTATTTGATCTGCTTTTACCATATCGTCCCTCGCGGACCCTGAGGTCCTCTGGTACTGGCCTTTTAATGATACCTAAAGTTGGGTCAAAAACCCACGGTGAGACATCATTCCAGTTTTTCGGCCCACGTCTGTGGAACGGCCTGCCAGAGGGCCTCAGGGCTGCAGAGAATGTTGAAGTTTTTAAAAGGAGACTCAAGACCCACCTTTTTAGTTGAGCTTTTAACAAATTTTTATCACTTATGTTTATATACTTATTTGGCTATTTTATTTATTTATATAGCTTTATATTTTTAGATTTTTTCCATCCAGTTTTGCATTACAATATATATATGGGTATATTTATTATTCCTTTAACCATTTTATTGTCTTTATTTTTATTTATGATCTTCTTCTTCTTACCGCATTTTATTGTGTTTTATTTTATCTTATGGTATTTGTAGCTCTAGTGTTTCCTCATTGGGGGGCCTCTCAGCACTTGGAGCTGTAATTGGCTCTGGTGGTGGGGATGCTGCTGTGGTGGTGGCCCTGTTTCGGTGGGATGGGGGAGTCCAGTCATAACCTGTTGGTTGTGGTGTGAACTCCTCTGTCTACCTGGGCCGGGGTGGCCCCTGTGGCAGTGTCTCTGCAGCTGTGGGCTGAGACTGGTGCTGACGGTCCCCCCATGATGGCATGTCCTCACTCTGGTCCTCAGTCCTCAGCCATGTTTTAACTATCAACTTCAACTCAACTTTATTTATTTATATAGCGCCATTTCACAACAACAGTCATCTCATAGCACTATCAACTGTAGGGGGGAACCCCCACAGTTGCAGAAAGACCCCAGCGATCAGGCGATCCCCTGTGAGCAAGCACTTGGCGACAGTGGAGAGGAAAAACTCCCTTTTAACAGGAAGAAACCTCCAGCAGAACCAGGCTCAGGGAGGGGCAGTCATCTGCTGCGACTGGCTGGGGGGTGAGGGGATAGAGAAGAAGAAAAGAACAGACATGTAGAGAGCAAACCGCACGATGGGGACTCAATCTATGGGAGAGAACAAACAGATGTTAATGACCAGCAAAAAAAAATATTTCATAGAGAGTGAGGAAAGGAGTGAGGCCCAGTGCATTACTGGAGGTCCCCCGGCTGACTAAACCTATTAGCAGCATAACTAAGGGAGGGTTCAGAAACACATGATCCCTCCCTAATTGTAGGCTATATCAAAAAGGTAGGTTTTAGCGCTATTCTTAAAAACAGAGATCGAGTCTGACTCCCGAATCCAGATTGGCAGCTGATTCCACAGGAGAGGAGCTTGATAACTGAAGGCTCTGCCTCCCATTGTACTTTTGGAGATTCTAGGTATTACAAGTAATCCTGCATTTTGGGAGCGTAGTGCTCTGTTAGGATAATACGGTAGTATCAGATCTTTTAAATAAAAAGGAGCCTGATTGTTTAGAGCTTTGTAAGTAAGAAGAAGGATTTTAAACTTAATTCTAAACTCTATGGGAAGCCAATGAAGGGAGGCCAGAACCGGAGAGATATGATCTCTCTTTCTAGTACCTGTTAAAACTCTTGCTGCAGCATTTTGGATCAGCTGAAGACTTTTTAAAGATGTTTTAGGACAGCCTGATAATAAAGAATTACAATAATCTAATCTCGAGCTAACAAAAGCGTGGATCAGTTTCTCAGCATCACTCTGAGACAAGATGCTCCTAATCTTGGCAATATTACGCAAATGATAGAAGGCAGTCTTAGAAACAAATTTAATATGTGAATTGAAGGACAAATCCTGATCAAAAATAACTCCAAGGTTCCTCACAGAGCTATTAAGAGAAAGAGTAACCGCATCCAAACTGAAAGTTTGATTTGGAAAGGAATTTCTAAGGTTTTTTGGACCAACAAGAATGACTTCAGTCTTATCTGAATTTAATAGCAGGAAATTACAAGTCATCCAAGCTTTGATTTCCTTAAGACAGGCTTCTAACTTGGCTAATTGATTACTATCATCTGGCTTCATTGACAGGTATAATTGTGTGTCATCTGCATAACAATGAAAATGTATACAGTGCTTTCTAATAATGTTGCCTAACGGAAGCATATATAAACTAAAAAGAGTAGGGCCTAGCACAGATCCCTGTGGAACTCCATGACTAAGCTTTGAGTTGAAAGAAAACTCATTATTTACATGAACAAACTGGAACCTATCAGATAAATAAGATCTAAACCACTGCAACGAAGTTCCATTAAGTCCAACATAGTGTTCTAATCTATCAAGTAGAATATTATGATCGATAGTATCAAAAGCTGCACTAAGGTCTAAAAGGACAAGTACAGAAACTAGTCCATTATCAGATGCAATGAGGAGGTCGTTAGTGACCTTCGCTAAGGCTGTTTCAGTACTATGATGGATTCTAAACCCAGATTGAAACTCTTCAAGTAAACCATTTCCCTGCAGGTGGTCAAATAATTGCGTAGCAACAACTCTTTCTAAGAATTTTGAAATGAAAGGGAGATTAGAGATTGGTCTATAGTTAGCTAAAGCTCCTGGATCTAGCGTTGGCTTTTTGAGTAAGGGTTTAATTACAGCCGTTTTAAAAGCCTGCGGTACATGGCCTAAAGTTAATGAAGAATTGATTATATGAAGAATAAAGCTACCAATAAGTGGGAAGACTTCTTTAAATAACCTGGTAGGAATAGGGTCTAAAAGACAAATTGAAGGTTTGGATGAGGAAACTATTTTGTCTAACTCACAAAGGTCGATTGGAGTAAACTCATCAAGACAGACATCAATAGAAGGAGTTGTAGTAGTTACAGTATTTAAGTTAACTGTGGGAAGAATCTGATTGATTTTATCTCTGATGGATGAAATTTTATTATTGAAAAAGTTCATAAAGTCCTGACTAGTAAGCTCTAAGGGAATGCTAGGATTGACAGAGTCCTGACTCTTTGTCAACCTGGCTACAGTACTGAAAAGAAACCTGGGATTATTCTTGTTCTCTTCTATTAATGCAGAGTAATAACTCGTTCTAGCTTTTCTAAGAGATTTTTTATAAATTAAAAGATGATTTCTCCAAGCTAAATAGATTTCATCTAAATTAGTAGAGCGCCATTTTCTTTCTAATTGACGAGTCTTCTGTTTTAAGTTGAACCAAGGAGTTAGAAATCTCTGATTAGACTTTTTCTTTTTTAAGGGGGCCACCAAGTCTAGAGTCTGATGCAGAGAAGCTGAAACACTATCCACCATGTTATCAATTACAGAAGGAGCAAGCTGTCTATAGCTTATTTCCGTTGTGTTGACACATGGCATAGAGGAAACAATCTGCATAAATTTGGAAACAGCATCATCTGAGAGGCATCTACTGTAATAATATTTTTCTTTAGGAGCCAAATAGTCAGAAATGGTAAAATCAAAGGTTAACAGACAATGGTCTGACAGTACAGGGTTATGAGGAAACACTACAAGATTTTCTATTTCTATGCCATATGTCAAAACAAGGTCCAATGTATGGTGGAGGTAATGAGTAGAATTTCCTACTTTCTGAGAAAACCCAATCGAATCTAACATTGAATTGAATGCCACATTAAGGCAGTCACTATCTACATCCACATGTATATTAAAGTCCCCTACTATAATTATTCTATCAGATTTCAGCACTAAATCAGCTAAGAAATCAGCAAATTCGGATAAAAATTCTGAGTAGGTTGATGGGGGACGATAAACTATGGCAAATAAAATTGGGTTTAACCTAAAATTGCTAAAGTGCCCAATACTGAGGACCAGGCCCTCAAAGGAATTATAACATGTTTTTTGCTTTACATTAACTAGTAATTTGGAATGGTAAATTGTTGCTACTCCTCCTCCACGACCAGAACTTCTGGGATTTTGACAGTTTAAATAACCAGAGGGAGTTGATTCATTTAAACCAACATAATCCTCTTGTCCTAACCAAGTCTCTGTGAGGGAAATTAAATCAATCTGATGATCAATTAACAGATCATGGACTAACAGAGACTTGGGAGTTAGAGACCTAATATTTAATAAACCACATTTAATTTTTAAATTATGAGGAGGAACAGAGGCCAAATCATTCAATTTAGAGGCTTTATGTTTAATTTGAGTTTTACCAATATTTTGCTTTATCACTTTGGGATGCTTATACATTATATTTTTATTCACTTTGGAGGGAGCAGACAACGATTCTCTGATGGGGAAGTCAGGGGCTAAGCTGAGGGGTGGCGGATGAAGAGGAGCTGCAGAGAGGCGTGTAAGACTGCGACTCTGCTTCCTGGTCCCAACTCTGAGTAGTCAGGGTTTTGGAAATTTGGATAAAAAAGATGCCAGATTGTTAGATAAATGAGAAGCACCATCCAAAGTGGGATGAATGCTGTCTCGTCTCATAAGACCAGGTTTTCCCCAAAAACTATGCCTATTATTACTTGTGGATGGGGTGGAACAAGGTGGGAGGAGGTGGGCTCTGGGGTGGGTTGGGGGTAGTGATGTTAAAACCGAGGCCTCATGAAACAATGAGCAACTTCGACACAACTGCTTCATGAGCGACACAGTGTTATGACACAGCTAATAAAGACTGCCATCTGGTGGCTGTCTGTCAGAACTGCATTTGA
This sequence comes from Pholidichthys leucotaenia, assembly GCA_020510985.1. Classification (NCBI taxonomy): domain Eukaryota; kingdom Metazoa; phylum Chordata; class Actinopteri; order Cichliformes; family Pholidichthyidae; genus Pholidichthys; species Pholidichthys leucotaenia. The sequence goes on along the minus strand of CM035845.1, from coordinate 32,929,109 downwards.
GTTGAAAAATTGAAAAAAGCCAATACTCTATATCACAGGTTGCACTGCACTTTTTATGTCATTTTCTCAGACAGCCTTGTAAAAATTCTGTCATCTATCATTTTAATTGACTTTAATTACATCACCCTCCATGTAATCTATCAAATGATAGACAGCTTTCAGAATTTATAGTCATTGCTGACAAAACTCTGGAAATACAATTTTCAGTGAACAAAATCTGATTTTATAGATAGATAGATAGATAGATGGTATGCAAAGCTTGATATTAACACCGGCCAATGGCTGGTGAATTTCAGCAGTGGCCGGTAAGACAGCTACACGCTCCACACCGCCCACTCAACACTGATTCACCCAATATAAAGCGGAAGTGTCATAAACAAGTTTTTTTTAAAAATTTAATAGAATAAAATACAACATACAATCTGTCGATGAGGATAAAGATTACAAAGAGTTACAAAATCAGAACTTTCACAAAAAATATACAATCAGTCAAACTTCACATAAGATAAGATAAGATAAGATAAGATAAGCCTTTATTAGTCCCACAACGGGGAAATTCCAGGATTGCAACAGCACAGGGATAGCAACACTCAGAGCAACAATCAGAAGGCAAGAAAAAACAAGCAAGCAAGAGCAGCTAATATACATATGTACATATTACTATAAAATATATATATACACACACACACACACAGACACACAGTGCAGAGCATTGTAGCTGGATGGAATAAATATATGAATATATGAACACACAGTGCAGAGCATTGTAGCTAGATGGAATAAATATGTAAATATATAAACACCCACAGTATGGAGCATTGCAGCTAGGTGGAATAAATATGCAAGTATATAAACACACACAGTGTGGAGCAATGTAGCTAGATGGAATAATATGTAGATATATAAAAACACAGTGCGGAGCATTGTAGCTAGATGGAATAAATATATAGATATATAAATATAAACACACCCAGTGCAGAGCATTGTAGCTAGATGGAATAAATATGTAAATATATAAACACACACAGTGCAGAGCATTGTTGCTAGGTGGGATGAAACAGCATAACCGTCTATTTAGTTATCCTACATGGTATGATTATGTGCCCATACATATTCTCACCCTCCATAGCGACCGGTATGTTCCTAGTTGTATGCCGGAGAGGACCATTGTGTAAGTCTATTGCATCTTTTGCATTCAAAAAAAAAAACAACTATTAGTTTGTTACGTCTTTTTGCTATCTCTGCGAGCAGCCCTGCTTAGGTTGTACAGTCTGACAGCCGTTGGTAGGAAGGACCTACGAAACCTCTCGGTTGTGCACCTGGGATGATGTAGTCTGCTGCTAAATGAGCTCCTCAGTGCATCCAGTATGTCCTGCATAGGGTGGAACTCGGACTCCAGCAGAGATGACAGTTTAGCCACCGTCCTTCTCTCTCCTATCTCCTCCATCGGATCAAGGCGTTGCCCCAGGACAGAGCTAGCTTTCTTAATCAGTTTGTTCAGTCTCTTCCTATCGGCTGCAGTAATGCCACTGCCCCAGCAGACCACTCCAAAAGTGATGGCTGATGCCACCACCGTGTCATAGAATGACTTCAGCAGCGCCCCTTGTACACCAAAAGACCTGAGTCTCCTCAGCAGGAACAGCCTGCGCTGTCCCTTCTTGTAGAGTGCGTCAGTATTGTGTGACCAGTCTAGTTTATTGTTCAGATGAATACCCAGGTACTTGTAGGATGTCACCATCTCGATGTCTGTTCCCTGTATATTTACTGGTGCTGTGAGGGGCTGCCCATGCCTGCGGCAGTCCACCACCAGCTCCTTAGTTTTCCTCGCGTTGATCTGGAGGCAGTTCCGATGGCACCAGTCCACAAAGTCATGGATAAGCCCTCTGTACTCAGCTTCATCTCCGCTGGAGATGAGACCAACGATCGCAGAGTCATCAGAGAACTTCTGTAGATGGCAATGTGTTGTGTTGTGTGAGAAGTCCGCAGTATAAAGAGTGAACAAGAAGGGAGCCAGCACCGTTCCCTGGGGGGCCCCCGTGCTACTGATGATCGTGTCGGAAACACAGTCCCGGGTTCTCACAAACTGAGGCCGGTTCGTGAGGTAGTCCAGGATCCATGATGACAGGTGCTGGTCCACCCCTGCGCGCAGCAGCTTGTCCTTCAGGATCATCGGTTGGATGGTGTTGAAAGCACTGGAGAAGTCAAAGAACATGATCCTCACCATATTCCCGGGCTTCTCCAGGTGGGACAGAGAACGGTGAAGGAGGAAGATCACCGCATCCTCCACCCCAATGCCATGCTGGTAGGCGAACTGGAGTGGATCCATCGCTGGTTCCACCAGGGGGCGGAGATGAGCAAGGAGCAGTCTCTCCAGGGTCTTCATCAAGTGGGACGTCAAGGCCACCGGTCTGAAGCTGTTCAGGTCTTTGGGGTGGGAAGTTTTTGGTACAGGTACCACACAAGATGTTTTCCACAGCTGTGGTACCCTCCCCAGTTTCAGGCTCATGTTGAAGATATACGTCACAATCCCACACAGCTGGTCTGCACAGGACTTGAGGAGCTTTGCGCTGATGCCGTCCGGTCCCGACGCCTTCCTCGCCTTGATCTTCCTCAGCTCCGTCCTCACCTGGGTCTTGGTCAGGGTCAGGATGGGGGGCTGTGTGTTGGGAGTGGGGGGGGTGTCGGTGGAGTGGGGAGTGGGTAGCAGGACTTGATTTCTTAGAGGCAGCAGTGGTTGTTGTGCAGACAGGGGGGAGGGCGGTTGGTCAAATCTATTGAAAAACAGATTCAGGTTGTTCGCCCACTCCCTGCCCCCCGTGGCCTGGGGGGAGGTATTCTGGAGCCCCGAGATGGTTTTGAGGTTTCTCCAGACCCCGCTGATGTCGCTCTGTTGCAGCTTGTCCTCCATCTTCTTCCTGAAGCTGTCCTTGCCTTCTCTGATCTTTCTCCTCAGCTCCCTCTGTACGGACTTCAGCATCTCCCTGTTCCCCGACCTGAAGATCCTCTTCTTCTCTCTCAGAAGTGTTTTTATCTCAGGGTTGATCCAGGGTTTGTTGTTTGAGTGACGCCGTATGGTCTTGGTGGGAACGGATTTGTCCACACAGAAGCTGAGGTAGCCCGTGAAGGTGTGAATGAGGCCATCGATGTCCTCACCATGTGGATCGCAGAGCTGCTTCCAGGCAGTGGCTTCAAAACAGTCCTTTAGAGTGTCCATTGTCTCCTCAGACCATAACTCCACAGTGTGCATGGCCGGAGGTTGTCTGTGCACTAGGGGTTTGTACACCGGTCGGAGATGAACCAAGTTGTTATCCGATCTCCCAAGTGGGGGGAGTTGTGATGAGGTGTACGCCTCCTTAGTGTTTGCGTAGAACAAATCCAGTGTTTTATTGTCTCTAGTGTGGCATGTGACATACTGGGTGAAAGTGGGCAGAATGGGAGACAGTGAAACGTGGTTGAAATCGCCTGAGATGAGGAGAAGAGCATCTGGGTGTTCTGTCTGCAACCTGCTGGTTACTGAATGGATGACGTCACGCGCTGTCCCAGCGTTCGCCGTCGGATTTGCATAAACAACAATGCAGATCACGTGTGAGTGTTCTCTCGGGAGATATGTAGGCCTCATGCTAACAGCTAGCAACTCAATGTCTTTGCTGCAGTGTCGTTGTTTAACAGTGATATGTCCCGGTCTGCACCAGTTGTTGTTAAGATACATGATCACTCCACCGCCCCTAGTTTTGCCACTCTCTGGTGTTCGGTCAGCTCGTATCGTGTGAAAACCCTCCAGCTCAATGTTAGCATCTGCTGCTAGTTCAGTTAGCCACGTCTCAGTAAACAAAAGGAGAGAGCACTCCCGGTAAGTGCTATCATAACGGGAGATAGCCGCTAGCTCATCTAACTTTCCCAGTATCAACCGTACATTTCCCATGACAACAGATGGAAGGGAGGGTCTGTACCTTATATTTTTTGTCCTCCGCCTTACTCCAGCCCGGCAGCCGCGGCGTTTTCGCCTCAGTTCTCTCGGTATGTCGAGTTTTTCCAGTGGGACCGGGTGGCGGTTAAATGCTAGCAGCTCTTCCCTGTTATATCGTATCCTGCTATAAACAGTGGCTCCGTCCACCGGCTCAGGAGACATTTGGGATGATCTGTGTGTCCGTGATATAAGTGGGGTGAAAAAAAAAAGTGATCAAAAGAGAGAGGAAGGGAAAAAAAACTCGGAATCGAGCCGCTGTTGCAAAAGGCAGCCGACTGGTGTGGCGCCGAGAGGAGAGAGCACAGAACACATTCCAATTAACAAGAAAAAAGGGGCATATTAAGAGAGAGTAAAGAGCACAACAATTCTCTTATAGTCTTTTTTTATTATAGTAATAGGAGCTGCCCAATGTCTCTTGCAATTTTTTTGCATCATGAGCAGTGCATCGAGCGCTGTTTCAGCACGCCCACAGTCACGTGACCGTAGCAAGCGAGGCCTGTGACTTCAGGGCTTGCGGGAACGTATGCAACGCCCAGCCCTCTCAAATTTCTCGCCAGGTCTCAAATCATGTGATGAGACAACAAGGCCTCGTTCACTACGGTCACGTGACTGTGGGCATATTGACACAGTGCTCGACACTCTACTCGTGACACTTCTGTGTTATATTGCTCGAGTAAGTCTCGAGTGGGCGGTGTCGAGCGTAACATCCCTAGTTGGGGGTCAGGTGGATGTATGCCATGGATGAGTGGGAACGGGGGGAGGGTTCTCTTTTGTCTTTTTATTGTTTTGTTTGTGTTTTATCTGGAATTGTTTTTAACTGTAAAGTACTTTGAGTTGCACTTTGTTGTATGAAAGGTGCTATATATACGTAAATAAATAAAGTTTAAAGTTTAAGTTTAAGTTTAAAGATGTAGTGTAGCCGACTACTGATTGGAGGGTCGGGGGTTCGATTCCTGCTCTGTCTGCCGTCTGCATGTCAAAGTGCCCTTAAGCAAGACACTGAACCCCCAGTTGCTCCTGGTGGGTCAGGACAGCGCCTGTGCATGGCAGCTCCGCCGCCATCAGTGTGTGAATGTGTGTGTGAATGGGTGGATAGCAGGATCTGTAAAGCGCTTTGGTCATGTAGAGATGAGAAAAAGCATTATATAAGTGAAAGCAATTTACCATAACTAGGGCAGTGACATGATCATATAAGGAGTTGTTCAGTTCCTGCTGAACTTCTTATAAGGTGTCGTTCAGTCATCGAATTCCAGTTACATGACCATATAAGGGGTTGTTCAGTTCCTGCTGAAATGAACATCTTATAAGTTGTTCAGAAATCCTTATAAGAACTCCTTATAAGGAGCTAAGAACAGAGACACACTATGTTCTAATATGAGCTCATGTGACCATATAAGTAGTTGTTCAGTACAACACCTAATAAGGACTTGTGCACAGTCACATGACCATATAAGAAGTTGTTCATTTCCTGCTGAACTGAACAACACCTTTAAACTTAGGGGCAGATTTATTAAGGCAGTGTAAATTAGCAAGTGCGCAATTTAGACAGAGCGCCTAAAGGAGTGGCCAATTTTTACCAGTGATCTACTAACAACACGCAAAATTATGAACACAGATGCAGTCACTTCATTTCTATAATGACCACCCATCCACCAAGAGCAGCGCAAAATTGTGCACAGGCACACCTGATGAGGAAGCGGGTCATCAACACAGGCACAGCCAGTTTGGAGGAACATAACATATAAAACTTTTTTTAAATTTTTGTTTAAGCGCAAACCCCACTAAAATAGTTTATTTTTGTTCATTATATTTCAAAATTTAGATTTTAATTTAACATGGCAGACTTTTTTGTTTAATATGTGTAAATGAAGCATTTGTATCTAATTTAAAAAAGGACTACTCATGAATAAATTGATTATTTGACCATGTTTATTTTATTAACACTAGAACCATCAAGATGGTCTGATGGAGACTCTGGGGTTTATTATGTGAATAACTTTGTTTTAACAAAATCTACAGGTCTCCCAGTTCAAAGCTTTTTATAAATGCCATTGAGTTACGGTGTTGTAATTTTGGGGGACGTTTCTATGGATCTGTGCGCTCTTTTTGTTAATAATCTCATTGTTGTTTTCCCTCCTCTATTGTATATCCTGAACTGGGAGAGAGAAATAGAGAGAAGAGGGAACTGAATTACTATTTTATGCACAGCAAAAAGAAATACTATAAATATAGAAATATGGATAGAGAAAAAAAAAAAACGAAGAAAATTGGCAATGTGGAAGATTTTGCTTCAAGAGCAAGGGGGAGCTGAGGAAAACTCCAGATCAGAGTCTGAACCTCCGCAGAAAAGAGACAAAAAGTCATTATCAGTTAACACCAACTGTATGTCCACTGCAGGTATAAGGGCTCCTATTGTATCCTATTTTATGGATACAAATTCATGTAGTAGCCTATATACAGTATAAACAAATGAAATTTTAAAAAAAACAACTGCCAGCTGATGTCCATTTCAGCATAACACCGATCTCTGTGAGACCATTGAGATTCATATAATCGGTTCTTCTGTCATGCCAAATAAAGTCAAAGAGCCCTTGGTTCTCACCAGTGTCTCCTCCTGGCACCAATGATCGCTATCTTGTCGGTTGCAGATGAATTAAGACATGCTTTTTTGGGGCGTTAAATCCTGATGCATTTAGCAGGAGACTGACAACCGCAAACCTTAGTATATCACCTTGGGCCAGTTATTTAAATACTCCCCTCCCTCAAATTTTTGTGTTGACATGGCAATACCCACAAATACATATAAGATAAGATAAGCCTTTATTAGTCCCACAACGGGGAAATTCCAGGATTGCAACAGCACAGGGATAGCAACACTCAGAGCAACAATCAGAAGGCAAGAAAAAAAACAAGCAAGCAAGAGCAGCTAATAAACATATGTACGTATTACTATAAATATATATATATACACACACACACAGACACACAGTGCAGAGCATTGTAGCTAGATGGAATAAATATGTAAATATATAAACACCCACAGTACGGAGCATTGCAGCTAGGTGGAATAAATATGCAAGTATATAAACACACACAGTGCGGAGCAATGTAGCTAGATGGAATAATATGTAGATATATAAATATATAAACACACCCAGTGCTGAGCACTGTAGCTAGATGGAACAAACATGCAAATATATAAACACACACAGTGCAGAGCATTGTTGCTAGATGGAATGAAACAGCATAACCGTCTACTTAGTTATCCTACATGGTATGATTATGTGCCCATACATATTCTCACCCTCCATAGCGACCGGTATGTCCACATATGCAATGAGGCCAGGCGCAAAATTAACAGTTCACGCCTTTCCACTGCTAATTTTGCCTTGCGCCCTTTAGTAAATCTCAACAGGAGTTTTTAATGCCAAAACTGGGTTTTGCGATGGTGCAGTGATTTCGTAAATCTGCCCCTTAGTTCTTTGATCTCTCTATGATATCACAGACACGCTATGCTCCGATATGAAGTCATAGAATTCCTGTCACATGACCATGTAAGGAGTTGTTCAGAACTCCTTATAAGAACTCCTTATATAAGGAGTTGTTCCTATATGGTCACATGACCATATAAGGAGTTCCTGCTGGATTTTTCTAAGGAAGACCCAGTTCCAGAGCTCGGTTCGGGCCCAAATTCCTAAAATTTTATCCCACCGGCCTCTAGAGTCTGCCCTGTGAATTTCAGCCCCCAACTCCCAACAGTTATACCTTTTCCACCTTTGTGTTTATTTAACTGCTCCCCTGCAGACGTTCAATAAAGATTTCCCCTCCTAAACTTCCACATATCCGGGGAGACTGAAATTTACAAGGGGTATTGGGCTTAATATTATAGCCGTAAATCCAAATTTTCAGCCCCCATATCCCAGCAGTTATACCTTTTCCACCTCTGTGTTCATTTAATAGCTCCCCTAAGGATGTTCATTAAAGATTTCCTCTCTTAAACTTCCACATATCCGGGGAGGCTGAAATTCGGTGATGGACACCCTCGTAACCTCGGCAAAGTATGTATCAAATCTGAGGTCAGTCTGACAAATGGTTCGAGAGATATGCACAGAAGAGACAGAATGATGGGCAGCACGGTAGCGCAGTGATTAGCACTGTGGCAGCACAGCAACTCACCCTTGGCCATGGAATCTTGGGTTTGATTCCACCCCCTGACTAACGGTGATCTTTCTGTGTGGAGTTTGCATGTTCTTCCTGTGTCTGTGTGGGTTTACTCTGGGATTTTTCCGGTTTCCTCCCACAGGGGCCAAAAACATGCAGGTTAGGTTAATTGGCATCATTTGGGGAGGTATGAATGTGAGCTGTTCCTTGCCCTTTGCCCCTCCCCCCAGGCAACAGCTGTAAATAAGAATGTGTTAATCTGTCCTGCCTGTTTAAATAAAGGTTAAATAAAATAAATTTTAAAAAAATGACACACACACATGCAGACAGAGAATCCTTGCATTATAATATGATAGTAAATGTAACATTTACTATAGTGCTACTGCAATGTTGACTTTGACCTTTGACCCCATGACCCCAAACCCATAGTTAGGTCAGGGTGTAAATCGTCCAAAATGTGTAGTAGATACAACTATTGTTTTAATTTGAAAAGCCTACATCATTTCTTTCAGTAGTTATTGTGTTTAGAAGATTTAGGGAAAATGTGACCTCTGACCTTTGACCTCAAGGTCATCTGATGAGAGTCAAATTGCAATATGTGCATCATCTGAGTATATCAAATCATGGTACCAAGTTTCAAAACAATCGGAACAAAACTGTAGGAGGAGTTGATTTCACAAAAGTGGGATTGACGGACAGATGGACAGACAGACGGAGGGACCGACGGACGGACATAATATAACATAATCCCCCTTCAGCCTTCGCCCAAAGGGCTCTTCGACCCCTATGAGCTTTGTCTGGAAAAGGATAAAAAAGGCCCGATGCTGAGTAAAATTGGTTCCAACTCTTTTGAAAAGTGTTGCCACCATCAAATTCAAGGAGAGCCGAGATTTTTTGTGAAAAATAGTAAAATCTCTTTCATATCAACATTTGATGTTTTCTATGTTCTTTTGTGAAATTAGGTTTATGAGATTTGAAAATCATTGCATTCTCTTTTTATTTAGATTTCATGCAGGATCCCAACATTTCTGCAAACAGGACTCTAACAATATGGCTGCTTTATGTTCACTTTAAGGCTCAAATATGTTTTGTGGCTCCATGCGTGATGTTTTGGACAAAAATATGGTGGCTGTGGCACAAGTGTAGTGAGGCTCACTACTAATCGAAGGGTCAGTGGTTTGATTCCTGCTCTCTCTGCAGTCTGCATGCCAAAGTGTCCTTGAGCAAGTCACTGAACCCCCAGTTGCTTCTGCTGGGTCAAGCCAGCACCTTGCATGGCAGCTCTGCCGCTGCCAGTGTGTGAACAGCAGGATCTGTAAAGTGCTTTGGTCACCCAGAGATGAGTAAAATGCACTATACATATCTTATTATACCTAACTCAGTACTGTTTACGTGTTGAAATATATATTTTACGGCTAATATAACCCCATAACTACAACCTGGTGATCAAGTTTTGGCAGCTGAACAGTTTTTGCCATGACACCACCACAGACTCAGTGCTGCTGGAGCAGGTACGTCCCATGATGTCTCAACAGTCTGTCTGTGATTTTCACGCAGATCAGAGCAATTTGTTGCACAGGAAGCTAAACATTTCTACAGACATTCTTAAGCTCTATAACCACTGAGCATTTGTAAAGCTGGGGTGACATCAGTGAGAGACTGTGTTGAACGCCCAGACCCACGGTTTGAAGCGGTAATTTTGCCACAAGAGAGACATCTGAAACACACACACAATATACATATTTAAGTACCTAATAGCGATAACTTGCAGACATTACAATGTAGTACGGCGGACTTAAAGCAAACTAGCATTAGCAATCATTAGCTTACCTTCATATGTGATCTGGTTCGTATCCTCACGTCTTTGGCTCTATGGCTTCCTAAATGCTCCAGTACTTTTCCAGAGTGTTTTGTCTTGCTGCCTGTCCCCTTCTCTGGCTGTCCTTTGTGGTCTTTACGCTGACAAAACACCAGAGATCAAGGAGTCGCCTTGTACAGCCTCCATGTTATGTTTTGCTTGTGTCACATGTTTTACATCACGGGAGTGTGGCGCCGCCTTGCTGTAAAAAAAAATCCCACCCACCCCAGACGGTACTCAGCTGTAGTGGAAACAAAAGCAAGCTGAGTCGAGTAAAGCCAATTCGAAGTGAGTAGGGCCAAACAGGTACTAGTGGAAAAGGGCCATAAGTAGGTTCATGTTGTTTTCTTTTTTGTGACTGTTTTCCTTCAGTTGATCGACCTGATCCACCCGGCTGGTCACAAATCACAGCAATCAGCTGACGCTTCTGAGGACGACTGCAGACATCAGTCGAAACATGTCAAGGTTAAATAAACATCTTCTTTTCATCCCTGTCTGTATAAAGGAAAACAGTAAATTAGTCTTATAGGGCTGTGAGCAGGCTATTGAATTATTGTATCTGGCACTAATGCTGGAGGACAGCGTGCCAAACAAAATGTTTTTCCGTGCCTCTACCTCATTCAGGAGCACCTCCAACTCACAGTTCATGAAATTCCATTATATCCATTATTTTTGATGGTGGATACAGGAGAATCAAAGGTGCAGCGCTTGCATATATCTATTTGTATATCTATTTGCATATTCAAATGGAGGCGTGTCAAGGGAGGAGTCTGGTATTTCCTCAAGTGCGCTCAATTTCAAGTAGATTGGGATATACAAAGGAAATGTGCTTGGATTCCTGCATACGCACTGTTTCATACATCTGGATTTTTATTTTTTTTTTGCTTACAGCATTCTCTTGATTTAAATGTACGCCATCTTTTAGCAGGAAATCCACGCAAACCTTTGTACATAAGGCCCCTAGTTCTGCTGGAGGTTTCTTCCTGTTAAGAGGGAGTTTTTCCTCTCCCCCGTCACCAAGTGCTTACTCATGGGGGTTATTGTTGGGGTCTTTTTGCAATTGTGGGGTCTTTGCCCTACAGTTTGAAAGTGCTGCAAGACGACTGTTGTTGTCAAATGTCGTTCTATAAATAAAGTTGAATTGAATCTATGTCTACAATTAATCAAATCACTAATAACTTTGGACTTTTTACTAATTTACTTCATTAAAGAGGATTGTATTCATACGTACTTCCCTCTCTGAAATTCTTTCCCTTCACTCAAGAATTTTGAAACATGCAGGAATAATTAATAATAATCATAATAACAGTAAATCTCACTGCTAAAAACATCGTAGCTAAAATGTATCATAGCTAAATGTATCTCAAACCAGTTGATTTATTAAAGAAGTAAACTTAATAAACAAGACAGATTAATTTCTATACAATGTATAAATTTAAAACTAATTGGACTGATTTTAAAAAGCACTGGTTAAGATTTCCACCTTGAAATAATGCTACCAAAATTATTTTGATGGTACAGCAACCTTTTACTGGGTGAAAGTCACTTTTCTCGCAGCCTGAGTGGGCCCATATTGCCTGTAGTCCCAACAGCCAATCAGATCACAGTCTCCATAGTTGTAGTTTTTTCAGTGTTCCTACCCAGAACAAGAAAGTTCAATCTGCCTTATTCCGAGGCCCCGTGGTGCCTTGCGTGAATTATGGAAGCAACTTCCAGTACTAGTTTAGAACATATGGTTGTCACTGAAACGGGACACTTTTCCTTGTTCAAAAACAATGACTTCAGCATCAGAAATGTGGGAACACGGCCTCTTGCACCTCAAAACAGTAATATAATCATACCACTTCCCACGACTATGGAGGGATGGGAAGATGACCTTAAAAAGTGGCCTTGTAGAGAGTAGCTCCGTTAGTTAGTGTAAAGAACTGAGGTCCACACGAATAGTGGTTTCAACAAAGTTCTCTTTTAACAACTAGGAGCGGGAAACATTTACAGGCGGCAACATCAACACATCGCCATTTTCATATAATATTCCTCGGTGAAGGTCAACTCTGACCTGTGACGTCACCACAGTCTTAAAGACACAGCACACACAATTATCACATTATATGACATCTCCCCCTTTTTTAGTTTTTTTTTTTTTTTCAGAACAAAACAATTTTCAGTTCAAACATTTTCATTTTCATTCCGCCCTTCCCCACAGCCCATGGCTTAATTATTGAACCACATATAACCACATTTATCACAGTGAACACGTGAATTTCTCTCTTTTTTCATTCATTTTTTTTTTCTCTCTACAAATCTAGTCTTTGCACAGGTTTAATCATTCTACCAGACCGGGTAAACAACAGTCTTTGCTTTGGGTCTGGCGGTTTGACACTGGATTCTGGTAAAATAGTGTCAGCAGCAGCTGCAGTTTCAGGCTGCTGTTTGACAATCTCTGGCTGCAGGTCATTTGGAGCTGAAGAGTGTATCTCTCTGGCTGTTTCAGGATCATGTTGCAAGTGACGGCGGTTGCGTCGCAAAGTTGCTCCCTGGGGTGCTTCAATAAAAAAGGAGCGAGGTGTGCTGCTTTCTCCTGTGACAACAGCGGGTGTTTTCCAGGATTTCTGATGGTCCAGCTTTGTGAGGACTGAATCTCCTGGCTTCAACGAAGATAGGGGTTTAGCTCCATGGCGCTGATTAAAGTAGAATGCTTGTTTCTGTTTCTCCATTGCATCCTTGTTCCTGACGACTTCCAGATCAGGCCATCGGGGCTGAAGATTCACTTCCAGTGTAGGAAGAGTTGTTTTGATCTTTCGACCCATAAGTAGCTCTGCAGGACTCACGCCTGTGGTGGCGCAGGGCGTTGATCGAAAGCACATGAGGGCGAGCAAAGGATCTTGCTGCTTTAAGATTCTTTTTGCTGTTTGAACTCCCCTCTCTGCATGTCCGTTTCCTTGGGGGTTGTGTGGACTTGAGGTGATGTGCAAAAAGTCAAACTCCCTTGCAAACTTTTTAAATTCTTGGCATGAGAATTGAGGCCCATTGTCAGATACAACCACATCTGGACAACCAAACCTCGCGAACACTGCCTTCAGCTTTAAGATCATCTGAGAAGCAGTGGTTACTGGCAGATGAAGTATCTCGAGGAACCGAGAGAAATAGTCTGACACAACAAGGTAAGTGTGCTTGTTATGCTCACACAGGTCAACAGTAAGTCTCTTCCAGGGTCGATCAGGTAGAGGGGTTGACAAGAGAGGCTCTTTTTGCTGAGCTGGTCTCATCTCACGACACACCTGACAGGACTGGCCTTTGCGTTTGATTTCAGATGAGATGCCAGGCCACCACACAGATGTGCAGGCCCGCTCCCTGCATTTTGTCAGACCTTGATGTCCATCATGTATTCGATCCAAGATGTCTGCTCTGAGCACATCCGGAATCAGCATGCGGCTTCCTCTGGTGATAATTCCATCGCATTCAGACAGTTCATTTTTAATGGGAAAATAGTCTCTGATAGCTGCTGGGACATTGCCTATGTATTCTGGCCATCCTGACTTGATGTACCGCAACACCAACTGTAGGTTACAGTCAGCTGCTGTAGCGGTCTTTATAGTGTCTATTTTATGTGTAGTAGCTGGCAAGTTATCAATAACTGCTGCTATGTAGCACGCTACATCAGCGTGAGTATCAGTCTCGTTTTCTACGCACTGTAGTGGATTTCTTGAGAGTGTATCAGCTACTACCAAGGTCTTTCCCGGAGCATATTCGGCTGTCGGTTTGAACCTCATAAGTCTCATAAGTAGCCTTTGGCACCGTATTGGCACATTGTCCAGGTCCTTTTTGTTCATGAGAGGCATCAAGGGTTTGTGATCTGTAACCAACTTAAAATCTTCCAGACCACAGAGGTACTTCTCGAATCTCTCACATGCCCAGACACTTGCCAAACACTCCTTCTCTATCTGTGCATATCTAGTCTCGGCCTCTGACAGACGACGTGAGCAGTATGCCACAGGTTTCCAGTTCCCATCATGCAGTTGCAGCAGTACTCCACCTATACCATAGCTGCTGGCATCGGCTGATACGGCAGTAGGTCGATTCACATCATAGAATTTCAGAACTGGAGAAGTAGACAGAATGTCTTTGATGCGTTGAAATGCCTCCTGCTGAGAATGGTCCCACATCCACACTGACTTGGATTTCAACAGTTCATATAGTGGCTGGCCCACTGTCGACAGATTTGGGATATATTTCCCTAGGTAGTTAAACATGGCCAGGACACGCTTGAGATCATGCACGTTCTGTGGTGGAGGGAGCTCGCGGATTGCCTTGACTTTATCAGGGTCGGGTCTCACGCCTGATTTGTCGATTTCTTGGCCCAAGAAGTGAAGCTTGTTTTGTCAAAACTTACATTTTTCTCTGTTCAGTTTAAGTCCGGCTGACTCGATCCTTTCCAGTACCTTGCTGAGACGCTGGTCGTGCTGTTCAGGAGTGTCGCCGTACACCAGTATGTCATCCATGTAGATAGCCACGCCTTCCAGGCCGTTGAGGGTTTCTGTCATTTTGCGCTGAAAAATTTCAGGAGCGCTTGTGATCCCAAATGGAAGATGTTTGAATGCATATCTCCCAAAGGGTGTGATAAAGGTTGTTAATTTACTGCTTTCTGGATGGAGAGGAATCTGCCAAAACCCGGAGGCAGCATCTAATGATGTGAATGTGGTTGCTCCACTAAGTTTTGCAGTGATTTCCTCTGCAGTAGGAAGAACATACCTCTCTCTTCGTACAGCTTCATTTAACCTCTTTAAATCGACACAGATCCGCACTTTTCCATTTTTCCTTGGGACTGGCACCACTGGCGCGCACCAATCTGTAGGCTCAATCACAGCTTCAGTCACATTCTTCTCCTCCATACGCTGCAATTCCTCCTTAACCTTCTGCAAAAGTGGCAAAGGGACACGACGGGCAGTGTGCACTGTGTATGGCTGAGCATTCTCTTTTAACAGGATTTTAACTGGTTCTGTTTTAAGTGTTCCATGCTCACCAAATGCTTTGTGTACTTCTTCGACACGCTTCACAAGCCCCATCGACATTGCTGTGTCTCTGCCCAGCAAATTGTTTGCATTATTGCCACTGATGACATACACAGGAAAAGTATATGGTTTTTCTTTGTATTCTGTGAAGGCTTGAAATTTCCCTATACAGTCCAACTGACCACCCAGGCTGCACAGTGTGATATTAGTTGGCTCTAATTCCTTCTTAGGAACGAGCTTGTTAAATGTCTTTTCTCCCATAATGTTTGCATCTGCACCCGTATCAATTTTAAAGCTGACTGGTGTTGTTCCAATTGTAAGCTGTATGGTCCATGGGTCATCATTTCTATTTGTTTTTGTGACTGCGCCCCAAAAAAATGGTGTCTGGGAAATTGTCTCTTCAGTGACTTCTCTGACTGATTTACTGTGACATTTCTTTTCCCAATGACCCACCTTTTTACACTTGTTGCATGTTGACTTCATGGCTGGGCACTTTTCAGGATCTCTGTGTTTTAATTTTCCACATCTTCCACACCATGAGTTTCTTTGCTCTCCACTTTTTTCCTTCTTTGGTTTAAATGGAGATCTTCCTCTGCCTGCTGCTTTTCCCTGGATCTCCTGCACCATGGCGTGTGCCTCCCCCTGCTGGTGAACCTGGAGGACAACCTCCTCGGACTGGCGAACTGTTTGAATAGTTTGGGCAAGCGTTAGATCAGCCATCATCTGCAGTTTACGTGACAGCTCTTTATCAAGGATGCCCACAACAATTCGGTCACGGATATGTTCGTCTCTGTTCACACCAAAGTCACAGTGTTCTGACATCTCATAAAGGGCTCTGATAAACATTTCCACTTTCTCACCAGGCCGCTGCATCCTCTGGTGAAAACAAGCGCGCTCATGGATCACGTTCCGTTTAGGACAGAAGTACTCGTCGTATTTTCCTAACACAACGTCAAACTTCTTTTGATCCGTTTCCTCAGTAAATGAGAATGATTTGAAGATGTTTTCAGCTTCGGGGCCCATGGCGTAAATCAGTGAACTGACCTGAACTTCGCCGTCCTCTTTACTCAGTTTTGTAGCCATCCGAAAACGCAGAAAGCGCTCTTTCCAGCCCGCCCATTCATTTGGACGATGAAAAGGAAAACTTTCCGGGGGATTAAACTTGGCCATCTTACTGAAGCAGAGCGTCCGTCAAGCACTTCTGACACCATGTAAAGAACTGAGGTCCACACGAATAGTGGTTTCAACAAAGTTCTCTTTTAACAACTAGGAGCGGGAAACATTTACAGGCGGCAACATCAACACATCGCCATTTTCATATAATATTCCTCGGTGAAGGTCAACTCTGACCTGTGACGTCACCACAGTCTTAAAGACACAGCACACACAATTATCACATTATATGACAGTTAGCACCGCTGCTAAGATGCTAACGCTGTAAACAAATGACCCGTGCTGGTAAAATGAGTCACTTTGAGGACATTTTCAAAATTGATGTAACGTTATTTCCATATTCTGTATTGAAAGACCTTCAAAAAGATATTTAATTTGTAGGAAGTATGCAAAAACTGTCACCATGGGGTGAGATGCCGTCTCAGCGCTCAGCCCATGTGTCCCTTCATCCCTGCTTCCCATTGAGCAGCGTCTCAGCAGGCTCCCAGCTGGCAGCATTACGGACGGCTGGGGCCAATTAATCCTCATCAGCTGGGGCGCTGCCAATGAGAATAAATAGGAGCAGCCTCGATGACTCGGGGCTGCGACATAAGCACTGCTAGGCTGAAGCCCCTTCGTCTGGTGTCAACCTCTACTCCCCTTGCAGCATTCCTGTGATTGTAACCCGCTGTGAGTATGCACGCCTTGTTACCCCTATGTCCGGTACGAGCTTCCTGCTCCTGCGCTGTGCAACCTGTGAGTGTACCACTGTATGAGTATCTGTGCTCTCCTCATCCCTCATCCCTCACCCTTAATAAAACATCACGACTCACTGGCTCGCCCTTGGCTCTTATTGCGCGGCTCCCTAGAGCCGTGCGTGACAGTATGTCGCAGCCAGATGAGTTACCGGTGGCCGTGAGTCGCCGTGGTATTGTACCTTTCTGTCCGGGTGTCAGCGCTGCTAGCATGCCATTTCCCAGGAGTCACTCCCGGCGCCAGGGCGACGAGCTGAGGTCCATCTCGGGGGCTGTCGACGGGACGCTCTTCACCCTGCACAACGCCTCCAACGCGAGATGCTGGAATCCGGGTCGTGCTGAGGAACTCCTGGACTGTTACCCTCATTCTGTGTTCCATCTCGAGGACAGTGCCAGGATAGACGCCACAGGTACACAGCGGGAGAAGCTCCGCGGGTTGGATGGAAATCCCGGCAGGAAGCCGAAGTGGGTGACGTTGCCCCCCGCTTCGGGATCCCGTTCCTGCCGCCATTCCAGTCCGGGAGTTCGCGCCAACCAGAGGGCTTCCCCCGACCTGCGCCACGTCACTCGGGATTCCCTTCAAGGAGCCGCAGCTGACAGCAGTTATGTCTGGGGTCGAGTGGCTGTCGCGAGCTCCACTGTGTGTCCTGTTACCATCTTCAGGCATGTGGCGGCGGCAGTGAGATTGATGGAGAGGACTCCAGGGCTACGAAGCTTTCCCGTGCTCGACGCCTTCCTCGCCTCGATCTCCGATCTGGAGCGGCGAATCCTGGGTTCCCCCCTCGCTTCGTCCCCTGGGAATAGCCGTCATCACATCGCCGAGTCACTTCTGCACGAACTTCGTCCGGATCCAGTTCTGGGCCGCCGCCAGGACCGTTCCTCCCCCGCAGCTGTCACCTCTTTGCCTCGTCAGTGTGGAGTTTTCACAGCCTCGTTCCCTGAGCCTCATTCCCCCGCTGTCATTCCTGGACATTCGGGCTGGCTCACCCCGGCTGTTTCCCCCTCCTCCTCGATGCGCTTCCTGACTGCTGAGTGTGCCTGGAATTCCGGCCTGGCGAGCTCTCTGCTGGAGACAATGCGAGCGATCCTCAGACGAATTCCCGGGGGGTCCTCCGTTATCGCCGGGCGGGGAGAGGAAGAAGCAGTATCCACTACAGCAGGCGATACTCAACCTCCAGGAGGCAGGCAAGTCATAGTTTTGTCACATCTGTTTAATGATTTGCTCTGTCACATTCCTGGAGGAGGAGTTCAGGGTTCGCAGCTCCCTGAACTCCCCCCACCTGCTGTAACCTGTGTTCCTAATCCTGCATCCTCTGTGTCTCTCTCCGCCGAGCGATCCCCGGCTCCGGGTCAACGTGGTGGGATAAGGAGAGGGCCTGTGGTTCCACAGCTACGTTGCGGACGGAGGAGGGGGACTGACTGCTGCGTGGAGTCTGCGCCGACGACTGAGCGTCCCCGGGTCTCCACGGAGGAGCGGTTCGGTCCAGCGGGACAAGATTCTTCTGGCTTCACGCCGAGTGGATCGTCGGCGGGGTTACCGGAGCTGGAGGAATCTCAAGCTGCGCTGACCATCGTGCTGGCTGCGGGGCCCGACGCGGCTGGATGGGAGCCTGACAACGACCTCCTGATGACAGATCCTGGATCTTCGCAGTCCTGGACGGCGTCAGAACCCGAGATCAGGCGAGTGCTCTCCTTTCTTTTCTCCCTTTTTATCTTTGAGCACTTCAGCCTGTCTCTAGGGGAGACGAGCCGGGTGCAGCCGCCCGCTGCGTCTGAGCTCGTCTCGCCGGGTTCTGCCGCTGCCGGTGATCCTGATCCCGGTTCTGTTTTCTCTTCTGAGCCTTCTTTCAGGGTCACCGGCGAGGAGTTGCTGTTCCTCGTGGTGCTGGAGGGTCCAGGTTCAACGTTGGAGGTCGGTTCTGGTGCGGTGTCCAACATGGGTTCGCTCGAGACCCAATCGGGGTCCAACGTGGGTTCGCCTAAGGCCCGATCGGGGTCCGACGTGGGTGCTGCCCCAGTGTTGTCCAGGTTCGGTGAGGAGGTGGCCGTTTACCTGCGGCCTGACGCTCGTCGCCCTCGTCATCGGCTCTCCCCTGAGCCTCTTCCACCGGGATCCGCTCTGACCCTTCGTCCGTCTCAACGGTCCTGGTGGTTGAGTGATGCGGGTCGACGACCCGACCCACAAAACTTTCGGTTCGGTGATCTGGTTCCCCCCGCTGGTCTGTGTTTGCCTTTGGGTGGCCTGGTTCGGCTGCCGGTGGACTGGATTCCTGGGATCTGGGTCCGGAGTTCGCCGTCCGAACATTTCCCTTTCCCTGGTTTGCCAACTGGACAATGGGCGGGGAGATTTCCGGAGCCATCTCGACCATTTTTGGACTCTTCCTGTCATATTCCTCGGGTGCCGCTTATTTTTGTTATGGTCACTCGGGTGGGATATTTTGTCCTTTTGGTGAACACATATTCATAGTGCTGTGTATTGCTTTTTTTTTCCCCCATATTAACCGTACTCAGCATTTTATCCCATTGTTGTCTTATGTTCCTGTCACCAGTTTTCCCTAGGTGACCCCCCGTATATTTGCCGCTGTGTATTGTGTTTTCCCCTTAGCCATACTCAGCTTTTTACCTTGTTGTTGTCCTTTTACCCTGTCACTGTTATTCTCCTAGGTGTCCCTCTTGGTATTTGGCGCCGGGTATTCTGTTATCTTTTTATTTACCGGTGCATGTCATTCTCATTATTTTTGTCCTGTTGTGAACATGTATTCATAGTGCTGTGTGTTTTCCGTTATCCGTGCTCAGCATTTTCCTTTTTGTGCCTTGTTTTTTAGCTTTGTCTGTGCATTATAGGGTTGTGGTTTGTTTCCCGTCATACTCTGTAATTGCTTTATCCGTTTTTGTCATTCTTTTGGTGGATGGTTCTGTTCCCGTGTTTTATATTCTCTCCGTCTGTGCCCTGGTTTTTTTTTTCCCCCCTTTCTTTTGGTGCAATGTAGAGTAGCGTATTTGGGTTTTTTTTCTCTGCCCTGTTACCCTACGTTTGTCTACTGGTGTTGTCCTTCCCCTTGCTTCCCCCCCCTCCGGGCCTGCCTCCCTTCCTCCCACCCTAGGTGGGGGGGAGAGGGGGGGGGCTGGGATGTTCCTGGTCGTTCAGGAGCCCGACCTTGAGGGGGAGGCTCTGTCACCATGGGGTGAGATGCCGTCTCAGCGCTCAGCCCATGTGTCCCTTCATCCCTGCTTCCCATTGAGCAGCGTCTCAGCAGGCTCCCAGCTGGCAGCATTACGGACGGCTGGGGCCAATTAATCCTCATCAGCTGGGGCGCTGCCAATGAGAATAAATAGGAGCAGCCTCGATGACTCGGGGCTGCGACATAAGCACTGCTAGGCTGAAGCCCCTTCGTCTGGTGTCAGCCTCTACTCCCCTTGCAGCATTCCTGTGATTGTAACCCGCTGTGAGTATGTATGTCTTGTTACCCCTATGTCTGGTACGAGCTTCCTGCTCCTGCGCTGTGCAACCTGTGAGTGTACCACTGTATGAGTATCTGTGCTCTCCTCATCCCTCATCCCTCACCCTTAATAAAACATCACGACTCACTGGCTCGCCCTTGGCTCTTATTGCGCGGCTCCCTAGAGCCGTGCGTGACAAAAACTGACCCAGAAAAGACAATTTATTTATATTTTGGCTAGGCTGAAAACGAGTTTGATTGGTCAAGAGTTACATCTTCTGCAAAAACATGGGTATTTTTAGAAAGTACAATTTCTAAGCTGGACTTCATTGTATGTTAGAATGGATGGGTGTTAATGTTGATTTGTAAAAAATACAGTAAATTGTTTACTTGGGGTCTTAAAGGTGGTAATTTGTATAAAATTCACATGGGTGTATCTATGGAAAAGAGGAGTTGGAATTAATAAGTGTTCACTTCTTCCTTCTCCCTTTCAAACAGTGTATACTGTAACTTTATTGCATTTGCCATTTGCTTGTTTTTTGTTATATTTTTGTGTTCGAAATAAACTATATATCTAATCTAATCTAATCCAATGATACCAGGCACTCAGGGGAGTTTTCCCGGGACTTGCCGCTACCAAACAAAGAAAGAGTCATGATTTATGCCTTCTTGTTGCCTGTAGCTCGTAATGACGTGGTGCGCATTTCGAATTTTGCCAGCATGTCTCCACCGCAATAAAGTCGGCTGCATTTTGTTAAACTTTGTTGGACGTAATCAGATTTACCTTAGAGCAGACATACGCCACAACACTGTGCTTGGATGTCGTCTGTCACCGTGTGGTGAGAAGCCTCCATTTATACAGTCTGTTATGTCTGTAAAACGTGGCACAATAATGAGGCGAGTAGCGAACTGAACAGGACTTTATTATAGAACTCACTGTCAGCACAGAGACGCTCCTGTCAGGCTGAGAGGTGGCCAAGAGACCGCCCCTCTACCACACAGCCCTCTTATACTCTGGGTGACGTCACCATCTGTGTTAAACTATAATGTGCTCTCAGAACAACACAAGACCCCCCCCCTTCAAAAAAGTCCAAAACGCATGCACACCAGTTAGACTCTCCCGAATTTAGTGCCCGAATCATACTCTAATAGTAAACAAGGTAATTAGGCCTATCCACGCACACACAAAACAACTAAAACTAGAAGGGGACAAGTGGACTACTGTCCCACCTCCACACGGCCAGACGGATTATTCTGCCTTCTTTGTTATTATCCAGTCCATGAAATAAAAAAAAAACAAAAAAACCTGCCGCATTCCTACTATAAACATAAAACAATCCCACAAACATATATACATACATACAGGTTATACCCTCAAACATGAATTCAATAAACAACTTAATCATCGACTATGTCAATATACACATCAACCCCATAACCTGGGCAGCCCACACAACAACTTCATGTGCTAACACGTCAGGATAATTACTCAGCACCATGGACAGCTCACATAGCAACTGCATTTACGAAACACACTGATATTCACACTATGGAGCCTGGGCAATTCACATAGCAATTTTGTATAATAACCATATAAGATAAGATAAGATAAGATAAGATAAGATAAGCCTTTATTAGTCCCAACAGCACAGGGATAGCAACACTCAGAGCAACAATAAAAAAAAACAAGCAAGCAAGAGCAGCTAATATACATATGTACGTATTACTATAAAATATATATATATACACACACACACAGACACACAGTGCAGAGCATTGTAGCTGGATGGAATAAATATATGAATATATGAACACACAGTGCAGAGCATTGTAGCTAGATGGAATAAATATGTAAATATATAAACACCCACAGTACGGAGCATTGCAGCTAGGTGGAATAAATATGCAAGTATATAAACACACACAGTGCGGAGCAATGTAGCTAGATGGAATAATATGTAGATATATAAATATATAAACACACCCAGTGCTGAGCATTGTAGCTAGATGGAATAAATATGTAAATATATAAACACACACAGTGCAGAGCATTGTTGCTAGATGGAATGAAACAGCATAACCGTCTACTTAGTTATCCTACATGGTATGATTATGTGCCCATACATATTCTCACCCTCCATAGCGACCGGTAAGTTCCTAGTTGTATGCCGGAGGGGACCATTGTGTAAGTCTATTGCATCTTTTGCATTCAAAAAACTATTAGTTTGTTACGTCTTTTTGCTATCTCTGCGAGCAGCCCTGCTTAGGTTGTACAGTCTGACAGCCGTTGGTAGGAAGGACCTACGAAACCTCTCGGTTGTGCACCTGGGATGATGTAGTCTGCTGCTAAATGAGCTCCTCAGTGCATTCAGTATGTCCTGCATAGGGTGGAACTCGGACTCCAGCAGAGATGACAGTTTAGCCACCGTCCTTCTCTCTCCTATCTCCTCCATCGGATCAAGGCGCTGCCCCAGGACAGAGCTAGCTTTCTTAATCAGTTTGTTCAGTCTCTTCCTATCGGCTGCAGTAATGCCACTGCCCCAGCAGACCACTCCAAAAGTGATGGCTGATGCCACCACCGTGTCATAGAATGACTTCAGCAGCGCCCCTTGTACACCAAAAGACCTGAGTCTCCTCAGCAGGAACAGCCTGCGCTGTCCCTTCTTGTAGAGTGCATCAGTAATGTGTGACCAGTCTAGTTTATTGTTCAGATGAATACCCAGGTACTTATAGGATGTCACCATCTCGATGTCTGTTCCCTGTATATTTACTGGTACTGTGAGGGGCTGCCCATGCCTGCGGCAGTCCACCACCAGCTCCTTAGTTTTCCTCGCGTTGATCTGGAGGCAGTTCCGATGGCACCAGTCCACGAAGTCCTGGATAAGCCCTCTGTACTCAGCTTCATCTCCATTGGAGATGAGGCCAACGATCGCAGAGTCATCAGAGAACTTCTGTAGATGGCAGTGTGTTGTGTTGTGTGAGAAGTCCGCAGTATTAAGAGTGAACAGGAAGGGAGCCAGCACCGTTCCCTGGGGGGCCCCCGTGCTACTGATGATCGTGTCGGACACACAGTCCCGGGTTCTCACAAACTGAGGCCGGTTCGTGAGGTAGTCCAGGATCCATGATGACAGGTGCTGGTCCACCCCTGCGCGCAGCAGCTTGTCCTTCAGGATCATCGGTTGGATGGTGTTGAAAGCACTGGAGAAGTCAAAGAACATGATCCTCACCATATTCCCGGGCTTCTCCAGGTGGGACAGAGAACGGTGAAGGAGGAAGATCACCGCATCCTCCACCCCAATGCCATGCTGGTAGGCGAACTGGAGTGGATCCATCGCTGGTTCCACCAGGGGGCGGAGGTGAGCAAGGAGCAGTCTCTCCAGGGTCTTCATCAAGTGGGACGTCAAGGCCACCGGTCTGTAGCTGTTCAGGTCTTTGGGGTGGGAAGTTTTTGGTACAGGTACCACACAAGATGTTTTCCACAGCTGTGGTACCCTCCCCAGTTTCAGGCTCATGTTGAAGATATACGTCACAATCCCACACAGCTGGTCTGCACAGGACTTGAGGAGCTTTGCGCTGATGCCGTCCGGTCCCGGCGCCTTCCTCGCCTTGATCTTCCTCAGCTCCGTCCTCACCTGGGTCCTGGTCAGGGTCAGGATGGGGGGCTGTGTGTTGGGAGTGGGGGGGTGTTGGTGGAGTGGGGAGTGGGCAGCAGGACTTGATTTCTTTAGAGGCAGCAGTGGTTGTTGTGCAGTCAGGGGGGAGGGCGGTTGGTCAAATCTATTGAAAAACAGATTCAGGTTGTTCGCCCACTCCCTGCCCCCTGTGGCCTGGGGGGAGGTATTCTGGAGCCCCGAGATGGTTTTGAGGTTTCTCCAGACCCCGCTGATGTCGCTCTGTTGCAGCTTGTCCTCCATCTTCTTCCTGAAGCTGTCCTTGCCTTCTCTGATCTTTCTCCTCAGCTCCCTCTGTACGGACTTCAGCATCTCCCTGTTCCCCGACCTGAAGATCCTCTTCTTCTCTCTCAGAAGTGTTTTTATCTCAGGGTTGATCCAGGGTTTGTTGTTTGAGTGACGCCGTATGGTCTTGGTGGGAACGGATTTGTCCACACAGAAGCTGAGGTAGCCCGTGAAGGTGTGAATGAGGCCATCGATGTCCTCACCATGTGGATCGCAGAGCTGCTTCCAGGCGGTGGCTTCAAAACAGCCCTTTAGGGTGTCCATTGTCTCCTCAGACCATAACTCCACAGTGTGCATGGCCGGAGGTTGTCTGTGCACTAGGGGTTTGTACACCGGCCGGAGATGAACCAAGTTGTGATCCGATCTCCCGAGTGGGGGGAGTTGTGATGAGGTGTACGCCTCCTTAGTGTTTGCGTAGAATAAATCCAGTGTTTTATTGTCTCTAGTGTGGCATGTGACATACTGGGTGAACGTGGGTAGAATGGGAGACAGTGAAACATGGTTGAAATCGCCTGAGATGAGGAGAAGAGCATCTGGGTGTTCTGTCTGCAGCCTGCTGGTTACTGAATGGATGACGTCACGTGCTGTCCCAGCGTTCGCCGTCGGATTTGCATAAACAACAATGCAGATCACGTGTGAGTGTTCTCTCGGGAGATATGTAGGCCTCATGCTAACAGCTAGCAACTCAATGTCTTTGCTGCAGTGTCGTTGTTTAACAGTGATATGTCCCGGTCTGCACCAGTTGTTGTTAACATACATTATCACTCCACCGCCCCTAGCCTTGCCACTGTCTGGTGTTCGGTCAGCTCGTATCATGTGAAAACCCTCCAGCTCAATGTTAGCATCTGCTGCTAGTTCAGTTAGCCACGTCTCAGTAAACAAAAGGAGAGAGCACTCCCGGTATGTGCTATCATAACGGGAGATAGCCGCTAGCTCATCTAACTTTCCCAGTATCGACCGTACATTTCCCATGACAACAGATGGAAGGGAGGGTCTGTACCTTATATTTTTTGTCCTCCGCCTTACTCCAGCCCGGCAGCCGCGGCGTTTTCGCCTCAGTTCTCTCGGTATGTCGAGTTTTTCCAATGGGACCGGGTGGCGGTTGAATGCTAGCAGCTGTTCTCTGCTGTATCGTATCCTGCTATAAACAGTGGCTCCGTCCACCGGCTCAGGAGACATTTAGGACGATCTGTGTGTCCGTGATATAAGTGGGGTGAAAAAAAAAAGACGGATCAAAAGAGAGAGGAAGGGAAAAAGACTCGGAATCGAGCCGCTGTTGCAAAAGGCAGCCGACTGGTGTGGCGCCGAGAGAAAAAATTCTCTCGAGAGAAAATATTGACATACTATCTACACAACCAGAACAATGGACACGTTAATATTTCAGCAACTCGCATGGTAACATCATGCAGAACGCATTAACTCGGGCAATTAATAATAACACATATTAAACACACTGCCCCCTGAAATTACCAGTCAGACATCATGGAGAGCCCACCCCCCTGAGACCCGTCAGGCGAGTCCCAACCTGAGCATCTTCTTCTCTTGGTGCCTGGAGGTGACTCATGTCGACGCCAAAACACCTCTCCCTCTTCATTGGCACGCCACAGCCCGTTGGGATGTCTCCATGTACCATCAGACAGCTGAAGGTAGCCATCCTCCTGAACAGCCACCACCTGCAGCCGCCCCTGGTCCTGCTGTCTTTTTCTTTTCCTGCGAACCCCTCTCAACCGAGCCCTCTCCCTGGGCCGGAGGGAGCGACCCCCAGAGGAGCCTGGATCAGCATCCAGTATTCCTGTGTGGCATGTCGCTTTACCATGCCAGCCGGTCCTGACATGCTCGTTTTCATTTCAGATGCTGGTGAAGCCGTTGTGACCCCCTGCTTCTCGGTACCTCCCAGCGGAACTCTGGAGGCAGGTTGGGCCAGCCACTCGGCTCCATCCGCTGTCATGGGCATCCCACCACGCCGCCCAGTTCCCTCAGCTAGGGTAGCTTGGACCCTGGCGTAGGCACAATCCTGCATTGGCCCTGGATGGGTTGGTCCTGCTCATCTCCCAGAATACTAGACCAAGGTTCGTCCCATGCTGCGTTGTCCAACACTTGCGGGACCAGCCGGTCCCACGAGCCACAGCCTGACCACTCCTCTCCACTATCGCTGGTGATCATGAAGTCAAGTCCGTAGAAAAGGTTGCAGCCCATCACATTCACTCCACTGGTTGTAACCACAAACTGCAGATTGGCTACCTCCTCTGCCTTGTATCTAGCCGTCAGCTCCAACAAACCCACAATGGGCAGTCTATTCCCACCATATCCACAGAAATGGTGTTGAAAGACCTCTCACTTGGTGATATGGGAAAAAATTCCTCACAGTAGGCCAGTTCAGCACAAACCTCACCGAGCCCATGTCCACCAGTAACGGCACCCCCTCGCCGTCCAACTTCACCATACAGTATGTACAGCCATCTGTGTTCAGGGAGACGGTGTGAATCACCGTAGGAGTTGGAGCAAGGTATCCGCTTTGTGTCGCTGTTCCCCTCGCTTGAACCTATTACAGGCCCTGGCAAAATGATGCAGGTGTCCGCCCTTGCCACAGCGTTTACCTCTTGGCGGACACTCTCTTGCCTTGTACCGGTGCTTAGTGGACCCACAACCTGAACATTTGGGTGATCCTGGGGCGGACCTCATCTTTACAGCTGCAGCACATTCCTCTTGCTCGCTATTGTTGTCTGCTCCCTCCAAAGTAAATAAAAATATAATGTATAAGCATCCCAAAGTGATAAAGCAAAATATTGGTAAAACTCAAATTAAACATAAAGCCTCTAAATTGAATGATTTGGCCTCTGTTCCTCCTCATAATTTAAAAATTAAATGTGGTTTATTAAATATTAGGTCTCTAACTCCCAAGTCTCTGTTAGTCCATGATCTGTTAATTGATCATCAGATTGATTTAATTTCCCTTACAGAGACTTGGTTAGGGCAAGAGGATTATGTTGGTTTAAATGAATCAACTCCCTCTGGTTATTTAAACTGTCAAAATCCCAGAAGTTCTGGTCATGGAGGAGGAGTAGCAACAATTTACCATTCCAAATTACTAGTTAATGTAAAGCAAAAAACATGTTATAATTCCTTTGAGGGCCTGGTCCTCAGTGTTGGGCACTTTAGCAATTTCAGGTTAAACCCAATTTTATTTGCCATAGTTTATCGTCCCCCATCAACCTATTCAGAATTTTTATCCGAATTTGCTGATTTCTTAGCTGATTTAGTGCTGAAATCTGATAGAATAATTATAGTAGGGGACTTTAATATACATGTGGATGTAGATAGTGACTGCCTTAATGTGGCTTTTAATTCAATATTAGACTCGATTGGGTTTTCTCAGAAAGTAGGAAATTCTACTCATTACCTCCACCATACATTGGACCTTGTTCTGACATATGGCATAGAAATAGAAAATCTTGTAGTGTCTCCTCATAACCCTGTACTGTCAGACCATTGTCTGTTAACCTTTGATTTTACTATTTCTGACTATTTGGCTCCTAAAGAAAAATATTATCACAGTAGATGCCTCTCAGATGATGCTGTTTCCAAATTTATGCAGATTGTTTCCTCTATGCCATGTGTCAACACAACGGAAATAAGCTATAGACAGCTTGCTCCTTCTGTAATTGATAACATGGTGGATAGTGTTTCAGCTTCTCTGCATCAGGCTCTAGACTTGGTGGCCCCCTTA
Source organism: Pholidichthys leucotaenia (assembly GCA_020510985.1). Lineage (NCBI taxonomy): Eukaryota > Metazoa > Chordata > Actinopteri > Cichliformes > Pholidichthyidae > Pholidichthys > Pholidichthys leucotaenia. Next base: position 32,901,084 of record CM035845.1, on the reverse strand, counting down.
AAAAAGAAAAAGTCTAATCAGAGATTTTTAACTCCTTGGTTCAACACAGAAACTCGTAGCTTAAAACAGAAGACTCGTCAATTAGAAAGAAAATGGCGCTCTACTAATTTAGATGAAATCTATTTAGCTTGGAGAAATCATCTTTTAATTTATAAAAAATCTCTTAGAAAAGCTAGAACGAGTTATTACTCTGCATTAATAGAAGAGAACAAGAATAATCCCAGGTTTCTTTTCAGTACTGTAGCCAGGTTGACAAAGAGTCAGGACTCTGTCAATCCTAGCATCCCCTTAGAGCTTACTAGTCAGGACTTTATGAACTTTTTCAATAATAAAATTTCATCCATCAGAGATAAAATCAATCAGATTCTTCCCACAGTTAACTTAAATACTGTAACTACTACAACTCCTTCTATTGATGTCTGTCTTGATGAGTTTACTCCAATCGACCTTTGTGAGTTAGACAAAATAGTTTCCTCATCCAAACCTTCAACTTGTCTTTTAGACCCTATTCCTACCAGGTTATTTAAAGAAGTCTTCCCACTTATTGGTAGCTTTATTCTTCATATAATCAATTCTTCATTAACTTTAGGCCATGTACCGCAGGCTTTTAAAACGGCTGTAATTAAACCCTTACTCAAAAAGCCAACGCTAGATCCAGGAGCTTTAGCTAACTATAGACCAATCTCTAATCTCCCTTTCATTTCAAAAATCTTAGAAAGAGTTGTTGCTACGCAATTATTTGACCACCTGCAGGGAAATGGTTTACTTGAAGAGTTTCAATCTGGGTTTAGAATCCATCATAGTACTGAAACAGCCTTAGCGAAGGTCACTAACGACCTCCTCATTGCATCTGATAATGGACTAGTTTCTGTACTTGTCCTTTTAGATCTTAGTGCAGCTTTTGATACTATTGATCATAATATTCTACTTGATAGATTAGAACACTATGTTGGACTTAATGGAACTTCGTTGCAGTGGTTTAGATCTTATTTATCTGATAGGTTCCAGTTTGTTCATGTAAATAATGAGTTTTCTTTCAGCTCAAAGCTTAGTCATGGAGTTCCACAGGGATCTGTGCTAGGCCCTACTCTTTTTAGTTTATATATGCTTCCGTTAGGCAACATTATTAGAAAGCACTGTATACATTTTCATTGTTATGCAGATGACACACAATTATACCTGTCAATGAAGCCAGATGATACTAATCAATTAGCCAAGTTAGAAGCCTGTCTTAAGGAAATCAAAGCTTGGATGACTTGTAATTTCCTGCTATTAAATTCAGATAAGACTGAAGTCATTCTTGTTGGTCCAAAAAACCTTAGAAATTCCTTTTCAAATCAAACTTTCAGTTTGGATGCAGTTACTCTTTCTCTTAATAGCTCTGTGAGGAACCTTGGAGTTATTTTTGATCAGGATTTGTCCTTCAATTCACATATTAAATTTGTTTCTAAGACTGCCTTCTATCATTTGCGTAATATTGCCAAGATTAGGAGCATCTTGTCTCAGAGTGATGCTGAGAAGCTGATCCACGCTTTTGTTAGCTCGAGATTAGATTATTGTAATTCTTTATTATCAGGCTGTCCTAAAACATCTTTAAAAAGTCTTCAGCTGATCCAAAATGCTGCAGCAAGAGTTTTAACAGGTACTAGAAAGAGAGATCATATCTCTCCGGTTCTGGCCTCCCTTCATTGGCTTCCCATAGAGTTTAGAATTAAGTTTAAAATCCTTCTTCTTACTTACAAAGCTCTAAACAATCAGGCTCCTTTTTATTTAAAAGATCTGATACTACCGTATTATCCTAACAGAGCACTACGCTCCCAAAATGCAGGATTACTTGTAATACCTAGAATCTCCAAAAGTACAATGGGAGGCAGAGCCTTTAGTTATCAAGCTCCTCTCCTGTGGAATCAGCTGCCAATCTGGATTCGGGAGTCAGACTCGATCTCTGTTTTTAAGAATAGGGCTAAAACCTCTCGACTAGTAGTCTCTCTCGGCGCCACACGAGTAGGCTGCCTTTTGCAACAGCGGCTCTATTCCGAGTTTTTTTTCCCCACTTATATCACGGACACACAGATCGTCTCAAATGTCTCCTGAGCTGGTGGACGGAGCCACTGTTTATAGCAGGATACGATACAACAGGGAAGAGCTGCTAGCATTTAACCGCCACCCGGTCCCATTGGAAAAACTCGACATACTGAGAGAACTGAGGCGAAAGCGTCGCGGCTGCCGGGCTGGAGTAAGGCGGAGGACAAAAAATATAAGGTACAGACCCTCCCTTCCATCTGTTGTCATGGGAAATGTACGGTCGATACTGGGAAAGTTAGATGAGCTAGCGGCTATCTCCCGTTATGATAGCACTTACCGGGAGTGCTCTCTCCTTTTGTTTACTGAGACGTGGCTAACTGAACTAGCAGCAGATGCTAACATTGAGCTGGAGGGTTTTCACATGATACGAGCTGACCGAACACCGGACAGTGGCAAAGCTAGGGGCGGTGGAGTGATAATGTATGTTAACAACAACTGGTGCAGACCGGGACATATCACTGTTAAACAACGACACTGCAGCAAAGACATTGAGTTGCTAGCTGTTAGCATGAGGCCTACATATCTCCCGAGAGAACACTCACACGTGATCTGCATTGTTGTTTATGCAAATCCGACGGCGAACGCTGGGACAGCGCGTGACGTCATCCATTCAGTAACCAGCAGGCTGCAGACAGAACACCCAGATGCTCTTCTCCTCATCTCAGGCGATTTCAACCACGTTTCACTGTCTCCCATTCTACCCACGTTCACCCAGTATGTCACATGCCACACTAGATACAATAAAACACTGGATTTATTCTACGCAAACACTAAGGAGGCATACACCTCATCACCACTCCCCCCACTCGGGAGATCAGATCACAACTTGGTTCATCTCCGGCCGGTGTACAAACCCCTAGTGCACAGACAACCTCCGGCCATGCACACTGTGGAGTTATGGTCTGAGGAGACAATGGACACTCTAAAGGACTGTTTTGAAGCCACCGCCTGGAAGCAGCTCTGCGATCCACATGGTGAGGACATCGATGGCCTCATTCACACCTTCACGGGCTACCTCAGCTTCTGTGTGGACAAATCCGTTCCCACCAAGACCATACGGCGTCACTCAAACAACAAACCCTGGATCAACCCTGAGATAAAAACACTTCTGAGAGAGAAGAAGAGGATCTTCAGGTCGGGGAACAGGGAGATGCTGAAGTCCGTACAGAGGGAGCTGAGGAGAAAGATCAGAGAAGGCAAGGACAGCTTCAGGAAGAAGATGGAGGACAAGCTGCAACAGAGCGACATCAGCGGGGTCTGGAGAAACCTCAAAACCATCTCGGGGCTCCAGAATACCTCCCCCCAGGCCACGGGGGGCAGGGAGAGGGCGAACAACCTGAATCTGTTTTTCAATAGATTTGACCAACCGCCCTCCCCCCTGTCTGCACAACAACCACTGCTGCCTCTAAGAAATCAAGTCCTGCTGCCCACTCCCCACTCCACCGACACCCCCCCACTCCCAACACACAGCCCCCCATCCTGACCCTGACCAAGACCCAGGTGAGGACGGAGCTGAGGAAGATCAAGGCGAGGAAGGCGTCGGGACCGGACGGCATCAGCGCAAAGCTCCTCAAGTCCTGTGCAGACCAGCTGTGTGGGATTGTGACGTATATCTTCAACATGAGCCTGAAACTGGGGAGGGTACCACAGCTGTGGAAAACATCTTGTGTGGTACCTGTACCAAAAACTTCCCACCCCAAAGACCTGAACAGCTACAGACCGGTGGCCTTGACGTCCCACTTGATGAAGACCCTGGAGAGACTGCTCCTTGCTCATCTCCGCCCCCTGGTGGAACCAGCGATGGATCCACTCCAGTTCGCCTACCAGCATGGCATTGGGGTGGAGGATGCGGTGATCTTCCTCCTTCACCGTTCTCTGTCCCACCTGGAGAAGCCCGGGAATATGGTGAGGATCATGTTCTTTGACTTCTCCAGTGCTTTCAACACCATCCAACCGATGATCCTGAAGGACAAGCTGCTGCGCGCAGGGGTGGACCAGCACCTGTCATCATGGATCCTGGACTACCTCACGAACCGGCCTCAGTTTGTGAGAACCCGGGACTGTGTTTCCGACACGATCATCAGTAGCACGGGGGCCCCCCAGGGAACGGTGCTGGCTCCTTTCCTGTTCACTCTTTATACTGCGGACTTCTCACACAACACAACACACTGCCATCTACAGAAGTTCTCTGATGACTCTGCGATCGTTGGTCTCATCTCCAACGGAGATGAAGCTGAGTACAGAGGGCTTATCCAGGACTTCGTGGACTGGTGCCATCGGAACTGCCTCCAGATCAACGCGAGGAAAACTAAGGAGCTGGTGGTGGACTGCCGCAGGCATGGGCAACCCCTCACAGCACCAGTAAATATACAGGGAACAGACATAGAGATGGTGACATCCTATAAGTACCTGGGTGTTCATCTGAACAATAAACTAGACTGGTCACACAATACTGACGCACTCTACAAGAAGGGACAGCGCAGGCTGTTCCTGCTGAGGAGACTCAGGTCTTTTGGTGTACAAGGGGCGCTGCTGAAGTCATTCTATGACACGGTGGTGGCATCAGCCATCACTTTTGGAGTGGTCTGCTGGGGCAGTGGCATTACTGCAGCCGATAGGAAGAGACTGAACAAACTGATTAAGAAAGCTAGCTCTGTCCTGGGGCAGCGCCTTGATCCGATGGAGGAGATAGGAGAGAGAAGGACGGTGGCTAAACTGTCATCTCTGCTAGAGTCCGAGTTCCACCCTATGCAGGACATACTGGATGCACTGAGGAGCTCATTTAGCAGCAGACTACATCATCCCAGGTGCACAACCGAGAGGTTTCGTAGGTCCTTCCTACCAACGGCTGTCAGACTGTACAACCTAAGCAGGGCTGCTCGCAGAGATAGCAAAAAGACGTAACAAACTAATAGTTTTTTGGATGCAAAAGATGCAATAGACTTACACAATGGTCCCCTCCGGCATACAACTAGGAACATATCGGTCGCTATGGAGGGTGAAAATATGTATGGGCACATAATCATACCATGTAGGATAACTAAGTAGACGGTTATGCTGTTTCATCCCATCTAGCAACAATGCTCTGCACTGTGTGTGTTTATATATTTACATATTTATTCCATCTAGCTACAATGCTCAGCACTGGGTGTGTTTATATTTATATATCTATATATTTATTCCATCTAGCTACAATGCTCCGCACTGTGTTTTTATATATCTACATATTATTCCATCTAGCTACATTGCTCCGTACTGTGGGTGTTTATATATTTACATATTTATTCCATCTAGCTACAATGCTCTGCACTGTGTTCATATATTCATATATTTATTCCATCCAGCTACAATGCTCTGCACTGTGTGTGTGTGTGTGTGTGTATATATATATATTTTATAGTAATATGTACATATGTATATTAGCTGCTCTTGCTTGCTTGTTTTTTTTTGTTTTTTTTTTTTTTTTCTTGCCTTCTGATTGTTGCTCTGAGTGTTGCTATCCCTGTGCTGTTGCAATCCTGGAATTTCCCCGTTGTGGGACTAATAAAGGCTTATCTTATCTTATAAAGGCTTATCTTAAAACCTACCTTTTTGATATAGCCTACAATTAGGGAGGGATCATGTGTTTCTGAACCCTCCCTTAGTTATGCTGCTAATAGGTTTAGTCAGCTGGGGGACCTCCAGTAATGCACTGGGCCTCACTCCTTTCCTCACTCTCTATGAAATATTTTTTTTTTTGCTGGTCATTGACATTTGTTTGTTCTCTCCCATAGATTGAGTCCCCATCGTGCTGTTTGCTCTCTACATGTCTGTTCTTTTCTTCTTCTCTATCCCCTCACCCCCCAGCCAGTCGCAGCAGATGACTGCCCCTCCCTGAGCCTGGTTCTGCTGGAGGTTTCTTCCTGTTAAAAGGGAGTTTTTCCTCTCCACCGTCGCCAAGTGCTTGCTCACAGGGGATCGTCTGATTGCTGGGGTCTTTCTGCAACTGTGGGGGTCCCCCCTACAGTTGATAGTGCTATGAGATGACTGTTGTTGTGAAATGGCGCTATATAAATAAAGTTGAATTGAATTGAATTGAATTGAATTATCCGGATCCACAGCCTGCGTCGCTGATTGTGAGTCATGGCGGTGTAGTGTAGCTCTCTCACCGAGGTCGTGTGATAACTTGTCCACCGTTTCACACTGCTGGGTTATCTCCACAGCCATGGCTAAAGTTAATTCGCCGGAGTGTGTAAGCAATCTTGACCGTGCTGACAAACACAGCGTGTGCTCCGCCAGCTGGTCGTGGACTGTTTCTTACTCTAAGTCACCAAACTGGCAGTCTCCAGCCAGCTGCCGCAGGTCCGCAACAAAGTGCTGCACCGATTCGCTGGTCTGCTGGAGGCACTGCTGAAATTGGATCCTCCTGACGTTGACGTTTGCAGGCGCGCAAAAATGTCATGCCATTAGCTAAACCACGTCATCAAAGCTATCGCTAGCTCTCAAGGTAGAAAGGATACGTTGTCCTTTCATACCTATATTGTGGACTAAAATCTCCCTTGCTTGTACCTTCTACAGCTTGCTGATGTTTAGTGCCACCAGATAGTTCTGAAATGCGGCGAACCACCTCATCCAAGGCACCAGAGGCTCCCCCGGAGTCTCCGAAAATGGCCGAATAGACGAGACGCCCGCATCCATACTTTATTCTCGTTGCCAAATGTTATGTCCATAAAACGTGGCACAATAATGAGGCGAGTGGTGAACTGAACAGGACTTTATTATAGAAGTCACTGTCAGTACAGAGACGCTCCCGTCAGGCTGAGAGGTGGTCAAGAGACCGCCCCTCAACCACACAGCCCTCTTGCACTCTGGGTGACGTCACCACTCATGTTACACTATAATGTGCTCTAAGAACAATACAACACAGTCTATGGCACAACCACGAACACCAGCAAATACCAGAACTACGCCAAAACATTCAAAAAATACAAAAACTAGAAGAGCTGAAATTAGCTGCCACCTGAGTGCAAAACACGTATTTGGACTATACATTAAAATGAATTTGAAAAACTTTTAAAAATGCTATTTTAAATGCCCCTGCTACTCCACTCTTGCTGACTGATTTAACACTACGTCAGCTGAAACTGGAAGCTCCGCCCATAATCATTCCCACAGTGGTACCCAGGAATAAGGTGGATAGTGGTGCTTCAACAGCTACAGAATCCTGATTCTGTGAATTTGAACTGGCTCAGCTTTATGTTTCACTGCAAAATTGACATTTTTTATAACCGTTTGGCTGACATCACATCAACTTTATGAGTGTTTTGTGCAGAGAAGAGTTGAGTAGTCAGAAATTGTACTCAAGTTACACTCTGCCTGCTTTCTGTTTCTCTCTCAGTTTCTTTGGCATAACATCTTCAGGAGTCCATGAATCTGGATCTACAAAGGCATTTCCAAAGGCTTCATATCCAAAGTAGAGCAGTGCATTCTCTATGGTTTAGTTCGATGGACATCATTAACTATTCGCAGACAACACTGGCGTACGGTGCATCCGGAAAGTATTCATAGCGCTTCACTTTTTCCACATTTTATGTTACAGCCTTATTCCAAAAGGAATTAAATTGATTTTTTTCCCTCAAAATTCTACACACAATACCCCACAATGACAATGTGAAAAAAGGTTTTTTGGTTTTTTTTTAGATTTTTGCAAATTTATTAAAAATAAAAAACTAAGAAATCACATGTACATAAGTATTCACAGCCTTTGCTCATACTTTGTTGATCCACCTTTGGCAGCAATTACAGCTTAAAGTTTTTTTTAAATATGATGCCACAAGCTTGGCACACCTATCTTTGGGCAGTTTGGCCCATTCCTCTTTGCAGCACCTCTCCAGCTCCATCAGGTTGGATGGGAAGCATCGGTGCTGAGACATTTTCAGATCTCTCCAGAGATGTTCAATTGGATTCAAGTCTGGGCTCTGGCTGGGCCACTCAAGGACATTCACAGAGTTGTCCTGAAGTCACTCCTTTGATATCTTGGCTGTGTGCTTAGGGTCGTTGTCCTGCTGAAAGATGAACTGTCACCCCAATCTGAGGTCAAGAGTGCTTTGGAGCAGCTTTTCATCCAGGATGTCTCTGTACATTGCTGCATTCATCTTTCCCTGTATCCTGACTAGTCTCCCAGTCCCTGCTGCTGAAAAACAGCCCCACAGCATGATGCTGCTACCACCACTGGCATGGTTATGAGCGGTGCTAGGTTTCCTCTAAACAGGACACCTGGCATTCACACCAAAGAGTTCAATCTTTGTCTCATCAGACCAGAGAATTTTGTTTTTCATGGTCTGAGAGTCCTTCAGGTGCCTTTTGGCAAACTCCAGGCGGGCTGCCATGTGCCCTTTACTAAGGAGTGGCTTCCGTCTGCTCACTCTACCATACAGGCCTGATTGGTGGATTGCTACAGAGATGGCTGTCCTTCTGGAAGGTTCTGCTCTCCCCACAGAGGAACACTGGAGCTCTGACAGAGTGACCATTGGATTCCTGGTCACCTCCCTGACTAAGGCCCTTCTCCCCTGAACGCTCAGTTTAGACAGCCGGCCAGCTCTAGGAAGAGTCCTGGTGGTTCCTAACTTCTTCCATTTATGGATGATGGAGGCCACTGTGCTCACTGGGACCTTCAAAGCAGCAGAAATTTTTTCTGTACCCTTCCCCAGATTTGTGCCTCGAGACAATCCTGTCTCGGAGGTCTACAGACAATTCCTTTGACTTCATACTTGGTTTGTGCTCTGACATGCACTGTTAACTGTGGGACCTTATATAGACAGTAGTGATGGGTCCATGAGGCGTCATGAGACATTTCGACACATTGCAAAACTGTATTGATACTGTGTTGAAACTGTTGCTGAATACTGACACCTGCTGGACCTTAAAAATCCCTACAGGCAACCTAGTTGACAGACTCAACTGACACTGATTTTATGACCTAGTATATACAATATACTGCTAAAAAAAAATAAAACTGTCCACTTAGGAGGCAACACTGAATCAATTTCACCTGCTGTTGTGTGATTTTGTTGTCAGCACATTCAACTATGTAAAGAACAAAGTATTTTAATATTTCACTCAAATCTAGGATGTGTTATTTAGTGTTCCCTTTATTTTTTGGACCAGTATATAATTTAAGTCATTGTATTTTATATTGTATTATTTCACATCTTCATTTTAATTTCAAATATCTGATTTTTAGATAGTCAAATTTGTATCACCGTTACAGGCCTGGTACCGTGGCTCAGAGAGATCCGTCACTACCAGAAATCCATGGAGCTGCTCATCCGTAAGCTGCCCTTCCAGCGCCTGGTGAGGGAGATCGCTCAGGACTTCAAGACCGACCTGTGCTTCCAGAGCTCCACCGTCATGGCTCTGCAGGAGGCCAGCGAGGCCTACCTGGTGAGTCTTTGAGGACACCAACCTGTGCGCCATCCATGCCAAGAGGGTCACCACCATCATGCCCAAAGATATCCAGCTAGCCCGCCACATCCGCGGAGAGAGCTTAGACTTTCTGCTGCACATTCACCAACCACAATGCTCCGCACTGTGTGTCTTTATATATTTATAGTAATATGTACATATATACTAGCTGTTCTTGTTTTTTTCTTGCCTTCTGACTGTTGCAATCCTGGAATTTCCCCATTGTGGGACTAATAAAGGCTCATCTTAAATAATGTGAACATGTATCATGACGTGAAAATCTAAGTGAACATGTGAATGAGGATGCTTGTGGACTGATTTTTTTTTTTTTTTTTTACCAAAAAGTTTTTTTTACAAATTTTTATTCAAAAAAATAAGTTCTTCCAAAGTTTTAAAATTCAGGTGGTTGCACTTTTTGGACAACTTCTCCAGCTGTTGAAAATACACGCTCAGATGGCACAGATGAGGCTGGAGTGCAGAGAAATTCTAACGCCAGCTGGAAGAGGTTGGGATAGCTGGCCTTTTGATTGTCCCAGTATCTGAGGATCCTGGGACCTGGCAATATTGCCCTCTGCCAGGTACCTCTGCACCTCCTGGATGGCGTCAGCTGTGGCGTTTTTGGTCTGCCTGCCCACTTCGATGTCCAAAGGTTATCTAAAAAAAACCCAACAAATTGGAAATCATGTACTAAAATGCCAAACAACAAATTATGCTGAATAACATGCCTGAAGTGTGTGCAGACAGCTGTTGTGAAGACGGTCCCGGCTGGGGCTCATTTGTGCGTCCGATTACGGCCGCACAGTCTGCCCGCAGTCTACTGATGGCGTCATTGCACTTGGAACCCGAGTGATTTAAATCTGGGGTCTAGAAGTGTGGCTAGGGTCAACACACTTAATGACTCCAGGTTGGAAGCAGTGTCTGACTCGACGCTTCAGGTGTTCTTGTAGGTGTATGGCTGCCTGTGTGTGCAAGGTTGAAGCATTACGCTCCAGTGTAAGAGCATTTTCATCATCAGGATGACCTTTGACCCCAACACTCCTCTCTTCAGAGAACTCCACTGTAGCTTGATGGAAAGGAGCAAGCACAAGTAGTGTTTCTCCTATGATTGTATACTCATCAGCTGTAAGTGGAGTCAAATCGCTTTTTAGAGAGGCCAGAGATACCCACACTGGTTCCCTCTCATGTAGCCTTGACAACATTTCATATGTGCTGTTCCAGCGTGTTGGCACCTCATTGATAAGTTTCAGGCTTGGTCGTCCTGTCTGTTGCTGCACTTGAGCGAGCTTCTCCTTGGCTGTAGTGCTTGATCTTATGTGACAATGTGCCTAGCTTTGTGTCTGATGGATGCAAGTGTGGGGATCTGATCACACGATTTACTAACTAATAAATTGAGACTATGTGCAATGCAAATTGAGTGCCGAATTTGAAGCCGTCGAGTGGATGCAATCATGTTTAGTGCTGCGTCGGTCACAAGACACTTTATTGGTTATGGCCCAGTCCTCCATCATGCCCCTTTTGACTTGGGCCAAATTGTCAGCAGTGTGACTTTGTGGAAAGTATTGCACTCCCAACACAGACGTACACAACTGCAAATTCTCAATGTAGTGACAGGTAAGAGCCAAGTAAGCCTCCATGTTCACAAATGTCCACATGTCAGCTGTTATACTCACTGCCACAGCTTGCTGTACTTCCTTTTTCACTCGTTCCCGTTCCTCCTCGTACTTTTTCGCCAGCATTTGTTTGGTCTGAAAATTACACCACGTCAAACCAAAAGCAAATCCATATATTTAAATTAAAGATTAAATAAATTGGATATATCAACTACTACTTTAGATAGTTTCCAAACCTTTTTGGTTGGCAAAACATATGAGGGCTGAAGGGCCTGAATCAGTTCCCTGAACCCTTCACTCTCCACAATGCTGAGGGGCTGGCAGTCCTTCACCATGAAACTGAACACAGCTTCATCCAGCATCTGCTTCCTGGAAGCTTGATGGTTAAAAATGAAGTCAAAAATAAATTAATAGGAATTAATTATCAATAAAACAATTGAGTAAGTAATAGTAGGGCTGTATACCTGCGTCTATCCGGGACTTCATTTTCATGCCTGGCCCTATAATGTCTCAGCATTAAGGAGGCGCTCTTGTTTAAATATGACAGCTCTGTTGAACAAATGCGACATTTATCCTGCAGAAAATATGAAGAGTAAACCAAGAGTCACTTTCAAATGAATTTGAATTCAGATAAATCAAGTGGAAACTCAGAGGAACAGAATGAAACAAGGAAATTAAAACAAAGAAAATAGTACTTTAAAAATACTATATTTTTTGGAAATACCTTATTTTCCGATATCAGATCAAAATGGTCCCACACGGTGGAAACCTTTCTTTTGCCTTGACTCTGCTGCTCGTGCTCCGTAGTTCGTGATAAATTTGTACAAGGACCGTCCGCAACACATACGAGTCTTTGGAAAAAAAAAAAAACATCCCGTTGACAGATGCGCTTCCTTATAAACGCGGGCGCGTCAGTGTTTCGACGCCCTAGCGTCACGTGACCGATACGCTTTCTTAATGCGAGATGCACCGACACGCACCGAAACTGGGTTTCGCTCTATGAGCCCGACGCACGCGCCGACGCCTCGGTGTTGCCGGACCCATCACTAATAGACAGGTGTGCGCCTTTCCAAATCCTGTCCAATCAACTGAATTTACCCCAGGTGGACTCCAGTTAAGCTGTAGAAACAGCTCAAGGAGGATCAGTGGAAACAGGAGGCACCTGAGTTCAATTTTGAGCTTCATGGCAAAGGCTGTGAATACTTACAGTATGTACTTATGTGATTTCTTAGTTTATTTTTAATAAATTTGCAAAAAAAACTTTTTTTCATGTTGTCATTGTGGGGTACTGTTTGTAGAATTTTGTGGAAAAAATGAATTTATTCCATTTTGGAATAAGGCTGTAAAATAACAAAATGTGGAAAAAGTGAAGCGCTGTGAAGACTTTCTGGATGCACTGTATGTTCATCTGAAAAGCTCTGCTGGGTAAACTCCCACAATACCTCAATACTCTCCTGTCAGCTCTACTAGTTACCATCTCCGCACCTTCAAGCGGTTGCTCTTGAATGCTCCCTGGGCTTTGACAGACTTTGTCAAAACAGCGTTTTCTTACCGTGCACCAAGGTCATGGAATAATATCCAAAAAGTTCTTAAAAACATTCATATCTATTAATGACTTCAAGAGTATCATAAAGAATGTAGTACAGGAGGAATGTCATTGTTTTTTCTTGAGAGGCTACTGTGCTTGAATAGCTGTCGTTCGGTTTTATTGTTGGTTTGTGTATTATCGAAGTGTTTCACATGGTTTTGATTCTGTAAGGCTGCTACCTTGGCCAGGTCTCCCTTGCAACAGAGACCTCTGATCTCAATGGGACCTCCTGGTTAAATAAAGGTAAAATAAAATAAAAAATACTCAAGTATAAGTAAAAGTTGCCACCAAAAATGTGAATGGGTAAGGGTAAAAAAAAATTGCTAAAGTTACTTGAGTATTAACACCTTTATTCTCACCAGATATTACTAATAGACTCCAACTAATACTAAATTTGTGTTTTTTTCTCAAAATTTTAATAGTTTTTTTTTTGATGAACGTGCATTTTCATCACTATTTTAAATAAATTTAAATAAAGTAAATTTGGTATTTTTTTCCTCGTAAAGGTAGTGGAAGAAGATGGACGGATGGATGGATGGTTTGGCTTTTTTTTGTAAATGTCCACAATTTTTTTTCTTGTAAAGATTGAACTGTTTTCCCCTGAACTTTTCTTATAAATTTGCAACTGTGTAACACATGATAGCTTCGACTTTCAAAGAGCACTGCTGAAGGTCCCCGGCACACACTCACATACCCACAAACAGATGGAAAAAAATGGAAGCAAGATGAATTTACTGACATGCAGTACATATTTGTTGAAATGGCTTCTGTCAGTCAGCTTTTACCACAGTTACATTTGGACAAAGATTTTTCACAAAGTGTGTGACTGTTGACACAAATGACAGTTGATACAAATTTGAATTACTCAATGAACTGAAAGCGCAAACTGCTCTTCTGTCAGTTTAAAATAAGGTAGATTTCACAAAGCATGAAATCATCATGGCTTTGAACACATTCTGTAGTATAATGCTATGAAAAAGTATTTACCCCCTTGCTGATTTCTGTTTTTGCATATTTGTCACTTTTAAATGTTTCTGATCGTCAAACAAATTTTAATATTAGACAAGGATAACCCGAGTAAATACAAAATGCAGTTTTTAAATGATAAGTTCATTTATTAAGGGAAAAAAAAGCTTCCCAGACCTTCATGGTTCTGTGTGAAAAAGTAACTGCCCCATAAACCTAATAACTGGTTGTGCCACCCTTGGCAGCAACAACTGTAATCAAGCATTTGCGATAACTGGCAATGAGTCTTTTCCATCGCTGTTGAGGAATTCTGGCCCACTCTCTTTTGCAGAATTGTTTTAATTCAGCCACATTGGAGGGCTTGAAACAGGTCACGAACTGATGGCTGGACATTCTCCTTCAGGATTTTCTGCTAGAGAGCAGAATTCATGGTTCCATCAATTATGACAAGTCTTCCAAGTCCTGAAACAGCAAAGCAGCCCCAAACCATCACACTACCACCACCATGTTTGACCACCATGTATGATGTGTGCAAGTGAGGCCTGCAGTTCTTTAGATGTTTTTCTGGGTTTTTGCTTCTCATGTTCTTGAATTTCTTTAGATCATGGCATGATGTATTGCTTTTTGAGATCGTTTAGCCTACTTCACTTTGTCAGACAGGTTCTGTTTAAGTGATCTGTAGTGAAACTGAACTTGGCTTTCCAAAAAAATGTGGTTAATCCATGCTGTAACGGGGGGTGGGGGGGGGGGAAATTACTTCTTCCACACAGGACCAGGTAGGTTTGGATAGCTTTTTTTCCCTTAATTTAAAAAAAAAAAACATTCTTTAAAAACTGCATTTTTTATTCACTCAGGTTATCTGTTTAATATTAAAATTCATTTGATGATCTGAAACATTTAAGTGTGACAAATATGCAAAAATATAAGAAATCAGGAAGGAGGCAAATACTTTTTCATAGCACTTTATATGAATACTTGTGTGATGCAAAACACATTCACAATTATTAGCATTTCACTTCTGTACACATTTTCTCTTAAATGAAATACATTTATTCTAATATTTCATGTGTAAAAATGACCTACTTTTGCTCGTGTTCTCTTAGGGAACATTAATACTCATAAATTTGATTGTGACTGTATTTCTGTTTACTACATTATTTAGCACAAAAATAATATGGCATGTTAGGGTGTAAGTTCATTAATAAACTAAAGCCATTAATGCATCCCGAGATATATGGAAAAAAAAAAAGAGAATTTCAAAATTGTTTTTAGAAATCCAAACACTTTCAACAGTCTATAATGGGTTTGACACATTTCACTACTTTTCTACATCTCTGATCTGAACAAGAAAACTATGATACCCTAAGAAGACATTTTCTTCTACTGCTTATCTGAGGGATCTGGGTCGTGGGGGCAGCAGTCCAAGCAGAGTAGCCCAGCCTGCTGCCCGGTTCACTTAGCACTATGATCCCCGTGATCCCTGCAGCGTGGTGAGCCCACTGGAAGGCAGACAGACCCATGTGGGGTGAGTATACAGGGTCCTTGTAACTTTTTCATAGGGATCTACTGGACCACTCTTGGCATGGCCCTTCACTCAGGACCAATTTGTCTTGGGAGACCTTACCAGGGGCAAACTGCCCCGGACCACATAGCTCCTAGGATCCTCAGGGCACGCAAACCCCTCCACCATGATAAGGTGGCGTTCCATGGAGGGGATGAGGGTTATCAGTCTAGATAAGAAATTTAGAGGCTACCTTAGATAGTTGTTATTTAAGCTGCAAAATAATCCCCACAAACAGATCCATTACTGTTGGTTTTGAGACATTTTCACCTCACAAATCTGTACCAACTTTCTTGTAAATGGTAGACTTTTTCATTTATGTTGCAAACTTTCACCTAATTTTGTGACTTTCTTGCAAATTTGCCTTTTTTGTAAATTGGAAACTTATTTTTCTTGCAAATGTGCCTTTTTCCTTTTTTAGAAATTTTTTCTTGTAAATTTGACACAACCATGATTACAGGTGAAACTAGAAGGTGCTCAGAGGTGCTCTCTACCTCTCCTAAGGCTGTTTATTCAGTGGCAAACTGATCCAGAACCCACATCCCGGATCACCTCCATAATCTAATGGGTTCATTTGTAGCTGAAGGGCCACCTCTGGTGAATCATCAAGCTCCGTCTAGTAGTTTTTCCATAATCCTGCTAAAAAACAGACACACCAACATGACCACATTACCTCCTTGACGTATGTTATGAAGATTTTACCACACAAAGCAAGAAAAAGAAATTGTAATCTTTTTTGTGTCATTTTTTTGACAACTGGACGATAAATATGATAAAAAATGTCATGTGCAAAAGATAACTGAGACTTTAATTCTGGATTAACAAATGTGAGGCTTTTTAAGACGTGTTAAGGATCCACAGACACTCAGTAAAAAGAAAACCAAAACACAGGCGCAGATAATGTGCAGCAATGCACACAGGATTAGATGATTTATTAACAGTAATAACTGCGATCCATGTTTCCAGGCTGCTGCAAGTTCAGCTTGTCATCGGCTCAAGTCAACATCAGAACAAGCACGTTGGAGGACATTTGTAGGAGCGCATGAACCAGAGTGAAACATGTCAAGAGTGAACACGCCTTTCCTGAGCAGATGAGCTCTATTTTTACTCCCACTCCCACTGTGGGTGTTTGGTTTCTCCTCCAGTGGTCTGGCATGGTGGTCATGAGGACTTCAAGGCTGGCTGGTACAGTAACAAACCCCACCTCTGCCTCTGAACCAAGCTGGCCCGAGTTCACAAAGAACTCCACGCGATGACCTTAAAAAAAAGAGGCATGGCATTGTGTAGTTGCTTGCTTTTCAGGGAGCGACATGAGCTGGATTTGGAAAAGAGCCTGAATGAGTTCAACCAAATGGCCCATAGAGGAAAGGACAAAAAACTTCTGACAGTTTTTCAACAATGATATAACAGTTGTCATTAAAGAACAGAGACACATTTTTGCATTCACAGTTGAGTTAGCAAGACAGTTTCTTACAAAAAATAAGTCAGAGCAAAGTTTAAGCTCCATTACCAACAACATTGACAGGCGCGTCTTAATAAATCAGCGCATCATCGAGAAGTAAATTCAACTCAGAAAGTGAAGCTCATATCAGAGATTCATTCCACACAGTGTGATATAGTTCAAGTGCTTATTTCTTTTAATTTTGACGATTATGGCTAACAGCTAATGAAAACCCTAAATTCAGTTTCTCAAAAAATCAGAATATTACATAAGATCAATTTAAAACGTTGGCTTTTTAACGGAAATGTTGGCCTACTGAAAAGTATGTCCATGTACACACTCCATACTTGGTTGGGGCTTCTTTTGCGTGAATCACTGCATCAATGTAGCGTAGCATGAAGGCGATCAGCCTGGATGCTGATTTCATTTTCCAGCAGCACTTGGCTCCTGCCCACACTGCCAACAGTACCAAAACCTGGTTTAATGACCATGGCATCACTGTGCTTTATTGGTCAGCAAACTCTCCTGGCCTAAACACAGAGAATCTGTGGAGTATAGTCAGGAGGAGGATGAGCGACACCAGACCCAACAATGCAGACGAGCTGAAGGTCACTATCAAAGCAAGCTGGGCCTCCATAACGCCTCAGCAGTGCCACAGGCTGATCACCTTCATGCCACGCTGCACTGATGCACTAATTCATACAAAAGGAGCCCTGGCCACGTATTCAGCGCATACATGGACGTATTTTTCAGTAGGTCAGCATTTCTATTAAAAATCCACTTTTTAAAATTGATCTTATGTAACATTCTGCGGTGAATGACACTCGTCGATGGTCTGTGTTCCAGGAGGAGTAAAGGGCTTAAGTCAGCAAGTATGTAATAGTCTAATTTGTTTTGAGAAACTGAATTTTGGGTTTTCAGTAGCTGTAAGCCATAATCATCAAAATTGAAAGAAATGAACACCTGAAATATATCACTGTGTGTAATGAATCTAGAGGGGAGTTTCACTCTCTGAACCGAGTTACTGAAATAAATTTACTTTTCGATGATTTTCTTATTTATTAAGCTGCACCTGTATATCCACAGACAATTTAATTAGCATTATAATGGCTGTCACTAAGCTACTGCAGAAGCTGGCAACCCTCTATAAAGAGGTATTTCAGCATATTTTGGCCAAACAGTAATGAGTATGTTCTTAATTCTTAAATGTACAACTCCCCTCCCCCAAATCTGATTTTTCCCATAAATTTGCAACTTCCTGTATATTTGAGTTTTTTTTTTTTTTGGGGGGGGGGGGGGTAAATGTTCACGTTTTTGTGTAAAGTTGCAACATTTTATCCCATTTGTGTTCTCCTTTTTCTTAAATTTGAAACCTTTTTCTCTTAAAAGCTGCATGTTTTAATTCTGAAAAGTGACTTTTTCAGGTTACATTTTCAACTTTTCAAGGGCTTTCAGACTTTTCTCTTCAATCTGCCTCTTGTTTGTAAGGTTGTTTTACCCCCCCCCCCCTTTATTTTTTAAAGAGCTAATAAAAGCAGCTTGTGTCTTTAGAGCCACAGTTTGCAGACCTCTGAGCTCCCATATTAATGGAGTGAGATTCAGAAACATGGTGCATGCATGACTCAGATGTTTGAATTCCTGTTTCTAAGTCTCTACTGACCCTAAGTGGGAGTCACTACTGCAGTATCAAAACAAGCCATCCTGTAAATGACTTGAGTAGCTGTAAAATACTGACTACTCAGATGCAAAAGGACAAGCACATCAGCAAGCTCTTACTATCCCATATCCAAGAAAGCCACTGGTGGCCTTCCTATCTTAAAAAAGAAAGGTTTACTCTTGCCCACATACTCTATAGTCAGGTTACCCAAAAAACATTCAAGCATTTAGTTCGTTTCAACAGCCTAAAAATAAACATTAGCTCCCCATCCTTGGTGCTCAAACCCAGAAATATGCCACAATTTTAATCTATCAGGTGCTAAATATATACACAAAAAAGTACCCAGATATGCAGATAATACAGGATTGTTTGTACTAGGAAGCAGAAGAGCAGCACAAATGTGGCACAAATTCTGAAGCAGGTGTCAAAGTCAAACCGGCCAGAGAGAAGGGCTTGGACCCAAGCATATGCGGGTCAGAGAGTGTTGTGGGTCTTCTGCTGTGTCGGAGGGAAGAACCATCTGTGGACAATGAAGACTTAAACCTCAAAGGCCGGGAACCTTGCTTTCACTGGCTGCAGAAGGTCAGCCAAGAAGTAGATGGTGCCTGCCATGCCTGGAAAATAAGAGACAAGGTTGGCTTTATTGTTAGAGTGCTAGGCAAAGGAACGTGCAAATTTACTCGGAGAGAACTGTTCATGTGGTTCAGATGAAAAGTCTCTGTGCTGGATTTGGTGTGCATGCTGGTTAAAGGGAGCATTCTATGATTTTTTTCCCCCGTCATTTACTGCAAAAATGTGGATAAGTTGACTGATTTGGATATCTGAAATGGCTAACAATGCAGTAGAAAAAACACAAACCTGTCACTCTGTTAAGGTTTGTTAAAGAATGGGCCAAAATTCCAGCAAACTACTGTGAGAAGTTTAGGGGAGGAAAGCCAGAACATTTGACCCAAGTCATACAGCTTAAAGGCCGTGCTACCAAATACTAAGAAAATGGAAACTTCTGACTTTGAAGAAAGTAAACTTCTAAAAAAGTATTTACCAAATAGAAAAATTTTGGTAACTCTAACTAACCTAAAACAGGAAATGTTCACTCTGATTTAAAGCCAGTGAGAAAAAAAGTCGGTCTTTCTATACAGTGTATGTAAACTTCTGGTTCTGACTGAATTCCCATGTAACTGTAGCTGAAATAGATTCATGAAAAGATGACAGCCACCAAAACTGTGAAAATAAAATGTGATACAATAAGCAGGATGCAGGAAGACTGGATCAGCAAAGAAAACCAAGGGCCACCAGTCCCACTTCCCCTAAAGCTCCCATTAAAGGCAAAATGAAGTTTTGGTGAGTAACTTCTAAAATGCATCATGGGTCACATCTTTACTATGGCATATTAAAATGACAACTTCACTTGGGAATGCACATAATCTGTATTAGATATTTGCTGACATGATTCAGCTTTTCTGAATCCATTTGTGACATCACTAAAAGAAAGAAAGAAAAAAAAAGTGCTTCATTATCCCTCCCATGACAGTAATATTAGCGGTGATATCAATCCAGCCCACACCCACAATCCGCCATGCGTCCCTGAACTGTTCCCACATCAGCAACTGTTATATACACAGTATGTTCATAAGTACATCAAAAAGGAAAATCAATCCTGGAAATGGCATAAAATTATACAGACGTGGACAAAATTGTTGGTACCCCTCTGTTAATGAAAGAAAAACCCAAAATGGTCACAGAAATAACTTGAATCTGACAAAAGTGGAAATAAATAAAAATTCTATGAAAATTAACCAATGAAAATCAGACAATGCTTTTGAATTGTGGTTCAACAGAATTATTTTAAAAAGCAAACTCATGAAACAGGCCTGGACAAAAATGATGGTACCCTTAACTTAATATTTTGTTGCACAACCTTTTGAGGCAATCACTGCAATCAAACCATTTCTGTAACTGTCAATGAGACTTCTGCACCTCTCAGCAGGTATTTTGACCCACTCCTCATCAGCAAACTGCTCCAGTTGTCTCAGGTTTGAAGGGTGCCTTCTCCAGACGGCATGTTTCAGCTCCTTCCACAGATGTTCAATAGGATTTAGATCAGGGCTCATAGAAGGCCACTTTAGAATAGTCCAATGTTTCACTCTTAGCCATTCTTGGGTGTTTTTAGCTGTGTGTTTTGGGTCATTATCCTGTTGCAAGACCCATGACCTGCGACTGAGACCAAGCTGTCTGACACTGGGCAGCACATTTCTCTCTAGAATACCTTGATAGTCTTGAGATTTCATTGTACCCTGCACAGATTCAAGACACCCTGTGCCAGATTCAGCAAAGCAGCCCCAGAACATAACAGAACCTCCTCCATGTTTCACAGTAGGGACAGTGTTCTTTTCTTGGTATGGTTCATTTTTGCGTCTGTGAACATAGAGCTGATGTGCCTTGCCAAAAAGTTCCAGTTTTGTCTCGTCTGTCCATCGGACATTCTCCCAGAAGCTTTGTGGCTTGTCAACATGCAGTTTAGCAAATTCCAGTCTGGCTTTTTTAGGATTTGTTTTCAACAGTGGTGTCCTCCTTGGTCGTGTCCCATGAAGTCCACTTTGGCTCAAACAATGACGGATGGTGCAATCTGACACTGATGTACCTTGACCTTGGAGTTCACCATGAATGTGTTTAGAGGTTGTTTTGGGCTCTTTTGTTACCATTCGTATTGTCCGTCTCCTCCTGCGGCCACGTCCAGGTAGGTTGGCTACAGTCCCGTGGATCTTAAATTTCTGAATAATATGTGCAACTGTAGTCACAGGAACATCAAGCTGCTTGGAGATGGTCTTATAGCCTTTACCTTTAACATGCGTGTCTATAATTTTCTTTCTAATCTCCTGAGACAACTCTCTCCTTTGCTTCCTCTGGTCCATGTTTAGTGTGGTACACACCATGTCAACAAACAGCACAGTGACTACTTGTCACCCTTTAAATAGGCTGACTGACTGATTACAAGTTTGTAGACACCTGTGATGTTAATTAGAGGACACATCTTGGTTGAACATGTCCCTATGGTCACATTATTTACAATCTTTTCTAGGGGTATCATCATTTTTGTCCAGGCCTGTTTCATGAGTTTGTTTTTTAAAATAATTCTGTTGAACCACAATTCAAAAGCATTGTCTGATTTTCATTGGTTAATTTTCATAGAATTTTTATTTATTACCACTTTTGTCAGATTCAAGTTATTTCTGTGACCATTGTGGGTTTTTCTTTCATTAACAGATGGGTACCAACAATTTTGTCCACGAGAAATATGTTTTTTTCCACGTTTCCACTGCTACCAAAAAGACAGAAAAGAAACCCTGAAAATAAAAGGTTTTCTTCCTGGCTTCTGTGCATGTTCCGTTCATACATTAAAGCTGATCAGTCCAATTATAAGACAGCCAAGGACTATATTTATGCATTTTTTTTTTGGCTTGTGGGTTATGTCATCACATATTACCTTCAAAAAGGGAGTAGGGAGTGTCTGGTGTCCGGCATCCGTGTTTTCCATAGTTCATGCACCAGTCTGCAAACTGCAGCGGGAGACAGGGAGCAGCAGAGTCACAACAGCAACACTGACCTGTCTCAGGAGAACAGTCAACAATGTCAACAACCGCTCCTTTCACCAAAACCTCAGTGTCTGTCGAGGTATCAGGTTAAGACGACGATATGGCTGTGCTGCACTCGGAAGATATGTCGGCGCTCAGGCAACACATCTGAGCACGGTTTCTATCCTCTATGAATAGACTCACACTAATGAATGCAAACACAGGACTGGGCGCCATCTGGAACGTGTCCAAAGGCTGGTGCTCACTGCTTTGACGCCAACTCGCACAGACCTATTGTCAATAAACATAAAAGGCCCCGCCGCTCACATGCCCATCATCTCTGGAATAATTTTTAATCTTAAGGCTCAAGGGTGGCCAGCTGTGCTCTGATTGGTTGTGCCTTGAAAGTTCAATAAGACTTTTACATCTCACAACAGTCTGAGGACAGACACAAGACTTCAAAAACACTTCAAAATAACATCTCTTGCTTGTTATGGTTTTGTAACTCCACAATCATAGTACTCAGAAGAGTTTGTACGTATATATTTGCTGACATATTAAAAAAAAAGCTCCACATCATACATCTACAGTGGCGTAAAAAAGTGTTTGCCCCCTTCCTGATTTCTCATTTTTTTGTGTGTTTGTCACACTTGAATGTTTCAGATCAGACAACTTTAAATATTAGACAAAGATAACACAAGTAAACACAAAATGCAGTTTTTAAATAAAGATGTTTATTAAGGGTAAAAAAAAAATTGAAACCTATATGACCCTGTGTGAAAAAGTGACCTCCTCCCCATTAAAAGATAAGATTACACAAGATAAGCCTAGACAGACAGACAGATAGATAGGACAGATGTACTTTATTGATCCCAAAACGGGGAAATTACAGTGTAACAGCAGCATGACAGTAGACAACCAAACAACACAAACACACACGACAGACAAAGGGATCACCTATGGAAAGTAAAAACTAACATGACTATAAAACCTATATACATCATAGCTTAATATATGATGACCCGTATAAACACATGAATCATCCCATTGCACAAAGAAGGACTATCAGGAGCAGAGTGAAAATGTGATGTACCAGTTAGTCTGTGAGGTGCAGTGTGGCATCATAGCTATGACCACAATACAACATCATAGTGAGTTATTGTAGAGTGAAATTGCATGTGGCAGGAAAGATTTCCTGTACCTGGCCGTTCAACAACGAAGCTGTAGTAGTCTACTGGAGAAAGTGCTTCGCTGTCTATCTAGTGTGTGGTGGAGGGGTGATCAGGATTGTCCATGATGGATCGCAGTTTATTTAGTGTTCTCCTCTCCACCACTGTCTCAAAGGTCTCACCAATTACAGAGCCAGCCCTCTTGATAATCTTGTCAAGTCTGTTGGTATCTCTGGCCCTGATACTGCCACCCCAACAGACAGCAGCAAAGAAGATGGCGCTGGTGACAACAGTCTGGTAGAAAAGCTCCAGCATCCTGCTGCACACGTTGAAGGATCTCAGCTTTCTCAGGAAGTAGAGTCTGCTCATCCCCTTCTTGTGCGCAGCATCGGTGTTGGATCTCCAGTCCAACCCGCTGCTGATCCTGACACCCACATATTTGTAGTCCTCAACCACTCCCACATCCTCCCCCCTAATCTGCAGTGGCTGAGAAGGAGCCTTCCTCTTCCTGAAGTCAATCACCATCTCTCTGGTCTTGCTGACATTCAACCTCAGGTGATTCTGCTCCGTCCACTCCACAAATCTGTCTACCAGTGCCCTGTACTCCCCTTCCTCTCCTCCTCTTATACACCCCACAACAGCTGAGTCGTCAGAGAATTTTTGCAGGTGGCATGACTCAGTGTTGTACTGAAAGTCAGTGGTGTATAAGGTAAAAAGAAAAAGAGAGCACAGTCCCCTGTGGAGCTCCCGTATCACTAGCCACCACTCCAGACAAGACACTGCCCAGCCGGACAAACTGTGGTCTGCCTGTCAGGTAGTCAGTAATCCAGGAGATCACAGAGCTGTCAACCCCCATCACCTGCAGCTTCTCACCCAGCAGCAGTGGCTGGATGGTGTTAAAGGCACTGGAGAAATAAAAAAAAGTGATTTTCACAGTATCTCCTCCACCATCCAGGTGCAGATGGGCTTGTTGCAGCAGGTGGATGACAGCATCTTCAACTCCTAAATGGGGCTGATATGCAAACTGCAGAGGGTCTAGCCACGTCTTCACCTGCGGCCTCAGGTGGGCTAAGACCAGTCTCTCCAGGACCTTCATCACATGAGATGTGAGGGCAACTGGCCAGTAGTCATTCAAATCCGATGGAGATGACTTCTTGGGGACAGGAACCAGGCAGGATGTCTTCCACAGCACCGGTACTCTCTCCAGACTCAGGCTCAGGTTGTACAGGTGTTTCAGTACCAGAGCTAGTTGGTTGGCACAGGTCCTCAGGGTCCTTGCGGAGATGCCATCAGGGCCCGAAGCCTTCCGCTGACGGAGTCTCTCCAGCTGTTTCTCCACCTGATCTGTAGTCACCGTGAAGTGAAGGAGGGTTCTGGTGTTCCCTGAGGAGGAGGAGGGGGGAGATGGAGAGAGGTTCTGCACGGGAGCGTGGGTGGTGAGGGGTGCGTGGGGGTCTGGTTGTGTTGCTCGGATGACAGACTGTGAGTTGAACCTATTAAAAAACAGATTCAGTTCCTCAGCTCTCTCCTGACTCCCAGATGGCTGCCCGACTCTCCCCTTGCACCCAGTGATTTGTTTCATTCCCTCCCACACATCTTCAGTGTTGTTTTGCCTTAGTTTCTCTTCCAACTTCCTCCTATAATTGTCCTTGCACCTCCTCAGCATCTCCCTCAGCTCATGCTGCACTCCTGTCAGCTTCTCCTCGTCTCCAGCCCTAAAAGCTCTCTTCTTTTTGTTCAGAAGTGCTTTCAGGTCACTGGTGACCCATGGTCTGTTGTTGGAGAAGCAGTGTGCAGTCTGAGCTGACATGGTCATGTCTTCACAGAATCTAATGTATTCTGTGATGCAGTCGGTCATATTGTCTATGTCCACCCCATGTGGTTCACAGAGTACGCTCCAGTCTGTCGTCTCGAAGCAGTCCTGCAGTGCATCAGCAGCCTCCTGTGTCCACCTCCTCACAGTCCATGTATAAGCAGGCTGCCTTTGCACAAAGGGGACATACTTGGGTGTTAACATGACCATGCAGTGATCTGATTTGCCAATGGGGGGTAGAGCGATGGCACTATATGCATCTCTGGAAAATCCAGTGTTTTGTTCTCTCTGGTGGGACAGTTAACAAACTGGTGAAAGTTTGGTAATGTTTTTCCCACTGAGACATGGTATTACATTATTAGTCTCACAATGGGGGAATTCCAGGATTGCAGCAGCACAGGGATAGCAGCACTCAGAGCAATAATTAATAAGATCAGATAATAAGAACAATTCAATTCAATTTTATTTATATAGCGCCAAATCACAACATAGGTCATCTCAAGGCACTTTACAAAAAAAGAGTTGGTTTAGGCCACGCTCTCAAATTTATAGAACCCAGCAGAGACCCCAAAGAGCAAGCATTGCGGCAACACAGGTGAGGAAAAACTTCCCTTTAACGGGCAGAAACCTCAAGTGGAACCATAGCTCATAGAGGACGGCCATCCGCCTCAACTGGCTGGGTTGAAAAAAAGAGATAAAAAGTAGGAGGCCTAGCAGTAGCTACTTTCAAAACAAACATAACAAATACAATTCAACATTAACATTCACAGCCAAATCTTCCAGTAACAAGTCGGGTTAGGCTCCACATGCGTGCGAAGGCCTGGCAGCGGCAACATTTTTAGCTATAGGCCTTATCAATGAGAAAAGATTTCAACTTACTCTTGAATAAAGAGAGAATGTCTGCCCCCCGAACTGAACTGGGAAGATGGTTCCACAGGAGGGGAGCTTGACAACTGAAAGCTCTAACTCCCAGTCTACTTCTGGAGACCTTGGGGACCACCAGTAGTTTGGATTTTTGGGAGTGTAGAGCTCTGGTTGGATAATAGGGAACTATGAGTTCTTGCAGATAGGAAGGAGCCATACCATTAAGGGCTTTATGTTAGGAGTAATATCTTGAATTCAATTCTATATTTTATTGGGAGCCAGTGTAAAGAAGCTAAAACTGGGGTAATGTGATCTGTTTTCCCTGTTCTCATCAGGATACGTGCAGCTGCAACAACAACAACAACAACAACAAATGAATAAACATATGTACACAGATATATACACAGTGCAGGAGCACTGCAGCTAAGTGGTATAGACAGCATTACGGTTTGTTAAGTTACCCCACAGAATATGAATATGTACCCAGACAGTATATTTTGGATTTGAATCAGCCATGTTGCCACCCTCAGTAATGATTGATATTGTCCTAGTTGTATAATGGAGGGGACGACTTATTGTGCAAGGTTGTTACGTTTTGGACATTCAATATGACCTCTGCGGGTAGCTTTGGTTATGTTATATAAAGTCTGACAGCTGTAGGTAGGAAGGACCTGTGGAACCTCTCTGTTGCGCACGTAGGATGGTACAGCCTATCGCTAAATGAGCTCCTCAGCGCGTTCAGCGTGTCCTGCATAGGGTGGGACTTGGACTTCAGCAGAGATGACAGCTTTGCCACCATCCTCCTCTCTCCTATTCCCTCTACTGGGTCAAGGCGCCGCCCCAGAACAGAGCTAGCTTTTTTAATCAGTCTGTTCAGTCTCTTCCTGTCGGCTGCCGTGATGCCGCTGCCCCAGCAGATCAAAACAGACCAAAACAAAACAAATTAACTGTGGTTTATCACATCTTTGGAAAGCTGAGTTGTACAGAGTGCAGGTGAAGAAACTCCACGCGTACGTGATGAGACACCTTCGAGCCATAATGAACATCTCATGGAAAGACAAGATAACCAACACAGAAGTGCTGAAACGAGCTGGTCTACCATCAATGGAGGACATGCTAATACAGATGAACCTGAGATGGCTCGGACATGTTGAGAGGATGGACCACCAGCGTCTCCCTCGGCAGTTACTCTACTCACAGTTATGCGAGGGCAAACGCAATCAGGGTAGACCAAGGCTCAAATTTAAAGACACTGTAAAAAGAAACTTGAAGAAGCTGGACATAGACAGGAGTTCCTGGCAGCGGAAGGCTAAGGACAGAGCTGTGTGGAGGAATCTGATCAGACCTAAATGAAACAGTCATTTTCGCCCACGACAGACTGCTATGATGATGATAAGATAAGATAATCCTTTATTAGTCCCACAATGGGGAAATTCCAGGAGTGCAACAGCACAGGGATAGCAACACTCAGAGCAATAATTAAGAAGATACGAAAAATATAAATAAGAGCAGTGGATATACATAAGTACACAAATATATATACAAAGTGCGGAGCATTGTAGCAAGATGGAATAAACAGCATAACTGTCTACTTAGTTATCCTACATAGTATGAATATGTACCCATACATATTGTCACCCTCCGTAGCGACTGATATTGTCCTAGTTGTATACTGGAGGGGACCATTTGTGTAAGTCTGTTGCGTCTTTTGCATTCAATACTACTAGGTCGTCACGTTTTTTTTGCTATCTCTGCGAGCAGCCCTGCTTAGGTTATACAGTTTGACAGCCGTAGGTGTAGGAAGGACTTGCGACACCTCTCGGTTGCGGACCTAGGATGATGTAGTCTACTGCTAAATGAGCTCCTCAGTGCGTTCAATATGTCCTGCGTAGGGTGGGACTTGGACTCCAGCAGAGATGACAGTTTAGTCACCATACTTCTCTCTCCCATCTCCTCCACTGGGTCAAGGCGTTGCCCCAGGACAGAGCTAGCTTTCTTGATCAGTTTGTTCAGTCTCTTTCTATAGGCTGCTGTAATGCCGTTGCCCCAGCAGACCACTCCAAAAGTGATGGCTGATGCCACCACTGTGTCGTAGAATGTCTTCAGCAGCGCCCCTTGTACACCAAAAGACCTGAGCCTCCTCAGTAGGAACAGCCTGCGCTGTCCCTTCTTGTAGAGTGCGTCGGTATTGTGTGACCAGTCTAGTTTATTGTTCAGATGAACACCAAGGTACTTGTAGGATGTCACCATCTCAATGTCTGTTCCCTGGATGTTTACTGGTGCTGTGAGGGGTTGTTCTTGCCTGCGGCAGTCCACCACCAGCTCCTTAGTTTTTCTCGTGTTGATATGGAAGCAGTTCCGATGGCACCAGTCCACGAAGTCCTGGATAAGTCCTCTGTACTCAGCTTCATCTCCGTTGGAGATGAGGCCGACGATCGCAGAGTCGTCAGAGAACTTCTCTAGATGGCAGTGTGTTGTGTTGTGTGAGAAGTCCGCAGTATAAAGGGTGAACAGGAAGGGAGCCAAAACCGTTCCCTGGGGGCCCCCGTGCTACCGATGATCGTGTCAGACACACAATCTCGGGTTCTCACAAACTGTGGCTGGTTAGTGAGGTAGTCCAGGATCCATGATAGGTGCTGGTCCACACCTGCGCACAGCAGCTTGTCCTTCAGGATCATTGGTTGAATGGTGTTGAAAGCACTGGAGAAGTCAAAGAACATGATCCTCACCGCATTCCCGGGCTTCTCCAGGTGGGACAGAGAACGGTGAAGGAGGAAGATCACTGCATCCTCCACCCCAATGCCATACTGATAGGCGAACTGGAGTGGATCCATCGCTGGTCCCACCAGGGGGCGGAGGTGAGCAAGGAGCAGTCTCTCCAGGGTCTTCATCATGTGAGACGTCACGGCCAGTCTGTTGCTGTTCAGATCTTTGGGGTGGGAAGTCTTTGGTACAGGTACCACACAAGATGTTTTCCACAACTGTGGTACCTTCCCCAGCTTCAGGCTCAGGTTGAAGATATGCTTCACAATCCCACACAGCTGGTCTGCACAGGACTTGAGGAGCTTCGCGCTGATGCCGTCCGGTCCCGCGGCCTTCCTCGCCTTGATCTTCCTCAGCTCCGTCCTCACCTGGGTCTTAGTGAGGGTCAGGTTGGGGGGCTGTGTGCTGGGAGTGGGGGGGTGTTGGTGGAGTGGGGTGTGGACAGCAGGTCTCGATGACTTTAGAGGCAGCAGTGGTTGTTGTGCATTCGGGGGGGGGGGAGGGCAACTGGTCAAACCTATTAAAAAACAGGTTTAGACTGTTGGCCCACTCCCTGCCCCCCGTGGCCTGGGGGGAGGTATTCTGGAGCCCAGAGATGGTTTTAAGGTTTCTCCAGACCCCGCCAATGTCGCTCTGTTGCAGCTTGTCCTCCATCTTCTTCCTGAAGCTGTCCTTGCCTTCTCTGATCTTCCTCCTCAGCTCCCTCTGAACGGACTTCAGCATCTCCCTGTTCCCCGACCTGAAGATCCTCTTCTTCTCTCTCAGAAGTGTTTTTATCTCAGGGTTGATCCAGGGTTTGTTGTTCGAGCAACACCATATGGTCTTGGTGGGTACGGTGTTGTCCACACGCCCTCAGGGCGTATGGCAATGTAGAGGGTGCAAAGGACAGGATGTGGAGGCGAGGCACGAGCGTAGGTCAGCACAGATTCTTTGTTGACCCTCTAACATGAATACAGCCTGTTGACCCCCAGCGTTGTCCGCTGGGGCCCTTCATCAAAGGTTTGGGTCTCCTGCTTCAGTCCAAACTGCTCTCCCTCCTGACTGATGCAGACGTCCTTCTGTTCCTCTTTCATCTGGGAACAATCTGCTCCCACCTGAACAGCAATAAAGTTTCTCTCCTGGTTCAGAAGCTGCTGCTCATCCACAACCTCCTCCTGGTTAGAGTCATTTTGCTGTGGGACATCCAGTCTGTGTGATTTTATAGTGGAAACTGAAGTCATGGTTTCTCTTCGTCCTCACACTTCCACGTCGGTGCTTTGTTCTCCAGCACTCAGCACAGACCATCAATGGCAGGTCTCCACGGAGCTACATCAGCTATTCATCCAGGAGGAGCAGAACAGCAGCAGAACCACCCACACCGACCACACGGAAGCTAGATAGGTCTGTCTGTGCTGATTTTTTCCTGAAAAAGTTGTCTTTCCCTCCAAAACTTCACAAGATGGGCGTTTACGTTGCGAGCATGCTAACATGTCCGTGGATAAACGATGATGATGATGGAAAGCTGAGTTCAATTTCTCTAGCCACATCCAGGCCTGATTACTGCCACACCTGTTCTCAATCAAGAAATCACTTAAATATGACCTACCTGACAAAGTGAAGTAGACCAAGAGATCCTCAAAAGCTAGATATCATACTGCGACCCAAAGAAATTCAGGAACAAATGAGAATCAAAGTAACTGAGATCTATCAGTTTGGAAAAGGTTATAAAGCCATTTCTAAAGCTTTGGGACTCCAGCAAACCACAGTGAGAGCCATTATCCACAAATGGCGAAAATATGGAACAGTGGTGAACCTTCCCAGGAATTGCCAGCCGACCAAAATTACCCCAAGAGCGATGACTCATCCAGGAGGTCACAAAAGACCCCACAACAACATCCAAAGAACTGCAGGCCTCACTTGCCTCAGTTAAGGTCAGTGTTCATGACTCCACCATAAGAAAGAGACAAAAATGTCCTGCATGGCAGAGTTCCAAGACGAAAACCACTGCTGAGCAAAAAGAACATAAAAGCTCATCTCAGTTTTGCCAGAAAACATCTTGATGATTCCCAAGGCTTTGGGAAAAATACTCTGTGGACTGACAAGACAAAAGTTGAACTTTCTGGAAGATGTGCGTCCCATTACATCCGACGTAAAAGTAACACACCATTTCAGAAAAGGAACATCATACCAACAGTAAAATATGGTGGTGGTAGTGTGATGGTCTGGGGCTGTTTTGCTGCTTCAGGACCTGGAAGACTTGCTGTGGTAAATGGAACCATGAATTCTGCTGTCTTCCAAAAAATCCTGAAGGAGAATGTCCAGCCATCTGTTCGTGACCTCAAGCTGAAGCACACATGGGTTCTGCAGCAGGACAATGATCCAAAACACACCAGCAAGTCCATCTCTGAATGGCTTAAGAAAAACAAAATGAAGACTTTGGAGTGGCCTAGTCAAAGTCCTAATGTGAATCCAAATGAGATGCTGTGGCATGACCTTAAAAAGGCGGTTCATGCTCGAAAACCCTCCAATGTGGCTGAATTACAACAATTTTGCAAAGATGATTGGGCCAAAATTCCTCCACAGCGCTGTAAAAGACTCATTGCCAGTTATCGCAAATGCGTGATTACAGTTGTTGCTGCTAAGGGCGGCCCAACCAGTTATTAGGTTTAGGGGGGAATCACTTTTTCACACAGGGCCATGTTGGTTTGGATTTTCCCCCCCTTATAATAAACACCTTCATTTAAAAACTGCATTTTGTGTTTACTTGTGTTATCTCTGTCTAATATTTAAATTTGTTTGATGATCTGAAACATTTAAGTGTGACAAACATACAAAAAAAATGAGAAAATCAGGAAGGGGGCAAACACTTTTTCACACCACTGTACATAGCTGCAAATTCTGTTTATTTTCAGCAACTTGAGGGTTGCTTTCCCCCACCAAAGTTGCTTGTAGATATGAGCAGTCTTGTTTTGCATTTTTTGGCATGCTGTTATTAAACAGTCTGTCCAGGATTTCGTGGAATGTTTTTATGATTGTTGTGACCCAAAAAGCCTGAATTTACAGGAGCTTTTTTAAAAGGTTGTGCTGTTTTGAGAGTTTTTTTGCACTAAAAGTTGTGGGAAGAATTACAAATTTTAAAGCAGATGGTTTTTTTCCAGTTTACTGCAGTGATATTCTATAACACCACAAGAAAAGCACAGGATTGTCAAAAATTTCCTATTAAACAGTGATTCTGCTATACAGAAATTTTTTTGGTGCAACAGCAAATACAGACTTTAACACAATATCATTACAACAACTGCACTGAATGCATGTTAAAAAGTATAGATTTGGAAATTACTGGCAGCACCTTCATTTGAAAACTCCCTACGGTCCCCAACCACTCGGTACCGAGTGCAGAGAAAAAAGAAATAATTTATTCTGTTGCTCTGTATTGTCTAAGTTTGTGTTTTTCTGAAAGAAAAAATTACAGACAATATTCTCTCTCTTTCCATGCCTAACTCCTACCTGTCTGTCTGCTGCGCGTCTTGACACACACCTGTCTCATCTGATAATAAGCTTTCATTTACCGGGAGTCCTGGGGGGGTTGAAGTTTTAAAGCTCATTGACCAGATGTAGTAATAATTTTACCTCTAAAGATGTATAACATGTTCAAACACTGGCTGTAGTGTTCGATTAACTTGTTTTGTTTGTGGTTTTTACAGCGTCTCACCTTACGCACGCTCCCACGAAGGGGCGATTTTCAGGCAGGCGGACGTTTTTCAACACACACCCAGCACTTCATACACAGGGTCAGGATGTGGTGAGATGTCCACAAGCAAGCTGGGGGAGATGGAGGAAGGGATGGCGTTGGAAGCCTCGCGGTTGAGTGGGTTTTTTTTTCAAAGCACACTCTGTTTTTGCTGATGTGTCCCGTAAATACGGTACTCACTGCAAACACAGAAGTGAGTGCTGTGCAGCGATGCATCTGACTGGTTAGACTGAGCATTTGAGCGCTACTCAGGGACAAATTTGATTGGTGAAATTGGTGGAAGTTGATGAGGATTGGCCAAAATTGCAGGAAAGTTGCGGTGATTGGACAAAGTTGCAAGGTCACGCAATAGTTGCGCTGACTGGCTGATTTGGTGTGAAGTGACGCAATCGCAACATTGCAATAGCCTGAAGGGACTGGATAAAGATCCCATATTGTGGAAGAAAAAGAATATTGTGAAAAGTGGAGTTTCCTTGTATAACATGAACATCATGAGGGCTGCAACTAATGATTATTTTGGTAGTCGACTAATCTAACGACTATGTTTTTTGATTAGTCAACTAAACGCAATTATTTCTGCTCAGCTTCCTGCTGGCACAGCTCCTGTTTGGGGCTCCAGGTCATGTTTTACCTCACCCGTTTAAGCCTGCACACCTGTGAATATCACTTTGTTGTCAGTGTCTGCCTTAATATAATGTAGCCTATTATAAAAAGTTCCCATTGCTAAACAAAATAATGACCCATCAAACATGAGTTGGAAACTTAAACTTTACAGTTTAATCAGAAGTGTTTGTAGCAACCAGTGTTGGGCAAGTTTACTAGTTACTTCTTTTCAAAAGTAATTGAGTTATTTTGACTTACTGCATGATTAAAGTAACTAGTTACTTGGAAAAGTAACTTTCACGTTATTTTGAAATGCATACTTAAATCATCTTGCACACACAGCAAGATCAAGGGCCCCATGTTCTCAGAAAAAAGAAAACTGATCAGTCTCATCTGATCAGTCAAAAAGTCTCATCTTACAAAGAAAAAAATGTCTCAGATTTACACAAACTATTGTAATCAGTAGAAAGTCAAGAAATTTACTAGAAATAAAGCTGTAAATTCACAGAGAAAACTTTGGACCCGCTGGTGGACCGTTTTTGGCTCACGAGCCATATGTTTGACACCCCTGGACCAGCTCATTAAAAGCATATATTTAGAGGATTTACTTCCATGAAATACACTCACCGGCCACTTTATTAGGTACACCATGCTAGTAACGGGTTGGACCCCCTTTTGCCTTCAGAACTGCCTCAATTCTTCGTGGCATAGATTCAACAAGGTGCTGGAAGCATTCCTCAGACAGTTTGGTCCATATTGACATGATGGCATCACACAGTTGGCGCAGATTTGTCGGCTGCACATCCATGATGCGAATCTCCCGTTCCACCACATCCCAAAGATGCTCTATTGGATTGAGATCTGGTGACTGTGGAGGCCATTTGAGTACAGTGAACTCATTGTCATGTTCAAGAAACCAGTCTGAGATGATTCCAGCTTTATGACATGGCGCATTATCCTGCTGAAAGTAGCCATCAGAAGTTGGGTACATTGTGGTCATAAAGGGATGGACATGGTCAGCAACAATACTCAGGTAGGCTGTAGCGTTGCAACGATGCTCAATTGGTACCAAGGGGCCCAAAGAGTGCCAAGAAAATATTCCCCACACCATTACACCACCACCACCAGCCTGAACCATTGATACAAGGCAGGATGGATCCATGCTTTCATGTTGTTGACGCCAAATTCTGACCCTACCATCCGAATGTCGCAGCAGAAATCGAGACTCATCAGACCAGGCAACGTTTTTCCAATCTTCTATTGTCCAATTTCGATGAGCTTGTGCAAATTGTAGCCTCAGTTTCCTGTTCTTAGCTGAAAGGAGTGGCACCCGGCGTGGTCTTCTGCTGCTGTAGCCCATCTGCCTCAAAGTTCGACGTACTGTGCGTTCAGAGATGCTCTTCTGCCTACCTTGGTTGTAACGGGTGGTTATTTGAGTCACTGTTGCCTTTCTATCAGCTCGAACCAGTCTGGCCATTCTCCTCTGACCTCTGGCATCAACAAGGCATTTCCGCCCACAGAACTGCCCCTCACTGGATATTTTTTCTTTTTCGGACCATTCTCTGTAAACCCTAGAGATGGTTGTGCGTGAAAATCCCAGTAGATCAGCAGTTTCTGAAATACTCAGACCAGCCCTTCTGACACCAACAACCATGCCACGTTCAAAGTCACTCAAATCACCTTTCTTCCCCATACTGATGCTCGGTTTGAACTGCAGGAGATTGTCTTGACCATGTCTACATGCCTAAATGCACTGAGTTGCCGCCATGTGATTGGCTGATTAGAAATTAAGTGTTAACAAGCAGTTGGACAGGTATACCTAATAAAGTGGCCGGTGAGTGTAGTTGCATATCACAACACCATGTAAATGAATAAGATAAAATAAAATAGAAAGCACAGATAAATGAAAGTTCACTGCTTACAAGAAGCTGTTCTTGACTGCAACAAATCACAGTCACTTTTTCTCTGTAAGAAAACTTTAAATGCATTTAATATGGACATTAAATGCGAGCTTCTTGCTCAAAAAATGCTCATGTTTAACCACTGAGGTAGGAGCTGGTAGGGGCTACTCACTGCATGGACAACAGGTGATCAGGGCTTGATATAAGAAGTTGCCACTGGGTTGCGGTGTGAACTGGGGCAGGACAAGAAACTGACCCGCTGAGGAGACTGATGGCTGCACCAGCTATGGTAGGGTCAGATTATTTGTGCTAAAAATATCTATCCATATTAATAAAATGAGTAACGTGAGTAACGCATCTGATCAAATTTCAGTAACTGTAACGCATTACTGAATTTTTAAACAGTAATTTCATTACATAGCACGTTACTGCAAAAGCAGTGGTGTTACAGTAACGCATTACTTTGTAATGCATTACTCCCAACACTGGTAGCAACACAAATAATTGATGTTAAAGTGTAAAAACTCAAATAGCAGCTCTGCTGCTCCATAAAGGCTGTTCTAACTGCATGTTAAAAACAATCTAGAGTAATACTCAACTCCATTAAAGTAAAAACAGAAAAGAACAAGTTAGTCCATCCTGTTTGAAACCTGGCTGGGTCTACAAGTTTAAAAGTTTAATTAGGCTTCAGATGAAAATTAAAAGAACTTCTTCCAGTCAAAAATAAATAATAAAAAAAACACTTTATATCAGTGCAGGAATGTGAGCCTCCACTACACATACAGTGAAATATTTAAGCTGTTTTAAATTTATTTGTGATGATTATGGTTATCTTTTTTAATTAAATTACAAACCATGATATTCTAATTTACCAAGATGCACTAATATTCAGAATGAAGGCTGATATTATGGTGACAATAATAGTTAGGTTAGTTAGTTCCCTTCCACAGCATGTGGGACACCATGTTATGTATAGGGGTGGTGCCTATCTCCGTTTCACTGACCCTAGGCCACACACCTACTGTAAGTAGTGAAGGCTACAGTGGGGGTCAATCCTCTGGTAGCTCTGTGCGTTAACAATAATAGAGAATACGAAAAAGAGTAAGTTGCTCATGTAATTCACCCATTTACTGGAGTTAATATATACAGTGGGGCAAAAAAGTATTTAGTCAGCCACCAATTGTGCAAGTTCTCCCACTTAAAAGATGAGAGAGGTCTCCAATTTTCATCATAGGTATACCTCAACTATGAGAGACAAAATGAGAAAAAAAAATCCAGAAAATCACATTGAAGGATTTTTAATGAATTAATTGGTAAATTTCTCGGTAAAATAAGTATTTGGTCACCTACAAACAAGCAAGACTTCTGGCTCTCACAGACCTGTAACTTCTTCTTTAAGAGGCTCCTCTGTCCTCCAATTGTTACCTGTATTAATGGTACCTGTTTGAACTTGTTATCAGTATAAAAGACACCTGTCCACAACCTCAAACAGTCAGACTCCAAACTCCACTATGGCCAAGACCAAAGAGCTGTCAAAAGACACCACAAACAAAATTGTAGACCTGCACCAGGCTGGGAAGACTGAATCTGCAATAGGTAAACAGCTTGGTGTGAAGAAATCAACTGTGGGAGCAATTATTAGAAAATGGAAGACATACAAGACCACTGATAATCTCCCTCAATCTGGGGCTCCACGCAAGATCTCACCCCGTGGGGTCAAAATGATTACGAGAACGGTGAGCAAAAATCCCAGAACCACACGGGGGGACCTAGTGAATGACCTGCAGAGAGCTGGGACCAAAGTAACAAAGGCTACAATCAGTAACACACTACGCCGCCAGGGACTCAAATCCTGCAGTGCCAGATGTGTCCCCCTGCTTAAGCCAGTACATGTCCAGGCCCGTCTGAAGTTTGCTAGAGAGCATTTGGATGATCCAGAAGAGGATTGGGAGAATGTCATATGGTCAGATGAAACCAAGATAGAACTTTTTGGTAAAAACTCAAGTTGTTGTGTTTGGAGGAGAAAGAACACCATACCTACTGTGAAGCATGGGGGTGGAAACATCATGCTTTGGGGCTGTTTTTCTACAAAGGGACCAGGACGACTGATCCGTGTAAAGGAAAGAATGAATGGGGCCATGTATCGTGAGATTTTGAGTGAAAACCTCCTTCCATCAGCAAGGGCACTGAAGATGAAACATGGCTGGATCTTTCAGCATGACAATGATCCCAAACGCACCGCCCGGGCAATGAAGAGGTGGCTTCGTAAGAAGCATTTCAAGGTCCTGGAGTGGCCTAGCCAGTCTCCAGATCTCAACCCCATAGAAAATCTTTGGAGGGAGTTGAAAGTCCGTGTTGCCCAGCGACAGTCCCAAAACATCACTGCTCTAGAGGAGATCTGCATGGAGGAATGGGCCAAAATACCAGCAACAGTGTGTGAAAACCTTGTGAAGACTTACAGAAAACGTTTGACCTCTGTCATTGCCAGCAAAGGGTATATAACAAAGTATTGAGATAAACTTTTGTTATTGACCAAATACTTATTTTACTGAGGAATTTACCAATTAATTCATTAAAAATCATTCAATGTGATTTTCTGGATTTTTTTTCCTCATTTTGTCTCTCATAGTTGAGGTATACCTATGATGAAAATTGGAGACCTCTCTCATCTTTTAAGTGGGAGAACTTGCACAATTGGTGACTGACTAAATACTTTTTTGCCCCACTGTAGCTAGCATAACGGAAGCAGCTCAGCTGTCAGCAACCATCGTCAAAGAGAGATTATTGCCCGACAGCAGGTAAACTATTTAAACGGCATGTACTAATAGTGTGGTCAGTTTTCTAAAGCTGAGAGAGTCGCTCATTGAAAATAAGAAGCACTAACGTTACTTGCAAACCTTATCGGTGCAGTCCGCTGACAGGTGGCTGGAGACGGAGGAACGGAGAGGAGGAGTGAATGGATGCATCGCTGTAGTGCAGCTGTGATATGACAACACTGCTTTACAGTCTACATTTAACTGGTTTCATTTATTAGTTTTCAGTAAAATCCTCCCATACTTTTGAAACTTTTGGCCTTCTCCATGATTTTGTCTCCGTGGTGCCATGATGCGTTCTTCTTCTTCTTCACTGGAACAGTTCAACTGAACATTTCCATGGCATGCACATAAACTTTGAAATTAAATGATTTGTCGACAGTAAAAATTTGCGTCGACAACTGTCATGATCGATGTTATTGACGTCAACTAATCGTTTCAGCCCTACATGTCAAACTGTTAAAGTTATTAAATTATTGACTGAAAAATGGTGTGTTTTTAAGTTTTAACTGTCTGAAATGTGTCTATTGGTCATGTAATTATCAAAAAAATTTCAAAGCAGTCAATTCTCTTATAAAAAAAAAAAAAAAACCACACGACCTTTAGCTCATTTTTATCTCCCAGAAACACCAGAAGTGTTTTTGACTTTTCCAGGTAAATCGTATATGTCAAGATCTGACAAAGCCCGCCCACCGTTGTCCTTGAGACCTGCCCACTGCTCTATTATTGGCCTGCCTAGCTGTCTGTCATGTAAATGAAAGAGGTGATCTTGGTTGTAGCAGTTGCCATGGCCAAGATGTGTAGAATGATGATATAGAGTGAAGTGATGACATAGAGTAAAGTATGAGGAGATGAAGAAGAGTGATGTCTGCAGATAGAGTTGAGGTTCGATTGGACACAGCAATGATGATCGAAGGACTACAGCTCCTGACCAGATAGAGTGATGATATAGAGTGAAGTACGTGGCGGAAATGCACCTGCAAGCTGGTTGCCAACTGCCAATCAAATCTAAAAGAAGAAGAAGAAGAAATGGAAGTGGTGTTAAAGGTAGCCTATTAGCCCCTGAGCTAACTTTGGCACCAGGAGGCAGTGCTAGTGTTAGTTCAGTGCGGTTTACATCATTTTTTTCAGATCTTAGTCACCCTAATAGGATCCCTGTTATGACTTGGTTCACCAATCCATAGTCGTCAATATTCCTCTCATCACTCCGGCCCATCTCACAATAATTTTGCCGCGATTCCACACCAAATTGGCAACACTGATGCGCCGCTCTCTGCAACTGATCTGGCCTGGGACCCGAGGTGGCTGGCTCTCACAGCCAGCTCCCCCACCGTCCTTTGGGGCTCTGTGTGACTCCGCTCTGCTCTTGCAGGCAGTGTAGGGGAACTGCCTCGTGACGGGGTGTCCCCCAGCTGGCCGTGGGAGTGGAACAGAGTCCTACAGAGCAGTACACTGCCCTCTGAGGTCCCGTGGCTCAGCAGCTTGGCAAGCTTCGCCTCGGGTCCTGGGTCAGGTTGGTTGCAGTGATCGGGGGCCTCCTGGCGCGTGGTGCTAGCAATATGTTGTGGAATCGTGGTAAAATTATTGGGAGATGGGCCGTCGTGACATGCGATACACCATCGACTGTGGATCAGTGAACAAGGCCTCATCCGAGCTTGAAGGAGGCTAAAAGCTAAAGGCTAGAAGCTAGTCAGCTAATGGCTAACTGACGTAAGAGGAAAGGCAGAGTTGAATACATGAAGGATGTTTCTTAAAGTGAGAGGCTTTAAATCAGAGCGGTTCAAGAAAGCCAGGGAAAATACAAAACAAATTTGCTTCAATTATTCAAAAAAAATTTAGAAAATGTGAACAAACAATGTCACAAACATTTCATTAAGACGTGAGCTGCTAAAATGTGGAAAAAGTGTAGTTGATGAACCCTTTAAACTACTGTCTTCAGAGAGAAATGGACACTGCCTTTATTTAACTGAGGTGAGAAAGAAATGAATGGATTAGACGTCCTTGATTTTATGATGTCACTAACCAACAAGCCCCACCTTCCATTCTCTAAACAACCACACCCTGACTGCCTCCTTACTCAGGAGTGGTGGACTCAAAAGAAAAAAAACCAACCGGCTCACTGAAATCAATGAGTAGGCTGAAAACTGACTCCGTCAAAGAGAACTTTAGAGACAGCTTTTTGACATTTCAAAAATACATTTTGCCCTTTAAAACTACATACTGTATATATGTCCTTGAGGATGTCAACACCTAAAACTGATGAATGGAAAATGCACATTTGGAACCATTGCCTCACTATACTAAGGCTTATTTGGCCTTTTTCTTAAAAATAACTGCTATAAAACTGACCAAGTCTCATCTGATTTCTCAAACGTTCTCTCCAGCTGCCAAGTAAACAGTTTTTTGGCTTTTAAATTTTACTATATTTGAGTTGCTTATGTGTTTCGGAATATATCTGCATTGTTTTATTTTAAAGAACACACACACACACACACACACAAAAACATTTAAACCAATATAAAATGACAAGTTAATTTTGTATTTCCTTCATTACATGTACAGCATTTATTCCTTTGGAGCCGAGCTCCTCAAAAGTCTGGACTTGAACATGTGCCATATTAAGTTATGTATGCTTGGCAGTGCTTACCAACTTTGCTGCACTGCTAAAGTGACTGAATGTCAGTGCTGAACACGTGCACTGAGAGACACCGTCACTCATTGGTAAGCACACCCGCTGCCTGTGTGTGCGTTCACTGTGTTCCAAAGCCAGCCGCCCGACTGCCAGTGCCAATGTTGTGTAAGTGAGTGCGCCTGTCACCGGGGTGTGAGCGCCATTTATCACCGGTGCAATTGCATGCACTGATGTTAGCTAACTACCACTGTTAAGCAAGTTATTACCAGCCAGCAGATGCTGCTTGAAAAGTTAGTACTAGTAAAAAAAAAAAAAGCTGATAATTCAAAGAGAAATGGACAGAAATATATGTGTCACGATGAGAGCAACCATGGTTATTTTGAGCAGCACCGTCCACAGAATAG
Source organism: Pholidichthys leucotaenia (assembly GCA_020510985.1). Lineage (NCBI taxonomy): Eukaryota > Metazoa > Chordata > Actinopteri > Cichliformes > Pholidichthyidae > Pholidichthys > Pholidichthys leucotaenia. Next base: position 32,860,469 of record CM035845.1, on the reverse strand, counting down.
TGAGGTGACGACATGAAAACATCTCTTCACACCCTTTGTTCACAGGGAACCAACTGCCCACAGGCCTCAGACCCAACTCAAACCACCATGCTGTGGTGTTGCTGCATGAATGAATAGTTGGGTTTTATGAAAACTTGTTGTATTCACTCAGTTTCCCTTATGGTATGGACAGCTTGGCGACCTGGATTTTTTTCAGCATGTAACAGGCATTAAACAAGGAGTGGACGGGGACAGCCCTTCCCCCCAATCCCCCCAGGAAAAAGAGAACAGTCCCCCCCAGATCATCGGAAACCTTTCCACATCATGTTACATACAGTCACTGAATAAAGTCTATTTGAACCTTAAATGCATTTTCTTTAAAATTTTCAGCTTTTCTCATAAATTTTCAACTTTTTTCTTGTACATTTGCCACTTTGTTCCTCATAATCTGGTACTTTTTGCATCTCAAATCTGCATTTTTCTTGTAAATATGCAACCTTTTTCATGGTTTGTGAGTTTTTTCTTGTAAATTTACATTTTTTTTTCCTCCACAAATTTGCAGCTTTTTTCTTGTAAATTTGACTTTTTGTAAAATTGCAACTTTTTCTTAAAAAGTTGCAATTTTTTTCCTCCTAAACTTGTAACCTTTTTTTCTTGTACATTTGCAGCTTTTTTGCCTATATGTGTACATTTTTTTTCCATAAATGTTTGACTGACTACGGGGGAAGGGGTGGCTGAAAAGTCCGTAGTGGTCAAATCTGACCAAATGTGGTTTATTTTCAACATAGTCTCCCCTTCAGTCCACACACTTCTTCCACTGGTGTTGCAGCGCTTGGATCCCTGCGGTTGAGAAATAAACCATCCATCCATCCATCCATCCATCTTCTACTGCTTTTCCGGCAGTCCGGGTCATGGAGGCAGCAGTTCAAGCAGAGAAGCCCAGACTTCTCTCTCCCCAGCCACCTGCTCCAGCTCTTCAGAGCGGATACCAAGGCGTTCCCAGACCAGCTGGGAGACAAAGTCTCTCCACCGAGTCCTGGGTCTGCCCCGGGGTCTCCTCCCAGTGGAACGTGCCCAAAACACCTCAAGTGGGAGGCGTCCAGGAGGCATCCTGATCAGACGCCCATACCACCTCAACTGACTCCTTTCAATGTGGAGGCGCAGCAGTTCTACTCTGAGCCTCTCCTGGATGACTGAGCTCCTCACCCTATCTCTGAGGGGGAGTCCAGCAATCCTATGGAGAAAGCTCATTTCAGCCGCTTGTATCCGCAATCTCTTTCTTTCGGTCATTACCCAAAGCTCGTGACCATAGGTGAGAGTAGGAACGTACTGTAGATTGACTGGTAAATCGACAGCTTTGCCTTAGAACTAAGCTCCCTCTTCACCACAACAGACCGGTACAACGTCCGCATCACTGCAGATGCTGCTCCAATCCGTCTGTCGATCTCTCGCTCCATTCTCCCCTCACTCGTGAATAAGACCCTGAGATACTTAAACCCCTCCACATGGGGCAGGAGCCTGTCCCCAACCCGGAGAGAACAATCCACCTTTTTCCGGCTGAGGACCATGGACTCGGACTTGGAAGTGCTGATTCTCATCCCAGCCACTTCACACTCAGCGGCAAACCGTCCCAGCAAGAGCTGTAGGTCATTGCTGGATGAAGCCAACAGGACAACATCATCTGCAAACAACAGAGGTGAGTTCCTGTAGTCACCAAGCATGACACCCTCCGTTCCCTGGCTGTGCCTAGAAATCCTGTCCGTAAAAATTATGAACAGGATTGGTGACAAAGGGCAGCCCCTGGTGGAGTCCAACTCTCACTGCGAATGAGTCCGACCGAGTGTTGGCAATACGAACCAAACTCTCACAACGGTCATACAGAGACCAAATAGCTCGTAACAACAAGCCCGATACCCCATACTCCCGAAGCACCCCCCACAAAAAACCACAAGGGACGCGGTCGAATGCCTTCTCCAAGTCCACAAAACACATGTAAACTGGTTGGACAAACTCCCACGAAGCCTCGAGAATTCTCGAGAGGGTAAAGAGCTGGTCCGATGTGCCACAGCCAGGACGAAAACCACATTGATCCTCCTGAATCCAAGGCTCAACCAACGGCCGGACTCTCCTCTCCAGTACCTTGGCATAGACCTTCCCAGGGAAGCTGTGGAGTGTGATCCCTCTAAAGTTGGAGCACATCCTCCGGTCCCCTTTTTTGAAGAGAGGAACCACCACCCCGGTTTGCCATGCCAAAGGCACTGTCCCTGACCTCCACGCAATGTTGCAGAGGCGTGTCAACCATGACAGCCCTACAACATCCAGGGCCTTCAGGTACTCAGGGCAAATCTCATCCACCCCCGGGGCCCGGTCACCAAGGAGATTTTTAACCACCTTGGCGACCTCAGCCCCTGTGATAGGTGAGTCATCCCCCTCGTCCACAAGCCCTGCTTCCTCTGTGGAAGGTGTATCAGAGGGATTGAGGAGATCCTCAAAGCATTCCTTGCACCACCGCCCGACGATATCCCCAGTCAAAGTCTGGGGATATCGTCGGGGATATCCTGGGGATAAGAGCTGCAGCCGCAAGGTGGTCGGTGCATCTCGTGGTGGCAAACCCCTAACCAAGTGGTGGACACCAATGGTGACGGGGGCCATTAAGCTGAAGAAGGAGTCCTATCAGGCTTGGTTGGCTTGTGGGACTCCCGAAGCAGCTGAGGTGTACCGGCAGGCCAAGCAGACTGCAGCTCAGGTGGTTGCTGAAGCAAAAACCCAGGTATGGGAGGAGTTCGGTGAGGCCATGGAACAAGACTTTTGGTCGGCCTCGAAGAGAAAATAAACCACATTTGGTCAAATTTGACCACTATGAACTTTTCAGCCCCCCTCATACATTAACACTTATAGTGTCCCACAATATTTACACTGGTGACAATGTTCTGTATATCACCCCCACCCCCCACCCCCAAAAGAGGAAATGAAATATCTGCCAATGCAGCATGCTGGCATTATTCTGGACTACTGGCCCACTGTAAAGTATAACTGTGTACCCCTGCTTTAGAGTATAGTAATATTTATCACATTAGTTATAGCTGTCTCGAGATTATTTTATTGGTAGTTAACAGATACATTCTTTTACTCTAAATTTACCTTGTTTCCTTTCTTTAAAGAGATTAACTTTGCTGGGCTAAATTATTAATATATATTTGTTTACACTTAGTATTTACTTATACTCAAGTATGTTGATTCTTTTGAATTTTGTAAATTATACTTATCACTTGTTTGTCAATGTAAAGTTTTATTTAAACACATCATTGCTGTCTGATAAAAAAACACTTATTTCCAAAATTGCTACTTTTCCAGAAATTAAACCATACTGTCAATGACAGAGTAGCTTATTCCAGCCTGAGAAAATTCTTGGGAGGATTCTTGGAGGGAAAACGTGAGGCGGCAGGGTCTGTATCTACATCAATGACGCTTGGTGCCACAATGCAACTGTTGTACATAAACACTGTTCTCCATTGGTGGAGTTTATGATCAAGTGCCGACCCTTTAACATGCCGAGAGAATTTTCAGCTGTCCTACTAGCCGCCGGGTATGCCCCGCTCACTGGCATCGGTGAGAGAAGTAAAGCACTAAATGAACTCTATCAGGCCATCAGTGAGAAACAAACAGCGCATCCAGACGGATTCCTCATCACAGCAGGAGACTTCAACCATCCACCCATCTTCTTCCGCTTAATCCTTTTCGGGTTGCGGGGGCGCTGGAGCCTATCCCAGCATCTTTGGGCGAGAGGCAGGGTACACCCTGGACAGATCGCCAGTCCATCACAGGGCCAACACAGAGAGACAGACAACCATTCACTCTCACATCCATACCTAAGGACAATTTAGAATCCCCAGTTGATGCCAGTTAACCTAACCTGCATGTCTTTGGCATGTGGGAGGAAACCGGAGTACCCGGAGTAAACCCACGCAGACACGAGGAGAACATGCAAACTCCACACAGAAGGGTCACCGATGGTCTGGGGGTGGGATCGAACCCACGATGGTCAAGGGAGACTTCAACCAAGCAGATTTAAAGGCCCTCCTACCAAATCTACACCAACATGTAGACTTCCCAACAAGAGGAGACAATTTGCTCGACCTGGTGTACACAACCCACAAGAAAGCATACAGAGGTTTTTAGAAAGTACGTTTTCTAAGCTTTCCAATGATACCAGGCACTCATGGGTTTTTTTCCCGGGACTTGCTGCTAGCAAACAAAGAAAGAGTCATGATTTATGACTTCGTCTGCCTGCAGCTCGTAATGACACGGTGCGCATTCCGACTCATTTTGCCAGCACAGGTCACAAATGCCCAGATCTTGTGAACTTTGAAATGAAAATAACTGCCTAGGAGGCAATAGATAAATGTAGGCTCGCTATTTGGCAATAAACTGGTCAATACATGCCCTTTTATTTCATGTGCTGTAACAGCTTATTAATGATTTATGAAGTGTTTACAACCAAATTAATGAGTTACTTATACACCATTTGTAAATCACTTATGTTGGTGTTTTTTATTACTTTTTTAAAGAAGTAACCTATTTTGGGCTTTATTTTTCTAGGATAGAGTCACTTGTTTGTTGCACGAAATCTGGAAACACTATATATCTACAGTGTCATGCTGCAGAGCCATTAATCAAGCCTCTGGACATTAATTATGATCGATGCACTGCAGGAGCACCACAATTAACATTTGCATTTGTTTGATCAGTTGAATGGCTCCTTCCCCACCGTGAATGATTACATTATTAAGGTCCCTTCATGTCTTCTCACCATGCATGCTCTGTAGAGGTGCTTCGGATCCTGTGTCAGCTGGTGAAGGGCCAAGAAGGTGTAGGCATTACCAGCTGCACCGTGGCACAGTCCGTAGCCCTTCTTCAATAAACCATAGTGCCATACAACCTCGCCACACTGCAGGGCGTCCTCCAGATACTGAGAAATGCCAAACACCTGGAAAAGGAATGGAGACGAGACTATAAAGGTTTGTTCTGCAATGTTCTCTATTGTTTTCTCTTCTTCTTGGTCATAACATCAAAAATAAATATGAAAATATAACCTGTTTTAATAAATTATGTTCTACTGCATTCAAAATGAAGATGAATTTATCCTAAGAAAATGCCAGTAATACAAAAAGACAAAGGATACAAGATAAAAACATGACTGAAATTCACCACAAGATGGTACCATGACTCTACTAATGACCAACCTTCAACCTCACCATCTCATGTTTAAATTCAGTTTAAGCAAGACGGATATTTTTCAAACGCCTTTTTAACGTCCCCTAAAATAATTCAAGTTTAACTTTTTAGAAAAAAAATGCCATTAAATGTAACCATTAACTTTCATGGTCTTTCATGGTCACGCCGTCAGATGGTCTCTCTGAGACGGCGGGAGGCGGGGCCGGCTCGGTGGATCCGACAGATCTGCTGAGCTGGCCCCGCCTACGAAAATCAGCTGATAAATGTCACCTGGCAGCAATCAGCTGATTCTTCTGACGAAGGCTGCAGTGCAGTTGAAACATGTAAAGAAGGTAAAGACATCTTTCCATTTTATTTTTTGTCTTTTATATGAACAAAAGATAAATAGCTGAACAATAATTCGATCATGAGGAAAAAATTAAGTAATCATCTTGAAATGTCTATAATTCAAACAAATATCCAAATATGCAAACTAAATATGCAAATTAGTCCACAGATAAAATAGAGACCTTAATGAGCCATTGCACCTGGCTGACTGACAGGAAACATGGCCACAGCAAGGGCTATCATGTTAAAAAATGTTAAGGATTATAAATATCTTTCAAGAAGGTAATTCAACACAGTGGCGAAAGATGTTGGCTGTTACTGGTCAACTGTGTTTAAAATTTAGAGCAAGTCCAAATAAAATGTGTAACCTGTATAAGGGAAATATAACGGTAGATCAAGGAAGATGTCAACGTGTCTGAGGACAGAAAACGTAACAATGCACTGAAAACAGAAAACGCTCAATAAAAGAAATGAAAAACAAATGGGCAAAAACTGCAGTCAGCAGGTCTCATTCTTGAAATCTGTGAGCAGATTTGTGTTTAAATCACCTCAGCACTACAAACTCACTGTGGATTTAAGAACGCTGCGTAAAACCCAGACTTGTTCGTAGGTCCGTGTCTGAGGTCATAAATCCCATTCATTCCTAAACTGGCCAGGCGCTCTCGATGGTCAGCAATTGGCATAAATCCCCACACAAGAACCACCATATAAGGAGGTGTGGACAGCGGCTTCCTGTTGATCTGATGGGCCAGGACGGAGGTGACAGATGTTGCCAGGAAAAAAATGCAACAGCTGGAAGACGCACATCACAGTCACAACTTTTTTTTTTTTCGAGAGTTCCCTTTATTGCAAACAGACCCTTAAACCCCAACAAACGCAAAACATTAGGTGTTAAGGTGATTTAACTTGCTATATTAAGTGTTAAATCCATTGTTTCCTTGTACTGTCAGTCCCTCCAGGATTTCGTGGGATGTTTTTATGATTGTTGCAGCCCAAAAAGCCTGAATTTGCAGGAGCTTTTTTAAAAAGTTGTGTTGTTTTTAGACTTTTGCACTAAAAGTTGTAGGAAGAATTACAGATTTTAAAGTGGATGGTTTTTTTTTTCCAGTTTACTGCAGTGGTATTCTATATAGCAATACAAGAAAAGCACAGGATTATCAAAAATTTGCTATTACAGTGATTTGTAAATTAAGCAGAAACTTCAGCTTCAGTCAGAGACAAATTTGATTGGTGAAACTGACGGAAGCTGATGAGGACTGGCCAAAATTGTGGGAAAGTTGCAGTGATTGGACAAAGTTGCAAGGTCGCACAATAGTTGCGCTGATTGGCTGATTTCGCGTGAATTGACACGATCGCAACATCGTGAAATCCTGGAGGGACTGTACTGTACTACTGTACAATGACAATAAAGCCTATTCTCTTCTCTCTAAATTACTATACATTTTATCAGTCATCACTAATACCGTGGTGTTTGGTCAGTAACATGGACCTGTCTCCTGATTAAATAAAACGGGAGAAATGTAATTTTTAAGTTCAATAATTAAACTCTAAATATGTATATATTATTTTAACAAGCTATGCACAGGAATAAAAATCTGTCTTATTTTAGTTAATGAGAAATCCTTTAAAAATTTTAGTCCGATGAAATGTTGATGTTTACTTCTCTTTTATTCAGTTAGATCTCTTTTGTGTGTTTGTGGCTATAAAAATGGGGGGTTGAAGATATGAAAATGATCATCATTCAAAATAATCGATGCATTCTTTTATGGAGCTCTCTTATGGAGAGCTTGCTCCTTCTGTAATTGATAGCATGGTAGATAGTGTGATAGCTTCTCTGCATCAGACTCTAGACATGGTGGCCCCTTTAAAAAAGAAAAAGTCTAATCAGAGATTTCTGACTTCTTGATTAAACACAGAAACATGTAGCTTAAAACAGAAGACTCGCCAATTAGAAAGAAAATGGTGCTCCACTAAATTAGATGAAATCTATTTAGCTTGGAGAAATCAACTTCTAATTTATAAAAAAATCACTTAGGAACGCTAGAACAAGTTATTATTCTGCATTTAATAGAAGAGAACAAGAATAATCCCAGATTTCTTTTCAGCACTGTAGCCAGGCTGACAAAGAGTCAGGACTCTGTCAATCCTAGCATTCTCTTAGAGCTTACTAGTCAGAACTTTATGAACTTCTTCAACAATAAAGTTTTAGCTATCAGAGGTAAAATCAGTCAGATTCTTTCCACCGTTAACTTAAATACAGTAACTACTACAACTCCTTCAATTGATATCTGTTTGGATGAGCTTACTCCAATTGACCTTTTCGAATTAGATAAAATAATTTCCTCATCCAAGCCTTCAACTAGTCTTTTAGACCCTATTCCTAAAAGGTTTTTATTGGTAGCTCTATTCTTCAAATAATCAATTCTTCATTAACATTAGGCCATGTACCGCAGGCTTTTAAAACTGCTGTAATTAAATCCTGACTTAAAAAGCCAACGCTGGATCCAAGAGTTTTAAAAAGCTAACTATAGACCAATCTCTAATTGCCTTTCATTTCAAAAATCTTAGAAAGAGTTGTTGCTACTAGGGATGGGCATAATTAATCGATTAATCGATAATTGATCATTAAGAATTTCACCGAGGAAGTTCATTTTCGTTGACAAACCGATTTTTTTTTTAAAAACAATCCGAATGTAGGTTATTAGGCCTAGTGCACGGCCGTCCTTAAACAATGCAATGCATTTAACTGTGCCACTGGCAAAATTTGGGCACCAGGGGGCAACATTTCACCATCGCCGTACCCTGGCGTGCCTCAGTTGATACATGCGAGCTTCCGTAGGTCAATCGCCAAATCATGAAGAGGTCGCGGCGAAGTGTTGCGTGGGACCACTTTAATTTAAAAAATGACCAGGTGTACTGCAATCACTGCAATGCAGCATACAAATATACCTCATCGACAACACAAATGATGTATTATTTGAACACCACTCATCCAAGCCTGGTAAAAGACGGTGGCGGCGGTTCATCACCTCTAACCCAGGCTAGCCTGGACTCGATGCTAGCACGGAGGAGCTGCAGTGCTCAATGAGCAGAGAAGGTCACCGAACTGATAGCGAAGATGGTCGAAACAGACATGCTCCCTGTCAGTGCCGTGGAGGGCAAAGGTTTTCAGGAATTAATCAAATTTTTGGAACCGGAATACACCATGGCATCAAGACGCACCGTGACGAGACGGATAGAAACACACTACGAACAGAGGGCACAGGAGCTGGTTAAAGAGTTGTCCATGGCGGAGAAAGTGGCTATAACCACTGACTGCTGGTCTGCGTTAACCTCGGAGAGTTATATCACGATCACCTGCCACTATATCAGCGATGAGTGGAAAGTCAATTCGGCTGTACTGCTGACCGAAAGCCTGCCAGGACGACATACAGCTGACCATCTCGCTGAAAAGCTAAACGAAGCTGTAGGGCAGTGGGGTCTTGAAGGCAAAGTTCTTGCATGTGTCCATGACAATGCAGCGAATATTGTTGCTGCCAACAACGCCACCAGAGTAAGCTGGATTTCATGCCCTTGCTTTGCTCACACTTTACAGTTGGCAATCAATGACGGGTTTGCTCTGTACCTGCATCGGGTAATATCAGTGGCCAGCAAGCTCGTGAGCCACTTTAATCACAGCACATCAGCAACCACAGCACTGCTAAAGAAGCAAGAACAGATGGGGCTCGCAACTCACCGGCTTATCCAGTCATGCAAAACACGGTGGAACTCCGTGTGTGAGATGTTCGATCGGCTTGTGGAGCAGCATTGGGCTGTTGTTGCTGTGCTATCGGATCGAAACGTAACCAAACTCCAAGATGCCAGGATGCTGGAACTGAAGGATGAATATTGGCAGTTGATGGAAGACACGCAACCTGTGCTGTCAGCACTTAAATGTGCCACCACAGTTATGTCTGCCGAAGAAGACGTGTCCATTTCAAACATATATCCTGTCACCTTTGGGTTCGTCAATATCCACCTCATTCGCCGTGAAGAAGACGGGGCCAGACTTGTCGAATTCAAGGAAAAAGTGCGGTCCTCCCTCATCGAGTGAATGAATGTAAGTTTAACTATTTTGGAAGCCTTATTTTATTCTATATGATTTCAAATTAAATGGCTATATAATTTCTATTAGTTATCATAATTGCTTAACTGTTCTGTTGTGTATAGAACAATATGTATCCTAACTCTTACTTCATTTTCCACCATACAGGTCCAGTCTGATGAGTTTGTGTCATCCGTCAGCATGATAGCGACGATGTTGGACCCACGCCACAAGCATCTCGGCTTTCTTTCACCAGCACAGAGAGTGGTTGCCAATGCGAAACTGGTTCACCTGGCCACAGCAGTGGGGACCAGTGAAGAAGAGGCTGTTCCACTGGATGGGGACGAGGTTACGTCTGACCGCGCAAACACTACTGCTGCGGACTCAAAGCGCCACGTCTCAGCTATGGCACTCCTTCTTGGAGATGACTATGCCACTCATCACGAGACTGACATCGATGCCGAATTTCAGAACTTTTTGCGAGAGACTCCACCACCACTGGGTTGTACCCCAACCGACTGGTGGAGAGATAATGGAGTTCGGTTCCCAAGGTTGGCGAAATTAGCTAATAGGTACTTGTGCATCCCGGCCACGTCTGTCCCATCCGAACGGGTTTTTTCAGCGGCAGGACTGACAGTGACCAGAATTCGGTCACGTCTGACGCCAGAGCATGTGAATATGCTCATCTTTTTAAACAAAAATGGGTAGCCGTCTGTAATAATACTGGAGTCGTGATGCTATCCTGATAATTGGATATACAAAGGCCTTGTTGCCTTGTTACAGGCTTTTCGAGATTGTTGTTTTATTATTTTTATTTAGGGTAAAAAAAACGGCTGTTCCGTTATGTTGTCACTGACATGAGTTCCCGTTTTACTGCCAAACACTGAACAAGCGCATTTTTTTTTTTAACAAAAAGCAGGCCTATAATTCTGATGCCGTGATATAATGGGATAGCCTACGTAAAGGCAAATTGTTGTGTAGCTTTCTTATTTTGATATCCTTGTTTTTAAACAAAGGAAAAGAAAAATGTAAAAGAAATATATGTTCTGTTATGTGTCCTGTATGTGTCTTCCGTTATTGTCTGGCTCGCAACTTGAAGCCTCCCTCGTTTGCGCAATGCACGTGTTCACGTTTTACTGCAAACTTGTCTTGTTAATAAATTCATCCTCGAAGAAAAACACTCTGTATTTTTTTTATTATTATTCTCAATACATAAGAGTATAGGCATAATAGGCTTAAATGTGATTGTTTTTTAATATAAAAATGTTAATGATTAACCGATTATTAATCATTAATTGTCCCGACGATCGACAAAGAAAATTTCACCGAATGCCCATCCCTAGTTGCTACACAATTATTTGACCACTTGCAGGGAAATGATTTATTTGAAGAGTTTCAATCTGGGTTTAGAATCCCTCATAGTACTGAAACAGCTTTGGTGAAGATCACTAATGACCTCCTTATCGCATCTGATAATGGACTTGTTTCTGTACTTGTCCTTTTGGACCTTAGTGCAGCTTTTGATACTATTGATCAGAACATTTTACTTGATAGATTAGAACACCTTGTTGGACTTAATGGAACTTCGTTGCAGCGGTTTAAATCTTATTTATCTGATAGGTTCCAGTTTGTTTGTGTCAATAGTGAGTTTTCTTCTAACTCAAAGCTCAGTCACGGAGTTCCACAGGGATCTGTGCTAGGCCCTAGTGTGGCATAATCCCCACAACAGCTGGACAGGCACAGCAATGTGTGTATTCAATGTGTGTATTAATGTCTACAGACAGCCCGCTTCTTCTGGCTTTTTCCGGCTCACTACTGTGATGTTAATGTGCCATTCATGCATTGTGCCATTCATGCATTGTGTTCATGCTTCCTGTCCTTACTGTGTCTATACACTGATGACAATATGTAGATGTGCCTTGTAACCTCTTTTGTCCTGCAGTTCTGGAGCAGAGGCGATTCCTGGCTTGCAATCTCCTTATTGTTATGTGTGTCTCTCAAATGCAAATGCCCATACCTACTGCTGTGAATGCCTTTCATGTATTGTCTGTAGTTGGGTATATATGCTGCATTATTCTGCAAATCTCGCTCTCACTCTTTGACTACTGCTGCTGACACACACATCCTGTGTCTCTTTGCTGAGAGCCTGAGGACCCGCTCCAGTCTGCTCACACAAGGGCTGGAGCGGAGTTCCTATGACGGCGGTATGATTTAATAAACCTACTTAAAAACTCTCAGTTCGCTCCTTATTTTTTGTGCTGCCATATTGGTGACCCCGAGAATGCACACGCTTTGTGCAACGCAACCTTCTGGTCTGGACAGCCTCGCTGGCGACCCCGAAGAGAGCACACGCCTTGTGCAGCAACCTTCTGTCTGGACAGTTACGCTGGTGACCCCGAGAAAGCGCACGTTTTGTGCGACGCAACCTTATGGTCTGGACAGTTACGCTGGTGACCCCGAGAAAGCGCACGTTTTGTGCGATGCAACCTTCTGGTCTGGACAGCTACACTGGTGACCCGTTCTTCATGGTGAGATCTGCACGTCTGAGATCTGCACATCCATGCTGGACCGGCCGCTCTCACAGTTTCTCTCCATACGAGAGCACACGCACCTTGTCCTCTCTCCACGACGGCGACCCACGGCCGACGGAGAACGCAGCGCGTGGACCTGAACGCACCATGACCTATCTACAGCAACTCATTGAACAGGGATGATTAAGCTCCCTGATCCTGTCTCCTCTCCAGCTGGCCCACCCACGCACGGAGCCCCGGCACACGCACCGGGGAGTTACGAGGACGGCGCACCACGCACGGGACGCATACGGCTTTACAGACCCCCATCCTCCTTCGCCGCTGCACACAGGCCCTTCAGGGTTACTCGTTCACCTGAGGCACGCATGCAGCTTGCTCACAGGATTTACTAATGGTCTTAGCACATAGGGAATTCAGTAGTCTGCGGTTCCCGAGGGCTTTAGGGTTGTGCCCGCACCTAAAGTCAACACGCCAAGTCCCTTTGCTTTTGTTTTTTTTTTCTTACAGCTGCCCCTGTTTTCTTCATGGCCGCTGTTAATCCTCGCCGCTTCCTTTTTTCTTCACGGCCGCTATTAATCCTTGCAGGACTTAATCGCGGGAGGAGCCAGTGACTAATTTTTCTTCTTGTGGATCTCCGCACGTTCAACGGGACAGCCCCTCGACATCGCGGACCAACAAGCAATTTTTGCGCGGCTCGGACGATTTCACCGTCTCCGGCCGGCATTTACTACCCCCCACCCCCCTCCACCTCCGCCTGCACAGAGCTTTCCCTGCTCGCTGCCAAAACCGGACTATCGAGGCCTCGGCCGCCTGCCGAGCCCTCTGGGGGGGAGCGTGTGGCGTAATCCCCACAACAGCTGGACAGGCACAGCAATGTGTGTATTAATGTCTACAGACAGCCCGCTTCTTCTGGCTTTTTCCGGCTTACTACTGTGATGTTAATGTGCCATTCATGCATTGTGCCATTCATGCATTGTGTTCATGCTTCCTGTCCTTACGGTGTCTATACACTGATGACAATATGTAGATGTGCCTTGTAACCTCTTTTGTCCTGCAGTTCTGCAGCAGAGGCGATTCCTGGCTTGCAATCTCCTTATTGTTATGTGTGTCTCTCAAATGCAAATGCCCATACCTACTGCTGTGAATGCCTTTCATGTATTGTCTGTAGTTGGGTATATATGCTGCATTATTCTGCAAATGTCGCTCTCACTCTTTTGACTACTGCTGCTGACACACACATCCTGTGTCTCTTTGCTGAGAGCCTGAGGACCCACTCCAGTCTGCTCACACAAGGGCTGGAGCGGAGTTCCTATGACGGCGGTATGATTTAATAAACCTACTTAAAACCTCACTTCGCTGCCTTATTTTATCTGCTGCCGCACTAGTTAGTTTATACAGTGCATCTGGAAAGTATTCACAGCGCTTCACTTTTTAAATATTTTATGTTACAGCCTTATTCCAAAGGGGATTAAATTCGTTTTTTTCCTCAAAATTCTACACACAATACCCCATAATGACAATGTGATAAAAGTTTTTTTTGAGATTTTTGCAAATTTATTAAAAAGAAAAAATTAAGAAATCACATGTATATACGGTAAGTATTCACAGCCTTTGCTCAATACTTTGTTGATGCTCCTTTGGCAGCAATTACAGCCTCAAGTCTTTTTGAATATGATGCCATACGCTTGGCACACCTATCTTTGGCAGTTTCGCCCATTCCTCGTTGCAGCACCTCTTAACTCTTTAACTGCTCTAGGTGCCATGTGGCGCCTGGTGAAATGCAAGGCAACTCAAGCCCCCCCCCCCCCCCCCAGTGGTCAAGAGTGCTAAAAATTTTTGTCAATAAAACAGTTCAGATTTCCAAGGCTATAACTTAAAAGTTACAAGAGATAATGGCTTACTGTCAATTAGAAAGATGCAGAATATGATCTAAAGTTTCAGACAGGAATAAATTTATGCATCTAATATGCATAATGTCGCGGCAGCTATATAAATTACATAACTCAGTCAAAAGTGGACTTTGGACACATTTACATAAAGAATGATCCGGGTTTTTTGACGCCAATTTGTCTACAGGGGTATGTTTTTATCTAATCTTCAAAGTATATGAACTAGAAAATCAATAAAATGTCAAAAAAACATATTTCTCGTGGACAAAATTGTTGGTACCCATCTGTTAATGAAAGAAAAACCCACAATGGTCACAGAAATAACTTGAATCTGACAAAAGTGGTAATAAATAAAAATTCTATGAAAATTAACCAATGAAAATCAGACAATGCTTTTGAATTGTGGTTCAACAGAATTACTTTAAAAACACAAACTCATGAAACAGGCCTGGACAAAAATGATGGTACCCCTAGAAAAGGTTGAAAATAATGTGACCATAGGGACATGTTCAACCAAGATGTGTCCTCTAATTAACATCACAGGTGTCTACAAACTTGTAATCAGTCAGTCGGCCTATTTAAAGGGTGACAAGTAGTCACTGTGCTGTTTGGTGACATGCTGTGTACCACACTAAACATGGACCAGAGGAAGCAAAGGAGAGAGTTGTCTCAGGAGATTAGAAAGAAAATTATAGACAAGCATGTTAAAGGTAAAGGCTATAAGACCATCTCCAAGCAGCTTGATGTTCCCGTGACTACAGTTGCACATATTATTCTGAAATTGAAGATCCACGGGACTGTAGCCAACCTCCCTGGACGTGGCCGCAGGAGGAAACTTGATGAAAAATGGAAGAGACGGATAATACGAATGGTGACAAAAGAGCCCAGAACAACTTCTAAACACATTCATGGTGAACTCCAAGGTCAAGGTACATCAGTGTCGGATCGCACCATCCGTCGTCGTTTGAGCCAAAGTGGACTTCATGGGAGACGACCAAGGAGGACACCACTGCTGAAAACACAAAATAAAAAAGCCAGACTGGAATTTGCCAAACTGCATGTTGACAAGCTACAAAGCCTCTGGGAGAATGTCCTATGGACAGACGAGACAAAACTGCAACTTTTTGGCAAGGCACATCAGCGCTATGTTCACAGAAGCAAAAATGAAGCATACCGAGAAAAGAACACCGTCCCTACTATGAAACATGGAGGAGGTTCTGTTATGTTCTGGGGCTGCTTTGCTGCATCTGGCACAGGGTGTCTTGAATCTGTGCAGGGTACAATGAAATCTCAAGACTATCAAGGTACAGTATTCTAGAGAGAAATGTGCTGCCCAGTGTCAGACGGCTTGGTCTCAGTCGCAGGTCATGGGTCTTGCAATAGGATAATGACCCAAAACAAACAGCTAAAAACGCCCAAGAATGGCTAAGAGCGAAACATTGGACTATTCTAAAGTGGCTTCTTATGAGCCCTGATCTAAATCCTATTGAACATCTGTGGAAGGAGCTGAAACATGCCGTCTGGAGAAGGCACCCTTCAAACCTGAGACAACTGGAGCAGTTTGCTCATAAGGAGTGGGCCAAAATACCTGCTGAGAGGTGCAGAAGTCTTATTGACACTTACAGAAATCATTTGATTGCAGTGATTGCCTCAAAAAGTTGTGCAACAAAATATTAAGTTAAGGGTACCATCATTTTTGTCCAGGCCTGTTTCATGAGTTTGTTTTTTAAAATAATTCTGTTGAACCACAATTCAAAAGCACTGTCTGATTTTCATTAGTTAATTTTCATAGAATTTTTATTTATTACCACTTTTGTCATATTCAAGTTATTTCTGTGACCATTGTGGGTTTTTCTTTCATTAACAGAGGGGTACCAACAATTTTGTTCACGGCTGTATCTGTTACCGGGAGGGGGGCTCACCCACCCATGTGACCGGGCCGTTTTGTCCATCGTAGCCGATGTTTCTGTGTTTGCTCAGCCATTTATCACCGTGTACCACATCTCCAAACTCTTATGATTACCCCACGCAAATTTTGTTTGTATTATGTGGGTATTTTTTCTGTTTGGTGCATTTTTCCTGTGGGAATCCATGCCGCCTGTGGGCGCTGCCATCTTGTTACGGGGAGCTCAGTTTTTTGTTACATCGACCTCGATGTAACACGTTTACTTAGTAATTTACACCCATGTACCACATCTATAAACTCTTATGATTATCCCATGTGAATTTCGTTTGTATTACGCAGCTATTTTTCCCATGTCATGCAGTTTCCGTCATCATCGCTGCCGTGATGACAGATCGTGAAGGCATACACATTGGTGTGTGAGCTCAAAGCGGAAAAAGGAAGAATAATAATGAGGATTTCTCCTTCTTTGCTATATTCCATGTCAGCCATGATTCCTTCGGTGCGTGTCTGCCACCATCTAAACTGTAAGATCAATAGAGATTAGTACAAATTCTCAGTATAGCCGGGGGACGTCAATAAGTTGACATGTGCAGTTGCTGCGCTGTGCCACTGGGGGCGCGTGACCCGTCCATTTAATCTGGGCAGTTAAAAGGGTTAAGCTCCATCAGACTGGATGGGAAGCGTCGGTGCACTGCCATTTTCAGATCTCTCCAGAGATATTCAATTGGATTCAAGTCTGGGCTCTGGCTGGGTCACTCAAGGACATTCACAGAGTTGTCCTGAAGCCACTCCTTTGATATCTTGGCTGTGTGCTTAGGGTCGTTGTCCTGCTGAAAGATGAACCACTGCCTCAGTCTGAGGTCAAGAGCGCTCTGGAGCAGGTTTTCATCCAGGATGTCTCTGTACATTACTGCATTCATCTTTCCCTCTATCCTGACTAGTCTCCCAGTTCCTGACGCTGAAAAACATTCCCACAGCATGATGCTGCCACCACCATTGGCATAATTATGAGTGGTGCCTGGTTTCCTCCAAACATGATGCCTGGCATTCACCTCAGAGAGTTCAATCTTTGTCTCATCAGACCAGAGAATTTTGTTTTTCATGGTCCGAGAGTCCTTCGGCTGCCTTTTGACAAACTCCAGGTGGGCTGCCATGTGCCTTTTACTAAAGGAGTGGCTTCATTCTGGCCACTCTACCAGACAAGCTTGATTGGTCGATTGCTGCAGAGATGGTTGTCCTTCTGGAAGGTTCTGCTCTCCCCACAGAGAAATGCTGGAGCTCTGACAGAGTGATTATTGGGTTCCTGGTCACCTCCCTGACTAAAGCCCCTCTCCCCCGATCGCTCAGTTTAGATGGCCGGCCAGCTCTAGGAAGAGTCCTGGTGGTTCCAAACTTCTTTCATTTACGGATGATGGAGGCCACTGTGCTCATTGGGACCTTCAAAGCAGCAGAAATTTTTCTGTACCCTTTCCCACATTTGTGCATCAAGACAATGCTGTCTTGGAGGTCTACAGACAATTCCTTTGACTTCATTCTTGGTTTGTGCTCTGACATGCACTGTCAACTGTGGGACCTTATATAGACAGGTGTGTGCCTTTCCAAATCATGTCCAATCAACTGAATTTACCACAGGTGTACTCCAATTAACTAACTAACTAACTAACTAACCTGCACTTATATAGCACTTTTCTAGTCACAAAGACCACTCAAAGCGCTTTCATTAATACTAACCCTCTATTCTAAGGGCCTATAGGAAACAGATATCTAGGGACAATTTAGAACAGCCAATTAACCTAACATGCATGTTTTTGGCATGTGGGAGGAAACCGGAGAAATCCCGGAGTAAACCCACGCAACACGGGGAGAACATGCAAACTCCACACAGATCACTGTTGGTCGGGGGCTGGGATTGAACCCACGATCCCACGATCCCCACAATCCCCCAGCCAAGGGTAAACTGTGCTGCCGCAGTGCTAACCACTGCGCCACCGTGCAGCCAATTAAGCTGTAGAAACATCTCAAGGATGATCAGTGGAAACAGGATGCACCTGAGCTCAACGGTAAAGGCTGTGAATACTTATGTACATGTGTTTTCTTAGTTTTTTATTTTTAATAAATTTGCAAAAATCTCAAAAAACATTTTTCACATTGTCATTATAGGGTATATTGTGTGTAGAATTTTGAGGAAAAAAATGAATTTAATCCCTTTTGGAATAAGGCTGCAACATAACAAGATGTGGAAAAAGTGAAGTGCTGTGAATACTTTCTGGATGCACTGTATATGCTTCCGCTAGGCAACATTATTAGAAAGCACTGCATACATTTTCATTGTTATGCAGATGACACACAATTATACTTGTTAATGAAGCCAGATGATAGTAATCAATTAGCCAAATTAGAGGCTTGTCTTCAGGAAATCAAAGCTTGGATGACTTGTAATTTCCTGCTATTAAATTCAGATAAGACTTAAGTCAGAACTCAGAAAAGATTTATTGCCAAGTACATTAACAGTAAACAACTGATAACATACGAGGGATTTGACTTGACACAGAAAATGACCTGCATTTCCGGTGACGCGGCAGCATCTGAAAAACGCGCCTGTCATCAGATGGGTACAGGATGCATAGGGAGGAAAAGGATAACACAATAGGAAAGAGCAAAAAACCATTGATTGTCAGAATACCGGTCATATATGATCAATATTATGATTACAAGAAAAAAAGCCCTCAATGCACAGTTAGCAGACAAGAATGTACACAAGGACACAAAGAGAGCAGTGAGTGAGTGATCTTTTCCATCAGTTTTTGAGTCAGTGTGGGTGTAGTGTTGAGTGTAGGTGTTGTATCAGTTAAGAACAACAAAGTCTCTTTGGCAGGAGATGTTTTGTCTTAGCTGCTGGCATTTGTCCTTGAGCCATGCAGCTGACTGTCTGTAGAGTCAATGCAGCTCAAATGTTTTGGAAACAAAAAACTGCAGATAATCTGGAGGACTTGTGTGAGGGGGTCAGATTAGTCGAATAGTACTGATCCCAGAGAAAGAAACTTTATATTCTCGTAAAGATTCAGTACTTTAATCCTTCAGTGCTGGACGTTGAATCCTTCATGGACGGCTCTCAGCGTGATCATGATGTAATCCATTTTCCTAGACAGTTCTCCATTTGCCGCTGTCAGAGTCCTCTCCATTTTTTCAATTTGATGGTTAAGCCTCGCCTGGCCAGCATTTTGATAGGCTATGTCCATCTTCATCAATTTACGGTACACCAGGACAATCCCAGATCCAATCAGAACGATCCCGATGACCATTACTACGAAGACGTACAAATCTTCGACATCTTCGATGGAAAGATCAGACAGGCACAAGAGTTTCCAATTACTTGTGTCCCTCAAATAGCCCACAGCAGCCGTTCCTGCGGGGCAAACAACCTCCCCCGGGGCACTTTTCCTCGTTGAAAAAATAGTGTCAATTGCGTTCAAAGCCCAGCTTATTAAATCCATAATTTCGTTCGATAATCAGCAGTAGAGACACGCAGACAGATGATAGCAAGCTGGGATCCAGTTAGTTAGAGGAGGAAGGAGATGAAAAGTCAGAGCTGGAGAGAAGAAAAAAGCGTCTGCTCTCTTTGGGAGGCGGAAGTGAGACATTCTAGTCATTCTAGTTAGTCCAAAAAACCTTAGAAATACCTTTCCAAATCAAACTCTTAGTTTGGATGTGGTTACTCTCATTTAATACAGTTAGGCCCAGAAATATTTGGACAGTGACACAATCTTCATGATTTGGGCTCTGCATGCCACCACATTGGATTTGAAATGAAACAAATACAACAGAATTGAAGTGCAGACTTTAAGGTTTAATTCAAGGGGTTGAACAAAAATATATGATTAAACATGTAGGAATTGTAGCTATTTTTATACAAACGCTCCTCATTTCAGGGGCTCAAAAGTAATTGGACAAATAAACATAACCCTAAGTAAAATGTTACTTTTTAATATTTTGTTGAGAATCCTTTGCAGGCAATGACTGCCTGAAGTCTGGAACCCATGGACATCACCAAACGCTGGGTTTCCTCCTTTGTGATGCTTTGCCAGGCCTTTACTACAGCTGTCTTCAGTTGTTGCTTGTTTGTGGGTCTTTCTGCCTTAAGTTTTGTCTTGAGCAAGTGAAATGCATGCTCGATTGGGTTGAGATCTTGTGATTGACTCTGCCATTGCAGAATATTCCACTTCTTTGCTTTAAAAAACTCCTGGGTTGCTTTTGCAGTATGTTTTGGATCACTGTCCATCTGTACTGTGAAGCGCCGTCCAATCAACTTTGCTGCATTTGGCTGAATCTGAGCAGAAAGTACTGTATACCCCTATACACTTCAGAATTCATCCGGCTGCTTCTGTCTTTTGTCACATCATCAATAAACACAAGTGACCCAGTGCCATTGGAAGCCGTGCATGCCCATGCCATCACACTGCCTCCACCATGTTTTCCAGAAGATGTGGTGTGCTTTGGATCATGAGCTGTTCCAATTCTTCTCCAAACTTTCTTCTTCCCATCATTCTGGTACAGGTTGATCTTAGTCTCATCTGTCCAAAGAATGCTGTTCCAGAACTGGGCTGGCTTCTTCAGGTGTTTTTTGGCAAAGTCAATCCTGGCCTTTCTATTTTTGAGGCTGATTAATGGTTTGCACCTTGTGGTGAATCCTCTGTATTTACTCTCATGAAGTCTTCTCTTTATGGTAGACTTCTGGAGAGTGTTCTTCACTTGAGTGGATGTTGTGAAGGGGTTGTTCTTCACCATGGAAAGGATTCTGCGATCATCCACCACTGTTGTCTTCCGTGGACGTCCAGGCCTTTTTGAGTTCCCAAGCTCAACAGTGCACTCTTTTTTTCTCAGAATGTACCACTGTTGATTTGGCCACTCCTAACATTTCTGCTATCTCTCTGATGGATTTCTTCTTTTTTTTCAGCCTCAGGATGGTCTGTTTCACCTTCATTGAGAGCTCCTTTGACCGCATGTTGTGTGTTCACAGCAACAGCTTCCAAATGCAAACGCCACACCTGGAATCAACTCCAGACCTTTTAACTGCTTAACTGATGACAGGTTAACGAGGGAAGAGCCCATGCAGCCTTGTTATTTTTTAGCAGCCTTCTGAGTCAATTGTCCAATTACTTTTGGTCCCTTGAAAAAGAGGCAGCTACGTATTAAACAGCTGTAATTCCTAAACCCTTGCTCCAATTTGGATGTGGATACTCTCAAATTACAGCTGAGAGTTTGCACTTTAAGGCCATATTGATTATATAATTGTATCCTGAATATGTTTTCGTAAACAGCTAAAATAACAAAACTTGTGTCACTGTCCAAATATTTTTGGGCCTAACTGTAGTTCTGTGAGGAACCTTGGAGCTATTTTTGATCAAGATCTGTTCTTTAATTCATTTGCGTAATATTGCCACGATTAGGAGTATTCTGTCTCAGAGTGATGCTGAGAAACTAATCCACGTTTTTGTTAGCTCTAGATTAGATTAATGTAATTATCAGGTTGTCCTAAAACATCTTTCAGAAGTCTTCAGCTGATCCAAAATGCTGCAGCAAGAGTTTTAACAGGTACTAGAAAGAGAGATCATACTGTATCTCTCCAGTTTTGGCCTCCCTTCATTGGCTTCCCATAGAATTTAGAATTCAGTTTAAAATCCTTCTTCTCACTTAAAATACGTAATCAGGGCCCTTTTTATTTAAAAGAGCTGATATTACCCTATCATCCTAACAGAGCACTACGCTCCCAAAATGCAGGATTACTTGTAATACCTAGCATCGCCAAACGTACAATGGGAGGCAGAGCCTTCAGTTATCAAGCTCCTCTCCTGTGGAACCAGCTGCCAATCTGGATTTGGGAGTCAGACTCAATCTCTGTTTTTAAGAATAGGGTTAAAACCTTCCTTTTTGATATAGCTTACAATTAGGGAGGGATCATGTGTCTCTGAACCCTCCCTTAGTTATGCTGCTAAGAGGTTGAGACAGCCAGAGGACCTCCAGCAATGCACTGGGCTTCACTACTTTCTTCACTCTCAATGAAATATTTTTGCTGGTCATTAACATCTGTTTGTTCTCTCCCATAGATTGAGTCCCTGTTGTGCTGTTTGCTCTCTACATGTCTATTCTTTTCTTATTCTCTATCTCCCCTCCCCCCTCCCAGCCAGTCACTGATCCTGGTTCTGCTGGAGGTTTCTTCCGGCTAAAAGGGAGTTTTTCCTCTCCACTGTTGCCAAGTGTTTGCTCACATGAGATCACCTGAATGCTGGGGTCTTTCTGCAATTGTGGGGGTTTCCCCTACAGTTGAAAGTACTATGAGATGACTGCTCTCGTGAAATGGTGCTATATAAATAAAGTTGAATTGAATTGAATTCTTTTAATTTGGATATTTAAGAAGAGACCCAGCTGACTGAGCGACTCAGTCCATAATTACTATAACTGATCATTAGCTATGGTAAAATGGTAAATGGTGTTCACTTATAAAGCGCTTTACAGATCCTGCAATCCACCCATTCACACACTGATGGCGGCAGAGCTGCCATACACACAGGCGTTAACCAGGAGCAACTGGGGGTTCAGTGTCTTGCTCAAGGACACTTCGACAAGCGGACAGCAGACAGAGCGGGAATCGAACCCATGACCCTCCGATCAGTAGTCAGTCACACTACACCTGCGCCACCACCGCCCCTATGATTATCAAAAACAAATGGTATTTGAAATATAAACATGACAGGGATTTTTAAGGAGCATTTCAGCTTTTCAGTTTTTGTAGACATGTGTTTGTTTTAACAGACTAAATAATAGAAAGATATGATGCTAATTTAATCATTGTTTAGTAATTGTTTCTGAAGCTAAAATATATAAATTGTTAATTAATTAAGCCAAATCTATTATAGTCTATTTTTGGTCACATTTAAAAAAATGTGTTTTAAAGACATTTGCTTATTGTGAACATGACACAGAACAGTTTAAGGCAAATTAAAGTTGAAATTTGTGGTAATGATGAGCGATATTTAAGTGCATTTAAATTTTAAGGCAAATTAAAGTTGAAATTTGTGGTAATGATGAGCGATATTTAAGTGCATTAAAATTTACCCAAGCTCTACAAGTGGTAGGAGACAGGAGTAGATTTTGTTCATAGTTACGAAAAGTTCAGAGTTACTAACATTGTGATGAATGCCAAACTACATTAATGTCACTCTACTAACAGATTACAAATTTGTTCTGCTCATGTTTGATGAATGAGACCCAATGTCTGTAACTGAAATGTAAGAGGCTACCTGGAAGAAATGAGATTTACTGAGAGAAAAGCCAAATGTAAATAATCATAAAACTTAAACGGAAGATAGCAATGTTACACTGGGCTAATGAGAAGCAGTCATGGACTGTTGATGATTGGATGAAAGTGATATTCAGTGATGAATCACAAATCTGCACTGGTGAAGGAGATGATGTTGGAACATTTGTTTGGCAACATTCCAATGAAACAAAGCTGACTGCCAGAACAAAATAAGCAAATGTCCACAGTCATGGATAATATGGGGTTGTTGCATGTCAAGTAAACGACCAGGGAAGATGGCAGTCATTGCCTTCCAGTAAAATGCACGGGTGTACATCGATGTTTTCGACACTTTTCTCGTTAGTTTTAGTGACAATTAAGGGAATAAGGACCTGTACTTATATAGTGCTTTTTCTAGTCACACTGACCACTAGTTACGACATTAACCCTCTATTCTAAGGGCGACGATGGGACAAACTTATCAGCTCAATCACACAAACAACAGTCTGGATGTCAATCTGATTGAAAATATATGGTGGAAACCGAAGAAAATGTTCCATGACATGGGTCCATCCTACAAATCTAATCTGTCAACTACTATACGGGGAAAATTTGAACCTGATTAATAAAGAATATTGTTATTTTTATTCTGTTAAGTTCAATTCAAACTACCATAAAACCTTGAGGAGGTGCAGCTAACTGTGAGAGGGTTTTTTTTTTGTTTGAGGGGGTTACATCCACATTTTTTCTCCTCTACTTGAAAAGAAAAAGAAAGGTGTAATTAATTAAATTAAATTAAATTAAATCACCCTTATTGTCATTCAACTGTACAACCAATCATGTACAGTAGAACGAGATTGTGTTTTACCTATCTAGGGCTGCACGGTGGCGCAGTGGTTAGCACTGCGGCAGCACAGTTTACCCTTGGCCGGGGGATTGTGGGGATCGTGGGATCGTGGGTTCGATCCCAGCCCCCGACCAACAGTGATCTGTGTGGAGTTTGCATGTTCTCCCCGTGTTGCGTGGGTTTACTCCGGGATTTCTCCGGTTTCCTCCCACATGCCAAAAACATGCATGTTAGGTTAATTGGCTGTTCTAAATTGGCCCTTAGAATAGAGGGTTAGTATTAATGAAAAGCGCTTTGAGTGGTCTTTGTGACTAGAAAAGCGCTATATAAGTGCAGGTTAGTTAGTTAGTTAGCTATCTACTGTGTTAATCACACACACCCCAAGTGCAGAATCAGAGGGCCGCTGCCATGCAAGGCGCCGCCACAAATTTCCCTCCTCCATTCCATTATTGCTGAGCACCAAGCTGGACGGCAGGAAGTTCCACTTTTATATGGTCTTTGGCATGACCCGGCCGGGATTTGAACCCCTGCCTCCCGGGTGTGGGGCGGATGCTCTACCAACTGAGCCACCACCACCAATTACAATCAATGCATTCTTTTAAGGTTGTATTTTATGCACAATCCAAAGACTTGCATGTTAGGTTGATTGGTGACTCTAAATTTTCCCTAGGTATCTGTCTCTGATAGACCCTTAGAACAGAGGGTTAGTGTAGCTACTAGTTAAGTGGTTTTTGCAACTAGGAAAAGCGCTATACAAGTACAGATCCTTATCCTTTATGCAGCCAAAATGCTCGGTTATTAAAATAAAAATATGTAATTTGTCAAATCTGTGATTAAAAAACAACAACAAAAAAACAGCTGAATAAACATTGTCCAGCAGTGGTGATTTCATAACTTTTTGCCAGGAGCTGTATTCTCTGAGGTCAAAGGTCTTTTAGTTTTAAAGTAAGGCCTTAATCCTAACTCCAAGCCTTTCATTTAAATAGGAAAACATTTGTAACGTGAGATGGTAAAAATATTCTTTTCTTTATCCCTGATAGCCTAAATATAAGTTGACGAAACCCATAAGTCACAATAAAACGTAAACAAAACAGCATTAGGTGATAGTGATGACTTGGACCTCACAAGGTTCAATACAGGAAAAACAAAAACAAAAAAAAACAGTGGTTAAAACTTGAGGTTTATTTTATATTCTGCTGTTTTTGCGTTACCATTATCTTCTCTCCTCATACTGTATTTGTTCTGGTTACATTCTTAAAGAAAACTTCAACTATAATAAGAATCCTAAGGAGTGCAAGAATTCGGCAATACAAGTTGGAAAAAAAATCTATTTTTCCCATTAGTTTTTCAAGCTGGTTTGGCATGGATTTAATGAACTGAACTGTGTATAGACTGTACAATGAGCCCCACTGAATAATGTGGAAAACATGCACAAAAAACTATTGTGGTACAGCAGTGTTGCAGTCATGATAAGTTTCCTTGTGCCCATATATTATAAAATCATAAATGCCAATACATGAAATTCATTCATATGTTATGATTAAAAATGAACAGTCTAAATACATTATAAACAGCAGAAACACAATTTGCAATAGTAAATGTGAGTGTGTCATCCTTTTTTTCCCCCCCACACCAGACTGCAACCAGACTACTTGTGCAGGCTGAGAATCAGTGTTTCACAGACCAAACTTCAGGAATAATCTTTAAAGCTGAATTTATCTGAATCTACCTTGTAGGCCTGCAGCAGCATGTATACAACCCCTGGGGATCCGTGGCACCAGTGCACCAGCAGGTCTCGATCATCCCCGATGCAGGGAGGGTAGTTTCCTGAGGGGAACTTCAGACGGCAGACGCGGTCGACGCTGGGCTTCACCAGCCTGTGCACATGCTCCTCTGAGGTGACGAAACCTGGCTGTGGAGGAGGCGGTTAGATTGTGTTCAACAGAGGGTGAAGAGCTGACAGACAGAGCGTGAATTGACTTGGCAGCAGACTGACTTCTGTAAAGAAGAGTGTATGGGAAATCGGTTTTTGGAATAGCATAATTTACTTTTAGTTGGTATTTCAAATTTTTCATTTACATTTTCAAAAAAAAAATGTGCAGTGGAGGGTGAATAATTTGGAGTGCAACTATAAGTGCATTTGTTTTCCTTGTTGCCTCATTAAAGCATTAACAACGTTTTCTTGCTTTAATTTCACTAATACAACTGATGGAGCAGCTCTTGTTTCCTTAGTTTAAGGACCATCTTTTCTGCTTAATTCACAACAGATACTCACCTTGTTTGTCTACATACAGTATGTAAATCAGCGTGTACAGCTAAATATCAGTTTGCATCAGGTCGCAGGGGGAGGAAATTATGCAGTAAAAACAAAGTTTATAATATCCAACCTGAATACTGATTTCATCATGATGTAATAGTATGTTAGGTTTGAAAACAGACTTCAAAATGCTGATTTAATATGTACATATGGGGGACGAAGGCTACACACGTGGACAAAATTGTTGGTTGCCCGGTCACATGGGTGGGCGAGCCCCCCTCCCGGTAACAGATACAGCCGTAAACAAAATTGTTGGTACTCTTCTGTTAATGAAAAAAAAACCCACAATGGTCACAGAAATAACTTGAATCTGACAAAAGTGGTAATAAATAAAAATTCTATGAAAATTAACCAATGAAAATCAGACAATGCTTTTGAATTGTGGTTCAACAGAATTAGTTTAAAAAACAAACTCATGAAACAGGCCTGGACAAAAATGATGGTACCCTTAACTTAATATTTTGTTGCACAACTTTTTGAGGCAATCACTGCAATCAAACGATTTCTGTAACTGTCAATGAGACTTCTGCACCTCTCAGCAGGTATTTTGGCCCACTCCTCATGAGCAAACTGCTCCAGTTGTCTCAGGTTTGAAGGGTGCCTTCTCCAGACGGCATGTTTCAGCTCCTTCCACAGATGTTCAATAGGACTTAGATCAGGGCTCATAGAAGGCCACTTTAGAATAGTCCAATGTTTCACTCTTAGCCATTCTTGGGTGTTTTTAGCTGTGTGTTTTGGGTCATTGTCCTGTTGCAAGACCCATGACCTGCCACTGAAACCAAGCTGTCTGACACTGGGCAGCACATTTCTCTCTAGAATACCTTGATAGTCTTGAGATTTCATTGTACCCTGCACAGATTCAAGACACCCTGTGCCAGATGCAGCAAAGCAGCCCCACAACATAACAGGACCTCCTCCATGTTTCACAGTAGGGACAGTGTTCTTTTCTTGATATGCTTCATTTTTGCGTCTGTGAACATAGAGCTGATGTGCCTTGCCAAAAAGTTCCAGTTTTGTCTCGTCTGTCCATAGGACATTCTCCCAGAAGCTTTGTGGCTTGTCAACATGCAGTTTGGCAAATTCCAGTCTGGCTTTTTTATGATTTGTTTTCAACAGTGGTGTCCTCCTTGGTCATCTCCCATGAAGTCCACTTTGGCTCAAACAATGACGGATGGTGCGATCTGACACTGATGTACCTTGACCTTGGAGTTCACCATGAATGTGTTTAGAGGTTGTTCTGGGCTCTTTTGTTACCATTCGTATTATCCATCTCCTCCTGCGGCCACGTCCAGGGAGGTTGGCTACAGTCCCGTGGATCTTCAATTTCAGAATAATATGTGCAACTGTAGTCACAGGAACATCAAGCTGCTTGGAGATGGTCTTATAGCCTTTACCTTTAACATGCTTGTCTATAATTTTCTTTCTAATCTCCTGAGACAACTCTCTCCTTTGCTTCCTCTGGTCCATGTTTAGTGTGATACACACCATGTCACCAAACAGCACAGTGACTACTTGTCACCCTCTAAATAGGCCGACTGACTGATTACAAGTTTGTAGACACCTGTGATGTTAATTAGAGGACACATCTTGGTTGAACATGTCCCTATGGTCACATTATTTTCAATCTTTTCTAGGGGTACCATCATTTTTGCCCAGGCCTGTTTCATGAGTTTATTTTTTAAAGTAATTCTGTTGAACCACACTTCAAAAGCACTGTCTGATTTTCATTGGTTAATTTTCATAGAATTTTTATTTATTACCACTTTTGTCATATTCACGTTATTTCTGTGACCATTGTGGGTTTTTCTTTCATTAACAGAGGGGTACCAACAATTTTGTCCACAGCTGTACATCTACTTTGATAACTTGCTTTGTGTGTGTGGTTCAGTGTTTCAAGCAGTTTTTCATCAGATCAAGCTTATATTAAATTAAAAACAAAAACAAACAAAAAACCCCACTGGCCTCGGGTCAGACTGTCCCTAAACTTTTCATTAAGTTGGGTTTTGGGTTGGTTTGGGTAGAAATACGAGACGTTAAGGCATGCTCCGGGCTCTACTCTGCGTTGCCCTTAGTGATACAACTGCTTCTTAAAAAAAAACAAAAAAAAAAACAGGTAACATTTTTGAGCCAGAACAGAAAACCAATAATGTGAAGAAAATAAAAATTATAAATTCACAGAATCACAAAAGTGTAGTCTTCTACCGCTTAATCCTTTTTTCGGGTGGCGGGGGGGCTGGAGCCTATCCCAGCATCTTTGGGCGAGAGGCAGGGTCCACCCTGGACAGATCGCCAGTCCATCGCAGGGCCAACACAGAGAGACAGACAACCATTCACTCTCACAGTCACACCTAAGGACAATTTAGAATCCCCAGTTTGATGCCAATTAACCTAACTTGCATGTTTTTGGCATGTGGGAGGAAACCGGAGAAATCCCGGAGTAAACCCACGCAGACACGAGGAGAACATGCAAACTCCACACAGATCACTGCTGGTCAGGGGCCAGGATCAAACCCAGGATCCCCTGGCCAAGGGTGAGTTGCTGTGCTGCCGCAGTGCTAACCACTCCATCACTGCGCTAGTCACTTATGTCATATACAGTGGATATAAAAAGTCTACACACCCCTGTTCAAATGCCAGGTTTTTGTGATGTAAAAAAATGAGACTAAGATAAATCATTTCAAAACACTTTCCACCATTAATGTAACCTATAACCTGTACAACCCAATTGAAAAACAAACAAATCTTTTAAGGGAAAAAATAAAAAAACTTACAATAACCTGGTTGCATAAATATGCACACCCTTAAACTAATACTGTGGTGCAGCACCTTTGGCTTTTATTACAGCACTCAGTTTTTTGGGTAGGAGTCTATCAGCATGGTACATCTTGATGTGGCAATATTTGCAAAAACGCTCCAAATCTGTCAGACTGCGAGGGTATCTCCTGTGCACAGCCCTCTTCAGATCACCCCACAGACGTTGGATTGGATTCGCCCCCTGATCCATGAATCCTAGGTGTGCGAGAGCATGAAGGCTCCATCAGCTTGGTTCAACCGAGGTGATTCTTTCCTCCAAAGACCATTGCACGGCGGGGGACGCGACCGACCTGACAGATTTGACAGATCTGTCAGGTTGGTCACGCCTACAGAAAGGACAAAACAGCTGATGTGACACGGCACAAACGTCAGATGACAGTCGAAACATGTCAAGGTATGAAACATTTCTTTACTTTGTCTAAATAGAAGAACAAGACCAGTTTGACATTGACATCTGCTCAGGACGGTTTCCACCTGTGAACCAACGCTGCCAATACACCATTATACAGTAGCTGTTAGAAACACGTTTAGTAAGTTACACACAGATTCAAAACATGGTACATATAGGCTAGAAATAAGTTTTGGGTATGCTAGACATTATCTCGACGTATTTTGACTTAAGCATAACTTACAAGTAACGTATGTGACTGATGAGCTAAGTTACATATGACTTATGGCTCGTGTATGCGGGACCTATGAGCCATACGCTGGATATGTCTAAAATTTTGTGCATGCACAAAATTTTTAGACAACCTTACCCTACTATGATGTATACCAGTGTGCTTCAGTGTGCTCTTAACTTGTACAAAACTCACCCATAACTTATTTGACATATGTCAGTATATTGCCAATTTTTATTAAAATGTCAGCATACGCCGCCTAAATCATCAAGGTGTAACAGGGGCTTATGGCTAAGCATGTAAAATACTACGATGGTAATAATCAGACGTGGGTGGTAACTAGTTACATGTATATTTATTCTGGTACACATGTGCTCAAGAATATTTCTCCCAAAATTGTATTTTTGTGAGTGGTTTTATTTCAGGATACTTTCTGCTCTTGAGTAACTTTTATCACAAAAAGTTGTAAATTTATAAGAAAAAAGTCACAAATGTATGATAAAAAATGGAAATGTATGAGAAATATTTATGAAAGAAAACTCTAAAGCATTTACAAGAAAAACCTTAGTTATTCTCAAGAGTAAAGGCATAACTCACTAATCAAGTAGCTTTTTTAGAACATACTTTATTATTCCTCCTCCAGTAATTTTTTTGCCTATTCTTATTGGTAAGGGAGTAATTAATATGATGAGGTAACACTATTTTACCCCCCCCCCCCCGCCCAAAAAAAATACATTGCCATCACGGCAAAGTCTTTAAGCCAGAGTGAAATTTTTCACTCAAGAGTGAAATTGCCCAGGGGTGGGCAATCATGTGCCATGGAGGTCCAATCCACTGCAGGTTTTCTGTTCCACCCAGTCTCTTCAGCAGGTGTTTTCACTGATTAGCAATCCTTGAAGCTGATCAGAGCATATGCCTGCTGAAGAGACTGGGTGGAACAGAAAACCTGCAGTGGGATGGCCCTTGCTGCCCACCCCTGGACTAGCTGCTGACCTAATGTTATATACAGCCACTGATAATAATAATATAATAATAATGGTTTGCATTTATATAGCGCCTTTCAAGAAACCCAAAACACTTTACAATGAAAATCCATTATTCATTCACTCCACAGACAGACAGTGGTAGCAGTCAGCTACTGCTGTAGCCACAGCTGCCCTCGGGCAGACTGACAGAAATGTGGCTGCCAATCCATGCCAATGGCCTCTCTGACCACTACCGAACATTTATACACATTCATACCCAGAGAGAATGTATTGAAGATTTGCAGCAACGTCACCAAATCATGTGACGTTCTGTCTCCTCCCCTTGATGGTAGGCAAGAAACGCATTGCTGACGATGTATTTGTGCTAGATTAGAACACTTTTATATTTTTTAATAACTTGCATACAGTCTATGGATTAGAGTGGCATAAATTTCAACTCTGACCACGGTCACTATATGCATGGCAGAAGGTAGTCCTAATAGGCAAGATAAAACCACAGCAAAGCCTTTATTGTTTTCCATTGGATCTAGTTTGGAGAGCCAAGCGTGCAGGCAGATGGAGGGTTACCAGCCTTTTACCACCAATGCAGCCATCATTTCATCAAGGGTAAGTACATGTACAAATGATGACCAGGGGATAGCGATGGTGGGTCTCCAATTTATATTTGGTGTTTCATTATGCAAGGAAACCCAGTGTCTTCTGATTATATGTTCCCTTGTTGTTTAAACAGATACATCTCAAAAAACAAAAGCCAGACTGGCCCTGGATGTTTTTCATATTTGCACATCAGCAAAATGGTAATTATACAGGATATTTTATTGTTTTGGAACTGTGGTGGGGTAACTGTTTGGGCCAGAGGGGAGAAATACTCCCCCTTGAGACAGGAATGTTTATATTTACAGTACGTGCCTATAATATAAAAATAATTAAAAAAAGTTGGCAGTATTTTTTCCGACTGCTCTCCGCCTCCCACTGACTGAGGCTGCTTGTGTCTGTTCATTAAGTTCAGGATATTTTCCGGCTGAATAATTGGAACGATGGGGCTCTGTTGCCCAGAAATGGGGAAGAGGAGCTGTTTAGTTCTTGGCATAAAAACACCACCTGGTAAGCTGGCACTCCGAGAGATTAGCCTCATCACTGCTGACCATGTTGGTAAAGCCGGTGTTGATATGATCCATGACTGTCTCCACTCACTTGGAAAAAAAAAAAAAAATTCTAGCAATGCAATTTAAATTCAATATAAACTTGGGAAGGTGAAAAAAAAGGTGAACAGCACCTGGGGCTGAGGAGCGAGGTCCACCCCAGCTCTGCTTCATCGTCAGAGTGTGGGTTCATCAGTTTCAACTTTCCATCATAAAATAACCTCAATTTAATTTACAAACTATTTTTACATTTATATTTTGTTGCCACTCTATTAATTTTTAAAATGCATCCAGCTTGTTCAGCTGAATGACAGCTTCCACCTCTCTTAAAGCCTCTGCAGAACAAGGCAGTGAGCGACGCACCCTTTTCTTTCTGTAACCCTCCAGATGATTTTTAGTGAGAAATTTTGCGTATTCCAATAAAATAATGTTGTCACATGCCATGATAATCCAATAAAATAATGTTGTCACATGCCATGATAAACCGGTTCAGTCTTGTTCCTTTCACAACACTTGCTTACCAATGTAGCGATCCACGTGATCAGTGACATCACTTGCAAATCCTCAATATCGCTTGGGAGGCGTTCGCCAGACAAACTCGTATAGCTGGACGGACATCATCACACCATAATATGTCCCATCTTTCAACGGGCATATAAAAACCCGCAGTACCTGCATGAGGAAGTAGTAGATTCCAGCAAGCCCATGTGCGGCTCCGACATACTGCTCCTGGTACCACTCATACATCAGTGGGCTCTGGTTCTGCACCCGTAGCTTCTTGCCGAGGTGCTCACCAGAGGCCAACACAGCCTCGCTGATCTAAGGAAGGAAACAAATGGCCTGAATTTCATTTGAACATTGGAAGTAAATCACAGAAATTAGATTTGGAGTATTTCTTCTGTTTTGCCAAACGCTTAATGCATTTGTCCTCTTTCTACTGAGTATACTCTGTTTCAGACCCACCTGTTGGATATACTGCAGGGGGATCCTGTCATGCCCCAGCTGCTGGTTGATGAAGACAAGGGAATAGAGGTATCCTATTCGCCCATACAGCAGCTCATCTGGCAGCCCGTCTGAGCCCCTCACCACCGCCTGGTGGGACTGCAGCAGTCTGGCAAAGAGGGGCAGAGGAAGTTTGTGACCATTGGACCAATGAATTATTTATCATAGCACTGCAGCAGCACAGCAACTCACCCTTGGCCGGGGGATCCTGGGTTCGATCCCAGCCCCCGACCAACAGTGATCTGTGTGGAGTTTGCATGTTCTCCCCGTGTCTGCGTGGGTTTACTCCGGGATTTCTCCGGTTTCCTCCCACATGCCAAAAACATGCAAGTTAGGTTAATTGGCATCAAACTGGGGATTCTAAATTGTCCTTAGGTATGACTGTGAGAGTGAATGGTTGTCTGTCTCTCTGTGTTGGCCCTGTGATGGACTGGCGATCTGTCCAGGGTGTACCCTGCCTCTCGCCCAAAGATGCTGGGATAGGCTCCAGCCCCCCCGTGACCCAAAAGGACTAAGCGGCAGAAGATGGATGGATGAATGGACTTGTAAGTGTGGACAATTAATTCTATTACGATGCAATTCCAGCTCCGGAAGTTAATTAAACTAGATGTGAACCATTAAGCTGGAAATTAAACCAAGCCAATCAGACACATACAGATGCATTTGATACACAATAGATATAACAGCTTCAATAATACTGAGCGTGGTTAGAGTGATAGTCAACAAACATGACATCAAAATGCAAAAAAAGAAGGAGCAAGGTAGTATTTCATCTGTCCTTGCAATTGATAACATGTCGATCTACAGTTTGTCTGTTAAAAACCCCAAATGGTGCTTATTGTTGGTTTTGACCATATAAAATACAGCCATGGGTCACATGCACATTGTTAAAATGTCTGTACAAAGAAATACAGTCTTTAGTTAAGCTCTCTAACTTGATTGCACTTCCCTGTTTTTATAATGTTACATACCAACAAGCCCCACCTTCAGTTTCCTAAGTTATCAAAGCAAAGGCACTATGGTTGCCTCCTTTAACCTGTTGCACTCCGGTGTACCGCGGGCGGACACGTCTCTGTGTCCTAGAGCGCACGAGGGCGCTGCGTCCTAGAGCGCACTGAAAAAAAAAAGCTGCATTTCCGTTCTTCCACTACAGACACAGCCGCGAACAGAAAGCCAAAGGAGTCTTTGATTGGTTTAGATGTGATTGACCTCTCATTCGACTAATAAGAGCCTTGAATTGGGTTTCTGAAACCTTGAAGAACCAATGACTGAAAACCTAGCAAGAAGGACCTGCTACCAACGGCTGCGAATACAGCCAGCCAATTGAAGCACAGAAGTTCGAAAGCTGTTTTGTGTAAGGCTGGGTGACACACAGGCGTTCGCCAGTCTTTTTTTCTAACTACTGTTCTTATTTGTTTTGAAAAATCGTTCGCCAAAACTGCAATCATGGAAGCGCAAAACCGCAATAATGGAATTATGGTTTGACCGGGTCGCGTGACCAGAACCACGAGTCCGTAACAAGCGGACCAGCTTCATGTTAGTCTGACAATGAGGAAGAGAAGTTCGCCAGCTACGCTGCTGTTGTGGACAGGTAAGTGTTATAAGCTAAATTATTCTTTATCCCTGAAAATTGTAATCCAAATGACTTTTGACCGATCGGTAAATTACAACTGTGTGTTATCGCAACATGACGGACCTGGACCGGAGCATGTTGCGAACGGCAACCCCGTCATGTTGTGAACGCCCCCCCCCCACCGCTACTCTTCTGTAGCGGATTGCAGACATATTGCAGATATTTTAGTGCAACTGTGCGTATTAGACCGCGGCGCACCGTCACCGCTTTCCGTCATGTAGCAATGGGCGATGTCCGTCCTCTGTAGCGGGGGGGTGGGGTGGGAGTTGTTGTCTTCTACATTACAGATATTCTAGTATAATTTTTAGTGCACTGTAGGTTATTTTTTCTTGTAAAAAAAAGCCACACATTTTTTACGTGGCATGCTTCTTTGTGTGTGGGGGCTTGTTTGTTCATTCATTCATTCATTCATGAATGAATAAACAACCCCCCCCACACACACACACAGCCCTTCACCTTTCATTAGAGGCCAAGATGAAGCTTCTATATTGAATCATTCAAAAGTTACAGACGTTTTTCCAAACGGTGCCATTTGGCACAATTTGGCACAGTTCAAAAACGCCTGGGAACAACCTAAGAAAAAAGCTGTGTAATATATTCATTTTTTGTGGTATTGTTACAAAATTTTGACCTCAGCTGGATAACACTTGGTTCTACATTTCTGTTGCATTTTCCAGCCCGGATCTGAAGCTGTGTGTTATTTGCAAGCATTTGTATCCAAAAAAACACCCAGGCGAAATTTATTTTCTTCAAGTTCAGTAGATTTAGATGACTGTTACTCAGTGGCCGGAGCACTTAGAGAGATTATGACTGTTTTGCCAAAAAATTCAAAGTGTTTTCTTTTAAATGAGACCAACCCCATGAAGATGCTGCAAAGGGTTGAAGAACAGCTTTTGATTTACTTTGGGTATGTTATTTTTTGGCGTTTTTAGGGAAATTGACCAGAGTGCAAGGGGTTAAACAGAAAGAATTCTTTAATAACTTTTAATCACAAACTGGCTTAAAAGTATATTGCGAGTGACTGAGGTTACCACCACAGGAAAAAGGTGAAAATTTTGCATAAATCAAAATGAATGACTTCCTGGTGGGTTTAGATGGTTCCACACCAAGCCCGATAAAGATAACGCTAACTATAAAATTGTAGTTTTAAAAATCGTTCTCTCAAAGTGGGTGGTAGAGTCAACACTACAGCAATAACCGTAACGAAAGTGATCATTGGGATCACTTTCAGAGCGATCTTATAAACAATAAAAACACTTTCAGTCAATCAGAAAACATCTGACCATCGTTTTCACTTGTTTTGACAGCAGGGCTAAAATGAAGGCAGTGGTGGCCTAATGGTTAGGGATGTGGACTGGTGAGCGGGTTCGATCCCTGGACCGGCAGGATTAGATCTGGGTGGGACAGACAACATAGCAGTGTTTTCCCCACACTCCTTAACCCCACTGTGGTGCCCCTGAGCAAGGCCCGTAACCCAGCCGCTCGAGTGGAGTTGCTCACTGGCCACAGGTCAGTCTGTGGTTGTACTGGGCAGCTTCCTGGTGTGAATGTGCGACTGTGTGAGTGAGAACAGGGTGTCCTTGAAAAAGAGAGATTGCCTCTCATTGGAACTACCCTATACAAATAAAGGCCAAATAAAAAAATATTATTATTATTTTTATTAATTGTTAAAGAATCAGTAAGGGTTAAGTAATCAGTAAAGCAGCAGACTACATCATCCTAGGTGCACAACCGAGAGGTTTCGCAGGTCCTTCCTACCAACGGCTGTCAGACTGTACAACCTAAGCAGGGCTGCTCGCAGAGATAGCAAAAAGACGTGACAACCTAATAGTTTTGAATGCAAAAGACGCAATAGACTTACACAATGGTCCCCTCCGGCATACAACTAGGAAAATACCGGTCGCTATGGAGGGTAAGAATATGTATGGGTACATAATCATACCATGTAGGATAACTAAGTAGACGGTTGTGCTGTTTCATCCCATCTAGCAACAATGCTCCGCACTGTGTGTGTTTATATATTTACATATTTATTCCATCTAGCTACAATGCTCCGCACTGTGTGTGTTTATACACTACCGTTCAAAAGTTTGGGGTCACTTAGAAATTTCCTTATTTTTGAAAGAAAAGCACTTTTTTTCAATGAAGATAACTTTAAACTAATCAGAAATACACTCTATACATTGCTAATGTGGTAAATGACTATTCTAGCTGCAAATGTCTGGTTTTTGGTGCAATATCTACATAGGTGTATAGAGGCCCATTTCCAGCAACTATCACTCCAGTGTTCTAATGGTACAATGTGTTTGCTCATTGCGTCAGAAGGCTAATGGATGATTAGAAAACCCTTGTGCAATCATGTTAGGTCTGCAATGCTGTAATTGCTGCAAATGGAGGATTCTTTGACAAAAGCAAAGTTTGAAGGAAAAAATTATTATTTCAAATACAAATCATTATTTCTAACCTTGTCAATGTCTTGACTATATTTTCTATTCATTTTACAACTCATGGTGGTAAATAAGTGTGACTTTTCATGGAAAACACAAAATAATTGTCTGGGTGACCCCAAACTTTGGAACGGTAGTGTATATCTACATACTTATTCCATCTAGCCACAATGCTCCGCACTGTGTGTGTTTATATACTCATATATTTATTCCATCCAGCTACAATGCTCCTCTCTCTCTCTCTCTCTCTCTCTCTCTCTCCCCTTGCTGCTCTTTTTTTTTTTTCCCTTCTCTCTTGCCTTCTGATCGTTGCTCTGAGTGTTGCTATCCCTGTGCTGTTGCAATCCTGGAATTTCCCCATTGTGGGACTAATAAAGGCTTATCTTATCTTATCTTATGGTAGTCTGTAGGATGACTTGGAACACAAGAAGAGGGTGAGCCAAAGATCAAGTGGGGGAAGTTACAGAAGGAAGAAGGTCGCACAGAGTTCAGGAAGAAGTTGATACAGGTTCTGGGTGGTATGGAAGAATTACCAGATGACTGGGAAAGTATGGCAAAAGTATTAAGGGAAACTGGTAGAAAGGTATGTGGCGTGTCCAGTGGACAAAGGAAGGAAGACAAGGAGACTTGGTGGTGAAATGAGGAGGTACAGGAAAGTATTCAAAAGAAGAGGGTAGCAAAGAAAAAGTGGGATAGTGAGGGAGATGAAGAAAGTAGATAGGAGTATTTGGAATCTAAGCGCATGGCAAAGAGAGATGTGGCAAAGGCAAAGGATAAGGCATATACAGTGATCCCTCGCTACTTTGCGCTTCACCTTTCGCGCCCTCAGTGCATCGCGGATTTTTCAAAAATATTCATCAAAAATTCAAAATTGAGAAATAATGGGCGGGCGCTAGCAGAAGGCAGGGAGACTACATTAGACCATCACGTGTCAACACGGAGAGCCGCACAACTCTCTGTTCGCTGTTCTCGTGTTGGCTCGACTCGGAAATCTCGCAAGCTGATTGGCCGAGACGTTTCACCCCGCAAGCTGATTGGCCGAGACGTTTCACCCACCTCCTCTCCCTGCCGAGCACCCATGAAGGGAAGGAAGACCGCATTCATTGCTTTTTATCGCTCGTGTTACTTAGTCTTGCCGCGTGGAACTTTTTGCTGTTCTCTTGTGCCATTTTGTGCGAAATAGTCTTCCCGTCGAGCCACTACGCCGCCTCCTCCAGCTCTACCGGAAGCTGCCCTCGATGATCCTGCGCCTCTAGCACCTCACGATGAGGCGTCACCTGAGGAGCAGTAAAGCTCTCATTAACCTGTGCAGTAAATCATTTTCATCTTGAGTTACGTATCTTGTTATAAGAATAAAAGAGTTCTAAAAACATATTTATGTACACTTTGTTTACATCTACGTATGGATGTACACGTACACACACACACACACACGTGTGTATGTGTACGTGTATGAGCGAGAGAGAGTGAGAGAATGAACGTACGTATTATTTATGGATGACGTCATTAGGGGTGACGCTACTTCGCGGTTTTTCACTTTTCGCGGTCGGTTCTGGAACCCATTAACCGCGATAAGTGAGGGATCACTGTAGTGAGTTGTATGAGAGCCTAAACACAGATCGAGCTGGAAAAAACGTGCAGCAGGTTAGGCTGATTAAGGACAGAAATGGTATTGTACTAACAAATGACAAGTGTTTTGGCACCAATTTTCAAAAACAAAGGTGATGCTCAGAGCTGTAGTAATTCCAGAGGCATAAAGTTGATCAGCCACACTATGAAGATATGGGAAAGAGTTGTTGAAGTCAAGTTAAGAGGAGAGGTGACAGTCAGTGAGCAGCGGTATGGTTTCATGCCAAGAAAGAGTACTACAGATGCAATGTTTGCTCTAAGAGTGCTGATGATGAGAAGTATAGAGAAGGTCAGGAGGAGTTGCACTGTGTCTTTGTGGATCTAGAGAAAGCATATGATAGGGTGCCAAGAGAGGAAGTGTGGTACTGTCTGAGTACATTGGCATACATTTTGTATTTTATTTATATTTGTATGTGAAAAAATGAAGGTCCTTTCTTTAAACAGTGAATACTGTCACAGTGACACTGTGCTGGGATCTGCAGTGTGGGAGCTGCCATTGGAAAAGATGAGATTCACAGAAAGTCTCGGAATACATGACGCCTCCCACATTGACCTTACTTAGATGCCCAGGCTTCTGTGAGATACACATAAACCACCTTCTGATTAAGCTGACACTTCACACATCCCTATCAGCAGGGATGACAATAATTAAATAAATAACTGTTATTACTACGAGTTGAAACTTCAGACTTACTCTTTGGAAAAATTAAAAAAAAACAACAACAAAAAAACAGTAAATCCTCACTGACCCCGGTTGCATGGTCACAATAAACCGATTACTGGGAATGAATCAATAATGCAATAATCAGTTTTCTTGTGTTGCACTGAATAAATGGATTATTAGAGGGTAAACCACTTGAGTTAATGACCCCGGTTACATGGACGTTATTGGATTATTCTGTTTACATGGCCACTTGAATAATCAGATGACTCCAGAAATCCAATCCTAACTGGTTTATTCGTGTACATGTACATGGTCATTGATGGATGAATTAAATTCAGTTATTAAAGCTCTGACATTTATTCAGAAATTTTACAGTTTGAAGAAGTTTCTAAATTAGTTTAGGGAGAAGATGCTCCAATGGATTACTGGAAGATTATTTTATGCTTTATAAAAACCCTTACTGATCGCCACCTTATCGTGGTGGGGGAAGGGGGGGGAGCTTTGCAAGCCCTTGCGATCCCAGGAGCTATGCTGTTGGGGGCACTGCCCCTGGTAGGGTCTCCAAAGACAAACAGGTCCTGGGTAAAGGGCCAGTCAAAGCACAATTTAATAGACTCTCATGATGAAAGTTCAATCAAGGATTCAGTACACCCCACCCGGGGTGGGGTTACCGGGGCCCCAAGGCCAGATCTGACAGAGGGGCTCCACACCAAGTGCCTGGTGGCCAGGTTTCTGCCTGTGGGACCCGGCCAGGCTCAGTCCGAACGAGCTACATGGATCCTCCCTCCAGTGGGCTCACCACCTGCAGGAGGGATCAATGGGGTCCGGTGCTATGTGGATTGGGTGGCAGTCGAAGGCAGAGACCTTGGCAGTCCAATCCCCGACTTACTAAACTGGCTTTTGTAACGTGGAACATCACCTCTCTGGCAGGGAAGGAACTTAAGCTTATGTGCAAGGTTGACAGATACTGGCTATAGATATACAGACGTGGACAAAATTGTTGGTACCCCTCTGTTAATGAAAGAAAAACCCACAATGGTCACAGAAATAACTTGAATCTGACAAAAGTGGTAATAAATAAAAATTCTATGAAAATTAACCAATGAAAATCAGACAATGCTTTTGAATTGTGGTTCAACAGAATTATTTTAAAGGTGAACTGAAGTGAACGGCATTGAACGGCACTGGGTGATAGTACATACAATTATAAAGATTATTTATCATTGGCACCCCCTCCACCAATCCCGGAATCTTGGAGAAAATCGCGATTTTAAATTTCCCGCCCTGAAAAATCCTACGAATCCGCCGATTATCCAGAAGTGCAGCCGGAGTTCCGCGTGACGTTACGAATGGGACCCAGTCCTCATGTTTACCATTGCGAGCACGTCAACACTGGTTGTTTTTGGTGCATTTTGTCGTGACAGTCGACTACAAAACACTTCCAACACCTGGGAAGATCTGCTCAGTGGCCAAGGAAAGCTGTCATGGCGACGAAAGAAAAGAAAGGGGGAGGAAAAGCGACCGGGAAGCGATGCGTTTCTAGATATACAGTGATCCCTCGCTACTTCGCGTTTCACCTTTCGCGCCCTCAGTGCATCGTGGATTTTTCAAAAATATTCATCAAAAATTCAAAATTGAGAAAAAAATGGCACGAAAGTTGCCCGGGCTCTAGCAGAAGGCAGGGAGACTACATTAGAACATCAGGTATCAACACGGAGAGCCCGCACAACTCAAAATCCACCTCTCTGACCACCGCTCCACTCCTCTCCGCCCACCTCTTCACCGCTCGGGAATCTTGCAAGCTGATTGGCCGAGACGTTTTACCTCGCAAGCTGATTGGCCGAGACGTTTTACCCAGCTTCTCTCCCTGCCGAGCGCCTATACCCAGCGAAGGAAGACCGCATTCATTGTTCTTTATCGCTGGTGTTGCTTAGTGGCACTTTTCGCTGTTCTCTTGTGCCTTTTTGTGCAAAATAGTGCTTGTGACGCCCTTGCGGGGGGGTGATGCTACTTCGCCGTTTTTCACTTTTCGCGGTCGGTTCTGGTCCCCATTAAACGCGATAAGTGAGGGATCACTGTAGATATTATTTATAAATAGCACAGTCAAATGCAGAGGCCAGTTCTGTTCATGTGTATTGCCACTATAGTCTGTAGAAGTATTGTAATACATAGCCCATGATCATGGAACCTGTCCTGAATACACGTGTTAACCCTACGCCACGGATGTGTCTATTCAATGCCAAGTGTGTACACGGCCAGGCTATTGTACAGTCCTAGCCCTATGTATAAATAATAAGTTGGAAAAATGCTGATGGGTTTTTTTTCCTTTTTTTATTGTTAATTTTCCTTATCCTGACACCCCAAACATGCCAAAGTAGAGAAATAAAGACTCACCATTCTGTATTCAATAAGCGACTCTCCTCCCCATCACTGCTGCGGTCTGACTCTGAGTCGGTGCCGGAATCCCCCGAAAATTCTGGCTCGAATCTGTACGGTTCGATGCCTCCCTCGCTCTCTTCCTGTTCACTTGACACTCCTGCATCCTCTTCTGTCTCGTCACCGATCCTGAATGCCTCTTCACTCTGAAAACTCTGGTTTTCTTGACTGCTGGAACTGCTATCATCTGCCATTGCTGTTTTGATAAGGGTCACACTCGTGACGTCATACAGCGTCGTCTGCACTACTTCCGGTTTGTTTGACACTGCCAGCCAGAGGCAAAAGTTTATCGGCTTATAGCTTGGCCATCGCACGGCCTAAAAATTTCTTTTATGTGTTGAAAAATACAATAGGTAATAAGGAATTAATCTGCTATTCTATTTTTTGCGCAAAAAGGTGGTTTCAGTTCACCTTTAAAAAACAAACTCATGAAACAGGCCTGGACAAAAATGATAGTACCCTTAACTTAATATTTTGTTGCACAACCTTTTTGAGGCAATCACTGCAATCAAACGATTTCTGTAACTGTCAATGAGACTTCTGCACCTCTCAGCAGGTATTCTGGCCCACTCCTCATGAGCAAACTGCTCCACTTGTCTCAGGTTTGAAGGGTGCCTTTTCCAGATGGCATGTTTCAGCTCCTTCCACAGATGTTCAATAGGATATAGATCAGGACTCATAGAAGGCCACTTTAGAATAGTCCAATGTTTCGGTCTTAGCCATTCTTGGGTGTTTAGCTGTGTGTTTTGGGTCATTATCCTGTTGCAAGACCCATGACCTGCGACTGAGACCAAGCTGTCTGACACTAGGCAGCAAATTTCTCTCTAGAATACCTTGATAGTCTTGAGATTTCATTGTACCCTGCACAGATTCAAGACACCCTGTGCCAGATGCAGCAAAGCAGCCCCACAACATAACAGAACCTCCTCCATGTTTCACAGTAGGGACAGTGTTCTTTTCTTGGTATGCTTCATTTTTGCGTCTGTGAACATTCAGCTGATGTGCCTTGCCACAAAGTTCCAGTTTTGTCTCGTCTGTCCATAAGACATTCTCCCAGAAGCTTTGTAGCTTGTCAACATGCAGTTTGGCAAATTCCAGTCTGGCTTTTTTATGATTTGTTTTCAACAGTGGTGTCCTCCTTGGTCGTCTCCCATGAAGTCCACTTTGGCTCAAACAACAACGGATGGTGTGATCTGACACTGATGTACCTTGACCTTGGAGTTCACCACGAATATGTTTAGAGGTTGTTCTGGGCTCTTTTGTTACCGTTCGTATTATCCGTCTCTTCCATTTTTCATCAAGTTTCCTCCTGCAGCCACATCCAGGGAGGTTGGCTACAGTCCCATGGAGCTTAAATTTCTGAATAATATGTGCAACTGTAGTCACAGGAACATCAAGCTGCGTGGAGATGGTCTTATAGCCTTTACCTTTAACATGCTTGTCTATAATTTTCTTTCTAATCTCCTAAGACAACTCTCTCCTTTGCTTCCTCTGGTCCATGTTTAGTGTGGTACACACCATGTCACTAAACAGCACAGTGACTACTTGTCACCCTTTAAATAGGCCAGGGGTGTCCAACCATGTGCCATGGAGAGCCAAGACCCTGCAGGTTTTACCT
The DNA here is from genome assembly GCA_020510985.1 of Pholidichthys leucotaenia. NCBI lineage: Eukaryota > Metazoa > Chordata > Actinopteri > Cichliformes > Pholidichthyidae > Pholidichthys > Pholidichthys leucotaenia. The sequence continues at coordinate 32,817,066 of CM035845.1, read as the reverse complement.
CCAACCAGTGTCTTCAACAGCAGATTTCTGTGAACTTCTTCCCACTGATTGCTGATAAGTGAAAACACCTGCTGAAGAGACTGGGTAGAAGAGAAAACCTGCAGGGTCTTGGCTCTCCATGGCACCTGGTTGGACACCCCTGAAATAGGCCGACTGACTGATTACAAGTTTGTAGACACCTGTGATGTTAATTAGAGGACACATCTTGGTTGAACATGTCCCTATGGTCACATCATTTTCAATCTTTTCTAGGGGTACCATCATTTTTGTCCAGGCCTGTTTCATGAGTTTATTTTTAAAATAATTCTGTTGAACCACAATTCAAAAACATTGTCTGATTTTCATTGGTTAATTTTCATAGAATTTTTATTTATTACCACTTTTGTCAGATTCAAGTTATTTCTGTGACCATTGTGGGTTTTTCTTTCATTAACAGAGGGGTACCAATAATTTTGTCCACGTCTGTAGTTGGGCTCACCTCGATGCACAGCTTGGGTTCTGAAACCAGTCTCCTGGAGAAGGGTTGGACCTTGGCCTTTTCTGAAGTTATCCCGGGTGGGATGTGGCAAGCAGAGGTGGGTATTCTTGTATCCCCCTGTCTGGCCTCCTCATTGTTGGGGTTCTCCTCAGTGAACAAAACGGTAGTTTCCCTGTGTCCTTGGCTTGGGAAACGGGTCTTGATCATCATTTGTACCTATGCAGCAATGATGTTTCAGAGTACCCACCCTTTTTGGAGTCTCTGACTGGTGTACTGGAAAATGCACCTCTTGGAGACTCCATTGACTTACTGGGGGACTTCAACATGCATGTAGGCAATGACAGTGAAACCTGGATGGGTGTGACTGGGAGGAACAGCCTGCCTGATCTGAACCCGAATGGTGTTTAGTTACTGGACTTCTGTGTCAACCAGTTTTTCCCATAATGAACATCATGTTTAAGCATAAGGGTGTCCACATGTGCACCTGGTGCCAGGACACCCTAGGCTGCAGGTCGATGATCAGTTTTGTTATTGTGTCATTAGACCTGCAACTGTATGTCTTGGACACTCAGGTGAAGAGAGGTGCAGAGCCGTCAACTGATCACCACCTGGTGATGAGTTGGATCTGATAGCAGGGGAGGATGACACTCAGACCTGGCAGACCCAAAGGTATAGTGAGGGTGTGCTGGGAACATCTGGCTGAGGCCCCTGTCCAGGAAGCTCCCACTTCAGGAAGAACTTCAGCCACATCTGAATGGGCCATGTTCTCCACCTCCATTGCTGAAGCGGTTGCTCAGAGCTTTGGCTGTAAGATTATTGGTGCTTTTCGTGGTGGCAACCCCCGAACCAAATGGTGGATGCCAGAGGTGAGGGGGGCCATCAAGCTGAAGATGGAGTCCTATCGAGCTTGGTTGGCTTGTGGGACTCCTGAAGCCACTGAGTTGTACAGGGAGACTGAGTGGAATGCAGCTCGAGTGGTTATTGAGGCTAAAACTCAGGAATTGGAGGAGTTTGGCGAGGCCATGGAAAAAGACTTTCAGTCAGCATCAAAGAGATTTTGGCAAACTGTCCAGTGACTCAGAAGGAGGAAACAGCTCCCTTTCCACACTCTATATGGTGCAGATGGAAAGCTGCTGACTTCGACTGGGGATATTGTCAGGTGGTAGAAGGAATACTTCGAGAATCTCCTCAATCCCACTGAGAAGTCTTCCACAGCGGAAGCAGAACCTGAGGACGAGGGGGATGTCTCACCCATCACAGGGGTTGAGGTTGCTGAAGTGGTTAATAAACTCTTTGGTGGCAGGGCCTCGAGGGTGGATGGGATTTGCCCCAAGTACCCGAAGGCTCTGGATGTTGTGGGGCTGTCTAGGCCGACATGCCTCTGCAACATCACGTGGAAGTTGGAGACAATATCTTTGGCATGGCAAACTGGGGTGGTGTTTCCCCTTTTTAAGAAGGGGGAGGGTGTGTTCCAACTTTAGGGGAATCACACTTCTCAACCTCCCCGGGAAGGTTTATGCCAAGGTAAAAGAGAGGAGAGTCCGGCTGTTGGTCGAACCTTGTATTCAGAAAGAACAATGTGGTTTTTGTCCTGGTCATGGCACACTGGATCAACTCTTCACCCACTCAAGGATCCTTGAGGGTTTGCTGGAGTTTGCCTGACCAGTCTACATGCATTTTGCGGATTTGGCGAAAGCATTCAACTGATTCCCTCATGATTTCTTGTGGGGGGGGGGGGGTGCTTCGGGAGTATGGGGTATCAGGCTCGTTGCTATGAGCTATCCAGTCTCTATAAGACCATTGTGAGAGTTTGGTTCGTATTGCCAACAATCAGTCAAACTCGCTCCCAATGAGTGTTGGACTCCACCAGGACTGCCCTTTGTCACCGATCCTGTTCATAATTTTTATGGACAGGATTTCTAGGCACACCCAAGGAATGGAGGGTGTCATGTTTTGTGACCACAGGATCTCATCTCTGCTGTTTGCAGATGATGTTGTCCTCTTGGCTTCATCGAACAATGACCTACAGGTCTTACTGGAGTGGTTTGCTATGGAGTGTGAAGTGGCTGAAATGAAAATCAGCATCTCCAAGTCTGACTCCATGGTTCTCAGCCAGAAAAGGGTGGACTGTCCTCTCTGGGTCGGGGATGAGCTCCTGCCCCAAGTAGAGGAGTTTAAATGTCTCGGGGTCTTATTCATGAGTGAGGGGAAAATGAAACGGGAGATTGATAGATGGATCGGAGTAGCATCTGCAGTGATGTGGACGTTGTACCAGTCTGTTGTGGTAAAGAGGGAGGTGAGCTCTAAGGCAAAGCTGTCGATTTACTGGTCAATCTACATTCGTACCCTCACCTATGGTCATGAGCTTTGGGTAATGACCGAAAGAATGAGATCGCAGATACAAGAGGCTGAAATGAGCTTTCTCTGTAGGACTGCTAGACTCATCCTTAGAGATGTGGTGACAAGCTCAGTCGTCCGGGAGAGGTTCAGAGTAGAACCACTGCTCCTCCATATCGAAAGGAGCTAGCTGAGGTAATTTGGGCATCTGATCAGGATGCCTCCCACTTTAGGTGTTTTGGGCACATTCCACTGGGAGTAGACCCCAGGGCAGACTCAGGACATGCTGGAGAGACTACGTCTCCCAGCTGGCCTGGGAACACCTTGGTATCCTCTCTGAGGAGTTGGAGCAGGTGGCTGGGGAGAGGGAAGTCTGGGTTTCTCCGCTTGAACTGCTGCCTCTGCGACCTGGATGTCCAGAATAGCGGTAGAAAATGGATGGATGGATGGACTAATGTTATGTATCCATACACATGCCAGTTGCTTCATCCAATCCCCACACAGTGCCAAAATGCTTCATGAATGTTTCTGAGCCATTTTCTAATACCTTTGTCTGTCACCAAACTGTCTTAAAGATGCACTCCGGTGGTTATAAATCCTCCATAAAAACAAGTCTGCATTGTCTAAAACAGTATCTCATGTCCTTTTTTCCCACAAACCCCCCCCCCCCACCCCCCAAAAAACAACTTTGATTTTCTTACAGTTTTATGTCAAAATCTTTAAACCCCCCCCCCCAGAATTGGTGATTACTAGACCCAACCACATACCACAAGGCTAAAATTGGCTAGCACTACATTACCAGAACTAGAAAAGCACTCACAGAGCACATACCTCCGCCAAGGCTCCTTTCGTTTCTCATGGATCACCTCCGAAATGTAATGGGTTTGTGTGTAGGCCTATAGCCACTTGTGGTGAAAATGGCATCAAAGTCTGTCCATCAGTTTTGGAGTATGGTTGCTAACACACTGTGAGAAGATAAGAGCCTTGGCTGAGGTATGCATTCTCAGATCATCACCAAAATATAATGGGTTCCTGTCTAGCCCAAGAACCACCTCTGGTGAAAATTTCATCCAAATCCATCCAGTAGTTTTTGTGTAATCCTGCTGCACAAATACAAACAAAGCCCTTGGTGGAGGTATGCACTCTCAGATCATCACCAAAATCTAATCATCTGTTCCCTGTGCCATTACACACCTTTCCTGAAAATGTCATCAAAATCCATTCATAACTTTCTGAGTTGTGTTGCTAACAGACAGACAGACAAACAAACCCCGGTAAAAACATTACTCCTTGGTGGAGGTAATAAATCCTGTGCTAAAAATACTTACCGGTTGACGAACATGCCAAGTTGTATGCACAGTGGCCCGGGATAATGACTGAAACTGCATTGGTGCTTAAAAGCAGTTTAATAGTAAAACCCACCAAGTTTTCAAAGTAGTTTGTTTAAAAATGCTAACTAGCCTGAAGGATAACTTCAGTTAGGCCAGAGAGTCCTGACGGGCTCAACACTACCCATGTGCCAGCACCATGAATAGTTACACCTCAGGCTGGGAATCATCAGTCATTTCCAGAATCGATTTGATTCCGATTCTTGAGATTCTGAATTGAATCAGTTTGATCAGATGAGGATTCACTCAGTAAATTACAATTTTAATAGCTATTTACTTGCCAGGAAAAAAATTCTTAGGGGCAGATTGACTAACGTGCTGCGCCATCGCAAAATCCTGTTTTGGTGGTTAAAAAAACTGTCAAGATTTACGAAGGTGTGCAGGGCAAAATTAGTGGTGGAAAGGCATGGATGATGTTAATTTTGCGCCTGGCCACATTGCATATGCATTTGTGGGAGTTGTCATGTCAACACGCAAATTTGGGGGAGTGGAGTATTAAATGACTGGCGCAAGATCATTTATTAAGGTTTGCGCTTGTCAATCTGCTGCTAAATGCACCAGGATTTAACGCCCCAAAAAAGCTTGTCTTAATTCATCTGCACCGGACATGACAGAGATCTTGGTGGCGAGACACTGGCGAGAACTGAGGGCGCGGGGCAGAAACTTCTCTCTGCCCGTGACTTTATTTGGCATGACAGAAGAACAGATTATTTGAATATCAACGGGTGTTATGCTGAACTGGACATCAGTTGGCAGTTCTTTTTATTTCATTTGTTTATACTGTATGTAGCCTACTACATGAATTTGTATCCATAAAATAGGATACAATAGGAGCCACTATACTTGCAGTGGACATACAGATGGTGTCCGTCGACCGTGACTTTTTTTTTTTTTCTTTTCTGCGGAGGTTAGACTCTGATCAGCTCTCCCTTGCTCTTGAAGCAAAATCTTCCACATTGTCAATTTTCTCCATTTTTTTCTCTATCCATATTTCTATATTTTCAGGATTTCTTTTCACTGTGCATAAAACAGTAATTCAGTTCCCGCTTCTCTCCATTTCTCTCTCCCAATTCAGGATACACCATATAGGAGGAAAACATCAATAAGATTATTAACAAAAACAGCACACAGACCCATAGAAAAATCCCCCGGAATTGCAACACCGTAACTCAATGGCATTTATAAAAAGTTGTGAACTGGGAGACCTGTAGCTTTTGTTAAAACAAAGTTATTCACATAATAAAAGCCCAGAGTTGCCATCAGACCATCTTGATGGTTCTAGTGTTAATAAAATAAACACGTTGGTCAAATAATCTATTTATTCATGAGCAGTCCTTAATTTATACATATTAAACAAAGGAGTCTGCCATGTGAAATGAAAATCAAAGCTGTGATATATGACAAACAAATATAAACTATTTTACTGGGGTTTGCACTTAAACAAAAGCTTAAAAAAAAGCTTTAAAAAGCTATTATGCTCCTCCACACTGGCTGTGCCTGTGTTGATGACCCACTTCCTCATCAGATGTGCCTATGTGCAATTTTGCGGTGCTATTTGGTGGATGGGAGGTCATTATTGAAATGAAGTGTTGCGTCTGTGTTCATAATTTTGTGTGTTGTTAGTACATCACCGGCAAAAATTGGCCACTCCCTTAGGCGCTCTGTCTAATTTGCGCAGTCGCTAATTTGCACTGCCTTAATAAATCTGCCCCTTAGAGACCTGATGCTGCAAATTGTACCAGGAATACTATAACTTTGTTGATACATACTGTAAACTAGAAAAGCACTCGGAGAGCGCAGACCTCCGCCAAGCGGCACAGTTCCCCCCATACAGTGTTTGTGTGTACGTTTTCAGATTCCCTGAGCATGAAAAGATATGAGTAGCAATTGGATTCACAATGATTATTTGTTTATTTGACATGGACAGTGCAATAAACAGACAATTAATGAATGACAATCAATGTGATAGTGATAGGATTAGTGGTTCAGTAGTGTAAAACGGGGCTATAAGGGACGTCGGGTTAATAAGGGACACTTTTCTGGGAAATGTTTTAAATGTAATTCTGCTTTTTTTATTTTGAGCAGGACGCTGAGTTGTGTTGTTATTGTCAAATATCCATGAATCCTTCATCAAATCTAGGCGGAAGCAAAATTAAAAAAGCAGAATTACATTTAGAAAAGTGTCCCATATTACCCCGCCGTCCCTTATAGCCCCGTTTTACGGTTGTAAAAGCATTGCCTCCTTGGCGGAGGTAATAAACTGAAGTGTTGGTGTGTCCATCTCCTCCACTGACGGATGCAGATTGGTTAGACAGGTTGCCGTGGGTTTTATATTATATTGGGGTTGTGCTCTGTGGCAAAACAGAATTTAGAGTCTTCCCCGGCAGAGAGGTTGTTTTTACGCAGCGCCTATAGCTGGGCGGGGAATTTGTGGCAAATAATGGGGCGGCTGACAGGTGTCCGTGTCAGGTTTTGCGGCGTGGCGCAAAAGCAGCCACGCTGGCGTGGCCAGGGCAGCAGTGTTTTCCGTGTGCTTTTGTGCCTAAAACGTTGAAGAACGCGGAGTTTGTGTTGGTCAGACACGACAACCAGCGCAATGTGCGCAGCGCCTATGGCTGCCACAGGCACGCTGGGGGGCCCAGGCCACCAGTGTTTTCCGCATGCTTTTGTGGCTAAAACGTTGAAGAAGGCGGAGTTTGTGTTGGTCAGACACGACGCCCAGCGCCCTCCATTGCGCCTGCGCACATGTTGAAAATGGCCGTATGTCACAGTGTGGAAAAATGCTTTAAAAAATTCCTGTATGCAGACAGTGATGCGGATCATCCCCAAAATTTAATCAGTTCTTCCTTGTACCATTTCCAACAACGCCTGAAAGTTTCATTGAAATCCGTCCAAAAGTTTTTGAGTTATCTTGCTAACCAACAGACAGACAGACAGACAGACAAACACACAGACAAACACACAGACAAACCCCGGCAAAAACCTTACCTCCTCCTGGCCTTTCGGCCTGGCGGAGGTAATTATCACATAAAGAACTGATCCAAAATCAGTTACAAATTACAATAATGCACTTTTTATTATTTAACTTATGATCACTGGAGTACAATTATCAACACTGCAGAGTAAACTATTTTGAAAATGAGACTGCCAGTCACTTGCAGACAGACGGATCGCAGCTGAAACAGACTGTCTGTTGTATTCATCCCATGTACGCCTGCCACTGACATGCTAATGGCGCCTAGCAGGCTAGCAATGTAAACAACCATCATTCAGGTGTACTTTTGGAGGAGGCTGTGACAAATTTCCAGGTGAGAGCCCCACCCAATAATGTTGTAAACTTAAAACATGACGACTTTGGCTTTGTTGAGCTCTTCACTACCTTCATAGTTCTTAAATCCAGTCTGTCAGCTGCGCACCGTCACGTTGATCCACTTTGACCAGCAGCTTAACTCTTGCACAATTATTCAATCGCACAAGAGTTCTACTGGCTCGAGAACAACTAGCGTTTTGTTTCATAGACATAAAAGCATTGTATTAAAAGATCAATCCGTAGATTTTGTGAATCGATATCAGCTCAGTTAAACATGAATTGATTTGAATTGGAGAATCGATCTTTTGAACCCACCCGTAGTTACGTCACCAAAAACATTCTGTGTCAACTCGCCTTTTTGCAGGGCGAGGGGCTTAAGTGAAACTTTACAGCAAAAAAATAGAGATATGAGACATCTGAACGATTTTGCTCTTGATATGTCTTGTAAATTATAAATAATATGTTACAGACATGTTAATAGAAAATTTTTTTTGGCAGAGTATCACTTTAATACTAAATCACTTTGTTTTTAAAACTACTAGAGTTACATTGCCTCACCTAAATTCAGATTAGGTAGATTTTTAAAACCAAAATTAACTAATGAGACTAGTTAATTTTAAACCAAAGGATTACAAAAGGCGTGTAAAAAGAAAAATTTATTATATAAAGCTTTTCTAAAGAAAAGGACAAAAGAAGCAGAGCAGCGGTATAAAACATACAAAAATAAGTTAACATATATAATGAGATGTAGTAAAAGAGACTATTACAGTAAAGAACTGGAGAAAAACAGAGACAATATTAAAAATACATGGACAATACTTAACAATATTCTTGAAAATAAAAACAGAAATACAAGCTACCCAACCAATTTTTCAAAAAATAATAAAACGACTCAGAGTGTGAATGCAGCTTCACCTGCAGATGAATTTAATAACTTTTTTGTTAACATTGGTCCAAATTTGGCTCGAGAAATACCCATTACGGCACCTACGGGTGATACAACAAGCAAAAACACTGCTATAAAAGACTCCATTTCCATAAAGAACACAGATGAGAGAGAAGTCATTGAAATTGTTAAATCGTTTAAAAGTAAAACATCTACAGACTGTGATGGTATTGACATGCTCTTAGTCAAAACTATTATTGAATGCTTAGTGAAACCACTGACGTATATCTGTAACCTGTCTCTCCAAACAGGTATATTTCCCAATGCAATGAAAATAGCTAAAGTCTTCCAGCTGGTCAGGGAATGCCTTGGTATCCTCTCTGAAGAGCTGGAGCAGGTGGCTGGGGAGAGGGAAGTCTGGGCTTCTAAGATTGAACTGCTGCCTCCGCGACCCTGGCCTCTGGAAAAGTGATAGAAGATGGATGGATGGATGGATGGGCATGGTAGTCCTTAAATGTTTAGTGCCAGTAGCCCCAATTCTTATGAATTTTCACTTCATCATGTGCAGTGCTGTACCATTTGTCAAGTTAATCACTGGAAGAACAGGTATCAGGAAGAGCTACTGCTCTTAAAGGATATTTTTATTTATTTTTCTGTGTACTTTACTGATCCCCAGAGGGGAAAATCAGGGCATCCACCCAGATGGATGAGGCAGCCACGGTACGCTGCCAAGCCCTTCACCATTCACACACACATTCACACCTAGGGCCACTTTAGAGTCTCCAATTAACCTAACTTGCATGTTTTTGGTCTGTGGGAGGAAACCGGAGTACCCAGAGTAAATCCACACAGACACAGGAAGAACACGCAAACTCCACACAGAAGGGTCACGATGGTCAGGGGGTGGGATCGAACCCACGATGGTCAGGGGTGGAATCGATCCCGTGACCTTCTTACTGTGCTGCCACAGTGCTAATCACTGTGCTACTGTGCTGCCCGATGGGGTAGCACTGTAAACCTTATCACTGATGGGGTTTACAGAAGAAAGAAGAAGAACTCTGCATGTGACTTTTTTGTACAGTTAGTGACATGGTTTGAATTTATGGGTTTTTTTCAGTCATTCATTAAACCTGGTTACCTCCGCCAGGCCGAAGGCCAGGAGGAGGTTATGTTTTTGCCGGGGTTTGTCTGTTTGTCTGTCTGTTTGTCTGTCTGTTGGTTAGCAAGATAACTCAAAAAGTTTTGGACGGATTTCGATGAAACTTTGAGGCGTTGTTGGAAATGGTACAAGGAAGAACTGATTAAATTTTGGGGATGATCCGGATCACCGTCTGGATACAGGAATTTTTTAAATGATTCTTTAACATTGTCAGATACGGCCATTTTCAACATGTGTGCAGGGGCAATAGAGGGCGCTGGTCGTCGTGTCTGATGAACACAAACTCCGCCTTATTCAAAGTTTTAGGCACAAAAGCACGCAGAAACCAGTGGTGGGCAGGGCCCGCCAGAGTGCCTGTGTTTGCGCTATGCTGCAAAAGCTGACACGGGCATATTTGGCAGAAATTCCCCGGCCAGCCATAGGGGCTGCACAAAAACCAGCTCTCTGCCGGGGGAGGCTTCCAAATCCTCCTTTTTCCGCGGAGCGCAAACCCAATAAAACCCACGGCAACCATTATCGCATCTTCTTTTGTCCTGCGCCTCCGGAACAGAGAGGAATCCCGGCGCCAGTAATGCTGCGCCTGATATGTGTGACTCTAATGCTAAAAGTGACTGCATCAGGGATTTTCGACCTGAAGTCGCACTTTGCTACACAGCGCCACAAAAACTGTGTAGCCAAATTCCATCGATGGATGAACATTTTCAGCCAGTGACAGAACCGACGCCTTCCAAATCCAATGCATCACTAGCAGAAGTGATGGTTTGTCATTTTGTGGCAGAGCACAATCTACCCCAATTGGTGGCAGATCACTTCAGTGATTTGGTGCCAACATTGTTTCCTGACAGCAAGAGCACTCAATTTTTTTGTGCAACTTGGCTTATTATTTTCACATTACCAAAAAGTTACGGCTCAACATTGTCTCCATATAAGTGTACATTTGAATAAATATGTTTGAAATAGTTCATGTTAAGATAAGATAAGATAAGATAAGCCTTTATTAGTCCCACAACGGGGAAATTCCAGGATTGCAACAGCACAGGGATAGCAACACTCAGAGCAACAATCAGAAGGCAAGAAAAAAACAAGCAAGCAAGAGCAGCTAATATACATATGTACGTATTACTATAAAATATATATATATACACACACACACAGACACACAGTGCAGAGCATTGTAGCTAGATGGAATAAATATGTAAATATATAAACACCCACAGTACGGAGCATTGCAGCTAGGTGGAATAAATATACAAGTATATAAACACACACAGTGCGGAGCAATGTAGCTAGATGGAATAATATGTAGATATATAAATATATAAACACACCCAGTGCTGAGCATTGTAGCTAGATGGAATAAATATGTAAATATATAAACACACACAGTGCAGAGCATTGTTGCTAGATGGAATGAAACAGCATAACCGTCTACTTAGTTATCCTACATGGTATGACTATGTGCCCATACATATTCTCACCCTCCATAGCGACCGGTATGTTCCTAGTTGTATGCCGGAGGGGACCATTGTGTAAGTCTATTGCATCTTTTGCATTCAAAAAACTATTAGTTTGTTACGTCTTTTTGCTATCTCTGCGAGCAGCCCTGCTTAGGTTGTACAGTCTGACAGCCGTTGGTAGGAAGGACCTACGAAACCTCTCGGTTGTGCACCTGGGATGATGTAGTCTGCTGCTAAATGAGCTCCTCAGTGCATTCAGTATGTCCTGCATAGGGTGGAACTCGGACTCCAGCAGAGATGACAGTTTAGCCACCGTCCTTCTCTCTCCTATCTCCTCCATCGGATCAAGGCGTTGCCCCAGGACAGAGCTAGCTTTCTTAATCAGTTTGTTCAGTCTCTTCCTATCGGCTGCAGTAATGCCACTGCCCCAGCAGACCACTCCAAAAGTGATGGCTGATGCCACCACCGTGTCATAGAATGACTTCAGCAGCGCCCCTTGTACACCAAAAGACCTGAGTCTCCTCAGCAGGAACAGCCTGCGCTGTCCCTTCTTGTAGAGTGCATCAGTATTGTGTGACCAGTCTAGTTTATTGTTCAGATGAATACCCAGGTACTTATAGGATGTCACCATCTCGATGTCTGTTCCCTGTATATTTACTGGTACTGTGAGGGGCTGCCCATGCCTGCGGCAGTCCACCACCAGCTCCTTAGTTTTCCTCGCGTTGATCTGGAGGCAGTTCCGATGGCACCAGTCCACGAAGTCCTGGATAAGCCCTCTGTACTCAGCTTCATCTCCATTGGAGATGAGGCCAACGATCGCAGAGTCATCAGAGAACTTCTGTAGATGGCAGTGTGTTGTGTTGTGTGAGAAGTCCGCAGTATAAAGAGTGAACAGGAAGGGAGCCAGCACCGTTCCCTGGGGGGCCCCCGTGCTACTGATGATCGTGTCGGACACACAGTCCCGGGTTCTCACAAACTGAGGCCGGTTCGTGAGGTAGTCCAGGATCCATGATGACAGGTGCTGGTCCACCCCTGCGCGCAGCAGCTTGTCCTTCAGGATCATCGGTTGGATGGTGTTGAAAGCACTGGAGAAGTCAAAGAACATGATCCTCACCATATTCTCGGGCTTCTCCAGGTGGGACAGAGAACGGTGAAGGAGGAAGATCACCGCATCCTCCACCCCAATGCCATGCTGGTAGGCGAACTGGAGTGGATCCATCGCTGGTTCCACCAGGGGGCGGAGGTGAGCAAGGAGCAGTCTCTCCAGGGTCTTCATCAAGTGGGACGTCAAGGCCACCGCACCGGTCTGTAGCTGTTCAGGTCTTTGGGGTGGGAAGTTTTTGGTACAGGTACCACACAAGATGTTTTCCACAGCTGTGGTACCCTCCCCAGTTTCAGGCTCATGTTGAAGATATACGTCACAATCCCACACAGCTGGTCTGCACAGGACTTGAGGAGCTTTGCGCTGATGCCGTCCGGTCCCGGCGCCTTCCTCGCCTTGATCTTCCTCAGCTCCGTCCTCACCTGGGTCCTGGTCAGGGTCAGGATGGGGGGCTGTGTGTTGGGAGTGGGGGGGTGTTGGTGGAGTGGGGAGTGGGCAGCAGGACTTGATTTCTTTAGAGGCAGCAGTGGTTGTTGTGCAGTCAGGGGGGAGGGCGGTTGGTCAAATCTATTGAAAAACAGATTCAGGTTGTTCGCCCACTCCCTGCCCCCTGTGGCCTGGGGGGAGGTATTCTGGAGCCCCGAGATGGTTTTGAGGTTTCTCCAGACCCCGCTGATGTCGCTCTGTTGCAGCTTGTCCTCCATCTTCTTCCTGAAGCTGTCCTTGCCTTCTCTGATCTTTCTCCTCAGCTCCCTCTGTACGGACTTCAGCATCTCCCTGTTCCCTGACCTGAAGATCCTCTTCTTCTCTCTCAGAAGTGTTTTTATCTCAGGGTTGATCCAGGGTTTGTTGTTTGAGTGACGCCGTATGGTCTTGGTGGGAACGGATTTGTCCACACAGAAGCTGAGGTAGCCCGTGAAGGTGTGAATGAGGCCATCGATGTCCTCACCATGTGGATCGCAGAGCTGCTTCCAGGCGGTGGCTTCAAAACAGCCCTTTAGGGTGTCCATTGTCTCCTCAGACCATAACTCCACAGTGTGCATGGCCGGAGGTTGTCTGTGCACTAGGGGTTTGTACACCGGCCGGAGATGAACCAAGTTGTGATCCGATCTCCCGAGTGGGGGGAGTTGTGATGAGGTGTACGCCTCCTTAGTGTTTGCGTAGAATAAATCCAGTGTTTTATTGTCTCTAGTGTGGCATGTGACATACTGGGTGAACGTGGGTAGAATGGGAGACAGTGAAACATGGTTGAAATCGCCTGAGATGAGGAGAAGAGCATCTGGGTGTTCTGTCTGCAGCCTGCTGGTTACTGAATGGATGACGTCACGTGCTGTCCCAGCGTTCGCCGTCGGATTTGCATAAACAACAATGCAGATCACGTGTGAGTGTTCTCTCGGGAGATATGTAGGCCTCATGCTAACAGCTAGCAACTCAATGTCTTTGCTGCAGTGTCGTTGTTTAACAGTGATATGTCCCGGTCTGCACCAGTTGTTGTTAACATACATTATCACTCCACCGCCCCTAGCCTTGCCACTGTCTGGTGTTCGGTCAGCTCGTATCATGTGAAAACCCTCCAGTTCAATGTTAGCATCTGCTGCTAGTTCAGTTAGCCACGTCTCAGTAAACAAAAGGAGAGAGCACTCCCGGTATGTGCTATCATAACGGGAGATAGCCGCTAGCTCATCTAACTTTCCCAGTATCGACCGTACATTTCCCATGACAACAGATGGAAGGGAGGGTCTGTACCTTATATTTTTTGTCCTCCGCCTTACTCCAGCCCGGCAGCCGCGGCGTTTTCGCCTCAGTTCTCTCGGTATGTCGAGTTTTTCCAATGGGACCGGGTGGCGGTTGAATGCTAGCAGCTGTTCTCTGCTGTATCGTATCCTGCTATAAACAGTGGCTCCGTCAACCGGCTCAGGAGACATTTAGGACGATCTGTGTGTCCGTGATATAAGTGGGGTGAAAAAAAAAAAAAAAAAAAAAAAGACGGATCAAAAGAGAGAGGAAGGGAAAAAAGACTCGGAATCGAGCCGCTGTTGCAAAAGGCAGCCGACTGGTGTGGCGCCGAGAGAGAAAAAAAAAAAAAAAAAAAAAAAAAAAAAAAAAGTTGCTGTTGCAGTTGCTGTTTGCTTAGTTTCTGTTTGTTTGTTTGTTTTTGCTTCACTTTTCTTTCATCTGCCGATAAATACCGTTTTTAAGTACTTAGTACAGGTGTGAAAGCCCCCCCAATAAGGGAGGCATGAGGTATGCCTTGACAGGTCGCAGCCTGGCACTTTGCAGATGGAGGAGATGGACACAACAGCAACACTTCAGTTTATTACCTCCGCCAAGGAGGTAATGCTTTTACTACTGAACCACTAATCCTATCATTGTGAATCCAATTGCTAGTCATATGTTTTCATGGTCAAGGAATCTCAAAACCTACACACAAACACTGGATGGTGGGGAACTGTGGCGCTTGGCGGAGGTCTGCGCTCTCCGAGTGCTTTTCTAGTTTTCAGCCTTTTACTATTTTAAGGACTGCTTAATAGTAATTAATAGGCTTTTACTTATGCAGAGTAGTTTTTCAGATGTCCTTATGTACATTTCTTTAATAAATTTGGTTGAGGAAATCTAATATTTTTGACAGAAAATAGTTTGATGAAAATTCAATCCATTCACATTTTCTTTTAGTGCTTTTGTTTAACAATGTTGACACTGACAACACCATTTTGAATTATTTCTGTCATTTGCTTCATTTTACAAGTTTCAATATTTATGATTAATAGCTTTTCCTTCTTTATGATTAATTTCAATAAGCCCTTGACAAAATGTTGTAACTGCCTTCTTATAGCCATTTCATTTAAATGTTTGCTTTTGTGGACAGATTTTTGATACTTGAGAAATGTGTTTGTTTTCCCCTCATTTTTTATTAATTTATGCAAATTAATATAAACAGGGGAATGATAGGAAATTATTGTAAAATATTACATTTTATTTCTTTCATTATTTCACATTGCTTAGATCTGGGTTTGTTCCGAGTTCCAATGTAATTTCTTTCTCTTCCTTTTATATATTTGTGAGTATTTTATAATCCTCATAACATAGTAAACTAATGCATTTATCATGGGCTGGAAAAAGTCATCCGTGTTGCCTTTAAAAACTCATGAAACCTGATGTGTCTTCCACAACTGACCTGGTGATGCACTCTTCAGTCTCCTGTGCCTTCTGAAGCCGATAGTAGACGACGGCAGCAACAGCCAGCGGCCCAGCATCCCCACACAGGAAGGTGACATCATGGCGACGTGTCAGATACTTCAGGCTAAGGCTGACGTAGTTCAGTGCTCTTTGGAGGAAGGAGGGGTCCCTGAACACGTTGTGGAGATGCAGGTAGAGAAGCGCGATGCCTGAGATCAAGTACACAGACACAAGTGGTGTTAATGATGGTACTCTGGGTAGTCACTACGAAACTCTTTTTTTTTTTTTTTTTTTTAAGGTGTAGTTGGCAGAATTATGTTTACATTTTAAAATAAATCAATTATCATCCATTAGTCATTTGTAATGAAAGTGGTCTGACTGGGCAAATACATTACAGCATCACCTTTGGTCTTTGTTCAGCCTGCAGAAAGTTTCACACCCCTGACGATTTCTTTGCCCAGTCACAAGTCTTATTAGACAGAAGGTTTTGCTGCTGGCTGCTGATGCACCTTGTTTGTGTGCAGTTCAACTGGGGGAGTGGCTTAGGACAGGAAAGAAAGATGAAACTGCAGGAGGCAGGTAATTTTTTTCTGGTTTCTCAGATTTCTGCCTACTACAGCTTTAAATAGAGGGCAGTCACAGAGCGGGTACCTGCACCAAGGCTACTTGTCTGCAGACTAAAATGTAATTAAAATGTGTCGACTGACAGAGCATCATGAAAGAACCTTAGTGAACAAGCTCACATATCCCACACATGACCGTGATCAATATAGAATAGAATGGAACAAAACAAGTCCCCCTCCAAAAAAAAAAAACTGGAACCCCTCGTTTCAAAGCTTTTCTATAACTATAAGGTCAATCTGATCACAAATGTAGAAGCTACAGTAGCAACAACATAAAAAGATCCCTCCCCAAAATACATGGAACCCCCTCACTAGAAGTGCCTGAAAACTGAATGCGTCCAAGGTATTGATGAGTTACAAGCTTCTGTACAAATGTGAAGTCAATCCGATCAGAAACGTAGAAGCTAGAGTGGCAACATGTTGTCAAATGAACGGACGGACGGATCAAAATATTATACCTTACGCAACTTTGCTGTGTGGGACATAGATGTGGAGTATAGATTTTTAAAGACTGCACACACTCATTTCAAAACTTCACTGTCCAACTCTGGGTGCGGCCTCACCCTGCTGTCTCTGTGCACCTCAACCTAACTTTGAAAGTTTTTCTGTGGTAAGAAGAGAGACTCACAGCACTGCTCCAACTCTGACAACTCCATGCATGAGGAGATGTTTTAGGGAAACAGTACACTGTCAAATTCTATTCACTTCAAATTAAATATGACCAATACTTTCCTCCAGAAGGTCATACACTGGGTAACTAGATCCAATAATGTTTACAGGTTATAATGACAAAGTTACTAACAATAACAAAAATAGAAGCAAATTGTTCCCTTTTTGCTTCCTCTACCTTATATCTTGTCTTCTTCGACTGTCTTCTCTCTTCTTATTCACTTATTCCACCTGACCCTCCTCCTCCTCCCCTCATCTCATCTCTGCTTGTCCCTTGTCTCAGTTCAACTTTATCCATGTTGCACTTTTCATGCACATATGCAGTCCACAGAACAAACTTAAGAATTCAAAGACTAAAAGGATAAACTATAGCTTGTACAAAACAAAGTTTAAATGATATTAACAATGTGATAATTGATGACAGTAAAGTTAAAAATTGGGTGGACCAATTCCTGTCATCCAGGATTCTGGACTACCTCCCAGACTGTCCACAGCTTGTGAGGTTCCCAGGACTGTGTGTCTGACACACACACTTCATACAGGATGTGTGCAGTACGGGAGCCCACAGGGAAGAGTTCTGGCTCCTTTCCTGTTCACCCTCTAAACTGATTTTTCATACAACACACCACACTGCCACCTGCAGAAGTTCTCTGACGATTCTGCAATTGTCGGCCCTCTCTCTAATGTGAATGGCTCTGAGTACAGAGGGTTGACCCAGGACTTTGTGGACTGGTGCCTGTGGAACTGCCTCCTGATCAATGCAGGGAAGACCAAGGAACTGGTGGTGGACTCCCACAGGTGTAGACGCCCCCCACAGCACCGTTAAACACCCAGGGAATAGACGTTGAGATGGTGACATCTTACAAGTAACTGGGTGTTCACCTGAACAATAAACTGGACTGGTCACACAACACTGATGCACTTTACAGGAAGGGGCAGAGCAGGCTGTTCCTTCTGAGGAGACTCAGGTCTTTTGTTGTGCAGGGGGCACTTCTGAAGACCTTCTACGACCCTGTGGTGACATTAGCCATCCTGTATGGAGTGGTCTGCTGGGGTAGCAGCATCACAGCTGCTGACAGGAAGAGACTGAAGGCCAGCTCTGTTCTGGGGTGCCACCTTGACCCAGGGGAGATGATAGGAGAGAGGGGGGACGGTGGGTAAGCTGCCATCGCTGCTGAAGTCAAAGTCACACCCCATGCAGGACATGCTGAATGCACGGAGGAGCTCGTCTAGCAGCAGCCTGCTCCATCCAAAGTGCACGAAGGAGAAGTGGGATGCTGTGGGACTAACAAAGGATCACCTTCTCTTAAATTCACATGAATGAATCTACAAATATACATGGGGGGAAAAGGCTCAAATTTATTTTTGTAAAAAAAAAAAAAAAGGCAAATTTAGAAGAAATAAAGCTGTACATTTACAAGAAAAACCGTAAATCAAAAAACATTAAAAATCAGAAGGAAACTGTATATTTATGTAAATTGACAGGAACAGGACTCCAAAATCACACCACAAGAAAAGCTGCAAATTTATTTGAGAAAAATGCCACAAAAAGGTGAAGTCTTACAAGAAAAAAGTTCCAAATGTATATAAAAAAAAATCACATTTCTGAAAAACACTGATGCTGATGAAGAAGAAGGGCTGCACAGAATATTCCAACATTTGCTCTAGACTGCTACAGAATATTCAGAACCCCAAAATTGTGCCCAGAAAAATACATGCTGATGCTACTTTATTTCCAGAGGGAGCATCGTTGAGACCCTGCTGTACAATGTTACTGAGACCACTAGGAGGCTGAGAATCTGAGGCATCTCTAAAGCATTTCTGGTAGATGAGAGCAGCAGATCGTTTACAAAGGTAAAAACTAACAACAGTATCTAACACACCAATTCTGTAACTGAAGGGCAGTCTGTGCAATGACTTTAAAACAGGCTTTATATGTTAGAGACAGAAGCGCACAATAGTTAAGCCTGGATGACGTACTAAAAACATTAAAAAAAACCTTAGAGTCAGCCTCACCATCTTCTCCCTTCTCTTGCAATACTCTCCTCTCCTCATTTGCCCTTTTTCCTCTTTCTTTCTCGCCTTTCATCTCGTCAGCTTTCACATTCCCTTCTTCCTCTCCTCTACTTTCTTTCCTCACGCCTTGTTTTGCCAATGTGCACTTTAAATTTAACCGGAGTGGTGGCTCAGTTGGTAGAGCATCTGCCCCACACCCGGGAGGCAGGGTTTCAAATCCCGGCCGGGTCACGCCGAAGACCATATAAAAAGCGGAACTTCCTGCCGTCCAGCTTGGTGCTCAGCAATAATGGAATGGAGGAGGGAAATCTGTGGCGCCGCCTTGCATGGCAGCGGCCCTCTGATTCTGCTATGGGGTGTGTGTGATTTACACTGTAAGATAGGATAAAGGACAATTTCGTTCTATTGTACAATAAACAATAAAGGGTGATTTTCTGTAGCTCTGTCATCACCTGCCCATCCCGTGTATGTGGTGCAGTTCCTTGGATCAGCAGACTTGAGTCCATCTTCCATAACACCTAAAAGCTCCTTGACTTTGGTGCTCAGCTGCTGGGCAAACTCCGGAGTGAGCTGCAGGTAAAATAGTCAGGAAAAATAAAACGAATATCAAGGCGGAGACAAAGCAAACGCACAGGCGTCACTCTAAGACCACACAGCACCTTGCCCTGGCAGTCGAACAGAGCCCGTGTGGACTCCGGGCTCCCATCATAGTCACGGTACGGGTTCTTCAGGGCTCTGCCGTCCATGCTAGCAGTGTGGTCACTGCAGGACTACCTTCTAGTAGGTCAGACACTAAATTATCTGCGGAGTAAAGAGGCAAGACAGAGCAGGAGGGGCCAGTGAGGCTGGAGCCAAGGAAGAAACAATTTAAAATGATTAATCACCATAAAAACACACGAGAAAGCTCAGCGCTGTAGCAACGCAGCCAAAGCTAGCGGCTATCGCACGCTAATACGTGTTACCTTCTATCATAAAACTGGAGTAAAACAGGATAATTTACACTTCCGAAACACACCAAATCTATGAGTAGCTGAGAATGTAAACAATGTGCGCACAACATACCTCGGCAAGTGCAATTTTTTTTTTTTTTTTGGGGGGGGGGGGGGGCGTTTTCTTCTTCGTCTTTAGTGACAGGACGTGAGCCGCTGTTAGCTCTACTGACACGGTCAGGTCTGGAGGTGGTACTACCACAGAGATAGACGAGGGCCGAATCTCCATCCCCTCCCTGAGCCCTCAAGCCCTGAGCCCTTGTAGACTTAGGCGGCAGCCATTAATAGTGTGTGAGCGTGCAAGACAGCAAGAGCTTCAAATGGTATAAAAGGAATGGGATACTTTTTGACATGTCACCCTACCTTGACAACAGTGTAAGACAAACATGCTGCTTAGTATTGTTGGATCTGAGCCTTTTTATTTTAAGAATGATTTTATCTTCAAGGCTAAGGATCTTGCAGGCACTAGCCTTACAGAGTGAAACAGAGGTAATTATGAAAAAAATAATTTTACTTTTTTATGATAATTATACAAAATAGTTGATAAATAATTTCTGCACTATCCGCCTTATTCCTAGGCCCCGTGATGCCTTACGTGAATTATGGTAGCAACTTCCGGTACTAGTTTAGAACATGTGGTTGTCACTGAAACAGGACACTTTTCCTTGTTCAAAAACAATGAGTTCGGCATTAGAAATGCGGGAACACGGCCTCTTGTACCTCAAAACAGTAATATAATTATACCACTTCCCACGACTATTAAGGGACTGGAAGATGACCTTATAAAGTGGCCTCGTAGACAGTAGCTCCGTTAGTTAGCGCCGCTGCTAAGATGCTAACGCTGTAAACAAATGACCCGTGCTGGCAAGATGAGTCACTTTGAGGACATTTTCAAAACTGATGTAACGTTATTTCATTATTAAACATTATTAATGTTATTAAAAGAAAGACCTTCAAAATGATATTTAATTTGTAGGAAGTGTGTGAAAACTGACTCAGAAAAAGATGATTTGTTTATATTTTAGCTAGGTTGAAAAGTCACGTTCGATCGGTTGGGAGTTAAGTCTTCCGCAAAAACATAGGTTGTGGGCCTCAGGTTATTTCACACCTTAGACAGAGACAATGAATACACATGGGAGAACAATGCCCAAGTGGGTGAGAGGGGGTTGAATGAAGTGTAGTGTAGATGTCATGCTGTGATGAGGAAGTGCCTTGAACCTTGTGAAGTGTGACTTGATATAGAGAGGAATGCTGAATGTGACCAGTCAGTCTGTTCCCTGCTTGTGAGATGTGAGTGTGTAATAAATCGTCTGAAATGAATATGCCTCTTCATTTACACACTCCACACTGGTGACCCAAGACGTATTATGGAACACGAGGCAAGAACCCCGGAGCCGGCCCGGTCGGGAATCCCCAGAGACGCAGAAGCCAACCCGCAGACAGCCAGGACTGGAACCCTCTCCTGGGCGCTGATTTTCTGTGTGCCCATGGTTTACTTGTGGATGTTGCTAACAGGCGCCTGGTTAATGCACTGTCCTTTGAATCTCTCCCCTGTATAGCTCGAGGGACCTGGCCAACAGCACAAGCCAGCGTCACAACTCCAGGCGGTAAGTTCCACGCACTGCTCACTCAGTTCCCAGCACTCACGGTCCCGACGTTTTCGGCGGCCATCACTAAACACGGGGTGGAGCACTTTATCACCACCACCGGGCTTCCTGTTTTTGCAAGACCTCGGCGCTTGGATGCAGCTAAACTGGCCATAGCGCGCGAGGAGTTCGCCAACCTGGAAAGGTTGGGCATCATCAGGCGATCAAACAGCCCATGGGCATCCCCACTACACATGGTCCCTAAGGCTGAGGGAGCGTGGCGACCATGCGGTGATTTCCGCAGGTTGAACAACGCCACAGCACATGACTGCTACCCAATTCCCCACATACAGGATTTTTCTGTTCACCTCACCGGAGCGCACGTTTTTTCTAAAATAGACCTGGTCCGCGGTTACCACCAGGTCCCAGTGCGTGCGGAGGATGTACCCAAAACAGCAGTAATAACTCTGTTCAGTTTATTCGAGTTCCTGCGCATGCCATTTGGGTTAAAAGGCGCAGCACAGACGTTCCAGCGCATGATGGATGCAGTGTTGCGCGATCTCCCGTTCGTGTTCGTCTACCTGGACGATATCCTGGTAGCCAGTACGTCCGAAGACGAACACGAAACCCACCTCAGGACAGTTTTCCGGAGGTTGGAAGAGCATGGGCTGATAATCAACCCGGCGAAATGCCAGTTCGGCGTGACGGAGACTGATTTTTTGGGGCACCGCGTCTCTCCGGAAGGAGCGATCCCATTGCCCTACAAAGTGCGCGCCGTGGCACACTTTCCCCGGCCTCAGACGGTCAGGGCGCTGCAGGAATTTTTGGGGATGGTGAATTTTTATAACCGTTTCCTTCCCTGCGCAGCACGGCTCATGCAACCATTGTACGCCGCGCTCAAGAGACAGAAACCCGCGGATGGAGTCGAATGGACCCCGGAGGGAGAGTGGGCGTTCTCGGAAGTTAAAGCAGTCCTGGCAAACGCCGCACTGCTGGCACATCCGGACCCGACGGCCCGGATAGCGCTCACCACCGACTCTTCAGACGTGGCCATAGGGGTGGTCGTGGAAGAGCGCGTTGGCGGGGCTTGGCAGCCGCTCGCATTTTTCAGCAGAACTTTGCGCAACAGCGAACGTAAATACAGCGCATTTGACAGAGAGTTGCTGGCTCTCCAGCTGGCCATACGCCACTTCCAGTTTTGGCTGGAAGGGCGCAACTTCACCACGTTCGTATACCACAAGCCACTAACGTTCGTGATGGCCAAGGTTTCAGAACCGTGGTCGGGCCGGCAGCAGAAACAGCTGGCCGCGATCTCAGAGTTTACTACTGATATTCAGCATGTGTCGGGTAAACTGAATGTGGTGACGGACTGCCTCTCGCGCGCCGTGGTGGCCCCAGTCTACGTGGGGATAGATTATGCAGCCATGGCCGCGGACCAGATTAGTGATGCGGACGTGCGCGCGCTCCAGTCTGGACCAACAGGGTTAAGACTGGAGAGCAGGGTGCTGCAAGATGGCGGCCCCCCCCAATCTGCGACGTCTCCACGGGACGCCCGCATCCAGTAGTCCCGGTCGCGTGGTGCCACCACGTGTTTGAGTCGGTTC
The DNA here is from genome assembly GCA_020510985.1 of Pholidichthys leucotaenia. Classification (NCBI taxonomy): domain Eukaryota; kingdom Metazoa; phylum Chordata; class Actinopteri; order Cichliformes; family Pholidichthyidae; genus Pholidichthys; species Pholidichthys leucotaenia. The sequence continues at coordinate 32,794,285 of CM035845.1, read as the reverse complement.
ACACTCTGGCGCACCCAGGAGTGCGCGCGTCTGTCAAAATGGTGGGAGAGAAGTTCGTGTGGCCGAGCCTATGCAAACAAGTAAAAGAGTGGGCTGCAGCCTGCGTGGCGTGCCAACGAGCCAAGGTACACAGGCACACGAAGGCTCCCTTGGAGCCGTTTCCGGTACCGGCTAAGAGGTTTGACCACGTTCACGTGGATCTCGTGGGCCCCCTCCCGCCATCACAGGGGTGCACGCACCTCCTGACAGTGGTGGACCGCACCATGCGCTGGCCAAAAGCAGTCCCGCTGGCAGCAACCACATCCGCGGACGTAGCACGCGCTTTTTTAACAACATGGGTGGCACGTTTTGGAGTCCCCTCGGACATTACGTCCGACAGGGGCCCGCAATTTGTTTCCGACCTCTGGTCCGTGATGGCCCGCAGCCTGGGTGCTGCAATTCATCACACAACCGCGTACAACCCACAGGCCAATGGTTTATGCGAGCGTTTTCATAGATCACTGAAAGCAGCACTCAGGGCTTCACTGACGGATGCAAATTGGGTAGACAGGCTGCCGTGGGTTTTATTGGGGTTGCGCTCCGCACCAAAAGAGGATTTGGAAGCTTCCCCGGCAGAGCTCGTTTTTGCGCAGCCCCTACAGCTGCCCGGGGAATTTCTACCGGACAATACCGCTCCGGGCAGCTCCCCATCTCAACTTTTGCAGCATAGCGCAAACACAGGCATGCTGCCGGGCCCTGCCCACCACAGTTTTCCTCGTGCCTTTGTGCCTAAAACTTTGAAGAACGTGGAGTTTGTGTTCGTCAGACACAACGCCCACCGCCCTCCATTGCGCCCACCCTATGATGGACCGTTCAGAGTGTTGGAAACAGGGGATAAGCATTTTGTGCTAGACTTGGGGGGTAGACAGGAGAGAATTGGCATAGACAGACTCAAACCAGCCTTTGTAGTGGCGGATGAGCAAGTGCTGTTGGCGAGGGCCCCTCAGCGTGGAAGACCCCCACGGAGACCTCCCCAGGGGAACGATTCATCAGAGCAGCCACACGGACAGGGTGACCCCCCCCCCCCATGGCTCACCCGCAGTCGGACACACTCCCAGCAGCCTCCCACCGGCACAGCAGCGCCACGGAGGCAGTAAACCCCAGTTACAGCAGATATGGGAGGAGACTGAAGCCGAAACAGCATGTGGACTGATGTTATATTGTTCTATCTAAGATGCTGGGGGGGCGGTGTGGGCCTCAGGTTATTTCACACCTTAGACAGAGACAATGAATATACATGGGAGAACAATGCCCAAGTGGGTGAGAGGGGGTTGAATGAAGTGTAGTGTAGATGCCATGCGGTGATGAGGAAGTGCTTTGAACCTTGTGAAGTGTGACTTGATACAGAGAGAGGAATGCTTAATGTGACCAGTCAGTCTGTTCCTTGCTTGTGAGATGTGAGTGTGTAATAAATCGTCTGAAATGAAAATGCCTCTTCATTTACACACTCCACAAGGTATTTTTAGAAAGTACAATTTCTAAGCTTTCCAATGATACCAGGCACTCATGGGGGTTTTCCCGGGACTTTGCTGCTACCAAACAAAGAAAGAGTCATGATTTATGACTTCTCGTTGCCTGTACTCATAATGACGCAGTGTGTATTCCGACCAGCATGTCTCCATTGCAATAAAGTCGGCTGCATTTTGTTAAAATATGTTGGACATAATCAAATTTACCTTAGAGCAGATGCACACCACAACACCGTACTTGGATGTCGTCTGTCACTGTGTGATGAGAAGCCTCCATTTATCCAGTCTATTGGCACAACCACGAACACCAGCAAGTGCCAGAACTACGCAAGAACATTCAAAAAATACAAAAACTTGAAGAGCTGAAATTAGCTGCCACTTGAGTGCAAAATACGTATGTGGACTATACGTTAAAATGAATTTGAAAAACTTTTAAAAATGCTATTTTAAATGCCCCTGCTACTCCACTTCTTACTGACTGATTTAACACTAGGTCAGCTGAAACCGGAAGCTCTGCCCATAATCATTCCTACAGCAGCACCCCCAGGAATAAGGTGGATAGTATATTTATTTTGTATTTATTTACCCTTTATTCATACATTATGTGTTAAATGCAGTATCTTAAATCCTTAGTCATAGTCATCCACTGGCTTACTAAATAATCATAATCAATAATCAATCAATATACCAGGTGAATACTTACTTGAAACCTTGAGCAGATGTATTTCTGTGGCCCGGGAATTTGGAGTCATGTTTAATACAAAGCTCAATAAACTGTACTGTTTGTTCATTGCTCCCTCTTTGTGAATTAAAAAAATGTTTTATTACACAACTATAGACACACTGCAGACCAGTGAGCGCCATTATACTTACATGTAAGCATCTTTTTAGTGATGTTTGCAGTTCCTTCCATGCTTCTGTTTGCATGTTTTTTTGTTTTGTTTTTGTTTTTTTGTGGGGTGCAACAGGGGTGAAGGGGTGGTTAGTGATGAACAGGTGACAAATCAGGAGCTTTCCCTCAAGAAACCCTGGCATGGCGCTCTGAACTGTGGGTAATTCCCTTACCTTAAGTCAGCATGCTATGCTGACTTAAGGTAAGGACAGGAAAACTTTTGCTAACTACCTAGACGAGTGTTATATTAAGATGAACATTGCGCTAAAGAAAACATTCGAGTGCTTGGAGTATGTGTCAACAACCGCTGACATTTGGACTAGCCACAATAAAAGCTATTTAGGCATGAACGCCCACTGGATCATACTCCTAGTACTGTTTTACATTTCTGTTAAACGCCATCAGGGAGATTTTAATTTTACATTAAAGACAGAAGAGTAAGAAAGCTTTTTCTTTGCCTTATTTGTTAGTATAGGCTATAAAAATGTGTAGTTTGAGCATAAACAGTTTAACTTATGTGGAAATATGATACATTTCACTGACGCTATCTGAAAGTAATCAAAAGTAATCTGTAATTGATTACTTTTGACAATAAGTAATTAAGTAAAGTAAGGGATTACATTTTAAAAAAGTAACTAGTAATTGGTAATGGATTACTTTTTTGAGTAACTACCCCCAACACTGGAAGTCAGCAAGTGAACAGTCAGCCACTTCCTGATTTCAGATTTGGACAGCCCTTCACTTTATGTGAACGCGCCTAAAGTCAGCAAGTCTGCGAGGAAGGAGAATGAGATTCGGCCTAGACTAGGGTGCTCATGTTTCCATGCAGACATGGTTTGGTTCAAAGCACTTCAGGTGCTCACACAACTTCTATCACTAACCACATCTGGATGAGGGACAGGATGGAGCGGCTGCAGTGTAAAGTCAGCTTTCCTACTTCACTGAGATTGTACCACTACGTTATTTGTGCTTTCATGACTTAATTGGCATCAAAACTGGGGAATCTAAATTGTCCTTAGGTATGACTGTGAGAGTGGAAGGTTGTCTGTCTCTCTGTGTTAGCCCTGTGATGGACTGGCGATCTGTCCAGGGTGTACCCTGCCTCTCGCCCAAAGATGCTGGGATAGGCTCCAGCCCCGCCGCGACCCGAAAAGGATTAAGCGGAAGAAGATGAATGAATAAATGAATGACTTTCTTCTACTTCACTTTAATGATCTGTGATGTGTAGTGAGTGTGTAGTGTGTGTCTTGCTGTACCCGCCCTGGGTGTGACGTCAGGCGGGCTATGGCCAGAGTGTATATAGTTCTCTGTTCTTCAATAGTCAGTTGGCTGCATGGCATAACTCTGACTCCGACCATCATTATACAGACATAACATTTTGGCAACGAGGAGAAACTATGGGGGCGTATGGGCTACCTCCACCGTTATTACTATTTATGGAATATTCGGGAGAGTTAGTGTTCCTGTGGCCCAACTAGCTGGCCATGTTTGAGGGTTACATTGCTGTGCTGGGCTTAAGTAGTCTTGACAGAGTACGAAGACGACCACTTCTGGCCCACTTCTCGGCAAAGAAGGTCAGAGAACTCTCTGTATGTTGGGAAAAACAGAGTCTTATGTGGATGCTATCAGGCTGGCTGAATATTTTGCAGAACATACGAGGACCACAAAGCTGCAGGCAATGGAGCTGTTGGTGCCAAAAGGAGCTAAGCTAGCTAGCTCGGGAAAGCTAGCAGCTCAGTCAGTGTCTATGGGGAAGTTAGCTACGAAGCTAGGTGCGTGCCAAAACCAAGCTACAAGCTACCAGCTAGACTTCGAGGTAGGACCGGGGCCACGAGTGGGGGAGCCCCCGGTCACCAAAGATGGCAAGCCAGCCGAGGAGCTCAGCACGCAGGAGTCGGAACAGCAACAGCCAGGCGCAGAGGCAGTACAGCGGAGTACCTTGGATGATGGTGCTGGGTGCAGCGACGAGGCGCCTGGATCAATGAGTGACACTGACGAGGGTGATGCTGAAAGTCCCGGGAAGCAGCAGCGACAGCTGGGCACAGAGATGGCACAGCGGAGCACCTCAGACGACAGAGGGGAGGTGCTGGGCGCCACGGAGGTTGGGCAGGACTTCAGTGCCGGGGCTCAAAGCACCTTGGACGAGGGTGCTGGGCCTTAATGGCGAGGTCCCCGAATCAAGGAGTGACATTGACGAGTGAGCGTTAGTTTTCCCTGGAGTTCGGTCACATGGGGCCGGAGTGTTTGGGGCCACAGCAGTGGCAGCTGCAGCGGTTCCAAAGACAGTCGGAAGTGGACCGTCAGGCATAGAAGGATGGCGAGCCGGGCAGCAGCACTGTGGGTCCAGACAAGAGAAGTGGTCGAGGGTGAGGAGTGTTGCATTAAAATATCTTAACCTCCGGTCCTTTTGGTACAAAGGCAAAATAACCAGACTGAGAGGTGAAGTATAGTTTCACTTATTTTACTGAAGCTGAGATATGTTACAAGGTACAGCGCCGGAGCACTACTCTCAAGACTAACTAACTAACTAACTAACCTGCACTTATATAGCGCTAAGACGTATCAAGAGAGAGTGCTGCTTCAACAGTGGGTCCTATTTTTTTTTATAGAACTCTGCCACTCCCTCACGTAGGAGGGAGGGCTCCCCTCACGTGCATCATTGTCCTTCTACTATGTGCCAACTCAGCTGAGGGCAGAGCTGATTCTACCTGGTTTCAGCGAGTGAATCCTTGGGTGTAATCTAAAAGGCAGCAGTGTGGTGTGCAAAGCAAGCAGGATGAAGGATGAAACCATAGTTACAGAATAACTAACATTCTCAAAGCAAGCAGGATGAAGGTTGGAAAAACATAGTTGCAGACTAACCAACATTCTCAGACAGACAAGGGCATCATAGAAATTTACCAACAATTCCCCCTGTTGAGGTGTCCTAATGGGCACCTCACTAACTTAATAGCAACTTATATTCACGTTCTTGCATCTCCCCCTGTTGAGATGGGCATAAACCCATCTCATAACCCTACTCTAGCCCCTGAGTGTAGTGTTTCTAAGTTTCTATATGTAACTGATGTCCCCTTCCGGCAGTCACGTGGACCTGCCCCCTTCAGGTCGCCATGTCTCTGGTGGACATCAGGTGTGGTGCAAACATTGTGGGTCAATATGGCTAACAATTCTATATGTGTAAAATATATCAAAATAATCTATCCCCCTATACACGTCTACATCCCATGAATCATATCTCACAAAAAAAACCTGTGGAGCAGAGGCACAGCGAAGCAAATGCTAACATCATGTAAGTGTGCATTGTAGACCCTATTGCAGACCCTAAACTATTTCCGGTGCGTCTTCAAAGTCCTTGTCCAGGTCCAGTCGTGGCACAACAGGTGGGCAGCTTCCTGGACACCTTGGTATAGAGGAGGATCCTTGCAAGAGAAAGCCGTATGGGGGCGCCAAATGCCGTCCTGATCCTTGTGTGCCCCAGATCAAACTATTTTGCTTTGGGAGAGCGATCTGCAGAACCATCCAGGGACATTTCAGAGACAGAGTGTCTATAAACCTAATCTACATGAGCTTGAAGTCCCAGCACATTCCTCAGACACAGAAGAGCAGGGCATACCAAAGACATTATCAGTGTAGACGTCTGACCCCCAGTCTCATACACATCCTCTAAACCATATTGCAACCTTCAAGCTCCTTAGTATTATCCCTTTTCACCATCCTCATCATCTGCAGCAGTTGTATGAAAACATGTTACTAAGTTTACAATAACCAGCCTTATCATCATATTAAGGACTCACACAAGAAAAGTCCAAAGTTATCACTATAAAATCATTACCAAGTTTATGATGAGACTTCTCCATGAAGAGAAACACTAACTTAATTAGTTTGGTTGTCATTGCCTGCAAAGCAATGATGCTGTATGTATCCACTGTTATAATTTTGTAAATGATTGTAGTCTACAATTAAGTGTTTTCATCCCTAAGGTATTTTGTTTCCACTCTCACTCAAAGAAACAATGAACAAAAACCTCACTCCTGTACTTTCCATCTGAAATTACATTCATTCTTCATAAATGGCATCAAGTGGTAGAATAGCATCTCTCTTCAGCCTGCCCACCTGCCCTGCCGACATGATGAGAGTACAGTCAGTTGTCAAAACGGGGTACACAGATCTGCCCAGTCCAGGCCAAATGCGAATACGCCCCAAGACTCAATGACCTTTGTCAATGTAGATCCTTGGTATAACACTTGCTTGCTTCGTTGGTCAAGCAGGGTAGCAGTACAGGGGAGAGACGTACTGTAAGCCGTTGCATACTCAGAGAGTGTTAAGCTGTTGGACAGGGGACATCACCATTTCAAAAAGAGGAGTTCCCTGATGAAATTAACCTTGCATTCGCAGAGTAAGGAGTGTCATCATGTTTCTAATCAGTGGAGTGATGTGTTGTGTCAGGTGTGATTCAAAATGAAGTTTGCTATGTTATTTCTCTATATGGTCTCTCTCTTAAAAAAAGCGAACAGCCTGTAGTAGCTGCATTATTTTAGCAATAAAAGATAATTTGTCCAACTGTTAATGTTATTAAGGAGTAAACATACTCTACAGTGTAAAAGCAATGGAACAACTTAATAACCAATATTAAGTATTACTAGAGGATGATGAGGATAAGTGTTACCTTTTCTTTCCCTTGTATTTTTTTCTTTTCCCTTGTCATGATAAACAAACAGCCTGTTTCTCTATCTACAAGGTCGTTACTGGACGTGAACGCCATCAGCTGACACTTGCATAGAGAAACAGTTAAAGTCATTTGTTGTCGGTTTTTTTTTTTAAATAAGTATACAATTTAAATTAAACAATCTATTGCTGAGGGTTTCAAGTGGGGTAAAACGTCAGATGCACCCAAGTGCCACGTCCTTCGCTTTCCACGGCTGTTCAGGTCAGCAGGATAACCTTTGTGCTGTCCTTGCCAGGGAGTTCTGGTCCAGTTTCCTTTGATGACCAGATCCCCTGGTTTGCCCAAGAGATGGGTGCACCTCCCACGGTTCCTTTGTCACATGGTCCCTCCTGGGAAGGGGAGTATGGATAACATCACTGTCAATTGTCATCCTTTGCATGTAATCACCCAGAAACCCTTCCTCATCACCTAAGTTAATAGGGTTTAATAACAGGGTTTGTCATTCACAATTTCCCTATTTTCCTTATTTGTGTATTATACTGATCCTGTAGATTGTTGATGATAAGCTAAATGGTCTCCTAGGTAAATGTTTGGTACTAATAATTTAGGAACTGCACTTAAATGTGACATGATTTAATTAACAAAGTGTATTCCATTAAATGTTCTTCATTATTTAAGTAAATCATTTCAGCTATTTTAAATCTTGGTATTGTTCCAGTTAAGGGTTTCAGTGTCACCATAGCAGTATTTAAGTTAGTGCAGGGGAAAATCTTTGTATTGTGGAGAGTGCAAATAACGGAGGCGGACTTATGCAGCAGATGACTTTATTCACTCTCACATCAGGCATAAACAGAAAAAGCATCCCTCAATACACCAGGGTCACACCTTTTATATCAACCGCCCATCTCAAATCTGCATGACATCTCGCATCACAATACATTCAACCCTTCCCCCCCCCTTCTCCCCCCCCTTCCTGCTACCTCACCATAATCTCTCTCATCTCAATACCTATTGTCCTTCTGTGTTTACCCTCTGCATCCAGTCTGAGATGATTAACCCAGCTTCTACCCCCCCCCCCCCCGAATCTCAGACCGAGTTTCAGTCCTCACGTCCTTTTGGCTTCAGTCTCCTCCCGTATCTGCTGTAACGAGGGTTTTCCACCTCCGCGGCGCTGCTGTACCGGTGGGGGGCTCCTGGGGGTGTGTCTGTCTGCGGGTGGGCAATGGCGAGGGGGGGGAACCTTCGACTTGCCCGTGTGGCTGCTCTGATGAATCGTTTACCTGGGGAGTTCTCAGTGGGGGTCTTCCACGCCGAACTGGCATTTCGCCGGGTTGATTATTAACCCGTGCTCCTCCAACCTCCGGAAAACCGTCCTGAGGTGGGTTACGTGTTCGTCCTCGGACACACTGGCCACCAGGATATCATTCAGGTAGACAAACACAAACGGCAGATCGCGCAACACCGCATCCATCATGCATTGGAATGTCTGTGCCGTGCCTTTTAATCCGAAGGGCATGTGTAAAAACTCAAACAAGCCAAACGGAGTTATTACTGCTGTTTTGGGTATGTCCTCCATGCGCACTGGGACCTGGTGGTAACCACGGACCAGGTCTATTTTAGAAAAAATGCGTGCCCTGGCGAGGTGAACGGAAAAATCCTGAATATGGGGAATCGGGTAGCGGTCGTGCGCTGTGGCGTTATTCAACCTGCGGAAATCTCCGCATGGTCGCCACGATCCCTTGGCCTTAGGGACCATGTGTAGCGGGGATGCCCATGGGCTGTTTGAGCGCCTGATGATGCCCAACCTCTCCAAGTTGGCAAACTCCTTGCGCGCTATGGCCAGTTTAGCTGCGTCCAGGCGCCGAGGTCATGTGAAAACGGGCGGCCCGGTGGTGGTGATAAAGTGTTCCAACCTGTGTTTAGTGCTGGCCGCCGAAAACGTCGGGACCATGAGTGCTGGGAACTGAGTGAGAGTGTGTGGAACTTACTGCCTGGAGCTGTGACGTTGGCTTGTGTTATTGGCCCGGCCCCTCGAGCCATACAGGGGAGAGAATCAAAAGACATTGCATTAACCAGGTGCTTGGAAGCAACATCGACTAGTAACCCGTGTGCACACAGAAAATCAGCTCCCAGGATTAAAAAACTCAATGCCGCTATGACAAAAGTCCACTCATACTTAGGACTTTTCCAAGATGGCGCCCACAGTGGTCACCATGGTGTTTCGCTGCCCTTTAATTTTTTTAATTTGTTTGTTTCTGTTCATCGATTGTGCGTCTGCCAGCTCATACACCCGTGAAGAGTTATTAAATATCAGGACTCTTACTCCCACGGACCTTCTCCCAGTATTTTTAGCTCCTGCCGCCGATCTGATTCATTGTTTGGCTCAAAGAGTAAGACGGCGAAAAAGAGGAAAGCGAGGGGGGATTCTCGCTCGGCTGCGAAGGAGAGGCACGCGAACAGCCTTGCCTGGCATATTTCTATCCAATGCCAATTCTCTCTTGAACAAGGTAGAAGAATTAAGACTGCTGATGCGATTTAAGGACCTCGCTTCCTCGTCTGTTATCTGTTTCTCTGAGACCTGGCTTAAAGGGAACATACCGGACAGCGCGATCAGCCTCGAGGGATTTCAGCTGTTTCGTGCTGATCGCGTCACAGAGCTCTCCGGTAAGTCTATTGGAGGAGGAGTTTGCTTCTACATTAACAGCAGCTGGTGCTCTGATGTAACGGTGATTTCACAACACTGTTCTCCCCACCTAGAATTTCTCTCTATTAACTGTAAGCCATTTTATTCCCCGTGGGAGTTCGCATCATTTTTTTTGATCGCTGTGCACGCCCCTCCCGACGCGGACGCGCGCGTGGCCCAGCGTGCACTCGCAGATCACATCCTACATGCGGAACGGACTTTTCCAGACTCCCTGGTTATTGTGGTAGGCGACTTTAACCAGAGCAATCTGAGTCACGAGCTCCCCCGATACAAACAGTTTATTAAATGTCCAACCAGAGGATAGGTTACACTACAGTGAAGGACGCATATCGCGCTGTTCCCCGCGCTGCGCTCGGACTATCTGATCACGTGATGGTCCACCTCATTCCCACATACAGACAGAGACTGAAACTCACTAAACCTGTTGTGACCACCACAAAGAAATTGACCAGTGAAGCTGGAGAGAATCTGAACACATGCATGGAAATAACTGACTGGGACATGTTTAAAGGAGCCACACATGATCTTAATGAGTACACAGACACTGTGAACTCATATATCAACTTTTGTGAGGAGAGCATTCTCCCATCGTGCACCAGGGTGAGGTACTCTAATGATAAGCCCTGGTTCACTGCCAAGCTCAGACAGATCAGGAAGGAGGAGGAAGCAGCGTTGAAAAGTGGAGACAGGGACTGCTACAGAGAGGTCAAATATCGGTTTAACAGAGAGCTGAGGAGAGCTAAATCTGTGTATTCTGAGAGACTCCAGCAGCAGTTCACTGCTAATGACTCGGCTTCTGTGTGGAGAGGACTGAGGCAAATCACCAACTATTGGCCTCAGGCTTCTAAAGGTCAGGATGACAAAGCCCTTTGTCAAAAACTGTCCCAACATTACGCCCGTTTTGACACCTCGTCAGCTGTGTCCAACTCCCCCACTCCACCCAGCTCCACTGCCTCCTCGGCCCCTAATTCATCAAAAGCGGTCCCCCCCCTCCTCCTTCTCCTCCTCCCCTGCCCTTGTCATCAGTGAGCAGGACGTGCACAGACAGTTCTCCAGACTGAACCCGCGCAAGGCCCCCGGGCCGGACGGTGTGTCTCCCTCCACCCTGAGACACTGTGCGAAAGAGCTGGCTCCTGTCTTCACAGACATTTTTAACACCTCCCTTAAGCAATGTCATGTTCCGACCTGCCTCAAATCCTCCACCATCATCCCTGTCCCCAAGAAGCCACGGATTACTGGACTTAACGACTACAGACCTGTAGCGCTCACCTCTGTAGTCATGAAGTCCTTTGAGCGCCTGGTCCTGTCTCACCTCAAGTCCATCACCACTCCCCTCCTGGACCCGCTGCAGTTTGCCTACCGTGCCAACAGGTCTGTGGACGACGCAGTCAACCTGGCCCTCCACTCCATCCTGCAGCACCTGGACTCCCCAGGAACCTACGCCAGGATTCTGTTTGTGGACTTCAGCTCTGCATTCAACACCATCCGCCCCGCTCTGCTCCAGGACAAGCTGTCCCTGCTCGATGTGCCTGACTCCCTCTGCAGGTGGATCACCGACTTCCTGACGGACCGGAGGCAGCATGTGCGGCTGGGGAAGTCTGTCTCGGACTCTGTTAGCATCAGCATCGGATCACCCCAGGGCTGTGTACTTTCCCCCCTACTCTTCTCCCTTTATACCAACTCCTGCACCTCCTCCCACCAGTCTGTTAAGCTGATTAAGTTTGCGGACGACACCACCCTCATCGGGCTCATCTCCAACGGCGACGAGTCCGTCTACAGGAAAGAGGTGGCCCAGCTGGTGTCCTGGTGCAGCCACAACAACCTGCAGCTGAACGCTCTGAAGACAGCGGAGATGATTGTGGACTTCAGGAAAGTCACAACCCCCCTGCCCCCCCCCCTCACCATCACAGGTTCTCCCATCACCATTGCAGATTCCTTCCGCTTCTTGGGCACCACCATCACCCGGGACCTCAAATGGGAGCCAACCATCAGCTCCCTCATCAAAAAGGCCCAGCAGAGGATGTTCTTTCTGCGGCAGCTGAGGAAGCTCAAGCTACCCACCAAGATGTTAGTGCAGTTCTACACGGCCATCATCGAGTCCATCCTCACCTCCTCCATAACTGTGTGGTATGCAGGAGCCACTGCCAAGGACAGACTAAGGCTGCAGCGCGTCGTGCGCACTGCTGAGAAGGTGATCGGCTGCAAGCTCCCATCTCTCCAGGACCTGTACATCTCCAGGACCCGGAGGCGTGCTGGCCGGATCATAGCCGATCCTTCACACCCTGGTCACGTACTGTTTGCCCCCCTCCCCTCAGGTAGAAGACTTCGGTCCGTTCGGACTAAAACCTCCCGTCACATGAATAGCTTTTTCCCCTCTGCCATCAGACTGCTGAACATTAAGTGACTTATTGACTCTCGTGCACTATGTACAGCAGCTCAACCAGACTCATGACATTCATCACTGTTTTTCTGTTGCACTATCAACTGCACTGTGGTACCCCATATTATCTGCTACTTGCTAATTTATTTAAAACTGCCTTGACTAGTATTACTCATTATTACTATTATTATTATTATTATTATTATTATTATTATTATTATTATTATTATTACTTATTTTTCTACACTTATTGCACGTTTTTAGTCGTTTAGTTTTTTAGTTTATCTCTTTATCTCATCATGTTTTTAATGTTGCAGCATGGCACCGAGACAAGTTCCTAGTTTGTGTACTACATGAACAATGGCAATAAATCTGATTCTGATTCTGATTCTGATTCTGATTCTGATTCTGACATACGGCCGTGTAGGGATAAAGTCAGTGTTCTCTCACCAAAAGTATTAATGTCTGAGCCATTTACGACTACCAGCTGGGGGCCGCTAGCTCCCGCTAGCCGGTCGGCATAGGACGGCAGGATGAGGCTCTTTTGGGAGCCGGTGTCTGCGAGGAACCGTCTCCCCGAGCACGAGTCCATCACGTAGAGCAGCTTGTTCACTTCACCGGCGGTCACAGCTGCTACCGACTGCCGGCCTTGGCGTTTCCCGAACGCTTGAATTGGCACAAGTGAATGTATTGTGGTGCGAGATGTCATGCAGATGTGAGATGGGCGGATGATATAAAAGGAGAGACCCTGGTGTATTGAAGGAATGCTTTTTCTGTGTATGACTGATGTGACAGTGAATAAAGTCGTCTGCTGCATGAGCCTGCCTCCGTTATTTGCACTCTCCACACTGGTGACCCCTTGACGAATTATGGAACACGAGGCAAGAACCCTGGAGTCGGCCCGGACGGGAACCCCCAGCAACGCGACAAGCATCCCAGAGGCAGCCCGGACGGAAAGCCCCAGCAACGCGTGTGCTGTTTCGGTCAAACTACCGGACTTTTAGCTGCACGACCCGCGGTCTTGGTTCCACCACACCGAGGCTCAGTTCGCTCTCCGGGGAATAACGGCAGACGACACCAGATATTACTATGTGGTCGCAGCGCTGGACGCTCGCACGTCTCAGCAAGTAGCGAGCCTACTCCAACAGCCTCCAGCCCACTATAGATACGGGGCTCTCAAAACCGCGCTGACCCGGCTCTGCATGCTCTCGGACTGTGAGAGAGCAGAGAGGCTCCTGAGGTGCTCCGAGTTAGGAGATGGGTTGGTGGTCGAACTGATGGGGAAGATGTTGGCGTTGATGGGCATGGACGACGGGCATTTTCTGTTTGCCCACCTTTTCCTCCGGAACCTCCCAACAGAGGCAAGAGCGGTCCTTGCCAATTCACCGTTGCTGGCCACGCGTGACTACCGTGCGCTAGCCCAGGAGGCAGATCGGATCATCCTCACCACCAGAGCCCTCACAGCGAACGCAGAGGCGTCGGAACCCAATGAGACGACCAGCGGAGGCGAGGAGCCGGCGATGGTTTCACTTCACTGATTCACTTCTGCCCTCCAAAGACAGCAGACGCTTTTCTTCCCAGCTCCAGCTCCGCTCCTTATCTCTCTCCTTCCCTAACTGACTGGATCCCAGCTTGCTATCGTCTGTCTGCGTGTCTTTACTGCTGATTATCGAACGAAATTATGGATTTATTAAGCTGGGCTTTGAACGCAATTGACACTGTTTTTTCAACGAGAAAATCTGACCCGGGGGAGCCGATCTGCCCCGCAGGAACAGCTGCTGCGGGTTATTTGAAGGACACAAGCAATTGGAAACTCTTGTGCCTGTGTGATCTTTCTATCGAAGATATTGAAGATTTATACCTTTTCGGAGCAATGGTCATCGGAATTCTACTGATTGGATCTGGGATTGTTCTGGTGTACCGCAAATTGAAGAAGATGGATAGAGCCTATCAAAAAGCTGACCCGGCGAGGCTCACTCATCAAATTGACCAACTGGCCAGGACTCTGACAGCGGCTAATGGAGAACTGTACAGGAAGATGGATTACATCACGATCACGCTGAGAGCCGTCCATGAATCGATTTCAATGCCTGGCCATGAAGGATTGGAGCACTGAATCTGTAAGAGAATAGAAAGTTTTTTCTCTGAAGTCAGTGCTATTCGACCTGTTTCTTTCGGCGCCCTCAGCACTCAGTCCTCCAGATAATCTACAGTATATTTGTTTTCATAACACTGGCGGGCAGCATTTGACTCTCAAGGACAGCTGTCTGGCAAACCATTCCATCTGCCGTGCTCAAGGACATGTGCCCTCTGCTTCAGACTGTAGTCATAACATCTGCTGTGGGAAGAGACTTTTGTTGTCCTCCAACTGATTGCCACTGATTGCACTCAACTCACTCACACACACACACTGATACACTATACTGACTTGAAGATATTCATCCACTGCTCTCTTTGTGTCATTGTGTGGATTCTATTGTCTGCTAATTGTGCATTGAGAGTTTTTTTCTTGTAATCATAATATCGGTCATATATGAACTATATTCTGATAAACAATGCTTTTTTCTCTCTCCTATTGTGTTTACCCCCCCCCTTCTCCCCCATTGCTTCCTGTTCCCCTCCTGTTGACAGCCGCCTCCATGGCTGCCGCGTCATTGATAATGTCATTCATGACGTTCTCAGTGTCATGTCAAATCCCTCGTATATTTACCTGTTATTTACTTGTAAATGTGCTTGGCAATAAATCTTTTTCTGATTCTGATTCTGATTCTGATGGTAGCGGCAGCGGGGGCCAGGAAGCGCCAGAGAGACACACTCTGCTTCTACCACCCCCACTTTGGAGAGAACGCACGCAGATGTGTGCCGCCGTGCCAATTCAAGCGTTCAGGAAATGCCAAGGCTGGCAGTCAGTAGCAGCTGCGACCGCCGGTGAAGAGAACAAGCTGCTCTATGTGACGGACTCGCGCTCGGGGAGACAGTTCCTCGTAGACACTGGCTCCCAAAAGAGCCTCATCCTGCCGTCCTACGCCAACCGGCTAGCGGGAGCTAGCGGCCCCCAGCTGGTAGCCGTAAATGGCTCGGACATTACTACTTTTGGTGAGAGAACACTGACTTTATCCCTACACGGCCGTATGTACGAGTGGACTTTTGTCATAGCGGCACTGAGTTTCCCAATCCTGGGAGCTGATTTTCTGTGTGCACATGGGTGACTAGTCGATGTTGCTAACAGACACCTAGTTAATGCAATGTCTTTTGATTCTCTCCCTTGTACGGCTCAAGGGGCCGGGCCAATAACACAAGCCAGCGTCACAGCTCCAGGCGGTATGTTCCACACACTGCTCACTCAGTTCCCAGCACTCACGGTCCCGACGTTTTCGGCGGCCATCGCTAAACATGGGGTGGAACACTTTATCACCACCACCGGGCCGCCTGTTTTCGCACGACCTCGGCGCTTGGACGCAGCTAAACTGGCCATATCTAGCAAGGAGTTTGCCAACTTGGAAAGGTTGGGCATCATCAGGCGCTCAAACAGCCCATGGGCATCCCCGCTACACATGGTCTCTAAGGCTGAGGGGTCGTGGTGACTGTGTGGAGATTTCCACAGGTTGAATAATGCCACAGCGCACGACCGCTACCCGATTCCCCATATTCAGGATTTTTCCGTTCACCTCGCCGGCGCACGCATTTTTTCTAAAATAGACCTGGTCCGTGGTTACCGCCAGGTCCCAGTGCGTGCGGAGGACATACCCAAAACAGCAGTAATAACTCCGTTTGGCTTGTTTGAGTTTTTACACATGCCCTTCGGATTAAAAGGTGCGGCAC
Source organism: Pholidichthys leucotaenia (assembly GCA_020510985.1). Classification (NCBI taxonomy): domain Eukaryota; kingdom Metazoa; phylum Chordata; class Actinopteri; order Cichliformes; family Pholidichthyidae; genus Pholidichthys; species Pholidichthys leucotaenia. Next base: position 32,778,313 of record CM035845.1, on the reverse strand, counting down.
AGACATTCCAATGCATGATGGATGCGGTGTTGCGCGATCTGCCGTTTGTGTTTGTCTACCTGGATGATATCCTGGTGGCCAGTGCATCCGAGGACGAACACGTAACCCACCTCAGGACCGTTTTCTGGAGGTTGGAAGAGCATGGGTTAATAATCAACCTGGCGAAATGCCAGTTCGGCGTGACGGGGATTGACTTTTTGGGGCACCACATCTCACCGGAGGGAGTGATACCCTTGCCCAACAAGGTGCGCGCTGTGGCGAATTTTCCCCGGCCTCAGACGCTCAGGGCGCTGCAAGAGTTTTTGGGGATGGTTAACTTTTATAACCGGTTCCTCTCCCGCACAGCTCAGCTCATGCAGTCATTGTACACCACGCTCAAGAAACGGAAACCGGCGGACAGAGTCGAATGGACTCCGAAGCGGGAGCAGGCATTCTCTGAGGTTAAAACAGCCCTGGCAAATGCCACACTGTTGGTGCACCTGGACCCGGCGGCCCAGATAGCGCTCACTACCGATGCCTCGAACGTGGCCATAGGGGCCATCGTGGAGCAACGCGTCGCCGGTTCTTGTCAGCTGCTCGCTTTTTTCAGCAGGGCTTTGCGCGACAGTGAGCGTAAATACAGCGCGTTTGACAGGGAGTTGCTGGCTCTCCACTTGGCCATACGCCACTTCCAGTTCTGGCTGGAAGGGCGCAGCTTCACCACGTTCGTGGACCACAAGCCGCTATCGTTTGCGATGGCCAAGGTTTCGGAACCATGGTCGGGGCGGCAACAGAGACAGCTGGCCGCGATCTCAGAGTTTACGACTGACATTCAGCATGTGTCGGGTAAACTGAATGTGGTGGCGGACTTCCTCTCGCGCGCAGTAGTGGCCCCAGTCTGCGTAGGGATAGATTATACAGCCATGGCCGCAGAGCAGATTGGCGATGCGGACGTGTGCGCGCTCCAGTCTGGACCAACAGGGTTAAGGCTGGAGAGCAGAGTACTGCAAGATGGCAGCCCCGCCCCCAATCTGCAACATCTCCACGGGACGCCCACGCCCAGTGGTCCCAGTTGCTTGGCGCCGCCGAGTGTTTGAGTCAGTTCACGCTCTGGCGCACCCAAGAGTGCGTGCATCAGTCAGAATGGTGGGAGCGAAGTTCATTTGGCCAGGCCTGCGCAAACAAGTGAAAGAGTGGGCGACAGCCTGCGTAGCATGCCAACGAGCCAAAGTACACAGACACACGAAGGCTCCTTTGGAGCCGTTTCGTATACCGGCTAAGAGGTTTGACCATGTTCACGTGGACCTCGTGGGCCCCCTCCCGCCATCGCAGGGGTGCACGCACCTTCTGACAGTGGTGGACCGCACCACACGCTGTCCAGAAGCAGTCCCGCTGGCGGCAACCACGTCCGCGGATGTGGCGCGCGCTTTTTTGACTACATGGGTGGCACGTTTTGGCATCCCGTTGGACATAACGTCTGATAGGGGCCCACAGTTTGTTTCCGACCTCTGGTCCGCGATGGCCCATAGCCTGGGTGTCGCAATCCATCGCACAATCGTGTACAACCCACAGGCCAATGGGTTATGCGAGCGTTTCCATAGGTCACTGAAAGCAGCGCTCAGGGCTTCGCTGACGGATGCAAATTGGGTAGACTGGTTGCCGTGGGTTTTATTGGGGTTGCGTTCCGCACCAAAAGAGGATTTGGAGGCTTTCCCGGTGGAGCTCGTTTTTTCTCAGCCACTGCGGCTCCCCGGGGAATTTTTACCAGATAATCCCGCACCGGACAACTGTCCGTCTCAGCTTCTGCAGCATAGCGTAAATACAGGCACACTGCCGGGCCCGGCCCACCACTGTTTTCCACGCGCTTTTGTGCCAAAAACTTTGAAGAACGCGGCATTTGTTCAGGTACGATGCCCACCGCCCCCCATTGCGCCCACCCTACGATGGCCCGTTCAGAGTGCTGGAAACAGGGGACAAACATTTTTTGTTAGACTTGGGGGGTCGTAGGGAGAAAATATGTATAGACGGACTTAAGCCCATCTTTGTGGTGGCGGACGAGCAAGTGATGTTGGCTCAGGCCCCTCGGTGTGGAAGACCCCCACGGAGAACTCCCCAGGTAAACGATTCATCAGAGCAGCCACACGGGCAAGTCGAAGGTTCCCCCCCCCTCGCCCTTGCCCACCCGCAGACAGACACACCCCCAAGAGCCCCCCACCGGCACGGCAGCGCCACGGAGGTGGAAAACCCCCGTTACAGCAGATACGGGAGGAGACTGAAGCCAAAAAGATCCCGCTATCCACACATTCACACACACATTCACACACTGATGGCGGTATGCTACCTAACATGGTGCTTCCACACCCACCAAGAGCAATCGGGGGTGAAGTGTCTTGCCCAGGGACACAATGGCAGGATATCCGGGGAGAGCGGGATTCGAACCGCCAACCATGCAGTTATTGGACGACCTGCTCTGCCTCCTGAGCCACTGCCGCCCCAACTCAGGATGATAATAAATACAAAAACAACTTAAAGGGTGAGCCTGGTTCTCTGATCCAACTCAGACCCTGACACCATAGTTGATACATTGTGGGAGAAACCTGTTCTCACTTTGTCAGTTTTTGTAATAATTTCTCCAAAAAAGTCAAAATTTCATTGATCATGGTTCAAGCTATTAAAACAATGAAAGGGAAATCATTAAATTTAGGTGATGATTTTAATAGCTGATGCATATACTGTATGCTTGTAAAGTCAATCTGCATATAATATATATCTGTAGGAAGGACCTGCAGAACCTCTCCATTGTGCACCTAGGATGGCACAACCTACTGCTAAATGAGCTCCTCAGTGCGTTCAGTGTGTCCTGCATGGGGTGGGACTTGGACTCCAGCAGAGATGACAGCTTAGACACCATCCTCCTCTCTCCTATTCCCTCTACTGGGTCGAGGCGCCGCCCCAGTCTCTTCCTGTCGGCTGCTGTGATGCCATTGCCCCAGCAGACCACTCCAAATGTGATGGCTAATGCCACTGAATCATAGAAGGTCTTCAGGTGTGCCCTTTGCACTCCAAAAGACCTGAGCCTCCTCAGGAGAAACAGCCTGCACTGTCCCTTCTTGTATAGCTCGTTGGTGTTGTGTGACCAGTCCAGTTTATTGTTCAGGTGAACACCCAGGTACTTGTAGGATGTCACCATCTCCGTGTCTGCACCCTGTATGTTTACTGGTTCTGTGGGGGGTTGTCCTCGCCTGTGGCAGTCCACCACCAGTTCCTTAGTATTCCTCGCATTGATCTGGAGGCAGTACCGTTGGCACCAGTCCGTGAAGTCCTGGATAAATCCTCTGCACTCCGCATCAGCTCCATCAGAGATGAGGCCGACAATCACAGAGTCGTCAGAGAACTTCTGTAGATGGCAGTGTGGTGTGTTGTTTGAAAAGTCTGCAGTATAAAGGGCAAACAGGAAGGGAGCCAGAACTGTTCCCTGAGGGGCCCCCGTACTGCAGATGATAGTGTCAAACACACAGTCCTGGGCTCTCACAAATTGTTGTCAGTTTGTGAGGTAGTCCAGGATCCACGATGACAGGTGCAGGTCCACCCCTGTGCACAGTAACTTGTCCTTCAGGATCACCAGTTGGATGGTGTTGAAAGCACTGGAGAAATCAAAGAACATGATCCTCACAGTGCTCCCAGGCTTCTCCAGGTGGGGCAGGGAATGGTGTAGGAGGAAGATCACTGCATCCTCCACCCCGATGTCATGCTGGTAGGCGAACTGGAGTGGATCCATCGCTGGTCCCACCAGGGGGCGGAGGTGGGCAAGGAGCAGCCTCTCCAGGGTCTTCATCAGGTGTGATGTAAGAGCCACTGGTCTGTAGCTGTTCAGGTCCTTGGGGTGAAGGGTCTTTGGTACGGGTACCACACAGGATGTTTTCCACAACTGTGGTACCCTCCCCAGCTTCAGGCTCAGGTTGAAGATGTGCTCCACAATCCCACACAGCTGGTCTGTGCAGGACTTGAGGAGCTTCAAGCTGATGTAGAACGGACCTGAGGCCTTCCTTGCCTTGATCTTCCTCAACTCTGCCCTCACCTGGGTCTTAGTGAGGGTCAGGTTGGGGTAGAGGAACTGTGTACTGGGGGGGGGGGTGTTGGGGGGAGACCGTGGACAGCAGGACTAGGTGAAGGTGGAGGCAGTAGTGGTTGGTGGGCAGGCGGAGAAGAGGGCAGTTGGTCAAACCTGTTAAAAAAACAGGTTCAGGTTGTTCACCCACTCCCTGCCCCCCGTGGCCTGGGAGGAGGTATTCTGGTGCCCAGAGATGGTTTTGAGGCTTCTCCAGACCCCGCTGATGTCACTCTGTTGCAGCTTGTCCTCCATCTTCTTCCTGTAGCTGTCCTTCCCCTCTCTGATCTTCCTCCTTAGCTCCCTCTGTACGGACTTCAACTCATCCTTGTTTCTCGACCTGAAGATCCTTTTCTTCTCTTTCAGTAGTGACTTTATCTCAGGATTGCCAGGGTTTGTTATTTGAGAAACACCGTATGGTCTTGGTGGGTATGGTGTTGTCCACACTGAAGTTGATGTAGTCTGTGATGGTGTGTGTGAGGCCGTCGATGTCCTCACCATGTGGATCACAAAGCTGCTCCCATACAGTGGATTCAAAACAGTCCTTCAGAGCGTCCATCGCCTCCTCAGACCATATCTTCACTGTGCGGGTAACAGGAGGTTGTCTGTGTACCAGGGGTTTGTACACAGGCAGAAGGTGAACCAAGATGTGATCCAATCTCCCCGGGGGGGGGGGGGGTAGTGGTGATGAGGTGTAAGCCTCCTTAGTGTTTGCGTAAAATGTTTTATTGTCTCTGGTGTGGCATGTGACATACTGGGTGAACGTGGGCAAAATGGACAACAGTGAAGTATGGTTAAAATCACCCGAGATGAGGAGGGTCTCTTCCCGCTGTTTGATGTCCGATCTACCCGTATTGTGTGGAACCCCTCCAGATCGATGTTAGCATCTGTTGCTAGTTCTGTTAGCCATGTCTCATTAAACAACATAATGCTAATCTCTCTGAAGACGCTCTCATACCGGGATATAGCCGCCAGTTCGTCTGTCTTGTTAAGCAGCGATCTCACATTTCCCATAATAATGGGTGGAAGGATGGGTCTGTGCCTTGTTTTCCTCCCATGTCGCTTCAATCCAGCTCGACATCCACGCCATTTTCGCCTGATTTCTCTTGGCATGTCGAGTTTTTGCGTTAGCACTGTGGGGCAGTCTAATGCGAACAGCTGACTCCTTCTGTAAACAATGGCTCCTCCACTTGCCGGGTCGGGAGACATTTGTGATATTAGCCGAAAGATGACTGAGTCAACACCAGTGCGGCGATCTGTGTGTCCTTGGCATCTGTGGTGGATATGGGGTCGCAAGATCATAAAGTTACATATTGACAATCTTGACAATATTATGCAAATGATAAAAAGCAGTCTGAGAAACAAGTTTAATTTGTGAATTAAAGGAGAAATTATGATCAAAAATAACTCCAAAGTTTCTCACAGAACTGTTAGGAGAAACTTAGAGTGCTTTCACACCAATAATTTAATTCTGAATCAGTTGACAAGTTTGTCGTTTCGGTGGTTCGGCGGTTCGGTCCCTTTATCACAGCCACTATCCCTCTCCCCAAAAGGAGCACGCTGACCAGTCTGAATGATTTCAGGCCGGTAGCACTCACTCCAATCATCACGAAGTGCTTCGAGAGAGTGGTGCTGCCTCTCATTCAGGACAGCATACCGGATACCCTGGACCCCCTGCAGTACACCTTCTGGCACAACAGGTCCGCCTCAGATGCCATTGCTGCAGCACTCCATTACTGTCTCTCCCACCTGGAAGATAAAGACTCCTACATTAGGATGCTCTTTGTCGACTACAGCTCCGTCTTCAACATGGTCATCCCCCACAAACTCACCGACAAACTGTCTTCACTTGGCCTGCACCCCACCCTCTGTGACTGGCTACTGAACTTTCTAACTGGCAGGCCCCAAACTGTAAGGATGGGTAACAGGACCTCAGCCAACATCATCACAAACACAGGTGTCCCACAGGGTTGTGTTCTCAGCCCCATCCTCTACAGCCCCTTCACCTCTGTCGCCTTCCACAAGGACAATATCATCTTAAAGTTTGCAGATGACACAGCAGTGATAGGACGCATCACTGGTGAAGACGAAACACCCTACAGGAGGGAGGTGATCAGCCTGGTGTCATAGTGCGAGGACAACAACCTCACCCTCAACACAGACACGACAAAGGAGATGATAGTGGACATGAGGAAGAGGAGGAGGAGACCCCATTGGCCACTGTTCATCCGGGTGCTTGAGGTGGAGAGGATGAGCAGCTTTAAATACCTGGGCATCCACATCAGTGAGAACCTTATGTGGACACACAACAGCACAGAGCTGGTTAAGAGAGCTCAACAGTGGCTGTACTTTCTGAGGAGGCTGAAGAAGTTTGGCATGTCCCCCAAGATCCTCAACAACTTGTACGGCTGCATCATCGAGGGCATCCTGACCAACTGCATCACTGCGTGGTACAGCAGCACTACTGCCCTGGACCGCAAACGCCCGCAGAGAGTGGTGAAGACACCGGAGAAGATCATCAGGACTCCAGTCCCCTCTCTGCAGAGCATCTACCACCGCAGAGTCCAAAGGATAGCTGATGCTATCCTCCGGGACCCCACCCACCCCCAGCACAGAATGTTCACACTTCTACCCTCAGGCCGGAGGTACAGAAGTGTGAAATGCAGGACAACCAGACTGAAAAACTCCTTCTTTCCCACTGCCATCAGACTCCTGAATAAATAACAAACTCCGCAACACAGCTTTGCAAATAGGAACTCACACACCGGTTGCTAAATTTGCACATTGCTCATTTGTACAGTGTACATAGTCTCACCCCATCTGATGTCCATATCAACTCTGCCGCTAATTATCATGCACAGTCTACTGGTATTATCATTACAGAGAAATTCACACACTGGGTGCTAATTTGTAATTTGTATACTGCTCATTTGCACACTGTACATAGGCTTATGCCATCTCAGGTTCATATCATCTCTGATATCAATATACCACTGTCCACTATAGTCCATCCATCCATCCATCTTCTACCGCCTTTCCAGAGGTCCAGGTCATGGAGGCAGCAGTTCAAGCAGAGAAGCCCAGACTTCCCTTTCCCCCGCCACCTGGTCCAGCTCTTCAGAAAGGATATCAAGGCGTTCCCAGACCAGCTGGGAGATGTAGTCTGTCCAGCGAGTCCTGGGTCAGCCCCGGGGTCTCCTCCCAGTGAGATGTGCCCAAAACACCTCAAGTGGGAGACAATCCTTATTGTGGTGGGGGGTTTGCTTGCCATAGTGATCCCAGGAACTATGCTGTCCGGGGCAATTTGCCTCTGGGAGGGTCACACAAGACAAACTGGTCCTGGGTGAAGGACCAGACTAAGAACGATCCAACAGACTCTCAAGATCAATGCTAGAACATGTATTCAATGTATTCCGCCCGGTATGGGGTTACCAGGGGGGCTCGATGGCTAGCACCTGGTGGCCGGGTTTCTGCCCATGGGTCCCGGCTGGGCTCGGCCCAAAGGAGTTACATGGGTCCGCCCTCCAGTGGGCTCACCGCCTGCAGGAGGGTCCATGGGGTTCCGGTGCTATGTGGCTCAGGTGGCGATCAAAGGCCGAGACCTTGGCTGTCTGATCCCAAGCTTCTTAAACTGGCTTTTGGAACGTGTCCACTATAGTCACCCAGGGAATTTCAAATTTCATTCTTCTTGTTTCCTCTAGTTATTCTGTGGTTTGGTTCTGTGTTATTACCTCATTAGTATTGTTGTGCACCTATAATCTTGGCATTCGTTCGGAGAGCAGAGGAAGAGTTTCATTACTCAGGAAATGTTGCATTTCTTAACTGTGCACATGATAATAAAGCCTTTGAATCTTGAATCTTTCACACAGGTAAAAATTCAAACAGACCAAAATGCATCACGTGAAATTCCATCAGAACGTTCTCTGTTTTTATTGGTCAGATTTTTTTGCCGTGAGAACGGGAAGGTAAATACAAGAAGTAGGATGTGTTGTGTGGAGTGTGTGTGTGCTGCCGTACCCACCCACAGTGTGATGTCAGGCGGGCATGGTCACTTGTATATAGTTCTGAGCTCTGTTAATAAATAGGTTCGCTGCATGACAAAAGAGACTCCAGTCCCTCATTCCTCATATATAACATTTTGGTAACGAGGATGGGATGAGTGTGTTTGGTTATTGTAGTTCACTGTTTCCCGTTATTTCCTTAGTGTATGATTCGGGTCCTAAATTGGAGAGGGTCTCGATTGCGTGTGTGGTCTTATACTTTTGTAAGGGGGAGGGGAATGTTGTATGGAGTGTGTGTGTGTGCTTCCGTACCCGCCCATAGTGTGATGTCAGGCAGGCACGGTCACTTGTATATAGTTCTGAGCTCTGTTAATAAAGGAGTTGGTTGCATGACAGAAGAGACTCCAGTCCCTCATTCCTCATACATAACAGGATGACTACTGTGTGTTATGTCCATAACCCACACTTCAATAATCAGGCCAGAGGAATGTAGCTTTATTGCTGAACACACAGTGTACATAGGCGCTCCGTACAGACAGATGGTCTGGTCGTAAAGAGTACCAAGTCCCTTCCGCCTTCGCCCTTTATACCCTGGGTGACGGCGGAGCCACCACCCCCAGTACACCCATTAACAAATGTATCACATTTGATACACCACATTTTCCCCTCCCTGTAGAAAAGTCAAAAACGCTCCAGTTAAGCCCTCCCAAATTTATGACCCGACTCACACGCTAACAATAAAAGAACATTGAGGCCTATCCATGCACACAAAATAACTAAAACTAGAGATCCCACCTCCACACAGCTAGACAGATTATTCTGCTGTCTTTTAATATAGTCCATAAAAGAAAAATAAACACTGCTGTGTTCCTAATAATCTAAAATAACCCTAGAACATATATACAACCAAATTTTGCTTTCACTCAACACCAGTCAATATGTACATTCACATCCCGCTGTGCCAGCCCCCACCCCAACACACCCGCCCCATAACTTGGCCAGCTCACAAATTTTCATGCAGTTAAATGCAACAAAACAAACGGTGTTGGCTTTTTTTTTTTCAAACTGGGCAATTATATAGCGAGTGCATGTGAAACATATCAACTACGTGACCTGGGCAATCAAACATGTCATTTCAACCCGCCCAGAGTACCTTCGTCTCTTTGCCTCTGGGGATGAGCCACGTCGGCGTCCCGACACCTCCGTCTTATCATCGGTGCGCCGCAGCTCATTGGGGTGTCTCCACAAGTCATCGGACAGCCGGAGATAGCCGTCTTCCCGAACAGCTACCACCCGCAGCCGCCCCTGGTCATCCTGTCGTTTCCTCTTGTCATGGGCCCCCCTCAGTCGAGCCTCCCCCGCAGGGGAGCTCAACTCGGCTTCGAATGTCCACAACGTTTAAACCAGACTTCTTCTCTGGGCCGAAATGCTCCACCGACCCGATCCGAAGCCTGCCTCGGTCTCCAGTGTTGCTGGGTGGCATGTCTTTCTATCGTGCCAGCCAGTCCTGCCCCGCTCTCTTTCATTTGAAATGCTAGCAAAGCCGTTGTAGCTCCTTGCTTCATAATATCTCCAGGCCGAACTCCAGAAGCAGAGGGTGCTATCTTCTTGGCTCCACCTGCTGTCACGGGCGTTCCGCCCTGCCGTCCAGTTCCCACATCCAGGGTAACTTGAACACTGGCACCGGAACCCTCCCACGATGGCCCTGGATGGCATTGGTCCTGGTCATCTCCCAGAATTCTAGGCCAATCCTTGTCCCATACCACATCGTCGTCCATTCACGGAACCGGTTGGTCCCACAAACCACAGCCTGACAACTCCTCTCCAACACCGCTGGTGATCGTGAAGCCCAGGCTGTAGAACGTGTCGCAGCCCATTGCATTCGACCCGCTGACGGTCACCACGAATTGGACATTGGACATTACCGCAAACTTGTATCTCGCCGTCAACTCCAGCGAACCCATGATGGCTAACTTATTACCTCCATAGCCAAAATATGACATTGACAGTCCTCTCACATGGTAATACGGGAACAAACTCCTCACAGTGGGCCAATTTAACACAGAAGTCGCCACTCCCGTGTCCACCAACGATGGCACTTCCACGCCGTCCAGCATTATATTGCAGTAAGTTCGCCTATCTGTGCTTGGGGAGACGGTGTGAACAACCATTGAAGTCGTGGCGGGGGAATCCACTTCATGTCGTCGGTTCCCTCGCTCAAAAATTTTACAGGCCCTGGCGAAATGGTGTAGGAGTCCACACTTGCCACAGCGTTTGCCCTTCACTGGACACTCTGTTGCCTTATACCGGTGCCTGGTGGACCCACAGCCATAACACTTTGGCGAACCTAGGGCGGACCTAATTTTTATACCTGTAGCGTATTCTTCTTCATCATCCACACTATCTTCACTATTCGGGTCCACAGCCAGCGCTGTTGATCGTGGTTTGGTATGCCCCAATGTGGTTCTCTCACCAAGGTCTTTGGATAGTGTGACGACGGCGTGTCGCCACTGTTAATGTCCTCTGTAATTGAATATTATATTATATGTGTAAAAGGATTTATAATTTGCAAATGTTAACATGGATTGTATCGGATAAAATGCACATATAATTTGAGATTTGTTTTGAGTGAATTGAATTCCATTTGTGAGATAAATGTTAATGTTAATTATGTTAATTGGGTGAGGCAATTGAATAATCTTAAGACCACGTACCTTTGTCAGCATGCTTCCTGGTGGTGTTCGGGCAAAAGATTCCCCAGGGGTTTGAGTGCCCTTTAAAGGATGCCAGGGGGAGGAAGTATATGATGGTTGAGTAGAGGGGGATTTAATATGTCAATAAGGGTTTAAATTATTTATTGCATTATTTATGGTGTTATTTATGGTGTTTATTTATTCTGTAAAATATGGTGGGAAATTATTTATGTATTTATGACTCTTTTAGATACTATTGGGTATATGTGGGAATATGAAATATGTATTGTCTTACCTGGGACTTTGGTATGTTCCAATTGGTGTAATTATCTCACTAAGTATATCAACAGGTGCTGCTCATTTGGTTTGGGTTGGGTGTCGGATGTTCATGTAAGTTGTTGCCTGCGGAATATTTGTAATAAATGGAAAATTGCTTGTTGCAAACTTTTGGAAGTCTCGCCCTTCTCTGGTGTGCCTTGACCGCTTGGCAATCGTGACAGATAGTTTTTCAGCTGCTTCAAACTGCTGCACTATGTCGACTGCCATGGCTAACGTCAGTTCACTAGAGTACGTGAGGAGCCTCGACTGTGCCACAGAACAAATCGTATTTATCGCCAACTGGTCACGGACCATTTCTTCCTCCAAAACTCCAAACTGGCGCTGATGCAGGTCTGTGACGTATCGCTGCACGGACTCTCCCGTCTGCTGTCGGCGCTGCCGAAACTGAATCCTCAAGACTATGACGTGTTCCGGGGCACGAAAATAGCTCGCCATTAGCCCAACCATGTTGTCAAAGCTATCATTCTCTCCCAATGTGCTGAGATTCCGTTGCCCTCCATGCCAAGATTATGGATTAAAATCGCTCTCGCATGCAGTTTCTCCAATTCGCCGAGGTTCAAGGTCACCAAGTAGTTCTGGAAGGCCACATACCACCTCGCTCAGGAAACAGGTGGTTCTCCCGGGAGCTCCAAAAATGGTTGAATACTAGAAACACCTTTATCCATACTTTCTTTTTCTTCTTCTTTCAGATTTGATTGGCGGTTGGCAACCAGCTTACAGGTGCGTTACCACCACTGACTTGATTATCATCACTCTATATCTTTGTAAAAGGAGTTCTTATAAGGAGTTCTGAACAACTCCTTATGTGTGAAAAAATTATCTATCCTTGGACTGCGTCCAGGAGCCATACTTTTATCCTTGTTGCCAAATGTTTTGTCCATAACCCACACTTCAATAATCAGGCTGGAAGTGCAGTAGAACGTAGCTTTATTGCTGAACACACAGTGTGCACAGGTGCACCATACAGGCAGATGGTCTGGTCGTAAAGAGACCAAGTCCCTTCCGCCTTCGCCCTTTATACCCAGGGTGACGGCGGAACTGGAAAGGCGGAGCCGCCATCCCCAGTACACCCATTAACAAATGTATCACATTTGATACACCACACTGTGTATTTATGCGTTTTTGGGGAGAAAATCATACAAATCGTAACGTAATCTACAGGGGGTTTTCATCGCCCTGGTTATCGTTTATTACATACAGTACGTGCATATACCACTTTTGGCAAATCATACAGTTTGAAAATGAAGCGCGGCTACGGATGAAAAATAACATGTTGACGTTCACTAATCCCCCAGAACTGCGACATGCTCAGCCACAGATATTTGTGGCATAAAATGTTCTACAGTTTGCCACTGGTCCTGTTTTAGTGTGATCACTTTCTCATGTGCAGGACCGCACCAGAGGTCACCAGTTGATTTGAATCAAGACCACCTCTTTCAGGAGGGCTGGGTACAGTTCCTTTGGTGCGCACCTGAGTGCGATTACCGTGTTCTTACCAGACAAAACGAACCACACTAATGGAGAAAATGAACTCGAGTTCGATTGAAACAAACTAAAGCCTGTAGGTGTGAATGCACCCTTATAGGGACACATAGACTCATCTTTGAGAGTTCATGTAATATTATATCCTACATAAATAACCAATGTCCAAGTAGGTTCATTTTGTCTTCTTTTTAATTATTAGTTTTTTGTTTTTCTTATTTAAGACAAAAATAAAAAGGAGATGTTTTTACCTTTTACATGTTTTGACTGTCCAACTGCAGTCTTCTGAGGAAGGACCCGAGGAAGGTAGTTGACTAAATTCAAGTCGGTCAACGAGGCTCTAAATGTGGCTTTAATTGACCTGTGGAACCTTAGGCACAAATCATTAGCTTGTGGATTGTACGCAGTGGTAAAATGAACTTTGACCCCCAGGCCCTGAGCCATGGTGGACTAGAGCTCCAAAATGAACTGGGGCCCTCTATCAGAGGTGATGTCCAATGGGAAACCAAAATGCACGACCCAAGACAACATAAAGGCGCAGGCTACGTCAGCATAAGTGGTGGAAGCTAATGGAATTGCCTCTGACCAATGAGTGGTGCGGTCCACTATTGTTAAAAGGTGCATGAAACCTTGTGACGGTGGAAAGGGGGCCTGCTAAGTCCACATGGACGTGGTCGAATTTCCTACTCGGGTCCGAAAAAGTTCAAGGGGAGCTTTGGTGTGCCTCTGAACCTTAACCCGTTGGCACGCAATACAAGTTGCAGCCCACCCCTTCACATCCTTGCATAGGTGGGGCCAAATGAATTTGGACCCCACCAACTTAACTGAAGCGTGGACGCCAGGATGTGAGAGGGAGTGAACGGACTGAAAAAGGCGGCAGCGCCAAGAGATTGGAACAACCGGGCTGGGGCGGCCGGTGGAGACAGTTCCTCCTCAGACGTGCTGGCCATGAAGACGTCCAGGTAGATGGACACGAATGGAAAACCACGGAGCATCGTGTCCATAATCCTCTGAAAAGTCTGGGCTACGCCCTTAAGCCTGAACAGCATGCGTAAGAACTAAAAAGGCTGAAAGACGTTATTACTGCCGTTTTTGAGACATCTTCTCAAGGGGTGTCCAATCATGTGCCATGGAGGGCCAAGACACTGCAGGTTCTCTCTTCTACCCAGTCTCTTCAGCAGGTGTTTTCACAGATCAGCAGTCAGTGGAAGAAATTCAGTGGAATCTGCAGTTGAAGACACTGGTTGCAGGTAAAGCCTGCAGGGTCTTGGCCCTCCATGGCACATGATTGGACACCCCTGCCGTAACCCGTTATTAGGAAATACAGCTGCTAATATGGCCCAGAATTCCTCCATATACTGGTGCTATCACTAAAGTGTGCAGTGTCTTCTGCACTGACACATCCAACAATACATCCATCCATCCATCCATCTTTCATTCATCTTCTTCCGCTTAATCCTTTTTGGGTCCCGGGGGGCTGGAGCTGGATGATGGAGATCTCAGCATCTTTGGGCGAGAGGCAGGGTACACCCTGGACAGATCACCAGTCCATCGCAGGGCCAACACAGAGAGACAGACAACCATTCACTCTCACAGTCATACCTAAGGACAATTTAGAATCCCCAGTTTGATGCCAATTAACCTAACTTGCATGTTTTTGGCATGTGGGAGGAAACCGGAGAAATCATGGAGTAAACCCACGCAGAAACGGGGAGAACATGCAAACTCCACACAGATCACTGTTGGTCGGGGGCTGGGATCGAACCCAGGATCCTCCGGCCAAGGGTGAGTTGCTGTGCTGCCGCAGTGCTAACCACTCCACCACCGCGCCGCCCTCCATCCATCTTCTTCTGCTTAATCCTTTTCGGGTTGCAGGGGAGCTGGAGCCTATCCCAGCATCTTTGGGCGAGAGGCAGGGTACACCCTGGACAGGCTAGTCCAACAATACAGTCTTCAGTAAATAAAATTGTTTTTGGTTACTTTTTCTTAAAAATGAGCCATTATTTTCAAAGTCACCGATAACTGGTTTGTACTGTTGACTCTTTTCCCACCGGCGTCTTAACAGACAAAATAGAAAATCATGGTGCAAACACATTAGTCACTAAATTGTTTATTACAATCAGCAGCAAATTCCAGATTATTTAGAATGTGCAAAATTCAAACTGTTAAATAAAAAAAAAATTAGAATGGGTCACACACGCCGGCCACGCTGCCTCACTGAGAAGCAACTGGATGTACCGCTTAAGCTGGTTCCGGTTCAGCAGATCTTCAGCCTGCATTGACATGAGTTCAGGCCCAGGGAACACGCACACAGGCTTGAGTCGATTGCAACAAGGATTTATTAAATATTAGGCATGTGTGGATGCGCGTGAGTGAGTGTGAATATGATGCTGGGAGACAGGATGCGCCGAGGGCGGAGCAGCGCGCCGTGCAGCCAGGCAACCCTAGGGGCAGAGCAGAAAAGTGGTTAGCTGCAGAGTCTGACCCAGTGGAATAATATTTGGGCTGTGGCTTACTTGCAGATGTTCTTGGTGGCTGACGTCGGCAAGCTGCGGGTCTCCTGCCTGGAAGACAGCACTTCAGTGCGCTCTCGATGCTGTGGGTGAAGGTTGGGTGACGACGAGGGGAGAATCCGCCGCCAGGGAATCCACCTGTGCACAGGGGAGAAGAACTGGAGAGAAGGTGAGACGAGTGATGATGGCTTATGTGAGAAGGGATGGTTGGTAGTCTAGAGGCGTCGGAGAAGAGAAGGCGAGTGCGGGTAGCACAGTCGTTGGTGAGCAGACGGCTCCAAACCGAGGCTCGAGGCGGAGCGGGCTAAATAGCTCGGGCTTGATGAGGCGCAGGTGTGCTCGCAGCTGGAGCGGGAGACAGGCGAGAGCGGGCTGTGACATGCATCTCTGTAAATAGTGAGGCAAGGTCCGGTTTGGGGTGGATTGTTTTCCTCTTGCCTAGATGAAAGACAGAAATGGGTGGTGGTTAATTAAAAAAAGTTTAAAACATATTTGGGAAATACACTTGTTGCTCAAAGACAGTGGTGGAATGTGACAATAAAGTACTTTGTTGTTGTATTTAACCACAATTTTCACGTAGCTGCGCTTCAGTAAAGTAGATTTTACAAGGGCTGGGCTACATTTAAAATCATTTGCTTTTACTGTGGCCTCGGCAATCAGAATGAGTTTATACCTTCAGTTGAATGGAATCTAGTACTTTAACTGAAGGTGTGTGTCCCCGAGCATGGAGTCGCTCAGTCAAAATATGTAATTTTTATCAGTAAAAGTTTAACCACCGCTCTGTCACCGCTGTGTCGCCCTGGCTTCGAGTGTGGGCGGTGTTTTGTACTTGTATTGCTAAAATATAAAAGGATGCACTACAATAGGTCTCAGATATTTGTAATGTGTCCTGTTATTATGGTACTGCATGAGTTTATTGATGATAAACTATAAACTACACATATAAGCTAAATTATAATGGTGACTGAACAACTGCCATTCCCCAAAGTGCAAATATACACTCTTATGAATATAACTCACAAAGGATCACACAAGTGATTAGATTAGATTAGATTAGATTAGATTCAACTTTATTGTCATTACACATGTATGAATACAAGCTAACTAAACACAGTTTAGCATCCAATCAGAAGTGCAAAGGACAGCAGTGCAGTATATACGGTAATTAACAGTATGTGCAATTTAAGCAAATATATGCAAATATATGCAGCAGTGCAGAAAGTTAAGAGTACTGTTATGTGCAAATAAAGTACAATAAGTTAGATGGGCAGTTATGTACAGGTGAGGATGGTAAGAGATGATGGTAAGAGAGTCAGCGGGGAACTAAGTTCAATAACGTGACAGCTGTTGGAAAGAAACTGTTCCTAAACCTGCTGGTTCTAGTCCGAAGGCTTCTGAAACGCCTTCTGGAGGGGAGAAGCTGGAACAGTCCATGAGCAGGATGGTTGGAGTCCCTAAGAATGCTGCGTGCCCGGCGCAGACATCTTTTCCTGTAGACGTCCTCTATAACTGGAAGTGGAGTCCCTGTGATGCGTTGGGCGGTTTTCACCACCCGCTGCAGCGCCTTACGGTCAGCGACAGAGCAGCTCCTATACCAGACTGTGACACAGTTGGTCAGGGTACTCTCTATCACGCAGCGGTAGAAGTTGCCCAGGATGTCAGTTGACAGATGGTTCTTCTTTAGTGTCCTCAAGAAGAAGAGGTGCTGATGGGCCTTCTTGATCAGGCTGGTGGTGTTAACTGACCAGGACAGGTCCTCCGAGATGTGGGTCCCCAGGAATTTGAAGCTGGGGACACGTTCAACAGCTATGCCATTGATATGGATGGGGTCATGTGTCTCTCCCCTCTCCTTCCTGTAGTCCACTATGAGCTCCTTGGTTTTGCTGGTGTTAAGGAGCAGGTTATTGTCAGCGCACCAAGTAGCCAAGTGCTCAACCTCTGCCCTGTAATCTGACTCATCGTTGTCCCTGATGAGTCCAATCACCGTGGTGTTATCTGCGAACTTTATGATGGAATTGGATCCATACATTGGCCTGCAGTCATGGGTGAAGAGGGAGTAGAGGAATGGGCTGAGCACACAGCCCTGTGGTACACCAGTGTTGAGTGTGATGACAGAAGAACGGTTGGGGCCTGACCTAACATGCTGGGGTCTGTTGGTCAGAAAATCCATGATCCAGTTGCAGGTGGAGGTACTGATTCCCAGGTCCCCAAGTTTAGTGATCAACTTGGAGGGGATAACTGTGTTGAATGCTGTTGCTGAAGTCAACAAACAGCATTCTTGCGTAGGTGTTCTTGTCATCCAGGTGTGAGAGTACATAGTGCAGCGCTGTAGAAACCGCATCCTCTGTACTCCTGTTGCTCCGGTAGGCAAACTGGTGAGGGTCCAGTGTAGGGGGCAGGCATTTTTTGAGCTGTGCCAAGACCAGTCGCTCAAAGCACTTCATGACTATGGGCGTCAGTGCCACAGGGCGATAGTCATTTAGGCACGATGTGACATAACGTTCGGCTCAGGAGACGCACACACACAGGCTCAGAGTAGTTCAAACTGTTTATTAACAACAGGGATGTTTGGGTGCGTGTCTGCGGAATGTTAATGTGTTGGTGGTGGCGTCTGCTTCGGACCCAGAGGCAGGAGACCGTTCAGCCGGCAACCCTATGGGAGAAATTGGACACAGGGTGATGAGCACACACCAACACAGGAGGAGAATAGGCGAGGGAGAGAAGCTTACTTGTTTTGGCAGATGACTGGCGCTTCAAGGATGGAAGCCCGGGAGACAGCCACCTGCAGGGCTCGGTGCAGCAGCGAGGAGAGACGAGGGACGGGGTTGTCCGCCGCCGAGGAATCCACCTGTGCACAGGGGAGCAGACTGGAGAGATGAGGTAAGTGAACTTCTTACCGGTAAAGAGGATGCTGAAGAGAATGTGGTAGAAGTCCATGCAAGGAAAATGAAGTCTACGGCTTCAGGCCGAAGCTCAGGGCGAGGCGGCTTTTATCCTTCGCCGCTGACGAGTAGCAGGTGCGTGAGCAGGTGGCGCCGCTGATGAATGGCGCGGCGTGACAGTACTCCCCCCTCTAGCAGCGCCTCCTGGCGATGGCTTATCCGGGTGCGCTCGGTGGAAGTCCGCGATGAGCGATGGGTCCAACACAAACGACGGGGGCACCCACTGTCGATGCTCGGGCCCATAGCCCTCCCAGTCCACCAAGTATTGCAACCCACGACCCCGGCGCCGGGAGTCCAGGATGGAGGAGGCGGACCAGGCCGGATGGCCACCAATCATCCGGGGCGCGGGTTGCGCTGCAGGAGGAGGGCAAAGGGGGTCAGTAACCGCCAGTTTCACCTTCGACACGTGGAAAGTAGGATGAATGCGGAGGGAGGGGGGAATAGCCACGCGCACAGCCACCGGGTTGATGATCCGGGTGATGGGGTAGGGACCCATGAAGCGCTGTGCCAGCTTTCTCCTCTCGCCTTTTAGAGTGACGTCCTGGGTGGAAATGTAAACAAGCTGCCCAACTCTGTACGCCGGGGCAGGTCTCCTACGCCGGTCCGCCACAGTCCTGTTGCGCTCCGCTGTGCGCAATAGCGCATGGCGCGCGGCAGCCCAGGTGGAGCGGAACTGCCTGAGATGGGCCCTAACTGACGGGACAGTTACCTCACTCTCCTGCTCCGGAAACAGCGGGGGGTCGTAACCCAGGGACGCTTTGAAGGGGGACATCCCTGTAGCAGAAGAGCGAGCGGTGTTGTGGGCATATTCAACCCAGGCAAGATGGTTGCTCCAGGACGCGGGTTTGGATCTGGACACACAGCGGAGCGCAGCCTCCAGCTCCTGGTTGGTCCTCTCACACTGCCCGTTGGATTGGGGGTGATGGCCAGAGGAGAGGCTCACCTTGGCTCCGATGGCGTTGCAGAAAGACCTCCAAACCTCAGATGAAAACTGGGGGCCCCGGTCCGAGACCACGTCCACCGGAATCCCATGCAGCCTGACCACGTGTTGGACGAGGAGGTCCGCCGTCTCCAGGGCAGTAGGGAGGCCTCGCAGGGGGACGAAGTGCACGGCCTTGGAGAAGCGGTCCACGATGGTCAGGATGGTGTCATAGGAATTGGAGATGGGGAGTCCGGTGACGAAATCCAGAGCGATGTGCGACCAGGGCCTGCCAGGGACGGGCAGGGGCTGGAGCAGACCCGCTGGAGGGGCATTTCCCGACTTGCAGGTGGCACAGATTGGGCAAGCCCGGGCGTAGCGGGCTGCATCCCTCCGCAGGCCTGGCCACCAAAAGGACCGTTGGAGGAGATCTATCATCCGGGAGGTGCCAGGGTGACAGGTGAGCTTGGAGGTGTGGAGCCAGTGGATGACCTCTCCTCGGACCGCGGATGGCACGAACAGCCTCCCCTCCGGTCCGCCGCCAGGGTCAGGTTCCACCTCCTGTGCCTTCCGGATCTTGCTCTCAATGTCCCACGAGATGGCTCCCACGACGCACGACCTGGGCAGGATGGAGTGGGGCGCCTCCTCCGACTCCACGGGGGCGAACTGCCTGGAGAGGGCGTCAGGCAGGACGTTCTTAGAGCCAGGCCTGAAGGTGATGGAAAATTGGAACCTGGCGAAGAACAGGGACCAGCGCGCCTGGCGGGCGTTCAGGCGCTTGGCAGACCGTAAGTATTCCAGGTTCTTGTGGTCCGTGAGGACCACAAACGGCAGGCTTGCCCCCTCCAACCAGTGGCGCCACTCCTGCAGGGCGAGCTTGATGGCCAAGAGCTCTCTGTCCCCCACATCATAGTTTCTCTCCGCCGGGGACAAGCGCCGGGAGAAGAAGGCGCACGGTCGCTTGGCGCCATCGTCCGGTGACCGCTGGGACAGCACTGCTCCCACTCCCGTGTCCGAGGCGTCTACCTCTACAATGCACTGCAGCGCGGGGTCGACCTGGCGAAGGACCCGGGAGGAGGAGAATTCCGCCTTCAGCGCCTCAAAGGCGGCAGCGACCTCTTCGGTCCACCGGAACGGGACCTTCGGGGACGTGAGGCGGGTCAGTGGTCCCACGATGGCACTGAAGTTGGGAACAAAGCGGCGGTAGAAATTGGCGAAGCCAACAAATTGCTGCACCTGCTTCCGGGATGCAGGTGTAGGCCATTCCACCACCGCCTTTACCTTCTCTGGGTCGGGGAGCACCTTATCGTGGGCGATGATGAACCCCAGGAAGGACGTACTCCTGGCGTAAAATTCACACTTTTCCGCCTTAACGTACAGACGGTTCTCCAGCAGCCTTTGGAGGACCCGCCTCACGTGGACCTGGTGCTCATCCCTGGACTTGGAGAAGATGAGGATATCGTCCAGGTAGACGAACACGAAAAGGCCAATGAAGTCCCGGAGGACGTCATTAATGAGGCGCTGGAAGACTGCAGGAGCGTTGGTCAACCCGAACGGCATCACCAGATATTCAAAGTGGCCGTTCGGGGTACGGAAGGCCGTTTTCCACTCATCTCCCTCCCGGATCCGGACGAGGTGGTAAGCGCTGCGTAGGTCCAGCTTGGTGAACCAGGTCGCCCCCTGGAGGGAGTGGAAAGCAGTGTCCATGAGAGGCAGGGTGTAACGGTCCCTCTCCGTGATATTGTTGAGGGCCCGGTAGTCGATACAAGGGCGGAGGGACCCATCCTTTTTCCCCACGAAGAAGAACCCTGCCCCCACGGGTGACGATGATGGGCGGATAATCCCAGCACTTAATGATTCCTTCAGGTAGGCGTTCATCGTCTCCTTCTCCGGCGCAGACAGGCTGTAAAGGCGACCAGAAGGTAAGGGAGCCCCCTGGCGGAGGTTGATGGCGCAGTCATAGGGCCGATGAGGGGGAAGAGACATAGCTTTCGCTTTGCTGAACACCATACCCAGGTCGTGAAATTCTGGGGGCACCAGAGACAGGTCCGGGGGTGCAGCGTCCGTCGCAGGGGGAGGAGCGGACGGAGAGCAGGCAGCGGACTGAAGGCAGGTGCCCATACAGAACGTACTCCATGCCGAGATCCCAGCTGATTTCCAATCCAGGACCGGATTGTGAAGGCGGAGCCAGGGATACCCCAGGATGACGGGCGACACAGAGTTGGGAAGGACGTAAAAGGTCATCTCCTCCCGGTGGTTTCCCGAGATGATGACCGGTAGGGGAACAGTTTGATGTGTCACTCTCCCGAGGGTGGCACGGGAGAGGTGGATCAGGGAGAGGGGAGTGTTGAGTGCCTGGCAGCGGATGCCCAATCGGGTTGCCAGGCTTTGTGAAATGAAGCTGCCTTCTGCGCCCGAATCCACCAGTGCGTGGGTGAGGTGCCCAGTAGAGTTATGGCAGAAACGGATGGGCAGCTTCAATTGAGAAAGTGATCCTAACCGATTGACATCCGCGAGGCTTCCAACAGTGACTCGCGGACCCCACCGACTGGCTTTCCGTGGACAACGCTCCACGGTGTGTTGGTCGCCTCCGCAATACATGCAGAGGCCCAACTCACGGCGGCGTTGTTTCTCCACAGGGGAAAGTTTAGTCCAGGCCGTCACCATCGGCTCCGACTCCTCGGGGCGCGATGCTGGCGGCGCCGCCAGGGGGCGAGCTTGGAACAGGTGCGGCGAGGCTCCACGAGGGCGAGAAGAAGAAGACCTCCGCCCCGAGGAGCGCTCGCGCAGCCTGTTATCCAAACTTATCGCTAAGGATGTCAGCTCCGCTAGCGTCCCAGGGATATCCCGACCAGCCAGTTCATCCCTCAGATCACTATTGAGGCTGCGGAGGAACAGGCCACAGAGGGAGCGTTCCTCCCAGCCCAATTCCTCCGCCGCTACCCGGAAGTCGACCGAGTGGTCCGCTGCCGACCGGCTTCCCTGCTGGAGAGCGAGAAGCCGATCGACCTGGACCGTTTCGGTTTGTGAGTGGTCAAAGACCTCCAGAAAGCGCCTCACGAATTGGTCATAGGTGAGGGTGGCATAACTGGGCCTCGCCATTACGGCGTAGGTCCAAGTTAACGCACGCCCCTCCAGAAGATTCCCTATGTAACCAATTCGGCTGTGATCCGAGGGAAAATCTCCGGGCACACGGTGGAACACGGACTCACACTGCATAATAAACCCCCGCGCTCCGCCGAGCTTACCGCTAAAGCGGGCGGGGGTCGGAATCGGCGTGAGCCGAACCGGTGCCACTGGAGCCGGCTGGACGGCCGCTGGAACAGCAGGAGCCGCGCCACCCTGGTGAGTCGGGAGGAACGGCTGTTGGGGGTCCAAGCGGTTCAATCGGTTAGTCAGTTCTAATAATTGATGAAGAACCACCTGTTGCTGATAAACAATCTGATCCACCCGAGCCTCGAGGATGGTAAACCGGTGTGCGAGCCCGCCGCCTGCCGAGCCGCTCTGCTGAAGCCGTACTGACATAACGTTCGGCTCAGGAGACGCACACACACAGGCTCAGAGTAGTTCAAACTGTTTATTAACAACAGGGATGTTTGGGTGCGTGTCTGCGGAATGTTAATGTGTTGGTGGTGGCGTCTGCTTCGGACCCAGAGGCAGGAGACCGTTCAGCCGGCAACCCTATGGGAGAAATTGGACACAGGGTGATGAGCACACACCAACACAGGAGGAGAATAGGCGAGGGAGAGAAGCTTACTTGTTTTGGCAGATGACTGGCGCTTCAAGGATGGAAGCCCGGGAGACAGCCACCTGCAGGGCTCGGTGCAGCAGCGAGGAGAGACGAGGGACGGGGTTGTCCGCCGCCGAGGAATCCACCTGTGCACAGGGGAGCAGACTGGAGAGATGAGGTAAGTGAACTTCTTACCGGTAAAGAGGATGCTGAAGAGAATGTGGTAGAAGTCCATGCAAGGAAAATGAAGTCTACGGCTTCAGGCCGAAGCTCAGGGCGAGGCGGCTTTTATCCTTCGCCGCTGACGAGTAGCAGGTGCGTGAGCAGGTGGCGCCGCTGATGAATGGCGCGGCGTGACACGATGGTGTTGAATGTTTCGGCACTGGTACTATTGAAGTGGTCTTGAAGCACGCTGGTACCACGGCCTGGGCCAGGGACAGGTTGAAGATGTCTGTGAAGACCCCTGCCAGCTGCTCAGCGCATGCCCTCAGCACACGCCCAGGAATGCCGTCAGGGCCAGCAGCCTTACGTACGTTGACATGACTCAGTGCGTTACGGACGTCGGTGTGGGTGAGTGTGATGTGGTGGAGGTCGTCAGAGGGTGGGAAATTGATGTTCTTTTCGTTATTGTCCTTGTCAAAATGAGCATAGAAGTCATTTAGCTCATTGAGAAAGGGCACAGTCATGGCTATAGGTATGGAGTTGCTGGGCTTATAATCAGAGATAGCTTGAATGTCCTGCCGCATGCGTCGGGGGTCAGAGTCCTCAAAATGTTCCTCCACCTTCAGCTTGTAGCTGTGCTTGCTTGGCCTTCTTGATGCCCCTCTTCAGATCTGCCCTGGATGAACTGTAGGCCTGTGCATCACCAGATCTAAAGGCATTGTTACGTGCCTTTAGCATAAGCCGCACTTCTCTGTTCATCCACGGCTTTTGATTTGGGTGCGTGGTGATCTGTCTTTCCGTGGTGACACTGTCAATAGTGGTGTTGATATGGTCCAGGACTGAGTGGGTGTAAGAGTCGATGTTTATGTGGGAGCCACAGGTAGCCTGAGAGGTGAACATACTCCAGTCTGTGTTCCTAAACTTCTCCTGGAGTACAGAGTCAACCCCCTCTGGCCACACTCTGATGGTCCTCACTGATGGCTTCACCCGGTTGATGAGCGGTACATACTTGGGGGTAAGGAACAAGGATAAGTGATCAGACTGACATAGGTGGGGGAGGGGAGTTGCTGTGTAGGCTCCCACAATATTGGTGTAAACATGGTCCAATGGTTTGTCCCCTCTTGTGTGACAGGAGACATGCTGGTAGAATTTAGGAAGCACTGTCTTGAGGTTAGAATGGTTAAAATCACCCGCCACAATAAATGCTGCCTCTGGGTGTGCAGTTTGTTGTTTGCTAATAGCTGCATGCAGTTCTTTCATAGCAAGCTTAGCATTAGCATCCGGAGAAATGTAAGCGGCTGTTATGATGGTACAAGTGAACTCGCGTGGCAGATAGAAAGGTCTACATTTAACCATGAGAAACTCCAGGTTAGCTGAGCAGTGTCTCTCAGCAGTGACAGAGTTTGTGCACCAAGCCTTGTTAATATAAATGCACAAACCCCCACCTATGGTCTTACCGGAGTCATCTGCTGTTCTGTCTGCCCGGAGCGTGTGTAGGCTGGCTAGCTCAATAACATTGTCGGGTATTCCACTGTGTAGCCATGTTTCCGTGAAAATCATGATATTGCAGTTCATAAGTCTCTTATTGTTGGTGATCCGACGCCGTAGTTCATTCATTTTGTTCGCCAGTGACCGTACATTAGCGAGGAAAATACTGGGTAGAGAAAGCCGGTACGGTGTTAGCTTTAGCTTAGCTCTTAGCCCACCGCGCTTCCCCCGCCTTTGTTTATGGTCTCTACGCCGCCTGCGAGCACTTCCGGTCAGCCGGGAAGCCTGCCGAGCGTCGGGTGTTCTCCGGAGCTCAGGGATGAGACGTAGGTTGCTGATAAAAAGATCGTCATCGTTATTTTGTAATCCAATGTCCAAAAGCTCATTTTGGGTGTAAGATGTGAAAGTGAAGCTGTTCTGAACGAACATACCCGAAATGAGCAGAAATAACACTGCTAATCCACAAAATCTGAGAAGACGCTGAGCCTCGCGTTGTGCACGTGCCGCCATCTTGGTCATTTGATCTGACAATAAATAAATAAACAAGTGGTTTATTTTACAGTGGCTAATATTGGATGTGCCATTCATTTTCAATTATTCTGTAATTGATATTCACACAATCAAATACATCTCAGTTCAGTCCCTTTTATATTAAGTGGAAACTGTGCTACTTAATTTTGGCACTTTACCTGTACTTTAACTTAAAAAGCAAAGGATTTGAGTACTTTGTCCACCATCACTAAAAAAATAATGGGATATGCAACTTACCAGTCATAACAGCTAAATGTTGCCAGTATCACAACAGATGCTGGTCAGACTCTAGAATGAAAATACACACAAATTAAGTACATGTACAGCACGAAAGTGCAACATGTAAAAAAACACCTTTTTAACCAGGATTACAACAAGCTTATTTCATCAGATATTGTCAACACAAGTGCAAAATACAAGGAGAGCATGGAGTTAGCATTGATGGCTAACTAGCTTGCTCATTGTCTGCACAAGAGATAACGTTGTTGTCTGTTCAAAGTGAACTTTCCACTGCTGGGATAAATAATGTAAAAGATGCATAATATCACATCACTCACTATCCTCTATATTCTAATATCACGGCTTTCAACTGCTGAAGTTGGGTGCTCCCGCGGTCATAAATTCATTTCAGGTGGCTCCATCTAGTCCCCTCTGGATTCTCTCATCAGCCGAAAGGCACAGAAAACTCTGCTGGACCGTGATGTTGATTTCTGTGGGTCTGATTTCTGTGAAGCCATGCTATCGTTGTTGTTTATACTGACGCTTGCTGGCTGGCTCACGGACGAATCTTTGCAAATGGTGGCTCGAGATTTTGTAACTCAGCCTCAAACGTCGCTCTCATGACGTTACGCCTGGACCAATCAGTGTCCTGCAGTGTTTTTACGTCACATTTTCAGGTTGGTACGGCACGCGTAGAACCACTCGGGAGCAGGTCCGAAAAATTGGGACTGTAACCGTTACAGTTCCTAATGGGAAAGCCTACAAAGTGTACTGAGTTGAACTGAACAGGGCCAAACAGGTACTAGTGGAAAAGGGCCATTAGTGGTCCGCCACCGTGGGTTCAAATCCACCAGCCTAGGGGCCTATCTGTGTGGAGTTTGCATGTTCTCCCCATGGTTGTATGGGTTTACTCTGAGTGCTTTGGTTTCGCCCCATAATCCAAAAAGATGCAAGTTAGGTTAATTGGAGACTCTAAAGTGGCCCTAGGTGTGAGTGTGTGTGTGACTGGTGAAGGAGCTGGCACCACACCGTGGCTGCCTCATCCAGGTGGATGCTATTGAATTTCCCTCTGGGATTAATAAAGTATATCAGCAAATACAAAGTAAATATATTAGTGGTGGGCAAGGACTCAAAATTTTAATCATGATTAATCTTTAAAATGCCAATTGATAGTGATTAATCACACTTTAATCAGGATTATTTTTCCTATATAATGCACCTTAAACTTGTTATTTTTCAAGTTTTTCATATTCTTAACATGGGAGCGGATATATATATACACTTGCTTTCAACAACTGCATGTTTATTTAAAGCTTTTAACATGTCAAAAATCACAAATATCCAGAATATTCTCAAAAAAACACCCCTCATAACTACTGCAGAATTGATGCATGTGCAAACAACTAGTAACCACTTTAGCATTATTACACCAGTTGTTATTTGTGTAAATACACACACCACTCAGATTTACCAGTCAGTTCCCAGCTTCTGTCCAATATCATATGGGGCCCATAAGCAGGTCAGAAAATGAAGATGAAGGATATGGAAAAGGTTATTAATGAGCTGTACAACAACATATGAATGGCTTTTGTTCTTCAAAACTATATAGAAATGAGGATTTGAGGATGACAAAAAAAGTTAACCCATGGAAACAAGAGTAAATGAAACCTTTAAATAACGTCTACTGGTTTTCATTGCTAATCTTAGCTAACATTAGGTAACTCATTTGCAGACTTAAACAGGTTTTAAAGAATCGTATAATAACTACAGAGTCAACAGCAGGGCTGGACTGGGACTAAAATTCAGCACTGGTATTTTTTCATCCAGGCAGCCCACCATGATCGGCCAA
Source organism: Pholidichthys leucotaenia (assembly GCA_020510985.1). NCBI lineage: Eukaryota > Metazoa > Chordata > Actinopteri > Cichliformes > Pholidichthyidae > Pholidichthys > Pholidichthys leucotaenia. Next base: position 32,751,358 of record CM035845.1, on the reverse strand, counting down.
ACAACATCAGTGCAGATGGGTCCAGTTAATTACTGTATGTGCACATATTGTGCCATTCCCCAAAGCAAAGGTATAGCCGAGTAGTACATGTAAATAAGGGATATTGTTTAGCCTGAGGATGCAGGAAGGCTCTCAACAACAGGTTTTGTATATGGTAAAAAAGTAAAAAAGAACAAAGAATATGCTCTGGGGTTTAAAAAACAGGTGTTTAAGAACTAATTGGATGAGAATTGTTGATCTTTTTTTTTTTATTTATATGCCTATTATCAAAACTGCAACTGATTCAGACAATATTAATAAGTGACAAAATTAGGAATGGATTCATAATAATTTTGATACATTTTATCTTTAAGCTTTATTTGATGCTTATTTAGTTGATTCAGATTATTAATATGTGAATGAAAATTATACATTATCAGTGATGTTCTTTGTAACTGTGAAAAATATAAACTGACTCATATACTGGAACACTCTCTTCTTTTTGTGTCTTGAGTGTCACATAACTAAATGAGGGTTGTGGGTTACAAACAGCACGGGGACGACTGACTTCACGGTGAGCTCCTTTATTCACTCCATCAAATTAACCTGAACCTCCTAGTTCACCTCTGTGAACTAGGAGATGTATCCCTCTGCCTCTCAAACAATTCCTACTACCTGTATAATTGTATGCCTCCACAATTTAAACATAAAGTAGTTCCCATCCTTCTTCTTCTTCTTCTTCTTTTGACTGCTCCCTTAAGGGGTCGCCACAGCGGATCATCTGCCTCCATCTCACTCTATCCCTTGCATCTTCCTCTGTAACATATACACATACATCTCCATATCCTCCTTCACTACATCCATGAATCTTGTCTGTGGTCTTCCTCTTTTCCTCCTGCCTGGCAGCTCCATCTTCAACATCCTTTGTCCAATATCTCCACTATCCCTCTTCTGCACATGTCCAAACTATCTAAGCCTTGCCTCTTTGTTTCCAAACTGCTCAACCTGAGCTGTCCCTCTGATATACTCATTTCTAATCTTGTCCCTCCTAGTCACTCCCAATGAAAATCTTAACATTTTCAACTCTGCCACCCCCAGTTCCATCTCCTGTCTTTTTGTCAGCACCACCGTCTCCAAGCCATACATCATAGTAGGTCTCACTACTGTCTCGTAAATCTTCCCTTTCAGTCTTGCTGTTATCCTTCTGTCACAAATCACCCCTGACATTCATCTCCACCCACGCCACCCTGCCCGCACTGTCTTCTTCACCTCTCTTGTGCATTTTCTCATTGCTTTGGATGGTTGACCCCAGGTATTTAAACTCATCTACTTTCTCTACTTCGACTCCTTCCATCTTCACCATTACACCTGCCTCCCTCTCATTTACACTCATGTATTCTGTCTTGCTTCTACTGAATTTCATTCATCTTCTCTCCAGAGCATACTGCCACCTCTCCAGGTTCTCTTCCACCTGCTCCCTACTCTCACTACAGATCACAATGTCATCTGTGAACATCATGGTCCACGGAGACTGATGCCTGACCCCATCTGTCAGCCTGTCCATCACCGTTGCAAACAAGAAGGGGCTCAGAGCCAGTCCCTGATGTAACCCCACCTCCACCTTGAACCCATCTGTCACTCCTACAGTACACCTCACCACCATTTTGCTGTCCTCATACATGTCCTGCATCACCCTCACATACTTCTCTGCCACTCCTGACTTTCTGATACAGTACCACGCTTCCTCGCTTGGCACTTTGTCATATGCTTTCTCTAGATCCACAAAGACACAATGCAGCTCCTTCTGACCTTCTCTATACTTCTCCATCAGCACTCTTAAGATAACGTTCACACCAAATTCAATTCAATTCAATTCAATTCAACTTTATTTATATAGCGCCATTTCACAACAACAGTCATCTCATAGCACTATCAACTGTAGGGAGGACCCCCACAGTTGCAGAAAGACCCCAGCAATCAGGTGATCCCCTGTGAGCAAGCACTTGGCGACGGTGGAGAGGAAAAACTCCCTTTTAACAGGAAGAAACCTCCAGCAGAACCAGGCTCAGGGAGGGGCAGTCATCTGCTGCGACTGGCTGGGGGGTGAGGGGATAGAGAAGAAGAAAAGAACAGACATGTAGAGAGCAAACAGCACGATGGGGACTCAATCTATGGGAGAGAACAAACAAATGTTAATGACCAGCAAAAAAAAAAAAAATATTTCATAGAGAGTGAGGAAAGGAGTGAGGCCCAGTGCATTACTGGAGGTCCCCCGGCTGACTAAACCTATTAGCAGCATAACTAAGGGAGGGTTCAGAAAACACATGATCCCTCCCTAATTGTAGGCTATATCAAAAAGGTAGGTTTTAGCCCTATTCTTAAAAACAGAGATCGAGTCTGACTCCCGAATCCAGATTGGCAGCTGATTCCACAGGAGAGGAGCTTGATAACTGAAGGCTCTGCCTCCCATTGTACTTTTGGAGATTCTAGGTATTACAAGTAAACCTGCATTTTGGGAGCGTAGTGCTCTGTTAGGATGATACGGTAGTATCAGATCTTTTAAATAAAAAGGAGCCTGATTGTTTAGAGCTTTGTAAGTAAGAAGAAGGATTTTAAACTTAATTCTAAACTCTATGGGAAGCCAATGAAGGGAGGCCAGAACCGGAGAGATATGATCTCTCTTTCTAGTACCTGTTAAAACTCTTGCTGCAGCATTTTGGATCAGCTGAAGACTTTTTAAAGATGTTTTAGGACAGCCTGATAATAAAGAATTACAATAATCCAGACTTGATACAGCTGGTCGCTGCACTAGAGCTTCTTTAGCCTCTTCAGTGAGATCAGAATCAGAATCAGAATCAGATTTATTGCCATTGTTCATGTAGTACACAAACTAGGAATTTGTCTCGGTGCAATGCTGCAACATTAAACATGATAAAAATAAAAGATAGAAATAAAAAACTATACATGCAATAAAATGTAGAATATGAATAAGTAATACTAGACAAAGCAATTTTTAGACATATTAGCGAGCAGCAGATATTGTGGAGTAGCCCATAGTGCAGTCGGTAATGCAAAAAGAAAACAGTGATGATTGACATGAGTCTGGTTGAGCTGCTGTACATAGTGCACGAGAGTCTAATAAGTCACTTAGTGTTCAGCAGTCTGATGGCAGAGGGGAAGAAGCTGTTCATGTGACGGGAGGTTTTAGCCTGAATGGACCGAAGTCTTCTACCTGAGGGGAGGGGGGCAAACAGTACGTGACCAGGGTGTGAAGGATCGGCCATGATCCGGCCAGCACGCCGCCGGGTCCTGGAGATGTAAAGATCCTGGAGGGATGGGAGCTTGCAGCTGATCACCTTCTTCTCAGCCTTAGTCTGTCCCTGGCAGTGGCTCCTGCATACCACACGGATTGCAAATGCGAACGGGTAATTTTTTTGGGTTGCGCGATTAGGTTATAACTCAATGTAAATGCACAAATAAACATGAATTCAGCATCTGAATGAGATGCAGACAGGTGAAGTTGCCTTTATAACTTCTGCAGCAGTGTTCAGCTTACTGTGGAAATCCCCAAAATAACGTCATGCTTTAGGTTTACATTATCCGACGGAGGGCTCACCTGAAAAAGTTGTCCTTGTCTCCAAAATTTTATAAGATGATCTGTGTTTCCATTGCTAGCTTGCTAGTACGTCCGTGTCAGCAAACCGTGGGTAAATAACTTCGAAATCCTGATTCAGCTGAAGAGTTCCCGGTCCTCCTGTCTCCAGGTGAGTGAGTCTTATTTTCAAACTAGTTTACTCTGCAATGGTGATACTTTCACTCCGGTGGTGGTAGAATCTCAAAGCTAGCATATTTCCTCGGGTGTGAATGAGCAAATGCACAATTTTGCGTGTACTCGCCTCTTTCCATTCACTTTGTGTGGATTCGCGCTGCCCATTCGCATTTGGTCTGAACGCACTTTTAGAGCAAACATTGCATCTGTAGAACTCTTTCTTGGCATGAAACCATACTACTGCTCACTGACTGTCACCGCTCCTCTTAAACAGGCTTCATCAACTCTTTCCCATATCTTCATAGTGTGGGTGATCTACTTTATGCCTCTGTAGTTACTACAGCTCTGAGCATCACCCTTGTTCTTAAAAACTGGTACCACAGTACTTCTTCTCCACTCCTCAGGCATCCTCTCACTCTCCAAGATTGTGTATGTTGTTGTTGTGCATGTTGTCTTTCATTAATCTACGTTCTTTTTCAGAGTAACACAAATTTTCTTATTTTTTTTAAATAATTAATTGTGGCACATATGTTTGGTTCATATTTCCCACAAGAGTGTGGCACATATGTCTGGTTCATACCTCCCACAAATGTATGGCTTATGTGGATTGGGGCTTCACGTCTGGAGGAACAAAAAGTCTGGATTGACGGGGGCCGACAGGAGATGTCGAGGAGGTGTGAAGTCGGACCCTTGTCTCAGAGAGGAGGCCCTGGGGGGTTTCCCGGAACACCAGAGAATAAGAGACAATGGTGAATCTTCAGAGACTTGCATTGTGATTGAATGTTTGCAGAAGCACCATGTGACTTGAGTTCTTAATCCCCTGGAGGTATAAGAGTGTGATGTATCATGATTCTGCCTCTTCTTGCTTTTGAGAATGTTGGATGATTGTGTTCTGCAATAAAGCCGAACCTGAGGAATACACTCATGTCTCGCCATTGAACACATCTTCCACACTGGTGACCCACGACAAAGAATGAGCAGTGAGAATTCTCCCGAGCGGAGCTCATCAGAGGCCGGCCTGATGGCTGCCTCCACGCTCCGGCTGCCCGATTTCTGGCAGCACAGCCCACGCTCCTGGTTTAGCGCGGTTGAAGTGCAGTTCAACCTCCGGAGAATCTCAAAGGATGAAACGAGGTTCTACCATGTGGTGGCAAAGCTGGACAGTCACACGGTCCAGAGGGTGGAAGACCTGGTTAACCACCCACCGGACACCGACAAGTACGACGCATTGAAGGAGGCGCTGATCAGCCATTTCACCCCCTCGGTGCAACAGCGAGCAGAGGGGCTCCTAGAGTTGACGGAGTTGGAGAACGACAGACTGGCAGACCTGATGGTGAAGATGCTGAGACTGAAAGACTCCAAGGATGGCAAATTTATTTTCGCCCACCTTTTCCTCCGGACTCTGCCACCAGCAGTGAGAGTGACCCTGGCAGACTCACCCCGATTGGCCAAGCGGGACTACCATGGGCTCGGCAAGGAGGTGCAGCGACTCGTCGATGCCCACAAGTGGAGCGCGGTTTCAGCCGCGGTAGCTGAGCGGAGGACGGCGCCCGGAGATGGTTTGGAGCCAGTGGTGGCGGCGCCAGATGAACCGACGACGGTGGCGACAGGCGTCAGGCGACGCGGAGCTGAAGACGGCCTGTGTTTCTACCACCGCCGTTTTGCGGAGAGGGCACACAGATGTCTCCCACCATGCCGCTTCAAGCGTCAGGGAAAAGCCAACTCCAGGGGGCCGGTAGCAGCTGCGTCCCTCGGTGAAGAAAATAAGCTGCTTTACCTGACAGATGCACACTCGGGGAAACAATTCCTCGCGGACACGGGCTCCCAGCTGAGTTTCGTCACGCCTACCTATGCGGAACGGCTGATGCCGTCTAAAGCTCCCTGGGTGTCAGTATCAGCAGCGAATGGCTCAGCGATTAAGACCTTCGGTGAGAGGACCATGCGTCTGTCCTTACAGGGCCGTTCATTTGAGTGGACCTTTATTGTAGCAGCAGTCAGTTTCAATATGTTAGGGGCTGATTTTTTGTGCTCACATGGTTTATTGGTTGATCTTGCTAATAGACGTCTGGTTAATGCACTTTCTTTTCATTCTATCCCCTGCACAGCTCGGGTGGCTCCGCCGACTGCACACGCCAACGTCACAGCTGCGGGTGGTAAGTTTCAATGTCCCAAAGTTTTCGGCGACAGTGGCCAAACACGGGGTGGAGCATTTTATCACCACCACTGGGCCGCCCGTTTTTGCAAAAGCCCGGCGCTTGGACTCAGCTAAACTGGCAATAGCGCGCGAGGAATTTGCCAACCTGGAAAAACTGGGCATAATTAGACGCTTGAACAGCCCCTGGGCTTCCCCGTTACACATGGTCCCAAAGGCTGATGGCTCGTGGCGACCTTGTGGCGATTTCTGCAGGTTGAACAACGTCTCAGCACACGACCGCTACCCGATTCCACATATCCAGGATTTCTCAGTTCATTTGGCGGAGGCACGCATTTTTTCTAAAATAGACTTGGTGCGCGGCTACCACCAAGTCCCCGTGCGCATGCAGGATATTCCCAAAACCGCGGTAATAACTCCGTTTGGGCTTTTTGAGTTTTTGCGCATGCCATTTGGGTTAAAGGGCGCCGCGCAAACTTTCCAACGCATGATGGATGCTGTTTTACGCGACCTGCCTTTTGTGTTCGTCTATTTAGATGACATATTGGTAGCCAGCACGTCCGAGGACGAACATGAAACCCACCTCACAGCGGTTTTCCGGAGACTGGCAGAGCACGGGTTGATAATTAACCCAGCGAAGTGCCAGTTCGGGGTGGCGCAAATCGATTTTTTTGGGGCATCGCGTTTCGCCAGAGGGAGCGGTTCCCCTGCCTGAGAAAGTGCGCGCAATAACAGATTTCCCCCGACCTCAAACGATAAAAGCGCTGCAGGAGTTTCTAGGAATGGTTAATTTTTACAACCGGTTCCTTCCGAGCGCAGCGCGGCTTATGCAGCCACTGTACGCGGCACTAAAAAACCAAAAACCCACGAATAAGGTCGAATGGTCTCTGGAGCGGGAGCGCGCTTTCTCCCAGGTCAAATCAGCCCTTGCAAGCGCCGTTTTGTTAGCGCACCCGGTTCCAACAGCCCATTTGGCGCTCACCACCGACGCTTCGGACCTAGCGGTGGGGGCAGTCATTGAACAGTGTGTGGCAGGGACCTGGCAGCCGCTCGCGTTCTTTAGCAAAACCTTGCGCGATAACGAGCGTAAATACAGCGCATTTGACAGGGAGCTTTTAGCCCTACACTTGGCCATCCGCCATTTCCAGTTCTGGCTGGAAGGGCGTCGTTTCACCGCTTTCGTGGACCACAAACCGTTAACTTTTGCAATGGCCAAGATCTCAGAACCTTGGTCAGGCCGACAACAAAGACAGCTAGCCGCAATATCAGAGTTCACCACCGATATCCAGCATGTCGCAGGCAAACACAATGTAGTGGCAGACTGTCTCTCACGTGCTGTGGCAACGCCAGGCCACGTGGGGGCAGACTCGGTGGCTGTGGGCCAGGGCAGTGACGCGGGAGCGCGCGCAGCCCCGGTTCACGTAGGTTTGGATTATGCAGACATGGCTGCGGAGCAGGTTGGTGACGCGGATGTGCGCGTGCTCCAGTCTGGACCAACAGTGTTAAGGCTGGAGCATAGGGTGCAGCAAATAGGCATGCCCCCCTTAATATGCGATGTCTCCACGGGTCGGCCTCGTCCCGTGGTTCCAGCCGCGTGGCGCCGCCGCGTTTTTGACTCGGTCCATTCGCTGGCGCACCCGGGGGTGCGCACATCGGTCAAGATGGTGGGGGAGAAATTTGTCTGGCTGGGGTTGCGCAAACAGGTCAAGGAATGGGCAGCAGCTTGTGTAGCGTGCCAGAGGGCTAAGATACACAAGCACACGAGGGCCCCTTTGGAGCCTTTTCACATCCCGGCTAAGCGGTTCAATCATGTGCATGTTGATCTGGTGGGCCCGCTTCCCTCGTCTCAAGGGCACACACACCTTTTGACGATGGTGGATCGCACCACACGTTGGCCGGAAGCGGTACCTCTGGCGTCAACAATGGCGGAAGAGGTTGCGCGCGCGTTTTTAACAGCTTGGGTCGCACGTTTTGGAGTTCCGTCGGATATAACGTCAGACAGAGGCCCTCAATTTGTTTCCGAACTGTGGTCGTCTATGGCCCGCAGCTTAGGGGTGAAGGTACACCGCACTACCGCGTATAACCCGCAGGCCAACGGTTTATGTGAACGCTTTCATAGGTCATTGAAAGCAGCCCTCAGAGCATCGCTCACGGATACAAATTGGATGGACAAACTGCCATGGGTTTTATTGGGGTTGCGTTCTGCACCTAAGGAGGATTTGCAGGCCTCCCCAGCGGAGTTAGTGTTCGCACAACCTCTCCGTTTGCCGGGGGAATTTCTTCCGGAAAATCCTGCGCCAAATTGCCCCCCCGCTTAGCTGTTGCAGGGCGGCACAGGATCAAACACGCTGCCTGGCCCAGTGCATCACAGTTTTCCACGCGTTTTTGTGCCAGAGGCTTTGAAAAACGCAGAGTTTGTTTTTGTTAGACATGATGCACAACGCCCAGGGCTGCGTCCGCCTTACGATGGACCGTTCAGGGTGCTGGAAAAAAATGAGAAGCATTTTTTGCTAGATTTGGGGGGCAGAAGGGAGCTAATTTGCATAAACAGACTCAAGCCCGCTTTTGTCCTGGCTGATGAACGCGTGCAGTTGGCGAAAGCCCCCCGCCAGGGCAGGCCACCCAGAAGGCAGGGCAGGCCACCCAGAAGGCATGCTCCAGAGCTCCCACAGAGATGTGCTAACAAATCTAATCCCCAGGTGCGAGGAGACGCTGCAGACGCAGCGAAGCCGGCCTACAGCAGATTCAGCAGGAAGCTAAGACCTAAGAGATTGGGGGATTGATTGTTGGTTATGTGGTAATGTCTTTTATGTTATGCATTTATAAGTATGTTTGTCCCATGCAGACGTTTGGGGGGGGGGGGGGGTCATGTGGCACATATGTTTGGTTCATATTTCCCACAAGAGTGTGGCACATATGTCTGGTTCATATCTCCCACAAATGTATGGCTTATGTGGATTGGGGCTTCACGTCTGGAGGAACAAAAATCTGGATCGACGGGGGCCGACAGGAGATGTCGAGGAGGTGTGAAGTTGGACCCTTGTCTCAGAGAGGAGGCCCTGGGGGGGTTCCCGGAACACCAGAGAATAAGAGACAATGGTGAATCTTCAGAGACTTGCATTGTGATTGAATGTTTGCAGAAGCACCATGTGACTTGAGTTCTTAATCCCCCGGCGGTATAAGAGTGTGATGTATCATGATTCTGCCTCTTCTTCCTTTTGAGAATGTCAAGGAGGTGTGAAGTCGGACCCTTGTCTCAGAGAGGAGGCCCTGGTGGGTTTCCCAGAACACCAGAGAATAAGAGACAATGGTGAATCTTCAGAGACTTGCATTGTGATTGAATGTTTGCAGAAGCACCATGTGACTTGAGCTCTTAATCCCCCGGAGGTATAAGAGTGTGATGTATCATGATTCTGCCTCTTCTTGCTTTTGAGAATGTTGGATGATTGTGTTCTGCAATAAAGCCGAACCTGAGGAATACACTCATGTCTCGTCATTGAACACATCTTCCACATAATAATCATTTTCTTCATGAAATTGCATCCACTTTTCTTAACCAATGCTATTTTATGGTTTTCCAATTTCCAGTATATTGACAAATTAAACTATGTGTCATTTGGTTCCACAAATGCTTGATTCATAAGTAACTCAAGTCTATGATGCCCATGATATATGTTGAATTCTCTGTTTTAAAGTTATCTCAAATATGTTAACCTATTCTGACATTTCTTATTAAACCATTGAAAGACATTTGGGAGTTATTGTTTGATTTCATGTCCATCTTCTTGATCATCAGAGACAAGAACTCACAAGGGTTTGTTTTGAGACTGATTCATAATTGGTACAAATAAAGAATTGTTAATAAAATTGTCCATTATATGGACTGGTGGCCCTAACGAAAATTTGAGTGTAATGAAAGTAAACCTTCATTCCTGCTCACATTCATATTCACATTAATACTTGTACCAACATTAAATTACCTATAAAAACCCATAAATCCACTACACATTTTTACCTCCGCCAAAGGGGAGGCTGTTTGTTTGTCCGTTTTTAGCATGATAACTCAAAAAGTTATGGATGGATTTTCATGAAATTTTCACAGCTTGTCAGAAATGGGGTATCCTATAGATGATTAGATTTTGGTGGTGATCCGGATTACCATCCACAAGAAAACCGCCATTATGCAAAATGCCATTTTCGTGAATAACTACTAAACCACTAATACTATCATTGTCAATCCAGTTGTTGTGAATCCAATTGCTAGTTTGTACTGTTGACTCTTTTCCCACTGGCGTCTTAACAGACAAAATAGAAAATCATGATGCAAACACATTAGTCACTAAATTGTTTATTACAATCAGCAGCAAATTCCAGATTATTTAGAATGTGCAAAATTCAAACTGTAAAAAAATAAAAAAAATTAGAATGGGTCACACACGCCGGCCACGCTGCCTCACTGAGAAGCAACTGGACGTACCGCTTAAGCTGGTTCCGGTTCAGCAGATCTTCAGCCTGCATCTCTGTAAATAGTGAGGCAAGGTCCGGTTTGGGGTGAATTGTTTTCCTCTTGCCTAGATGAAAGACAGAAAGGGGTGGTGGTTAATTAAAGAAAGTTTAAAACATATTTGGGAAATACACTTGTTCTTCTTAAGATGAGGCTTTTTTCTCATGTTTTCTTTTTCTCTCTCTTCTTTTTTCTGGTGAAAACAGGTAGTTTCCATTTAGGTTAAATCCATCAGTAACTACTAATGATGTAGTGCAGTCCTGAAAGGGTGTCCCAATTCATGGGGTAATTTTCAACCCCCACCCTTTGGCCCTTGATTTCAAGGATCAAGGGGTGGGGATAGGGGAAGGGGAACAAATGAGAATTGGGATGGACCCCAAATCTACCTGTACTTCAGTCTCATATTGCAAATACTTTTCGACTGTTTTACAGCATTTACTACTGTTAATTAAACAAACGGTGTTTCTTGTGCTATTTTTATGTATGTATAAGGGTCATTTACATTTTAAAAGGTTGTAAATTTAGGTCAAGTAAAATTTAGCATGCCATGGTTGAATTAGATCATATTAAACATCATTTTCCAACCACAGAATTGTGGCTAGTGAAAAGGCTGAGTGGTTACTAACTTTGGAAAATCACTAGCTGTCATGGGATGAGACGCCGTGTCATCCGGCGCTCAGACCATATTCCCCTCAGCCCTGTTCTTTCTGTGACAGCGTCTCAGCGAGCTCCCAGCTGTCAGTTACGTGATGGCTGGAGCCCAATTAACCCTCATCAGCTGAGGCGCTGCTAATGAGCTTAAGAAGGAGCAGCTCCGATCATTCGGGGCTGTGATTTAGCACATCGAAGGCTGGAACCCCTACGCCCGGCGCCAGTCCTCTGCTCGTCATTCTACATTATTTGTAAGTGTACCACTGTATGAGTATCCGTGCTTTTGGCCCCACGAGGCCGTGTTCCTTTTCATAAACATCGCAAACTCACTGGCTCGCCCTCGGCTCTCATTGTGTGGCTCGCGAGGGCCACACGTAACAGTAAGTCACAGCCAGACGAGTTGCTGGCGGCCGTGAGTTTGCTGGCTTGGACTGTTGCCCTTACCTGTCTAGGTACCGTCGCGGAAGCATGCCGTCACGGAGGTCCCGCACTCGGGGTTCGAGTGATGTCCTCGCAGACGCCCTTGAGTGCGTGGATGACATCCTCAACACTGCTTCCCTCCTTAACTTCAGTAGCGACGTGCACCAGTACTTAGACCAGGCTGAGGAGGTGCTCGATTATCTTCCCCACTTCGCCTGTCATCCTTAGGTGAGCGTGAAGAGATTAGACATAGCCGCACAGCGGGAAATACTCCGTGGGTTGGAGGGAAATCCCGGCAGGAAGCCGAAGAGGAGGAGACGTCACCCTTCGCTTCGGGATCCCGTTCCTGCCTCCACTCCAGCCCGGGAGTTTGCGCCATCCAGGGGGTTTTCCCCAACCAGCACGACGTCATTCGGGATTCCCCCGGAGGATCTGCAGCTGACAGCCGTTAAGGTCCGGGACCGAGTGGCTGCTGCTCGCTCCGCTGTGCACCCGTCCTCAGTTAGCAAGCATGTAGCCCGTCCGGATCCAGTTCCGGGTCGCCGCAAGGTCTCATCCTCCCACGCAGCTGTCACTCCTGCGCCTCGTCTGAGAGGAGATCCCGCAGCCTCGTTTCCTGAGCCTCCTCCCTCCGCTGTCACGCCAGCACTTCGGGCCCGGCTCATCTCGGCTGTCACCCCCTCCTCCTCGACGCGCTCCCCGGCTGCTGTGTGCGTCCAGAGTCCTGACCTGGCGAGCTCCCTCCTGGAATCTACACGAGTGGCTTCCCGACGTCCTCTCAGGGAGTCCTCCGTTACCGTCCAGCGGGGAAAAGGAGGAGCAATGTCCACTACAGCAGGCACCATCCAGCCTCCAGGAGACAGGCAAGTCCCAGTTTTTTCACATTCACCCTGTGATTTGCTTGTCAAACTTCTGGAGGTGGAGTTCGGGGTTCGCAGCTCCCCGAACTCCCACCACCTGCTGTATCTTTAGTCATTAATCCTGCACCCTCTGTGTCTCCCTCCGCTGAGCGGTCCCCGGCGCCAGGCCAACGTCGTGGGATGAGGAGGGGGCCTGCGGTTCTGGACAGCCTGGTTCCGGTTCCGCAGCTATGCCGTGGACGGAGGAGGAAGACGGATTGCTACGTGGAGTCTGCGCCGACGACCAAGCGTCCCCGGGTCTCCACGGAGGAGCGGTCTGGTCCAGCGGGACGAGGTTCTCCTGCCACCACGCTGTGTGGGCTGTCGGCGTGGACACCGGTGCCGGAGGAACCACAAGCTGCGCTGCCCATCATGCCGGCTGCGGAGCCCAACGCAGCTGAGTGGGAGCCTGACGACGACCTCCTGATTCTGGATTCCGGATCTTCGCAGTCCTGGATGGCGTCAGAACCCGAGATCAGGCAAGTGCTCTATCTTATCTTTCTTCTCTTTACCTTAGAGCACTTTAGCCTGTCTCTAGGGGAGATGAGCCGGGTGCAGCCGTCCGCTGCATCCGAGCTTATCTCGCCGGGTTCTGGAGCTGCCGGTGATCCTGATCCCGGTTCTGTTTTCTCTCCTGAGCCTTCTCCCAGGGTCGCCGGCGAGGAGCTGCCATCACTTGTGGTGCCAGAGGGTCCAGGGTCGACGTCGGAGGTCGGTTCTGGTGCGGCGCCGGCCCAATCGGGGTCTGACGCGGGTTCAACGGAGACCCAATCGGGGTCCGACGCAGGTTCAATGGAGACCCAATCGGGGTCCGACGCGGGTTCGCCCGAGACCCAATCGGGGTCCGACGCGGGTTTGCCCGAGGCCCAATCGGGGTCCGACGTGGGTTCTGCACCAGCGGTGTCCAGGTCCGGTGAGGGAGCTGCTGATCTCCTGCCATCTGACGTTGGACCACTTCGTCATCAGCTCTTCCCCAAGCCTCTTCCACTAGGGCCCATCTGGACCTCTCCCCCCTCCCCACGGGCCTGGTGGTTGAGCGATGTGGGTCAGCCGCCGGAGGGTCTGCCGTGCCCATTTGGCTCGTTTGTGCGGTCGCCCGACCCGCTAGACTTTCTGTTCGGCAATCTGGTTCGGCCTCCCGAGGAACTGTGTTTTCTGGCCTGGGGTTCGGGTAGGCCGCCAGAACTTTTCCCTTCACCCCTGTTAGCGGTATGGACGCTGGGTGTGGGGAGACCCCCCGAACTGAATGTCTGTTGCTGTGCTTATGTTTGGGTGGGTACAGCTAAGCTGTCATTATTGTTCCGCGTTTAGCGTGTTTTTTTTTTTTTTTGAGTTTCCCCTCCTGTGTGAGGGATGGCTGTATAGTTAATTTTCACCCTTGGGAGTTCTCTTTTCATTTTGGGGGCCCCGGGGTTGATTTTCGTTGTTTGACCTGTACATGGTTTATGGGGTATTGTGGGGTTTTTTTCGTCCCTGTGTGTTGGGCTGTTATCTCCGCAATTTTCCTCTGCCTGAATGGGTTTTCTCTCACGTTATATTTTATGGAGTATTGTGTTGGGTTTTTCCCTTGTACTCTATATTGGTTTATTGTCTGTTTTCTTTCCTTTCTCTGGGTTTTTCTCTCATGTTGTATTTTTTATGGAGTCTGGTGTTTGGGTTTTCCCTTGTACTCTATATTGGTTTATTGTCTTTTTTTTTCCCTTTCTCTGGGTTTTTTTTTCTCATGTTGTATGGAGTATTGTGTTTGGGTTTTTCCCTTTGTACTCTGTATTGATTATTGTTTTTTTTTCTCCCCTTTCTCTGATTCTCTCCCTCCTGACCTGCGCCCCATCCACCCACCCTAGGTGTGTGTGTGTGTGTGGGGGGTCTTGGATGTTACGGGTCGTTCGTAGTCCGACCGTGAGGGGGGGGCTGTGTCATGGGATGAGACACCGTGTCATCTGGCGCTCAGACCATATTCCCCTCAGCCCTGTTCTTTCTGTGACAGCGTCTCAGCGGGCTCCCAGCTGTCAGTTACGGGACGGCTGGAGCCCAATTAACCCTCATCAGCTGAGGCGCTGCTAATGAGCTTAAGAAGGAGCAGCTCCGATCATTCGGGGCTGTGACTTAGCACATCGAAGGCTGGAACCCCTACGCCCGGCGCCAGTCCTCTGCTCGTCGTTCTACATTATTTGTAAGTGTACCACTGTATGAGTATTCGTGCTTTTGGCCCCACGAGGCCGTGTTCCTTATCCCCTGTTCCCTATCACAAATAAACATCGCAAACTCACTGGCTCGCCCTCGGCTCTCATTGTGTGGCTTGCGAGGGCCACACGTAACACTAACCACATTGGCTTGTGACCAAAAACGTTAATGTCAAGCCCTGATCGTATTAATTTGATACATTTTACCGAGCCATCCATCCATCCATTCACCCATCCATCTTCTACCACTAAATATTTTTCCGGGGGGCCGGGGGTGGAGGGTGGGGGGGGATTGGAGCCCATCCCAGCGTTTTTGGATGAGAGGCAGGGTACACCTTGGACAGATCGCCAGTCCACCGGCAATACATTTTATCATAAACCTTAATTTGCTACTTATTTAGTTGATTTGGATTATTAATATAAGAATGAAAATGATACATTATCAATGATATTCTTTGTAACTGTGAAAAATAAAAAAAACTGACTTATACACTATATTCACACCTATTTCACATTGTCTTTGAACTGTGCTCAGTTTTAACACAGCTGTCTTATTTTCAGCTATCACAGTTCTCCCCATGCGCTTGTACGCAGTACACGGAGAAGAAGGAAGACAGATTTACCTGCAGGGTTACAACACAAACACGTTTTTTAAAGTAAGGATTCACAGTTCCCAAAAAGTGCAGACATACAAAAAAGGCAACAAGCGGGATACACTTACAGCTTAACACTGCGGGACGTGTTGCCGGCAAACCACAGAGGAATGTGGCAAGGGGAGACCACGGTGGGACATGGACGACAGAGACAGAAACATGACGAATACAATAATCCAGCAATGCTTGACTGGCAATGAGCTGCTTAAGTACAAACACTAATGACCTGGGCGAGGAGTGGGAAAAGTAATTACTGGGAGTGGAACCAGTGGTCGGACCGGCAAGCTGTCAGACAGCGCCCACACAAGTGTAGGCCACAGAAGGCTGCCTCACAGCTGCCGGCCAGAAAACAGTGGCTACAGGTACGGAAACAAAACTGGGAAACATAGAAACTACAAGAAAACTCAAGAGATGAAACAATACACCAATACACAGAAGAACCTGAGACACAGAAAGGTCAGAACCGAGCCCGAAGATCAAACCGGCTCTGTTCATGACAAGCTGAAGTCATATTTTAGACTTCCTCTAGTTCTGTGTCTCCAAATTTTGGAGAAAAATTCAGACTTTAGGTGCTAAAATCCTAAACTATGTTCACTACTAATTATATCTACTTCCCATTTGGTGCTGGATTATGGTTTAAAAAAAATTAATTCTACAAATTACCTGATAAGAATGGACAATTAACTATTTTGAAAAGAGAAAATTAAAACATAGGCTGAATCATGCTAAAAAGGTCCATAGAGCTGAGGGGAATGATATAGTTGGGTAGGGTGAGGAGTTTTGTTATTGACAGTACTTGAACTGAAATCAAGTATCTTTTTACTTCTGAAACATTTCACCATTCATCAAAATGGCTTCATCAGGCAGGAATGAATGAACAGAAGGATGCAAGAGACATATAATAAAAATAACTTTTTTGCATATATGCACTACCAGCATCCTTTGGGTTAGTCTGTCTTGCAATTTCCTTTGCACCCCATAATCTCTATACTCATAGCATATTTGCACCTTCATACATAAGCTCACTGTATATATAGTATCTCACAAAAGTGAGCACACCCCTCACATTTTTGTAAATATTTTATTATATCTTTTCATGGGACAACACTGAAGATATGAGACTTTAATACAATGTAGTCAGTGTACAGCTTGCATAACAGTGTAAATGTGCTGTCCACTCAAAATAACTCAACGCACAGCCATTAATGTCTAAAAAGCTGGCAACAAAAGTGTGTACACTCCTAAGTGAAAATGTTCAAATTGCGCCCAATAAGCGACTTTCGCATCTCGGCTCGCGCAAAGCATCATGGGAACGTGGCTATCAAACATGCTTTATCGATACATTTAATTTATGGAAAGTTCCTGATCTATGAGCATATTGTATGTGTAGGGGTCTTCCCGGTTGTACCCGCAAACGCAAGGATAAACTAGTTGCGCTTGCATTCGCGGCCACATTTCAGAAATTGGCCAAAATGGCCCCCCTGTATGTACGCTGACATAGCAGATTTTTTGTTGTCAAAGGACCAAGCACCCTTACTTGCGAGACTCTGAAACAACTACAAAGAAGGTAAGTGAGTGGTTTGACAGCTCAACTTTGGTTTTGTCATTTTGAGTAAATTTCACTACAAGGCATAACCTGCTTACTTAGATCTATAGGTCGATACTAGTATAGTTTAAGTACCACACGTTTTCAATGATTTACAATTTTATTTTATACCAGCCTACTTATCAATGGCCTTAATTACATGTGTGTGTAGATCAAGCTTCATTACCAATATATAAAGAACTACTGTATATTCTAGATCCAGGCCTGCCTGTCCTTACCTACTACTTCAGGGTTTAGACTCGTGTCAATTAGGCTAGAACTTGAACAATACACAACACTATTTAATTATGTTATAATATACAGTAGACTTTAATATAGATTCTATATAATATAGACTCTATAGACTCCTCAGCCTCCCTGGGAAGGTCTATGCCAAGGTACTGGAGAGGAGAGTCCGGCTGTTGGTCGAACCTCGAATTCAGGAGGAGCAATGTGGTTTTCGTCCTGGCCGTGGCACATCGGACCAGCTCTTTACCCTCTCAAGAATTCTTGAGGGTTCGTAGGAGTTTGCCCAACCAGTTTACATGTGTTTTGTGGACTTGGAGAAGGCATTTGACCGTGTCCCTCGTGGTTTTTTGTGGGGGGTGCTTCGGGAGTATGGAGTATCGGGCTTGTTGTTACGAGCTATTCGGTCTCTGTATGACCATTGTGAGAGTTTGGTTCGTATTGCCAGCACTCGGTTGGAGTCATTCCCAGTGAGAGTTGGACTCCGCCAGGGCTGCCTTTTGTCACCGATCCTGTTCGTAATTTTTATGGACAGGATTTCTCGGCGCAGCCAGGGAATGGAGGGTGTCATGCTTGGTGACCACAGGATCTCATCTCTGTCGTTTGCAGATGATGTTGTCCTGTTGGCTTCATCCAGCAATGACCCACAGCTCTTGCTGGGACGGTTTGCCGCTGAGTGTGAAGCGGCTGGGATGAGAATCAGCACCTCCAATTCCAAGTCCATGGTCCTCAGCCGGAAAAAGGTGGATTGTCCTCTCTGGGTTGGGGACAGGCTCCTGCCCCAAGTGGAGGAGTTTAAGTATCTTGGGGTCTTGTTCACGAGTGAGGGGAAAATGGAGCGAGAGATTGACAGACGGATTGGAGCAGCATCTGCAGTGATGCGGATGTTGTACCGGTCTGTTATGGTGAAGAGGGAGCTTAGTTCTAAGGCAAAGCTGTTGATTTACCAGTCAATCTACGTTCCTACTCTCACCTATGGTCACGAGCTTTGGGTAATGACCGAAAGAACAAGATCGCAGATACAAGCAGCTGAAATGAGCTTTCTCCGTAGGATTGCTGGACTCACCCTCAGAGATAGGGAGAGGAGCTCAGTCAACCGGGAGAGGCTCAGAGTAGAACCGCTGCTCTTCCACATTGAAAGGAGTCAGTTGAGGTGGTTTGGGCATCTGATTAGGATGCCTCCTGGACGCCTCCCACTTGAGGTGTTTCAGGCATGTCCCACTGGGAGGAGACCCCGGGGCAGACCCAGGACTCGGTGGAGAGACTATGTCTCCCAGCTAGTCTGGGAATGCCTTGGTATCCTCTCTGAAGAGCTGGAGCAGGTGGCTGGGGAGAGGGAAGTCTGGGCTTCTCTGCTTGAACTGCTGCCTCCGCGACCTGGACCTCTGGAAAAGCGGTAGAAGATGGATGGATGGATGGATGGATAATATAGACTTACTGCTTTAATCCAACAATTACGTCCGTCCGGATCCTTCAGCTCTGTGAGGAATGTATATAGCGTGAATGGCAGCGGACATGTACACACTCCGGTCCCGAAGTTACACGCATGTATGCTACAAGTTTGTTTTTTCCACTGCTCTAGATGACAGATGCTGTTCCACACTTCACTGCACAATATGCACCTGGCATAACGGCGATTTAAAGCTTGAAGCAGACTTTAAACGGCAATTGTTCAGGTGTGACAGTACTGTCTCTATACAAAAGCAAGACAGCTACCGGAATGTTTGGTAGTCGTGAATATTGAACTCACATACTCCGCACATGCGCACTCGTAATGCGAAAGTCGCTTATTAGCCATTTTCCCTCCCCGGTGTCATGTGACTCGTTAGTGTTACAAGGTCTCAGGTGTAAATGGGGAGCAGGTGTGTTAAATTTGGTGTTATCGCTCTCACACTCTCTCATACTGGTCACTGGAAGTTCAACATGGCACCTCATGGCAAAGAACTCTCTGAGGATGTGAAAAAAAGAATTGTTGCTCTACATAAAGATGCCCCAGGCTATAAGATTGCCAACACCCTAAAACTGAGCTGCAGCACGGTGGTCAAGACCATACAATGGTTTAACAGCACAGGTTCCACTCAGAACAGGCCTCGCCATGGTTGATCAAAGAAGCTGAGTGCACGTGCTCAGCGTCATATCCATATCCAGAGGCTGTCTTTTGAAAATAGACATATGAGAGCTGCCAGCATTGCTGCAGAGGTTGAAGGGGGGGGGGGGGGTCAGCCTGTCAGTGCTCAGACCATATGCCGCACACTACATCAAATTGGTCTGCATGGCCGTCATCCCAGAAGGAAGCCCCTTTTAAAGATGATGCACAAAAAAGCCCGCAAACAGTTTACTGAAGACAAGCAGACTAAAGACATGGATTACTGGAACCATGTCCTGTGGTCTGATGAGACCAAGATAAATTTATTTGATTCAGATGATGTCAAGCGTGTGTGGTGGCAACCAAGTGAGGAGTACAAAGACAAGTGTGTCTTGCCTACAGTCAAGCATGGTGGTGGGAGAGTCATGGTTTGGGACTGCATGAGTGCTGCCAGCACTGGGGAGCTACAGTTCATTGAGGGAACCATGAATGTCAACATGTACTGTGACATACTGAAACAGAGCATGATCCCCTCCCTTCAGAAACTGGGCTGCAGGGCAGTATTCCAACATGATAGTGATCCCAAACACACCTCCAAAACGACCACTGTCTTGCTAAAGAAACTGAGAGTAAAGGTAATGGACTGGCCAAGCATGTCTCCAGACCTAAACCCTATTGATCATCTGTGGGGCACCCACAAACGGAAGGTGGAGGAGCACAAGGTCTCTTAACATCCACCAGCTCTGTGATGTCATCATGGAGGAGTGGAAGAGGATTCCAGTGGCAACCTGGAACTGCACGGTGGCGCAGTGGTTTAGCACTGTGGCAGCACAGTTTTACTCTCGGCCGGGGGATCGCGGGGATCATGAGCTCGTGGGTTCGATCCCAGCCCCCGACCAACAGTGAGCTGTGTGGAGTTTGCATGTTCTCCCCGTGTTGCGCGGGTTTACTCCGGGATTTCTCCGGTTTCCTCCCGCATACCAAAAACATGTAGGTTTAGGGCGCTCGCGCACGCAGCGACCAACAGCCGGTGGCTTGTCACCAGACTGCAAACCAAGTCTACCTACGGGTACAAATAAGTAACAAAAAAAAAAAAAAAAAAACCTGTGAAGCTCTAGTGAACTCCATGCCCAAGAGAGTTAAGGCAGTGCTAGAAAATAATGGTGGCCACACAAAATATTGACACTTTGGGCACAATTTGGACATTTTCACTTAGGGGTGTACTCACTTTTGTTGCCAGCGGTTTAGACATTAATGGCTGTGTGTCGAGTTATTTTGAAGGGACAGCAAATTTACACTGTTATACAAGCTGTGCACTGACTACATTGTATCAAAGTGTCATATCCTCAGTGTTGTCCCATGAAAAGATATAATAAAATATTTACAAAGATGTGAGGAGGTGTACTTTTGTGAGATGCTGTATATTTCAGCCTGGAAATATCCATCCAATGATTACCAGTGTTGGAGATGTTTCAATGGAGAATTCAATCTTGGGCTCTTTCAACCTGTGGGGTGTCAGGGGTGTCAGGGAGGGATAATACCTCTGACAGGGGAGCACATGGTGCTCCATTAGGAGTAGTTCGTCCGCTTTGGTCCCCTTCTGGCACCCAGCTCTCACCAGTGGCTCCCCATAGCTGTTTGCATGCAACAGCGGCCACACCCCAGTCAACGGCATCCACTGGCCAGCAAAACCTGGTGAGCATAGCCGACGGGTCTGAAGCCCTCAATAAGTTAGGGCTTGTCCACCCTCCGCATGCGAAGACTAAAATCTGGCAGACTGCGTGGAGAAATCCACCAAATTGGTTCAACGGACAGGATGGCGGACCACAAAGGGTTGTGGAATGCGAACAGGGCACAGCAGGACACAGAGACACTCATGGCCATCCACTGCATCCAAGGAAGCTCCCAGTCATAATGTCACATCGTGACATTGGACTCTTGCTTATGCGGCCAAGAGGAGGAGGTTGCTCCAATGCAACAGCTTCTCCATCTCAATATCTTTCACGCGCAGGTGTTATACAGTGATGTTTTCATAACCCTGCTTATGCTGCCTCCTTGTATTAAGTTAAGAGTTCCCATTACAGCATTTCATGTAACAGAGTTTGGCTCCCTCTAGTGGTGTAGTGAAAGCATCGTTTTGAAGTGTTACACAAGGTGTACACATGCGGAGTAATGATATAACCGGAGAACGGGACAGAGCGTCACTCATTGTACAATCGCTGTGGATGTTGTTAATTATCGGCGCCTTGGACATCATTAGTCCGTGAGTATCTGCATGGTTTGACAGTGTTAACAGCTACAATGAGAACTGCATGGCTGCATTGATGTATTTTAAACGATCTGACTCTAGTCCTATCAGTCATTGTTATCAAGCTAAGCTAGAGCTAACGCTAACATGTGCTAAGCTAAATACGGTGACCATATCATTGACGGCGTGTATAGGTTTACTTTGTTGCAGTTTTACACGGATGTAGGAACAAATGTAAACGGATGTAAAACCCGAAAGACGAGTGTACATCACGTTGAGTTCCTTGTGGGGTAGCTTCAATAAACGAGATAAAAGGAAACATCTTGTCATCATTGAGGCCTGCACCACACGTGTTAGCTTGCTGCTTACTAGTCGAAAACTGGGAAACTCGATGGGAGAGCAGTAAAGTAAAAGGACTAACAGCGCGGCGGGCCCGATAAACAATCAACAAGCAGCAAATGAGCCGCAGGGCAGGAGAGCAGCACCAGCCAACTCCCCAACTCAGAAGTGGAGTTATGGAGACGGGACACACAGCTCCCTTGGCTACAGCTGCACGAGCTAGCTCATTATACTCACGTAGCTTCAAGTCAAGCAAGGCTTCTTCAGCTACCTCCTCAGCCATAAGAGCTAGAGCCAAAGCAGATGCTGCACGAGCTGAATTAGCTTATTCAGAGAAAGAAGCAGCCCTCATCACACAGAAAGCTAATCTTGAAGCACAAATACACATTTTGAACCATCAGAAGGCTGTTGCAGCTGCAGAAGCTGAAGTCGCGGCCTATGAAGAAGCAGAGGAATGTGCAAGAAGTGAATTCAGCCAAGCATTAATGGACTTGCCAGTTGGCTCAGTACAACACACATCTGAGTATGTACAGAAGCACCTTAATATGCGCTTTGAGGAAACCCCATTTAAAACTGGTCCAGCCACCCCCTCTAAGATCCAGTGTGGACAGTTTGAAATGGCCACAAATGTACCATTCATCCCATCTAATGCCGTAGATGGTAAGAGTAGGGTCAGCGTCAACATGAAGGAGGACGTTACGACCCTATTATGCCCCCGCAACACATTATGCCGAAGCACAAAGCATTCAGGAGCTGACCAAATACCTCACACACCGGGAGATGTTGAGCACGGGACTCCTACAGTTTGATGACCTCCCAGAGAATTATTGGGCATGGAAAGCATCTTTCCAGAACGCCATTCAAGACCTCAGCCTCTCACACCACGAGCAATTGGATCTGATGATAAAATGGCTTGGCACAGAATCAGCAGAACAAGCAAAGAGGATCCGCTCTGCACATGTCTTCAACCCAAAGGCAGCCCTCAACTTAGTCTGGGAAAGGCTAGAAGAGTGTTATGGGTCACCCGAAGCAATAGAAAATGCACTGCTAAAAAAGCTTGATGATTTTCCCAAAATCAGCAACAAAGATGCACTCAAGCTGAGAGAACTTGGTGACGTTCTACAGGAGCTCGAATGTGCGAAGGATGGCGGATACCTACCTGGGCTCGCATACCTGGATACAGCCCGTGGAGTGAATCCTGTTGTTGAGAAACTGCCCTACAGCCTACAGGAGAAGTGGATTGCGGCAGGCGCCAAATACAAAGAAACACACAAAGTCGCTTTTCCTCCTTTCAGCTTTTTTTTCCAGCTATGTCAGACGACAAGCCAAAATAAGAAACGACCCAAGTTTCAGTTTCTCTCCACCGGCCCACATGAACACCAGAGTGGAAAAGGCCCCCAAGTTCGCCAGTGTGCACCTCATCAGTGTCCACAAAACAGACATCCCACCAGCTTCACCCGCAGCTACAGGTAACCACACACGTGAAAGAACAGAAAGCCCAGATAAACAATGTCCCATACACAGAAGGCCACACCCATTAAAGAAATGTAAAACGTTTAGAGCCAAACCAATAGAAGAACACAAACTGTTCTTGAGAGAGAATCACATCTGCTTTAAGTGTTGTGGCTCCACTCAGCATCTGGCAAAAGACTGTAAATAGTCAATCCAGTGCTCTGACTGTGGTAGTGATAGACATGTAGCAGCACTACATCCTGGCCCCTCTCCTCCTCCCATGGAGCTTCAGGAAGCTGAGACGGATCATGGCGGGGAGTACCATGATTATGAGGGCACACTAGTCACGTCTAGATGCACAGAAGTTTACGGTAATGCAGAAAACCCACGATCCTGCTCAAAAATTAGCCCTGTGTTAGTCTATCCTGCAGGACACAGAGAAGAAGCCCAAAAAATGTATGCAGTGCTCGATGAACAAAGCAACAGATCACTCGCTAAATCAGAGTTTTTCCAGCTGTTCAACATTAGAGCACCTTCCGACCCTTACACACTGAAAACGTGCTCAGGGGCTACTACGGTTTGGGGGCGGAGAGCTCCAAACTTCATGATAGAATCAATGGATGGAAAAGTACAGCTCCAGCTTCCAAACTTGATCGAGTGTGACATGATCCCCGATGACAGGAGGGAGATCCCATCTCCAAAGGCCGCACTTGTGCATCCACACCTGAAAAAAGTCGCAGACAAGATTCCACCTGTAGATGAACATGCTCCCATCCTCCTATTGCTGGGCAGAGACACCCTACAGGTACACAAGGTGAGAGAACAAATAAATGGGCCCCACAGTACTCCCTATGCACAGCGCTTGGACTTGGGATGGGTTATTGTGGGAGAAACGTGTTTAGGGACAGCACACAAGCCTTCGACTGTTAACGTGCTAAAGACACAAGTGCTCTACAATGGTCGTGCATCATCCCTCAGCCCATGCCTAAACACATTTCTTGTCAAAGAGGTTTCAGGTTGCTCCACCTCACGCCCCAACAGCATACTACCAGATGCCTTGCAGGGTGAGAGAGACACAGACCACTTAGGAAACACCGTCTTTGATAAAACAAAGGACGACGATAAACCAGTGCTGTCAATAGAAGATCAAGTTTTTATTGACATCACAGACAAAGAAGTAAGAGACTACAGAAAGAAAGTGCATGTGTTTGGAAACAGCCCTTCTCCAGCCGTGGCTGTTTACTGCATGAGACGTGCTGCAGCTGAAGGTGAGAAAGCGCATGGACATGACACAACACAGTTCATAATGAGACATTTCTATGTAGATGATGGATTAGCCTCCACAGCCACACCAGAAGAAGCTGTTGACATCCTGACAAACGCACAAAAGATGTTAGCACAATCCAATCTCAAATTACACAAAATAGCATCTAATGACTGCAGGGTCATGGAAGCCTTTCCGGCGAATGAAAGAGCAAAGGACTTAAAAGACTTAGATCTCAAACGTGACAAGCTCCCACTACAATGGAGTTTAAGGGTGCCTTGGAATCTTGAGATTGACAGTTTTATGTTTCAGGTGTCCATCAACAGGAAACCCTGCACACGAAGGGGAGTCTTAGCGACGGTCAGCAGCCTGTATGATCCCCTAAGGTTTGTGGCGCCTATCACGATGCAGGGGAAGAACCTCCTGCGTGAACTGTCAACAGAACATGGCAACTGGGATGAACCACTTCCTGCTGAGAGAGAACAGGTATGGAACAAATGTAAGGAACTGAGAATTGAGCGCAGTGATGCAGCATTAGTTACCTACAAGAAAAGGGTTGCAAATGGTTTTTTAACCCACCTCATGCATCACACGTGGGTGGATCCTGGGAAAGACTCATTGGAGTTGCCAGGCGGATTTTAGATGCACTATTTCTCAAGAACAAACTACGGCTCACGCATGAGGTACTGAGCACCTTAATGGCGGCGGTTATGGCAGTGATGAATGCAAGACCACTTGTGCCGGTCTCAACAGATCCTGACAATCCAACCATCCTAACCCCAGCAATGCTACTGACGAAAAAAACCAACCCCTTGACAGCACCATCGGGAACTTTCGCTGCACCAGAACTTCACGCATGTCAGTGGAAACAAGTGCAGGCTCTTGTGGACAGTTTTTGGAAACAATGGAGACAAGAGTATCTTGTGACTCTTCAGAGCCGAAGAAAATGGTCTGATGAGAAACCGAACATCAATGTTGGAGATGTTGTTTTGCTCAAGGATGGGCAAGCATACAGAAATGACTGGCCCATGGGGCGGATTGTGAAGACATTTCACGGAAGGGACAATAAAGTACGAAAAGCGGAGGTGAAGATAATAAGAGATGGGACTGTTAAAGTGTTTCTGAGACCAATTACAGAAATGGTTTTACTGATAGCAGAAGGGGAATAACAGATAATGATATTTATTAACATTGTTATGCACTGTTGTTTGAAATGTTGTAAGGCTAAATAGTGGTACAATGTTATTGCACCAGAGGGGGTGTATGCTGCCTCCTTGTATTAAGTTAAGAGTTCCCATTACAGCATTTCATGTAACGGAGTTTGGCTCCCTCTAGTGGTGTAGTGAAAGCATCGTTTTGAACTGTTACACAAGGTGTGCACATGCGCAGTAATGATATAACCGGAGAACGGGACAGAGCGTCACTCATTGTACAATCGCTGTGGATGTTGTTAATTATCGGCGCCTTGGACATCATTAGTCCGTGAGTATCTGCATGGTTTGACAGTGTTAACAGCTACAATGAGAACTGCATGGTTGCATTGGTGTATTTTAAACGATCTGACTCTAGTCCTATCAGTCATTGTTACCAAGCTAAGCTAGAGCTAACGCTAACATGTGCTAAGCTAAATACGATGACCATATCATTGACGGCGTGTATATGTTTACTTTGTTGCAGTTTTACACGGATGTAGGAACAAATGTAAACGGATGTAAAACCCAAAAGGCAAGTGTACATCACGTTGAGTTCCTTGTGGGGTAGCTTCAATAAACGAGATAAAAGGAAACATCTTGTCATCATTGAGGCCTGCACCACACGTGTTAGCTTGCTGCTTACTAGTCGAAAACTGGGAAACTCGATGGGAGAGCAGTAAACTGCTTCTACATCTTCTTTTCTTTCCAAAGTCTGGCAGCGATGGGGGAGGGGTGAAGCGACAGATAGCAGTTACCACTGGCAGTTATAATTCCAAACCTGTATGTAGGCAGCCCGAGGACCATTGGTCGTTCTTCTTTGAACCCAGGGCAGAAAGGAAGTTCAGCAGCATCCCAGGTGACTCTTTAGGATAGCACTGCTTACCCTGAATCAGGGAGGGGACTAGAAAAGGTGTCCTGAACAAAGCCTGCCCTATCACTGACTGGCCAGCATACCGCGGTTGGCAGTTAACCCTTCTAGTGGTCAAAACCAGAGAAAAAGAAAACTACTTCTTGGTACATAGAATGTACGTACCTTCTTGAATCGAGAGGGTACAACAAGGCCCCAAAGGAGAACAGTCCTGATTGCCAGAGAACTAGCCCGCTACAGAATTGACATTGCTGTTCTCAGTGAAACACATTTTGCTGACAAAGGATCAATCTGCGAACCAGAGGGTGGCTACACTTTCCTCTGGAAAGGGAAAGTCGAAATTCAGGACAGGATTGATGGAGTTGGCTTCGCTATACGAACTGCTCTTCTCTGACATCTCCCTGATCTCCCCAGTGGTATAAGTGAGCGGATGATGAAGCTTCGATTTCCTCTTTCTCCTAATCAGCACATCACCGTCATCAGTGCCTACTCCCCAACCCTCACCAGCAGTGATGATGCCAAAGAGGCGTTATACGAGAACCTTGACTCCATCGTGAAATCCACCCTCGCCAGTGATAAGCTTGTAATACTTGGCGATTTCAATGCCAGGGTTGGAAATGACAGCGAAAGCTGGGGCGGAGTGCTGGGTACACATGGGCTGGGGAAGATGAACAGCAATGGGTTGATGCTGCTTACTTTGTACACCGAGAACCAACTGAACACACTCTTCAGGATGCCCAACATGTACAAGACAACATGGATGTATCCAAGATCCAA
This sequence comes from Pholidichthys leucotaenia, assembly GCA_020510985.1. Classification (NCBI taxonomy): domain Eukaryota; kingdom Metazoa; phylum Chordata; class Actinopteri; order Cichliformes; family Pholidichthyidae; genus Pholidichthys; species Pholidichthys leucotaenia. The sequence goes on along the minus strand of CM035845.1, from coordinate 32,724,090 downwards.
GCAGTGACATCTCATAGATTATGTCATTGTCTGAAAGTGAGATGTCCATGATGTCAAGACTACCAGAGCAATGTGAGGAGCTGAATGTTGGACAGACCACAGACCGGTCAGGTCTGTTCTTGGACTCCACATTGTCCTACTGTACCGCAAGAAGCCAAAGCTTGCCCGACTCTCATACTATAATACAGCTAAGCTGAAGAGGACAAACGTGAGGGAGAAGTACCAGGCCCACCTGAACAACTTGCTGGCTCCACACAGACCACCCACCGCAGACCAGTGGGTGGTCACAACCCCAAGCTCCCGAGGTCTGACATAAAAAAAAGGGAGTCCACACTTACTATTTCAAAAAGGGGTTTAACAGTTATCTTTATTAAATGAGAACTGTAACTAGGAAGCCAGAGCCAAAAAAGGGATCCAGTCGAGGAGGTCAGAGAGCTTCACTCCAACGGAGCCTTTTAAAGCTCCCAAGATTGGCCAGCTCAGGTGCTTCCGATTCCAAAGCTCAACCCTTTCAGCCTGCAATTAAAGCAAAAACACAAAGAAAAACTGCAAACAAAACTAGGGCAGAGCCCATCACACCTCCCACCATTAAAAGAGGGACATACCCATTTATTACCTTCTACCCGATAGCAGAAAAATATCCTTCAAGTTAAATTTCAAAACATTATTCAATTATTCAAGCCAGTGTACCACTGTCCCAAACTATTGCATATAGAAATAAATACCACCCCTACCCAAACATTACCTGACTACTCACCCAGCCACCCAAGTCCTACAGTCCCCCCTTCCCCCAGCAACCCAGATCCTAGGAGCAAATTAAGAGAAAGCAACCAAAGGACAAGAGCACATGTTAGAAGGTTAATGGCGTGTGTATGGGTTGCGCATCCCCAACATCCGCATCATGCTGGATGAGGTGGGTGTGTGATGGTGTGTCTGAAAACAGAGAAGGGCACCTCTTAATCACTTCAATAATTTAGTTCCACCTGTTAATACTCAAATAGGTTAATTTTGGACAGCTTATCAATAGCGTCAGAATTCTTCAAACGGCCACACATTAAACCCTCAGGTGCCACTTCCTTCTCCCCCTCAAATGCAGATTTTACCGGCAACACAATGACACCTTCTACAGAAATGAGACCAGTACAAACAGATAAGATAAGATAAGCCTTTATTAGTCCCACAATGGGGAAATTCCAGGATTGCAACAGCACAGGGATAGCAACACTCAGAGCAACAATCAGAAGGCAAGAAAAAAACAAAAAAAAAGCAAGAGCAGCTAATATACATATGTACATATTACTATAAATATATATGTGATATCCTACCGTGTGGCAATGATCACACTTGAGTTATTTCTTTGGCTAACTCTGGCCATTTATTCTGTAACACACACAACAAGACTGAACATGGATTCTGCGCAGGGTTTTCACACTCTTATTCTAATGGTGTCCCCTTAGTAGCAGTGCTGAACAATACAGGTAGTTTCCCCTAGAGGCATGTGCCAGTAATGTTTTAAGTTAGACTTGCAGTCTACCACATCCCTCCCCTCTAGATTAAACTATTCTTAAACACATGTGCCATACACATAATTTCTTTCTCTTTTTTTTTTTTTTTCACATGTATAACACACATAACAGTCTAACTGGGGAATTGGTTTGACTACCGCATCCCAGTGAGGTTCCAGGACACATTCTTGTCCTGTGGCTGGGGAACTCACTACTGACTAAGTATAGTCCTTCAAGTAGTCTGGAGCTTTCCTAGCTCGCTGAGATCTTCTCACGGCTGGTGAGCCAACTGCAGGTGAAGACTCGGACTGCTCCACTGTTTCGGCTGCTGCAGTGCTGCCCGTAGAATCTGCAGAGACGGGTGTACCTCAGGTTTCACCTGAAGTGGTGGTTCGTTGATGCTCTCCTCAGAATGGGTGTCAGACAACACCTCTGGTGCCATCGGCAGGGGAATGGAGCTCCTACCACGAACTTGGTCGATGTGTCGCCTCACCACTTGTCCATGGCCTAATGTCACCTTGAATGACACAGGGCCCGTCTTTTCTGTTATTTCTCCTGGTACCCAGGCTGGTCCTGAGCCAAAGTTGCGGGTGTAGACCACGTCTCCTTCTCTCAGTATTCTCTCTCTAGCATGCATGTCATGATAACCTTTTTGTCTCTCTTGTTTATCATGCACTTTGTTTCTGAAGTCTGGATGTATTAAGTCAAATGTTGACCTCAACTTCCTTCCACACAACAGCTCAGCTGGTGACTTGCCAGTTGTAGATTGGGGTGTTATTCGATAGCTGAACAGAGCTCTCGACATTCGGGTTTCAATAGAGTCTCCTGTCATCTTTTTCATGAGTGACTTGAACGTCTGCACGGCCCTCTCGGCTAAGCCGTTAGAAGAAGGATGGTATGGCGCAGTCGTGATGTGACGTATGCCATTCTTTTCAGAAAACTCTTGGAACTGTTCACTCGTAAAACATGTACCGTTATCTGATACTATGATTTCAGGTAGCCCATGTTGGCTGAAACTCTTTCTAAGACACTCAATGGTAACAGTAGAAGTAGAGCTACTCACAGAATATGCATCGATCCACTTTGAGTATGCGTCAACTATGATCAGGAACATTCTTCCCATCCATGGACCTGCGTAGTCAATGTGAATTCTTCTCCATGGTTTATCTGGAACTTCCCAGGGATGTAGTGGGGCTGCTGGAGGACTGTTCCTGTTCTCCTGGCATGCCACACATGACTTCACAAGCGCCTCCACCTCTGCATTCATGTTGGGCCACCACATGTAACTCCTCGCCAACGCTTTCATGCGAGTGATGCCAGGGTGTGCTTGGTGTAGTTGTTGCAGTAAGGCATTCCGACCAGGTGGTGGAACAACCACGCGTCCTCCCCACAGGATACAACCTTCCTGGGTGCTGAGCTCATCCTGTCGTCGGGCATAGGAAATGAACTCAGGACTGTTCATCTTCGGCCATCCTCGCAAGATGTATTCTCGCACTCTTGCTAGAACAGGGTCTTTGTCTGTCCACTTCTTTATTTGTTGTGCGTTCACCAGGGGCACGCCGATATCTTCAAACAATAGCACTCTCTCCTCCTCCACAGGCGTGCTGTCTCTTCCTCCGTCCAAGGGTAGCCTACTCATCGCGTCAGCATTCGTATGGTCCCGTCCGGCTTTGTAAACGATGGTGTACTTATACGCTGCTAATGTAACGGCCCATCTCTGAATTCTCTGAGATGTCATCTGGGGTATGGCTCTCATTTCACTGAACAGTGAAATTAGTGGCTTGTGGTCAGTCACTATGGCGAACTGTCTCCTGTACAGGTATTTGTGGAACTTTTTTACACCAAATACTACTGCAAGGCCCTCCTTGTCTAGCTGGGAGTAGTTTTTCTCAGCTGCACTAAGAGTTCTTGAGACGAACCCTATGGGTCTCTCTGAGCCATCCTCCATACGATGAGAGAGTACAGCTCCCACACCGTAGGGTGATGCGTCACACGCCAGGATGAGTGGTTTGTTTGAATCATAGTGCACTAACACACTACAGGACTGAAGTAGCGCTTTGGACTCTTCAAACGCCTTCTGCTGCTTGACTCCCCATGACCATTTTTCTTCCTTCTTAAGTAAGGTATGTAGTGGTGCCAGCAGCGTGGAGAGCTTTGGGAGGAACCTATGGTAATAGTTCAACAAGCCCAGGTAGGCTTTTAACTCAGTAACATTTTGTGGCTCAGGCGCCTCCGCAATGGCTTCCACTTTGTCTGTTAGAGGGTGTAGACCACTGGCGTTGATCTTGTGGCCTAGGAACACCACCTCTTTTCCCATGAACTCACACTTGCTTCTTTTCAACCTCAGACCGCTTTTCTCCAACCGTTGAAGCACTTCCTCCAGCGTTTTCAGATGTTCTTGTTCATTTGGTCCTGTACAAAGGATGTCATCCAAATAAATGGCAACATTCGGAATTCCACCTAGGATGCCCTCCATAGTTCTCTGGAATATAGCAGGACTGGAAGCTACTCCAAATGGTAAGCGTGTGTAGGTATATAAGCCTTTGTGTGTATTGATGGTTACATACTTTCTTGATTCTTCTTCCAAGACTACCTGTTGGTAAGCGTGACTCATGTCTAATTTCGTGAAGTGTCGGCCGCCATTCAGCTGTGCGAAGAGGTCCTCCACTTTAGGAATTGGATACTGATCCACCCGTGATGCTCGATTGACAGTGAGTTTGTAATCTCCACATATTCTAATGGAGCCATCCGGCTTTCTCACTGGGACTATGGGCGCCGCCCATTCTGCAACCTGCACTGGCTCAATGATCTTGTCATCCAGCAGCCTCTGTAGCTCGCTTTCGACCAGTGGCTTGACTGCATAGGGTACCGGTCGGGGTTTGCAGAATCGTGGTTGGGCCTCCTTGTCCACATTAATCTTTGCAGTGACACCTTTCAGCTGTCCTAAGCCTTCTTTGAACACCTCAGCGTGTCTTTCGAGGATCTCCTCCAGCTGCAATTTGGGCTGAGATTCCACCTTATTCACCAACTGATCAATCATGGCCAGTTCTTGTAGCCAACTTCGCCCTAGTAGATTTGGTCCTTCGCTCCCAACTACTACTACAGGTAAGTCCTTTTCTTGGTTTTCGTGCTGCACCTTCACTTGTGCCATGCCTAGCACGTCTAGCTTCTCTCCTGTGTATGTTTTTAATTTTAATGAACAGGGATTTAATTCCGCTGTGTCTGTTTTCTTCCACAGTTGTGTATATTGCTGTTTACTTAATATGGTTACTCCACAGCCTGTATCAACTTCAAATGTTACTTTCATTCCATTAACATTCATGGTACGCGTGATGGGCGCTACCTTGGTCAGCTCCTCTGACGTGTTGTAAATTGTGTGAAAACCCATGTCTTCTGTATCACTTTCTCCCTCCCCTCTAAGTTGATTCGCTCGCTGTTCCTTTCCTGGGCCCTTGTTTTCATACTTTTGCCCTTTTACTGTTGCCTTCTGCACCTGTGCATTGCCCACCTTTGTTCTACATGCTTTCTTAATGTGCCCTCGCTTGCCACAATTATGACACAGCTCAGTGGCAAATTTGCACTCGACGGCATTGTGCTGGCCTTTGCAGCGATAACAACTGGGGAATTTGTGCTGAGTTTTGTCAGTCGACACTTTGTGGACACCTACTTGGGTCTTAGGCACACGAACATGCGTTGCTGTGTCCTCTGTTAGCTTCCCTTGCATTTCTCTCACATCTTTAGATGCTGTTTCCATCGCTTGGCATAATTCCAAAGCCTTTGCAAAAGTGAGTTTTGTTTCAGAAAAAAGTCGCCGTTGCATTCGGTCATCATTCACTCCACACACAAGTCTGTCTCTTAACATTTCTTCCAATGAGTCTTTGTAATCACAGTGCAGTGCTAATTTCCTCAATTCTGCCACATACTCTGCTATGGACTCAGTGTTCCTCCTTATGCGTGAATTAAATTTGAATCGTTGCACGATTTCACTCGGTTTGGGGCTGAAGTGCTTCTGAAGCTCAGCAGTAAGCTGGACGTACGTTTTATCTTTCGGTAATGCAGGGCTTATTAAATTTCTCAACAAGCTGTAAGTAGTTGCACCAACTCCACTCAACAGTACAGCCTTCCGTTTGTCTGGCTCCTCAATATCATTAGCTTCGAAGAAAAAGTCCAACATTTCACTATATTCTTCCCATGACTGAGTCGAGTTATCAAAAGGGGTTACCGTTCCGATTACAGCCGCCATTGCTCGTCGTGGTGGGGAAACCTCGTTTTCCTCCTCTGAACTTGCACTCGAACTACTGGAGTCACTTGAGTTCGCCACACTTGCAATGTTCTCTGTTTCTCGCCGCTAATTTTTTTCTTTTAATCCTCGTCGCCAATTGTGTGATATCCTACCGTGTAGCAATGATCACACTTGAGTTATTTCTTTGGCTAACTCTGGCCATTTATTCTGTAACACACACAACAAGACTGAACATGGATTCTGCGCGGGGTTTTCACACTCTTATTCTAATGGTGTCCCCTTAGTAGCAGTGCTGAACAATACAGGTAGTTCCCCCTAGAGGCATGTGCCAGTAATGTTTTAAGTTAGACTTGCAGTCTACCACAATATATATATACACAGACACACAGTGCAGAGCATTGTAGCTGGATGGAATAAATATATGAGTATATAAACACACAGTGCGGAGCATTGTAGCTAGATGGAATAAATATGTAGATATATAAACACCCACAGTACGGAGCATTGCAGCTAGGTGGAATAAATATGTAAATATATAAACACACACAGTGCGGAGCATTGTAGCTAGATGGAATAATATGTAGATATATAAACACACAGTGCGGAACATTGTAGCTAGATGGAATAAATATATAGATATATAAATATAAACACACCCAGTGCGGGGCACTGTAGCTAGATGGAATAAATATGTAAATATATAAACACACACAGTGCAGAGCATTGTTGCTAGATGGGATGAAACAGCACAACCGTCTACTTAGTTATCTTACATGGTATGATTATGTGCCCATACATATTCTCACCCTCCATAGCGACCGGTATTTTCCTAGTTGTATGCCGGAGGGGACCATTGTGTAAGTCTATTGCATCTTTTGCATTCAAAACTATTAGGTTGTTACGTCTTTTTGCTATCTCTGCGAGCAGCCCTGCTTAGGTTGTACAGTCTGACAGCCGTTGGTAGGAAGGACCTGCGAAACCTCTCGGTTGTGCACCTGGGATGATGTAGTCTGCTGCTAAATGAGCTCCTCAGTGCATTCAGTGTGTCCTGCATAGGGTGGAATTTGGACTCCAGCAGAGATGACAGTTTAGCCACCGTCCTTCTCTCTCCTATCTCCTCCACCGGGTCAAGGCGCTGCCCCAGGACAGAGCTAGCTTTCTTGATCAGTTTGTTCAGTCTCTTCCTATCGGCTGCGGTAATGCCACTGCCCCAGCAGACCACTCCAAAAGTGATGGCTGATGCCACCACCGTGTCAGAGAATGTCTTCAGCAGAGCCCCTTGTACACCAAAAGACCTGAGTCTCCTCAGTAGGAACAGCCTGCGCTGTCCCTTCTTGTAGAGTGCGTCAGTATTGTGTGACCAGTCTAGTTTATTGTTCAGATGAACACCCAGGTACTTGTAGGATGTCACCATCTCGATGTCTGTTCCCTGTATATTTACTGGTGCTGTGAGGGGTTGTCCTTGCCTGCAGCAGTCCACCACCAGCTCCTTAGTTTTCCTCGCGTTGATCTGGAGGCAGTTCCGATGGCACCAGTCCACGAAGTCCTGGATAAGCCCTCTGTACTCAGCTTCATCTCCATTGGAGATGAGGCCAACGATCGCAGAGTCATCAGAGAACTTCTGTAGATGGCAGTGTGTTGTGTTGTGTGAGAAGTCTGCAGTATAAAGAGTGAACAGGAAGGGAGCCAACACCGTTCCCTGGGGGGCCCCTGTGCTACCGATGATCGTGTCGGACACACAGTCCCGGGTTCTCACAAACTGAGGCCGATTCGTGAGGTAGTCCAGGATCCATGATGACAGGTGCTGGTCCACCCCTGCGCGCAGCAGCTTGTCCTTCAGGATCATCGGTTGGATGGTGTTGAAAGCACTGGAGAAGTCAAAGAACATGATGAGCTGAAGAGGTGCTTCGAGCAAAGAAATGGGTCCATCAGGATTGTTTTGATGTGAACAGTGAGGAGATCAGTGGGCTCTTGGAGGAGAAGCACACTGTGTTCATTGAATGGCAAAATGACATCAACTCCAGGTTAAAGAAAGATTACTTCAAACACTTGCAGAGTAAAGTGCAGAAAGAGCTACACTTCATATAGGACAGCTGGTGGGACCGAAAGACATATGAGGTCCAGCATTACGCAGAGTCAAACAACTTGAAAGAGTTCTCCAGCTCACTGAAGACTGTATGGACCACAGAAACCCAGCACAACCCCACTCCTCACATCTGATAGCACTACCCTGCTTAAAGACAAAGGAAGCATCATTGAATGCTGGAGAAAGTACTTCTCCACACTCCTCAACCAGCCTTCCTCTGTAGATATCATCGCTTTGGACGGGATTCACCAGAAGCCAGTAAAGAATGACCTTGACCTTCCTCCTACATTAGATGAGTTCAAGAAGGTGATCAAGCAGACCAGCTCTGGCAAGGAACCGGGCGTGGATGGCATTCCTGCTGAACTCTTCAAAACAGCTAGTCCGGAGTCTCTTGACACATTCCACAGCATCCTTGTCAGCATCTGGGATGAAGAGATCATGCCAAACAATTTCAGAGATGCCATTTTTTTCTCCATCTTCAAGAACAAAGGCAGCAAAGCTGACTGTGGCAACTATCGGGGTATATCCCTGTTGTCAACTGCAGGCAAGCTCCTGACTCGCATCATCCTAAATCACCTGATCAACACCATCTCTGAAAATTTGCTGCTAGAAGCTCAGTGTAGCTTTAGGCCAGGCTGCAGCACGGTCAATATGGTCTTCATGGTGAGACAGGTCCAGGAATAGTGCATACAGTAGAGCAGAACATGGACCGCTATGCTGTCTTCACTGACCTGACAAAGACCTCTGACATGGTGAACAAAGAAGCACTCTCGACAATCCTTGCAAAACTTGGCTGTCCCAGAAATTGTGTCCAGCTCATTTGTCTGTTCCACGATGGCATGAAGGGCCTCATTCTCTCTAACAGTGATGTCTCACAGTCCTTTTGAGATCTCCAATAGTGTGAAACAGGGCTGTGTGCTTGTCCTGTTCAACTTTTTCTTCACGTGTGTCCTGAACCATGCTGTACATGACCTAGAAAGAGGGGTGTACCTGAGATACAGACTGGATGGCTTACTCTTTGATCTCCACAGACTGAATGCAAAGACCAAGACACCTGAATGACTCTTACTCGAAGCACTGTTTGCTGATGATTGTGCCCTCCTGGCCCACATGGAATCTGACCTCAAAGTCATCATAAACAGATTTGCAGAAGCTTGTCGACTCTTTGGTCTGGCTATCAGCCTCAGCAAAGGTGAAGTTATGTGCCAACTTGCTCCAGGAACCACACCACCCCCTCTCACCATCTGCATAGAGGGTGCACAACTGAAGGTCGTCGATCAATTCAAGTGCCTTGGGAGTATCATCTCATCTAATGGTTCTGTTGACAAGGAAATCGCCACTCACGTCAGTAAAGTGAGTCAATCGCTGGGCCGCGTTCGCTCTTGTGTGTTCAACCAAAAGAACATCAAGCTAGCAACCAAGATCAAGGTGTACAAAGCAGTTGTACTCACAAGCCTTTTGTATGGTTGTGAGACCTGGATGCTCTACAGAAAACACCTCAGGTAGCTTGAGTGCTTCCACATGAGAGCCCTGCGCTCACTTATGGGAGTCAGATGGCAGGACAAAGTGACAAACCTGGAGGTTCTGTACAGGGCTGACCTTGTCAGCATTGAGACTATGATTGTGAAAGCCCAGCTCTGCTGGGCTAGACATGTGATTCAAATGGACAGCTCCCGACTGCCGTGCCAAGTACTCTACAGAGTACTCTCCCAGGGTCAGAGGAACACAGTTCACTCAAAGAAGCGATACAAGGACTGAGTCAAAAAAAACCTGAAATGCTGTGCTGTACTGGCATGGTAGCTGGAATCACTTGTCCAGGACAGAGTGAGCTGGCATACAGCAATGCAAAAGGCCTTCACCTCCTGCGAGAATAGTCGGCGAGAATCATCAGCACCAGAGAACTCTGGAAGGCCTCTTCCTCAGCACCAGCTACTACATCATTCCATGCCCTTACTGCCCCCTGCATGTGAGCTTCCAGGATTGGACTTGTCAGTCACACCCGGGCCCACAATTGAAGACAGCTGCACAACTAGACATCATCTTTCTCGATAGCCACCCACCATGTAAACATACTGCATCTTCTATGTATTTCTCATTTTTTTAGTCCTCTTACTCACATATTTCTTATTTCTGTTACTTCTTAATGTTGTACACAGAGAGCAGAGACAGTCGGAGTCAAATCCCTTATGTGTAATGCATACTCGGTAGGGGTGGGAATCACTAGAGGTACCACGATACGATACTATCATGATACTTGGGGCATGATACAATATAATCACTATCTTGTGATACAGTGAGTATGGCCATGTGATATAATGAGATTTCCCATCCCGATCTCAGTTTTAATCAACTCCTGGCTAGATCTCATGAGTTCAGTTCCTGCTGAACTGAACAACACCTTATAAGGAGTTGTTCAGAACTCCTTATAAGAACTCCTTATAAGGAGTTAAAAACAATGACACGCTATGTTCTGATATGAGGTCACAGAATTCCGGTCCCGTTGTTCAGCAGGAACTGAACAACTTCTTATATGATCCTGCTGGGTTCTTAAATTCTTTTATGGTCACGACCATATAAGGAGGAAGACCTGGTTCCAGAGCTTGGATCAGACCCAATTTTTTTTTAATCATTTTATCCGACCGGCCTCCAGAGCCTGCCTTGTGAATTTCAGCCTCCAACTCCCAGCGGTTGTACCTTTTCCATCGCTGTGTTCATTTAATAGCTCCCCTATGTTTAAGTTTAATGTTTATTTGAAAGGGACATTACATACTAATGAACATTAATCCAAATGTAAGTATGCCAGATTTAGCAAGACTGCTAATTTGCATCTGTAGTACTCTGGCGGGTCACAAAAACACACACACAATTACACGAGTAGAACAACTGCAATGAAACTGTACAAAGTGTATATGCTAAAGTGCAAGAGTTAAGGTGTTACAAAACAAAATATTCAAATGTCACATGAGTAAAGTGCTGTGTATGTGTACACACACATGCACCCAAGCACCTCACAGCAACAACAGACAGCAACAAACAAGAGGCGGGGCATATGTATGTCACACACACACACACACACACACACACACACACACACACACACACACACACACACACACACACACACACACACATATGCGTATGTCACACAACAACCACTAGTTATGGGTACAGTTTTGGGTATTTAAAAGCCAATTTTTACAATGCATCTTAAAAGTGTTTAGTGTGGTACTGTCTCTGATTGCAGGCGGTATGTTATTCCAGATCTTGGTGCCCCTCACTGAGAGCACAGATTGAGCAAATGTGGTGCGTCTGTGGGGGACTTCACAGTCTATCTAGTGATTGCTCTGGTGGTTGTACCGGTGACAGTTCTCAGTTTAACATATCCTCCCGGGGTGGATGGTGCATAGCCATTTAATATTTTATAAACTGAACAGGCAGATTTGAGAGTTTTATAATTTTCAAAAGACATAAGATTGTATTTCTTGTAAATGTGACAGCAATGATATGTGGGATCTTTCTTGTCGTGGATTTTTATGTCTTTTTTGTATAAAGATTCAATGGGTTTGTTTATGGTTACACCAGTGAGTGACCAGTTGGTAAAACAGTAATCAAATGTATGAGAAGATCATTGCATGCAGAAACATTTTGGCCGCATTAACTGTCAGTGATGGTCTAATTTGTTTAACATTTCTTAGATTGAATTTGATTATGTTTGGGATTTTTTTGATGTTTTTTAAAGGTTAATGAGGAGTCTAAAATCACGCCAAGATACTTAAATTCCTCGACTACTTGCAGCTCCTCCCCTTTTAAGAAAATGTTTGAGTTTGTAATATTTGATCGTTGTTTGGTAAACATCATGCAAACAGTTTTTTTTAGTGTTTAGTAGGAGACATGAATTATTCAGCCAGTCATGGATTTGGGTCATCGCTGTACAGGCGGCTTCTTGTGTGTTTTTTGCAGGTGTAAATATTACCGTGCCATCTGCATACATTTGTATATGAATGTTTCTGCATGCATTTGGTTGATCATTTATGTATAGGGAGAATAATATTGGTCCAAGTATGGAGCCTTGTGGGACACCCATTTGACTTTCAAATATGGTGATTTTGACACTGTTGGTAGTTCAAATCCATATCTGCATATGTATAGACACAGGGGGATGTTTGGTGATTGCATGTGTGGAATGACCTCACGTCTCAGAAGAGGACAATAGGTCTGGACCACCTGTGGAGAACAACGAGGAGATGGAGGCGCGGCGGTGAAGACCTGAAAAGACTTCCTGACCCCCCAGGGTCAGGCGAAGGAACGGGAGGACATTGGAAGGAGACATTGGATGATTAGAAGAATATGACAAGGATGTGTGATGTTGGCTTTTGTTGTGTGATGTATAAATATGGGGGTCTGACTGCGATCAGCCTCTTTCTGCTTTTGGTGAGACACGTTGGGGATGTGAAGCCGACATTAAATCTGAATTACAAAACCATTCCGCTTCTTCATTTCACGCTCCCCACACTGTTGACCATTACACATTGCTGTCTGTTAAATAGGATTTCATCCATTTGATAGCATGTTCTGAAAAGTTAAACTGAGTAAGTTTGGTTAAAAGGATGTTGTGGTCAATGGTGCCAAACGCCTTCTTCAGGCCTAAAAACACAGCATCTACACAATTGCACTGATCTAAGAAAGATTGAGTTTTCTCTAGGAACAAGCTTGTCGCAGACTCTACTGAGTGGTGGACATGGATCCCAAACTGTGTGTGATGCAGGGGGGTGTTTCCATAATTCAGATGTTCATGTACAGTGGTGTGAAAATGTTTTTGCCCCCTTCCTGATTTCTCATTTTTTTGTACGATTGTCACACTTAAATGTTTCAGATCATTAAACAAATTTAAATATTAGACAAAGATAACACAAGTAAACACAAAATGCAGTTTTTAAATGAAGGTGTTTATTATTAAGTGTACCAAAAAAAAAAATCCAAACCTACATGACCCTGTGTGAAAAAATGATTGCCCCCCTGTTAAAACATAAATTAACTGGTTTATCACATCTTTGGAAAGCTGAGTTCAATTTCTCTAGCCACACCCAGGCCTGATTACTGCCACACCTGTTCTCAATCAAGAAATCACTTAAATAGGACCTGCCTGACAAAGTGAAGTAGACCGAAAGATTCTAAAAGGCTAGACATCATGCTGCAATCCAAAGAAATTCAGGAACAAATGAGAAACAAAGTAATTGAGATCTATCAGTCTGGAAAAGGTTTTAAAGCCATTTCTAAAGCTTTGGGACTCCAGCGAACCACGGTGAGAGCCATTATCCACAAATGGCAAACATATGGAACAGTGATGAACCTTCCAGGAGTGACCAGCCGACCAAAATTACCCCAAGATCACAGCGATGACTCATCCAAGAGGTCACAAAAGACCCCACAACAACATCCAAAGAATTGCAGGCCTCACTTGCCTCAGTTAAGGTCAGTGTTCATGACTCCACCATAAGAAAGAGACTGGGCAAAAATGTCCTGCATGACAGAGTTCCAAGACAAAAACCACTGCTGAGCAAAAAGAACACAAAGGCCTGTCTCAGTTTTGCCAAAAAATATCTTGATGATCCCCAAGACTTTTGGAAAATACTCTGTGGACTGACAAGACAAAAGTTGAACTTTTTGGAAGGTGTGTGTCCCATTACATCCAGCGTAAAAGTAACACAGCATTTCAGAAATGGAACATCATACCAACAGTAAAATATGGTGGTGGTAGTGTGATGGTCTGGGGCTGTTTTGGTGCTTCAGGACCTGGAAGACTTGCTGTGGTAAATGGAACCATGAATTCTGCTGTCTGCCAAAAAAATCCTGAAGGAGAATGTCCGGCCATCTGTTCATGACCTCAAGCTGAAGCACACTTGGGTTCTGCAGCAGGACAATGATCCAAAACACACCAGCAAGTCCACCTCTGAATGGCTTAAGAAAAACAAAATGAAGACTTTGGAGTGGCCTTGTCAAAGCCCTGACCTAAATCCGATTGAGATGCTGTGGCATGACCATAAAAAGGTGGTTTGTGCTCGAAAACCCTCCAATGTGCCTGAATTACAACAGTTCTGCAAAGATGAGTGGGCCAAAATTCCTCCACAGTGCTGTAAAAGACTCATTGCCACTTATCGCAAACGCTTGATTGCAGTTGTTGCTGCTAAGGGTGGCCCAAGCAGTTATTAGGTTTAGGGGGCAATCACTTTTTCACACAGCACCATGTAGGTTTGGATTTTTTTTCCCCCTTAATAATAAAGATCTTCATTTAAAAACTGCATTTTGCGTTTGCTTGTGTTATTTTTGTCTAATATTTAAATTTGTTTTATGATCTGAAACATTTAAGGATGACAAACATACAAAAAAATGAGAAGTCAGGAAGGGGGCTGTTGTGCCCATAACATTAGGAATGACGAGTAAGTCTCACCTCGGTTAACAGGGTTTATTCAGGATGCAGCAACAACTATATACAAAAGCTTATGGCATCCTCCTGCTGGCCAGGTGGCTTCACGACGAAAGAGGCAGAGCCTCTTCCGCCCACTCTTTTATACCCTGGACGGCGTCACCACCGGTAACCGGTAGTAGCCACCCCGGTCTATCCCATGACCAACCCGGCCACCATCTTTGTCATACCAGCCTATATACAGGCATAACAATCCCCCCCCCCCTCCAAAAAAAGCCAAGCACACAAATAACCCACCCAAATTTATCACCCGAGACACGCACTAATCAAAATATGTACATAAATAAACAAAACACCTATCCAATCACACAACTAAGGCTGAGGGGCCGGGTAGACCACCAGTGCCCCCACACGGCTGAGTGGGTTATTCTGCAGCTGGATAAAAGGGGAACATACAAACAAAACAACAAAGCCGTGTTTCTAACTAAAAATAATCCCTTAACAATGCCAAAAATATACACACACAGAATAAAACACAAGACAAACTCTACTGGCGGCCCCCCACCCCAACTCCCACCCCACCATGGGTACACAGAGTATAACAAACAAAGGGGTACTCAAATAAAACAATCCAATCAAATCAGGCAGGCTGAAAATAATCAACCAAATCAATATACACAGAACCGCCACTAACATAACCATAAAATTTAGCACATAAACCTCAAGTATTTACAAACTTTCTCAAACACAGGGGAAAACAGGCATCACACCACCCAGGTTATCAATTTAAACATGCAAACACATAAACTAAGGTTCACAACCACACAACATACTGTGCCTACCAATTCACACCTTTTCCTTTTTCTTCTTCTTCTTTTTTTTAATCACAATTTACCGGGGCACCAGATAGAAACAAATAGCAATACAGGATTGAAGAACACATCACATACATGCAAAATAAAACCCTCAATCCTTGGATGGATCCCTCTCAAGGCGTCTCCGTCTCTTCACTTCAGGGCTCCTGCTGCGCCGTCTCCTCTCCACCTCTGGCAGCCGCAGATCTCTTGGGTGTCTCCAGACATGAATAGACCCGCGCCCATCTGCCTACATTTGACCAGGCTCCACCTGGAACCACCTCTGGTTGTTCCGCTGTTCGCGTGGACTGTGATCTAGGTGTACTCGAGCCTCAACCTTAGTCTTCGAGGGAGTCCACTTCCTTTTATTCAGATCACCGATCCTGCGACAGGCCCCCGACTCCAGTCGCTCCATCTCACGGGCTCTCCTGGGTCTCCTCTTGGCAGGTCGTCGCTGGGAGCACTTTACGATAACCATTCTCCGCGATCTAGCCCTGTTTTCTCCCGGCGTTGGCACCTCGTCCTGATGAGCCTCATCGGGAGTCCTGTCGTGCCATCCGGCACCCTCAGAATCAGAATCAGAATCAGAATAATTTTATTGCCAAGCACATATACAAGTAAATAATAGGTAAATATACGAGGAATTTGACTTGACACTGAAACGTCATAAATGACATTCTCAGTGACGCGGCGAGCCGTGGAGGCGCCTGTCAAGGGCAGCCTGCGTGACAGCATATAACCCAAAATAGCCAACCTGTTCCACCCATAACCATAAAATTCTACCTGTTGCCTTATCTTTCGGGGGGGGAACAGTCTGTCCATGGTTTCCAGATTCAGGACGGAAATCAACGCTCCCGTGTCCACTAGGAGCGGAATCTCAACGCCATCTAACGTGGTGGTGCAGCCGATCCTCCCTGTTGTCTCTGGGGAGACGATATGCACAACCGTTGGAGTCTTCTGCGCAGCACCTGGTTCTCTCCCACGGCTCCTGCATACGAAGTTTTCGCACACCCTGGCAAAATGATTCAAAATTCCGCATTTGCCGCAACGCTTTCCTTTCGCTGGGCACACTCTGGACTTATAGCGGTGTACAGTGGACCCACATCCATTACATTTTGGCATACCAGGGACAGACCTTATCCTGACCACGGAGGCAAAATCATCCTCTCTGCATTTGCCACCACAAGGGTCCAGGCTCAGTGCCTTCGTGCAAGACTCATTCTTTTCCAGAGAGGCCCCTTCAGTAAGGCCCCTCATGATGGTCTCTGCTGCCTCGAACTGTTGGGCAAGCTTGACAGCCTCAGCTAACGTCATCTCCCCTGGGTGTGTCAACAGATGTGTCAACAGGCCGTGCAACAGACGTGCTCTGCCAGTTGGTCCCGAATCATCTCGTCCTTCAGGGTCCCCAATCTGCATTCTCTCGCCAGCTTGCGGAGGTCCGCCACGAATCTTCGCACAGGCTCTGCCGACCGCTGGCGGCGCTGTCGAAACTGAATGCGCCTCACGGTGACGTTCTCCGGCGCCTTAAAGTACTGCGCCATTGGCTGCACCACCTCATTGAAACTGTCAGCACCTCCAAGGTTCTCTAGAATCATCTGCCCTTCCATTCCTAAATTATGCACCTACACAGCTCACGCACGGAGCTTCTCCATCTCACCCAGGTTCAGGACAACAAGATAGTTGGTGAAGGCAGGGAAACAACGAGGCCACGGCATGAAGGGCTCGCCCGGTGCCTCGAGAAGTGGCCGAAAGCTAGCAACAGAGTGTTCCATTACCGCTTTTACCTCATCGCCAAATGTTGTGTCCATAATATTAGGAATGACGAGTAAGTATCACCTCGGTTAACAGGGTTTATTCAGGATATAACAACAACTATATACAAAGGCTTACGGCACCCTCCTGCTGTCCAGGTGGCTTCATGACGAAAGAGGCAGAGCCTCTTCCGCCCACTCTTTTATACCCTGGGCGGCGTCACTACCGGAAACCGGTAGTAGCCACCCCGGTCTATCCCGTGACCAACCCGGCCGCCATCTTAGTCATACCAGCCTATTTACAGACATAAGATAAGATAAGATAAGATAAGCCTTTATTAGTCCCACAATGGGGAAATTCCAGGATTGCAACAGCACAGGGATAGCAACACTCAGAGCAATAATCAGAAGGCAAGAAAAAAAACCCAAGAACATCTAGTAAACATATGTACATATTACTATAAATGTATATATATAGACACACAGTGCGGAGCATTATGGTTGGTGAATGTGCAGCAGAAAGTCTAAGTTCTCTCTCCGCGGATGCAGCGGGCCAGCTGGAAGTCTTTGGGCATGATGGTGACCCTCTTGGCGAAGAAGAGACCCACCAGGTGGGCCTCTCTGGTCTCCTGCAGAGCCATGACGGCGAAGCTCAGGAAGCGCAGGTGGGTCTTGAAGTCCTGAGCGATCTCCCTCACCAGGCGCTGGACGGGCAGTTTACGGATGAGCAGCTCCGTGGATTTCTGGTAATGACGGATCTCTCTCAGAGCCACGGGCCTGTAACGGCGAGGCCTCTTCACTCCGCCGGTGGCCGGAGCGCCAACAGGGGCAAACACTTTTTCACACCATTATAATAGTGTGGCCACCCATTTTTCAATTTTTTTGGAGATGACAGGTAAGATGCTGATTGGTCTGTAGTTGTTTATATCAGTTTTACTCCCTGCTTTGAAAATTGGTCTGACCACTCCTACCTTCCAAGCAACTGGGACAACAGCATGTTTGTTTGACAGACTGATTAAATCAGTAATTGGACAAATGAGAGATAGTTTATTTTTTTTAAAAATTTGGTGTTATGACCATGTTCATCTGTTGCTTTTGACCTATTCAATGAGCTGATGATATTTCTGACTTCATTTTACAGTTATTTCTAATAATTACAAACTAGTTGTGAGGGGTTAATAGGACTGGAATTATGATCAGGTGGATTAAATGAGTTTAATACATATTTCTATCACACAGTTTATGAAAAAGTTGTTAAACCGTAGCAATGACTATTGGATTCTGTACCAGTATATATAAACCAGGGGTGTCCAATCATGTGCCATTTTTCCTGGTGTTGGTGTGACACCCACCTGTATTTCAGACACTGGTTGTATAGCGGTGTACAGTGGACAGTGTACAGTGTACAGTGAAGACACCGGTTGGAGGCTTTACCTCCAACCAGTGTCTTCAACAGCAGATTCCACTGAATTTCTTCCCACCTATTGCTGATAAGTGAAAACACCTGCTGAAGAGACTGGGTAGAAGAAAAAACCTGCAGGGTCTTGGCCCTCCATGGCACATGACTGGACATCCCTGATATCGACATTCATTAAAGATTTCCCCTCTTAAACTTCCACATATCCGAGGAGGCTGAAATTTGGGGATACACACCCTCGTAACCTCAGCAAAACACATATAAAATACGAGGTCAGTCTGACAAGCGTTCGAGATATGCACGGAACAGACAAAATGACACACATAGACAGAGAATCCTTGCATTATAATATGATTTATTAATACTTTTATTTAAGTATCATAGATAAGACTTTGTTTTTGAAATAAACACAAATTTAACTCTAAGCCGGAGAAAAGAGTATTGTAATAACTATACCGGGCCACTAGAGGTGGCAGTGCGACTTTTTTACAGCACAACAAAGCATGTTTTTTTTTACAGTACATGGAGCTGAACTGTTATAAAATAGTGGTTACTGGAAAAAAAAAAACACGTATTCAGCAACAACATTTAAATTAAATTAAATCACCCGTTATTGTCATTCAACTGTACAACCAATCATGTACAGTAGAACAAGATTATGCTTTACCTATCTACTGTGTTAATCACACACACCCCAAGTGTAGAATCAGAGGGCCGCTGCCATGCAAGGCGCCGCCACAAATTTCCCTCCTCCATTCCATTATTGCTGAGCACCAAGCTGGATGGCAGGAAGTTCCACTTTTATATGGTCTTCGGCATGACCCGGCCGGGATTTGAACCCCTGCCTCCCGGGTGTGGGGCGGATGCTCTACCAACTGAGCCACCACTCCGGTATTTATTCATCACAATTCAATTGTTTTCACACTGGTTTTGTTGTTTAGTTTTGCAGAGGAAGGATGAGGTAAAACTCGTTAAAAACTCGCTAAAAACTACAAGTCCCAACATTCCGCGGCGGTGGTGTGGTGCAGTGGTTAGCACTGCGGCAGCACAGCAACTCACCCTTGGCCATGGGATCCCTGGTTCGATCCCAGCCCCTGACCAACAGTGATCTGTGTGGAGTTTGCATGTTCTCCCTGTATCTGCGTGGGTTTACTCCGGGATTTCTACGGTTTCCTCCCACAGGCCAAAAACATTCAGGTTTGGTTAATTGGAGACTCTAAAGTGGCCCTAGGTGTGAATGTGTGTGTGAATGGTTAAGGGATAGCGCCGTACCATGGCTGCTTCATCCATCAGGTGGATGCCCTCAATTTCCCCTCTGGGGATCAATAAAGTATACAAATTCCTTGCCTGCAAATGGTTGCAGTGAACTGCGCATGCGCCCAGAAACTCCCACCAGAGGGAAGTACTGAGCAATAAGATTATACGTAAATGACCAATGGTGTAGTAATTTCTGGGGAAAATTAATACACTGTGAACAAGCATATTTTGAACTGGTTCTCAAACCAGTGAAATCAAAAGTAATTCAGAGAGTATGACCAAAGCTACTTGAGTAAAAGTATAAGTATTTCCTCAAAATTCTACTCCAGTAGGTGTAAAAAGCAACATGCAACAAAACTACTTTATCAAAGATAATTTTGTTTAGAAGGTTCTTGAGTACACGTACTTGAGTAAATAACTACTTACTATCCATCTATCCTTGTGGCATTTCAGGTTTTCCAGGATTACATAAAACACTATTATTGATGATGAATATCTGATTAGAGGAGGGATGTGATTTCAGAGCCTAGAAGAACTATGCCTGCTCTGATTTCCATTGCCTTCTTGTCTCCACTGTACTTTTTTTCTAGTCACAGTCACATCTGCAGATGATCACAGTGGATCATCTGCTTCCATCTTGCTCTATCCTATCCTGCTATTAAACTTTCTTCATCTTTGAAACTAAACAGCAAACATGCTTCTGAAAACATTTCAGTCATTTCATTTTAGTCACTGTTGAGATTTGGTAATTTACAGTCATGTCAAAAAATTACGACACCCCATTAAATATTCAGTTCTTTATTAAGAAATGTTCACATATCTACAGTGGTATGAAAAAGTGTTTGCCCCATTCCTGATTTCTAATTTTTTTGTACGTTTGTCACACTTAAATGTTTCAGATCATCAAACAAATTTAAATATTAGACAACGATAACACAAGTAAACACAAAATGCAGTTTTTAAATGAAGGTGTTTATTATTAAGGGTACAAAAAAATCCAAACCTACATGGCCTTGTGTGAAAAAGTGATTGCCCCCCTGTTAAAACATAAATTAACTGGTTTATCACATCTTTGGAAAGCTGAGTTCAATTTCTCTAGCCACACCCAGGCCTGATTACTGCCACACCTGTTCTCAATCAAGAAATCACTTAAACAGACGTGCCTGACAAAGTGAAGTAGACCAAAAGCTCCTCAAAAGCTAGACATCAATGCTGCTGTCATGGTCCACTCCGCTCATCACCGTCAGCTGCGCTCACACCTGGTCCTCATCAGACGACGCCTATATCTACCGTTCTGACCTTTGGGTCAGTGCAGAGATGTCTCACTGCGCTCCAGGAGAGCTTCATCACTGTTCCCTGCCTTCTTGCTACGCTACAGCCAGCGCTCATCTTCTGCTTCGTCCAAGGAGCCATTCAGCCTGCCACGTAAGCGCTCATTTCCACTCATCTTGTGAATCAGTTCCCCTGTGCACAGGCGGCGTCCTCGGTGCCGGATTCCCAGCCTCCTCCTCCCAGGCGGCGGACCATTCATCATATCCACTCACCACCACCAGAACGTCTACTCACCTGCCGGAGTCACTCCACCACCTGAAGAGCACTGTCTTCCTGACCACAGCTGTCACGCTGAACTGGAGTTTGCTACCATCTGTTCCTACAGTAAGTGCAGCGTAACTGTTAAACTTCAGTAGTGACGCCCAGTAATCCTCTTCCCTTGTGTGTCCTCGGGGTTGCCAGGCTGTACGGTGTCTCACTCAGTTCCCGGCAGTTCCAGACAACATACACACCACACTCACTCAACCTGGTTGTTAATAAACTTGATTGTATCGATTCGGAGTCTGTGTCATCACTGGGTCATTGAACTATGTCAGCTGCGATCCAAAGAAATTCAGGGACAAATGAGAAACAAAGTAATTGAGATCTATCAGTCTGGAAAATGTTATAAAGCATTTCTAAAGCTTTGGGACTCCAGCGAACCACAGTCAGAGCCATTATCCACAAATGGCAAAAACATGGAACAGTGGCAGTGTTTCCTCTGGCTTAAAGACCTTGGCGCGGTGACAACATATCCCCCCCCCCCCGGAATATTTTAATTTTATACTATTTATTTCTTTTTAAAATTTGACACAGTAACATTGCATATGGAACTTACCATTTGAAGTTTTGTACAACCAAGGCTTGACTATTGGGCCAGTTGGGGTCCCACCCAGACATCCTGTATTTAGACTTTTTAGTGGCGTTATCCTTCTCTCCTTCCTCTGCCTGAACACTTTCCTCTCCTTGGCTCCTCTCTTCTGTCTCATCTTGCCCTCTCTGAGCTCTGTCTAATTCAGGTTCTCTCTCTGTCTATGGTGGTACACAAACAGGTTAGAAAATATCAAGTGTCATGTTTTGTCCTGTAGGATTTTTTTGTCATGGTTTACATAAATGACAAAAATATGTGTATTTTTTGTGTTTTTATTCTAGTGTTTCTTTTTTCCATTGAGAGAGTAGGGAAAGGAAAGAAACATTCATAACAGTAATGTACTCATGCATACTTAAATTATATGATCAGGTGTGTATAGTAACCAGAAATTCTACTCAAGTAAAAGCAGTGCTTTGAAATTAATAATTAAAAGTAGACAACTAAAAATTTCTAGTTGAGTTAAGAGTACAACAAGCACCCACTTAAAAACTTGAGTAATGACTTCAGTCTTGAAGGTTTGAGGTTTTTCTCAAAAATTTAGAACACTTTTCTTATAGTTTTCTACTTTTCTCTGTAAATTTATCTAAAGTTGAAACCGTGTTCCTCAAATTTGTATTCCTCTTGTAAAATTGACTTTCCTTGTGCATTTGAAACTTTATTAGGAATTTGTGGATTATTTTATAACTAATTTTTGTCTATTTTTAAAAATAAAATTACTGGGGTTTTTTTTAGATAAATTTGAAACAGAATGTGGTAATTTTTTTTTAACTTTTTCCTTATAACGATTTACATTTTTGACCATAATTTTGTAGTCAGAACAGAACAATAATTTAACTCTGATTACAAAGAAAAAATATTAATAAAATTGTATTTAATGAAATAAATTAACTTAAATGACCAAGGATGCTGTTATTTTTGTTATAATATTTCTTTATATTTATAGTTTGTTTTTTGTTTTTTTTTAGAAATCTCCTCACCACCCAGACAGCAGGAAAAACCTCCCTTATTTTGAAATCAAATGTTGGCACTTTCAGTTTGTCTGAAGGTTGCTGACGGATTAAAGTCATTGACTTCATGAATTTCGGTCATCTTAACCTGCCAGATACATAATAGGGAACTGTAGCAGACTCTAAAGACGTAATTCACTACAATACAGTATGTGTTCATGTACAGAATGATCTGTTTAGGCAGTTATAGTTGTGCTCTCAGGCTTTCTCAGGCCACTAAAGGACCTCAGTTTAGTGTGAAAAGAGAGCTATGTGGCACATATGTTTGGTTCATATTTCCCACAAGAGTGTGGCACATATGTCTGGTTCATATCTCCCACAAATGTATGGCTTATGTGGATTGGGGCTTCACGTCTGGAGGAACAAAGAGTCTGGATCGACGGGGGCCGACAGGAGATGTCGAGGAGGTGTGAAGTCGGACCCTTGTCTCAGAGAGGAGGCCCTGGGGGGATCCCCGGAACACCAGAGAATAAGAGACAATGGTGAATCTTCAGAGACTTGCATTGTGATTAAATGTTTGCAGAAGCACCATGTGACTTGAGTTCTTAATCCCCCGGAGGTATAAGAATGTGATGTAACATGATTCTGCCTCTTCTTGCTATTTGAGAATGTTGGATGATTGTGTTCTGCAATAAAGCCGAACCTGAGGAATAAACTCAAGTCTCGTCATTGAACACAACTTCCACAGCTGTGGAAGTTGTGTTCAATGACGAGCTGTTGCTCGTGCAAGAAAAGAGAGAAATTGCCAGTCTCTTCATTCCTGCAATTCCTACAGAACATAATTTAATATTGTAGTGGCTGGTGAAATATATCCTCAGCAGCTCATCAGTCCCCCTTGCCTTTCCCTTCATATGAAGCCGGCTGCATATGAATTCTAACCACATCTCTTACCTAAGCGACTCTTCCGTCATTGCTCCGGTTTCCAGAGGGTTAAAACCATGATGAACGCCCCCAGTGTTTACATACCTCTTCTGATTTTTTTCCGTGTTTAAAGTACTTTAATAAACTCATGTTTCTGTCGGACAGTCGCGCTTAGCGAGACGCTGCCTGCTGACTGACTAGAAAAGTCGCGTGGGTGGGGCGCTTGTAATCTCTGTGCGGAGGACGGCCATGCGCATTGTTCGTGTGCGCGCTTGCGGAAAGTCATTGCTTCATATATTTTTTTCTTAATAAATTCATATCTCCTTGGCATGGCAGTAAAATTTCTGGCGAGGCAGCCCGCCACCAAGAAATGTTACTAGAGGAAACCCTGAGTGGTGAACCTTCCCAGGAGTGGTCGGCTGAACAAAACTACCCCAAGAGCGCAGCGATGACTCATCCAAGAGGTCACAAAAGACCTCACAACAACATCCAAAGAACTGCAGGCCTCACTTGCCTCAGTTAAGGTCAGTGTTTATGAGTCCACCATAAGAAAGAGACTGGGCAAAACTGGCCTGCATGGCAGAGTTCTAAGACGAAAACGACTGCTGAGCAAAAAGAACATAAAGGCTCGTCTCAGTTTTACCAGAAAACATCTTGATGATCCCCAAGGCATTTTGGAAAATACTCTGGACTGATGACACAAAAGTTGAACTTTTTGGAAGGTGTGTGTCTCATTACATCTGGCGTAAAAGTAACACAGCATTTCAGAAAAGGAACATCATACCAGCAGTAAAATATGCTGCTTCAGGACCTGGAAGATTTGCTGTGGTAAATGGAACCATGAATTCTGCTGTCTGCCAAAAAAATCCTGAAGGAGAATGTCCGGCCATCTGTTCATGACCTCAAGCTGAAGCACACTTGGGTTCTGTAGCAGGACAATGATCCAAAACACACCAGCAAGTCCACCTCTGAATGGCTTAAGAAAAACAAAATGAAGACTTTGGAGTGGCCTAGTCAAAGTCCTGACCTGAATCCGATTGAGATGCTGTGGCATGATCTTAAACAGGCGGTTTATGCTCGAAGACCCTCCAATGTGGCTGAATTACAACAATTCTGCAAATGTGAGTGGGCCAAAATTCCTCCACAGCGCTGTAAAAGACTCATTGCCAGTTATCACAAACGCTTGATTGCAGTTGTTGCTGCTAAGGGTGGCCCAAGCAGTTATTAGGTTTAGGGGGCAATCACTTTTTCACACAGGGCTATGTAGGTTTGGATTTTTTCCCCCTTAATAATAAACACCTTCATTTAAAAACTGCATTTTGTGTTAACTTGTGTTATCTCTGTCTAATATTTAAATTTGTTTGATGATCTGAAATATTTAAGAGTGACAAACATACAAAAAAAAATGAGAAATCAGGAAGGGGGCAAACACTTTTTCACACCACTGTATGTCTAGCCTTGTTTTTTTTTATTTGCATTTTTTTAACATTCATTTTAGCCCTTTAAAGTGGGAATGAATGTGGGGGTGTTCTAAAAACGATGGAGGGGAGGTGTGTCCTAATTTATTCCTCACTATTTGTTTAGAATTACATTTTACAGAAAATTTGAGAAAAGT
Organism: Pholidichthys leucotaenia; assembly: GCA_020510985.1. NCBI lineage: Eukaryota > Metazoa > Chordata > Actinopteri > Cichliformes > Pholidichthyidae > Pholidichthys > Pholidichthys leucotaenia. The sequence goes on along the minus strand of CM035845.1, from coordinate 32,698,888 downwards.
CTTTAATTCATTTTTAATTGTTTAGTTGTGTTACATGAATTTCCCAGTATTTTTAATACATATCTATATGTCCAAATATGTAAAAAAACAAAACAAAAAAAACGCACTGGCTTATAGAGGGTGTCCTAATTTTTTCACGACTGTATATTCTTAGTCATTGTGTTATTATTGTTGCTAAGACGACAGTACATCATAACATGATGTATTCATGCTATGACTATGATGTACTTCCAGTCAAGCCTTTGAAGAGAGAGGGCCTATTACAGAGAGCTGTATTATGCTCCATGCTGTTACTATGTGTTCCTGGCGACTAGAAGAGAGTCCAGCTTTGCTCATTCCTCTACACGCCAGAAGGAAGACCACTGCACAACAACTCAGTCTTTGACAGTCACTGAATAAGTTTGTGATTTTGGCTAACACTGAGCTTCTATGTTTAGTTCCCTGAAGCTAACATCTTGCCACTGCCACAGCTCATTTGTATAAAGTACGCATGGCCTCAACTTCATGCAAAATGAAGAGGTGGGTGACAAGACACCCAATCTCTTGAAATGTGCCACATCACAACCAGACACCATTGTGAAGCATCCTCTGTAGATATGAATGGGGGGGTGGAGAAATGACAGATCCTGTGGACACATACCATAAATGTCTAATCACAGTCCATCATCAAGACTTACTAAATCTTTAAAGAAATTTGCCCGATCATAATTATGATTTTCAATAAATAATAATGATTAAATGAAAAGTTTAAAAACACAGGGTAACTGAGTTAATCCAAATTAGTACCATGGCAACATCAAGTGCTGCCAGTCTAGTCTTGACCTTACCCAGAAACCGAAACAACCTGTGGGTGGAGATGATAATTACTGTAGTAACACAGAGCATATGATCATCTTTTGATTGGGGCACTGCTGAGGTCCACATTTACAAGCACTGTAATCATCCTGCTGGATGTTTTATTTCATGATGTGACAGAGAAGGAGATAATGAGTCTCTAAAGAAACATTACAGAGACAGAGAGGAAAAAAATACCAAGATTTCATTTTTTTCCCCTCTCAGGTCCCTTTAGCAGCTCTGTGGGAAGAGGAAATTTTTGTTGCACTACAACTTTACATATTCAAGAGCAAGAGTGCAGTGGGACACGTGGAAGAGCTTTGATTGTTCTCTGTTTTGAAACTTTTAAATCCATCAAAACCAAGTCCTAATTAAACTATCGCAGGCCAAAATGATTCTCATGAGACAATCCTTTGTGACTTTGCTTTGCAGCTTTTTTAAAGATGATTTTTTTCCCCTGATAATATTTACTTAATGCTAATGCTTTCATGATAACATCAAAGTTTGAAAAGCCTTCAGCTGTAGTTTTTTAACACTTGGATAACTTTTCCTTTGAGTTGCAGGATTGCTTATTGTTCCTCAGTGCTTGTCATCTTGATGACTCGTATAACCTTGTGTTTGAAAAGTGCAAATGAAGTTGATGATTATATTTGCTTCAGTCATCACTGTCAGCTTTTTGTTTTTGTGTTTACAGCTCTGCCTTTTATGTCTGTGTAAGCTCAATTATTTCCTCTCAGTGTGAGGAACTGAGCTCCCCATCATATCCATATCAATTGACCAGGCTGCAGGTGAAGGCTACTCGTGTGGCACAAAGAGAACCTTTGATCGTATACCTCAGGACTGTTTTACCTTGCCTTGGGGGACAAGGAACAGAAAAAAGGTGCAGAATGTAGCAAGATTCAGAGGGAGACCTTCGGGCTTGATTAGAGCTTCTCAGTGAAAGACATTTTATTGAACCGAGTCTCCCTCGTGTTGTTAGAGGAAAAAGGCTTCATGGAGGAAAAATATGAAATAAACATCATATTATTTTCTTCCCCCATCTCAGCTCAGTACAACATTCAAGCAGAGTCCAAATTATGACTTTGCGTTTCATTTTTCTGTTATATCATTATTGCAAAAGTGGAAAGAGGAATAAGATAAAATGTAGGTTGTGGAGTGTGTAAATGAAGAGGCATATTCATTTCAGACGATTTATTACACACTCACATCTCACAAGCTCAGAACAGACTGACTGGTTACAGCAAGCATTCCTCTCTCTATATCAAGTCACACTTCACAAGGTTCAAGGCATGCTCCTCCAACCTCCGGAAAACCGTCCTGAGGTGGGTTTCGTGTTCGTCTTCGGACGTACTGGCTACCAGGATATCGTCCAGGTAGACGAACACGAACGGGAGGTCACGCAGCACTGCATCCATCGTGCGCTGGAACGTCTGTGCTGCGCCTTTCAACCCGAATGGCATGCGCAGGAACTCGAATAAACCAAACGGAGTTATTACCGCTGTTTTGGGTACGTCCTCTGTGCGCACTGGGACCTGGTGGTAACCGCGGACCAGGTCTATTTTAGAAAAAACGCGCGCTTCGGCGAGGTGAATGGAAAAATCCTGTTTGTAGGGAATTGGGTAGCGGTCGTGTGCTGTGACGTTGTTCAACCTGTGGAAATCACCGCACGGTCGCCACGATCCCTCAGCCTTAGGGACCATGTGTAGCGGGGATGCCCATGGGCTGTTCGACTACCTGATGATGCCCAACCTTTCCAGGTTTGCGAACTCCTCACGCGCTATGGCCAGTTTAGCTGCGTCCAAGTGCCGAGGTCTTGCAAAAACGGGCGGCCCGGTGGTGGTGATAAAGTGCTCCACCCCGTGTTTAGCGATGGCCGCCGAAAACGTCGGGACCGTGAGTGCTGGGAACTGAGTGAGCAGTGCGTGGAACTTACCGCCTGAAGCTGTGACGCTGGCTTGTGCTGTTGGCTGGGTGAGCGCAGCCTTGAGCGCCTCATACTTGTTGCTGGCTGGAGGCTGATCGAGCAGGCTCGCTACCTGCTGGGCTGTGCGGGAGTTCAACGCTGCTACCACATGGTAGAACTTGGTGTCGTCTGCCGTTACTCCCCGGAGGGTGAACTGGGCCTCGGTGTGGTGGAACCAAGAGCACGGGTTGTGCTGTCAGAAATCTGGTAGCTTGACTGAAACTGCACACGCGTTGCTGGGGGTTCCAGTCCTGGCTGTCTGTGGATTGGCTTCTGTGTCTCTGGGGCTTCCCAACCAGGTGGGCTCCGGTGTTCTTGCCTCGTGTTCCATAATACGTCTTGGGTCACCAGTGTGGAGTGTGTAAATGAAGAGGCATATTCAATTCAGACGATTTATTACACACTCACATCTCACAAGCTCAGAACAGACTGACTGGTTACAGCAAGCATTCCTCTCTCTATATCAAGTCACACTCCACAAGGTTCAAGGCACTTCCTCATACACAGCATGACATCTACACTACCGTTCAAAAGTTTGGGGTCACTTAGAAATTTCCTTATTTTTGAAAGAAAAGCACTGCTTTTTTCAATGAAGATAACTTTAAACTAATGAGAAATACACTCTAATATCTAATATACATTGCTAATGTGGTAAATGACTATTCTAGCTGCAAATGTCTGGTTTTTGGTGCAATATCTACATAGGTGTATAGAGGCCCATTTCCAGCAACTATCACTCCAGTGTTCTAATGGTACAATGTGTTTGCTCATTGCGTCAGAAGGCTAATGGATGATTAGAAAACTCTTGTGCAATCATGTTAGCACAGCTGAAAACAGTTTAGCTGGTTAGAGAAGCTATAAAACTGACCTTCCTTTGAGCAGGTTGAGTATCTGGAAAAAATTATTATTTCAAATACAAATCATTATTTCTAACCTTGTCAATGCCTTGACTATATTTTCTATTCATTTTACAACTCATGGTGGTAAATAAGTGTTACTTTTCATGGAAAACACAAAATAATTGTCTGGGTGACCCCAAACTTTTGAACGGTAGTGTACACTACACTTCGTTCAACCCCCTCTCACCCACTTGGGTATTGTTCTCCAATGTGTATTCATTGTCTCTGTCTAAGGTGTGAAATAACCTGAGGCCCACAAGGTTTTTATTTTCTTTTGTCAGTAAATAAAACACTGGCAGATTTCCACATACTGTAAGGATCCCTGTCTGTCATGTGTGTCTACCTCTCTCCCCCCTGTTAATTAGCATCCTTCTGTCATATTGGCTGGACAAGCAACCTGGGTGCAAAGTGCAATCACCAAGAGAACACACAGAGAATGTTTGACCTTTTATTAGAATTTTCAAAACCACAATCTTGAGGAAAACGCCAGTCACTCGCCAGATAAGCAGGAGCCCTGCAGAGGATTGACGAGACTGGTTAGGGAGGAATGGAGAAATAATGGGAATCAAATTATACCACTCATGTGGGAGATGAGGACCGGCCGGCACAGAACCCAGCGAAGGAGAAGAACCAGCAGGAAAGAACATCGGTGACATTTCTCGTGACGGGGAAGGGGCCCACGAACCGGGGAGCGAGCTTCTGACACTCAGCCTTCAGTGGGACCTGATCCGTGGCCACTCAGACCTGCTGTCCAGTCTTGTAGTTCGGCGCCGGGACCCTCTTGCGGTCAGCGTAGCACTGATTACGCTCGGTGGAGCGGAGGAGAGCTGCTCTGGTGGATCTCCAGGCCTGGCAGCAGCGATGAAAATGGACCCCCACGGACGGCACCGCAACCTCTCTCTCCACCATAGAGAGCGGCGGGGGTGGGGGGGTGGGGTGGGTGTAGCCCACAGATGCCTCAAATGGTGATCAGCCTGTGGCAACAGAGACTGTGGAATTTAGTGAATATTCCACCCAGGTCAGGTGGGAGCTCCATGAAGTGGGGTCGTTGGCTGCCACACAACAAAGGGCGGCCTCCAGGGACTGGTTGTCATGCTCAGCCTGCCCATTACTCTGGGAATGATAGCTGGAGGTGAGGCTGACGGTGGTACCAAGGCAGTGGCAGAAGGACTTCCAAACCCGTGAGGTGAACTGCGGACCCCGGTCAGACGCAATGTCCACAGGAATCCCATGCAGCCTGACGACAAGGTAGGATAGGAGTTCTGCAGTTTTGGAGGTGGATGACAGCTTGGGGAGGGGAACCAGGTGTACGGCCTTAGAGAATCTGTCAATGATCGTCAGAATCACTGTATTGCCATGAGAAGGGGGAAGACCAGTGAGAAAATCCATGGCGATATGGGACCAAGGCCTGCTGGGATGGGGAGGGGGTGAAGAAGGCCAGCGGGAGGGGTGGAAGAAGACTTATTCCGGGCACACGTCTGACAGGCCTTCACATACTCCTGCACGTCCCGCCACAACATGGGCCACCAAAACGCTTGTCTGTGCGTTAACTAATGCTCTAACATGAGTCTCGTGCTCCTCTGGTGTGCGAGAAAAAATCAGGATGTCGTCTAAATAGACCAAAACAAACCAATTAAGCATATCGCATTTGACGTCGTTAATTAAACGTTGGAAAACAGCGGAGGCATTAGTTAATCCAAAAGGCAAAACCAAATACTCAAATTGCCCCAAGTGTGTTTTAAACACTGTTTTTCACTCGTCCCCCTCGTGTATTCTAACTAGATGGTATGCGTTACGAAGGTCGAGCTTAGAGAATACACACGAATGCTGCAGGAGCTCGAAAGTGGAGTTCATCAGGGGCAAAGGGTATTTATCTTTGACAGTGATGGCGTTAAGTTCCCGGTAGTCAGTGCACGGACGCAGAGACCCGTCCTTCTTGCCCATAAAGAAAAACCCCACCCCAAGGGGAGCCGAGGATGACCGAATGAAGCCGGTGTTCAACGAGTCCTTAATGTATCTCCATCGTCTCTCTCTCAGGTCCAGAAATACTATAGAGTTTGCTGGACGGCAGCCTCACGCCTGGAAGGAGATCGATGGCACAGTCATACGAGCGATGTGGGGGAAGCGCTAATGCTCATGACTTGCTAAAGACCTCCCCAAGGTCGTGATAGGCCTCGGGCACGAGGCTGAGGTCCGGCGGCTCAATCTGAGGAGAGGAAATGGGGAGGGACGGTGAACACTTGGCCAAATTTAGACATGTATCCAAACAATTGGGACTCCAGGAGGTGATGGAATTTTGTGCCCAATTAATAATTGGATTATGCCACCGGAGCCACGGATAACCAAGTACCACCGTGCGAGAAGCTTGTGGAAACACGTAAAAAATTTGCTTCTCCCTGTGGTTACCAGACAAACAGGACGGATAACTGCGCAGTGCAATGGGTAACAGATGCCACTGTCTGGCCAGAAAGGGTTCGCACGGAATGGGGAGCCAGCAGTTTAACAGTCAGAATCCCCATCTCGTGCACCAGCTTAGAGACAAAATTACCCTCCGCCCCAGAATCAATTAGGGTGCAGACCCTCCTCTCGACTGCCGGTAGCTGAATCAGGGCTGAAATGGAGAAATTATCGGGGGGGATCAGATTGAGTCCCACCCGCCAGACCCCCTGTGGCTACTGATGGGTCGATGCTTTTGGCCGTTGGTGGCATGTGTCTAACTTGTGCTTCAGTGAACCACAGTAGGCGCACGCCCCGATCTGCCGCCACCGCTCAACCTCTGCCCGCGGAAGGCGAGCAGAGCTGAGCTCCATAGACTTGGGGGCGGAATCGGACTCACCTAGGTCAGTAAGCGCCGGAAGCGTGCGTGTGGTGAGCAGGCGAGAGGAGGTACCGCGCTCCCAAGCGCGTTCACGGTATCGATTATCTAGCCCGACCGCCTGATCTATCAGGCTGTCCAAGGTGGCAGGAATGGCATGAACCGCCAGGTCGTCACAAAGCCAAGGATTCAGTCCGTGGAAGAACGCACTGCGCAGTGCAACTTTGTTCCACCCCGAATCTGCTGCCTCGACCCGGAACTCAACCGAGAAGCTGGCCACAGACCGGCTGCCTTGGCGAAGCGACATCAGGTGACTCATAATGTTCCCTTCACTCTCGGAATGGTCGAAGGTGCGGGAAAACTCAGACACAAATTGGTCAAACATGGGTGGCGAAGCTCTCTGACTATCGATAACAGCCCGCGCCCAACTAACTGCGCAGCCCTGAAGCAGAAGAGTAAACTGGTGAATTTTAGAAATGCCATCTGGGAACTCCCCCTACACCTGCTCGAAATAAAGGCGAATCTGACATAAAAAATCCTTGCATTAACCCACCTCCCCCGCATACGGAGCAGGTGTAGAAATGGCAAGGGTTCAGTGAATAATTGTAGATGGAGGATGAGCAGGTAGAGGTGGAGTGGCTGGGACAGCCGCATGGCCCAATTGATCAGAAATGACACACAGCTACTGTGTAGTTACCTGCAGCAGCTGAGTGTGCTCAGCCACCTGCCTCTCTGTAGTATTGAGGCGGTGGAGCGTGGAGTCCTCAGTTGATGATGCACCTGCCAGGTTGTGACTCTAGCTGGCTCGTTCTGTCATATTGGCTGGACAAGCAACCTGAGTACAAAGTGCAATCACCAAGAGAACACACAGAGAACGCTTGACCTTTTATTAGAATTTTCAAAACCACAATCTTGAGGAAAACGCCAGTCACTCGCCAGATGAGCAGAAGCCCTGCAGAGGATGGACGAGACTGGTTAGGGAGGAATTGAGAAATAATGGGAATCAAATTATACCACTCACGTGGGCGATGAGGAGAGACCGGCACAGAACCCAGCGAAGGAGAAGAACCAGCAGGTGAGAACTGCCGGTCGGGTATGATTGTAGAGGTCTGACCAGGTGGAGAGGAAGGGCTGACTTGAGGCGGAGCAACAGGCTGGCAAGCACACCAAATCCCTGAAGACGCACCGCTTCGTTTGCAGCAACCTGGAAAAGGTGGAAGAGAAAGACTGTAAGGCAAGGTCATAAACAACACAACTGTAACCCTTGCCTTACGTTAATTAGGTAAGGGAAATTATTAAGTGTAGACCAGTTGCTAGGTTTGTAAGGATTACAATAGGGAATTAAAATGAGTGTGGAATGAAATAGCTGGAGGCAAGAAATGAGCAATAATGGATGTTATTTTTAAAGATAAAGGGAACAAAATATACAAACAATTTACAACTATACAAATATAACAACGGCCGGCATGAAATAAACCCCAAAAATGTCCTCCTGAGCTCAGTGTTTGTTTGTCTTTTTGTTTTAGTCGTTTGACCAGTCAAGAGATCTTGTATTTCCAGACTTAGGTTTCTTTTCCTCTTTTAAAGCGGCGGCTTGAGTTGCTACCACTTTGAATTTTGTGCACTGGAGAGAGGAATGATGTTCTTCAATCGAGATCTTGGTTCAGATCTCGGTTCAGTCTCGGTTCAGGTCTCGGGTCAGGCTCGCCATCTCCATTCGGAGAGGATCCAGGCTCCAGAAGGTTCTTAATCAGCAACCAAAAAAAACCTAGCCTGCATAACAATAATGGTATTATTGTTTACAGCTAGAGTAATTCATTTTCCAATCTCTTCTTATATAACACTATAGCTTAGTGTTTAAATTCTTCCCTCATATTACTATTGTTACAATCCAGTAATATAGTAATATCTTACAATTCACATTTCACATCTTACATCTTACATGCATGTGTTCTTTTCTCACAATCTCTCTGGTAGTACATGAAATACTTTTTTCCCCCTCATGTAACCAATTAAATGAATTTCTCTTTTTATCTCTACATCATTTAACCATGAAATTATGATTTATAATTTTTAACCTTGTCTTTGTAAATCATGAAATGAATTACAATTAATTTATCACATGACCAGGGAATATACTGTCCCATTACTTCCAATATCCCCTTTTAAAATCAGTAAAACCCTGTCTGAGCTACTGGGTTTAGCATAACCTATGAATTTACATGGGAACCAACACAATGTGCTTTTAGCATCAAACTACACATTACATTCGACAGAAATAGTGCAAAAGAACTAAAAGTACTTCAGCATACTATTGTGAACTGAAATCACATTTAGGAAAACCCTACAGACACAAAAATAGCCTTTTCCATTGCTTTTAAACAGAAAAAAATCCACTCGCGATTAGCATTAGCAAAACGCTAACATTAGCATGGCGTTAGCATACTTCATTTAGTACACACTCGGTTTTCACTCACCAAGATGAGATATCAGCATGAACACAGCAAAAGTCACAGCCTCACAGCCTCTCATGCTCATGCTCCCATCAACTCAAAACGCAGTTAAAACGCAGCTTAGAGCTGGCGTTTTGAGCTTTTTTTGTTACTACTGCTGGAGAATAAACCTGCTCGTGTGAAAAAGGAGAAATTGCCAGAAGTGGCTGGTGAAGCAATCGGGCCCCTCACCCTCAGGGGGAACAGAGAGAGACAGAGAACCATTCACTTTGGGAGGGGAGAGAGGACAGTGTGGGAATTTACAGCGGCAGCGCACGGGACCGAAGACGCCGGGAGAGTGACCAGCTGGCGGAGACACCATAGTGCTGGATGAGAGGCGAAAACGCAGATAAGTAAAGGAACGTGCTTACTGTCTGTGTGTGTGGTGAATGTTTTTTTAGCCCCGGTGCGTTCACGGGAGGCTAAGTTGTGCTGCACTGTGTGCTGCAGGTTTCCCCTGGACGACGGAAACTAAGGAGCCGCTCCTCTTCTCTCCACCTGTCTGCCACCTCTCCTCGGGCACGGCGCATTCCCTCCTCGAGGCATACAAGAGGGCCTTGGACGAGCCCGGACAGTCTGGTGCTTAACTTCCAGGCTAAGGAGGACGATAGCGGGAGTCCCTGGCCGGACAGTCAGTGAATGCATCACGCTCGATTGAGGACGCTCAGAAGGTTTTCCTCTTGTAGCGCAGGAAGTGACTCTGGTTGAAAGAATTGTATTGCTTTTTTCCCTTGTGTGCTTTTTAGGGTATTTATGCTATTTATAATATTTATTGTGGGGTAGTTTCTTATCTTGGGCACATTGGGAATGTATGGTTTCTATGGGAATGTATGATTTCAAAAAAAAGATGGCTGCCACCAGAGTGAGGAGTGGTCTGATGGGCCCCACTTCTAGACACTTTCTGCCTATCTACTTTTTCTTCTTATTGTCTTTGTGTGTCTGGAACTGCAACAAGAAGGGTTTTCCGGCCAACTCAACTAAAGGTGAAGCTAAAAGGTTCTGTTTATATGGATATGGACATGGTCATTTCACCCTGTACTCTATCTGGTCCTCAAAAGCCCTGAGAAAAAGCTTCCAAAACAAGGCAAACATGGGTGCTAAGCAATTATCACAATATGGCAGAGGCTATACAGTTAAAGTGCTGTTAGTACTGCTACTTCTGGCAGGGGATATTCACCTTAACCCTGGACCTGCCACTATTAAACAGCAGACCACTGGATTAGCACAAACAACTGAGCCGGCGGATTGGTTGTTGCTATCTACGGCCTGGCTAACATCTGAACCGGCTGATCGCCCGCTGCTATCAACGACCCTACTAACATCTGAACCGGCTGGTCGCCCGCTGCTATCTACGGCCCTGCTAACATCTGAACCGGCTGGTCGCCCGCTGCTATCTACGGCCCTGCTAACATCTGAACCGGCTGGTCGCCCGCTGCCATCAACGGCCATGCTAGCATCTGAACTGGCTGGTCACCCGCTGCTATTAAAGGGCATGCTAACATCTGAATCGGCTGGTCGCCCCCCTGCTATCATCGGCACTGCTGACATCTGAACCGGCTGGCCGCCCGCTGCTGTCAACGGCCATGCTAACATCTGAATCGGCCGATCGCCCGCTGCTATCAACGGCCATGCTAACATCTGAACCGGCTGATTGCCCGCTGCATAATACCGGTCTTTGCCCCAGTACAGCTGGACATAGCGAGTCGGGTGAGTCGAACTGCACTGAACAGACTCACATGTCTGATCCCGCTGTAAACAGCTGCGCTACGTCCAAACTTTTGGAAACAGGAGGGGTTAAACAAAATGCAAATGAGGCGAGATCCGAAAACCGAGCTGTACAAAAGCAAAAACAACATCTATTTTTCCAAACTGTTAATCATGCACGAGTTCTTTGGGACACAAAGGCTAAACCAAAGGGGATCCTCGGCGGACATTTAAACATACGGAGCATAATCCCCAAAAGAGATGAGATTTCGGTGTTGCTGTCTGACTCAAATCTGGACTATCTTTGTCTCTCAGAAAGCTGGCTACACAGGAACATAGACACTAATATGATCGATATTGTGGGTTATCAGTGTTTTAGAAAAGACAGGCAGGCAGGGAGGGGAGGAGGTGTTTTAATTTACATCAAAGAGAAATTTAAATGTCAATTGGTTGATTTGAATACTTCACTTGAATGTTTAGCTGTTAATGTATGTCTCTCACCGGTAATGAATTTCAACATTGCAGTATTGTACAACCCACCCTCACACAGTTCTTCTTTTTATAATGAATTAAGTGCTCTGGTTAAACAACTTGAGAGGAGCAGAGAAACAATATTTTATGGTGACTTCAATATCAACTGGTCTGATAAAAAGGACAAACAGAAACTGAAAAGCCTCAGGACTAAATTTAATTACCAACAAATGATCAAAGGACCTACCAGGATAACCAAACAATCTAGAACACTTACTGACATGGTATTTGCTAATAAACCAGAACGAATAACCAGAACCTATAATCTTGTAACTGGTCTCTCAGATCATAACATGGTTTTTGCTGTCAGAAAACTTACTAAAAAGCGACTACAGTATTTTGGGGGAGTCGATATTGACAAATCAAATTTTATTATTCCCAAATCAAAAAATGAGGAGTTTGAACATTACTTAGAGAATCAAAATTGGGAGCAGCTCATGTCAATAAATGAAGTAGATGATTGTTGTAATTTTATAACTGCAACAATTACAAAGTCCATAGAAAAATTTACAAAGCAAATTAAAAGTAGACAACAGAAGATTAACCTACCATGGTTAAATAATGAAATAAGAAAATTTATGAAGAGGCGAGACTCTGCATTGAAAACATCATTAACCTCTAAACTACAAAATGATCACCTTGTGTACAAAAGTTTAAGAAATAAAGTGGTACAAGAGCTGCGAAAATCAAAAGTATCTTATTACAATAAACTAATAGATCATGCAAAGGGTAACAACAGTTCCCTATGGAGGCATTTAAATAACTTAACTAATAAAAAAAAATGTTCAGAAGGGGGTAAAGGAACTTAGAATCAATGGCAAGACCATCAGTGACAAGGCTACATTGGCAAATGAATTTAATTCATATTTTGTGGACTCTGTGGAAGACCTAACAAAAAACTTTGTGCTGCCAAATGTGCTCAACAACACAAAATCAATACTTCCAACAGATTCTTTTCACATCGATGAGGTAAATGAGGAGTTAATTGCTGGTATTGTTAAAACACTGTCAAACTCAAAAACTAATGATATCTACAATATGAGAAACTATGAATGAATGAATGAATGAATGAATGAATTTATTTCGGATAGTACAGTACAGGTTAAAAGAAACTGAATAATATAACAACAAGGTCAAATTAGACAATGACTCCTCTGATTATACAATTCAACGTAAGTTATCCGAAATGGGTGATGGCTGAAGCCGCAGCTTATATTGCCCATCCATATTCCATCCAAGAATTCAAAAGAGAAAAAGAGAAAACAGACAAGAGTGATTACAATTCAAAACAAAGCTAAGACAAAATGTGACAGAGAAAAAAAAAAAAAAAAAAAAAAACTAAGCTAAGCTAAGTTAAGCGATTACTATTCAAAAACAAATCTAAGACAAAATGTGATAGAAAAGAAAAAAACAAACAAACTAAGCTACAACACAACACAGGCTGGATATGGCAATCCTTATGTGATTTTACATGTCGTCTTGTATATATGTTTGGAGTATTTCTTCCTTTAGTTTTTGTTTAAATTGTCCAAGCGTTGTACATGATTTTAATTCAGGTCCAAAATCGTTCCATAATCTGACTCCTTGCACTGAAATACAGTGTTGCTTGGTGGTTGTTCTCACTGTAGGCACTTCCTTTCTCAAAACGCACAGCAAAATATTAATCAAACCACTGACTCATCTCATTAATCTCTCCATTAGGTCTAGTACATTTCCATCTGGCTGGAGAAAAAGCTGTCGTCATACCAGTTCATAAATCAGGCAGTAAAGACGATATATGCAATTACCGCCCAATCTCTATTTTACCAGTCCTGTCTAAGGTTCTTGAAAAAGTTGTAGCTACACAGCTGATAGACTATTTACAAGACAGTCAACTTCTTCATCCACATCAATTTGGTTTTAGACCAGGATACTCAACAGAAACAGCAAATTGTTGCCTTATTGAAAATGTCAAACAGTCCTTGGACAGGGGTAATGTGGTAGGAGCTGTTTTTCTAGATCTCAAAAAGGCTTTCGATACTGTAAACCACAGTTTGCTTTTATCCAAAATGGTATCTTTTAACTTCTCTCCAGATACATTAGAATGGTTTGCATCTTATCTCCAGAATAGAGAACAGTGTGTAAAAGCTCACCAGGATAAATCCTCATTTTTAAACAACTGCATGGGTATCCCACAAGGGTCCATTCTTGGTCCTTTACTTTTCAGCATTTTTATTAATGACTTGCCACTACACTGCTCAGCTCCAACATGCCAACTTTATGCAGATGATGCAGTTATTTACACAGCTGCCAAGACTCCAGCACAGGCTGCAGATGTGCTGTCTACAAGTATGGTTGATGTCCAAGAGTGGCTCCTCCAGAACCATCTATTGCTGAACCTTCAGAAAACAGTTTCAATGTGCTTTTCAATCAAGAAATGTAACCTGCAACGTTTTAAAGTTAATATACATGATCAAGACATCAGTTTAGTTACAGAATTCAAATACCTTGGCATTGTACTAGATCCTCAACTCAAATTTAATCTTCATATAAAGAAAATTTCAAAAACAGTAAAAAAAATCTGAACTGCTTTAAATTAATTAGATATTACATACCATACGAGGCAGCTGTACTGTATATGCATTCTATGGTTTTTTCTCATATATCATACTGTTTGACAGTCTGGGCTCAAGCAGCCCCTTCCACAATAAGACATATAGGTTCATTATATAATCAAACTCTAAAAATATTGGACAAAAAGCCCATTAGGTGGCATCACTGTAATATTTTAAAAAAATACAACCTATTGAGTTTTGAGAGTTTCATTGACCTCTGTTTTCTGAAATTAACTTTCAAATGTTTCCATAAATCAGCACCCGAGCCCCTTGCTGGTTTCATCCAAAGACAGGACAGCAGCAGAGCCACCAGGAGTTCTGTTAACAATAACTGTAAAATATTCCACCGCAGAACCACATTTGGACAAACAGCTTTCTCTATAAAGGGCAGTCACATCTGGAACACAATGCCAAATGAAATTAAAATAATAACGGACTTTAAAACATTCACTAAAAAGGTTAAAAACTGGCTGAAAAATAAACAAGGTTGTACCCATGTATGAAATGATTGTCTGCAGGGTGAGAGTGAATGAAGGGAAGGAATGAATGTGTTTGTTTATAGTGAGTGACGAAGGGAGGGAGGCCTGAAATAGGCAAATGTGAGTCAGGTTGTTATATTTATGTATTTATAATATTTATAATTGTGTATTTATAATGTATTTACAATCTTTTTCGCATTGATGTATGTGGTTATTGTTTATTCTGTTTTCATTTTTTTTTTTAATATTTTCTTTTCCTTTTTTTCATTTTACTTGTTTCTCCTTTCTAAAGCCCATCCAGGGACAAGAGTTGCAAATTAGCTAATAGCTATACACTCTTTGTGCAACACATCAGATTGATTGTCATTGATTAATTGTCTATGTTTATTGCACTGTCCCTGTCACATAAACAAATAATCTAATCTAACTTAGGATAATAAAGGTTTCAAATTAGCGTTTGGAGAGTGTTTAGATCAGGGGTCACCAACCTTTTTGAAACCAAGAGCTACTTCATGGGTATCGAGTCATGTGAAGGGCACCAGCTTGACACACTCCTCTAAAATAACAAATTGTGTGTGTGTGTGTGTGTGTGTGTATATATATATATATATATATACTGTGTATATATATATATATATATATATATATATATATATATATATATATATATATATATATATATATATATATATATATATACGTATATATATATATATATATATATATATAGTATATATACTGTATACACACATATACACACACATAAATAAATAATTATCAATAACTTAGAGTGGGTAACAGACAAGATCAATATTCAACACTTTATTTTTATTAATCTCAGCAATTGTTCAGATGATCCCTTCTACATTTCATAAAAAAATGTCCAGTTTTCACCAGTCCCTTTTAACCATAAAAAACTAAACCCTTTTAATTCATGAACTATGTTGAACCATGTTTGAAAAAGTTATGCAACATTTTAAAAAAATCAACTTTCATATTAAATAAATCTTATCACATTTTTAACTGAACAAATCTGCTGCAATTCTGCTCAAAATCTGTTACATTTAATAAACACACTTTTGTGTGTTCTTCTTCACTGGAATTATATCCATACAGTTCTTGCCAAGAATCATGCATGAGCAACCAGCACTTTCCTTTTATGAGAAGAAACTAAACAAGCACTGAGAGTGCTTATATGCACGGTGGCGCAGTGGTTAGCACTGCGGCAGCAGTTTACCCTTGGCCGGGGGATCGCGGGGATCGTGGGTTCGATCCCGGCCAACAGTGATCTGTGTGGAGTTTGCATGTTCTGGTGGTGCATGTTCTTGTTTTTCATGCAAAAACATGCAGGTTAGGGAGTTAAGGGGCGCTTGCGCACGCAGCGGCTGGTGGCTTGTCACCGGACTGCAGAACAAATCTACCTACGGGTACAAGATAAGTCCAAAAAAAAAAAAAAAAGAGTGGGTAGTGAAGTGGCGCTTCGCCATCGCCCCGCAAATGAAATACACACAGCTTCCTTTCACGGTAGTAAAAAAGAACTCTTCCTCCCGCTCACTTTGAAAATGATAAATTTTCTGTCTTTTTTTTGCCATGTTTTTGGGCTTGGAAACCGCACTGCGTCCACCATCTTAACTGCCCGCTAGCTAAGCTTACGCTCCACAAGCGCGAAGGTTTTGTCATGCGCACAATACTGACCTTTGAACTAGGTCAGAGTTCACCTTAACTTTACGTATAATAAACATATTTTCATTTTTTTTATTTTTAAGACATTGTCATTTTAAAATCTATATAAATGCAAGTGTGATTTTAAAAAATATAAAATACAAAATAGCGGCAGAAAAAATTACATCTGCAGCTCACTTGCGAGTTGTGCTATTTTTAGAACAGGCCTGCGGGCGACACATGTGGTCCCTGCGGGCGACATGGTGCCCGCGGGCACCGCGTTGGTGACCCCTGGTTTAGATCCATTATAGCATCTTTTCAGTAGTAACTCACCAAGAAGACCCACAGGCCTCCACACAGATCGTCCACAGCCTCTCTCGTCCGCTCTCAGATCGCAAAAGACCGAAAACCCGGGTGCGCGCCTCGGCACTCTGCTCGGAAGGCGGGGCTAATATCACTCTTAACAAATGAAAAGACCGAGATCGCCCAACGTGACCACGAAACGGGAATTTAAAAGGTGGATAACGAGGATCACACTTCCTCTTCCCAAAATAATCGTTTTTCAAAATAAGATCACAAATATTAATACAAATGACATCTGAGAAAAAGGGTCATTTTCTCAGCTGGGTTACACAACCGCTTACTTTAAGAGCTGTCTGCTGAGCAGTATACCCAAACGAGCCAGCGTTGAATCACTGAAGATCGCTTCCTTATAAACGTTGGCCCAGCAGGAATCAGCAGGTGCGTCTGATGAGGAAGCCGGTGAGCAGAAAGGAAGGCGCGAGTGCTCGCTGGCACATAACACCTTCCTGCAGTCTTGATCACTACCTGTAGCCAATTATAGATGCCCTTTGTAAGGGAGGCTCTTCCACTGCTCTGTCTGGTCACATAGCATTGTCCTCGCCTGTTTGTTCCTGTTTTACTCAATGTCCTTTGCCTACCATGTGTGTCTGACCTTTGTTTGCCCTAGACCCTGTTCCCTGCCTCATGTCTTGGATTTTTGTCTGCCCTGTTCTTGCCTGCCATGCTCTGACCCCCTGCTTGTTCTTGGACTCTGGATCTCATCTTACAGACTGGAATTGGATTCACACGGATAAGCGCACTTCACTGGTTCCCCCCAAATAAGTCAACTTATTTGTCATCTCTGTCTTCCACCTTCTCTCCCCAGTCCCCAGGCCTGGCCAGCCTGCCACCTGCATTGTCTCCGAAGTTCCCCTTTTGCACCTCTTCACCACCTTTGCTGGCAGCCCGCTCGTCACCTCTGGAGACCCTCGCTCTGTCACCACAGCTTCTCCTCAGAGTGCAGGGTTGCCAGATCTTTGTGCACATTTTTTCCACTATTGCATTGTTATTGTAATAAAGATCATTGTTAAAACTCTACTTACTGTTTCCCTCCACGGTGCTTTTGGGTCTTGGTCTCAGATTCCCTGTCAGTGTGTGACCAGCAGTTAGACCCAGCAATGAGGATGGAAGCCGTAACTTCCAGACTCAGTACCCTTGAGCAGCGCACTGATGAAATGGCCCATCAGATTCAGGTAATTCTTAATGAGTTGGCTAAGCTAAGTGGGTGATTTAGCAAGGTGGAAGAGACTGTGCAAAACGTTGTTGTTGCGGCATCCACTGCTCCACCACCGGCAGCCAAGCCTCCCCGACCCATTCGGACATGCTCCATTAGTGGCCACTCCCCCTAGGTACAGTGAGAAATTAGGGGGAGGCTGTGGGTTTTTGCTACAATGTCAACTTATTTTTAATAGCTCACCCAGTGACTATCCCACGACTCAAGCCAAGCCAGTTTTGTAACAGGTCTTCTTGATGGGCTCGCCCTCTCCTGGGCCCAGGTGATTATCCAGAGGCCTAATTATCATGCTTACACTTTTGATCGTTTCACAGGCAAATTTTACCGTGTGTTCGATCACTCTGAACATAAGGGGAGCACCCCTACCCATTTAATGAGTCTCCTCCAAGGAGTGAAGACTGTGGCCGACCATTCCATTGAGTTTTGGGTTCTCGCAGCCGAAGTGGGGTGGGATGACTCAGCAGTGCACACTGTACTTACCCAGAGTCTTAACACTATCCTCCACGATGAGCTTGCTTGCCTCCGAGATAAACCCGATTCTTTGGATGAATTAATCTCCCTCGTCGTTAAGTTTGATAACAGACTTTGCCAATGCTTGAGGGAACACCAGCCCAGCTTCTGTATACCTCTTCGTCCTACGTCAGTGCACTCTTTGCTTCTCGCACTTCCACCCACTGCCCCCCCACCTTCCCAACGTGCTTGACACCATGGTGGTGGGGCGTGGTGTCAGGCATGGTGTCAGGTGTCAGGGGCATGGTCAGACCAGTCATGTCGCCCCCTCTTGCCCCAATAAGTTAAAAGATTAAGCCCGTCAATCGCTGTGGGGGGATTGGCGGGCGAGGCAGTTAACCCCTTCCCCATGCGCTTCAGTTTGCCTGTCCGGTTACTGCTCAAGACCACTGAGTTTTAGTCGATTCCAGAGCCAAGCAAAACTTTATTTTGGAGAATCTGGCAACCCAGCTTAATATTCCTTGCTCTGAACTACCTCTGCCCCAGAAAATTATTACCCTGTCCGGCCAGCCCCTTTGCCGGATTTATAAACAAACTGTTCTTCTGGCCCTACTAATCTACAGTAACCATCATAAACTACTATCCTTTCTGGTCCTCCCACTGTCTACGTCCCTCATGGTGCTAGGATTACCCTGGTTGAGGTCACACAACCCGGTTATTAATTGGAAGAAGGGGGTGATTACCTTATGGAGTCCCCATTGTATGTCCTCCTGCCTTTGCTCTGCAGCCTGTTCTCCGTCCAACCCCATTCAGCCTCCAGCCCCTGAACCCCTCGGCCTGTCTAATGTGCCTCATGAGTACCACAATTTGGCACCCGTGTTCAGCAAAGCTAAGGCCCTGTCCCTGCCCCCACACTGACCCTACGATTGCGCCATTGAGCTCCAGCCTGGGGCCCGCCTCCCCTCTACTCACGTGTACAGCCTGTCTGTGTCATCACCCGCAGCTCACAGGCTTCCACCTCAGCTGCGCGCACACCTGCGCCTCGTTAGTGTGCCGCTATTTATTCCATCCTGCCCTGAGCTGCAGCCTGGAGCCGTCTGTCGCCCAACATCGATATCTCCCAGCAGCTTCCTCCTCATCAGGCCTGCTGATCTACGCTAAAGGACACGTAAGCTGTCATTATTATCTGCTCGCCTTCTTCTATCAGCCTCCCCTGTGCACAGGTGGATAACCCGGCGGCGGACTTACCCTCCATTGTCCCGCTGCTCCTCTGCCTCACCGCTTCGCCCGGACGCACAGCAGGACGTTGTCTCCCAGGCTTGTGACCTGCCAACGCCAGCCACCTCATCTCTGCAAGTAAGCACAGCTCTAGATCACGTTCCCGTGTGGTTGCCTAGCTAACCCCTTTTCTCCTCTCTCCCATAGGGTTGTCTGGCCGCACGACGTGCTGCTCTGTCCTGGCTTGCATCCCCCACCCGCATCACACACTAATTACTCACACACGCATCCATACACTCACCTTGTTGTTTAATAAAGCTGTCAAATCTACCTGAGCCTGCGTGCGTGTTTCCTGGGCCGACATTATGTCAGTCTGCCCCTGATAGAGAGGCTATGGACAAATATATCAAAGAATCCCTCAATGCTGGTATTATCCGGCCCTCGTCATCTGCTGTGAGTGCTGGGTTCTTCTTTGTGGGCAAGAAGGATTGCTCCCTTCATCCCTGCATAGACTATCGGGAGCTGAATAACATCACTATTAAGGATAAGTACGCCCTCCCCCTCATGAATTCAGCGTTCAATCAGCTCCAGGGCTTGGTTATCTACACTAAGTTGTATCTACACAACGCCTATCATCCTATTAGGATTCAGGAGGGCGATGAGTGGAAGACTGGATTTCACACCCCTAGTGGCCACTTCGAGTATTGTGTCATGTCCTTTGGCCTCACCAACGCCCCCGCTGTGTTTCAACGTCTCATTAATGACATACTGAAGGACTTTCTGGGCTTATTTGTGTTTGTCTACCTCAATGACACCCTTGTTTTTTCCAGATCCTCAGCCGAACACAAGACACATGTTCGAGTGGTCCTCCGGCATCTCCTTGAAAATCAACTTTACATGAAGGCAGAAAAGTGCGAGTTTCATACTACCACCACCACTTTTCTGGGGTTCATAATCTCCAAAGGTCAGATCAAACCCGACCCAGTAAAAATCAATGTGGTTGCTGACTGGACTGTTCCTTCTTCATGCAAACAACTCCAGCAGTTGCTAGGTTTTTCTAATTCTTACAGACGGTTTATTAGGAACTACAGCTCCATTGCCCACCCCCTCACTTCTGTCAAGGTTCCCTTTCAGTGGTCCAAGGAGGCTAATGACACATTCTTCCTGCTGAAATCCAAGTTCACCGAGTCCCCTATCCTTATCCAACCTAATCCTGCTTGCCAGTTCATGGTGGAGGTGGATGCCTCCGACGTCAGGGTGTGAGCCATGCTTTCTCAGCTCTCAGCCGACAATGACAAACTACACCCCTGTACATACTTCTCTCGGTGTTTGCCCCTAGCTGAGAGAAATTACGGCATTGGTGACCGAGAGCTGCTAGTGGTCAAACTGGCATTAGAACAGTGGCATCACTGGTTGGAGGGGGCCACTTTACCCTTCATGGCTTGGACGGACCACAAAAACCTGGAATACATCAAATCCCCCAAGCGTCTGAACTCATGGCAGGCCAGGTGGACCGTGTTCTTCTCCAGATTCCGGTTTAATATCACGTATTGACCCCGCGTCAAGAACACTAAACTGAACACCCTCTCCCATCAGTTTTCTGTCGACCCACCAGCCCTGAGCAAAGAAACCATTGCACCTGAAGGAGTGATAGTGGGGGCACTCACTTGGGACATCAAGCAGCGCATCAGGGAAGCGCAGGCCACCGACCCGGACCCTGGGAGAGTGGGGTCCTCGAGGTTAGCTATATGTTCCAGTGGCCGTGAAAGGAGAGGTCATCCACTGGGCACATACCACCAAGTTCTCCTGCCATCCAGGGGTGGCTAAGACCCTCTGTCTGCTTCATTACTCCTTCTGGTGGCCGTCTATGGACAATGATGAGTCCGAGTTCCACCTTATGCAGGACATACTGAATGCACTGAGGAGCTCATTTAGCAGCAGACTACATCATCCTAGGTGCACAACCGAGAGGTTTCACAGGTCCTTCCTACCTATGGCTGTCAGACTGTACAACCTAAGCAGGGCTGCTCGCAGAGATAGCAAAAAGACGTGACAACCTAATAGTTTTGAATGCAAAAGACACAATAGACTTACACAATGGTCCCCTCCGGTATACAACTAGGAAAATACCGGTCGCTATGGAGGGTGAGAATATGTATGGGTACATAATCATACCATGTAGGATAACTAAGTAGACGGTTGTGCTGTTTCATTCCATCTAGCTACAATGCTCTGCACTGTGTGTGTTTATATATTTACATATTTATTCCATCTAGCTACAATGCTCCGCACTGTGTGTGTTTATATATATATTTATATATTTACTCCATCTAGCAACAATGCTCCACACCGTGTGTGTTTATATATTTATATATTTATTCCATCTAGCTACAATGCTCCGCACTGTGTGTGTTTATATATCTACATATTTATTCCATCTAGCTACAATGCTCCGCACTGTGTGTTTATATATTCATATATTTATTCCATCTAGCTACAATGCTCCGCACTGTGTGTGTTTATATATCTACATATTTATTCCATCTAGCTACAATGCTCCGCACTGTGTGTTTATATATCTACATATTTATTCCATCTAGCTACAATGCTCCACACTGTCTGTTTATATATTCACATATTCATTCGATCTAGCTACAATACTCCGCACTGTGTGTTTATATACTCATATATTCATTCCATCCAGCTACAATGCTCCGCACTGTGTTTATATATTTATATATCTATCCCATCTAGCTACAATGCTCCGCACTGTGTCTATATATATATATTTATATTTATATGTACATATGTATACTTGCTGCTCTTGTTTTTTCTCTTGCCTTCTGATTGTTGCTCTGAGTGTTGCTATCCCTGTGCTGTTGCAATCCTGGAATTTCCCCATTGTGGGACTAATAAAGGCTTATTTTATCTTATCTTATCCTATGATGTGCAGGAATACATCAGAGCCTGCCCTCAGTGTTCCACAGCAAACACCCCCCCAACTGGTCTGCTCCACCCCCTTCCCATACCAGATCAGCCCTGGTCTCACATTGCTCTCAGCTTCATCACCGGACTACCCCTCCTCAATGGGCACTCGGTGATCCTCACCATTGTGGACTGCTTCTCCAAGGCTGTGCACTTTATTCCCCTGAAGAAGGTCAGGTTGCACGGCTGGGGCCCCCAGTTCGTCTCCAAGGTGTGCCGAGCATTTTGCAAGTCCATTGAGGCCATGGCCAGCCTATCCTCCGGTTACCATCCACAGAGCAACGGGCAGTGCGAACGGGCCAACCAAGAGTTTGAGTCCATGTTGCGCTGTCATAGCCTCAGACCCCTTGTCATGGAGCTTCCTTCTTCCATGGGCCGAATACACCCACAATTCGGCCACCTCCACTGCTACTGGGATCTCCCCCTTCGAGGCCTCCCTAGGGTATAACCCGTTCCTCCTCTCCATCACCGAGGAGGAACTGTCTGTCCCACCCATTTCAGCGCATATGTCACGGTGCAAACGCTTTTGGAGGGACACTAAGACCGCCCGGCTTCAGTCCATGGAGGAGAACACCAGATTGGCCAGCAGGAATAGGTGCCCTTCCCCTGCCTACAGAATCGGCCAGAGAGTATGGCTTTCTACTAAAAACTTCCCCCTCAAGACTGACTCCAGGAAGCTTGCCGCCCCCCCCCCCCCCCGGTTTGTTGGACCTTTTATCATCAAGTCCATTATCAACCCTGTTTCAGTGACACTCGACTTACCCGCCTCCCTCAGGGTCAATCCCTCTTTTCATGTATCCCATAACAAGCCCGTTTTTGGCAGCTATCTTTGCCCACCATCCAAGCACCCCCCTCCCACCTAAGATGATTGACGGTGGGCTTGTATATGCCTTAACCTGCATCCTGGTTGACTGGCAGGGGTATGGTCCTGAGGAACGCTCATGGATCCCCGGGTCCTTTGTTATGGACAAGTCCCCCATCACAGACTTCTACCAGTGCCGTCCTAACAAACCCTGAGTTACGCCAGGAGGTGTTCATGACGGGGGAGTACTGTAAGGATCCTTGTTTGTCATATGTGTCTGCTTCTCTGTCCCCCTGTTAACTAACGTCCTTCCTGCAGCCTTGATCACCACCTGTGGCCAATTAAAGGTGCCCTTTATAAGGAAGGCGCTTCCACTGCTCTTGTCTGGTCACGTAGCATTGCACTCGCCTGTTTGTTCCTGCTTGACTCAATGTACTTTTCCTGTCTGCCATGTCTGACCTTCGTTTGCCCTAGACCCTGTTTCCTGCCTCACGTCTTGGATTTTTGTCTGCCCTGTTCTTGCCTGCCGTGCTTTGATCCCCTGCTTGTTCTTGGACTCTGGATCTCATCTTACAGACTGGAATTGGATTCACACGGATAAGTGCACTTCACTGTTTCCCCCCAAATAAGTCAACTTATTTGTCAACTCTGTCTTCCACCTTCACTCCCCAGCCCCCAGACCTGGCTTGCCTGCCACCTACCTGCATTGTCCCCGAAGCTCCCCTCTTGCACCTCTTCATCACCTTTGCTGGCAGCCCACTCGTCATCTCTGGAGGACCCTCATCCTGTCACCGCAGCTTCTCCCCAGAATGCAGAGTTGCCAGATCTTTGTGCACATTATTTCACTATTGCATTATTCTTGTGATAAAGATCATTGTTAAATCTCTACTTACTGTTTCCCTCCACATTGCTTTTGGGTCTTGGTCTCAGATTCCCTGTCACATATAATATGTGTGCACTGTGTTTTCCATCTTATCTTTTGTCAGCATGAAAACATTCATTTCAATGTGGGTGTCTTGTTTTTAGATTTTTTTTTGTCGCTTAGATTTTTATTAGTTTTTCAGCTTAAATCACACACACACACACACACACACACACACACACACACACACACACACACACACACACACACACACACACAAATGTGTATATAAAAGAAGAAAGAAACCAGTAACAGCAACATCAACAAAAAAACAAATCAATAACATCCACTGCTCGAGTCTGACATTAGCTCTTGTTCCTCCCCATAGTCCACATTATTTCTTTGAAGTCCAGTTATTTAGCGCCATTTCGGGATTAATAGATTGTCCATTTTTCCCACTTTTCGTCAAATTCTGCTTCTTGTATTCGTAGTTTGTTAGTTTCTCCATTATGTAAATGTCTTCTATAATAGCCCAATATTGGTCCTTTGTAGGTGGTTCTTTCTTCAACCAATTCCTTGTTATGGCTTTTTTACTCGCTACTAACAATACTTTGACAAGATATCTATCACTCCCCAAGATGTTTGCCTCAGATAGATCACAAAGATAAAGTATCTTACAGGTCATAGGGATCTTGTATCCTATTATCCTCTGTAACATTTCACTTATCGTTTCCCAAAACACAGTTATTCTCTTACACTTCCAAAAAACCCGCGTGTGAGCCACATCATATTCTCCACATTCTCTCCAACATTTCTGAGGTTGGTTGAGTTGTTTATTTTTCATCTTTGGTGTGATAAAGTAACACACTAAGTTTTTCCAGGCAAATTCCCTCCAAATTCACGAACTGGTGGATGAGTGGTGAGTCTTACATATATTTTGCCATTCATCTTCTGTGATTTCTATGTCAATTTCTTTCTCCTACTTCTTTTTTATATACTCAGTTGTATGTTTATTATTCAAGTTTAATGCCTTATACATTGATGATATAAATTTCTTTTCGTTTTCTTTATATGCTTTAATTATGACTTTTATCATGTCATTCACTTCTTTGGAGGGATCCACCCGGATTACCTTTGTGTAGTATTCTCTTAATTGGAGATATCTGAAAAAATCAGAGATCCCCAATTCATATTTTTCTTTTAAATTCTGATAACTCTCCAACTTTCCTTTCTTTTCTAGAACACACCAAGCTGTGGCTCCTTTTTCTGTCCATCTTTTAAATCTCTGGCTGTATTGATTTGGTTTAAAATTTTATCATATCCTACCCAATTCAGAATTTTTATGTCTTCCTTAATCTTGTATCTTCTTAAAATTTTAAACCATGTGTCTAATGTATGCTCACTGATTGAATCCATTTCATGTTTGAACTTCTTGTATAAGTCTTTATCTCCAATCATAGTTTGAATCAGAATATTTGATATTATTTTTTCTGTATCTTTCCATTTTGCTACAAAATTTGGATTGCACCAACAGCACAAAGGTCTTAATTGAGCAGCATAAAAATATTCCTTTAATTTTGGTAATGCCATTCCGCCAAGGTCTTTGGCAAGCTAGAGAGTTTGATATCTAACTCTGGGTCGTTTACCTCCCCAAATGAACCTGGATATTGTTTTGTCCCACTTTATAAATTGGTCTGGAGGGATCTCTACTGGTAACAATTGGAACAGATAGAGAAATCTGGGTAGTATATTCATTTTAACTATTTTGATTTTTGAATTAAAGTCCAGTGGTAGGGTTGCCCATCTTTCTATATCTTTCTGTATATCTTGATATACCTTTTCATAATTTATATTGAATAGTTCAGAGAGGTCTTTTATTAATGTTATTCCCAAATATTTAATTCGCCTCATACTCCAGTTAAGTTTATAAGATTTCTGAATTGTTACTGAGGGTGTATAATTAATTGTAAGCATCTGAGTTTTAGAAATATTTATTTTATATCCTGATAAATGGCCATATATTTCAAGGAGCTTCATCACTATAGGAAGTGTTATGTTTGGTTGTTCGAGGAAGACCATTACATCATCAGCAAAAAGTCCAATTTTATGTTCTGTTGCTTTGATTGTGACACCTTTAAGTTTCTCATTTTGTCGAACCGCTTGGGCCAATGGTTCAATGTAAATGACAAAGAGAGCCGGTGATAGGCAGCATCCTTGTCTTGTGGACCTTTGCAGATGTATTTTACTAGTTAAGCTTCCATTTAGTTTTATTCTAACCATAGGCTCTTTGTAAAGTGTTTTAATCACCTGTATTGATTTTTCATCAAATCCTGACCACTCTAGTACCAAATATAGATATCTCCAATTCACACAATCAAATGCCTTTTCAGCATCTATACTCATCAAAACTGTACTTTGTTTTTTCTTTTGTGTCTGTTCTATGATATGTAAGGTTCTCCTAATATTGTCCTGGGTTTTACGTCCCTTTATAAATCCTGTTTGATCTTCATCTATTAGTTCTGCCAGAAATGTGTTTAATCTTTTGGCTATTATTTTTGTATATAGCTTATAATCTATGTTTAACATTGAGATTGGTCTATAGTTGTGGCACTTGTTCTTATCTTTATCCATTTTGGTAATGACTGTTATTATTGCTTCTGACCATGTTGGTGGGATTTTATTTTTTGAGAGTGTCCAATTAAAGGATGTCTGGAGCAGTGGAATTAGTTCTTCTTTAAACAGTTTGTACCATTCTGCTGGATATCCGTCACTCCCTGGAGATTTATTATTTTTTAATGAATTTATTGCTTCTTCTACCTCTTTTTCTGTAATTTTGGCTGTTAATCTATCATTCTGTGAGGTGCCAATTGCTGGTAAATCCAAATCATTTAAAAAGGATCTCATTTCATCCTCCTCTGCAGCAGGTGGCTGCGTATATAATTTTTTTTATAGTACTGATAGAATATTCTTTCTATCTCTTCTGGATCATCATTTATCTCCTTAGTTAGTGGGTCTTTAATTTTGTGTTGTATTTATCGCCTGTTGTTTTCTTATACGTTTTGCTAATAATTTTGTAGATCTCGAGCCCGTTTAATAATAATTCTGTCTTAAGAATAAGTTTCTTTTCTCAATTTCATTTAATAGTATATCATCTATTTTCTTTTTGGTATCCTTGATTTTTTTGAAATACCTCCTGATCGTTTGTGTCTTGATATTTCTTCTCACATTCCCTTAACTTCTCTGAGTATTTCTTATAGGTTTCCAATCTTGCTCTTTTCAAAAATGCCATTTTTGCTATTAGTTTTCCTCGAATAACCACCTTCAAAGCATCCCATAGTATGGTTGGATCTACTTCCCCGTTATTGTTTTCTTCTATATATTGTTTGATTTCTTTTCTTATATCCTCTACCAGTTCTTTGTTGTTCAGTATTCCCACATTGAGTCTCCAACACGTTTGTCTCTTTCGGGCGTTTAACTGAATCTTTAAATATACAGCACTGTGGTCTGAGATATCAGTTCCTCCTATTTTACATTCGTCTACTCTACCTGTCACCTATATTTATAAAGAAGTGATCTATCCTCGAGTGGACCTTATGGGTGACTGCGTAATAAGTATTGTGGTGGACACACATGTGTGACCTGCTTTGTGACTCACATTTTAGACCAGAACAAAGGCAGAGCTTCCTGAGAGATTACAGGAAGCTGCAAGGATGTTAGCTTTGGTATGCAAGGCTTGAGACTGTGGGGGTTATTAAAGGATTAAGGAGTAGATGCATTGTAGACTGTGGGGGTTGATATCAGAGAGAGGGGATGCATTGTTCCTGACAATTATAATACAATGTGAATGTGTGATGCAATGACTTGTGAACTGTGAGAGTCCTAGTATTTAAGGACGAGAGTTCCCTGCAATGTTTCTCTTTCTTCTGTGAGATGTTGGTGATGTGAATAAAGCTGACTTGAGAGAGAACTCTGTCTCGTCATTCTCACATACACCACACTGGTGACCCAAGACGTATCATGCAAGAGGAGAATTCCCCCGGGCCAGCCTCGTCAGGAGCCCCCAGCCAAGCGAATGCCGCTACAGTTCAGCTACCGGACTTCTGGCAGAACAATCCGCGCTCCTGGTTCAATGGGGTTGAGGCACAGTTCAACCTCCGGGGGATATCGGTAGACGCCACAAAATTCTACCACGTAGTCGCAAAACTGGACAACAACACAGCCCAGCATGTGGAGAGCCTGATCGACCAGCCGCCGGACAGCGACAAATACGGCACGCTGAAGGCTGCACTCATCCAGCAATTCACCCCCTCAGTGGAGGAGCGAGCAGAGAGGCTCCTGGCGCTGACGGAGTTGGAAAATGACATGCTCGCGAACCTGATGGAGAAGTTGCTGAGGTTGAAAGACTCTGAAGACGATCACTTCATTTTCACCCACCTTTTCCTCAGGACGCTACCGTCAGCAGCGAGAGCGACCCTGGCCAGTTCGCCACTGTTGGCCCAACGGGACTACCGCGCTTGTCAACGCCACCAAGTGGCGCGCGGCCACGGCCGCTGCAGCGGAACTCGGCGCTACGACCGGAGATGACAGGGGGCCAGAGGCAGCGGTACCAGACTCACCGACGACAGGGGCCAGGGAACGCGGATCAGACGTCCTTTGTTTCTACCATCGCCGTTTCGCAGAGAGGGCACGCAAATGTGTACCACCGTGCCAGTTCAGGCATTTGGGAAACGCCAAGACCGGGGGTCGGTAGCAGCCGCGGCCCTCAGGGAGGAGAACAAGCTGCTTTACTTGTTGGACGCACGCTCGGGGAGACAGTTCCTCGTGGACACAGGGTCCCAGTTGAGTTTCATCACGCCTTCCTACGCGGACAGACTAGCAGGTTCCGGAGGTCCCCGGGTGACAGCAGCGAACGGCTCGGAGATTAAGACCTTTGGTGAGAAGACTCTGCTTCTGTCTCTACACGGCCGTACATTTGAGTGGACTTTTTTTGTAGCAGCAGTGAATTTCAATATGTTGGGGGCTGATTTTTTGTGTTCACATGGTTTGTTGGTTGCTCTCGCTAACAGGCGCCTGGTTAATGCACTTTCTTTTGATTCTATCCCCTGTACAGCACGAGTGGCCCCGCCAACAGCACAAGCCAACGTCACAGCTGCAAGCGGTAAGTTCCACACACTATTCACTCAGTTCCCAGCACTCACGGTCCCCACATTTTCGGCGACAGTCGCTAAACACAGGGTGGAACATTTTATTACCACTACCGGACCGCCCGTTTTTGCAAAAGCTCGGCGCTTGGACGCAGTTAAACTGGCCATAGCGCGCGAGGAGTTTGCCAACCTGGAGAGGTTGGGCATTATCAGGCGTTCAAACAGTCCTTGGGCTTCCCCACTACACATGGTCCCGAAAGCTGACGGATCGTGGCAACCTTGCGGGGATTTCCGCAGGTTAAACAACGCTACAGCGCACGACCGCTACCCAATTCCGCATATCCAAGATTTTTCCGTTCATTTGGCAGGGGCGTGCGTTTTTTCTAAAATAGACTTGGTCCGCGGTTACCACCAAGTCCCAGTGCGCGCTGAGGACATACCCAAAACAGCGGTAATAACTCCGTTTGGCCTATTCGAGTTTTTACGCACGCCATTCGGACTTAAAGGGGCTGCTCAGACGTTCCAACGCATGATGGACGCGGTGCTTCGTGATCTCCCTTTCGTGTTAGTCTTCTTGGATGATATTTTGGTATCCAGCGCGTCCGAAGATGAACACGAAAAACACCTGGCCACAGTTTTCCGAAGGTTGGGAGATCACGGGTTAATAATCAACCCAGCAAAGTGTCAGTTCGGGGTGGCGCAGATCGATTTTTTAGGACACCGCGTCTCCCCCGAAGGAGCAGTTCCGCTTCCTGACAAAGTGCGTGCGGTGGCAGATTTTCCCCGGCCGCAGACGGTTAGGGCGTTGCAGGAGTTTTTGGGAATGGTGAATTTTTATAACCGTTTTCTCCCCCGCGCGGCGCAACTCATGCAGCCGCTGTATGCCACGCTCAAAAAAAAGAAACCCGCGGATAAGGCCGAGTGGTCCCCGGAGCGGGACCAAGCGTTCTCGGAGGTGAAAGCAGCCTTGGCAAAGGCTGCGTTGTTGGCACACCCAGACCCAACGGCCCGCATAGCGCTCACCACTGACGCGTTAGATGTGGCCATAGGGGCGGTCGTGGAGCAACATGTAGCCGGGGTTTGGCAGCCCCTCGCATTTTTCAGCAGGACCTTGCGCGATAGTGAACGTAAATACAGCGCGTTCGACAGGGAGCTGCTGGCTCTCCATTTGGCCATCCGCCACTTTCAGTTCCGGCTAGAAGGACGCTCTTTCACCGCTTTTGTTGACCACAAACCGCTAACATTTGCGATGGCCAAGGTTTCCGAACCGTGGTCAGGCCGGCAACAGAGACAGCTGGCCGCGATATCAGAGTTTACCACTGATATTCAGCATGTGGGGGGCAAACTGAATGTAGTGGCAGATTGCCTCTCGCGTGCTGTGGCGGCCCCAGTCAGCGTAGGAGTAGATTACACAGCCATGGCCGCGGAGCAGGTTAGTGACGCGGATGTGCGCGCGCTTCAGTCTGGACCAATAGGGTTAAGGCTGGAGAGCAGGGTGCTGCAAGACGGTATGCACCCCCAATCTGCGATGTCTCCAACGGACGGCCGCGTCCGGTAGTACCGGCCGCGTGGCGCCGCCGCATTTTTGACTCGATTCATTCTTTGGCGCACCCGGGAGTGCGCGCGTCGGTCAAAATGGTAGGAGAGAAATTTGTGTGGCCGAGCCTTCGCAAACAGGTTAAAGAGTGGGCAGCAGCCTGCACGGCATGTCAACGAGCCAAAGTACACAGGCACACGAGGGCTCCCTTGGAGCTGTTTCACATTCCGGCCAAGAGGTTCGATCACGTTCATGTGGACCTCGTTGGCCCCCTCCTGCCGTCACAAGGGTGCACACACCTTCTGACAATGGTGGACTGCACCACGCGCTGGCCTGAAATTGTCCCGCTGGCATCAACCATGGCCGAGGAGGTGGCGCGCGCGTTTGTAACAGCTTGGGTGGTGCGCTTCGGCGTTCCGTCGGACATTACGTCCGACAGAGGCCCTCAATTTGTGTCCGAGCTTTGGTCGACAATGGCCCGCAGCCTGGGTGTCACAATTCACCGCACAACCGCGTACAATCCGCAGGCTAACGGGTTATATGAACGTTTTCATAGGTCATTGAAAGCAGCTCTTAGAGTGTCACTGACGGATGCAAATTGGGTAGACAAGTTACCGTGGGTGTTATTGGGGTTGCGTTCTGCGCCTAAAGAGGACTTAGAAGCCTCCCCAGCGGAGCTCGTGTTTGCGCAGCCACTCCGGCTGCCTGGGGAGTTTCTCCCAGATAACCCTACGCCAGACTCCTCCCCGTCTCAGCTGTGGCGGAGTAACATAGAATCAAGCACGCTGCCCGGCCCTGCGCACCACAGTTTTCCGCGCATTCTTGTGCCTAAAACTTTGAAGAACGCAGAGTTTGTTTTTGTCAGACACGATGCGCATCGAACCCCGCTGCGACCGCCTTATGACGGACCGTTCAGAGTGCTAGAAACAGGGGACAAGCAGTTTTTGCTATGTTTGGGGGGTAGGAAAGAGAAAGTTGGCATAAACAGACTCAAATCCGCTTTTGTGGTGGCAGACGAGCAAGTGCTGTTGGCAAGGGCACCGCGGCGAGGTAGACCCCCACGGGGGGCTTCACAGAGTAATGTTTCCCCAGAACACCCGCAGGGACTGACAAAAGGTTTCCACCCCCAGACGGCAAACCCCCAGCATGACGACGCCGCAGGGACGTGGAATCCCAGCTACAGCAGATACGGCAGGAGACTGAAGCCTAGACAGCATGTGGACTGATGTGTATTGATACTATCACGGCATGCATGTTGTTATTCTCTTGTTTGTCTCTTGTTTGTTCTAAAATGTTGGGGGGGGGCTTTTGTGGTGGACACACATGTGTGACCTGCTTTGTGACTCACATTTTAGACCAGAACAAAGGCAGAGCTTCCTGAGAGATTACAGGAAGCTGCAAGGATGTTAGCTTTGGTATGCAAGGCTTGAGACTGTGGGGGTTATTAAAGGATTAAGGAGTAGATGCATTGTAGACTGTGGGGGTTGATATCAGAGAGAGGAGATGCATTGTTCCTGACAATTATAATACAATGTGAATGTGTGATGCAATGACTTGTGAACTGTGAGAGTCCTAGTATTTAAGGACGAGAGTTCCCTGTAATGTTTCTCTTTCTTCTGTGAGATGTTGGTGATGTGAATAAAGCTGACTTGAGAGAGAACTCTGTCTCGTCATTCTCACATACACCACAGTATAATCTTTTTCATATGGACTGAGACTCCTCCAAATGTCAATCATACCCATCTCTTCTAGTTGCAGTTTTAAAAATTTTGTCAGATGTTTTTTGTTTCTCTTTAAACTTGTTGTGTCCAGGCTATGATTCATAATTATGTTAAAATCACCTCCACAAATTAGAATTCCCTCTGTTTCTGTTGCAATGTCATCATAGACCGACGGAGGCCGACGAACTTTCACCAGTATATATCGTCCCTCTTTATCCCTGATTTCTTTTCCAAATTCAAACTTAGTTGTATTTGAGATTAATATCTCAAAAAGCCCTAAAGGGCTGTTTAGGGCTTTTTTTTGAAGCCACCGCCTGGAAGCAGCTCTGCGATCCACATGGTGAGGACATCGATGGCCTCATTCACACCTTCACGGGCTACCTCAGCTTCTGTGTGGACAAATCCGTTCCCACCAAGACCATACGACGTCACTCAAACAACAAACCCTGGATCAACCCTGAGATAAAAACACTTCTGAGAGAGAAGAAGAGGATCTTCAGGTCGGGGAACAGGGAGATGCTGAAGTCCGTACAGAGGGAGCTGAGGAGAAAGATCAGAGAAGGCAAGGACAGCTTCAGGAAGAAGATGGAGGACAAGCTGCAACAGAGCGACATCAGCGGGGTCTGGAGAAACCTCAAAACCATCTCGGGGCTCCAGAATACCTCCCCCCAGGCCACAGGGGGCAGGGAGTGGGCGAACAACCTGAATCTGTTTTTCAATAGATTTGACCAACCGCCCTCCCCCCTGACTGCACAACAACCACTGCTGCCTCTAAAGAAATCAAGTCCTGCTGCCCACTCCCCACTCTACCAACACCCCCCCACTCCCAACACACAGCCCCCCATCCTGACCCTGACCAGGACCCAGGTGAGGACGGAGCTGAGGAAGATCAAGGCGAGGAAGGCGCCGGGACCGGACGGCATCAGCGCAAAGCTCCTCAAGTCCTGTGCAGACCAGCTGTGTGGGATTGTGACGTATATCTTCAACATGAGCCTGAAACTGGGGAGGGTACCACAGCTGTGGAAAACATCTTGTGTGGTACCTGTACCAAAAACTTCCCACCCCAAAGACCTGAACAGCTACAGACCGGTGGCCTTGACGTCCCACTTGATGAAGACCCTGGAGAGACTGCTCCTTGCTCACCTCCGCCCCCTGGTGGAACCAGCGATGGATCCACTCCAGTTCGCCTACCAGCATGGCATTGGGGTGGAGGATGCGGTGATCTTCCTCCTTCACCGTTCTCTGTCCCACCTGGAGAAGCCCGGGAATATGGTGAGGATCATGTTCTTTGACTTCTCCAGTGCTTTCAACACCATCCAACCGATGATCCTGAAGGACAAGCTGCTGCGCGCAGGGGTGGACCAGCACCTGTCATCATGGATCCTGGACTACCTCACGAACCGGCCTCAGTTTGTGAGAACCCGGGACTGTGTGTCCGACACGATCATCAGTAGCACGGGGGCCCCCCAGGGAACGGTGCTGGCTCCCTTCCTGTTCACTCTTTATACTGCGGACTTCTCACACAACACAACACACTGCCATCTACAGAAGTTCTCTGATGACTCTGCGATCGTTGGCCTCATCTCCAATGGAGATGAAGCTGAGTACAGAGGGCTTATCCAGGACTTCGTGGACTGGTGCCATCGGAACTGCCTCCAGATCAACGCGAGGAAAACTAAGGAGCTGGTGGTGGACTGCCGCAGGCATGGGCAGCCCCTCACAGTACCAGTAAATATACAGGGAACAGACATCGAGATGGTGACATCCTATAAGTACCTGGGTATTCATCTGAACAATAAACTAGACTGGTCACACAATACTGATGCACTCTACAAGAAGGGACAGCGCAGGCTGTTCCTGCTGAGGAGACTCAGGTCTTTTGGTGTACAAGGGGCGCTGCTGAAGTCATTCTATGACACGGTGGTGGCATCAGCCATCACTTTTGGAGTGGTCTGCTGGGGCAGTGGCATTACTGCAGCCGATAGGAAGAGACTGAACAAACTGATTAAGAAAGCTAGCTCTGTCCTGGGGCAGCGCCTTGATCCGATGGAGGAGATAGGAGAGAGAAGGACGGTGGCTAAACTGTCATCTCTGCTGGAGTCCGAGTTCCACCCTATGCAGGACATACTGAATGCACTGAGGAGCTCATTTAGCAGCAGACTACATCATCCCAGGTGCACAACCGAGAGGTTTCGTAGGTCCTTCCTACCAACGGCTGTCAGACTGTACAACCTAAGCAGGGCTGCTCGCAGAGATAGCAAAAAGACGTAACAAACTAATAGTTTTTTGAATGCAAAAGATGCAATAGACTTACACAATGGTCCTCTCCGGCATACAACTAGGAACATACCGGTCGCTATGGAGGGTGAGAATATGTATGGGCACATAATCATACCATGTAGGATAACTAAGTAGACGGTTATGCTGTTTCATTCCATCTAGCAACAATGCTCTGCACTGTGTGTGTTTATATATTTGCATATTTATTCCATCTAGCTACAATGCTCCGTACTGTGGGTGTTTATATATTTATATATCTACATATTATTCCATCTAGCTACATTGCTCCGCACTGTGTGTGTTTATATACTTGCATATTTATTCCACCTAGCTGCAATGCTCCGTACTGTGGGTGTTTATATATTTACATATTTATTCCATCTAGCTACAATGCTCTGCACTGTGTGTTCATATATTCATATATTTATTCCATCCAGCTACAATGCTCTGCACTGTGTGTCTGTGTGTGTGTGTATATATATATATTTTATAGTAATACGTACATATGTTTATTAGCTGCTCTTGCTTGCTTTTTTTTTTTTTTTTTTTTTTTTTTTTTTTTCTTGCCTTCTGATTGTTGCTCTGAGTGTTGCTATCCCTGTGCTGTTGCAATCCTGGAATTTCCCCGTTGTGGGACTAATAAAGGCTTATCTTATCTTATCTTATCTTATCTTAATATCAAGACTCCTCTTTTATTCCCCTGTTTGCATGAGATGTAAAATGAGTTTCTAAATCCTAATCTTTTAAATTTTTCATGCTCTTTTTGGGATAAGTGAGTCTCTTGCAGAAATGTAATTTCCACCTTTTCCTTCTTCGCTTTTGATCGGATTTTAGCTCTCTTTACAGGTGTATTTAGACCATTTACATTTAGCGACATAATCTTAAGACTATTTTTTATCATAACACTTAAACCATGTTTTCATGTACTTCCCCGAGCAGTTTGAAGCAGAACTATGCACACATTTGAACATCGCAATAAGAACATAAACCATAAGTAACTTCCACCTGGGGGTCTCTCGGTTTCCCCCCATGCCTCTGTTGGTAGGTGGATAGGAAATCCTCTTCTTTAATAAGGGCCCATCCCTAGACTGAGAAAACCATTCTACTAATGGATCCCCCCTCAGTCTAATAAAGTCCAACATTTACACATGAACTCTCAGTCTATTATGAATTAAAAAAAAACCATAAGCGTAAGGCCATACAGTATTACAAAACTCCTATTATATAGTCATAAGAAAATTTGTTCCCTTGTTTTTATGAGTAGAGTTGAGTCTATATAGCAGTGGGTGAGAACGCTGTTCTTTTATCCCATTTGGAGATTTTGACTCTTCATCTCCAACTTTTACACACCAGTCTTACCATTGTATTTCGTTACTTAACCCCTGAAGTTTTCCGTCTTCCTCTTTGCTATTTCCTTTGAAACTCACGTAGTTTCTCCCTCGCTCGGTGCGCTGTATCCCAGCTTGGGGACACAGCTGTCCCGCTGCCTCTCTTCGTCTCTCCGCCTCTCACTCGTTGCCATCCCGACGCTCTGCGGTTCCCTCCTTCACTGTCGCCGTCGGTGCTATTTGGCATGTCCAGCTGGAATCCCCTCGCTCTTACGTCCCGTGCAGCTTCCCCAGCGTTGTCGTAACTCTTTACTCCATCACTCCAATGAATTCGTATTTTCGTGTATGGGGTTTGGAAGCGTATGTTTCTGTCTTTTAGCGTCTTCTTTATGTCATGATATGCTCTGCGTTTCTGTACAATTTCAGCAGGATAATCCTGGTCAAACTGAATGTGTGCATCACCCACTTTAATTTTCTTCTGCCACGCTTTTTTTTAGCACCATGTCCTTGATTTCAAATGACTGAAAATTGACCACTATTGCCCTCGGTTGAGCACCTGCCCTCGGTTCCTGCGGTGGGGTTCTGTGAGTGCATTGGATCTGCAGACTGAAATCCTCGGAGATCTCCAGCTGTCTTTTTAATAACTGTTCCAGGTAGTTCTTCACAGAGCTTCCTTCAGTTTCTTCCGGTAGGCCAAAGATGCGAACGTTATTTCTCCGAGACCTTGCTTCTAGGTCTACCATTTTATCTTGCATGTAGCTTGTCTGCTTTAGCATCTTTAGCAGCATCTCATTAGCCTCCGCGTTCCACTCTTCCAGCTCAGATATGCAACCCTGGGCCTTGGCTATACTCGCCTTTTGGTCCTATACTTCTTTATTGCATTCTGTGAATTTATGGTCCATATCTTGTCTGAGGGATGCAGTTTCTTGTATCACTTCCTTCTTTATTTCGTCTTTAAAATGTGTCAGTTCCTCATGAAGATTTTGTTGCAGCTCTTTTATATCTTTGCTAATACTGGCTAGTCCTGCCTGTAGGGCCTCAGTGTGGTTGTGGTCCATTTTCACTGCTGTGGTGTCTTCAGAATCACTTTTGCTGCACTCGGTGGCTCCCTCTGCTTCAAGTTGTTCTGTAGGTGACTTCTTAGTACTTTTTGCGGCCTCTGTGTATATTTCCGCCACTCATTTCTAAAATGTTTTATATATGTGAGTTGAGTTTCGTGCTCTAAGTGGCGTTTGAATATAAAGACTGATACGAGCTCTTAACTGCACAGCTGCTCACAACGCCATCTTTCCTGGAAGCCTTGTTTTTAGATTTTAACTTTTTGTTTTTCTATCATTTTAAATTTCCTGCCCCATGATATTTTTTTTTTTGTATAACTAGAGGTGAGTAGTCACCTCTACTCGCTTCAGAGGTGGGGGCTAAGAGGTGTAAAATTGCTTGTACACTTTTTGCACATCCAAGGGCAACCCAAAATCTCAATATATATCTACTATACATAAAGGCCTATAGCCATAACTTATTACTTTGTATGTTTATTTTAACATATTTTTAAAATCTAACAACAAAAAACACACAACAAATTCAACCAGAGCTAGCTAAAGTTACTGAGAACAAGACAAGACCGGTCCTGTAAAATGAGATTTATTTTTTTTTCTGCACCATTGCTTACTAATTATCAGTATTTACAAACTGGTATGAATAGGAATTCCATAGGCTGGACATGTAAAGCTCAGCGCACAGCAGTGTGCTTAGTCACATCCTTCTGAACCACACAGGTCAATATGTCAAACTTTTCATTCATTTTCAGGGTACCCAGTAATGACAATTACCTACAAGACAAGAATGGCATAATTCCCTAAATCACTCTTGCTCATGCTCTCTCTCTCTCTCTCTCTCTCTCTCTCTGAGTGGGTGTGTGAACAAGTGGACAGAGAGTGACAGCATGAGCCTCGGAGTGTGTGAGGTTAAAAATTTTTCAATGTTTTGTATCTTCTCTTTATTTTTTCCTATTTTTTTTTTCTTATTAACTCATCCACAGGGGGTGCACAAGCCTGCGTGCTCCTAGTGCCGGTCCCAAGCCTGGGTAAATTGGGAGGGTTGTGTCAGGAAGGACATCCAACATTAAACCTTTGCCAAATCAAACATGTAGATCATGACGAATGAGACTTTCATACCAGGTCGAGGCCTGGGTTAACAACGGCCGCCACTGGTGCAGTTAACTGACAGACTGCCGGGGGAAATTGGGCTACTGTTGATTGAAGATCTAGGAGGAGGAGAGGGGGAAGGTGTGTTAGGAGAGAGAGAGAGAAAAGGAAAGGTAGAAGTGTGGAGGTGAGAGTAAGGACGTTAAATGTAGGGACTATGGCTGGTAAAGGCAGAGACTTGGCTGATATGATGGAGAGAAGAAAGGTAGATATACTTTGTGTTCAAGAAACCAGATGGAAGGGAAGCAAGGCTAGGAGCATTGGAGGTGAATTTAAACTGTTCTACCATGGTGTAGATAGGAAGAGAAATGGAGTATGAGTAATCTTGAAGGAAGAGTATGTGAAGAGTGTTCAGGAGGTAAAGAGGGAGTCAGAGAGAATCATGAATCAAAGGTCAAAGGGACGATGCTGAATGTCGTCAGTGCGTATGTTCCACAAGTTGGATGTCAGGTAGAAGAGAAAGAGGAATTCTGGAGTAAGTTGGATGAGTGGTAGAGAGTGTCCCCAGGGGGGAGACAGTGGTGACTGGAGCAGACTTTAAGGGACATATAGGGGAGGGGAACAGAGGTGATGAGGAGGTCCTGAGTAGATATGGTCTTAAGGAGAGAAATGTGGAAGGACAGATGGTTGTGGATTTTACGAAAAGGATGGAAATGGCTGTGGTGAACACATACTTCATACTTCTACGTACTTCATACTTCTACAACATAGGGTGACTTATGAGAGTGGAGGAAGGTGCACACAGGTGGACTACATCTTATGCAGAAGGAGAAATCTGAAAGAGACAGGAGACTGCAAGGTGGTGGCAGGGGAGAATGTAGCTAGACAGCATTGGATGGTAGTCTGTAGGATGACTTTGGAAAGCAAGAAGAGGAAAACAGTGAAGGCAGAGCTAAAGATTAAGTGGGGGAAGTTACAGAAGGAAGAAGGTCACACAGAGTTCAGGAAGGAGTTGACACAGGCTCTGGGTGGTAGGGAAGAATTACCAGATGATTGGGAAAGTATTGAGAGAAATGGGTAGAAAGTAGGGGTGTAACAGTACATGTATTCATATTCGTATTTTTTTGTATGGCACCTTCGGTTCGGTGCAGATGTGTACTGAGGTTCCACACGGACTATGTTGAGTGACGGACAGGAAGTGTAACTGCCTCACGGCATACATGTAAACAAACAGTGCAGGTCAGCCTCTGACTAGCGAATGTCATGGCTGGCTGTTCAGAAAAGCCAGAGCTTGAAGACCCTCTTCACAAGTGTTCTGTCTGGGAACACTTTGGCTTTCCAGTGAAATATGTGAATGGACAAAGGCAAGTGAATAAGATGAAAACGGCATTGAATATGCTTTTGGCGGTATGTTGAACTTGTTAACTTGTTTGAAACGGCACTATGTGAACGTGAATATTCACTGCAGCACGAAAAAAAGAAGAAACGTGATGCGGTACAAGCGCTGCTTCCAGTGGCATTAGACAGCCTCTCAAGGCCAAAGTAATAACAAATGCCTTTGGTGTTTTTATAGCAGCAGATCTAAGGCCATATTCAGCTGTTGAGAACACAGGGTTTAAACAAATGCTGAAGGTAACTGAGCCCAGTATGAAGTTTCTTGTTGTGCCCTCTTCAGCCAGAAAATAATTCCATCCTTTTAAGAACAAGCTAAATCTGTTTATGCTGCACTTTAGGCCTGTGTTTTTTAAAGGTGCCATGGTATGTTCCTTCTTAATTGTCCAAAAAATTGCAAATATTTGCTGTTGTTGTTCATGGGTGCCTTCAGAACCTACACACAACAATAACACATTTGCAATTTTTCTGACCAATTAACAAGTGAAATTAGATAATTAATTTCTCATAGAAACCTAAACATATCGGAGCACCCTGGTTAAAATCACTGCTTCAGGCAATAAAGGATAAAAGGATAATTCAGACTATTCAAACTTCTATTGTTGCACTTGTCTACTTCGTTCATTTGCTAAAAAGAGCATTTATTTATTTTATTGTATACATTTTATTGATTCGAGAATTGACTGCTGGCAGTTTGCAGGTTTTTTTTGTAAAAGCTGTTCCTGCTCATACAAAAGACAAGCAGTTTTATGTTTTGCATTTTGTTTCCTTACTGTACCAAAAATCAACCGAATCGTGACCTTAAAACAAAGGTACGTGCCGAACTGTAATTTTAGCATACCGTTAGCAAGGCAGAAGCGAGGGCAGCTTTTAAGAGGATGAAGAATAGAAAGGCAGTTGGTCCAAATGACATACAGTCGTGTGAAAAAATGTTTGCCCCAGTCCTGATTTCTCATTTTTTGTATGTTTGTCACACTTAAATGTTTCAGATCATCAAACAAATTTAAATATTAGACAAAGATAACAAAAGTAAACACAAAATGCCGTTTTTAAATGAAGGTGTTTAATATTAAGGGTAAAAAAAATCCAAACCTAAATGGCCCTGTGTGAAAAAGTGATTCCACCCCCCCAATGAGAAATGAGAAACAAAGTAATTGAGATCTATCAGTCTGGAAAAGGTTATTAATCCATTTCTAAAGCTTTGGGACGCCAGTGAACCAGAGTGAAAGCCATTATTTACAAATGGTGAAAACATGGAACAGTGGTGAACCTTCCCAGGAATGGTCGGCCTACCAAAATTACCCCAAGAGCACAGCAACGACCCATCCAAGAGGTCACAAAAACCCCACAACAACATCCTAAGAACTGCAGGCCTCACTTGCTTCAGTTAAGGTTAGTGTTCATGACTCCACCATAAGAAAGAGACTGGGCAAAAATGTCCTGCATGGCAGAGTTCCAAGATGAAAACTACTGCTGAGCAAAAAAAACAGAAAGGCTCATCTCAGTTTTGCCAGAAAACATCTTGATGATCCCCAAGACTTTTGGGAAAATACTCTGTGGACTGACAAGACAAAAGTTGAACTTTTTAGAAGGTGTGTGTTCCATTATATCCGGCGTAAAAGTAACACAACATTTCAGAAAAGGAACATCATATCAACAGCTGTGTCATGGTTTACACGGAGACGTGGCTTACGGGGCATGACTGGGATGCGGATCTGTGTATTGATGGCTTTGGAGCCCCGCTTCGCTTGGATCGGCAGGAAGAGGTAACAGGGAAACGTCAGGGGGGCGGCATATGTTTATGTATATATTAATAAACAGTACTGTACATCTGTCACTGTCAGAGAGTGCATCTGTACACCAGATGTGGAGCTTCTGTCCGTGTCACTACGCCCTTTTTATCTGCCCCGCGAGTTCCCCCAACTTTTCAACGACTGTGTACAGTCACCGGAGAGTGGATGCTGCCTCCGCCTCTAGCACCATCTTCGATGTGGTACAGCGGTTGCAGTCAATTTCCCCAGAGGCTCCAAATTTTATACTTAGGGATTTTAACCATGTGTCCCTAAAGAAGACACTTAAAAACTTTTATCAGTATGTCTCCTGCCCAACCACGCAAAAAAAGACATTGGACCCTGTGCTACGGATCCATAGAGAGGGCCTTTAAATCTCTTCCCCTTCCTCCTTTAGGATCCTCAGATCACAACTGTGTACATTTGCTGCCCACATATAAAACTGCTCTCAGAAGAGGCAAGGCGAAGACCAGAGACTGTCATGGCGGCCGCTGGGCCGTCATCAGCTCCAGCTGCGCACACACCTGCCGCCAATAACCAGCAGGCTTTAAAAGCCGGTGTCACTGACTGCTCTGCACGGAGTCATCTGTCGTCTTCGCCACGCAACGCATCAAGGACACGACCTCAAGCCAGAGGTATATATCGGCCCATATGTGATTTCACATATTAACCCAGTGGCTGTGCGCCTAGATCTCCCCCTTTCCATGCGCATCTGCCCCACCTTTCATGTCTCCCAGGTCAAGCCCTACATCTCTGACCCTCTGTGCCCGCCCCCGGCGGCGCCTTCCCCCCCGAGGATGATCGACGGCCACCCAGCTTGGGGGGTTACTGCCATCTTGGATGTCCGCCGGCGGGGCCGGGGTCTTCAGTACTTGGTGGACTGGGAGGGATTCGGCCCTGAGCACCGCTCCTGGATTCACCCAGCGTTGATCCTTGACAAGCAGCTCATCCGCGATTTCCATCGGGCGCATCCAGGCAGGATAGGGCAGGTGCCTGGAGGCACCTCTAGAGGGGGGAGTACTGTCATGGCGGCCGCTGGGCCGTCATCAGCTCCAGCTGCGCACACACCTGCAGCCAATAACCAGCAGGCTTTAAAAGCCGGTGTCACTGACTGCTCTGCACGGAGTCGTCTGTCGTCTTCGCCACACAACGCGTCAAGGACACGACCTCAAGCCAGAGCTACTACAAAGCCTCTTCGCCAAGCCATGTCACGTAAGCATCAGCAAACCTTACCTTGTCAAAGTAATTTCCCCTGTGCACAGGTGGACCTCCCTGGTGGCGGACTCGTTTCCTCTGACAACGGGGCTACTCCTCCTCCTCCTCGGATCTCCTCCTCACCTTCACAGCGCCGAGCTTCACGCTCACCCTGCCACGTCAAGTCACAGAGCGGACAGAAGTCTCACAGCGGCACCTGCAAGTAAGCAGCACAAATCATAATTCCCCGTTGCTGCGAGCTGCATTAATCCCTTGTGCTTGTGTATTTCCAGGGTTGCCAGGTCGCAGCGAGACTCGCTCAGCTCCAGCTGTCTGTCAGTATTGCACTCATCCACACATCCACACACACACTAACTTCACTGGGTTAATAAATAATTGTCTAATCACT
This sequence comes from Pholidichthys leucotaenia, assembly GCA_020510985.1. Lineage (NCBI taxonomy): Eukaryota > Metazoa > Chordata > Actinopteri > Cichliformes > Pholidichthyidae > Pholidichthys > Pholidichthys leucotaenia. Next base: position 32,656,083 of record CM035845.1, on the reverse strand, counting down.
CTACTCGTGTCAGTGTCTGTCTCCTGGGTCAAGCAACCATGTCAGAGACATAAACGTGTGGACAGAGGATTCAGTGCACTGCCTCCAGGAATGCTTTAACTGTACAGACTGGGAGGTGCTCATGCTAGACTGCGGAGAAGATTTGGACTCTTTAGTGGACGTGACATGCTCATACATGGCTTTCTGCAGAGACATGATTGTTCCACGTAAACGTGTCAAAATATATCCCAACAACAAGCCATGGGTTACAAAATCAGTTAAATCCTGCTTACAGAGGAAAGCACTTGCCTTTAGACAGGGGGTTGTTTCTGAGCTGTAGGTTGCCACAAAAGAGCTGAAGGCCAAAATTTTAAGAGCAAAACAGAACTATAAATCAGAGTTGGAAAGCAAGATGGCAACAAACAAGCTTGGTTCAACCTGGGCCAGTATGAAAACTATTGCAGGCCTTCAGAGCACAGAGCGCAGTAATCGTGTGTTTTTAGATGGTTTTAATTCAGACACAGAGCTGGCTAATGCTCTTAATTGTTTTTATGGTTGTTTTGATTCCTTTGATTTTAGCACAGAAACCCAAGATTTGAAACAGAAACTCAAAGACAATCAGCACTTTAATATTGAGGTGCAGGATGTTAAAAGGGCGTTCTGTGCTGTAAAAGTAAACAAAAGTCAGGGCCCTGATAATATATTGTATGTGGGCACTTGGTAAAGTCCTGTGCACATGAACTGAGTCCTGTGTTTCACTACATTTTCAATAAGTCCTTACAGACGCAACATGTGCCTAAGATCTGGAAAGATGTTGTGGTTGTTCCCGTTCCAAAATCCAGCTGTCCTAAAACAGTAAATGATTTCAGACCAGTTGCTTTGACTTCAATTTTAATGAAAATTTTTGAAAAACTGGTCAGATTTGAGGTCCTAAAGCAGACTGAGCATGCATTGGATCCTTTGCAGTTTGCCTATAGGCCTCACAGAGGAGTGGAGGATGCCACTGTCACTCTATTTAACATGCTTTTTAAACATCTGGATTTTAATGGGACACATGCCAGACTTTTTTTTTGTGGACTTTTCTTCCGCCTTTAATACAATCCAACCTCATATTTTAGTTGAAAGTCTCCGGCAACAATTTGATTTGAGTAATAATCTGGTGGGTTGGATTCTGGATTTTTTAACCAACAGGACACAGAGAGTAAGGGTCAATGGTACATTGTCTGACCAAAAGTGTTCTTCTACTGGCTCTCCTCAGGGGTGTGTGTGTTGTCACCACTACTCTTCATCCTGTACACAAACATGTGTCGGAGCAGACATGACAACAGACACATTATAAAGTATGCTGATGAGTCAGTTGTTGTCAGTCTCCTCCAGGATGTTGAGAGTGGCCACAGCCCAGTAGTTGATGATTTTGTTCACTGGTGTGAGGATTCCTACCTGCAGCTGAATATGACGAAAACTAAAGATATGATTATTGACTTTAGGAGGAAAACTCCCAGGCACAAAGTCAGTGTACTAAAAGGCCAGACCACTGAATGTGTACAATCCTACAAATATCTTGGGATGATTAGATAGATAGATAGATAGATAGATAGATAGATAGATAGATAGATAGATAGATAGATAGATAGATAGATAGATAGATAGATAGATAGATAGATGTACTTTATTGATCCCAAACTGGGAAATTACAGTGTAACAGCAGCATGACAGTTGACAGCCAAACAACAGAAACACACACATGACAGACAAAGGGATTACCCATGGAAAATAAAAACTGACATGACTATAGAACCTATATACATCACAGCTTAATATATGATGACCTGTATAAAAACACATGAATCATCCCATTGCACAAAGAAGGACTATCAGGAGCAGAGTGAAAAGTAATGTACCAGTTAGTCTGTAAGATGCAGTGTGGCAGCATAGCTATGGCCAGAATACAACATCATAGTGTGTTAGTGTACAGTGAAATTGCATATGGCAGGAAAGATTTCCTGTACCTGGCCGTTTGACAAAGAAGCTGTAGTAGTCTACTGGAGAAAGTGCTTCGCTGTCTATCTAGTGTGTGGTGGAGGGGGTGATCAGGATTGTCCATGATGGATCGCAGTTTATTTAGTGTTCACCTCTCCACCACTGTCTCAAGGGTCTCCGGTCTGATACTAATTACAGAGCCAGCCCTCTTGATAATCTTGTCGAGTCTGTTGGTATCTTGGGCCCTGATACTGCTACCCCAACAGGCCGCAGCAAAGAAGATGGTGCTGGCGACAACAGTCTGGTAGAAAAGCGCCAGCATCCTGCTGCACACGTTGAAGGATCTCAGCTTTCTCAGGAAGTAGAGTCTTCTCATCCCCTTCTTGTGCGCAGCATCGGTGTTGGATCTCCAGTCCAACCCTCTGCTGATCCTGACACCCAGATATTTGTAGTCTTCAACCACTCCCACATCCTCCCCGCTATTCTGCAGTGGCTGAAAAGGAGCCTTCCTCTTCCTGAAGTCAATCACCATCTCCCTGGTCTTGCTGACATTCAACCTCAGGTGATTCTTATTGATAGTAATTTAAACTTTGAAGGGAACTGTGAAAGGGTGTGCAAAAAGGGTCAGCAACATTCGTATTGTTTAAGGAAACTTGCACGCTTCCAAATTGACCGAACCATAATGGCAATGTTTTATCGGGCTTTTATTGAATCTGTTTTATCCTTTTCTTTAGTGTCATGGTTTGGTCAGATAAAACTGAAACAGAGGAAATCCTTGGATCAGGTAGTCAGATGGTCGAGTCGTTTGCTTGGTGAGTCACAGCTGAGCCTGACATCCCTGTACACCAGACAGGTACAGAGGATAGCTACCTCCATTTTAAATGATGACTCCCACCCTTTGCACTGCAACTTTCAGCTTCTTCCCACCAGACGGAAGTTTGCTGTCCCAAAAAGTAAAACCCAGTGCTACAAAAAACAGCTTTGTTCCTGCTGCTGTTAAAGAGTTGAACAAGATGTAACAATATATTGCACATAATTTAGTTACCTATTTATTAATTTGATTTTATATTTACCTATTTTTGTAGGTTTTTTTATGGGGGTTCTAAATCTTTTATTGGGTTTTAGACTTTTGTGTTTTTAACCTCTTTGACTAGTCTTTAACTTTTTAATATGACCCTTCTCTCTTATCTCCTTGCTTTTTCTTATCTCTTCATCCTATGTCCTGATTGGTGGAGCCTTGAGTACTTTTATCGTGTTTATAGTCAACTTCATGTGTGTCTGTGTTTGTGTTCATGTTGAATGTAATTGTGGTTTGTAAATATGGATGTCACCTGACTGCAAAACAAATCTACCTACGGGTACAAATAAAGCAACCTGAACCTGAACCTGAACAGTAAAATATGGTGGTGGTAGCGTGATGGTCTGGGGCTGTTTTGCTGCCTCAGGACCTGGAAAACTTGCTGTAGTAAATGGAACCATGAATTCTGCTGTCTACCAAAAAATCCTGAAGAAGAATGTCCAGCCATCTGTTTGTGACCTCAAGCTGAAGCACACTTGGGTTCTGCAGCAGGACAATGATCCAAAACGAGGCAGCCCGCCACCAAGAAATGTTACTAGAGGAAACCCTGAGTGGTGAACCTTCCCAGGAGTGGTCGGCTGAACAAAACTACCCCAAGAGCGCAGCGATGACTCATCCAAGAGGTCACAAAAGACCTCACAACAACATCCAAAGAACTGCAGGCCTCACTTGCCTCAGTTAAGGTCAGTGTTTATGAGTCCACCATAAGAAAGAGACTGGGCAAAACTGGCCTGCATGGCAGAGTTCTAAGACGAAAACGACTGCTGAGCAAAAAGAACATAAAGGCTCGTCTCAGTTTTACCAGAAAACATCTTGATGATCCCCAAGGCATTTTGGAAAATACTCTGGACTGATGACACAAAAGTTGAACTTTTTGGAAGGTGTGTGTCTCATTACATCTGGCGTAAAAGTAACACAGCATTTCAGAAAAGGAACATCATACCAGCAGTAAAATATGCTGCTTCAGGACCTGGAAGATTTGCTGTGGTAAATGGAACCATGAATTCTGCTGTCTGCCAAAAAAATCCTGAAGGAGAATGTCCGGCCATCTGTTCATGACCTCAAGCTGAAGCGCACTTGGGTTCTGCAGTAGGACAATGATCCAAAACACACCAGCAAGTCCACCTCTGAATGGCTTAAGAAAAAACAAAATGAAGACTTTGGAGTGGCCTAGTCAAAGTCCTGACCTGAATCCGATTGAGATGCTGTGGCACGACCTTAAAAAGGCAGTTCATGCTCGAAAACCCTCCAGTGTGGCTGAATTACAACAATTCTGCAAAGATGAGTGGGCCAAAATTCCTCCACAGCGCTGTAAAAGACTCATTGCCAGTTATCACAAATGCTTGATTGCAGTTGTTGCTGCCCAACAAGGGTGGCCCAAGCAGTTATTTGGTTTAGGGGGCAATCACTTTTTCACACAGGGCCATGTAGGTTTGGATTTTTCCCCCTTAATAATAAACGCCTTCATTTATAAACTGCATTTTGTGTTTACTTGTGTTTTCTTTGTCTAATATTAAATTTGTTTGATGATCTGAAACATTTAAGTGTGACAAACATACAAAAAAATGAGAAATCAGGAAGGGGGCAAACACTTTTTCACACACTGTGCCTGTGGAGGTATGAAGATGTTTCGGAGAGATGGCAGTATACTTTTTAACCAGATTGTTTAACACAATCTTGAAGAGTGAGGGGATGCCTGAGGAATAGAGAAGTGTTTTGGTACCAATTTTCAAGAACAAAGGTGATGCTCAGAGCTGTAGTAACTAGAGACATAAAGTTGATCAGCCACACTATGAAGATATGGGAAAGAGCAGTACAGTTTCATGCCAAGAAAGAATACTACAGTTGCAATGTTTGCTCTAAGAGTGTTGATGGAGAAGTATAGAGAAGGTCAGAAGGTGTTGCACTGTATCTTTGAGGATCTAGAGAAAGCATGTGTTAAGGTGCCAAGAGAGGACGTGTGGTACTGTATGAGAAAGTCAGGAGTGGCAGAGAAGTATGGTGGGGGTGGTATTACATCAGGGATCGACTATGAGCATCTTCCTGTTTGCCATGGTGAAGGACAGGCTGACAGACGAAGTCAGGCAGGAGTCTCCGTGGACCATGATGCTTGCAGACAACATTGTGATTTGCAGTGAGAGTAGAGAGCAGGTGGAAGAGAACCTGGAGAGGTGGAGTTATGCTCTGGAAAGAAGAGGAATGAAAGTCAGTAGAAGCAAGACAGAATACATGAGTGTGAATGAGAGGGAAGCAGGTGTAATGGGGAAGATGGAATGAGTAGAGGTAGTGAAAATAGAGGAGTTTAATACCTGGGGTCAACCATCCAAAAGCAATGGAAAATGCACAATAGAGGTGAAGAAGAGAGTGCAGGCAGGATGGAGTGGGTGGAGATGAGTGTAAGGGGTGATTTGTGACAGAAAGGTAGCAGCAAGAGTGAAAGGGAAGAGTTACCAGATGGCAGTGAGACCTGTTATGATGTATGGTTTGGAGACGGTGGTGCTGAAAAAAAGACAGGATGTGGAGCTGGAGGTGGCAGAGTTGAAGATGCTAAGATTTTCATTGGGAGTGACTAGGAGGGACGAGATTAGAAATGAGTATATCAGAGGTTTGGAGACAAAGTAAGAGAGGCAAGGCTGAGATGGTTTGGACATGTGCAGAGGAGGGATAGTGGATATACTGGACAAAAGATGCTAAAGATGGAGCTGCCATGCAGGAGGAAAGGCGGAAGACCACAGAGATGATTCATGGATGTAGTGAAGGAGGACATGGAGAGGGTTGATGTTACAGAGGAAGATGCAAGGGACAGGGTGAGATGGAGACAGATGATCCGCTCTGGTTGATCCCACCAGAAGAGCTTTCTAGATTCAGTCAGGATGTTGCCCCAGTTAAATGGCCTCTCTAGGCCAAGGGTTGGCAACCCGCGGCTCTTGTGGGTGGCTGTGGCACAGGCGTAGTGTGGCCAACTACTTATTGGAGGGTCAGGGGTTTGATTTCCGCTCTGTCTGCATGTCAAAGTGTCCTTGAGCAAGACACTGAACCCTCAGTTGCTCCTAGTGGGTCAGGCCAGTGCCGGTGCATGGCAGCTCCACCACCATCAGTGTGTGAATGGGTAGATAGCAGGATCTGTAAAGCACTTTGGTCATCTGGAGATGAGAAAAAGCGCTATATAAATGAATACAATTTACCATTTGTGCTCCCTGCATTAGATCTCAAAATGAACTGGAAATAATGAAGGCATTTTAGTTATTTTATTTTTCAAATTGTGTATTGATTGCATTTTTCAACTGAAATTAATGCTTTTGTAAATGTAAAACATATTTTAAATGTTATATTATGTTGTCAACTAAAAAATGCACCACATCTGACCAAACTTAATAGCAGACTCATATGCACAGAGAGGCGCTGTCTCCAGGAGCTGACTGCTTATCCTCTCTGCCCTCAGTAAGCTCTGGACAAATCCAGAATAAGAAACTGTCGTAAGTGCCCTTTGGGGCAAGAAGATGAGACCCACGCACTGAACTGTGAGCTTGGACAATTTACTGAAAAGAGACAACAGACAAAAAACTCAACACAGGGCTCAGAACAAAACACCAGAGCGAGGCAGGGCTCTGGTGGAGACGAGACGAATCCAAACCAAGACAGCGGCAGTGGGAAATGAAAATAACTCCCTTTAAATAGGGATCAAAAGCCTTTACATAATCAATAACCAGTGTGGGTATCTGAACAGGCAGGAGAAAGCAATGACATATAATTTGGACTAGCTGGGAAGAATGAGGAAGTCATCGGAGCTGACAGCTGATAGGGCCACGCCCACGCAGCGCAAAACCCCTGAGAGCCACTGACAGCTGTCAGCCCCAAGGGAAAGAACACACAGAATACAGACATAAGAAAAAATGGAGACAGGTAAACTCAAAAACACAATAAACAGACTATAATGAACGTAAATGGGAAAATAAATCACACTTACAAAATAGGATAAGTGACAACTCAAAAATGACAACACAGTACAAATATGAAAAAAGGCAGACAACCTGAGTCCGGTGGAATCCCTCTGCGCTCAGAATGTGACAGAAACATCCCCAAGAAAAATAGAAACTAAAAGTAAAAAGCTGGAGATGAGCAAAAAAGAGTGATTTTAAAAGAACTGAAAGATACACAGGGGCTGGAGTTTCACTTCCTGGTGGACATGATAAATCACATAAACTTGTTGAATAAATGTTTCCAAGGTCAGGGAAATACAGTTGATTCTGTTTTATGTTCATGCAGGATGGTTGGTTGCTGTATATGGCTGAAAAATTTAAAAGAAAAAACAGACATCACCCTGAAATTACTGTATAGCCTACAAAGTGACCTTTAAAAAAAAAATCTCTTTTTGTGATAGCCTACAACTGTTTGTTGTGGTTTATCTATTTCAAAATGGGCCATTTTCCCCAAATATGAGAAGAATTTAAATGTAGGCCTTCATAGTTTGGTTTTCAGTTAAAGGTGTAGTGTGTAATATTTTTGGTAATCTAAATTATGAAATTTAATGTCGAATAAATCATTTAGTTGTTATATAATCATTTTAAGTATTTTTTTTTTGTATTTTAAGATTACTTTTTTATACACATCTTGGATCACCGTAATGTCTTTCCACATTTTTATGCATAAGTATCAAGCCAAAAGACTTTTGTAGGTTATTGTAAATACTTATAAAATAAGTAATGACCATTATAAAGGAAAACATTTGCATTTTGACATCTGACAGCTAGATTACGTGCTGCACCATATAACATTTTTTCAGAAGAGTCTGGCTTTGTCATATCCCGAGTGCTTTTGTCCGCGCTCGGGTTATACCTCCTCCTTGTCAGACTTTGACAGCAGGTGTCGTCACTCGGGTTTCCCGGGCTCTGATTGGCCAGACGCTCGGGGGCTCTCCGCTGTCAGAGCCTGAGCAGCTGCGCCGCATTGTCAATCATGAGCAGCTGGCTTTAAATGTCAGCGCAAGTGAATTGGACTCTGCGGCTGTCTCGTCAAGAGTCTTATGACTTTCCCCGTCTCCTTATCAACATGCTCCTTGGGTTCCCCGACGAATCCCGCTGCATGTAAGTCTACCTGTTATCATTGGAATTGTACTTCTCCCTAGCTTACATTCCTTGCTATTGCGGCAGACGAGAGCTCCTCGTCTCAGCCGTTACCCTCTCCTTGTATCACGTTAATATTCCTTGCCTTTGCGGCGAACGAGAGCCCCTCGTCTCAGCCGCTAACCCCTCTTGTGTGTTCATATTGTTGTTGTGTAACGAAGCCTACGTGGCAAGTTGTTCTGTACACCCAAGCCCTGTACTATATAATAAAACACTGAATTGCAGCTTACTGGACTGTGGCGTCTTATGCTGGCTCGTGAGGGCCAGCCGTGACAGTAGACAGCCGCCAGAAGGAGACGCCGTTCTCAGTAAGTTGCGTTCTGGGAACTTTGCCCCTTCCTGTCCGGGTACGTGGCGTTGGAAACATGCTATCTCAGCGGAGTCGTTCTCGGGGTTCCCACAGCCAGCTGACCAAGGCGCTGGAGGAGGTAGATGAAATCCTCATCATCGCCTCCGACCTCGATGGGCATCCTGATACCCTCCTCGCCCCTCCTCTCCTCGGTTATCAGCCCGATGAACACTGGTATTTAGATCGGGCTGAGGACGTGCTTGACCGATTGCCTTCCCGCTACAACGGTCACCCCGGGGTCGACGCGAGGAGGCTCGACATCGCTGCCCAATGTCAGATTATTCAAATGTACGAAGAGGAAGAAGCCACAAGGTGGGGTGACCTCAGACTCCAGCTGCCTGAGGCGCTGAAGGAAGTGGATGACATCATCAGCGCTTCCGCCCGCCTTGACGACCCTTCCGAAGTGCACTGCTACCTGGACTGCGCTGAAAGGACGCTCGACCAATTGTCTCCCTGCTACGCCGACCACTCGGACATCCAAGCGAGGAGACGAGAGATCGCCGCCCACCGCGAGGCGTTCCAGGAGTTCGAGGAGGAACGAGGCCGATGGCGGAGTAGTCGGAGCTCCCGCTGCCCGCTCAGGAATCCGGATCCTTTTCTCGATCCAGTCCTGGAGTTCGCACCACCCGGGGCCCGTCGAAGATGTAGGCGCCGTGGCCAGAGACGTTCTCAGCGCGACTCCCTTCCGGGTCCCGCTCCGGTTCACTGGACTGACCCCATTCATCCCACAGCTGTCTCTCCAGCGTCTCACCAGGGGGAAATCCCTTCAGCCTTTCTCCCCGGGCCTGTTCCCCTCGCTGAGCTGTCAGCGTGTCACGCCCGGCCCGACTCGGCTGTCACCCCCTCCTTCTCGACGCCCTCTCCAGCGGCTGGGAGTTTGAGGAGTTTTGTTCCAGTGGACTTCACGGCTACACCATCCCGAGTGGCCCCCTCTCCTCCTTCTAGAGAGTCTTCGGCCACCACCCGGCGGGAGGAGGAAGGAATGACGTTCCCTGCAGCAGGTTCTACAGCCCCTCCGGGAGGCAGGCAAGTACAAGTTCACTTTTTTCCATCTAATAGTGATTTGTTCTGTCTGACTCCTGGGGGTGAGGTTCGGGGTTTGCAGCCCCCCGAGCCTCCACTCCCTGCTGATATGTTAATTAAACCTGCTGCCTCTGTGTCTCCCCCTGCTGAGCATGCTTCGACTCCTGAGGAGCGTCACCAGACGAGGAGTGAGCCTGCGGCCCTCGGGCAGAAGACCCCAGCCCCGCAGCCATTTTCTGGACAGAGGAGATCGGATGACTGGTTGGAGCCTGTGCCGACGACGGCGCGTCCCCGGGACTCCACAGATGAACAGTCCGGTCCAGCGGGCCAGGAGCCCCCCACCTCCACGCCACATGAACCGCCAGCGTGGACGATGATGTCGGGGGGCCCTCGAGCTGCAAGAGCCTCTCTTCCAGGGGCAGATGACGTCACGACAGAGTGGGAACCGGATGACGACCTCCTCCCGTTTGAGCCCGGATCGCCGGAGTCCTGGACGGCGTCCGAACCCGAGATCAGGCGAGTGCTCAGTGCTGTTTTTGTCTTTTCTTTCCTTAAGCATTTCTGCCTGACTCTTTGGGAGTCCTCTTTCCAGATCACCGGCACAGAGCAGATCCCTACCGCTAAGCCGGAGGACCCGAATTCTCTGTGGGAGATCGATATGGGTGCTGCGTCCGCTCAATCGGAGCTCGGCGTCATGGTGGTCCCGGCCCAATCAGGGTCCGACGCGGGTACTGCTCCCGCTCAATCGGAGCTCGGCGTCATGGTGGTTCCGGCCCAATCGGGGTCCGACGCGGATGCTGCTCCCGCTCAATCGGAGCTCGGCGTCATGGTGGTCCCGGCCCAATCAGGGTCCGACGCGGGTACTGCTCCCGCTCAATCGGAGCTCGGCGTCATGGTGGTTCCGGCCCAATCGGGGTCCGACGCGGATGCTGCTCCCGCTCAATCGGAGCTCGGCGTCATGGTGGTTCCGGCCCAATCAGGGTCCGACGCGGGTGCTGCTCCCGCTCAATCGGAGCTCAGCGTCATGGTGGTTCTGACCCGGGTCGTCCTGACCCAGGTGGGTCCCGGAGATTGTGCAGCTGACCCACCGCTGAACGCTTTCCAGGCCATTCCCTATCCTCGCCATGGCTCCTCCTTCCCCGCATTCGAGACTGCGGGAGTTAATTCCAGTTGGCTCGGTTCGCCGACTTTTCCCCAGCCATTCTGTTGGCAGGCCGATACTGCCCGACCACCCGGTGACCGGCTCTTTCCTTTTGGCGTCCAGGCCCGGCCTCCTGACAAACAGGATGATTCATTCGGCGCCCTGGTCCGGCCGCCGGAGACATGGTTTTCCTTGGCCCGGGGTTTGGGTAGGCCATCGGGACACGTTCCGCTGCTTCTGCTGGCGGCCTGGACGCTGGGTGCTGGGAGACCTCCTGAGCGGAATTATATAACTTTATTCTCTAGTGCATTCTCTTTCCTTCTCTTGCCCCTCCACTGGCATGTGACCGTGGTTTTTTTTTCTTCCCTCAGACTGAAATACCCCACAGGGGATTGAACTTCATGTATATAGTGACTACTTTCTGTTAATGGATATATATTCTCTCGCCGTTATTTTTCATGTGTTTTTCGTGGGATTTGTTCATTGCACTCCCGATTAGAGACTCTTCAGAGCAGAATTTTTCTTTCCTTTTGGCAGAACGCTATTATGTGTGTTGTATTCCTCTTATAGGGTGTGATAGCTATTTCTGATGTTACTCCCTTACTCAGGTCTTGTCTTTTTTTGGTATCAGTGTTGCCTTTTGGATTTGAAGATTTCTGTAAACATTAACTTTGGAGATGAAGGTATTATTTGTCCATTTATTTCCTTGACTCTGCCTTGTATTTTTTGTCCTTTGACTGGTGTTCGATGTACCCTCATCATGGTTTTCTTTCTTAGTAATATGTGTGAAATTACATGGGCTGGTAGTCCTTGTCTTATGTTATAGGTGGGAGATGCCCATTTAGCACTGGTTTTTCTTTTCTTACTATTGTTCTTCTTAGTGTCCCCGTTTATGTACGGTTTTGCCTTTTTTCCCTCCCTTCCCCGATGTATTTGTCCCCTGGTTGTTTTTCTGCCCCTACCCTTTGTTGTCACTTGTGAGTTTGACCCTGCTCCCCTCCGCCTGCTTCCTCCTCCACCCTCCCTGGGGTGGGGTGGGGGGGTCTGGATGTTACTCGCGACCAGGAGTTCGCGTAGGGGGAGGGGTCCTGTCATATCCCGAGCGCTTTTGTCCGCGCTCGGGTTATACCTCCTCCTTGTCAGACTTTGACAGCAGGTGTCGTCACTCGGGTTTCCCGGGCTCTGATTGGCCAGACGCTCGGGGGCTCTCCGCTGTCAGAGCCTGAGCAGCTGCGCCGCATTGTCAATCATGAGCAGCTGGCTTTAAATGTCAGCGCGAGTGAATTGGACTCTGCGGCTGTCTCGTCAAGAGTCTTATGACTTTCCCCGTCTCCTTATCAACATGCTCCTTGGGTTCCCCGACGAATCCCGCTGCATGTAAGTCTACCTGTTATCATTGGAATTGTACTTCTCCCTAGCTTACATTCCTTGCTATTGCGGCAGGCTCCTCGTCTCAGCCGTTACCCTCTCCTTGTATCACGTTAATATTCCTTGCCTTTGCAGTGAACGAGAGCCCCTCGTCTCAGCCGCTAACCCCTCTTGTGTGTTCATATTGTTGTTGTGTAACGAAGCTTACGTGGCAAGTTGTTCTGTACACCCAAGCCCTGTACTATATAATAAAACACTGAATTGCAGCTTACTGGACTGTGGCGTCTTATGCTGGCTCGTGAGGACCAGCCGTGACAGGCTTTTTCATTTGTTGCCACACACAATAGCAAAGTTCCATGTTTTCTTTATAGTTGCAGTATGAATTCATAAATGCTACATAAACTACATTTCTTGTATATTCATTGATATATGTACGCGTATATAAATAAATTAATATATGAAATTTATAAGCAGCATAATCTTTATTTTAATGGCCAAATAGCTGTTGGGGTGGGGGGGAGGCAAAATCGCTCTTTGCTTGGCAAAGGTTGCAAACCTCTTTACTACACCTAGGCCCAGGAGTGAGTAGTGATGGGACTTGCTGTGCAGAGCTCTGGAGTATGCGCTGAGTAAATCCAGGAAATATTTTGCAAAGCACATGTCAAGGCATGTATTGATGACGTATGTGATGACGTCTGAAGCCTCACCGGCTGGTCGTACCCTACTGCTGAATCAGGAAGCCATCCATGATTTGGCACACAGCATGAAATAAAGTGAGCAGCTATGGTGGAAATCCCCATCCCTCACGTTTTGTGTTGTCAGGTCTTGGACTGTGTATGGGGTTTGTCACAGTCAATCATCATTTTCAGATGGAACCAGCACTAAAAAGACAGACTTCTCCCGTTTGGGAACATTTTGATCTCATTTCTCCCAATAAGGTATTTGCTAGTGGCGGTGGGTGATAAAAAATTTTGGGGACGGCGCACTTTGATGTGATGGGTGAAGTCATCTAAGGACCCTCACAGACCAGAGCAAAACGCAAAAATATAAAGTCAAAAGGCTTGGAACAGAATAAATTCAGAAAACAGAACACTTTAATGAAAACTGAAGTACTTTGCTGCCAGATGTGTTAAAGTAGTTGAAAATTTTAACAAGAACAGCTTCATATCATCTGATACATTGGGCCTCATGCAAAAACGTGTTAGTATGTAAAAATCCCACATTGTTAGTAAGCCGCATTAGTATGAACAAAACTACTTCAGATTCAACAAACACTCGTACATCCTACAAATGGGTGTAAACAGTACAGATAAATATGGTGAATCACACCCCCGTATAAGGGAGCGCGTGTTCACTAGTATTGAAGATTTGCTTAACTGAGGCCCTAAAACTACCATATAAGGCCCTGCTTCCCATCATCTGGCCAGAAGTTTCATTCACAAAAATGGTTTCAAAGTGTAAGAAAAAAAAATTCTTGTGGTGAAGTGGAGTTCTCCTGCCTGAGATCCAAAAGGTTAAAAAAAAAAAAAAATTAAGTAGCGTCAGCAGTGGAATCAAAGGACCAGCAAAAATGAAAGAATCCATCAGATTCTAGGAAATATTTCAGATGGTCTTGTTAGTGTCCGACATGTAGACACACACATCGAACCTTAGTGTATATTTGCATGGTATAATTTGGACACTGATGAAATTATACTGCTTTTCATTATTTGTAATTATTTTAATTTTAATTATTACTTGAATCAAAGGATTAAATTTTGTCAACTAATTAAGTTTATAGGGTATAAGATACTTGTTTCAGACAAAATACAAAGCCGTTTCGTGAAAGCTAGATTAGAAAAACAGCGAACTATTTACACAAAACTCTTACAACTAGTCTGGACTACTCCTAAATTTTGTCAGTACCTGTACTTAATTTCCAGATACAACAGATCACGTGAACTTGTAGGATTCCAGAAATCGTGGGAAGCCGTGGGAAGGCTGGATAATCAGAAAAGTCAGGCCAAGGTGAGTAGTTCTGTGAGTAGTGCATGCAGTAAGTGTGCTTAGGCATGTCGTCATAATAATAATCCTAATGATAGTCCTATATGAGTAAATTAAAATAGACCTAGGCCTACTCTAATTAGCAAAATATGGGATCACAACCTTTTCACAAAGGACTTATTTTAATTGAGATAAAAATTTAAGAAAAAAGGCCTCACATATTTTCTGTGATAATGTAGATCTAGGCCTTACTGTACATAGCCTATTTAACTAGTATAGACTAACCATATATCGAAATGAAAAAAAACCCCAAAACATGCAAGTTAGGTTAACTGGAGACTCTAAAGTGGCCCCAGGCATGACTGTGTGTGTGAATGGTGAAAGGGTTGGACGCTGCACCAGTGGCTGCCTCATCCACTCATGTAGATGCCCGGTAATTTCCCCATTGTGGGACTAATAAAGGATTAAAAAAATAATTTGTCACACTGTGATGAATAGGCCCAAACGGAATAAAAGTTTTAGATTAGATTAGATTAGATTCAACTTTATTGTCATTACACATGTATGAATACAAGGTAACGAAACACAGTTTAGCATCCAATCAGAAGTGCAAAGGACAGCAGTGCAGTATATACGGTAATTAACAGTATGTGCAATTTAAGCAAATATATGCAACTATATGCAGCAGTGCAGAAAGTTAAGAGTACTGTTATGTGCAAATAATGTGCAATAAGTTAGATGTAGTTATGTAGTTATGCAGTTATGTACAGGTGAGGATGGTAAGAGATGATGGTAAGAGAGTCAGCGGGGAACTAAGTTCAATAACGTGACAGCTGTTGGAAAGAAACTGTTCCTAAACCTGCTGGTTCTAGTCCGAAGGTTTCTGAAACGTCTTCTGGAGGGGAGAAGCTGGAACAGTCCATGAGCAGGATGGTTGGAGTCCCTAAGAATGCTGCGTGCCCGGTGCAGACATCTTTTCCTGTAGACGTCCTCTATAACTGGAAGTGGAGTCCCTGTGATGCGTTGGGCGGTTTTCACCACCCGCTGCAGCGCCTTGCGGTCAGCGACAGAGCAGCTCCCATACCAGACTGTGATACAGTTGGTCAGGGTGCTCTCTATCACGCAGCGGTAGAAGTTGCCCAGGATGTCAGTTGACAGATGGTTCTTCCTCAGTGTCCTCAAGAAGAAGAGGCGCTGATGGGCCTTCTTGATCAGGCTGGTGGTGTTAACTGACCAGGACAGGTCCTCCGAGATGTGGGTCCCCAGGAATTTGAAGCTGGGGACACGTTCAACAGCTATGCCATTGATATGGATGGGGTCATGTGTTTCTTCCCTCTCCTTCCTGTAGTCCACTATGAGCTCCTTGGTTTTGCTGGTGTTAAGGAGCAGGTTATTGTCAGCGCACCAAGTAGCCAAGTGCTACTTGGTGCGCTAAGTTAAGGCCTAATACTAATTCTTGTATAATTATCTTCATCAATATTAGGATTCTGATCGAAAACATGATGCCTTCCCTCCTGCTTCCACATCCTGGACATGGGACCAGGCAGTGGTGCTGTTAAAGGTGATGGGTAATCAATAAAAATGGGCATGTAGAACTGATCCAGTGTTGACTGGTAATCAGTAGTCGACGACCAGCATCAGGAATAATTTAGTACAGATATAAACACTGTCAGATGATCAGGAATCAGAAGTCCTCCTTAGGTGTCCTTGATGATTACTATTCCTGATTAGTATATTATAAATAATTCAGTCAACATACATGTACCACCATCATGACCATTATGCACTGATGACCAGCATTACAAGTAAATTATGAGTTCACAGATAACATTGTATGATGACCAGCATCCTGATTAATTTATTCAGCATGCTGGTCATCATATTTTGCAAATTACATTAGGCCTAGGCACTTTATAGCAAAATTAAAGCACTGCATTATATTTTAATTTACTCATACAGGACTATCATTAGGACTATTATTATGACGACATGCCTAAACACACTTACTGCATGCATTACTCACATTGTAGCACCTTGGGGGAGTCAGATTAATTAGCATCTCAGACAAGAGACAGTGGATAAGCACGGGAGAACAATGGCGAGATAGCAGGAAGGAGTCAAGGACGTAGGAGGTTGAATGCAGTGTAATGCAAATGTCCTATTGTGTGTGGGAAAATGCCATGAAACTTGTGAGGAGTGAGTTGGGTAAAAGAAGAGTGCCTGCTGAAATGTTTCATTCTGTTCTGTGCTTGAGAGATGCGAAGTGTGTAATAAACCGTCTGCCATGAATCTGCCTCTTATTTCACACACTCCACACTGGTGACCCAAGACGTATTATGGAACACGAGGCAAGAACCCCGGAGCCGGCCCGGTCAGGAAGCTCCAGCGAGGCGGCAGCCATCCCACAGACAGCCCGGACTGGAACCCTCAGCCACGCGTGTGCGGTTTCAGTCAAGCTACTGGATTTCTGGCAGCACAACCCGTGCTCTTGGTTCCACCACACCGAGGCCCAGTTCGCCCTCCGGGGAGTAACGGCAGACAACACCAGATTCTACCATGTGGTCGCAGCGCTGGACGCCCGCACAGCCCAGCAGGTAGCGAGCTTGCTCGATCAGCCTCCAGCCAGCAACAAATACGAGGCGCTCAAGGCTGCGCTCACCCGGCGCTACACGCTCTCGGAATGTGAGAGAGCGGAGAGGCTCTTGACGCGGGCTGAGTTAGGAGATGGTTCGGCCGTAGACCTGATGGAGAAGATGCTGGAGTTAATGGGCACGGACAACGGGCACTTTCTGTTTTCCCACCTCTTCCTCCGGAACCTTCCAACAGTGGCGAGAGCGGTTCTGGCCAATTCGCCGTTGCTGGCCGCGTGTGACTACTGTGCGCTAGCCCAGGAGGCAGACCGGATCATCCTCACCAGCCGGGCGATCACAGTCAACGTAGCAGCGGCGGAGCCCAGCGAGATGACCAGAGGAGGTGAGGAGCCACCGACGGTAGCAGCAGCAGGGGCCAAGGAGCGCCAGAGAGACATGCTCTGTTTCTACCACCGCCGCTTCGGAGTGAACGCACGCACATGTGCGCCACCATGCCAATTCAAGCGCTCGGGAAAAAGCTGAGGCCAGCGGTCGATAGCAGCTGCGACCCTCGGTGAAGAAAACAAGCTGCTCTACCTGACGGACACGCGCTCGGGGAACCGTTTCCTCGTGGACACCGGAGCCCAGAAGAGCTTCATCCTGCCGACCTACGCTGACCGGCTGGCAGGAACTAGCGGCCCCGAGATGTTGGCAGCAAACGGCTCGGAAATTAAGACCTTTGGTGAGAGGACACTGATCTTATCTCTACACGGCCGTACATATGAGTGGACTTTTGTTGTAGCAGCACTGAATTACCATATCCTGGGGGCTGATTTTCTGCATGCACATGGTTTACTGGTTGATGTTGCTAACAGGCGCCTGGTTAATGCACTGTCCTTTGACTCTCTCCCCTGTATAGCTCGAGTGACCCAGCCAACAGCATAAGCCAACGTCACAGCTCCAGGCGATAAGTTCCACACACTGCTCGCTCAGTTCCCAGCACTCACGGTCCCGACGTTTCCGGCGGCCATCGCTAAACACGGGGTGGAGCACTTTATCACCACCACTGGGCCGCCCGTTTTTGCAAGACCTCGGCGCTTGGACGCAGCTAAACTGGCCATAGCGCGCAAGGAGTTCGCCAACCTGGAAAGGTTGGGCATCATCAGGCGTTCGAACAGCCCATGGGCATCCCCGCTACACATGGTCCCTAAGGCTGAGGGATCGTGGCGACCGTGTGGTGATTTCCGCAGGTTGAACAACGCCACAGCGCACGACCGCTACCCAATTCCCCACATACAGGATTTTTCCGTTCACCTCGCCGGAGCGTGCATTTTTTCTAAAATAGACCTGGTCCGCAGTTACCACCAAGTCCCAGTGCGCGCGGAGGACGTACCCAAAACAGCGGTAATAACTGTTTGGTCTATTCGAGTTCCTGCGCATGCCATTTGGGTTAAAAGGCACGGCACAGACATTCCAGCGCATGATGGATGCAGTGCTGCACGATCTCCCGTTCGTGTTTGTCTACCTGGACGATATCCTGGTAGCCAGTGCGACCGAAGACGAACATGAAACCCATCTCACGACGGTTTTCCGGAGGTTGGAGGAGCACGGGTTAATAATCAACCCGGCGAAATGCCAGTTCAGCGTGACGGAGATTGATTTTTTGGGGCACTGCATCTCTCCAGAAGGAGCAATCCCGCTGCCCGACAAAATGCACGCCGTGGCGGATTTTCCCCAGCCTCAGACAGTCAGGGCGCTGCAGGAATTTTTGGGGATGGTGAACTTTTATAACCGTTTCCTTCCCCGCGTGGCACAGCTCATGCAACCATTGTACGCCGCGCTCAAGAGACAGAAACCCGGGGATAGGGTCGAATGGACCCTGGAGCGAGAGCGGGCTTTCTTGGAAGTTAAAGCAGCCCTGGCAAATACCGCACTGCTGGCGCATCTGGACCCGGCGGCCCGGATAGCGCTCACCACCGACACTTCAGATGTGGCCATAGGGGCTGTCGTAGAGCAGCGCGTCGCCGGGGCTTGGCAGCCGCTCGCCTTTTTCAGCAGAACTTTGCGCGACAGCGAACGTAAATACAACGCGTTTGACAGAGAGTTGCTGGCTCTCCACCTGCCCATACGCCACTTCCAGTTCTGGCTGGAAGGGCGCAACTTCACCGCGTTCGTGGACCACAAGCCGCTAACATTCGCGATGGCCACGGTTTCAGAACCGTGGTCGGGCCGGCAGCAGAGACAGCTGGCCGCAATCTCAGCGTTTACTACTGATATTCAGCATGTGTCGGGTAAACTGAATGTGGTGGCGGACTGCCTCTCGCGCACCGTGGTGGCCCCGGTCTGCGTGGGGATAGATTACGCAGCCATGGCCGCAGAGCAGATTAGCGATGCAGATGTGCGCGTGCTCCAGTCTAGACCAACAGGGTTAAGGCTGGAGAGCAGGGTGCTGCAAGATCAGAATCAGAATCAGAATCAGAATCAGCTTTATTGCCAAGTATATTTACAAGTAAACATACAAGGAATTTGACTTGACATTGGACGCGCACGTTAGGCGCATCCAATGACGCGGCAGCCATGCAAGGCGCCTGTCATACAGTAGGGATAAAGAGGGGAAGGGAGGGGGAGGAAAACACAATAGGAGAGAGAAAAAAACATAGTTAATCAGAATAACGCTCGTATAAGCTCATATAAAGCTCAAATGAGCCAAATTTTGACTACACAGAAAAAACCCCTCTATGCACAATTAGCAGACAATATAGATCACACAAACAAGAGTTGAGAGAGGCAGTGTATGTATGAGTCAGTATATGGGTGTTTTTTTTGGTGGGGGGGGGCCAGTGCACTATATCAGGGGTATCCGACTTTCAAGCGCTCTCTCTTTTTCTGTAATTTGCAGATGTCAGTTTCATTTTTATAATATGCAAGGGAACATAAAAGAGTTTCAGACTTGCACTGCAATTTTTAAAAAAAATCATTGATTTTGCCGTTAGAATCGAAACTATTGGTCGTGTCCCCTCATTTTTCCCAGTTTTTGTGTGACATGAAAATCGCATCAATTTCAAAGTACTGTAACGTGATCTCTGAGTAACTCTTTCTACTCAAAATGCAAGAGATAACAGAGTTGTAATGCAAATTCAAAATAAAACGTTCCCCAATGTGATCGGATCTATGGTTTTTGTACGGCGACCCCTGCAAATTTACTTGTACGACGTAAATTTCCGTGTCCCCAAATTTACGCAGCAACATGCAAGTTATTTGGTAAAGTAACCAGAAAACAGGAAGTGCTGATGCTTTTCACTTTGCACCTTTCAAATCCCAAACCATACACGTAAAAAGGAGATCAGTCTTTGTGAAGCTCAGATGTAGAATATTTCAATAAAATCTCAAACATTTATGACACATCGAATATGGTGTCCTTTAAAAAATTTACGTCCTCGGTCTTGGTCGGCCGCGCGCAGCCCCGTCTGGCGAGGTGACCGCCCTGGGAAAGCACTTTTATTTTCTCTACCCCGGATGTGCTCAACCCATGTGGAGAGGATTAACTGTGGTCACTTTATATTGAAGTTATCGAAGGTCCAAACTTCCGTGTCCCGCATTTACGCCTTTTGTGATTTTACGTCTTATCCAACAAACAGGGAGAATTTGAAGGTATGTATACACGTTATCACATCTTAATATGTCATGAAAATGTAGCTGTTGATGAGTTTTGATGCGTGAAAACTACTGGAAGTGTTGAAGTTGTTTCGTGTAAAACGTGTGCCATTGCAAAGTGCATTGGCACACGGGGAAACAAAAGCCCGAGTGTCCCGTTTACGTCTCCATTTACAAGTAGTTGAAGTGAGCGCTCATCCTCAAGAGTTCCTGAACACGAATGCCGTTACGAAAATAGTTAATAGTTTCATAAACCTGACACAATTGGATAGTGATTAGTCAATTTCATGTGCAGATTTGATCAATTTTAAATTTTGCCACCAATGTCACACATTGGACCCCTAATAAATAAAAAACACCCATATATGTGTCAGTTCGTGTAATGTTGTATGCATTTGTGTAGTGTAGGTGTGACAGTTACTAGTGAACAGCAGAGGACGCCTCCAGGCAGTGGATAGATGTTATAATCATGTGACTTATAAACAAGTCCGGAGTCTAGCTCTTCGCTTGCAGATGAAGGCACATGGACTGTCCTTGAGAAGTTCATCTGCTGAAACAACAGCAGCTGTCTGTCGATTGTTTGGGTTAGCAGCCGCCACTTCTGCTTATCTCATCGAGGAGGAATGTAAACAGGGCATCAAAACAAGGTCAAATCTACACAGCTCAGAGCCCATGGAGAATAGAATTTTCCTCTCTCATGCGCTTGTGCTTCATAATTTTAATATTAATATACAGGCTTAAACAGGCATTCCATTCCATAGAGAGCACAGGGCTCCAGATGTATTCCTCCACTGAATCACTGTCATTCAGTTCACCGTTGCCGCTACTCATGCCCTCCCCAACTGGTCGAATTTGATGAAGGAGCTTGCCGGGTCCGCTTTGATCAGCTCTCTCACCTTCCTTCAATTTCTGATACATCAGGGAACTTCACAGCCAAAAATAGAAGTCCTGAGATCATAACCAATAATGTTTCCTGCCAAATCTCCACAGACGCATGAATTCCAATGTCCATGAGTCTCCTCGTTGGGTTCCTCCTGACCCGATCTTCTTTTGAAGTGGTGACAATCACAGTTAAGCCGCTTTCCAGATCCATAATTTCCATTTAGATTAAGATTCAGCAGAAGAGCGACTAAACACAGACAAAAACGCAACATTGCAAGCTGGGATCAGAAAGGAAAAGAGAGGATTAGAAAAGCGTCTACTCTCTCTCAGAGCCGGAAGTGAAAAAGGCAAAAACGCGCCCCCTCCCCCTAATCTGCGATGTCGCCACGGGACGCCCGCGTCCAGTGGTCCCAGTCACATACCCAGGAGTGCGCGCCTCGGTCAAAATGGTGGGAAAGAAGTTTGTGTGGCGGACTCTACGCAAACAAGTAAAAGAGTGGGCTGCAGCCTGCGTGGCGTGCCAACGAGCCAAGGTACACAGACACACGAAGGCTCCCTTGGAGCCGTTTTGGGTACCGGCTGAGGTTCGACCATGTTCACGTGGACCTTGTGGGCCCCCTCCCGCCATCACAGGGGTGCACGCACCTCCTGACAGTGGTGGACCGCACCACGTGCTGGTCAGAAGCAGTCCCGCTGGCGGCAACCACGTCCGCAGATGTAGGATGTGCTTTTTTAACAGCATGGGTGGCGCGTTTTGGAGTCCCGTCAGACATTACATCTGACAGGGGCCCTCAATTTGTTTCTGAACTCTGGTCCGTGATGGCCCACAGCCTGGGTGTTACAATTCACCGCACAACCACATACAACCCACAGGCCAATGGTTTATGCAAGCGTTTTCATAAATCACTGAAAGCAGCGCTCAGGGCTTCACTGATGGATGCAAATTGGGTAGACAGGCTGCCGTGGGTTTTATTGGGGTTGCGCTCCACGCCAAAAGAGGATCTGGAAACTTCCCCGGCAGAGCTCGTTGTTGCGCAGCCCCTACGGCTGCCCGGGGAATTTCTGCCAGATATTCCCGCGCCGGGCAGCTCCCCGTCTCAGCTTTTACAGCATAGTGCAAACACAGGCATGCTGCCGGGCCCGGCCCACCACTGTTTTCCACTTGTTTTCGTGCCTAAAACTTTTAAGAGCACGGAGTTCGTGTTCGTCAGACACGATGCCCACCGCCCTCCATTGCGCCCACCCTATGATGGACCGTTCAGAGTGTTGGAAACAGGAGATAAACATTTTTTGCTAGACTTGGGGGTAGAAGGGAGAGAATTGGCATAGACAGACTCAAACCCACTTTCGTTGTGGCGGACGAGCAAGTGCTGTTGGCTAGGGCCCCTCGGCGTGGAAGACCCCCACGGAGAGCTCCCCAGGGAAACGATTCACCAGAGCAGCCACACGGACATACGGAAGTGGCCCCCCCCTCGTCACGGCCCACCCGCAGTCAGACACACTCCCAGCAGCCCCCCATCGGCACAGCAGCGCCACGGAGGCAGTAAACCCCAGTTACAGCAGATACGGGAGGAGACTGAAGCCCAAACGGCGTGTGGACTGATGTTCTATTGTTCTATCTAACATGCTGGGGGGGGGGCAGTGTAGCCCCTTGGGGGAGTCAGATTATTTAGCATCTCAGACAAGAGACAGTGGATGAGCATGGGAGAACAATGCTCAGGAGGTTCCTGGCGAGATAGCAAGAAGGAGTCAAGGACGTAGGGGGTTGAATACAGTGTAATGCAAATGTCATATTGTGTGTGGAGAAATGCCATGAAACTTGTGAGGAGTGATTTGGGTAAAAGAAGAGTGCCTGCTGAAATGTTTCATTCTGTTCTGTGCTTGAGAGATGTGAAGTGTGTAATAAACCGTCTGCCATGAATCTGCCTCTTATTTCACACACTCCACAACATAACTATTCGCCTTGGCTTGACTTTTCCGATTATCCAGCCGTCCCACGGCCGCTAAACATAATGTCAACTTGATTTCTATAGTTCACCGGTTGCACAAGATTATAAGCTGTGTCTCCATACCAACAATTTAAAAATCTGTTAATTCTTTGGGAAGTTATTGAGGTAAAAGTGGCACCATTTACTACTAAACTCATTCATTCACCATTGACTCGTTGAGTGTTTTGGGTGTACCAATATGGCGGCCCGGTGGTTTCACTCAACTCTGTACTCACTAATTAGGCATGCTCAATCCAGTGTTTTCTATACAGATCAGTGGTCCTCAGAGTCAAGTTTTGAATGGCCAATGAAAAGCTCCTATTGCTCACATGGGGCAGAAAAGTTTACTGGCTTGAATGATTCTCAAGCTACGTTCCAATCCACAGTGTACTTCAGCTGTATTCCCTACTCCCTGCTCCTTTCCAGAGAATATCAGTAATTAGCTGCCCTTCACAAAATTTCTCCATTTGAAACACCCTGTAACCGTCGGCTCCTCCTCCATGCGTTACCACGGTAACCATGGACACATACTGATACTAGTACTAGTACTGATACTAGTACTGTCCGGGGGACGGCAGTGGCTCAGGAGGTAGAGCAGGTTGTCCAATAACTACTTGGTTGGCGGTTCAAATCCCACTCTCCCCAGATATCCTGCCGTTGTGTCCCTGGGCAAGACACTTCAGCCCCAATTGCCCCTGGTGGGTCTGGAAGCGCCATGTTAGGCAGCATGCCGCAATCAATGGGTGGATAGCAGGATCTGTAAAGCGCTTTGGTCATCAAGAAATGAGAATAAAAGCACTATATAAGTGAATACCATTTACTATGGTGGATAATTTATATTTCTTAAATAAATAATCCTTAATAATTATCAGTCAGTTGATATAAACAATAACCAACATCAGTTTAACTTGTTAATAACATTAGCAACAATAGTTTGTTTTACTTGGGTTTGAAGCACAATGGCTTATGGGTAATCTTCTTGTCAACTTCCAGTAAAGTGATGTACGGTTGTTCACTTCTTCCCTGCACAGTTCTCAGTTCCCTTTGAACTGAAGACCGTTCACTCGCTTTGGTTTGGAATCTCAGTTAATATGGTGGATACCCTGTGTAGTCCACTTCGGAGTACACTATTGGGTGATGGGAACGCAGCTTCAGTGTGACTGGCGCCCCTAACCAGGAAGTGATCTATATTGCAAGCCTACAGATTGAAAGATTATTTAAAATGGGCGGCGCGGTGGCGGATTGGTTAGCACTGCGGCAGCACAGCAACTCACCCTTGGCCGGGGGATCCTGGGTTCGATCCCAGCCCCCGACCAACAGTGATCTGTGTGGAGTTTGCATGTTCTCCCCGTGTCTGCGTGTGTTTACTCCGGGATTTCTCCGGTTTCCTCCCACATGCCAAAAACATGCAAGTTAGGTTAATTGGCATCAAACTGGGGATTCTAAATTGTCCTTAGGTATGACTGTGAGAGTGAATGGTTGTCTGTCTCTCTGTGTTGGCCCTGCGATGGACTGGCGATCTGTCCAGGGTGTACCCTGCCTTTCGCCCAAAGATGCTGGGATAGGCTCCAGCCCCCCGCGACCCAAAAAGGATTAAGCAGAAGAAGATGAATGAATGAATGAATGCTGCTACAGAATCTTACATACCTACTACATAAGGACATACTATGTCTCTCATTTATTTTGCATAAAACAATTGATTTATTTAGGAAATATTTTTATCTCTGAATATTTCTAAGGGGGCAGCACACTTGCACCCTCCATTGATGCACTGCCTCTGGTATTTACAGGTATTAAGTTGATGTATTTTTCACAAATAGTAGCTATTGTAATTGAAGTGGTGCCCTAGAGGTACTGTAAAGCACCACAACTGGGAGGTCAGGGTTCAAGTCCCAGCTCAGTCATGCCATTCTTGCAATTTATTTTTATCTGCAAGGTGAAGTATCTGTTGTGTTTCAAAGAGCTTGGATACAACAATAACACATAATCTATGCTGAGGCGCTATCGTGCCCTGCATGAGAATAAGGACAATAGGAGTGAATGTACTGGGAAAGACAGAAATGTGTCTGCCCTACACTGTACAAACTTGCAGTAGCATTCCTTTGCACACCTGCATCCTCTGTGGACTGTGAGAGTATTTTCAAAAGCTGGTGAAATAATCTAAAAAAAAAAGAAGAAATTGCCTTAATCCAAAGACTGTTGAAAAGTTACAATATTATTTCTTAATGAAAATGTATAAGTAGCACAAGCACACCAGATAACACAAACATATTGACTGTAGTCATCCCAGTTTTATTTTGTCTTATTTTTTTCCCTTATGATCATTGATATTTCTTAAAGGACAGTACATTTATTGAAATGGAAAAAAATACACAAACCAATTGTGTAACCCTTGTAAAAATCTGCATGTTGTATACTTTTTGTCCAATAGATGGCTTAGTAGAGCAAATGAAGTTTCACATGAGGCATTGTCCATCCATCCACCTTTTTCCGCTTATGAACCAAATTGATGAAAAGCTTCAATACTTCGAGAAAGCCTCATCTGGACATCACTAGGAGTGAGCACTACCACAGAAGACCAGACAGAGACAGAGGCAAAGAAATGTTTTAACAGAATTATATTGAGGTGTAATTAGCAAGAATTCGGCCGAACTCTCACCACAAGAAGTAATCTGGAGGGCGAGAGGAGAGTAAGTTTCACAGTACAACTTCAGCACAAGTATACTGTAGTGTATTAAATGATTAAATTTGCAGAGCGGGTTGTAGCGTTCAAACTGGTGAGGATGGGCAGCGACAGACAGAGGTAAGTAATGGTGTTCAGTCTCAGGTACAGCCGCAGAGAGGGGTGAGACTGACTTTTTTTTTTCCGAGCAATTCCAGGTGAAGGTGAGCATCTGTGGACACGATAATTAACAGTTCAGATGGTGCCAAGGCTTCCTTGGTCATATGTCCTTTTTTCAGGCAGGGAGGCAACACTGAAGGTGAGCCTATGTTCGGGGCTGCTTTGGTGTTCGGCAGGTGAACATGTGTGAGCATGTGTGCGCACGCCATGTGTCTAAGACGACAAACAACAACAGCTGCTGTAACCAATTAAACTCGTTACAGACGGCCGTTGCCTTCAAACAACATAAAACCAAACTTTTTCAAACTGTCAATCATGCATCTGTACGGTGGAACCCGCAAACAAAGCCAAAGGGAATATTTGGAGGACATTTAAACATACGCAGCGTCATTTCAAAAACAGAACAACTGGAACATTTACTCACGGACTCAAATCTGGATTATTTGTGTCTCACAGAAACTTGGATGAACACCATGACTCCTCTATCTGTGTTTACAATCCCCGGATACAATGTTTACAGACGAGACAGAGGGAAAGGAAAAGGGGGCGGGGTTTTGATTTACGTTAAAGACAGCATTGACAGTTACCAGATAGACACCTCCGGTCAAACTCAGGAATGTGTCGGGGTCACAATAAGGCTATCTCCCCAAATGTCATTCATTGTACTCGCTGTGTATCGCCCACCAAATGCAACTAATGACTTTTACTCTGGTTTGGCTGAAATCTTAAAGAAATATGAAAGAAAGGAAATATTGCTAATGGATGATTTTAATATAAACTGGCTTGATAAAGCACGAAGGAAAAAGCTGAAACATATTACCAATTCTACACAAATGACACAATTAATAAATAAACCTACAAGACTGACTAAAAATTCACAAACTTTGATTGACCTAATTTTTAGTAATAAGCCGGATAGGGTAACCAAAACATATAATTTGATAACAGGTTTGTCAGACCATAATCTTACTTTAGTAGCCAGAAAATTCAACAAACTAAGGTATAGGGATCAACAGCAAATTAAAAAATCATCTAAAATTTCTTACATTCCAAAGAAAAATCAAATCTTCCTTGAGAATGACTTAAGCAAAATAAACACAGAGTTTCAAAATGATAAAACCTGTGATCAGTCATGCAGAAATATTACAACAGCTATAACAGATATTATTGCAAAATATACAGAATTGAAACAAAGAAAGTCCAATAAAAAGAGGCTGCCATGGTTTAACACCTCTCTTTGGGGCCTCATGAAACAAAGAGATATGGCCCTCAAAAAATTTCTTAAGTCAGGGCTGACCCCTGATCATTACACTTATAGAAGCTTGAGAAATAAAGTCACTATACAACTTCGAAAAGCAAAGGTTAACTTTTTTCTCAATATAATAAAGGATGCAAAAGGCAACAATAAACTTATCTGGAGAAGCATGGATAAACTATTGGGAAAAGAAAAACCAAGATGTGATGACTTAAAGCTAAAAATAAATTCTGTTATCCAAAATAACAACACTGCATTTTAATGATTATTTTATAAACTCTGTGTCACAATTGGCAAAGAGTTTTTCTAAGCCAAACTGCACTCATGAATTCCACTGTGATGCTCATTCTTTTAAATTGAGTAATGTAGATGAAGGGAATATCTCTAAAATCATATCCAATCTTAACAATAGTAAAGCTAAAGACATATTTGGAATGGATACAGCTTTTCTTTTTTTCTTTTCTTTTCTTTTTCTTTATTTATTTATGCAGGGACATGCACAATATACATTGACCTTAAAGAGGAAAGATGCATTGTACCAGGTTATAGCACAAGTGCTAATTTCCACCTGTAGTCCCTGGGCAGGCTGGTGTTAGCATTAAAAAGCAGACATTTGCTAAAACTACAAGTAAGCATTGATAAAAAACTAAAACCAAACATTGATTAAAAAACTAAAACCAAGCTTTGCTAAAAACTAAAAAACATTAATATCATTGATAAGAACCCAAAATATTGATAAGAACTAAAACATACTGTCATATTCCGAGCGCTTTTGTCCGCGCTCGGGTTATTCCTCATCCCTGTCAGGTTTTTGACAGCAGGTGTCGTCACTCGGGTTTCCCGGGCTCTGATTGGCCAGACGCTCGGGGGCTCTCAGCTGTCAGAGCCTGAGCAGCTGCGCCGCATTGTCAGTCATGAGCAGCTGGCTTTAAATGTCAGTGCGAGTGAATTGGACTCTGCGGCTGTCTCGTCAAGAGTCTTATGACTTTCCCCTGTTTCCTTATTGACATGCTCCCTGGTTCCCCGACGTATCCCGCTGCATGTAAGTCAACCTGTTATCATAGGAATGGTACTTCTCCCTAGCTAACATTCCTTGCTATTACAGCAGACGAGAGCTCCCCGTCTCAGCCGTTACCCTCTCCTTGTTTCTCGTTAATATTCCTTGCCTTTGTGGCGAACGAGAGCCCCTCGTCTCAGCCGCCAACTCCTTTTGTGTGTTCATGTTGCTGTTGTGTAATGAAGCCTACGTGGCTAGTTGTTTTGTACACCCAAGCCCTGTACAACACAAATAAAGAACTGAATTGCAACTTACTGGACTGAGGCGTCTTATGCTGGCTCGTGAGGGCCAGCCGTGACAGTAGACAGCCACCAGAAGGAGACGCTGTTCTCAGTAAGTTGTGTTCTGGGAACTTTGCCCCTTCCTGTCCGGGTACGTGGCGTTGGAAACATGCCATCTCAGCGGAGTCGCTCTCGAGGTTCCCACGGCCAGCTGACCAAGGTGCTGGAGGAGGTAGATGAAATCCTCATCATCGCCTCCGACCTCGATGGGCATCCTGACACCTCCCTCGCCCCTCCTCTCCTCGGTTATCAGCCCGATGAACACTGGTATTTAGATCGGGCTGAGGAGGTGCTTGACCTTCTGCCTTCCCGCTACAACAGTCACCCCGAGGTCGACGCGAGGAGGCTCGACATCGCTGCCCAACGCCAGATTATTTAGATGTACGAAGAGGAGGAAGCCGCAAGGTGGGGTGACCTCAGGCTCCAGCTGCCTGAGGCGCTGGGGGAAGTGGATGACTTCATCAGCGCTTCCGCCCGCCTTGACGACCCTTCCGAAGTGCACTATCACCTGGACTGCGCTGAGAGGACGCTCGACCAATTGTCTCCCCACTACACCGACCACTTGGACGTCCAAGCGAGGAGACAAGAGATCGCCGCCCACCGCGAGGCATTCCAGGAGATCAAGGAGGAACGAGGCCGATGGCGGAGTAATCGGAGCTCCCGCTGCCCGCTCTGGAATCTGGATCCTTTCCTCGATCCAGTCCTGGAGTTCGCACCACCCGGGGCCCGTCGTAGACGTCGGCGCCGTGGCCATAGACGTTCTTAGCGCGACTCCCTTCCGGAACCCGCTCCGGTTCACTGGACTGACCCCATTCATCCCACAGCTGTCTCTCCAGCGTCTCACCAGGAGGAGATCCCTGCAGCCTTTCTCCCTGGGCCTGCTCCCCCCGCTGAGCTGTCAGCGCGTCACGCCCGGCCCGACTCGGCTGTTGCCCCCTCCGCCTCGACGCCTTCTCCAGCGGCTGGGAGTTTGAGAAGTTTTGCTCCAGTGGACTTCGCGGCTACACCATCCCGAGTGGCCCCCTCTCCTCCTTCTAGAGAGTCTCCGGCCACCACCCGGCGGGAGGAGGATGGAATGACGTTCCCTACAGCAGGTTCCACCGCCCCTCCGGGAGGCAGGCGAGTACAAGTTCACTTTTTTCCATCTAATAGTGATTTGTTCTGTCTGACTCCTGGGGGTGAGGTTCGGGGTTTGCAGCCCCCCGAGCCTCTACTCCCTGCTGATATGTTAATTAAACCCGCTGCCTCTGTGTCTCCCCCCGCTGAGCACGCTTCGACTCCTGAGGAGCATCACCAGACGAGGAGTGAGCCTGCGGCCCTCGGGCAGAAGACCCCAGCCCCGCAGCCATTTTCTGGGCAGAGGAGATCGGACGACTGGTTGGAGCCTGTGCCGACGACGGAGCATCCCCGGGACTCCACAGATGAACAGTCCGGTCCAGCGGGCTGAGAGCCCCCCACCTCCATGCCACATGAACCGCCAGCGTGGATGATGACGTCGGGGGGTCCTCGAGCTGCAAGAGCCACTCTTCCAGGGGTGGATGATGTCACGACGGAGTGGGAACCGGACGACGACCTCCTCCTGTTTGAACCCGGAGCATCGAAGTCCTGGATGGCGGTAGAACCCGAGATCAGGTGAGTGCTCTATTTTCTATCTCTCATCTATTTTCTGGAGCATTATTGCCTGTCTCTCAGGGGGGCGAGCCGGGTGCAGCCGTCTGCTGCGCTCGAGCCTGTCTCGCGGGGTCTGCCGCTGCCGGTGATCCTGATTCCGGTTCCTTTTGTCCCTCTGAGCCTCTCCCCAGGGTCACTGGAGACGAACCTGCTCTGGGTGCCACCTTGGAGGTTCCGGTTCTCTGCACGGTGTTCGCCTCAGATGCTGCGCCCGGAAGTGCCTTACCGGCCCAATCGGGGTCCACC
Source organism: Pholidichthys leucotaenia (assembly GCA_020510985.1). Lineage (NCBI taxonomy): Eukaryota > Metazoa > Chordata > Actinopteri > Cichliformes > Pholidichthyidae > Pholidichthys > Pholidichthys leucotaenia. The sequence goes on along the minus strand of CM035845.1, from coordinate 32,625,613 downwards.
GGGGGTGCTCCGCCAGTTCAATTGGAGCTCGACGTCATGGAGGTTCCGGCCCAATCGGGGTCCGACGCGGGTGCTGCTCTCGCTCAATCGGAGCTCGACGTCATGGAGGTTCCAGCCCAATCGGGGTCCAACGTGGGTGCTGCTCTCGCTCAATCGGAGCTCGGCGTCATGGTGGTTCTGACCCGGGTCGTCCTGACCCAGGTGGGTCCCGGAGATTGTGCAGCTGACCCACCGCTGAACGCTTTCCAGGCCATTCCCTATCCTCGCGATGCCCTCTCCTTTGAGACTGCGGGAGTTAATTCCAGTTGGCCCGGTTCGCCGACTTTCCCCCAGCCATTCTGTTGGCAGGCTGATACTGCCCGACCACCCGGTGACTGGCTTTTTCCTTTTGGCATCCGAGTCCGGCCTCCTGACAAGCAGGATGATTCATTTGGCGCCCTGGTCCGGCCGCCGGAGACATGGTTTTCCTCGGTCCGGGGTTTGGATGGGCCGTTAGGGCACGTTCCGCTGCTTTTGCTGGCTGCCTGGATGCTGGGTGCTGGGAGACCTCCTGAGCGGAACTATATAACTTTATTCTCTAGTGCATTTTCTTTCCTTCTCTTGCCCCTTCACTGGCTTGTGACCATAGTTTTTTTTTCTCCCCTCGGACTGAAATACCCCACAGGGGATTGAACTTCATGTATATAGTGACTATTTTCCGTTAATGGATATATATTCTCTCGCCGTTATTTTTCATATGTTGTTTGTGGGATTTGTCATTGCACTCCCGATTAGAGACTCTTCAGAGTAGAATTTTTCTTTCCTTTTGGCAGAACGCTATTATGTGTGTTGTATTCCTCTTATAGGGTGTGATAGCTATTTCTGATGTTACTCCCTTACTCAAGTCTTGTTTTTTTTTGGTATCTGTGTTGTCTTTTGGATTTGAAGATTTCTGTACACATTAAGTTGGAGATGAAGGTATTATTTGTCCTTTTATTTCCTTGACTCTGCCTTGTATTTTTTTTTTTTTTTTTTGTCCTTTGACTGGTGTTCGATTTACCCTCATTATGGTGTTCTTTCTTAGTAATGATATGTGTGAGATTACATGGGCTGGTAGTCCTCGTCTTATGTTATAGGTGGGAGATGCCCATTTAGCATTGGTTTTTCTTTTCTTACTATTGTTCTTCTTAGTGTCCCCGTTTATGTACGGTTTTTGCCCTTTTTCCCTCCCTTCCCCGATGTATTTGTCCCCTGGTTGTTTTTCTGCCCCTACCCTTTGTTGTCACTTGTGAGTTTGACCCTTCTCCCCCTCCACCTGCTTCCCCCTCCACCCTCCTTGGGGTGGGGGGGTCTGGATGTTACTCGCGACCAGGAGTTTGCGTAGGGGGAGGGGTTCTGTTATATCCCGAGCGCTCGGGTTATTCCTCATCCCTGTCAGGTTTTTGACAGCAGGTGTCGTCACTCGGGTTTCCCGGGCTCTGATTGGCCAGACACTCGGGGGCTCTCAGCTGTCAGAGCCTGAGCAGCTGCGCCGCATTGTCAATCATGAGCAGCTGGCTTTAAATGTCAGTGCGAGTGAATTGGACTCTGCGGCTGTCTCGTCAAGAGTCTTATGACTTTCCCCTGTTTCCTTATCGACATGCTCCCTGGGTTCCCCGACGTATCCCGCTGCATGTAAGTCAACCTGTTATCATAGGAATGGTACTTCTCCCTAGCTAACATTCCTTGCTATTACGGCAGACGAGAGCTCCCCGTCTCAGCCGTTACCCTCTCCTTGTTTCTCGTTAATATTCCTTGCCTTCGCGGCGAACGAGAGCCCCTCGTCTCAGCCGCCAACTCCTTTTGTGTGTTCTTGTTATTGTTGTGTAATGAAGCCTACGTGGCTAGTTGTTTTGTACATCCAAGCCCTGTACAACACAAATAAAGAACTGAATTGCGACTTACTGGACTGAGGCGTCTTATGCAAGCAAGAGAGAGAGAGAGATAGACTCTGGACTCTGGACTTGTTTATAAGTCACATGATTATAACATCTATCCACTGCCAGGAGGCGCCCTCTGCTGCTCACTAACAACTGTTACATTTACACGACACAATGCATACAACACTACATGCATACGATATACACACACTGCTCTCCTTCTGCGTGTGATTTGTCTACTAAATGTCTGCTAAATATGTATTGAGGTTTTTTTTGCCTGCAATCAAAATTTCGCTTACTCATTAAGCGTCAATTTGATAAAACATGTTTTTTTCTCTCACCTATTGTGTCATATCCTTTCTTTTCTTTTTTTTCCTTTCTTCTTTATGACTGGCGCCTAGCGGCTGCCCCGGCCTTGGATGCGCTCTGCAGAGCGTGCCCAAATGCCAAGTCACGTTTCGTTACCTTGTATTCATACATGTGTAATGACAATAAAGTTGAATCTCAATCTCAACATGTTCCACTGTTGCATAGCCACACATGAAAATGTTGAATTTGCTAATGTTGTCTTGTGCTTAGGAATCCTGCACTCGCTGCGTGCTGTTGATCGAGTTGTCCGAGATGTATTTACAGAACTTAATGAAACAAACCTTTTTAAGGGAGGAGCAGCAGAGTTATGGATTATCTTAAACAAAAGACACACATTTGTATACATAATTAGATTTTCAAAGCTCAACAGGTTATATTTGGACAGGATTGGGCAGTGATGGAACGTTCGTCTTTTCTTGTCATGAATCTTGATAGAATACTTGTATAATGATTCCAGAGGCCTCAGGGCAGATTTACATGCCTGTGACCAACTTGTCATACAGTAAAGAAAATGTGGAATTATCATAGCATTTATCTTAATATTTAAGATATTTAAGATAGATATTTAAGATATTACAGTAAAGAACTGGAGAAAAACAAAGAATATTAAAAATACATGGACAATACTTAACATTATCCTTGGAAATAAAAGCAGAAATTCAAGCAACCCAACCAATATTCCAAAAAATAATAAAACGACTCAGACTATGAATGTAGCCTCACCTGCAGATGAATTTAATAACTTTTTTGTTAACATTGGTCCTAATTTGGCTCAAGAAATACCTACTACGGTGCCTACAGGTGATACAATATGCAATAACACTGCTATAAAAGACTCCATTTTCATAAAGAACACAGACGAAAGAGAGGTCATTGAAATTGTTAAATCGTTTAAAAGTAAAACATCTACAGACTGTGATGGTATTGACATGCTCTTAGTCAAAACTATTATTGAATGCTTAGTACAACCACTGACGTATATCTGTAACCTGTCTCTCCAAACAGGTATATTTCCCAATGCAATGAAAATAGCTAAAGTAATTCCGATATACAAGAGGGGTGACAGAGGGGAATTCTCAAACTATAGACCAATTTCACTATTCCCGCAATTTTCCAATATACTTGAAAAAATATTCTATGAGACAATTGACAACTTCATACTGAAGAATAATTTATTGTGTGAGCAGCAATATGGGTTCAGACACAAGAGGACAACTGCATATGCTCTAATGGAATTTATAGAAAAAATATCAACAGCCATTGAAAATAAAGAGTATTCAGTTGGAGTATTCCTGGATCTTAAAAAAGCATTTGATACAGTGGATCATAATTTATTATTAAAGAAACTACAAAATGGTGGTATTAGAGGGGTAGCACTGTCCTGGTTAAGTAGTTACTTAAAGAATAGATATCAGTATGTATGTGTTAGTATCAAAAACTCACAGTTACTGAAGGTTAATTGTGGAGTCCCACAGGGTTCAGTTTTGGGGCCATTATTATTCAATATGTATATAAATGACATATGTAAAGTTTCAGAAAAAATGGACTTAATATTGTTTGCCGATGACACTAATATATTATGCAGTGGAAACAATTTGGAACAACTTCTGGATACACTCGGAAAGGAATTCGGAAAGCTTAAACTGTTGTTTGATTCAAACAAATTAACGCTCAATTTAAGTAAGACAAAATTTATAGTCTTTAACAACTATCACAACTCAGTACCTAAACTTAGTGTAAATGGTGTAGAGATTGAAAGGGTATCTGAAACTAAATTTCTTGGAGTAATAATTGATAATAAACTGTGTTGGAAGTCACATATTAATTATATTAAAGGTAAAATATCCAAATCAATTGCAATATTACACAGAGTGAAATATTTGCTGAATCAACCCACACTATACACCTTGTATCATTCATTAATACTCCCATACATGACATATTGTAATGAAGTATGGGGAAATACATATAAAACAAACATATATCCACTCTTTATGCTTCAAAAGAGAGCTATTAGAATAATAAACAAAGCAGCTTACAGGGAACCAACAAACCCACTTTTTCTTAAACTAAAAGCTCTCAAATTGAAAGATCTGGTTGACTTTAAAACTGCAATAATAATGTTTAAAGTGAAGAATTTATCACTGCCCGCAAATATCCAAAAGTTGTTCCAAATAAGGGAGAAACGATATCACTTCAGAGGAACATGTATATTTCAAAAGCCTACAGTGAGAACAACCACCAAGCAACACTGTGTTTCACTGCAAGGAGTCAGATTATGGAACGATTTTGGACCTGAATTAAAATCATGTACAACGCTTGGACAATTTAAACAAAAACTAAAGGAAGAAATACTCCAAACATATATGCAAGATGACATGTAAAATCACATAAGGATTGTCATATCCAGCCTGTGCTGTGTTGTTGCCTAGTTTTTTTTTTCTTTTTTTGTTTTTTTCTTTTGTCACATTTGGTCTTAGCTTTGTTCTGAATTGTAATCGCTCTTGTTTTGTTTTTCTTTTGAATTCTTGGATGGAATATGGGTGGGCAATATAAGCTGCGGCTTCAGCTGTCACGCCGCGCCATTCATCAGCGGCGCCACCTGCTCACGCACCTGCTACTCGTCAGCGGCGAAGGATAAAAGCCGCCTCGCCCTGAGCGTCGGCCTGAAGCCGTAGACTTCATTTTCCTTGCATGGACTTCTACCACACTCTCTTCAGCATCCTCTTTACCGGTAAGAAGTTCACTTACCTCATCTCTCCAGTCTGCTCCCCTGTGCACAGGTGGATTCCTCGGCGGCGGACAACCCCGTCCCTCGTCTCTCCTCGCTGCTGCACCGAGCCCTGCAGGTGGCTGTCTCCCGGGCTTCCATCCTTGAAGCGCCAGTCATCTGCCCAAACAAGTAAGCTTCTCTCCCTCGCCTATTCTCCTCCTGTGTTGGTGTGTGCTCATCACCCTGTGTCCAATTTCTCCCATAGGGTTGCCGGCTGAACGGTCTCCTGCCTCTGGGTCCGAAGCAGACGCCACCACCAACACATTAACATTCCGCAGACACGCACCCAAACATCCCTGTTGTTAATAAACAGTTTGAACTACTCTGAGCCTGTGTGTGTGCGTCTCCTGAGCCGAACGTTATGTCAGTACGGCTTCAGCAGAGCGGCTCGGCAGACGGCGGGCTCGCACACCGGTTTACCATCCTCGAGGCTCGGGTGGATCAGATTGTTTATCAGCAACAGGTGGTTCTTCATCAATTATTAGAACTGACTAACCGATTGAACCGCTTGGACCCCCAACAGCCGTTCCTCCCGACTCACCAGGGTGGCGCGGCTCCTGCTGTTCCAGCGGCCGTCCAGCCGGCTCCAGTGGCACCGGTTCGGCTCACGCCGATTCCGACCCCCGCCCGCTTTAGCGGTAAGCTCGGCGGAGCGCGGGGGTTTATTATGCAGTGTGAGTCCGTGTTCCACCGTGTGCCCGGAGATTTTCCCTCGGATCACAGCCGAATTGGTTACATAGGGAATCTTCTGGAGGGGCGTGCGTTAACTTGGACCTACGCCGTAATGGCGAGGCCCAGTTATGCCACCCTCACCTATGACCAATTCGTGAGGCGCTTTCTGGAGGTCTTTGACCACTCACAAACCGAAACGGTCCAGGTCGATCGGCTTCTCGCTCTCCAGCAGGGAAGCCGGTCGGCAGCGGACCACTCGGTCGACTTCCGGGTAGCGGCGGAGGAATTGGGCTGGGAGGAACGCTCCCTCTGTGGCCTGTTCCTCCGCAGCCTCAATAGTGATCTGAGGGATGAACTGGCTGGTCGGGATATCCCTGGGACGCTAGCGGAGCTGACATCCTTAGCGATAAGTTTGGATAACAGGCTGCGCGAGCGCTCCTCGGGGCGGAGGTCTTCTTCTTCTCGCCCTCGTGGAGCCTCGCCGCACCTGTTCCAAGCTCGCCCCCTGGCGGCGCCGCCAGCATCGCGCCCCGAGGAGTCGGAGCCGATGGTGACGGCCTGGACTAAACTTTCCCCTGTGGAGAAACAACGCCGCCGTGAGTTGGGCCTCTGCATGTATTGCGGAGGCGACCAACACACACCGTGGAGCGTTGTCCACGGAAAGCCAGTCGGTGGGGTCCGCGAGTCACTGTTGGAAGCCTCGCGGATGTCAATCGGTTAGGATCACTTTCTCAATTGAAGCTGCCCATCCGTTTCTGCCATAACTCTACTGGGCACCTCACCCACGCACTGGTGGATTCGGGCGCAGAAGGCAGCTTCATTTCACAAAGCCTGGCAACCCGATTGGGCATCCGCTGCCAGGCACTCAACACTCCCCTCTCCCTGATCCACCTCTCCCGTGCCACCCTCGGGAGAGTGACACATCAAACTGTTCCCCTACCGGTCATCATCTCGGGAAACCACCGGGAGGAGATGACCTTTTACGTCCTTCCCAACTCTGTGTCGCCCGTCATCCTGGGGTATCCCTGGCTCCGCCTTCACAATCCGGTCCTGGATTGGAAATCAGCTGGGATCTCGGCATGGAGTACGTTCTGTATGGGCACCTGCCTTCAGTCCGCTGCCTGCTCTCCGTCCGCTCCTCCCCCTGCGACGGACGCTGCACCCCCGGACCTGTCTCTGGTGCCCCCAGAATTTCACGACCTGGGCATGGTGTTCAGCAAAGCGAAAGCTATGTCTCTTCCCCCTCATCGGCCCTATGACTGCGCCATCAACCTCCGCCAGGGGGCTCCCTTACCTTCTGGTCGCCTTTACAGCCTGTCTGCGCCGGAGAAGGAGACGATGAACGCCTACCTGAAGGAATCATTAAGTGCTGGGATTATCCGCCCATCATCGTCACCCGTGGGGGCAGGGTTCTTCTTCGTGGGGAAAAAGGATGGGTCCCTCCGCCCTTGTATCGACTACCGGGCCCTCAACAATATCACGGAGAGGGACCGTTACACCCTGCCTCTCATGGACACTGCTTTCCACTCCCTCCAGGGGGCGACCTGGTTCACCAAGCTGGACCTACGCAGCGCTTACCACCTCGTCCGGATCCGGGAGGGAGATGAGTGGAAAACGGCCTTCCGTACCCCGAACGGCCACTTTGAATATCTGGTGATGCCGTTCGGGTTGACCAACGCTCCTGCAGTCTTCCAGCGCCTCATTAATGACGTCCTCCGGGACTTCATTGGCCTTTTCGTGTTCGTCTACCTGGACGATATCCTCATCTTCTCCAAGTCCAGGGATGAGCACCAGGTCCACGTGAGGCGGGTCCTCCAAAGGCTGCTGGAGAACCGTCTGTACGTTAAGGCGGAAAAGTGTGAATTTTACGCCAGGAGTACGTCCTTCCTGGGGTTCATCATCGCCCACGATAAGGTGCTCCCCGACCCAGAGAAGGTAAAGGCGGTGGTGGAATGGCCTACACCTGCATCCCGGAAGCAGGTGCAGCAATTTGTTGGCTTCGCCAATTTCTACCGCCGCTTTGTTCCCAACTTCAGTGCCATCGTGGGACCACTGACCCGCCTCACGTCCCCGAAGGTCCCGTTCCGGTGGACCGAAGAGGTCGCTGCCGCCTTTGAGGCGCTGAAGGCGGAATTCTCCTCCTCCCGGGTCCTTCGCCAGGTCGACCCCGCGCTGCAGTGCATAGTAGAGGTAGACGCCTCGGACACGGGAGTGGGAGCAGTGCTGTCCCAGCGGTCACCGGACGATGGCGCCAAGCGACCGTGCGCCTTCTTCTCCCGGCGCTTGTCCCCGGCGGAGAGAAACTATGATGTGGGGGACAGAGAGCTCTTGGCCATCAAGCTCGCCCTGCAGGAGTGGCGCCACTGGTTGGAGGGGGCAAGCCTGCCGTTTGTGGTCCTCACGGACCACAAGAACCTGGAATACTTACGGTCTGCCAAGCGCCTGAACGCCCGCCAGGCGCGCTGGTCCCTGTTCTTCGCCAGGTTCCAATTTTCCATCACCTTCAGGCCTGGCTCTAAGAACGTCCTGCCTGACGCCCTCTCCAGGCAGTTCGCCCCCGTGGAGTCGGAGGAGGCGCCCCACTCCATCCTGCCCAGGTCGTGCGTCGTGGGAGCCATCTCGTGGGACATTGAGAGCAAGATCCGGAAGGCACAGGAGGTGGAACCTGACCCTGGCGGCGGACCGGAGGGGAGGCTGTTCGTGCCATCCGCGGTCCGAGGAGAGGTCATCCACTGGCTCCACACCTCCAAGCTCACCTGTCACCCTGGCACCTCCCGGATGATAGATCTCCTCCAACGGTCCTTTTGGTGGCCAGGCCTGCGGAGGGATGCAGCCCGCTACGCCCGGGCTTGCCCAATCTGTGCCACCTGCAAGTCGGGAAATGCCCCTCCAGCGGGTCTGCTCCAGCCCCTGCCCGTCCCTGGCAGGCCCTGGTCGCACATCGCTCTGGATTTCGTCACCGGACTCCCCATCTCCAATTCCTATGACACCATCCTGACCATCGTGGACCGCTTCTCCAAGGCCGTGCACTTCGTCCCCCTGCGAGGCCTCCCTACTGCCCTGGAGACGGCGGACCTCCTCGTCCAACACGTGGTCAGGCTGCATGGGATTCCGGTGGACGTGGTCTCGGACCGGGGCCCCCAGTTTTCATCTGAGGTTTGGAGGTCTTTCTGCAACGCCATCGGAGCCAAGGTGAGCCTCTCCTCTGGCCATCACCCCCAATCCAACGGGCAGTGTGAGAGGACCAACCAGGAGCTGGAGGCTGCGCTCCGCTGTGTGTCCAGATCCAAACCCGCGTCCTGGAGCAACCATCTTGCCTGGGTTGAATATGCCCACAACACCGCTCGCTCTTCTGCTACAGGGATGTCCCCCTTCAAAGCGTCCCTGGGTTACGACCCCCCGCTGTTTCCGGAGCAGGAGAGTGAGGTAACTGTCCCGTCAGTTAGGGCCCATCTCAGGCAGTTCCGCTCCACCTGGGCTGCCGCGCGCCATGCGCTATTGCGCACAGCGGAGCGCAACAGGACTGTGGCGGACCGGCGTAGGAGACCTGCCCCGGCGTACAGAGTTGGGCAGCTTGTTTACATTTCCACCCAGGACGTCACTCTAAAGGGCGAGAGGAGAAAGCTGGCACAGCGCTTCATGGGTCCCTACCCCATCACCCGGATCATCAACCCGGTGGCTGTGCGCGTGGCTATTCCCCCCTCCCTCCGCATTCATCCTACTTTCCACGTGTCGAAGGTGAAACTGGCGGTTACTGACCCCCTTTGCCCTCCTCCTGCAGCACAACCCGCGCCCCGGATGATTGGTGGCCATCCGGCCTGGTCCGCCTCCTCCATCCTGGACTCCCGGCGCCGGGGTCGTGGGTTGCAATACTTGGTGGACTGGGAGGGCTATGGGCCCGAGCATCGACAGTGGGTGCCCCCGTCGTTTGTGTTGGACCCATCGCTCATCGCGGACTTCCACCGAGCGCACCCGGATAAGCCATCGCCAGGAGGCGCTGCTAGAGGGGGGAGTACTGTCACGCCGCGCCATTCATCAGCGGCGCCACCTGCTCACGCACCTGCTACTCGTCAGCGGCGAAGGATAAAAGCCGCCTCGCCCTGAGCGTCGGCCTGAAGCCGTAGACTTCATTTTCCTTGCATGGACTTCTACCACACTCTCTTCAGCATCCTCTTTACCGGTAAGAAGTTCACTTACCTCATCTCTCCAGTCTGCTCCCCTGTGCACAGGTGGATTCCTCGGCGGCGGACAACCCCGTCCCTCGTCTCTCCTCGCTGCTGCACCGAGCCCTGCAGGTGGCTGTCTCCCGGGCTTCCATCCTTGAAGCGCCAGTCATCTGCCCAAACAAGTAAGCTTCTCTCCCTCGCCTATTCTCCTCCTGTGTTGGTGTGTGCTCATCACCCTGTGTCCAATTTCTCCCATAGGGTTGCCGGCTGAACGGTCTCCTGCCTCTGGGTCCGAAGCAGACGCCACCACCAACACATTAACATTCCGCAGACACGCACCCAAACATCCCTGTTGTTAATAAACAGTTTGAACTACTCTGAGCCTGTGTGTGTGCGTCTCCTGAGCCGAACGTTATGTCATCAGCCATCACCCATTTCGGATAACCTTTGTTGAACTGTATAATCAGAGGAGTTACTGTCTAATTTGACCTTGTTGGATTTTATTTCCCCTTTTTGCTATACTATTCAGTTCCTTTTAACCTGTACTATCCGAAATAAAGATTCATTCATTCATTCATTCATTTAAGATATTTACTTATTTATTATTTATTTATTTATCTGTAAATACATCTCGGACAACTCGATCAACAGCATGCGGTGAGTGCAGAATTCCTAAGCACAAGACAATATTAGCAAATTCAGCATTTTCATGTGTGGCCATGCGACAGTGGATCATGCTACCAACGGAGTTACTTGCAGTAACAGACTATCACACATTTTCATGCTTGGTGAAAAAAACATTTATTTTCTAAGCAAACCTGTGTCCATAATGTACTGTGATGTAAAGATGTTAGAGTGTGTGATGTTGACAGTGGGACCAATAAGAGTCAGTGGTTTGATGTGAAAAATTGTTTATAAGGATGGAGTTATAAAAATGTATTATTGTATGTTTTAGTTCTTATCAATGTTTTGGGTTCTTATCAATGATATTAATGTTTTTTAGTTTTTAACAATGCTTGGTTTTAGTTTTTTAATCAATGTTTGGTTTTAGTTTTTTTTTTTATCAATGCTTACTTGTAGTTTTAGCAAATGTCTGCTTTTTAATGCTAACACCAGCCTGCCCAGGGACTACAGGTGGAAATTAGCACTTGTGCTATAACTTGGTACAATGCATCTTTCCTCTTTCAGGTCAATGTATATTGTGCATGTCCCTGCATAAATAAATAAAAAAAAAGAACCAAAGAGGAAAATTAGGAGAACCAAGAGAACCAAAATAGAGATGAAGAAGGAAATCATATCAAAGCATGAAAATGGCAGTCGTGTGTCGGATCTCGCTTTGCAGTATGGTATGGCAAAATCTTCAATCTGTACCATATTGAAAAACAAAGTGGCAATAAGGGGAAAGGGATTCCCCTTCCATACAGTAACATCCCTTTCACCTTCCACATATGCCATCAAGTCCTCTCCGAACAGGTAAGGTGAAATTAAATTGTCTATTATACAGTACTTACTGTACAGTATTTTGTATAAGATGCTATGCATATTCATTGTTTTTGTCTGGCTTTTTGGAAGAAATGCTGTTCAAAAGGTAAAAAATCTGTTCTTTTTGGGGGCCAAGAATGGATTAATCCATTTTACATTGTTTCCTATGGGAAAATGTGTTTTGTTTAAGAACAACTTGGTTTAAAAACAACATTTCAGAACCAATTAAATCCAAGGTTCCACTGTACTATTAAATAAACCTAATATCAAAATGAGACAAAATAAACACAAGGATAATACAGGAAATACTATAGAATTTCTGCACACAGACTGGGAGGTTTTCAAAATAGCAGCGTCCCAGGGAGACAGGACAGATGTGGTGGAGTACGCTGAAACGGTCACCAGCTACATCACAAAGTGCACAGAGGATGTCACTATAGTGAAGTCTTTCACTCCACAGGGCAACTATAAACCCTGGATGACTGCAGAGGTGCACTCGCTGCTCACAGCCAGAGATGCAGTCTTCAGAGCGAAGGACAGGATTGCCCTCCGCTCAGCCAGGTCTGCGCTCTCAAAGGGAATTAAGACAACGAAACGTGCCTATGCGGAGAAAATCCAGGGACACCTCTGTGACACAGGGAACACCAAATTGATGTGGCAGGGAGTTCGGGCGCTGACGGATTATAAGTCTAGGCAGGGGGTCGATGATGATGATGGTTCGCTTCCAGACAGGCTCAACAACTTCTTTGCACGTTTTGAAGCATCAAACCCGACAATCAGAGGGAGGGCTGGCCCATCTCCACCATCTGTTGGGCCAGCTATCATCATCAACGCAGCGGACACACGGAGGACCCTAATTAGGGTCAACCCACGTAAAGCTGCAGGTCCGGACAACATCCCGGGACGTGTGCTCAGAGTCTGCGCGAGCGAGTTGGCGGATGTCCTGACTGACATTTATAACATCTCCCTGAGTCAGACCATCGTTCCCAGATGCTTTAAGACCTCTACCATAGTACTGGTGGCAAAGAAACCAGTTGTGTCCTGTCTGAATGACTATCGTCCTGTCACACTGACACCAAATGTGATAAAATGTTTTGAACGGCTCGGCTTGTCAAACCACACATCACAGCCTATCTCCCTGCATCACATGACCCGCTCCAGTTTGTGTATCTTTCAAATCGCTCCACGGAGGATGCTATAGTCACTACCCTGTACTCTGTCATCACCCACCTGGATCAGAAAGACACCTACGCCAGACTCCTGTACATTGATTTCAGTTCAGCATTCAACACCATTATTCCCCAGAGACTGATGGAGAAATTACTCCTTCTCGGTCTGAACACCGCCACATGTCTCTGGATCCTGGACTTCCTGACCGAGAGACCTCAGTCTGTCCATGTTGGAAACAACATTTCCAACTCTATCACGCTGAGCACTGGATCACCTCAAGGCTGCGTACTCAGTCCACTGTTGTTTACACTTCTAACACATGACTGTGTATCCAGACACGAGGGGAACCAGATTATTAAGTTTGTGGAAGACACCACAGTGGTGGGACTTATTTAGAGGGATGAGGAATCAATGTACAGGGAAGAAGTGAGAGACCTGGAGGGCTGGTGCAGGGAGAACAATCTGGTGCTCAACGTGAACAAAACGAAGGAGATGATTATCGACTTCCGGCGGTCACGGCCTGAACACGTCCTTCTCAGCATCAGCGGCAATTTGGTGGAGAGAGTGGAGAACATCAAGTTCCTCGGAGTGCAGATCTCGCAGGACCTGACCTGGAGCAAGAATTCCTTGGGCATCAAGAAGCGGGCCCAGTAGAGACTGCATTTCTTGAGGAAACTCAAACAGGCCTCTCTCCCCATCTGCATCCTCAGGACCTTCTACAGAGGTGTGGTGGAGGGTGTTCTGATGTACTGCATTGCAACATGGTACTCCAGCTGCAGTATGTCAGACAAAAAAGCCCTGCAGAGGATAGTTAAGGGAGCTGAGAGGGTAATTGGAGTTTCCCTCCCCTCTGTCCAAGAACTTTTTCAGAGCCGTTGTAGGAGCAGGGCACTGAACATTGTCAAGGATCACTCTCACCCTCTGCATAAACACTTTGAACTGCTGCCATCTGGCAAATGATTCCAGAGCATCAGAGACAGAACCACCAGACTGATTAACAGCTTCCTTCCACAAGCTGTTAGGATGCTGAACAGTTGATCTGAAATCTTTCGTACATACTACTGCACCTTATGTATATTATATGTATATAGTTCTAGTTAGTTTCAAGTATGTCTCAGGGATGGGTGAATGGCTGTGTTGGGGTGGGGGGTGAGGGGTGTGTGAGTGTGTCTTAAATTATGTTCTTTTTACTTATATGGATGCTTAGAGAAACGTAATTTCATCTTGCCTGAACTACAGTTGTATGTACAGCAACATGACAATAAAGGTTGATTTGATTTGATTTGTTGTCAAGGAACTGGAAAGACAAAACTAGATAGGATTAAAACAAGAACTACTACAAGAACCCTGAAACCTAGACCATAATAATAATAATAATAATAATAATAATAATAATAATAAATCTATCATAATAGGAGAACTCAAGTGAGTGGGGCATAATCCAAATCCAAATCATTTTCACATTCTTTAGACCAGATAAATTCAGTGTAGCACTGTTGCAGTTCTATAAACCTGTCAAGTAGTTTTTAATTAATAACATTATAATTAATAACATTTTAACACTGGTGGCTGTTACTCGTTGATGAAATTTCCTTAGACACTCTTGTCTCTTTTTTGACATCAACAACTTGTACCTGGCTAAGCAGGTCAACACTGACTAAAGGGACAACAAAAGCTTCTTAGAATGTACCCTAATCCTGATTTCATTTATTTTTCTCTATTGCTCTCCCAAATCTTGCCCATGGACCCCGTCCCATCCAGTCCACTCAACAGTCACACAGAGAAAGATGCTCACATCTGGACTTTTTAAAAAAAAAAAAAAAATTTTTAAATAAAATTTCAAATAAATTCCTATTTTTGTTATATGTTGACTCACCTTACTTGACATGAGGTTAATTTTCTTAATCCCATTCCACCTACAAAAATTCGAGCATTGTTGAGCATTTATTTTTTTTTAAATAATTCAAATCTAAAAAGAAAAACTTTATTATAATAATGCCATATAAATTTAGCCATTATAAGATATTTGTTCATTCAAATTTTGATGAATATGACTTAGCTCTTTCATACAAGATCTGAATTGTCATCTGCTGATTTTTGGGGATGCAGTACTACTTTTACAGGATATGCACATCCATTTGAAAAAGAAAAGAGTATTACTCCACCACAAATGATTTCCAGCTTCAGTAAGGATTATGGATTAGAATGTTATGCATACAGTGGTGTGAAAAAGTGTTTGCCTCCTTCCTGATTTTTCATATTTTTGTATGTTTGTCACACTTAAATGTTTTAGATCATCAAACAAATTTAAATATTAGACAAAGATAGCACAAATAAACAGAAAATGCAGTTTTTAAATGAAGGTGTTTATTATTAAGGGAAACAAAAATCCAAGCATACATTGCCCTGCATGAAAAAGTAATTGCCTCCTAAACCTAATAACTGGTTGGGCCACCCTTAGCAGCAACAACTGCAATCAAGCATTTCTGATAACTGGCAGTGGGTCTTTTACAGCACTGTGGAGGAATTTTGTCCCACTCATCTTTGCAGAATTGTTGTAATTCTGCCACATTGGAGGGTTTTTGAGCATGAACCACCTTTTTAAGGTATGCCACAGCATCTTAATCAGATTCAGGTCAGGACTTTGACTAGGCCACTCCAAAAGTCTTCATTTTGTTTTTCTTAAGCCATTCAGAGGTGGACTTGCTGGTGTGTTTAGGACCATTGTCCTGCTGCAGAACCCAAGTGCGCTTCAGCTTGAGGTCAAGAACAGATGGCCAGACATTCTCCTTCAGGATTTTTTGATAGACAGCAGAATTCATGGTTCCATTTACAACAGCAAGTCTTTCAGGTCCTGAAGCAGTCAAACAGCCCCAGACCATCACACTACCACCACCATATTTTACTGTTGGTATGATGTTCCTTTTCTGAAATGCTGTGTTACTTTTACGCCGGATGTAATGGGACACATACCTTCCAGAAAGTTCAACTTTTGTCTTGTCAGCCCACAGAGTATTTTCCCAAAAGTATTGGCATCATCAAGATGTTTTCTGGCAAAACTGAGATGAGCCTTTATGTTCTTTTTGCTCAGCAGTGGTTTTCGTCTTGGAACTCTGCCATGCAGGCCATTTTTGCCCAGTCTCTTTCTTATGGTGGAGTCTGGATTGAGGCCTGCAGTTCTTTGGATGTTGTTGTGGGGTCTTTTGTGACCTGTTGGATGAGTCATTGCTGCGCTCTTGGGGTAATTTTGGTCAGCCGGCCACTCCTGGGAAGGATCACCACTGTTCCATGTTTTTGCCATTTGTGGATAATGGCTCTCACGGTGGTTCGCTGGAGTCCCAAAGCATTAGAAATGGCTTTATAACCTTTTCCAGACTGATAGCTCTCAATTACTTTGTTTCTCATTTGTTCTTGAATTTCTTTGGATCACAGTATGATGTTGAGTTTTTGAGGATCTTTTGGACTACTTCACTTTGTCAGACAGGTCCTATTTAAGTGATTTCTTGATTGAGAACAGGTGTGGCAGTAATCAGACCTGGGTGTGGCTAGAGAAATTGAACTCAGCTTTCCAAAGATTTGATAAGCCACAGTTAATTTATATTTTAAATGGGGGCAATCACTTTTTCACACAGGGTCTTATATATGTTTGGATTTTTTTTTACCCTTAATAATAAACACCTTCATTTAAAACTGCATTTTGTGTTTACTTGTGTTATCTTTATCTAATATTTAAATTTGTCTGATGATCTAAAACATTTAAGTGTGGCAAATACTTTTTCACACCACTGTATGTCTGATCTTTGTATTTTAGGTTCTCAGCCAGTAATTTATCACTAGGTAATACAAAGGAGGAAAATACTTTTGTGCACAGAGATTAGGTAAACCATTACATTGTGACTTTGTGACACTGAATCAACAATAGATTTCATTCTGAACTGACAAATGACTGATGGAACTTCATAGCAACAGTTCATTTTTTTCCCTCCCCAGTTCATTTGCCTCCATATGGCAACAGCTACAAAATTATAGTGGGGCAAGAGGAAGTGCGATGCTTGCTGGGCAGAAGGTCATGTTGTCTTCATCACATAAGAGGAAAACATTTGCACACACACACACACACACACACACACACACACACACACACACACACACACACACACACACACACACACACGTAAGTAAGTAAGTAAGTAAGTAAGTAAGTAAGTAAGTAAGTAAAAAATTTTTATATAGCACTTCTCACAGAAATAATCACACAAAGTACTTCACAAAGTACTTCACAATTTGTAAATAAATACAGATGAACACCGATTAAAAAAATTATGAGTCAATGATAATCCATATTCATACACACGATAAGAATAGTTCTTTTGATACACCATGCCAAAGTACTTTAAAAAAAATAAGCAAAATAAACAAAAACCTATGATCGACTCGAGTAGACATCAATTATCCCCAGCTGGAAGAAGTCATCTGACACAGAGTGAGGAAACTCAAACTCTGAAAATATGCCACTATGCTGAACATAAACCACAAGAGATGGAGAATGAGATTGATCCTGATAACCACTTTTTCAATAATATTCATAACCACTGTGAATATTACACTGAAAAGCAATTCAAAAGTCAAGTGCAATTAGATGGTAAACTGTCAATAATACACTTCAATAGCAGAAGTCTTAACAAAAACTTTCCACAGATTCAGGACTATGTAAAACAGCTAGACAGAAAATTCACAGCTATTGCAGTCTCTGAAACCTGGCTTAATGAAGATCAGGCTCCCCTGATGGCAATAGAGGGATATCAGATGTTTTATATTAACAGAACTCAAAAAAAGGGTGGAGGTGTTGCACTGTATATTGATGACCTGTGTAGGTGTAAGCTTGTAAATGAAATGTCCTCTGCACTACCAGGGATTTTGGAATGTGTTACTGTTGAGATTGACCTAGACAAAACAAAAAATCTAATCATAAGCTGCATATATAGAACGCCGGGAACTTGCATTGAGACATTCAGAGATAAATTAGTCGAGCTGTACAATAATATTACTAGTAAGAAAATGGTAGCAATTTGTGGAGATTTCAATATTGATTTACTGAATCCACATCAACAAAATGTAGTTACAGAGTTCATGAACTCTATGTACAGCATGAGTCTATATCCCACAATAACACATCCCAGTAGAATCACAGTTCACTCTACTACACTTATTGACAACCTGTTTGTCAATGTTATCGATAAGAAAATAGAAAGTGGATTATTGATAAATGATATAAGTGACCACTTGCCAACCTTTGCACTTATCCATGGCCACACGGGGCCCAACGCAGAAAAAATTTCAAAATCGTTCAGACACAAATCACCAAATGCAATCAATTCTCTTAAAGAGGACTTGCTGAAGCAAGACTGGACAGAAGTCTATGTATCAGATGTAAATGAAGCCTATGACACATTTATAAACATTGTAACCACTCTTTATGAAAAAAACTGCTCATTAGTAAAAAAAAAGCTTAAACACAAATTTGCTGATAAGCCATGGTTAACCAAAGGACTACAAAAGGCGTGTAAAAAGAAAAATTTATTATATAAAGCTTTCCTAAAGAAAAGGACAAAAGAAGCAGAGCAGCGGTATAAAACATACAAAAATAAGTTAACATATATAATAAGATGTAGTAAAAGAGACTATTACAGTAAAGAACTGGAGAAAAACAAAGACAATATTAAAAATACATGGACAATAATCAACAGTATCCTTGGAAATAAAAGCAGAAATACAAGCTACCCAACTAATATTCCAAAAAATAATAAAACGACTCAGAGTGTGAATATAGCTTCATCTGCAGATGAATTTAATAATTTTTTTGTTAACATTGGACCTAAACTGGCCCGAGAAATACCCACTACGGTGCCTACAGGTGATACAATATGCAATAACACTGCTGTAAAAGACTCCATCTTCATAAAGAACACAGACGAAAGAGAGGTCATTGAAATTGTTAAATCGTTCAAAAGTAAAACATCTACGGACTGTGATGGTATTGACATGCTACTAGTCAAAACTGTTAACGAATGTATAGTAAAACCACTGACGTATATCTGTAACCTGTCTCTCCAATCAGGTATATTTCCCAATGCAATGAAAATAGCTTAAGTAATTCCGATATACAAGACGGGCGACAGAGGGGAACTCTCAAACTATAGACCAATTTCACTATTACCGCAATTTTCCAAGATACTTGAAAAAATATTCTATGAGAGAATTGACAACTTCATACTGAAGAATGATTTATTGTGTGAGCAGCAATATGGGTTCAGACACAAGAGGACAACTGCATATGCCCTAATGGAATTTACAGAAAAAATATCAACAGCCATTGAAAATAAAGAGTATTCAGTTGGAGTATTTCTAGATCTTAAAAAAGCATTTGATACAGTAGATCACAATTTATTAATAAAGAAACTACAAAATTGTGGTATTAGAGGGGTAGCACTGTCCTGGTTAAGTAGTTACTTAAAGAATAGATATCAGTATGTATGTGTTAGCAACAAAAACTCAGAGTTACTGAAGGTCACCTGTGGAGTCCCACAGGGTTCAGTTTTGGGAACATTATTATTCAATATGTATATAAACGATATATGTAAAGTTTCAGAAAAAATGGACTTAATATTGTTTGCCGATGACACTAATCTGCTATGCAGTGGAAACAATTTGGAACAACTTCTGGATACACTCGGAAAGGAATTAGGAAAGCTTAAACTGTGGTTTGATTCAAACAAATTAACGCTCAATTTAAGTAAGACAAAATTTATAGTCTTTAACAACCATCACAACAACCCAGTACCCAAACTCAGTGTAAATGGTGTAGAGATTGAAAGGGTATCTGAAACTAAATTCCTTGGAGTAATAATTGATAACAAACTGTGTTGGAAGTCACATATTAATTATATTAAAGGTAAAGTATCCAAATCAATTGCAATATTACACAGAGTGAAATATTTGCTGAATCAACCCACACTATACACCTTGTATCATTCATTAATACTCCCATACATGACATATTGTAATGAAGTATGGGGAAATACATATAAAACAAACATATATCCACTCTTTATGCTTCAAAAGAGAGCTATTAGAATAATAAACAAAGCAGCTTACAGGGAACCAACAAACCCACTTTTTCTTAAACAAAAAACTCTCAAGTTGAAAGATCTGGTTGACTTTAAAACCGCAATAATAATGTTCAAAGTGAAGAATTTATCACTGCCCGCAAATATCCAAAAGTTGTTCCAAACAAGGGAGAAACGATATCACTTCAGAGGAACATGTATATTTCAAAAGCCTACAGTGAGAACAACCACCAAGCAACACTGTATTTCAGTGCAAGGAGTCAGATTATGGAACGATTTTGGACCTGAATTAAAATCATGTACAACGCTTGGACAATTTAAACAAAAACTAAAGGAAGAAATACTCCAAACATATTTACAAGACGACATGTAAACTCACATAAGGATTGACATATCCAGCAGTGTTGTGTTGTAGCTTAGTTTTTTTTTTTTTTTTTTTTTTTTTTTCTCTGTGACATTTTGTCTTAGATTTCTTTTTGAATAGTAACCACTTAACTTAGCCTAGCTTAGTTTTCTTTTTTCTCTCAGTCACATTTTGTCTTAGCTTTGTTTTAAATTGTAATCGCTCTTGTCTTGTTTTCTCTTTTTTCTCTTTTGAATTCTTGGATGGAATATGGGTGGGCAATATAAGCTGCGGCTTCAGCCATCACCCATTTCGGATAACTCACGTGGAATTGTATAGTAGGAGGAGTCTTTGTCTAATTTGACCTTGTTGTTATATTATACAGTTTCTTTTAACCTGTACTCTACTATCCGAAATAAATTCATTCATTCATTCATTCATTCATTCATTCATTCACAATAAAATAAAACACACAATCACAAATACAACAATAAAGGCATAAAAAAGGTAAAAAGAAAACATAAAAACCATAATACATAATCAAACTAAAAACCTGTTTAAACAGAAGTGTCCAGCTGCTTTATAACAAGCGTCAACAGAGTCTATTGAGCGCAAAGACAGTGGTAGAGCATTCCATAATTTTGGTGCCGCTGCCTGAAAGGCTTTATCACCTCGAGTTTTGAAATGGGTTCGAGGGACAGCCAGTAAAAGTTGATCCGAGGATCTCAGAGACCTTGAGGGGTTGTACACTTGTACACACACACGTATGTATGTATGAATGTACATATATATGTACGTACGCACGCACGCACGCACACACACACACACACACACACACACACACACACACACACACACACACGTCATGGCCGACCTCTGGCAGTGCAGGAATTGATGACTCCTTCGGGAGAGCAGAACTCCAGAGCAACATATTTATTTACAGCGTGCAAAAAATAACTTAAAGTACAGGCTGTCAACAACACAGTGTGAGCTGGTAGGGCTAACACTTACAAAATGAGAGGACGAAAATGAATCGAAGGCAACTACTGAGATGATGCCACACTGAAGAAGATTAAACACAGGTATTTATAGATGAGGAAAGCAATCTTATGAACACAAGACAGCTGGGAATGATCATGGAGGATCAGAGGCTACAGGTGAGGGAAACAGGAGGGGAGGGGCTGCACAGACAAACACAGACAGGAGACACAGACAAAACCTAACCACAGGACTAAAGACAGCATGGGGAAAATAATACAAAATATAACCACAAACTGCACTTAGCAAATAAACAGAAAACACTGTCAAAATAAATCCAAAACCAATGATGACAGGAATAATAATAATAATAATAATAATAATAATAATAATAATAATAATAATACAGAAAATAAATCTAAAACAGAGAGAACAGGAACAAACTCAAAAAGTGTGAATGACCCAAAGGTTATTCCCCAGACCATGGCACTGACAAAGTTGTGTGACATGTAAACAATAACAGAAAGCATGGACAATATGTCCATGCTCATGACAGTGTCCCCCCCCCCCAGGGCGGATTCCAGATGCCCCAAAACAAAACAAAGAACACCCTAATTGGGCGGGCGGAGGGGGACAAAGGCACGGTGGGGCAAAAATAAGGACACAAACACAAAAGAAGAAATGCTCATCAGGTGGTCGACCAGAGTCCCAAGACCACCAACAGCAAAAATATGGCATGTCTGGTGTCCTACCAAAGTCCATGGACCCCCAGACTGAAAAGTGAGGTGGATCAGGAGGCCTACCCAAGTCCATAAGCCACCTGACGGATGACCATAATGCACTGGGTGGCCTACCAAAGTCCATGGGTCACCAGACGGGAGAAAATACCAGGGCCCTCTGCTCTGAAAATAACACAGAAACCCTCTGCACAGAGAATAACAACATAGAAGCCCTTTGCTTTGAAAATAGCATCATCGGAGCATCCCGCTCCAAAATTAACAACACAGGAGCATTTTGCTCTAAAAAATAACATAGATCATAACAGCACAGAAGCCAACACAGTAATAAATTAAATTAATTAAATCACACTTATTGTCATTCAACCGTACAACCAATCATGTACAGTAGAACGAGATTGTGCTTTACCTATCTACTGTGTTAATCACACACACCCCAGTGCAGAATCAGAGGGCCGCTGCCATGCAAGGCGCCACCACAGATTTCCCTCCTCCATTCCATTATTGCTGAGCACCAAGCTGGATGGCAGGAAGTTCCACTTTTATATGGTCTTCGGCATGACCCGGCCGGGATTTGAACCCCTGCCTCCCAGGTGTGGGGCGGGTGCTCTACCAACTGAGCCACCACTCCTGTAATACCATACTCAGGGAAAATCTTGGGAATATTAACCTCAAAGGGTAGCATGGAAAGCCTGGATTCGGGAGAAGATGACAGACATTTCGACCTCGGGAAGTGACAGCAAGGATAACTTAACCTCTGGGGAAGATAACAATGACACATTAACCTCAGAAGATGACAAAGTAGAACACTCAAAAGAAGACGACATAGACCTCTCAACCTTGGGAAGTGACAACAAGGACACCTTAACCTCTGGGGAAGATAACAATGTCACATCACCCTCGGGAGATGACAAAGTAGAACACTCGGAAGAGGAAGGCATAGATATCTCAACCTCGGGAAGTGCTAACAAAGACCCTAGGGAGGATAACACTAGCACATTAGCCTCGGGAGAAGACAAAGTAGAACACTCGGGGGAAGAAGACATAGACATCTCAAACTCGGTAGATGATGATATGGACTAGTTAACCTCAGGAGGAGGCAACAACAAACTCTTAACCTCAGAAAGTGGAAATGCAACATCCCCAAACTTAGGAAATAATATCGGAGTGCCCCGCTCCAAAGATAACCACCTGGGAATTTCAAACTCAGAGGGCACAGATGCTGAGATCTTTGACTTAAGGGACCCAAATACAGAATTTTCAGACTCAAGGAACACAGGTGCAGAAATTTCTGTTTCAGGACCCACAAATGTGGAAGTTTCAGGTTCTAAACACTCAGATATGGAAATTTCTAATAAAGGGATGCAGGAACCTCAAATTCATGACACACAAATGCAGACATTTCAGAGGAAATAGACACATGGGTTTTTAGTTCAAAAGATAGTTCCAAAGGGACCTTTGGCATGGGAGCCAATAGCAGCCGACCAGCGGCGTCCTCAGGCATCGAGGGTGTAGCGGGCTACTTGACCTCTGGGATGATGGGTGGAGGTCTTCTGATCTCTGAGACAACAGATGGAGGTCCCCTGACCTCCTGGACAATGACAATAGGTGGCGCGGATGGCTCAACCTCTTGGACGATGATGGTGATGGGTGGAGCGGACTGCTCACCCCCTTGGACCATGACAAGGGGTGGAGCAGACTGCTCAACCTCCTGGACAACGATGACGGGTGGGGTGGACTGCTCGACCTCCTGGACAATGATGATGGGTGGAGCGGACTGCTCGACCTCCTGGACAACGATGACGGGTGTAGCGGACTGCTCGATCTACTGGACAGCGACGATGGGTGGAGCGGACTGCTAGGCCTCTTGGATGGATGGTGTTGGAGTGTCCGGCTCCAATGCCTTGAGCACCACCCCCGTTGTGATCACCTCGGACGGAGAAGAAAGGCAGGATGAGCCGTCACCAAAAACCTCAGGAGCTAGGCAAGACTTAACTAGTACTGATGTAATAAAAATAAAGAAAAGTACTTGCCTGAGCTCCCGATCCTCTGCAGCCAGGGTGACCTCCTTAGGATGAGCCACAGGAGCTGGAGCGTGGACCTTGAGCTGAACAGGAACATTCCCCTCCGGTAGAACAAAAACAGAGACAGCTGGGGCTGTGGTGTGTGCTTCAGGGATGACTGAAGAATCTGGGTGCACTTCGGGGATGGCTGAAGCAGCTGGGTGCACCTCAGGGTCAGTTAAAGTTCTAGCATGCACCTTGGATTCAGCTAGAGCTGTGGAGTGCACTTCAGGTTCAGTTGGAGCTGTGGCGTACACCTTGGGATCAGCTGGAGCTGCGGCGTGCACCTCGGACAAAGAACGAGAAACACAGGCAAGTATCATGTCCATACCAGATAAAATGGCAGCAGAAATAGGTGACGGAGGCTCAGCAGTGATCGGTGACTGCCACTGCGAACCCCCGTCTAATACCAAGCAAGACCCCTCTCCAATAGGTGTAAAAAGAGAAAAAGGTACACTACCGTTCAAAATTTTGGGGTCACCCAGACAATTATTTTGTGTTTTCCATGAAAAGTAACACTTATTTACCACCATGAGTTGTAAAATGAATAGAAAATATAGTCAAGATATTGACAGGGTTAGAAATAATGATTCGTATTTGAAATAATAATTTTTTCCAGATACTCAACCTGCTCAAAGGAAGGTCAGTTTTATAGCTTCTCTAACCAGCTAAACTGTTTTCAGCTGTGCTAACATGATTGCACACGGGTTTTCTAATCATCCATTAGCCTTCTGACACAATGAGCAAACACATTGTACCATTAGAACACTGGAGTGATAGTTGCTGGAAATGGGCCTCTATACACCTATGTAGATATTGCACCAAAAACCAGACATTTGCAGCTAGAATAGTCATTTACCACATTAGCAATGTACTATATTAGATATTAGAGTGTATTTCTGATTAGTTTAAAGTTATCTTCATTGAAAAAAACAGTGCTTTTCTTTCAAAAATAAGGAAATTTCTAAGTGACCCCAAACTTTTGAACGGTAGTGTACTTGCCTGGCCTGCTCTGCCGCTTCAGAAGCCACCCCGGGGGCGGATGCCTGGCTTTCCTGGGGCTTGCTGACCTTGGACGTTTGTGCCCTGTGGGGGTTGGTGGCGCTGCCTTGCCTGCTCGGGGTTCCCGGGGGGGAGAGCTGCTGCCACCGGCCCTCCGCTTCGTATGTTTCCTGACAAACCACTCACATGCACACACTTATTTTGCGCGCGTTCTCATATACATGCACGCAGACATACATGCACAAGTGTATCTCCTTTAGCAGGTGCGGAAACCAGACTCATGTTGAGACATCTTCGGTGGAAGAAGCAGTTTGTCTTTTGTTTGTTTTAGTTGTTGGTTTGTTTGGTTTTTTTGTCTGTTCCCCTCCCTTTTCTTCCCCCCCCCTCCACACACTTCCTTTCCCTCTTCCCCATCCTGTTGGGTCTTCTATGGGTAAAATAATTAAAATAAAGTATTAAAAGTTATTACAGGAGGAGTTTACAACAATATTCAATACACAGTTAGGTATTATATAAAAAGCCACCCTGGGGAACACTGGGGAGGAAACAGCAGCGGACGCCGATGACATGGAGGAGAGAGTGACAGCAGCAACTGACGAGGAAGAAGAAGAAGCTGACGATGGGACAGGCGATGAAGAAAAACTTTGGTTTGAAGAAGAGGCTGTTGTATTTCTCTGATGCGGCAAAGGAACTGCTGCTGGGGAAGTGGTGAACTTCTCAGGACATGCAGAAGGAGCCACAATTAAAGCAGTCTGAGGCA
This sequence comes from Pholidichthys leucotaenia, assembly GCA_020510985.1. Lineage (NCBI taxonomy): Eukaryota > Metazoa > Chordata > Actinopteri > Cichliformes > Pholidichthyidae > Pholidichthys > Pholidichthys leucotaenia. The sequence goes on along the minus strand of CM035845.1, from coordinate 32,600,073 downwards.
CAGCAGTGGGTGTGGGCTCCCACGCAGCAGATGTGGAAGCTGGCACTGCAGGCATGATGATAGGCAAAACAGGGGATGAGGCGGTAGGGAGCTCAGCAGCGAATGCCGGCGTCGTGGAGGAGAGGGGGACAGCAGCAACTGATGAAGAGGAAGAAGGACCTGACAGGACAGCCGATTAAGAAGAATTGGAATGAAGAGGAGGCTGCTGCTGCTGCAATTCTCTGGAGCGGCGAAGGAGGAGCTGCTGGGGAAGTTAAGCCGAATGCCCGCTCCGCTGTCACTGATTTAGCCATGGCCGCTGGGGCTGCCTCGTGAAACCCAGATGAAATACCTTGTGTGGCGAAGGAGTTAGTCTGGTGGGGTGTAGCTGGGTGGTGGCAAGAGGCTGACAGCGTCTGCCCCAGGGAACGCGTCTTCGTCAGCTAAGGTACAGACAGGGAACAGAGAGGAGCGGAGGCTGGCACTGGCGGGTGGTGTGGAGAGGATCCCAGAGCTGTTGAGCAGCGAGAGGATGAAGGCATCTGAACCAGGGGACGCTTCATTGTCGGTACAGGTACAGGCGGGGAAGAGCTTCTCACAAATTTGCCGCATTCTGGATCTGGCGAGAGGCTGCAGGCGTCTGCACTAGGGGATGCCTCTTTGTCGGCTCAGGTGCAGATGGCAAAGAGCTTCTCACCAGCCCGTGGAGCATATGTTGTAAATTAGGAACGGAGATGAGGAGACCCGTGAGTTCCGGATAGCTCCGCAGGCTGGGGTATACCTCTATTACCTGCGCCGCACTGTCCAGACATCTCAGGGCCACCACGGGAGTGTGGGAAGCACGAGCGTCCGAGATTATGTCCTCCAGTAATCCCACAGCCCAACACTGCCCCTCTTCCAAACCGAACACAATGAAGTCTGTACCCACAGAGTCAACTGGTGGCATCATTCTGTCATGACCGACCTCCGGCAATGCAGGAATTGACGACTCCTTCAGACGAGCAGAACTCCAGTGCAACATATTTATTTACAGTGTGCAAAAAATAACTTAAAGTACAGGCTGTCAACAACACGATGTGGGCCGGTAGGGCTAACACTTACAAAATGAGAGGATGAAGATGAACCAAAAGGAATTACTGAGATGATGCCACACCGAAGAAGATTAAACACAGGTATTTATAGATGAGGAAAGCAATCAAATGGCTGGGAATGATCAGAGAGGATCAGAGGCTACAGGTGAGGAAGACAGGAGGGGAGGGGCTGTACAGACAAAGACAGACAAGAGACACAGACAAATCCCAACCACAGGACTAAAGACAGCATGGGGAAAATAATACAAAATATAACCACAAACTGAACTTAGCAAATAAACAGAAAACACTGTCAAAAAAAAAAAAATCCAAAACCAATGATGACAGGAATAATAATAATAATAATAATCATACAGAAAATAAATCCCAAATGCAGGAAACACAGAGAGAACAGGAACAAACTCAAAAAGTGGGAATGACCCAAAGGTTATTCCCCAGACCATGGCATTGACAAAGGTGTGTGACATGTAAGCAATAACAGAAAGCATGGACAGTAGGTCCATGCTCATGACAGTATACATACACTACTCACAAAAAGTTAGGGATATTTGGCTTTCGAGTGAAATTTAGAGAAAATGTAAAAAGTTGAAGCTACAGTGATATTATATCATGAAAGTAGGACATTTAAGTAGAAGCATGCAATGGTGATTTCCTCATCTCAAACAATTTATTGAAACAAAAGCTAGCAACAGTGGTGGGTACACCACAACAAAAAATGTCAGTGTCTCAGTAACTTGTCATGTGCCCTTGAACATCAATAGCGCCGATCGAGGACTACGTCATCAGTTTTCGCGCTGGTAGTCACGTGGTACACAGCACTACACAAGGTCGGACAAACAAAACCCTATCCTACCGGTGGAGCAATGGCGAGTGATACTGCATTCCCACTTGTAAAACTGTTAGAAAGCGAAGTCCCAGGGGCTGCCTTTGTTTACAGTGACATTTCTCAACATTCTGTGGTCCAACTGAAGCGATGGTTGGAATGTCGTGGGTTGCCAGTGTCGGGAAACAAGCCTACTCTTGTGAAAAGGTGAGTACTGCCATGTATGTTTTATCATAACAACATAGACTAGGTCGCTGTATCTGCTATCACTGTTGCAAAGACCATAGCAGCAGTGTCTAGTCGCACCTGTCTTCTTCATAGTCCCTTCAGTCTCACTTGACACCATTTGCATAGCCATTGTGAAGTTAATTCCCCTCAGGCACACCTGCCTTGCTCCATTCACGCGATGCAGTGGCCCAGAAAGTTTGTCCTACTTCAGCCAAGTAAACACACGCATGCGCAGTAGTGAAAGCTATTTTTAGCGCTTTGGCTTGCTCCTCAATCGGTGCTATTACAGCTTGACAACGACATCTCATGCTGTTCACAAGTTGACTTATTGTCTGGTGAGGCATGACATTTCACTCTTCTTGAAGGGTGGCTCTCAGGTCATTGAGGTTGTGGGGTGCAGGGTTATGAGCCTCTACACAGCAATTCAGCTGATCCCATAGGTTTTCTATGGGATTCAGGTCTGGAGAAAGTGGAGGCCACTCCATTTGAGGTACCCCAGCCTTCAGCAGCCATTCCCTAATGATGCGACCTCGATGAGCTGGAGCATTGTTGTCCATGAAGATGAAATTCAACCTGTGTTGTTCATATAGGGGCACAATGACTGGATTAATGATGTTATTCAGGTATTATCGTATTGTCACTGTACCATTCACAAGGTGTAGGGCAGTTCTGTATTGACTAGACACACCTGCCAAGACTGTAACACCACCACCACCAAAGGCTCGTCTGGTGACAACAGTGGCTGATGCATAGTGCTCTCCTTGACCTTTCCAACATCGCTGGCGGCCATCATTTCTACTCGACGTGAATCGACTTTTATCAGAGAACAGCCCTGAGGCCCACTGGTCCCTTGTCTAGCGTAAATGCTCCCTAGCCCATGCAAGACGATGACGCCTGTGCCTGATCGTGTGGTCAGGTACCCTTGCAGGTCATCTAGCATACAGACCATGCTGATGTAAATGGTTTTGAATGGTCTGACATGACACTTGGGTGCCTCTCACCTCCCTTAAATGTGCCTGGAGTTAAGTAGCATTCATTATCCGGTTCCACAGGGCACTGTTCACAATGAAGCATCATCAGCTTGGGATGTGGCCAAAGGACATCCACTTCTATGCCTTTCTGTGACTCTTCCAGTCTCTCTGTATCTCTCTTGCAACCTGCTGATGACACTTTGTGACACTCTAAGCTCAATGGCCACCTCCCTTTGAGAACATCCTGTTTGAAGCCTTGCAATGGCGAGATACTGTTGATCAATTGTTAGGTGTCATCTTTGTCTCATGATGTCAAAATGTGAACAGCATGATGAAGAGGACTGTTTAAATATACCAATTCTAATTGAACCAGAAAATTTATTGGTCATTTCATGGATCAAACACCTGTTGTGAATTTTGCCGTTAAGTACCTTGTTAGAGAACAGCAAGTTATGCAAAAAGTACTGAAACATTGAACAGTTGGACATGTGCATTCAAAAGGTTAGAAAAGGTCAAATTAAGTTCACCTGTAAAGGTTATAGTGTATTTTAGGTGCATCTTGAAATTTCACCCGAAAACCGAATATCCCTAACTTTTTGTGAGTAGTGTATAACTAATCAAAGTGAGGTCACTTTTTTCTCTGTTGTAAGAAAACTCACATTTGTGCAACTGTGGACAATATTCCTCCAGTGATCTGATCGTTGAAAGCAGGAGCCGGTGTGTGCTGCTGGCCTCCTGTCTGTTCATCATCAATTTTTCCTCCTCCAGTCCAGCCGCAAAATGAACCCTTCGTGGACGTAGTTGGACTCCGCTGTGTTCCCAGTACAGGACAAGCCATGGATGATGTCCACCACGGACAGTCTCCTGTCCTGCCTTAGTTGTTCTTCACACCACAGTGCCATAAGGATAAATGTTTAGCCTGCTTCCGAACAGTGCGAAAGCCTTCTTCATTCTACACCTCTGCGGGAAGGGCAGGGGGGTGAATGTATTGTCATGAATGTAGCAAGTGTTATGTTAATGTGTCACACATTCTCTTTGTACACACACAAGCATAATGCACCCGCCCAGCTCACTATGCATACCATTAAAACTATATAAGCAGAAAGCAGAGAGAGTTGGGAGGCTCTTCTACCAGACACTTGGCCCCAGTGGGCCACGCTGGGGTCCACAGGCTGTATATGCGTATGTTAGAGGGTCAATAAAGAATCTGTGTAGCATCAAGGTCTCCTCAGGCCAATCCAGGAGATCACTTTTCTTCATTTTACAGGAATTTCACTTTTCTTCATTTTAAAGCAACTCTCACTCAAGGTCTGGTCAAGAATGCTGTGTCTGAAACAGGACCCCAGTGTAAACCATTTCTCTTTTGTAGAGAGAGACTTGATAAGGATTTGCTTTTAAGGCTTAAGTGGACCATAAAACTCGTGAAGTCCAGATCCCAAAATGAACAGTTCATGCTGATAGTATCCGCTCTATGGGAACTGATGCTCTTAAAAAGTCATAAACTTCTTAAGCGGGTAGATATATAAGGCCTTCTTCCTCCTTTAGATGGATTCCAGAGCCCTATATGCCCCCTCCCCTCTCACATGACAGAGACCTAAAAATTATCTACAGCTCAACAGTACCCCCTAGTGGACATCTACAGAATATGTTTCATTGTGTAATCTGAATGTCAATTCTGACTAAACATTAAGCTTTTCTTCCAGCTATCATCTCCCCGGGATTCTAAGGACACTGAGAAAATCATCATCCTTTTGATCACTGGCCAGGGTTTCCAGTAATTTATTAATCCTTGATTTAAATGTGAGTGCATGTATTAGGAATGTTTATTTTCATGAGTGTTATTCAAATCAATGTTAATATTATTAGTAATGGTATAGATGCATGATCACTGAATATTAGCCAAATCTCTTAATTTAGTTAGATTTTACATTGAGCACATAATTTCATAAGAACTGAATGTGTATCAATCTCTGTACGCTATCACTCAAGATAACCAATCACTAGGCTGCCTTCCACTGGATAATGCCCCTTTTCATTTGATTGGCTGTTCCCAAACAAAGAGATTTTCCCTCATTGGACAAAAGCCCATTCAAACTCCTCTTTATGAAAAATGATTGGTCTGTCTTGCGGCTGGCCCTATTTTTATGACCTAGTAGCGAAAAATGTGCGAGAGCCACCTTGCATGTAAGAAGAAGGAAAGAAGAAGTGAGAAGAAATTAGATGAAGAAGTTACGAGAAAAAAAGAGAAAAGATCTAGATTGGAAAAAGAACAAAGAAAGTTTTTGTTTTCACTTCTTCAGAGTTCTTTGTAATTCCTTGCATTTTTCTTTTGTCTAAATTGTTCTGTGAATTTTAAGAAGTCTTTTGTGTGTGTGAACTTTATCAAATCCTGCGTTAGTTTTCCTTGTTTTTCTGGTTAACTGAGGAGAAACCATTCTTTTCTTACAAGCTCGCCTTAAAGAGAGTCAAACTCTCAAAGTTCTTTTTTTTTCCCTTCACCTCAGAAGCCATTCTTATCTTAGTTGAATTTTTTTTCATTTGATTTTTCTGACTTTTCATGCAGTTAAAGTGGACTTTTAATTTTCCTATTTTAAAGTGAACTGGAAATTTATTTTTTTTTGGACATTCTTTTCCGGCCTCATCCACGTCTGACCCCGTAAAGAAACCAGGAGCTCATAGGTGAAACTGACTAAAACGTTCTTTCTTCAATCTTTGGGTTTTGTTCCTCGGGCTGGAGACCTGTTAAATTCGGACCGGTTGCCAAAGGACTCCACGCCTGCTCCGAGACAGCCTTCACTGCTGCCTGTTCACTGTCCAAACTGTGAGCCCCCGGCCGAGTCTACTCTTCTTATGGTTGTGAACATCAGAAAACATAGCAGCAGTCACTTTCTCCCTGGGTCCCTACCTTAAAAACCCCAGCTGGCAAAGACCCGCTGAACACGTGGACCTACAGCTGTTCATAAGTGAGACTCCCATTTTCCTGTCTGCTGGGTTTAAACGTGATGTCCTAAAATTTCAACTACAATTGAACATGACCAGTATTTCATGGTACAATTAGTCCCTCAGCCGTAGGACAAAGCTATAAACTGAAGGAAGATTCATTAGCTTATGGAATTTTTCCCCATAAAATTGTGTTCTGGTTTTGTTAGATATTTCAGCTTTCCATAGCATTACAGTTGAAACATAAAATCTGGTTTCCTCTTGGTTCCACAAAGGTTTAACTCTAGATTTCATGCTCAGAAATCCACTAACAGTCGATGTGATATTAGACACCTGGTTTATCATTTGAATCTGTTAATCCATCATTTGAATGCCATATCATGTAACCTGAATGAGTTTAATAAAAGTGTAAATGAGGAGAAGTTGAAGCGTTTTCCTTTCGCACATGTTTCCTAGATCACGGCAGGAAAAGAATTCACTAAAATTTTGAGACTGATTCATAAAGTAATTGAAGGTACGGAAATTAATTAATTGAAATTAATTTATTAACAAGTTGTTCTTTTAGAACTGGTGCCCCCTTTTTATGAGTGCTTTCCTATTTTATTTAATGACTGTAGGGGTGACGGTTTAACTCTGTTGCCTCGCACACCCACTATTAAATAAAATAAATAATTCCTGTACCTTATTACACTATATTTGATTAAATATTGCTACATCTGTGTTGACCTACGCTTGTGCCTCACCTCCACATCCTTTCCTTTCACCCTCTACATTGGTGACCCCGACGTGATATGGACTATCTTTCCCTTTCGCCGCGCTGTGGACTCCTTTTTCTCCACATTGGTGACCTGATGAGAGAGAATGACTGTCTACTCCCTCTCACCGCGCTATGGACTCCGGAGCACCAGAGAGCGCCTGCATCCTCTTCATCCACACTGGAGCGCGCGTGCCCGTTCCTCTCTCCACGATGGCAACCTCAAGGGCCGGAGGGAGAGCGCAGCGCGGGGACCGAGATGCACAAGGATCAGCGAGACGAGCACCACACAGAAACAGCCTGAATGGGGGAAAATCGGCGCCGTCTGTGTTGATTCCCACCAAGCCCCGACCCTGACTTCATCTCCAGACAGCGGAGTTCCAGTGCACAGAAGCCCCACTTGCACACCGCAGGATTATGAGGACAGCGCAACTTCCAGCTGTGTGGTCACTGAGCCAGGCACGCGCCACGCACCAGGGACAAACTGGCTCCATAGACTTATACATCATCCTCCGCTGCTGCACATGCCCGAGGAACAAGGCTGATCACCATCCTTACAACCTTTAGGGCTGCTCCCGCACCTAAAGCAAAACTGCCAAGTCCCCGACACAGCTTCAGTTGTTTCACAGCCGCTACGCATCCTAGGGGAATTTGGCCGTTCACCTTCCCCACATCCTTGCAGGACTGGGCCCGCACGAGGAGTCAGAGACTTTTTTTTTTTTTCACAGCCGCTGCAGATCACCGTCAGTTTTACCGGGAAAGTCCCTCACCCATGGCTGATCTGCATGCAATTTTTGCCTGGCCCAGACACTTTTGATTTCCTGGGCCAGCACTCCATTGCTTCCCACCCACCTCCCCCTCGTCCTCCACATTGCTACGCCCACACCTCCATCCCAAAAGCCTGCCGATTGCCAGCTTTGTTCTATTATGCATGACATGCACGGGACCCTCTGCGCCCACGAACCACAGCCGTCACGTGCTGGAACTTGGAGCGGGGCAGACAGTGTTTTTCACCCCTCCCCCTTCCCCCCATGGACTTACATGCCCTCCAACACTCCTCACCAGCAGGACAGTACGACTGGAGTGGCAACCCCCCGCTGCAGCCTCCACGGGCGTCGACTTGAGCCCAAACAACCGGAGGGGGTCCACGGCCCCTTCTGGGTGTTCGGGGGGTGGGGGCTGTGTGGTGACACTAGACACAGTGGGTGGACATCTTCTCACACCCAGAAGCAGTGAAAAGTGGCAGAACAATGGACTGAAGGGGGTAGCCACCCAAGGAGTAACTAGTAACTGAAGCGCCTTTGCCTCTGCTGCTCCAAGCCACAGCAGGAAGGGCAGGGGGGTGAATGTATTGTCATGAATGTAGCAAGTGTTATGTTAATGTGTCACACATTCTCTTTGTACACACACAAGCATAATGCACCAGCCCAGCTCACTATGCATACCATTAAAACTATATAAGCAGAATGCAGAGAGAGTTGGGAGGCTCTTCTACCAGACACTCGGCCCCAGTGGGCCACTCTGGGGTCCACAGGCTGTATATATGTTAGAGGGTCAATAAAGAATCTGTGTCGACCTACGCTCGTGCCTCGCCTCCACATCCTTTCCTTTCACCCTCTACAGGGTGAGTTTTTGTGAATACACCAATGTCCTTTTTTTTTTTACAGCCAAGAATATTGAAATTTTTTGATCTTGTGGAATTTAAAACTTTCATTAATGTACAATGTTGAGAATCATGTTTTGCCTTGAAATATTCAAAACTTATTTTGTGAAAGAGAGGGTGATTATATTTTAACCTCTTGCACTCCGGTGTACCGCGGGCGGTCACGTCTCTGCGTCCTAGTGCGCACTAAAAAAAAAAAAAAAAGCTGAATTTCCGTTCTTCCACTACAGATACAGCCGAGAACAGAAAACCAAAGGAGTGCTTTGATTGGTTTAGATGTGATTGACCACTCATTTGACTAATAAGAGCCTTGAATTGGGTTTCTGAAACCTTGAAGAACCAATGACTGAAAACCTAGCAAGAAGGACCCGCCTACCAACGGCTGCGAATACAGCGAGCCAATTGATGCACAAAAGTTCGAAAGCGTGCGTCCCTTGCAAAATCTGTTTTGTGTAAGCCGCTGGGTGACACACGCGTGTTCGACAGTCTTTTTTTCTTACTACTGTTCTTATTTGTTTTGAAAAATCGTTCGCCAAAACCGCAATCATGGAAGCGCAAAACCGCAATAATGGAATTATGGTTTGACCGGGTCGCGTGACCAGAACCACGAGTCCGTAACAAGCGGACCAGCATCATGTTCGTCTAACAATGAGGAAGAGAAGTTCGCCAGCAACACTGCTGCTGTGGACAGGTAAGTGTTATAAGCTAAATTATTCTTTATCCCTGAAAATTGTAATCAAAATGACTTTTGACTGATCGGTAAATTACAACTGTGCGTCATCGCAACATGAAGACCGCGGCGCACGGGTCCAGTCTGTGCGCCGCGTCCGGACCGTGAACGCCCCCCCCCCGCTACTCTTCTGTAGCAGATTGCAGATATTATTGCAGATATTTTAGTACAACTGTGCGTAGTAGACCGCAGCGTCCGGACCGTGAACACCACCCCCCCCCCCCCGCTACTCTTCTGTAGCGGATTGCAGATATTATTGCAGATATTTTAGTACAACTGTGCGTAGTAGACCACGGCGTGTGCCGCTGTCCGTCATGTGGCGATGGACGATGTCCGTCCTCTGTAGCGGGGGGTGGGGGGTGGGAGTTGTTATCCTCTACATTACAGATATTTTAGTATAATTTTTAGTGCACTGTAGGTTATTTTTTCTTGTAAAAAAAAAAGCCACACATTTTTTACATGGCATGCTTCTTTGTGTGTGGGGGCTTGTTTGTTCATTCATTCATGAATGAATGAATAAACAACCCCCCCCCCCCCACACACACACACACAGCCCTGCGTGTCACCTTTCATTAGAGCCCAAGATGAAGCTTCTATATATATTCTTTTTATACATATATATATATATATATATATTTAAAGACGTAACAAACTAATAGTTTTTTGAATGCAAAAGATGCAATAGACTTACACAATGGTCCCCTCCGGCATACAACTAGGAAAATACCGTTCACTATGGAGAGTGAGAATATGTATGGGCACATAATCATACCATGTAGGATAACTAAGTAGACGGTTGTGCTGTTTCATCCCATCTAGCAACAATGCTCTGCACTGTGTGTGTTTATATATTTACATATTTATTCCATCTAGCTACAATGCTCCGCACTGGGTGTGTTTATGTTTATATATTTATTCCATCTAGCTACAATGCTCCGCACTGTGTGTTTATATATCTACATATTATTCCATCTAGCTACATTGCTCCGCACTGTGTGTTTACATATTCATATATTTATTCCATCCAGCTACAATGCTCTGCACTGTGTGTGTGTGTGTGTATATATATATTTTATAGTAATATGTACATATGTATATTAGCTGCTCTTGCTTGCTTGTTTTTTTTCTTGCCTTCTGATTGTTGCTCTGAGTGTTGCTATCCCTGTGCTGTTGCAATCCTGGAATTTCCCCGTTGTGGGACTAATAAAGGCTTATCTTATCTTATCTTATCTTATCTTATCTTATCTTATATTGAATCATTCAAAAATTACAGTGTGGAGCATGTAAATGAAGAGGCAGATTTGTTTCAGACGATTTATTACACACTCTCACATCTTCAAGCATAGAAAGAATACATTCCAGCAGAAGCTCCTCTCTTAAATACCATGGCATTCTTCTAGAATCTTCTCACACACAAAAGATGACAACATAGCATTCAATCCACTCATCCTTAACACCCCCCTGTTATCTCACTAGGGAACCCCTGCTCTTTTGTTCCTGTCTGAGATGGTACACAATTAGGCTCTCCCCAGGCGCCACAACAGACGTTTTTCCAAACTGTGCCATTTGGCACAATTTGGCACAGTTCAAAAACGGCTGGGAACAACCTAAGAAAAAAGCTGTGTAATATATTCATTTTTTGTGGTATTGTTACAAAATTTTGACCTCAGCTGGATAACACTTGGTTCTACATTTCTGTTGCATTTTCCAGCCCGGATCTGACAGCTGTGTGTTATTTGCAAGCATTTGTATCCAAAAAAACACCCAGGCGAAATTTATTTTCTTCAAGTTCAGTATGTTTAGATGACTGTTACTCAGTGGCAGGAGCACTTAGAGAGATTATGACTGTTTTGCCAAAAAATTCCATGTGTTTTCTTTTAAATGAGACCAACCCCATGAAGATGCTGCAAAGGGTTGAAGAACAGCTTTTGATTTACTTTGGGTATGTTATTTTTTGGCGTTTTTAGGGAAGGGGTTAAGGGGGTCATTAAATTTTAAGTTGGATAATTTTAGAACTACCAAAAGAAGTTTTTCTGTTTCAGTATGTGGTGTCAAGCTCTGGAATCAACTAAGCGAGTCATTAAAACAATGTCCAGACATCACTCAGTTCAAAAAGAAATATAAAGAAATTGTTTTCACAAGGTATAAGGAAAATTAAAGGTGTTAATTACAAAGCGTATACAAGTTTTAGTTGTGTTTGGTCTGGGGTGTATATCTACTTTTCTGCATTCTTCAGTTTGATATATTGACAGTTCTTTTTTGTTTGAGAATTATATAAGGTAAGGGGTAGGATTAAATAAGTGTTGACTTCATCCTACTCCTTTTCGAGCATGTACTTTGTGTTGCATTTGCATATTTGGAGAAAGTTTTATGTCTCCTATCTGGTTCTTTTAAAATTTCTTTTCTCTTTTGTACTTTTCTGATTTTACATTTACGTGTTCGAAATAAATAAATAAATAAAATAAATAAATAACTCAACACACATGTCTAAACCGCTGACAACAAAAGTGAGTACACCCCTAAGTGAAAATGTCCAAACTGTGCCAAAAGTGTCAATATTTTATGTGGCCACCATTATTTTCCAGCACTCTCTTGGGCATGGAGTTCACTAGAGCTTCACAGGTTGCCACGGGAATCCTCTTCCACTCCTCCATGACAACATCACGGAGCTGGTGGGTGTTAGAGACCTTGCGCTCCTCTACCTTTGGTTTGAGGATGCCTCACAGATGCTCAGTACGGTTTAGGTCTTGAGATACAGCACATCCAGGAAGTCTTCACAGCGCTTCACTTTTTCCACATTTTGTTATGTTACAGCCTTATTCCAAAATGGATTAAATTCATTTTTTTTCCTCAAAATTCTACACACAATACCCCAGAATGACAATGTGAAAAAAAACAATTTTTTTTTTAGATTTTTACAAATTTATTAAAAAATCAACAACTAAGAAATCACATGTACATAAGTATTCACAGCCTTTGCTCAATACTTTGTTGATGCACCTTTGGTGCTTTACATCAGGTTGGATGGGAAGCGTCGGTGCTCAGCCATTTTCAGATCTCTCCAGAGATGTTCAATTGGATTCAAGTCTAGGCTCTGGCTGGGCCACTTAAGGACATTCACAGAGTTGTCCTGAAACCGCTCCTTTGATATCTTGGCTGTGTGCTTACGGTTGTTGTCCTGCTGAAAGATGAACTGTCGCCCCAGTCTGAGGCCAAGAGTGCTCCGGAGCAGGTTTTCATTCAGGATGTCTCTGTACATTGCTGCATTCATCTTTCCCTCTATCCTGACTAGTCTCCCAGTTCCTGCCGCTGAAAAATATCCCCACAGCATGATGCTGCCACCACCTTTGACACGGTTATGAGCGGTGCCTGGTTTCCTCCAAACATGACGCCTGGCATTCACACCAAAGAGTTCAATCTTTGTCTCATCATACCAGAGAATTTTGTTTCTCATGGTCTGAGAGTCCTTCAGGTGCCTTTTGACAAACTCCAGGTGGGCTGCCATGTGCCTTTTTCTAAGAAGTGGCTTCCGTCTGGCCGCTCTACCATACAGGCCTGATTGGTGGATTGCTGTAGAGATGGTTGTCCTTCTGGAAGGTTCTCCTCTCTCCATGGAGGAACGCTGGAGCTCTGACAGAGTGACCATTGGGTTCTTGGTCACCTCCCTGACTAAGGCCCTTCTCCCCCGATTGCTCAGTTTAGATGGCCGGCCAGCTCTAGGAAGAGTCCTGGTGGTTCCTAACTTCTTCCATTTATGGATGATGGAGGCCACTGTGCTCACTGGGACTTTCAGAGCAGCAGAAATTTTTCTGTACCCTTCCCCAGATTTGTGCCTCGAGGCAATCCTGTCTCGGAGGTCTACAGACAATTCCTTTGACTTCATACTTGGTTTGTGCTCTGACATGCACTGTCAACTGTGGGACCTTATATAGACAGGTGTGTGCCTTTCCAAGTCATGTCCAATCAACTGAATTTACCACAGGTGGACTCCAATTAAGCTGTAGAAACATCTCAAGGATAATCAGTAAAAACAGGATAGACCTGAGCTCAATTTTGAGCTTCATGGCAAAGGCTGTGAATACTTTTGTACATGGGATTTATTAGTTTTTATTTTTAATAAATTTCCAAAAATCTAAAAAAAAAAATTTTTCACATTGTCATTATTGGGTATTGTTTGTAGAATTTTGAGGGAAAAAATGAATGCAATCCCTTTTGGAATAAGGCTGCAACATAGCAAAATTTGGAAAAAGTGAAGCACTGTGAATACTTTCTAGATGCACTGTGTGCTTGGCCAGTCCATCCCCTTTACCCTCAGTTTCTTTAGCAAGGCAGTGGCTGTCTTGAAGGTGTGTTTGGGGTCATTATCATGTTGGAATACTGCCCTGCGGCCCAGTTTCTGAAGGGAGGAGATCATGCTCTGCTTCACTATGTCACAGTACATGCTGGCATTCATGGTTCCCTCAATGAACTGTAGCTCCCCAGTGCCAGCAGCACTCATGCACCCCCAAACCATGACACTCCCACCACCGTGCTTGACTGTAGGCAAGACACACTTGTCTTTGTACTCCTCACCTGGTTTCCACCACACACGCTTGACACCATCTGAACCAAATAAGTTTATGTTGGTCTCATTAGGCCACAGGGCATGGTTCTAGTAATCCATGTTCTTAGTCTGCTTGTCTTCAGTAAACTGTTTGTGAGCTTTCTTGTGCATCATCTTTAAAAGGGGCTTCCTTCTGGGACAATAGCCATGCAGACCAATTTAATGCAGTGTGCGGCGTATGGTCTGAGCACTGGCAGGCTGACCTCCCACCCCTTCAGCCTTTGCAGCAATGCTGGCAGCACTCATACGTCTATTTTCAAAAGACAACCTCTGGATATGACGCTGAACATGTGCACTCAACTTCTTTGGGCGACCATGACGAGGCCTGTTGTGAGTGGAATCTGTCCTGTTAAACCATTGTATGGTCTTGGCCACCATGCTGCAGCTCAGTTTCAGGGTGTTGGCAATCTTCTTATAGCTTAGGGCAGGGGTCACCAACTGGCGGATTCCAGTCCGGATCAGGACCTTGAGAGTCCTCAGTCTGCACTCTGAAGCGTTTTAATATAATTTTGGGAAAAATTATCCTGTTTTGTTTTAACCAAACAAAAAAGCAAAAATCAAGTGCTGTATCGGCAGCGGCCGCCCAGACATTTCATGGCTTGGGACCTTGGACGTTCTCCATGGGATACAGCGGGCCACTGATCTGTATAGAAAACAGGTTCTCTATTCAGATCAGTGCAGCGGGCGGACAGCCACACTTCCTGGTGTAACCCGTGGAGTGAAACGCTGCTGTGAAATTGTGTCCACAACCACTCTGGCTGCTTGCGATGGTATGTTTCCATCCAGGGGCCTGTTGACGGAAGGTCCTCACGGCTCCTCCACCCCTTCCTAAGACGGCATCCCCATTGAGCTGCACGACGTTGTTTATGGAGGTAATTTCCACGGCCCTCTGATATTGTGTCAAAACAATAATTTTCTGTGTGTTACTGAACATGAAAAGTTTCTCACACATCCAACTCCTCTCTCCCTGTCACAGAGTGTTACCCAGACAGACCCAGACCAGGTTAAAAAGTTAAAAACACTGTTGACATAAAAAAAAAAACTCCAAAGGAATTCTGTACTGTGGAATTAATTATATTTTCTGTCCCTTTTTTAAGCCTTAGTTTGAAACATTTTTTTTTAAATACTGAAAATATAGTATAGAGGCAGACTTTTGTGAGATTTAGTTTTGCAAATATTAAATAATGATAATATGAAAATATTAAATCTTTACATTTTTTATATGGTTGGCAAAGCCGTCTTTTCAATGTTTTTTAAACCAATTGGTACTGAGAGGGTTTGGATTAAATGTAGTCCATATTAAATGGACTAAACCCATCCAAACTTTCAACTTCTGTTTGTGGGTTAAATTTGCCCAAAATACAACATCTAAATTCCATTTTGTGCTGAGGGAGCCGGGGGATGGGGGGGGGGGTGAGTGGGTGAAAATTGCATTGTGTTCATGAATAAAATATGTTTTGACTGACAGTAAGGAAGAAGAAAAAATTTACATGCCACTGTAGTCTGTCTCGGCCCAAATAAGCATTCATATTTATCCTTGGATTCATGGAATGTGCATTTATGAGCACTCTGTATGCCAGATGCCAAATTTTAACATTGTACATGCTGTTTCAGGTTTCCTGTTCTACTGTAAAGTCTAGACAGTTCCTAGTTTTGGTGTCTTCCAGTTAACCTGCTACTCATAGCTTGAATGGTGATGGAAAGTTGATGTATACAGTGCAGTGTAGTGTAGTATAGAGGGGTTGCACATGACGTCAGTGGTCATGTGCCACATTGTTTTTCTGCCATTTTGGACGGTAAATAGCGTAGATCCTGTGTTGAGAATAATAATAATTCCACTCGCACCTACTCAGCCCGACTCATCATGGTGCTGAATGCCACCTTAAATGAGTGAGATCTTTACAGCAAGGCAGCCCAACACTCCCATGACATCATTTGTACGTGACAAGCAAAACACAAGATGGATATGGAGGCAAGCCTGCTGTTCACTGGCTTTTTGTCAGAGTAGAGGCAAAAAAGGAGAGCGACAGAAGGCTACAGGTGGTGAGACAAAACCCTGGAAAAGTACTGGAGAGCTTAGGAAGCCATGGGGCAGTGGAAGACGTGAGGGTATGAACTAGATCACATGTGAGGGTAAGGTAATGATTGCTAATGCTAGTTAAGGACTGATAAGTTCCCCATACTACATTGTAATCACAGCAAGTTATCGCTATTAGGTACTAAAATATGTATGCTGTGTGTGTGTTTCAGATGG
The DNA here is from genome assembly GCA_020510985.1 of Pholidichthys leucotaenia. NCBI lineage: Eukaryota > Metazoa > Chordata > Actinopteri > Cichliformes > Pholidichthyidae > Pholidichthys > Pholidichthys leucotaenia. The sequence goes on along the minus strand of CM035845.1, from coordinate 32,584,037 downwards.
CTCTCTTGTGGCAAAATTATTGCTTCAAACTGTCGGTCTTCAACCGAGCCTCTCAGTGATGGGATGTCATCACAGCTTCACGAGCCGCAGTGGTTTCAGAACTTCAGAAATTCTGTAGAAACATTTAGCTTCTTGTGCTACAAATTGCTCTGATCTCTGTGAAAATTATGGAGAGACTTTTGAGACGTCATGGGATGCACCTGCTCCAGCTGGTGGTGTTATGGCAAAAAGTGATCAGCTGCCAAAAGTTGATTGTCATGTGCCATAATATAGTTATGGATTATATAAGCTGTAAATTTATATATTTCAACAGATAAACAGTACTGAGTTAGGTATAATAAAGTATATTTAACAATCATTTCAGTTCAGCATTCAACACCATTATTCCCCAGAGACTGATGGAGAAATTACTCCTTCTCGGTCTGAACACCGCCACATGTCTCTGGATCTTGGATTTCCTGACTGAGAGACCTCAGTCTGTCCGGGTTGGAAACAACATCTCCAACTCTGTCACGCTGAGCACCGGATCCCCTCAAGGCTGTGTACTCAGTCCACTGTTGTTTACACTTCTAACACATGACTGTGTATCCAGACACGAGGGGAACCAGATTATTAAGCTTGCAGACGACACCATGGTGGTGGGACTTATTCAGAGGGATGAGGAATCAATGTACAGGGAAGAAGTGAGAGACCTGGAGGGCTGGTGCAGGGAGAACAATCTGGTGCTGAACGTGGACAAAACGAAGGAGATGATTATCGACTTCCGGCGGTCACAGCCTGAGCACGTCCCCCTCAGCATCGGCAGCCATTTAGTGGAGAGAGTAGAGAACATCAAGTTCCTCGGAGTGCAGATCTTGCAGGACCTGACCTGGAGCAAGAATTCCTTGGAGATCAGGAAGCGGGCTCAGCAGAGACTGCACTTCTTGAGGAAACTCAAACAGGCCTCTCTCCCCATCTGCATCCTCAGGACCTTCTACAGAGGTGTGGTGGAGAGTGTTCTGACGTACTGCATTGCTACATGGTACTCCAGCTGCAGTATGTCAGACAAAAAAGCCCTGCAGAGGATAGTCAAGGGGGCTGAGAGGGTAATTGGAGTCTCCCTACCCTCTGTCCAAGAACTTTTTCAGAACCATTGTAGGAGCAGGGCACTGAACATTGTCAAGGGCCATTCTCACCCTCTGCATAAACACTTTGAACTTCTTCCATCTGGTAAACGATTCCGGAGCATCAGAGGCAGAACCACCAGACTGATCAACAGCTTCCTTCCACAAGCTGTCAGGATGCTGAACAGTTGACCCGGAATCTCTCATACACACTACTGCACCTACGGACATTTTGTATATTATTTGTATATTATAGTTAGTTAGTTTTTTTTTCCCAAGTATGTCTCAGGAATGTGTGAATGGATGGGAGGGGTGGGGGTGGGGGTGGAGCTATGTGTGAGTGTGTCTTAAATCATGCTGCTTCTATTTATATGGATGCCGAGAGAAACACAATTTCATCTTGCCTGCACTACAGTTGTATGTACAGCAATATGACAGTTTGATTTGATTTGATTTGATTTGATGATGCATTTTAACCCAAAACAAGCTTCATCTAGGATTAAAAGCAATTAAAACTAGAAAAGCACTCGGAGAGCGCAGACCTCCGCCAAGCGCCACAATTCCCCCCATACAGTGTTTGTGTGTAGGTTTTCAGATTCCTTGAGCATGTAAACATATGACTAGCAATTGGATTCACAATGATTATTTGTTTATTTGACAGGGACAGTGCAATAAACACACAATTAATCAATGACAATCAATCTGATAGTGATAGGATTAGTGGTTCAGTAGTAAAAGCATTGCCTCCTTGGCGGAGGTAATAAACTGAAGTGTTGCTGTTGTGTCCATCTCCTCCACTGACGGATGCAAATTGGGTAGACAGGTTGCCGTGGGTTTTATATTATATTGTAACGTGCTGCTCGACATGGCGACGTCCCACCGGGAGGTTCGAACTCACGCCTCCCGCTCCGGAGTCCCGCACTCTACCTGTGTCGCCAATAGGGTCAACCCACTTGGCAAGCCAAGTAGGGTGCTCATATTGAGTTCTCTACAATATTATTTTTTGGGGGGTTGCGCTCCGCGGCAAACGAGAATTTAGAAGCTTCGCCGGCAGAGAGCTCGTTTTTGCGCAGCGCCTATGGCTGGCCGGTGAATTTCTGCCAAATGCGCAGCTCCTATGGCTGGCCGGGGAATTTCTGCCAAAGAATCCGTCGGCGGACAGCTGCCCGTGTGAGGTTTTGCAGTTGCACGCTGGCGGGCCCAGGCCAGCAGTGTTTTCCGCGTCCTTTTGTGCCTAAAACGTTGAAGAACGCAGAGTTTGTGTTGCAGACACGACGACCAGCGCCCTCCATTGCGCCTGCGCCCATGTTGAAAATGGCTGTATGTCACAGTGTTGAATGAAAAATGCTTTAAAAAATTCCTGTATCCAGACGGTGAACCGGATCACCCCCAAAATTTAATCAGTTCTTGCCTGTACCATTTCCAACAACGCCTGAAAGTTTCATGGAAATCCGTCCAAGATTTTTTGAGTTATCTTGCTAACCAACAGACAAACAGACAGACAGACAAACAAACACACAGACAAACCCCGGCAAAAACATAACCTCCTCCTGGCCTTTTCGGCCTGGCGGAGGTAATAATACAGTCACAAGGTTACATGGAAAATACATGGATTTACTGAATATATACATGTTCTGTATGAATATATATTCTATGCATGAGTAATGTACTATGTATTCCTTTTGTAGTGCACTAGGAATTTTTGCAATAAACTTTTGTGCCTTTTGCAGAAATGTCTCCACATTTGTTTGTTTTATTTGTAAAGGATACCAAGATTTAGTGACATAAATTAAATGCTAAAAGATTGGAAAAGCTATCTAATCCAATAGTTTGAGAAATCACTTTTGGTTTGGTGTAAGTCTGTCAACAGAATTATGAACCATAAAATAGTTTGTGTTAAAACACGTTAAATCCCATTAAACCCCAACTCATTATTAGGAAATACAGATGCTAATATGGCCCAGAATTCCTCCTACTGGTGCTATCACTAAAGTGTGCAGTGTCTTCTGCACTTGCACATCCAACAATACAGTCTTCAGTAAATAAAATAATTGTTTTTGGTTACTTTTTCTTAAAAATGAGCCATTATTTTCAATGTCATTGATAAATGTTTGGTTTGTTCTGCTGACTCTTCCCACCGGTGTCTTAACAGACAAAATAGAAAATCATGATGCAAATACATAAGTCACTAAATTGTTTATTACAATCACCAGCAAAATCCAGATTATTTAGAATGTGCAAAATTCAAACTTTAAACTGTAAAAAAAACTCAGAATGGGTCATACACGCCGGCCACACATACCGACTCCTCGCCTTCGTAAGGGGGCCCATCACACAAAGGAACGCTTGATTGAAGGCAGCATTCTGAGCCACCTCCTCCCTTCACAAGGTAGTTTCATGGGATCCAGGTCAAGTGGACCCCTGACCAAGTGAGCACTCCTAAGTGGACCCCGGGATCCAATCTGTACATAAACAAGTACATTCTCAATCCAATGATTTGTAAATGTGAAGAAGGAGAACAACAACAAGAATTTGTGTAAAACTGTTAGAAAGACTTTTCTCGGTCACCAAGAAGTGTAAAAAATATATGGTAAATGGCATTCACTTATATAGCGCTTTTATTCTCATCCCTAGATGACCAAAGCGCTTTACAGATCCTGCTATCCACCCATTCACACACACATTCACGCACTGATGGCAGTGATCTTACTTATATATATATATATATATATATATATATACACTACCGTTCAAAAGTTTGGGGTCACTTAGAAATTTCCTTATTTTTGAAAGAAAAGCACTGTTTTTTTCAATGAAGATAACTTTAAACTAATCAGAAATACACTCTAATATCTAATATGCATTGCTAATGTGGTAAATGACTATTCTAGCTGCAAATGTCTGGTTTTTGGTGCAATATCTACATAGGTGTATAGAGGCCCATTTCCAGCAACTATCACTCCAGTGTTCTAATGGTACACTGTGTTTGCTTATTGCGTCAGAAGGCTAATGGATGATTAGAAAACCCTTGTGCAATCATGTTAGCACAGCTGAAAACAGTTTAGCTGGTTAGAGAAGCTATAAAACTGACCTTCCTTTGAGCAGGTTGAGTATCTGGAAAAAAATTATTTCAAATACAAATCATTATTTCTAACCTTGTCAATGTCTTGACTATATTTTCTATTCATTTTACAACTCATGGTGGTAAATAAGTGTGACTTTTCATGGAAAACACAAAATAATTGTCTGGGTGACCCCAAACTTTTGAACGGTAGTGTATATACTCTGGGAGGCAGAGTGGCGTCGACCCAACCACGCCATCATCATTATTGAAAACAGTGATAGAGGATGATGAGTGATGTGATATTATGCATCTTTGCCGTTATTTATCACAGTGGTGGAAAGTTCACTTTGAACAAACAACACCGTTGTCTCCTATATGCAGACAATGAGCTAGCTAGTTAGTCATCAATGCTAACTCCATGCTCTGCTTGTATTTTGCGCTTGTGTTGACAACATCTGACAAAATAAGCTAGTGTTAATCCTGGTTAAAAAGTAGTTTTTTACATGTTGCACTTTCGTGCTGTGCATGTACTTAAGTTGTGTGTGTATTTTCGTTCTAGAATCCTACCGCAGGCTGAAGATCTACTGAACCAGGACCAGCAGCACATCCAGTTGCTTCCCAGTGAGGCAAGCGAGCATGAAACGGGAACAGGTCAAGTGGACCCCTAACCAAGTGAGCACCCCAAGTGGACCCTGGGGTTCAATCTGTACATGTACAAGTACATTTTCAATCCAGTGATTTACAAACTGATTCAGACCATTCTAAAGCCTCATTCAGAGCATTCTAGTCCCAAATACCTATTCTGGGGATTTTCATCTGAGGGCAGCCAGCAGTGGAGAAGAAACATCTTTTGAAAGCAGAAACAGTTGGCCAGTCGGTGGCCATGAATTCTTTGCAGGTTGCGCCGTCCAGCTCCCTCTGGATTTCTTTACTCAGCTACCAAGCACAGAAAAGTCTGCACCTCATCGCTGGACCATGGTGTTGATTTGTGTGTGGCCATTTATCTTGTTGATTACAATCACTCACGCTTGCTGTTGGTGATTTGATTGTTCGTTGCCATCCAAAATGGCGCAGTAAACAAAAGACACGTGACCCGTGTGACGTCGGTGCAACCCCTCTATAGTATCAATGGTGGTTCTATCACGATGAAGCAACATGCTTTGTGTGATCCAGCTCTCTCTTGCATCCAAGCAGCCCAAGCCACCATCTGTAAAAGACTGGGAACTATGTATCTGTTCTTTGACAAAGATTGAATGAAGGGAGTGGCATTCAGGAAACACTATTAAAACACAATGTAAAATGGCTCAAGACTTGTCGATTCAAATTCAACAAAGGCAATCCAAGGAGTAGAGCCAAGATGGCAATACTTTTGGTGTACAAGGGGGTGCTGAAAAGTTCACAGGCTGAAAAAATCATAATGGTCAAATTTGACAAAATGTGGTTTATTTTTTAACTGCAGGGATCCAAGTACTGCAACACCGATGGAAGAAGTGTGTGGACCAAAAGGGAGACTATGTTGAAAAATAAACCACATTTTGTCAAGTTTGACCACTACGAACTTTTCAGCCTATGAACTTTTCAGCCCCCCCCATACATACCCAATCATCATTACAGCTTTGCTTTTTCTAGTGAGCCAGCTGGTAATACAGGCCTGCATGATGCATCTACTTTCCAATTAGATATAAAGGTTAAGAGATGTGCTTTGCAGTTGGAAGAGATGGAACTACTAGCAAATCTGACTGCTGGCGATATGACTGCAAAGTACCAACACAGCTGCCTACCCACATTATATAACAAGGCAAAACAATCTACCCCAAAAGATGAGGAAGAAGACAATTGTCATCTCCATGGCATTGCCTTTGTTGAGCTTGTGGCATTCATGTCCTTGCAGCACTGAAGAATGACTGTAACCTTTTCTCCAGACTGTACCGGGGGGGGGGGGGGGTGCTGAAAGTCAACACAGTCTCCCCTTCGGTCCACACACTTCTTCCTTCAGTGTTATAGCACTTGGGTCCCTACGGTTGAAAAATAAATCACGTTTGGTCAAATTTGACCACTGTGAACTTTTCAGCCTATAAATGTTTCAGCCCCCCTCGTACATTGCATGCAAGGGATGGACACCTTGACCAGTTTTTCTTTCATGAGAACCAGGCAACCCCACCAGCTCTCTAATGTGGAGGCAAACAACTGGGAACTAAAGCTGATTTATTACAATGTCTTGAATCTCCAGTGGCATTTGAGCAGCAAAGTACTTCTGAGGTGGATGCAGTTATTCTGGATGGTGCTGCTGTTGTTCAGATGCGAAATCCTCATGCAGCAAAAACCTTTCAAGACTATGCAAATTTGGTGAGGAAACAAGCCATGCTTATGTGGTTTGGGATGTGTATGTACCAGATAGTCTGAAAGGGGCAACCAGACAGAGGAGAGGAAAGGGTGCCAGAAATGTGTGTGTCCTTCAACTGTGATACCCAAGAACTGGAAACACTGTCTCCATGATAATGACAATAACATGGAGTTGTTCAGATTCCTTGCACCAGAGGTCACCGATCTAACAGTTGAGGAAGGCAAGGTAGTCTATGCAACCTGTGGACAGAATGATCTGTGCTCTTCATCTGAAGCAGAACTTAGCAATCTTACACCATGCTCAAAGAAGGAGGGTAAAATGCACTTCATTCTGCATGTTGCAGATGCAAGGCAGAAGAAAGATCACCATTTGCACAGTAGATACTGATGTTGTGGTACTAACTAACTTTCTTCAGTCAGTTGAAACCTAATGAGCTGTGGATTGCATTTTGCATTGGGAAAAGATTCCACTTCATTGCCATTTATGAAATTGTTGCTTCAATGACTGCAACAGCTTTCACTGATAGTGACACTGTGTCTTCCTTGGGTGGGAGAGGGAAGAAGACAGCTTGGGAAATATTGAAGATATTCCCTGAAGTCACTGAAGCATTCTTGGAGATGACAAACATGACAGAGATAAGTGAGAAGTGTATATCACAGTTGGAATACTTTGTTGCTCTGACTTAGGACAGGACAAGTGAATGTTTGGAGGTGAATGAGGCCAGGGAGCAGCTCTTCACACAAAAGTCAAAAACCCAGAAGAACATTCCCCCAACAGAAGCAGTGCTGAAGCAGCACATAAAGCATGCCAGCTACCAGGCACATTGCTGGAATCAGGCGTTGGTTCAGAATCCTCAATTGCCAACTCTTTCTGGCTTGGGGGGTGAATCAGGGAAGGAGAAGGGTGACAGCCCATTTGGACAACACTTGCAGAGGCTGCTACTCTCCCAGCACAAAATGGTTGAAAAAATGTTGAAAAGATGCCTTTGTCAACCGTTTAAAAAAACGTGGATTTGGTTGAAAAGTGGAAGATGAAAAGCCGTCTTTTTAAGAGTTTAAAAGGTATCTTATAGACGTCTCTGTATGGTCTAAATTTGGTTGAAAAGCCACCAACATCCTGATCTTTTTTGAGTGGTGTGTCAGGACTCCTGTTATGTATGAAATATGTGTGTATGGGTTACCATGCCCACCCACAGGGTGACATCAGGCGGGCACGGCCCACTCTGTATATAGTTGAGTGTTCGGTCTAATAAAGAGGAGTTGGATGTCCCTCAAGAAGCTCTCCGTCTCGTGTCACTTTACAATATAACATTTGGCGATGAGGTAAATTGGTGTTATTCTAAGTTATGGATTACGCGTGCGAGGACGCTTTCAAGGTCTCCAGGAGACGAAGCAAATTCATGTGCCTTAGCCAGGGGTTAGGCGAGTCCCTTATGTCGTTTCTGATGAGGCTTTGTAGCCGAGCTAAGAAGTGCAGGTGTGGGGCTTTGGAGGACGGCATGGTGAGGGATAAATTGGCCCATGGCACCAGCGACGTTTGGCTAATGTACACGCTGAACACGGCTAAGGTGCTGCCGTCGTTGGAGGAAGTTCTGGCCTTGGTGGAGCAGAGGGAGTCTGTGATCGAGCGCGAGCTAGTGGCTAAGGCTACCGTGGGGCCGACCGCATGGGATTTCCCTCTGTGAGTGGAGGTTCGCGAGCTAATTGGGCAACAAGACGCGGTAATGGCACAGCGGAGCACCGAGACCGTGAGTGCTGGGAACAGCGGCCAGGAGCCGGTGTCGGGGGACGTGACTGGCGAGGATGACGTCCAGAGCCCCGGAGGTGAGCAGCGACAGCAGTTTGTGGAAGCTACGTAGCGGGCGAGTGAGGCCAGGCAGGCTGACGGTCCTGGGGAGGAGCAGCAACAGCCACTTGTGGAAGCTATGCAGCGGGCGAGGCCAGACAGGCTGACAGCCCCTGGGGGGGGGCAACAGCCGAATACGGAGGCTACACGACAAGACACGTGGGACGAGGGAGTCGAGAACTGCGTCGGGGTGTCTGGACCGGAGAATGATGCCGGTGAGGACGACGCTATGATGCCCGAAAATGAACGACAAGAGCCGGACACGGTGGCAGCGCAACAGAGCACCAACACCGAGAGCACTGAATGCAGCGGTGAGGAGCCCAGGTCGGTGAGTGGGCCCGGTGAGGGTGATGGTGCGTGTCTCAGAGGTGAGCAGCAGCCGCAGGACATGGTGACAGCACAGCAGAGCACCAACACCGGGAGCACTGAATGCAACGGTGAGGAGCACAGGTTGGTGAGTGGGCCCGACGAGGGTGATGGTGCGTGTCCCGGAGGTGAGCAGCAGCCGAATACTGAGGCTATGCAGCAAGACACGTGGAGCGAGGGGGCTGAGAACAGTGACGATGTGCCTGGGTCAGAAGACGGAGCCGTCGGGAGTGTCACAGGGAGCCCCGAGGGTCAGCAGCTACAGCCAGACAACGTTGATGGCGCGGTTCGGGACACGAGCTGGTCTGGCAAGTTAGGAGTTAATTGTGATTGGAGTGACAATTACCCAGCGAGGGTTGACCCTGGTGCTGGTGGCTGCGTTGCCCTTGGCCACGTTGCCCTTGGTGTGGGAACCGGACGGAACCATGTGTTCCCTGTAAAGAGGGCTGCCGAGGCTGGAGGACAAGCGAGTGGAGCGGAAAAAATTGGTGTGGTTCTGCAGAGCGCCAAACGCCATCATTGGGGTAAGAATTTGGACTGGGTCGGCGAGACAGCACGACGCAGGAAGAAGGTCCTGAGACAATGTGGCGGGCACAGGAGACCGGGTTGGGTTCCCCTGCGGGTCAGCGGCGGGGTCCGGCCAAGAGAAGAAAAACCAGTTTTGAAGGTTAGAGACATGTTGGCCAGGGAGGGACGTTTCGACCCTGGGGGGTGGCAGTGGCCAGACTTAATGATGCCGTGGGGATGCCCAGGCCCTCCGTGGCTATATAGAAGATTTTGGCGGCCAAAGGACATGTTCGCCAGGGAGGGGAGTTTCGACCCTGGAGGTGGACAGAGGCAAGGGGCGCATATGCTGTGGGGGTGCCTGGGGCCTCCGAGGCAGTTTAGTCGATGGTGGCTGCCCAGAGACATTGGGGTTACCTGAAATTTTGTTTTTCCTGATGTGAATACCTGTATATAAATGTGCGTGTTGTGGGACACACATGTATCGCTTTAGGCCTCACATCTCAGATTAGAACAAAGAACTGAGTCTCCTTGGAGATAACAGGAGGATGTGAAAGTTTAGCCTTTGGTATGCAAGAGATGGCCTTGGGGGATTTCCGGGTGGCCGAAGGCTATGAAAAGGAGGTTATAGGATCAAAGAGTAGATGCATTGTTACTTGTGATTGAAATGCAATGTGACTGTGAACTGGGAGAGTCCTGGTATATAAAGGATGAATGCTTCTGTGTTTTTCCTCTTTCTGCTTTGCTGATGTTGGAAGATGTGAATAAACCTGACTCGTGAGATAAACTCTGCCTCGTCATTTTCACATTTCCACACTGGTGACCCTAAGACGTATCATGGACGAAAGAAATTCCCCCGGGTCAGCCGAGTCAGGAGCTCCCAGCCAAGTGTATGCCGCTACGGTCCAGTTACCGGACTTTTGGCAGGACAACCCGCGCTCCTGGTTCCACTTGGTGGAAGCACAGTTCGCCCTCCGGGGTATAACGGTAGATGACACGAAGTTCTACCATGTGATTGCAAAGCTCGACAACCGCACAGCTCGGCATGTGGAGAGCCTATTGGAGCGGCCACCGGCCAACGACAAATACGGGTTGAAGGCTGCGCTTATCCAGCGCTTCACTCTCTCAGTCGAGGAGAGAGCGGAGAGGCTCCTGGTTCTGAACGACTTGGGAGATGGCACGCCCATTGACCTGATGGAGGACATGCTGAGGTTGAGGGGCTCAGACGACGACGACTTCATTTTCACCCACATTTTCCTCAGGACCCTACCGTCGGCCATGAGAGCGGCCCTGGCCAGTTCGCCGTTGTTGACCCAGCGGGACTTCCGCGCGCTGGCCCAGGAGGCGCATCGGATTCTCAACGCCAGCAAACAGCGCGCGGCCACCGCAGCAGCGACGGAGTTCGGCGTGGCGGCCGGAGATGGCGGGGGGCCAGAGACGGCGGTAGCAGAATCACCGACGACGGCGGCGGCGGGGGCCAAGGATCGCGGAAGAGACACCCTCTGTTTCTACCATCGCCGCTTTGCAGAGAAGGCACGCAAATGTATACCACCGTGCCAATTCAAGCGCTCGGGAAACGCCAAGACCGGGGGTCGGTAGCAGCTGCGACCCTCGGGGAGGAGAACAAGCTGCTCTACTTGAAGGATGCACGCTCGGGGAGGCATTTCCTTGTGGACACAGGCTCCCAGTTGAGTTTCATCACACCTTCCTCTGCTGACCGGCTGGCAGTTTCCAGAGATCCCGGGGTGGCAGCAGCGAACGGCTCGGAGATTAAGACCTTTGGTGAGAGGACTCTGCTTCTGTCTTTACACGGCCGTACATTCGAGTGGACTTTTGTCATAGCAGGAGTGAATTTCAATATGTTGGGGGCTGATTTTCTGTGCTCACATGGTTTGTTGGTTGATCTTGCTAACAGGCGCCTGGTTAATGCACTTTCTTTCGATTCTATTCCCTGTACAGCCCGAGTGGCCCCGCCAACAGCACAAGCCAACGTCACAGCTGCAAGCGGTAAGTTCCACACACTGCTCACTCAGTTCCCAGCACTCACGGTTCCCACATTTTAAGCAGCCATCGCTAAACACGGGGTGGAACATTTTATTACTACCACCGGCCCGCCCGTTTTTGCAAAAGCTCGGCGTTTGGATGCAGCTAAACTGACCATAGCGCACGAGGAGTTCGCCAACCTGGAAAGGTTGGGCATCATCAGGCGTTCTAACAGCCCATGGGCTTCCCTGCTTCACATGGTCCCGAAAGCTGACGGCTCGTGGCGACTTTGCGGAGATTTCCGCAGGTTGAACAACGCCACAGCGCACGACCGCTACCCAATCCCCCATATCCAAGATTTTTCCGTTCATCTGGCGGGGGCGCGCGTTTTTCCTAAGATAGACTTGGTCCGCGGTTACCACCAAGTCCCAGTGCGAGCTGAGGACATACCCAAAACAGCGGTAATAACTCCGTTTGGTCTATTCGAATTTTTGCGCATGCCATTTGGGCTTAAAGGCACTGCGCAGATGTTCCAACGCATGATGGACGCGGTGCTGCGCGATCTCCCTTTCGTATTCGTCTACCTGGATGACATCTTAATAGCCAGCGCGTCCGAAGACGAACATGAAAACCACCTCACGGCAGTTTTCCAGAGGTTGGGAGAGCACGGTTTAATAATCAACCCAGCGAAGTATCAGTTCGGGGTGGTGCAGATTGATTTTTTGGGGCATCGCGTCTCTCCAGAAGGAGCGGTTCCGCTACCTGACAAAGTGCGCACGGTAACAAATTTTCCCCAGCCACAAACGGTCAGGGCGTTACAGGAGTTTTTGGGAATGGTGAATTTTTATAATTGTTTCCTCCCCCGCGCAGCGCAGCTCATGCAACCACTGTACGCCGCGCTCGAAAAACAAAAACCCGAAATCAAATGGTCCCCGGAGTGAGAGCGAGCGTTCTCGGAAGTCAAGGCAGCCCTGGCCAATGCTGCGTTGTTGGCGCATCCGGACCCAACGGCCCGCATAGCGCTCACTACTGACGCATCAGATGTGGCTATAGGGGCGGTCGTGGAGCAGCATGTAGCCGGGGCTTGGCAGCCGCTCGCCTTTTTCAGCAGGACTTTGCGCGATAGTGAACGTAAATACAGCGTGTTTGACAGGGAGTTATTAGCTCTCCATTTGGCCATTCGCCACTTCTAGTTCTGACTGGAAGGACACCGTTTCATCACGTTCGTTGACCACAAGCCGCTGAGTTTCGCGATGGCCAAGGTTTCAGAACCGTGGTCAGGCCGGCAGCAGAGACAGCTGGCCGCGATCTCAGAGTTTACCACCGATATTCAGCATGTGGCGGATAAACTTAATGTAGTGGCAGACTGCCTCTCGCGCGCCATGGCGGCCCCAGTCCGCGTAGGGATAGATTATGCAGCCATGGCCGCGGATCAGGCTAGCAACGCGGAAGTGCGCGCACTCCAGTCTGGACCAACAGGGTTAAGGCTGGAGAACAGGGTGCTGCAACACGGTATCCCCCCCTAATCTGCGACATCTCCACTGGACGACCGCGTCCTGTGGTACCGGCCGTGTGGCGCCGCCGCGTTTTTGACTCGATTCATTCTCTGGCTCACCCAGGAGTGCGCGCGTCGGTCAAAATGGTAGGAGAGAACTTTGTATGGCCGAGCCTGCGCAAACAAGTTAAGGAGTGGGCAGAAGCCTGCGTGGCGTGTCAATGAGCCAAGGTACACAAACACACGAGAGCTCCCTTGGAGCCGTTTCACATCCCGGCTAAGAGGTTCGATCATGTTCACGTGGACCTCGTAGGCCCCCTCCCGCCATCACAGGGGTGCACACACCTTCTGACAATAGTGGACCGCACCACACGCTGGCCAGAAGTGGTTCCACTGGCGTCAACCACAGCCGAAGAGGTGGCGTGCGCATTTTTAACTGCGTGGGTGGCGCGTTTTGGAGTCCCGTCGGACATTACGTCCGACAGAGGCCCTCAATTTGTTTCCGAACTTTGATCAACAATGGCCCACAGCCTGGGTGTCACAATTCACCGCACAACCGCGTACAATCCGCAGGCTAATGGGTTTTGCGAGTGTTTTCATAGGTCATTGAAAGCGGCCCTCAGGGCGTCACTTACGGATGCAAATTGGGTAGACAAGCTACCGTGGGTTTTATTGGGGTTGCGTTCTGCACCTAAAAAGGACTTAGAAGCCTCCCCGGCTGAACTAGTTTTTGCGCAGCCACTTCGGCTGCCCGGGGAGTTTCTCCCAGATAATCCTGCGCCAGATAGCTCCCCGTCTCAGCTGTTGCAGCGTGGCATGGAATCGGGCACGCTGCCTGGCCCTGTTCACCACAGTTTTCCACGCGTTTTTGTACCTAAGACTTTGAAAAACGCGGAGTTTGTTTTTGTCAGACACGATGCTCATCGCCCACCGCTGCGGCCACCTTATGATGGACCGTTGAGAGTGCTGGAAACAGGGGACAAGCATTTTTTGCTAGATTTGGGGGGCAGGAAGGAGAAGATTGGCATTAACAGGCTCAAACCCGCCTTTGTTGTGGCTGACGAGGATGTGCTGTTGGCCAGGGCTCCTCGGCACGGCAGACCCCCTCGGGGAAATTCCCCAGAACACCCACAGGGACTGACAAACAGTTTTCACCCCCAGACAGCAGCCCCTCAGCATGATGGCGCCGCAGAAGTGGTGAAGCCCACTTACAGCAGATACGGGAGGAGGCTGAGGCCCAAGCAGCACATGGGTTGATGTGTAATGATTTTATCATGACATGCAGACTGTTATTCTGTTGTTCCATCTTAGATGTTTGGGGGGGGTCATGTGGGACACATATGTATCGCTTTAGGCCTCACATCTCAGATTAGAACAAAGAACTGAGTCTCCTTGGAGATAACAGGAGGATGTGAAAGTTTAGCCTTTGGTATGCAAGAGATGGCCTTGGGGGATTTCCGGGTGGCTGAAGGCTATGAAAAGGAGGTTATAGGATCAAAGAGTAGATGCATTGTTACTTGTGATTGAAATGCAATGTGACTGTGAACTGGGAGAGTCCTGGTATATAAAGGACGAATGCTTCTGTGTTTTTCCTCTTTCTGCTTTGCTGATGTTGGAAGATGTGAATAAACCTGACTCGTGAGATAAACTCTGCCTCGTCATTTTCACATTTCCACAGTGTTGTGATTTTTTATGTGTTGTTCATTTGGAGCTGTTTATGGGATTATTTTATGTATTTTAAAGAGACGTGGTACATTTTTTTGGTTATTTTGGTGTGAATGTGTTAGGTTGTTTTATTACAGTATATTACTCTCCCTGTTCTTAGTGTGTGATTCGGGTTTCTAAATTTGGGTGGGTTTCCTGTATGCTTGATACTTTTTTTGAGGGGAGAAAATGTTATGTATGAAATATGTGTGTCTGGGATGCCGTGCCCACCCACAGGGTGATGTCAGGTGGGCACGGCCCACTCTGTATATAGTTGAGTGTTCGGTCTAATAAAGAGGAGTTGGATGTCCCCCAAGAAGCTCTCCGTCTTGTGTCATTTTTCGATATAACAGCACCCATACCAGCTTCTCTGGGCAAGAGGCAAAGTACATCCTTGACAGGTCACCACAGCACCTGGTATTCCCAAGCAGTCTCCCATCCAAGTACTAACCAAGGTAGACCCTGCTTAGCTTTCAAGAGCCCAAGGTATGGCTATCAACAAAAAGACACAACATAAAGAGAAATTTGTAGCACGTACTTGTATTCAAATAGTGCTTTTAAAGTGTACAGCACAATAACATTAGCACTGGTTTTAGATTGCTCCAGATATTATGTAACAAGCATTTTACCAAATGTCAAACTTAAAAAAAGCTGTTAAAAATATGTATTTTTATAAGGTGCTTTTAACAAAGACTCCAAGTGGCTGTAAAAGTATATTTGACTTTTTAGAGACAGGCCCCCACCACCATCACCAAATGCCAAAAACTATTCTGATGATAAATTTGGGCCACATCCTGTGGAGAAAACAATTCAATTATTGGACCATTTTTTGCCCAATTTTCAACAACTTTTTCTCTGATTAAATATGGTCTGTGGTAGACGGACTAACACAACCCAATTTTCAACATCTGTTTCTGGGTTAAATATGGTCCATATAGACTAACACAGCCCAGTTTTCAGTGTCTATTTGTGGGCTAAATTAAGGCTTGGACCATCGGACCTGATTGAGCCTAAAGTACCCCATCTTTATGGCTTGTGCTGTTGGAGGGGGGTGTAAGTGTTATGAACTTTTCCACTGTAGCTGCAAAAAGGTTGAACTCACCATAGCAAATGTGTAAAAGCCAGACTTAAGTGTACCACATGATGTTTGTGCTCAGGAGATTGGAACAATTGGAAGCCTAACGACAGATATTTTAGTTGGTTCTCTTGGTATAATCAGTGAGAAACATTGGTGGTATATTATCATATGCTTGACTGTTCTGATGTCAGCAAATCACTGTATAGTTGGAACATTGTAAGCATTAATTATTGTAAATGACATTTCAAAGTTGAGGTAAATCATTTTTTCTTTGTTTCTTGTGCTGCAGTGAAAACGTTTATAATGGGTTTCTTGATTTAGCAAAATTTGTGTTGTCTTGAAATAAAATTTTACATCGATTGTCCGTAACCAATCCCTATTTAATGTTGTTAGAGGTCAATAGCCTTTTATGACGTTCAGGGATCAAACCTGAAATGCCTCCACATCTGAGAATAAACTTTATTCCATATATTAACACTCCTGAAAATTTGGTGCTTTTATCACAGAATGCACAATACTTTCTAGACATAGGGCTTAACTACTATATTGCAAGGCAGAAATGTCTTTATCTTGCATTCAGTTTGATGTGCAGCATGTACTGACATTTTCCTGATGAGTTAATCTCTTCAGCTGCATCCTACTGAAAAAAGTGAAAATCATTTTTAACATCATGGTTGCTGTTAGTTTCCTGTAGGCTGATAAAGTAGGGGTATTTCTGTTTGTTGCTGTTTATGTCCTAGATTAGGAGCATGCAGTTTCTCTTAACCTTTGATCTATTGTATCCAGCTAGGGAAGAGGAATGGTGCCAGTTTTAAAAAGTAGTCTAGGTATTCTCCATAGTAGGATTGCATGGTGGGCCACAAGGACAGTTATATGAAACACTGATTAGTTGCTTAGTCCGTTGATTGCTGGCTTGCTAATTTCACCCAGTTTGAAATCATAGTAATGTACAGGAGGGGGGGCTCCACACACTTTTTCCATTGGTGTTGCAGCGCTCGGATCCCTGCGGTTGAAAAATATACCACATTTAGTCAAATTTGACCACTATGAACTTTTCAGCCTATGGACTTTTCAGTCCCCCCCCTTGCAGATTAGATTAGGTCACAGAGTTGCAGGACATGCCTCCTCCTCATACTGTACATACAAGCTCATACCTTGTACACAGAGAGACAAATAGAAAAAAAATATCATTTAATCACAAAGGTCGATCGAACCTGATATTTCAGCCTTTACTTAGGAGAGCATACTAATCAGATATTAACAGACATGGTTAACTAGCATAACACAAGTATCAAACAAGATAGTGTATCACAACAGCATGGGCATTTTTAGTGTCATTTTAGACTTCTTTGGCATTACAACAGAATAGTTACACTAGTGAAATAGAGCAATTTGAAAAAAAAAATGTATTTGTGGAGTCTTTTAGGAATACTCTGATTCTTAGCCTGCAAGGAGTTTTCCCAGGTGGCATTTTCCCTATCAGTCATAGAAATATCAGTCATGGACTGCCAACTGGCCTGCCCTTTTTGACAATAAATGTGTTCAAGTGCAACATTTTACAAAGCTGGAAAACCAAGATAGGCACCTCCATGAAAGCATGGGCTCTTTCTGTTGTAAGTTATAATAAGCAGGACATTTTGCTTAAGCTTCCACTTAGTGTTGAAGCTGGGCAGTGTTATTTTGAATTTTTAATTCCTTCTTAACTTGGGTATTGGGGTATTATTTGGGTTAACTTGCTGTCTGCCTGACTTATACACTCAGAAATCTGACTTAAGGAGATGTGTGATTCTACAACTTCTGGCAACTGACTGGGAAAATCCTAGTTGGAAAAACTATTTGAATGGACTTTTAAGCGTGAATTATACTTCTGTGTTAACCCTACATGGAGCCTACAGTATTGTCTTTGCAAGTGGCCTACACCATTGTCAATATTGTGTGCTGATTTTTGTCTGCATTGGACCACCAAAACAGGTTTCCCTGCTAATGTGTTGAGTGATTTCCTTTCTGTACTTTGTGTGTTTTTCTGTCTTCAAACAATGGTGATGGATTGTAATGGAGTTGAAGCTAATAAATGTAGACCAACAGCAACAGAGAAAATAGAGAAGATGTCAGAGGTAATGGTGTGTGCTGTTCTGTATGGAAATACCTGGGTGAAGGATGAGGCAAGCTGATGGTTGGCGAGCACAGCTTTATTGAACTATACTATATATATAGCTTATTATATATAATCAATAATCAATATATAGCTTTATTGAACTATATATATATATAACTATATATGACTATATACTTTGTATGTTAGAATGGATGGGTGTTAATGTTGATTTGTAAAAAATACAGTAAATTGTTTACTTGGGGTCTTAAATGTGGTAATTTGTATAAAATTCGCATGGGTGTATCTATGGAAAAGAGGAGATGGAATTAATAAGTGTTCACTTCTTCCTTCTCCCTTTCGAACAGTGTATAATGTTACTTTATTGCATTTGCCATTTGCTTGTATTTGTTATATTTTTGTGTTTGAAATAAACTATCTATCTATCTATCTATCTATCTATCTATCTATCTATCTATCTATCTATCTATCTATCTATCTATCTATCTATCTATCTATCTATCTATCTATCTATATACAGGACAGCAGATATACGGTATGCACCAGTTTGGTCATCTGGCAAAGAGAACACAAGATGGTGACCTTGCCTTATATATGGCCGGTGCAGTGACGTGACAGGAAGTGCACGTCATTACCCCGCACTTCACAATAAGGTACCGGAACCCGACACCACATTTTCTCCCCACCTTAGAAAAGTCCAAAACCACGCATACAAATGAAATCCCCCCCAAATTTGGGACCCGAATCACACACACTAAAATAAGAAATAATGTACTGAACTGGCCTAACACACTCACTTAAAATAACCTAGAATAGGGCTGACGGGTGGATTATTATCAGGTTGTCCTAAAATATCTTTAAAAAGTCTTCAGTTGATCCAAAATGCTGCTGCAAGAATTTTAACTGGTTCTAGAAAGAGAGATCATATCTCTCCGGTTCTGGCCTCCCTTCATTGGCTTCCCATAGAGTTTAGAATTAAGTTTAAAATCCTTCTTCTCACTTACCAAGCTCTTAATAATCAGGCCCCCTTATATATAAAAGATCTGATATTACCCTATCGTCCTAACAGAGCATTACGCTCCCAAAATGCAGGATTACTTGTAATACTCAGAATCTCCAAAAGTACAACGGGAGGCAGAGCCTTCAGCTATCAAGCTCCTTTCCTGTGGAACCAGTTACTAATCTGGGTCTGGCAGTCAGACTCGATCTCTGTTTTTAAGAATAGGGTAAAAACCTTCCTTTTCAATATAGCCTACGATTAGGGAGGGATCTTGTGTCTCTTAACCCCCCTTTTGTTTTGCTGTTAATAGATTCAGACTGCCGAAGACCTCCAATAATGTATTTGGCTTCTCACCGTTAATGTTTGTTCTCTTTATGTGTGTTCTTTTCTTCTTCTCTATCCCCTCACCCTCAGCCAGTCGCAGCAGATGACTGCCCCTCCCTGAGCCCGGTTCTGCTAGAGGTTTCTTCCTGTTAAATGAGAGTTTTTCCTCTCCACTGTTGCTAAGTGCTCGCTCACAGGGCATTGTCTGATTGCTGGGTCTTCCTGCAATTGTGGGGTTTTCCCTACTTTTGACAGTGCTATGAAATGACTTTTATTATGACATGGCACTATATAAATAAAGCTGAATTGAATTGAATTGAACTGAACTACCGTGTAGCCCACACGACGCGGTGGATTATTCTGCCACTGGTAACTAAAAGTATTTATTGAAAATAAAAATCACAGCTGTGCTCCTAACTAACAACAAAACACATAAAATAACCCTATATCACAACATGCATGCATTAAAACACAAGAACTACAAATAAAGTGCTACCACACAATCATTGGGGTGGAAGAAACTGGAACTTGCATGGGGGGTCCAGAGCAGCCCCTCAACAGGCGCGCCCCTGGAGTCCGCAGACCCCCAGAGCGATGGCTGATCCTCTGGATGACGGAGCCTGGGTCCCACACCACCGACTCCAGTCCAGCCTTGCCGCCTGAGGCGTTTTCCCGGACACGCCAAAGATGATTGGCAACCTGAAGCAAGACAACCTGAAGCATGCTGCGCCCAACTTAGCCATAATATGCAGACACCCTCGATGTTTTTCTGGCTGTCGTTTGGCCCAACTTTGCCGTGGATGTCCTTCACCCCGAACCCACACCAAGTCCATAAGCCAGAGTCGAATTTTACTCGGCCCAATGTGTTGCTGCTGAGCATTCGGTAACTCCATGCTTGACGGTCTGGCCCCGTCCTCTTCTATAAATGTTGTAGTGTTCACCGTTGTAGCTGCAGACCCCCCAGTCAACTGTGGCCAAGTACCGGAGGCATCTGGGGCTAGCATGGTGTCGCTCGTCGGCATGGGTGCCGATCCTGGGGGAAAGCTGGTCAACTTGACCACTGTGGCGTCCATTAGCTCTTCGTTCTCTTCGCTCCCAGTGTCCATCGGGGGCGAGCTGGGTGATTTCTCCTGTGGGTTCCCTGGGCAAAACAAACGGCACACCCTGGCGTAATAATTCCAGTGTCCACATTTACCACAACGTTTCCCTCCAGCCGGGCATTTCTTAGCTTTATGGCAGTGCGTTGCGGACCCACAACCCTTGCAAAGGGGTTTTGCCAGGGCAGACCTTTGGCTGGCAGCACTGACTTCCAAAAAATCTTTGCCCAAGCTATCCTCGCGATCAGGGTCCGCAAAATTAGCTGAGGCAAGCGGCCGGGCTACTTTTGTGGCTGGCACCAATTTAGCTCCACAGCTAGCTTAGCAACGGCTTCCTACCGGAGAGCCATAGCTTTAGCTAACATTAAGTCATTAGGCGCCATTAATAGCCTAGCACGCAGCTCAGCGTAACACGTGTGCTCTGCTAGTTGATCGCGAACCATTTCATCTTCAAATGGTAAATGGCGTTCACTTATATAGCGCTTTTTCTCATCTCTGGATGACCAAAGCCCTTTACAGATCCTGCTATCCACCCATTCACGCACACATTCACACATTGATGGCGGCAGGGCTGCCATAGACACAGAGGCGCTAGCCTGACCACCAGAGGCAACTGGGGGTTCAGTGTCTTGCTCAAGGACACTTCAACATGCAGACTGCAGACAGAACGGGAATCAAACCCCTGACCCTCCGATCAGCAGTCGGCCACACAACACCTGCACCACAGCCGCCCCAAGTGGTCCAAAACAACACTCACTGGCTAGCTGCTTCAAGTCAATGACATATTGGCGGATAGGCTCACCTACCCGCTGATATCGTTGCCGAAAGCGAATCCTCTGGACAGTCACGTTGTCTGGGGTGGAGAAATGTTTAGCTAGCAGTTTCACAATGTCCCCACATGAGTCCGCCTTGCCGAGTGTCTGCAGGACCCTCCGGCCCTCCATACACAGGTTGTGAACATGAAGTGCTCGCGCTGTCACCCCATCTAGCTCCCCGTGGCCCAGCGCCATAACATACGTCTGATAGGCCTCCCATGAATGCGGCCAAGCAACCAATGGTTCGCCCGGGAGTTCGAGAAAGGGACGAAGCTGGGTGATGCACCTTTCCATAAGTTAATCCTTGATCGCCAAATGTTATGTATGGAAATACCTGGGTGAAGGATGAGGCAGGATGATGGCTGGGAAACACAGCTTTATTGAACTATATACAGGACAGCAGATACGCGGTATGCACCAGTGTGGTCAGCCATCAAAGAAACCACAACATGGTGCCCTTGCCTTATATGCGGCCGGTGCAGTGACGTGACGGGAAGGGAACGTCACTACCCCGCACTTCACAACGAGGGGCTGGAACCCGACATCACATGTGCGACCACCAAACCACCGCCATTTGACAATCTTTATAGTAGGGTGAGGATGAGTCACACAAATGTTCATATTTGCAAGCTTCCTTGGTTGATCTCTCATGAGTTTGCTCCACTGTTTACCCAATTCTCTTTGGATATGGCGCCACAGAGAAAGAGCTGCTGCAGCAACAAAGAGAATAGTGTGCCTGTTTCAAAAGAATAATATAGATATCTACTGATTAAGTGAAATGAAGAAAAGACTGATTAAGTATTTTAGAAGATCACATTAAATACTGCTCAGCACAAGGCAATGAAACATTTATATTTATGATGCGAGATTATTTTCTTTTTTAAGGTTTATTTTGATTGCATGAGAATGTCTTTTAAATATTTTACCAAATTACCATTTACCAAACACAAGATTTCTATAATATTTCATGTGCAAAATGCCAGGAGGATATCAAGGCATAAAAATGCCACACACCCAAAGGTTGGAAAACATCTTTTTTATGAGAAGCTGTTTAATGTGTAGTGATATCTGCTGTGCTGAGTTCTGTCAGTGAGCTTGCCTTTGTGATAAATCTTCCTTCACTGGCAATTTCACCTCCTCCTGATCACAGGTATGGCTACAGCTCCCACAGAGGAGCTGACACAGCAGCGGAGAGCATTTCCCTTTACCTTCCACTCACACAACCTCTATCAAGAATTATTTAGTCACAATTAAAACCCCAACTTGAGAGGCCGGACAAAAGCTTCTAGGCCTCCCACCACCTTTTCAGTTTCTGTCTCTAAGTGGACGGGATCCATTTTGGTCCTGAAGAATGGCCTGACAGCTGAGATAAAGAACATTCTGGTCTCTGACATGCTGCCACGGCCCCATCTGTGGCAGTGCTAAAAATACATGCAGTCTGGTATTGCCATACCAGTCAACTGTCTGGGAGAGGGAGGGAGACAAGGAGGGTGACAAGAATGAGAGAACGAGAGGTGACAGACAGCTACAACTTGAACCATTCAAGATGGGCCAGAGAGAAAGTGAAAAAGACCTAAACCAGGGAGAGAAAAATAGAGAGGATGAAAGAAGGCAATAGAGAAGACATACTACAGATAAGGGACCTCACAGCAGAGGGGGGTGGGTGCTTACTGGGCTCACTGTAATATCACAGGAGAGAGACATGAGCAATGTACGAGTTACACCATGCTGCTAAACCTCCTGAGATCAGGACACGACAAGCAAGCAGTGATGAACACAGAGATACAGATCTCTCTGGATGTGATTCTTTCAGAAGAACTTGAGCAAAATGACACAAAAGACACAATGTATACAATTACAGAAACTATAACCAATTCAGTATATTTTGGTATATACAGTTCTGGAAAAAAATTAAGAGACCAGAAAGACCACTGCAAAATGATCACTTTATCTGGTTTTACTATTTATATGTATGTGTTTGAGTAAAACAAACAATTTTGTTTTAATTTCTAACCTACAGGCACCATCCATCTTCAACTGCTTAATCATTTTTGGGTCATGGGAGCCTATACCAGCATCTTTGGGCAAGAGACAGGGTACACCCTGGACAGATCACCAGTCCATCGCAGAGCCAGCACAGAGAGACACACAACCATTCACTCTCACACCTAAGGACAATTTATCCCCAGTTGATGCCAGCTAACCTAACATGCATGTCTTTGGCTTGTGGGAGGAAATCAGAGTACCCAGTGAAAACCCACAGAGACACAGGGAGAACATGCAAACTCCCCACAGAAGGATCACCAGTGGCCAAGGGTGGGATCGAACCCACAACCTTCTTGCTGTGCTACCACAGTGTCAATCACTACGCCGCCAAGCTGCCCGCACTGACAACGACTCACCCAAATTCCAAGTCAAAAATATTGACATTTAGAGCATTTATTTACAGAAAATGACAACTAGCCAAAACAACAAAAAGATGTTGCTTGTAGATGTGCTTTTTTGATCAAATTTATGGCCCTCCCCGTCGCATGTGACGATTGTGATGACGTTGATCTCTCCTTTCTTCACACATGCGGAGGTAGCGCTCCCTTGAGTTGTTTCTGCCTGTGATAAGACGACTACGTCAGTTAGATTGGTCCATGGTTATGGTTTTCTAAGTGGCAATGTCTATGCCAAAGTTACGTTTCAGCACATCTTTGTAACGGAGTCCGGGTCGACCACATTTTCTGAGAGCATTTACTAGTTCCCCATAAAAAACGGTTTTGGGGAGACGTTTTTCCTCCATCCTCACAACATGACCAGCCCATCTTAGACTGCGATTGCATAGCAAAGTGTACAGGTCAGAGGACTCTGTTAATTGAAGGACAATACTGTTGGGCATATAGTCAGACCAGGATACTTCGAGTACTGAACGCAGACAGCGTAGGTGGAATGAATTTAGTCGGTGCTCTTGTCTCCTGTATGTAGACCAGCTTTCACTGCCATACAAAAGAGTACTGAGAACACAGGCAGAGTAGACTTTCTCTTTTGTCTTTGTGGACAGGTGCCGATTGTTCCAAACTCTGTCCTTCAGCTGGCCAAAGGATGTTGCAGCTTTGCCAATTCGGATGTTTATTTCTGTGTCAAGGAAGTTGTCAGATGTTACTGTTGCTCAAATAATGCAAAGAAAAAACAGATTTTGCCCCCCCTCTCAAAAAAACCCACCACTCACTCACACACACACACACACACACACACACACACACACACACACACACACACACACACACACACACACACACACACACACACACTATAAGATAAGATAAGCCTTTATTAGTCCCACAATGGGGAAATTCCAGGATTGCAACAGCACAGGGACAGCAACACTCAGAGCAACAATCAGAAGGCAAGAAAAAACAACATCTAGCAAACATATGTCCATATTACTATAAATGTATATATATAGACACACAGTGCAGAGCATTATGGCTGGTGGATGTGCAGCAGAAAGTCTAAGCTCTCTCTCCGCGGATGCAGCGGGCCAGCTGGAAGTCTTTGGGCATGATGGTGACCCCCTTAGCGAAGAAGAGACCACCAGGTGGGTCTCGCTGGTCTCCTGCAGAGCCATGACGGCGAAACTCAGGAAACGCAGGACGGTCTTGAAGTCCTGAGCGATCTCCCTCACCAGGCGCTGGACGGGCAGCTTACGGATGAGCAGCTCCGTGGATTTCTGGTAGCGACGGATCTCTCTCAGAGCCACGGACCTGTGACGGCGAGGCCTCTTCACTCTGCCGGTGGCCAGAGCGCCTCTCCGAGCAGCCCTGGTGGCTAGCTGTCTCCTGGGGGGCTTCTTCCTCCAGTAGATTTTACGGGCGGTCTGCTTGGTTCTTGCCATCGCTCTTTATTATTCTGTCTTATATTTCTTTCACGCCGCCTAAACTCCAGCCCGGCACCCGCTTCGTTTTCGCTACAGCTCCCGGTATGTCGAGTTTCCCATTAGCACCGGGCGGCGGCCAAGTGCTAGCTAGCACTAGCTCCTCCCCGCTGTAACGTCTCCCGCTGCAAACCGTGGCTCCGTCCGCCGACCCGGGAGACCCCCGGGGCGATCCGTGCGTCCGTGATATATATACAGAGTGAAAGGTGTAGAAAGAAGAAGGAAGATAAAAAAAAGGCTGTTGCAACAGGCAGCCGACTCGTGTGGTGCCGCCGGTCCGGCAGAGCCGGAACCGGAAAAAGATGAAAATGAAAAATGAAAAACATGAAAAACATATTAAGAATAAACTAGAAAAGCACTCAGAGTGCATACCTCCGCCAAGGATCCTTCCGTCCCTTATGGATCGCCTCCAAAATGTAATGGATTTGTGTAGGCCTAGAACTGCTTCTGGTGAAAATTGCATCAAAGTCTGCCCATTAGTTTTGGAGTATTGTTGCTAACACACTGTGAGAAGATAAGAGCCTTGGCTGAGGTATGCGTGTAAGGTTTTTGACACCCAAACACCTTCCTCTAGGATGAATACAGCTTAGCTTGAAATGTGCACCCTGATAAAATGAGCACAGGGTCAGCCAACAGTTTGCAGAGCTCTGATTTTCTTTTAATGACAAACTTGAGGATATTTAAATGCAAGTCACACCAGACACGGGAGTAACTCCAGCCCTCACAGAACACCATTCCACCCACTCTATATATCCCTAAAACCATGGGTGAAGGCACAGAACTGTTTACAATGTATTTACAAAATATATATCACAATCCTATGATAATAAATCATGGTATAAATGATATAAACAAACTTCAAAAGAAATACACTATTAACAGAAAAACTCCATAAACAAATTAAACAAAAACCCAAACAAATCATCTTTTCCCTCCTCTCTGTGGTAAAGTCCAATAATAACCAAAATGTAATGGGTTCCTCTGTAGCCCAAGAACCACCTCCGGTGGTTCATCCAAATCCTTTTAATAGTTTTGGAGTATTGTTGCTAACAGTCTGTGAGAAGATAAGAGCCTTGGCAGAAGTATGCATTCTCGGATCATCACCAAAATATAATGGGTTTCTCTGTAGCCAAAGAACCACCTCTGGTGAAAATTTCATCCAAATCCATTCAGTAGTTTTTGTGTAATCCTGATGCACAAATACAAACAAAGCTCTTGGTGGAGGTATGCACTCTCAGATCATCACCAAAATCTAATCATCTGTTCCCCGTGCCATTACTCATTTATTTTAATTGCGGAGGTAATAAATAAATAAAAATTAGGGATCCTAAATATATATACAATACAATACAAACATGTAACATGAACCCTTTCATCCACTAGGAAGAACCCCAATATAGAGGCAGCAAGGTGAGGGGAATACAAGAATACCTGCCCCTGCTCATCGTCTCTCACCCAGAACGACTCCAGAGAAGGTCAAGCTCTAGCTGGTATCTCTTCATTAGTGTTTCCTCCGGCTTAAAGACCTTGGCGCGGTGGTAACATATTTTTCGGGGGGGGGGGGGATACATCCCACTATTGTAAACCAAATATGTTAATTTTCCATCCATCCATCCATCCTTCTTCTACCGCTTTTCTGGAGGTCCAGGTTGCGGAGGCAGCAGTTCAAGCAGAGAAGCCCAGACTTCCCTCTCTGCAGCTACCTGCTCCAGCTCTTCAGAGAGGATACCAAGGTGTTCCCAGACCAACTGGGAGACGTAGTCTCTCCAGCGTGTCCTGGGTCTGCCCCAGGGTCTCTTCCTAGTGGGAGGTGCCCGAAACACTTCAAGTGGGAGGCGCCCAGGACGCATCCTGATCAGATGCCCAAATCACCTCAACTGACTCCTTTCAATGTGGAGAAGCAACGGTTCTACTCTGAACCTCTCCCAGATGACTGAGCTCCTCACCTTATCTCTGAGGGTGAGTCCAGCAATCCTCGGGAGAAAGCTCATTTCAGCCTCTTGTATCTGCGATCTCATTCTTTCAGTCACTACCCAAAGCTCATGACCTTAGGTG
This sequence comes from Pholidichthys leucotaenia, assembly GCA_020510985.1. Lineage (NCBI taxonomy): Eukaryota > Metazoa > Chordata > Actinopteri > Cichliformes > Pholidichthyidae > Pholidichthys > Pholidichthys leucotaenia. The sequence continues at coordinate 32,557,228 of CM035845.1, read as the reverse complement.
AGGGTAGGAACGTAGACTGACCGGTAAATCGACAGCTTTGCGCTGGAGCTTAGCTCCCTCTTCACCACGACAGACCAGTACAACATCTGCATCACTGCAGATGCTGCTCCAATCCGTCTGTCAATCTCTGACTCGCAATCTCTCAAATTCTGACTTTTTTCCTTATACAATTTACACTTTTGACCATAATTTTGCAGAGCCAGAACAGAACAATAATTTAACTCTGATTTCAAAGAAAAAATATTAATACAATTACATTAAATGAAATAAATTAACTTAAATTATCAAAGATGAAGTTATTTCAGTTATATTTCTATATATTTATAGTTTTGTAGAAATCTCCTCACCAACCAGACAGCAGGAAAAACCTCCCTTATTTTGAAATCCAAATGTTGGCACGTTTAGTTTGTCTGAAGGCTGTTGATGGATTAAAGTCATTGACTTCGTGAATCTTGGTCATCTTAACTTGCCAGGTACATAATAATGAACATAAATTAGTTAATATTGTAGCGGCTGGTGAAGTCAGTCCTCAGTGATTCAGTCACCCTTGCCTTTCTCGGCATATGAAGCCTAACCACACCTGTTTGGTAAGTGACTCTCCATTATTGTTCCCGTTAACAGCAGGTTAAAACCACGATAACTGTCTCCACTGCTTACATACTTCTTCTGCTTTTTCCCCCATGTTCAAAGTACTTTATTAAGCTCATGCTTCTCTTGGACAGCAAAGCTAGTAGCGTGACACTGTCTGCCGAGTGCCAACTGGAACACGTGGGCGGGGCGCTTCCACAGTCCATGTGGATGATGGTCACACACGTTGTTCGTGTCACACACTCCATATGCACATGTTCTTGTGTGTGTGGAGCATCATTCCTTCAGATTTTTTCTTAAATTTATATTTCCTTAGCGTGGCGGCATAACTTCAAGGGTGGCGACCCGCCATGTGGAAATGCTGCCAGAGGAAACCCTGCTTCATGCGTGAGCTTGAATTCCTTCCTTGTCAGAGTGGTGATGTTCCATGTCCCATCCATCCATCTTCTTCCGCTTAATCCTTTTTTTTGGGTCATTTACAGAAAATTCTATTCATTGTGTAGTACAGTCAAAATATCCCACAATGAAATGTAAAAAGTAATGTCCAACTAGTGGTCCCTGCATTGACCAGAGTATCCCAAAATGTAGTGTCCAGCCAACAGAGCAGTGAGAGGAGAACCTTCATGGCAGTGTTCTTATTTGTTATTACGGAAAAATTGATTTGCTATATTTACTACAAATGTCTCATCATAAAGACATTTAATAGAGCTTTGAAAATAAGTTGTGTGTCTGAAAACTAAATAGTCATTGTTTTTCGAGTTCACTATATAGTCCCCTATATTCACATTTACTGTATAGTTCCTTAAGGAGTGAGGAGACATTTCAAACACAGCTTAAGTTATTCATAGAATAAACACGTTTTACCTTTTGTTGCATTTTGTTTCAATCTCTGTTGCTTTTTTTTTGCTTGTTTTTTAAAATGTTTTTTAGTCTGATGTTTCAGATAATTTCTTATAACGTTTGCCTCATATGCAAAAGCTTTATTGCCCATAAAGATTTATTACATTTAGTATGATCAAAAGAAAAGTTCTTGTGTTGCCTTATGTTAATTAATTTTAATCACTTTTCTTAACATACACACAAAAATGACTTACTACCAAAGCAAATACTACTACTAATAATAATGAAAGTCATCTATTGGGAACTTGTGGAATGGTAGATGTAACTGTGTGCATTTTAACAGCCTCCAAAAATTCTGAATTTTACCTAAGGTTACATTATATACGTACATGATGAAAATGTAAACAGTTTCAACAGGTTGAAAAAATCTAAACTTTTTTTAACATTTTTTTTTCATTCTGTTAAATATCATGAAACAAAACGATGAGCTTTATCTCATAAATACCATTATCAGTGACAAAGACAGGGCAGACAAAGCAAGCTGATTACATTCACTGTGGCCTGCTTTTCATATCACCCCAACCTATGATTCAGTTATGAAAATTTGATCAGCATCTTTAATCTAAACAGCGCTGTCTCTCCTTGCACTTTAACAGGAATCCAAGAGCTAATCAGGAAGGCATTTATAATGTGACTAAAAGGAACTGTGGCAGAACGCTGTTGTTTTCCTTGTCAACATCCTCCTCGTGGCTCGTGTGGCACGCAGGGCCTTGAAGCATGTTTTGTCACCCACACATACAGTACGCTCAGGAAAGGCGGGCTAGCTTCATATTATGCTTAATCATAACTGCTGGTGGTCCCACTGGTCTGAAAACTGAGAGAGGTCAATGAAGAAACAGCAAACCATCTCATTGTTTCAACAGCATTTTAAAGAAATAAAGCAGCTCTGTTGCTGTTCAGATTTCAACCACTAGATGGAGACCTTGCAGTGACTTTGCCCTGTTTGATGAATTTCCTTTTAAATACAGTAATTACCTGGTGGGGCTTCCTATGTGACCGCTTTCTTCATCAAAGGAGTGAGAGAATCAATATGATTCTTTCCCCCAAAAACTGAGATTATTGGTTAAAGTGACAATAACTCCAATTTTGATTTTGTTCCCCCATTTTTTCAGGTGTTTGCGGAGTGCCTCCACTGACGGTCCCTCCCCCCAGTTTTGGTTGATCATCAGAAATTGGGACTGTTTAGCTTCCCTAATTAGAGAGCAAATGCTAAATACTTGCACAGCTTCCCTGAGTGGACTTAATAAACAAGGTCCTCATTAAAAACAGACACTGATCTCGAGAGAGATAAGGCCACCTGGTACTACATCCAACCCACCGTCAACACTATAACCACTACCACCCATCCTCTACCTCCCTGCTCACATACAGCACCGCAGACAGCCTTGGGGAGGAGGCTGAAATTAAGATTCTGCTCTGTCCAGAGACCTCCCGCTGCACCGAACAGCAACCAAAAACAACACAAGACAGCTGATAAATCTACTGCTGCAAGAAAGGAGAAACAAGCAGGGATGTGGAGGGCACCCTCTCTGTGGAAACAACAGGTAGGGGAGAAAAAGGGGAGTGAAGTAAGGGAGGGGGGCTGAGACTGTACAGCCCTGGTTTGAAGTCGGTCTGTTGGGAGTTGGAGTATGAGTGATAAGAGACAGTGCACAATACCAGAGCAAAACAGGCTGAGGGATAAAGCAGCAGCAGATTATGACAAAAACATTGGATGTGGCTCCAGACTTTTGGTGCTTGTGGTTTTTATGTACAGGTGAGCATGCCATTATCGGTGAGAAGACTGATGAAAGAGATTTAACATATAAATTGGAGCCGAAAGTTATTATTTTTTTGTTTACAACATTTGCGTTTCAACTTAAAATGAAACATGACAAAATAAGCACTATGTTTAAAAAAAAAAAAACTTCTTGGCGGAGGTAAAAATAAAAATAAAAACATTTGGTTTGTCTTCTTCTTCTGGCTGTTCCCTTTAGGGGTCACCACAGTGGGCCAGCTGTCTCCATCTCACCCTATCCGGAGTATTGGACAATCTTTAGTATTGGAAACGTCCAGGAGAACAGAACTTCCTAAGTTGTGTTCTCCTGGACGTATTACTGTATAACTATTATTATTATTATTATTATTATTATTATTATTATTATTATTGTTATTATTATGCTATTTCTTGTCTCAAGTTGATATTAGGAATATCCTCTGTCTTGGTATGAAACCTTAACCTGGCTTCAGCAACTCTTTCACATATCTTCTCAGTGTGGCTGATCAACTTTAAGATAAGATAAGATAAGATAAGATAAGCCTTTATTAGTCCCACAACGGGGAAATTCCAGGATTGCAACAGCACAGGGATAGCAACACTCAGAGCAACAATCAGAAGGCAAGAAAAAAAAAAAACAAGCAAGCAAGAGCAGCTAATAAACATATGTACGTATTACTATAAAATATATATATATACACACACACACAGACACACAGTGCAGAGCATTGTAGCTGGATGGAATAAATATATGAATATATGAACACACAGTGCAGAGCATTGTAGCTAGATGGAATAAATATGTAAATATATAAACACCCACAGTACGGAGCATTGCAGCTAGGTGGAATAAATATGCAAGTATATAAACACACACAGTGCGGAGCAATGTAGCTAGATGGAATAACATGTAGATATATAAATATATAAACACCCACAGTACGGAGCATTGCAGCTAGACGGAACAAATATGCAAATATATAAACACACACAGTGCAGAGCATTGCCGCTAGATGGAATGAAACAGCATAACCGTCTACCCAGCTATCCTGCATGGTATGATTATGTGCCCATACACACTCTCACCCTCCATAGCGACCGGCATGCTCCTAGTTGTATGCCGGAGAGGACCACTGTGTAAGTCTATTGCATCTTCTGCATTCAAAAAACTATTAGTTTGTTACGTCTTTTTTGCTATCTCTGCGAGCAGCCCTGCTTAGGTTGTACAGTCTGACAGCCGTTGGTAGGAAGGACCTACGAAACCTCTCGGTTGTGCACCTGGGATGATGTAGTCTGCTGCTAAATGAGCTCCTCAGTGCATTCAGTATGTCCTGCATAGGGTGGAACTCGGACTCCAGCAGAGATGACAGTTTAGCCACCGTCCTTCTCTCTCCTATCTCCTCCATCGGATCAAGGCGCTGCCCCAGGACAGAGCTAGCTTTCTTAATCAGTTTGTTCAGTCTCTTCCTATCGGCTGCAGTAATGCCACTGCCCCAGCAGACCACTCCAAAAGTGATGGCTGATGCCACCACCGTGTCATAGAATGACTTCAGCAGCGCCCCTTGTACACCAAAAGACCTGAGTCTCCTCAGCAGGAACAGCCTGCGCTGTCCCTTCTTGTAGAGTGCATCAGTATTGTGTGACCAGTCTAGTTTATTGTTCAGATGAATACCCAGGTACTTATAGGATGTCACCATCTCGATGTCTGTTCCCTGTATATTTACTGGTACTGTGAGGGGCTGCCCATGCCTGCGGCAGTCCACCACCAGCTCCTTAGTTTTCCTCGCGTTGATCTGGAGGCAGTTCCGATGGCACCAGTCCACGAAGTCCTGGATAAGCCCTCTGTACTCAGCTTCATCTCCATTGGAGATGAGGCCAACGATCGCAGAGTCATCAGAGAACTTCTGTAGATGGCAGTGTGTTGTGTTGTGTGAGAAGTCCGCAGTATAAAGAGTGAACAGGAAGGGAGCCAGCACCGTTCCCTGGGGGGCCCCCGTGCTACTGATGATCGTGTCGGACACACAGTCCCGGGTTCTCACAAACTGAGGCCGGTTCGTGAGGTAGTCCAGGATCCATGATGACAGGTGCTGGTCCACCCCTGCGCGCAGCAGCTTGTCCTTCAGGATCATCGGTTGGATGGTGTTGAAAGCACTGGAGAAGTCAAAGAACATGATCCTCACCATATTCCCGGGCTTCTCCAGGTGGGACAGAGAACGGTGAAGGAGGAAGATCACCGCATCCTCCACCCCAATGCCATGCTGGTAGGCGAACTGGAGTGGATCCATCGCTGGTTCCACCAGGGGGCGGAGGTGAGCAAGGAGCAGTCTCTCCAGGGTCTTCATCAAGTATGCCTCTGTAGTTACTAGAGCTCTGAGCATCACCTTGTTCTTGAAAATTGATACCACAATACTTCTTCTCCCCTCCTCAGGCATCCTCTTACTGTCCAAGATTGTGTTAAACAATATGGCTAAAAAGTCCATCGCCATCTCTCCTAAACATCGCCATACCTCCACAGGTATGTCATTTGGACCAAACACCTTTCCATTCTTCATCGTCTTCAGAGCTGCTCTCACTTCTGCCTTGTTAATTCTCAGAACTTCATGGTTTACCATCTTTCCTTCATCCATCCTCCTCTCTCTCTCATTTTCTTTCTTCATCAACTCCTCAAAGTATTCCTTCCATCTTTTCAACACATTCTCCTCGTAGCCTAGGGTCGTATCCTCCTGAGACCCCGAAATTCGTTTTTGTCCTCTGTAGCAGTGACGTACGGTCAGGGAAAGCAGGTGAGGGTGGTGTTTAGGATGTGGGGATGTGCACGCACATGACGTCACCACGTGGAAGACTGGCTATGGCGTGGGACGGCACCACCCCTCTGTATTTAGTTGTGTTTAATGTTCAATAAACAGGAGTTCAGTTCACGACAGTTGTCAGCTCGTTATTCCAAACATAACAATGACGATGAGGATAATGGACATTTCACTGGCATCTCTCAAACCATTCCTTTCTCTGCCAGGTGAGCTGCCGATCCTTTGACCTGCTGGCATGATTCATTCGAGATCTTTATTGATGCTAAGACGCAGTTACAACTGAGCTAAAAAAACACCAAAAAATGCCTGTAGAGGAAACGAACCCTGAACCCTTCGAGGCTGCTGAACTGGAGAAAGTCCTACAGAGCCTGAAATGTGGAAAGGCAGCAGGATACGATAACATCTTCCCAGAATTCATGAAAAATCTTGGCCCCCGAGCCCTAACCTGGTTGACACAATTCTACACAAGGATCACACAAACAAACTCGATCCCAAAGAAATGGCGGACAGCAAAGGTCATTGCCATCCCAAAACCTGGCAAAGACCACAAATTACCAGCAAGCTACCGCCCAATCTCCCTACTCAGCGTTCCTTACAAAATCATGGAACGCCTAATTCTGCAACGCATTTCCCCAGAGGTAGAGGATATTCTAAGTGTGGATCAAGCAGGTTTCCGCAAGGACCGCAGTACAGGAGAACAAGTACTGGCCCTAACCACCTTCATCGAAAATGGCTTCGAGAGCAGACTGAAGACAGGGGCTGTGTTTCTCGACCTTACAGCCGCCTATGATACGGTCTGGCACAAAGGCCTCCTCCTGAAACTTATAAAGGCGATCCCTGCTTGGGCAACAGCAATTATAAAAACCCTGCTGACCAACCGAAGGTTCAGAGTCCACCTCAGTCAGAAGACAAGTGCATGGAGAATGCAGAAAAACGGACTCCCACAAGGCTCAGTTCTAGCTCCAACTCTGTTCAACCTCTACATAAACGACCTGCCTACTACAAAATCCCGCAAATTCACCTATGCAGACGACATCTGTTTGGCATTCCAAGCACCAGACTTTGAACCACTGGAACGGGTGCTCACGGAAGATCTTGCCAAACTGGACCAGTTCTGCAAAATCTGGCGCCTAAAACCAAGCCCAGCAAAAACCGTCTCCAGTGTATTCCATCTCCACAATGCAAAAGCTGCCAGAGAACTAAACATCCACCTGAGCGGACTCAAGCTTAAGCATGCCCCAAATCCAACTTATCTTGGAGTGACCCTTGATAGGACCTTATCCTTCAAGGAACATCTAAAGGGGACGGCTGCTAAGGTGAAGGTACGAAACAACCTGCTCTGCAAGCTCGCTGGTGCAAAATGGGGGGCGGCAGTCTCCACCCTGCGCACCTCAGCACTGGCCCTTTCATACTCTGTAGCAGAATATTGTGCCCCTGTCTGGTCCAGGTCATCTTACACACACCATGTAGACACCCAGCTCAACACAACCATGAGAACTATAACTGGAACAATCCGCTCAACACCACTCCCCTGGCTCTCTGTACTGTCAAACATAGCCCCTCCACACATCCGGCGAGCAGCATTAACTCAAAGGATGCTCCAAAAAGTTAAAGATTCTCCTCACTTACCAATCCATGCAGATATCTACACTCCACCCACTGCCCGACTTTCATCCAGACGGCCGATTTGGAAAAACCCTCCCCCAGCTGACTTTACCATCCAGACAGCTTGGCAAGAGGAATGGGAGACCAAGGAGGTCCCAAACAAACAGCTGGTGATAAACCCCAACCAACAGGTCCCGGGCACCAACCTCCCAAGGAGACAGTGGTCTACACTCAATCGCTTCAGGACTGGACATGGCCCCTGCTTGGCCAGCCTTTACAGATGGGGCAGTAGCCCTAGCCCACTGTGCGCATGTGGAGAGGAGCAAACAATGGAACACATCATAGAGGCTTGCCCCCTCCAAAGACTGGAAGGAGGATTACACACCCTCCATACAGCAAACCAGGAGGCAACTGCTTGGCTTAAGGACTTTGCATTCGCTAAATAAATTGATGCTATTAACTTAGCCAAATCTAGTGATGAGAGGCTAAAGGATGTGCTAATTCACAACCTTGGCAGCGAGTGGCAATGTGTTTTATGCTCCCTTGGCTCTGCGGACATGTACTAGGACTGTGTTGCTTTAATGGAGAAACATTTTGCTGACACACGTAATGTCACAGCACAAAGAATCACTTTTAGTCAATGCCGCCAATGTGTAGACGAGACGGCTCAACAGTATGTCACCAAGCTTTGTTTCTTGGTTAGCATATAGGCCTTTGGCCACCTAGAGGGAGAGTTGGTGAGAGACAAGCTAGCGGAATATACGACGAGTCCGAGGCTGTGCGAGCAGCTGCTGCTGGCGTCAGATGACCTGCGATTAGACAAGGCTGTGGAAATGGCATCTCAGTTAGAAGGAGCCATCAAGCTAACATCGTGGCTAGCAACACCTAGCCTGCAAGCCTATCGTTGGGCCCCGCAAGGGTGGGCCATCACCACTGCCACCCAGAGCTCCGCCCCCACAACTCCCCGCTTCAACAGTGCTGGCACGGAAGAACATCAGCCCTGTGGTGACTGTGGTTTGTACACACACCGGGCTCACACTCCCACCTGTCCAGCCAGGGGGCAGAAATGCCACCGCTGTAAGAAGCTCAACCATTTCGCTAGAGTTTGCAGCTCAAACATCAGGAAGCCAATTCCTCGTCCATCCGGCCCCACCGCCATTAACTCCATAGGCACTAAGAGCTAGCCATTCAAATGGTACACAAAGGAGCTGCTACTGGATACAGCAGCCTCAAGGTCCCTTTTGAGCAAGGCCATGGTCAGAAAACTGTTTCTTTGGAAAACTATTGCAGCTAATGTGGAGGACTTGTTTGGCTATGGGCACATGAAGATTGGCATGGCAGGGACATTCACTTTTTCAGTTCAGTGCAGGTCTAAATTCATCCCAGCTTTCACATTCCAAGTGATGCGCCAAGGGGCCAACCTGCTGGGCATTGACTTAATCAGCGAGCAGGGCTTCTCCATTACCAACCCGATGGGCTCTACCGTACTGACAGTCACCTCAACCTGGCAGCACTGTTGGCCAACTCTCTTCGCAGGGCTGGGCTGCCTCACCTCCTTCAACAGCCCATTGATCTGACAGTGTCCCCAAAAATCCAACCCCTCTGCCGGCTGCCCCTAACACTGCAGGACGACATCATGGCAGAATTGCAGAAGCCCTTGGATGCTGGCATCATTGAGCGGGTCAATGCATCCCCCTGGATGTCTAACTTGGTGGTGGCGAAGAAGAAGTCTGGCGGCCTATGGCCGTGCATTAACCTTAAGATGGTAAACAAGGTGGTGATTTCCAACAAATTTCCCCTGCTCATGATGGAGGAGCTGACCGCAGCGTTCCATGGCTCGAAAATTTTTTCCAAGCTGGACCTCCATCAAGGTTACCTGCAAGTTCCCCTACATCCGAACAGCCACAACCTAACGGCCTTCGTCAACCACATGGGAGTGTTCAGGTACACCCACATGCCTTTTGGCTTCAGTTCAGCCCCGAGCTGTTTCCAAAAAAATCATGGCCACCATCTTCGCCGGCCTCCCAGGGGTAGTGGTATATTTAGATGGCATTGTGGTGCACGTCGCAACATTGGCCTCCCACAGTGCCCACCTTGCTAGGGTAATAGAAGTGCTAGCAAAACATGGCCTCATGCTCAACGGGGAAAAGTGCATCTTTGAAACACTGACCATCGAGTTCATGGGATTCCGCCTAACCGCCGAGGGCCTCAGCCCCCTACATTCAAACACAGAGGCAATACTGTGCTTACCCAAACCGTCGTGCCCCACACAGCTGTCATCTTTTCTGGGCATGGCAAACTTTTACTGGCACTTCATCCCCCGCTGCTCGGAGACAATAGACCCACTATGTGCCCTCCTGAAGCAGGATGCACTCTGGGTGTGGACCCCGGCATGCTCCACCGCCATCCACCATCTGAAGACACAACTCACTTCCCCGCCAGTGCTGATCCATTTTGATCTACAGAGCTCCATGTTTGTGACCTGTGACACCTCCAACACGACAGTAGGAACAGTACTGTCCCAGCTTCAAGAGGGGACGAACGCCCAGTGGCGTTCGCTTCAAGGTCACTCACTTTGGCCGAGCAGAAGTACTCAGTGGGGGAGAGGGAAGCATTAGCGTGCATCTGGGCGTGCGAACACTGGCACATGTACCTGTACGGACAACGCTTCACTCTCCCGAGCGACCATAGGGCCCTCACGGCACTGCTGGAAACATCGGGGTCGAGACACAAACCTCTGCACATCTACAGGTGGACAGAAAGGTTACAAGCATATAACTTCACCACCCAGGTCATGCCAGGCAGAGAGAATGTAGTGGCAGACCTACTGTCCTGGGCCATGCCCAACACCTCACCGAACTCTGACCGGGAAGTGCAGTATGTGGACCAGCCAGAGCTGGTCCACATGCTGCACGGCCCACTTCAGGCCGCTGTCTCGAGCTCCAAACTGTGTCCGAACAGGACCTGATACTGACCAAGCTCCGCACCTTTACGTATGCGCAAGGGCTGGCTGTCCAATGAGCCAGAAGTGCTACCACCCTTCCACAGAGTCAGAGACGATTTATAATGCTGGAATGATGTTCATGTGGCAAGGGGGCTCTGCACAGTAATCCTGGAAGCGCTAAAAGGCCACATCCTGATCATGCTGCACGAGGGCCACCTGGGCATTGTCAGGGTCAAACAGCACTGTAGAGGCATGGTCTGGTGGCCAGGCATCAACAAGGACATGGAGATCATAATGAAAGACTGCATGGCCTGCCTAGCTAGCGGTAAGACCAGTGTGCCACCACCTCTGCCCCTGCACCCTCTGCCATTGCAGTCAGCCTCATGGAAACACATTCAATTGGACATTTGTGGCAAGCTGCACAGCGCCCCCTGCATCAATGTTTCTTGCTGATAGTTTACGACCTCCACTCAAAGTGGCCTGAGGTGTTGCCCACTGGAACAGTCACCACCGACGTAGTCACTGATTTCCTCTCCTCCCTGTTTGCTTGCTGGGGTGTGCCGGACGCTATCACAACAGACACTGGACCACAGTTCACTTCAGTGGACTTTGCAGTGTTTGTGAAAGGGAGTGACATCAAGCACCTAAAGGCTGCATTCTACTACCCTCAGGCAAATGGGAGGTGGAGAGGTTCAATCATACCCTCAAGAATGGTCTCAGGGTACGTCTAGCAGATGGACTCCCATTTTTGGCCGCACTCCAGAGCACCCTGTTACACTACAGAGCGACGCCACATGCCACAACGGGTAGGTCTCCGGCCCTTCTGATGCTGGGACATGAGATGCACCTTCCCCTGGACCAACTGCACCCCCCACTGGACAACACCCCAACAGAAATACCTTCACCTAGGGGAAAAGTGGTCAAACAACAGTGGCGCATGAAACAAAGGTTTGACAAGAAATGCCAAGCGAAGCAGCCTTGACTCGCGGTGCACACCTGGGTCCAGATCCGGCCCCCCAACTGCGAACACAAACTGCAGTCATTCTGGACAACGCCAATGCAGATCACAGCTCATTTGGGGCCAGCCACCTTTCGTCTCGCTGATGGGTCATGGTTGCATGCCAACCACTTCAGGAAGGTGACATCGACCTCGGCCTTGGATCAGGAGATGACGACCGATCTGGCGGGATTTGACTGAGACGTTGACGGTGCAGGACCAGCAGCCCCCAAAGGACATCCACTGGAGCCTGCTGTGGCAGCACAGCCCAAGCACTGCTCAGACCAGGTTCAACAGTGGCCCTGCTATCTGGAGGACTTCATAACTAAATTCTGAATTTTGAACTTTATGTTAATAGTTAGCACATGACTGGACCATGTGGCAGAATAATCCACACAGTCATGGGGACATACCGGCAGTCTACCCGGGTGCCTAGGTAGCCATCTTAAGTTCTTTGGGGTTTTTAAAGGGGGGGGGGGGTAAATGTGATGTTTGGGATGTGGGGACGCACACACACATGACGTCACCATGTGGCAACTGGCCGTGGTGTGGGTTGGTGCCACCCTTCTGTATATGGTTGTGTGGAACATTAAATAAACAGGAGTTCATTTCAACACTGTTGTCAGCTTGTAACAGTAACAGTGTTATCATGAAAAAATAAAAAATAACGAATTATAAATATATTATTATTTGCCCACTAATTTGTCTTGTAGGTCTAAATGTAATTTCTGAATGATTCCAATCATTTCAGCTATATTTACAGTGGATATAAAAAGTCTACACACCCCATTCAAATGTCAGGTTTTTGTGATGTAAAAAAATAAGACCAAGATAAATCATTTCCAAAAAAAAAATAATCCACCATTAATGTGACCTGGTCAACCCAGTTGAAAAACAAACTCAACTCTTTTCAGGGGAAAAATAAAAACTGACAATAACCCGTTTGCATAAATATGCACACCCTTAAGCTAATACTTTGTTGCAGCACCTTTGGCTTTTATTGCAGCACTCAGTCTTTTGAGTAGGAATCTATCAGTGTGGCACATCTTGATGTGGCAATATTTGCTCACTCTTCTTTGCAAAAATGCTCCAAATCTGTCAGACTGTGAGGGCATCTCCTGTGCACAGCCCTTTTCAGATCACCCCACAGGTGTTTGATCGGATTCAGGTTTGGACTCTGGCTGGGCCATTTCAAAACCTTAATTTTCTTCTGGTGAAGCCATTCTTTTATTGATTTGGATGTGTGCTTTGGGTCATTGTCATGTTGAAAGATGAAGTTCCTCTTCATCTTCAGCTTTCTAGCAGAAGTCTGAAGGTTTTGTGTCAACACTGACTGATATTTAGAACTGTTCATAATTCCCTCCACCTTGACTAAGGCCCCAGTTTCAGCTGAAGAAAAACAGCCCCAAAGCATGATGATGCCACTACCATGCTTCACTGTAGGTATGGTGTTCTTTTGGTGAAGAGCAGTGTTGTGTTTGTGCCAAATATACCTTTTGGAATTAAGGCCAAAAAGTTCAACCTTGGTTTCATTGGATTATAACACATTTTCCCACGTGAGTTTGGGAGATTTCAAATGTGTTTTTGCAAAATGTAGCTGGGCTTGGATGTTTTTCTTTGTAAGAAAAGGCTTCTGTCTTGCCACCCTACCCCATAGCCCAGACATACAAAGAAGACGGGAGATTGTTCGAGTAAGTTCATTTTGTCTTCTCTTTATTTTCCTTTTGTTTTTCTTATTAAAGACAATTTAATAAGAGTATTAATAAGAAAAACAAAAGGCTAAGATGAGAGATTGTTGTCACATGTACGAAACAGCCAGTACTTGCAAGAAATTCCTTCAGCTCCTTCAATGTGGCTGTCGGCCTCTTGGCAGCCTCCCTGACTAGTTTTCTTTTCATCTTTTCATCAGTTTTGGAGGGATGTCCAGTTCTTGGTAATGTCACTGTTATGCCATATTTTCTCCACTTGATGATGACTGTCTTCACTGTGTTCCATGGTATATTTTATGCCTTGGAAATTCTTCTGTACCCTTCTCCTGACCAATATCTTTGAACAATGAGATCCCCCTGGTGCTTTGGAAGCTCTCTGTGGACCATGGCTTGTGCTGTAAGATGTGACTACAAAAATGTCAGGAAAAGCCTACTAGAACAGCTGAACTTTATTTGGGGTTAATCAGAGGCACTTTAAATGATGGCAGGTGTGTGTTGACTCCCATTTAACATGAGTTTGAATGTGATTGGTTAATTCTGAACACAGCCACATCCCCAGTTATAACAGGGTGTGCATATTTATGCAAACAGGTTATTGTAAGTTTTTTATTTTTTATTTTTCCCCTTAAAAGATTTCAGTTTGTTTTTTAACTGGGTTGTACAGGTTATAGGTCACATTAATGGTGGAAAAAGTTTTGAAATGATTTATCTTGGTCTTATTTTTTTACATCACAAAAACCTGGAATTTGAACAGGGGTGTGTAGATTTTTATATCCACTGTATCTATTTAAAATCGCAGAATCTGTGAATTTCCTGTTTGAATGCAAGGGAGAGAGGCCAGCTGAAGCAGCAACAAATGCAGCCTCAAAAGGATTGTGCAATCCTTCACAGCCCAGTTAGAGCTTGTGCAAGATGCGTGTTCCTGGTGACAGCTCTGTGTCTGTCAAAAATGTAATGTTTGTAGGAGCTTTTATTGCGTGTCCTCCTTTTCCAAAGTCTATGTAATGCACTTAATGTGTGTGTATAACATATTTAGTCTTCTTAATCTGATATAAAACTTTAGTTAAAAATCACAGTCAGAGGCTGCACAGTAATGTTGCTCCAATGAGGGGAGATGTGCTTGAGCACCATAGGTACAGGAGTTATGCCTATGCCGAGGCTAAACGCCAAATTAGCTAAAGATAAAATCAGAAAGTCAGCAGTACCGAGTACTCTGTTTGTGCTTCTATTTTGCTGTACTTTCTAACTGGCAGGCCCGAGTCTGTCAGGATGGGTACCAGGACCTCAGCCAACATCATCACGAACACAGGTGTCCCACAGGGTTGTGTTCTCAGCCCCATCATCTACAGCCTCTTCACCTCTGTCGCCTTCCACAAGGACAATATCACCTTAAAGTTCGCGGATGACACAGCAGTGATAGGACGCATCACTGGTGATGACGAAGCATCCTACAGGAGGGAGGTAGCCAACCTGGTGTCATAGTGTGAGGACAACACCCTCACCCTCAACACGGACAAGACAAAGAAGATGATAGTGGACATGAGGAAAGTGAGGAGGAGACCCCATCGGCCGCTGTTCATCCGGAAGCTTGAGGTGGAGAGGGCGAGCAGTTTTAAATATCTGGGCATCCACATCAGTGAGGACCTTAAGTGGACACACAACATCACAGAGCTGGTTAAGAGAGCTCAACAGCGACTATGCTTTCTGAGGAGGCTGAAGAAGTTCGGCATGTCCTCCAGGATCCTCAACAATTTCTACAGCTGCATCATTGAGAGCATCCTGACCAACTGCATCACTGCATGGTACGGCAGCACCACTGCTCTGGACCGTAAACGCCTTTCAGAGGGTGGTGAAGACAGCAGAGAAGATCATCAGGACTCCACTCCCTCTCTGCAGAGCATCTACCACTGCATACTCCAAAGGAAAGCTGACGCCATCCTCCGGGACCCCACCCACCCCCAACACAGACTGTTCACACTTCTACCCTCAGGCCGGAGGTACAGAAGTATGAAATGCAGGACAACCAGAATGAAGAACTCCTTCTTTCCAACTGCCATCAGATTCCTGAACAGAAAACAACTCCCAAAACTCCGTAATACAGCTTTGCATATAGGAACTCACACACCGGCTGCTAAATTTGCACATTGCTCACCTGTACAGTACATATAGTCTCACCTGTCTGATG
Source organism: Pholidichthys leucotaenia (assembly GCA_020510985.1). Lineage (NCBI taxonomy): Eukaryota > Metazoa > Chordata > Actinopteri > Cichliformes > Pholidichthyidae > Pholidichthys > Pholidichthys leucotaenia. The sequence continues at coordinate 32,541,737 of CM035845.1, read as the reverse complement.
TCCATATCATCTCTGCTGCTATTTATCATGCACAGTCTACTGGTACTGTTGTTATGGAGAAATTAGCACCGGGTGCTAATTTGTAACTTGTAATTTGTAATTATACACTGCTCGTTGAACAATGCTCTTTTGCACACTGTACATAGGTCTATGCCATCTCAGGTTCACATCAGGTTGCACAATACTCATTTGCACACTGTACATGGATTTATGCCATGTCAGGTTTACATCATCTCTGATATCAATATACCACAATCACTTTAGTCGTCCAATGAATTTTCAGTTTCATTCCTCTTGTCTGACTGCTTTAACTGCTTTAACTGTCCAAACTGCCTAGTGTGTGTTATTAGTACTGATTAGTTTAGTATTTAGTATCAAGGTGTGCTTAAGGAGTCCTAACTGCCTAACTGTGTGTTGGTGTGTGTGTTATTAGCATCCATTAGCATTAAGATTGAGTTACTGTGTTAGTGTGTCATTAGAACTGTTGTTTCTGTACCTGTTACCTTGGCATTCGTTTGGAGAGGAAAGTAAGAATTGCTCAGGAATTGTAGCATTTCTTAGCTGTGCACATGAAAATAAAGCCTTTGAATCTTGAATCTTTGAAGGAAAGACCATGCATACTTGTTTTATATACTTGAATTTGTATTGAATTGTGGAGCTACAAGGTGCACAGCAAATGCGCTGTCTGAGCCACTGTAATTTTTGTTCTTCCTTGGCCTGAAACAAGTAGACTATAATCAATTTTGGGACCCCAAATTTGTCTGTAAAATAACTTAATAATTTTTTGTGTAGCCAAGGGTCTTTGCCCTTTGTTTATATTCAGGACAGTTGAATAAAATGAAAACATGGAGGCATGGAGTTAGTCAGCAGAACTTTAACTGCGTTTCTGCAAAACAAAGGGAACTGGAGTGTACTACTATTTCTGCTGCTTCTTCCCTTCACAACAAAAGCTCTAGACATGCATTGCAGAGCTGACCTTGGAAGTGCTGATTCTCATCCCAGCTGCTTCACACTCAGTAGCAAATCATCCCAGCAAGAACTGTAGGTCACTGCTCGATGAAGTCAACAGGTTGACATCATCTGTAAACAGCAGAGATGAGATCCTGTGGTCACTGAACATGACACCCTCTGTTCCTTGGCTGCGCCTAGAAATCCTGTCCATAAAAATTATGAACAGGATCAGTGACATAGGGCAGCCCTGAGTCCAACTCTCACTGGAAACGAGTGCGACTGAGTGTTGGCAATACGAACCAAACTCTCACAACAGTCGTATAGAGACTGGATAGCTCATAGCAACAAGCCCACAAAAAATCACAAGGGACATGGTTGAATGCTTTCTCCAAGTCCACAAAACCCATGTAGACTGGTTAGGCAAACTCCCACAAGCCCTCGAGGATTCTCAAGAGGGTAAAGAATTGGTTCGATGTGCCACGGCCAGGACAAAAACCACATTGCTCCTCCTGAATCCGAGGTTCAACCAACGGCTGGATGCTCCTCTCCAGTTCTCTGGCATAGGCCTTCCTAGAGAGGCTGAGAAGTGTGATCCCCCTAAAGTTGGAACACACCCTCCAGTCCCCTTTCTTAAAGAGAGGAACCACCACCCTGATTTGCCATGCTAAAGGTACTGTCCCCAACTTTCACGCAATGTTGTAGAGGTGTGTCAGCATTAACAGCCCTACAACATCCAGAGCCTTGAGGTACTGTGGGCAAATCTCATCCACCTCTGGGGTGCGACCACCAAAGAGATTTTTTTAACCACTTTGGCGACCTCAGCCCCTGTGATGGGCAAGTCAACCCTCTGGTCCTCAAGCCCTGCTTCCTCTGCAGAAGGCGTGTTAGTGGGATTGAGGAGATCCTCAAAATATTCCTTCCACTGCCTGATGATATCCCCAGTCGAAGTCAGCAGCACCCCATCCGCACCATACACAATGTGGACAGGGAGCTGCTTCCTCCTCCTAAGCCACCGGACAGTTTGCCAGAATCTCTTCGAGGCCGACTGAAAGTCTTGTTTCATGGCCTCACCGAACTAGTTTTTGCTTCAGTAACCACCCGAGCTGCACTCTGCTTGGCTTGCCGGTACTCCTCAATTGCTTCGGGAGTCCCACAAGCCAACCAAGCTTGATAGGACTCCTTCTTGTTGAAGACCTCCCTGACAGGAGCCTCAATCAGATATTCCCTGCACACCCTCACTATACGTTTGAGTCTACCAGGTCTGAATGGCATCCTCCCCTGCCATCGGATCCAACTCACCACCAGGTGATGATCAGTTGATAGTTCTGCACCTCTCTTTACCTGAGTGTCCAAGACATATGGAGGTAGATCTGATGACATGATAACAAAATCGATCATTGACTTGCGACCTAGGGTGTCCTGGTGCCAGGTGCAAATATGGACTCCCTTATGCTTGAACATGGCGTTCATTATAGACAAACTGAGATTGGCAAAGAAGTCCCATTACTGAATACCACTGGGGTTCAGATCGGGCAGACCATTCCTCTCAGTCACACCATCCAGGTTTCACTGTCATTGCCCACATGTGCATTGAAGTCCCCCAGTAGGACAATGGAGTCTCCAAGAGGAGCACTCTCCAGCACCCTAGTCACAGACTCCGAAAAGGGTGGGTACTTTGGTGCATAGGCACAAATGATGGTCAGGACCCATTTCCCACCCCGAAGCGCACAGGGAAACAACCCTTTCGTCCACCAGAGAAAACTCCAACGCAGAAGCAGCAAGGTTGGGGGATGCAACAGTATCCACCCCTGCCCGCCGCCTCTCACCCGGGGCAACTCCAGAGTAGGCCAAGCTCCAGCCCCTCTCCAGGAGACTGGTTCCACAACCAGAGCTTTGTGTTGAGGTGAGGCTGATTATATCTAGCCAGTATCTCTAAACCTCATGCACCAGCTCAGACTCCTTCCCCACCAGAGAGGTGACATTCCACGTCCCAAAAGCCAGTTTAGGAAGCCTGGGATCAGACTGCCAAGGTCTCTGCCTTCACCCGCCACCTGATCTGCAGAGCACCAGACCCCCATGGTCCCTCCTGCAGTTGGTGAGTCCACTGGGGGGTGGACCCATTTAGTTTCTTTGGGCTGAGCCCGGCCTTGTCCCATGGGCAGAAACTCGGCCACCAGATGCTCACCATCGAGCCCCTCCCCCAGGCCTGGCTCTGGGACAGGGCCCCGGTAACCCCATACCGGGCGGGGTATACTGAATCCTTGTTGTAGCATTCATCATGAGAGTCTTTTGGATCATTCTTAGTCTGGCCCTTCACTCAGGCCCAGTTTATCTTGGGTGACCCTACCAGAGGCAAATTGCCCCGGACAACATAGCTCCTGGGATCACAAGGGCACACAGATCCTGCACCACAATCAGGTGACGATCCATGGGGGGTGCAAACTTTCAATTGAAATAAAAATCAAGCTTATGCTATTGTGTTCATACATTTGTAAATCTGACTTTGAAAGAGTCAGTGCCTCACCTCCCACAAACCTCATTGCACATCACTGCTCTGTAGTGGACATTATATCTTATCTCATACAGCGGGAAAAATAAGTATTGAACATGTCAATATTTTTCTCATTAAACATATTTCTGATGGAGCCATAGACCTGAGATTTTCACCAGATATGAGTAAAAACCCAAGTAATCCATATATGCAAAGAAATCAAGGCAACTGTGTTCACAAAACAAGTTATATTTAATACAGTGGATTAACACAGGGAATAAGTACAGAACACATGAAGAAAAGTAGGTGCAAAAATGCATAGAAAGCCAAGAAACCAGTTGAAATCAGAATTATTAAGCTATCCCATGCCCCATCAGTAAAAAATAATTTCACCTGGTTTAGTTCTGACTGACAGCCTTTAAAAAGGTCTATGAATATCAGATTGTCACACCACTAAGAACTGATGATGGATAGAAGCAAAGAGCTCTCTCTAGACCTTCGCAACCTTGTTGTTGCAAAACATGACGGCATTGGTTACAGGGCACATTTCTAAACTGCTGAATGTTCCAGTGAGCACTGTTGGAGCCATCATTTGGAAGTGGAAAGAACATCATTTTACTATAAACCAGCCACGACCAGGAGCTCCTTGCAAGATTTCTGACAGTGGAGTCAAAAGAATTATCAGAAGAGTTATCCATGAGCCAAAGACTCGTGGAGAGCTCCAGAAAGACCTGGAGTTAGCAGGTACGGCTGTTTCAAAGAAAACAGTAAGTAATGCACTCAACCAACATGTGTTCTATGCCTGCTCACCTCGCAAGACTCCATTGCTGGAGAAAAAAGCATGTTGAAGCTCATTTAAAGTTTGCTGCACAACATTTGGTGTTCCAGTAAAATACTGGGAGAATATTGTCTGGTCAGATGAGACCAAAATTGAACTTTTTGGATGCCACAACACACAGCAAGTTTGGAAGAGAAATGGCACTGCACATCAGCCCAAAAACGCCATACCAGCAGTGAAGTTTGGAGGTGGGAACATCATGGTGTGGGGGTCTCTTTCAGAACATGGTACAGGCAGACTTCATATAATTGAAGGAAAGATGAATGGACAAATGTACAGAGACATCCTTGATAAGAACCTGTTGCTACCTGCCAAGATGCTGAAAATGAAATGAGGGTGGACATTTCAGCAAGACAATGATCCCAAACATACAGCCAAGAAAACTCTTGACTGGCTCCAGAGAAGGAAAATAAAGCTGCTAGAATGGCCCAGTCAGTCACCTGACCTGAATCCAACTGAAAATCTGTGGAATGAACTGAAGATCAGCGTTCATAGAAAACACCCATGGAACCTTCAAGATTTGACAGTTTGTGTGGAAGAATGGGGTAAAATCACTCCTGAGCAATGCCTGTGCCTAGTTTCTTCATACTGGAAGCTGTTATTACCAGCAAAGCCTTTTTTACTAAATATTAAATTAATTTCACCAAGCGTGTTCAATACTTATTACTACCTTTTCTGTGTATTCCATTAAGAGGTGATTCAATAAAATACCTTACACTTGTTTTCTTGAAATTATTTATAAAATCCGATTTGTAAATCTGACCCCGAAAGCATCACAGCCTCACTGGAAATGAAATTCACCGCACGTCACTGACTTTATTGGCTGTGTCTGATTTCATGTGTTGCAGCCTCAAAGATCGCGGCCCAGGAGGCCAGAGCACTCAAAAGTTGGATAGGTTGCATTTAAAGGCTGGTTTAGGCTGCGTGTCCTCCAAACACGTTTTTTTCGCTGTGGGCGACTATTTTCTATTCATTCTCTATGTAGTCCAGCATCTTCAGCGCTGAGCGCCCTCGGGACTGAAACGCTGTCGGCAGTAGCCGCTTTTTCTCTCAGTGCTCTCAGAGCTGAAGAAATTTCAACTTTTCAGACTACAGCTGAGCTCGTCAATGTCAGACCTTTCTAAGCAGCCAATCAGAAAAAAGAAAGGTGGGACATAGGATGCCAGTACAGTCTGTACTCAGACTCCTGTTTTCTGTGTCATCATATTTTGCATCCACAGCTGTTACCAATGCTAGAATATGTTTCCTGTCAACGTGGCTGTGTGTCCACCAAACACGTTTTTTGTTACCCGACCGCCCTGAATGTCTTTTTGTCAGCGCTTGTGCGCTGCGCTCTGGGGGAAAAAGGTCTGTGCCCTGTATCCTAGCAACAGCTTGTCACTCACAGCTCAGCACTTCTGCTTTTCCTATGGTCAGACTTTCTACTTATTTTTTAATAGCAGTCTCTAAATAACAATGGACAGGATACATATTCTGGCATTGCTAGCAGTTCTAGATGCAAAATAAATTTAAAATATGACACAGAAAATAGGAGTCTGAGTACAGACTGTACCAGTGTCCTATGTCACACCCTTCCTTATTCTGACTGGCTGCTTAGAAAGGTCTGACAATGACAAGCTCAGCTGCAGTTGAACTTTTTTCAACTCTGAGCTCCCTGAGCGCTGCGACAAAAAGCGACCACTGCCAAGAGTGTTTCAGCGCCGTAGACACTGGACTACATAGAGAATGAATAGAGAATAGTCGCCCACAGCTGAAAAAATGCATTTGGTGGATGTTATGTACAGCAGTTCTAGATGCAAAATAAATGTAAAATATGACACAGAAAATAGGAGTCTGAGTACAGACTGTACCAGTGTCCTATGTCACACCCTTCCTTATTCTGACTGGCTGCTTAGAAAGGTCTGACAATGACAAGCTCAGCTGCAGTTGAACTTTTTTCAACTCTGAGCTCCCTGAGCGCTGCGACAAAAAGCGACCACTGCCAAGAGTGTTTCAGTGCCGTAGACACTGGACTACATAGAGAATGAATAGAGAATAGTCGCCCACAGCTGAAAAAATGCATTTGGTGGATGTTATGTACAGTGGGGCAAAAAAGTATTTAGTCAGCCACCAATTGTGCAAGTTCTCCCACTTAAAAGATGAGAGAGGGCTTCAATTTTCATCATAGGTATACCTCAAGTATGAGAGACAAAATGAGAAAAAAAAAATCCAGAAAATCACATTGAAGGATTTTTAATGAATTAATTGGTAAATTCCTCGGTAAAATAAGTATTTGGTCACCTACAAACAAGCAAGATTTCTGGCTCTCACAGACCTGTAACAACTTCTTTAAGAGGCTCCTCTGTCCTCCACTCATTACCTGTATTAATGGCACCTGTTTGAACTCATTATCAGTATAAAAGACACCTGTCCACAACCTCAAACAGTCAGACTCCAAACTCCACTATGGCCAAGACCAAAGAGCTGTCAAAGGACACCAGAAACAAAATTGTAGACCTGCACCAGGCTGGGAAGACTGAATCTGCAATAGGTAAGCAGCTTGGTGTGAAGAAATCAACTGTGGGAGCAATTATTAGAAAATGGAAGACATACAAGACCACTGATAATCTCCCTCCATCTGGGGCTCCACGCAAGATCTCACCCCGTGGGGTCAAAATGATCATGAGAACAGTGAGCAAAAATCCCAGAACCACATGGGGGGACCTAGTGAATGACCTGCAGAGAGCTGGGACCAAAGTAACAAAGGCTACATTAGTAACACACTACGCCGCCAGGGACTCAAATCCTGCAGTGCCAGACGTGTCCCCCTGCTTAAGCCAGTACATGTCCAGGCCCGTCTGAAGTTTGCTAGAGAGCATTTGGATGATCCAGAAGAGGATTGGGAGAATGTCATATGGTCAGATGAAACCAAAATAGAACTTTTTGGTAAAAACTCAACTTGTCGTGTTTGGAGGAGAAAGAACACCATACCTACTGTGAAGCATCGGGGTGGAAACATCATGCTTTGGGGCTGTTTTTCTGCAAAGGGACCAGGATGACTGATCCGTGTAAAGGAAAGAATGAATGGGGCCATATATCGTGAGATTTTGAGTGAAAACCTCCTTCCATCAGCAAGGGCATTGAAGATGAAACGTGGCTGGATCTTTCAGCATGACAATGATCCCAAACCCACCGCCCGGGCAACGAAGGAGTGGCTTCGTAAGAAGCATTTCAAGGTCCTGGAGTGGCCTAGCCAGTCTCCAGATTTCAACCCCATAGAAAATCTTTGGAGGGAGTTGAAAGTCCGTGTTGCCCAGCGACAGCCCCAAAACATCATTGCTCTAGAGGAGATCTGCATGGAGGAATGGTCCAAAATACCAGCAACAGTGTGTGAAAACCTTGTGAAGACTTACAGAAAACGTTTGACCTCTGTCATTGCCAACAAAGTGTACATAACAAAGTATTGAGATGAACTTTTGTTATTGACCAAATACTTATTTTACCAATGAATTTACCAATTAATTCATTAAAAATCCTTCAATGTGATTTTCTGGATTTTTTTTCCTCATTTTGTCTCTCATAGTTGAGGTATACCTATGATGAAAATTGGAGACCTCTCTCATCTTTTAAGTGGGAGAACTTGCACAATTGGTGGCTGACTAAATACTTTTTTGCCCCACTGTATGTAAAATACCTCTGAAAGGATGCAGCCAGGTGACTGGACGAACTCAGCTTTATTGAACGATGTATATAGAACGGACACACAATAGACACCAGGCAGAGGGCAGTCGAAGAGAGCCACATCATGGATGCCCTCTGCTATTTATAGGGCGGTGCAGTGGCGGAACAGGAAGTGCTCACCACTACACCACATTTCACAATAAAGGTGTCAAACACCAGCACCACATTTCCTCCCCCTCCCCCTAGAAAAGTCCAAAACCACTTACTCAATCAAAACCCTCCCCAATTTGGGATCCGAATCACGCACTAACAAAACAAAAACTGATGTATCTAAATGGCCAAACACATTCACACAACAAAACCTAAAATAGGGCCGATGGGTGGACTACCGTCCTGAACAAACAGCACGGTGGATTATTCTTTGATTTATTGATTTATTTATAATCCTTTATTAGTCCCACAATGGGAAAATTACAGGGCATCCACCTGGAAGGATTAGTCAGCCACAGTGTGGTGCCATTCCAGTCATCATTCACCCACACACATTCACACCTAGGGCAACTTTAGAATCTCCAGTTAACCTAATCAGCAGGTTTTTGGCTTGTGGGAGGAAACCGGAGTATCCGGAGTAAACCCACGCAGACACGGGGAGAACATGCAAACTCCACACAGAAGGGTCACCAGTGGTCAGGGGGTGGGATCGAACCCATGATGGTCACGGGTGGAATCAATCCCGTGACCTTCTTCTGCCACCTGATAAGCTAAAGAAAAGTCCATTAATAAACTAAAATCATTGCCATGTTCCTAAACTAATAAAACCACACAAACAACTCCATTTTACAACATACATAAACATATGAACATCAGAACTATTACAGAAAATTTACAGCATTGTCCCTTAGGCAGGAAGAGCAGAACCGGCATGGGGGGGCCCAGGGCAGCCCCTCAGCAGACGCGCCCCTGGAAACAGCAGGCCCCCGGGACAATGGCTGATCTCCCGGACAAAAGCACCTCTCCTCATCACCACCGACTCCCGCTCTCGTCCAGCCCCGTCACCAGAAGCCTCTTCCTGGACACGCCAAAGCTGATTGGCATGCCTCACGAACCATCAGACAGCTGGAAATATGCTGTGCCCAGTTTAGCCACTATGCGCACACACTCCTGATGTTTCGCTGGCTGTCATCTGGCCCATCTTCGCCGTGGACATCCCTTTTCTCAAACCCGGACCAAGTCCATAACCCTAAGATGGGCTTGGCTTGGCCTGACATGGTGCTGCTGAGCACGCGGTTTTCCCGTGCTCGTTGGTCTGGCCCCATCCTCTTCTGAAGCTGTCGTAGCAGTCACCATTGCAGCTGCAGATCCTCCATCCCTCTGCGGCCACGGAATCTGGGGCTAGCACATCGGCGTCACTCGCCAATGCAGGTGCCTCGCCGCCACGTTCGGTACCCCCCTCTTCCGTTTCCCGAGCGCTGGCATTGAGACCCTCCTGTGCTGAACCTGAGTAAGCCTGGTCCTGCTTGACTGCCATGGTATCCGTTTGTCCTCCGTCCCACACAACGTCATCATCAACCACCGGAACTGGAGGGTTCCGCTGGCCACAACCCGACAATTCTTCCCCAGTGTCGTCTTTAATGGCGGAACCCAGACCATAGAACAAGTCACAGCCCAAGATGTTGTTGCCTTGGGCCGTCACGTGTAGCGTGAAGTCAGCCATCGTTGCCGACTTGTACCAAACCGTTAACTTCAACGTTCCAACTGTGCACAGCCTGCCACCTCCATAACCATGAAACGGCACTGGGTTACCCTTTACTCTGTAGTGGGGGAAAAACTTCCTCACCGTGGCCCAATTCAGCAACGACCCCTTCGCCCCCATGTGGAGCAGCAGTGGTATCTCCACACCGTCCAATTCCACTGTGCAGAAAGTGTACCCATTGGTACTGGGGGACACCATATGAATGGTTGTCGGGGTGGGCGAAGTGATTTCTTCCGTGGGCTCTCCAGTTCAGATACACGGCACACTCTAGCATAATGGTTCAAGCGTCCACATCTGCTACAATGCTTCCCTCTAGCTGGGCAGTCCTTAGCCTTGTTTTGGAGTTTCACGGACCCATAATCCTCGCAAAGGGATTTTCCCGGGGCAGACCTTGGGCTGGAAGCATTGGCTTCCGTATAATCTTTGCCCAAGCTAGCCTCGCTATCCGGGTCTGCTATCAATGCCGTGGCGGGAGGCTCTGGCGGCCGCTGTGACTGGTGCCAATTTAGCTCTGAAGCTAGCTTGTCTGCTGTCTCCAATTGGAGAGCTAGCTTGACAGGCCTGGCTAACGTCATTCGGCACCGTGAGTAGCCTAGCCCATATAGCAGTGCTACTTGTGTGCTTTGCAAGCTGGTCACATACCAATTCATCCTCCAGTGGCCCAAAATGACACATGCTAGCTAACTGCCTCAAGTCGGTGACAAACTGATGTATAGGCTCACCCACACGTTGATATCGCTGCCGAAAGCGAATCCTCCGGACAGTTACGCTATCTGGGGTATGAAAATGACTTGCTAGCATCTCAACAACATCTTCAAAAGAGTCCGAAGCCCTGAGTGTGCACAGACACACTGGCCCTCAATCCCGAGGTTGTGAACAAGTAGTGCACGTGCTCTTAACTTGTCAAGATTACTCAGGTCCAGCGCGGTGATGTAGGTCTGGAAAGCTTCAAACCATCTTGACCACGGAATGGGCAGCTCCCCCGGGAACTTGAGGAAGGGGTGAAGTGGTGTAATACATGTCTCCATGAGTTAATCCTCAATCGCCAAATATTATGTATGTAAAATACCTCTGAAAGGATGAGGACGAACTCAACTTTATTGAACGATGTTTATCGAACGAACACACAGTAGACACCAGGCAGAGGGCACTGGTTGAAGAGAGCCGCATCATGGATGCCCTCTGCTATTTATTGGGCAGTGCAATGGCGGAACAGGAAGTCCCTGCTACTACACCGCACTTCACAATAAAGGTGTCAAACACCAACACCACAGTGGACACACAGCCTAAGGTTGTTAAATGAGACAGTCTAGTCATTGGAGGACGTATGTTCGTGTGGCCACGCATTACCTCATTGCCTAGCAACCATAACACGGTCAGTTGAGTGTGTTTTTTTTTGGGGGGGGGTACGTGGTTGGACCGGCCGCCTGTCAGCCAGCGCTCACAGGAGAGTGAGCCAAAGAGAGCTGGCTAACAGCTGCCAGCCAGAGAGCAGAGACTATGGTAAAGGAAGCACACTGAAAAACATAGTAAACACACATAAACAGCGGCACCGAAACCCACAGGGAGGTCAGGACCGAGCCGGGGAAATCAAGCCGGCTCGGCTCCTGACATCCGGAAGGACAACCATCTATGCAGCAATCCACCAATCAGGCCTGTATGGTAGAGTGGCCAGACGGAAGCCACTTCTTAGAAAAAGGCACATGCCAGCCCGCCTGGAGTTTGTCAAAAGGCACCTGAAGGATTCTCAGACCATGAGAAACAAAATTCTCTGGTATGATGAGACAAAGAATGAACTCTTTGGCATGAATGCCAGGCTTCATGTTTGGAGGAAACCAGGCACCGCTCATAACCACGCCAGTGGTGGTAGCAGCATCATGCTGTGGGGATATATTTCAGCGGCAGGAACTGGGAGACTAGTCAGGATAGAGGGAAAGATGAATGCAGCAATGTACAGAGACATGCTGGATGAAAACCTGCTCCAGAGCGCTCTTGACCTCAGACTGGGGTGACGGTTCATCTTTCAGCAGGACAATGACCCTAAGCACACAGCCAAGATATCAAAGGAGTGGCTTCAGAACAACTCTGTGAATGTCCTTGAGTGGCGCAGCCAGAGCCCAGACTCTGAATCCAATTGAACATCTCTGGAGAGATCTGAAAATGGCTGTGCAGCGACGCTTCCCATCCAACTTGATGGAGCTTGAGAGGTGCTGCATGGGCCAAACTGCCCAAAGATAGGTGTCCCAAGCTTGTGGCATCATAGTCAAAAAAAAATTGAGGCTGTAATTGCTGCCAAAGGTGCATCAACAAAGTATTGAGCAAAGGCTTTGAATACTTATGCACATGTGATTTCTTAGTTTTTTATTTTTAATAAATTTATAAAAATCTCAAAATAAATTTTTTCACATTGTCATTATGTAGTAGTGTGTGTAGAATTTTGAGGAAAGAAAATGTATTTAATCCCTTTTGGAATAAGGCTGTAACATAACAAAATGTGGAAAGAGTGAAGAGCTGTGAAGACTTTCTGGATGCACTGTAAGTAATTAGATGTTCTGCCTTGTATTGGCACTGAAATTTAGTTTTTAATGTTCTAAAGCAGACCACAGTCCTGCACTGTCAGATAATGACCCTTAATGATTTTCAGCAGCAGTAGAACAGATTCCATCTTCAACTTCATCTCAGTTTTACCTGTGCATCTCAGTAAATCTGAGAGTGCATACCTCCTCCAAGACCCTTGTTTGTTTGTGTGCAGTATTATGCAAAACTACTTGATGGATTTTAATGAGATTTTCAGACGAGGTAGCCCTTGGTGTACGGACGAACGCATTAGATTTTGGAGGTGACCTGAGAATGCATACCTCCACCAAGGCAATATCTTCCAATGTTAAAGAAAATAAAAAAGTGATCCAGAATCCACATCCTGACAAGGATCACCTACAAAATCTAATGGGCTCATCTGTAGCCCAAGGGCCACTTCAACCAAAGATCTAGAATCCATCCTTTTTTCAGAATCCTGCTCACTAGAGTTGTAGTCAAGACCAGAGTCTCCCAAGATCATGAGTAAAACCGAGTACCAAGTTGAGATCCAGACCAAGACCTACATACACAGTGGTCTTGATCTTGGGAGACTCTGGTCTCTGGTCTCGACTACAACACTATTGCTCACAGACAGACAGACAGACAGACAGACTGACACACCTTGACACAGGTATGTTCTCTCTGAGTGCCCTATAGTAATAAATGCACCATAAAATTCTCAAACTAATAAGAAGAGCAGCAAGATAGCATATATGTACAAAGAAATGGGTAAAGCAAACAGCCACAATTGCTTTTACTTTAACAGAAAACAATTTGGTCATACAGGGTCCCAGAGCTGATTGATCTATATCAAATAAGTGTCAGTTTACTGTAGCTTTGCTGACTTGTGCAGAATCACACACTTATTCAACTCAAAAGATTGATGACTCCATTGGGAAGCAACACACGATTCTCATCATCGTTCTCCCCTCTCTCCGATCCCCCGCAGAGGTGAAGTTCTTGGATCACAGCAGGGAGGCAGGCTCAGACGCTTAGGCTAAACAACGTCGCTTAACAGGTAGAACTACCTGGGACCCGCTTGATGAGTTAGAAGACATGCTGAGCCCGTCGCATCATTGAAAATCACATTAATCCACTGAGCCTAAAAACATCAGAGCAAAAAGACAAAAAAAACAAAACAACTTCAAACACTGTTTACTTGTGTTTTATGGAGTTAAATTAGATGCATAACCTGTTGCAAAGTGTTTTTATGTTGAATGAAAAACTGCTAAAGGTTGTGCTTGTGCTTTTGCTGTTTTGATTGTGGTAAAAACATTTTATTTTTTTTATTTACTTTCCCAACAAACCTGTAATGTACGTATATACTAGTTCTGCTTCATTCTCTTTTACAATTAGTTGGGCTCTTCTGAGTTACAAGTTTATTTCACTAACTTAAAACTAGTGTCCAGTTTTCTCCCATTGTTACACAGCATTCCTGCTTGTCTCTTAAGGCAGCCTTTGTTCCACAGTGTTTAAAATTTGCAGTCATTATTCCTGTGCCTAAAAAACATATTATCAGCAGTCTGAATGACCATTGACCGGTAGCATTAACACCCATTGTTATGAAGGGCTTTGAGAAAATGGTACAGAAGCATCTTTTGTCTAGTCTCCCCCCAGCCTTTGATCGGTACCAGTTTGCCTACAGGCGGAGCAGATCCACTGAAGATGCTATTGCTATAGCTCTCCACTCAGCATTCAGCCATTTAGAAGACAAGGGGAGCTATGCAAGAATGTTGTTTGTGGACTATAGCTCGGCATTTAATGCAATTATTCCCAATATTCTCATCACTAAATTGCTTCAGCTTGGTCTGCCTACTCACACTTGCAGCTGGATTAAGGACTTTCTAACAAATCGAACACAGACTGTTAGACTCGGACCCTATTCCTCCTCTACAGTCATGCTTAACACAGGCTCGCCACAGGGCTGTGTGTTGAGCCCCACTTTGTATTCATTGTACACATATGACTGCATACCTGTTCATCCCACAAACATTATAGTGAAGTTTGCGGATGATACAACCGTGGTGGGGCTTGTATCAGGAGGAGATGAGCCTGCATACAGAGATGAGGTCCAGAAACTGGTGAGATGGTGCTCAGATAATAATCTGCTATTGAATACAAAAAAAACAAAAGAACTCATTATTGATTTTAGGAAACATAGCAGTGAGCCGCCTCCTCTATATATAGGCAAGGAATGTGTGGAGAGGGTGGAGGCTTTTAATTTTCTGGGTGTTCATATTTCTCACAACCTTACCTGGGCAGTTAACACCATAGCTACAATAAAGAAGGCTCAACAACGTCTACACTTTTTGAAGCTCCTTAAGAGGAATGGCCTGAATGCACAGCTACTGGTTTTATTTTATCGCTCTGCTATTGAGAGCATTTTGTCATATGGCATCACGGTTTGGTATGGGGGCTGTTCAGCTGCAGACCGCAAAGCCTTGCAGAGAGTGATCAAGACTGCGCAAAAAATCACTGGCTGTTCTCTCCCTTCTCTGGAAGAGATTTCCAGGTCTTGGTACCTCAGTAGAGCTACTGCCATTATTAAGGACTGCACTCATCCAGGTCATGATTTCTTTCACTTGCTCCCCTCAGGAAAGCGGTACAGATCCCATAAAACCCGGACTACCAGGTTTAATCATAGTTTTTTCCCAGCAGCAGTAAGTATTTTGAATGGACTTATGTAACACATACAGACTGCTGTTATTTTAGGTTATTTTGTGGCAATAACCTTGTGTATAAGCTGGTCTTATTTATTTATTGCTCAGTATGTTTTTATTATTGTTATATACATATTGTATTTAACTTCTTTAGGTATCATTGTTTTAGGCATTATTGTTGTAATTATGAGAATGTTAAATTCATGAATGTGAGTGTGATAGTTTGTTTTAGGGAGCAACATCTCAATTTCATTGTTTTTTAATGATGGAATGACAATAAAGGCACTTTGACTTTGACTTTGACTTCATTTCCGAAGTAGCTACTTGCCAACCTTCCCTGTCCATGGTTTGGTCAAAAACATTTTGGGGGCACATCCTGATGACACCTTTTTCTCTCTTATTGTTGGTATTATAAAGGCAGTGGTGATGTGACAAGTCTACACTTGTTGCCTTGTTGTCACTCCATTAACAAGGGGAAGGTCAGCAATAGTGGCATGTATTTCATCTGATTGTACTGACTGCCTGGCCTCTGCTTTCACCCTCCTTTTCTTCTTCTTTATTCTTTTCCTCTCCCAGTGTTTCCATCCTCTTCCTTTGCATAGCCCTGGATCCAATAGTTCAAAAGTAAGTGAACTGATCCTAGGCCCTTTTATCTATACACTGAAGATTGTGATTAGTGTGAACAATTTTATCATTCTTCGTGTTTCCACATGGATAACTGAGCTAACTGGGTTCAAACTATGCTGACTTAAGTGAGCTACGTATACTGACTGGTAGAGATTTATAAATGAGAACATAGTGTAGGCAATGATTTATGAAGGAATTTGTGTGTAGATTTTTGCACTAACGGCTGTACTAATCTGAATAATCTGTCAAAACAAGGCATTATAATGTGCTTATAGTTTAGGGAAATGTTTTTTGTTTTTTTTTTGGTAGAGGACATACAATACTTGAACAAAACAGAGTAGCATTACATACTGTAGAATAAAATGGAGACAGTATTCAATGCATGTAAATTTTTGTTGCTTATGTATAGCAAACAATTTAGCATTTAGTGAAAGTAAAATAATCACAGTATCATGGATCTGGGTAATTGCTGCCTGTCTTGCTTTGTTTTGCTCTTTGGCTCTGTTTGCTTCACTTTCCAAGAGCAGTGTTAAACTTAACTGACAGCATCTCTGTACAAAATTACAAAATACAAAAAGATTTGTGAATGTTTCAAGTAGGGTTGCCAAGTGTCCTGGTTTAGCTGGGACATCCCATTTATTGGGCTAAATATGTTTGTCATGAGCGGGATGTGTGTTGTGCCATAAATTTAAGGCTGCCTGAATGAAAGGGCTAGGCTGGGCTGAAGCTCAGGGGCCTATGAAGATCAGAGCCTATCATGAGCCAATGAAAAAGATCACATTGCTGTTAACTGGTCAAATGTCCATCACTTGATATTCCTGTGTGGCTGCTGATTGGTCTAATTTACAAGTGCCCCATGTGGGTACCAGTAACAATAGCCTATCAGAGGAATTGTTTTTACATGTGACTATGCAAGTGCCAGTGAGAGGTAAGCAGTAATTAGCTCGGTCAAAATGTCCGGAAAAAAGTTTGAAAGTGGCGCTCATAAAATTACTGAGAGGAAAAGAGCTTAAGGAAAACGAATAGCTCAAAAAATCCCGAAGCGTAAAGGATTTTTCTAAGCTAGAGTACTGAGTGGAGGCAGAGCTGCTAATTGCACACGGAGAAGACAGGTGGGCCATTAAAGCCCTCACCTGGAGGAGAAGGGTGAAGAAAGGCCATGATTGCTTACATCAGACAGCTGTGCGTGGGACTGTGGACTCCGAACTTGGTAAAAAGTAGACTGGATCAAGCATGCATCCATAGAGTATGACGAAGTCATGAGCTGGACTTATAGACATAATGAAGGATTTTTCTTTAAAGAAGGCCAGAAGAAAGCACTTCTAAAAAGGCAAGACATGATATTTACAGTATTTCCAGCCACCTGTGCAGGTTTTCCATTGCTGCTGTTTTTCTTGTTTGAATCGGGAATACTTCACTGATGTAATTTTATGCTGAAGGCAGTATCTGTCACACTGTAAAATGGGAAATCTCAGTAAGATAAAATATCCTAAATCAAGGCTTTATGCTTGTTTTTCTCTCACAAGATAATTTTGACAAGACAAGAATTTCTCTTTGTTGTGCAGTTTTCTGTAAGATTTTACTTGCTATACAAAGGTTTTTATTTGTTTTAAGCAATTTAATCTTACTTTGTGGGCAGATTTTTTTTTCTGATTTTAACTAGAATTGTCTATTGTCTGAATTTTTTTTTTGTTTATTTTAAGTAAAATTATCTGCCAACTGACCAAGGAAATCTGACTTATCAAACAGCATAATACAAGTTAAAACTACTGGAAACCATGTAAAATGTTCTTATACATAAACTGCCCAGCAAGAATAAATATCTTGTCAGACAAAAAGACGAGCATAAACAGCCTTAATTTATTTCATTCTACTTATATTGGACTTTTTGCAGTGTAGTTTTCTAGCTCAAAGTTGCATTATTTCTCAAAGAGAAACAAAAATGAGGCTGTAGTGGCTCAGGATGTAGTGCTGTTACGACCCGAGTGCTGGGTTCTGTCCGCGCTCGGGCCACGCACAGTTCGCTGCCGGCCTTGACAGCTGTGAGTTGTATTCTGGCCTCACTGGGCTCTTATTGTGAAGGTGCTCGGTGGGGCTTCCGCCTGTCAAGGTTGGTCAGCTGTCTGTCATCACTGCTCGTTAGTGTTCGTCTTTATAAGGCGGGCACTGACCGCAGTTAGATTGCGGGAGCATAAGTCAATCTACCCTCGTGATACCCTGTCAGACCTTCATATCAGGTTCGTCTTTATTCTTGTCTTGTCATAGTTTAGCTCGTAGTGGCTGGGGTTAGCCCTATGAGCCCTTATATCTCTTAGTGTGTGTTTTTGCCCTTAGCGGCTCATAGCCTTGTGTCCTGTCTTGTCTTGCAAATAAAACATCATTGCAAAACTCACCGGTGACTCTTGGCATCTTATGGTGATCCGTGAGGATCGCCGCACATGACAGTATGCTCCCGCCGCCATAGACGTCTAAATGGAGACGCCATACTGAGACGCCTTTTTTACCGTGAGTTTTTACAGTTATTGGATTGTTGTTCTTCCTGTCTGGGTGTCAAATGTCAATTCCTGGGAGAATGCCATCATCCAGGGGCCGCGGTCAGCGCCTGGGCAAGGAGCTAGCAAGCGCCTTGGAGTATGTTGATGGGTCGCTCCTGGCCGCTACCTTTGACGACAACCCTTACGACATGCTCTGGCACCTGGACTATGCTGAGGTTCTGCTGGACGACCTTCCTCTCCACTACGACGTCCACCCGGAGGTTAGGATGAGGAGGGCTGAACTCGCTGCGCAGCGCAAGACTGTCCATGGGCTGGTGGGAAATCCCAGCAGGAAGCCGAAGAGGAGGCATCCCCGCTCCTCACATCCGGATCCCATTACTGCCTCCATTCCGGTCCAGAGGTTCGCTCTGCCCAGGGGTGATCCCCACCAGAGAACGTCATCATTCGGGAATCCCCTGGAGAAGCTCCAGCTCGCAGCTGCTTCCATCTGGGACCGCGTGGCGGCTGCTCGTTCAGCAACATATCACTCTCTGGTTATGGAACATGGGACGGCGGCAGTCAGACTGGTGGAGAGGAATCCTAGATTAAGTGACTTCAGAATCAGAATCAGAATCAGAATCAGAATGAGATTTATTGCCATTGTTCATGTAGTACACAAACTAGGAATTTGTCTCGGTGCAATGCTGCAACATTTAACATGGAGCACTAAAGATAAAAATAAAAAAGCTAAAAAACTATGCATGCCATAAAATGTAAAATATGAATGAGTAATACTAATCTATGCAATTATTAAATATATTAACAAGCAGCAGATATTGTGGAGTTCCACATAGTGCAGACGGTAGTGCAAAAGAAAACAGTGATAATTATCATGAGTCCGGTTGAGCTGCTGTACGTAGTGCACGAGAGTCTAATAAGTCACTTAGTGTTCAGCAGTCTGATGGCAGAGGGGAAGAAGCTGTTCATGTAGCGGGAGGTTTTAGTCTGAATGGACCGAAGTCTTCTACCTGAGGGGAGGGGGGCAAACAGTGCGTGTCCAGGGTGTGAAGGGTCGGCTATGATCCGACCTGCACGCCTCCGGGTCCTGGAGATGTACAGGTCCTGGAGGGATGGGAGTTTGCAGCCGATCACCTTCTCAGCAGCGCGCACAACTCGCTGCAGTCTTAGTCTGTCCCTGGCAGTGGCTCCTGCGTACCACACGGTGATGGAGGTGGTGAGGATGGACTCGATGATGGCTGTGTAGAACTGCACCAACATCTTGGTGGGTAGCTTGAGCTTCCTCAGCTGCCGCAGGAAGAACATCTTCTGCTGGGAATTTTTGATGAGGGAGCTGATGGTCAGCTCCCACTTGAGGTCCCGGGTGATGGTGGTGCCCAGGAAGCGGAAGGAATCCGTAGTGGTGATGGGAGAGTCTGTGAGGGTAAGGGGGGGCAGAGGGGCTGTGACTTTTCTGAAATCCACGATTATCTCCACTGTCTTCAGTGCGTTCAGCTGCAGGTTGTTGTGGCTGCACCAGGACGCCAGCTGGGCCACCTCTCTCCTGTAGGCGGACTCGTCGCCGTTGGAGATGAGCCCGATGAGGGTGGTGTCGTCCGCAAACTTGATGAGCTTGACAGACTGGTGGCTGGAGGTGCAGGAGTTGGTGTACAGGGAGAAGAACAGGGGGGAAAGTACACAGCCCTGGGGTGATCCGGTGCTGATGCTAACAGAGTCTGAGACAGTCTTTCCCAGCTGCACATGCTGCCTCCGGTCCGTCAGGAAGTCGGTGATCCACCTGCAGAGGGAGTCAGGCACGTTGAGCAGGGACAGCTTGTACTGGAGCAGAGCGGGGCGGATGGTATTGAATGCAGAGCTGAAGTCCACAAACAGGATCCTGGCGTAGGTTCCCGGGGAGTCCAGGTGCTGCAGGATGGAGTGGAGGGCCAGGTTGACTGCGTCGTCCACAGACCTGTTGGCTCTGTAGGCAAACTGCAGCGGGTCCAGGAGGGGAGTGGTGATGGTCTTGAGGTGGGGCAGGACCAGGCGCTCAAAGGACTTCATGACTACAGAGGTGAGCACTACAGGTCTGTAGTCATTAAGTCCAGTGATCCATGGCTTCTTGGGGACAGGGACGATGGTAGAGGTTTTGAGGCAGGTCGGCATGTGGCATGACTTCAGGGAGGTGTTAAAAATGTCTGTGAAGACAGGAGTCAGCTCTTCCGCACAGTGTCTCAGGGTGGAGGGAGACACGCCGTCCGGACCAGGGGCCTTGCGTGGGTTCAGTCTGGAGAACTGTCTGTGCACGTCCTGCTCACTGATGACAAGAGCAGGGGGGGGAGGAGGGGGGGCCGCCTTTGATGAAGTGGGGACCATGGAGGCAGTGGCGCTGGGGGGAGGGGGGAGTTGGACACAGCTGACGAGGTGTCAAAACGGGCATAGTGTTGGGACAGTCTTTGACAAAGGGCTTTGTCATCCTGACCCTTAGAAGCCTGAGGCCGATAGTTGGTGATTTGCCTCAGTCCTCTCCACACAGAAGCAGAGTCATTAGCAGTGAACTGTTGCTGGAGTCTCTCAGAATACACAGATTTAGCTCTCCTCAGCTCTCTGCTAAACTGGTATTTGACCTCCCTGTAGCAGTCCCTGTCTCCATTTTTCAACGCTGCTTCCTTCTCCTTCCTGATCTGTCTGAGCTTGGCTGTGAACCAGGGCTTGTCGTTGGAGTAACTCACCCTGGTGCGCGATGGAAGAATGCCCTCCTCACAAAAGTGGATGTATGAGTTCACAGTGTCCGTGTATTCATCCAGATCATGCGTGGCTCCTTTAAACATGCCCCAGTCAGTTATTTCCAAGCACGTGCTCAGCCTCTCCCCAGCTTCACTGGTCAATGTCCTCGTAGTGCTCACAACAGGTTTTGTGAGCTTCAGCCTCTGTCTGTATGTGGGAATCAGGTGGACCATCACGTGATCAGATACGCGTCCTTAACTGTAGTGTAACAGTGATCCAGCGTGTTCTCTCCTCTGGTGGGGCATTTAATAAACTGTTTGTAGCGGGGAAGTTCGTGGCTCAGGTTGCTCTGGTTAAAGTCACCAACCACAATAACCAGAGAGTCCAGAAAAGTTTGCTCCGCTTGCTGTATGTGATCCGCGAGCGCGCGCTGAGCCTCGCGCACGTCCGCATCGGGAGGGACGTAAACAGCGGCCAGGATGAATGAAGCGAACTCACGCGGGGAATAAAATGGCTTGCAGTTGATGAATAAATATTCCAGAGCGGGAGAACAGTGTTGGGAGATCACAGCTACATCGGAGCACCAGCTGTTGTTGATGTAGAAGCAGACTCCTCCTCCTGTGGTCTTGCCGGAGAGCTCCTTATCTCGGTCTGCACGAAACAGCTGAAATCCCTCGAGGAGGAGCGCGCTGTCCGGTGTCTGTTCCTTAAGCCAGGTCTCAGTAAAGCAGAGGGCACACGAGGTGGAGAGATCCTTAAATCGCATCAGCAGTCTCAGTTCCTCTACCTTGTTATAGAGAGAATTGACGTTGGACAGAAATATCCCAGGCAAAGCCGTGGGCGTGCCTCTCCTGCAAAGACGCACGAGAGTGCCCGCTCATTTTCCTCTCTTTCGCTGTCTCACTTTTTGGGCTAAAAGGTGAACCAGATCGGCGGCAGGAGCCAAAAAAAACTGGGAGTAGGTCCGTGGGAGTGAAAGTCCTGATATTTAGTAGCTCTTCATGGGTGTAAGAGCAGGCAGACACACAACTGACGAACAAAAACAAACAAAGAAAAGCGCAACGAAGCACCATGGCGACCACTGTGGGCGCCATCTTGACTTCCCGGAGTTTGCCGACCTCCTCGCCTCGGTCTCAGCACAGGAGCGGCGATTCCTGGACCTTACCTTCACCTCGCCCTCTGCCAGAAAACGCCGTCACCTCCACAATGGACCTCAGCAGAATCCTCGGCTGGACCCGCTGCCGGCAAAGCCCGTCAGCGAACCTCCTAGAGTGGCTCCACCTTGTCCTTCCAGGGGGCCCTCTGTCGCCATCCAGCGGGGAGAAGGAGAAACAGCGTCCCCTACAGCAGGAACCATCTCTCCTCTGGGAGAAAGGCAAGTGCATGTTAATTTATTACATCATGATTGTAACCTGCCTTGTCTGACTCCTGGGGGCCGAGTTCGGGGTTCGCAGCCCCCCCCGAGCTCCCTCCACCTGCTGTAGAGATAATGACTAAACCTGCTGCCTCTGTGTCCCCCCCGTTGAGCGGTCCGCGACGCCAGGCCAATGTCATCGGATGAAGAGGGGGCCTGCAGTGCTGGAAAGCCTGGATCCGGCCCTGAAGCCACGTCGTGGATGGAGGAGAAGAGCGGACTGCGTCCCGGAACCTGAGCCGACGATGAAGCATCCCCGGGTCTCCTCGCCGGAGCGGTCCAAGCCAGTGGGTCGAGTGTCCTCTGCCTCCACACCATATGGGTCATCGGCGTGGACAGCAGCGCGGGAGGAACCTCAGGCTGCAGATGACATCTTGCCAGCTGCGGAGCCCGACGCAGCTGAGTTGGAGCCTGCTGACGAGAGTCGCCGCCCTGAACCTGGATTGTCGAAGTCCTGGGTGGCAACAGAACCTGAGTGCAGGCAAGTGCTCCCTCTTGTGTCTCTGTCCCCTGTTTTGGAGCATTTGTGCCTGCCTCTCGGGGAGGCGAGTGAGGAGCAGCCACCTGCTGCGCCCGAGCTCATCTCGCTGGGTTCTGTTGCTACCGGTGATACTGATCCCGGTTTTCTTGTTGTTTGAGTCTCATTGCAGTATCGCCGGCATGGAGCCAGTCGGAGTCACTGAGTTGGAGGTCCCAGGTTCGGGGGTGGAGATCGTCAGCGGAGCTGCACCGACCCAGTCGGGGTCCATTGTGGAGGCTGCTGTGGCCCAATCGGGGTCCATCGCAGGAGCTGCTTTGGCCCAATCGGGGTCCGACGTGGGTGCAGCTGGGACTCAATCGGGGTCCAGCGGAGGTGCAGCGCCGGTGTGGTCCGCGGACGGGGGAGGAGCTGCAGACCTTTCGCCGTCAGACGGATTACGGGCTCATCTTTGCCTTCTTTCCCCTCTACTGAGTCACCGCTCCTGCGCATCATCGCCAGGGGCCGTGGGGGTTCCTGTTCGCTCGCCCCGGCTCTCCCGAGTTTTGTCCTCATCAGGGAGGCCGCCGCGGGCTGTTTTTCCCCGGGACTGGTGGCTGAGGGACACGGGTCGGCCGCCTGAGGGACTGCTTCGCCGGTTCGGCGCCCCGGGTCAGCCACCCGACGTGTTATGTGTTTCGTTGGTCGACCTGGTTCAGCCACCAGAGGAGTGGACGTGCTGGGCGTTGGACTGTGGTGAGCCGCCTGGTCATGTTCCGCCTCCCATGACCACCTGCCGGCCGTTGGACGCAGGGAGACCACCTGAACTGTTCCTATGGCACCTGCTCTCCACCGGTCGGTATAAACTGTCGGGGGAGGGGGGAGGTAATGGTTACTCTCTGGTGTTGTCCTGAACCAGTTATTGTGCTGTTTTTTTTTTCCTTGATATTCTGTGTTCCCCTATGTCTTGCAGTTGCTCTATTTTGTTTTGCTTATAGTTAAGTATGAGTCAGTAATTGTTCTGTTTTCCCGTATTTGGTTGTTTGAAGATTCACTTGAGCAAACAGGTTCGTCTTTATTCTTGTCATAGTTTAGCTCGTAGTGGCTGGGGTTAGCCCTACAAGCCCTTATATCTTAGTGTGTGTTTTTGCCCTTAGCAGCTCATAGCCTTGTGTCCTGTCTTGTCTTGCAAATAAAACATCATTGCAAAACTCACCGGTGACCCTTGGCGTCTTATACTGGCTCATGAGGGCCAGACATGACAAGTGCAGGTTGCCCAATAACCGGTGGGTTAGCGGTTCACATCCCACTCCCCCCAAATTGCTGTTGTGTCCTTGGGCAAGACACTTACCCACCTTGCCTCCAGTGTGTTCATGGGTCATGACACTGATGTATGAATGTGAATAAATGTTCGGTGGTGGTCGGAGAGGCTGTTTGCATGGATTGGCAGCCATGTTTCCATCAGTCTGCCCCAGGGCAGCTGTGGCTACAGATGTAGTTTACCACTATCATTGTCTGTGGAGTGAATAAATAGTGGACTCATTGTAAAGTGTCTTTGGGTGTTATGAAAAGTGCTATATAAATGCAATCCATTATTAAAAACATACAGTCATGTGAAAGAAAAATTAGGACACCCTGTATAAGCCTGTGTGCGTGTTGTTGTTTTTTTTTAAACATATTTGGACAAATGGATATTTAATATCTATGTTAAAAATACTGGGAGATTCATGCAATACAACTAAACAAACAGAGGAGCATTGTTTGACTTGTTTTGTTAATGGTTGTTGGTGTTTTTAGAACATTTATTTTTAATTTACTTTAGTGTTAGGGTTTGATTGTTGGTGTCATGTTTGTTAAAAAAAAGGTTCAATAAAAATATTGTGGAAAACAAAATGATTAAAGATTTTTTTCAAATTTTCTGTAAAATATAATTCTAAACAAATAGTGAGGAATAAATTTGGACACCACCCATCTTTTTTAGGACACCCCCACAGTCATTCCCACTTAAAATGGCTAAAATACAGTAAATGTTAAAACATGCTAATAAAAACAAAAACAAGGTTAGACATAGATATGTGAACATTTATTAATAAAGAACTGAATATTTAATGGAGTGTCCTAATTTTTTCACATGACTGTAGCTATTACACATTTTTCAACTGAGATTCTATATTCTGGAAAATCTGAAATTTCTAGGTATACAGTGTCATATTTTTTTTTCTTTGTAGTATTAAACATGACATTGAATATCAGTATTTTTAAGGTATTTTAAAGGTAAAAAAATCCCAGTATTATGACAATATGAATGTCCACAACATCGTGGCACTGAGCAATAGTTAAAACCCTCTGTCCCTTATTTGGCTGAGAGAAAGCTGGCATCCCTAGTTACAAGTTCACTTAAATATGTTATGTTTACTATCAAATCTGTTTGTTCCCAGTTTATTGTAGTGTCTGAGCTTGGCTACTGGTCATTCTTGGTTCTTCTTCTTATTATTATTATTATTATTATTATTATTGTTAACATTGTTGCTTAGGTTATCCTAATTTCTGTGTTTGGTTTTATTTTGAAATCATTCCTGTAGCATTTCCTGTTCTTTTATTGTTGTAGTCCTTCTTCTGTTTTGCTGTCATGATTTCATTATTAACCTACATCAGCTGTTTCTTATCAATCCCCATTAGTGTTTGTATTTTAGATCCATACTGGAGTCAGTTTGTCTTGGCCTGTCCTTGCCACTGATAATACCTCTATCTACTGTTGGTGATGATTCCTCTGTTCTCTGCTGTGAGTTAGTCCAGGTTATGCTCTGAATTATGCTGTCCACACTCCAGCCTGGTTTCTCTCCTCTGTATTCCGGTTTGTACCTTTTTATTGTTTGGTATTTATGTTTAGTTGTTTGTTTACCAGCCCTTGAGCTGTGCCTTTAGTTCTTTATTAAACTACTGAAAACTCATTTATTGCGTTTGGGTCCATCTTCACTGCCTCCCTGGCAGACCAACATAACAGTATCTCACTGCCAGATAAGAACTCAGCAGAAGAGGGCGAAAAGCTGCTGCAGGGGCTTAACTGTCACCCAGACCTGTTATTTATCCCTGCAGCAGCTAGACTCCACTACTCCATAACCTGACTTGGGGACACGATTGGGCGAAATGGCTCTTTGCATTGCCTCCTCCAGCCTGTGTTTCCTGCTCTTTCTCCTGACGGTTCATTGCTGCCAGGGTCTGTGCCAACGCTGCCTGCCATCTCTGCACTGTCATCAGCAGCAGTGGATTCCACAGAGCAGGAGGAGCAGAGGCAGGTGGAGATCTTGCAGACAGAGCTTATGCTGGAGTACAAGCCCTGGCTCATCCTGGAGTTTGTGTTCCCACCGCCTGGAAATCAGCGGGCTTTAGCGAACTCAGTCAGGAAGTAAGCGTCTAGGAGACGCCGTTCTGCACAACGTACTGGTCCTTCACCCGACATCTCTGCTGATCCCAGCACGCCGGAGACCGGGATCGCTTCAGCTCCCAGTGCATCAGAGAAGTGATCGTTTCTGCTCCCACACCTGAGGTTGTCTCCTCCTTTGCTCCCATATTGAAGGTGATGGTCTCCTCAGCGGCTGCGCCTCCTCCTCAGATCTCCTCATTGGCTGCACCTCCTCCTCAGATCTCCTTAGTGGCTGTGCATCCTCCTCAGATCTCTTCAGCAGCTGCAGCTCCTCTGATCTCCTCAGCGGCTGCTCCTCTCCAGACCTCTTCATTGGCTGCTCCTGTCCAGACCTTTTTATTGGCTGCAGCTCTGCCTGAGAATGTCTTGCTTGCTGCAGCTCTGCTTGGCTGCTCGTCAGCAGTGGAACAGGAGGCAAGGCAAGTACTTTAATTTAGTTTCCAACATTTATACCTCAGAAGTCTCTCCTTGCTCCTGGCAGGGGGACTGGGTTGCAGTTTACATGTGCCTCTGAGTTCCCACCACCTGTTCCTGTTGCTGCTGCTGCCTCTTTTTACCTCTGCTCATTCCTGCGAGGTTGATGGCTCTGGTTCCTTGCCCGAGATGGTTCATTGTCTTTGCCCAAGGTCCACGTCTCTGCTCCCTCGCCCCAAGTCATCTCCTGGTTGGCTGACTGTGGACTCTGGTCAGCCTCCTGGGGGCCCCTTTTTCTCAGCTCGGCTAGTTTTGGACTTTGGTTGCCCCCGTCTCCTGGCTCAGTTGGTCTGGGATTTTGGCCAGACTCCTGGTGGACTGTATTTCCAAGGTGTGTTGACCATGGATTTTAGCAGGCCTCCTAAGAAACCTTTTCTCTGTACAACCCCAAACTGTGTTTTTTGACAGGGAGAGGGATGAAGGTTTCTAGCCCTCCAGTCCTGGATTCCCCCACCTCCCACCCTGACTCAGATGGACTTGTTTTGTTCCGGGGCATCTGGGTTCCACCCCTTGGGGGGGGGGGGCTGTAGTGTCTGTGCTTGGCTACTGGCTGTTCCCAACACTTTTCTGTATTTCATGCATTATTTCTTCTTCTTCTTCTTCTTCTTCTTCTTCTTCTTCTTCTTCTTCTTCTTCTTCTTCTTCTTCTTCTTCTTCTTCTTCTTCTTCTTCTTCCTCTTTATTGCTGCTTAGGTTATCCTAGTTTCCTCTTGCATTTCCCGTTCTTTTGCTGTTGTAACCCTCCTTCCAGTTTGCTGTCATGATTTACTTTTTTACATTTTGTTACTTAACCTGCATCAGCTAATTCTTATCTACCCTCATTAGTGTTTGCATTTTAGTTCCCTTCATTCCTCTGTTCCCTGCTGCAAGTTAGTTCAGGTTGTGCTCTGGATTTTCCTGCCCACACTCCAGCCTGGTTTTTCTCCTCTGCATTCCAGTTTGGACCTTTAGTTATCATTTGGTATTTATGCTTACTTGTGTGTTTACGAGCCCTGGAGCTGTGCCCTTAGTTCTTTATTAAACTACTGAAAACTCACTTACTGTCATAACCCGAGTGTCGGTTCTGGCCACACTCGGGCCTCATATCTTTTTGTTCCCTGGCTTTGGCAGCTGAGGGTTCCTTCCAGCTCCTCGGGCTCTTATTGTGAAGGCGCCCGGGGGAGCTCCCTGCTGTCAAAGTCAGCTGCTGCTCTGCTGTCATTAGCAGCAGCTGTGCCGCGTTGGGGTCATTAGCCACCAGATATAAGCAGGTGCTAAATGTCCTCCAGCGCGGCAGTCTCTGTTATATCCTGTTATGTTCAGCTACGTTCTGTTAATCTCTGTTGTGTTCCTGTTATTCTTGCTCATCATCAACGTTGTCGTCTGGCGCATCGGGTGTTCCCCGGCTCAGACTTCACTCAGCCGCTGTATGTGTTCTGTGTGTGTTCATCCTTACTTTACAATAAATTACCACTGCAAACTCACTGGTGACTGAGGCGTCTTGTGACGGTCCGTGAGGACCGTTGTGACAGTAGACTGCCGCCTAACGCCCGGAGAGGAGGCGTTGTTTCGAGACGCCATTCACCGTGCAGTTTGCAGTAGGGGACTGTTAATTCCTACCTGTCTGAGTGTCTGCAGCGGGGAGTATGTCGTCATCCAGGGGCCATTGTCGGCGCCTTGGCAGGCAGCAAGCGGAGGTTCTGAAGGAGGTGGACTACACCATCTTCACCGCTACGCTGTTGGACGCTCCCAGCGACATTTGTAGATACCTGGACCTAGCCGAGGAGATTCTGGATTCTCTTCCCCGCTTCACCGATCATCCAGAGGTAAGCGTGAGGAGAGATGACATCGCCACCCAGCGTGAGGGACTCCGAGGGCTGGAGGGAAATCCTGGCAGGAAGCTGAAGCGGCGGAGACGTCGCCCCTCGCTTCGGGATCCCGCTCCTGCCTCCGTTCCGGCCCGGGAGTTCGCACCATCCGGAGGTCTTTTCCCATCGGGCATGTCGTCACTCGGGATTCCCCCAGAGAAGCTGCAGATGACAGCAGACAAGATCTGGGACCGGGTGGCAGCTGCTTGCTCCGCTGAGAATCCTCCAGCGTGTATGAAGCATGTGGTGGCGGCGGTCAGACTGGTGGAGAGGAATCCAGCGCTGCGTGAGTTTCCTGAGTTTGCTGACTTGCTTGCCGCCGTTTCTGCTCAGGAACGGCGATTTCCGGACCTCACCTTCGCCTCACCCCCTACAAGGAACCGTCGTCAATCCGGCTTCCAACCTCGGCTAGACCCCCGTCTGGATGCTGTTCCGGGTCGCCGCAAGGGCTCAACCCCCCACACAGCTGTCACTCCTGCGCCTCGTCAGAGGGGAATCCCCGCAGCCTCGTCTTCCCCCGGGCCCTCGCCTGCTGTCCCGTCAGCGCTCCATGCCCGACTGACCCCGGCTGTCGCCCCCTCCTCCTCGTCGCCTATCCTGGCTGCTGTGTGTCACGAGAGCTCCGTTTCGGCGAGCTTCATCCCGGATCCGCCTCGAGTGGCCTCATCTCGTCTTCCCAGAGGGCCCTCTGTCGCCATCCAGCGGGGAAAGGAAGGAATGACGTCCCCCACAGCGGAGACTATCTTACCCTTAGGGGAAAGGCAAGTGCATGATGATTTCTCTTCTTTTGACATTGTTTTGCCTTGTCTGACTCCTAGGGGTGGAGTTCGGGGTATGCAGCCCCCCGAGCTCCCTCCACCCGCTGTGGATGAAAATATTAACCCTGCTTCCTCTGTGTCTCCCTCCGCTGAGCGGTCCTCGACGTCAGGCCAACGTCGCTGGATGAGGAGGGGGCCTGCGGTTCTGGAGAGCCTGGTTCCGGTTCCGCAGCCACGCCATGGGCGGAGGAGGAGAGCGGACTGCAGCATGGAGCCATCGCCGGTGAGGAAGCGTCCCCGGGGTTCCACGGAGGAGTGGTCCGGTCCAGCAGGGCGAGATTCTCCTGCCACCACGCCATGCGGGCCACCGGCGTGGACATCGGTGCCGGAGGACTCTTTGGCTGCACGCACCATCATGCCAGCTGCGGAGCCCGACGCAGCTGAGTGGGAGCCTGATGACGACCTCCTGACATCTGAGCCCGGATCTTCGCAGTCCTGGACGGCGTCAGAACCCGAGCTCAGGCAAGTGCTCTACTTTGTCTTTCTTTTTCATCTCTTAGAGCATTTTTGCCTGTCTCAAGGGGAGATGAGCCGGGTGCAGCCGCCCGCTGCGTCCGAGCTTATCTCACCGGGTTCTGGCGCTGCCGGTGATCCTGATCCCGGGTTTTCTCTCTCTTCCGAGCCTTCTCCCAGGGTCGCCGGCGAGGGGCTGCTTTCGCCTGCTGTGCCAGAGGTTCCGGTTTCGGGGTTGGAGGTCGAGTTTGGTGCCACGCCGACCCAGTCGGGGTCCGTCGCGGGTTTGGTTCCGGAGGCCCAATCGGGGTCCACCGTGGGTTTGGTTCCGGAGGCCCAATCGGGGTCCACCGTGGGTGCTGCACCAGCAGGTCCTAGGTTCGGTGAGGGAGCTGCAGATCCCCAGCCACCGGATGCTGGACAGGCTCGTTTTCTTCATCACCCTCTTCTCCACAGTCATCCTCCTCGTCTCCCTGAGGAGCACTACCCATCTCCACCTGGGGCCGTTGGGGTCCCGAACGCTCCGCCCGGTTTCCCCTCATCTCCCCCCTTTTCTGCGGGATCACCGGCTGCTTCCTCCCAACGGTTCTGGTGGGCTGGTGTTGCGGGGCGGCCGCCTGAAGGGCTGTCTCGTTGGTTGGGTTCTCTGGGCCGGCCCCCCGACCTGTTTATCTTCCTGTGCGGCGACCTGCTCCGGCCGCCTGAAACTCTCTTTCCCCCGAGCATGGGACTGGGGTAGGCCGCCCGAACTGTCCTCTTTTCCCCTCCCTGTTCTGTGGCCTCTTGTTGCCGGATGAACCCCCCGAACCTTCTGCCCCATCCCTCCGGGCCTGGACTGCGCCCTTTCCGGGCTCCTGATATCGTCTGTGGGACTGTTGGGGTGTTTGTGGGGGGGGGGATTGTTTTGTTTTTGTGTCACTCTGTTTGCCCAAGGGTGTGTTGCCTATTTTGTACTTATTGTGGTTTTGTTCTTGTTACCCGGGATTATGGTTTTTTTTTTTCTATAGCCTTGTTGGTTGTTTGTCTCTCTCCCTCCTGCCAGCACCCCATCCACCCACCCTAGGGGGGTGGGGGGGGGCTGGGGTGTTACTCTGGCCGCTCAGAGCTCGGCCTTGAGGGGGAGGAACTGTCATAACCCGAGTGTCGGTTCTGGCCACACTCGGGCCTCATATCTTTTTGTTCCCTGGCTTTGGCAGCTGAGGGTTCCTTCCAGCTCCTCGGGCTCTTATTGTGAAGGCGCCTGGGGGAGCTCCCTGCTGTCAAAGTCAGCTGCTGCTCTGCTGTCATTAGCAGCAGCTGTGCCGCGTTGGGGTCATTAGCCACCAGATATAAGCGGGTGCTAAATGTCCTCCAGCGCGGCAGTCTCTGTTATATTCTGTTATATCCTGTTATGTTCAGCTACGTTCTGTTAATCTCTGTTGTGTTCCTGTTATTCTTGCTCATCATCAACGTTGTCGTCTGGCGCATCGGGTGTTCCCCGGCTCAGACTTCACTCAGCCGCTGTATGTGTTCTGTGTGTGTTCATCCTTACTTTACAATAAATTACCACTGCAAACTCACTGGTGACTGAGGCGTCTTGTGACGGTCCGTGAGGACCGTTGTGACACTTACTGTATTTGGGTCCATATTCTCTGCCTCCTCAGCAGACCAACATAGCATTTATGGATTTTGGCTATACCACCTCCTATAAATCTATGGAGAACCTAAGTCATGCCCTCTCTACTTCTGCATATGGGACCTTCAGAAAAAATCTGTACTGAGTCTGTGGAAAGGCAGAAATAATTTTTCCATCCCAAATTAATTTTGTCATAAATTACATATATGCTGTTTGTCAATACGTGCTGGCCATGTTTACATGTACACAAATAAACCAATTATAATTGGATTTCTGGAGTTATATGATTATTGAGGTAATGTAAAAAGAATAATCAGGCAATTATCAGGTTTCCTGGAGTTACATTAACTCAAGTAGCTTACTGCCCAATAATCAATTTATTCAGTGCATGTAAGCACAACAAAACTGATTATTGCCATTATCTCTGTATTCACAGTTACCAGATTATTGTGACCACATAACTGAGCTCATTCAGAGGATGTTTACATCAAACCTCTCTTGTATCTGGACACTACAGTGCAAGCTGTCCTTGTCCCAGACAGCAATGAATACAGATATCCTTTTTTTTTGTCATTGCACAGGTTCAGTTGCATAGAATTGTTCAAGTTCAATAAAACTGGACAAACAGCTCATCCTACTGTCTGCTGTCCACAGAGAATCTGCTTCAATTGAATTGCTCTGTCTGTCCTGCTCGTCTCATGGCCATTCCATAAACAACACATCATTTATTGTGGTTGCTCAGATTTCATCCGAAAGGGTAATCCTTGCTTTTTCTCTGTCTTGTACTAATTTTCCATTTTGACATGTACTCCTCCTCTCCAGTCTCTGTTTTTGTCCAGTGATGGTGTGTCAGTTTTGCCACACCATTTGAAACCTGTGGCCCTGCAGCCATATGTGGCCTTGGGGCCTTGACCAAAACACCCCCCCCCCCCCCACACACACAGACAGAACATTTCTGACACAAAAAACTGTAGGAGAAAAGTTGCAATTTTATTAGGAAAATTCTCCCACAAATTTGTCAGAAAAAAAGACATGATTTCTGAAAAAAGTCACAAATTTACCAGACAAAGTTGTAGTTTTATGACAAAAATAAAGCAAATTTATGCCAACAAGGCTGCAATTTTACCTGAGAAAGGTAACAAATTTACAGAGAAAATTATGAGAAAATTTATGAGAAAAACAGATTTATGCCAGAAATACTAACTTGTGGAAAATGTTGAATTTTTTATGTGGAAAACACACTCACAAATGTGCAAAGAAAAAGTCACAACATTTCTGAAAAACACATTTATTTATTTATTATATGAAGAAAAGGGTAACACCTTCACATGAAAAAATGTTGAAATTTAGGAGAAAAACCTTTCACTGATGTTGTGAGGCCAGTTTTTACTTGTACCTGTGCTGTTACCATCGTTTTCAGGCTCAGATATTTTCATGTCCCCATGTGATTTTTTTTTTTTTTTGGACAAAAATCACTCAGCATGCCTTTTTGTGTAGTACAGGTTACCAACCTTTGCTCTAAAGTGGTCGAGATTGGTTTGAATCCATCATTTATAACAAGTGTTTGAGGTCTGAGTGGGGCTGCCCTCACCATCAGTTCAGAGGCCTCTCAGTATACAACAACAAAAAAAAAATATTCGGGAGCATTAGTCAGTGAATGTCCAAATATTTTGACCCCCCCCCCCCCCGCAGTAAACTGCATCAGTTTCAATGTTGTTTTTTTCCCCCAAAATGTGGCTTTTCTTCTAAATTTGGATTTTTCATGTATAGTTGTAATGTTTTTCATAAATGTTTCTTTTTTAATCTTAAGACTGTTTTTTTTTAATAAATTCACGATTCTTTTCTATATGAATGTATTTTTTTCCTTGTAAACTTACTTTTCCACATACAGTATTTGCAGTTTTTCTTTATAAGTTTTGAAATGTTTTCTCATAAATTTGCATTTTGTCAGATAAATTCCAATACTTTGTCCCCATGTATTTGCAAATTTATGCCAATTTGTAACTTAAGACTTTATCATCAAGTTGCTATTTTTACTCTAAATTTGTGAGAGTTTTCTCATAAATGTGTAGGAACCTTTTTGTAAAATTTGATAAAGGTAGATTTATAATTTTCTCACTTCAAAATCTGAATCCCAAACTTTAAAAGTCAATACCAGTGTAATGAACAAATATCGGCTAATGGAATTTTTGGGTACAGCCCTAGTTTTGTGTTGCTGTCTGTAACTGATAACGATGGTGTTGCATTTGTGTTTAAATTTTGCTGCCAGCGTTGAGAAGTTTGTGTGAGAAGTAATGAGC
Organism: Pholidichthys leucotaenia; assembly: GCA_020510985.1. NCBI lineage: Eukaryota > Metazoa > Chordata > Actinopteri > Cichliformes > Pholidichthyidae > Pholidichthys > Pholidichthys leucotaenia. Next base: position 32,508,180 of record CM035845.1, on the reverse strand, counting down.
TGAGCTCTACAAAGGTGTGTTACAGATCTGCGATGTGAAACCAGCTAAGACTGTGCCAAATGACTGACTGATTGAAGACATGGTTTAAGCAGCTGCGAGAATGAAAAAAGAAGTGTGTATCTTAATAGATTATTTTTTTCATAAACACATTGAAAAAATAATTTTTCCTGGACGTAGCAGACACTTGAGACCTGAGAACTGGACATACAGTACCGCGGCTTGAATCCCTATTTTGGTGTTTGTTAGCAGAGCAGTGACAAAGCCATAGCAACTGGGTGGGTTTTTGAAAAAGCCTGTTTTGTCGGAGGCGCATGAATCACGCCAGGCTGCCCTTTGCCTCCCCCTCTCTTCTGTGCCTCCTTTCGTCTCTGGTCCATCTCCTCTCCCTACATGCCTCCGACCCCTCTCCCACCTCCCCTCTCCTCCATCCATGCTTAAATCTTTTGAAGCACAGATGTAGGCTGACACTGTCATATCCGGCTCTAGGGAGCCGGGCAATCAGAGCCAGGGACAAGCCAGTGAGTCGAGATGTTTTATTCTGGGTAAGGGATAAGGGATGAGGAGAGCACAGACACTCATACAGACGTACATTCTCAGGCTGCACAGCGCAGGGGTAGGTAGCTTGTACCGGACGTGGGGGTAACAAGACGTGCATACTCACAGCGGGATACAAACACCGGAATGCTGCAAGGGGAGTTGAGGCTGACACCAGACGAAGGGGCTTCAGCCTAGCAGTGCTTATGTCGCAGCCCCGAGTCATCGAGGCTGCTCCTATTTATCCTCATTGGCAGCGCCCCAGCTGATGAAGACTAATTGGCCCCAGCCGTCCATAATGCTGCCAGCTGGGGGCCAGCTGAGACGCTGCTCAATGGGAGGCAGGGATGAGGGAAAACATGGGCTCAGTGCCGAGACGGCATCTCAACCCATGGTGACAGAGCCCCTCCCTCAAGGTCGGGCTCCTGAACGACCAGGAACATCCCCCCCCCCCCCCCCCCCCCCACCTAGGGTGGGAGGAAGGGAGGCGGACCGGAGGGGAAGAAGCCAAGGGAAGGACAACACCAATGGGGCAATGTAGGGTAGCGGGAAAGAAAAACCCAAATACAATACTGACAACAGAATAATTAACCCAGGTACAGATGGGGAGAAGAACTGGGTCAGCACGCCGGTTACATACTACCCAGAGAGTACCAACCATGCGTGACCCAGAGCAAGAAAAAAAAAAAAGAACCACCAAAAAGGTACAGGGCAAAAAATGCTGAGTATGGTCAAATAAAGGGAAAACACAATACACAGCACCAATATAAGTACATACACACAGTCACCAAGAAAAGTGAGGGTGACTGGAACAAATGGACAATTACAGAGCATGGTGTTACGGAAAACAAGGCACATGACTCTATAATGAACCAACAGGGCATAAAAAAGAAATACTGAGTGCAGGCAAAGAAAAACCCACACACATGAATATATAAATACCCACAGTCACCTAAAGAAATGAAAGTGACTGGAATGAATGGGCAACTGCAGAGTATGGTCTGAAAGGGAACAAAACATAACTCTACAATGCAAAAACGAGACTAAAAACATGGTACAAAAAATAAAATGCTGGGTACGAGGGAAGGAAAACGCACAGCACTATAAATACACATCCACCAACAGGACAGACATTACACCCAAGTGACCTTAATAACGATAAAAGAAAAAGTGACACCCGAGGTGTATGGCAGGCAGAGTCCAAAAATAGCCGAGATGGCTCCGGAGATCTCCCCGCCCATTGTCCAGCTGGCGAATCAGGGGAAGAGAAATGTTCGGACGGCGAACTCTGGACCCAGATCCCAGGAATCCAGTCCAACGGCTGCCGAACCAGGCCGCCCAAAGGCAAACACAGACCAGTGGGGGGAAACCAGATCGCCGAACCGAAAGTTTTGCGGGTCGGGTCGTCGACCCGCATCACTCAACCACCAGGACCGTTGAGACGGACGAAGGGTCAGAGCGGATCCCGGTGGAAGAGGCTCAGGGGAGAGCCGATGACGAGGGCGGCGGGCCTCAGGGAAACGGCCACCTCCTCACCGGACCTGGACAACACTGGGGCAGCACCCACGTCGGACCCCGATCGGGCCTCAGGCGAACCCACGTTGGACCCCGATTGGGTCTCGGGCGAACCCACGTTGGACCCCGATTGGGTCTCGGGCGAACCCACGTTGGACACTGCACCAGAACCGACCTCCAACGTTGAACCCGGACCCTCCAGCACCACGAGGAACAGCAACTCCTCGCCGGTGACCCTGGAAGAAGGCTCAGAAGAGAAAACAGAACCGGGATCAGGATCACCGGCAGCGCCAGAACCCGGCGAGACGAGCTCAGACGCAGCGGGCGGCTGCACCCTGCTCGTCTCCCCTGGAGATAGGCTGAAGTGCTCGGGGATAAAAAGAAAGAAAAGAAAGGAGAGCACTCGCCTGATCTCGGGTTCTGACGCCGTCCAGGACTGCGAAGATCCAGGATCCGTCGTCAGGAGGTCGTTGTCAGGCTCCCATCTAGCCGCGTCGGGCCCCGCAGCCAGCACGATGGTCAGCGCAGCTTGAGATCCCTCCAGCTCAGGTAACCCCGCCGACGATCCACTCGGCGTGAAGCCAGAAGAATCTCGTCCCGCTGGACCGAACCGCTCCTCCGTGGAGACCCAGGGACGCTCAGTCGTCAGCGTAGACTCCACGCAGCAGTCAGTCCCCCTCCTCCGTCCGCAATGTAGCTGCGGAACCACAGGCCCTCTCCATATCCCACCACGTTGACCCGGAGCCGGGGACCGCTCGGCGGAGAGAGACACAGAGGATGCGGGATTAGGAAAACAGGTTACAGCAGGTGGGGAGAGTTCAGGGAGCTGCGAACCCTGAACTTCTCCTCCAGGGATGTGACAGAGCAAATCATTAAGCAGGTGTGAAAAAACAATGACTTGCCTGCCCCCTGGAGGTTGAGTATCGCCTGCTGTAGTGGAATCTGCTTCTTCCTCTCCCCGCCCGGCGATAACGGAGGACCCCCCGGGAATTCGTCTGAGGATCGCTCGCGTTGTCTCCAGCAGAGAGCTCACCAGGCCGGGATTCCAGGCACACACAGCGGTCAGGAAGCGCGTCGAGGAGGAGGGGGAAACAGCCGGGGTGAGCCAGCCCGAATGTCCAGGAATGACAGCGGGGGAACGAGGCTCAGGGGACGAGGCTGTAGAATCTCCACACTGATGAGGCGAAGGGATGACAGCTGCGTGGGAGGAACGGTCCTGACGATGACCCAGAACTGGATCCGGACGAGGTTCGTGCAGAGGTGACTCGGCGATGTGATGACGACTACTCCCAGGGAACGAAGCGAGGGGGAGACCCAGGATTCGCCGCTCCAGATCGGAGATCGAGACGAGGGAGGCGTCGAGCACGGGAAAGCTTCGTAGCCCTGAAGTCCTCACCATCAATCTCACTGCCGCCGCCACATGCCTGAAGGTGGTGACAGGAAACACAGTAGAGCTCGCGACAGCCACTCGACCCCGGACATAACTGCTGTCAGCTGCGGCTCCTTGAAGGGAGTCCCGAGTGACGTGACGCAGGTCGGGGGAAGTCCTCTGGTTGGCGCGAACTCCCGGACTGGAATGGCGGCAGGAACGGGACTCCGAAGCGGGGAAAGACGTCGCCCACTTCGACTCCCTGCCGGGATTTCCATCCACCCCGTGGAGCTTCTCTTGCTGTGTACCTGCAGCGTCTATCCTGGCACTGTCCTCCAGATGGTACAGAGAGTGAGGGTGACAGTCCAGGAGTTCCTCAGCACGGCCCGGATGCCAGCGTCTCGCGTTGGAGGCGTCGTGCAGGGTGAAGAACGTCCCGTCGACAGCCTCCGAGATGGACCTCAGCTCGTCGCCCTGGCGCCGGAAGTGACTCCTGGGAAACGGCATGCTAGCAGCGCTGACACCCGGACAGAAAGGTACATTTCCACAGCGACTCACGGCCGCCGGCAACTCTTCTGGCTGCGACATACTGTCATATCCGGCTCTAGGGAGCCGGGCAATCAGAGCCAGGGACAAGCCAGTGAGTCGAGATGTTTTATTCTGGGTAAGGGATAAGGGATGAGGAGAGCACAGATACTCATACAGACGTACATTCTCAGGCTGCACAGCGCAGGGGTAGGTAGCTTGTACCGGACGTGGGGGTAACAAGACGTGCATACTCACAGCGGGATACAAACACCGGAATGCTGCAAGGGGAGTTGAGGCTGACACCAGACGAAGGGGCTTCAGCCTAGCAGTGCTTATGTCGCAGCCCCGAGTCATCGAGGCTGCTCCTATTTATCCTCATTGGCAGCGCCCCAGCTGATGAAGACTAATTGGCCCCAGCCGTCCATAATGCTGCCAGCTGGGGGCCAGCTGAGACGCTGCTCAATGGGAGGCAGGGATGAGGGAAAACATGGGCTCAGTGCCGAGACGGCATCTCAACCCATGGTGACAGACACCAGTTATTTCTTATCACGCCATGACAGTTTTATGTGTCAAAACGCTCAATACGCATCGGATAGAAGCATACAGGGTCATTATGAGTCCCAACACCTTGGCAGGGCAGACGGGACCCAGCCATCTCGGGACCTGCCGATATTGTCATGTTTTACAGCTGTCCCCCACTCAGAGTTTGTGCGCCCATAAATTTGTGTCCAAAGGGAAGGTTTCACAGGATTATGGCCACCAGCTACTCAGACTCAGCACACTGCCCTCACCATGGCAGGATGTGCCAGTGTCATAGCCCTTGGCAGACGCAGCACAAAAGGGCCAAAGTGTGGCATATAGACAGCATTGGCCATGTGCTTCCCCTCGATGTTTTGGCTGACTGCACTTTGAAAAGGCCAGATACAGATTGCAAAAAGCAAAATGCTGATAAAGAAGGGGAACCACAATCTGATAAGAAACTTTGCAACAATTAAAAGCAAAACTGAATGGGAGAATTTAACTCTGACACACAAGACAAAATTAAAGCAAAGAATGCTACTTTGCTGGGCTGTGGGGTTACTGTGATTCCCCAGTGGCCACAACAGGCTTCAACCCACAAATGAGCATCCAGTGACTTGTACACTAACAACTGTGCATGGAAATTTTCTGAGCTGGCTGTCTCCACATGCTGTTTAGCATTACAAACATTGTTTACTTCCTGTTCTGCGTCTAAACCAGCATGGACATCATTAAAATATTTACCCCTTATGCACTGCTACTACAAATGAGTATTCTTCAAGGGGGGTTTAGATGAGAATGACAAAACGATTACATTAATTAAGGTTAAGTAAGAAAAAATATTTATAAACTGAAGAATTAGACATGCAGGAGATGATGCATATTAAAAACAATAGACAGAGAGACAGACAGGTGTGGGTTTTTTTTTTTCAAAGAAAACAGCTCAACTAATAATAAATCATTCCAATTCTTGGACTAGTCACTTGAATCTATGTGACTGACCTGATGGATGATGATTGATGAACATAGATGATGTCCCACTAATAAGTGGAACAGGTCCACAATCACCAGCTTGCTGTTTTGAAACAGGATGTGTAAATGGTAAATGGCATTCCCTTATATAGCATTTTTTCTCATTCCTGGATAGCCAAAGAGCTTTACAGATCCAACTATTTACCCATTCACACATTGATGGTGGAGCTGCCATGCATGGTGCTGGGCTGACCCACCGGGAGCAACTCGGGGTTCAGTGTCTTGTTCAAGGACATTTCAACATGCAGACCATGGTGAGAGCAGGAATCGAACCACTGAGCCCCTGATGAGAGGTTGGCCACACACAATCAAAATTATTCAACCCCCACTGCAAATTAGGTTTATTGGCAAAATGTACAAACTAGCAGCTGTTTGCAGGGAACAAGTCAAACAAGAACAATTTAAATAGCTCAACACAACTAATATTACTAGTGGTTTCTCCAAATTCAACACAATAGGCCACTTTTAATGACCACTGCAGTCTCAAAAGAATTATAAGAAGAGTTATCCAAGAGTCAAAGACCACTTGTGGAGAGCTCCATAAAGACCTGTAGTTAGCAGGTACTGCTGTTTCAAAGAAAACAATAAGTAATGCATTCAACCAACATGGGTTCTATGCCTGCTCACCTCGCAAGACTTCATTGCTAAATAAAAAGCATGTTAAGATACTATAAGCCTTTATTAATCCCACAATGGGGAAATTCCAGGATTGCAACAGCACAGGGATAGCAACACTCAGTGCAATAATTTAGAAGATAAGAAAATAAGAGCAGTACATATGTACACATAAATATATAAATATATATACACAGTGTGGAGCATTGTAGCTAGATGGAATAAACAGCAGAACCGTCTATTTAGTTACCCCACATAGTATGAATATGTACCCATACATATTGTCACCCTCCGTAGCGACTGATATTGTCCTAGTTGTATACTGGAGGGGACCATTTTGTGCAAGTCTGTTGTGTCTTTTGCATTCAATACTATTAGGTTGTCATGTTTTTTTTCTTGCCATCTCTGCGAGCAGCCCTGCTTAGGTTATAAAGTCTGACAGCCATAGGTAGGAAGGACCTGTGAAACCTCTCGGTTGCGCACCTAGGATGATGTAGCCTACTGCTAAATGAGCTCCTCAGTGCGTTCAGTATGCCCTGCATAGGGTGGGACTCGGACTCCAGCAGAGATGACAGCTTAGCCACCATCTTTCTCTCTCCTATCTCATCTACTAGGTCAAGGCGCTGCCCCAGGACAGAGCTACAGTAGCTTTCTTGATCAGTTTGTTCAGTCTCTTCCTGTCCGCTGCTGTGATGCCGTTGCCCCAGCAGACCACTCCAAAAGTGATGGCTGATGCCACCACCAAATCATAGAAGGTCTTCAGGAGCACCCCTTGTACATCAAAAGACCTGAGCCTCCTCAGTAGGAACAGCCTGCACTGTCCCTTCTTGTAGAGTGCGTCAGTATTGTGTGACCAGTCTAGTTTATTGTTCAAATGAACACCCAGGTACTTGTAGGATGTCACCATCTCAATGTCTGTTCACTGGATGTTTACTGGTGCTGTGAGGGGTTGCCCTTGCCTGCGGCAGTCCACCACCAGCTCCTTAGTTTTTCTCGTGTTGATCTGGAGGCAGTTCCGATGGTACCAGTCCACGAAGTCCTGGATAAGTCCTCTGTACTCAGCTTCATCTCCGTTGTAGACGAAGCCGACAATCGCAGAGTCATCAGAGAACTTCTGTAGATGGCAGTGTGTTGGGTTGTGTGAGAAGTCCGCAGTATAAAGGGTGAACAGGAAGGGATTTGTGTAAGTCAGTAAAATACCGGGAGAATATTGTCTGGTCAGATGAGACCAAAATTGAACTATTTGGATGCCACAACACACAGCATGTTTGGAGGAGAAATGGCACTGCACGTCTCATCATGGTGTGGGGGTGTTTTTTCAGTACATGGTACAGGCAGACTTCATATAATTAAAGGAAAGATGAATGTACAAATTTACAGAGATATCCTTGATAAGAACCTGCTGCCATTTGCCAAGACGCTGAAGACAAAACGAGGGTGAACATTTCAGCAAGACAATGATTCCAAACACACAGCCAAGGCAACTTTCAACTGGCTCCAGGGAAGGAAAATAAAGTTGCTAGAATGGCACCGTCAGTCGCCTGACCTGAATCCAATTGAAAATCCATGGAACGAACTGAAGATCAGAGTTCATAGAAGACACCCACGGAACCTTCAAGATTTGACAGTTTGTGTAGAAGAATGGGCTAAAATCACCCCTGAGCAATGCCTGCGCATAGTTTTTCCATTCAGGAGGCATCTGGAAGCTGTTATTACCAACAAAGGCTTTTCTACTAAATATTAAATGGATTTCACCAAGCATGTTCTGTCATGATTCAATACCAGAAAGGCTCAAATGCAAGGCAACCACACCGAATGAACACTCAGACTCAAGTGGGAAAATCTGACACAACTTTAACCTCTTGCACTCCGTTGTGCCGTGGACGGGCAAGTCTCTGCATCCTAGAGCGCACGAGGGCGCACGAGAGCGTCCAAGCGCGCACTGAAAATAAAAGCTGCAGACACAGCCGTGAACAGATTAGTTCATCTGATTGACCTCTCATTCGACTAATAAGAGCCTTGAATTGGGTTTCTGAAACCTTGAAGAACCAATGACTGAAAACCTAGCAAGAAGGACCCGCCTCCCAACGCTGTGAATGCAGTGAGCCAATTGAAGCAGAGAAGTTCGCGAGCTGTTTTTTTTTAAGGCTGGGTGAAGACTGACTGCTGCAGCGGATCAAAAAAAAGGACCCGCAGGAAGAACCCCACAGACCCAGCAGCACGGAGACCATCCACAAATGCAACCTGTGTGACAGGGAGTGCCATTCGCGCATCGGCATGTTCGGCCACAGGCGGTGCTTATTTTGTTTTTGTTCCAGCAGAGTAGACGTTATGATTTCTTCCATGGTCATAGACCGACGGAGGCTGACGACGAAGGCTGAGTGACACACACGCCTTCGCCAGTCTTTTTTTAATTACTACTGTTATTTGTTTTGAAAAATCGTTCGCCAAAAACCGCAATCATGGAAGCACAAAACCGCAATAATGGAATTATGTTTTGATCGGGTCGCGAGACCAGAACCACGAGCGGACCAGCGTCGCGTTCGTCTGACAATGGGGAAGAGAAGTTCGCCAGGACATTGCTGTGAAGAGGTAAGGTGTTATAAACTAAATTATTCTTTATTCCTGAAAATTGTAATCCAAAATGACTTTTGACCGATCGGTAAATTACAACTGTGCGGCGCACGAAGTCTGAAGTTCGTGCGCCGCGGTACAAGGGGTTGTTCGCCGCGTCCAGACCGTGAACGCCGCCCCCCCCCTGCTATTCTTCTGTAGCGAGGGGGGGGGGCCGTGGTGACTGCGCTGCTGTCCCACATCGCCACATGAGGCTAATCCGTTGTGTAGCGATGGCCGATGTCCATCCTCTGTAGCGAGGACAAACCCCCCCCACACACACACACAGACACAGCCCTGAGTGTGACCTTTCATTAGAGCCCAAAATGAAGCTTCTACATTGAAGCATTCAAAAGTTACAGACCTTTTTTCCAAACTGTGCCATTTGGCACAATTTGGCACAGTTCCAAAACGCCTGGGAACTACCTGAGAACAAAGCTGTGTAATATATTCATTTTTTGTGGTATTGTTACAAAATTTTGACCTCAGCTGGATAACACTTGGTTCTACATTTCTGTTGCATTTTCCAGCCCGGATCTGAAGCTGTGTGTTATTTGCAAGCATTTGTATCCAAAAAAACACCCAGGCCAAATTTATTTTCTTCAAGTTCACTATGTTTAGATGACTATAACTCAGTGGCCGGAGCACTTAGAGAGATTATGACTGTTTTGCCAAAAAATTCAGTGTTTTCTTTTAAATGAGACCAACCCCATGAAGATGCTGCAAAGGGTTGAAGAACAGCTTTTGATTTAATTTGGGCACGTTAATTTTTGGCGTTTTCAGGGAAATTGACCGGAGTGCAAGGGGTTAATAAAAACAAAAAGACACTCAAAGCTAACTTAATGAACATAGAAATATGCACAATTACAGAATAACGCAAAATAAATGCCAACTTATATACACACAACAACAGGAGCACGCTGGAGTTGCATGCAGCCTGAAAGAGAGGAAAAGGGAAATAATTAATAACAAGGATAACTTAGAGAGGAGGAAGGTGAGAGGGAAGAGAAAGGCTTACTGTACAAAGCAGAGGGCCTGGCAGGGAACTCCTGCGGGGAACACAATGGGAAGGTGACGGGATGAGGAAATGAATGGGTTGACCTGACTGGATGAGTTTGTTGTCTGGAGATGAATGGTTCAGGTGAGCGTGCTCAGCCTCGAAGACACACCGCTGAAGTGGCAGCAAACCTGAGGAGGAGAAAACACAAGAGGATGAGACAATGAGAATACAGATTTTGCGAAACAACATTGCCTGAGGTTGTTTGTAGTAGCAATACCCAGTGGTCCAGTGGGGAAACATTCACACACTGGCTGGTTTATACGCCGGTAGACCAGGAAGCGTCAGGTGTGTCCAATCATGCAGGTACACTGATGAGCTCCGGAGTCGGGAAGAAACAGAAACAGGAGGGGAGGGGGTGCACGCTCACCTGATCATCACAGTGTTCAATACTAATTCCCTCTGTCATTCCACTTTATTAAATAACACTTGTTTTTTGAACACAGTTGCCTTGATTTCTTTGTATGTATGGATTACTTGGGCTGTTACTGATATCTGGTGAAAATCTCAATCCAATGGCTCCATCAGAAATATGTTTAATGTGAAAATGTTGACATGTTCAAAACTTATACACACACACACACACACACACAGTGGCGATCAAAATTAGAGAACAATGTATAAATACTTGATTTATTCCAACATATGTTATTCTTCATTGTTCAGAATTTTACAGAATATCAGTTATAGCTATACCACTGCTGTGTGAGGGTTCAAGTTGCTCTGTGTGTCTGTCTCCCTCTCTCTCCCTCCCTAATTAGGCTTCCTCCTTTCAGCTGTGATCACCACCTGATGGCAATCAGGAGGACCTTTAAATAGAACCCTCTTCCTCTGCTCAGCCTGGTCATGTCAGACCTTCCACCAGCCTGTTGCCTGTCTGTTTGCAGCCTGAAGGTTTCCTTGTCATTTGCCTGTCACCTCAGCAGTTTGGACTACTTCTCATTCTGCCAGTTGCCTGCCTTGGATCTTGGATCTGCCTGGTGGACTGGACAATCCCCTTCACAGTAGTAAGTCGACTTGCCACCATTAATCCTCACTGTCTCCTTCACTCGCCCTCATCCACACCCAGTCCTGGCCAGCCTAACCCTGGCTCCCCTCTGGCATCCAGTGCCGCAGTTCTCAGCTCTGGAGGATCATCAACTAGGTTCCTGCTTCCCTGCACTGGAGGATCATTGACTAGGTCCCCCGCCCCACTACACTGGAGGATCATTGACCAGGTTCATGCTCCCTTCACCAACTGGGCCTGTAAGCAACATCGGCACTATTTGGTGCCTTACCAGATCCTCCGTGCATATTTATTCTCATCCTATATTGTCAATAAATCATTGTTTCACTACATTATCGGTTTCATCTGTATCTGCTTTTGGGTCTTAGCCTTAGCACCATGTCATGCTGCACTAGCATGGTTTTTTTTTTTTTTTTTTTTTAAATAGCCAAGGCACTTTAATACAAACATTTATTTTGTAAAAAAAAAAAAAAACTGAGCAAAATTAGAGAACAGTGACCACTGTGTTTTGTTTTGTTTTTTTTAGGGCTATAGGAATTAAAAAGTTAATAGGACGTGTAGAGGCCCTTGCTTTGAATGACTTCAGCAGATCTGCGCCCACAGGACATCACTAGTTTCTCACACTGCTCTGGTTTGGGGAACAAGATTATGTTGTGTGGCACATGTGTATCACTTTAAGCTTCACATCTCAGAGAGAACAAAGAACTGGGTCTCCTTGGAGATAACAGGAGGATGTGAAAATTTAGTCTTTGGTATTGAAGAGACGGCCTTGGGGAATTTCCTGGTCTGCCAGAGACTATGAGGAGGATGTTATAGGATTTAAGATAAGATGCATTGTTACTTGTGATTAAATGCAGTGTGACTGTGAGCTTTGAAGGTCCTGGATATATAAAGGACGAATGTCTGTGTTTTTCCTCTTTCTGCTTTGCTGATGTTGGAAGATGTGAATAAACCTGACTCGTGAGATAAACTCTGCCTCGTCATTTTCACATTTCCACACTGGTGACCCTAAGACATATCATGGATGAAAGAAATTCCCCCGGGCCAGCCGAGTCAGGAGCTCCCAGCCAAGCGTATGCCGCTACCGTCCAGCTACCGGACTTTTGGCAAGACAACCCGTGCTCCTGGTTCCACTTGGTCAAAGCACAGTTCGCCCTCCGGGGGATAACGGTAGATGACACGAAGTTCTACCATGTGATTGCAAAGCTCGACAACCGCACGGCTCGGCATGTGCAGAGCCTATTGGAGCGGCCACCGGCCAACGACAAATACGGCGGGTTGAAGGTTGCGCTTATCCAGCGTTTCACTCTCTCAGTCGAGGAGAGAGCGGAGAGGCTCCTGGCTCTGAACGACTTGGGAGATGGCACGCCCATTGACCTGATGGAGAACATGCTGAGGTTGAGGGGCTCAGACAACGACGACTTCATCTTCACCCACATTTTCCTCAGGACCCTACCGTTGGCCACGAGAGCGACCCTGGCCAGTTCGCTGTTGTTGGCCCAGCGGGACTTCCGTGCGCTGGCCCAGGAGGCGCACAGGATTCTCAACGGCAGCAAACAGCGCGCGGCCACCGCAGCAGCGACGGAGTTCGGCGCGACGGCCGGAGATGGCGGGGGGCCAGAGACGGTGGTAGCAGAACCACCGACGACGGCGGCGGCGGGGGCCAAGGATCGCTGAGGAGACATCCTCTGTTTCTACCATCGCCGCTTTGCAGAGAAGGCACGCAAATGTATACCACCGTGCCAGTTCAAGCGCTCGGGGAAACGCCAAGACCGGGGGTCGGTAGCAGCTGCGGCCCTTGGGGAGGAGAACAAGCTGCTCTACTTGAAGGATGCGCGCTCGGGGAGGCATTTCCTCGTGGACACAGGCTCCCAGTTGAGTTTCATCACTCCTTCCTCCGCTGACCGGCTGGCGGTTTCCAGAGGTCCCGGGGTGTCAGCAGCGAACGGCTCGGAGATTAAGACCTTTGGTGAGAGGACTCTGCTTCTGTCCCTACACGGCTGTACATTTGAGTGGACTTTTGTCATAGCTGCAGTGAATTTCAATATGTTGGGGGCTGATTTTCTGTGCTCACATGGTTTGTTGGTTGATCTTGCTAACAGGCGCCTGGTTAATGCACTTTCTTTTTATTATATTCCCTGTACAGCCCGAGTGGCCCCGCCAACAGCACAAGTCAACGTCACAGCTGCAAGCGGTAAGTTCCACACACTGCTCACTCAGTTCCCAGCACTCATGGTTCCCACATTTTCAGCAGCCGCAGCTAAACACGGGGTGGAACATTTTATTACTACCACCGGACCGTCCGTTTTTGCAAAAGCTCGGCGCTTGGATTCAGCCAAACTGACCATAGCGCGCAAGGAGTTCGCCAGCCTGGAAAGGTTGGGCATCATCAGGCGTTCGAACAGCCCATGGGCTTCCCCGCTTCACATGGTCCCGAAAGCTGACGGCTCGTGGCGACCTTGCGGAGATTTCCGCAGGTTGAACAACGCCACAGCGCACGACCGCTACCCAATCCCGCATATCCAAGATTTTTCCGTTCATTTGGCGGGGGCGCGCATTTTTTCTAAGATAGACTTGGTCCGCGGTTACCACCAAGTCCCAGTGCGCGCTGAGGACATACCCAAAACAGCGGTGTAGCATCATCTCACTTTGGCTCAGCAATAATTATTCTTCTGCTTAAAGACATTTTGTTTCACCCAGGAGTAAGACAGTCAAAAAAATGGATTTTCTCCCCAGGCCACAGCTGAAATCCCATTCCTTTGTTAAAACCAGCCCAAGGAATTTCCCCAATGTCCGGCTTTGCTTTTATTGCCCCCATAAACATGCAACAGACCTGGGCTACACAGATCTACAACTCAGCTAATTTCCTTAAACTCTGGGACATGCTGGATTTAACCAGTGAACTTTAAAGTACATTATTACAAACTCAATTCTAAACCTTCTTCTTTTCAGAACTATGAAAAGCAAATGGACTCTGATGTTTTAATGTGGAAAATCAATAATATGTGTGAAATGCATTAATTTGTGATTTTATATATATATATATATATATATATATATATATATATATATATATATATATATATATATATATATATATATACATATATGCATGTTAAAAATGTTTAAATGAATGTTTATTCTTGCATGTATTTAGAAGCACTGCTTATAGAATATACTAAAGTTAACTTAGTTTAATACATAAGGAAAATAGCACATTCCAGTATGTATCGGAAATTTGCCTCTGGAACCATGTGACTCCAGCAGCCAATCTCTGCATGACAACAACTCTTCATCCCAAAGAGCTCCAAACAATAGACTGTTTGTAATTGGACTAAAGGTTCATCGGGCCTCCCACGAAGGACTCTCATTGGCTGAGATTCCGGTCAGGCCGGAAGCCCGCGATAGCTCAACAGAACTTATAAATTGCAGAGAGACCCCTGCTTCGTTCTCTTCTACTCTTTTTGCTTTTTCCGGATCGTCTCTTTTCCCTCTCTTCTTCGCCCTTTTCACCGATCTCTTTTCTCTTTGGACTCGTTCGTCTCTCTGAAGTCTATTGTCTACACACAGCAAGGCAGAACAAAGGACCGTCTGAATAGACTTCGACCACGTGTCGCTTTTCTGAACGCAGAGCAGATAACTCGTAATTTGTTTATGTAACTTTGTATTTTAATGTCTTTTCTTTTTCTCTTAAATGCCTAGGAACTCCTATTTCTTTGAGCTCAATTCTTAATCGGAGTTAAACTCCAATTTTTACTTATCTCTTTTTCTTTGTTAAACTTTCTGTTAAATCACCGTTTGTTTAATTTTAATGTAAACTTTAATCTTGACTTTATTTTTATAATATTTTTCTTGACCAAGCACCCACTAGAAGCTATTAATTTTATCTAAAGTCCGAAGCTTTTTAATTTGAGATCGGGTTAGATATCTTTAATTAATTATTATCGAAGGCCTCTTAGAAGACGCAGCTCTCCACATCACATGCAGCTGAGGATTCAACGCGCAGCTGTTCATCACACACTGAAGAAGCGTCGGCACCATCTGGCTCATACAGCCAAAATCGAGCCTCTTCGACCGCTTGACTTTTAAAGGTCGAACTGTGGATCCTGAAATATCTGCGGGCAGATATTTCCTCTAAGATCCACCAAATCTTGGGCTGAGGACGACGCCGAACGAGGGATGACGTGAGCTGCAAACTTTAATTCATCTGCTGAATTAAAACGTCTGAGGTTCGGTAATAATTTGTGTGTCTAATCAGATGCAAATTAAGAAGCCCTTAACATAACTCTTCTTTTCATTAAAATTCCGCTTTTATTTTCTTAAGATTAATCCAGGACTTTTCATATAATTAGTAAACTTTCTCCATAAATTTGAGTTGTTTCCATAATCTGTTAACTCAAACTGATAGAAATTAGTTTCTCAGTTTAACTCTGGTTCCGAAAATACTGACATTGTTAATCTATCATTTACAAGATTGATTTTATGATTAATGAAATTACTGCAATGTCTGTTAATCATTTCGTTTAATAAATATGTGAAAATGAGAGAAGTTGCTGAGAATTTATTTCATTCTGAGTCTGTTTCAAGCACAGGTATCGAATTCATGGAAAATTTTTGAGACTCATTATTAATTAATTTATTGAGCGATTAAACAGTTATAAAGTGAAATTAAAGATTAAATTGCTGCTTAGAGATAGAAGCTGGTGCCCCATGAGTGTTAATAATTTTTCTGATGTATATGAAACGAGATTTGATCTCAGATTCCAATACATCAATATAAATTAAATAATTCATACCTGATCATATTTATTATTTATTAATATTCCATATTTTACCCTACAGCGGTAATAACTCCGTTTGGTCTATTCGAGTTTTTGCGCATGCTATTTGGGCTTAAAGGCGTTGCGCAGACGTTCCAACGCATGATGGACGCAGTGTTGCGCGATCTCCCCTTCGTATTCGTCTACCTGGACGACATCTTAGTAGCCAGCGAGTCTGAAGACGAACACGAAAACCACTTCACGGCAGTTTTCTGGAGGTTGGGAGAGCACGGTTTAATAATCAACCCAGCGAAGTGTCAGTTCGGGGTGACGCAGATTGAGTTTTTGGGGCATCGTGTCTCTCCAGAAGGAGCGGTTCTGCTGCCTGACAAAGTGCGCGCGGTAGCAAATTTTCCCCAGCCACAAACGGTCAAGGCGTTACAGGAGTTTTTGGGAATGGTGAATTTTTATAACCGTTTCCTCTCCCGCGCAGCGCAGCTCATGTAACCATTGTATGCCGCACTCAAAAAACAAAAACCCACAAATAAGATCGAATGGTCTCCGGAGCGAGAGCAAGCATTCTCGGAGGTCAAAACAGCCCTGGCAAATGCTGCGTTGTTAGCACATCCAGACCCAACGGCCCGCATAGCGCTCACTACTGACGCGTCAGATGCGGCCATAGGGGTGTCGTGGAGCAGCATGTAGCCGGGGCTTGGCAGCCGCTCGCCTTTTTCAGCAGGACTTTGCGCGATAGTGAACGAAAATACAGCGCATTCGACAGGGAGTTGTTAGCTCTCCACTTGGCCATTCGCCACTTCCAGTTCTGGCTGGAGGGACGCCGTTTCACCACGTTCGTTGACCACAAGCCGCTGACATTCGCAATGGCCAAGGTTTCAGAACCGTGGTCAGGCCGGCAGCAAAGACAGCTGGCCGCTATCTCAGAGTTTACTACCGATATTCAGCATGTGGCGGGTAAACTGAATGTAGTGGCAGACTGTCTCTCGCGTGCCGTGGCGGCCCCAGTCCGCGTAGGGACAGATTATGCAGCCATGGCCGCAGATCAGGTTAGCGACGCAGACGTGCGCGCGCTCCAGTCTGGACCAACAGGGTTAAGGCTGGAGAACAGGGTGCTGCAAGACGGTATGTCCCCCCCTAATCTGCGATGTCTCCACTGGGCAACCGCGTCCTGTGGCGCCGCCGCGTTTTTGACTCGATTCATTCTCTGGCGCACCCGGGAGTGCGCGAGTCAGTCAAAATGGTAGGAGAGAAATTTGTATGGCCGAGCCTGCGCAAACAATTTAAGAAGTGGGCAGCAGCCTGCATGGCTTGTCAACGAGCCAAGGTACACAAACACACGAGAGCTCCCTTGGAGCCATTTCACATCCCGGCTAAGAGGTTCGATCATGTTCACGTGGACCTCGTAGGCCCCCTCCCGCCGTCACAGGGGTGCATACACCTTCTGACAATGGTGGACCGCACCACGTGCTGGCCGGAAGTGGTCCCACTGGCGTCAACCACAGCCGAGGAGGTGGCGCGCGCGTTTTTAACAGCATGGGTAGCGCGCTTTGGAGTCCCGTCAGACATTACGTCCGACAGAGGCCCTCAATTTGCTTCTGAACTTTGGTCAGCAATGGCCCGCAGCCTGGGGGTAATGATCCACCGCACAACCACGTACAATCCGCAGGCTAATGGGTTATGCTGTGGGACACATATGTGGGTTTCATATGCTTCACATGTGCGGCGGATGATAAAAAATAAGCGACGATGCTGTAGGTTTTAAGGAAGTTTATTAATCATACCGCCGTCACGGGCTCCGCTCCCGGCGCGCATGCACCGCACCGGGAGCGAGCCCAAGCGGCTCTCAGAGAAGAAGGACACAAAGTCTGTGTCCTGCAGCAGCAGTTGCAGAATCAGAATGAGAGAGTTTGCGTTACAGAGTTGCAGCATATATACCCAACTACAACAATACATCAAAGAGCATTCCCCAGCAGTTGGTATGATCAAAGAGATAACAGAACAGGCATGAGACATTTGAATTTGAGAGACATATTGATCTCGGTCCCTAGGTCACAATAAGGACAGGACGCATGAACACAATGCATGAAAGGCAACATTAACATGACAGAAGTGAACCAGAAGAAATGGGTCTGTCTGTAGACATTAATACACATTTCACTGTTCTGTTAATTGCTCTAGCCGAGCGCTGTGTCTGTCCAGTCTGTTTGTGGGGGTTTACACCAAACCGCCACACGCTCCCCCCCAGAGGGCACGGCAGGGGGCCGGGACCTCGATAATTCATCTATGCGAGCGAGCTGTGGGAGAAGCTCGCTTCAGGTGGAGGGGGAGGGAGGAGGGGGATAGTACATGCCGACTGGGACGGTGAAATCGTCCGAGCCGCGCAAAAATTGCTTGCTGCTCCGCGACGTCGAGGGGCTGTCCCGTTGCGCGTGCGGAGGTCCGCAAGAAGAAAAATTAAGTCTCTGACTCCTCTCGTGGCCATGAAGAAAAGCAGGAGTGGCTGTAAGAAAAAAATAAAAGCAGAGGGACTGGCGTGTTGACTTTAGGGCAGGCGCAACTCTAAAGCCTCGGGAACCGCAGACGGCTGAATTCCCCTTGTGTGCAGTGGCTAAGACCATAAAATCCAGTGAGCAAGCTGCGGGCCTCAGGTGTACAAGCAAGCCAGAATGGCCAGTGTGCAGCAGAAGGAAGGCGGTCAGTGAAGCCGTTATTGTCCCGTGCGTGGTGTGCCGTCCTCGTAACTCCCCGGTGCGCGCGTGGGGGTTCCGTGCGTGGGTGGGCTGCTGGAGTGGCGAGTCAGGGTGCAGAATCTTGGTGGAGATCGGCGCAGACGGCGCCGATAAAATCCAGGTTTGAGCTGTGGCTGCAGCTTGGCCATGGTGCGTTGGAACGGTGGGAGGAAATAGACGATCTTTGGTCCCTCAGGCTCGTGCAGATGCGTTGGAGCGGTGGGAGGGAATAGACGATCTTGGGCACCGCTCGGCCGTGGTGCGTTCAGGTCCACGTGTTGCGTTCTCCGCCGGCCATGGAGGACGCCGTCGTGGAGAGGGGACGAGGTGCCTGCGCTCTCATGTGGAGGAGCTGCGAGCGCGGCCAGTCCAGCGTGGATGAGCAGATCTCAGACGTGCAGATCTCATCATGAAGAACGGGTGACCAGTGCAGCTGTCCAGATCAGAAGGTTGCTTTGCACAAACGTGTGCATGATCGGGGTCGCCAGTGAAGCGTTCACTGGCAGCGTGTTCCTTTCTGCCTTCAGGTCATGGTGCGTTGGAGCGGTGGGAGGGAGGAGACGTCTTGTGTCCCTCAGCCGGTTCAGCGTGGATGTCCAGACCAGAAGGCTGCGTTGCACAAAGCGTGTGCGTCTCCGGGGTCACCAGTGTGGCGGATGATAAAAAATAAGCGACGATGCTGTAGGTTTTAAGGAAGTTTATTAATCATACCGCCGTCACGGGCTCCGCTCCCGGCGCGCATGCACCGCACCGGGAGCGAGCCCAAGCGGCTCTCAGAGAAGAAGGACACAAAGTCTGTGTCCTGCAGCAGCAGTTGCAGAATCAGAATGAGAGAGTTTGCGTTACAGAGTTGCAGCATATATACCCAACTACAACAATACATCAAAGAGCATTCCCCAGCAGTTGGTATGATCAAAGAGATAACAGAACAGGCATGAGACATTTGAATTTGAGAGACATATTGATCTCGGTCCCTAGGTCACAATAAGGACAGGACGCATGAACACAATGCATGAAAGGCAACATTAACATGACAGAAGTGAACCAGAAGAAATGGGTCTGTCTGTAGACATTAATACACATTTCACTGTTCTGTTAATTGCTCTAGCCGAGCGCTGTGTCTGTCCAGTCTGTTTGTGGGGGTTTACACCAAACCGCCACACGCTCCCCCCCAGAGGGCACGGCAGGGGGCCGGGACCTCGATAATTCATCTATGCGAGCGAGCTGTGGGAGAAGCTCGCTTCAGGTGGAGGGGGAGGGAGGAGGGGGATAGTACATGCCGACTGGGACGGTGAAATCGTCCGAGCCGCGCAAAAATTGCTTGCTGCTCCGCGACGTCGAGGGGCTGTCCCGTTGCGCGTGCGGAGGTCCGCAAGAAGAAAAATTAAGTCTCTGACTCCTCTCGTGGCCATGAAGAAAAGCAGGAGTGGCTGTAAGAAAAAAATAAAAGCAGAGGGACTGGCGTGTTGACTTTAGGGCAGGCGCAACTCTAAAGCCTCGGGAACCGCAGACGGCTGAATTCCCCTTGTGTGCAGTGGCTAAGACCATAAAATCCAGTGAGCAAGCTGCGGGCCTCAGGTGTACAAGCAAGCCAGAATGGCCAGTGTGCAGCAGAAGGAAGGCGGTCAGTGAAGCCGTTATTGTCCCGTGCGTGGTGTGCCGTCCTCGTAACTCCCCGGTGCGCGCATGGGGGTTCCGTGCGTGGGTGGGCTGCTGGAGTGGCGAGTCAGGGTGCAGAATCTTGGTGGAGATTGGCGCAGACGGCGCCGATAAAATCCAGGTTTGAGCTGTGGCTGCAGCTTGGCCATGGTGCGTTGGAACGGTGGGAGGAAATAGACGATCTTTGGTCCCTCAGGCTCGTGCAGATGCGTTGGAGCGGTGGGAGGGAATAGACGATCTTGGGCACCGCTCGGCCGTGGTGCGTTCAGGTCCACGTGTTGCGTTCTCCGCCGGCCATGGAGGACGCCGTCGTGGAGAGGGGACGAGGTGCCTGCGCTCTCATGTGGAGGAGCTGCGAGCGCGGCCAGTCCAGCGTGGATGAGCAGATCTCAGACGTGCAGATCTCATCATGAAGAACGGGTGACCAGTGCAGCTGTCCAGATCAGAAGGTTGCTTTGCACAAACGTGTGCATGATCGGGGTCGCCAGTGAAGCGTTCACTGGCAGCGTGTTCCTTTCTGCCTTCAGGTCATGGTGCGTTGGAGCGGTGGGAGGGAGGAGACGTCTTGTGTCCCTCAGCCGGTTCAGCGTGGATGTCCAGACCAGAAGGCTGCGTTGCACAAAGCGTGTGCGTCTCCGGGGTCACCAGTGCGGCGGATGATAAAAAATAAGCGACGATGCAGGAGGTTTTAAGGAAGTTTATTAATCATCCCGCCGTCACGGGCTCCGCTCCCGGCGCCGTGCATGTGCGCCGGGAGCGAGCCCAAGCGGCTCTCAGAGAAGAAGGACACAAAGTCTGTGTCCTGCAGCAGCAGTTGCAGAATCAGAATGAGAGAGTTTGCGTTACAGAGTTACAGCATATATACCCAACTACAACAATACATCAAAGAGCATTCCCCAGCAGTTGGTATGATCAAAGAGATAACAGAACAGGCATGAGACATTTGCATTTGAGAGACATATTGATCTCGGTCCCTAGGTCACAGTAAGGACAGGACGCATGAACACAATGCATGAAAGGCAACATTAACATGACAGAAGTGAGCCAGAAGAAACGGGTCTGTCTGTAGACATTAATACACATTTCACTGTTCTGTTAATTGCTCTAGCCGAGCGCTGTGTCTGTCCAGTCTGTTTGTGGGGGTTTACACCAAACCGCCACACATGTATATTACTGTACGCTTATTGTATGCTTCACGTCTCAGAGGAACAAAAGGACTGAACCTCCTAGGAGATAACAGGAGGATGTGAAATGCAGCCTTTTGTATGCAAAGAGATGACCTTGAGGGATTTCCTGACCACCAGTGATTTTAGGTGGAGGTGAGAAGACCTGGAAGAAGACGCATTGTGATTTGGGATTAAAAGACAATGTGACTGTGTGCTTTGATGTCCTGGGGTATAAAAGGGACAGATGTTGGGGGATGCTTTCTCTTTCTGTTTTTGGATGATGTTGGAGAATGTGAATAAACCTGACTTGTGAAATAAACTCAGCCTCGTCCTTCCACATTCTCCACACTGGTGACCCTAAGACGTATCATGGTTGGAAGAAATTCTCCCGAGCCAGACTCGTCGGGAGCCAGCCAAACGAACGCAGCCACAGTTCAGCTACCAGACTTCTGGCAGAACAATCCGCGCTCCTGGTTTAACGTGGTCGAGGCGCAGTTCAACCTCCGGAGGATTTCGGTAGACGACACAAAGTTCTACCATGTGGTTGCAAAGCTGGACAACCACACAGCCCAGCGGGTGGAGAACCTGATCAACCAGCTGCCGGACAGCGACAAGTACAGCGCGTTGAAGGCTGCACTCATCCGTTACTTCACCCCCTCGGTGGAGGAGCGAGCAGAGGGGCTCCTGGCGCTGACTGAATTTGAAAGCGACAGGCCTGCGGACCTGATGGAGAAGCTGCTGAGGTTGAAAGACTCTGACGATGACCACTTCATCTTCACCCACCTTTTCCTCAGGACCCTACCATCAGCAGTGAGAGTGACCCTGGCCTGTTCACCACTGTTGGCCCGACGAGACTACCGCGAGCTGGGCCAGGAGGCGCAGCGACTCGTCAACGCCAATAAACGGCGTGTGGCCACGGCCGCGGCAGCGGAGCTCGCCGCAACATCCGGAGATGGCAGGGGGCCAGAGGCTGCAGTACCAGACTCACCGACGATGGCGGCAGCAGGGGCCAGGAAACACGGAGCAGACGACGTCCTTTGTTTCTACCATCGCCACTTCACAGAGAGGGCACGCAAATGTATACCACCGTGCCATTTCAAGCACTCGGGAAACGCCAAGACTGGGGGTCAGTAGCAGCTGCGGCCCTCGGAGAGGAGAACAAGCTGCTCTACTTGAGGGATGCGCGCTCGGGGAGGCATTTCCTTGTGGACAAAGGCTCCCAGCTGAGTTTCATCACACCTTCCTCCGCTGACCGGCTGGCGCCTTCCAGTGGTCCCGGGGTGTCAGCAGCGAACGGCTCGGCGATTAAGACCTTCAGTGAGAGGACGTTGCTTCTGTCCCTACACGGCTGTACATTTGAGTGGACTTTCATCATAGCTGCAGTCAATTTCTATATGTTAGGGGCTGATTTTTTGTGCTCACATGGTTTGTTGGTTGATCTTGCTAACAGACGCCTGGTTAATGCACTCTCTTTTTATTCTATTCCCTGTACAGCTCGAGTGGCCCCGCCAACAGCACAAGCCAACGTCACAGCTGCAAGTGGTAAGTTCCACACACTCCTCACTCAGTTCCCAGCACTCACGGTCCCAACATTTTCAGCGACCGTGGCTAAACACGGGGTGGAACATTTTATTACTACCACCGGACCGCCCGTTTTTGCAAAAGCTCGGCGCTTGGATTCAGCTAAACTGACCATAGCGCGCGAGGAGTTCGCCAACCTGGAAAAGTTGGGCATCATCAGGCGTTCGAAAAGCCCATGGGCTTCACTGCTTCACATGGTCCCGAAAGCTGATGGCTCGTGGCGGCCTTGCAGTGATTTCCGCAGGTTGAACAACGCTACAGCGCACGACCGCTACCTGATCCCGCACATCCAAGATTTTTCAGTTCATTTGGCGGGGGCGCGCGTTTTTTCTAAGATAGATTTGGTACGCGGTTACCACCAGGTCCCAGTGCGCGCTGAGGACATACCCCAAACAGCGGTAATAACTCCGTTCGGGCTATTCGAGTTTTTGCGCATGCCGTTTGGACTTAAAGGCGCGGCGCAGACGTTCCAACGCATGATGGACGCGGTGTTGCGCGATCTCCCCTTCGTGTTCGTCTACCTGGACGACATATTGGTAGCCAGCGCGTCCAAAGACAAACACGAAAACCACCTCACGGCAGTTTTCCAGAGGTTGGCAGAGCACGCAATGGTTGCAGCTCATGCAACCATTGTATGCTGCACTAAAAAAACAAAAACCCACAAATAAAATCGAATGGTCTCCGGAGCGAGAGCGCGCATTCTCTGAAGTCAAAACAGCCCTGGCAAACGCTGCATTGTTAGCACATCCAGTCCCAACGGCCTGCATGGCGCTCACTACTGACACGTCAGATGTGGCCATAGGGGTGGTCGTGGAACAGTATGTAGCCGGAGCCTGACAACCGCTCGCCTTTTTCAGCAGGACCTTGTGCGCTAGTGAATGAAAATACAGCGCATTCGACAGGGAGTTGTTAGCTCTCCACTTGGCCATTCGCCACTTCCAATTCTGGCTGGAGGGACGCCGTTTCACCGCGTTCGTTGACCACAAGCCGCTGACTTTCGCGATGGCCAAGATTTCAGAACCTTGGTCGGGCTGGCAGCAGAGACAGCTGGCCGCGATCTCGGAGTTTACTACCGATATCCAGCATGTGGCGGGTAAACTCAATGTGTGGCGGCTGCAGCCCGTGTAGGGGTAGATTTTGCAGCCATGGCCACAGATCGGGTTAGCAACTCAGAAGTGCGCGCGGCCCCAGTCCGTAGGGATAGATTATGCAGCCATGGCAGCGGATCAGGTTCGCGACGCGGACGTGCGCGCACTCCAGTCTGGACCAACAGGGTTAAGACTGGAGAACAGGGTGCTGCAAGACGGTATGCCCCCCCCTAATCTGCGATGTTTCCACTGGGCGACCGCGTCCTGTGGTACCAGCCGCATGGCGCCGCCGCGTTTTTGACTCGATTCATTCTCTGGCGCACCCGGGAGTGCGCGCGTCGGTCAAAATGGTGGGAGAGAAATTTATATGGCTGAGCCTGCGCAAACAAGTTAGAGAGTGGGTGGCAGCCTGCATGGCTTGTCAACGAGCCAAGGTACATAGACACACGAAAGCTCCCTTGGAGCCGTTTCACATTCCGGCTAAGAGGTTTGATCATGTTCACGTGGACCTCGTAGGCCCCCTCCCGCCCTCACAGGGGTGCACACATCTTCTGACAATGGTTGACCGCACCATGCGCTGGCCGGAAGTGGTCCCACTGTCGTCAACCACAGCCGAGGAGGTGGCGCGCGTGTTTTTAACGGCATGGGTAGCGCATTTTGGAGTCCCGTCAGACATTACGTCCGACAGAGGCCCTCAATTTGTTTCCAAACTTTGGTCAGCGATGGCCCGCAGCCTGGGGGCAAAGATCCACCGCATGACCTCGTACAACCCGCAGGCTAACGGGTTATGCGAACGTTTTCACAGGTCATTGAAGGCGGCCCTCAGAGCGTTGCTTACGGATGCAAATTGGGTGGACAGGCTACCATGGGTTTTATTGGGGTTGCGTGCTGCACCTAAAGAGGATTTAGAAGCCTCCCCAGCTGAGCTAGTTTTCGCACAGCCACTTCGGCTGCCCGGGGAATTTCTCCCAGATAATCCTGTGCCAGAGTGCTCCCCAGCTCAGCGGTTACAGAGTAGCACGGACTCGAGTGCGCTACCTGGCCCTGTTCACCACAGTTTTCTGCGCGTTTTTGTGCCTAAAGCTTTAAAAGATGCGGAGTTTGTTTTTGTCACACATGATGTCCATCGCCCACCGTTACAACCACCTTATGATGGACCATATAGAGTGCTGGAAACAGGGGATAAGCATTTTTTGCTAGGTTTGGGGGGCAGAAAAGAAATGATTGGCATAAACAGGCTCAAACCCGCTTTTGTAGTGGCTGACGAAGTTGTGCAGTTGGCTAAGGCTCCTCGGCGTGGCAGACCCCCTAGAGAGCATTCCCCAGAACACCCACAGAGATTGACTAACAGTTCTCATCCTCAGACAGCAGCTCCCCAGCAGGAGGCCGCCGCGGAGGTGGTAAAGCCTGCATACAGCAAATACGGGAGAAGACTGAGGCCCAAGCAGCATGTGGACTGATGTGTAGTGATTTTATTATGACATGCAAACTGTTATTACGTTGTTCCATCTTAGACGTTTGGGGGGGGCGTTCATGTGGGACACATATGTGGGTTTCATATGCTTCACATGTATATTACTGTACGCTTATTGTATGCTTCACGTCTCAGAGGAACAAAAGGACTGAACCTCCTAGGAGATAACAGAAGGATGTGAAATGCGGCCTTTTGTATGCAAAGAGATGACCTTGAGGGATTTCCTGACCACCAGTGATTTTAGGTGGAGGTGAGAAGACCTGGAAGAAGACGCATTGTGATTTGGGATTAAAAGACAATGTGACTGTGTGCTTTGATGTCCTGGGGTATAAAAGGGACAGATGTTGGGGGATGCTTTCTCTTTCTGTTTTTGGATGATGTTGGGGAATGTGAATAAACCTGACTTGTGAAATAAACTCAGCCTCGTCCTTCCACATTCTCCACAATGCGAACGTTTTCATAGGTCATTGAAAGCGGCTCTCAGAGCGTCGCTGACGGATGCAAATTGGGCGGACAGGCTACCGTGGGTTTTATCGGGGTTGCATTCTGCACCTAAAGAGGACTTAGAAGCCTCCCCGGCTGAGCTAGTTTTTGCGCAACCACTTCGGCTGCCCGGGGAGTTTCTCCCAGATAATCCTGCGCCAGATAGCTCCCCGTCTCAGCGGTTGCAGCGTGGCCCGGAATCGGCACAAAAATCCACGTGTTTTTGTGCCTAAGGCTTTGAAAAACGCGGAATTTGTTTTTGTCAGACACGATGCCCATCGACCACCGCTGCGACCACCTTATGATGGACCATTTAGAGTGCTGGAAACAGGGGACAAACATTTTTTGCTAGATTTGGGGGGCAGGAAGGAAAAGATTGGCATAAACAGGCTCAAACCCGCCTTTGTGGTGGCGGACGAGGATGTGCTGATGGCCAGGGCTCCTCGGTGCGGCAGACCCCCCCGGGGACATTCCCCAGAACATCCACAGGGAGTGACAAACAGTTCTCACCCCAAGACAGCAGCGCCCCAGCGGGATGGCGCCGCAGAAGTGGCGAAGCCTGCTTACAGATGATACGGGAGGAGACTGAGGCCCAAGCAGCACGTGGGTTAATGTGTAATGATTTTATCATGACATGCAGACTGTTATTCTGTTGTTCCATCTATAAAGGACGAATGTCTGTGTTTTTCCTCTTTCTGCTTTGCTGATGTTTTTATTTATTTAGCGAATGCAAAGTCCTTAAGCCAAGCAGTTGCCTCCTGGTTTGCTGTATGGAGGGTGTGTAATCCTCCTTCCATTCTTTGGAGCGGGCAAGCCTCTATAATGTGTTGCATTGTTTGCTCCTCTCCACATGCGCACAGTGAGCTAGGGCTACTGCCCCATCTGTGAAGGCTGGCCAAGCAGGGGCCATGTCCAGTCCTGAAGCGATTGAATGTAGACCACTGTCTCCTTGGGAGGTTGGTGCCCGGGACCTGTTGGTTGGGGTTTATCACCAGCTGTTTGTTTGGGACCTCCTTGGTCTCCCATTCCTCTTGCCAAGCTGTCTGGATGGTAAAGTCAGCTGGGGGAGGGTTTTTCCAAATCGGCCGTCTGGATGAAAGTCGGGCAGTGGGTGGGGTGTAGATATCTGCATGGATTGGTAAGTGAGGAGAATCTTTAACTTTTTGGAGCATCCTTTGAGTTAATGCTGCTCGCCGGATGTGTGGAGGGGCTATGTTTGACAGTACAGAGAGCCAGGGGAGTGGTGTTGAGTGGATTGTTCCAGTTATAGTTCTCATGGTTGAGTTGAGCTGGGTGTCTACATGGTGTGTGTAAGACGACCTGGACCAGACAGGGGCACAATATTCTGCTACAGAGTATGAAAGGGCCAGTGCTGAGGTGCGCAGGATGGAGACTGCCGCCCCCCATTTTGCACCAGCGAGCTTGCAGAGCAGGTTGTTTCGTACCTTCACCTTAGTAGCTGTCCCCTTTAGATGTTCCTTGAAGGATAAGGTCCTATCAAGGGTCACTCCAAGATAAGTTGGATTTGGGGCATGCTTAAGCTTGAGTCCGCTCAGATGGATGTTTAGTTCTCTGGCAGCTTTTGCATTGTGGAGATGGAATACACTGGAGACGGTTTTTGCTGGGCTTGGTTTTAGGCGCCAGATTTTGCAGAACTGGTCCAGTTTGGCAAGATCTTCCGTGAGCACCCGTTCCAGTGGTTCAAAGTCTGGTGCTTGGAATGCCAAACAGATGTCGTCTGCATAGATGAATTTGTGGGATTTTGTAGTAGGCAGGTCGTTTATGTAGAGGTTGAACAGAGTTGGAGCTAGATGCTGATGTTGGAAGATGTGAATAAACCTGACTCGTGAGATAAACTCTGCCTCGTCATTTTCACATTTCCACAATGTGAAGACTCTCAATGGGGAATTGGTTTAACATTGCAGTAAGAAATTAACAATGTTTGGATAGGTGATACAATCCGAGGGAGTCTGGAGACATGGAGTCTAAATGGACCATGTTCTTCATCTTCATTGTTGAAGCGGCTGCCCAGAGCTGCGACTGCAAGGTTGTCAAGGCATCTCGTGGTGGCAACCCCCGAACCAAGTGGTGGACACCAGTGGTGAGGGGGGGCCATTAAGCTGAAGAAGGAGTCCTATCAAGCTTGGTTGGCTTGTGGGACTCCCGAAGCAGCTGATGTGTACCGGCCGGCCAAGCGGAGTACAGCTCAGGTGGTTGCTGAAGCATAAACTCAGGTATGGGAGGAGTTCAGTGAGGCTATGGAACAAGACTTCTGGTCAGCCTTGAAAAGATTCTGGCAAACTGTCCGGCGGCTCAGGAAGGGGAAGCAGCTCCCTGTACACACTGTATATGGTGCGGATGGGGCACTGCTGACTTTGACTGGGGATATTGTCGGTCAGTGGAAGGAATACTTTGAGGATCTCCTCAATCCCACTGACACACCTTCCACAGAAGAAGCAGGGCTTGAGGACTAGGGGGACGACTCTCCTGTCACAGGGGCTGAGGTTGCCAAGGTGGTTAAAAATCTCTTTGGTGGTTGGGCCCTGGGGGTGGACGAGATTTGCCCTGAGAATCTCAAGGCTGTGGATGTTGTAGGGCTGTCATGGTTGACATGCCTCTGCAACATTGTGTGGAGGTCGGGGGCAGTGCCTTTGGCATGTCTCCACCCACATGGGTGGCGGTTCCTCTCTTCAAAAAAAGGGGACTGGAGGGTGTGCTCCAACTTTAGAGGGATCACACTCCTCAGCCTTCCTGGGAAGGTCTATGCCAGGGTACTGAGAGGAGAGTCTGGCCGTTGGTCGAACCTCGGATTCAGGAGGAGCAATGTGGTTTCTGTCCTGGCCGTGGCACATCGGATGAGCTCTTTACCCTCTCGAGAATCCTCGAGGGTTTGTCGGAGTCTGCCCAACCAGTTTACATGTGTTTTGTGGACTTGAAGAAGGCATTCAATGGCATCCTTCATGGTTTTTTGTGGAGGGGTGCTTCGGGAGTATGGGGTATCGGGCTTGTTGTTACGAGCTATTTGGTCTCTGTATGACCATTGTGAGAGTTTGGTTTGTACTGCCAACACTCAGTCGGATTCCCTCACAGTGAGAATTGGACTCCACCAGGGCTGCCCTTTGTGACCGATCCTATTTATAATTTTTATGGACAGAATTTCTAGGTGCAGCCAGGGAACGGAGGGTGTCAAGCTTGGTGAGCACAGGATCTCATCTCTGTTGTTTGCAGATAGTGTTGTCCTGCTGGCTTCATCCAGCAATGACCTACAGGTCTTACTGGGACGGTTTGCCGCTGAGTGTGAAACAGCTGGGATGAGAATCAGTACCTCCAAGTCAGCGTCCATGGTCCTCAGCTGAAAAAGGTGGATTGTCCTCTCTGGGTTGGGGACAAGCTCCTGTCTTGGGGTCTTATTCATGAGTGAGAGGAAACTGGAGCGAGAGATTGACAGACGGATCGGAGCAGCATCTGCAGTGATGCAGACGTTGTACCGGTCTGTTGTGGTGAAGAGGGAGCTAAGCTCTAAGGCAAAGCTGTTGATTTACCAGTCAATCTATGTTCCTACCCTCACCTTTGGTGATGAGCTTTGGGTAATGACTGAAAGAACAAGATTGCGGATACAAGCGGCTGAAATGACCTTTCTTTATAGGATTGCTGGACTCACCCTCAGAGATAGGGTAAGGAGTTTAGTCAACCGGGAGAGGCTCAGAGTAGAACCGCTGCTCCTCCACATTGAAAGGAGCCAGTTGAGGTGGTATGGGCATTTGATCAGGATGCCTCCTGAATGCCTCCCACTTGAGGTGTTTTGGGCAAGTCCCTCTGGGAGGAGACCCCGGGGCATACCCAGGACTCGCTGGAGAGACTGTGTCTCCCAGCTGGTCTGGGAACGCCTTGGTATCCTCTCTGAAGAGCTGGAGCGGGTGGCTGGGGAGAGGGAAGTCTTGGCTACTCTGCTTGAACTGCTGCCTCTGTGACCTGGACCTCCGGAAAAGCAGTAGAAGATTGATGGATGGATGGATGACTGGCTGGCTGGCTGGCTGGCTGGCTGATTGGTGATGCTAGCCCACTTTTCTATGTCTTTTGGCCAGTTTTGCTTTGGAATGAGATAGGGGGCCTGCTTCTCAATGAAAGCTAATTTGTTTGCTGTCTGTTGTCATTATGAAGAGTTTCATAATAAATTTCTTACGCTTTGACATTTTTTTGTTCCATTTTGCTCCGTGATTATCCCCCCAACATGGCCGATGATTTTATTTGACCCCACCGGAAGTCACGTGGTTGAAAACTATGAATTTAATGGCACTAGGCTCAGTGTGGTGTGTCACTGGGCTCAGGCTGAGTATTTTCTGTATTTTTCCAGTGTTGTGTTATTTTCCTGTGTTGATTTAAGATGTGTTCTTGATGGTAAATTGTTCTTTTAGTTATTCATGTCCTTAGTATTATTTTTATTTTGTCAGTCTCTGTAGCGCATGATTTATATTTTGTTTCTTTGTGACACGAGTTCTTTACCTCCTCTTCCAGACACTGCCACCCTGTCATCATCTCGCATGGGCTGCGTATTTTGCTTGTTCCCTAGTTGTCTCAGCTGAGAGCTGTTTTGTAATTAGGTCAACCTGGCCGCTCATGTGACCCACACCTATCATCACTTGTATCATCACTTGTATCACTTTTTTTCTGACCCTATTTGAGGGCTGTTATTTTCATTTCTCCTTGCCAGAGTCTTAACTACATTTCCCTCGTCTCCACCAGAACCGAGCCCTTGTTCTGGTGTGTTTAATCTGTATGTTTGCGTTGCTTGTCAGTTTGAATTTTGTGTTGGAGCACTGTTTTGGACAGTTTGGCGTGTTTGTTTTCTTAATAAATTTCACAAACTAGTAGTCCAGCGCGTGAGTCTCTCCTCTCTGCCCTGAGGGGCAATTCATGACATTTAACTTAACATATACAGGCCTTTTCTTACAATTGCTGAAAATTTTATTGATCTATATTTTGTGATAATTTAAAAATTAATGAATGCTCCAATGCTGGGATGAGAATCAGCACCTCCAAGTCCAAGTCCATGGTCCTCAGCCGGAAAAAGGTGGATTGTCCTCTCCGGGTTGGGGACAGGCTCCTGCCCCAAGTGGAGGAGTTTCAGTATCTTGGGGTCTTATTCATGAGTGAGAGGAAACTGGAGCGAGAGATCGACAGACGGATCGGAGCAGCATCTGCAGTGATGCAGACGTTGTACTGGTCTGTTGTGGTGAAGAGGGAGCTAAGCTCTAAGGCAAAGCTGTTGATTTACCAGTCAATCTACGTTCCTACCCTCACCTATGGTCACGAGCTTTGGGTAATGACCGAAAGAACGAGATCGCAGATACAAGCGGCTGAAATGAGCTTTCTCCGTAGGATTGCTGGACTCACCCTCAGAGATAGGATGAGGAGCTCACTCATCCGGGAGAGGCTCAGAGTAGAACCGCTGCTCCTCCACATTGAAAGGAGTCAGTTGAGGTGGTATGGGCATCTGATTAGGATGCCTCCTGGACGCCTCCCACTTGAGGTGTTTCAGGCACGTCCCACTGGGAGGAGACCCTGGGGCAGACCCAGGACACGGTGGAAAGACTATGTCTCCCAGCTGGTCTGGGAACACCTTGGTATCCCCTCTGAAGAGCTGGAGCAGGTGGCTGGGGAGAGGGAAGTCTGGGCTTCTCTGCTTGAAGTGCTGCCTCCGCGACCCGGACCTCCGGAAAAGCGGTAGAAGATGGATGGATGGATGGATGAATGCATGCTGAAGCAGCTAATATCAAGTCCATATGCAGTGAAACAAGTGCAACAAAAAACTATTTGATATCTTTCCTTAAGATATCAAATAGTCCTAGCTCTGTCCTGGGGCAACGCCTTGATCCGATGGAGGAGATAGGAGAGAGAAGGACGGTGGCTAAACTGTCATCTCTGCTGGAGTCCGAGTTCCACCCTATGCAGGACATACTGGATGCACTGAGGAGCTCATTTAGCAGCAGACTACATCATCCCAGGTGCACAACCGAGAGGTTTCGTAGGTCCTTCCTACCAACGGCTGTCAGACTGTACAACCTAAGCAGGGCTGCTCGCAGAGATAGCAAAAAGACGTAACAAACTAATAGTTTTTTGAATGCAAAAGATGCAATAGACTTACACAATGGTCCTCTCCGGCATACAACTAGGAACATACCGGTCGCTATGGAGGGTGAGAATATGTATGGGCACATAATCATACCATGTAGGATAACTAAATAGACGGTTATGCTGTTTCATCCCACCTAGCAACAATGCTCTGCACTGTGTGTGTTTATACTGTATATTTACATATTTATTCCATCTAGCTACAATGCTCTGCACTGGGTGTGTTTATATTTATATATCTATATATTTATTCCATCTAGCTACAATGCTCCGCACTGTGTTTTTATATATCTACATATTATTCCATCTAGCTACATTGCTCCGCATTGTGTGTGTTTATATACTTGCATATTTATTCCACCTAGCTGCAATGCTCCGTACTGTGGGTGTTTATATATTTACATATTTATTCCATCTAGCTACAATGCTCTGCACTGTGTGTTCATATATTCATATATTTATTCCATCCAGCTACAATGCTCTGCACTGTGTGTCTGTGTGTGTGTGTGTGTGTATATATATATTTTATAGTAATATGTACATATGTATATTAGCTGCTCTTGCTTGCTTGTTTTTTTTTTTTTTTTTTTTCTTGCCTTCTGATTGTTGCTCTGAGTGTTGCTATCCCTGTGCTGTTGCAATCCTGGAATTTCCCCGTTGTGGGACTAATAAAGGCTTATCTTATCTTATCTTATCTTATCTTAAGCATTAAGCCTTAAGGAACAAACTGGTAACAATTTTTATTTGTCTGTTTATTTATTTATTGTTTTACTTCATGCAGCCTTGCACTTGACAACATATATGACAGATGAACATCCAATCTGTAACATTCATACAAGTGAAAACATACCTGGTGCTCTTGTGTCTGACCTGTGTCTGTACCGAGGGAATAAGGATAAACTTGGACTTGCCTGTCTCCTGAAGGCTGGATGGTGCCTGCTGCGGCGGATGTTGCTCCTCCCTTTCCCCACTGGACAGAGGGCCCCCTGGGAGGACGACGGGGAGCCACTCGAGAAGGTTCCGGGACGGGACTCACCGGAACGGGACTCCCGAGACACACAGCAGCCGGGATAGGCGACGAGGAGGAGGGGGCGACAGCCAAGATGAGCCGGGCACGGGGCGCTGACGGGACAGCAGGAGAAGATGGCCCGGGAGATGAGGCTGCAGAGATTCCCCTCTGACGAGGCACAGGAGTGGCAGCTGTGTGGGGGGTTGAGCCCTTGCGGCGACCTGGAACTGGATCCGGATGGGATTCAAGCCGAGGTTGACAGCCGGTGTGACGACGGTTTCTTGCAGGGGGCGAGGCGAAGGTGAGATCCGGGAATCGCCGTTCCTGTGCAGAAACAGAGGTGAGCAGGTCGACAAACTCAGGGAGCTCAAGCAACTCTGGATTCCTCTCCAACAGTCTAACTGCCGCCGCCACATGCTTCATGATTGCCGATGGATGCACAGCGGAGCGAGCAGCAGCCACTCGGTCCCAGACCTTGATTGCTGTCAGCTGCAGCTCCTCTGGGGGAATCCCGAGTGACGACATGCTTGATGGGGAAAGACCTCCGGATGATGCGAACTCCCGGGTCGGAACGGAGGCAGGAGCGGGATCCCGAAGCGAGGGGTGACGTCTCCTCCTCTTCGGCTTCCTGCCGGGATTTCCCTCCAGCCCACAGAGTATCTTGCGCTGTGCAGCAATGTCATCTTTCCTCACGCTTACCTCCGGGTGATCGGCGAAGCGGGGAAGATGATTGAGGATGTCCTCGGCTTGGTCCAGGTACCGGGGCACGTTGCTGTTGAAGTCGAGGAGGGAGGCGGTGATAAGGATTTCGTCCACACACTCGAGGGCGTCTGCGAGAATATCGCCCTGACTCTGAGTGCGGGACCTCCGCGACGGCATGCTTCCAGCATGGTACCCAGACAGGTAGGAACAACAGTCCAATACTGCAAAAACTCACGGTGAATGGCGTCTCGGTGCGACGCCTCTCTCTAGACGTTCTGGCAGCAGTCTACTGTCATGGTTGCCCTCGCGAGCCACCATAAGAGTTACTGGTGAGTTGCAGTGATGTTTTATTGGGGAATGAAGGAACAAAGGAAAATACACACGACAATGAGGGTAGGATAAACACAGGGTAACTTACAAGACTGACGATGAATGAACAGCGTCTGAGCAGGGGACGCCCGAAGCATCAGACGATGAGACATTCTGTCAACGGAAGTATAACAGACGGTAGTATAACAGAGACTGCTGCATTGGGGTGCATTCAGCGTCCGCTTTTAACCCCGGTCACTAATGACCCCGAATGCAGCGCAGCTGTTGACTTTGACAGCAGGAGGCTCCACCGGGCGCTGTCACAATAAGAGCCCGGGGAGCTAGAAGGGACCCACTGCTGTCAAAGCCTGGAAAAGATAATGTATGACCCGAGCGCGGACGAGACTGGCACTCGGGTGGTGACAAAAATAGGGAAGAAAAACTCCATTTTAAGAGTAAGTGAGCTCCGGCATAACCAGGTTCAGAAAAGAGTTGTCATTATTTGACCAGTTGAGGCTTTGTGGAATGAAAAATAGAAATGTAGAGAATATAGAAAGGAGAATAACAAACAATACAGAAAAAAATGCAGTTATTCAGCCATTTATATATTGGTCTCTATAATAGATAGCCACTGGTAATAAAATTAACTATCAAAATCTTATGATTTAGCTCTTCATCAGTGGATACTTCTAGCTCCTAAAAAACATTAAAGTTGATTAAGGATCTGAAGTGCAAAAGTGTGAGCATGTCCATTTACAGGCTATGAAGCAACAGAAGGTAAAGACACATGGAGATAAGCTTATATCCCTGCACAAAGCTGGGAAAAGCTTGCACAAATACACACATACACACTCTACCTTAAACAAGCTATTCCTTCCTGGTTAAAGAAACAATCCATCCTGTGAGTCTTATAACCAACGAGGGCACACAAGTGCGTTCAATGTCCCGATTCCAATTTGGAGCCATTTCTGCACACAAAGAGACTCTACTTATGATACATGTCGCCTCTTTGACTGTGAAGATCTAATATTCACTGTAAGTCATCATCTGTGGAGGGAAAAACAGCAGCCGTTTTCTTTCGGTTTGGCTGCAGGTACATTGAAGTGCATTAAATTCCCATTAGGGGACCTTAGGTCTGTGTTTTCACTTGTGGTGTCTGACTAATGGGAAAATGAGGCCATGATGAATCTGTCATGGTTTAGCTACACCAATAGCTGCAGTGGCTTGGCTCTGGAGAATGCAGCCACAATCGGGCCTCTGCTTTGCCCAGTGACTGCTATTGATCAGCAAGTGTCTAGGAGTCAGAAAGACGTGGGGGGAATCAAAAAACGGAAGTTTGGTCTCTGTCTAAGCGCAAACACTCTTCCCAACTGAAGACAGAAGAACTCCTCCTAACAGTCCATGCTACTGTATATGGCAACAGGTTTGTCTTAATAATGCAGCGTCTTAATAATGCAATACCATTTTCTTTTAAGAAGAATATGTGGGTGGACACAGTAGACTGTGAGCCTAATAGTAACTGGAGTGATCTGCAACAGTAATGCAGTAATTAAGTTCAGGTTCAGGTTACTTTATTTGTACCCGTAGGTAGATTTGTTACAGTAACAGTAATTAATAATTATGGCTCTTTTCCATAGTCACAGTTCTTTTTTACTTGTTTCGATTTTCCACTACTTCTTTCTCCCTGGGTTGTTGATCCATTACAACCCTGTAAAGCCGCGTAAACTCGGTAGTGGGCGGGATTGAGGTGGCGCCACACTCTGCTGACGTCAAGCACGCGACCGAATCCTTCACAACAAAGAAAATGGCGGATTACGAGCGGAGGATTTCCACATTGCTTCTTCTCTGGCTTTTGAACACAATAAATGAATGTTTTTAACCGGAGAAGAGAGTTTTACAGGAGAAGACAACGTGCATTGAGAGAACACACGTTGGGGCAGTACCAGAGACTCGTTGTTGCCATTGGGGAATATCAAGCAGCGGAATATGAAGCGGAATATGAAGCAGAGAGCTTAATTACCCAGCACATCAGGCACATCAAGCACACGAGGAAACGGTTTTTGGTAATTTAATGGTTTCTATTGTCATTTTATCATCATGTCATTGTTGTGTACAGCATTTTGATGTCGCCAGGTTATCAGTATTAATATGTATGCTGTGTGTGTGTTCTAGTTGGCTGCGTTGTTGCAAAATCAACGCTGCAGACCATGGACCTGGGCAGTAAACCGTAGCTCGCAGTGGTGGGAGAATGTTGTCCCCAGCTTCTCAAGCACACAGTGGTTGCAGAACTTCCGGATGTCCGAGGACACTTTCACCTACTTGTGCCACAAATTGCGTCCATGCATGGAGCCTCATTCATGTGCATACATATGTCAAACGTTTGTTTTTTAAATAAAATTTGGTGCACTTTTCGTCTATGTCTCCTCTGTTGTTCATAACGGTTAACTGTTAAGGGACAACTAATTAAATGCTAAAACCTTGTAATTGACCTTGGAATTATATGTGGATACTCGTTATATTTCCAATTAATCATAGCCCTATTTTACTTACAAAATAATTTAAATTACTTTAAAAAAAGCCAATTCAACTGTAGTAAAATTCTTGTTTTTGTGTATCATTTTCCCATTGATAGTTATTTTTAAGGGATATGTGTTCAGGGATGGGAAATTACACTCAAAAACACCGTAGAAAATGACTGCAGAAAAATGCAGCAGCTGAACAACTCCCTTTTGGTTTGATTGAATTGCCAATTGACCTTGGAATTATATGTGGACACTTGTTATATTTCCAGTTAATCCTAGCCCACTTTTACTTACAAAATAATTTTAAAAATTTTAAAGAAAGGCAATCCAACTGTAGCACCATTTTGCATGTTGAGTGTCATTTGAGTATCATTTTCCCATCTATTGATATTTATAAGGCATATGTGTTCAGGGATGGGTAATTACACGTTAAAACACCTTAGAAAAATGACACAACAAAAAAGGCAGCAGCTAGACAACTCACTTTTGGTTTGATGGAATTGCAAATTGACCTTGGAATTATATGTGGAAAATTGTTATTTCCAGTTAATCCTAGCCCATTTTGTCTTACAAAATAAATTTAAAAATGTTAAAGAAAGTCAATCAAACTGTAGCCAATCTATTGATATTTATAAGGGATATGTGTTCAGGGATGGGTAATTACACGTTAAAACACCTTAGAAAATCACTGCAAAAAAAAAAAAAACAGCAGCTAGACAACTCACTTTGGGTTTGATGGAATTGTCAATGGACCACGAAATTTTCTGATGAAACTTTTGTTATTCCTATTAAATACTGTGACATTGTCAGACTGGCCAACACCAAATTATAATTTTATTTTTCAAACCTATGACACTTTGGATGTATTGAATCAGAAAATCATAGGTTTATCATATTCATGTCAACGTTTACAACTACAAAACTGTTATATTTGGGTTTACATGTATGGGTATTTTCCCTTTATATTATACTAGACTCCTTATAATGTATTGAAATTCTCTGAATTTGGAATGACGATAGAACATTCAATTTACATGTACTTACCTTTTACCGACTTCGACTTTTACCTTCATCAGTGTCTACTGCTGAATGTAAAGTACACCTGTGCCTCTGCTTACAATTTAACTTGAACACTGTACACAATTTAGAGAAATATATACAGCCGTGATAATTTTTATTAACTTTAACAATAACATTTACATTACCTTTAAAAATCGTGACACCTTTATGGATGAACAGCGGCATTTGGCTAATATGAGGCAATGGAATGTGTATGTAATTATTCGCCTTTCTCATTTAGTTATAACAGACAAACCACACTTTTATCCAAAAAAGTAACAATTTAATAACATTAGAAATATTACCAAAACGTGTTTAAAAACGGGGATTTTTCAGTACTTCGACCAGACTGCCAAAATGGTTTAGGAAAACTCTGTTGAAAGAAGCCGTCTCGGTCAGCTCATCCCTTCTGAATGCTTCTTCCTTCTCCTGGGCTGACTGCAGGTTTGCTGCAAGCATTCGTAGCTCCTGATGGTGTCTTTCGCGCTGTTCGTGGAGCCGTTCGTGCTGTTCGAGCATCCTATCATGGGCCAGCATCTCAGGTTGTTATGAAAATACCCCTTTATCTAATGTTTTTTTTAAACATACAAAGACATTTTAAATTCCTTATTATGCGTCTAAAGAAAATAACAATAATCACATTAAAAAAAACGGGTGGTCATTTTCAGTTGTGCCTTACCAGAACTTGCCCGGGACATGACGGTTACTGATGGAGCTGCCGATATTGCGGACAATGGTCTCGACACCGATTCTGGCCCCCAGACAGACGCTGGAGTGATTCTAGAAGAAAAATGCACACAATACAGCTCACCAACATAGTGCAACATGTACAGAAAACACCAAACTTTTTAACCAGAATACAATTATAAGCTTCTTTCAGCGTTTGGTTTAAGTGAATACTGAAATAAAAGCGTGAAGCTGCTACCTCACAGCAAGCTGCGGAGGTAGCCGGATATTAGCTGGCTAACCATCATCACTAACCATTGCCCACAATCGAAAAAATGTCTTTATTGCTTAAAAGAAGTGAGCTTTTGACCGAAAGGACCAATTGGCGAAAAGACAATATTAAACAACACTCACCGTCAACATTTTCCAATTGCGTGGCCGTGTCGAGCACATTGTCTCTGCCATTGCTAGCAGGCCGATATGGCGTCCATCTGCTCGTACCATTTCCACTCCTATCTACTCGCACCACTGCGTCCGTTATGGTCCTTTATGGCCCGATAATCGCTCTTCATTTTTTTTCTTTTGGACATTGTTAACACAATTGTGAAGCCGCTCACCGTGGTTACTCGTTGAAATTACAAATGGCGGTCGTATAGCTTCAACAGAAAACAGAAAACAGAAAACGGACGCGTTTATGACGTTACGCCCTGACCAGTCAGCGGCTAGCAGTCGATTGACGTCAAATCACACCTCGCTTTTTCGCTCGGTTATACCCTGCCCTTAAACTGGCACGAAAATCGTATCGGTTAAAGCGGGTAGGGTACTGTGGAAAGAGCGAAAAAGTGAATAAAGTAGAAGTAAGTAAAGCTAAGGTGATACTTGTGGAAAAGTGCCTTTAGTAACAGTAATTAGTCCCCATTGTGGGACTAATAAAGGCTTATCTTATCTTATCTTAATGCGAGTTACAGGAGTTCATCTCCTGATCACACAAAACCAACTAATGCCCTTTTGAACTGTATTTTAGATATAAAGTCATGGATGGCAGAGAACTTCCTGTAGCTCAACCAGGACGAAACAGAAGTTTCAATCATTGGTCCCAAAGACAAGAGAGAGAAACTTTTACCAAAATTGCTAGGTCTAACACCTATAACACCTACACATTGTGTCAAGAACCTGGGCGTTCTTTTAGACTCTGACTTTAATTTTATTTCACACATTAAAAATGTAACAAAAATTGGATTTTACCATCTTAGGAATATAGCCAGAGTCCACCCTTTTCTCTCTCTTGCCAGCACGGAGGTCTTGATGCATGCTTTTATTATTAGTCGTGGTGTGGGGGACCCATGCTGTAGAGTTCAGTAGTTTTCCTCTCAGACTGAGACAGCATGGAGATCAAAGGGCTGGGGGGGGGGGGTAAGGGGAATTGTCTTGGGGGAGTGAATGGTGAATGCAGGACCTCAGGTAGCAGGGAGGTGTGAGTTTTGGAATATAAAAGAGAGAGTCCCTGCTACAAATGTTTAATGTTCTGATTCTGGAAGATGTGAGAGTGAAATAAAGTTCGTCTGCTCGGAAAGTTTGGTCTGGTTATTTCATGTCCACAGTATAGACTATTGTAATGCCCTGCTCTCTGGTCTTCCTCACAAAAAAATATCACATCTCCAACTGCTCCAAAATTCAGCAGCACGAGTGTTGACGAGGACCAGGAGCAGGTGCATATTACACCAGTTTTAGAATCGCTGCATTGGCTCCCCATGCATGGTCTTGGGCCTTCTTATCTATCTGAGCTGCTTTTATCTTATGAACCCTCATCGACCCTGAGGTCCTGTGGTACTGGCCTTTTATTGGTTCCTAAAGTCAAGACCAAGACCTTTGGTGAAGCCTCCTTTCATTATTACGGTCCTCGTCTGCGGAACAGCCTGCCAGACAGTCTTGGCTGCAGAGTCAATAGATGTTTTTAAGAACAGGCTCAAGACCCACCTTTTCAATTTGGCTTTTAATAAACCTGTTTAACTATTACTGAAGTAGTCATTTATGTTCCATTGTTTTATGTTCTTTTTGGCGCCATTTGTTCTTAAATTTTCTCATCTTCTTATTGATGTGTTTAGTTCAGTTTTTAAGTATGGGTTTTTAGTTCCTGTTTTCATACCTGTCAAGGCATACCTCATGCCTCCCTTATTGGGGGGGCTTTCACACCTGTATTGAGTACTTAAAAACTGTATTTATCGGCAGATGAAAGAAAACTGAAGCAAAAAAATCCAAACAAAAACCAACCAAACAACAACAATTGCAACATGAACTATTTCAAACATTCCACGTACCAAAAGCCAGTTTAGAAAGCTTGGGATCAGTCCACCAAGGTCTCCGCCTTTGACCGCCGCCTAATTCACATAGCACCGGACCCCCATGATCCCTCCTGCAGGTGGTGAACCCACTGGAGGGCGGACCCATGTAACTCCTTCGGGCTGAGCCCGGCCGGGTCCCATGGGTGGAAACCCGGCACCAGACGCTAGCCTTCGAGCCCCTCCCCCAGGCCTGGCTCCAGGGTGGGGCCCCGGTAACCCCATACCGGGCGGGGTACACTGAATCCTTGATATACAATTTTTCATGAGAGTCTGTTGGATCGTTCTTAGTCTGGCCCTTAACCCAGGACCAGTTTGTCTTGGGAGACCCTATCAGAGGCAAATTGCCCCCGGACAACATAGCTCCTGGGATCACTGGGGCACGCAACCCCCCCCACCACGATAAGGTGACGATCCATGAGGAGGGTCCATGCTGCTCCTCCATGGTCCATCCATGGTGCTCCTCCACATTGAAAGGAGTCAGTTGAGGTGGTATGGGCATCTGATTAGGATGCCTCCTGGACGCCTCCCACTTGAGGTGTTTCAGGCACGTCCCACTGGGAGGAGACCCCGGGGCAGACCCAGGACTCGGTGGAGAGACTATGTTTCCCAGCTGGTATGGGAACGCCTTGGTATCCCCTCTGAAGAGCTGGAGCAGGTGGCTGGGGAGAGGGAAGTCTGGGCTTCTCTGCTTGAACTGCTGCCTCCGCGACCTGGACCTCCGGAAAAGCGGTAGAAGATCGATGGATGGATGGATGGACTATTTCAAACATATTTATTCAAATGTACACTTATATGGACACAATCTTGAGCCATAACTTTTTGGTAATGTGAAAATAATAAGTCAAGTAGCACAAAAAAAAATAAATAAATAAATTAAAAAAATAAATGATAATATTAATAATAAATAAATAAAAATAAATAAAAAACAATATTTTTCAAATTTACATTAGCACAAGGTAGATTGCTTAATTTGAAAGTACACAATAAGAATAATTCTGAATATAGTTCTTAATTGTCAGCTAGATATATCTTGGAATTAAAGAGTTTTTAACTGTTAGCTTTGTTACACTAATGCACTTGGATGAACTTGAAACAAGAAAATGTTCACTGAAGCTGCTTGTTATAGTTCCAAGGTAGCAGCCTTTGCTGACTAGCATTTCTTTTGAAGGCTTGACCTTGAAGCATGGAGTGTCACAATTCATTTTCACTTGCATGAAAGAGTTTCTGGGAGCATACTTTTTCTGAAGTCGGTTTGAATTTTCCTGACCATGCTGAAAGCCCTCTCACTGTCAGCATTGCTGTGAGGAAGGCAAAGCAGTGCTGAGTACACTTTGAGCTGCTGGGGGAAGCGGGACACATCAAGGGCTGTCTTCAAGGCCATCACCTGACCCCAGTAGACATCAACACGGACAGGCTTGCCATCCTTGTCTTGTAGAGGCACTGTGTTTTCTGGCAGCAGTTGCAGGCCCTCCCATTCTTCTTTCAGCTCTTCTGTATCAACAGTGGGGCAAAATGCAGCAGCAAGCTCTACAATGGGGCCATAGGTCAGGGACTCTGTTTTCCTGGGGTCAAGGACAGAGAGTTGTGGCAGAATTTTGTCGTCAAAGGGGAACTTGTTGAGCATCTTTCTCACTACAGCTTCATAGAAGCCTCTTACTGCTTCAAAGAACTTGAGCTCTGTGCCTGGGTCAAGTTCATGGGTTTGTAGGGCTTCTCTGGTTTCCAGTCCAATGATGATAAACTCATCAGAGTGCTGCAGGTCACTGTCCAGGAAATCCAGCCTTCTTAGGTCATTGGTTGCCTTTACATACTTCATTTGAACAAATTTGACCAATAGTTTTCTCAAGAGACAATCCATTTCAGGGAGGAGACTGCCTATCTTGTTCTCGTCTGCTTGAAAGATGGTGTTGAAGTTGTTGATGATAGGCAAGATGAACTTGAGAAGCAGGAACAAGACACATATGTCAGGCTCTTTTGGCCATGTACCATAAAAAACAAAACAAGACGACTTCTTTGACAGACTAATCACATAGAATGAAACATACGTCCATCACTATGATACAGAAACTAAAGCCCAGTTGAAGCAATGGAAGCGTTATGACTCACCATCTCTGAAGAAGGCACATGTCCAACCCTTGGCAGGCAAGGTCATGCTCACAGTCTTTTGGGATCAGCATGGAGTAGTGATGATGAATTGCCTGGTAAAGGGTACCACAATTACCGGGACTTACTACACTTCACTGCTGCAGAAATTGCAGAAGGTCATCAAAAGCAATCATCATGCTGACCAAAGGTGTCCGCTTCCTGCAAGATAATGCCGGGTTCACAACTTACACGTTGCCCAGAGGGAAGCACAGTCCTGCGGCTATTTAATCCTTCCTCACCCCACTTCCCCTCCCTACCTTACACCATTGACTTCCACCTTTTTCCAACAATGAAGTCATTTTTGAAGGGCAAGCCCTTCCAAGACAATGAAATGCTGATTTCCATGGTCAAGTTGTGGCTTCTGGCACAGCCTGCAGACTTCTACAGGTGAGGTCTCCACAGCTGCATAAAGCGATAGGAGAAATGTGTAACCCTTGGTGGTAACTATGCAGAGAAAGACTAATAAATGTGCCAAGGTTGAGTCTTCTCAGTCCATGGAAGATGACTCAGGGGAAATCTCTTATGAACAGCCCTCATAAATGTGTAACATTTCTATATTTTAGCTAAATTATATAAAATTGAAAAGCCTGTTTTTTAGTGCCATAGCTATCATGGAGCAGCATATGCCCTGCTGAATCTGAACAGCGCTGTCAGTCAAAGATGGTGTTTCCCTATTCTCACCTACTGTAAATCATCAGCTTCATTGGGTTTGATCTACTGAAAGCTGAAGTTTGATACTTTATATCCAGTGTGTCTAGGAAGCATGAAGGACTAAAAAGGCGCCGACCTGCAGTGTGGATCTGGCTGTCAGGTACGATCTGATGCAGATGAGCGTATGCGTATGCTCGTCCGCCGCTACAAAGGCGGGTTTGAGTCTGTCTTTGCCAATTTCTCGAAGCTCGGACTCTCCCATTCTTTTCGGTGACGTCCAGTCCCTCGATTTCCCTTTTTTTCAAGCTTTGTTTTCTTCGCCGCCGGCGCGCTGCATGAAGTCATTTTGAAAATCACAAAAAGACTGCTTAGGTGTGCTCAATTTCGCCAGGCATTGAATTACTGTTCAGTTGATTTTAGGTTCTCTCAATAATTTTTTTTTTCGCTGTATATTTTTCTTTTTGGTGTACAGAAATGGCAATACGCCCGTATTTGGTAAAATTGCATTTTCCCCGTATTAAAATACGGCGAAACGGTATCACTTGACAGGTATGTGTTTTTATGTGTTCTTAGTTTCTTTTTGTACCTTTTTAAATTCTGGCCTTTAACAAACCATTTAACTATTATTGAAGTTGTCATTTATGGTCCATTGTTTTACATTCCTCTTAGTTCTATTTGCTTTTAGATGTTCTTATTTTGATGCATTCTTAGCTCAGTTTCTAAGGATGGGTCTTTAGTTCCCTTTGTTCTATGTGTTCTTAGTTTTATCTTGTATTTTATGTGTTTTAGCTCCAGTGTTTCCTCAGTGGAGCCCCTCATGCCGGGTGCTGCCTGGCCCATCTGCAGGGGTGTTGGTCTCGTGGGTTGCTCTAGCTTGGGTGGGTGGGGGCTTTATGCCACTGCCTACAGCTGGGGTTGCGGGCCCCGGCATGTCCTGGTTTGGGCGGCCTTTGTGGTGCCCTCTGTGGTTATGGACTGTGTGGTTTCCTGGTGTGGGAGGCTCCACAGGATGGTTGCTCCTTCACATGGTGCCTCGGTGCAGAGCAATGCCTCTTTTATTTTATATGTGTGTAAGAGAAGTAGAGGGTGATGTATGTGCCCGTGAGTGTTGTGTTGTGGATATGTTTATGGGAGGGTTGGAAGGGGTGGGGATGTATCGTGTAAAATATTTAACTGAATGTGTCTACTGTTTTTATCTATGTAAAGCACTTTGCGCAGCATCTAATGTTTAAAAAGTGCTATACAAATAAAGTTTGATTGATTGATTGATTGATTGATTATTGTATGGAAAGTTAACAGAGATAACTTGGTATCACAGATCAA
Organism: Pholidichthys leucotaenia; assembly: GCA_020510985.1. Lineage (NCBI taxonomy): Eukaryota > Metazoa > Chordata > Actinopteri > Cichliformes > Pholidichthyidae > Pholidichthys > Pholidichthys leucotaenia. The sequence continues at coordinate 32,463,574 of CM035845.1, read as the reverse complement.
ATTAGCAACTTAAGATCTGATGAGATTTAAGTCTAGATTGTTAAAATTTAGCCATAAATATAACTATAGTATACATTGGAAACATTGGGGGGCAGGAACTCAAATAAAAAAAACAGGGACATATAGAACAAGATCTGTTAACAATATATGTAGACTGAAAAAATTTAAGAGTGGTATTTACTTAACCTGTTGCACTCCGGTGTACCACGGGCGGACACGTCTCTGCGTCCTAGAGCGCACGAGGGCGCTGTGTCCTAGAGCTCACTGAAAAAAAAGCTGCATTTCCATTCTTCCACTACAGACACAGCCGAGAACAGAAAGCCAAAGGGGTGCTTTGATTGGTTTAGATGTGATTGACCTCTCATTCGACTAATAAGAGCCTTGAATTGGGTTTCTGAAACCTTGAAGAACCAATGACTGAAAACCTAGCAAGAAGGACCCGCCTACCAACGGCTGCGAATACAGCCAGCCAATTGAAGCACAGAAGTTCGAAAGCTGTTTTGTGTAAGGCTGGGTGACACACAGGCATTCGCCAGTCTTTTTTTCTTACTACTGTTATTTGTTTTGAAAAATCGTTCGCCAAAACCGCAATCACAGAAACGCAAAACCGCAATAATGGAATTATGGTTTGACCGGGTCGCGTGACCAGAACCACGAGTCCGCAACAAGCGGACCAGCTTCATGTTCGTCTGACAATGAGGAAGAGAAGTTTGCCAGCGACTTTGCTGTTGTGGACAGGTAAGTGTTATAAGCTAAATTATTCTTTATCCCTGAAAATTGTAATCCAAATGACTTTTGACCGATCGGTAAATTACAACTGTGCGTTATCGCAGCATGGAGCGGTCCGGGCCCGTCATGTTGCGAACGGCCCCCCCGTCATGTTGTGAACGCCCCCCCCGCTACTCTTCTGTAGTGGATTGCAGATATTTTAGTCCAACTGTGCGTAGTAGACCGCGGCGCACCGGGCGATGTCCGTCCTCTGTAGCGGGGGGGTGGGGGTGGGAGTTGTTATCTTCTACATTACAAATATTTTAGAATAATTTTTAGTGCACTGTAGGTTATTTTTTCTTGTAAAAAAAAAAGCCACACATTTTTTACGTGGCATGCTTCTTTGTGTGTGGGGGCTTGTTTGTTCATTCATTCATTCATGAATGAATAAACAACCCCCCCCCCCACACACACACACAGCCCTTCATCTTTCATTAGAGCCCAAGATGAAGCTTCTATATTGAATCATTCAAAAGTTACAGACGTTTTTCCAAACTGTGCCATTTGGCACAATTTGGCACAGTTCAAAAACGCCTGGGAACAACCTAAGAAAAAAGCTGTGTAATATATTCATTTTTTGTGGTATTGTTACAAAATTTTGACCTCAGCTGGATAACACTTGGTTCTACATTTCTGTTGCATTTTCCAGCCCGGATCTGAAGCTGTGTGTTACTTGCAAGCATTTGTATCCCCCCCAAAAAACCACCCAGGCGAAATATATTTTCTTCAAGTTCAGTATGTTTAGATGACTGTTACTCAGTGGCCGGAGCACTTAGAGAGATTATGACTGTTTTGCCAAAAAATTCAAAGTGTTTTCTTTTAAATGAGACCAACCCCATGAAGATGCTGCGAAGAGTTGAAGAACAGCTGTTGATTTACTTTGGGTACGTTATTTTTTGGCGTTTTTAGGGAAATTGACCAGAGTGCAAGGGGTTAAAAAAATTGTCAAGTATTTTAACAAAAAAAAATTAATACATTTTACTGAGGTTATTCCTAAGTAAAGTTTACTTACTACCAAAAGTCTTCTTCTTCTTCTGGCTGCTCCCACAGTGGGTCATCTGCCTCCATCTCACCTTATCCCTTGCATCTTCCTCTGTAACATCAACCCTCTCCATGTCCTCCTTTACTGCATCCATGAATCCTCTCTGCGGTCTTCCTCTTTTCCTCTGCCTAGCAGCTCCATCTTCAACATCCTTTGTCCAATATATCCACCATAACTCCTCTGCACATGTCCAAACCATCTTACTTTGTCTCCAAACCGCTCAACCTGAGCTGTCCCTCTGGTATACTCATCTCTAATCTTGCCCCTCCTAATCACTCCCAGTGAAAATCTTAGCCTCTTCAACTCTGCAACCGCCAGTTCTGACTCCTGTCTTTTTGTCAGAGCCACCGTCTCCAAACCATTCATCATAGCAGGCCTCACTACCATCTTGTAAATCTTCCCTTTCGCACTAGCTGCAATTCTTCTGTCACAAATCACCCCGACACTCGTCTCCACCCACTCCACCCTGCCTACACTCTCTTCTTCACCTCTCTTGTGCATTTTCCATTGCTTTGAATTGATCTACCTTCACTACCTCTACTCTTTGCATCTTCACCGTTGCACCTGCCTCCCTCTCATTCACACTCATGTATTCTGTCTTGCTTCTACTGACTTTCATTCCTCTTTTCTCCAGTGCATACCTGAAAAGAAATTGATTTTTTTCCATTCATTCTGTGCACCACCGTTGAGGCTCAGACTGTATTTGCTGACTGATTTTGGTGATGTCACCAGTGGAACAAACTAAAAGCTCAATGGCTTCAGCGGATCCAACCCAGACTCTTGATTACGCATCTAAATTGTAGAAATAAACAAATATCGCAGACAATAAACCTTGTGAAAATTTTGATTGCCTGGTCACTCGGTGGCAAGATCACTATTCTCACTGCTAGCTTGCATCTTGCAAGGAGAGGGTGAAGATGTAATAATAATAATAATATAATAATAGATTAGATTTATATGACGCTTTACATGTCAAGTGACAATCTCAAAGCACTTACAGTGAGTCCATTATTCATTCACTCCAGACAGGCATTAATAGTGGTAAGCTACTACTGTAGTCACAGTTGCCCTGGGGCAGATATGAAGCAAAAATGATGATCTAGACTTGTCTAAAATCATCCCAATCAGTAAGGCATATATATTTGAAGAATAAGGTCTACCCTTGCTAAAAACATTATTTGGGATTAAAATAAGAAACACTTTAGTTTCTCTACAACCTGATGAATAATTTTGGCTGAGTTGCCGATCGCTCAGGGAAAACATTTACACATTTTTTTAATTTACAGAAAAGACAATCGCAAAGTGGATTTCTAAATTTTCTATCATATAAAAGTAAGACAAGAAACATCAATAAATAAAGTACATTTACACATACGTACCTGTGATCAGAATCAGAATCAGAATCAGAAAAGATTTATTGCCAAGTACATTCACAAGTAAATAACTGGTAAATATACGAGGGATTTGACTTGACACTGAGAACGACATAGTTGACATTTTCAGTGACGCGGCAGCGTCAGTGACGCGCCTGTCAGCAGAATGGGAACAGGAAGCAATGGGGGAGAAAGAGGATAAACACAGTAGGAGAGAGAAAAAAGCATTGTTTATCAGAATACAGGTCATATATGATCAATATTATGATTACAAGAAAAAAACTCTCAATGCACAAATAGCAGACAATAGAATCCATACAATGACACAAAGAGAGCAGTGAATGAATAATCTTCAAGTCAGTATAGTGAGTCAGTGTGAGTGAGGGTGTTGAGTGCAAACAGTGATATCAGTTAAGGACAACAAAGTCTCTTCCGCAGCAGATGTTATGTCTACCGTCTGGGCAGAGGCGCGAGTCCATGGCACGGCAGATGGAATAGTTTGCCAGACAGCTGGCTGTCCTTGAGAGTCAAATGCTGCCCGCCATGTTATGAAAAACAAGTATACTGAAGATAATCTGGAGGACTGTGAGCTGAGGGCGTCAAAACAGGTTGAATAGCACTGACTTCAGAGAAAAAACTTTATATTCTCTTACAGATTCAGTGCTCAAATCCTTCATGGCTGGACGTTGAAATTATCATGGACGGCTCTCAGCGTGATCGTGATGTAATCCATTTTCCTAGACAGTTTTCCATTAGCCGCTGTCAGAGTCCTGCCCAATTGGTCAATTTGATGGTTGAGCCTTGCCGGGTCCGCTTTTTGATAGGCTCCATCCATCCATCCATCCATCCATCCATCTTCTACCGCTTTTCCGGAGGTCCGGGTCGCGGAGGCAGCAGTTCAAGCAGAGAAGCCCAGACTTCCCTCTCCCCCGCCACCTGCTCCAGCTCTTCAGAGGGGATACCAAGGCATTCCCAGACCAGCTGGGAGACATAGTCTCTCCACCGAGTCCTGGGTCTGCCCCGGGGTCTCCTCCCAGTGGGACGTGCCTGAAACACCTCAAGTGGGAGGCGTCCAGGAGGCATCCTAATCAGGTGCCCGTACCACCTCAACTGACTCCTTTCAATGTGGAGGAGCAGCGGTTCTACTCTGAGCCTCTCCCGGATGACTGAGCTCCTCACCCTATCTCTGAGGGTGAGTCCAGCAATCCTACGGAGAAAGCTCATTTCAGCCGCTTGTATCCGCGATCTCGTTCTTTCGGTCATTACCCAAAGCTCGTGACCATAGGTGAGAGTAGGAATGTAGATTGACTGGTAAATCGACAGCTTTGCCTTAGAACTAAGCTCCCTCTTCACCACAACAGACCAGTACAACGTCCGCATCACTGCAGATGCTGCTCCAATCCGTCTGTCGATCTCTCGCTCCATTCTCCCCTCACTCGTGAACAAGACCCCAAGATACTTAAACTCCTCCACTTGGGGCAGGAGCCTGTCCCCAACCCGGAGAGGACAATCCACCTTTTTCCGGCTGAGGACCATGGACTCGGACTTGGAGGTGCATGTTCAAGCATAAGCACCCTTATGCTTGAACATGGTGTTCGTTATGGACAGACTGTGGTTAGCACAGAAGTCCAATAACTGAACACCACTCGGGTTCAGATCGGGCAGGCCGTTCCTCCCAATCACCCCCCTCCAGGTTTCACTGTTGTTGCCCACGTGCGCATTGAAGTCCCCCAGTACGACAATGGAGTCTCCAAGAGGAGCACCCTCCAGCACCAAAAAGGGTGGGTACTCTGAAAAAGGGTGGGTACTCTGAAACATCATTTGGTGCATAGGCACAAATGATGGTCAGGACCCGTTTCCCAACCCGAAGGCGCAGGGAAGCAACCCTTTCGTCCACCGGGGAAAACTCCAATATAGAGGCAGCAAGGTGGGGCGATACAAGAATACCCACCCCTGCTCGTCGCCTCTCGCCCATCTAGGCTCCATCCATCTTCTTTAATTTGCGGTACACCAGAACAATCCCAGATCCAATCAGTAGAATTCCGATGACCATTGCTACGAAGAGGTATAAATCTTCAACATCTTCGATAGAGAGATCACATAGGCACAAGAGTTTCCAATTACTTGTGTCCTTCAAATAACCCACGGCAGCTGTTCCTGCGGGGCAAATCGGCTCCCCCGGGCCAGTTTTTCTTGTTGAAAAAACAGTGTCAATTGCGTTCAAAGCCCTGTTTATTAAATCCATAATTTCGTTTGATAATCAGCAGTAAAGACACGCAGACAGACAATAGCAAGCTGGGATCCAGTCAGTTAGGGAAGGAGAGAGATAAGGAGCCGGAGCTGGGAGAAAAAGCGTCTGCTCTCTTTGGAGGGCGGAAGTGAGAAGTGATGTAAGAAACCACAGTGTTAAATGGCACCGATATAAAAGGGAGATTCACCATCTTAGGGCTCTCTCTCTGCTTCTGACTATATGGCACTTAGCCCCAACAGTAAGCCAGTACTGTATCAATAACAGTTTGTATAATAAAGTTTGTGTTCCAAAGCAGCACCATTCCGCTGGTCATTCCGGGTTTCCAGACATAACATTTGGCGATGAGAGTGAAACCATGGAAGCATGCATGAGGCCACTACAGTCATTTCTGGAAAACCCCAGTGAGCCGCCCGTTCTGTGGCCGTGCTGGTTGGATGTTTTCACCACCGGTGAAAATGCTTTCACCATTGGTGTTTGGCCTGGACAAGATAGACAAGGTACAGAAACAAGCTCTACTGGTTCACTATCTGGGCAAAGAAGGCCAACGTATTTTCCACACGCTAGGACCAACAGAGTCATTTGCTGATTCAGTCGAGCTGCTAGCTAGCTACTTCACCACACCTGACAACGTGTTGGCACGGCACATTAGGTCTCGTCAACGGCAGCAGAGGCCCAGAGACAACATTATCATTGTGGGCCGAGACCTGGTCAGGACTGCAGTGTGTAGTAAAGCTGGACGGCGTCAGGGTATCAATGATAATGGCCACCGCTGCCTCACGGTTCCTGGTAAACGAGGCCACGGTTAGAAGACTCACTCCCCGGTGACCTGAAACGGTGGAACGGCTGCACAATGGATGCTCCACAGCCGGAGAAAACATCACCTTCACAGTGCAAAATGGCGACAGAACAATCCCAGTGTTCCGGTTCCAGGTGACACACTAGGGTGATAACGGGTGGGATTTGTTCTGTGAACTGGGCTTCTCCCTCACAGTCCCCAGGTGGACTGACGATGGTCCAGGTCCATCGAACTCAGATGTGGATGTAGCCACCCCCTGCCTCGCACCGCAGGCGGACCAGAACCCAGCAGAACCGGAGCAGCCACTAGAGCCCCGCTATGCAGCCACACGGGACCTGGAGCCGCTCCCCGTGCAGCACAAGTGTTCTTGAGCTGCAGCCTCATCACAGGAGGGAGAGTTTGACTTTGCGGATGTGAGTACAGCTGGAGAATACAGCACAGAGAGTGAACACAGTGCAGAAGGGGAACACAACACAAAGAGCGAACACAACATGGAGGCAGAGCCGCAACCGGACTTGCCTCAGATCCTCTCCCAGCATGAGCCTCCAGGAGCTGGAGTTGCAGGAGAGGGAGCCTGCATCTATCAGGAATCCCGGGACACAACAACCCGGCACAGATTTTAACAATGATGATAGCGACACATTGCTATGACCAGACTTCCCAGGTGAGGGGGAGAAGGGGCCAGCCTACTTCTGAATCCACACACAGCACCAGCCTACAAGAGCCACCACAGAGCTGCTGGATGAAGAGTCCATGATCATACAAAAAGCAGTAGAGTTACTGGACGTCTTCCAAATCCATGATTGGCACCAGCCCCCAGGAACCACCACAGAGGCGCAGGATGAAGAGTCTGTGACCCAGCAGGATGTAGCAGAACTACCACAACCTGGTGGATCCCCCACAGCAGATGTGAGAGTCATAACATCACAACCACGATGCCGAATGCAGCTGAACAGCGTGCCACTCATAGTGATGAACTGGGTTCGGGTCCACAGAACCAAGCAACCGGGCCCACAGTTGGCCTGAACATCGTCGCCACCACCGACACCTATGAAGATCGCCATGCAGTTGAGACCAGCCACCGTTCAGATGGTGGATGGATCGAGATGGCAAACCAGCCATCTGCGGAAGATGAGAGCAGCTGGCGTGGATCAAGACGCAGTGTTGGAGTCGACCCAGCTGGTGTGGAATCCCGGCTGGGACATTATTGACAAGCATACCGTGGTTCCAGCAGGATGGCACTCGGGCCTGCTGCAACTGGCTCCTCCAGGGGCACGTCCACCACAAGCTCTCCTCAGGGCCCTTCCAACTGAGCTGCCCTCCTAAGAGAAACAAAAAGAAAAGAGGACTGTTTAGCTAGGGGCGTGGCTGCCGACGGATAATGGCAGAATAACCCACTCAGCCACGCTGGGCTATGCGGTGGTCTACCCGCTAGCCCTAGCTAGTGTTGGACTACATATGATACCAAATTGGTGAGGGCTGATTCAACCTTGCGTACTGTTCTGTTTTTCCAAGGGGGGGGGGAATGTGGTATAAGAAACCACAGGGTTAAATGGCACCCACGTGATGACGCAGCAATGTAGTGACATCATCACGCCAAGCCGATATAAAAGGGAGAGCTGGCCATCTTAGAGCTCTCTCTCAGCTCCTGACTATATGGCGCTCATCCACAACAGTAAGCCAGTACCCTATCAATAACAGTTTGTATAATAAAGTTTGCATTCCAAAGCAGCACCACTCTCCATTGGTCATTCTGGGTTTCCACACATAACAGTATCAGTTCACAGTGTTGTTAGGGTCGAGCCCCGACTCATCTTCATTTCTTCTTGATCCAGCGGCTCACATGGGACCGAATGGCTGCCCCGGGGCTCACGTCATTGGGGCTCACAGGTGGAGGAGGGACCGCTGGTGGAGTCGGACATCGGTTTGGTGGAAATTTAAAAGTGGCTTCAGCAACTGGTTGTGGCAGGAGGATGGGGGAGGAGCAGCCGGGCCATAGAACTGGAGCTAATAGCTAACAGGGAGCAGCTGGACAGTGAAAAAAACCTCTGGGATGGATTACAGAGGGACTCACCATCCGGCTGTCTTGGACCCGGTTCATGCAGGTAAGCTGCAGGGACTGCAGCTGCAGGTTAGCACTAGCTTGGTTTTCGTCATCAGCTTCACAGTCCAATTCTCCCAAATCTCCGTCATTATTATTGCTGTCTGGTAAATCACTCTTTTCACCTCTGTCTTCCTCTTCATTGGTATCCACTTCAAAACTCAGATCGAGAATGCTTTCCTCCATTTTCATCAAAATATGAACACGAGCTCATCGTTTTCAGATTGTAACAAGACTAGTAATTAATTCATTGTTAAACAAGTGATGTCACATATTTCAGGCCGACATTCCCACCCATTTCCGGTCACCTGAAACTGTCACTTTCGTTGACTTTTTTCTCTCTCTGGATCACAATTTATTCGAAAAAAAAAATGGTGATATTCAAGGAAATTATATCATTTCCAGCATAAACATACCAAATTCAGCCTAATTAAAAACCAATAAATTTCCCCATTTAAACATCCGTTTTATTTAGTAATTACACCTTAATGTCATTTTTTTGTTAAAGCCATTTCTGTTCTTAACCTAACTTTCTGCATATCCTTTCCAACTCAATCTCTCTGTCTAGCTAATCAATACAAGTCCTTTTCTCCTTCCTTAGTGTCCATCCTCACATACAACTCGCAATATGCCTTTTCCTTTGCCTTTGCTACCTCTCTCTTTGCCATGCGCCTAAATTCCAAATACTCCTGTCTACTTTATTTATCTCATTGACTATCCCACTTTTTCTTTGCTAACCTTTCTTTGAATACTTTCCTGTACGTCCTAATTCCACTGCCAAGTCTCCTTGTCTTCTTTCCTCTGTCCATTGAATACATCACATACCTTTCTACCCATTTCCCTCACTACTTTTGCTGTACTTTCCCAGTCATTTGGTAATTCTTCCCTTCCACCCTGAGCCTGTATCAACTCCTTCCTGAACTCTGTGCGACCTTATTCCTTCTGTAACTTCCCCCACTTAATCGTTGGTTCTGCCTTCACTCTCTTCCTCTTCTTGCTTTTTAAAGTCATCCTACAGACTACCGTCCGATGATGTCTAGTTACATTCTTCCCTGACATAGTTAAATTTGTCCCTGACTCCCCTGCCATCACCTTGTAGTCTCATATCTCTTTCAGATTTCTCCGATTTCTCCTGCTGAACGGTTATGTACAGGAAATCTTTCCTGCCACATGCCATTTCACTATACAGTAATTCACTCTGATGTTGAACTGTGGTCATAACTATGCTGCCATACTGCACCTTGCAGTCTAGTCACTGAAACGTGGCTAACAGAGCTAACAACAGATGCTAACATTGGACTGGAGGGTTTCCACTTAATACGGGCAGATCGGACACCAGATAGCGGGGAGAGCAGACGAAGTCTGGTCCAAGCTTGTCTTAATGAAGACAACCCCGAGCTTGTGGAACTACCCTGACCTGCTTGGGCTGCTGATGTCCATTCAAAACCTCCGACATACAGTGCATCCAGAAAGTATTCACAGCACTTCACTTTTTCCATGTTTTGTTATGTTACAACCTTATTGCAGAATGGATTAAATTCATTTTTTCCTCAAACTTATACACACAACACCCCATAATGACAACGCGAAAAAAGTGTTTGGTTTTTTTTACATTTTTGCAAATTTATTAAAAATAAAAAACTAAGAAATCACATGTACATGAATATTCACAGCCTTTGCCATGAAGCTCAAAATTGAGCTCAGGTGCATTCTGTTTCCACTGATCATCCTTGAGATGTTTCTACAGCTTAACTGGAGTCCACCTGTGGTGAATTCTGTTGTTTAGACATGATTTGGAAAGTCACACACCTGTCTATATAAGGTCCCACAGTTGACAGTGCATGTCAGAGCACAAACCAAGCATAAAGTCAAAGGAACTGTCTGTAGACGTCCGAGACAGGATTGTCTTGAGGCACAAATCTGGGGAAGGGTACAAAAAAATTTCTGCTGCTTTGAAGGTCCCAATGAGCACAGTGGCCTCCATCATCCGTAAATGGAAGAAGCTTGGAACCACCAGGACTCTTCCTAGAGTTGGCTGGCCATCTAAACTGAGTGATCGTGGGAGAAGGGCCTTAGTCAGGGAGGTAACCAAGAACCCGATGGTTGGAGCTGGAGCTCCAGCGTTCCTCTGTGGAGAGAGGAGAACCTTCCAGAAGGACAACCACCTCTGCAGCAATCCACCAATCAGGCCTGTATGATAGAGTGGCCAGACGGAAGCCACTCCTTAGTAAAAGGCACATGGCAGCCCACCTGGAGTTTGCCTAAAGGCATCTGAAGCACTCAGGGAACATGAGAAAAAAAATTCTCTGGTCTGATGAGACAAAGATTGAACTCTTTGGCGTGAATGCCAGGAGTCATATTTGGAGGAAACCAGGCACCGCTCATCACCAAGCCAACACCATCCCTACAGCGAAGTATGGTGGTGGCAGCATCATGCTGTGGGGATGTTTTTCAGTGGCAGAAACTGGGAGACTAGTCAGGATAGAGAGAAAGATGAATGCAGCAATGTACAGAGACATCCTGTATGAAAACCTGCTCCAGACAATTCTTGACTTCGGACTGGGGCAGCGGTTCATCTTTCAGCAGGACAACAACCTTAAGCACACAGCCAAGATATCACAGGAGTGGTTTCAGGACAGCTCTGTGAATGTCCTTGAGTGGCCCAGCCAGAGCCCAGACTTGAATCCAATTGAACATCTCTGAAGAGATCTGAAAATGGTTGTGCACTAACACTTCCCATCCAACCTGATGGAGCTTGAGAGGTTCTGCAAAAAGGAATGGGCGGAACTGCCCAAAGATAGGTGTGCCAAGCTTGTGGCATCATATTCAAAAAAACTTGAGGCTGTAATTGCTACCAAACGTGCATCAACAAAGTATTGAGCAAAGGCTGTGAATAATTATGTACATGTGATTTCTTAGGTTTTTTATTTTTTATTTTTAATAACTTTGCAAAAATGTCATTGTCATAATGGGGTATTGTGTGTAGAATTTTGAAGGAAAAAATAAATTTAATCCATTTTGGAATAAGGCTGTAATATAACAAAATGTGGAAAAAGTGAAGTGCTGTGAATACTTTCCGGATGCACTGTATGTATCGTGAGATAGTGGGGTACATACCTGGAACACTGAAGGCTGCGCAGACAAGAGAGCATCCCCCTGGCTGTATCGTCTCCCTCATCCTGCCATGCTTTGGTACACACACCATGTCGTCACCCTCCAGTGCCCGCTCCTGTCCCAGCCTGTCTCTCTCCAACCTCACAGCCAAAACACGGCCTGGAGGAGAGCTCATCATCCATGCCTCAGTCCATGCCGATGAGGAGGCATTCCTGGGCTCTGGCACTTCAGTTACACACTCATCCTCATTCTGCTTCAGCCCAGCGGAGCTCCGCTACACTGGCTCATGCGGCAGCTGCAACGCTGGTGTCCATGACAGCTGCCCTGCCAGCTCCTATGGCAGGTGCATTGTCAACTCCACGTCACCTTGTACCTATTGTACCAGCTCCACGTCGTCCCTCAGCTGTGTTGTTGTCTATTATCACGCCAGCTGCTTTGCCTGTCATCATGCCTACAGTGTCGGCTCCCACGTTTCCAGTGTTGGTGCCCACGTCTGCTGCTGTGCTTCAGATCACCTCTCGAGCAGCAGAGTCAACGGGATCCTTGTCAGTGGAGGAGCAGGACCGAAGGCAGGTCCTTTTCTTGTCTTTTTAACGTCAGTATTGGAGAGGATTTGTCTTGCTCCTGTCAGGGAGATCCAATTGCAGCTTCCGTCTGCTTCTGAGCTCTCCCTGCCAAGCTCTTCTGCTGGTGGTTGTGGTGTGGACCTGTTACCCACCCATGTTTCTTCCTCCCTGTCTGAGGTGGCTGCGTCAGGGATGGAGGAGCACTCCTCAATGCCTGTTTCTTCTGAGGTGCACGTACCAGCTCCAGCAGCCCATGAGGTGCACGCCGCTGTTCCAGCTGCCCCCGAGGAGCACATCGCAGCTTCAGTCCTCACTGAGGTGCACACAGCAGTTCCGGCAGTCTCCATGGTGCATGAGCCTGTCCCAACTGCCCCCGAGGTGCACATCCCTGCTTCAGTTCTCCCCGAGGTGCATGCAGTCTCCGAGGTGCACGAGCCTGCTCCAGCTGCCCCCCGAGGTGCACATCCCAGCTTCAATCCTCCCCGAGGTGCACACAGCAGCTATGGCAATCCCTGAGGTGCACTCCACAGCTCCAGTTCTGCCCGAGGTGCACGCTTTGGCTCTTGCGGCTCATCCTGTGGTGGTCACCCCAGCAGCAGAGGACCAGGAGCTCAGGCAAGTTCTTTTTTTTTTTTACTTTTATAACATCAGTACTAGTTAAGACTTGCCTAGCTCCTGGTGATTTCGGTGATGCCTCACCCTGCCCTTCTCCCCCATCCAAGGTGACTGCAGCGGGGGTGGTTCTCCAGGCGTCGGGGCTGGACGCTCCTGCACTATCTGTTTTAGAGATCAAGGCACCTGCACCCATTGCTCCAGAGGTCAAGGGACCTCCACCCATCGCTCCAGAGATCAAGGGACCTTCACCTGTCACTGAAGAGGTCAGGGGCCCTCCACCTGCTGTTTCTGAGGTGAGTGCACTGCAGTCACTGGGTTTGGAGCAAAAGATTCCTCAGTTTGTGCTAACCAAGTTCCGTGCTGAGGTTTGGAGGCCTATGAACTTTGGTTCTGACCCACTTCATCCCATGATCTGGTAGCCCAAGGACATCAGGAGGCTACCCAACCTGCCATGTTCTCTGGTTTGTGGCCGTTTGGACTTTGGGAGGCCTCCTGACTCACCTGGTCCCATTTTCTGGTGGCCCAAGGACAGTGGTAGGCCACCCAAACTATCTTGCATTCCGGTCTGGTGGTCTAGGGACTTTGGAAGACCACCGGACCCATCATGTTCTCTGGTCCAGGGGCTCTTGGATGCTGATTGACCCCCCCCCCCCCATTCACTGTGCTCCCCGGTCTAGTGATCCTGGCACTCTAGAGACTATCTGTTGGACATTTTTTTGTGAGATTCCTATGTTTGTTTTTCCCACTGTGCCTTGTCCCCCTCCCCCTGCCCGTTTTGGTGTTATTATGTTGGGTTTTTTTGTTTTGTTTTGTTTAGAGTTGTCTGTGATCCACCCCTTAAAGGAGCGATTATGTCAGATTCTGGGTACGGTCTGGGAAGGTGTCCACGCCTCTTGTCCATTTTGTTCATCTGTGATTATTATTATTATAATTAGTAGATTGCCCTCTGTGTATTATTATTATTTAGTATAGGTATTGTCTCCTGTGTCTCCCCAGGTTTGCTGTGCCAGCCTGTTTGTCTTTAGTGTCTTTACGGTGGTCCTGTGGTATAATTATCTAGCTATTGTCTCCAGTCCCTCATGTTTCTGTATCCATAGCCACTCCCTCATGTGTGCTTCTGTTCTTCCCTTGATTGTTGTCCCATCTGTCTCACATTTGTAATTATTAGTTACCCTATTTATGTTACTTTGTGCATGTGCTCGGGCTGGCATCATCATCATCATTCACTTTTGGTTTTCTTGTGTTGTTTTCTGCCACAGTGCAGTTATTTATTATCTATGTTATGTTTTGTTCCTTGAGTTTCCCATTTATTTAATAAAGTGTTACTCCGGAGTTCAGTCTGCGCTCTGGGTCCTCCTTCCACCCATCCTGTACTGCCTAGAAGGCAGTACTATGACAGTATGTACATATATTATCTTATATGAATATACTTCACCTCTAAATTATTACAGATTTATTGTATTTTTAATCACTTTAGCACATGGGCTGCACGGTGGCGCAGTGGTTTAGCACTGTAGCAGCACAGTTTTACCCTCAGCTGGGGGATCGCGGGGACCGTGAGATCGTGGGTTAGATCCCTGGCCAACAGTGATCTGTGTGGAGTTTGCATGTTCTCCCCGTGTTTGTGTGGGTTTACTCCGGGATTTCTCCAGTTTCCTCCCACATACCAAAAACATGCAGGTTAGGGAGTTAAGGGGCGCTTGCGCATGCAGCGACCGGCAGCTGGTGGTTTGTCACCAGTCTGCAAAACAAATCTACCTACTGGTACAAAATAAGTAATAAAAAAAAATATATAAAAAATGGTTAGCTTAACAGACTCCTGCATAAAAGTGCACAGAAGTTTTAAAGAACACCACATTTATTTTATTTAATCAGAATCACAACAGTCATAAGCCAATAGGAGACACAGTGCACTTACATCAATCTTTTACATACAGTCTGTTTCAAACCTGAGAAAACAGATAAATATTCTACAAAACTTACCTTTCTAATGCTTTTATCTTAACTGGCATTTTTAATAACATTTTAACAGATAATTCGCAATGAAATATTAATATAAAGTGCATCACTTTGCAAGAAATACAGTAAGTGTTGTCCTTTAAATGCCAAATACATTTTTAGATTTTCATGATCAAAATTATAATGTAATAATTCCAGTTTTCCAATATTAGAGTATCCACCTTATTCCTGGGGGTGCCGCTGTAGGAACAATTATGGGCGGAGCTTCCGGTTGCAGCTGACCTAGTGTTAAATCAGTCAGTTTGAGTGGAGTAGCAGGGGCATTTAAAATAGCGTTTTTAAAAAGTTTTTAAAATTCATTTTAATGTATAGACCACATACGTATTTTGCACTCAAGTGGCAGCTAATTTCAGCTCTTCTAGTTTTTGTATTTTTTGAATGTTTTAGTGTAGTTCTGGTACTTGGTGGTATTTGTGGTTGTGCCAGACTGGATAAATGGAGGTTTCTCAACACACAGTGACAGGCGAACATCCAAGCACGGTGATGTGGTGAACGTCTGCTCTAAGGTAAATTTGATTATGTCCAACATATTTTAACAAAATGCAGCCAACTTTATTGTGGTGGAAACATTGATATATGTGATCGGTGCTGGCAAAATGAGTCGGAATGTGCACCGTGTCATTACGAGCTACAGGCAGAGAAATCATAAATCGTGACTCTCTTTGTTTGCTAGCGGCAAGTCTGGGGAAAACCCCCGTGAGTGCCTGGTATCACTGGAAAGCTGTGAAATCGTACTTTCTAAAAAAAAAAGCTGTTTTTGCAGAAAGCATAACTCCCGACCGATCGAACGTGAGTTTTCAACCTAGCTAAAATATAAACAAATCATCTTTTTATGGGTCAGTTTTTGCGTACTACCTATAAATTAAATATCATTTTGAAGGTCTTTCAATACAGGATATGGAAATAATGTTACATCCGTTTTGAAAATGCCCTCAAAGTGACTCATTTTGCCAGCATGGGTCATTTCTTTACAGCGTTAGCATCTTAGCAGTGGCACTAACAAATGGAGCTACAGTCTGTGAGGCTGTCATGACTCGCCATTCATCATCGGCTCCTGCTGCGCGCACACCTGCGCCTCGTCAGCAACAGACTTCTTAACCCACTCAGCCCTGTGCTTCGGCCTGAAGCCGTCTGTTCCCTTCAGCTCGTCTTGGTGATTGGAACCCCCATGACCGGCAAGACTACGCTTAACTGTAAGCATCTTACCTTGTTTCTTCAGTCCTCTCCCCTGTGCACAGGTGGATTCCTCGGCGGCGGACCTTCACCTTCGCCAACCTCTCCACACTACTGCCACAGGCACCTCAGGCTGCTGTCTTCTGGGCTCATCCCTTGCTGATGCCAGCCACCTGTCATACCAAGTAAGAAGCTGTCATTCTCACATTCCCCGTCTGGGTGTGTTGCCCTTTACCTTGTCCCTCTGCTTTGTCGTTATAGGGTTGCCTGGCTGTACGATGGTCTGCTCTGCTACCTGCACTTGGAAGTCCATCCTCAACACATAGCCATATCCCACTCACGCATTCATCCATACCTGTCTGTCAATAAAAGCTGTTAAATCTATTCTGAGCCTGCGTGTGTGTCTCCTGAGCCGGACATTATGTCAGTACGGCTTCAGCAGAGCGGCTCGGCAGACAGCGGGCTCGCACGCCGTCTTTCCACCCTCGAGGCTTGAGTAGATTTAATAGCCCACCAACAGCAGGTAATTTTGAATCAGTTGACCTCAGTTACTCACCGGTTAGACCGCCTGGACCCCCAGCAGGCGTTCCCCCCGGCTTCCCAGGGAGGGTTAGCTCTTGTCGCTCCAGTGGCCAGCCAGCCTACCGCAGGAACACCGACCCGGCTTACACCGATCCCAACTCCGGCCCGTTTTAACGGGAAGCTTGGCGGAGCTCGGGGTTTCATTATGCAGTGTGAGTCGGTGTTCATGCGCGTTCCCGGGGACTTCCCCTCAGACCACAGCCGGATTGGTTACGTAGGTAATCTCCTGGAGGGGCGAGTGCTAACCTGGGCTTACGCCGTAATGGCGAAGCCCAGTTACGCGAACCTCTCCTATAACCAGTTCGTGCGAAACTTCCTCGAAGTGTTTGATCACTCTCGGCTCGATAGCGTCCTAACCGATCGTCTCCTTGCTCTCCAGCAGGGAAGTCGGTCGACGACGGACTACGCCATCGACTTCCGGGTCGCTGCAGAGGAAGTAGGCTGGGGCGAGGCGGCACTTTGTGGCATCTTTCTCCGCAGCCTCAGCTCCGGTCTGAGGGATGAATTGGCCAGTCGAGATCTCCCAGAGACTCTCGCGGAGCTAATCTCCGTAGCGATTAGCTTGGATAACAGGCTGCGCGAGCACTCCTCCGAGCGGAAGACGACCAACCGCTCGCGAGGAGGCTCCGTTCGCTTGCCTCAAGCTCGCCCCCTGGCGTTACCGCCACCGGAGTCCTCCGAGGAGTCGGAGGCAATGGTGGTTGGCCGGTCAAAGCTCCCTCCAGCGGAGAAACAACGCCGCTGGAAGTTGGGCCTGTGCATGTATTGCGGAGGCAGCCAACATACCGTGGAGAATTGTCCGGAGAAGCCAAACTGGGAGGTCCGCGAGTCACTGTAGGGGGCCTTGCGGACTCTAACCGGACAAAGCCCCTCACCAGCCTTTCTTTGCCTATCCGTTTCTGTCACAACGCCATGGGGCATCTTACTCACGCACTGGTGGACTCTGGAGCAGAGCAGAGTTTCATTTCTAAGAGCCTGGAAACCCAATTGGGCATCCCCTGTCATCCTCTGCCAACTCCGCTCAGCCTGGTCACCCTCTCTCAAGCTCCCCTCGGGCGTGTGACCCATCGTACCAAGCCCATTCCTGTAATCATCTCAGGTAACCATCGGGAGGATCTTGTTCTCTATGTCCTGTCCACCTCTGTCTCACCAGTCATCCTAGGCTACCCCTGGCTGTGCCTACACAACCCGGTGCTGGATTGGCAGGCCGGAGGCATTGCTGCCTGGAGTTCGTTTTGTATGAGCACCTGCCTCCAGTCCGCAGCCTGCGCCCCGTCCTCACCCCCTCTGGCCAAGGACGCTGCACCACCTGATCTCACCCTGGTGCCCTCGGAGTTTCACGACCTAGGCCTCGTCTTCAGTAAGTCCAAGGCAATGTCGCTTCCCCCTCACCGGCCCTATGATTGTGCAATTAACATCCGCACGGGGGCTCCCTTACCCTCTGGGCGTCTTTACAGCCTGTCAGCGCCAGAGAGGGAAGCGATGGACGCCTACCTGAAGGAGTTGCTCAGCGCAGGAATCATCCGCCCATCTTCGTCCCCGCTCGGCGCAGGGTTCTTCTTTGTATCCAAAAAGGACGGTTCTCTCCGCCCCTGCATAGACTATCGGGCCCTCAACAACATCACAGAGAAGGACCGCTATACCCTGCCGTTGATGGACACCGCCTTCCACTCCCTCCAGGGGGTGACCTGGTTCACCAAGCTGGACCTCCGCAGCGCCTACCACCTCGTCCGGATCCGGGAGGGAGATGAGTGGAAGACAGCCTTCCGTACTCCAACTGGTCACTTTGAATACCTGGTGATGCCGTTCGGATTAACCAATGCCCCCGCAGTATTTCAGCGCCTCATAAACGACGTCCTTCGTGACTTCCTCGGCCTCTTCGTCTTTGTGTACCTGGACGACATCCTAATCTTCTCCAGGACACGAGACGAACACCGGGTCCACGTGAGGCGGGTCCTGCAGCAGCTGCTTGAGAACAGGTTGTACGTCAAGGCCGAAAAATGCGAATTCTATGCCAAGACCACCTCCTTCCTGGGGTTCGTGATTTCCCACGACCAAGTCCTGCCCGACCCCACTAAGGTCAAAGCGGTGGTCGACTGGCACACACCGACCTCCAGGAAGCAAGTACAACAGTTCATAGGATTCGCCAACTTCTACCGCTGCTTCGTGCCAAACTTCGGCGCCATCGTCGGCCCATTGACCCACCTCACCTCGCCTAAGACCCCCTTCCGGTGGACCGAAGAGGCAGCTGCGGCATTTCTTGCACTCAAGAAGGAGTTCTCTTCCTCCCGGGTCCTTACCCAGGTCGACCCCGCGCTGCAGTGCTTGGTGGAGGTCGATGCGTCCGATACAGGAGTAGGGGCGGTGTTGTCCCAGCGGTCGCCCGCCGATGGGATCAAGCGACCCTGCGCCTTCTTCTCTCGATGCCTGTCGCCTGCCGAGTGCAATTATGACGTCGGGGATAGGGAGCTCCTCGCAATCAAGCTTGCCCTGCAGGAGTGGCGCCGCTGGCTGGAGGGGGCTGCTCTGCCGTTCATAGTGCTAACGGACCACAAGAACTTGGAGTATTTGAGATCTGCTAAACGTCTGAATGCCCGCCAGGCGTGTTGGTCCTTGTTCTTTGCCCGTTTTCGCTTCACCATCACGTACCGCCCTGGTTCGAAGAACGGCCTGCCTGACGCCCTATCCAGGCAATTTGCCCCCGAAACATCTGAGAAGTCAGCGCACACCATCCTGCCCAGCTTGTGTATCGTGGGGGCGATGTCCTGGGCCATCGAGGACAAGATCCGGAAGGCGCAGGAGACTGAACCGGACCCTGGCGGCGGACCGGAGGGGAGGCTATTCGTTCCATCTTCAGTCCGGGGGGAGTTTATCATTGGATTCACACCTCCAAGTTCGCCTGTCATCCTGGGGTCTCCCGGCTGGTCGATCTCCTCCAGCGGTCCTTCTGGTGGCCTGGTCTGCAGAAGGACGCCGATAACTATGTCCGGGCCTGCCCAGCCTGTGCCACCGGCAAGTCAGGTAACGCTCCCCCTGTGGGTCTGCTCCAGCCCCTGCCGATCCCAGGCAGGCCCTGGTCTCACATAGCCCTTGACTTCGTCACCGGTCTCCCAGTCTCAAACAACTACTACGCAGTATTGACCATCGTCGACCGCTTCTCCAAGGCCGCCCACTTCGTGCCACTGCAAGGCCTCCCTACGGCGCGAGAGACAGCGGACCTCCTTGTCCATCACGTGGTCAGACTGCATGGGATACCGGTGGACGTTGTGTCGGATCGGGGGCCCCAATTCGTCTCCGAGGTGTGGAAGTGCTTCTGTAACGCCCTGGGAGCCACGGTAAGCCTCACCTCCGCCCACCATCCGCAGTCCAACGGGCAATGCGAACGGGCCAACCAGGAGCTGGAAGCTGCCCTCTGCTGCGTCACCGCCTCCAACCCGGCCTCTTGGAGCACGCATCTGGCCTGGGTGGAATACGCCCACAACTCCACTCGGTCTTCTGCCACTGGTATGTCCCCCTTCAAGGCCTCCCTGGGTTACGATCCGCCATTGTTCCCGGCGCAGGAGGGTGAGTTGGCCGTCCCGTCCATCCAGGCGCACCTGAGACAGTGCCGGAGTTGCCCTTTACCTTGTCCCTCTGCTTTGTCGTTATAGGGTTGCCCGGCTGTACGACGGTCTGCTCTGCTACCTGCACTTGGAAGTCCATCCTCAACACATAGCCATATCCCACTCACGCATTCATCCATACCTGTCTGTCAATAAAAGCTGTTAAATCTATTCTGAGCCTGCGTGTGTGTCTCCTGAGCTGGACATTATGTCAGAGGCCACTTTTTAAGGTCATCTTCTCATCCCTCCATAGTTGTGGGAAATGGTATGATTATATTACTGTTTTGAGGTGCAAGAGGCCGTGTTTACACATTTCTGATGCCAAAGTCATTGTTTTTTAACAAGGAAAAGTGTCCCATTTCAGTGACAACCATATGTTCTAAACTAGTACCGGAAGTTGCTACCATAATTCATGCCAGGCATCATGGGGCCTAGGAATAAGGTGGATAGTCATGACCAAAAAGTTTTACTTTTAAAGAAATGTCCCAAGCTTTGTGATGAGTTTATTTTTTTGTCGATCAAAATTATTTCATATTTATCTACTATAGGCAAAATTCAGATGCATGGAGAAAGCAAAAGCAAAAATAATCAATCAAATTTGAATATCACAGAAAAAAACAAAGAAAACTGGAAGAAAGCACAAAAAAGCTATAAATTTGCCAGGAAAAAACAAATATGTAAAAAAAAACCAGCAAAGTTATAATTAGGGGAAAAGTTGGGGAAAAGGTTGCACATTTAAATTTTTATTTATTTTTATTTTTGAGTAAAAAACAAAAATTGCAAAAACAAAAAAAACCTCATAAATTTGCAATTGACAACCCAAAGCAATAGACACACCAGCTTTCCAGTCACGTCCTTAACTTACCAACCAAAAAAGAACACAGAGTGTTATATATTGCATTTTAAATACTGATCTTTCAACCTTCATGTAACAGGTGTTTTTTATGTCCACCTGTTAGAGTTTAATTATAAATTTAAATTTTCCCTAGTGGCTGGATCTGGTAGCTACCAGTTCTACCAGCTGTCAGTCCCATACGGAACATTCTGTATGTACAAAATGTACATACACAGCATTCCGTACATAGGGAACATGTTCCGTATGGACATGTGTGGTAGATGTACGGAGCATGTACGTAGCAACGTACGGAGCAAATACGTACTTCTGGGGCCACACGAGTCGGGTGCTTTTTTGCAACAGTGGTTCAAGTCTGATTTTTTCTTCCTATTTCTTATTTACTATCTCTCTTCTCTGGACAGACTTCTGATCCAGCGACACCTTGCCCATCACAGACACGCAGATCACCCCAAATGTCTCCCGAGCGGGTGGACGGAGCCATTGTTTATAGCAGGAGACGGTACAACAGGGACCAGCTGTTAGCACTTAACCGGCCCACGGTGCTAACGCAAAAACTCGACATACTGGGAGAAATCACTCAGAAACAGTGTGGATGTTGGGTTGGAGTGAGGCGGCGAGCGAGGAACATAAGGTACAGACCCGTGATCCCGTCCGTTATCATGGGGAATGTACGATCGCTTCTCAATAAGATAGACGAGCTTGCGGCCATGTCCCGCTATGAGAACACCTTCAGAGAGATTAGCATGATGTTGTTTACTGAGATGTGGCTAACAGAACTAGCAACAGATGCTAACATTGAACTGGAGGGCTTCCACGCAACACGGGCAGACCGGACACCAGACAGTGGGAAGACAAGGGGCGGAGGAGTGATAATGTATGTTAATAACAGATGGTGTAAACCGGAATACATCACGGTTAAAGAGCAACACTGCAGCAAGGACACTGAGTTGCTATCTGTTAGCACGCGGCCTGTTTACCTCCCTAGGGAATACTCACACGTGATCTGCATTGTTGTTTATGCACATCCGTCGGCGAACACTGGGGCAGCACATGACATCATCCACTCAGTCACTTGCAGGCTTCTGACAGAACACCCAGATGCTCTCCTCCTCATCTCGGGTGATTTTAACCATATTTCACTGTCCTCCATTCTGCCCACATTCACCCAGTATGTCACGTGCCACACCAGAGACAATAAAACACTGGACTTATTTTATGCAAATACTAAGGAGGTGTACACCTCATCGCCACTCCCCCCACTTGGGAGATCAGATCACAACTTGGTTCACCTTCTGCCTGTGTACAAACCCCTAGTACACAGACAACCTCCAGTTATGCGCACAGTGAAGGTATGGTCTGAGGAGGCAATGGACGCTCTAAAGGACAGTTTTGAAATCACTGCCTGGGAGCAGCTCTGCGATCCACATGGTGAGGATATTGACAGCTTCACTTACACCATCACAGACCACTTAAACTTCTGTGTGGACAACACCATACCCACCAAGATCATATGGTGTTACTCAAACAACAAACCCTGGATCAACCCCGAGATAAAGTCCCTGCTGAGAGAAAAGAAAATGATCTTTAGGTCGGGAAACAGGGAGGAGCTGAAGTCCATACAGAGGGAGCTAAGGAGGAAGATCAGAGAGGGTAAGGACAGCATCAGGAAGAAGATGGAGAACAAGCTGCAACAGAGCGACATCGGCGAGGTCTGGAGAAGCCTCAAAACCATCTCTGGGCTCCAGAATACCTCCTCCCAGGCCACAGGAGGCAGTGAGTGGGTGAACAACCTGAACCTGTTTTTAACAGGTTTGACCAACCGCCCTCCCCTCCACCTGCACACCAATCACTGCTGTCTCTACTGTCATCTAATCCTGCTGCCCACCCCTTCCTCCACCAACACTCCCCCACTCCCAGCACACAGCCCCCCTGCCCGAACCTGACCCTCACTAAGACCCAGGTGTGGGTGGAGCTGGGGAAGTTCAAGGCGAGGAAGGCATCGGGTCCAGACTGCATCAGCACGAAGCTCCTCAAGTCCTGTGTAGACCAGTTGTGTGGGATTGTGGAGCACATCTTCAACCTGAGCCTGAAGCTGGGGAGGGTACCACAGCTGTGGAAAACATCTTGTGTGATACCCGTACAAAAGAGTTCCCACCCCAGAGACCTGAACAGCTACAGACCAGTGGTCCTGACTTCTCACATGATGAAGACCCTGGAGAGACTGCTCCTTGCTCATCTCCGCCCCCTGGTGGGACCAGCGATGGATCCACTCCAGTTCACCTACCAGCACGGCATCGGGGTGGAGGATGCAGTGATCTTCCTTCTACACCGTTCCCTGTCACACCTGGAAAAGCCTGGAAACATGGTGAGGATCATGTTCTTTGATTTCTCCAGTGCTTTCAACACCATCCAACCAGTGATCTTGAGGGACAAGCTGCTGTGCGCAGGGGTGGACCAGCACCTGTCATTGTGGATCCTGGACTACCTCACAAACTGGCCTCAGTTTGTGAGAACCCAGGATTGTGTTTCCAACACGATCATCTTCAGTACAGGGGCCCCCAGGGAACAGTTCTGGCTCCCATCCTGTTCACCTTTTATACTGCAGACTTTTCACACAACCCAACACACTGCCATCTACAGAAGTTCTCTGACAACTCTGCAATTGTCGGCCTCATCTCTGACGGAGTTGATGCTGAGTACAGAGGACTTATCCAGTGCTTCGTGGACTGGTGCCATCGGAACTGCCTCCAGATCAATGTAAGGAAAACTAAGGAGCTGGTGGTGGATTGCCACAGGCGAGGACAACCTCTCACAATACCAGTAAACATCCAGGGAACAGACATTGAGATGATGACATCCTACAAGTACCTTGGTGTTCATTTGAACAATATACTAGACTGGTCACACAATACCGACGCACTCTACAAGAAGGGACAGCGCAGGCTGTTTTTACTGAGGAGGCTCAGGTCTTTTGGCATATAAGGGGTGCTCCTGAAGACCTTCTACGATTCGGTGGTGGCATCAGCCAACACATTTGGAGTGGTCTGCTGGGGCAACAGCATCACGACAGCCAACAGAAAGGGACTGAACATACTGATTAAGAAAGCTAGCTCTGTCCTGGGGCAGCGCCTCAAACAAGTGGAGGAGATAGGAGAGAGAAGGATGGTGGCCAAGCTGTCATCTCTTCTGAAGTCCGAGTCCCACCCCATGCAGGACATGCTGAACGCAGACCGAGAGGTTTTGCAGGTTCTTCCTACCTACTGCTGTCAGACTTTATAACCTAAGCAGGGCTGCTCGTAGAGGTTGTAAAAAAACCCCAAAAATTTTATGACCTAATAAGCATCGAATACAAAAGATGCAACAAACTTGCACAATAATGGTCTCCTCCATTACACAACCAGGACAATATCAATCGCTACAGAGGGTGACAATTAGACTGACTCAAATACGAAATACTGTATGCTGTATGGGTACATGTTCATACTAGGTGGGGCAACTTAATAGACCATTATGCTGTTTATTCCATCTAGCTACAATGCTCCGCACTGTGTATATATATATTTGTGTAGATATGTATATCCACTGCTCTTTTTATCTTATCTGCTAAATTATTGCTCTGAGTGTTGCTATCCCTGTGCTGTTGCAATCCTGGAATTTCCCCACTGTGGGACGAATAGAGGCTTATCTTAATCTTATCTTATGTTCGGTAACATTTCTTAGTAATCTCTGTACTGATACGTGTTAACACTAGGTGGTAGTATGATCACATGAGATAGCAGGTAGATTCAGGAAGTGGTTAAACATGTTGAACTAGAAGTGGTAAATAAAAAGAGAAGCACGTCTTGCTAGCATGGTGACTGAGACTAAGTATCTTCGTTATATGTAAATAACAAACATTACATGGTACCAGGACGGGTAAACTTTGTCAAGAGTGACACAAAACAAAGACGGATGCATTCAAACCACCAGGAAAGTTGAAACTGACTGGAAATGTGGATGCAAATTAGAAGGCTTTCAAGCAGCGATTTCTGCTGTATCTTTCGGCTGTTGAAGAGGATAGACAGGCAGATGAGAGAAAAATAGCCATACTGCTAACTGTCGCCAGCAAAGAAGCCATAGAAGTCTTCAATACTTTTGTGTTTGCGCAGCCAGAGGACAAAGACAACTTTGAAGAAGTCCTAAAAAAGTTTGATGAGCACTGTCTGTCAAAGAAAAACAAAACCTATGAAAGGTATGTCTTCCGCTCACATATGCAGCACCAAGAAGAAACATTTGATAACTTTCTGATAGACCTCAAACTAAAAGCACAATCTTGCAATTTTGGTGATCTCAGAGACTCTGTGATAAGGGATCAGATAGTATTTGGAACAAAAGATAAGAAGCTCAGAGAGAAACTACTGAGAGAAACTGAGCTCACGTTGGAAAGTGCTATAAAAATATATCATGCCAGTGAGCTAGCACACCAACTTGTAATGACTTTTGATGAGCCTCCTTTGGGAGCAGTGAGCCAAGGTGAAGAGAAAGTCCATGCTTTGTCCGTGAAAGGGAAACAGCAGGGCAGAATTAAAAGCAATTAGAGAGGTATATTCCTGTAAGAAATGTGATGAAAAACACAACCAGAGACAATGTCCTGCTTATGAAAAAACATGTGCAAAGTGTAAAGGAAAAAAACCATTATGCAAAAATGTGTGTCACTAAAGACATTAAAAAAGGACGAGTGCACACAGTGGCAAAAATGGATGACGGTGATGATTTAAGCCAAACATTTTTCATCAAGATGGTGTCATGCAACAACAATGATAGTGCACAGCCCACGCAGACTAGAGTCACTGGTCAGACAGTGGGTGCAGTCAAAAGTGATAAGTGGATTGCACCACTGTGGGTTAATGGAACAATTGTGCCATTTAGGACTGACACAGCAGCTAAAGCTAACTTAATAAATGAGAATTATGTCAATGCACTGAAAATAAAGCCTAAAATAATCACCAGCAAGATCACACCACTCACTGCATACAATGGTCAGCCAATTGAGACAATAGGAGGATGTAAACTTACTGTGAAAGTGAATGGCAAGCAGCACAGTCTGTTGTTTGTCATTGTACCTAATGGACATGAATCACTCCTAGGAGATAAAGCATTGGAGGACCTAGGTTTGGTTAAGAGGATCTACCAGATAAAACAGTGAAAACATAACAATGGACAATCATAGCCAAGAAACAACACTTACAATGTGAAGGAGCTGCACACATTGTAAAACAGTTCCCCTCTGTCTTCAAAGGACATGGAACATTAAAATACACCTACAAGATTCAACTCAAGAGTGATGCCAAGCCTGTAGTGCATGCCCCATGGAGAGTGCCAGCAGCACTTCGAGCTGGCTTGAAAAAAGAGCTGGACAGAATGACACAACTCGGTGTCGTTGAGCGAGTTGAGAAGCCCACTGATGGGGTGAATTCCATCACATGTACCAACAAACAGAATGGAGAGTTACGAGTTTGCCTTGATCCTAAGGATTTGAATGAAAATATTAAAAGAGAACACTACCCAATCCCAACATGAGATGAGATAACCAGTGACATTGCATAAAATTAGTGAAATTAGCAAGTTGGGTGCCTTGCAGGGATTGTGGCAGCTGAAGCTGGATCCAGAAAGTAGTAGGTACTGCACCTTCAACACACCGTTTGAGCAGCACCGTTTTCTGAGGCTTCCGTTTGGTATTGTCTCAGCTCCAACAATTTTCCACAGGGCTATGGAGTCCATAATAGAGGGTCTAGAAGGCTTAAGAGTGTACATTGATGATTTGGTGATCTGGGGAATGACACGCCAGCAACATGATGAAAGACTAAGAAAACTCCTTAACAGGGTTTAGGACAGTTGACTAATACTGAACAACAACAACAAAAAAAAATAAAAATGTGAGTTTGGTGTCACAGAAATTACCTTTTTAGAGACAAGCTTTCAGGTGAAGGGGTTGAGCCTGATCAGTCAAAAGTGCAGGCTATACTGGACATGCCTACTCCCACTGATAAAAAAAAAGGAGTCCTGAGAGCCATGGGAATGATCAGCTTCCTTAGAAAATTCATTCCTCATCTTTCTTCCAAAACAGCATGCCTCGGAGAGTTGCTCCAACATAACAAGAAATTTGAGTGGTCAACACAACATGAAAAGGAATGGGAAAAAACTACAGGAAATTCTAACCACAGAGCCTATCCTCACATTCTTTGACCCCTCAAAACCAATAAAGATCTCTACTGACACCTCAAAAGATGGTTTGGGAGTTGTTGTGCTTCAAGCTACAGGGGTTAAATGGCTGCCGGTAGCATACGCGTCGAGATCAATGACAGAGACGGAAAAATTGCTATGCCCAAATTGAGACTCTGGGTTTAGTGTATGGGTGTAGTAAGTTTCAAAGTTATGTCTATGGTTTGCCAACCTTCACTGCAGAGACTGATCACAAACCACTGGTGCCAGTTGTCAAGAAGAACCTCAATGACATGTCTCCAATGCTGATTGCAGAGCAACCAACTGCACCATAGCAAAAGGTGGGCATTGATCTCTTCCATTTGCATGACAAGGACTATGTCTTAGTCATAGACTATTATTCAACTACCCTGAGGTAGCCCAACTCACTAGTTCATTGGCACAGTCTGTCATCATACACATAAAAAGCTTCTTTTCTAGACATGGAATCTCACAGTGTGTGATTAGTGACAATGGCCCCCAGTACAACTTTGCAGAGTTCAGGGAGTTTGCCAAGCAGTATGGATTTCATCACACTACATCTAGCCTACTGCGTACACGGGCTAACGGACAAGCAGAAAAAGGAGTCCAAATTGTAAAAAGACTGTTGAAAAAGGCAAGAGATAGCAATACTGACCCATATATTGCTTTGCTAAGTTACAGGACAGCAGCACTAGAGTGTGATACATCACTAGCAGAGCTTCCAATGCGTCACAGGCTGTGCACCACTTTACCACACATTATCACAGGGAAAGACAAGGACAACAACAGAGAACTGACTAACAAGAGAAATAAACTGAAATTCAAACAGAAAATGAACTATGACAGATCAGCAAGGAGACTGGAACCTCTTTGTGAAAGGGACATTGTGAGAATTGAGGATCCTAATGCTTGGACCAGAAAGGCAACGGTTCTCAGTGAACTGGATCCCAGATCCAATATGGTGAGAACAGAGGATGGACAAGTGTTGAGAAGAAACAGGAAGAGTCTTTTGACGATTCTGGGGGACACTGAAGGGCAATCTCAGGAAACTGAGTCTGGAAAGAATGTCAATGTGACACCAGATTTGCAACACAATGAGCCTGCTTCACTTTCCCCAGGTGTTGTCACTCCAGCTCTGAGGCGATCCACCAGAAACAGGAAGCCACCTGAGAGACTCATAGAACAATGAACTGTTGAAGTTGTTAACAAAAAAAGTTGACAGTTAGATGTTATGTGTTTTGATTTCTTGTTTTGATTAGGTTACCAGCGCCGGTCATGGCAGCTCTGCCGCCATTGGTGTGTGAATGTGTGTGTGAATGGGTGGATAGCAGGATCTGTAAAGCGCTTTGGTCATCTAGAGATGAGAAAAAGCACTATATAAGTGAACGCCATTTACCATTTACCATCAGTGTGCAGTGTACTTGTGAAAAAAGAAGAAAAACATTTTCTTTGCACTGCATTAAGACATCTTGAATGTTAGTAAGAATGTTTATACAGTTGCAGTCTTGGAATGCTGTATATCTGTTATAGTTATCAAGTTATACTAACTTGCTCAGGAAAGGGAATGTACTGATAGGTGTTAACACTAGGTGGCAGTATGATCACATGAGATAGCAGGTAGATTCAGGAAGTGGTTAAACATGTTGCACCGGAAGTGGTAAATACAGTGGGGCAAAAAAGTATTTAGTCAACCACCAATTGTGCAAGTTCCCCCGCTTAAAAGATGAGAGAGGTCTCCAATTTTCGTCATAGGTATACCTCAACTATGAGAGACAAAATGAGAAGAAAAAAAAATCCAGAAAATCACAATGAAGGATTTTTAATGAATTAATTGGTAAATTCCTCGGTAAAATAAGTATTTGGTCAATAACAAAAGTTCATCTCAATACTTTGTTATATACCCTTTGTTGGCAATGACAGAGGTCAAATGTTTTCTGTAAGTCTTCACAAGGTTTTCACACACTGTTGCTGGTATTTTGGCCCATTCCTCCATGCAGATCTCCTCTAGAGCAGTGATGTTTTGGGGCTATCGCTGGGCAACATGGACTTTCAACTCCCTCCAAAGATTTTCTATGGGTTGAGATCTGGAGACTGGCTAGGCCACTCCAGAACCTTGAAATGCTTCTTACGAAGCCACTCTTTCATTGCCCGGGCGGTGTGTTTGGGATCATTGTCATGCTGAAAGACCCAGGCATGTTTCATCTTCAATGCCCTTGCTGATGGAAGGAGGTTTTCACTCAAAATCTCACGATACATGGCCCCATTCATTCTTTCCTTTACACGGATCAGTTGTCCTGGTCCCTTTGCAGAAAAACAGCCCCAAAGCATGATGTTTCCACCCCCATGCTTCACAGTAGGTATGGTGTTCTTTCTCCTCCAAACACGACAAGTTGAGTTTTTACCAAAAAGTTCTATTTTGGTTTCATCTGACCATATGACATTCTCCCAATCCTCTTCTGGATCATCCAGATGCTCTCTAGCAAACTTCAGACGGGCCTGGACGTGTACTGGCTTAAGCAGGGGGACACGTCTGGCACTGCAGGATTTGAGTCCCTGGCGGAGTAGTGTATTACTGATGGTAGCCTTTGTTACTTTGGTCGCAGCTCTCTGCAGGTCATTCGCTAGGTCCCCCCATGTGGTTCTGGGATTTTTGCTCACCGTTCTCGTGATCAGTTTGACCCTACAGGGTGAGATCTTGCGTGGAGCCCCAGATCGAGGGAGATTATCAGTGGTCTTGTATGTCTTCCATTTTCTAATAATTGCTCCCACAGTTGATTTCTTCACACCAAGCTGCTTACCTATTGCAGATTCAGTCTTCCCAGCCTAGTGCAGGTCTACAATTTTGTTTCTGGTGTCCCTTGACAGCTCTTTGGCCTTGGCCATAGTGGAGTTTGGAGTCTGACTGTTCGAGGTTGTGGATAGGTGTCTTTTATACTGATAATGAGTTCAAACAGGTGCCATTAATATAGGTAACGAGTGGAGGACAGAGGAGCCTCTTAAAGAAGAAGTTACAGGTCTGTGAGAGCCAGAAATCTTTCTTGTTTGTAGGTGACCAAATACTTATTTTACCGAGGAATTTACCAATTAATTCATTAAAAATCCTTCAATGTGATTTTCTGGATTTTTTTTTCTCATTTTGTCTCTCATAGTTGAGGTATACCCATGATGAAAATTGGAGACCTCTCTCATTTTTTAAGTGGGAGAAGTTGCACAATTGGTGGCTGACTAAATACTTTTTTGCCCCACTGTAAAAGAGAAGCACGTCTTGCTAGCATGATGATTGTTATTTACATATACAAAGACACTTAGTCTCAAACATTACAATCTCCTCTTGCAATAGTTTGGAATTTTGGCCCATTCCTCCTGTCAGAACTGGTGTAACTGAGTCAGGTTTGTAGGCCTTCTTGCTCACACACGTCTTTTCAGCTCTGCCCACAAATTTTCTATGGGCTTGAGATCAGGGCTTTGGGATGGCCACTCCAAAACATTGAATTTGTTGTCCTTAAGCAACTTCGTAACTAATTTGGTGGTATGTTTAGGGCAGGGGTGACCAATCATGTGCCATGGAGGGCCAAGACCCTGCAGGTTTTCTCTTCTACCCAGTCTCTTCAGCAGCTGTTTTCACTTATCAGCAATCGGTGGGAAGAAATTCAGTGAAATCTGCTGTTGAAGACACTGGTTGGAGGTAAAGGCTGTAGGGTCTTGGGCCTCCATGGCACATGATTGGACACCCCTGGTTTAGGGTCATTATCCATTTGGAAGACCCATTTGTGCCCAAGCTTTTACTTTCTGGCTGATGTCTTGAGATGTTGCTTCAATATTTCCACATAATATTCGTTTCTCATGCTGCCCTCTATTTTGTAAAGTGGACCAGTCCCTGCTGCAGCAAAACACCCCCACAACACGATGCTGCCACCCCCGTACTTCACAGTTGGGATGATGTTCTTTGTTGTGGTCTGGGCAGGGTCTGGGGACCATGCCCAGGCTTTGAGTTTGTTTAATTGTGTTTGTGTTCTCCTTGTTGATTTTTGATCTCTGTGTTTCTTGTGACTATCCTTGTTTATTACCTCTTCCAAGGGAGGATGGCGGAGGTAATGTTTTTAGTGGCGTTGGTTTGGTGGTTGGTTTGTCTTTTAGCAACATTATTCAAAAAGTTATGAACGGATTTTGATGGAATTTTAAGGAACGGTGTGTAATGGCACGGGGAGCAGATGATGAGATTTTGATGGTGATTTGGATCATGATGTGGATGCAGAAATTTTTTGAATATCATTTCATATATTAATATAGTGCTTTTCATGTACTGCCCTTTTAAGACGTGTCTACTGAGTTACATGCATGGCCACACCATAGCACCACACGCCTCAGCAACCCGAAAGCCAAACACTGCAGAAAAAATATTAGGGGGCATGTCCACCAAACTTGTTTTTTCTGCTGTGGGTGACTATTTTCTATTCATTCTCTATGTAGTCCAGTGTTTCGAAATGCTTTGAGGGGTGGACACTTTTTGTCGTGGTGCTCAGGACTGAAAAAGTTCAACTTGTCAGACTACTGTACAACTGCGCTCGTCAGTGTCAGACCATTCTAAACAGCCAGTCAGAATTAAGGAAGGGCAGGACATAGGACGCCGGTACAGGAAGATGAGAACAGGAGGTGACGGTGGAGGAGGTGGAGGCTGAACTTTGCTGCATCAAACAACCTGGTACTCTTTGATCTGACACTAAAAGGATATCATGTTCAAAATTTGAAAGCAAACACTTGGAGGAACATGTCCGCATCTGTTGGGGTGCCAGGTGAGCATTTGCACCTTTGTCATGGTCATATTTCTTACAAGTTTGGTGTGGTAGATAATATGGATACTATGTGAATTTGTAGTTGATAACTGCAAAAAATGGTATGATACCACACAGTTGTGTAATATTGCTTAATAATTATGAACTTTGTCAGTAAACTGTAATGGAGAAGAGAGGAGTAAAAAAACAAAACAAAAACAACAACAAAAAAAAAAAACGACCTGAAAGATTCAATCATCCATGATGTTGATTTAAGGTGGAATCGCCCATCCCCAATGTATGGTCAATACAATTATGACAGTCTTCTTCTTCTTCTTCTTCTTCTTCTTCTTCTTCTTCTTCTTCTTCTTCTTCTTCTTCTTCTTCTTCTTCTTCTTCTTCTTCTTCTTCTTCTTCTTCTTCTTCTCTTCTTCTTCTTCTTCTTCTTCTTCTTATTATTATTATTATTATTATTATTATTATTGTTATTATTATTATTGTTATTATTATGTAGTCATATAATGTAGTCATATTGTTTTTGCTGTCATTTCTCTGTTAATAACAATAATAATAATAATAATAATAATAATAATAATAATAATAATAATAATAACTAGAAAAGCACTCATAGAGCGCATACCTCCACCAAGGCTCCTTCCGTTTCTCATGGATCACCTCCAAAATGTAATGGGTTTGTGTGTAGGCTTATAGCCACTTGTGGTGAAAATTGCATCAAAGTCTGTCCATCACTTTTGGAGTATTGTTGCTAACACACTGTGAGAAGATAAGAGCTGAGGTATGCATTCTCAGATCATCAGCAAAATATTATGGGTTGCTCTGTAGCCCAAGAACCACCTCTGGTGAAAATTTCATCCAAATCCATGCAGTAGTTTTTGTGTAATCCTGCTGCACAAATACAAACAAAGCCCTTGGTGGAGGTATGCACTCTCAGATCATCACCAAAATCTAATCATCTGTTTCCCATGCCATTACACACCTTTCCTGAAAATTTCATCAAAATCCGTTCATAACTTTTGGAGTATTGTTGCTAACACACTGTGAGAAGATAAGAGCCTTGGCTGAGGTATGCATTCTCAGATCATCAGCAAAATATAATGGGTTCCTCTCTCAGCCAAGAACCACCTCTGGTGAAAATTTCATCCAAATCCATCCAGTAGTTTTTGTGTAATCCTGCTGCACAAATACAACCAAAGCCCTTGGTGGAGGTATGCACTCTCAGATCATCACCAAAATCTAATCATCTGTTCCCCGTGCCATTACACACCTTTCCTGAAAATTTCATCAAAATCCAGTCATAACTTTTGGAGTTATGTTGGTAACAGACAGACAGACAGACAAACCCCGGTAAAAACATTACCTCCTTGGCGGAGGTAATAATAATGGATTGCATTTATATAGCGCCGTTCATTCAAATTTTCAGGAAAGGTAAGTAATGGCACACTGAACACATGGTTAGATTTTGGTGATGATCTCAAAATACATACATCTGCCAAGGCTCTTATCTTCTCACAGAGTATTAGCAACAATACTCCAAAACTACTGGATGGATTTGGATGAAATTGTCACCAGAGGTGGCCCTTGGCCCAAACATGAGCTCATTAGATGTTGGAGGTGATCTGTGAGTGTATACCTCTGCCAAGGCCCTATCTCGCAATGTAGAGATGGCTGGCGAAATGGACGGACAAAGGGACAGAGGGGAGGACAAAGGAAGGGAGGGATGGACCATGGCGGAGGTATGCACTCTGAGTGCCTTCTACTTTTCATTATTAATCTCATTGTCCTTTTGTTCCCTGGCCCTTAGCCATGTTGTGCCATCCCTTGTCTGTCCTCAGTGTCTTTGTTATGGTCTGGTGTGTGTATCTGTTTGCCTGTTGTTCCACCTTCTCATGTTTTCCATACCCATAGCCACTCTCCCTCATGTGTGCTCTGTTTAGCCCTGTCTGGTGTTTGTAATGATTAGTCTTCCTATATGTATGTCAGTCTGAGTTTGTGTGCTTGTGGCGTCATTGTCATTTCTCTGTTGAGGTCTCTCTGTGATTTCTTCCTGCATCCTTGTGTCTCATAGTTACCCCTGTGAGTTTATTTAGCCTGTACTCTCGAGTTATTTTCTAGCCCTCGTGCTGCGTTGTCGTTTCTTGTGTTTTGTTAATAAATTATTATTTCGCACTACATCGCTGCCTGGAAGGCAGTAATTATGACAGAATGACACCACCAAACTTGGACTCAGCAG
This sequence comes from Pholidichthys leucotaenia, assembly GCA_020510985.1. Lineage (NCBI taxonomy): Eukaryota > Metazoa > Chordata > Actinopteri > Cichliformes > Pholidichthyidae > Pholidichthys > Pholidichthys leucotaenia. The sequence goes on along the minus strand of CM035845.1, from coordinate 32,429,471 downwards.
GCAGCCCGGCGGCTGGTGGTCCCGATGCGGGCGAGTGGTGGGTGGTCCGCACCTTCATGTTTCTGTTGGTGAATGCTCACTCTGCCTGCACATCGGAGGAGGCTCTCAGGCTCCTGGAAGTGGTAATGAAGGTGATGGAGGTGTTCCCCAGCCTGCAGAGCTGTTCCGAGGTAAAGGCGCTACTTGCCTCCGCATGCAGCCACATCCGCTGGACTTTCCAGAGCTGGCGCTGTACTCTCCAGCCCCAGAACTCTCCCCAGCTTTGCAGCCACTTCACGGGCTGCAGGATAGCTCTCCGCCGACGCCACAGCCTGTGCCGACGAGGAAGCGTCCCCTGGCTCCAGCACCTCTGCTTCTCACTCCTCCTTGCTCCACTTCAGCCCCACAGAGCTCAGCTGCAGTACTGGCTCCCACATTTTCTACACTGGTGCCCTCGCCCGCTGCTACTCCTCAGACTGCCTCATCTGCTGCCCTGCCAGCAGCCACGGCTCCTACCTCTGTTTCATCTCCGCCAGCGACGGCAGAGCAGCGGAACAGGCAAGTACATATTTCTATTTACTTTCTATGATTTCTCTCTGCATCCTTGTCTCATAGTTACTCCTGTGACTTTATTTAGCCTGTATTTCCGAGTTATTTTCCAGCCCTTGTGCTGGATTTTTTTTCTTGTGTTTTGTTCATAAATTATTATTTTGCACCACATTGCCACTTGCATCTGGATCCTCCTTCTATTCACCCTCATCTGCCGGGAAGACAGTAATGATGACATTCTCAGGCTTGCAAGCTTCCCCCTTTTTCCTCCAATTGTAGCGATGGTCATTATGGTCAAACAGTTCCAATTTTAGTTTCATCAGATCACAGGACATGTCTCAGAAAATTAAGGTCTTTGTCCCTGTGTGCATTTGCAAACTGTAATCTGGCTTTTTTATGTTGCGTTTGGAGTAATGGCTTCTTCCTTGCTGAGTGGTCTTTCAGCCCATGTCCATAAAGGACTAGTGTCACTGTGCATAATGAAACTCTTTTACCAGCTTCAGCCAACATCTTCACAAGGTCTTTTGCTTTTGTTCTGGGGTTGATGCACACATTTTGCACCAAAACACATTCACCTCTGGGACACAGAACCCATCTTCTTCCTGAGCGGTATGATGGCTGGACATTCCCATGGTGTTTATACTTGTGTATAATTGTTTGAACAGATGAACATGGCAACTTCAGGCATCTGGAAATTGTACACAAGGATGAGCCAGACTTGAGGTCCACAATTCTCTTCCTGATTTGTTGGCTGATTTCTTTTGATTTTCCCATGATGTGACACAAGGAAGCAGTGTGTTTCAGGTATGCCTTAAAATACATCTACAGGTTTGCCTCCAATTAACTCAAATGTTGTTAATTAACTTATCGAAAGTTTCCAAAGAAATGACAATATCATCTGGATTTTCCCAAATTGTTTAAAGCAGGAGTGTTCAATCATGTGCCATGGAGGGCCAAGACCCTGCAGGCTTTACCTCCAACCAGTGTCTTCAGCAGCAGATTTCACTGAATTTCTTCCCACTGATTGCTGACAAGTGAAAACACCTGCTGAAAAGACTGGGTAGAAGATAAGAGTCTTGGCCCTCCATGGCACATGATGTTATAAATCGCCCTTTCAGGGCAGGACTGAAGAAACGTGTGAGTTTGCATGTTTAATAATAAGAAACACAAATTATAACAAAACACAAAAACTTATGAATATTGGCAGGATACAAAGGAAAACCGCACAGAGGTGAAGGTGCATGGAATGCCAAAATAATCCCAAGGGGGATAAGCCGAGGAACTCGAAACTGGACATGTAGATGGGAGACATAAGATTAATGTCTACCCATTGAGAAGGGCACTGCAATGAGAAATGACAGGTGTGGGTCACATGAGAGTAATCAAAACAACAGATTATGACAGCTGTCAAAGCCGCGAACTGAGCTGCAAAGGAAGTAAACAATGAGCACTGTCAAAGTAAAAGCACACGAGGACTGTGGCAAAAAATAACTAATTATAAATATGGAGTGTTAGATGTACAATACAGTACAAATAAACATTTCCAAAAGAGAACAGGAGACTATACAAGACGTACTGACTATAAATACAGTATGGAGTGAATACAAAATAAGAACAGACCAGATAATACAAACACAGATAATGAACCACAAGGCGAGGAAAAGGTAAATACAAAAACCGGAATCAAAATACACAAGGACTGAGAATAAAGGTGAGGGAAGGCTCATAGCAAAACAGACAATATATCAACCTAGAAGGTCAAAGACAAAATGCCAACCTAGATGGGACTAGAAATAAAACGCTAAGGAACAGGAATCTCTGTCAGTTTGTGTGTCTGTCTGTGTGTCATGATCATAGCACATCATAGAACGGCCTATGATGTCTTATGATGATCCTATGATAGGCAACATAGGACTCGCGATGCTGTCACAACTGTGTTTTATGACCCTTTGGAATATCAACAGCAGGCAGAGGGGGAAGGACAGGAGGAAAACAGAGAGAGAGACACTATGCTATTTGGGCAGACACTACAAAAAAACAAAAAAAACAAAACAAAAACAACATTTATATATAGAAATACACAGAAAGGATTCATATATGGAAATGCGCTTATAAAACACACTTATAAAACATACGATCCCTAGTTACTCAATGTATTGATACATAAACAGATTAATGCATAGACAGTAAATAGATTAATGCATAGATAGTAAATTTCCCACCACATTTCCCTTCTCTTGGTCATATATGACCATTTAAACAAGACTGCCAAAGTAAAAAAAAAAATCAGGTACACTTCATCAGGTTTGAATTGATGCACCCTGAACAGTAACACAGGATAACAGCAGATGTGAAGAGCTACATTCATAAGTTTGGGAAAAGTGGTGAAATATATTAACAGCAAGCACTTATTATTTATCCGTTAGCATTATCATAGCCATCAGGGAAGGGGAGGTGTGACATATTTAAGGCAGTGTGATTCAACATTTTTTGCTGTATTATGTCTGAATCTTGGTCAGCTGTGGGAAGAGCTGTTCAGATTCAGGTTCAGGTTACTTTATTTGTACCCGTAGGTAGATTTGTTTTGCAGTCAGGTGACATCCATATTTACAAACCACAATTACATTCAACATAAACACAAACACAGGCACACACGAAGCTGACTATAAGCATGATAAAAATACTCAAGGCTCCATCAATCAGGACATAAGACAAAGAGATGAGAGAAAAAACAGAGAGATAAGAGAGAAGGGTCATGTTAAAAAGTTAAAGACTAGTCAAAGAGGTTAAAAACTCAAAAGTCTAAAACCCAGTAAAAGATTTGGAACCCAAATAAAAAAAACATACAAAAATAAGTAAATATAAAATGAAATTAATAAATAGGTAACTAAATTATGTGCAATATATTGTTACAACTTGTTCAACTCTTTGACAGCAGCAGGAACAAAGCTGTTTTTGTAGTGCTGGGTTTTACTTTTTGGGACAGCAAACCTCCGTCTGGAGGGAAGAAGCTGAAAGTGGCAGTGCAAAGGGTGGGAGTCATCATTTTAAATGGAGGTAGCAATCCTCTGTACCTGTCTGGTGTACAGGGATGTCAGGCTCAGCTGTGACTCACCAAGCAAACGACTGGACCATCTAACTACCTGTTCCAAGGATTTCCTCTGTTTCAGTTTTATCTGACCAAACCATGACACTAAAGAAAAGGATAACACAGATTCAATAAAAGTCCGATAAAACATTGTCATTATGGTTCGGTCAATGTGGAAGCGTGCAAGTTTCCTTCAACAATGCAAATGTTGCTGACCCTTTTTGCACACCCTTTCACAGTTCTCTTCAAAGTTTAAATTACTATCAATAATCGTCCCAAGATATCTGTAGGATTGTACACATTCAGTGGTCTGGCCTTTTAGTACAGTGACTTTGTGCCTGGGAGTTTTCCTCATAACGTCAATAATCATATCTTTAGTTTTTGTCGTATTCAGCTGCAGGTAGGAATCTTCACACCAGTGAACAAAATCATCAACTACTGGACCGTGGCCACTCTCACCATCCTGGAGAAGACTGACAACAACTGAATCATCAGTATACTTTATAATGTGTTTGTTGTCATGTCTGCTCCGACACGTTTGTGTACAGGATGAAGAGTAGTGGTGACAACACACACCCCTGAGGAGAGCCGGTAGAAGAGCATTTTTGGTCAGACAATGTACCATTGACCCTTACTCTCTGTGTCCTATTGGTTAAAAAATCCAGAATCCCACCCACCAGATTATTGCTCAAATCAAATTGTTGCCAGAGCCTTTCAACTAAAATATGAGGTTGGATTGTATTAAAGGCGGAAGAAAAGTCCACAAATAAAAGCCTGGCGTGTGTCTCATTAAAATCCAGAAGTTTAAAAAGCATGTTAAACAGAGTGACAGTGGCATCCTCCACTCCTCTGTGAGGCCTATAGTCAAACTGCAGAGGATCCAATGCATGCTCAGTCTGCTTTAGGACCTCAAATCTGACCAGTTTTTCAAAAATTTTCATTAAAATTGAAGTCAAAGCAACTGGTCTAAAGTCGTTTACCGTTTTAGGACAGCTGGATTTTGGAACGGGGACAACCACAACATCTTTCCAGATCTTAGGCACATGTTGTGTCTGTAAGGACTTATTGAAAATGTAGTGAAATACAGGACTCAATTCATGTGCACAGGACTTTACCAATCGCCCACATATATTATCAGGGCCCTGACTTTTGTTCACTTTTACAGCACAGAACGCCCTTTTAATATCCTGCATCTCAATATTAAAGTGCTGATTGTCTTTGAGTTTCTGTTTCAAATCTTGGGTTTATGTGCTAAAATCAAAGGAGTCAAAACAACCATAAAAACAATTAAGAGCATTAGCCAGCTCTGTGTCTGAATTAAAACCATCTAAAAACACACGATTACTGCGCTCTGTGCTCTGAGGCCTGCAATAGTTTTCATACTGGCCCAGACTGAACCAAGTTTCTTTGTTGCCATCTTGCTTTCCAACTCTGATTTATAATTCTGTTTTGCTCTTAAAATTTCGGACTTCAGCTCTTTTGTGGCAGCCTGTAGCTCAGAAACAACCCCCTGTTTAAAGGCAAGTGCTGTCCTCAGTAAGCAGGATTTAACTGATTTAGTGACCCATAGCTTGTTGTTGGGATATATTTTGACACGTTTACGTGGAACGATCATATCTCTGCAGAAAGTCATGTATGAGCATGTGACGTCCACCAAAGAGTCCAAATCATCTCTGCAGGACAGTGTGAACACCTCCCAGTCTGTACAGTTAAAGCATTCCTGGAGGCAGTGCACTGAATCCTCTGTCCATACGTTTATGTCTCTGGTCTTCGCCTTGCCTCTTCTGAGAGCAGTTTTATATGTGAGCAGCAAATATACACAGTTGTGGTCTGAGGATCCTAAAGGAGGAAGGGGAAGCAATTTATAGGCCCTCTCTATGGATCCATAGCACAGGTCCAATGTCTTTTTTCGCCTGGTTGGGCAGGAGACATACTGATAAAAATTTTTAAGTGTCTTCTTTAAAGAAACATGGTTAAAATCCCCAAGAATAAAGTTTGGAGCCTCTGGGGAAATCGACTGCAACCGCTGTACCACATCAAAGACGGTGCTGGAGGTGGAGTCAGCATCTGCCCTCGGGTGAATGTACACAGTCATTATGAAAAGTTGGGGGAACTTGCGGGGCAGATAAAAGGGGCGTAGCAATATGGACAGAAGCTCCACATCTGGTGTACAGATGCTCTCTCTGACAGTGACAGATGTACAGTACTGTTTATTAATATATAAACATACGCCGCCCCCCTGACCTTTCCCCGTTACCTCTTCCTGCCGATCCGAGCGAAGTGGGGCTCCAAAGCCGTCAATCCACAGGTCCGCATCCTGGTCATGCGCCGTAAGCCACATCTCCGTGTAAGCCATGACACAGCAGTTCTTGAAGTCCTTCTGATATCGTACATTCTCTTGAATTTCATCCACTTTATTTCTCAGGGATTGTATGTTCCCCATAATAATGGAAGGAAGAGGAATGCGGTTAAGCTGACACCACCTCAGATTTAATCTTACGCCTCCACGCTTTCTGCGTTTCCTCCTCTTGTCTCTTTTTTCATCACTGTGTCCATGAAAATCTCTTAAAATAAAGTCCGGCAGTTGCGGCACAGACTCAAACACAGATGCTGCATTATCCATGTTTAAATGGATAATGCAGCTGTGTAATGGATCATGTTGATAGCGAACATTTTAGACATCATATTACGAATTATTGGTATCAGACAGCCACAGAACAACAAAATCCATAGGATTATTAGTAACACCACACCAATACGTACAAGCCAGCCTTTCCAACCACCACTAGTGAGCCAAGTAGAAGCCATACTGTTCTGCTGCAGCTGCTGTGAGAGAAGGTCATTAAGGTGACTCACCACATGTGTTATATTATCATGATAATCAGGTATATAGTAAGTGCAGCACTCTTGACCTATAGTGTGACATACCCCACCCTGAGAGGCCAAAGTGATGTCCAGAGCCAATCTGTTTTGTAGCGCAACATTATGCATGACCTTCACTTCAATTGTTATTGCTGAGAACCCCATTTCAGTTAAAGCAGTGAGGTTCTCCAAATCAATAGCCAACCTGTCAATATGGTGGGCAGTATTTACCATACCCCACATAGGCATTAATGCGCTAAGAAGTTTCACCCCTTGACATATTGTCGGACCTAGGGAACACACACACACACACACACGCTCAAGTTCAATACAATTATCTTTATTGATTCACCAGCAGGTGTGTGGGTGCGTGTATGTGATATGTAAGTGTATTGTGGGTGAACGAGAGCAAACGGGGCGAGGCAGAGCGCCGTTCAGCCTGGCAACCCTAGGAACAGAGCCAAACACAGATATTAGTAACTGCCGAGCCACAGCGAATGGATAACTGACTGGGCTTACTTGCAGGTGTTCTTGTATTGGCGCCAGCTGGGGCTTTGGGCCTCCTACCAGGAAGACAGCGTCCATGGAACGAGCCCGGTGAAGAGCTGTGATGGGCGGCGTGGTGTAGAGAGTGATTCCGCCGCCGCGGAGAGGGAACCGCCGCCAAGAAGGATCCACCTGTGCACAGGGATGAGTCTGGGAGAGAGGTGAGTGGTAATGATGAGCTTACGTGCCAACGGAGAATCCTTAGGGAGATGCACTGAGCTGAGAGGAATCAGACGTGCACGGGATGAGGATCGTAGCAACACAGACGGCTCCGTGCCCAAGCTCCAAGCAGAGCGGGCTATATAGCCCGAGGCTGATTACTCCCAGGTGTGCGCGCAGCTGGGCCAGATGACAGCCCAGAGTGAGCCATGACAGTACTCCCCCCCCGACCAGCGCCTCCCGGCGCTGGCTTACCTGGGTGCGCCTGGTGGAAGTCCTTAATCAGGCGTTTGTCCAGTACAAACGATGAGCGCACCCAGGACCTCCACTCGGGGCCATACCCCTCCCAGTCCACCAGGTACTGCAAGCCGCGACTCCGGTGACGGACGTCCAAGATGGAGTTGACCTCCCAAGCCGGGTTGCCGTCGATCAACACTGGTGGGGGTGGAGCTCTAGGAGGGGGGCAGAGCAGGTTGGAGACCACGGGTTTGACCTGGGAGACGTGGAACGTGGGACAAACACGGAGAGAGGGGGGGAGAGCCAGACGCACAGCCACAGGGTTAACCACCTTAACAATCAGGAAGGGCCCAATAAAGCACTTGGCCAGCTTCCTCTTCTCAGCCTTCAGGTTAATATGTTGGGTGGACAACCATACCTGCTGACCCACCTGATACTGGGGAGCGGGCCTGCTGTGCCGATTCACCATCCTGGTGTTGCACTCCGCTGTGCGTAAAAGGGCCTGGCGAGTGGCAGCCCAAAGCCGACGGCAGTGCCTCAGGTGCACGTGGACAGAAGGTACGGCCACTTCTCCCTCCTCTTCGGGGAACAGCGGGGGATCATAGCCCAGCGATTCCCAGAAAGGAATCAGAATCAGAATCAGAAAAGATTTATTGCCAAGTACATTAACAGATCACTGATAACATACGAGAGAATTTGACTTGACACAGAAAATGAACCTGCATTTCCAGTGACGCGGCTGCATCAGAGACGCGCCTGCCAACAGGATAGTGGGTACAAGCATAAGAATAAGAGTAATACGAGGAACAATAGGAAGGAGCAAAAAAATCATTGATTCAAAATACTGGTTACATAATTAATCAATATTAAGATTTCAAGGAAAAAAAAAGCTCTCGATGCACATTCGCTACACAGGATTCACAAGACACAAGAGAGCAGTGTGTGTATCTTTATTCAGTTCATGGATCAATGTGTGTGCGGTGTTGAGCAGTGTTGATGATAATAAGAGAGACAACAAGGACACTTGGCAGGAGATGTTTTGTCTGGCTGCCGCCAAGTCCTTATCTTGGCAGGCTGTGCAGATGGCTGTCCAAGGCCTTATGCTCGATGATTTTGAAAACACAGACTGCAGACAGCCAGGAGGAATTTTCATGGGGAAATTGAGCCAAATCGGACTGATCACAGAGAAGGCTTTTTATTTCTTCTGTAGATTCAGTACTTAATCCTTCATTGCGGGGCTTTAAATCCATCGTGGAAAGACCTAAGCGAGTCCATGATGTAATCCACCTTCCGAGACAGTTCTCCATTTGTCGCTATCAGGGTCTTCTCCAATTTTTCAATTTGACAGATGCACCTCGCCTGGCCAGCATTTTGATAGGTTGTATCCATCTTCAGCAATTTGCGGTACACCAGGACAATCCCAGTTCCAATCAGAAAGATCCCGATCACCATTACCATGAAGACATACAAATCTTCAATATCTTCGATAGAGAGATTAGTGAGACACAAGATTTTCCAATTACTTGTGTCACGTAAATAGCATACCAGCATACCAGTCGCAGAGGAAAGAGTCAGGTTATGGGCATATTCAATCCACGGCAGGTGGCTGCTCCAGGATGACGGGCTGGAGGCGATGACGCAGCGTAGAGCGGCCTCCAGCTCCTGATTGGCCTCTCGCACTGCCTGTTACTCTGGAGGTGATGACCGGAGGACAGGCTCACCGTAGCCCCCAAAGCATTGCAAAAACTCTTCCATACGCTGGACACAAACTGAGGACCTTGGTCGGAGACAATGTCCGCTGGGATCCCGTGCAGACGCACAACGTGCTGCACCAAAAGGTCCGCCGTCTCTCGTGCCGTTGGGAGCCCACATAGAGGGACGAAGTGGGCGGCCTTAGAGAAGCGGTTCATAATGGTCAGGACAGTGCCGAAGCTGTTAGACGTCGGGAACCCGGTTACGAAGTTCAGAGCCACGTGGGACCATGGTCTCCCTGGGACCGGCAAAGGATGGAGGAGACCCGCCAGCGGAGATGATGATGTCTTCCCGGTGGCGCACTGGGGACAGGCACGAACATAGCCGATGACGTCATTCCGAAGACCTGGCCACCAGAAGGATCTCTGGAGCAGCTCCACCAGGCGGGTAATCCCAGGGTGGCAGGCAAGCTTGGATGAATGAGCCCAGTGGATCACGTCACCCCGAACGGACGATGGCACGAATAGTCTTCTGGTAGCGCCCCCACCCGGGTCCAGCTCGGTTTCTTGCGCCTTTAGGATCTTGTCCCTGATAGCCCATGAGAGGGCGCCCACGACACACGAGGCCGGGATGATGGTGTGCTCATGCTTCTCGAGGGCCTCCGAGGCGAACTGCCTGGACAGGGCATCGGGTTTAGCGTTCTTTGACCCCGGGCGGTAGGTGATGGTAAACCTGAAGCGCCCGAAGAACAGGGACCAACGCGCGTGGCGAGCATTCAGGCGTTTAGCCGTCCTCAGGTACTCCAAGTTTTTGTGATCGGTCCAGACCACAAAGGGTAGCGTGGCCCCCTCCAGCCAGTGCCGCCATTCCTCCAGCGCAAGCTTCACTGCCAGGAGTTCTCTGTCGCCGACGTCGTAGTTCTTCTCAGCAGGTGACAGCCGTCGAGAGAAGAAAGCGCTGGGGCGGATCACCCATCCACCGGGGAGCACTGCGATAACACTGCCCCCACCCCCGAATCAGAAGCATCCACCTCGACCAGGCACTGTAGAGCGGGGTCCACCTGCGTCAGGACCCGGGAGGAGGAGAATTCCGTCTTCAGAGTTGCAAAGGCTGATGCCGCCTCCTCAGTCCACCGGAACGCCACCTTGGGGGAGGTGAGGCCAGTCAGGGGGAGGGCGATCGAGCTATACTTTGGCACAAAACGTTGGTAGAAATTGGCAAACCCCAGAAATTGTTGCAACTGTTTCCCTGACGACGGGGGGGGGGGGGGGGAATCCACCACTGCCTTCACCTTCTCTGGGTCCGGGATGACCTGGTTGTGTGAAATGATGAAGCCAAGGAAGGAGGTCTTCTCAGTGTAAAACACACTTTTTGGCTTTCACAAATAGCTTGTTCTCTAATAGCCGCTGAAGAACCCGCCTCACGTGGACCTGATGCTCCTCCCGAGACTGGGAGAAGATCAGGATATCATCCAGATAGACGAAAACGAAGGACCCCAGAAAGTCCCGGAGGACGTCATTGATGAGCTGCTGGAAGACGGCCGGAGTGTTGGTGAGCCCAAATGGCATAATGAGGTACTCAAAATGGCCACTGGGGGTCCGAAATCCTGTCTTCCACTCGTTGCCCTCCCGGATCCGCACGAGGTGGTAAGCGCTGCGGAGATCCAGCTTCGTGAACCAGGAGGCCCCCTGGAGGGAGTCGAAGGCAGAGTCCATCAAAAGTAGAGTATACTTGTCCTTAATGGTGATGTCATTCAAGGCCCGGAAGTCGATGCAAGGGCAGAGGGAACCGTCCTTCTTCCCGACAAAGAAGAAGCCTGCCCCCACAGGCGATGACGATGGCCGAATAATATCCGAGCTGAGCGATTCCTTAATGTACGCTTCCATAGCCTCCCGCTCTGGAGCCGATAGGCTGTAAAGGCAGCTCGACGGCAGGGGGGCACCCGGGCGGAGGTTGATGGCACAGTCGTACGGGCGATGGGGGGGAAGGGACAGTGCCTGGGCCTTGCTAAACACTGCTCCAAGGTCATGAAACTCAGGAGGCACCCTGGACAAATCGGGGGGAGGGGGGGCGGGGGAGGAGAGGGAGACCGATGGAGAGCAAGCTGCCAACTGGAGGCACGTACTCAGGCAGAAGGGGCTCCATGTGAGAACACTCCTGGTTCGCCAGTCAAAGGTCGGATTGTGCAAGTGCAGCCAGGGGTAACCCAGGATGATGGGGGCCGCTGAGGTGGAGAGCACGAACAGCCGGAGGTCCTCTCGGTGGTTACCAGAAATAATGGCTGAGACCGGGGCAGTCCGGTGTGTTACCTTTTCCAACGGGGCCTTTGACAGGGTAATGAGGTTTAGGGGAGTCGGCAGAGCTTGGCAGGGGAGCCCCAATTGGGTTGCCAGTTTCTCAGAGATAAAGCTCTGCTCGGCACCCGAGTCCACCAGTGTGTGTGTGAGGAACTTGGTGCGGTTGTGACAAAACCTAATCGGCAGGAGACATTTAGATAGGGGCTTAGGCCGAGATGAGTCCGCGAGACCCCTATAGAGACTCGCTGACCCCCCCTTTTGGCCGAAACGGGCAGGACTCGATTTCAAGTTGGTCATCCTCACAGTACATGCAGAGACCTAGGTCCCTGCGGTGCTGTGTCTCTGCCTGCGAGATTTTGGTCGGTCCCATTACCATAGCCTCAGGTTCATCTGGGCCCTCTAGCACGGGCAGCGCCAAGGTCAAAGACTGAGAGGAGCGTTGTGACAGTCTGCTCGGCAGCTCGCTCTCTCAGCCTGTTATCAAGGCTAATGGTCAGTGAAATTAATTCAGTGAGTCGTTCAGGTTTATCTAAGTGGGCCAGCTCTTCCCATAGGCTAGGGCTTAGGCTACGGATGAAGGTGCTGCAAAGCGAAGCATCCTCCCATCCAACTTCCGCCACTACCACCCGGAAGTTGACAGCATAATCGTGTGTTGTGTTGTGGGTGAACGAGCTGCAACTGGGGCGAGACAGAGCACCGTTCAGCCTGGCAACCCTAGGAACAGAGCCAAACACAGATATTAGTAACTGTCACGTCTCACCGCTCATCAGCGGCGCCAGCTGTGTGCACACCTACACCTCGTCAGTGGCGAAGGATTTAAGCCGACTCGCCCTGGGCTTCGGCCTGAAGCCGTCTGTTCACATCGGCATCACTTGCTGCAAGGAACCCCCTTCACCAAGCAAGATACCAAGTAAGGATCTCTTACCTTTTCCTCCCAGTCTGCTCCCCTGTGCACAGGTGGATTTCCCGGCGGCGGACAACGTCCTCCAGCCATCATCTCCTCGCTGCTGCGTCAGGTGCTCCAGGTCGCTGTCTACCGGGCTACGCCCTTGCTACGCCAGCCACCTGCCCAAACCAAGTAAGCCAACAGTCATTATCATATATCCTGTGTTGGTGTGGTGCCCGTTACCCTTCTCCCTCTGCTTCTCCCATAGGGTTGTCCGGCTGAACGGCTTCCTTCCCCCGTGCCTGACGCAGACGCCATCACCAACACATACACATCTCGCAGACACACACCCATACACACTTGTTGTCAATAAAGCTATTGGATTTACCCTGAGCCTGTGTGTGTGTCTCCTGAGCCATGCATTATGTCAGTACGGCTTCAGCAGAGCGGCTTGGCAGACAGCGGGCTCGCACGCCGCCTTTCCACCCTTGAGGCTCGGGTGGATCTAATAGCCCACCAACAACAGGTGATTTTAAATCAATTAAGTATAATAACTAACCGATTGGACCGATTGGACCCCCAACAGCCGTTCCCCCTGGCTCGTCTGGGTGGCGTGGCTCCTGCTGCTCCAGTGGCCGTCCAGCCTGCTCCGGCTGCACCGGCACGGCTCACACCTATTCCAACCCCCGCCCGCTTTAGCGGTAAGCTCGGTGGAGCGCAGGGGTTTATCATGCAGTGTGAGTCCGTGTTTCACCGCATGCCCGGAGACTTTCCCTCTGACCATAGCCGGATTGGCTACATAGGGAACCTCTTGGAGGGGTGAGCGCTTACCTGGGCTTACGCCGTAATGGCGAAGCCCAGTTACGCCACCCTCACCTATGGCCAGTTCGTGAGACTGTTTCTGGAAGTGTTCGATCATTCGCGTACAGAGAGCGTTCAGGTCGATCGTCTTCTCAGCCTTCAGCAGGGAAGCCGGTCGGCAGCTGACTACGCGATCGACTTCCGGGTCGCTGTGGAGGAGGTTGGCTGGGGAGAACGTTCGCTCTGCGGCATCTTCCTTCGCAGTCTCAGCGCAGGTCTGAGGGATGAACTGGCTGGACGGGATATCCCGGAGACATTAGTGGAGCTAACTTCCCTTGCCATCAGATTGGATAACAGGTTGCGCGAGCGTGCCTCGGAGCGGAAGTCTTCTTCTTCTCGCCCTCAAGGTGCCTCGTTTCGCCTGCCCCAAACTCGCCCCCTGGCGTTGCCGTCACCGGGGTACTCCGAGGAGTCGGAGCCGATGGTGACAGGCTGGACAAAGCTCCCCCCAGCGGAGAAACAACGCCGCCGTGAGTTGGGTCTCTGTATGTATTGCGGAGACAGCCAACACACGGTGGAGCTTTGTCCACAAAAGCCAAACGGGGAGGTCCGCGAGTCACTGTAGGGGGCCTTGCGGATGCTAATCGGTTAACTCCCCTCACTCAATTGATGCTGCCCATCCGATTCTGTCATAATCCCACAGGGCACCTCACTCATGCACTGGTGGACTCAGGCGCAGAGGAAAGCTTTATTTCACAGAGCCTGGCAACCCGATTAGGCATCCGTTGCCAAACCCTCAAGTCTCCTCTCGCCCTAGTCAATCTCTCCCATGTTTCCCTGGGAAAAGTAACACACCAGACCATCCCCGTCCCAGTAATTATCTCTGGAAACCATCGGGAAGAAATCTCCTTTTACGTCCTACCAAATTCAGTGTCACCCGTCATTCTTGGATACCCATGGCTCCGCCTCCACAATCCTGTCCTGGACTGGAAGTCCGCCAGAGTGTCCGCCTGGAGCTCCTTCTGTATGAGCACCTGCCTTCAATCCGCTGCCTGCGCCCCGTCCTCTCCTCCTACTCCCAAGGACGCCGCGCCTCCGGATCTCACCCTAGTGCCCTCGGAGTTCCATGACCTGGGTATGGTTTTCAGCAAATCCAAGGCGATGTCTCTTCCTCCGCACCGTCCCTACGACTGCGCTATAAACATCCGCCAGGGGGCACCCTTACCCTCGGGACGTCTCTACAGCCTGTCTGCGCCGGAGAAGGAGGCCATGAATACTTATCTGAAGGAGTCGCTGAGTGCTGGAATTATCCGTCCCTCGTCATCACCATTAGAGGCTGGGTTTTTCTTCGTGGGCAAGAAGGACGGCTCCCTTCGTCCCTGTATTGACTACCGTGCCCTAAATGACATCACGGAGAAGGACCGCTACACCTTGCCCCTAATGGACACCGCCTTCCACTCCCTCCAGGGGGCGACTTGGTTCACTAAGCTGGATCTTCGCAGCGCATACCACCTCGTCCGGATCCGGGAGGGAGACGAGTGGAAGACAGCCTTCCGTACCCCGAACGGCCATTTCGAATACCTGGTTATGCCGTTCGGGTTGACCAACGCTCCAGCCGTCTTTCAGCGCCTTATTAATGACGTCCTCCGGGATTTCATTGGCCTGTTTGTGTTTGTCTATCTGGATGATATCCTCATCTTCTCCAGATCCAGGGACGAGCACCGGGTCCACGTGAGGCGGGTTCTTCAGAGGCTGCTGGAGAACCGGTTATATGTCAAGGCAGAGAAATGTGAATTTTACGCCAAGACTACGTCCTTCCTCGGGTTCGTCATCTCTCATGACCAGGTGCTCCCGGACCCAGCAAAGGTTAAAGCGGTGGTAGAGTGGCCCACTCCTACATCAAGGAAGCAGGTACAACAGTTTATTGGGTTTGCCAATTTCTACCGCCGCTTTGTCCCGAACTTTGGAGCCATCGTCGGTCCTCTGACCGGCCTCACCTCCCCTAAGACCCCGTTCCGGTGGACTGAAGAGGCCGCAGCTGCTTTCCAGGCGCTGAAGGCGGAGTTCTCCTCCTCCCGGGTCCTCAGCCAAGTCGACCCCGCGCTGCAGTGCATCGTTGAAGTGGACGCTTCGGACATGGGGGTGGGGGTGGTGTTGTCTCAGCGGTCACCTACCGACAGGATCAAACGGCTCTGCGCCTTCTTCTCTCGGCGCTTGTCCCCGGCGGAACGTAATTACGACATGGGGGACAGAGAGCTTCTCGCCATCAAGCTCGCGCTTCAGGAGTGGCGCCACTGGCTAGAGGGGGCTGCCCTGCCGTTCGTGGTTCTCACCAATCACAAGAACTTGGAATATTTAAGATCTGCCAAACGTCTGAACGCCCGCCAGGCGCGTTGGTCTTTGTTCTTCGCCAGGTTCCGCTTTAACATCACCTTTAGGCCTGGCTTCAAGAATGGCCTACCCGATGCCCTCTCTAGGCAATTTGCCCCTGAGGCATCAGAAGACGCAGTCCACACCATCTTGCCCAGGTCGTGCATCGTGGGGGCCGTCTCGTGGGACATCGAAAGCAAGATCCGGAAGGCGCAGGAATTGGAACCGGACCCTGGCGGCGGACCGGAGGGGAGGCTTTTTGTGCCGTCCACTGTCCGGGGGGAGGTCATCCACTGGCTTCACACATCTAAGCTCACCTGCCATCTTGGGTCCTCCCGGATGATCGACCTACTCCAACGATCCTTTTGGTGGCCGGGTCTGCGGAGGGACGCTGCCCGCTACGCCCGGGCCTGCCCCTTCTGCGCCACCAGCAAATCAGGTAATGCCCCCCCCCGCGGGCCTGCTCCAGCCCCTGCCCGTCCCTGACAGGCCCTGGTCCCATATCGTCCTGGACTTCGTCACCGGTCTCCCTGTCTCCAACACCTGCGACACAGTCCTGACCATCGTAGATCGTTTCTCCAAGGCCGCTCACTTCATTCCATTACGGGGGCTTCCATCTGCCTTGGAGACGGCGGACCTCCTCATCCAGCACGTGGTCAGGCTGCACGGGATTCCGGTAGACGTGGTCTCGGACCGGGGTCCCCAGTTTTCCTCGGACGTTTGGAGGTCTTTCTGCAATGCCCTGGGAGCCAAGGTAAGCCTCTCCTCCGGCCATCACCCCCAATCCAACAGGCAGTGTGAGCGGACCAATCAGGAGCTGGAGGCTGCGCTCCGCTGCGTCACTACATCCAAGCCTGCGTCCTGGAGCACACACCTCGCCTGGGTGGAATACGCCCTTAACACCGCCCGCTCTTCTGCTACCGGGATGTCCCCGTTCAAGGCATCCCTAGGCTACGACCCCCCTCTGTTCCCTACGCAGGAGAGTGAATTGACTGTCCCCTCAGTTCGGGCACTCCTCAGGCGGTGCCGCTCCATTTGGTCTTCAGCGCGCAGCGCACTTTTACACACGGCGGAGCGCAACAAGTCTACGGCGGACCGGCACAGGAGACCTGCCCCTGCCTATCAGGTAGGCCAACGTGTCTACGTGTCCACTCAGGACGTCGTTCTTAAGGGTGAGAGGAGAAAATTGGCACAGTGTTTTATGGGCCCATACCCCATCACCAGGATTATCAACCCGGTGGCTGTGCGTGTGGCTATTCCCCCCTCCCTCCACATCCATCCCACCTTCCATGTATCCAAGGTTAAACTGGCAGTCTCCGACCCCCTTTGCCCTCCCCCTGCTGCGCAGCCCGCGCCCCGGATGATTGATGGCCATCCAGCCTGGCCAGTCTCTTCCATCCTGGACTCTCGGCGCCGGGGTTGCAGGTTACAGTACCTAGTAGATTGGGAGGGCTACGGACCTGAACATAGGCAATGGGTGCCCTCTTCGTTTGTGTTGGATCCGTCCCTCATCACTGAGTTCCACCGAGCGCACCCGGAGAAACCATCGCCAGGAGGCGCTGCTAGAGGGGGGAGTACTGTCACGTCTCGCCGCTCATCAGTGGCGCCAGCTGTGCGCACACCTGCACCTCGTCAGCGGCGAAGGATTTAAGCCGCCTCGCCCTGGGCTTCGGCCTGAAGCCGTCTGTTCACATCGGCATCACTTGCTGCAAGGAACCCCCTTCACCAAGCAAGATACCAAGTAAGGATCTCTTACCTTTTCCTCCCGGTCTGCTCCCCTGTGCACAGGTGGATTTCCCGGCGGCGGACAACGTTCTCCAGCCATCATCTCCTCGCTGCTGCGTCAGGTGCTCCAGGTCGCTGTCTACCGGGCTACGCCCTTGCTACACCAGCCACCTGCCCAAACCAAGTAAGCCAACAGTCATTATCATATATCCTGTGTTGGTGTGGTGCCCGTTACCCTTCTCACCTCTGCTTCTCCCATAGGGTTGTCCGGCTGAACGGCTTCCTTCCCCTGTGCCTGACGCAGACGCCATCACCAACACATACACATCTTGCAGACACGCACCCATACACACTTGTTGTCAATAAAGCTATTGGATTTACCCTGAGCCTGTGTGTGTGTCTCCTGAGCCGTGCATTGTGTCAGTAACTGCCGAGCCACAGCGAATGGATAACTGACTGGGCTTATTTGCAGGTGTTCTTGTATTGGCGCCGGCTGGGGCTTTGGGCCTCCTACCAGGAAGACAGCGTCCGTGGAGCGAGCCCGGTGAAGAGCTGTGATGGGCGGCGTGGTGTAGAGAGCGATTCCGCTGCCGCAGAGAGGGAACCGCCGCCAAGAGGGATCCACCTGTGCACAGGGGAGAGCCTGGGAGAGAGGTGAGTGGTAATGATGAGCTTACGTGCCAACGGAGAATCCTTAGGGAGATGCGCTGAGCTGAGAGGAATCAGGCGTGCACGGGATGAGGATCGTAGCAACGCAGATGGCTCCGTGCCAAAGCTCCAATCAGAGCGGGCTATATAGCCCGAGGCTGATTACTCCCAGGTGTGCGCGCAGCTGGGCCAGATGACGGCCCAGAGTGAGCCATGACACCCCTGGACTTATTCTGACCCTAGTTTGGGCGTCAGTTGCCCTTTCCCCCCGCCCATGGTGTTCATGTGGTGGGAAATAATGTGAATATGAATGTTGAGCATGGCATGTGAAATTTGTGACAGTGCGCATGGTAGGAATCAACTTAGCCATGTAACATGTTCCATACCACCCCGGTGGCAAATACTGATAAACTTGTGACCCACATACCCAGACATGAGCAGTGAGGCTACCGTAGCCATCAGAGTTGGGGAAGAACAATTGAGGGTTATCAGAACATTGGCTTTTATTCTGACATCCACATGTAGCCCTCGGTAGGGTGAAGTTTGGCGTTGTGAAAAATGACACCCTCAGTGTATTTAAACATGGGGTACCAGCCACATGGAAACCACAGGTAGCATTAAGCATTAACCACAGGTTACATCGTCGTGCAGCTCCCAAATATGTAGACCCATTGTTAAGACAATCGAGGTGAAAACATACTGAAGCTGTAAAAAGTGTGGGGTTAGTAGTGAATACAGGCTTCTGAGCCTTCTTGCTTATACAGGTTACATTATGAACGCTGACTTGGCGAAAGGCAAAATCTGTTACACTGATATGTAACCACTCACAGTACTCTGTTGTGTTCCCCGCAAGTTCAACAGTAAATCCCTTGTCACACTCAGTGCCATTATGGTGCACTTTTCCAGCTGTAGTCTGCGCTAACAATGCTCCCATCGTCTCTGACTCATTTATGGGAAGAGGGAGCATGGGTACAAAATGAGTAACATGATGTGGTAAGTATGTACAGACGTAACATGACCCGGTGACATTAGCCTTTCTAACTGATAATCGTACCACCTGATACCACACGTTGTTGTCATAGGTATCGGTAGAGTAGTTATCCAGATCAATGAAGGAGCGCTTGCTGTGGATCAGGTCAACCCTGAAAACAGAGCAATGAAACGGTAAATAGAAAATCAGTCCCAACAGGAAAACAATTAGACCACCCATGCATATCATGTCTGTTGTGATCCACACTTGGTGATGTTTTCGGCATCTGTCACAGTGATCCTCTTCTGCAGCCTCGCACTGCAATAAATGTTCAGTTTCTCCTTTGTCCATCATAGCAGTATCAGTGTAAATGAGATGTATGCTGTATGTTTCTACTGAGCAGTGTTCGGCATACACTCAGGTTGTTTATGTCTGCCGTCTGATGCGACAGTGCCGGGAGGAAGTGACGGGAAGAAGTCTGCTTCTTCTTGTCCTAGTCTACAACATGGGGTGGTGATTGTGGCTAATCACCATCTGCTTCTATTTCCCGGTCTGGTCTGGGTTCTTCTGGCTTGACCCCTGGGACCTTCCTGCAGTGTGTTGTGTAGATCCAAGTTGCCCTCTCAGCGATCTTCACAGCCGTGAATGTCATCAAAAGGACTTGTATGGTCCCAACCACCATTTGCTGTGCCAATTCTTCCGCTTGAAGCTTTTAACCACCACCCAGTCACCTGGTCTTATGTCATGGAGGAGCTCCTCAGCAGGTCTGGACAGGGCAGCTTTTACCTGTTGAGAAATGTTTTGCAGTTGGCAGGACAAGGCAGAACAATAAGATAACATGACATTTTCAAAATGTGAAGTGGTTAGAGGAGGCGGTGTCTTCCTCTCTACAGAGAAACCTAGAAAGGGAGGGCGAGCAAACACAATTTCAAAGGGTGACATGATATATTTCTTCCTGACTCACATGCGCATGTACATGAGTGCCAACGGCAGACATTTCACCCAGGGTAGGCCAGTCTTATCCCCGAGCTTGGCGAACTTGTTCTTTAGGGTGCCATTTTCGCACTCAACAGCACCACCTGATTGCGGGAGGTAGGCACAGTGTTTTCTCAAATCAAAACCCAATGTAATACTCAGATTGGTCAGTGCTTCATTTACAAAATGTTTACCATTGTCACTGGAGATTTTCTCTGGTATTCCCCATCTAGGAATAATTTCTGATTGTAGTGCTCTGGCCACAACAGTGCTTGTTGCATGTTTGGCTGGAAAGGCCTCTACCCATTTGGATCACATGTCAACCATCACTAAACAGTACTTTTTACCCTCAGCTGGGTTCAATTCAATGAAATCCATCATGAGATGTTGAAACGGTCCTGCAGGGGGTGGGTGTGCTGCTGGAACCTGTTTGGGGACTCTTTGGGCATTGCTAGTGGCACAGATTAGACACTTTTTGCAAAACTTGTCAGCATAAACAGTGAAACCAGTAGTGAACAAATTTGCATGCAATGGTTGTATCAACCCTTCTCTTGATACATGGTTTCTCCCATGTGTCAATTTAGCAAAATGATTGAAAAAATGAGCCGGTAAGCAGAGGAGAGCATTCGGGCTCCTCCATACACCAGCCTGGTCTGTGTGACAGCCTTTCTTGGCCCATTGCAGTCGTTCCTGTGGAGATGAAAAAGATTGCATAGAAATGAGGGAATCAGTAGGTGTTAGATAAGATAAGATAAGATAAGATAAGCCTTTATTAGTCCCACAATGGGGAAATTCCAGGATTGCAACAGCACAGGGATAGCAACACTCACAGCAATAATTAAGAAGATAAGGAAAATAAAAATAAGAGCAGTGAATATACAGTACATACGTACGCATACAGTATATATACACAGTGCGGAGCATTGTAGCAAGATGGAATAAACAGCATAACTGTCTACTTGGTTATCCTACATAGTATGAATATGTACCCATACATATTGTCACCCTCCGTAGCGACTGATATTGTCCTAGTTGTATACTGGAGGGGACCATTTGTGTTAGTGAAGAGGAGGCAAGAGGGGGAGGGGGAGGAGAGGGATGGGGACCATGGGTGGCAGAAAGAGAGAAAGCCGCAGTCTCGGCTGCCGTGTTGGCATGAGCATTATCCTGAGAAACAGGGTCAGAAGAGGAAGTGTGGGCTGCGCATTTGCACACTGCCACAGAAGAAGGAAGATGGATGGCATCCAGGAGGCTGGATATATAAGAGGAGTTCTTTATAGGTGAACCTGCAGACGTGAGGAAATTCTGTTCACGCCATAGCGCACCAAAATCATGAACTACCCCAAAAGCATAGTGTGAGTCAGTGTAAATGGTAACAGACTTACGTACTGCTTAGGTCCAGGCTCCCACCAAGGCGACAAGTTCAGCAACGTGTGCCTAAAGATGAGATTGCAAGGAGCCAGAAAGCAACGTACAGTGATCATCACATACTGCCCAACCCACTTTGTTGCGGCCTACAGAGGGGTCAACAGAGGCAGAGCCGTCAACATACAAGACAAGGTCCGGGTTCGGCAGTGGAGTGTCGGAGAGGTCAGGTCTGGGAGAGGTGACAAAGTCTAGCAAGGACAAGTAGTCAAGGTCGCAGTCTGTGTCATTGTCACAAGAAGATGGGAGAAGATTGGTGGCTGGGTTAACTGACTGTGCACAGCGTTTGACTGTAAGGTTTAGTGATTCAAGGAGGGTAGAATGATATCTAAGCCACCTTGCATGGGAGAGATGTGACAACTTCTGCTCATTCAGAAGCAGTGCAACAGCATGAGGAACATACAGAGTGAGCGGAGAATACAGAACAATGTCACGGGATGCCTCTACAGCACGTTCTGCCGCAGCCACAGCATGGAGACAGAGAGGAAGTCCTGCTGCAACAGCATCTAACTTGCAGGAGTAACACGCAACTGGGCAAAGCCTGTCACCATGGGGCTGCAGGAGAACGGAGGCCATGCATCCGGATTTCTCATCAACATACTGAACAAAAGGTTTAGATGGATCAGGAAGTGAAAGTGTTGGAGGAGCCAAAAGAGCTTTTTTCATGTTTTCAAAAGAATCATTGGCAGCGGGTGTCCATTCAAGAGGGAAGTGTGAGGGACCCTTTGATGGAATGATGTCATGCATTGGTCTCTCAATGCATGAAAAATCAGGAATAAAAGAGCGGCAATAGGATGCCATGCCGAGAAAGGAAAGGAGTTCCTTTTTGGTTTTTGGCTTGTCCATATGACAGATTGCTTGTGCACTCTTTGGAGACAGATTTGCCTTGATTAGAGATTTGGTGGCCCAGAAATGTGACCATTGGTTTGCAAAATTGCAATTTTGGCTTTGAAGCCTTGTGGCCCTCTGCAGCAAGGTGACACAGGAGCTTCAAAGAATCTCCTTGGCATTGTGCCTCATTTGGTGCGCACAGCAAAAGTCATCGACATACTGAATCAAGACAGATCCTTCTGACAGTTGAAGAGAGCTCAAAGAGTTCTTGAGAGCCGCGTTATAGATAGTTGGACTTTCACAGTAGCCCTGGGCCAATCTAGTGAACATATAAAGAGCCCTGTTGAATTGGAATGTGAACCAAAACTGTGAGTCTTTGTGGATGGGGACGCTGAAAAACACGTTTCACAAATCCACCACTGTAAAACAGGTTGAATTTGGAGGAATTTGAGTCAAAATGGTATGGGGGTTAAGGACGACAGGGTCACGCTGGATGACGGCAGCGTTAATGGCCTGGAGGTCTTGAACAAAATGCCATTCAACAGGTTGGCCCTCATCTCTGATCTTATTTATGGGAAAAATTGGCATACAGACTGGAGAATTTGGTGCGGGAACAATAATACCTTCTTTTAAAAGTTGATTCAAAGACAGGAGTGATGCCATCACGTGCCTCAGATCTGAGTGGGTACTGCATGCATTTGGGTCTGAAATCAGACTTTAGGGTTATAACACTGGAGGGCAGTTTTTTATAAGCCCCACATCATATTTGTGCGTGGCCCACAGGGATGGTGGAACACATGAGAGTATGTGGTCTTCCGGACTCTGTAAAGAGGGCATGATAACAGGCGGTACAGATGGAGGAAACCTGTTATCATCCAAAGTTTGGATGAAATGCTCGCAGGGAAGTGAAACCGTGTACTCTGCACAAAACATCTGCAGAGAGGGGGAAAATGAAACCGTACTGAGGCTGATGTGGTGTAGTGGTGCAGATGAGCAGAAAGGGCCTGTGCATCTATATCGTTCCACGCTGAGGAGGGGGCTTTTGTAAGTGAAACATGTGGGTGACTGTGTGGAACCGAAAACATGGTAGACATTCAAGGTGTGAGTTCGATCAGTAGGATACTGAAATCTGCTGCCCACACAACGTGTGTCGGTTGCAATGGGGTAGATTTAACTTGTAACCATTGATTTTCATATTCTGTGTCAGGGCCCTGTGAGAGATGTGATGTACAATGTGTTCTGTGTGGTGGCATGGAAACTGTGGCATGTGGCGAGAGCTTCTTTCCATTTCAACTAAATGGAGCTCTGCTCTTCATCTGTCAGTGCCCATTCATAAATGTACAGCAGAGATGGAATTTTGGCAAAGGTTGAGCTAGGAGTTTCAATTTGAGTTCCCTGTGGTGTGCAGGAGAGTGAAAGTGACAAACTGCACATCAGATCTCTGCCTAACAAGCTGAAAGGGCACTGAGGTGAAAATAGGAAGTTGTGAGTGAATGTTTTCCCATCCACTGTACATGACAATGGTTCAGTGAAAAACTCGTGTGAAATTTCCACTCGCCACCTGTGATGTGAGTGAACGAGGGGTGAGGGGAGGTTTTAACCCAGAGGCTGACGACAATACTGAATTGGTGGCTCCAGAATTTACCATAAAATCTATCATTTTCCCTGAGATCTTAACAGGCAGAATCAGTAAATCTCTGAAATGAGAAGTAGAATATGATGCAAATGTCATTGCCGGCCTGTTATCAGTATGGGGTGTGTGTGTGTGGCTGTAGCATGATTTTTATTAGCAAGCACATGTGCGGTGTCTACTGGGGGTGAGGGTAAAGAGGGCGCACATACTCCAGCCTCATCTGCCTGGCGTCACTGCTGGGGCTGTTGAGGCTGAAGTTGGAGTGGTAGCGTCTGAGGGAAAGGGTGTGGTGACTGTGCAGGGCTTTGTTGGGCCCAGAATCCACGATTGCTCCGCTGGAAGTTGCCTCTTCCTCTCCCACATCCTCGTGGACATGACCTTGGTCTCATGGGGCAGGCTGTGGTCCAGTGTCCATCTTGCTTACAGTAACTGCAGGACGACAATTGTGGACACTGTCACATCCAGTGTCCATCTTGGCCACAGTTACGGCATTGGTTGGGGCCAACAGCAGAGGCAGTGGGTTGATGCGGTGGAATGGGGCCCATTGGGCCATTGTGAGCAGGGCCTTTTCCAAGTTATCCTCCTTAGCTTTGGCCTTTTTCTTGGTGATAGACTCGTGTTTGCGGTGGTGGTGGTCAGCATGACGAAACACTTCCTCACAGCTCTGTTGCTCCCTATCAATGCAGGTTTGCTTCACATCTGCTGCTAGGCTGGGCAACAATCCTGCCATGAACCACATATTAAGGTGTGTGCCATACGTCCCTTTGTCCTCCATGTAGTCGTCAGGGCAGGGAATTCCTGCAGCGCTGTTGAGCACCCTGCGTAGCTGATGGAAATAGTCCCCAGGTGTTTCATCATCTTTTTGCTTGCATTGGGCCACCTTGGCCAAGTCAGAAGTTTTGCGGCATGGATCATGTATCATCCGCACGAGGTGGTCGATGGCATCTTTGTATTCTTTGTTAACACGAGGGCAGTCGTCTGTTCCCCAGTCTGTATGGGTGGAGCGAAAATCATCGGTGAAAGCCAGCATTAGTTTAGCCATGTTGGTGGGTGTGCATTTCTGAGCCACTATTCTCCACAGCTCAAAGAAGGTGGGGGCGGTAGGTCTCACAAAATGCCTTCAGCTGCTCACAAAAGTACATAGGGTCATTTTCCAATTGTGGCAGAGTAGCAGCGAATTTAGGAATATCTTCCAGAGCCCATGGTCTGAAAACCAGGTAGGAGCCACCCTCCCCAGCTACCTCCACCATTGGCATGTGTGTACTTGCTCTGACTTTTTGTTTCTGCTTAATTTTAACTTTCACAGGAGTCTGAGGTGCTAGGGGACTGAGAGACGCTGCAATCTTCGGCAGGGGTTTTAGAGGGGAGGGAGATTCCTCATCCTCTGTGTCTCCCCCTTCCTCCATCTCCTCTTTTAGGACCTGAGTGGTCTTTTGGGTTATTGCAGAAATCACACCCTCCTGTGATGGTTTGGCAAGCATAAAAGAGTCATCTTCCAGTGTCAAAGCAAATGGGCCAGGCAGCACTGGGTATAGCACAGCAGGCCGATCGCGTTCATATGGCGGTGGAATGGAATCCCCAGCAGAATGTAAAAATTGTTTTTTTTGTAGTGTGCATTCTTTCTCTATCCTTTTTCTTTCGTTCATTTTCCCTTCTATTCTGCTACCGGTACTACTTGTCCCTACATGCCTTTGCCTCCACCAGCCACATCTCGGCCGCGCCCTTTTCTAACTGTAATTGCGTCAGCTTTTCTCTGTCCTTTTCTTTCTGCTTCTTACGTGTTTGTACCTTCTGAATGTCACCATTGATTTTATCTCTCAAAATGGTGATAATTTCTACAGAGAACACCCCTCCCATCAGGAAATACATCCTCACAGATCCATTTTTGCAAAAATTCTACACTTTCAGGACCATAATTATCAGTCATATATTTCACCTTTGGGCCACTCATGCCGGAGCAGTCCTGTTTGGGTTTTGACTTGTAAGCCCCCATATTTATTCATGACCGATACAACCGTCAACTGTCACAAAACGTCTTAAGTGCCCAGTATGACGCGTTCTATTACTGACCACCGGTTACCACCAGTGCGTCTCACTGTGTCCCAGACTACTGTCCATAACAGGTACTGTACACCGTCTTCAATTTAGTCCTGCCATGAGATCGACTCGCTGGACTCTACAATTCCATGGGACTTTAACCCGCTGGATATGCACAGATATCAGTCTATCAAAGTGAAATATATGACTAATTTTACCACAGAGATTTGCAAGACATGATAAATTTACTTACTCAGATTTTGGAGGCTTCTAAGACGATTCGTTGAGATAATGTGTCACGACTCTGATGATCGACGTCTCAAATCGCCTGAAAGACGGAAACAGCCGAACTCTGTTCGGGGTGATCAATTCACGTCGATTAGAGATCAGTGATCAATTATCCCACTTCTGACACCAAAGAATGTAGCCGAATTTTATCTAAATACCTTTAAGGTCCTGAAATAAAAAAATCAGACAGATCTGTAGGTTGAATCCCCTTTATTTGCTGCAGCAAATCTGAGGCCCTGAGAACAGTTCCCCAGCTCTCTTCTCCCCTGCTCTCCTCCCCTAAAGAGCATATAACCACATTTTATGACCCTTTGGAATGTCAACAGCACTCATGATGCCTGCCTTGATGTCTTTATGTCATATAGACCATCACTCACGAAAGAAGAGATACTCATTAAGAATAGGACACAGTACTTTAAATCACACCCATTTGAAGCAGTAAATCTGGAAATCTCACTCAGTAAGGCAGAAGACAAATCAATAATTACAAATCCATACCCGTGCATACCCATCCATGCCCGTAGAAACCAAGTATAAGCAAGTATTTCTGCATGCCCATTGCTGAAGGGTCTCCTCCTGTCTCAGATGGCTGTGTTGTTCAGTCATGCCTGCAGCGTACTGGTGGAACCTGAGGTGTTTCATGTTCACGGCATCCTTTCTGACGTGCAGCAGTTTTCCTCATTCTATTGCTCTCCATCTGGTGGGTCTTCTTCTTTGTTGAGACCATTGGTTGAGGGATAGGTGCGTCGTAATTCCAGTTCATGGGCACGATCCTGAAAAAGTGGCTTTTGACCCTGTTCAGGAAGGCCCGCGCATGCCTGTAGAAACCAAGAAACTGGAGCACCCTGAGAAAATCAGCGCTTTGCTTGGCATTTTACACATTTGTAGTGTAGACTGGCATTTGTCCTGTCTGTTTGTGCATCCCTTGTCTGTCGTACCTTATGCTGGTGAAGGGTCTCCTCCTGTCTCAGACGGGTGTGTTGTTCAAAGTCGTGTGCAATGTACTGCTGGAACCTCAGGTGTTTCATCTTCATGGCATCTTTTCTGATGTGCAGCAGTTCTCATTCTATTGCTCTCCATCTGGTGGGTCTTCTTCTTCTTCGAGACCACTGATTGATGGATAGGTGTGTCGTAATTCCAGTTCATGGACAGGATCATAAGCATCATCAGTGATGGTCTATATGACATCTTAAAGACACATTAGTCTAGGCATCGTGAGTGATGGTATATATGACATCATAAAGACAAATTTGTCTATGTACCGTCATATAGACATCTGTGTCTATATGACATCATAAAGACACATTTGTCTATATGATGGCATTGTGAGTCCTATGATGTTCAGGCAGAGATCATAGGCTGTCCTATGATGTCCTATGAACGTGACAGACACACAGACAGACACAGAGATTTCTTGCTTTTATAGAGTGATATAGTCGAAAAGTGACAAGAATATTGGGACTCAATAGATACAGGAAGACATCTTTATGACATTCAAAAGCACAAACTGTGGAATGGGAGTTGCCAGAAACAGGAAAGAAGAGATACTCATCACCCGATTAAGACACACTAATTTAAACCAGACACTACATAAATGGAGAGCAATAGAGTGAGGAGAACTGCTGCACGTCAGGAAAGATCCCGTGAAGATGACACAGCTGAGGTTCTGTGAATGTCACAGGGCCAGTCTTTACAGCGCGTTGGTGTTTTCGGCAGAAGAGATTTCTTCAGCCATGGCCAATTGTACATTGCCGCGAGCAGAGTTGGCAGATCAAGCAGTCTTCGTATTCTTGCTCAAGATGAAGAAACTAAGCAAAAGCATCGCTTACTGAGCAATGTTGTTTTTGAAAGAGGTGCTGAATGGCAGTCTACACTACAAATGTGTAAAATGCCAAGCAAAGTGCTGATTTTCTCCGGGTGCTCTGGTTTCTTGGTTTCTACGGGCATGCACGGGTCTTTCTGAACAGGGTCAAAAGCCACTTTTTGCTCAGATCTATTTTCATGATCCTGTCCATAAACTGGGATTACGACTCACCTATGCCTCAACCAGTGGTCTCAATGAAGAAGAAGAAGACCCACCAGATGGAGAGCAATAGAGTGAGGAGAACTGCTGCACATCAGAAAAGATGCCGTGACGATAAAACACCTCAGGTTCGAGCAGTACGCCGCAGGCATGACTGCGAACAACAGCCGTCTGAGTCAGGAGGAGACCCTTCAGCAACGGCAATGCAGAAATACTTGCTTATACTTGGTTTCTACAGGCATGGACGGGTATGTTCTAGTACTAATAACACACAAAAACAAAGGGCAACTCAAAATCATCATACAAATGAATACAAAACAGAAATAGGGAAATTACAGGAAAATAACCAAACAAACTGAAGCATGAGCACAGTGCTCCCCCCATGCTCAGCAGCATAACACAGTTGGACACTTTTGACTTTGAAGAAAGTAATAAAAAATTTAAATATTTAGCAAATATAAAATTATTAAGCAAATAGAAATATTGACCTAAAACAGGAAAACTTCAGTCTGATTCAGTGTCAGAAAGTGAAAAAAATAAGGTTATGTGTGTCATGATCAGGCGAGCATGCCTCCCCCTTCCCTTCCTGTTTCTCTTTTCCCGGCTCTGGAGCTCATCAGCACACCTGGGTGATTACACACCTGCTGCCCCCTGATTCACCAGCATATTTAAGGGCCAGTGTGTGAAGAGCTCTTCGCTGGATCGTTGGGTTTGTGTCGCCTCACAATCATAATTCTGATTGTGTGGTAAAATTAATTATTTTCCTAAACATTGTCTTACCTTCTCCTATATATAGTGTGGTGTTTTGGGTGCGGGTTTCATTAATTATGGTGTGTGTATTTATTTCTTAAGTTAGCGTGTTATGTATAAGGTTTTGGGTTTTCATGAAAGTGGTGTTACTTTTCATCCATGTCTGAGTGTTCTTTTGAAGTGGTTGCCCTTCACTTAAGCCTCCTCAAAATTCCACCAAATCATGACAATTTGTGTGTTTATACAGTGTATGTAAACTGTTTTGTATAAAACATATATAAAGGCACAACAATGCCTTGAAAGCAGATTGTTACACTGCAATATAAAGTAGCTGTTGTATTAATCTCAAGAAGTCACTTGGGGGAGATGCAGAATTTCTGCTTGTTTTGTGCTTTATTCATCATGTCAGTTAATTTGGCAGAAGAGGGTGAGCTAAGTGACAGGTAAACACTCATTTATTTGCTGTAAGTAACTCATGGCCTGCCAGAAAGGAAGTGATTCCCCACAGAGCTCAGTAGCTGCATAATGCTTCTAAATATATCCGAAATCACATAACAGGGTTGTTTATACAAATGTACATAGCCTGTAATTAGACAGGAGTGGTTCCTAAGTTATTCATGGAAAAGCTTTACTCTGTGTGGGCCTTTTTTGTGAAAATTTTAGCAGAAGTATAAAAATAGACAATTAGATGATAACAGGTTTATATCAACAAATTACATAATTTTAGTAGTTCTGAGGTGTTACAGCACAGCGTTTCTCTCTTGGAGAGCTTCTTTCATGGTAAGCACAACTCACTCAATTATCCATTTTTCAGACATGTTGACCAAAAACACACAACCCTTGTGTGTATAGTTCAGTTATGTGTTGAATAAAAGTGAGTGCAGTTTATGCCTGTTGTCCGTGCCTCATTTCCAGATATAACAATGGCGAAGAAGAGAAAAACGGATCTTCTGGAGGAAAATATGGCGTTTTTCCCAAAGACGGAAGGGTGCATGGCACCACCACTACCGTTCCTTGCTCTGCCAGGTGAGCCGCAGATCCCCTGGTCCCACTGGCACAGGTTATTCCATACTTTTATCGCCACTACCAGCTTAGATGATGCTAGCAATGAGAAGCTAAAGGAGATGCTAATCTACTGTCTCAGTAGCGAGGGACAGTGAACAACACTCTCTTTCAGCCCTGTGAACACATACGAAGACTGTTGCTATGAAGGACCAATTTTTCACAGACACGGGCAATCCTCTGATGCGAAGAGCTGAACTTTACCGGCGACGCCATCATAAGGGCGAGTCTGACCGCCAGTATATTACTGAGCTCCATGCCTTAGCTAGCACATGTGCACTTAACCACCTGGAAGGAGTGGTATTTGCCACGATGGTGAGAAACACTACGAATACGTGACTACGGGAGCAGATGTTACGGGCAGGGGATGACCTGACACTAGACAAGGTTATGAGGATGGTCTCCCAAATGGAGACGACTGACCGGTTGTTAGAACAGCTAGCGCTGCCTAACCAAGAAGCTCCTCATCAGGCCCCGGGAGCACAGGCTGTCACCACCGCTGCCTAGCGCTCCAACCCCGCATCTCCCTGCTACAACCGAAAGAAGGGTAGGAAACGGGACAACACAGGTGAGCGCTCGCACTGCAATGGCTGTGGTTCATCTAGACATCAGACTCAATCACCTGCCTGCTGAGCCAGAGGGGTGAAATGCTACTGCTGCAGGAAGCTAAACCATTTTGCCAGTGTCTGTTGCTCAACCTTTACAGACTTAACGGCCCGCTCACCAGGCTTAGCCACCGTTCACTCAATTGGCGCCAAAAACTGGCCATTGAGGTGGTGCATGCTGGAGCTGGACAGCATCAGTATGTCACTGCTGCTGGATACAGCAGCCTTGAGGTCCCTTTTGATCATGTCTATGGTCAGGAAGCTGTTCCCTTGGAAAACCAACGCAGCTGATGCAGAGGACCTAGTTGGCTACATCAGAATCAGTATGGTAGGGTCTGTCAGCTTTTTTGTGTAATACGGCTCTAAGGCCGTTCCATCATTCACCTTCCAAGTGATGTGCCAGGCGGCCAATCTGCTGGACATCGACCTGATCAGCGAGCTGGGTTTCTCCATCACCATCCCAATGGGCACCACCGTGCTGTCAGTTGCCTCATCCTGACAACACCATTGGCCAATGCTTTTCACAAGTCTGGGCTGCCTCACCTCTTTCAACCACTGACCACTCATTGACATGACAGTGCCCCCAAAAATTCAGCCCCTGCGTTGGCTATCCCTCACACTATGGGATGATATCACAACAGAGCTGCAATAGCTGTTGGACACCAGCATAATCGAGTGGGTCAACACATCTCCCTGGCTCTCAAACTTAGTGGTGGCAAAGAAGAAGACGGGCGGCCTACAGCCGTGTCTCAACCTCAGAATGGTGAACAAGGCGGTGATCCCTGACAAATATACCCTGCCAACAACGGAGGAGCTGGGGACGGCGTTCCATGGTATGAAGGTTTTCTCCAAACTGGACCTCCGCTGAGGCTACCTACTGTCACGACCTGAACGCTCTTTCTTTGCGTTCAGGTTGTCCAGTGTCGCTCCTGCTCCGGGGTAGTCCGTGCCGGGTCTTCCATGGCCCGCTCTTTGACAGCGCCCAGCTGATTGCCAGCTGTCTGTTCAGCTGCGCTGGGACAGCTGTCTCCCATTCCCAATCATCTCCCCCATTTAAGCGAGCAGCCGAGAGTTACTCGTCGCTGCGACCTCGCTATGGGAAGACGTTCCTTGTGTTCCCACGACTGTTAGCTCCTACGTCTAGCTTCAGTCCGCCGTTACCTCGGCGCTTCACCCAAAGTAAGTGTTGTGACTCGGCGTGTATTCTTCCCTCGCCGCCTCTCTAGCCTTTCTCCCTGGGTGGTATGTTTCCCTTAGTTCTGTGTGTGTTTTAGCCCCACGTGGCTCTTTACTTTTCTGTTCGTTATTTTGTGTTGTGTGTGCTTTGTTAATAAACTACGCTAACTCACTGGTCGCCCTCGTATCTCCTTTCCTGGCTCGTGAGAGCCAGAGTTATGACAGGAGGTCGCAGCCCTAGTGAGACGGCCGCGACCGTGAGTTGGCTGTAAGGACTCGACGCCTTTTTTCCTCTTCCTCTGGGTACGGGCGAGCCAGTATCATGTCTCCTTCCAAGAGACTCATACGGCACCCAGGCCATGATCTCTCGGAGACTCTGGACCTTGTGGACGGAACGTTATTCACCACGGACCTCTACGATGCCCCCAGCGAGATACGCTGGCGCCTGGAGCTCGCCGAGGGTATGCTTAACTGCTTTTCTCGCTACTTCCTTCTCCCCGAGGTTAAGGCAAGGAGGGCAGACATCTCTGTGGCCTGGGAGAGGCTCCGTAGGCTGGAGGAGAACTCCGGCAGGAAGCCGAGGACAGAACGCCTTCGCTCCTCGCTTCGGAATCCCGCTCCTGCCGCCGATCCAGTCCAGGAGTTCGCCTCACCCAGGGGTGATCCCCAGGATAGAGTGACGTCAACCGGGTTTCCCCCGGAGAAGATGAGAGTGACAGCGATGCGCATTGCGGATCGAGTGGCAGCCGCTTCTTCCGCCGCCGTTCCCCCCGTAGCCATGAAGAACGTGATTGCAGTGGTCAGGCTGGTCGAGAAGAACCCGGAGCTGAACGATTATCCGGAATACGCTGACCTGTTGGCTTCGCTCATCGCACAGGAGCGGCGTTTTCCCGACCTCACGTTCAGAAGACGTCGCTCCCAAATTCCCCACTCATCTCAGCGAGAGCCCCGTCCGGATCCCGCTCCAGGAAACCACACGAATTCCGCCTCCCAGCCTGCTGTTGCTCCCGTGTCTCGCCGAAGAAGTGAATCAGCTGCTCCCGCTCCTGGGCCCGCTCTCCCCGCTGTCCCGTCAGCTTTGGGCTCCCAGCTCTCCTCAGCTGTTTCACCCCCCTCTTCGTCATTCACTCCGGCCGCTGGGAGAAGCGCAAATTCATCTCCAGGTGTTCCAGGTCCCGATCCGGTGCGGGTAGCACCGCCTCATCTCTCCGGGGGGTTCCCCACTTCTATCCGGTTGGGAGAAGAGAGACTCGAGTCCCTTGTAGCGGGTTCCACCGGTCCTCCGGGAATCAGGCAAGTGTCCTTTCATTCTCCTCCCATTGTGAGTGAATTGCCTTGTTTGATTCCTGGGGGAGGAGTTCAGGGTTCACAGTCCCCTGAGCTCTCTCCTCCCGCTGCAAAAACTGAATATGAACCTGCGTCCTCTGTGTCTCTTCCCCTTGAGTGTGCCCCGGTGCCAGGTGTACACCGCTGCGCGAGGAGGAGGCGGCCTGCGGCCCTGGAGGGTTTTGCCCCAGCCCCGCAGCCACGTTATGGGCAGAGGAGAAGGTCGAACTGCCTGTTGGAGCCAGCGCCGACGATTAAGCGTCCCCGGGTCTCCACGGAGGAATGGTTCGGCCCAGCAGAGTCCAGATCTCCTGCCCCCACGCCAGGTGGGCTGTCGACGCGGTCTTCGGCGTTTGGAGGTCGTTTGACTGTGGAAACCATCATGCCGGCTGCGGAGCCATTCGCAGTCGAGTTGGAGCCGGAGGACGGAGTCCTGCACGCTGAGCCCGGAGCATCGAAGTCCTGGATGGCGGTAGAACCCGAGATCAGGCAAGTGCTCTATTTTGTTTTTCTCTTCTCTATTCTGGAGCATTATTGCCTGTCTCTCGGGGGGGCGGGCCGGGTGCAGCCGTCTGCTGCGCTCGAGCCTGTTCCGCCGGGCTCTGCCGCTGCCGGTGATCCTGATCCCGGTTCCTTTTGTCCCTCTGAGCCTCTCCCCAGGGTCACCGGAGACGAACCTGCTCTGGGTGCCATCTCGGAGGTTCCGGTTCCCTGCACGGTGTTCGCCTCAGATGCTGCGCCCGGGAGTGTTTCGCCGGTCCAGCTGGGGTCCACCGGGAGTGTTTCGCCGGTCCAGCTGGGGTCCACCGGGAGTGTTTCGCCGGTCCAGCTGGAGTCCACCGGGAGTGCTGTCTCGGTCCAGCTGGAGTCCACCGGGGGTGCTGCGCCGGCCCGATCGGGGTCCACCGGGGGTGCTGCGCCGGCCCGATCGGGGTCCACCGGGGGTGCTGCGCCGGTCCGGGTAACGGTTAGTGTGGGAGCTGGAGGATTGTGTTCGCCTGACGTCTGGCTGACTTTGTCCCTTGCCTCCATCATTTCTCCTCCTGCCGCTGTTGGGGTTCCTCTCACCCGGGCCAGTTTCCCCCTACCCTTGTTGCCATTAGATGGCAGGCTAACTTTGCCCCTGGCCTCCATCTCTTCTCCCCCTACTACTGTGGGGGGTTTTCTCACCTGGGTCAGTTTCCTCCTGCCTTTTCCCTCAGGGAGGAAGCTGCACCAAGACCTCTCCCTCAGCTCTCCGTGGTCTGAGGTCACGGGACGACCGCCTGGGAAGCCATCTGGCTGGTTCGGTGATCTGGGTCGGCCTCCGGAGAAACTGTGTCTCCTAGCCTGGGACTCGGGTAGGCCACCCGAACTGGTGTTGTGGTTCCTGGCCTGGTGGAGTTCGGGCCGCCCACCGGACAAGCTGTCATCGCCTGCCCCGCTCCACCTGCTGACGTCCTGGAAGAATTGACTGACTGTTTGTTGCCTTGCGTTTGATTGTCCTCCCTAATTTAATACTTTTCAGGACATCAAGGAACTCTCTGCCCTAGAGTCCTTATTGTGGGGTTTTCCCAGTTAAAATTTCCTTGGACTATTTTCTTTGTTTTATAATCCCAGTATGATCCTATTCTAATTTCTCCTTAAGTAGCATTTGCTTCACATTGCCTGGCCTCATTCCGAGTAGTCTTGTTTTCCTGTATTTATATCCTCCAGACTGTTTAGTGACACTTTTGTGCCAATACGTGTTTGAGGAGTTGTTCCTTTTGTATTTTTATCTTCATGCCAATTTGCAGTTCCAGGCTCTATTTTTGGATCTTATGCCCGGTTTGCATCCTTTGTATATTCTGTTTTGGTCGGGGTTTACTTGTGTAAGTCTATTTTTTCAGAGTTTTGTAGTTTTTGGCCTTCGGGACATGAGTTTTGCATTGTCCTCGCCCTGAGTTGTTGTGAACCTTTTTTTTTTTCCTCCATGATTATGTCGTTGTTTTTCTGCAGGTTGTTCTCCCCACCTCCTGTGGTCACCTGCACAGACCGTCTGGCCTCTGCAGAGGAGGGGGTGATGGTTTTCTTTTGTGTTTGAAATTATTATGGTATCTGACCCTATACTGTATCTAGTTTTTTTTTTTTTTTTTCCTTCCCTGCCTCCTTTGTCTGGTCCCTCCCTTTCTCCCAGATCTGGCCCCCACCGCCCTCCCTGGTCTTCCCTCGGAGGGGGGGGGGGTGTTAGCCCGCTCCAGGAGGCGCGGCTCGGGGGAGGAGTACTGTCACGACCTGAACGCTCTTTCTTTGCGTTCAGGTTGTCCAGTGTCGCTCCTGCTCCGGGGTAGTCCGTGCCGGGTCTTCCATGGCCCGCTCTTTGACAGCGCCCAGCTGATTGCCAGCTGTCTGTTCAGCTGCGCTGGGACAGCTGTCTCCCATTCCCAATCATCTCCCCCATTTAAGCGAGCAGCCGAGAGTTACTCGTCGCTGCGACCTCGCTATGGGAAGACGTTCCTTGTGTTCCCACGACTGTTAGCTCCTACGTCTAGCTTCAGTCCGCCTTTACCTCGGCGCTTCACCCAAAGTAAGTGTTGTGACTCGGCGTGTATTCTTCCCTCGCCGCCTCTCTAGCCTTTCTCCCTGGGTGGTATGTTTCCCTTAGTTCTGTGTGTGTTTTAGCCCCACGTGGCTCTTTACTTTTCTGTTCGTTATTTTGTGTTGTGTGTGCTTTGTTAATAAACTACGCTAACTCACTGGTCGCCCTCGTATCTCCTTTCCTGGCTCGTGAGAGCCAGAGTTATGACACCTACAGGTTCCCCTTCACCTGGACAGCCGCAGCCTAACAGCCTTCATCACCCACATGGGAGTATTGAGGTACACCTGCATGTCCTTTGGCCTTAGTTCCGCTCCAAGCTGCATTAAAAAGCTCATGGATACCATCTTCACCAGACTCCCAGGGGTGATGGTGTACTTGGACGAAATT
This sequence comes from Pholidichthys leucotaenia, assembly GCA_020510985.1. Classification (NCBI taxonomy): domain Eukaryota; kingdom Metazoa; phylum Chordata; class Actinopteri; order Cichliformes; family Pholidichthyidae; genus Pholidichthys; species Pholidichthys leucotaenia. The sequence continues at coordinate 32,393,587 of CM035845.1, read as the reverse complement.
GTGGTGCACAGTGCAACATTGGACTCCGACGACGCCCGCCTTGATAAGGTTATGGAGGTGCTAGCAATACACAGGGAGAAGTGTATCTTTAGAGCAATGACCATCAAGTTTGTGGGTTTCCGCCTGTCTGCCAAATGCCTGAGTCCCCTACACTTGAACGTCGAGGTGATACTGCACCTACCTGAACCATCATGCCCCATGTAGCTCTCATACTTCTTGGGCATGGTGCACTTTTATGGATGCTTTATTCCCCGGTATTCAGAGGTGATAGAGCCTCTGTGCACCCTCCTGAAGCAGGATGCACACTGGGTATGGACCCTGGCATGCTCTGCCACCATCAGTGAGCTGAAGATGCAGCTGTCAAATAAACTAATCTACTACTACTACTACTCACCTCCCCACCAGTACTCACCCACTTCAACCCACAAAGCCCTAAGTTCGTGAAGTGTGATGCTTCCAACACAGCAGTAGGAGCCGTTCTGTCACAATTGCAAGGAGAAATCGAGCGCCCAGTGGCATTTGCCTCAAGGTCACTTACCACGGCCGAGCAGAAGTACTCAGTGGGGAAGAGGGAGGCACTGGTGTGCGTGTGGGCATGCAAACACTGGCCCATATACCTATATGGACAATGCTTCACGCTGTGGACAAACCACAGAACCCTCACAGTGCTACTGGAAACATTGGGGTCGGGGCACAAACCCCTGCGCATCTACAGGTGGACAGAAAGACTACAAGCATACAACTTTAACACCCAGTTTATACCGGGCAGAGAAAATGTGGTGGTGGACCTCCTGTCCCGGGCTACACCTAACTCCACTTCGAACGGTGACTGAGACCCCCTGGAACCGGAACTGATCCACATGCTGCATGGGCCACACCAAAACGCCATCTCCCTGCAAGAGCTCCAAGAGGCATCTGAACAGGGTCTGACACTGACCCAGCTATGTGCCTTCATTCGTCAGAGCTGGCCAGCAAACGTACCAGGGGAACTGGCACCTTTCCACAGAATCAAGGATGATTTATCATGCTGGAACGATGTCTGCACGGCAAGGAGACACTGCACAGTGATTCCAGAGGCGCTATGAAGCCACATCTTGACCATGTTACACGAGGGCCACCTGGGCATCATCAGGGTCAAGCAACGGTGTAGAGGCTCAGTATGATGGCCAGGAATCGACAAGGATGTGGAGACCATGGTGAAAGACTGTGCACGATGCTTGGCCAGCAGGAAAACTAGCGTGCCACCACCCTCGCCCCTGCAACCACTGCCATCAGCTCTGTGGAAACATGTCCAATCGGACATGTGCGGCAAGCTGCATAGCGCCCCCAGCACCAAAGCTTTCTATTAGTGGCCTACGACCTCCACTCAAAATGGCTCAAGATGTGGCCCACTGGCTCAGCCATTACCTACGTAGTCACCGATTTCCTCACCTCCCTTTTTGACCGCTGGGGTGTGCCAGATGCAGTCCCAACAGACAATGGACTGCAATTCATCTCAGTGGATTTCGAAGCCTTCGTGAAAGAATGAGGCGTCAAACACATAAGAACCGTCTTCTACCACCCTCAGGCAAATGCGGGGGGGGGGGGGTCAACCAGACCCTCAGGAACAGTCTCGGGGCACACCTAGCGGATGGGTTCCTGTTTTCAGCCACACTACAGAGCACCCTGCTACATTACAGAGCAACACCTCACGCCACAACGGGCAGCTCCCCAGCCTTACTGATGCTGAGAGGCGAGATGAGCCTTCCCCTGGACTGACTACACTCCCCATCGGATGTTACACCACCGGAGATGTCCTCACCTTGAGGGAGGATGGTCGAACATCAACAACAACAACGGATGAAGCAAAGGTTTGACAAGAAGTGCTGGGTGAAGGGACCTGGATTCGCAGTGCTGGACTGGGTTCAGACCTGACGTCCCAGCCGTGCCCATAAGTTGCAGTTATTTTGGACAATGCTGATACAGATCACAGTAGAGTTGGACCCAGCCACCTTTTGTCTCGCTGATGAGTCACGGTGGCACACCAGCCGCCTCAGAAAAATGATACCGACTTCAGCCCCAGATCAGGAGATGGCTATGGACACGGCGAGATCAGGCTCGGACTTTGGCGACACAAGACCCACAACCCCTGACAAATGTCCGCCAGAGCCAGCAATGGCGACACAGCCCAAGCGTCACTCGGCCTGTGTTCAGCAGAGACCCTGCTACCTTAGGGACTTTCTAACTAATTTTTGAATAGTGGACTCTTAAGTGTAGCCAGGACATGACTGACAACAGTGCCAGAATAATCCACTCAGTCACCGGGCATGCCGGTAGTCTACCTGGGTGCCCAGGTAGTTGTATATAGTTCTTTGGTTTTTTCGGGGGGGGGGGATGTGGTGTTTGGATGTGGTGGGTCACTGTACGTGATGTCATCACGTGGTGAACTGGCCGTGGCGCCATACAGCGTCACCCTTCTGTATATAGTTCAGTTATGTGTTGAATAAAAGTGAATGCAGTTTATGCCTGTTGATCGTGCCTCATTTCCAGACATACAAATAATGTCTCACCACGGCCTGCTTTCTCCTTTTTTTTCCCCCACATTCATGTCATGTTTCTCAAACTCTGCCATGTCTCACTATAGCGATGTGTCCCACTTGACCCCTTCATCACTAATGAGCCAGAATAAGGAACAGTCCTGCCTGTCTGTCATGGCTGTCTGCGTGTGTGCATTTCTAACCACTTTCTTGAGATGCATAAAGGGGTCCTGGGGATGTCCACTGCCTCAACGAGTGGAGGTACAGCATCATTCGTGTGAAAAGATTAGAAAAGAGATGAAAAGATTCAAAGGGGACTGACAAACCTCAGACTTTGGACACTTTCCAAGTGGCTAGAAAATTGTGCAAAAGGATATAAACAAAAAATGTACCACAACTTCTAAGAAAAGGTCCAGACAATATGTTCATTTGCTTATATGAACAACCCCACGGCCACACAGCCTTGTAAAAAAAGATTGTTTTCACCACTCGAAAAAAGTTAGAATAAGTATCTGAATCACAACTAATGTTCAATTTATTAGCTCCGCCAGGCCAGAGGCCAGGAGGAGGTTATGTTTTTGCCAGCGTTTGTCTGTTTGTCTGTCTGTTTGTCTGTTTGTCTGTTTGTCTGTCTGTTTGTCTGTTGGTTAGCAAGATAACTCAAAAAGTTTTGGACGGATTTCAATGAAACTTTCAGGCGTTGTTGGAAATGGTACAAGGAAGAACTGATTAAATTTTGGGTATGATCCGGATCACTGTCTGGATACAGGAATTTTTTAAAGGATTCTTTAACTTTGTGACATACGGCCATTTTCAACATGTGTGCAGGCCCAGTGGAGGGCGCTGCTCGTCGTGTCTGACGAACACAAACTCCGCCTTCTTCAAAGTTTTAGGCACAAAAGCACGCGGAAACCAGTGGTGGGCAGGGCCCGGCAGCGTGCCTGTGTTTGCGCTACGCTGCAAAAGCTGAGACGGGCAGCTGTCCGGCGCCGGATTATTTGGCAGAAATTCCCCGGGCAGCCATAGTGGCTGCGCACAAAGAAGCTCTCTGCCGGGGAAGCTTCTAAATCCTCTTTTGCCGCGGAGCGCAAACCCAATATAAAACCCACGGCAACCTGTCTACCCAATTTGCATCCGTCAGTGAACCTCAGTGCTGCTTTCAGTGATCTATGAAAACGCTTGCATAACCCATTGGCCTGTGGGTTGTACGCGGTTGGGCCATGATTTGTTTTGTTTTTTCTTTTGGATTCTTGGATGGAATATGGGTGGGCAATATAAGCTGCGGCTTCAGCCATCACCCATTTCGGATAACTTATGTTGAACTGTATAATCAGAGGAGTTATTGTCTAATTTGACCTTGTTGGATTTTATTTCCCCCTTTGTTATATTATTCACTTTCTTTTAACCTGTACTCTTAATCTATCCGAAATAAAGATTCATTCATTCATTCATTCATTCATTCATTCAATTGCAACGCCCGCAGCCTGGGAGTTTGGAGATGGAGGAGATGGACACAACACCAACACTTCAGTTTATTACCTCCGCCAAGGAGGTAATGCTTTTACTACTGAACCACAAATCCTATCATTGTCAATCCAATTGCTAGTCATATGTTTTCATGGTCAAGGAATCTGAAAATGTACACACAAACACTGTATGGGGGGAACTGTGGCACTTGGCGGAGGTCTGCGCTCTCCGAGTGCTTTTCTAGTTATTGTGGTAATATGTTGTAATTTTAAATAAAAGACATTAATGTGGTGTTGGATTTCATTATTATGTGATAGCGAGTCATAATTATGAGATCTTATCTCATAATCATTATGATTGAAGTCAGATTCACAAAGGAGCCATTTGCAGACATTATGGAAACTGGCAGGTAGGGCAATAAAATTAAGAAGCTTTAATCAGGAATCTGCAGATTAAAATAAGTGAACCACAAATTGGCAGGGGAACAAACGACGAGAGCAAATCAAATGCAGCAGAAAGCTTGAATCTGAAAGCATTCACTTTACCACCTCATAATATATTGAGTTAAATGTAGATGACGAAGTAAAGGACCTGTAAGAACACTTAAGTAAACACATTTGGAAACTATTTTTTTTTAAAAAAAGCATGTGCTATATTTATTTTACTTTGCCACATTAACAAGTTCAAGCACTTCAAGGTAGTTATATTGTACTTCAAGAAATAAGCATTGTCAAAAACCTTCAAGTTAGATGAGCAACTTGTTAGTGTCAAGGCAGGGGCCAGAGTGCCTCGCTTTATAAGCAAAGCCACCGAAAACTTTAAAAACCCTTAAAATGCCTTTAATATACAGTAATGGCATGGTCACATTTGACTGTCGAAATCTAATATGAGTTTTTGTTAGATGGTCTTTAGAGAGTTAAAGAAACTCCACAAGATATCTTTTCTAATGGTACTCAACATTCATAAGCCTCCACCTGGGTAAGAGGTAGTTACCTACCAACACCGCACTTGGACCTAAACATTGGAAAAGTGGTCCATAATATTTAGAAATTAGTAGAGTCGAATGAATAAAGAATTGTAAATACAAGAGTACACAGAAGACAATCTGAAAATATCATGTCAAAAAGGGCGATAATTTATGTAAAAAAGCAAGCAAAAAATAAAAGAAAACATTGAAATCTAAATACAACATTTCAGTTGCATTTTTAAGCGTCACCACCTCGAGGTAAATGTACTGATAGGCATCCACAGCACAGTCTCTACGATATGTAAATATGGATGGGATGCCACTACTTATTTTAGAAAAGTGGCACGGGGGATGTCATTTGCAGTCAGTCTGTGTAGTAGTAAGCAGAGCCATGGCCCATATGGCCATCCATCACTGCTCATGAGGCAGCCCATAGACTCCTTTAAAGCAAAACCAATCATCACCATGCTCATTCTCAAATACACTCTTGTTTTTATAGCTTCAGATGACTGGAAACCATCATCTGAGAAAATTTATTCAAGCAATATTTTTAGTTTTAGATCTGGCAAAGTGATGTACACAATAATGGGAGAGGATAGGCTCAAGTCTTACTCTGACCACTCACCAGAGGGCAACCAAAATGGATGGCCTTTACTTATTACACCATTACTGATACTTTCCACAGATTCAGGACTATTTAAAACAGCTAGACAGAAAATTCACAGCTATTGCAGTCTCTGAAACTTGGCTTAACAAAGAGCAGGCTCCCCTGATGGCAATAGAGGGATACCAGATGTTTTATATTAACAGAACTCAAAAAAAGGGTGGTGGTGTTGCACTGTATATTGATGACCTGTACAGGTGTAAGCTTGTAAATGAAATGTCCTTAGCACTACCAGGGATTTTGGAATGTGTTACTGTTGAGATTGACCTAGACAAAACAAAAAATCTAATCATAAGCTGCATATATAGAACACCGGGAACTTGCATTGAGACATTCAGAGATAAATTAGTCGAGCTGTACAATAATATTACTAGTAAGAAAATGGTAGCAATTTGTGGAGATTTCAATATTGACTTACTGAATCCTCATCAACAAAATGTAGTTACAGAGTTCATGAACTCTATGTACAGCATGAGTCTATATCCCACAATAACACATCCCAGTAGAATCACAGTTCACTCTGCTACACTTATTGACAACCTGTTTGTCAATGTTTTCGATAAGAAAATAGAAAGTGGATTATTGATAAATGATATAAGTGACCACTTGCCAACCTTTACACTTATCCATGGCCACACGGGGCCCAACGCAGAAAAAACTTCAAAATCGTTCAGACACAAATCACCAAATGCAATCAGTTCTCTTAAAGAGGACTTGCTGAAGCAAGACTGGACAGAAGTCTATGTATCAGATGTAAATGAAGCCTATGACACATTTATAACCACTCTTTATGAAAAAAACTGCCCATTAGTAATAAAAAAGCTTAAACACAAATTTGCTAATAAGCCATGGTTAACCAAAGGACTACAAAAGGCGTGTAAAAAGAAAAATTCATTATATAAAGCTTTCCTAAAGAAAAGAACAAAAGAAGCAGAGCAGCGGTATAAAACATACAAAAATAAGTTAACATATATAATAAGATGTAGTAAAAGAGACTATTACAGTAAAGAACTGGAGAAAAACAGAGACAATATTAAAAATACATGGACAATACTCAACAGTATCCTTGGAAATAAAAGCAGAAATACAAGCTACCCAACTAATATTCCAAAAAATAATAAAACGACTCAGAGTGTGAATATCGCTTCACCTGCAGATGAATTTAATAATTTTTTTGTTAACATTGGACCTAAACTGGCCCGAGAAATACCCACTACGGTGCCAACAGGTGATACAATATGCAATAACACTGCTGTAAAAGACTCCATCTTCATAAAGAACACAAACGAAAGAGAGGTCATTGAAATTGTTAAATCGTTCAAAAGTAAAACATCTACTGACTGCGATGGTATCGACATGCTACTAGTCAAAACTGTTATCGAATGCATAGTAAAACCACTGACGTATATCTGCAACCTGTCTCTCCAATCAGGTATATTTCCCAATGCAATGAAAATAGCTAAAGTAATTCCGATATACAAGATGGGCGACAGAGGGGAACTCTCAAACTATAGACCAATTTCACTATTACCACAATTTTCCAAGATACTTGAAAAAATATTCTATGAGAGAATTGACAACTTCATACTGAAGAATGATTTATTATGTGAGCAGCAATATGGGTTCAGACACAAGAGGACAACTGCATATGCCCTAATGGAATTTACAGAAAAAATATCAACAGCCATTGAAAATAAAGAGTATTCAGTTGGAGTATTCCTAGATCTTAAAAAAGCATTTGATACAGTAGATCATAATTTATTATTAAAGAAACTACAAAATTCTGGTATTAGAGGTGTAGCACTGTCCTGGTTAAGTAGTTACTTAAAGAATAGATATCAGTATGTATGTGTTAGCAACAAAAACTCAGAGTTGCTGAAGGTCACCTGTGGAGTCCCACAGGGTTCAGTTTTGGGACCATTATTATTCAATATGTATATAAACGATATATGTAAAGTCTCAGAAAAAATGGACTTAATATTGTTTGCCGATGACACTAATCTGCTATGCAGTGGAAACAATTTGGAACAACTTCTGGATACACTCGGGAAGGAATTAGGAAAGCTTAAACTGTGGTTTGATTCAAACAAATTAACACTCAATTTAAGCAAGACAAAATTTATAGTCTTTTACAACCATCACAACAATCCAGTACCCAAACTCAGTGTAAATGGTGTAGAGATTGAAAGGGTATCTGAAACCAAATTCCTTGGAGTAATAATTGATAACAAACTGTGTTGGAAGTCACATATTAATTATATTAAAGGTAAAGTCTCCAAATCAATTGCAATATTACACAGAGTGAAATATTTGCTGAATCAACCCACACTATACACCTTGTATCATTCATTAATACTCCCATACATGACATATTGCAATGAAGTATGGGGAAATACATATAAAACAAACATATATCAACTCTTTATGCTTCAAAAGAGAGCTATTAGAATAATAAACAAAGCAGCTTACAGGGAACCAACAAACCCACTTTTTCTTAAACAAAAAACTCTCAAGTTGAAAGATCTGGTTGACTTTAAAACCGCAATAATAATGTTCAAAGTGAAGAATTTATCACTGCCTGCAAATATCCAAAAGTTGTTCCAAACAAGGGAGAAACGATATCACTTCAGAGGAACATGTATATTTCAAAAGCCTACAGTGAGAACAACCACCAAGCAACACTGTATTTCAGTGCAAGGAGTCAGATTATGGAACGATTATGGACCTGAATTAAAATCATGTACAACGCTTGGACAATTTAAACAAAAACTAAAGGAAGAAATACTCCAAACATATTTACAAGACGACATGTAAACTCACATAAGGATTGACATATCCAGCCTGTGTTGTGTTGTAGCTTAGTTTTTTTTTTTGTTTTTTTTTTTTTTCTCTCTGTGACATTCTGTCTTAGATTTGTCTTGAATAGTAACTGCTTAACTTAGCTTAGCTTAGTTTTCTTTTTTTTTCTTTTTTTTTTTTCTTTTTTTTTTTCTCTCAGTCACACTTTGTCTTAGCTTTGTTCTAAATTGTAATCACTCTTGTCTTGTTTACTCTTTTTTCTTTGAATTCTTGGATGGAATATGGGTGGGCAATATAAGCTGCGGCTTCAGCCATCACCCATTTCGGATAACTCACGTGGAATTGTTTAGTAGAAGGAGTCTTTGTCTAATTTGACCTTGTTGTTATATTATACAGTTTCTTTAACCTGTACTGTATTATCCGAAAATAAATTCATTCATTATGGACATTAAGTCAGATGCACATAAAAGCCGAAATGCTGTTTTACCTCAGACAACTACAGAATCAGACTTTTTTTGGAGGCACAAGTGTCACCATCTGTTGGTCATCCAATATAAAAAAAACTTTAAGATTCTTCTAAATTGGTTTTACTCATCGGACATTCTTATATAAGGACTCCAAGCTCAAGGAGGCCTCAGTAAGACCTGCCTCTCATTTCTTTTGTCCAGGCAGAAAAGCTAATGTTCTTTCTTGTGAGAACATAGCCAGCTAAGTGCTTAAGGAAGATCCATTCATACAAAAAGATCTTGACCTCAAGGAGGCTTATTTGTATTGTGAGTTGGAGACATTGTCCGCAGACGTACTTTACAGAGTTGTCTCTTACAAAAAAGCCCTATTCTTGTTCCAAAGTAATAACCCAATTGGGAAAAAAACACCCCTGATGAATGCTGTTATATTTAAGTCAATTTCATGTACTGAGCTTCAGTAATGACTGGGAAAAAACGGATCCAAATTGTATTTTTCCCCCACATAGGTGAACACATTCAGAGAAAGACAAACAGTATCTCTTCTTCATCTTCCAGCTGCGCTCTTTATCATCTGCCTCCATCTCACCCTACCCTTGCATCTTCCACTGTAACACCAACCCTCTCCATGTCCTCCTTCACTACATCCATGAATCTTCTCTGTGGTCGTCCTGGCAGCTCCATCTTCAACATCCTTTGTCCCATATATCCACTATCCCTGCTCTGCACATGTCCAAACCATCTCAGACATACCTTACTTTGTCTCCAAACCACTCAACCTGAGCTGTTCCTTGTCTTTATACCCATTTCTAATCCTGTGACTCCCACTGAAAATCTTAGCATCTTCTACTCTGCCACCTCCAGCTCTGCCTCCTGTCTTTTAGTCAATGCCATTGTCTCCAAACTGTACATCATAGCGGGTCTCACTACCATCTTGTAAATTTTCCCTTTCATTGTAGCTGCTATCCTTCTGTCACAAATCACCCCTAACACTTGCCTTCACCCACTGCACCCTGCCTGCACTCTCTTCTCCACCTCTCTTGTGCATTTCCCATTGCATTGGATGGTTGACCCCAGATATTTAATCTCATCTACCTTCACTGCTTTCACTCCTCTTTTCTCCAGCGCATACTTCCACTTCTCCAGGTTCAGTTTCACCTGCTTTTGTCCAGGCAGAGAAGCTGATGTTTTTTCTTTCTTGTGAGATCATAGCCCGCTAAAGTGCTTATGGAAGCTCCGTTTATACAAAAAGATCTTGACCTTGGGAAGGCTTATTTGTATTGTCAGGTAGAGACATTGACCACAGACATACTTTACAGAGAGCTGTCTCTCACCCCAGTTTCTGGGATGCAGAATCACATTACTATGTAGGATATGTTTTAAAGAGGCAGGACATGAAATCTGTCATGTTCGCACACACACACACACACACAATAGGGAGAGGGGAAAAACAAACAAACAACCCCCCCCCCCCCCTCCCCGACATGAGCAAGAATACATGCCGGCATACATACAATACATACTGCCGGCAGTAACACGGCTGCTCTCTGTGTGTTCACCCAGTCTTCAACAATGTTTTCAAGTTCAGGCCATCTGCTTTTATTACCTCTGAAAGCTTTCATCATCTTTTTGCACTGAGTCAGTTCTTCACGCTGCCGTCTCCAATGTCTCACCATCGATTCATTGATGCCAAGCTTACATGCAGCAGCTCTATTTCCTTCTTCGACAGCCAGATCGATTGCCTTTAACTTAAAAGCTGCATCATATGCATTTCTTCGTGTGTTTTCCACGATGAGGGTGTGTGCATGATGTGCAAAATGACTGTTCAAAACAGTAAAACTAGCATCAAAACTAGTGTCTTCCTCGGCGCATCATCTCTTCCACCAGTCTGTCTCGCTCTTGCGCTTCCCTGGAGGCCGTTAGCCCGTAAAAATCCATAGATTAGCCGCATCGCTGTTTAGGCCGCAGGGTTCAAAGCGTGGGAAAAAAGTAGCGGCTTATAGTCCGGAATTTATGGTAATCCCCAGAAGGAAATTACAGGCCATCCACGGTGCGGGGCCAATCCCTTCACCATTCACACCTAGGGCCACTTTTGAGTCTCCAGTTAACCTAACTTGCATGTTTTTGGCTTGTGGCAGGAAACTGGACTAAACCCATGCAGACACAGAGAACATGCAGACTCCACACAGAAGGGTCACTGATGTTCAGGGGGTGGAATCGAACCCACGATGGCCAGGGGTGGGATCATCCTGTGACCTTACTGTGCTGCCACAGTATTAACCATTGTACCACCGAGCTGCCCAGCGGTCCCAAATGTCAGTTTTGCATCCCAAACATCAGTTTTATCTCGGTTAATTGCCTAGCAAAAGAAAATGGTAGGATATCTAACTAACTAACCTGCACTTATATAGCGCTTTTCTAGTCACAAAGACCACTCAAAGCGCTTTCACTAATGCTAACCCTCTATTCTAAGGGCCTATAGGAAACAGATATCTAGGGACAATTTAGAACAACCAATTAACCTAACATGCATGTCTTTGGATTGTGGGAGGAAACCGGAGCCCCCGGAGTAAACCCACACAGCACAGGGAGAACATGCAAACTCCATACAGAAAGGTTCCAACCCCTGCCAGCCCGGGGATTCGAACCAGGAACCTTCTAGCTGTAAGGCAACAGTGCTAACCACTGCACCACCGTGCTGCCCAGCAAAAAATATGTACAAATATGCAATGCGGTGTGCAGGATGGTGGGGGAAGTGGCAAGGTTTTTTTTTTTTTTATTCATTTTTTTATTCTGTGTGTGTTTATATACTTGCATATTTATTCCACCTAGCTGCAATGCTCCGTACTGTGGGTGTTTATATATTTACATATTTATTCCATCTAGCTACAATGCTCTGCACTGTGTGTTCATATATTCATATATTTATTCCATCCAGCTACAATGCTCTGCACTGTGTGTCTGTGTGTGTGTGTATATATATATATTTTATAGTAATACGTACATATGTTTATTAGCTGCTCTTGCTTGCTTGTTTTTTTTTCTTGCCTTCTGATTGTTGCTCTGAGTGTTGCTATCCCTGTGCTGTTGCAATCCTGGAATTTCCCCGTTGTGGGACTAATAAAGGCTTATCTTATCTTATCTTATCTTAATAAACAAGGAAAAAAGAGATCAAGACAAACAACAAAAACAAAAAGAAAAACAAACAGAAACACAAATAAAAGTGAACAAGGAACAGTTAGGTGGGACAAGGGGCGGCAGTGGCTCAGGAGGTAGAGCAGGTCGTCCAATAACTGGATGGTTGGCAGTTTGAATCCCACTCTCCCCAGATATCCTGCCAATGTGTCCCTGGGCAAGACACTTTACCCCCCTTGCCTCCAGTGTCCATAACACTAGGTATGAATGTGTATAAATGTTTGGTGGTGGCCGAGAGGCCGTTGGCGCAGATTGGCAGCCAGGTTTCCATCAACCTGCCCCAGGGCAGCTGTGGCTACAGCAGTAGCTTTGCACTACCATTGTCTGTCTGGAGTGAATGAATAATGTATCTATTTGTAAAAGCGTCTTTGAGTGTCATGAACTCCTGTGCGCCATTACACGGCACATGAAGGAGAGAATGAAAAACCCAATCGCAGGAGTAGAGAGTGCTGTGTTTATTAAAGTTCACCAACGTAACAGATCCAACTTTCACCAAATACAGTTCACTCAACACACAGTGTATGGAGAGGTGTAATGCCAGAGTTGGCCTCCAAGGTTACAGGGCGGCTGCCGACTTCTCAACAGCCTGGTGAATATGAAGCCTGGTGCTACAGGCCTGCGTAATGCACAAACAGGAAAGGCAAGCAGCCTAATGCTGCAGGCCTGCTAGCACAGGAGAGGGGCTAAGAACACTTACAGGTTTGGAGTTAAATTGGGGCGAGCTGTGCAGTCCGGAGGCAGAGAGAAAGAAGCGGACTGGCAGTAACACCAAGGTAGGGATCGTCTTTAAGTGTCAGGCTGGGTAGAACGCTGGGAGTGGATGAGCATACGCAGAGGAACACGCTGCCCCGTATGAAGGGGAATGTCCCGACAATCTCCTTCCTCAGCGGTCGCCAACAAATACTCCAAACGCTAATGAAGAAAGAGATTGCCGGTGTGAATGCGTGGGCAGAACTGCTTGGGAACAGGTATGTGAGAGCGCATGTGAATGAGAGTGAATGGAGCGTGTGTGTGTGTGTGCGTGTGTGTGTGTGCCTGTGTGTCCCAGTGAGTACAGCTGACGGAGCTTGAAAGGAGGAGACTAGGTCAAAGCATAGCCATGAGTAAGAATTGGGTTGGCCTCCAACCCGGATTCATGACATTTGAGTGTCTATGATAAAGCACTACATATATCTGATGCATTAATCATTTCTAATCTCAGTAAATCAACTCAAATATATATCTTACATCATAAATCAGCAAGGCACAAGCATTAGTCTTTGAAACAAGAAAGTGAAACCAGCCTAATTCATGCACCATAAACAGAAAAAAATAAGTTTATATTTTCTCCATAAGCTGACAGCACCATCATCATATACAGTATATAGCTGCCTACATACAACTTGAATTAGTAGCAGAATCAAGAGAAGGTGAACCTTTGTTACAGTGGAGAAACAACACCATGTCCTCTGATATAGGAATCAGTGTGTTAAAGCTCTGAAAAATCAGCAGAGACAATCTAGTTCAGAATATATGAGAATAATGCCAATCATAAAACAAATGAGAAATCGATTGTGTTGCATTTTTACAAAAAGAACATGCTGGAGCAATATTGGCTTTGAATTTGTTGAATAATTTATTACAGGGGTAGAATCTATGTAATATTTTAAATGTGTCATGGATGGCCCTCGCGAGCCATCATAAGACGCCACAAATCGCCAGTGAGTTTGTACGGTTTATTAACAGAACAGAAAAGGACATAAAATAACAAGCCACGGGGGGCTAAAGCACACTATAACGAAGTACAGTCAAAGACAAGGTAGGATGGATACATAAGGTAACACACTTACGAATATAGATGAGGGACTGTCTACGCCTGAACAGCGGAATGCTCAATAGTGTCTGACCATGGAAAGGCTTTTGATGAGACTGCCGCGCCTCTTCGTTCTCAGCTGCCCTCTTAAGTGGAGAGCAGCTGATGAGGTGAGATGCGGCTCAGCTGTCAAATCTGACAGCCGGAAGCCCCTCCGAGCGCTGTCACAATAAAAGCTCGGAGAGCCAAATGGGGCACACAGCCGACAGATGGGCGAAGATAGTGCAGGCTCAAGCGCGGACGGGATCGGCGCTCGAACCATGACAAAATGGATTTCTTTTTCTGTGTTTGGCACATAAAATTCATTGGGGTCTAACCAAATTTTCTCAGCTGAAATTTCTGGAAAATGTATTTTCCGCGAGGCAGTGGAAATGAGATGCAAGCTTTGCTCTGCTATTAAAGTCTTCCTGACGTGATAATTATTACAGCTGCGTTCTAAAAGAGCTTTGCCACCAAGAAACAATCTGGGAATTTTCTGACCTAAAGAATCATAGGCTAAAGAATATCAAAGAAGAGAAAGCAGCTTTGGTGAAATACTTTTAATAACATAGTGTAGAAGCATGCTCAAATAACGAGGTTGAGTTTCAGTCATAAAACCAGCTTTATTTGACAGAACGCAGCTTCTAGCATTCTCAAAGCAGGAAAGAGGAAGAATCATACTTCAACACCCTTTTATACATTTCCAGCATCAGAATTCAAGTCACATGGTGTCTTCAGTCAACATACGTACAGTTACAAAGCATCCCCTTGAAGCTTCACCATTGTCTCTCATTTCCTGATGAACCGGAATACCCTCCGGGGCGTCTTCTGTGGGACAAAGAGACAAATCTCACACTTCCTTGTTACCTCCTGTAGATTCGAGTTCTTAGTCCTTGCAGACGTGACACCCCACAATACACATTCAGTCCTGTCCCTATGGCAGCGTGAGCCCACAATGTGTGTCGGCCACACTACCCCCCCCCCCCAAACGTCTAGTAAGGCAAAATCTAAATGGCATAACAAAAAGAAAAACACAAAGCACTCCATACATCGCTAATCAATCCACCAACTGCCTAGGTTTTAATCTTCTGCCGAATCTGCTGCAACCTGGCTTGGCTGCACCTGCAACATCTCTCTGCACCTGTGGATTAAAGCTGTTAGCACCTCTCTGTGAAGACTTTGGAGAATGTCTCTTCGGCGGCCTGCCCCGGCGGGGGGGCCTCGCGAGCTGCACCTCCTCGTCAGCCAGAACAAAAGCGGGTTTGAGTCTGTTAATGCAAATCAGCTCCCGTCTGCCCCCTAAATCTAGCAGAAAATGCTTCTGCCCGGTCTCCAGCACTCGAAACGGTCCGTCGTAAAACGGCCGCAAACTTGGACGCTGGGCGTCATGTTTAACAAAAACAAACTCTGCATTTTTCAAAGCCTTGGGCAGAAAAACGTGTGGGAAACTGTGATGGACTGGGCCAGGAAGCGTGTTTGCTCCTGAGCCGCTCTGCCACGGTTGAGCGGGGGGGCCATTAGGTGCGGGATTATCAGGAAGAAATTCCCCGGGCAAACGAAGCGGTTGAGCGAAAACTAATTCAGCCGGGGAAGCGTGCAAATCTTCCTTAGGTGCAGAACGCAACCCTAATAAAGCCCATGGAAGTTTGTCTACCCAATTTGTATCCGTTAGCGACGCTCTGAGGGCTGCTTTCAATGACCTGTGAAAGCGTTCGCATAAACCATTAGCCTGGGGGTTATACGCGGTGGTGCGATGAATCTTCACCCCCAAGCTGCGGGCCGTCGATGACCACAGCTCGGAAATAAACTGGGGACCCCTGTCGGACGTTATGTCCGACGGTACACCAAAACGCGCAACCCATGCTGCTAAAAATGCTCGCGCAACTTCTTCCGCTGTGGTTGATGTCAGAGGAACCGCCTCTGGCCAGCGCGTGGTGCGGTCTACCATCGTCAAAAGATGTGTGTGCCCGTGTGATAACGGAAGCGGGCCGACCAGGTCAATATGCACGTGATCAAAACGCTTAGCGGGGATGTGGAAAGGTTCTAACGGGGCCTTAGTGTGTCTGTGTATTTTAGCTCGCTGACACGCTACGCAGGCTGCTGCCCATTCCTTGACCTGTTTGCGCAACCCGGGCCGAACAAATTTCTCCCCCACCAACTTAATCGATGCGCGCACCCCCGGGTGCGCGAGAGAATGGACCAAGTCAAAAACACAGCGACGCCACGCGGTTGGCACCACAGGGCGGGGCCGTCCCGTGGAGACATCGCAGATTAGCGGGGGCATACCGTTTTGTTGCACCCTGTGCTCCAGCCTTAACCCTGTTGGTCCAGACTGGAGCGCGCGCACGTCCGCGTCGTTAACCTGCTCCGCAGCCATAGCTACATAATCTAACCCAACACAGACCGGGGCTGCGCGCGCTCCCGCGTCGCTGCCCGGGCCCGCGGCCATGGCTACAGAGTCTGCCCCTATGGGGCTTGGCGGTGCTACTGCACGCGAGAGGCAGTCTGCTACAACATTGTGTTTACCCGCGACATGCTGAATATCAGTAGTAAACTCCGATATTGCGGCTAGTTGCCTTTGTTGCCGGCCTGACCAGGGTTCTGAAATTTTGGCCATCGCAAATGTTAGCGGTTTACGATCCACAAAAGCGGTGAAATGTCGCCCCTCTAACCAGAACTGAAAATGACGAATGGCCAAGTGTAGGGCCAAAAGCTCCCTGTCAAACGCGCTGTATTTCCGTTCACTATCGCGCAAGGTCCTGCTGAAAAACGCGAGGGGTTGCCAGGTACCTGCCACAAACTGTTCAACTACCGCCCCCACCGCTACATCGGAAGTGTCAGTGGTGAGTGCCATGCGGGCCGTTGGAACTGGGTGCGCTAACAAAACTGCGTTTGCCAGGGCCGATTTGACCTGGGCAAAAGCGCGCTCCCGCTCCGGAGACCATTCAACTTTATTTGCAGGCTTTTGTTTTTTAACGCGGTGTACAATGGCTGCATGAGTCGTGCTGCGCTTGGGAGGAAACGGTTGTAAAAATTAACCATCCCTAGAAACTCCTGAAGCGCCTTGACCGTTTGAGGTTGCGGAAAATCCGTTATGGCACGCACTTTATTTGGAAGGGGAACTGCTCCCTCTGCCGAAACACGATGTCCCAAAAAATCAATCTGCGCCACCCCAAACTGGCACTTCGCTGGGTTAACTAGCGACCTCACCTCCGCCCCCTGGTGGAACCAGCGATGGATCCACTCCAGTTCGCCTACCAGCATGGCATTGGGGTGGAGGATGCGGTGATCTTCCTCCTTCACCGTTCTCTGTCCCACCTGGAGAAGCCCGGGAATATGGTGAGGATCATGTTCTTTGACTTCTCCAGTGCTTTCAACACCATCCAACCGATGATCCTGAAGGACAAGCTGCTGCGCGCAGGGGTGGACCAGCACCTGTCATCATGGATCCTGGACTACCTCACGAACCGGCCTCAGTTTGTGAGAACCCGGGACTGTGTGTCCGACACGATCATCAGTAGCACGGGGGCCCCCCAGGGAACGGTGCTGGCTCCCTTCCTGTTCACTCTTTATACTGCGGACTTCTCACACAACACAACACACTGCCATCTACAGAAGTTCTCTGATGACTCTGCGATCGTTGGCCTCATCTCCAATGGAGATGAAGCTGAGTACAGAGGGCTTATCCAGGACTTCGTGGACTGGTGCCATCGGAACTGCCTCCAGATCAACGCGAGGAAAACTAAGGAGCTGGTGGTGGACTGCCGCAGGCATGGGCAGCCCCTCACAGTACCAGTAAATATACAGGGAACAGACATTGAGATGGTGACATCCTATAAGTACCTGGGTGTTCATCTGAACAATAAACTAGACTGGTCACACAATACTGATGCACTCTACAAGAAAGGACAGCGTAGGCTGTTCCTGCTGAGGAGACTCAGGTCTTTTGGTGTACAAGGGGCGCTGCTGAAGTCATTCTATGACACGGTGGTGGCATCAGCCATCACTTTTGGAGTGGTCTGCTGGGGCAGTGGCATTACTGCAGCCGATAGGAAGAGACTGAACAAACTGATTAAGAAAGCTAGCTCTGTCCTGGGGCAGCGCCTTGATCCGATGGAGGCGATAGGAGAGAGAAGGACGGTGGCTAAACTGTCATCTCTGCTGGAGTCCGAGTTCCACCCTATGCAGGACATACTGAATGCACTGAGGAGCTCATTTAGCAGCAGACTACATCATCCCAGGTGCACAACCGAGAGGTTTCGTAGGTCCTTCCTACCAACGGCTGTCAGACTGTACAACCTAAGCAGGGCTGCTCGCAGAGATAGCAAAAAGACGTAACAAACTAATAGTTTTTTTTGAATGCAAAAGATGCAATAGACTTACACAATGGTCCCCTCCGGCATACAACTAGGAACATACCGGTCGCTATGGAGGGTGAGAATATGTATGGGCACATAATCATACCATGTAGGATAACTAAGTAGACGGTTATGCTGTTTCATTCCATCTAGCAACAATGCTCTGCACTGTGTGTGTTTATATATTTACATATTTATTCCATCTAGCTACAATGCTCAGCACTGGGTGTGTTTATATTTATATATCTACATATTATTCCATCTAGCTACATTGCTCCGCACTGTGTGTGTTTATATACTTGCATATTTATTCCACCTAGCTGCAATGCTCCGTACTGTGGGTGTTTATATATTTACATATTTATTCCATCTAGCTACAATGCTCTGCACTGTGTGTTGATATATTCATATATTTATTCCATCCAGCTACAATGCTCTGCACTGTGTGTCTGTGTGTGTGTGTATATATATATATATTTTATAGTAATATGTACATATGTATATTAGCTGCTCTTGCTTGCTTGTTTTTTTCTTGCCTTCTGATTGTTGCTCTGAGTGTTGCTATCCCTGTGCTGTTGCAATCCTGGAATTTCCCCGTTGTGGGACTAATAAAGGCTTATCTTATCTTATCTTATCTTAACTATCAACCCGTGCTCTGCCAACCTCTGGAAAACTGCTGTGAGGTGTTTTTCATGTTCGCCTTCGGACGTGCTGGCTACCAAAATATCGTCCAAATAAACGAACACGAAAGGCAGGTCGCGTAAAACTGCATCCATCATGCGTTGGAAAGTCTGCGCGGCCCCCTTGAGGCCAAAAGGCATGCGCAAGAACTCAAAAAGGCCGAAAGGCGTTATGACCGCTGTTTTGGGGACATCCTGCGCGCGCACTGGAACCTGGTGATAGCCGCGTACCAAGTCTATTTTAGAAAAAATGCGCGCCCCCGCCAAATGAACAGAAAAATCCTGGATGTGCGGAGTCGGGTAGCGGTCGTGAGCTGAAACGTTGTTCAACCTGCGGAAATCGCCGCAAGGTCGCCACGAGCTGTCAGCCTTTGGGACCATGTGTAATGGCGAAGCCCAAGCGCTCTTGGAGCGTCTAACAATGCCTAGTTTTTCCAGATTAGTGAACTCCTCGCGCGCGATGGCCAGTTTAGCTGGGTCCAAGCGCCGAGCTTTTGCAAAAACGGGAGGGCCTGTGGTTGTTATGAAATGTTCTACCCCATGTTTGGCCACCGTTGCTGAAAACGTGGGGACTGTGAGTGCTGGAAACTGAGCAAGCAGAGTGTGAAACTTACCACCCGCGGCTGAGACGCTGGCATGTGCAGTTGGCGGGGCCACCCGAGCTGTGCAGAGAATAGAATGAAAGGACAGTGCATTAATCAGACGTCTATTAGCAAGGTCAACCAATAAACCATGTGAGCACAAAAAATCAGCCCCTAACATGTTGAAACTGACTGCTGCTACAATAAATGTCCACTCAAATGAACGGCCCTGTAAGGACAGAAGCATGGTCCTCTCACCAAACGTTTTAATCGTGGAGCCGTTCGCTGCTGACACTGACACCCAGGGGGCTTTAGAAGGCGACAGACGTTCCGCGTAGGTGGGTGTGACGAAGCTCAGCTGAGAGCCCGTGTCCACGAGGAACTGTTTCCCCGAGCGTGCATCCGTCAGGTAAAGCAGCCTGTTCTCGTTGCCGAGGGTCGCAGCTGCTAAATTGCACGGTGGGACGCACCTGTGCGCTCTCTCTGCAAAACAGCGGTGGTAGAAGCACAAGCCGTTCTCCGCTCCGCATCGTCTGGCTCCTGTCGCCGCCGTTGTTGGTGCGTCAGGCGCCGCGGCCGCTGGACCCGCGCTGTCTCCGGACGCCGTTCCCGGACTGGCCGCCGCGGCCGAAACCGCGCTCCGCTTGTGGGCGTCGACCAACTTCTGCGCCTCCTTGCTCAACCCATGGTAGTCTCGCTTGGCCAATCGGGGTGACTCTGCCAGGGCCACTCTCACTGCTGGTGGTAGGGTTCAGTGGAAAAGGTGGGCGAAAATGAATTCGCCATCCTCAGAGGCTTTGAGCTGCAGCATCTTCACCATCAGGTCCGCAGGTCTATCGTTTTCTGCCTCCGACAGTGCCAGGAGCCCCTCTGCTCGTTGTTGGACTGAGGGGGTGAAATGTCTGATCAGCGCGTCCTTCAATGCGCTGTACTTGTCGCTGTCTGGTGGATGATTAACCAGATCTTCCACTCTCTGGACCGTGTCGCTGTCCAGCTTCGCTACCACGTGGTAGAATCTTGTGTCATCGTTGAAGATTCTCCGGAGGTTGAACTGCGCCTCGATTGCGCTAAACCATAAGCGCGGGCTGTGCTGCCAGAAATCGGGCAGCCGGATCGTGGAGGCGGCCATCAGGCTGGCTTCCACTGAGCCCCGCTCGGGAGAATTCTGTCTGCTCATTTTCCGTCGTAGGTCACCAGTGTAGAAGCATGCTCAAATAACGAGGCTGAGTTTCAGTCATAAAACCAGCTTTATTTGACAGAACGCAGCTTCTAGCATTCTCAAAGCAGGAAAGAGGAAGAATCATACTTCAACACCCTTTTATACATTTCCAGCATCAGAATTCAAGTCACATGGTGTCTTCAGTCAACATACAGTTACAAAGCATCCCCTTGAAGCTTCACCATTGTCTCTCATTTCTTGATGAACCGGAATACCCTCCGGGGCGTCTTCTGTGGGACAAAGAGACAAATCTCACACTTCCTTGTTACCTCCTGTAGATTCGAGTCCTTAGTCCTTGCAGACGTGACACCCCACAATACACATTCAGTCCTGTCTCTGTGGCAGCGTGAGCCCACAATGTGTGTCGGCCACAATAGTTGTAATCTTTCTAAGAAACATTTGGTGGCGCGTGAACACGCGGCGGCCTCCCTTCTCTCTTTGTGTTTTTGTGCCAGTTAGTGTTGTTTAAATTACACCTAAGTGTACATTCATGTGTTTAATATACATATATGATGCTGCGACAAGCTATAGTCACCACATCCTTTTGGACGTAAGGAATATGTCCAAACATTACGTCCTAGACCAGAGTGTTTCAGAGGAACTCCGTGGCCTAGGTCTTCTCCACTAGACCTCCACACTCCTGGACTCGACTGCTGTGTCTCATTCCAAATGGAGACGCCGTAGACAGTGTGAGCGACGACAAAAGAGAGGTAAGCGCGGAGGCATCCAATCGAAGCTAACCACTAGCCCATACTCCCGATTCTATCCCTCATTCTGGCCAACGTATGCTCACTTGACAACAAAATAAGCCACATACAGCTCCTGAGAACTATGCAACGTCATGCGCAGAACTGCTGTGTTTTTATCTTTACGAAAACATGGTTAAATGACAATATACCAGACTCTGCCATTCAGTTAGCAGGGCTAACATGCTATAGTGCTGAAAAGGTATTCAAGAAAGGACGGAAAACGCGAGGCGGCGGGGTCTGTGTCTACATCAGTGACACTTAGTGGAGTGATGCAGCTCTTGTGCATAAACACTGTTCTCCATTAGTGGAGTTTATGATCATCAAGAGCTGACCCTTTTACATTCCGAGGGAATTTTCATTTGTCCTACTAGCTGCTGTGTATTCCCCGCCCACTGCCATTGGCGAGAGGAGTAAAGCACTAAATGAACTCTATCAGGCCATCAGTGAGATAAACAGCGCATCCAGATGGATTCCTCATCACAGCAGGAGACTTCAACCATGCAGATTTAAAGGCCCTCCTACCAAATCTACACCAACATGTAGACTTCCCAACAAGAGGATACAATTTGCTGGACCTGGTGTACACAACTCACAAGAAAGCATACAGAGCCTCCCCACTTCCCCAGCTGGGTCTCTCTGATCACATCACCATCTTGTTAAGGCCGGCATACAAACCCAGAGTGAAAACAATCAGACCAACAAAAAAGCAGGTACGTGTGTGGCCAGAGGGGGCCTCTGATGCTCTGAAAGACTGCTTCAGCACTACAGACTGGGACACTTTCAAGCACGCAGCCACTCACAATGGACACACAAACCTAGAGGAGTACACTGAGGTTGTTGTAGCATACATAGCTAAATGCACTGATGATGTCATTCTCTGCAAAACAATCACTGTTCGTGCTAACCAGAAGCCATGGATGACAGCAGAGGTCCGTAGGCTCCTGATGGATTGAGACGCAGCCTTCAGGGCTGGCGACACTGCAGGACTAACAACAGCTAGGGCCAACCTGTCCCGTGGTATCAAGGAGGCAAAATGACAGTACAGCAAGAAAATATCTAGCCACTTCAACAACACCAGAGATGCGCATTCCCTCTGGCATGGCATACAGATCCTCACCAACTACAAACCTCCATCTCAGACCAGTGTGAGTGACATCCCACTGCTTAACAACCTAAATGACTTTTTTGGCTGCCTTGAAGCCTAAAGCAGCACATCAGCACAGAAGACCACTCCTCCTCCAGACAAGCAGGCCATAAGTCTGGATCCGGCTAGCATGAAGAGGACCCTCTGCAGGATCAACCCACGCAAGGCAGCTGGACCAGACAACATACTGGGTCACGTTCTGAAGGACTGTGCAGAGGAGCTCAAGAATGTCCTGGCCGACATCTTCAGCATCTCCCTGACTCAAGCTGTTGTCCCCACTTGTTTCAAAACTGCCACCACAATACCAGTCCCAAAGAAGCCCGTCACATCGGGCTACAATGATTACCGGCCCGAATCACTGACCCCCATAATGAAGTGCTTCGAGCAGCTGGTCATGCAGAACATTAAGTCCATCCTCCCTCACTCCCACAACCCATCTCAGTTTGCATACAAGTCAAACAGATCCACAGAAGATGCCATTGCTGCTGATCTCCATCCATCCCTCACCCACCTGGACTCAAAGAACTTCTACGTGCGAATGCTGTTCTTGGACTTCAGTTCAGCATTCAACACAAACATCCACCAGCACCTAACACAAAAATTCAGACACCTGGGACTCAAAACCTTTTTCTGTAACTGGGTGCTGGACTTTCTCACAGGGAGGCCACAGAATGTGCGAGTTGGAAGCAACACCTCCAAGACCATTATACTGAGCACAGAGGCCCCACAAGGGTGCGTGCTCAGCCCACTACTCTTCACCCTGCTGACCCATGACTGTGTACCAACCTACAGCACCAACCACATCATCAAGTTTGCAGACGATACGACGGTGGTGGGCCTCATCACCAACAACAAGGAGGCCTACTACAGAAATGAGGTGATCCAACTGGTCCAGAGGTGTAAAGACAATAATCTCTTCTTGAACGTGGGAAAAACCAAGGAGATTGTGGTCGACTACAGGAGGGGACACACACAGCATCTCCCTCTGATCATCAATGGTGCAGCTGTGGGGAGGGTGAGCAGCGCCAAGTTCCTGAGGGTGCACATCCCTGAGGACCTCTCCTGGTCTAACAACACCACATCACTGGCCAAGAAAGCTCAAACTCGCCTCCGTTTCCTCCGCAAACTGAGGAGAGCATGAGTCCCACGCCCCATCATGTGCTCATTCTACTGGGACGCCGTTGAGAGCATCCTCACCAGCTGCATCGCAGTGTGGTATGAAAGCTGCACCGCCTCCTGCCGAAAGATACTACAATGCACAGTGAAAGAACATCGGTGTCCCTCTGCTCCCCCCCTCTTGGACATCTACCTCACCCGCAGAGCCATCAACATTGCAGGCAATGCTGCCCACCCCCCACACTCCCTCTTCAGCCCCTGCCCTTGGGGAAAAGGTACCGGAGCCTAACGGGCCCACTCCACAAGACTACTAAACAGCTTTGTTCATCAGGCCATCAAGACCCTGAACTCTGTCTACTTCCTCTACCCTAGACTGTAACACACTCACCCACACAATAACCACTTCAGCTGTTGGCACAGATAGACTGTCACACCACATTTGCTGCTATATGTCTCTGCACTTTACTGCAACCATTTGCACAAATGCCATACCTACTGCTGTCTGTTATTGCAATATTGATCATGTGCAGTCCAACCTGTCACTGTCTGCACCTACACTACCACATCAAACTTGCATGTATTACTGCTCTACTTTTCTGTATATAGGCTTGCTGGGTTTCATTGTTAATCTTTATTTGCACTATGGATGTCAGGGTCTATCTTTTGTCACCACTTGCACTACTGGTAGCATTACTGTACATAGACTGCTGTTGTTGTTTCTCCAGCCTTATTCCTTTTTCTCTCTTTTCTTTTATATTGTGCACACCACTGAAGAGAGAGAAACGCCATTTCAATTCTCCTGTATGTTCTGTACGTATACTAGCATTGACAAATAAAATCTTTGAATCTTGATTCTTTGAATTTATATATCTATTATAAATAAAATCATCCTAAGGGTAAAAATTACCATCATCAGTAAGTATATCAGTAACAGTGATAACATCCTCATCAATCCACTTTCTCATGCACAAGTTTAAAGGTAGTTTATCACATTTATAATTGGATGAAAGCCAAAATTTCAGGTCACCACACCCATCAAACAAATTAGGAATATAAAACCATTGAATGTTATTTGTGTCACGATGGCCCTCACGGACCATCACAAGACGCCTCAGTCACCAGTGAGTTTGCAGTGATATTTTATTACAGAGAGGAATGAACAAACACAGGATACATGCAATGGCTGGGTGACGTCTGAGCCAGGGAGCACCCGATGCGCCAGACGGACAATAGTGAGGGTGAAGTCTTAAGGGAACATACCTTACGAGACGTCAACGTTAACAGGCGGGTTACAGGTTCCCAAGTCCGTTAACAACGATGAGCAAGGCAAACAGGAACATAACTGAGCATAACAGGAGCACAACAGAACGTAGCTGAACATAACAGAGACTGCCGCACTGGAGGACATTCACCACCGGCTTTTAACTCGGCCGCTAATGACCCCAATGCGGTGCAGCTGCTCGCCGTGACAGCAGCGCAGCAGCTGACTTTGACAGCAGGGAGCTCCCCCGGGCGCCTTCACAATAAAAGCCCGAGGAGCTGAAAGAATCCTCTGCTGCCAAAGCCAGGGAAATAAGATACGAGGCCCGAGTGTGGCCAGAACCGACACTCGGGTTATGACAATTTGGGGATAAACACTGTTTGATCCAATTAATTTTAAAAATCTAATTTGTTATTTGAAAATCTACAGCATTAAAACCTCTGTCAGGGTAGCTTTTAATACAGGTTTTTATCATGTATGCCCCTCCAGGGCAAAAACAAACCAAAGCACTTGACTGCAGTTGAACATTTATTAACAGAAAAAACATAAACAGTCCAAAAATAACTGTGCAAGCAACACCACAAATGCAAACACGACAAAACTTACACAGATAACTCTCCAGAGCTGAGAATTCTCTGGAGAGTGAAGGAGGGGGAGACTGACCGAGGAGAAGAAGTCCAGTCTAAACACAGTTGTGACTGCCACAAAGAAAGAGTGAAAGGGCAGTGTATAAATACATGGAATACAAACGAGCAGCAGGTCCGAGTGCTAAGCTGGCAGGAGCTAATTGGATAACTGCTCCTAGCTGATGAGAGGGCAGACTGAGATCAGTGAGAGGGAAGAAAGCAGGTGTCCTAAAACACAATCACTCACAGCTGACGGACTGACACAGACTGTTAGTGAAAGGTGGGTGTGTCTGGGAACAGAGGAGAGAAGCTATGTCACCCAAACAACATAACAAACTAACAAGAAAATAATAACAGACAGAAAAATACTCAAAACTACAAAGGCAGAGCCCCCCCCCCCAAGGGGTGGAACCCAGACACTCAAAGGAAACACAAAAAAAGACCCCCCCCACCCCCCAAAGAGGGAGTACAGCAAAAAAACACCCCAAGAGGGAGGTCGGGGAAAATGGCTAGGAGGGAAAAAACAAACCAGCTCATAACCCACACCTGGGCCCCGACGGACCCCTAAGCCCCCACGGTCCAAGAGCTCTAGGGTTCGGGTGGCTGGCCGAAGTCCCAGGCCAGCCAGCCAGCCCGATGGAAAGAGTCGGGCGGCCTGTCGGAGAAAATGGGCCACCCGACCCAGTGACCCAGTCTTTCGGGTGGCCGGCCAGCGTTCTTGAGCCACCAGAATTGGAGGGGTGATCCAGGAGGTGGCCTTCCCACCAGAAGGCTCAATGGCAGGAAGCCGGACTGGAAGAGGGGGACCCCAACGGCATCTGGTGGCAGAGGAAGGGGGACCATGACGGCGTCTGGCAGAGGAAAAAAGGCCTCGGCGTCCTCAGGCTGGCCGGCAGCACCCGCAATGATCCTAGTTTGGGACACTATAGCACCCGGGATGGCTCTGGGCTGGAATGCTGCTGCACCCTTGGTGGCTCTGGGCTGGAGCACAGCTGCACCCTCGGTGGCCCCGGGCTGGAGCACAGCTGCACCCTCGGTGGCCCCGGGCTGGAGCGCAGCTGCACTCTTGGTGGTTCCGGGCTGTAGCACTGCAACACCTTCGGTGGCTCCCGGCTGGAACACTGCAGCACCCTCGGTGGACCTGGGCTGGGCCAATGCTGCACCCACGGTGGACCAGCCAACCCGTGCAAGCACCAGATCCAAGAGGAGGTCCACCAACGGGATACCAGACGGGGATGACGAGAGTTGGTCCACGATGGCTTTGGCGAGGGGAGCTGCACCCACAATGACTTACAGCGGCGAGCCTGGATCCACGGAGACCTCTGGCAATGCTGGAACATCTCTGGTGACATTGGGAGAAGGCTCAGAAAGAACACAAGGAGAAGCAGGGTCAGGGTCACTGGCAGCGGCGGAGCCCGGTGAGGTGAGCTCAGGTGCAGCGGATGGCTGCACTTGGCTCTCCTCTCCAAGAGCCAGGCAAGATTGCTCTAATATGGAAAGGAGAAAGACAAAAGAGAGCATTTGCCTGAGCTCAAGCTCCACCGCCGTCCAGAACTCCAACAATCCAGGCAATGTCATCTCAGGCTCGGCCCTCTGGAGGTACAGCTCAGTAGCTGACACTGCTGCGGAGGGCCCCGCAACAGGCAAGATGGTCATTGCAGTCTTTATAGCCCCAGCTGCCGTGACCCATGCTGTGGAGGCTCCTCTGACGTGGAAGCTGGGGTTTAACTCCATGTTGGCACTGGAGTAGGATCCTCCAGGGCCACGGGCTCCTCCATCATCCAGCGGCTTGGTTCTGGGGCAGGCGGACACTCAGGAAAAAACAGAGGAGACACGGAGAGGACAGGTGTGCAAAGCATGACAGCAGCAGGTGGGGAGAGCTCAGGGAACTGCTTTCACTGACCCTCCCCTCCGGGAATCAGGCAAGGCATTTCATCATGAATTGAAGTTAAATGAAATAAAACTTGCCTGTTTTCCTGGACCTTGACGTTCTCTGCTATCGTGTGTGGAGAGCCGTCCTTGTCCATGGCTCTGGTGAGCTGGGGCCCCTCACTGGAGTGTGGAGGAACTGCCCCTGGAGTCACGGAAACAAATGTGGCTGGAATAAAACGCAGAGGGCCTCTGGGCAGCGGGAGAAGCCATAGAGGAGACGGGATTTGCAGCAGCTGGAAAGGATAAATAGGCTGACGTGACAGCCGGCAAAAGAGAACTGGAAGAGGAAGCTGCTACAGGGATTGTCTTGATTGATGAGGGAGCATCAATGTGCTGTTTGCCCCCCTCCCCTCAGGTAGAAGGCTTCGGTCCATTCGGACTAAAACCTCCCGGCACATGAACAGCTTCTTCCCCTATGCCATCAGACTGCTGAACACTAAGTGACTTTTGACTCTCGTGCACTATGTACAGCAGCTCAACCAGACTCATGTCAATCACCACTGTTTTTCTGTTGCATTATTGACTGCACTATGTGGTACTTCACATTATCTGCTACATGCTAATTTTTTAAACTGCCTTGACTAGTACTACTCATTATTACTAGTATTATTATTATTATTATTACTTATTATTACTTATTTTTCTACACTTATTGCACGTTTCTAGTCCTTTAGTTTTTTATTTTATCCCTTTTTCTCATTATGTTTTTAATGTTGCAGCATGGCACTGAGACAAATTCCTAGTTTGTGTATCACATGAACAATGGCAATAAATCTGATTCTGATTCTGATTCTGATTCTGATTCTGAGGAGCTGCTGGCGAGGAGGAGATGGTGTTCCTCTGGTGAACCGGAGCGGGACGATGGCGTCTCCTTGAAGCTAGAGCTGTCTGGGTTGGTGTGGGGACAGGCGAAGAGGACTGGCGAGGAGCAGGAACAGCAAAGCTCTGGGAGTTCTCCCCCTTTGATGCGAGCCCGGGCTTCTTTGGGGATTTCCTCACCCCGCCGCCATTCTCGCGTTGCAGCGCTGTCTCCAGGGAAATCCTCTCAACTCCCTCTGCGTGTTTGGAGAGTTGAGGGCAACGGCGAGCTGCTGCTTCCGCCAGATCCAAATACCATAAAACATCCTCAGGAGTGGAATATGTGCATGCCGTGGAAATCAGCCCGTCTATTTCCATAAGGGCCCGGCAGCACTCCCAACTCAGACGCAGAGGATAGCTGCGTCCTACAGCTGTATCCATAAGCTCCCAGACAGGTGAGAAAAAAAAGCACAAAAAGGTGAAAAATGCCCTACTGCAGAAGCTGGGTTTTGACTGGTGGCAGTCAACTGTCATACTCCCCTCGGTGGCAAAAACAAACCAAAGCGCTTGACTGCAGTTGAACATTTATTAACAGAAAAGACAAACAGTCCAAAAATAACTATGCAAGCAACACCACAAATGCAAACATGACAAAACTTACACAGATGACTCTCCAGAGCTGAGAATTCTCTGGAGAGTGAAGGAGGGGGAAACTGACCGAGGAGAAGAAGTCCAGTCTAAACACAATTGTGACTGCCACAAAGAAAGAGTGAAAGGGCAGTGTATAAATACATGGAATACAAACGAGCAGCAGGTGCGAGAGCTAAGCTGGCAGGAGCTAATTGGATAACTGCTCCCAGCTGATGAGAGGGCAGACTGAGATCAGTGAGAGAGAAGAAAGCAGGTGTCCTAAAACACAATCACTCACAGCTGACGGACTGACACAGACTGTTAGTGAAAGGTGGGTGTGTCTGGGAACAGAGGAGAGAGGCTATGTCACCCACCCAAACAACATAACAAACTAACAAGAAAATAATAACAGACAGAAAAATACCCAAAAAGTCTTTGGATCAACATAAAGAGAAAAGGGAGGATAAACTAACCTGGAGATGCCTTCAGCTTTTGATAAGAGGACATGGCCCTGTATGGTCAAATCTCTGTAACCAACAATTAAAAACTTTTTTGCTTTGTCAATTTTAGGTAAAAAATGAACAGATATTCTCTCCTGCACAGATTTACGTATCCAAATACCAAGATATTTGACACACCTTTTCACTTCTATATCACATACTGATTCAATTCAATTCAATTCAATTCAACTTTATTTATATAGCGCCATTTCACAACAACAGTCATCTCATAGCACTATCAACTGTAGGGAGGACCCCCACAGTTGCAGAAAGACCCCAGCAATCAGGCGATCCCCTGTGAGCAAGCACTTGGCGACGGTGGAGAGGAAAAACTCCCTTTTAACAGGAAGAAACCTCCAGCAGAACCAGGCTCAGGGAGGGGCAGTCATCTGCTGCGACTGGCTGGGGGGTGAGGGGACAGAGAAGAAGAAAAGAACAGACATGTAGAGAGCAAACAGCACGATGGGGACTCAATCTATGGGAGAGAACAAACAAATGTTAATGACCAGCAAAAAAAAAAATATTTCATAGAGAGTGAGGAAAGGAGTGAGGCCCAGTGCATTACTGGAGGTCCCCCGGCTGACTAAACCTATTAGCAGCATAACTAAGGGAGGGTTCAGAAACACATGATCCCTCCCTAATTGTAGGCTATATCAAAAAGGTAGGTTTTAGCCCTATTCTTAAAAACAGAGATCGAGTCTGACTCCCGAATCCAGATTGGCAGCTGATTCCACAGGAGAGGAGCTTGATAACTGAAGGCTCTGCCTCCCATTGTACTTTTGGAGATTCTAGGTATTACAAGTAAACCTGCATTTTGGGAGTGTAGTGCTCTGTTAGGATGATACGGTAGTATCAGATCTTTTAAATAAAAAGGAGCCTGATTGTTTAGAGCTTTGTAAGTAAGAAGAAGGATTTTAAACTTAATTCTAAACTCTATGGGAAGCCAATGAAGGGAGGCCAGAACCGGAGAGATATGATCTCTCTTTCTAGTACCTGTTAAAACTCTTGCTGCAGCATTTTGGATCAGCTGAAGACTTTTTAAAGATGTTTTAGGACAGCCTGATAATAAAGAATTACAATAATCTAATCTCGAGCTAACAAAAGCGTGGATCAGCTTCTCAGCATCACTCTGAGACAAGATGCTCCTAATCTTGGCAATATTACGCAAATGATAGAAGGCAGTCTTAGAAACAAATTTAATATGTGAATTGAAGGACAAATCCTGATCAAAAATAACTCCAAGGTTCCTCACAGAGCTATTAAGAGAAAGAGTAACTGCATCCAAACTGAAAGTTTGATTTGGAAAGGAATTTCTAAGGTTTTTTGGACCAACAAGAATGACTTCAGTCTTATCTGAATTTAATAGCAGGAAATTACAAGTCATCCAAACTTTGATTTCCTTAAGACAGGCTTCTAACTTGGCTAATTGATTAGTATCATCTGGCTTCATTGACAGGTATAATTGTGTGTCATCTGCATAACAGTGAAAATGTATACAGTGCTTTCTAATAATGTTACCTAACGGAAGCATATATAAACTAAAAAGAGTAGGGCCAAGCACAGATCCCTGTGGAACTCCATGACTAAGCTTTGAGCTGAGAGAAAACTCATCATTTACATGAACAAACTGGAACCTATCAGATAAATAAGATCTAAACCACTGCAACGAAGTTCCATTAAGTCCAACATAGTGTTCTAATCTATCAAGTAGAATATTATGATCAATAGTATCAAAAGCTGCACTAAGGTCTAAAAGGACAAGTACAGAAACTAGTCCATTATCAGATGCAATGAGGAGGTCGTTAGTGACCTTCGCTAAGGCTGTTTCAGTGCTATGATGAATTCTAAACCCAGATTGAAACTCCTCAAATAAACCATTTCCCTGCAGGTGGTCAAATAATTGCGTAGCAACAACTCTTTCTAAGATTTTTGAAATGAAAGGGAGATTAGAGATTGGTCTATAGTTAGCTAAAGCTCCTGGATCTAGCGTTGGCTTTTTGAGTAAGGGTTTAATTACAGCCGTTTTAAAAGCCTGCGGTACATGGCCTAAAGTTAATGAAGAATTGATTATATGAAGAATAAAGCTACCAATAAGTGGGAAGACTTCTTTAAATAACCTGGTAGGAATAGGGTCTAAAAGACAAGTTGAAGGTTTGGATGAGGAAACTATTTTGTCTAACTCACAAAGGTCGATTGGAGTAAACTCATCAAGATAGACATCAATAGAATGAGTTGTAGTAGTTACAGTATTTAAGTTAACTGTGGGAAGAATCTGATTGATTTTATCTCTGATGGATGAAATTTTATTATTGAAAAAGTTCATAAAGTCCTGACTAGTAAGCTCTAAGGGGATGCTAGGATTGACAGAGTCCTGACTCTTTGTCAACCTGGCTACAGTACTGAAAAGAAACCTGGGATTATTCTTGTTCTCTTCTATTAATGCAGAGTAATAACTCGTTCTAGCTTTTCTAAGAGATTTTTTATAAATTAAAAGATGATTTCTCCAAGCTAAATAGATTTCATCTAAATTAGTAGAGCGCCATTTTCTTTCTAATTGACGAGTCTTCTGTTTTAAGCTACGAGTTTCTGTGTTGAACCAAGGAGTTAAAAATCTCTGATTAGACTTTTTCTTTTTTAAGGGGGCCACCAAGTCTAGAGCCTGATGCAGAGAAGCTGAAACACTATCCACCATGTTATCAAGTACAGAAGGAGCAAGCTGTCTATAGCTTATTTCCGTTGTGTTGACACATGGCATAGAGGAAACAATCTGCATAAATTTGGAAACAGCATCATCTGAGAGGCATCTACTGTGATAATATTTTTCTTTAGGAGCCAAATAGTCAGAAATAGTAAAATCAAAGGTTAACAGACAATGGTCTGACAGTACAGGGTTATGAGGAGACAATACAAGATTTTCTATTTCTATGCCATATGTCAGAACAAGGTCCAATGTATGGTGGAGGTAATGAGTAGAATTTCCTACTTTCTGAGAAAACCCAATCGAGTCTAATATTGAATTAAAAGCCACATTAAGGCAGTCACTATCTACATCCACATGTATATTAAAGTCCCCTACTATAATTATTCTATCAGATTTCAGCACTAAATCAGCTAAGAAATCAGGAAATTCGGATAAAAATTCTGAATAGGTTGATGGGGGACGATAAACTATGGCAAATAAAATTGGGTTTAACCTGGAATTGCTAAAGTGCCCAACACTGAGGACCAGGCCCTCAAAGGAATTATAACATGTTTTTTGCTTTACATTAACTAGTAATTTGGAATGGTAAATTGATGCTACTCCTCCTCCACGACCAGAACTTCTGGGATTTTGACAGTTTAAATAACCAGAGGGAGTTGATTCATTTAAACCAACATAATCCTCTGTGATGTCCTATCACAGTTATGCACTGGAAGAATTTCACACTTACTGTGATTAACGTCAAACCTGAGGCCTTAGAAAAATGTTCTAATGCCTCCAAGAAAATCAGTACCTGATCAGCATTTTTGTTTTGTTTTTATAAAAGACACATATCATCAACAAGCTGGCTGATTATTAAATTATTTTGATTAATTTTAGTACCTTCTACTGGAACACAATGGACAGTATAGAAATTTATAAGTTCTGCAGCAATTAAAAAAAGAAAGGGGGATATTAGGCACCCCTGTCTGATACCTCATTTAATATCAAAACGAAAAGAGGTATCATTAGTTAAAGACACACTACGATTAATATTTTATAAAGTGTGTTAACAATTTTTCTAAAGTTTTCCCCAAAGCCAAAATGAAGCACAGCTTTACTGATAAAGGAATTTTCAGTGGTCTCAAAGGCCTTGTAGAAGTCCAAAAAAATATCATGGCATCTTCACTAACATATTCAGGGTAATTTATAATATCCAAAATTAACCAAATATTATTATTTATGTGTCTGCCCTTCATAAAGCCTGACTGAGTTGGTGAAATTATTTCATTAATATAAAATTTTAACCTCTTGGCATAAAGGGAAGCAAACAATTTATAATCTGAATTTAACAAAGAAATTGGGCACCAGTTATCCAAGTGTGAGCCATTTTTATTAGATTTAGGGATTAGAATAATAAGGCCTTGTTTCATTAAGTCAGTCAGTTCTCCACAATACAGTCCTTAAAAGCCTATAAAATCAAGTCTTTAATGTCCTCCCAAAAGGTTTTATAAAATTCAGAAAGTAACCCATCAGGACCAGCAGTTCTATTCAATGGAGATTTTTTTTTAATAATAGCATCAAGTTCGTTCATCTTTATAGGATGCTTGCATCATTCACTATTTTCCTTACTTATTTTAGGAATAAATGAATGAACTTTGTCAAAAAAGAGAAGCGAAAACAAGAGTTAAAAAGACTACGAATTTTGATAAAAACTTGAAACAAAAGTAGAAATCACTTTTTCATTGGTAGTTAATTATTAAGATACATCAAAGAAATCTTTTTAGCATCCCCATATGTTTCTTTTCCAAACTAAAAAAAATATGAAGATTTTTTTCCCCAAATTAAAGCCATTTTGATCTGGACCTGATACAGTGCATCCAGAAAGTCTTCACAGCACTTCACTTTTTCCACATTTTGTTATGTTACAGCCTTATTCAAAAATGGATTAAAATTTTTCCTCAAAATTCTACACACAATACCCCATAATGACAACATGAAAAAAGTTGGGGTTTTTTTTAGATTTTTGCAAATTTATTAAAAATGAAAAACTAAGAAGTCATGTACATATTCACAGCCTTTGCCATGAAGCTCAGAACTTAGCTCAGGTGCATCCTGTTTCCACTGATCATCCTTGAGATGTTTCTACAGCTTAATTGGAGTACAAGTACGGTAAATTCAGTTGATTGGACATGATTTGGAAAGGCACACACCTGTCTATATAAGGTTCCACAGTTGACAGTGCATGTCAGAGCACAAACTAAGCATGAAATCAAAGGAATTATGTGCAGACCTTGGAGAAAGGATTGTCTCAAGGCACAGATCTAGGGAAAGGTGCAGACAAATTTCTGCTGCTTTGAAGTTCCCAATGAGCACAGTGGCCTCCATCATCCATAAATGGAAGAAGTTTGGAACCACCAGGACTCTTCCTAGAGCTGGCCGGCTGTCTAAACTGAGCGATCGTGGGAGAAGGGCCTTAGTCAGGGAGGTGGCTAAGAACACGATGGTCACTCTGTCAGAGCTCCAGCGTTCCTCTGAGGAGAGAGGAGAACCTTCCAGAAAGACAACCATCTCTGCAGCAATCCACCTATCAGGCCTGTATGGTAGAGTGGCCAGACAGAAGCCACTCCTTAGTAAAAGGCACATGGCAGCCCACCTGGAGTTTGCCAAAAGGCACCTGGAGGACTCCCAGACCATGAGAAAAAGGGCACATTCAGACGGTCACTGTTTGGACTGGACCAAAAGATCAAGCAGTGGCTTCTGTGGATAGTTTGGTTCATTTGGTACAGTCTGAATGCCTGTTGGAACTCTGGTGCACACCAAACAAGCGAAATCTGGACCCCCTGAAAATGGGGGGTCTTGGTTCACTTGCAAATGAAATCTGGTGGGCTCCGCTTGCAGTGTGAATCCAAACGGACTATCCAGAGGATCAAAGTGCTTAAATTCCCCTCGGTGTTTGTGTAACCATAGCAGCATGTAGTCTGAGAAGAGGAAGTGGCATTTACCGTAGTACATTTTAGGTAGAAAATAACAATAAAGACAACCGTGTGAATCCTAGAAATCCTTTTACCAGAAAAAGCCGAGGAGAACAGTTATAAAATGTTTTGTTTATGGTGGACAAACAACCTGGCTGAAGGGAACGGATTTCCGTTTTTGAGCCTGGCCAATTGATTGATGAGCCTGATTTTTCTTCTTCGCCGAGATTTTTTCTTCCTGGTCAGTGGTGGTTTTGGCTACAGCACCTCAAATGAGCAGTTGTTTTAACTGTGTGACATTGTCCAGGCAGTTTGGTCCACTGCAGTGTGAATGCAAACCAAATTAAATGAAGGTGTGAAAATTCTTGGCATTCTCCACCAAGTCAAACTGAGACCCACGGACTATCCTGGTCTGAATGCAGCCAAAGATTGAACTCTTTGGCATGAATGCCAGGCGTCATGTTTGGAGGAAACAAGGCACCGCTCATCACCAGGCCAATACCATCCCTACAGTGAAGCATGGTGGTGGCAGCATCATGCTGTGGGAATGTTTTTCAATGGCAGGAACTGAGAGACTAGTCAGGATAGAGGGGAAGATCCATGAGGCAATGTACAGAGACATCCTGGATGAAAACCTGCTCCAGAGCACTCTTTACTTCAGACTGGGGCGGTGGTTCATCTTTCAGCAGAACAACGACTCTAAGCACACAGCCAAGATATCAAAGGAGTGGCTTCAGGACAACTCTGT
The DNA here is from genome assembly GCA_020510985.1 of Pholidichthys leucotaenia. Lineage (NCBI taxonomy): Eukaryota > Metazoa > Chordata > Actinopteri > Cichliformes > Pholidichthyidae > Pholidichthys > Pholidichthys leucotaenia. Next base: position 32,357,687 of record CM035845.1, on the reverse strand, counting down.
GAATGTCCTTGAGTGGTTCAGCCACATCCCAAACTTGAATCCAATTGAATGTCTCTGGAGAGATCTGAAAATGGCTGTGCACCGATGCTTCCCATCCAACCTGATGGAGCTTGAGAGGTGCTGCAAAGAGGAATGGGCGAAACTGCCCAAAGATAGGTGAACCAAGCTTGTGGCATCATTTTCAAAAAGATGTGAGGCTGTAATTGCTGCGAAAGGTGCATCAACTGTCACAATTTTCCCCATGCGCTTTTACGCAGTGCACGGAGGAGTAGAAAAACAGATTTACGTGCAGGGTTACACCACAAATACATTTATTAAAGAAAGAATAAACAGTTCCCAAAAAGTGCAAACATACAAAAACAGCAAACAGGGTACACTTACAGGCTTACACGGCAGAACGTGTAGCAGGCAGACCACAGTGTACAGTGGCACGAGCAGAAGCATATGACAATACAATAATCCAGCAATGATAGACTGTCAGTGAGCTGCTTAAGTACAACCATACTGGCAAAGGAAGATTGGGTGCACCTGGGCAAGGAGAGGAAAGGTAATCACCGGGAGTGGAACCAGCTGACTGTCATGAGAGAGGGGGCGTGGTCAGACCAGCGAACTGTCAGACAGCACCCACACAAATGTAGGCCAAAGGAGGCTGCCTCACAGCTGCCGGCCAGAATACAGTGGCCACAGGTACGGAAAAATAAACTAGGGAACAAAGAAACTGCAACAAACTCAAAAGATAACACAATACACAAATACACGGATAAACCTGAGACACAGAAGGTCAGAACCGAGCCCAAAGGACAAACCGGCTCGGTTCATGACATCAACAAAGTATTGAGTAAAGGCTGTAAATACTTATGTACATGTGATTTCTTAGTTTTTTTATTTTTAATACATTTGCAAAAATCTCAGAAAAACTTTTTTCATGTTGTCATTACAGGGTATTGTGTGTAGAATTTTGAGGGAAAAAAATTAATTTAATCAATTATGGAATAAGGCTGTAACATAACAAAATGTGGAAAAAGTGAAATGCTGTGAATACTTTCCAGATGCACTGTATACTGCTCCTTTCCATGTCATGCTCTTTCCATGAAGAGCATTTTCAGTTCTTCCTGTAATGAATGCAATTTTGCTTTCTCATCCTCTGTAGGTACAGGTATATTTAAAATATCATTTATTTATTTCAAAACCATATATTTATAATGTTGTTTACTAAAGTTAATTTCCTTCATTCAAATTTTAGCATCTCCCATTTAGAAATATGTGAAATATCATTTTTATCTTTAAAGGTATAGACAATTTCTTTGGTGCCTGAACAATAAGAGGATTGTTGTAAACAGGATGAATTAAGCTTCCAGTAACCTGGATTTCTTTGTTTAATAGCCTTTGTGGGGGACAGGACAAGATGTATCTCAGAATGATCTGTTAAAGGAGCAGGAGAAATTAAACAAGAACAGAAAAATGATGCCACAGAATCAGAAATAAGGCAGAGATCTCTTTGTGATTTCTGAGATAAGTCAGACTTAGACTATGTATACGAATCAAGTGAATTTGGAGATAGAAATTTAAAAGCATCTTATATAGTATAAGATACTATATATATATACAGTATATATATATATATATATATATATATATATAGTATAAGATACTATATATAAGTATAAGATACTATATATATCTATATAGTATATATCTATATAGTATAAGATACTATATATAGTATAGTATAAGTATAAGTATAGTATACTATACTATAGTATAAGTATAGTATAACATACTATATATATATATATATATATATATATATATATATATATATATATAAGAACTATATAAGCACTAGCTTCAGCCTACACCCTTTCGGTTGTTCTTTTGTGTGTTCTTATTGTATTGTATATGTTTATTATTATTATCACCGAATAAAAATTCATTCATTCATTCAAAAACATCTAATAAAGATAAATGACTACAAAAAACATTAATTACTAAATTTAAATTATTTGCTCTATCTCTTGGAGGAAATCTATCCATATGTACAGTAAATCTGGAGCCTCACTGAAGTCACCACCTACTATTAGTGAAGCTAAAGGATATTTATTTTTCATTGTAAGTGCTATAGACGCTAAGTCCTGAAGAAGTTTATGATTTAATTTGGACCTATTAAACCCATTAATGTTATTCATGTCCGTCATTTTCACAGTAGTCAAGATCCATCTAACCTCTAGGGAGACACATGATACTATAACAGAACCATTAAAGCTCAGACCAAATAAGATGAGAACTCCTCCAGAATGATTTGAATCATGACAGAAGAAAGCTTTCCCTCTCCACTGATTACTCCAAAACCTTTCATCTGTCTGGCATGAATGTGTTTCTTGCAAAAATATATATATCTCTTTTTCATGCCTTACAATATAAAAAAAAGCTTTTCTTTTAGTTATTTCTCTAATACCTCGTACATTAAAAGAAAAACAAGACAAAAATTGTCATGCTAACTGAAGGACCCAAGTGCGAGATCCACCACAAGAGGGAGACAGAGACCGTATAAAGTTTTGACAAAATTTTTTTTCTGATTTCAGGTACAAATACCAAGCATTCGCCCTCACCACCAGGAAGCGGCCTAAAGGAAAAGAAAAAGATGGTAAGCTTGGTTTACTAATTACAATGGGCAATTTGAATATGGGGCAATGGCCCATATTCAATGGGGCAATGGAGGGGAATTCCTAGGCTTTGCGTCCATATCTGCAGCCCAGATAAACTGTAAAGGTGACTTGATAGAAGCCATGCACCCTGGAGGAGGTCCACAGCGCAGTCATAGGGCTGATGAGGGGGTAATGCTAGGGCTCTCGACTTGCTGAACACCTCCGCCAAATCACGAAACACCTCGGGTACACGGCTAAGATTAAGCCTCTCAGCCGAGGAGGGAGCAAAGGAATGGCTAGGTAAGAAAGCAGCCGAGCGTAGGGAGGAGGCTAAACAAGTTATAAAGAGATACTGTGATTCACCCCAATCAATGGTGGGATTATGGAGCAGAAGCCACGGGTACCTTAGGATGACCAGAAAAGAGGAGTCGGGGAGGACGTAGAATTGAAGCTCCTTCCAATGACTGCCTGACAATAAAATGGATACGGAAGTGGTTTTGTGGTGATTCACTCTGCCTGCCTGTTGACTGATTCTCCACAGCTGCGCGTACACCTGCCCTTCTCATCAGCTAGACTGTTTAAGCCGTGCTGCCCTCAGGTCTGCACAGAGTTGTCTTTCTCCCTGGTCTGATGAGACCGTCTCTACACTTCGTCAATCACCAAGATTACTCTCAACCTTATCGTTCTCCGGAGGCTACTCCTCTCCTTCTTCGCCTTCCTGAAGAGAACCACCTCCTTCTCATCGTCCTCCCGGGAGTGCTACTCCCCGACGCCAAGTAAGCTCCTCTCATCGCTTTCACCTCTCCACACTTGCTCCCCTGTGCACAGGTGGAAATCCCTGGTGGAGGACCTCTTCCACCTGGCGGCGGACCATTTACTCCCTGCATCTCATCACTCCTTCTACCTGTCCCTTTGCAACCGGGGCTGAAGACGCTGTCTTCCTGGCCGGAGCCTTCAGGACCAAACCTGAGCTGATCTCCAACTCGTCAACAGTAAGGCTAACAACACAGCACAGCTCCGCCAGTGTGTGGTTACTAATTCCCCTGTCTCTGCTTCCCCATAGGGTTGCCAGGCTGTACTGTGCTCTGCTCACCCCAGCTGCTATATTTACACACACACGCATACACTCAAGCACACACTACACAATAAAGATAATTGAGTTGATTTCTGGGTCTGTGTCTGCTTTCTGGGTCTCAAAACATGTCAGGTTTGAGCCGAAACCAAGGCTGAGGGATGGCCTGCCAAAGTTATCAACTTTAATGGGGACAAGAGAGTGTGGGTAGGTATGCCCAATTGGATCACCACAGCTTGGGAGAGGAAATTTTGTTCTACCCCTGACTCGATTAATGCACCCACCGATAACTCGGAGTGGGAAACCTGAATAAGCACAGAAACCGTGAAATGTTTAGAGGGGTTAGGACCATTAGTGCCCAACAGGCCCCCTAAAGTCACTGTCGGGCTTGCTCTTTTGGCAATTTGGGGCAGGAAGAGCAAAAGTGGCTCACGACGCTGCAATACAAACATTCGTTCGCCTCACTCCAGCGGCAGCATTCCTCCGGAGTGATGTGAGCTTGACCCAAAACCATCGGCTCAGGGGGCAGTTGGGACGATGGTATAGAAGATGAGGGAGCACGTAACGGGGACAAGGAGCGAGGTACTGGCGTAGTTCTTCGTTCTTGGGCTCGCTCTTGAATACGAAAGTCTAGATGAATCATGAGTGAAATGAGGTCATCTAGCAATGTTGGTTCCTTTTGGGTAGCTAACTCATTCCGAAGGTCGGAATTAAGGCCATTTCTAAAGGCACTACATAATGCGACGTCATTCCATCCCCATTCAACTGCTACCACGCAAAACTCCATAGAGAAATCAATGACCGTCCAGTTTCCCTGTCAGAGTTTAAACAGGCACGGGGAGGCATTTCCCTCACTCTCTGAGTGATCAAAGAAGTGCTCAAACTCCCTCAAAAACCATGGAAGGTGTAGTTGTCAAACTTGGGACCCTCCATTAAAGCCTGGGTCCAGGCGAGTGCATGGTCTTTGAGAACCATGGTTATATAAGCTGTTTTACTCCTATCATCCTGAAAATCACTCGCAAAGCGCTGGAACACCAGCTTACACTGGAGAAGGAACCCCTTGCATCCCCCCATCTGTCCACAGCTATCCTGTATATGAGATAGGTGTGGGGATCGCAAGGCCCTGACTAGGAGGCGGAGTAGGAGGAGGTGTGGCGGCAACATCATTAGTGCTAATGGAGGTGGTAAGGCGACCTAACTGCTCAGTTACAATTCTCAACTGTTGGGTTACATAATGTAGGTGCTGCTCGATGGCATTGAGACGTGATGACTTCCCTCCTGTGGCAGCGCTCGCTGAGTCCTGTCCCTGGAGGGATCAATCTGTCATGTTTGCTAACCGTAGAACCCAAGTGCAAGGTCTGCCACAAGAGGGAGACAGAGATCGTATAAAGTTTTGACAGAATTTTATTTCTAATTTTAGGTACAAATCCCGAGCATTCACCCTCCCCACCAGGAAGCGTCCTAAAGGGAAAGAGGAAGATGGTAAGTTTGGTTTACTAATCACCAGTGCTGAGTAAGTTACTTAAAAATAGTAACTAATAAAAAATAAAAAATAGTAAAATAGTAACTAATTACAGTTACTAGTTACTTCTTTTCAAAAATAACTGAGTTACTTACCAATTACTGCATGATTAAAGTAACTAGTTACTATGAAAATAACTTTTACGTTTCTTTTAAATGCATATTTAAATCATCTTACATATCAAGATAATTTAATTAATGGATTACATTACGGGCTAGTGTCAGGCTAAAAACTGACTGTTTCAGACAGAGCTTATAGAACATGCTCATTCTGCTTTATCCTGCCTTGAGAACTCTTATTGTGGGAATAAATCTGAAGAAAATCAATACACAATTGCCAGTAATTTCCTCATTTTGAAGTGAGAAATAGGGTTTGTGGAGTGAGAGAGGGAAAAAGAGTGAGAATCACTCCAAGAGTTGGCAACACTATATAAAGCTGTCAATGTTTATCTTACCTTTATATTATGGATTTAATCCGATGTGTTGTGAGCCAAAGAAAATATCCATTATAAACAGTCCAGATGTCTGCTGTGACAGAGACATGATCCAGTCCCTTAAATTCCTTTTGGAGATCAAATCCATTTTTGAATAATCTTTATCCAGGTAGCAAGTAAATGTGTTTTAACTTCAGTGGATCATAGTCTCAGCTGTCTGATGGGAAATGATTGTTATCAGATCTTCATTCTGTAACAACATATCTGGCAATCAGCCGGTTTAATTTTTGCTGGGTCACAAACTGTCCAGATGCATACCTGTGCTTGAAATCCAGCCGTGGGTGTTCAGATAAGAGTATTTCCACTTTACATCCAGCCATGGCTTTCAGAATACAGTAGATCCACTAACACAGTGTTGTTAGCATAGCATAACACTAGCTTTGTCAGACCTTGTTGCTATAGTTGCCAAGCCGGCTTATTATAAGCGACTTTGGGCTTGTTTTTCACTTAAAGTGGCTTGCAAATGTCATCAGTCACGGGCTGTGGGTTTTTGGGCTTGTTTTGTAACATTTAGTTGCTTATTTGGGCTTGCTTTGCTGTTTGTGCAGTGTTACCAGATGGGAAATGTTGAAGTACTGAACTACTGCTGTTGTTGTTTTTCCACCCTTATTCCTTTTTCTTTTCATATTGTGCACACCACTGAAGAGAGAGAAATGCCATTTCAATTTTCCTGTATGTCCTGTATGTATAGTAGTATTGACAAATAAAATCTTTGAATCTTTGAAGTATTGTACCAGTGGCTTAAAAATTATTGTATTTTGAGGAAAATTATCGTACACACCCAGTTTTCATTCTGATGTGGCTCAGGACCATCTACTTCAGTAACACATTATCACAGATCATGCATATTACAACCTATAACACAGTTTTACAACAGATTGGTTGAAAAAAAAGCACCTCTACCTGTGTGGCGTACAGGATGAGCCTGTACTGAATGGCAGAAAAATATCAGTCATACTTAACTATCTTCTATATGCCTTCTGTTGAATCATCATGGATCAAGGTCTTGCCTCATAAATATTTTGAAATTAGGAATAAACATTCAATCCACCTAAACTACTACTAAAATGTCTCTGATAACTGAGGCAGAAACCTGTTTCAGTTTTATTGAGAACTACAATTCAGTGACATTTTTGCAGACATTTGCATGTTACAGCAGCAACAGAAAGCTTTAGTACTAATGCCAACAACAGGTTTGAACCACCCAGTAAAACTGGAGTCTGATTATAAGCTGTGTCTCCATACCAAGAAGTTAAAAATCTGTCAATTTTGGGGGAAGTTACTGAGGTAAAAATGGCTGGCCAGGGGCTTCACTTCTGGCGGCCAATGATCCATCCAGTTTTTCTATAGAGGTGAGTGGCCCGCCCAACTCCACTCAGCTCTGTACTCACTAATGGGGTGTGAGCTATCCAGGTTTTTTTTTTTTTAATACAGATCAGTGCATATGGTACTTTAAATCGAAAAAAAAAAATCTCTTTTGAAATGAATGGCAAGAGCAAAATTAGCTTTTGATCCCCATCAAATTTTGCCATGAGTTATACATATGATGTTTGCCAATTTAAAAGATAATTTTCCACGCAATTAAAGTTGCCAGCTGTCGTATAATGGCAGAGTGATATTTAGTCTTTGTTCAGACGACTAGCGGACAACTCCCATCATCCCACACAACTGTAATCGTATTTAGTGCTGTTACTTATGCAGAATGTACATGTCTTTTGAGCAGAGTTTAAAAATATTATTTATTCAAAGTTTTTATGTTGACTGTGTTTACTATAAATTTCCTAATGCTTATGCAGAATGCCTATGTATTTTCTTTTAATTTGAGTTTATAAAATTCCGTTATTCAATGCTGACTGTGTTTACAGTCAATTCACTGCAAATAAAAATAAATCTATATATTGATATATATGTTATCAGGCAACCTAACACATTGTGTTAACCTAACACATTGTGTTAGGTTGCCTGTTAGGCTTGTTTTGGGCTTGTTTCTATAGTGTCATGGTTCGTGTGCTGACTCTGTCGGCACTCGGGCTGTGCGGTAGCTCTCCGTTCTCTCCCCTGGCACGCTTCTAGACATTTATTATGACAGCGTCTCGGCAGGGCTTCCGGCTGTCAGTGGAGCCCCGCTGAACAGCCTGATTTCAATCAGCTGATGACCCTTCATCAGCTGATTAATCTATTCAGCCCTATTTAAGGGAGCAGCTCTGTTTGCTCAGGGCTGCGACCTATGCCTGCTTTCCAGTCTGGCTTCCCTAATCCCGAAGCTGTTCTCCCAGCGTCCAGGTTCCGCCCTCGCTGTTCATATGTAAGTGTCTTATCGTTATTTGTGTTTTGCCCCACGAGCCTTGTTATTTTGTCATTGTGTCTTTATTTAATAAATGTTCGAACTCACGGCTGCCTACAGCGTCTCACTGATGGCTCGTGAGAGCCATCCATAACACAGAGAGCTGGTTGCTTGTTTTTCTCATAAAACTGGGCAACACTTCTTGTTGCTGTTCTCAGGCGCTTCTGAAGACTACAGTTATGAATTTATGAATGAATGAATGAATGAATTTATGAATTTATGAATGAATTTTATTTATTTCGGATAGTACATTACAGGTTAAAAGAAACTGTATAATATAACAACAAGGTCAAATTAGACAAAGACTCCTTCTACTATACAATTCCACGTGAGTTATCCGAAATGGGTGATGGCTGAAGCTGCAGCTTATATTGATTATAGTTAGTCTCAACTGCACCTTAACTTGCAACCCACCAATATGCTTTTGTCCTTAACCATGACAAAGGAAAAATAATCTGTATATTTCCACAGAAACAAAGTAGCGTCATCTTTCCTCCACTCAGTAGTGAACAGGCTCATTGCAAACAATGTTGACTGACGGCTGTGTCAGCTATGTAGAGTCAGTTTGTATTTATTTGTGCTAAAAATATCTATCCATATTAATAAAATGAGTAATACATGTGATCAAATTTCAGTAACTGTAACACATTACTTAATTTTTAAACAGTAATTTCATTATACAGCACGTTACTGGAAAAGTAGTGGCATTACAGTAACGTGTTACTTTGTAGCATGTTACTCCCAGGAATTCCAGGGCTTGGCGTTTGTGTCTTTGGAAAAAATTCTTTCTGTGATGCAGTGAGGGGCGTGAAAGAGATGCAAGGTCCGAGTAGGCGATGGCGAGGTGCGGGCAGGTGAGCGTGTGAGACCAGGGCGTCCTTACTGACAGGTAGGCGTGGCAGCTTTACCTGACGCAGAGTAAAGAAGGTTATCCAGAGGCAAAAAACAAGAGTCTCTTAGCAAGATTCTCTAGAGCTTGACTTCACTGGCAGTTTTACCAAATTGATCCTGCGCCGAACTGCTCTCCACCACTCCTACTTATACTCCAGGGTAAATTGAAGCAGTTGGAGATGATTACGCTGGTGTCAGTAATCAGAATCGTCCTGGTCTGCAATGAGAGAGAGATGCTAAGATAATCTCATCTGACACCACCAGAGGGTTTGCTCGCTGAACACCACAAAAATAATAGAGACATAACACAAAAAATGCACAACAAACCAAACTTAAAAAAATAAAGATTTTAAACTCCTCAACTGCAATGGGGGGTGGGGTGGTGATGGTGGTGCTGAACAAAAAACATTAATGCACCCCATACTGAAAATGCAGGTATATTCCTGAGAATATCCAAAAAAGATCCAAACTAGCAATAATTGAATCAGAACAAAAAAGAAAAAATAATGGTAGAAAAAGAAACTCCTTTAAAACCAAATAGAGAACATTGTCTCAATTAACCTGCACAACACAGGATTTATTAATACATTTAAGATAAGATAAGATAAGATAAGATAAGATAAGATAAGATAAGATAAGATAGGCCTTTATTAGTCCCACAACGGGGAAATTCCAGGATTGCAACAGCACAGGGATAGCAACACTCAGAGCAACAATCAGAAGGCAAGAAAAAAAGCAAGAGCAGCTAATATACATATGTACATATTACTATAAATATATATATATGTATATACACACAGACACACAGTGCAGAGCATTGTAGCTGGATGGAATAAATATATGAGTATATAAACACACAGTGCGGAGCATTGTAGCTAGATGGAATAAATATGTAGATATATAAACACACACAGTGCGGAGCAATGTAGCTAGATGGAATAATATGTAGATATATAAATACACAGTGCGGAGCATTGTAGCTAGATGGAATAAATATATAGATATATAAATATAAACACACCCAGTGCGGAGCATTGTAGCTAGATGGAATAAATATGTAAATATATAAACACACACAGTGCAGAGCATTGTTGCTAGATGGGATGAAACAGCACAACCGTCTACTTAGTTATCCTACATGGTATGATTATGTACCCATACATATTCTCACCCTCCATAGTGACCGGTATTTTCCTAGTTGTATGCCGGAGGGGACCATTGTGTAAGTCTATTGCATCTTTTGCATTCAAAAACTATTAGGTTGTTACGTCTTTTTTGCTATCTCTGCAAGCAGCCCTGCTTAGGTTGTACAGTCTGACAGCCGTTGGTAGGAAGGACCTGCGAAACCTCTCAGTTGTGCACCTGGGATGATGTAGTCTGCTGCTAAATGGGCTCCTCAGTGCATTCAGTATGTCCTGCATAGGGTGGAACTCGGACTCCAGCAGAGATTTGACTTTGCAAGTCGCGAGTGTGGGAGAATCCCAAACTCTCTGTCAAGACGAAGATGGCAGTGTACAACACCTGTGTCATCAGCACACTGCTCTATGGGAGTGAGACGTGGACAACATACGCCCGGCAGGAAAAGAGACTGAATTCCTTCCACTTGCGCTGCATTTGCCGCATCCTGGACATATCCTGGCAGGACAAAGTGCCCAACACAGAAGTCCTGTCCCGCGCCGGCCTTCCCTCCATGTTCACTAGAATCAGGCAGCGTAGGCTCCGCTGGCTAGGCCATGTTCACCGTATGGAGGACGGCAGAATCCCCAAAGACGTCCTCTACGGAGAACTGGCGACTGGCAGGAGAGACGCTGGCCGCCCACAGCTGCGCTTCAGAGACGTCTGCAAGAGAGACATGAAGGCCCTGGAGATCAACACAGAGCGCTGGGAGGACCTCGCAATGGACCGCTCCAAATGGAGAGGCACCCTGACCAGACAGCTCAAGGTGGGTGAAGAGAAACTGCTGCAGCAGATGAAAAAAGGACCCGCAGGAAGAACCGCCACAGACCCAGCAGCACGGAGACCACCCACAAGTCCGACCTGTGTGACAGGGACTGCCATTCGCGCATCGGCCTGTTCAGCCACAGGCGGTGCTGTTCCAACAGAGTAGACATCTAGGATTCTCTTCCATGGTCATCATAGACCGACGGAGGCCAATGATGACTTTGTGGCGGTTCGGTTAACCCCCACAACAGACTAAGGACAGACAACTCGCTACTCCTGGTTTTTTCCGCTACACTACTGAGACGTAATGTGCCATTCATGCCTTGTGATGTTAATGTTGCCTCTCATGCATTGTGTTCATGCGTCCTGTCCTTACTGTGACCTAGAGACTCAGATCAATATGTAGATGTGCCTGTTAACCTCTTTGTTCTACACCTGGAGCAGAGTCTAGCAAATCTGCCTATTGTGATGTATGTCTCACAAATGCAAATATCTCATGCCTGTTCTGCAGTCCCTTTGATCAGACCAACTGCTGTGACACTGCCTTGATGTATTGTTTGAGTTGGGTATAAATACTGCACAGGATCTGTAACACTTTCTCTCTCTCGATCTGACTTCAACCTTTGCTGCAGGACACAGACTTTGTGTCCCTCCTTCTCTGAGAGCCAGAGGATCCCGCTCCGGCCTGCACACACTTGGGCCGGGGCGGGGATCCTGTGACGGCGGTATGATTAATAAAACTCTACTTAAAACCTCCAACAACGCTGCATTATTTCATGCCGCCGCACTGGTGACCCCGATGAACACGCACACGCTTTGTGCAAAGCAACCTTCTGAGCTGGACAGCTGCACTGGTGACCCGTTCTTCAGGATGAGATCTGCACGTCTGAGATCTGCTCATCCATGCTGGACCGGCCGTGCTCGCAACTCCTCCACACGAGAGCGCAGGCACCTCGTCCCTTCTCCACGACGGCGTCCTCCATGGCCGGCGGAGAACGCAACGCGTGGACCTGAACGCACCACGCCCGAGCCTGAGGAACAAAGATCGTCTATTCCCGCTCACCGCTCCAACGCATCTGCACGAGCCTGAGGGACAAAAGATCGTCTATTTCCTCCCACCGCTCCAACGCACCATGGCCCATCATGCAGCCACAGCTCAACCTGGATTTTTATCTCCATCAAGTTTCTGCACCCTGACTCGCCACTCCAGCGGCCCACCCCCGCACGGAACTCCCGCGTACGCACCGGGGAGTTACGAGGACGGCGCATCAAGCACGGGACAAGTAACGGCTCCAGAGACCGCCATCATCCCCCGCCGCTGCTCACAGAACCTTCAGGGCTGCTCGTTCACCTGAAGCAAGCACGCAGCTCGCCACTGGATTTTTTAATGGTCTCAGCCACGGCACAAAGGGATTTCAGCCGTCAGCTGTTCCCGGGGGCTTTGGGGTTGCTCCTGCACCTAAAGCCAACACGCCAGTCCCTCTGCTTTTGTTTATTTTATTTTTTTCTTACAGCCGCTCCTGCTTTTCTTCATGGCCACGAGAGGAGTCAGAGACTAATTTTTCTTCTTGTGATCTCCGCACGCGCAACGGGACAGCCCCTCGACGTCGCGGAGCAGCAAGCAATTTTTGCGCGGCTCAGGACAATTTTACAGCCCCTGCCGGCACTTACTACCCCTCCCCTCCCTCCCCCACCGCCTGCAGCGAGCTTCTCCCACAGCTCGCTCACACAGATGGATTATCGAGGTCTCGGCCCCCTGCCGCGCCGTCTGGGGGGGGGAGCGTGTGGCGGTTCGGTTAACCCCCACAACAGACTAAGGACAGACAACTCGCTACTCCTGGTTTTTTCCGCTACACTACTGAGACGTAATGTGCCATTCATGCCTTGTGATGTTAATGTTGCCTCTCATGCATTGTGTTCATGCGTCCTGTCCTTACTGTGACCTAGAGACTCAGATCAATATGTAGATGTGCCTGTTAACCTCTTTGTTCTGCACCTGGAGCAGAGTCTAGCAAATCTGCCTATTGTGATGTATGTCTCACAAATGCAAATATCTCATGCCTGTTCTGCAGTCCCTTTGATCAGACCAACTGCTGTGACATTGCCTTGATGTATTGTTTGAGTTGGGTATAAATACTGCACAGGATCTGTAACACTTTCTCTCTCTCTCGATCTGACTTCAACCTTTGCTGCAGGACACAGACTTTGTGTCCCTCCTTCTCTGAGAGCCAGAGGATCCCGCTCCGGCCTGCACACACTTGGGCTGGGGTGGGGATCCTGTGACGGCGGTATGATTAATAAAACTCTACTTAAAACCTCCAACAACGCCGCATCATTTCATTGCCGCCGCAACTTTACAAAAACTAATTGTTTCTGTATAAAGATATCCTCAAAATTTTTATATAGTAAAACGAGAAAAAACAATATCAAAGTCAAACCATGCATTACCACAACAGTTCAAGCATCTGAAGCAGTGACATCCTGCACACTGATCCTTCTGCCATCAATGGAGGCGACTGGACCACTAAAACTGGCTGGTTTCCCATTTTCCTTTCCTGCTCCACAAACGACCACAACTTGGCTTTCACATCCCTGTCGTATTTTGTCAAGTTCACCGTAATTTTGATTTTCTTCTGCTTCAGGACCTCAGAGTTTTTTGCATCTGCCCACACTCGGTCCCGGTGTGTGTGTGATGCAAACTAGTATAACATTAACCGCTGGGTTCCAATTTATAAAATCATTCTTCGCTGAGGAGAACTTGTTTCATCCAAAAGTCTGGTCATGAATTGCTTTTCTTCGCCCAAGACCAGAGCTGTGAAACCCTACCCATCGGCCATAAAAGTGGAAGTTGATCCCTGTTGAAGACCTGGAGTGATTTCCCCTCAAATCTATTTGCCAAGGAATGCCCCAAATGACAGGTTTATGGCCTGATGTTCCACAGACATGACCAGTCAGATTCCTAACTGGAACTTTAAAAAGTCCAACATTGCCCTCCAATGGATAACACAGGAATATTTCTCTCTTAAGTTAAATTATGAATTGTGAACAAGGAATTAACTCACATTCTTCTCCTCAAGACTCTCATTTTTCAGAAGATACATCTCAGGACACTATTGAAGATATGGCCGGACCCTGTGTTGGACAATTATACTTTGAAATGCTTTTATTGATATGATTTGATATGTGTTTCTTTATTTTGAAAAATTATTTTTGCATGCCTACCATAAAGAAATGATCACATTTACAATGAAGACACATTGTTTGTTCCTTTATTATTAAGCAGAATATCTTAGGGCACATTCACACGGCCACTGTTTGGTCCAGACTAAAGGACCAGTGTATTCCGTGGATAGTTCGGTTTGTTTGGCGGCGTCTGAATGTGCCTGGAACTCTGGTGCAGCACCAAACAAGCGAACTCTGGTCCCCCTGAAAGGGGGGGGGGTGTCTCGGTTCGCTTGCAAACGCAGTGTGCTGCGCTTCACTTGCCGTGTGAATGTAAACGGAGTATCCAGCAGACCAAAGGGTGGACGTGCCCCTCTGCGTTTGTGTAACCACAGCAACACACAGTGAGAAGAGAAAGTGGCGTTTACTGTAAAGGTGCCTTCACATCAAATGCGAATGGGCAAAGTTTTCGTGCAGCACGATTACATTATAACTCAATGTAAATACATGAAAGGACATTAATTCACCGTCTGGGTGAGATGCAGACAGGCGAAGTTCCCACTCACCTGAAAGAGATAAGATAAGATAAGCCTTTATCAGTCCCACAATGGGGAAATTCCAGGATTGCAACAGCACAGGGATAGCAACACTCAGAGCAACAATCAGAAGGCAAGAAAAAAAACAAGCAAGCAAGAGCAGCTAATATACATATGTACATATTACTATAAAATATATATATACACACACACAGACACACAGTGCAGAGCATTGTAGCTGGATGGAATAAATATATGAATATGTAAACACACAGTGCGGAGCAATGTAGCTAGATGGAATAATATGTAGATATATAAACACACAGTGCGGAGCATTGTAGCTAGATGGAATAAATATATGGATATATAAACATAAACACACCCAGTGCGGAGCGTTGTAGCTAGATGGAATAAATATGTAAATATATAAACACACACAGTGCAGAGCATTGTTGCTAGATGGGATGAAACAGCACAACCGTCTACTTAGTTATCCTACATGGTATGATTATGTGCCCATACATATTCTCACTCTCCATAGCGACCGGTATTTTCCTAGTTGTATGCCGGAGGGGACCATTGTGTAAGTCTATTGCATCTTTTGCATTCAAAAAACTATTAGTTTGTTACGTCTTTTTGCTATCTCTGCGAGCAGCCCTGCTTAGGTTGTACAGTCTGACAGCCGTTGGTAGGAAGGACCTGCGAAACCTCTCGGTTGTGCACCTGGGATGATGTAGTCTGCTGCTAAATGAGCTCCTCAGTGCATTCAGTATGTCCTGCATAGGGTGGAACTCGGACTCCAGCAGAGATGACAGTTTAGCCACCGTCCTTCTCTCTCCTATCTCCTCCACCGGATCAAGGCGCTGCCCCAGGACAGAGCTAGCTTTCTTGATCAGTTTGTTCAGTCTCTTCCTATCGGCTGCAGTAATGCCACTGCCCCAGCAGACCACTCCAAAAGTGATGGCTGATGCCACCACCGTGTCATAGAATGTCTTCAGCAGCGTGCCTTGTACACCAAAAGACCTGAGTCTCCTCAGCAGGAACAGCCTGCGCTGTCCCTTCTTGTAGAGTGCATCAGTATTGTGTGACCAGTCTAGTTTATTGTTCAGATGAACACCCAGGTACTTATAGGCTGTCACCATCTCGATGTCTGTTCCCTGTATATTTACTGGTGCTGTGAGGGATTGTCCTTGCCTGCGGCAGTCCACCACCAGCTCCTTAGTTTTTCTCGCGTTGATCTGGAGGCAGTTCCGATGGCACCAGTCCACGAAGTCCTGGATAAGCCCTCTGTACTCAGCTTCATCTCCATTGGAGATGAGGCCAACGATCGCAGAGTCATCAGAGAACTTCTGTAGATGGCAGTGTGTTGTGTTGTGTGAGAAGTCCGCAGTATAAAGAGTGAACAGGAAGGGAGCCAGCACCGTTCCCTGGGGGGCCCCCGTGCTACTGATGATCGTGTCGGACACACAGTCCCGGGTTCTCACAAACTGAGGCCGGTTCGTGAGGTAGTCCAGGATCCATGATGACAGGTGCTGGTCCACCCCTGCGCGCAGCAGCTTGTCCTTCAGGATCATCGGTTGGATGGTGTTGAAAGCACTGGAGAAGTCAAAGAACATGATCCTCACCATATTCCCGGGTTTCTCCAGGTGGGACAGAGAACGGTGAAGGAGGAAGATCACTGCATCCTCCACCCCAATGCCATGCTGGTAGGCGAACTGGAGTGGATCCATCGCTGGTTCCACCAGGGGGCGGAGGTGAGCAAGGAGCAGTCTCTCCAGGGTCTTCATCAAGTGGGACGTCAAGGCCACCGGTCTGTAGCTGTTCAGGTCTTTGGGGTGGGAAGTTTTTGGTACAGGTACCACACAAGATGTTTTCCACAGCTGTGGTACCCTCCCCAGTTTCAGGCTCAGGTTGAAGATATATGTCACAATCCCACACAGCTGGTCTGCACAGGACTTGAGGAGCTTTGCGCTGATGCCGTCCGGTCCCGACGCCTTCCTCGCCTTGATCTTCCTCAGCTCCGTCCTCACCTGGGTCCTGGTCAGGGTCAGGATGGGGGGCTGTGTGTTGGGAGTGGGGGGGTGTTGGTGGAGTGGGGAGTGGGCAGCAGAACTTGATTTCTTTAGAAGCAGCAGTGGTTGTTGTGCAGACAGGGGAGAGGGTGGTTGGTCAAACCTATTGAAAAACAGATTCAGGTTGTTCGCCCACTCCCTGCCCCCCGTGGCCTGGGGGGAGGTATTCTGGAGCCCAGAGATGGTTTTGAGGTTTCTCCAGACCCCGCTGATGTCGCTCTGTTGCAGCTTGTCCTCCATCTTCTTCCTGAAGCTGTCCTTGCCTACTCTGATCTTTCTCCTCAGCTCCCTCTGTACGGACTTCAGCATCTCCCCGTTCCCTGACCTGAAGATCCTCTTCTTCTCTCTCAGAAGTGTTTTTATCTCAGGGTTGATCCAGGGTTTGTTGTTTGAGTGACGCCGTATGGTCTTGGTGGGAACGGATTTGTCCACACAGAAGCTGAGGTAGTCCGTGAAGGTGTGAGTGAGGCCATCAATGTCCTCACCATGTGGATCGCAGAGCTGCTTCCAGGCGGTGGCTTCAAAACAGCCCTTTAGAGTGTCCATTGTCTCCTCAGACCATAACTCCACAGTGTGCATGGCCGGAGGTTCTCTGTGCACTAGGGGTTTGTACACCGGCCGGAGATGAACCAAGTTGTGATCCGATCTCCTGAGTGGGGGGAGTTGTGATGAGGTGTACGCCTCCTTAGTGTTTGCGTAGAATACGTCCAGTGTTTTATTGTCTCTAGTGTGGCGTGTGACATACTGGGTGAACGTGGGTAGAATGGGAGATAGTGAAACATGGTTGAAATCGCCGGAGATGAGGAGAAGAGCATCTGGGTGTTCTGTCTGCAGCCTGCTGGTTACTGAATGGATGACGTCACGCGCTGTCCCAGCGTTCGCCGTCGGATTTGCATAAACAACAACGCAGATCACGTGTGAGTGTTCTCTCGGGAGATATGTAGGCCTCATGCTAACAGCTAGCAACTCAATGTCTTTGCTGCAGTGTCGTTGTTTAACAGTGATATGTCCCGGTCTGCACCAGTTGTTGTTAACATACATTATCACTCCACCGCCCCTTGCTTTGCCACTGTCTGGTGTTCGGTCTGCCCGTATCATGTGAAAACCCTCCAGCTCAATGTTAGCATCTGCTGCTAGTTCAGTTAGCCACGTCTCAGTAAACAAAAGGAGAGAGCACTCCCGGTAAGTGCTATCGTAACGGGAGATAGCCGCTAGCTCATCTACCTTTCCCAGTATCGACCGTACATTTCCCATGACAATAGATGGAAGGGAGGGTCTGTACCTTATATTTTTTGTCCTCCGCCTTACTCCAGCCCGGCGGCCACGGCGTTTTCGCCTCAGTTCTCTCGGTATGTCGAGTTTTTCCAATGGGACCGGGTGGCGGTTGAATGCTAGCAGCTCTTCCCTGCTGTATCGTATCCTGCTATAAACAGTGGCTCCGTCCTCCGGCTCAGGAGACATTTGGGACGATCTGTGTGTCCGTGATATAAGTGGAGTGAAAAAAGATGGATCAAAAGAGAGAGGAGGGGAAAAAGACTCGGAATCGAGCCGCTGTTGCAAAGGGCAGCCTACTCGTGTGGCGCCGGGAGAGAAAAAAAGCTGTCCCTGTTGAAAACTTGATGTGTGTTTCCTGGCAGCACATCCGTGGTCGGAATCCATGGGTACATAAATCCAACCTCGCGATTCAGCTGGATAGCTCCTGGTTCTTCAGCCTCCATTTTAGGTAGAAAATAACAATAAAGTCAACCGCACGGATCCAAGAAATACTTTTACCGGAGAAAACCGAGGAGAAAAAAAAAAAAGTCTCTTGGACTTGGAGTAGTGACAAGTGAGGAGTGAGATGCAGGCTCTGATAGATATTTAGTCTGAGAACCAGATTTCTCAGCTGCTTGTGGCTACACACAAGAATACTGATGTTTTTAAAATGTTTACCGACATGATGGTAGCACAGGGGGGTTATACAGACAGCGGACCTTTTCATCTTTATTAGTTTGTGGCGTATTAGTTTGTGGTGCATGCAGCGTGCGCCAGCAGCGACCGGCAGTGGGTGAAAAAGTTTGACGTCTTAGTCTCTGTTTTTATGCACTTTAATGTGTTTTAACGTAATTCTCTGTGCCGTTTTTGTCCTTGAATGTTTGTGGACTATATAACAAAGAGCTCTTTGATTCCATCAGTATGGGTTTTCTTCTTGTTTTTGCACTTTGGTTTCTTTCTTACCTGCTCTTTGTCTGGGATGTCAGCACGGTCACGCTGGGAAGAATGCAGTATTCCAGATACATGTTACTGCATTTAAATATGGATTATCCACCGTCTGTGTTTGATTCTGTGCCACAACTACCAGACTTTATTTTAAGAGACTTTCATGGACACAGCGATGAAAAGGGAGACAAGAGAAGGAAACGTGGAAAGCGAGGAGGCGTAAGATTAAACCTGAGGAGGCGTCAGCTTAACCGCATTCCTCTTCCTTCCATTATTATGGGGAACGTACAATCCCTGAGAAATAAAGTGGATAAAATTCAAGGAAATGTATGATATCAGAAGGATTTCAAGAACTGCTGTGTCATGGCTTACACGGAGATGTGGCTTACGGAGCATGACCGGGACCCGGACCTGTGCATTGACGGCTTTGGAGCCCCATTTCGCTTGGATCGGCAGGAAGAGGTAACGGGGAAACGTCAGGGGGGCGGCGTATATTTGTATATTAATAAACAGTACTGTACATCTGTCACGGTCAGACAGCGCATCTGTAAGCAGATGTGGAGCTTCTGTCTGTATTGCTACGCCCCTTTTATCTGCCCCGCGAGTTCCCCCAACTTTTCATAACGACTGTGTACATTCACCCGAGGGCGGATGCTGCCTCCGCCTCCAGTACCGTCTTTGATGTGGTACAGCGGTTGCAGTCGATTTCTCCAGAGGCTCCAAGTTTCATCCTTGGGGATTTTAATCATGTGTCTCTAAAGAAGACACTTAAAAACTTTTATCAGTACGTCTCCTGCCCAACCAGGCTAGAAAAGACATTGGACCTGTGCTATGGATCTATCGAGGGAGCCGTTAAATCTCTTCCCCTTCCTCCTTTAGGATCCTCAGATCACAACTGTGTACATTTGCTGCCCACATATAAAACTGCTCTCAGAAGAGAGAAGACGAAGACCAGAGACATAAACATGTGGACAGATGATTCAGTGCTCTGCCTCCAGGAATGTTTTAACTGTACAGACTGGGAGGTGTTCACACTGTCCTGCAGAGATGATTTGGACTCTTTAGTGGACGTGACATGCTCTTACATGGTGTTCTGCAGGGATATGATCGTTCCACGTAAATGTGTCAAAATATATCCCAACAACAAGCCATGGGTCACTAAATCAGTTAAATCCTGCTTACAGAGGAAAGCACTGGCCTTGAAACAGGGGGTTGTTTCTGTGCTGCAGGTTGCCACAAAAGAGCTGAAGTCCAAAATTTTAAGAGCAAAACAGAGTTATAAATCAAAATTGGAAAGCAAGATAGCAACAAAGAAGCTTGGTTCAGCCTGGGCTAGTATGAAAACTATTGCAGGCCTTCAGAGCACAGAGCGCAGTAATCGTGTGTTTTTAGATGGTTTTAATTCAGACACAGAGCTGGCTAATGATCTTAATTGTTTTTATGGTCATTTTGATTCTTTTGATTTTAGCACAGAAACCCAAGATTTGAAACAGAAACTCAAAGACAATCAGCACTTTAATATTGAGGTGCAGAATGTTAAAAGGGCATTCTGTGCTGTAAAAGTGAACAAAAGTCAGGACCCTGATAATATACACACGTGGACAAAATTGTTGGTGCCCCTCTGTTAATGAAAGAAAAACCCACAATGGTCACAGAAATAACTTGAATCTGACAAAAGTGATAAAAAATAAAAATTCTATGAAAATTAACCAATGAAAATCAGACAATGCTTTTGAATTGTGATTCAACAGAATTATTTTAAAAAACAAACTCATGAAACAGGCCTGGATAAAAATGATGGTACGCTTAACTTAATATTTTGTTGCACAACCTTCTGAGTCAATCACTGCAATCAGACAATTTCTGTAACTGTCAATGAGATTTCTACACCTCTCAGCAGGTATTTTGGCCCACTCCTCATCAGCAAACTGCTCCAGTTGTCTCAGGTTTGAAGGGTGCCTTCTCCAGACGGCATGTTTCAGCTCCTTCCACAGATATTCAATAGGATTTAGATCAGGGCTCATAGAAGGCCACTTTAGAATAGTCTGATGTTTGGTTCTTAGCCATTCCTGGGTGTTTTTAGCTGTGTGTTTTGGGTCATTATCCTGTTGCAAGACCCATGACCTGTGACTGAGACCAAGCTGTCTGATATTGGGCAGCACATGTCTTGATTTCATTGTACCCTGTGCAGATTCAAGACACCCTGTGCCAGATGCAGCAAAGCAGTCCCAGAACATAACAGAACCTCCTCCATGTTTCACAGTAGGAACAGTGTTCTTTTCTTGGTATGCTTCATTTTTGTGTCTGTGAACATAGAGCTGATGTGCCTTGCCAAAAAGTTCCAATTTTGTCTCCTCTGTCCATAGGACATTCTCCCAGAAGCTTTGTGGCTTGTCAGCATGCAGTTTGGCAAATTCCAGTCTGGCTTTTTTATGATTTGTTTTCAACAGTGGTGTCCTCCTTGGTCGTCTCCCATGAAGTCCACTTTGGCTCAAACAACGACAGATGGTGCGATCTGACACTGAGGTACCTTGACCTTGGAGTTCACCATGAATGTGTTTAGAGGTTGTTCTGGGCTCTTTTGTTACCATTCATATTATCCGTCTCCTCCTGCGGCCACATCCAGGGAGGTTGGCTACAGTCCTGTGGATCTTAAATTTCTGAATAATATGTGCAACTGTAGTCACAGGAACATCAAGATGCTTGGAGATGGTCTTATAGCCTTTACCTGTGACATGCTTGTCTATAATTTTCTTTCTAATCTCCTGAGACAACCCTCTCCTTTGCTTCCTCTGGTCCATGTTTAGTGTGGTACACACCATGTCACCAAACAGCACAGTGACTACTTGTCACCCTTTAAATAGGCTGACTGACTGATTACAAGTTTGTAGACACCTGTGATGTTAATTAGAGGACACATCTTGGTTAAACATGTCCCTATGATCACATTATTTTCAATCTTTTCTAGGGGTACCATCATTTTTGTCCAGGCCTGTTTCATGAGTTTGTTTTTTAAAGTAATTCTGTTGAACCACAATTCTAGATAGATAGATAGATAGTTTATTTCGAACACAAAAATATAACAAAATACAAGCAAATGGCAAATGCAATAAAGTAACAGTATACATGTTCAAAAAGGAGAAGGAAGAAGTGAACACTTATTAATTCCATCTCCTCTTTTCCATAGATACACCCATGTGAATTTTATACAAATTACCACCTTTAAGACCCCAAGTAAACAATTTACTGTATTTTTTACAAATCAGCATTAACACCCATCCATTCTAACATACAATACAATGATGTCCATACATCAAAACCAGCCTCAAACAACACAGATATACACAGTGCTGTCCCACCCACCATTCCATAGTGTCCCATAATATCCTAGAGTGAACATAATGAATCGTGCATATAACTACTACCCTTCTAACATATACCCTTTCAGCAAATGGTGCTTATACCTCTTTTTGAATTGATTTCTGTTTGTACATAGTTTCAGTTCCGGCTCCAGACTGTTCCACAAATTCACCCCACAGACAGATATGCACATACTTTTCTTGGTTGTACGTCTCTTGGGTTTTGTAAAGTTTAAGTCTCCCCTCAAATTATGATCATTGTCTCTTTTTTTTAAATATTTTTTGTATATTAGTTGGTAGTTGATTATTAATTGCCCTGTACATTACTTGTGCTGTCTTAAATTTAACTAAATCGATGAACTTTATGACACGTGACTTTAAGAACAACGCATTGGTATGGTCTCTATATCCTGCATTGTTTATTATCCTTATAGCTCTTTTTTGTAATGTGCATATTGACTGTAGGTTGGTCTTGTAGGTGTTTCCCCAGACTTCTACACAGTAGTTAAGATAAGGTAAAAACAGTGAATTGTACAATAAGACCAATGATTTATAGTCCAAGAAGTGTCTTGTCTTCCCCAGTATGCCTATACATTTTGCTAATTTGGCCCGGATGTGACTGATGTGAGGTTTCCAGCAGATTTTATTGTCTAGCGTCACCCCCAGAAACTTATTTTCCTGTACTGTTTCTATTCTGGTATCATCTATCGTTACCATTATTTCATGATTTATTTTATAATTTCCAAACAACATAATCTTTGGTTTTTTTAGATTTAGAGATAATTTATTTTTGTTGAACCACTGCGTTAATTTTTCCATTTCAGTTGTGACCACCTCTAAAACCTGCTGCAAATTCTCACCAGTGCAAAGGATATTTGTGTCATCCGCAAACAAAATAAATTTCAGAATTTTTGATACTTGGCATATGTCATTTATATACAAAATAAAGAGTTTGGGTCCCAAAACTGACCCCTGGGGCACACCACAAGTGATGTTCATGAAGGGTGATTTGTGCTCTCCAATTTGTACAAATTGTTGTCTGTTACTTAAATAACTTTCCACCCAACTCAGTCCAACCCCTCTTATCCCATACCTTTCCAGTTTCCTTAGTAGTATTCTGTGGTCAATGGTGTCAAAAGCTTTCTTTAGATCTATAAATACTCCTACAGCAACCTTTTTTTTATCTATACAACTAGTAATTTCTTCTATAAGTTCGATCAGTGCCAAAGATGTAGATTTATCTGCTCTAAAACCATACTGGCTATCTGTAAGGAGGTTGTGTTTTTCAGTGAAATCATCCAGTCTCTTAGTGAAGATTTTTTCAAGTATTTTGGAGAATTGTGAGAGTAAAGAGACTGGCCTGTAATTTGTGAAGCGATGACTGTCTCCTGTTTTGTATAGAGGTATTACTTTTACTATTTTCATTTTGTCTGGAAATGTACCAGTTTGAAATGACAGGTTACAGATGTGGGTGAGTGGCTTAACAATTCCCTCAATTACTTTTTTCACTATTGTCATGTCAATTTCATTCCAGTCCGTTGATGTTTTGTTCTTAAATTTACTCACAGTCTCGATAATTTCCTTTTCAGTAACTGCACCCAAAAAGATTGTGTTTGGATTTCTATCTTCTATTTCATTCACAGAACCACTGTAGTTTGTTTCTGGTGTCACTATTGATTTTGCTAATTCAGGACCAACGTTTACAAAAAATTTATTGAAACCACTGACCACATCTTCCATATTATTTATCAAATTGCCATTTTCGATAAAATATTCTGGATAATTTGCATTCTTAGGACGATTACTAATAATCCCATTGAGTACTTGCCATATTCCTTTTATGTTATTTTTGTTATCCTCTAGTATTCTGTTGTAATATTCTTTCTTACAGGTCCTCATTATAGTAGTAAGCTTATTTTTGTATCTTTTATATTTGATCTCAGCTTCCACTGTTCTGCATTTAATGAATTGTTTATATAATGTATTCTTCTTTTTACATGCATTTATTAACCCCTTGGTGACCCAAGGAATATTTTTTTTTTGTTGTCTGTCACTGTATTGTTTTATAGGACAGTATTTATTGTACAATGATTGAAATATTTGTAAAAATTTATCATATGCTCTATTTATGTCATTTTCATCATAAACTATCTTCCAATCTTGTATTAATAATTCCTTTGTCAGTAAATGCATTGATTCTTCGGTTCTTATTCTTTTATATTTAATATTTTTGGTATACTTTTTCTTCCTATAATCACATTGATAGACAACAAAAATCGGCAGGTGGTCACTGATATCATTCAATAAAAGCCCACTCCTGATATTATTTTCCATAATGTTCGTGAATATGTTATCTATTAGTGTGGCACTGTTTGACGTGATTCTGCTAGGTCCGGTAATTGTTGGATGTAAGCCCATACTGTACATGGTGTTGATAAATTCTTCTGTCAAACTATGTTGTTTTGAGTTCATCAGATCTATATTGAAATCCCCACAGATGAACATAACTTTATGAGTTAGTTTTGCGTACATTTTTTCCATCCAGTCCTTAAATAAGTCAATGTTTGATCCAGGTGTTCTATATACACAGCTCACTACTACATCCTTCACATTGTTCAGACAGATTTCTATTGTAATACATTCAAATAAATCATCCACAGTTACTGACAGATTTTCAACAACCTTGTATTTCAAGCTCTTGTCAACATAAATTGCAACTCCTCCTCCTTTTTTCACTTTTCAATTCAATTCAATTCAATTCAACTTTATTTATATAGCGCCATTTCACAACAACCGTCATCTCATAGCACTATCAACGGTAGGGGGGAACCCCACAGTTGCAGAAAGACCCCAGCAATCAGGCGATCCCCTGTGAGCAAGCACTTGGCGACGGTGGAGAGGAAAAACTCCCTTTTAACAGGAAGAAACCTCCAGCAGAACCAGGCTCAGGGAGGGGCAGTCATCTGCTGCGACTTTTCTATTTGTATAATTTAATTCATAGCCATCCATGGTAAAATCCACTCCTTTCTCTTCACTGAGCCACGTCTCTGATATTGCCACAATATTGAAGGGCTCTTTAAACTGATGTAAATAATCTTTAATGTTATTAAAGTTTGCATAGAGACTCCTGCTGTTGAAGTGGATCATAGAAATATTGAAATCAGATGTGACCATTGTGTTGAACTGTTCATCTGTGTAGTAATTATAGTCATTATTGATGGAGCTAAGTAAATTATTATCAGGGTCTATGTCATATTCTATGTCCTGTGGGTTGTGATCTGTGTATTCAAAAACTTTCAGTTCCTGTTGTCCCTGTTTGTTGATTTTTTGATTCATGTTGTTTAATGTTTGTTGCAGATGAGTAAAATCCTTCAGTGTCCTACAGTTGTCTGAATTGTTGCTGTGACTCCAGTTCATAAAATTCATTGATATTTGTCCAGTTCCATAATATTATGGATGTTAATGATCTTGGCTTCTTCAGGTGATCCGTTTAATTTGATGTATATTTTACGGTTTGATGTCCAGGTGTTTTGAATCTTTTTCTGCTTTTTCATGTATTTTGCTTTCCTGGCTATTTCTGCGTTTTCCTTCGTGAGGTGCTCGTTTATGTAAATGTTTGTTCCTTTTAGCCTCCTACCTTGTTTCAGTAGCGCAGTCTTGTGTTTTTTGTTCACAAACCTCATGATCACAGCCGGTTTGTCGCCGTTTTTCCTGGGCAGAGGGTGGCAGGACTCTATGTTGTTGCAGTCCAGCTGGATTCCTTTGGCCTGCATGAAGGCCGCCACTTGTTGCTCAGCGGATTCCTCATCCAGCTCACCTCCACTGCTGTCTGCGGCAACTGCTCTCGCGTATGATCGGGGTTTGATGTGGAGCCCCGTGATGATCACGTCGTTCGCCCGAGTGCTCTGATCCATCTCAGCCATTCTGCTCTCCAGATATGCCAGCCTCCTGTCTTTCTCAGCGTTCTGGTTCCGCAGCGCTTTAATCTCCTCCATTAGATCCAGAATGCTTCTTTGTTGTGACTTTACAGCGGAAATCTCTTCTGCCAAGAAATCCAGCGCTTTTTTTTATTTCATCTTCATTTTGCAGAGCTCTTTTGGGACCCATTATCCCGGCCGATGATCGCTGAATCCGATCGTAGGGAAAAAAAAAAACACACGTGGGAGAAATCCCTTTGTTTTCCCTGAGCGCGAGGGGCCAATTGCTTCACCAGCTTCACCAGCTACTACTGGCAAATTCTCCTTATTTCTCATGAGTAGGTTCACACTCCAGTGGCAGCATAAAAAAAAGCTCAAAACGCCAGCTCCAAACTGCATTCTAACTGCATTTATCTGCCTTTTAAACAGAAGCGAACTGGGAGCCTTTACCCGTGCGTCCTTACCCGTCCTCACCCGGAACCGGAATTCAAAAGCATTGTCTGATTTTCATTGGTTAATTTTCATAGAATTTTTATTTATTACCACTTTTGTCAGATTCAAGTTATTTCTGTGACCATTGTGGGTTTTTCTTTCATTAACAGAGGGGTACCAACAATTTTGTCCACGGCTGTACGTGAGCGCTTGGTAAAGTCCTGTGTACATGAACTGAGTCCTGTGTTTCACTACATTTTTAATAAGTCCTTACAGACACAACATGTGCCTAAGGTCTGGAAAGATGCTGTGGTTGTCCCTGTTACAAAATCCAGCTGTCCTAAAATGGTAAATGATTTTAGATCAGTTGTTTTGACATCAATTTTAATGAAAATTTTTGAAAAACTGGTCAGATTTGAGGTCCTAAAGACTGAGCATGCATTGGATCCTTTACAGTTTGCCTATAGGCCTTACAGGGGAGTGGAGGATGCCACTGTCACGCTGTTTAACATGCTTTTTAAACATCTGGATTTTAATGGGACACACGCCAGGCTTTTATTTATGGACTTTTCTTCCGCCTTTAATACAATCCAACCTCATATTCTAGTTGAAAGGCTCCTGCAACAATTTGACTTGAGTAATAATCTGGTGGGTTGGATTCTGGATTTTTTAACCAACAGGACACTGAGAGTAAGGGTCAATGGTACTTTGTCTGACCAAAAGTGCTCTTCTACTGGCTCTCCTCAGGGGTGTGTGCTGTCACCACTACTCTTCATCCTGTACACAAACATGTGTCGGAGGAGACATGACAACAGACACATTATAAAGTATGCTGATAATTCAGTTGTTGTCAGTCTCCTTCAGGATGGTGAGAGTGGCCACGGCACAGTAGTTGATGATTTTGTTTGCTGGTGTGAGGATTCCTACCTGCAGCTGAATACGACAAAAACTAAAGATATGATTATTGACTTTAGGAAGAAAACTCCCAGGCACAAAGTTACTATACTAAAAGGCCAGACCATTGAATGTATGCAATCTTACAGATATCTTGGGACAATTATTGATAGTAATTTAAACTTTGAAGAGAACTGTGAAAGGGTGTGCAAAAAGGATCAGCAACATTTGCATTGTTTAAGGAAACTTGCACACAAATTGATCGAACCATAATGACAATGTTTTATCAGGCTTTTATTGAATCTGTTTTATCCTTTTCTTTAGTGTCATGGTTTGGTCAGACAAAACTGAAACAGAGAGAATCCTTGGACCAGGTAGTTAGATGGTCCAGTCGTTTGCTTGGTGAGTTACAGCTGAGCCTGACATCCCTGTACACCAGACAGGTACAGAGGATTGCTACCTCCATTCTAAATGATGACTCCCACCCTTTGCACTGCCACTTTCTGCTTCTTCCCTCCAGACGGAAGTTTGTTGTCCCAAAATGTAAAACCCAGCACTACAAAAACAGCTTTGTTCCTGCTGCTGTCAAAGAGCTGAACAAGATGTAGCAATATATTGCACATACCGTATTTTCCGGACTATAAGTCGCTTTGGAGTATAAGTCGCACAAGCCAAAAAATGCATAATGAAGAAGAAAAAAACGTATATAAGTCGCACTGAACTATAAGTCGCATTTTTGGGGGGAAATTTATTTTACAAAATCCGACACCAAGAACAGACATTTCATCTTGAAAGGCAAGTTATAGTAATAATAGAATAGAGAACAACAGACTGAATAGGTGTGCGGTATGCTAACGTAACACATTGATGGTTATTCAGCTACATGAAGCATAAACAACGAACTGAATAGGTGTCTCGTATGTTAACGTAATATATTAAGTTATTCACATAACTATAGCATAAAGAACATAATATAACAAGTTCACCAAACTCACAATCTCACTCCTTTTTTTTGGGACATCGTTGTCCATGCTCTGATGGAGAGGCTTTTACGTTGCATGAAGCGGTAACGCCAAGAAGGTCCTCCCGCAAAGTCATTTATATTCATCTCCTTGGCAACTACCTGAGCATGGAGATGTAACTGCACCGTTGACAAGCCTCTCCCGCCAGCACGTTGTTCAAGCACCCATTTGTGAACTCGTTCCTCTAGCTGTGGCCATCTAGCTTTTAGCCCACGATTAGCTTTTTTTGTTTTCTTCATTGCATTAAGAGTAACCTCCGCTTTCCGCCAGTCCCTCACAAGTTTCTCGCTCACTCCAAACTTTCTTTCTGCTGCTCGATTACTGTTTTCGGCTGCATATTTCACTATTTGCAGCTTGTAATCTGCAGAATATGATTTTCTTTTTGGGGGCATTTGTGTTCGGTCTTTCTCAGTTGTCTTTATATCCTAAGTTGTTACCAATAATGTTTACATTTTAAATTGTCAGTGGTACAGGTGCAGCAGATGCTGGTACACAAGCCTAGAGTGCCCTATCGCGGCTGTCAGTGTGAAAATAACGAACATGTGAAATGTTTTAATATATAAGTCGCACCTGAGTATACGTCGCACCCCTAGCCAGACTATGAAAAAAAGTGTGACTTATAGTCCGGAAAATACGGTAACTTAGTTATCTATTTGTAAAATTAATTTGTAATTAATTAATAAAAAAATTAATTAATTGTACAAGTTATCTATTTGTAACTGTAATTTCAACTTGACTTTGGTCAAGTTTGGTCCGCTTGAGTCAACTGTAATTTCCCAAGTATGTGAATGCAAACCGAACCAAACAAAGGTGTGAATATTCTTGCCATCCCCCGCCGAGTCAAATTGAGACTCCCGGAATTTCCTGGTGTGAATATAACCTTAGTCACTAAAGTTTTAAAGAATTTGTTCTTTAATGGGCAGCATATACATGTTTTAGGAGGATCACTTCTCATATCAAATTCTCTCTCCTCTTTCTGTGGGAGACATACACTTCAGAACTTTGAACTGACCAATCGGCATCCAGGTCTCCCTGCATTTCCTTTTTTAGTCAGTTTATGACCTCTGCCAAACAAAGAAACTGCAAGCAGTCAAAAGTTTACATTAATGGGAGGATCCAACCCTGATCTTTGAATGTAATTGGTCAAGCTCAGTTGTCATGAAGCTTACTGTGCCATCCCTGCCACGCCTTGGAAAACCTTTCCTTTTTTCATCAGTTAGAGTGTTGCAGACAATTTACACAGAGCCCATGCTCTGTGTATTTTTTTTCTTTTCTTTAAAATTCACTTTTTCCTGTATTATTCCTTTTCCTTAAATTACCATGTTAAGAAGATTTTGTTTGATTTTTACTAAGCTTAAATCATCTTTGTCTGACCACAACACATCGAAAGAAGCAGATTTGTGGGTTTTTTTTTTCAGTTTGATCTTCTGATTGGACTTTGAACAATAAACAAATATTATCTGGAATTTGACCACCTGGCTAAATTCTCTTTGCTGTAGATAAAAAGAGTACCCAGCTCACATTTGCAATCTCCAGGAGCATGGCTGTGTGGTAGAACCTGTCTGCCAGTCTCTCTCAACAGAATCCACGGACATCCATCCGAATCAAGGTTGGCACGTGGAGGGCCTGCTACCATCAGGGGTGCAATCTGACTCTGCTGTGCTGAAGGTCTGCTGTCCAAATTAGATTTAACTCTTCAGAATATTCCTTGTTGGGAAAAATTGTATATACTGTATGCATATAAACAGTTATCATTTTATTAATGATTCATGAAATGAAGATTGATATTCTTATATGTATGATGCTTTTTCTTATTAGTCATAAATACAACTTGTGCTTCTTATAATCACTGTTAGTGACTAAGCTGCATCACCCTTCTGTTATTCATCTGATGTGTGATAAAAGAGTGTTGACATATATGCTGTATCAAGACTTGTCCCCTGTACACCCTGTGTGTGCAGGGGACATTGCATGAACAGAGTGTTCATACAATTTATCTCCTACACACACTTGAAGACATACGGAGCATACTTTTTGCTTATGTGGTAATTCTGTTTGTTCTGCTTTTGCTGAGTTTATCACATACTCCATGTATATAAAGAAAGCAACTGCGGACTATTTTTTAGTGTCCCACTTGCCCTGTAAAAGGTATGTGTTGATACTCCTTGTACAAGTAAAAACTTCAAAGGCTCTGCGTGTCTTAAGTCTGATCTCTGATTCAGTCTAATACCTTTTTGTACTCTGTATTTGTGAGGTTATATTTCAGACTTCTGACATTCCTGGTATAAGTTCTATAAACCTAATAGCTCAAACTCCTTTCAGAACTTCAAATGCATTTGTCTTTTCATTAATCTCTGTTCCTTTTCAGAGTAACACCAATTTTCCTTTTTATAAAATAGTTTAATCATCATTTTCTTCATAAAATTGCATCCACTTTTCTTAACCAATGCTATTTTTTTTTTAATTTTCCATGACATTGCCAAGTTAAACTATGGTTTCTTTGGTTCCACAAATGTTTGATACACATGTTTTGCTCAGTAATTCAATAACAGTCTATGGTGCTCATGATACATGTTGAATTCCCTGTCTTAAAGTCATCCGAATGTGTTAATCCAGGGGTCACCAACGCGGTGCCCGTGGGCACCATGTCGCCCGCAGGGACCACATGTGTCGCCCGCAGGTGTTCTAAAAATAGCACAACTCGCAAGTGAGCTGCAGATGTAATTTTTTCTGCCGCTATTTTTTATTTTATATTTTTTATATTTTTTAAAATCACACTTGCATTTATATAGATTTTAAAATGACAATGTCTTAAAAATAAAAAAAATGAAAATATGTTTATTATACGTAAAGTTAAGGTGAACTCTGACCTAGTTCAAAGGTCAGTATTGTGCGCATGACAAAACCTTCGCGCTTGTGGAGCGTAAGCTTAGCTAGCGGGCAGTTAAGATGGTGGGCGCAGTGCGGTTTCCAAGCCCAAAAATATGGAAAAAAAAAGACAGAAAATTTATCATTTTCAAAGTGAGCGGGAGGAAGAGTTCTTTTTTACTACCGTGAAAGGAAGCTGCGTGTATTTCATTTGCGGGGCGATGGCGAAGCGCCACTTCACTACCCACTCTTTTTTTTTTTTGGACTTATTGTACCCGTAGGTAGATTTGTTCTGCAGTCCGGTAACAAGCCACCAGCCGCTGCGTGCACAAGCGCCCCTTAACTCCCTAACCTGCATGTTTTTGCATGAAAAACGAGAACATGCACCACCAGAACATGCAAACTCCACACAGATCACTGTTGGCCGGGGGCAGGGATCGAACCCACGATCCCCGCGCCGAGGGTAATCTGCTGCCGCGGTGCTAACCACTGCACCACCGTGCATATAAGCACTCTCAGTGTTTGTTTAGTTTCTTCTCATGAAAGGACAGTGCTGGTTGCTCAAGCATGATTCTTGGCAAGAACTGTATAGATATAATTCCAGTGAAGAAGAACACACAAAAGTGTGTTTATTAAATGTAACAGATTTTGAGCAGAATTGCAGCAGATTTGTTCAGTTAAAAATGTGATAAGATTTATTTAATATGAAAGTTGATTTTTCTTAAATGTTGCATAACTTTTTCAAACATGGTTCAACATAGTTCATGAATTGAAAGGGTTTAGTTTTTTATGGTTAAAAGGACTGGTGAAAACTGGACATTTTTTTATGAAATGTAGAAGGGATCATCTGAACAATTGCTGAGATTAATAAAAATAAAGTGTTGAATATTGATCTTGTCTGTTACCCACTCTAAGTTATTGATAATTATTTATTTATGTGGGTATATATACAGTATATATATATATATATATATATATATATATATATATATATATATATATATATATATACACACACACACACGCAATTTGTTATTTTAGAGGTGTGTCAAGCTGGTGCCCTTCACATGACTCGATACCCATGAAGTAGCTCTTGGTTTCAAAAAGGTTGGTGACCCCTGTGTTAATCTAATCTGACATTTCTTGTTAAACTATTGAAAAGACATATGGGAGCTATTGTTTGATTTCATGTCCATCATCTTGATTAAAAGCAGACAAGAACTCACAGGATTTTTTTTTTTTAGCTTGATTTTTAGCTTGACCGGGAACCTACGCCAGGATCCTGTTTGTGGACTTCAGCTCTGCATTCAACACCATCCGCCCCGCTCTGCTCCAGGACAAGCTGTCCCTGCTCGGCGTGCCTGACTCCCTCTGCAGGTGGATCACCGACTTCCTGACGGACCGGAGGCAGCATGTGCGGCTGGGGAAGTCTGTCTCAGACTCTGTTAGCATCAGCATCGGATCACCCCAGGGCTGTGTACTTTCCCCCCTACTCTTCTCCCTTTATACCAACTCCTGCACCTCCACCCACCAGTCTGTTAAGCTGATCAAGTTTGCGGACGACACCACCCTCATCATGCTCATCTCCAACGGCGATGAGTCCGTCTACAGGAGAGAGGTGGCCCAGCTGGTGTCCTGGTGCAGCCACAACAACCTGCAGCTGAACGCTCTGAAGACAGCGGAGATGATTGTGGACTTCAGGAAAGTCACAACCCCCCTGCCCCCCCTCACCATCACAGGCTCTCCCATCACCATTGCAGATTCCTTCCGCTTCTTGGGCACCACCATCACCCGGGACCTCAAGTGGGAGCCAACCATCAGCTCCCTCATCAAAAAGGCCCAGCAGAGGATGTTCTTTCTGCGGCAGCTGAGGAAGCTCAAGCTACCCACCAAGATGTTAGTGCAGTTCTACACGGCCATCATCGAGTCCATCCTCACCTCCTCCATAATCGTGTGGTACGCAGGAGCTACTGCGAGGGACAGACTAAGGCTGCAGCGCGTCGTGCGCACTGCTGAGAAGGTGATCGGCTGCAAGCTCCCATCTCTCCAGGACCTGTACATCTCCAGGACCCGGAGGCGTGCAGGCCGGATCATAGCCGATCCCTCACACCCTGGTCACGTACTGTTTGCCCCCCTCCCCTCAGGTAGAAGACTTCAGTCCATTCAGACTAAAACCTTCCGGCACATGAACAGCTTTTTCCCCTCTGCCATCAGACTGCTGAACATTAAGTGACTTATTGACTCTCGTGCACTATATACAGCAGCTCAACCAGACTCATGTCATTCATCACTGTTTTTCTGTTGCATTATCGACTGCACATCATCTGCTACTTGCTAATTTATTTAAAACTGCTGTGACTAGTATTACTCATTATTATTATTATTATTATTATTATTATTATTATTATTATTATTATTATTCTACACTTATTGCATGGTTTTAGTCTTTAATTTTTATTTTTTTTAGTTTATCTCTTTATCTTATCATGTTTTAATGTTGTAGCATTGCACCGAGACAAATTCCTAGTTTGTGTACTACATGAACAATGGCAATAAATCTGATTCTGATTCTGATTCTGATTCTGATTCATTATTGGTACAAATACAGAATTATTAATTAAATTGTCCATTATTTCGGACTGGTGCCCCACGAGCTTATGTGTGTTGGTAATAAAAAGAAATCTTCATTCCTACTCACATTCATATTTACATTAATATTTGTACCAACAATAAAACACCTATAAAGCCCTACACTGGACAATTATGCGGCGAGGAGGTGTACTCAGAACTCAGAACTCAGAAAAGATTTATTGCCAAGTACATTAACAGATAACTGATAACAGATCACTGATAACATACGAGGGATTTGACTTGACACAGAAAACGACCTGCATTCCCGGTGACACGGCTGCATCTGGAACGCGCCTGCCAACAGAAGGGTACAGGAAGCATGGGAAAGGATAATACAATAGGAAGGAGCAAAAAAATCATTGATTTCAGAATACTGGTCATATAAGATCAATATTATGATTACAAGAAAAAAAAGCCCTCAATGCACAGTCAGCAGACAAAAAAGTTCACAAAGACACAGAGAGAGCAGTGAGTGAATCATCTTTATCATCAGTTTTGTGAATCAGTATGAGTGTAATGTTGAAAGAAGGTGTTTTTGTATCAGTTAAGAACAACAAGGACTCTTGGCAGGAGATGTTTTGTCTGGCTGCTGGCATTGTCCTTGGAGCCATGCAGCTGCCTGTCCGAAGGCCATGAGCTCAATGTTTTGAAAACAAAGACTGCAGATGATCAGGAGGATTTTTGTGAGGGAGTCAGATTTCGTCGAATGGTACTGATCACAGAGAGAAGGAACTTTATATTCTCTTACAGATTCAGTACTTAATCCTTCATTGCTGGACGTTGAATCCATCGTGGATGGCCCTAAGCGTAATCATGATGTAATCCACCTCCCGAGACAGTTCTCCATTTGCCGCTATCAGGGTCCTCTCCATTTTTTCAATTTGATGGATGCACCTCGCCTGGCCAGCATTTTGATAGGTTGTATCCATCTTCAACAATTTGCGGTACACCAGGACAATCCCAGATCCAATCAGAACGATCCCAATCACCATTACTACGAAGACGTACAAATCTTCTACATCTTCGATAGAAAGATCGGTCAGGCACAAGAGTTTCCAATTACTTGTTTCCCGTAAATAGCCCGCAGCAGCCGTTCCTGCGGGGCAAACAACCTCCCCTGGGGCACTTTTCCTCGCTGAAAAAATAGTGTCAATTGCGTTCAAAGCCCAGCTTATTAATTCCATAATTTCTTTCGATAATCAGCAGTAAAGACGCAGACAGACGACAGCAAGCTGGGATCCAGTTAGTTAGGGGAGGAGGAGATAAGTCAGAGCAGGAGAGAAGAAAAAAGCGTCTGCTCTCTTTGGAGGGCGGAAGTGAAGAGTACCGTTGCTGAGTACCGCTGTAGTGCCGCTGCTTCTCCCAATCCTGATGGTCCTGGGTCCAAGGCGATGCATTACATCTACAAAGTTTTGGAGGGTATCCTTCAGCCCTGGTGAGACTCATGACAGGAGGTCCACCACACTCATTTTAGTATTCTCATCCTCTTGCTCTGTAATCCTTAAATTCCATCTCCTCCTGTAAAAGTCTAGTTCATTTAGTCAGTCTCGCAGCAAACCATTTTCTTTAGCAAAAGTATCCACCGTCTGCTCCAACACAGTTACATTAGTGGAGATACTTCTCATCTTCTCCTTTGTATCTCCCACCGTAGTATCAGTATTCCTGTTACTGCTTTTTCAAATATTTTGTAGTTTTTGCAGAAAGGAATCTTGTCTTTCCCCAATTTTAATCGCTTCAAGGAGAGTGGTGTTGGTAATTTGACATTGTGACTGTCTCCTGCTCACTTTTCTTAAGGGGACTTTTAGAGGGTGAATCGTCAAAAGAAAATTTTTCCATATCCACTAGAGGCCACATTTTTCCAGGCACATAACAATCAGTCATCATTTTGACTGGAAAAGACACAATACATGGTCAATTTCATTCTCATAAAAAGGAATGGATGGATGAATAGGATTTAAAGAACTTTGATATACTGTGTCAAAACATGAAAACAAAATGCAGTGTATATAGTATTTTAATTGTTGTATTATTTACTGAGATTTTCCTTCAAAGATCTGAAAAAAAAAACAAGAAGCCAAGCATCAGACTATAAAGAGGCCTTAATACACACACTGTACTTGTAAAAGATATCCATCACCCACCACCGTTTACCTACCACACTTGCCATGTTGAGAAAAAGACAACTGTAACAACCACTTGTCTAGCAGAGCAAACCATGGCACAATTTTTTTCTTTCAGGAATTTAACTCTATACAAAGCACACTGACAATGACTGTCATTTTCTGCTGAATTAAAGCGTGATTTAAATGGACCTCCTCATTCTACTGCTTGACCACCTCTGAGATGGAAACACCATGCCTCCATCTCTTCTGTAAAGCTATTAAAGGCTTCATTGTGTTCCTGTGACAGTCAGTGAACCAGAGGTATAGGCTGTAATTTTGTTGCATGTGTTCAGTCCATCTCCTTACTGCAGCAGCTTCTTTTCAAAAGGATGTTAATGGGACTTGTAATTGTAGGTTTGCTAGTTAACGTAACAAACCCACTCTCGTTGAGGGCATCCAACCATACAAAGCAATGCAATTAGGTACATTAAAAGAAGAAAATCCCGTGTTAATGATACCAATGAGCATCTGCAGAGGTAAAGTCACGTTTGGCATGTTTGGCGGAATTCCAAAATAGCCTATAAAACAAAGCTGTGGAAAATAGACAGGGAATTTGTAAGTTATGTGTTTGAAGAGTTATCATATGGGAAATGATGTTTAGTATTGGAAAAAAAACCCAGCAATAGGCTTATTGCTGTTCAACTGATAAAAAGCCACTAGCAGTCACGTTCACAAAGGTTCTGTTTTATTTAGGCACAGAGTTGTGTTTACTTGCTATTACACTGAAATCGACTGCTGTGAAAGTAATAATAACTGTGTCCATATTTTAGACAGATTTTCTTTCTGACTTAAGGCGGGGGAAGGAGAGTAAAATTAAATACATGTTTTAAATTCCTAATTCACATATAATATAATCATTTCTGAGTACAGCTAATATAATGCTAAAAGTACTGTTGAGATTTGGTAATTTACGCTGTTACTTACTGTGCCATTCAGTTGTGGTGCGACAGAGGACATGATGTTGCCATGTACATGTTCCTGGGCATTCAGCCTTACTGCACATGCGTAGTGTAGCCTGGTCAGTGTCTGTGTGTCAAACTGCAGTGGATGAGATGCTGTGTTCTGCTCCATGTTTAAGTTCAATAAATAAACCTGACAGCTAATTAATAAGGGGCTTCACTTATTCTTTACCAGTGTTGGGAAGAACACATTTACTGTAACGCCACTACTTTTGCAGTAATGTGCGATGTAACAAAATTACTGTTTAAAAATGCAGTAATGCATTACAGTTACTAAAATTTGATCAGATGCATTACTCGTTTTATTGATATGGATTGATATTCTTAGCGCAAATAAATGAATATACAAACTGACCCCACCATGGCTGAGACAAGCTGTCAGTCGACGTGACCTGCTGCAAAGAGCCGAGTCTTCACTACTGAGTGGAGGAAGAGATGAAACTACTTTGTTTTTGTGGAAATACAGATTATTTTACCTTTGTCACGGTTAAGGACAAAAGCATATTGGTGGGTTGCAAGCTAAAGTGCCAGTTGAGACCTACTGCAATCTTGAGAAGTGCTTGAAAACAGCAACAAAGCTCCAGCAAAGCTACTGCTAAGTAATGGCTAGCTATGCTAACAGCACTGTGTTAGAGGATCTATGCTATCTGAACAGCCACAGCTGGATGTAAAGTGGAAATACTCTTGTCTCAACAGCCACGGCTGGATTTCAAGCACAGGTATGCATCTGGACAGTTTGTGACCCAGCAAGAATTAAACCAACTGACTGCCAGATACATCGTTACAGACTGAAGATGTGATAATAGTCACTTTCCATCAGACTGTAATCCACTGAGGTTAAAACACATTTACTTGCTACCTGGATAAAGATTATTCAAAAATGGATTTTGATCTCCAAAAGGAATTTGAGGGACTGGATCATGTCTCTGTCACAGCAGACATTCGGACTGTGGATAATGGACATTTTCTTTGGATCACTGTCGTCGGCCTCTGTCGGTCTATGATGACCATGGAAGAGAATCCTAAACGTCTACTCTGCTGGAACAGCACCGCCTGTGGCTGAACAGGCCGATGCGCACCGGTGTTCTACCTTCCAGCGTTGGGCGTTGGTAGGATTCAAGCCTGGGCAGGAAGATATGGAGGAAAGATGTTACCCATGCAGCATGTCCCCCCTCTCCACGTCACTGATGAATCCAAAGGAACAGCAGGGCTGCTATAGTTTGGCACCAGCGCCATCGCAGGAGCTGCCAGAACGATGTTGAGCACAACAGAGAACTGCCTTAGGGGCTCCGACTCCGGATTTTTCCTCAGGGTTGACTCCCGAAGCCTTTCCCATGACCGGGTGTGCCGCAAGGCAGTGGAGGTTTGAAATCAGGGTTTATCTTCCCCTAGATGGGCTACCTTCCCAGGTTGACGAGCCACCATCTACCCGAAGCATCTGGTTTTAAGGTGCCAGAGATCCGCCCTCGCCCCTTCTCCTATTAGTAAAAGCAGTTCCGCCGGGCTTAGAGACTAAACCACACGGGCAGGCTAGGAGTTGGACATAGTTGTCAGAGGCTTTTCGAGACACACGCCGTTAGGAGCATTTTATGAGCACTGGGAGCTTAACCCCAGTACCGCTCCTGGCTATGACAACCTTGGAAACTTGGATCATTGTACATCGGCTTAAATCCATATCATAAAGGTAAGATAAACATGAACAGCTTTATGTATTGCTGCCAACTCTCACTCCACAATGAGGAAATTACTTGCAATATCATGTTAATTTTCTTCAGATTTTTCCCACAATAAGAGCTCTCAAGACAGGATAAAGCAGACTGAACATGTTCTAAAAGCTCTATTTGAAACTATCAGAGGAATTGTTTTGACATGTGCCTATGCAAGCACCAGTGAGAGGTAAGAAGTAATTAGGTTGGTCAAAATGTCTGGAAAAAAGTTTGAAAGTGGCGCTCATAAAATTATTGAGAGGAAAAGAGCTTAGGGAAAATGAATTGCTCAAAAAAATCCCAAAGCGTAAAGGATTTTTCTAAGCTGAAGCATTGAGTGGAGGGGGCTGCTAATTACTGTGGAGAAGACAGATGGGCCGTTAAATCCAGGGAGAAGAAACGCCATGATTGCTTACATCAGACAGCTGTGCATGGGACAATGGACTGCAAACTTGGTAAAAAGTAGACATCCATAGAGTATGACAGTATTCGTGAGCTGGACTTAAAGTATGTAATGATTTTTCTTTAAAGAAGGCCAGAAGACAAAACTTCTAAAAAGGTAAGACAGACTATTTGCAGTGTTTCCAGCTACCTGTGCAGGTTTTTCATTGCTGCTATTGTGCTTGTTTGAATCAGGAATACTTCACCGATGTAATTTTATGCCCAAGGCAGTATCTGTCACACTGTAAAAAGGGAAATCTCAGTAAGATAAACTATCCTAAATCAAGGCT
Source organism: Pholidichthys leucotaenia (assembly GCA_020510985.1). Lineage (NCBI taxonomy): Eukaryota > Metazoa > Chordata > Actinopteri > Cichliformes > Pholidichthyidae > Pholidichthys > Pholidichthys leucotaenia. Next base: position 32,318,129 of record CM035845.1, on the reverse strand, counting down.
TTCTGCTTGTTTTTCTTTCACAAAATTATTTTGACAAGACCAGAATTTTTTTGTGTGCCGTTTTAAGATTATACTTGCTTTATGAAAGTTTTTACTTGTTTTAAGCAATTTTATCTTACTTTGTTGGTAGATTTTTTTTTCTAATTTTAACTAGAATTATCTATTGCCAGGATTTTTTTGTTTTGTTTATTTTAAGTAAAATTATCTGCCAACAGAACAAGAAAAATTGACTTCTCAAACTGCATACAACAAGTTAAAGCTACTGGAAAGCATGTAAAGTTTTCTTGCACATGAACTGCACAGCAAGAATAAATACCTTGTCAGATAAAAAGTCAAGCATAAACAGCCTTAATTTATTTCATCCATCCATCTTCTTCTGCTTAATCCTTTTCGGGTCGCGGAGGGGCTGGAGCCTATCCCAGCATCTTTGGGTGAGAGGCAGGGTACACCCTGGACAGATTGCCAGTCCATCGCAGGGCCAACACAGAGAGACAAGACAACCATTCACTCTCACAGTCATACCTAGGTTAATTTATTTCATTTTACTTATATTTGACTTTTTGCAGTGTAGTTGGGTTTTCTAGCTCAAAGTTGCATTATTCCTCAAAGAGAAACACAAATGAGGCAGTAGTGGCTCAGGAGGTAGAGCAGTTTGCCCAATAACTGGAGGGTTGGCGGTTCGAATCCCACTCCCCCCACCTTGCTGTTGTGTCCTTGGGCAAGACACCTTACCCACCTTGCCTTCAGTGTGTTCATGGTTCATGACACTGATGTAAGAATGTGACTAAATGTTTGGAGGTGGCTGGAGAGGCCATTGGCATAGATTGGCAGCCATGTTTCCGTCAGTCTGCCCCAGGGCAGCTCTGGCTACAGAGGTAGCTTACGACTATCATTGTCTGTGGAGTGAATGAATCATGGACTCATTGTAAAGTGTCTTTGGGTGTCATGAAAAGTGCTATATAAATGCAATACATTATTAAAAACATAGCTATTACACATTTTTAAACTGGGATTCTATATTCTGTAAAATCTGAAATTTCTAGGTATACAGTGTGGTATTTTTTTCCTTGTAGTATTAATCATGACATTGAATATCAATTTTTTTTAAGGTATTATCAAGGTTAAAAAAAAATCCCAGTATTATGACAATACTAATGTCCACAACATCGTGGCACCTAGCAATAATTAAAACCCTCTGGCCCTTATTTGGCTGTGAGAAAGTTGGCAACCCTAATGTGACTTGCTATAAATGTGGAATAAAAGCACATAAAGCAGGGACATGTTTCAGAAAAGTGTGGTGCAAGTATTCCAAAAGCAACACACATCAAGGATCCTTGTGCAAGAAAAAGAGGGGAGAAGATGGCATCAGAAGGACTGCAGAGCAAAAACATGGCCACTGAGACAATTTCTTCTGCGTGAAACGTAAGGAATGAGAGGCCATCCAACAAGCAAACAGGCTTCATTGCAGGGAAAGGCAAGAGTGACTGAATTGCTGAGGATTTATTTCACCAGCCACTACAATATTAACTAATAATTTATGTTCATTATTATGTACCTGGCAAGTTAAGATGACCGAAATTCATGAAGTCAATGACTTTAATCCATCAGCAGCCTTCAGACAAACTAAACGTGCCAACATTTGGATTTCAAAATAAGGGAGGGTTTTCCTGCTGTCTTGGTGGTGAGGAGAGTTCTAAAAAAATATATAAATATATAGAAATATTTTAACAGAAATAACTGCATCTTTGGTCATTTAAGTTAATTTATTTCATTAAATATAATTTTATTAATATTTTTTTCTTTGAAATCAGAGATAAATTTTTGTTCTGTTCTGGCTCTGCAAAATTATGGTCAAAAGTGTAAATTGTATAAGGAAAAAAAAGTCAAAATTTTACCACAATTTGTTTCAAATTTGTAAAGAAAAACAATAATTTTATTAAAAAAAATTAGACAAAAACTAGCCATAAAATATTCCACAAATTTATGACAAAGTTTTAAATGTACAAGAAAAGTCAATTTTAAGATAAGATAAGATAAGCCTTTATTAGTCCCACAATGGGGAAATTCCAGGATTGCAACAGCACAGGGATAGCAACACTCAGAGCAACAATCAGAAGGCAAGAGAAAAAAAACCAAACAAGAGCAGCAAGTATACATATGTACATATGAATATAAATATATATATACACTACCGTTCAAAAGTTTGGGGTCACCTCAGACAATTTTGTGTTTTCCATGAAAAGTCACGCTTTTATTTACCACCATGAGTTGTAAAATGAATAGAAAATATAGTCAAGACATTGACAAGGTTAGAAATAATGATTTGTATTTGAAATAATAATTTTTTCCTTCAAACTTTGCTTTCATCAAAGAATCCTCCATTTGCAGCAATTACAGCATTGCAGACCTAACATGATTGCACAAGGGTTTTCTAATCATCCATTAGCCTTCTGAGGCAATGAGCAAACACATTGTACCATTAGAACACTGGAGTGATAGTTGCTGGAAATGGGCCTCTATACACCTATGTAGATATTGCACCAAAAACCAGACATTTGCAGCTAGAATAGTCATTTACCACATTAGCAATTTATAGAGTGTATTTCTGATTAGTTTAAAGTTATCTTCATTGAAAAAAGTGCTTTTCTTTCAAAAATAAGGAAATTTCTACGTGGCCCCAAACTTTTGAACGGTAGTGTATATATATAGGCACACAGTGCGGAGCATTGTAGCTGGATGGAATAAATATGTAGATATATAAACACACACAGTACGGAGCATTGTAGCTAGATGGAATAATATGTAGATATATAAACACACAGTGCGGAGCATTGTAGCCAGATGGAATAAATATGTAGATATATAAACACACACAGTGCGGAGCATTGTAGCTAGATGGAATAAATATGTAAATATATATATAAACACACACACAGTGCGGAGCATTGTAGCCAGATGGAATAAATATGTAGATATATAAATGCACACAGTGCGGAGCATTGTAGCTAGATGGAATAATATGTAGATATATAAACACACAGTGCGGAGCATTGTAGCCATATGGAATAAATATGTAGATATCTAAGCACACACAGTGTGGAGCATTGTTGCTAGATAGAGTAAATATATAAATATATATATATAAACACACAGTGCGGAGCATTGTAGCTAGATGGAATAAATATGTAAATATATAAACATACACAGTGCGGAGCATTGTAGCTAGATGGAATGAAACAGCACAACCGTCTACTTAGTTATCCTACATGGTATGATTATGTACCCATACATATTCTCACCCTCCATAGCGACCGGTATTTTCCTAGTTGTATGCCGGAGGGGACCATTGTATAAGTCTATTGCGTCTTTTGCATTCAAAACTATTAGGTTGTCACGTCTTTTTGCTATCTCTGCGAGCAGCCCTGCTTAGGTTGTACAGTCTGACAGCCGTAGGTAGGAAGGACCTGCGAAACCTCTCGGTTGTGCACCTAGGATGGACAACCGAGGAGCTCATTTAGTCTGCTGCTAAATGAGCTCCTCAGTGCATTCAGTATGTCCTGCATAGGGTGGAACTCGGACTCCAGCAGAGATGACAGTTTAGCCACCGTCCTTCTCTCTCCTATCTCCTCCACTGGGTCTAGGCGCTGCCCCAGGACAGAGCTAGCTTTCTTGATCAGTTTGTTCAGTCTCTTCCTGTCGGCTGCCGTAATGCCATTGCCCCAGCAGACCACTCCAAAAGTGATGGCTGATGCCACCACCGTGTCACAGAATGTCTTCAGCAGCGCCCCTTGTACACCAAAAGACCTGAGTCTCCTCAGTAGGAACAGCCTGCGCTGTCCCTTCTTGTAGAGTGCGTCAGTATTGTGTGACCAGTCTAGTTTATTGTTCAGATGAACACCCAGGTACTTATAGGATGTCACCATCTCGATGTCTGTTCCCTGTATATTTACTGGTGCTGTGAGGGGTTGTCCTTGCCTGCGGCAGTCCACCACCAGCTCCTTAGTTTTCCTCGCGTTGATCTGGAGGCAGTTCCAATGGTACCAGTCCACGAAGTCCTGGATAAGCCCTCTGTACTCAGCTTCATCTCCGTTGGAGATGAGGCCAACGATCGCAGAGTCATCAGAGAACTTCTGTAGATGGCAGTGTGTTGTGTTGTGTGAGAAGTCCGCAGTATAAAGGGTGAACAGGAAGGGAGCCAAAACCGTTCCCTGGGGGGCCCCCGTGCTACCGATGATCGTGCCAGACACACAGTCCCGGGTTCTCACAAACTGAGGCCGGTTAGTGAGGTAGTCCAGGATCCATGATGACAGGTGCTGGTCCACCCCTGCGCACAGCAGCTTGTCCTTCAGGATCATCGGTTGGATGGTGTTGAAAGCACTGGAGAAGTCAAAGAACATGATCCTCACTGCATTCCCGGGCTTCTCCAGGTGGGACAGAGAACGGTGAAGGAGGAAGATCACCGCATCCTCCACCCCAATGCCATGCTGGTAGGCGAACTGAAGTGGATCTATCGCTGGTCCCACCAGGGGGTGGAGGTGAGCAAGGAGCAGTCTCTCCAGGGTCTTCATCATGTGGGACGTCAAGGCCACTGGTCTGTAGCTGTTCAGATCTTTGGGGTGGGAAGTCTTTGGTACAGGTACCACACAAGATGTTTTCCACAGCTGTGGTACCCTCCCCAGCTTCAGGCTCAGATTGAAGATGTACTCCACAATCCCACACAGCTGGTCTGCACAGGACTTGAGGAGCTTTGCGCTGATGCCGTCCGGTCCCGACGCCTTCCTCGTCTTGATCTTCCTCAGCTCCGTCCTCACCTGGGTCTTAGTGAGGGTTAGGTTGGGGGGCTGTGTGTTGGGAGTGGGGGGGGTGTTGGTGGAGTGGGGAGTGGGCAGCAGGACTTGATGTCTTTAGAGGCAGCAGTGGTTGTTGTGCAGTCAGGGAGGAGGGCGGTTGGTCAAACCTATTGAAAAACAGATTCAGATTGTTCGCCCACTCCCTGTCCCCCGTGGCCTGGGGGGAGGTATTCTGGAGCCCAGAGATGGTTTTAAGGTTTCTCCAGACCCCGCTGATGTCACTCTGTTGCAGCTTGTCCTCCATCTTCTTCCTGAAGCTGTCCATGCCTTCTCTGATCTTTCTCCTCAGCTCCCTCTGTACGGACTTCAGCATCTCCCTGTTCCCCAACCTGAAGATCCTCTTCTTCTCTCTCAGAAGTGTTTTTATCTCAGGGTTGATCCAGGGTTTGTTGTTTGAGCAACACCGTATGGTCTTGGTGGGTATGATGTTGTCCACACAGAAGCTGATGTAGTCCGTGATGGTGTGAGTGAGACCATTGATGTCCTCACCATGTGGATCGCAGAGCTGCTCCCAGGTGGTGGTTTCAAAACAGCCCTTTAGAGTGTCCATTGCCTCCTCAGACCATAACTACACTGTGCGCATGGCCGGAGGTTGTCTGTGCACTAGGGGGTTGTACACCGGCCAGAGATGAATCAAGTTGTGATCCGATCTCCCAAGTGGGGGGAGTTGTGATGAGGTGTACGCCTCCTTAGTGTTTGCGTAGAATAAGTCCAGTGTTTTATTGTCTCTAGTGTGGCATGTGACATACTGGGTAAACGTGGGTAGAATGGGAGACAGTGAAACATGGTTGAAATCGCCTGAGATGAGGAGAAGAGCATCTGGGTGCTCTGTCTGCAGCCTGCCGGTTACTGAATGGATGACGTCACGCGCTGTCCCAGCGTTCGCCGTCGGATTTGCATAAACAACAATGCAGATCACGTGTGAGTATTCCCTCGGGAGATATGTAGGCCGCATGCTAACAGCTAGCAACTCAATGTCTTTGCTGCAGTGTCGTTGTTTAACAGTGATATGTCCCGGTCTGCACCAGTTGTTGTTAACATACATTATCACTCCACCGCCCCTTGCTTTGCCACTGTCTGGTGTTCGGTCTGCCCGTATCACGTGGAAACCCTCCAGCTCAATGTTAGCATCTGCTGCTAGTTCAGATAGCCACGTCTCCGTAAACAAAAGGAGAGAGCATATGCTATATGCTATGATATGCTATCGTAGCGGGAGATAGCCACTAGCTCATCTACCTTTCCCAGTAACGATCGTACATTCCCCATGACAACGGATGGAAGGGTGGGTCTGTACCTTATATTTCTTGTCTTCCACCTTACTCCAGCCCGGCACCCACGGCGTTTTCGCCTCAGTTCTCCTGGTATGTTGAGTTTTTCCATTAGCACTGGGTGGCGGTTGAGTGCTAGCAGCTCTTCCCTGCTGAACCATCTCCTGCTATAAACAGTGGCTCCGTCCACCGGCTCGGGAGACATCTGGGGCGATCTGTGTGTCCGTGATATAAATGGAGTGAAAGGTGTGCCGGATCAGAGAGTTGTCACCGGATCAAAAAGAGAGAGGAAGGAAAAAAAGACTCAGAATTGAGCCGCTGTTGCAAAAGGCAGCTGACTCGTGTGGCGCCGGAAGTATACTATACTATAATATAATTTACAAGAGTAAATTACAAATTTGAAGAAAATGGTTTCAAATTTAGATAAATTTACAAAGAAAAGTAGAAAACTATAAGAAAATTGTTATAATTTTTGGAGAAAAACCTCAAACCTTCAAGACTGAAGTCACTACTCAAGTTTTTAAGTGGGTGCTATTTGCATCCTTAAGGCTGCCTGTCCACCAGATGCGTTTTTTGTCACCCGACCGCTCTGAACGGCTTTTTTTCGGCGCTTGTGTGCTACGCTCTGGAAAAAAAAAGTCTCATTGTTATTGTGTTGTGGTACGTCAGAGGATGTGACATCACCGTGTTCATGTTCCCGGGCATTCAGCCCTTACTGCGTATGTGGAGGTGAAGCCTGGTCATTGTGTTTGTGTCATGGTGCAGTGAATGAGATGTGCTCTGCTCTACACTTGTTATATTCAATAAATTTGCCTGACTTCACCGATTCTCCACATGTCAGAAGACCACTGTGCACCAATTCAGTCTTCAACAAGTACATTTTAAAATTTGAATAATGCAGTACAATTGCTTCCAAGTGACTAATTGTATATAATGTAGACTGAAGAGTATCTCAAGAGAAATAAATAGGTGCAGAAGAATGGATAATTGTTGTTTCCGAAATTTCCGAAAACACTATGTGCTCTTGCTATTGTGAACACATATTGCATTTTAGTTGCCCACAACATGAATTTAATCCACTTGACTAGTTGGCAGAAGAAACTTCATAAACACAAATTATTATTACAATGCCAATGCTAGCTACCAGGCTAACAATGTTCCATATTGTAACGTTGGGGCCATGTCTAGGGGGGCGGGGATTTCCCAGCATGCTTTGAGGGGGAGAAGGGGGGTTTTTCCCGCCTGTTCTGGTGTTCAGTGTAGTTATGGTTGTTCTGGGGGTTAGTGGTGTGTTACAATAAAGCCTGTTCATCACAACTATCTGCTCCTTTCTTTGTGTGAACCTTGCCCACGTCACACTGGTGTCAGAAGTGGGTTTTGCAGATGGAAGCCAGGATCAGAATGGAGATCCAGCAGCTGGAGCGACTCATTGCTCAGCTGACGACGGACGATGGGACCGAGACACCACCCCCGGGAGCCGGGAGCAGGGACGAACAAAGCAGAGGACCTGACGGGGCCAGCGCACCCCGCCTCCTGCCTTTTTCAAGACAGAGCGGGCAGAACAGTGCAAACCAGCCCCGCATCCCGCTCTTTTCAGGACAGGGTGGGCTGGCGATCCCACGGCGATCAGGAGTGGCGATCGATCAGGAAGCAACCGTCCCATCCGTCCGGCAGCGGGCCAAGATCCCCCGCTTCAACGGCGAGACCACGTTGGATGACTACCTGACCCAGGTCGAGCTGGCCGCTGCGCTGAACGGCTGGTCACCAGAGGAAACCGCCGTGCAAGTCACACTGGCCTTGGAAGGGAGGGCTCTCTGCACGCTCTCTGATCTCCGGCCTGAGGAGCGCTACAGCTGGCCAGCGCTACAAAGGGCGCTCCGGAGACGATTTGGGAGAGTGGCGGACGCTGAGCATGCCCAGGAACAGCTGACCCGCCGCCGTCGAAGCATCCAGGAAAGCCTAGGGGCCTATGCTGCAGACATACGGCAGCTAACCCAGCGCAGCTACCCAGATTTCGCACCAGAGGTAGTAGAGAAGCTCGCCCTCCAGAATTTCATCCAAGGTCTCTGCCTGGCCCAGCTCCAGAGCCACGTATGGATCCACGCAGCGAGCGACTGGGAGGCTGCAGTGGCAGAAGCAGAGCGGGTGGAGCCGCTGATGAATCGCACAATTGAAGCACCAACGCGCAGTCAAAGAACCTTCCAGGCCACGGCTGAGAGCGAGGAGGAAGAGGAGGAATTACGACAGACCATGGCGGCGCGTCCACGGAGAAGATGGCCGTGGCGGCGCGAGGAAGGGTGCTTCCGCTGCGGAGAGCTGGGACACATCGCATGGTACTGCCCCGCACCCACCCCACGACAAACTGGCCCCTCGCCGGCGTTAAACTAGAGCGAGGTGGCATGAACGGGGACAGGCCGCCTCTCGCAGATATTTCCCCCGAGGAGCCGGTACCATGAGTGGGCCGAATTGGACACTCTCCAGGGATGTATCTACAGTGCAGCTTGGGGAAGACGTCGATCCGGGTCCTGATTGACACCGGCTCTACAATCTCATTGGTCCGACCCGGTGTGCTGCCGGGCATGAACAAGACGGCCCCACGGGGGTGGGAACCCACCAAGCGCTGCGTCACCACGGCTATCGGTGAGCGCGCCAGACTGAGGGGGCGGAGAGTTCTGGTGGTGGGGGTGGCCGGTCAGAACATAAAACACCCGTTCTGGCTGGCTGACATCAAAGACCCCTGTGTTATTGGACTAGACCTGCTCACAGCCTGGAACGCTAAGATCGACACCACCGGACCGTCCCTCCAGCTGGGAAACCGGACCATCACGCTCCACAGCAGGACCCAGAGAAGGAACACGGGGGCCTGCGCGATCGAGGGATCACCAAGACGGACCGGACCAAGCGGGCCACCGCGAGGACCGGACACAATGACGCCACCAGCGCGGTCAGAGAGAGCACAAACACACACAGGGACAGCAGCGGGAGGGGTCAGCGTGTCAGCAGAGACGCAGCAGGTGGTGGAGGGATTATTTCAGCGGAGCTGTAGCGGGCTGGACCCGGAACAGAGATGCCAGCTGCGGGAGCTATTGGACTGTTATATAGGTGTTTTCGCCACGAAGGATGAGGAATGCAGCCGGACCGGCTTGGTGCAGCACGAGATCGACACCGGTGAGACCAGGCCGATTCGGCTCCGCCCACGCCGGCTGCCCTTTTCAAGGCGGGCAGCGGCGGAACAAAAAGTGCGAGAAATGCTGGAGGCGGTTGTTATTGAGCCCTCCAGCAGCCCCTGGGCGGCGCCGGTGGTGCTGGTCAAGAAGGACGGGTCATGGCGGTTCTATGTGGATTATCGGCGCCTGAATGACGTCACCCGGAAGGATTCCTACCCCCTGCCCCGCATCGATGACGCGCTGGACCACATTACCGGCTCCAGCTGGTTCAGCTCGCTGGATCTACGCAGCGGCTATTGGCAGGTAGAGCTGTCACCCGAGGCCCGCCAGAAGACAGTTTTCTCCATCGGGCAGGGACTGTACCAGTTTAAAGTGATGCCATTTGGACTCTGCAATGCTCGGGCCACCTTTGAATGCTTGATGGAGCGAGTGCTGGCTCACGTGCCCTGGAGTCGCTGCATTGTTTACCTGGATGACCTACTGGTGCATGCAGCTGATTTTGACAGCGCCCTGTCAAATCTTCGAGAGGTGCTGGGTGCCATCCAACAGGCGGGGCTATGGTTACATCCTAGAAAATGCCACCTGTTCCAGCGGGAGACCACTTTCCTGGGCCACGTCGTCAGCGCAGCGGGAGACGCCACCGACCCAGAAAAAGTGGCAGCGGTGAGAGACTGGCCAGTGCCGCGGAACGTGGGAGAGCTGAGGAGTTTTCTTGGACTGGCCTCCTATTATAGGAGGTTTGTGAAAAACTTCGCCACCATCGCCAGCCCGCTGCATCAGCTGACGCAGAAAGGACGCACGTTTCAGTGGAGTGACAGCTGTGCTGCTGCTTTCTCCCAGCTCCGCGCGGCGCTCATCAGAGCCCCCATCCTGCAGTATCCTGACCCGAACCGCCCTTTCATCGTGGACACGGACGCCAGCAACCAGGGCATCGGGGCGGTGCTATCCCAGGAGGGAGAGCAGGGAGAGCAGGCTGTCGCTTTTTTCAGCCGCACACTCAGCAGAGCCGAGAGGAATTACTGTGTGACTCGCAGAGAGCTGTTGGCTGTCATTCAAGGACTGCGTCATTTCCGCCCGTATGTGTACGGGGGGAGGTTCCAGCTCTGGACGGATCACGCTTCCCTGACCTGGCTATTAAACTTCAAAGAGCCAGATGGACAGTTGGCGAGATGGCTGGAGGCACTGCAGGATTATGATTTTCAGATTGTGCATCGGGCAGGCCGCCTCCATGCCAACGCTGACGCGCTGTCTCGGCGCCCCTGTGCGACAGAGGAGTGTCGTCACTGCCAGCGGGCTGAAGATTGAGACCAAGCCGTCCCACGGGCTGCTGCTCTCCGGGCCGCTGCGAGCAGGAATAACGCAGCGACGCACAGCTCCTCCTCGGATGATCAGGCAGCTCTCCCCAGCGATGACGTCACAGAGGTCCTTGGCACGCAGCAGCTGCAGAGCGAGCAGGATAGAGACCCGGTCATTTCTCGGGTTCGGCAGTGGCTGGACGCAGGACAGCGGCCCGCCTGGGAGGTTGTGTCACCACTGGACCCAGAGACTAAGGCCCTACGCTCCCAGTGGGCCAACCTCCGCTGCCACGAGGGCGTGGTGTATCAACAGTGGCAGACTCCAGCTGGGCAGCGGCACGTCTGGCAGCTGCTGGTCCCTCGTCGACTCCGGCCCAACGTACTCCAGCTGGTTCATGGGGCGGTAGGAGCGGGCAACTTCGGAGTGACAAAGACGCTGCAGCGCCTTCGGGCCCGGTTCTACTGGCCCGGCTGTCATCAGGACGTGGAGCTCCACGTTCACCGCTGCGACACGTGCACAGCTCAGAAAGGGCCAACTCAGCGATCCCACGCTCCCCTGCAGCAGTACTGGGTGGGAGCACCGATGGAGCGAGTGGGAGTAGACATCCTGGGCCCTTTCCTGGCCACGGACCGGGGGAACCGCTACGTGCTGGTCGCGATGGATTATTTCACTAAGTGGCCAGAGGCGTACGCGGTCCCGGACCAAAGCGCCGCTACGACGGCATCAAAGCTGGTGGACGAGATGTTCTGTCGGTTTGGCGCACCGGAGGAGCTACACAGCGACCAGGGTCGGAACTTCGAGGCGGAGGTCTTCGGAGAGGTCTGCAAGTGGCTGGGCATCCGGAAAACCCGGACCACCCCGCTGCATCCACAGAGCGATGGCCTGGTCGAACGATTCAACCGGACCCTCATCACCCAGCTCACTATCCTAGTGGACCATCGACAGCGAGACTGGGACCTGCATCTGCCTCTTGTTTTGTGGGCGTACCGGACGGCAGCTCAGGAATCTACTCGGTGCACCCCTGCGGCGCTCATGTTTGGACGCGAGCTGCGCACACCGGTGGATTTGGTATTCGGCCCCCCCCCGGAGCCGAAGGTGGAGGGAAAACCCGGGTTGGATTATTTTTTTTATTTGAAAGAACGTCTCTACACGGTGCATGAACTGGCTCGGGAGGCCCTGGCAGCGGCAGGGGGTCGGCAGAAGCGAGCATATGACTCCCGCTGCCAGGGGAGGGACTTTGCACCGGGAGATCGAGTCTGGGTTTTCTGCCCTGAGAGAAAAAAAGGACGATCACCGAAACTGGCAAGCCATTAGTCGGGACCGTGCGTGGTTCTGCAGAGACTGTCGGATGTGGTGTACAGGGTGAGGCTTAGGAAAAGGGACCGGGTCGTGGTCCTTCACCGTGACCGTCTCGCCCCGTATCAGCTATCTGCACCGCTGGTGGAAGAGCCGGAGCTTTCATCCCGACCACATACCCCGACCGAGACTCAGATGGGCACTGGGAGGCCTGTACGTGTTGGTCGCCGGCACCGAAGGCTGCCCCGACACCTGGATGAGTTTGTGTTGGACTTCTGAGGGTGAACTTGGGTTTTCTGGGGACAGAAACCAGTCCAAGGGAGGGCAGTGTAACGTCGGGGCTATTTCTAGGGGGGCGGGGATTTCCCAGCATGCTTTGAGGGGGAGAAGGGTTTTTTTTCCCCGCCTGTTCTGGTGTTCAGTGTAGTTATGGTTGTTCTGGGGGTTAGTGGTGTGTTATAATAAAGCCTGTTCGTCACAACTATCTGCTCCTTTCTTTGTGTGAACCTGGCCCACGTCACAATATTATTTATTCATGCATAAATGTTGTGTGTCAGCACATGTTAAATTGTCTGTCATCATAAAAAAAAATGTTTTAGCAAGCATACTGCATAGCTCAGCTAAATGTTAAAGCTTGAAACTGTATCACTAGAAACAAATGAAACATGTTACAGATTTCATGGCACATCTCCCTGGCTGTGTTTTAGGTGCTGTCGTCTATTCCCTAACTTAACTGTGAATCTGTTGCTTTTATTTCCTTGTTTTGCATTATTGAAAAAATAATTAAAAACTAAGGGCCCCTTTACATATCATGGAGATCATTGAGCCATTGGGAAAATTTTTGAACTTTGGAATGGTTTGGGAGATCCTTGTGTGTTTTGAACTGAGTCAAAATTTTGAGGAGACCATGGTGACTGTGGAGATTACTGTAGATCATTGATCACTGATCAAAAATTGGCCAGATCTCTCAAAGATCTCTCAGTGATCTCCACCCTTGTGTAAAGGGGGTTTTAGCAAAAGCAGCGAGAAATTTGTTGGTCTTATATAGGCAACTGACTAAGCTGGTTACACTTTGGACAAAAGGATATTGACAGATTTGCACTTCAGAAGTCAATGCATATTAAGAGAAATATTACCAAAAAATCAACAGCCCTTCAGACAGTGATTTTATTCACATCCAACACTGAGACGAGCTGATCATTCAAAACCAGACTCAGAGATTACTGAATTTTCATTAACCTATCTCTCAATAAACAGTATAATTTATTTGGCTTCACATATCAATTGTTGCCTGCTGAACTAGATTACTTGCATGATAGAAATGTACTCATAAATAATGTTTGAACAATAATAATATTCATGTTTGCAGCTATTTTTAACTAAATTGCAAGATTTTTCTTCAAGTATTACCCCCTTTCCCAGGCTCCTTCACTAGATTTTCATATCCCCAATACATATTCATATAAAAAGTGCATCTAATAAAATTATGATTAAAATTAACAGTGAAATGATATTGTCTTTGATAAATTGGATATGACCCTAATCAGTGATGGTTTTCCTGTGAGTCCTCTGCTGTTGTAGGAACATACAGTATCTCACTGCAGATTCTCCCTTGTATGCAGTTAAAGAACCAGCTTTGGCAAGTTTTCCTTTATGCTTTTCACCCCTGATTAGTGTCTGTCAGACAGAAAGGCAGGCACCACCGCGTCTTTTTGTTTCTCTCTTTCCGATGGGCCTCCATCTTTGTGATTGCACTCAGTAATCGCTGGTTAGTGGGCTGGCTTGGGGGCTTGTAGTGGGCCCTGATTATTGCATCTCATGCTGGGTCTGCTGATGGCGGGAGAATCCCCTCCCTTTCTACTGAACCTTGTCACCTTGCTCGCCTTCATCCCAACGTTCTGCACTACCTGCCCCAGAGCAATCCCGGCCGCGGCTCCACACTGATTATCCCACACTGAGTCACTGGCAGCAGGGCCACCATCCTGCTGGCTCAGGCCTCAGCTTCAGGCAGTGAAGACAGTACGAGGAATAGCTTTACCTGGTTACGTTTTTCTGCTTCACATTGAGTGTTTTGAAGCAGGTCTGTGCTTCTGAGACTCTGATGCTGATTACATTCTGATTTGGCCTTTGTGTCAAGAAAGTTGTTTGGTTTGGCTTGTAGACATGGCCTCACATGGGAAGGAGGGAGATTGAAATAAAGATATGGAGCTCAGCATCTGCACCAATCAGAGCAAGGTTACAGGAGTCATCTATGATTTTTGGAGAGGACAAGAAATGGCAAATAGGAGATTAAAGTGGGCTTCACATTAAGTTGAGGCTGAGGGCACTGCCTACAAATTCAAGTACTGACTATGGGCTGTGTTCTGAGAAGGACTCTTGCTAATGCAAACAATATGTGGTAGACAGAAAAAAACTGAATTTTCATTAAATTAATTAAATAAATGAGTGGTGGTGAGCTGTTACCAGCATGGCAATGATAAACCAGATATTGATATTCCAATTGAACAGAGCTGTCACCAGTCTGAAATATCTTCTGAAATGTGTCTTCATGTTCTGTCTGTTTTCAAAACATTTTATGAAGTTAGGATAGCCAAGGCTTTTCTTTTTTAAATTAAACATTCTCAAAATTATAAAAACGTTGTTCCATCCTCCAATAATTATTCATCTCCAATTACTATAGCAACATTTTCTGTCTGCTATTGTGTAGCATTAACCCTTTTGGTTCCAATCCATAAAATCGTGGATTTTATGGATTTTATGGATTGGATTTTATTCTTTGCTGAAGAAAATTGTTTCAACTCAAAAGTCTGGTCATGAACTGCTTCTATCACCCAAGGACCAGAGCTGTAACACTATCCATCGGCCATAAAGTGGAAGTTAACCCCTTCTCCAGGACTTATTCTCCCTTTGCTGCTCTTTGGCAAAGGAATGCCCCAAATGACAGATTTATGGTTGATATAATCCAGACTTGGGAGTCAAGATTCCCCATTAACCAACCAGACAGTTTTACAGTGCCATTTGGTGGACAACGCAGGAATATTTAATATATTTTTTTTCTCTCTCTGAAATGGAATCTCTGCAGTTGTGAACAATAAATTAATTCATATTCTTTCTCTCAAGAAAGCATCCACTACTGAAGGCATGGTTGAACTCTGGAATGGATAATTGTGGTTTCAAATGCATTTATTGATATGACTTGATATGTATTGCTTTATTTTCAGGAAGAAATTAATTTTTGCATGCTATCACAAATTAATTACAGTTACAATGTAGAGACATTGCATGTTCCCTTATTATTGAGCAGAATATCTTAATCACTAAACTTTAAGGAATTTATGCTTTATTTAGCAACAAATATGTCTTAAGGGGGGTCTCACTTCTCATATCAAATGTCTCTCCCCCTCCTCTTTCTGCTGGAAGACCCACATAGCCCTGAACTTTGAAATGACCAATGGGCCTCCAAGCTCCCTTGCATCTCCTTTTTAGGTCGAGTTTATGAATTCTGTTGAACAAAACTCCATGTAATTAGTTCAGCTCAGTTTTCATGGAAGCCAGTGAAATTCTGCCACACCAAACAAACAAACAAACAAACAAAAAAAAAACTTTCTCTTTGTTTCAGTTTTTGGGCGTTGGTCAAGCTGTAAGGAGCCTTTTCTGCTATTCTGTTTTTTCTATTTTTTTTTAAGTAAGCCATAGTCTTCCAGGCTCTGTGAAAATCCTGTTTCTTTTCTTTAAAATTCACTTTCCCTTATTTTAATCCTTTTCTTTAAACTACTGTGTAATAAAATTTTGTTTAAATTTTTACTAAACTTAAAACAACTAATTTAAACCATACATCGGAAGAAAAGGATCTGTGGTATGTTTTTGTCCCAATTTGACTTTCTGATTGGACCTTGTACAATAAACAAATCCCTTCTTCAGTGCATATAGAAACCTCGCCCAGCTTTGCTGAAGAATCAGCCGATTGCAATCTCAGGAGCACGGTCTTGTGGGCGAACCTGTCTATCGGCATCTCCATCAACAGAATCCACAGACATCCAGCTGAATCAAGGTTGGCACGTGGGGGCCCTGCTGCCACCAGGGACGTGATATGTCTGTTGTTCAATATAAACTTAATTCTGCAACATATTCCTGGTGTAAGCTCTTTAAACTTAATTTCATACAACTCCTATCAGAATTTAAGAATGCATTTTGTCCTTTCATTAATGTACGTTCTTTTTCAGAGTAACACCAATTTTCAATTTTATAGATAGTTTAACCATCATTTTCTTCATAAAATTGCATCCACTTTTCTTAACCAATGTTATTTTATGGTTTTCCAATTCCCACTATATTGCCAAGTCAAACTATAGTTATTTGATTCCACAAATGTTTGATTCACATATGATGCTCAGTAATTCAATAACCATATATGATGCCCAAGATACATGTTGAATTCTTTGTTTTAAAATCATCCAAATGTTAAGTTAGTTAAGTTAAGCCCTTCCCCTTCATGTGGTGTATGGGGCGGCGCCTATCTCTGTGTCACTGACCCTAGGCCGCACAGCTACTGTGAGTAGTGAAAGCTACAGTGGGGGGTCAGTCTTCTGGTAGCTCTATGTGTTATGATGCCCAGGATTCATGTTGAATTCTTTGTTTTAAAATCATCCAAATGTGTTAACCTAGATTTAAGCTAGAGTGTCAGCATGAATAGAGAGAATGGTAGAGAGTCCAATGCTAGTGTACAATTTCCGATGTGGTGCTACAGTGTCAGCACAAACAGAAAGAATGGTAGAGATTCCCAAGCTAGCGTACAATGGCCGAGGTGAAGCTACAGTGTCAGGTCGAATAGAGAGAATGGTAGAGAGTCCCAAGCTAGCGTACAATGGCCAAGGCGAAGCTACAGTGTCAGCGCGAATAGAGAGAATGGTAGAGTCCCATGCTAGTGTACAATGGCCGAGGCATTGCTACAGTGTCAGCATGAATACAGAAAATGGTAGAGAGTCCCCAGCTAGCGTAAAATGACTGAGCCAAAGCTAAGATAAGATAAGATAAGATAAGCCTTTATTAGTCCCACAACGGGGAAATTCCAGGATTGCAACAGCACAGGGATAGCAACACTCAGAGCAACAATCAGAAGGCAAGAAAAAAAACAAGCAAGCAAGAGCAGCTAATATACATATGTACATATTACTATAAAATATATATATACACACACACACACAGACACACAGTGCAGAGCTAGCTAGCAAGCAAGCTAGCTACAGTGTAAGCGCAAATAAAGAGAATGGTAGAGAGTCCCAAGCTGGCATGCAATGGCCGAGGTGATGCTACAGCTACAGTGTCAGCACGAATAGAGAGAATGGTAGAGAGTCCCATGCTATCTTACAATGGTTGATGCGAATGCTACAGTATCAGCATGAATAAAGAGAATGGTAGAGAGTCCCAAGATAGCGTACAATGGCTGAAGCAATGCTACAGTGTCAACTCGAATAGAAAGAATGGTAGAGAGTCCCAAGCTGGCATACAATGGCCGAGACAATGCTACAGTGTCAGCACAAATACAGAGAATGGTAGAGAGTCCCCAGCTAGCGCAAAATGACCAAGCCAAAGCTACAGTGTCAGCGCAAATAAAGAGAATAGTAGAGTCCCAAGCTGGCGTACAATGGCCGAGGCGATGCTATAGTTTCAGCATGAATATAGAGAATGGTAGAGAGCCCCTAGCTAACGTACAATGGCTGAGGTAAAGCTACAGTGTCAACACGAATAGAGAGAATGGTAGAGAGTCCCAAGATAGTGTACAATGGCTGAAGCAATGCTACAGTGTCAACTCAAATAGAAAAAGTGGTAGAGAGTCCAAAGCTAGCCTACAATGGCCGAGGTGATGCTACAGTGTCAACATGAATACAGAAAATGGTAGAGAGTCCCCAGCTAGCGCATAATGACCGAGCTGATTCCTTCCGCTTCCTAGGCACTACCATCACCAGGGACCTCAAATGGGAGCTGACCATCAGCTCACTCATCAAAAAAGCCCAGCAGAGGATGTTCTTCCTGCGGCAGCTGAGGAAGCTCAAGCTACCCACCAAGATGTTAGTGCAGTTCTACACAGCCATCATCGAGTCCATCCTCACCACCTCCATAACCGTGTGGTACGCAGGAGCCACTGCCAGGGACAGACTAAGGCTGCAGCGCGTCGTGCGCACTGCTGAGAAGGTGATCGGCTGCAAGCTCCCATCTCTCCAGGATCTGTACATCTCCAGGACCCGGAGGCGTGCTGGCCGGATCATAGCCGATCCCTCACACCCTGGTCACGTACTGTTTGCCCCCCTCCCCTCTGGTAGAAGACTTCGGTCCATCCAGACTAAAACCTCCCGTCACATGAACAGCTTCTTCCCCTCTGCCATTAGACTGCTGAACACTAAGTGACTCTCGTGCACCATGTACAGCAGCTCAACCAGACTCATGTCAATCATCACTGTTTTCTTCCTGCATTACCGACTGCACTATATAGTTCTCCACAGTATCTGCTGCTGGCTAATATATATTTTAACTGTTGACCAGTATCACTTAATCTTATCCTACACTTTATTACATGTATAGTTTATTTCTCTTATCTTATCATGTTTAATGTTGCAGCATTGTACCGAGACAAATTCCTAGTTTGTGTACTACATGAACAATGGCAATAAACCTGATTCTGATTCTGATTCTGATTCAAAGCTACAGTGTCAGTGCAAATAAAGAGAATAGTAGAGTCCCAAGCTGGCATACAATGGCCGAGACAATGCCACAGTGTCAGCGTGAATAGAGAGAATGGTAAAGAGTCCCAAGCTATCGTGCAATGGCCGAGGCGATGCTATAGTGTCAGCACGAACAGAGAGAATGGTAGAGAGTCCCATGCTATCTTACAATGGCTGAGACGATTGCTACAGTGTCAGCACGAATAGAGAGAATGGTAGAGAGTCCCAAGATAGCGTACAATGGTCGAAGCAATGCTACAGTGTCAACTCGAATAGAAAGAATGGTAGAGAGTCCCAAGCTAGCGTATAATGGCTGAGGCAATGCTAAAGTGTCAGCGTGAATAGAGAGAACGGTAGAGTCCCAAGCTAGCATACAACGGCCGAGACAATGCTAGTGTCAGCTTGAATAAAGAGAATGGTAAAGAGTCCCAAGCTATCGTGCAATGGCCAAGGCGACGCTACAGTGTCAGCACGAACAGAGAGAATGGTAGAGAGTCCCATGCTATCTAACAATGGCCGAGACGATTGCTACAGTGTGAGCACGAATAGAGAGAATGGTAGAGAGTCCCAAGATAGCGTACAATGGCCGAAGCAATGCTACAATGTCAACTCGAATAGAAAGAATGGTAGAGAGTCCCAAGCTAGCATACAATGGCTGAGGCAATGCTACAGTGTCAGCGCAAATAAAGAGAATAGTAGAGTCCCAAGCTAGCATACAATGGCCGAGGCGATGCTACAGTTTCAGTGTGAATAGAGAGAATGGTAGAGAGCCCCAAGCTAGTGTACAATGGCTGAGGTAAAGCTACAGTGTCAACACGAATAGAGAGAATGGTAGAGAGTCCCAAGATAGTGTACAATGGCCGAAGCAATGCTACAGTGTCAACTTGAATAGAAAGAATGGTAGAGAGTCCAAAGCTAGCCCACAATGGCCGAGGTGATGCTACAGTGTCAGCATGAATACAGAAAATGGTAGGGAGTCCCCAGCTAGTGCATAATGACCGAGCCAAAGCTACAGTGTCAGCGCAAATAAAGAGAATAGTAGAGTCCCAAGCTGGCGTACAATGGCCAAGACAATGCTACAGTGTCAATGTAAATAGAGAGAATGGTAGAGAGTCCCATGTTATTGTGTAATAGCTGAGGCGATGCTACAGTGTCAGCACGAACAGAGAGAATGGTAGAGAGTCCCAAGCTAGCGTACAATGACTGAGGCGATGCTACAGTGTCAGCATAAATACAGAGAATGGTAGAGAGTCCCCAGCTAGCGCAAAATGACCGAGCCAAAGCTACAATGTCAGCGCAAATAAAGAGAATAGTAGAGTCCCAAGCTAGCGTACAATGGCCGAGACAATGCTACAGTGTCAATGTGAATAGAGAGAATGGTAGAGAGTCCCAAGTTATTGTGCAATAGCTGAGGCGATGCTACAGTGTCAGCACGAACAGAGAGAATGGTAGAGAGTCCCATGCTATCTTACAATGGCCGATGCGATTGCTACAGTGTCAGCACAAATACAGAGAATGGTAGAGAGTCCCCAGCTAGCGCAAAATGACCGAGCCAAAGCTACAGTGTCAGCGCAAATAAAGAGAATAGTAGAGTCCCAAGCTAGCGTACAATGGCCGAGGCGATGCTACAGTTTCAGCGTGATTAGAAAGAATGGTAGAGAGTCCCAAGTTATTGTGCAATGGCTGAGGAAAAGCTACACTGTCAACACGAATAGAGAGAATGGTAGAGAGTCCCAAGACAGTGTACAACGGCCGAAGCAATCCTACAGTGTCAACTCGAATAGAAAGAATGGTAGAGAGTCCCAAGCTGGCATACAATGGCCGAGACAATGCTACAGTTTCAGCGTGAATAGAGAGAATGGTGGAGAGCCCAAAGCTATTGTGCAATGGCCGAGGTGATGCTACAGTGCAGCACGAATAGAGAGAATGGTAAAGAGTCCCAAGCTAGCGTAAAATGGCTGAGGTGATTCTACAGTGTCAGCACAAATACAGAGAATGGTAGAGAGTCCCAAGCTGGTGTACAATGGCTGAGGTGATGCTACAGTGTCAGCGCAAATAGAGAGAATGGTTGAGAGCCCCAAGCTAGCGTACAATGGTTGAGGCAAAGCTGCAGTGTCAGCACAAACAGAGAGAATGGTAGAGGGTCCCAAGCTATTGTGCAATGGCCGGGGCGATGCTACAGTGCCAAGTCATGTAGAGAGAATAGTAGAGAGTCCTATGCTAGTATACAATGTCCAATGCGATGCTACAGTGTCACCACAAATAGAGAGAATGGTAGAGAGTCCCAAGCTAGCGTACAATGGCTGAGGCGAAGCTATAGTGTCAATTCGAATAGAAAGAATGGTAGAGAGTCCCAAGCTAGCGTACAACGGCCGAGACGATGCTACAGTGTCAGCACAAATACAGAGAATGGTAGAGATCCCAAGCTAGCCTACCATGGCCGAGGCGAAGCTGCAGTATCAGAGCAAATACAGACAATGGTAGAGAGTCCCAAGCTAGGGTACAATGGCCAAGGCAAAGCTACAGTGTCAGCGCGAATAGAGAGAATGGCAGAGAGTCCAATACCAGCCAACAATGGCTGAGGCGATGCCACCATGTCAGCGCAAACAGAGATAAAGGTAGAGAGTCCCAAGCTAGCATATGATTTCCGAGGCTAAGCTACAGTGTCAGCGTGAATAGAAAGAATGGTAGAGAGTCCCAAGCTAGTGTATAATGGCTGAGGCGAAGCTACAATGTCAGCGCGAATAGTGAGAATGGTAGACAGTCCCAAACTTACGTACAATGGCTGAGGAGATGTTACAGTGTCAGCGCGAGCAGAAACAATGGTAGAGAGTCCCAGGCTAGCGTACAATCGCCGAGGCAATGCTACAGTGTCAGCGTGAACAGAGAGAATGGTAGAGAGTCCCAAGCTAGCGTACAATGGCCTAGACGATGCTACAGTGTCAGCGTGAATACAGAGAATGGTAGAGAATCCCAAGCTAGTGTATAATGGCTGAGGCAAAGCTTCAGTATCAGCGCGAATACAGAGAATGGTTAAGAGTCCCAAGCTAGCGTACAATTGCCGAGGTAAAGCTACAGTTTCATTGCGAACAGAGAGAATGGTAGAGAGTCCCAAGCTATAGTGCAATGGCCGAGGAGATGCTACAGTGTCAGCGCCAATAGAGAGAATGGTAGAGTCCCATGCTAGCGTACAATGGCCTAGGCGAAGCTACAGTGTCAGCGACAATAGGGAGAATGGTAGAGTCCCATGCTAGCGTACAATGGCTGATGCGATGCTACAGTGTCAGCACGAATAGAAAGAATGGTAGAGAGTCCCCAGCTAGCGTGCAATGGCTGAGACGATGCTTCAGTATCAGAATCAGAATCAGAATCAGAATCAGAATCAGATTTATTGCCATTGTTCATGTGATACACAAACTAGGAATTTGTCTCGGTGCCATGCTGCAACATTAAAAACATAATGAGAAAAGGGGATAAAATAAAAAACTAAAGGACTAGAAACGTGCAATAAGTGTAGAAAAATAAGTAATAATAAGTAATAATAATAATAATACTAGTAATAATGAGTAGTACTAGTCAAGGCAGTTTAAAAAATTAGCATGTAGCAGATAATGTGAAGTACCACATAGTGCAGTCAATAATGCAACAGAAAAACAGTGGTGATTGACATGAGTCTGGTTGAGCTGCTGTACATAGTGCACGAGAGTCAAAAGTCACTTAGTGTTCAGCAGTCTGATGGCAGAGGGGAAGAAGCTGTTCATGTGCCGGGAGGTTTTAGTCCGAATGGACCGAAGCCTTCTACCTGAGGGGAGGGGGGCAAACAGCACGTGACCAGGATGTGAAGGATCGGCTATGATCCGGCCAGCACGCCTCCGAGTCCTGGAGATGTACAGGTCCTGGAGAGATGGGAGTTTGCAGCCTATCACCTTCTCAGCAGTGCGCACGACGCGCTGCAGCCTTAGTCTGTCCCTGGCAGTGGCTCCTGCGTACCACACAGTTATGGAGGAGGTGAGGATGGACTCGATGATGGCCGTGTAGAACTGCACTAACATCTTGGTGGGTAGCTTGAGCTTCCTCAGCTGCCGCAGAAAGAACATCCTCTGCTGGGCCTTTTTGATGAGGGAGCTGATGGTTGGCTCCCATTTGAGGTCACGGGTGATGGTGGTGCCCAAGAAGCGGAAGGAATCTGCAAAGGTGATGGGAGAGCCTGTGATGGTGAGGGGGGGCAGGGGGGATGTGACTTTCCTGAAGTCCACAATCATCTCTGCTGTCTTCAGAGCATTCAGCTGCAGGTTGTTGTGGCTGCACCAGGACACCAGCTGGGCCACCTCTTCCCTGTAGGCGGACTCGTCGCCGTTGGAGATGAGCCCGATGAGGGTGGTGTCGTCCGCAAACTTAATCAGCTTAACAGACTGGTGGGAGGAGGTGCAGGAGTTGGTATAAAGGGAGAAGAGTAGGGGGGAAAGTACACAGCCCTGGGGTGATCCAATGCTGATGCTAACAGAGTCTGAGACAGACTTCCCCAGGCGCACATGCTGTCTCCGGTCCGTCAGGAAGTCGGTGATCCACCTGCAGAGGGAGTCAGGCACGTTGAGCAGGGACAGCTTGTCCTGGAGCAGATCGGGGCGGATGGTGTTGAATGCGGAGCTGAAGTCCACAAACAGAATCCTGGCGTAGGTTCCCGGGGAGTCCAGGTGCTGCAGGATGGAGTGGAGGGCCAGGTTGACTGCGTCGTCCACAGACCTGTTAGCACGGTAGGCAAACTGCAGCGGGTCTAGGAGGGGTGTGGTGATGGACTTGAGGTGAGACAGGACCAGGCGCTCAAAGGACTTCATGACTACAGAGGTGAGCGCTACAGGTCTGTAGTCGTTAAGTCCAGTAATCCGTGGCTTCTTGGGAACAGGGATGATGGTGGAGGATTTGAGGCAGGTCGGCACGTGACATTGCTTAAGGGAGGTGTTAAAAATGTCTGTGAAGACAGGAGCCAGCTCTTTCGCACAGTGTCTCAGGGTGGAGGGAGACACACCGTCCGGCCCGGGGGCCTTGCGCGGGTTCAGTCTGATACTTCAGCACAAATAGAGAGAATGGTAGAGAGTCCCAAGCTAGCGTACAATGGCCGAGGCGATACTACAGTGTCAGCGTGAATAGAGAGAATGGTAGAGTCCCAAGCTACCGTACAGTGACCAAAGCGATGCTGCAGCATCAGCATGATTAGAGAGAATGGTAGATAGTCCCAAGCTAGCATACAATGGCCAAGGTGATGCTACAGTGTCAGCGCGAACAGGGAGAATGGTGGAGAATTCTTAGCTAGCGTACAATGGCCGAAGCGAAGCTAGAGTGTCAGCGCGAATAGAGAGAATGGTAGAGAGTCCCAAGCTAGCCGTCTTAGTGCCAAGATTCATAAGTATTATAGGAGGAAAAACCTTCAACAGAGAGTTTGAAGAGGCAATAAAGTGTCAAAGTGATTGAAATTCCTTAAAAATTATGGACTAGTCATTTCTTTGTAAGGGGGTAAACCTACAATTTAAGCAGGGGATCAAATACTTACTTCCCTCACTCTATCTATCTATCTATCTATCTATCTATCTATCTATCTACAGTGGATATAAAAAGTCTAGACACTCCTGTTCAAATGCCAGGTTTTTGTGATGTAAAAAATGAGACCAAGATAAACATTTCAAAACTTTTTCCACCATTAATTTGACCTATAACCTGTACAACCCAATTGAAAAACAAACTGAAACCTTTTAAGGAGGAAATAATAAATTAAAAAACGTACAATAGCCTTGTTGCATAAATATGCACACCCTTAAACTGATACTTTGTTGCGGCATCTTTGTCTGTTATTACAGCACTCAGTCTTTTTGGGTAGGAGTCTATCAGTGTGACACAGCTTGATGTGGCAATATTTGCCCACTTTTCTTTGCAGAAACGCTCCAAATCTGTCAGATTGCGAGGGCATCTCCTTTGCACAGCCCTCTTCAGATCACCCCACAGATGTTTGATGGGATTCAGGTCTGGACTCTTGCTGGGCCATTCAAAACCCTTAATCTTTTTCTGGTGAAGCAATTCTTTTGTTGATTTGGATGTGTGCTTTGGGTCACTGTCATGCTGAAAGATGAAGTTCCTCTTCATCTTCAGCTTTCTAGCAGAAGCATAAAGGTTTTGTGCCAACACTGGTATTTGCAACTGTTCATAATTCCCTCCACCTTGACTAAGGCCCCAGTTCCAGCTGAAGAAAAAGAGCCCCAAAGCATGATGCTGTCACCACCATTCTTCACTGTAGGTATGGGGTTCTTTTGGTAATGAGCAGTGTTGTGTTTGCACCAAATATACCTTTTGAAAGTATTGCCAGAAAGTTCAACCTTGGTTTCATCGGACCATAACACATTTTCCCACATGCGTTTGGGAGATTTCAAATGTGTTTTTGCAAAATGTAGCCAGGCTTGGATGTTTTTCTTCGTAAGATAAGGCTTCCATCTTGCCACCCTACCCCATAGCCCAGACATATGAAGAAGATGGGAGATTGTTGTCACATGTACTAAAAGGCCAGTACTTGCCAGAAATTCCTGCAGCTCCTTCAATGTTGCTGTCTGCCTCTTGGCAGCCTCCCTGACCAGTTTTCTTCTCATCGTATTATCAATTTTGGAGGGATATCCAATTCTTGGTAATGTCACTGTTGTGCCATGTTTTCTTTACTTGATGATGACCGTCTTCACTGTGTTCCATTGTATATTTAATGCCTTGTAACTTATTTTGTACCCTTCTACCTTTGAACAATGAGATCCCTCTGATGCTTTGGAAGCTCTCTGTGGACCATGGCTTGTGCTGTAAGATGTGACTACAAAAATGTCAGGAAAAGCCTACTAGAACAGCTGAACTTTATTTGGGGTAAATCAGAGGTGCTTTAACCCCTTGACGCCTATTGTCGCAAATTCGCATCAATCAAAACAAACAAACAAACGAACAAACAAAAAAAAACAACGATTTTCAATTATGAAAAAAAAATTGTTCACAATTGGAAATAAATTCAGGCATCAACCCCTTGACGCCTGTTGTCGCAAATTTGCATCAAACCGCTTCCGCTCCAAATGCAACCAAAATACTGTCTGTATTCCTCCACTTCCGGTTGGAGCACTTCCAACACATACCTAGGAACCTTTTGCAAGCATTATTTTCTCGTAGGAACGGTCAGAGACGGAGCACCATCCATTTCCTGATTGCTAGGGTTAGGGTTAGGGTTAGGGTTAGGGTTATAGTTTGGCAGTCATGAGAGTTGAAAATACTGAAAATAACTTTGTTGCATAAATAAAAGACTCTTCATACTTGAGATGGGAACAGGTGCTTTTTTACCATTTTTTTACTATAGATGCCTGTTGTCGCTAATTTGCATCATACCTAAAATTATATCTATTTTATGTGCTATAGTCAAATTAACTTTCTCAACTTAATTTAGCATCT
Organism: Pholidichthys leucotaenia; assembly: GCA_020510985.1. NCBI lineage: Eukaryota > Metazoa > Chordata > Actinopteri > Cichliformes > Pholidichthyidae > Pholidichthys > Pholidichthys leucotaenia. Next base: position 32,292,072 of record CM035845.1, on the reverse strand, counting down.
ACTTGAAAGCAAAAACACAAGTGAAATTTTTTTTTTTCATAATTGGAAATAAATTCAGGCGTTAAGGGGTTAAATGGTGGCAGGTGTGTGCTGACTCTCATTTAACATGAGTTTGAATGTGATTGGTTAATTCTGAACACAGCCACATCCCCCATTATAACAGGGTGTGCATATTTATTCTACCAGATTACTGTAAGTTTTTTATTTTTTATTTTTCCCCTTGAAAAGTTTCAGTTTGTTTTTCAATTGGGTTGTACAGGTTATAGGTCATATTAATGAAGGAAAAAGTTTTGAAATGATTTATCTTGGTCTCATTTTTTTACATCACAGATACCTGGCATTTGAACAGGGGTGTGTAGACTTTTTATATCCACTGTATCTTACACAAATAAATGTACAAACTCACCCTACCATTTGCTGAGATGCAACCGTCACTTGACATGACCAGTTGCAAAAAGCTGTGAATCAAACAGTCTGACTGAAGGAGCAAATGCAGCAACTTTGTGCAGCAACTATGCACATTATTTTTCTTTTCTTGAGGTTATACACAAGCATATATTGGTGGGTTGCTAACTATGTGCTGGTGAAGACCACAAAAAAGACTACATCAAAAAATGGTAACTCATAAGTTAAGAAGCACATGATTAAACAACAACGAATTCTCACAAAACTAGTGGCTAAGGAATGGCTCATTACGCTAACACAGCTGAAGTGGAGCTATCTGATTACCCACAGCGGGACTTCAAACACAGGTATGCATCTGGACAGCTTGTGACCCAGCAAGAGTTAAACTGACTCATTGCCAGATACATCATTAAAGAGAGAAGAAATGCTATCACCTTGTCAACAGGCAGCTGCCTTCAGACAGCTGAGACTGTGAACCACTGTAGAAAAAAATCCTGCTACCTGGATAAAGATTATTCACAGTGTGGGAATCCACTTAGCATGTTTCCACACAGACAGAAGGACAAGGGGAATTGTCATGGGCGGTTGGTGTGTTGATGCGAACAGTGACAATGGAATGGGAATTGCAAAGGCCTTTATGTTAATGCAGCACCACAGGTCACGGAGCGAGTTGTATGCTATAAAAGGAGAAGTGCCTGCGACCTGGGAGTCTTTTGATGCTTGTGATTCTGGTGAATGTGTGAGAGAGAAATTAATAAAGCCTGCTCTGCTCTGGACTGCTCTGCCTGATTATTTCTCTCTCCACAACAGATTTATTTTGATCTCTAAAAGACATTTGAGGACTGCATCATGTCTCTGTCCAGCCCAGTCTCACACACACAAAAAAAGTCAAATTGCGCGTTTTCTCACTCTGAGAAAACATGCATAGACATGTAAAAACATTGTTCACGTTCAGTGGATACATACATTTACAGCATATGTGTCTGCTGGCACCTTAAAGGGCTCATTGACTGCACTTTTTTCACATTTTAACAGCTCACTCAAGTCTTAATGTTTAAAGTTTGTGATATATGTTGTTCACAGTTTCTTTAATTTTTTAAATTATTGAAGCAAATTTGTTTCTTATTTTTCCTGGCTTTCCTGAAATGCTCTGATTTTGTCATGATTGATTATAATTAGACACCTCACGTGCAGGGGGTAACACCAAAGGAAGGACACAGAGACACAAAGTGGCAAGTTTAACATGAATTTTATTAACCGCAAGAACACGCCTCCGCAAGAGAAAACCATCACTCGCCAGAGAAGGCACACAGCCTTTAATGAGAAACGAGAGCAGGTGTATTAGGAGGGAGGCTAGACAAATGGAAATAGGACCACACTCACATGGGAAGAATTGAGGACCTGGCAGCTGAACCCAGCACTTATGGCGAGCCTCCCAATGAAACAGGATGACACAGGAGCAATGGGAGAGGTGTCTGACCAGGCGACGACAGCCACTGATGAAGTGATGAGGGCGGGGCAGGTGAACGCACAACAACCCTGGAGACACACCGCTAAGGAGGTAGCAACCTGAAACAAAGAGCACAAGGTTGAACGTTTTTTCTAAATGAGATGATTCTAGATCAAGCAGCTGATGCAGGTAGTTTACTCAACGAGCCAGCGCCGAGACGTAGAAGAGAGGTCTATTTAAGCGCTGGCAGATCAAAGGAGCAGGTGCGTCTCATCATGCAGGTGGAGATAATCACCTGCACAGTAGGTGAAAGTTGAACCCGACGGGCGGGAGAGGAGTGCGCTCACCAGACCATGACAGTGTCCCCCCCTCAAGGAACACCTCCTGGCGGTCCACAGGGCTTGGTGGGATGAGCCTTGTGGAAGGCCCGGCTCATGCCCTTGTCGAGGACTTTAGAACTGAAAGGGTTAATGTAAAGTTAGTGCCAGAACAATAATTCTGTAGGTAATCTCCCATTATGCTCTACACATATTCCATACAACTTCTGTTTACATGCTTATGAACAATTATGTTATGGTAAACTGATAAAACAGGAATGAGACAAAGCTATAGAGCTCTCTCTTTTCTCTCTCTTTTAAGTCAGGTCTTTCACATTAGATAACACACCCAGACTCAACACCCACGCACACTGTTGATAGCACATTCTAGAATGAATCGGCGCGTTCAGTGGATGGCCTGATCCCGCCATAGGTAGAATAGCCAATCAGATAGTCGCATATAAGCCCATCCTATTGTACTGGGTCGCCCCCACCTGAGAAGATAATTGTAATCCACACCCGGAAGTTGGGATCAGTCTGAAGACGTTCTCAAGGGGACAGCATCAAACTGATCCAGCGAAATTGCTTTACATGTGACTTCTAAATAAATGTTTTGTGGCGGGTTGGTGTAACCCCCACAACAGACTGGACAGACATAGCGCTCGGCTAGAGCAATTAACAGAACAGTGAAATGTGTGAATTAATGTCTACAGGCAGCCCCGCTTCTTCTGGCTCACTACTGTGATGTTAATGTGCCTTTCATGCATTGTGTTCATGCGTCCTGTCCTTACTGTGACCTAGAGACTGAGATCAATATGTAGATGTGCTTTGTAACCTCTTTGTCTTGCAGCTGGAGCAGAGGCCAGCAATCTGCCTATTGTGACATATGTCTCTCAAATGCAAATGTCTCATGCCTGTTCTGCAATCTCTTTGATCATACCAACTGCTGGGGAATGCTCTTTTATGTATTGTTGTAGTTGGGTATATATACTGCACTGTAACCCATGCTCATCCTCTCACTCTCACTCTTCAACTGCTGCTGGTCACGCACTTTGTGTCCCTCTGCTGAGAGCCGCTGGGCTCACTCCCGGCGCGCATGCACGGCGCTGGGAGCGGAGCTCGTGACGGCGGTATGATTTAATAAACTCTGCTTAAAACCTTCACCAACACCGCTTTATTTCATGCCGCTTCACTGGTGACTCCAAGAAAGCACACGCTTTGTGCAACGCAACCTTCTGGTCTGGACGGCCACGCTGGCGACCCGACACTGAAAAAAACACGCTGCCAGTGAACACAGCAGCCTGACGCAAACGAGCTGCCCTCCGTTCTGCTTCAGGGAGACCTCGACGCGGAGCCAACACAGGCGAGCTACTCTCCGGACATCACCCACGACCAGGGAAACTGCAGAAAACGTCATGGCGCGAACCTCGCCTGAGATTGGGACGTCCACGCTGGACCGGCCGAGGGACACAGAACGTTTTCTCCCTCTCACCGCTACTCCTCCCTCTCAGCGATCCTACTCATCTACCCGAGCCTGAGGAACAAAGATTGTCTATCTCCCCTCAACGCCCCAACGCACCATGACTAATCTGCAGCCACAGCTCATCATAGATGTTTATCGGCGCCGTCTGTGCCGATCTCCACCAAGATTCCTGACCCTGGTTCTCCTCTCCAGCTGGCTCACCCATCACGGAACCCCGGCGCACGCACCGGGGAGTTACGAGGATGGCGCACCACGCACGGGACACATATGGCTCCACTGACCGCCTTCCTTCTGCTGCACACTGGCCCTTCAGGCTTGCTCGTACACCTGAGGCACGCAGCTTGCTCACTGGATTTTATGGTCTTAGCCACGGCACACAAGGGGAATTCAGCTGTCTGCGGTTCCCGAGGCTTTAGGGTTGTGCCTGCACCTAAAAGTCAAACACGCCAAGTCCCTTTGCTTCCTTTTTTTCTTACAGCTGCTCCTGTTTTTCTTCATGGCCACGAGAGGAGTCACAGACTAATTTTTCTTCTTGTGATCTCCGCACGCTCAACGGGACAGCCCCTCGATGTCGCGGACCAACAAGCAATTTTTGCGCGGCTCGGACGATTTCACCGCTCCCGGCCGGCACTTACCACCCCCCCTCCGCCTGCACAGAGCTTCTCCTGCTCGCTGCCCAAGCTGCATGTTCGAGACCTAGGCCGCCTGCCGAGCCCTCTGGGAGGGAGCGTGTGGCGGGTTGGTGTAACCCCCACAACAGACTGGACAGACACAGCGCTCAGCTAGAGCAATTAACAGAACAGTGAAATGTGTGTATTAATGTCTACAGGCAGCCCCGCTTCTTCTGGCTCACTACTGTGATGTTAATGTGCCTTTCATGCATTGTGTTCATGCGTCCTGTCCTTACTGTGACCTAGAGACTGAGATCAATATGTAGATGTGCCTTGTAACCTCTTTGTCTTGCAGCTGGAGCAGAGGCCAGCAATCCGCCTATTGTGACATATGTCTCTCAAATGCAAATGTCTCATGCCTGTTCTGCAATCTCTTTGATCATACCAACTGCTGGGGAATGCTCTTTTATGTATTGTTGTATTTGGGTATATATACTGCACTGTAACCCATGCTCATCCTCTCACTCTCACTCTTCAACTGCTGCTGGTCACGCACTTTGTGTCCCTCTGCTGAGAGCCGCTGGGCTCGCTCCCGGCGCGCATGCATGGCACCGGGAGTGGAGCTCGTGACGGCGGTATGATTTAATAAACTCTGCTTAAATCCTTCACCAACTCCGCTTTATTTCATGCCACTTCAGTTTCATCTTAAAATTGAAGAAATCTCCGGCTTGTTCTTGGATCTTTCAATCAAAGAATCAGGTATTTTTCTAACAAATTGGTGCCGGTGACCCGGATTGAATTTTTCCGAGACGAGCCTGAACAAACCACATCGGAGGGACCCTTTTGCAGACTACTGTGGCGCCTGAATAAAAATAAGGTAAGCAGAGCCTTTTGTCTTCAAAATTCTGCAGTTTGGCCATTCTAAATTTACAGTTGTCTGATAAAGGGGTATATCCGATCTCAAAATTTATCATTTGGTTTGGAGTCACATGTAAAGTCTAAACAATAGTTTGAAAAGTTAAAGAGAGTGCACGTGTTCTATTTTCAGTCTGAGGTAGAACGGCCACGGTCATGGACATATATTACGGGTGTATAGTCCATCAAATAAAACATTTTGGAGTCAGTCTGAACCAAAATGACGAGACTTAGGAACTAGAGTGACTAATAATCACCCTGGTATGTCTCCTCAAATGAAAAGAGCCAGGTTTTAGGAACCTGATGCCGGAGGGAGCCATGGAAAGTGTTCGACCCGATGCCACTCTGGGAGTGAAGCCGCAACCGTTTAATTTGCTGGACACAAGACACCTCTTGTACTCGGGCCTGAAAGAAGCCCGCAGTGAAAGTGTCCGCTATGTATCAGAGTTAATCACGGTACCGCTTGTGCGTGGGGGACCTGCCGAGGTCCCAGCGAAAGTACTCTCTGTTTAACAAAAGATTAAATGGATCGGTGAGATTCTGGGTTGCAGTCTGTACCCAGAATTGATAAGACAATAGGAGGCAACGGCCATGCCTGTCTTCCACATTGAAATCCAGGGTTAGCCTGATTTCAGTTGCAGTAGTGAGCATATATAAAGGTGCTCTTAATACGTTATAAGAATCTCAGACTACATCATGAGTGAGTAACGTAACAAGCAGCCACAAGAATCTTTTTCCCACCTTTAGTGAGGGTCTGCTCATAAGTATAAAATAATAACTTACAGAATGGAACAAGAATCTTTTCTCCATCCTTAGTGAGTGACCATTCATAAGTATAAAAATAATAACTTACAGAATTGCATAAGAATCTTTTATTCCAACAATAGTGAGTGCATTCATAAGTATAAAACAATATAATAGCTTGTTAAAATCAGTATAAGACTGATCTTTATGATAAGATACATCTTGTATCGATTACCTGACGAGGTTCCGATGAAAGTATCCTCTACATATAAGTTAAGCTATAAGTGATGAGTACATGCAAATCTGCGGCAAATTCTCCACATCGTGCAAGCTGATCTCTGTAAAATTTTGTGTCTTTAAGGGGATAAAAATGATTTGAGAAATACCAGGGCTTGGAAATATCTACTGAACCTATCCCATAGTATGATTTAATTCAGTGTCTTTAGGGGATAAGTGTGGTTTGGGAAATACTGGGAGTTGGGAATATTTATTAAAATTTTCCCAAAATGATTTAATGGCAGACTCCAGACCACATGGTCAGAACAAAGGAAAGCAATGCGCCCCCACCACTGAGTGGAGGTGAGATTGGTAAAACAGGTTACTGAGAGGAGAATTATTTGAGGTAATAGTATTAAAATGAAGCGCTAAATTAAAGTGTAAAGTTATTCTGGTGTGTGTGTATAGCTGGGGTTAGGGAGACAGTGCCCCATTTTCTTAAAAAAAAAACAAAAAAAACAAAAAAAACATGTGGTTTGTGAACAATAGGCTCAGGAGCCATCTTGCGAGTGTCCCATCTACTGCGCATATGAGGGCGCCATCTTTGATCACCTTCAAGCTGTGGCACAGTGCCTCCATCGTGTGGCCAAATATAGGAAGTGCACTATTTCACAAAATTACTGCCAACAAAAACTTAAATCTTAATAATAAATCTGGAACTTTATTTCTCTGGCTGAAAGGAAAGCTTTAAAACCATGCATGGTAAACAAAATACAAAGACCTCTGGCCCCTGCCAATGCAGGTTTGTCTGTAGTGAGGCAAAGCATGCCATTCAGCTTGGAGAGAAAAGGCTCACCTTTAAATTAGGGAGAGGGAGGTATAATAATAATTATTATTCTTACTTATACAATAAAACTGGAGAATAAGGAGATTTATTCCTCAACAAAACTGTAGGAAATCCTAGGTGGACACTATATAAAAGTGAGAGAATTTAAATGAAAAAATGCAGGTTGGTACAGATAAGTAAATATATCAATGAATTAAATTATAAATACAAAATAATTGAATAAATACAATAAAATGAATGAATGAAATAAATAGGAGTTTTTGTTGTGGAGATGAACCTTGTGGAGGTGAGAGTGGGCAGAAAATGGAAACGGAAATTTGTTTTTGAAGAAAATTGGAAACTGATGAAATGTTAAAGTTTTGTGCAGGACACAAGACAAAAAATATGGAGAAACGATTGGAGGAAAGAAAAAAACGTAAGAATAAGAGACTTATGCTGCAACGGTGAGAACAAATGCAAAATAATCAATAGACACGATATAACAGAAAAGGACAAAAACACGCTGTTTAATAGCCTGTTTCTCTCCATTAAATTTGAGACAGTGTTGGCTGTGGACCACCCCTTCCCCAGCGGCTGCGTCCATCCTCCTCCTTCATGCCATCAGTGACCCCCCTCCTCCCTCCACTTCGCTGTCCCACTTCAGCAATCAAAGAAAGCAAAACAATGGGTCAAACAGGAACAATTGAGCACATCAGCAGAGGTTGATTGAGAACTCCAGTTTGACAATTCCATGCAGCAAGACAGGGGTGAGTCCTCATGCATCTGATATTGTATAGTATTCCTGTATATGTATCAAGCCGCTGAGGCTGGCAGAAAATTAAGTTTGTTATTCTCTATTTGTGAAAGGTGAGGTGGTTCATCACTCAATTGATATCTTTACTGCATTCCTGTGTTTGTATCAACCAGTTGAGACTGACTGAGAATTCCACACAGCAAAACAGATCTTGAGTGATAGTGTAAATACAAGGGGTTGGACTAGGATAGCAGGAATACAAGCAGATATGGTACCACTGTTGCCCTGAGTTAAAACGTGTAGATAGGCTGGCGTTAAGTCCCAGCTAACAGGCGCACAGACGGCTAGTGTCTGTGTAGAAGCTTCTTGTTGGGGTCTAAATACACAGACAATACGTCACTCAGCTACAGCAAAGGGTACGGGTAACACCTGTATGAAATGTCTCATGAAACAATGGAACGATGGCAGGCCTGTAAGCCCGGCTCCCTGGGGTCGGCATTATCCCAGACAATGGCTAGATGGCTGACAAAGGTCCCAATCACAGACCAAAAGAAAGGAAGGGAGAGATTTGCCAGATGGGTCAAACAAATGCAGGACAGAGGAATGTTTGCAGGATGTGAAAACAGCCCCCCAACCAGGGGGATCTGGCTATGTTTATGAGACAAGCTAGAGGGGGGCATGAGCAGGCAAGCAATAGGCACCGGGAGGCCAGTATATTTAGGAGGGGGAGAACAGGGAAGGAATTAAAAAGAGCAGGAGAATTTCTCACAGACTGTCAATGTTTTTTGGGGGAAATTAAACTCACCCTGCAGAGGATGTCAGGTAACAGGTACTGACCAAGACACATCATCTGTCAATGCCCTCACTGTAGCCCTTCAGGATATGGGAACATATCCACACCATGCTGCCTCCTCTACAGAACACAGCCCACACATGGCAGCCCACACACCTAGCCATGGTAACGTACACACACGTATGGATAGAAGCCATGCCCCCCAAGCAAGGCAAATGCCACTGACCACGGCGACGCCAGTTGGAGGCTGTGTGACCACAAACTACACTCCATTTTCACTCCCAAGACACAGTGTTGATAAAATCACAGCTGCCAAATACAACCACCTCAAGACCTCACACTACAGCAATATAGCCCTTACCCGGACACCCCACCTAGTCTGACCTATCAGTATCAGCTGCAGGGCCACAGGAGGTCAGAATATTCAGAGGCCCCCATGGGACTAAAACTTCCTATGTTAAGCAATTTGGCCACTGAGCTCAAACACCCACAAGGGCGCCCAGGGGGTCCCCCAATTAGCAACACAAAGGGTATCCTTCCCTACAGGATGTTGAAAAAGAAAGGCTTTGATATTAAGCCGTCCTGTTTCAAGGGGGGAGCGGTCAAGACAGGAACAGATAGAAAAGTTACTAATCCATTAAGGTTTGAAGGCTCCATTAAAGCTTGAAGTCTTATAGCTGAGAGGTCGGTGTGCTTTCTCATCTAAAATGCTACCATGTATGCAAACTATTGAGTAGCTACAGAAAGAGCGCATAAATATGAATGAATTTTTATTTTTTTGAAAAAAGATTAAAAGAAAGGAAGAGAACAATATATCAAGGAAAAATCCAACAGGGTCAAATTAAACAATAACTCCTCTGATTGCACAATTCAACGTAAGTTATCTGAAAAGCGTGATGGCTGAGGCTGCAGCTTATGTTGCTCACCCATGCTCCATCTAAGAAACATCTAATAAAACAAAGGCTAGCAACTAAGACCAAAATCTGAAAAATTCTTGACGCTTGAAAGGTCATTATTCCACAGAATATCAGGCAGTGGGAACTTTTGCTACAAGAAAACTAGCCACCTGCTGACCAAGAGAAATGAGGCAGGTTTAGGGCTCCTTAATACTTAAGGGCCAATACACATTTGGAGATTCCCGGACCCTCCCATTTGTATTTTTTACACATTTCCCAAAACTTTATGGATATGAACTAAACTTATTAGCACATTTTCTAGTCTCAAAGACAACCACTAGTGCTAGCCCTCTATTCTGGGGGCCTATGGGAGAGGGATGTCTGGGGACAATTGGGAACAACCAATTAACCAAACATGTGAGACCAGTGCAGCCAAGAGTTCAAGAAAAGCTAGAGAAAAGTATTGCTTATGCTTTACAAATCTGGTGAAATCTAATAACATTGTTAAAGATTTACAGTAGGCATTTTTAACTTAACATAAGGTATGAGCATGTGAGGGTAAAACAAGTACGAATTGGTAAGATGGAGGTGCAAAATATGATAAAAATGCTGATTTACAATCACAACTTAAGACAAAGGTTGAAAATTTATGCAAAAAGGTATAAGGGTAAAGCTGCAAGTTTCAGAGAAAATTGCACATTTGAGGAAAAGGTGCAAATTTGCAAAAATATTTTGGAAAGAGCCACAAATTTCTGAAAAAACTTGCAAATTTACAAAGAAAAAATCCAAAATTTGTTAGGGGAAGTGTTTAAATTTGAGAAAAGCTGTAAGCTTACATGAAAGTCACATTAAGATAAGGTAAGCCTTTATTAGTCCCACAATGGGGAAATTCTAGGATTGCAACAGCACAGGGATAGCAACACTCAGAGCAATAATTTAGAAGATATGAAAATAAGAGCAGTGAATATACATATGTACACATAAATATAAATACACAGTGCGGAGCATTACAGATTTCCTTACACTTTGTATGGGGATGGGGGATGGCAGCGTAACAAGGGTTATGGTTTTTGATCATCCAGAGATGAGTAAAAAGCATTATAGAAGACGATGAATTAAAACAAACACAACTAGAGTAGACTAGAGAAACAAGAAGATAATTTGGGGTAAAAACAGCAAACACTCGGCCAAGTAGACTCAAGAATGAAGCATATACATACATATAGCTGTGTGCACACCAGCCTTATCAAAAGGGTACAAGCATCATAGACGCATGCACAGAGCGGAGGTGGAGCATAAACAAGGCTTTAATGACACACACAAGACAACCAGTGTAGCTTGACAAACAAACCAGTGGTTCACACCCGCATGGTCTGTGTGTCACATGGTTAAGTCTTGATTTAAATATCACTTAGAATTGTTTTTGGGTGCTAATGAAAGTTTTATATTTTTGTATCTAAAATTGTTATAGTTTTGTAGGCATAGTGTTAGTTCGTCTGGAGGTTATCTGTTCAGAAGAAAAAAAAAGACAGAAGACTCCACCACACCAAGATACAGATGACTGTTATACTTAAGTTTTCATAGTAATCAGCAGACGTCTTAGTTTAACATATTCCTTGAAAGGCAGATGTTCAGACCCAGAGGCATTATTTAATTCCAAAACAAATTTGAGAGGTCAGTAATGGAAAAGCATTCAATGCCAGGGTAGAAATCAAGAGATGAGTTTTGTCACAAAACAGAATTTTGAATTGAGCCATGTTGGTTTATTATAAAGCTGACTTTCCAGAATGAAACCGATCACTTTTATGTTCAGGATCTTGCATGGAGCATTAGCTGTGGACAGTAGTCAGTAGTATGAACGATGGGACAGTGAATCATGAATAAGACAAGCAGGTGGTAACAGAATGTTTATGAAGGCTGAAGAGAATGGGGACCAGATGAACAAAAGGAAGTTTTAATCCTGAAAGAGATTATAGATGTGAGATGTGCAGCTTCATCAACTAGTCCAGGGAAAGGTGAAGTCTTGTACACAGATGGATAGTGGATGGAAAAGAACTGAGTGAGTGTTTCTGATGGAAAAAGTACGTAGGGGAAGAAAAATGGTAGATTTAGCAAGTGTAGAAAATATTTCTGATATTGAGATGGAAATGGCAAAGAAATGAAAGCAGAGTATGTGTTAGTAGGAAAAATAAAGATCCACGTAAGATTTGCAGCTGTAGCTTTAAAAACCAAACAAACAGAAAACCAACAATAAATAAATTAAATTTTACTTAAGAGTGTCAGGAAGAAGGCACAAACACAGGCAGCCGTCTTAAATGTTTCCAAGTACTTAAAGCAGCAATGAGGCATTAGGTGTCCATTCTTTCAGTGCATTTCTTTTAGTTGTGAATATTAACATTAATAAGCAAACATTCACTGCAACGATTATAGCCTTACTATATACACAGTCATTTAAAGTCAATCTAACAATGTAGTTATGTTCCTCCCCAATAGAGGGTACACATAGGATGTCATTGAACAGGGAAGGAATTGGTGGCAGCATGGAGGTGTATGCCAGGGCAACACGAAGGTCCATGCAGCATTCAGTTACAGTAGTGCAGATAATATCTGTTGGCATGGTGGAGAGGTAATCTTATTATCCCATCTTATATTAATTAGGAAAATTAAATGAAGACTTTGAAGCAGTTCTTTTCTTGACTCAAGGTTGGAAATCTAAATAAGAAGGGAGAACAAAATTTGAAGGAAAAACACACACTTATTCGTGGAATGGCTGACACAAGGGGAGCCTGAGGTTCCCCATGAATCTGTTTCTCTTATAAAAGGAGGCCAAGAGGACAAGGGGGGAGGACAGCGAGGAGGACGAGGAGGGAGCACGCCCTACAATGGCCGCTGCTGGCAGGAGAGGCGCCCACATCCACCACTGAAAACTGGACTGCATACTTAAAGACTAGAACAGATAAGTGGACTCACTTCTACACGTATGCAGAAAATTAGCAAGAATTATTGCATGTAAAGTAAGAACTCCGGGTAATGACATACAGGACTTTTCAAGGTCAGAAAAGTAACGATCAAATTCTGCAAATGGCAAGCTACCAGTAGAACACCTATCAACATCTGTAAAGGTAGCATTGTACCCAATGTACTATAGGCAATTGAATGGATCTGATCCAAATTATGAACTACCATTATATGCAAATCCATCCTCCAGATTGGTCATAAAATTAGACTGATAAACAAAGAAATGTGTGGAAGCATCCATTGTCCTAATTGAAGAGGATAAGAGACATTTCAACCTATGGGGGGTTCCATACATCCCGCTGGTTAGACCCAAACACATGGATTGGAAAATGTTGGACATATTGTCACCTCTACTGCGGAATAGAGCCATCCATGGAAAACCAATACCTGACCTTAACACAGAATATTCTCCCAAAATAAAACCATGAGCATTGTCTCTTAACTGGGTAACCACAACACAAAAGGCGGCACACATTGATGCCCATAAATCTCCTATATGATCAATCTTAACATTAACAAATGAGGGTATGAGGGCAATTTGAAGCAAATTCCAAATTGGTTATGGTAAAAGGATAACTAGATGTAGATCTAATAAAAGGAGCAGAGTACGACACTATAGGCCATGTATTCAGAAGCCCAGAAGGGCATTAACAAATGCAATTTTCCACAGTGGGAGTCATCAGCAAGTCTTAGACCAATTGCTGGGTCGAGAGGAAGAGCTGAGGACCCCAAGACGGAGGATGATAACGAGGAAGACCATTCTGCCATCACAGAGTACTTGTAAACACAGTGTGCTAATGATAATACATAAATCATACATAGCTCACCACACGGATGTAGGGGTGTGAGACTTATAGGGTTCTTGCGTTATTTATCTCCATCATGCTAATTACGGTTAGGTAATCTGAATAAGGGTGAAGGTTAGAAGCTCTGAATGCCTGAATACAACAATGCATGGATATGGATGTCTCCTAACGTTGAACAATATTGTTTACTACCTACCCACTGAACATATAGGTCCCATCACCCAACACACACATCACAACACAATCACCACATGCAGATTTCATATAGTCAACAATCACACACTCAAGGCTACTGGGAGATAACTTACAACAGCACCTAGATAACTACAGATGTAGTGAATAAGGATAAAACTTTACAGGCTCCATACATTGTGATGGCAACCCCTCAGACCATTATTGGTCCTGCCCCGGCTGAGCCCTTTGTATCGGCACTTGATTAAAGGTGTAGGATACAGGGAAGATGCATGCCGGAGAGCACCAGACCCTCACAACGTGTGCCTGTGACATAGAAAAGGTCGTAGGGCGAGTGACTGTATGACTTCAGTCCCCAGAAGAAGAATGGACTGGTACCCGAGCACATCCACCACACCTCCAGCATCCACGGTGGAGCCAGGAGCTCGAGCCTTACCAACACCGGCATGTCCACCTCTTTCCAGCGACAGGGGGGTAGCATCCCTGGGACAGCATCACTGAACTGTTCACTGGCTGGACTGGATGTTACATACCCTCTGCTGCACCCACCAGACTGTCCTGTAGACCTCATGGGATGAGGTGTGCCTCTGAGAGCGGGGACACAGTTGTTTCGCTTCCGTGTCAACAAGATGGGACTGTGCTCCACAGCTGCAGATACGGGAAGCAGACACAGAGGAAGGTCAAACCTCTGTCGCAACCGTGTGATGAATGCAGCCAAATGATGTGTGCCCTGGCAAGGGTCAACCGGTGGACAAAGGTTTCGTGGACTTTGTGGAGTGACTCTATTCTACCCTATGACCCCTACATGGTCCACTCCACTGGACAAAGAACTATGATCAGGAGGAGACCTCGAGGGGGGTACAGGACCTGGTGACAGTTCATCTCTGAGACATTGCTGCACCATGCTAAGGTGTCCACAAGGGGGGAGGCAAGGGTAGCAGAACCAATGGTGCAAGCCTCTTGGGTTGACACACAATGCAGGGACCTGCCTTATTCACGATCTGTTAATTGCTAGAGTCTCTCACACCATACATGGTTGACATGATAAAATCATGTCAAAGGGGGGAGGGAAAGGGTTAATGTAAAGTTAGTGCCAGAACAATAATTCTGTAGGTAATCTCCCATTATGCTCTACACATATTCCATACAACTTCTGTTTACATGCTTATGAACAATTATGTTATGGTAAACTGATTAAACAGGAATGAGACAAAGCTATAGAGCTTTGAGGGTGGGACAATGGATTGGGGACAGGAGGGAGGGGTAGGGGGGTCAGGACAAAACTGGCGGGAGAGAGCATCTGGCTTAATGTTGCAGAAGGCAGACCTATAAGTGATGTTAAGATTGAATCTAGCAAAAAATAAGGCCCAGCGGGTCTGCCTGGCATTCAGCCTGCAGGCCGACTGAAGATATTCTAAATTTTTATGATCAGTCCACACAATTACCGACTGGGCCGCTCCCTCCAACCAGTGCCTCCACTCCTCGAGGGCCAATTTAATGCCCAATAGCTCTCGATCTCCTATGTTGTAATTCCTCGCCGCCAAGAAAAATACACACATGGGTGGAGCTTCTGATCTGGAGCCGAGCACTGTGATAGGATAGCACCCACCCCCAAGTCAGAAGCATCCACCTCAAAGATAAACTGGAGCTTGTGCAATAATCCAAAATGGTGACTCTCGTCCACCGAGCTTAAACAAACTTTTCCACAGGTAGTTTTTTTTCTCTTTTTGTAATTAATCCATTAACTGACTGGTCCGTGAATTTACAGTATGTCAACACAACTGAAACTATCCCCCGAAGTCACAAAATCAATTACCTTCCAGCAAGTCCACCGAATTGGGCAAAAAAATTCCCAGAATAAACGTCCCAGACCGATTGTTGCCAAATATGAGCATTTCAAGCAAAAAATTTTGGTACAGAGGCAGGGCAAGCAGCTTAAAAACACCAATTATGGTCTAAATGATCAATTTCCGCAGGAAATCTTGGAAAGGAGAAGGAAGCTTTTTCCCATTAGAAAACAAAACATCCAAGAAGGTAAATGAGCTATTGTTTCTGTGGATAGACTGTATATAGATGGCAAGCTCTTTATGGATGAAACTATAACGCCCTGGTTATCCATCCATCCATCTTCTTCCGCTTAATCCTTTTTTTTTTTGAGTGGGGGGGGGCTGGAGCCTATCCCAGCATCTTTGGGCGAGAGGCCGGGTACACCCTGGACAGATCGCCAGTCCATCGTAGGGCCAACGCAGAGAGAGAGACAACCATTCACTCTCACAGTCATACCTAAAGACAATTTAGAATCCCCAGTTTGATGCCAGTTAACCTAACGTGCATGTTTTTGGCATGTGGGAGGAAACCGGAGAAATCCCGGAGTAAACCCACACAGACACGGGGAGAACATGCAAACTCCACACAGATCACTGTTGGTCGGGGGCTGGGATTGAACCCAGGATCCCCCGGCCAAGGGTGAGTTGCTGTGCGGCCACAGTGCTAACCACTCCGCCACCACACTGCCCACGCCCTGGTTATTCTAGAGCCTATTTTGTTTGTTTTTTTTGCTACAGGTGGAAAAAGAATGTGATTATGCGCAGGTCTCTTACTCAATCTCAGTTTAATTTGTTAACATTTATCAAAATGTTTTTTTTCTTTGTTGCTGAGGTTGTTGTTTGTTTGTTTGTTTGTTATAGCTAATTTTGTTGAAGTTGTTAGGTCATTGTTGTATATTATCTGCATTTTTTTCACCACTTACTAACCTTTATGTCTGTTTTCTCTCATACTTCTGGTTTATGGGAAATGACTTTAATTACATGCACCCCATTTGCTTGCAGTTGCAGGCAAATGGAACAGAGACATTATGCGCGCACACCCAATCATAAATGTGTAAGTGTATATTTTACACACAACATATATATACACACGTATGCATACATTACAGACACATAATCACATAGGCACATTTAGTTAGCCTTTATCACATAGCCAGTTAGTGAAAACATGTCCACATTTAAGTTTGTCATGTGGAACATCCGTGGAATTGGTACCAGGGAGAAGAGGCTAAAAGTTTTTAATTGACTGGAGGATCTACAGGCAGACTTTGTCTTATTACAGGAGACACATGTCTCTAAGTCGTCTGTAGATACGCTCATCTCCCCGGAATTCGCCCACATGTACTCAGCCGGCTTTAATTCTAAACAAAGGGGTTAGCTATACTGATAAACAGAAGAATACGCTTTGTTGTGAATAATACCATAACAGATCCGGAAGGTAAATTTATAATACTAAAAATGTCAGTTCAAAATTTGGGTCTATGTATTGCAAGCGTTTATAGCCCAAATGTTGACGACCCATCCTATTTTCACACTTTTTTCACTTTTCTTTCTAAGCACTTGGAAACTACACTCATAATAGGGGGAGACTTCAACCTGGTATTAAACCCTGCAATCAACAGGCTCACTGTATCGGGGAATTATCAAAAATGGCAGGCTACTGACACTCTCAAACAATACATGAATGATTTTGGTCTTTGCGATGAATGACGTTCTCTTCACCCAACTCTTCGGGAATACACTTTTTTCATCAGTTTATAGTTCACATTCACGTCTAGATTTCTTTTTAGCCAGTAACTCTATTGTGAGGGACATCACAGACACTGACATATGTTCAAATCAAGCTTTTAGCGATCACCATCCAGTATCTCTTACACTAGTAAATAAGAAAGCTACAAGGGAAACTAGGAGCTGGAAATTTAATATAGCACTACTAAAATACATAGACTTTATTAACTACTTTAATAAAGAGTGGGAATCATATCTGAAATATAATGATGTGCCAGGAATATCCCCATGTGTTCTTTGAGAAGCAGCAAAAGCGGTCATGCGAGGTAAAATAATCTCTTACTGTTCATATAAGAATACAAAAGAAAAAAACACAGGTACTGGAGTTAGAACAGAAAATTAAATCACTGGAGACGACCTGTGTTCTCCACAGGAACAGACACTTAACAATCTGAGAAAATTAAAGCTGGAATTAAAAGAAACTACAAACAAAAGAGCACAGTTTTTAATACAAAGACTGCGTCTTGAGAAGTTTGAACATAGTAATAAATCGGGGCAAAATCTTTGGAACCAGCTTAGATTGAATAAAGAAAAAACAACTATCCACTCTATTAAGGATATGACTGGAAATATTACCCATGAGCCTGAAAAAATAAATAACTCCTTCAGAAAGTTTTATGAAAACCTCTACTCATCTCAAATTAACCCATTTGACTCAGAGATAAATAATTTTTTGGACGATATTAGCTTACCACAGTTAAATAATGAACATATTGCAGCTCTGGATTCACCTCTTCTGGTGTCTGAACTCCAGGAGGCACTTAAGCACATCCCAAACAACAAAGCTCCAGGACCAGATGGTTTTCCAGTAGAATTTTATAAAGAATTTTGGCCTGTGATGGCACCTACTTTCTTTAAATGGTGAACCAAATTAAAGAAGACTAGAAAAGCACTCGGAGAGCGCAGACCTCCGCCAAGCGCCACAGTTCCCCAAGAATCCTTTAAAAAATTCCTGGATCCAGACGGTGATCCGGATCACTACCAAAATGTAATCATCTGTCGGATACCCCATTTCTGACAATGTCTGAAAATTTCATGAAAATCCATCCATAACTTTTTGAGTTATCTTGCTAACAAACAAACAGACAGACAGACAGACAGACAGACAGACAAACCAACGCTGATGAAAACATAACCTCCTTGGCGGAGGTAATAATGTAATCCCTCCAAATGTGAATTTGGCTAGTATTATCCTGCTCCTCCACAAGATAAGTCTTTATGCTGATGATGTATTGATTTTCCTTGAAAACTCACAAAGACCTCTTCTTCAGACAGTGGTGCTCATTGATAAATTTTCATCATTATCAGAATACTCTATTAATTGCGGTAAATCAATGGTCCTACCTATAAATTGTAATTTTTTAAATACATCTACTATTCCAATACAATCAGGTAATATTAAATATTTAGGAATAGATATTTCCCCCTGGCTCTCAGAGTTATTGCAACTAAATCACATTCCCCTTTTCAAAACAATACAAGACAACCTTACACGCTGGAGGACACTACCTATATCACTAATGGGAAGAGTTGCAACCATTAAAATGATGGTCCTTCTTAAAATCAACTATTTGTTCTCTATGATTCTTACCCAACCACCAATGGCCTGGTTTAAGTCTCTAGACCCAAATGTAAGTAAATTTTTATGGAAGGATCAACCATCACGGATTAGTTTAAAAACTCTTCAAAAAGCGAAAGAGTGTGGAGGCTTAGATCTACCAGTTTTTTAAATTACTTTTTAGCCAATAGACTGCAGTTTGTTTCAAAATGGACAAAATCAACCCCACTAGGAAACCCATGGTTAGATACTGAACAGGCTCTCTGTGGGTCGCTAAATATCTCTGACTTACCTTGTCATATCCCGAGCACTTTTGTCCGCGCTCGGGTTATTCCTTATCCCTGTCAAGTTTTGACAGCTGGTGTCGTCACATGGGTTTCCCGGGCTCTGATTGGCCAGACGCTCGGGAGCTCTCAGCTGTCAGAACCTGGGCAGCTGCGCCGCGTTTCCAATCATGAGCAGCTGGCTTTAAATGTCAGTGCGAGTGAACTGGACTCTGCGGCTGTCTCGTCAGAAGTCTTATGACTTACCCCTGTCTCCTTACCACATGCTCCCTGGGTTCCTCGACGTATCCCGCTGCATGTAAGTGATTCATTATTTGGAATTGTCTTCTCCCTCGCTGACGTTCCTTCCTTATTACGGCGGATGAGAGCTCCTCGTCTCTGCCATAACTCTCTCCCTGTTCCACGTTTTATATTCCCTGCCTTTGCGGCGTACGAGTGCCCCACGCCCTAGCCGCTAACCTTTATTGTGAATTTATATTGTGTTGTGTAACGAAGCCTGCGTGGCAAGTTGTATTGTGCACCTAAGTCCTGTGCGTTATAAATAAAGGAACTGAATTGCAACTTACTGAACTGTGGCGTCTTATGCTGGCTCGTGAGGGCCAGCCGTGACATACCTTTTATAAGTCCCTGTATTAAACGCCATGACTGTTTTAAAAGCATTAATATCAGCTCCTCTCTGATGGCTTGGTGGAAATTTTGAAAAATAACGGGTTCTTCACTTGTCCCCTGTAAACTCACGCCCATTTGGAATAATCTTGATATCTTGCAACAAGAGAATAACTGATGTTTACTGCAATAACATCTACGGCAATATCTACTGTATGTACATATGTATATTAGCTGCTCTTGCTTGCTTGTTTTTTTTCTTGCCTTCTGATTGTTGCTCTGAGTGTTGCTATCCCCGTGTTGTTGCAATCCTGGAATTTCCCCGTTGTGGGACTAATAAAGGCTTATCTTATCTTATCTTATCTTAGAAGGGAATAAATAACTTAGAACATCTTATTCCTGTCATAAAGTCCTGTTGGCTTCATCCAGCAATGACCTACAGCTCTTGCTGGGACGGTTTGCCGCTGAGTGTGAAGCGGCTGGGATGAGAATCAGCACCTCCAAGTCCGAGTCCATGGTCCTCAGCCGGAAAAAGGTGGATTGTCCTCTCCGGGTTGGGGACAGGCTCCTGCCCCAAGTGGAGGAGTTTAAGTATCTTGGGGTCTTGTTCACGAGTGAGAGGAAAATGGAGCGAGAGATCGACAGACGGATTGGAGCAGCATCTGCAGTGATGCGGACGTTGTACCGGTCTGTTGTGGTGAAGAGGGAGCTTAGTTCTAAGGCAAAGCTGTCGATTTACCAGTCAATCTACGTTCCTACTCTCACCTATGGTCACGAGCTTTGGGTAATGACCGAAAGAACGAGATCGCGGATACAAGCGGCTGAAATGAGCTTTCTCCGTAGGATTGCTGGACTCACCCTCAGAGATAGGGTGAGGAGCTCAGTCATCCGGGAGAGGCTCAGAGTAGAACCGCTGCTCCTCCACATTGAAAGGAGTCAGTTGAGGTGGTATGGGCATCTGATTAGGATGCCTCCTGGACGCCTCCCACTTGAGGTGTTTCAGGCACGTCCCACTGGGAGGAGACCCCGGGGCAGACCCAGGACTCGGTGGAGAGACTATGTCTCCCAGCTAGTCTGGGAACGCCTTGGTATCCCCTCTGAAGAGCTGGAGCAGGTGGCTGGGGAGAGGGAAGTCTGGGCTTCTCTGCTTGAACTGCTGCCTCCGCGACCCGGACCTCCGGAAAAGCGGTAGAAGATGGATGGATGGATGGATGAACATCTTATTCAAGGTGGAAGTTTAATCCAGTTTCAGGAACTAGTGTCACAGTACGACATTTTGAATACCAACAGCTTAAATCCATAATAAAAGCAAGATTCAATCTTAATCAGACAGATTTAGAGGTACCAGTTAAGGTGGCAGAGTTTCTAAATCTTCGTTCCCCTAAATTGATATCGAAAATACATGGACTATTATCAAAACTGGATGAGTCCGTATCTCTTCCAATATCAGGTTCAGGTTCAGGTTCAGGTTACTTTATTTGTACCCGTAGGTAGATTTGTAGATTTAGATTTAGATTTAGGTAGATTTAGGTATCAAAATGGGAGACAGACCTATCAATCAATCAACAAGTTTCTGGACACAAATATGTTTAAACACTTTTAAGATGACTAAAAACTCTAACTTGTAACTTATACAGTATAAAGTTCTACATAGAATTCATTACACAGGACAAAGGATGTGACATGAGTTCAGACCCAGGGAACACGCACACAGGCTCGAGTCAATTGCAACAAAGGTTTATTAAATAGTGAGTGTGTGTGGATGTGTGAGTGCGGGAGCTGATGCGCTGCTGGAGGACAGGATGCACCGAGGACAGAGCAGCGCGCCGTATGGCCAGACAACCCTAGGGCTGAGCAGAGGAGAGATTAGTCGCTTAGCCAAGCCCGGTGAATTAATACTCGGACTGTGGCTTACTTGCAGATGTTTCTGGTGGTGAGCCACAGGTCTCCTGCCTGGAGGACAGCGCTCCAATGCACGCTCGGCGCAGCGGGTAAGAGAGGAGCTGACGAGGAGAGGTTCCGCTGCCAAGGAATCCACCTGTGCACAGGGGAGAAGGACTGGAGAAAAGGTGAGTAATAGAATGATGGTTTACATAGGAGGCGATGGTTGAAGATCTTAGGAGAGTTGTGGAGAAGGCGAGTGTGGGTAGCACAATCTCAGATGAGCAGATGACTCCAGGCTGAAGCGCAGGGCAGAGCGGGCTAAATAGCCCGGGCTTGATGAGACGCAGGTGTGTTCACAGCTGGAGCTAGAGATGGGCGAGAGTGAGCTGTGACAGTACTCCTCCCCCAAGAAGCGCCTCCCGGTGCTGGCTTACCTGGGTGCGCCAGATGGAACTCCGAGATGAGGCGTTTGTCCAGCACAAACAATGGACGCACCCAGGACCTCCATTCGGGGCCATACCCCTCCCAATCCACCAGGTATTGCAGCCCGCGACCTCGGCGGTGGGAGTCCAAGATGGAAGAGACCCTCCACGCCGGGTCGCCGTCGATGATCACAGGTGGGGGGGGGGGGCCTAGGAGGTGGACAGAGAGGGTGAGACACCACAGGCTTAACACGGGAAACATGGAACGTCGGGCAGACGCGGAGGGAGGGGGGAAAGCCAGATGCACAGCCACCGGGTTGATGATTCTTGTGATTGGGTAGGGGCCAATGAAGCGTCGAGCCAGCTTCTTCTTCTTGGCCTTCAGGTTGATATTCCGCATAGACAGCCAGACTTGCTGACCCACCTCATAGCACGGAGCGGCCCTCCTGTGGTGATTAGCTGCCCTGGTGTTGCACTCAGCCGTGCGTAAAAGCACACGGCGCACAGTTGTCCATATGCGCCGACAACGCCTGAGATGGGCCTGGATGGAAGGCACCGCCACCTCCCCCTCCTCTTCAGGGAACAACGGGGGGGTCATACCCAAGTGATGCTCGGAAGGGGGACATCCCGATCGCTGATGACAAAGTGGCATTGTGCGCATATTCAACCCAGGGCAGATGTGTGCTCCAGGAGGAAGGATTGGAGGAGGTGACGCAGCGCAGAGCGGCCTCCAATTCCTGGTTCATCCGCTCGCACTGCCCGTTGGACTGGGGGTGGTGGCTGGAGGACAAACTCACCGTGGCCCCCAGGGCTTTGCAGAAACACGACCAGACTCTGGACACAAACTGGGGACCCCGGTCAGAGACGATGTCCGCTGGGATCCCATGCGGCCTCACGACATGTTGGACCAATAGGTCCGCCATCTCCCAAGCAGTAGGAAGACCATGGAGCAGCACGAAGTGGGCGGTCTTAGAAAATCTGTCCACGATCGTCAGGATGGTGGTGAAGGAGTTGGAAGATGGGAGACCGGTAATGAAGTCCAAGGCCACATGGGACCAGGGTCTGCTGGGGGTCGGCAGAGGGTGGAGAAGACCAGCTGGAGGAGAGGAAGACGTCTTCCCAGTTGCGCACTGGGGGCAAGCGTGGACATAATTAGCGACGTTGCCCCAGAGGCCTAGCCACCAAAAGGACCTCTGAAGGAGCTCAATCAGACGGGAGATCCCAGGGTGACAGGTGAGCTTGGTGGTGTGAGCCCAGTGGATGATGTCACGCCGAACCGAGGAAGGAACGAACAGCTTACCCGCTGGTCCACCACCCGGGTTGGGTTCGGTTGCCTGTGCCCTCCGGACCTTGTCCCTGATGGACCAGGAGACGGCGCCCATGACACACGAGGCTGGAAGGATGGTATGATCCCGGTCCTCAGGGGCTTCAGGGGCAAATTGCCTGGACAGAGCATCCGCCTTATCATTTTTTGAGCCTGGGCGATAGGTGATAGTGAACCTGAAGCAGCCAAAGAAGAGAGACCAGCGAAACTGGTGGGCGTTCAGACGCTTGGCCGCTCTCAGGTACTCCAGGTTTTTGTGGTCGGTCCAGACCACGAAGGGCTGAGCCGCCCCCTCGAGCCAGTGATGCCACTCCTGGAGAGCAAGCTTGACCGCCAGGAGCTCTCTGTTGCCCACGTCGTAGTTCCTCTCCGCAGCCAATAGGCGCCGGGAGAAGAAGGCGCAGGGGCGGATCACCCCGTCCACCGGTGAGCGCTGAGATAACACCGCCCCCACCCCCGTATCAGAGGTGTCCACTTCCACAAGGCACTGCAGGGCAGGGTCCACCTGGGCCAGGACCCGGGAGGAGGAGAACTCCGTCTTCAGCGCCGCGAAAGCGGCCTAGGCATCCTCAGTCAACAGAAAAGGCACCTTGGGGGAGGTGAGGCGGGTCAGGGGAGAAGCGATGGCGAGGAACTGCTGGACCTGCTTGCTGGATGAGGGGGTGGGCCACTCGACAACCGCCTTGACCTTAGCAGGGCCGGGGATGATCTGATTATGGGATATGATAAACCCCAGGAAGGAGGTCTTGTCGGCTTAGAATTCACACTTCTCCGCTTTAACATAAAGTCTGTTCTCCAAAAGGCGCTGGAGGACCTGCCTCACGTGAACCTGGTGCTCCTCCCGCAACTGGGAGAAGATCAAGATATCATCTAGGTAAACAAAGATGAACACCCCCAGGAAATCGCGGAGAACATCATTAATTAGGCGCTGGAAGATGGCTGGCACGTTCGTGAGCTCAAACGGCATGACAAGATACTCGAAATGTCCGCTGGGCGTGTGGAACCCCGTCTTCCATTCGTCGCCCTCCTGGATCCGGACGAGGTGATATGCGCTGCGGAGATCCAGCTTCGTAAACCAGGTGGCCCCCTGCAGAGAATCACAAGCTGAATCCATCAACGGCAGCATATACCTGTCCTTAACTGTAATGTCATTCAGCGCCCGGTAGTCGATGCATGGCCGGAGCGACCCATCCTTCTTGGCCACGAAGAAGAAGCCAGCACCGACAGGAGACGAAGAAGGCCGAATGATGCCGGAGTTCAGCGATTCCTTGATATAAGAGTCCATGGCTTCGCGCTCAGGCGCTGACAGGTTGTACAGGTGACTGGAAGGCAAGGGCGCCCCTGGGCGGAGGTTGATGGCACAGTCGTAGGGGCGGTGAGGGGGAAGAGACAGTGCTTTAGACTTGCTGAAAACTATGCCAAGGTCATGAAACTCCGGAGGGACTAAGGAGAGGTCTGGAGGAGGCACGTTGGAGGAAGGAGGAGGGAGTGACGGGGCACAAGCGGCGGACTGGAGGCAGGCGCCCAGACAGAAGGTGCTCCAAGAGGGGACGCTCCCCAACTGCCAATCAAAGGTTGGGCCGTGCAGGCGCAGCCAGGGGTAGCCCAGAATGACAGAGGCGGCCGAGATGGGCAGCACATAGAAGCTGAGGTCCTCTCGATGGTTTCCGGAAATAATGACCGGGACTGTGGCTGTCCGATGAGTAACCCGCTCCAGGGGGGTGGCAGCGAGAGAGACCAGATTCAAGGGAGCCGGCAGGGGAAGGCAGGGGATGCCCAAATGGGTTGCCAGGCCCTTGGAGATGAAACTCTGCTCCGCCCCCGAGTCCACCAGTGCGTGAGTGAGATGTTCAGTGTGGTTGTGACAGAATTGAATTGGCAGCATTCACTTAGATAGGGGGTTAGGCTGGGATGCGTCCGCGAGGCCCCCTATGGTGACTTGCGGACTCCCCCTTTTGGCCGAACCGGGCAAGATTCCAAGGCGTGCTGGTCATCTCCGCAATACATGCAGAGCCCCAGCTCCCTCCGGCACTGCTTCTCTGCTTGTGGGAGCTTCACCCGGCCAATCAGCATCGCCTCCGGGTAGTCGGCGGACTCAGACGCGGGCAACGCCAGGGGGCGAGATTGAGAGGAGTGGGTAGGAGTACCGCTCGAGCGGCTGGAGGACTTCCGCTCGGTGGCCCGTTCTCTCAACCTGTTGTCCAGACTGATGGTGAGGGAGATCAGCTCGGAGAGCCGCTCCGGCAGATCCTTGCAGGCCAATTCGTCCCGAAGGCTGGCATTCAGGCTACGGACGAAAATGCTGCAGAGGGCAGCATTTCCCCATCCAACTTCCGCCGCCACAACCCGGAAGTCAACAGCGTAGTCGGCGGCTGACCGGCTACCCTGGCGAAGATTTAGCAACCGGGTTGTTAGCACGTTATCACGGTCCGAATGATCAAACACCTCGTTAAAGTCTCGGACAAACTGGGCATAAGTTAGGTTAGTGTAGCTGGGTCGCGCCATGATGGCGTAGGCCCAAGCTAACGCTCGCTCTTCTAGGAGGTTGGCGATGTAACCAATTCGGCTGTGATCCGTCGGGAAGTCCCCGGGGACATGTTGGAACACCGACTCACATTGGAGAATGAACCCACGCACCTCACCGAGCTTGCCGCCGAAGCGCGTGGGCGTGGGGATTGGAGTGAGCCGGGCTGGTGCCCCCGGGTTAGCCTGGTCAGCCGGAGGAGCAGAGGGAGCTAGGCCACCCTGAGGACCCGGAGGGAATGCATGCGGGGGATCCAGACGATCCATCCGGCGGGTGAGAACGGTGAGCTGATTCAATATCACCTGTTGCTGATGTATTACCTGATCGACTCGAGCCTCTAAGTTGGTTAGCCGGTGTGTGAGCCTGCTGTCCGCTGGGTCGCGCTGCTGGAGTCGTACTGACATGAGTTCAGACCCAGGGAACACACACACAGGCTCGAGTCAATTGCAACAAAGGTTTATTAAATAGTGAGTGTGTGTGGATGTGTGAGTGCGGGAGTTGATGTGCTGCTGGAGGACAGGATGCACCGAGGGCAAAGCAGCGCGCCGTATGGCCAGACAACCCTAGGGCAGAGCAGAGGAGAGATTAGTCGCCGAGCGAAGCCCGGTGAATTAATACTCGGACTGTGGCTTACTTGCAGATGTTTCTGGTGGTGAGCCGCAGGTCTCCTGCCTGGAGGACAGCGCTCCAATGCGCGCTCGGTGCAGCGGGTGAGAGAGGAGCTGACGAGGAGAGGTTCCACTGCCAAGGAATCCACCTGTGCACAGGGGAGAAGGACTGGAGAAAAGGTGAGTAACAGAATGATGGCTTACGTAGGAGGCGATGGTTGAAGATCTTAGGAGAGTCGTGGAGAAGGCGAGTGTGGGTAGCACAATCTCAGATGAGCAGACGACTCCAGGCTGAAGCGCAGGGCAGAGCGGGCTAAATAGCCCGGGCTTGATGAGACACAGGTGTGTTTATAGCTGGAGCTAGAGATGGGCGAGAGTGAGCTGTGACAGGATGTCCAAAATGGGCCTGAGTCACACAAATATCTGCTCTCACTCCAACAGCAACGTCCCGGATAGCTATATGCATGCTATGTGATCCTGTGCACTGGTTCAAATGTTCTGGCAGAAGACACGTGAGGACTTGTTGGCATGGCTTGGGTATAGTGTCCCATCCTCACCCACACTTTGCATACTAGGTGATTTAACCATTTGAGTGTGTCTGTCACCGAATTGCGACATAACCCCTAGTGGTCAAGAGTGGTAAATATTTTTTGTTAATAAAATAGTTCAGATTTCCAAGGCTATAACTTGACAGTGGTAAGAGATAATGGCTTACTGTCAATTAGAAAGATGTAAAATATGATCCAAAGTTACAGATAGGAATAAATGTACACATCTAATTTGCATAATGTCGCGGCAGCTCTTCAAATTCCATAACTCATTCAAAACTGGACTTTGGACATATTTACACAAAGAATGGTTCAGTCTTTTGACAGTTTTTTGTACAGAGGTACCTCATCACCTTATCTTCAAAGTGTATAAACAAGAAATCAGTACAATATTTTAAAAAAACCCACAGAAATTCATCATTTACCAGTGGCTAACGGGACTCGCTTGCTGCCGTAGTCACTGCATTTCCGTCCATCGTGGTTGTTATTTTGCGTTCTGTTGGTCATTTATGCTCTCTACCACATCTACAAAGTCTTATTATTATCCCACATAAATTTTACTTGTATCCCGCGGCTATATTCCATGTAAGAAGGCATCTAAGTGATGGCACACGATGATGGACGGCAGCCATATTAGCTTCCTGGGCAAAAAGCATGGAAACAGGAAAAGGAAATGAGGAGTTCTTCTTCTTTGGTGTATTACATGTCATCCATTGAGTCCTCCAACGGATGTCTGCCACCTTCTGAGACTGGCAGATCAGTACAAATCAGTACAAATCCTAAGTGGAGCCGGCGATGTCACAGTGAGATGACAGGCACAGCGCCGCGCTCTGCCACTAGGGGCACGCAAATTCTCACACTCTAAGGATTAAGTGAAATAAATATAGATACAAGGATGTCACACATGGTTCTCTCCGCCTTATGCATCACAAAGAAAACTATCCTCATGAATTGGAAATCAAGAAATAACTTATGCATGACTTATTATAATAACTTACTATTAGATTATATTAGCCTGGAGAGAATGTCAGCCTCCTCAAAAAATCAATTGGCAGAATTCAATTCTCTCTGGTCCCCACTTATTAATTCTATAACCTGAGGGGTGGCAGGCGGTGGCTTGCTCTCCTTGGCGCCTCTAGCGGCTGTCTGTGCCCCAACTGCGGGTGACTGTGTGTCTGGCCTGGGGGGGTTGGTCGGGGTGGGCTGTGGGGTGGGCCGGGGGGGTGGGCCGTGGCCCCCGGCCGGCTGGCCTCACCTCCTGGTGGGGTCTGGGTCTGGCCCTGGGCCCCTGGTGCTGGGGGGGAGGAGTGTTCAGTGGTGCAGGTTTGCCCCGGTGTGTCCTTGCATGGTGGGGTAGTGTTCTCCCTGGGGCCCTGGTGGCACCCTGGGGCAGGTGCCTGCATCCTGGGTCACCTTCCCCATCCACTGGGGTCTGCGTGTGTGTGTGTGTGTGTGTGTGTGTGTGTGTGTGTGTGTGTGTGTGTGTGAGAGAGAGAGTGGGTGTGAGTCGGGGCTTGTGTATGAATGGGTGTGGAAGTGGGTGTGTGTGTTGTGAGTGGGCAGGTGGGGCTGTGTGTGGGTGTAGGTGGGCATGTGTGATGGTGGGTGGGGGTATGTGTGTGTATGGGTGCGGTTACCTGTGGGTGGATGTCTGGGGGTGGTGGATGTGTGTATGGGTAGGAGAGTTTTGTTGGGTGACAGGGGTGGGGCAGTCCATCTAGTGGCAAGGGGGGTTGATGTTTTGGGGCCTGCTTGTCCCGGCCACCCTGCTGTTGTGTTGTGGGGTGGGGCGCTTTGTCGTATTGCCCCTGGTGTCATTGGCGGCGGGTGTTTGTTGGTGCTCAGGGGTGGTTGGGGGGGCTGTTGGCATGGGTTGGTGGCCGTGTTTCTGTTAGGTTGCTCCAGGGTGGCTGTGGCTGCAGAGCGGCCTGCCGCTGTTAGTCTGCGTCTGGGGTGGGTGGTTGGTGAGCTTGCGTGGGCGCTCGGGGGTGTTGCTTGGCATGTGGGGTGCCGTGTGGGTTCTGCCCATTGTTCACTATTGTGACTATTGTTGTCCATGTTTGTGTGGGTAAGATGAGTGGGAATAGTTATGGCTGCCCCATCATGTTTGTGGTTCTGGAGTGCCAGGGCGCGATACTGGTGGGTCCTGGTCTGCTTGCACTGGCAGCCCTCACCCTGGGTTGGGATTTGGGGGCAGTAGGTGGCCTCATGAACCAGTTTGCAAGCTGGCTTCTGGGGAGGGGGGATGGCCTAGCTTTTAGACTGCCTCTCTCCCAGTCTTATTTCACGCCCTCCCCCTCCCCCTTACTCTGGGTGGAATACACATCTTCTTGGATACATTTAGAGCTTTGGGGTGGGGGGTGCCACACTGTGTCGGTGAAGGGGATACCTTTGCTGCGTGGTGGGGCTGCCCTCACCTCAATTTTAATTGCATTTTAGACACTGAGGGCTTCGGTGGATGGGGGCGCCGCTGCCCATTGCAGTGGCTAGAGGTGCTCCAATCACCATCCCTCCAATTTTAATTGCACTTTGGTAATCCACACAATTACATCATATAACCGACATACACCCACCATGTTTTGTGCAGGGGGGAGGGGGGTGGGGGCCCAGTGGGGAGCCTGGGACCTGTCATGTTGTCTAAATCCCTGGATGCTACTAAATGTATAGATGCAACCAAGGGAGTGAGAGCGGGACTGAATATTAGAGTAAGTGAGAGTGAGAGGGTGATGAATGGAGGTAGTGATGGTGGGTCGGTTTTGTGTGGTGCTTTGCGTGTTGGGTGGCATCTCGGGGCCCCTGCGGTGGTCTCCTGATCAGTCGCTTGGGTGGGCGCCGGGGGTGGGGGTCTGCTTCTGTGACCCCCGCCAGCGATCTCCCCGACCGCTGCCAGGCACTGGTGCGTCTTCAGGCTCACTGCATCTGCTTCTCACCTGCCTTATGAAACAAGGGTAAATGAGGGGTGAGTTTGGGCAGGTACAGGAGTGAGAGAGAATGGTTTAGTCTGGGTGAGTGAGAAGGAGTTAATGTATATGGGTGCGCATGGGAGCATGTGGGTGTGAAGGTGTGGGGTGGGGTGTGTCTGCGAGTCGGGAGGTGCTGGATTAAAGGGGTAGTGCCTCTCGGCAATGTGGGCTCCCCTGGGTGGGGGGACTTCTTTGGGCATGGGGGTCTCCGGGGTGTGCGGCGTTGTGGGGGTGCCTGGGGGGGCTTGCGCCTGGGGGCATGGGCTAGTCTCCAACCCAAGGGATGGGGTCGCTGGCTTCCTGGTGCCTGAGGCCCAGGCGCGGACGTTGGCCCCGCTGGGGGGGTAGAGGGCTGGCGGGTCCGAGGATGTGGGCTCGCCGCACTGGCTGCCTGGTGACCTGGCCTCCCTCGATCGTCCCTCCGGGGGCGGATGCCTGGCTTTCCTGGGGCTTGCTGATCTTGGACGTTTGTGCCCTGTGAGGGTTGGTGGCGTTGCCTTGCCTGCTCAGGGTTCCCGGGGGGGGAGAGCTACTGCGACCGCACCCCCGCTTCGTATGTTTCCTGACAAACCATTCACATGCACACACTTATTTTGCACGCACTCTCATATATACACACGCAGACGTACAAGCACAAGTGTCTCTCCTTTAACAGGTGTGAAAACCAGACTCGTGTTGAGACATCTTCGGTGGAAGAAGCAGTTTGTCTTTTGTTTGTTTTAGTTGTTGGTTTGTTTGTCTTTTTGTCTGTTCCCCTCCCTTTCTTTCCCCCTTCACACACTTCCTTTCCCTCTTACCCGACAGGATCCTCTTCCCCATCCTGTCTGGTCTTCCATGGGTAAAATAATTAAAATAAAGTATTTAAAGTTATTATAGGAGGCGTTTACAGTATAAGCGATTCGGATGAGAATCTTTATCCGAAATAAAGATTAATTCATTCATAGTTATCTTCTTGGCAAAGTAAATCTGTTTTGGTACAGTAAAGGTGACAGATCCCTGTTCTGCTTGCCTAGCTGCCTGACAGGACAAGGGGAAAAAAATAAGATAAACTGGAGCTTGGGGTCGACCTGGGCCAAGATTGGAGTGTTGGAGAACAGGCCTTTTAATTTGAGAAAGGCCCGTTCGGCTGCCTCGGACCAACTAAAGGGTACCTTTATCGAGGTCAGCTGAGTCAGAGGCTGTGCTATCCCACTATAGTTTCTAATGAAACAGCGATAAAAGTTTGCAAACCCCAAGAAGCGTTGCAGCTCCTTGCGGGAGTGGGGTGTAGGCCAATTCAGCACAGCCTCCACCTTGGCCAGGTCCACCCTCAGCTCTCCCTCAGCTATGAGAAAGCCCAGAAAAGAAGTGGAGCGAGTAGAAAACTCATATTTCTCGGCTTTAAAGTAAATCTGATTCTCCAAGAGCCGCTACAGAACAGTCTGGACATGGACTGTGTGTTCGTCTGGTGAAAAAATCAAAATGTCATTGAGATAAATGAAAACAAATTGATTAACCATGTCGCGGAGGACGTCATTGATCATCCGCTGGAAGACGGCAGAGGCATTAGTGAGCCCAAAAGCATCACTAGGTATTCAAATTGCCCCAGATGTGTTTTAAAAGCTGTCATCCACTTGTCCCCTTTGTGAATGCGCACCAGATGGTAAGTGTTACGCAAGTCCAATTTAGTGAACACCGACGGGCACTGAAGGAGCTCAAACACGGAGTTTATCAGGGGCAGAGGATACTTGTCCTTAATAGTGATCATGTTGAGCTTGCGGTAGTCAGTGCACGGGCGTAAGGAACCATCCTTCTTCTCCACAAAGAAAAACCCCGCCCCAAGAGGAGCCGATGATGGCCGAATAAGGCTGGCGTTCAGAGACTCTTTAATATAGCTCTCCATCGCCTCCCTTTCCGGCCCTGAAATACTGTAAAGCCAACTGGACGGCAGCCGTGCACCCGGGAGGAGGTCTATAGCGCAATCATAAGAGCGATGGGGAGGTAAGGAAAGCGCAGTAGCCTTACTAAAGACCTCCCTGAGATCATGATAAATTTCGGGCACAAGACTGCAGCTCCGTCGAAAGGGAAGAGATGGAGATCATAGGTGAACATTCGGCCGAAATGAGGCAGGAGGCTAAACAATACGGGCTCCAGAATGAGATAGAATTATTAGCCCAGTTAATGATAGGATTATGTTTCTGGAGCCACGGATAACCCAGGACCACCTTGTGACCAGATTTGGGGAGAATATAGAACGAAATGGTCTCCTGGTGGTTGCTGGAAAGAAGGACAGACACCGGCTTGGTCTATTCGGTAATGGTGGCAACTTTTTCACCCGACAATGTAATCACACTTAAGGGCCTGGGCAATTTAATCATAGGGATGGCTACATGCCGTACAAACCGTGCCGAAAAGAAATTTTGCTCTGCCCCTAAGTCTATCAAGGCTTTAGTCCACTCGACCCCTGGAAACTGAATAAGGGCCGAAATGGATAGATTACCGGGGGGATGACTAGATTTACCGCCCCTCAGCTCCCCCATGGCTACTGACGAACCACGTCTTTTGGCCTCAGCTGACAGTCCTGCAGCGTGTGTTTCCGAGAACCACAATACATGCAGGTGCCGATTCTCTTTCGCCACTGGCGCTCCTCCGGAGACAAACGGCTCAGCTGAACTCCATAGGCTAAGAAAGAGAATCGGCTCCAGCTGTGTCAGCAGCTGGCAGGAGAGCACGCACAATGGGCAGGTGAGAGGGGGCCCTGCGCTCCTTCTCGCGCTGGCGGTGACGATTATCAAGGCTGATAGCCTGATCAATTAACCTATCCAAGGAGGAGGGGACCATATGAACCGCTAGGTCGTCCCGGAGGTGTTCATTTAACCCCTGGAGGAAGACGCTTCGTAACGAAACGTCATTCCACCCTGAGTCTGCTGCGATGACCCAAAACTCCACAGAGTAGTCGGCAGCTGACCGTCTACCCTGATGGAGTGACATTAAGCGGCTCATAATGCTCCCCTCGCTGTCTGAATGGTTGAAAGCGCGAGTGAATTCACCAACAAATCTTTCAAAGGAATATGTGGGACCCTCCGTGCTGTTGAGAATAGCTTGGGCCCAGCTGAGGGCCCAATCCCGCAGCAGGAGGGTCATAAAATGAATTTTTGAAGTGTCGTCCAGGTCCCCCCCCACACCTGGCCCAAATACAGCTGAATGTGACATAAAAATCCTGTACATTTCCCCACCACCCCCGCATATGGGGCAGGTGTGGGAGGTGATTCGGCGCACGATAGAAGAAGTCTGGGCGACAGGTGGAGGAACAAGCACCGGAAGAGACAAATGGCCCAAATAAATGAATGAATGAATGAATCTTTATTTCAGATAGATTAAAAGTAAAGATTAAAAGAAAGGAACAGAATAATATAACAAAGGGGGGGGGGGATCTAACAAGGACAAATAAAACAATAACTCCTCTGATTATACAGTTCAACATAAGTTATCCGAAATGGGTGATGGCTGAAGCCACAGCTTATATTGCCCACCCATATTCCATCCAAGAATTCAAAAGAAAAACAAAACATGAGTGATTACAGTTCAGAACAAAGCTAAGACAAAACGTGACAAAAAAAAATACAAAACAAAAACAAAAAACTAACCAACAGCACAACACAGACTGAATATGATAATTCTTATGTGATTTTACATGTCATCTTGTATATATGTTTGGAGTATTTCTTCCTTTAGTTTTTGTTTAAATTGTCCAAGCGTTATACATGACTTTAATTCAGGTCCAAAAGCATTCCACAATCTGACTCCTTGCACTGAGACACAGTGTTGCTTGGTGGTAGTTCTCACTGCAGGTTTTTGAAATATACAGGTTCCTCAGAAATGATATTGTTTCTCCCTTATTTGGAACAACTTTTGGATATTTGCGGGCAGTGATAGATTCTTCACTTTAAACATTATTACTGCAGTTTTAAAGTCAACCAGATCTTTCAACTTGAGAGCTTTTAATTTAAGAAAAAATGGGTTTGTTGGTTCCCTGCAAGCAGCTTTGTTTATTATTCTAATAGCTCTCTTCTGAAACATAAAGACTGGATATATGTTTGTTTTATATGTGTTTCCCCATACTTCAGTACAATATGTCATGTATGGGAGTATTAATGAATGATACAAAGTATATAGTGTGGGTTGATTCAGCAAGTATTTCATTCTGTGTAGTGTTGCGATTGATTTGGATATTTTACCTTTAATATAATTAATATGTGACTTACAACACAGTTTTTTTTATCAATTATTACTCCAAGAAATTTAATTTTGGATACCCTTTCAATCTCTACACCATTTACTCTGAGTTTAGATACTGAGTTGTTGTGATGGTTGTTAAAAATTATAAATTTTGTCTTACTTAAATTGAGCGTTAATTTGTTTTAATCAAACCACAGTTTAAGTTTTCTTAATTCCTTTCCGAGTGTATCCAAAAGCTGTTCCAAATTCTTTACACTGCATAATAAATTAGTGTCATCTGCAAACAATATTAAATCCATTTTTTCCGAAACTTTGCATATGTCATTTACATACATATTGAACAACAATGGCCCCAAAACTGAACCCTGTGGGACTCCGCAAATAACCTTCAGTAACTGTGAGTTTTTGCTACCAACACATTCATACTGATATCTGTTCTTTAAGTAACTACATTATCAGGACAGTGCTACCCCCCAATGCCATAATTTTGTAGATTCTTTAATAATAATTTATGATCCACTGTATCAAATGCTTTTTAAGATCCAGGAATATCCCAATTGAATACTCTTTATTTTCAACGGTAGTTGATATTTTTTCTATAAATTCCATTAGAGCAAATGCAGTTGTCCTCTTGTGTCTGAACCCATATTGCTGCTCACACAATAAATTATTCTTCATTATGAAGTTGTCAGTTCTGTCACAGAATATTTTTTCAAGTATCTTGGAAAATTGGGCGGTGCGGTGGTGCAGTGGTTAGCACTGCACCAGCACAGCAACTCACCCTTGGCCATGGGATCCCTGGTTCGATTCTAGCCCCTGACCAACAGTGATCTGTGTGGAGTTTGCATGTTCTCCCCATGTCTGCGTGGGTTTACTCCAGGAGTTCTCCGGTTTCCTCCCACAGGCTAAAAACATGCAAATTAGGTTAATTGGAGACTCTAAAGTGGCCCTAGGTGTGAATGTGTGTGTGAATGGTAAAGGGATAGCGCCATACCGTGGCTGCTTCATCCATCCAGGTGGATGCCGTCAAGTTCCCTTCTGGGGATCAATAAAGCATACAAAAACAAAAAAAAAAAAAAATTGCGGCAATAGTGAAATTGGTCTATAGTTTGAAAATTCCTCTCTGTCACCCGTCTTGTATATCAAAATTACTATACCTATTTTCATTGCACTGGGAAATATACCTGTTTGGAGAGACAGGTTGCAAATATAAATATAAATAAATATATATATATATACATACATACATACATGTGTGTGTGTGTGTGTGTGTGTGTATATATATATACACTACCGTTCAAAAGTTTGGGGTCACTTAGAAATTTCCTTATTTTTGAAAGAAAAGCACTGTTTTTTTCAGTGAAGATAACTTTAAACTAATCAGAAATACACTCTAATATCTAATATGCATTGCTAATGTGGTAAACGACTATTCTAGCTGCAAATGTCTTGTTTTTGGTTCAATATCTACATAGGTATATAGAGGCCCATTTCCAGCAACTATCACTCCAGTGTTCTAATGGTACAATGTGTTTGCTCATTGCGTCAGAAGGCTAATGGATGATTAGAAAACCCTTGTGCAATCATGTTAGCACAGCTGAAAACAGTTTAGCTGGTTAGAGAAGCTATAAAACTGACCTTCCTTTGAGCAGGTTGAGTATCTGGAAAAAATTATTATTTCAAATACAAATCATTATTTCTAACCTTGCCAATGTCTTGACTATATTTTCTATTCATTTTACAACTCATGGTGGTAAATAAGTGTGACTTTTCATGGAAAACACAAAATAATTGTCTGGGTGACCCCAAACTTTTGAATGGTAGTGCATATATATATATATATATATATATATATATATATATATATATATATATATATATATATATATGCTCGGTGATCATGCCTAGCTGCTGTGTAATAGTCTGCAGCTGTTGAGTTAGCACGGCCACCTGTCTCTCTGTGGCATCTAACTGCTCTAACGTGGAGTGCTCCACTGATGCTGCTCCCGTTGAGCTTGCAACAAGGCTGGCTCATTCTGTCATGATTGATTATAATTAGACAGCTCACATGCAGGGAGTAACACCAAAGGAAGCACACAGAGACAGAGTGACAAGTTTAATATGAATTTTATTAACTGCAAGAACACGCCTCCGCAAGAGAAAACCATCACTCGCCAGAGAAGGCACACAGCCTTTAATGAGAAACGAGAGCAGGTGTATTAGGAAGGAGGCTAGACAAATGGAAAATAGGATCACACTCATGTGGGAAGAACTGAGGACCCGGCAGCTGAACCCAGCACTTATGGCGAGCCTCCCAATGAAACAGGATAATGCAGGAGCACTGGGAGAGGTGTCTGACCGGGCGACGTCAGTCGCTGATGAAGTGATGAGGGCGGGGCAGGTGAGCGCACAACAACCCTGGAGACACACCACTAAGGAGGTAGCAACTTGAAACGAAGAGCACAAGGTTAAACGGTTTTTCTGAATGAGATGATTCTAGATCAAGCAACTGATGCAGATAGTTTGCCCAACGAGCCAGTGCTGAGAGGTAGAAGAGAGGTCTATTTAAGCACTGGCAGATCAAAGGAGAAGCTGCGTCTCATCACACAGGTGGAGATAATCACCTGCGGAGTAGGTGAAAGTTGAACCCGACAGGCGGGGGAGGACTGCGCTCACCAGACCATGACAGATTTAAAGCCTGTCACTTTAAGAAACATTCTTCAACTATTCAACTCTGCCCTCCCTCTTACATCAGTTAGCTGACTACCTTCTAGCCTCCTTCTAGCTTGGGTGAGCAGTGCTGGTTCACTGATCCGCAGTCGTTTGTGCATCTCATGTCACCCCAGCCCACACCCTAACAACCACGCTGAGATGCCACAATAAATCACCAGCATTGTGTGCTGGGTGACCCACCAATCGCTGCAACCCAAGGCCACTGGTCGAGCCATGGGCTATCAAAGGGCAATGTCTTGCTCCGTAGTACTCCACTCCTCTCCCATGGCCAGCCAGGGGATGCCCTGTCACGAAGCGGCTCCCCCACGCTTTCTGCGAGAGTAGAGCGGAACCGCATGGAGCCCCGGAGAATGTTGGGGGAGCTGGTTGTGAGAGCCAGCAGCTCCAGTCAGCAGCCTTGGCTCACAGCCTTGGCTCGCAGCCTTGGCTCACAGCGCAGGCGATTGTTGGGGCCTGGGGCCCCTGGAGGCTGTTGTCTGGACCTGCTGGCTCTCACATCCATCTTCCCGCGACCAGCACACTGGTGACCCACTGCGGAACCATGGCCAAGACACTGGGAGACGGGCCAGAGCGATGCACATTGTGGACCATGGACCGGTCAACCAGGTGGTAACAGGGATAGTCATTAGGGTGACTGAGATCTGAAGAAAGCAACAATATAAGCCGTGCTTAGTTTGAGCTTCCTGTTACCAGTGTTAGTTTGGGGGCTAATAGCTCAGGGTCTAATAGGCGACTGTTAGAAAAATTCTGAGTTTAAATTATTCAAAGTCAAAGATCAGGAGGAAAATTGAATTTATGTACGTTTATTTATAAAATAAATAAAGAGTGAGTCACCCCAATGGCCATTTAGGGGAGAGATTACAAAGTATGGTCTTCCACACACACTTAGAATCTCTAAAGAATGCATTCTTTGGGTCTGATATGTATATAGGTAAGTAAAGGAGGGGGGGAGGAGGATGAGAGGAGGAAGGGAGAGAGAGAGAGAGAGAGAGAGAGAGAGAGAGAGAGAGAGAGAGACTTTTAAAAGAAAGGCTTTATTGTACAATTCAAAAATGCAAAGAGAGAGAGAGAGAGAGAGAGAGAGAGAGAGAGAGAGAGAGAGAGAGAGAGAGAGAGAGAGAGAGAGAGAGAGAGAGTCCTGATAACAAGAGCTTATCCGGGGTGATGCCATAAAACAATCTACACAAGCTAGAAGTTCCTGTGCATTCCTGGGACCCAAAAAAGAACAGAACATTTCAAAGTGATTATCAAAATAGCTTAGATCATTCCTTACGCATGTACTGATCCTGTACTGATCCTCAGTCTGAATTCTCTGAAGGCCAATAATTGCTGACAGAAACATGCCAAGAATATATGAACTTATCCTATATGGAATGCACATATAAACATTAAACATGGCATATGAAAGGCATGATACTTCTCAAGTATAATAATACATTATCAGTAACAGTAATAATGTGGATAAATGGAATTTTTCTATCAGACCCCCCCCCCCCCCCGATGTTTAATAAAGTATCAGGATTAAAAGAAAAATAATCGAAGTGGTAGTGAATGAAATAATATAAGGATGTGTGTAAGAATTTACATGCTGTTATGTGTCTTTGCAAGTTAAAAATGTGTGTAGAATACGTCATTAAGAATGAACGTATGTAATGTGATCAAAATTAATCTTAGACTGTAGAAAATAAGAACACAGAAAATAATATGAAGATACTCAAAACAGCCTTAAATTGTATTACAACCATCAAACTCCTTAGGTTAGTATTACCCCTTTCACCATCCTCATCATCTGCAGCAGTTGTATGAAGACATATCGCTAAGCTTACAATAATCAGCCTCATCATCATATTACAGACTCACACAGGAAAAATCTGAAGTTATAAAAATCATTACCAAGTTTATGAGACTTCTCCATGAAGAGAAACACTAACTTAATGTTTTGTTATCATTGCCTGCAAAGCAATGAAGCTATGTGTATCCGAGGTATTACTATGACCATTTGCATCATTTTCATGGATAGAAGTAAAACAATAACCTCCTATAATAGGGCATACACCTCTACAGGTGGCAATTAGTCGATCAAGAACCATTCTATCCTTTGTTATAATTTTGTAAATGATGGTAGTCTATAATTAAGTGTTTTAATCCCTAAGGTATTCATATCCACTCTCACTCAAAGAAACGGTGAACAAAAAACCTCACTCCTCTACTTTCCATCTGAAATTGCATTCATGCTTCATAAATGGCATCATGTGGTAGAAAAGCATTTCTCTTCACCCTGCCCACCTGCCCTGCCGACATGATGAGAGTACGGTCAGTTGCCAAAACGGGGTACACAAACCTGCCCAGTGTCCTGGCCAGGTGCAAATACGCCCAATGACTCAATGGCCTTTAACAACATAAATCCTTGGTATAACACTCGCTCATTTCATTGGTCAAGCAGGGTAGCAGTACAGGGAAGAGACACGCTGTAAGCTGGAAAGGGACATCACCACTTCAAAAAAGAGGAGTTCCCTGATGAAATTAACCTTGCATTTGCAGAGTAAGGAGTGTCATCATGTTTCTAATCAGTGGAGTGATGTGTTGTGCCAGGTGTGATTCAAAATGAAGTTTGCTATATTATTTCTGTATATAGCCTCTCTTAAGAAACCAAACAGCCTGTGGTAGCTACATCATTTTAGCAATAAAAGATAATTTGCCTAACTGCTAGTGTTATTAAGGAGTAAACATAACAATTCTCTATTGTGTATAAGCAATGGAACAACTTATTAACCAATGTTAAGTATTACTAGAGGATGATGAGGATGATAAGGTAATAACACTAACCGCACTTTTCTTTCCCTTGTATTTTTCCCTTGTCATGATAAACAAACAGCCTGCTTCTCTATTAGCAGAGGTCGTTACTGGATGCCAAGTCATCAGCTGACACTTGCATAGAGAAACAGTTAAACAGAAATTTGTTGCTGTTTTTTTTTAAATAAGTATACAATATGTATTAAACAGTCTCTTGCTGAGGGTTTCAGGTGGGGTAAAACGTTAGATGCACCCAAGTGCCACGTCCTTCGTTTTCCGAAGCTGTTCAGGTCAGTAAGATAACCTTTGTGCTGTCCTTACCAGGGAGTTTTGGTCCAGTTTTCTGTGATGACCAGATCCTCTGGTTCGCCCAAGAGATGGGTGCACCTCCCACTGTTCCTTCATCACATGGTCCCTCTGGGAAGGGCAGTATGGATAACATCACTGTCAGTTGTCATTCTTTGCATATAATCTCCCAGAAACCCTTCCTCATCACCTAAGTTAAATGGCTTCAATAATAGGGTTTGCCATTCACAATTTCCCTATTTTTCTTATTTGTGTATTATACTAATCCTGTAGATTGTTGATGGTAAGCTAAATGGTTTCCTAGGTAAATGTTTGGTACTAATAATTTGGGAACTGTACCTAAATGTGACATGATTTGATTTGCAAAGTGTATTCCATTAAATGTTTTCCATTATCTAAGCATATAATTTCAGCTATTTTAAATTTTGATATTGTTTCAGTTTGTCACCATAGCCGTATTCAGATTAGTGCAGGGGAAAGTCTTTGTATATTCAATAAGTGTGTAAATAATTTCTAAACATTTTTACCTTCGCTCTTATTTAGCTCAATGACATTTATGCAAAGGTTTTGAAAAGACTAAGTTTATGCAGGGAAGATCAAATTATTTTGCTTTGAGCTCCCTAAAGCATTGTTCCCTTAAACGAGTAAGAATCTGTATTGTCTTTGTAGTAGATTCTAAATTAAGTCTTGCAGTAAACATAAATTCAGCACAAATTGGACTTTTCTTAGACATTTGGAATTTTTCTCATAAATTTGCATGGTTTTCTTCCTTATCAGTTTACCTTGTTTCTTATAAACATATTTCTTTTTACAATAATCTGCAAATATTTTCTTAAATATCTGAAAATTTATTGATGTAAATTTTAACTTCTCCTATTGAATGTTGTGATTTCATTACCAAGCGGTTTTATCTATATTTTTTCTCTTCATTATTGATCATTTATTGATAGTTTTTTATGTAATATCTATTTTTCTGAGGATCACTAATTACTTTTTGCTAATTAATTTCTTTGGTACTCTTTGGTACCCCCCCCCCCCCCCGATGCATGGAGACGCACATGCATCAAAGTTACAGGGTATTTGTTTGATGGGTGGTGTCTTTTTGTGTTACCACTGTTTATGTGTTACACAGTTAATTTCGATGAAAATTTATGAGCAGTATAGCGCCCCCTTTTTTTTTTTTTTCTTTTTCAAAAAAGAGGTTTCAATAATCATGGCTTCTTTTGTGTCGTCTCTTGACCTAATTTACAAATTCCATTTAGGAAAAAGCAATATAGCTGGCTGTGCAGATTTGGTATGATTTAGCATTTTTAACAACCATTCTGAGTTAGTCACTTAGACCACATCTGTCTGTCTAGTTGAACACAGATAGGTTGAATTTGTGTAAGTGAATCCTTGTGAAATATTGTGTCACACTCCCTCAGTCAATGGAAAGGTGGGCATATTGCCTAATTAGAATTTGGCTTAATTTTGTACAAGGAATGCCTTATTTTATATTCTTTGGTAAATTATGGTGTGGACTGTAGTCCTGAGGCACCGGGAGCACAGGCCAGGTCTGTAGCAGTCATTGTCAACAACACAAGTATACCTTATTACTGTCACATTTCTGAAATATGATACTGTCACACCATTTTGTGGTGAGTGGCATCATTGCAAGGTGTGAGATTGCAACGTGTCAGATGTATTCTGCAGTGTGAAGTCATATAAACACTACATTTTTAAAGTCAAAGTAATTTAAATTGATATGCTTTGTGTCATTTGCAATGTCATTTGTTCTACTTAGCTTCTTGTCAAATGAGAGGTTCTTTCCCCTGTAGCACCACTGTGCCCCCCCCCCCCCCCAGCCAATGAGCCATGACCATGCCTGTCACACACTGTCTGGCCTCCTCACATCTCCCACAACGATCAAATCTCAGTGCCATCCTGCAAAGAAAAACATTTTTGGGGAGGGCGGGGGGCTCAAAGCTACTCCTGTCCACACATCAGTATTTACATCGACAGGAGTGCAAATTTTATCACCCCATAAATTAATTTTGTTAATGTTCCAGTTATCATCAGTTTTGTGTCCCTTAAATGTTTATCCCAGTTGTTTATCCCACTGTTTATTATAATGTATAATGTTAAGAAACACAAGTGAATTATTGTTTTTATTATTTAAAAAAAAGAGGGGAGAACATGAGAGCAGGCTCTGTGACAGTTTTTGCTGGGACTTTTTCCCTCCTCTGATCAGAGTGGAATAAATGGCTCAAAACTTGGAAACCACCTATTGATTGAGACTGAGTCAATAATCAATGATGGATTGAATGGCGAGGAGGGCATGTCCATGGTAACAAGTGTGACATCATGGTAAAGTTGATGTGCAGTTATGATCATCCCTGTGGTCTGATGAATCTCAGAAAATTTCACGTCATTCAGGAAAATTGTGCATGAATAATAAAGAAAACAGTTTTCAGCAATTCTTCCTTTAACCATTAGGTGGCGCTGTAGAATTATATGAATATTATTGTATAGAACTGTTTAGAATTGGACTGATATCCATA
Organism: Pholidichthys leucotaenia; assembly: GCA_020510985.1. Taxonomy (NCBI): domain Eukaryota; kingdom Metazoa; phylum Chordata; class Actinopteri; order Cichliformes; family Pholidichthyidae; genus Pholidichthys; species Pholidichthys leucotaenia. The sequence goes on along the minus strand of CM035845.1, from coordinate 32,249,721 downwards.
ATATTGAATTTGGTTGAAATCCAACAATGCATACCAGAGTTATTGCTGTCAGAATGGTCATAGAATGATCATGGCAAGGCATCAAACTTCGCCATTCCCCTACGGCCAAACCATCGAGGTCTAAGAAAAGTTTTCAATAACTTTTAATGGCACATGGGTATAGATGATTGTCACCACAAATGAGCTCAATCGGACTAAAACCCAAGGACGAGTTCGATCAAATGCAAGTCAATAGCACGAGGTGGAAATCAGGTCACTGCCACTTCATGCCAAAATGTCCGACTTCCTGTTGGGTGTAGACCATCACTTCTATGGAGTTTTTTGCATGTCTTGACATGATAAACATGTCTTGACATGATAAACATGTCATCCAATTTTCATATTTCTGTGCGAAAGTAAGCACGTGGTACTCCCCATTGACCTCACATGTTAGGTGGTGCTGTAGAGTCATTTTTGTGGGGTCATTCATATTTCCTCCAAAATATTCAATTTTTCACCAGTCTTGAGGTCCTTGCAAGAAATGGTGAGTTTTCATGCACGTTCACTACCCCAAAAATAAAATCTTAGATGGAAAAGAAAAAAAAAAAAATTAAAGCTGCAAGCAGCTGTAAGCGGACCCTCGCCCCCCGTATAATCGGGGACCCCAGCACCCGTCGTACCTAGTTGGCTCAGAAAATTTCCCATTGTCACGGCAAGCGCTGCGTGAACAAGTAAACCATTTGGCGCAGTACTTCCTGTGAGCAGTAGGTGGCGCTATAAATGAATCTTTTTTTGTAGGCGCGTGTGGGGCGGGACTAATATCCATCATAGAAAATTTGGTGAAAATCAGACAAAGTTTGTTCAACTTACAACTTTCTGATGTTCCATGGCGAGGAGTCAACCTTTGCCATGTCGCCATGACAACACTTCCCTGTCAGTAATGTGTTGCCCACCCACATAGGACTACATATGACAGTCACCTGAACCTATGTTTCTGATTTCACGGCTCCAGGGCGTTCACAGCTACCCCAACAAGATCACTGATTGAATGGCGAGGAGGGCGTGTCCATGGTAACAAGTGTGACGTCATGGTAAAGTTGATGTACAGTTATGATCATCCCTGTGGTCTGATGAATCTCAGAAAATTTCACGTCATTGTGGCAAGGGGCGCGTGAGTAGTAAAGAAAACAGTTTTCAGCAATTCTTCCTTTAATCACTAGGTGGCACTGTAGATTTCTGTGAATATTGTTGTATAGAACTGTTTGGAATTGGACTGATATCAATAATATTGAATTTGGTTGAAATCCGACAATGCATGCCAGAGTTGTTGCCGTCAGAATGGTCACAGAATGATCATGGCCAGGCATCAAACTTTGCCACGCCCCTATGGCCAAACCGTTGAGCTTTAAGAAAAGTTTTCAATAACTTTTAATGGAACAAAAAATGGTGAGTTTTCATGCACGTTCACTACCCCAAAACTGGGATCTTAGATGGAGAAGAAGAAAAAAAAATTCTAACAATAACAATAGGGCTCTCACCCACTGACTTTGTCAGTGGCTCGGGCCCTAATTACTTGAAAAAAGTTACAAACTTACTAACTAACTAACCTGCACTTATATAGCGCTTTTCTAGTCAAAAAAGACCACTCAAAGCGCTTTCACTAGTACTAACCTTCTATTCTAAGGGCCTATAGGAAACAGATATCTAGGGACAATTTAGAACAACCAATTAACCTAACATGCATGTCTTTGGATTGTGGGAGGAAACCGGAGCCCCCGGAGTAAACCCACGCAGCACAGGGAGAACATGCAAACTCCATACAGAAAGGTTCCAACCCCTGCCAGCCTGGGGATTTGAACCAGGAACCTTCTAGCTGTAAGGCAACAGTGCTAACCACTGCACCACCGTGCTGCTACTTACAAAAAATTAGCACATTTACAAGAAAAAAGTCATAAATTTTAGAGGGAAAAAAATAGAAAACGTTGTAAATTAACAAAAGTAGCAAATATATGAGTAAATAAATTGAAAATTTATGAGAAAAAAGTTACAAATTTATCAATAAAATTTTTGTTCCAAATTTACAAAAGAATGTCTCAAATTTATCAGGAAACAATCACAACTTTACAAAAAAAAAAAAAAAAAAGCAAATGTATGAGAAAAAAAGTTGAAAATAGGTAAAGTCCATGTGGGCAAACACAGATGGGACCCATAAGATAGCCCAGTTTTAACCTATGGTGGGGCCCACATGGACGTGCTGCCTGGGTAGTAATTAGTTACTAACTTTCAGTAACCTGCCCAACACTGGTGGATAACTTTTGCTTTCAAGACTAAAATCAGACAGTAAACATGTTGGTTTTTCTTTGTTCTGCTCTTAGGTCAGACATTTTAACGTGGAGGTGTGAAGAAAATGATTCACTTTTGGAGCAATTCTCAGGTGGCCCTTCGAGGAACTGCAGCTTTTGACACTTATGTACTAATTTTTAGCACTCAGAGATTTTTACTTGGCATTTTCACTTCAATACCAAACAACTTTAATTCAAAACGGCTCATCAAATTGGTGCAATTAAAGGGGTCATCGATGTCAATTTATTTACACATGATAATATTTTATATATACAGTATATTTATATATCTATATATTTATTCCACCTAGCTGCAATGCTCCGTACTGTGGGTGTTTATATATTTACATATTTATTCCATCCAGCTACAATGCTCTGCACTGTGTGTCTGTGTGTGTGTGTGTGTGTATATATATATTTTATAGTAATATGTACATATGTATATTAGCTGCTCTTGCTTGCTTGTTTTTGTTTTTTTTTTGCCTTCTGATTGTTGCTCTGAGTGTTGCTATCCCTGTGCTGTTGCAATCCTGGAATTTCCCCGTTGTGGGACTAATAAAGGCTTATCTTATCTTATCTTATCTTAATGCTTCTTGTGTAGGCAAACAAAAGGTTGTTATTTATTCCCTCAGGTTCTTCTTGCTGTGGCATAAGAGGCACAGCAAGTAAAAACCGACATCTGACTTAGGAAGAGTACAAATCTGCAACTTGTGGACACAAAAATGCTGGCTTTAAATAATAGTCTTTTTTTTTTTTTTTTCCTAGTGTCACTGGGAGGAGAGAAAAATACAGAAAAAACCCAACAAATAAAGTAAGTTAATTCAGCTGGTCAGAACTGCAGGCAGTGGGCTTCTCCCTGTGGCTGTGACACCAGTATTAGGCAGACAGAGTAGAGGCTTGCCGCCCCACTGGTTCCATATGACAGGACTCTTAACTCCTCCATACCATTCTGGGCAAGCCCTACTGTTAGGCAGCCTAATTGAATCCCGACACTGAGAGCACAATGCTCTATACATTAGAGTTTTGTCAGCAAGACCTGGGACTGAAGCTGAGTCGCTTCACTGCTTCATAATGGGGCTGTTACCTACACCCGCTACATATGGCATAGATGCATAATAGAAAAAGAAGGACTTATGAATGGCCACACAGGGAGCAAAGTGAAAAAAGAAAATGCTGACACTTGGACTCACAAAACATTTTCCTTTTTTGTTTATTCCAACTTCATTGCTTAGTTCATTTTTACTGCACCCACTATTTTATCTCGGCTCTGATTTCACCTCCCTGCACCCTCTCTTTGCACAAATCCATACTGTTCTTTGGCGTTTTGAGTCCTCTGAGAGGGTTATATCTTTTTTTCCTCTCTCTTACACCTTTTAAAGGCAGGTTCAATCATTGTTGCACAGCAGCAGACAACCATGAGTGATGATTTATTTATTTGAAATTTAGAGAAATCAGTGGTAGCAGCATTTTTCCAGACTGCAAACCTGCGAAGTCCGAGGGGTATTTTAGGGAACACAAGGATGTATTTAAATTAGACATGGTTTTTAATTATTTTGTCAGAGTGTAATTTCCTTGCTTAGGGCATCGGTTCCTTGCTGAAGTTTCATTTCCATAATTCCCCTGCTTCCCAGGGACGGCACAGTTTCCAAGTCCACAGATGAGGGGCCCGCATATATTAATTGAAACTGAAATGTCAGCCTTGAAAGGTCCTGCATGTGTTTCCCTCCACTGTACACCGCAGTCACCTTTTCCCATTAGAAAAAGCAAACCTTTGAGTCTAAGTATTGTTTAATAAACATAAAAAAGAGACATTTGGCTATAGGCTAAAACAGTCGATAAAATATTACCAAAACTGTTGAAGCATTAAAATGTGAAAAGGCTTTGACACCATTTGCACTGGATTGGTCCTGGAGGAATTTCCATATCTGGTCCTGAGAAGGATAAAAAGAACCATGTGGCTTTTATAGGAGTCTGAATAAAGAAGGTGAAAGCCTCATTCCCCCTCCATTGATTTCAGATACTCATCTCTCCTCAGCAAACAAAGAAAATACATTATTAGCATTATTAAAACACAATGATGACAGTGGTAAAAAAAAAAAAAAAAAAGAAAGTGGGGTTCCTTTAAGTAACAAATTTGACTTTAAGGAAGCATGAACCCAAAATGGATATTTAATCTAGGAGCTACTAGAGGCTTTGAGCATGAGCAACTTAAAAGCAGTAAAAGTTTCTGGCTGGTTAAATAAAGCACCCGGCTCAAGTGGCTCAAATTTAGGAGATCCATTTTCAGAGCCATATATTTTTTGGGCCAGGTTTAAGCCTGCACCTCATCATTTTCTGTGAATCACAGGCCCGGCCAAGCGTGCCAGCAGTAAACTACAGCTTTAAAATGGAGGAGACAGAGCCAGATAGATGCTGGCTAATGGAGCGTGCACATAGATGGAAGGGGAAAAAAATGACAGACGCTGTCTTTCAGATGCGAAATAACTGAGGCAAATGAAAGGAAACAATGCATTCAACAGAGTTTAAGCTGACAGTGTTATAGATATTTTTCTTGTTTTGATCAAATAATTATGGATGCAGAATGTGCTCCGGTCTTGATATACATGATGTAATATTTGCATTTAGATGCATAAACTCCATATGTTTTCCTTATTTCTTTAATTATGCCTGAAAGAACTATCCACAGTCTTCTTCATTAAACCACTCCTCATGCACCAGTTTCTATAAACCAGATTCGGCATACAAAGTAGGAAAATTATTTTGGTCAGGGAGCATTTTTTTGCTGCCAGAAACGTTTTGTTTTCAACTTGGAGTCTTAGCGTTACTGGCCAGTCACAAGCTTTGGTTGTGTACAGGTAAACTGTGTGCTTTGAGAGCAAGAATGCCCATCTATTGACACATCAGGACACGGAATTAATCTAATCTTTGAAAAAAATTGTGATACTTCTAAATGATGATAGAAGGATAAGGGCATGCACGTATATAGCACTTTTTTCTAGTTTCAAAGACCGTCGTCGGCCTCCGTCGGTCTATGATGACCATGGAAGAGAATCCTAAACGTCTACTCTGCTGGAACAGCACCGCCTGTGGCTGAACAGGCCGATGCGCGAATGGCAGTCCCTGTCACACAGGTCGGACTTGTGGGTGGTCTCCGTGCTGCTGGGTCTGTGGTGGTTCTTCCTGCGGGTCCTTTTTTCGTCTGCTGTAGCAGTCAGTCTTTCTTCACCCACCTTGAGCTGTCTGGTCAGGGTGCCTCTCCATTTGGAGCGGTCCGTTGCAAGGTCCTCCCAGCGCTCTGTGTTTCAAAGACCAGTCAAAGTGTTTAACTGGTAACTACAAAAACATTCTATTAAGAGGACCTATCAGAGACAGATACCCAGACACAATTTAGTAGTAGTAGTAGTAGGCATCCGTTGATCCTGTAGAATCATGGAGTAGTGCCCTGTATATCTGGGTGAGTACAGCATCTGCTGTGGCTGTAGATTCCAATGCGGGAACGACAGTCCCAGTTGCAGCACATACAAATGAACATTGAGGCAGGTCTATCCGCTGGTGGCTGAGTATTTCTCTGGAGTCTCTTCTTTTCGGCCTGCCGCGTCAGTTTGCTCTTGAACTGCTGGAGTCCTATCCACACTTGGTGCCTCCAGGCAGATTTGTCTGCAACTACCGCTTGCCAGGTGTTGGTGTCAATGGCAAGTGCCTTGAGGTCCCGTTTGCAGATGTCTTTGAAGCTCAGCCGGGATCTTCTGGTTGGTCTATTTCCAGACGCCAGTTCTTCATAAAGGAGGTCCTTAGGTATATGTACGTCCTCCATGCAGATGGCATGCGGATGATATGGCCCTGTTTCAGGAGGACAAACATGGAAGGAACTCCTGCCCTCTCAAATATTGTGCTGTTGGTGATGTGGTCTCGCCACAAAATACTCACAATACACCACAGACAGCACATGTGGAAGTTGCTAGGTCATCTCTCCTGGTGAAAATGCAGCATCCATGTTTTGCTGCCGTAAAGGAGCGTGCTCACAACACACGCCTTGTAGACCTGTGCCTAAAGTTGGATTTATGCATCTGCATCATGTTGACATCATTACCGACATCCGTCGCAGATGCAGTGATCAGCAATTTTTTCTTGTGGGTTTGGGTGAAATGCGTTGTTCTGTTATCAAAACAGGTTTCTGCCGATGTGTGTAGTGATTTGTGTTTGTCATGTGTTTTTGTTTATGAAATAGCTACGGACAACAGCAGACTGTGATGGAGTTGGAGGTAATAAATGTTAAGAAAAAGTAACTTTTAATAAGATCGTTGCCCAGAGAAAAGAAAAGTTGGAGAAAATGGTGTGTATGACCACCGCCACTGCTGTTTTGAAGATCTGTGTAATTACTTGGGTTTACGAGCCACAAGATGTTCTATATGTTCTATACGTTCTATATACTGTATACTAGATTAATATTCTTTTGAATTTGGACCTCTGTTTAACCAACTCGCCTTGGACGTTATGCTGCTGTAAACAAGCAGAAAGAAGCAGCAACAAGAACCAGGAAATGTGAAAGAGGAGACAAAACGGATAATCTGTGTAATTACTTGGGTTATGACAAGCCACAAAATGTTCTGTATGTGCTTATTTCCTCAATATTCTTTTAAATTTGGTCCATTGTTTAACAGACTCACTTTGGAAGTCATGCTGCGGTGAACAATCACAGCGGAGCAGCGGTGAGAACCAGGAAATGTGAAGAAGGAGACAAAGAAGACCAATCATAGCTCCTACGGCCTGCGTCACCGACGTGTACCTCTCCTTCTCTGGAGAGGTGCATGTCGGGCAACGCAATAGGAATGTATGCTGCATCAGCATCGTTGCAGCTGCGTCGTGTCAGTGTGGATGCATAACTTGTGCTTGAGTGTGCTCTGTTAGCTTTCTGTTTTCCCAAACACGCTTTGTCAACCTTGCCAGTGTTGTTGCTGCCTTGCTGATGCGTCTGTTGAGTTCAGTGTCAACAGAGAGGTTGTCGGAAATTGTAGAGCCCAAATAGACAAACTCATGGACTGCTTCTAGCTCATATTCTGTGATGCTTTCAGAGGGCAGCTCATCGGCATCCTGTCCCATCACCTGCGTCTTCTTTAGGCTGACTGTGAGGCCAAAGGCATTGCAGGCTGTGGCAAAGTGATTTAGCAGCTGCTGCAGGTCCTGATCACAGCATCATCGGCAAAAAGGAAATCTCTGATGAGTCTTGTCTGTACTTTCTTCTTGCCTTGGCGTTGGGAGAGATTGAAGAGGTTCCCTCAGGCCTTATAGGAAAATAGATGCTCTCTGTGGCTTTTCAAAAGGCATGTTTTTGCAACACGGAAAAGAAAATACCAAAATAGGGTCGATGCAAGGACACAGCCTTGTTTGACACTGTTGACGATGTTAAATGGTTCGGATGTTGTGCCGTTGTATACGACGGTGCCCCTCAAGTCATTGTGTAATGATCATACCAAGCTGAGCAGTGTAGCTGGGAAACCAATCTTGGCCAAGATCTTAAAAAGTCCATCCCTGCTGACAAGATCAAAGGCCTTTGTTAGTTCACTGAAGGCGATATACAAGGCCTGTCTCTGCTCCCTGCATTTTTCAATTGTCTCAGGGAGAACACCATGTTGATGGTTGACCTCTTTGCTCGGAACTCTGTGACTCCGGGTACACTCTTTCTGCAAGAGTCTGTAGCCTGCCCAAGATCACTCTGACAAAAAGCTTGCCAACAGTGCTGGGGAACACAACGCCACAATAGTTGTTGCAATCACTCCTGTCCCCTTTGTTTTTGTAGAGAGTGATGATATTTGCCTCTCTCATGTCTTGAGGAACTGAACCCTCCCTCCAGCACTGGCACAGAAGTTCATGGAGCTCTGTGACGAGTGACCCCTTGGCACACTTGAGAATTTCAGGTGGGATGCCATCACCTCCCGGGGCCTTCCCAGAGGATAGTGCATCCAGTGCTTTCATGACATCTTCCACAGTTGGTACGTGATCGAGTTCTTCCGTAGTGGACAGGCACTCTACTGCATCCAGGGCTTCTGTGCTGACCGTCTTCTCTTGGGAGCAGAGAGCTCAGTAATGCTCCACCCAGCATTTCATTTGCTGTTCATGGTCCTTGATAATCTGTCCAGCAGCTGACTTCAGATGAGCCATCTTGTTCTGTGTGGGTCCAATTGCCTGCTTGATCCCTTCGTACATGTCTCTTATATTGCCCACACTGGTGGCGGTCTGTATACTGGAGCAGAGTTGTAGCCAATAATTGTTGGCACAGCACCTTGCAGCCTGTTGAACTCTGCCGTGGGCAGTATGGAGGGCCTGCAGGTTCCTCTCTGATGACAGAGTCTTTTAAGTTGAGAGGGCTTGGCATTTCTCCTTAATGAGGGTTAGTAGTTCCTCTGCGTTGGCCTGAAACCAGTCAGCTGACTTCCTCTGTCTTTTGCCGAAGGTGGACATTGCAGCATTGTAGATGGTGTTCCTGGGATGTGACCAACTCTTACTGGCATTGTTGCTGGGTGGCCCAGGAAGGGCATTATCCAGCACCCCAACAAACTCTTCCACCTTGACAGGTTTGCGGGTCTTGTTGGTGTTGATGCGTGATTGTCCCTGTTTCCTTGCTCTGTGGATTATCTTGGGCTGGAACTTTACTTTACAGACAACATGGAAGTGATCGGTGTCACAATCTGCACTCTGGAGGCTGCGGGTCAGTTTGACACTGCCAAGGTCGCTGCGCCACATGAGCACTAGATCGAGCTGGTGCCAAAGCTTGGACCTGGGGTGTCTCCAGGAGACCTTGTGCTGGAATTTAGTGTCAAAGAAGGTGTTAGTGATGCAGGTGTTAGTGATGCACAGATTCTGGTGGCAACAGAATTCTAGAAGGCGCTGCCCATTTTCATTCATCTTCCCAACTCCAAACTGGCCCATGCAGGATGGCCAAAAGCTGTAATCTGTACTAACTCTGGCGTTAAAGTCTCCAAGGAAGAAGACTGGTTCTTGCTGAGAAATTTCACTGACAGCAGCACGGGGGTCATCATAGAACTTGTCCTTCACTTCTGTAGAGGAGGTCATTGTTGGTGCATAGGAACTGATAAGGCTGACCATTCCTGCTGCTGTTTGAAGCTGAAGCTTGAGAATACGTTCAAACCCCTCTGTGGGTGGTATGATGGAGCCCAGCAGTCTGTTCCTGATGACAAAGCCAACGCTGTGCTCCCTGGTATCTTCAGGCTGCTTACCCTGCCAGAAGAAAGTAAAGTCCCTTTCTCTGATACTTCAGGATGAGGACAATCATGTCTCCTGTAGGGCAACGATGTCCATCTTGAGCCTACTTAGTTTGTTGTTGATCACAGCGGTCTTACGAGCATCATTTACTTCTTGTAGATAGATAGATAGATAGATAGATAGATAGATAGATAGATAGATAGATAGATAGATAGATAACTGTCTGTCCCAGTCAGTGACAGAAATTCTTCTTAGACATGGCTACAACATTATAACACATTCAACACTCTCTGAAACATGTTCAAACTCACAGGATAAAAACAGTTTAAAAAAGTAAACATGGTAAAAAGGAAACAGCAAATAAAATCATGTGGCAGAAAATATTAAGAACTATTAAAAATTAATAGTGATTAATAGATAAATGCTGATAACTAATATCAATAGCTAACTGAAGTATAACTATTTGATTTTCTTCGGGATTGTTACTGCAGAAGGAATAGATGATTTCTTGTAAATGTTTTTATGGGCCAGTGGAACTTTAGAACTTTAGAACATTAAAAACAACTTTAGAACTTTAAAAACATCTTTTTAAAAGAGTATTCCTATAGTTTTTTGGGGGTTTTTTTAAAATAAAAACTGATTAAATTCTAAATATATAGCACACGGTAAGATCTTCTGTAGATCTTCTGAGAGGTCAGGTGTAATGGTCCTTACATTCCATGTTCCGAGTCTTAAAGCTGGACTGTTTTGTTTTCTCTTTCCTTTGCCTGGTGCATGATTGTCCTTTGATGCATAAGAGGGGGTAACAATGACCCCATCGGTTGTTTTTTTTTTTTTGCAATATCTTTGTAATTTTATTTTTTTATCATTTAATCTTCCATGTATTCCTCAAATAGGTTGTGTTTGACATGAGGCCATTTGGATTTGTATCTAATTGTTATATTTTTTTAAGTAATTGCATTTTTTATCAGTAACACTGTAGACGCTGCAATTAGCATCTCAGTCTGGATGCCCAGGGTAAACAGAGAGGGTAAACAGATGAGGACAATACAGTGTATACAGTGAGGACAATGTAGGTATTGTTAGATGCAGGGGTCAAAAACGCCCGAGCAGTTTTTTTTTTTTTTTTTTTTGCAATATCTTTGTAATTTTAATTTTTTATCATTTAATCTTCCATGTATTCCTCAAATAGGTTGTCTTTGACATGAGGCCATTTGGATTTGTATCTAATTGTTATATTTTTAATTGCATTTTTTTGTATCAGTACCACACTTTTCCATATGTGGGGTCAAAAATGACCCCAAGCTGTCCCCTTCTTTTGTTGACCAAAATATAATTTAAAATAATAATAATAATAATAATCACCCAAAATATAATAAAAATAATCATCTTTAACCAAAATGAAAGAAATTTCTTAAGTTTACAGCATAAAACACACACATTCTAGTTGGGGTCATTTTGACCACACTCATGGAAGAGTGTTGGAATTGGTTGGTCATGCATCTAAGGGTTTTAACCTATTCCCCACGCACCCAGTGGAGCAGACGAACCTTGGCAGGACAACATCTATTTGACTAGGGGCTGCCCAGCTTGAGGTAGACGGTAGCTGTCCAGTGAAATCCTAAAACTTCTCCCATCATCGGAAGCAACCCCTGGCACCTCACTCTACGCCAACTGAGTAGCAGGCTTATCACCGGTGACTGTTGCTTCCCGTATTGTGTTGACGCTTAGAGCAACGCTAGAGTTTCCTCTCCAGGGCACGAGCCTGGGAATAGGTAATGGAGAATCGGCTGTTGCCCATGCAGCAGATCCCCCTCTCCACTCCACCAATGTAGTCCAAGAGAAAGGCAGATACCAATACATCTTTGCACTAATGTCATCACAGGAGTTACCAGAGAGTAGCTGAAGACAGCTACAAACCACCTTAGGGACTCCAGCACTAGATTTTTCCTCAGGATTGACTCCTGAAGCCTTTTCCAAGAACAGGTATACTGCAAGGCAGCTGTGGTTTAAATCAGGGTTTTCCTTCCCCTAGTTGAGCTGCCTACCCAAGCTGTCAAGCCCCATCTACCTGACCACTCAGATTATTCTGCATCAGATACAAAGCTGGAGTTTTGTGGTCTTGCGGGAATTTTTCATTGAGGTTTGCTCCTCTAGATCCACCCAGATCAGCGTAGCAGTTCCTCCTCTTGCAGGTTACTGGGACAGTCTTACATCAGTTAGAGGCTGTAGGATATGGAAAGCCTTGACTTCCGCATTACTGTGTCTGGGATGTCAGTGAGTTGACAGGCGCAGTTGCTGCGCTGTGCCACTGGGGGCACACGACCTGTCCATGAAATGTGGCTAGTTTAAAGGTTAAGTCTAATAACATTAAATAGTAAAGTCCAGTTTTTTGTGCCAGAGGACAGCAACACCCCCAGGTATCCTTACACTTACTATTCCATTAGGTAAGTCTGTAGTGGATTCACCAGCCCCATGGAAATTGGCATTAAGAGTTCAGTTTTCACAAATCCTGTTTAGATTAAAAAGAGTTTCTTGCAAGCATAAAATGTCACAGTTTTGTAGTTATCCACCACTAAATGGTGGGCTCGCTTAAGTCAAGCCCACAACATTTATATGACATGACCCACAAAAAGTTTAATTGATCATTGCAGCCACAGCTTTATTCAGTGCATTATCACTGTAGGTTTAGACATACTGACCCCCGACATGCCCATTTTATGTGGTTCAAAATATCTCCTCACAACGGAGCCTTCAAGTCAGAGTTCTGCATTATACATCTCTGCAACTTCATTGCATTGTACACTCATTTTAAAAGAGCTATATTGGGTATTGGTGCCAATACGCTGACAGTTAACATCATGGCCAAGTTGTTCAGATAAATATTGAAACACCGTCTCTCGAGGTCCGGAGAGAATTTGGTTTTAAAAACACTTTCCGGCTTCGCTTGAACCACCTTTATAGTCCCTTGTGTAGCGGTGCCAACAATGGGTGTAGCTATCCTCCCTTCAGATTTTCCACCATGTTGTTTTAACAAGGCAGATTGGCCCTTGGCGTTATTCCTCCAGCCTCAGCCCTGTTTCACAAGATGGCTCCAGTCCAGGGAATTTTCTTCAGTTTTGAAGAATCGGGTACACACAGGTTGAATCACGAGCAGCTGAGGAGTCAGGGATGCCCACATTTTCATCTAGCACCTCATTACTCTCCCCAGATGGAAAATGGGTCATTGCACTCCCACAGGTGACTCCAACATCATTCGACTCCACCCTGCTGCCTATGGTTGCAGTTAAAGACCGCAGGCCCTGACCAATTGCTCCTGGTGGGTCTGAAAGCGCCATGTTAGGTAGCATGCCGCCATCAGTGCATGAACGTGTGTGTGAATGGGTGGATAGCAGGATCTGTAAAGCGCTTTGGTCATCAAGAGAGGAGAATAAAAGCGCTATATAAGTGAATGCCATTTACTATTTACCAACCTCTCCCTTAAGTTTGACTACATGTCTCAATGAACAAACCTCACTGTAAAGGCGCTCCATCTTACTAAACAGGTTTGACACATCCAGGTTGTTAAACATCACCGGCGGCAACTCATCCAAGTAATAGGAGACAAAACGATGGATGTTTTGTTCACATTCATTCATCACTTTTAAGCATCTTTTAATATTGTTTGCATCCTTCTGGCTACCTTTGTGGGTCACACACCATTGTTTGTTATCAGGACAGAGTTCAAACAGTACCTTTTTTCAGGTCTCAATCCACTCACAAGGAAAAGTGTTTGAGGCTATAAGAACTAAATCATCTTGAGTTATAGTTTAATTTTTTTTTCCCACAAGAAAATAAGGAACCCATCCTCAACAATGATTTGACCATCAACAGTTCAATAAACTGTAGGCTCCAAATGAGACCAGTGATTAAGACCAGGAGCTGCCAAGCCACACACCATCCACCACGATGAATCCCCAAAAGCCAGCATATTATATATTATTTTTAAAAAGCATCTTAATCTGATTACTTTTAATAGTGTGTTCAAAGTAATTTCCTGATCTGGACCATCACTTTCTGTCATACTCAGGGTTGGTTTTGCAGCACATTTCTGTATTTACAGCTTCTTTCAGTATTTGCAAAGCATTTCTGAATTTGTAGTTGTTTTGAGTATTTGCAGCACATTTGACTTGGTGGTGGAATAATGAGGTACAGGAAAGAATTTAAAGGAAGAAGTTAGCAAAGAAAAAGTGAGATAGTCACGGAGATGAAGGAAGTGGACCAGGGGTGGGCAATTAATTTGCACAAGGGGCCACATTACAGATTGGGACTGTTGAGGAGGGCTTCATTCAATAAGCTGAACACACCTCTGCTTATAAATATTAATTTTATCACTCCGTAAAAAAAATTGAAATTGTATAGTTTGGATAAACTTTTACAGGTAAAAGCAGATTTACAATTTTGCAATTAAAATATGAAACAGGTGTGGTAAAAGAAAAAGACCAACATTAAATCATCATTTAATTAACAATGGCAGTAATTTTCAACAAAATATACTGTACATATTTGCAATATTTCAAAGACCAGCATTAAATCAACTTTATACAATGTACTGCTGTTATTCTGTTTACAGTTTATCACTACATTGCACATTTTTAGTTCTTTTATCATGTTCAGTTGGAAAAATCTAGTCTGTTTTGAGCTTGAACAAGTGCACTAAAGTTTGGCAGAATGTCAGAGGAGTATATGCGGAGGACAGCTGACAGGTGATTTTGAGTGAGAGAGGATCTGTATCTTGACTTGTTGATTTCAATAACAGAACACTTGTTCACATACAGTGCATCTGGAAAGTATTCATGGCGCTTCACTTTTTCCACATTTTGTTATGTTATAGCCTTATTCCAAAATGAATTAAATTAATTTTTTTCCTCAAAATTCTACACACAATACCCCATAATGGCAACGTGAAAAAAGTTTTTTTTTTTTTTTTGAGATTTTGCTATTTTATTAAAAATAAAAAACTAAGAAATCACATGTACATAAGTATTCACAGCCTTTGCTCAATACTTTGTTGATGCACCTTTGACAGCAATTACAGCCTCAAGTGATTTGTGTGGAGTTTGCATGTTCTCCCCGTATCTGCGTGGGTTTACTCCGGGATTTCTCTGGTTTCCTCCCACAGGCCAAAAACATGCAGGTTAGGTTAATTGGAGACTCTAAAGTGGCCCTAGGTGTGAATGTGTGTGTGAATGGTTAAGGGACAGCGCCGTACCATGGCTGCTTCATCCATCTAGGTGGATGCCCTCAATTTTCCCTCTGGGGATCAATAAAGTATACAAAATCAAAATCAAAAATCAAAGTCTTTTTGAATATGATGCCACAAACTTGGCACACCTATCTCTGGGCAGTTTCACCCATTCTTCTGTGCAGCACATCTCAGGCTCCATCAGGTTGGATGGAAAGCGTGGGCGCACAGCAATTTTCAGATCTCTCCAGAGATGTTCAATTGGATTCAAGTCTGGGCTCTGGCTGGGCCGCTCAAGGATATTCACAGAGTTGTCCTGAAGCCACTCCTTTGATATCTTGGCTGTGTGCTTAGGGTTGTTGTCCTGCTGAAAGATAAAATGTCACCCCAGTTTGAGGTTAAGAGTGCTTTGGAGCAGGTTTTCATCCAGGATGTCTCTGTACATTGCTGCATTCATCTTTCCCTCTATCCTGACTAGTCTCCCAGTTCCTGCCGCTGAAAAACATCCCCACAGCATGATGCTGCCACCACCACTGGCATGGTTATGAGCGGTGTCTGGTTTCCTTCAAACATGATGCCTGGTATTCACCCCAAAGAGTTCAATCTTTGTCTCATCAGACCAGAGAATTTTGTTTCTCATGGTCTGAGAGTCCTTCAGGTGCCTTTTGGCAAACACCAGGAGGGCTGCCAAGTGCCTTTTACTAAGGAGTGGCTTCTGTCTGGCCACTCTACCATACAGGCCTGATTGGTGGATTGCTGCAGAGATGGTTGTTCTTCTGGAAGGTTCTCTTCTCCCCACAGAGGAATGCTGGAGCTCTGATAGAGTGACCATCCGGTTCTTGGTCACCTCCCAGACTAAGGCCCTTGTCCCCCAGTCGCTCAGTTTAGACAGCCAGCCAGGTCTAGGAAGAGTCCTCATGGTTCCGAACTTCTTCCATTTACAGATAATGGAGGCCACTGTGCTCATTGGGACCTTCAAAGCAGCAGAATTTTTTTTTTCTGTACCCCTCCACAGATTTGTGCCTCAAGACAATCCTGTCTTGGAGGTCTACAGACAATTCCTTTGACGTCATGCTTGGTTTGTGCTCTGACATGCACTGTCAACTGTGGGACCTTATATAGACAGGTGTGGGCCTTTCCAAATCATGTCCAGTAAACTGAATTTACCACAGGTGGACTCCAATTAAGCTGTAGAAACATCTCAAGGATGATCAGTGGAAACAGGATGCACCTGAGCGCAATGTTGAGCTTCATGGCAAAGGCTGTGAATACTTTTGTACATGTTATTTATTATTTTTTTTTATTTTTAATAAATTTGCCAAAATCTAAAAAAAAAACAACTTTTTTTCACATTGTCATTATGGGGTATTGTGAGTAGAATTTTGAAGAAAAAAATGAATGCAATCCCTTTTGGAATAAGGCTGTAACATAACAAAATGTGGAAAAAGTGAAGTGCTGTGAATACTTTCCAGATGCACTGTATGTAGGTCAGTCCAAAGAGAACAAACATCTTCTGAGCATACCTCCCCATGTGTGAAAAGTTCTCCTCTTTAAGAGAAGAATAAAAAATCCAGCAGTGATACTGACGAAAAACGCTCTGCAATCAGTGTGTCAGACTGCAAGTCAATCAGTTCAAGCGGAGCATCACTGGGTGCATATCCACACTGCAAGTCAAGGGTTAGTTAGAGCATCAACACATGGTTAAGTTTTAGAACGGACTTACACAGTACCTCCTGGTGTATAATACAATGTCCATCCATCCATCTTCTTCCGTTTGATCCTTTTTCGGGTCACGAGGGGGCTGGAGCCTATCCCAGCATCTTTGGGCGAGAGGCAGGGTACACCCTGGAATGTAAAAATACTAATTTCTGTTCTGGATTCATTTCAGTCACCTTATCTTGCATTTGCTTCAAAAGTCTGATGTTTTTTTCCCTGCCAGATTTGGACATCCATCAGTAGTAACACCTAGTAGTTTGTGTCATTTCAGTCCTAGCTTGTCCAAACATGTACTGACCTCCATGAACAAATCACCCCTGGTTGTTGTCCCTTTCATTGCTCCAGATTTCCCACTATGTCATCAACCCTTCTCAATCCTTTCATCTGGAGAGGGATATATTCTCAAATGCTTCTTCTTTCTCGTGACATATTAGCGCTGCAGAATCCACCAAACACTCCTTGATAACCTCCCCATAAGAAAATGGCTGACTGTTTTTTTGCCATTTTGCGGACTACCACAAAACTAGTCCTGACTGCTGCATCCCTGGATGTGTAAATTTTAGTAAAAATTCCCTGTTGCTTTCTTGTCAGCTCCCCATCAGTGAAGTTCTTGTATTTCTCTGTGTTTAGTCTCATGGCGATTCAAGTTGTAATCCTTAAACACTACAATCTGCTCTCCACACACTAAGCACACGGCTCTACCTTCGACTTCAGTAAATAAACACTTCGAAGTCCTTCTTTTTTAACAGAAGGTGACACTTTTGAAGGCTAACAATGTCTGTTCACCAGCAGTGCGTGGTACTCCCGTGCACGGGCCCAACCAACGGTGCGTAAACTGAAAAAAAAAGCTGTCACCTTCAAAATAAAAGCAATGTGGTTGTGATGAGTGCATCGTTCACATTTAATTCCTAATCTTTCATTGACTTTGCACGGGCCGGTCAGGACCAGGCAATGGGCCAGATGTGGCCCGCAGGCCTTAAAATGCCCAGGTCTGAAGTAGACAGAAGTACTTGGAATCCAGGCACATGGCAAAGAGACAGGCGGCAAAGGCAAAGGAAAGGGCATATAGTGAGTTGTATGAGAGGCTGGACACTAAGGAAGGAGAAAAGGACTTTTATTAATTGACAAGAGAGAGATAGAGATGGAAAGGATGTGCAGCAGGTTAGGTTGATTAGGGATAGAAATGGTAGTGTACTAACAAATGACGAGAGTGTGTTGAGAAGGTGGAAGGAGTACTTTGAGGAGCTGATGAATGAAGAAAAGGAGAGAGAGAGGAGGATGGATGAAGGAAAGATAGTGAACAAGGAAGTCCCGAGGATTAGCAAGGCAGAAGAGAGGGCAGCTCTGAAGAGGACGAAGAATGGAAAGGCAGTTGGTCCTGATGACGTACCTGTGGATGTATGAAGATTTTTAGGAGAGATGGCAGTGGCCTTTTTAACCAGATTGTTTAACATAATCTTGGAGAGCGAGAGGATGCTTTAGCACTGGAGAAGAAGTGTTTTGGCACCAGTTTTCAAGAACAAGAGTGATGCTCAAGGCCCTGTCACACCAAGACAATTTAGGTAGCGTTTGCCAAATGTATGAACATTTTGGAGAATACGCTGGTGTACGTGGAATCAATTATGGGTAAGTTTTGTATAAGTTAAGAGCATGCTGAAGGATGCTGAAGCATGCTGATGCACACTGGTATACGGCATTATATGGCAAGCTCCTCTGAAAATTTTCAGCATGCTGAAAATTTTCCAACATATCCAGTGTATGGCTGAAATGTCCTGCATAAGCGGGGCAATAGTTGTAGGGAAGCTATGCGTTCATTCACACACGTTACTTGTAAGCGACTCACAAGTTACTAATAAGTCAAGATACTTTGAGATAAATGTCTAGCGTACCCAAATCTTATTTCTAACATATGAGTAATGAATCAATGTGTAACTTACTGAATGGGTTTCTAACTTACAGCTACCCTATAATGGCGTATCTGCAGCGTTGGTTCACAGGAAAAACCCATACAGAGTTCAGCTGCTGCCTGCAGCCCATACAAACACAGATAGCTAAACACATGTACTTTTTCGTATAACGGGACCTGTCAGGGATGTGTCTGAGCACTTTCAAGCTACAGGATGAAGACCCAAATCGCTGTTTAGCCCTCCTTGTCATGTTTTTACCTTTGACTGCAGTCTGTGCCATCAGCTGTCAAGTGCTGTTCTGAGTGAGTGATTTTAGCCCATTCTTCCACACAAACTGTCTTCAAATCTTGAGGGTTCCATGGGTGTCTTCTATGAACTTTGATCTTCAGTTCATTCCATAGATTTTCAAGTGGATTCAGGTCAGGTGACTGACTGGGCCATTCTAGCAGCTTTCCTTCTCTGGATCCAGCTGAGAGTTTCCTTGGTTGTGTGTTTGGGATCACTGTCTTGCTGAAATGTGCACACTTGTTTCATCTTCAGCATCTTGGCAGATGGCAACAGGTTCTTATCAAGGATGCCTCTGTACATTTGTCCATTCATCTTCCCTTCAATTATATGAAGTCTGCCTGTACCATGTGTTGAAAAACACCCCCCACACCTTGATGCGCCCACCTCCAAACTTCACTGTTGGTACGATGTTTTTGGGCTGACGTGCAGTGCCATTTCTCCTCCAAACATGCTGTGTGTTGTGACATCCAAAAAGTTCAATTTTGGTCTCATTTGACCAGACTATATTCTCCCAGTATTTTACTGGCTTACCCAAATGTTGTGCAGCAAACTTTAAATGAGCTTCAATATGCTTTTTCTTCAGCCATGGAGTCTTGCGAGGTGCATGGGCATAGAGCCCATGTCGGTTGAGTGCATTACTCATTGTTTTCTTTGAAACAGCAGTGCCTGCTAACTCCAGGTCTTTCTGGAGCTCTCCATGAGTGGTCTTTGACTCTTGGATAACTCTTCTGATATTTCTTTTGACTCCTCTGTCAGAAATCTTAAGGAGCTCCTGGTCGTGGCCAGTTTATGTTAAAATGATGTTCTTTCCACTTCCGAATGATTGCTCCAACAGTGCTCACTGGAATATTCAGCAGTTTAGAAATGTGCCTGTAACCAATGCCATCATTATATTTTGCAACGATAAGGTTGGAAATGTCTAGAGAGAGTTCTTCCACCCATCATGAGTTCTTTGTTGTGTGACAATCTGATTTTCACAGACCTTTTTAAAGGCCATCAGTCAGATAGATAGATGTACTTTATTGATCCCAAACTGGGAAATTACAGTGTAACAGCAGCATGACACAATAGATGACCCAAAACCAACAGAAATACACACAGCTTAATAAAAAAGGAGTTACCCAGGGAAGTACAAATGCTTAGATAACTTTATATACTATATAGGCTACTACTAGGTTAGATATTGATCCTTATGAATCAATGGATACTGCCGACTGTACAAAGAAGGATTATAAGGAGCAGGGTGAAATGTGAGGTACCAGTTACACTGTAAGGTGCAATATGGCAGCATTGTTATGACCAGAATTCAACATTAGAGTGAGTTATTGTACAGTGAAATGGCTTGTGCAGAAAAGATTTCCTGTACATCTGTTCAGCAGCAGAGCTGTAGCAGTCTACTGGAGAAAGTGCTCTGCTGTCTGTCCAGTGTGTGGTGGAGGGGGTGATCAGGATTGTCCATGATTGGATAACAGTTTGTTCAGTGTCCTCCTCTCCACCACAGTCTCAAAGGCCTCCGGCCTGAGTCCAATTACAAAGCCAGCCTTCTTGATCATCTTGTCAAGTCTGTTGATGTTGCTGGCTCTGTTCCTGCTACCCCAACAAAACCAGCTGAAATTAATTTGCACTGATGGGGGATGGGATGGCTTCCTAAATTCAGATGGATTTCAGCTGGTTTCATGGCTTTCTATGCCTTTTTGCACTGGTTTTTCTTTATGTGTTCAATACCCATTCCCTGTGTCATTCCACTTTATTAAATATAACTTGTTTTTGAACACAGTTGCCTTGATTCATTTGTATGTATGGATTACTTGGGTTGTTAATGATATCTGGTGAAAATCTCAGGTCAATGGCTCCATTGGAAATATGTTTAATGAGAAAAATGTTGACGTGTTAAATACTTATTTTGTATGTGAACAGTCTCAAGTGACAAACAGCAAAGTAATGAATTTCTCCTTTTTCTGATCAAACATCAAAAGTCTAATGGTACATGTTCATAGGATACTTTGTACGTAACTCTGCATAATGCTTTTGCAGAGTACCAGCTTGTGAGGGCACAGAACCATGGGTCTGTCCAGACCCAATCAGAGGCTGCACCAGCCGAGGCAGATCTCTTGTCTCTAGTGGAAGTTATAGTGAAAACTAAAATGTGCACACTCCCTGTTCATTCATTAATTCCCCTAAAAATAAACACATTAATGCCTAATATGTCTGTGATTAAAATGAAAATGTGGATGGAATAAAAATATTCAGACTGACAGTATCCAACCAAGCCTCCCCCGTGTGCTGCATCCACACTGGAATGCACACATGAAGAGTTCTTTTACAAAAACAGATAAGTCCACTTGTTTTCAAAATGAGAAAAAAACACTTTTTCATCTGTAGGTTTATAGGTGTTAGTTTTCCCAAATCAGCTTCTAAGACATGGTCACTTGAAATATGAGTTTCTCAGACATAATAAAGCAAAAAAATCAAACATCAACTCATTGTTACTTTTTGGCAATTTATTAGTACTTTTTTTTTTTTGCAAAAACAGATAAGTCCACAAGCCATTCTTTTGCAACAACAGACAAGTCCCGAAAACCATGCTATTTTGTCTGGAACATACTTGAATGTCTATAAGCATCAATGTAGTCTGATTGACACACGGCATATCCACTCAGTAAAATGGTATAATATAGCTATAATAAAGCTATAATTCAAGATCAAAGATTTTATTGTCAATACTACTATACATACAGGACATACAGGAGAAGTGAAATGGCATTTCTCTCTCTCTTCATTGGTGCACAGTACAAAAAAAAAAAAGGAATAAGGCTGGAAAAAAAGAAACTCCTTCCCCATATAGTGTACCATATAGTGAATGTGCAGCCAATGGGGCAGTGAGAGAAAAGCTTCATTTCACAACATAAACTACCTTAAGATATTTATATTTAATAATTCAGCAAAAATGATTTGATATAATACATATTTACTACAAATTACATGCAGGTATTCATTTTTTTATTACCACCGTTAGTCTGTTGTATTTTACTGTCTTACGTGATGACGCCATTAACCGTGTCGCGAAAACAAGCCCAGTAGTGTCTGAAAGTGTCATGAATCAAGCCGGTTGTCTTTCGGGCTTGTGGCTGTAGCCACTGTTCTGGCCGGCAGCTATGAGGCAGTCTCCTTTGGCCTACTTTCATGTGGGTGCTGTCTGACACTTGCCGGTTCAACCACGCCCCCTCTCTCATGACAGCCAGCTGGTTCTACTCCGGTGATTGCCTTTCCCATGCTTCACCCAGGTGCACCCAATTGTCCGTGCCAGCAATGCTTGTACTTAAGCAGCTCTTTGCCAGGCAAGCATTGCTGGACTATTGTATTGTCAATCGTTTGTGCTGAGCCACCGTTCACTGTGGTCTGTCCGCTGCACATCCCATCGTGTGAGTCAGTAAGTGAACCCTTTCGCCTTTTTGTATGTCCGCCTTGTTATTGAACTGTTTATTTTCCGCCACTGTACACTGTGGTCTGCCCGCTTCACACCCCGTTGTGAAGTCATTTAGTGTACCCTGTTGCCTTTTTGTATGTCTGCCCTTTTGGAACTGTTTGTCTTTTTGTTAATGAATGTGTTTGTGGTGTAACCCTGTGCCTAAATCTGTCCTTCCTTCTACTCCTTCTACTCCTCCATGCGCTGCGTAAAGGCGCACGGGGGGAACATGACAGAAAGTGGTTAATTTTATTGTTATTGTCACCATGGGTTGAGGTGCCGTCTCGGCACTGAGCCCATGTTTTCCCTCATCCCTGCCTCCCATTGAGCGGCGTCTCAGCTGGCCCCAGCTGGCAGCATTATGGACGGCTGGGGCCAATTAGTCTTCATCAGCTGGGGCGCTGCCAATGAGGATAAATAGGAGCAGCCTCGATGACTCGGGGCTGCGACATAAGCACTGCTAGGCTGAAGCCCCTTCGTCTGGTGTCAGCCTCAACTCCCCTTGCAGCATTCCTGTGTTTGTATCCCGCTGTGAGGATGTACGTCTTGCTACCCCCACGTCCGGTACGAGCTGCTTACCTCTGCGCTGTGCAACCTGTGAGTGTACCTCTGCATGAGTATCTGTGCTCTCCTCATCCCTTATCCCTTACCCAAAATAAAACATCTCGACTCACTGGCTTGTCCCTGGCTCTGATTGCCCGGCTCCCTAGAGCCGGATATGACAGTATGTCGCAGCCAGAAGAGTTGCCGGCGGCCGTGAGTCGCTGTGGAAATGTACCTTTCTGTCCGGGTGTCAGCGCTGCTAGCATGCCGTTTCCCAGGAGTCACTTCCGGCGCCAGGGCGACGAGCTGAGGTCCATCTCGGAGGCTGTCGACGGGACGTTCTTCACCCTGCACGACGTCTCCAACGCGAGACGCTGGCATCCGGGCCGTGCTGAGGAACTCCTGGACTGTCACCCTCACTCTCTGTACCATCTGGAGGACAGTGCCAGGATAGACGCTGCAGGTACACAGCGAGAGAAGCTCCACGGGGTGGATGGAAATCCCGGCAGGGAGTCGAAGTGGGCGACGTCTTTCCCCGCTTCGGAGTCCCGTTCCTGCCGCCATTCCAGTCCGGGAGTTCGCGCCAACCAGAGGACTTCCCCCGACCTGCGCCACGTCACTCGGGATTCCCTTCAAGGAGCCGCAGCTGACAGCAGTTATGTCCGGGGTCGAGTGGCTGTCGCGAGCTCTACTGTGTTTCCTGTCACCACCTTCAGGCATGTGGCGGCGGCAGTGAGATTGATGGTGAGGACTTCAGGGCTACGAAGCTTTCCCGTGCTCGACGCCTTCCTCGTCTCGATCTCCGATCTGGAGCGGCGAATCCTGGGTTTCCCCCTCGCTTCGTCCCCTGGGAGTAGTCGTCATCACATCGCCGAGTCACCTCTGCACGAACCTCGTCCGGATCCAGTTCTGGGTCATCGTCAGGACCGTTCCTCCCACGCAGCTGTCATCCCTTCGCCTCGTCAGTGTGGAGATTCTACAGCCTCGTCCCCTGAGCCTCGTTCCCCCGCTGTCATTCCTGGACATTCGGGCTGGCTCACCCCGGCTGTTTTCCCCTCCTCCTCGACGCGCTTCCTGACCGCTGTGTGTGCCTGGAATTCCGGCCTGGTGAGCTCTCTGCTGGAGACAACGCGAGCGACCCTCAGACGAATTCCCGGGGGGTCCTCCGTTATCGCCGGGCGGGGAGAGGAAGAAGCAGATTCCACTACAGCAGGCGATACTCAACCTCCAGGGGGCAGGCAAGTCATTGTTTTTTCACACCTGCTTAATGATTTGCTCTGTCACATCCCTGGAGGAGAAGTTCAGGGTTCGCAGCTCCCTGAACTCTCCCCACCTGCTGTAACCTGTATTCCTAATCCCGCATCCTCTGTGTCTCTCTCCGCCGAGCGGTCCCCGGCTCCGGGTCAACGTGGTGGGATATGGAGAGGGCCTGTGGTTCCGCAGCTACATTGCGGACGGAGGAGGGGGACTGACTGCTGCGTGGAGTCTCCGCCGACGACTGAGCGTCCCCGGGTCTCCACGGAGGAGCGGTCCGGTCCAGCGGGACGAGATTCTTCTGGCTTCACGCCGAGTGGATCGTCGGCGGGGTTACCTGAGCTGGAGGGATCTCAAGCTGCGCTGACCATCGTGCTGGCTGCGGGGCCCGACGCGGCTAGATGGGAGCCTGACAACGACCTCCTGACGACGGATCCTGGATCTTCGCAGTCCTGGACGCGTCAGAACCCGAGATCAGGCGAGTGCTCTCCTTTCTTTTCTCTCTTTTTATCCCCGAGCACTTCAGCCTATCTCCAGGGGAGACGAGCCGGGTGCAGCCGTCCGCTGCGTCTGAGCTCGTCTCGCCGGGTTCTGGCGCTGCCGGTGATCCTGATCCCGGTTCTGTTTTCTCTTCTGAGCCTTCTTCCAGGGTCACCGGCAAGGAGTTGCTGTTCCTCGTGGTGCTGGAGGGTCCGGGTTCAACGTTGGAGGTCGGTTCTGGTGCAGTAGTCAACGTGGGATCGCCCGAGACCCAGTCGGGGTCCAACGTGGGTTCGCCTGAGGCCCGATCGGGGTCCGACGTGGGTGCTGCCCCAGTATTGTCCAGGTCCGGTGAGGAGGTGGCCGTTTCCCTGAGGCCCGCCGCCCTCGTCATCGGCTCTCCCCTGAGCCTCTTCCACCGGGATCCGCTCTGACCCTTCGTCCGTCTCAACGGTCCTGGTGGTTGAGTGATGCGGGTCGACGACCCGACCCGCAAAACTTTCGGTTCGGTGATCTGGTTCCCCCCACTGGTCTGTGTTTCCCTCTGGGCAGCCTGGTTCGGCTGCCGGTGGACTGGATTCCTGGGATCTGGGTCCAGAGTTCGCCGTCCGAACACTTCTTCCCCTGATTCGCCAGCTGGACAATGGGCGGGGAGATCTCCGGAGCCATCTCGGCTATTTTTGGACTCTGCCTGCCATACACCTCGGGTGTCACTTTTTCTTTTATCGTTATTAAGGTCACTTGGGTGTAATGTCTGTCCTGTTGGTGGATGTGTATTTATAGTGCTGTGCGTTTTCCTTCCCTCGTACCCAGCATTTTATTTTTTGTACCATGTTTTTAGTCTCGTTTTTGCATTGTAGAGTTATGTTTTGTTCCCTTTCAGACCATACTCTGCAGTTGCCCATTCATTCCAGTCACTTTCATTTCTTTAGGTGACTGTGGGTATTTATATATTCATGTGTGTGGGTTTTTCTTTGCCTGCACTCAGTATTTCTTTTTTATGCCCTGTTGGTTCATTATAGAGTCATGTGCCTTGTTTTCCGTAACACCATGCTCTGTAATTGTCCATTTGTTCCAGTCACTTTTCTTGGTGACTGTGTGTATGTACTTATATTGGTGCTGTGTATTGTGTTTTCCCTTTATTTGACCATACTCAGCATTTTTTGCCCTGTACCTTTTTGGTGGTTCTTTTTTTTTTTCTTGCTCTGGGTCACGCATGGTTGGTACTCTCTGGGTAGTATGTAACCGGCGTGTTGACCCAGTTCTTCTCCCCATCTGTACCTGGGTTAATTATTCAGTTTTGTCAGTATTGTATTTGGGTTTTTCTTTCCCGCTACCCTACATTGCCCCATTGGTGTTGTCCTTCCCTTGGCTTCTTCCCCTCCGGTCCGCCTCCCTTCCTCCCACCCTAGGTGGGGGGGGGGGGGGGGCTGGGATGTTCCTGGTCGTTCAGGAGCCCGACCTTGAGGGAGGGGCTCTGTCACCATGGGTTGAGGTGCCGTCTCGGCACTGAGCCCATGTTTTCCCTCATCCCTGCCTCCCATTGAGCGGCGTCTCAGCTGGCCCCAGCTGGCAGCATTATGGACGGCTGGGGCCAATTAGTCTTCATCAGCTGGGGCGCTGCCAATGAGGATAAATAGGAGCAGCCTCGATGACTCGGGGCTGCGACATAAGCACTGCTAGGCTGAAGCCCCTTCGTCTGGTGTCAGCCTCAACTCCCCTTGCAGCATTCCTGTGTTTGTATCCCGCTGTGAGGATGTACGTCTTGCTACCCCCACGTCCGGTACGAGCTGCTTACCTCTGCGCTGTGCAACCTGTGAGTGTACCTCTGCATGAGTATCTGTGCTCTCCTCATCCCTTATCCCTTACCCAAAATAAAACATCTCGACTCACTGGCTTGTCCCTGGCTCTGATTGCCCGGCTCCCTAGAGCCGGATATGACAGTTATATTGAGTTTACTGTATAGTCCACTATATCTAAATTCACTATATAGCGAGTAGGGACTGAGTGAGTGAGTGGCTGAACATTCCAAATACAGCCAGAGAAATCAGTCAGAGTGAGCAGACCGGGAAGGCAGCCAAGATGAGTCACATGACCCAAATACCAAGCGCTGATTTGGCCTGTGGAGTTAACTGCTTTTGTAAAACAAACGCTCCCGGCGTTTATCGGCTTTTGAAAAAAAAAACCAAAACCATGAATTTGTAGCGTCTATAACGTAGGAAATATCGGCTTTTGAGACAAAACAATTTGAACTTCTATAAGAAGGTAATGTTAACAGTTGATTGATGTAAAGAGTGAAATTTTCATGGAAGTGGCGTTTATCGGTTTTTAATAATAATAATAATAATAATGCATCAGATTTATATAGCACTTGTATAAAGCATTTGTTTTTGCGAACAAACTCTTCATATGCTCTGTTCAGTCAATCATTCCCCTAAAAAATTAATATATTAATGCCTGATCTACACTATACGCCAACTGTAAGTTCATGATTAAATGTGCTTTTATTAAATGTGGACGGAATAAAAACTATTAAGTGTATTATCATATTGTAATTAAAATGGTAGGTGATAATATAATAACTGTTACAACTCTTTCCATTAAAATAACTAAAAATCTCAGCCCATGCTGTGTTTCCTCATGAGTTCTTGTCAGTAGAAGCTGCACAATTTCAAAACATGCTGCTGAAATAGCATTCAACAATATGCTTCTGACAACACACCTCCTTTATCCTGATCAAAAGCACATTGTCATAAAATGCACCATAATATCAATGCATATGGAATTGCATACTGCCACAACTTTTTGAAATGAGTCTCCTCCCCCCAGCAAAAAAACAGCACACTGTCTACTGGTAATTAGATGGCATGAGACAGTGTTAAAAAACAGACAACGCGCTGACAGAAACTATCAAAAGTACTGGCGTAAGGTGCGAAGCGTGCCGCAAAAACGCACCGTTGATTCTCATAACAGGGTCCATATTGTCACTACATCTATGCTACTCTTTTGCTCTAAGTGCTACATTATAAAGAATACCTTTTCCTTTCAAGACCAAACTCAGACAGTAAACATGTTTGTGTTTCTTTGTTCTTTGTATGTCAGACATTTTAACATGAGTGCGTGAAAAGAAAGTGATTCCCTTTTGAAGCAACTTGTGGTCCTTTGAGGAACATCATCTTTTGGTACTTATGTATTGGCTTCAAGTTTTAGCCCGAGAAGGTTGTTGCTTGACGATTACATTTAAATACCAAAAAAGAGGAGCCAGATTAGAGCACTTAAAAGGGGTTATGGATGCTAACTTGTTTATACAAGATAAAGCTTAGTGTGCAGGCCCTCAAAGGTGTGTCATTTACTTACTTCAAATACATTCTCAGGTTTCTCTGGCAGTGGTAAAAGAGGTATAAATCCCAACCTCTATTTTAGGAAGTGTATAAATCTGCAAGTCACTGAAACAAAAATGCTGGCTTTTAACAAAAGCACATATATTTAAATTTAATTTAATATGCTCCACTTCCAAAAATAATGGTATTTGTCAAGCCGCGCCGCTCATCAGCGGCGCCACCTGCTCGCACACCTGTTCATCGTCAGCGGCGAGGGATATAAGCCGCCTCGCCCTGAGCTTCGGCCTGAAGCCGTCAGACTTCATTCCCCGTCAACGTGACGCAACTTATTCTTCAGCACGAAGCTGTGTGGTAAGAAACATTTACCTCATCTGCTCCAGTCTGCTCCCCTGTGCACAGGTGGATTCCTCGGCGGCGGACAACTCCGTTCCCTCGTCCTTCCTCGCTGCTGCACCGAGCCCTGCAGGTGGCTGTCTCCCGGGTTCCGTCCTTGTTGTGCCAGTCATCTGTCCCTAGCAAGTAAGCGTCTCCCTCGCCTATTCTCCTCCTGTGTTGGTGTGTGCCCATCACCCTGTGTCTCTGTGTTCTCTCCCATAGGGTTGCCGGCTGTACGGTCTCCTGCCTCTGTGCCTGAAGCAGAAGCCGCCACCAACACATTAACATCCCGCAGACACACACCCATACACCCCTGTTGCTAATAAACTATTTGAACTACTCTGAGCCTGTGTGTGTGCGTCTCCTGAGCCGAATGTTATGTCAGTATTATTTGGCAAAATATTAATTCGTATCAAAACTGGGGATTCTAAATTGTCCTTAGGTATGACTGTGAGAGTGAATGGTTGTCTGTCTCTCTGTGTTGGCCCTGCGATGGACTGGCGATCTGTCCAGGGTGCACCCTGCCTCTTGCCCAAAAATGCTGGGATAGGCTCCAGCCCCCCGCGACCCGAAAAGAATTAAGCGGAAGAAGATGGATGGATATACATTTTGAAGCAAGTAGCATAAACTTCTAGTGTGCTATTCCAATTGTTTCTGATAGTGGAACCAGTTAAATTAGATTATTTTACAATTACTCCTCGGCAAGCTTAAACAGACTTCATGTGAACAGTTTTCATTATTCTGCTGACAAAAGGGAATATGTGCTAATGCCTTTTTCCCTCCCATCCTCTAATCTATTGTAGAGCGTAATCTCTGGATGTGTGTTGAAACAGATCAATTTGACTGAGAGATTTCACCTCCTGATTGGATCCAATAGACTGTGCGGACACCAAGCTGCATTTTAATGCAGGGACCATTTCTCTGACTGCCAACAGTTAGGCTCACTGAGGTGGCTCAGTCCATGGGCAGAAGGTAATCATCCAAATAATGGATTTCCCAAGGCGAAGAGAGGCTTTGAGAGATGTGTATGTTTTAAATCTATCAAGAGTCTGCCTTTTTTTTCTACATGATATCCCCCCACCTCCTGGTTTACTATCTTACCACAGGCCAGCTTATTTAACAAGTAAATGATGGGAAGGCTTGAAGGAGAAACAAAAAACAAAATGTAAAGTAGGAACAGCAAAGGGGCACAGGCGATAATAACAAAAAAGTGCCTGAATAATAATTATAATTTTTAAAGGACACTCTTCAAAAATCAAGCTTTTTCCCTTGTTAACATGTGTGTAACATGTTATTTATGACTTACAAGATATATCAAGAGCAAAATCACTCAAATGTTCCATGTCTATGTGAAATTTCAGTTAAGCTCTTCTCATAAAAAGGTGAGTTTAGACAAAGCGTTTTTTGGTGACATCACTGTTATGTCTGGAAACCCAAAATGACCAACAGAGAGTGGTGCTTGCTTGGAACACGAACTTTATTACAACAAGAATATATATACCTTACAGCACAGGGTCTGCTATGGGAGGCTGAGCACCAGAGAGAAGAGAGAGCCAAGAGGCCCTGAGATGGCCGACCCTCACACTATATGAGCTTGGTGTGATGACGTCACCAAACAGCTACGTCATCACGCCGATGCCAACCCAAACTTGTGGTTACACCATATTCATCCCCCCCCCCCTTCCCACCTTGGAAAAAACAGAAACACATATATCCAAATTACCCCTCCCCAATTTGGTACATCATGAACCCCCAAACTAGCTAGGGCCAGCAGGTAAACTACTGCGTAGCCCAGCGTGGCTGAGTGGTTTATTCTGCTACTGTCTGCTGGCAGCTGCGCCCCTAGCTAAACAGTCCTCTCTTTTTTTCTTTTCTTGAGGAAGTCAGTCCAGTTGGAGGGACCTTGTAGCGAGCCCGTGGTGGACATGCCCCTGGAAGTGCAGGAGCCCAGGGACTGGAATTGTCTCTCACAAAACCCCAGTTCGGGTCCCACACCGTGTGAGTCGCCTCCCAAGAAGCTCTGTTGTCCAGGGCTGCTGTTCAAACCCGACGGAGACGGCTGGCATGCCACGCCGAACCATTTGCCAGTTTGAAGGTCACTGGGCCCAGTTGCGCGATGATCCTGATGGGTGTTGGTGGTGGTGGAGGCTGTGTTTGGGTCGACTGTGGGTCCAGCCATTTGGTTCTGTGGACCCGAACCCAGTCCGTCACTGCAAGCGGCATTTTGTTTGGTTGTACATGGCGTTGAGGCTGTGCCGGTGTAGCTCTTACGTTTGTTGCAGGGCGTCCACCAGGTGGTTCTGCTGTGTCCTGTTGGGTTACGGACTCTTCATCCTGGATCTCCACGGTAGTTCTTGGAGGCTCCTGTCGGTCGTGGATTCAGAAGATGTCCGGTGGCTCTGTTGTGTATTGTTTGGTTGCAGACTCTTTATCCTGCTGCTTAGTGGCAGCTCCTGGAGGCTGGTGCCGGGCATGGATTTGGAAGCAGTCTAGTTTCTTCTCTCATTCATCTGGTGTTGATCGAGGTCGGGGTGATGTGTCGCTGTCGTAGGTGACTGGACATGTGTCAGGCTGTCCTCAGTCACTGGGGTCCCCTTTCTCCACGAAATCCCTCTCCTGTGGCTCCGACGTGGCTGTGTGTGTCATGAATCCAGGTTTGGAGGCCAAACCCAATTCTGACTTTTTGGTTATGCTTTGGCCTAGTTTTCCTCCTGACAGCTCTGGCACGCCCCCTCCTCCTGCCAAGTGCCGCCAGCTGCACTGTTACCGGTGTTCACACACATACACATACCACACGCACACATGCACACGCTTCATTCATTCCCATTCACACGCTCTTGCTGCTCTCTCACACACCTGGTGCCCATTAGTTCTGCCCACGCATTCTCGCACCGGCAATCTCTTTCCTCGTTAGCTTCAGGAGTATTTGTTGGCCGCTCCAGAGGAGGGAGATTGTCGGGGCATTCGCCTCTATACACAGCAGCTAGTTCTCCCCGTATATGATCCATTATCTTCGTTGTTCTCCAGCCCGTCACTGCGAACCTGTTTACTCCGTTGGTGTTTCAGCTGGCCCTGCATCTCATTACATCCTCCAGACTGCACGGTTTGCCCCGGATTAGCTCCAGCCCTGTAAGTATTGTTTCGCCTTTCTTTCCCGTGCTCTTTGTAGCCCTGCAGTACTATGCTGATTGCCTTCCCTCTTTTGAGCGTAAAGCAGCCCTGCAGCACTAGGCTCCATATACACCAGACTGTAAAGAATTCGGCAGACGCCTTGTATGTCTGGTGGCCTTTATTCCATCATCTCATCATTTTGTATCTTGTGGTTGAACTGAATTATATTTTTGTTGTGAACTTAAATAAACATGGCACTCTCTACTTCTGCGATTGGGTTTTTCATTCTCTCCCTCACGCGCCGTGTTATGGTGCACGGGGATTTGTGACAGTCTGAAGCTCATGCTGGGCAAGGATCGGAGGTGAGGCCAATTTGTTCTCACCCTCTCCTGGGAAGTCTGGCTGTGGCGATATGTTGCTGTCACCATTGGTAGAATTTGCGCCGGGATGTTGTGTCCCGGGGTTCCCAATAGACACGGGCTTCCTCTCCTGTAACTCCGCAGCGGCTCCTGGAGGCTCATGCTGGGAGAGGATCTGAGGCAAGTCCGGTCACTGCCCTTTCTCCAGGCAGTGCTTCTCCTGTGAGCATGGGATGGCTGTACCCTCATCATCGTCATCCAGGTGTGTTGCGTCCCACTCGTCAATATCGGTCAAACTGAGTCTGTTACTGTCGTAGCTGGAGAAGCCCAACTGATAAAACAGGTACAATATGTTGTCTCCATGTGTGGCCATTTGAAAAACAATGTCAGTAATGACTCTGGATGCATAGCGCACCGTTAAGTGTGATGGTCCCTACATAGCTGACTCGGTAGCCACCATACTCATACAGCACCACTGGGTTTTTCTGATCGGGTGGTTGGGAAAGAACTTCTTCACTGTGGCCCAGTTTAACATTGATCTCACTGCAGCGGTGTCGAGCAGGAGCGGCAAGTTGACATCGTCCAGCCCCACCATGCAGAATGCGTACGCCATACCTCCGGACCTCACCATGTGAATAGTCATTGTGGACGAGTGACTTGAGTTGGCCAGTGGGTTTGGCGGTGGTGCTGACCGGCAGACTTTGGTGAAGTGGTTGAATTTTCTGCATCTTGTACATCGTTGCCCCCTTGCTGGGCAGAAACGAGCTCTCTCTCGAAGCATCAGGGAACCACAGTTGCCAGCATGAGAAGCGCCCCATGGCGTCCTTCTGATGTGCTTACCTACGCCTCTTCTGCTGTGTCACCGGGTTCTTCTGTGCTTACCGCGCATGCAAGCGGTGTGTGGCTCAGCTGTCGTTGTTGTTGCTGCACGCCTACTCCAATGCTAACCT
This sequence comes from Pholidichthys leucotaenia, assembly GCA_020510985.1. Taxonomy (NCBI): domain Eukaryota; kingdom Metazoa; phylum Chordata; class Actinopteri; order Cichliformes; family Pholidichthyidae; genus Pholidichthys; species Pholidichthys leucotaenia. The sequence goes on along the minus strand of CM035845.1, from coordinate 32,217,165 downwards.
GTCGGCGGACTCTAGCTGGAATGTTAGCTTGATGGTGTTAGCTAGCGTCATGTCGTTCGGCACTGTTAGCATGTTAGTCCGCAGCTGTGGGCTGCTAGTGTGCTCGGCCAAGTGGTTCCACACCATTTCATTACTCCAACAGACCAAATCTGCACATGCTAGCTAGGTTGCGAAGGTCCACAACGAATTGTTGTGTCGTCTCTCTAGGCTTTTGTCTTTGTTGGCGAAACCTAATGCGCCGCGCCAACATTTTCAGGTGTAGCAAAGTAGCTAGCTAGCAGCTCGACTGAATCAGCAAATGACTCCATTGGTCCTAGCGTGTGGAAAATACGCTGGCCTTCTATGCCCAGAGTGTGAATCAGTAGAGCTTGCTTCCATACCTTGTCCAGCTTGCCCAAGTCCAACGCTGACATGTAGGTGGTGAAAGCATCGAACCAGAATGGCCACGATATGGACAGCTCACCGGGGGTTTTCCAGAAATGGCTGTGGTGGCCTCACGCATGCTTCCATGGTTTAACTCTCATTGCTAAATGTTATGTCAGGAAACCCGAAATGACTAACGGAGAGTGGTGCTTGCTTGGAACACAAACTTTATTTCAACTTTATTATAACTTAACTTACTTTTACAGAACAGGGTCTGCTGTGGGAGGCTGAATGCCAGAGAGAAGACACAGCCAAGAGGCCCTAAGATAGCCGACTCTCACACTGTATGAGCTCGGCGTGATGACATCACCAAATGGCTAAGTCATCACGCCGATGCCAACCCACACTTGTGGTTACACCACAATCACTACAACAGATCTGTAGCATTGAGCCAATCCTTGGAGGAAGAGTGTTGTGTGTAGAATGTGGTGTGTGTGTGTGTGTGTGTGTGTGGCACTTAGGGCTTGCCATAATGGCCCTGGTGGTGACGTCAGGCAGGCTGCAACACCTGTATGTATTTTGTGGTGTTCTTAATAAAGTTCAGTTTGCTGAGTTCGCTGCATGGCATAACAGACTCCAGTCTCTGATTTACCGACATAACACTTTGGTGATGAAAGAAAACCATGAAGGCGTAAGGGCTACCTCCACCTCTGCCGTCATTTCTGGAGTGTCCCGGGGAGCCAGCAATCCTGTGGCCAGATTGGATGGCTATGCTTGGGGGATACATCACTGGGCTGGGCCTGGTTAGACTTGACGGAGTTCGAGGACCGGCGCTGCCGGTCCGTCATCTCAGCAGAGAAGGTTGGAGAATTCTCGGCATGTTGGGAGAGACGGAGCATTATGCGGATGCTGTCGGGTGGCTAGCTGGAGATTTTGCTAAACTTCCAAGGGACAAGAAGCTGGTGCTGTGGGTAGCGAGACTGTTGGTACCAAGAGGAGCTGAGCTATTTAGCTGGGAGGAGCTAAAGGCTCAGTCTGTAGCAATGGGCTGGTTAGCCATGACGCTAGGTGCGTGCCAAAACCGAGCTACAAGCTACCAGCTGGGTATCTGGGGGGACCAGAGCCCCTGGTTCCCAATGACGGCGAGCGAGCCGAGGAGCTCAGCACGGTGCATGACCGTAGCACTGGTGATGTTGACAGTGCGGTGAGCAGTGATCGCAGAGAGGGAGAGCAACGACTGGACTCAACTGAGTTTTTTCCCTGTGGCTGGAGTCCAGGCAGTGGGAGAGCGGGAGCAAGCAGGCTGAAAACCCCGGGAAGCAGCAGTGACAGCTGGGCACAGAGGCAGCACAGGAGAATGCCTTGGATGGAGGTGCTGGGCGCAGCGGCGAGATTCCTGGGTTGCAGAGTGATGTCGACGAGAGTAATGCTGTGAGCCCCGGGAGAGGGCAGCGACAGTCGGGCACAGTAGCAGCACAGCGGAGCTCCTCGGATGACAGAGAGGAGGTGCCGGGTGCCACAGAGGTCGGGCAGGACCTCAGTCCCGGAGCTCAAAGCGCCTTGGAGGAGGGAGCTGGGCGTTGCGGTGAGGTGCCCAAGTCAACGAGTGACATCGACAAGCGAGCATTAGTTTTCCCCGGAGCTCAGCCACAGGGGGCCAGAGTGTTTGGAGCTACAACGGCTGCAGATGCAGCGGTTCCAAAGATGGTTGGGAGTGGCCCAACATGCACAGAGGGACTGTGTGCCGGGCAGCAGCACTGCGGGTCCAGACGAGAGAAGCGGTCGAGGGTGAGGTGGAGGGACATTCTGGGAAGTTGGCTTTGATCCCGGGGGCAGGCGGCGGCCAGGGGCACGCATGCCGTGGGGCTGCCCTGGGCCTCTGAGCCGGCTTTATCTTTGGCTGCCCATGGACTGCTGTATAACGTAGAAATCCAAGTGTAAATATGTTGATAGAGTTTATCTTTTGTTCTTATTAAAGACAAGAATAGAAAGGAGATGTCTTTACCTTCTTAACATGTTTCGACTATACACTGCAGCCTGTATAGTCGAAAAATGTTAAGAAGGTAAAGGCATCTCCTTTCTATTCTTGTCTTTAATAAGAACAAAAGATAAATAATTAAAAGAAGACAAAATGAACCTACTTGAGCTATGTTGATAGAGTGTAAATAATATATTCATATGTGCATGTGAATGTAACGTGTGTTGTTTGGGGATTAATTTTTATGCATTATGTTTAGTGTAGCAACACAGCAATATTTTAGTTATAAAAGGACTTTCTTTTAGTTAATAAGTGGCAGAATAATCCCCTGTGCCATGCGGGTTGCGTGGCAGTCCACCCACCAACCTAGATTTTAGTTGTGTTTTGTGTGCATATGTTAGGCCATCACAATTCACTGTTTCCTGTTATTTTCCTTAGTGCATGATTCGGGTCCTAAATTGGGGTGGGTCTGAATTGTTTTTATGTGTTTTGGACTTTTGTAAGGGGGAGGGGAATGTTGTGTGCAGAATGTGATGTGTGTGTGGCCCTTAGGGCTTGCCATAACGGCCCTGGCAGTGACGTCAGGCGGGCTGCAGCACCTGTATATATTTTGTGGTGTTCTTAATAAATTTCAGTTAGTTGAGTTCGCCGCATGGCGTAGCATACTCCAGTCTCTGATTTACCAACATAACAAAGAGAGCGGAACTTAAGGCTGAAGTTAGCCCCCAGGGCCAGTTAGCATTTTTGGACAGCTGCTTTGATAACTTGACCCAAATTAAAATGGGTTTTACCATTAAACTGCTTTTAAGTACCAATGCATTTTCAGCTGTTATTCTGGACCACCGTGCATAGAACTGGGCATGCCATTCAACCGGTAAGTCTTTTTAATACAAGATTTATTCTGTTTAATGTAGCACTAGCTACCATTAGCTTTGTGGGATGTGGGTTGGCCTATTCAGCATGGGGGTACAGTGGTTAGCACTGTTGCCTCACAGCTAGAAGGTTCCAGGTTGGCTGGTAATTCTAAACTGTCGATGTATCTGTCTCTGATAGGCCCTTTGACCAGAGCATTAGTGTAGTTAAGTACTTTGAGTGGTTGTTGGGATTAGAAAAGGCGCTATATAAGTAGAGGTCCTTATCCCTTATCCTTATTGACATATCCTGGTGTTTGAAGGAGAAGGAAAAGTGAAAAGATTTAGACACAAAACCATAAGACAATGAAAGGGGTTTTTGTAGAAAAAAGGGCATAAGATAGCATTTTCGACAATGTAGATTTGTTTTTATAAAGGATTTAGATCCACTGGAGTCCATCGAGAGAGAAAGAGACTTTTCCTCCTTTCCTCGTGTAAATGGGCTTCTAGAATTTATATGATGCTGAACACATGGAGCAGCTCCAGCAGAATTTACTCCTGTTGCCCCATTATTTCCATCACTGTCTTTTCTGCACAGCCACGAGCCTCCTCTCTGATGGCCACAATCAAGCTTGGTAATAGAAATGCCAACAGCAAATGACACAGACTCCAAAATGCCCCAAAGACAAGTGAAAAGAAGGAAAAATAAAGTCAGCGACAGTCTGGTATAGGGAGATGGCCAGCTAGTCCCTGTTTAGGTTTCCACAGGAGGAATTCAAAAAAGTGAGGAGTCACTCTGATCATCTTTAATTCCCGTTTTTATTGGCTGCGCTACTGAAGGAAGCCTTTGTTACACACAAGCTGAACATCCTCATACGGGCAGAGAAAGGCTGTGCACACAACAGGCAGGGACACTAAATGAGAAAATACCACAAAACAAGCTCTGCTTCAACCCTCAATCCCCCCTGGACTCAGTCCTTCTGTGGACTGCTTTTGCCAACGCAATTTAAATTGTAAAAAAAAAGGCAGCTAATACTCTATACATCTGATTTGTCCTGTCATGGACTGGAATCAGGTGCAGTTCAAAATCTAATAACATTTTCACGTTTATCTCAATCGTTTTTTTTTTTCCCCAGTGTGACTGTAATAGGACCATGTCTCAAACCTAATTTGTCAAATTCCAAATTTTAGAAACACAGTTACAGTATCACAGTTGTCCAAAGTAATTTTATGAGTACCTGATCAATCAGTACCGAATGATGATTTTTTTTTTCCAAAACGATCATCAAGAAGAAAACTCACAAAAATGACCCATTTCTTTTATTAGACCATTAAATACCAAGTACTGCAGTCAAATGCTGTGTGAAGGTTCTAGAAAAAATAGACTTTGCATTGTCTCATGTAGCTAAGCAAGAGGTTAATTATACTAGGATGGCGATGGGGCTATAGGTACAAAAATTAATAGGACTGCCCACTTCTGACATCAGTCATTCTGTGAAATGCTCTTACTCAGCATTTCCCACTGAATGAGACTGTGTTTGCAGAAGTGGTTTAGTAGGCGAGTGTGCATTTGTGTGACTGCAGTATTTAACTTTATGGTTCATGACAGTGAAACTGTTGCCAGCTTGCACATCTTGGATGAAGGAACTCTACTCTTGCACTGGAGCGTCATTGTCTGTGGCTCTTCTCAAGGCAACGGCGTCACTTCAGTTTGCCACTGAGCTAGTGTGACAGAGCAACCTCGTCACTGACTGCAGGCACACAAACACTCCTACAGATGGCTATATGCACACTCACCTTCACACAGCTATGCACTGCAGGTGATTTGCTAGCTTGAGCAGCGTGCACGCACACACACACACATACATGCCCGCACACACCCACCATACATTTTCTCATTGACTTCCATGTTTGTAAATTATATTAAAATATCTAACATTCATCTCTTTCTCCCCTTACCTTTTTTAAAATTTTTAATTAGCCTTTATTTATACAGGATAGTTCCACTGAGAAGGAACCTCACTTTTATCAAGGACACCCTGGTCACACTCACACATTCACAGCAGGAAGCTGCCCAGTACAAACACAGACTGACCTGTGGCCACTGAGCAGCTCCACTGGAGCAGCTGGGGATAAGAGCCTTGCTCAACGGCACCACAGTGGGGGTTAAGGAGGGTGGGGAAAACACTACTATGTTATTTGTCCCACCCACATCTAATCCTGCTGGTCCACTGAACCTGCGATCCTCCGCTCATCAGTCCAAATCTCTAACTATTAGGCCACCACCGCCACTGAGTTTTTGTAGCGCAGTCAAGGGTGCACACTTGGTTGTTCTGCCATGTTGTGAAACATACACTCATAGTGGCATACCATACAAACTCATCCCTGGTTTGTTTCGTTGCACGTCTGCCCAGCTGCCGCCATTCATTATTCAGACGTTTAGGCTGCGTGTCCACCGAATGCATTTTTTTGTTGCCCGACCGCCCTGAACGTCTTTTTTTCAGCACTTGTGCAATGCGCTCTGGAAAAAAAAAAAAAAGTCTGTGCCCTCTATCCCAGCAACAGCTTGTCACTCACAGCTCAGCACTTCTGCTTTTCCTGTGGTCAGACTTTCTACTTGTTTTTTAATAGCAGTCTCTAAATAACAATGGACAGGAAACGTATTCTAGCACTGGCAGCAGCTCTGGATGCAAAATATGATGGCACCAAAAACAGAAGTATTGGTACAGACACTGTCCTATGTCCCACCCTTCCTTAATTCTGATTGGCTGCTTAGAAAGGTCTGACATTGACAATGTGATGGTCTGGCGAGCGTGCTCCCCCTCCCTTTCCTGTTCCTGGGTTCTCGCTCTGGTGATGAGCACACCTGCATGATCATCCACCTGCTGCTCCTCGTGTATTTAAGGCCCAGCGTGAGGGGAGCTCACCGCCGGATCGCCTGGGTTTGCAGCCTCAAGTCTCGTTAAGTTCTATCTCGTTATCTTGTCTCCCTGAACTTACCCCTTGTGTGTTTCCTATTCCTCAGGTTGCTGCCACCTGCAGGTGTGTCTCCTGGAGCTGATCACGCTCGCCTGACCCAGAAGATCATCACATCCACCCAGGTCCCACCTTCCACCTGTCCCCGGTCCATGTTGGAGTTCCCTGCCGGACTACACTGCTCTGACTGTAAGTGTGCTTTCCCGCATTATTCTGCCATCGGAGAATCTGTCCCTTATTGCCTCTGTCTGCTCTCTCCTATAGGCTACGTGTGCTCCAGGGGGCTCCTGTTTTGGCAGAGATTTAAGTTGGCGTTTTTGTGTTTCGCTGTTCTGTTGTTTTATATTTTGTTTTTCTGTTTTTGTTCAATAAAATTGTGAAACTTTTTATTGGAGTCTGAGTGATCGTTCTAGCTGCTCTGCGTTTGAGTCTGATCCCGGTCTGAATCATGACAGAACGATCCAGCCAGAATCAAGTCTCAGCGAGCGCTTCGCCAGGCGAACACTCAGCACTCGAGCATTTGAGTGCCACGGAGCTCCAGGTTGCGTTCTTATCTGAGCAACTACAAACTATCACTCAGCAATTGGCAACGGTAACTGAGCACCTGTGTCGGCTTCCTGGTGTGGCACCTCCCCCTGCCCCTGCTGCCGGGGGCAGCTGCTTTTGTTTCTCAGGAACATCTCTGTTCCCACTCCCGCCCCCTATGGGGAGGGGGGGTGTTGCAGGTTGTTCCTGCTTCACTGCCGGTTATATTTTCAGCAGGTGGAAGGGGAATACAGGGATGATGTGGCCAAAATTCACTTTATGACCTTGTTGTTGTGGGGCCAGGTGCTCCAGTGGACTCAATCCATCTTGAGCGGCCCGGATGGACCCCTTTATTCATTCGAGTGGTTTGTGCAAGAGTTCTCTGGGGCTTTTGACCATACAGAGAGTGAGAGGAATATTGTTAGGACGCTTATGGGGCTCCGGCAGGGGGATTGGTCTGTGGCCGATTTCTCTACCGAGTTCCGGGTCGTTGCAGCACACTCCAGCTGGAACGACGTCGCGCTACGCACCGTGTTTCTCTCGAGTCTGAACTCACAGCTCCGCGACGAGTTGGCTATCCATGCAGCTCCCTCCTCCCTGGATGAGCTCATCTCACAGGCCGTGGCCCTCAACAACTGGTTTAGGGAGCGAGCAAAGGGGTGGATGGCTGCCGCCTCTCCAGTCGCTGCCCGACCGGCCACCTCGCCCCTTAGTGCTATTCCGCCGGCCCCCTCCGAGCTGGTACTTAGCTGGTGCACTTGCAATGGCACTTAGCAGGTCCTGTCTGACTCTGGAGGAGTGCCAGCATCGAGAAAGGGAAAGGGCATGTTTTTACTGCGGGGTCCTATGTCGTGGTATTTCAAAATGTCCCGTGAGGCCCAAAGACCCAGCCCGTCAGTAACCATGAGGGGTCTGGCGGGAGGGTCCATTTTGGCGGAGGGTCCATTTTGAACTTTTGGCCCTGATCCAGTTACCGGGGGCCGAGTTCAAAACCTCCACCCTGGTTGATTTGGTGGTGGAATAAAATTTTATTCAACAGGCCATACTGCAGAAATTACAGTTACCCACCAGGAAAGTCCCAACACCTTTATCAGTCTCAGCTGTTTCGGGCAGCACCATTGCGGCGATTACTGAACAGACTGAGCCCATTTTGGTCATTCTGTCTGGTAACCACAAGGCTATTCAGTTTTATGTCCTGCCCCAGTCTAACACCTTCGTGTTCCCGAGGTATCCATGGCTTCATATTCATAATCCCATCATTAACTGGAGTCAGGGCTGTATTTTGTCCTAGAGTCCTTTCTGTCTCATGTCGTGTCTCCAGTCAGCCCCATGCTCACCTTCACTCAGAATCAGAATCAGAAAGCTTTATTGCCAAGCATGTTTACATAAAAACATAAACATACGAGGAATTTGACTTGACATTGGGCGCGCTCGATAAGCGCATCTCAATGACGCGGCAGCCATGGAGGCGCCTGTCAGCAGTGAAGGGTAAAGAGGGGAGGGGTGGGAGGGGAATGACACATTGGGCAGAGAGAAAAAAACATAATTATCAAAATAAAGCTCGTATGAGCAAAATTGTGATTACATAGAAAAAAAACCCTCAAATGCACAGATAGCGGACAAAAACAGATCACACATTAACAGCAGCAAAAGTTGAGAGAGACAGTGTGAGTGTGTGTGTGTCAATGTATAATCAGTCATGTAGTGTTGTATGCAGTGTGAGTATCAGTACTGGTGATAGCAAAAACACCTCCCTGAGCAACGATTAGATGTTATGTCTTAGTGTCCTCCAAGCATAGTTAACAAGTCCACAAGAGTTCATTCTCTCAGTGCATGTTCGATGGTAATTCCCATACTGGGCACATACACTGTCCTTGAGAGATCAGATAACTGCACACCAGATGTTAATGTTTGGGAAAAGCAAGCCAAAACACTCTTCTGCTTTGTCTTCATCCAGGAGGAGAGTAATCTACAGGGCGCCGAATCAAGGTCTAATAGGCACAGTTCACTCAGAGCAAAGAATTTTCATCTCTTGCGATTCTGTACTTCATAATTTCCATATTTACAGGCTTTAAGTCCTTTCCTGGAGAGCTCTTAGCGACTCCGAGATGTCACCAATCTTCCTGTTCAGTTCACCATTGGCCGCAATCAGAGCTCTCCCCAACTGGTCAAATTGATGAAGGAGCTTCGCTGGGGCAGCATTTTGATTAGCTCTATCCATCTTCTTTAGTTTTCGATACACCAGGACCACTCCCCAACCAATCAGCAGAAATCCTGAGATCATAACGCCAAACAGATAGATGTCTTCCACATCCTCAATCGAAAGGTCACACAGACACATAAGTTTCCAATTATATGTGTCTCTCACATAACCTGCAGCTGAAGTGCCTGCAGGACAGTTGGGCTCCCCCGGGCCCGATTTTCTAGTTGAGAAAATGGTGTCAATTGCATTTAAAGCCCAGCTTACCAAATCCATTTTTTTCCGTTTGGATCAAGATTCAGCCAGAAGAACAGCGACGCAGACAAGACAGCAAGCTGGGATCAGTTCAGGGAGGAGAAGGGAGAGGAGGAGGAGGAGGAGAAAAAGCGTCCGCTCTCTCTGAAAGCCGGAAGAAGAAGAAGTCCGCTCTCCTCCCCTTCGGCTGAGCTGGTGGATCTCAGCTCCGTGCCCGAGGTTTACCATGACTTGGGGGAGGTCTTTAGCAAGTCTAGAGCCCTATCTTTACCACCCTACCGGGGCTACGACTGTGCTATCGACCTCCTCCCGGGCGGCCAGCTGCCATCCAGCCGGATCTACAGTTTATCTGGGCTGGAGAGGGAGGTGAGGGAGACCTAAATAAAAGACTCCCTTAGCACCGGTATAATCCGTCCGTCATCCGCTCCCCTCGGTGCGGTGTTCTTTTTTGAACGAATAAAGGATGGGTCACTGCGACCATGTATCAATTACCACAAGCTTAATGCGATAACCCGAAAGGATAGGTATCCGCTGCCACTTATCATTTCAGCGTAAAAGTTACTCCAATGGGCGCATTTTTTCACCAAGCTCGACCTCCACAACGCCTATCATTTAGTCCGCATTCGGGAGGGGTACGAGTGGAAGACAGCATTTAAGATACCTTTGGGTCATTTTGAATATCTGGTCATGCCGTGTGGGCTGAACAACACCCTGCCATTTTCCAGCGGTTAATAAATGACGTCCTACGAAACTTGGTGAACTAGTTTGTGTTTGTGTATTTGGATGACATTTTGATTTTTTCTTGCACCCTGGAGGAGCATATAGTCCACGTCCGGTCTGTCTTGCAGCGGTTGCTGGAGAACCAGCTTTTTGTAAAAGCTGAGAAGTGCAAATTTTCCACTTGCTCAACTTTGTTTCTGGGGTTCATCATCACCGAGGGCACGGTAAAGGCCGATCCGGCAAAAATTAAAGCAGTAGTAGACTGGCCTACCCCCCAGTCCAGGAAGGATATTCAGATCTTCCTGGGCTTTGCCAACTTCTACCGCCAATTTATCCAAGACAACAGTAGGGTGGCACAACTGCTTACATAGTTGACGTCGACAAAAAGTCCGTTCAAGTGGTCCGAGGCCACTGAATGAGCTTTTGCAAACCTAAAAGGCCTATTCACCAACACACGTGTCTTGGCGCAGGTGGATCCCACAGCACAGTTCGTGGTCAAGGTGATTACTTCTGATTTGGGGGTGGGCACTGTCCTCTCCCAGCGCTCCTCCTTTGACCAGAAGCTCTATCCGTGCGTGTGTTTCTCTTGGCGGTTAACGCCAGCCAAGAGGAATTATGCTGTTGGGGACCGTGACCATGAGCTGTTGGCCATAAAGTTGGCATTGGAGGAATGGAGACACAGGCTGGAGGGAACTAGCCAACTGGTCATTGTCTGGACCGACCATAAAAATTTAGAATATCTTCGGTTGGCGAGACGGTTGAATTTGCGGCAGGCTCGGTGGGCCCTGTTCTTTAATAGATTCAATATATCCATCTCGTACAGACCAGGGTCCCGTAATGCCAAGGCTGATGCTCTCTCACGTCAGTTCTCTCCCGACTCCTCCTCCTCCACCTCCTCCTCTACAGCTGCTGCGTCTCCTCTGGAGACCACCCCCCACCCCCCACCCCCTGCCTTCTTGGGACACTCCAGTGGGAGATTGAGCAGAGGGTCCGGCAGGCAGTCACCTGAACCTGTCCTGGAGGGAGGCCCTCAGGACTGGCTGTATGTCTTCACGGCGCTACGTGGAGAAGTTGTCCAGTGGGGGCACACCAGCTTTTTTGCCTGTCACCCCAGTATCTCTAGAACCATAGACTTATTACGCAGAGTGTTTTGGTGGCCCACACTGGGGAGGGAAGTGCAGGAGTATGTCAAGGCTTGTCATATCTGCCCCGCAAACAAATCCGACTCCTCCCCTCCTGCGAGTCTCCTCCATCCCCTCCCAGTGCCGGGTCGCCCTTGGTCTCACATCTCTTTTGACTTTGTTATGGGCCTCCCTCCATCCCAGGGGAATACCGTCATCCTCACCATTGTCGACCGCTTCTCCAAGGCCGTCCATCTTGTTCCCCTCCCCAAGTTACCATCTGCCAGGGAGACAGCCGACCTACTGACTCAGCATGTCATCCCGTTGCAAGGTATCCCCATCGACATCATCTCGGACCAGATTCTGTCACCATTTGGGATCGTCCGCCAGTTTGACATCTAAATATCACCCCCAGAGTAATGGTCAGGCTGAGCGTGCCAATCAGTCCCTGGAGGCCGCCCTACGGTGGGTATCATCCTCCAACCCCGCCACTTGGTGTGCCCACTTGACCTGGGTGGAATACTCTTTGAACTTGGCGATCTTCCACTGGGCTTACACCATTCGAGGCATTGATGGGTTACACTCCACCGTTGCTGCCCATGGCGGAGAGGGGTCTCGCCGTTCCATCCGTGGAGATCAATGCACGCCGGTGCCGCCGTCTGTGGAGGGCCATGAGGGCTATGCTCTGCGGAGCGCAACAGGCAGTACGCAGACCGCAGATGGGCGCCGGCACCGAAGTACATGGTGGGATAGAGGGTTTGGCTGTCCACCGACCAGATCCCGCTGAAGACTGAATCCAGGAAGTTGTCCCCCTGCTTTCTGGATCCCTTTACCATCAAGTGGGTGATCAACAATGTCACCGTGCGGTTGGACTTGCCACCTCTATGCGTATACATCCCACGTTCCATGTCTCCCGGATTAAGCCCCTCTCTGACAGTCCCCTCTGCCCTCCTCCGGACCCCCCACCGCCTCCCCGGATCATCGACAGCCAAACTGCGTACACAGTGGAGAGGATCATGGACGTGCACCATCGGGGGTGGGGATGTCAGTATGTCGTCCACTGGAAAGGATATAGTCCAGAGGAGAGGTCGTGGATCCTGGGATCATACATCTTGGATAAACGCATGATCCAGGCATTCCATCGCACCCAATGATGTCAGCCCAGTGGGACACCGGGGGCGTCACTTGGGGGGGCGGGGCACTGTGATGGTCTGGCGAGCGTGCTCCCCCTCTCCTCCTGTTCCTGGGTTCCCGCTCCGGTGATGAGCACACCTGTGTGATCATCCACCTGTTGCTCCTGATGAGCTGGTGTATTTAAGGGCCAGCATGAGGGGAGCTCACCACTGGATCGCCTGGGTTTGCAGTCTCAAGTGTCGTTAAGTTTTATCTCGTTATCTTGTCTCCCTGAACTTACCCCTTGTGTGTTTCCTGTTCCTCAGGTTGCTGCCACCTGCAGGTGTGTCTCTCGGAGCTGATCATGCTCGCCTGACCAGGAAGATCATCACATCCACCTAGGTCCCACCTTCCACCTGTCCCAGTCCATGTTGGAGTTCCCTGCCGGACTACACTGCTCTGACTGTAAGTGTGCTTTCCCGCATTATTCTCCCATCGGAGAATCTGTCCCTTATTGCCTCTGTCTGCTCTCTCCCGTAGGCTACATGCATTCCAGGGGGCTCCTGTTTTGGCAGAGATTTAAATTGGCATTTTTGTGTTTCACTTTTCTGTTGTTTTGCATTTTGTTTTTCTGTTTTTGTTCAATAAAATTGTGAAACTTTTTATTGGCGTCTGAGTGATCATTCTGGCTGCTTTGCGTTTGAGTCTGATCCCAGCCTGAATCATGACAGACAAGCTCGGGTGTAGTCTGAAAAATTGAACTTTTTTCAGCCCTGAGCACTAGGGGTGGGCGATATGGCCTAAAAATGATATCACAATATTTCTTTGAATTTTCACGATAATGACATTCTTCACAATATCAAGGAATACAGTTTCTTCTTTTAAATTTATAAAGGACAGTTTCACAGGCCAGCGTTAATTATGCTTAAGATATTCAGTAAAAACAAGAAATCTTATTTCTCCAGTTTATAAAGAGCAGTTTAGAATGTGTTTAAAACGTTTTTTTTAAAATTCTGTATCAGATATTACTAGAAAATATTATAAACCACCACATCTTAAGCACACTGAAGGGTGGACTGGGATAAAAATTCAGGACGTAATTTGATTTCATCCTAGGCCACCCTGTTGTTGGAAACCAGAAACCACCACAGTTTTAGTAGGCCAACATTTTAAAATAACAGGTATCAAACTAGTTATAAATGTAATTGTAACCTTCGGGTAGGATGAAAATTATAAATTTGGATTGTAATAGTTAACTGATCTATTGATTATTAGAACAACTGATTGACTAATCTTAATTTAAATCTGGTGCTGTTTCTGATTTCTTCACCTTTTCAGAGTAAAGACACAAGGTAAGAGGCTTTAGGTAAAAAGTTACAATTTTGCATGAAAAAGGTTACAATTTTTTTTTTTTTTTGATTATGTATACTTTGTTGATCCCCAGAGGGGAAATTGAGGGCATCCACCTGGATGGATGAAGCAGCCACGGTACGGCGCTATCCCTTAACCATTCACACACACATTCACACCTAGGGCCACTTTTAGAGTCTCCAATTAACCTAACCTGCATGTTTTTGGCCTGTGGGAGGAAACCAGAGAACTCCCGGAGTAAACCCATGTAGACACGGGGAGAACATGCAAACTCCACACAGATCACTGTTGGTCAGGGCCTGGGATTGAACCAGGGATCCCATGGCCAAGGGCGAGTTGCTGTGCTGCCGCAGTGCTAACCACTGCACCACCGCACCGCCAAAAACCAAAAACGTTCAGAATTTTTAATAAATGTACCTTTATGAAAATATATTTAAATAATGAGAAAAAAGCAGATTTAGGAGAAAATGGTAGCAAGCAGATGAGAGTAAAGTTGGTACTGCAAACTACATATCCACCTTATTCCTAGGCCCCATGATGCCTTGCGTGAATTATGGTAGCAACTTCCGGTACTAGTTTAGAACAAATGGCTGTCACTAAAACGGGACACTTTTCCTTTTTAAAAAACAATGACTTCAGCATCAGAAATGCGGGAACACGGCCTCTTGCACCTCAAAACAGTAATATAATCATACCACTTCCCACGACTATGGAGGGATGGAAAGATAACCTTAAAAAGTGGCCTCGTACACAGTAGCTGTTATGTATAGAAACAGGCTGGTATTAGTAACATGGCGGCCAGGTTGGATGTGGGTGGACCGGGGTGGCCGACTGCCGGTTTCCGGTAGTGATGCCACCCGGGTTATAAAGGAAGTGGGCAGAAGAGGCTCTGCCTCTTTCATCGTGGAGCCACCCGGCATGCAGGTGAGTGCCGTAAGCCTATTGTATATGGGTGTTTTTATTTATTAGGGGTCCAATGTGTGACATTGGTGGCAAAATTTAAAATTGATCAAATCTGCACATGAAATTGACTAATCACTATCCAATTGTGTCAGGTTTATGAAACTATTAACTATTTTCGTAACGGCATTCGCGTTCAGGAACTCTTGAGGATGAGCGCTCACTTCAACTACTTGTTAATGGAGACGTAAACGGGACACTCGGGCTTTTGTTTCCCCGTGTGCCAATGCACTTTGCAATGGCACACGTTTTACACGAAACAACTTCAACACTTCCAGTATTTTTCACGCATCAAAACTCATCAACAGCTACATTTTCATGACATATTAAGATGTGATAACGTGTATACATACCTTCAAATTCTCCCTGTTTGTTGGATAAGACGTAAAATCACAAAAGGCGTAAATGCGGGACACAGAAGTTTGGACCTTCGATAACTTCAATATAAAGTGACCATGGTTATTCCTCTCCACATGGGTTGAGCACATCCGGGGTAGAGAAAATAAAAGTGCTTTCCCAGGGCGGTCACCTCGCCAGACGGGGCTGCGCGCGGCCGACCAAGACCGAAGACGTAAATTTTTTAAAGGACACCATATTCGATGTGTCATAAATGTTTGAGATTTTATTGAAATATTCTACATCTGAGCTTCACAAAGACTGATCTCCTTTTTACGTGTATGGTTTGGGATTTGAAAGGTGCAAAGTGAAAAGCATCAGCACTTCCTGTTTTCTGGTTACTTTACCAAATAACTTGCATGTTGCTGCGTAAATTTGGGGACACGGAAATTTACGTTGTACGAGTAAATTTGCAGGGGTCGCTGTACAAAAACCATAGATCCGATCATATTGGGGAATGTTTTATTTTGAATTTGCATTACAACTCTGTTATCTCTTGCATTTTGAGTAGAAAGAGTTACTCAGAGATCACGTTACAGTACTTTGAAATTGATGCGATTTTCATGTCACACAAAAACTGGGAAAAATGAGGGGACACGACCAATAGTTTCGATTCTAACGGCAAAATCAATGATTTTTTTAAAAAATTGCAATGCAAGTCTGAAACTCTTTTATGTTCCCTTGCATATTATAAAAACGAAACCGACATCTGCAAATTACAGAAAAAGAGAGAGCGCTTGAAAGTCGGATACCCCTGATATAGTGCACTGGACCCCCCCCCCAAAAAAAACAAAACACCCATATAGTTGTTTGTTATCCTGAATAAACCCTGTTAACCGAGTTCAGCTTGACTCGTCATTCTCAACATTATGGACTCAACATTATGGACACAACATTTGGCGACAAGGTAAATGCGGTAATGGAGTGATCTGTTGCTAGCTTTCGGCCGTTTCTCGAGGCTCCGGGCGAGCCGCCCATGCCGTGGCCTCATTGGTTTGCT
The DNA here is from genome assembly GCA_020510985.1 of Pholidichthys leucotaenia. NCBI lineage: Eukaryota > Metazoa > Chordata > Actinopteri > Cichliformes > Pholidichthyidae > Pholidichthys > Pholidichthys leucotaenia. Next base: position 32,201,336 of record CM035845.1, on the reverse strand, counting down.
GCTTTCACCATCTCGTTGTCTTAGACCTGGGCGAGATGGAGAAGCTCCGAGCACGAGCTGTGTTGGGCCATAATTTGGGAATGGAAGGGCAGAGGATTCTAAAGAACCTTGGAGGTGCTGACAGTTTTGACGAGGTAGTGCAGCTAATGGCGCGGTTCTTTAGGACGCCGAAAAACGTCACCGTGAAGTGCATTCCATTTTGACAGCGCCGCCAGCGGTCGGGAGAGCCGGTAAGAAGATTTGTGGCGGACCTCCGTGAGCTGGCGAGGGAATACAGATTTGGGGCCCTGGAGGACGAGATGATTCAGGACGGGCTGGCAGAGCGCATCTGCTGCTCGGCGGCCCGGTCCAGGTTGTTGACACACAAAGGGGAGATGACGTTAGCTGAGGCTGTCGAGCTTGCCCAAGAGTTCGAGGCGGCAGAGACCATCGCCAGGGACCTTACTGAAGGGGCTTCTCTGGAAAAGAATGAGTCTTGCACTAAGGCACTGATCCTGGACCCTTGTGATGATGAGTGCGGAGATGATGATTTTGCCTCCGTGGTCAGGATAAGGTCTGCCCCTGGTACGCCGAAGTGTTACGGATGTGGGTCCACTGAACACCGCTATAAGTCCAGGGTGTACCCGGCGAACGGAAAGCGTTGTGGCAAGTGCAGTGTTTTGAACCATTTTGCCAGGGTGTGCAAAAACTTTGTACACAGGAGCTGTAGGGGTGAACCAGGTGCTGCGCAGAAGAATCCAATGGTTGTGCATACCGTCTCCCCAGAGACGACAGGGAGGATCGGCTGCACTGTCACGCTAGATGGCGTTGAGATCGCGCTTTTGGTAGACACTGGAGCGGTGATTTCCATCCTGATTCTGGAAACCACGGAGAGACTGTTTCCCCACCAGCAGATTAGAAGGCAGTATGAAAAGTATTATGGTTATGGACGGAACAGGTTGGCTATTTTGGGCTATGTGGAAATGGAGGCCCGGTACAAGGACAGTGTGGCACCCAGTGTTTGCATCAATGCTTCAGCATCCGGGGTTAACTTTATGGGTTGTAACCTATTTTACAGTCTTGGGCTCTCCATCGCTAATGTTTCGGGTGAAGAATGGTCCGGATGTGGACTGTGGGGCCGACCTGTTCCAGTCGTGGAGGGTGCTGAGGTGTGGGATTCAGACTGGGTGGACAAAGTGACAGAGGGAGAGCACATGCTGCGCCACGCGGAGCCATCTTGGGCTGGACCCGATGCCGTCACGCAGGCTGCCCTGGATGAGGGTGCCGGACGGCACAGCGGGACCCCCGATGAGGCTCGTGAGGAAGAGGCGCCAACACCGGGAGAAAACGGAGCTAGACCATGGAGCGTGGTGATCGTAAAGTGCTCCCAGCGACAGCCTGCCAAGAGGAGACCGAGACGAGCCCGTGAACCGGAGCGATCGATGATTGAGGCCTGTCGCAGGATTGGTGATCTGGAGAAAAGGAAGAGGGCTCCCTCGAAGACCAAGGTTGATGCTCAAGTACGACAAGATCACAGTCCACGCGAGCAACAGGATGACCAGAGGCAGTTCCAGATGGAGCCCGGCCGGATGGAGGCAGATGGGTGTATGTCTGTTCATGTCTAGAGTCACCCGAGGGGTCTGCGGCTGCCAGTGGTGGGGGAGGAGATGGTGCAGCAGGAGCCCTGAGGTGAAGAGACGGAGATGCCTGGAGAGGGATCCATCCAAGGACTGAGGGTTTTGGTTTTGTCTGTTTGCAGTGTTTCCTTCAGTCCTGTATGTGTTAGTTACTATTTGGTGCCCGGGTAAATTGATTTAAAAAAAAAAAAAAGGAAAGAAGTGAAAGGAAAGTGATTGTGGCAGGCATGATGTGATGTTTGGTTGCGAACCTGAGTGGTGTGTTTGCATGATAATTTTAGTAGCCTGTATGGTGTTGTGCCTATTTTGCACTGTGTTAGGAAGTATTTTATTTGATTGGTGTTTATGTGTTAAATTTTACATTTGGAATGATGGCGGCTCTATGAGTGTTCATTGCAATGATAAATTTGAGCCCACCTGGTCTATTTGGCCTATTTTAATTGAATGTCCCAACATTGTATTCTTTTGTGTGCCCAATGTGGGGTGGGAGTTGGAGGGGGGGCACCAATAGTATATGTATTGTGGTTCTCTGTATGTGTGTTTAGTGTTAGTATTGGGGATTATTTTATAATTAGAGACACAGCTTTTTGTTATTTTGTTTCACTGTTCTCTTTTAGCAGCAGAATAACACGCTCAGCTGTGTAGGGGCGCTGGTAGTCTACCCGGCCCCCCAGCCTTAGTTGTGTGAGTGGATATGTGTTTTATTTGTTTCTGTACATATGTTTTCCTGATTAGTGCGTGAGTTGCGTGACAAATTTGGGTGGGTTATTTGTGTGCCTGACATTTTTTTTTGGGGGGGGGGGGCTGTTGTTATGTATAGAAACAGGCTGGTATTAGTAAGACGGCGGCTGGGTTGGGCGTGGGTTGACCAGGGTGGTTGACTGCCGGTTTCCGGTAGTGACGCCACCCGGGGTATAAAGGAAGTGGATGGAGGTGTCACCATGGGGTGAGACGCCGGCTCGGCGCTCAGCCCATGCTCCTTTTATCCCTGCCTCTCATTGGGCAGTGCCTCAGCTGGTTCCCAGCTGTCAGTGTCACGGGACGGCTGGGGCCAATTAATCCTCATCAGCTGGGGCGCTGTTAATGAGTATAAAGAGGAGCAGCTTCGATTATTCGGGGCTGTGACATAAGCACTGCTAGGCTGAAGCCCCTTCGTCTGGTGTCAGCCTCAACTCCTCTTGCAGCATTCCGGTGTTTGTATCCCGCTGTGAGTATGCACGTCTTGTTACCCCCATGTCCGGTACGAGCTACCTACCCCTGCGCTGTGCAGCCTGAGAATGTACGTCTGTATGAGTGTCTGTGCTCTCCTCATCCCTTATCCCTTACCCAGAATAAAACATCTCGACTCACTGGCTTGTCCCTGGCTCTGATTGCCCGGCTCCCTAGAGCCGGATATGACAGTATGTCGCAGCCAGAAGAGTTGCCGGCGGCCGTGAGTCGCTATGGAAATGTACCTTTCTGTCCGGGTGTCAGCGCTGCTAGCATGCCGTTTCCCAGGAGTCACTTCCGGCGCCAGGGCGACGAGCTGAGGTCCATCTCGGAGGCTGTCGACGGGACATTCTTCACCCTGCACGACGCCTCCAACGCGAGACGCTGGCATCCGGGCCGTGCTGAGGAACTCCTGGACTGTCACCCTCACTCTCTGTACCATCTGGAGGACAGTGCCAGGATAGACGCTTCAGGTACACAGCGAGAGAAGCTCCACGGGGTGGATGGAAATCCCGGCAGGGAGTCGAAGTGGGCGACGTCTTTCCCCGCTTCGGAGTCCCGTTCCTGCCGCCATTCCAGTCCGGGAGTTTGCGCCAACCAGAGGACTTCCCCCGACCTGCGCCACGTCACTCGGGATTCCCTTCGAGGAGCCGCAGCTGACAGCAGTTATGTCCGGGGTCGAGTGGCTGTCGCGAGCTCTACTGTGTTTCCTGTCACCACCTTCAGGCATGTGGCGGCGGCAGTGAGATTGATGGTGAGGACTTCAGGGCTACGAAGCCTTCCCGTGCTCGACGCCTTCCTCGTCTCGATCTCCGATCAGGAGCGGCGAATCCTGGGTTTCCCCCTCGCTTCGTCCCCTGGGAGTAGTCGTCATCACATCGCCGAGTCACCTCTGCACGAACCTCGTCCGGATCCAGTTCTGGGTCATCGTCAGGACCGTTCCTCCCACGCAGCTGTCATCCCTTCGCCTCGTCAGTGTGGAGATTCTACAGCCTCGTCCCCTGAGCCTCGTTCCCCCGCTGTCATTCCTGGACATTCGGGCTGGCTCACCCCGGCTGTTTCCCCCTCCTCCTCGACGCGCTTCCTGACCGCTGTGTGTGCCTGGAATCCCGGCCTGGTGAGCTCTCTGCTGGAGACAACGCGAGCGATCCTCAGACGAATTCCCGGGGGGTCCTCCGTTATCGCCGGGCGGGGAGAGGAAGAAGCAGAATCCACTACAGCAGGCGATACTCAACCTCCAGGGGGCAGGCAAGTCATTGTTTTTTCACACCTGCTTAATGATTTGCTCTGTCACATCCCTGGAGGAGAAGTTCAGGGTTCGCAGCTCCCTGAACTCTCCCCACCTGCTGTAACCTGTATGCCTAATCCCGCATCCTCTGTGTCTCTCTCCACCGAGCGGTCCCCGGCTCCGGGTCAACGTGGTGGGATATGGAGAGGGCCTGTGGTTCCGCAGCTACATTGCGGACGGAGGAGGGGGACTGACTGCTGCGTGGAGTCTACGCCGACGACTGAGCGTCCCTGGGTCTCCACGGAGGAGCGGTTCGGTCCAGCGGGACGAGATTCTTCTGGCTTCACGCCGAGTGGGTCGTCGGCGGGGTTACCTGAGCTGGAGGGATCTCAAGCTGCGCTGACCATCGTGCTGGCTGCGGGGCCTGACGCGGCTAGATGGGAGCCTGACAACGACCTCCTGACGACGGATCCTGGATCTTCGCAGTCCTGGACGGCGTCAGAACCCGAGATCAGGCGAGTGCTCTCCTTTCTTTTCTTTCTTTTTATCTTTGAGCACTTCAGCCTATCTCCAGGGGAGACGAGCAGGGTGCAGCCGCCCGCTGCGTCTGAGCTCGTCTCGCCGGGTTCTGGCGCTGCCGGTGATCCTGATCCCGGTTCTGTTTTCTCTTCTGAGCCTTCTTCCAGGGTCACCGGCGAGGAGTTGCTGTTCCTCGTGGTGCTGGAGGGTCCGGGTTCAACGTTGGAGGTCGGTTCTGGTGCAGTGTCCAACGTGGGTTCGCCCGAGACCCAATCGGGGTCCAACGTGGGTTCGCCTGAGGCCCGATCGGGGTCCGACGTGGGTGCTGCCCCAGTGTTGTCCAGGTCCGGTGAGGAGGTGGCCGTTTCCCTGAGGCCCGCCGCCCTCGTCATCGGCTCTCCCCTGAGCCTCTTCCACCGGGATCCGCTCTGACCCTTCGTCCGTCTCAACGGTCCTGGTGGTTGAGTGATGCGGGTCGACGACCCGACCCGCAAAACTTTCGGTTCGGCGATCTGGTTTCCCCCCACTGGTCTGTTTGCCTTTGGGCGGCCTGGTTCGGCAGCCGTTGGACTGGATTCCTGGGATCTGGGCCCAGAGTTCGCCGTCCGAACATTTCTCTTCCCCGGGTTGCCAACTGGACAATGGGCGGGGAGATTACCAGAACAATTCCGGCCGTTTTGGACTCTGCCTGCCGTCTCCTCGGGTGTCCTTTACTTCTTTTATTATTATTGAGGTCACTCGGGTGTAGTTTCTTTGTCCATTAGGGGAATATATGTTTTTGTGCTGTGTGTTGTTTTTTTTTTTTTAACCATACTCAGCATTTTTATCGTATTGTTATCCTGTTACCCTGTCACCTTTTTTTCCTCTTGGTGACTCGCCTTATGTATCGCGCTGTGTATTGCATTTTCTTATCTTTACTCAGCGTTTTCATTCATCCTTACCTTAGCCTTGGCCTCGTCGGTGCATCATGGAGTATGCGTGTGGTTTCCTGTTCAACCATACTCTGTGATCACCCCATTCTGTCTTATTATCCTCGTGGGGGGCCTTCCCTGGCCCCGACTTTAACATTGACTGTGTGTGTTATTGTTTGAAGTAATGCGTTTCATTCCCACTTAACTGTACTTCATTATTACCCATTTGTCCTTGTCACCTCTGTTTCTTTAGGTGATCTTTTATATATTCAGTGCTGTGTGTTTTGTTTTCTTTAGTATCCATGCACAGCGTTTTTCATCATTTTTTGTCCTGACCTTTGTCTTGTTGGTGCATTATGGAGTAGTGTGTTTTGTTCCCCTTAACTATACTCTGTGATTGCTTTATTCATTCCTGCCACCTTTTTGGTGGGTTTTTGGTTTTCTTTTTTTTGCCCCGATCTATACGTTATTTGTATGCTGTCTGTAGTCGTATTTGGTATTTTCCCTACCTGTGTCCTAACTCAGTTTTCTCCCTAACTGTGCTCTGGGTTAATCCTTTTCCCTGTGTTGTAGGGTATTGTATTTGGGTTTTTTTTTCTCTGCCCTGCTGCCCTACATTGGTCTATTGTTTTTTTTTTTTGTCCTTCCCTTTGCATCTTCCCCTCCGGTCCTGCCTCCCTTCCGCCCACCCTAGGTGGGGAGGGGGGGGGGGGGGCTGGGATGTTCCTGGTCGTTCGGGAGCCCGACCGTGAGGGGGAGGCTCTGTCACCATGGGGTGAGACGCCGGCTCGGCGCTCAGCCCATGCTCCTTTTATCCCTGCCTCTCATTGGGCAGTGCCTCAGCTGGTTCCCAGCTGTCAGTGTCACGGGACGGCTGGGGCCAATTAATCCTCATCAGCTGGGGCGCTGTTAATGAGTATAAAGAGGAGCAGCTTCGATTATTCGGGGCTGCGACATAAGCACTGCTAGGCTGAAGCCCCTTCGTCTGGTGTCAGCCTCTACTCCCCTTGCAGCATTCCGGTGTTTGTATCCCGCTGTGAGTATGCACGTCTTGTTACCCCCATGTCCGGTACGAGCTACCTACCCCTGCGCTGTGCAGCCTGAGAATGTACGTCTGTATGAGTGTCTGTGCTCTCCTCATCCCTTATCCCTTACCCAGAATAAAACATCTCGACTCACTGGCTTGTCCCTGGCTCTGATTGCCCGGCTCCCTAGAGCCGGATATGACAGGAGGATGCTCTGCCTCTTTCGTCGTGGAGCCACCTGGCATGCAGGCAGGTGCCGTAAGCCTATTGTATATAGTTGTTTGTTATCCTGAATAAACCCTGTTTACCAAGTTCAGCTTGACTCATCATTTTCAACATTATGGACAAAACAGTAGCTCTGTTTGTTAGCGCCATTGCTAAGATGCTAACGATGTAAACAAATGACCCTTGCTGGTAAAATGAGTCACTTTGAGAACATTTTCAAAATTGATGTAATGTTATTGCCATATTCTGTATTGAAAGACCTTCAAAATGATATTTAATTTGTAGGTTGCATGCAAAAACTGACCCGGAAAAAGATGATTTGTTTATATTTTAGCTAGGTTGAAAACTTGCGTTCGATCAGTCGGGAGTTACGTCTTTGATAGAAAAATTCCATTTTATCTATATTATTATTGTTATTAACAATGTATTATTATATTTGAGAAGTATCATGCCTTTCATATACCATGTTTAATGTTTATATATGCATTCCATATAGGATAAGCTCATATATTCTTGCCATGTTTCTTTGAGCAATTATTGGCCTTCAGAGAATTCACACTGAGGATCAGTACAGGATCAGTACATGCGTAAGGAATGATCTAAACTACTTTGATAATCACTTTGACATGTCCTGTTCTCTTTTGGGTCACAGGAACTGCACAGGAACTCCTCAGCCTGTATAGATCAGTTGTATAGATTAGTTATATGGACATTCTGTTGGTTTTATGGACCTCATGTCTCCAGAGTGTCTGTGACGTTTCCCCGGATAAGCTCTGGTTATCAGGACTCTCTCTCTGCCTCTCTCCCTTCCTCCTCTCATACTTCTCCTCCCCCTCCTTTCTCCTACCTATATACCAGACCTAAAGAATGTATTCTTTAGAGACTCTAGGTGTGCACTGAAGGTCATGCTTTGTAATCTCTCCCCCAAGATGGCCATTGGGGTAAATAAATGTACATAAATCCAATTCTCCACCTGCTCTTTGACTTTGAATAATTTAAACTCAGAATTATTCTAACAGTCTTCCACAAAAAACATAAGTATTTTTAGAAAGTACAATTTCTAAGCTTTACAATGATATCAGACACTCATGGGGGGTTTCCTGGGACTTTGCCGCTACCAAACAAAGAAAGAGTCATGATTTATGACTTTTCGTGCCTGTAGCTCGTAATGACATGGTGTGCATTCTGACTCATTTTGCCAGCACGGGTCACATATATCAGTGTCTCCACCGCAATAAAGTCAGCTGCATTTTGTTAAAATATGTTGGACATAATCAAATTTACCTTAGAGCAGGCATGCTTGCATGTGCTTGGATGTTGTCTGTCACCGTGTGGTGAGAAGCCACCATTCATCCAGTCTGGCACAACCACAAACACCAGCAAGTGCCAGAAGGACACCGTAACATTTAAAAAATACAAAACCTAGAAGAGCTGAAATTAGCTGCCACTTGAGTGGGAAAACACGTATGTGGACTATACATTAAAATGAATTTGAAAAACTTTTAAAAACGCTATTTTAAATGCCCCTGCTACTCCCCTCTTAGTGATTTAACACTACATCAGCCGAAACCGGAAGTTCCGTCCATAATCGTTCCTACAGCGGCACCCCCAGGAATAAGATGCATAGCCTAGAGTTTTGAAAATTCTGCATATTTTCTTAAAACATCTGAATTGTCGTGATGCTGAGCATGGTTGGAGAACCGTGCTTACCCTTTCAGTTAATTCTAGTTATTTTCTGTACTTTTCCCACTTTCCCACAGTTTTATTTTTGTATTTGAGAATGGTTGTGTTTGTATTTTGTTATCTGAGGTTGCCCTTTGTATCTGTTTGTTTTAAGTTGTCCTGTTATCATAATCTTAGTTTGGTCATTTTAGTCTTGTTTATTATTATTATGTGTTTATGGATCATCTGGTATTTTAAATTACATCATTCTGTGTTTGGACATGAGCCTACTCACGCCTTCATCTTTAGTTTCCTTCTGAAGCATTGACGTTTATTATTACTGTTATTTCCTGAACAATTAGTATCTCTTGGTTTTATATTCCTTCTTGTCCTTTCCTTGGTGGTTATTGTTATTTTTTTCTTTGGTATTTTGTCTGGATCTTGTTTTGTTTTCATTTCAATTGTTATGTTCTCCTGTGCCTTCTTCTTCTTCTTTTAGATTTGATTGGTGGTTGGCAACCCTTATTTTGACAGTGTTCTTTATTTACTTCCTTTTGCTCCAAGTTCAGTTTGCAGTTTGTCCCAGCTGTTGGTTATCTTGATTTATTATCCTCACTCTTGTTATCCACACTTGTTTATGATCTTTTTAATTTCTCTTTACTCTATTTAAGGGATGCCACCTCAAAGAAGGAGGAGTGTCAAGCCTCCAAGAGGACGCAGTCCAGGGACGGATAATTTTTTTGCACGTGAGTTGTTCGGGGCTCCTTGTGGGAGCTCCTTGTACGGGGATGTAGAGTGGTGATAATCAAGTTAGAGGCGGTAATGTACCTGTAAGCTGGTTGCCAACCGCCAATCAAATCTAAAAGAAGAAGAAGAAGAAGTTCGGGGCGACGTCCTACACTTTGTAAACTTGGCATGTATCCCACGCTCCAGCCTTCTTTCTCAACCCGACGTGTGTCCCACGTCTTAGCCGGTGTGCTATTCTGCCTTTTGTGTGATGACTCGCTCTCGGCCACTATCATCCTCACCTGGTCGCACACCTGCTCCTCGTCAGGGCAGGCCTACTTAAACCCACGCAGCCCGCTGGCCTGCACTGAGCTGTCTGTGTACCAGGCTATAAAGCACATCTCCTGTCTTCCTAAGCCATCCCAGACTCAATGTTCAGCCTCGCCATCTCGGCATCTACTCCCGGAGGATCTCTCCGCTATATCAAGTAAGCCAACCTCTACTCACCTGTTTCTCCACTGCTCCCCTGTGCACTGGCGGAACCCCGCGGCAGTGGATTCCATCCTCTCCTCTCCATCATCTCTCTGGCTGCCAAGACACTGGGACCTAGGGCGCTGTCTCCCTGGACAACGGGCGACCACCGTCTCCCTGCAACAAGTAAGCTGCAGTTACACCTAAGCGTGAGCCCAGCTAGCACCCTGCTAATTGTTTGTCTGCTCCGTTTATAAGGTTGCCAGGCTGCACGGCACTCTGCTTCCTCCCAGCTGCTCGGAGTCTCCAGCAAGCACACGCATACACTCCACAGCACACACACATTCACACACAAACACTGGGTTTAATAAAAGATAACTAAATCCATTTCTGAATCCGTGTCTGTTCCCTGGGCCAGCCATCATGTCAGTACGGCTCAGTCAAAACGACCCAGTGAATAGCACGTTAGCACAACGGTTAAACAACTTAGAGGCTCGTGTGGATCACATTGCTTACCAGCAGCAGGTTATCTTAAATCAATTGACCCAAATTAACAGCCGGTTGGATCATCTGACTGGGCAGCAGGCGTTTCCACCGGCGTCCATCGGTGCTACAGCTCCCGCTAGCTCCTCCATTAGCCAGCCTAGCCTAGCTCCTCCGACCCGACTGACTCCGTTTCCCACGCCCTCCTGCTTTAGTGGAAAGTTAGGGGAGGCGCACAGCTTTCTCCTCCAGTGCGAGATAGTTTTCCAGCAGGTTCCGGGTGACTTTCCCACTGAGCATAGCCGGATTGGTTATGTGACCAACCTCCTGGAAGGGCGAGCACTGGCCTGGGCATATGCAGTTATGGCGAGAGCAAGCTATGCTAGCTTAACCTATAGCCAGTTTGTGGACGAGTTCAGCGAGGTATTTGACCACTCTGACCGGGATGATGTGCTCACCACCCGGTTATTAAATCTTCGACAGTGGGGTAGGCCCGTGGCTGACTATGCTGTCGATTTCCGGGTGGTGGCAGCCGAGGTGGGGTGGGAAGACGCCTCGTTGTGTAGCATTTTCATAAGGAGCTTGAACCCTAGTCTGCGGGATGAGTTGGCCCGCTTAGATAAGCCAGATAAGTTTTCAGCGCTAATTTCCCTGGCCATCAGTTTGGATAACAGGCTTGGGGAGCGGGCAGCTGAGCGGAGGGCATCCGGTCACTCGAGTGCCCAGACCGTGCGCTCTTTCCAGACCCTGCTACTAGCCCTACCTCCCATTGAGTCAGCTAAGAAACAGGAGCCTATGGTAATATGGCGGACCAAACTCTCCCAAGCAGAGAAACAGCGTAGGGAGCTAGGGTTGTGCATGTATTGTGGTGAGGAGGACCACGAGCTAGAAACCTGTCCCGTTCAGCCAAAAGAGGGGGTCTGTGCATCACAGTAGGGGGACTCACGGACCATCCTTGGCCAAATCCCCTCTCCATGTGCACACTACCCATTAAGTTCACACATAACAGGACTGATTACTGCACTCACGCTCTGGTTGACTCGGGAGCAGAGCAGAGCTTCATCTCGGGGGAACTGGCAACCCGTTTGGGGTTTCCCTGCCATCCTTTGAAGGCCCCCCTTCGGCTCATTGCTCTGTCCAAGGCGCCCCTGGCTATAGTGACTGAACAAACGGCCCCGGTCTCAGTGATCATCTCTGGTAATCATCATGAAGATCTCAGTTTGTTTGTCCTGCCGGTTGCCTCATCCCCGGTTATCTTGGGCTATCCTTGGCTCCGGCTCCACAACCCATCTTTTGATTGGAGAACAGGAAGTGTGGTGTCCTGGGGTTCTTTCTGCCTCAGCGTGTGTCTCCAATCCGCCGCATGTGCCCCGTCCACGCTGCTGTCCTCGCCTGTCTCACCTCCTCCCGATCTGTCCAGGGTGCTCCCCGAGAACCATGATCTAAGGGCGGTGTTTAGTAGGGCCAAGGCGTTGTCGCCCCCCCCCCACCGGCCCTATGACTGTGCCATTAATCTCCAAGCTGGGGCTCCGCTGCCTTCGAGTCGCCTGTACAGCCCGTCAGCACCTGAGCGGGAGGCTATGGAGGCCTACATTAAGGATTTCCTCAGCTCAGGCATCATCTGTCCTTCATCTTCGGCGGTGGGGGCCGGGTTCTTCTTTGTGGGGAAGAAGGATGGGTCCCTGAGGCTGTGCATTGACTTCCGTGCCCTCAACAACATCACCATCAAGGATAAATACACGCTGCCTCTGATGGATGCGGCCTTCGACTCTCTCCAGGGGGCCTCAATCTTTACCAAGCTGGACCTCCGTAACGCCTATCATCTGGTGCACATCAGGGAGGGGGATGAGTGGAAGACTGGTTTCCGGACCCCAAGCGGCCACTTTGAATACCTGGTGATGCTGTTTGGGCTGACCAACGCTCCGGCCGTCTTCCAGAGACTGATCAACGATGTCCTCCGTGACTTGCTGGGGTCATTCGTCTTCTTTTATCTGGACGACATTTTGATCTTCTCCCGATCCCTGGATGAGCACCGCGTCCACATGAGACGGGTCCTGCAGCGTCTCCTGGAGAACCAGCTTTATGTCTAGGCTGAGAAGTGCGAGTTTCACTCCGCCAAGACGTCATTTCTTGGCTTCACCATCGCCCACAATCAGATCATCTTGGACCCTGACAAGGTGAAGGCCATTGTGGACTGGTCTACCCCCTCCTCCAGGAGGCAGCTGCGGCAGTTCCTGGGGTTTGCCAACTTTTATCGGCGCTTCATTAACAGATACAGTGTCATCGCTCTTCCTCTTACCCGTCTTACCTCTCTGAAGACGCCCTTTCAGTGGACGGAGGAGGCTGCGGCCACATTCGCCGAGCTCAAGACCCGGTTCTCGTCTTCCCCCATCTTGACCCAAGTGGACCCTGCGCTACAGTGCTTGGTGGACATGGATGCCTCTGATTCTGGGGTGGGGGCCGTGTTGCCTCAGGGCTCTCCTGTGGATGGGGAGGTCCGGCCCTGCGCATTCTTCTCCCGTCATTTGTCTCTAGCTGAGAGGAATTATGACATCGGGGATAGGGAGCTCCTGGCGGTTAAGCTTGCGCTGGAGGAGTGGCATCACTGGTTGGAGGGGGCCGCCCAACCCTTCATCGTTTGGACTGATCATAAGAACCTGGAGTACCTACGGACGGCCAAGCGTCTAAATGCCCGCCAGGCCCACTGGTCCTTATTTTTTGGCCGCTTCAATTTTACCATCACCTACCGCCCTGGGTCTAAAAATACAAAGCCGAATGCGCTGTCCAGGCAGCTCTCCCCTGACACAGCAGCGGCTCCCATCCTTCCCATCCTGCCACCTTCGTGTGTTGTGGGCACCCTCTTGTGGGAGATCAAGGAGAGGGTCCTGAAGGCGCAGGAGGCAGAACCGGACCCGGGCAGGGGGGCCAGCGGGTAGATGGTTCGTTCCTTCGGCTGTTCGGGGCAAAGTGATCCATTGGGGCCACTCTTCTAGACTGGCTTGCCATCCGGGGGTTTCCCGCACGATCAAGGTCCTCCAAGGTCGTTTTGGTGGCTGTCGCTGCTAAGGGACGTCACCGATTACATCCGCGCCTGCCACCATTGTGCCACCAGCAAGACGCCCTCCTCTCCTCTGGCGGGGCTGCTTCATCCTCTTCCTGTTCCTGGCAGACCTTGGTCACACATCGCCGTGGACTTCGTTACCGGCCTTCCCCCGTCTGATCGTCACACCGTCGTGTTCACAGTGGTGGATCGCTTCTCTAAGGCTGCCCATTTTATTCCCCTACTGGGACTCCCCACGGCGAAGGAGATGGCGGATCTGCTGGTGTGGCACGTCATCAGGCTCCATGGGATACTGTTGGATATCGTCTCTAATCGGGGGCCGCAGTTCGTGTCTCAAGTCTGGAGGTCTTTCTGTAATGCCCTGGGGCCTGCAGTGAGCCTGTCCTCCGGCTATCACCCCCAAAGTAACGGTCAGTGCGAGAGGGCCAACCAGGAGCTGGAGGCTGCGCTGCGGTGTGTGGCTTCATCTCACCCGGCCTCGTGGAGTGCCCAGCTTCCATGGATCGAGTATGCCCACAATTCCACGATATCATCGGTGACCGGCATGTCTCCGTTCGAGGCCTCCCTGGGCTACAATCCTCCACTCTTTCCCGAAGGGGAGGGGGACATCGCCGTGCCTTTGGTCCAGGCCCATTTGAGAAGTTGTCAGCGAATTTGGAGGCTGGTCCAGACGGCTCTCCGACGCATGGCGGAGCGTAACTCCAAGGTCGCTAATCGCCGCAGGAGGCTGGCTCCGGCTTACCAGGTGGGTCAGCAGGTTTGGCTCTCAACTCAGCACATTAACCTTAAGGGTGAAAGGAGGAAATTGTCTCAGCGGTTTATTGGCCCATTTCCCATCACCTGGATTATTAACCCTGTGGCTGTGCGCCTGTCTCTCCCCCCCTCCCTCCGCATCTGTCCCACCTTCCATTGTCCCAAATTAAGCCTTTTTTTTCCAGCCCTCTCTGTCCTCTTCCCAGGTCTCCACCTCCGCCAGTGGTGATCGATGGCGACCCAGTGTGGAAGGTCACCTCCATCCTGGACGACCGATGCTGGGGTCGTGGCTTGCAGTACTTGGTAGACTGGGAGGGGTATGGCCCGGAGTGGTGCTCCTGGGTGCATCCATCCTTCGTGTTGGACAAACAACTCATCGGGGATTTCCACCGGACGCACCCAGGTAGGCTGGTTCCAGGAGGCACCCCTCGGCGGGGGGAGTACTGTGTTGACTCGCTCTCGGCCACTATCATCCTCAGCTGGTCGCACACCTGCTCCTCGTCAGGGCAGGCCCACTTAAACCCACTCAGCCCGCTGGCCTGCACTGAGCCGTCTGTCTACCAGGCTAGGAAGCACGTCTCCTGTCTTCCTAAGCCATCCCCGACTCAACGCTCAGCCTCGCCATCTTGGCATCTACTCCCGGAGGATCTCTCCGCTATCACAAGTAAGCCAACCTCTACTCACCTGTTTCTCCACTGCTCCCCTGTGCACAGGTGGAACCCCGCGGCGGCAGATTCCATCCTCTCCTCTCCGTCATCTGTCCGGCTGCCACGACACTGGGACCGAGGGCGCTGTCTCCCTGGACAACGGGCGACCACCATCTCCCTGCAATAAGTAAGCTGCAGTTACACCTAAGCGTGAGCCCAGCTAGCGTCCTGCTAATTGTTTGTCTGCTCTGTTTATAGGGTTGCCAGGCTGCACGGTGCTCTGCTTCCTCCCAGCTGCTCGGAGTCTCCAGCCAGCACACGCATACACTCCACAGCACACTCACACATTCACACACAAACATTGGGTTTAATAAAAGATAACTAAATCCATTTCTGAGTCCGTGTCTGTTGGCCTGGGCCAGCCATCATGTCATTTTGCCTTTTCGTCAATCCTGCTCTTAAGTTTTTGTTCCAGTTTGGATTTTGTGCTTTTGATTAAGACTATTGCAACTCACAGTCCAGTATTTTGGTCTTCATTCCACCCTGCCTAGGATGCGTCATGCGTTCATGACATGAATAGTTCTGAAAACATTGCCTTATGAATGTAAGAGCAATTTAGGTGGTTAATGCAACCTACTTATGACATTTAAAAACGTAAACCCCAAACTATAAGCAGCAATAGCAGTATAACATAACCAAAGACACGCTTTCTTCTTCTTCTTTTAGATTTGTTTGGGGGTTGGCAACCAGCTTACAGGTGCATTACCACCACGTACTTCACTTTATATCATCATTGCTGTGTCCAATCCTCTCCTCAACTCAACTCACAGACACGCTTTCACCACATTACTTCTGTCTTTTATCTCATTTCTGTTCTCTGGGACATGAGGGGGTTTTGCTCCTTCTTCTTCTTCTTTTAGATTTGATTGGCAGTTGGCAGCCAGCAGTTCTTATAAGGAGTTCTGAACAACTACTTATCTGTGAAAAAATTATCCGTCCTTGGACCGTGTCCTTGGCGGTGTTGACCAGCTGTCTTCACACACTTAACATCATCACTCTATATATAATTCAAGAAATCTCTGTGTGTCTGTCTGTGTGTCACGACCATAGGACTCACTAAAAGATCATAGGATCGCCTATGATGTTCCTATGATCTCTACATGATAGGCTTGCCTGTGTGTTCCTATGATGTCTACATGATGTCTATATAACGTCATATAGACACCATAGTATAGAGTCGCCTATGATGTTCCTATGATCTCTACATGATGTCTATATGATGTCATATAGACACCATAGTATAGAGTGATTCAAGAAAATCTTTTAGATTTGATTGGCGGTTGGCAACCAGCTTACAGGTGCATTACCGCCACTGACTTGATTATCATCACTATCTTTGAGTAAGGAGTTCTTATAAGGAGTTCTGAACAACTCCTTATCTGTGAAAAAATTATCCGTCCTTGGACTGTGTCCTCGGCGGCAACAATAGCTGTACAAGAAAATCTGTGTGTGTCACAGTGTCTATAACTATGGTGTCTATATGATGTCATATAGACATCATAGGCTCAGTATTACATCCAAACTTTGTTAAACAAGCAAAACAATACAACAGTGCATTGGCAATGGCAAGTATTGGCATTAAGGAGATATCTCCCCTATGCCTGGCTTCAACGCAGGCATACGCAGGCTATACAAGGTAAAGTTTATCATTATATGGATGTGTCATGTTCGAGGTCGTTCAACCCCACCCATGACCTGTGGCTGTTGGTTTTGATTACTTTATGGCGGCACATGGGGAAAGCATAATGTGTAACATCTTAGATAAGAACAAAGAGCAGAGGTTCCCTGGTGAGATAACAGGGAGGTGTGAAGGATGAATGCAGTGTGATCTTTTGTGTATCAGAAACTTCTACAAGGATGGTAAAGGATTAAGGAAGTGAATGCAATGTGACCTTTTGTCTGTTAGAAGCTTCTGGAGGAATGCCATAGTATTTAAGAGAAGAGTCTTTGCTGAGATGTCATTCTGACTATGCTTCTGTGTGAGATGTGTAATAAACTGTCTGAGTCAAATCCGCCTCGTTACACGCTCCACACTGGTGACCCAAGACGAATCATGGAACACGATGAAAGATCCCCGGAGCCAGCCTCGTGGGGAGCCCCCAGCCAAGCATATGCTGTTGCAATCAAGCTACCGGATTTTTGGCAGCACAATCCGCGCCCCTGGTTCCACCTAGTTGAGGCGCAGTTCGCCCTCCGGGGGATATCGGCGGATGACACGAAGTTCCACTATGTGGTCGCAACGCTCGATGCCCACACGGCTCAGCATGTGGAGAGCCTGCTCGATCAGCCACCAACCAACAACAAGTACGGCGCGCTGAAGGCTGCACTCATCCAGCACTACACACTCTCGGATGGTGAGAGAGCAGAGAGACTCCTGACGCGGGCTGGGTTAGGAGATGGGTCGGCCATTGACCTGATGGAGAAGATGTTGAGATTAAAGGGCACGGACGACGACCATTTCATTTTTACCCACCTCTTCCTCCGGAACCTTCCGTCAGCGACGAGAGTGACCCTGGCCAATTCGCCGTTGCTGGCCAAGCGGGACTATCGTGCGCTGGCCCGAGAAGCAAACCGGATCATCATCGCCAGCAGAGAGTTCACGACCATGGCGGCAACGACGGAGCTCGGCACAATGGCCGGAGGAGGCGAGGAGCCATCGACGGCAGCAGCAGAGCCACCAACGACAGCAACAGCGGGGGCCAAAGAACGCGGGGGAGACACCCTTTGTTTCTACCACCGCCGCTTCGCAGAGAGGACACGCAAATGTATACCACCGTGCCAGTTCAAGCGCTCGGGAAACGCCAAGACCGGGGGTCGGTAGCAGCTGCGACCCTCGGGGAGGAGAACAAGCTGCTCTACTTGACGGACGCACGCTCGGGGAGGCATTTCCTTGTGGACACCGGCGCCCAGATGAGTTTCATCATGCCGTCCTACGCCGACCGGCTGGCAGGATCTAGTGGCCCCAAGATGGCATCAGCAAACGGCTCGGAGATTAAGACCTTTGGTGAGAGGACTCCACTCCTGTCTCTACACGGCCGTACATTTGAGTGGACTTTTGTCATAGCAGCATTGAATTTCAATATACTGGGGGCTGATTTTTTGTGCACACATGGTTTGTTGGTTGATGTCGCTTACAGGCGCCTAGTTAATGCACTGTCCTTTGATTCTATCCCCTGTATAGCTTGAGCGTCCCGGCCAACAGCACAAGCCAACGTCACAGCTGCGTGCGGTAAATTCCACACACTGCTCACTCAGTTCCCAGCACTCACTGTCCCGACATTTTCGGCAGCCATCGCTAAACACGGGGTGGAGCATTTTGTCACCACCACCGGGCCGCCCGTTTTTGCAAAACCTCGGCGCTTGGACGCAGCTAAACTGGTCATAGCGCGTGAGGAGTTCGCCAACCTGGAGAGGTTGGGCATCATCAGGCGCTCAAACAGCCCATGGGCTTCCCCGCTACACATGGTCCCTAAAGCTGAGGGATCGTGGCGACCTTGCGGGGATTTCCGCAGGTTGAACAACGCCACAGCGCACGACCGCTACCCAATTCCTCACATTCAGGACTTTTCCGTTCACCTGGCAGGAGCGCGTGTTTTTTCTAAAATAGACCTGGTCCGCGGTTACCACAAAGTCCCAGTGCACGCTGAGGACATACCCAAAACAGCAGTGATAACTCCGTTCGGTTTATTCGAGTTTTTGCGCATGCCATTCGGGCTTAAAGGGGCTGCACAGACGTTCCAACGCATGATGGATGCAGTGCTGCGTGATCTCCCTTTCGTGTTCGTCTACTTGGACGATATCTTGGTAGCCAGCGCGTCCGAAGACAAACACGAAACCCACCTCATGGCGGTTTTCCGGAGGTTGGAAGAGCACGGGTTAATATTCAACCCAGCGAAATGTCAGTTCGGGGTGACGCGGACTGATTTTTTGGGGCACCGTGTCTCTCCCGAAGGAGTGGTTCCACTGCCTGACAAAGTGTGCGCGGTAGCAGATTTTCCCTGGCCGCAAACGGTCAGGGCGTTACAGGAATTTTTGGGAATGGTGAATTTTTATAACCGTTTCCTTCCCTGCGCAGCGCAGCTCATGCAACCACTGTACGCCGCGCTCAAAAAACAGAAACCCGCGGATAAGATCGAATGGTCCCCGGAGCGAGAGCGGGCGTTCTCGGAAGTCAAAGCAGCCCTGGCAAATGCTGAGTTGCTGGCACATCCAGACCCAACGGCCCGCATAGCGCTCACCACTGACGCGTCAGATGTGGCCATAGGGGCGGTCGCGGAGAAGCGCGTAGCTGGGGCTTGGCAGCCGCTCGCCTTTTTCAGCAGGACTTTGCGCGACAGTGAACGTAAATACAGCGCATTTGACAGGGAATTGCTGGCTGTCCACTTGGCCATTCGCCACTTCCAGTTCTGGCTGGAAGGGCGCTGTTTCACCGCGTTCGTTGACCACAAGCCACTAACATTCACGATGGCCAAGGTTTCAGAACTGTGGTTGGGCCGGCAGCAGAGACAGCTGGCCGCGATCTCAGAGTTTACTACCGATATTCAGCATGTGTCGGGTAAACTGAATGTAGTGGCAGACTGCCTCTCGCGTGCCGTGGCTGCCCCGGTCTGCGTGGGGATAGATTACACAGCCATGGCCGCGGAGCAGGTTAGTGACGCGGACGTGCGCGCGGTCCAGTCTGGACCAACAGGGTTAAGGCTGGAGAGCAGGGTGCTGCAAGACGGCATGCCCCCCCCAATCTGCGATGTCTCCACGGGGCACCTGCGTCCCGTGGTCCAGGCCGCGTGGCGTCGCTGCGTGTTTGACTCAGTTCATTCCTTGGCGCACCCGGGAGTGCGTGCGTCGGTCAAAATGGTAGGGGAGAAATTCGTGTGGCCGAGCCTGCGCAAACAGGTGAAAGAGTGGGCGGCAGCCTGCGTGGCGTGCCAACGAGCCAAAGTACACAGACACACGAAGGCTCCCTTGGAGCCGTTTCATATTCCGGCTAAGAGGTTCGACCATGTCCACGTGGACCTCGTGGGCCCCCTCCCGCCATCACAGGGGTGCACGCACCTCCTGACAATGGTGGACCGCACCATGCGCTGGCCGGAAGCAGTTCCGCTGGCCGCAACCACAGCCGAGGAGGTGGCGCACGCGTTTTTAACAGCATGGGTGGCGCGTTTTGGAGTCCCGTCGGACATTACGTCCGACAGAGGCCCTCAATTTATTTCCGAACTCTGGTCAACAATGGCCCGCAGCCTGGGTGTCTCAATTCACCGCACTACCGCGTACAATCCACAGGCTAATGGGTTATGCAAACGTTTTCATAGATCATTGAAAGCGGCTCTCAGGGCTTCACTGACGGATGCAAATTGGGTAGACAGGCTACCGTGGGTTTTATTGGGGTTACATTCTGCGCCTAAAGAGGATTTGGAAGCTTCCCCAGCTGAACTTGTTTTTGCACAACCACTTCGGCTGCCCGGGGAGTTTCTGCCAGATAATCCCACGCCGGGCATTTCCCCGCCGCAGCTGTTGCAGCGTAGCATAGACACAGGCACACTGCCGGGACCCGCCCACCACAGTTTTCCGCATGTTTTTGTACCTAAAACTTTGAAAAACGCGGAGTTCGTGTTTGTCAGACACGACGCCCACCGCCCGCCATTGCGACCACCCTATGATGGACCGTTCAGAGTGCTGGAAACAGGAGATAAGCATTTTTTGCTAGATTTGGGGGGTAGGAGGGAAAAGGTTGGCATAGACAGACTCAAACCCGCTTTTGTGGTGGCGGACGAGCAAGTGCTGTTGGTGAGGGCCCCTCGGCGTGGAAGACCCCCACGGGGAGCTTCCCAGAGAAAAGTTTCCCCAGAACACCCACAGGGACAGACAAAAAGTTTTCACCCCCAAACCTCAACCCCCCAGCATGACAGCGCCGCGGAGGCGGTGAATCCTGGTTACAGCAGATACGGGAGAAGACTGAAGCCCAAGCAGCATGTGGATTGATGTTTAATGGTTCTGTCACAGCATACGGACTGTTATTCTTTTGTTCTATCCAATATGCTCGGGGGGGGGGGGTGGTATGGCGGCACATGGGGAAAGCATAATGTGTAACATCTTAGATAAGAACAAAGAGCAGAGGTTCCCTGGTGAGATAACAGGGAGGTGTGAAGGATGAATGCAGTGTGATCTTTTGTGTATCAGAAACTTCTACAAGGATGGTAAAGGATTAAGGAAGTGAATGCAATGTGACCTTTTGTCTGTTAGAAGCTTCTGGAGGAATGCCATAGTATTTAAGAGAAGAGTCTTTGCTGAGATGTCATTCTGACTATGCTTCTGTGTGAGATGTGTAATAAACTGTCTGAGTCAAATCCGCCTCGTTATTTACACGCTCCACAACTTCTTATTAATTCCAGCTGGCAGATTGAGCCTTGCTCTCTGCCAGTCCTACAGTCACGCTTCCTCCTCTTACCAGACACTCACCAGCTGTCTGGGATCAACACATGCACACATTCACACACACACACACACACACACACACACACACACACACACACACACACTCACACACACACACACATACACACATTCTTCCAATTAATCACGCACCTGCTCACCACACGGCTGTGTCCACTTGCCTTCATCAGTATATTGAGTACTTATTGGGAGGCAGTGTGCTCAGCCAATAAGCCATTGGGGCTTATTAGCTGAGCACAACACACCAACCTGTTGGTGTGGTGTGTTGTTTGGCATGTGAGGCCTCTTAGCATGTTGGTTTGCTGCTTTGAACCAGAATAAAGGTAAGTTTTCATATTTTGTGCCTTTCCGATTACTGGTGCTATACTCTACCGATTACTGGCATCGGGGTTGACATTACTGCTGTGCTTGCAGTACGCCGGCAGTGAGCCCTGTCGTGTAGTCGTCTGCTCTGCTCCACTCGGGTCTGGCTCATGCAGCTCTCCTTTGTCAAGGTAGGCAAGTTCAAGTTGCCTAACTGCCATTTTTGTGCTGTGTATGTGTGCTAAGTGATTTCTCTGCTCTCACTAGTTTCTTGTGCCTTTATGGTCAAGCTGCTGTACCTCCCACATCTCACCCATGCAGGTGGAGCTACATACCTTTGGTATGTACACTGCCCCCAGCTATCCCTTATTAGCAGTCTTATTTATGTTGCGCTAATGGCAATTGTTTTTTTTTTTTGTTTTAGGCAATCAGTGCCGGGGTGTGTGGCTTGTCTCCAGCGGCTGCCACTCATTCTAAGACTGCTGCCTTGTCTTTCATTCAGTCAAAACTTTATTAAGGAGACAACAAGAAAAATAGGTCCATAGAGTAATGACTTACCTTGTCTTGCTTTGCATGATCGGGTGTTGTCTTTTATTCATTCATTCAAGACTTTATTAAGGACATAACAAGAAAAAGAGTGCTACACAGTGTTTCATTTTATCTCATTAATTGGTTTTTATTTGTCCATTTTATCTACAGATCTATTGTTTCTAGTATAGCTGTGTTTTTTTGTTTGTTTTGTTTATCCAGTATTTTGTTCCATTGCATTCTAACTTTCTGTTATTCATTTTAAATGGACTCCATCCAGTTGTACCAATTTCATTTAGTTTGGGTTTATTTGGGGGAATATTTTGGATTTTGTGTATTTCATTTTGTTTATAATTTTGCTTTTATAACTGTCTTTTATTATTGACAACCTTGCCTTTATTGCCCCGACTTTTAGTCATTTTTTTATTGTGCAAAACTGAATAAATTTCTTTTGTTGCAGGACAAGAGCTGTGGGCCTGAGGTGTGCAGCAGCCAATTCCACTGGCGGTGGTTTTCCTTCCTGACTCCCTCTGAATTACATGCAGGGTGTCCATATGGTTGTGTTATGTATGAAAAGAGCGAGCCGTGAGCCACTCTATGCCAAGCAACGAGCTAAACTTTATTACAAACAGGCAGAACATATACAGAGGCTGTAGCCTGCCTGACGTTACCCCGTTGGACGACCGTTGCAGGCTACGGCAAGCCCCAAGGGCCAAACCCATATATAACATCCTCCCCCCTTCACAAACTGGAGAACCACAGAAAATGACAGCCAATACACCCACCCACCCCCACAAAATTTAGCAAATCAAACACCCATAGAATTAACATAAGTAGAACATAAACATCTTGCATGAATAAACACAAATGACTAACTGGGAACCTGGGTGGACTACCAAAATGCCCACGTGTTGAGGTGGATTATTCTGCCAGTTAGCCAACACGTCCTGACTACCCAAGTCCCATAACAAAGTCTTTCAGGTGCCCTGGCCTCTGACGGTTTCTTGCCGAGCACCTCACAGGTAGAGGTCCTGCTACAGGCTCCATCGGCCGTTCCCATGTGCCCCCCAGCGCCTCATCAGTCAAGTTCCAGCCGGTGTCCGTCTCATCTGTTGGAGCCCTCGGATCCTGGGTCGGTGAAGATTTCCTGAGGCGGCTAGAATGCCACCGTGACCGTGTCTGGGCCCAGCTGCTCTATGATTTGCAGTGGTCCCATCCAGAACGGCTGCAGCTTGTGCGTGCAATTGGGGTGCCTGATCCTAACCCAGTCCGCTACACTGAGTCCATGAGTTCTCGCCCTGTGCTTCTTGTCAAAGCGTTGTTTCATTCTCTGCTATTGTTTGAGAACTCGACCCCTTGGTGGTTTTGCATCCAGTGGGGGGTGGGGGGGGGGGTGCATGGAGGGCCACAGCCAATTCAGGGGAAGATGTAATTCACATCCAAGCATGAGCTTCGCTGGGGAACACCCCGTCGTGGCGTGGGCCGTCACTCTATAATGGAGGAGTGCGTTCTGAAGGGCGTCAATGAACGTAAAGCCATCCGCCCGGTGTGCTCTTAGTGCATTCTTTAACATCTTGTTGAAATGTTCCACTCCCCCCATTAGCCTGAGGATGATAGAATACACACGCAGGGGCTGTGTGTAACTCGCTGCAGATGTCCAGTTGAATGTGCTTCCAGGGGCCCTCCGGGTATTGTAAAAGTTGCGGGGGAGATGGTACCCTGGTTTTCCCGCTCTCCAAACAGGGCACACAGTTCTTTACCATAATCTCAATGTCCCTGTCAATACCCAGCCACCAAACCAAATTCCTGCAGCGTTGTTTCACCCTAACCACCCCCAGATGGCTCTCGTGGAGCATGGCCAAAACGCGAGCCCTTGGTGACACCAGAACCACCGTGCAGTGTCCTCTCACCACACACACGTTGTTCCAGCAGCTCAGTTCGTCCTTGACCCTGTGAAAAGGTGTCAGATCACCCTGCATCTTCGTGGGCCACCCCCCTCTGATGAACGAGCGCAGTTGAGACGTTAGATCCTGCTCCGACTCCGCGAAGAGCTCCTGGAGGGACATCGCGTTCAAGAGGGGTTTGTGCAACGTGTTGATCAGGTCCACCTCAAGGGGATCACCTTCGTCAGGTTGCACGGTGTTAACCCAATGACTGCCACAGGCACTCCTTGGCACCATAAGCCCCTAGTGGTCAAGATTTTTTTCAAGAAAATATTCAATTCAGATGTCAGAGATTTCCAAGGCTATAACTTGAAAGTGATAAGAGATAAAGGCTTACTGTCAATTAGAAAGATGTAGAATATGATCCAAAGTTTGTGATAGGAGTAAATTTATGCATCTAATTTGCATAATGCGACACAGCCATAGCAAATTACATAACTTTCGGTCAAAAATGGACTTTTGGACATATTTACACAAAGGATGATTTTGTTTTCTTGTCACCGGTTTTGTTTTGGGTTTTTTGTTATCTTCTCTTCAAAGTATATGAACCAGAACATTAGTAGGATGTCAACAAACAAAGAAATTTGTCAGACTTACCGCTTTGCCAGGCGGCTCTCGCTTTGTCCATTTCTGTCCATCCTGGTCGTTATTTTGCCTTCTGTCTGTCATTTGCGCTTTCTCTCCCACATCCAGAAACTTTTATGATTATCCCACCTCTATTTCACTTTTATTCCGCCGCATTTTTTCTTATATGATGACATGGAACAGGCACAATTGTTGTCTCGTCACATGGTGCTGGGGGCAGCAGCAGGTGAACATCAACCAGCTTCACCCACCCTCTGTTATAACAAAATGTAAACATTTACCTTCATAAGCTAAATAATCTCTTTTTAGAATCATAGTTGGAAAATTTGGGAGCAAATTGCTCCTCCCTCTGCGATTGAGTACGTCCACAGCGATCGGTAACGTCCACATTTGTTCGTCTAAAAATTTCTTCTTTTCTGGTGTCCAGAAGGATGCTTCTACAGTATGTCTGCCATCAGTCCTCCAAGGCAAGAGCAGTAAGTTATACGTGTCTGCCACCTTGTGAGGTGGAATCCTTTGTACAACTTAAAATCAACTGGGGAGTTTTTGGCCACATCATATAACATCACATGACTGTGGCAGTGGGGGCACTATCTGTTCATGAAACCTAGCCACAAGGGTTAAGTGTGGCACGGGACAGGAGGTCCACCACCACATTCTCCCTTCCTGGGGTGAACTGAGTAATGAAGTTGTAGGCTCCCAGTCTTTCCGCCTGCCTGTGGATCCGCAGGGGTCTGTGTCCTGAACCGCTTGTTTCCTACGGTCCGTGCGCAGGGAGAAGTGGTGTCCATAGAGGTAAATGTGCCTCTGTTTGCATGCCCAAATGCATGCGAGTGCCTCTCTCTCACCCACTGCGTACTTCTCTTTCGCCGATGTGAGGGACCTTGATGCGAATGCCACCAGGCGCTCCATTCCATTCTGGAGTTGAGACATGAGCGCCCCCACGTGTCACAAGTCACAAAAGTGGGGCATTGTAGGTCAAAATAAGCCAGCACCGTCAGGGAGGTGAGCTGAGATTTCAGTTTAGCGATAGCTGCTAAGCAAGCCGGGTCCATTGTCATGGAGCATTCTGCTTCAGGAGGGCACGGAGTGGTTCTATGGTCTCTGAATAATGAGGAATGACGCGTCCGTAGAAATTTGCCATGCCCAGGAGCAATGAAATTTGCACGGGCGTTGTGGGGTCCGGAAGTTGAAGGACTGCCTCCACGTTCAAGTGTAGAGGGCTCAGGCCCTCGGCAGAGAGATGAAATCCCACAAACTCGATGGCCTCAGCTGTAAAAATGCACGTTACTTGTTCAGCGTGATTCCGTGATCCAGCAGCACCTCCATCGCTCGTTCCAAACGTTCATCGTCTGCCACCCGTGACGTGCCATGCACCATGATGTCATCCAGATACACCACAACACCCTTGAGGCTGGCAAGAATCATGGACATGATTTTTTGGAAGCAACTCAGGGCTGAGCTAAGGCCAAAAGGCAAGCGGGTGTACCTGAAAACACCCACGTGGGTCATGAACGCCATGAGGTTGCGGCTGGTCGGGTGGAGGGGCACCTGCAGATAACCCTGACAGAATTTTGAAAACATCTTGGAGCCACTGAACATCGCGGTGAGCTCTTCTATCGTGGATAGTGGATATTTGTCCGGGATGATCACTTTGTTAATCGTTCTGAAGTCGATGCACAGTCGGATGCCGCCTGACTTCTTTTTAGCCACCACGATATTTGAGATCCATGGTGAGGCGTCCACTCTCTCAATAATGCCAGCGCTCAGAAGTTTATTCAGCTCCACTGTGATGTCGTCTCACAGGGCGAGGGACAACTGGTGAAGAGGTTGAATCTTGGGTGTCACCCCCAGGTCAATGAGCAGACAGTGGTTAAAAGCCACTATGCAACCCAGGCCCGCAAACAGCGCCGGTCAGCGAACATGCCAGGCTGGTGAAACTGTTACCACCGTGGAGCCCATCAGGCCCGTAATGGGGAACCCCAACTCGCCAAACAAGTCAATACCTAACAGGTCAGCCCCATGGCGCGAAACCTGAAAGGTGAATGCAGGAATAATCTTTGGTGCACACACCACATAAAAACCGACCGTGCCCACCATGCCAATCTTTGTATGTCCATAGCCAAACATGTTAACAGCACCCGCTATGATTGTCTTTTTGGGGAAAAGTTTTCTTACCATGGACACGCTCAATATGGACTTAGCAGCGCCCGAATCCACCATGAGCGGCACATCGCCTCCGTTGAGCTGCACAATGTACCATTTTAGCGGCCAATTCTTGGCACCTGCTACACATACTGAGGCTACACCCACAGGACCTGCATCCACTGTCTTGTTGGTGGTGATGCAAACCCTAGCCAGGTGGTTAGCTTGACCACAGTTGTAGCACTTCTTCCCCCCAGCGAGGCAGGTGGACGAGCTTGTCTGGTGATGAGAGGAGCCACAGCCGCCACACAGTCTCCGGGTTCCCACTCCTGCCCATGCCACGGTCCGCCTCTGCGTGGAAGTCCACCCCGAGAAGCTAGCTGGGTTGCTATTGGCCTGGCGTGGAGAGGGAACTTGGTCGGCTAGTTGTTCATTAGCTAGTATCTGCTTTCCTAGCTGGGTGGCAGATTCAATTTGGCTAGCCATCTGCATCACCTGGTTTAACGCGAAATTGTCCTTTGTTAGCAGTAGCTTCTCCTTTAACTACTCATTGTTCATGCTATATGCTAGTTGTTATGAATTAGCCCTTCTTCCAAAGGCCAAAGGCGCACGTGCTCGCTAGGTTATGGAGCTCCATAACATAATGTTGCGTGGACTCACCCATTTGCTGGCAGCGATCAAAGAATCTGTATCTTCGTGCTGCGATGTTACACTTGTCAACGAAAAACTTGTCCATTAGGCACAAACACTTGTCCAAGGAGCCCATACTGCCCAGCGTGCAAAGAGTCCTTCTTTGCCCAGACAATGAATCAGGACGCTCTTCCGTCTTTCTTCGTCAGCGCTGCCCAGGCCAGCCGCGATGATATAGGCATTGAAAGACTCCAGCCAGCGACACCACTGTGTAGCTGGCACACCCAGTGACTCCAGGAACGGAGGTGGTGGTCTCGCGCAAGCCCCCATGGTTTAATCCTCAGTCGCCAAATGTTATGTATGAAAAAAGCGAGCCATGAGCCATTCTATGCCAAGCAACGAACTGAACTTTATTACAAACAGGCAGAACATATACAGTGGCCGCAGCCTGCTTGACATCACCCTATTGGATGACCAACGCTGGCTGCGGCAAGTCCCAAGGGCCAAACCCACATACAACAGGTTGGTGTGCAGTTCACACGGTGTTTAGTTTAAGACTCCTTCTTCCCCTTTTTCCCCTTTTTTTAGCCTCCTGGTTAGCCCCAGCCCTGATCCTAAGCGTTCTCTAGCCTAATTGAAATTGACTAAACTCATGGTAGGTGAAAAGCAAGTGTTGTGGTTTTAATTACAAACTAAATTATTGCTTTTTTTTTTTACTGTCTAATAAAATTATCTGTTACTAATGGAATCACGTCTCTGGCTCTACATATGTGTGTAATGAACCTGGGTTACTTTAGTGGTCTTGGGTTATAGAAAATTATTTCCTGGGGCGAAAAGTTGTTGTGCTCCCTGTTTAATAATCCACCGCCTTGCCACAGAAAGAAATTTAACTTTTTGATAGAAAGATTTTTTTATGCTTCTTTGAGCTTGCTCTTCAACGTGTAAAAATGGGACAAAAAAGTGTGATATGCATGTTTTTATTGAATCAGCAACCATTAACATTAAGAATTATCAACACGATTTTGTATTTTCCTCGTCTTTATTAGTCTGATTTGGAAAAATTGCATTTGTGATAATGTCTCCATGTCCTCCTGGTGGGAGCAACAGGTGCATATCTGTGTGAAGTATTTCATTATCAGAATCCATCTGGGCATAAATGGGCTCACAGCCAAAGTTGTGTCATTTTCTTTTCATTTATTTGTTATTTTCTTTGCTCAGGTAATGGAAAGGGATTTCATCACCACTGAGAGAGCTCAAATGGTTGTAGCTGCAATTTATATTAGAATCAAGAACAGCAATTTTGAAATGCTTCTTCAGGGATATGTCTGTTTTCATAAAAAGTGTGTAAAGTTTAAAATGTTGCTTTGGCTTTTAACACCAATCTGTTGACGTGAACTTGAACTGTAATTTCAGGGTGTTGGCAATCTTCTTATAGCCTAGGCCATCTTTATGTAGAGCAACAATTCTTTTTTTTTCAGATCCCCAGAGAGTTCTTTGCCATGAGGTGCCATGTTGAACTTCCAGTGACCAGTGTGAGAGAGTGTGAGAGCGATAACACCAAATTTAACACACTTGCTCCCTATTCGCATGTGAGACCTTGTAACACTAACGAGCCACATGACACCGGGGAGGGAAAATGGCTAAATGGGCACAATTTGGACATTTTCACTTAGGGATGTACTCACTTTTGTTGCCAGTGGTTTAGACATTAATGGCTGTGTGTTGAGTTATTTTGAGGGGACAGCAAGTTTACACTGTTATACAAGCTGTACACTGACTACTTTACATTGTATCAAAGTGTCATATCTTCAGTGTTGTCCCATGAAAAGGTATAATAAAATATTTACAAAAATGTGAGGGGTGTACTCACTTTTGTGAGATACTGTATATACACTACCGTTCAAAAGTTTGGGGTCACTTAGAAATTTCCTTATTTTTGAAAGAAAAGCACTTTTTTTTCAATGAAGATAACTTTAAACTAATCAGAAATACACTCTATACATTGCTAATGTGGTAAATGACTATTCTAGCTGCAAATGTCTGGTTTTTGGTGCAATATCTACATAGGTGTATAGAGGCCCATTTCCAGCAACTATCACTCCAGTGTTCTAATGGTACAATGTGTTTGCTCATTGCGTCAGAAGGCTAATGGATGATTAGAAAACCCTTGTGCAATCATGTTAGGTCTGCAATGCTGTAATTGCTGCAAATGGAGGATTCTTTGACGAAAGCAAAGTTTGAAGGAAAAAATTATTATTTCAAATACAAATCATTATTTCTAACCTTGTCAATGTCTTGACTATATTTTCTATTCATTTTACAACTCATGGTGGTAAATAAGTGTGACTTTTCATGGAAAACACAAAATAATTGTCTGGCTGACCCCAAACTTTTGAACGGTAGTGTATATGTATACACACACACACACACACACATATACTGTATATATACATATAGCAGACAAAATAAGTATAGAACACATCGACATTTTTTCTCGTTAATCATATTTCTGATGGAGCCATTGACCTGAGATTTTCACCAGATATCAGTAACAACCCAAGCAATCCATACATACAAAGAAATCAAGGCAACTGTGATCAAAAAACAAGTTATATTTAATAAAGTGGAATGACACAGGGATTTAGTATTGAACACATGAAGAAAAGAGGTGCAAAAATGCATAGAAAGCCAAGAAACCAGCTGAAATCCATCAGAATTTAGGAAGCCATCCCATACCCCATCAGTGCAAATTAATTTCACCTGCTTAAGTCCTGACTGATAGTAATTGAAGGAAAGATAAATGGGAAAATGTGCAGAGATATCCTTGAGAAGAACCTGTTGTCATCTGCCAAGATGCTGAAGATGAGGGTGGACATTTCAGCAAGACAATGATCCCAAACACACAGCCAAGGAAACTCTGAACTGGCTCCAGAGAAGGAAAATAAAGCTGCTAGCATGGCCCAGTCAGTCACCTGACCTGAATCCAATTGAAAATCTATGGAACCAACTGAAGATCAGAATTCATAGAAGACACCCATGGAACCTTCAAGATTTGAAAACAGCTTGTGTGGAAGAATGGGCTAAAATCACTCCAGAGCAATTCCTGCACCTAGTTTCTTCATACAGGTGTCTGGAAGCTGTTATTACCAACAAAGGCTTTTCTACTAAATATTAAATGAATTTAACCAAGTGTGTTCAATACTTATTCCAAGTGTTATTTCACTTTAATATATATAACTAGTGTATGCCCGTAGAAATTCAATTCAACTTTATTTATATAGCGCCATTTCACAACAACAGTCATTTTATAGCACTTTCAACTGTAGGGGGAACCCCCACAGTTGCAGAAAGACCCCAGCAATCAGGCGATCCCCTGTGAGCAAGCACTTGGCGACGGTGGAGAGGAAAAACTCCCTTTTAACAGGAAGAAACCTCCAGCAAAACCAGGCTCAGGGAGGGGCAGTCATCTGCTGCGACTGGCTGGGGGGTGAGGGGACAGAGAAGATGAAAAGAGCAGACATGTAGAGAGCAAACAGCACGATGGGGACTCAATCTATGGGAGAGAACAAACAGATGTTAATGACCAGCAAAAAAAATATTTCATTGAGAGTGAAGAAAGGAGTGAAGCCCAGTGCATTATTGGAGGTCCCCCGGCTGTCTAAACCTATTAGCAGCATAACTAAGGGAGGGTTCAGAAACACAAGATCCCTCCCTAATTGTAGGCTAAATCAAAAAGGAAGGTTTTAACCCTATTCTTAAAAATAGAGATCGAGTCTGACTCCCGAATCCAGATTGGCAGCTGATTCCACAGTAGAGGAGCTTGATAACTGAAGGCTCTGCCTCCCATTGTACTTTTAGAGATTCTGGGTATTACAAGAAATCCTGCATTTTGGGAGCGTAGTGCTCTATTAGGATAATACGGTAGTATCAGATCTTTTAAATAAAAAGGGACCTGATTGTTTAGAGCTTTGTAAGTAGGAAGAAGGATTTTAAACTTAATTCTAAACTCTATGGGAAGCCAATGAAGGGAGGCCAGAACCGGAGAGATATGATCTCTCTTTCTAGTACCTGTTAAAACTCTTGCTGCAGCATTTTGGATCAGCTGAAGACTTTTTAAAGATGTTTTAGGACAACCTGATAATAAAGAATTACAATAATCTAACGTAGAGCTAACAAAAGCGTGGATCAGTTTCTCAGCATCACTCTGAGACAAGATGCTCCTAATCTTGGCAATATTACGCAAATGATAGAAGGCAGTCTAAGAAACGAATTTAATATGTGAATTGAAGGACAGATCTTGATCAAAAATAATTCCAAGGTTCCTCACAGAGCTATTAAGAGAAAGAGTAACCACATTCAAACTGAAAGTTTGATTTGGAAAGGTATTTCTAAGGTTTTTTGGACCAACAAGAATGACTTCAGTCTTCTCTGAATTTAACAGCAGGAAATTACAAGTCATCCAAGCTTTGATTTCCTTAAGACAGGCTTCTAACTTGACTAATTGATTACTATCATCTTTTTATAGAAAGCAAGTATTCCTGTCTGAAACAGGTAGCCCAATCGGGCTTTGCAGGCCCAAACGCAGGCTGTGTTTAAAAGTTGAATACAGAGGTGTAGCCTATATGTAGGCAATCACACATGTTAGACTTTGACAAATATGAAAGGGACTGAACTGAGATTGATTGTGTTAAAATTAATTACAGAATAATTGAAAATGAATAGGACAT
This sequence comes from Pholidichthys leucotaenia, assembly GCA_020510985.1. Taxonomy (NCBI): domain Eukaryota; kingdom Metazoa; phylum Chordata; class Actinopteri; order Cichliformes; family Pholidichthyidae; genus Pholidichthys; species Pholidichthys leucotaenia. The sequence goes on along the minus strand of CM035845.1, from coordinate 32,169,429 downwards.
CCAATATTAGCCACTGTTTAAGATCCACTTGTTTATTTTGTTAGATCACTTATTTGTGTGATCTTTAATGGGTTATTGTAGCACCTTGGGGGAGCCAGATTATCTAGCATCTCAGACAGGAGACAGTGGATAAGCATGGGAGAACAAAGAGCAGGACGTTCCTGGTGAGATAGCAGGAAGGAGTCAAGGTTGAAGGGGGTTGAATGCAGTGTGATGCAAATGTCATGTTGTGTGTGATGTAAATGCCATGAAACTTAAGAGGAGAGTTTCTGCTTAAATGTAAAGTCTGTTTATTAAATGTAGTTCTGTTTATTACACACTCACACTGCTTGTGAAGTGTGAGTGTGTAATAAATTGTCTGAAATGAATCTGCCTCTTCATTTACTCGCTCCACACTGGTGACCCAAGACGTATTATGGAACACGAGGCAAGATCCCCGGAGCCGGCCCGGTCAGGACGCTACAGCGAGGTGGCAGCCATCCCACAGACAGCTCGGACTGGAACCTCCAGCCACGCATGTGCGGTTTCAGTCAAGCTACCAGATTTCTGGCAGCACAACCTGCGCTCTTGGTTCCACCTCACCGAGGCCCAGTTTGCCCTCCGGGGAGTAACGGCAGATGATACCAGATTCTACCATGTGGTCGCAGCGCTCGGCGCCCGCACAGCTCAACAGGTAGCGAGCCTGCTCGATCAGCCACCAGCCAGCAGCAAATATGAGGCGCTCAAGGCTGCGCTCATCCAGCGCTACACGGTCTCGGACTGTGAGAGAGCGTAGAGGCTCCTGACGCTGACCGAGTTTGGAGATGGTTTGGCCGTAGACCTGATGGAGAAGATGCTGGCGTTAATGGGCACGGACGATGGGCATTTTCTGTTTGCCCACCTCTTCCTCCCGAACCTTCTGACAGTGGCGAGAGCGGTTCTGGCCAATTCGCCGTGGCTGGCCGCACGCAACTACCGTGCGCTAGCCCAGGAGGCAGACCGGATCATCATCACCACCAGGGCGATCACAGTCAACGCGGCAGCGGCGGAGCCCAGCGAGACGGCCAGAGGAGGCGAGGAGCCACCGACGGTAGCAGCAGCAGGGGCCAAGGAGCGCCAGAGAGACACGCTCTGCTTCTACCACCGCCGCTTCGGAGAGAAGGCACGCAGATGTGCGCCACCGTGCCAATTCAAGCGCTTGGGAAAACACCAAGGCCGGGGGTCAGTAGCAGCTGCGACCCTCGGTGAAGAGAACAAGCTGCTCTACTTAATGGATGCACGCTCGGGGAGGCGTTTCCTTGTGGACACCGGAGCCCAGAAGAGCTTCTTCCAGCCGACCTACGCTGACCGGCTGGCAGGATCTAGCGGACCCTGGATGTTGGCAGCAAACAGCTCGGATATTAAGACCTTTGGTGAGAGGACTCTGCTCTTATCTCTACACGGCTGTACATATGAGTGGACTTTTGTCGTAGCAGCACTGAATTACCATATACTGGGGGCTGATTTTCTGTGTGCCCATGGTTTACTTGTGGATGTTGCTAACAGGCGCCTGGTTAATGCACTGTCCTTTGACTCTCTCCCCTGTATAGCTCGAGTGACCCAGCCAACAGCACAAGCCAACGTCACAGCTACAGGCGGTAAGTTCCACACACTGCTCACTCAGTTCCCAGCACTCACGGTCCCAACGTTTTCCGTGGCCATCGCTAAACACGGGGTGGAGCACTTTATCACCACCACCGGGCCGCCCGTTTTTGCAAGACCTCGGCGCTTGGACGCAGCTAAACTGGCCATAGCGTGCGAGGAGTTCGCCAACCTGGAAAGGTTGGGAATCATCAGGCGCTCGAACAGCCCATGGGCATCCCCGCTACACATGGTCCCTAAGGCTGAGGGATCGTGGAGACCGTGCGGGGATTTCCGCAGGTTGAACAACGCCACAGCGCACGACCGCTACCCAATTCCCCACATACAGGATTTTTCAGTTCACCTTGCCGGAGCGCGCATTTTTTCCAAAATAGACCTGGTCCGCGGTTACCACCAAGTCCCAGTGTGCGCTGAGGACATACCCAAAACAGCGGTAATAACTCCGTTCGGTCTATTCGAGTTCCTGCGCATGCCATTCGGGTTAAAAGGAGCGGCACAGACGTTCCAGCGCATGATGGATGCAGTGCTGCGCGATTTCCCGTTTGTGTTCGTCTACCTGGACGATATCCTGGTAGCCAGTGTGTCCGAAGATGAACACGAAACCCATCTCACGACGGTTTTCCGGAGGTTGGAGGAGCACGGGTTAATAATCAACCCGGCGAAATGCCAGTTCGGCGTGACAGAGATTGATTTTTTTGGGGCACCGCGTCTCTCCGGAAGGAGCGATCCCGCTGCCCGACAAAGTGCACGCCGTGGCGGATTTTCCCTGGCCTCAGACGGTCAGGGCGCTGCAGGAATTTTTGGGAATGGTGAACTTTTATAACCGTTTCCTTCCCCGCGCGGCGCAGCTCATACAACCATTGTACGCCGCGCTCAAGAAACAGAAACCCGCGGATAGGGTCGAATGGACCCCGGAGTGAGAGCGGGCGTTCTCGGAAGTTAAAGCAGCCCTGGCAAACGCCGCACTGCTGGCGCATCCAGACCTGACGGCCCGCATAGCGCTCACCACCGATGCTTCAGACGTGGCCATAGGGGCTGTCGTGGAGCAGCGCGTCGCCGGGGCTTGGCAGCCGCTCGCCTTTTTCAGCAGAACTTTGCGCAACAGCGAACGTAAATACAGCGCGTTCGACAGAGAGTTGCTGGCTCTCCACCTGGCCATACGCCACTTCCAGTACTGGCTGGAAGGGCGCAGCTTCACCGCGTTCGTGGACCACAAGCCGCTAACATTCGCGATGGCCAAGGTTTCAGAACCGTGGTCGGGCCGGCAGCAGAGACAGCTGGCCACGATCTCAGAGTTTACTACCGATGATCCGATGGAGGAGATAGGAGAGAGAAGGACGGTGGCTAAACTGTCATCTCTGCTGGAGTCCGAGTTCCACCCTATGCAGGACATACTGGATGCACTGAGGAGCTCATTTAGCAGCAGACTACATCATCCCAGGTGCACAACCGAGAGGTTTCGTAGGTCCTTCCTACCAACGGCTGTCAGACTGTACAACCTAAGCAGGGCTGCTCGCAGAGATAGCAAAAAGACGTAACAAACTAATAGTTTTGTTTTTTTTTTTTGAATGCAAAAGATGCAATAGACTTACACAATGGTCCTCTCCGGCATACAACTAGGAACATACCGGTCGCTATGGAGGGGGAGAATATGTATGGGCACATAATCATACCATGTAGGATAACTAAATAGACGGTTATGCTGTTTCATCCCACCTAGCAACAATGCTCTGCACTGTGTGTGTTTATATATTTACATATTTATTCCATCTAGCTACAATGCTCTGCACTGGGTGTGTTTATGTTTATATTTATATATCTATATATTTATTCCATCTAGCTACAATGCTCAGCACTGGGTGTGTTTATATTTATATATCTATATATTTATTCCATCTAGCTACAATGCTCCGCACTGTGTTTTTATATATCTACATATTATTCCATCTAGCTACATTGCTCCGCACTGTGTGTGTTTATATACTTGCATATTTATTCCACCTAGCTGCAATGCTCCGTACTGTGGGTGTTTATATATTTACATATTTATTCCATCTAGCTACAATGCTCTGCACTGTGTGTTCATATATTCATATATTTATTCCATCCAGCTACAATGCTCTGCACTGTATGTCTGTGTGTGTGTGTGTGTATATATATATTTTATAGTAATATGTACATATGTATATTAGCTGCTCTTGCTTGCTTGTTTTTTTTCTTGCCTTCTGATTGTTGCTCTGAGTGTTGCTATCCCTGTGCTGTTGCAATCCTGGAATTTCCCCGTTGTGGGACTAATAAAGGCTTATCTTATCTTATCTTATCTTATATTCAGCATGTGTCTGGTAAACTGAATGTAGTGGCGGACTGCCTCTCGCGCGCCGTGGTGGCCCCGGTCTGCATGGGGATAGATTACGCAGCCATGGCCGCGGAGCAGATTAGCGATGCAGACGTGTGCGCGCTCCAGTCTGAACCAACAGGGTTAAGGCTGGAGAGCAGGGTGCTGCAGGATGGCGGCAACCCCCTAATCTGCGATGTCTCCACGGGTCGCCCGCGTCCGGTGGTCCCGGCCGCGTGGCGCCGCCGCGTGTTTGAGTCGATTCACACTCTGGCGCACCCAGGAGTGCGCGTGTCGGTCAAAATGGTGGGAGAGAAGTTTGTGTGGCCGAGCCTACGCAAACAAGTGAAAGAGTGGGCTGCAGCCTGCGTGGCGTGCCAACAAGCCAAGGTACACAGACACACGAAGGCTCCCTTGAAGCCGTTTCGTATTCCGGCTAAGAGGTTCGACCACGTTCACGTGGACCTCGTAGGCCCCCTCCTGTCATCACAGGGGTGCACGCACCTCCTGACAATGGTGGACCGCACCACGCGCTGGCCAGAAGCGGTCCCGCTGGCGGCAACCACGTCCGCAGACATAGTGCGCGCTTTTTTAACAGCATGGGTGGCGCGTTTTGGAGTCCCATCGGACATTACGTCCGACAGGGGCCCTCAATTTGTTTCCGAACTCTGGTCCGCGATGGCCCACAGCCTGGGTGTTGCAATTCACTGCACAACCGCGTACAAGCCACAGGCCAATGGGTTATGCTAGCGTTTTCATAGATCACTGAAAGCAGCACTCAGGGCTTCATTGACGGATGCAAATTGGGTAGACAGGCTGCCATGGGTTTTATTGGGGTTGCGCTCCGCGCCAAAAGAGGATCTGGAAGCTTCCCCGGCAGAGCTCGTTTTTGCGCAGCCACTACGGCTGCCCGGGGAATTTCTACCAGATAATCCCGCGCCGGGCAGCTGCCCATCTCAGCCTTTGCAGCGTAGCGCAAACACAGGCACGCTGCCGGGCCCTGCCCACCACTGTTTTCCGCGTGTTTTTGTGCCTAAAACTTTGAAGAGCGCAGAGTTTGTGTTTGTCAGACACGACGCCCACCGCCCTCCATTGCGCCCACCCTATGATGGACCGTTCAGAGTGCTGGAAACAGGGGATAAGCATTTTTTGATAGACTTGGGGGGTAGGAGGGAAAAAATTGGCATAGACAGACTCAAACCTGCTTTCGTTGTGGCGGACGAGCAAGTGCTGTTGGCGAGGGCCCCTCGGCGTGGAAGACCCCCACGGAGAGCTCCCCAGGGAAACGATTTGCCAGAGCAGCCACACGGACAGACCGAAGTGCCCCCCCAGCCACAACCCACCCGCAGTCAGACACACTCCCAGCAGCTCCCCACCAGCACAGCAGTGCCACGGAGGCGGTAAACCCCAGTTACAGCAGATACGGGAGGAGACGGAAGCCCAAGCAGCATGTGGACTGATATTCTATTGTTCTATCACAGCATGTGGACTGTTATTCTATTGTCCTATCTAAGATGCTGGGGGGCTAGTGTAGCACCTTGGGGGAGCCAGATTATCTAGCATCTCAGACAGGAGACAATGGATAAGCATGGGAGAACAAAGAGCAGGAGGTTCCTGGTGAGATAGCAGGATGGAGTCAAGGTTGAAGGGGGTTGAATGCAGTGTGATGCAAATGTCATGTTGTGTGTGATGTAAATGCCATGAAACTTAAGAGGAGAGTTTCTGCTTAAATGTAGAGTCTGTTCTTTGCTCGTGAAGTGTGAGTGTGTAATAAATCGTCTGAAATGAATCTGCCTCTTCATTTACACGCTCCACATTATATTCATAAATGTTGTATGTTGTACTTTGGGGAATGGGAGTTGTTCAGTCACCAATATAATTTAGTTTATACAGTATGTGTAGTTTATATTCTATCGTCAATAATCTCATGCAGTACTATAATAGGACACATTTACAAATATTTAAGACCCATTGTAGTGCATCCTTTTTTTATTTTAGCAATATTCTAAGTACAAAACACCAAACATTATTATTATTATGTATTTGTATCTTGTATACTTTATTGATCACCAGAGGGAAATTTAGAGGCCAATCTCTTCACCAGTCTTACACACACACACACACACACACACACACACACACACACACACACACACACACACACACACAAGCACAGAGCCAGACAGACAGACACACAAACAGACAGAGATGTCTTGAATTTATAGAGAGATTTGTTTTTTTCAACACAGTTGCCTTGATTTCTTTGTATGTGTGGATTATTTGGGTTGTTACTGATATCTGGTGAAAATCTCAGGTCAATGGCTCCATCAGAAATATGTTTTATGACAAAAATGTTGGCATGTTCACTACTTGTTTTCCCCACAGTAGATAGATGGGTAGATGGATGTACTTTCTTGGTCCCAAACTGAGAAATTACAGTGTAACAGCAGCATGACACAGTAGATGACCCAGACCAACAGAAATACACACAGCATAATAGAAAAGGAATTACCCAGGGAAGTACAAATGCTTAGATAACTTTATATACTACATAGGCTACTACTAGGTTAAACAGATGATGATCCTTATGAATCTATGAATAGTACCAACTGTACAAAGAAGGATTATAAGGCACAGGGTGAAATGTGAGGTACCAGTTAGACTGTAAGGTGCAGTATAGCAGCATTGTTATAACCAACATTCAACATTAGAGTGAGTTATTGTACAGTGAAATGGCATGTGGCAGGAAAGATTTCCTGTACCTAACCGTTCGGCAGCAGAGCTGTAGTAGTCTGCTGGAGAAAGTGCTCCGCTGTCTGTCCAGTGTGTGGTGGAGGGGGTGATCAGGATTGTCTATGATGGATAACAGTTTGTTCAGAGTCCTCATCTCCACCACTGTCTCAAAGGTCTCCAGCCTGAGACCAATCACAGAGCCAGCCTTCTTGATAATCTTGTCAAGTCTGTTAGTGTCACTGTCTCTGATAGTGCTACCCGAACAGACAGCAGCAAAGAAGATGGCACTGGCAATGATGGTCTGGTACAAAAGCTCCAGCATCTCGCTGCACACGTTGAAGGATCTCAGCTTCCTCAGAAGTCTGCTCATCCCCTTCATGTACACAGCATCGGTGTTAGATTTCCAGTCCAGTCCACTGTTGATCACAACACCCAGGTATTTGTAACCCTCCATTGCCCCCACATCCTCCCCCCTAATCTGCAATGGCCGTGAAGGCATCCTCTTCTTCCTGAAGTCAGTCACCATCTCTCTGGTCTTGCTGATGTTCAGCCTCAGGTGATTCTGCTCGGCCCAGTCCACAAATCTGTCTACCAATCTGAGAAATTTTAAACAAATTAGACCATTGCTGACAGTGTGGCCAAAATGTTTCTGCATGCAATGATCTTCTCACACATCGATTACTGTTTTACCAACTGGTTTCTCACTGGCGTAACCATAATCAAACTCACTGAATCTTTATACAAAAAAGCCATAAAAATCTTTGATAAGAAAGATCCCTCATATTATTGTTGTCACATTTACAAGAAATACAATTTTTGGTCTTTTGAAAATTGTACAACTCTCAAATTTGCCTGTACAATTTATAAAATATTAAATGGCTATGCACCACCCCTTTCTGGGAGAATATGTTAAACTAAGGACTGTCACCAGCGCAACCACCAGAGTAATCACTGGAGGAGGCTGTGAGGTCACCCACAGGTGCACCACATTTGCTCAATCTGTGCTATCAGTGAGGGGCACCAAGATCTGGATTAATATACCACCCACAATCAAAGAATGTACCACACTAAACACTTTTAAGACTCATTGTAAAAATTGGCTTTTAAACAACCAAAACTGTACCCATAACTAGTGGTTGCTCTGCAGCATACGCATATACAGTTTTGTGAAAAAGTGTATAGGGAATCACTTTTTCACAGAGGGCCATGTAGGTTTGGATTTTTTTTTCCCCTTAATAATAAACACCTTCATTTAAAAACTGCATTTTGTGTTTACTTGTGTTATCTTTGTCTAATATTTAAATTTGATGATCTGAAACATTTAAGTGTGACAAACATACAAAAAAATGAGAAATCAGGAAGGGGCAAACACTTTTGCACACCATGTGTGTGTGTGTGTGTGTGTGTGTGTGTGTGTGTGTGTGTGTGTGTGTGTGTGCACGTCACACACATATGCCCCGCCTCTTGTTTGTTGTTGCTGTGAGGTGCTTGGGTGCATGTGTGTGTGCATGCCATGTATACACAGCACTTCACTTGTGTGACATTTGAATGTTTTGTTTTGCAGCATCTTAACTCTTGCACTTTTGCATATGCACTTTGTACAGTTTTATTGCATATGTTCTTCTTCTCATGTATGTTTGTTTGTGTGTTTTTGTGACCCACCAGGGGACTACAGATGCAAATTAGCAGCACTGCTAAATCTGGCATACTTACATTTGTATTAATGTTCATTAGTATGTAATGTCCCTTTCAAATAAACATTAAACTAAAAAGCTAAACTAAAACTAACCAGTTCCCTGTACTCCCCCTCCTCTCCCCCTCTTGTACACCCAACAACAGCCAAGTCATCAGAGAATTTCTGCAGGTGGCATGACTCGGAGTTGTACTGAAAGTCACTAGTATATAAGGCGAAGAGAAAAGGAGAAAGCACAGTCCCCTGTGGAGCTCCCATATCACTAACCACCACATCAGACAAGACACTGCCCAGCCAGACAAACTGTGGCCTGCCTATCAGGTACTCAGTAATCTAGGAGATCAAAGAGCTGTCAATCCCCATCACCCACAGCCTTTCACCAAGCAGCAGTGGCTGAATGGTGATAAATGCACTGGAGAAATCAAAGAACGTGATTCTCACAGTGTATCCTCCTCAATACAGGTGCAAATGGGCTCATTACAGCAGGTAGATGACAGTGTCTTCAACTCCTAAATGGGCTGATATACAAAATGCAGAGGGTCCAGCCACGTCTTCACCTTCATCCCAACAGCAGTTAGACTGTATAATATACACACTGGATAAATAGCTACTTGCCATAAATGTGCATGTATGTATATTATCTTTATTGATGTATATACTACAATTTGTACATATTTTAAATATTATTGATCTTGTGTTTTTTAGTATTTTTTAATTGTTTATTTTTTATTTTTGGTTTCTGTTCTTCTTTTCTGACTTTGTGCTGCTGTGGCAAATGAATTTCCCCAGTGTGGGATTAATAAAGTCTTATCTTATCTTAGCTTACCTGCAGCCTCAGGTGGGCTAAGACCAGTCTCTCCAGGACCTTCATCACATGAGATGTGAGGGCAACTGATCAGTAGTCGTTCGGGTCCAATAGAGACGACTTCTTGGGGACAGGAACCAAGCAGGACGTCTTCCACAGCACCGGTACTCTCTCCATACTCAGGCTCAGGTTGTACAGGTGTTTCAGAACCAGAGCTAGCTGGTTGGTACAGGTCCTCAGGATCCAGGCAGAGATGCCATCAAGGCCCCGTAGCCTTCCACTGGTGAAGTCTCTCCAGCTGTTTCCTCACCTGTAGTCACAGTGATGTGGGGGTTGATGCTGATGTCTTCAGTGGAGAGGGGTGGGGGGGAAGGTGCTGCACAGGGGAGTGAGGGGGGAGGGGTGTGTGGGAATCTGGCTGTGTTGTGGGTCATCTGGTGACAGTCGCAGCAGAAGACTGCAATTCCTGGAGCCTGCTTCTGCTGTAGGTTTCTTCCTGTTAAACTGGAGTATATATACTCTATACATATACGAGGGGGGGGGGGCTGAAAATTCATAGGCTGACAAAGAAGGAGTTATATCTTTGAGAATCAAGAAGAGGGCTTCTATACTGCAGGGATCCAAGTGCTGCAACACCAATGTTGAAATGTTGAAAAATATGTTGAAAAAATAAACCACATTTGATCAAATTTGACCACAGCATCATGGTCAGCTTATGAATTTATCAGCCCTCCCTTGTATATACAAACAAACTTTCGGTGCCACTCGAGTGTCAGCCTTTTTACAGCAGCTGCGCTCATGACTTAGTTTTTCTCACCTTTATTATTTGTTTTTTGTTACAACTTTTTTCTTGCTCGTGTTAACTTGTAGTCATTGCATGCACCACAGACACTGGTGTTGTTGTTCTTGTGCTGAAACCAATGATCTCTCCCTTCAACTATACCTGGGGATTCAGTGTGCCGTGAGTCTATTGTTTTCATCCAGGTATGAGCTATTAGTCCTCCGTCGCTCAATGGTGCTTCTGGAGCAGAGACCCAATGTCCCCCGCGAGGTAAGGCATAATGCAGGGGAATGTGCAGTCCAATCTCCAATCCATCATCATGGGGACCATGAGGTCACTCCAAAATAAGATGAACGAGTTAGCGGCTCTGGTCTGGCGTGAGAGAGCCTGCCAGGAGGTTAGCATCATGCTATTCACGGAGACTTGGCTAACTGCACTAACCCCAGATGAAACATCGGACTGGATGACTTTATTCTACTGCAGGCAGACAGAACAGTAAAGAGTGGCAAGGAGGTGGGCTGTCAGTGTTTGTGAATGATAGATGGTGTAACCCTGGGCACATCACGATTAAAGAACAGCATGTCGCAAGGATACTGGCTGTGTCTCATTTCAGGAGCTGCGCCCTCCAAGTGCACATTTCTAAACCAGATACATCGCTGCACTGCATCAAAGGCTGTCTTAATCCATGGGCTCCTTTACATGCAGCCAACAAATGCAGCCTTCAAAACCACAAAAAGGAAGGATGCACTGGGAGTATCCTTGTGGCCCTACCATATCCCTGCATTCAGCTAACAGTTAAGCCTGGCTTTTTTTTTTTTTCCAGCTCAACCAGAAGCGGAGCGAAGTAGGGAAACAGTTCAAAATAAGTTGTGTGCTTGAATTATGCAGTGGTTTGAATGGTAAACCACTAATGACTCAGAAAACAGTAACAACTGATTATTTAAACTTATCTTATGTGTCATTATTTTTCCTGATGTGCTGCATGCTTCGCATAATTTATTAATTTAACAAGTTGAACTGTTAATTTTTTCCAGAGTCAAGCCAATTTATTCATTAATGCCATTAATACAAAACACCACAGTGTGATATGGTTGATTCACTTCCTTTAAAATAACTTAAAAGTCCTGTTAACACATCGGTAAGTTAACATTATTTTTTTATTTGCTGACTTACAAGCTGGTGTGGTGTTGAGAAATAAAACCCACTTCAGGTTGTTTTTAGAGAAAACAGAACAGTTTATGAAGCTGAGGAGGGACAGGACATCCATAATAACTTGATTACACTGATCTTAAAAATATCCTATTACAATAATAATCAGATTTTGCTGTTTTTTATTGTTTGTTTCTGAGGTCCACAGAGGTGAACCTGGGGGAACCGAGGGTGAGCTGTGGGTGTCAGAGAAGCATTTGCCCCTCAGGGAAAAGAAGGAGTGGAGGACCCAATCGCCAGACAATTCTGGTAAACCATGATTTATTAATAACAGAAAACAGAAAATAAACACTGCATGTGGACAGGAGTTGTAAGAAATAATAATCCAGACAACGTGGGGTGAGAAATGGCAATAATAAATCCAGTGTGGTGAATCAAATGCAAGGCTTACATAAGGCTCAGCAAAGAACGCAGACTGAAAACGCACATAAATAGTGAGGGGAGCAATCAAGACAAAACAGAACAGGTGCGCACCATCAAGGCCATCGAGCAGCACAGGACGGGCAGGGCTGAACAAACAGAGGAGATATACACCAAACATGATAAATGGGTCAAAACTGAAGCACAAAGTGTAAACAGGGGCTGCAGCCCTGTCTAAGCCACTACAGTACCCCACCACCTCCCACCCTCTTAAGGGTCAGATTCCAGACGACCCTCGGGTAACACCCATAAGGAAAAAAAGAAAACCCAAAAACCCTCACAGGGTGGGTGGTGGGGGAAAAGGCCAGGCAGGCTGAAACAAACTCCCTCCCCAAGCAAAGTCCAACACAAATGGGTCAGGTGGTCTTCCAGACTCCCGGGGCCACCGGACCAGAGAGCCAGGTGGGTCAGGGGGCCTACCCAAGTCCATGGGTCCCCAAACCAGAGCATAGTACAAGTTGTGTGGTTTACCACTGTTCAAGGACCACTAGACAGATGAACACGGTGCATCGGGTGGGTCACCAAACTCTATGGGCCACCAAATGGGAGAAAACACACAAGCCTTTTGCTACGAAAATAACATGAGCCCTTTGCTCTGAAAACAACATATGAGCCTTTTGATCTGAAAATAACACAGGAGCTCTTTGCTCTGAAAATAACACATGGGCATCATACTCTGGGGAAAATGACATGAAAACTTTAGACTGAAGAGCTGATAACAAGAGACCCTTAAACTCAGGCGATAACAACATGAAAACTAAATTCAGGAGATGACACAGGAGCTGGTGAAAATTTGGTGAAAACAACACAAGAGCCTCTTGCTCCAAAACTGATGACTGAGGTCCGCCAACCCCAGCAACCAAAGATTTGTGAACACTGGCCTCCAGCTGGGATGACTGGGGAGCGGTGACCTCTGGATGAGATGGCTGGAATGCGCTGACCTCTGGATCAGAAGGCTGGGGAGCTCTGACCTCTGGATCAGATGACTGAAGCGTGCCGTCCTCATGTGCTGATGGGTTGAGCGCGCTGATTCCTGAATGAGACGGCTGGGATGCGCTGACCTCAGGCTGAGACGGCAGGGGTGCATCCGACCCAGATGCCCAGGAATCTTCCTCCGACGCCGTCACCTTGGACAGGGAGGAAGAGGTACAAGTTGAAGCAGGCATCACACCAATACAGTCAGGAGAAGAGCTTGGTGGGGACAGCTTAGAAACAAATGGATGCTGCAACTGGGTCTCCTCACCAGGAGTAAGACAAGTCCTCTCTAAAACAGATATTAAGAAAACAAAGAAGAGGACTTAACTTCTGCTCTTCCACTGGCAAGGACCCCAATGCAGCCAATGTTGGAATGATGACCTCAAGAGGAGCAGTCTCTGCAGGAGCGTCCACGTGAGGCAGAGCAGTCTCTGCTGAAGCGTGCATGCGAGGTGAAACAGTCGCTGCTGGAGTATGCACGTGGGGTGAAGCAGTCTCTGATGGGGTGTGCACATGAGGTGAAACAGTCTCTGCAGGGGCATGCATGTTGAGAGTAGTAGTCACTGCTGGAGCATGCACGTGGAGAGAAGCAGTCACTGCTGAAGCGCTTGAGCTCATCTCCTCCATTGTGGAACCAGCTGAGGTGCAAATGACCTCGGGGACACAAGGAATAGGGGTGAGTGGAGGAGTACATATGGAGACAGCAGCAGAAACAAATGGCGAAGGCTCATCAGCAATAAGAGGCGGCAGCTGAGTCTCCTCATTGGAGACAAGACAGACCTCTCACTATTAGATGTTAAAAAATGAAAAAAAAATGGTACTTGCCTTGCCATTAGCTGAGGCTGCCGCTGAGGCTGCCGCTGCTGTTAAACCCATTGCTGGAGAACCAGACGAATCACTCCGGGTGGCTACGGTGACCTTCTGGGAAGATGCTGTTGAGCAGCAGTGGGGAGCTGGAGTTGGAGCAGAGGAGAGGTGTGTTGAACTTGTGGGAGCCAGGGGACGTTTCTGCATCGGCACAAGCTTCGGTGCCCCACATGACTTCCTCACTTACTTGCGATATGTCCGGTAGAGGTTGGAAGCAGTGTCCAATAGTCCCACCAGCTCTGGGTATCTCCGCAGACCAGGGTGCGCCTCCACAATCCCAGCTGTGGCATCTAGGCACTCCAGGGCCTCCTCCAGTGTGTGGGAGGTGCAGCTTCTGAGACAAAATCCTGGATGAACTGGGCTTCCCACTGCTCATCTACAGTGGGACTGCTGGCTCCCGACCTCCCTTTGCTCACTGAGTCCTTTGCGGGTAGAATCCAATTGTAATCCTCGGACTCAGCAGGTGACGAAGAGGAGGGTGGCAGTGATGGTAGTGGAGGAAAGAAGAGATTCAGTACCCAGGGTGGAAGTGCACGCTTGGTCTGGCTTCTAACAGATTAGTGACTCCACCCCCAGCAAGACATCTCATCCTCTCAGGAAGAGCAGTTCCGAGCTGTGGCCGCTAAATCCTCAATCACCCTGACGAGCCGCTGCTCCTCCCAACTCCACGTCTTCCTCCTCTTACCAGACTTACCCGCTGGGTCCATTACTGGCTGTGTCTTACTGTCAAAGAAGCATTTGCCCCTCGGGGGAAAAGAAGGAGTGGCGGACCTAATCGCCAGGCGTTTTTGGTAAACCATGATTTAGACAGGAGTTGTAAGAAATAATAATCCAGATAACGTGGGGTGAGAAATGGCAATAATAAATCCAGACAGTGTGGTGAATCAAACATGATGTTAACATAAGACACAGCAAAGAACACAGACTGAAAACATACATAAGTAGAGAGGAGAGCAATCAAGACAAAACAGAACAGATGTGCACCATCAAGGCCATCAAGCGGCACAGGACGGGCAGGGATGAACAAACACAGAGGGCATACACACCAAACATGATAAATGGGTCAAACCTGAACACAAAGTGTGAAAAGGGGCTGCAGCCCTGTCTTAACCACCACAGTGGGGAGACCGGGTGGGCTAAAGATTTATAAAACAAACAGTCCCTCCAGGATTTCGTGATGTTGCAATCACGTCAATTCACACAAAATCAGCCAATCAGCGTAACTATTGCGTGACCTGACAACTTTGTCCAATCACCACAACTTTCCCGCAATTTTGGCCAATCCTCGTCAACTTCCATCAATTTCACCAATCACATTTCAGCTGAGTGGCATTGAAACGCTCAGTCTAACCAATCAAATGCATCGCTACATCGCGTTCACTTCCATGTTTACAGTAAGTATTAACGGAACGCTTCAGCAAAAAGCAGTGTGTGATTAAAAAAAACATTCACCCACGAGGTTTCCAACACCGTTCCTTCCTCCGTGTCCCCCAGCCTGCCGGTGGATGTCTCCGTCCTAACCACATGTACGAAGTGCTGGGTTTGTATTGAAAAACGTCCGCCTGCCCCAAAGCACCCCGTCGCAGGAGCGCACGTGACAAGAGACTCCATAAAATCACAAACAAACGAGCAAGTCTAACACTACAGCCAGTGTTTGATTATTTCATACATCTTTAAAGGTAAAATCATTACTACATCTTGTCAATGAGCTTTAAAGCTGTGAATCTCTGGTCTGAACATGGACAAATCCCCCCCCCCCCCCCCCCGGCTCCCAACGGAAATGAAAGATGTTCATGTGATGGGGCGCGTGTGTGCGTGTGTGAGCAGATAGACAGGTAGGAGTTAGGCATAGGAACATTGTCTGCATTTTTTTTTCTGGAAAAACACAGACTCCAATAGACAATACAGACTAACCCAATAAATTATTTATTTTTTCCTCTCTGCTCGGTACGGAGTGGTCGGGGACCATAGGGAGTTTTCAAATGATGGAGCTGCAGATAATTTCCACACCTCTACTCTTTAACAGCAGTTTAGCTGTTATAATGGATATTGTGTTAAAGTCTGTATTGGCTGTTGCACAAAAGAGTTTTTCTGTATAGCAGAAGTTTCTGCTTAATTTACAAATCACTGTAATAGGAAATGTTTGACAATCCTGTGCTTTTCTTGTTACCTCCGCCAAAGGGGGAGGTTATGTGAACATCGGCGTTTGTTTGTTTGTTTGTCTGTTTGTTTGTTTGTCTGTTTGTTTGTTAGCAAGATAACTCAAAAATTATGCACGGATTTTCATGAAATTTTCACAGATTGTCAGAAATGGGGTATCCTACAGATGATTACATTTTGGTGGTGATCCGGATCACCGTCGAGAAGAAAACCGCCATTACGGAAAATGCCATTTTCGTCAATAACTAATGAACCACTAATCCTATCATTGTGAATCCAATTGCTTGTCATATGTTTTCATGGTCAAGGAATCTGAAAACGTACACACAAACACTGTATGGGGGGGAACTGTGGCGCTAAACCGCCATTACGGACAATGCGATTTTCGTGAATAACTACTCAACCACTAATCCTATCATTGTGAATCCAATTGCTAGTCATATGTTTTCATGGTCAAGGAATCTGAAAACGTACACACAAACACTGTATGGGGGGAACTGTGGCGCTTGGTGGAGGTCTGCGCTCTCCGAGTGCTTTTCTAGTATTGTTATATAGAATATTGCTGTAGTAAGATGGAAAAACCATCTGCTTTAAAATTTGTAATTCTTTCCACAGCTTTTAGTGCAAAAAAACCCCTCTCCAAACATTGCAACTTTTATTGCAACTTTTAAAATAGCTCCCGCGAATTCAGGCTTTTTGGGCCACAACAAACATAAAAAAACATCCTGCGAAATCCTGGAGGGACTGAACAAACTGATATTTGACAGAAATAACTACTATGTAGTTATTGTTTATGTATGTGGTTTATGTTGGAGCTCTTATTTGTGTGGTACGGGATGGCGTCCCAGGTTTCCGGTTCCGCCATCTCCAGTTGTATAAGACGGGCTGCTGGTAGAGGGACGGTCTCTTCCGCCTTTCCTCTTCCAAGCGGCTGCATGTACAGTCGGGTGTACAGAGTGAGTCTAGTTTCACTAATAAACATGTGTCCAGCTCCACTCCTGGCTTCGTCATTGTCTACAAGTTACGACATAACAATAACCACAGTAAAAATGACTGGAGGAACTGTTTAATTGATTGTGATTTTTTTTTTTTTTTAGCAATTTACTTTCCAAACTGAAAAAAAGTTAAATAAGAATATTGCATGTAAACTGTTAATAGTTAGAAAAACTGCATTTCAATAAAGTAGTTTGTTTTTTAAATGTTAGCGTCTTTTTGCAAGATAATTCAAGGGGTGTTCTCAAAATCCATTACACACAGAGTGAAATATCTTAAACACAATTTAATATTGATGATTATGCTTATAGTTCTTGAAATGAAATTACAAATCATGATTTTCTAATTTACTCAGATGCACTGGTACAACTTTCATGAACAATGCCCATAGAATCTGTTCTACTGCTGCTGAAAATCATTGCAGGTCATCAACCTACAGTACAGGACTGTGGTCTGGTTTACTAAATTAAAAACTAAATGTCAAGAGCTGATAAGGTATAGCATCTAATTATTTAACTACATAAAGGTAATAAACTATCATAAATGATAACAGTAGACTGTCATATTTTCCACTGGTCATGTAATTAAGAATATATTTTATAATTCAGTCTTATTAAAAACAAAAGTAGCCAATTTGCCTATTTTGTGGTATTAATTTGTCCTAATTTAGCGATTGTTTACTTGCTGACTTTAACATGAGTTAAAGTTTTATTTTATCTGGTCGTGGTCTTCTGTCAGTCTCGTGAAGCTTCTCCAGTTGAAGGTAAAGACAATACAATAATTAAAAAGACAAAAATCAAGTTCCATCTCTGTCAAAAATGTCGGCAAAAAACCCTCATCTGATGCCGTCTGTGATAAAAGGGGTTAATTACAAGTAGTGGCGTGATGACGCAGCCGGCGGGTACCATCATCACACCAACCTATATAAGAGAGGAGATGGCCATTCTATGGTCTCTTTGCCGGCTCTCTCACTACAGGCTATAGTTAGGAGCTGAGTGCTCATTCACGCGTATTGTATTATTGAGAGTTATTGTCATAAAGTTCAGTTCCAGCACAGCTCACTCGTCTGTGGTCATTCCCAGGTTTGTGGACATAACATTTAGCGACAAGAAGAAAAAAGCCATGGAAGCCTGCCTGAAGTCACTGAGACCCTTTCTTGAGTATCACGGTGAACCACCTATTTCATGGCTGCTTTTGAAATGTACGTAGCAGTATTGGACTTGGGAAAATTGGACAAAGGACGGAAACTGGCACTACTGGTCCACAACCTGGGCCTAGAAGGTCAGAGAATTTGTCATACGCTCCGAACAGTGGACTCATTCAGTGATACTGTGGAACTGCTAGCTAGCTACTTTGCTACACCAGGTAGTGTGTTGCTGTGGTGCATCAGATTCCACCAACGGCAACAGGGAATTGGTGAGTCCTCCCAAGAATTCATCGCAGACCTATGACATTTGGCTAGCATGTGCATATTTGGACTTTTAGAAGACAAAATGGTGCTAGACCAATTGGCTGAACACACGAACAGCCCAAAGCTTCTGGCGAAGATGCTAGCGGCGCCAAGCAACATGAAGCTTGCTACCACTGTTGAGGTAGCGCTCCAGCTTGAGTCAGCAGATAAGTTAGCGTCGGAGCTAGGTGTGCGCCAACAGAAACGATAGCCAGGACAGACACTGCTAACCAACGCAGTGGGCATGGAGGAACACAGAAACATGGCAGAGGAGTTCGAGGCAAACGCCATGGACCAGAGGACCGCTTCGAGGGACCCCGCGTGTGGTAACTGTGGTTCCCCAACGCACCATGAGCGAGCACGTTTTTGCCCAGCAAGAGGTCAACAACAAGACCTCTTGCCCAGCAAGAGGTCCTTTCTCAAAATGCACAGCAAAATATTAATCAAACCACTGACTCATCTCATTAATCTCTCCATTAGGTCTAGTACATTTCCATCTGGCTGGAAAAAAGCTGTCGTCATACCAGTTCATAAATCAGGCAGTAAAGACGATATATGCAATTACCGCCCAATCTCTATTTTACCAGTCCTATCTAAGGTTCTTGAAAAAGTTGTAGCTACACAGCTGATAGACTACTTACAAGACAGTCAACTTCTTCATCCACATCAATTTGGTTTTAGACCAGGATACTCAACAGAAACAGCAAATTGTTGCCTTATTGAAAACGTCAAACAGTCCTTGGACAGGGGTAATATGGTAGGAGCTGTTTTTCTAGATCTCAAAAAGGCTTTCGATACTGTAAACCACAGTTTGCTTTTATCCAAAATGGTATCTTTTAACTTCTCCCCAAATACATTAGAATGGTTTGCATCTTATCTCCAGAATAGAGAACAGTGTGTAAAAGTTCACCAGGATAAATCCTCATTTTTAAACAACTGCATGGGTATCCCACAAGGGTCCATTCTTGGTCCTTTACTTTTCAGCATTTTTATTAATGACTTGCCGTTACACTGCTCAGCTGCAACATGCCAACTTTATGCAGATGATGCAGTTATTTACACAGCTGCCAAGACTCCAGCACAGGCTGCAGATGTACTGTCTACAAGTATGGTTGATGTCCAAGAGTGGCTCCTCAAGAACCATCTATTGCTGAACCTTCAGAAAACAGTCTCAATGTGCTTTTCAATCAAAAAATGTAACCTGCAACATTTTAAAGTTAATATACATGATCATGACATCAGTTTAGCTACAGAATTCAAATACCTTGGCATTGTACTAGATCCTCAACTCAAATTTAATCTTCATATAAAGAAAATTTCAAAAACAGTAAAAAAAAATCTGAACTGCTTTAAATTAATTAGATATTACATACCTTACGAAGCAGCTGCACTGTATATGCATTCTATGGTTTTTTCTCATATATCATACTGTTTGACAGTCTGGGCTCAAGCAGCCCCTTCCACAATAAGACATATAGGTTCATTATATAATCAAACCCTAAAAATCTTGGACAAAAAGCCCATTAGGTGGCATCACTGTAATGTTTTAAAAAAATACAACCTATTGAGTTTTGAGAGCTTCATTGACCTCTGTGTTCTGAAATTAACGTTCAAATGTTTCCATAAATCAGCACCCGAGCCACTTGCTGGTTTCGTCCAAAGACAGGACAGCAGCAGAGCCACCAGGAGTTCTGTTAACAATAACTGTAAAATATTCCACCGCAGAACCACATTTGGACAAACAGCTTTCTCTATAAAGGGCAGTCACATCTGGAACACAATGCCAAATGAAATTAAAATAATAACGGACTTTAAAACATTCACTAAAAATATTAAAAACTGGCTGAAAAATAAACAAGAATGTACTCATGTATGAATTAATTGTCTGCAAAGTGAGAGTGAATGAAGGGAAGGAATAAATGTGTTTGTTTAAAGTGAGTGACGGAGGGAGGAAGGCCTGAAATAGGCAAATGTGAGTTATGTTATATGTGTTAAATGTGAGTCAGGCTGTTATATTTGTGTATTTATAATATTTATAATATTTATGTTAAATGTGAGTCAGGCTGTTATATTTGTGTATTTATAATATTTATAATATTTATAATTGTGTATTTATAATTTTTCTGCATTGATGTATGTGGTTATTGTGTATATTTTTTATCTTGATTCTTTTTTCTAAAGCCCATCCAGGGACAAGAGTTGCAAATTAGCTAATAGCTATACACTCTATGTGCAACACATCAGATTGATTGTCTTTGATTAATTGTCTATGTTTATTGCACTGTCCCTGTCAAATAAACTAATCTACTACTACTACTAACATTGTAAGAAATATGGAAGATTCAATCATTTTGCCAAGGTTTGCCAGTCACCGATGCCATGGATCCAGCGTTGGCTTTTTGAGTAAGGGTTTAATTACAGCCGTTTTAAAAGCCTGCGGTACATGGCCTAAAGTACCAATAAATGGGAAGACTTCTTTAAATAACCTGGTAGGAATAGGGTCTAAAAGACAAGTTGAAGGCTTGGATGAGGAAGTTATTTTGTCTCACTCTAAAAGGTCAATTAGAGTAAACTCATCCAAACAGATATCAATTGAAGGAGTTGTAGTAGTTACTGTATTTAAGTTAACGATGGGAAGAATCTGATTTTATCTCTGATTGATGAAATTTTATTATTGAAAAAGTTCATAAAGTCCTGACTAGTAAGGTCTAAGGGAATGCTAGGATTGACAGAGTCCTGACTCTTTGTCAGCCTGGCTACAGTGCTGAAAAGAATCCTGGGATTATTCTTGTTCTCTTCTATTAATGCAGAATAATAACTCATTCTAGCTTTTCTAAGAGATTTTTTTTTATAAATTAAAAGATGATTTCTCCAAGCTAAATAGATTTCATCTAAATTAGTGGAGTGTAGAGGATGTGCTCAAGGATGAGGCTGAGTTTATTTCCCAGGTTCAGCTTTATTAACAGAACACATTCTCTAACAATCTCCAAGCAAGAAAAGAGACAGATCAATATCACATCGCTCTTTTATACTCCGGAACATTGAAACTCAAGTCACATGGTGTCTAAGCAAACATACAGTCACATGGTACTTAATCCCAGTCACGCTGTAACCCTTTTGATCTTCCACCATTGTCTCTTAGCCTTCGATGGCCCGGAAGTCCCTCCAGGGCTTCTCTCTGAGACAAAGGCCAAATCTCACACCTTCTCGATATCTCCTGCAGACTCAGTCCTTTTGTCCCTCGAGACGTGAAGCACACAATAAACATACAGCAAATCACTTGTGGAAAATATGTACCCAACATATGTGCCACATGACCCCCCCCCAAACGTCTAATATGGGACAAACATAATCAGAGATGCATGACATAAAAACATTACCACATATCAAATATCAATCCACCAGTTGCCTAGGTCTAAACCTCCTGCCGTATCTGCTGTAAGCCGGCCTTGCAGCTTCTGCAGAGTCTTCCTGCACCTGTGGATTAGAACTGTTAGCCAATCTCTGTGGGGGTTCTGGAGAATGCCTTCTCGGAGGTCTGCCGCGACGGGAGGCCCTCACCAACTGCACTTGTTCATCCGCCAAAACAAAAGCGGGTTTGAGTCTGTTTATACAAATCAACTCTTTCCTGTCTCCCAAATCTAGCAAAAAATGCTTCTCTCCTGTTTCCAGCACTCTGAAAGGTCCATCATAAGGTGGCCGCAAATTTGGGCGATGAGCATCATGTCTAACAAAAACAAACTCCGCATTTTTTAAAGCCTTCGGCATAAACACGTGTGGAAAACTTTGATGAACGGGGCCAGGAAGCGTGTTTGATCCTGTGTCGCTCTGCAACAGTTGAGCGGGGGGGGCAATTTGGCGCAGGATTGTCGGGGAGAAATTCACCGGGTAAACGGAGAGGTTGTGCAAAAACTAACTCAGCTGGGGAGGCGTGCAAATCCTCCTTAGGTGCAGAACGCAACCCCAATAAAACCCATGGAAGTTTGTCAACCCAATTTGTATCCGTAAGTGACGCTCTGAGGGCTGCTTTCAATGACCTATGAAAACGTTCGCATAAACCGTTAGCCTGGGGGTTATACGCGGTAGTGCGGTGGATCTTCACCCCCAGGCTGTGGAGACAAATTCGGAGACAAATTGAGGACCTCTGTCTGACGTTATGTCCGATGGGACTCCAAAACACGCAACCCAAGATGTTAAAAACGCGCGTGAAACTTCCTCCGCTGTGGTTGATGCCAGAGGAACTGCTTCTGGCCAACGCGTGGTGCGGTCCACCATCGTCAAAAGGTGTGTGTGCCCCTGTGACAACGGAAGGGGGCCCACCAAGTCGACATGCACATGATCAAAGTGCTTAGCCGGGATGTGAAAAGGCTCCAAAGGAGCCCTAGTGTGCTTGTGTATTTTGGCTCGCTGACACGCTACGCAGGCTGCTGCCAATTCCTTGACCTGTTTGCGCAACCCCGGCCAAACAAATTTCTCCCCCACCATCTTGATCGATGCGCGCATCCCCGGGTGCGCCAGAGAATGGACCGAGTCAAAAACGCAGCGGCGCCACGCAGCTGGTACCACGGGGCGCGGCCATCCCGTGAAGACATCGCAGATTAGGGGGGGCATACCGACTTGCTGCACCCTGTGCTCCAGCCTTAACCCTGTTGGTCCAGACTGGAGCGCGCGCACATCCGCATCACTAACCTGCTCCGCAGCCATGGCTGCATAATCTAAACCTACGCAGACCAGGGCTGCGTGCGCTTCCGCGTCGCTACCCTGGCCCGCGGCCACGGCTGCTGAGTCTGCCCCCACGGGGCCTGGCGCCACCACCGCACGCGAGAGACAATCTGCCACTACATTATGTTTACCTGCGACATGCTGGATATCAGTGGTGAACTCCGATATCGCGGCCAGCTGTCTTTGCTGCCGGCCCGACCAAGGTTCTGAAATCTTGGCCATCGCAAACGTTAGCGGCTTATGGTCCACAAACGCGGTGAAACGACGCCCTTCCAGCCAGAACTGGAAATGGCGGATGGCCAAGTGTAGGGCCAACAGCTCCCTGTCGAACGCGCTGTATTTTTGCTCGCTATTGCGCAAGGTTTTGCTGAAAAACGCGAGTGGCTGCCAGGTCCCTGCAACAAACTGTTCAACGACGGCCCCCACCGCTAAATCGGAAGCGTCAGTGGTGAGCGCCATGCGGGCCGTTGGGACTGGGTGTGCCAACAAAACCGCGTTTGCCAGGGCTGATTTGACTTGGGAGAATGCGCGCTCCCGCTCCGGCGACCATTCGATTTTATTTGTGGGTTTTTGCTTCTTTAGTGCAGCATACAATGGTTGCATGAGCTGCGCTGCGCTTGGGAGGAAACGGTTACAAAAATTAACCATTCCCCAAAACTCCTGTAACGCTTTAACCGTTTGAGGTCGGGGAAAATCTGTTATTGCGCGTACTTTATTGGGCAGAGGGACCGCTCCTTCTGGCGAAACTCAATGCTCCAAAAAATCAATTTGCACCACCCCAAACTGGCACTTCGCTGGGTTAATTATTAACCCGTGCTCTGCCAGCCTCCGAAAAACCTCTGTGAGGTGGCTTTCGTGTTCGTCTTCGGACGTGCTGGCTACCAAAATGTCATCCAAGTAGACGAACACGAAAGGGAGGTCGCGTAGAACCGCGTCCATCATACGCTGGAACGTCTGCGCGGCACCTTTGAGTCCAAAAAGCATGCGCAAAAACTCAAAAAGCCCGAAAGGAGTTATTACCGCTGTTTTGGATATATCCAGAGCGCGCACTGGGACGTGATGGTAACCACGCACCAAGTCTATTTTAGAAAAAATGCGCGCCCCCGCCAAATGAACCGAAAAATCTTGGATGTGCGGAATCGGGTAGCGGTCATGTGCTGAGGCGTTATTCAACCTGCGGAAATCACCACAAGGTCGCCACGAACCATCAGCCTTTGGGACCATGTGCAGCGGTGAAGCCCAGGGGCTTTTAGAACGTCTAATGATGCCCAGTTTTTCCAAGTTGACGAACTCCTCGCGCGCTATGGCCAGTTTAGCTGCATCCAAGTGCCGAGCTTTTGCAAAAACGGGCGGCCTGGCGGTAGTGATAAAATGCTCCACTCCATGTTTAGCCACTGTCGCCGAAAACGTTGGGATTGTGAGTGCTGGGAACTGAGCGAGTAGTGCATGGAACTTACCCCCTGCAGCTGTGATGCTGGCCTGTGCAGTAGGCGGGGCCACCCGGGCTGTGCAGGAAATAGAGTGAAAAGACATGCATTAACCAGATGTCTATTAGCAAGATCAACCAATAAACCATGTGAGCACAAAAAATCAGCACCTAACATGTTGAAACTGACTGCCGCTATGACGAAAGTCCACTCGAATGTTCGGCCGTGTAGAGACAGGAGCAGAGTCTTCTCCCCGAAGGTCTTAATCGCCGAGCCGTTCGCTGCCGACACCAGGGGACCACTGGAAGGCGCCAGCCTGTCAGCGCAGGAAGGTGTGATGAAACTCAGCTGGGAGCCTGTGTCCACAAGGAACTGCCTCCCTGATCGCGCGTCCGTCAGGTAGAGCAGCTTGCTCTTTTCACCGAGAGCCGCAGCTGCTACCGGCTCCCGGTCTTGGCGTTTCCCGAGCGCTTGAACTGGCACGGTGGAATGCCTTGCGTGCCCTCTCGGCAAAACGGCGATGGTAAAAGCACAGGACGTCGCCCGCTCCACGCCTCCTGGCCTCCGCCGCTGCTGTCGTCAGTGAGTCTGGTGATGCAGCCTCTGGCCCCCTGCCGTCTCCGGGTGTTGCGCTCAGCTCCGCTGCTGTGGTCGTGGCCGTGTGTCACCTATGGGCGTTGATGAGTCGCTGCGCCTCCTGGCCCAGCTCGTGGTAATCTCAGTGAGCCAGCAGCTGTGAACTGGCCAGGGTAACTCTCACCGCTGACGGTAGTGTCCTGAGGAAAAGATGGGCGAAGATAAAGCCATCATCTTCGGCGTCTCTCAAACTCAGCATCTTCGCCATCAGGTCTGCAGGTCTGTCGACCTCGCCCTCAGTCAACGCCAGGAGCTTCTCTGCTCGCTCTCCCAGCGAGGGGGTGAAAGCACGGATGAGAGCAGCTTTCAATGCGCCATACTTGTCGTCGTCTGGCGGGTGGTTAATCAGGCTCTCCACACGCAGGGCTGTGTGGCTGTCCAGCTTTGCAACCACATGGTAGAATTTCGTGACGTCCGCCGAAATTCTCTGAAGATGGAACTGTACCTCGACTGTGTTAAACCAGGAGCGCGGGCTATGCTGCCAGAAATCAGGTAGTTGGGCTGTGGTAGCTGCATTAGCCTGGCTGGCTCCTGATGAGTCCGGTGCAGAAGAGTCATCACCGGCCATAATTCGTCTTAGGGTCACCAGTGTAGAGGATGTGCTTAAGGGTGAGGCTGAGTTTATTTCTCAGGTTCAGCTTTATTAACAGAACACATTCTCTAACAATCTCCAAGCAAGAAAAGAGACAGATCAACATCACATCGCTCTTTTATGCTCCGGAATATCGAAACTCAAGTCACATGGTGTCTAAGCAAACATACAGTCACATGGTACTTAATCCCAGTTACGCTGTAACCCTTTTGATCTTCCACCATTGTCTCTTAGCCTTCGATGGCCCGGAAGTCCCTCCAGGGCTTCTCTCTGAGACAAAGGCCAGATCTCACACCTTCTCAATATCTCCTGCAGACTCAGTCCTTTTGTCCCTCGAGACGTGAAGCACACAATAAACATACAGCAAATCATTTGTGGAAAATATGTACCCAACATATGTGCCACAGGAGCGCCATTTTCTTTCTAATTGATGAGTCTTCTGTTTTAAGCTACGAGTTTCTGTGTTGAACCAAGGAGTGGTGAGGTTGATGTTAAACTGGGCCATCGTGAAGAAATTTTTCCCCATCCAACCAATAAAAAAGAATCCAGCAGCGCTGTATTGATACAGTGGTCACAGAGTGAGCAACGTAGGGACAATCATGCTAAAAGTCTGCTACAAGTCGAAGATTGTTTATGACTTCGAGTTTCAAGTGGCTACGCAGGTGATGAACCCGTGACGGTAAACCACACAGGAGAGACGCTGGACATCTTCAGTACCCATGACCAGCTTTGGCCTCCAGAGACTTCTGCGGTAGCACTGGGTGAAGAGTCCTTGATCAACACGATGATGACGGATGTAAACGTAACATCACCGCCCCCTCAGTGGCATGTGAGACCAAGCAAGGTGCCTCTTCAAGTGATGGACTGAATTCAAGTATGCATGGATGAGCGACCAGGTCTGTGGCCGGTCAAGTCACATTCTACAAGACCATGGACTCCCATGAGGATTGTGGTGCAGCTGGGACCAGCGTGCTTCAGATTAACGGATGATTTGGTTGCGGCACGCAAACCATCTCCAGCACATTCGAGTGGCTGCTCCAGATGGTGAGGCTTCGCAGGAGTCAGTTGGTGCAGCGCAGGACCCGGGCTGCAGTATTATGAAGATTGGTCCCAATTCGGGGGACCCAGCATCTCCAGGGGTGCATCCACCACGGGCCCACTGCAGGGCCCCTCCAGCAGAACCACCTTCCCTCTGGAAGACTGTGAGAAAAAAAGTGACTGTTTAGGCAGGAGTGTGGCTGCCAAGATGAGTGGCAGAATAATCCACTCAGTCGCGCCAGATTGAATGGCAGTCCACCCGCTAACCCTAGTTAGGATTGTTAAATATTGTTTTCTATGCCAAGTTGGGGAGGGTTACAATTATTAAAGTGGTCTGTGTTTCTTTCTGTCTGGGGGGCGGGGGATTAATGTGATATAAGGGGTTAATCACAAGTAGCAGTGTGATGACTCAGGTGGCAGGTGCCATCATCACGCCGACTTATATAGGAAAGGAGTCAGCCATCTTATAGTCTCTTTGCCGGCTCTCTCACTACGGGCTATAGTTAGTAGCTCAGTGCTCATTCACACATACTGTATTATTGAGAGTTATTGTAATAAAGTTCAGTTCCAGCACAGCTCACTCTTCCGTGGTCATTCCCAGGTTTGTGGACATAACACCGTCATGGTTGCTAGGCAACAGGATAGTGCGTGGTCACATAAACCTCTGCCATCCAAAGACTAGACTGTCTCATTTAACAGCCTTAAATCAGCTTTAGATGGAGCCTACCTGACCTTTGAGTGGTCTGGTCTCCTGGGCTGCAGTCTACGAGGCTGCAACCCCTGAAATAAGAGACAGCAACTGAGTTGTTAGCTGTTAGCATGAGTTCTTACTATCTACCGAGGGCGTTTTCACATTATTGCTGTTGCAGCCTGTGATGCCATCTACTCAGCTACCAGCAGGCTGCAGACACAACATCCCATTGCCCTCATGCTCATCTTGGAGGATTTTAACTATGCTTCTCTGTCCTCCACCCTACCCCCTTTCACCCAGTATGTTACATGCCACATCAGGAACTGGAGAAGCTTGCGAGCACTGTGAGGATCATGTTCTCCAATTAGTCTAGTGCTGTCATGGTCTGGTGAGCGCTCGCCCCCTCCTTCCCGTTTCTCTCCTGTCCTGCAATCAGCTCGCTTGGGAGAGTGGACGCACCTGCTGCCTCTCATCAGCCAGCGCTTATTAGGACCACGCTGTTGATGTCTCAGTGCTGGCTCGTCTGGGTATACTGCCTCGCAGTTGACACAGTGAAATTATTATTCTATAAGTTTTGGTATAGTGTTTGTATTCACCGTCTTTGTGCTGTCTTTGTTCTCAGGTTGCTGCCATCGTTGCAGGTGCGTCTTCGGGGACTGCCTGTGCTCACCTGCCCCTCCATCCACACTCTTCAGCAGCTATCCTCCACCCGGTCAGGCACCACCAGTCATTCTTCTCCACGACCCGCTTCATCCTGCTGGTTCCACTCTCCCCGCTGGTGTCCCTGCCGGTTCTCTGGTTCTACTCACGTAAGTGGTAATTTGGCCAGCCTATTCCCTGTTCTCCATTTCTCCTCACACTGCTCTTGTTCATCTCTCCACAGGATTCCTTCCTCTGGCGAGTGACGCTTTCTGTAGCAGGGTTCAAATTATTTCTTGAAATTAATAAAAACCCTCAAACGTGTACTCTGGTGTGGTTGTTTCGCTGTTGTTGCACTGTGCACGTGAGCTGTAAGCTAAAAATCATGACAGAACGAGCCAGCCTCAACCTCAGCTTAGCGAGTGCAGCAGCGGCGGAGCATTCCGCTCTGGACCATTTAGATGGCACCGAATGACAGGTGGCCGTGCTCACGCAGCAGCTGCAGATGATTTCACTGCAGCTGGGCATGGTCACCAACCATTTGAATAACTTGGCTCCCTCGGGTCTTCCTGTTCTTCCTGCCCCTATTATTCAAACCACCATTCGTCGTACCACTTCCATTCCCACGTCTGCCCCGTACACGGGGGAGGCTGGGAAATATAAGGAATTTTTATGTCAGGTACGGCTGTATTAGGGCAGGTGGGAGGGGAGTATCCGAGCAATTCCGCTAAAATTCACTTTTTGATTCTTTTACTTTGGGACCGCGTCCTTAGTTGGGCACGATCCATTCTTGACAGTCCCGAGGGGGCTGCGTACACGTTTGAACAATCTGTGGTCCAATTTACTCACGCTTTTGACCATGTGGAGAGCCAGGGTAACTTTATGAGCTGCCTATTGTCTCTCCACCAGGGGACTCGGTCAGTGGCCAAGTTCTCTGTGGAGTTTTGGGTCGAAGCGGTGGACTCGGGGTGGAATGAGGTTGCGTTGCGCAACGCGTTTCTCCACAGTTTAAACTCTCTCCTCCACAACGATTTGGCGGTTTATGTTGTTCCCGACTCTCTGGATGGTCTTGTTGATCAGGCTATTGGGTTAGATAACCATTTCTGCGAGCATGAAAAGGAGCGAAAATCCTCCTCTCGCCTGTTTGCCAGGCGGGTACCCACCCCAGCTACTGACACAGGGGGCACTAACTCTCCTTCCGAGCCAATGGAGCTCAGTCAGTTTCATCTAAATGATGAAGAGCGTCGCCGAAGAAGAAGGGTTGGCGCGTACGCATACTGTGCTTCGATGAAGCACAGAGTGCACTATTGCCCCCTGGCGCCAAAAGAGGCAGCCCATCAGTAACCGTGGGGGGTCTGGCGGGCAGGACCACTTTCAATCCCCCCTGGTAATTTTTATATTTTGTTAGAAAAATGTTTTGTTTATTTTATTATTTCTATTTTTATCTTTCCAAATTCTTCCTCTCCGATCGTCCTTGGTTACCCGTGGCTCCGATAGCATAACCCTGTAATTAATTGGGCACAAAATTCCATCTCCTCCTGGAGCCCTTATTGTTTGGCTTCTTGTTTGAGTTCAGCCAAGTGTTCGCAGTATCTCTCCATTTCCTCTCCTCCAGTCGAGCCCCCGGACCTCAGCCTCGTCCCCAAAGCCTATCATGATTTAGGGGAGGTCTTCAGTAAGTCTAGAGCGCTGTCGCTTCCGCCTCATCACTCTTATGACTGCCCGATTGATCTCCTCCTGGGGGCGCAGTTGCCGTCCAGTTGGCTCTATAGCATTTCTGGCCTGGAGAGGGAGGCAATGGAGAGATACATTAAAGAATCTCTGAATGCTGGATTAATTCGGCCATCTTTGGCTCCACTCGGAGTAGGTGGGGGGGGGGGGTTTGTTGGAAAGAAGGACAGGTCATTGCGTCCGTGCATAGATTACCACGAACTAAATGCGATCACT
This sequence comes from Pholidichthys leucotaenia, assembly GCA_020510985.1. Lineage (NCBI taxonomy): Eukaryota > Metazoa > Chordata > Actinopteri > Cichliformes > Pholidichthyidae > Pholidichthys > Pholidichthys leucotaenia. The sequence goes on along the minus strand of CM035845.1, from coordinate 32,139,696 downwards.
GTTAAGGACAAATGTCCTCTGCCCTTGATTAACTCCACGTTTGAGCTCCTTCAGCGCTTGCAGATGTTTACGAAATTAGATCTCGGCATTGCCTGTCACTTAATTCGTATCCACGAAGGAGATGAGTGGAAGATGGCCTTTAAAACTCATATGGGGCAATTCCAGTATTTGGTCATGCCGTTTGGGCTCACTAACGCCCCCCGCCATCTTCCAGCGGCTCATCAATGACATTCTTCGCGATCTGATAAATCAGTTCATTTTTGTATATCTTGATGGTATATTAATCTTTTCTCGCTCGCCAGATGAACATGAAGTCCATGTGAGGGCCGTTTTACAACGGCTCTTGGCAAACCAGCTCTACGTTAAAGCCGAGAAGTGTGAGTTCTCCACCAACACTACCTCCTTCTTGGGCTTCATAGTGGCTGAAGGAGAGCTGATTGCCGACCCTGCCAAGGTGGAGGCTGTGCTGGCGCCAAGGTGGAGGCTGGGGTTTGCGAATTTCTATGGCAGGTTCATTCAGAACTACTGTATAGTGGGGTAGCACAGCCTCTTACACAGCTGACCTCCGTTAAGGTTCCATTTCGTTGGACCAAGGCAGCTGAGCAGGCCTTTTCCAAATTAAAGGGTCTATTCTCTAAAACACCCATCTTGGCATAGGTCGACCCTCAGCTCCAGTTTATCCTCGAGGTGGATGCTTCTGATTCATTCAGGGGTGGGTGCTGTCCTTTCACAACGCTTGTCCTCTGATCAGAGGCTCCACCCATGCGTGTTTTTCTCTCGTCAGCTCACGCCTGCTGAGAGGAATTATAACATGGGGGGTAGAGAGCTATTAGCCATTAAGCTGGCGATGGAGGAATGGAGACATTGGTTATAAGGGGCTATTCACCCCATAGTTGTGTGGACCGACCACAAAAATTTAGAGTATCTTAGGTTGGCCTGCCGACTTAATGCCAGGCAGGCCCGCTGGGCCTTGTTTTTCAATAGGTTCAATTTCACTATTACCTATCGGCCTGGCTCATGGAACACCAAACCGGACATGCTATTGCGCCAGTTTGATTCCGTGCAGATAGCCCCCCCCCCCCCCCAGCTAATTGTTCCTCCTTCCCGTATCCTCAGTGCCCTTACCTGGGATATTGAGCAGAGAGTCCGGCAGGCCCAGTCTCGGAAGCCTGAGCTGGCGGGATGTCCCCACAACTGCTTGTCTGTGCCTGCCGCCCTCCGCAGTGACATCATCCATTGGGGTCACACTAGCCGCTTCGCCTGCCATCCTGGAATTGCCCGCACCACCAATCTAATCCAGCGGACATTCTGGTGGCCCACACTGTGGCGGGACGTGCAGGAGTATGTTAAGGCATGCCAAACCTGCGTTTGGGGAAAAGCTGACTCTTCACCCCCTGATAGATTGCTTCATCCTCTGCCTGTTCCTGGTCGGCCTTGGTCCCACATTGTCCTTGATTTCTTCACTGGACCCCCCCGCCCATGGTAATTCAGTCATTCTCACCATCGTTGATTGTTTCTCTAAGGCTGCTCACCTCATCGCCCTGTCCAAACTTCCGTCTGCCTCTGAGATTGCCAACTTGCTCACTACTCATGTTATTTGCCTACATGGAATTCCTTGTGACATTGTGTCTGACCGGGGTTTCCAATTCACATCCCATGTTTGGAAGTTATTTTGCCACACTCTTGGGACCACCGTCTTCTGGACGTCATCCTCAGAGCAACGGGCAGGCTGAGCGTGCTAACCAGTCCTTGGAGGCCACCCTCCGGTGTGTGGCAGCCGACAACCCCTCATCCTGGAGCACACACCTGACCTGTGAGGAGTATGACCATAACTCAGCTGATTCCACTGCCATGGGGCTTACCCCCTTTGAAGCTTTGATGGGGTATACCCCACCTCTGCTGCCTATGACGGAGAGGGAGGTCACGGTGCCGTCCGTGGGGGCCCATGCTCGCCGTTGCCGCCGTATATTGGAGGTCCACCCGTGCTGCCCTTACTCAATCGTCCGACCGCAACCGCCAGATGGCCGACCGGAAGAGGGTCCCTGCCCTACTCTTCAATGGATCTTGGATGTTCGCCGTCGGGGCCGGGAGCTACAGTATTTGGACCACTGGGAGGGCTACAGCCCGGAAGAAGGATCATGGATCCCCAAGTCACATTTTCACGACAAGGGGATAGTCCGGGCCTACCATCGAGCCCACCCAGAGAAGCCCTGTGGACCACCAGGAGGCATTCTTTGGGGGAGGGGGGGTGTCACTGTCAAGGTCTGGTGAGCGCCCGCCCCCTCCTTCCCATTTCTCTCCTCTCCTGCAATTAGCACACCTGGGAGATTGGACGCACCTGCTGCCTCTCATCAGCCAGCGCTTTTTAGGACCACGTCATCGATGTCTCAGTGCTGGCTCGTCTGGGTATACTGCCTCGCAGTTGACATGGTGAAATTATTATTCTATAAGTTTTGATGTAGTGTTTGTACTCACCATCTTTGTGCTGTCTTTGTTCTCAGGTTGCTGCCATCGGTGCGGGTGTGTCTTCGGGGACTGTGTGCGCTCACCTGCCCCTCCATTCACACGCTTCAGCAGCTATCCTTCACCCGGTCAGGCACCACCAGTCATTCCTCTCCACGACCCGCTTCATCCTGCTAGTTCGTCTTTTCCCGCTGGAGTCCCTGCCGGTTCTCTTGTTCAACTCACGTAAGTGGTAATTTGGCCAGCCTATTCCCTATTCTCTATTTCTCCTCACACTGCTCACATTCATCTCTCCACAGGACTCCTTCCTCTGGCGAGTGACGCTTTCTGTAGCAGAGTTCGAGTTATTTCTTGAAATTAATAAAAACCCTCAAACGTGTACTCTGGTGTGGTTGTTTCACTGTTGTTGCACTGTGCACGTGAGCTGTAAGCTAAAAATCATGACAAGTGCTTTCAACACCATACTCCCGAGGGACAACCTGCTGTGTGCAGGGGTGGACCAACTACTTTCATCTTGGATCCTGGACTACCTCATAGACCGTCCACAGTTTGTGAGGGCCCAGGACTGTGTGTCTGGCATAATCATCTGCAGTATGCCCCCCCCCCCGCCCCAGAGAAGAGTTCTGGCCCTCTTCCTGTTCACCCATTACACTGCTGATTTTCCATACAACATGCAACACTGCCACCTGCGGAAGTTCTCTGATGACTCTGCGATCATCTGCTTCATCTCTGATGAGGATGACTCAGAGTACAGATGACCGACCCAGGACTTTGTGGACTTATACCTGCAGACCTGCTTCTACATTAACACAGAGAAGACCAAGGAACTGGTGGTGGACTCCCGCAGGTTTAGACACTCTCACTACCACAGCACCAGTAAACATCCAGGGAACGGACATTAAGATGGTGACATTTTACAAGTACCTAGGTGTTCACCTGAACAATAAACTGGACTGGTCACATGACACTAATGCACTAAGGGGTAAAGCAGGCTGCTTCTTCTGAGTTGTTTTGGAGTACAGGAGGCACCCCTGAAGACCTGCTATGACTCTCTGATGGCATCAGCCATATTATATGGAGTGGTCTGGGGCAGCAGCATCACAACTGCCAACAGGAAGAGACTGAACAGGCTGAGTAAGAAGTCCAGCTCTGTTCTAGGGTACTGCCTCGATCCAGTGGAGGTGACAGGAGGGAGGAGGATGGTGGCTAAGCTTTCAACTGTGCTGGAGTTTTGAGTCAAAACCCATGTGGGACATGCTGAGTGCACTGAGTAGCCCGTTTAGCAGCAGGCTGCTCCATCCAAAGTGCAGGAGGGAGAGGTTTCGCAGGTCCTTCCTACCAGCTGCTGTCAGACTTTACAATCTGCACTGCTCATAGAGACCACACATATCACTGCTACTTTGCACAGTAAGGAATGTTCCTTTCCAGTACACTGTTAATATAATTACTACTGAAAGTTACACCGAGACTGCACTCATTCAGCTGTGGAATATACTGTTTATATACTGTATACGTTGCTGAATAATTTAAACTGTAATACTGTAAATACTATTTTGCTTATTTTTTTATCTGCAAAAATTATTCTACTCTTTCTAACTTCTTGCACTTTGCATGTATTGTTTTTGCCTGATTTTATTATTTATTATTGCTCTGAATGCTACCATCCCTTTGCTGCTGCAACACTACATTTCCCCATTGTGGGATTATATTTTCTTTAGCACTAAACTCTTTGCAGGACCTCTGTGCTTTTTTATTTATTGGCAATAAATATCTAAACTCAGTGACCCCTTATTTATTGATAATCCTTTGATCTAGAAATATATCCTGACATATCTCACACATTCAGCCGCTCTATTTAAAAAAAAACATTTAGTTTTGTAATGCTTTTGCCTGCACTGCTTAATTTTCTACTTCCACCACTGCTTGTAATCGGTAATGTGTCAATTAGTGTTGTAATCCAGACCTTGTCAAGACCTCTGTCTCCCAAGCCTGAGACCAAGACTAAGACCTACATACAGAATGGTCTTGGTCTTGACTTGGTCGTTGGAGACTCTGGTCTGGACTACAACACTAGTGTCACTTTTAAAGAAGAACTCTGACTGCTGATCATCATGTGTATTGAACTACTGTGTTCTCTCTGGGTGATCCTGTCATATTTTTATGCTACATTACAATAAGTATGTTGAGTTTTAGACATGTCTCTACTTCTCCCCTGAACATACAAACAGCAAACAAAAGTGTCTTCTCCCAAACACACTGGATATTGCTCACTTTTCACCAGTCTGGTCACGACTCCCCAAGTCCACCGCTCTCCCTCATCCCGCCTTGGGCTCACATTGTGTATTCATTACTTTAAAGAGTCCCGGACTTGTCCTGCCATTAGGCTGCATTACTAGGCTTTCAGTTTTCTGACATTGGTCACACTCCGATCGGTAATCTGGTCTGAAGTGATGCAGGATTTCCTTGTAGGGGTGCTCTTCATGGGGTGCCTCAGGGGAAGAAAGCAGACACACAATTGGGAAAAGGGCACACACACCAACAAAGAGATTACATTTCTGGTGGATGTCTGTGCCTCGCTGAGATGTGTCTGGAACCAATGGCTAAGGCTTCTGATGACTCGCCCACCGTGGCTGAGACCAATCTGGGCAGACCAGATTTACTCCAAATTCTGAGCTGGAGAACTGGGCGGCGGGACGACACAGTGATGAATAAAGAATCACTGTGTTGCACTGAGTGTGAAGAGCAAACAGTGCAAATCACAAACAACTAAATAAGTTGTCAAGAGTAGTTGTGAGTCCCGGTAGATCTGCTCCAACAAGGCTTGATGAAGTATTTAAGTCTTCAGTGTTTTGTTTTTGTGCCATGTGCATGCCCAGAAGAGGGAGTCCTTCATTTAGGAGCCTGCATGGTGTGGCATGCTGCTGAAAGACTTCAGCTTCTCTGCAATAACTATTAAATAACGGAATGAAAAGGGTAAATATTCATTCCAAGGGTGTCCTTTTGGAATAGAAAAATGCCTCAAAATTACAATCTGCTTTTATGCAGGAAAGATCAATCACTGCCGTTGTCTGTTGATTTTTGCCAAATTTGTTGCACCAGATGTCTTTCTGCCAGCATCCTGAAATGCTTCATGAAATTTCTTTTCCACATTTAAGAGAAAGCTCAGAATACAAATCCTCTGTATTCCATCAATGCCGTGATATTAGAAAATCTAGCAGTAAAAAATGTACAAATTGTGCGACTGTGGCATTTTTGATGTACTCCTGACCTTCTAAATGTTTCCAAATCATAATCCACCAGCATGTGCTCTACCAGACCTACAGCAGCAAATTCTGTGAGTCCTGTTGGTGCATTCTGGAAACTTCATTTCCCAGTTTCTTAAATACCTCAATCATCTGTAAAACTTTAAAAGTAAAATTAAATTTGGTTAGCAAATATCTCTGGTAAAACCGTACAGCCTGGAGTCCACTGGAGGTGGGGGAAACTTTTTCTGAAGCATCGCGATGCGGACACAGATGATTCCGAACTGATGCACAAATGCCAAAAATTTGATTCTTAAATGTTAATTAATAACACAATTATTAATTTTGATGGAATGAAAAAAACTACTTTGAACAGTGCCGTGTACGTGACCACATACGTGACCATCGTCTGCATCTGTTTTTATTATGCAGCTACCATGAATCCAGCCTGCGCATCCTCGGCTAGCTCAAAACATGAAAAGACAGTGGGTATGGCTTGCTCATATTTTTCATTAGAATGCTAATATTTATAGGTTAGAAAGTCTGTGAATTTTTGACTGAAGGACTGTGTTACTTGTTCCATATAACTGAATTTTCATTAGTTTATCATCTGTTAAAAATACTTCATAGACATAAATCATGGGGGGTACCGGGGGGGGGGGGGGGCGCATGTCCCTCCACCATGGAAAAATGAGAAAATTATTCCCTAAATCATCATAAACCTTTCTGTATCACTGGTCTATCTGGTTGAAGCATGGATGTTAAACATAAATGCATTTTTTTTTTTTTAAATTTTCAGCTTTTCTCATAAGCCCTGTGGTGCAGGTGTAGTGTAGCCAGCTACTAATCGGAGGGTCATGGGGTTCAATTCCCACTCTGTCTGCAGTCTGCATGTCAAAGTGTCCTTGAGCAAGACACTGAACCCCCAGTTGCTCCTGGTGGGTCAGGACAGTGCCTGTGTAGTGTGTGAATGTGTGTGTGAATGGGTGGACAGCAGGATCTGTAAAGCGCTTTGGTCATCTAGAGGTGAGAAAAAATTGCTATACAAGTGAATACCATTTAGATTTTTAACTTATTCTCATTAATTTACTAGATTTGTTAGTAAATTTACAACTTTTTCTGATACTTGCATCTTTAATACTTTTTACTTTGAAATGTTTGACTTTTTTGTAAATTTGCAACTTTTTCTTGTAAATTCAAAACCCTTTTTACATAAAGCTGCCATTTTTTGCTTTTTCTAATAAATGTGTGTTTTTTTCTTATAAAATTAGATCTTTTTTTTTAAATTTGCAACATTTTTTCTAGTAATTTTGACTTTTTGTAAATTTGCAACTTTTTCTTGTAAACTTGCTTTTTTTGCCTCATAAATTTGTAACTTTTTCTTGTAAATTTGCAGCATAATTTGTAGTGTGCATTTTTTCTGACTACAATACTGTCCCCTCAATATTTACTCTGCAAAAAAAGTTCTGTTTAATTGAATGAGTGGAATATATGCTAGTAAATGTAACATTCAATGTGATTTGCCACATTTCTCTCCATTTGTTTTATGAAAAGATATTGGAAATAAGTTCATGTGTCACTGCATATACTTTTGTCATAAACTTCCCCATGCACTTTTCCACAGTGCGTGGAGGAAGTGAAGGAGGAATGAGGATTTACGCGCAGGGTTACACCAAACACACATGTATTGACAACACACAGTTCAAAAAGTAAACACTTACAGAAATGGAACAGTTGTGCACATAATGGCTGACACTAATAGCGTGCAGCGGGCAGACCACTGTGCACCGTGGCCACAAAGACTGACAGGACAAAATGCTCGGGTACACTTAGAGTTCTCAAGGACACCCAACTGGCACGGGAGAAGAGCAGTGCAGCAGTGCCCGAGCATAGCAGTTGTGCTGCAAGAGGAAACGCTACAGACAAGCGTCGCAGCACAACTGCAAACAGAAATGCAGAAAAGCTCTTACTCACCGTGCAGGAACAGTCCGAGTCGTCCAAGTCTGACCGCGAGCACACACGCAAATAATCCTTCGGGACGTGATGGTTAGACGGCGGAGAACAGCCATCTAACGTGTATAATGGTCCAGCGGTGTTTGTCTAGTGAAGAGCCGCTTAAATACAAACACTGCTGGCCACACAAATTGGGCACACCTGGGCGAGGCATGGGAAAGATAATTACCGGGGCTGGGAACAGCTGATGGAACCAGAGGGAGAGCGAGGGGGCGTGGCTGGACCGACAGACTGTCAGCATCGTGGGAGAAAGTAGGTCACCGAGGCTGACTAACAGCTGCCGGTCAGGGAGTGGCTAAGGACAAGGAAATGAGAACAAAATACACATACACAGTAAAACCAAAACCCACAGAGAGATTGAGGCCGAGCCGGGGAAAGCCAAGCCGGCTCGGCTCGTGACAACTTTACTTTAAAAGTAACAAGTTGAAAAAAATTCTGAATTAAAAAAAAGAAGTTGGACTTACAATCGTTTAAGAATCAAATTGAATCATGAGGTGCCTAAAGATTCCCACCCCTGCAGTCCAATCAACTGAAAGTTAGCTTGCAAAGATTTAGACTTCACAGGTGTCAGACATCCCCTCCGCGGATCGCCGTCTTATCGGGGTTTGTGTGCCCTAATGATCCCAGAAGCTATGTTGTCAGGGCAAATTGCCCCTGGTAGGGTCTCCCAAGGCAAACTGGTCCTGGGTGAAGGGACAGACCAAGCGGTCCAATGGATCCCCATAAACAAGTTACAACAAGGATCCTGTATGCTCTTCCTGATATGAGGTTACTTGGGTCCTGTTCTGGAGCCAGAAGCAGTTGGTCAGTTGCAAGCGCACAGTAACCAGGTTTCTACCCACAGGACCTGACAGGGCTCAGCCCAAATGAGCCACATTATTCCGCCCTCCGGTGGGCTCACCACCGGCAGGACAGATACAGGGAATCGTGGTGCTATGTGAATTGGGCGGCTTCTGTACTTAGACTAATGCCCCCATGACCCGGACCACCAGATAAGGGCTAGAAGATGGATGGATAGATGTCCTACATGATGATAAAGTAAAAACAGTAAAAAAAAAAAAAAAAAAAGTAAAAAAATGAAGTTAATGAGGAAACAAAAAAAGGGGAAAAAAAAACCCTAGGGCTATACTAACAGCTATATCAGCTTAACATCAGTATCAGTTGATACTGACTGAGTTTGGCTATCGGCAAATAACATTGGGAGTGGGTGATAATGTTCTGGTGTGTCCCAGTTGTGTGACATTGATTTTGCCCTGAAACAGACAACAGCAGACTACAGCTGCAAAGTCAGAAAACATCTGGGACTGAACACCATTTTAAAGAATTTAAGTTCAGTTATTTTTCTTAAAATGCATATCTCTTTGTCTCCCTGGCAATGAAGTGGAAAACACAGCAAACTGAGTAATTGGTCAACTTATTTTCAAAATTGGGGTCAGTATTGGCTCAAAATTTCATCAGTGCATCAGTTTCCGTCAGTGCATCCGTACATCTCCTTGAATCTGTTCTAATCTTAGAAAACATTGAAGCAATGACTGGGTGAGTATCCACACACAAGCAGCTTGTAAAAAAAACTAATAAGTGAGAAAAACAAAATAGCTTAAATTGTTCTGTACCTGAATTCTGCTTAATAACTGATAGCAAGCTACTAAACGAGTTATATACAGTATGAATAATGAATATTTTATGTTTTTTGTGGAAATGTTAAAGAATGAGGTGACAGTGTTAACCACTGCTCCGCCAAGCTGCCACAGAAGCATCACTTTTAACAAAAATTAACATTTTATTAAATTCATTGACTCTCAACTGCATTTTTTTACATTCTTCCTCTTCTTTTAATCAGCGCCTCCTTGGCAAGAGTTAATTTTGCTACTCCAGTACAGCAGTCAAATAACATGACACTCTGCTGGTCACTCAAAGGTCCAGAGCTGTTAGCAAAGCAGATAAAGTCGCCGCCATTGGATGCCATAAATAGTGCATGTATTGGTTATTAGTTTCCTTTTCCTTTTACTAGAGGCGGCTGTGGCGCAGGTGTAGTGTGGCCAACTACTGATTGGAGGGTCAGGGGTTCGATTCCCGCTCTGTCTGGAGTCTCCATGTGGAAGTGTCCTTGAGCAAGACACTGAACCCCCACTTGCTCCTGGTGGGTCAGGCCAGCGCAGGTGCATGGCAGCTCCACTGCTATCAGTGTGTGGATGTGTGTGTCAATGTGTGGATAGCAGGATCTGTAAAGTGCTTTGGTCATCTACAGATGAGAAAAAGCGCTGTATAAGTGAATCCCATTTCCTTTTCCTGTGTAATTTTGTTGGTTTTTTAAGCACTTCCATTTTTATTTCAGTAAAGCTTTCTGTTATGATCAGAAAGTTAACCACTATTAATATTACTGAATATATCTTAAAGTTTTATTGTGAAAGGTAGATAAACTATTGTCCCGGTATGCTTTAGATAAAAGGTAGTCATTCATGAAGGGAGAACACAATCGGCTCGTGTCATTGCACTAATTATTGCCTTTTCCATGGTTCTGTCCTCTCTTTTGATGCCCATGACCTGGAAAATGATTTCAGAGCTCTCATGATGGATACATCAAGTCCTGAAATGCTCTTGGAGGTGAGAGACTCAAAGGCTTAATGGAGGAGGTAGAGGCATTACACATCACTGGAATATCCAAAAGACAGCAAGAGGAGGATTTTGTTAATAAGTTCTCATTTTGTATTTACAGTATGCTGTATGCTCTTTATGCCCATCACAGTTTGCCGGAGTAAAATTAAGAAAACCATATAGTCATATTGTGGCACTTTTTTAGACAAATACAAGGGTGGTGTGATGATCAGGTGACCGTGCACCCCCTCCCCTCCTGTTTCTGTTTCTTCCTGGCTCCGGAGCACATCAACGCACCTGCATGAGTGGACACACCTGCCGCTTCCTGGTCTACCAGTGTTTTAAAGAGCCAGTGTGTGAATGCTTCCCCGCTGGACCGTTGGGTATTGCTGCCACAAACAACCTCAATTAATGTTGTTTGGCAAAATCCTTATTCCCATTGCCTCATCCTCTTGTGTCTTCTCCTTCTCAGGTTTGCTGCCATTTCAGCAGTGTGTCTCCGGGGCTGCGCACGCTCACCTGAACCAATCAACTCCAGACAACAGACTCTTCCGCCCAGGTCAACCCATCCTATCCTCATTCCATCGTTCCTTATTGTGTCCCATGCAGGAGTTCCCTGCCTGGCCCTCTGCTTGTTCAGTAAGCTCTTCTATTCCCTCTCACCTTTCTCCTCCCTGTTATCCTTGTTATTAATTATTTCTCTTTTCCTCTCTTTCAGGATGCATGCAGCTCCAACATGCTCCTGTTTTTTGTGTGTATTTAAGTTAGTGTTTATTTTTCGTTATTCTGTACTTGTGTGTATTTCTATATTCATTAAGTTAACATGTGTGTTTTGGTTTTCATTAAAGTTGTGTCCAATTTTCCCACTTGAGTCTGAGTGTTCATTCAGTGTGGTTGCCCTGCATTTGAGCCTTTCTGGTATTAAATCATGACAGGTGGCTCATTAAAGATTTCTCCTGATCCATTTCCGGTTATTGTAGGAGGATGAAATTGCACATGTATAGTAATGACATGGTACTAGTGACCCACAAGGCAGACTTGACTCAAGGTAGATACAATTAACCGTTTATTGAATAAGTGTGTGTGAGTGGATGCATGTGTTCAGGGTTGTGTAGTGTAGCGTACTGTAATCTGGAATTCCAGCTGGGACCGGCAGAGCACCATACGACCTGGCAACCCGGGAAAAGACAGAGGCCGTTAATAACAGTTTGGCCCTATAGGCACTTTAGATGGAATTGTGCTTACTGTCGGAGGTGGTAGAGAGGAGCCCAGGTAAGCACCGTTGCTGCAGCCAGGAAGATAGTGCCCGCAAGTGGCCAGTGAGCTGGATGCTGGAGAGGGAGGCAGATTTGCGCCCTGGACCTTGGTTCGACCAGCTAATGGCCATCGTCGTTCGACCGGAATGGGCCGCGCCTCTTCTCTTCCGCTGTCCTTGGAAAACAGATTTGATATCCTTTCCCTGGAGGATTTTCCCCACCTGGACGCTGGCCGCCTGCCCGTGGACGCCCCTCATCCTCCCTCCTCTCCTTCAGCGGCGGCTCATGTCCGCAAACCCCGGATAAAGACCACCCAGGGTGTGTCAAATTACACACCCGCTCCAGATAGAAGAAAAGAGCGCATCTCCCCGCCTTCACAACAACAACATCATCCTCTTCACAATTCCTCTCCACATCAGAATCCACCAACATTAATCCCCCAGACGACACTAGTAATTGGTGACTCGATCGTGAGGAACGTCAGAAGCAGGTACTGTGTTACTCGATTTTTTCCCAGGGCTAGAGTCTCTGACATTGAGGCTCTTATTCCTGACCTGCTGAATGAATTCCCTCACGTTCAAACTGTCGTTGTGCATGTGGGATGCAATAACATCCCAGATGAAGCGTCGGAGATTTTAAAAAGTGACTTCAGGAGCCTTCTGTCCACTCTCATGAACTGTGGCAGACGTGCGATCATCTCTGGGCCTTTTGCACCTCTCAGGCGAGGCTGTAATCGTTTTAGCAGAACTCTCAGTCTTAATTCTTTCAAGATCCTGCCAAAGATAGGATGCCCACCAAAGTTGCAAAGCCTCATCGAATCGTTTCACACCAACATGCAGGGGATAGTGCAGCACGATGGCAATGTCTCAGAGCCATTCAACATACGCAGCGGAGTGAAACAGGGCTGTGTACTTGCGCCAACCCTCTTTGGGATTTTCTTTGCTATGCTCCTGAGGCATGCCTTCAGCACAGCAACAGAGGGAATCTACCTGCACACAAGATCTGACGGCAGGCTTTTCAACCTCGCCCGCCTGAAAGCCAGAACCAAAGTACGCAAGGCTCTAATCAGAGACATGCTGTTTGCAGACGACGCTGCAGTCGTAACCCACACACAGCAGGAGCTTCAGACCCTGATGGACCGCTTCTCCCAGGCATGCAAGGACTTCGGGCTTACCATCAGCCTGAAGAAGACTAACGTCTTGGCGCAAGGCACGGAAGCACCACCAACCATCACCATCGACGACTACAAGCTGGAGGTCGTGAATCAGTTCACGTACCTGGGGTCCACTATCAGCAACAACCTCTCCCTTGATACAGAGATCAACAAGAGGATTGGAAAATCAGCCTTCACACTCGCTCGCCTCACCACACGAGTGTGGGAGAATCCCAAACTCTCTGTCAAGACGAAGATGGCAGTGTACAACGCCTGCATCATCAGCACACTGCTCTATGGGAGTGAGACGTGGACAACATACGCCCGGCAGGAAAAGAGACTGAACTCCTTCCACTTGCGCTGCATTCGCCACATCCTGGACATATCCTGGCAGGACAAAGTGCCCAACACAGAAGTTCTGTCCCGCGCTGGCCTTCCCTCCATGTTTACTCTACTCAGGCAGCGCAGGCTCCGCTGGCTAGGCCACGTTCACCATATGGAGGATGGCAGAATCCCCAAAGACGTCCTCTACGGAGAACTTGCAACTGGCAGGAGAGACGTTGGCCGCCCACAGCTGCGCTTTAGAGACGTCTGCAAGACAGACATGAAGGCCCTGGATATCAACACAGAGCGCTGGGAGGACCTTGCAACGGACCGCTCCAAATGGAGAGGCACCCTGACCAGACAGCTCAAGGCGGGTGAAGAGAGACTGACTGCTGCAGCAGATGAAAAAAGGACCCGCAGGAAGAACCGCCACAGACCCAGCAGCACGGAGACCACCCACAAGTGCGACCTGTGTGACAGGGACTGTCATTCGCGCATCGGCCTGTTCAGCCACAGGCGGTGCTGTTCCAGCAGAGTAGACGTTTAGGATTCTCTTCCATGGTCATCATAGACCGACGGAGGCCGACGACGAATTCTTGGCTGTGTTTTACTTGTCCTATTTTTAACATTGGTTTTGTTGACAATTTTAATTTATTTTGGAACCGCCCATCACTTATAAGCCCTGATGGCATCCACCCAAATAGACTTAGTGCACGTGTTTTAACAGACAATCTTCTCTATTTTATTCAGTGTTTTCTGGTACAGTGACTGAAATTTGGTGTGTTTACTCACTCTGAAGTTTCTGGGTTTGCCAAACTGCCCTTTTTTGGTCCTGTTCCCACGTATTGTATCGATCCCATTAACTCGAGTGGTCTTTACTGTTTGGATCAGCCTTTGTTTTATAATCCTTCAAAGACTGAGTCTGTCTCCCGTTGCCCTAAATATTGTTACCCACGACAAATACAACACAACCTGAAAAACACTTGCACTTCTGCAGCTCCTCCTCATCCACCACCTTTCAACTCTGCCCCTGTCTCCTCCCTTAGAGAACCTTTTTCTGCTCCCTTTAAAGTTAATAAAAAAGTTTAAAAAAAATAGAATGCATAAACTTCCCAGATTGATTAAGCAAAATGTTGGTAAAATTCTAATCCAGCCTCAAGTCTCTAAAATTAATAAAATTAATAATTTGGCCTCTGTTCCCCCCCCCAAAGTTCAAAAATTAAATGTGGCTTATTAAACATTAGGTCTCTATCTTCTAAGTCTCTTCTGGTCCATGATCTATTAATCGATCACCAGATCAATCTACTATCCCTCACAGAGACCTGGCTCGGGCTTGATGATTATGTTGGTTTGAATGAATCAGCTCCCTCTGGGTATTTAAACTGTCATAACCCCAGAGGCTCTGGTCGTGGTGGTGGAGTGGCGTCAATTTTCCATTCTAAATTACTAGTTAATGTTAAGCAGAAATTATGTTTTAATTCCTTTGAAGGTTTGGTCCTCAGTGTGGGGCCTGTTGGTAATCTTGGCATGAACCCAGTTCTCTTTGCCATAGTTTATCGTCCTCCCACAGCCTATTCGGAGTTTCTATCGGAATTTGCCAAGTTTTTAGCTGATTTAGTGCTGAAAACCGATAGAATAATTATTGTAGGGGACTTTAATATACATGTTGATGTTGAGAGTGACTGTCTTAATAAGGCTTTCAATTCAATTTTAGACTCAATGGGGTTTTCCCAAAAAGTAAAAAATTCTACCCATTATTTCCATCATACATTGGACCTTGTTTTGACTTATGGTACAGATATCAAAAATCTGGTTGTGTTTCCTCATAATCCTGTACTGTCTGACCATTGTTAATTTTTGGTTTCATTATCTCTGATCACTTATTTCCTAAAGAAAAATATTACTACAGCAGATGTCTTTCTGATGACGTTGTTGCTAAATTTTTGCAGATGTCTCTTCTATGCCATGGGTCAACACAACAGAAATACCTGAAATAAGTGATGTAGAGTCTGCTCCATTCGTGATTGATAGCATGGTTGATGGTGTTACTGCCTCTCTGCATCGGACTCTAGATTTGGTAGCCCCTTTAAAAAAGAAAAGTCTAACCAGAGATTTCTTACCCCTTGGTTTAACTCAGAAACTCGTGGCTTAAAACAGAAAACTCGTCAATTGGAAAGAAAATGGCGCTCAACTAATTCAGATGAATTCTACTTGGCGTGGAGAAATCATCCCTTAATCTATAAAAAAATCTCTTAGAAAAGCTAGAACAAGCTATTATTCTGCATTAATAGAAGCGAACAGGAATAACCCCAGGTTTCTCTTCAACACTATAGCCAGGCTTACAAAGAGCCATGACTCAGTCAATCCTTGCATCCCCCCTGAGCTTTCTAGTCAGGACTTTCTGAACTATTTCAATCTTAAAATTTTATATATCAGAGATGAAATCAGTCAGATTCTTCCTACCGTAAACTCTAGTATATTAACTATTGCAACTCCCTCAACTGATATCTGCTTAGATAAGTTTACTCCAATCGACCTCTTAGAGTTGGATAAAATAATTTCCTCTTCTAAGCCTTCATCTTGCCTTCTGGACCCTATTCCTTCCAGGTTATTTAAAATTATTTTCCCAATTATTGGTAGCCATATTCTTCTTATCATTAATTCTTCTTTAACTCTGGGTTATGTTCCACTGGCTTTTAAAACTGCTGTAATTAAACCTTTACTTAAAAAGCCGACGCTCGATCCTGGAGTTTTGGCCAATTATCGACCAATCTCTAATTTGCCTTTCATTTCTAAAATCTTGGAAAGAGTTGTTGCTGTGCAATTATCTGACCATTTGCAGAGAGTTGGTTTGTTTGAGGTGTTTCAATCTGGGTTCAGAGCTCATCACAGCACTGAAACTGCCTTAGTGAAGGTCTCTAATGACCTCCTGACTGCATCTGATAATGGACTTGTCTCTGTTCTTGTTCTTTTAGATCTCAGTGCAGCCTTTGACACTATCAATCATGCCATTCTACTTGATAGATTGGAACACTTTGTTGGACTCAGTGGAACTCCGTTGCAGTGGTTTAGATCTTATTTGTCTGATAGATTTCAGTTTGTCCATGTCAATGATGGATTTTCTTCCAGCTCTAAGCTCACTCACGGAGTTCCACAGGGATCTGTATTGGGCCCTACTCTTTTTAGTCTATATATGCTCCCGTTGGGCAATATCATCAGAAAGCACTGTATACATTTTCACTGTTACGCAGATGACACACAACTATACCTGTCAATGAAGCCCGATGATTGTGATCAGTTGGCCAAGTTAGATGCCTGTCTTAAGGACATCAAAGCTTGGATTCTTGTAATTTTTTACTATTGAACTCTGATAAGACTGAAGTCATTGTTGTTGGCCCAAAACATCTTAGAAATTCATTTTCAGACTATGCCCTTATTTTAGATGCGGCCACTCTCACTCTGAACAGTTGTGTGAGGAACCTTGGAGTGATTTTTAACCTGGATTTGTCCTTTAATTCACATATTAAAACTGTTTCTAGGACCGCCTTGTATCATCTGCGCAATATTGCCAAGATCAGGAGCATCTTGTCTCTGGGTGATGCTGAGAAACTGATTCACGCGTTTGTCAGTTCGCGATTAGATTATTGTAATTCGCTATTATCTGGTTGTCCTAAAGTATCTTTGAAAAATCTTCAGTTGATTCAAAATGCTGCTGCTAGAGTTTTAACTGGTTCTAGAAAAAGAGCTCATATTTCCCCGGTTCTGTCCTCCCTCCATTGGCTTCCCATTGAATTCAGAATCAAGTTTAAAATCCTTCTTCTTACTTTTAAAGCTCTTAACAATCCGGACCCCCCAATATATAAAAGATCTGATATTACCTTACCATCTTAATAGAGCATTACACTCCCAAAATGCTGGCTTACTTGTGGTGCCCAGAATCTCCAAAAGTACAGTTGGAGGCAGAGCCTTCTGCTACCAAGCTCCTTTTCTCTGGAACCAGTTACCACTCTGGGTCCGGGAGTCAGACTCGGTCTCTGTTTTTAAGAACAGGGTAAAATCCTTCCTTTTTAATATAGCTTTCGTTTAAGGAGGGTTTTTGTGTCTTTTAACCCAACTCTTGTTCTATTGTTATGTGATCCATACTGCTGGTTGACCTCCAATATTGTACTTGGCATCTTACTGCTATGTTCTTTATGTCTGTCCTTTCCATCCTCCCTATCCCCTCATCCCCAGCCAGTCGCAGCAGACGACTGCCCCTCCCTGAGCCTGGTTCTGCTAGAGGTTTCCTCCTTTCAAATGGGAGTTTTTCCTCTCCACTGTTGCTTAGTGCTTGCTCATAGGGGATCGTCTGATTGCTGGGTCTTTCTGTGACTGTGTGTGTTTTGTTTTTGTTTTTTCTGCACTGTGGCGCCATGAGACGGCTTTTGTTGTGATGTGGCGCATTATAAATAAAGCTGAACTGAACTGAATAATCCGCCGCCGAGAAGAGAGAGGTCCGCCGCCACGGATCTCCGCCTGTGCACAGGGGAAGCTGACAGGGTGAAAGGGAATCGTGGTGGCTTACTTGCAGGTTGGTGGTCAGGGAGGCACAGGCCCGGACAGAGAGAAACGATGGCTTGGAAGCCAGCGAGGAAACACACAACAAGGCTGGGAAGCTCGAAGGCTGGCATAGCAGGATTCGAGGTAGAGAACCAGACGACTCCGCCCCGAGCACTGGACCTGATGGAATAAATAGGCAGAGGGAGATGGCAGGCAGGTGCGCACACAGGTGTGACAGATTGGCGGCCATGACAAGTAATGTAAATGTCTATAGGTCACGTGTTAATTTGCAGCTCTGAACTCTTATAAGAGTTTCTCTTTTACAGGTGCTAAGGTGGAGTAAGGTGTGATAATGGAGCCCATTTAATGCAGAATGGTCATCAGGCTCCTGTACTTGAGAGGCTGTACACCACGGGAGACGTTAAATGAGATGAAAGAGACTTATGGGGAGGATGCTCCATGGTAAGATGTAGTCCATTACTGGCATCAGTAGGTTCAGGTTCAGGTTACTTTATTTGTCCCCGTAGGTAGATTTGTTTTGCAGTCAGGTGACATCCTTTTAGATACATATTTACAACCACAATTACATTCAACATGAACACAAACACAGGCCCACATGAAGCTGACTATAAACACGATAAAAGTACTCAAGGCTCCACCAATCAGTACATAAGACAAAGAGATAAGAGAAAAAACAAAGAGAGAAGAGAGAAGGGTCATATTAAAAAAGTTAAAAACTAAGTCAAAGAGATTAAAAACTCAATAAAAGTCTAAAACCCAATAAAAGATTTAAAACCCATCCATCCATCCATCTTCTACCGCTTTTCCGGAGGTCCGGGTCGCGGAGGCAGCAGTTCAAGCAGAGAAGCCCAGACTTCCCTCTCCCCAGCCACCTGCTCCAGCTCTTCAGAGGGGATACCAAGGCATTCCCAGACCAGCTGGGAGACATAGTCTCTCCACCGAGTCCTGGGTCTGCCTCAGGGTCTCCTCCCAGTGGGACGTGCCTGAAACACCTCAAGTGGGAGGCGTCCAGGAGGCATCCTAATCAGATGCCCATACCACCTCAACTGACTCCTTTCAATGTGGAGGAGCAGCGGTTCTACTCTGAACCTCTCCCGGATGACTGAGCTCCTCACCCTATCTCTGAGGGTGAGTCCAGCAATCCTATGGAGAAAGCTCATTTCAGCCGCTTGTATCCGCGATCTCGTTCTTTCGGTCATTACCCAAAGCTTGTGACCATAGGTGAGAGTAGGAACGTAGATTGACTGGTAAATCGACAGCTTTGCCTTAGAACTAAGCTCCCTCTTCACCACAACAGACCGGTACAACGTTCGCATCACTGCAGATGCTGCTCCAATCCGTCTGTCGATCTCTCGCTCCATTTTCCCCTCACTCGTGAACAAGACCCCAAGATACTTAAACTCCTCCACTTGGGGCAGGAGCCTGTCCCCAACCCAAAGAGGACAATCCACCTTTTTCCGGCTGAGGACCATGGACTCGGACTTGGAGGTGCTGATTCTCATCCCAGCCGCTTCACACTCAGCGGCAAACCGTCCCAGCAAGAGCTGTAGGTCATTGCTGGATGAAGCCAACAGGACAACATCATCTGCAAACAACAGAGATGAGATCCTGTGGTCACCAAGCATGACACCCTCCATTCCCTGGCTGCGCCTAGAAATCCTGTCCATAAAAATTATGAACAGGATCGGTGACAAAGGGCAGCCCTGGCGGAGTCCAACTCTCACTGGGAATGACTCCGACCGAGTGTTGGCAATACGAACTAAACTCTCACAACGGTCGTACAGAGACCGAATAGCTCGTAACAACAAGCCCGATACCCCATACTCCAGAAGCACCCCCCACAAAAATCCACGAGGGACGCGACCCAACTAAACTAAAACTAAAACTAACCCAAATAAAAAAAACTACAAAATAAATATAAAATAAAAATTCATAAATAGATAACTAAATTATGTGCAATATATTGCTACATCTTGTTCAACTCTTTGACAGCAGCAGGAACAAAGCTGTTTTTGTAGCGCTGTGTTTTACATTTTGGGACAGCAAACCTCCGTCTGGAGGGAAGAAGCTGAAAGTGGCAGTGCAAAGGGTGGGAGTCATCATTTAAAATGGAGGTAGCTATCCTCTGTACCGGTCTGGTGTACAGGGATGTCAGGCTCAGCTGTGACTCACCAAGCAAACGACTGGACCATCTAACTACCTGGTCTAAGGATTTCCTCTGTTTCAGTTTTATCTGACCAAACCATGACACTAAAGAAAAGGATACAACAGATTCATTAAAAGCCTGATAAAACATTGTCATTATGGTTCGGTCAGTTTGGAAGTGTGCGAGTTTCCTTAAACAATGCAAATGTTGCTGACCCTTTGTGCTCACCCAGTTCAAGTGTGGTCAGACATTGGTGGAAATGGCACCCATTCACAGGTGACCACAGTGAGTCACTGATGAAAACACCATCTGACAAGTGGAGGCCACCACTCTGGAGCATCGCCGCATACCCGTTCACCAAGAAGCCCAAGATGTCAAGATCAGTGTGGGATCTAAGGAAAAAAAATCATCCATGACCATTTGCAGATGTGGAAATTGTCTGCATGATGGATTTCCCGGTTGCTCACACCTTTACTGAAGCAGGTACGAGTTCAGGCAAGGTCTCCACAGCTGCATAAAGTGATGGGAAAAGTGTGTGACCCTTTGATGGTACCTATGTAGTGAAAGACTGTAATAACTGTGCCAAGTTTGGTTCCCCTCAGTCCATGGGAAATCTTTAATGAACACCTTGCGTAGGCATTGTTCACCTGACAGAGATCATGAAGCACAACTGTGGACTGAAACAAGACAGGAGATGCAGTTGCTTCACACATTAAGTCTGACATTGCTATGAAACAAAGGGCCCACTGGAGGATGTCTTTTTCTTTTCTTTTTTGTTAATTCTCCTGACTTGGCCTCTCATCTTTTGGAGTCTCATCTTAGACAAGCTAAAATAGAGCAGAGACAAGGAGAGGAAGTGAAAGTGCTGCATATTGGCAAACAGGATCAGAGAAATGAGTTGCACAAATTTTGGATCCTGAATAGTAGATCAGTGACATTCCTCCAACTCCACCAATGTACCCTTTATGAAGGTCAATGCATTTCCCAAATAAGTATAATACCTTCACTTTAACAGGAACATAATGGTGAAATCCCTGCACACAATAGCTTTAATCTCCTTAATGCTCAATCCAGAAACTTCATCCACTAACATATTCACCATCCAATAATGCCGTTATCTCTATCATCACATTACAGTGTATGTGACTAGATGTTGCAAACCAATTCATTATTGGGGCTATGAGCTGACATTTCCCCTCCTGAATGGATCATTTATTTGGAGCACCTTGATGGCAGCGGCGGCCGTTAAAACTGGCGAGCCAATTCATAAACGTGGAGCAAGTTATTGTGACAGCCAGCCGCCTAATTGTTCATTTGAGGTAATCACCCGACAAGTCAGAGCAATTTCGAGCACAATGCCAGAGACTAATGGAGGCAGACATGCTCACTTGATGAGATCAGAATCACGGGGCCACCCGTCTGCTGAGTGCCAGGGGCCCCTGAGAGGGCATCTTTCTTGGTACTTGGGGAATTATTTTCACCGATGTGCCATGACGGAGCACTCACTGGGGAGGTATTAGCAGGAAAAGTGCAGGCTAGAGATAATATTTCCCTATATATGTCATCAAAACTGCTTCTAAAGGTCTGGTAGAATCTTTTTTCCAATAGAAGAGCAGAAAAAAGAGAAAAGCCAGAAGTGAAGAGGGATTTTATTCTTTTATCTTGGAGGAAAATCCACTTAAGACGAGTAGCATATTGTAGGCTGCTGCCCAATACAGGCTGAAAATTTATTTTCACACCCCAATCAAGATGCTTTGTGGAACTGCCAGCATGAGATGCTCACCTCCCTCTTAGCATGCAGGGAGACTCTCCTTCCCCTCCGTCTCTTTCTTTCTCTGTGTCTCATCTGTTGGTGTGTGTTCGTGTGTGTTTGAGACGGTGGGTGCATGTGATGGATGACCGTGCAGTGCCGGGGCGTTCTTGCTTTAATTGTGATGTCAGCACATGTCTGTGGCAACCCCGGTGGTACACTGTGACAGACAGGAGTGCGAAGATGTGTATGTGTGCACATCTCTTTTTTTCCCGCTGTAGTGTATGGGAGGAGAGGAACTCTTGACATGATGTTGCTGGGGAGTTTGAGCTGGTCCCAGAACATTTGCAGAGTCTCGGGAGATGAGTTTGAAGAGTTTGTCGAACGTGCTGGCTGGGCAGGAGGTGGACAAGTGTCAGAGAAGTGTCAGATTAGCTCGGCAACTTGGTGGAAGTGGAATGACAGCAAAACAAACCAGTGAAAAGTGGCTTCTTAGTGGGTGTTTTTGTGTCTTCTCATAGTGTGACAATCCCACATTTCACAGGTACTTTACTTACTTTTGACATTATTCTACAGAAATGGGCCAAAAGCACTACTGTGTTAAAATACTCAAATGAAGCAGCATATTCTTATTTTGTTTTAATCTTTTGAGTATTGATCTATGTAACTTATCACCCTTGATTATTGATTTGACTTCCGAGAGATCCCTCTGTAGTTTCACAGGATGGTCAGGCGGTGGCGCTGTTGTACCTGACCATCTAAAACATCCCACTTGTTCCTGGGTAATACATATTGCATTACATTCAGACAGGATCTAACTGAGAGTCAAACAGAAGCATGTTTGGGAAATCACTGTTTACTCAAAGGCTTATTGGGAAGGAAAGCTTTAAAGAAAATGGTCTATTCTGGCACGATGCATTTGACTAATTTAGCTCAAGTCATTACATTCAAAAACTGAGGTTTATGTCAGAAATCTGAACGTTCTACATTAATAAAAATTGTGTTTCATGATGATACATCAGGGCAAGGTAACCTCAAGGGGAGTTATTTTGTAGCAATGAGACAAATCTGTTACATAAAACATCCATCTACAGTATTCTACATGACTTGAGCTTGAGTATCCCCCCTCCCTTTTTTTGCGATGCAGCCCAGGTTTGGAAAAAGCAGGAGCCATGTTTATTTGTAAGGGAGTGAGAGTCAGTCAGTCTCGGGAGCCAGAGTTTTTCGGCGAACATAGTGAGGAGTTCTTCAGGGAGAATATGTAATAAGAAACATAGCTGCAGCTTCTCCCGTCTTTCCGGGGGACTAAAGTTGGTTTAGACACACAAATAAACAGTCAGCATGGCTCAGCTGGATGGCAATAACGCTGACCAACTGTGCTCATGCGGTGCCAGTTAAAGCTGATGAACATGTGGAAAAAAAACACAGCATACAACACCAGATGTGGAGACGTTTTTGATTTTATCTGCTCTCTGCCAGACTGGAAATTGAATAGACTTATTTTTGAAGGGTCAAAAGAATAGACACAACAAAATGGCACTGGAGTGCAAGAGGAGCTTTTTGGAACCTTTTGTGCAGCAAAATGGATCAAGATCATTTCAAATAAGATCACAATGAAGTACTGAAACCTCAGAATTGCTCCCTATTATTGGGCTCGAGCCTTCGGGGTTTGTTATCCTTGTACTTTCAAAGAGCCATCGAGAGGTCATTTGAAAAACATGAAGAGCTGCTATGACCTTACTGCAGTGATACAGCTGTGCCTTCACAGGAGTGTCTCTTTCTATTTCATTTCAATTCAGAGTCTTGAATTGAAGATTGCTCCAAAAGGCCAGTGGACTGTAATGTGATTTGTATTAAAAAAAGGTCCATATAACATAAGGAGCTATGATGCGGCAAGCAACGAGGTTAGAGTGTGCCACCAAAGGTTATTCTACTGCGAATTGGTTGCCTCAATCCATTTATCGCTACGACAATCTAGGGACTGTGACACAGCAAGGTGTTTGAAAATCCCTCATGAAGGACTGTGCACTCCGTATGGATTTATTTTGGTGTGTAGCAACAAAGAGTGTTTACACACAGTTTGGCTCAAGGTAGTTTCATTTCCTGAATCAATGAGTCGTTTTCGTGGATCTTCACCACAAGGCTAAGTGATAATCGTTCACTGGTGGCGGCAGTGGGAGGCTGAATTTGCAGCAACAGCTCAGGTGACAAACTGGGTGCCTGTAAGAGGAAATGACACAGGAAATGTTGGGCACAGAGTCTGACCAGTGAGTCCTGGTGTCGAAGACCTCCTTATGCCAGCCTGATCCTGCTAATGAATTCTGCCACACAGCATCTGAGCCTGGAGTGGCAGCATGGCACCGGTCACTGAGAGGGCTCAAGGGACAGTGAGGCCCTGAGATGCCATCTGTCGCCCTACGGCACGCTCCATTTCTTCAGCTGGGGGGGGGGGGGAGCTGTTAGGAGTGATCCAGTCAGTGTGCTGAAGATCCTCAAGAAGTTACATATATAGAAGAGGTGGGACTTCTAAAAACTTTTAGAACAATTTACAGCTGTCACTCCCACTCTCATTGTGCCTCTTTCTCACAAGAGATCAACATAAGCGGTTGACATCCAGTGATTTGCAATAATTGCAGAGACTGCCAGCAATTTTAATTTTGACTCAGCCTGTCATGTCTGCTGTTTGTAAAGCCTCCAGAACAAATTACCTGTTTGTGCATTCTTTTGACGGTAGAAATATTAACCCTACACCAATCATATGTATGGGCACATAATCATACCATGTAGGATAACTAAGTAGACGGTTATGCTGTTTCATTCCATCTAGCAACAATGCTCTGCACTGTGTGTGTTTATATATTTACATATTTATTCCATCTAGCTACAATGCTCAGCACTGGGTGTGTTTATATATTTATATATCTACATATTATTCCATCTAGCTACATTGCTCCGCACTGTGTGTGTTTATATACTTGCATATTTATTCCACCTAGCTGCAATGCTCCGTACTGTGGGTGTTTATATATTTACGTATTTATTCCATCTAGCTACAATGCTCTGCACTGTGTGTTCATATATTCATATATTTATTCCATCCAGCTACAATGCTCTGCACTGTGTGTCTGTGTGTGTGTGTATATATATATATATTATAGTAATACGTACATATGTATATTAGCTGCTCTTGCTTGCTTGTTTTTTTCTTGCCTTCTGATTGTTGCTCTGAGTGTTGCTATCCCTGTGCTGTTGCAATCCTGGAATTTCCCCGTTGTGGGACTAATAAAGGCTTATCTTATCTTATCTTATCTTATCTTATCATCAGGCTCAGTTTTTGGTGATTTCACTTATAAAATCCTAAAGATCCCATTTTCTTTCAAGATTATAATAATACATCAGATTTTGTGAGGAAGCACCAGCTTCCTCACAAAATAAATGCAACAAGTTTCCTTTTTTGTTGTTTTTCTTAGTAGTTAGATTTAAACCCATTGAAGGTTTTAAGGGATTGATAAAAACATTACAAATGTGAAAATGGGAGTGGATTGATTCTTTGTGATTTGTTAATTGCTGCATTTGACAATTATGTTTAAACCCTGCAAAATGGTCATATGCTTGGTACAACTGAAATTGTTGTGTTTTTG
Organism: Pholidichthys leucotaenia; assembly: GCA_020510985.1. Classification (NCBI taxonomy): domain Eukaryota; kingdom Metazoa; phylum Chordata; class Actinopteri; order Cichliformes; family Pholidichthyidae; genus Pholidichthys; species Pholidichthys leucotaenia. Next base: position 32,114,553 of record CM035845.1, on the reverse strand, counting down.
AGAAGAAAATGTGTTTTCTGCCATTCTAATTGTTGTCATGAATTGTTGTTTTAAAGCAGGAATCTTCAATAATATCTGTTCTTTCCCAGGAGTCACACATGACAGCCACAGTAATTAGGGAAGGTGGGGCCTGAGGTGATAAATCTGGGTGTGTGCACTGAGTTGGGCAAACTCAGAAATGTTTGGTCAGAGACTCTGAAGCACAGAGGATTTGTTTTGCCCATTTTTCATGGGGGTGTTTTTTTTTTTTTTTGCACATTTGTGGCCCATGCTGGCAAAATGAGTCGAAATGTGCACTGCTTCATTACGAGCTGCAGGCAGGAGGTCATAAATCATGACTCTTTCTTTGTTTGTTAGCGGTAAGTCCCAGGAAAACCCCCCATGAGTGCCTGGTATCATTGGAAAGCTTAGGAAACGTACTTTCTAAAAATACATATGTTTTTTGCAGAAGACGTAACTCCCGACCGATCGAACACAAGTTTTAAACCTAGCCAAAATATAAACAAATCATCTTTTTTGTTTGAAGTGTTTTGAACGGCTTGTCAAACCACACATCACAGCCTGCCTCCCTGCATCACACGACCCGCTCCAGTTTGCATATCGTTCAAACCGCTCCACGGAGGATGCTATAGTCACCATCCTACACTCTGTCATCACCCACCTGGACCAGAAAGACACCTACGCCAGACTCGTGTACATTGATTTCAGTTCAGCATTCAACACCATTATTCCCCAGAGACTGATAGAGAAATTACTCCTTCTCGGTCTGAACACCGCCACATGTCTCTGGATCCTGGATTTCCTGACTGAGAGACCTCAGTCTGTCCGGGTTGGAAACAACATCTCCAACTCTGTCACGCTGAGTACCGGAACCCCTCAAGGCTGTGTACTCAGTCCACTGTTATTTACACTTCTAACACATGACTGTGTATCCAAACACGAGGGGAACCAGATTATTAAGTTTGCAGATGACACCACGGTGGTGGGACTTATTCAGAGGGATGAGGAATCAATGTACAGGGAAGAAGTGAGAGACCTGGAGGGCTGGTGCAGGGAGAACAATCTGGTGCTCAACGTGGACAAAACAAAGGAGATGATTATCGACTTCCGGCGGTCACAGCCTGAGCACGTCCCCCTCAGCATCGGCGGCCGTTTAGTGGAGAGAGTAGAGAACATCAAGTTCCTCGGAGTGCAGATCTCGCAGGACCTGACCTGGAGCAAGAATTCCTTGGAGATCAGGAAGCGAGCTCAGCAGAGACTACACTTCTTGAGGAAACTCAAACAGGCCTCTCTCCCCATCTGCATCCTCAGGACCTTCTACAGAGGTGTGGTGGAGAGTGTTCTGACGTACTGCATTGCTACATGGTACTCCAGCTGCAGTATGTCAGACAAAAAAGCCCTGCAGAGGATAGTCAAGGGGGCGGAGAGGGTAATTGGAGTCTCCCTCCCCTCTGTCCAAGAACTTTTTCAGAACCGTTGTAGGAGCAGGGCACTGAACATTGTCAAGGACCGTTCTCACCCTCTGCATAAACACTTTGAACTTCTTCCATCTGGTAAACGATTCCGGAGCATCAGAGGCAGAACCACCAGACTGATCAACAGCTTCCTCCCACAAGCTGTCAGGATGCTGAACAGCTGACCCGGAATCTCACATACACACTACTGCACCTATGGACATTTTGTATATTATAGTTAGTTATTCTATTTCCCCAAGTATGTCTCAGGGATGTGTGAATGGATGGGGGGGGGGAGCTATGTGGGAGTGTGTCTTAATCATGCTGCTTCTTATATGGATGCCGAGAGAAACGCAATTTCATCTTGCCTGCACTACAGTTGTATGTACAGCAATATGACAATAAAGTTTGATTTGATTTGATTTGATTTGATTTGATTTTTCCGGTGTCTTTTTTTGTGCACTTCCTACAAATTAAATATCACTTTGAAGGTCTTTCACTACAGAATATGGAAAAAATGTTACCTCAGTTTTGATAATTTATTCAGAGTGACTCATTTTGTCAGCATCGGTCACATTTTTAAAAGACAATAAATTGATGTTTCTTCTGGACACTCAAAGGAATGCTTTGGTAATCTTTTGATGCATCTTGCAGTCATCTTTACCAGCCACCTTGTAACAGATTTATATAGTGATGGGGTTTTTTTTTTGTTTTTTTGATTTTATATACTTTATTGATCCCCAGAGGGGAAATTGAGGGCATCCACCTGGATGGATGAAGCAGCCACGTTACGGCGCTATCGCTTTACCATTCACACACACATTCACATCTAGGGCCACTTTAGAGTCTCCAATTAGCCTAACCTGCAGGTTTTTGGCCTGTGGGAGGAAACCAGAGAACTCCCGGAGTAAACCCACGCAGACACAGGGAGAACATGCAAACTCCACACAGATCACTGTTGGTCAGGGGCTGGGATCGAACCAGGGATCCCATGGCTAAGGGTGAGTTGCTGTGCTGCTGCAGTGCTAACCACTGCTCCACCGCACTGCCCAAGGATGTTCAAGAATACTCAAAGATGCTTTACAATGGATGCATTATTCATTCACTCCACAGACAGACACTGACAGTGGTAAGCTACTGCTGTAGCCACAGCTTCCCTAGGGCAGATCAGTGGAAACATGGCTGTCAATCCATGCCAATGGCCTCTCTGACCACCACCAAACTTTTATACAGAAACATACACCAGTGTCACGGGGAGGCAGGGGGGTGGATTCACACCAGCCAACCCTCCAGTTATTGGACAACCCATTCTATCCCCTGAGCCACTGCCATTCCAGTATCTTATAAATTTTAACTCTGTGATATTTTGAATATGCTTCTTCTCTTCTGTAATTTTAGCAAAGTCAGTCATTAAGAATGTGTCTACTGATTATTGGCATCAATCTACTATGATACTGACTCGAGTTTCGTTCCTAATCATGTGGTAATTGTAACTGACATTCATTAGTATGTCACTGTTAATGAAGGAAAATCACATCATCAAATTTGAAGATGGAAAAAATGGGATGGCTGTTGAAGTGAAGTACGCTGCCACATTAATAATATCTAGAGTGCATACCAAGGCTATTTATCCATTGATTAAAATGTGATTCAACTATGTCAACTGACTGAATAGACTGTAAGTCATCTTTACATTTGTATTTCAGGCTAATAAACTCATTCGCTAATATTCATATTCATGAAAATCATGAATTCACAGTTGAAACCAGAAGTTTACATACACTGTATTAAAAGACACATGACCTTTTTTTTCATTGTCTGACATTAAATCAGACTAAACTTTTCCTGTTTTAGGTCAGTTAGGATTACCAAAATTATTTCTATTTGACAAATTTTTTTATGTTTGGTAAATAATTTTTTTGAGAATTTTTAATGACTTTCTTCAAAGTCAGAAGTTTACATACATTTCCGTAGTATTTGGTAGAATTGCCTTTAAACTGTATGACTTGGGTCAAATGTTTTGGGTATCCTTCAACAAGCTTCTCACAGTAGTTTGCTGGAATTTTGGCCCATTCCTCCTGACAGAACTGGTGGAACTGAGTCAGGTTTGTAGGGCACCTTGGTCACACACGTCTATTTAGTTCTGTCCACAAATTTTCTATGGGATTGAAATCAGGTCTTTGTGATGGCCACTCCAAAACATTGACTCTGTTTTCCTTAAGCCACTTTGTAACTAATTTGGCTTATGATTAGGGTCATTGTCCATTTGGAAGACCCATTTGCATCAAGCTTTAACTTCCTGGCTGATCTCTTGAGATTTTGCTTCAATAATTCCACATAATGTTCTTTCCCCATGATGCAATTTGTTTTGGTGCACCAGTCCCTCCTCCAGCAAAATACCCCCACAACATGATGCTGCCTCTCACATACTTTACATTTGGGATAGTGTTCTTAGGCAATGCAACCTTCCTCCTTTTTACTCCAATGTTCTTTTTTATTTGACCTTTATTTTACAACATAAAATGTTTGAGAACCAATTCTCGTTTAAAAACATGACCTGTTGTAATGATGGTCATTATGGCCAAAAGGTTGTAGTTTCATCAGACCACAGGACATGTCTAACCCAGCCACAGTGGATGCACAAGCCAGTGTGCTCCTAGCGCCAGTCCCAAGCCCGGGTAAATGGGGAGGGATGTGTCAGGAAGGGCATCCATCATAAAACCTTTGCCAAATAAAACATGCGGCTCATGACGAATGAGGCTTTCATGCTGGATCAGTCGAGGCCCGGGTAAACAATGACCACCACTGGTGCTGTTAACCGACAGGGTGCTGGTGGGAACTGGGCTACTGTTGATCAAAGATACGAGGAGGAGGAGAGGGGGAAGGCATGTCAGGAGGGAGAGAGAGAAAAGGAAGGGGCAAAGTGTGGAGGTGAGAAAAGAGATGTTAAGTGTAGAGACAATGGCTGGTAAAGGCAGAGAATTGGCTGATATGATGGAAAGAAGAAAGGTAGATGTACTGTGCGTTCAAGAAATTAGATGGAAGGAAAGCAAGGCTAGGCACACTGGAGGGGGATTTAAGCTGTTCTACCATGGTGTAGCTATAAAGAGAAATGGAGTAGGAATAATCTTGAAGGAAGAGTATGTGAAGAGTGTTCAGGAGGTAAAGACGGAGTCAGACAGAATCATGAGTTTGAGGCTAGAAGTCAAAGGTGTGATGTTGAATGTTGTCAGTGCATATGCCCCACAAGTTGGATGTCAGGTAGAAGAGAAAGACGAATTCTGGAATAACTTGGATGAAGTGGTAGAGAGTGTTCCAAGGGGGAGAGAGTGGTGATTATAGCAGACTTTAATGGACATGTAGGTGAAGAGAACAGAGGTGATGAGGAGGTCCTGGGTAGATATGGTTTTAAGGAGAGAAATGTGGCAGGACATACGGTTGTGGATTTTGCTAAAAGGATGGAAATGGCTGTGGTGAACACATACTTTAAGAAGAGAGAGGAACATAGGTTGACTTACAAAAGTGGAGGAACCTGCACACAGGTGGACTACATCTTATGCAGAAGGAGAAATCTGAAAGCGATAGGAGACTGCAAGGTGGTGGCAGGGGAGAATGTAGCTAGACAGCATTGGATGGTAGTCTGTAGGATGACTTTGGAAAACAAGAGGAAGCGAGTGAAGGCAGAGCTAAATATTAAGTGGGGGAAGTTACAGAAGGAAGAAGGTCGCATAGAGTTCAGGAAGGAGTTGATGCAGGCTCTGGGTGGTAGGGAAGAACTACCAGATGACTGGGAAAGCACAGCAAAAGTACTGAGGGAAATGGGCAGAAATGTATGTGGTGTATCCAGTGAACAGAGGAAGGAAGACAAGCAGACTGGTCATGGAATGAGGAGGTATAAGAAAGTATTCAAAGGAAGAGGTTGGTAAAGAAAAAGTGGTATAGTCAGGGTGATGAAGAAAGTAGACAGGACTATTTGGAATCTAGGCACATAGCAAAAAGAGAAGTGGCAAAGGAAAAGGAAAAAGCATATAGTGAGTTGAATGAGAGGCTGGACACTAAGGAAGGAGAAAAGGACTTGTATCGACTGGCTAGACAGAGAGCTCAAGCTGGAAAAGATGTGCAGCAAGTTAGGATGATTAAGGACAGAAATGGTAATGTACTAACAAATGATGAGAGTGTGTTGAGAAGGTGGAAGGGGTACTTTGAAGAGCTGATGAATAAAGAAAATGAGAGAGAGTGGAGGATGGATGAAGGAAAGATGATGAACAAGGAAGTCCCAAGGATTAGCAAGGCAGAAGTGAGGGCAGCTTTGAAGAGGTACCTGTGGCGGTATGGAGATGTTTAGGACATATGGCAGTGGATTTTTTTATCCAGACTGTTTAACAAAATCTTGTGGAGTGACAGGATGCCCGAGGAGTGGAGAAGAAGTGTTTTGGTACCAATTTTCAAGAACAAAGGCATAAAAACAGAGGCATAAAGTTGGTCAGCCACACTATAAAGAAATGGGAAAGAGTTGTTGAAGCCAGGTTAAGAGGAGAGGTGACAATCAGTGAGCAGCAGTATGGTTTCTTGTCAAGAAAGAGAACTACAGATGCAATGTTTGCACTAAGAGTGCTGATGGAGAAGTATAGAGAAGGTCAGAATGAGTTGCACTGTGTCTCTGTGGATCTAGAGAAAGCATATGATAGGGTGCCAAGAGAGGAAGTGTGGTACTGTATGAGAAAGTCAGGAGTGGCAGAGAAGTATGTGAGGGTGGTGCAGGACATGTATGAGGACAGTGGGACAGTGGTGAGATGTGCTGTAGGAGTGACAGATGGGTTGAAGATGGTGGTGGAGTTACATCAGGGATCGACTCTGAGTCCCTTCTTGTTTGCCATGATGATGGACAGGCTGACAGATGAGGTCAGGCAGGAGTCTTTGTGGACCATGATGTTTGCAGATGACATTGTGATCTGTAGTGAAAGTAGGGAGCAGGTGGAAGAGAACATGGAGAGGTGGAGGTACACTCTGGAGAGAAGAGGAATGGAAGTCAGTAGAAGCAAGACAGAATACATGAATGTGAATGTGAGGAAGGCAGGTGTAATGGTGAAGATGGAAGGAGTAGAGGTAGTGAAAGTAGTGAGTTTAAATACCTGGGGTCAACTGTCCAAAGCAATGGAAAATGCACAAGAGAGGTGAAGAAGATGGTGCAGGCAGGGTGAAGTGGTTGGAGACGAGTGTCGGGGTGATTTGTGACAGAAGGGTAGCAACAAGAGTGAAAGGGAAAATTTACAAGACGGTAATGAGACCTGTGATGATGTATGGTTTGGAGACGGTGGTACTGACAAAAAGAGAGGAGGTGGAGCTGGAGTTGGCAAAGTTAAAGATGCTAAGATGTTCATTGGGAGTGACTAGGAGGGACAGGATTAGAAACGAGTATATCAGAATGACAGCTCAGGTTGACCGGTTTGGAGACAAAGTAAGAGAGGCAAGGCTGAGATGGTTTGGACATGTGCAAAGGAGGGATAGTGGATATACTGGACAAAGGATGTTGAAGATGGAGCTGCCAGGCAGGAGGAAAAGAGGAAGACCACAGAGAAGATTCATGGATGTAGTGAAGGAGGACATGGAGAGGGTTGGTGTTCAAGAGAAAGATGCAAGGGATAGGGTGAGATGGAGGCCGATGATCTGCTGTGGAGACCTCTAAAGGGAGCAGCCGAAAGAAGAAGATGAAGAAGACCACAGGACATGTCTCCAAAAATTAACATCTTTGTCCCTGTGTTCATCTGCAAACTGTAAGTGAGCGGCCTTTCAGCCCTTGTCAGTACAACACTGGTTTTACTGTAGATAATGATGCTCTTTTACCAGCTTCAGCCAGCATCTTCACAGGTCTTTTGCTTTTGTTATAGGATTGATATGCACATTTCACACCAAAACACATTCATCTCTGGGATGAAAAATCTGTCTTCTTCCTCAGTGTTATGATGGTTGGACATTCCCCTGGTGTTTATACTTGAGTATAACTGTTTGAACATTGTAGGCTATGTATTAGCAGATATCAGATAGCTGATATCCAGATACTCAACATCTTTTCTTGATCATCAGTGAACACCTTTGTTGCAGAGTTGTGGTCTACTCATGGAAGTTCGCTTAATCACTGATCTTCTAACTTCTTCATCGCTTTGCAGAATCTATATAGTGTGACATGGTATATGCCATACAATTTTGCCACAGATCTGACTGACTTTCCCTGGACCTTTACATCAGTGGATGCCCGCTTCAAAATGTCGAGAGGCACCCCCCTGTCAGTCTTTCTCTTCCGGGACCTAGGCATGTTAAAACTAAAAAAAAAAAAAAAAAAGCAGCTAATTAAAATAAATGTTTTACTCACGCATTCATTAAAATTCAGCTTGGGGTAAGTTGTAACATTTTAGAAAGTCTTACAATCTGGAATTTCCCCGTTGTGGGACTAATAAAGGCTTATCTTATCTTAACCTACCCCAAGGAAGTTTGTTACAACTATCCCTGAGTGCATTAGCGATGAGCTAGATTGCCTTACAGTTAACAGCTAAAACAATACCACAAATAACCTGAATGAAAGATCACTAAACAGACATATAATCAACATGATATACCTTTAATGAGTCCAACTACAAAGCAACCTATATATTCACAAAAATAATTTGAGCAAAAAAAAAAATACTTTCTTCCATCAAAATTATGTTTTCCCTCATAAATTCTGCTTTGTCTGCCTCAAGGCACTACAACTTCCCATATGGACTAAGGGCTAAACTGAGCATGTGCAGAGTGAATCAGGTCAGTCCTAACTTGTTCGTGACTGGAGCAATTGCTAGTGTTATAACTGACCCGTGTTACAACTGTCCCCGGTCTCCCCTATCTTCAGGCATCTGGAAATTGTATCCAAGGATGAGCTAGACTTTGATATTAATGTATCTAAGCTTCCGACTCTGAAGAAAAGTAATAGTAAAAAAATCTTTAAAAAATTATTGAGCAAATATAAAAATTATTGAGCAAATAGATATAATTTTTGTAACCCTAACTGACCTAAAACGTGAAAAGTTTAGTCTGATCTAATGAAAAAAATGGTTATCTTTTTATACAGGGTATGCAAACTTCTGGTCTCAACTGTATATCATATTCATGATGTTAGCAAATATACGAAAGCTTTAACTCACCAATCCCTTGGACAAGTCTGATTTTGAGATAAATCTAATCAGGGGTTCCATTTTTGGGGAGGTGGACTTGTATTTTTTCAGTCCATTTCATGCTGTCACCTCAACACCTTCCACAGTATATTTCTGATCAGACTGACTTCCTATTTATACAGAAGCATGGGCTGTGCTAGGACTTTTTTAGTGGTGCTGTAGCACCCTTAAATTTAAACTCAGTACCCCTAAAAATTGGAGTGAGAAAAGTTGTGATTAAAAAATTTTAGTTTGTCTTTGACAAACTGAAATTACATCCAAAACATATTGAGTAGTTTATCATTTAAACTTTTTAAAAATGAAAATGAAAACACCCCCTGCAACGCAAATGGTATGATCCCTCCTCCCACACACGCTCTCTTCCCTGCACCTGCACACACTGCAGCAGCCCGACATGCACACACGGAGAGGTCCCTCCCTGTTCCAAAAGTCAGGCGACTGTTGCAGCTTTTCTACAGGTAACACACTCATAATGATGTATGACGCCAGCCTCAGCTGGAATATTCTGCAATGTTATGAATAGTTTTTGGCTCAGTCTGAATTTTTTCAGTAAGAGTATAATACATACCCGCAAACATTTGAGTTTCAAAGTGTGTGAGTTTTTCATGGGGTGGGGGTTAGAAAATACACTATTAATAGGCTATAAATAGCCTATAATATAACAGAAAATACTGCATCTTGGCTCATTTTATATTCAATTTTTCATTTATGAGGAAAAACCTCACAAATTTATAAGTGTAAAGTCTCAAATGTACAAGAAAAAATGTACTGTGATGATCAGATTACATAACTTTCAGTAAAACTGGACTTTGGACATATTAACATAGACAAATTTTTGTTTTTGTTTTTGTTCTTTTTTTATTATCTTATCCTCAAAACACATGAACTAGAAAATCAGTAGAATGTAAACAAACTGATAAAAACATCAGACGTGTTATGCATCACGTGTTATGCATCTCCATGCATCCATTTGCTCATCCGGGTTCCTTAATTCATCTTCTGACAGTTGTTTTAACTTTCTCTCCCACGTCCAAAAACTCTCACATTTATCTTCTGATTATTCCACCATGACTTCAGTTACGCAACGCCGCCGGACTGAAAGTATTCTTCTCTCTGTCATGTGCAGCTATGTCGACGGCAGATGAAAGGTGTGCATGTTCCAGTCCATCTTGCCCTGTCACAGAAGGTAAATATTACCTTTCAGAATCATCCCCAGAAGCAAAATAATCCCTTTAAGAATCATAGTTGGCAAAATTCGGAGCAAATGCTTCCTCCCTCACAATTGTTTGAACATCTCTTCTTTTTTTTTTTTTTCTTTTTTTTTGTTACTTATTTGTACCCGTAGGTAGACTTGGTTTGCAGTCTGGTGACAAGCCACCGGCTGCTGGTCGCTGCGTGCGCGAGCGCCCTAAACCTACATGTTTTTGGTATGCGGGAGGAAACCGGAGAAATCCTGGAGTAAACCCGCGCAACACGGGGAGAACATGCAAACTCCACACAGCTCACTGTTGGTCGGGGGCTGGGATCGAACCCACGATCTCATGATCCCCGCGATCCCCCGGCCGAGGGTAAAACTGTGCTGCCACAGTGCTAAACCACTGCGCCACCGTGCAGCCCACTGCACTGCTGGTTTGAAGAGGTTCTGGCGGATGTGGCCCGATCCTCCAGAGGGATGGGGTGCTAGGAATTACGCTGTACGTGTCTGCCATCTAGTGATGCGAAATGATTAGTACATCTGGGATTTATTTATTTATTTTTTTTTTTTTTTTTACAAAAAACTTGACAGGTGAATAATTGCAACATTTTAGGCAAAAAGGTTGCATCATGTAAAATTACGGGCAGGTAAAGAACATTTCCACCCACTTTGTGAAATAGTCCACAACCTCCAGTAGGTAAACATTTGCCTTTTTACTTTGTGGAAATGGGCCCGTAAGGTCAATTCCCATCATCTCCCCAGGTGCTATGATGTCTGTGCTCTGCAGTAACCCCTCTGGCTTGGTATTCTCTGCCTTGTACTGCTGACAAGTTATGTAAGTTTTGGTATGACCCCAGACATCTTTTCAGATACTAGGCCACCAGGCTACCTCCAAAACCCTCAACAGTGTCTTCACCTGACCCAGATGTCCACCCTGGGGTTGTCATGGTAGTACCCTAGGAATTCAGGGACTAGTGACTGTCGTACTACCAATTGGTGCATCTCTCATTGGGATTTTAATGGGACAAAACTGATGCACTCAAGTTGTGAGCTATTTAACTGTTTAAGGTCGCACACCACTTGGTCTTTCTTCTGAGCTGCAACAATTTCGGCCAAGGAGGTGAGGAAATCAGAGCGGCTTCGGGTGGAGACCGTAAGATATGATGCAGACTGGATGGAAGCGTCCTAGTATGGGCTTGAGCATAGGATCAAGCTCACACTTTATGTTAATTTATTGTTTTTCTGTGATCATGTATGATTATTTTTTGCATTTATTGCCCTCTGTGTTTCCATGAGTCCCCTGTCCTTATCTTCTGTGTCATCCCTTGTCTGGTCCTGGGTCTGTGTGCATATCTGTTTACCTATTGTTCCAGCCCCTCATGTTTCCCATATCTGTAGGTACTACCCTCTCTGTTTTACTCCTGTAATTTGCTCTATACGTTGCATTGTCAGGTTTCATGTGCATTCCCTTTTGGTGTCTGTGTGTACAGCTCCACCCATCCTGTATTCCTCACCTGCAATCCCTGCTGCCCTTGAGTGTGCCCATCTTTTCTGTGTTGTGTTGATTAGCCCTGTCTATATTTTCTGTGAGCTGTCTGTGTCTACTGTGGCGTCATTAACGTTGTGTGCCTTTTCCCTGTCAGAACCCCTAAATCCCTTGAGTTTTCTGTAGTTTTTTGCAATTCGTGTTTGAGTTATTTCTCCAACCCACGTGTTGTTATTTGTTTGTTCTTTTGTTTTTGATCAATAAATCATTATTGCTCTGAAGTCCTGCCTGATGCTTGAGTCCACCAACCTCGCCTACCAGAGGTAGACATAACAGAAAGGAAGTTCATATGCTCTGGAGAGGGCATCAGGAGCCACGTTAAGATATCCTTTCTGATAGTGAACCTTGAAGTTAAACTGTTGCAGCCTCAGTATCCATCAAGTCAACCTTGAGGTTGTTTTCGGACAGTTGAAAGCCCAAGACAGTGCCGCATGATCAGTGAAAACATTGAACTCCGCCCCCTCCAAATAATGTCTCCACTTTTCCACAGCCCACACAAAAGGGAAGCATTGTAATGGTCTGCTCTGGCTGCTCATTCCCCTCAGCTGCGCACACACCTGTTCCTCATCACGGCCTGGGCTATTTAAACCACACTGCCCTGGGATCCGGGTGGAGTTGTTTGTCAACCTTCATGAAACCCACTCATGCCTTCTTCGTTGTTCAAGAGTTCCTAGCCCCAGCCTGCCTTTGTCCTCGCTTCCAACCCTCTGCCAGCCGGCGTCAGGAAGGAAACCTCCATTACCCAAGTAAGCCATCACTCATTCTCCCTAATCCACTCTCAGTCCCCTGTGCACAGGCAGAGCTCCATGGTGGCGGACCTCTCTTCTCCCTGGCGGCGGGCCGAGCCACACATCTCCACTTGACACGTATTCACCCGCTACAAGCAGCAGCCAGATCAGTGGACGCTGTCCTCCTGGCCGTAGCCGCTGAGCTGAACCTGAGCGTCACCACATCTCTGCAAACAGTAATCCCAGGATTAAACTCCACATCTCCACCTGTATTGTCACTAACTGTCCTGCCTCTGTTTGTCCATAGGATTGCCAGGTCGTACGACGTTCTGCTCTCCCCAAGCTGCTGCAAGACCACACATCCACACACTCACATCCACACATTATTGTTAATAAATATAATTGTGTCTATTTCGGTGTCCGAGTCTGTTCACTGGGTCTACAACCATGTCAGTACAACTCCGCCAAAATGACCCAGCTGACAGCGCGTTAACGCGCAAGGTTAACAACCTCGAGACCCAGGTAGCTCAGTTAGCTTATCAACAACAGATCATTTTAACACAAGTTACACGTTTAACGGACCGGTTGGATCATTTGGCAGGACCGCAGGCATTTCCTCCGGCTCCTTTGGCCCCTAGTAGCTCCTCGGCTCCCGCTAGCCTCCTACCCGGCCAGGGCCCCTCTTCTCGGCTGACTCCCATCCCCACTCCCACCCGTTTCAGTGGTAAATTAGGGGAGGCTCAGGAATTTATTATGCAGTGCAAGGTAGTGTTTCAGCGGGTGCCAGGGGACTTCTCCACAGACCACAGCCAGATTGGCTATATGATTAATCTGTTAGAGGGACAAGCGCTAGCTTGGGCCTACGCCGTCATGGCTAGGACAAACTACGCTAACATGACTTATAATCAATTTGTCTGTGAATTCAAGGAGGTGTTTGACCACTCCGACCGTGATAATGTGCTTACCTCCCGGCTGCTTAATCTTAGACAGGGAACTCAGTCAGTGGCAGACTACGCTATCGACTTCCGGGTCATGGCCACAGAGGTGGGGTGGGAGGACGCCTCGCTCTGCAGCATTTTTATTAAGAGTCTTAGCCCTAGCCTGCAGAACAAGTTGGCTCGCCTAGAGAAACCAAATAGGCTCACTGAGTTAATCTCCCTGACCATCAGTCTTGATAACAGATTAAGGGAACAGGACACCAGAACGTAGGTCTTCCAGCCACTCGGGTTCCCAATATCACCACTCCCCTCAGCCTTCCCTATTGGCCCTACCTCCCTCTGATTCCCCCGAAGCCCCGGAACCAATGGTAGTGGGCAGTCCAAATTACCTCTGGCGGAGAAACAGCGCCGCCGCGAGCTGGGGTTGTGTCTTTACTGTGGGAGCGAGGAGCATGAGGTAGTGTCATGTCCTGTTTGGCCAAAAGGAGGAGTCCGTGCATCGCAGTAGGGGAACTGACGGACTCACCTCAATCTAATCCCCTATCCAGGTTACTTCATCCTATGCGATTCATTCATAAACAGACTGAAATAGGGACACATGCACTGATTGATTCGGAGGCAGAGCAGAACTTCATCTCGGGGGAACTGGCAACACGGTTGGGTCTCCCCTGCCAATCGTTCAAAATCCCACTTAAGATCATCACCCTGTCCAAAGCCCCCCTCGCTACTGTATCCCTGCAGACCCTCCCAGTGGCCATCATAATATCTGGTAATCATCGGGAGGAACTGAAGTTCTTTGTGTTGCCGGTTTTCTCCTCCCGGTTATTCTTGGGTATCCCTGGTTACGGCTTCATAATCCCTCCATTGACTGGCGCTCTGGGAGTGTGTTATCGTGGAGTTCGTTCTGTCTCGGTGCCTGTCTTCAATCAGCTGCTTGCTCGCCGTCCATGCCCATGAGTGCTCACACCACCCCTCCCCCCGATCTGTCCAAAATTCCCCCGGAGTATCACAACCTTGGGACCGCCTTCAGCAAGACCCAGGCCCTTTCCCTCCCCCCTCACTGCCCATATGACTGCGCCATCAACCTCCGTGCCAGAGCCCCGCTGCCGTCGAGTCGTCTATACAGCCTGTCACCTCCAGAGCGGGAAGCCATGGAAGCTTATATTAAAGAGTCACTAAACTCCGGCATAATTCGGCCGTCATCCTCAGCAGTGGGGGCAGAGGTTTTTTTGTGGGAAAGAAGGACAGTTCGCTGAGGCCGTGCATTGACTTCTGAGAACTGAATAACATCACTGTCAAGGACAAATACATCCTGCCTCTTGTTAACTCGGCAATTGATTCCCTCCAGGAGGCTTCCTGGTTCACCAAGCTGGATCTACGGAATGCCTACCATCTGGTCCGGATCCGGAAAGGTGATGAATGGAAGACGGGGTTCCGGACCCCCAGCAGTCACTTTGAGTATCTTGTCATGCCGTTGACCAACGCCCCCGCTGTATTCCAGCAGTTGATCAATGATGTGCTGAGGGATTTTCTGGGTGTTTTTGTCTATCTGATGATGATCTTGATGACATTCTCATTTTTTCACAGTCCTTGGACGAGCATTGGGTGCATGTGAGGCGCGTTTTGCAGCGACTCAAGGAAAACAAATTATTTGTCAAAGCTGAGAAGTGCGACTTCCACGCATCCAAGACATCCTTCCTTGGCTTTATCATCTCCCACAATTAGATCATCCCAGACCCCAGTAAGGTAAAAGCGGTGGTAGATTGGCCCACCCCCTCTTCCAGGAAAAAACTTCAGCAGTTTTTGGGGTTCGCCAATTTCTACCACCGCGTCATCAAGAATTATAGCATCACTGCTCTCCTCCTGACCCGTCTTACTTCCTCGAAGGTACCCTTTCGGTGGACTGAAGAGGCAGCTGTGGCCTTTGCTGATCTTAAAGGACAGTTCTCGGCCTCTCCCATTTTGGCTCAGGTGGATTCCGCACTCCAGTGCCTAGTGGAGGTGGACGCCTCGGACTTGGGGGTTGGAGCCATCCTATCCCAGCATTCCCCGACGGATGGCAAGATTCGGCCCTGTGCGTTCTTCTCTTGATGGCTGTCTCCGGCTGAGCGTAACTACGACATTGGCGACAGGGAGCTCCTAGCGGTCAAGTTTGCGATGGAGGAGTGGCGTCATTGGTTGGAGGGGGCCTCCCAGCCGCTTGTGGTCTGGACGGAAAACAAGAACCTGGAGTATCTCAGGACGGCCAAGCGTCTGAACGTGCGCCAAGCCCGCTGGTCCCTGTCCTTCGGACATTTCAACTTTACCATCACGTACCGTCCCGGGTCCACGAATACCAAATGTGACGCCCTGTCCAGACAGTTCACCTCAGATGTTATGGAGAAGACGGAACACCCCATCCTTCCTCCATCATGTATTGTGGGCGCCCTCTTGTGGGGCATTAAAGACAAGGTCTTGAAGGCGCTGGATGTCGAACCGGACCCGGGCAGGGGGCCAGTCGGGAGACTATTCGTTCCATCTGCCGTTTGAAGCGAAGTCATCCACTGGGCCCATGCTTCCAGGTTCTCGTGCCACCCTGGGAGGGCTCGCACAGTGGTGCTATTACAGAGGATGTTTTGGTGGCCGTCTCTACAGAAAGACGTCGGTGAATACAGCCACGCCTGCCCCCAGTGCACCGCTGGCAAGACGTCATCCTCTTCTCCAGCCGGTCTGCTCCGTCCCCTCCCTATTCCCGGCAGGCCCTGGTCCCATGTGGCGTTGGACTTCGTCACCGGTCTTCCTCCTTCTAATCATCATACGATAATCCTCACCATTGTGGATAGGTTCTCCAAGGCCGCCCACTTCATTCCCCTGCAAGGGCTGCCTACGGCGAAGGAGACGGCGGACCTGCTCATCCAACACGTGGTGAGGTTACACGGGATTCCCCTAGACATCGTCTCCGACCATGGACCTCAATTCATCTCCCAGGTTTGGAGGTCCTTTTGCAATGCACTTGGGGCTACAGTAAGCCTGTCCTCCGGATACCACTCTCAGACCAACAGGCAGTGTGAGCGGGCGAATCAGGAACTAGAGACTGCTTTGCGGTGTGTCGCTACTGCCAACTCGGCATCCTGGAGCACCCACCTCCCGTGGATCGAATACGGTCACAACACAATGGTCTCTTCAGCCATCGGTATGTCCCCGTTCGAGGCTTCGTTGGGCCCGCTGTTCCCTGAAGAGGAGGGGGACATCACCATCCCATCCATCTGGGCTCACCTGAGGCGCTGCCGCTGGCTGTGGAGAGCAACCTGGACCCCACTACAGTGCACGGCTGAGCGCAACTCCACAGTTGCCAACCATCACAGGACATCAGCCCCTCCCTACCGGGTGGGTCAGCAGGTATGGCTATCCACAAAGCACATTAATCTGAAGGCAGAGGCTAAGAAGATGTCCCAGCGGTTTAATGGACTGTTTGTTATTACGCGCTTCATCAACCCTGTTTCTGTGCGCCTAGCCCTCCACCCCTCCCTCCGTATCTGCCCTACTTCCCATGTGTCGCAGGTTAAACCCTTCTATTCCAGCCCTCTGTTTCCCTCTCCTGGGTCTCCACTTCCACCGATGGTGAGCAACGGCGACCCGGCGTGGAAGGTCAATGCCATCCTAGACATCCGCCGCCGGGGTCATGGCCTGCAATATCTGGTGGAGTGGGAGGGCTACGGGCCGAAATGGAGGTCCTGGGTGCGTCCCTCCTTCATGTTGGATAAAGATCTCATTAGGGACTTCCATCGGGCGCACCCAGGTAGGTTGGATCGACAGCCGAGAGGCGTCTCGTAGGGGGGGAGTACTATAATGGTCTGCTCTGGCTGCTCATTCCCCTCAGCTGCGCACACACCTGTTCCTCATCACAGCCTGGGCTATTTAAACCACGCTGCCCCGGGATCCGGGTGGAGTTGTCTGTCAACCTTCATGAGACCCACTCATGCCTTCTTCGTTGTTCAAGAGTTCCTAGCCTCTGCCTGCCTTCGTCCTCGCTTCCAACTCTCTGCCAGCCGGAGTCAGGAAGGAAACCTCCATTACCCAGGTAAGCCATCGCTCATTCTCCCTAATCCACTCTCAGTCCCCTGTGCACAGTCGGAGCTCCGTGGCGGGGGACCTCTCTTCTCTCTGGCGGACCGAGCCACACAACTCTACTTGACACGTATTCACCCGCTACAAGCAGCAGCCGGATCAGTGGATGCTGTCCTCGTGGCTGCCGAGCTGAACCTGAGCATCAACACATCTCTGCAAACAGTAAGCCCAGGATTAAACTCCACATCTCCACCTGTATTGCCACTAACTGTCCTGCCTCTATTTGTCCATAGGGTTGCCAAGTCATACGACGTTCTGCTCTCCCCCAGCTGCTGCAAGACCACACATCCACACACTCACATCTACACATTATTGTTAATAAATATAATTGTATCTATTTCGGTGTCCGAGTCTGTTCACTGGGTCTACAACCATGTCAGGCATTCTTTTTTCAGAGGTAGAATAGTTCAGCTCTGGACCCCGAAGAGCTCGTGAGGCATACACAATCACATGTTCTCCCTCTGGTGTAATTTGGGAAAGGATAGCGCCAAACCCCACTTCACTTACATCAGTATGGACTTGAAAGGATAAGGATGGGTTGGGTTGTGCAGCACAGGAGTATTTTGTAAAGCTTGCTTTAGGGCAGCCATGTTATCCTGGCATTCAGTGGTCCAGTTCCATTCAACCTCCTTTCTCTTCAGATGGTTTAATGGAGCAGCAAGATCAGCAAAATGGGGTACAAATTTATGGTACAAGCCTGCCAAACCCAGGAAACTCTGTAGGGCTTTCATGTCATGAGGAGCGGGAAAATCCCTCACCGCCTGGGTCTTGGCTGAGTCAACCTCAACCCCTTTGTATGACACAATGTAGCCAGGAATTTTAGCTCATGTTTAAAAAAGTGGCATTTTTTCATATTTAGGCTGAGGTTGGCTGCCCGTAACTTCTGGAAGACCGATGCCATATCTCGGTGATGTTGTTCACAGGAGCATGAGTATACTATGATGTCAGTTATGTACACAAAACAGATTGTTCCTCTCAATTCTTTCAACACTTTTGTCATCAGTCATTGGAAGGTTGCAGCTGCATTATGGAGACCAAAGGGCATGCATTTGAACTGGAAGAGGGCAAGAGATGTTGTGAAAGCTGTTTTATGTTTGCTGTCCTCCCCCATAGCACTTACCAGTAACCCAACTGCAGATCCAAATATGCTGAACCAGGAGGCGTCATCCAGTGATTCCAAGATGTCATGCTTGATGGGCACTGGATATGCATCAGGTAAGGTCTTTGTATTTACTCCTCTGTAATCCACACAGAAGCTATAGGAGCCATCTGGTTTGTTTACCAGTACCACTGGTGAGGCCCAGGCTGACTGAGAAGGTTCAATGATGTTGTCTTGTAGCATTTTCTCCCTGTGCTCCTCAATAACTTGCTTTTTCAAAAGGAGATACACGATATGTTTTATGTCTCGCTGATACCTCATCTTTTGTAAAAAATATGGTGCTTATCCACAGTGGTCTTTCCTAGGATGTCAGAAGTGATTGTGGACCACTCCTGGATGAGTTGTTGGAGTGCCTTTGGCCAGTCAGTGTCATAGTTGGGTGAAGGCTCAGTGCTTGAAGCTGATGTCCAACAGGGTAGGACTCCCCATTCAGGCAAGGTATAGGAAAGGCAGATGCCCTTTTGGGAGGCATGGCTGGGCACTTTAAACCACCCGCTTGTATTCTGAGTTTGGTGGAGAAATGAATGATAGCTGTAACCATCGCCTGCTTTCAGCCCATAGACTTTCTTGGCCAGATTTAAGATCACTCCAGTCTGTAAGAGGAAGTTCAACCTGATGATGACAAGGAAAGCAAGATGGCGGTCTTCCATTACATGGGTTGCCACAGCCCACTTTCCACCATCCCAATCCACAAGAAGCCTCGTCTTGCCTAGAGCTGGGTGAGCAGTTCCATCTACCATTACAAATCTTTGTTCCTATGCAGGACGGAGGGCCTCATCAACCAGAGCCAGCTGCTTCCACAGACTCTCTTTGATCAGAGTATATGTACTCCCAGTGTCCAAAACTGCGACTCCCTGGAGCCCTCTAATGGTCACTTGAGCCAGCAAGAGGTCAGGTTTTCTGCTGGTCTGATGTTCCTGGTCCATGAGGGTAACCTCTGCAGCACTTTTTGTTCTTTTGTCTGGAACTTTTTTTTTTGTTGACTTGTCCACATTTGCATGTACTCTTTGCCAGTACCCCTTAGCCCTAGAGCAGTCCTTCTCCATCATGGACCCCACCTTCACTAACTGTGCCACAGTAGACACCGTGCCTCGCAAGCACCCTGCAATCTTTATGTAGATGTTGTTCAAAATCCGCCTCACCAACTACTCTTCAGGCATGTTGGGTTTCTACTTGAGACAGAGCGCCCGATAATCATAGACAAAATCCCTCAGGCATTGTTCAGGTTTCTGCACCATATTTCTGCTTTGGCATCCCCCGGAAGAGTTGGAGCAAGTAGGTGGGGAGAGGGAAGTCTGGACTTCTCTGCTTGAGCTGCTGCCTCCGCAACCCAGACCTCCAGAAAAGCAGAAGAAGATGGATGGATAGATGGATGGATGTAATTTGTAATTGTAATTTTATTATATTTAAACAGGGACAATGTGCAATAAAACATTAATGTCAATCTCTAATCTCCCTTTCATTTCAAAAATCTTAGAAAGAGTTGTTGCTACTCAATTATTTGACCACCTGCAGGGAAATGGTTTACTTGAAGTGTTTCAATCTGGGTTTAGAATCCATCATAGTACTGAAACAGCCTTAGCGAAGGTCACTAACGACCTCCTCATCGCATCTGATAATGGACTGGTTTCTGTACTTGTCCTTTTAGACCTTAGTGCAGCTTTTGATACTATCGATCATAATATTCTACTTGATAGATTAGAACACTATGTTGGACTTAATGGAACTTCGTTGCAGTGGTTTAGATCTTATTTATCTGATAGGTTCCAGTTTGTTCATGTCAATAATGAGTTTTCTTTCAACTCAAAGCTTAGTCATGGAGTTCCACAGGGATCTGTGCTTGGCCCTACTCTTTTTAGTTTATATATGCTTCCGTTAGGCAACATTATTAGAAAGCACTTTATACATTTTCATTGTTATGCAGATGATACACAATTATACCTGTCAATGAAGCCAGATGATAGTAATCAATTAGCCAAGTTGGAAGCCTGTCTTAAGGAAATCAAAGCTTGGGTGACTTGTAATTTCCTGCTATTAAATTCTGATAAGACTGAAGTCATTCTTGTTGGTCCAAAAAACCTTAGAAATACCTTTCCAAATCAAACTTTCAGTCTGGATGCGGTTACTCTGTCTCTTAATAGTGTGGATAGTCTGAGTAAATAACTGCATATATTCCTGTATATATTTGCATCCTTTTATTGAAACATGGACAGACTGTAATTTACTGTACATACTCTGTTGTCATTGAATACTTATTTTAATCTTATTTAAATCCTCCACCTGACCAACGAGAGCAAGTTTTTAGCCTAAGTCAAATTCCTTGTATGTGTTGTGCATACTTGGCCAATAAAGCTGATTCTGATTCTGATTCTGATTAATAGCTCTGTGAGGAACCTTGGAATTATTTTTGATCAAGATCTGTCCTTCAATTCACATATTAAATTTGTTTCTAAGACTGCCTTCTATCATTTGCGTAATATTGCCAAGATTAGGAGCATCTTGTCTCAAAGTGATGCTGAGAAACTGATCCACGCTTTTGTTAGCTCAAGATTAGATTATTGTAATTCTTTATTATCAGGTTGTCCTACAACATCTTTAAAAAGTCTTCAGCTGATCCAAAATGCTGCAGCAAGAGTTTTAACAGGTACTAGAAAGACAGATCATATCTCTCCGGTTCTGGCCTCCCTTCATTGGCTTCCCATAGAGTTTAGAATTAAGTTTAAAATCCTTCTTCTTACTTACAAAGCTCGAAACAATCAGGCTCCTTTTTATTTAAAAGATCTGATACTACCGTATTATCCTAACAGAGCACTATGCTCCCAAAATGCAGGGTTACTTGTAATACCTAGAATCTCTAAAAGTACAATGGGAGGCAGAGCCTTCAGTTGTCAAGCTCCTCTCCTGTGAAACCAGCTGCCAATCTGGATTCGGGAGTCAGACTCGATCTCTGTTTTTAAGAATAGGGTTAAAACCTACCTTTCTGATATAGCCTACAATTAGGGAGGGATCATGTGTTTCTGAACCCTCCCTTAGTTATGCTGCTAATAGGTTTAGTCAGCCGGGGAACCTCCAATAATGCACTGGGCCTCACTCCTTTCTTCACTCTCAATGAATTTTTTTTTTTTTTTTTTTTTTTTGCTGGTCATTAACATCTGTTTGTTCTCTCCCATAGATTGAGTCCCCATTGTGCTGTTTGCTCTCTACATGTCTGTTCTTTTCATCTTCTCTGTCCCCTCACCCCCTAGCCAGTCGCAGCAGATGACTGCCCCTCCCTGAGCCTGGTTCTGCTGGAGGTTTCTTCCTGTTAAAAGGGAGTTTTTCCTCTCCACCGTCGCCAAGTGCTTGCCCACAGGGGATCGCCTGATTGCTGGGGTCTTTCTGCAACTGTGGGGGTCTCCCCTACATTTGAAAGTGCTATGAGATGACTGTTGTTGTGAAATGGCGCTATACAAATAAAGTTGAATTGAATTTAATTTAATTAACCTTGCTTAAAACAAGGAGAGATGCATTGTACAGTGGTGTGAAAAAGTGTTTGTCCCCTTCCTGATTTCTCATTTTTTTGTATGTTTGTCACACTTAAATGTTTCAGATCATCAAACAAATTAAAATATTAGACAAAGATAGCACAAGTAAACACAAAATGCAGCTTTTAAATGAAGGTGTTTATTATTAAGGGTAAAAAAAATGCAAACCTACATGGCCCTGTGTGAAAAAGTGATCCCCCCCCCCCCCCCCCGTTAAAACATAAATTAACTGTGGTTTATCACATCTTTGGAAAGCTGAGTTCAATTTCTCTAGCCACACCCAGGCCTGATTACTGCCACACCTGTTCTCAATCAAGAAATCCCTTAAATAGGGCCTGCCTGCCAAAGTGAAGTAGACCAAAAGATCCTCAAAAGCTAAACATCATGCTGCGATCCAAAGTAATTCAGGAACAAATGAGAAACAAAGTAATTGAGATCTATCAGTCTGGAAAAGGTTATAAAGTCATTTCTAAAGCTTTGGGACTCCAGCAAAGCTCAGTCAGAGCCATTATCCACAAATGGCAAAAACATGGAACAGTGGTGAACCTTCCCAGGAGTGGCCAGCTGACCAAATTACCCTTAGAGCGCAGCGACAACTCATCCAAGAGGTCACAAAAGACCCCACAACAACATTCAAAGAACTGCAGCCCTCAGTTGCCTCAGTTAAGGTCAGTGTTCATGACTCCACCATAAGAAAGAGACTGGGCAAAAATGGCCTGCATGGCAGAGTTCTAAGATGAAAACCACTGCTGAGCAAAAAGAATATAAAGGCTAGTCTCAGTTTTGCCAGAAAACATCTTGATGATCCCCAAGACTTTTGCGAAAATACTGTGTGGACTGACGAGACAAAAGTTGAACTTTTTGGAAGGTGTGTGTCCCATTACATCTGGCATAAAAGTAACACAGCATTTCAGAAAAGGAACATCATACCATCAGTAAAATATGGTGGTGGGAGTGTGATGGTCTGGGGCTGTTTTGCTGCTTCAGGACCTGGAAGACTTAAGATAAGATAAGATAAGATAAGATAAGCCTTTATTAGTCCCACAATGGGGAAATTCCAGGATTGCAACAGCACAGGGATAGCAACACTCAGAGCAACAATCAGAAGGCAAGAAAAAAACAAGAACAGCTAGTATACATATGTACATATTACTATATATATATATATATATATATATATATATATATATATATATATATATACGCACAGTGCGGAGCATTGTGGTTGGTGAATGTGCGGCAGAAAGTCTAAGCTCTCTCTCCCTCCGTGGGTGCGGCGGGCCAGCTGGATGTCTTTGGGGATGATGGTGGTGACCCTCTTGGCGTGGATGGCGTACAGGTTGGTATCCACGAAGAGACCCACCAGGTAGGCCTCGCTGGCCTCCTGCAGAGCCATGACGGCAGAGCTCTGGAAGCGCAGGTTGGTCTTGAAGTCCTGAGCAATCTCCCTCACCAGGCGCTGGAAGGGCAGCCTACGGATGAGCAGCTCCGTGGATTTCTGGTAGCGACGGATCTCTCTCAGAGCCACGGTACCGGGCCTGTAACGGTGAGGCTTCTTCACTCCGCCGGTGGCCGGAGCGCTTTTTTCGAGCAGCCTTGATGGCTAGCTGCTTCCTGTGGGGCTTTTTCTTCCAGAAGATTTACGGGCGGTCTGCTTGGTTCTTGCCATCACTCTTTATTATTCTGTCTTATATTTCTTGCACGCTGCCTAAACTCCAGCCCGGCACCCGCGTCATTTTCGCCACAGTTCCTCGGCATGTCGAGCATCTCTGTTAGCACCGGGTGGCGGTTGGAGCTAGCTAGCCAGCTAGCTAGCTCTTCCCTGCTGTATCGTCCCCCGCTGCAAACAGTGGCTCCGTCCGCCGACTCGGGAGACCCTCGGGGCGATCTGTGTGTCCGTGACATATATATATATAGAGTGAAAGGTGTAGAAAGAAGAAGGAAGATAAGAAAAAGGCAGTTGCAAAAGGCAGCCAACTCGTGTGGCGCCGCCAGTCCGGTGGAACCGGAACCATGAATTCTGCTGTCTACCAAAAAATGCTGCACAGCAACTCACCCTTGGGCGGGGGATCCTGGGTTTGATCCCATCCCCTGACCAACAGTGATCTGTGTGGAGTTTGCATGTTCTCCCCGTGTCTGCGTGGGTTTACTCCGGGATTTCTTCGGTTTCCTCCCACATGCCAAAAACATGCAAGTTAGGTTAATTGCCATCAAAACTAGGGATTCTAAATTGTCCTTAGGTATGACTGTGAGAGGGAAAGGTTGTCTGTCTCTCTGTGTTAGCCCTGCAATGGACTGGCAATCTGTTCAGGGTGTACCCTGCCTCTTGCCCAAAGATGCTGGGATAGGCTCCAGCCCCCCCCCCCCCCGCGACCTGAAAAGGATTAAGTGGAAGAAGATGAATGAATGCATGAATGCATGAATGAATGAATGAATGTCTGGCCATCTGTTTGTGACCTCAAGCTGAAGCACACTTGGGTTCTGCAGAAGGACAATGATCGAAAACACACCAGAAAGTCCACCTCTGAATGGCTTCAGAAAAACAAAATTAATATTTTGGAGTGGCCTAGTCAAAGTCCTGACCTGAATCCAATTAAGATGCTGTGGCATGACCTTAAAAAGGCGGTTCATGCTTGTAAACCCTCCAATGTGGCTGAATTACAACAATTCTGCAAAGATGAGTGGGCCAAAATTCCTTCACAGCACTTTAAAAGACTCATTGCCAGTTACTGTCAGGACTGGCCCTCACGAGCCAGCATAAGACGCCACAGTCCAGTGAAGTTGCACAGGTGTTTATTAACAATTAGGGAGAGGGAAGGACAAGATAACCAGCCGCGTGGGCTGAGCAGCAAGACTACTTGTTAACATATCGAACAATCCATTGACAGCTGAGACAAGGAACGCTCGCTCAGCTTCTGACAAGGACAAGGGCAACGGAGTACCAACAATAACTACAATCGATAAACACACTTACACATGAGAAGGATTCACGGATGATTGTTAGATGAATGTTTGACGAGACTGCCGCGAGATGCAGCCGCTGGCGCCGGCTTTTAAAGCCGGCCGCTAACGACCGCAAATGCAGCGCAGCTGTTCAGACCTTGACAGCAGGAAACTCCCCCGAGCGTTTGTCTAATCAGAGCCCGGGGAACCAGAATGACAACACCACTGTCAAAGCCTGACAGGAATGGTGCGTGGCCCGAGCGCTGACAATAATAGCACTCGGGTTATGACAGGAACTCCCCCTCAAGGGCGGACTCCTGGACGCTCGTTAACACCCACACCCCACACCCCACCCCAGGGCGGGTGGATGGGGAAGCAGGCAAAGGGGGAACAGAATCAACCTCACAGAAAATGAAATCAGCACGATATCCTACCACACAAATCACAATAAAGACAGGGCAGGGGCAGAAAACAACCAGGGCATACATTCACCGGGAGAGGAAAAAAAAAAAAAAACACTATACAACACAGGAACACATACCACAGGGTAACAGTCTCATCCCTCCAACAGGAAAGGGGAAAAAGGGAAAACAAAACAAAAAACAAACACAAAGAAAAACAGCTTTACAATGTATAAATATTGTCACAAAGCTGGATTACTAGTCCATTTCAGAGAAAAAAACTCAAATCTCTCATGAATTGACAGCAAACCAAAAAAAAAAACCTCCACATTTATGAACCTACCACTGACGTGGCTGATCAGTGGCTTTCAGTGCACATGAGCAATAATGGAAAACAAATATAAGCCAAAGACCCATAAAGTATTTCACCTCCGATACAAAAATATCAGATCTTAAGTTTGAAGTTATGCACCAATCACAAGGTTTCTTCTAGAGTCCCTGTCGGTTAGCTTTCACTTCTGAAGGCCAGTTCATTATGCAGATGACTCTGTTTTGAGCTTATACGCGTGGAAGAAATATCAAAAAAGGTTCAGGAGAGTTTAGAGGTCCCAGTTAGTACTTAACAATTCCAATAAGCAGTTGCCTGAAGTGACCATCACCTTTAAAAAGTCAGAGTGCAAAGGTTCCACAAGAAATTTAGCAGCTGAGACTTCAAAGGCTGCACTTCAAATTCTAATTTTAAGACTGATTAGAAAAACATGGCCAAACTTCTGAATGCAGAAGCTGAACAAGTTCATTTTCTTGGCATTTGAATCAGACCAACTAGACCCTATTTGGCAGAATAAAGATCTACTGTAGATATTTCAGCCCATGTTTGGCAACGGGCAGCAACAAAAATAATCATGGTGGCATTATGTCTGATGAAGAAAAGGAGAGGGTAGTCTGCTCTGAGGATTCTTTGATCAGAAATGCAGTAGTCAGACAACATTTTACCAAACAGTAGCTCAAAGACATGCGAATTCCCATCACAAGGGTACATATATCCATTAAGCACAAAATTGGAGTAATATAAATGATGTTCAATATAACCATAATAAGATAAGATAAGATAAGATAAGATAAGCCTTTATTAGTCCCACAACGGGGAAATTCCAGGATTGCAACAGCACAGGGATAGCAACACTCAGAGCAACAATCAGAAGGCAAGAAAAAAAAAACAAGCAAGCAAGAGCAGCTAATATACATATGTACATATTACTATAAAATATATATATACACACACACACACAGACACACAGTGCAGAGCATTGTAGCTGGATGGAATAAATATATGAATATATGAACACAGTGCAGAGCATTGTAGCTAGATGGAATAATAGATAATAATAATAGATCCTAATGTTGAGGAAAAGTACTAACAAAATTAGATTTAACTCGGCTTTCTGTCTTCTAAGCCAAAAGGTCAAAAAAGAAAAAAAAAAACTGGTATATAAACAAGACTGAATGGGGAAAAAAAACCCACACCGGGATGACAGGCATAATATACAGTTCAGGGGGCCTTCCCACACCCAGCATCCAAGCCGCTAGCAGGGGTAGCGGGACATGTTCTGGTGGCCCCCCTGAATCCCGGGCCGGGAATGACCGTGCCTCCGGCGGCCGGACCAGGGTGCCAAATATACACTTCTGTTTATCAGGAGGCCGGTCCCGGACGCCAAACGGGAAGAGCAGGCTTCCAGGTGGTCGACCCGCATCAACCTGCCAACAAGACCACTGGAGAGAGCTCGGCGACGGTCTCCCAACGGCGAGGAGAAGCCAGAGAGAACCAGGCCAACTATGGTTAATCCCCGCGGTTCCAGGTGCGGGGGAAAGAGGAATGTGACAAGGATAAGGAATCAGTTTGGCGTTATTCAGCGGTGGGTCTGCAGCACCATCTTCGGATCCCACACAAACAGGCGCTGATTGGGCTGGAACCAATCCGGTAGAGAATCACAACTGGACCGACGCTGCACCCACGGTGGGCCCGGATTGGGCCTGAAACCCTCCGGGGATGAACTTGGACTGGGCCGACGCTGCACCCGCGATGGACCCCGATTGGGCCACGGCTGCAACCCCGTCGGACCCCGATTGGGTCAGAACCACTCTGGTGACGAACTCAGACTGACCCGACGCTGCACCTGCGATGGACCCCGATTGGGTCTGAACCACTCCGGTGACGAACTCTGACTGAGCCGACGCTGCACCCGCGATGGACCCCGATTGGATCACGGCTGCACCCACGTCGGACCCCGATTGGGTCAGAACCAATTCGGCGGCAAACTCTGACTGAGCCGATGCTGCCCCCGCGTCGGACCCCGAAAGGATCAGGGCAGGTCCAGCACCGACCTCCAAGTCCGAACCCGGGACCTCCGGTACATCGATTGGCGTCTGCTCTGCACCGGCGACCTTGGGAGAAGGTTCAGAAGAAGAAGAAGAACCGCGATCAGGGACACCGGCAGCACCAGAACCCGGTGAGACAAGCTCGGATGCAGTGGATGGCTGCACCCGGCTCGCCTCCCCAAGAGACAGGCAAAAATGCTCAATAATAGAAAAGACAAAGACAACACTGAGCACTTGCCTGATCTCAAGTTCGGACGCCGTCCAGGCCTTCGACGATCCGGGCTCAGATGGGAGGAGGTCGTCTTCTGGCTCCCATTCAGCCGCGTCGGACTCCGCATCTGGCAAAATGGCTTCTGCAGCCTGAGGACCCTCCGGCGCCATCGTCCACACTGGCAACCTGTACGGCGTGGTGGCAGGGGGCCCCTGGCCCGCTGGGCCGGACTGTTCATCCGTGGAGACCCGGGGACGCTCCGTCGTCGGCGCAGGCTCCATACAGTAGTCCGCTCCCCTCCTCCGTCCTTGATGTGGCTGCGGGGCTGGAATCTTCTGCTCCAGGGCCGCAGGCCCCCTCCTTATCTGATGACGCTTGACTGACGTCCAGGAATGCACCGCAGAGGGGGACACAGAGGCAGCGGGTTTAGTAATTACCTCAGCAGGTGGTGGAGGCTCGGGGGGCTGCGAACCCCGAACCTCACCCCCAGGAGTCAGCAAGAAAAATCACTATTAGGAGAAAAAGAGTGAACTTGTACTCGCCTATCTCCCGGAGGGAGGATGGTGCCTGCTGTAGGAAACGTTGCTCCTTCTTCTTCCCGTCGGGTGGTGGCAGAGGGCTCCCTGGAAGGACGAGGGGGAGCCGCACGTGATGGAATCGGCGTGGGGCTCGCCAGAGCAGAACTCCTCATACACCCAGCAGCTGGAGAAGGCGTCGGAGAAGAGGGGGCGACAGCTGAGACAGGCCGGGCACGACGCGCTGACGGGACAGCGGGGGAAGACGGTCCGGGGAGAGAGGCTGCGGGAGTTCCCTCCTGGTGAGACGCTGAAGAGACAGCTGTCTGGTTAATGGAGTCATTCCAGTGACCCGGATCCGGATCCGGACAGGGTTCTTGCTGAGGATGTCTCTGGCCGCGGCGCCGACGTCTTCAACGGGCCACAGGTGGTGCGAACTCCTGGCCTGGATCGAGGAAGGGATCGGGATCCCAAAGCGGGCAGCGAGGATGCCGTCTGCTCCGCCTCAGGTTGTCTTCTTCCTCGTACATCCGGAGTATCTCGCGTTGGGCGACGATGTCCAGCCTCCTCTCGTCGACTTCTGGGTGGGGAAAGATGGTTGAGCACATCCTCAGCGCAGTCCAGGTACCAGCGTACGTCGGGATGAAAATCGAGGAGGGAGGAGGCGATGATGATTTCATCAACTTCGTCCAGCGCCTCAGTCAGCTTGTGGCTGGGACCCCAAGTGCGGCCCCTCCTCGACGGCATACTTCCAGTACACCGTACCCAGACAGGAAGGAGGAAAGTTCTCCTGAATGCAACTTCATGGAGAACGGCGTCTCCTTCTGGCGGCAGTCTACTGCCAGGACTGGCCCTCACAAGCCAGCATAAGACGCCACAGTCCAGTGAAGTTGCACAGGTGTTTATTAACAATTAGGGAGAGGGAAGGACAAGATAACCAGCTGCGTGGGAAGAGCAGCAAGACTACTTGTTAACATATCGAACAATCCATTGACAGCTGAGATGAGGAACATTCGCTCAGCATCTGACAAGAACAAGGGCAACGGAGTACCAACAATAACTACAATCGATAAACACACTTACACATGAGAAGGAATCATGGATGATCGTTAGATGAACATTTGACGAGACTGCAGCGAGATGCAGCCGCTGGCACCGGCTTTTAAAGCCGGCCGCTAACGACCGCAAATGAAGGGCAACTGTTCAGACCTTGACAGCAGGAAACTCCCCCGAGCATTTGTCCAATCAGAGCCCGGGGAGTCAGAATGACAACACCGCTGTCAAAGCCTGACAGGAATGGTGCGTGGCCCAAGCGCGGACAATAATAGCGCTCGGGTTATGACAGTTATTGCAAACTCTTGATTGCAGTTGTCGCTGCTAAGGGTGGCCCAACCAGTTATTAGGTTTAGGGGGCAATCACTTTTTCACACAGGACCATGTAGGTTTGCATTTTTTTCCCTTAATATTAAACACCTTCATTAAAAAACTGCATCTTGTGTTTACTTGCATTATCTTTATCTAATATTTAAATTTGTTTGATGATCTGAAACACTTAAGTGTGACAAACATACAAAAAAATGAGAAATCAGGAAGGGGGCAAACACTTTTTCACACCCCTGTACTAGGTTTTAGCAAGTTGGATGGATGGATGGATGGATGGATGGATGGATGGATGGATGGATGGATGGTTTCTCCCTTTCGCGGTTGCCACAGCGTATTATCACCTGATAGCTCGATAATTCGCACGTTGATTTGGCAAGGATTTTTTTTATGCAGGATGCCCTTCCTGACACAACCCTGCCCATTTATCTGGGCTTTGTACTGGCACAGGGAGTACACTGGTGTGTGCACCCCCTGTGGCTGGGTAACCAGAATATTACATAAGATCAATTTTTTAAAATTATTTTAACAAAAATAGTGGCCTACTGGAAAGCATGTCCATGTACACACTCAATACTTGGTCGGGGCTCCTTTTGCATGAATTACTGCATCAATGCAGCATGGCATGGAGGTAATCAGCCTGTGACACTGCTGAGGTGTTATGGAGGCCCAGGTTACTTTGATAGCGGCCTTCAGCTCATCTGCATTGTTGGGTCTGGTGTCTCTCATCTTCCTCTTGACAATACTCCATACATTCTCTATGAGGTTTAGGTCTGGAGAGCTAAGACAGTGCTGGCCAATCAATTACAGTGATACCGTGGTCATTAAACCAGGTATTGATACTTTTGGCAGTGTGGGCAGGTGCCAAGTCTTGCTGGAAAATGAAATCAGCAGCTTATCAGCAGAGGGAAGCATGAAGTGCTATAAAATTTCCTGGTAGATTGCTGCGCTGACTTTGGACTTGATAAAACACAGTGGACCAACACGAACAGATAACATTACTCCCCAAATCATCACTGACTATGGAAACTACACTGGATCTCAAGCAACTTGCATCCGATGCCTCTCCACTCTTCCATCAGACTCTGGGATTTTGATTTCAAAATGAAATACAAAATTTACACTAATCTGACAAGAGGACTTTGGACCATTGAGCAACTCCAGTCTGTTTTCTCCTTAGCCCAGGTAAGATGCTTCTGATGCTGTCTGTGGTTCAGGAGTGGCTTGACACAACAAATGCAACAGTTAGCTTTAGCTTAGCTTTATCAGCTTTATTGGCCAAGTATGCACAACACATACAAGGAATTTGACTTTGGCTAAAAACTTGCTCTCGTTGTTCAGGTGGAGGATTTAAATAAGGATTCAATGACAACAGAGTATGTACAGTAAATTACAGTCTGTCCACGTTTCTATAAAAGGATGCAAATATATACAGGAATATATGCAGTTATTTACTCAGACTAACCACACTTTGCAGAAATATATGAAAAAATATACAGTCACACAGTATTTCAATGTGAACTCAGATTCAGTGATATAATGTGAATGAAGTAAAAAGCAGTGTGAGAGTTATGTGCAATGTAATAATGGATGAAAAGTCATGAGTACAGCAACAGGTAGGACTACGTGAATGTTAGGAGTTCATCAGAGTGATGGCTTGAGGAAAGAAACTGTTCCCGTGACGGGTGGTTTTGACCTTCAGTGATCTGTAACGACGGCCAGAAGATAGAAGTTCAAACAGTTTGTGGCCAGGGTGTGATGGGTCAGCACAGATGTTTCCCGCCCGTTTCCTGGTTATGGACCGATATAAGTTCTCAATGGAGGGTAGGTCGGTACCAATGATCCTCTCCGCAGACTTAATGATCCGCTGCAGTCTGGTCTTGTCCTGTTTAGTGGCAGATCCAAACCAGACAGTGATGGAAAAGCAGAGGACAGATTGGATGATGGCGGTGTAGAAGACAACCAGCAGCTCCTGAGGCAAATCAAACTTCTTGAGCTGACGCAGAAAAAAACAACCTCTGCTGGGTCTTTTTCCGGACAGTGTCTATATGGGAGGACCACTTCAGGTTCCGGGAGATCGTGGTACCCAGAAACTTGAAGGAGTCCACAGTGGACACTGTGTTGTTGAGGATGGTGAGAGGGGGAATGAAGGGGGGTGTCGCCTGAAATCCACAGTCATCTCCACCGTTTTGGCTGGGTTAAGTTCAAGATGGTTCCGGCTGCACCAGAGGATCAGCTGCTCCACCTCCCGCCTGTATGCAGACTCATCATCATCCCGGATCAAACCGATGACTGTGGTGTCATCCACAAACTTCAGGAGCTTCACCGAAGGGTCCTCTGAGGTGCAGTCATTGGAGTAGAGGGAGAAGAGCAGTGGGGAATGGACACATCCTTGGGGGGCGCCAGTACTAATTTTTCGGGAGCTGGATGTAAATCTCCCTAGCTTCACCTGTTGCCACCTGTCAGCCAGAAAGCTGGAGATCCACTGGCAGGTGGAGGGGGGCACCTTGAGCTGGAGGAGTTTCTGATGAAGAATGCCTGGGATGATGGTGTTGAACGCTGAGCTGAAGTCGACAAACAGGATCCTGGCGTACGTCCCTGGGGAGTCAAGGTGTTGCAGGATGTAGTGTAGTCCCATATTCACTGCATCATCCACTGACCTGTTTGACCGGTAGGCAAACTGCAGTGGGTCCATCAGGGGGCCTGTGATGACCTTCAGGTGGTTCAGCACCAATCTCTCCAAGGATTTCATGACCACAGAGGTCAGGGCAACAGGTCTGTAGTTGTTTAATCCTGTAACAAAGGGTTTCTTGGGAACTGGAATGATGATGGAGCGTTTGAAGCAGGAAGGCACTTCACGCAGCTCCAGTGATCTGTTAAAGATCCGGGTGAAGATGGGGGCCAACTCGTTGGAGCAGACTCTCAGGCAGGACGGAGACACACCATCAGGTCCTGCAGCCTTCTTGATCTTTTGTCTCTGAAAGACCTGGCGCACCTCCTCTTCACAGATCGTTAGTGCTGGTGGGAGGTCAGAATGGAGGAGGGATGGAGTTCCTGGGGCTGCAGATAATCCTTTTGTGTGGGTGGGAGGTGAGAACTGTAGGTTCTTTTCAAACCTGCAGTAAAAGCTGTCTAGGTCGTTAGCCAGCTGGAGGTTTTCCACAGGGTGGGGGGATGGTCTCCTGTAGTTGGTGATATTCTGCAGGCCTCTCCAGACAGAAGCAGAGTTGTTGGCTGAGAAGTTTTTTTGTAACTTCACACTGTAGCTCCTCTTAGCAAGCCTGATTTCCTTCGTCAGCATGTTTCTGGCCTGCTTGTACAGAGTCCAGTCACCAGTCCTGTAGGCCTCCTCCTTGGTCTGACGTAGCTGCTTCAGTTTAGGAATGAACCAGGGTTTATTGTTGTGGTATGTGCAGAAGGTCTTGGTCTGCACACACATGTCCTCGCAGAAACAGATGTATGATGTCACAGTGTCAGTGAGTTCATTTAGGTTAATGGCTGCAGCTTCAAAAACACTCCAATCTGTACAGTCAAAGCAGGCTTGTAACTCCAGCTTTGATTCCTCAGTCCATTTCTTCACAGTCCTTACAACAGACTTGGAAGTTTTTAGTTTCTGTCTGTATGTTGGAATAAGATGGAGCAGACAATGGTCAGAAAAACCCAGAGCTGCACGGGGGACAGCATGATAGGCGTTTCTTAAAACTGTGTAACAGTGGTCAAGTGTATTTGTGTCCCTGGTGGGGCATTTAATATGCTGTCTGTATTTAGGAAGCTCATTTGTGAGATTAGCTCTATTGAAATCACCCAGAATGATAAGCAGAGAGTCTGGATGTTTTTCCTCCACGTCTGCTATCTGGTCAGCGAGGTGCTGCAGTGCCTCCGTTGTACAAGCAGCAGGCGGGATATAAATTCCGACCAGAATAAACGAGGAGAACTCTCGCGGTGAATAAAAGGGTTTACAGTTTATGAACAGTGACTCTAGGTTAGGGCTACAAAACTTCTTCAACACTGTGACATCAGTACACCAACCTTCGTTTATGTAGAAGCAGATTCCACCACCTTTAGTCTTTCCAGAGAATTCTCGGCTGCGATCAGCGCGAAACAGCTGGAATCCGTCCAGGCGGACCGCGCTGTCCGGGATGTGTTCACTCAGCCAGGACTCCGTGAAACAAAGGGCGCCAGATCTGCTAAAATCCCGGTTTTTGTGAGTCAGGAGCAGCAGTTCATCCATTTTGTTCCCCAAAGAGCGGATATTTGCCAGATGGATCGATGGGAGCGGCGTGCAAAATCCTCGTTTCTTCAGCCTGACTAGCGCACCGGCACGTTTACCATGCCGCCTTCGTTTCCAGCCAGTGCCAATAGCCGCTGCTCCCACAGCTAAGATCGACTGAAAAAACTTCAGATCAGCAGCAGACACTGGCGGAGAAGTTGCATTGGGAGGTAGTCTGAGTGAAAGTAGTTCACTCAGACTACACTCAGTTGCAGCCCATGTCCTGAATATGTCTGTGTGTGGTGGCTCTTGAAGCACTGACTCCTGCCACAGTTCACTTCTTGTGAATCTCCCCCAAATTCTTGAATGGGCTTTGCTTCACAATCATCTCAAGGCTGCTGTTATCCTTGTTGCTTGTGCGCCTTTTTCTGCCACACTTTTTCCTCCCATTCAACTTTCCATTAATATGATTGGATACAGCACCCTGAGAACAGCCACCTTCTTTAGCAATGACGTTTTGTGACTTACCCTCCTTGTGGAGGCTGTCAGTGATGTCTTCTGGACAACTGTCAAGTCAGCATTCTTCCCCATGATTGTGAAGACTACTGAACCACACTAAAAGTCCATTTAAAGTCTCAGGAAACCTTTACAGGTGCTTGGAGTTAATTAGCTGTTTAGAATGTGACACCATGAGTCTACATTGAACTTTTTACAATATTAATTTTTTTTGAGAAACTATGGTGCGCATTTAGGGCCCATATATAGTATGCATGTATGGTATGCATTTTCCCTCACATATGTTCAGTAGGCATGACGGTGCATACTCTGGGAACTTCACGTCTAAACAGCCAAGAAGTCCGGACCCGGCGGAGACCTCGGGAGGTGTGAAGTGGTTTCTTGAAAGACGGGAAGTCAAAGAGAATGTCCCAGCAGGAGCCCCCGAGGCTGAAGAGCTGAAAGACAATAGGGACGCCAAGGAGCCTCGGAAGCTATATGTTTACTGAAGGACTGTGGGCTGGGAATGTAATATTTGATGTTGGGGGGTTTTGTGTCTCTGGAGAGTATAAGAGCTGTGTGGAATGATTGTTCTCCCTCTTTTGTTGAGATACGTGCTTGATAGAGGATGTAGACTTTCAATAAACCTTTCCTGAGAAATAAACTCAGTCTTGTTTGTGAAGGCATCCTCTACACTGGTGACCTACGACAAACCATGGCCGGTGACGGCGAGCTTTCTGCACCGGACTCTTCAGGAGCCAACCGGGTTAACGCAGCTACAGCACTACAGCTGCCCGATTTCTGGCAACATAACCCGCGCTCCTGGTTTACCACTGTGGAGGCGCAGTTCCACCTTTGGGGAATCTCAGCGGACGCAACGAGGTTCTACCATGTCGTCGCGAAGCTGGACAGCCTCACAGTGCAGCGGGTGGAGAGCCTGACCAACCACCCGCCCGAAGACGACAAGTATGGCGCACTGAAAGCCGCTCTCATTCGAGCCTTCACTCCCTCGCGGGGAGAGCGAGCAGAGAAGCTCCTGGCGCTGACAGAAGGGGAAGCAGACAGGCCGGCAGATCTGATGGCGAAGATGACGAGCCTGAGAGGCGAGGATGACGACAGCTTTATCTTCGCCCACCTCTTTCTCAGAACGCTACCGCCAGCGGTGAGAGTCACCCTGGCCAGCTCACAGCTACTCAACAACCGTGACTACCACGAGCTGGGCCAGGAGGCGCAGCGGCTCGTCGACGCCCATAGACGACACGCAGCCACGACGGCAGCAGCAGAGCTGAACGCACCCCCACGAGACGAGGGGAGACCAGAGGCTGCAGCACCGGACCCACTGACGTCGGCAGTGGCAGAGGCCAGGAGAAGCGGGGCTGACAACACCCTCTGTTTCTACCATCGACGCTTCGCCGAGAGAGCGCACAGATGCACCCCACCGTGCCGATACCAGCGCCAGGGAAACACCAGGACCGAGAGCCGGTAGCAGCTGCGACTCACGGCATGAAGAACAAGCTGCTTTTCATGACAGACGCAAATTCGGGGAAAGAATTCCTGGTGGACACGGGCTCCCAGCTGAGTTTTGTCAAGCCTGCCTACGCGGACATGCTGACGCCTGCCAGCGGACCCCTGGTGGTAGCGGCGAACGGCTCCACGATCAAAACCTATGGGGAGAAGACGCTCCTCCTATCTCTCCACGGCCGCACCTTCGAGTGGACCTTCGTCGTGGCCGCAGTTAGCAACAACATGCTAGGTGCTGACTTTTTATGCTCAAACAGTTTATTGGTTGATCTTGCTAATAGACTTTTTACTCTATCTCCTGCACAGCTCGGGTGGCCCTGCCTTCTGCACATCCCAATGTCACAGCTGCGGGTGTAAGTTTCATGCACTACTCAATCATTTTCCAACGCTCACGGTCCCAACATTTTCAGCGTCAGTTGCCAAACATGGGGTCGAGCATTTCATAACTACCTCTGGCCCCCCTGTTTTTGCAAAAGCTCGGCGCTTGGACCCAGCTAAACTGGCCATCGCGCACGAGGAATTTGCCAACTTGGAAAAACTGGGCATTATTAGACGCTCTAACAGCCCTTGGTCGTCACCCCTGCACATGGTGCCCAAGGTTGACGGCTCGTGGCGCCCTTGCGGTGATTTCCGCAGATTAAATAATGCTTCAGCACACGACCGCTACCCGATTCCGCACATCCAGGACTTTTCGGCACATTTGGCGGGGGCGCGCATCTTTTCCAAAATAAATTTGGTGCGCGGTTATCACCAAGTCCCAGTCCGCGCGCAAGACATACCCAAAACGGCAGTTATAACCCCTTTCGGGCTCTTCGAGTTTTTGTGCATGCCTTTCGGCCTCGAAGGCGCCGCACAGATGTTCCAACGCATGATGGATGCAGTGCTGCGTGGCCTCCCTTTTGTGTTCGCTTATTTGGATGATATTTTGGTAGCCAGTACATCTGAAGCCACTGAACACGAACGCCACCTCACAGCCGTTTTTCAGAGGCTGACAGAACACGGGCTGATAATTAACCCAGCGAAATGCCAGTTCGGGGTAGCGCAAATCAATTTTTTTGGGCACCGCGTGTCTCCAGAGGGCGCGGTCCCGCTGCCTGATAAAGTGTGCGCGATAATGGATTTCCCTCAACCGCAGACAATTAAGGCACTGCAAGAATTTTTGGGGATGGTCAATTTTTATAACCGCTTCCTCCCCAACGCGGCACGGCTCATGCATCCATTGTACGCGGCACTAAAGAAGCAAAAACCTGCATCTAAGGTCGAGTGGTCCCCGGACCGGGAGCGCGCTTTCTCACAAGTCAAATCGGCCCTCGCGAACGCTGCGTTATTGGCACACCCGGTGCCAGCAGCTCGCATGGTGCTAACCACAGACGCTTCCGACGTGGCAGTGAGAGCGGTTGTCGAGCAACTGGTAGCAGGGAGCTGGCAACCACTTGCGTTTTTCAGCAAAACATTGCGCGATAACGAGCGTAAATACAGCGCGTTTGATAGGGAGCTTTTAGCCCTGCATTTGGCCATCCGCCACTTCCAGTTCTGGTTGGAGGGGCGCCATTTCACCACCTTTGTAGACCACAAACCATTAACATTTGCAATGGCCAAAATTTCAGAGCCTTGGTCGGGCCGACAACAGAGACAGCTCGCTGCGATTTCGGAGTTTACCACCGACATTCAACACGTGGCGGGCAAACACAATGTCGTGGCAGATTGCCTCTCTCGCGCAGTTGCACTGCCAGGCCCCCAGGGGGCAGACTCAGCGGCTGTAGACGCGGGCCAGGCTTGCGGCGCGGAAGCGCTCACAGCCCCGGTCTGCATTGGGTTAGATTATGCAGC
Source organism: Pholidichthys leucotaenia (assembly GCA_020510985.1). Classification (NCBI taxonomy): domain Eukaryota; kingdom Metazoa; phylum Chordata; class Actinopteri; order Cichliformes; family Pholidichthyidae; genus Pholidichthys; species Pholidichthys leucotaenia. The sequence continues at coordinate 32,076,815 of CM035845.1, read as the reverse complement.
CATGGCCGCCGAGCAGGTTAACGATGCGGACGTGCGCGCGCGCCAGTCTGGGCCAACAGGGCTAAGGCTGGAGCACAGAGTGCATCAAAGAGGTATGCCCCCCCCTAATCTGCGATATCTCCACGGGGCGCCCCCACCCCGTGGTCCCAGCTGCGTGGCGTCGCCGCGTTTTTGACTTAATACATTCGCTGGCACATCCGGGCGTTCGCGCGTCGATCAAAATGGTGGGAGAGAAGTTTGTTTGGCCGGGGCTGCATAAACAGGTCAAAGAATGGGCTGCAGCCTGCGCAGCGTGTCAAAGAGCAAAGGTACACAAGCACACGCGGGCCCCTCTAGAACCTTTTCACATCCCAGCCAAACGCTTCGACCACGTGCATGTTGACTTGGTGGGACCCCTCCCGCTGTCACAGGGGTTCACACACCTTCTAACTATGGTGGACCGCACTACGCGCTGGCCAGAGGCGATTCCCCTGGCGTCAACCACAGCAGCAGACGTTGCGCGTGCTTTTTTAACGACTTGGGTCACGCGCTTTGGAGTCCCGTCAGACATAACGTCTGACAGAGGACCCCAATTTGTTTCCGAGCTCTGGTCATCCATGGCACTCAGCCTGGGGGTGAAAATTCATCGCACCACTGCGTATAACCCCCAGGCCAACGGTTTGTGCGAACGCTTTCACAGGTCATTGAAAGCTGCCCTCAGAGCGGCTCTCACGGACACAAATTGGGTTGATAAGCTTCCATGGGTTTTATTAGGGTTGCATTCGGCACCTAAAGAAGATTTGCAAGCCTCTCCGGCCGAGCTAGTCTTCGCCCAACCTCTCCGGTTACTGGGAGAATTCCTTCCTGAGAACCCCACACCAGATCGCCACCCCGCTCAGCTGCTGCAGAGCGACGCGGGATCAAACACCCTCCCCGGCCCAGTTCATCACAGTTTTCCACGCGTTTTGTGCCTAAAGCCTTAAAGAATGCAGAATTCGTCTTTGTTAGACACGACGCACAGAGGTTAGGTTTAAGACCACCTTATGATGGACCGTTCAGAGTGTTAGAAACCGGGGAAGAACATTTTTTGCTCGATTTGGGAGACAGGAGGGAATTAGTCTGCATTAACAGACTCAAACCCGCTTTTGTGTTAGCTGATGAACAAGTGCAGGTAGCCAGGGCCCCTCGTCGGGGCAGGCCACCGGGGAGACACTCTGCTAAGTTTTCACGACGATGTGCTAATGACTCTGATCCACAGATGCAAGAGACAGCCACAGGCAGAGCGAGACCTGCTCACAGCAGGTATGGCAGGCAGTTGAAGCCCAGGCAGTTGGATGTGTGATATGTTGTGCCAAAATTTTTTTTCATTTTCGTTCTGTGTAATATGTCATGATTCTATGCATCTGGGGTGTAAGTTGTCCTTATTTAGACATTTGGGGGGGGGGGGGGGTTATATGGTGCGCATTTAGGGCCCATATATAGTATGCATGTATGGTATGCATTTTCCCTCACATATGTTCAGTAGGCATGACGGTGCATACTCTGGGAACTTCATGTCTAAACGGCCAAGAAGTCCGGACCCGGCGGAGACCTCGGGAGGTGTGAAGTGGTTTCTTGAAAGACGGGAAGTCAGAGAGAATGTCCCAGCAGGAGCCCCCGAGGCTGAAGAGTTGAAAGACAATAGGGACGCCAAGGAGCCTCGGAAGCTATATGTTTACTGAAGGACTGTGGGCTGGGAATGTAATATTTGATGTTGGGGGTTTTTGTGTCTCTGGAGAGTATAAGAGCTGTGTGGAATGATTGTTCTCCCTCTTTTGTTGAGATACGTGCTTGATAGAGGATGTAGACTTTCAATAAACCTTTCCTGAGAAATAAACTCAGTCTCGTTTGTGAAGGCATCCTCTACAAAACTACATTTTAGGTTTTCATGAGCTGTAAGCCATAACCATCAAAATTAAAAGAAAAAAAAAACACTTGAAATGTATCACTCTGTGTGTAGTGAATCCATATGAGTTTCATTTTTTTAACTTAATTACTGAAATAAATCAACTTTTCGATGACATTCTAATTTATTGAGATGTACCTGTGTATATAAAACCTCTGACAAAATTTGAATCAATATTTTCTGAGCTAGAATAGAAAAACAATGATTTAAACTCTGATTACAATTCATTTGCAGTCACAAAGTTGTCACAGTATACACAAGGTTAATGCACAGCTTTGCCAGTCAACAAGTATGCATTTTTGAAGGTAATTTCTAACTGTCCTAAAAAATATTGAGGGTGTACTTGCAGCACTGGGGGGCCCACATGTGGCTGAGGAGGCTCTATGCATTTGCATACTCTGTGTATAGCCTGAAATGGTACAAAATTGACACGAAAGTGTTTTGGCAAAGACACCTGACTTAAAGTGCAAGAACCCTTTCAATCTCCTTATGAGGACTTTGTGGGGTTGGCATGTATAGCAAGTCAAAATACCATCACCAAAGGAAATCTAGACTGAAAGGCACAAACAGATGAAAATGATGTAAAACCTTCATCTAGTCACTAGATAAAGGATTAGGAGCCAAGTATACCAAGTGAATAACTAGCAAGCAAAAAATATCACATTAACTGATCGTTGATAAGTTTTTTTCTTAATGTAAATTTCTAAACAGTAAATAAGCATACATGTCAGTGGAGAGATACCTGATTTTCACTGCTGTGCAATTTGAGTATTCTCTCCCACAGCTTAAACTAAAGTTGAAAACTAAAACGTAACTAACGTGTCTTTGCGAGGTGTATTCTGTGGCTCAAAGAAAATTCTCAAAACCAGTGAAACTGACAACAAATAGAAAGTCTATTGCTAACAACTGAAATGATAAACTCTGTACAGCATGGCGTTCTTATTATCCAGTTTTATGTGACAGTCAATTTCTTGTGCTGAGAACACTTTCAAAGCACCTCCTGAATTTTGCCCAATTACTGTAAAACTCTATAACAGTGAAAGGAAAGCATTTAGCATCCCTCAATAACACAGAGTACAACTCGCCTGAGGACATATACATGAGAATAGTTCTTACCCTCCATCATTAAACTCTAATCATATAATTATGAAGCCTACTCCCTGTTTGGATTTATGTTTGCACACAAGGTACAAGCTCTTTTATAATGAACACACAAATCAACTTTTATTTTTCCCCTCACTGTAATGTCTTTAAACAGATATTAACCCACTATTCTTTTCTGTTTGAAGTCTGCTCTTTGTTGCACATTTCACTGTTCCGTTGTATGGCTCAAAACAGACAACCATTTCCACCTTCTGCCGTCTCACTCTCTTCGCCTTTTGCTGGGGAATTGGAGCTTATTGTGTCCAATGTAGCAATCCAATTATGAAGCAGAGCTCCGTTACAAGGTTGCTATGACAGAATCAATGAAAACAATATAAAAGGGTCCCATTTTATACACATGTTACCAGGAAAGGGCCAAAGTGTTGTGAGAGAGATTCAAAATGAAGCCAACACTAATAACTCAATGATTTAAAGAGTTAGACTAAGTCAGGCTGCCCTATACTTTGGGTAACCATTTTTTGTTTTTTACTTTTTCTTGTTCCTTTGCATAAAATGTTATTTCCTAATTGCTTAGGTTGAGATTTGTTCATTTACATCCTTGCCCATTGTGTTTACATTGTTGTCATGGCAAAAGTGTGTCAGAATATGATGTCATCACAGACATTCCCAGGCTTTCTGCTCCTGCTGAGTCTGTGCATCGTCTGTAGAGTTACAACCCAGTGCTGCATTTTACTCCACACGTAAATGGTTCACTAACGGTTCCTGAGGACTAGAAGAGAGGCCAGTTTTGCTTATTCCTCTACATGCTGCTGTGCCAGCTAGCTTTTTAACAAGTTATAGCACCCAGTTGGGCATGTTATTAGCTCTCCTGTAGAAGCAGTCAAAGAATGAAGAATACGTGCATCACTTGTAGCAGCTAAGAGAGCCGACTTTGGGAATAAGTGAAGAAGCTTGATAGACAACTTGTTGTATGAGGAGCTAAATGAACCAGCATGGAGATAAGTGAGAAGTTTTGTGTGCAATGTATAATGGGAGCCAGTGAAGCTATAACAAGATAGCCGATTAGCAGCTACAGCACATTAGCATGATGGTTAACAGAGCAATAGGGCTGTCTACACATCCGGGTACTTCATGTAAATGCGCAACGCGTGGAGGTAAGAAAAACCGGCAGTTTACCATTGAAACAATACGGCATATCAATATTATGACGAACTTTCACCGCAAGATTGGATCAGATATGATCAAAAACTTTAAATCTGTGTCCTCAAAAAGTGTCCCTACCGTCTACCAGCCAGTATGTGGAAGAATTATTCAACAGAGTGTCCAGAAACAATATTTATTGATATTTGTAACAACGAATAAATGCACCACCTTGGCTGTACACTGGTGGAACACTCCAATAACAGAAAATAAATTGCACCTGCTGTGGAAATCCCCAAAAAGCCGTCATGTTTAGGTTTGCAAAATTTATCCACCAGAGCTCACAGGAAAAACAGCCTCCCGTCTCCCGTACACTCCTGTTTATTTACGCTGGTTCGCCCTGCTAATCCCGACACTTCATTTCAGCTCTACAGAGTTTCGGTCCATTTGTCAGCAGGAGAGTGTCAGTCTTATTATTAAACTAGTTTAATTGCAATGTTAATATACATTTACTCTGAGACTGATAAACAGCTCAAATAGGAATTAATATTTCTAACAAGCTGACGCGTTTCTATGCTAGTGTTATTTTTGCAATTAACTGCCTCTGATGCAAATGTGGGTGTTTTTCACATGTTTGCATTAACTTTAAGTTACTTTTAATGATAAATAAGAGTCATAGTTTAGTAAAGAGACATGCCTAGAGCAGGAGCAATCTTCATTTGTATCCAGACCGAGATGTGGGTCATATCATCCCTCAGCCAACTCATATGAAAAGGCAGGCCACAAAATCCTCCTTTGGTAATCTCTGCTGGCTGATAAAAAACTTGTATTCTGATTGCCATCACCATCTTTCAAAAGATGGTGATGGCTACATGACCCAGTTGCACACCCTTTCGCCATTTTTTTTGTTTAAATTTAGCTAACATTGCTATAGAAATGCATTGAAATGGTCATTTTTGATACCTCTGCACGTCGTTCTGTGCATTCATGAGATCGGTGACGTGCGTGTAGACAGCCCTTTTGCAGTCACAACAATGCAGCAGTTGTTATTCTATGAATCTGAGGAGAGGTATGACCTTTGAGAGGCAAGATTCTTAGGCTACTTACTTACTCTAAAGCTAAAAGATACTATTTTGATTGAGCCCAATAGTGAAGAACAACTAGCTGAAGACAGAGAGAAAAATGCTGATTGCTATGCTGAGCTTATGAGATTGATTAATGATAAAAGCCTATTGAAATTAATCATAGAAAAGTGTGTGATTATTTTTTCAACTTAAAACAATATTTCCAAAGTCATTTTGATGGTACACCAGCCTTTGACCAGATGAATGTCACTTCCACCATAGCATGAGCAGATCTGCAACAGCACATGCTGTTGCAGATGAAATGATTGCATGACTATTGCATGGCAAATGAAGCATTTGTCATGCAATCAAAATTATTCAACCCCCATTGCAATTTTAGGTTTAGTGGCAAAATGTAAAATTTTTCACGTGTTTGCAATAAACAAATTACACAAGAACAATAAAACTAAAATTACAAGAATTTTATTCAAATGTTATTGAAATTCATCACTAAATCCCACTTTCAATGACTACTGCAGTCTCAAAATTATTCAACCCCCTGAATAAAATTCCTCATAAGCAGTGGCAGTCACGGCTTGTGTGACACCCTGGGCAGACCATCTCTGCCCAGGGCAAGTGGAGTGAACTGCAGCTCATTTAATGCAAATGTTTTTCATAGATGTAGTCACTTAGCACTGTATAACAAAGTAGAATAAAAAAAGAACTAGGTAGAGACACAATAAAATAGAAATAAAAACAAACTTTGCATAATTTCAAAATATGAATCCATTAAAAATTTGACACATCAGAAAGCCTGATAAAACAAAAATGTTTTCAGCTGCTTTGTAATATATATATCATGTCTCTCTGTCACACACATTAAGAGGTCTGCTAGTTTATGAAACCAACTTTAAGTTTCAGCAGTGGTTGCTGCATAAGACTACATATTTCTATTTATTGCATAGGTAGCACGATTATATACAAATCAGCATCGATATTCCACAGTTACCTGGAATAGAAATTAGTTTGAAAATGAGACTGAGATCCGTGACCCTCACCTGGTTATATCCCATTCACACTTCCAATGGATGCCTGATGAGGAGGAGGCGCTGTAACTTTCCGTTAACAGACGCCTAGGTGGATATGCAGCATGACTGTCTCCGTCAGCTGTGGAGAGACATCACCCTGTCCTGAATCAAGTCTCCCTTCAGCTCTGCTCTGTAGTGATGTGCGGAACGATCCTGAAATATCGATACCCCGATACCGGATCTTTATGCTCTAAAATCGATTATTTTCGACAATATTTTCGACAATATTTTCGACAATATATCGACAATATCGATACTTTTGATACTTAAGTCATTTGAGGTAAGGTATATCCTTAACAGGAACACGGTGAAAAGTAACTAAACTATTGAGATGTTGTCTAAGTGACACGCGGTTGGTGGGACTACTTTTTCTTCCGCCTGGGTAAGTGCGTCATGCGTTTTTTTTTAGATTTAAAATACATATTAGGTGTAGTCGCATAAAATATCGGTATCGCCGATACCAGCCTGAATTTTACTCAGTATCGGATCAGAAAGGAAATCCGTGGTATCAAACATCACTACTGCTCTGTGCTTGTTCTGTGCGTCATGGCCCCACGTTAACTTTTACCCTGTGATGCTTTGCTTCTCCTTTCTGTGACAGCTCCTCCGAAACAAAAGTATTCCGCTTTCTATGGCGCTGAACATGAAACACAACACACAGCCCCACCAAATAAAAAGTGCAAGCGTGCACACAGAAACATATTTTTTAAAAACTTGATAGCAATCTGTGAAACAAAAACAATTCAGTACTGCTCTATAAAGCAAATTCTTCTGGCTACACACTGGTCAGAGCAGGTGTGGGAGGGGCTGTTACGTGTTTGGAAGAAGAGAAGGGAGGAAATGGAGGACGGTGATTGCGCTGCAGACAGGGAGAGGAGCATCCTGCCTGTAGAGGGCACCTATTTGCTACAAATGAGCTGAGTACAATAAATATGAATCTTTTTTTTCCTCATTCTTGTGGCGCCCCCTAGAAAACACCACCCTGTGCAACTGCCCATGTGGCCCATATCAAAAACCACCACTGTTCGTACGTGAGAGCACATATTTGCAAATCAGGTGTAGTCTCAAGAACACCTGATGCAACCAATCAAGGGCTTTATCAGTTGTATCAAGTGTGCTTGAGATAGAACACCTCAAATACTTGGACTGTTGATGGTTACGTTTGATTGTATGTTAGAAATATGTTGTCAAGAGAATTGTCCAAAAAGTTCTGAGACGAGATCATTGCCTTGTACAAAAAAGGAAAAGGACACAAAAGCAAAATAGCAAAGGCAAGGCTAGAGATACAGTTGGAAGAATAGTTCGCAAGTTTAAAGTTAAAGGAACAGTGGCTACACTACCAAGACGTGGCTGAAAGAGGAAACTGCGACCAGAGTCCTGAGGAGGCAGGCGGTCAAAAACCCTCGACTGGCTGCAAAAGACCTGCAACAAGACTTGGTGGTAGCAGGCACTGTGGTTTTAGTTTCCACAGTAAGGCACATACTAAATGCTGAAGGGCTCCATGCTCGAAATTCAAGACATACACCACAAATGACCGAAAAGTACAAAAAAAAAATTGAACTTTTTGGGCCTATGGAGCAGCAGTATGTCTGGAGGAGGAAGAATGAAACATATGCTGAAAAGAACACCCTGCCTACAGTGAAGCGTGGTGGTGGCTAAGTGATGCTCTGGGGTTGCTTCACTTTGTCTGACAATGGAAATCTGCAGCGGGTGGTGGGGAAGAGTCAATCAAATATCAGGAGATCCTGGGAGAAAATGTCATGCCATCTGTGAGGAAGCTGAAGCTCCATTGGTCCTTCAAACAGGACAATGATCCCAAGCATACCTCAAAGTCCGCCAAGGCTTGGTTTCAGAAGAAGTCCTGGAAGATACTAGAGTGGCCTGATTTGAACCCATTGAAAACCACTGGTGGAATTTGAAAAAGGTGGTTGCAGCACACAAACCAAAGAATGTTAGTGAACTGGAGGCCTCTGACTAGGGATGGGCAATATCAGCAATTTTCCTTTTGCTACGATATCATTAATTTATGGGACTTTTTCTTTGATTCCGATACCGATACCAATACTTTTTGCTCCTTAAAGGAAAATCACATGATTGCAGTTTCATTAACAACTTTTTTGTAAGGGCAATATGAAATATGAATAAAACTCATGAACAAAAATACTTGAAAGAAATGCTTATAAAATGATAATAAAACAGATCAATGAACAAAGTAAATAAAAAATACAATGAACTATAATTCAGTTATAATAAAAATAATTAAGACTTAAAATGAATGCAAAATTAATTCAATTTCTTAATGTGATTCTCAGTCATTCAGGCGGGTAAGTATGCTTACCCGCCTGATGAAAGCTCAGTACTGGATGAAAGCTCAGTACTGGATGAATGCTGGATGAAAGCTCAGTCAAGTCAACTGGATTCAAGTAGTTTTTACTTCTGAAATGTTTCACCACTCATCCAAATTCTATGATAACACCAAACAGCATATATGTGTAATTTTTTCACAATGCATTGGGGTTTTTTTTCTATTTTTTATTTTATTATTTATTTATTTATTTTTAAACTATTATTTTACAAACTTAACCCAATGACTGTGGCTGGCGCTCCGTTGCGCCATCAGCCCCTAGTGGTGAAGGTTTTTTAAAGAAAATATTCAGTTCAGATATCAGAGATTTCCAAAGCTATAACTTGATAGTGGTAAGAGATAATGGCTTTCTTTCAACTAGAAAGCTGTAGAATTTGATCCAAAGTTTGAGATAGAAATAAATTTACGCTTCTAATTTGCATAATGCCATGGCAGCAATATCGAATTACATAACTTTGAGTCAAAAGTGGACTTTGGGTATATTTACACAAAGAATGGTTCTGCTTTTTGTCACCGTTTCTTGTTTTGGGCATTTTGTTATCTTATCTTCAAAGTATATGAACCAGAAAATCAGTATAATGCAGTACAATAAGTAAACTAAATGAATAAACAAACACAGACATTCGTCACTTACCGCTGGCGAAGGCGGCTCGCTTCACCTTTCTTGCGGCATCTTGGCCGTTATTTTCTCTTCTGTCGGGCATTTTTGCTTTCTCTCCAACATCCAGAAACTGATATGATTATCCCACCTCAATTTTGCTTTTATTCCGCCGCTATTTATCTCATATAACGACCGGGAACCGGCGCGATTGGTCTGTGGACTCACATGGCACTAGGGGCGACAACAGGTGAAAATCAACCAGCTTCGCCCACCCTTTGTTATAAGCTAAATACATAATCTAAATAATCTCTTTTTTTGAATCATAGTTGGCAAATTTGGCAGCAAATGCTCCTCCATCTGCAACCAAGTGCATCCACAGCAATCAGTAACGTCCATATGTGTTTGTCTAAATCACCATAGAATTTGGATGAATGGTGTAACATTTCAGAATAATACTTCTTCTGCTGCCCGCGACTAAGCTAACTCTGCTCTGCATTGGAGTCAGTGACTGCTTGACTGGAGGCTGCCAGTGCAGTGAGTCTTCAGCTGTGACATCTGATAGGTTGTCATAATCATGTGACACAGCAGATCATCTCTAAAATATGCCTGGGCTGGTTTTTCATCCATTTTCACACATAAATTTAATGACTAAAACTCTCAGAAGTGAAACCAAATTGCACGTTTTGTATTAACACGGTGGTATCGTGATATTATAAAAAGTATCGACTCCAAAGTATTGATCAACTGGTATCAAAGCTGCTAGAAGCTGGTGTCTGGCTATGCATCATGTTTGCAGCAGGTCATAACAGCAAAAGGATGCTCTAAGTACTAAAGATGCTTGTCAAGGGGTCGAATAATTTTGAAATTGCAGTAGTCATTAAAAGTGGCATTTTGTGTTGAGTCTGCAGAAAACACTTGCAATATTAGTTGTGTTGAGCTTATTGAATTGTTCTTGTTGTTTTGTTTATTGCAAACAGCTGCTAGTTTGTACATTTTGCCAATAAACCTAATTTGCAGTGGGAGTTGAATAATTTTGATTGAGTCCCTTTAGCCAATCATGGGCCAAGATTTTAGCCAGCAACTAACCAAGCGCTCTGTGATTGACTGTTGGAAGTGAGGAAGTAAAACATACCAGCTGTGTTCTTTTCATTGCTCCTTCCAGGAATAGAAAGGTTACATAATGATGCTTTAAGAAATCAAGATGAAACCCCTACAGCATTTTTGAACATTTTAGAACCTTACTGATTTCAGTTTCAGTTGTGTTAAGGCTTTGACTAACTAATAGTGGGATCATATGAATAAAGAAGTGCAAAGAAAGAGTTCAGCTATTAAGGAGACTTCTTTGCATTTCAGCAATTAATGTAAGGCAGACATCAAAAATTATACACATATATTGACAGATGTATACAATCTAGTAATTAAAGGTTACCACGGCAGTCATTTTTTTAATTTGCCTACACATTGAACATAATTTGAGCTTTAGTCTTTATGTAAATCATTATCAATTCTACTCATTTTATGACCTCATTTGGCTGATGACCAGAGAAGCCCACACTTGTGTCCCACGTCATGGAGCAGGAAGCAGCCTGTGAACTGCTTGCAAGCGCTGCACAGGGTGGGTCGTGGCTGCCTTGCTGAACTTGGCTGCATTTCAGACTAGTGTGGAGGAGGATGAAGGCTGGTTCCCTTGCTTCTCTGAGCGAGAGAGCAAAGGCCTCGTAACACTCTCAACCCACATCTGTAGAAGAAGACGATGGGAGATGGAAACGAGGCTGAAGCAAGCCACCCACACGGCGAGCGGGGATGGCAGAGGGGGCACCAGACACGCTATCCAAAACATTGGTTGGAGGTATTTGTTTCACAGCCAATTACTATATTCAGAGACAGAAAAACAAGAACAACGTGAATTTGTTTTCCCCAAAGATAATTACACATGTGAAGCATTTAGCAGAGGGTAGAGCGATCAGCCTGGTCTGTTTGTTTGTGTGTTTGTCTGTCTGTGTTAGAATCACCAAACTTGTTACAGAGGTTGAACATGACATCCCCTTTCTTGGGTCAAAAGGGCCACTCTCATGGTAATAGGATCTCTAAATATATTTCTAACCTGGTCTTCTACTTATTATTAGTATTCTCCATTTAAATTGCCTGGGTAACAAAAACTAAGGTGCAGAAACATTAAATTTTACAGTCAGGTCAAAATTTTTTTACCACTACTCAGAGACTCCAAAGCAAGACACTGGACCCATAGATGGCACTATAATAAACAGTTTTATGTTTTTTGCAAATATCTCAGGATCCTTGAGCCTTCAACGTTTCCTTCTAAAATCTGCCTATGTTAGGTTCCCTTGCTTATTAAATGTGCACAATACTGGCATTTCCTTTCATTGATGATTTTGAAGACTTCCTCATTTGTCTTCCTCTGTTCATATGATGCCTTCGGTGTCCTGTGGTACACCCACATTTCAAAAGCCTTGATCCTTCTTTCTAATTCTTTGTTCATTGTCCATGTTTCTGTGGCATACAACAGGGTGGACAGTATGTAGCATCTCACCAGTCCTTTACTTGTCTCCAGTTTTAGTTATCTTGATGTCAGAACATCTCTCATTTTCATGAAGCTGTTCCAAGCTATCATAATCTTATCATAATCTTATCATATCATCTTTTCACCTCTGCATTACACTTCCATCATCTATTATCAAATATCCCAGATATACAAAGTGATCCACTTGTTCCAGTCTTTCACCATCTATGTGCATGTTTACCATCTTTTTGTGGACCAATTCTTCTTCTTTCGGCTGCTCCCTTTAGGGGTCGCCACAGTGGATCATCTGCCTCCATTTCATCCTACCCCTTGCATCTTCCTCTATAACACATCTCTCCATGTCCTCCTTCACTACACCCATGAATCTTCTCTGTGGTCTTCCTCTTTTCCTCCTGCCTGGCAGCTCCATCTTCAACATTCTTTGTCTAATATATCCACTATCCCTCCTCTGCACGTGTCCAAACCATCTCAGTCTTGGCTCTCTTATTTTGTCTCCAAACCACTCAACCTGGATCGGTTCACTCTATAAGCAAACTGGTAAGGGTCAACGCTTCAGGGCAGACATGATGTGATGTGTCCCCGGACCAGTTTATCAAAGCATTTCATCACCACTGAAGTGAGTGCGACTGGCCAATATTCATTAAGCCTAGAAATGTGGGGCTTCTTGGGCAAGGGACTATGGTGGAGGATTTCAGACAGGGTGGTACAAAGGACTGAGCCAAGGACAGATTGAAAATCTTGGTGAGAACTCCAACCAGCTGATCAGTGCAGTTCCTTAGTATGCGTCCAGGAACGCTATCGGGTTCAGCAGCCTTCCTCGGATTGACGGCCCACAACTTACGCCTCACCTCGTGCTCCTCTACTTGGAAGTTTAAGCTGCTGTGGGCCTTGAGATGTAATGTGGCTGTCTCTGAGGGTTTCACCACAAAGCGGGCAAAGAAGAGGTTTAACTCCTCTGCCAATGAGACATCATCCTCAGCAGCTCCGAGATTGGAGTTTGTGAGATGCTTAACTCCCTGCCACACCTGCCTGCTGTTGTTACTGCCCAGGTGGTGGCCTAATGGTTAGGGATGTGGACTGCCGGCAGTGTTTGCCCCACCCTCCTTAACCCCACTGTGGTGCCCTTGCACAAAGGCCCTTAACCCCAGCTGCTCCAATGGAGCTGCTCAGTGGCCACAGGCCAGTCTGTGGTTGTACTGGGCAGCTTCCTGGTGTGAGTGTGAACAGGGCCTCTCTTTGAAAAAGAGAGGTTTCCTCTCAATAAAAATACCCTGTATAAATAAAAAATAAAATAAACATGGACAAATTTATCTCAAAATGTGCTTTTAAGAACTGTTATCCTTTCATTGACATTCTTTCAGAAGATCACAGCTGTCTCCAGACAGGCCAATATCATTTAACTTGCTTTCACACATTATTTCATTAAGCTCATGTTTTAGCTACTTTTAGCCCTATATTAATTTATTTATTCTATATTAATTTTTAAACAAAAAAAATTAAAATAATTCTTTGTTCAATTTCAAACAAAGCATAATATACATAAAATTTTATAATACAGGAGAACACTAAATGTGTTGTTCACTCCAAATAAATAGGTCTAAAATTCTAAAATCTACAACTAAAATCCTAAAAATGTTTTACAGGAGAACATAAACTAAATTGTTTTGCATTAAAAAAAGATTGATATCTAAAAAAAATCACAAAAAGTCCACCTCTATACAATATTTTCAGTGCAGAAAAAATAGTTTCAAACTAAAACAAAAAAAGGACACAAAATATAATTCCAGGACCGAATTCCTCAACATTTTTTTTATCAACAGTAAACTCTGTTACAGCATGGATGGAGCTGTAACTCCATGGTTACAGGGAGAGGGGAGGCGGAACTTTTTATGTTCAGTAACACACACAGCTTTTACTGAGTTATTACATGATAACCAACGACCTCACCTCTGCTTCCCAGCATGGACTACTTTTGGTTCACAACAGTGCTTCTTTTCGTGGGTACAGACTAGTCTGTCCAGGGTGGATGTTGGCCTTGTGTGTGTGTGTGGTGGGGGTGGGGTGCCCGCAGCGAACCTGATTTTACAACCTGCTGCATCTGGAGCGGTTGGAGCCACAGAGTCTTTGCAGAGAGTGGCGTTCATGGGACAGTGATGAGGGCAGACAGTCTGCAGCAGGCAAGTGACAAGGGCTAGTGCCATAATCTGTCGGGCATCGCCGATGCAGCAGTTCAGTTCAGCTTTTTCCACATTTTTCCCCACCAAAATAAAATAGTCTCCCTTTTCCCCAAATTGTTTCAAAAGGCTTCGGGGTCCGGATAGAGGACTCTCAGGTTCCGGATCCGGACCGGAGTCTGCGAGTTGATGACCCCTGTTTTACATGCTGATGGAATTTAGGGAGTGCTGCCTTTAAGTTTGCATGATTAAAGTCCCCTGCTATGATGTGCACAGAATCAGGATATGTGCTCTGCTGATTGCTAATGCTATACAAAAGTCCTATGGCCGAGTTTGCATTAGCATCCAGTGCAATGTAAACAGCATTTATCATGACCGCAGTAAGCTCTCTTGGGAGATAAAAAAAAATCCTGCATTTAACAGTCACATGCTCCAGGTCTGGGGAGCAGTGACTGTCTACAGTCATTGTATTAGTACACCAGCTGTTATTAACGTACACACAGAGCCCCCCTCCTCTGTTCTTATCGAAGTCCACTGTCCTGTCATGACGCTGTACAGTGTAACCTGCTAAATCCATAGCAGAATTCGGGATGGATGAATGAAACCAAGTCTCTGTGATCAACACAATACAACTGTCTATCATGGCCTTGTTTACTGTGATCTGTAGCCTCAATTCATCCATCCTGCTAGCAAGGGATCTGGCATTCATGAAAAACAGGCTGGGGAACGGAGGTTTAAGTGGCTGCCTCCGTAGCCTAGTTACCGCACCGGCCCTACAACCTCGCTTTTGCCTCCTTTTTCTGCGCCGCCTTCGCCTCCTCCCCACTGGAATGATTATCCACGGAGAGCCAGGACTCCTCACTATATCCATTGGGATCTTGTATGTAAAGAAAAACAAACTCCTGCCTGCTGCAGGAACAACCAGATGTCTGGCCACAGCAAAGACGGATAATTTTTTCCACACATAAGGAGTTGTAACTCCTTATACAAAGATATAGGGTGATGATAATCAAGTCAGTGGAGGTAACGCACCTGTAAGCTGGTTGCCAACCGCCAATCAAATCTAAAAGAAGAAGCAGAAGAAGAAGAAGAAATCATCTGTAACACTCCGCTCAAGTTAAAGTCCGATCTTAAGAAGATCATGCCTGCTGTAAATGAAGTTCTCCTGACAGAAAATTCACAAAACAAGAAACAACGAATACATTAACAACCATACAAGGCTCCAACCGGTAGAACACTGAGCCGCTGCAACTATGTGTGCTGCCGCCATAATATCTTTTAGCCAGACTTGATACACAGGCTGACTTTGAGACCCTCTCCTGTGCCTATTGTTTTGGGGTCAAAAATCTCAAAGTCAACCCACACAGACAATCACTATGTCACTGAGGCATATTGTTGAGGTTGAGATGAACATGTTGTTATATCGTGAAAATGACATGAGACGGAGAGCGTCTTGAGGGACATCCAACTGAACTTTATTTGCCAGAACACTCAACTATATACAGAGTAGGCCGTGCCTGCCTGACGTCACCCTGTGGGTGGGCACGGCAGCCCAGACACCCAAATCTCATACATAACACCTCTCCCCTTTACAAACTGTGAAACCACACACACAATTGAACCACTCAAATTTAGAAACCCGAATCACACACTCTCTCTCTGGTAGTCCATTGATTAGATGATGACTATCTTCTTTATTTGTGAGTCTGCTGGTGTTTGAATAGTCCCATCCTGGATCTGCAGATTCGGTTACAGACCGGGCATGTGAAGGAGGTGCTGGGGGGAGCAGGGGGGACTTGGCGAGCATGCCTCTTTGCACGCTTTGCTGTCCGGTGTTGTGTGCGCTGTTCCTCCATATAATCCACTCCCTGTGAGGAGTGGAAGCACCAGATGTCTCGGCAGGAAACGAGTTCCTCCAGTGAAGAGGAGTTGATCTGACATCTCTTCAGGATGGACTTCATTTGGTCTTTGAAGCGCTTCTTCTGCCCACCAGCGCTGAGTTGGCCACGGTGTAACCATACAGGATTCTGCGTGGGAGTCTGTGGCTGGGCATCCAGATGACATGCCCCAACCACCTGAGTTGATACTGGGCCATGATGGACTCCACGCTGCAGCTGCCAG
The DNA here is from genome assembly GCA_020510985.1 of Pholidichthys leucotaenia. Lineage (NCBI taxonomy): Eukaryota > Metazoa > Chordata > Actinopteri > Cichliformes > Pholidichthyidae > Pholidichthys > Pholidichthys leucotaenia. Next base: position 32,060,692 of record CM035845.1, on the reverse strand, counting down.
CTCTCTCCAGCACTTCTGTGTGCGGCATTCTGTCCTTCCAAGTGATGCCAAGGATCTTCTGGAGACATCTTACATGGAAGGTCTCCAAGCTTCTCAGATGGCGGCTGTCCATGCCTCACATCCATATAGTAAGGTGGTGATACATACAGCTCTGTAGACCAGCACTTTGGTGTGGAATTTGAGATTGCTGTTCTGAAGAACCCTTCTCCTTAGACGACCAAAAGATGCTGATGCTTGCTTGAGTCGGTTCTGGATCTCGTCATCCATTGAGCAGGTGTCAGACATTATGCTCCCCAGGTATTTGAATGTGGGCACTGTGAGCAGCTGTTGCCCTGCTGCTGTGAGGGTTATTGGGTTTTGTGGGGGGTCGGTACTGGACTGACAGAGTACCTCTGTCTTCTGGGTGTTGATTGTCAGTCCCATTCTGGTGTATGCAGTTACAGCTGCCGAGAGGATGTTTTGTAGAGCATCTGGTGTATGAGCAACCAGGGCACAGTCATCGGCGTACTGTAGCTCAATGATGGTCTCTGATTTCAGCTTGGAAGTTGCCTGTAGCCTCCTGATGTTGAACAGGTTACCATCAAGCCTGAAGTCAATGGTAACTCCAACTTGTTTCTCCACCCTCCTACGCAGCAGAGTTGTTACACAGACAAGGAAGATGTTGAAGAGAACTGGGGCCAGCACACAGCCTTGCCTCACTTTGGTTTGCACTCCAAAAGGTTCTGAGCTGTGCCTTCCCACTACCGCTCGGGCCATCATCCCAGAATGGAACTGCGCAAGGATGGTGAGAAACTTGGGTGGACACCCAAATCTCTTTAGGACTTGCCACAGTAGTTCCCTGTTCACTGTGTCAAATGCCTTTGACAGGTCAACAAAGGCAATGAACAGGTCCTTATGCTGCTCCCGACATTTCTCTTGGAGCTGACGCGTCACAAAGATCATGTCAACTGTCCCCCTGTCCTTCCGAAAACCACACTGTGACTCTGGGGTGACCCGCTCTGATATTGCAGAGATGAGTCTGCGGAGCATGACCTTGGCAAGGACCTTTCCAGCAGTAGCCAACAGAGAGATACCCCTACTATTGGAGCAGATGGCTTTGTCTCCTTTGTTCTTGTAGATGGTCACAATGTTGGCATCTTTCCACTGTTGTGGGACACACTCTCGTCTCCACACCTCTGAGATATAGAGATACAGTGTCCGAGTACAGAGGTAGCCACCTTCCTTGAGAAGTTCAGCTGGGATGCCGTCAGGTCCAGGGGATTTATTGTTTTTCAGGGTTTTTACTGCATGTAGGATTTCTTTGAAGGTTGGGGGGAGGTCGAGATCTGGCAAAGTAGGATGTTCAGGGAGCTCTGCAAGGACAGTTGGGTCCACTGAGGTGGGCTGGTTAAGCACGGTGTTAAAATGCTCAGCCCACCGCTCCACTATCATGGCCTGATCCTTGATTAAAGAAGAACCATCAACAGATCTCACAGGTGCAAGGGAGCAGTTTCTGGGGCCGTAGATGGTTTTGACTGCATCATAGAAACTGTGCATATCGTTTCTATCAGCATGAGTCTGGATTTCGTTGGCCTTTGAGATCCACCACTCATCTTGCAGTTTCCTGAGAGTTGTTTGGACCTCAGAACGAAGGGCTTGCCATTGCTTCTTATGGAATTGGGATTGTGAGTTGTTCAAGGTGGCTCTGTGTGCCCTGTGCATTCTGTCCAGGAGGGTGGAGATCTCTCCAGCATTCTGGTCAAACCAGTCCTGATGTTTCTTGGTTTTGAAACCGATGGCTTGGGCTGCAGTGTCAAAGAGAATGGTAGATAGAGCGGTCCACTTCTCATCCATCCCAGACTCTGAGATGATCAGTTGTTCAATACCTGCCTCAGCTAGGGAGCGACAGAAGTTGTCACAGATGTCGCTGCTGGAGAGTCTGGCACAGTGGAGTGTTTTCCTCTTTGGGCCACCGTGGCGAGCTAGGGGCCGAACATGCATTCTGACCTTTGTCAGAATCATGCGGTGGTCGGTCCAGCAGTCTGCCCCTCGCATAGCTCTTGTGATGAGCACGTCCTTGAGGTCAGCCCTCCTCATGATCACATAGTCGATCAGGTGCCAATGTTTGGACCTGGGATGCATCCAGGATGCCTTATATTTGTTCTTTTGCTGGAAGATTGTGTTAGTGACGGTAAGATCATGTTCCGCACAGAGACTAAGAAGTCTCATGCCATTGGGGTTGACTTTTCCAATGCCATGGGCACCGATCACACCATTCCAGTTTTGCAAGTTCTTTCCGACTCTTGCATTGAAATCACCAAGCAGCATGATTTTGTCACCCTTCGGGATGTGACTGAGGATGTCATCGAGTGCCTGGTAGAAGCGGTCCTTCTCTTCAGTGTTCGATGACAGAGTTGGTGCATAGGCACTTACCAAAGTGACATACCTGCATTTTGCAAGGGGGATGCGAAGAGTCATGAGCCTTTCACTGACACCCACTGGTGATTCTGTGAGCTTGTGCAGGAGGCTGTTCTTGATTGCAAAACCAACTCCATGAAGGAGCGCTCCTGGCCTCTGTCCACCTCCAGGGTCGAAACCCCCCTCCCTGGCAAACATGTCGTTATGCCGCCAAAATCTTCTATACAGCTATGGAGGGCCTGGGCATCCCCACGGCATCCTTAAGTCCGGCCACTGCCGCCCCCCAGAATCGAAACACCCCTCACTGGCCAACATGTCTCAAACCCTCAAAACTGGTCTTTCTTCTCTGGGCTGAGCCCCACCGTTGACCCGCAGGGGAACCCAATCCAGTCTCCCATGCCTGCCACATCGTCTCAGAACCTCCTTCCTGCGTCGTGCTGTCCCGCCGACCCAGTCCAAACTCTTACCCCGACGATGGCATTTGGCGCTCTGCAGAACCACGCCAATTTTTCCCGCTCCACTCTCATGTCCTCCAGCCTCAGCAGCCCTCTTCATGGGGACCCCGTGGTGCCATCCGGTTCCCACACAAAGGGCAACACGGCCACCGACACCAGGGTCGACCCTCGCTGGGTTACCGTCACTCCAGTCACCATTAACTCCCAGCTCGCCAGACCAGCTCGTGTTCCGAACCATGCCGTCAACCTCGTCTGGCTGTAGCTGCTGTCCCTCGGGGCTCTCTGTGACACTCCCGTCGGCTCCATCTCCCGACCCAGGCACATCGTCACTGCTCTCGCCTCCCTTGCTCCACGTGTCTTGCTGCATAGCCTCTGTATTCGGCTGTTGCTCCCCCCCAGGGCCGTCAGCCTGTCTGGCCTTGCTCACCCGCTGCATAGCTTCCACAAGCGGCTGTTGCTGCACCTCCCCGGGACCACCAGCTTTCCTGGCCTCGCTCGCCAACTGCATAGCTTCCACAAACGGCTGTCGCTGCTCACCTCCGGGGTTCACGACATCACCCTCACCGATCTCATCCTCCGACCCCGGCTCCCGGCTGCTGCACCCGGCACTCACGGGCTCGGTGGTCCGCTGTGCCGTTACCGCGTCTTGACGCCCAGTTAGCTCGCAAACCTCTGCTCTTGCACACGGTCGGCCCCACGCTAGCCTTAGCCACTAGCCTCCTACAACTGGCTAGCCCATCAGTTTCTGGCACCAAGAGCTCCATCACTTGCAGCTTCACGGCCCTCGTCTGACCGTCAATGTGCCTGGCCAGCCACTCGACAGCATCCTTGTAGAGGTCCGCTCCACCCAGAGCACCGAGGATCCTTCAGCCCTCTGCGCCGAGATTGTGGGCCAGGAGCGCCTGCCGACATCTCCCGTCTAGCCTGTGTAGGCCCAGCGCCCTAATATATTCCTCAAATGAGGCTCTCCACTTGAGCCAGAAGATCACAGGCTCCCCCTCGCACTCTAGAAAACGTGCCAACAGCCGAGGCAACCAGCACGCTCCCATTAGTCTCCTCATTGCCAAATGTTATATCGTGAAAATGACACGAGACGGAGAGCGTCTTGAGGGACATCCAACTGAACTTTATTAGCCAGAACACTCAACTATATACAGAGTGAGCCGTGCCCGCCTGACGTCACCCTGTGGGTGGGCACGGCATCCCAGACACCCAAATCTCACACATAACACTTGTGTATGTTTAAACATAAACTGTGGTCCAAATGTCCACAGAGTATGACTGTGATACTCCAACCAACTGATTAGAACACCCACAATTAAATAAAATGAGGATCTGTTTGAAGGAGACATGGCAGGATAAAGCGATACAGGTATGCAGGAAATCATACCGGATCATAAGCATGAAATTGGTGATTCCCCAGTGGACCTACAACATCATGTCTGCTTACGCACCCCAGCAAAGCTGCGAGGAAGAGGAAAAGAATGAGTTTTTGGGATCAGTTGGGTGCAGTGACAGATGAGATCCCAGAGTCAGAGGAGCTCATTGTTGTCAGTGACCTAAATGGCCATGTTGGAACAGGGAGTGGCAGCTTCTTGAGATGCCATGGAGAAATGACACGTGGCAACATCAGTGAAGGAGGAGAAAGGATATTGGACTTTGTCAGAGTGTGTGATCTGGCCTTGGTGAACACATTGTTTACTAAGAGTGACTCCCAAACCTGCACTTTCAAGAGCGGCGGTAACCAGACAGTTACTGATTACATCACTATCAGAAGAGAGAGCTTGGGTAAAGTAAAGTATTGTAAAGTAATTCAAGGAAAGTCTGTGGCACCACAACATCAGTTACTAGCCATCAAACTCATAACAGCAAAAAGAAAGTAAAGGAGGAAAGACAGAGAAAAGATAAGTTGGTGGAAATTAAGATCATCGGAGGAGGAAGAGCTGGTACTCAGACTGACAGAGATGCTAGAGGAGCTGAAGAGTGAATAAAAGCTACGGCGGCAGGAAACACACCCAAGAATGATGAGACCGGCAAAAGAGACACTGGGAGAATCAAGACCCAGAAAATACCTAGAGAAGGAATCCTGGTGGTGGAATAAGGAAGTACAGTCTGCAGAGAGGAACAAGAAACAGGAATTAAAAAAAAAATGGAAAAGAGCAAGGACAGATAAGGTAAGAGAAACATATAAAAACCTAAACAAAATCAGCAAAACGGAGGTCACCAAAGCTAAAATACAGCTTATGAGGATCTGTACAAAGATCTGTAAGAGAATGGCCCAAAGAGGATTCATCGTCTGGCAAAGACAAGACACCGGAGATCTAAGGATATTGACAGACTAACGTTTGTCAAAGGTGCTGATAGAAAGATCCTGAGTGAGGGTAGCAACATCAAAGAGAGATGGAAAGAATATTTTGACACTCTGTTGAATACAAGGAACACAAGAGAGGAATTGCCCTATTTGCCACCAGTACATAGGCCAACAGAAGACATAACAGGAACAGAAGTCAAAAGCCAGTTGGAGAAGATGAAAATGAAAAAATCAACGGGACCTGGTGAATAGACCAAGATGCGCCCAAAGTGGTCGCCATGGTGCTTCGCTGCGCTTTTCTTTGTTTGCTTTTGTTCGTCAATTGTGTGTCTGTCTGCTCTTACACCCGTGAAGAGCTACTAAATATCAGGACTTTCACTCCCACGGACCTACTCCCAGTTTTTTTGGCTCCGGCCGCCGATCTGGTTCATTTAATAGCCCAAAAAGTGAGACGGCGAAAGAGAGGAAGACGAGCGGGCGCCCTCGTGAGGCTTCGCAGAAGAGGCACGCACACGGCTTTGCCTGGGATATTTCTGACCAATGTCAATTCTCTTTATAACAAGGTAGATGAATTGAGACTGCTGATGCGATTTAAGGACCTCTCCACCTCGTGTGCCCTCTGCTTTACTGAGACCTGGCTCAAGGAAAGGACACTGGACAGCGCACTCCTCCTCGAGGGATTTCAGCTGTTTTGTGCTGATCGAGACTCGGGGCTCTCTGGCAAGACCACAGGCGGAGGAGTCTGCTTCTAGAATCTAGAAGCAGACTCCTCTAGATCAACAGACTCCTGCTGTTGATCTAGAATCTAGATCAACAGCAGCTGGTGCTCCGATGTAACTGTGATCTCCCAACACTGTTCTCCCGCTCTGGAATATTTATTCATCAACTGCAAGCCATTTTATTCCCCGCGTGAGTTTGCTTCATTCATCCTGGCCGCTGTTTATGTCCCGCCCGACGCGGACGTGCGCGAGGCTCAGCACGCGCTCGCGGATCACATTAAGCAAGTGGAGCGAACTTTTCCGGACTCTCTGGTTATTGTGGTTGGCGACTTTAACCAGAGCAACCTGAGCCATGATCTCCCCCGATACAAACAGTTTATTAAATGCCCCACCAGAGGAGAGAACATGCTGGATCACTGTTACACTACAGTTAAGGACACGTATCGCGCTGTTTCCGGCGCTGCGCTCGGACTATCTGATCACGTGATGGTCCACCTGATTCCCACATACAGACAGAGACTGAAGCTCACAAAACCTGTTGTGAGCACTACGAGGAAATGGACCAGTGAAGCTGGGGAGAAGTTGAGCACGTGCTTGGAAATAACTGACTGGGGCATGTTTAAAGGAGCCACGCATGATCTGGATGAGTACACGGACACTGTGACCTCATATATCCACTTTTGTGAGGAGAGCATTCTTCCATCGCGCACCAGGGTGAGTTACTCCAATGACAAACCCTGGTTCACAGCTAAGCTTAGACAGATCAGGAAGGAGAAGGAGGCAGCGTTGAAAAGTGGAGACAGGGACTGCTACAGGGAGGTCAAATACCGGTTTAGCAGAGAGCTGAGGAGAGCTAAATCTGTGTATTCTGAGAGACTCCAGCAACAGTTCACTGCTAACGACTCTGCTTCTGTGTGGCGAGGACTGAGGCAAATCACCAACTATCGGCCTCAGGCTTCTAAGGGACAGGATGACAAAGCCCTTTGTCAAAGACTGTCCCAACACTATGCCCGTTTTGACACCTCATCAGCTGTGTCCAACTCCCCCCTCCCCCCAGTGCCACTGCCTCCATGGTCCCCACTTCATCAAAGGCGCCCCCCCTCCTCCCCCCTGCCCTTGCCATCAGTGAGCAGGACGTGCACAGACAGTTCTCCAGACTGAACCCGCGCAAGGCCCCTGCTCCGGACGACATGTCTCCCTCCACCCTGAGACACTGTGCGGAGGAGCTGACTCCTGTCTTCACAGACATTTTTTAACACCTCCCTGAAGTCATGCCACGTGCCGGCCTGCCTCAAAACCTCTACCATCGTCCCTGTCCCCAAGAAGCCACGGATCACTGGACTTAACGACTACAGACCTGTAGCGCTCACCTCTGTAGTCATGAAGTCCTTTGAGCGCCTGGTCCTGCCCCACCTCAAGACCATCACCACTCCCCTCCTGGACCCGCTGCAGTTTGCCTACAGAGCCAACAGGTCTGTGGACGACGCAGTCAACCTGGCCCTCCACTCCATCCTGCAGCACCTGGACTCCCCGGGAACCTACGCCAGGATCCTGTTTGTGGACTTCAGCTCTGCATTCAATACCATCCGCCCCGCTCTGCTCCAGGACAAGCTGTCCCTGCTCAACGTGCCTGACTCCCTCTGCAGGTGGATCACTGACTTCCTGACGGACCGGAGGCAGCATGTGCGGCTGGGAAAGACCGTCTCAGACTCTGTTAGCATCAGCACCGGATCACCCCAGGGATGTGTACTTTCCCCCCTGCTCTTCTCCCTGTACACCAACTCCTGCTGATCAAGTTTGCGGACGACACCACCCTCATCGGGCTCATCTCCAATGGCGACGAGTCCATCTACAGGAGAGAGGTGGCCCAGCTGGCGTCCTGGTGCAGCCAGAACAACCGGCAGCTGAACTCTCTGAAGACAGTGGAGATGATCGTGGACTTCAGGAAAGTTACAGCCCCTCTGCCCCCCCTTACCCTCACAGACTCTCCCATCACCACTGCGGATTCCTTCCGCTTCCTGGGCACCACCATCACCCGGGACCTCAAGTGGGAGCCGACCATCAGCTCCCTCATCAAAAAGGCCCAGCAGAGGATGTTCTTCCTGAGGCAGCTGAGGAAGCTCAAGCTACCCACCAAGATGTTGGTGCAGTTCTACACGGCCATCATCGAGTCCATCCTCACCATCTCCATCACCGTATGGTACGCAGGAGCCACCACCAGGGACAGACTAAGACTGCAGCGCGTTGTGCGCACCGCTGAGAAGGTGATCGGCTGCAAGCTCCCATCCCTCCAGGACCTGTACATCTCCAGGACCCAGAGGCGTGCAGGTCGGATCATAGCCGACCCTTCACACCCTGGACACGCACTGTTTGCCCCCCTCCCCTCAGGCAGAAGACTTCGGTCCATTCAGACTAAAACCTCCCGCTACATCAGGGGTGTCCAACCAGGTGCCATGGAGAGCCAAGACCCTGCAGGTTTTCTCTTCTACCCAGTCTCTTCAGCAGGTGTTTTCACTTATCAGCAATCAGTGGGAAGAAGTTCACAGAAATCTGCTGTTGAAGACACTGGTTGGAGGTAAAACCTGCAGGGTCTTGGCTCTCCATGGCACATGGTTGGACACCCCTGCGCTACATGAACAGCTTCTTCCCCTCTGCCATCAGACTGCTGAACACTAAGTGACTTATTAGACTCTCGTGCACTACGTACAGCAGCTCAACCAGACTCATGATAATTATCACTGTTTTCTTTTGCACTACCGACTCACTATGTGGAACTCCACAATATCTGCTGCTTGTTAATATATTTAAAAATTGCATAGATTAGTATTACTCATTCATAGTCTACATTTTATTGCATGCATAGTTTTTTATTTTTATCTTTAGTACTACTCATGTTTAATGTTGCAGCATTGCACCGAGACAAATTCCTAGTTTGTGTACTACATGAACAATGGCAATAAATCTCATTCTGATTCTGATTCTGATTCTGACCTAATAAAGTGGCTGGGAGAAGCTGAAGTGATATGGATGGTGGAACCCCTTTGAGAAACTGTAAGAGATGGAATACCTCAGGAATGGAGAAACAGCACAATAACACCAATATACAAAAAAAAAAAAGGGGGACCCCTTGGACTGTGGTAACTACTGTGGGATAAAACTGCTTAGCCACTGTCTTAAACTGCTCGAGAGGGTCATAGAATTTTATTTATTTAACCTTTGTTTAACCAGGCAGGACAGATTAAGAATACATTCTTATTACCTCTGCCAAGGAGGTAATGTTTTTGCCGGGGTTTGTCTGTCTGTCTGTCTGTCTGTCTGTTGGTTAGCAAGATAGCTCAAAAAGTATGGACGGATTTCGATGAAACTTTCAGGCGTTGTTGGAAATGGAACAAGGAAGAACTGATTAAATTTTGGTGGTGATCCGGATCACCGTCCACAAGAAAACCGCCATTACGGAAAATGCCATTTTCGTGAATAACTACTGAACCACTAACCCTATCATTGTCAATCAAATTGCTAGTCATATGTTTTCGTGGTCAAGGAATCTGAAAACGTACACACAAACACTGTATGGGGGGAACTGTGGCCGCCATTACGGAAAATGTCATTTTCGTGAATAACTACTGAAACACTAATCCTATCATTGTCAATCAAATTGCTAGTCATATGTTTTCATGGTCAAGGAATCTGAAAATGTACACACAAACACTGTATGGGGGGAACTGTGGCCGCCATTACGGAAAATGTCATTTTCGTGAATAACTACTGAACCACTAATCATATCATTGTCAGTCAAATTGCTAGTCATATGTTTTCATGGTCAAGGAATCTGAAAACGTACACACAAACACTGTATGGGGGAACTGTGGCGCTTGGCGGAGGCTTTTCTAGTTTAAAACTGTGGCCTGGGGGAAGGGGGAAGGGGCAAGGGACAACTCACATTCATACCTCCCCAGTGATGCCAATTAACCTAATCTGCATGTTTTTTTGGCCCATGTGGGAGGAAGCCAGAGAAATCCCGGAGTAAACCCACGCAGACACAGGGAGAACATGCAAACTCCACACAGAAAGATGACCATTGGTCAGGGGGTGAGCTTGAACCTGAGATCCCATGGTCAAGGATGAGTTACTGTGCTGCCACAGTGCTAACCACTGCGCCACCGTGCTCCACTAGAAGGAAGACTGAGGAGACTGTCAAGATCAAGGAAAATCAATGCACGGTGGCGCAGTGGTTAGCACTGTGGCAGCACAGTTTTACCCTCGGCCGGGGGATCGCGGGGACCGTGAGATCGTGGGTTCGATCCCTGCCCCCGGCCAACAGTGATCTGTGTGGAGTTTGCATGTTCTCCCCGTGCTTGCGTGGGTTTACTGCGGGATTTCTCCGGTTTCCTCCCACATGCCAAAAACATGCAGGTTAGGGAGTTAAGGGGTGCTTGCGCATGCAGCGACCGGCAGCTGGTGGTTTGTCACCAGACTGCAAAACAAATCTACCTACGGGTACAAAATAAGTAATAAAAAAAAAATCAATATGGATTCCAGAGGGAAGATCTACCACAGAGCTGATGTTCTGCCTCAGAGTACTGCAGGAGAAGTTCAGAGAGTATAATGTAACCCTTGCCTTATGTTAATTAGGTAAGGGAAATAATTAAGTGTTAGGGTTACAATAGGGAATTAAAATGAGTGTGGAATGAAATAGCTGGAGGCAAGGAATGAGCAATAATGGTTGTTATTTACAGTGATAAAGTGAGCAAAATATGCAGATAATTTACAACTGTACAAATATAACAACGGCCGGCATGAAATAAAACCCCAAAGATGTCCCACTGAGCTCAGTGTTTGTTTGTCCGTTCGGGTTAGTCGTTTGACCAGTCAGGCTATCTCGTATCTCCAGACTCAGGTTTCCAATCCTGGGCACTGGAGAGAGGAAAGATGCTCTTCACTCGAGATCTTGGTTAGATCTCAGTCCAATCTTGGTTCAGTCTCGGGTCAGGCTCGCCATCTCCATTCGGAGAGAATCCAGGTTCCAGAAGGTTCGTGATCGGCAACCAAAAAAACCTAGCCTGCACGACAATAATGGTATTATTGTTTACAGCTAGAGTAATTCGTCTTCCAATCCCTTCTTATATAACACCATAGCTTAGTGTTTAAATTCTTCTCTCATATTACTATTATCACAATCCAGCAATATAGTAATATCTTACATCTCACATCTTGCATCTTACATGCATGTGTTCTTTTTTTCTTTTCTCACAATCTCTCTGGTAGCACATGAAATACCCTTTTTTCATGTAACCAGTTAAATGAAATCCTCTTCCTGTCTCTACATCATTTAACCACAAAATTATGATTAATCCTCTCTAACCTTGTCTCTGTAAATCATGAAATGAAATACAATTAATTTATCACATAACCAGAGAATATACTGTCCCATCACATCCAATATTCCCTTTTAAAATCAGTAAACCCTGTCTGGGCTACTGGGTTTAACATAACCTATGCTTTTACTTAGAGGGCTAACACCATGTGCTTTTAGCATCAAACTACACATTACATTTGACAGAAATGGTGCATAAGAGCTAAAAGTACTTCAGCATACTGTTGGGAACTGAAATCACATTTAGGGAAACCATACAGACATAAAGACAGCCTTTTCCATTGCTTTTAACAGGAAAAAATCCACTCGAGACTAGCATTAGCATAGCACTAATGTTAGCATAACATTAGCATGTAGCGGACTCACCAAAGATGAGATTCAGGGTGAACACAGCAGAAGTCACCGCTTCACGGCCTCTCAAGCTCATGCTCCCATCAACTTAGGATAATAAAGGTTGCAAATTAGCGTTGGGAAAGTGTTTAGATCCCTTTATAGTATTTATCTGAATTAGCTTACCAAGAAGAGGTGTCAGTGTGAATCGCTCACAACCTCCCTCGTCCGCGCTCGTATCGTTAAAGACTGAATTCCGAGTGCGCGCTGGCTGCCTCTACTCGGAAGGTGGGGCTAATATCGCTCTTAACGAATGGAAAGACCCAGATCACCCAACGTGACCATGAACCTGAAATTCAAAAGTTGGATGACGAGGATCCGCCGTCTCCAGGGCAGTTGGGAGACCTCGTAGGGGGACGAAGTGTGCCGTCTTGGAGAAGCGGTCCACGATGGTCAGGACGGTGTCGAAGGTGTTAGAGACTGGGAGTCCGGTGACGAAATCCAGGGCGATATGCGACCAGGGCCTGCCAGGGACGGGCAGAGGCTGGAGCAAACCCGCTGGAGGGGCATTACCTGATTTGCTGGTGGCACACACTGGGCAGGCCTGGGCGTAGCGGGCAGCGTCCCTCCGCAGGCCCGGCCACCAGAAGGACCGCTGGAGGAGGTCAATCATCCGGGAGGAGCCAGGGTGGCAGGTGAGCTTGGATGTGTGCAACCAGTGGATTACCTCCCCCCGAACCGTGGATGGCACGAACAGCCTCCCCTCCGGTCCGCCGCCAGGGTCAGGTTCCACTTCCTGCGCCTTCCGGATCTTGCTTTCTATGTCCCAGGTGACGGCTCCCACGACGCACGACCTGGGTAGGATGGTGTGGACCGTGTCCTCCAACTCCTCAGGGGCGAATTGCCTAGAGAGGGCGTTGGGCAGGCCGTTCTTGGAGCCAGGCCTGAAGGTGATGGTGAATTGGAACCTGGCAAAGAACAAGGACCAGCGCGCCTGGCGGGCGTTCAGGCGCTTGGCAGATCTTAGGTACTCCAAGTTCTTGTGGTCCGTCAGGACCACAAACGGCAGGTTCGCCCCCTCTAGCCAGTGACGCCACTCCTGTAGCGCGAGCTTGATGGCGAGGAGCTCTCTGTCCCCCACGTCGTAATTCCGTTCCGCCGGGGACAAGCGCCGGGAGAAGAAGGCGCAGGGCCGCTTGGTTCCGTCATCTGGCGACCGCTGGGATAGAACCGCCCCCACTCCTGTGTCCAAAGCGTCCACTTCCACAATGCACTGCAGCGCAGGGTTGACTTGGCTAAGGACCCGGGAGGAGGAGAACGCCGCCTTCAGCGCCTGAAAGGCAGCCGCGGCCTCTTCGGTCCACCGGAACGGGACCTTAGGGGACGTGAGGAGGGTCAGCGGGCCGACGATGGTGCCAAAATTTGGGACAAAGCGGCGGTAGAAATTTGCAAACCCGACGAACTGCTGCACCTGTTTTCTTGATGCAGGTGTGGGCCATTCCACCACCGCCTTCACCTTCTCTGGGTCCGGAAGCACCTGGTCGTGGGAGATGATGAACCCGAGGAAGGATGTTGTCTTCGCGTAGAACTCGCATTTTTCGGCCTTCACATACAACCGGTTCTCCAGCAGTCTTTGGAGGACCCGCCTCACGTGGACCCGGTGCTCGTCCCTGGATTTGGAGAAGATGGGAATGTCATTCAGGTAGACAAACACAAAAAGGCCAATGAAATCCCGGAGGACGTCGTTGATAAGGCGCTGAAAGACGGCTGGAGCGTTGGTCAACCCGAACGGCATCACCAGGTACTCGAAGTGGCCGTTCGGGGTACGGAAGGCTGTCTTCCACTCATCTCCCTCCCGGATCCGGACGAGGTGGTATGCGCTGCGTAGATCCAGCTTGGTGAACCAAGTCGCCCCCTGGAGGGAGTGGAAGGCGGTGTCCATGAGGGGCAGGGTGTAGCGATCCTTCTCCGTAATGTCGTTTAGGGTGCGATAGTCGATGCAAGGACGGAGGGACCCGTCCTTCTTACCCACGAAGAAGAATCCTGCCCCCACAGGTGATGACGATGGGCGGATTATCCCAGCACTCAGCAACTCCTTGAGGTAAGCGTTCATGGTCTCCTTCTCCGGCGCTGACAGGCTGTAGAGTCGCCCAGAGGGTAAGGGTGCCCCCTGGCGGATGTTAATTGCGCAGTCATAGGGCCTATGAGGAGGAAGAGACATCGCCTTGGACTTGCTGAATACCATACCCAGGTCGTGAAATTCCAGTGGCACCAGGGACAGGTCCGGGGGCGCAGCGTCCGTAGGTGTAGGAGGAGAGGACGGAGAGCAGGCAGTGGACTGTAGACAGGTGCTCATGCAGAATGTGCTCCATGCCGACACCCCGGCGGACTTCCAATCCAAAACGGGGTTGTGGAGGCGTAGCCAGGGATACCCCAGGATGACGGGCGACACAGAGTTGGGCAGGACGTAGAAGGTTATCTCCTCCCGGTGGTTTCCAGAGATGATAACCGGAACGGGGACAGTCTAGTGTGTTACTCTCCCCAGGGAGACACGGGAGAGGTTGACCAGGGAGATAGGGGTTTTTAATGCCTGGCAGTGGATGCCCAATCGGGTTGCCAGGCTTTGTGAAATAAAACTGTCCTCCACGCCCAAATCCACCAGTGCGTGAGTGAGATGCCCAGTGGAGTTGTGACAAAATCGGACGGGCAGCTTCAATTGGGTGAGGGGACTTAACCGATTGACGTCCGCGAGGCCCCCTACAGTGACTCGCGGACCCCGCCGTTTGGCTTCTGTGGACAAAGCTCTACCGTGTGTTGATTATCTCCGCAATACATGCAGAGATTCAACTCACGGCGGCGTTGTCTCTCCGCCGGGGAGAGCTTTGTCCAGCCCGTCACCATCGGCTCCGACTCCTCGGGGCGCAATGGTGGCGGCGTCGCCAGGGGGCGAGCTTGGAACGGGCGCGACGAGGCTCCACGAGGGCGAGAAGAAGACGACTTCCGCCCCGAGGAGCGCTCGCGCAGCCTGTTATCCAAACTGATGGCAAGAGACGTTAGCTCCGCTAGAGTCTCCGGGATATCCCGTCCAGCCAGTTCATCCCTCAGATCATCGTTGAGACTGCGGAGGAAAAGGCCACAGAGTGATCATTCCTCCCAGCCCAATTCCTCCGCCGCTACCCGGAAGTCGACCGCATAGTCCGCTGCCAACCGGCTTCCCTGCTGGAGGCTGAGAAGCCGATCGACCTGGACGTCTCGGTACGAGAGTGGTCAAAGACCTCCAGGAAGCGTCTCACGAATTGGTCATACGTGAGGGTGGCATAACTGGGCCTCGCCATTACGGCGTAAGTCCAGGTTAGTGCTCGCCCCTCTAGGAGATTCCCGATATAACCAATTCAGCTATGATCTGAAGGGAAGTCTCCGGGAACACGGTGGAACACGGACTCACACTGCATTATGAACCCCCGCGCTCCGCCGAGCTTACCGCTAAAGCGGGCGGGGGTTGGAATGGGCGTGAGCCGAGTCGGTGCTCCCGGAGCCTGCTGGACGGCCGCTGGAGCAGCAGGAGCCGCGCCACCCTGACGAGCCGGGGGGAATGGCTGTTGGGGGTCCAAGCGGTCCAATCGGTTAATTATACTGATTAACTGATTGAGTATCACTTGTTGCTGATAGGCTATTTGGTCCACTCAAGCCTCGAGAGTGGTAAGCCGGTGTGCGAGCCCGCCGTCTGCCGAGCCGCTCTGCTGAAGCCGTACTGACATAATGCACGGCTCAGGAGACGCACACACACAGGCTCAGAGTAGCTCAAATAGCTTTATTGGCAACAAGGGTGTATGAATGTGTGTCTGCGAGATGTGAATGTGTTGGTGGCAGCGTCTGCTTCGGGCACAGAGGCAGGAGACCGTACAGCCGGACAACCCTATGGGAGAAGCACAGAGAGAAGGGTGACGGGCACACACCAACACAGGAGATATGCAAGTAGGAGAGGAGCTTACTTGGAAAGGGCGGATGACTGGCACAGCACGGAACGAGGTCCGGTAGACAGCCACCTGGAGAGCCCGGTGCAGCAGCGAGGAACAGGCAATGGAGAGGAATAGTCCACCGCCGGGAAATCCACCTGTGCACAGGGGAGCAGACTTGGAGAAGAGAAAGGTAAGATCTTCTTACCGCTATGTTTGCTGAGAATGAGAGGGAACTCACAGCAATCTGTAGTGAAGTCTGACGGCTTCAGGCCGAAGCCCAGGGTGAGGCGGCTTAAATCCCTCGCCGCTGATGATGTGCAGGTGTGCGTGCAGCTGGCGCCGCTGATGAGCGGCGCGGCGTGACACTAACATGTTGAAATTGACTGCCGCTATGACGAAAGTCCCCTCGAAAGTGCGGCCGTGTAAAGACAGAAGCAGAGTCCTCTCATCAAAGGTCTTAATCGCCGAGCCGTTTGCTACTGACACCCGGGGACCACTGGAAGACGCCAGTCGGTCAGCGTTTGAAGGTGTGATGAAACTCAGCTGGGAGCCCTTGTTTACGAGGAAATGCCTCCCCGAGTGCGCATCCTTCAAGTAGAGCAGCTTGTTCTCCTCTCCGAGGGCCGCCGCTGCTACCGACCCCCGGTCTTGGCGTTTCCCGAACGCTTAAAGTGGCACGGTGGAATGCACTTGCGTGCCCTCTCTGCGAAACGGCGATGGTAGAAGCAAAGGATGTCGTCTGCTCCGTGTTTCCTGGCCCCTGCTGCCGCCGTCGTCGGTGAGTCTGGAGCTGCAGCCTCTGGCCCCCTGCCGTCTCCGCATGTTGCGCCTGGACCCGCTGCCGCAGCCGCAGCCGCGCACCATTTGCTTGCGTCGACGAGTCGTTGCGCCTCCTGGCCCAGCTCGTGGTAGTCTTTTCGGGCCAGCAGTGGTGAATGGGCCAGGGTCACTCTCACCTCTGACGGTAGGGTTCTGAGAAAAAGGTGGGTGAAGATGAATTTATCATCTTCGGAGTCTCTCAAACTCAACATCTTCCCCATCAGGTCTGCAGGTCTGTCGCCCTCAAATTCAGTAAGCGTCAGGAACCTCTCTGCCCGCACCTGCACGGAGGGGGTGAAATGGCGAATGAGCGCAGCCTTCAACATGCTGTACTTGTCGCTGTCCGGCGGATGGTTGATCAGGCTCTCCACTCGCTGGGCTGTGTGGTTGTCCATGTGGTTGCAACTACATGGTAGAACTTTGTGGCGTCTACCGAAAACCTCCAGAGGTAGAACTGTGCTTCGACTGCGTTAAACCAGGAGTGCGGACTGGTCGGCCAGAAATCCGGTAGTTGGACTGTGGCTGCATTCGTTTGGCTGGCTCCTGGCGAGTCTAGCTCGGGAGATTCGTCTCCGCTCATGATACGTCGTAGGGTCACCAGTGTGGAGATCGTGTGGAAAGACGAGACTGATTTTATTTCTCAAGATCAGTTTTATTCAACACCACATTCTCCAACATCCAAAACGGGAAAGAGGAAGGCATGCCCCCAACTCTGTCCCTTTTATACCCAGGACATCAAAGCACACAGTCACATTGTCTTTACATCCCAAATCACAATGCACTCCCCTTCAGGTCTTCTGTCTGTCTGCTCCTGAAGTCCTGGTGGCCAGGAAATCCCTCAAGGCCATCTCTCTGCATACAAAAGGCCAGACTTTGCATCCTCCTGCTACCCTTAGGAGGTTCAGACCTTTTGTTCCTCTGAGACGTGCAGTAAACAATAAGCATACAGCAATAAGCATGTGAAGCATATGGAACCTACATATGTGCCCACAATACTATCTAAATGCACTCAGTTCAAGTACCTTGGAACAACTCTCCAGCAGGAAGGAGGATGCAGTAAAGAGATTGAACTGAGAATATCCAAGGCTTGGAACAAGTGGCGGGAGCTGGTGGAGTGTTGTGCGATAAAAGGATGCCAACAAAAAAAGTGCTGATATACAAAACTGGCATTAGACCAACACTCTTACATGGAAATGAGACATGACCAGTCATGGGACATTTTGTGAATGAGATGAGCACCGGTGAAATGCGAATGTTACGATACTGCCTTAGTATCAGCCTGGAAGAGAGGCACCTCTGAAGGACGGATAATTTTTTCACACATAAGGAGGTGTTCAGAACTAAGAAATAAGAATGTCTTATACAAAGATATAGAGTGATATTTTCCTAGTGAAGTACGTGGCGGTAATGCACCTGTAAGCTGGTTGCCATCGGCCAATCAAATCTAAAAGAAGAAGAAGAACATAGAAGAAACAAAGACGTCTTGAAAGAGGCAAACATCATACCCATAAAAGACTGAATGAGGAAAAGAAGACGGGAATTGTACTGGCACATGTGCCGCCGAGAGGCAGAGGACATCAGGGAAGTGTTTCAGATGGAAGTGGAAGGACATAGAAAATGAGGGCGCCCGAAACAGCGTTGGAGGGATACCATCAAGATGGATGTGCAATGGCTGGGCCTTGACAAAAATGATATGCAGAGCAGGATAAAATGTCGTGGTCTGGTCGACGATGGAATGAGGCAGAAACCCACTACCCGGAAGGACAGAAGCAAAGGAAGGTGAGCAAGGTGAGCAATTAAATAAAATGAAAAGTGTGGGAGTATTGTGTCCCATGTCATGTTCTCGCACAAACTTCTGGTTGTCATTCCACGCTGTCGCTCATTTTAATGTCTAACTAAATGTCATATATGGTCCAAATGTCCACATAATATGACAGTGATACTCCAGCAAACTGATTTGAACACCCAGAATCACTGTAAATAAAATGAGGAGTTTACGCGTGAGCCAAAGACTGCCCGGGTGGGCGCTATAACAGGGCAGCTAAAAAGTTATGGACGGATTTTCATGAAATTTTCACAGATTGTCAGAAATGGGGTATCCTACAGATGATTAGATTTTGGTGGTGATCCGGATCACCGTCCACAAGAAAACCGCCATTACGCAAAATGCCATTTTCGTGAATAACTACTAAACCACTAATCCCATCATTGTCAATCCAATTGCTTGTCATATGTTTTCATGGCCAAGGAATCTGAAAACGTACACACAAACACTGTATGGGGGAACTGTGGCGCTAAACCGCCATTACGGAAAATGCCATTTTCGTCAATAACTACTGAACCACTAATCCTATCATTGTGAATCCAATTGCTAGTCATATGTTTTCATGGTCAAGGAATCTGAAAACGTACACACAAACACTGTATGGGGGGAACTGTGGTGCTAAACCGCCATTACGGAAAATGCCATTTTCGTCAATAACTACTGAACCACTAATCCTATCATTGTGAATCCAATTGCTAGTCATATGTTTTCATGGTCAAGGAATCTGAAAACGTACACACAAACACTGTATGGGGGGAACTGTGGCGCTTAGCGGAGGTCTGCGCTCTCCGAGTGCTTTTCTAGTTGTAATACTGTAATTATGCTAACATATTAATATTCCCAGCACGACTCAAAACATATTAATTTTCTCCCTTTACAGTGAACATGTGGTTCCACAAATCTGATGTATTTATTGATTATGTAATGTGCACATCTGTGCTGTTTCAGAGCACAAATGTTTTCATATTTAACCAGGGTAAAGGTTATTTGTCATGTAAGTCTTTGACTTTGTGAAATTTTCTGCTGCCTTCGACAGCAGTGTGCTTTCATCCTCTGATGACGACACTGAGAGCTTGGTCTGCTCTTTTAACTCATACTGTTCAAACATCTTAGATGTAGTTGCTCCCTTTAAAACCAGGACTGTCCGTGCTGTTAATTTATCCCCCTGGTTAAATGATGATCTCTGTTGTTTTAGACGTAAATGTCAGAGGGTGGAAAGACTGTGGAAGTCCACTAAACTTGAGGTGCATCAATTGTACCTTAAGGAACTTTTAATTGAATTTAAATCAATATGATTTCCCCCTCATGGATCGTCACCTTATACCCCCTCATGGATCGTCACCTTATCGTGGTGGGGGGGTTTGCGTGCCCCAGTGATCCCAGGAGCTATGTTGTCCGGGGCAATTTGCCTCTGATAGGGTCTCCCAAGACAAACTGGTCCTGGGTGAAGGGCCAGACGAAGAACGATCCAACAGACTCTCATGATAAATTGTATATCAAGGATTCAGTGTACCCCGCCCGGTATGGGGTTACCGGGGCCCCACCCTGGAGCCAGGCCTGGGGGAGGGGCTCGAAGGCTAGCGTCTGGTGGCCGGGTTTCCACCCATGGGACCCGGCCGGGCTCAGCCCGAAGGAGTTGCATGGGTCCGCCCTCCAGTAGGTTCACCACCTGCAGGAGGGATCATGGAAGTCCGGTGCTATGTGGATTAGGTGGCAGTCAAAGGCGGAGACCTTGGCGGACTGATCCCAAGCTTTCTAAACTGGCTTTTGGTACGTGGAATGTCACCTCTCTGGTGGGGAAGGAGCCTGAGCTGGTGTACGAGATTGAGCGATACCGGCTAGATATAGTCGGCCTCACCTCAACACACAGCTCCGGTTCCGGAACCAGTCTCCTGGAGAGGGGCTGGAGCTTGGCCTTTTCTGGAGTTGCCCCGGGCGAGAGGCGACGAGCAGGGGTAGGTATTCTTGTATCGCCCCACCTTGCTGCCTCTATATTGGAGTTTTCCCCGGTGGACGAAAGGGTTGCTTCCCTGCGCCTTCGGGTTGGGAAACGGGTCCTGACCATCATTTGTGCCTATGCACCAAATGATGTTTCAGAGTACCCATCCTTTTTGGAGTCTGTGACTGGGGTGCTGGAGGGTGCTCCTCCTGGAGACTCCATTGTCCTACTGGGGGACTTCAATGCGCACGTGGGCAACGACAGTGAAACCTGGAGGGGGGTGATTGGGAGGAACGGCCTGCCCGATCTGAACCCGAGTGGTGTTCAGTTATTGGACTTCTGTGCTAACCACAGTCTGTCTATAACGAACACCATGTTCAAGCATAAGGGTGTCCATATGTGCACCTGGCACCAGGACACCCTAGGCCGCAGGTCGATGATCGATTTTGTTATCGTATCATCAGACCTGCGACCGTATGTCTTGGACACCCGAGTAAAGAGAGGTGCAGAGCTGTCAACTGATCACCACCTGGTGGTGAGTTGGATCCGATGGCAGGGGAGGAAGCCATTCAGACCTGGTAGACCCAAACGTATAGTGAGGGTGTGCTGGGAGCGTCTGGCTGAGGCCCCTGTCCGGGAGGTCTTCAACTCCCACCTCCGGAAGAACTTCAACCACATTCCGAGGGAGTCTGGAGACATGGAGTCTGAATGGGCCATGTTCTCCACCTCTGTTGTTGAAGCGGCAGCCCAGAGCTGCGGCCGCAAGGTGGTCGGTGCATCTCGTGGTGGCAACCCCCGAACCAAGTGGTGGACACCAGTGGTGAGGGGGGCCATTAAGCTGAAGAAGGAGTCCTATCAAGCTTGGTTGGCTTGTGGGACTCCCGAAGCAGCTGAGGTGTACCGGCAGGCCAAGCGGAGTGCAGCTTGGGTGGTTGCTGAAGCAAAAACCCGGGTATGGGAGGAGTTCGGTGAGGCCATGGAACAAGACTTTCGGTCGGCTTCAAAGAGATTCTGGCAAACTGTTCGGCGGCTCAGGAGGGGAAAGCAGCTCCCCGTCCACACTGTGTATGGTGCGGATGGGACACTGTTGACTTCAACTGGGGATATCGTCGGGCGGTGGAAGGAATACTTCGAGGATCTCCTCAATCCCACTGATACGCCTTCCACAGAGGAAGCAGGGTTTGGGGACGAGGGGGATGACTCGCCTATCACAGGGGCTGAGGTCGCCAAGGTGGTTAAAAATCTCCTTGGTGGCCGGGCCCCGGGGGTGGACGAGATTCGCCCAGAGTACCTCAAGGCCCTGGATGTTGTTGGGTTGTCATGGTTGACACGCCTCTGCAACATTGCGTGGAGGTCGGGGGCAGTGCCTTTGGCATGGCAAACCGGGGTGGTGGTTCCTCTCTTCAAAAAAGGGGACCGGAGGGTGTGCTCCAACTTTAGAGGGATCACACTCCTCAGCCTCCCTGGGAAGGTCTATGCCAAGGTACTGGAGAGGAGAGTCCGGCCGTTGGTCGAACCTCGGATTCAGGAGGAGCAATGTGGTTTTCGTCCTGGCCGTGGCACATCGGACCAGCTCTTTACCCTCTCGAGAATTCTTGAGGGTTCGTGGGAGTTTGCCCAACCAGTTTACATGTGTTTTGTGGACTTGGAGAAGGCATTTGACCGCGTCCCTCGTGGATTTTTGTGGGGGGTGCTTCGGGAGTATGGGGTATCGGGCTTGTTGTTACGAGCTATTCGGTCTCTGTACGACCGTTGTGAGAGTTTAGTTCGCATTGCCAACACTCGGTCGGAGTCATTCCCAGTGAGAGTTGGACTCCGCCAGGGCTGCCCTTTGTCACCGGTCCTGTTCATAATTTTTATGGACAGGATTTCTAGGCGCAGCCAGGGAATGGAGGGTGTCATGCTTGGTGACCACAGGATCTCATCTCTGTTGTTTGCAGATGATGTTGTCCTGTTGGCTTCATCCAGCAATGACCTACAGCTCTTGCTGGGACGGTTTGCCGCTGAGTGTGAAGCGGCTGGGATGAGAATCAGCACCTCCAAGTCCGAGTCCATGGTCCTCAGCCGGAAAAAGGTGGATTGTCCTCTCCGGGTTGGGGACAGGCTCCTGCCCCAAGTGGAGGAGTTTAAGTATCTTGGGGTCTTGTTCACGAGTGAGGGGAAAATGGAGCGAGAGATCGACAGACGGATTGGAGCAGCATCTGCAGTGATGCGGACGTTGTACCGGTCTGTTGTGGTGAAGAGGGAGCTTAGTTCTAAGGCAAAGCTGTCGATTTACCAGTCAATCTACGTTCCTACTCTCACCTATGGTCACGAGCTTTGGGTAATGACCGAAAGAACGAGATCGCGGATACAAGCGGCTGAAATGAGCTTTCTCCGTAGGATTGCTGGACTCACCCTCAGAGATAGGGTGAGGAGCTCAGTCATCCGGGAGAGGCTCAGAGTAGAACCGCTGCTCCTCCACATTGAAAGGAGTCAGTTGAGGTGGTATGGGCATCTGATTAGGATGCCTCCTGGACGCCTCCCACTTGAGGTGTTTCAGGCACGTCCCACTGGGAGGAGACCCCGGGGCAGACCCAGGACTCGGTGGAGAGACTATGTCTCCCAGCTAGTCTGGGAACGCCTTGGTATCCCCTCTGAAGAGCTGGAGCAGGTGGCTGGGGAGAGGGAAGTCTGGGCTTCTCTGCTTGAACTGCTGCCTCCGCGACCCGGACCTCCGGAAAAGCGGTAGAAGATGGATGGATGGATGGATGGAATATGATTAAAATGGCAAGAACTTCTTATTTTTCCAACATCATCTCCTCCAATAGTAACAATCCAAAGATCCTCTTCAGCACAATAGACAATAAAGTTAATCCTGTTAGTTCTGCTCCCCCTGTTTATTCAATTAATGACTGTAACAAGTTTCTTTCCTTTTTTGTTGGTCACTGCTGTTAGGGCTGGTTTTACTCATTCCTTTCCCCTAATCCTTGATTGTCCTAACAGACAGGCCTTTTTAAGTGATTTTACCCCAATTTCTTTTGAGGATTTGTTAGTGTTGGTGAGTTCCATGAAATCCTCCTCCTGCGCTTTAGATATTTTGCCTTCCTCAATGTTAAAAGAGGTAATTGGCTCAGTGGGTACATCTTTGGTTAATATCATTAATAATTAATATCATTAATAGTTCACTTGAATCTGGTTGTGTACCCTCGTATTTTAAACATGCAGTTGTGCAGCCACTTTTAAAAAACCTAACCTTGATCCATCTGTTTTTAAAAACTTCAGGCCAATTTCTAAGCTTCCTTTTATTTCTAAGCTTTTAGAAAAAGTTGTTGCCAAGCAGCTCACTGACTTTCTGATTGAACACAATATTTTCGACAAATTTCAGTCAGGTTTTCGTCAGAAACACTCGACAGAGACCGCTTTTCTCAGGGTGTCAAATGATATTTTAATGTCATCAGACTCTGGCAAATGCTCTGTTTTAGTGTTATTAGATCTTACTGCAGCTTTGACTCTATTGATCATTGTATTTTGTTACAAAGGCTTAGAGATTGGGTAGGTATTTCTGGAAAAGCTCTGGATTGGTTTTTCTCCTACCTTTCTGGTAGGAGTTTTTCCGTGGCTGTTGGTTCTTATTCATCTGACTCTGCTCCTTTAACCTGTGGGGTGCCTCAAGGTTCTATTCTGGGTCCACTTTTATTTGCCCTATATATGCTGCCACTTGGTTCTATCATCAGCAAATTTAAAGGTATGTCTTATCACTGCTATGCTGACGATTTACAGCTACTTTTCTCTTTTAAACCTGACCATGTTGACAATTTAATAATTATTCATGATTGTCTGCAATTAAGGACTGGATGTCTAGTAACTTTTTGCAACTTAATGCTGATAAAACTGAAGTCCTTATTGTAGCACCTGATAATCTAATTCCTAAGATGGTTAATAGCATTGGTTCATTAAGCTCTAATGTATGGTCTAATCTAAAAAATCTTGGTGTTGTTTTCGATCAATCGATGAGTTTTGATCAGCATGTCAAATCTCTGACCCGGAGTTGTTTTTTCCACCTTAGGAATATATCCAAAATTAGGTCATTGGTTTCCTACAGTCAGTTAGAAATCATTATTCATGCCTTTGTTTCTTCACATTTGGACTACTGTAATGCTTTTTTTACATGTCTTAGCAAATCCTCTTTACACCGCCTACAGTTAGTCCAGAACACTGCTGCAAGATTACTAACTAGGTCCAGTAGATTCTGTCATATCACTCCTGTTTTGTCCTCCTTGCATTGGCTTCCTGTAAATTATAGAGTTGATTTTAAATTTATTGTTCTTACTTACAAAGCCATTCATGAAGAGGCGCCTTTTTATTTTAGTGACCTGCTCTTTCTACACCAGCCCAGCAGATCTCTCAGGTCTTCTCATCAGAATCTATTGGTAGTCCCTAGCACTAGGCTCAGAACCAAAGGCGATAGAGCCTTTGCTGCTGTTGCTCCCAGACTGTGGAACTCCTTACCTTTTGAACTTAGATCTACACCTTCCATTGGTGTTTCTAAGAAGCAACTAGACCCACCTTTTTAGCCTGGCTTTTTAATTAACTATGTGTTGATTGTATTTTTATGTGCTTTTACTGTCTACTTTGTTTGTTTGTTTTTTACTGTTTTATGTGCCTTTGTTTATATTTTGTTTTTTACCATGTTAAGCACTTTGTGACTCTGTCTGTGAAAAGTGCTCTATAAATAAACTTATTATTATTATTTTTAGTATTATTATTATGTAAGTCTTTGGGGTTTAACTTATTTATAGCCATCCCAAAGTGGCCAAATAAAGAACTGAAGCATGATCTCTTTGTTCTCTTTGCCTGTAAAGAAACCCTGGGGAAATAAAGGTTAAAAAGCAGTCCACATTGACCATGATCCAGTTTGGTTCTAATGCTCCAACCTTCCTCCAGTTTCCTGCCTTTTTTATCTCCTGGTGATTACCGCCTTAATTAGGCCATTAATCAAGTTAGTGGAACATCTGAGCATTCTCATGTACTTTATACTGTACTCCTTTCCATACAACAACCTCACATTGCCCTGAGCTCCCCCTGAGGGTAAGACTTCCTGGTTCTTGACTGGGGACAGCTGAGATGGTCCACCCATCTGTCATCTTCCACCTCCTGAGCCACAAACTCTGACAGCCACATAAGGGTGCACAGTGGGAAGGTCATGTATCAACATCCTCAGTTGCACCCCTTTAAGCTCAGTGAAATGACATGAGCTTTGGTGACAGGATGGCTCTGAAGGCTGTAGCTTTGGCAAGGCACCACACCATAGCTAACCTGTGAAAAACTGCAGTCTGGCCTGTTTTTTTTTTTTTTTTTTAATGGTCAAGAAATTAATGAATAGACTATTTTTCTTGTTATTGACTGTCACTGGATATTGACTTCAGTCACAATTGCATTAGTCAAAAAACTGATATTCTGCCTGTTATGATTTCAGTAACTAAGGAGTTACTGAAGTCTGAGTTTCATAGGCCTACAATATTGGTACAAAACACAAAACCAACATTTTTTTTTTTTAATGGGAGAGATACATTCAACATTTGTCATTTTTGTCAGTACCAGTGTTGCCAACTCTCCCTGTTTTGGAGCGAATCTCACTATTTTACCCTCCCTCTCAAACCACAAACCTTATTTCTCGCTGCAAAATGAAGAAATTACTGCTGATATCATGCTGACTTTATTCTGATCTTTCCCATAACAAGAGCTTTCAAGGCAGAATAAAGCAGACTGAGCATGTTCTAAAACGTATTCTGAGGTAAAGAAGTGTATTTGTTGAAAAAAATGCTCACTCCACAACTA
This sequence comes from Pholidichthys leucotaenia, assembly GCA_020510985.1. Lineage (NCBI taxonomy): Eukaryota > Metazoa > Chordata > Actinopteri > Cichliformes > Pholidichthyidae > Pholidichthys > Pholidichthys leucotaenia. The sequence goes on along the minus strand of CM035845.1, from coordinate 32,034,744 downwards.
TCACAGTCTCCCCCCATGAACAATTCCCTCTAAATCTCACTCCAAGCTTTTCTGGAAAGTTGGCAGTTCTGTAGTAGCTGTATAGTAGTGGGTGAATTTATAAAATGAAATATTTTTAAAGTAAAAGTTTTACTTCTTTTTTTGTATATACAATGACCTGAAAGGGGTGTGGCATGGAATCAGTTCTGGGTCTAAAGTTTTGTTTATGTAAAAGAAAAAAAAAAAGAAAAAATAAGTTTGAAGTTTAAATAACTCAATATAGATTTGAGTGTTAGATACAGTGGTGTGAAAAAGTCTTTTCCCCCTTCTTGATTTCTCATTTTTTTTCTATGTTTGTCACACTTAAATGTTTCAGATCCTCAAACAAATTTAAATATTAGACAAAGATAACAAAAGTAAACACAAAATGCAGTTTTTTTTAATGAAGGTTTTTATTATCAAGAGGGAAAAAATTGCAAACTGTCACCATGGGGTGAGACGCCGGCTCGGCGCTCAGCCCATGCTCCTTTTATCCCTGCCTCTCATTGGGCAGTGCCTCAGCTGGTTCCCAGCTGTCAGTGTCACGGGACAGCTGGGGCCAATTAATCCTCATCAGCTGGGGCGCTGTTAATGAGTATAAAGAGGAGCAGCTTCGATCATTCGGGGCTGCGACATAAGCACTGCTAGGCTGAAGCCCCTTCGTCTGGTGTCAGCCTCAACTCCTCTTGCAGCATTCCGGTGTTTGTATCCCGCTGTGAGTATGCACGTCTTGTTACCCCCATGTCCGGTACGAGCTACCTACCCCTGCGCTGTGCAGCCTGAGAATGTACGTCTGTATGAGTGTCTGTGCTCTCCTCATCCCTTATCCCTTACCCAGAATAAAACATCTCGACTCACTGGCTTGTCCCTGGCTCTGATTGCCCGGCTCCCTAGAGCCGGATATGACAGTATGTCGCAGCCAGAAGAGTTGCCGGCGGCCGTGAGTCGCCGTGGAAATGTACCTTTCTGTCCGGGTGTCAGCGCTGCTAGCATGCCGTTTCCCAGGAGTCACTTCCGGCGCCAGGGCGACGAGCTGAGGTCCATCTCGGAGGCTGTCGACGGGACGTTCTTCACCCTGCACGACGCCTCCAACGCGAGACGCTGGCATCCGGGCCGTGCTGAGGAACTCCTGGACTGTCACCCTCACTCTCTGTACCATCTGGAGGACAGTGCCAGGATAGACGCTGCAGGTACACAGCGAGAGAAGCTCCACGGGGTGGATGGAAGTCCCGGCAGGGAGTCGAAGTGGGCGACGTCTTTCCCCGCTTCGGAGTCCCGTTCCTGCCGCTATTCCAGTCCGGGAGTTCGCGCCAACCAGAGGACTTCCCCCGACCTGCGCCACGTCACTCGGGATTCCCTTCAAGGAGCCGCAGCTGACAGCAGTTATGTCCGGGGTCGAGTGGCTGTCGCGAGCTCTACTGTGTTTCCTGTCACCACCTTCAGGCATGTGGCGGCGGCAGTGAGATTGATGGTGAGGACTTCAGGGCTACGAAGCTTTCCCGTGCTCGACGCCTTCCTCGTCTCGATCTCCGATCTGGAGCGGCGAATCCTGGGTTTCCCCCTCGCTTCGTCCCCTGGGAGTAGTCGTCATCACATCGCCGAGTCACCTCTGCACGAACCTCGTCCGGATCCAGTTCTGGGTCATCGTCAGGACCGTTCCTCCCACGCAGCTGTCATCCCTTCCCCTCGTCAGTGTGGAGATTCTACAGCCTCGTCCCCTGAGCCTCGTTCCCCCGCTGTCATTCCTGGACATTCGGGCTGGCTCACCCCGGCTGTTTCCCCCTCCTCCTCGACGCGCTTCCTGACCGCTGTGTGTGCCTGGAATCCCGGTCTGGTGAGCTCTCTGCTGGAGACAACGCGAGCGATCCTCAGACGAATTCCCGGGGGGTCCTCCGTTATCGCCGGGCGGGGAGAGGAAGAAGCAGATTCCACTACAGCAGGCGATACTCAACCTCCAGGGGGCAGGCAAGTCATTGTTTTTTCACACCTGCTTAATGATTTGCTCTGTCACATCCCTGGAGGAGAAGTTCAGGGTTCGCAGCTCCCTGAACTCTCCCCACCTGCTGTAACCTGTATGCCTAATCCCGCATCCTCTGTGTCTCTCTCCGCCGAGCGGTCCCCGGCTCCGGGTCAACGTGGTGGGATATGGAGAGGGCCTGTGGTTCCGCTGCTACATTGCGGACGGAGGAGGGGGACTGACTGCTGCGTGGAGTCTACGCCGACGACTGAGCGTCCCCGGGTCTCCACGGAGGAGCGGTTCGGTCCAGCGGGACGAGATTCTTCTGGCTTCACGCCGAGTGGGTCGTCGGCGGGGTTACCTGAGCTGGAGGAATCTCAAGCTGCGCTGACCATCGTGCTGGCTGCGGGGCCCGACGCGGCTAGATGGGAGCCTGACAACGACCTCCTGACGACGGATCCTGGATCTTCGCAGTCCTGGACGGCGTCAGAACCCGAGATCAGGCGAGTGCTCTCCTTTCTTTTCTCTCTTTTTATCTTTGAGCACTTCAGCCTATCTCCAGGGGAGACGAGCAGGGTGCAGCCGCCCGCTGTGTCTGAGCTCGTCTCGCCGGGTTCTGGCGCTGCCGGTGATCCTGATCCCGGTTCTGTTTTCTCTTCTGAGCCTTCTTCCAGGGTCACCGGCGAGGAGTTGCTGTTCCTCGTGGTGCTGGAGGGTCCGGGTTCAACGTTGGAGGTCGGTTCTGGTGCAGTGTCCAACGTGGGTTCGCCCGAGACCCAATCAGGGTCCAACGTGGGTTCGCCTGAGGCCCGATCGGGGTCCGACGTGGGTGCTGCCCCAGTGTTGTCCAGGTCCGGTGAGGAGGTGGCCGTTTCCCTGAGGCCCGCCGCCCTCGTCATCGGCTCTCCCCTGAGCCTCTTCCACCGGGATCCGCTCTGACCCTTCGTCCGTCTCAACGGTCCTGGTGGTTGAGTGATGCGGGTCGACGACCCGACCCGCAAAACTTTCGGTTCGGCGATCTGGTTTCCCCCCACTGGTCTGTGTTTGCCTTTGGGCGGCCTGGTTCGGCAGCCGTTGGACTGGATTCCTGGGATCTGGGCCCAGAGTTCGCCGTCCGAACATTTCTCTTCCCCGGGTTGCCAACTGGACAATGGGCGGGGAGATTACCAGAACAATTCCGGCCGTTTTGGACTCTGCCTGCCGTCTCCTCGGGTGTCCTTTACTTCTTTTATTATTATTGAAGTCACTCGGGTGTAGTTTCTTTGTCCATTAGGGGAATATATGTTTTTGTGCTGTGTGTTTTTTTTTAACCATACTCAGCATTTTTTATCGTATTGTTATCCTGTTACCCTGTCACCTTTTTTTCCTCTTGGTGACTCACCTTATGTATCGCGCTGTGTATTGCATTTTCTTATCTTTACTCAGCGTTTTCATTCATCCTTACCTTAGCCTTGGCCTCGTCGGTGCATCATGGAGTATGCGTGTGGTTTCCTGTTCAACCATACTCTGTGATCACCCCATTCTGTCTTATTATCCTCGTGGGGGGCCTTCCCTAGCCCCGACTTTAACATTGACTGTGTTTGTTGTTGTTTGAAGTAATGTGTTTCATTCCCACTTAACCGTACTTCATTATTACCCATTTGTCCTTGTCACCTCTGTTTCTTTAGGTGATCTTTTATATATTCAGTGCTGTGTGTTTTGTTTTCTTTAGTATCCATGCACAGCGTTTTTCATTTTTTGTCCTGACCTTTGTCTTGTTGGTGCATTATGGAGTAGTGTGTTTTGTTCCCCTTAACTATACTCTGTGATTGCTTTATTCATTCCTGCCACCTTTTTGGTGGGTTTTTGGTTTTCTTTTTTTTTGCCCCGATCTATACGTTATTTGTATGCTGTCTGTAGTCATATTTGGTATTTTCCCTACCTGTGTCCTAACTCAGTTTTCTCCCTAACTGTGCTCTGGGTTAATCCTTTTCCCTGTGTTGTAGGGTATTGTATTTGGGTTTTTTTTTCTCTGCCCTGCTGCCCTACATTGGTCTATTGTTTTTTTTTGTCCTTCCCTTTGCATCTTCCCCTCCGGTCCTGCCTCCCTTCCGCCCACCCTAGGTGGGGAGGGGGGGGGGGGGGCTGGGATGTTCCTGGTCGTTCGGGAGCCCGACCGTGAGGGGGAGGCTCTGTCACCATGGGGTGAGACGCCGGCTCGGCGCTCAGCCCATGCTCCTTTTATCCCTGCCTCTCATTGGGCAGTGCCTCAGCTGGTTCCCAGCTGTCAGTGTCACGGGACAGCTGGGGCCAATTAATCCTCATCAGCTGGGGCGCTGTTAATGAGTATAAAGAGGAGCAGCTTCGATCATTCGGGGCTGCGACATAAGCACTGCTAGGCTGAAGCCCCTTCGTCTGGTGTCAGCCTCAACTCCCCTTGCAGCATTCCGGTGTTTGTATCCCGCTGTGAGTATGCACGTCTTGTTACCCCCATGTCCGGTACGAGCTACCTACCCCTACGCTGTGCAGCCTGAGAATGTACGTCTGTATGAGTGTCTGTGCTCTCCTCATCCCTTATCCCTTACCCAGAATAAAACATCTCGACTCACTGGCTTGTCCCTGGCTCTGATTGCCCGGCTCCCTAGAGCCGGATATGACACAAACCTACATGGCCCTGTGTGAAAAAGTGATTGCCCCCTAAACCCAATAACTGGTTGGGCCACCCTTAGCAGAAACAACTGCAATCAAGCGTTTGTGATAACTGGCAATGAGTCTTTTACAGCGCTGTGGAGGAATTTTGGTCCACTCATCTTTGCAGAATTGTTGTCCACTTGCAGAACCCAAGTGCTCTTCAGCTGGAAGTCACAAACAGATGGCTGGACATTCTCCTTCAGCATTTTTTGGTAGACAGCAGAATTCATGGTTCCATTTACCACAGCAAGTCTTCCAGGTCCTGAAGCAGCAAAACCACCCCAGACCATCACACTACCACCACCATATTTTACTGTTAGTATGATGTTCCTTTTCTGAAATGTTGTGTTACTTTTATGCCGGATGTAATGGGACACATACCTTCCAAAAAGTTCAACTTTTGTCTCATCAGTCCACAGAGTATTTTCCCAAAGGTCTTGGGGATCATCAAGATGTTTTTTTTTGGCAAAACTGAGACAAGACTTTATATTGTTTTTGCTCAGCAGTGATTTTTGTCTTGGAACTCTGCCATGCAGCCCATTTTTGCCCAGTCTCTTTCTTACCTTTCGGATGAGTCATTGCTGTGCTCTTGGGGTAATTTTGGTTAGCTGGCCACTCCTGGGAAGGTTCACCACTGCTCCATGTTTTCATCATTTGTGGATAATTGCTCTCACTGTAGTTTGCTGGAGTCCCAAAGCTTTAGAATTGGCTTTATAATCTCTCCCAGACTGATAGATCTCAGTTACTTTGTTTCTCATTTGTTCCTGAATTTCTTTGGATTGCAGCATAATGTCTAGCTCTTGAGGATCGTTTAGTCTACTTGACTTTGTCAGGCAGGTCCTGTTTAAGTGATTTCTTGATTGAGAACAAGTGTGGCAGTAATCAGGCCGGGGTGTGGCTTGGGAAATTGAACTCTGCTTTCCAAAGATGTGATAAACCACAATTAATTTATGTTTTAACGGGGGGGGGGGGCAATCACTTTTCACACATGGCCATGTAGGTTTGGAATTTTTTTACCCTTAATAATAAACACCTTCATTTAAAAACTGCATTTTGTGTTTGTGTTGTCTTTGTCTAATATTTTAATTTGTTTGATCTGAAACATTTAAGTGTGACAAACATACAAAAAAAAATGAAAAATCAGGAAGGGGCAAACACTTTTTCACACCACTATGTATTATTTTTTTGTCAGCTGCTCCCTTTCAGGGTCACTACAGCATATCATCACCTGATATCACAATAATCCACGTCCCGATTTGTCAAGGATTTTTATGCCGGATGCCCTTCCTGTCCAACCCTCCTCATTTATCCAGGCTTGGGACCAGCACAGGGAGGACACTGGCTTGTGCTCCCCCTGTGGCTGTGTAACCAACTCTCCTTTCCCCATTCTATTATGCTGAGCACCAAGCTAGAAGGCAAGGAGTACCATTTTTATATGTTTTTTGGCATGACTCAGCCAGGGGTTGAACACACAACCTCCCAGTTGTTGGAGGGGATGCTCTACTACTAGGCCACCACTCCTGTTCTAGTGTTAGTGTCATATATTGAATCTTTTTTGTTTTTGGAGGGGAAGGGATAAAAATCTTTATTTGGGTTCAGATTTTTCGTTTCATTTTGAAATCCAAAATTATTCCTTGTCCTCTGTAGTCTAAAAAAAGATTGATTAAAAGTCCATCCATCCATCCATCTTCTACCACTTTTCCGGAGGTCCGGAGGCAGCAGTTCAAGCAGAGAAGCCCAGACTTCCCTTTCCCCAGCCACCTGCTCCAGCTCTTCAGAGAGGATACCAAGGCATTTCCAGACCAGCTGGGAGACATAGTCTCTCCACCGAGTCCTGGGTCTGCCCCGGGGTCACCTCCCACTGGGACGCGCCTGAAACACCTCAAGTGGGAGGCGTCCAGGAGGCATCCTAATCAGATGCCCAAACCACCTCAACTGACTCCTTTCAATGTGGAGGAGCAGCGGTTCTACTCTGAGCCTCTCCTAGATGACTGAGCTCCTCACCCTATCTCTGAGGGTGAGTCCAGCAATCCTACAGAGAGAGCTCATTTCAGCCACTTGTATCTGCGATCTCGTTCTTTCAGTCATTACCCAAAGCTCGTGACCGTAGGTGAGAGTAGGAACATAGACTGACTGGTAAATTGACAGCTTTGCCTTAGAACTAAGCCCCGTCTTCACCACAACAGACCTGTACAACATCTGCGTCACTGCAGATGCTGCTCCGACCCATCTGTCAATCTCTTGCTCCATTTTCCCCTCACTCGTGAATAAGATCCCAAGATACTTAAACTCCTCCACTTGGGGCACGAGCCTGTCCCCAACCCAGAGTGGACCATGGACTCAGACTTAGAGGTGCTGATTCTCATCCCAGCCGCTTCACACTCAGCGGCAAACCGTCCCAGCAAGAGCTGTAGGTCATTGCTGGATGAAGCCAACAGGACAACATCATCTGCAAACAACAGAGATAAGATCCTGTGGTCACCAAGCATGACACCCTCCATTCCCTGGCTGCGCCTAGAAATCCTGTCCATAAAAATTATGAACAGGATCGGTGACAAAGGGCAGCCCTGGTGGAGTCCAACTCTCACTGGGAATGACTCCGACCGAGTGTTGGCAATACGAACCAAATTCTCACAACGGTCGTACAGAGACCGAATAGCTCGTAACAACAAGCCCGATACCCCATACTCCCGAAGCACCCCCCACAAAAAAACATGAGGGACGCAGTCAAATACCTTCTCCAAGTCCACAAAACACATGTAAACTGGTTGGGCAAACTCCCACGAACCCTCGAGAATTCTCGAGAGGGTAAAGAGCTGGTCCGATGTGCCACAGCCAGGACGAAAACCACATTGCTCCTCCTGAATCTGAGGTTCGACCAACGGCCGGACTCTCCTCTCCAGTACGTTGGCATAGACCTTCCCAGGGAGGCTGAGGAGTGTGATCCCTCTAAAATTGGAGCACACCCTCCGGTCCCCTTTTTTGAAGAGAGGAACCACCACCCCGTTTTGCCATGCCAAAGGCACTGCCCCCGACCTCCATGCAATGTTGCAGAGGCATGTCAACCATGACAGCCCAACAACATCCAGGGCCATGAGGTACTCAGGGCAAATCTCGTCCACCCCTGGGACCCGGCCACCAAGGAGATTTTTAACCACCTTGGCGACCTCAGCTCCTGTGATAGGTGAGTCATCCCCCTCGTCCACAAACCCTGCTTCCTCTGTGGAAGGTGTATCAGTGGGATTGAGGAGATCCTCGAAGTATTCCTTCCACCGCCTGACGATATCCCCAGTTGAAGTCAACAGCGCCCCATCCGCACCATACACAGTGTAGGCAGGGAGCTGCTTTCCCCTCCTGAGCCACCGGACAGTTTGCCAGAATCTCTTCAAGGCCGACCGAAAGTCTTGTTCCATGGCCTCACTGAACTCCTCCCATACTCTGGTTTTTTTCTTCAGCAACCACCCAAGCTGCACTCCGCTTGGCCTTCCAGTACACCTCAGCTGCTTTGGGAGTTCCACAAGTCAACCAAGCTTGATAGGACTCCTTCTTCAGCTTAATGGCCCCCCTCACCACTGGTGTCCACCACTTGGTTCGGGGGTTGCCACCATGAGATGCACCGACCACCTTGCAGCCGCAGCTCTGGGCTGCCGCTTCAACAACAGAGGTGGAGAACATGGCCCATTCAGACTCCATGTCTCCAGACTCCCTCGGAATATGGTTGAAGTTCTTCTGGAGGTGGGAGTTGAAGACCTCCCGGACAGGGGCCTCAGCCAGACGTTCCCAGCACACCCTCACTATACGTTTGGGTCTACCAGGTCTGAATGGCTTCCTCCCCTGCCATCGGATCCAACTCACCACCAGGTGGTGATCAGTTGACAGCTCTGCACCTCTCTTTACCCGAGTGTCCAAGACACACGGTCGCAGGTCTGATGACACGATAACAAAATTGATCATCGACCTGCGACCTAGGGTGTCCTGGTGCCAGGTGCACATATGGACACCCTTATGCTTGAACATGGTGTTCGTTATGGACAAACTGTGGTTAGCACAGAAGTCCAATAACTGAACACCACTCGGGTTCAGATCGGGCAGGCCGTTCCTCCCAATCACCCCCCTCCAGGTTTCACTGTCATTGCCCACGTGCGCATTGAAGTCCCCCAGTAGGACAATGGAGTCTCCAAGAGGAGCACTCTCCAGCACCCCAGTCACAGTCTCCAAAAAGGGTGGGTACTCTGAAACATCATTTGGTGCATAGGCACAAATGATGGTCAGGACCCGTTTCCCAACCCGAAGGTGCAGGGAAGCAACCCTTTCATCCACCAGGGAAAACTCCAATATAGAGGCAGCAAGGTGGGAGGATACAAGAATACCCACCCCTGCTCGTCGCCTCTCGCCCGGGGCAACTCCAGAAAAGGCCAAGCTCCAGCCCCTCTCCAGGAGACTGGTTCCGGAACCAGAGCTGTGTGTTGAGGTGAAGCCGACTATATCTAGCCAGTATCTCTCAACCTCGTACACCAGCTCAGGCTTCTTCCCCACCAGAGAGGTGACATTCCATGTACCAAAAGCCAGTTTAGAAAGCTTGGGATCAGTCCACCAAGGTCTCCGCCTTTGACCGCCACCTAATCCACATAGCACTGGACCCCCATGATCCCTCCTGCAGGTGGTGAGCCCACTGGAGGGCGGACCCATGTAACTCTTTCGGGCTGAGCCCGGCCGAGTCCCATGGGTGGAAACCCGGACACCAGACGCTAGCCATCAAGCCCCTCCTCCAGGCCTGGCTCCAGGGTGGGGCCCCGGTAACCCCATACCGGGAGGTGTACACTGAATCCTTGATCTAGAATTTATCATGAGAGTCTGTTGGAGCGTTCTTAGTCTGGCCCTTCACCCAGGAGCAGTTTGTCTTGGGTGACCCTATCAGAGGCAAATTGCCCTGGACAACATAGCTCCTGGGATCACTGGGGTACGCAAACTCCCCCATCACAATAAGGTGACAATCCATGAGGGGTTTTAATCCATGATTAAAATTGAAATTGAAAATCAAATATGGTATGAAAATCATCATGGACTATATTTTTTGGCCATATATAGCCAGCTCTACTTCCACGTCATTCATGTTGTCTTTAGGAACTGTAGACCCTTTGGGCACTTTGAGAAGTATGAGTCAACACAATATGTTTGTCACGGACCACATCCTAAACCATAATATTTATAACTATCTCCTCAATGTCTAAGGATTTGAATGTGTTTGATCTAAATCCCTTTGAACAGCATGTGGAACACCATAGGGTGTATAGAGGATGCACGGATCGCTGTTTTCTATGACCCCAGGTCACACAGTGAACATAACTGTAACATAACTGTAAGGCTGGGTTCATAATGTCAATATGGATGAAACAGATGCAGACTGGACCATGGGCCATGGACATATGCATACACAGAACTGAAGCCATCTACCACACAGCTGCATTTCTTGCATGTGCTTTGAATAATTTGCCTTTCATATGTCCACACAGTACATGACAGAGATGCACAATTAAAGTAATCTTCTTCTTCTTCTTCTTCTTCTTCTTCTTCTTCTTCTTCTTCTTCTTCTTCTTCTTCTTCTTTCGGCTACTCCCTTTAGGGGTCTCCACAGTGGATCATCTGTCTCCATCTCACCCTATCCCTTCATCTTCCTCTGCAACATCAGCCCTGTCCATGTCCTCCTTCACTACATCCATGAATCTTCTCTGTGGTCTTCCTCTTTTCCTCCTGCCTGGCAGCTCCATCTTCAACATCCTTTGTCTAATATATCCACTATCCCTCCTCTGCACATGTTCAAACCATCTCAGCCTTGACTGTCTTACTTTGTCTCCAAACCGCTCAACCTGAGCTGTCCCTCTGATATATTCATTTCTAATCTTGTCCCTCCTAGTCACTCCCAATGAGAATCTTAGCATCTTCAGCTCTGCAACCTCCAGCTCTTCCTCCTGTCTTTTTGTCAGTGCCACGTCTCCAAACCATACATCATAGCAGGTCTCACTACCGTCTTGTAAATCTTCGCTTTTCACTCTAGCTGCTTTCCTTCTGTCATAACTCACCCCTGATACTTGTGTCCACCCACTCCACCCTGCCTGCACTCTCTTTGGATGGTTGGCCCCAGGTATTTAAACTCATCTACCTTCACTACCTCTACTCCTTCCATCTTTACTGTCACGCCTGCCTTGCTCTCATTCACACACGTGTATTCTGTCTTACTACTTACTATTCTACTGACTTTCATTCCTGTTCTCTCCAGAGCATACCTCCAACTCTCCAGGTTGTCTTCCACCTGCTCCCTACTCTCACTACAGATCACAATGTTGTCTGCAAACATCATGGTCCATGGAGACTCCTGCCTGACCTCGTCTGTCAGCCTGTCCATCATCATGTCAAACAAGAAGGGGCTCAGAGCTGATCACTGATGTAATCCCTGCCCCACCTTGAATCCATCTGTCACTCCTACAGCACACCTCACCACTGTCTTGCTGTCCTCATACATGTCCTGCACCACCCTTACATATTTCTCTGCCACTCCTGACTTCCTCTCTTGGCACCTTATCATATGCTTTCTCTAGATCCACAAAGACACAGTGCAATGCCTTCTGACCTTCTCTAGCCACCTTATTCCTGGGGGTGTCTCTATAGGAACGATTATGGGTGGAGCTTCCGGTTTCAGCTAACCTAGTGTTAAATCAGTCAGCAAGAGTGGAGTAGCAGAGGCATTTAAAATAGCGTTTTTAAAAGTTTTTCAAATTCATTTTAATGTATAGTCCACATACGTGTTTTGTACTCAAGTGGCAGCTAATTTCAGCACTTGTAGTTTTTGTGTTTTTGAATGTTTTTGCATAGTTCTGGTACTTGCTGCTATTCGTGGTGTGATGCTCCTCACAGATAAGCACAGCTAAATCTGTGGCTTCAACAGCAATGAGTAGCTCATGCAGTGCATGTTCTGACATATGGAATAGAAATAGAAAATCTGGAAGTGTCTCCTCATAACCTTGTACTGTCAGACCAATGTCTGTTAACCTTTGATTTTACTATTTCTATTTGGCTCCTAAAGAAAAATATTACTACAGTAGATGCCTCTCAGATGATGTTGTCACCAAATTTATGCAGATTGTTTCCTCTATGCCATGTGTCAACACAATGGAAATAAGCTCTAGACAGCTTGCTCCTTCTGTAATTGATAGCATGGTTGATAGTGTTACAGCTTCTCTCCATCAGACTCTAGACATGGTGGCCCCTTTAAAAAAGAAAAAGTCTAATCAGAGATTTCTTACTCCTTGGCTCAACACAGAAACTTGTAGCTTAAAACAGAAGTCTCGTCAATTAGAAAGAAAATGGCTCTCCACTAATTTAGATGAAATCTATTTAGCTTGGAGAAATCATCTTTTAATTTATATTAAAAAAAATCTCTTAGAAAAGCTAGAACAAGTTATCATTCTGCATTAATAGAAGAGAACAAGAATAATCCCAGGTTTCTTTTCATCACTGTAGCCAGGCTGACAAAGAGTCAGGACTCTGCCAATCCTAGCATTCCCTTAGAGCTTACTAGTCAGGACTTTATGAACTTTTTCAATAATAAAATTTCATCTATCAGAGATAAAATCAGTCAGAGTCTTTCCACCGTTAACTTAAATACAGTAACTACTTCAACTGATATCTGTTTGGATGAGTTTACTCCAATTGACCTTTTAGAGTTAGATAAAATAACTTCCTCATCCAAGCCTTCAACTTATCTTTTAGACCCTATTCCTACCAGGTTATTTAAAGAAGTCTTCCCATTTATTGGTAGCTCTATTCTTCAAATAATCAATTCTTCATTAACATTAGGCCATGTACCGCAGGCTTTTAAAACTGCTGTAATTAAACCCTTATTCAAAAAGCCAACACTGGATCCAGGAGTTTTAGCTAACTATAGACCAATCTCTAATCTGCCTTTCATTTCAAAAATCTTAGAAAGAGTTGTTGCAACGCAATTATTTGACCACTTGCAGGGAAATGGTTTATTTGAAGAGTTTCAGTCTGGGTTTAAAATCCATCATAGTACTGAAACAGCCTTAGTGAAGGTCACTAATGACCTCCTTATTGCATCTGATAATAAACTTGTTTCTGTACTTGTCCTTTTAGACCTTAATGCAGCTTTTGATACTGTCAATCATAATATTCTGCTTGATAGATTAGAACACTATGTTGGACTTAATGGAACTTCGTTGTAGTGGTTTAGATCTTATTTATCTGACAGGCTCCAGTTTGTTCATGTCAATAATGAGTTTTCTTTCAACTCAAAGCTCAGTCACGGAGTTCCACAGGGATCTGTGCTAGGCCCTACTCTTTTTAGTTTTTATATGCTTCCATTAGGCAACATTATTAGAAAGCACTCTATACATTTTCATTGTTATACAGATGACACACAATTATACCTGTCAATGAAGCCAGATTATAGTAAAGTTAGAAGCCTGTCTTAAGGAAATCAAAACTTGGATGACATGTAATTTCCTGCTATTAAATTCAAATAAGACTGAAGTCATTCTTGTTGGTCCAAAAAAACCTTAGAAATACCTTTCCAAATCAAACTCTTACTTTGGATGCGGTTACTTTTTCTCTTAATAGTTCTGTGAGGAACCTTGGAGTTATATTTGATCAAGATGTGCTTTTTAATTCGCAAATTAAATTAATTTCTAAGACTGCCTTCCATCATTCACGTGATATTTCCAAGATTAGGAGCAACTTGTCTCAGAGTGATGCTGAGAAACTGATCCACGCTTTTGTTAGCTCTAGATTAGATTATTGTAACTCTTTATTACCTCCGCCAGGCCGAAAAGGCCTGGAGGAGGTTATGTTTTTGCTAGGGTTTGCGTGTTTGTCTGTCTGTCTGTTGGTTAGCAAGATAACTCAAAAAGTCTTGGACGGATTTCCATGAAACTTCCAGGCGTTGTTGGAAATGGTACAAGGAAGAACTGATTAAATTTTGGGGATGATCCGCATCACCGTCTGCATACAGGAATTTTTTAAAGCATTTTTCCACACTGTGCCATATGGCCATTTTCAACATGTGCGCAGGCGCAATGGACGGCGCTGGGCGTCGTGTCTGACCAACACAAACTCCGCCTTCTTCAACGTTTTAGCCACAAAAGCATGCGGAAAACACTGCTGGCCTGGGCCCGCCAGCCATAGGCGCTGCGCACATTGCGCTGGTCGTCGTGTCTGACCAACACAAACTCTGCATTCTTCAACGTCTTAGGCACAAAAGCACGCGGAAAACACTGCTGGCCTGGGCCCGCCAGCGTGCGTGTTTTTGCGCCACGCTGCAAAACCTGACACGGACACCTGTCCGCCGCCCGATTATTTGCCACAAATTCCCCGCCCAGCTATAGGCGCTGCGTAAAAACGACCTCTCTGCCGGGGAAAATTCTACATTCTGTTTTGCCGCCGAGCGCAACCCCAATATAATATAAAACCCACGGCAACCTGTCTAACCAATCTGCATCCGTCAGTGGAGGAGATGGACACACCAACACTTCAGTTTATTACCTCCGCCAAGGAGGCAATGCTTTTACAACCGTAAAACGGGGCTATAAGGGACGGCGGGGTAATATGGGACACTTTTCTAAATGTAATTCTGCTTTTTTAATTTTGCTTCCGCCTACATTTGATGAAGGATTCATGGATATTTGACAATAACAACACAACTCAGCGTCCTGCTCAAAATAAAAAAAGCAGAATTACATTTAAAACATTTCCCACAAAAGTGTCCCTTATCAACCCGCCGTCCCTTATAGCCCCGTTTTACACTACTGAGCCACTAATCCTATCACTATCACATTGATTGTCATTCATTAATTGTCTGTTTATTGCACTGTCCATGTCAAATAAACAAATAATCATTGTGATTCCAATTGCTAGTCATATCTTTTCATGCTCAGGGAATCTGAAAACGTACACACAAACACTGTATGGGGGGAACTGTGCCGCTTGGCGGAGGTCTGCGCTCTCCGAGTGCTTTTCTAGTTATCAGGTTGTCCTAAAACATCTTTAAAAAGTCTTCAGTTGGTCCAAAATGCTGCAGCAAGAGTTTTAACAGGTACTAGAAAGAGAGATCATATCTCTCCGGTTCTGGCCTCCCTTCATTGGCTTCCCATAGAGTTTAGAATTAAGTTTAAAATCATTCTTCTCACTTACAAAGCTCTAAACAATCAGGCCCCTTTTTATTCAAAAGATCTGATACTACCCTATTATCCTAACAGAGCACTACAATCCCAAAATGCATGATTACTTGTAATACCTAGAATCTTCAAAAGTACAATGGGAGGCAGAGCCTTCAGTTATCAAGCTCTTCTCCTGTGGAACCAGCTGCCAATCTGAATTCAGGAGTCAGACTTGATCTCTGTTTTTAAGAATAGGGTTAAAACCTTCCTTTTTGATTTAGCCTACAATTAGGGAGGGATCATGTGTCTCTGAACCCTCCCTTAGTTATGCTGTTAATAGGTTTAGACAGCCGGGGGACTTCCAATAATGCACTGGGCTTCACTCCTTTCTTCACTTTCAATGAATTTTTTCTTTTTTTGCTGGTCATTAACACCTGCTTGTTCTCTCCCATAGATTGAGTCCCCATCGTGCTGTTTGCTCTCTGTCTCCTCTCTCATGTCTGTTCTTTTCATCTTCTCTAGCCCCTTACCCCCCCAGCCAGTCGCAGCAGATGACTGCTCCTCCCTGAGCCTGGTTCTGCTGGAGGTTTCTTCCTGTTAAAAGGGAGTTTTTCCTCTCCACCGTAACCAAGCGCTTGCTCACAGGGGATCGCCTGATTGCTGGGGTCTTTCTGCAATTGTGGGGGTTTCCCCTACAGTTGAAAGTGCTATGAGATGACTGTTGTTGTGAAATGGCACTATGTAAATAAAGTTGAATTGAATTGAACTGAATTGAATTGTTCGTGTGATTGATGGTACATACACAGGACAGACACCAAGACAAGAGCCAGGTATGTTTTCACTTATATGAATGTCATTTTACCCCAAATTTAAAATGCTTAAGCATGATGTTGTGGTTCTTTGTGGTTCTGACTAGACTCTATATCTGCTCTGAGGTAAATTTGAATATGTCCAACATATTTTAACAAAATGCAGCTGACTTTATTGCGGTGGAGACGTTGATATATCTCAGAGCTTTTATTTGTTTACAGCTTTAGCATGTTAGCAGCGGAGCTAACTAACATAGCTACTGGCCAATTTTTAAGGTCATCTTCTCACCCTCCATAGTCGTGGTATGTGGTATGGTTATATTACTGTTTTTGAGGTGCAAAAGGCTGTGTTCCTGCATTTTTGATGCCAAAGTCATTGTTTTTTTTAACAAGGAAAAGTGTCCTGTTTCAGTGACAACAACACGTTCTAAACTAGTACCGGAAGTTGCTACCATAATTCACGCAAGGCATCATGGGGCCTAGGAATAAGGTGGATAGTTCTCCATCGGCACTCTTAGAGCAAACATTGCATTGGTAGGTACTCTTTCTTGGCATGAAGCCATACTGCTGCTCACTGATTGTCACCTCTCCTCTTAACCTGGCTTCAGCAACTCTTTCTCATATCTTCATAGTGTAGCTGATCAACTTTATGCCTCTGTAGTTACTACAACTCTGAGCGTCACCCTTGTTGTTGAAAATTGGTACCAAAACATTTCTTCTCCACTCCTCAGACATCCTCTCACTCTCCAAGATTGTGTAAAAGAATCTGGTTAAAAAGTTCACTGCCATCTCTCCTAAACATCTCCATATCTCCACAGATATGTCATCTGGACCAACCACTTGTCTATTCTTCATCCTCAGCTCAATTCAAAGCTGCCCTCACTTCCACCTTGCTAATCCTCGGGACTTCTTTGTTCACCATCTTTCCTTCATCCATCCTCCTCTCTTTCTCATTTTCTTCATTCATCACCTCTTCAAAGTACTCCTTCTGCTTTCTCAACACACTCTTGTCATTTGTTAGTACATTACCATTTCTGTCCTTAATCAACCTAACCTGCCGCACATCCTTTCCAGCTCGATCTCTCTGTCTAACTCTCTGTCTAGCCAATCGATACAAGTCCTTTTCTCCTTCCTTAGTGTCAAGCCTCTTATACAACTCACTAGATGCCTTTTCCTTTTCCTTTGCCTTTGCCACCTCTCTCTTTGCGATATGCCTAGATTCCAAATACTGCTGTCTACTTTCTTCAGCTCCCTGACTATCCCACTTTTTCTTTGCTAACCTCTTCCTTTGGATACTTTCCTGTATCTCATTCCACCACCAAGTCCTTGCCTTCCTTCCTCTGTCCAGAGGATACACCACATACCTTTCTACCCATTTCCCTCAATACTTTTGCTGTACTTTCCCAGTCATCTGTTAATTCTTCCCTACCACCCAGAGTCTGTTTTGTCTCCTTCCTGAACTCTATGCAATCTTCTTCCATCTTCCCATTTAATCCTTGGCTCTGTCTTCACACTCTTCCTTTTCTTTCCTTCCAAAGTCATCCGACAGACTCCCATCGAATCCGGCCTAGCTACATTCTCCCCTGCCACCACCTTGCAGTGTCCTATCTCTTTCAGATTTCTCCTTCTGTAAAAGATGTATTCCACCTGTATGTACCTTTCTCCATTCTTGTAAGTCACCCTATGTTCCTCTCACTTCTTGAAGTATTTGTTCACCGCAGCCATTTCCATCCTTTTAGCAAAATCCACAACCATCTGTCCTTGCCCATTTCTCTCCTTAAAACCATACCTACCCAGCATATCCTTCTCACCTCTGTTCCTTTTATCTACATGTACATTAAAGTCTGCTCCAATCACCACTCTCTCCCTACTTCATCCAACTAACTCCAGAATTCCTCTTTCTCTTCTATCTGACATCCAACTTGTGGGGCATACTCACTGACAGCATTCAACATCAAACCTTTGACTTCAAGCTTCAAACTCACAGTCCTGTCTGACTCCCTTTTTATATCTTGAACACTCTGCACATACTCTTCCTTCAAGATTACTCCTACTCTCTTTCTCTTCCTATCTACACCTCCAATGCTCCCAACCTTGATTCCTTCTGTCTGGTTTCTTGAACATACAGTACATCTATCTTTCTTTTCTCTATCTTATCAGCCAACTGTTTGCCTTTACCAGTCACAGTCCCTACATTTAATGTCCCTACTCTCGCCTCCACATTTCTACCATTCGTTTTCTCTCTTTCCCTCCTAACACACCTTCCCCTTCTCCTCCTCCTCCATCTTTGACCAACAGTAGCCCAATTTCCACCGGCACCCTGTCAGACTCAATCTCATTTGTCATGATCCGCATGTTTGATTTGGCAAAGGTTTAATGCCAGATCCCCTTCCTAACACAACCCTCTCCATTTACCCAGGCTTGGGACTGGCGCTAGGAGTACACTGGCTTGTACACCCCATGAACTCCCATAATCAAAGCAAACCCATAGGAAAAACATGAAGGCACTAATTTCAGTGTAAACAAGGGCAGAGTCCAAGGTATGAAGAAGAGGAGCCTTTATTGTTAGTGGTTTGGAAGTAAATAAACATGCATATAAAATAGAGAAATATATTTTATCTCTGTATGAGAACATGAGAATGCAAGTACCCCAGTGCATGCTCAGTTTAGTGTGAATGCCTTGCATACCGTCAACACAGTCTCAAAGTTTTTGTTCCACCGGAACTGAAAGGTGATGAAATTTATGTTGTGTACACATGCACCCATTAATCCAGATTAAGGAGTGGAGTCTATTGTCAGGGTTCAGTCCTCTTGTAGCGTCAACAGCTGGATCCAAATTTATAAAATTATTCTTTGCTGATGAGAAATTGTTTCAACCAAGACCGGAGCTGTAAAGCCTTATGACATTGGCCATAAAGTGGAAAACTTACTCCCTGCTCAAGACGTGGAGTCATTTCCTCTCCAATCCATTTGCCAAAAGAACGCCAAAGTGACAGGTTTGCGACCTGATGTTCCACAGACTCTTGACCACTAAGATTTTTCTCATTAAAACTCAAAAGTCCAACATTGCCCTCTAATGGATAACATAGAAATATTTCTCCTGAGGACTGAATGTTTTCTCTCTGAAGTTTAAACTATGAATAGTGAACAATGAAATACTGTAACTTGTCATTCTCCACAGATGACATCAGCTATTGAAGATATGGCTGGACCCTGTGATGGACAATTATGATTTGAAATGCTTTCACTGATATGAATTGGAAATCCTCTCTTCTTCTCTGTGGGAAGCTCACATTCCAAAAACTGTAAACGGACCAATCAGCTTCCAAGTCTCCATGTATCTCCTTTTTGGAAATTTTACTCTGGTTGAAACAAAGGAGCTCAGTACAATTGGTCAAAAGTTTACGCTAATGGGCAGATCCACTCGTAATCTTTGAATGTAACTGGTCAGGCTCAGTTGTCATGTCTACGCCATGCTGCCACACCTAACAAGTTGGAACGCTTTCCTTTGTCCCCAGTTGAGTCTTGAAGAAGTTAGGGGTAGAATCAATTCCTGCTCCCTCCTTCCTAACCCAGGCCAGGAGCGCAAGCTCTGTGTTATATGTAACTTTTTCTAACTTTTTTCTCTGAAATTCACCTTTTCCTATTTTACTTTTATACTTAAATTACCGTGCTAAGAAGATTTTTGTCATGATCCTGGGGCACGGGTTAGAGCTGTTCCCAGTCTTCCCTGTGAGCATTTTTCTGTTTGTTTACTGTTATCCATAAGATTATTATGATTGTTTTTGAGTTCTGTAGTGTTTGTATTTTTATGTTTCCGGTTTGTTTATTTTGACAGCGATGTGCAGCTTCCGGCTGTCAATTCCTTTGGGGCTGCACAGCTGCTGTCCATTTTGCTACTCATAGATTACACCTGTCTTTGATTATGTGTGTGTGTATGTAAGGGACACAACTACTTCTGCCGTTGCCATGTCCTTCTTCTTCTCTTGCTGCGTTTTCCTGCCTGCTGGTCTACAATCGTGGGTCCTGCTGTCGAGGTGAGTTTGGTGTGCTCCGTCCTGGTGCCTTTTTTCCCCGGTGTCTCAGCTGTCGAGCCCCACAGCTCTCGGGGTCCTCCAGCTGAGTTTCACCTTGGTCAGGCGTTCCCTGACTTTGTACCGTCCGACAAACGTCCGACATTTGAGCCCCACTCTCCTCCAGCGTAGTGTTTACATTTCCTTATATCGTTTGCTCTTCATTTTTGCATTTGTATGTAACGTTCTTGTTTTGTGTTTTTGTTAATAAATGTGTCAACCTACAGTGAGCGTTTGGTGTCCTATTTTATTTATGACAGAAGGACACGGCCTGTGTGGACACCAGCCGCTGTTGGTTTTGGCGTTTTTTTCTTTTTTTTTTTTTGTCTGAGTTGTAAAGGGGTATTTCCACCATGGACTTCAGGGTTTTTGGATTGAGTGAGGAGGAGTGTGTGGTGGCAGACCTTGTTGTGGATTTTCCTTCAAAGGCTCAGGTCACCAACACTCCCGAGGCTGTTTTTGGCTTCGTGGACATCGCAGCCAGGTTCATTGAGACTTACCCCAATCTCTGGAGCTACCCAGGTTTGACTCCTCTTCTCACCATGATATACAAAACTAGACAACGAATTGGATAGCTGTTGGACGATTCTCCCTCAGTTCAACCCTGGCTGAAGAAGTGTTCACAGGGATGGAGGGCTCGCCACTCCCGCCTCAAGTCCATGCCATCACATTCCACCCAGACAGCCCTCGAGAATCCTGGTGAGACAGAGCCTGACTCCAGAGCAGCAGCTGTCTCCATCACCTCCCAGGAATTCAAGCAAGTGAACTCTAATTTTCCATTACAAAAAAATGAATTTTCTTGCCTGGTTCCTGGAGAGAAAAAACAGTCCTTGCAGTCCACTGGGTTTTCTGTGCCTGCTGCAAATAATTGTGTCTCACCTGCCCTCTCTGTGTCTTCTAAATCTGTCCCTGCGTGTCCGCCGGTCCCCAATCTGATCTCATCATTTTCTTCATAAAATTGTGTCCATTTTTCCTAATCATTCTGGTTAAAGCTGTTTTATATTGTGTTTTTTTTTTTTTTGTTGTTTTTTTCATTTTCCATTACAGTGCCGATTTAAGCTATGTTTTTCTTTGGTTCCACAAATGTTTGATAATACACTTTATGCTCAGTAAGCCATTAACAGTCTAATGTGCTCATGATACATGTTGAATTCACTGTCTTAAAGTCATCTGAATGTGTTCATCTATCCTGAAATTTATTATTAAACTGTTAAAAAGACATATGGGAGTTATTGTTTGATTTCATGTCCATCTTCTTGATTAAAAGCAGACAAGAACTCACAGGTTTTTGAGACTGATTTATTGCTGTTACAAATATTGAATTAATAAAATTGTCCAATTTTTTTTGGGGGGGGACTGGTGCCCCGAATGAGTTTACATATGTATGCTGGTAATGAAAAGAAATCTTCATTCCTACTCATATGTATATTTATATTAATATTTGTATCAACCAACAACAAACCACTAAACCTCTAATAGTGCTCTGTGTTAATATACCTTTCCCCATCCCATTATGCTGAGCACCAAGCTAGAAGGCAGAAAGTACAATTCTCCTCCTGGTAGTGTGTTGGATGGTCTTCCACCAGGCCACAACTAAAGATTCTGACATGTGAAGGCTAACATATTTCAACGGAACTCTTCTGTTCATCTCCCAGTGTGAGTGAATGAAGGCGCAAACTTGCCTCCCTGAAAGCCAACTCCACACCCCTAGGAACTATGTGATAGCATCTTGTCAGATCTTTATCATGGCCACTGCCTGTAGCTGTTCTTTGGTTTGTACCTTTTGCCCCTTAAAGCAGAAGACTTTCTGGCTTTCATAGGAAACATGACTGTGTTTCATGACCCCACAATGCAACAGACTTAACTTCTTAACTCCTCTTAAGTGGCAGCCAATCAGATTTAACAGGGGTGACAAAAATTGGCGTTGACATTCAGTAAAGAAGAAATAGAGCAGAAAATGAATATAGCTGGTCACCTTATTCTCACTCAAACAAAAAAATCAAGTTACTCAAGTTCTTGTCTTGACTTGTCTTTTTTTTTAAGTTTTAAAGCTTTTGCTTTACCATGATTATAACCCATGAAATAATATTTTATGGTCACAAAGCTTTAAACAAGGCTCTTCCACTTTATTCCATGCATCCCCAAATGCTCAAATGACAGAACCAGAATTATTACAAAATAAAACCCAGCCTGTCATTCTCCCTCTGGTCATTTTCTCCTCCTCCTGTAGAGTATCAAATCTTCAGCCCCACCAATAGACCCAGCCTGTTCATCCCAATCTGCCTCCCAAACGAGCTGCAGTGTAATTGCTTGTCAGAGCTGTCGGTTTGCCTGTCTTTTCTTCCTGCCACCACGCACCTGACAAGAAACACATATTTACACACAAAAATTAAATTACTGGCAATTTGAGAGCAGGCGATTTGGAGGCAAAGCCTGCTATTGAGCTGTCCAAGTCGATGGACTCTTCTCAGGATTGGAACTTGATCAACTCAGAACAAAAAGAGGAGAAAAGAGCAGCAGGAGCAGAACCATAAAATGTGCCACATTTTTGTTTGAAATACAGTATTATTTTACAAGGCTGCCCCTTTTCTCCAACAAAATTCTGACTGTTAACCAAAAACTGGCTGTTTGAATAATCTTAAGGGGTTGCTATCAAAACTGGATTGGGGAATGCTAAATGACGGGTGAATGCTGATTGTTATGTTGGTAATATGAGCCAAGGACGAGACCGAGCGTTGAAGTGGACACAACTTTATTTTGTGACTCACTCTCACAATACAGGCATATCCGTTAAGCTGAGAGGAGGCCAAGAGACCAGTCCTCTACCTCGCAGTCCTTTTATACCCCGGGTGGCGGTGGAACCAGAAAGGTGAAGCCACCACCCGTGTCACACAATAATATATCCCCATAACAACACAACACTCCCCCCTTCAAAAAAAAATGGTCCACAACACACGCACACATTCGAGGCCCTCCCCAATTTGGAACCCGAATCATGCACTAAAACTAAACAGAAATACCTAAACAATCAATCACATTCACTCAAAACAACTAAAACTAGGGGGGAACAGGTGGACTACCGTCCCACCCCCACACAGCAAGACAGATTATTCTGCCGTCTATACTAAAAGAACAGTCCACTAAACGGAAAACTGCCGTGTTCCTAAAATAAATGATATAAAACACAAAACAATCTGATTAATAGAACTAATTCACAACTCGGTTTTCCCCCCATTTCCATCACCATGCATCATGTACATTGCCCAGCCATCAGTCTGCCCCAGCAGGGGAACCATCCCCCGGAAAACCGTCAGACGGCTCCCCTCCGGTGCACCTTCCTTTCTTCGCTCCCGGGGATGACCCACGTTGAGGTCCAAACATGTCCTTCTTCTCTTGGGTGTGCCACAGTTCATTGGGATGCCTCCACGAGCCATCAGATAGCCGGAGGTAGGCATCCTCCCCAACAGACACCACCTGCAGCCGCCCCGGTCATCTTCTCATCAGCGTTTGCCCCGAACACCTCTTGACCGGGCCACCTCTCTGAGTCGGACCACGTCTGCGACCCCCAAGAGGGGCTCTACTCAGCTTCCAGTGTCTCTGTTTGGCATGTCGCCAGCCGGTCCTACCCCACTTTCTTTCATTTTTGCTTCCGGCATCGTCGTTGTGACTCCCTGCTCTCCAGTTCCTTCCAGCCGAATTCTAGGAGTAGAATGGGCCCTCCACTCAGCACCACTCGCCATCACGGGCATCCCACCATGCCGCCCAGTTCCCTCAACTAGGGTTACTTGGGCGCTGGCACCGGGACCCTTCCGCGATGGCTGCGGGTGGAATTGGTCCTGCTCATTGTCCAGATTACTAGACAAAGGTTCGACCCACACACCTCCATCCATCGTTCGCAGAACCGGCCAGTCCCACAAACCACAGCCCGACCCTCTTCTCCAACCCGATACTGTGGGAAGAAACTCCTCACAGCTGCCCAATTTAACACAGATCTCACCACTCCTGTGTCAATCAGCAACGGCACTGTTACCCCATCCAGTTCCACCATACATTAAGAATGGTCACTGGTACTTGGGGATACACTGCGAATAACCGTGGGAGGTGAAGCAACGAGATCCTCCTTGTGTCTCGGGTCCCCTCACTCAAACCTGTAACATGCCCTGGCGAAATGATGCAAGAGTCCACACGTGCCACAGCTTCTTCCTCTTGCCGGACACTCTATAGCCTTATAACGGTGGTTGGTGGGCCCTCAACCCAAACACCTGGGCGATCCCGGGCCAGACCTCATTTTTACAGCATTAGCGCATTCTTCATCATCCTCCACACCATTGATGCTGTCTGGGTCCACTGCCTGCGCCGTCGACTGGGGTTCAAAATAGCAGTGTGACGCTCTCTCACCAAGCTCCAGTGATAGCTTGTCTGCCACCTCAAACTGTTGCACTAACTCGATGGACATGGCCCGAGTGTGAGAGGAGCTTTGACCTTGTCGCCAGGCAAGCAGTATGTTCCACCAACTGGTTACAAACCATCTTTTCCTCTAACGCTCCAAACTGACAGTCCTTAGCCAGCTGACGTACGTAGGTCTGCTACATACCGCTGCACTGACTCACCAGTCCACTGGCAGTGCTGCCAAAACTGGATCCTCTGGATGATGACGTTTTCCGGGGTGTGAAAATGTCGCGCCATTAGCTCAACCATTTCTTCAAAGCTATCACCCTCGCCTAAAGTACTAAGGATATGTTGTCCTTCCATTTCTAAGTTGTGAGCCAACAGTGCCTGTGCTCGCAACTTCTCCAGTCTTCCAAGGTCCAATGCTACTAAATAATTTTGAAAGGCAGCGAACCAAGGGACGGGCGGCTCACCGGGAAGCTCCAAAAACAGCCGAATTGAAGTAATCCCCGCGTCAATACTTTTTACCCTTGTCACCAAATGTTACGTCGGTAATATGAGCCAAGGACGAGACCGAGCGTTGAACTGGGCACAACTTTATTTGTGACTCACTCTCACAATACAGGCACATCCATTAAGCTGAGAGGAGGCCAAGAGACTGCTCTTCTCCCTCAGAGCCCTTTTATACCCCAGGTGGCGGCGCAACTGGAAAGGTGAAGCCACCACCCATGTCACACAATAATATATCCCCATAACAACACAACACTGATAAATGAGCATTTTGGTAAGAACCTTTAAATCTTGTCCATCTTGTATGTCATTAGAAACATGGGCAGCCTTCTGGCACAGAAAAAAAAGGAAAGAACCTTTGTGAGCAAGCTCACAAAGGGGCCCCTGATATGCATCTGCATATCAGGGGCCCCTAACTTAGGGTTGCCACCCATCCTGTAAAATACAGTATCGTCCTGTTTTTTACATTAAAATAATGTTTCCTGTATTGAATCAATAAAGGAAATGGTTTGTCCTGTATTTATAATGCAGCATCATCTCATTCACATTCTGCATGTTGCTGTCCTACCCTGTAGTTGTTGGTTGATTTGTTTACTTTTATGCACTGCACCTGAAGTCATCGTTTGAGAGTAATTGGGTGAGAGATAGCCAAGTGGGCTCAGTAGCAGCCACAGTGGCTTGCCAGCTTCTCACAGACTCACATGTCTAGGGCTGCACCGTGTCCCGAAAGGCCGCCCTGTGCATCAGCCAAATGTATAAATTTGCAGAAGTACCAACATGGTGGGAACAACTCAATAATTGGCTTAACAGCATCAAAGACAACAAGCACCATGCAAACTGCAAAGTTGTACTCTACATAAATAGAAAAAAAAATGTTGGTAAACAAGTTGGACAGTTCTAATGTTAGATACATTGTTATTTGCACACCCAGATTTTTTGAGGGGGTTCTTTCATTGGTAATAAACAGGAACATTTTGACTTTCAAACTTGAAAGTTGTAAACATTGTCAAAGAAGTACTATGTTAATAGTTCATTTAGACAATGAGAAAGTTATGATAAACCACACCTAGCGTCCCACACATCACCTTGGGGCTGTGTCCTTTATTTTTTTGCATTGAAGGTGGCAACCCTACCCTAACGAGACCTGTGATCAACATATATGGCTGGGAAAAAAGTCCCCCTCCCCAAAAATGTAACCCCTCATTTTATAAAAGCTTCTGCATAAATAGGAAGTCAATCCGATCAGGAATGTAGACGCATTAGTCGTGACAACAGAAAATGTCAAACAAACAAACAAATGGAAGAACAAATGGATGAACAGGTCAAAAATATAAATATAACTAAGCACATGTTACTATTTTTCATTTTTGCAGAAAAAATTATTCAAAACCATCTATAAAAAACCAACTATAGAGGTAATGGAGAAAAAGAGGTTACTGCTTCCTGTTGGAGTTAGCAAACACACTTTAACATAAAAGTAATAGATTTAAATTATGTAGCTCTTTAAAGCACATAGGTATCATTAGGGTTCTAAGCAGTGCAGCCTCCTCTTCTTTTTCTCTGCTAAAAATACATGGGGAGAAAAAAATGGTAATATGTAGAAACATGAAATGTTCCAGTCTGGTCAAAAATGATCTCCATTTTTCAGAGACTTAAAAATGAAGGCATTGCACACATAGGTGGCACTATAATAATCAGTTTTACGTTTTTGCAGATATCTCAAGAACAGCTGGGCCTTTAAGTCAAAATTCTTCCAACATTCTAATCTCTGAAATCTTCCACAACTTTTTCCATTGGTCTTATGCTCTAAAAATGATGTTTTCTGCACCATATTTTCAAAAATGTGCAAGTGAAGTCAATGCATTGTTCTATTATAAATTTAGAATAATTTCTAAGAATATAAGCAAATTATTTAGATAAAGCCATAGACTGCACATCTTTTAAATCAGACTTCTGGAGGTGGAAGAGGAATAAACATAGAAGCAATCTGGGTAAATGTACAAAATGCAAGGTACAACTTTAGAGAAGAACACTTCTGCAGTGCATGGTGGGGCAGGGGAATGCATTAGTCTATGATGTGATACAGTGGATATAAAAAGTCTACACACCCCTGTTTAAATGCCAGGTTTTTGTGATGTAAAAAATGAGACCAAGATAAATCATTTCAAAACTTTTTCCACCATTAATGTGACCTATAACCCAACTGAAAAACAAACTCAATTCTTTTAAGGGGCACAATAAAAAATAAAAAACTTACAATAACCTGTATGCATAAATACGCGCACCCTCTTATAACTGAGGAAGTGGCTGTGTTCAGAATTAACCAATCAAATTCAAACTCATGTTAACTGGGAGTCTGCACACACCTGCTACCATTAAAAGTGCTTCTGATTAACCCCAAATAAAGTTCAGCTGTTCTAGTAGGCTTTTCCTGACATTCTTGTAATCACATCTTACAGCATAAGCCATGGTCCACAGAGCTTCCAAAGCATCAGAAGGATCTCATTGTTCAAAGATATCAGTCAGGAGAAGGGTGCAAAAGAATTTACAAGGCATTGAATATACCATGGAACACAGTGAAGACAGTCATCATCAAGTGGAGAAAATATGGCACAACAGTGACATTACCAAGAACTGGACGTCCCTCCAAAATTGATGAAAAGACGAGAAGAAAACTGGTCAGGGAGACTACCAAGAGGCCGACAACAACACTGAAGGAGCTGCAGGAATTTCTGGCAATTACTGGCTCTTTAGTAAATGTGACAACAATCTCGCATCTAGGGTGGCAAGGCGGAAGCCTTATCTTAAGAAGAAAAACATAAAAGCCCAGCTACATTTTGCAAAAACACTTTTGAGATCTCTCAAACGCATGTGGAAAAATGTGTTATGTAAAATACGAAAAATGTGTGACTCCTACCCAAAAAGACTGAGTGCTGTAATAAAAGCCAAAGCTGCTGCAACAAAGTATTAGGTTAAGGGTGTGTATATTTATGCAAACAGGTTATTGTAAGTTTTTTTATTTTTTATTTTTTTCCCTTAAAATATTTCAGTTTATTTTTCAATTGGGTTGTACAGGTTATAGGTCACATTAATGGTGGAAAAAGGTTTGAAATGATTTATCTTGGTCTCATTTTTTTTTTTAACATCACAAAAACCTGGCATTTGAACAGGGGTGTGTAGACTTTTTATATCCACTTTAAGTTCTCTGTCATACTGTAGCAGTTGAAAATGTCCTGGAAAAGTCCTGGAACCCTAAACCCAACTAACTACTTTGATTATGTAAAAAGAACAATGTTACTCTGTATGTCAGTCATGTTTGTGGATGTTTACTCTTGAGCCGAATCGTGTTTGACATTTCTTCCAGACAGATCTGTTTGGGGCTGGTGGTATTTTGGGATAGGAAGTCAACAGAGGCAAGATGCAAAGCAAAGATGTGAGAAGGGTCGTGATGGGGAAGCCTATGATTGATATTCCCATTAGCTATCTGACAAGGTGAGGACAAGGCTCTGATAATGAATTGTGACACATTAATGAGCTTGTCTAGCACAGACAATACCTGATCAGCCCCTTTACCATTTAAACTTTGACACCAGTGAGGGAAATTGCAGACATGTAAGGATTTGTGTCAGGTACAAACATAGAACATGACTTTAAAAACTGGTACTAGATATTTGCTTTTAACTCACAACTGGAATTTTCTGGTAAACTAAATTCACTTTCATTTAAAACACAGAGTTATATACTCACTGCCAGTGAAAATGCAATACAACTTTTGTATAAATATTTTTGGATCCATCCTACGTATATGATCTTGAGTGTTTGCATGACTCAAAATATTTTCAGTGGTTGTACTCACTGTCACAACTCACTACCTTAGAGCTCTGGCTCTAAAGCCTTTTTGAGCACGTTTTTTGTTTTTGGTCCTCAAAAGCAGTGGGGTTTTCTCCCAGAAACCAAGGGAACCCAAGCGGCCCCTTTTTTTAAGCCTATGACTGTCATTTTTATTAAGTATATATTATATATGGGCAGCGCAGTGGAGGAGTGGTTAGCACTGCAGCACCACAGCAACTCACCCTTGGCTGGGGGAATTCCAGGTTCGATCCCAGCCCCTGACCAAAAAGTGGGTGAAACTCAAATTAAACATGAAGCCTCTAAATTTAATGACTTGGCCTCTGTTCCTCCTCATAATTTAAAAATTAAATGCGGTTTGTTAAATAATAGGTCTTTAACTCCCAAGTCTCTGCAAATCCATGATCTGTTAATTGATCGTCAGACTTATTTAATGTCCCTTACAGATACTTGGTTAGGGCAAGAGGATTATGTTGGTTTAAATGAATCAACTCCCTCTGGTTATTTAAACTGTCAAAATCCCAGAAGTTCTGGTCATGGAGGAGCAGTAGCAACAATTTACCATTCCAAATTACTAGTTAATGTAAAGCAAAAAAAACATGTTATAATTCCTTTGAGGGCCTGGTCCTCAGTATTGGGCATTTTAGCGATTTTAGGTTAAACCCAGTTTTACTTGCCATAATTTATCGTCCTCCCTCAGCCTACTCAGAGTTTTTATCTGAATTTGCTGAGTTCTTAGCAGATTTAGTGCTAAAATCGGATAGAATAATTATAGTAGGCGACTTTAATATACATATAGATGTAGATAGTGATTGCCTTAATATGACATTAAATTCAATATTAGACTTGATGGGGTTTTCTAAGAAAGAGGAAATTCTACAAATTGAACTCCACTGAATTAGATGAAGTCTATTTAGCTTGAAGAAATCATCTTCTAATTTATAAAAAAAAATCTCTTAGGAAAGGTAGAACAATTTATTATTCCACAATAATAGAAGAGAACAAGAATAATCCCAGGTTTCTTTTCAGCACTGTAACCGGGCTGACAAAGAGTCAGGACTCTGTCAATCCTAGCATTCCCTGAGAGCTTACTAGTCAGGACTTTATGATTTTTTTCAATAATAAAATTTCATCTATCAGAGATAAAATCAGTCAGATTCTTCCCACTGTTAACTTAAATACAGTAACTACTACAACTCCTTCAACTGATATCTGTTTGGATGAGTTTACTCCAATTGACCTTTTAGAGTTAGATAAAATAATTTCCTCATCCAAGCCTTCAACTTGTCTTTTAGACACTATTCCTACCAGGTTATTTAATGAAGTCTTCCCATTTATTGGTAGCTTTATTCTTCAAATAATCAATTCTTCATTAACATTAGGCCATGTACCGTAGGCTTTTAAAACTGCTGTAATTAAGCCCTTACTCAAAAAGCTAACACTGGACCCAGGAGTTTTAGCTAACTATAGACCAATCTCTAATCTGCCTTTTATTTCAAAAATCTTAGAAAGAGTTGTTGCTATGCAATTATTTGACCATTTGCAGGGAAATGGTTTATTTGAAGAGTTTCAATCTGGGTTTAGAATCCATCATAGTGTCATGCGGTGACCCTCGCGAGCCACCATAAGACGCCACACAGTCACCAGTGAGTTTCAGTGAGTTTTATTACTGTGAAAAATTAACAACACAAGATGCAGGAGCAATGACACATAAGTCTACACACATCCGGAGGCATAAGGCTAAACAGCTCTCATACAGGTCCGTAGGAGGAGACGGTCATACACAGGCAAGGTTGTTGGAGTAATGGCTACACAGGCTGCTGAGGCAGAGACACACAGAGGTCTACTCACACCGGGAGGGGTAAGGCTAACAGCTCACTTACTGGTCCTGGGGAAGCGACGGTCAACCACAGGCAGACGAGGTAGGTAACAGTCCAAAGCATCCGTAGCTCAGACGAAGAACGACTGACACTGCTGCGTCTTACCGCCGCCAGTGCCGGGCTTAAGAAGGCGAAGCACTAACGACAATAATTACAAACAGCTGACCGACCGTTGACAGGCGGAAGCCCCACCGAGCACTTTCACAATAAGAGCCCGGTGAGGCCAGAATACAGCCCGCAACTGTCAAGGCCGGCAGCGAAACATAACTTAGCCCGAGCGCGATCAGAACCGATGCTCGGGTCATAACAGTACCCTCCCTCCACGGGCGGACTCCGAACGCCCCAAGGAACCACCCTGCCCCCCCCACCCCCCCCAGGGTGGGAGGTTGGGGGACATATGTGGAGGGAGAGAACCAACCCATGAACGAGACCTTAAGCCAAAAGGAAAAAGAATACATCAATTTCTCCCAGAACCATGACGAAACCAGAAAAAACAAGACATGACCAAAAATACAAGGGATACAAAACCATAAAGGGCATAAGTACCTGACACCGAACATCTTCCCACAGGGACCACAGACAACCTGTCTAACTCCAAAGTACATAATCCCACGTGGTAAAGAACTCAAAGTAAGGATCTCTTCAAAAACCCAAACTTAACATGCCAAAATCATACTCCCAAACAACCTCTATACATGATAACTAAGGAACAAGAAATACCAGGAAACAAACGATAACTATGGAACAAGAAATACATGGAAACACACGATAACTATGGAAGAAGAAATACATGGAAACACACAATAACTATGGAAGAAAAAAAAATACATGGAAACACACATGGAGCAATCTAAAATTGCTTGGCATAACGTGACTATGACTAGACTGTGACTTTCAAAAAACACATGAGGCAACCTAAGCACAAACAAAACAAGAAATACATAAACACACATGGAGCAATCTAAAATTGCTTGACATAACTTGGCTATGACTAGACCGTGGCTTTCAAAAAAAAAAAAACATGAGGCAATCTAAAATTGCTCTGACATAACTTAGCTATAGATAGACTGTGGCTTACAAAAAAAAAGAAACATGGAGCAATCTAAAATTGCTCTGACTTGACTTAACTATGACTAAACTATGGCCTACAAAAAAAAACAAAAACATGAGGCAATCTAAAATTGCCTGACTTAACTTGACTATGACTAAACTGTGGCTTTCCAAAAAAAGGAAACATGAGGCAATCTAAATTTGCTTTGACTTGACTATGACTAGACTGTGGCCTTCAAAAAGAAGAAACATGAGGCAATCCAAAATTGCTTTGACTTGACTAGACTTGACTATGACTATGTGAAACAACAAAAAAAAATTGCTAAACGTACTTGACATGACTAGGCACCGTATGGGCCCACAGATAGTCCCACAAACATAGTACATGATCAGGTGGCCTACCCCAGTCCCAGGCCCCCAGAAACAAGTCCTCTGGTGGCCGAACCAGGTCACCCCGTAGCAAACACAGTTTATTGGGTGACCAACCCAAGACGCCGAACGCACGAAGCAGTTCCTCAGGTGGCCGACCCGCATCCCACAACCACCAGGACCGTGGAGGAATTCCATGCAGCCGCCCGCCTGAAGACAACAAAACAGGAGAGCGCCAGTCTGCCAAACAAAAACCTCTAACGGCCCCCAGCTGGTGGCTCCTGAGAGGGGGGCAACCAAAAACTTGGACCCCCTCGAATCCTGATTGGGTCACAGCCGCACCTGCGCTGGACCCCCACGGGACCTCGTCGGACCCCGATTGGGTCAACGCAGCACCCACGTCGGACCCCGATTGGGTCATCGCTGCACCCACGTCGGACCCCGACTGGGTCACCTCGGCCCGCGCGTTGGACCCCGACTGGGTCACCTCAGCCCACACGTCGGTCCCCGAGGTCAGGACTGCACCGGCAACGACCTCCATCTCCGAACCTGGAACCCCCAGTCCCGTGACCTTGACTGGCTCCGGACCGGTAACGCTGTGGAGGTGCTCAGAAAACAGAAGAGGACCGGGATCAGTTCCACCGGCAGCGCCAGAGCCCAGTGAGACGAGCTCGGGTGCAGCAGACGGCTGCCCCTCACTTGCCTCCCCATGAGGCAGGCAAAAATGCTCTAACACACCATACAGGAAAACAAGAAAGAGCACTTGCCTGCACTCGGGCTCTGGAGCCGTCCAGGACTTCGCCGATCCAGGTTCAGGAAGACGCTCGTCGTCGGGCTCCCACTCGGCTGCGTCGGGTTCCACAGCCGGCCTGATGGTCTCTGCAGCTGGATCCTCTCGCGCTGGCGTCCACGCCAATAACCCGTATGGCGTGGGGGCAGAGGACCCTGGACCTGCTGACTCGGGCTGCATCCCTGAGGAACCCTGGGGACGCTTTCTCGTCGGCTCTGGCTCCTCACCGCAGTCTGTTCTCCTCCTCTGTCCAAAACAAGGCTGCAGGGCCGGGATATTTCCCAGAGCCGCAGGCCTCCCCCTCGTTCGACGGCGTGGGACTAACGCCGAGGACCGCTCAGCAGGAGGGGACACAGAGGCAGCAGGTTTAATACAAATGGCTACAGCTGGGGAAAGAAACTCAGGGAGCTGCAAACCCCGAGCTTCACCCCCAGGAGTCAGACAAGACAGATCACTATGAAAAATAGGACAGTGAAATTGGACTTGCCTGTCTCCCGGAGGAAAGATGGTATCAGCTGTAGCGGACATTGCTCCTTCCCTCGCTCGCTGGGTGGTAGAAAAGGACCCATGGACTGAGCCCACCGGCACAGGACTCAGCTCACTCACAGCAGCTGGCTGATTGAGGGGGTCATCCCGGCGGCCCGGAACTGGATCCGGAGCAGGAGCTTGCCGAAGATACGCCCGGCCGTGGCGCCGACGCCTTCGCCGGCCCCCAAACGGTGCGAACTCCCGAAACGGATCGAGGACAGGGATCCAACAGGATCCATAGGCAAAGAGCAGGAGTGCCTCTTCTCCTGCTTCATGCCGCGTTCCTCCTCCATCATCAGGTATATTTCGCGTTGCGCGGCGATGTCTTCCCTCCTCCCGTCGACTTCCGGGTGGTCGGCGTAGCGGGGAGAGAGATGACAAAGAATATCTTCGGCAGCGTCCAGGTACCAGTGTATGCCGTGGTCATAATCCAGCAGGGAAGCGGAGATGAGCAGCTCATCCACGACTTCCAGCACACCTGTCAGCTCGCGGCTCGGACTCCAAACGCGGCCCTCCGCGACGGCATTCTTCACATACACAGTACCCAGACGGGAAAAAGCAAATGTCCAAAAACTCGAACCCACTGGTGAATTGCGTCTCGGGTTGGCGTCACCGTAAACACCGTTTTGGCAGCAGTGTACTGTCATGCGGTGGCCCTCTCGAGCCACCATAAGACGCCACACAGTCACCAGTGAGTTTCAGTGAGTTTTATTACTGTGAAAAAGTAACAACACAAGATGCAGGAGCAATGACACATAAGTCTACACATATCCGGAGACGTAAGGCTAAACAGCTCTCATACAGGTCCGTAGGAGGAGACGGTCATACACAGGCAAGGTTGTTGGAGCAATGGCTACACAGGCTGCTGAGGCAGAGACACACAGAGGTCTACTCACACCGGGAGGGGTAAGGCTAACATCTCACTTACTGGTCCTGGGGAAGCGACGGTCAACCACAGGCAGACGAGGTAGGTAACAGTCCAAAGCATCCGTAGCTCAGACGAAGAACGACGGACACTGCTGCGTCTTACCGCCGCCAGTGCCGGGCTTAAGAAGGTGAAGCACTAACGACGATAATTACAAACAGCTGACCGACCGTTGACAGGTGGAAGCCCCACCGAGCACTTTCACAATAAGAGCCCGGTGAGGCCAGAATACAGCCCGCAACTGTCAAGGCCGGCAGCGAAACATAACTTAGCCCGAGCGCGATCAGAACCGACGCTCGGGTCATAACACATAGTACTGAAACAGCTTTAGTGACGGTCACTAATGACCTCCTTATTGCATCTGATAATGGACTTGTTTCTGTACTTGTCCTTTTAGACTTTAGTGCAGCTTTTAATACTATTGATCATAATATTTTACTTGATAGATTAGAACACCATGTTGGACTTAATGGAACTTTGTTGTAGTGGTTTAGATCTTATTTATCTGATAGGTTCCAGTTTGTTCATGTCATTAATGCGTTTTCTTCCAACTCAAAGCTGAGTCACGGAGTTCCACAGGGATCTGTGCTTGGCCCTATTCTTTTTAGTTTATATATGCTTCCACTAGGCAACAGTATTAGAAAGCACCGTATACATGTTCATTGTTATGCAGATGACACACAATTATACCTGTCAATGAAGCCAGATGATAGTAATCAATAAGCCAAGTTAGAGGTCTGTCTTAAGGAAATCAAAGCTTGGGTGACTTGTAATTTCCTGCTATTAAATTCAGATAAGGCTGAAGTCATTCTAGTTGGTCCAAATAACCTTAGAAATACCTTTCCAAATCAAACTGTAAGTTTGGATGTGGTTACTCTTCCTCTTAATAGTTCTGTGAGGAGCCTTGGAGTTTTTTTTTTATCAAGATCTGCTTTTTAATTCACATATTAAACTTGTTTCTATGACTGCCTTCTATCATTTGCGTAATATTGCCAAGATTGGGAGCATCTTGTCTCAGAGTGATGCTGAGAAACTAATCCACGCTTTTGTTAGCTCTAGATTAGATTATTGTAACTCTTTATTATCAGGTTGTCCTAAAACATCTTTAAAAAGTCTTCATCTGATCCAAAGTGCTGCAGCAAGAGTTTTAACAGGCACTAGAAAGAGAGATCATATCTCTCCGGCTCTGGCCTCCCTTCATTGGCTTCCCATAGAGTTTAGAATTAAGTTTAAAATCATTCTTCTCACTTACAAAGCTCGAAATAATCAGGCCCCTTTTTATTCAAAAGATCTGATACTACCCTATTATCCTAACAGAGCACTACGCTCCTTAAATGCAGGATTACTTGTAATACCTAGAATCTCTAAAAGTACAATGGGAGGCAAAACCTTCAGTTATCAAGCTCTCTCCCGTGGAACCAGCTGCCAATCTGGATTCGGGAGTCAGACTCAATCTGTTTTTAAGAATAGGGTTAAAACCTTCCCTTTTGATATAGCCTATAATTAAGGTGGGATAATGTGCCCCTGAACCCTCCCTTAGTTATGCTGCTAATAGGTTCAGACAGCCGGGGGACCTCCAGCAATGCATTGGGCTTCACTCTTTTCTTCACTCTCAATAAGATATTTTTGCTGGTCATCAACATCTGTTTGTTCTCTCCCATAGATTGAATCCCTGTTGTGCTGTTTGCTCTCTACATGTCTGTTCTTTTCTTCTTCTTCTCTATCCCCTCACTCCCCAGCCAGTAGCAGCAGATGATTGCCCCTCCCTGAGCCTGGTTCTGCTGGAGATTTCTTCCTGCAAAAAGGGAGTTTTTGGTCTCCACTATCGCCAAGTGGTTGCTCACAGGGGATCGTCTGATTGCTGGGGTCTTTCTGCAATTGTGAGGGTTTCCCCTACAGGTGTAAGTGCTGAGATGACTATTGTTGTGAAATGGTGCTATATAAATAAAGCTGAATTGAACTGACCAACAGTGATCTGTGTGGAGTGTGCATGTTCTCCCCATGTCTGCGTGGGTTTACTCGGGGATTTCTCCGGTTTTCTCCCACATGCCAAAAACATGCAAGGTAGGTTAATTGGAGACTCTAAAGTGGCCCCAGGTGTGAATGTGTGTGTGAATGGTGAAAGGGCTGGGTGTCACGCCAGCGGCTGCCTCATCCACTCATGTGAATGCCCTGTAATTTCCCCATTGTGAGACTAATAAAGGATTCTAAAAAAAAAAAAAAATCTAAATCATATATAATATATTATTTATATTTCATGGAAATGGCATCTGATAATATGGAAAAACTGTGAACTATAAAAATGCGTATTTATGGTATTTAACGGTTTTGATTGTCACTGACTTGCCACACAGAGGTCCCTTCTCATTTCCCAGAGTATCTTAAAATGCGGGAAACAGCGCCTCCATTATATGTACTGAAATATATGGTGAGATGTGGTACTGCACTACTAGGGGAAGATTTGAGACCCAGCAAGGTTCAGGTTCAGGTTACTTTATTTGTACCCGTAGGTAGATTTGTTTTGCAGTCAGGTGGCATCCATATTTACAAACCACAATTACATTCAACATAAACACAAACGCAGGCACACATGAAGCTGACTATAAACATGATAAAAGTACTCAAGGCTCCCCCAGTCAGGACATAAGACAAAGAGATGAGAGAAAAAACAGAGATACGAGAGAAGGGTCATATCAAAAAGTTAAAGACTAGTCAAAGAGGTTAAAAACTCAAAAGTCTAAAACCCAATAAAAGATTTAGAACCCAAATAAAGAACCTACAAAAATAAGTAAATATAAAATGAAATTAATAAATAGGCAACTAAATTATGTGCAATATACTGTATTGTTACAACTTGTTCAACTCTTTGACAGCAGCAGGAACAAACCTGTTTTGGTAGCGCTGGGTTTTACTTTTTGGGACAGCAAACCTCCGTCTGGAGGGAAGAAGCTGAAAGTGGCAGTGCAAAGAGTGGGAGTCATCATTTAAAATGGAGGTAGCAATCCTCTGTACCTGTCTGGTGTACAGGGATGTCAGGCTCAGCTGTGACTCGCCAAGCAAATAACTGGACCATCTAACTACCTGATCCAAGGATTTCCTCTGTTTCAGTTTTATCTGACCAAACCATAACACTAAAGAAAAGGATAAAACAGATTCAATAAAAGCCCGATAAAACATTGTCACTATGGTTCGGTCAATTTGGAAGCGTGCAAGTTTCCTTAAACAATGCAAATGTTGCTGACCCTTTTTGCACACCCTTTCACAGTTCTCTTCAAAGTTTAAATTACTATCAATAATCGTCCCAAGATATTTGTAGGATTGTACACATTCAGTGGTCTGGCCTTTTAGTACAGTGACTTTGTGCCTGGGAGTTTTCCTCCTAAAGTCAATAATCATAGCTTTAGTTTTTGTCGTATTCAGCTGCAGGTAGGAATCCTCACACCAGTGAACAAAATTATCAACTACTGGGCCGTGGCCACTCTCACCATCCTGGAGGAGACTGACAACAACTGAATCATCAGCATACTTTATAACGTGTCTGTTGTCATGTCTGCTCCGACACGTTTGTGTACAGGATGAAGAGTAGTGGCGACAACACACACCCCTGAGGAGAGCCAGTAGAAGAGCACTTTTGGTCAGACAATGTACCATTGACCCTTACTCTCTGTGTCCTGTTGGTTAAAAAATCCAGAATCCAACCCGCCAGATTATTGCTCAAATCAAATTGTTGCAGGAGCCTTTCAACTAAAATATGAGGTTGGATTGTATTAAAGGCGGAAGAAAAGTCCACAAATAAAAGTCTGGCATGTGTCCCATTAAAATCCAGACGTTTAAAAAGCATGTTAAACAGAGTGACAGTGGCATCCTCCACTCCTCTGTGAGGCCTATAGGCAAACTGCAGAGGATCCAATGCATGCTCAGTCTGCTTTAGGACCTCAAATCTGACCAGTTTTTCAAAAATTTTCATTAAAATTGAAGTCAAAGCAACTGGTCTAAAGTCGTTTACTGTTTTAGGACAACTGGATTTTGGAATGGGGACAACCACGGCATCTTTCCAGATCTTAGGCACATGTTGTGTCTGTAAGGACTTATTGAAAATGTAGTGAAATACAGGACTCAATTCATGTGCACAGGACTTTACCAAGCGCCCACATATATTATCAGGGCCCTGACTTTTGTTCACTTTTACAGCGCAGAACTCCCTTTTAATATCCTGCACCTCAATATTAAAGTGCTGATTGTCTTTGAGTTTCTGTTTAAAATCTTGGGTTTCTGTGCTAAAATCAAAGGAATCAAAATGACCATAAAAACAATTAAGAGCATTAGCCAGCTCTGTGACTGAACTAAAACCATCTAAAAACACACGATTACTGCACTCTGTGCTCTGAAGGCCTGCAATAGTTTTCATACTGGCCCAGGCTGAACCAAGTTTCTTTGTTGCCATCTTGCTTTCCAACTCTGATTTATAATTTTGTTTTGCTCTTAAAATTTTGAACTTCAGCTCTTTTGGGGTAACCTGTAGCTCAGAAACAACCCCCTGTTTAAAGGCAAGTGCTTTCCTCTGTAGGCAGGATTTAACTGATTTTGTAACCCGTGGCTTGTTGTTGGGATATATTTTGACACGTTTACGTGGAACGATCATATCTCTACAGAAAGTCATGTATGAGCATGTGACATCCACCAAAGAGTCCAAATCATCCCCACAGGCCAGTGTGAACACCTCCCAGTCCGTACAGTTAAAACATTCCTGGAGGCAGTGCACTGAATCCTCTGTCCACACGTTTATGTCTCTGGTCTTTGCCTTGCCTCTTCTGAGAGCAGTTTTATATGCGGGCAGCAAATGTACACAGTTGTGATCTGAGGATCCTAAAGGAGGAGGACAAGGGCGACGTTGCTTAGTTTTGTGAATAAAAACTACAAAAATTAATCAATCAAATGAGGCCATAGGCACACCACTCCTAGGGTGAAATTAGTCACTTCTGTGCAAAAGCCAGCCAGCGTAAGTTTGCTGAGCCCACATCAGACCAATCAATTCATAGGGGATCATTAACTTCAGTGTTGGTAGGAGGAAAGTGGTTGTTCGCAACATTAGCAAGTACCATTTTGGAGGGCCAGGATTTGGAGTTTTTAATTCAAAAATTCATTTACCAAGCTTTTTTGATTTATTTATTTATTCATCATTTAAAATAAATCCACAGAATAAAGAACTGTTATAGCTATCCTCTGTACAGAATTTTGTCCAGTCAATGTTGTTGTTATTGTTAGCTTTGATGCTAAAAACTGGGGTCCTTGTCTGCACAATATCATGAGCATGACCTGGATTGATATCACAGCCAATGGCACGGTGTAAGGCAGGTTCCCATTTTGTGAAAATGTAACCAGGGAGAGCAATACCAGCTTCTACCAAGGTGTTTAAATAAGAAAAGAGAGGTTTTAAGACTTCTACTGTAATCTTATAACCTGAGAAAACATTTTAGAAGGTAAAAACCCACAAACACCAGTTTTTGAACCAGCAGGAACTGAATTTGAATTTTTATTATTTGAATAACTGAATATGAACCAGAATTAATCAGTTTGAATAACTGCTTTTAAAATTTGAATCTGAATGACCTAATTTGAAATTGAATCTATCCACCTTACTCTTAGGCCCCATGATGCCTTGCATGAACTATGGCAGCATCCTATGCACATACTATGCACTCCTAGGCCCCATGATGCCTTGCATGAACTATGGCAGCATCCTATGCACATACTATGCACTTTACACATCCTATGCAGCATACTATGCACTTTACTAGTTTAGAACGTATGGTTGTCACTGAAACGGGACACTTTTCCTTGTTAAAAAACAATGACTTCGGCATCAGAAATGCGGGAACATGGCCTTTTGCATCTCAAAACAGTAATATAATCATACCACTTCCCATGACTATCAAGGGATGGGAAGATGATCTTATAAAGTGGTCTCGTAGACAGTAGCTCCATTAGTTAGCGCCGGTGCTAAGATGCTTACGCTGTAAACAAATGACCCGTGCTGGCAAAATGAGTCACTTTGAGGAAATTTTCAAAACTGATGTAACGTTATTTCCATATTCTGTATTGAAAGATCTTCAAAATGATATTTAATTTGTAGGAAGTGCACAAAAACAGACCCGGAAAAAAGACGATTTGTTTATATTTTGGCTAGGTTGAAAACTTGTGTTCGATTGGTCGAGAGTTACGTCTACCTCAAACATAGATATTTTTAGAAAGTACGATTTCTAAGCTTTCCAATACCACACACTCATGGGGGTTTTCCTGGGACTTTGCCACTACCAAACAAAGAAAGAGTCATTATTTATGACTTCTTGTTGCCTGTACTCATAATGATGCGGTGGGCATTCCTTCTTCTTCTTCTTTTAGATTTGATTGGCGGTTGGCAACCACCTTACAGGTGTATTACCACCACGAACTTCACTCTATATCATCACTCAATCTGTCTCTGGCCCAAATCCTGATCCGATGTGCATTCCGACCAGCACATCTCCACTGCAATAAAGTCGGCCATATTTTGTTTAAAATATGTTGGACATAATCAAATTTACCTTAGAGCAGACGTAAGCCACAACACCGTGCTTGGATGTTGTCTGTCACCGTGTGGTGAGAAGCCTCCATTTATCCAATCTGGCACAACCACGAACACCAGAATTACGCCAAAACATTCAAAAAATACAAAAACTAGAAGAACTGAATTTAGCTGCCACTTGAGTGCAAAACACATATGTGGACTATACGTATATTAAAATGAATTTGAAAAACTTTTAAAAACGCTATTTTAAATGCCCCTGCTACTCCACTCTTATTGACTGATTTAATATTACGTCAGCCGAAACCGGAAGCGCCGCCCATAATCGTTCCTACAGCGGCACCCCCAGGAATAAGGTGGATTGGTCTGAATGTGTATTGCAATAACATTGAAACTGTATTTCATTTAGTTGAAAAATTTGCCTCCCTAATTCATTTTCACAGTTCAGTTTCACTTTTCTCAATACAAATTCACTTCTTTAAATGCAATTTTTTGTGCCACACATTCGGGGCCTAGCATCAGGCAAAACTAGTCGAACAGATTGAAAGAACTGTTTTACGTCAGCAACTCGCTTTACTATGCACTTACCTACACACATGGACAAAATTGTTGGTACCCCTCTGTTAATGAAAGAAAAACCCACAATGGTCACAGAAATAACTTGAATCTGACAAAAGTGGTAATGTAATGTGCCACAGTGGTAATGTGGCGCTACAGTGTGTCTCATGATGGAGGAAATTAAAACTCTGAGACCTTCCAGCTCGTAGCGTCTCGCCTGAACTTATTTGTTCCGCCACACTGGTGATCCTTGACAAAGAATGGAACACGAGGCGAACACCCCGGAGATGACCCCAACCGGGAAAGCCCCAGAACGCATCATGGTACGACCCCCGCCTGATCTCTTCCCTCCACACTGGTGACCTGACAAGGGAGAATGACTGTCTGCTCCCTCTCACCGCGCTGTGGACACAGAGGACCAGAGAATGCCTGCAACCGCTTCATCCTCACCGGAGCGCAGCGCTGGGGCCAAAACGCACCATGAACGACATGAGCGAACGAAGGAAGCAGCCTGAACGGGGACAATCATCGACGCCGACTGCGCTGATTTCCACCGAGCTCCCCGACTCTGACTAAACTCCGGACAGCGGACCTCCCGCGCACTGAAGCCCTGCATGCTCACCGCGGGATTACGAGGACAGCGCATCTGTCAGTTATGTGGTCACTGTGCCAAGCGTGCACCACGCACGGGACAAAACTGGCTCCACAGACTGATACATTATTCTCCGCCGCTGCACATGCCTGAGAAAAACGGCCAATCGCCACCCTCGGAACCTTCAGGGCTGCTCAAGCACCTGGAGCAGACTTGCAGCCCGCACACAGGACGCTGTATGGGTTTCTCAGCCACGGCGCACAACAGGAATTTTGCCGATTGCTTTCCCCGATGACTTTAGGGCTGCTTCCCGCACCTAAAGCCAAACCGCCTCACACCCTCACACAGCTGCAGTTGTTTCACAGCCGCTACGCATCCTCGGGGAATTTGGCCGCTCACCTTCCCAACATCCTCGCTGGATCGAGCCGCAGGAGGAGTCAGATAAAATGGTTTTTTCACAGCCGCTGTGGATCTCCACCACGTTTAGTCCCTCACCATCACGGATCCACACGTAATTTTTGTGCGGCCCAGACACCTTTGACGTCCCGGGCCGGCAATCACTTACTCCCTCCCCCTCCCCCTCCTCCTGCACAGAGTTTTTCCCGCACCTCACGCTCTAAGCCGGCCGATCGCCGTCTGGTTCCATTACGCACAACTGCACACCGGCCCATGTGCCCACAATCCACGGCTGTTCAACGTGCTGGAACTCGGAGCGGAGCACACTGCCCTTTCCACCCCTCCCCCGTCCCCCTCGCGGACTGACATGCCCTCTGACAGTTCTACTGGAGCTGGAGCCAAACCGGGGGGGGGGGATTCACACCCCCTGCTGAGTGTTCTGGGGGGAGCCCTATGGTGACCCACCACAATCTACATGGACATTCAGCCTTCACACTCAGCCAGCCTGCACTAAGCAGACGACAATTTGCATAGGGACAGAGAGCCCCTAGGAGACAATCAGAACAATGACTATTGTTGTACATCCCCGGATTAAGGAGAGGAAGTCCGGCGTCAGTTAATCACGCGATTGATATGTATTGACTGATATGTATATCAATATGCAAATGTGCCATTCATTCTCTCTTGTCTGTATAAAAGCTTACTTTACATGCCTCAGACAGCGCACAC
This sequence comes from Pholidichthys leucotaenia, assembly GCA_020510985.1. Lineage (NCBI taxonomy): Eukaryota > Metazoa > Chordata > Actinopteri > Cichliformes > Pholidichthyidae > Pholidichthys > Pholidichthys leucotaenia. The sequence goes on along the minus strand of CM035845.1, from coordinate 31,991,918 downwards.
ACACGCACACACACACAGCACACACACACACAGGACACACAGCCACAGCGCACAGCGCTACAGTGTGTCTCATGATGGAGGAAATAAAACTCTGAAACCTTCCAGCTCGTAGCGTCTCACCTGAATTTATTTGTTCCTCCACAGTAATCAGTAAAAATTCTATGAAAATTAACCAATAAAAATCAGACAATGCTTTTGAATTGTGGTTCAACAGAACTATTTTAAAAACAAACTCATGAAACAGGCCTGGACAAAAATGATGGTACCCTTAACTTAATATTTTTTGTTTTATTTGTTTATTTGTCAGGGACAGTGCAATAAACATAGACAAAAAAGAAAATCTGAAGTGTTGCACATAGAGTGTATAGCATTAAGCTAGTTTGCAACTCTTGTCCCTGGATGGGCTTTAGAGAAAAGAAACAGATAAAAAGATAAAAAGATGAAGAAAAAACAAAATGAAAACAGTATAAATAATATCCACATACATCAATGCAAACAAAATTATAAATACACAATATAAAAACCTGATTCACATTTGCCTGTTACAGTAAAATGCCTGTTAAACATTTGCCTTCCCTTCTTCACTCACACCCTGCAGACAATCATTTCATACATGGGTACATTCTTGTTTACTTTTCAGCCAGTTTTTAACCTTTGTAGTAAATGTTTTAAAATCCATTATTATTTTGATTTTATTTGGCATTGTGTTCCAGATATGACTGCCCTTTATAGAAAAGCTGTTTGTCCAAATGTGGTTCTGCGGTGGGATATTTTACAGTTATTGTTAACAGAACTCCTGGTGGCTCTGCTGCTGTCCTGTCTTTGGATGATTCCAACAAGTGGCTCTGGCGCTGATTTATGGAAGCATTTAAAAATTAATTTCAGAAAACAAAGGTCAATGAAACTCTCAAAACTCAGTAGATTATATTTTTTTAGAATATAACAATGATGCCACCTAATGGGCTTTTTATCCAGAATTTTTAGAGTTTGATTATATAATGAACCTATATGTTTTATTGTAGAAGGAGCTACTTGAGCCCAAACTGTCAGACAGTATGATATATGCGAAAAAAAACATAGAATGCATATACAGTACGGCTGCTTGGTGTGGTATGTAATGTCTAATTAATTTAAAGCAATTCAAATTTTTTTTTACTGTTTTAGAAATCTTCTTTATGTGAAGATTAAATTTGAGTTGAGGATCTAGTACAATGCCGAGGTATTTGAATTCTGTAACTGAACTAATATCTTGATCATGTACATTAACTTTAAAATGTTGCAAGTTACATTTTTTGATTGAAAAGCACATTGAAACTGTTTTCTGAAGGTTCAGCAGTAGATGGTTCTGAATGAGCCACTCTTGGACATCAACCATGCTTGAAGACAGGACGTCTGCAGCCTGAGCTGGAGTCTTAGCAGCTGTGTAAATAACTGCATCATCTGCATAAAGTTGACATGTTGCAGCTGAGCAGTGTAATGGCAGGTCATTAATAAAAATGCTGAAAAGTAAAGGACCAAGAATGGACCCTTGTGGGATACCCATACAATTATTTAAAAGGAAGGATTTATCCTGGTGAACTTTTACACACTGTTCTCTGTTCTGAAGATAAGATGCAAACCATTTTATTGTATTGGGAGAAAAGTTAAAAGATACCATTTTGGATAAAAGCAAGCTGTGGTTTACAGTGTCAAAAGCCTTTTTGAGATCCAGAAAAACAGCTCCCACCACATTACCCCTGTCCAAGGACTGTGACATTTTCAATAAGGCAGCAGTTTGCTGTTTCTGTTAAGTATCCTGGTTTAAAACCAAATTGGTGTGGATGAAGAAGTTGACCGTCTTGTAGATAGTCTATCAGCTGTGTAGCTACAACTTTTTCAAGAACCTTAGACAGGACTGGTAAAATAGAGATAGGGAGGTAATTACATATATCATCTTTACTACTCGATTTAAAAACTGGTATGACAACAGCTTTTTTCCAGCCAGATGGAAATGTACAGGACCTAATGGAGAGATTAATGAGATGAGTCAGTGGTTTGATTAATATTTTGCTGTGCGTTTTGAGAAAGGAAGTGCTCATATTGTAGATATCATTAGTTTTTGAGTTTGACAGTGTTTTAACAATGCCAGCAATTAAATCTTCATTTACCTCATTAATGTGAAAAGAAACTGTTGAGAGTATTGGTTTAGTATTGTTGAGCACATTTGGCAGCACAAAGTTTTTTGTTAATTCTTCCACTGACTCCACAAAATATGAATTAAATTTATTTGCCAGTGTAGCATTATCACTGATGGCTTTGCCATTAATTCTAAGTTCCTTTACCCCCTTCTGATCCTTTTTTTTGTTGGTTAAGTTATTTAAATGCCTCCATAGTTAACTGTTGTTACCCTTTGCATGTTCTATCAATTTATTGTAATAAGATGCTTTTGATTTACGCAGCTCTTGTACCACTTTATTTCTTAAACTTTTGTAAACGAGGTGATCATTTTGTAGTTTAGAGGTTAATGATGTTTTCAATGCAGAGTCTCGCCTCTTCATAAGTTTTCTTATTTCATTATTTAACCATGGTAGGTTAATCTTCTGTTGTCTACTTTTAATTTGCTTTGTAAATTTATCTATAGACTTTGTGATTGTTGCAGTTATAAAATTACAACAATCATCTACTTCATATATTGACATGAGCTGCTCCCAATTTTGATTCTCTAAGTGATGTTCAAACTCCGCAGTTTTTGATTTGGGAATAATAAAATTTACTTTGTCAATATCAACTCCCGCAAAATACTGTAGTCGCTTTTTAGTAAGTTTTCTGACAGCAAGAACCATGTTATGATCTGAGAGACCAGTTACAAGATTATAGGTTCTGGTTATTCGTTCTGGTTTATTAGCAAATGCCATGTCTATAAGTGTACTAGATTGTTTGGTTATCCTGGTGGGTCCTTTGATCATTTGTTGGTAATTAAATTTAGTCATGAGACTTTTCAGTTTCTGTTTGTTCTTTTTATCAGACCAGTTAATATTAAAGTCACCATAAGATATTGTTTCTCTGCACCTCTCAAGTTGTTTAACCAGATCACTTAATTCATTATAGAAAGAAGAATTGTATGACGGTGGGTTGTACAATACTGCAATGTTGAAATTCATTACCGGTGAGAGACATACATTCAGCTAAACATTCAAGTGAAGTATTCAAATCAACCAGTTGACATTTAAATTTCTCCTTGATGTAAATTAAAACACCTCCTCCCCTCCCTACCTGCCTGTCTTTTCTAAAACACTGATAACCCACAATATCGATCATATTAGTGTCTATGTTCCTGTGTAGCCAGCTTTCTGAAAGCCAAAGATAGTCCAGATTTGAGTCCAACAACAACGCCGAAATCTCATCTCTTTTGGGGATTATGCTCCGTATGTTTAAATGTCCGCCGAGGATCCCCTTTGGTTTAGCCTTTGTATCCCAAAGAACTCGTGCATGATTAACAGTTTGGAAGAATAGATGTTGTTTTTGCTTTTGTACAGCTCGGTTTTCGGGTCTCACCTCATTTGCATTTTGTTTGACTGCTCCTGCTTTCAAAAGTTTGGACATAGCACAGCTGTTTACAGCAGGATCAGATATGTGAGTCTGTCCAGTGCAATTCGACTCACCCGACTCGCTATGTCCAGCTGTACTGAGGCGAAAACCAGCATTATGCTGCTCCACCAGTTCAGATGTTAGCGGGGCCGTTGACAGCAGCAACCGATCAGCCAGTTCAGATGTTAGCGGGGCCGTTGACAACAGCAACCGATCAGCCAGTTCAGATGTTAGCGGAGCCGTTGACAGCTGCAGCCGATCAGCTGGTTCAGGTGTTAGCCGGGCCGCTGACAGCAACAACCAATCCGCCGGCTCAGATGTTTGTGCTAACCCAGTGGCCTGCTGTTTGATAGTGGCAGGTCCAGGGTTTGTCACCATGGGTTGAGATGCCGTCTCAGCACTCAGCCCATGTTTTCCCTCATCCCTGCTTCCCATTGAGCAGCGTCTCAGCAGGCTCCCAGCTGGCAGCATTACGGACGGCTGGGGCCAATTAGTCCTCATCAGCTGGGGCGCTGCCAATGTGAATAAATAGGAGCAGCCTCGATGACTCGGGGCTGCGACATAAGCACTGCTAGGCTGGAGCCCCTTCGTCTGGTGCCAGCCCCTGCCTCATCTTCAGCACAACTCGTAAGTGTTTCCCGTAAGGAGTTTGTGCCTTGGTACCCCCATGTCCGGTGCTAACCCACTACTTGCCTTACTGTATCACTTGGGAGTACCACCTTGTAAGAGTGATCTGTGTATTGGAGTCCTTTGCCCAGTGCCAGCTCTCTATTCTTCTGGCTGCTTAACCCGTGAGTGTTACCTGCTGTGAGCCCTCTTGTTGTGTACCCCTATGCCCGGTGCCAACAGTGTTCTCTGTCGTTGTACTGCTCATGAGTGTTATTGTGTTGAGTATCTGTGCTTCCCTCATCCCTCACCCCTACCTTCAATAAAACATCACGACTCACTGGCTCGCCCTTGGCTCTTATTGCTCGGCTCCCTAGAGCCGGGTGTGACAGGGTTAAGGTGAATATCCCCTGCCAGAAGTAGCAGTACTAACAGTACTTTAACTGTATAGCCTCTGCCATATTATGTTATTTGCTTAGCAGCCATGTTTGCCTTATTTTTGATGCTTTTCCTCAGGCCTTTTGAGGACCAGATAGAGTACAGGGTGAAATAACCATGTCCATATCCATATAAATAAAGCTTTGTAGATTCACCTTTAGTTGAACTGACCGGAAAACCCTTCTTGTTGCAAGTCCAGACACACGATAACAGTAAAAAGTAGATAAGCAGGAAAATATAGAGGCTAAAAGTGGAGCCCATCCAACCACTCCTCATGATATTCCTTTTCATATATTGTTGCACAACCTTTTGAGGCAATCACTGCGATCAAACGATTTCTGTAACTGTCAATGAGACTTCTGCACCTCTCAGCAGGTATTTTGGCCCACTCCTCATGAGCAAACTGCTCCAGTTGTCTCAGGTTTGAAGGGTGCCTTCTCCAGACGGCATGTTTCAGCTCCTTCCACAGATGTTCAACAGGATTTAGATCAGGGCTCATAGAAGGCCACTTTAGAATAGTCCAATGTTTCCCTCTTAGCCATTCTTGGGTATTTTTAGCTGTGTGTTTTGAGTCATTATCCTGTTGCAAGACCCATGACCTGCGACTGAGACCAAGCTGTCTGACACTGGGCAGCACATTTCACTGTAGAATACCTTGATAGTCTTGAGATTTCATTGTACCCTGCACAGATTCAAGACACCCTGTGCCAGATGCAGCAAAGCAGCCCCAGAACATAACAGAACCTCCTCCATCTTTCACAGTAGGACAGTGTTCTTTTCTTGCTATGCTTCATTTTTGCGTCTGTGAACATAGAGCTGATGTGCCTTGCCAAAAACTTCCAGTTTTGTCTTGTCTGTCCATAGGACATTCTCCCAGAAGCTTTGTGGCTTGTCAACATGCAGTTTGGCAAATTCCAGTCTGGCTTTTTGATGATTTGTTTTCAACAATGGTATCCTCCTTGGTCGTCTCCCATGAAGTCCACTTTGGCTCAAACAATGACGGATGGTGCGATCTGACACTGATGTACCTTGACCTTGGAGTTCACCATGAATGTATTTAGAGGTTGTTCTGGGGCTCTTTTGTTACCATTTGTATTATCCGTCTCCTCCTGCGGCCACATCCAGGGAGGTTGGCTACAGTCCCGTGGATCTTAAATTTCTGAATAATATGTGCAACTGTAGTCACAGGAACATCAAGCTGATTGGAGATGGTCTTATAGCCTTTACCTTTAACATGCTTGTCTATAATTTTCTTTCTAATTTCCTGAGACAAGTCTCTCCTTTGCTTCCTCTGGTCCATGTTTAGTGTGGTACACACCATGTCACCAAACAGCACAGTGACTACTTGTCACCCTTTAAATAGGCCAACTGACTGATTTCAAGTTTATAGACACCTGTGATGTTAATTAGAGGACACATCTTGGTTGAACATGTCCCTATGGTCACATTATTTTCAATCTTTTCTAGGGGTACCACCATTTTTGTCCAGGCCTGTTTCATGAGTTTATTTTTTATAAAAATAAATATAAAAAATAAATATATGTACAACAGGTAAAAACCACAATCCATATAACGAAACCATGGAAACCACCTCACCCAGGAAACCCAGGAAACCACAATCCATATAACGAAACCAGTCAATATTTACATTCATGCCATGCAATGAACACTCCTAACAAAATCACCCCGTAACCCGGGCAAACCACACATTAACCATATGTATTAAACATATCGATACAATCATTACTTGTTTTTTTGTTTTTTTGTTTTCTAAAACATGGGCAATTCACATAGCAACTCTGTGTAAGAAACATATTGACTACGTAGCCTGGGCAATTCACATAACATTCAGCTTAGCCCATTGCCCCCCTACTACCGTACAGTCCCGATGGAGAAACCACCCCCCGGAGACCCGTCTGGTGGGTCCTGTCCAGAGCTTCGTCTTCTTTTCGACCCTGGAGATGAACCACATCGACGCCCCAATACCTCCTTCTCCTCAATGGCGCGCCACAGCTCGTTGGGGTGTCTCCATGAGTCATCAGACAGCTGAAGGTATCCATCCTCCCGAACAGCCACCACCTGCAGCCACCCCTGGTCCTCCCGTCATTTCCGCTTGCCATGCATCCGTCTCAGCCAAGCCTCCTCTCTGGGTCAAACCACACCAGCAACCCCCCAAGGAGCCCGACTCGGTTTCCAATGTCCATGACGTCTCAACCGGGCCTCCTCACTGGGTCACGCCACACCAGCAACCCCCCAAGGAGCCCGACTCGGCCTCCAGTGTTCCTGTGTGGCACGTCATTTCACCGTGCCAGCTGGTACTGCCCTGCTCTCTTTCATTTGTAACGCCGGCAAAGTCGTTGTAGCCCCCTGCTTCTCGGTACCTCCCAGTCGAACTCTGGAAGCAGAGAGAGCCATTCTTTCAGCTCCACACGCCGTCACGGGCATTCCACCATTCCGCTCAGTTCCCTCATCCAGGGTAACTTGGGCCCTGGCACCGGAACCCTCCCGCGATGGCCCTGGGTGGGATTGGTCCTGTTCATCTTCCAGAATACTAGGCCAAGATTCATCCCATACCACATTGTCCAACACTCTTGGAACCGGCCGGTCCCACAGACCACGGCCCGACCACTCCTCTCCGATACTGCTGGTGATCGTGAAGCCCAGCCTGTAGAAAAGGTCATAGCCCATCTCGTTCGACCCACTGGCAGTCACCACGGTCTATAGGCTGGACACCACCGCTGACTTGTACCTCATCGTCAAATCCAGCAAACCCCCGATGGATAGTCTGTTACTTCCATTTCCACAAAGTGGTGTCGACAGACCTCTCACACAGTAATGCGGGAAAAAACTCCTCACAGTAGGCCAATTCAACATGGACCTGGCCACGTCCATGTCAACCAGTAACGGCACTTCCACGCCATCACCACCATACAGCCAGCATACATACATCTGTGCTCGGGGAGATGGTGTGAATAACCATAGTAGTCATAGCGGGGGAGTCCACTTAGCATCGTTGTTCCCCTCGCTCAAATTTTCTACAGGCCCTGGCAAAATGATGTAGGAGTCCACACGCCGCAGAGGTTGCCCCTTGCTGGACACTCTCTAGCCTTGTACCGGTGCTTGGCGGACCCACAGCCCAAACATCTGGGTGATCCTGGGGCGGACCTAATTTTAACAGCCGTAGCATACTCTTCTTTGTCTTCTACGCTATCATCGCTGCCGGGGTCCACAGCCTGTGCCACTGACTGTGATTCAGGTTGCCTCAACATAGTTCTCTCACCAAGGTACCGTGATAGTTTATCTGCTGATTCGTACTGTTGAGCTATCTCGACAGCCATGGCTAACATCAGTTCACCAGAGTGTGTGAGGAATCTTGACCGTGCCACTGAACACAGCGTGTGCTCCGCCAACTGATGGCGGATCATCTCTTCCTCCAAAGCCCCAAATTGGCAGTCTCCAGCCAGCTGATGCAGATCCGCAACGTACCATTGCACCGACTCTCCAGTCCACTGGTGGCGCTATCGAAACTGGATCCTCCGGACGATGACGTTCTCAGGAGCGCGAAAGTAGCACTCCATTAGTTCAACCACGTCCTCAAAACTATCATTCTCACCCAGTGTGCTGAGAATACATTGTCCCTCCATGCCGAGATTATGGACCAGTATCGCTCATGCACGCAGTTTCTCTAATTTGCCGAGGTTCAATGCCACCAAATAATTTTAGAATGCGGCAAACCACCTCACCCAGGAAACCGGCAGCTTGCCGGAAAGCTCCTAAAACGGCCGAATACCAGAAACTCCTGTATCCATGCTTTTATCCTCGTTGCCAAATGTTATGTCCATAACCATAAACCAATAACAAGGCCGGAGGTGCAGTAGAACGTGACTTTATTAAAGAACTCACAGTGTGCCCAAGGCGCTCCCGTCCAGGTAGAGGTGAGGTCAAAAGAGGCCGTCCCTCTTCGGCCTTTTATACTGCAGGTTGCGGCTGAACCGGAAAGGTGGAGCCACCACCCATAACACACAATAATATCATATTAACATTATGGAACGACATCACAGACTGCTCCTGTTTCAATTGATTACAATTTATTCTTGGAAATAGACATCCCTAAATCTGTGTACAATTTGCAAGTAATATACCGTGTATTATGAATTGTGTAGCAGCTACACAATATGTAATACACATATTAGCCACACTGTAGCTCTTATAACATATTGCTGTATTGTTATATGTTTGACAGGGAGACAATTCAGAAGTTGTCAGGTCAGCAAGACACCACTTAAATTTACTGACAAATATTACACCTTGGCCAACCCGAGTGTTGACACCAAAATGACTAGGTGACCCATTATGTTCAATTTCTTTGAGAATAATAACTTGTTGTTCCAGTTAAATATTTAAAACCTGAGAAGCAATTTATTTTTTTACACGTACTGTTGTATTGTTTTATGTCTAGTGACCACATTTTGTTACAGGTCTTTTCCTGGCCTTTTTGGAGCCAAAGGAAGGCACCGCTGCCGAGGGCTTTCCAACCACTTCACACCTGTCAAAGAAATACAGTTTACATTTTATCTGTTACCCAAGCTTTTTGAATGCACTCCAAAAGGCAGTGAGGAATTTTTCCATCTGCAGGCTGGTTTGGGACACAGGTCTACACTAATTCCAGAGAACTACACCCATGATGAGGTAGGGTGTCATCCTATATTGACAAAAAGTTATATGTCCTCTAATCTGATTCACCATCAAAATTTCTGTTATAGATATTACTGAATTGTTTTTGCTTTGGTTTGTTTTTATTAAATTTGTGGTTGTTGGTTTGTTTTTAAGGTATGTTCAAGACTCAAAGTTCTGTATCCAAAACTGGATGGTATTTCTGGAGGGTGGCTGATATACAAAGGAGCACGTAACTTAGCAGTGGGCACTGAAATCTGATAGTTGCATAGAAATTTGGACTATGTGATGAACAGAATTGTACTGTGATGACTGCTGCCGCATTTTTGATCTGATTAAGCTAATATTTCTCAACAGGGAGATGGGGTTCTCAGAAACTAAATGTGGTGTCTCTTGAGGACAGTGGCTACACTGGGTCACCGCTGATGACTGCAAGTGCAGGTGGAAAGAATGTTCTATACATTGCTCCAATACAGGAGGAGCTAGACACTCAGCCGCTGCCCCCTGACTCCATGTCCTTCTCCAATATGCCACAGGTCATGTGCCACTCCTGTCACACCAGCTATCCACAACAAATCTTAGTTCTACATGCTAAAACATGCCAGCCTTCAAACACTAATGCAGTACAGGTATGTGCAATCACATTTTATTAATGATGTTGGGATGTTGCATTATAAATTGCTGTACTCATTTTGATCCACCAAGAGCTTATTCAGGTCAAGCTTTGTGGATGTCACCTAATATTTACCTGGTTCTCCATTTTCCTATAATATATATACTTGGAATCATTATTTTCTATTATCAGATCAGTGATGGCGACTTGGATTGGACACCACACCCTTTGCCAGACACTGAAGACTATCAGTTGGACTCAAATTTTATGGTGAACATTAGTACCCCATAAATCTCCATTTTTAATTATGCATGACAAAATATAATGCAACTGTCATGAATGCCCCTTGCAGGGCATTAGTGAGACGCCCGGAGCCAGAAGTAAGTTTGCCAGTTTATTTACAAAAAGGACAAAAGGATAAAATAAACAGCCATGTGGGGCAAAATACGTACATACACTGAAGCACAAAATAATAAACACTGATGATGAACGAGGAGGTGCAGTGAGGACGGAACCTACGCTGTGCAAAGACACTTACAAAAGACAAACAGCAATGAATGGAAGATTGGAGTCGGGGGTAGGAACTCCACTCCAATAACACGGAGGTGTTTCTGAGTGTAGGTCACAGCGAGGAGTGAGCCTCAGCTGCTCCCTTAAATACTGGGCATAAACCAAAGAGGAAAGACGAATGTAATTAGTGAGATAGTGAACAGCTGTCACAGCGCCGGCTCGGCTTTGACAGCCGGAAGTACTGCCGTGATGCTGTCACAACAAAAGCCCTGGAACTAACACGAAAATAATATGGGAAAAAGGAGAAATACTGAGTAAGTCGGGCGCGGATGAGATCGGCGCTCGGATTACCACAGTACCCCCCGTTCAAAGGGCTCATTCCAGTCGCCAAACGTAACATCCAAGGATCCCCCACCCAACCAGAAGGCTTACCAGGACCGACCCAAGGAGGGCGGAGGAGGAAACAGGCCAGGAGGGAGAGAAACAAAAACCAAATGACAACAGCAGCACCCAGAGGAGAGAAAAAAAAAAAACAAGGAACGAATAACATGGATAAACATAATGGCATGACTAAAACACAGAAATGACTAAAACTAGACAAACACACTACCAGAGAAAAAAACAAGTGCAACAGAATGAATAAACAAAATACAGGTACTCTCAAGATACATCAGTACCATATAACATTTCAACTAGAGAAATAAAGTGCAGCAGAATGAAAAAACAAAAAATAAGTAAGGTACAGCCCGATACGACAAGCGAGAGGAAACCAAAATACAGGTACATTTCAAAATACCCAAGTACCAAACAACACTTCAACTAGACAAAAAAAAAAAAATACTTCAAGCACAACAGAATAAGCAAGAAAAAAAGTATCTGCATAGTGCACACAGTAGTTCAGGCAAAGAAGAGAATCCTTCAATATACATGGAGCAAAAAAAAAAAAAGTATTTCAGGGACGCCGGCAGGTAGAAAGCGGAGGAAGGGAAAAAACAGTTCAGGCCTTCTACCCTCATCCCGATTCCACCTAACAAAAGAAAAAAAAAACAGTTTGGGTGGACTACCAAAGTCCCAGACCTGGGGAAACAGTACCTCAGGCGGCCGGACCAGGTCGCCGAACCAACAAGGCAGCCCTTCGGGCGGCCGACACAGGATGCAGAACCGGCGAAACAGTCTCTCCGGCAGCCGACCCACATCCTTAGACCACCAGGACTGGAGGGGGAAGCTCGGAGGCGGCCTTCCTACCTAGAGGGACAGCGAGAGAAAGCCGACCTGAATAAAGGGGACCCCAGCGGCACCCGGTGGAGGAAAATAGGGGGGAAGATGAGGAACCAGTCTGGTGTCAGGTGGAAGGGGATCTGCAGCTTCCCCACCAACCTCGAACCAAACCGGCACTGCACCCTCGGTGGACCCCGACCGGGCCAGCGCAGCACTCACGGTTGATCCCGACTGGGCCAGCGCAGCACTCACGTTGGACCCCGACTGAGCCAGCACAGCACCCACGGTGGGCCCCAACTGGGCCAGTGCAGCACCTGGGGTGGCCTCCGAACACGAATCTGGAGCCTCGATGACGACAACTGGAGCTGACTCGTCCCCGGTGACCCTGGGAGAAGGCTCAGAAAGACAAAGAGAACTGGGATCAGGATCACCGACAGCGGCAGAGCTCGGCGAGATGAGCTTGGATGCAGTGGTCGGCTGTACCCGGCTCATCTCCTCAAGAGACAAGCAAGAATGCTCCAGAACGGAAAGTAAGAAGACAAAATAGAGCACTTGCCTGATCTCGGGCTCCACCGCCATCCAGGACTCCAACAATCCAGGCTCAATGATCTGGAGGTCCATTTCTGGTTCTAGCTCGACTGCGGCAGGCTCCGCAGCCGGCATGAGGGTCATCACAGTCTGGGAACCCCCACGCATTGAAGCCCATGCCGAAGGCCCGAACGGCATGGTGGCAGGGGATCCGTGACCTGCTGGGCCCGACTGCTCCTCCATGGAGACCCAGGGATACTTACTCATTGGCTCAGGCTCCAAACAGCAGTCAGCTCTCCTCCTCTGCCCCTGACGCAGCTGCAGGGCTGGAACCAGACTCTCCAGGGCCACAGGCTCCTCCTTCGTCCGACGGTCCACTCCTGGCACCGGGGGACGCTCAGAGAGAAGGGAAGGAGACACAGAGGTAGCAGGTTCAATGTTAATGGCTGCAGCATGTGGTGGGAGCTCAGAGGACTGTGAACCCTGAGCCCCCACCCCCCCTTCCAGGAGTCAGACAAGGTAATTCATTGTACTGAGAGTGAGAATGAAACAACACTTGCCTGGTCTCCCGAAGAACGATGGTGGCTGCTGCAGCGGGCTTGGTTCTCCCCTTTCCCCTAAGGACGGTGCTGAGGGCCCCCCGGGAAGACGAGGAGGAGCCGCTCTCACAGGATCAGTGATGGGTGGAGCCAGAGCAGGACTCGCTGAACTCACAGCAGCTGGAGAAAGCGCTGAGGAGGAGGAAGGAACAGCCGAGGCAGTCCGGGAACGAGAAGCTGACGGAACATGACTGAACAGCAGGGAGAGGTGACCCAGAGGCTGAGGCTGTTGTCTCAACCCTCTGACGTGGCATGGGGGGAAACAGCTGACTGGGAGGCAGAGTTCTTGCAGCGGCCCGGGACAGGATCCGGACGAGGATCTCGCAAAGTTTGATCGTAGGCAGGGCGACGATGTCTTCCGGCAGAGGGCAAAGCTAGATTCAAATCTGGAAAGCGCCGCTGCTGCGCAGAAATGGAGGCCAGCAGCTCGGTGTACTCAGGATAGTTATTAAGTTCGGGATTAGCCTCTACCAGTCTAACTGCCACCACCACGTTCTTCAGGATCCTGCTGGGATGAGAGGAAGAGCGTGCTTCAGTCATGCGATCCCTGATGAGCTCAGCTGCCCACTGTGCCTCTTCACAGGGGGCCCCAGCTGTCCTCTTCCTCTGCAGCATATGGAGATGGCCCTTCAGTGATGCAGAACTTAGGGGTGGATGGGTGGCAGGAACTTGATCCCGAGGCGAGGAGCGGAGATGCCCCACCGTCGGCTCCAACTTCGGCTTCCTGCAGGGACTCTTCACCGGCCCACGGATCCTCTGTCAAAGTGCCGTAATTTTGGCCATCCTCTCCCTGCCCTCAACGTGATCCGCAAGGCGAGGATTGCGAGTAATTGCCACTTCTGCAAGGTCCAGGTACCAGCGTGCATTTTCGGGAGTGGCGAGCATTGCGAGTGTTGGAGAGGAGGCCATCAACCTCCATGAGAGCCATGACCAGCTCATAGGCAAGGGCCAAAGAATAACCAGTCCTTGATGACGCCATCACCCGACGTACACTGGCACTCGAAAAAAGGGGAAAAACTTAAGCCCAAAACAAACTTACTGTGGCTGGCGTCTCGTTTGGCTGCAACCTACTGTCATGAATGCCTCTTGCAGGGCATTAGTGAGACACCAGGAGCCAGAAGTAAGTTTGCCAGTTTATTTACAAAAAGGGCAAAAGGATAAAATAAACAGCCATGTGGGGCAAAATACGTACATACACTGAAGCACAAAATAATAAACACTGATGACGAACGAGGAGGTGCAGCGAGGACAGAACCTACGCTGTGCAAAGACACAAAAGACGAACAGCGATGAATCCAAACACAGGAGGAAGACTGGAGTTGGGGGTAGGAACTCCAGTCCAACAACACAGAGGTGTTTGTGAGTGTAGGTCACAGCGAGGAGTGAACCTCAGCTGCTCCCTTAAATACCGGGCATAAACCAAACAGAAAAGAGGAATGTAATTAGTGAGATAGCGAATAGCTGTCACAGTGCCATCTCGGCTTTGACAGCCGGAAGTACTGCCGTGATGCTGTCACAGCAAAAGCCCTAGAACTAACCCGAAAATAATATGGGAAAAAGGAGAAATACTGAGTAACCCGAGCATGGATGAGATCGGCGTTCGGATCACCACAGCAACAAGTCTTATTGACAATGAGTCTGAGTCTCAACGTTAGAGGTAAATAAACAAATATGAAAAAGAATAAAAATAGAATTCTGAGGTTTTTCAGATATACATTTTAATGAGGTAGAAGATGATTAATCGTCAGGTGTATGTAATCAACAAGATGATCCTTGCCTTTTAAAGCTGTTGTCTTACTTTTTCGCTTGCTTTGACAGCCTGCAGAGGAAAATGTGGACATTACAGAGGCAAAATTTTATCAATGTTTATATTTAAAGGCATCATTATTTACACCTGTCACTGAAAACTTTTATGTGGCTCTTGTTAAGATTGTGTGCCCAATTTGTGGTCGGACATTTCCTCACAATGAGATTAACACAGGCGAGTGTAGAGAAAGGTAATGCACACTTTTAATGTTGTTTCAAATCTCCATCCAAGCACTGGGTTTTTCATAAATTAATTTAACTGAAAAGGTTGTGTAGAGTTGAAAGCCAGTGAATAAGGTGCACAGCACAGTTTTGGCTATTTGGTTGTATTATTGATGCCACATAATTTTAATTAATCATTAAGTCTACCTTACACATTTATTTTAAAAGTTCATGCTTGAGGCTGAACATGAGGGTGGAATGCATTGTTTTATATGCTGGTTTTTATGGTTTTTGCCCCATATGTTTGAAATCATGGGATATGACTTTTACTATGGAATTTTGTTCTTGCAGCGATGTAAACCTTTCTTCATCTTCAGAATACAAGATGAGCATTTCTAGGTTTGTATGCATCAGTACTCATTCACCTAATTCAGTGTTTTTCAACCAAGGTGCCCTGATACACAAAGGTTTCTGTGGGAAATGATGTAATTTCACTTCTTCACTAGTTTAAAAAAAAAAAAAGAAGCAGCAAATAATTTGCCATTGTTGTACATTGGTTTACGGGTGCCTATAGAATCCATGCATAACAATGGCAAATTATTTGCATTTTTTAACCAATTAAGAAGTGAAAGTCAATAATTTCCTACAGAAACCTAAACACATCAGGACATACCTGATTAAAAAACACTGTGACCTAATGTATTGGTGTCAAACATTTTAGAACAGATACCGTTTATGTAGAGTAATCTAGATGCTACCTCTAGGGTTTGACCTTAGCACCATGCTTAAAAGAATGGCGCTAGTATTAGGCAAACATCTGTGTTGTTACATCTACCACAGTTTGCAACGTGGAGACGCCGCATGCTTGCTACAGTTGAACTTGCATTTTTTTATTGCTCTTATTCCTCCATCAGCCTGGATGACATCCTGCAATCTGCTGCTGTGTCATGTATGCCCCTTTGGGGCAGGAAGACAGACCCAGGCGCTGAACCATAGTTGCGACATTTATTAACAAAAATAACATAAAGTCCAAAAACAGTGCAGACAATACAAAAATGCAAAACAAGAATAACTTACAGCGAAGTGCACTCCAGAGCCACCTTGGCTCTAGAGGAGATGAGGAGTAGACAGAGAAACACTCCAGGAAACATTCAGTAGTGCCGCAATGAGAAAGTGGACAAGCGGCAAATAAATACTAGTGAGAAAATAACGTAAATGATCACAGGTGTGGGTGCACCTGAGCGGGGAAAGAGGGAACTATAACTAGTGATTGGGATCAGCTGGTAGTGATGACAGAGGAGCAGTTGAACTGGCAGTCTGACAGACGATGCCCGCCCAAAGCACGAACCAGGAAATGTTGTCTGACAGCTGTCAGCCCACAGAACAAATATAAAAGATCAACATAATCAAATACAGACTAGATAATAATTACAAATGAAACAAGACATAGCCGAAACAAACTGAAACATAAACAGAGAGAATAGAAGGCAGTAAGACAACTGAAAGAGGCATAAAAAATACCACAAATAAATGTACAATTACAGAAAAGGAGCCACGAGACTAGGTCCGGCAGAACTTCCAGAACCCAGCTCATGACATGCTGTGAAAACAGAGGAAGAATTTTCTGTCACTGCGTCAAGCTCAAAGTAAAGGTGAGGACATGTCTGCTTTAGCAGTAACACAAATTTTAACTATTAAGGTTTGAGATTTTTGGCATACGCTAAGTTATTAACATAATATTGTTACCAGCAATAAAATTCTTGATGGTCTGCGGACAATAATGAGCTAGTGCAACAACTGATCACAATAGAATAAGGAAAAACAGCAGTATAATTACAAAGCCATAACTTTCAGTGTCATCTCAGTACCCTTTGACTTTATATTACAGATTATGATACAGCCTCTTAAACTAAAGCAAATTAATATCAACATTTATAATCCTTTTTGATTTTAGGTAAATTTGCATGTTTATTTGTTCTTTTACCAGGATGATGCTGACTTTGTTTTTACAATGTGCCATCCTGAGTTGAGTGAGAAGGGCTCCAACAAACAGCGAGTGGAAATGACCATTATGAACCATCTACAGGACTTCTTGTAAGATCTGGAATCATGTAATTTCATATGTAATTTCCTTCTTGCCTCGCTATTTTACACATCTAATAAGGTTTACATGAAAATACTCTGTTAGTGCTTGAAAATGTGTCAAATGATAGATTCTGTCCTTGTTGTTACAGGTAAACATGTCTAAGCTTTCATTACATATAATGATTTTGTCTTTGAAAAGGTGAAGAGCCAGAATTCGGTGCAACCCCAGTCCTCTTTCCCTGAGTGCCTTCTTCCAGTGACTGACAGGACAAGGCCACATTCCTATCTAAACTTCAGAGTCTGTGTGCAGTTCAGCCACTCCTGTCACACTGAATGCGGTGTTCATGCAGTTTGCTATCCAACAGTTTCAGTATGTAGCAATACAATACGGCTACCTGTCCAGCATATGCAAAACTATCCTGAGTTCAGACAAGTGATGACAGAGGCCATCCAGCATGGGCAGGCTTTTCATCAAGTTTAGGATACTTTAATCATCCAGTTAGCTTAATGCAAAGTAAAAGAAAAACTTGTACAAGCTGGTTAGTTACTTAGTTAAAGCTAAACAAAAAGACATGAGTCAGTGACTTTTTTTAATTTACATTTTGAAAATGTTTAAGGACTGTTCATAACCTTTTAATAGACAGTGTGCAAGTTTTACTGGTATCTTGAGGTTGCATGTTGCAGCTTACTAACTTTTTTACTTGTTTTAAGCAACTCATCCTTTCAAGCATGAAGAACACATTGCAGTCTTCGGTGATCAGAAGTTCTCAAAATTTTAATACCCAGGTTGGGAACCACTGCTCTAGAGTAATGGAAACAAAACTTTATACAGTGATTTTATACTCATAAAAATATTAGTACAATTATGTGATCTAATTTATGTTGATGGAAATGAGTTCTCTTAAATCTTACACACTATCTAAGCATTGAAAAAGTCGTCTTTCTTTAGTGAAACCAAAATGTTTTATTCAGATTCAGTTTTTACAGTTTTGAAAATGTTCTATTAACTGGAAAAACATTAAAGGTTTTGGTCATAGTTGTCCAGAGTAGTTCCTTGCTGACTTCATTCTCTCCATGTGCACGTGCCAGCTTGTCACTGATGTTCTTGGTTTATTCTCCAGCTGCAAGAAGTGTGGGGGCACCGTATAAAGTACTTTTAAAATCAGGAGTTACTGAAACTGAGTCAAAAAAAAACTGTCAGTGATGAAGGGGCCCCAAAAAGCAGTTGTTAAACAGAACACATGCTGTCAAAATTAAACCCACTGATCAGCAAAGACTCCTGACCATCAGTGTTGGTGGAGTAGGTACAGAGCATGAGAGAGTGTGGTCAAATAAATATCTCTTCCAAAACTAGACAAAGGTGAGAGAGGATCAGTGGCAAGGTGTAGAGATTTCATATCCTCATCATTAAATGGGCATAACATTTCTGGCACAGTGATACCTGCAGTAGAATGGTGAGATAGCCCTGAGCTCTCCCAATCAATATCCTCAGTTTGGATCTCCTAAAACAAAGATGTATGAAGGCTTAGTATTTAGACTTTGAAAATCATTAGATTTTATTATTAAGCAGGTCAAGAAAATTACTATCATTACTCAACTGTCACATTTTCCTCAAACATTTCTGGTACTCTGACTGAATGCTGCAGCATTCAAAGTTCCCAGATCTGGTTTGGAGAAAGTCCACACTCTGTCCTGATGGGATGATCATTCCAGCCAGCAGAAAGCTTGGCTAGGTAAGCTTTCAGTCTTGGAAGAAAGGTGTACTGGGCACAAAAGAGTTTAAGATTATCTGAGATGTTGAGGGATCCATCTTCCTCCAGGCTGTGTAGTATGTCATAGTATGTGTGTGTCAAGCCAGTCCAAAGATCCCTCCAGAGGCATTCAATCCTGCAATTCAACAAGTACATACAAATGTTTTCAAAGGACTATCAAATATATTTAAGTAAAAACAGTTAAACAGCAGTTTGTATGGAGTACATTACACTAGTTAATTTTCTTTTTGTGCATCCATCAAAAATTAAAACAAGGTAAATAAATCATCTTACAAAAGAGCATCATCAACTAAAATCTACACTAACATTAATGTGCACTTATTTATATCTTGAGGGGATTAAATAATCTTAACTACAAAAGAAATATTTTACCGCTGGTTGTGCATTCTTTTTCCACTAATAAAGCTTCTGTCATAACCCGAGTGTCGGTTCTGGCCACACTCGGGTCTCATATCTTTTTGTTCCCTGGCTTTGGCAGCTGAGGGTTCCTTCCAGCTCCTCGGGCTCTTATTGTGAAGGCGCCCGGGGGAGCTCCCTGCTGTCAAAGTCAGCTGCTGCTCTGCTGTCATTAGCAGCAGCTGTGCCGCGTTGGGGTCATTAGCCGCCAGAGATATAAGCGGGTGCTAAATGTCCTCCAGCGCGGCAGTCTCTGTTATATCCTGTTATGATCACCTGCTATGCTCTTCTGTGGTGTTCATCTACGTTCCGATTGTGCTCCTGTTATTCTCAGGTATGTTCCTTTGAGACTTTACTCTCACTGTTGTCGTCTGGCGCATCGGGTGTTCCCCGGCTCAGACATCACCCAGCCACTGTATGTGTTCTGTGAGTGTTCTGCCTTATCCTCAATAAATTACCACTGCAAACTCTCTGGTGACTGAGGCGTCTTGTGACGGTCCGTGAGGGCCGTCGTGACAGTAGACTGCCGCCAAACGCCCGGAGAGGAGGCGTTGCATCGAGACGCCATTCACCGTGTAGTTTGCAGTAGTGGACTGTTTGTTCCTACCTGTCTGGGTGCCGTGTTGAAGCATGCCATCGTGGAGGTCTCGTGCTCGGAGGCAGGACGCTGTTCTCGCTGACACCCTCGAGCGCGTGGACAGAGTCCTTGTCGCCGCCTCCCTCCTCGAATACAACAGCGAAGTGCCCTGGTACCTGGACCTAGCCGAGGAAATTCTGGATTCTCTCCCCCGCTTCACTAATCATCCAGAGGTAAGCGTGAGGAGAGATGACATCGCCGCCCAGCGTGAGATACTCCGAGGGCTGGAGGGAAATCCTGGCAGGAAGCTGAAGCGGAGGAGACGTCGCCCCTCGCTTCGGAATCCCGCTCCTGCCTCTGTTCCGGCCCGGGAGTTCGCACCATCCGGAGGTCTTTTCCCATCGGGCATGTCGTCACTCGGGATTCCCCCAGAGAAGCTGCAGATGACAGCAGACAAGATCTGGGACCGGGTGGCAGCTGCTTGCTCCGCTGAGAATCCTCCAGCGTGTATGAAGCATGTGGTGGCGGCGGTTAGACTCGTGGAGAGGAATCCAGCGCTGCGTGAGTTTCCTGAGTTTGCTGACTTGCTTGCCGCCGTTTCTGCTCAGGAACGGCGATTTCCGGACCTCACCTTCGCCTCACCCCCTACAAGGAACCGTCGTCACTCCGGCTTCCAACTTCGGCTAGAGCCCCGTCTGGATGCTGTTCCGGGTCGCCGCAAGGGCTCAACCCCCCACACAGCTGTCACTCCTGCGCCTCGTCAGAGGGGAATCCCCGCAGCCTCATCTTCTCCCGGGCCCTCGCCCGCTGTCCCGTCAGCGCCCCATGCCCGACTGACCCCGGCTGTCGCCCCCTCCTCCTCGTCGCCTATCCTGGCTGCTGTGTGTCACGAGAGCTCCGTTTCGGCGAGCTTCATCCCGGATCCGCCTTGAGTGGCCTCATCTCGTCTTCCCAGAGGGCCCTCTGTCGCCATCCAGCGGGGAAAGGAAGGAATGACGTCCCCCACAGCGGAGACCATCTTACCCTTAGGGGAAAGGCGAGTGCATGATAATTTCTCTCCTCTTGACATTGTTGTGCCTTGTCTGACTCCTAGGGGTGGAGTTCGGGGTATGCAGCCCCCCGAGCTCCCTCCACCCGCTGTGGATGAAAGTATTAACCCTGCTTCCTCTGTGTCTCCCTCCGCTGAGCGGTCCTCGACGTCAGGCCAACGTCGCTGGATGAGGAGGGGGCCTGCGGTTCTGGAGAGCCTGGTTCCGGTTCCGCAGCCACGCCATGGGCGAAGGAGGACAGCGGACTGCAGCGTGGAGCCATCGCCGGTGAAGAAGCGTCCCCGGGGTTCCACGGAGGAGCGGTCCGGTCCAGCAGGGCGAGATTCTCCTGCCACCACGCCATGCGGGCCACCGGCGTGGACATCGGTGCCGGAGGACTCTTTGGCTGCACGCACCATCATGCCAGCTGCGGAGCCCGACGCAGCTGAGTGGGAGCCTGATGACGACCTCCTGACATCTGAGCCCGGATCTTCACAGTCCTGGACGGCGTCAGAACCCGAGCTCAGGCAAGTGCTCTACTTTGTCTTTCTTTTTCACCTCTTAGAGCATTTTTGCCTGTCTCAAGGGGAGATGAGCCGGGTGCAGCCGCCCGCTGCGTCCGAGCTTATCTCACCGGGTTCTGGCGCTGCCGGTGATCCTGATCCCGGGTTTTCTCTCTCTTTCGAGCCTTCTCCCAGGGTCGCCGGTGAGGGGCTGCTTTCGCCTGCTGTGCCAGAGGTTCCGGTTTCGGGGTTGGAGGTCGAGTTTGGTGCCACGCCGACCCAGTCGGGGTCCGTCGCGGGTTCGGCTCCGGAGGCCCAGTCGGGGTCCGTCGCGGGTTCGGCTCCGGAGGCCCAATCGGGGTCCGACGTGGGTGCAGCACCAGCAGGTCCTGGATTCGGTGAGGGAGCTGCAGGTCCCCGGCCACCGGATGCTAGACAGACTCATTCCCCTCTTCACCCTCATCTCCATTGTCATCCTCCTCGTCTCCCTGAGGCGCGCTGCCCATGTTCACCTGGGGCCGTTGGGGTTCCGATTGCTTCGCCCGGTTCTCCCTCATCTCTCCCCTTTTCAGCGGAACCGCCGGCTACTTTGACTCAACGGTTCTGGTGGGCTAGCGGTGCGGGTCGGCCGCCCGAAAGACTGTCTCGCCAATTTGGTCGGCCTCCCGACATTTTGGACTCCCTGTGTGGCGACCTGGTCCGGCCGCCTGAGATTCTCTGCTTCCGAGCATGGGACCGGGGTAGGCCGCCCGAACTGTTCTTTCTCCCCCTGCCTGTTTTGTGGCCTCCTGTTGCCGGTCGGCCCCCCGAACTTTCTGCCTCCGCCCTCTGGGTCAGAACTACACTCCTCCCGGGGTTTCTGTTTGTCTGTGAGACTGTTGGGGTGGGGGTGGGGGGGGTTTGATCTGTGATTTTTGTGGCTCACTCCTTTCTTGTTCCAATGTTTGGTGGTCCTTTCCCTCCACCTTTTGTCAATTCGTTGTTTGCCCATATATATATATTGCCTGTGGTTTTGTTCTTGTTACCCACGTTTAAGGGATTATGGGTTTTTTTTCTATAGCCTTGTTGGTTGTTTGTCTCTCTCCCTCCTGCCAGCGCCCCATCCACCCACCCTAGGGGGGTGGGGGGGGGCTTGGGTGTTACTCTGGCCGCTCAGAGCTCGGCCTTGAGGGGGAGGTACTGTCATAACCCGAGTGTCGGTTCTGGCCACACTCGGGTCTCATATCTTTTTGTTCCCTGGCTTTGGCAGCTGAGGGTTCCTTCCAGCTCCTCGGGCTCTTATTGTGAAGGCGCCCGGGGGAGCTCCCTGCTGTCAAAGTCAGCTGCTGCTCTGCTGTCATTAGCAGCAGCTGTGCCGCGTTGGGGTCATTAGCCGCCAGAGATATAAGCGGGTGCTAAATGTCCTCCAGCGCGGCAGTCTCTGTTATATCCTGTTATGATCACCTGCTATGCTCTTCTGTGGTGTTCATCTACGTTCCGATTGTGCTCCTGTTATTCTCAGGTATGTTCCTTTGAGACTTTACTCTCACTGTTGTCGTCTGGCGCATCGGGTGTTCCCCGGCTCAGACATCACCCAGCCACTGTATGTGTTCTGTGAGTGTTCTGCCTTATCCTCAATAAATTACCACTGCAAACTCTCTGGTGACTGAGGCGTCTTGTGACGGTCCGTGAGGGCCGTCGTGACAGCTTCCACATCCTGTGCCTCTCACAGCGAACATCATCTGGGCAACGTCCACATTTTCAACTCCTTGGTCACCTCTTACCCCGAGTATTAAAACCACAGAATCAAGAAAATATTGTAAACATGCAAATACATTAACAGCATTGAATGAATTTTGACAATTTCATATCCAGTAAATGTAGAACAAGATTTGTGTTGACAAAACCTCTGTTCACTACAAGTTTATTGCAAATGTGCTCCCTTGTAAGGCCATCCATGTCTTCTCATTCCATCCAGAAAAAAAACAAAACTTGCAGTACTGGCTGTATTGTTGGATGCAGCATCAAGGAAGATGATCTTAAAGGAAGGAAAAATACATGAATTGGTTCAATAGAAACAACTCTGACACAATATGATATACATAATGAATTAATAGTACACTGCAAAAAATGAAATCTTTGTAAGGAAAGCAACTAAAATCAAGGATACAATTCTTTTTTTTTGTCTGACAAGATTTTTTCTTGTGCAGTTTTCAGTGAGCAATTTTGACTTATTATAAGATATTTTTTACTTGTTTTAAGCAATTTAATCTGGTTTTAAGTAAAAAAAAAAAATTCTGCCAATGGAGCATGAGAATTTAACTCATTAAATTGTTTGAACAAGTCATAATTTTTCTGCCAAAAATTGTTTTAAGCAATTTGACAAGTAAAATTTTCTTGCTTCATTGGCAGAAATCTTTTACTTAAAACCAAATTAAATTGCTTAAAACAAGTAAAAATATCTTATAAAAAATAAAATTTTCTTAAAACTGCACGACAAGAAAAAAAAAATCTTGTCAGACAAAAGAAAAATCCTTGATTTAAGATATTTTTTTCTTACTAAGTTTTCAGTTTTTGTAATGTAATCTCTCAGGTGTTCTTAATACGTACTTTTTTTAATGAGAAAACTTGCCTTTCGAGAAAAGCCATCAATGCCACCAAATATCACTATGTTGTATCTGATGGGGGGAAAAGGACATAATTTTGTTGAAAAGAAAAGAAAAAATAATTCTATAAATTAAGCTGTTATTTACATGAGTCAAAATCAAACCTGATGAGTTTATGATTGGTATCTATGTGTTGCAGAAAATGTGGGTCTTGAACTAAGTATTTTTGCCAAATCACACATCCCATGCTAGTTATTCTTGATAGGATGCCTTCTGTATCAACTCTGCATTGAGGCCTTGACTCTGGTCCACTGTACACGGTGACCCTCTGCCTGAAGACAACCCCTGACAATTCAGTATCCAGCATGAGGTAATCTGGATTTAATGGCTCTAACGCTCTCATCCAGAGCATCATCAGCGATGGTAAAGACTCCTGACTGACATTCAGGTTCAGGTTCAGGTTCAGGTTACTTTATTTGTACCCGTAGGTAGATTTGTTTTGCAGTCTGGTGACATCCATATTTACAAGCCACTAATTACATTCAACATAGACACAAACACAGGCACACATGAAGCTGACTATAAACATGATAAAAATACTCAAGGCTCCATCAAACAGGGTATAAAAAGACAAAGAGATGAGGGAGAAACCAGACGTAAGAGAGAAGGGTCATATTAAAGTTAAAAGTTAAAAACTAGTCAGAGGTTAAAAAACTCAAAGGTCTAAAACCCAATAAAATATTTAGAACCCAAGTGACATCATACAAAATAAGTAAATATAAAATATGTACAATATGTTTTTATAGCTTGTTCAACTCTTTGACAGCAGCAGGGACAAAGCTGTTTTTGTAGCGCTGGGTTTTACTTTTTGGGACAGCAAACCTCCGTCTGGAGGGAAGAAGCTGAAAGTTGCAGTGCAAAGGGTGGGAGTCATCCTCTGTACTTGTCTGGTGTACAGGGATGTCAGGTTCAGCTGTGACTCACCAAGCAAATGACTGGACCATCTAACTACCTGATCCAAGGATTTCCTCTGTTTCAGTTTTATCTGACCAAACCATGACACTAAAGAAAAGGATAAAACAGATTCAATAAAAGCCCGATAAAACATTGTCATTATGGTTCGGTCAATTTGGAAGCGTGCAAGTTTCCTCAAACAATGCAAATTTTGCTGACCCTTTTTGCACACCCTTTCACAGTTCACTTCAAAGTTTAAATTACTATCAATAATCGTCCAAAGATATTTGTACGATTGTACACATTCGGTGGTCTGGCCTTTTAGTATGGTGACTTTGTGCCTGGGAGTTTTCCTCCTAAAGTCAATAATCATATCTTTCGTTTTTGTTGTATTCAGCTGCAGGTAGGAATCCTCACACCAGTGAACAAAATTATCAACTACTGGGCCGTGGCCACTCTCACCATCCTGGAGGAGACTGACAATAACTGAGTCATCAGCATACTTTATAATGTGTCTGTTGTCATGTCTGCTCCGACACATGTTTGTGTACAGGATGAAGAGTAGTGGTGACAACACACACCCCTGAGGAGAGCCAGTAGAAGAGCACTTTAGGTCAGACAATGTACCATTGACCCTTACTCTCTGCGTCCTGTTGGTTAAGAAATCCAGAATCCAACCCACCAGATTATTGCTCAAATCAAATTGTTGCAGGAGCCTTTCAATTAAAATATGAGGTTGGATTGTATTAAAGGCGGAAGAAAAGTCCACAAATAAAAGCCTGGCATGTGTCCCATTAAAATCCAGATGTTTAAAAAGCATGTTAAACATAGTGACAGTGGCATCCTCCACTCCTCTGTGAGGCCTGTAGGCAAACTGCAGAGGATCCAATGCATGTTCAGTCTGCCTTAGGACCTCACATCATGACATGTTATACTCTTGCATTTTTCTGTACATTGTACTTCTTGAGACTCCAAGAATGTCTGCTAAACACGTGACAGGTAGACCTACTGTAATTTAAGAAGACTTTGCAGGGGCTCCTCCGTCATCTGAAGTCTAAAACGTCCATGAGGACCAATCGTCCTTACTACTGAGTGAAAGGGTGGAGGTTTGTTTTGCTGGTCTAACAAGCTGTTGAGGTCTTCAGTAGCATCACAGACATCAGTGGGTAATTCCACATTCTCCAGTGCACTTAGATAGTTTCTCTCTTGGGTGACTATATATTCCAGATAATCCAGATCAAGATGGTTGTTGTTGAAGACATACTGCAGTCTTGCCTTAAATCTGGATAGACACTCCTAAACAAAAATATTCTGCAAAAACAATGCAATTAAACATTAACAACCATCTCTGAGCCGTAAACATATAACAATATAGCAATATATTATAAGAGCTACAGTGCTACACTATTCATAATACACAATATATTCTTTGCAAATTAGTAATGCATGTGGGTACACAGATTTAGGGATGTCTATTTCCACAAATAAATTGTAATCAGTTGAAACAGAAGCAGTCATTAGCAATTTTTTTTAAAAAAATATGTATATCCTCTTCTGATATGTACTAGAATTCAGGTGGAGGTTTGAAATAATCTCTGTTAGGTTTCTGCCTCCCCCTGCACTTTATATTTTGTATTCTATTATTTTACTGTTTCTTTTCTTCATTTCAGTTTAAACTGTGGAAATAAATAGTATAAGCCTGCTGCTAATGCTGCAGCTGCTCCAGTGTGATGGACAATGCATGCTGTGAGTGCCCCAAAAGGCATCACGCACTTAAGAAGCTCTCTTGGTTAATAACATTTTGTACATATCTCCTCATATATGAAAGCAATTATTCAAACTGATTAATTCAGGTTCAAATTCAGTTATTCAAATTCAAGTAATAAAAATTCAAATTAAGTTCCTGCTGGCTCAAGCCTTATTCCATACTTTAGCCCTTTGTGTCCTACAGATCATATTATTTTATTTAAAGTGGCACTCCACCAAAAATCTGTTTTTTTTTCTTGTTAACATGTCTGTAACATATTTTTTATAACTTACAAGACATATCAAGAGCAAAATCACTCAAATGTCTCATATCTCTGTTTTTTGCTGTAAAGATTCATTTAAGCCCCACCCCCTGCAAAAATGCAAGTTGAGATGGAACATTTTTGGTGATGTAACTATTCGTGGTGCTGGCACGTGGGTAGTGTTGAGTCAATCAGGACACTCTGGCCTAACTAACATTATCCTCCAGGTTAGTTAGCATTTTTAACAAATTGCTTTGAAAACTTGACCAAAATTAAGATGGGTTTTACCATTAATCTGCTTTTAAGGACTGATGCAGTTTTAGTCATTATCCTGGGCCACCTTGCATACAACTGGGCATGTCCTTCAACTGATAAGTCTTTTTATCACAGGATTTATT
This sequence comes from Pholidichthys leucotaenia, assembly GCA_020510985.1. Taxonomy (NCBI): domain Eukaryota; kingdom Metazoa; phylum Chordata; class Actinopteri; order Cichliformes; family Pholidichthyidae; genus Pholidichthys; species Pholidichthys leucotaenia. The sequence continues at coordinate 31,964,890 of CM035845.1, read as the reverse complement.
CTGATGTGGTGCTAGCCACTGTTAGTCTTGTGGTATGTGGTTGGGCCTAGTAATCACCGATTCTGGTATTTGAAGGGGGGGGGATGAAAAGATTTTGACATGAAATTGTAAGACAATAAAAGTTTTTTTTGTAGAAAAAAAAGGGCATAAAATACCATTTTAGACTATGTAGATTTGTTTTTATAAAGGATTTATACCCACCGGAGTGCGTCTTTAACTTACATCAGGGGAACCAAAATGATGCTAATTTCTGTGTATCATTTTCATCTTGCAGTCAGATGAAAATGATACACAGTTAAAAGAAAAAAGGTGGAAATCCTTTTTGAAAATGGAAAAGGGTTCTGTGTCATAAACTGGGCTTGATATTCAAGCCCAGTTCTGCGATGCGGTGGCTGGTTGCTCTTTCGTGTATTTTTATGTCCTATTTTCCTTCAGGCGCTCTCAGGGAGCCTCTGAGGTTTGCTCGGCTTCCTAACAGCTCAGCCACGCCTCCTTCTCCCTTCAGTATTATCAGCTGTTTGTCATTATTGGTTTTCACCCCTCTTCACGCACACACGCACACACTCATATACATTCCTCTCATGCACACTCTTACACACATACACCCTCTCAGTCTTACTCACATGCTCACACACCTGTTTCCACTTACACACTTCCACATATTCCTACACACTCACTCTCATCTCTCACACCAGCAATCCCCATTAGGTTTGACATTATTTAAGCCCTGCATTTGCTGGAGGAGCTTGCCAGATCATTGTTCTGCACAGTGCTGGGTTTGTTTGCTGTTCTGTTCGGATACTATGCATGACTAGATGCCCTGCCTGCCTTTCATGGTACTGCATCGCTCTGCATTAATTATCTGTGTTTAGTTTTTCCCTGCACATTGGACCAGGCACGAATGTACTTGGACTGCTCCAGCCTGGTGAGTACAATCTCCTCCGCCCCGCCATCCAGTTCCGTCTGGAGGTTCTTCCTGGGGCTCTCTCTCAGTCCGTTCTCCCCGCAGCAGTTCTGCCTGCACTGCAGGACTATTTTTCCCATAGTACTCACCAGTGTCTGTAGAGCGTCCTTGAGACTCTCCCTGCTTATCCAGTGCAACTTATTTGTTGTCTTGAACTGTGTAATCACCAACTGTAAATAAATCGCACAACTACCTCCTGCGTGTGGGTTTATCTCCTTTCCTCCGTGTGCTGCATAAAAGCGCATGAGGAGATTGCAACAGAATGATCCGGCCAGTCTATAACCCAGCGGAGTCGTTGTGCATAATTTTTTTTCTTTTTTCACCCTTTTGTTTATGCTTTCTCCACCCACCTGAATTACGCCATGGAGGCCTGGACAGACAAGGAGCTGAGCACTCTGGGACTTCTGGAAGACACCCTCAGTGGTGGCAGTCTCCGGACAATGTTTGGCTGGCTCACATCACTGCTGAGGAGGTAATTAGGTTGCATCCCAGCCTCAGGTTAATCCCGGGGGTGGACAACCTGCTTTCCGCCATTTTCTCCCAGCCATACATGGAGCCATAGAGGGACTCCTTGATATCGGAGCTGTCACAGTCGTGGAGGAAGTGCCCACAATGGAGAAAAACTCCCTCCTCCCGCGGCTCTTCCGCTCCAGCTTCGCCTCCCAAGTCGGGATCTGCTCAATCCATGCGTATTATGGATGAGGAATTCAGGTTGGCGTTATTAGCAGACATCGACCGCCTAATGGAGGAGGAACACCAGAAGAAGGAAGAACACAGATGGGCCTTACTGGCTGAAATAGACCACCTCATGAAGGAGGAGAGAGATTCAGCCAAACCACTCTTTCCTCCTAACGCCTCACCCACAGCCACCTCACCCACAGCTTTTACATCCGCAAAGGGTGAGGAGGCAGTTTTTCCTTCAGAAACTCAGACTCTTCTCCCTCTGCGCCCGACTGGGGGGCTTCTCCATCACCAACCAAGGAGCCCAGGCACGAGTCAGACGCAGACCAGAAGGAGAATGCACCGGACGCCAATGGAGACATCAAGAGCCAGGAGAACAGGCAAGTTCATTCTCATTCAGGTTTTGCTGTTAATGAACAATTTTGCCTGTCCCCTGGCCAAGAGACTCAGGGTATGCAGTCCCCTGAGTTCTCTGCTCCAGCGCCATGTTATAGTTTCTCACCTATTCTCTCCATATTCTCTTTGGGTGCTCCCGAGGGTTCGCTGATTCCAGAACCTAGTCGCCAGAGGCCCTGGTGGATCCAATTCCAGGGTCAGCAGTAAGGCAGTCCCCAGCTGTCACGCCTGAAGAGCCATCAGCATGGGAGACGGCGTCTGGGGACTTAGAGAGACTGCAACCACCATCACGCCTGCTGCGGGTGCCACCGTGGAAGAGTCACCCAGCGAGCCGGACCTCCAGCAGACCGGGCCCAAGACGTCATTGTCACGATCGACGGAGTCCTGGATGGCGGTAGAGCTTGAGTACAGGCAAGTTTTCTCTCTCTTGCTCCTCTCATATCAGCTTTAGAGAGATCTTGTCTGACTCTTGAGGAGGAGAGTCAGCTGCAGCCTTCAGCTGCATCTGAACTCACCTTGCCAGGCTCCGTTGCTGCGGTGACCCTAACTGCTTTTCCTCTCCTGTCATCCCTGAGATTCTTCCTAGGGTCGCCAGAGAGGATCCACCGCTACCAGGGGCCCCCACGGACGACGATGAGGGTCCAGTTTCCCCGTGGAGGTCGACATGGGTGCAGCCCCCCCCCCCCCCCGAGCTCATGGAGCCTTCACATCCTGGATTGCTGGAGTCCTGGACAGTGGTGGAGCCCGAGTTCAGGCAAGTGTGCTCCTTAATTTCTCTTTTGCCCATTTTGAAGCCCCACTGCCTGACTCTTGGTGAGGAGAGCCTGGGGAAGCCCGCCGCTGCTCCCAGACTCACCTCACCGGATTCTGCCACTGCCGGCGACCCTGACTCGGTCTCTCTCTCTCTCTCCCTAGTCTCAGAGTTTCCTGCCAGGGTCGCCGGAGAGCAGCCAATCCCATCTGAGGCCACCAATGACCCAGGTTCATCGCCCGAGGGTGCGGACAGCCCTGCTTCCCTTGCTGGGGAGGTCTCTGTGAGTGCAGCAGAGCTCCAGCCGGAGTCCACCACGGGTGCAGCAGAGCTCCAGCCAGAGTAAACTGCAGGTGCAACAGAGATCCAGCTGGAGTCCACCGCGGGTGCAGCAAAGCTCCAGCCGGAGTCCACTGTGGGTGCTGCAGAGCTCCAGCCGGAGCCCACCGCGGGTGCAGCCGAGCTCCAGCTGGAGCCCATTGTGGGTGCAGCCAAGCTCCAGCCGGAGCCCACCACGGGTGCAGCTGAGCTCCAGCCGGAGCCCATCGTGGGTGCAGCCAAGCTCCAGCCAGAGCCCATCGCAGGTGCAGCCGAGCTCCAGCCGGAGCCCATCGCGGGTGCAGCAGAGATCCAGCCGGAGCCCATCGCGGGTGCTACAAAGCTCCAACCTGGAGCCACTGTGGGTGCAGCCTTGTCCCGGACTGGGACCATTGCGGGTGCAACTGTCCACCAGCTCCACGACCACGGGGGGCGGGGGAGCTCCCTTCTCGCTTCTGTTTAATGACATTGGGGCTCCCCTTTCCCAGTCTCCCCTGTCTGAGTTGGTTTTTCCTGTGGGGAGACCACCTCCCAGGCAGCCGCTCCTGAATTGGTGGCTCAAAGACTCAGGTCGTCCACCCGATAAACTGTGTCGTGGGGTTAGGTGGCCCAGTTTCCCTGGCCTGCCACCTGACCCGCTCTCCTGGGCGGTCTGACGGGTCTTGGATTGGCCTCCTTTCGTCACCCCTTGGGCCTGGGACTCTGGTCGGCCCCCTGAACTTTTTGACTCCTGGGTTGGGGGGTGTTGTTCTAGGTTTGGGTTGGGAGGAGGTTCACCTTGTTTTGTTTTGGGGGTTTTTTGTTTTTGTTTTTTTGTATATTGCTCTTATGTTATTTTTTGTTTGTTGGTTCCCTCCTAACCTGTTTCCCCCACCGCCCGTCCTGGTTGGTTTATTTCTTCCTCCGGGGGGAAGGGAGGTTCCTTTTTCCTGCTGATGTTACTAGGAGTACAGCAGCTCAAGTACAGAAGCCCAGATTTCCCTCTCCCCAGCCACCTCCTCAAGCTCTTCAGAGAGAATGCCAAGGTGTTCCTAGGCCAGCTGAGAGACAAAGTCTCTCCGGTGTGTCCTCAATCTACCCTGGGGTCTCCTCTCAGTGCGACAAGTCCAAAGCACCTGAAGTGGAAGGTGCCCAGGAGGCATCCTAATTAACTGCCCAAACCACCTCAACTGGCTCCTTCAATGTGGAGGAGCAGCGACTCTGCTCTGAGCCTCTCCCGGATAACTGAGCTCCTCACCCCGTCTCTAACGGTGAGTCCAGAAATCCTTCGAAGAAAACTCATTTCAGCTGCTTGTATCTGCAATCTCAATCTTTTGGTTATTACCCAAAGTTCGTGACCATAAGTGAGGGTAGGAACGTTTTCAACTTTATTTATACAGCGCCATTTCACAACAACAGTTGTCTCATAGCACTTTCAAACTGTAAGGGAACACCCCACAATTGCAGAAAGACCCCAATAATTCAGGTGATCCCCTGTGAGCATGCACTTGGCAGTGGTGGAGAGGAAAAACTCCCTTTTAGCAGGAAGATACCTCTAGCAGAAACTGAGTATTTTTTCTTGGTAATGTCTATATCAGGGATGGGCAACTATGTGCCATGGAGGGCCATTCCACTGCAGGTTTTCTGTTCCATCCAGTCTCTTCAGCAGTTGCTGAAGAGACTGGGTTGCAGTTAGCAATCCCTGAAGCTAATCAGTGCAAACACCTGCTGAAGAGACTGAGGGAATGGCCATCACTCCCCATCCATGGTCTATAACAGTTTTTCTATGACTTACAAGACATATCAAGAGCTAAATCACTCTTATGAGTCATGTCTGGTTTTTTGTTTGTTTTGTTTTGTTTTGGGGGGTTTTGGGGGGTTTTTTGCTGTGAAAGTTCAGTTAAGCTTTTTCTTTTTAGCTCCTCCCCTTGGAAAAAGGCAAGCTTAGACAGAGCATTTTTGGTGAAGTCACTATAACAGAGCTGGTGTGTTGAGCCAATCAGGACTAAGCACTGGCTGCTCAAATTTGCCAGCTTGCAGACGTCCATATCCTGGTGCAGGGTATGTGGGTGGGCTTTATTAGATCCTAGCATTTGAAGGAGGAGAAAAAGGGAAAGAATTTTTACAAGCAACTATAGAAAGGCTTTTTTGTTCAGACATCCTTGGATCTTTAGGAATAATTCCCAACATGCACAGTCCTGGGTTCTTAGTGATAGAAACATTAAACATTTTGTTTACAGTTTTATCCCAAAGATCTTGCACAGTGTTACAATCATAAAATATACAGTATGTACCATTGTTTCAGCTTCATGATGGCATCGCCAACTCTGGTCAGCTTCTTCTAATTTAAGTCTAGCCATTCTGCTTGGAGTCCAGTAGCATCGGCTCACAATTTTATAATTGAGAAATTGTGTCTGAATTTCTCGGGCAACAGTATGCCAGCCAGATGTTATTTCATTCCACTGATGTTGTTCAAGATGAGCCCCAATATCTTTCTCCCAAACCGATTTGAGACCATCAAGTTTAGGTGCATTAGCAGCTTGAATAAGGTTATAAAATACTGATGGACCACTTTTCTTAAAAGTAATATGTTTTAATAGACGTTGAATTTCAGTAGGAGGATCAGGGCCGGATCTCAGAACTGTAAGAAGACACTGTCTCATTTGGAGATATTTCCAAAAGTCTGTATTAAGCGGAGTATAACTTTGTTTTAGATGTTCAAATGTATCGATCTGACCATCTTCATACAAATCTCCCAAGCGGAGGATTCCTGCATTAGCCCAACATAACTGGTGTGGTGCCATTTGCAACGTTAGCTGGATGTAGAATTATTGTTGGACAATGGAAAACAACATCACCAGTATTATTTAAAAACTGGACCGAAATTATATCTAAAATAGCAAGTTATGAACGCGTCCCCTACATACTCTCAGAGCATCAAGAATTATTTTGGAAAATATGGAGCCCTTTTTTGAACTGTATTAATAACAGATAATGTCTATGAATCTATGAACTGATCCCCACATGTTCTACATATGAACAAATGAAATGCAGAATGAGTCTATGGCTAATTCATATATAGGTACAAGTTTTTTTAAGGAGACGGGGTGGGAAGGGAGGGGTTGGGTAATATAATTTGTCTTTTTTCTTTATTTATTTTATTGCTTTTGATAACCTTGTATTATGTATTATGATATAAACATTAATATTAAAAAAAGACAAGCTTTTTTGTAGAACAAAGGGCGTAAGATACAATTTTAGACAGTGTAGATTTATTTTTCAAAGGGATTTATATCCACTGGAGTGCATCTTTAAATCCAGTTCTATGAACCACTGATATATTTTTTGATAGTGTTTCTCTGTTAGCTTCTAACAAGCTCTACTTAATACCTGAAGAAGCTGCCATTGATGCAGCTCCAAAATGGTTAGATTTTAGTTTGGCTAAATGTCACTGAGAAAAGTTGACTGTCATTACTGGTTGCAAGATGGGATGGAATGATGCGCTCAAGAACTTTTTTGCAATAAAATAAACTCAACATATTTAGAGGTACAGCAACAGTTTATTTCAATTCAATTCAATTCAATTCAATTCAACTTTATTTATATAGCGCCATTTCACAACAACAGTCATCTCATAGCACTATCAACTGTAGGGGGGAACCCCACAGTTGCAGAAAGACCCTAGCAATCAGGCGATCCCCTGTGAGCAAGCACTTGGCGACGGTGGAGAGGAAAAACTCCCTTTTAACAGGAAGAAACCTCCAGCAGAACCAGGCTCAGGGAGGGGCAGTCATCTGCTGCGACTGGCTGGGGGGTGAGGGGATAGAGAAGAAGAAAAGAACAGACATGTAGAGAGCAAACAGCACGATGGGGACTCAATCTATGGGAGAGAACAAACAAATGTTAATGACCAGCAAAAAAAAAAAAAAAAAAATTTCATAGAGAGTGAGGAAAGGAGTGAGGCCCAGTGCATTACTGGAGGTCCCCCGGCTGACTAAACCTAGTCATGATGTATTTGCACATCTGGGCATCTGGAGTCTGCGATGGACTGGCGATCTGTCCAGGGTGTACTCTGCTTCTCGCCCAAAGATGCTGGGATAGGCTCCAGCCCCCCCATCCCATGACCTGAAAAGGATTAAGTGGTAGAAGATGGATTGGTGGATGTCATCTGGAGTGGCTACCAATGAAAAACAAATATCCTCATGAGCAGCTAAATGTACACACACACACACACACACACACACACACACACCGGTACTATGTGGCAGTGTTGCTAGCTCTCATTCCTTTGCAGTGAGTCTCACTCTTTTTCCCTCTCTCACACCACATACCTTATTTGTCACTCCAAAATGAAAAAATGACCTCCAATATTGTGTTGCCTTTCTTCAGATTTTTCCACAATAAGAGCTCTCAAGGCAGCATAAAGCAGGCTGAACATGTTCTAAAACTTATTCTGAGGTAACAGAAGTGTATGCGTTGAAAAAAAACAAACCTATTTATGTGAATGCTCCCCCCACCCATACCCCCCCCCCAGTCTCCACCTGTGCACAATTCCTGCTCACTCCAAGCTTTTCTGAAAAGTATTTTGTGTACTTTATTGATCCCCTGAGGGAACTTCAGGTCATCCACCTGGATGGATGAGGCAGCCACGGTGTGACGCCGATCCCTTCACCATTCACACACATATTCACACCTAGGGCCACTTTAGAGTCTCCAATTAACCTAACTTGCATGTTTTTGGCCTGTGGGAGGAAACCGGAGTACCTGGGGCACATGCAAACACAGGGAGAACATGCAAACTCCACACAGAAGGGTCACCGATGGTCAGGGGGTGGGATCGAACCGATGACCTTCTTACTGTGCTGCCACAGTGCTAACCATGGTGCCACTGAGCTGCTATGGAGTTAGTTTAGCAACTGCAGTTTTTATTGCTATTTTCTTTCAATTGTAGTCACCCAAATGGGCATCCTAGCTGGTTCGCTAATCCACTGTCACTAACATATCTTGTGTCATTCTGGCTTATTCTGTTATACTTTGAATGTAATAGGTCAGTGCATCGACCTGCGAGCAACAGCTTTGCTAGGGGACCTGGGTCAGTTTATCTACCACATTAGACATCAGTGTGGCTGTGGCAGGCCAACAGATCAGGCTACATAGCATTAGCTTAACTGTTGGATTGCAGTCAGATCTTATAGATAGATCCCAAACTGGGAAATTACAGTGTAACAGCAACATGACAGTAGACAACCAAAATGACAGAAACACACACAGCATAATAGCAGAGTAGCAGAGTTCCAAGACGAAAACCACTGCTGAGCAAAAACAACATAAAGGCTTGTCTCTGTTTTGCCAGAAAACATCTTGATGATCCCCAAGACTTTTGGGAAAATACTGTGTAGACTGACAAGACAAAAGTTGAACTTTTTGGAAGGTGTGTGTCCCATTACATCCAGGGTAAAAGTAACACAGCATTTCAGAAAAGGAACATCATACCAACAGTAAAATGTGGTGGTAGTGTGATGGTCTGTGGCTGTTTTGCTGCTTCAGGACCTGGAAAACTTGTTATGGTAAATGGAACCATGAATTGTGCTGTCTACCAAAAAATCGTGAGGGAAAATGTCTGACCATCTGTTCATGACCTCAAGCTGAAGCGCACTTGGGTTCTGCAGCAGGACAATGATCCAAAACACACCAGCAAGTCCACCCCTGAAAGGCTTAAGAAAAACAAAATGAAGACTTTGGAGTGGCCTTGTCAAAGTCCTGACCTGAATCTGATTGAGATGCTGTAGCATGACCTTAAAAAGGCGGTTCATGCTCCAAAACCCTCCAATGTGGCTGAATTACAACAATTCTGCAAAGATGAGTGGGTCAAAATTCCTCCACAGAGCTGTAAAATACTAATTGCCAGTTATCGCAAATGCTTGATTGCAGCTGTTGCTGCTAAGGGTGGCCCAACCAGTTATTAGGTTTAGGGGGCAATCACTTTTTCACACAGGGCCATGTAAGTTTTGATTTTTTTTCCCCCCTTAAAAATAAACACCTTCCTTTAAAAACTACATTTTGTTTTTACTTGTGTTATCTTTGTCTAATATTTAAATTTGTTTGATGATCTGAAACATTTAAGTGTGACAAACATACAAAAAAATGACAAATCAGGAAGGGGGCAAACACTTTTTCACACCACTGTCCATGAATTGTACTCACTGTACAATACAGGACTATCAGGTGCAGGGCGTAATGTGAGATACCAGCTACACTACAAGGTGCAGTATGGCAGCATAGTTATAACCAGAATTCTGTCATGTGTGGCCCTCACAAGCCAGTATAAGATGCCACAAGTCACCAGTGAGTTTTGCAATGATGTTTTATTTGCAGGATAGGGTACAAGGCTATGAGCCGCTAAGGGCAAAACACACACTAAGGGATATAGGGACTCGTAGGGCTAACCCCAGCCACTACGGGCTAAACTATGACAAGACAAGAATGAAATGAACCTGACATGAAGGTCTAACGAGGCATCATGAGGATTGTTCGACGATCGTCGACTTTGGTTGACTTAAGGTCGACTTATGCTCCCACAATTGGACTGCCGTCAGCGCCCGCCTTATAAAGGTGAACGCTAACGAGCAGTAATGACAGACAGCTGACCGGCCTTGACAGGCGGAAGCCCCACCGAGCGCCTTCACAATAAGAGCCCGGTAAGGCCAGAATACAACCCACAGCTGTCAAGGCCGGCAGCGAGCTATACGTGGCCCGAGCGCAGACAGGACCAGCGCTCGGGTCGTAACAGTACCCTCCCCCGAAGGCGGGCTTCCAGAACGCCCATGGACCACCCTGCCCCCCCCCATCCAGGGTGGGCGGTTGGGGGTAGGTCTGGAGGGAGAGAGACCAAACCCAAAACAAGACCAGGAAGAAAGAAAAACTAAGCACAGGACAATGACAAGAAAAATCGAATACTCAGATTAAATCAGATACTCAACTAACGATCACAGAAAATTGCACAGGATAACATGGAGAAAAAAAAAACAGAATTACTGGGTCAGAATAACTAAATACAGGACAATGACAAGAAATACCAACTCTACAGATTAAATACTCAAATCAGATTAAATGCTCAAATAATTACAGCAACAGCACAGGACAGAAAGAGAAAATTAAATCCTTGCCCACATGTTTCACAAGAAAATGGTTTCTCACTGTTTTATTTATTTATATCTCACTTCATTATAAGTGCAATGGGCCCCAACCAGGGGTCTATGGTTACACTTTAAATCACAAAGCTCTATATCCGAGGGCTCTCTTCAGGATAGAGACTGTTCCTCTTATTGCTGAGATCTGTATTTCACAGATGCTAGGACAGCCGGGTATCGCCTGTAGATATTTTTTCAGGTTTTTCTTCACCATCCCAGTTGCTCCCACCACCACAGGTATTATATTTGCTTCCTGCAGATTCCAGGTGCTCCTTAGGTCGTTTTTGAGGTCTTGATATTTTGTTATTTTTTCTCTTTCTGCTCTGTTGAGGCCGTAGTCGTTCGGTATGGTTACATCTATTATTTTGGCAGTTTTGTCCTTTTTGTTCAAGATAACTATGTCCGGTTTTATTGCTCCTCCTTCAATGTGTCTTCCAGTTGGGATTTCCTTGTCATAATAGATGGTGGTATCTCCGTTGGCACTGACTGGCTCTGGATCGTGTTCCCATACTGGTCCTTTTACTTCTATTTTTAACTCTTTGCATATTTTCCAGTGTATGTAACAACAGATCTTGTTGTGGCGAGCAGTGTAGTGTCCATCGGCCATAAGGACCTGGCAACCGGAGAGAAGGTGGCTTGCACTCTCCACCACTACATGACAGAATCGACATTTGTCACTCTGTGACAATCCTGCCATTTTTTTTAAACCATTGGTTAGAAGTCCCTGGTCTTGTGCTCCAACCGTGGAGCACAATTCACCTGTGTGAATGCTCAAGTGACACCTCAAATAACCAAGTACAGGAAAACAGAACAATTGACTCATACTTAACTATGCGCAAAACAAAATAGAGCAACTGCAAGACATGGAGGAATACAGAATATCAAGAAAAACAAAACTGGACAATAACTGGATCAGGCCATCACCAGAAAATAACCACTACCCCCCCGACAGTTTATGCCGACCGGTGGAGACCAGGTGCCATAGGAACAGTTCAGGTGGTCTCCCCGCGTCCAACGGCCGGTGGGTGGTCATGGGAGGTGGAACATGACCAGGCGGCTCACCACAGTCCAACGCCCAGCACGTCCGCTCCTCTGGTGGCTGAACCAGGTCGCCCAACGAAACACATAACACGTCGGGTGGCCAACCCGGGGCGCCGAACTGGCGAAGCAGTTCCTCAGGCGGCCGACCCGCGTCCCTCCGCCACCAGTCCCGGGGGAAAACAGCCCATGGCGGCCTCCCTGATGAGGACAAAACTCGGGAGAGCCAGGGCGAGCGAACAGGAACCCCCACGGCCCCCGGCAATGATGCACAGGGGTGGTGACTCAGTAGAGGGGAAAGAAGGCAAGGATGAGCCCGTAATCCGTCCGACGGCGAAAGGTCTGCAGCTCCTCCCCCGTCCGCGGACCACACCGGCGCTACACCTCCGCTGGACCCCGATTGAGTCCCAGCTGCACCCACGTCGGACCCCGATTGGGCCAAAGCAGCTCCTGCGATGGACCCCGATTGGGCCACAGCAGCCTCCACAATGGACCCCGACTGGGTCGGTGCAGCTCCGCTGACGATCTCCACCCCCGAACCTGGGACCTCCAACTCAGTGACTCCGACTGGCTCCATGCCGGCGACACTGCAACGAGGCTCACAAACAACAAGAAAACCAGGATCAGTATCACCGGTAGCAAAAGAACCCAGCGAGATGAGCTCAGGCGCAGCAGGCAGCTGCTCCTCACTCGCCTCCCTGAGAGGCAGGCAAAAATGCTCCAAAACAGGGGACAGAGAAACAAGAGGGAGCACTTGCCTGCACTCGGGTTCTGTTGCCACCCAGGACTTCGACGATCCAGGTTCAGGGCGGCGACTCTCATCAGCAGGCTCCAACTCAGCTGCGTCGGGCTCCGCAGCTGGCAAGATGACGTCTGCAGCCTGAGGTTCCTCCCGCGCTGCTGTCCACGCCGATGAACCGTATGGCTTGGGGGCAGAGGACCCTCGACCCACTGGCTCGGACCGCTCCGGCGAGGAGACCCGGGGACGCTTCATCATCGGCTCAGGCTCCGGGCCGCAGTCCGCTCTTCTCCTCTGTCCACGACGTGGCTGCAGGGCCGGATCCAGGCTTTCCAGCACTGCAGGCCCCCTCTTCATCCGACAACCTAGGCCTGGCGTCACGGACCGCTCAACGGGGGGGACACAAAGGCAGCAGGTTTAGTCATTATCTCTACAGCAGGTGGAAGGAGCTCGGGGGGCTGCGAACCCCGAACTCTGCCCCCAGGAGTCAGACAAGGCAGGTTACAATCATGATGTAATAAATTAACGTGCACTTGCCTTTCTCCCGGAGGAGAGGTGATGCCTGCCGTAGGGGACGTTGTTCCTCCTTCTCCCCGCTGGATGGCGACAGAGGGCCCCCTGGAAAGACGAGGTGGAGCCGCTCTCGAAGGTTCACTGACGGGCTTTGCCGGCAGCGGGTCCAGATGGGGATTCTGCTGAGGTCGATTGTGATGGTGACGGCGGTTTCTGGCAGAGGGCGAGGCGAAGGTAAGGTCCGGGAATCGCCGCTCCTGTGCCGAGACCGAGGCGAGGAGGTCGGCAAACTCCGGGAAGTCACTTAATCCAGGATTCCTCTCCACCAGTCTGACTGCCGCCGTGACATGTTTAATAATCAGTGAGGGGTGAGTTGCGGAAGGAGCAGCCGCCACTCGGTCCCAGATGGAAGCAGTTGCGAGCTGGAGCTTCTCCGGGGAATTCCCGAATGACGACGTTCTCTGGTGGGGATCACCCCTGGGCAGAGCGAACTCCTGGACCAGAGTAGAGGCAGGAACGGGATCCGGACGTGAGGAGCGGGGATGCCTCCTCTCATGCTTCCTGCCGGGGTTTCCCTCCAGCCCACGGAGAATCTCGCGCTGTGCGGCAAGTTCAGCCCTCCTCCTCATAACCTCCGGGTGGTCGTCGTAGTGAAGAGGAAGGTTGTCCAGCAGAACCTCAGCATAGTCCAGGTGCCAGAGCATGTCGTAAGGGTTGTTGTCAAAGGTAGAGGCCAGGAGCAACCCATCAACATACTCCAGGGCGCTCGCTAGCTCCTTGCCCAGGCGCCGACCGCGGCCCCTGGATGACGGCATTCTCCCAGGAATTGACACTTGACACCCAGATAGGAAGAACAACAGTCCAATAACTGCAAAAACTCACGGTGAAAAAGGCGTCTCAGTGTGGCGTCTCCATTTAGACGCTATGGTGGGAGCATACTGTCATGTCTGGCCCTCACGAGCCAGTATAAGATGCCACAAGTCACCGGTGAGTTTTGCAATGATGTTTTATTTGCAAGACAAGACAGGACACAAGGCTATGAGCCACTAAGGGCAAAACACACACTAAGGGATATAGGGACTCGTAGGGCTAACCCCAGCCACTACGCACTAAACTATGACAAGACAAGAGTGAAACAAACCTGACATGAAGGTCTAACGAGGCCTCACTAGGATTGTTCGACGTCCGTTGACTTTGGTTGACTTAAGGTCAACTTATGCTCCCGCAATTGGACTGCCGTCAGCGCCCGCCTTATAAAGGCAAACGCTAACGAGCAGTAATGACAGACAGCTGACCGGCCTTGACAGGCAGAAGCCCCACCGAGCGCCTTCACAATAAGAGCCCGGTGAGGCCAGAATACAACCCACAGCTGTCAAGGCCGGCAGCGAGCTATACGTGGCCCAAGCGCGGACAGGACCAGCGCTCGGGTCGTAACAAATTCAACATTAGAGCGAGTTATTGTACAGTGAAATGGCAAGTGGCAGGAAAGATTTTCCGTACCTGACCATTCGACAGCGAAGCTGTAGCAGTCTGCTGGAGAAATTGCTCCGCTGTCTGTCCAGTGTGTGGTGGAGGGGGTCTATGATGGATAACAGTTTGTTCAGTGTCCTCCTCTCCACCACATTATCAAAGGTCTCCAGCCTGAGACCAATCACACAGCCAGCCTTCTTTGTAATCTTTTCAAGTCTGTTGGTGTTCCTGGTGTTCCTGGTTCCTGGACAGCAGCATAGAAGATGGCGCTGGCAACAACAGCCTCGTAGAAAAGCTCCAGCATCTTGTTGCACATGTTGAAGGAGTTCAGCTTCCTCAGAAAGTAGAGTCTGCTCATCCCCTTCTTGTACAAAGCATCAGTGTTTGATTTCCACTCCAGTCCGTTGCTGATCATGACACCCAGGTGTTTGTAGTCCTCAACTACCTCCACAACTTCCCCCCAATCCGCAGTGGCTGGGAAGGTATCCTCTTCTTCCTGAAGTCAATCACCATCTCTTATAACTCAATATAGTCTTGCTGGGATGGCTAGTAGCAGTTGGCTGACATTAGCAGAGTTAGCCATTCACTCATTCAGGGTTGCTTCTGTGGTTGCTGTACGTCAGGGATCAATCATATCCTACTGGCCACTCACACCACACACCCTTTCCCCCCAGTTTTATTAATTGGGTATTACACACTCACATTCATCCAGTTTTACATTACTTACCTCAGGCTGTGTTCCGTATTTCAGCTAGCAGGGAGCCAGCTAACATTAGCCTCCTATGGCATCAACCACAGTTCTCAACAGTGATGAAAGAAGGAAAGTGGGGTGGACTGGAGCTGATTAGCATTCAACGAAACATGCACTGAGATTGGTCATTCTGAGGAAAGTTGCTTCACTTGGGTGAAAAACGGTGCAGCAATACTTAAATCCTGAGGTATTTTGACCAAAGCAAGTTGCAGGCATTTCAGAAAGACCTCTGGGAACTGTGTCAACAGGTGAAACAATTCATAATATATTCACTATAATATTCAGTAAAGCATACTGTAATATGCAACTTTTTTTGGTAGTTAATGCAGTGACATGATTGATTACGTTTTAGGGCTGTAGTTTTATCCCATGCCACTTTTAAAAATAAGTTATTCAACACTGGAGATAACCGATGTAAATTCACTCAACTTCTAAAAGATTAATTGAACAGGCTTTATATCCCAGTTAAACTTTTGCTCACAATGGACTTATTTTGTATTTTCCAGACCGTCAGTGACCACAACAGATCGCTGACAAATGGCTACCTTGTAAAAAAAAAAAAAAAAAAAGTACCCTTGTATCTGCATAGATGTGCTAAAAATGTGTTTGTCTCAGCCTATTGTACAGTAGGCAGAGGATGCGGGACATTGCACCAGCCCCCCTGCTCAAACCAGTTAGTATTTATGTGCCAAAGTATTGTGCACTGTTTGTGTGGGTGTATTGATGTCACCTACCCACCCCCTCAGCTTCGGCCTCATTGGGACGCTGGCCGCCAAAGTCTAATCCCGGGGGAGCTCATTAGAATCAGTGGAGAGGAGAGGGCCCCAGACAGGGTCAGGACAAACTGCACTGCTCAGCTGCATAGTGATGCCTTCTGCTCTGTCTTTATGTCTGTTTGGTTTGGCTGCATGTCATTTCACCGGAGTGGAGGGCAGATGAGAGATTGGCCGGCACAAGTACTTGACAACCATGTTGAGCACCCACACTCTTACACATGCACATGCAAGCATACATATAGACCCGGCGCGGACACATACATCCACTCCATCACAGCACATTTACTCAAAAGCGTGTGTTTCCGCATATCTTACTCACATGCCTCAAAATATCAAGTGTGATGATCGTGTACATGCACATACACACAACCATAAAGAATTGCCAGTCTCCTCCCTGTCATGCTCAAATCTGCAGCGTTCTGTGTGATGTATGACAATAAGAGAAGGATATATGCAAGGTCAGACACACTGCCACCCATGAGACACTCATTAAATGCTTATGAATCTGAAGAGGAGTTCTGCAGACATGCATTGTGTATGTGTGCTGTACTATGTATGTTTGTATTTCATTTATATTTTGGTGTTTGAACATTCTTGTATTGTAGTGTGACTGATATCCATCCATCCATCCATCCATCCATCCATCCATCTTCTACCACTTAATCCTTTTCACGTCGTGGGGGGTGATGGAGCCTATCCTTGCGTCTTTGGGCGAGAGGCAAGGTACAGCCTGGACAGATCGCCAGTCCATCTCAGGACCGTGTGACTGATATTACATCCCTTTATATACTCTACAATAATTTAACAACAGTGGCAGTCTGATGCAGAGGTCGAGATGTTCCTCTTGTGTAGACAGGAGTATACAGAGCAAGTTGAATAAAGAAGACTGTAAAGAAGGTGTCATGATGTGGAGCACGGTGGGGGAACCGTGCTCACGCTTTCAGTTATTTCTGATTATTTTCTGTACTTTCCTCATCTTGGTCTTATTTTCTATTTTTATTTATTTTGATATGAGCCTTCTCTGCCTTCGCCTTAGTCACTCCTTGAAATGTTTGTATAAATAATGATTACTTATTTTGTATCTTGTCCTTGCCTTGGTGGGTTATTATTATTATTTTCCCCTTTTTGTATTATCTGGTTTGTATCTTGTTTTGTAACATTTCTTATTTCATTGTCAGTTACCTTTGTTCCTCCTGTGCTTTTATTTTGACACCGCTCTTTGTTTACTTCCTCTGTTAGCTCAAGTTCGCGCTTCTCACAGCTGTCATAATTTTGAACTAATTACCCTCGCTCCTGTTACCCACACCTGTTCACCATTTATCTTATTACTCTTTGCCTTATTTATAGGGCACCATCCCACAGTTTGGGGCAACGTCCTTCACTTGGTTAATCCTGCGTGTGTCCCACGTCTTAGCCTGAGGGCTATTATACCTTCTGGTTACCATGCTGTCTAATCAAGCCTTGTAAGTTTTTTTGTTTGTGCACTGTTGGACTTTGTGTTTTGGATTAAACTTTGCAAACTCACAGTTCAGCTCCTGGGTCTCCATTCCTGCCCTGCTTGGGCGAGTTATGACAGTAGGTCTAGAGAGCACTCTTTGCTTCTACGCGTCATGAGTTTTTTGTGGTGTGACAATCTGATATTCACATACCATTTTAAAGGCTATCAGTCAGGACTTAACCAGGTGAAATTAATTTGCACTGAGGGACGACGGGATGGCTTCCTAAATTCTGATTGATTTCAGCTGGTTTCTTGGCTTTCTTTGCCTTTTTGCACCTCTTTGTCGTCATGCATTCAATACTTATTCCCTGTGTCACTCCACTTTATTAAATATAACTTGTTTTGTGAACACAGTAGCCTTGATTTCTTTATATGGATGGATTACTTGGGTTGTTACTGATACCTGGTCAATGGTTCCATCAGAAATATGTTTAATGAGAAAAATGTTGACGTGTTCAACACTTATTTTCCCCGCTGTATGCTGTTATTGCCTCACAAAAGCCTGTAGACACATAAAAAGTTCATCATGTGGGTGAACAGAGCGCACGCTTGCTAATATCCTGAGGCTATCACAACACTGTCCAGTGAAGTCAGATTGACTCCATACATCAAAAGGTGTGCGTTTGTATGTTTCTGTGTGTGTGTGTGTTTTGGTGGACAGAGAGAGGGGGAGATACACGGAGATGGAGAGAGAGCTTCTCTCCACGCTTTTGGGTGACAGCAAAATCACACGCAGAAGCTCACGACTCTGGTATAATTGGGAAAGCACTGTGAAGGATGCCAGGTTGAGCGAGTGGGGGGAGGCAGTGTGGTCACAGGATCTCAGTTAGAGAGCAGGAACACAGTGGGGTGTTGGCTGCTTTTCTACCCACAAGGGGGGATGGGGGGGGGCAGCAATTATGAATGGGAGAAACAGCAGGACGGGAGAATTCATTGGGAGCAACCGAAACCTGCTTGTTGTTTAAAAAACGTCTCTTTCTCTGTGTGTGTGTGTGTGGCTCTCCCTCTTTCCATCCCTGTGTAATTAGGGTGCTGGCTGGAAGAATGATCAGCTGTCATCCCCAATGGTGGCCTTCCACCGCCTGAATGTCAACACTGTCTGAGACCTCCTGTCTGAGCGAGCTGCACACTCAATTAGAGCCACTCATTCACTGCAGGAGCTGATAGGACAAACACACCAACACGTTTAAAAGAAACAAATGCACACGCATAAACGCAAGGAAACTTTTGTGCCCTAATGTATCCGTGGTTTTATGGAACGATGGCAGTGATGCACACACTCTCATTCTGATTCATCACAGTAGAAGCCCCCGTCACGGCTCTCGGTGGTTACATTAATTAAATAAGGGCTCTCCAGGACACAAAAGTAACTATTGCTTACTGTGACTTCCTTGCATTTGTGGAAATCCCTCCTCAGGATATCAGGCTTACTCATGGATGAAAGAACAGGCAGGTAGGCAGCAGATAGATTCTCCTTTTGCTTCACTCGACCACATCAAAGTGTTCAGAGTTAAGGGGCAAGACACCAAAGAGGGCTTTTTTACCTGTGTGCTTCTGTGTCTGGATTACCAGGGTTATTCTGCGTTCCTTAAAGGTTATTAACAGTTTAACATTGGAAAATGTGACTAAAAAAATCTGATATGATGAAAAAATGAGTGATGAAAAAGATTTTACTTGTCGGGACCTGATGTACATCCAGTGGTTAGATAAATCAAGTGCATTTTTTAAATCTTAGTTTAGTCTCACATTTTCTCATTGTGGATGGATGATACTGTGCACATACAGTATTTGTCCCTTCTTGAGTTCTTATATTTCTGCATATTTGTCACACTTAAATGTTTCGGATCGTCAAACAAATGTTAATATTAGACAAAGATAGCCCCAATATATACAAAATGCAGTTTTTAAACAATGACTTATTAAGGAAAAAAGCTATCCCAGCCTACCTGACCCGAATGGCCCTTTTCCACTAGTACCTGTTTGGCCCGGTACAGTATGGTACAGTTCAGTTCAGTTCGGTCCACTTGTGTTCCCATTACACCAGAGTACCACTTGATGTGGGTGGGATTTGTAACAGGGAGGCGGTGCAACCCTCCCGTTACGTAAAACAAGCGACCCAGGCAAAACACAAGATGGCAGGATAGGCGACTGCGGCTTCTGGCTTTTTTTTGCCAGAGTAAAGGCAAACAAAGAGAGCAGAAGGCTACAGGGGGCAAGACGACACACTGGAAAAGTACTGGAGCGTTTAGGAAACTATATAGAGCAGTATAAAGCAGAAGATACGAACTACATCACATATGAAGGTAAGCTAATGATTGCGAATGCTACTTTGTTTTAAGTCCGCCGTACTACATTGTAATGTCGGCAAGTTATCGCTATTAGGTATTAAAATATGTATTCTCTCTGCGTGTGTTTCAGATGGCTCTCTTGTGGCAAAATTATCACTTCAAACCGTGGGTCTGGGTGTTCAACACAGGCTCCCAGTGATGTCACCCCGGCTTCACGAACTCGCAGTGGTTACAGAACTTCAGAATGTCTGTAGAAATGTTTAGCTTCCTGTGCAACAAATTGCTCTGATCTGTGTGAAAATCATGGAGAGACTGTTGAGACGTCATGGGATGTACCTGCTCCAGCTGATGGTGGCATGGCAAAAAGTGATCAGTTGCCAAAAGTTGATTGCCAGGTGCCATATTGTAGTTATGGGATTATATTAGCCGTGAAATATATATTTCGACAGGTAAACAGTACTGAGTTAGGTATAATCAGATATATTTAACAATTATGATGAATTTTAATCCAAAACAAACTGGATCTAGGATGAAAAGCAATTAAAATAACACAGTCATAAGGTTACATGGAGAAATACATGGATTTACTGGATATATATCATATCGAGTATTGCTAACTACATGTAGATACTGTATAAATATGTATTCCCTGCATCAACAATGAACTATACATGTATTCATTTAGTATGGCACTAGGAATTATGACAATAAACCTTTATACTTTTTGCAGATGTGTCTCCACTTTTGTTTTATGTGTGAAGGTTACCACCAAGTGACACAAATTAAATATTAAAAATGGTAACATGGTAAATGGCATTCACTTATATAGCGCTTTGATTCTCATCTCTAGATGACCAAAGCGCTTTACAGATCCTGCTATCAAACCCATTCACACACACATTCACACACTGATGATTGGATTGGAAAAGCTGTCTGTTGGATATTATATCTGTAATATATACTGTACGAGTTGGATATATCAATATGGCGGTGCCCTGGGTGTAGTGGGAGGTGACGCCCAGCCTTCTGGGGTGGCATCACCTGGAGTATAAGAAGCCACAGCAGGAGACATCTTGTCTCTTCGCTGTGGACTCACAGGCAAGCATGGTGACTCCTGTGTTCCTGTGTGTTTAATAAAATGTCACCTCGACTCCTTTTCATTTCAAGATGTAACATTTGGCGACGAGGATATAGGGCATGGAGAGGGCAGCTACCACTTTTCGACCATTCCTGGAGGCTCCGGGTGAGCCACCCGTTCCCTGGGCCAGGTGGTGCGTGGCCTTCGAAAATTACCTCATAGCTCTGGACCTCGGCGACCTCGAAAAGTTGCGTGCAAGAGCAATTCTGGTCCACAACTTGGGAATGGAGGGCCAGAGGATCCTGAGCACACTGAGAGGAGGTGACACATTTGATGACGTGGTGAGGCTCATGGCGGGCTATTTTCGCGCCCCTGAAAACACCATAATGAGGCGCATTCAGTTCAGACAGCAACGCCAGCAACCAGGGAAATCAGTACAGCAGTTTGTGGTGGACCTTCGGCAGCTGGCGGGTGAGTGCAGATTCGGGGCCTTGGAGGAGGAGATGATCTGCGACCAGCTAGTGTAACACGTGGCGTATTCCTCTGCGAGGGTCCATCTACTGACTCAAGCTGGTGAGCTAACACTACTAGCCGCCATGGAGCTAGCCCAACAACACAAGGCAGCAGAAAAGATTACAAGGAATCTCGGTGACACAAAAACCCTGCCCAGGAACGAGAAACAGTGGAAGGCATTGGCCTTGGATCTGGACGATGGCAGCGATGACGAATACGCCAATATCGTGAAGATTAGGTCCACCCCGGGGACGCCGAAATCCTACGGCTGTGGATCTAGCAGGCACCGCTATAAAGTGAGGGAGTGCGCAGCAAAGGGGAAGTGTTGTGGAAAGTGCAGGTTGTTCCACCACTTCGCCAGAGTCTGCCGAAATTTTGAACAGGAAGACCGGAGGCCAGAAAAGGGGGCTTCGACTAAGAAGAATTCCACAGTGGTCCATATGGTTTCGCCCAGCACCGACGAGCGCATTTTGTGCAACATTGTGTTGGACGGAGTGACGGTCCGGTTGTTTGTAGATACGGGGTGGGCAACTTCCATTTTGAATTGGACAACGGTGAAGACATTTTTCCCACACTATAGAGTGAGTAGAACGAACATTTCCTGTTATGGCTACGGTAACAACCCTCTGGACATTGTGGGCTCAGTATGGCTGTCAGCGAGGTATAAATTAGCTTCAGTGTGTGCAGTTGAGTTCATGGTGTCTTGTGAAGGAAATAACCTAATGGGCTGTGATCTGTTCTACGGGCTTGGATTCTCTATCGCCTGCAGCGTCGGGGAGGAGTGGTCTTGTGGCGGGCTGTGGGACCGGCCCTACTACGTGGGAAAAGGTGAACAAGTGTGGGACTCGGGCTTGCCCGGACTGAGTTGGAGGGTGGCACCACCAGCACTGTGGAACGTCGCCACGGCGAGTGTCCCATGCCAGTGTTCACGGTACCCTGGATGAGGGACCCAAATGGCACAGTTGGACGCCCATGGGGGGCGGATGGAATTAACAAGCAGGCGCAGCGTTGCTCCAGTGGCCGGCCGAGTACCACTGTCGATCCGGGCACTGACGTGGCCGATTCAATGCAGAAAATGAAAGCGATCGGGGCGAGACCACATGGCACGAGCCCTAGGCGTGCCCAATATAAAGACCAGGGACAGAGCTTGGGCCAGATCAGCGGGACCCTGCGACACCGCGTGGGAACCAGGTCACGACGGCGTGAACTGTAAAAGCCAGTGAGTACTCCCTTGGGCGTGAGTGATAATGTGCGTCCTAAGTTTGAGTCTTGGCTTGGGTGGGTTTGCAAGTCAAGGGAGCAGCGAGATGGCCAGGGTGAACTGCAGGTGGTGCAGACCTGTGATGACAGTTACCTTGAGCTAACGAATGCGTCCAGATGGCACCCGAACAAGCTGTGGCGTTTGGAGGGGGAGAAACGCCAGTGCAGCTCGTCTCCGGTAAAGAAGAAGCAGCAACGCTCTGGCAGTGGGCTGCGGGACGGACGCTCCGGAAGGAGCCGCCGGGAGACCCAGAGTGAGACTTTTCTCTATGTTTAAGGGGCTAATGGTGTGGCTTGTTAAAGTGTGTTTCTGAAATTTTATTACTAATGTCACTAGTTTAAAAAAAAGAGCGATAAGGAGTAATGACCACCTTTTTGTGCGCTAAAACCACTGCTGCCTCTAAAGTCATCGAGACCTGCTGTCCACACCCCACTCCACCAACACCCCCCCCCAACTCCCAGCACACAGCCCCCCAACCTGACCCTCACTAAGACCCAGGTGAGGACAGAGCTGAGGAAGATCAAGGCGAGGAAGGCCTCGGGACCGGACGGCATCAGCGCAAAGCTCCTCAAGTCCTGCACAGACCAGTTGTGTGGGATTGTGGCGCACATCTTCAACCTGAGCCTGAAGCTGGGGAGGGTACCACAGTTGTGGAAAACATCTTGTGTGGTACCTGTACCAAAGACTTCCCACCCCAAAGACCTGAATAGCTACAGACCAGTGGCCCTAACGTCTCACATGATGAAGACCCTGGAGAGACTGCTCCTTGCTCACCTCCGCCCCCTGGTGGGACCAGCGATGGACCCACTCCAGTTCACCTACCAGGATGGCATTGGGGTGGAGGATGCAGTAATCTTCCTCCTTCACCGTTCCCTGTCCCACCTGGAGAAGCCCGGGAACGCAGTGAGGATCATGTTCTTTGACTTCTCCAGTGCTTTCAACACCATCCAACCGATGATCCTGAAGGACAAACTGCTGTGCGCAAGGGTGGACCAGCACCTGTCATCATGGATCCTGGACTACCTCACTAATCGGCCACAGTTTGTAAGAACCCAAGATTGTGTGTCCGACACGATCATCGGCACCACGGGGGCCCCCCAGGGAACGGTTTTGGCTCCCTTCCTGTTCACCCTTTATACTGTGGACTTCTCACACAACACAACACACTGCCATCTACAGAAGTTCTCTGACGACTCTGCGATCGTCGGGCTCATCTCCAACAGAGATGAAGCTGAGTACAGAGGACTTATCCAGGACTTTGTGGACTGGTGCCATCAGAACTGCCTCCAGATCAACGCGAGGAAAACTACGGAGCTGGTGGTGGAACCTTTCTGTGTGGAGTTTGCATGTTCTCCCTGTGCTGCGTGGGTTTACTCCGGGGGCTCTGGTTTCCTCCCACAATCCAAAGACATGCATGTTAGGTTAATTGGCTGTTCTAAATTGTCCCTAGATATCTGTTTCCTATAGGCCCTTAGAATAGAGGGTTAGTATTAGTGAAAGCGCTTTGAGTGGTCTTTGTGACTAGAAAAGCGCTATATAAGTGCAGGTTAGTTAGTTAGTAAGTGCAGGTTAGTGGTGGACTGTCGCATGCAAGGACAACCCCCCACAGCACCAGTAAATATCCAGGAAACAGACATTGAGATGGTGACATCCTACAAGTAGCTGGGTGTTCATCTGAACAATAAACTAGACTGGTCACACAATACTGACACACTCTACAAGAAGGGACAGCGCAGGCTGTTCCTACTGAGGAGGCTCAGGTCTTTTGGTGTACAAGGGGTGCTCTTGAAGACATTCTACGACACGGTGGTGGTATCAGGCATCACTTTTGGAGTGGTCTGCTGGGGCAATGGCATTACAGTAGCCGATAGGAAGAGACTGAACAAACTAATCAAGAAAGCTAACTCTGTCCTGGGGCAACGCCTTGACCCAGTGGAGGAGATAGGAGAGAGAAGGATGGTGGTTAAACTGTCATCTCTGCTGGAGTCCAAGTCCTACCCGATGCAGGACATACTGAATGCACTGAGGAGCTCATTTAGCAGTAGACTACATCATCCTAGGTGCGTGACCGAGAGGTTTCGCAGGTCCTTCCTACCTACGGCTGTCAGACTGTATAACCTAAGCAGGGCTGCTCGCAGAGATAGTAAAAAAACGTGACGACCTAATAGTATTGAATGCAAAAGACGCAACAGACTTACACAAATGGTCCCCTCCAGTATACAACTAGGACAATATCAGTCGCTATGGAGGGTGACAATATGTATGGGTACATACAGTGGGGTAAAAAAGTATTTAGTCAGCCACCAATTGTGCAAGTTCTCCCACTTAAAAGATGAGAGAGGTCTCCAATTTTCATCATAGGTATACCTCAACTATGAGAGACAAAATAAGAAAAAAAAAATCCAGAAAATCACATTGAAGGATTTTTAATGAATTAATTGGTAAATTCCTCAGTAAAATAAGTATTTGGTCAATAACAAAAGTTCATCTCAATACTTTGTTATATACCCTTTGTTGGCAATGACAGATTTCAAACATTTTCTGTAAGTTTTCACAAGGTTTTCACACACTGTTGCTGGTATTTTGGCCCATTCCTCCACGCAGATCTCCCCTAGAACAGTGATGTTTTGGGGCTGTCGCTGGGCAACACAGACTTTCAACTCCCTCCAAAGATTTTCTATGGGGTTGAGATCTGGAGACTGGCTAGGCCACTCCAGGACCTTGAAATGCTTCTTACAAAGTCACTCCTTGGTTGCCCGGGCTGTGTGTTTGGGATCATTGTCATGCTGAAAGACCCAGCCACGTTTCATCTTCAATGTCCTTGCTGGTGGAAGGAGGTTTTCACTCAAAATCTCACGATAAATGGCCCCATTCATTCTTTCCTTTACACGGATCAGTCGTCCTGGTCCCTTTGGAGAAAAACAGCCCCAAAGTATGATGTTTCCACCCCCATGCTTCACAGTAGCTATGGTGTTCTTTCTCCTCCAAACATGACAAGTTGAGTTTTTACCAAAAAGTTCTATTTTGGTTTCATCTGACCATATGACATTCTCCCAATCCTCTTCTGGATCATCCACATGCTCTCTAGCAAACTTCAGACGGGCCTGGACATGTTCTGGCTTAAGCAGGGGGACACGTCTGGCACTGCAGGATTTGAGTCCCTGGCGGCGTAGTGTATTACTGATGGTAGCCTTTGTTACTTTGGTCCCAGCTCTCTGCAGGTCATTCACTAGGTCCCCCCGTGTGGTTCTGGGATTTTTGCTCATCGTTCTCGTGATAATTTTGACCCCACAGGGTGAGATCTTGCGTGGAGCCCCAGATCGAGGGAGATTATCAGTGGTCTTGTATGTCTTCCACTTTCTAATAATTGTTCCCACAGTTGATTTCTTCACACCAAGCGGCTTACCTATTGCAGATTCAGTCTTCCCAGCCTGGTGCAGGTCTACAATTTTGTTTCTGGTGTCCTTTGACAGCTCTTTGGTCTTGGCCATAGTGGAGTTTGGAGTCTGACTGTTTGAGGTTGTGGACAGGTGTCTTTTATACTGATAACGAGTTCAAACAGGTGCCATTAATACAGGTAACGAGTGGAGGACAGAGGAGCCTCTTAAAGAAGAAGTTACAGGTCTGTGAGAGCCAGAAATCTTGCTTGTTTGTAGGTGACCAAATACTTATTTTACTGAGGAATTTACCAATTAATTCATTAAAAATTCTTCAATGTGATTTTCTGGATTTTTTTTTCTCATTTTGTCTCTCATAGTTGAGGTATACCTATGATGAAAATTGGAGACCTCTCTCATCTTTTAAGTGGGAGAACTTGCACGATTGGTGGCTGACTAGATACTTTTTTGCCCCACTGTATTCATACCATGTAGGGTAACTAAATAGACGGTTATGCTGTTTAGTCCATCTAGCTACAATGCTCTGCACTGTGTATATATATTTATGTGTACATACTGTATGTATATTCACTGCTCTTATTCTTATCTTCTAAATTATTGCTCTGAGTGTTGCTATCCCTGTGCTGTTGCAATCCTGGAATTTCCCCATTGTGGGGCTAATAAAGGCTTATCTTATCTTATCTTATCTTATCTTAAGTGCCCCGTATGGGTGTGTTGTGAATGAGGTTACATTGACGTGAATGTGCCCAGTACTGTTAAAATGTTTGCCCATGTTGTGGGGTGGGGTGCTGGGGTGAAGAGTTTCGGGACCGCCATTGTACAGTGTTTGTAGTTATGTATTGTTCCTAATGTTTATAATGGATATGTTTTATCTGGTTTAATTTAATTTTGGTGAGTGGCCCTTTTATGTTCACTGACTGTTTTACTTATATAGCAGAGTGGTCTGCTGGGCCGGTGTGGTATGAGTGGATAGTTCTGTGTATCTCTGTGTTTAGAGTGTGAGTCGGGTATAAATTTTGGGGAGGGCCCAATCAGTGTGTCTGCGATTTTTCAAAGGGGGGGGGGTGTTGGATATTATAGCATTATTACATACTACATATTATTACAGCAGCCGACAGGAAGAGACTGAATAAACTGATCAAGAAAGCTAGCTCTGTCCTGGGGCAGCGCGTCAACCCAGTGGAGGAGATAGGAGAGAGGAGGATAGTGGCTAAGCTGTCATCTCTGCTGGAGTCCAAGTCCCACCCCATGCAGTACACACTGAACGTACTGAGGAGCTCATTTAGCGGTAGGCTGTACCATCTTAGGTGCGTGACCGAGAGGTTTTGCAGGTCCTTCCTACCTACAGCTGTCAGACTTTATAACCTAAGCAGAGCTGCTCGCAGAGATCATAAAAAAAACTTTACAACCTATCAAGTATTGAATGTAAAAGATGCAAAAAACTTACACAATAATGGTCCCCTCCATTATACAACTAGGACAATATCATTCGCTACAGACGGTGACAACTAGGCTGATTCAAATACAAAATATGCTGAATGGGTACATATTCATACTATGTGGGGTAACTGAACAGACTGTCACACTGTTTATTTCATCTAGCTACAATGCTCCACGCTGTGTATATATATTTATGTGTACATATGTACAGTATATTCACTGCTCTTATTATCTTATCTTCTAAATTATTACTCTGAGTGTTGCTATCCCTGTGCTGTTGCAATCCTGGAATTTCCCCATTGTGGGACTAATAAAGGTTTATCTTATATCTGTAATATATACGAGTTGGGTGTACCAATATGGCGGTGCCCTGGGTGTAGTGGGAGGTGACACCCCGCCTCCTGGGATGGCATCACCTGGAGTATAAGAAGCCACAGTGGGAGACGTCTTGTTTCTTCACTGTGGACTCTCAGGCAAGCGTGGTGACTCCTGTGTTCCTGTGTGTTTAATAAAACTATAAACCGTCACCTCGACTCCTCTTCATTTCAAGACGTAACACTGTCTAAGAACAATCCAGCAGTTTGAGAAATCATTGTTGGATTGGTGTAAGTCTGTCAACAGAATTATGAACCATAAAGCAGTTTATGTTAAAATGTTAAGTCCAAATCCTAACTTTGGGGTGTCCAATCATGTGCCAAGACAGGGCCAAGACCCTGCAGGTTCTCTCTTCTACCCAGTCTCTTCAGCAGGTGTTTTCACTGATCAGCAGTCAGTGGAAGAAATTCAGTGGAATCTGCTGTTGAAGACGCTGGTTGCAAATAAAGCCTGCAGGGTCTTGGCCCTCCATGGCACATGATTGGACACCCCTGCCCTAACCCATTAAGATAAAATACAGATGCTAATATGTCCCAGAATTCCTCCATTTACTGGTGCTATCACTAAAGTGTGCAGTGTTTTCTGCACTGGCACATCCAACAATACAGTCTTCAGTAAATAACATAATTGTTTTTGGTTACTTTTTCTTAAAAATGAGCGATTATTTTCAAAGTCACCGATAAATGGTTTGTACTGTTGACTCTTTTCCCACCAGTGTCTTAACAGACAAAATAGAACATCATGATGCAAGCACATAAGTCACTAAATCATTTATTACAATCAGCAGCAAATTCCAGATTATTTACAATGTGCAAAATTCAAACTATAAAAAAAAAATAAAAATAGAATGGATCACACACGCCGGCCACGCTGCCTCACTGAGAAGCAACTGGATGAGCCGCTCACACTGGTCCCAGTTCAGCAGATCTTCAGCCTGCATCTCTGTAAATAGTGACGCAAGGTCCAGTTTGGGGTGGATTGTTTTCCTCTTGCCTAGGCAAAAGACAGAAATGGGTATTGGTTAATTAAATCACGTTTAAAACATATTTGGGAAATACACTTGTTGCTAAAAGCCAGTGGTGGAATGTGACAATAAAGTACTTTGTTGTTGTATTTAACCACAATTTTCATGTAGCTGCGCTTCAGTAAAGTAGATTTTACAAGGGCTGGGCTATGTTTAAAATCATTTGACAGCAATTTTCCAGGTATTCAGGTCCATGGCAGTACCCATGAGATAATGTTGTATGCTGATGATGCATTGGTACTGATTACACAACCTCAAAAATCAATTCCAGCTCTCCTTAAAATTATTAACCAATTTTCACATTTGTCTGGTTATAGAGTTAACTGGATAAAATCAGAAATTCTCCCTCTAACATCTTATTGCCCTAAAACACTGTTTACATTTGGTCAAAATATAGGCTTTTCTTGGCCAAAATTAGGAATTAAATATCTTGGCATTCTGTTTCCTCATATTTTATCGGATCTGATCCAGATTAATTTTGAGCCTTTGCTCGAAAAATTTAAAATAGACATAGAAAGGTGGTCGCCTCTTTTTTTGTCTCTTTGGGGCAAGGTCAACGTTATTAAGATGATTTGTGCACCCCGATTTAATTACCTTCTACAATCTCTTCCTCTTAGGATCCCAGTTGCTTATTTTCGACAGTTTGATAGGTTGTGCAATAAGTTTTTATGGAATGGTAAGCGCCCTAGATTAAATTTGAAAAGATTACAAAAGTCTACAGATTCAGGAGGTTTGGGGGTCCCAAATTTAGTTTTATATCATTACGCTTTTAGTCTTAGACATTTGATTCATTGGGCTCTCCCCCCTGAGGGAGCTCCCCCTTGGTTTTATTTGGAGAGTTATCTGAGCAGCCCTCTTCCCCTAGTACATCTAATCACAATCAAACTTCCTTCTGAATTTCAGTCGCATCCTATTGTATCCTTTTTACAATACGTTTGGAAGAGGGTTGCTTCTATATTAGAATTTAGCTCTCATCTTCATTCTATGGCTTCGATTTGGCTTAACCCAAGTCTCCATATTGGAAAATCCCCATTTATGTGGAAAATTTGGGTGAAAAAGGACATCTTGATGTTAAAAGATCTATATGAAGGGGGAGCTCTCAAATCATTTGATGTTCTACGGGCACAGTATGGATTACCCCAGAATCAGTTTTGGAAATATTTACAACTTCGACATCTGCTGTGTCAAGTCTTTGGATCTGCAACTACCCCTCCTCCTGATGCAGATTGGCTCATCCAGGTATTGAGTTCCTGTGGTAAAAGATGTAAGGCCTCAAATTTCTATTTAATGCTCCTTAAGAGCTCAAATAAAGATTCTTCATCCCTTAAACACGTATGGGAAAAAGATTTGAATTCACAATTTACTGATGTTGAATGGGCAAATATTTTAAAGAATGGGAAGAAAGTGTCTAGGGAATTGAAAACCAGACTTGTTCAATTTAAAATTTTGAATCGATATTACTGGACACCTCGTAAAATGTTGAGAGCGAATCTCATTCATTCTTCAAGCTGCTGGAGATGTCTACAGGGGGAGGGGACATTAATCCATATGATCTGGAGTTGTCCGGTAATACAGGACTTTTGGTTGCAGATTCATAGACATATTATGACAATTGTTAAGCAAGAAGTGCCATTTACTCAGAGACTTTTTGTCCTTGGGGATCCATCAACTATTCAGGACCCAATCTCTGATGCCGAGTGGATTCAGACTGCTCTGATGGTGGGCCGAAAGTTGATCACTTCTTACTGGAAATCTTCCTCTGCCCCACCCGTAGCTCAGTGGCTCAGGGAGCTGGGCAAGCTTGCTGCACTACAACGCCTTTCATATAAACTTCTGGACAGGATGGACAGCTTTTACAATAAGTGGGGATCCTATCTTACCTTTATAGGTGTTGTAGATTAAGCCAATCATCTTAGGAGTATTAGGGTGGAAATGGAATGTTTTATCCTCTCACTGGGAATATTTGTTTTTGATGTTTCTTTTTGTTTGTTTGGGGGTTTTTTGTTGTTTTGTTTTTTTGTTTGTTTGTTTGATTTATTTTCTAAATTGAAAACCCAATAAAATTCAAATTACAAAAAAAAAAAAATCATTTGTTTTTACTGTGGCCTCAGCAATCAGAATGAGTTTATACCTTCAGTTGAATGGAATCTAGTACTTTAACTGAGGGTGTGTGTCCCTGAGCATGGAGTCGCTCAGTCAAAATATGTAATTTTTATCAGTAAAAGTTTAACCACCACTCTGTCACTGCTGTGTCACCCTGGCTTCAAGTGTGGGCGGTGTTTTGTGCTTGTATTGCTAAAATATAAAAGGATGCACTACAATAGGTCTCAGATATTTGTAATGTGTCCTGTGGTACTGCATGAGTTTATTGAGGATAAACTATAAACTACACATATAAGCTAAATTATAATGGTGACTGAACAACTGCCATTCCCCAAAGTGCAAGATACACTATTATGACTCATAACTCATAAAGGATCACACAAGTGATCTGACAAAAATAAATATACAAGCAGTTTATTTTACAGTGGCTACTATTGGATGTGCCATTCATTTTCAATTATTCTGTAACTAATATTCACACAATCAAATAAATCTCAGTTCAGTCCCTTTCATATTAAGAGGAAATTGTGCTGCTTTAATTTTGGGACTTTACCTACACTTTAACTTAAAAAGCAAAGGATTTGAGTTCTTTGTCCACCACTACTAAAAAAATAACGGGATGTGCAGCTTACCAGTCATAACACATTGCTGTGTCGTGCTAAACGTTGCCAGTATCACAGCAGATGCTGGTCAGACTTTACAACAAAAATACACACAACTTAAATACATGCACAGCACAAAAGTGCAACATGTAAAAAAAAAACCCCACCTTTTTAACCAGGATTACAACAAGCTTATTTCATCAGATATTGTCAACACAAGCGCAAAATACAAGGAGAGCACGGAGTTAGCATTGATGGCTAACTAGCTTGCTCATTGTCTGCACAAAAGAGACAACGTTGTTGTCTGTTCAAAGTGAACTTCCCACTGCTGGGATAGATAACGTAAAAGATGCATAATATCACATCACTCACTATCCTCTATATCCTAATGTCACGGCTTTCAATTGCTGAAGTTGGGTGCTCCTGCGGTTGTAAATTCATTTTGGGTGGCTCCATCTAGTCCCTTCTGGATTCTCTCATCAGCCGAAGGCACAGAAAACTCTGCTGGACCACGATGTTGATTTCTGTGGGTCTGATTTCTGTGAAGCCATGCTATTGTTGTTGTTTATACTGACGCTTGCTTGCTGGCTGGCTCACGGACGAATCTTTGCAAATGGTGGCTCGAGATTCTGTAACTCAGTCTCAAACGTCGCTCTCATGACGTTATGCCTGGACCAATCAGTGTCCTGCAGTGTTTTTACGTCACATTTTTGGGTCGGTACGGCACAGTTAGAACTACTCGGTAGCAGGTCCAAAAAATCGGGACGGTAACCATTACAGTTCCTAATTGGAAAAGCCTACAAAGTTTACAGTACTGAACCGAACTGGGCCAAACAGGTGCTAGTGGAAATGGGTCATAAGTGAAAAAGTACCCCCCCCTCCAGTTACATCATGACTTAACTGTAATTCACATTTTTAGGAAAGCTGAATTCAATTTCCCTAGCCACATCCAGGCCTGATTACTGCCAAACCTAGTGAATTAAGAAATCACATAAACAGAACTTGTCTGACAAAGTGAAGTAGGCTGGCTAAAAGATCTCAAAAAGTAACACAATATGCCACGATCTAAAGAAATTAAAGAATAGATAAGGAACAAAATCTAAACAACTGCAAGCCTCAACTGCCTCAGTTTGGACACTGGTTCATGTATCAACAATAAGAAAGAGACTGGATGAAAATGGCATCCATGGGAGAATTCCAAGGCCAAAACCACTGCTGACCAAAAAGAATGCAAAGGCTCATCTCACATTTGCCAGAAATCATCTTGTTGATACCCAAGACTTTTGGGAAAAATACTCTGTGGACTGATGAGACAAAAGTTTAACTTTTTGGAAGGTGTGTGTCCCATTACATCTGGCATAAAACTAACAGAGCATTTCATAAAAAGAACGTCATACCAGGTTCAGGTTCAGGTTCAGGTTACTTTATTTGTACCCGTAGGTAGATTTGTTTTGCAGTCTGGTGACATCCATATTTACAAGCCACTAATTACATTCAACATAGACACAAACACAGGCACACATGAAGCTGACTATAAACATGATAAAAATACTCAAGACTCCATCAATCAGGGTATAAAAAGACAAAGAGATGAGGGAGAAACCAGAGGTAAGAGAGAAGGGTCATATTAAAAGTTAAAAGTTAAAAACTAGTCAGAGGTTAAAAAACTCAAAGGTCTAAAACCCAGTAAAATATTTAGAACCCAAGTGACATCATAAAAAAATAAGTAAATATAAAATGAAGTTAGTAAATAGGTACCTAAATTATGTACAATATATTTTTATAACTTGTTCAACTCTTTGACAGCAGCAGGGACAAAGCTGTTTTTGTAGCGCTGGGTTCTACTGTATACCAACAGTCAAACATGGTGGTGGAAGTGTGATGGTCTGGAGCTGCTTTGCTGCTTCAGGACCTGGACAACTTGTCGTAATTGATGGAACCATGAATTCTGCTCTCTACCAGAAAAACCTGAAGGAGAATGTCCAGCTATCAGTTCTTGACCTCAAGTTCAAGCCCTCCAATATGGCTGAATTAAAACAATTCTGCAAAGAAGAGTCGACCAAAATTCCTCAACAGCAATGTAAAAGACTCACTGGCAGTTATCGCAAAAGCCTGGTTGCAGTTGTTGCTGCCAAGGGTGGCACAACAAGTTTAGGGGGCAATTACTTTTTCACATAGGGCCAAGTGGGTTTGAATAGCTTTTTTCCCTTAATAAAGGAAATCATCATTTAAAAACTGCATTTGCATTTACTCACGTTGTCTGTGTCTAATATTAAAATTTGCTTGATAATCTGAAATATTTAAGTGTGACAATTATGCAAAAATATGAGAAATCAGGAAGGGGGCAAATACCTTTTCTCACCACTGTACATTGCTGTTTAGTCACAGCCCTTATCATCAGACAGAGTGCGCATAATCTTACGGCCTGTGATGTTTGGGGCTGATGCAGTAATGTCTTCATGAAAATTTTTTGTTGTTGTTGTAGATTACGTTTTTACTTTCAGTTTTACTCACTGGTACGTAGACTTAAACACTTAATTTCGTGCTAAAACTACATAATGAGGGTTAGAAGACAGTAAATATTCAGTGAAGTCAATGGTTCTGACCAAAATGAAATAAATTAAAGGACAAGAATGCTGTGTAGTTAGGAGATAGTCAAACAAGTTTCAAGTAGTGATGCACAAATTTTAGAGATGCACCGATATGCTGGCCTAAAGCCCCTGTCACACCTTGACGATTTAGGCAGCGTATGCTGACGTTTAAAAAATTTGGCGAATACACTGGCATACGTTTAATTGACATGATTTAGTGGATAGACCCAGAAGCAGACCACAGACTTGATTATAGTTGTGATGATTTTATTGTGAGCCAGTGTGAGTGTGTAGTGCGGGGAGAGTCTGGCAACCCTGCAGGGGAGACAGGAAGAGAGAATGATGAGTAATCTGCAGCACACAGCGGGGAAATGGGAAGTTAATAATAACCTTCCGGAGTGCTGAGCAGCTGGCAAGGAGCTAACAGCGGCCCCACGTCTTCTCCAGGTTGCAGTGGTCCCGCAGAGGTGAAGGAGGTGCAGGTGCAGATATATACAGTGCTCTGTGCAGGGAGGTTACCCTCGGCCAAGGGGTAAAGGGAAACAGATCAGTCCAAACAATTATGTGCACTTACAGGGAGAGAACGAGAGTGTGGGAACTCCGGCTCAGAGGGGAGGATCCTGGTCCACCATGGGGAAGGGTGCCAGTCCACCAGGGAGATGGTCCACCTGTGCACAGGTAAGTCCAAGAAATACAGAGGAGAATGCAAGGGTGAGGTACAAACAGTGAAGTTGCTTACGAAGTTCCGAGTCTGAGGTGGGGGTCATAGCTGGAGAGAGGGGAAGCAGCACATAATGTTGAGAAGCTCTCTCGACTGCATGCATGCATTGACATCTCCGTGCAGGAGTGGAGGGCCCCTCTCAACTTAAAGGCTGCTTAATTAGGAAGTGCAGGTGTGGGTGAAACTGCAGCTGTGGAAAATAAGCAATGAGAGGAGAGAGAAAGCAGAACGCAGCTCAGATTACCACAGTGCCTCCCCCTCAAGGAACGCCTCCCAGTGGCTGACCCAACCTCCTTGGATAGGACTGATGGAAAGAGCGGATCATCTCCCGATCTGTGATGAAGGACCTCTGGACCCATGATCTCTTCTCCCGTCCGTACCCAGCCCAGTCCACCAGGTACTGTAGACCTTGCCCCCTGCGTCACATGTCCAGAATGCGATTGACTTTATACACAGGACCGCTGTCGATCATCACTGGAGGGGAAGGAGGCTTGGATGGTGGACAAAGAGGGCTGGTGGAAAACGGCTTCACCTGAGAGACATGAAAGGTTGGACAGATGCGGAGAGCACGGGGAAGAGAAAGGCAAACAGCAGCTGGATTGATGATTTGGGAGATGGGATGAAGACCGATGAAGCGGGGAGAAAGCTTTCTGGAATCTGTTTTGAGGTTAATGTGTCTGGTGGACAACCATCCCTTCTGACCAACCTGGTGGGGGTGGCCGGGGTCCTCCAATGGTTGGCGATCTCGGAGTTGCAGTCGGCAGTGCGGCGGAGAGCAGTCCTGGTAGCCCTCCAGAGCCGTTGACAACGTCTGACGTAGGACTGCACAGACGGTACAGCAATCTCCACCTCCACATCAGGGAATGGTGGGGGGGGGGGGTACCCCAAGGACGCCTCAAAGGGGGAGAGACCCATAGCCGCAGAGGTAGCGGAGTTGTGAGTATACTCAATCCATGGTGAGTAAGTACTCCACAATGCAGGATTAGTTGCCGTGATGCACCTCAGGTCTGCCTCCAGCTCCTGATTGGCTCACTCTCACTGGTCGTTACTCTGGGGGTGATACCCTGAGGACAAGTTGACAGTCACTCCGATGGCCTTACAGAAGGATAGCCAAACCTGGGAGACAAACTGGGGACCCTGGTCTGAGACCACATCCACCGGAATACCATGGAGGCGGCCCACGTGTAGAACAAAAAGGTCAGCCATCTCCTTGGCAGATGGAAGCTTGTTCAGGGGGACGAAGTGAGGTGCCTTCAAGAACCTGTCCACAATAGTGAGATTGACTATGTGTCCAGTGGAGGGAGGAAGCCCAGTAACAAAGCCCAACTCCACGTGGGACCACGACCTGCTGGGCATGGGTAGGGGGTGCAACAGCCTGGAAGGTGGGGAAGAAGATGACTTACCGGTGGCGCACTGAGGACAGGCCTTAATGAACTCATTCACTTCCCTCCTCATAGATGGCCACCAGAAGGTCCTCTGCAAATGAGACATAGTGCGTGGCACGCTGGGGTGGCACATAACCCTGGAAGAGTGCAGCCAATCAATGACCTCGCCATGGACCGAGGCAGGGACATAGAGCTGACCCGCAGGGCCCCCACCCGGATCAGGCTCAGTTCCCTGCACCCTCTTGACCCTCTCCTTGATCTCCCAAGAAAGCATGCCTACCACACATGAGGGGGAAACTATGGGATGCAGCTCCAGCGACGCCGTGTCAGCAGAGAATTGCCTCGAGAGGGCGTCAGGCTTAGTGTTCTTGGACCCCCGGCGGTAGGTGATGGTAAAGTTAAACCTTCCAAAGAACAGAGACCAGAGGGCTTGTCTGGAGTTTAGCCGTTTAGCAGTCCTGAGATACTCCAGATTCTTATGATCAGTCCAGACCACAAACGGCTGAAAGGCTCCCTCCAACCAGTGGCGCCACTCCTCCAAGGCCAGTTTAACCGCCAGCAACTCCCAGTCACCAATATCATAGTTTCTCTCGGCTGGGGACAGGTGTTGGAAGAAGTAAGCACATGGGTGGACCTTATTATCGGTAGTCGAGCACTGAGAAAGAATCGCCCCCACCCCAGAGTCCGATGCATCCACCTCCACCAGGAACTGCAGCCGTGGATCCACCTGAGCAAGGAGAGGGGAAGAAGAGAAGCGAGACTTCAGCCTTGAAAATGCCGCATCAGCCTCCTCGGACCAAAAAAAGGGGATCTTGATGGAAGGGAGGCGGGTGAGAGGCAGGGTGATAGGATATTTTCAGGTTTCATTGATTATTCTATATGATTTTAATGCTGTATTATTCTATTTTATATTATAATTGTATCTGGTGCATATAATGAGCCAATGTCTGAGTCACTGTGATGTTTTTTTCATTGTCTCAGAGCTTGAAAAGACTGTCTGTTTTCAGTGTAAGATTAGGTTGAGCAAGATTGTAAATAATGATGAAAGTTTCATTGTTTTATCATACTAAGCTGTACTGTACTGTAAGTTAGAGTGACTTAGGATGACCAGGTCATGTAAAGATCATAGCAGAATGTTCATTGCTGACCACAGATAAAGAAGCAGTCACTTGGAGAGTTGGCTCCAGCCAGTCTAGCTTAGATAAGGGACTGAGGTATAAAAAAGCAACATTCTTGAACACATGTTAGGGCAGGGGTGTCCAACCATGTGCCATGGAGAGCCAAGACCCTGCAGGTTTTACCTCCAACCAGTGTCTTCAACAGCAGATTTCTGTGAACTTCTTCCCACTGATTGCTGATAAGTGAAAACACCTGCTGAAGAGACTGGGTAGAAGAGAAAACCTGCAGGGTCTTGGCTCTCCATGGCACCTGGTTGGACACCCCTGTGTTAGGGAGTTGGTGCTGTGAAGCTCTGAGGCAAGTTTTGCTGTTACTGATTACCTCCTTTCTGATCAGAAGGAGAATAAATGGCTCAGAACTTGGAAAACCGCCTATTGATTATTGATTCAGCCTCAGTCAATTCATTTTTGATCTAACATTATTGGCACCCAATGTGGGGCCCATATAAAGTGGTCCATGGCGTTTTCCAACGGACCTGGACTTGGACTATGCATGGTCAAAGGAGAGGTGAGACCCATACTTCTGGGAAGCACTGAAAAAAAACACCAAATTTCCCTCTTCAAAAGCCCTGGTGACGTCGGGGAGCAACGTGGAGCTCTGACGGGTCTACCGGAACTCAGGCGGATTCCAGGTGTGAGTAATTTATTCCAGTTTTTGTTATTGTTGTTATGGCCAGCGAGTGATTGCCTAGACCGATACTGGTGGAAGACTGAAAGAATGAGACCTACAGCCTAATTGATGAGTTATTTTACTCACGGTGCGGGTATCGCAATAATCCCTTGGGAAGATGGAGTTTTCCTTTCCAAGCGGTGATCGATATTTCAAGATCCGGGGTAATTCTTAAAAATTCGCTGTTTTCCGACACTCTAGTAAGGTCCAGTGGAGGTGCTAGAAGCCAGTACTGGGTTTAAACGGGAAAGCTCCGCGTTCTCATTCCTGTCCGGAAGAGTCATGTGATCCCAGAGAAGTTAATTTTTCGGGGTAAGATTCGTGCCTCTTGGGACTGCTCCTGCTTATGATCCAGTCTTGGACTTTCAGCATTAGTGGGGAGGCTACGTGAACCCCGAAAAAAGGAAAAGGTTTGTTTTCACGGAAGATTCGTGCCCTTAACAAGGTCTGCTTTATTGCCCATTGGCTCCGCTACGGTGAGCTATTGCAAGATGCTGAGGGAGGTTTAACTTTGGGCTTTAGGCACACAGCAGGGGGGTTAACGTGACCGCTGAAATATTTTATTTTGTGAGTTTGTTGAAGCGCTAGAAGAAAAAAAAGAGTTACTGCGTTCTGAGTTTGTTTTGTCTGTGTTACATGAAATCCGCTCCGATGTGAAACACGGAGAGGCTGAGTTCCCATGGAGGCGGAGTGAATAGGGTGTGAAATTGATGTCTATGGGGGTTTTTTCTCCCTAATATTTGTGGAGCATAAAAGGGTTGGTTAGGTAATTATCTTTTGGGAAGTGTTTAAAATTATAGGTATTTGAAAATAGTAGCCTTGAGCAGAAACAGTGGACTGGTGTTGTGCTTTATGGCAGTGTAAGGAAAAAAAAAAGGAGCTTCACGCTGCAAGTGGCGGTGTGAGGATTGCCATATTTGATTTTTTCCACTGAGGTTGCCAGATCTGGAGATTAATTGAAGTAATTCTCATGCTGTTTTAGGTTTTGGCATGAACCTAAAAGTCTTTATTGTATGACTTTGTAGAGATAACGCAAAAGAAAACGTGTTGGGCCCTGTCTGTCTCTATGTGTAATATCTGTTTGTGATTCTGTGTATATGTGTCCTTGAGAGAAAGGGAAAAAGAAACAGAGAGCTTAAATAAACAAATTAAGGAAGAAGAACATGCAGCAGAATTAGGACAATTTCTTATGATTGAATTATCTAACCCAGCTTATGTTGGCCCAGTGGCTGAGGACAGAAGAGCTACTATTCAAAATATTCCCACTGTGCTAGTCTACAGGCCATGGACTGATGGAGATTTCAGTGAGGCAGTGAAGGAAATCCCTCACCCCCGAGAGAAGCCGACTCAGTTTTTTGAAGGGATGGCAAACCTCCTTCAAAGTTTCAAATTAAATGGCCAGGAAACAGAGAGAGCATACAGAAAGGTCCTAAAAACTGATTGGTGTACAGTCTCAGGCAACTGGAACCCCAAAGTTGATGCAGGTCAACCTTTATCACCAACTGATGCGGTATTAGCTCAGCAGGTGAGAGAATTAAATGAACGCATTGGGAACAAGTGGAGATTAAAGCATGATTGGACCGCTATTCAAAATGTCACTCAACATAAAACAGAAAGTGTTGAAGCCTATAGGTGTAGGTTGCAAGATGTTTTTGACAATCATTCTGGCTTGGAAAATCCCACCACAGATACGGGTTCAGAACCCTATTGGCAACATTTGAAAAGTGTATTCCTACAGAACATGCATCCAAATTTATCACAGTATGTACGCAAACACCTGGTAACATATCGTAAATGCTCATTTGCTGATGTGTTGACATATGCAAAACATGCAGAACAGTTGGAGGGGGAGCGTGTGGACAGAGAAGAAAAGAAGGCTAAAACAAAGCCCACTCCTGTTTATGTAATTGCTGACCCTCAGGGGGAGGCATTTGCTTCCCCCACTTCTGTATTTTTCCAAGGTCCCCGGTGTGGAGGAGGGAGGAGGGGCCATGGTGCTGGGTCTGCAAACCCCCGGTGGCGGGGCCATGACTGTTGTCATGCCTGTGGGCAACAGGGCCACTGGAAAAAGCATTGCCCTGTACATTCAGGGGGCTGGAGAGAGGGGAGGGGACTACGCCCTGCTCACAAACAACAACAGCAACAACAACAACCGGACTCATCACGTCCCGACATGTGACTGACCGAAACAAAGCTAAGTATAGCTACTGAAAATGACAATGGCACAGTTGACATATTTCATTTACCTGACTTTGACCTAATCATGACACTAGGGTGCTTACCAGAGGTTACTCTAGAAGTTCAGGGAACTCCTTTGAAATTTCTTTGTGATACTGGGGCCTGTAGATCTGTCATTTCAGGCCTAGATGCTGTGGAGCTCATAAAATCAGAACATACAGTGATCATTAAATCAGCAAATGGGAAGCTATAAAAGGAATGTCCTTCTGAAATTGTAGCAGTAAAAGATCCTGTTACAGGGGACAGTGCGGAAGGTTCATTCATTTTGTCACAAGTGTGTCCAGTTAACTTATTGGGAAGGGATTTGTTCACGACCTTCAATATTGCCGTAATCCCGACAGAAGGTGGTATGAGGGCATCACATTTCCCACATGCATCAGAAATTCATGTTTTGCAGCATTTTGCAGTACCAAGATACTCATATTCGCTTCGTTTGGTACCAGCCGGACCAACTGGAGTGACTGAGAGCTTGGAAGCCAAGATAATGCAATATTTCAAAACACGGGTTCCTACAACTGTGCAGGCCACAAATCAATATCATTGCAACATGTATGACAGATATCTGAGTGGCCCAGATGACAAATTTGAGAAAACATTTTTTGCAAACTCATTCTCCAGAATAGTCATTGCAAATTTTTACTGGTCACCAAAGGGCTATGCAGGAGCATCTGTAAGGTTATCAGATGAAGATAAAAGCCACTTTAAACACTGGGAGACACCACACATTGCACTGATCAAGCCTAAAAACATGCAGTGGAAAGATGTAGGCAGGTTTGTGAACACAGCAGAGGAGCGTGATCAGACTTCGAAAAGCACACCTGAAGCAAAGGTTCAGTGTCTGCCCAAAGCTTGACACCTATTGTCTGCCTTTGAACTGGGTGGCGCAAGTCCAAAAAGACGTCAGCATTGACGTCCCTGAATCACAAGCATGATTATTTCCTTTGACAGAGGGAGAGGAAAATTAACTCAGAAATTCCAAATTCCTTGTGGTCAACAGGAAAGGCAGATGTAGGCTTAATGAAAAATGCAGAATTGGTAACAATAAATGCGAAATCTCATTTTAGGCCTTATCAGAGACAATATCCTCTATGCCCCGAAATACAAGAAGGCATTAGACCTGTTATACAGGAATTGATAGATGCAGGGGTTATAGTACCATGTCCGAAGTCACCGTGTAATACACCTTTGTTTCCGGTGAAGAAAGCTGCACCATCCTCCAGCTGGAGAATGGTCCAAGACCTTCAGGCAGTGAGCAGAGCTGTCATTCCGAGGGCTGTTAACAGTCCCGGACCCTCACACTTTGTTAAATGATGTACAATCACAAATGAAATTTTTCATAGTGATTGACATCAGTAATGCTTTTTTCAGTATTCCCATCCACCCAGATCATCTGTTTTGGTTTGCATTCACATTTGAAGGCAAGAGGTACACATTCACGAGGCTACCACAGGGCTATTGTGAATCACCAACCATTTTTTCACAGGCAATGTCAGCAAATTTGGCCCAGTTTGTTCCACCTCATGGGAGTCAATTACTCCTGTATGTTGACGAGATTTTGCTGGCATCCCCTGATGAAATCACTTGCAAAAAAGACATCATTGCCTTGTTGAAATTTTTAGCTGAGCAGGGTCACAAGGTTAATAAAGCAAAGTTGCAGTTGTGGAAGCCAGAAGTGAGATACTTAGGCCACATTTTGTCAGCAGAAGGGAGACATGTTGATCCTGTTCACAAAGAGGCTATTTGGCAGCGCCTAAACCAATCACAAAAAGAGACATGATGTCATTCTTGGAGACATTAAACTATTGCCGCTCCTGGATTGCAAATTATTCATTTGAAGTGCAACCATTGTCTGACCTCATTTACAAAAAACCAATGGCACAGGTGGACAAGATTGAGTGGACACCTGAAGCAGAGGAAGCGTTTGTCAGGATGAAAAAGCTTTTGGTCAGCACTGCAGTTTTGGCACTCCCTGACTATAAAAAGCCATTTATTCATATGGCTGATTATAGACAGGGACACATGACACCAGTGCTGCTTCAACCATTTGGGACAAAAATGCGTCCAGTGGCATATTATTCCACAAGACTGGACGCGGTTGCCAGGGCCCTTCCTCCATGCGTGCAGGCTGTAATAGCTGCATCCATGGCAGTTCAAGCATCTGCAGGGATTGTCCTTTTTCATCCCTTGACCCTGAAGGTCACACATGCAGTGTCAGTAATTTTATCCCAGAGCAAGATATCAGTTCTTTCACCATCCAGACACCTTGCATGCATGACAGTATTAATGTCCCAGCCTCATTTAACGATTGAGCATTGCACAGTGTTAAATCCAGCGAGTTTTTTGCCAGTCTCCACTGAAGGAGAACCTCATGACTGCTCAGCAGAAATTGAGCATGAAGTACTGCCACATCCTGATTTACAAGGCATTCCTCTGGATGATTCAGATCTCACATTGTTTGTGGATGGATCATCAAAACGTGACTGTGATGGATCAAATTTGTCTGGCTATGCAGTTGTCACTCATGACACTGTTTTGAAGGCTCAAAAACTTCCATCCCATTTTTCAGCTCAAGCTGCAGAGTTGATTGCTCTAACTGAAGCATGCAAAATGGGACA
The DNA here is from genome assembly GCA_020510985.1 of Pholidichthys leucotaenia. Taxonomy (NCBI): domain Eukaryota; kingdom Metazoa; phylum Chordata; class Actinopteri; order Cichliformes; family Pholidichthyidae; genus Pholidichthys; species Pholidichthys leucotaenia. The sequence goes on along the minus strand of CM035845.1, from coordinate 31,922,346 downwards.
AAATAAAAAACTCACAGTTTACACCGATAGCCAGTATGCATCTTCCACTATTCACCACTTTGCACAACAGTGGAAAAATAAAGGCATGATTACATCAACAGGGAAGCCCATTCAGCATAAACACCTCATTTTGGAGCTGCTTGAAAGTGTCAAACTGCCATCACAACTGGCCATATGCAAATGTGCTGCTGATACGAATGGCAATAATCCGGTTTCTAAAGGTAATCATTTTGCGGATCAAACTGCAAAGGCAGTCGCACAAGGCTTGCAACCTAGACAAAGCACATTTGATTCTTTTCTGACCCTGACTGAAGAGCTATCACATGATGTTCTTGTTGAGGCTCAAAAAGCAGCACCACAGGCTGAAATATACAAATGGATAAAGAAGGGAGCTATTCTTGATGACACCTCAAAGCTCTACAAATGTAAGGCAAACAAGCCTATTCTACCACGCAAACTGTTTCACCAAGTCTCTACCTTGCTCTATAGCGTTTCGCATGTAGCAAGAGGGGGGATGGTATCTACATTGAATAAAACCTTTACTGCTTATGGGTTTAGCCAGTTTGCCATACAGTTTTGTAAAAAAATGTCTGATCTGTGCAAAAAACAATGCACAGGGAAATTTCAAACCTGAGAGAGGCACTTTTCCAGCCTCTACTTATCCATTTCAGAACATTTGCATGGATTTTATTGAACTGAATAAATGTGAAGGCAAGAAATATTGTTTGGTCATTTGTGATATGTTTTCTAAATGGACAGAAGCTTTTCCTTGCACACATCCAAATGCAATCACAGTGGCAAAGAAATTGCTTGCCGAAATTGTACGTAGGTTTGGAACACCTGAGAAAATTTACTCAGATAATGGTACACATTTTGTAAATCAAGTTATAGCACATTTAGGCACAGCACTGAACATCAGTTTGAAGAATCATTCAGCTTATCACTCACAATCTGCAGGACTGGTAGAATGCACAAACAGAACTATTAAAGAAAGACTCAGAAAAACAATGGCAGAAACAAGGCAAAATTGGATTTATTGCCTTCCATTAGTTTTGTTCTACATGAGGATAATCCCAACCAAAGGGGGTTGTCTCCATTTGAAATCATGTATGGCAAACCATACTTGTTGCCACCATTGAGACCATTCAATCCTAGTGATGAAGAAGTGTGTTTAGCAGATTACATTAGAAGGATGTTGACTAACAGAGATATTATCGCTGCTACTCTCCCCAGGAGGGTTCACAAGGAAACTGCACCGATCTTGACCAAGCCAGGAGACCTCGTCCTCATCAAAGCCATCAAAAAGAAGAATTGGACTGATTCACCCTGGTAAGGACCACATAAAGTTGTTTTGTCAACGCCAACAGCGGTGAAAGTTGAAGGACGGGATTGTGCATTTAACACACTGTAAACTTTACCCTACTCTGAACTCATAGCCAGAGACTACTGAATAAATATTTTCAACTCCATTCCATTAAAGACTCTCAGCAAGAGACTTTTTCTTAATTGTTTCCCTATACAAGTGTTGACTGACGACGCCCTACGTGGTGTCCAGTACCGGCTTGGGATAGGGAAGCAAGTGGTTGACCATCATGGAGAGACAAGAAGTGCAAGAAAGACGTTTGATCATTAAAGGGTGTAGTTGTTGTTTCCTTTACATCATCATCCTAGGGGTGACATTATTGCTTTGGTTTCTTTTAGCCGCACCACAAACCATACATCGTAGTGCTAGGGACCTTGCACATATTCAGCATAACTGGCTAGAGCTACATGAGCATCACAATCATGAATATGCTGCCAATACGTGGTGGAGGTATGCTAATTATACGGCCAGGGCAGCTAATCGTTCAATTGTTACGTTTGCTCCCTAGCGCCAATGTCAGCCGGACAAACTGCTGTTGTAGTTAAAATGATGGAACCAGCAAAAGCTCTCTGTTTTTTACAGAAGGCTATGAAAAGGGACTATACAAAAAAGATTATTTTGAATCAATCTTGTGAAATCTTTCATCACTCTACCAGTCAGAGAACTTATGGTACCCCTTACTCTGTAAGGGCAAGGTTAGTTTCATCAGGAACTTTTTCTTTTTGTCTGAAGGGAAGTGGTAACAACCCTCTGGGCAACCTACCCCTTTCTCGGTGTGAGGCAGTGTACAGTATACACCGGATCTGTGATGCCAGTACCCTGACCAATCGGATGGCCAGGTGGTGTCCACAGGCTAACCGTTGTTATTATGGACCTATCACCATGCTGGAGCTCTGCAGTGCTGTTATCTGCAACTTCCATATGTATGGCGCACATATGGTGACGGGTGGTTGGTGGCTGTGTGGTCGTAAGGCGTATTCCCATCTGCCTATGAATTGGGCAGGAACCTGTGCCCCCGTCTTTGTGACTGACAATACCCTGATTATGTCAGCGGGTCAGATGAGCAGAGGGAGGAGAGACCTATCACAGGATGCCATTTTCACACCACATGATTCCATCTGGGGTAGGGACGTGCCAGAGTAGTTCAAGATACTTACTACAGGTCAAAAGGTAGTTCAGTCGCTATTCCCTTGGGTGGGAGTGGCAAAAAATACCTTGTGGATTGAGACTCTTAATTATAGACTACAGTCTTTTGTGAATTTTTCCTTAGCTGCCTGGAAAGGTGAAAGGGAGGAAATGACTGCTATAAGACTTGTAGCAACACAGAATAGAATGGTACTTGATCAGTTGACTGCCGCCCATGGGGGGGTGTGTGCAATTGTAGGTCAGTACTGTTGCACCTTTATACCTGCACATGATGCAGATGGAGGTGTCATTGCTTCAGCCATACGTAATCTGACTGCTTTGCAGACTGCTGGGGCTAAGGATAATGTTGATGACTCATCGCACTGGATAAACTGGTTGTTTTCCTCATGGAGGAGTCTTGTCATAAACTTCGTGGTGATTATTGTAGTGATACTTTTGATCTTTTCATGTTTCATTCCTTGTATCCGTGACATGATGTTGAAACTTGTTCAGGTGAATGTAGTGTTATATCACGAGGCCACCACTGGAGATGATGGGGAAACAATACCAGCTTAATGTTTTATGAGTACAGAGTAAAAGTATGATTGATATGCAGAAAACCGAAAGGATATGTATGTTCATGATGTGAATTTGAAATGTACTGAGCTGCAAGAGTAATCAAATATGTCTTGAAGCTCAGAGAAGTTGTTATCCTTATTTGAGATTTTTCACTTTATCCTGTTTATGTTCTGTTTTAATTTACGTCGTATTTGAAACCATTATGTTACTAATCACTATTTAACCAGCATACAGTGTTACTGTATTGATTGTTGTTTGATTGTTGATACCTTATTGCAGTTTCACATTGAGGTACTAATACACATAGGTTAGGATACTAGAACACATACTGTAGATTTCTAATACAAACATACACATATGTCTTTTACACATAATTGTTTTTTGATCATTTTTTATTGTTCTTTATTGAAGTTACATTTACATATAAGTATTAACTTTTTTATTAAATCACTGCTAATCTACTGACACATAGAACGACAAATACACACACTATTTCATCTCAATTTATGGTTAATCACCATCACTGGTTCAATTTTTCTCTTTTATGACTTAATTAGATGATTGATTTCTTTTTTGAAATAAAAGGTATTATCCTCACATGCTCCCCAGGAAATGAAACATTCCAGCGGCGCTCGGGAGCAGCAGCAAGGCCGATGGCGGACTTTCCTCATTAAAAAGCGAGTTAGGATCTTTTGCAATATAATGCTTTAGCATGAAATGCACCGGAACTTGGCGAGCTGTCCAGTGAGGTTTTAGAAGCCATAGTGTTTCATCTCTGATGCTTTTTTAAGCATCAAAGGAGGGAATGATAGGATATTTTCAGGTTTCATTGATTATTCTATATGATTTTAATGCTGTATTATTCTATTTTATATTATAATTGTATCTGGTGCATATAATGAGCCAATGTCTGAGTCACTGTGATGTTTTTTTTTTTCATTGTCTCAGAGCTTGACAAGACTGTCTGTTTTCAGTGTAAGATTAGGTTGAGCAAGATTGTAAATAATGACGAAAGTTTCATTGTTTTATCATACTAAGCTGTACTGTACTGTAAGTTAGAGTGACTTAGGATGACCAGGTCATGTAAAGATCATAGCAGAATGTTCATTGCTGACCACAGATAAAGAAGCAGTCACTTGGAGAGTTGGCTCCAGCCAGTCTAGCTTAGATAAGGGACTGAGGTATAAAAAAGCAACATCCTTGAACACATGTTAGGGAGTTGGTGCTGTGAAGCTCTGAGGCAAGTGTTGCTGTTACTGATTACCTCCTTTCTGATCAGAAGGAGAATAAATGGCTCAGAACTTGGAAAACTGCCTATTGATTATTGATTCAGCCTCAGTCAATTCATTTTTGATCTAACACAGGGCAACCACACTATAATCATGGATGAAGCATCAATAAAAATTGGTGAATTCCAAAAATTGCTGTAATTGTTTGCAGAAGGAGGGAACAGCCCCCTCCAAGACAACCTTCACCTTACCTGGGTCAGCCCGGATCTCCTTATGGGTGATGACAAACCCCAGGAAGGTGTTCAAGGGTGTATGGAACTCACACTTCTCCACTTTGATGTACAACTGGCTCTCCCACAGCCGCTGAAGGACCGTCCTAACGTGCACCCGGTGCTCATCTAAGGAACGAGAGAAAATCAATATGTCATCCTGGTACACAAAAACAAGAGTTCAGAAAGTCCCTCAGAACGTCATTGATAAGCCGTTGAAAAACAGCTGGCGCGTTCGTCATCCCAAATGGCATCACCAGGTACTCAAAGTGACCAACCCATCTTCCACTTATCACCCTCCTTAATCTGGATAAGATGATAGGCATTGCGCAGGTCCAACTTGGTGAAGACAGTGACACCTTGCAGCAGGTCGAAGGCGGAGTTGAATAGCGGCAAGGCATACTTGTCCTTCACTGTGATGTTATTCAGTTCCCTAAAATCAATGCAGGGTCAGAGGGAACCATCCTTCTTGCCCACGAAAAAAACTCCACCCCCACTGCAGATGATGAAGGTCTGATGATGCCCAAACTTAACGACTCCTTGATGTACTTATCCATCGCCTCTCATTCCATGGCAGACAGACTATACAGACTACTAGATGGAAACGTAGCTTCCGGAAGGAGGTTAATGGTGCAATCATAACGGTGGGGGGGGGGGACGACTTAGTCTTCCTGAAGACTGGGGCAAGGTCGTGGTATTCAGGAGGAACCAGAGTGAGATTGGGCAAATGGGTAGACGAGGATAGGAGCTGATAAAAACAGAGGGGGAACAGGCTGCAGACTGCATACAGGTGGCTAAACAGAAGGTGCTCCATGAAATAACCTTCCCTGCCTGCCAATCAATAACTGGGTTGTGGAGTCTTAACCAGGAATAGCCTAAAATAACAGGAGAGGCAGAGATGAGTAAAACAAAAAAACTCAAGTGCTCTGGATGGTTGCCTGAAACCAATATGGAGATGGGAGCAGTCCATTTAGTGACCCTAGTGAGTGTCTCCCTAGAAATGCCTACCAAATTTAATGGGGCTTCCCAGTCCTGACACGGGAACTTTAGCCAGGTTGCCAGACTCTCCGAAATAAAGCTTTTGTCAGGAATTGGCCCCTTCCAGGCAGAGAGAATGACCCAGGTGCTGAACTGTTTAATGATATTTATTAACAAGAACAGACAATACAAAAACTGTGCATGGAACACAAAAAATGGAAACTTAAAGGAACTCTCCAGGGCCGAGATCGCACTGCGAGAGGGGAGGAGAAATAAGTCCAACAGTCCATAGACATCAGACGATTGACAATTGAGAATTGACAATGTTGCCACACTGAGAGAATGTTCAGGCAGCCTTAAATAACTGGCAGTAAATGAGCGACATATGCGTGCCACTGAGTGAGCCAGTGACCTAATTACAACTGCTCACAGCTAAGATGGCAGAGGAGCAGACAGTGAACAGCTGGTGGAGAGTGTCTGGAGAAAGAGGAAAGCCTCTTGTCACAAAACCAAAAAATATACAAACACTGACAACATAATAATTATAACAGACATACAAAACTTAGAAATAAAGTGAGAGTCTGAGCTCTGTGAAACACACGCTCAGACACATGACAGATCCCCCTCTTTAAGGGGTGGCATCCAGACATCCCCAGGCAACACCAAAGAACCCCCAACCCAAAAAAAAAAAAAATGGTACAGTAATACACCAGTCAGGGTGGGAGGTGGGGGGGGACTGGTTAGGGGAGAACAAAAACATAGACCCCACTCAGAAGCCGCACCCATGCTCCATGCTACATCAAGGCCTTGGGCTCCCCAGACAGTTCAGGCAGCCGGCCGAAGTCCCAGGCCAGCCGAACAGCCAGATGGAATGAGTCGGGTGGCCTGCGGGAGAATATGGACCATCCGACCCAGCAGCACAGTCTTTCAGGTGGCCGGCCAGAGTCTTTAAGCCACCAGGACCAGAAGGGTGACCCAAAAGGAGGCTCCCCTACGGGAAGACCAAATAACAGGAAGCAGGGCCGGGGGAGGGAAACCACAACAGTGTCAGGTGGTGGATGAGGATGGGGAACTATGACGGCGTCTGGCTAAGGAGGAAGGGGGACCACGACAGTGTCTGGCAGAGGAGAAAGGGGGACCATGATGGCGTCTGGCAGAGGAGGAAGGGGGACCACAACGGCATCTGGCAGAGGAGGAAGGGAGACCACGACGGTGTCTTCCAGAATAAGAAGGACCTCAACGCCTTTGGTGGTTCTGGGCTGGATGACAGTTGCACCCACGGTGGCTCCAGGCTGGAGCTCTGCAGCATCCACGGTGGCTCTGGGCTGGAGCGCTGCAGCACCCGTGATGGCTCCGGGCTGGAGCTCTGCAGCACCCGTGGTGGACCCAGGCTGGAAAAACACTGCACCCTCGGTGGACCCGGACTGGGCCAACGCTGCACCCTTGGTGAACCCGGGCTGGGCCAATGCTGCACCCTCAGTGGGCCCGGGCTGGGCCAACGCTGCACCCCCGGTGGACCCCGGGCCTGGGCATAGTGCCCATGACGGGCCCAAGCTGGAGTGCAGCACCCAAGTTGGATTGATGCTAGGGCGCAGGAGCCACGAGGGTCCTCGGCCGGGATGCAGCACCCACAAAGGTCCCAGGCTGGGACAGGACACCCGCGACGACCTCTACAGCAGGGGAAGTTGGACCCTGGACGACTTCGGGTGGTGAACTTGGACCCACGGAGACCTCTGGCATCACTGGAAAATTCCCGGTGAACCTGGGAGAAAACTCAGACAAGACACACAGAGAAGGGGAGTCAGGGTCACCGGCAGTGGTGGAACCCAGCGAGGCGAGCCCAGGTGCAGAGGGCGGCTGCACCCAGCTCTCCTCACCAAGAGCCAGGCTAGATTGCTCCAAGACAGAAAAGAGAAACACAAAGGAGAGAACTTGCCTGAGCTCGAGCTCCACCACCGTTCAGGACTCCTTCGATCCAGGTGATAATGTAACGTCAGGCTTGGCCCTCTGGAGGTCCAGCTCAGCCTCAACCTCTGCTGCAGCAGCCTCTGCAGAGGCATGATGGTGGTTGCAGTCCTTTTGGCCCCAGGCAGAGTGACCCATGCAGGAGGCTTGTCCAGCATGGTGCTGGGCTCTGCATAGTAAGCTCGAGTTCAGTGCCTTCCCTCTGTCCATAGTGTGGCTGCTGGGCTGTAGTCAGGTTCTCCAGCGTCACAGGCTCCTCCATCGTCCAGTGACTCTGATCTGGGGCCGGTGGACACTCAAAGGCAATAGGAGGAGACACAAAGAAGGCAGGTGAGGATTTATTAAGTACAGCAGGTGGAGAGAGCTCAGGGGATTGCACGTCCTGAGTCTGTCTACCAGGAGTTAGGCAAGGCATATCATCGTGATTGAGATAGAATGACATGTAACTTGCCTGGTTTCCCGGGACTCGATGTTTCCTGCCGTAGTATCGCCCCTCTCCGTGGCTGCGGTGGACTTGGGCCCCTCAGTGGATCATGGAGGAGCTGCCTCTGTAGACACATAGGTGGACTGAGCCGGGAAGGATGCAGTGAGCCTCCCAGCAGTGGGAGGATTTGCCAGACGAAGTGGGAGGCAGCAGCTGCGCAGTGGGGAGAAGCTGGGGAATCAGCTGGAGAAGAGAGACAGAGCACACTGCCATGGTAGTCTTCCTCTCCGACGAGGGAGGGGCTGCTGGCGAGGAGGAGATGGCGTTCCTCTGGCGGTCCGGAGCTGGACAATGCTGGAGTGGTGGTGAAGTTGAAGTTGGCAAACCGGGAAAGGTGATGGCCTTCTGCCGTGGACAGCACCTCCGCTTCGGCTCCGCTGAAAACACACCCATCGACAAGCCCGGAAATGATCGCTGGAGCACACAGTGGATAATTCCACTGGCCAGGGTGTACCTCCAGAATTCCCCCAGCTCCATACAAACTTTCCCAGGTCTTCTTGGGTCCACGGGCAGTGAGAGCTTCATCCACAAAATCTTGGATAAACCCCGCCGCCCATTCCTCTTCCACGGTCGGAGACCCCAGTGCCAATCCTCCTCTGACTGTGCGAGACTGGCGAGCTGGGGACATGACGAGCTCCAACAAGCAGGTGAGGGGAAAAAAAAGGAAAAAAGGGCAAAAACACACTAAACAGCAGCTGGGTCTAACATGGCGGCAGCATTCTGTCAGGAATTGGCCCCTTCCGGGCAGAGAAAATGGCCGAGGTGATGAGCTGTTTAGTGATATTTATTAACAAGAACAGAAAATACAAAAACTGTGCATGGAACACAAAAAATGCAAACTTAAAGTAACTTACAGCGGTGAACTCTCCAGGGCCGAGATCACACTGCGAGAGGGGAGGAGAAATAAGTCCAACAGTCCATAGACATCAGACAATTGACAAGTGAGAATTGACAATGTTGCCACACTGAAAGTATATGCAGGCAGCCTTAAATAACTGGCAGTAAATGAGCAACAGGTACGTGCCACTGAGTGAGTCGGTGACCTAATTACAACTGCTCACAGCTAAGATGGCAGAGGAGCAGACAGTGAACAGCTGGTGGGGAGTGTCTGGAGAAAGAGGAAAGGCTCTTTTCACAAAAACCAAAAATACACAAAAACTGACAACATAATAAAGAAATAAAGTGAGAGTCTGAGCTCTGTGAAACACATGCTCAGACACAATGAAGCTTTGTTCAGCGCCAGAATCAATGAGAGCAGTACTGCAGAATTCAGTGTGATTGTGATCAAAACGAATGGGCAACAAAAGGCACGTAAGGGATTCAGACCTGCCCATGTCTGTTAGTCCCCCTACTGTCATGAACAGACCCCCTTTTTTGGCTGATTGGGACAGTGGGCAACCTCATGTTCAGAACTGGCACAATACATGCACAACCCGAGATCACGGCGGCGCTGTCATTCAGCAACAGGTAACCTAGACCAGCCCAACAGCATGGGCTCCCCGGTGTCAGAGGGTTCGGAAGAAGGGAGGGCTGGAAGGAGGGGCTGAGTAGGGGGGCACGACTGAGAACCCGAGCGATTGTTAAAGCAGCGCTCATTGGATCGTTCCCTCAGGCAATTATCTAGCTTGATGTCAGGGAGATTAGCTCATTTAAAGAGGAAGGTTTATCTAACCGTGCCACGCTCACGAAGGCTAGGGCTGAGACTGTGTGAAAATGCTGCAAAGGGACGCATCCTCCCACCCTACCTCGGCCACGACAACCCGAACATCCACCGAGTAATCGGCCATGGACCTGACCCCCTGCCGGAGATTGAGAAGGTGGGTGGTGAGAATGTTATCTCGGTCAGAGTGGTCAAACACCTGGGTGAATTCAGACACAAATCGATCATAAGTGTAGTTCTGTAATCAGGGCGATCCATAATAGCATAAGCCCAAGCTAAGGCCCGCCCCTCCAGCAGATTCACCACATAGCTGATCTGGCTATGATTAGTGGGAAAATCCTCTGGTACTTGCTGAAACACTAGGCTACACTGAAGGAACCTCTGGGCTTCACCCAGCCTACCGCTGAAGTGGGCCAGTGTGGGAACTGGCGTTAAGTGATGGGAATGCGCCAACGGGGAAGAGGGAGGCGGCGGAGCAGCCGCTGCCCCAGAGCCAGCCTGTGTGGGCAAAGCAGCTGTAAGTCGGTTGAGTTGTGCGTTTATTTGAGTAAGTTGAATCAATATGACCTGCCGCTGATATGTAACCTGGTCTAACTGAGCCTCCATGATGTCTAATCAGCATGCGTTAGCACCGTCTGCTGGGTATGGCTGACAGAGACGTACCGACATGATTTAGTGGATAGACCCAGAAGGAGACAACAGACTCGGTTATAGTTGCAGTGGTTTTATTGTGAGCCAGTGTGAGTGTGTAGTGCGGGGAGAGTCTGGCAACTCTGCAGAGAGAAAAAGAGTGATGAGTAATCTGCAGCACACAGCGGGGCAATGGAAAGTTAATAATAACCTTCCAGTGTGCTTAGCAGCTGGGAAGGAACTAACAGCGGCCCCACATCTTCTCCAGGTTGCAGTGGTCCCGCGGAGGTAAAGGAGGTGCAGGTGCAGATATATACAGTGCTCTGTGCAGGGAGATTACCCTCGGCCAAGGGGTAAAGGGAAACAGCTCAGTCCAAATAATTATGTGCACTTACAGGGAGAGGACGAGAGTGTGGGAACTCCGGCTCAGAGGGGCGGATCCTGGTCCGCCATAGGGAAGGGTGCCAGTACGCTAGGGAGATGGTCACCTGTGCACAGGTAAGTCCAAGAAATACAGAGGAGAATGTAAGGATGAGATGCAAACAGTGAGGTTGCTTACGGAGTTCTGAGGCTGAGGCAGGGGTCGTAGCTGGAGAGAGGGGAAACAGCACACAACGTTAAGAAGCTCTCTCGACTGCATGCAATGCGTTGACGTCTCCCTGCAGGAGTGGAGGGCCCCTATCCACTTAAAGGCTGCTTAATTAGGAAGCGCAGGTGTGGGTGAAACCACAGCTGTGTAAAATAAGCAATGAGAGAAGAGAGAAAACAGCGAGCAGCTCGGATCACCACACTAATAATTTATGGCCAAGTTTTGTATAAGTTAACCCTCTGAGTGTGTATGTTGCCAAACTGCGACATAACGCTTAGTGGTCAAGAGTGGTAAATACTTTTTGTCAATAGAATAGTTCAGATTTCCAAGGCTATAACTTGAAAGTTGTAAGAGATAATGGCTTACTGTCAATTAGAAAGATGTAAAATATGATCCAAAGTTTCAGATAGGAATAAATTTACGCATCTAATTTGCATAATGTTGCGGCACCTCTTTAAATTCCATAACTCAGTCAAAACTGGACTTTGGACGTATTTACACAAAGAATTGTTCAGTCTTTTGACACCGTTTTTTTTTTTTTTTTTTTTTTTTTTTACAGAGGTACCTCATCATCTTATTTTCAAAATATATGAGCAAGAAATCAATACATTAAAAAAACAAAATAAGTCACTGACAAAGGGGGGCTGGCTGGATGGCTGGCTGGCATGGTTGCTGCGTTTTCACACATCATGGTCCATATTTTGCATTCTGTCAGTAATTTAAAGTCTGTATCACATCTACAATGTCTTATGATTATCCCACATAAATTCTGCTTGTATCCCACGGCTATTTTCGGCGTACACAGTTGAAAGTTTGCCAAAAGGCACCTGAAGGACTCTGAGACCATGAGAAACCAAATTCTCTGGTCTGATGAGACAAAGATTGAACCCTTTGGCATGAATGGCAGGCGTCATGTTTGGAAGAAACAAGGCACCGCTCATCACCATGCTGATACCATCCCTACAGTGAAGCATGGTGGTGGCAACATCATGCTGTGGCAATGTTTTTCAGTGACAGGAACTGGGAGACTAGCAATGTTGGGAGTAACGTGTTACAAAGTAACGCATTACTCCCATCACTGCCCAGTTACAAAGTAACGCGTTACTGTAACGCCACTACTTTGCAATAACGTGCTGTTTAATGGAATTACTATTTAAAAATTCAGTAATGCATTACAGTTACTGAAATTTGATCAGATGTGTTACTCGTTACTGGATTAATTAATATGGATAGATATTTTTAGTGCAAATAAATGAACAAACAAACTGACCCTACATAACTGACGCAGCCGTCAGTTGACGTGACCTGTTGCAGAGAGCCTGTGAGTCTTAATTACTGAGTGGAGGAAAAGATGCTACTTTGTTTTTGTGGAAATAGATTATTTTTCCTTTGTCGCAGTTAAAGACAAAAGCATATTGGTGGGTTGCAAACTAAAGAGCCTGTTGAGACTTACGGCAGTCTTCAGCTCCAACAAAGCTAGAGCTATGCTATGCTGTGTTAACAACATCGTGAAGTAGATCTACTGTATTCTGAACAGCCACAGCTGGATTTCAAGCACAGGTATGCATCTAGACAGATTGTGACCCAGCAAGAGTTAAACCGATTGCCAGATACTGTATGTCATTCCAGACTGAAGACATGATAACACTTTCCATCAGACAGCTGGACTGTGATCCACTGAAATTAAAATGCATTTACTTGCTACATGGATAAAGATTATTCAAAAATGGACTTTGATCTCCAAAGGTGCAGCTGTGGAGAGGGTGAGCAGCACCAAGTTCCTGGGGGTGCATATCTCTGAGTACCTCTCCTGGTCCAACAACACCACATCGCTGGCCAAGAAGGCCCAAACTCGCCACCATTTCCTCCACAAACTGAGGAGAGGATTCTACCAGGGCACCATTGAGAGCATCCTCACCAGCTGCATCACGGTGTGGTATGGAAGCTGTACCTGCCGGAAGACACTAAAACGCACAGTGGCAGCAGCCAGCAAGATCACTGGTGCCCCCCCCTCCTCAGACATCTACCCCACCCATCTCACCCGGAGAGCCATCAGCATCACAGGCGACACCTCCCACCCCCTACACTCCCTCTTCAGCCCCCTGCCCTCCGGGAAAAGGTACCAAATCCTCAGGGCCCGCTTCACAAGACTGCCTAACAGCTTCACTCATCAGGCCATCAGAACCCTGAACTCTGTTCACCCCCCACCCACCCCCGACCCGGACAGTAACACAATCAATTGCACAATAACCACCTCAGCTGCTGGCACAGAAAGAATGGCACACCAACAGTAACACTGTTGTTTTGTTGTACTTTTGCTGCTGTATGTCACTGCAATACTGACCACGTGCAGTCCTATCTGTCACTATCTGCACCTACACTACCGCACTGAACTGCAACTATGGGTATTCATCTCTAGTTGTTTGTATATAGGATTGCTGGGTTTATTATTGTTAATCGTTATCTCTATGGAGGACTGGGTGTTTCTGGTGGCCATTGGCACAACGGGTTGCATTACTGTACATAGACTGCTGTTGTTGTTTTCTTTTCTTTTTTTCCCAGCCAAATTCCTTTTCTTTTTATATTATGCACACCAATGAAGACAGAGAGAAACGCCATTTCAATTCTCCTGTATGTCCTGCATGTATAGTAGTATTGACAATAAAATCCTTGAATCTTGAATCTTGAAAAGGAATTTGAGGCACTGGATCATGTCTCTGTCACAACAGACATTTGGACTGTGGATAATGGACTTTTCTTTGGATCACTGCACATCGGATTAAATCCATAATCATTCAGGTAAGATAAACATAGATAGCTTTATGCAGTGTTGCCAACTCTGAATGAATGAATGAATGAATGAATGAATGAATTTATTTATTTCGGATAATACAGTAGTAGTAGTAGTAGATTAGTTTATTTGACAGGGACAGTGCAATAAACATAGACAATTAATCAAAGACAATCAATCTGATGTGTTGCACATAGAGTGTATAGCTATTAGCTAATTTGCAACTCTTGTCCCTGGTACAGGGACAAGAGTTGCAAAGAGAGACAAGAGTTAACCTTGTACAGGTTAAAGAAACTGTATAATATAACAACAAGGTCAAATTAGACAAAGACTCCTTCTACTAAACAATTCCACGTGAGTTATCCGAAATGGGTGATGGCTGAAGCCGCAGCTTATATTGCCCAAGGAAATTACTGGTAATATCATGTCGAGTTTCTTCAGATGTTTTCCACTAAAAGAGCTCTCTTTTACTTTGCCAACTAACTAGTTACTTTTATCATGCAGTAATTGGTAAAGTAACTCAGTTACTTTTGAAATAAAGTAACTAGTAACTGTAATTAGTTACTATTTTTTAGTAACAGCAATGTACTGAGAAATCCTGGATGAAAAACTGCTCCAGAGTGCTCTTGACTCAGACTGGGGTGACGGTTCATCTTTCAGTAAGACAACTACCCTAAGCACACAGCCAAGACATCGAAGGAGTGGCTTCAAGACAACTCTGTGAATGTCCCTGAGTGGCCCAGCCAGAGCCTAGACTTGAATCCAATTGAACATCTCTGGACAGAGCTGAAAATGGCTGTGCACAAATGCTTCCCCTCCAACCTGATGGAGTTTGAGAGGTGTTGCAAAGAGGAATAGGTGAAACTGCCCAAAGATAGGCGTACCAAGATTGTGGCATCATATTCAAAAAGACTTGAAGCTGTAATTGCTGCCAAAGGTGCATCAACAAAGTATTGAACAAAGGCTGTGAATACTTACAGTGGTGTGAAAAAGTGTTTGCCCCCTTCCTGATTTCTTATTTTGTTGTATGTTGGTCACATTTAAATGTTTCAGATCATCAAACAAATTGAAATATTAGACAAAGATAATACAAGTAAATACAAAATGCAGTTTTTAAATGAAGATGTTTATTATTAAGGGTAAAAAAAAAAATCCAAACCTATATGGCCCTGTGTGAAAAAATGACCCCCCCCCCCACCCCGTTAAAACATAAATTAACTGTGGTTTATCACATTTTTGGAAAGCTGAGTTCAATTTCTCCACCAACACCCGGCCCTGATTACTGCCACACCTGTTCTCAATCAAGAAATTACTTAAATAGGACTTGCCTGACAAAGTGAAGCAGACCAAAAGATGCTGGACATCATGTTGTGATCCAAAGAAATTCAGGAACAAATGAGAAACAAAGTAACTGAGATCTATCAGTCTGGAAAAGGTTATAAAGCCATTTCTAAATCTTTGGGACTCCAGTGAACCACAGTGAGAGCCATTATCCACAAATGGCGAAAACATGGAACAATGGTGAACCTTTCCAGGAGTGGCTGGCTGAAAAAAATTACCCCAAGAGCACAGCAATGACTCATCCAAGAGGTCACAAAAGACCCCACAACAACATCCAAAGAACTGCAGGCCTCACTTGCCTCAGCAAAGGTCAGTGTTCATGACACCACCATAAGAAGGAGACTGGGCAAAAATGACGTGCATAGCAGAGCTCCAAGATGAAAATCACTGCTCAGCAAAAAAAAAAAAAACAAACCCTAAAGGCTCACCTCAGTTTTGCCAGAAAACATCTTGATGATCCCCAAGACTTCTGGGAAAATACTCTGTGGACTGATGAGACAAAAGTTGAACTTTTTGGAAGGTGTGTGTCCCATTACAGCCGGCGTAAAAGGAACACAGCATTTCAGAAAAGGAACATCATACCAACAGTAAAATATGGTGGTGGTAGTGTGATGGTCTGGGGCTGTTATGCTGCTTCAGGACCTGGAAGACTTGCTGTGATAAATGGAACCATGAATTGTGCTACCAAAAAATCCTGAAGGAGAATGTCCAGCCATCTGTTTGTGACCTCAAACTGAAGTACACTCAGGTTCTGCAGCAGGACAATGATCCAAAGCACACCAGCAAGTCCACCTCTGAATGGCTTAAGAAAAATAAAATGAAGACTTTGGAGTGGCCTAGTCAAAGTCCTGACCTGAATCCGATTGAGATGCTGTGGCATGACCTTAAAAAGGCGGTTCATGCTTGAAAACCCTCCAATGTGGCTGAATTACAACAATTGTGCAAAGATGAGTGGGCCAAAATTCCTCCACAGAGCTGTAAAAGACTCATTGCCAGTTATCTCAAACGCTTGATTGCAGTTGGTGCTGCTAAGGGGGGCCCAACCAATTATTAGGTTTAGGGGATGTTGCACTATTTTGTCTTAACCTCCGGTTCTTTTATACGAAGGCTAAATGACCAGACAGAGAGATGAGACATAGTTCCACTTGTTTTACTAATGCTGAGATATGGTTCAAGGGCAGCGCTGGAGCACAGCTCTCACAAGATATCACAAGAGAGTGTTGCCCCAAAAGTGAGCCCTCAAGCTTTTATAAAACTCCGCCGCTCCCTCATGCAGGAGGGAGAGCTCCCCTCACGTGTGTCAGCATTTTTCTTCTAGGTGTCAGTTCAGCTGAGGACAGAACAGATTCTAACTGGTTTGGCTATTGAGTCATTGGGTGTAATCTAAAGACTGCTGTGTAGCATGAAAAGCAAGCAGAAAGCAAGCAGAAATAGTTTGTACAACATGATTAACGTTGAGAATAGCAACTCTATAAGAAAAACAAGTGTGTCACAGAATTTTATCAACAATTTTATCAACAATTACCCCTGTTGAGGTGTCCTTATGGGGCACCTCACTACATCCTCTACGAGCAGTTTATACCTATCCATGGTTTTTGCATCTCCCCCCTGCTGAGATGGGCTCAAACCCATCTCATAACCCTAATCTAATCCTGTGTATCGTGTGCCTAAGTGCTATATGTATCTGATGTCCCCTTCCAGCAGTCACGTGGACCTGCTCCCATCAGGTCGCCATTTCTCCGGTGGACATCAGGTGTAGTGCAAACATCGTGGATTAATTCAGCTAACATTGCTATGTGTGTAAAATCACTAAAACCTCATTACCTTCTAATACCTAACCCACGCAGATAAACAATCTAAAACAAATGGAAACCTGTGGATCAGAAGCACAGCAAAGAAAATCTAACACCATGTAAGTGTGAATTGTAGACCCTGTTGTAGATTCTAAACTACCTCTGTTTCGTCTTCCTCATCTTTATCCGGAGTCAGCCTTGGCACCCCCCTTTGGCCATCCTCGCAGTCAGAAAGCAGGTGGGCAGCTTCTTGGACGCCTTGGTATGGTGGAGGAGCATTGAGTTGTTCATGCACTGCACTGAAGGCATCACGCGTGTAATTTGCTAGTCTCTGAACATTGTAATGAATTCCATTTATGCAGTTTACATTCTTATTAACCGTGATGGGAAATATGGCACTAAAAATAGGGAAGGATTCAAATCCCGCTGCCACCTTATCAACCAGTTTGTACTCATTCGGTATGTTCCTGAATTATCCTAAGGCATCAATAAACACATGGTCCTGATTGAATTAATATAAGGATATGTGTAAGAATTTACATGCTGTTATATATCTTTGCAAGTTAAAAACATGTATAGAATATATCAAAAGTAAATATGTGTGATGTGACCAAAAGTAATCTCAGACAGTGTCAAATAAGAAAATAGAAAATAAATATGAAACAGCCTCAGAAACAGCCTTAAATTATATTGCAACCTTCAAAAACATCCTCAGGCCAGTATTGCCCCTCTCACCACCCTCATCATCATATTAAGGACTCACACAAGAAAAATCTGAAGTTATAAAAATCATTACCAAGTTTATGATGAGACTTCTCCATTAAGAGAAACACTAACTTCTATGAGTATCTGAGGTATTAGTATGACCATTTGCATCATTTTCATGGATAGAGGTAATACAATAATCTCCTATAATAGAGCCTACACCCCTACGGGTGGTAATTAGTCAATCAAGGACCATTCTATCCTTTGTCATAATTTTGTAAATAATTGTAGTCTACAATTAAGTGTTTTCATCCCTAAGGTATTTTGCTTCCACTCTCACTCAAAGAAACAATGAACAAGACCTCACTCCTGCACTTTTCATCTGAAATTGTATTCATGCTTCATGAATGGCATCATGTGGTAGAAGAGCATCTCTCTTCACCCTGCCCACCTGCCCTGCCGACATGATGAGGGTACGGTCAGTTATATATATACTGTATATATATATATATATATATATATATATATATACTGCTCAAAAAATAAAGGGAACACTTTCAAAACACATCAGATTTTAATGGGAAAAAATAAGCTGGATATCAAAATTGTGGCAGGCTAGTCCAGTTTACTCAGATTAAAGGAACACTTTTTAATCTGAGTAAACTGGACTAGCCTGCCACAATTTCAATATCCAGCTTATTTTTTCCCATTAAAATCTGATGTGTTTTCAAAGTGTTCCCTTTATTTTTTTGAGCAGTATATACCGTATTTTTTGGACTATAAGGCGCACTTAAAATCCTTTAATTTTCTCAAAAATCGACAGTGCGCTTTATAATCCGGTGCGCCTTATGTATTAATTCTGGTTGTGCTTACTGACCTTGAACCGATTTTATGTGGTACACGGTGCTCAAAAATCTGTCAAAAATGTTTTAGTACGACTTTGGTAAGCTACGAAGCCGAACCGCTTGATGGATTGTTGGAGTATTACGGTAGTCAGGAGCCTCGCGGAGTAATATGTGCTTCAACATAATGGCCGGATGGCTTTTTCCACAAATCTCCATCCCTATTGATCTGCCACTCCATGCGCGCCCATCTCACTGATACTGTCAAAACCCAAGTGAAGCAAACTAATTCGGAGCTTGCCATCATTCCGGGTGGATTAACCAAAGAACTCCAACCACTATATTGGTGTCAACAGGTCGTTCAAAGTTAAATTGCTAGCGAGTTACGCCACTATCTGTCAATGGATCGTGGATCGAAACTGCTCCTGTTAGTTGTAATTAATATTCAAAAACAATATTTTCGGGACGAAAGAATTCAAGCGTCCCGGCATTTGTTTGCATTGTTTACTTCTCGGGGCTGCCGCCGGAGAGCGAGCCGTATCGAGTACCGAGCGAGTATCCTGGCCACTATGGCAATGTAAACAGCCACGGACCAAAAAAACGTACATTTGCTTGTGGAACAGGTCATTCACACTCGCAGACAATCACGCTACATGTGTCTATAATGACTATAGATAGGATTTTCTTTCCATGCACGTAAAAAAAAAAAAAATTCCCAGATCCGACTACCTCGCGAGGTAGTCGATACACAAAAGCCGATGGTGTATAGAACACGTATATTAGGATTTGTATGTGAAATTTCGGCATCGAAATTGCTCCCGTTTAGCTGTAATTAAATATTCAAAAATGATATTTTTAGGACAAAAGAATTCAAGCGTCCCGGCATATGTTTACTTATCAGGGCCGCCGCCAGAGAGCGAGCCATATTGAGTACCGAGCGAGTACCGAGCGAGTATTCTGGCCAATATGGCGATGAACAGCCACGGACTAAAAACGTTCCGCCTGCTCGTGGAACAGGTCATTCACACTCGCAGACAATCGCGCTATATGTGTCTATAATGACTATAGACAGGATTTTCTTTCCATCCACGCAAAAAAAAATTTTTCCCGGCTCCGACTACCTCGCTTTAATGCGCCTTATAATCCGGTGCGCCTTATGTATGAAATTAGACCATCAAATAGACCGTTCATTGATATTGCACCTTATAATCCGGTGCGCCTTATAGGCCCAAAAATACGGTATTAAGCAGTCTCTTGCTGAGGGTTTCAGGTGGGGTAAAATGTTAGATGCTCCCAAGTGCCATGTCCTTTGCTTTCCGCGGCTGTTTAGGTCAGCAGGATAATCTTTGTGCTGTCCTTGCCATGGAGTTTTGGTCCAGTTTCCTTTGATGACCGGATCCCCTGGTTTGCTCAAGAGATGGGTGCCCCTTCTACAGTTCCTTTGTCACATGGTCAATCCTGGGAAGAGCAGTATGGATAACATCGCTGTCAGTTGTCATTCTTTGCATATAATCACCCAGAAACCCTTCCTCATCACCTAAGTTAAATGGCTTTAATAATAGGGCTTGTCATTCACAATCTCCCTATTTTCTTATTTGAATATTATACTAATCTTGTAGATTGTTGATGGCAAGCTAAGTGGTTTCCTAGGTAAATGCTTGGTACTAAAAATTTAGGAACGGCACTTAAATGTGACATGATTTGATTTACAAAGTGTATTCCATTTCCATTATCTAAGTAAATCATTTCAGCTATTTTAAATCTTGATATTGTTTTAGTTAAAGCAATTTAACAATATAAATAAATAGCAATATTTAAATTAGTGTAGGGTAAAGCCTTTGTATATTCAATGTGTGTAAATTCTAAACATTTTTACCTTCACTCTTATTTAGTTCAATGAGATCCATGCAAATGTTTTGAAAAAACTAAGTTTATGCAGGGAAGATCAAATTATTTTGCTTTGAGCTCCCTAAAGCATTGTTCCCTTAACTGAGTAAGAATCTGTATTGTCTTTGTAGTCGATTCTAAATTAAGTCCCACAGTAAATATAAATTCATCACAAGTTGGACTTTCCTTAGACATTTGGAACTTTTCTCATAAATTTGCATGGTTTTCCTCCTTATCAGTTTACCTTGTTCCTTACAAACATGATATTTCCTTTACAATAATCTACAGATATTTTCTTAAATATCTGGAAATTTATTGATGTAACTTTTAACTTTTCTTATTGAATGTTGTGATTTCATTACCAAGCGGTTTCATTTATATTTTTTCTCTTCATTATTGATCATCTATTTTTCTGAGGATTGCTAATTATTTTTTGCTAATCAATTTCTTTGGTACCCCCCTTTTGATGCATGGAGACGCACATGCAGCAAAGTTACAGGGTATTTGCTTGATGGGTAGTGTCTGTTTACTAGAAGGAAGTGTGTTACCACTTTTATGTGTTACATACAGTTAATTTAGATGAAAATTTGTGAGTAGTACAGCTCCTTCAAAATGACGTTTCAATAATCATGGTTTCTTTTGTGATGTCTCTTGAACTAATTTACAAATTCCATTTAGGAAAAAGCAATATAGCTGTCTGTGCAGATTTGATATGATTTAGCATTGATAAGTAAGATCAGTTTGTCCAGTTGAACACAGACAGGTTGAATTTGTGTAAGTGAATCCTTGTGAAAGGTTGTGTCACACTCCTTCAGTCAATGGTAAGGTGGACATTTTGCCTAATTAGAATATGGCTTAATTTTGTACAAGGAATGCCTCATTTTATACATTCCTTGGTAAATTATGGGGTGGACTGTAGTCCCGAGGCCCAGCTTGGCCACGGCTGAGCATCAGGAAAACACATTCCTTATTACTGTCACATTTCTGAAATGTGATATTGTCCCACCATTATGTGGTGAGTGGCATTAGATGTATCCTGCAGTGTTAAGTCATATGAACACTACATTTTTAAAGTCGGAGTAATTTAAATTGTTATGCTTTATGTCATTTGCAGTGTCATTTGTTCTACTTAGCTTCAAAAAATGCTTGTCAACTAATAGGTCCTTTTTTCCCTGTAAAGTGCACTGTTATGCTTCAGTCAAAGAAAACAAAAGTCAGTGATACGTCAAAAAATTGAATAAAAATAGCTCAATGTTTTTCATTTTCCAAAGGGAAAAAAAACAGACGGAATGAAAATATTGGCTTTAAAAATATGTAAATAGTTTATCACGTACACAACATTAGAGTGAAAACACACAAAGTTAGACTGAGCGAAAAAGCAGAACCCCAAAACTTTGCAAAAAATACCCATATACTGTATAGATTTTTTTTTCCCCTTTCCCTTTTACCAAGTTTTTACACACAAATCAGTAGCTACACAACCTTTTCTACTATTTTTTTCAAGTTCTCTCTCTGTCTGTTTCTTTCATCCAAGGACACAGAGACACAGATAGATAACACACACACACACACACACTCCACTGTTTTTGCTCAAAGCTACTATTTTCTTATACCTATAATTTTAAACACTTCTCAAAAGGATAACAGTTAACTAATCAATCCTTTTATGCTAAAAAATCACAGACAACAGTTTTACAACCTGCTCCTTCCACAGACAAAACAACCCAGACTGCAGTAACTTTTATCTAAAACTCACAAAATAAAATATTTCAACGGTCACATTAACCCCTCCGCTGTGTGTCTAAAGCCCAAAGTAAGACCTCCTCCCCCGGCATCTTGCAATAGCTCACCGTAGCGGGGGAAGTCCCATGGGTGATAGTGCAGACCCGGTAAGGTTTTATGTTGTGTTAATAAGATAAGATAAGATAAGATAAGATAAGCCTTTATTAGTCCCACAACGGGGAAATTCCAGGATTGCAACAGCACAGGGATAGCAACACTCAGAGCAACAATCAGAAGGCAAGAAAAAACAAGCAAGCAAGAGCAGCTAATATACATATGTACATATTACTATAAAATATATATATACACACACACACACACACAGACACACAGTGCAGAGCATTGTAGCTGGATGGAATAAATATATGAATATATGAACACACAGTGCAGAGCATTGTAGCTAGATGGAATAAATATGTAAATATATAAACACCCACAGTATGGAGCATTGCAGCTAGGTGGAATAAATATGCAAGTATATAAACACACACAGTGCGGAGCAATGTAGCTAGATGGAATAATATGTAGATATATAAAAACACAGTGCGGAGCATTGTAGCTAGATGGAATAAATATATAGATATATAAATATAAACACACCCAGTGCAGAGCATTGTAGCTAGATGGAATAAATATGTAAATATATAAACACACACAGTGCAGAGCATTGTTGCTAGGTGGGATGAAACAGCATAACCGTCTACTTAGTTATCCTACATGGTATGATTATGTGCCCATACATATTCTCACCCTCCATAGCGACCGGTATGTTCCTAGTTGTATGCCGGAGAGGACCATTGTGTAAGTCTATTGCATCTTTTGCATTCAAAAAAAAAAAAAAAAAACTATTAGTTTGTTACGTCTTTTTGCTATCTCTGCGAGCAGCCCTGCTTAGGTTGTACAGTCTGACAGCCGTTGGTAGGAAGGACCTGTGAAACCTCTCGGTTGTGCACCTGGGATGATGTAGTCTGCTGCTAAATGAGCTCCTCAGTGCATTCAGTATGTCCTGCATAGGGTGGAACTTGGACTCCAGCAGAGATGACAGTTTAGCCACCATCCTTCTCTCTCCTATCTCCTCCACCGGATCAAGGCGCTGCCCCAGGACAGAGCTAGCTTTCTTGATCAGTTTGTTCAGTCTCTTCCTATCGGCTGCAGTAATGCCACTGCCCCAGCAGACCACTCCAAAAGTGATGGCTGATGCCACCACCGTGTCATAGAATGTCTTCAGCAGCGCCCCTTGTACACCAAAAGACCTGAGTCTCCTCAGCAGGAACAGCCTGCGCTGTCCCTTCTTGTAGAGTGCGTCAGTATTGTGTGACCAGTCTAGTTTATTGCTCAGATGAACACCCAGGTACTTATAGGATGTCACCATCTCGATGTCTGTTCCCTGTATATTTACTGGTGCTGTGAGGGGTTGCCCATGCCTGCGGCAGTCCACCACCAGCTCCTTAGTTTTCCTCGCGTTGATCTGGAGGCAGTTCCGATGGCACCAGTCCACAAAGTCCTGGATAAGCCCTCTGTACTCAGCTTCATCTCCATTGGAGATGAGGCCAACGATCGCAGAGTCATCAGAGAACTTCTGTAGATGGCAGTGTGTTGTGTTGTGTGAGAAGTCCGCAGTATAAAGAGTGAACAGGAAGGGAGCCAGCACCGTTCCCTGGGGGGCCCCCGTGCTACCGATGATCGTGTCGGACACACAGTCCCGGGTTCTCACAAACTGAGGCCGGTTCGTGAGGTAGTCCATGATCCATGATGACAGGTGCTGGTCCACCCCTGCGCGCAGCAGCTTATCCTTCAGGATCATTGGTTGGATGGTGTTGAAAGCACTGGAGAAGTCAAAGAACATGATCCTCACCATATTCCCGGGCTTCTCCAGGTGGGACAGAAAACGGTGAAGGAGGAAGATCACCGCATCCTCCACCCCAATGCCATGCTGGTAGGCGAACTGGAGTGGATCTATCGCTGGTTCCACCAGGGGGCGGAGGTGAGCAAGGAGCAGTCTCTCCAGGGTCTTCATCAAGTGGGACGTCAAGGCCACCGGTCTGTAGCTGTTCAGGTTTTTGGGGTGGGAAGTTTTTGGTACAGGTACCACTAGGGCTGGGAACGATCCCTAATTTCCAGAATCGATTCGATTCCGATTCTTGAGATTCTGAATCGATTCGATTCCGATTCCGATTCAATCCCGATTCGATCTGGGAAATTACCATTTTAATAGCCATTTTACTTCCCATGAAACAAAAATCTTCGAGACCTAATGCTGCAAATTGTACCAAGAATCTTCTAACTTTGTTAATACATAAATTATCACATATAGAACTGACCCAAAATCAGTTACAATAATGCACTGTTTATTATTTAACTTATCATTTCATAAAGTGCTCATAGGTGCTTTCTTTAGTGCAAAGGATGTGTCGTGTCAAGTTCACCACCCAGAGTAAGTAAACAAATTCAATGCATGAACCATGCATTCATAATCTCATTGTATTTTAGTCCCTCCAGGATTTTGTCAGCTGTTTTTATGATTGTTGTGGCCCAAAAAGCCTGGATTTGTGGGAGCTTTTCCAAAAAGTTATGGCACTTTTAGAGTTTTTTTGCACTCAAAGTTGTGTGAGGAAGTACAAATTTTAAAGCAGCTGCTTTTTCCATAGTTTACAGTGATGCTATTCTATGTAACACCACAAGAAAAGTACAGGATTGCCAAAAATTTCTTGTTAAACAGTGATTTATTTAGAATTAAATGCTCAGTAAAATTGTAAAAAAAAAAAAAGACCAATACTGTGTTCTTGCTGAGAACTTTAAAAAAAGAAATAAAAGAATTTGTCATTACAGCAACTAAATTGCATTGAATGCATGTTAGTGTGGAGAAAATGATGGCAGCACCTCCTTGAATCTTGAATTTGAAGGTCTTCTTCTGTGCTGAAATCCACATGAAGCAGGGATGCTCCTCCACTGACGACCTCTGACCTTCAGAAGGTCTCTGTGAGGATGAAGCTTCCAGTCTTCACACATCTGAAGGCAGATAAAAAGAATAGATTTCACAGTAAAATTAACATTCATATTTTTAGATCGCCACACTACAGTAGGGTTTAATAATTTAGGTTTTTTTTTAATATTTTAACTACAAATTAACTTTCAATGTCGGAAAAGGGTTTCAGTTCATTTCCTGAGAAGGTTTGTTCATTTCAATTTAGTTCTACTGAGTAAAAATAGCTTGTTGTACTGCAGCCTTTATTAATTTTATTGTGATTTATTCTCTTCACATCGCTTAAGTGGCAGAAGTCCATAATCTCATAAAATATACCTTAATTCTGCATTTATTCACAGCACTTAACCAACAGTTCTCTCTGTGTCCATAGTTTGTAAAAGAAACCACCATCATGCCAGATAAATTATTAATTGACGACACAAACGTTAAAAGAAACAAATATTATACTTACAGTCTCAGCAGCTCCAAGTCTCTGCTTCACGGGTTTCAGTCTCCGCGCATTTTCCCTTTATCAGTCGTCAACTTTATGTTCCAACACAGCGCTGCATGGAGTAAAAGTCCGTTTATCCCCGCTTTATGAAAAATATTAAGAAGCTGTTGAGGACAGTCTATACGGTGACTTTTGCTGCTAAATTAAGAGACGCACGTTATTAACTCTGCGTCATGTAAACACAAAAGACGTGTGCACGCGCCGCAGGGAACACAGAAGTTTTATTTATGAAAAATATTCAGAAGCTGTTGAGGACAATCTTTATGGTGACTTTTGTTGCTAAATTAAGAGACGCACGTTATTATCTCCACTCGTGTAAACACGAAAGAGCACGCGCGGCAGGAAACTCTTGCCGGATGAGAACCGTTTTAACACCACAGAAGAAGAACTAGCATATCCGCTAGCTTGCTAGCTCCGTTAGCGCGTCGGTTGTTTATGGTTCTCGGCCGTTGTTCCTGGCTCACTGACCCGGTTTCGACCCGATTATACTCAGCAGATGTTCACAAACGTAAAAATATTATATTAAAACATATTAATATTAAAAGATCGACCCGCGGATTTTGTGGATCGATATCGGCTCAGTCAAACATGTATCGATCCATATCGATATATTGATCTTTTGAACCCACCCCTAGGTACCACACAAGATGTTTTCCACAGCTGTGGTACCCTCCCCAGCTTCAGGCTCAGGTTGAAGATGTACGTCACAATCCCACACAGCTGGTCTGCACAGGACTTGAGGAGCTTTGTATCAGCAGATATTTACCTTATTGACTGATATTGGCTAGAAGCAAATAAAATGCTGATATTTTTCTGATGTATCCCAGTAGTGTGACATTGATTTTGCCCTGAAACAGACAACAGTAGACTACAGCGGCAAATCCAGAAAACATCCAGGACCGAAACATTTTAAATTATTTCAGGTCAGTTTTTTGTTTAAATAATGTATATTTCTTAGCTGATACTAAAACAACTGGCCAATACTAAAACAGTCAAAAATAATAAGTTGGCCATTGACCACTTAATTATCTTTGACATTGGTTGATACAGGAACAGTATCCATCAAGTCTATTAAAAGGATGAAGTTTGCAGCTCTGTTGAACATGTTACTAAAAAAACAACAACAACAACAACATGGATTTTCAAATTAAGTTAAGGTAGCTGTCTTATTTTCCTTGGGGAAAGTGTCTTTGTAATCATTATAAGACAAAGGAGAGGTAACATGGTGCATACTTCTTTGCTGAAGAAAATCATTTCAACTCAAAAATCTGGTCATGAACTGCTTCTCTCACCCAATGACCAGAGTTGTAACATGACCCATCGGCCAAAAAGTGAAAGTTAATCCCTTCTCCAGGACTTAGTCATTCTTCCTTTTCTCTATTTGACAAACAAATGTCCAAAATGACAGATTTATGGTTGATATTGTCCAAGCTGGGAAGCCAAGATTCTTCAGTAAACAACCAGACAGTTTCACAGTGCCATCTGGTGGACGACTCAAGAATATTTATTTCTCTCTCTCTCGCTCTCTCTCTCTCTCTCTGGAGTGTAATTTCTGAGTTATGGACAAACAAATTAACTCATATTCTTTCTCTCAAGACAGCATCCGCTACTGAAGATATGGCTGAACCCTGTGTTGGGCAGTTGTGGTTTGAAATGCTTTTATTGATATGATTTGATATGTGTTGCTTTATTAGGAAGAAATGCTTGCGATGGCTTGGCCACGTCAACCGAATGGAGGATGCCCGCATCCCCAAAGACTTACTGTATGGGGAGCTAGCTACTGGAACTAGATCAAAGGGACGCCCAACTCTCAGATTCAAGGACGTTTGCAAGCGCGACCTCAAGGCTGGAGGCTTCAACTCCTCTGACCTGGAGTCAGCCGCCTCCGTCCGCTCTAACTGGTGGACCATCACCCAGGATGTCATCCGAACAGCAGAGGAGAGAAGAGACACTCGCTGGGGGGAGAAGAGACTCCGCAGACAGAGGAGACTGTTGAGACCCCCACTACACTGTGAAGAATTTATCTGCAGCGGCTGCGGCAGGACCTGCAGATCCCGTATCGGCCTCTATAGCCACGCCCGATGGTGCAGCTCCCTGAATGATGACCCAAGGCACAAAACCCCCCCATGATCTTTCGAGATCGATGGAGCCAATGAAATGAATGAAATGATTAGGAAGAAATTAACTTTTGCATGACTCCAAGAAATTAATCTCATGTACAATGTAGAGACCTTGTATGTGTTCCTTTTATCAAATAGGATATGTTAGTCACTAAAGTTTAAAGAATGTATGCTTTATTCAGCAGCATATATGTGTCCAGGAGGATTTTGCTTTCCATATCAAGTTTCTCTGATCTCAGATTTCCCCCTCCTCTTTCTGCTGGGAGACCCACACAGCCCTGAACTTTGAAATGACCAATGGGCCTCCAGGCTCCACTGCATCTCCATTTTTGGCCTAGTTTATGACTTCTGTTGAACAGTAAATTCCATGCAATGGGTTCAGCTCAGTTTCATGAAAATCGGTAATTCTGCCACACCCAAAAAGAAAAAAAAAAAAATCTTCCCTTTGTTCAGTTTTTGGGCATTTTTCAAGTAGGCCCAGAGTTCCCATGCTCTGTGAAAGTCTTTTTTTCTTCTCTTTAAAGTCCACTTTTTCCTTATTTTAACTCTCTGAGTGTGTCTGTAACCGAATTGTGACATAACCCCTAGTGGTCAAGAGTGGTAAATATTTTTTGTCAATAAAAGAGTTCAGATTTCCAAGGCTATAACTTGAAAATGGTAAGAGATAATGACTTACTGTCAATTAGAAAGATGTAAAATATGATCCAAAGTTTCAGATAGGAATAAATTTACGCATCTAATTTGCATAATGTCACGGCACCTCTTTAAATTCCATAACTCAGTCAAAAGTGGACTTTGGACGTATTTACACAAAGAATGGTTCAGTCTTTTGACACCGTTTTTTGTACAGAGGTACCTCATCATCTTATCTTCAAAGTATATGAACAAGAAATCAGTACAATATTAAAAAAAACAAAAAAAACCAAACAAACAGAAATCCCTCACTTACCGGCAGCTAAGGGGACTCACTCGCTGCCATGGACGCTGTGTTTTCAATCATCGTAGTCGTTATTTTGCATTCTGTTGGTTGGTTATTTATGCTCTCTACCACATCTACAAAGTCTTATGATTATCCCACATGAATTTCGCTTGTATCCTGACGCTATTTTCCGCGTACAAAGCCAACTACGTGATGGTGCACGATGACGGATGGCAGCCATATTAGCTTTCTGGGCTAAAATGGGAAAAGGAAATGAGTAGTTCTTCTTCTTTGGTGTATTACGTGTCATCCATTGAGTCCTCCAACGGATGTCTGCCACCTTCTGAAACTGGCAGATCAGTACAAATCAGTACAAATCCTCAATGGAGCCAATCATGTCAGAATGAGATGACAGGCGCAGCGCCACACTCTGCCACTAGGGGCACACAAAATCTCACATTCAAAAGGTTTATCCTTTTCTTTAAATCACCGTGAAAGAAGATTTCGTTTGATTTTTTTGCTAAGCTTAAACCAACTCATTCCAGCCACAATACATCGGAAGAAATGGATCTGTGGCGTGTTTTTTTTGTCCCAGTTTGACTCTCTGATGGGACGTTGTACAACAAACAAATTCCTTTTCAGTGCATAAGAGGAGACCTCACCCAGCTTGCTGAAGAACAGCTCGATTGTGATGTCAGGAGCACGGCTTTGTAGGAGATTCTGTCTATCAGCCTCTCCATCAACAGAATCCACAGACATCCAGCTGAAATAAGGTTGGCACATGTTGCCCTGCTGCCACCAGGGACGTGATCTGACTCTGTTGCTGATGGTCTGTTGTTCAAATTAAACTTAGTTCTTCAGAATATTCCTGGAATGGGCGCAGTCGGGGCTACGTCACTTCCGGTTAGTAACACATCGCCGCCATCTTAACTCGGTGAAAACAACCCGTTACCAAGCATTGTCGAGTGCAGTTTTTTGACTTTTTCTCATGGCATGTGACTACGTAGAAAAGCTTGATGAGTCAGCCAGGCTACGTTACCTGGAGAAGCTGACAGCAAGTGGACTGACAGATTGCCCATACAAACTACCAGCCGGAAAATGGGTTAATGACCCGACCAGGTGGCCAGCTGTGCAGTGGCCAGACATGTACAGCTACTTGATCGACACCCCTGGTAAGCATATTTGCTTCGACCCATATTAACATGATTAACCCTCTTACATGTTTTGAATGTTTTTAAGGAAAGGCCCCTATGGGTAACATGACCAATCCATTAAATATCAGGGCAGCACAGGAGTAATTCTTAAAAGAAATAATTAAACAAGAAAATGTTCACTGATGCTAAACACTGCTTAGGTGCGCTTGTGTTGGATCGAAATAAGTGTAGGCAGACACGAGTGAAGTTTAAAAGGGTGCTTCATGCAGACAGTCAACATATATACCCGGCTAATGCATGCATGGCACATTAGCATCACAGTAGACAGCAGGAAAGCATATACATTTGCATTAGTCACACATATCAGGCGCAGCATTACTGGTGCCGGGATTCCTCTCTGTTCCAGAGCCGCAGAATGTGCGAGGCGCTTCTATAACGATCAGTAATTGCTCACGCTGAGCGCTCTGCCAGCTCGCTGTGGGAGTCACACGGTGGTGTTCTCTTTTCCCGTGTATTTTTCTTTTTGGCGTACAGAAATGGCAATACGCCCGTATTTGCTAAAATTGCATTTTCCCCGTATTAAAATACGGCGAAACCGTATTTGTCACCTCTTTCATTAATGGCCAGCCCCTTTGTTGCACTATTTACTACAGTCTACAGTTAAATTAGTCGGGCTGACTGCACATAGAGAGGTCTGTATATTGTTGAGTGAAAAGGGAATCAGTCATGCATTTCCATAGACGAAATGTCCATCTCTGTTTACAATACAGAGAGGCTTGTGTCGGCGGCTAGCATTTTCAAAACGTGACCCATCAAGTGGCAACTAATTAAACTAACACAATATCACTCAATTACCTGATATAGGACGTGATGAGCTGAATATAATGCACTACGACGGGCTGGACAAGCTTGACTGGGTCACGGCAGCTGCCTGGGAATAGGTCGCCACTGAATTGTTTTCACCTAGTACGGCGTTGCCATGTGGGTTGCTAACCGGAAGTAGGCCAAATGCCCGGATGCCCGACTGCGCCCATAGGCCCTTTAAACCTATAGATTTGCAAACTCCCTTCAGAATGTCAAATGCATTTTGTCTTTTCATTAACCTGTGTTCCTTTTCAGAGTAACACCAGTTTTCCTTTTATAAATAGTTTAATCATCATTTTCTTCATAAAATTGCATCCACTTTTCTCAACCAATACTATTTTTATGGTTTTCCAATTTCCAGCATATTGCCAAGTTAAACTATGGTTTCTTTGGGTCCACAAATGTTTGATTCACATGTGATGCTCAGTAATTCAATAACAGTCTATGATGCCCATGATACATGTTGAATTCTTTGTTTTAAAATCATCCAAATGTGTTAACCTATCCTGACATTTCTTATTAAACTATTGAAAGACATATGGGAGTTATGGTTTGATTTCATGTCCATCGTCTTGATTATAAGCAGTCAAGAACTCACAAGGTTTGGTTTTTTTTGTTGTTTTTTTGTTTTTTTAGCCTGATTCATTATTGGTACAAATAAAGAATTGTTAATAAAATTGTCCATTATTAGGACTGGTGCCCTACGAGGATATGTTTGTGTAACATTAGGGAATTTTCATCCCTACTCACATTTATATTTACATTAATACTTGTACCAACAATAAAACACCTATAAACCCATTAATCTAAAGCCACTACAATACTGTATATCTATATTGACATCAGGAATCGGCAAAACTCCTTTCAAAAATATCAACATATTGGTTATTGGAAAAGAATCTAATATCCCTAAAAATATATAGGCCATTACATCATTATAAATATATAGGCCATTACATGGGCTGCACGGTGGCGCAGTGGTTTAGCACTGTGGCAGCACAGTTTTACCCTCGGCCGGGGGATCGCGGGGATCATGAGATCGTGGGTTCGATCCCAGCCCCCGACCAACAGTGAGCTGTGTGGAGTTTGCATGTTCTCCCCGTGTTGCGTGGGTTTACTCCGGGATTTCTCCGGTTTCCTCCCGCATACCAAAAACATGTAGGTTTAGGGCGCTCGCGCATGCAGCGACCGGCAGCCAGTGGCTTGTCACCAGACTGCAAACCAAATCTACCTACGGGTACAAATAAGTAACAAAAAAAAACAAAAAAATTACATCAGTATTGACTGATATGTTAGCTGATATCTGCAAATAAGATATTGGCAGTGGCTCAAAAAGTTCTGGTTGCCCTTTGTGTAAGTTTGAGGTCCATTTTGAAAACACATTAAATGGGCATCTGAGGGGTATTGCATAAAGCCAAGATAAGGTTTTAAGACAGGATTTTCAAGTAATACTGCTTAATCTGTACTTGACTTGGTTGTACAAAAGTAGGATAAATTAAGCCAAGTCAAGCTGCTATGCAGATTTATTGTCTGCAGTTAGCCCACACCAGAGCAGGCTAAAATGAATCCTTGTGGCTAATCTTGTCACGAGCCGAGCCGGCTTGGCTTTCCCCGGCTTGGACCTGATCTCTCAGTGGGTTTTGGTTTTACTGTTTATGTGCATTTTGAGTATTTTTGTACTTATTCCTTATCCATAGCCACTGCCTGACCGACAGCTGTTAGTCAGCCTCGGTGACCTACTTTCTCCCACGCTGCTGACAGTCTGTTGGTCCAGCCACGCCCCTCGCTCTCCCTCTGGTTTCCATCAGCCGTTCCAAGCCCCGGTGATTATCTTTCCCACGCCTCGCCCAGGTGTGCCCAATTTGTGTGGCCAGTAGTGTTTATATTTAAGTGGCTCCTTGCTAGACAAACACCACCTGACCATTGTACAGGTTATTCTCTGCCATCTGACCATCATGTCCCAAAGGATCTTTCGTGTTTGTGCTCGCTGTCAGCCTTGGATGACTCGGACTGTTCCTGCACGGTGAGTAAGAGCTTTTCTGCGTTTCTGTTTGCAATTGTGTTGCTACGCTTGTCTGTAGCGATTTCTCTTGCAGCACAACCGCTATGCTCGGACACTGCTGCCCGGCTCTTCTCCCGTGCTAGTCGAGCGTCCTTGAGAATTCCAAATTTACACAAGCATTTTGTTCTGTCAGTTTTTGTGGCCATGGTGCACAGTGGTCTGCCTGCTGCACGTTATTTGTGTCAGCCTTTATGTGCACAACTGTTTCAGTTCTGTTAGTCTTTACTTTTTGAACTGTTTATGTCAATAAATGTGTGTTTGGTGAAGTCTGCGCATAAATCCTCATCTATCCTTCTCTTCCTCCGTGCGCTGCGGAAAAGCGCACGGGGAAGTTTATGACAAATCTGCCAGTGTAGGGGTCAATCTTATGAGAAATTAGATAGATGTACTTTATTGATCCCAAACTGGGAAATTACAGATTACATTACAAATTAATGTTTTTTATGGATATTCCATTGTCTGCTGTAAATATGTTGCAGCATTTTAATTATCCTGCTTTTAATGGAACTCAAAAAGATGAAGAAAAATGATCTTGCTTTAAAATAACACAGATACATTGTCATTCATTTAAGTATGCCCACTGTTCTTTTAATTGTACCATGTAAATCATTTTTATAGTCATCCATGTGGTAGTCATTATTACTGTCAGGCCCAGCACTACCCTTTATATGAAGACGGTCATTTATATTACTGTCTGAAGTGTGATGATACACAGCCTATATTACTGCAGTCATTGACACAATGAATGTTTGGTGACGTTCCTGTGTAAGTGCATTTTATATGACATTACTAGAACAGCACATTATTACTGTTCCAGATTACAGGTTAGTTTCACTTAAATTGGCTCCACAAAATAGTGTACTGGAGAGTCATGTAGAAGAGAGGACACCACAATGTTTCAAGCTTTCTTTTTTTGTATTATGTATTTATTTATTTTGATTTCCAGTCACTTGTCACCTTGAAGTTGGAGAGGGGGAAAAAAGATTAAAATACAATTTACAGACACAATTACAGTTTGTAATGAAATATTCAATTATATCTCTTTCAAGTTTCTGGATCTCCAGGTCCAGTTTTCTCAGTAACTTGCATTTTATTTCCATTTCTAAATCCAGATCAAAAAAAAACTTTCCCTCTTTCAGTCTTTATATGGCTTCTTCAAGCTCTATCTTTAAGTGCATTGAATAGAGATACAGCAGGGAAAATAAGTATTAACACGTCAACATTTTTCTCATGAAACATATTTCTGATGAAGCCACTGACCTGACATTTTTACTAGATATCAGTAACAACCCTAGAAATCCATACATACAAAGAAATCAAGGCGACTGTTCACAAATCAAGTTCTGTTTAATAAAGTGGAATGACACAGGGAATAAGTATTGAACACGATGGGCAAAATTAATTTGATATTGAGTAGAAAAGCCTTTGTTGGGAATAACAGCTTCCAGACACCTGTATGGAGAAACTAATTGCAGGCATTGCTCAGGAGTGATTTTAGCCCATTCTTCCACACAAACTGTCTTCAAATCTTGAAGGTTCCGTGGGTGTCTTCTATGAACTCTAATCTTCAGTTCGTTCCATAGATTTTCAACTGGATTCAGGTCAGGTGACTGACTGGGCCATTCTGGCAGCTTTATTTTCCTTCTCTGGAGCCAGTTGAAAGTTTCCTTGGCTGTGTGTTTGGGCTCATTGTCTTGCTGAAATGTCCACCCTCGTTTCATCTTCAGCATTGTGGCAGATAGCAACAGGTTCTTATCATGGCTGTCTCTGTACATTTGTCCATTCAGCTTTCCTACAATCATGTGAGGTCTGCCTGTACAATGTGCTGAAAAACACCCCAACACCATGATGCTCCCACCTCCAAACTTCACTGTTGGTATGGTGTTTTTGGGCTGATGTGCACTGCCATTTCTCCTCCAAACATGCTGTGTGTTGTGGCTAGGGATGACCCGATACCACTTTTTCAAGACTAATACCAATACTGTGACTTTGAGTATCGGCCGATACCGATCCAAACCTGATACATCTCTCTTATTTAAAACAGCAGTACAGAACATGCTGTCATTGTCCGAGTGCTGACTCTGTCCGCACTCGGGTTGTCTGGTAGTTCTCCGTTCTCTACTCTGGTTTACCACAGGGCCTTCGGGCTCTTATTGTAACAGCGTCTCGGCGGGGCTTCCGGCTGTCAGAGCTGCGCTCTGCTGGGATGGCTGGTAATCAATCAGCTGATGACATTCTCATCAGCTAAGTATTCTGTGAAGCCCTATTTAAGGGAGCAGCTCAGGTTACTCCGGGCTGTGACCTCGTCAAACATTCCCTTGTCCAACCTCCATCGAAGATTCATGCCTTGTTCACCTCCCTGTAAGTGCATTCCTGAGACTCTGTATCTTGTGTTTAATCTGAGCCTTAGTTGTGTTTTTGCCCCTCGTGGCTCATTATTTTGTCATTCGTCTTCCTTTAATAAATTATGCAAACTCATCGATGGCCTATAGCGTCTTATTTGCGGTCCGCGAGGACTGCAGTATGACAGTAGGTCGCAGCCAGACTGAGATGCCAGTTACCGTGAGTTTGCTTTGGACTTGAGTTTTTTTCCCTTCTCCGGGGAGCTTGTATCGCTCAGTATGCCCGCTCTCGAGTGTGGGTATTGCCCCAAGTGGTTTCGGGAGGTAGATGGCTACCTGGCAGAAGCCCGTCGCCTCATGCCCACCTACGCAGCATACAAGCCCCTGGGTCTCACTCAGAGGACTCTATTAAAGTATCATCTCACCTCCTTTCCGGAGGGAAGAGAGCGAGTGACGTGGATTGTGTCACAACATGTACGGATAGAGAGAGCGCTCAAGAGCGCAGCCAAGGAACCCTCACCTCCTTCCCTGAGAATGGCATCCCCGACGAGGAGGGAGATCCGTGGACTGGAGGGAAATCCCGGCAGGAGGCCGATGGTGGGGAAACTCCATTCCTCGCCTCGGGAGTCAGCTCCTGTCGCCCGTCCAGCCCAGGTGCAGCGTTTCCCTGGCTTCACCTCGCCCGCTGCCGGTAAACGTCATCACACAGCCACCGGTAAGCCTCTGCAAGAACCCCATCTGGATCCAGTTCCGGGTCGTTCCGGGTCGTCGAAGGAACTCTGCCTTCCAGTCAGCTGTTTCTCCTGCGTCATGTCAAGAGGGAGAACCCGCAGCCTCCCCCTGTCATCTGTTCCTGCTGTCCCGTCAGCTCCTCAGGCCCAGATCACCTCAGCTGTCACCCCCTCTTCCTTGACGCTTTCCCCGGCTGCTGTGAGTGCCACGAGTCCTGCTTCGGTGAGGCTCATCATCGATCCATCGCGAGTGGCTCCTTCTCGTCTTCCCGGGGGGCCCTCCGTCACCATCCAGCAGGGGAAGAGAGGAACCAAGTCCACTGCAGCGGGTCCCATCGGCCCTCAGCGAAGCAGGTAAGTGCACGTTCATTCTTTTCCCTCACTGAGTGAATTGCCTTGTCTGATCCCTGGGGGTGGAGCTCGGGGTTTACAGTCCCCCGAGCTCCCTCCACCTGCTGCAGTAATTAATAGTGAACCTGCTGCTTCTGTGTCTCCTTCCCCTGAGCGTTCCCCGCAGTCAGGACTACACCGCCGGACGAGGAAGGAGTCTGTGGCCCTGGAGAGTTTGGATCCAGCCCCACAGCCGCATCACGGGCAGAGGAGGAGGGCGGACTGCAAATTGGAGCCTGCGCCGACGACAAAGCATGCCCGGGTCTCCATGGAGGAGCGGTTCGACCCAGCAGGTCGAGGATCTCCTGCCACCACGCCGTGCGGGTCTTCAACGTGGTCGTCATCGTTGGAGGGTTGTCAGACTGTGGAGACCATCATGCCGGCTGCGGAGCCCGCCGTAGCTGAGTGGGAGCCAGAGGACGTCCTTCTACGTCCCAAACCCGGATCGTCGAAGTCCTGGACGGCGACAGAACTCGAGATCAGGCCAGTGCTCTACTTTGTCTTCCTCCTTTCTACTCTGGAGCATTTTTGCCTATCTCTCGGGGAGACAAGCCGGGTGCAGCCATCCGCTGCATCCGAGCCTGTTTCGCCGGGTTCTTTCGCTGCCGGTGATCCTGATTCCGGTCCTTTTCCCTCTCCTGAGCCTTCTCCCAGGGTCCTGGTCTCTGTTCTGGAGGATCTGGGCTCGGAGTTGGAGGTCGTTCCTGGTGATGCTCCGACCCAGTCAGGGTCCATCGTGGGTGCAGCCGCGACCCAATCGGGGTCCATCATGGGTACAGCCATGACCCAATCGGGATCCATCGTAGGTGCAGCCACGACCCAATCGGGGTCCATCGTGGGTGCAACCGCGATCCGATCGGGGTCCATTGTGGGTGCAGCTCGGGCTCACGTGGGATCCGACAGGAGGACAGTACCTAATCTAGTGAAGTTTGGAGGTGGAGCTGCAGATCCTCCGCTGATCATAGCTGGACTGGTCCCTCGTTTCTTCCCCATTCCTTGTTTCCGTCCATCGGGGGCCGCTGGGACTTCCCGTTTTTGGCTTGGCTCTCCCTCGCTATCCCTCTCCATAGGGAGGCCGTCTTTGAGTGCTCTCCTGCGGTTCTGGTAGCGGAATGACGTGGGTCGGCCACCTGGGACATTGCTTCGCCCGTTTGGCGTTCTGTGTCGGCCGCCCCACAGATTGGTCTTTCTATTCAGGCGCCTGGTCCGGCCGCCAGAAGTACTGTTTTTCCGGGCCTGGGACTGGGGTAGGCCGCCCAAACTGATCCTTTTTCCCCTGTTAGCGATCTGGACGCTAGATGCAGGCAGACTACCTGAGCTTGTGGTTTTTTTACTCCATTGTGCTCTGCCTGTTGTCATCCCTTCCCCACACCCCCCGTATGATTCGGGATGCTTTTGTGTTTGGGGTCTTGGACTATTCTGAACTGCATTTATCGCCGCTCTTTTGCGTGTGTTATTTTTTCCCTCTCCTCTGGAATCTGAGGGTCATTTTCTCTGTTGCCTGTGCCGTTTATTTATCTTTATTGAACTGTTGTATGTCACCACTCGGTAGCATGTGTTTTTTTTTTCTCTTCCTCCTCTCATGTGGTAATTATACTCTGAACTGCATGTATCGCTGCTTTGCGGCTTGAGTTTTTTTTTTCCCCTGGTATTATGGGACATGTTGCAATGTTGTGCCTGTCTTTGAGTTCCTGTTTCCTTTGAGGTTCTGCTTGTGGTCATTTTGAGTTTTTTTTCCTCTGATCTTCTCCTCATGTTTTTTTTTTTTTTCCTGTGTACACTGTATGTGCATGTTCTTCTGCTGTACTGGTTGCCATATTCTGGTTGTTGGAGTTTTTTGGGGGGTTTTTTGTCCTTGATTTTGAGCCTCGATTCTTGCCTGCCTGGCCTTTCCCCCGCCTCCCTCCTGGGGTTGTCCTGTTGACCCTCTGGGTGGGGGGGGGGCTTTGATGATATATGGCACCTGGAATTTGCCTTGCGAACAGGGGCTACTGTCATGGTCCGAGTGCGGACAGAGTCCGCACTCGGGTTGTCCGGTAGTTCTCCGTTCTCTACTCTGGTTTACCACAGGGCCTTCGGGCTCTTATTGTGACAGCGTCTCGGCGGGGCTTCCGGCTGTCAGAGCTGTGCTCTGCTGGGATGGCTGGTAATCAATCAGCTGATGACATTCTCATCAGCTGAGTATTCTGTGAAGCCCTATTTAAGGGAGCAGCTCAAGTTACTCCGGGCTGCGTCCTCGTCAAACATTCCCTTGTCCAACCTCCATCGAAGATTCATGCCTTGTTCATCTCCCTGTAGGTGCATTCCTGAGACTCTGTATCTTGTGTTTAATCTGAGCCTTAGTTGTGTTTTTGCCCCTCGTGGCTCATTATTTTGTCATTCGTCTTCCTTTAATAAATTATGCAAACTCATCGGTGGCCTATAGCTTCTTATTTGCGGTCCGCGAGGACACATACTTTGGTAATGACTGGCTGCATTTTGCACATATATAAAAACACAAATTTAAAAGCCAAAGAGACAAATTTGACTCAGTTCAGCAATGCTGCTGCTTTTTTAATTTTAAACTTTGCAACACTGGTGGCATTTCACTGGTCAGCACTATGTAAATATGCATTTTGAAGTTGTAAGTGCAAGTTTATTGCAAAACTTTAAATCTGAGTATTTAAATAATCATTCAGATGAAATTTAAAGTGCCACTGTGCATGAGGTAAAAAATGCTGTAGATCTGAAAATAAAGGAACTAACCCTTTAAGTTGTATTTTTGTCATCCATTATTATTATTATTATTATTATTATTATTATTCATTGTCGGCTCCAGCTCGTGTTCGAGCGTTGGTTTTGTCTTAGTTTTCAGGACGTTGCCATCTGTCGATGGCGGATGTGGCTCTGAAGGCCCAGCCTATGATAGAACTGTCATGGGCAGAAGTCACATTTTATTGTGGGTGGGGGACGTGGTTGGTTTTGTTTTTCTTGTCTTCGTTTGTGTTTATCATCATCCTGTTGTTTTCTGAGCCTCTCAAATGAGTCTGTGCCTTCCCAAGTTCTTCTTCTCCAGGCTGCTCTGTCGGTAGCAAGTTGTTCCCAGGATCTTTTGTCTATGTTGGCTTGCTTCAGGGAACATTTTAGCTGGTCCTTGTAGTGCAGTTTTGGCCTACCGTGTGGTCTTTTTCCTGTCTCAAGCTCCCCCTGGAGCATGATTCATGGTAGTCTGGTGGGATCCATCCGTACAACATGTCCTGTCCCTTCGATGGACAGGACATGTCGTACGGATGTATGGATGTCATGTACGATATGTCCGTACATGTCGTACGGACATGTACGGACATGTTTACATGTCCGTACATGTTTACATGTCCGTACATATCCGTACAATAATAATCCTGGACAGGATTATTATTATTATTATTATTATTATAAGTATTCTCCTGGTCCTCAGTTTATTTAGTAGTTTATTCTCTGTCCAGAGTTTTTAGGTTTGCTCTTATTTTGAAATCTTCCCTGTTCCATTTCATGTAGCCTCGTTAGTCCTGCCTCCAGTTCACCGGTTATAATTTGCAATATATGTTTCTGTCACCTATCTCTCATCAGCTGTAAACTGTCTATCTAAAGGTAAGTCTGCGGCGGATGATAAAATAAGGCAGCGAAGTGAGGTTTTTAAGTAGGTTTATTATCATACCGCCGTCACGGAGCTCGCCCCATGGGCGAGCCCGGAGGCTCTCCAGCAAAGTGTGCAGATGAGCAGTCGTCAGAGTGAGAGTGAGAGTTACAGAGTGATGCAGCATATATACCGAACTACAAACAATACAATGAAAGGCATTCACAGCAGTAGGTATGGGCATTTGCATTTGAGAGACACACATAACAATAAGGAGATAGCTGGCCGTAATTCGCCTCAGCTCCGGAACTGCAGGACAAAAGAGGTTACAAGGCACATCTACATATTGTTATCAGTGTATAGACACAGTAAGGGCAGGAAGCATGAACACAATGCATGAATGGCATATTAACATCACAGTACTGAGCCGGAAAAAGCCAGAAGAAGCGGGGCTGCCTGTTGACATTAATACACACATTTCGCTGTTCTGTTAGTTGCTCTAGTTGAGCGCTTTGCCTGTCCCAGTCTGTTGTGGGGGTTACGCCACACGCTCCCCCCCAGATGGCTCGGCAGGCGGCCGAGGCCTCGATAGTCCGACTTTGGCAGCGAGCAGGGAAAGCTCTGTGCAGGCGGAGGTGGACGGGGGTGGGGAGTAGTATATGCCGGCCGGGGACGGTGAAATCGTCTGAGCCGCGCAAAAATTGCTTGTGGGTCCGCGATGTTGAGGGGCTGTCCCGTTGAACGTGCGGAGATCCACAAGAAGAAAAATTAGTCACT
The DNA here is from genome assembly GCA_020510985.1 of Pholidichthys leucotaenia. NCBI lineage: Eukaryota > Metazoa > Chordata > Actinopteri > Cichliformes > Pholidichthyidae > Pholidichthys > Pholidichthys leucotaenia. The sequence goes on along the minus strand of CM035845.1, from coordinate 31,881,904 downwards.
GACTCCTCTCGCGATTAAGTCCTGCAAGGATTAATAGCGGCCGTGAAGAAAAAGGAGCGGCGAGGATTAACAGAGGCCATGAAGGAAAACAGGGGCGGCTGTAAGAAAAAAAAAAACAAAAGCAAAGGGACTTGGCGTGTTGACTTTAGGTGCGGGCACAACCTTAAAGCCTTCGGGGACCGCAGACTGCTGAATTCCCGTTGTGCGCCATGGCTAAGACCGTTAGAAAATCCAGTGAGCAAGCTGCGTGCGTGCCTCAGGTGTACGAGCAAGCCTGAAGGGCATGTGTGCAGCGGCGAAGGAGGAAGGCGGTCTGTGGAGCCGTATGTGTCCCGTGCGTGGTGCGCCGTCCTCGTAACTTCCCGGTGCGTGTGCCGGGGTTCCGTGCGTGGGTGGGCCTGCTGGAGAGGGAGAGTCAGGGTCAGGGAGCTTAATCATCCCTGTTGTAGTTGTTGTAGATGGGTCATGGTGCGTTCAGGTCCACGTGTTCTCCGTCGGCCATGGAGGTCGCCGTCGTGGAGAGAGGACGAGGTGCGTGCGCTCTCGTAAGGAGACACAGAATCGTGTGTCAGAAGCTGTGAGAGCGGCCGGTCCAAGCATGGATGTGCCGATCTAGGCGTGCAGATCTCACCATGAAATTTTCCGCAGCTGTCCCAGTCGTGGGTGGTCTCCGGAGAGTTTCGCCTGGAAACTGCGTCAAAGTCTCCCTGAAGCAGAAGGGAGGGTAGATTAGTCAGGCTGCTGTGTTCGCTTGTCGTCGGAGAATCACCGCTGGGTGCTGCGTTCGTTGCCATCAGGACACCAGCGTGGCTGTCCAAACTAGAAGGTTGCGTTGCACAAAGCGTGTGCATTCTCGGGGTCACCAGTGCGGCGGCACGAAAAATAAGGCAGCGAAGTGAGGTTTTTAAGTAGGTTTATTATCATACCGCCGTCACGGAGCTCGCCCCATGGGCGAGCCCGGAGGCTCTCCAGCAAAGTGTGCAGATGAGCAGTCGTCAGAGTGAGAGTGAGAGTTACAGAGTGATGCAGCTTATATACCCAACTACAGACAATACATGAAAGGCATTCATTCACAGCAGTAGGTATGGGCATTTGCATTTGAGAGACACACATAACAATAAGGAGATTGCTGGCCGTAATTCGCCTCAGCTCCGGAACTGCAGGACAAAAGAGGTTACAAGGCACATCTACATATTGTTATCAGTGTATAGACACAGTAAGGGCAGGAAGCATGAACACAATGCTGGCACATTAACATCACAGTACTGAGCCGGAAAAAGCCAGAAGAAGCGGGGCTGCCTGTTGACATTAATACACACATTTCACTGTTCTGTTAGTTGCTCTAGTTGAGCGCTTTGCCTGTCCCAGTCTGTTGTGGGGGTTATGCCACAAGCCCATGTTTTGGCCTCATTCCTGCTCCTCTGGTTTTTACTTTCAGTTTTGTTCTTTTAGTTTCACTTTTAGCATATTCCAGCAGTAAAACAGTGGCTGTTGCTGTATGACGCACTTGCTTCTGCTCGGTTCTTGACAGAATTCAGCATACTCCTTTACCATGATACTTTTGCAAGTGTTTTATCAAGTTGATGGTGTAAAATTGTAAATGCTGGTACCACACAGCAACATACTGAGACGAGTCCCACAGACAGGCTCCAGTGATTTGACACGTGCTTGTAAACAGAAGCTGTGTGCAGCATGGCTGAGAACGTGATCACGCCTTCATTTTAGTATTATTAATGTATTGGATCGGTAAATTACTTTTATTCCTTACCAATACCGATCCAGCCATTTTGCCTGGATCAAACCCGATACTGATACGGTAGATCGGATCAGCTCATCCCTAGTTGTGGCATCCCAAAAGTTCAATTTTTGTCTCATCTGACCAGACTATATTCTCTCAGTATTTTCCTGGCTTGCCCAAATATTGTGCAGCAAACTTTAAACAAACTTTAACATGCTTTTTCTTAAGCAATGGAGTCTAGCATCTTGTGATAGCAGTAACCTGCTAACTCCAGTACCTCCTAAGAGCAGTACCTCCTAACTCCAGGTCTTTCTGGATTTCTCCACGAGTGGTCTTTGGCTCTTGGATAACTCTTCTGATAATTATTTTGACTCCTCTGTCAGAAATCTTGTGAGGAGCTCCTGGTCATGGCTGGTTTATGGTAAAATGATGTTCTTTCCACTTCTGAATGATGGCATCAACAGTGCTCACTGTAACAATCAGCAGTTTAGAAGTGGGCCTGTAACCAATGCCATCATTTGTCATGAACTGAGCTTGGATGTTCTCCCAAGCTCAGTTTCATGGCTTTTCTCTGTTTTTATATTTATCTGTTGTATTGTTATGCCTTTTGAGTTATTATATTGCTTTCTATTTTCCTTGTTTTTGTCCAGTCTGTTGTGCTCATGTTTTGTTTCATTTGCAATTTATTTCCAGTCCGTTTCTGAGTGTTTATTTCTTATATTGGTTGTGGGCTGGCAGCTGGCAGGCAGCATTTCCGGGTCTGCACTTTGTGTGGGCATTGCCTGTCACATTGGCAGTCCAACTACTCCCTTCTCATCTTCACCAGCTGATCTCAATTACCATTATGATTCTCTCCTTCCCCTCGTTCAAGTGCACCCACACATGTTGTCATTTATGTTGTTTTCTGTTTGTATTTAGTCTACTCGTTTCATTCATTCATTGCTGCACTATTGATTGTCTCCTTGTACTTTCATCTGTGTAATCCTCCTGATCAACTCCTGTGTCCTCTGGGCGATACCGGCCCAGGGATGCCAGCTGTAAGTTTTTTCATTATTTATATTTTTGTATTTTGCACAGTTTTTGGACTTCTGTTCTTTTCTTTAATAAATGTCATGAATGTATCCAGCGCTTGAGTCTGTCTTCCTGCCCCATAGGGGCCAGTACATGACATCATTATGGTTTGCGACAATAAGGTTGAGAAGGTCTAGAGAGAGCTCTTTGCTTCTACCCATCATGAGTTCTTTGTGGTGTGACAATCTGATATTCACAGACCTTTTTAAAGGCTGCCAGTCAGGACTTAACCAGCTGAAATTAATTTGTATTGATGGGGAGTGGTTCCTAAATTCTGATGGATTTCAGATGGTTTCTTGGCTTTCTATGCCTTTTTGCACCTCTTTTCATTTGTGTTCAAAACTTATTCCTTGTGTCATTCCACTTTATTAAATATAACGTGTTTTGTGAAAACAGTTGCCTTAATTTCTTTGTATGTATGGATTTCTTGGGTTGTTACTGATATCTGGTGAAAATCTCAGGTCAGTGGCTCCATCAGAAATATGTTTAATGAGAAAAATGTTGACATGTTCAATACTTTTTCCCCGCTATATGTCTTATGATACCTCAAGCCTTCTTGAATCCAGCAGCAATCTCTTCAGAGATTACACCCAAGGTAACATCCCAGACCCCTCCCCCCTCTCCCCAACAGGAACAAACAACACGAACCTGGGTGGGAGGTAGGGGGAACAGGAAAGGTGGGAACACAACACCCCACCCAGAGTCCACAATAGCCCTCCTAACTCCAAAGACGTGGAGGCTTGGGAGGCCGCCCAGAGTCCCAGGCCCAGCGGGCAGTTCGGCAGATAGAGTCTGGTGGCCTGCCGGACTGCACGGGCCATCTGGCCCAGAACCACAGTCCCTCAGGCGGTTGGCCAGCACTGTAAAGCCACCAGGATCGGCAGGATGAAGCAGGAGGCGGCCTGCCCACCGGAAGGCTCACAGGGGGGGTGCCCGGACCGTAGAGAGGGAGCCCCCATGGCATTGGACCGAGAGGAGAAGGGAGCCACGGCATCCTCAGACAGCTCCACAGCACCCTTGGTGGTCCCGGCTTGGGCCATAGCTGCTTCCGCGATGGACCCCGACCAGGCCGGCTCCGCAGCACTCGCAGTGGACCCCGACTGGGCCGGCTCCGCTGCACCGGCAGTGACCTCTGGCTGAGGCTCTGCTGCACCGACGATGACCCCCGGCTGGAGCTTCGCTACACCCGCGGTGAACTCCAGCTGGAGCTTTGCTGCACTCATGGTGAACTCCGGCAGGAGCTTTGTTGCACCCGTGGTGGTCTCCCCAACGGGGGTGGTCATCCTCGGAGGCCTCTGGCGGGATCAGTTGCTCTCCGGTGACCCTGTCAGGGGGCTCCAAACCCGAAGAGGGAGAAAGAGAGACCAGGTCAGGGTCGCCGGCAGCGGCAGCAGCAGAGTCCAGTGTGGCAGCCCCGAGGGCTACTGTGAACTGCCCCAGGTAGTCCTCACCATGAGTCAGGCAGTGTGACATCGACATTGGCACTAATGGAGCACACTTGCCTGAACTTGGGCTCCACTGCCATCCAAGACTCCGGTGATTTAGGGTGCATGGGTTCCTCTGGTCCATCGGGTGCTACACCCCTGTTAACCTCCTCCAGCACAGCCGGGCCCGCGTCATCATCTGTGGGCAACCCAGGTAGTGGCAGCTCCTCTCCGGTGACCCTAGGAAGGAGCTTGAAGGGGATAGGAGAGGAGGAATGATTAGGATCGCTGGTAGCAGCAGAGCCCAGTGAGGGGAGTCCAGATGCGGCTGGGAGCCGCACCAGGCTCTCCTCCCCAAGAGCCAGACAAGATCCCTCCATCATTGACAAATGAACTTCCGGAGAGGTTACTTGCCTGTACTCAAGCTCTACCGTAGTCCAGGACTCCGACGATGCCGACGATGATGTTCCAGGTCCCATCGGCTGGAGGTCTGGTCCGGGGAGTGGCTCCACTGCAGCGGCACCCGCAGCAAGCATGATGGTAATAGCAGTCGTGATATTCCCATACACCGTTCTCCATGCCATCGGCTCATCCAGCGTGACGGCCATGGACGACCTCTCCGCTGGCCCATGGGAAGGATCCCCCTGGGCCTCAGGCTCCTCTCCCCCCAAGTGACCTGGATCCAGAACTGGTGGGCTCGTAGGGGCACACAGACAGGCGTTGGTGAGGTCAAGTTTGGGGAGCACTACATGCCGCTGGGGCGGAGCACTCAGGGGGCTGCTCACCCCGAGTCTCTTCACCAGGAGGCAGGTAAAATTGTTCATCAAACATAAAAGTTAAATGAGAAATAACTTGCCTGTCCTCCTGACACGAGATGTCCTCAGCGGCCTCCGAGACGTCTCCCCCCTCTGGGCATTCCTCCTTGTGCTCCGCCGGCAAGACCGGAGGCCTCCTCCAGTGGGAATTCCTCCTCCTCTTCCTCCCGGATGGCTCAGGGACCAGATAGTCCGGGATGCAAAGTGCCGCGTTGGGCAGCGAGTCAACCATGCCGAGAAGCTCCGTCTTCTCTGGAGAGGGGGCGGAGCAGTCACGAGGAGCTCGAGTGCAGGGGAATCCTCATCCAACTCCTCCTCAACCTAACGGTTGAGCGGACAAACAGGTTCGACCACTCCTCGTCCGATGGCACGCCCAGGGATTGAGCAGGTGCAGGGGTGGGACCTTCACAGCCGGGGAAACGCATCCTCGGGCCTCCCTCTTGCAGTGCTCCTCCTTCTTACGACACTCCTCGTCTACCAGGCAGTTGAGCACGGCGAGCAGGTTCGACCACTCCTCACCCGTCGGCAAGCCCGGGAATTGAGCAGGCGCAGGGGGTGGAACCTTCCCAGCCGGGGAAGTGCGTCCTCGGGCCTCCCTCTCCCGGTGCTTCTCCTCCATCCGGCGATCGAGCAGGGCCAGTCTCTACTCCTCCCTTTCACGACACTCCTCCTCGACTTGGCGGTTGAGCGCAGCGAGCAGGTTCAACCACTCCTCGTCCGTCGGCAAGCCCGTGGATTGAGTGGGCGCCGGCCCGGGAGAAGATGCAGGGGACTCCACCAGCATGGCTGCAGGAGAACGCCTCCGTGCTGGCCCCGGGGCAGGATCATCCAGGGCCCTAACCTCCTCCACCCTTTGGCGGCTCGGTTCTCGGATCGACAGGCACTCAGGGAAAGAGGGAGGAAACACAGAGAGAGGAAGAAAAGAATTATTATCTGCAGCTGGAGGAGAGGACCCAGCGGACTGCTGAAATTGGGCCTCTCCCTTGGGAGTCAGACAAGGTTTGGTGTTATCAGATTGTACAGAATGAAAAAACACTTGCCTGTCAGCCCAGTGTTTGAAGTTGACAGCTGCAGCAGGTGAACAGTCAGCCCTCTCCTTATGTGCGGAGATCTGACTCCTTTCCATGGTTTGTGGAAGAGCCGTCTCCATGGCTACGGAGGTGGACTTTACCAGGGCAGCCCTAGCAGGCCTCACAACAGCTGGAGGGGAGATGATAGCTGCCGAAGATGAGGAGGGCTTCTCCCGGCGTCTCCTCGCGGGATGACGCTGCTTCTGGGTGGCCGACGCTGATGGCAAAGCGGGAGAGAGAACGGCTGCAGGCTGTGGAGCGCATTCCCACTTAGGCTCCGCGAGGAATGCCGCTCTCCCCACACCAGGAAATATGTGCTGGAGTGTGTAAACCGAAGTAATCAGGTCTGCGTTCTGAGGGTAATCCCAGAGACCAGGCTATGCTTCCAGGATTCCCTCTGCTGCGTCCAGGCTGCTCCACTTTGCCTTGGGTCCATGGGCTTTGTGGGCCTCATCCATAAAGTCCTGGATGAAGGTCGCTGCCCATTCCTCTTCCACTGTGGGATGCCTCGCCGCTAGCTTCCTCCGGCCGGCGTGGGAGCGGCACGCCGAAGGCATAGTGGGGCAAAGACCGGTGGGTGAAAGAACAGTTCAAAAAATAGAAAAAGAGTGATGTGTGGGTGTACCCGCTAAATCCTCTTTTTCGGCTGGGTCATTCTGTCATAAACCCTCCTGTGCACTTCTCCAATGTGCACGGCGAGGAGTGAAAAGACGAGGTTTAAGCACTGGGTTTACACCGCACACACATTTATCAGGCACAACAACTGACAACAGTTCCACTGCAGAACGTTCGCACTCAGAGTTGTAAAAAGGAGTCCTCCAGGAGCTCAACAGTCTGGGTGAGGATCACCGAGGAAAACACGCACAGCAATTAGTCACAATTCTGGAGCTATCCGAGAACATCCTAGTGACATCCTGAGGAAACATAATCCTTAGTTGACCTTGACTTCCAACGGCGATAGACAACCACATGAAGCGCAATGACCCAGCAATGCATGACTGGGAAAAGGCTCCTAAAGTATATGCATTGCTGGGGATGGTCGATTGGAAGCACCTGGGCGAGGATCGGGAAAGATGATCAGTGGGGCTGGGAACAGCTGATGGTAATCAGTGAGGGGGGCGTGGTTGGACCGGCAGACTGTCAGCAGTACACACAGCTGCCGGCCCCAGAGCAGTGGCTATGGATACGGTAACACACTGGAAAAACATACTATACATGCATACATAACGGCACCGAGACCCACAAAGAGATCAGGACCGAGCCAAGGGAACCCAAGCTGGCTTGGCTCCTGACAATCTGTTTGTTTGGGGTTTTTTTAGCAATGAAAAGGTCCTGCTCCTGTGAAGGAAAATTTCAAGTTACCATTCCAAGTAAGGGGGATAGGCGGGTGATTAATTTGAAATATTAGGGCTGGTTTAATATCTTTAATTAGAAACAGCTTTACTGATGGGCACAAACCTTCTGTCATTCCATAAGCAGTGCAAATTCACGTTCCTGTAGCAAAGGGAGCAACTCTTCAATCTTTTCAATACTCATTGTCTGTTATTCTTTTTTGTTATCTATTTTTTAATTTCTAAAACTTCACAAAGTAGTCCTGGCTGCCTTTCCAGCAGCTGTGTTGTCAGCTCCTCCAGGATCATGATTAGAATGAGCTGTGAAGAAATAAAATGCAAGGAAAAGGCTTTGTAAATTACATGACATTATACTGGTCAAAGCACTGAACATAAGAATTTAGAGGTTTTAAAAACATGAAAGCTTATTATTAGAATTCCATATATTCAGAAAATATAAAAAATTGATGTTATTTCGATAAAGTAATTATATGATTCAGTAGCATTACTGCAGATTTTCTGACAGTAACTTGGTAAATTTCAATAACACAGATACAATAGCACTGCTGCATGTAGACCACAGAGTGGCTTTGTAAATATAACAGTTTTTAAGGTCTATTTTGTTAATTTTAACAAGCTCAATATAAACACGTTATCTACAAAACTCCACCATTTATCAGCTTCTCTCTGGAGCTGCTCCTCTGCTCCACCTCTACCTTTCCCTGGCCAGACATTGCTAAAACACAGAATGGCTGGTATGATACAGAATGTTCCATACACGGCCTGTTGCCGGGCCTGCCTGCTGTATGTTCTATATTAATGTGCCTTCGTCATTAGCCATGGTCCGTACTTAGCATGTTCCATACATATACTGCCCATGTCCCATGTACATGACAGTTGTAAATAAATGCTATTGCCATTTTTAATAAATAAATAAATGCAATAAGAAATTTAGGAACATAGCATAAGTAGTGATGGGCGAATGATACCAAAACTTTGGAGCTTGTCTCACTCTTCAGTGTGTCAGAGCTTGTATCAAAACACTAATGTCACGTGACCGATGATGTCCGAAGCTTCAAACGTCGTCACTGCTTCACTTCATGCTTCATTGGCTCAATATGCTTTGAAGCTTTCATCAATCGGTCAAAAGTCAAAAGTTACAGTACATTGTAGGCTACTGAAAGGCCGTGGAAAATAGGAGAGTTTTTAACTTCAATTTAAAGCAGCTGAGAGTTCCAGCAGCCCTGATACTTTCTGGGAGTTTGTTCCATATGTGAGGGCATAAAAAATAAACACTGCTTCACCATGTTTTGTTCTAACTTTCTAACTTTGGGCACAGATAGTAGGCTTGACCCTGATGACCCGAGGGCTCTGGGTGGTTCATAATGGACTAGCAGATCTGTATTTTGGCCATAAACTATTCAGAGCTTTATAAACCAACAGCAGTATTTTGAAATCTATTCTTTGACAGACAGGAAGCCAGGGTAAAGATCTGAGAACTGAAGTTATATGATCCACTTTCTTGGTCTTAGTGAGGACTCAAGCTGCAGTGTTCTGAACCAACTGCAGTTGTCTGACGGACTTTTTAGGGAGATCTGTGAGGACCACATTACAGTAGTCCAGTTTACTGAAGATAAATGCATGGACAAGTTTTTCTGCTGAGACATCAGACCTTTAATCCTCATTATGTCATGGCGGCCGCTGGGCCGTCATTAACTTCAGCTGCGCACACACCTGCCACTGGTAATCAGCAGACTTTAAAAGCCAGTGTCTCGGACTGCTCTGCACGGAGTCATCTGTCGCCTTTGCTTCGCAACGCGTCAAGGATACGACCTCAAGCCAGAGTTGGAACCATGCCGTCATGCCAAGCCACGCCACGTAAGCTACAGCATCACTCACCTTGTCAAAGTGTTCTCCCCTGTGCACAGGTGGACCTCCCTGGCGGCGGACCCACCTCCCTTGATAACGGGATGTCATTTCCTCCTCCTCGGATCTCCTCCTCACCTTTTCAGCACCGAACACCACGCGCACCACGCTACACCAGGACACGGAGCCAGCAGGACTCTCGCAGCGGCACCTGCAAGTAAGCAGCACAAGCCTCAGCTTCCCGTTCGCATGAACTGTAATAACATCCTGTGCTTGTGTGTTCCAGGGTTGCCAGGTCGCAGCAAGAACCGCTCAGCTCCAGTGGCCAGACTGCTACGCACTCACTCACTCATTCACACATGCCACACTCTTCACTAATCAATAAATAATTGTCAAATTAACCTACTCATGTCAGCGTCTGTCTACTGGGTCCTACAATCATGTCAGTACGACTCCGTCAAGATGACCCAGCAGACAGCGCGCTGGCGCGCCGCATTAACACCCTTAGCACTCAAGTAGACTTAATTGCTCACCAGCAGACAGTTATGCTAAACCAGCTAACTCAGGTTAACAGCCGGCTGGATCGCCTGGAAGGACGCCAGGCGTTCCCCCGGGCCGCTGGGGCTTCATCAGCCCTGTAGTCTCACCTGCTAGCCAAACACACCAGCCATCTTTACCTCGCCTCACTCCCGTGCCTACCCCCGTGTAACCCAGCTGAGAAAATGACCCTTTTTCTCAGATTTCATTTGTATTAATGAAAGTGTGTAATTTTATTTTGAAAACCGACTATCTTGGGAAGAGGAGGTGCAAGCCTCGTCATCCAACTTTTGAATTTCCGGTTCATGGTCATGTTGGGTGATCTGGGTCTTTCCATTCGTTAAGAGCGATATTAGCCCCGCCTTCCGAGTAGAGGCAGCCAGCGCGCACTCGGAATTCAGCCTTTAACGACACGAGCGCGGACGAGGGAGGTTGTGAAGCGATTCACACAGATACCTCTTCACACAGATACCTCTACTTGGTGAGTTTCATTCAGAAAGATGCTATAAATGGATCTAAACACTCTCCAAACGCTAATTGCAACCTTTATTATCCTAAGTTGACGGGAGCACGAGCGTGAGGGGCATTGTGGCTGTGTCCTTTGCTGTATTCACACTGAAACCTCATTTTGGTGAGTCAGATACATGCTAATGTTATGCTAATGTTAGTGCTATGCTAATGCTAGTCGCGAGTGGATTTTTTTCTGTTTAAAAGCAATGGAAAAGGCTGTCTTTGTGTCTGTATGGTTTCCCTAAATGTGATTTCAGTTCTCAACAGTATGCTGAAGTACTTTTAGCTCTTATGCACCATTTCTGTCGAATGTAATGTGTAGTTTGATGCTAAAAGCACATGGTGTTAGCCCCCTAGGTAAAAGCATAGGTTATGCTAAACCCAGTAGTTCAGACAGGGTTTACTAATTTTAAAAGGGAATATTGGATGTGATGGGACAGTATATTCCCTGGTTATGTGATAAATTAATTGTATTTCATTTCATGATTTACAGAGACAAGGTTAGAGAGGATTAATCATAATTTCATGGCTAAATGATGTAGAGATAGGAAGAGGATTTCATTTAACTAGTTACATGGAAAAAGGGTATTTCACGTGCTACCAGAGAGATTGTGAGAAAAGAAAAAGAACACATGCATGTAAGATGCAAGATGTGAGATGTAAGATATTACTATATTGCTGGATTGTGATAATGGTAATATGAGAGAAGAATTTAAATACTAAGCTATGGTGTTATATAAGAAGGGATTGGAAGAGGAATTACTCTAGCTGTAAACAATAATACCATTATTGTTGTGCAGGCTAGGTTTTTTTGGTTGCCGACCAAAAACCTTCTGGATCCTGGATTCTCTCCGAATGGAGATGGCGAGCCTGACCCGAGACTGAACCGAGATTGAGCTGAGATCTAACCAAGATCTCGATTGAAGAGCATCCTTCCTCTCTCCAGTGCCCAACGTTGAAGTGGTAACAACCCAAGGAGCCGCTTTAAAAGAGGAAAGGAAACCTGAGTCTGTAGATACAAGATATCTTGACTGGTCAAACGACTAACCCGAAAGGACAAACAAACACTGAGCTCAGTAGGACACTTTTGGGGTTTTATTCCACGCCGGCCGTTGTTATATTTGTATACTTGTACATTGTTTGTATATTTTGCTCCTTCTATATTTATTAATACAGACATGAATTGCTCATTTCTTGCCTCCAGCTATTTCATTCCACACTCACTCTAATTCCCTATTGTAACCCTTACGAACCTAGCAACTGGTCTACACTTAATTATGTCCCTTACCTAATAAACATAAGACAAGGGTTACACCCACCCGTTTTAGCGGAAAACTCGGGGAAGCACGGGGTTTTTGCTTCAATGTGAAACAGTGTTTCACCGCGTCCCGGAAGATTTTCCCACAGATCACAGCAAAATTGGGTATATCTGTAACCTGCTCGAGGGAAGGGCGTTAGCTTGGGCCTACACTGTTATGGATAAACCGAACTATTCCCTTTTAACTTTCCAGCAGTTCGTGGCAGAATTTTTAGAGGTGTTTGACCATACAGACCAGGGCGCGGTGCTAACTGATCGGCTGCTTAGCCTCCGGCAGGTCAGTAAATCTGCCGCCGATTACGCCGTAGATTTCCGGGTGCTAGCCACTGAGGTCGGGTGGGGGGAGCCAGTGCTTTGCAGCATTTTCCTCCGCAGCCTTAGTTCGGAGCTGAGGGATGAACTAGCGGCACGGGATAAACCAGACAGGTTAGGTGAATTAATTTCCCTCACCATTAGTTTGGACAGTAGACTGAAGGAGCGAGCGGCTGAATGGAGGGCCATTAGCCGTTCGAGTAAACCACGCCCCCGCTCCGCTAGGTCGCCTCTCCTGGCTCTGCCCCCGTCAGAAGAACTTCCGGAGCAAGAGGATATGGTTATCGGACAATCGGGAGTTTCGGCGGCTGAGAGACAGCGCCGGAGGGATCTGGGCCTGTGTTTTTATTGTGGCAATGGGTCTCATGGGGTAGCTGAATGTCCTAATCAGTTAAAAGGGGAGGTCCGTGGATCACAGTAGGGGGGTTCACGGACGTTAAGCAGAAAAAGGCCCTCACTAGCTGCCGTGTCCCCATTAGGCTAATTTATAAACACAAGGAACACACAACACACGCCCTTATTGATTCTGGAGCTGAGCAGAATTTCATCTCCAGAGACCTGGCAACACAGCTGGGCCTCAGCTGTCAACCTCTTCGCCCACCTGTCAATCTCGTCACACTGTCCAAGGCGTCACTGACCTCTGTCACCCACCAGACAGCCCCGGTGTCAGTGATAGTCTCTGGAAATCATCGGGAGGAGATCCGTTTCTTGGTGTTGCCCATCTCCTCTTCGCCTGTGATCCTGGGGTACCCATGGCTACATCTCCACAATCCCTCATTTGATTGGCCAGCCGGAAGTATCACCGCGTGGAGCTCTTTTTGTCTTAGTGCCTGCCTCCAGTCTGCAGCGTGTGCTCCCTCAGTATCGGTGTCCCCGCCTTCGACGCCGCCCCTGGACCTGTCCATGGTACCAGAGGTCTACCACGATCTGGGAGCGGTGTTCAGCAAGTCACGGGCGCTGTCCCTCCCCGCCCACCATCCTTACGATTGTGCGACCAACCTCAGGGCAGGGGCCCCTCTCCCAGCAAGTCATCTATACAGCCTGTCTGCCCTGGAGCGCGAGGCCATGGACACTTATATTAAGGAGTCCCTTAGCTCTGGGAGTATTCGTCCATCTTGGTGGGAGCGGGTTTCTTCTTTGTTGGAAAGAAGGATGGCTCGCTGCGCCCCTGCATCGACTTCCGAGGGCTTAACGAGATCACCATCAAGGATAAGTACACGCTGCCACTCATGAACTCGGCTTTTGACTCCCTCCAGGGGGCATCTTGGTTCACGAAGCTGGACCTGCGTAACACGTACCACCTGGTGCGCATCAAGGAGGGCGACGAGTGGAAGATGGCGTTCCGGACCCCAAGCGGCCATTTTGAATACCTGGTGATGCTGTTTGGGTTAACCAACGCTTCGGCCGTCTTCCAGCGTTTAATTAATGACGTCCTCCGGGATTTCCTTAACTCCTTCGTGTTTGTCTACCTCGATGACATCCTCATCTTCTCACGCACGTTGGAGGAGCACCAGGTGCATGTGTGACAGGTCCTGCAGCGCCTCCTGGAGAACCAGCTGTTTGTCAAAGCCGAGAAGTGTGAGTTTCACACCGACAAGACCTCTTTTCTTGGTTTCATTATTGCCCGAAATCAGGTGCTTCCCGACCCGGCCAAGGTCAAGGCAGTGGTGGATTGGCCCACGCCCACGTCCAGGAAACAGTTGCAGGGGTTCCTTGGTTTTGCCAATTTCTATCGCCGGTTTGTGCCAAACTTTTGGGATCATCGCCCGGCCCCTGACCGCCCTCACATCCCCCAAGACCCCTTTTCATTGGAGCGAGGAGGCTGCCACAGCGTTTGGGAGATTGAAGGAGGAGTTTGCTTCGGCCCGCGCCCTGACCCAGGTGGATCCGGCTCTGCAGTGTGTAGTGGAGGTGGATGCCTCAGATTCGGGAGTTGGAGCGGTCCTCTCCCAACGCTCCCCGGTGGATGGTAGGATCCGGCCGTGTGCTTTCTTCTCCCACCGTCTGACGCCTGCAGAGAAGAACTACTGCATCGGTGATAGGGAGCTGCTGGCCGTGAAGCTCGCCCTGGAGGAATGGAGGCACTGATTGGAGGGGGCTGCCCAGCCGTTAGTCGTCTGGACGGATCATAAAAACCTTGAGTATCTCCGGACGTCCAAACGGTTGAACGCTCGCCAGGCCCGCTGGTCTCTTTTTTTCGGCCGGTTCAATTTTACCATCACCTACCGGCCGGGGAGCAAGAACGGCAAGCCTGACGCCCTCTCGAGACAGTTTGACGCGAAGACCACCGGGGATCAGGAGGAGACTATCCTGCCATCGTCTTGTGTGGTGGGCGCCCTGTCGTGGGAGATCCAGGACAAGGTCAGGAGAGCGCAGGAAACTGAGCCCGGGCCGTTTGTTCGTTCCCCCTTCTGTCAGGAGCGAGGTCATCTAATGGGGTCACGCGTCTAAGCTGGCATGTCATCCGGGAATTGCCCGCACCATTGACCTGCTTCAGAGAGCCTTCTGGTGGCCAGGATTGAGGAAGGATGTTACCAGCTATGTCCGGGCCTGCGCCCAGTGCGCCACCAGGAAATCGTCATCTTCCCCCCCGGCGGGTCTTCTTCACCCTCTACCGGTTCCTTCCTGCCCCTGGCCCCACGTGGCTTTGGACTTCGTGACCGGCCTGCCCCCATCTGGTCACTTCACATCAGTCCTGACGATAGTGGACCGTTTCTCCAAGGCGGCACACTTTGTGCCTCTCCGGGGATTGCCTTCAGCACAGGAGACGGCGGATCTTCTTGTGCAGCATGTGGTCCGCCTTCATGGTATCCCGGCTGATATCGGATCGGATCGAGGTCCACAATTTGTGTCCCAGGTTTGGAAGGCGTTCTGCACTGCGCTGGGGGCCACGGCAAGCCTCTCATCTGGGTACCACCCGCAGAGCAACGGCCAGTGCGAACGGGCCAATCAGGAGCTGGAGGCTGCGCTCCACTGTGTCATCTCTTCCTGCTCCTCTTCCTGGAGCACGTTCCTACCCTGGATCGAGTACGCACACAACACCACGGTGTCCTCAGCTACTGGAGTCTCCCCGTTTAAAGCATCTCTGGGGTATGATCCACCGCTGTTTCCGGAGGAGGAGAAGGAGGTGGCTGTCCCTTTGGTGCAGGCTCACGCTAGGCGCTGTCGGTGGATCTGGACCATCACCTGCAGAGCCCTCCTCAGGACCACGGAACGTAATATCCAGGTGGCCAACCGTCACAGGAGGCCCGCCCCGGACTATAAGGTGGGTCAGAAAGTCTGGTTGTCCACCAAGAATATCAATGTGCCGGCCGAGAAGCGCAAGTTGACTAAGCGCTTCATCGGTCCTTATGTGATTTCTCGTATTATCAACCCTGTGTCTGTGTGCCTTGCTCTTCCCTCTTCTATGCGCATCTGCCCTACCTTTCACGTCTCCCAGGTATCAAGCCCTACATCTCCGATCCTCTGTGCCCGCCCCCCGCGGCTTCTTCCCCCCCGAGGATGATCGACAGCCACCCGGCTTGGGGGGTAACTGCCATCTTGGATGTCCGCCGGCAGGGCCGGGGTCTTCAGTATTTGGTGGACTGGGAGGGTTTTGGCCCTGAGCATCGCTCCTCGATTCGCCCAGCGTTGATCCTTGACAAGCAGCTGATCCGCGATTTCCATCGGGCGCATCCAGGTAGAATAGGACAGGTGCCTGGAGGCACCTCTAGAGGGGGGAGTACTGTCATGGCGTCCACTGGGCCATCATTAACTTCAGCTGTGCACACACCTGCCATTGGTAATCAGCAGACTTTAAAAGCCAGTGTCTCGGACTGCTCTGCACGGAGTCGTCTGTCGCCTTTGCTTCGCAACGCGTCAAGGATACGACCTCATGCCAGAGTTGGAACCAAGTTGTCATGCCAAGCCACGCCACGTAAGCTACAGCATCACTCACCTTGTCAAAGTGTTCTCCCCTGTGCACAGGTGGACCTCCCTGGCGGCGGACTCACTTCCCTTGATAATGGGACGTCATCTCCTCCTCCTCGGATCTCCTCCTCATCTCTTCAGCACCGAACACCACGCGCACCACGCTGCACCAGGACACGGAGCCAGCAGGACTCTCGCAGCGGCACCTGCAAGTAAGCAGCACAAGCCTCAGCTTCCTGTTCGTATGAACTGTAATAACATCCTGTGCTTGTGTGTTCCAGGGTTGCCAGGTCGCAGCGAGAACCGCTCAGCTCCAGTGGCCAGACTGCTACGCACTCACTCACTCATTCACACACGCCACACTCTTCACTAATCAATAAATAATTGTCAAATTAATCTACTCGTGTCAGCGTCTGTCTCCAGGGTCCTACGATCATGTCACACTATGTTCTTTAAGTTATAATAGGCTGACTTCACTACTGTCTTAATGTGGCTGTTAAAATTCAGGTCTGAGTCCAGAACCACACCCAGATTTCTGGCTTGGCTGTTGGTTTTTAGCATCATTGATTGAAGCTGAGTACTAACTTTGGCTCCAAAAACTATTATTTCGGTTTTGTCTTCGTTTAACTGACGAAAATTTTGGCACATCCACTCTTTAATTTGACCAATGCGTTTGATCAGGGTTTTAATTGGACCATAGTGTCCTGGTGAGACGGTTATGTAGATTTGTGTATCATCTGCATAAAGCCGTGTAGAGGCTCGTAACTCTGCACCCCACAACCTCAATGACCTGAGGGCTTCCCTTCAAGAAGAGTGGAATGTCATGCCTCAGCAGACAATAAGCTGACTTGTGTACAGCATGAGACGTCTTTGTCAAGCTGTAATTGATGCTAAAGGGCACATGAAAAGTTATTGAGACACTGACATTTTTTGTTGTGGTATACCCACCACTGTTGTTGGCTTTTGTTTCAATAAATTGTTTGAGATGAGGAAATCACCACTGCATGCTTCTACTTACAGTAAATGCCCCACTTTCATGATGTAATATCACTGTAGCGTGAACTTCTTATATTTTCCACAAATTTCACCCGAAAGCCAAATATCCCTAACTTTTTGTGAGTAGTGTACATATAAAAAATTTGGTCATGGAGGGTGCTGTTTATTTCAGCACTGTTTGACCAATTTATTTTTACTGTAAACATAGTTTTTCTTTTAGAAAAGATAAATTGTTGTCCATGTTCCTCTTGGGTGTAAGGGATGTAATAAAAAGATACCAACCATGCCAGCCTCATCATTTAACAGCATGCGCCTTGAACTACTGAGAAGGAATGCTTTCTGCCTGTATTTGCTTAATTTCTTACACCATTCAGCATCATTTTCTTTGACAAATTAGGGAGAAGCTATTGGCCATCTGGACGTCTCAGGGCCTCTGTACATGTTAGAGATTTAGCTGATGCTGTTATCCACAGCGATGCATGATGGAGTAGGCAGGTAGAGGAAAAAACAACAGCAGGGTAGGAAGAGGACTTGTTTTTCAAAGAATTAAGCCTGGGACTGTTTTGTTTGCAGAACAATTTGGTCTAGTCATAGATGGAGAAGCCTTGCAAAGACCTACAGTTGTGCAGTCAACAGTGTACAGTCAAAAGTGTGATTTAAGGAACTGCTGTTGTATTAGATGAGAAAACCACAAAGTATCAAAAATAATTTGAAAAAGAGCAAAGATTTGATCTATTAGTTCTGACATATGTTGTGCAGGCATTCATGGCAATACCACACATATTCTCAAAATGTGTGTGTGTGTGTGTGTGTGTGTGTGTGTTTTGCTATAGGTGATAATTTTTGCAAGTGTGTGTAGTTTTCTGAGAGAGAGGGAGAGGAGATTGAGTTTAGAGGGATGAAGGGACTTTGTGGGCCTGGTGGAAATTAGAGCTCTCCATCTCTGTCCTCGAGCTGCTCTCTTTGTGTGTGTGTGTGTGTGTGTGTGTGCGCGCGCGCGCACGCGCGTGCATATGTATGTCTGTGTGCGTGCGCATCGTCAGGGGTCACTGCAGGAAAAAGGAAAGGAAATTCAGAAACCTCTCACTGTGAAAATCTTCACTAAACAATATAAAGGAGAAAAGGGCACATGTACAAATTTACCCATCAGTGAGGTCCGCAGCATGTAAGATGCTGGGAGTTCTTTTTACAGTGAATATAAAAAGTGTACACATCCCTGTTAAAATGCCAGGCTTTTGTGATTTCCTTTCATTTCCCACCTTGGCCTATATAATCTTTCTAAATCAAACAAACCTGCTAGAGAAGAAATGTACAATCAGCAGATTGCTTAACAACACATGCACATAAATAAACTAATACTTTACTGAATGACCTTTTGACTTATTTAGAGCATTTAGTATTTTTTGTGTAGGGGTCTAAATGGCATGCCACATCTTGATGGGGCTCCTCCCTTTGTCCTTGGAAATAATGCCCCAAATCTGTCAGATTGTGAGGGCCCTCTTCAGATCACCCCACAGATTTGCAATTGAATTTAGGTCTGGACTCTTGCTGGGCCTTTCCAAAACTTTCATTTTCTTCAGGACAAACTATTTCTTTGTTGATTCAGGTGTAATGTATGCTTGTCGTGCTGAAAGTTAAAATTCCTCTTCATCTTCAGCTTTTAGCAGACAGATTAAGGTATTATGCTAAAATTGACTGGCATTTGCAGCTGTTTGAAATTCCTTCCACTCTGACTAAAGTCCCATTTCGAGCTGAAGGAAAGCAACCCCAAAGCATGACGCTGCCACCACCATGCTTCACTGTAGGTGTAGTGTTCTTTTGGTGATGTGCAGTGTTGCTTTTGAGACAAACATACATACATTTTGGATTTGAAGCCAAACAGTTCAACTTTGTTCCATCGTATCATAACCCTTTTTCCGACATGCTTTTTTTTTTTTTTTTAGCTGGCCTGGCCTCCTGACCAATTTTTGGCTTGTCGTTTCATCAATTTGGAGGGATGTCCAGCTCTTGGTAATGTCACTGTTGTCCCATATTTTCTTCATCATGTTCCATGGAATATCTAATGCCATGGAAATGTTTTTGTATCCTTATTTTGACTAATATCTTTCAACAATGATACCCCTTTTATGCTTTGTAAGCTCTCTGTGAACTATGGCTGTTGTTGGAGAATGATACTAAGTAAATGTCAGTAAATCCTACTGTGGCCACTGAAATGTATGTGGGGTAATTAGAGTCACTGTAACTGATTGCAAGTATGTTCCCAGAAAAGACTGAATGCTGTACTTTTGAAATGATTAACAATGGCAAAGAAGAGCTTAAGTCCCAGATTATAAAATTTATCTATTTTTCAGTCTAATAAATAACCACAAATTTGTGAATGCTCACAAATAACAAAACAAACAAAAAAAAACATACATAAAAGGGAAAAATAACAGTGAAATTATAGCATTTACTATAATGTTTATTGCTTAATGTTGCCTAATGTTTATTGTTTAATGACTGCTCCTTCTAGTCCCATGAAACATATTTAGACTACAGTGGTGTGAAAAACTGTTTGCCCCCTTCCTGATTCCTTATTCTTTTGTATGTTGTCACACTTAAATGTTTCAGATCATCAAACAAATTTAAATATTAGACAAAGATAACACAAGTAAACACAAAATGCAGTTTTTAAATGAAGGTGTTTATTATTAAGGGAAAAAAATCCAAACCCACATGGCCCTGTGTGAAAAAGTGATTACCCTCTAAACCTAATAACTGCTTGGGCCACCCTTGGCAGCAACAACTGAAATCAAGCATTTGCGATAACTGGCAATGAGTCTTTTACAGTGCTGTGAATGAATTTTGGCTCACTTATATTTGCAGAATTGTTGTAATTCAGCCACATTCGAGGGTTTTCAAGCATGAACCACCTTTTTAAGGTCATGCCACAGCATCTCAATTGGATTCAGGTCAGGACTTTGACTAGGCCACGCCAAAGTCCTCATTTTGTTTTTCTTAAGCCATTCAGAGGTGGACTTGCTGGTGTGTTTTGGATCATTGTCCTGCTGCAGAACTCAAGTGCGCTTCAGCTTGAGGTCACAAACAGATGGCCGGACATTCTCCTTCAAGATTTTTTTGGTAGACAGCAGAACTCATGGTTCCATTTACCACAGCAAGTCTTCCAGGTCCTAAAGCAGCAAAAGAGCCCCAGACCATCACACTACCACCACCATATTTTACTCTTGGTATGATGTTCCTTTTCCGAAATGCTGTGTTACTTTTACGCCGGATGTAATGGGACACACACCTTCCAAAAAGTTCAACTTTTGTCTCATCAGTCCACAGAGTATTTTCCCAAAGGTCTTGAGGATAATCAAGACTTTTTCTTGCAAAACTGAGGCGCGCGTTTATGTTCTTTCTGCTCAGCAGTGGTTTTTGTCTTGGAACTCTGGCATACAGGCCATTTTTGCTCTTTCTTATGATGGAGTCACGAACACTGACCTTTACTGAGGCAAGTGAGGCCTGCAGTTCTTTGGATGTTGTTGTGGGGTCTTTTGTTACCTCTTGGATGAGTCGTCGCTATGTTCTTGGGGTAATTTTGGTTGGCCGGCCACTCCTGGGAAGGTTCACCACCGTTCCATGTTTTCGCCGTTTGTGGATAATGGCTCTCAAAGATGTGATAAACCACAGTTAATTTATGTTTTAACGGGTGGGGGTGGGGGGGAATCCCTTTTTCACACAGGGCCATGTAGGCTTGGATTATATTTTTTTAGCCTTAATAATAAACACCTTCATTTAAAAACTGCATTTTGTGTTTACTTGTGTTATCTTTGTCTAATATTTAATTTGTTTGATGATCTGAAACATATCTAAGTATGACAAGCACAAAAAAAAGAGAAATCAGGAAGGGGGCAAACAGGCAAACACTTTTTCATGCCACTGTATATCCACAATTTGTTGTTGATGGGTAAAGTACATCCTTACACGAGCATGGTGGAAAAAATACTATGCTGCCTGTCATTTCTTGTTTTATACATATATCTCCTTGTTCTGTTGACTGTTTTCTTTTGGGGGTCACCATAGTGGATCATTTCCCTGCATCTCACCATTTACCTTACATCTTCCTCTGTAACGCCAACCCTCTCCATGTCCTTCACTACATCCATGAATCTTCTCTGTGGTTGTCCGCTTTTCCTCCTGCTTGGCAGCTTCATCTTCAACATCTTTTGTTCAGTATAACCACCATCCCTCCTCTGCACATGTCCAAACCATCTCAGCCTTGCCTCTCTTACTTTGTCTCCAAACCATTAAACCTGACCTGTCCCTCTGATATACTCATTTCTTACCCTGTCCCTCCTAGTCACTTCCAGTGAGAATCTTAGCATTTTATATATTAAATTATAAGAAAGTTTCTTTTCCCCCTTTTTTGCCAAAATATTTACAAAATTATATGTAGAAATACCTTGTTTAATCCCTGTGATAGAAAGCTTTAGGTTGAATAAATAAAAGCTGGTTTATTTCCTAGTTTATTATAAGCATTTAATTTTATCACATAGAGCCCCTGAATTAGAATAGAAAAGAATAGGCTTTATTGTCATTGTACAGTTGTACAGTACAATAAAATTGTGGGTGCTCCACCAGGCTACTGTGCAATTTAGTATGAGAGAAGGATTAGATAAAACACAGTTACTGCCTAGCAGCACGAACAAGCAAGTCGATTTAGAAATAAGGATCAAATTGCCTTATCGCTCACCTTTTCTTCTCCTCCAGGTTACTGCCATCAGAGCGGTGCATCTTCGGGGATTGCGGTGCGCTCACCTGCCTCATCTTACTCATCCCGCTGCAGCGCCTACTCTCCACCTGGTCAGACACAGCCCAGTCATCTCCCTTCCTCATCCTCACCAGCATCACCCTGCTGGTTTGTCTTCTCGCGCTGGGCTCTGTGCTGGGTTCTCTGCTCAACCCATATACTGTAAGTGGCTAATTTGTTTTTCCACCATCCTCCTCCTTTCTCCTATTAATGGCTCTCATCTCTCCTCCACAGGCTGTGTTTTCCTGTGGTGAGTGACAGTTTCTCTACTTGAGCTTCTTTTGGAATTTAATAAAAGTCAAACGTATTTTCCTGTGTTGAGTGTTTTCCTTTGGTGCCGCACCCTGCACTTGAGCTGATCTTTCAGTCAATATGACAGAACAAGCCAGCCAAGACTGCCTCACAGATCAGGCAGTCAGTTTGGATAACCGGTACCGCGAGTATGCGAAGGAGCACAGCTCCTCCTCTCGCCCGCCCTTCGTGGGTGTAACCATCCTGGCTACTGACGCAGGTGGAGCCGACTCCTCCTCCGAACCCATGGTGCTCGGCCGGTCTCGGCTGACTCCGGAGGAGCACCAGCGGCGGGGGAGGATCGGGGCGTGCATGTATTGTGGTTCTTTGAAGCACAATCTGGATGATTGCCGCCTGCGGCCAAAAAGACGCAGCCCGTCAGTAGCCGCAGAGGGTCTGACAGGTGGGACTCTTTCTCATTCCCCCGGTAATCTCTCTATTTCGGCCCTTATCCAGTTACCGGGGGCCGAGAGGAGGGTTATGGCGCTTACTGATTCAGGGGCTGAGCAAAATTTCATCTCCTCTGGTGAGTGACGGTTTCTCTACTTGAGCTTCTTTTGAAATTTAATAAAAGTCAAATGTATTTTCCTGCGTTGAGTGTTTTCCTTTGGTGCCACACCCTGCACTTGAGCTGATCTTTCAGTCAGTATGACAAAAATAGCCCAGGATTATGGAAATATACACACATATGGTAGTGGCTTCACGAATGAAACAATGTACATAAAAGTGCAGCGTGCAGAACACACAATTGCACACGATTGAATAAAATGGCCCAGGATTATGGAAAAATATACTATGGTAGTGGTTTCATGGGTGAGTCAATATACATCAAAGTGTGGCATGCAAAGTCAGGTGTGTGATTGTGATAATTGAAAAAGTCCTCAGTTCTGTGCATGTGAGCGTTCAGAGGGAGGGGGGTGGGGCCTCTGACTGTTTGCAGTTCGGATGGCCCAGTGGAAGAAACTGTTTGTCAGTCTGGAGGTGTGGGACTTGATTGATCTGAACCGTCATCCAGAGGGAAGCAGGTCAAACAGGTGGTGGGTGGGATGTGAGGGGTCTCCGGTGATGGCCTTGATCTTTCTGAGACAGGAGGATCTGGAGATGTCCTCCAGGGAGGGCAGAGGGCCACTGATGATTTTTTGGACAGTGTTGATGCACAGCCTTCCTGTTCTCGGCTGTGGAGCCGGCGCACCACACACCCAGACAATAGGTGAGCGTGCTCTCCACTGAGCAGCAGTAGAAGGCCAGCAGCAGCTTCTGGTCTGGGTTGTTCTTCCTTAGGACATGGAGGAAGTGCAGCCGCTGCTGGGCTTTCTTCACCAGGTGTTGACTGACCAGAAGAGGTCAGAGGGGATGTGGGTGCCCAGGAACATGAAGGTGGGGACGGTTTTCACACGGTCACCATTTATGAGGAGGGGTGTGTGGTCCTGTCGGTTCTTTCTGAAGTTCAGTATGAGTTCTTTGTTTTATTGGACATTCAGTTTCAGGTTGTTTGCTTGGCACCACAGCAGCAGATTCTCTACCTCCACCCTGTATGCCTTCTCATCGTCATTGGTGATGAGCTCAACCAAAGTGGCATTGTCCATGTACTTCACAATGACGGTGGCTGAGTGGGTTGGAATGCAGTCAAAGGTGTACAGGGAGTACAGTAGTGGGCTTAGCATGCAGCCCTTGGGGAAGGGGGGGGCAGTGCTGAGAGACAGTGTTTAGGAGTGGTGGGGGCCGAGTCTGACTGTTTGTGTGTGTGGGGGGGGTCTGGAGGAGGTGCAGTTTGTTGATCAGGATGTCAGGGATGATGGTGTTGAAAGCTGAGCTGTAGTCCACAAAGAGCATCCTCATGTATCTCCTTGGATTATCCAGGTGGCTCAGCGCTCTGTGAAGTGTGGTGGTGATGGCGTCTTCCATAGACCGGTTCTCCTTGTAGGCGAACTGGTGGGGGTCAAAGGAGGGGGGAAGACAGCCCCTGATGTGCTGGGACACCAGTTGCTCAAAACACTTCATGACTACAGACGTGAGTGCAATGGGTTTGTAGTCATTCAGGCTGTCAATACCAGACTTTTTGGGGATGGGGATGATGGTGGAGGCCTTGTGGCAAGAGGGGATGGTGACGTGCGTCAGGGAGAGGTTGAACAGCTTGGTGAGGATCCCTGCCAGCTGGTCAGCACATGCTTTGACCACTGCTCTTGGGATGCCATCAGGATCAGCAGCTCTGTCGGAGTTAACTGGTCTCAGTTTCCTCCTCACCTCATGCTCCTGTAGAGAGAGGGGATGGGGGAGGGGAAGAGGAGGAGGATGAGTAGGAAGGGGATGGAGGCAGTGTGTGCAGTTGTGTGATGATCTCATACCGAGCAAAGAAACTGTTAAGTTCCTCTGCCAGAGTGAGGCTGCTGTCCAATGTTGGGGGGGACTGGCCCCTGTAGTTGGTGAGGAACTGAATGCCTCTCCACATCTGTCAGGGGTTGTTGTCTATGACGAAGCCCTCCACCTTCCTCCTGTAGGCATTCTTAGTGTGTTTTATGCCTCTCCTCAGGTTAGCTCTGGCAGTGCTGTACAGAGAGCTGTCCCTCTGCCTGAAGGGTGAGTTGTGAGCTCTGGTCAGAGCCTGGACCTCACTGGTCATTCAGGGTTTCTGGTTTAGAAAGACCCGTATGTGTTTGATGACTGTCACATTTTCTGCACAACACTTAATGTAGAAAAGGACATACTTGGCGTAGGAGTACAGGTCCTGCTGTTCAATGTTCCAATCTGTGCAGCTAAAGCAGTCTTGTCACTGGAGGAGAGCATTTTCAGGCCAGGTTTTAATTGTTTGTTTGGTTTGGGGTGATCACTTCCTGAGGGGGGTGTAGGCAGGAATTAGGAGCAGGGAGAGATGGTCTGATTGTCCAAGGTGAGGGAGGGGCATGGCTCTGAAGGCATGCTTGATGTTAGTGTAGACATGATCCAGTGATCTTTCCCCTCTTGTGGGACACTTAACATGTTGGTAGAATTTGGGGAGTACAGTCTTTAAACATGCTTTGTTAAAATCTCCTACAATAATGTGGACTGTGCCGGGGTGGCCTCTCTGTCAACTGCTAATGATGTACTGGAGGTGGTTGAGTGCTAAGCTAATGCTAGCATCAGGATGAATGTAAACAGCTATTACGACTACTGCAGTTAGCTTGCAGGGGAAGTAGAAAGGCCTACACAGAAAGGACATGGCGTCTAGGTCTGGTGAACAGTGGTTGTGAATTATTCTGCTGTTATTACACCAAGACTGGAGCACAAAAACACAGAGCCCACCACCCCTTCCCTTACCAGAATTGGCGCTGTGGTCATAGCAGGGTGTGGCTTGGCCCGGTAATTCCACAGTGGCATCTGGGATGAGCAGATGAAGCCAAGACTCGGTCACAATCAGAATACCACAGTCCCGGACATAGTGATTGTAGGCGATGTGGAGTACAGTTTGTATATTCCCTACCTCTGTGTCATTAATTCATATAAAGCAGTGGTCCCCAACCTTTTTTGTACTAGGGACCAGTTTCATGCATGAAAATTTTCTGCGGACTGGGTAGAGGTGCGGGGGTTCAAATAACAAAAACCTTTGTCAGTTCAGAGCATGTAATCTGAAACAATTACACTTTATATTACGCAATTGCAATGATTCTACAGCATCATATCAATGCACCATAATCAGTGGGAACTCTGGGCTTGTTTCCCTGCAACTAGAATTTTGTTTGTGGCTCATTTTTTCAAGAGTTAGCTTGGGTCACTGATGTGTGAAACTTCGTACCAGAGTCAAGAGCGGTTGTGGAGGCAAGGGCGGAAACAGTGGTTTTCAAACTAAAATCTCTGCAAGCTGAATGGAAAAAATAGCTTTAATATTAACCACAATTTTTTTTTTTTTTTTGTGGCCCGGTACCAAATGATCTACGGACCAGTACCGGTCCGGGGACCGGGAGTTGGGGACCCTTGATATAAAGAATCTTCATGATATTTGAAATGTTCAGAGCATAATCCAAAACTCAGCTTATGTTTTAATGACGTTCTGCAATCAACACAGCAGTCAGAAGACCCGTGCCACATTATTATCTACTTTTTCAGACGATAAAGACTGTATATTTGAGTGATATTTAAATTTTCTTTGTAAAAATTGGTTTTATTTCCTGTAACTCTATTTAAAGTTATGTTTAAGCTTCAGGCAGCCCTTCACATCTCTCAAACTGACAATACCGTTACACCACCTGTTAAATTTAACTCAAGTGTAGGCAAGATAATCTTGAAAAATGATAGCATGATGCTCCTACCCTGATCTATACAGAAAAATTATTCGATTTTTTTTTTACCATTCTGTTACAGACATGATGGATGGGGTTGATCCTCTGATGAATAATTGTCCTCTGGCTCTTCTGACTGAAAAAGTTATGCTGTATAGTGTTAATGTCTAGAAAGCTGTAAATGACCAACAGAGAGTGGTATTTCCTGTGAACACAACTTTATTAAAACTATGCACAAAATGACAATACAGGTCTTATGCTGGGAGGCGGAGCATGCAAAAAGAAACTGTAAAATGGCTGTCCCTTACATTTATATGTTCGGCGTGATGACGTTACCGAGCAGCTGCGTCACCACGCTGACGAAAATGTAGTTTTCCTTACAACACATATAGTTCAGATTCTTTCCCCAGGTTTCAGCCATGTTTGATTGACAGCTGACATTTGACACTATTCCGGGAGTGGGTGTGGTTTCAGCACCTGCTGCAGACACGCCCCCACCATCTCAGAGCAGAGGGCTGGCAGGTTTCTCAGGATTTTTAAAGCTGGTTTTACATAATTAGCAATATTTTTAAACATCAAATTTGACTGGACAGTTGATAATGCACTTTTGGCTGGTCTGAGACTCAAAACGCATTTACTGATTCACTTGTCAGGGTCTTTAAGTAATTTTCCTTTAATTGGGCTCACCAGGCAAACTAATCGTGACAGGTGTCCGAGATTGACATCAGTGATCCAAAGAGCCCTGAGACAACAAAAAATTGAATGTTTATGACACTAAAATCCTATTTGCATATTAATTTGGAACGCAGCATATTTTATAGCCTGCCAAAGAAAAGGACTCACGAGAAACAGCATGTAGAGTAGAGCCACATCATAAACTACTACAATGAAATATCTTATGGGGGTTTCTTGAATAATTACAACTGCTCCTCATTCAGATGTGTGTTGACAGCCTTCTTCCCCTGACAGTCTGTTATAATCCACCCTTACCTCCACTTGGCCTCCTCTGTCTCTCCTGTGTGTTCCTCTGTCTCTGCTCTGATTACTACACTGTCTGGAAAAAGCTTCCTTGTGAAGTGTTGTCTTCCTGTCTGATTTCCTTTCACCTCCTCTCCTTCAATGTGCTAATCCTCAACTACGGACAGGATAGAGTGTCTAAGTCTGTCTCTCCCACAGATTTTTTTTTTAATAGAAGCCAGAGGCATTGCGCTACCATGTCCCACAACTTTTCAATACAGTTGATGTTAAAATGTCAATCAAACAACAGTTGTCCATCCATCCATCCATCCATCTTCTTCCACTTAATCCTTTTTGGGTCGCGCGGGGGGGGGGGGGCGGCTGGAGCCTATCCCAGCATCTTTGGGCGAGAGGCAGGGTCCACCCTGGACAGATTGCCAGTCCATCGCAGGGCCAACACAGAGAGACAGACAACCATTCACTCTCACAGTCATACCTAAGGACAATTTAGAATCCCCAGTTTGATGCCAATTAACCTAACTTGCATGTTTTTGGCATGTGGGAGGAAACCAGAGAAATCCCGGAGTAAATCCAACAACAACAGTTGTAAAATGTTTTAATTAGAACAAGTTTCATTGAAGTTTACACAAATGAAAACAATTACGACTCCTAATATTTAGAAGTTACAACTGGAATAAAGTCAATACTAAGCTTTTAGAAGTTTACCCAGACACATACCAGCTACTCATCAAAACTGAAGACTGGAGAATTGAACAGGATGAAGAATTGGCATTGGGACTCCTAGAGGAACTGGTTTTGGGCACTTCAAGCTACAGTATTTTGTTTTTATTATTCCCAGTGTACTATAAATTCCAGGATCAATAACTTACTTATTATATTGTGACCATATTTTTCAATCCCAATCAAGGAGAAATAGTAAATATTTGAAACCCTGCAGTGAACACTTTCAGTCTTCTTGTAACTTGACCTTTCTTTCTTTCTTTCAAAATTGTGGTTCCAGTGTGATTTCTAACCAAATATTGCCCCAGATTTGAAATGGAAAAAGTGCTCATTGCTCCAGCTGAGGATCCCAGTGATCATAATTCATAAGAATTACGTGTCAACATGACCGTGCACAGTCATGGCAGGGCCCCATGGTGGGAGATAACTATGATTTGTGCTTCCCATCTTTCACTACATTATAGACACATTCTGAGTTTAATTGTGCATTACATTAATTGCACAACACAAGGAGCGTTTTCTGTGTTATTAGAATGTAAATATGCCATCTGACATTTAAAAGGGTGATATGTTAGAGTAATGGGTCAGATTAGCATTAATATGATGGAGAGAAGTACTGTAAGGGACCTGATTAATAGAAGAACAGATTAATGACTCAGTACCAGTACTCATTTGCCCACACTGTCAGCCTTGCTGTTAAAGCTTGAATCTAGCAGAATACAAATGGCAAATAAGTGAATTGCTAAAATGAACACACACACACACACGCACGCATGCGCGCACACACACACACGCACTCACACACATACACACAGAGTTGAAACCAAATGTTTACAAACACTGTATAAAAACACATAGGGTTGTATTACAATGACGCGGTCCATAACCAGTTGTCACTGATGCAGAACGCATTCATGAGCGTTTCCAAGTTCATTTCCTTATCACAGCAGCGTACAAACGAATTTTCTGCCGGGCACATCATGCAAAAAGGTTTATCTAATTATTCAGAAGTGTGTTTTGGATAGTCCAACGCGCTCCTGCCCAGCCCTTTAATGCACAGAGGTGCATTATGTAAAGTGAACTGTGATCACGACTGCTTGTTTAAGACAGGTTTTGCTCTGGCCAAAGCCTGTGCGGGTAAGTGGAAATGCATGCGATAGTAACGCTGCTTGGTAATAAGGAAGACATCAATCACAGTTCAATTAAATTAAATTCAATTTATTTATATAGCGCCAAATCACAACACAAGGTTATCTATCTCAAGGCACTTTACAAAAGAGCGGGTTTAGGCCACACTCTCAAATCTACAGAAAACCAGCAGAGACCCCTAAGAACAAGTACTGTGGTGACACAGGCCAGGAAATACTTCCCTTTAATGGGAAGAAACCTCAAGCGGAACAATAGCTCATAGAGGACGGCCATCCGCCTCGACCGGCTGGGTTGAAAAGAGTTGAATAGAGGTGATATTTAGAGCAGACGAGGCAGTTTTAACTATAGGCTTTATCAAAGACAAAGGATTTCAACCTACTCTTAAATAAAGAGAGAGTCTCTGCTTCCCGAACTGAATTGGGGAGATGGTTCCACAGCAGGGGAGCCTGAGACCTTGGGGACCACAAATAGTTTGGAAATTTGGGAGTGCAAAGCTCTACTTGGATGATAGAGAACTATGACTTTTTGCTGGGAAGTAGGAGCCAGGCCATTAAGGGCTCTATAAGTTAGAAGTAAAATCATGAATTCAATTCTAAATTTTATTGGGAGCCAATGTAAAGAAGCTAAAACTGGAGTTATGTGATCTCTTCTTCCTGTTGTCGTCAGTATACGTACAGCTACATTTTGAATGAGCTGGAAAATCTTTATAGACTAATTAGCACTAATTGGTCTGGAGGTGATAAAGGTGTGGGCAAGTTTCTCTGCATCTTTCTGAGACAGGATGGGCCTAATTTTAGAAACATTACGCAGATGGAAGAAGGCAGTCTTAGAAGTTTGCTGTATATGAGAGTTTAAAGACATATTCAATTCAATTCAGCTTTATTTATATAGTGCCATATCACAACAAAAGTCATCTCATAGCACTACCAAATGCAGGGAAAACCCCACAATTGTAGAAAGACCCAGCAATCAGACGATCCCTCGTGAGCAAGCACTTAGCGACAGTGACAGAGAGGAAAAACTCCCATTTAACAGGAAGAAACCTCCAGCAGAACCAGGCTCAGGGAGGGGCAGTCATCTGCTGCGACTGGCTGGGGGTGAGGGGATAGAGAGGATGAAGAGAACAGACATATCTTGGTCAAAGACTACTCCAAGGTTCCTAACAGTACAATTAGAAGCCAGAGCAATCCCATCTAGTGTTGCCATCTTTCAAGAAAAGAGTTCTAGCCTGATTGGGGCCAAGGACAATAACTTCAGTTTTATCTGTGTTTAACAGTGGAAAGTTGTAGTTCATCCAGGTTTTAATATCCTTAAGACACTCCTGGAGTGAACCCAAACGGCTGGGATCATCTGGGTTGATAGATAAATATAGTGTCATCAGTGTAACAATGAAAGTGAATAGAATATTTCCTCAAAATATCTCCTAAAGGCAGCATGTATTCAATTCAATTCAACGCAATTCAATTCAACTTTATTTATATAGCACCATTTCACAACAACAGTCATCTCATAGCACTATCAACTGTAGGGGGAACCCCCACAGTTGCAGAAAGACCCCAGCAATCAGGCGATCCCCTGTGAGCAAGCACTTGGCGACGGTGGAGAGGAAAAACTCCCTTTTAACAGGAAGAAACCTCCAGCAGAACCAGGCTCAGGGAGGGGCAGTCATCTGCTGGGACTGGCTGGAGGGTGAGGGGATAGAGAAGATGAAAAGAACAGACATGTAGAGAGCAAACAGCACGATGGGGACTCAATCTATGGGAGAGAACAAACAGATGTTAATGACCAGCAAAAAAAAAATATTTCATTGAGAGTGAAGAAAGGAGTGAGGCCCAGTGCATTGAGGCCCAGTGAGGCCCAGTGCATGTACAGTTGATGTACTGTTTACGTTACACAGTGGATATAAAAAGTCTACACACCCCTGCTGAAATGCAAGGTTTTTGTGATGTAAAAAAATTAGACCAATAATAAACACTACAAAACTTTTTCCACCATTAATGTGACCTATAACCTGTACAACCCAATTGAAAAGCAAACTGATATCTTTTAAGGGGAAAAATAAGAAATAAAAAATATGCAATAACCTGGTTGCATAAATATACACACCCTTAAACTAATACTTTGTTTCAGCACTTTTGGCTTTTATTACAGCACTCAGTTTTGTTTTTGTTTTTGTTTTTTTTTGGGGGGGGGGTAGGAGTCTATCAGCGTGGCACATCTTGATGTGACAATATTTGGCCACTCTTCTTTACAAAAATGCTCCAAATCTGTCAGATTGCGAGAGCATCTCCTGTGCACAGCCCTCTTCAGGTCACCCCACAGATGTTTGATCGGATTCACGTCTGGACTCTGGCTGAGCCGTTCCAAAACTTTAATCTTCTTCTGGTGAAGCCATTTTTTGTTGATGTGGATCTCTGCTTTGGGTCATTGTTGTGCTGAAAGATGAAGTTCCTCTTCAGCTTTCTAGCACAAGCCTGAAGGTTTTGTGCCAATACTGACTGGTATTTGGAACTGTTCATAATTCCCTCCACCTTGACTAAGGCCCCAGTTCCAGCTGAAGAAAAACAGCCCCAAAGCATGATGCTGCCACCACCATGCTTCACTGTAGGTATGGTGTTCCTTTGGTGATGAGCAGTGTTGTGTTTGTGCCAAATATACCTTTTGGAATTATGGCCAAAACATTCCTGTCGCTAGACGGGAGATTGTTGTCACATGTACTAAACAGCCAGTACTTGCCAGAAATTCCTGCAGCTCCTTCAATGTTGCTGTCGGCCTCTTGGCAGCCTCCCTGACCAGTTTTCTTTTCATCAATTTTGGAGGGATATCCAGCTCTTGGTAATGTCACTGCTGTGCCATATTTTCTCCACTTGATGATGACTGTCTTCACTGTGTTCCATGGTATATTTCATGCTTTGGAAATTCTTTTGTACCCTTCTCCTGACTGATACCTTTGAACAATGAGATCCCTCTGATGCTCTGGAAGCTTTCTGCAGACCATGGCTTGTGCTGTAAGATGTGATTACAAAAATGTCAGGAAAAGCCTACTAGAACAGCTGAACTTTATTTGGGGTTAATAAGAGGCACTTTAAATTGTGGCAGGTGTGTGCCGACTCACACTGAACATGAGTTTGAATGTAATTGGTTAATTCTGAACACAGCCACATCCCCAGTTATACCAGGATGTGCATATGTATCCAAACAGGTTATTGTAAGTTTTTTTTTTAATTTTTCCCCTTAAAAGATTTCAGTTTGTTTTTTAATTGGGTTGTACAGGTTATAGGTCACATTAATGGGGGAAAAAAGTTTTGAAATGATTAATCTTGGTCTCATTTTTTTTAGATCACAAAAACCTGGCATTTGAATCGGGGTGTGTAGACTTTTTATATCCACTGTATAATGTAAACAGTATTGGTCCAAGTACCAATCCATGAGGAACTCTATAGCTAACTGTAGTCTGGATAAAGGACTTGTTGTGGGCATAAACAAACTGGGAACGGTCTGATAAATAAGAATGGAACCATCTTAGCGTTGTTCCTATCAAATCAATTTGCTGTTCTAGTCTCTGGTGACACCCAGTAAGTTATTTTAAAGAGAACAAATGGGGAAGATATAGCTAATGCTGGGCTGAAAAATCAGCTGAATGGTTTAATGTAGTGCACACAGATGCAACACACAGACATGGTTTGAAACTTCAGGAAAAGAGGAAGATGCCTATGTAAATTTTCATCAACTTTCATAAAATGGAAGGATCATTAACAGTGGTGTAGAAACTGCTCCTGGCCCGTGGGGGACTGAGTGCTCCCTCTCCTGCTGCTTTTACCAACTGATGGTTTTGTGTCTCCTGCAGGGGTCTGCCGAGGTTTGTGGCTCTCTGTCCCAGTCCCTTCCAGGTGAAAGGGAAGGAGGAGATCTGGCACGGCATCCCATCTGCCGCTGACCTCAACCATGAAGCAAGCCTCCTCTCAGCAGCCCCTCCTGTGGCAGTCGGGGTGCCCGCAGCTTGAGAACCCTGACTGTAGAAGCATGGTGCAGGCAGCCTGGGCCTGGTTGGCAACCTGGGGGTGCATAGCCGCAGACAGATGTAGACGCATCTTCTGTCTCTCTGGGAAGTTACACTGAAAAGTAAAACCCTGTTCATTCATTTCTTCATTCCCCCTAAAAATAAACACATTGATGCCTAATAAGTCTATGATGAAAACAAAAATGTGGATGGAATAAAAATTTTCAGACTGACACACCTCCCCCCATGCATCACATCCACACCAGAATGCACACATGATCCCTGTCCATTCATTCATTCCCCTAAAAAAATCATAAATTAATGCCTAATCTAATGACTTCAACGGTAAGTCCACAATTAAAATGAGAATGTGGTCTCACCATCAAGTCTCTCCATTAAAATAACAGAAAATCCCAGCACAAGCTGTTTCCTCATGAACTCTGGAGCTGCATAATTTGAAATAGCATTAAACAATGCGTTTCTGACAACAGATCAACTTTTTCCTGATCAAAAGCGTATTGTCGTAACATGCGCCATATTACCAGTGCGCATGAGATTGTGTGCCGCCATACCTCTTTGAAATTACTCTCCACTTCCCAGTACTGTCTACTGGTAATGAGATGGCATGATGCAAAGCATAATAAACAGACAATGCAAT
Source organism: Pholidichthys leucotaenia (assembly GCA_020510985.1). NCBI lineage: Eukaryota > Metazoa > Chordata > Actinopteri > Cichliformes > Pholidichthyidae > Pholidichthys > Pholidichthys leucotaenia. The sequence goes on along the minus strand of CM035845.1, from coordinate 31,848,166 downwards.
GAAAGAAACTAACAACAACATTGGCGTATGGAACTTCAGCACAAAAGACAGATGATAACTGTCAAAATAGGGCCCATAGCCTTTTTTTTCCCTCACTGTCTGATATTAAATCAGACTAAACTTTTTCCCATTTTAAGGTAATTTACGATTACCACAATTATGTGTATTTGCAAAATAACTTTTATATTTGCTAAATATTTTAAGAGAATGTTTTTATTATTTTCTTAACAACAGAAAGTTGTTAAGAAACAGAAGTCTATATACACTAAGATCAATATGCCTTCAAACAGTTTGTGAAAGCCTAGATGATAATGTCAGGGCTTTGGAAGCTTCTGAGAGGCTAACTGACAACATTTGACTTAATTGGAGACACACCTGTGGGTGTATTTTAAGACACACCTCAAACACACTGCTTCCTTGTGTGGCATCATGGAAAAATCAAATGAAATCAGCCAAGATATCAGGAAGAGAACTGTGGACCTCTACAAGTCTGGTTCATCCTTGGGTACAATTTCCAGATGCCTGAAGGTGTCAAATTCATCTGTTCAATTACATTCAAGTATAAACACCATAAGAATGTTCAGCCATAATAGCGCTCAGGTAGAAGACATGTTCGGTATCATAGAGATAAATGTGCTTTGGTGCGAAATGTGCATATCAACTGCAAACTCCAAACGAACAAAAGCAAAACACCTTGTGAAGACAGCACGAGTCCCACCCCCCCATTATGTGCTCATTCTACTGGGGCACCATTGAGATCATCCTCACCAGCTGCATCACTGTGTGGTACGGAAGCTGCATTGCCTCCTGCCGGAAGACTCTACAACGCACAGTGAAAGCAGCCAGCAAGATCATTGGTGCCTCTCTGCCCCCCCTCTCAGACATCTACCTTACTTGCAGAGTTATCAGCATTGCAAGCGACACCTCCCATTCCTCCCACCCCCTGTTCAGCCCCCTGTCCTCAGGGAAAAGGTACCGGACCCTCCGGGCCCACTCCACAAGACTGCTAAACAGCTTTGTTCACCAGGCCATCAGGATCCTGAACTCTGCCCACTCCGCCCCGCCCCGCCCTGCCCTTGCCCCTGGACTGTAACACACTCACCCATACCATAACTTTACCTCAACTGTTTGCAAAGAAAGACTTGGCACACCAACAGCACCACATCTGCTGCTGTGTGTTCTGCACCTTAATGCAGCCATTTGCACAAATGCCTGCTGCTGTCTGTCATTGCAATACTGATCATGCGCAGACCAATCTGTCACTGTCTGCACCCTTGTTACCACATTGAACTTGCAGTTTACCGGTATTATGGTTTACTGTACATAGGATTGCTGTGTTTTTACCGTTATTTGCACTACGGATGGTATTACTGTACATAGATTGTTGTTGTTGTTTTCCATCCATATTCTTTCTTGTCTTATATATTGTGCACATCACTAAGAGTGAGAGAAACAGCATTTCAATTCTACTGTATGTCCTGTACATATAGAAGTACTGACAAATAAAAACCTTTGAATCTCTTAATGACCATTGTTACATTGGGAGGAAAAAGGAGGAAGCTTGCAAGCCTGAGAACACCATCCCAAATGTGAAATATGGCAGCTTCACGTTGTGGGGGTGTTTTGCAGGAGGGACTGGTGTACTTCACAAAACAGATGTCATCATGAGGAAAGAACATTATGTGGAAATATTGAAGCAACATCTCAAGACATCAGTCAGGAAGTTAAAGCTTGGGCACAAAGGGGTCTTCCAAATGGAAGACACAGGGCCATGTAGGTTTGGATTTTTTCCCCCCTTAATCATAAACACCTTCATTTAAAAACTGCATTTTGTGTTTACTTGTGTTTTCTTTGTCTAATATTTAAATTTGTTTGATGATCTGAAACATTCAAGTGTGACAAACATACAAAAAATGTCAAATCAGAAAGGGGGCAAACACTTTTTCACACCACTGTGTGTGTGTGTGTGTGTGTGTGTGTGTGTGTGTGTGTGTGTGTGTGTGTGTGTGTGTGTGTGTGTGTGAAACAAGCAACTAGCCCTATGGAAACAAGCCCCAAAAAAGCCCAACAAGCAACTTACCACATTGTGTAAAAGACAGGCTGCTTGATAACAGTATAGATATATAGATTTATTTTTGTTTGCAGTGAATTGACTGTAAATACAGTCTATATATATCCAGTGTCTCACAAAAGTGAGTGCACCCCTCACATTTTTGTAAATATTTTATTATATCTTTTCATGGGACAACACTGAAGATATGACATTTTGATACAATGTAAAGTAGTCAGTGTACAGCTTGTGTAATGGTGTAAATTTGCTGTCCCCTCAAAATACAGCCATTAATGTCTAAACCACTGGTAACAAAAGTGAGTACACCCCTAAGTGAGAAATGTCCAAATGGTGCCCAAAGTGTCAATATTTTGTGTGGCCACCATTATTTTCCAGCACTGCCTTAACTCTCTTGGGCATGGAGTTCACTAGAGCTTTACAGGTTGCTACTGAAATCCTCTTCCACTCCTCCATGATGACATCGCAGAGCTGGTGGATGTTCGAGACCTTGCGCTCCTCCACCTCCCGTTTGAGGATGCCCCACAGATGCTCAACAGGGTTTAGATCTGGAGACATGCTTGGCCAAGTCCATCACCTTTTCCCTCAGTTTCTTAAGTAAGGCAGTGGTCGTCTTGGAGGTGTGTTTGGGGTCATTGTCACGTTGGAATATTGCCCTGCGGCCCGGTTTCCGAAGGGAGGGGATCATGCTCTACTTCAGTATGTCACAGTACATGTTGGCATTCATGGTTCCCTCAATGAACTGTAGCTCCCCAGTGCTGGCAGCACTCATGCAGCCCCAAACCATGACACTCCCACCACCATGCTTGACTGTGGGCAAGACACACTTGTCTTTGTACTCCTAACCTGGTTGCCGCCACACACATTTGACACCATCTGAATCAAATAAATTTATCTTGATCTCGTCAGACCACAGGACATGGTTCCAGTAATCCATGTCCTTAGTTTGCTTGTCTTCAGCAAACTGTTTGCGGGCTTTCTTGTGCACCATCTTTAAAAGGGGCTTCCTTCTGGGATGACAGCCATGCAAACCAATTTGAAGCAGTGTGCGTCATATGGTCTGAGCACTGACAGGCTGACCCCCCCACCCCTTCAACCTCTGCAGCAATGCTGGCAACACTCATACATCTATTTTCAAAAGGCAACCTCTGGATATGACACCAAACATGTGCACTCATCTTCTTTGGTCAACCATGGCAAAGCCTGTTCTGAGTGGAACCTGTCCTGTTAAATGTGTGGTCTTGGTCAACGTGCTGCAGCTCAGTTTCAGGGTGTTGGCAATCTTTTTATAGCCTAGGCCATCTTTATGTAGAGCAACAATTCTTTTTTCAGATCCTCAGAGTTCTTTGCCATGAGGTGCCATGTTGAACTCCCACTGACCAACAGATGAGACAGTGTCAGAGCGATAACACCAAATTTAACACACCTGCTCCCCATTCACACCTGAGACCTTGTAACACTAATGAGTCACATGACACTGGGGAGGGAAAATGGCTTATTGGGCACAATTTGGACATTTTCACTAGGGGTGTGCTCACTTTTGCTGCCAGCGGTTTAAACATTAATTTCTGTGTGTTGAGTTATTTTGAGGGGACAGCAAATTTACAATTTTACAAATTTACAATTTGAAAAATTTAGCAATTTTAGTTATACAAGCTGTACACTGACTACTTTACATTGTATCAAAGTATCATATCTTCAGTGTTGTCCCATGAAAAGATATAATAAAATATTTACAAAAATGTGAGGGGTGTACTCACTTTTGTGAGATACTGTATGTATGCACATATATAGCCATGGACAAAATTGTTGGTACCCCTCTGTTAATGAAAGAAAAACCCACAATGGTCACAGGGTGTTGGCAATCTTTATGACTTTTCATCCATTCTTACATTGCACATAACTCTCACACTGCTTTTTACTTCATTCACATTATATCACTGAATCTGAGTTCACATTGAAATACTGTATGACTGTATATTTTTTTCATATATTTCTGCAAACTGTGGATAGTCTGAGTAAATAACTGCATATATTCCTGTATATATTTGCATCCTTTTATAGAAACGTGGACAGACTGTAATTTACTGTACATACTCTGTTGTCATTGAATCCTTATTTAAATCTTATTTAAATCCTCCACCTGAACAACGAGAGCAAGTTTTTAGCCAATGTCAAATTCCTTGTATGTGTTGTGCATACTTGGCCAATAAAGCTGATTCTGATTCTGATTCTGAGAAATAACTTGAATCTGACAAAAGTGGTAATAAATAAAAATTCTATGAAAATTAACCAATGAAAATCAGACAATGCTTTTGAATTGTGGTTCAACAGAATTATTTTAGAAAACAAACTCATGAAACAGGCCTGGACAAAAATGATGGTACCCCTAGAAAAGATTCAACTTTATTATTTATTTATATAGCGCCACTTCACAACAACAGTCATCTCATAGCACTATCAACTGTAGGGAGGACCCCCACAGTTGCAGAAAGACCCCAGCAATCAGGCGATCCCCTGTGAGCAAGCACTTGGCGACGGTGGAGAGGAAAAACTCCCTTTTAACAGGAAGAAACCTCCAGCAGAACCAGGCTCAGGGAGGGGCAGTCATCTGCTGCGACTGGCTGGGGGGTGAGGGGATAGAGAAGAAGAAAAGAACAGACATGTAGAGAGCAAACAGCACGATGGGGACTCAATCTATGGGAGAGAACAAACAAATGTTAATGACCAGCAAAAAAAAAATATTTCATAGAGAGTGAGGAAAGGAGTGAGGCCCAGTGCATTACTGGAGGTCCCCCGGCTGACTAAACCTATTAGCAGCATAACTAAGGGAGGGTTCAGAAAACACATGATCCCTCCCTAATTGTAGGCTATATCAAAAAGGTAGGTTTTAGCCCTATTCTTAAAAACAGAGATCGAGTCTGACTCCCGAATCCAGATTGGCAGCTGATTCCACAGGAGAGGAGCTTGATAACTGAAGGCTCTGCCTCCCATTGTACTTTTGGAGATTCTAGGTATTACAAGTAAACCTGCATTTTGGGAGCGTAGTGCTCTGTTAGGATGATACGGTAGTATCAGATCTTTTAAATAAAAAGGAGCCTGATTGTTTAGAGCTTTGTAAGTAAGAAGAAGGATTTTAAACTTAATTCTAAACTCTATGGGAAGCCAATGAAGGGAGGCCAGAACCGGAGAGATATGATCTCTCTTTCTAGTACCTGTTAAAACTCTTGCTGCAGCATTTTGGATCAGCTGAAGACTTTTTAAAGATGTTTTAGGACAACCTGATAATAAAGAATTACAATAATCTAATCTCGAGCTAACAAAAGCGTGGATCAGCTTCTCAGCATCACTCTGAGACAAGATGCTCCTAATCTTGGCAATATTACGCAAATGATAGAAGGCAGTCTTAGAAACAAATTTAATATGTGAATTGAAGGACAAATCCTGATCAAAAATAATAGATTGAAAATAATGTGACCATAGGGACATGTTCAACCAAGATGTGTCCTCTAATTAACATCACAGGTGTCTACAAACTTGTAATCAGTCAGTCGGCCTATTTAAAGGGTGACAAGTAGTCACTGTGCTGTTTGGTGACATGGTGTGTACCACACTAAACATGGACCAGAGGAAGCAAAGGAGAGAGTTGTCTCAGGAGATTAGAAAGAAAATTATAGACAAGCATGTTAAAGGTAAAGGCTATACGACTATTTCCAAGCAGCTTGATGTTCCTGTGACTACAGTTGCACATATTATTCAGAAATTTAAGATCCACGGGACTGTAGCCAGCCTCCCTGGATGTGGCTGCAGGAGTTGATGGATAATACGAATGGTAACAAAAGAGTCCAGAACAACCTCTAACCACATTCAAGGTGAACTCCAAGGTCAAGGTACATCAGTGTCAGATCGCACCATCCGTCATTGTTTGAGCCAAAGTGGACTTCATGGGAGATGACCAATGAGGACACCACTGTTGAAAACTAATCATAAAAAAAGCCAGATTGGAATTTGCCAAACTGCATTTTGACAAGCCACAAAGCTTCTGGGAGAATGTCCTATGGACAGACGAGACAAAAGTGCAACTTTTTGGCAAGACACATCAGTTCTGTGTTCACAGACGCAAAAATGAAGCATACCAAGAAAAGAACACTGTCCCTACTGTGAAACATGGAGGAGGTTCTGTGATGTTCTGGGGCTGCTTTGCGGCATCTGGCACAGGGTGTCTTGAATCTGTGCAGGGTACAATGAAATCTCAAGACTATCAAGGTATTCTAGAGAGAGATGTGCTGGCCGGTGTCAGACATCTTGGTCTCAGTCGCAGGTCATGGGTCTTGAAACAGGATAATGACCCAAAACACACAGCTAAAAACACCCAAGAATGGCTAAGAGCAAAACATTGGACTATTCTAAAGTGGCCTTCTATGAACCCTGATCTAAATCCAATTGAACATCTGTGGAAGGAGCTGAAGCATGCCGTCTGGAGAAGGCACCCTTCAAACCTGAGACAACTGGAGCAGTTTGCTCATGAGGAGTGGGCCAAAATACCTGCTGAGAGGTGCAGAAGTCTCATTGACAGTTACAGAAATCGTTTGATTGCAGTGACTGCCTCAAAAGCTTGTGCAACAAAATATTAAGTTAAAGGGTACCATCATTTTTGTTCAGGCCTGTTTCATGAGTTTGTTTTTTAACCCCTTGCACTCTGGTCAATTTCCCTAAAAACGCCAAAAAAATAACATGCCCAAAGTAAATCAAAAGCTGTTCTTCAAGCCTTTGCAGCATCTTCATGGGGTTGGTCTCATTTAAAAGAAAACACTTTGAATTTTTTGGCAAAACAGTCATAATCTCTCTAAGTGCTCCGGCCACTGAGTAACAGTCATCTAAACATAGTGAACTTGAAGAAAATAAATTTCGCCTGGGTGTTTTTTTGGATACAAATGCTTGCAAATAACACATAACTTCAGATCCGGGCTGGAAAATGCAATAGAAATGTAGAACCAAGTGTTATCCAGCTGAGGTCAAAATTTTGTAACAATACGACAAAAAATGAATATATTACACAGCTTTGTTCTCAGGTTGTTCCCAGGCGTTTTTGAACTGTGCCAAATTGTGCCAAATGGCACAGTTTGGAAAAACGTCTGTAACTTTTGAATGATTCAATATAGAAGCTTCATCTTGGGCTCTAATGAAAGGTGACACTCAGGGCTGTGTGTGTGTGTGTGGGGGGGGGTTGTTTATTCATTCATTCATGAATTAATGAACAAACAAGCCCCCACACACAAAGAAGCATGCCACGTAAAAAATATGTGGCTTTTTTTTTACAAGAAAAAATAACCTACAGTGCACTAAAAATTATTCTAAAATATTTGTAATGTAGAAGATAACAACTCCCCCCCCCCGCTACAGAGGACGGACATCGGCCATCGCTACATGACGGAACAGTCATGTGGCGATGTGGCGACCGCGGCGCACAGTCCCCGCGGTCCCCGCCCCCCACCCTCCCGCTACAGAAGAGTAGCGGGGGGGGGGGGGCGTTTACGGTCCGGACGCGGCGCACGAACCGTGTACCACGGCGCACGGACTTCGGACTTCGTGCGCCGCACAGTTGTAATTTACCGATCGGTCAAAAGTCATTTTTGATTACAATTTTCAGGGATAAAGAATAATTTAGCTTCTAACACTTACCTGTCCACACCAGCATGTGGACGGTCTATGATGACCATGGATGAGAATCCTAAACGTCTACTTGGCTGGGACAGCACCGCCTGTGGCTGAACAGGCCGATGCGCGAATGGCAGTCCCTGTTACACAGGTCGCACTTGTGGGTGGTCTCTGTGCTGCTGGGTCTGTGGCGATTCTTCCTGCGGGTCCTTTTTTCATCTGCTGCAGCAGTCAGTCTCTCTTCACCCAGCCTTACACAAAACAGCTTTCGAACTTCTGTGCTTCAATTGGCTCGCTGCATTCGCAGCCGTTGGTAGGCGGGTCCTTCTTGCTAGGTTTTCAGTCATTGGTTCTTCAAGGTTTCAGAAACCCAATTCAAGGCTCTTATTAGTCGAATGAGAGGTCAATCACATCTAAACCAATCAAAGCACTCCTTTGGCTTTCTGTTCGAGGCTGTGTCTGTAGTGGAAGAACGGAAATGCAGCTTTTTTTTTCAGTGCCTCCTAGGACGCAGTGCCCTCGTGCGCACTCGTGCGCCCTCGTGCGCTCTAGGACGCAGAGACGTGCCCGTCCGCGGTACACCGGAGTGCAAGAGGTTAAAATAATTCTGTTGAACCACAATTCAAAAGCATTGTCTGATTTTCGTTGGTTAATTTTCATAGAATTGTTATTTATTACCATTTTTATCAGATTCAAGTTATTTCTGTGACCACTGTGGGGTTTTCTTTCATTAACAGAGGGGTACCAACAATTTTGTCCACGTCTGTACACACACACACACACACACACACACACACACACACACACACACACACACACACACACTGTGTGTGTGGGGGGGGGGGCTAAAAAGTTCATAGGCTGAAATGTTCATAGTTGTCAAATTTGACCAAATGTAGTTTATTTTTCATATAGTCTCCCCTTCAGTCAACACACGTCTTCCATCAGTGTTGCAGTGCTTGGATCCCTGTGGTTGAAAAATAAACCATATTTGGTCAAAATCTGACCACTATAAACTTTTCAGCCCCTCCTCCTCACACACACACACACACACACACACACACACACACACACACACACAGACAGAGTGGGGAAAATAAGTATTGAACGTGTCAAGATTTTTCCCATTGAACCTGACATTTTCACCAGATATCAATCACAACCCAAGTAATCCATACAAGAAATCAAGGCAACTGTGTTCACAAAACAAGTTATATTTAATAAAGTGGAACAGTTAAACTGAACATTTCCAAGGCATGCACATAAACCATAAAATTAAACAATTTGTCGACAATAAAAATCTGCGTCAACAAATTTTTATGATTGACGTTATCAATAACGTCAACTAATCGTTTCAGCCCTAATTGATTATACCACCAAACTTGGGACACAGGTTCATCCTGCAGGGCTGTATGCTAACTTTTTTGCTCATAGGACTACTAGTACTACAGAGGTTCATAGTCATGTAGCACAAGAGAAAAACTTGTAGCACGAAAACAAGATCTGTTATGTCTCTAAAATTGACTGCAAGGATAAGGACCTGTACTTCCATAGCACTTTTCTAGTTTCAAAGACCACTTAAAGCACTTCAATATTGTCGGGCAAGTTACTAATAAATAGTAACTAATTACAGTTACTCTTTACTTCTTTTCAAAAGTAACTGAGTTACTTTACCAATTACTGCATGATTTAAGTAACTAGTTACTTGGAAAAGTAATTTTCACATTACTTATAAATGCATACTTAACCCCTTAGCACTCCTGCCAACTTCCAGCCAATGTGAAATGTTCTGTGGGTGGAAAACTAGAATTTTAAGAGGCTAAGAAAGAAGATCTTTCATTATTCACCATTACACATTGTTATCTGTCACATAATTAAGACAAAAACACTGCATGGCCAGATTAGCAAAATTGATCTAAATATTATTTTGTAACTAAAATGTAATGATTCACTGCATCAATTTTTGTTGGTTTTTTAGATCCAGTAAAATGTCTCCCACAACCTGACCTTGATCTATTGACTTTTTTTGTTTTTAATTTGTTCAGTCAAGTAGGAGTTAGCACTCTCAGATGAATAATTTGGTCAGAAGCCATAGAGAGGATGTAAGTAATTATTAGACTCCATATACTACAATAATTGTGTAGCAACAGTTTTTTTTTTAAACTTTGGAGAAAATTGGAAATATACTAACACACACATACCTGATTTATACCTCTAGATTTAAATCCCTTACCATTTCAGTCAGTGTCCAGCCAATGTAATATGTTCCACGAGTGGGACATCTTGCACACATAGCAAGATCATTTAATTAACGGATTAAATTACGGGCTTATGAATGTCAGGCTAAAAACAGACCGTTTCAGACAGAACTTTTAGAACATGTTCAGTCTGCTTTATCCTACCTTGAGAGCTCTTATTGTGGGAAAAATCTGAAGAAAATCAACACAATATTGCCAGTAATTTACTCATTTTGGAGTGAGAATTGGCAACACTGCATAAAGCTGTCCATGTTTATCTTACCTTAATTATATGGATGTAATCCGATGTACAGCGATCCAAAGAAAATGTCCATTATCCACAGTCCAAATGTCTGCTGTGACAGAGACATGATCCAGTCCCTCAAATTCCTTTTGGAGATCAAAGTCCATTTTTGAATAATCTTTATCCAGGGAACAAGTAAACGTATTTTAATTTTAGTGGATCGCAGTCCAGCTGTCTGATAAAAAGTGTTGTCATGTCTTCGGTCTGGAACGATGTATCTGGCAATCAGTTGGTTTAATTCTTGCTGGGTCACAAACTGTCCAGATGCATACAGTACCTGTGATAGAAATCCAGCCGTGGCTGTTGAAACAAGTATTTCCACTTTACATCCAGCCATAGCTGTTCAAAATCCAGTAGATCCACTTCACGGTGTTGTTAGCAAAGCATAGCACTAGCTTTGCCATAGCTGAAGATTGCTGTAAGTCTCAACTGGCACTTTAGTTTGCAATCCACCAATATACTTTTGTCTCTAAGCGTGACAAAGGAAAAATAATCTATTTCCACAAAAACCAAAGTAGCATCATCTTTTCCTCTGCTCAGTAATTAAGACTCAGGCTCTCTGCAACAGGTCCCGTCGACTGACAACTGCATCAGCTACGTATGGTCAGGTTGTATGTTCATTTACTTGCACTAAAAATATCTATCCATATTAATAAAACGAGTAACACATCTGATCAAATTTTAGTAACTGTAACGCATTACTGAATTTTTAAACAGTAACTGTGTTACACACCATGTTACTGCAGAAGTAGTGGTGTTACAGTAACGCGTTCCTCCCAACCCTGCACTTCACTAGTACTATCCCTCTATTCTAAGGGCCTATCAGAGACGGATACCTAGAAACCATTTAGAATCACCCATTAACCTAACATGCATGTCTTTGGACTGTAGGAAGAAACCAGAGCACCTGGAGTAAACCCACACAGCATAGGGAGAACATGCAAACTCTACACAGAAAAGTTCCTACCTCTGCCTGCCTGCCTGGGGATTCAAACCCGGCACCTTCTAGCTGTTAGGCAACAGTGCTAACCACTGTACCACTGTGCTGCCCTGTATCATCGTGCAAGTAGTACAGTTTAATTATTGAAAATACAGTATTGATAATTAAAAACAACTTGTCAAGGTCTAGAAATTATTTTAAATTTACATACATTTCCACATCAGTCATCAATCCTAACCACCTATCTAGGAGAACTGCACTGCTACTGTATCTGTGGGAGATTGTTGAGGTATGAATTTTTGCTGGTGGAACTCGGGAGAGATAGGGTTGAGGTGGAGGCCAGTTGAGGTGGTTTGGGCATCTGATCAGGATGCCTCCTGGACGCCTCCCACTTGAGGTGTTTCGGGCACGTCCCACTGGGAGAAGACCCCGGGACAGACCCAGGGCTCGCTGGAGAGACTATGTCTCCCAGTTGGTTTGAGAACGTCTTGGTATCCTCTCTGAAGAGCTGGAGCAGGTGGCTGGGGAGAGGAAAGTCTGGGCTTCTCTGCTTGAACTGCTGCCTCCGCGACCTGGACCTCCGGAAAACTGGTAGAAGATGGATGGATGGAACTCGCGACTGCAGCTTGCCAATTGTAGTTTTAAAGTGGTATAATAGGAGTTTGAAAGTGGCTATACACACAAACGGGTCTGTTTCTCGTCGCATTGGTGCCATGTCAGTTCATTAATTCTTAGCACAGACCAATTTTTACGTTGCATGTGTGACATATATGTTACACTGTACAGCCCTGCCCTGTCTCTTTAACTATGGGTTTGTGGTCAAAAGGTTAAAGGTCAAGGTCTGCATCCCCTGTCCCCTATTACTATAGGATGAGTAAATCTAGGGTCACCAGACTTGGCACACAGGTTGGTACACCCTGATCTTTGACTATGGGTTTGAGGTCAAAAGGTCAGAGGTCAAGGTTTTAAATGTGTAGGGATGCAAAAGGCATGGGTCTGCTTCTCAGTTGAGTGCATCCTAGTTATAATGTGGCACATATTTAGTGTAACTTTGCCTTACACTTAGGACATTTTGATCTCTTTTGGGATGACTGTCGTTCTGTTTCCACACGTAATCTTCAGGGATACTGTAACAAGCTTTTGTCAGTGTTTCCCCGAGTCTTTAGGTTTTCTCTGTTCAGGTGAACTCCTGATCACAGCCCATGACAGTCCATGAATTACAATGTTTCATCAGCTATTTTTCCTCTCTAATTATGTTTTTTGCTGCATTAGCAGTATGCTTGAGATAACAGTTATGCTGGAAAAAAGACCATTCATAATTAAGCTTCTGTGGACTGTAAAAGGGTCAACATGGCAACCTGAAGTTTCTAGATGTTAAGAAAGTTACTTGTGGGACTTCTTCCAAACGTCTCATTAGATTTAAAGATGCACTCCGGTGGATATAAATGTCCCACATAAACAATTGTCTAAAATGGTATCTTATGCCCTTTTTTTCTGCAAACAAAACCTTTCATTGTCTTACAGTTTTGTGTCAAAATGTTTTTCACCCCCCCCCCCAAAAAAACAAAAAAACGCCAGGATCTGTGATTACTAGACCCAACCACATACCACAAGGCTACTAGTGGCTAGTACTACATTATCAAAATACATCCTATGATAAAAAGATTTAGTGGTTGAAGGACATGTCCAGTTGTATGCACGGTGGACCAGCATAATGACTGAAACTGACATCAATCCTTAAAAGCAGTTGAATGGTAAAACCCATCTTAATTTGGGTCAAGTTTTCAAAGCACCTGATTAAAACATGCTAACTAGCCTGGAGGATAACTTCAGTTAGGCCAGAGAGTCCTGACTGGCTCAACACTACTGACATGCAAGTGCTACGTATAGTTGCATTACCAAAAACGCTCAGTCTAAACTCACCTTTTTACAGGGGGAGGGGCTTAAGTGAAATTTTAAAGCAATAAAAAAACAGTCATGAGACAGTTCAGTGATTTTGCTCTTGATATTGCATGTCTTTAAGTCATTAAAAAAACATGTTACAGACATGTTTTTTTCTTAAATTTTTTCTTAAATTTCTTTAAGACAGCTTGAATGCTGTATCTTGAGTATCCAGTTTATTTACTGATTTCTTTTTGAGAGTATCCTTGCTGATGCAAGCTTATGATAGTATGTCTGTCAAATTCTTTGATGTATGGAATTATAATGAGGTTTTTCATACCAAAGAGACTGAGGAATAAATATGGATGGTCATTAAAACTGTTAAAATGACACACCGGTGAAAATCAAGTTTTTTTTCTTGTTAACATGTCTATAACATGTTTTTTTATGACTTACAGGACATATTAAAGGCTAAATCACTCTTATCTATCATGTCTGTGTTTTTCTGCTGTGAAAGTTCAGTTAAACTCCTCCCCCCTGGAAAAATGCAAGTTTAGACAGCTTCTTTTTGTGATGTCATTGTAACAGTTGAACCAACTGAAACTAAGCACTGATTGTTCAAATTTGCCAGCTTTCAGACTTCTGTGTGCTGCAGTTGTGGAGGAGAGGTGGCGCGTCAGCATCCTCATAGGTGGGATGCGGGTGGGCCTAATTATTAGATCCTGATGATGGAAGGAGGAGGAAAAGCCAAAAGATATTCTCAAGAAACTGTAAGACAATGAGTTTTTTAAGGGAACTGATATTCACTGGAGTGTATCTTTAAAATAAGGCAACATGGCTAAGTGCTGTAGCTTCCAAACATAAAAGTCCATTGTATGGACACTGGTCAAGGCTATACTGTAACATAAACCTCACATCAATCTTGGGGAGCCTTTTCCAAATATTGCCATGTTTTTGCTTGATGCAGTGATACGGTGGTAAAACACCCCGTCAAGGTGACACATTGCAATTAAACGGCGGTGCTCAGTTGGCAATAAGCTGTCACCACGCCGCTATGTCACAGGTGTACAGGGCAGCTGTAAGTGTAATTGCTACAGGCCTCCAGGATAGAGCTGGACCCTGTCTCCTGGCAGTGATAGCAGGCTTCACTGGAAGAGTGGCTTGAAAGGAGACTTGTAATACATTGACAAATGGTTATGCAGCAGTTGCCAAATTAACAGTGACCTCTCCCCCTTTTCTGTCTGGTGTGGAAGATAATGTGCAAAATCCTGTCGGGAAGTGTGCTTAATGTTCAAGATAATCTGTCTATTATGAGAGTTCAGTGCTAGGATGGGAACGAGTATCAATTAAATTTTCTTTTACGTAGCAAATGGGAAGCATAATTTTTTTGACAGGGATTTAAAGAGGCAGACCTAATATAGATTTTGAATAAGTAGCTGTATAAGAATATAACTGGAGATAGTTCAGTGTTCTTCTGCAGCAGAAGCCCCCCTTTTCTAAATTACTATGGTGGAACTAGATGTGCTTACTAATTGAGTCTCAGCACTCTGAGGAAATGGAGGAAGAAGAGAGGGAAAGGAGGAGGAAAAAGTGAGGGGAGGGGGTTTTGCTCATAAACAGTGTTTACTTAAAAGCACTCCCATTGCCTTATTAGTATTAATAGCAGTGACTTCAGAAAGCTCATATTCTACCATTGGACAGTTTTGTATTATTTATGATTGAAATGAAAGCCTGGGAATGGAGCCCCAGTGAAGGAGCGCTGCATAGCAAACGATGTTGCCTCTGCCAGTTTACATAACCAACACTTGGGTAAACAGCGGATTAAGCGGAGCACGGGGCAGGAGAGAAACGAGAGCAAAATGCTATATCCACACATTACCCTAGTGGAGGCAAGCTTTCAGAGGAAACTAGGAGAGTACTGCAGACTATTTTGATGAAGCTGGCCTTTATCTGCAAGTCCTTTTGAGCATGAAAGTGTTGGTGTGGCGGAGAATCTTGTCTCCAGTGCAACTCCTGTAATTTTGCTCTTAAGAAGTCAGGTCAAAATAAGCATGCTGCAACTTAAGCGCTCCCTCCTCTTAATTAAAGACACCATCTGTTAAATTTTATTATTAAAGCTGTTAGCAGTGCATTAGAACATCAAAATGGGTCTTTCAATTTCTGCTTTATGGGCAGCAGGGTGGCATGTTGAGCAAGGAAACCTGTGATCTCAAATGAGGAGTTGAAGTTCCCTGTGGCGGAGTATTTGGGAGACACAGAATATCTAACAGGCTTACAGCTATACACTAGTCCCTGATGTATAACAGGGATGCTGTTTCTCAGAAATATCAGCTGAAAAATAGCAATAATTTTGTTTATTCCCAGTTAGTGGACTAAGAACATTTTCTGTCTCAAATTTTTTGCTTTGTACTTAAAGTAAACATGCCTGTACTCATGTGGATTTTGTCAAAATACAAAAATATCAGTAACATCCTCGTGTCAAAAAGCCAACCATAGAACTATGAAGACTTTTTCTGTGGTCATCAGTGTTGGACAAGTTACTAAAAAAAATAGCACAGTTACTAGTTACTTCTTTTCAAAAGAAACTAAGTTACTTACCAATTACTGCATGATTAAAGTAAGCAGTTACTTGGAAAAATAACTTTCACATTACTTTTACATGCATACTTAAATCATCTTGCACACACAGCAAGATAATTTAATTAATGGATTACATTACGGGCTTATTAATGTCAGGCTGAAAACAGACTGTTTCAGACAGAGCTTTTAGAACATGTTCAGTCTGCTTTATCTTGCCTTGAGAGCTCTTATTGTGGGAACAATCTGAAGAAAATCAACACAAAATTGCCAGTAATTTCCTCATTTTGGAGTGAGAAACAGGGTTTGTGGAGTGAGAGAGAGAGAAAAAGAGCGAGAGTTGGCAACACTGCATAAAGCTGTCAATGTTTCTTACCTTTATATTATGGATTTAATTCGATGTGAAGTGATCCAAAGAAAATGTCCATTATCCACAGTCCAAATGTCTGCTGTGACAGAGACATGATCCAGTCCCTCAAATTAATTTTGGAGATCAAATCCATTTTTGAATAATCTTTATCCAGGTATCAAGCAAATGTGTTTTAACTTCAGTGGATCACAGTCTCAGCTGTCTGATGAAAAATAACTGTTGTGAGATCTTCATTCTGTAACAACGTATCTGGCAATCAATCGGTTTAATTCTTGCTGGGTCACAAACTGTCCAGATGCATACCTGTGCTTGAAATCCAGGCATGGTTGTTCGGAATACAGTAGATCCACTAACATGGTGTTAGCATAGCATAGCACTAGCTTTGTCAGACCTTGTTGCTGTTCTCAGGGGCATCTAAAGATTGCAGTCAGTCTCAACTGCACTTTAGCTTGCAACCCACCAACATGCTTTTGTCCTTAACCATTGACTGACGGCTGCGTCAGCTACGTAGGGTCAGTTTGTATTTACAGTGGTGTGAAAAAGTGTTTGCCTCCTTCCTGATTTCTCAGTTTTTTGTATGTTTGTCACACAAAAATGTTTCAGATCATCAAACAAATTTAAATATTAGACAACGATAACACACACACAAAATGCAGTTTTTAAATGAAGGTGTTTATTATTAAGGGGAAAAAAATCCAAACCTACATGGCCCTGTGTGAAAAAGTGATTGCCCCCTAAACCTAATAACTGGTTGGGCCACCCTTGGCAGCCACATCTGCAATGAAGCATATGCGATAACTGGCAAATGAGTCTTTTACAGCACTGTGGAGGAATTTTGGCCCACTCATCTTTGCACAATTGTGGTAATTCAGCCACACTGGAGGGTTTTCCAGTATGAACTGCCTTTTTAAGGTCATGCCACAGCACCTCAATCAGATTCAGGTCAGGACTTTGACTAGGCCACTCCAAAGTCTTCATTTTGTTTTTCTTAAGCCATTCAGAGGTGGACTTGTTGGTGTGTTTTGGATCATTGTCCTGCTGCAGAACCCAAGTGCACTTCAGCTTGAAGTTACGAACAGATGGCCGGACATTCTCCTTCAGGATTTTTTTGGTAGACAGCAGAACTCAAGGTTCTCTTTATCACAGCAAGTCTTCCAGGTCCTGAAACAACAAAACATCACCAGACCATCACACTACCACCGCCATATTTTACTTTTGGTATGATGTTCCTTTTCTGAAATGCTGTGTTACTTTTACGCCGGATGAAATGGGACACACATCTTCCAAAAAGTTCAACTTTTGTCTCATCAGTCCACAGAGTATTTTCCCAAAAGTCTTGGGGATCATCAATATGTTTTCTGGCAAAACTGAGATGAGCCTTTATGTTCTTTTTGCTCAGCAGTGGTTTTTGTCTTGAAACTCTGCCATGCAGGTCATTTTTTCCCAGTCTCCTTCTTATGGTGGCGTTATGAACACTGACCTTTACTGAGGCAAGTGAGGCCTGCAGTTCTTTGGATGTTGTTGTGGGGTCCTTTGTGACCTCTTGGATGAGCAGTTGCTGCGTTTTTGGGGTAATTTTGGTTGGCTGGCCACTCCTGGGAAGGTTCACCACTGTTCCATGTTTTCGTCATTTGTGAATAATGGCTCTCATTGTGGTTTGCTGGAGTCCCAAAGCTTTAGAAATGGCTTTATAACCTTTTCCAGACTGACAGATCGCAATTACTTTGTTTCTCATTTGTTCCTGAATCTCTATGGATCGCAGCATGATGTGTAGCTTTTGAGGATCTTTTGGTCTACTTCACTTTGTCAGGCAGGTCCTATTTAAGTGATTTCTTGATTGAAAACAGATGTGGCAGTAGTCAGGCCTGGGTGTGGCTAGAGAAATTGAACTCAGCTTTCCAAAGATGTGATAAACCACAGTTATGTTTTAATGGGAGGTGGGTGGGGGGGGATCATTTTTACACACAGGGCCATGTAGGTTTGAGGTTTTTTTAAACCCTTTATAATAAACACCTTCATTTAAAAACTGCATTTTGTGTTTACTTGTGTTAGATTTGTCTAATATTTAAATTTGTTTGATTATCTGAAACTAAATTGTATATCAAGGATTCAGTGTACCCCGCCCGGTATGGGGTTACCGGGGCCCCACCCTGGAGCCAGGCCAGGGGGAGGGGCTCGAAGGCTAGCGTCTGGTGGCCGGGTTTCCACCCATGGGACCCGGCTGGGCTCAGCCCGAAGGAGTTACATGGGTCCGCCCTCCAGTGGGTTCACCACCTGCAGGAGGGATCATGGGGGTCCGGTGCTATGTGGATTAGGTGGCGGTCAAAGGCGGAGACCTTGGCGGACTGATCCCAAGCTTTCTAAACTGGCTTTTGGTACGTGGAATGTCACCTCTCTGGTGGGGAAGGAGCCTGAGCTGGTGTACGAGGTTGAGCGATACCGGCTAGATATAGTCGGCCTCACCTCAACACACAGCTCTGGTTCCGGAACCAGTCTCCTGGAGAGGGGCTGGAGCTTGGCCTTTTCTGGAGTTGCCCCGGGCGAGAGGCGACAAGCAGGGGTGGGTATTCTTGTATCGCCCCACCTTGCTGCCTCTATATTGGAGTTTTCCCCGGTGGACGAAAGGGTTGCTTCCCTGCGCCTTCGGGTTGGGAAACGGGTCCTGACCATCATTTGTGCCTATGCACCAAATGATGTTTCAGAGTACTCACCCTTTTTGGAGTCTGTGACTGGGGTGCTGGAGGGTGCTCCTCCTGGAGACTCCATTGTCCTACTGGGGGACTTCAATGCGCACGTGGGCAACGACAGTGAAACCTGGAGGGGGGTGATTGGGAGGAACGGCCTGCCCGATCTGAACCCGAGTGGTGTTCAGTTATTGGACTTCTGTGCTAACCACAGTCTGTCCATAACAAACACCATGTTCAAGCATAAGGGTGTCCATATGTGCACCTGGCACCAGGACACCCTAGGTCGCAGGTCGATGATCGATTT
The DNA here is from genome assembly GCA_020510985.1 of Pholidichthys leucotaenia. Lineage (NCBI taxonomy): Eukaryota > Metazoa > Chordata > Actinopteri > Cichliformes > Pholidichthyidae > Pholidichthys > Pholidichthys leucotaenia. Next base: position 31,829,140 of record CM035845.1, on the reverse strand, counting down.
TGTTATCGTATCATCAGACCTGCGACCGTATGTCTTGGACTCCCGAGTAAAGAGAGGTGAAGAGCTGTCAACTGATCACCACCAGGTGGTGAGTTGGATCCGATGGCAGGGGAGGAAGCCATTCAGACCTGGTAGACCCAAACATATAGTGAGGGTGTGCTGGGAGCGTCTGGCTGAGGCCCCTGTCCGGGAGGTCTTCAACTCCCACCTCCGGAAGAACTTCAACCACATTCCGAGGGAGTCTGGAGACATGGAGTCTGAATGGGCCATGTTCTCCACCTCTGTTGTTGAAGCGGCGGTCCAGAGCTGTGGCCGCAAGGTGGTCGGTGCATCTCGTGGTGGCAACCCCCGAACCAAGTGGTGGACACCAGTGGTGAGGGGAGCCATTAAGCTGAAGAAGGAGTCCTATCAAGCTTGGTTGGCTTGTGGGACTCCCGAAGCAGCTGAGGTGTACCGGCAGGCCAAGCGGAGTGCAGCTCGGGTGGTTGCTGAAGCAAAAACCCGGGTATGGGAGGAGTTCGGTGAGGCCATGGAACAAGACTTTCGGTCGGCTTCAAAGAGATTCTGGCAAACTGTTCGGCGGCTCAGGAGGGGAAAGCAGCTCCCCGTCCACACTGTATATGGTGCGGATGGGACACTGTTGACTTCAACTGGGGATATCGTCGGGCGGTGGAAGGAATACTTCGAGGATCTCCTCAATCCCACTGATACGCCTTCCACAGAGGAAGCAGGGTTTGGGGACGAAGGGGATGACTCGCCTATCACAGGGGCTGAGGTCGCCAAGGTGGTTAAAAATCTCCTTGGTGGCCGGGCCCCGGGGGTGGACGAGATTTGCCCTGAGTACCTCAAGGCCCTGGATGTTGTTGGGTTGTCATGGTTGACACGCCTCTGCAACATTGCGTGGAGGTCGGGGGCAGTGCCTTTGGCATGGCAAACCGGGGTGGTGGTTCCTCTCTTCAAAAAAGGGGACCGGAGGGTGTGCTCCAACTTTAGAGGGATCACACTCCTCAGCCTCCCTGGGAAGGTCTATGCCAAGGTACTGGAGAGGAGAGTCCGGCCGTTGGTCGAACCTCGGATTCAGGAGGAGCAATGTGGTTTTCGTCCTGGCCGTGGCACATCGGACCAGCTCTTTACCCTCTCGAGAATTCTTGAGGGTTCGTGGGAGTTTGCCCAACCAGTTTACATGTGTTTTGTGGACTTGGAGAAGGCATTTGACCGCGTCCCTCATGGATTTTTGTGGGGGGTGCTTCGGGAGTATGGGATATCGGGCTTGTTGTTACGAGCTATTCGGTCTCTGTACGACCGTTGTGAGAGTTTGGTTCGTATTGCCAACACTCGGTCGGAGTCATTCCCAGTGAGAGTTGGACTCCGCCAGGGCTGCCCTTTGTCACCGATCCTGTTCCTAATTTTTATGGACAGGATTTCTAGGCGCAGCCAGGGAATGGAGGGTGTCATGCTTGGTGACCACAGGATCTCATCTCTGTTGTTTGCAGATGATGTTGTCCTGTTGGCTTCATCCAGCAATGACCTACAGCTCTTGCTGGGACGGTTTGCCGCTGAGTGTGAAGCGGCTGGGATGAGAATCAGCACCTCCAAGTCCGAGTCCATGGTCCTCAGCTGGAAAAAGGTGGATTGTCCTCTCCGGGTTGGGGACAGGCTCCTGCCCCAAGGGGAGGAGTTTAAGTATCTTGGGGTCTTGTTCACGAGTGAGGGGAAAATGGAGCGAGAGATCGACAGACGGATTGGAGCAGCATCTGCAGTGATGCGGACGTTGTACCGGTCTGTTGTGGTGAAGAGGGAGCTTAGTTCTAAGGCAAAGCTGTCAATTTACCAGTCAATCTACATTCCTACTCTCACCTATGGTCACGAGCTTTGGGTAATGACCGAAAGAACGAGATCGCGGATACAAGCGGCTGAAATGAGCTTTCTCCGTAGGATTGCTGGACTCACCCTCAGAGATAGGGTGAGGAGCTCAGTCATCCGGGAGAGGCTCAGAGCAGAACCGCTGCTCCTCCACATTGAAAGGAGTCAGTTGAGGTGGTATGGGCATCTGATTAGGATGCCTCCTGGAGGCCTCCCACTTGAGGTGTTTCAGGCACGTCCCACTGGGAGGAGACCCCGGGGCAGACCCAGGACTCGGTGGAGAGACTATGTCTCCCAGCTGGCCTGGGAACGCCTTGGTATCCCCTCTGAAGAGCTGGAGCAGGTGGCTGGGGAGAGGGAAGTCTGGGCTTCTCTGCTTGAACTGCTGCCTCCGCGACCCGGACCTCCGGAAAAGTGGTAGAAGATGGATGGATGGATGGATGATTATCTGAAGCATTTAAGTGTGACAAACATACAAAAAAATGAGAAATCGGGAAGGGGGCAAACACTTTTTCACACCGCTCTAAGAGTGGAGGAAGGTGCACACAGGTGGCCCATGGCTGTGTCTCAATTCAGGTTCTGCGACCTCCAAGTGTGCATCTCTAGGCCAGACACGTCACTGCACTGTGTCCAAGGCTGTCCCATTCCATGGGCTCCTTCACATGCGGCCGACAAATGCAGCCTTCAAAACCCCAAAAATGAAGAATACATGGAGAGTATCCTTGTTGCCCTGACATATTGCAGCATTCAGTGCATGGTTCAGCCTGACTTTTTTTTCCCGACTCAGGCAGAAATGGAGCGAAGTCGGAAACAGTTAAAAGTAAGTTTTGTGCTTGAATTCTACAGCGGTTTGAACGTGAAAACACCAATAATCCAGAAAACAGCAACATCTGATTATTTAGGTTCATGTTATGTGACATTTTTTTTTCTGATGTTCTGTATGCTTCGATTTATTCAGTAATTTAACATGTTGAACTGTTATTTTTTCTTAAGTCAAACCGATTATTCATTAATGTCAGTTTATTAACTAATGTCAGTAATATAAAAATACCACGATGTAACGTAGTTGAAGTGACTTGCTTTAAGATACAGTGGGGCAAAAAAGTATTTAGTCAGCCACCAACTGTACAAGTTCTCCCACTTAAAAGATGAGAGAGGTCTCCAATTTTCATCATAGGTGTACCTCAACTATGAGAGACAAAATGAGAAAAAAAAAATCCAGAAAATCCCATTGAAGGATTTTTAATGAATTAATTGGTAAATTCCTTGGTAAAATAAGTATTTGGTCACCTACAAACAAGCAAGATTTCTGGCTCTCTCAGAGCTAGTTACTCTCTCCTGTAACTTCTTCTTTAAGAGGCTCCTCTGTCCTCCACTCGTTACCTGTATTAATGGCACCTGTTTGAACTCATCAGTATAAAAGACACCTGTCCACAACCTCAAACAGTCAGACTCCAAACTCCACTATGGCCAAGACCAAAGCGCTGTCAAAGGACACCAGAAACAAAATTGTAAACCTGCACCAGGCTGGGAAGACTGAATCTGCAATAGGTAAGCAGCTTGGTGTGAAGAAATCAACTGTGGGAGCAATTATTAGAAAATGGAAGACATACAAGACCACTGATAATCTCCCTCGATCTGGGGCTCCACGCAAGATCTCACCCCGTGAGGTCAAAATGATCACGAGAATGGTGAACAAAAATCCCAGAACCACATGGAGGGACCTAGTGAATGACCATCAGTAACACACTACGCCGCCAGGGACTCAAATCCTGCAGTGCCAAACGTGTCCCCCTGCTTAAGCCAGTACATGTCCAGGCCTGTCTGAAGTTTGCTAGAGAGCATTTGGATGATCCAGAAGAGGACTGGGAGAATGTCATATGGTCAGATGAAACCAAAATAGAACTTTTTGGTAAAAACTCAACTTGTCGTGTTTGGAGGAGAAAGAACACCATACCTACTGTGAAGCATGGAGGTGAAAACATTATACTTTGGGGCTGTTTTTCTGCAAAGGGACCAGGACGACTGATCCGTGTGAAGGAAAGAATGAATGGGGCCATGTATCGTGAGATTTTGAGTGAAAACTTCCTTCCATCAGCAAGGGCATTGAAGATTTTTTTTTTTTTTTTGTTTTTTGTTTTTATTTGTTACTTATTTGTACCCGTAGGTAGACTTGGTTTGCAGTCTGGTGACAAGCCACCGGCTGCTGGTCGCTGCGTGCGCGAGCGCCCTAAACCTACATGTTTTTGGTGTGCGGGAGGAAACCGGAGAAATCCCGGAGTAAACCCGCGCAACACGGGGAGAACATGCAAACTCCACACAGTTCACTGTTGGTCGGGGGCTGGGATCGAACCCACGATCTCATGATCCCCGCGGTCCCCCGGCCGAGGGTAAAACTGTGCTGCCACAGTGCTAAACCACTGCGCCACCGTGCAGATGAAACATGGCTGGGTTTTTCAGCATGACAATGATCCCAAACACACTGCCCGGGCAACAAAGGAGTGACTTCGTAAGAAGCATTTCAAGGTCCTGGAGTGGCCTAGCCAGTCTCCAGATCTCAACCCCATAGAAAATCTTTGGAGGGAGTTGAAAGTCCGTGTTGCCCAGTGACAGCCCCAAAACATCACTGCTCTAGAGGAGATCTGCATGGAGGAATGGGCCAAAATACCAGCAACAGTGTGTGAAAACCTTGTGAAGACTTACAGAAAACGTTTGACCTCTGTCATTGCCAACAAAGGGTATATAACAAAGTATTGAGATGAACTTTTGTTATTGACCAAATACTTATTTTATCGAGGAATTTACCAATTAATTCATTAAAAATCCTTCAATGTGATTTTCTGGATTTTTTTTTTCTCATTTTGTCTCTCATAGTTGAGGTATACCTATGATGAAAATTGGAGACCTCTCTCATCTTTTAAGTGGGAGAACTTGCACAATTGGTGGCTGACTAAATACTTTTTCTCCCCACTGTAACTTTTAAAGTCCCGTAGAGAAATCACTAAGTGGATGTTATTAATTAACCCCTTGCACTCTGGTCAATTTCCCTAAAAACGCCTAAAAATAACGTACCCAAAGTAAATCAAAAGCTGTTCTTCAACCCTTTGCAGCATCTTCATGGGGTTGGTCTCATTTAAAAGAAAACACTTTGAATTTTTTGGCAAAACAGTCATAATCTCTCTAAGTGCTCCGGCCACTGAGTAACAGTCATCTAAACATAGTGAACTTGAAGAAAATAAATTTCGCCTGGGTGTTTTTTTGGATACAAATGCTTGCAAATAACACACAGCTGTCAGATATGGGCTGGAAAATGCAACAGAAATGTAGAACCAAGTGTTATCCAGCTGAAGTCAAAATTTTGTAACAATACCACAAAAAATGAATATATTACACCGCTTTTTTCTTAGGTTGTTCCCAGGCGTTTTTGAACTGTGCCAAATTGTGCCAAATGGCACAGTTTGGAAAAACGTCTGTAACTTTTGAATGATTCAATATAGAAGCTTCATCTTGGGCTCTAATGAAAGGTGACACTCAGGGCTGTGTGTGTGTGGAGGGGGGGGGGGGGTTGTTTATTCATTCATTCATGAATGCATGAACAAACAAGCCCCCACACACAAAGAAGAATGCCACGTTAAAAAATGTGTGGCTTTTTTTTTACAAGAAAAAATAACCTACAGTGCACTAAAAATTATTCTAAAATATCTGTAATGTAACAACTCCCACCCCCCACCCCCCCGCTACAGAGGACGGACATCGCCCATCGCCACATGACTGTTCCGTCATGTGGCGATGTGGCGACCGCGGCGCACAGTCCCCGCGGTCTACTACGCACAGTTGTACTGAAATATCTGCAATATATCTGCAATCCGCTACAGAAGAGTAGCGGGGGGGTGGGGTGTTCACAGTCCGGACGCGGCGCACGAACTGTGTACCGTGGTGCACGGACTTCGGACTTCGTGTGCCGCGGTCTACTACGCACAGTTGTAATTTACAGATCGGTCACAAGTCATTTTTGATTACAATTTTCAGGGATAAAGAATAATTTAGCTTATAACACTTACCTGTTCACAACAGCAGCGTAGCTGGCAAACTTCTCTTCCTCATTGTCAGACGAACATGAAGCTGGTCCGCTTGTTACGGACTCGTGGTTCTGGTCACGCGACCCAGTCAAACCATAATTCCATTATTGCGGTTTTGCGCTTCCATGATTACAGTTTTGGCGAACAATTTTTCAAAACACATAACAGTAGTAAGAAAAAAAGACTGGCGAATGCGTGTGTGTCACCCAGCCTTCGTCGTCGGCCTCCATCGGTCTATGATGACCATGGAAGAGAATCCTAAACGTCTTCTCTGCTGGGACAGCATCGCCTGTGGCTGAGCAGGCCGATGCGCGAATGGCAGTCCCTGTTACACAGGTCGCAGTTGTGGGTGGTCTCCGTGCTGCTGGGTCTGTGGCGGTTCTTCCTGCGGGTCCTTTTTTCATCCGCTGCAGCAGTCAGTCTCTCTTCACCCAGCCTTACACAAAACAGATTTTACAAGGGACGCACGCTTTCGAACTTCTGTGCTTCAATTGGCTGGCTGTATTCGCAGCCGTTGGTAGGCGGGTCCTTCTTGCTAGGTTTTAAGTCACTGGTTCTTCAAGGTTTCAGAAACCCAATTCAAGGCTCTTATTAGTCGAATGAGAGGTCAATCACATCTAAACCAATCAAAGCAGTCCTTTGGCTTTCTGTTCGTGGCTGTGTCTGTTGTGGAAGAACGGAAATGCAGCTTTTTTTTTCAGTGCGCTCTAGGACGCTGCGCCCTCGTGTGCCCTCGTGTGCTCTAGGGCGCAGAGACGTGCCCACCCGCGGTACACCGGAGTGCAAGAGGTTAATTTACTTATAAAAAGCTGATGTGTTACTGTGAAAAAAAGTTATTTTTGGAGAAAACAGAGCACTTCATCAAGTTAAGGAGGGACAGGACATCTGTAATAATTTTATTATGCTGGCCTGAAAAACATTCCATCACATCTGAAGTGATAATCAGATTTTTCTGATTTTTTTTTCTTTTTTCTGGTTTATTTCTGAGGTCCATGGTGGTGATCCTGCAGGAACTGAGGGTCAGCTATGGAGAGAACGGGCTGGACTCAGGATTTATAAAACTGATATTTGACTGAAAAGCAACAGAAGTAACTACATAGGAATATAAAATGAAAATAAACACTGAAACGTATGTCCAAGGGAGATGTGTTCACACCATAAGCAGGTCCAGAATGGCAGGAAGCCTCCACAAATGCTGATCTTTATATGAGCATCGCCTGATGCTGATGTCAGCTGACCTGCTCTGAGTTTGCTTAGTTAACCTAAGTTGGCAACAGCTACACATACACTAGCCTAAGTTGGCAAAAGTTTACCAACACTGGCAAATGCTAGCAAAAGTCTGTAAAAGTTGGTTTATGCTGGATTAAAAAAAAAAACCTGCTCACGAACGTAATTTCACCAATGCTTGGACTAATTTCTCTGATTTTTCAAAACGTCTGTGAAAGTTGGTCATAGTGTGAACCCAGCTTTAACTTAGGCCAACTTAGGCAAACTCCGCATAACTTGGCCCAGCGCTCAGGAGATTTTACAAACTGAGCACAACTTTCACCACCGTGTATTTCCAAACGTCGGCAAATCTTCAGCAAGCTAAAAATTTTCAAAGAACACAAAATCTTGCCAGCATTTGCCAACAAACACCAACTATCATTATCTTTTGCCAGCAGGGCCAGACGTTTGCCAAAACGTCAGTACAAGTCAGTCCAAACATCGTAGTGTGAATCCACCCCTTAAACTGCCCGACTATTTGCCCACAAAGATGTCCACAAACTGGTGAACCCCATCCCATTCTTGCTTGTGAATGACTGAGCCTTTTGGGGATGCTCCTTTTATACCGTCATATTCACCTGTTTCCAGTTAACCTGTTCACCTGTGCAATGTTCCATAAAGGTGGGGTTTTTTTTGAGCATTCCTCAATTTTCCCAGTCTTTTCTTGCCCCTGTGCCAGCTTTGTTGGAACATGTTGCAGGAATCAAATTCAAAATAAGTGAATATTTGAAAAAAAACAAAACAAAACAAAGTTTATCAGTTTGAACATTAAGTATCTTGTGTTTGTAGTGTATTCAATTGAAAATAGGGTCAAAAGGATTTGCAAATCATTGTATTCTGTTTTTATTCGTTTTACACAATGTTCCAGCTTCCACTGGAATTGAGGTTTGTACGGTACAAGGTCAACAGCAGTGTGACCTCAATCCTTTGAAAGAGAAGGACAGAGAGCAAGAGAACATTGCAAATGGAGGTGATGATTAGAACCAGGTCTGCTGACATCACCCTCCCTGCTGAGAAAATGAAGCAAGTAGTGTCCAAAAGCCCTTTACAAAAAAGTTCCCAGCATACACTCAAGAAACGTCTTTGAGTCATCAATATTGGGGTTTTTTTAGCCGATAAAGACGCAGAAGGTAAACACAATCACCACCAAAAAGACAACTTTATATTCTGAATCAATCTTTATTTATATTAAATTAAAAATATACTTTTGACAGATTCATGTAACAAACATGAGGAACGGTATTTCTATGATATAAAGCTTTGGGTATGATTTCAAAGTACTCAAAGAGATAGTCAGCAATGACTGTACTGGATAAAAGAAAATGAGAAAAAATTGAAAGCTAACAGTAGCTTATGAGGAGCAAGTGATGACGCCTTCTCTCCACTGTTAAAAGCATGCAAAACAAATGTAATGAAATTATTGTGAAGGCTAAGCTCAGCCTGTGAGGGCTGAAGAGGAGGAGGTGGCTAGACTTGGCTCAGTAACATTTCCAGGAGAAATTAAGCAGGGAAAGAAACATTTGACTCCCAAACACAGTTTATCCATGTTAGCTGGCTGCTCTGGTTTCAGTTTTCGTTTTTGATAATAAGAATGAGGGAGGCATGTGAAGCAAAAGTAGATATTGTTTAACAGATGGATAAAAAGTGGGAGGCTGGGTAAGCAGGAACAGATTTAACATCGACTGAACACCACCCCCATCGTGTCCCACTCACCTCCACCGTCACGTTCATGTGTTTTACAATGTTCACCTCACTGAAAGAGTACCTGTGGACAGCCACGGAGGTCTGAAGAAGGGCCACCAAACAGAGATTCACATGAGAAAAAGGGTCAACGAGCACTTTTAAAACCAAATCCCCATTAGTAGAAAGGGTACACTTACATAAAGCAAACATGTACGGCTCTATTTGTACAAGTTGTAATAAGCAGGAGAAAACAGCAGTAGGAGAGAAGACCGATATAAAGTCAAAGCATCGCTGTCCCTATTTACAGATTCACCACATTGCCCATTTCAGTGCTTTTATAAAAATACTATTCACATTTGTTGTTGAAGTGTGTTAGATAAATTTGGGAGGAAACCCCAAAGATTCTGTACAGTCATATTGATACGCTCTTTTGAAACACAGAACATGAACGACCCAAGTAATGATAATTTGTGCAATTCAAATGAGAACGAGAAAAAAAATGTGGCTAGATTTTCAACTATGTTAAATCATGTACAGCAGACAAAACACTATTGAGGGGAATAGGTAGATCCTAGTTAAAATGGAGAAAACACAATAATATTAAAAAGAGTATACAGGGAAAACCACACACACACACACACACACAAAACCCTGTGAATGATTTGAGAAATAAGGATTCCCAGTTTGTGCTACTAAATTTGGTAAATATATCTGGTTAATTTGTCACATGTCGGACAGAAAATTGAATATACTATTGTCATCAATGAAGAGATACAAAGGCGGAACGCAAGGAGACACTCACTTTGGGTACCATGCAATGTAATATTTACTGTACAATAGACTGCTGAAGCCTGTACGGTAGTGGTGGATGACATGTTGAAGGACTCACTTCAGTACAGGGCTACATGCCCTTGCATCTTGGCTTGGAGGATACAGTTAAAAAAGGAAAATATCTGAAAAGATCAGTGTGAAACACCAGTGCTGCTGTGGCAGTCGAAAAGCACGCCACAAGCAACAAGAATGACTAAGGTTGAGACAAATAGCAGCAGGTTAACACCAAGGCAGAATCTGTGACGATACAAGACATGAGATAGATAATAAAATACACACCAAATATTTTTTTTTTCACTAACTAAGGCTTTTGGATGGCAAAAGCAGGACTTGCTAGAAGTGGATGTTCCTGTGTAATAAGTGCCTTTTTCTGCCTTTGAATGAATAAACAACCCTGGAGATGACTCAATTAAAAACATGAAAGTGCCTCGGATTCTCTAAAGTGTTCTTGAGGACATTTAAAACCATCAGTGTTGTGTTCCAACCTCGATTCACTTTGTTTGCCTCAGTCTGCGGTGTAAATTAGGGCTAACGAGACTGAAACCAAGGCCTGTTTTTCTTTTCACCATCAGCGTACCAGCCCTTCTTTCTCGAAACCCGGATCTGGCAGTTGCTTCCACAGTTCAGTGTAAACAAGCTCAAATGAACGATAAATAGTTCACATTGATATTAAACGCTGTCTCTATTTCATTGAATTAGAGCTCAAAAAGAGACTACAAAATACTCCTTCATCAATTAACCATGAGATCATCAAAGCAGCACTATAAATACTGTTTGGAGGGGGAAAATGGAGAGAAAACATGGAAATAAGGACATCGGGTATCACAGCTGGCCTGTACGACCAAAAATGCATTTTTCATCGTGGCCTCTCGACCACTCTTCCTTCCATGTACTTTTTTTTTGTTCTGAAGTGCTAAAAAACAAAATGAACACATTAAATATCTGAGTAACAAAGAGTGGAAAAGCCTTTCTTTCTACCCATGACTTTGATCAAAGTGCACCATGGAGAAGATTAACAGGTACATGTGCATAGACTCAGACCACCGTGCGCCCACACACACACACACACACACACACACACACACACACACACACAAATAAATAACCCGGTCAAGGAAGCCGCTCATACAGGGTTCGAGCACAGTAGAATGACAAAACGCTGCTGAAACAGTGAAAAAAGCTATAGTCACACTCCACATATAAAACCCTCAAAGATCGCATTCATGTTCATTAAAACATAAGATATGAGTCCAGTGAAATATTGCCAGAGGACCTCTCAGACAAACCAGCAGGGTACACGTTTTGTGTCTGTCTTCTAAATTTGGCAAACTTTTACGGTGTTTTCCCCATCCACATGTACGGTGGTAAAAGTACTAGCTCTAAGACCAGTGCTGTAGCAGCGCTGGCTGGCAGTTTGCCCACAGAGGAATCAGTAGTGAGGGTGAGAACCATTCTCTAGAGCAGGGGTTCCCAAACTTTTCAGCCCACGACCCCCAAAATAACGGTGACAGAGAGTGGCGACCCCCACTATCCCCGGAGGTGACTGAAACATAAAAAAAACGTACACACAGGACTCACGCATTAATACGCGTAGACAAACACGGGCAAAACAACACAAAAGAACAGAACAGCCTGACAACCATGATATGATTTTACATATAACAATTTACTAAACGATTAAAGCAGAATACATTAAAGTAATTTCCATGTAATTTTAGGGGTGAACATCGTTGCTGTCGTCCAAACTTAATTTTGACACAGTGCTTTCATTTCCATGTTAGCAGAACAATCAGAGTAATAGCCATAAACTGTAGTATTGCGTAAACATGTGAAGATGGTTACGGTGCAAATGTATATTTTGGCAAACTATGTTTCAGCGTTAATCTCACCTAATGAGATGGGTGGGCAATATTAATTTTGGAGATGTCCACTCGGAGATCATCCTCCATGTTTAGACGCGATCTGTATTTATTTTTAATATATGTCAGTGCCGAGAAAGTCTTTTCGCACAGGTATGTACAGCGAAACGGCATCAGTTCGTCCATGGCGACCCTGGATAGCTGTGGATATTCTCTGTCGACTGAAATCCAGAACTCAGCAAGCATTTTTGAATGAAAAGCTGTCTTCAAGGTGCGGTCACTTAACAGCTCAATTAGTGTGTCCTCCATGTCAAATGGCAGATGATTTGCGGCCGTTACAGTGAATGGTGATCTTATCCAGTCATATTTTTCCGGAGTCGTTTCCTCGGGGAAAAACTTGTTAAAGTGTTCCAGGAGGACTTGAAGGTAAGTAGTGATGGACTTCTTCACAGTGTGAACACTCAGATTATTTTCCTCCATGAACTCCTCCAGCTCAGGAAACATCAATGCTGCCCATCTCAACTCGCGCAGTCCAGCGATCCACATTTCTTCTCAATGTGTGGATTTTATCATTCAGCGACATGATGCTTGTGTTTTCACCTTGCAATGATATGTTAAGTCTGTTCAGTCTGTCAAATATGCAGGACAAATACACTAGCCTTGTTAACCAGTCAGGGTCAGTCAGGTGGTCAGCGAGCTGGGACCCGTTCTCCATCAGAAATAAGCGCTCCTCATCCCGCAGTTCATACAGGTGGCTGAGGACATTTCCTCGTGAAAGCCACCTGACCTCTGTGTGGAACAGCAGGCCCTGATGCTCCTATCCCAGTTCATTGCAGAGAGTAGCAAACAGCCTGGTGCTGAGTGGGCGTGATTTTATGTAGTTGACAATTTTTATGGCATCTCAAGAACACTCTTAAGATCTGGGTCGAGCGTTTTACTCGCAAGAGCTTCTCTGTGAATAATTCAGTGCGTAAAGTTTACGTGGGGTGCCACTTGTAAGACTCTTGCTTTTAATCCTTTCTTTTTCCCCAGCATTGCTGCAGCACCGTCTGTTCACACACCGATGCACTCATCCCAAGACAGTCCCTCTCCTTTTAGTTTGTTGTCAAGTTTTGTGGAAATGTCCTCACCTGTGCACTTTACATCCAGCGGGGTGCAAAACAGCATGTCCTCGTTAAGTTTTCCATCAAAACTGTATCTGACGAAAACAAGCAGCTGGGCTGAATTTGATAAATCTGTGGATTCATCTAACTGCAAAGCATATTTCCCTTTCTTCACTCTGTCAATCAGCTGACACCTTATGTTCTGGGCCATGTCCGTGATGCGCCGGGATATGGTCCCGTCAGACAGCAGCACTGCTTCCAGCTCCCAGGCCTGTTTATCCCCATGCATTGTCAGACTCACAGCGATAGCAGCAGCTTTTATTAGGGTTTCTCTGATTGTGTGTGGCTTTTTTTACCTGTGCAATTAAATATGCCACCTCATATGATGCCTTTTGAGCTTTGGTTGTGGATGTTGTTTGGTTAGCTATGACTTTCTTCTGGCCTTGCAATTCTCTCTCCTTTCAGCGGAAAAAATCTGCTGGTTTAGCGGCAAGAGATGGGTGCTTAGTTTTCAAGTGTCTGAGCATTTTTACGGGCTCTAAACTCTCATCTGCAAGCAACTTGGTGCACACTACACATTGTGGATGTTGTACTTCATTGATAACGATGCATGTGAATCCATACTGAATATATTCCTCTTGATACTTGCAACACTTGGAGGAAGGCCGGTCTGACTGCTTATGGAGCCCTTTACGGTGCTCTCTTCCTCCTCTTCCTCCTCACCTCGCACCAGACGTCAGCCTTTCTGGCGGCATGTTTCCGCTCTCCTCTTCTGCCATCTCTGCTGGCCTCTCTGCATTGTCTTTGGTCGGTATTAACTAACGTTTCATTTTTAAAAATAATATCCTGGGCTTTAAGCGTAATGTGTTGATTTGAGCTGTTCAGATGAAATCTACTGGTGCACACTGACCTGTGTGTGACCTGTGACTTTTACTGTGGTGCAGTTAAAATGACATGTCACCTGAGTAATCACCTAAGGAGGTTTCTGAAAATCATCTTGCGACCCTCCCCTCAGCGTCTCGGGACCCCTCGGGGGGTCGCGACCCCCACTTTGGGAATCTCTGCTCTAGAGATGTTTTTGATGAAAAGATGTGAAAACTTTATAGCTTAGAAGGGAAGTTAAACAGTAGCTTGACTCTAACACAGCTTAAATTCAGTGTTGGCAACAGTGCAAATTATAGAAGAACAGACAAAAAGCAATGAATTTATTTACTGTTTTCTTTGTGTGTATTAGTAAGACTATCTAAAATGATATGATGCTGTAGTCTGGTGATTTGTATTCACACTTATATTGTGAAGCATCTGTAATTGCTGTCTGGATCTTGTTTGCAAGAAATGCATTCAAAGCACAACACTTTGCCACTAGACTTTGCATCATGATCTTGGTTCAATTTAGTCAGCAAAGGGTCTTTTAGAAACATTGGCTAAATTAAATTTAGAGCAAGTGTGTCAAGCTCAGCATGCAATCCAAGAAGCTGATTTCAACATCAGCTCACATCAGCTAATGGCCTGGCTAGCACACTTCTATGCATTCTTTTATAGCAAAGACTGGTGAAGCATAAGTATAATAAGGTGTTGGACATGCAGACACAACTAGGTGCAGGTCTAGACAAATAGAAAATATTTTAATTTTTTTTCCATGTGTCCACACCTGCATACTACTTGGGTCTGTACTTGCAAGACTTCCTTATACTTGCATTTACACTGCACCACCTCTACCTACCTGCTTCCTACCTTCATTGCAGGGGGACAGAGGTAATCACAGGTATTCATATCATTCTTTGCTGAAGAAGACTGTTTCAACTCAAAAGTCTGGTCATGAACTGTTTTTCTCACCTAAGGACCAGAGCTGTAACACTATCTATCGGCCATAAAGTGGAAGTTAATCCCTTCTCCAGGACTTACTCATTCTCCCTTTTCTGCTCTTTGGCAAAGGAATGCCCCAACTGACAGATTTATGGCTGATATAATCCAGACTTGGGAGTCAAGATTCCTCATTAACCAACCAGACAGTTTTACAGTGCCATCTGGTGGACGACGCAGGAATATTTAATAACTTTTTTCTCTCTCTCTGAAATGGATTCTTTCTCTTAAGACAGCATCTGCTACTGAAGACATGGTTGAACTCTGGGATGGACAATTGTGATGAAATGTTTTTATTGTTATGACTTGATATGTGTTGCTTTATTTTCAGGAAGAAATTAACTTTTGCATGCCTACAAGAAGTTAATCGCATGTATAATGTAGACATTGTGAGTTCCTTTTATCAAGTAGAATATCTTAGTCACTAAAGTTTAAAGAATTTATGCTTTCATAGGCAGCACATATACTTTAGGATTTCAGTCTTCATATCAAATTTCTCTCTCCTCTGTCAGTGGGAGACCCCCACCTCAGAAATTTGAACTGACCAATGGGCTCCCAAACCTATCTTCATTGCCTTTTTAGTCAGTTTATGACTTCTGCTAAACAAAGAAGCTCAAATGTAATTGGTTCAGCCCACTTGTCATGAAGTTTAGTACCAACCTGCCACACCTGAGAAAAACTTGCTTTTTGTTTCCATTGTTTCAGTTTTGGGGCAATGGTCAAACTGTAAGGAGCAGACTTTGCTGCTCTCCCATTTTTTTTCTATCATCCAAGTAAGGCCGAGAGTCTGTCATGCTCTGTGAACATTTTTTTCTTTTCTTTAAAGTTCACTTTTTCCTTATTTTAATCCTTTTCTTTAAATTACCGAGCAAGAAGATTTTGTTTGATTTTTTCTAACCTTAAACCAAGTCATTCCAACCACAATACATCGGAAGAAACAGATCTGTGGCGTGTTTTGGTCCCAATTTGGCTCTCTGATTGGACCTTATACAATAAACAAATTCTTTCTTCAGTTCATAAGAGAGACCTCACCCAGCTTTGCTGAAGAATCAGCCGATTGCGATCTCAGGAGCATGGCCTTGTGGGAGAACCTGTCTTTCAGCCTCTCCATCAACAGAATCTATGGACATCCAGCTGAATCAAGGTTGACACGTGGGAGCCCTGTTGCCCCCAGGGACGTGATCTGACTCTGTGGCTGATGGTCTGTTGTTTAATTTAAACTTAATTCTTCAGAATATTCCTGGTATAAGTTCTTGAAACTTAATTTCATGCAAACCCCCTTCAGAATTTTAAAATGCCTTTTGTCCTTTCATTAATTTACATTCTTTTTCAGAGTAACACCAATTTTCCATTTTTCTAGATAGTTTACTCATCCTTTTCTTCATAAAATTGCATTCACTTTTCTTGACCAATGCTATTTCATGGTTTTCCAATTTCCAGTATACTGACAAGTTAATTTATGGCTTATTTGGTTCTACAAATGCTTGATTCCCAGGTTATACTCAGTAACCCAGTCTATGATGCCCATGATACATGTTGAATTCTTTGTTTTAAAGTTATCCGAATGTGTTAACCTATTCTGACATTTCTTATTAAACTACTGAAAGACATATGGGAGTTATTGTTTGATTTCATGTTCATCTTCCTGATTATCAGCAGACCAGACCTCACAAGGTTTTTTTTTTAGACTGATTCATAATTGGTACAAATAAAGAATTGTTAATAAAACTGTCCATTATCTGGACTGGTGCCCTATGAGGATATGGTTGTGTAATAGTAGGAAATTTTTTATCCCTACTCACATTTATATTTACATTAATACTTATACCAACAATAAAACACCTATAAAACCCATAAATCCACTACAGCTGTTAACTCCACCTCCCTTCTTACGTCACTATTGCTAACCTTAGCTGCTACTTTTAGCTTGGGTGGTGAGCCTGAGCCAACAAATGTACTGTAAATTTCTCTGAAGAATTAAAAAAAATGCATCATTGGTGGACAGGGATGTGTGGTTTCAGTGGTTGAAAAGATATGACCAGCCCCTCAGCAAACCACCTTGGGTCTCAGCTAGAGAAAATAAACTATAAAAAACTAAGCTAAAATAAGGTTGAAGAATGATGTACTGTATATTTCCAAGTGCTGGTAGACAAACAATAAACGATTTGTCCTGGGTTAGAATTGGCATTAATATAGCCACTTTTCCACTAGCACCTACTCAGCTCAACTTGCCCCGACTGTACTTGGCCTAACATGGTTTAGGTCGTTTTCCATTACAACTGAGTACCATCTCAAGGTGGGTGGGTTCATTACAGGAAGGTAGCCCGTTATCCTGTTATGTTGTTGACATGCTGATGTTTTGCTGTCAGAAGCGAATACTTATTACAGCAAGCGCAAAATAAATTAAATTAAATCACCCTTTATTGTCATTCAACTGTACAACCAATCAAGTACAGTAGAACGAGATTGTGTTTTACCTATCTACTGTGTTAATCACACACACCCCAAGTGTAGAATCAGAGGGCCGCTGCCATGCAAGGCGCCGCCGCAAATTTCCCTCCTCCATTCCATTATTGCTGAGCACCAAGCTGGATGGCAGGAAGTTCCACTTTTATATGGTCTTTGGCATGACCCGGCCGGGATTTGAACCCCTGCCTCCCGGGTGTGGGGCGGATATAAGCAAAGCATGGCATTAGCATCGATAGCTAGCTAGCTAGCTCATTGTCTGCATACAGGAGACAATGGCAATATCCTTGTTTGTTCAAAGTCAGCTCGGAGACCTCCTGGTATACTTTTTTATTTTGGGTTGCTCCGCTGCTGACGGGGCTGAAAAGTTCATAGTGGTCAAATTTGACCAAATGTAGTTTATTTTTCAAGCGCAGGGATCCAAGTGCTGCAACACCAATGGAAGAACTGTGTGGACCGACGGAGAGACTGTTGAAAAATAACCAAGTTTGGGAAAATTTGACCACTATATGAACTTTTCAGCCCTGTAGCTCCCTCTGGATTCTCTCATCAGCCACCAAGCACAGAAGAGTCCGCACCTCGTCATTAGACCACAGTGTTGATTTGTGTGTAGCTATTTATCTTGTTGATTATTACAGAAATAATAAAAACTCACGGCTGAATTTACAAATGGCAGTTTTGAATCTTGTGAAGACATTGCTCTCATCCACTGATGTTACGCCCTGGCCAATCAGTGGCCTGCAGTCTGTTAATGTCACATTTTCAGCTCGACTCAGCACGCCTGAAACCTCACTCAAGTAGGTACCAAAATAGTGCCTAGTGCCTAGTACCAGGTGCTAGGTACTAATGGAAAACTCTATAAACCAAGTAAAGTTGAGGTGAGTCGGGCTGAGTAGGTGCTACACAGTTCTTTTTTGGCCATGTATTCTACAGTGTTGAAGCAATCCAGATCATAAGCAGGTGACTGATACCATTGTTTGTATTTATATATTTACCCTGCTATAACACTAAGTGACATCACAGAATGTATATCACTGTGCTGATTATTTTTGAGTACTAAAAATGTGATTATGATGGAATATAAGATAAGTCTTTATGCTAATTGAAACATTTTGAGAAAACAGACAATAATTACCTCTTACATGTGACACAAATGCTGCCTGGATGTGCTGTGCAGCATGCTGCAAACCTAAATCAAGCTTAAACCATATCTGTGGTGTTTTTTGGTTTTAGTTTTAATTAAAATGTACTGTATGTCCTCAAAGGCAAGGTTAGGAGGCTAGCAGCAATGTTTTGCCTTTTGGATGGTAAGATTATATTGGAGTAGCTAATGAGAAAGTAGTAGCACTGCAATTACTACAAATACAGGTGCATCTCAAAAAATTAGAAAACTTTGAAAACTGTGTTTTATATTTCATAATTTATTTCCAAAATGTTCATATTTCAAATATTTTATATTCCTTAAAATTTCAAGCCTGTTTTAATTTTAATGATTATGAATTGTAGCTAATTAAAATCAGAACTCTATTATCTCAAATTATTAGAATATTTCATGTCAAGTTTGAGTACATTAGTTTCAGACAAACTGATTAGTTTAGTACACACAAGCACAATCATTTGAAAGATGACTGCCTTGACAGTTGTCCAGGAGACAGTCATAGACACACGCCACAAGGAGGGTAAGCCACAGAAGGTCGTTGCTGAAAAGGCTAGTGGTTCACAGAATGCTAAATGGAAAGGGGAATAAAGCGTGGTTGAAAAAGGGGCACAAGCAACAAGGGTGCCTGCAGCTTTGAGAGGATTGTCAAGAAAAGTCAATTCAAGAACATGGAGGAGCATCACAAGGAGTGGGACGAGTCTGATGTCAGTGCATCAAGAGATGTCAGGAAAGGGGTTACAACTGTAATGTTCCTGATACTAAGCCCCTCTTGAACTAGAGACAACATCAGAAGTATCTTAATTTGACTAAAAAAGAAAAAAAAAAATCTGGACTCTTGCTTAGTAGTAAAACTCTTTTTTTGTTGAAAGCAAATTTTACATTGTATATGGATATCAGGGTCCTAGAATTTGGAGGACGAGTGGTGAAGCACAGAATCTGAGATGTTTAAACTCCAGCGTGAAGTTTCCACAGTCTGTGATGATTTGGGGTGCCATGTCATCTGCTGTTGTTGGTCCACTGTGTTACAATAGGTCCAAAGTCAACACTGTTGTCTACCAAGAAATTTTAGAGCACTTCATGCTTCTATCTGTTGAAAAACTTTAAGCAGATACCAATTTCCTTTTCCAGCAGGACATAGCACCGGCCCACAGCACCAAAACTATGACTCAATGATTCATTGACCATAATATTATTGTGTTTGACTGGCTTGATCTGAACCCCTTAGATTCTCTATGAAGAATAGTCAAGAAAAAGGTGAGAAACACCCAACCTGACAATACAGATGAGCTGACAGCTGTTGTCAGAGCAACCTAGGCTTCAATAACACCTCAGCAGTGACACAAGCTGACCGCTTCTGTGCCACGCTGCTGTGATGCAGTAATTCATGGTAAAGGAGACCCAGTGAAGTATTGAGAGTATAAAACTACACATTTTGGACAGAATTTGGACGGCTGTATTGTAAATCATTATTTTGGAATGATCTTAGGGAGTATTCTAATAATTTTGAAATCCTAGAATCTTGATTTTATAATAAAACAAAAAAGCCTCCAAATAGTTTGCTTTACTTCTAAGGAATATCAATATATGAGAGTTTACTTCTGGAATTAAATCCTGAATTATAAATGAATTTTTTCATGATTTTCTATTTTTCTGAGATGCACTTACTTAAACATAAAAAATTAAATAACGGTTCCAGTGTTGATCTTTGTTGATTATTTCTTGTCAAATGCCATTTATTTGTTGACTAAATCAACAGTTTGAGTTTGTCAGGCATGAAGCTCCCAGTTGATTGCAAATGATGGTCAGTGACTATGCTGACATGTACACAAATAAACCGGTTATGATTGGATTTCTGCAGTTATCTGATTATTCAAGTGGCCAAGTAAACAGAATAATCCGATAAAGGCCATGTATCCGAGGTCATTACCTCAAGTGGTTAACCCGCCAATAATCCGCTCATTCAGTGCATGTAAATATGACAAAACTGATTATTGCCATTATCGGTTTGTTCCCAGTAATCAGTTTATTGTGACCATGTACTCAATGTCATCAATGTCTCTGCATCCAATCAAGTCAGAGCTTCTAACCACATCTGCTTCAACAGAGAGGAGCAGATGGTCAAACGCTGCATTGTCTTAGCCAACAAAATGTTTAAAAAGTTCTCTTTTGCCACCAAAGCTAATCACCATAAGAACCACCAACCGATCCAGACTTTGTTCGTATAATTTGCTAAACTTTTGACTGAAGTTTTCTGCATGACAGCAGTCACATGGACTCTACCAGTGGTTATACTTCTGAAGGTCTCTATTATCACTGACCGACCCCATTTCAGCCAACAATACTCCAGTGGGGACACGCTGGCTTGCTAATATGTGCAGACACACACATTTCCCAATCATGCTGACATAAACAAAGACACACAAAAAAGTAGCCTATAACTGTGCTCTGCTGGTGCTGTCTTGTTCATTCCTTGAGGCCTTCATTAGTCGGCTTGTGTAGACTTTTCGTCCCCTCTTTAAAGATTTGTTTTTTTCCGATCTCTTGGCCATTTTGACTTCAGCTGCTTTACAGCTGATTTCTTCACATTATTTAGCAGAATATGACAATTTCCATCACTGCCTTCTACTCCCATGGCCAGTTCAGTCATCTGAATTAGCTTCAAGATTTGAATGGGAAAACCCAGTGTATAAAAATTTCTTTTCACAATTTCTAAAACTAGTGTTTATAAAAATGTGTACAGTGTATTTACCCCTTACATTTGCCTTGGAAAAGCTGTCTTTTTTGTTGTTTTTTTAAAGCAGCATCTCCAAACAGGCAGCAGTTAAATCAACAAAATAGCAGTTGCCCTGTATATTTTTGGACAATTTTTAAAAGGTCCATGGCTGAACTACATATATGAAAGAAGAGATTGCTGTAGTTTTGTCCATCACAGTATCACAGTAAAATGATGATCATGTCTGATGGAAAATAACACACGGTAGGTAGAATAATATAGGCAAAAACAATGAATATAATTGATGAGTGCTCCATCCTTTTTGTTGCCCACTTGACTGAACTTGTTTTCTTCTGCTTGTCTCTTTTGCTCCCTCCAAGGTCATTCGGAAAACCAGACAACTTGAGATCAGGCTGTATTTGTTCTGTCTGTTTACTTGTTTCATAATAATGTTCACCCTCAGACCTTAAAAATAATGATAAAACATCTTGTTCCTCTCACAGATCTGACACCAAAGTGGCTGGCAGTGAGTTCAGGTCCATCCAGTGCTTAGTGATGATTATGAGTCTATTATTATGAACCATGACCTCCATATTCCCACCAATGTACCTGGAGCACAGTCTCTATCTACAAAACAGAAGTGGACTGGACAGGTTATAGTTAGGGTTTTGAGTTGGTTCTGACTTGGTTCGGTCCACATCCTTCAGATGTTGCTACAATCTACAGCAGATGGCCAAGATTTGGGGGTGGCTTTGGTAGTGGCCGCCCCTCCTTTCTGTGGGACAGTGTGACTTGAGGGATGTTGGGCTCAATAGAGGCTAGAGGAAGATTGGGGAACATTTGTTAAGTGGGAAAGATCTAGACCACAGTGTTCCTCTGCCTATAGGGTGGAGGTGGCAAAACGGTGCCACCTTTCAGGGAAAACTCTGACATGTATTCGGGGTTTTCAGCGACCATTGGCCGTATGTGTCCATTCTGCTTATAGAAGAGCTTGGCATTGGTGGAGCCTCCCTGGGCACCATCCGAGACTCCTTGGTTCGACGATTTTGGAGGCAAGCTGTGCTGCCAGTACTCTGGATTGTCAAAGGTTACCTTCAACTTCTTCCCACCAGCCTTGCCTGTCGTCAGCCCCCCATGCTTCAGCATACTGGCGGGGTGTGTGGTGGCGAGGCTCTGGTAAGCTGGCAGGCTGCCATGCCCAATAGTGGCTGAAGTGGACAGGGTGCCTGCTTGGCTCACCTGGGCTTGAGTAACAGTTCCTGTCTGGCCCTGGCTGACAGAGCCACCAGCTGCATTGCCAGGTTGTCCTGTGGGTTTGACGGTGTGGTGGCTGTGGAGGATGTGGGTCAGTGGACCATGGTGGCAAGGAATGCCAGATGGAGATGGCTGGGCTGTGGGGAGGGGGTAGTGTGGCAAGCTGGTCTGGATGTTAAGTGGGAGGTGTGAGCCTGAGGTTGGGGCCGAGATGGATGAAGGTGGCTGGGTGGGTAGGGGCAGACCATTTCGCCTCAGGACTTCCAGTCCCAGCTCGGCGGGGCTGTGGAAGGTGTTGAGGTAGAGAGGCTCATTGATGTACTCGTCCTCTCCTTTGGGCTGGCTGCTGGGTGTGCTGTGGTAGCCTGGGTTATCCAAGGCGTGGATTTCACCATTTTTACGTCGTGAGACAAATGGGTTCTCCTCAATTGGATTCAAATATTCTGTAGTGGAGATGAGGAAAAAGAAAAAGGAGGGAGGGTAAGCATGTGAAGGAGAAGAGAAAAGCAGTTTATGAGAGACTGAAAATTAAATCAAGTGAAAAGAAAACAGTGAGAGTGAATGATTGTCTGTCTCTCTGTGTTGGCCCTGTGATGGACTGGCGATCTGTCCAGGGTGTACCCTGCCTCTCGCCCAAAGATGCTGGGATAGGCTCCAGCCCCCCCGCGACCCGAAAAGGATTAAGTGGAAGAAGATGAATGAATGAATGAATGAAAAGAAAACAAAAAAGAGACTAAGAGAAAGAGATCAATCGCTAATGAGGACAGAAGATGGAGATGATAATAGTGGTAATGGCAGTCATTCAGGACAAGATAGGCATCTTGCCAGCAGTTCTTTGGCACTGCAAGTTCCATCTGCCGGGGGTGAAAATGCCAACAAATGACCCGTCTTCACTGCTTCCAAGCGCAATAATGGTGAGGTGAGAAACCTATTGATTTTGCCCATTTTCCTGCTCCTTGACATTGCATCAGATGCATTTTGCTGCAGGCTTTGTTATATTTTGAGCTGCTCAAAAAAATCAAAGATGGTAGTGTGGGAGCAGGGCTGATGGACTGAATTATGATCAAAGGCAAAACATGATTGTGTAGTAGTAGCTGGCATACACTGCTGCAGAAAGGAACTCAGTAGGAATTTTAATCAATGGAGTGAAATGAAATGAACAGGAAAAATGACAGACTGACTATACTACAAAAGATCCTATTTACTCAATGAATGAGAAAAGAAATGTCAGAACAAAGCACCTGGACTTTACTGGAATTTTTAACATCTCAATTATGTTTATTTATCCATAGATCTATTCAATGGACTGAAATATAGTCTAGCTTCAACTTTACATTCCATGGCACAGTTTTGCTTTGATCATTAGCGAGAAATGACTGAAATTAGGTAAGCCCATTACAAGTTTAATACTTTACTTACACTGTATTCTGGGTTAAATACAGCTCCTAAAATGTATTTATACATCATTACTACAAAATGCCCGGCAGGACTGCAGAATTCCTACCTGGACTTATTTTTACCTTCATTGAAACAACTCTGCTTTTCAAGTGTATGCCAGCTCAAAACTGGCTCAACTATCAACTCTAAGAGATTTCAGGTTATAGCTTTTCACAACGCTTTCCTTTACCTGATGAACTTTTGTCCTTCATTGGTGTCATGTATCCATCCTCATCAGTGTCCCCTCTGGATCCTCGCTCACCAAGAAAGATGGTGGGATCAGCGCTGTATCTCTGGCCCCCACTGTCCTCCCCCCCAACTGGGCTCAGAACCTTCTTATGCAGGCTACCATTACAGCGCTGGTCCTCCAGGGTCGGACTTGGACCACCCGTGGTTTCCTGGTTCACACAGGCCTGGGCACCTACCACGGGTCCTTCTGTAGAACTTGGACCACCATCTCTATAGCCAAACTGGTTCTGTTGTAAAAAGTGGGTTGTGGATAGATAAGAAAAAAATAAGTAAGGTAATAGTGGTGGAAAGTTGCAAAATCAAGCTTAGCTACAATCCCCGTTCACACTGGTCAATGACTGAATTTATCTCATAAAGTCTGTGCTAGTAAAAGGGAATTTAAAATTAAAATTTCCAGTTCCATATCGTCATTCCTTTAAATCTACTAAGATAGCTCTGTCCAATTTACAGGTTCTTGGGCTCACCCTGTGCCTGAAACTAACCACCCTAGCAGCTTTGTGTTTTGAAGAACTTTTATTAGATTGGATGCAGTGGACATGCAGTGACCTTATTGCTTACAACTTTGGCCATGAGAATTCACCTTTATAACTGCACCTAAATCATTAAAATCAACAAAAGAATTAGTTTGATTTCTAGTCAGTGCCCCCTGCAAGTCACTTTACAACCCACTTTCACCCATCTCCTCCAGCATTTAAGCTGTCATAAAGAAATTTAAAGAATTAATAGAGGTTGGGGAAAGAAAATGTTAAAGTGACACTCGAAAAAATCAATAATAATTTTTTTTTTATTTTTTTTCTTGTTAGCATGTCTGTAACATGTGTTTTTATGACTTACAAGACATGTGAAGAGCAAAATCACTCCAATGTCTCATGTCTCTGTTTTTTGCTTTAAAAGTTTCACCTAAGCCCCGCCCTGTGAAAAAAAGAGAGTTTTTGGTGATGTAAGACGAGACACGCTGCTGGCATGTCCATAACGTTAAGCCAGTCAGGCCTCTCTGGCTTAACTGAAGTTAGCCTCCATGGCCAGTTAGCATTTTTAGACAGCTGCTTTGGCAACTTGATACAAAAACTAAGATGGGTTTTACCATTAAACTGCTTTTAAGGACCAATGCAGTTTAAATCATTATCCTGGGCCACCGTGCATGTCCTTCACCCGGTAAGTCCTTTTATAACAGCACTTATGCTGTTTAACGTAGCACTAGCCACTATTAGCCTTGTGGTATGTGGGTTGGATCTAGTCATCGATCCTGCCAGTTAAAAGGTGGTGTGGGGAGGGGGTGAAAAGATTTTGACGTGAAACTGTAAGACAATGAAAGCAGCAAGGTGCTGATGTCTCGGTGCCTGTGGTAGGGAGGCATGGGGGGATCCTGTAAAAAAGGCGCACTGCCACCTCTACTGGCCTGGCATAGTTATTACAATACCTTTTTTCCCAGCTGCAGTGACGGTAAAGGTGAGTTAAATTAGTGTATTTTGATAACACAGCCATAGATGGAAATTTTGCCAACTAAAAGATCGATAAAATATGGTGATAGACACACAGAGACACATGTAGTGATTATGGTATGCCTACATTGCACCGAGGCATAATTAATGGAACCAAGCAGCCCTCAGTATGGAAAAAAAATAGGACATTAAAAGAAAAATAATGTGATGTAACATAAGTTTCAAGAATCAAATGTTGCAGTTGTAGGCGTTATTACGTGTTTTAATATTGAAATCGCTGCATATTTTAAGCACAAAACTTACTTTGAAAGGGTTTTTGGCTTTCCTCAGCTGTCCATTGTGGTCTGCCATGTTTTAGAGGTGAGGCATGTGGGACTTGTAGTTTTTACCGATAAGAAAACTGATGTGATGCAATATAAGCTTTAGAGGACATGAAACGCTCCATGTAATGATCATAATTCAAAACATGGGCACTTGGTCTTAAAATATTTCATTAGTTTGACCCTGTAAATGTAACAGTATTGGAATAAAATCTAACTGAAATGATGTTTTTCAGAAGTGAAAATCACCATATTGGTGGTGACACTGGGTTGATTGCCAGGCAGCAGCAGCTGTGTCTATTAGAGAAACTCATCAGGAGGAGAGTTATTTTTAATATTTAGAGTTAAATTATGAAGGCAGACTAAGTTAAAAATATGGTGAGGAGTTTTAGAGACACTCGATGGACTGTGTTTTTAAACCAGTGAGGAGAACAGCGGGAGGTTGGAGGTTTTACAGCAACCCCTCCTTCATTCAGGGGTGTGGCAGCCATAGAGACTAGGCTGTGGATCGCTGTTGCTGCTACTGTGATTCAGCTGTCAGGACATCGATGTGAACCACTTGTTTGGGGACTTTTCCTACATAATCCATGTTTCAAGAACCAGGTGTTTTTCTGTGGCAGAGATGATTCTACTCTGAGCTGAGCCGAAGCAGGCTAATGAAGTTAATTAATGGAGTGAACACTAGCTATTTAGTGTCAACAAAGGAGCAAATTCACTTGCGAAAATGTGAGAATCAAAGCCTCTGCCTTCACCGAGTCACTAATATAACTGAAGAATGTAGTTACAGCAGTTGTCTGTCTGATAAAACTAGACCGAAAGCCAATATAGCTAGTTAGCATCGTAATATTGCCGTTGCTAACGAGCTGCAATCAGCTCATGAGACGATAAATGTTTAGATAAGCCATTTCAATCTGACACCCTTTTACAGCCTAACATTACATTTTATGTATTTATAAGTGTCAATAATTGTGGTTTTATATTTATATAATAATGTGGTTGCTTTTGTCTTTTAAAACATTATACACAGTTAATCTGCGATAGTAACTTATTCCTGTACTTATTTCTTTTAGTGAATACCACAGTTGCAGTATGTGTAGCATCGATACTTTGGCAAATAATGAGTTAATATTGAACTCAGTTTACGGAGCTTTATTAGAATACTAAATATATACAATGTAGGCTTATGGCACTCGCCTGCAGGCCAGGTGTCTCCACGACGAAAGAGGACTAGCCCCTTCCGCCCACCTCCTTTATACTAGGAGTGGCGTCACCACCGGAAACCGGCAGTTAATCACCCCAGTCCATTCCCCGTCCAACCCGGCCGTCATCTTACCGTTACCAGCCTTTTACGTCCACAACATTTTTCCCCCATTTCCCCCCTTCAAAAAAAAGTGTCAAGCATACAGGTAACCCACCCAAATTTGTTTCCCGACTCACACTCTAAAATAAATATATACAAAAAGAAACAAACTGCCTATCCATTCACACAATTAAGGCTGGGGGGCTGGGTAGACTGTGAGCGCCCCCTACATGGCTAGGCAGGTTATTCTGCCGCCATACTTAAAACAGTCCGACTGAAAAGAAAAGCCGTGTTTCTAAATAAAATAATCCCTTAGAACAGCTCCTTATACACAAAACATATAACAATCACAACATACATTAGACATATTGCTGGCGGCCCCCTCCCCAACACCCACCCCACACTTGGGCATACATTAAAACAAAACGTGTTGGGCAATGCAATCGTCACAATTAATTCATAAAATCAAACAATTCAATCATAAGCCATAATTTTATACTTCACAAACCTAAATCAAATTAGCAGTGTATAGGCTTATTCTCCCCATGGTTAGTAAAACCCTTCAATTAATAAAATTCTGTTTTCATATAATACATAAATCACAAAATTTGACCCATAAAATGTCACCCTTCCTATTTTTTTTTTCAATGATAACCGGTGCACAAAATTAGCAGCAATTAACTATGTACAACAGGACCTGAGTTAAACTCAAAACTAGTACAGTAAAACACCATCAGTCCTCGGATGGGTCTCTCTCTGAACGCTTTCGTCTTTTGACCTCGGGACTCCTGCTGTGCTGTCTCCTCTCCTCCAACGCCAGACGCAGCTCATTTGGATGCCTCCAGGTCTGGTCAGACAGGCGCAGGTACCCATCGCTCCGGGCAGCCTTCACTCGGAACAGCCTCCAGTTGTCACGCCGCTCACGTGAACCGCGATCCCCTCTCATCCGGGCCTCGAACCTGGACCGAACCTCGTCTCCAACCCGCAGGGAAGCCCTTTTCTTCCTTTCTGGATCACTCTGGTCTCGACTGGCCTCCTCCACCGATCTGGTTGACTCGCGGGTCCGGTTCGTCTTTCTTTTGGCAGGCTGTCGCTGTGAG
Source organism: Pholidichthys leucotaenia (assembly GCA_020510985.1). Classification (NCBI taxonomy): domain Eukaryota; kingdom Metazoa; phylum Chordata; class Actinopteri; order Cichliformes; family Pholidichthyidae; genus Pholidichthys; species Pholidichthys leucotaenia. The sequence goes on along the minus strand of CM035845.1, from coordinate 31,801,153 downwards.
CACTTTACCACCATGCTCTCTGGTCTCACCCCCTCAGCCTGCAGCGCCGGCACCTCGTCCTTGGGGGCCACCCCGGGGGTCCCGGCGTGCTGTCCAGCACCCTCATCCAAGGCAGCATGAAGACTGGCATCGGGTCCGCCCCGAGGCGGCGTCGCGCGGCGCCGAATATGCTCTCCACTTGAATTTGTGTCCAGCACATCTGAGTCCCACACCTCCACACCATCCACAACTGGACCAGGTCGGCCCCACAGTCCACACCCCGACCACTCTCACCTGATACGTTGACTATGGAGAAACCCAGGCTGTAAAAGAGATTACACCCCATGATGTTGACTCCCGCAGCGGTGACATAAATGTGGGCCTGGGGCACTACAACAGATCTATATTGGGCCTCCATCTCCACAAACCCCCAAAACTGCCAGTCTGTTCCATCCATAGCAATAGTACTCTCTTTCTTGCTTCCTGATTTGTCGGTGGGGAAACAAACTTTTCATGGTTGTTAGGTTTAAAACGGAGATAATTGCCAACATAGAAGTGTTGAAACGAGCTGGTCTACCATCAATGGAGGACATGCTATTACAGATGAACCTGAGATGGCTCAGACATGTTGAGAGGATGGACCACCAGCATCTCCCTCGGCAGTTACTCCACTCACAGTTATGCGAGGGCAAATGCAATCAGGGTAGACAAAGGCTCAGATTTAAAGACACTGTAAAAAGACACTTGAAGAAGTTGGACATAGACAGGAGTCCCTGGCAGCGGAAGGCTAAGGACAGAGCTGTGTGGGGGAATCTGATCAGACCTAAATGAAATGTCATTGTCGCCCACGACAGACTGCTATGATGATGATGAATCGCTCCTGTGTCCACCAGCAGGGGAACCTCGACGCCATCCAGCATGACATCACGCCCAATCCGTCCCATAGTCTCCGGGGCAACCGTGTGTACTATTGTAGGAGTCTTCTGCACAGGACCCGGTTCATTCCGCTGGTCCCTGCGTTTGAAGTTTGCGCACGCCCTGGCAAAGTAGTTCAACAGACCACACTTCCCACAACGCTTGCCTTAGCTCGAGACTCATCTTGGCCCAGAGAGGCCCCTTCAGTAAGGCCCCTCGCAATAGTCTCTGCTGCCTCGAACTGTTGGGCGAGCTTGATAGCTGCAGCTAACGTCAGTTCTCCTGGGTGTGTCAAAAGCCGCAGATGTGCTCTGCCAGCTGATCCTGAATCATCTCGTCCTCCAGGGGTCACAAACTTACACTCCCTCGCCAGCTCTTGGAGGGCCGCCAAAAATCTCTTCACCGGCTCTCCCGACCGCTGGCGGCACTGTCGAAACTGGATGTATTGGACCATGACGTTCTCCGGCGCGCCATTAATTCAACCACTTCGTCAAAACTATCAGCCCCACCAAGGTTCTCCAGTATTCTCTGCCCCTCCATGCCGAAGTTATGGACCAACACAGCCCTTGTGTGAAGCTTTTCCGGCTCGCCAAGGTTCAAAACAACCAGGTAGTTGGTAAATGCGGAGAACCACCGGGGCCATGGTACTGGTGGCTCGCCCGGGGTTTCCAAAAACGACCAAAAACCGGAAACAGACCTTTCTACTACCACTTTTACCTTGTTGCCAAATGTAGCATCCATACTTTGGCAAATAATGAGTTAATGCTGAACTCAGTTTACAGAGCATTATTAGAATACTAAATATATACAATGTAGGCTTACGGCACTCACCTGCAGGCCAGGTGTCTCCACGACGAAAGAGGGCTAGCCACTTCCGCCCACCTCCTTTATACTAGGAGTGGCGTGACCACCGGAAACCGGCAGTTAACCACCCCAGTCCATTCCCCGTCCAACCCGGCCGCCATCTTACTACTACCAGCCTTTTACACACATAACAGTATGTCTATTTTCTTTTTAACAGGAAGGATCCAAAGAGAACTCCATCCCTCATCATGGAGACAAGCCTTGTGATGACCTTCATATAATAAAGTCTGAAAATTATGTGGTGTTTCTATTGAAAACATTTTCCACCTTAACTAAGTTCAGTCCTTATGAATCATCAGAGAACAACGGTCTGCGTCGGCATCTGTAAACGTCACGTCACGTCAAAGCGTTATCTTGTCCACTTTTGTTTGTTTTTATTAACTTCGTTTTTAATTTTTTTATCTCTTTTTACTGATATTAGCTTTTTACTTAGTGTTAGCTTAGTGTTGGCCTAGCAGAAAGCCCGATCAGGCATACAGGTGAATCAGACCCCGGGCAGGGCTGTTTTCACCAGGCTAGGCCAACCTGTTTTTAGCTGTTCTTAGCTGTTTTTTGCTAGCTAGCTATCCACTTCTTGCCTGGAACGTCATGGCTCCATCCCCGACATGTGTCAGCTGTGTGTCCCTCCTTAAGAAGGTTTCTGAGTTGGAATTGAGACTCTCCAACCTCTATAAGATTCGGGAGGCTGAAGACCACCTAGATACTACAATTCTAGGGTGGACAACGGCCCCGGCAACCGACTCGCAGCTGGCAGAGACGGCTACTTACCTGGGTGGATTTAGCACATCGCCATCCACTTCCACCCCTGCTCTGGTCTCCTCAGCTGTCCAGGACCCCAGCAATAAACACTGGCTTCAGCTCGGAGCTAAACCCAAAGCCCCGGGTGATTTTTCACATCCTCAATGCGCACCCTGGACCTTGGTTGGGCCAACTAGCAAACATCGGGAATTGACCAGACATGGCCGTGCTTCCTCTCTTCCCCTGTTACTGGAAAACAGATTCAACATCCTTTTCCTGGAAGATTTTCCCCACCTGGACGTCGATCATCCTTCCATGGCTGCCCCTCCTCCTTCAGCAGCGGCCCAAACCCGCAAGCCCCGGATTAAAACTACTTTAGGTGTGCCAAACTATACACCAGCTCTAAAAAGAAGAGAGCGCATCCCCCCGCCATCACAACAACGGCAAAATTATGCACTATTTCAGAAGCCAAAGCAAGACCCCTCCAGACGACGTTGGTAATTCGTGATTTGATTATGAGGAACGTCAGAAGCAGGTACTGTGTCACTAATTTTTTTCTTGGGGCTAAAGTATCAGACATTGAGGCTCTTACCCCTGACCTATTAAATGAATACCCCCACGCTAAAACTGTCATTGTGCATGTTGGATGCAACATCCCAGATGAAGCGTCGGAGATCTTAAAGAGTGACTTCAAGAGCCTTCTGTCCACTCTTATGAACTGTGGCAGACGTGCATTTATTTCTGGGCCACTGGCACCTTTCAGATGAGGTTGCAATTATTTTAGCAGAACTCTCAGCCTTAATACCTGGTTGTGTTCTACATGTCCTACTTTTAACACTGGTTTTGTAGACAATTTCAACCTGTTTTGGAACCGCCCATCACTTATGAGGCCAGATGGCATCCATCCAAACAGACTTGGTGCACGTGTTTTAAGGTACAATCTGTTCTATTCCATTCAGGGTTTTTTAGTACAGTGACTGAAATTTGGTGCGTTAACTCCCCCCGAAGTTCCTGGGTCTGCCAACCAGCCCTTCTTTGTTTCCACTTCTCATATTAATCCTATTAATCCAAATAATCCTCACTGTTTAGATCAGTCTTCAATTTATAAACCCATAGAGATTGTGTCTGTCTCCCGTTACCCAAAATATTATAACCCAAGACAAATACAACATAATTTGATAAATACACACCTTTCTGCAGCTCCTCCTCATCCACCACCCCTCAACTTAGCCCCTGTCTTCCCCCTCAGAGAACCTTTGTCTACTCCCCCCAAAGTTAATAAAAATATAATGTATAAACATCCTAAAGTGATTAAACAAAAAGTTGGTAATACTCAAATTAACATCAAGTCTCTAAATTTAATGATTTGGCCTCTCTTCCTCCTCATAATTTAAAAGTTAAATGCGGTTTGTTAAATATTAGGTCTCTAACTCCTAAGTCTCTACTAGTCCATGATCTGTTAATTGATCATCAGATTGATTTAATATCCCTTACAGAGACTTGGCTAGGGCAAGATGATTATGTTGGTTTAAATGAATCAACTCCTTCTGGTTATCTAAACTATCACAATCCCAGAAGTGCTGGTCGTGGAGGTGGAGTAGCAGAAATTTACCATTCTAAGTTACTAGTTAATGTAAAGCAAAAATCATGTTTTAATTCCTTTGAGGGCCTGGCCCTCAGTATGGGGCATGTTAGCAATCTTAGCTTAAACCCAATTTTCTTTGCCATAGTTTACTGTCCTCCCTCAGCTTATTCAGAGTTTTTATCCAAATTTGCTGAATTCTTAGCTGATTTAGTGCTGAAATCAGATAGTAGGGGATTTTAATATACATGTTGATGTAGATCATGACTGTCTTAATAAGGCATTCAATTCAATATCAGACTCAATGGGGTTTTCCCAGAAAGTAGAAAATTCTACCCATTATCTCCACCACACACTGGAACTTGTTCTGACTTATGGCATAGAAATAGAAAATCTGATAGTGTCTCCTCATAATCCTGTACTGTCAGACCATTGTCTGTTAATGTCAGACCCCCCACGGTTACTGACGGGCGGGACCAAGTTAACTCCTCCCGGTAATTTCTCCATTACGGCCCTCGTGCAATTGCCAGGGGTCGAGAGGAGGACGATGGTGCTAGTGGATTCAGGGACAGAGAGCAATTTCGTGTTGGCCTGGTTCATTTGGGACATGGGTATTCCCACACTCAAATTGCCCCAACACCAAAGAATTACCACCATATCTGGCCGTGAGGTTGCAGTAGTCACCGAGCACATGGCGCAGATTGCCATCCTTTTATCCAGGAATCATCGGGAGGAACTCACGTTCCTAGTTCTCCCAATTTCAACTTCCCCGATGATTCTAGGTTATCGGTGTCTCCGGAAGCATAACCCCATTATAAATTGGGGCCAGAAATCCATCTCTTCCTGGAGCCCATTCTGAATGGCCCCCATCTCTCCTAGTCTCTCGTCCTCTGGTTGAGCCACCGGACCTCAGCCTCATTCCCCGGGCTTACCATGATTTGGGAGAGGTCTTCAGCAAGTCGACAGTGCTGTCGCTTCCGCCTCATCGCTCTTACGACTGTGCTGTGGACCTCATCCCGGGGCAAAGCTGCCGTCCAGCCGGGTCTATAATATTTCTGGTCCGGAGAGGGAGGCGATGGAGAGACACATTAAGGAATCACTGAACGCTGGCCTTATTCGACCATCTTCGGCCCCCCTCGGAGCTGGATTCTTCTTCGTGGGTAAGAAGGATGGCTCGTTGCGCTCGTGTATTGACCACCGGGAGCTCAACACTATTACAGTCCCCTGCCCTTGATTAACTCTGTGTTTGAACTCCTTTAGCGCTCACGGGTGTTCACCAAATTAGACCTGTGCAATGCGTGCCATCTTATCAGCATCCGTGAGGGGAACGAGTGGAAGACAGTGTTTAAGACCCACCAGGGGCAGTTTGAATACTTGGTGATGCCATTTGGGCTCACCAACGCCCCCGCTGTCTTTCAACGATTAATTAACGACGTCCTCCGTGATATGCTATATCAATTTGTGTTTGTCTATTTGGATGATATTTTGATTTTCTTCTGCTCGCTAGACGAACATGAGGTCCATGTAAGAGCTGTCCTACAACAGCTCTTGGAGAACCAGCTCTACATTAAGGCCGAGAAGTGCGAGTTCTCCACTACATCTACCACCTTCTTGGGCTTCATAGTGGCTGAAGGGAAACTGATTGCCAACCCGGCCAAGGTGAGGGTGTCAGGAGCTGAGCCGCCTTGGTTCCCCCGGCTCGGTCCTGACCCCCCGATGGGTTTAAGTGCCGCTGTGTATGCATGTTTATCATGTATTCCAGTGTGTTACCATATCTATAGCCACTGCTCTGGGGCTGGTAGCTGTGTGTACTGCTGACAGTCTGCCGGTCCAACCATGCCCGCTCACTTATTACCATCAGCTGTTCCCAGCCCCGTTGATCATCTTTCCTGGTCCTCCCCCAGGTGCTCCTAATTACATCATCACCGGCAGTGCGTGTACTTTAGTGCCTTTCGCCAGTCACGCACTGCTGGGTCATTGAATGAACTGTCTCCAGAAGCACACAGTCGTGTGTAACTGTGTGCCATGAAGGATTAGCCACCTCCACTGCAGCTGTGGTTCTCTGCGCCCTTCGAGCGATGTCGGCTCTGGGACGCTCCGGTGGTTAATTACTTCAATGCATGCATTTGCTGGGCGATGCTGGCCCAGGAACGCCCAATGTAAGTGTTTTGTCTTTTTGTATGTCTGTACCTTCTTGGGGCAGTTTGTCTGTATGCTTAATAAATGTGTGTGGTGTAATTACAGCGCGTAAATCCTCATCTCTTCACCCCTCACCATGCGCAATGGAGAAGAGCACGGGAGGGTTCATGACAGAGGGCAGTGCTCGATTGGCCAACTTCCCACTCCCGTGGGGAGCTTCAACGCTTCCTCGGGTTTGCGAACCTTTATCGCCGGTTCATAACTATAGTGGGGTGGCACTGCCCTTAACACAGCTGACCTTTGTTAAGATTCCCTTTCGTTGGACCGAGGCAGCTGAACAGGCCTTTTCCAAATTGAAGGGCCTGTTCACGAATACACCAATCTTGGCTCAGGTCGACACGCAGCTCCAATTCATCCTCAAGGTGGATGTGTCTGATTCGGGGGTAGGCGCTGTCCTTTCACAGTGCACACCCTGTGACCAGAAGCTCCACCCGTGCATGTTTTTCTCTCGCTGGCTTACGCCTTCCGAGAGAAACTACAACATAGGGGACAGACAGCTGCTCACCATTAAGTTGGCGTTGGAGGAATGGAGGCATTGGCTAGAGGGGGCTATTCACCCCATTGTCGTGTGGAACGACCACAAAAACCTGGAGTATTTGCGGTCGGCCCGCCGACTCAATGCCAGGCAGGCTCGTTGGGCCCTGATTTTTCAGCGTTTTTTTTCACCATCACTTACCGGCCTGGCTCTTGGAATACCAAACCGGACACGCTATTGCGCCACTTTGATTCCGAGAAGATAGCGCCACCTTCCCACCCCCAACCCATTCTTCCATGTTCATGCATTCTCAGTGCCCTTACGTGGGATATTGAGTGGAGGGTCCATCAGGCCCAGTCTCGGGAGCCTGTACCAGCAGGGTGTCCCCGGAACCGCCTGTACGTCCCCACTGTCCTCCGCAGTGATGTCATCCAGTGGGGTGACACCAGCCGCTTCGCCTGTCACCCTGGGATCATCTGCACCACGGATCTTATTCAGCATGTGTTCTGGTGGCCCACGCTGTGGCGGGACGTGCGGGAGTATATGTGGGCCTGCCAGACCTGTGTCCAGCGCAAGTCGGAATCCCCCCCACCCCCGGCCAGATTTCTCCATTCTCTGTCCATCCCTGGTCGCCCGTGGTCCCACATTGCTCTGGATTTTGTGACTGGACTTCCCCCCTCCCACAGAAAGATGGTCATCCCCACCATCGTGGACCGCTTCTCCAAGGCTGTGCACCTGGTGGCCCTCCCTAAACTCCCCCCGGCCTTGGAGACGGCCACCCTCCTCACTGACTACGTGATCCGCCCCCATGGGATCCCTTTGGATATCGTGTTTGACCAGGGTCCTCAGTTCATGTCGTAGGTCTGGAGGGCCTTCTGCCGGACCCTGAGGACGACTGTGAGCCTCTCCTCTGGGAATCACCCCCAGAGCAAAGGGCAGGCAGAGCACGCCAACCAGTCCCTGGAGGCCACTCTGCGATGTGTAGCAGCTGAGCATCCTTCTTCCTCAAGCATGCACCTGACCTGGGTGGAGTATTCAATGAACTCTGCCATCTCCATGGCAACCGGTCTCACCCCGTTCGAGGCGTCATTGGGATACATGCCTCTACTGCTACCTATGGCCAAGAGGGAGGTCGTGGTTCCCTCCATGGGGGCTCACGCTCATCAAGCCAGTCAGGTCCCTCTGAAGACCAAATCGAAGAAACTGTCTCCTCACTTCCTAGGGCCCTTCATGATCTCCAGAGTGATCAACGACACCTTGGTCCAGCTCAAGCTCCCACCGACCCTACAGGTGAACCCAACCTTCCACGTATCCCACATCAAACCCCTCTCGGTCATTCCCCTCTGCCCCCCCTCCAAGCCGCCTCCTCCTCCCCTCATAATCGACGGCCACCCCACCCACACGGTTCGTCAGATTCTGGATGTTCGCCGTCTAGGCTGGGGCCTCCAATACTTGGTCAATTGGGAGGGCTACGGCCCGGAGGAGCGTTCCCACATCCTTGGATCTTGGATAAGGAGATGCTTCGGGCCTACCACTGTGCCCATCCCAACAAGCTCTGTGGACCGCCAGGAGGCACTCCTAGAAGGGGGGGTGGGGCTGTTATAGGCGGCGAGAGCACACCCCCTCCTTCCCGTTCAGCTCTCCTCAGGTCATCAGCGCACCTGAGTGAGAGGGCACACCTGTGCCCTCTCATCAGCCAGTGTTCATAAGGAAGCATCCTTCAGTGATTCAACGCTGGCTCGTCTGGGTATACTGCCTTACAAGACAAGCAAGTATTCGATTCACACAAGTGAAGAAATTATTATCCTGTGTGCTTTCTCTCCTCAGGTTGCTGCCATCATGCGGGTGTGTCTCTGGGGCTGCGTGCGCTCTCCTGCCACACCATCATCCACCAACAGCATTCAACTGAGGAATGAGCTGGCACCACCAGCTCATTCCCCTCACCCTGCTGGTTTGTCTATTCCCTGCTGGGGCCCTGCCGGTTTTCCCTTGGAGGCTCACGTAAGTGGTAATTTGGCCAGCCCATTTTCCCTTACTGCATTCCTCCACTCATGGCTCTCGCATTCTCTCCACAGGTTGTTTCCTCTGGCGAGTAACTATTTCTGTAGCTGTGTGGTGTTTTTGATATTTAATAAAATTCTCAAACGTGTGTCATTGTTTGATTGTTCATTCTTGTTGCTGCGTCGCGCACGTGAGTTGATTGCTAACAACAATCATGACAGCTTTAGTCCGTTTCAATCAAACTCAAGTTTGTTTTCTCCGTTGGTACGGTTCGTTTTGTCTGGTGAGAACACAGTAATCACACTCAAGTGTGTACCAAAGCAACTGTACTGAGACCACCTGAAAGGGGTGGTCTCGGTTCGAATTAAATGGTGAACTCTGGTGTGGTCCTGCAGGTGAGAAAGTGACCGTACTAAAACGGGACCAGCGGCAAATGGTAAAACATTTTATGTCACTGCACATACCTGATTGATCTCTGAAAATATCTGTGGCTGAGCACGTCACGGTTCTGGAGGATTAATGAACGTTAACATGTTATTTCCCATCCGTAGCAGCGCTTCATTTTCAAACTGTACGATTTGTTAAAAGTAGTATATGCACGTATGTAATAAACGATAACCAGGGCAATGAAAACCCCCCGTAGATTACACTACGACTGGTATTATTTTCTCCCCGAAATGCATAAATACATGGTAGTCATCCTACTTCCTGTATTTACCTTTCTTGTTCTCGCGGCAAAAAAATCTGACCAATAAGAACAGAGAACATTCTGACGTAAGTCTCGCGGGATGTAATGTGACGCAGTTTGGTCTGCTTATGGTCGGCCTCAATTTTTGCCTGTGGGAAAGGGGACCGAACCGAGGAGAAAATGATACAAAGTAACAAACTTGTCAACTGATTTGGACCAAGTTAAACAAATTTAGGTGTGAAAGCACCCTAAAAAGAATAGAAAACAGTGGTGATCAATTCTGCATAAATCGCCACTGAGCAGGTACTTTCTGCTCAGTCTAGAGTTTTGTTGAAGAGTTGAACTGACGTTAGCACAAGTTACCTCTATGCTAACAGTCTGTGCAGTGACCTGTGGACACCAGACTTTATCAGATAAAAAAAAAAAAAAATCAATCAGAGAACAGCAGGATCAGACGTGAGACCTTTTTATCTGATGAACATCAGTATCTCTGTCTTAAAAAAGCCTGTCTCATTGTTAATATAAAAGATCACTGCACACGTTAGCATTGCGGCTCCATCATTTCAATACAGACATCAGTCAGCTGTTGAAGATGTCATAAATTAAAGCGGGTGATGTCTCCTCGTTTTGACCACGTAAAAATCATTCACTCCAGGATTTCGTGATGTTGGGATTGCACCAATTCACAGGAAATCAGCCAATCTGCGCAATTATTGTGCGACCTTGCAACTTTGTACAATCACCGCAACTTTCCCGCAATTTTGGCCAATCCTCATCAACCTCCGCCAATTTCACCAATCAAATTTCTCCAACACGCTGAAACGCTCAGTCTAACCAATCAAATGCATTGCTGCACTGCATTCACTTCTGTGTTTACAATGAGTTGTGAGTTTATAGTTTACAGTGAGTAACAGAACAAATCAGCAAACAGAGTGTGATTTAAAAAAATACCCGGGAGGTTTTCAACACCGTCCTTCCTCCATCTCCTCCAGCCTGCCCCGTGGACGCCTCACCATGTCTCCGTCCTGACCGTGTGTACGAAGCGCTGGGTTTGTGTTGAAAAACATGTGCCTGTCCTAAAGTACCCCGTCGCGGGAGCGCGCGTGAGAAGAGTACACTACACTACAGCGAGTGTTTGAACATTTTATACACATTTAGAGTTAAAAAATTTAGAGGTAAAAAATTACTACATCTGGTCAATGAGCTTTAAAACTGTTAGTCTCCGGTGTGGATGGACAAACGCACCGACCCCCCCCCCCCCCCACACACACACACACCATCCTGCTGTAAAGAAAGTTTTTTTTTTTTCAGAAAAACACAGACTCCAATAGCCAATACAGTGCAACAGAATAAATTATTTATTTTCCCTCTCTCCTCGGTACCGAGTGGTCAGGAACCGTAGAGTTTTCAAATGAAGGTGCTGCCAATAATTTTCAAATCTCTACTTTTTAACATGCATTCAAAGCAATTTAGCTGTTGTAATGGATGCTGTGTTAATGTTTGTATTTGCTGGTGCATAAGAGTTTTTCTGTATAGCAGAAGTTTCTGCTTAATTTAAAAATCACTATAATAGGAAATGTTTGACAATCCTGAGCTTTTCTTGTATTGTTATATACTGTAGAATATCACAGCAGTAAACTGGAAAAAAGCATCTGCTTTAAAATTTGGAATTCTTCCCAAAACTTTAAGTGCAAAAAACACTCTAAAAATATCGCAACTTTTATCGCAACTTTTTAAAAAAGCTCCTGCAAATTCAGGTTTTTTGGCCCGCAACAATCATAAAAACATCCCGCAACATCCTGGAGGGACTGAAAAATATACCACTACAGTCAGGGTAATGATGACCGCCCTTACATCTGTTTTTAGTTTTGGTCTAATAATCAACGATTAACCTGGTGTTTGTAAAAAAAAAAACAAAAAACAACAAACTCTCCCCAGTAGCTAATGCAGACCTCTGAGCATGGGCTGTAAAAAAAATAAAAAAGTCTCACTGCTGCCTCTAGCGGCCTGGCATAGTTATTACAACACCTTTCCCCCCTGCTTCATTAATGTTAAAGTTGACTTAAATTTGTGTTTATTTCAAAAACAAAGCCTTATCTCGGAATTCTGGCAAATTAAAAGTCGAGAAAATATGGCGATACAATGATACAAGCCTTTAGTTCCACTTAATTTTGACCAGGCGAGGTGAAACATAGAGGCGGACAGATGGACACACACACACACACACACACACACACACACACACACACACAAACAGATGCATTAACTGATTACCGTATGCCTCTCCGTTTCACCGAGGCATACGGTAGCCCTGCTTTCACCTTTTTTGTAATTTAAGTTAAGTAAATTAACAGAAACGGATGTGATTTTCTAACACTCTCCATTTCTTCTGTGAAACATGGTACAAAGTCCAAAGACAATAAAGTTAGTGTTTGAGTTTGTGTCAGTTTCATTCCACCTGCGGCAAAGGAAGTGAGACTTTAACCCATGCTGCTGCCTGTTGAAGTAAAATTCTCAGATAAAGTTTTGCTGGTGTAGTCATCAACCTTAAGGGACCATCCAGGGGCATGTGGGCAAAGCTGCGTTACAAACACCTGAACCTCAAAAAGAACAAACCCCCCCCCTAAGAATATACAAAACATGACACAGGAAGCAAAGGGCTTCTTGTGCTGCTGTGCTGGCTTGCCGTGGGCTATTTAATCCAGGCCAACTCCTCTGCACTCTTGTTGGCTGCTAGCTCTGGAGCAGCAATTATGGGAAGCAGATCTACAAAACACAACAGAAAAAAAATGTCCCGAGGTTATATCTGTCCACCTACTCCCACAGTCTTGCAATCAACTTCCCCCTCCTGCTGTAAACTTCTCTGTTCATCCCTTCTTCAAAGCGAGTCATTATAGGCTCCTCTTTTCAAGTACGGGCATGAGAGCACATCAGCATGGATAAGATAACCGTCTGTATCAGACTGTGTCTTCGGCGGTGCAACCTGAATAACTAACTTCCTTTGGCAAAGTCAGGAAGCTGAAGGATTTACACATCCTTTTGCTGTCTGGGCATGCACACACTCCTCACTGCATAATCAAAGTAGCTTCAGTTGGTGACAGGGTGGTTGACCTTAAACAAGCAGGGCTCTGGCTGGATTATAATGTGTATTTTTTGGGGTACGTGTTTGGTATAGTCAGGGAACCAAGCGCTGCTGGCAAATGGATAGGCCAGGGGGCTAAAGGTGTGAAGATGGAGAGTGGCACATGGTGCATACCGCAGAGCAAACAGCTCAGCCAGTACTCATTGTCTCTTACTAAATGGCTCCGACATTTTAAGATAGCGGTTGTTATTTGCTTATGGAGCTCTGAGTAATGAAACCTGGGGCCTGGGGAGTGAGTGCAGGTTTAAGCTACACATACAGTACTGGGATGGTAATGATGGAGGTGGGCTATTAGCTGATGCAATTCATCGGTGTATTGAAAGTTCTGAACAACCTTGAACACCTTGAATAGAGAGTGGTGCGAAATTGGAGCAAATATGTCAGTGTTCTTACTCTGTTTGAGTCAACTTGAGGCCTTGTTGTGCAAGGCTGAGAAGCCATGTTGAAACCCCGAGGCACCAGATACTCCTCAGCATCCATCAAGTCATCCAGGTCCTCCTCGTCCAGTAGACTCTGGAAGAACTTGCTGTCATTGGGGCTAGGAAGCTTCATGCGGTCATCTCCCTGAATCATAACCATGGGCATACTTTAGTTTACCACAACTTATTCAGTTTACCTATATACCTAGCATGAGAGGAGTTGTACAGTAAATGGCCTTATGATCATAGCATATACAAACCTGGATAACTAGATATCGTTGGGGGTCACGAGCCATCCTGCAGAACTCAGCAGCAAGCTCCTTGAACTTCGGCCTGCTGTCTGCATCAATCATCCAGCCTGGAGAAGATAGATATACCAAGAGAGCAATGTTATACCGGACAAAGGTTCATGTGAAGTCCAGAAAATGTCTACAATTGCTGTTTCTTCAACTTATGTTCAATCTTTTTCATGCTTGTTTAAATATTTGCTTTGTTAATATTAAAATGAAAGCTGAAGCTACCTACACGGCCACTAGAGGCTGTCTCAAAAAGCGAGTCGAGGCTTATAGACTTCCATGCTATGGCACCTAGCTTTAATGCACAAAATGTTATGTTTTCTAATGATTTTGGTTGGTATGGCAACTGTTTTCCCTTTAATAAGGCCTAAACATACTCTGTGAAACCTTATGGTCATGAAGAAAAGTAGAAAATGAATGGAATGGATATGGTTGCATGTTGAATGTGACCACTATTAGTGATAGCTGAGTTTGTTTTGTTGGTGCCTTGTTGGACCATTTTAAAGCAAGTGACAGTTACTATGGACAAAACACATCTCTTAAAAAATGGTGCCTTGACATAAAACTCCAATTTGCACAGAAAATATGGACTGTGTAACTGTTAAATGAAATGTCTTAGATCTGTCCTCACCTAGAATCATGCACTAGCATCTAATTTCTCTATATAAAGAGTTCTGTGTAGAGGACAATATAGTAAACTCATCAACAAACAAGTCTGCTTATTTTCTCTATTATTTACATCAGTGCAGTGGGACAGACGATGTCCACAATGAAGTGGCCCTCAGGTGGACACAACTTTGAGTACTATATACATATGTTGATGTCAGTGGTCAGAGGAGAATGGCCAGACTGGCTTGAGCTGACAGAAAGTCAACAACAATTCAAATAACCACTCATTACAACTAAGGTAATAAGAAGAGCAATTTTGAAAGCACAACACAATGACCCTTGAAACAGATGGGCTACAGCTGCAGAAGACCTCAACTGGTGCCACTCCTGTAAGCTAAAGACAGGAAACTGGGCTACAGTTTACACAGGATCACCAAAACTGAACAATAGAAGACTGAACTAGAAAAGCACTCGGAGAGCGCAGACCTCCACCAAGACAGCTCAGTCCCCCATGCTGTGATCTACTCAAAAATGTAATTGCTGGACTTTGAAAACCTGTTGGGAACTTATTCTGTATATTTTTTCCAATCACCCTGACTAGTTATTGTGGAGCTACATGTGCATATGCTCAAATAGCCCTATCTCCCAATGATAAAGAATCCTTTATAAAATTCTTGGATCCAGACGGCGATCCGGATCACTCCCAAAATCTAATCATTTCTTTCTTGTCCCAATTCGGACATTTCCTGAAAATTTCATCAAAATCTGTCCGTAACTTTTTGAGTTATGTTGGTCACAAACAGACAGACAAACAAACAAACCCCGGCAAAAACATAACCTCCTTCGTGGAGGTAAAAATGTTGCCTGGTCTGAGTCTCAATTTTTGCTGCAGCATTTGGATTTGGCATAAATAACATGAAAGAAGGAAACAAATCTGCATGATGCTAGCATATTGATATAGACCAATACTTATATAGCACTTTTCTAGTCTCAAAGCGCTTCACTAGTACTAACCCTCTACTCTAAGGGCCTATAGGAGATAGATATTTAGAACAACCAGTTAACCTAACATGCATGTCTTTGGATTGTGGGAGGAAACTGGAGCCCCTAGAGTAAACCCACACAGCACAGGGAGAACATGCAAACTCCACACAGAAAGGTTCCTACCCCTGCCAGCCTGGGGATTCAAACCTGGAACCTTCTAGCTGTTACGCACCAGTGCTAACCACTGCACCACCGTGCTGCCCACATCTCTGTGGAATGTTTCCAGAACCTTGTTGAATCTATGCCATGAAGAACTAAGGCAGATCTAAAGGCAATAGTGATCCAATGCAGTAACAGTAAGGTGGTAACAGTAAGGTCTAAAGATTATTTCAAAAGGGATTACATCAGCTGTAAAAATCTGACCTTTATGAGAAGGAGTATGGACAAAGGTCAAGTAATTATATCTTTCTCATTTAGCTGAGCCAACATTTGTTACGATGAAAAGGGAATCTCCAATGAAGGATTTTTTTAACGTGAATTTATTTAAATTATTTGCCCTGGAAGTTTTCTAATGTTGTGATGTGCTGCCTTTCAATAAAACTAGTCCTTTAAAATGGCTGTACTCCAATTTATGAGGGTGTCTAATACGTTTATAGACTATATGGATGCTGCTTGATTCCCAGCATTTACTAATCAGTTCAACCTCTGAAATTACAAAATGCTAGTCCCTCAATCAGTGAGTATTGTGTGCCCGCCCCTTCACCCGTTTCTCATCAGACTCTGGACTGGCCTCCTCTCTCCCTCCACATATTGATCTTCTGTCTCAACCGTTTGTATGGTTCAGAGGCCCGTAATACCTCTTGACTTTGGTCATTTCTGTGGACATATTTGTTTTAGTTCACCTTAGGTAAAATAGAAGACATAGTTTAATGACCCGTTGCAGGCAGGTGCCTTGCTTTTCTGTTTAGTTTGGGAGGTCTAGTGTTTAACATTATGTTGATTTATGGTTATTCTCTTTAATTTCATTTCATTTCATCATTCTCTATGAATTTTTGAAGAGAGAGTTTCTTGGGGTTATTCAAACAATGCAAATGGTGTTCAAACAGTTTATTCACTAGAGGCACAGGCAGTGGCACAGTTGGAATTTATTTTTCTGATCCAAACTGAAACTTCACAAATTAATGGTATAATGAGTATATCTTAAAGATGAAAAATGACAGGAGCACTTGCTGGTCTTACATTTTCTTTCATTCAAGTGTCCACTCATACACTTGTGGCAGTGGTGGCCTAATGGTTAGGAATGGTGACTGGAGGGTTGCTGGTTCAATCCCAGGACAGGCAGTGCTGTATACTTTAAAGTAGTGATGGCCAGATGAGGACTTGAGGCCTTTCATCAAAATGGCTCATATAGTCAAAGCCTCATGTAAAACTTAATTTTCTCTACTAGGCCATCTAGTGGACAAAACATACACAACATGCAGATTTTTACAAGGGTGTTTATTGGTTTGTGTATTTTTTTTTCATTTCAATAAATGCACTGTCTTTTAAGAAATATCAATGATCATAAGGGAAAAAACAAATACTAAAACTGAGGTGACTACAGTGAATGTGCTTGTACTACTTATCCATTTTTATTAAGAAATAATAACTTTTCAACAGTCTTATACTGTCTTTCCCAGTACATTCATCTCTGTCCTTGTTGTCATGCAGGGCACAATAGTGCCTCAGCATAATGATGTGTTATTGTTGTATGCAAGCTTTCTGAAACACAACAGATGCTTTACCTTGCAAATTAAAATAAATAAGAACACCCTCACTGGGACTTAAACCCCAGCTCTCCAGATGCCAGACAGATATTTTACCTCTAGGCTATCACTTAGTGACAGCCAGATGAGGCTTTCTTGAAGACCTGAGCCTTTCCATCAAAATGGTTCACATAGACAAAGCCTCATGTGAAACTGCATTTGCTCTACTAGGCCATGTAGTCGACAAAAAGTATACAGCATGCAGATTTTTACAAGGGCATTATTGGTTTAATGTGTACTTTTTCAATTTCAATAAATGTGCCATCTTTTAAGAAATATCAATGATCATAATGGAAAAAATAAATAATAAAACTGGGGTGACTACAGTGAATGTGCCTGTGTTAGTTGGTGTGCTTGAACTACTTATCCATTTTTATTAAGAAATAATAAAGTTTCAACAGTCTTATACTGTCTCTCCCAGTATATTCAACTCTGGCCTTATTCTCATGCAGGGCACAATGGCAATAGTGCCTCAGCATAATGGTGTGTAATAATGATCCAAGCTCTTTGAAACACAACAGACACTTCACCTTGCAAATAAAAATAAAACTAAACCTGCAAGAAGGTGTAAGCGGGCCTTCGCCCCCCGCGCACCCGCACAACCTAGCGCCAGTCGTACCTTGCTGCCTTGGAAAATTTCTCGTTGTTGCTGCAAGGGCTGCATGAATAATAAAGTAAACCATTTGGCAAGAACTTCCTTTGAGCAGTAAGTGGCGCTATAACTTCTGTCAAAAATTCTTATGTAGGTGTGTGCAGAGTGGGACTAATGTTCATCATGGCAATTACGGTGAAAATCCGACACAGTTTGTCCAATTTACAACTGTCCAACATATTGCGATAAGGTAAACTTGGACATGTGGCCATTGTAACACCGCATATTTTAAGTAGATGTTGCAGACCGATACAGAACTACAGAAGAGAGTCACCTTGACTTATGTTCCACATTTGGTGACCCTTGGGCTTCCCCAAGCCTCCAACATATAAAACGTCTTGAATGGCAAGGAATGGGTTTCCATGGCAACTGTGCTTATCGCAGGACAAAAGTGACTTCCACTGAGGGTAGTCCAATGCACTCTGAGAAACCACTGAAAATGTCATGTCATTGTGACTACTGGTCTTTAAATTTGAAACAATTTTGTGCAGTACCTCATGTCAGCAGTAGGTGCTGGTGTGACAGTTTTGTGAATATTGATATACAGATGTGTTCAGAATGGGATCAGTATGATTTGTGCAAAGTTTGGTCCAAATCAGACGAGGATTGTCTGAGCTGTAACTGTCATGTTTTGCATTGCGAGGAAGCCATTGAAGCTCACCATGGAAACGATTCTGTACTATGTACATGTACTGTCAATGAGCCCTAGTCATTCCTTCATGTCATTTTTTCAGCTGGTGAGAGAAAAATAAACAGTTGTCAGCAATTCTTCCTTTAATCATTGGGGGGGCACTTAAACTTTTGTTTATTATTTGTATATAGACTCGTTTGGGGCAGGAGAAACATTAAACATAGAGGATTTTGTGAAAATCGTACAAAGTTTTTTAAATTTACAAGGGTCCGATGTTGTAACCACTAGGTGGAGCTCTAACTTTTGTTATTTTTATATAGGAGTGTTAAGGGTGGGACTATTATCCATTGTCGAAAGTTTGGTGAAAATCAAACAAAGTTTGTCCAAGATGAAACTTTCCGATGTTTCATGGTGAAGAGTCAACCTTCACCATGTCGCCATGGCAACACTTCCCTGTCAGTTATGTGTTGTCCACCCATATAGGAATATACAGTATATATGACAGTCACCTCAACCTATGTTAAAGATTTCATGACTCCAGGCTGTTACTAATTCTGCAAACAAGATCAAGGATTGAATGGTGAGGAGGGCATGTCCATGGTAACGTGCTATGTCATGCTAAACTTGACGTGCAGTTATGATCAAACCTGTGGTGTGATGAATCTCAGAAAATTTCACATCAGTCTCGCAAGTGACGCATGAGTAATAAAAAAAACAGTTTTCAGCAATTCTTTTGTTAACCACTATGTGTCCCTATATCTTTTGTCAAGTATTTTGATGATGACGCATTCAGGGTGGTAATATTTTCCATCTTGGAAACTTTGGTGCACATCGAACAAATTTTGCGCGAGTTAAAGCTGCTTGATTTTGTAAGGGGAGGAGTCAAACTTTGCCATGGCAACACTTCCCTGTCAGTTATGTGTGGTCCACCCATATAGGACTATATATGACAGTCATGTCAACGTATGTTCCAAATTTCATGACACTGGGACCTTCCCACCCCTCCCCATAAGCTCATGGATTGAATGGCGAGGAGGGCGTGTTCACGGTAACACGTGTGACATCATGCTAAAGTTGATGTGCAGTTATGATTATCTCTTTGGTCTGATGAATCTCAGAAAATTCCACGTCATTCTGGCCAGCAGCGCGTGAGTAATAAATAAAAGAGTTTTCAGCAATTCTTCCTTTAACCACCCAGGGGCTCTATAACTTGTGTTTATTATTTTTATATACATGTGTTTGCAGTGGGACTAATATCGAATGTGCAAAATTATGTGAAAATCGTACAAAGTTTGTCCAACTTACAAGTGTCTGTTGCTCTAACCACAAGGTGGTGCTATAACTTTTGTTTATTATTTCTACATAGACGTGTTCAGGGTGGGAGTCATATCCATTGTCGAAAATTTGGTGGAAATCAGATGAAGTTTGTCCAATTTGCTAGTTTTTGATATTCCATGGCGAAGAGTCAGCGTACGCCATGTCGCCATGGCAACACTTACCTATCAGTTATGTGTTGTCCACCCATATAGGACTATATATTTCAGTCACCTCAACCTATGTTCAAGATTTCATGACTCCAGGTCATTCCTAATCCTGTAAAAGAGATCAAGGATTGAATGGCGAGGAGCGCGTGTCCACGTTAACACGTGTGATGTCATGCTAAAGTTGATGTGCAGTTATGATCATCCCTGTGATGTGATTAATCTCAGAAAATTTCACGTCAGTCTGGCCAGTGACGCATGAGTAATAAATAAAACAGTTTTCAGCAATTCTTTCATTAACCACTATGTGGCGCTATATCTTTTGTCAGGTATTGATGCATTTGGGGCAGGACTATTTTCTATCATGGAAAGTTTGGGGGACACTGGACAATTTTTGCCTGCGTGACAGCTGTTTGAAGTTGTAAGGGGACGAGTCAAAATTCGCCATGGCGCCCTGGCCACATCTTTTGAGATTTTGACTTAATTTATACAATTTTTAATGGCCAATGCCTATAGATGCCGCCATGTAAAAAGGAGCTCAATCGGAGCAGGTCCCTAGGACTAGTTCGTTCAAATGCGAGGTGTGACTTTTTTCTGAATTGGAGGTTGGGCAACTTTGAGGCAAGATGGCGGCCTTCCTGTTGGCGGTGAGTATGGGCCACAATTATGTTTTTTGCTTGTCTTGAGGTGATGCACACCTCACCAAAATTTTATGTCTGTACGGCAAAGTTTATGGTCTCCAGTCTCCATAGACCTTGTACGTTTGGCCCCACCCACAAAAATTAGGGGTGGGGGGGCACATATGTTTTCCAGTTTATCATATTTTTTGCCGGGTCTGAGGGGTCTGCCAAAAAAATTTTTGGTTAACGTTCAGAGGGTGAAAAATTCATTCGCTTAAGTGGAAGAATTTCTTTGAGCTGAGCAATTACAATAGGGCTTTCGCCGACTGATGTTGTCAGTGGCTCAGGCCCTAATTACAAGAACAACACAGCCAGGACTCAAACACAAACCTCCAACTTGTAGAGCAGATGCCTTACCACTAAGCCATCACCTCTGTAACAATAAATATCTACTATTTGTGGAAAATACACCAATGGGAGAAATGTGCTCAAAATGTTCCCAAGCGGGAGAAGTCCATGTTTTTGATGCTGCCTCCATCTGAAAATTGGCTGTGACAAATCCCTTACACAGTCAAACATCGACAACACAAAACGTGAGGGACGGGGATTTCCATTGTGTATTGCTGCTCACTTTATTTCATGTTGCGTGCAAAATCATGAATGGCTTCCTGACCTAGGCACGTGGTACGACATCAACACATATGTCAGCAATACATGCCTTGAAACGCGCTTCGCCAAATATTTCCTGGATAAGCTCGGAGCACCCTCGAAGCTCTGGAGCCTGCCGTCCCATCACTACTTTAAAGAAGTATACTTAAACATGGGATTCACTTTGGAAAGAATTCTATTTATAGACCAACTCTAGCATCCGGTAACACTCCAACCATACACTACACTACCCATGATGCCTTGCCTCTGCCATAAAGTACTCTTATGTACTCCCCATCAATATAGTATAAAATTACTATATACCACATCTCCCCTTTCTGGGAAACAAAGGGTAGACTGCCTTTGTTGCCATCGGACCTTAAGATTATTCTGCCTCTTGTGCTGGAAGGTCCATCCCTAACTCATCCTGTAGCAAAATGTTTCTCTCAGATTTAACATTAACAGTGTCATAGTTAACCTAAACTACATTTAGCTTTAGAACTGTAGCAAAACTAAAACTTACACTTTAAATCTCACTCATACCCTTTTAAGCACTCTGAACTTGTTACTTTTTTCACATTTCTTTTCACCTTTACAGTATTTATCTTAACACATGTTACTTTCAAAAGTAAATCAATTCCATTTTTTTCCATTACTCTTATTTCAGTTCACAAGTTCAGTCTAGCAGGTGTTACTATGACTCTCCCATATCTGCTTCTCTCTGTGGGAGTTCCAGAGGATGCAGCTGGGGGTATCACAGCAGGTGCTTCTTGAAGCTGCTCAGAAGCTGGTTCTGCTTGCTGCTGCTCTGGAGATCCTATTTCACCTCTTTGTATCCTGTAAGGAATCAGGTGCTGGCGGTTGCGTCTCACCACGCGTTGGGGTAAATCCACTAAGTATGATCTTGGTGTAGAGTATTTCTGAAGCACAGTACCTGATGATTTGGCGTCTGGAACCCATACCTCTTCTCCAGGTGACAGGATACTGAGAGGTACAGTGCGATGACATTTATTGTAGTTTTCAGCATCTGATGCCATCCTCTCTTTCTCCTTCCTCTTGAAATCCTCACTGTCTGGCAGTGCAGGGTTGAGCTGAGAAGGATGAACAGGTACAGTAGTACAGAGACGTTGACCCATTAAGAGTTGAGCGGGCTGTAGCCGCTCTGCAGAGGTGTCACTCTGTAAGCCAGTAGGGCCAAATAAGGATCTACAGCCTTTTTCAGAAGGTTTTTCACTGTCTATACTGCTCTTTCAGCTTCTTCATTGCTCTGTGAAAATCTTTGGCTGCTGGTGACATGTCTGAAACCATACATCTCTGAGAAGGATGCAAAAACTTGGCCTGAAAACTGTGGTCCATTGTCTGACATTAGAACTGCTGGAATTCCATGTCGAGCAAAAATCGACTTCAGATGAGTAATAATGTCAGCGGATTGAGTTTAAGATAACAGTGCAATTTCTAGGTACATACAGTATCTGGAGTAGCAGTCAAGTACTAGCAAATAGTTTTTGCCATTCAGGACAAATAAATCTGTTCCGAGTTTCTGCCATGGTCGTTCGGGTTGCTCAGATGGCATCAGTGGTTCTTTGTGATTTTGCCTCTCCTTTATGCATGTTCTGCAGTTGAGAACAATGTCATTTATTTGCTGGTTAAGTCCTGGCCACCATAGAGGCTGACAAGCACATTCTTTACACTTCACAACCCTCTGGTGTCCCTCGTGTATTTTAGCTAACGCATTGTTCCTCGGTGTAACCGGAATGACAAGTCGTGCGTCTTTAAGAAGCAAGCCATTTTCTACAGTCAGTGTAGCTCACTCTGTCCATGCATGCATTGGCCAACCATCTGTGCACAGTTTCATCGCCCTTGAGCAGACGTTATCAGCGTTTAACTCTTCTCTAAGATTGTCCATAAAAGTCAAACTTGAAGGTAAGTTTTGCAGAATACAGTTCACAAACACATTAATGCTTTCTAACAGCTCCTTGTCATCTTTGGTCATGCTCGATTTTGCAGGTGAGCGTGAGAGTGTGTCAGCCGTCCAAAGTGTCTTACTTGGCACATGCACTACGTTGTATGCGCAACGCATCAGTCTCATCCTGAACCACTGAATTCTCAGTGGCAAAATGTCCAATGCTTGACATCCAAGTAAGCTTGTGAGGGGTTTGTGGTTGGTTTCCAGGCAGAAGTTTTTTCCCAACAGAAAGTCTCTGAAGCACTCACATGCCCATGTGAGTCCCAACGCCTCCTTTTCAACTTGTGCGCAGCGCTGTTCTGTGGGACTGTGTGACCGTGATGCATATGTGACTGGCTTCCATGTTTCCTCCCACCTCTGAAGGAGGACAGCTCCCAAGCTGTAAGACGATGCATCCACCGATACTTTTGACTCTCTGTTTGGGTCATACACTGCTAGCACAGGCGAGGAAGACAGTGCTTCTTTCAGTGTCTTAAAAGCCTTTGCCCGGTCAACATCTCATATCCAGCTGTTTTTCTTGGAAAGTAGATCACGTAGTGGTTTATCTTTTTCTGCCAGCTGTGAAATAAACTTTCCTGGCTGATTCACCATTCTGAGAAAACTCCTTATTTCACTGACGTTTGTGGGCTCTTTCATCTCTCTGACTGCCTCTGTTTTTTCTGGGGTCAGGCTTAATGCCTGTGTCTGAGATGATGTGTCCCAGTAAGACCAACTCACTCTTGGAGAGTTCACATTTGTCCACATTTAGTGTGATGCCATTTTTTTCCAACTTCTGGAGAACTGCATGCAGTCGAGTACTGTGTTCTGTCTGGTCTCGCCCCCAGACTAACGGATCATCAATATGGCAAACCACACCTTCTAGACCTTCGGTGATCTCAGCCATCATGCACTGAAAAATGTTCTGTGCAGCAGTGATGCCAAATGGCAAACGATTAAATTGAACACGCCTAAAAAGTGTGATAAAAGTGGTGTATTTGGCTGATTCCTTTGTGAGTGGAACCTGCCAGAATCCCATACTGGCGGCCAATTTACTGAACACTTTAGCTCCTGCCAGTGTACCGAGACTCTGTTCTACTGTGGGAAGAATGTATTTTTCATGACATACATACTGGTTTAGTCCCATTAGGTCCACACACAGTGGTACTCTCTTGCCGTCTGGTTTTGGCACCACCACCATGCCTATGCACCAGTTAGTCGGTTCCTCTACTCTGCTAATGACTCCCATTTGTTCCATGCGTTGGAGCTGCTCCTTCACCTTTCCTACTAAATGCAGGGGAATCCTCCTGGGGCTCTTAATAGAAAAAGACACAGCATTTGCTTTTAGTTTAACTGCATATGGTTGTTTTACTGAACCAAGTCCACTGCATAGCAGAGGGTAGCTTATTTTTAGTGTTAATGTCCATTTTGTGCATTTCAACATTGTCAACATGGCTAACCAGGACAAGGGCTACAATGGCTGGTAGTCCAAGCAAAGACCTACTGAGCTCACTTACCACATAGACATTCTGCACAATTTCCTTGCCTTTCACTTTAAGCTGTAGATTGGTAAACCCCAACATGTTCAGTGGAGTCTTTCCTGGGCCATATAGAGGCTTCTCTGCTTTGTGGAAAACAGGCTGCTGTGTATCAGAAAAGATGGTTTTAAAAACTGTTTGTGGTACAGCAGTTACATCAGCTCAGTATCTAGCTTGAAAACATAGTCTCTGTCTTTTATTTCCACATTGACAGTCCATGGAGCAGAATCAGATGTCACAGAGCCAACAAAGAAACATTCCTCTTCTTTTCCTTGTCCCTCAATAGCATGCACAGTTTTGACAGCACGACACATGCGCTGGTAGTGACCTTTTTTTCCACAGCCACGACATTTCTCATCCTTTGCAGGGCATTCTTGTTTAGAATTACAGATACCTCCACATTTATAACACTGTGTGGTTTTAGGGGTTTTGTTCTGTGTTTTACCTCCATACTTTTTAATTGTGCTGGACTGGGGCTTTCCTCTCCTATCTGTAGAGCAAGCGTCTATATGCTTTACACTGCTGACGTCACTTCTTAGTTTGCACTGTTGCTTTTTAATTTCTTCTGTTTGTCACGCCATTTTTATGGCTTTTTCCAGAGTTAAGTCCTTTTCGGGTGGCATACGCTCTGAGAGCCGCGTGTCTGCTATTCCAACGACAATCCTGTCTCTGATGACCTTGTCATGCAGCGTTCCGTAGTTACAGTGCTCAACCAAAGCAAAAAGTGCAGTAACAAAAGCATCAACAGTCTCACTGGCTTCTTGCTTGCGCATATTAAATCTTGCCCACTCGTAAACATTTTTCTGGACTACAAAGAATGACTGAAAGCCATCCTTTACATTCGTGTACAGCCACTCTTCTCCTTCATTTAACTTGAGGCTCTTTTAAACATCGTCCGCCTCATCCCCCATGCAGTGAATTAGTGTGTTCACCTGGTGCTCCTCCGAATTGGCTGCTAAGTTGCTAGCTTGCCGAACTCTTTCAAACCTTCGGATCCACTTTGTGGCTTCGAGAAGTCGTAAGACTCTGGTGGCTGAATGCTGAAAGTGATGTTAGCCGTATTAGCGTTGTTGCTAGCTTGCTCTCTAATATTGCTAACTGGCTCCTCGCTCTGTCAGCTTGCTCACCAAAAGCTGTTCTTCTCTCCGTCCTGGCAGACCTTATCCGACTCGGTTCTGCCCAACAGCACTTCTGACACCATGTCGTATACTTCAAAGAAGTATGTTTAAAAGTGGGATTCACTTTGGAAAGAATTCCTTTATTTATAGACCAATTCTAGCATCTGGTAACACTCCAACCATACACTACACTACCCATGATGCCTTGCCTCTGCCTTAAGGCACTGTTACATACTCTTACGTACTCCCCATCAATACAGTAGAAAATTACTATATACCACAGGCAGGATCAGATCTGGGTGGGACGGATGACAAAACAGTGTTTGCCCCACCCTCATTAACCCCACTGTGGTGCCCTTGAGCAAGGCCCTTAACCAGTGGAGTTGCCCAGTGGCCACAGGTCAGTCTGTGGTTGTACTGCGTTGCTTCCTGGTCTGAATGTGAACAGGGCATCCTTAAAAAAGAGAGGATGCCTCTCATTGGACCTCCCCTGTAAAAATAAAGGTTAAAAATAATTAAAAAATCATTATTGTAGTTTATGTTTTTTGGAAGCTGCGGTGAAAGAAAACACTCAAAGCTGTGTTACTGTGATCTTTACGGCTTTAACCCCCATTTACCCAAAGGATGCTGAATGAGCAACACTGGCACTGCTTATTTTAAGTAAGCTCTGTCCATTTTTAGTGTGAACTGCTTTGCCCATGGGCAACTCTGAAGCAGATATCAAGGAAGAGGAACGTGTTCTCCATGTGGTCTCCAGCCCATGCTTCTCTCCCTGAGGCTACAGCAGCAGTAAACATGACATACCCTGGAAGATGAAGTGGCACAGCAGGTGGTGTCTGTGATTAGGTGGTAAGCAAACTGAGCTCCTGATTCACAGTCAACATCTTTCAGACATTCTAAAACACTCAGGACTGAAGCCTGATTTGGGTGCCCCTGTCTGTCTTAGGAGGGTGCCTTCATGAGATCTCACAAAATCATTTTCCATTTGTTTATTCTGATAAATACACTGATTTTTTTTTTTTTTTTTTAAGTTTCTGGTTCATTCTGCCTTCCGTTATTGGGTCTATCAGCACTATTTTCAAACTTAAACAAGCTCAGTATAACTACGCCCTGACCCCATCTGCTGTTTGTCTTTATTCAGATCTCCACCTGTTAGACCTCACGCAGCCACATTACCTAAATGAGGTGCAATTACTCCAGCAATCAACCTCTATTTCATCTTTATTGGGGTGGTGCTGAGACAGCGGGGCTCACAGTACGATGGCACACCAAATCACTAACAACAGCTTTTAATCAACATGTAATTAGAATTAATACAGCCAATTGCCAGGCTTCCTTCTGGCCTGTGACAGGGCGTTGTGACCCTCCTGCTACTTTGACACAGTGCTTGACCCTTTTTGTTATTTCAGTGCAGTGGTGCTTACCTGATGCCATCAGCGTCACGTGTGCTTGTGGTGTGTTTGCAAGTATGTTTAGCAGTTTAAAAAGATTTTATACTTGTTGAAGCCAAGACAGCAAGCCTAGCAAAACAGAGGCATAAGCCACTTTCAAACTACAGTTGGTGAGCCACGGCCCCAGGTTCCATTAGCATAAATTGTCAAAACATCTCAAAACACTCCATGGCTTTTTCAAACTTCAAGGGGACCTGGGCTGATCTCCTACAGATAACTGTGCAGTTCTCCGGTACATCAAGTTTCATGTTCTCACATCGCTGATACCACATGAACACACCGTGAGCCTGGAACCAGGTGATGCCGGCCGCTACTGATTAGTTAAGAGTCACCAGCATTTTTACAGGTCTTTTAATGAGGTGAGGTGGGCAACAACCCACATTGCTTGCATGGTAATTTAGCCTGCGTCAAGTAGTGAGGGTAACCCTATTCAGACAACAGAGGAAATCTGGCTTGGTCTGGGTTGGCCTGGATTGCTGGGGTACTCTGTAAGGGGCTGTAATGAACTTCTTTAATCACCATGCACAATACCTACAGAAATGAATGGCAAGTTAGAAATGAATAGCAAATATATACTGCTCATTTGCTAATTTGTAATTTATATACTGCTCATTTGCACAATGCTCATTTGCACACTGTACATAGGCTTATGCCATCTCAGGTTCACATCATCTCTGATATCAATATACCACTGTCCACTATAGTCATCCAGCAAATTTCAGGCTTCACTCCTCTTGTTTCTTCAAGTTTGACTGCTTTAACTGCTTTAGCTGTCCAGATTGCCTAATGTGTGTTATTAATATGCATTAGTATTAGTACTTAGTATCAAGGTGTGCTTGGGGTGTCCTAATTGCCTAACTGTGTGTCAGAATGTGAGAAAATGTGCTAGAGTGTGTGTTATTAGTATTCATTAGTATTCATCATCATAGCAGCCTGTTGGGGCGACATTGACTGCTTCATTTAGGTCTGATCAAATTCCTCCACACAGCTCTGTCCTTCGCCTTCCACTGCCAGGAACTTCTGACCTTGTTAACACGGGCGACGTCTGAGCTGGTATGAGTTGCTTTCTGACTGACCATTTCATGAAACTGCTTGCAAAGCATTTGAGTACCGCTAGCTTTTGCTGGACTAGCGGAACATTCTTGGCAGATAGAGGTATTATCAGTGGCAAGGACAGGCTAAGACAAACTGACTCCAGTATCTGTTGCAGTGACTGACCAGATGATAGGTTTGTTTATTTCTGCTCTTTGTGTAGTGCATGTCACGATGCACCGACTGGCAAAACTCCACCACAGACCTTGCAACAGATGTGCTTATCTGCCAGGATGTCCAGTCTCACCCTGTGTAACTGGGAGTGGTCCACCACAGACCTGTGACAGATATTGTTTTTAGTTCTGCCAGGATGCCCAGTTTCACCCTCCATGCCCTCGGAAGGGCGGGGTTGCCGGTTGAGTCGCCGACGGCCCGACCCATGAGACAGGTAGTACTGGTTTTCATGGTTTTCCGGTAGCAAGCAAACCAGTGCCTGACCTGACAAATTCATTCATTAGTATTAGGTGTGTTAGTACCTTATTAGCATTGTTGTGTACCTATTCACCTTGGCATTTGTTCAGAGAGCAAAGTAAGAATTTAATTGCTCAGGAAATGTTGCATTTCTTAACTGTGCATATGATGATAATAAAGCCTTTGAAGTTAGAGAGTTGTGAAAAAGTATTTGCCCCTTCCCAATTTTGCATATTTTTCACACTTAAATGTTTCAGATCATCAAATAAATTTTAATATTAGACACAAATAACTCGAGTAAATACAAACCTAAACCCACTAACTGGTTCTACCACACTTGGCAGCAAGAACTGCAGTTTAGCATTTGCAATAACTTCCAATGAGTCTTCTCTTCGTTGTAGAATTGTTTTAATTCAGCCTCATTGGAGGGCTTGAGCTTCAGGTCACAAACTGATGGCTGGACATTCTCCTTCAGGATTTGCTGGTTGAGAGAAGAATTCATGGTTCCATCAGTTACAGCAAGTCACCCAGGTCTTGAAGAAGCAAAGCAGCCCCAGGCCATCACACTACCACCACGTTTGACTGTTGGTATAATGTTCTTTTTATGAAATGCTGTGTTAGTTTGACACCAGATGTAATGGGATGCATGCCATCCAAAAAGTTCAACTTTTGTCTTGTTAGTCGACAGAATATTTCCCCAAAAGTCTTGGGGATCATCAAGATGATTTCTGGCAAATGTGAGATGAGCCTTTGCATTCTTTTTGGACAGCAGTGGTTTTGGCCTTGGAACTCTCCCATGGATGCCATTTTTGCCCAGTCTCTTTCTTATTGCTGAATCATGGACCAGTGTCCAAACTGAGGCAAGTGAGGCCTGCAGTTCTTTAGATTTTGATCTGGGTTTTTGTTTCTCATCTGTTCTTGAATTTCTTTCTTTAGACTACAGCATGATGTGCTGCTTTTTTGAGATCTTTTAGATTAGATTAGATTAGATTAGATTCAACTTTATTGTCATTACACATGTATGAATACAAGGTAACGAAACACAGTTTAGCATCCAATCAGAAGTGCAAAGGACAGCAGTGCAGTATATACGGTAATTAACAGTATGTGCAATTTAAGCAAATATATGCAAATATATGCAGCAGTGCAGAAAGTTAAGAGTACTGTTATGTGCAAATAATGTACAATAAGTTAGATGGGCAGTAATGTACAGGTGAGGATGGTAAGAGAGTCAGCGGGGAACTAAGTTCAATAACGTGACAGCTGTTGGAAAGAAACTGTTCCTAAACCTGCTGGTTTTATCATACTTCACATTGTCAGACAGGCTGTATAAGTGATTCCCTGATTCAGTGGGTCTGGCAGTAATCAGGCCTGGGTGCTGCTAGCGAAACTGAACTTAGCTTTCAAAAAAAAATGTTAACAGTTAATTTCACATTGGGCCAGATAGATTTGGATGGCTTTTTTCCATTAACAGATTAAATCATCAGTCAACAAGAGCGCTCGGAGGCGAGTGCAATATCCCCCACACCCGTTTTCTTTGAAGATCCCACTACTTACTGACAGAGAGCAGTTTTCAACTTTTCAATATCATTACTGTGGCAGAACTAAATTATGATAAGCCCATCATTCACAAATATGCAACAAAGTATACAACCCATAGTTTTAGGTCAGAATCCCGAGGTGAACCTGTGTACCAAGTATGGTGACCCTAGAGAGCTTTACACATCCTATAGTAAGAGGTCATAGGGAGTGCCAACCTTGACCTTTAACCTTTTGACCCCAAACCCAGAGTCTGATGTCAGGATCCCAAGGTGAACCTGTATACCAAGTTTGGTACCGAGTTGGCCTTTGACCTTGCGATCCCAAAACCATAGTCACGCTTTAGGGTCACAAGGTGAACCTGTATACCAAGTTTGGTGACCCTAACTTTACTTGTTGTACAGTAATAAGGCATAGGGAATGTTAATCTTGACCTTTGACCTTTTGACACGAAACCCATAGTTCGAGGACAGAATTCCAAGATGAACCTGTTTACCAGGTTTGGTGGTCGTAGCGTTACTCGTTTTATAGTAATAGTAAATGTAGCATTTACCATAGTGCAACTGCAATGTTAACTTTGAACTTTGACCTTTGACCCCTTGACTCCAAACCCATAGTTAGGTGGGGGTGTAAGTCATTCAAGATATGTATTAGATACAACTACTGTATTGATTTGAAAAGCCTACATCATTTCTTTCAGTAGTTATTGTGTTTAGAAGATTTAGGGAAAAATCTGACCTGATCTTTGACCTCAAGGTCATCCGATGAGAATCAAATTGCAATATGCGCATCATCAGAGTATATCAAACTACGGTACTAAGTTTCAAAACAATCGGACCAAAACTGTAGTAGGAGGAGTTGATTTCACAAAAGTGGGACAGACGAACGGAGGGATGGACTGACCCATAACATAATCCCCCGGCCGAAAGGGGGATAAAAACTGCATTTTGTATTTATTTGGATTATCTTTGTCTCATATTAAAATTAGTTTGATGATCTGAAACATTTAAGTTTGACAAATATGCACAAATATTAGAAATCAGGAAAGAGGCAAATACTTTTTCACAGCACTGTACACAAATGGTGGAAAACTGTGACTACACATGCACAAGACTGAACCTCCCATTCACGAGGTGGTGCTACCGACACAGCATACAAAGTCAAAACAGACTAGAGGAAGAGTTAGACGAGAATAAATATACATGAAACATTTTGCAGCAGCAGCAGCAGTAGCAACTTGAGCGGAGAAAATCAATGAAAAATGATAATTTGAGCAGCTTAACAGAAACTGGAATCAGTGTTTGAGGAGCAACTGTGTGGAGAAGTCCGCTGTTATCTGCACTTGTACAATTTGTCTTTAAAACAATACAGGAACATGTCAGCTCACTGGCGCTACCAATAGGACTGGGGTGAAACAAATGACGATTATGCGGATGCGTCAAACGCTTGGCCTAGTAGACAAAAAAGAAGAGGTACATATAATACAACTGCATGTGCACCAGCCTCGTCCAAAGCAGACACGCATCTCAGCACACCAGAGCAGAGGTGTAGCATAAACAAGGCTGTAGTGTGGATTGTTGCCATCCCTGCAAAGTGCAGACAGCACAGCTCATTGTCAGGAACACTTATCTTCTTCTGGTTCTCCCATTTCGTGTGCTTATAGATGGGCATGTTTTGGTTCTGTAGCAGCTAGAAGTCTGGCCATTCCTTTCAGCTCTACACATGCCCAATGCTTGGTGAAAGCCAGCCAAGCACAAAGATCCTATCCACTGGAAACTGAAGAAAGACTTTCAGGTAGTGGGTTACACATTGGACAGTCCAACCGTTGTGCCAAAATCCACTGTCATAAAACATTTGTAACAATAAATACTTGACAGCGTCTGTGTTGAGTAGGAATTTTTGAGTAAAGCAGTGAAGTCTCTGGGTTCTCCTAGCTAGGCTGCAGTATGCAGCACAGTACTGTCTGTGGTAGGTGATGGAGAGGGTGAGAGGAGCTGAACCCGATTACTTATGTGGACATAATGATTTATACTCTGTGGTGGTGGTACATTGATACACCAAAAATATTACTATTATTCTCAACATATAAGCATACATACACGTCAATATGCCTGAACAAACTAAATGAATACAAATTCCATTATTTCTGAAAACAGTCTCCCTTGACATTTAGTGCTCACACCTTTGTACTGTAGATCTCTACATCAGACATCATCTCTAATAAATCAGCTATGCATCAGCCTTTTCACTGCTTATTAAGTTAAGGGAACCCCTTTGACCTCATCATTTTGAACATTATTGTCCAGACACGTCCATGCAAATTATCATCGCACATAAAATTTATCCACCAGCAGAAAAGAAAGAATAAATTGGCATTATTAGGCTAAATGGCTGTGGGGCTTTCATGGTTTATTTCTAAGCTGTCAGAAGCCATTGGCACTACTAGATATTATGACATTTCAGTTGGATTAACATTTTTGTCATGGGAATACGTTTTGATATCAAGCTCTAAGCCCTACCACATTATTCGCTTTCAACATATTTGGCATTTTAGGCAACCTGCAGACTGAATTAGAATGACAGCAAAACAAGAATAAGTTTAAATCCATTGTGCAACAAGCAGCCAATGATAAGAGCGGCGTCTATGATGCAGCTACAATATTTGACAACAAAAGGTTAGATGATCCAAAAGAACTAAGAACTGCTATGAAAGGAAAAGTGGGAGTGAAATCAGTGGGGAGAAGTTGATGTAAGGTCACTTTTTATAGGATTTTTAGCCAACAAAACACTGTGACTGACAGGAAAGTCACTTCACCATAGTTGAGTTCAGACCGGGTGGAGAAAATACCAGACTGGTGTGAGGATGGACAGCCAATAGCTGGCACCGTCCAAAGCACTGTTTGGCACACAAGTCTGGACAGCATCCCGGAAATATGGGAGGGTGGGTCTCTCCACAGCCATGTACACTAGCAACAGGGTACTGAATTCAGCCAGGGGAAGGAGTGCAAGATGGGATCGACATGGGGGGATTTGTGCGAGGATGGACTTTTGGATGGGCTCTTATTGACTGAAGGGAAAGGGTTTGGGGAGATGTGGTTGACCAGATGGAAGACGACACCAACAAGGATGTGGGCATAGATCCGATGAGGACTGGGCTGCCTGTTGCAGACCCTAAACCAGCATCTCATCACAGTTCCATGACAACACAGCTCATCCCTTTTTCCTTCTCTCTATAAATCAACTTTTGTCTAGCCTTGAAATGAAGCCCCAGAGCTCAAATAATATCTATCCAGATGAATATTAAAAGTGCGAACCCTGTTATTAAACTACAACTCATCTCCGACACCTCAAGCTGAGATACAGCAGTGAAAAAACATGATGTTTTCTCCACAACACCATTTGCTTAATGCCGCTACCTTTAATATTATAATTATTAAGTATGTGTGCAGTGTGCACAGTATCGAAGTAACATACCCCATTTACACAGGTGTGGAGATGATTGAGAGATAAAAAATTGGCCAGATCTCTCAACAATTTCTCGGTGATCTCTCATGATCTCCACCACCCCCACATTCTCCTCAAAGTTCTGACTCAAAATTCACAAGGATCTCCTAAACATTTACACAAAAATGGCTTTTTCATGGCTTAGGGAGATTGTTGAGACATGCAGCCACTTTTTGATCTCCAGATGATCTCTCAACGATCTCCACGCTGTGTAAAGTCTAACCTGAGTGTGCCAGAAATTGTGGTTCTGCCAGTGGAGACTTGAAGATGTCTCTAAAAGTGAGTCAATCCCAACTGACTACCACATTAAAAGCTCCAACTTTATAGAAACAAACGGGTCAAGATTGAAAAATTCAGCTTTTCGCACTCTATGGTAAGAGACGCTGTGTAGCGTTGTTTTTCTTTGCATTACAGCACGTGGTTATGCATTATTATTGTTTTGGCTAAACTCAGAAACTCCAGGAAGTCTCCTGACTACAAAATGCAACAACTGGAGATTCTAGTGTAAACTGTCCTTCGGTATGAATGAGAGTGTGAATGGTTGTCTGTCTCTTTGTGTTGGCAATCTATCCAGGGTGTACCCCACCTCTCATCAGAAGATGCTGGGATAGGCTCCAAGTCAGCCTGGTTCCTCAATGAGGGATATGTTCCTTATAGATCCATGTGACGAGCAATGAGGCATGATTTTTTTTTTAAATTTTCTGCATTCATTTGGTATGCAGTCAAAAGTCTTGTAACCCTAACGGGTGCTACCCCAGATTCAGGAGGGTGGGAGAGTCCAACTTCTCGTTGTAGGCTGAAGCACATGCTTGTCCTGCCCCATGCCCTTTTATTATTATTACTATTATTATTGTTATTATTGTACTCACTTTACACATTTGTAGGTGTGGTAGGTGCCTTGATTTAGAACAGAACAAGCTTTGAATTGAAGGTAACTTTCTCTATGTTCTGCTCTTTGTAATAAAGACAGACCATGATGTCAGAAATATGAAAATGCACATTGATTTTCTTCCCATCTCTACAGCTTATAAAATATTCCATTGTTGTAATATACCCTGCTAGGGCTGGGTGATATACTGACTATACTATTCCTTATATCGATACATTCCACTATGCACGATACATAAAATGCCTTTATCCTGGATATCGAGCATAAATTGTTGCGGCAATGTAAGCCGTCAGCATTTATTTATCCATTTGAAGTCTTCTCACACAGCTGCACTGCAGCTCAGTGATTCCCATAGTGGTCGTGTTTTGCATGTGGGCCGGTGCCAGGTCTGCTTTTTTCTGCATTATTTTTCTTTGGAAACTGCTTCTTTTGAGCCTGTTTTGGTGGAGCAGTGATGCTTGTTTTTTATGCACAATCTGGCAACACTGGCAGAGCACGGGGAGAGGGGAAAAAGCACCAGCTCCGTTGTCTGGCAGTGGTCCGGAATTCAGAAGGAAGACAATGACCAAAAAGTTTTCTGCAAAATATGTCACAAAGCCATTGTCTTTAAAGGTAGCAGTACCACTAATTTGTTTCACCACTTGAGATGTCATCCACAACAATATGAAGAATGCATTAAAATCTGCTTGTCAAAATCCCAGGGAGCCCTCACAAAAAATAACACTAAAGGAACCAAGAATTTCCAAGGTGAATGACTATGG
Source organism: Pholidichthys leucotaenia (assembly GCA_020510985.1). Taxonomy (NCBI): domain Eukaryota; kingdom Metazoa; phylum Chordata; class Actinopteri; order Cichliformes; family Pholidichthyidae; genus Pholidichthys; species Pholidichthys leucotaenia. The sequence goes on along the minus strand of CM035845.1, from coordinate 31,766,180 downwards.
CTTCTTCCTTTGAAAAATATATCCCATATGACAAAATTGCAAATGGAAAAAAGATAATGCTGCAGTCACAAATTATACATGTAATACCAAAGACATGGCTCCTAATGTTGAAAACATGACTAAACAGAAAAAAGTGCTCTTTAATTTATGTAGTTTTGAAATATCTTTCTGTAGAATTTGTGCTTAATGCACTTTTCATTGTTTTGAGTTTTTTTTTTTAAATTGTGTTTTGGTTGTATTGTTCTTTAAGAATCAGGTGAATAGGAAGGCCTACCAATATTTATTCTCATTTGTTACAAATTTATGAGTGGGGTTGCCTTACTGTTTCAATAAAGTTTGCTAAATTTAACTCCCACTAGGGCTGTGCAATATACCAAATATATTCGTTGTATTGGTACATTTGGCCACCCGTGATACATAAATGATTGTATCGTGTATATTTGAATATTTATCACATAAATATGAGCTGCCGCTGCGAAACAGGTCTGTCCGAAATCTGTCTGAAGTCTGAAAGCGGAAGCTTTGTAGCTCACTGTGGCTGCCCCACCCCCCGTATGCTCACAGAGAAATCTAAACTGCAGCGGACAGAGATGAAAAGGAAGATAACAGAATAAAAGTAGCTTCTTATTAAGCACAGGAAACGGGGTGGGGGGTGGGGGGAGCCAGAAGAAGACAAACATTTCAGGTCTGAATTCTGCATATTCGTTTGCTACATGAACAAACTTAGCGAACAGACTTTCAAAATAAGAGCTCCTTTCCAGTCTTGCAACCCTTCAAAATAACAGCAAGTGGCTCACCAAAAAAACAACTGATAGAATGTAGAGACATAAAAAAACAAGTGATAAATTATGATTCTGTCACTTATTAGACTGCCAAGAATTAATTATAGCCATGTTTACATGGACACAAGTAACCAGATTAAAAGCCTGACCAGAATAAAAATGCTTCATGTAAACATGCCAATCTGAATATTCTGACCCGATCCCACTCATTTGGATTAAAATTTCCTTCTGATTGAGACAGGTGGGTTATGCTGATTGTTAATCCGATTGGTGCACATATAAACACTTATTCCGAAATTTGGGTAGAAAATATGTTTACTGCGCATGTCTATGTCAGGTACACGTCAACGTGACGTATTTCTGCCTTTACAGCAGCTAGCGGAAGACATGGCGGGACTAAAACAAAACTGGCCTGGTCTCCCTCTGTTCGTCATATGCAGAAGTATGTACTGCTGGACTTGTAGCTTCATTACAGAAACCAGCAGAAGCAAAAGTACAGTCTGAATAACAGAATACAGGTCCATTTCAAAAAGAGAAAGACACGAAGCGGGGTTTGTTTACATCGGAAGTTGCTTCTTCTTCTACTATTTCTGGAATGTTGGATAATTGTGCGCATGTCAAAATGATTTAGTCCATTCAAACGTGTGACACATGGAAACGCACGTCCTAATTGGATCAACTTTTTCAGGATCCATGTAAACACTAAAGTTCTGAATTGTAATCAGATTGAAGAAATTTTGCACATGTAACCGTGGCTTATGTGTGGTAAACTGAAACATTTCTGCCCATGTGGATAAACTTGATTACTTGATAATGTGAGTTCTGTTAAACTAAGGAAAAAAGACACTTTGCTCAGTTACATATTGTTGTGAAGAATTTTCTCATATATATGTACACACACACACACACACACACACACACACACACACACACACACACACACAAATTTCAAATAAAAATGTTAAGTAAAACCAAATTTTAAAGGACATTCAGTACACAAAATACATACTGAGATATACAGTATATTGCATATCGTGATATACAGAAATAATATCACAATACATTGCTTTAGCTATATCACCCAGCCAGCCCTACACCCCCTTTTACATGCAATTTAAAAAAAATGCAATACAAGTGTCTGTTTCTATTATGCTGGTGTCATTTTATGCAAAGGTTTTAAATGAACATTTATACAGTGGTTCAGAGGGGATCTCAAAATATCATGATTTATATCATGTATCGTGATAAAACCCTAAAACATGTTAAAACCCATATCACCCAGCCCCATACCCTGCAAATCAAAACTTGTGTATTTTAATGGTTTTAATGATAAATTTTGAAATTTGGTTAAATCTCACCCAAATTAATCTTTTTTTTTTAAAAGTTTGTGTACATGTGAGTGGGTTTGGGTGCGCTTTCTCACATTTGACCATGACCATGTAGACGTCTATGGTGCAAATGGGTGGCTGCGGCAGGCGCTCCCCTTTCTCCAGGATGTCAGGGATCTCTCGAGTGGGGATGCCGTCGTACGGTTTTCCTCCAAATGTCATCAGCTCCCAGATGGTCACTCCTGAGAACAGGGTGAGTTACAGAGAGACAGAAAAGATGAGAAAAAAAGACCATGAGCACGAACAAGCAAATAGAGGTGGTGGAAACGCAAATAAAAGAAACAGGAATTCAGGTCATTGGAGCAAACATGAAGTACACTCACCATAACTCCACACGTCACTCTGGTGGGTGAACTTCCTGTAGTGGATGCACTCCAGAGCCATCCATTTAATGGGCATCTGAGCAAAGACATGAAGATGAGAGTGAATGAGTTCAAAAGTGTCATAAACCTCCATGCGCCATGACTCTGCGCACAAGAGAGAGAATGAAAAAAAACCAAAACCGAGAGTTGATGGTGCACTTTTATTAACAAACACGAAGAAAATAACAAGTCCAATAATGTCCACAATACAGAGAGATGAATATGCAGAGATAAGGGCCACCAGACATACAGGGGACTACCCGGACGTTCTACAACCGGGGAGGGGAATGCCTAGTGCTACAAGACTGCGAAGCGCACAACAGGGAAAGGCGATCAGCCTAGTGCTGACACAGCGATAGCACAAAAGGGAAAGGCAAATGCGCACTTACAGCTGGAACCATTCGTAGCTGTCCGTGAAGTCTGGTGGATGAGGATAGGTGGCTGAGGTGGCCACGAACACCCAGGGATAGATCATCTGAAGATGTCGGGCTGAATGCGTGAAGGGAGTGATACATCATTCATGGAGAGCTAGCTGCCATGAACGAGGGTGAGTGCCCCGACAATCTCTTTCCTCCGAAGCGGCAAACAAATACTTCTGAAGCTAACGAGGAAAGAGATTGCCAGTGCGAGAACGCATGGGCAGGACTGATTGGCACCCGGTGTGAGAGAGGGCGTGTGAATGAGAGTGAATGGAGTGTGTGTATGTGTGTGTGTGCGTGAGTGTGTGTATGTGTGTGAGCACCCGTGAAGCACAGCTGATGGCACTAGACAGGAGGAGGGGGCGTGCCCGAGCTGTCAGAGGAAAACTAGGGCAAAACATAACAAGGAGTCAGAACTGGGTTTGCCCTCCAAACCCAGATTCATGACAGAAAGGGAAAACAAATTTTGCTCAACGGCAGGCACATCTTTTAGTCAAGCACTTGGGAGATATTGGAGAATCGACAGTGCTTTCAAGCAGAGTTTTGCTTTGCTCAATATTACTCAAGTATTGTGATTGATTAGACTTTAGGTCTGTCAATAGTGCGTGAGCTTTTTAAGATACCAAATGAGATCGTATTGACCATTTCTGTCATATTATCTCAACGGCCCGATGAGCAGGAAGAGTGCGAGGAGGCAATAACGACAGGTCTCTTGGCATTACCAGCAAGGATGCCAAATACCTCAGTGCCATATGATTTCCATATCGACCGGGTTTTCAGATGTCCTCTCAGCAAGGCAATTATGTGTCCATTTGCATGTGAGCACCCGTATGCACACGCGGTTATTCAAAGTACAGAGCGTAGGAACGTGACACACACGCGCACACACTTACTCTACGGGGAAATGAACAGGAAGAGAGGAAATGAAAATGCTTCAGGTTGAAAATGTGGTATGGCACCTCCACTTTCATCTCTGTTGATTTATCTCCCGTGGCACATCTATTTTTATGACACACATGAAGATATGCTGACAACTGTTCTCGCGCTCTCTTTTTTTTCCAAGACATCAGTGAATACCAACATGGAGCCAATCACTCAGACGGCAGCATCAGACTCGGCCGGTTTATGAAAATATTTCTTTTTGTCCCCCCTCCTGCTCATGCTCTGAGATAACGGCTCCAACTCAAGATGCAGTGGCTACCCCCAGGCCTTCCAGCTGAATAGATGTAGCAATGAACACGCCAATTTAATAAAGGGAGCTGATCAGGACATTTGCATAGGAAGTCTTGAGCGGTGGAACGAGAAGGGGTCTCTGATTAATGTAGTCTGGGTCCCCGAACAAAACAAACTGATTTGAGCTGTGGCTGCCTTATTTGTTTGGATGAAGTGCTTGTAATTTGTATTGTACGAAAAATAAAGTTCACCAGAGTTTGTCTGAATGAAAAAAAAAAAAATTATGCCCTGAAGTAAATAAAAAATCTACATAAAACAAACACACATTTATATATTTTTGTCCACCATTCACACTAAATTGGCCTATTTTTTCTCTTTTATGGTTTGTAAATAAAATCATAATTAATATCTGCCATCCTTGTAACTCTGCTTTCTTTCTCCTTATCTCCTTCAGTGCTGCCACAGTGATTAAATGCAGCTACATTTGTCATATTGTTGTTCTTGTACACGTTTTGTTCAACTACAAAAAGCACAAAAATTGAAATTTGATCTGAGACAAAGTAATTTTCCGCTACTGCACTGAGATGTGGAATAAATATTTATTTCATGTTCACAGAGCTGCCTCGCAAATGAAAATCATAGAGATGAAGCCAATAACATCTGCAGACTTTCTAAATGAGAGATCATCAAGATGATATCTCAATGTCCCAGCGTTACTGCAGTTAAGCAAGTTTATGAGAAATTTGCTTATTAAACTTCAAGATTCTTTTTTTTTTTTTTCAAATGAGTCAGAAGCAACCAGATAATTAGTTGCTTTTTCACCTTATGCAACACTTGGACATTTCAACTCTATTTCATCTGTATATGCCAAGAAGAAGAAGCAAATGTAAAATGAAAAAGGGATGCCAGTGGCTAGACTAAAAAGGCCCCAGAAAGACTAGCTCTTCCCAGTCTCTCTGATGCAAATATCTGGTCCCTTTTCCAGTGAGATACAAATGCTGAGGTTGAGTATATCATCCCAATTAGCCCCTCTGACTGGTTGTCTGTTGATAATAACAGAACAGTGACTTCATCCAGGAATCCCAAATGCAGTTCTCAAGATCTAACGCGCTCCTTAAAAGTATGTACAGTATATAAATAATGAGTGGTGGACAATAGCAAGTTCTGTAGAATATAGAGTGTTATGAAAAAGTATTTGCCCCCTTCCGCATTGCTGATATTTTTGTATATTCCTCACACTTAAATGTTTCACATTAAACAAACTTTAATATTAAACAAAGGTAACTTGAGCAAATACAAATGCAGTTTTTAAATGATGATTTCATTTTATTAAGGGAGAAAGCTATCCAAACCCACCTGGCCTTATGTGAAAAAGTAATTGCCCCCTAAACCTAATAACTGGTTGTGCGACCCTTGGCTGCAACAACCGCAATCAGTCATTTGCAATAATTTAATTTAATTCAATTCAACTTTATTTATATAGCACCATTTCACAACAACAGTCATCTCATAGCACTTTCAACTGTAGGGGCAACCCCACAATTGCAGAAAGACCCCAGCAATCAGGTGATCCCCTGTGAGCAAGCACTTGGCAAAGGTGGAGAGGAAAAACTTTCTTTTAACAGGAAGAAACCTCCAGCAGATCCAGGCTCAGGGAGGGGCAGTCATCTGCAGCGACTGGCTGGGGGTGAGGGGATAGAGAAGAAGAAGAAGAAGAAAAGAACAGACATGTAGAGAGCAAACAGCATGATGGGGACTCAATCTATGGGAGAGAACAAACAGATGTTAATGACCAGCAAAAAATATTTCATTGAGAGTGAAGAAAGGAGTGAGGCCCAGTGCATTATTGGAGGTCCCCCAGCTGTCTAAACCTATTAGCAGCATAACTAAGGGAGGGTTCAGAGGCACATGATCCTTCCCTAATTGTAGGCTATATCAAAAAGGAAGGCTTTAACCCTATTCTTAAAAACAGAGATTGAGTCTGACTCCCGAAACCAGATTGGCAGCTAGTTCCACAGGAGAGGAGCTTGATAACTGAAGGCTCTGCCTCCCTTTGTACTTTTGGAGATGCTAGGTATTACAAGTAATCCTGCATTTTGGGAGTGTAGTGCTCTGTTAGGATAATAGGGTAGTATCAGATCTTTTAAATAAAAAGGGGCCTGAATGTTTAGAGCTTTGTAAGTGAGAAGAATGATTTTAAACTTAATTCTAAACTCTATGGGAAGCCAATGAAGGGAGGCCAAAACAGGAGAGATATGATTTCTCTTTCTAGTACCTGTTAAAACTCTTGCTGCAGCATTTTGGATCAGCTGAAGACTTTTTAAAGATGTTTTAGGACAACCTGATAATAAAGAGTTACAATAATCTAATCTAGAGCTAACAAAAGTGAATCAGTTTCTCAGCATCACTCTGAGACAAGATGCTCCTAATCTTGGCAATATTACACAAATGATAGAAGGCAGTCTTAGAAACATGTTTAATATGTGAATTAAAAAACAGATCTTGATCAAAAATAACTCCAAGGTTCCTCACAGAACTATTAAGAGGAAGAGTAACCGCATCCAAACTAAGAGTTTGATTTGGAAAGGTATTTCTAAGGTGTTTTTGACCAACAAGAATGACTTCAGTCTTATCTGAATTTAATAGCCGGAAACTACAAGTCACCCAAGCTTTGATTTCCTTAAGACAGGCCTCTAACTTGGCTAATTGATTACTATCATCTGGCTTCATTGACAGGTATAATTGTGTGTCATCTGCATAACAATGAAAATGTATACAGTGCTTTCTAATAATGTTGCCTAGTGGAAGCATATATAAACTAAAAAGAATAGGGCCTAGCACAGATCCCTGTGGAACTCTGTGACTAAGCTTTGAGTTGGAAGAAAACTCAAACATGAACAAACTGGACAAACATGAACAAACCAGTTTGTTTGACATGAACAAACTGGAACCTATCAGATAAATAAGGTCTAAACCACTGCAACAAAGTTCCATTAAGTCCAACATGGTGTTCTAATCTATCAAGTAGAATATTTTGATCAATAGTATCAAAAGCTGCACTAAGGTCTGAAAGGACAAGTACAGAAACAAGTCCATTATCAGATGTGATAAGGAGGTCATTAGTGACCTTCACTAAAGCTGTTTCAGTACTATGATTGATTCTAAACCTAGACTGAAACTCTTCAAACTAGAAAAGCACTCATAGAGCGCATACCTCCGCCAAGGCTCCTTCAGCTTCTCATGGATCACCTCCAAAATGTAATGGGTTTGTGTGTAGGCCTATAGCCACTTGTGGTAAAAATTGCATAAAAATTGCATCAAAGTCTGTCCATCAGTTTTGGAGTATTGTTGCTAACACACTGTGAGAAGATAAGAGCCTTGGCTGAGGTATGCATTCTCAGATCATCAGCAAAATATAATGGGTTCCTCTCTAGCCCAAGAACCACCTCTGGTGAAAATTTCATCCAAATCCATCCAGTAGTTTTTGTGTAATCCTGCTGCATAAATACAAACAAAGCCCTTGGTGGAGGTATACACACTCAGATCATCACCAAAATCTAATCATCTGTTCCCCGTGCCATTACACACCTTTCCTGAAAATTTCATCAAAATCCGCTCATAACTTTTTGAGTTATGTTGGTAACAGACAAACAGACAAACCCCGGTAAAAACATTACCTCCTTGGCGGAGGTAATAAACCATTTCCCTGCAAGCGGTCAAATAATTACTTGGCAACAACTCTAAGATTTTTGAAATGAAAGGCAGATTAGAGATTGGTCTATAATTAGCTAAAACTCCTGGATCCAGGGTTGGCTTTTTGAGTAAGGGTTTAATTACAGCAGTTTTAAAAGCCTGCGGTACATGGCCTAATGTTAATGAAGAATTGATTATTTGAAAAATAAAGCTTCCAATAAATGGGAAGACTTCTTTAAATAAGCTGGTAGGAATATGGTCTAAAAGACAAGTTGAAGGCTTGAATGAGGAAATTATTTTATCTAACTCTAAAAGGTCAATTGGAGTAAACTCATCCAAACAAATCAATTGAAGGAGTTGTAGTAGTTACTGTATTTAAATTAACGGTGGGAAGAATCTGACTGATTTTATCTCTGATAGATGAAATTTTATTATTGAAAAAGTTCATAAAGTTCTGACTAGTAAGCTCTAAGGGAATGCTAGGATTGTCAGAGTCCTCACTCTTTGTCAGCCTGGCTACAGTGCTGAAAAGAAACCTGGGATTATTCTTGTTCTCTTCTATTAATGTGGAATAATAACTTGTTCTAGCTTTCCGAAGAGATGTTTTATAAATTAGAAGATGATTTCTCCAAGCTAAATAGACTTCATCTAATTTAGTGAAGAGCAATTTTCTTTTTAATTGACAAGTTTTCTGTTTTAAGCTACGAGTTTCTGTATTGAACCAAGGAGTCAGAAATCTCTGATTAGACTTTTTCTTTTTTAAAGGGGCCACCATGTCTAGAGTCTGATGCAGAGAAGCCGTAACACTATCTACCATGCTATCAATTACAGAAGGATCAAGCTCTCCATAGCTTATTTCCATTGTGGTGACTCATGGCACAGAGGAAACAATCTGCATAAGTTTGGTAACAAAATCATCTGAGAGGCATCTACTGTAGTACTATTTTTTCTTGAGGAGCCATATAGTCAGAAATAGTAAAATCAAAGGTTAACAGACAATGGTCTGACAGTACAGGGTTATGAGGAGACACTACCAGATTTTCTATTTTTATGCCATATCTCAGAACAAGGTCCAACGTGTGGTGGAGATAATGGGTAGAATTTCCTACTTTCTGAAAAAAAAAACAAAAAAAACCCCCCATCGAGTCTAATATTGAACTAAATGCCATATTAAGCCACCCACTATCTACATATACATGTATATTAAAGTCCCCTACTATAATTATTCTATCTGATTTCAGCACTAAATCTGCAAAGAATTCAGCAAATTCGGATAAAAACTCTGAGTAGGCTGAGAGAGGACGATAAACTATGGCAAATAAAATTGGGTTTAACCTAAAATTGCTGACATGCCCAATACTGAGGACCAGGCCCTCAAAGGAATTATAACATGTTTTTTGCTTTACATTAACTAGTAATTTGGAATAGTAAATTGTCGCTACTCCTCCTCCATGACCAGAACTTCTGGGATTTTGACAGTTTAAATAACCAGAGGGAGATGATTCATTTAAACCAACATAATCCTCTTGCCCTAACCAAGTCTCTGTAATGGATATTAAATCAATCTGATGATCAATTAACAGATCATGGACTAGCAGAGACTTGGGAGTTAGAGACCTAATATTTAACAAACCACATTTAATTTTTAAATTATGAGGAGGAACAGAGGCCAAGTCATTAAATTTAGAGGCTTCATGTTTAATTTGAATTTTACAAACTTTTTGTTTAATCACTTTGGGATGCTTATACATTATATTTTTATTTACTTTGGCGGGAGCAGACAATGATTCTCTGATGGGGAAGACAGGGGCTAAGCTGAGGGGTGGCGGATGAAGAGGAGCTGCAGAGAGGTGTGTAAGACTGCGACTCTGCTTCCTGGTCCCAACTCTGAGTTGTCAAGGTTTTGGAAATTTGGATAAAAATGATGCCAGGTTGTTCGATAAAAAAGAAGCACCATCCAAAGTGGGATGGACGCCATCTTGTCTAATAAGACCAGGTTTTCCCCAAAATGAGTTCCAATTGTCTATGTAGCCCACATCGTTTGCAGGACACCACACAGACAGCCAGCGGATGAAGGCTGACACGTGGCTAAACATGTCATTACTGGTCAGATTGGGGAGGGGTCCAGAGAATACTACAGAGGCAGACATTGTTTTGGCAAAGTCACACACCGATTCCACATTAAGTTTTGTGACTTCCGACTGTCGGAATCGGATGTCATTAATACCGGCGTGGATAACAACTGTGGAGTATTTACAGTAACTTTTGGCCAGCATTTTCAAATTTGACTTGATGTCGCCTGCTCTGGCCCCAGGAATGCATTTGACTATGGCTGCTGGAGTCTCTAGGTTCACGTTTCTGACTACAGAGTCACCAATGATCAGAGTTTTTTCCTCAGCAGGTGTGTCGCTGAGCGTGGAAAAGCGATTAGAAACATGAACAAGTTGATGGTGAACCAGGGGCTTGGGACTATGCTTCCTTCTCACCGTCACCCACCCATTCTCTCCTGGCAACTCAGGAGAGGTGGAAGCCGGGGTACGGCTAGCAGGCCACCCTATGCTAGGGAGCTTCGCTGCAGCTAAGGGGCGTCCCTCATTATTAACTGGCGCTGACGGTGTTTCAATGCAGCGGAGCCGGGATTCCAAATCAGACAACCTTGCCTCGAGCGCCTCAAAAAGACAACATTTATTACATTTACCATTATCACTCAAAGAGGCAGAGGTGTAGCTAAACATCTGACAAAGAGAGCACACCAGAGGAGGAGGGGAAGGAGAGCTAGTAGCCATAGCTAGTGGCTAACCCGAAGCTAACACAAACACCGATGAAAGGTGAACAACAGGCTAAAGAGGGTGATTAGATGACACTGAGTGCGCACACAACTGCAAGAGGCTTGAAAAACAGAAGTGAGTGTGACAGTAGATGGGGAAAAAAAGCGATTAAAATACAGTATAATTAAACGCAATAATCCTCAGGAGAGTGATGAGAGCTAACCACAGAGCAAACCACAATGACAGTCAGCAACACAGGAAGTGACGATACGTTACCACAGGAAATCCAGAGAACCGGCAGTGGCTAACTGGCAGTGAGTCTTTTACAGGGCTATTGAGGAATGTTGTCCCCCTCTTCTTTGCAGAATTGTTTGAATTTAGCCACACTGGAGGGCTTGAGCTTGAGGTCATGAACTAATGGCCAGACATTCTCCTTTAGGATTTTCGGGTATTTTTCAAGGACGTGCAGTTCACATCCACACAGACACACATTCACACCTGGGAGCAGCCCAATACAGCCGCTGACTGACCTGTGGCCACGGGCAGCTCCCATGGAGCAGTTAGGGTTAAGGACCTTGCTCAAGGGCACCGCAGTGGGGTTAATGAAGGTGGGGCAAACACTGCTATGTCATCTGTCCCACCCAGATCTGCAGTTGCAGAAAGCAAGCACATTTGTCCACGCCCACGTTAAGAGTATGAAAAAAAAAAGTTCATGGTACGTTACACCGAAAAACAAAACAAAAAAATATATTCTATTAAGCTGATTAATCGCGCATTAATGTGTAACTGTTGGAGATTAATCACAATCAAATTTTTAACCAACCTTTCCCCCGTCTGCGTTGTACTCCTTCTCATCAGCATCCAAAAGTCGTGCCAGGCCGAAGTCGGTGATCTTAATGTGGTTGGGGGACTTCACCAAGACATTCCTAGCCGCCAGGTCCCTGTGCACCAGCCTCCTCTCCTCCAGGTACATCATGCCCTGAGACACAGAGGGACAGTCCATCATGAATCCCATTCCCTGTGCTGCTCATCATTTTATAGTTCAGGAGTGAAGCAGTCTGAGATCGGTGATGCAGTAAATGTCAGCACTGACATAAAATTGTCATAACCGTCATCATCATTAACCAAAGACATTTAAACTCAATCTTTTGTCAGTCACATCCCTCACAGGCATGACTCAAAGAGGCAGAGAAACCCAGACAGTTTCAACAACATGTTAGCGGAGCAGACATGTTTTTGTTTTGTTTTAACCAGCAAAACCAAAGCACAAAACTCAACAGTACTCAGCTATGACATTTCTCACACACCAGATATCAGGCATCAAGCAAACTGATTGTTTTGACCAAGCTTAACCCTTTCCCCCTGCTGCTGTTACCTGCCTGTGCAGTCTGGGGGGCACTGGGGAATAAGAGGTTAAAGTGACTGTGTTGGACGTCCTTGCAACGGTGCATAAACGTATCAAAAAGTGCCACTTCCTGTCCTGAGTGGGTGGAGCTATGGCAACAACACAATACTGACATGTAGATGTGAGCAGGACGGGACATGTAATCAAACATGTCAAGTTTTGTGCAGAATGGATCTGTATGAGAGAGTTGCATCATCTTTTTCCTTCATGGTTTTGAACATGTGTGTAACGATTGCGTTTATGTATTATGTATTATTATTAATTTCATTTCATTTACTTATTTATCATTTATCTATTTAAATTGATTTTTGTACTGATGCAATATGTTCAAATAAATTTCATTCATTCACGGTGAATGGTGTCATCCTAAAGCCACGCCCTTTAATGTAGAAAAACTTTTTTTTACGCCATCATCAGAGTAAAATTATCAATACTGGGGAGCAAACTTGTTTCAAAATGAGAGTGATACTCACCTGCAGACAGATGGACCTTTGGAGCTTTGCAGCTGAAGCAGAGTGTTGGAAGTTTATCTACCATGCACTTCTGCTACAGATGTGCTAACAAGGGCTAGCAGGCTAGCAGTATAAACAACCACCATCCAGGTCCAGTTTCTGGAGGAGGCAGTGACATTCTCTCAGCTGTGTGCCCCACCAGGTAATGTTGTAAACCTAAAGATTACGGTGCTTTTTGGATTTCAACAACAGGTAGAAAGCAGCTACAGAAGTTACGAAGGCAACCCCGCCCCCTCCAACTCGCCCTTACACAAATTCACATCTATTCACATTTATGCATTGAGTTTACATGTAGTTGCGCTGCACAAAAATATTTATGCCTTTAGACTCACCAGTTAATCTAACATGCAGGTCTTAGGACTGCAGGAGTAAAATGGCTGCAGGTGAAACACCACAGTACCCCCCCAAGAAGATGGTGATGGCGTCGGGAGATAAATACATTGTAAAAGTCTTGAGCCACCGGTCGTTTCTTTAAACGTGGCTTCAGTCTTGTCAGACTTTCTTTTTTAAAGTATTCTTGAGCAACAGTTCTCCAGGCTTTCTGAAGGCCTTGCAATTTTTTTTCTGGCTGCATTTTCTGTCATTTTCACTCCAGTCCCTATATCTGACCATGTCCAAAGGAATGTTTTAAGCCACATAAGAGTGACGTGGGAATCATTCAACAATTAAAAAAAAATGCTCCTAACTCAAGGGGTGAACCAGTGGTACAGTATATCTACACATAACAGACAACTTAGAAAAGAACTCATTTCAAACTGTATCTTGAAGCATTTTAGTACTATACTAGCATTTTGTTTCTGTATTTGAATCTGCCAAAACATAACTGTTTTACATAAAATAGTATTTTTACACCAGCTGATTTCTCGAGAACTATAACCCAAGAACTTGCTATGCTGTAGGTCTAGACATCTCTGCTGGTTCAATAACTAACAACCCCCAAATAGGCAATAAAAAAATCAGTGCATACATAGCATTATTTAGCACAAATATAAAACTGCATCCAGGTAAAAAATAAGCAGCTGTCAACACCAGACACAACTGTTACAATACTGGCACAAAGGACACATTTCTCCATTCTGTAGATGGTACTTGAAGAGAGAATGGGTGATGACAGTCTTGGTGTACTAAAGTAATTCATCAATACCTACTTTTTTTATCATGTCCAACTCCAATGCCCTGTTGTGCAGTCAAAACTGACATGCTGCCTCTGTGTCCCTGGTAATTGGGCCATTTTCAAGATGGCTAGGCAGGGGGAACAATGGATGCCCTGCTGATTTGTTAATGTTGATTATATACAGCCGATGAGTGAAGCAAGTGAGGGGAAAGGCAACAAAGCACCGAGTGGAGAGATTGGCAACTTGGCTTTGCAGCCTTAATTTGTTGCTCAATGGTCTGGATGGGGCAGTGACTCTCTGGCGATTGCACAAAAACCTATTTGCAGCCCAAGCAAGCGTGCTCACACCCGCGTGAAAATCTGCCTCATCCCGCACAGAGAGAAACAAATGTTCGCTCACACAGACTGACAGTGACAGAAAAACATACGGATTATCATGCCCTCATGAGCACAGATGCACACCCTTTCCCACAGTGGAACAAAACGGCCACATGAGCAGGTAAGACAGGCAAGGCTGTGCCAATTGAAGTGTATTAGTCTGGATGTTAAACAAGTGGATGCCACTTTGCAGGGGGATCAATATAAACACCTTGGCAAGAAGGGACGCAGCAGACAATGAAAAATTCAAACCAAGGCCCATGTCACCACTGGAGCGGGAGAATCATTGCCCATTTGAAACACAATAAAAATACTGTATATAAATGTGTATATGTGTGTATGTACATGCAGGCACATATCAAGGCACGCTGGCGAGCCGCCCCACGCCGCCTCATCCCAGATGACGCCGAGGATAAATCAATATCGTCAGCGTCTGGCTTGCCGCTAGCTGAAAACTCATCCATCATCCCCCTGGCCTTGCAGAGACAGATGTGCAGAAACACACATGAACTCATGCACACACACTGGCAGAGACCACCCAGAGACCCCTGCTTCAAATAGGAAGACATATTTCTCCAAGCACACACTGCTACTCTTGTAATATTTCTATCTGTCAGTCTGTTTGCATCTCTCTCACTCGGCTTCTCTTTTATTAACCACTTTGCAACATTTCCCACATTTTGTTCTGTCTCACTCCTTCAGTTACTCTGTGGCTTTCCTCGGCCATATGATGACAATGTGCCCTGACAAGGCCCCCAAACACCCACCTTTTTTACTGAAAGTGTATTTAAAATAGATTACTTCTGGGAGGGTTCGGGAAAGCGATCAATAACAACGCTGATTACAATAAGCCAGAAGACGACCGTATTTGGCCGTATTTATCCCTGATGTTGACGTCGAGAGAAATTAGGAATCAATGGCCCACACAGTCCATTAATACTCTTTGACTTAAAGTGACAGGGCAATGAGGGGAGGCCATCGCACTGACAGGGAATGTACAACAGCTCAAGGAGCCAATTAATTTCCAGCCACCCTGGGCAGTAAACACCAGGGTCCCAGAGGAGGATGTGGGGGCAGCCACTGTTTCAGGTTGAGGGGGTTTGGATGAATGTGCTGCTTTAACACTGTTGAACAATCACTACTGTTCTGAAGTCCATAAAATAAAGGGGATCTTGGATAACTTGTAATTACATAATCTGTACATTAGGGATTTGATGTCAGAGCTACAACTGCCCCAGGAGGTACTTCAGCAGCTATCTGTAATTATTAAAAAGACTGTGTTAGCATGAAAAAGTTGCAGGAGAAATCTTACTGGAGTGAATGGATAAACAGGAGAAAATAGTACAAATGCTAATACAGATGGATGAATACAGCAGAAAAGTAGGGGTCAAAAATGAATTCATGCTTGTATTAGACTATAGGATCGAGACTAGAAAATTTTAGTTCTGTTATGTTTAGGTGACAGTATACACCGTGTTCCAAATTATTATGCAAATAGGATTTTAGTGTCAAAAACATTCAATTTTTTTTTTGTTTTTCAATTAAACTCATGGATGCTCTTGTGTTTTGGGGCTCTTTGGATCACTGATATCAATCTCAGGCACCTGCCATAATTAGTTTGCCAGGTGAACCCAATTAAAGGAAAACTACTTCAGAAGGATGTTCCACATTATTAAGCATGCCACAGGTTTCAAGCAATATGGGAAAGAAAGGATCTCTCTGCTGCCGAAAACCATCAAATAGTGCAATGCCTTGGACAAGGTATAAAAACATTAGATATTTCACAAAAACTTAAGCGTGATCATTGTACCTTGAAGAAATGTGTGACTGATTCAGACCACAGATGGGTTAGTGCAGATAAAGGCATAATGAGGAAGGCTTCTGCCAGACAAATTCATTGGATTAAGAGAGCAGCTGCTAAAATGCCATTACAAAGCAGCAAACAGATATTTGAAGCTGTTGGTGCCTCTGCAGTCCGACAAACCTCAAGGTGTAGGATTCTCCAGAGGCTTGCAGTTGTGCATAAACCTGCTATTCGGCCATCCCAACCAATGATCACAAGCAGAAATGGTTTCAGTGGGCCCAGAAATACATAAAGATTAATTTTCAAACAGTTTTGTTTACTGATGAGTGCCGTGCAACCCTGATGGTCCAGATGGATAGAGTAGTGGATGGTTTGTGGATGGCCACTATGTCCCAACAAGGCTGCAACGTAAGCAAGGAGGTGGCAGAGTCATGTTTTGGGCCAAAATCATGGGAAGAGAGCTGGTAGGCCCCTTTAGGGTCCTTGAAGGTGTGAAAATGACCTCGGCAAAGTACTGTATATAGAGTTTCTAACTGACCACATTCTTCCATGGTACAAAAAGAAGAACCATGCCTTCCGTAGCAAAATTATCTTCATACGTGACAATGCACCATATCATGCTGCAAAGAATACCTGTGTGTCACTGGCTGCTGTGGCCATAAAAGGAGAGAAACTCATGGTGTGGCCCCCATCCTCCCCTGACCTCAACCCTATTGAGAAGCTTTGGAGCATCCTCAAGCAAAAGATCTATGAGGGTGGGAGGCAGTTCACATCAAAACAGCAGCTGTGGGAGGCTATTCTGACAACTTGCAAAGAAATTCAAGCAAAAACTCTCCAAAAACTCACAAGTTCAACGGATGCAAGAACTGTGAAGGTTATATCAAAGAAGGGGTCCTATGTTAACATGTAACTTGGCCCCTGCTGAGGGAGCGCAGCTGCAAGCCCTCATTTTTTTTTAATAGTCCGAGGTGCTGTGCCGGCAGACAAGGCAGACAAATACTTACAGACCCAGGCCAGTAGGGGGCCTTCGAGGGCTGATCAACTTTGAATCCCTTCTTCAGCAGTGCAGCTTGGTGTGGCGGCAAAAAAAAAAAAAAAAAAAAAAGCTTGGTGTGGAGGCCCTACCCACACCGCTTATGCCTCTTATGTAAACAAGCTGCAGAGAAGACCTTGTTGAGATTTGTAAAATTAAATAAATATGCAGGCTGACTAAAGACAGAAGAGTCCAGCTTCGCTTATCCTCCACCTGCCAGATGACCGCTGTGACAAACTCTGCTTTAACAGCAGAACCAGTGTGTGTTCTGTCAGTGATGTGATTCCACCTCTGACTGGCCAAGCCTGTGAATTCAATCTTCGGCTGCAATTTGCTCCGCCTACGGTCCTGTCCTGTGTGTTGCCTCTCAAATATGATTTATAATGACAAAACAGCAAAGGTAGGACACTTTATTGTAGTGGTTGTTTATTTTTGCTCTTCTTGTGTGTGTTTGTGTGTGCACACACAGTTGTCTGCAGCTTTAAAGTTAATATAACCTTTCAGAATAATGGCAGATGGTCTTCTGATTAACTTCCACTCTTTGGGCCCTATTTTGGCGATCATCCATGGACTTTTCTGTCGGACTTTCCGCCATACGCCAGTGTTTTTGCTAGCTTCTGTTTTGTCTGTCTGTTTTTTATGCTTTGCATCACGCCATCAAATTACCAGTAGACAGTGTGCTTATGTGCTGGCAGGGGGAGGCTCATTTCAAAGAGGCATGGCGGCATGCAATCTAATGCGCATTACTATTATATTTCATGTCATGGGATAATAAACAATAAAACACTTAATAATGATGCATAAAAAACCGAAATAACGCCTTTGGAAGAATAATTTTTTTTAACCCCAATGAATTTTGCCAGGAGTTACACATATGTTTACAAATTTAAAAGGTAATTTTCAACATAAATAACAGTGTAGATTATTATCTGTTAAAGTATATAAGTATAGTATAAGTATATAAGGTAAAATACGTAAATTGAAAAGACTGCAACTGCACACTGACGTTACATCATCGTTTTCGAAGTGAGCCCACAGGGAAGTATCAAGTTGATACTATCAACAGTCCTCTGGATTAGCTGACAAAACAGCAAAGGCAGGATAAAATTTATTGTAGTGGTGGCTGTATAAAGTGAAGTTTTCTTTATCTTCTTTGTCTATTGGCTCAGATTCAGTGAATGTTGGTTGCAGAGTGATAAAATCTTGTAACCAGCTGCTGGATCTCCAGTTAAGGCTGCAGCAGTGGGAGTTATTATGCCATTGCAAACTGTGATGTGTGGACATGCATGTTAAGGTTATCTAGTGGTTTTAAGATGCAATTGCTTCATATTGTGACTGTGTTTTGTGTAGATCGAAGTTCTTAACTTTATTGTGAGGCCCGGAAAGTGACGTGTGTGTGTGCGTGTGTGTCCGCGGGGGTGTGGGGGGTACCCTAATCCTGCCTAGGGTGCCAAATCGACCAGGGCCGGCCCTGACTAAAACCCATGACTTGGAACATGACATGACAGGATAAGGTAAATCCATGACATGGGAGGGGATGACAGAATGTGTGGACAGCTGTGTTACTTTATTTTGACTTTCCTTCTGATATCCAGCAGTGTTCTGATCTTTGATCTCTTCTTCACTCTGAACAATAATTTCTGGAAATGTAAAATTTTATGAAATCAATCTGACATTAAACAGAAGGCATTCATACTTGAACAACACAAAAATACTGATCAACCACTCTGTGCCAACACTTGTTTTTTCACACACTTGAAATGATTTGAACCATTATGTGAAGTAAAAGAGCAAACATTAGAACACCCTGGTGGATATCAGGAGGAAATCCAAAATAAAGTCACACAGATCAGATGGACTGTGGAAAATCATCAGCAATGTGCTGTCTGTAATGCTATTATGGACTGTGAAGAAATAATCAGCAATGTGAAGTTTTGTATGGTGTTACGGCTTCTAAAAATAATCAGTATTAGTAGGAGGAAAAAATATGATGAGCAATGTTTCATCAGTTTATGCTGTATTTTGATCAACACTTGGGAATAATTTAATGATAATGTTGAAACACCGGCAGAAAATTGTGTTTCCAGTGAAAATAATAACAATTATTACATCATAATTCCTTCCTTATTCTCAAAAGGATAATGGTTTCGATGAGAAATGGGGCATTTTTGAATGGAGCCTTTTGGAAAAATATTTTTTTGTTGGTGTGACTGCTGGGTAGGGCTAAGGTTGAAAGATTTCATCTGATTATCCATCCATCCTCCACCTACCGCTTATCCAGAGGTCCGGGTCATAGAGGCAGCAGTCCAAGCAGACTTCTCTCTTCCCAGCCACCTCCTCCAGCTCCCCACAGAGGACACCAAGGTGTTCCCTGGCCAGCTGGGAGAAATGGGGCTCTATTCTGACAACCTACAACAAGCTTTTGTGCCACACTTCGCTCCTTGTGCCAATGCTTTCGTTAGTTTCTGTCAGTGCACTGTCTATTTTTTACGCTATGTGTCAAGCTATCTAATTACCAGTAGGCAGTGCACTGGCTTTGCACTGGGAGGAGTGGGCTCATTTAAAAGAGGTGTGGCAGCACACAATCTCAGCTGAGTCGGTGTTGTGGTGCATTTTATGACAATGCACTTTTGATCAGGAAAAAGGAGATCTGTTGTCAGAAGCACATTGTTAATGCGACTTCAGTGGTGTGTTTTGAAATTGCACCGCTCCAACTGACAGGAGCACATGAGGAAATGGCATGTGCTGAGATTTTCTGTATTTTAGTTGACAGAGTTGTAGCAATTATAATCTAATCACCCTTCATTTTAATTATAATACTAGAAAAGCACTTGGAGAGCGCAGACCTCCGCCAAGTGCCACAGTTTCCCCCATACAGTGTTTGTGTGTACGTTTTCAGATTCCTTGACCATGAAAACATATGACTAGCAAATGGATTCACAATGATAGGATTAGTGGTTCAGTAGTTACTGACGAAAATGGCATTTTCCGTAATGGCGGTTTAGCGCCACAGTTCCCCCCATACAGTGTTTGTGTGTACGTTTTCAGATTCCTTGACCATGAAAACATATGACAAGCAATTGGATTGACATAGGATTAGTGGTTTAGTAGTTATTCACGAAAATGGCATTTTGCGTAATGGCGGTTTTCTTGTGGACGGTGATCCGGATCACCACCAAAATCTAATCATCTATAGGATACCCCATTTCTGACAATCTGTGAAAATTTCATGAAAATCCGTCCATAACTTTTTGAGTTATCTTGCTAACAAACAAACAGACAGACAGACAGACAGACAGACAGACAGACAGACAAACCAACGCCGATGAAAACATAACCTCCTTGGCGGAGGTAATAATGATACACTTTATAGTTTTTTTTGTTACATTCACATTTTCATTTTAATCAAGGACTTACAATTAGAGTATGCCATGTAGATCAGGCATTAATGTATTAATTTTTTAAGGGAATAAATGAATGAACAGAGAGTGTGTGGATGCAGTACATGGAGGAGGCATGGTGGGTTACTGACAGTCTGAAAATTTTAAACTACAAACCTCTCTTCTGTGACAAAGTATTCTGTCCAAATACTAATCTATCATGTCTATCATATCACATCATCATATTAATGAAAAACACACAACCATTGTTTTCTCTTAAATGAGGACAGTTAAATTTGAACTGTTTGAAGACACAGCAGATATTTTTTTTTCCTATGTGCAGTGAAAACTATGTGTGGGTCCTCTTTGTAATTTAACTACCAGACCACAGAGGGAACAGTCTGCCTTTTACCAGGAAAATAGCTGTTATCACAGCCCTGGGGGAGAGCCGGCAGGTGCTCGCAAAACCAATATTCATCATTATCTAAGTATGACCATGTTTAAAAAAAAACAAACATTTTAACTCAATTCACTGTCATTCTTTTAACAGAATGATTCACAAGAGCATATCAGTCGCTGATAGGCTTATCAGTGACTGATATGCAACAAAAATAGTTGTATACAATCCATAGTTGCAGGTCAGGATACCAAGCTGAACCTGTGTAGCAAGTTTGGTGACCCTAGCTTTAATCATTCTATACTAACAGGGAATGCTAACCTTGACCTATGACCTTTTGAACCCAAATCCATAGCCAGAGGTCATAGGCTCAGGGTGAACATGTTGTGACGGGCTCAGCCCTAGTTTTGTTTGCGTTTTTGCTTTAATTGCAGGCTGAAAGGATGGAGCTTTAAAATTGGAAGCACCTGAGCTGGCCAATCTTGGGAGGTTTAAAAGGCTCCCTTGGAGTGAAGCTCTCTGACCTCCTCGACTGGATTCCTTTTTTTTTGGCTCTGGCTTCCTAGTTGCATTTTCCCCATTTAATAAAGATAATTGTTAAACCTCTTTTTGAAATAGTAAGCGTAGACTCCCTTTTTTTGTCAGACCTCGGGAGCTTGGGGTTGTGACAAATGGGGGCTTGTCTGGGTTTGCTGGGAGGGGGCGGGACTGTCGGACTTGGGTGGCTGAGTGAGTAGTCAGGTAGTGTTTGGGTAGGGGTGGTACTTATTTCTACTTGTAATAGCTTTGGATGGTGGTACACTGGCTTTAAAAAAAATTGAATAACGTTTTGAAATTTAACTTGAACATTTTTCTGCTATCGGGTAGAAGGTAATTAACGGGTATGACCCTCTTTTAATGGTGGGAGGTGTGACGGGCTCAGCCCTTGTTTGTTTGCAGTTTTTGTTTATGTTTTTGCTTTAATTGCAGGCTGGAAGGGTGGAGCTTTGGGATTGGAAGCACCTGAGCTGGCCAATCTTGGGAGCTTTAAAAGGCTCCCTTGGAGTGAAGCTCTCTGACTTCCTTGACTGAATCCCTTTTTTTGGCTATGGCTTCCTAGTTGCATTTTCCCATTTAATAAAGACAATTGTTAAACCTCTTTTTGAAATAGTAAGTGTGGACTCCCTTTTTTTGTCAGAACTTGCGGGCTTGTGGTTGTGACAATGTGCACCAAGGTTGGTGACCATACTTTTCTTTGTTGTTGAGGTATAGTTTCTACGGCATTTTCACCTTGATGTTTGACTTTGCGATCCCAAACCCTCAGTCACAGTTCTGCTTCTCAGGGTGAACCTGTGTACCAAGTTTGGTGACCCTAGTTTTACTCCTTCTATAGCAATAGTGCAAATGGAATTTTAACCTTGACCTTTTCACCCCAAACCAGTAGTCAGAAGTCAGGGTTTTAAGGTTAACCTGTGTACCAAGTTTGGTGGGCCTAGCATTACTCATTCTATAGTAATAGTGCATAGAGAATGCTAACCTTGACCTTTGGAACACAAATCCATAGTCAGAGGTCATAGGCTCAGGGTGAACTTGTGTACCAAGGTTGGTATCCATAGCTTTTTTTGTTCTATAATAATAGTGCAAAGGGACCTTTGACCTTTGATCCCAAACCCACAGAAGTAGGTCAAGGTCCCAAGGTGAACCTGGGTAGCAAGTTTGGTGACCTACCTTTCTTTGTTGCTGAGATGTAGTTTCTATGGAATTCTGACCTTGACTTTTGACCTTGTGATTGCAAACCCTCAGTCACAGTTCAGGGTCTCAGTGTGAAGCTGTGTATCAAGTTTGGTGACCCTAACTTTACTCGTTCTATAGTAATAGTGCAAAGAGAATTTTAACCTTGACCTTTGACCTTTTGACCTCAAACCTATACTAAGTGGTAAGGGTCTTAGGGTGAACCTTTGTATCAAGTTTGATGACCCTAGCTTTACACATTCTTTAGTAAAAGGGCATGGGGAATTTCAACCTTGCTATTTGACCCTTTGCTCCAAAACTCCCACAAAATCATCTGACTGAAGCCAAACTGCAATATGCATATCATCAGTGTATATCAAACCATGGCACCAAGTTTGAAAAGAATCAGAACAACACTGTAGGAGGAGTTAATTTCACAAAAGTGGGACAGATGGACAGACGGATGAGCCCCATGACATAATCTCCCTTCTGTCTTCGCCCAAAGGGTTCGACTGGTGGGGGATAAAAATGAAAGAATCTTGACAGTTGCATTCAGCAGAGGACATTAACGGACCTCAGGAAGAGATGAACTGCTTGCGCTTCTCGGTTTAAAGAGAAGTTCAGGAGAAGTTTGTGAAAATATAACTTAAGCAATTTTTACAACTTTGTCAAAATCATGAGAAAAAAAAAACTGGTACAATGCCTGAAATGTACAGCGCCCATCCTTTGCATAATTATGATCAAGACTTTCCAGTGCCAGCAAAGCTGTGGAGGAAGTTAAAAAGTTCCTTAAAAACTTCTTGCGCTTAAATGCATTTTCACTTTGTGAGCGAGCCTGCATTGTCCTCAGTGAAAAACGGGTCTGTCCTCCCATTTAAACACAGTCATATTAGTATTAAATCTTTCATCTTGCACCGGTTTATTAAAAAAGAATAAGAGCAAAGACAGTGATTGGTTTATTTCATGGTATGCCCCAAACATACCTCTTTGCTCTTTGTGCCCGGTGCAAAATTTGTTTTTACAATGCTATAATGGATTCAGACGAACGCGCCCTGCCACCTTGAGAATTGAATTCAGACTAGACTGCCAAAATATGGTCCATAATCTCTCCAGTGTGTCCTGGGTCTGCCCCGGGGTCTCCTCTTAGTGGGACGTGCCCGAAACGCCTCATGGGGGAGGCATCCAGATCAGATGCCCAGACTATCCCAACTGGCTCCCTTTGATGTGGAGGAGTAGCAACTCTACTCTGAGCCTCTCCAGGATACTTGAGCTCCTCACAGGTTCTCTAAAAGTGAGTCCAGCCACTCTACTTAGAAAGCTCATTTCAGCCACTTGTATCTGTGATGTCATTCTTTTAGTCATTATCCAAAGTTCATGACCACTCGCTGAGGGTAGGAATGTATATTGCACGGTAAACTCTCATTGTGGGGATGCTACCAGAATAGTGGCCTAGTTGGTAAAGCATCCGCCCCACACCTGGGAGGCCTGGGTTCAAATCCCAGCCGGCTCATGCCAAAGACCATATAAAAGTGGAACTTCCTACCATCCAGCTTGGTGCTCAGCAATAATGTAAAGGAGGACGGAAATTTGTGGTGGAGCCTTGCAGGGTAGTGACCCCTCTGATTCTAGGTGTGATTAACATTGTAGGTAAGAGAAACATAATTTCGTTATACTGTACATAATTGGCTGTATGGACTGAATGACAATAAAGCTGGCTTTACCTTATCTGGGTCAGTGGCATATGTGCAGGGTGCCTCTCCGCACAGGACAAGAAACACTT
Organism: Pholidichthys leucotaenia; assembly: GCA_020510985.1. NCBI lineage: Eukaryota > Metazoa > Chordata > Actinopteri > Cichliformes > Pholidichthyidae > Pholidichthys > Pholidichthys leucotaenia. The sequence goes on along the minus strand of CM035845.1, from coordinate 31,742,082 downwards.
TTGAGCTTGTAACTGATGTTAATGCAAAGTGAAAGACAGACATTTCTCATAAGAATGTTAAAGGAATAGTGGTGAGGTCAATCAATGTATTGCCATGTAAGTAAGGTAAGACTGTGTCCACAATCTTTACATCACCCGCTGCACTTTTTAATATGAAAAGAAATGTTAATTCTGTTTTTACTTTTACTTTCACTTGCTAGTTAGCAGGAGCATCAGACTGATGGAGACGGTGGAACAAATTACTTGTGCTCATTAGGGAAAGAGGGCCCACTGGAACAGTTGCATTCATATTAGTTTTCTTTTATTATGTGGAGTGGGACTCCATTGCACGAGGCCCAAAATTTGGTGATGCACCCCTTTTTGTTAGGGTTAAACAATAAAACTCCCTTGTTCCATCTATCGTGTCAGCACCTCATCATTCCTCTAAACTACTAGACCCCTCCACAGTGTACTGATGAGCTAGAGCAGGAGTTACCAATGGAAGTAACAGTTATAAAGTCTTTAATGCAAATGTATTAACATTATTAAAATTATTAAATTATTAATTATAATATCAAAATTAAAATAGGTTATCTTTCAGATCAGTATAAAACAAAATTAAGTGCCAACATTTAACATTTAAATATACGATCTTGATAAAGATGTTCATGACTGGGTTTGAAGTTAAATGACAAAAATTACAAACTACTGCTACAGATTATAAATTATTACACCAACATTTTGGTAATCAAATAAAGTGTGCCAACAACACCTTAAAGAAATTGTAAATATCTGTTTGCCAGTCTGAATGATAAAAATACTTAATCTTGCAGCTTTTACATTTTGTGGAGAAAGCAGAGTTGTCTGGTTCAGAGGAAGAGCTGCATTTGCCACTGAGCACAACCCCCAACCATCAAACTCTGCACTCACACTTCAAAGTGAATGTTTATGACCAGTTTGGAAGTGATTACGTTTGGGAGTCGTTACGTTACTCGTTACGTTACTGTAACACAGCATTACAGTAACACTACTACGTTTTGCAGTAACGTGCTGTGTCACAAAATTACTGTTTAAAAATTCAGTTATGTGTTAGAGTTACTGAAATTTGATCAGCTGTGTTACTCGCGTGACTCGTTTTATTAATATGGATAGATATTTTAGTGCAAACATACAACTTGCAGTTGCTAGACACCCTCCTCATCAGCTGCCAACTGGGGATGAATACACAGTTTTGGTGGCTATTGGCGGGTCAACTGCCCTCCCCAGCACCACCAGCGGTCTCAAGCCACTGGAGGTTGTCATGCCAAAGGCAAAGGCAAGCAAATAAATAAGCAAATAAACATAAACTGACCCTCCCGTAACTGATGCACCCGTCACACAGTCTCCTCCGCGGGTCCGTTTCCTGTCCTGCCCCAGTTCACATCACAGCCCGGTGAAGAAATGCTGTGGTGGTGGAAACTTCTTATATCGAGCCCTGATCACCTGTTACCCGAGTGGTGAGTAGCCCCTAACAGCTCCTACTTCTGTGGTTAAACATGAGTATTTTTGAGCAAGAAGCTCGCATTTAATGTCCGCATTTAAAGTTTTCTTATAGAGAAAAAATGACTGCGATTTGTTGCAGAAAGCAGTGAACTTTCATTTCTGTGCTTTATGTTTTATTTTATCTTATTAATTTACATGCTATTGTGATATGCAAGTATTTCATGGAAGTAAATCCTCTAAATATACATTTTTAATGGGCTGGTCCAGGGGTGTCAAACATATGGCTCGAAACGGCCCACCGGGGGTCCAAAATTTTCTCTGTGAATTCACAGCTTTGTTTCTGTTAAATTTCTGACTTTCTACTGATTATAATATTTTGTGTAAATCTGAGACATTTTTTTCTCTATAAGATGAGACTTTTCTCATCAGTTTTCTTCTTTTTTCTGATGAGAACAAGGGGCCCTTGATCTTGCTGTGTGTGCAAGATGATTTAAGTATGCATTTAAAAGTAAGGTGAAAGTTACTTTTCCAAGTAACTAGTTCCTTTAATCATGCAGTAACTCAAAAGTAAGTTACTTTTGAAAAGAAGTAACTAACAACTGTAACTAGTTACTATTTTTTAGCAACTTCCCCAACATTGTTTATGACTGACCTTAAGAAGAGGTAAGGCGAGGTTCATTGAGAGAAAGTACAGTACGTCTTGTAACTGAGTTTCCCAAGACATGTGTACAGGGAATACAGTGGTGTGAAAAGGTGTTTGCCCCCTTCCTGATTTCTCATTTTTTTGTATGTTTGTCACACTTAAATGTTTCAGATCATCAAAAAATTTAAATATTAGACAAAGATAACAAGTAAACACAAAATGCAGTTTTTAATTGGTGTTTATTATTAAGGGTAAAAAAAAAATAAATCCAAACCTACATGGCCTTGTGTGAAAAAGTGATTGCCCCCCTGTTAAAATATAAATTAAATGTGGTTTATCACATCTTTGAAAGCTGAGTTCAATTTTCTAGCCATTTCTAAAGCTTTGGGACTCCAGCGAACCACAGTGACAGCCATTATCCACAAATGGCGAAAACATGGAACAGTGATGAACCGTCTCAGGAGTGGCCGACTGACCAAAATTACCCCAAGAGTGCAGTGACGACTCATCCAAGAGGTTACAAAAGACCCCACAACAACATCCAAAGAACTCCAGGCCTCACTTTCCTCAGTTAAGGTCAGTGTTCATGACTCCACCATAAGAAGGAGACTGGGCAAAAATAGCCTGCATGGCAGAGTTCCAAGACTAAAACCACTGCTGAGCAAAAAGAACATAAAGGCTCATCTCAGTTTTGCCAGAAAACATCTTGATGATCCCAAAAACTTTTGGGAAAATACTCTGTGGACTGATGAGACAAAAGTTGAACTTTTTGTAAGTTGTGTGTCCCATTACATCCGGTGTAAAAGTAACACAGCATTTCAGAAAAGGAACATCATACCAACAGTAAAATATGGTGGAGGTAGTGTGATGGTCTGGGGCTGTTTTGCTGCTTCAGGACCTGGAAGATTTGCTGTGGTAAATGGAACCATGAATTCTGCTGTCTACCAAAAAATCCTGAAGGAGAATGTCCGGACATCTGCTTGTGACTTCAAGCTGAAGCACACTTGGGTTCTGCAGCAGGACAATGATCCAAAACACACCAGCACGTCCACCTCTGAATGGCTTAAGAAAAACAAAATGAAGACTTTGGAGTGGCCCAGTCAAAGTCCTGACCTGAATTGAGATGCTGTGGCATGACCTTAAAAAGGTGGTTCATGCTTGAAAACCCTCCAGTGTGGCTGAATTACAACAATTCTGCAAAGATGAGTGGGCCACAATTCCTCCACAGTGCTGTAGAAGACTCAATGCCAGTTATTGCAAACACTTGATTGCAGCTGTTGCTGCTAAGGGTGGCCCAACCAGTTATTAGGTTTAGGGGGCAATCACTTTTTCACACAGGGCCATGTAGGTTTGGATTTTTTTCCCCTCCTTAATCATAAACACCTTCATTTAAAAATGGCATTTTGTGTTTATTTGTGTTATCTTTGTCTAATATTTAAATTTGTTTGATGATCTGAAACATTTAACTGTGACAAACACTAAATAAAAAATGAGAAATCAGGAAGGAGGCAAACACTTTTTCACACCACTGTAAATGAATCAATGGCCAAAAAAGGACTGTCATCCATTTTGTCAAAAACAATTACAACACAAAGATCCTAAAAAAGCCCCTATTATGCATTTTGGGCTTTCCCCTTTGTTTTAGTACAGGTGCTGTTGGCATTGCTAGCTTTGCGACATAAATCAGCTCGACCAGCAAAAAAACAATAAAATTTATCAAAATGACAACTTATTAGCATTAAAAGAAATATGCTATAAAACAGCCCATTTGAGGAAAGCTTGAGCCCTTTGTGTAAAATGGTTGTGCAATAATTAAGTTATTAAATCCTGCAGTGTTGTGACCAAAGTACGTCACACACATTTACCCAAAACCTCGTGGAACTATTTAAGTTCACGACAGAGTCCTTCAGTATTGAATCCCTTGTGGCCAAGCACAGAAATGCAGCTCATTACAGATTTCCCCTGACCCACTTCCGGTTGTTGTAGGAGACTGAAATTGCACGTGTATAACGAATTTGACTGGAAAGATTTATTTTGAACATGTAAAAACATTATACAAGATTTAAAAAAAAACAAAAAAACCCCAGAGAAATAATAAAATAAATGTATCAAAGACAGACCCCTGTATCCATCATCCTTTTAGCATGCTCAAAAAGGAGTAGGCAGAAATAAAAACTTATTAAAGCCTACCCCTTAATCCATGATCAAATACTACAAGCAAAAATAGAATTTTAGTCTCACACCTTTACACACACACACACACACACACACACACACACACACACACACACACACACACACACACACACACACACACACAGAGTCATGTGAAAAAATTAGGACACCCTGTATAAGCCTGTGTGCTTTTTTAAACATATTTGGACATATGGATATTTAATATCAACGTTAAAAATATTGGGAGATTCACATAATACTACTAAACAATTAAAAATGAATTTTAAAGACTTTTTTCAAATTTTCTGTAAAATGTAATTGTAAACAAATAGTGAGGAATAAATTAGGACACCCCATCTTTTTTTTTAGGACACCCCCACATTCATTCCCACTTACAATGGCTAAAATAAATTTTAAAAAAATGCAAATAAAAACAAAAACAAGGATAGAAATAGATAGGTGAACATTTCTTAATGAAGAACTGAATATTTAAAGGGGTGTCCAAATTTTTTCTCATGTAAGTTGGCAAGTAAGTCTTGTTACATCCAAAAACAGCAGCAATATGGCGGCCGGGGATTAACCGGGGAATAAAGGGTGGTTGGTGATCTACTCTGTAGGGGGTGATGTCAGCCTGGCTATAAAGGTCACGGCCGGAAGGGGCACATCCTCTTTCACCGTTGACACCTGGACATGGAGTGCCGTAGTCTACTGTGTGGTTTAGGAGTGTGGTATTAATAAACGTGATAAACTGCCTTCCGCCCTCCTCATTTCACTGGTAATTATGAACATGACATTTAGTGACGAGGATAACACGGTTATGGAGCATGCTGCAATTAGTTTTTGGCCGTTTTTGGAGGCCCCGGGCGAGCTTCCCGTGCCTTGGCCTAGGTGGTTCGCCGCTTTCGGCAACTACCTGGTGGCCCTCAACCTTGGTGAGTTGGAGAATGTGAAAGCTATCTTGTTCCATAATTTGGGTTTGGGAGGACAGAGGATCCTGGAGACTTTTGGGTGTCTGGAGACTTTTGAAGAGATTGTGGAGCTAATGGCGCGATATTTTTGGGTGCTGGATAGCGTCATCGTCTGGCGTATCCATTTTCGACAGTGCCACCAGCGGACGGGAGAATCGGTGAGAAAGTTTGTGGAGGACCTTCATCAGCTGGCAGCAGAATGTAAATTCGGTGCCCTGCTGGATGAGATGATTCGGGACCAGCTGGCGGAACACGTATGCTGTCCGGTCACCCGAGCACGTCTCCTGACCTACCCCAGTGAACTGGATCTGAATACTGCAATTGTGATTTCCCAACAGTTAGAAACAACTGAAGATGTGGCGAGGGAACAGATTAGTGATTTCCCGTGAAAGCTCCCACTGTAGCCCACGCGGTGGCACCAGAGACGGGCGACTGGATTTACTGCACAATATTGTTGGACAGAGTCGATGTATTGATGCTGGTGGATACGGGAGCGGTGGTCTCAGTGTTGAATCTGGCTACGGTGAAGAGTTTGTTTCCCAGGCACCACATCTGTAGAACTGATGCCCCATTTTACAGCTATGGCAGGAGGAAGATCGCCGTGGTGGGGTATGTGAAACTAACAGCCAAATGTAAGTCGAGAGCGATATTGGAGGTCCAGCTGGTGGTGACCGCTTACGGGCTCCAATGTAATGGGCTGCGTTATGTTCTATGGCTTGGGGTTTTCCATCGCCAGTGATACCGGAAAAGAGTGGTCCGGTTGCGGGATGTGGAACCGACCACCTCCGGACCAAGACAGCAACGATGTGGTGTGGGATCCTGACTGGACCTGGATAGAGGAAGACAGCAGGGAAGGATGTCACGGGGTGCCTGCCCGGCATGGACCAGATGCCGGAGCCCAAGCTGCCCTGGATGTGGGAGCTGGGCAGCAGGACTGGACCCCCGAGGTGATAGGCGGTACCAAGACTTCAGTGCTGAACAGCACCGGAGCAAGACTGGCGAGTGCATGCCCTCAACGCACAAGAAGACGGCCTTCGAGAAGGGTTTCAGGCCGGACCGGGAGTCTAACCGGATCCAGATGGGAGGCCCCCCCATGGCAGGCGGATCTGGATCATCCTGGAGCTCCTCTGGGTGTGATTGAGGGAGTGTGCACTGGAGTTGACGCTCAGTCGAGGAGGGACTGTGAGCACTGTGGGTGAGACGACAGGAATGAGTGGCTGCCAGTGGCAGAGATCCGGGCTGAGGACTATCGGCACCTGGCAGGAAGGATGCGGGGGCACCCCAGCGAGCTGTGTTGGGCGATGATGGGAAGTGCACGATGCGGCCCATGTGATGAGGAAGAGGAGGTATACTGGCTGGGAACCACGAGATGGCAATCCAGGGGGTGGCCTTGCTGGTGTGAAATGACTATGGACGTTGATGCAGTGGGTTTGAGGGTTTTTTTTTTCCATGGGTCATTCTGTATATAGGTTTTCGCTACTGAGTTGTGCCCCAGGTGTGTCTTACATAGTTTTGTTGGATGGTTTGAAATATGTATATATTAAAAAAAAAATGAATGAGGGAATTTTATGACTGATTGTCTGTATTGGCTAATGGGCCCTGAGATAAAATCTTTTATTTTACAAAGGATGTGAGTGAATAGGTGCTCTAAGGCGTGTCCTGGGGTGTGTTGCCGTGTGCTTGGAATTAATGATACTGGTTGCCCAACACTGTATATCATTTCATGTGCCCAGTTTGGGGTGGGTGTGTTGGGGTGGGGGCCGCCAGTAGGGTATGTTGTGTGAAGATCTTGAATACAGTTAAGTTTTATTGTGTATTATCTGTTCTGGGATTGATTTGGTTTTAGAAACATGGCTCATTTTACTTTAAAGACTATTAGGTGTAGGCGGCAGAATAATCCGCACAGCCGTGTAGGGGGTGCCGACAGTCTACCCGACCCCCCAGCCTTGGTTGTATGAATGAATAGATTATTTATTTATTTATTTATGTACATACTGTTTTCTTCTGTTAGTGTGTGAGCCGGGACACAAATTTGGGAGGGTTGATTGTCTGCTTGCAATTTTTTTTGAAGGGGGGAAAATGTTACATCTGCAAACAGTAGCAATATAGCGGAATAGAGGATAGATTGATAGATAGATAGAGAATAGAGGATGGTTGGTGATCTACCCTTTAAACGTGATAAACTGCCTTCCGCCCTCCTCATTTCACTGGTAATTACGGACACAACAAGTCTAGTCTAGACTTACAAGCTTTAAAGTTGAATACACTCAAGTTTTCATAATACATTACTCAATTTTTTTTAAGGCAACCAGTTTCCTCAAATTTTTTAAGTAAAGTCCACTTATCCGGGCTTACAGTGCCTATTCATATAACTGTAGCTATTTGCCATAAATAATCCAGATATAAATACTGATTATTATATAGAAGGCTATTTATACATAATAATAATACTTATTATTATTACTATTATTATACATAATTGTCATGTGTGCCCCTATGGGGCAGAAGGATGAACCCATGCGCTGGATGACGTTTGTGCATTTTAATAACAAAAAGAAAATAAAGAGTCCAAAATAGTGCTGAACATACAATAATGCAAACAGAAAAACACTTACAGATTAGGCACTCCTGAACTAACTTAACTCAGGAGATGAGGCACTGATCAGGGAAATGATCAGGAGAAACATCAACCAGGGGAACAAACCAGTCTGACATACAATTTAGACGCACTGACCAGGTGAAACGTCAGTGCTTAAATATACACAGTTAATGAGCTGCAGGCATGAGTAACAGGCGAGCAGTCACCTAATTACCAAGCTGCCACAGCTGAACAGGCAGAGAGCAGACAGAGGCAGCTGGTGGGGAGAGTCTGGTGAGGAAGGACTCTGTCAAAATCCAAATAAATAAACAAAAACTAACCACAAAATAAGGACAACAGACAATAAAACTTGGAAATGAAGTGAGGATCTGAACTCAGAGAAAACCTGAGTTCAGATACATGACACATAATAATACATATCTCTACAGGTTACATAGTGCTGCTCTGAACTCTGAAGTGTTTCTCTTTTACAGGTGTTAAGGTGGAGTAAGGTGTGATAATGGAGCCAGCTGAATGCAGACCGGTCATCAGGTTCCTGTACTTCAGAAGCCGCAAACAACAGGAGATGTTCGATGAAATGAAAGAGACTTATGTTGCGCATCCCCCATCGTATGACGTGGTCAAGAACTGGCATCGGCAGTTTCAAGTGTTGTTGGACATCGGTAGAAATGGCATCCTTTCCCAGGTGACCACAGTGCACCAATGAAGAAGACACCATCTGGCCTTTTGCCAACTTGTCCAAGATGTCTGCTCTCACCTTTCCTGAAGCAGGAATGAGTCAAATGCTCTCAGGGTCTTTTGGCCATCTACCAAGAAAACCAGGAGAATGTCTGTGACAGACTAGTCACACAGGATGAAGTATGGGTCCATCACTATGATCCAGAGACCAAAGTCCAGTCACAGCAATAGAAGCATTATGACTCACCACCTCTGAAGAAGGCACGTTTCCAACCCTTAGTGGGCAAGGCCATGCTCATGGTCTTTTGGGACCAACATGGACTATTTTTTTTTTTTTTTTTTTTTGTTACTCATTTGTACCCGTAGGTAGACTTGGTTTGCAGTCTGGTGACAAGCCACCGGCTGCTGGTCGCTGCGTGCGCGAGCGCCCTAAACCTACATGTTTTTGGTGTGCGGGAGGAAACCGGAGAAATCCCGGAGTAAACCCGCGCAACACGGGGAGAACATGCAAACTCCACACAGCTCACTGTTGGTCGGGGGCTGGGATCGAACCCACAATCTCATGATCCCCGCGATCCCCCGGCCGAGGGTAAAACTGTGCTGCCACAGTGCTAAACCACTGCGCCACCGTGCAGCCCGATGATGATGGATTTCCTGGCAAAGGGTACCACAATTACCGGGAATTAAAGCGCATCATGGAATTTCCCCATTGTGGGACTTATAAAGGATTATCTTATCATTGCTGCAGAAGTTGTGGAAGGACATCAAAACCGAGAGACGTGGCATGCTGACCAAAGGTGTCCACCTCCTGCAAGACAACGTCCCAGTTCACAACTCGCATGTTTTCCAGATAGAAGCACGGTCCTGCAGCTATGAAATCCTTCCTCACCTCCCTTGCTGAATTCTGAGGTCAAATCATGGCTTTTTATGCAACCTGTAGACTTCTACAGATGAGGTCTCCAGAACTGTATAAAATGATGGCAGAAGTGTGTGACCCTTGGTGGTACCTGTGTAGGGAGAGACTAATAACTTTGCCAAGTTACGTTCCTTTCAGTCCATGGAACGTGAGACAGGAGAAATATTTAATGAACAGCCTTAATAAGTATAACCTAAAGTTTGGAGACTGAGTAATAAAATCCTAACATACAATCCAACATTTATTGAGAAATCATACAAATTAAAGCCTTTTTAAAAGATGTACATTATCGGTCCATCCATCCATCCAACAGAAAATAGTTTAGCTTTTTTGCTGTGCTTCAAAATTCCACTGATAATGTTGACATTAGACCAAACCGAGATGAATGGTCAATGTCCAAAAAAGCTGTTCATTTGAATACATTTACACAGTGAAGGTAAAGCCACATTCTGCAGACAACATGCACTTGAATCATATGAAAGATCTCATGAAGCCTTTCCCCTGCAGCTTTCCCCAGCTCTCACAGCAAACCAAGAGCTCTGTGAGCCACATGATATGCGGAGCATTAAGGCTAAGTTTCCACCAGCACTGTTGCAAATCCCAAATGACACTGGGGGTATGTTTTAAGCCCTCAGAGCATTAAGTGCTGCTACAGTAATTTGAAATATTTAAACTTTTTGTTTTCACCCAAAAACACTTTACTTAGTGTAACTTTTTAAGGGCTGTTTACCAACGACCTTTGCAAAAGTAAGCATATGCTTTGGGACAAGTCTGAACTGCCTGTTGGACTTTGAATGTTGTCAGAGAGTCAACACTGACTAAAGATCAGCCTTTCTAACTAGGCCAGTTATCTCAATCAAATGTAAAACAAAACAAAAAAATACTTCTTTTTGTCCATACAAGACAATACATAAGTACTTCTACTGTATCTATCTATCTATCTATATGTTCAACTGTTTCGTTGTTTCCACAATAATCACATTTTCCATTTGGGTGTTTTTTCATTATACAGTACTAGAAATGCAAATATGACTGGCTTCTAGGTGCTTCTTCAAACACTTTAGATATTTAGCCACAGGCCATGTCTTTTTTTGTTTAACCCGTAACAATAGACTTAATGCAAATTACAATAATTCTTCTTCTTTTGGCTGCTCCCTTTAGGGGTCTCCACAGCAGATCATCTGCCTCCACCTCACCCTATCCCTTGCATCTTCCTCTGTAACACCATCCCTCTCCATGTCCTCCTCCACTCCATGAATCTTCTCTGTGGTCTTCCTCTTGTCCTCCTATCAGCTCCATCTTCAATAGGACAATATCTGGAATATACTTTATGAACAGTTTCATTATTTGGTGGCAATTTTTTTTAAGTTTCAACAAATTTAATATGCACTGATCAGCAGAAGACAATACAGAGTACAGCTTTCACAGACTGCCGCAGTGCACTGGCTTAACTAACAGAGTGATTCTGGCTATATATATCCAAGGGGCCGTTGGGGTGAGGTCACTTCTTGATAGTTCATTCATGACTCAATTGATAGTTTGCTGAGCCTCTTGATTATTTCATTCATGACTCAAATTGTATCTGCTGACTACATGCAGGAAACCAGCTGACATTAGTGATAGGGCTCGACGCAGTCACAGTGATAGGTTATCAACTATGAATGTTCAGTTCTAACAGTTCCTTCAATCTGTTTTTTTCCACTACTCAACAACTCCAAATATAGTAAGAGGATTTCCTTAATCAGTATGCACATTAAGGTTTATATATATATATATATATATATATAAAAATTCATATACATCAAAATTCATATAACTCAGTGTAGCACAGAATTTTTCCATCAAACATCCTCTGTCCAGTATCTCCACTATCCCTCCTCTGCACATGTCCAAACCATCTCAGCTTTGCCTCCCTTACTTTGTCTCCAAACAACTCAACCTGAGCTGTCCGTCTGATATACTCATTTCTAATCCTGTCTCTCCTAGTCACTCTCAGTGAGAATCTTAGCATCTTCAGCTCTGCCACCTCCTGTTCCATCTCCTGTCTTTCTGCCAGTGCCACTGTCACCAAACCACACATCATAGCAGACCATCATAGCAGGTCTCACAACAGTCTGCTGTCCTGTCAAAAATCACCCCGACACTCATCTGTACCCACTCCATCTTGCCTGCACACTCTTCTACACCTGTCTTATGCATTTTCCATTGCTTTGGAGGGCTGGCCCCAGGTATTTAAACTCATCTACCTTCACTACCTCCACTCCTTCTATCCAGTCTCTACTCCTTCACCGTTATACCTGCCTCCCTCTCATTCAGACACATATATTCTGTCATGCTTCTACTGACTTTCATTCCTCTTTTCTCCAGTACATACCACTATCTCTCCAGGTTCTCTTCCACCTGCACCCTACTCTCATTACAGCTCACAATGTCATCTCCAAATATCATAGTCCACAGAGACTCCTGCCTGACCTCATCTGTCACCTCACCACCATCTCCCTGCCCTCATACATGCCCTGTATTCTGTCCTGATAATACGGCTGGGTATTGTAGACAGATAGCGAACAATAAAGACAGCAGGCTGATTCCAGGTTGGTTGATTTACTGAAATCGTTTTTGTCTTGTCTTTTTTGTAAAACTGAAACACAATGAAATATACATAGTACAGAATGTTTCATAAGAAATAATAATACAACACTCTGTACATAAACAGTTTCTCTTATTACAGGCACTTAACTCAGGTAAGTAATTTGCTTTACAGATTCAAACTAAGGTAAGTAGTATTTCTTTTACAGGCTTCAAAGTTAAGGTAAGTTAAATCAGGTAAGTATTACGAAATTATACTAATAATTCAATTCAATTCAATTCAACTTTATTTATATAGCGCCATTTCACAACAACAGTCATCTCATAGCACTATCAACTGTAGGGAGGACCCCCACAGTTGCAGAAAGACCCCAGCAATCAGGCGATCCCCTGTGAGCAAGCACTTGGCGACGGTGGAGAGGAAAAACTCCCTTTTAACAGGAAGAAACCTCCAGCAGAACCAGGCTCAGGGAGGGGCAGTCATCTGCTGCGACTGGCTGGGGGGTGAGGGGATAGAGAAGAAGAAAAGAACAGACATGTAGAGAGCAAACAGCACGATGGGGACTCAATCTATGGGAGAGAACAAACAAATGTTAATGACCAGCAAAAAAAAAATATTTCATAGAGAGTGAGGAAAGGAGTGAGGCCCAGTGCATTACTGGAGGTCCCCCGGCTGACTAAACCTATTAGCAGCATAACTAAGGGAGGGTTCAGAAAACACATGATCCCTCCCTAATTGTAGGCTATATCAAAAAGGTAGGTTTTAGCCCTATTCTTAAAAACAGAGATCGAGTCTGACTCCCGAATCCAGATTGGCAGCTGATTCCACAGGAGAGGAGCTTGATAACTGAAGGCTCTGCCTCCCATTGTACTTTTGGAGATTCTAGGTATTACAAGTAAACCTGCATTTTGGGAGCGTAGTGCTCTGTTAGGATGATACGGTAGTATCAGATCTTTTAAATAAAAAGGAGCCTGATTGTTTAGAGCTTTGTAAGTAAGAAGAAGGATTTTAAACTTAATTCTAAACTCTATGGGAAGCCAATGAAGGGAGGCCAGAACCGGAGAGATATGATCTCTCTTTCTAGTACCTGTTAAAACTCTTGCTGCAGCATTTTGGATCAGCTGAAGACTTTTTAAAGATGTTTTAGGACAACCTGATAATAAAGAATTACAATAATCTAATCTCGAGCTAACAAAAGCGTGGATCAGCTTCTCAGCATCACTCTGAGACAAGATGCTCCTAATCTTGGCAATATTACGCAAATGATAGAAGGCAGTCTTAGAAACAAATTTAATATGTGAATTGAAGGACAAATCCTGATCAAAAATAACTCCAAGGTTCCTCACAGAGCTATTAAGAGAAAGAGTAACTGCATCCAAACTGAAAGTTTGATTTGGAAAGGAATTTCTAAGGTTTTTTGGACCAACAAGAATGACTTCAGTCTTATCTGAATTTAATAGCAGGAAATTACAAGTCATCCAAACTTTGATTTCCTTAAGACAGGCTTCTAACTTGGCTAATTGATTAGTATCATCTGGCTTCATTGACAGGTATAATTGTGTGTCATCTGCATAACAGTGAAAATGTATACAGTGCTTTCTAATAATGTTGCCTAACGGAAGCATATATAAACTAAAAAGAGTAGGGCCAAGCACAGATCCCTGTGGAACTCCATGACTAAGCTTTGAGCTGAGAGAAAACTCATCATTTACATGAACAAACTGGAACCTATCAGATAAATAAGATCTAAACCACTGCAACGAAGTTCCATTAAGTCCAACATAGTGTTCTAATCTATCAAGTAGAATATTATGATCAATAGTATCAAAAGCTGCACTAAGATCTAAAAGGACAAGTACAGAAACTAGTCCATTATCAGATGCAATGAGGAGGTCGTTAGTGACCTTCGCTAAGGCTGTTTCAGTGCTATGATGGATTCTAAACCCAGATTGAAACTCCTCAAATAAACCATTTCCCTGCAGGTGGTCAAATAATTGCATAGCAACAACTCTAAGATTTTTGAAATGAAAGGGAGATTAGAGATTGGTCTATAGTTAGCTAAAGCTCCTGGATCTAGCGTTGGCTTTTTGAGTAAGGGTTTAATTACAGCCGTTTTAAAAGCCTGCGGTACATGGCCTAAAGTTAATGAAGAATTGATTATATGAAGAATAAAGCTACCAATAAGTGGGAAGACTTCTTTAAATAACCTGGTAGGAATAGGGTCTAAAAGACAAGTTGAAGGTTTGGATGAGGAAACTATTTTGTCTAACTCACAACGGTCGATTGGAGTAAACTCATCAAGACAGACATCAATAGAAGGAGTTGTAGTAGTTACAGTATTTAAGTTAACTGTGGGAAGAATCTGATTGATTTTATCTCTGATGGATGAAATTTTATTATTGAAAAAGTTCATAAAGTCCTGACTAGTAAGCTCTAAGGGGATGCTAGGATTGACAGAGTCCTGACTCTTTGTCAACCTGGCTACAGTACTGAAAAGAAACCTGGGATTATTCTTGTTCTCTTCTATTAATGCAGAGTAATAACTCGTTCTAGCTTTTCTAAGAGATTTTTTATAAATTAAAAGATGATTTCTCCAAGCTAAATAGATTTCATCTAAATTAGTAGAGCGCCATTTTCTTTCTAATTGACGAGTCTTCTGTTTTAAGCTACGAGTTTCTGTGTTGAACCAAGGAGTTAAAAATCTCTGATTAGACTTTTTCTTTTTTAAGGGGGCCACCAAGTCTAGAGCCTGATGCAGAGAAGCTGAAACACTATCCACCATGTTATCAATTACAGAAGGAGCAAGCTGTCTATAGCTTATTTCCGTTGTGTTGACACATGGCATAGAGGAAACAATCTGCATAAATTTGGAAACAGCATCATCTGAGAGGCATCTACTGTGATAATATTTTTCTTTAGGCGCCAAATAGTCAGAAATAGTAAAATCAAAGGTTAACAGACAATGGTCTGACAGTACAGGGTTATGAGGAGACACTACCAGATTTTCTATTTCTATGCCATATGTCAGAACAAGGTCCAATGTATGGTGGAGGTAATGAGTAGAATTTCCTACTTTCTGAGAAAACCCAATCGAGTCTAATATTGAATTAAAAGCCACATTAAGGCAGTCACTATCTACATCCACATGTATATTAAAGTCCCCTACTATAATTATTCTATCAGATTTCAGCACTAAATCAGCTAAGAAATCAGGAAATTCGGATAAAAATTCTGAATAGGTTGATGGGGGACGATAAACTATGGCAAATAAAATTGGGTTTAACCTGGAATTGCTAAAGTGCCCAATACTGAGGACCAGGCCCTCAAAGGAATTATAACATGTTTTTTGCTTTACATTAACTAGTAATTTGGAATGGTAAATTGATGCTACTCCTCCTCCACGACCAGAACTTCTGGGATTTTGACAGTTTAAATAACCAGAGGGAGTTGATTCATTTAAACCAACATAATCCTCTTGTCCTAACCAAGTCTCTGTAAGGGAAATTAAATCAATCTGATGATCAATTAACAGATCATGGACTAACAGAGACTTGGGAGTTAGAGACCTAATATTTAATAAACCACATTTAATTTTTAAATTAAATGTGGTTACATTTAATTTAAATACATTTTTATTTTACAGAGGACAGCTACACAGCTAAGTAAGCAGGTAAGCATAGCCAAATGAATAGCTAACTAACTTTCACACAAAGCACCATTACAACACAATATAACTTGGGCTAACAAGGGCTAAATGACTCAGCAGTTAGCTAAGTACCATTGCAACGATTAGCCATTAACACCTTTTAATCGCGATCTTTTTATAGCTTAAATTTAGTGTTTTTTTTAACATCATATTCCAAACTATAGTCATCTTAAACAAGTATTACAACAATTTTCAGCATTAACTTACTGTTGGTTCCACTCCTAGGTTAGTACAACCAAATTTCTGGCGAGCACATTTTCACATTGCTTTCATCATGGCAGATTGAACAGAAAAAGGGTTTATATAGGAAACAGGAAGTAGCTACAATTAAAGGTGCAGTAACGCAAACCACCACTAGAGGGAACATAACCCCACCCAATATCTGACAGGTCAGCACACTCCCCGCTTGGTATACATGTATACCACTATTTACCCTTCTCTAGTGACATCAATAGCACAACATCAGAGATGGGTCTAAGGTACTCTTTAACTACCCCTTGGCTAGAGGTCTTAACTGTGACCTTACGGACCTTGTTGTCTGAACTAGGAATGGCCTTAACTATTCGCCCTAGAGGCCACATGTTGCGCTTTGCTTGATTGTCCTTTATCAAAACAATGTCACCTTCCTGGAGACTGGACTTCTCAGAGGTCCACTTCCTCCGTGGTTGAAGTGTGGCCAGGTACTCCGACCGCCACCTCTTCCAGAAGGAGTCCGCCAAGCTCTGGACCTGGCGCCACTGGACCTGGCTGAGGCGATCCAGGTCGAAGTCTCCCAGGGGTGCAGGACTGACACTCGCCTTCTGGGTGAGCAGAGTGGCAGGTGAGAGGATTTCAGGTACCTCTGCATCGTTGGAGACTGGGACTAGCGGGCGTGCATTCATGATAGCCATAACCTCAGCCATCAAGGTTGTAAGAACTTCATGAGACAGTCGGGTAGCACCATCCTTCGCAAGCAGTCCATCCAGTATGCGTCTTGCCACTCCAATTAACCTCTCCCAGGCTCCACCCATGTGTGAAGAATGGGGAGCATTGAAGGTCCATGTACATCCCTGCTCTTGCAGATAGTTCTTGATCTCAGGATCGTCAGTGTTGATTTGAAGCTCGCGGCATGCACCAATGAAATTAGTGCCTCTATCCGACCTTAAGTGCTTGACAGGTCCCCGGATGGAGTCAGTCTGGAGCACCCAGTTCAGGCCTAAGCTCCTTTGAAGGGGCAATGGGTCTGCTCCCAGATCGAGATCTTTCAGGTCACTTGCTCGTTCCTCCACTGGGAAAGCCTCCATGACCCTCGGACTGTTTGAGGCGATCTTGTGGAGTTTTAAGTTGCTCTCAGCTAGCAGAGCCTTGGTTCGCTGCAGGAGATCGATCACCTTATGCTCCTTGGCCAATGACATGAGCCCATCGTCGACGTAAAAGTTCCTGAAGATGAACTCCTTTGCATCACTACCATGCTCAGCTTCTCCTTGCTCTGCAGCTCTCCTCAGCCCATAAGTCGCAACTGCTGGAGACGGGCTGTTGCCGAATACATGCACAGTCATCCAGTAGTCAATGATGTCCTTGTCTGGATCATTGTCTTTGTGCCAGAGAAACCTGAGGAAGTGGCGGTGGTCCTCTCTGACCTTGAACCCATAGAACATTTGCTCTATGTCGGCGATAGCAGCAATTTGTTCTCTTCTGAACCGTAATAGGACTCCTATTAGTGTGTTGTTCAGGTTGGGTCCACTGAGAAGCACATCATTCAATGATGTCCCCTTGTACTCCGCGCTGGAGTCAAATACAACTCTTATTTTCCCCGGCTTCTGGGGGTGGTATACGCCAAATGTCGGCAGATACCAGCACTCCTGCCCGAGCTGTAGTGGAGGAGCTGGCTCGGCCTGTTGGTTGTCAATGACCTTTTGCATAAAATCAAAGAAGTGCTGTTTCATGTCAGGTTTCTTCCTGAATGAGCGTTGGAGGGATTGGAGTCTTTGAGCAGCCTGCTCTCTGTTGCACGGAAGACGCTTACGAGGAGTATGAAAGGGTAGTGGCGCCACCCAGTGGTTTTCATTGTCCATATACACCTCGTCTTCCATTATTCTCAGAAACTCACTGTCATCTACTGACATGGCTGGTTTGTTGTCGGCTGGTGTTGTCTGGAACATACTTTCACCAAGACCATCCCTACATGTCTCTGGAATGGCTTCCTCACTGCGAGTTGGGAACTGAAGGCTGCACTGACTCGGTTCACTGGGTCTCTCCTTGATGTGAATGCTGTTAGTGCAGGGCTTAAAGAAGGAAGGGCGTCCATTTTGGAGGACATGGGTCTTATAAGCATTGACTTCCTGAGTCTTGTGAGCGCCACCCAGACACAGCTCTCCCACTATGACCCAGCCGAGATCAAGGCGCTGAGCGTATGGCGAGTTGTGTGGTCCGTTGCGCTGCTCTCGCACCTTGTGCAAGCTCAAAACATCTCGGCCTAGTAGCAGAAGAATGGGTGCACTGTTGTCAAGTGCAGGGATTTTGTCAGCCACTGGTCTGAGGTGAGGGAAATATTGTGCGCACTCAGGGGTCGGGATCTCTGACCGGTCACCAGGTAAGTATTCACACTCCAGCAATGTGGGCAGTGTGACCTTGGTCTTCCCATCGAGAGATTCCACAATGATGTTGGTTGCTTTCCTTCCTGCAGTCTCCACTCTGCCTGAGCATGTTTTTAGCGTGTAGGGGGATGCCCTGCTGTTAATACCCAACAGACTGAAGAACTCGGATTTCGCTAAAGACCTATTGCTTTGGTCATCGAGTACAGCATATACTATGTGAGACTTGCTTGGATTATCAGCATGGGAAACCTTGACCAAGCAGATTTTAGAACAGGATCTAGGCTGGGGTGCATCGCCACATATCTCTGTGCACTTAGAAGTGAC
Organism: Pholidichthys leucotaenia; assembly: GCA_020510985.1. NCBI lineage: Eukaryota > Metazoa > Chordata > Actinopteri > Cichliformes > Pholidichthyidae > Pholidichthys > Pholidichthys leucotaenia. Next base: position 31,723,449 of record CM035845.1, on the reverse strand, counting down.
AACAGGAGTTGCTGCAACTTCACTCTCCCCGCTTTGCTCCCTTCCTTGCTCCCCGCTTTGGTCATTCCCAGGTGAGTGCCCAGCCTGCCCATGAGGCGACCATGGTGCTGGACCAGGATGCATCGCTGAAGTGTGCTTGTCACTCTCACACTCTCTGCATTTGAGTGCGGTCTTACAGTCTTTGGCAATGTGCTTGGTGCTGGCACAACATCTAAAGCAGATCGAGTTCTCCTTTAAGTACGCTTTCCTCTCATCCAGGTGCTTTCCTCGGAACCCACGGCATTTTGTGAGCGGATGTGGTTTGTTGTGGATTGGACATTCTTTGTCCGGTTCAGTTTTCTTCACAGATGTGCTGTCCTGAGATGCACCACCTGCGGCTGTGACATCAGTTTTCCTCACTGTTACAGCGGATTTGTAGATGTGTTTTTGGTCTTTCTCACCTTTTGACTGATTGGGAGTAGAGGAAAGGTTGAATGCAAAACTGGGGTCATTGCGAGTCTTAGCTTGAGAACATACAAATTCCACAAAGTAGCTGAATGGTGGGAAAGGCACATGATAAACTTCCTTGTACCTGGATCCCTGTGTCATCCAGCGTTCCACGAAGTGAGAATGGAAGCTTCTCCACAATTGGATTTACCCCTCGAGCTGTATCAAGATACATGAGCCCAGGTAAGAATCCCTCTGACTTAGCAGCTTGTAGCTCTTTTAACAAGTCTCCTAACTCTCTGAGCTTGTGTATCTCTTTGTTAGAGATGACTGGGAAGGCGTCCAATTTTTTCATTAGGGCACTTTCAATCACCTCTGGGCTTCCATAAGTTTCCTCCAAGCGCTCCCATACCGTCCACACACCTAGTCTAGGATTGTTTACATGCACAGACCTGATCCTCATGGCTTGAGCTGACGACTTGGGCCCCAACCATTTGATCAGTAGGTTGAACTCTTCTTGCTCCGAGAGGTTAAGCTCCTTTGTGGCTGCTAGGAAGGAGGCCTTCCACGCCCAGTAGTTTTCTGGGCAGTCGTCAAAGGTAAGGAGTCCTGAGCTCACCATCTCTTTTCTCATGAGATACTGGGCCAAGACATGGGTTTGTGTTGATGGAGGTGAGGATTTGTTTCCCTGGTTGGGATGAGAGGCTGGAGGGTTAGCTGCAGTGTCTTTCCTTTTAATGTCAGGGAGAACAGGTGAATGTTCCTGCTTTGGAACAAATGGCTTTGGGGCAGAATGAGGAACGTTGTGTCCAACCATCATGGGCTTGTGTTCATTTCTGTCCACGAAGGACTCATACAGTGAATCTAGTTCTTTAACGAATGGCTGTGTTTCCACGTAGCGTTGTGTGTGTCTCACTGGATCATCAAGGGCTAGATTCTGTAGCTCACCAAGAGAGTCGCTGTGTCTTGGATCGAGCTCTGCTGCTGCAGCTTCTTCCAATATAGCTGCCTCTCTTGATGCTGCAGTTGCTTCTTTCTCTTGTTGCAGCACGTGAAGATTTGCGTCTATTTAAGCCCTTTCTTTAATCACGGCAGCCTCTACTGAAGCCCTTTGTTTCATCATGACTGCCTCCTTCTCTGCAAAGGATGCTTTAACTTTAGCTGCTTCAGCCTTAGCTCTGGCTCTTGCTGCAACGATGCTGGCAGATGACCGGGTTGATGCTCTGGAGGACTTGTGTGAATTTGAGGCTTGAGACCTTGTCTCCAACTGAGACGGACGGTCCTCCTCACCAGCGTGGCTCATCTTGGCTTGCTTCTGTGTGCTGTTTGCCGTATTTCAGCTGCTTATCCCCGCTGCGTGGTCAACATTTTACTATTCTGTCCTGATAATACGGCTGGGTATTGTAGACAGATAGCGAACAATAAAGACAGCAGGCTGATTCCAGGTTGGGTGATTTACTGAAATCGTTTTTGTCTTGTTGTCTTTTTTGTAAAACTGAAACACAATGAAATATACATAGTACAGAATGTTACATAAGAAATAATAATACAACACTCTGTATATAAACAGTTTCTCTTATTACAGGCACTTAACTCAGGTAAGTAATTTGCTTTACAGATTCAAACTAAGGTAAGTAGTATTTCTTTTACAGGCTTCAAAGTTAAGGTAAGTTAAATCAGGTAAATATTACGAAATTATACTAATACATTTTTATTTTACAGAGGACAGCTACACAGCTAAGTAAGCAGGTAAGCATAGCCAAATGCATAGCTAACTAGCTTTCACACAAAGCACCATTACAACACAATATAACTTGGGCTAACAAGGGCTAAATGACTCAGCAGTTAGCTAAGTACCATTGCAACGATTAGCCATTAACACCTTTTAATCGCGATCTTTTTATAGCTTAAATTTAGCGTTTTTTTTAACATCATATTCCAAACTATAGTCATCTTAAACAAGTATTACAACAATTTTCAGCATTAACTTACTGTTGGTTCCACTCCTAGGTTAGTACAACCAAATTTCTGGCGAGCACATTTTCACATTGCTTTCATCATGGCAGATTGAACAGAAAAAGGGTTTATATAGGAAACAGGAAGTAGCTACAATTAAAGGTGCAGTAACGCAAACCACCACTAGAGGGAACATAACCCCACCCAATATCTGACAGGTCAGCACACCCTGCATTATCCTCACATACTTGTCTGCCACTTCTGACTTTCTCATACAGTACCACACTTTCCTATCATATGCTTTCTCTAGATCCACAAAGACACAGTGCAATTCCTTCTGCTCTTCTCTATACTTCTCCATCAACATTCTTAAAGCAAAAATTACATCTGTAGTACTCTTTCTTGGCATGAAACTGTACTGCTGCTTGCTGATTGTCACCTCTCCTCTTAACCTGGCTTCAGCAACTCTTTCCAGATGGTGAACTCGGAAGTTCCCAGGATTAGCAAGGCAGACGTGAGGGCAGCTATGAAGAGGATGAATGGAAAGGCAGTATTGCATCTGGACCAACTACCTTTCAACTGCCTTTCCATTCATCCTCTTCATAGCTGCCCTCACGTCTGCCTTGCTAATCCTGGGAACTTCCGAGTTCACCATCTGTCCTTCATCCATCCTCCTTTCTAACTGTTTCAGATAGAGGTTTACCGACAGCTTTTTTGAGGAGCTGTCTGGTTTGGTCTTTAAAACTATATGTACTGTATGTCTTTTAAAATGTCAAAACTTAAAATTAACCCTTGGAAAATGCACAATATGGGACCCTTAAACTTATATTGCCAAATTATTCAAAAGAAATTATATAGTATAATTTAAATCAACTTGCCAGTCCTGCAGCAAATAGTACAACTTTCACTTCCAAGTTGAGAAAATCTACCAACAAGTGGAATTCAGCAGGAGGTTAATTTTGCTCCCAGGTAAAACATTTCAAACTAGAGGGCAGTCAGAGAGTGCATACATCCGCCAAGGCTCTGTCCATCCATCCATCCATCCATCCATCTGTACCTCCCTCCCTCCGGCTGTCGCTCAATCCTCCTTGGCAGAGGTATGCATTCTCAGATCACCTCCAAAATCTAATGAGTTCATCCTCAGCACAAGGGTCACCTCTGGTGAAAATTTCATCAAAATTCATCCAGTAGTTTTTGTGTGATCCTGCTAATAAACAGACAAGCAAACTGCCCAGATTCTACTGATTCTACTGGTCTGTTGTGAAACATTCGGAAGGCTTGAGTTTGTCATTTTTAGGCCATCATCATCTTAAATTTTTGCCAAAAGGGTACATACACGTACATTGGCCAAAACTGCTACGTGACCAAGTAATGTTAGTTAACGGTAGTCTCAATCACGCCATCTCTCAGCATTCAGCCTCAGCTGCTTTATCTGGTAATGTGGCTTACACTGTGACTAAATGGGGGCACAGTTTATTTAGTGACCACAAGGTGTCACTAAAATCAGATATTCCAAAAGTACAACTTGGTGTCTTCAATTCAAAATACAGTAACAGTTGTATTTTGAAATGATAAATGCTCTGAAAGACATTATAATTATGAAAAATTTCAAGCATCCATTATGAGTAAAGAACAGTACTGTGCAAACATCTGAAGCCACCCCTCACTTATTTATACCGTGCCAAAGAGTTCAGGTTGTGTTGCTGAATAAAGGTGGTCATACCTGTTATGTATAGTAAAATACCTGGGTGAAGGACGAGGCAAGATGACTGGACGAACACAGCTTTATTGAATGGTAAAGAACAGCGGTTAAACAGCAGGGACCTGGCAGAGGGCACCGGTCAAAGGGGCCGCAATATGGATGCCCTCTGCCTTATATAGGGCGGTGCAGCGATGTGACGGGAAGTGCACATCACTACACCGCACTTCATAATAATGTGTCATTTCCCAATACAACATTCTACCCCCCTTCAGAAAGTCCAAAAACATACACACCATTGAACCCCCCCCCTAAAAAAAAACAAAAACATTTGGGACCCGAATCACGCACTAAAATAATGAAAAACAATGTACTAAAATGGCTAACACATTCACACAAAACAACCTAAAATAGGGCTGATGGGTGGATTACCGTGCAGCCCACAAGCGGGGTGGACACAAAATACACAAAATAATCCCATATCACAACATATATATACCAGAACACCAGAACTATAAACATTCAATTATTTAAAGCACTGTTCCTTGGGTAGGAGGAGCAGAACCGGTATGGGGGGGCCCAGGGCAGCCCCTCAGCAAGCGCACCCCTGGAAGCAGCATACCCCCGGGACGATAGCTAATCTTCCGGATGATTGAGCCTCACTTCCTCAACACCGACACCAACTTTCATCCAGCCTCATCACCTGGAGCTTCTTTCCGGACACGCCAAAGCTGACTGGCGTGCCTCGCCGAGCCATCGGACAACCTGAAGTATGCTGCACCCAGCTTAGCCACTATATGCAGACACACTTGATGTTTAGCTGGCTTTCATCTGGCCCATCTTCGCCGTGGATGTTCTTCACCCCGAATCCGAACCAAGTCCAAAACCCTCAGCGGGGCCTGGCTCGGCCTGAAGTGGTGCTGCTGAGCATGCAGTTCCTCCATGCCCGTCGGTCTGGCCCCGTCCTCTCCTAAAACCGTTGTAGCATTCACCATCGTAGCTGCAGACCCTCCATCCCCCTGCGGCCAAGCTCCGGAAACATCTGGGGCAAGCACATTGGTGTTACTCGCCGGCGCAGGTATCCTCGCCGCCAAGCTCAGTACCCCCCTTTACCGTATCTCAAGCGCCGGCACTGAGACCCTCCTGCGCTAAACCTGAGTGAGGCTGGTCCTGCTTGACCGCCGTGGTGTCCGTTAGCTCTTTGTCCCACACAACGTCCTCATCGACCATTGGAACCGGAGGGTTCCATTGGTCACAACCCAATCATTCGTTCCCGGAGTCGTCTTTTATGGCAAAATCCAGTCCGTAAAACAAATCACTGCCTATGATGTTATTGCATCACGCTGTCATGTGGAACGTGAAATCAACCATCTTCGCAGACTTGTACCTGACTGTTAACTCCAAAGTCCCAACCGTGCACAGCCTGCCACCTCCATAACCATACAATGGGGCCGGGTTACCTCGAATCCTGTAGTGGGGGAAAAACTTCCTCACCATGGCTCAATTCAGCAACGATCCCTCCACTCCCATGTCAAACAGCAGCGGCACCTCCACACCGTCCAATTCCACTGTGCAAAACATGTACCCGTTTGTGCTGGGGGACACCATATGGATGGTCATCAGGGGCGGGTGGAGTGATTTCTTCCGTGGGCTTGCCGGTTCAGATACACAGCACACTCTAGCATAATGGTTCAAGCATCCACATCTGCTACAACATTTTCCCCTAGCCGGGCAGTCCTTAGCCTTATTACAGTGCGTTGTGGACCCACAACCCTTGCACAGGGGTTTTCCTAGGGCAGACCTTTGGCTGGCAGTGTTGACTTCCGTAGTATCGTTGTCCAAGCTATGCTCGCTATCCGAGTCCGCAACATATGCCGTGGCAGGAGGCTCCGGCGGCCGCTGTGACTGGCACCAGGTTAGCTCCGAAACTAGCTTGTCTGCGGCCTCCAGCTGGAGAGCTAGTTCAACAGCTCTGGCTAATGTTAAGTCACTGGGCACCGTGAGTAGCCTAGCCCACAATGCGGTGCTGTATGTGTGCTCTGCGAGCTGGTCACGTACCATTTCAACTTCCAACGGCCCAAAGCGATACTCACTAGCTAGCTGCCTCAAGTCAGCGATCAACTGATGAATAGGCTCACCTACCCGCTGATGTCGCTGCCGAAAACAAATCCTCCGGACAGTCACGCTATCCGGGGTGTGGAAATGGTTGGCTAGCAGCTCCACAACATCTTCAAAAGAGTCCGAAGCTCCAAGTGTACAGAGGATTTGCTGGTCCTCAATACCCAGGTTGTGAACAAGCAGCGCACGTGCTCTTAACTTGTCAAGCTTACCGAGGTCCAGCGCTTTGATGTACATCTGGAAAGCCTCAAACCACATAGGCCAAGGCACCGGCGGTTCACCCGGGAGCTTGAGAAAGGGGCAAAGTGGTGTAATACACGCCTCCATGAGTTAATCCTCAATCACCAAATGTTATGTATGGTAAAATACCTGGGTGAAGGATGAGGCAAGATGACTGGACGAACACAGCTTTATTGAATGGTAGAGAACAGAGGTTACACAGCAGGCACATGGCAGAGGGCACCGGTCAAAGAGGCCGCAATATGGATGCCCTCTGCCTTATATAGGGCGGTGCAGTGATGTGACAGGAAGTGCACGTCACTACACCGCACTTCACAATAATGTGCCATTTCCCAATACAACAATACAAAATATTGACTGTCAGACTGATTAAAATTGTACAAACTGTATTTTTCCACTTATTTCCATGTATTTCCATTTTTTAACTGTAAAATCTATTCTACTTTATCTGACCTCTAGCAGTGTGTATATACTTTTTTTTTATACTGTTTCAAACCCCATTTTTATCCTATTTATTATTGCTCTGAGTGCTGCTATCCCTTTGCTGCTGCAATACTGTAATTTCCTTATTGTGGGATTAAGGATGATCTCATTTCATCTCATCTTTGCAAACATTTCCATAAAATGTGCCAGCCGTTCCAAGCAAAACCTCAAGAAATTAGGGATGGCTCAAAACTTTTGCACAATACTATATACGTATTTCAGCTCTGAAAGTTAACAATTTTTACATATGATTCTATGTATATGCAATTGCTTTGGATGCAGTTCTCAAGTGGCAATTTATAGAAGTGCAGTTTGGCACTGAAGTTTTATATCAGGTCAGTTTTTCAACCTTGATGACAGCTGTTTGTTGGCAACGCAAGGAAGGACAGGATGCTGCTTCATGGAAGCACATATATGATTCTTTGGAGATGTTTCATAAGGAAGGAAACACGTCCGGTCTGGTTTGTTTTTTTTTGTTTTTTTTTCACATCTCAGGGACACAGGATTGTGCTTCAGTGAGTGACAATGAATGTAAACATAACTTTTCTATATTTAGAAGAAAACTCAACTGGAGACCTTTTAGTATCATAAAAAAGACAATTTGTCACACTGAAGGTAGCAATAGCATCAATTTCAAGCAATTTTACCTGTAACCTTTGCTAGAAAAAACTAGCCGTGCATGAAGTTTATGAAAAAAACAATTTTACTAACACTGAGACTGACAAATAATTAGGCAGCTTTATTCATGTGTAAATACGTGGAATGTGAATGCTAACTAGATATCAGTAAGCACTTCTTTAAATTTGAATAGACTCAGTAGAAGAATGCTGCTTTCTGTTGTAGCTTTCTTAAACCTCTGACTCACACAAGACAACTTTTCTATGGTTTTCTTTGAATTATTTAATAGTCACTTCAAGGACATTCTCTCTTTTATTTATATTTCACACCACCTCTGCTTTTGTGCTTCTGAGAAATAAAGGTTATGAATGTGAACTAATATGTAAGGAATACAGCAATGAATGTTTCCTTTTCATCATCTAAGTGCTTAAATAAAACAACCATGAGAGGATGTGGCTTGTTCTCAGTAGGTACTCTCTATAGTCTCTCCACACCTGACCCAAAGCTGGCAACCAAGAAGGGTAAAATCTCATTTTTTAACAGCTCTCAAGGTCTTTTTCATCTCTGTGGGGTCCTGAATTGTTTACAGAGGCTAAAAGTCTTCTAAAGCATACAACAAATGAGGTCACGGCTGGTCCACAACCCATTAGCACCTCACTCTTGAAGGAAGAAAAGAAGAGCCGGGATCTGAATCTTGAGTAATGTTGACGAAAACAAGGGGATGAGACCAGGCATGGAAAAAAAAGGTAGTGGAGTAGTGGGGAGCTGCAGGGAGCGGAGCACCTCAGCAGGAGACAGAAATGCTTTGGAATAAAAGATGCTGAGTATAAAGGAGAGCGGTGGGAAGGTAAGTGGAGGAAGGAGGGGATGAAGTTGGGCCACAATTTGAAATCAAGACATGTAGTAACTGGGCTGCACATGTTTAGCGATCTGTTGAATTTGACAAATTTCAAACCAACACAGATCAATATGACAAAAAATATGCACTTTTGATTCATTGTCTTGGTTTTAAATGTGAGCTTGGCACATGACAAAGGCACATCAAAAGTGCATAAAAACACAACAGTGCTGGGGTTGAGCAGAACTTGAAGTAGTAGAAATATTTTTCCTCTTGAATAACAATTAAATAAAGAGAATGAAAAAAAATTCTGTAAATAACCATTTTGGTCACTCAGGAATATCTTAAAGTGCATAAAAACTCAATATGCACTGTTAGTAGCATTAATATTTGTTTTACTTTTGAAATAAAATATACAATATCCTGGTCGTAACTGACCTTGGCACATCACAAAGTGCATTTAGCTGAATAAAAAATGAACTGTCAAACACTTCAGTGCACAAACCCCCCAAGAAAAGATTGATAACATTGCACATCCACTATTGTGGTTTGTTTTGTTTTAAATCACCACGTGTGAGTAGGAACCTCTTTTTATAACTACACATTCCATTACACACGCACATCAGTCAACCAAAAATTTCTAGTAGAGTTAAGGATGCCAAAAGCACCCACTTAAAAACTTAATGACTTCAGTCTTGAAGGTTTGAAGCTTTTCTCCAAAATTTATAACAATTTTCTTATAGTTTTGTACTTTTCTCTGTAAATTTATCTAAATTTGAAACCATTTTCCTCAAATTTGTAATTTCCTCTTGTAAAATTGACTTTTCTTGTACATTTGAGTGTTTATTATAAATTTGTGGATTATTTTATGGCTAATTTTTGTCTATTTTTTAAAATAAAATTACTGGGGTTTTTTTATAAATTTGAAACAGATTGTGGTAAAATTTGTACTTTTTTCCTTATACAATTTACACTTTTGACCATAAGTTTGCAGAGGCAGAGCAATAATCTTACTCTGATTTCAAAGAAAAAATATACATATTTAATTAAATAAATTAACTTAAATTCCCAAAGATGCAGTTATTTCTGTTATAATATTTCTATATATTTATAGTTTTTTAGAACTGTCCTCACCAACCAGACAGAAGGAAAAACTTCTCTTCTTTTGAAATCCAAATGTTGGTATGTTTAGCTTGTCTGAAGGCTGTGGATAGATTAAAGTCATTGACTTCGTGAATTTCGGTCATCTTAACTTGCCAGGTACATAATAATGAACATAAATTATTACCTCCGCCAAGGAGGTTATGTTTTCATCGGCGTTGGTTTGTCTGTCTGTTTGTCTGTTTGTTTGTTTGTTTGTTTGTTAGCAAGATAACTCAAAAAGTTATGGATGGATTTTCATGAAATTTTCAGAGATTGTCACAAATGGGGTATCCTACAGATGATTACATTTTGGTGGTGATCCGGATCACCGTCCAGAAGAAAACCGCCATTACGGAAAATGCAATTTTCCTGAATAACTACTCAACCACTAATCCTATCATTCTCAATCCAATTGCTAGTCATATGTTTTCATGGTCAAGGAATCTGAAAACTTACACACAAACACTGTATGGGGGGAACTGTGGCGCTTGGCGGAGGTCTGCGCTCTCCAAGTGCTTTTCTAGTTAGTTACCTCCGCCAGGCCAAAAAGGCCAGGAGGAGGTTATGTTTTTGCCGGGGTTTGTCTGTTTGTTTGTCTGTCTGTCTGTCTGTCTGTCTGTCTGTTGGTTAGCAAGATAACTCAAAAAGTCTTCGACGGATTTCCATGAAACTTTCAGGCGTTGTTGGAAATGGTACAAGGAAGAACTGATTAAATTTTGGGGATGATCCGGATCACCGTCTGGATACAGGAATTTTTTAAAGCATTCTTTAACACTGTGACATACGGCTATTTTCAACATGTGCGCAGGCGCAATGGAGGGCGCTGGTCATTGTGTCTGACCAACATAAACTCCGCCTTCTTCAACGTTTTAGGCACAAAAGCACGCGGAAAACACCGTGCCTGTGTTTGCGCGACGCTGCAAAAGCTGAGACGGGCAGCTGTCCGCCGCCGGATTATTTGGCAGAAATTCCCCGGGCAGCCATAGGCGCTGCGCAAAAACCAGCTGCTCGGCAGCGTGCTGTGTGCCTGTGTTTGCACAACGCTGCAAAAGCTTAGACAGCCAGCTGTCCGCCGCTGGATTATTTGGCAGAAATTCCCCGGTCAGCCATAGTAGCTCCGCAAAACGAAGCTCTCTGCCGGGGAATTTTCCAAATCATCTTTGGCCGCGGAGCGCAACCCCAATAAAGATAAAGATTACATGTACCATGAAGGTCGACTGCAAGCAAGATGTTTGTGTCTGTGAACATTCCGTCTTTTGGCGAGTTGATACGTAACGATGTTTACAGTTTGATGACAAGGTTGCTGCCATGTAACAATCATCTTATATCAGCAATTGTCAACTCGTCACTCACACTTCAGCATTTGGAAGTGGTGGCGTTCCATTTTATACTGAGTCCAGTATTGTATGTTATTGTTGTTACAGGACCGCCGACTGTCTACTGATCTGTATATACTTTTATTTATTTATTTATTTATTTTCTACTCCTTTTAGTTCTGCATTTAATATGAACCCTGAGTTTGAAATAAACGTTTGATTTTTGAATAAAACCCACGCCAACCCGTCTACCTAATTGGCATCCGTCAGTGAAGCCCTCAGTGCTGCTTTCAGTGATCTAAAACGCTCACATAACCCATTGGCCTGTGGGTTGTACGCAGTTGTGTCATGACTTCTTTTGTTTTTTCTTTTGAATTCTTGGATGGAACATGGGTGGGCAATATAAGCTGCGGATTCAGCCATCACATATTTCGGATAACTTATGTTGAACTGTATAATCAGAGGAGCTATTGTCTAATTTGACCTTGTTGGATTTTATTACCCCCTTTGTTATATTATTCACTTTCTTTTAACCTGTACTCTTAATCTATTCGAAATAAAGATTAATTCATTCGTTCATTCAATTGCAACACCCCCAGCCTGGGAGTTTGCAGATGCAGGACATGGACACAACACCAACACTTCAGTTTATTACCTCCGCCAAGGAGGTAATGCTTTTACTACTGAACCACTAATCCTATCATTGTGAATCCAATTGCTACTCAGATGTTTTCATGGTCAAGGAATCTGACAACGTACACACAAACACTGTATGGGGGGAACTGTGGCGCTTGGCGGAGGTCTGCGCTCTCCGAGTGCTTTTCTAGTTAATATTGTAGTGGTTGGTGAAATCAATCCTCAGCAATTCATCAATCACTCTTGCCTTTCTCTGCATATGTCTAACTACACCTGTTTGCTAAGCAACTCCTCATTATTGTTCCAATTACCAGCGGGCTAAAACCACCATAAATGCCTCCACTGCTTACACACCTCTTCTGTTTTTTTTCCTGCGTTTAAAGTACTTACATATGTTTCTCTCGGCCAGTGATGCTAGCAAGACACTCTGCCTGCCGACTAGAACGATCACCTGGGCGGGGTGCTTCTGAACTCCGCATGGATAACAGTTATGCATGTTGTTCATGTGCACACTTGTGGACCGTCATTCCTTCATATTTTTTTCTTAAATTTATAATTCCTTGGCGGGGCCTGGGCCTGGGCCATTCGGAGCTTGGTTCTTGGCCACATGTGGCCCGTGGGCTGCTAATTAAATAGGCCTGGACTAAGGTATGACGATAACAACATCAATGGTGAATTGTTTTAATGAAACAATTTTCCAGTACAAATGCTTGCAGAGTATCCATAAACCTCACTTTCTTTGAGAATTAATCTCAAGAAACACTAGAGGAGTTAAAAAAAAAAGAGAAAGAGAGATGAATGCTGAGGTTTCATACAGGTGAGGTGCCTGTTTCCAGAGGGAGTGATAAGAGACCCGCATGTGGCCTGCACCCCTCCTCCACCACCACTGAAAAAAATCTGCACCACCCACAGAATAGCTGAAGAAACAGCAACAATGTGAGTAATGTGGGACTGTCCACACGTTGAGAACTGGGACCAGCGCGATAAGGAGCGCGCACAATGGGTCTGCTCAGGTGGCACAGGTGGTCGTCTGTCATGAGCCGCGTGCTGCACTGGAGATAGAAGGAAAGGCATTCCCACTGAGCTGGCAGCCTCTGGAGCACATGTGCGAGGAGGCCTCTGTGGGTTTGTGTTGCAAGCGTGTAGGGGGAAGACAAATTGAGGAGGGTGAGAATGAGCCAGCCCCTACAATTGGGAACGCATGAAAAATTCAAAATTGACTGTGAAACAGTGCTGTGAAAGTTGAGGGATTTGTTTCCACAGCTGACATATTTTGCTTAAGTGTGAATCCTCTCCATGGAAAACAGAAGCTGGATGGTTCTGATGGTTAATGAATGACACAGGTGAATATGACACAATAGGCTGTATTTTAACAGTTAGCAGTGGACTTTGTCGCCAGACTTCCCGCTATACGCCAGTGTTTTTGGTGGTTTCTGTCAACACATTGTCTGTTTTTTACACATTGCATCATGCCATCTAATTACCAGTAGGCAGAAAGCCCACTATGTACTGGGAGATGGACAGTCATTTCAAAGTGTTATAGTGCACAGTTTCATGCACATTGGTATTATGGTGCATGTTATGACAATGCACTTTTGATCAGGAAAAAGAAGGTCTGTCATCAGAAGCACATTGTTTAATGTTATTTCAGTGGCATGTTTTGAAATTGCGCAGCTCCGGCGCTCATGAGGAAACTGCATGCACTGGGATTTTCTGTTAATTTAATGGAAAGTGTTACAACAGTCATGATATAATCACCAATCATTTTAATAATAATATGATGAAACGCTAAATTGTTTTTTATTCCATCCACATTCTCATTTTAATTGTGGACTTACCATTGGAGTCTATAGATTATACACAAGCAATATTACACAAGAGTGAGTTCAGTATAGTGAATATACAAACTCCAGCAGGGTGTGATGCAGCTTGTGCCCTCTGCGCAGCTAGAGTTAGTATATTCCTGATACCATAATGAACTTGAGTGTAATATTGCTTTTATGCAACAGTTCTGCAAGCACAATTTATTAAAAGACAGCAACACTGGACAAAATATTATGATTTGTTTGTTTAACTGGTTATTTTGCACAGCTGAGAAAAAAAATTGTCCCTTCTGAATGTAGACATTAGCCAGTAACTGCTGCTAAACATCTCAATCAGCATCAATATGTCTACTGTCATTTCACACAGGTAAACAAATTAAATACTGTCAAGTGCAAAAGTAATGTGTTTATAAAACATACCTGTTAAGTCGATACGTCCGAAAATCGAAGATCAAAACATATCCAATACCAGTCGCCAGAAGCTAGTGATCTAGCACATGCTAGTGATTAAGCACATTTTTCTTGCTTTTCTTCGCATTTTCAGATAAAACAAAGAGTCCATCACCACAAAGGTATTGTGGTTTGTTAATCGAGACAATAAATCAAACTCTAGCACTGCCTATTTTTTTAAATGGACGTAAAATCGCTTAATGATCTTAAAATGGGTATATGGAAGTAGATTTTTTTCAAAAGGGTGGGACTTTCAGGTCATGGATGTCTAATTTCTTCTTGGCAAACAGCGCTTCACTGTGGAAATTAAGGTATCCAAAACAGTACTGCAATTGTCATAAAGTTGATTGAAAAATACTGTTAGTAATTAACGTTACTAGAACACCTTTGAAGCAGAGTGATACAGATCCAGTGAAATTGGAGTGCAATTATCGCAGATTATAGTAACTCCTGGAATCCCTATTGTCCAATCAAATTGCTTGGTCGGAACTAACTGTTGTATAATATACAACAATGTATGAATTTTTTAGGGGAATGAAGAAACAGGGAGCGTTTGTGTATTCTGGTGTGGATGCTATGCACGGGGGAAGCAGTGTCAGTCTGAAGATTTTTATTCCATCCACATTTTCTTTTTCATCACAGACTTATTATGCATTAATGTGTTTATTTTTACCAAAATGAAGGAATGAATGAATGAACAGGGAGTGTACAGCATTTTACCTTTCACTGTAACTCCCTGGAGAGACAGGAGATCTGTCCACATCTGTCTGCAGCCACACACCCCCGGGTTCCCAGCCAGGATGAGGCTGCCCGTATCATACTTACAGTTGGGTTTTCGAGTGGCAGGTGCCCTGGACCGCTGGCCCCCAGTGAGTGCCCCAACTGCTACCCGTCAGCTCCAAGGAGGGGCTGCTGAAAGCGGGATCGCTTCTTAGTGGGGATCGGTGGTGGATGGGATGCCATGTCAGATCTCCTCTTTCCCTCCTGTCGGGGAGGTACTGGGACAGAGAGCCACAAACCACAGACCCCCGCATGAGATGAGGAGACCCGCGGTCGGCGAAAGCAACAGGAGAGGGTGCCAGAGGGCTGAGAGTGACTTCACCGCCTGATAATGATCCTTCCCTTTTATTGAAAGTTGATCATGATTCTCTTTTCTGAAGTTTCATTCATGTCTGTGCGTTGCATCCATGCACAGTACATTAAATCATTCAGATGATTTTTCACTCTAGCATTATCTCTTCCCCATTTGTCTTCTCTAAAATAACTAATTGGGCATCAACTGTGATTGATGTCTTCCTTATTACCAGCAGCATTACTATCACATGCATTTCCGCTCACACACACACACACACACGCAAAAACCCATCTTAAACAAGCCATCATAATCAGAGTTCACTTTAGATAATGTACCTCAGTGCGTTAAAGGGATGGGGAGGAGGTCTTTGGGTTGGATTATCCAAAACACACCTCTGAATAATGAAGACCAGGCTCTTTTCACCTTGCGCCCAGTGGAAAATTCATTTTTGTGTTGCTGTGATAAGGAATTGAACTTGGAAACCCCCATAAACATGTCCTGTGTCAGTGACAACTGATGACTAACCACATCCTTGTAATATGGCCCAATGTGACAAGTATAATGACAGCTCAGCGGTGGTGTGGCAGTAGGGGTGCAGGCCCATTTACTCTGCATCCAGCCATCCTGGAGTCACACAGCAAGAAAACTATGCCCATCTATCAACCTGAGCGCTCTCTCTGTATGTGTGTGTGTGTGTGTGTGTGTGTGTGTGTGTGTGTGTGTGTGTGTGTGTGTGTGTGCGTGCGCGTTTCTGTGTGTCAGAAGGGGCATAGAAGGCTATAAAGGCACTTTGTGTATGTGTTTTTAATTTACAGCTGGCACGTTTTATGGCCTTAGTATTATTAGCCAATCACAGGACATGGCTTTAGCCACTAATTCTGCACCCTATGATTAAACTGTTAGAAGAAGAGCCACTTCGTCTTTTCAGGATTCTTACCAGGAGCAGGAAAGTTAGAGTGCTGCTTTAAATTTAAAAAGTCAAACAGTGTTTACAGTTTTACACTTTTTTGAATAAATGTTTTCTCTCTTATATTGTAAATCCAAAACTATGTTGCGATTTTAACAATGTTTAATCTATTGCTGTTTTCTTTTTTTTTTTAAACCTTAAAGTACTTGCTAAAGCCAATAAAATGGATGGCATTTAAGCAGTGGTGGCCTAGTGGTAGAGCATTTGCCCCAAAAGCTGGGAGGTTGTGGGTTCAAGCCCTGGTCGGGTCATACACTGATCTCTATAAAACACCGCATGCCCAGTTACTGAGCACCAGTGTTGGGCAAGTTACTAAAAAATAGTTACAGTTACTTCTTTTTAGAAGTAACTGAGTTACTTACCAGTTACTGCATGATTAAAGTACCTAGTTACTTGGAAAAGTAACTTTCACATTACTTTTAAATGCATACTTAAATCATCTTGCATACATAGCAAGATCAAGGGCCCCTTGTTCTCATCAGAGAAAAGAAGAAAAAGAAAACCGATGAGAAAAAAGTCTCATCTTATAGAGAAAAAAATGTCTCCGATTTACACAAACTATTGTAATCAGTAGACAGTCAGAAATTTACTGGAAATAAAACTGTAAATTCACAGAGAAACTTCTGGACCCCCTGGTGGGCCATTTTTGGCCCACGAGCCATATGTTTGACACCCCTAGATCAGCCCGTTAAAAACGCATATTTAGAGGATTTACTTCCATGAAATAGTTGCATATCACAACAGCGAGTAAATGAGTAAGATAAAATAAAACAGAAAGCACAGATAAATGAAAGTTCACCTTAGAATTACTGCAACAAATCATAGGCACTTTTCCTCTGTGCGGTAATTTACACAACTGCGGACATTAAATGCGAGCTTCTTGCTCTAAAAATACTCATGTTTAACCACAGAGGTAGGAGCTGATGTTGGGGGCTACTCGTCGCTCAGACAACAGGTAATAAGGGCTCGATATGAGAAGTCGCCACCGCCACAGCATTTCTTCCCACTGGATGCGGTGTGAGCAGGACAGGAAACCGACCCACGGAGGAGACTGTTGACTGCATCAGTTATGGTAAGGTCAGTTTATATTTATTTGCGCTAAAAATATCTACCCATACTAATAAAACGAGTAACGTGAGTAAGGCATCTGATCAAATTTCAGTAACTGTAACATGTTACTGAATTTTTAAACTAATTTCGTTACACAGCACGTTACTGGAAAAGTAGTGGTGTAACAGTAACGTGTTACTTTGTAACCGTTACGTCTTCTTCTTCTTTTAGATTTGATTGGCGGTTGGCAACCAGCTTACAGGCGCATTAGGCTGCGTGTCCACCAAACGCGTTTTTTCAGCTCTGGGCGGCTATTTTCCATTCATTCTCTATGTAGTCCAGCGTTTACAGCGCTGAGCGCCCACGGTGTTGAGACGCTCTCGGCAGTGGCTGTTTTTTGTCGTGGCGCTCAGAGCGCACAGAGCTGAAAAAAGTTCAACTTTTCAGAGACTGCAGCTGAGCTCGTCAATGTCAGACCTTAAGCAGCCAATCAGAAGTGCTGTGTGGGCGGGACATAGGACACCAGTGCTAGTCTGTACTCAGACTCCTGCTTTCCGTGTCATCATATTTTACATCCAGAGCTGCTAGAAAACGTTTCCTGTCCACTGTTATTTAGAGACTGCTATTAAAAAATCTGTAGAAAGTCTGACAATAGGAAAAGCAGGAGTGATGAGCTGAGAGTGACAAGCTGTTGCTGGGATACAGGGCACAGACTTTTTTTTCCCCCAGAGCGCAGCGTACAAACGCTGAAAAAAAAAAGCTCAGGGCGGTCGGGTGACAAAAAACGTGTTTGGTGGACACGCAGCCTTACTGCCACTGACTTGATTATAACCGTTACTTGGTAACACGTTGTAATGCGCTGTAACGCGTTACTCCCAACACTGCTGAGTACAGAGACAAGGGAAGCTATCAGAGCTTTTTTTTTTATTGTGATGTTTATTCATCCAGCAGTCATACAACACAATGCACAGTTCTGGTAATGTTCAGCAGAAACCAGTCCGCAGCTTTATCTATGTAGCTTCACATACATTATTCAGCATCTACAAAACAATATATTCTTACTGAAATGTCTCCAAACTAGGGATGGGCATTCGGTGAAATTTTCTTCGTCGATCGTCGGGAGAATTAATGATTAATAATCGGTTAATCATTAACATTTTTATATTAAAAAACAATCACATTTATGCCTATGATGCCTATACTGTACTCTTATGTATTGAGAATAATAATAAAAAAAATACAGAGTGTTTTTCTTCGAGGATGAATTTATTAACAAGACAAGTTTGCAGTAAAACGTGAACACATGCGCATTGCGCAAACGAGGGAGGCTTCAAGTTGCGAGCCAGACAATAACGGGAGACACATACAGGACACATAACGGAACATATATTTCTTTCTTTTACTTTTTTCTTTTCCTTTATTTAAAAACAAGGATATCAAAATAAGAAAGCTAGCTACACAACAATTTGCCTTTACGTAGGCTATCCCATTATATCACGGCGTCAGAATTATAGGCCTGCTTTTTGTTAAAAAAAAAAATGCGCTTGTTCAGTGTTTGGCAGTAAAACGTGAACTCATGTCAGTGACACTGACAACATAACGGAACAGCCGGTTTTTTTACCCTAAATAAAAATAACACTTCGTAATAACACTTCGCCGCGACCACTTCATGATTTGGTGATTGACCTACGGAAGCTCGCATGTATCAACTGAGGCACGCCAGGGTACGGCGATGTCGTAATGTTGCCCCCTGGTGCCCAAATTTTGCCAGTGGCACAGTTAAATGCATTGCATTGTTTGAGGACGGCCGTGCACTAGGCCTAATAACCTACATTCGGATTGTTTAAAAAAAAATTGGTTTGTCGACGAAAATGAACTTCCTCGGTGAAATTCTTAATGATCAATTATCGGTTAATCAGTTAATTATGCCCATCCCTACTCCAAACACAATGAGGAAAGTCAATCAGATCTGCATGTTTTGCATTTAATCCTTATAATAATCAGACCGGCATTCTCATCAGGCAGCTTTCTGCAGCTGGACCCAACAAAGAACATAAAATCAACTTTAAATTGGGACATATTCTCATTAAAATTGGGTTCATAACATTCTTCATCTTCATTTCCGCATTAGTGTCCATAAACTTCTCCCATTTGTTCTTGGCGTCTCCAGATGAAATATAAAGTCCGTCACCACACAGATATGATGAGAGGGTGATTGGGATTTTAAATCCAGCCTCAGCTTGTCATGGAAGAGCTGACGCTGTTAGATTCCATGCCCTTCGCTTGCTTCTTCATGGCCTCTTCAGCTGAAATGAAGAGTCTGTCGCCACATAGGCATCATGAGTGGCTGATCGTGACGATAAATCCAACCTCAGCTTGACCATTTTGCTGGTAACACATACGGCATAATACCAAACAGTACTGCTAAATGCTAAGCTAGCGCTGTTCTATGCATTTCGGCAACTTTTTGGCATTTTCAGATGAAGTAAAAAGAGGTGCTATTTATGCTGTGAGGCTTTAATAGAAACTCAACTCTGTCATCATTTGACAGAAACTGTCCCACAAATCAGTTTAAAGCAGACTATAGGGAGAAAGTGCTAGCTAGAATGGCTAACTAACATGGAGGAAAAATATGATGATGTTAAGCTGAATTCATGGTACTTTTCCGCTCTGGTCCACTTTGGACGAGGCCAGCGCACATGTGGTTGTGTATATGCGTCACTTTTTTTGTCTACCAGGCCAAGCGGTTGACGCATGTGCACAACTGTTATTTATAGTTTCACCCCAGCCCTATAGGTAGTGCAAACGCGCTAACATGTCAGTTTGTTCACTGGCTATAAACGTGAGAGCAACGCACATTTTTTGTAGCAACAACAATGGCATTGTTTCAAGGAAAAGGAGGAATTGCCATTTTTCACTGCTCTCGTTCACTCAAGCTGCTGCTGCTGCAAAACGATTCATGTGTGATTCATGTATGTTTATTCTCGTCTTCCTCTTCGTCTTTGTCTTCTTCATCTACTTTAACCCTGTATGCCGTATTGGTAGCGCCACCTCGTGAATGAGAGGTTCACTCTTGCGCATGCGCAGTCAACGCGGTCAGAAAATTTGGGCTGCACGTGGACGTCCACGGAGGGGCTCTGCGGACATCTGCGGACTGGACGCGATGACATAATTTTAGTCACACAAGTCTCGCGGTCAAGCGGACATGGACAGCGGAGGTGCAGCATGAAAGCAGCTTTATGCTCCATCATCCGCTCTCTAAGGCCTACTGTATTGTTCAAATTGTTTAGACAGAGCTTACTCTATAATTTTGTGTACTGCTCAAAAACATTGTTGTGTTCTGTTGAATGTTGCTCCGCTTCTCTCTTTACTGTTTTGTACTATGTGTTTTGCAGTTGAGGACCACTGTACAGGAGCATGGGAAAGCAACTAAAGGTGAAATTCCCTCAGAGGGAGTAGATTTTAAACAACAGTGTCAGACCTTATCAGTGCTTGATGTCTTCCTCCTTCCAGTCTTAATTATATCTTTCCTCTAGAGCATGAACCAAAGGTAAAAATACCTAAGCTCCATCGCCATGATCCCAACTCCCCTGAGAGAGAGAGAACGATCCCACCAAAATGTCACTGTACAGGCAATAAAAGACTGCTGCTGGCAAATTTACATGAGCAAATGTCAATACTTTTTAGGCAGCTGCAAAGAATTCAAAGAGGGGGAAAATCCAGTGCAATAAATTCCAGTTCTTATTATAAAGTACTGTGCAAATCCCTTAAAGAATCCGTAAAAATAAAACACAAAACCTGTCTTGAATCACGTCATTATTAGCTGCAGTGAAAGATGCAATTTTGAGTTAAATGTAGCCAAATGTCCTTGTGGGTTGATGAAGCTATCCAAGCATCAATTAGCGACACTGGAGTGAGATCCTGTGCAGTCTGGGACAGCCTACGGGCAGCCGAGAGGACAGTAATGATGGGTTTCATCAACAGCTCAGCGGCCCCCTGGCTTTGACAGGTGAAGCAAACAGAAGGGAAGCGAGAAAGGGAGGGAAAGGAGGAGGGGGTGAAATGTGGAAACAAAGGAGAAATCTGATCCTTTTTGAAATCAGGTGATCAGCAGTGCACACGGTCTCAGTCCAGCCTTCAACCTCAGCAGCAATGCCTATAATTTGCTCTGACATTAGGAAGTTATAATTTTTAATCACTGCAGATAGTTATGATGGCGAGATGGACTTTTCTCTCTATTGGCAATTTTTGATGTAAAAAGATATGTTATTCTGCTAGCACAAATAAGTAACAAGGTGCTATAATTTTACCACACCACTGCTTGTTGGTTGTTCGAAGGCTGCTGGTACTGAGTGAAGGAAACATGGACCAAAACTGAATCGTACTGGAACTTTGCAGAAACATTTTTGCTTGTTTGTGACCTGTGCTGGCAAAATGAGTCGGAATGCGCACCACGTCATTACAAGATGCAGGCACGAGAAGTCATAATTCATGACTCTTTGTTTGTTAGCGGCAAGTCCCAGGAAACCCCAGTGAGTGCCTGGTATCATTGTAAAGCTGAGAAATCGTACTTTCTAAAAATATATATGTTTTGGCAGAAGACATAAACTCCCGACTGATCAAACACGAGTTTTAAACCTAGACAAAATATAAACAAATCAGCTTTTTCTGGTGTCTGTTTTTGCTCACTTCCTACAAATTAAATATAATTTTGAAGAACTTTCAATACAGAATATGGAAAAAACATTACCTCAGTTTTGATAATTTCCTCAAAGTGACTCATTTTGCCAGCACAGGTCACGTTTCATTAAGGATGGTATTTGCAGGGATACAGATGCTAAATTGAAGACGCTTTAGACCTATTTTTAAGGCCACTTGATCAAATTTAAGACCTTTTATTCTCAAAACAGTCATTTACTTGAACTGAAATGCCAGCTAATTCTTCATCAAAATCCAAAGTTCACTTGCCCTCAGAGTCCTAGCCACTGAATGAATGCAACTTCTTTAAAATCTGAGTAGATTTTGGCCTGAAAAAATCTTATATTTCAGATTTAAAATGAAGGAAAAACAGCTGGACTACAAGAATAAAGTCAAAATTAGTAATATTAGAATTTTACTAGCATCAAAGTATAAAAAACTTTGAAACTTTTCTCACATAAATTTGGAATTTTTTTTCTCCTAAATCTGCAACTTTATTCCTATAAAGTGATACTTTTTTAAAATAATTTTTTAAAGACCTCATATTGTGTTTTTTGGGGTTGCGTCTTTATTTAGCTTTGTGACATTATATGATCTACAAAGCCAAACAGCCCAAAGTCTGTCTGGACAGAAGTTCTCCCACAAAATGTCAGAACTCCAAATGTGTTTGAAACAGCTTGTTTGGAATTGCTGTTGTCTTCAGTGAGGTAATCACACAGTAGCTTATAACACACCTGATACAACCCTGCCTCCTGGCTAGTCTGGCACGTCCCCTCCTCGGAGGAGAACAGGAAGTTCTCCACTAAGCCTCACAGCTCTCATAGCTACATTGTATTTAGCTTAGCTGGCAAACTAGCAACAGCTTTGAGCTTTTGCGAAACATTTATACAACTTTTAATGGGCCATCCCTATAGATGGTCCCATGTGAAAATGAGCTCAATCGGACTAGGCCCCTAGGAGGAGTTTGTTAGCAAAGTTGTTGGCAAAATTGGAGGCTATGGCACTTTGGGGCAAGATGGTGGACTTCCTGCTGGTCGTGGGTCATGGCCCCAATGATGTTTTTTACATGTCTTGAGGTGATGCACACCTCGGCTGAATTTTGTGTCTCTACGGCAAAGTTAGCTGTCAGTGGTCTCCATTGACCTTTTACATTCGGGCCCCCCCCAGGGACCTTTTTTTGAGGGGGGGTATGTTTTCCAGTTTATACAATTTTTCACAGGGTCTGAGGTGTGTGAAAAAACTGGTGAGTTTTTGTTAATGTTTGGAACCTCAAACAAACATATTTCAACAGAGATTTAACCACTTGCGCTCCATTGTTCCACGGGCGGGCAAGTCTCTGCGTCCTAAGACGCACGAGGGTGCACTCGTGCGCACTCGTGCGCACTCTGACGCATAGACCAGATTGTGGTGATGTAGGTGATGATGGTGATGTAGTGGCGTCCAAGCGCCACTAAAAAAAAAACCTGCAGAGACAGCCGCGAACAGATTAGTTCATCTGATTGACCTCTCATTCGACTAATAAGAGCCTTGAATTGGGTTTCTGAAACCTTGAAGAGCCAATGAATGAAAACCTAGGAAGGAGGACCCGCCTACTGTGAACGCAGGAGCCAATTGAAGCACAGAAATTCAGGCTGGGTGAAGAGAGATTTACTGCTGCAGCAGATGAAAACAAAGGACGCTGGACGAATCTACTACAGACCCCGCAGCATGGAGACCACCCACAAGTGGGACCTGCACTCATTCCAGCAGAATAGACGTTTAGGATTCTCTTCCGTCATCATAGACCGACGGAGGCCGACGACAAAGGTCGTAAATCATTCACCAAAACCGCAATAATGGAATTATGTTTTGATCGGGATCCACGAGCCGAGCAGCGTCGCGTTCGTCTTACAATGGGGAAGAGAAGTTCGCCACGACTCTGCTGCTGTGAAGAGGTAAGGTGTTATAAGCTAAATTATTATTTCGCACTGAAAACTGTAATCCAAAAATGACTTCTGACCGATCGGTAAATTACAACTGTACTGCGCACGAAGTACGAAGTGCACGAAGTGCGTGCGCCGCGATAAACGGTTCATTTGCCGTGTTCGGACCGTGAACGCCCCCCCCCCCCCCGCTGCAGAAGAGGAGCGGGGGGGGGCGTTCACGGTCCGAACGCCCCCGGTCCGCGGGGGGAAGCATATGAGTCTATTCCTTCATGTAGCGATGGCCGTCTTCTGCAGCGAGGGGGGGGGGGACAACCCCCCCCCACACACACACAGTAGCGAGGGGGGGGCACTGTGAAAACATGCAAGGAGTGTAATCCATCATGTAGCGAGGGCCGAACTCCGTCTTTTTAAGCCCCCCCCCACACACACACACACAGACACAGCCCTGAGTGTGACCTTTCATTAGAGCCCAAAATGAAGATTCTACATTGAATTATTCAAAAGTTACAGATGTTTTTCCAAACTGTGCCATTTGGCACAATTTGGCACAGTTCCAAAACACCTGGGAACTACCTGAGAACAAAGCTGTGTAAAATATTCATTTTTTGTGGTATTGTTACCAAATTTGGATCTCAGCTTGATAACACTTGGATCTACATTTCTGTTGTATTTTCCAGCCGGATTGGACAGCTGTGTGTTATTTGTAAGCATTTGTATCCAAAAAAACACTGTGTCCAAATTTATTTTCTTCAAGTTCAGTATGTTTAGATGACTGTAACTCAGTGGCCGGAGCACGTAGAGAGATTATGTTTTTTTTGCCAAAAAATTCAAAGTGTTTTCTTTTAAATGAGACCAACCCCATGAAGATGCTGCAAAGGGTTGAATAACAGCTTTCGATTTACTTTGGGCAAGAAGAATCTAAGCGATTACAGTAGGACTTCGCCAGGGGCCTAATAATACATTTTATTTCAGGGTGCCTTTCATGGCACTCAAGGTCGCCTTACAAAATGAAACACAAAAAAACAGTGCAACGGTGGTAATACTTTTTTAAGGACCGCGTATGCCCAGACTAAAATGACATCTTCATAACTTGATAGTAGAGGAGTAGGAAGGTTGATGTGCTGACTTCAGAAAATCTTGGTCACGAGGTGTTTTGGGAGAATCCCTGAGAGTTTCTGCCTGCTGCCGTTTATCCACGCGCGTGCATATGCCTGTGTCTAATGAGGCCCAGTTCCAGGCATAGTGAGTGCCGTGTGTATGGAGAGAGGTGACCGATCCAATCAGGCCTTCCTTCCCGGTGGATCTGGCAGTCAAATCCCTCCCCTTATGCATCCTTGAGCACTGCTGATCCTTACAGATAATTAGAAAGACCCAGGGGGCTTATCTCGCTACCGCTCGCTCCCCCAATCATCCCAGACTCCCTCCGCTTTCCTTCCTCATTTTGTTGCATCAGCAGGGACAAGTGCGTCCTCCTGGGGACTGGTCCAGGACAGCGTGTGTGTGTATGTGTGTGTGAAAGAATTTGAGAATGCGTTGGAGGGAAACTGCTCAGAGTGCATATCAGTTGGTTGCATTTTGTTTTTATCATGAAAGATATTGTTACGTGTTGTTTGGTAATCACGGCGTGATGTGCTCCCCGACAAGCTTAGAGATGTAGAGAATTGTGTGGCTGCATTATTAATGAAACCCTGGGGAAATGAAGAGCTGAACATGGATCACTACCATACAGCCTGCTGACAGTAATAAATTCACTATGACTTAGCATAATGTGTTTCAGAAGAAAATCTGAATAAGAATAACTGAAATATAGCAATGATTCATTTTATATCATTATTGCTTGTCATATATTGTCTTTTTTAGCCTATTTACACCATTAAACATTTAATGGCCAACTCCTGGCTGGATGTACATCAAATTAATTTCCCCCCCACATTTTTACATTAAAATTAGAATGCCTTAATCCCCAAACAGTTTTTCCTTATTCCTTTCCTCTCAAGTATTTTGTCTATACACTGACTTCACAGATGACCCTCCCAGCACAAAATGGCTGAAAAAACAGTTCTGCAAACTGTACAGATTTGGTTGAAAAACCATCTTTTTAAGGTCACCAACATCCTTTTTGAATTGTGTGTGACAGGGCACCCACACTGGCATCTCTGGGCAAGAAGCAGAGTACATGCTGGACAGATGACAGCATCTGATATTCCCAAGCAGTCTCCCATCCAAGTACTAACCAAGGTAGACCCTGCTTAGCTTTTAAGATCAGACAAGACCGTCTAGGAACACCCACAGCCCAATATACAGCCATCAATAAAAAGACACAACAAGAGAGAAATTTGTAGAACATACCCATCCATCCATCCATCTATTGATTTTCTACCACTTTTCCGGAGGTCCGGGTTGCAGAAGCTGCAGCTCAAGCAGAGAAGCCCAGACTTCCCTCTCCCCGGTCACCTGCTCCAGCTCTTCAGAGAGGATACCAAGACATTCCCAAGCCAGCTGGGAGACGTAGTCTTTCCAGTGTGTCCTGGGTCTGCCCCAGAGTCTCCTCCCAGTGGGATGTGCCCAAAACACCTCGTGAATGAGACCCTGAGATACTTAAACTCCTCCACTTGGGGCAGGAGCTTGTCCCCAACCTGGAGAGGACAATCCACCCTGTTCCGGCTGAGGACCATGGACTCGGACTTGGAGGTGCTGATTCTCATCCCAGCTGTTTCACACTCAGCAGCAAACCGTCCCAGTAAGACCTGTGCATCATTGCTGGATGAAGCCAACAGGACAACATCATCTACAACCAGCAGAGATGAGACCCTGTGGTCACCGAACATGACACCCTCCATTCCTTGGCTGCGCCTAGATATCCTGTTCATAAAAATTATGAATAGGATCAGTGACAAAGGGCGGCACTGGTGGAAGAGACCATGAGGGACGCGAACAAATGCTTTCTCCAAGTCCACAAAGCACATGTGGACTGGTTGGGCAAACTCCCACGAACCCTTGAGGATTCTCGAGAGGGTAAAGAGTTGGTCCAATGTGCCACAGCCTGGACAAAAACCACATTGCTCCTCCTGAATCCAAGGTTCGACCAACCAGACTCTCATCTCCAGTATTCTGACATAGACCTTCCCAGGGAGGCTGAGGAGTGTTATTCCCTAAAGTTGGAACACACCCTCCGGTCCCCCTTCTTGAAGGGGGACCTTCTTCTACCACCCTGGTTTGCCATGCCAACGGCACTGTAAAAGTTTTTTAACCACTTTGGCAACCTCAGCCCCTGTGATGGGCGAGTCGTCCCCCTCATCCTCAAGCTCTGCTTCCTCTGTGGAAGGTGTGTCAGTGGGATTGAGGAGATCCTCGAAGTATTCGTTCAATCAATCAACTTTATTTATAAAGCACTTTAAAAGCAATACTCGTTACACAAAGTGCTGTACAGCAAGAAAACACACATGAAAACATAAAAGCAGGAAGAAGGGCACTAACGCAAAACAATATAGAACCACAGTCAAAAGAAACAATAAAATAAAAGGTAAAATAAATAAATAAATAAAAATCCATTTAATTCAATAAAATCAATGTATCATACTGGGTCGAAGGCCAGAGAGTAAAAGCACGTTTTAAGACGGGTTTTTAAAATGGACAGTGAAGGTGCTTGTCTGATGTCCAGGCGTAAATGATTCCATAACCTGGGTGCCATGATCGAAAAGGCTCTGACCCCTCTGAGCTTCCGCCTCGCCTTTGGCACCCCCAGAAGCAGCTTTTCAGCTGACCTGAGGGACCGGGTGGGAGCGTAGGGATGCAGAAGCTCAGAGAGGTAAGGCGGAGCAAGACCATTCAGGGATTTAAAAACATCCATCCATCCATCTACCCTCTTCCGCTTAATTCTTTTCGGGTCGCAGGGAGGCTGGAGCCTATCCCAGCATCTTTGGGCAAGAGGCAGGGTACACCCTGGACAGATCGCCGGTCCATCGCAGGGCCAACACAGAGAGACAGACAACCATTCACTCTCACAGTCATACCTAAGGACAATTTAGAATCCCCAGTTTGATGCCAATTAACCCAACTTGCATGTTTTTGGCATGTGGGAAGAAACCGGAGAAATCCCGGAGTACACCCACGCAGACACGGGGAGAACATGCAAACTCCACACAGATCTAAAAGAATTTTAAAATGAACTCTAAAATGCACGGGCAGAGATCCTCGAAGTATTCGTTCCTCCATCCAACAATATCTCCAGGTGAAGACAGCAGCGCCCCCTCCTGAGTCGCTGGGCAGTTTGCCAGAATCTCTTTGAGGCAAACCGAAAGTCTTGTTCCATGGCCTCACTGAATTCCTCCCACACCCGAGTTTTTGCTTCAGCAACCACCCAAGCCACACTTTGCTTGGCCTGCCGGTACACCTCAGCTGTTTCGGCAGTCCCACAAGCCAGCCAAGCCCAGTTTGATGGCCCACTCACCACTGGTGTCCACCACTTGGTTCGGGGGTTGCCACCACGAGATGCACCGACAACTTTGCGGCCGCAGCTGAAGGTAACCACTTCAACTTTGTTGGTGGAGAACATGGCCCATTCAGACTCCATGTCTCCAGACTCCCTCAGAATGTGGTTGAAGTTCTTCTGGAGATGGAAGTTAATAATAATAGTAATAATAGTTTGCATTTATATAGTGCCTTTCAAGAAACCCAAAGTGCTTTACAATGAAAATCCATTATTCATTCACTCCAGAGACAATGGTAGTGGTAAGCTACTACTGTAGCCACAGCTGCCCTTGGGCAGACTGACAGAAATGTGGCTGCCAATCTGCACCAGCGGCCTCTCTGACCATTACTGAACATTTATACACATTCACAGCATACCCTCATTATACATTTGGATCTACCAGGTCAGAATGGTATCCTCCCCTGCCATCTGATCCAAGTCACTACCAGGTGGTGATCAGTTGACAGCTCTGCAGCTCTCTTTACCCGAGTGTCCAAGACATACGGTCGCAGGTCTGATAACACAATAACAAAATTCATCATTGACCTGCGCCCTAGGGTGTCCTGGTGCACACCCTTATGCTTGAGCATGGTGTTCATTATGGACAAACTGTGGTTGGCACAGAAGTCCAGTAACTGAACACCACTCGGGGCAGGGTACACTGAATCCTTGATCTTATTTATATTCATCGTTCTTAGTCTGGCCCTTCATCCAGGACCAGTTTATCTTGGGTGACCCTACCAGAGGCAAATTGCCACAGACACCATAGCTTCTAGGATCAATAGGACACACAAACCCACCACTGCGATAAGGTGACCACCCAATGACGGGTTAGGGTCTCACCAGCATCTCTGGGAAAGACAGCAGAGTAAATCCTGGACAGATCACAGCATCTGGTATTTCCAAGCAGTCTCCCATCCAAGTACTAAGCAAGGTAGACCCTGCTTAGCTTTCAAGATCAGACAAAACCAGGAGTGTCGGGGGATGCCCACAGCCCGAGGTACAGTGGTCAATAAAAAGACACAACATAGAGAGAAATTTGTAGAACATACACGTTTTCTAATAGTGCTTTTTAAGTGTACGGCACAATAGCACTAGCACTGGTTTGAGGTTGTTCCAGATATTATGCAACAAGTATTTTTTCAAATGTTGAACTTAAAAAAAACTTTAAAAATAAGCATTTTTTTAAAAAGCACTTTAACAAAGACTCCCAGTGGTTGTAAAAGTATATTTGGACTTTTAAGAGAGACTCCGACCACCATCACCAAATGCCAAAAACTATTTGAGGATAAATTTCGGCCAAACCCTGTGGACTAAACAGCACAATTATTGGACATTTTTTGCCCAATTTTCAACAACTTCTTTCTGATTAAATATGGTCTGTGGTTGATTCACTTAACACAGCCCAACTTTCAGCGTCTATTTGTGGGCTAAATTAAGGCTTGGATCGATGGACCTGATTTAGCCCAAAATACAATGTCTAAATTATGGCTTGTGCTGGGGGGGGGGGGGGGGTATACAGTATACAGTGGATATAGAGTAAAAAGTCTACACATCCCTGTTCAAATGCCAGGTTTTTGTGATGTAAAAAATGAGACCAAGATACATCATTCAAAACTTTTTCCACCATTAATGTAACCTATAACCTGTACAACCCAATTGAAAAACAAACTGAAATATTTTAAGGGGAAAAATAAAAAATAAAAAAACTTGCAATAACCTGCTTGTATAAATATGCACACCCTGTTATAGCTGGAGATGTGGCTGTGTTCAGAATTAACCAGTCACATTCAAACTCATGTTACATGGGAGTCAGCACACACCTGCCACCATTTAAAGTGCCTCTGATTAACCCCAAATAAAGTTCAGCTGTTCTAGTAGGCTTTTCCTGACATTTTTGTAGCCACATCTTGCAGCACAAGCCATAGTCCGCAGAGAGCTTCCAAAGCATCAGAGGGATCTCATTGTTCAAAGGCATCAGTCAGGAGAAGGGTACAAAAGAATTTCCAAGGCATTAAATATACCATGGAACACAGTGAAGACAGTTATCATCAAGTGGAGAAAATATGGTACAACAGTGGCATTACCAAGACAGGGTTTCCTCTGGTAATATTTCTCGGTGGCGGCCCGCCGTACCAGAAAATTTACTGCCGTGCCAATAAGGAGATATGAATTTAAGAAAAACATATGAAGCAATGACTTTCCGCAAGCGCGCACACGAACAACACACATGGCCATCATCCACACGGAGTTTAGAAGTGCCCTGCCCACACGAGCTTTCCAGTCAGTCAGCAGGCAGTGTCTTGCTAGTGGCAGCAGCATCTTTGTGGAAAAGGAGTGAAAACCGGGAAGTCAAACAGCAGAAATGGACTCTATTTGAAGAGGAACTTTGTGAAGAAGTCCGCTGTTTCTTCGTTGGTGAAAATCTTGGCGCATCAGCGCCTTGGCACTACCTATCGGGCAGGAGTGAAACTACAAATGATGGTTGTGCGCATGCGTCAACCACTTGGCCTGGGCAGATGAAAAAAGTGAGCATGTACAGCGCCGCGTGCGTGCCAGGCTCGTCCAAAGCGCTCATTCAAAGTCATTACTCAAGTTTTTAAGTGGGTGCTCTTTGTACCCTTAACTAGAAATTTTTGGTTGTCTCCTTTAATTTACATGGCACTTGATATTTTCTAACCTGTCTGTATACCACCATAGACAGAGAGAGAACCTGAATTAGACAGAGCTCAGAGAGGGCAAGATGAGACAGAAGAGAAGAGCCAAGGAGAGGCAAGCGTTCAGGCAGAGCATCCAGGAGAGGTGTGAGCAGAGGAAGGAGAGAAGGATGACACCAGTAAAAAGTCAAAATACAGGACGTCTGGGTGGGACCCCAAATGGCCCAATATTCCAACATTCAAGGCTTGGTTGTACAATACTTCAAATTGTAACTTCCATATGCATGGCAGTGGCTCAGGAGGTAGAGCGGGTCGGCTAATAACTGGATGGTTGGCAGTTCGAATCCCGCTCTCCTCAGATATTCTGCCGTTGTGTCCCTGGGCAAGACACTTTACCCACCTTGCCTACAGTGTCCATAACACTGGGCATGAATGTGTATAAATGTTCGGTGGTGGCCGGAGAGGCCGTTGGCCCGAATTGGCAGCCACATTTCCGGCAGCTGTGGCTACAGCAGTAGCGTGCCACTACCATTGTCTGTCTGGGGTGAATGAATAATGTATCTGTAAAAAGTGTTTTTGAGTGTCTATGATAAAGTGCTATATAAATCTGATGCATTATTATATGCAAAATTAAATAAATAGTATAGAATTAACATATTCATACATATGTTTTCTGCACCCCCACCCCCCCGGGAAAAATATGTTGCCACCGTGCAAAGGTCTTTAAGCCGGAGGAAACACTGCAAGAACTGCACATCCCTCCAAAATTGATGAAATCGAGAAGAAAAGTGGTCAGGGAGGCTGCCAAGAGGCCGACAGCAACATTGAAGGAGCTGCAGGAATTTCTGGCAAGTACTGGCTGTTTAGTACATGTGACAACAATCTCCTGTCTAGGGTGGCAAGACGGAAGCCTTATCTTACAAAGAAAAACATCCAAGCCTGGCTATATTTTGCAAGAACACATTTGAAATCTCACAGATGTATGTGGGAAAATGTGTTATGGGCCAGTGAAACCAAGGTTGAACTTTTTGGTCATAATTCCAAAAGGATTATTTGGCACAAACACAACACTGCTCATCACCAAAGGAACACCATACCTACAGTGAAGTGTGGTGGTGGTACCATCATGCTTTGGTACTGTTTTTCTTCAGCTGGAACTGGGGCCTGAGTCAAGGTGGAGGGACTTATGAACAGTTCCAAATACCAATCAGTGTTGGCACAAAACCTTCAGGCTTCTGCTAGAAAGCTGAAGATGAAGAGGAACTTCATCTTTCAGCACAACAATGACCCAAAACACACATCCAAATCAACAAAAGAATGGCTTCATCAGAAGATTAAGATTCTGGAATGGCCCAGCCAGAGTCCAGACCTGAATCCGATCGAACATCTGTGGGGTGATCTGAAGACGGCTGTACAAAGGAGATGTCCTCACAATCTGACAGATTTGGAGCGATTTTGCAAAGAGGAGTGGGCAAATATTGCCACATCATGTGCCATGCTGATAGACTCCTACCCAAAAAGACTGAGTGCTGTAATAAAAGCCAAAGGTGCTGCAACAAAGTATTAGGTTAAGGGTGTGCATGTTTATGCAAACAGGTTATTGTAAGTTTTTTATTTTTTATTTTTCCCCTTAAAAGATTTGTTTGTTTTTCAATTGGGTTGTACAGGTTATAGGTCACATTAATGGTGGAAAAAGTTTTGCATTGATTTATCTTGGTCTCATTTTTTGACATCACAAAAACCTGGCATTTGATCAGGGGTGTGTAGACTTTTTATATCCACGGCATATAAATATTTTTCGTCTATGCTAAACACTTTGAATACTACAATGAAGTTACATGGTTTATGGATTTTTAGAAATACATGAACTGCCTTGTAATAGCCAAATGGGAAGTGTATTGAAGGACCTGTACCTATATAATACTTTTTCTAGTCACCAAGACCATTGAAAGTACTTCACTAGTAGCTACACTAACCATGTATCACACAAACGACTCCTAAAACTTTGAAGTGGCCAGAGAATGTCTAGTCTTTTCTTAAAGGTAGAAAGGTAAAGCCAACTTTTATTGTCATTCAATCCATACAGCCAATCATGTACTGAAGAACAAAATTATGTTTCTCTTATCTATAATGTTACTCACATCTAGAATCAGAGGGGTCACTGCCATGCAAGACACCGCCACAAATTTCTCCCCTCCATCCCATTATTGCTGAGCACCAAGCTGGATAGCAGGAAGTTTCACTTTTATATGGTCTTCGGCATGACCTGGCAGGGATTTCACACTTAAAGACATTATCTGTGAGTGGTCATACATAGACTGTATATAAACTGGGTGATTTAGCAGTCCCCACCTGGTTTATGGTCAGCACATTAGCATTTGCTATCTTGGTATTATGGTGCCAGCAGGGACATAGTTGTGAAATTTTCAGCAAATACTAACTGCTGTGTTGTTTGCCAGTCTTGGAGTGACGTTAATTCCTATTCCACAGCATGCGAGAAAAACCATGAAGTGTACACGGGGGGGCACCTAAGCCTGCTTCTATGACCCAAACTATGGTGGGTGGGGGGGTCATTCTTCTGGTAGCATTCTTTTATGTTGAGCACCAAGCTAGAAGGCAGAAAGCACCATTTTTTTTTATCTGGTCTTTGGTATGACCCAGACCCTGACTGGTGTGGGACAGATACTCCACCATTATTTCACCAGTACAGTACTATATACCTACAGCATAATATTGTATCATTTGTTCATAATCATAACTGCCTTTCAGTGAACAGCTGAATGTTTTCATAATTTCTATACTAATTGCTCCCACTGTAGCACATTTTATTCACAATATAGTGTCAAATAAACAAATTTATTTAATATTATTCACTGTGCAATTATGATAACAACATGGCTATTATGGAAGGTAGTTTTACATGGAGAATGTACACAAATATTATCAGTTCACAATTTGTAATTGAACCAACTATGATAGAAAATACTTAAATATTGCTTTATTTCAATTTTTTTTATTACAGATGTTGAAGTCAGTCCAGTCCCTAGACACTTAATATCCTGACTGTATACAGAGTGGTTAAACACAGGGAACAAAGTTTAGAAACTTAACATTTTACTATTAATATTTATGTAAATATGCACAGTCATTGAGCAAATTTTTAAAGTATATGCCTTCTTATAGATTCCTGAGCTTCTCATGGGATTTTCTGAGTATGCCTGAGGTGTTTTCTTTAGAAGGCAACTGCAGACTGATGCAATGGTGTTTTCTGTAATGGATAAACCATAATTTCACACCCATACTCCTCTACACAAGTAAGGCCACAGCAAGTGAAGCAGGGAATCAAGTGGTGTTTCCCCACAAACACCCACTGTCTAGTTTATTCTGCAGTCATATTGATATCTACTTCGTTCATTGAACAGCAGTAGATGTGATTGTAATCACAGAAGTGGAATACAGTGGTGCTTGAAAGTTTGTGAACCCTTTATAATTTTCTACAGTTCTGCATACATTTTTACTTTTTCATTTATTGAGGAAAATGATCCAGTATTACATATCTGTGAGTGGCAAAAGTTTGTGAATCTCTAGTATTAGCAGGTAATTTCAAGGTGACAATTAGTCAGGTGTTTTCAGTCAGTGGGATGACAATCAGGTGTGAGTGGGTATCCTGTTTTATTTAAAGAATCTTTTATTTAAAGCTCTTTTAAAGTGTCAACACGTTTGTGGAAGTGCAGCATAAACAAGGGAGATTTCTGAGAACTTCAGAAAAAGGGTTATTGATGCTCAACAGGCTGGAAAAGGTTACAAAACCATCTCTAAAGAGTTTGGACTCCACCAATCCACAGTAAGACAGATTGTGCACAAATGGTGGAAATTTAAGACCACTGTTATCCTCCCCAGGAGTGGTCGACCAACTAAGATCACTCCAAGAGCAAGACGTGTAATAGTCAGTGAGGTCACGAAGGACCCCAGGGTAACTTCTAAGCAGCTGAAGGCCTTTGTCACCTTGGCTAATGTTAATGTTCATGAGTCCCTCATCAAGAAAACACTGAACAACAATGGCGTGCATGGCAGGGTTGCAAGGAGAAAGCCACTCTTCTCCAAAAAGAACATTGCTGCTTATCTATAGTTTGCTAAAGATCACATGGACAAGCCTGAATGCTATTGGAAGAATGTCTTGTGGACAGATGAGACCAAAACAGAACTTTTTGGTTTGAATGAGAAGTGTTATGTTTGGAGAAAGGAAGACACTGAATTCCAGTGTAAGAACCTTATTCCATCTGTGAAGCATGGTGGTGGTAATGTCATGGTTTGGGTCTGTTTTGCTGCAACTGGGCCAGGACGACTTGCCATTATTGGTGGAACAGTAAAAATTCTGAATTATACCAGCAAATACTAAAGGAAAATGTCAGGACATCTGTCCATAAACTGAATCTCAAGAGGAAGTGAGTCATGTAGCAAAACAACAATCCTAAGCACACAATCATTCTACCAAAGAATGGTTAAAGAATAAAGTTAAAGTTTTGGAATGGCCTGACCTTAATCCAACTGAGATTGTGGAAGGACCTGAAGTGAGCAGTTCATGTGAGAAAGCCCACCAACATCCCACAGTTGAAGCTGTTCTCTACGGAGGAATGGGCTAAAATTCCTCTAAGCCGATGTGCAGGACTGATCAACAGTTATTGGAAATGTTTAGTTGCAGTTATTGTTGCAAATAGGGGTCACACCAGATACTGAAATCAAAGGTTCACAGCGTTTTGCCATTCACAGATATGTAATATTGGATCATTTTCCTCAATAAATAAATGACAAAGTAAAATATTTTATCTCATTTATTTAAGTGGGTTCTCTTTATCTACTTCTAGGACTTGTGTGAAACTCTGATGATGTTTTAGGTCATATTTATGCAGAAATGTATAAAGTTCTAAAGGGTTCACCAACTTTCAACCACCAATGTATGAAAATGAAAACACAAGTAAT
Source organism: Pholidichthys leucotaenia (assembly GCA_020510985.1). Taxonomy (NCBI): domain Eukaryota; kingdom Metazoa; phylum Chordata; class Actinopteri; order Cichliformes; family Pholidichthyidae; genus Pholidichthys; species Pholidichthys leucotaenia. The sequence continues at coordinate 31,687,880 of CM035845.1, read as the reverse complement.
TTTTGGATTCCTGCGGTTACTGAAAAAGGTAGTTTTGTTACACGTGCTTGTTTCCATCAACTTTGTCAACCGATCTGTAATTATATATATCATATATATTAAAAAACAATATAGTGCTATGAGGAATGCAGTATATACAGTCAGGTCATAATTTTTTTTTTCCTTTCTCTCACAATGGTTTACCAATATCAAGTATGTTTTGATTTTTTTTTTAATCTGCCATTTTACTCCGCTAAGAAAAACAGTTCCATGGCTGCTGTTGGTGAATATTACCAGTAATAAAAACAATGAGCATAATACAGAATAGCATTACGTCAGTTAATGCACATGGACAAGAACAATTTGGGAAAAAATCCAGAGACCAATCAATAAAAAGGTAAACTGTGGCAAAGATGTTCTTGCCTTGCCTCACTTAATGCCAAATCAACATTGTGTGTGCCACGATCTCTATGGGGGGGGGGGGGGGTGTCCCACGGTGCTTTGTCTCTTTTTTGAATAATATTGTATTTTAGAGTTATATGCCTGTGATGTTATTTCTAGTTTGTTTTCACAATTGTTTCTTTGTATGATTTATTTTCCTGTTTACGTTCAGTGTAGTTTTGTTTACATATTTGGGTTTAGTTGTCTTTATTTGTTTCCACTTTAATTTTCCCAGTGTCTTCTCTTTCTTTCTCTCTCAGGAGCTACAGTTGTCAGGGGCACTTCCTGGTTGTGGACGGTGCTCCTGTCAAACTGTCAGCTCTGCTTCTTCTCCTCATGACTCACAGCTGATGAGTCATGACGAGCTAGTGGCTATCTCCTGCTACGAGAGCGTCTTCAGAGAGATTAGCTTGATGTTGTTTACTGAGACGTGGCTAACAGAACTAGCAACAGATGCTAACATCGAACTGGAGGGTTTCTACGCAATATGGGCAGACCGGACACCAGACAGTGGGAAGGCAAGGGGCGGAGGAGTGATAATGTATGTCAATAACAGCTGGTGCAGACTGGGACATATCACAGTTAAACAACAGCACTGCAACAAAGACAATGAGTTGTTAGCTGTTAGCATGTGGCCTACCTATCTCCCGAGGGAATACTCACACGTGATCTGCATTGTTATTTATGCAAATCTGACAGCGAAGGCGGGGACAGCGCGTGACGCCATTCACTTAGTAACTAGCAGGCTGCTGACAGAACACCCAGATGCTCTCCTACTCATCTCAGGTGATTTCAACCATATTTCACTGTCCCCCATTCTGCCTGCGTTCACCCAGTATGTCACATGCCACACTAGAGACAATAAAACACTGGACTTATTCTATGCAAACACTAAGGAGGTGTACACCTCATCACCACTCCCCCCACTCGGGAGATCGGATCACAACTTGGTTCATCTCCTGCCGGTGTACAAACCCCTAGTACACAGACAACCTCCAGTTATGCGCACGGTGAAGTTATGGTCTGAGGAGGCAATGGACGCTCTAAAGGACTGTTTTGAAACCACTGCCTGGGAGCAGCTCTGCGATCCACATGGTGACGATATCGATGGCCTCACTCACACCATCACGGACTACATCAACTTCTGTGTGGACAACACCGTACCCACCAAGACCACACGGTGGTTCTTGAACAACAAACCCTGGATCAACCCTGAGATTAAAACACTTCTGAGAGAGAAGAAGAGGATCTTCAGGTCGGGGAACAGGAAGATGCTGAAGTCTGTACAGAGGGAGCTGAGGAGGAAGATCAGAGAAGGCGAGGACAGCTTCAGGAAAAAGATGGAGGACAAGCTGCAACAGAGCGACATCGGCGGGGTCTGGGGAAACCTTAAAACCATCTCTGGGCTCCAGAATACCTCTTCCCAGTCCACGGGGGGCAGGGAGTGGGCGAACAATCTGAACCTGTTTTTTAACAGGTTTGACCAACCGCCCTCCCCCCTCCCGACTGCACAACAACCACTGCTGCCTCTAAAGACATGCAGACCTGCTGTCCACACCCCACTCCACCAACACTCCCCACTCCCAGCACACAGCCCCCCAACCTGACCCTCACTAAGACCCAGGTGGGGACGGAGCTGAGAAAGATCAAGGCGAGGAAGGCCTCGGGACCGGACAGCATCAGCGCGAAGCTCCTCAAGTCCTGCGCAGACCAGTTGTGTGGGATTGTGGAGCACATCTTCAACTTGAGCCTGAAGCTGGGGAAGGTATCACAGTTGTGGAAAACATCTTGTGTGGTACCTGTACCAATGATTTCCCACCCCAAAGACCTGAACAGCTACAGACCAGTGGCCCTGACGTCTCACATGATGAAGACCCTGGAGAGACTGCTCCTTGCTCACCTCCGCCCCCTGGTGGGACCAGCAATGGATCCACTCCAGTTCGCCTACCAGCATGGCATTGGGGTGGAGGATGCAGTGATCTTCCTCCTTCACCGTTCCCTGTCCCACCTGGAGAAGCCCGGGAACGCAGTGAGGATCATGTTCTTTGACTTCTCCAGTGCTTTCAACACCATCCATCCGATGATCCTGAAGGACAAGCTGCTGTGCGCAGGGGTGGACCAGCACCTGTCATCATGGATCCTGGACTTCCTCACTAACCGGCCACAGCTTGTGAGAACCCGGGATTGTGTGTCCGACACGATCATTGGTAGCACGGGGTCCCCCCAGGGAACAGTTTTGGCTTCCTTCCTGTTCACCCTTTATACTGCGGAATTCTCACACAATACAACACACTGCCATCTACAGAAGTTCTCTGATGACCCTGCGATCGTCGGCCTCATCTCCAACGGAGATGAAGCTGAGTACAGAGGACTCATCCAGGATTTCGTGGACTGGTGCCATCGAAACTGCCTCCAGATCAACGCGAGGAAAACTAAGGAGCTGGTGGTGGACTGCCGCAGGCATGGACAACCCCTCACAGCACCAGTAAACATACAGGGAACAGACATCGAGATGGTGACATCCTACAAGTACCTGGGTGTTCATCTGAACAATAAACTAGACTGGTCACACAATACCGATGCACTCTACAAGAAGGGACAGCGCAGGCTGTTCCTACTGAGGAGACTCAGGTCTTTTGGTGTACAAGGGGTGCTGCTAAAGACATTCTACAACACGGTGGTGGCATCAGCCATCACTTTTGGAGTGGTCTGCTGGGGCAGTGGCATTACAGCTGCCGATAGGAAGAGACTGAACAAACTGATCAAGAAAGCTAGCTCTGTCCTGGGGCAATGCCTTGACCCAGTGGAGGAGATAGGAGAGAGAAGGATGATGGATAAACTGTCATTTCTGCTGGAGTCCGAGTCCCACCCTATGCAGGACATACTGAACGCACTGAGGAGCTCATTTAGCAGTAGACTACATCATCCTAGGTGCGCGACCGAGAGGTTTCGCAGGTCCTTCCTATCTACGGCTGTCAGACTGTATAACCTAAGCAGGGCTGCTCGCAGAGATAGCAAAAAAACGTGACGACTTAATAGTACTGAATGCAAAAGATGCAACAGACTTACACAAATGGTCCCCTCCAGCATACAACTAGGACAATATCAGTCGCTACGGAGGGTGACAATATGTATGGGTACATATTCATACCATGTAGTGTAACTAAATAGACGGTTATGCTGTTTATTCCATCTAGCTACAATGTTCCGCACTGTGTATATATATTTATGTGTACATATGTATATTCACTGCTCTTATTTTCTTATCTTCTTAATTATTGCTCTGAGTGTTGCTATCCCTGTGCTGTTGCAATCCTGGAATTTCCCCATTGTGGGACTAATAAAGGCTTATCTTATCTTATCTGATTGTCATTTTCTTCCCAGCCCGCTCATGTCATTCACACCGGGTACTACTTGTGTTTGATTGTTTGTAGCATTATTTAAGGGCTGTTATTTTCATTTCTCGTTGCTAGAGTCTCAGTTATCCTCTCCACCAGAATCATGGCCCTATTGTGGTGCGCTGTAAGTCTGCTTTGTATTTCTGTTTGGATTTTAACTTAGATACCAGTTAAATTAACTAAAATTAACTTAAACTTAACTTAATTAACTTAAACTTAACTTAAATAACTTAGATTACAGTTAACTTAAATACAGTAACTACTACCACTCCTTCAACTGATATCTGTTTGGATGAGTTTACCCCAATTGACCTTTTAGAGTTAGACAAAATAATTTCCTCATCCAAGCCTTCAACTTGTCTTTTAGACCCTATTCCTTCCAGGTTATTTAAAAAAGTCTTCCCACTTATTGGTAGCTTTATTCTTCATATAATCAATTCTTCATTAACTTTAGGCCATGTACCGCAGGCTTTTAAAACGGCTGTAATTAAACCCTTACTCAAAAAGCCAACGCTAGATCCAGGAGTTTTAGCTAACTATAGACCAATCTCTAATCTCCCTTTCATTTCAAAAATCTTAGAAAGAGTTGTTGCTACGCAATTATTTGACCACCTGCAGGGAAATGGTTTACTTGAAGAGTTTCAATATGGGTTTAGAATCCATCATAGTACTGAAACAGCCTTAGCGAAGGTCACTAACGACCTCCTCATCGCATCTGATAATGGACTTGTTTCTGTGCTTGTCCTTTTAGACCTTAGTGCAGCTTTTGATACTATCGATCATAATATTCTACTTGATAGATTAGAACACTATGTTGGACTTAATGGAACTTCGTTGCAGTGGTTTAGATCTTATTTATCTGATAGGTTCCAGTTTGTTCATGTCAATAATGAGTTTTCTTTCAACTCAAAGCTCAGTCATGAAGTTCCACAGGGATCTGTGCTAGGCCCTACTCTTTTTAGTTTATATATGCTTCAGTTAGGCAACATTACTAGAAAGCACTTTATACATTTTCATTGTTATGCAGATGATACACAATTATACCTGTCAATGAAGCCAGATGATAGTAATCAATTAGCCAAGTTGGAAACCTGTCTTAAGGAAATCAAAGCTTGGATGACTTGTAATTTCCTGCTATTAAATTCTGATAAGACTGAAGTCATTCTTGTTGGTCCAAAAAAACTTAGAAATACCTTTCCAAATCAAACTTTCAGCTTGAATGCAGTTACTCTTTCTCTTAATAGCTCTGTGAGGAATCTTGGAATTATTTTTGATCAAGATCTGTCTTTCAATTCACATATTAAATTTGTTTCTAAGACTGCCTTCTATCATTTGCGTAATATTGCCAAGATTAGGAGCATCTTGCAACGGACCACTCCAAATGGAGAGGCACCCTGACCAGACAGCTCAAGGTGGGTGAAGAAAGACTGACTGCTGCAGCAGATGAAAAAAGGACCCGCAGGAAGAACCGCCACAGACCCAGCAGCACGGAGACCACCCACAAGTGCGACCTGTGTGACAGGGACTGCCATTCGCGCATTGGCCTGTTCAGCCACAGGCGATGCTGTTCCAGCAGAGTAGACATTTAGGATTCTCTTCCATGGTCATCATAGACCGATGGAGGCCGACGAATAGGAGCATCTTGTCTCAGAGTGATGCTGAGAAACTGATCCACGCTTTTGTTAACTCAAGATTAGATTATTGTAATTCTTTATTATCAGGTTGTCCTAAAACATCTTTAAAAATTCTTCAGCTGATCCAAAATGCTGCAGCAAGAGTTTTAACAGGTACTAGAAAGAGAGATCATATCTCTCCGGTTCTGGCCTCCCTTCATTGGCTTCCCATAGAGTTTAGAATTAAGTTTAAAATCCTTCTTCTTACTTACAAAGCTCTAAACAATCAGGCTCCTTCTTATTTAAAAGATATGATATTACCGTATTATCCTAACAGAGCATTACGCTCCCAAAATGCAGGATTACTTGTAATACCTAGAATCTCCCAAGGTACAATGGGAGGCAGAGCCTTCAGTTATCAAGCTCCTCTCCTGTGGAACCAGCTGCCAATCTAGATTCGGGAGTCAGACTCGATCTCTGTTTTTAAGAATAGGGTTAAAACCTACCTTTTTGATATAGCCTACAATTAGGGAGGGATCATGTGTTTCTGAACCCTCCCTTAGTTATGCTGCTAATAGGTTTAGTCAGCCGAGGGAACTCCAATAATGCACTGGGCCTCACTGCTTTCTTCACTCTCAATGAAATATTTTTTTTTTGCTGGTCATTAACATCTGTTTGTTCTCTCCCATAGATTGAATCCCCATTGTGCTGTTTGCTCTCTACATGTCTGTTCTTTTCATCTTCTCTGTCCCCTCACCCCCCAGCCAGTCGCAGCAGATGACTGCCCCTCCCTGAGCCTGGTTCTGCTGGAGGTTTCTTCCTGTTAAAAGGGAGTTTTTCCTCTCCACCGTCGCCAAGTGCTTGCTCACAGGGGATCACCTGATTGCTGGGGTCTTTCTGCAACTGTGGGGGTCCCCTCTACAGTTGAAAGTGCTATGAGATTACTGTTGTTGTGAAATGGCGCTATACAAATAAAGTTGAATTGATTAGGGTTAGGGTTAGGGTTCACACTAACCCTAACCCTTCACACCGGGTACTACTTGTGTTTGATTGTTTCTAGCCTTATTTAAGGGCCGTTATTTTCATTTCTTGTTGCTAGAGTCTCAGTTATCATCTCCACCAGAATCACCAGTGGTGCGCTGTAAGTCTGCTTTGTATTTCTGTTTGGATTTTCTGTTTTGCACCGTTTGGATTTGTGTTCTGGTTAATAAATACCACAAACTGCAGTCCAGCGTGTGAATCTCTCCTATCTGCCCTGAAGGGCGATTCATGACAGTCTGATGTAATGCACATACTGGCAAACTATTCATGTTTATTTTATTGATAAAAGTAGGCAGTTGTTAAAGGTAACATTGAAAATTGCTTGTTATGGTTTAGACAAAAAACATAACAAGCTTGCTGTTTTTCCAGTGAGGAATTAATTGCTATTTCCTTTGGTTGCATCCCAGAAGAGAAACTTGACCATTGCTGGTTCAGTAATTACACGAAGAGAAATAAGAAAAAGCAAACTGGGACAATTTCATCAGCAAATATACACCTGTTAAGGCAGATATTCTTTTGAGAAATTCTTCTCATTAAGATGTGATGACATGATAGACACAAGAGCAAGGAACACAAGGGAGATCATTTTAATCAAAGCAAAGAACTGGTGCCATCTTCGAGGGAGAGATGAAGAGTATATGTTTCGGGGGAAGTAGGGAAGGAAAGTGATAGACTGGGAGGAGGAAGTATTAAAGCTTGGCTAATGAGTGGAGCTGAGATGTGTTTGCTCAGCACAGAGAGACTTAGCAGGAAAATGACTGACACAGAGGGCTCCACACTAAGCTTGACCAGATTGGATCTCCTGTTGGTGTGGCAGCATCTCTGGGGATGCCCTACAAACTCGGATGCAGAATGCCACAGAAAAAGCTCCTCTAAACAACAATATTAACATGTCTATGGAGTCAAGGATCAGGAGATGAATGTAAAAAGTCCCAGGATCTTGCTTTCTAGTTCGCTGACTAAACAGTGACTGGAGATGTATGCTAGTTTTAGAAAAAAACAAAACAAAACTGGGTTATAACCTTGACATAAAATCAAGGGAATCTCTTGGACAACATAAGCCTGATGTTATCACTACTGCTAGCAATGCCAATCTGTGAAAAATAATTCAAAGAAATGTTATTTCAAGGTTTCCCACTTCAGCCATGTAACATTCTGCTATAGAGTCAGGGTCACTGTATTTTCCCCAGTGACAAGCTGATCTGTAGCATAGTCCAAAGATGATATATAACAGCAAGCTGGGTTAACTGCTGTAAATAGGCATGTTAAAGCCCCACCTGGGAACCCATTGTAGATGCGGGGTTTTTTTTGTCAAATGTATTGAAATTCTCTTTACATCCTGACAGCCATTGATAATTAATGTGGCATTAAAAAAAAAAAAAAAAAATCCATCCTGGATGGATTTCTTTCCAGGACTGTAAAAAACATCAGCCCTTCACTGCATTCAAACTGAATGAAATGACTGGATAGCTTGGTTAAGTACATGTTGATCCACCCACTACTGCATGCTAACTCTAAAAACGGCTGCTCATAAAGTGTTAACCAGATCTGTGCTTTCCAAGATTTCCTCTCACTGTCTATGCCAGTGTTTTTCTACCTTTTTTGAGCCACAGAACCCTTTTTACACTGAAAAATTCCCATGGGACTCCACCAATTGCCCATTTTCGCATTTCTAATGACAAGTTAGTCTTGTAATTTGTTCATACTCAGCGTGAAATGAGGCATTGTTACATACAAAGGCAATGGAAAGGCACAAACATGCACATTTGCTCTGGGCGACTCAAGTGCACGCAAGCTGTGTCCGCGTGAGTTGGATTTTGTTCAACTCAGACCTGGAGTTCACATATTCTTGCTTGGTCATGATGGTCAATCGGTGCTGGTTTTCCAATGCTGACAAATGAATAAATTTGTTTAAAAATGAGACAGCCACTTAGCGGAGATGTCTCTTATCAGACACACGCTCCAGTGAAGGAAATTATTTACACTGCAGACGTGCTTTTCTTGGATCAAGACTGGTGGACCTCTCAAAGCAAGATGGCTGCGAGTCCACACGCTACGGCTAGACGCTCCAGACTACTGCGCTTGCTTGTGTGTTTTTCCTGCCTTTTTTGTCCTCGTTCTGTGATGGAGTAATTACCTACAGTCACCAGGAACTTCTAGGCATTGGCCACCAACTTAACTCTGACATCTCAAGCGCTTATTCCAGCAATCAATATCACATCCCTGAGGAGACTGCCAGACCTCTGGGCACTCTGTGGATTGTTACTGGGTCCAGCAAGATGTGCAGATGGTGCCAAGAGAGAAAGAAGAAACAAGGCTGCAGGGCTGGCTTCCATGCCCAGCCGCGCAAACAACCCACCAAACCACCGTTACCTTCAATTTTTCTTACCAACCCCAGATCCCTCACCAACAAAGCAATCGGAGATTGCCTACAATCGTTATGTCTGGGACTGTTGTATTCTGATTGTGACCGAGTCTTGGCTTCACCCACTCATCCCAGATGCCACTGTGGAATTACCCGGCAGAGCTACACTCCGTTATGACCACAACGCCGACTCTGGTAAGGGCAGGGGTGGAGGACTCTGGACTTAGCGGCCATATCCTTTCTGTGTAGGCCCTTTTATCTACCCCGCAAGCTAACGGCAGTGTTGTAAGAACTGTTTATGTCCCTCCAGACGCTAGTGTTAGTTTAGCACTCAGCCACCTCCAGCACATTGTTAACAGGCAACAGAAAGATCACCTCGATGCAGTCCACATTATTGCATGGGATTTTAACAAAGCATGCTTAAAGACTGTGCTTCCCAAATTCCACCAACATGTTAAGTGTACCGCAAGAGGAGAAAGAACACTGGCTCATGTTTCCAGCAACATTAAGCATGCCTACAGAGCCACCCCCCTCCCCCACCTTGGACAATCAGACCATCTCTCCCTGATTCTAATACCTGCTTACACCCCCCTCAGGAAGAGTTTCCCCTCAACCAAATAAACAATTAAAAACCTGGCCTGAAAATGCTCTCCCTCAGCTACAGGACTGCTTTAGCTGCACAGACTGGAACATCGAGGACCTGGACTCTTACACCGAGTCTGTCCTCTTCTACATGCTGTGTTGAAAATGTGACAGTCACCAAACACATCTGGGTTTTTCCAAACTGGAAACCCTGGATGACCAGTGAGGTCCAGGCTCTGATCAGAGCCCGCAACTCAGCCTTCAGACAGAGGGACAGCTCTCTGTATAGCACTGCCAGAGCTAACCTAAGAAGATGCATAAAACACAGTAAGAATGCCTACAGGAGGAAAGTGAAGGGCTTCCTCACAGACAGCCCCTGACAGATGTGGAGAGGCATCCAGGCCCTCACCAACTACAGGGGGCAGTAGACCCCAAACATCGGACAGCAGTCTCACTCTGGCAGAGGAGCTTAACAGCTTGTTTGCCCAGTTTGAGCACACCTCCCCCCCTCGCCCCCCTCCCCTCTCTCTCTACAGGTGGATGAGGTGAGGAGGCAACTGAGACCAATGAACCCCCGCAGAGCAGCTGGTCCTGATGGCATCCCAGGAGCGGTGGTCAAAGCATGTGCAGATCAGCTGGCAGGGATCCTCACCCAGCTATTCAACCTCTCCCTGATGCACACCACCGTCCAATCCTGCCTCAAGGCCTCCACCATCATCCCCATCCCCCAAAAGTAAGCAACTGATAGCCTGAATGACTACAGACCCATAGCACTCACATCTGTAGTCATGATGTGTTTTGAGTGACTGGTGTCCCAGCACATCAGGGATGGTCTTCAACCCCCACCAGTTCGCCTACAGGGAGAACCGGTCTACAGAAGATGCCATCGTCATCACACTCCACAGACCACTGAAGATACCTGGAGAACCCAAGGCGCTACGTGAGGATGCTCTTTGTGGACTACAGCTCAGCTTTTAACACCATCATCCTGGACATCCTGATCAGTAAACTGCACCTCCTCCAGATCCCCCACCCACCTGCACCTGGATAAAAAACTTCCTCACCAACTGCCCACAAACAGTCAGACTCAGCCCCCACCACTCCTCCACACTGTCTCTCAGCACTGGCTCCCCCCCCCAAGGCTGCGTGCTAAGGCCTCTACTGTACTCCATGTACACCTTTGTATTCCAACCCACCCAACCACCGTCACTGTGAAGTACGTGGATGATACCAGCTTGGTTGGGCTCATCACGGACGATGACGAACAGGCATACAGGGCGGATGTACAAAATCTGCTGCTGTGATGCCAAGCAAACAACCTGAAACTGAATGTCCAAAAAAACCAAAGAACTCTTACTGGACTTCAGGAAGAACAGACAGGACCATCCCCCCCACCCCCCATAAATGGTGATCTTGTCCCCACCTTCAGGTTCCTGGACACCCACATCTCCTCTGACCTCTCCTGGACTGTCAACACCAAGGCCCTGGTGAAGAAAGCCCAGCAGTGGTTGCACTTCCTCTGTGTCCTGAGGAAGAACAGCCTGGACCAGAAGCTGCTGCTGGCCTTCTACCGCTGGTCAATGGAGAGCATGCTCACCTACTGTCTGGGTGTGTGGTATGCCGGCTCCACGGCCGAGAACAGGAAGGCTGTGCAGAGGGTCATCAACACCAGCCCTCTGCTCTCCCTGGAGGGCATCTCCAGATCCTCCTGCCTCAGAAAGATCAAGGCCATCACAGGAGACCCCTCACATCCCACCCCCCACCTGTTTGACCTGCTTCCCTCTGGACAACGGTTCAGATCAATCGGGTACCACACCTCTAGACCAACAAACAGTTTCTTTCCCTGGGCCATCCGAACTGCAAACAGTCAGAGGCCCCACCCCCCTCCCTCCAAATGCTCACATGCACAGAACTGAGGACCTTTTTAATTATCAGAATAATCACAACTGTCTTTGCACTCCACACTTTCATGTATATTGACCCATCCATGAAACCATTACTATGTATATTTTACATAATCCTTGGGCCACTTTACTCAATTGTGTGTTCTGCACTCTCCACTCTTATGTACATAGTTCATCCGTGAAGCCACTACCATACCTGTGTATATTTCCATAACCCTGGGCTATTTTTATCTCAGTCATGTGTTTAATCCTGTGTTTATATTTAACCGTGTTTTAGCAAATCCTTCTCTCTTACTTTATTGTGCAGTAGCCTGGTGGAGCACCCACAATTTTGTTGTACTGTACAACTGTACAATGACAATAAAGCCTATTCTATTCTCTTCTACTCACCACTCTTTTGGTGGTGGGGGTGGCTGACATCAGGATGTGGTTTTGGGGGGAGGTGGGGGTATAAAGGTGGCCCCACCTCCCCACGAGAGGGTTTTCCATTGAGAGGATGAAGAAGAGGAGGGATTGCATTCGTGCTACCACTTGCTGACATGGAGGAGTCGCTGCAGGAACCAATACACAACAATAGCAAGTTGTTTGCAATTTTTTGGACCAATTAAGAAGTGAAATTAGACAGAGTCCCATGGGACCCTGAGCATTCTCTCATGGACCCCCTGGGATCCGAGGACCCCTGAATGAAAAACACAGGTTTATGCAAAATGTTTTGCATTCTGGTAGTGGCATTTTTAAATTATGCTTAAACTAGCAGCTGCTGATGTCTAAGAAAACAAATTCTGCAACAAAATATCTTATGTCTTGCCTCAAATGTTTTCAGAAACACTTTCCCTGTTTTGCTTTCAAGATGGAAGAGACGGTTCTTTGTTGAGCTGAGAGTTGGGCATTCCAGAAATCCATAACTCACCAATGGTGGGTGTTTCGGTGGAAGTCTCTTGCTTTATGAATACATACGAGATAAGGGACCTGTACATATATAGTGCTTTTTCTAGTCTCAAACACCACTCAAAGCACTTCACTAGTACTAACCCTCTATTCTAAGGGCCTATAGGAGATAGATACTTAGGGACAATTTGGAGTCACCAATTCACCTAACATGCACATCTTTGGATTGTGGGAGGAAACCGGAGCTCCCGGAGTAAACCCACTCAGCACAGGGAGAAGATGGAAACTCCACACAGAAAGGTTCCTACCCCTGCCAGCCTGGGGATTCGAACCTGGAAACTTTTGTTAAAACAGTGCTAACCCCTGTGACACCATGCTGCCCAAATACATCCCCTACTGCGACTGAACATTTCAGCAACAAAGCTGATCTTAACTATCCACAGTTGCTATGTACGGCATGGGAGCTTAGAATTAGTCTAGTCCAGATCATATAAATGGGTATTTGATTGCAGGTTGTTCAATGAAGTTTTCACTTTGAGATTTGATTTGTTAATCAACTAGACTGCTATAGAAAGTTTGCAAATATGAAACTTTATTTAGAAAAGCAAGTCTGATCAAACTGAAATTTTACCAAGAAAGTCAGGATTAAAGCAAACAGGGTATTTAATTCATGGAGGGTTGTTTGGCTTGCCAGTTTCTAACACCAAAGGCTACGTAATTTACCCAGGGCTGATCAGGGTAGCAAATTAACTTGCTATTTTTATGCCCTTTTATCAACTCTAATATTTATAACTATAACAAACCACTTTAATGCCCTACTCAGGTGCTCACAAAGTTTGGACCTTGATGTGGCCTAGATACAAGATTGCCTCCAGTAGTAATCCTATTTCCACCCAAGCCCTCCCCACAAAAAAAAAAAAAAAAAAACAATCAAGAGCCTTGTCCAGCCTGGGCTTCAATGCCAAAGTCAATCATTTCAGCATCGAGACAGCTGCTCTTTGAATCTACTCTACTTTCATTATACTGAGCCTAAGGAGCGAGGCTGTGAAAGGAGGGCACAGACGAGAGGAGAGCAGTCGAGAACTGAAGAGGGGAGCCAAATTAAAAGGCTCCTGTAGTCCCACATGCACTCAGGTCCAATCCCATATTTAATTCAGTGATTGATTTGTTCATTAAAATACATCCCACTACTAATTATTCCATTAATAATCCAACACCTAGTGGAAAAAAAATGCTCCTCATATGGGGGAGAGAATGAGAAAGCGAGAGCAGGAGAGACATTCTTCCTGACAAAAAGGGAAGAAGGTCATTTTTACTCACTGAAAAATCACTACACTGACATATAAACACACATAAATGGGTCATATGAGGACAAAACGATGAAAAAAAACCTGGATCCCTCTTCACCCATGGAAAGGAATATGTAAAAAAAATATTAAAAAATTAATAAATGTAGTTAATAGTTAATATCAGAAATGTAGATGATGCAGTAGCAAAAAGTATAAATTATGTTATTTATTATTTATGTACAAAATAAAATGACCCATGGAACCCCTCATTAGATGTGTCCGAAAATGAAAGATGTCCAACGTCGTCCAATCTGATCAGAAATGTAGGAGTCATAGCAGTGACGACATGTCAAACGAACGGACGGACAAACGAATAAATGGACGGACGGATGGACGGGTCAAAAACATTACACCGGAGTGGTGGCCTAGAGGTAGAGCATCTGCCCCACAACCGGGAGGTCGGGGTTCAAGTCCCGGCCGGGTCATGCCAAAGACCATATAAAAATGGAACTTGCTGCCGTCCAGCTTGGTGCCCAGCAAAAATGAAACGAAGGAGGGAAATGTGGGCGGCAGTGGCTCAGAAGGTAGAGCGGGTCATCTAAGAACCAGAGGGTTGGTGGTTCGAATCCTGCTGTTCCCATACATCCTGCTGTTGACCCTGGGCAAGACACTTTACCCACCTTGCCTCCAGTGTCCATGACACTGGGTATGAATTAGTGGTCGGAGAGGCCGTTGGCATGGATTTGCTGCCCCAGGGCAGCTGTGGCTACAGCAGCAGCTTACCACTACCATTGTCTGTGGAGTGAATGAATAATGAATCCATTGTAGAGTGTCTATGAAAAGCGCTATATAAAATCTGATGCATTATTATTATTACTACGCTCCATGACTTCATTGCGGAGGTGTAAATAATAAAGGGAAGGGAATAAAAAGATAACATTAAAAGGGAATTAAATCTAAGGAAAAGGCAGAAAATCAGGGGAAGGACAAAGAAACATAGGGAAAAAAAGATTTATATGGAAAATAAAAATAATAAAGGGGAGAAAAAAATGGGTAATAGGAAACCGGAAAAGAACAAGAACAAAAGGGAAATTAATGAAAATAAGAATGAAAAAGAAGGGAAGAAAAAATAAAGAAACTCCATGAAAAGAAGGGTAAAAGGAAGAGTCAGTGAGGTGTGAGGTAATGACATGATGAACCAAGAATAGAGAGGAAAATGATTATAACAGGGAACAAAAGGGAAATGTTGGTCAAAGAAAAGAAACAATGTGAGAAGACACGAAAACAAGAGAAATAAAGACCAGAGCAGGATAAAACAGAAAAATTAAGCAAAGGAAGACAAGGAAAGAAGAGCGAAAAGGACAGAGGAAAGACAGGAGAAAAGGAAGGAAAAAAGGAAGCTGGAGACTAATAAATTAGAAGCTATTCACACAATCTAAAGAGGCCTCTGTGAGCACTCTGTGTTATGTGAGCTCTGCTATACCAGCGTCAGTCATTGTGTGTGTGTGTGTGTGTGTGTGTGTGTGTGTGTGTTGGCGCGCGTGCGCGGGGCAGTGGGAGTGGAACAGCCCTGAGTGTGGCTGTAGATTAATGGGGGCCATTATCTCAATGCCCAAAACACTCAGTGATGAAGAGTCACTGCCTGGCGACAGGCCTCGGCCAATCAATTTGTGGCGCAGCAGTCACCTGCCCGGGTCAGAGCCCACATACGGCTGCCTGTTTGTGCTTCTGCTGTTGTGGCAGCGGTGGTTTGTGGTGGCGGCGGAGGGCTGGCAAATTGCCACTAATTTACAATAGCGGCGGAAGAGCAGAAGAAAGCCCTTTTTCTCTGATGATTATATGGTAACATGCCCAGGTCCGTGACTGGAATGATAACGCTCTCAAATCCTTTCTTTTGGGTTTCAAAATGGGTTTACTTGTTTCACACTGGTGGCTGTATGGTACAGTATACCCCAGTTTAATTTCAGCAGAGTTCCCCTTCAAGGTCACCGCCTTGTGCTTCTCCAGATCACTTCCACCTCTGAGTCCAACTGGCCTGACACTGATGTTGAGGGGGATCTCTGGTGATGAGAGCCAGACCAAAGGCAGCAACTGAGAGACCAAACACGGTCGCCAGGGTGCACACGGCCCATCGGGTCACGAGTGGTAAAATGGGTAACCATACGTGTGTTAAAAAGCCAAAGGAGAAAAAAACTGAAAGGAGAAGCAGCAGTTTGCATGAACGTAACAAAAAAGAAATTACTTAGAAAGGAGTCCAGAGCAGTTAACCAGGCACTGTACTACCTGTGATGCAACATAAATGTAACATTCGAGCTGAACTCTCACATTTGTTTGATTAATAACATATATGCACAGCAAATTCACTACAGATCATTACAAATACTTCACATCACAAATACTCTGGAAGTAATAAGTAGTCAAGCAGTAAGGGAAAAAAGAAACTGAATAGTGAAAAAAGATATATTGGTAATTCTTTTATTATTGCATTGCAATTGAATCATAATTGCCTGCAAATATCCAAACGTTGTTCCAAATAAGGGAGAAACAATATCATTTCAGAGGAACATGTAGATTTCAAAAACCTTCAGTGAGAACTACCACCAAGCAACACTGTGTCTCAGTGCAAGGAGTCAGACTGTGGAACGCTTCTGGACCTGAATTAAAATCATGTACAACGCTTGGACAATTTAAACAAAAACTAAAGGTAGAAATACTCCAAACATATATACAAGATGACATGTAAAATCACATAAGGATTATCATGTTCAGTCTGTGTTGTGCTGTTGCTTAGATTTTTGTCACGTTTTGTCTTAGTTTTGTTCTGAATTGTAATCGCTCTTGTTTTTCTTTTGAATTCTTGGATGGAACATGGGTGGGCAATATAAGGTGCGGCTTCAGTCATCACCCATTTCGGAAAACTTACATTAAGCTGCATAATCAGAGGAGTTATTGTTTGATTTGACCTTGTAAGATGTTCTTTTTTTTTCTTTCCCCTTTGTTATATTATTCTGTTCCTTTCTTTTAATCTTTACTTTTAATCTATCTGAAATAAAGATTCATTCATTCATAATCAAATAAAATCCTGAGGTGGATAGAGATTCTCATCCCTGACAGGCAGCACAGTGGAACAGTGGTTATCTGCTGCCGTACAGCTAGAAGGCTCTTGGTTAGGTTCCAGAGTCACAAGCCTTTTAGCGTGGAGTTTGCATGTTCTGTCTGTGTTTTGCAGGTGAAGTGCGGGTGCTCGGGTTTCCTCCCACATTCCAAAGACATGCATGTTACTGTAGGTTAATTGGTTATTCTAACTTGCCCTGAGTTATCCGTCTCTGGTAAACCTATAGAACAGAGGGTTAATGTTAATGTTTACTATTGAAATGCTCTGAGTACAGGCCCTCAATTACTTTTACCCACAATATTTAGGGCCCACTCACACTATGAAGGTTGTCCAGAACTTAAGCATTTTTTGAAAATACATTTTGATTTCTCTGGGCCATCCTTAACCATGACCAATTTCCCTTGCTTTTGTCCTGTGTGGAGAGGTCAGCTTTAGTGTGGAGCAGTTTCTACAACAGGCAGTGGTCGTGCACTAGAAACAATGTGTGTGGCAAAGCTGGGGGGGTGGGAGGGGAGGCAGTTACCCTTGGCATCACAAGTGAGTGTGTCCTAAGAATAAAACTGTGAAATATTGTTGATAAGGCGGGATTCCCTTGCATCTGATTTAATTGTTTGAGATTGCTTTAAAAAATGTTGCTGAAAGATTTTGAACCAGTTCTGTCTTTAGCCGGAATTTTAAAAAGGAAAATAGTACCATAGGTTTGCCTGTGGCAACTGCTTAATCTTAAAGCCCAGAAAACTCAAAAAGTCCTCTTTATACTTTCTTTACCAGTTATAGACACCATGTTTCACAGTTTAAAGAGTTCAGCAGCACAGCCTGGCCCCTGTAGCCTTTTTGTGCAGTCCCCTACATGGTTTAATAAAACACGAGCATTTGTTTTTTTGACAGTACTGAAAATAATACTGAAAACAACCTTTTAGATCTCTAAATACCAAAAGAACTGTGTGTACCCCTCCTAGTGTAATGAAAACACAAAATTCTCCTCTTATAACCCACCCTGCTCACAAGATTTGGTTCTCCCTTTTTGTCAAATTAAAATGAAAGTCAGTGCCCTACACTATGTACTGGCAAGGCAAGCAAATGCTTGGGGCCGCAGGTCAGAAGGGGCCCCCGAGGGCTGACCAACTTTGAATCACTACAGCAGTGTGGCGAGTCTGCAATGACGGTGGTAGTGTGGGGGCATGGTGTGGGACTTCTCCACCCAGACAAGAAGGCAACTGGGGAAGGGGGGAACAATGGACCAAAAGAGGAGGTGTCACCGGGGGGTATCAGACGGGACAGTAAGGACTATGCCCCCCTCCCCCCCCGGGGAGAGGAGTAAATGCCAGAGCTGCTGGAAGAAGAAGGATGTGAGAGCAGCGCAGGCATTATGTCATGTTAATGTGCCACACAGGCTTTGTTCTAAACACAACGTATGATGGTCGGAAGTTCCGGGTCTCAATGCATGGTATTAAAGATATAAAAGAGGAATGCACAGAGACCCGGGAGCTCTTTTACTGTACTGTATGTTGGAGATGGAATAAAGTTTCTGTGTCATCCAGCTCGTTGCCTCGCCTGCCTCCTTTCTCCACGTTGGTGACCCTAAGACATGCAATGGAAAGTGAGCCGAGCACCGCCCTGGAGACTGCCTGGAGGGAGAGCACCAGCGCTGCGTGCATGGTCTCAGTCCAGATCCCAGACTTCTGGCTTCCCAACCCGACCGCGTGGTTCTTGCACATAAAAGCCCAGTACGCACTTTGCGGGATAACAACGGACGATATCAAGTATTACTACATGGTCGCTGCGCTGGATGCACGCAACAACACAACAGGTGACGAGCCTGCTCCAGGAGTCGCCGGCCCAAGGAAAATATGACGCGTTCAAGAGGACGCTTCTCCAGCGCTATACCCTTTCTGACAGTAAGAGGGCAGAGAGACTCCTAATGCGTTCGGAGTTAGGGGACAGGTCAGCAGTGGAGCTTATGGACAGCATGTTGGTGCTGAGGGGGAATGACAACAAATCTTTCCTGTTCACCCACTTGTTCCTCAGGAACCTACCAGCTACAGCGAGGGTGATCCTGGCCAACTCGCCGTGGCTGGTTGCTAAGGACTACCGTGCCCTGGCACAGGGAGCAGACCGCATCATTTTGGCAATCAGAACTCTCAGCATGCAGACAGTGGCACCGGCATCCATGAGGGACTCTAGCGAGGTCGAGGAGCCGCTCGTGGTAGCTGGGACGGACACCAGAAGACAGAGGAAAGGGGCGATCTGTTTTTATCATTGCCGTTTTGGCTCAACTGCCCAACGCTGCCTGTCGCCATGCCAATTTAAGAAGCCGGGAAGATAGCACGTTCAGAATTCAGTGGCAGCTGCAACCGATGGCGACAGGAACAGACTGCTTTATGTCACAGACACACATTTGGGGAGATGGTTTTTGGTGGACTCCGGCTCCCAGAAGAGCCTCATCCTGCCGGTCAAGGCAGACAGGGTGGCAGGACGCAGCGGTCCTGAGCTCACGGCCGCCAACAGATCCACCATCAGGAAATTTGGCGAGTGGACACTGATGATATGCTTACATGGACGCAACTTTCAGTGGGACTTTGTGATAGCTGCATGTTCCGGCCCTATTTTAGGCTCAGATTTTTTATGCGCTTATGGGTTGTTAGTCGATGTTGCTAATAGCAGATTAGTGGACACTGTCGCTTTTACCTCACTGCCCTGCACAGCTCGGGGAGCTGGGTCGACAACACTAGCAAACGTTAGAGCTCCAGGGGGTAAGCACCAACATTTGCTCACACAGTTCCCAGCACTCAAGGTCCCGACTTTATCGGCTACGGTAACGAAACACGAGGTCAAACACTTTATAAAGACAAAAGGCCCGCCGGTGTCTGTGCGACCGCTGCGTTTGGACGCAGCTAAACTGGCTAGCACGTGAGAGGAGTTTGCCAACTTAGAGCAGCTGGGCATCGTCAGGCGCCCCAACAGCCTGTGGGCATCCCCGCTACACATGGTGCCTAAAGCCGACGGGTCATGGCGACTGTGCGGCGATTTACGGCACTTCAATAACGCCACGGAACACGATCGTTATCCCATTCCGCACATCCAGGTTTTTTCCATGCACCTGGCCGGGGCGCGTTTTTTTTCGAAAGTGGATCTGGTCTGCGGATACCATCAGGTTCTGGTGCTTGCAGAAGATGTTCCAAAAACAGTGGTAATAACTCCTTTCAGCCTTTTCAAGTTTTTATGCATGCCATTCAGATTAAAAGGCACTGCAGACTTTCCATAGGATGATGGACACAGTGCTTTGTGACTTGTCCTTCATTTTTGTCTATGTAGACAACATTCTGGTAGCTAGCGCGTCTGAGGAGGAGCACATAGCCCATCTCAAGACGGTTTTCCAGAGGTTGGAGGCATACGGGCTGATAGTTAACCCGGCGAAGTGCCAGTTTGGTGTCCCAGAGATTGATTTTTTGGGCCACCGCGTTTCGCCAGAGGGCGCAATTTCGTTACCGGAAAAGGTGCGCACTGTGTTGGACTTTCCATGTTCGCAGACTGTGAGAGCACTACAGGAGTTTTTGGGAATGGTTAATTTTTATAACTGTTTCCTTCCCCAGGCAGCCCAGCTGATGCAGCCGTTGTATGCCGCACTTGAAAAGAAGCCCGCGGAAGCCATCAACTGGACTCCCGAGCAAGTCCAGGCTTTTACTAACGGCGAAACAGCGCTTGCGGATGCCGCGTTGTTAACCCACCTGGATCTGTCTGCACGGATAGCGCTCACTACGGATGCATCTGATGTTGCCATAGGGGCAGTGCAGTGGTGGAGCAGTACGTCTCAGGCTCATGGCAGCCGCTCACATTTTTTAGCCAAACTTTGCGTGACAACGAATGCAAATACAGCACGTTTGATAGAGAATTGCTGGCTCTCCACCTGGTGACACGCCATTTCCAGTTTTGGTTAGAGGGGCGCGAGTTCACTGCTGTTGTGGACCATAAGCCGCTGACGTACGTGATGGCCAAGGTCTCGGAACCGGGGTCGGCCAAGTAGCAGCGGCATTTGGCCGCGATTTCAGAGTTTACTACCGACATTCAACACGTCGCCGGTAAGCTCAACGTCGTGGCCAATTGTCTGTCATGCACGTTAGTCTCCCTAGTCTACATGGGAATAGATTTCCCCGTGATGGCCGCGGAGCAAGCTGGGGACATGGACATTTGTGCGCTCCAGTCTGTGCCTACTGGGTTAAGGCTGGAGAGCAGGGTGGTGAAAGAAGGGTGCCCTCACTTGCTCTGCGATGTCTCCACTGGCTGCCTGCACCTGGTGGTTCCAAGCTCTTGGCGCCGTCGCATTTTTGAGTCGGTCCACTCCCTTTCATACCCAGGAGTGCACGCTCCGGTGAAGCTAGTGGGGGCAGAATTCGTCTGGCCGCACTAGCGCAAGGACGTGAAAGAGTGGGCAGCAGCTTACATCGCGTGCCAGCGGGCCAAAGTGCACAAGCACACCAGAGCCTCCCTTGAGCAGTTCCAAATCCCAGCCAGGAGGTTCGACCACGTCTATGTGGATTTGGTGGGATCCCTCCCGCTGTTGCAAGGTTTTACGCACCTTTTAACAATCGTGGACTGCACCACGCGCTGGCCTTAGGTGGTCCCGCTGGCTTCTATCACGTCCGCAGAAATGGCTCGTGCTTTTTTGTTGGCTTGGGTGGCACGGTTCGGATCACTGTCGGATATCACTTCCAACAGGGGTCAACAATTCATTTCGGAACTCTGGTCCGCGATGGCCCAGAGCCTGGGGGTCAAAATTCACTGCACTACCGTGCACAATCCCCAGGTTAATGGATTATGCTAGCATTTTCATAGGTCACTTAAAGTAGCGCTCAGAGCTTTGCTCACGGATGCAAATTGGGTCGACTGCCTACCCTGGGTTCTTTCAGGGTTGCGCTCCGCACCTAAGGAGAATTTGGCAGCCTCCCCGGCAGAACTCGTTTTTTCTCAGCCGCTATAGATCCCCAGAGAGTTTTTACCGGAAAACCCCGCACCCGAGGCTGATACACCCATGCAACTTTTGCACAGTACGGAGGCTTTTAAAGTACCGGGCCCGGTCCACCATTGTTTTCCCCGCACCTTCGTCCCAAAAACCTTGCATAACGCCAGTTTTGTTTTTGTCAGGCACAATGCGCACTGGACTCCACTGCTCCCACCGTACGACAGACCGTTCAGGGCGTTGGAACCTGGGGTGAAGCATTTTGTGTTAGACTTGGGGGGCGTAGGGAGACAGTCTGCATCAACAGGCTGAAGCCCGCTTTTGTGTTGGCAGACGAGCAGGTGGTGTTGGCCCAAACTCCCCAGCGCGGACATCCACCAACGGTGGGTGTCCGCAGGGGAGCAGGGCGGTTCGACTGGATTGGCGACCCCCCGCTACAGCCGCTATGGGTGCCGGCTCAAGCCCAAAGGGCGGCGGGGGGGGGGGGGGGGTTAATGCCCTTTCTGGGTGTCCGGGGGGTTGGGGGGGCTATGTGGGGGCATGGTGTGGGACTTCTCAGAGAAGAAGGCAACTGGGGAAGGGGGGAACAATGGACCGAAAGATGAGGTGCCACCGGGGGGTATCAGACGGGATAGTAAGGACTATGCGCCCCCCGGGGAGAGGAGTAAATGCCGGAGTTGCTGGAAGAAGAAGGGTGTGAGAGTGATGTTGGCGTTATGTCATGTTAATGTGCCACACAGGCCTTGTTCTAAACACAATGTATGATGGTCGGAAGTACCGGGTCTCAATGCATGGTATTAAAGATATAAAAGAGGAATGCACAGAGGCCCAGGAGCTCTTTTACTGTACTGTATGTTGGAGATGGAATAAAGTTTCTGTGTCATCCAGCTCGTTGCCTCGCCTGCCTCTTTTCTCCACAGTAGTGCAGAACTCCCTAAAGGGGCCCCACCCCCACCTCTCACTCTCCCAAGTCCAGGGACTGCTTTAGGAAGCTCATTCAACTGACCCAGACTTTGTGCTTATAACCCCACTCAACAGAACTGAAAGCTGCGATGAGAGTTAACAGGTATCACAAAGGCAGCTAGAAGCTTCCTCTGTCAACCCCGGCTTTGTGTGTTAGGCTCTGTGTGTGTTCACACACTGAAAAAAAAAAAGATTTTTTTGACCTTGTAATTATTGCATTGTCTATTTACTAAATTTTATATAGAATTATCATTTCAGTGTTTTAATTTAAATCATCACTTAATTTGACGTGGTACTTGATGTTTGATAGTAATTTTGTATTATTCTTTCTTTATGTAGGCCAAATATTATTTTTAAAATCAAGTAACATTTATTAAACAGAAAAACAGTAATTTATTGACCTTACAAAAGCTAGTAAAAGTTACTTATTTTATGGCAGTGAGGGGGCATTTTGAACTGGTTTCAAAGGTTCTCTGCAGCTAAGGAATAGACGGTGAAAAAAAAAGTGAACTGATAGGAGTACAAGCATGACAGCTGTGACTGACACCCATTAGTTCTAAAGGCTGGGATGGAGAAGGTGTGCTCTCCGGGTAGAGAAGAGCGACGAGGCACTGCTTCTGACCACTGGTGGCCCCTGAAGGACCAGACTGGAGAGGAGGTGGTGATGGACGAAAGCACTCCAGACGGAGACAAGTCAACACTGAGGAAACGAGCGAGGAGACCGACAAAAGTGACTGGCACGGACAGAACAACTTCTGGGCAGTGGAAAGTGGACCGCCAGAAGCCAGTTTGCCAAGGCAGCATCCTAGACCCTGCAAAGCCAGAGATCTGCTAAATAGGTAAATTTGTTCTCTTTATTCATGTGGTGCTTTGAGGTCTTCTTCTTCTTTTAGATTTGATTGGTGGTTGGCAACCAGCTCACAGGTGCATTACCGCCCCTGACTTGATAACTTTGTATAAGGAGCTCTGAACATCTCCTTATGTGTGAAAAATTTATCCATCCTTATCATGGTGCGGTCCTCGCAGACCACTAATGAGACGCTATAGGCAGCCGTAGAGTTTGCATATTTATTAAAGGAAGACAAGGATACAAAATAATGAGCCACGTGGGGCAAAACACAAATAAAGACTAAGACTAGGACACACCAACGATAAACTGAGAACTAGGAAGACTGACAGGAGACAAGGATGAAGAAGATGGAGGACAAGCTGCAACAGAGCGACATCAGCGGGGTCTGGAGAAACCTCAAAACCATCTCTGGGCTCCAGAATACGAGTGGGCGAACAACCTGAATCTGTTTTTCAATAGGTTTGACCAACCGCCCTCCCCCCTGTCTGCACAACAACCACTGCTGCCTCTAAAGAAATCAAGTCCTGCTGCCCACTCCCCACTCCACCAACAACCCCCCACTCCCAACACACAGCCCCCCATCCTGACCCTGACCAGGACCCAGGTGAGGACGGAGCTGAGGAAGATCAAGGCGAGGAAGGCGTCGGGACCGGACGGCATCAGCGCAAAGCTCCTCAAGTCCTGTGCAGACCAGCTGTGTGGGATTGTGACGTATATCTTCAACCTGAGCCTGAAGCTGGGGAGGGTACCACAGCTGTGAAAACATCTTGTGTGGTACCTGTACTAAAAACTTCCCACCCCAAAGACCTGAACAGCTACAGACCGGTGGCCTTGACGTCCCACTTGATGAAGACCCTGGAGAGACTGCTCCTTGCTCACCTCCGCCCCCTGGTGGAACCAGCGATGGATCCACTCCAGTTCGCCTACCAGCATGGCATTGGGGTGGAGGATGCGGTGATCTTCCTCCTTCACCGTTCTCTGTCCCACCTGGAGAAGCCCGGGAATATGGTGAGGATCATGTTCTTTGACTTCTCCAGTGCTTTCAACACCATCCAACCGATGATCCTGAAGGACAAGCTGCTGCGCGCAGGGGTGGACCAGCACCTGTCATCATGGATCCTGGACTACCTCACGAACCGGCCTCAGTTTGTGAGAACCCGGGACTGTGTGTCCGACACGATCATCAGTAGCACGGGGGCCCCCCCAGGGAACGGTGCTGGCTCCCTTCCTGTTCACTCTTTATACTGCGGACTTCTCACACAACACAACACACTGCCATCTACAGAAGTTCTCTGATGACTCTGCGATCGTTGGCCTCATCTCCAATGGAGATGAAGCTGAGTACAGAGGGCTTATCCAGGACTTCGTGGACTGGTGCCATCGCAACTGCCTCCAGATCAACGCGAGAAAAACTAAGGAGCTGGTGGTGGACTGCCGCAGGCATGGGCAGCCCCTCACAGCACCAGTAAATATATAGGGAACAGACATTGAGATGGTGACAGCCTATAAGTACCTGGGTGTTCATCTGAACAATAAACTAGACTGGTCACACAATACTGATGCACTCTACAAGAAGGGACAGCGCAGACTGCTCCTGCTGAGGAGACTCAGGTCTTTTGGTGTACAAGGCGCGCTGCTGAAGACATTCTATGACACGGTGGTGGCATCAGCCATCACTTTTGGAGTGGTCTGCTGGGGCAGTGGCATTACTGCAGCCGATAGGAAGAGACTGAACAAACTGATCAAGAAAGCTAACTCTGTCCTGGGGCAGCGCCTTGATCCGGTGGAGGAGATAGGAGAGAGAAGGACGGTGGCTAAACTGTCATCTCTGCTGGAGTCCGAGTTCCACCCTATGCAGGACATACTGAATGCACTGAGGAGCTCATTTAGCAGCAGACTACATCATCCCAGGTGCACAACCGAGAGGTTTCGCAGGTCCTTCCTACCAACGGCTGTCAGACTGTACAACCTAAGCAGGGCTGCTCGCAGAGATAGCAAAAAGACGTAACAAACTAATAGTTTTTTGAATGCAAAAGATGCAATAGACTTACACAATGGTCCCCCTCCGGTATACAACTAGGAAAATACCGGTCGCTATGGAGAGTGAGAATATGTATGGGCACATAATCATACCATGTAGGATAACTAAGTAGACAGTTGTGCTGTTTCATCCCATCTAGCAACAATGCTCTGCACTGTGTGTGTTTATATATTTACATATTTATTCCATCTAGCTACAATGCTCCGCACTGGGTGTGTTTATGTTTATATATCTATATATTTATTCCATCTAGCTACAATGCTCCGCACTGTGTGTTTATATATCTACATATTATTCCATCTAGCTACATTGCTCCGCACTGTGTGTTTACATATTCATATATTTATTCCATCCAGCTACAATGCTCTGCACTGTGTGTCTGTGTGTGTGTATATATATATTTTATAGTAATATGTACATATGTATATTAGCTGCTCTTGCTTGCTTGTTTTTTTTTTTCTTGCCTTCTGATTGTTGCTCTGAGTGTTGCTATCCCTGTGCTGTTGCAATCCTGGAATTTCCCCGTTGTGGGACTAATAAAGGCTTATCTTATCTTATCTTATCTTATCTTATCTTACATGCGAATAGTGAGGGCGGAACCTAACGCTGAAAGGAACTGGCTTCGGACGTAGGGAAACCAGTCTGGATAAGGCGAGGTCGCAGCCCCGAGCGACAGAAGCCGCTCCCTTAAATAGGGCAAGTTAATTAATCAGCTGATGAGACGTCATCAGCTGAATCAAATCAACGCCAGCTGTCACTGCTGAGCTCGGCTCTGACAGCCGGAAGCCCCGCAGAGACGCTGTCAAAATAAGAGCTCAGAGAGCCCTCAAGGAATTAATAAAGAATGGGAAGAAAATATTGCATAACCCGAGCGCGGACGAGCTTGGCGCGCAGACCATGACAGTCCTCATGCGAGGAATGGCTAGGCAGTTCTAGTGTATGCCCGTAGAAAGCAAGTATTCCTGTCTGAAACAGGTAGCCCAATCAGGCTTTGCAGGCCCAAACGTAGGCTGTGTTTGAAAGTGGAATACAGAGGTGTAGCCTATATGTAGGCAATCACACATGTTAGACTCTGACAAATATGAAAGGGACTGAACTGAGATTTATTTGATTGTATGAATATTAATTGCAGAATAATTGAAAATGAATGGGACATCCAATATTAGCCACTGTTTAAGAACTGCTTGTTTATTTTTTTTTTTTTGTCAGATCACTTTTTTGTGTGATCTTTCGTGAGTTATATTCATAAATGTTGTATTTTGCACTTTGGGGAATGGGAGTTGTTCAGTCACCATTATAATTTAGTTTATATGTGTAGTTTATAGTCTATTGTCAATGAAGTCATACAGTACTATAAAAGGACACGTTTACAAATATTTGAGACCCACTGTAGTGCTTCCTTTTATATTTTAGCAGTATAAGCGACTTTTGCCTCTCGGCTCGCTCAAAGCATCATGAGAACGTGGCTACCAAACATGCTCTATCAATACATTTAATTTATGGAAAGTTCCTGATCTACGAGCATATTGTATGCATAGGGGTCTTCCTGGCTGTACCTGCAAACGCAAGGATGAACTAGTTGCGCTTGCATTCACGGCCACGTTGCAGAAATTGGCCAAATGGCCCTCCTGTATGTACGCTGACATAGCAGATTTTTTGTTGTCAAAGGACCAAGCACCCTTACTTGCGAGACTCTGAAACGACTACAAAGAAGGTAAGCGAGTGGTTTGACAGCTCAACTTTGGTTTTGTCATTTTGATGAAATTTCACTACAAGGCATAGCCTGCTTACTTAGATCTATAGATCGATACTACTATAGTTTAAGTACCACATGTTTTCAGTGATATGCAATTTTATTTTATACCGGCCTACTCATCAATGGCCTTAATTACATGTGTGTGTAGATCAAGCTTCATTACCAATATACAAAGAACTATATCCTAGATCCAGGCCTGCCTGTCTGTACCTACTACTTCAGGGTTTAGACTCCTGTCAATTAGGCTAGAACTTGAACAACACACAACACTATTTAATTATGTTATAATATAGACTTACTGCTTTAATCCAACAATTACGTCCGTCTGGATCCTTCAGCTCCGTGGGGAATGTATATAACATGAATAGCGGCGGACATGTGCACACGTTGGTCCCAAAATTACACGCATGTATGCTGCAAGTTTGCTTTTTCCACCACTCTAGATGATACATGCCGTTCCCACACTTCACTGCAGCACAATGTGCACCTGGCATAATGGCGATTTAAAGCTTGAAGCAGACTTTAAACGGCAGTTGTTCAGGTGTGACAGTACTGTCTCTTTACAAAAGCAAGGCGGCTTCCGGAATGTTTGGTAGTCGTGAACTTTGAACTCACATAGTCCGCACATGTGCACTCGTAATGTGGAAGTTGCTTATTATAAGTACAAAACACCAAACAATATTATTATTATTATTTGTATTTGTATCTTGATTACTTTATTGATCACTAGAAGGAAATTCAGGGCATCCATGTATGGCGCCAATCCCTTCAGCAGTCACACACACGCGTGCGCGCAGACACGCACGTACTTGGCTGCAAGTTTTGCATCAGTGCTGCCCATGTGTCTGTAAATATTTAAATAAAATTGATTTATTTCGTTACTTGGACATTTTTGCGCACGGTGGGACACCGGTGTTGGCCGGTTAACAGAAGTCTCAGCTGCTGCTTTACCCATGTGTTAGTGATGTCATTGCGGCACCACGGGTCCCTGGCAGCGGGTCCCGACAGCAACCCCCCCCCCCCCCCCCCCCCCTGTTGTCTATGGCAAACACAGCCATAAGACCTACGCAACTTTATGGTATATATTTGGACTGAGTGGCTCCATACTCGTGGATGCAAACCCTGGCAACCTCAGCAGCAAAGCACTTCTAAAATCTTTGTTTGTGAAGCGTTGTGGTGACTGACAGGTCATGATGCCGTGTTATCCAATGAGCATGGTCGTAATGCCGCTATTGTCCAATCAGCATGGCCGTGATGCGGCGTATTCTCCAATGAGCATGGAGTCAATCCAAAACCCCGCCCACACTTCTTGAAGCCAGGGGGGTAAAGACACAGAGCGGTCACACAGCGGTGGCTAAACTTTTATTGATAAAAATTACATATTTTGAACGAGGGACTCCATATTTGGGGATGCACACCCTCGTAGCTTCAGCAAAGTATGGAAGTCAGGTTATTTCGCACCTCAGACAGAGACAATGAATACACATGGGAGAACAATGCCCAAGAGGGTGAGAGGGGGTTGAATGAAGTGTAGTGTAAATATCATGCTGTGTATGAGGAAGTGCCTTGAAGCTTGTGAAGGTGACTTGTTATATAGAGAGGAGTGCTTGCTGTAACCAGTCATTCTGTGTGCTTGTGAGATGTGAGTGTGTAATAAATTGTCTGACATGAAGCTGCCTCTTCATTTACACACTCCACACTGGTGACCCAAGACGTATTATGGAACACAAGGCGAGAACCCCGGAGCCGGCCCGGTCGGGAAGCCCCAGAGATGCAGCAGCCATTCCACAGACAGCCAGGACTGGAACCCCCAGCAGCGCGTGTGCAGTTTCAGTCAAGCTACCGGATTTCTGGCAGCACAACCCGCGCTCTTGGTTCCACCACACCGAGGTCCAGTTCGCCCTACGGGGAGTAATGGCAGACGACACCAAGTTCTACCATGTGGTAGCAGTGCTGGACTCCCGCACAGCCCAGCAGGTAGCGAGCCTGCTCGATCAGCCACCAGCCAGCAACAAATATGAGGCGCTCAAGGCTGCACTCACCCAGTGCTACACGCTCTCGGAGTGTGAGAGAGCGGAGAAGCTCCTGGCGCGGACCGAGTTAGGAGATGGGTTGGCCGTAGACCTGATGGAGAAGATGCTGGCATTGATGGGTACGGACGACGGGCACTTTCTGTTTGCCCACCTTTTCCTCCGGAACCTCCCAACAGAAGCAAGAGTGGTTCTGGCCAATTCGCCGTTGCTGGCCGTGTGAGACTACCATGCGCTAGCCCAGGAGGCAGACAGGATCATCCTCATCACCAGGGCAATTATAGTCAACGCGGCGGCAGCGGAGCCCAGCGAGACGACCAGGGGAGGCGAGGAGCCACCGACGGTAGCGGCAACGGGGGCCAAGGAGCGCCAGAGAGACACGCTCTGCTTCTACCACCGCCGCTTCGGAGAGAACGCGCCCAGATGTGCACCACTGTGCCACTTCAAGCACTCGGGAAATGCCAAGGCCAGCAGTCAGTAGCAGCTGCGACCACTGGTGAAGAGAACAAGCTGCTCTATGTGACGGACTCGTGCTCGGGGAGACGCTTCCTCGTCGACACCGGAGCCCAGAAGAGCATCATCCTGCCGTCCTACACTGACCAGCTGGCAGGACCTAGCGGCCCCGGAATGGTGTCAGTAAACGGCTTGGAGATTAAGACGCTCGGTGAGAGAACACTGACCTTATCTCTACATGGCCGCTCGTTTGAGTGGACTTTTATCATAGCAGCACTGTGTTGCCCGCTCCTGGGCGCTGATTTTCTGTGTGCACATAGTTTACTTGTGGATGTTGCTAACAGGCGCCTGGTTAATGCACTGTCCTTTGAATCTCTCCCCTGTATAGCTCAAGGGACCCGGCCAACAGCACAAGCCAGCATCACAGCTCCAGGTGGTAAGTTCCACGCACTGCTCACTCAATTTCCAGCACTCACGGTCCCAACGTTTTCGGCGGCCATCGCTAAACACGGGGTGGAGCACTTTATCACCACCACCGGGCCGCCTCTTTTTGCAAGACCTCGGTGCTTGGACGCAGCTAAACTGGCCATAGCGCGCGAGGAGTTCGCCAACCTGGAAAGGTTGGGCATCATCAGGTGATCAAACAGCCCATGGGCATCCCCGCTACACATGGTCCCTAAGGCTGAGGGATCGTGGCGACCGTGCGGTGATTTCCGCAGGTTGAACAACGCCACAGCCCACGACCGCTACCCAATTCCCCACATACAGGATTTTTCCGTTCACCTCGCCGGAGCACGCGTTTTTTCTAAAATAGACCTAGTCTGCGGTTACCACCAGGTCCCAGTGCACACCGTGGCAGATTTCCCCGGCCTCAGACGGTCAGGGCACTGCAGGAATTTTTGGGGATGGTGAATTTTTATAACCGTTTCCAACCATTGTACGCCGCGCTCAAGAGACAGAAACCTGCGTCCAGTGGTCCCGGTCGTGTGGTGCCACCGCGTGTTTGAGTTGGTTCACACTCTGGACCGCACCATGCGCTGGCCAGAAGCAGTCCCGCTGGCGGCAACCATGTCCGCGGACGTAGCACGTGCTTTTTTTAACAGCATGGGTGGTGCGTTTTGGAGTCCCGTCGGACATTACGTCTGACAGGGGCCTGCAATTTGTTTCCGACCTCTGGTCCGTGATGGCCCGCAGCCTGGGTGTTGCAGTTCATCGCACAACCGCGTACAACCCACAGGCCAATGGGTTATGCGAACATTTTCATAGATCACTGAAAGCAGCACTCAGGGCTTCACTGACGGATGCAAATTGGGTAGACAGGTTGCCGTGGGCTTTATTGGGGTTGCGCTCCGCGCCAAAAGAGGATCTGGAAGCTTCCCTGGCAGAGCTGGTTTTTGCGCAGCCCCTACGGCTGCCTGGGGAATTTCTGCCAGATAATCCCGCGCCGGACAGCTGCCCGTCTCAGCTTTCGCAGCGTAGCGCAAACACAGGCACGCTGCCGGGCCCAGCCCACCACTGTTTTCCGCGTGTTTTCGTGCCTAAAACTTTGAAGAACGCGGGTTCGTGTTCGTCAGACACGACGCCCACCGCCCTCCATTGTGCCCACCCTATGATGGACCGTTCAGAGTGTTGGAAACAGGGGATAAGCATTTTGTGCTAGACTTGGGGGGGTAGACGGGAGAAAATTGGCATAGACAGACTCAAACCCGCCTTTGTAGTGGCGGATGAGCAAGTGCTGTTGGCGAGGGCCCCTCGGTGTGGAAGACCCCCACGGAGAGCTCCCCAGGGGAACGATTCATCAGAGCAGCCACATGGACAGAGCGAACCCCCCCCCCACCACCACCACCACCACCACCACGGCTCACCCGCAGTCGGACACACTCCCAGCAGCCCCCCACCGGCACAGCAGCACCACGGAGGCGGTAAACCCCAGTTACAGCTGATATGGGAGGAGACTGAAGCCGAAACAGCATGTGGACTGATATTCTATTGTTCTATCTAAGATGCTGGGGGAGCGGTATGGAAGTCAGGTTATTTTGCACCTCAGACAGGGACAATGAATACACATGGGAGAACAATGCCCAAGAGGGTGAGAGGGGGTTGAATGAAGTGTCGTGTAAATATCATGCTGTGTATGAGGAAGTGCCTTGAAGCTTGTGAAGGTGACTTGTTATATAGAGAGGAGTGCTTGCTGTAACCAGTCAGTCTGTTCTGTGCTTGTGAGATGTGAGTGTGTAATAAATCGTCTGACATGAAGCTGCCTCTTCATTTACACACTCCACAAAAGCACGTTTAAAATCTTTGGTCAGTGTGACGAATGGTTTGAGAGATATCTGAGGAATGCACACACAGACCTACACACACAAACAGACATAGATCCCTTGATTTTATAGATAGATGAGACGAGACAACTGCAGCAGAATAAATAGAAGCTTAATATAATCCCGTTTATAAAATAATCACGTTTAACCACAGAGATTTTTGCCCCAGACTTTTGGGGTGGAGGTGCAGCTGATGTGAGGGAGGTTTATTGTAAGTCTTTCATAAGGAGCTTGGGTGGATAACGAAACAAAAAAAAATAACTGATTGCAGCGGACTTCACTGGACAAAATGAAGGCAGTTTTCTGGCAGCAGTGGTGAGTTTGAATCCCTTTGTCTTCTCTATATTAAGTAGCCTATTGCTATCCCTGCCAGTCATTGTCCTGTGTTTATATGTTTGTGTGCATGCATGACACATGAATGCAGGGGTGAGGGTGGAGGGTCAGATTAGTTACAAGGGTGGGAGGGGCCTCCTGTGAATTTTTGCCTAGGGCCCCAAGAGACTCTAGAATCGCCTCCGACTCCTGCTACTACATTTCTGTTTTGTAGATTTTGTACATTGTAAGTTTTTGATGAACAACTTTTCTGTTTTGTTACTGTCGTCTAGCAACTAGCATTGCACCATGGGGTCCCAGAGAAAAAGTATAAATACCAAGGAATAGGCTTTTATCGCGCACACATTTTTAATGCCCATTTTTCATGATTTACCTAAAGAATTATCTGTTTCCATCAACTGTGGTAAGTGAATTATCCTTGAGGTTATAAAACAAAACTTCCTAACTTTACGTCCATAATTTCTTATGTCCATATCCTTAATGTGCATTGATATGGTTGGACAGAAATGCAGTAATTGTCTCACACATTCATAAACTTATGTTTTTATCTTCTTTTCCAATTCTGAGTCACAGGTGGTGTGCATCTGAGTCATCACATCATGGTGCCATAATGGCATCTGGATGGGAAGCAGTGATCATGGACCAAACAACTGTCCTATCTTTTAAGCCAAAGCCACATTAACTGACAAAGCATTGCCACTTTCTGAAAACAACTTCAACGCTGCAAAGGTTTAAGTTAAAACACATTTATTCATATTCCATATACTGTAGCTAATGTATTTTTCAGATCTGCAGTTTGTGATTCAGTTAAAAAATTGGCTTGTATGCACTCTTGAGATTTGAAAGAAAACTCATGCTAGTCTCACGTCTGTTTATTTTGAAGTGGGAGCCACTCTTGGGTTAGCTTAGTCAAACGGTGACAAGATTTTCTTTCTTTTTTACCTTAGAATGGCATCCATCTTTAGCTGTAACTCTCAGAGTAGTTTAAGCAGGTAATTTCACAAAAGGTCAACGTATTCCTCTCAGAAAAGTCAGTCATGCTGCTGGTAGTGTAAGGCGTTTTTGATAAATGCATCCATTCTATATGCTCCCACACAGCAACTCCTTGGTGGTGTGCCATATGTTCTCAGTAAAGACCTTTCTTTCAATGCTTTTGTTTTTTCCCTCATCGTTTTTCCCCTTCACCTTTTTAAAAGCTGACCAAAGTGGGGGAGATTATTCTTTTCCTTGGCTAGAAAATTGTACATCTTCTGAAGGGTGCTCTTTCTCCTAGAGAAGAGGTTCCCCATCATTACCATGACAGTGCCAAAATCACTCAGAGAGGAGTTATTTTTTCTGCTCAAACATACAGGAGAGATACACACAAGGATGCAACACCTGAGGACACCGACAAAGAACAGCAACCTTTTTCTGGCTTGAAACGTGTCTTTGGAGCTTTTGCAACAAAGGAGCTGTGAGAAGGATCCAAGACGCTAACCTCACACAGAACAAGCACACTATGAGGCGAGTGCAACATCCCCCGCCTCCGTTTTCTTTGAAGATCCCAATATGTTACTGAAGGAGAGCAGTTTTCAACATTTTCCATATAATTATTGAGGCAGGACCAAATTATGATAAGCCTATCATTCATGAATATACAACAAAAATAGTTTCATACAACCCATAGTTATAGGTCAGGATCCCAAGGTGAACTTGTGTAGCAAGTTTGGTGACCCTAAAGAGTTTTACTCATTCTATTGCAAGGGGGTATAAGGAATACTTACTTACCTACTTGACTTTTAACCTTTTGACACCACACCCATAGTCAGGTCAGGGTGTAAGCCACCCAGGATTTGTCTTAGATGCAACCATGGCATGAATTTGCAGAGCCTATATCATTTCTTTCAGTAGTTATTGCATTTAAAAGATTTAGGACCTCAAGAGCTATAATTCCTGCAAAAATTACATGGTCAGAGTCAAATAGCAATATGTGCATCATCGGAATCAGAATCAGAATGAGATTTATTGCCATTGTTCATGTAGTACACAAACTAGGAATTTGTCTCGGTGCAATGCTGCAACATTAAACATGGAGTAGCACTAAGATAAAAATAAAAAACTATGCATGCAATAAAATGTAGAGTATGAATGAGTAATACTAATCTATGCAATTATTAAATATATTAAAAAGCAGCAGATATTGTGGAGTTCCACATACTGCAGACGGTAGTGCAAAATCATCAGTGTATATCAAACTCTGGTACTACGTTTCATAACATCTGCAATAAACCTGTAGGAGGAGTTGATTTCACAAGACAGTTACTGTCTATTAACTGAGATGAAGTAGGACATGAATTTTATGAATTTTATTTATTTATTTCGGATAGTACATTACAGGTTAAAAGAAACTGTATAATATAACAACAAGGTCAAATTAGACAAAGACTCCTTCTACTATACAATTCCACGTGAGTTATCCGAAATGGGTGATGGCTGAAGCCGCAGCTTATATTGCCCACCCATATTCCATCCAAGAATTCAAAGGAGAAAAAAGAGAAAACAAGACAAGAGCGATTACAATTTAAAACAAGGCTAAGACAAAATGTGACTGAGAGAAAAAGAAAAACTGAGCTAGTCTAAGTTAAGCGGTTACTATTCAAAAACAAATCTAAGACATAGTGTCACAAAGAAAAAAGAAAAAAAGAAAAAAACTAAGCTACAACACAACACAGGCTGGAAATGTCAATCCTTATGTGAGTTTACATGTCGTCTTGTAAATATGTTTGGAGTATTTCTTCCTTTAGTTTTTGTTTAAATTGTCCAAGCTTTGTACATGATTTTAATTCAGGTCCAAAATCGTTCCATAATCTGGCTCCTTGCACTGAAATACAGTGTTGCTTGGTGGTTGTTCTCACTGTAGGCTTTTGAAATATACATGTTCCTCTGAAGTGATATCGTTTCTCCCTTGTTTGGAACAACTTTTGGATATTTGCGGGCAGTGATAGATTCTTCACTTTGAACATTATTATTGCGGTTTTAAAGTCAATCAGATCTTTCAACTTGAGAGTTTTTTGTTTAAGAAAAAGTGGGTTTGTTGGTTCCCTGTAAGCTGCTTTGTTGATTATTCTAATACAGGGGTGTCCAACCATGTGCCATGGAGAGCCAAGACCCTGCAGGTTTTCTCTTCTACCCAGTCTCCTCAGCAGGTGTTTTCACTTATCAGCAATCAGTGGGAAGAAGTTCACAGAAATCTGCTGTTGAAGACACTGGTTGGAGGTAAAACCTGCAGGGTCTTGGCTCTCCATGGCACATGGTTGGACACCCCTGTTCTAATAGCTCTCTTTTGAAGCATAAAGAGTGGATATATGTTTGTTTTATATGTATTTCCCCATACTTCATTACAATATGTCATGTATGGGAGTATTAATGAATGATACAAGGTGTATAGTGTGGGTTGATTCAGCAAATTTTTCACTCTGTGTAATATTGCAATTGATTTGGATACTTTACCTTTTATATAATTAATATGTGGCTTCCAACACAGTTTGTTATCAATTATTACTCCAAGGAATTTAGTTTCGGATACCCTTTCAATCTCTACACCATTTACACTGAGTTTGGGTACTGGGTAGTTGTGATGGTTGTTAAAGACTATAAATTTTGTCTTGCTTAAATTGAGCGTTAATTTGTTTGAATCAAACCACAGTTTCAGCTTTCCTAATTCCTTTCCGAGTGTATCCAGAAGTTGTTCCAAATTGTTTCCACTGCATAGCAGATTTGTGTCATCAGCAAACAATATTAAGTCCATTTTTTCTGAAACTTTACATATATCATTTATATACATATTGAATAATAATGGTCCCAAAACTGAACCCTGTGGGACTCCACAGGTGATCTTCAGTAACTCTGAGTTTTTGCTGTTAACACATGCAAACTGATATCTATTCTTTAAGTAACTACTTAACCAGGACAGTGCTACCCCTCTAATACCACAATTTTGTAGTTTCTTTAATAATAGATTGTGATCTACTGTATCAAATGCTTTTTTAAGATCCAGGAATACTCCAACTGAATACTCTTTATTTTCAATGGCTGTTGATATTTTTTCTGTAAATTCCATTAAGGCATATGCTGTTGTCCTTTTGTGTCTGAACCCATATTGCTGCTCACACAATAAATCATTCTTCAGTATGAAGTTGTCAATTCTCTCATAGAATATTTTTTCCAAGTATCTTGGAAAATTGCGGTAAGAGTGAAATTGGTCTGTAGTTGGAGAGTTCCCCTCTGTCGCCTGTCTTGTAAATCGGAATTACTTTAGCTATTTTCATTGCATTGGGAAATATACCTGATTGGAGAGACAGGTTACAGATATACGTCAGTGGTTTCACTATGCATTCGATAACAGTTTTGACTAGTAGCATGTCAATACCATCGCAGTCAGTAGATGTTTTACTTTTGAACGATTTAACAATTTCAATGACCTCTCTTTCGTCTGTGTTCTTTATGAAGATGGTGTCTTTTACAGCAGTGTTATTGCATTTTGTATCACCTGTAGGCGCCGTAGTGGGTATTTCTCGGGCCAGTTTAGGTCCAATGTTAACAAAAAAATTATTAAATTCATCTGCAGGTGAAGCTATATTCACATTCGGAGTCGATTTATTATTTTTTGGAATATTAGTTGGGTAGCTAGTATTTCTGCTTTTATTTCCAAGGATACTGTTGATTATTGTCCATGTATTTTTAATATTGTCTTTGTTTTTTTCCAGTTCTTTACTGTAATAGTCTCTTTTACTGCATCTTATTATATATGTTAACTTATTTTTGTATGTTTTATACCGTTGCTCTGCTTCTTTTGTCCTTTTCTTTATGAAAGCTTTATATAATAAATTTTTCTTTTTACACACCTTTTGTAGTCCTTTGGTTAGCCATGGTTTGTCAGCAAATTTGTGTTTAAGCTTTTTTTTAACTAATGGGCAGTTTTTTTTCATAAAGAGTGGTTACAATGTTTATAAATGTGTTATAGGCTTCATTTACATCTGTTACATAGACTTCTGTCCAGTCTTGCTTCAGCAAGTCCTCTATAAAAGAACTGATTGCGTTTGGTGATTTGTGTCTGAACGATTTTGAGATTTTTTCTGGGTTGGGCCCCGTGTGGCCATGGATAAGTGCAAAGATTGGCAAGTGGGCGCTTATATCATTTATCAATAATCCACTTTCTATTTTCTTATCGAGAACATTGACAAACAGGTTGTCAATAAGTGTAGCAGAGTGAACTGTGATTCTACTGGGATGTGTTATTGTGGGATATAGACTCATGCTGTACATAGAGTTCATGAACTCTGTAACTACATTTTGTTGATGTGGATTAAGTAGATCAATATTGAAATCTCCACAAATTGCTACCATTTTCTTACTAGAAATATTATTGTACAGCTCGACTAATTTATCTCTGAATGTCTCAATGCAAGTTCCCGGCGTTCTGTATATGCAGCTTATGATTAGATTTTTTGTTTTGTCTAGGTCAATCTCAACAGTAACACATTCCAAAATCCCTGGTAGTGCTGAGGACATTTCATTTACAAGCTTACATCTATATAGGTCATCAATATACAGTGCAACACCACCACCCTTTTTTTGAGATCTGTTAATGTTAAACATCTGATATCCCTCTATTGCCATCAGGGGAGCCTGGTCTTCATTAAGCCAGGTTTCCGAGACTGCAATGGCTGTGAATTTTCTGTTTAGCTGTTTTAAATAGTCCTGAATCTGTGAGAAGTTTTTGTTAAGACTTCTGCTATTGAAGTGTATTATTGACAGTTTACCATCTAATTGCACTTGACTTTTGAATTGCTTTTCAGTGTAATATTCACAGTGGTTATGAATATTATTGAAAAAGTGGTTATCAGGATCAATATCATTCTCCATCTCTTGTGGTTTATGTTCAGCATAGTGGCATATTTTTAGAGTTTGAGTTTCCTCACTCTGTGTTTCATAGTCAGTGTTCATTTGTATTTATCTAAGTCAGTAGCATCTCTGATCATTATACTTTTTGCTTGCTCAGGTGTTCCATTTAGTTTAATCCAAATTCTACAATTTCTTGTCCAGGTTGACTGTATCTTATTTTGTTTTTTTTAGCATCTGTGCCTGCCGTGCTAATTCAGCGTTTTTTTTTTGTCAGGTGTTCATTTAGGTAAACTTGAGTTTCCTTTAGTTTTTTGGCCTGCCTCAGTATGTCATTTTTCACCCTCCTGTTCACAAAGCGCATCACAATTGATTTCTTTGTTTTGTTATCTTTCTTCGGTAAAGCATAACAGGCTGAGATCGCATTGGCTTCTACCTTAATGTCTTTATCATTAAGAAACTGACATCACAAGTCAGGGCCTGTAACTCCTGCAAAAATCATCCGATCGGAGCTAAATTGCAATAAGCACATCATCACTGTAGATCAAACCTCGGTATCAAGCTTCAAAAGAATCGGAACAAAACTGCAGGGAGAGTTGATTTCACAAAAGTGGGACGGGCAGCGCGGTGGCGGAGTGGTTACAGCAACTCACCCTTGGCCAGGGGATCCTGGGTTCGATCCCAGCCCCCGACCAACAGTGATCTGTATGAAGTTTGCATGTTCTCCCCGTGTCTGCGTGGGTTTACTCCGCGATTTTTCTGGTTTCCTCCCACATGCCAAAAACAGTTAACAAGGTTAACTGGCATCAACTGGGGATTCTAAATTGTCCTTAGGCATGACTGTGAGAGTGAATGGTTGTCTGTCTCTCTGTGTTGGCCCTGCGATGGACTGGCGATCTGTCCAGGGTGGACCCTGCCTCCCGCCCAAAGATGCTGGGATAGGCTCCAGCCCCCCCTCCCCCCCTCCCCCCCCCGCGACCTGAAAAGGATTAAGCAGAAGAAGATGGATGGATGGATGGAACAAACGGACATACAGACAGATGGACGGACCGCCCCATACCATAATCCCCCTTCGGTCTTGGTCTTTGACCAGCAGGGATAACCTAGGGTTCCTGCTGTGATCCGTTTTAACACCATCACGGAGGTGTGGAAACCCATGCTGTTAAAAACTCCCTATTGTAAAAGGGAGCTGTATCAATAAGAAGGAAGACAAATTGACTCTTACTGTTAATATTACATGACATACCAAGATGTGCTGCATATGAATGACCTCATCCTTAAAGGACAGCCAGATGCGAGGCAGTGGAATTAGTCTTTGTCAACATGAGCTCTGATCTGGTACAAGATTTACAGGATTTCTGCAATGCAAACGTGCAAATGTAGGTTTTTTGCAGAGTTAAAATATACTGATATGTCTTAATATTCTAGTCTAAACTTGAATATCTACATCATGATGGACTTAAACTAAAAAGGCAAGAAGACAGGGTATGCTTCATTTCTTTCCATAGCAGACAACATATATTCTATGAACCATTTATCTGCAACAGGAAAAAATTGGTTATATCCAAACATTATACAACACTTAGCTCCAACCGAGTAATTTGGTTGGCCAACAGGGATTCCAGGAGCTACTATATTCCATGATAATTGCACTCCAGTGTTTCACAGGATATGTATCACTCTGCTTCAAAGGTGTTCTAGTAACCGTTAATTGCTAACCGTTATTTAGTGTCCAGTCTATCATCTCTAACACTGACTTCTTATGAGAAGTGCAATACTGTGTTGGATACCTTAATTTCCACAGTGAACCGCTGTCTGAAAAGAAGTCCCCCCCTTTTTTAAAAACTTTATTCAGTGTACCCTTGTAAACATCCTTAAGCTGTTTCACATCTGTTTAAAAAAAAAATAGACAAGGCTAGAGTTAGATTCAATGCCTCAATTAATAAAACCACAATACCTTTGTGGTGATGGATGTGGCGTTTCATCGGAAAATGCCAAGAAAAGTGAGCGAAGTGTGCCAAAGCCAAATCGCTAGCATGCTAACTAGCCACCGGCATTTCCCACTTTTCAATCTCAAAAGGTGACCGGTGTGAATTATAAACACTGACTTTTGCACTTGACAATATTTAATTTGTTTACATGTGTGTGAAATGACACTAGATGTCTCCATGCTGATTGAGATGTTTAGCAACAGTTACTGGCTAGAACTGGATAGAAGGGACTATTTTTTTTTCTCAGCTGTGCAAAATTAAAAAAAGAAATTGTAATATTCAGTATTGCTGTCATTTAATAAAATGTGCTTGTGGAACTGTTGTATAAAAGCAATGTTACACACACACACACACACACACACACACACACAGTATGATCCTTCCATCTCTAGCCTTATGTTGACTGGGACAGGGTATAGCCAACTGATCCACATTTCAAAATGATCCTTGAGGCCTTGGAGCAGCCTCTCAATCTACAGTA
Source organism: Pholidichthys leucotaenia (assembly GCA_020510985.1). NCBI lineage: Eukaryota > Metazoa > Chordata > Actinopteri > Cichliformes > Pholidichthyidae > Pholidichthys > Pholidichthys leucotaenia. Next base: position 31,647,209 of record CM035845.1, on the reverse strand, counting down.
ATCCCTGCCTGTAGGGCTGCAACTAACGATTATTTTGGTAGCTGACGAACAACTATTTTTCGATAAGTCGACTAATCCCGGTTATTTCTGTCGTGTCGTCCATCTCTGCTTCATGTTGGCATAGCTCCTGTTCACTGCCCCAGGCCATGTTTTACCTTACCTGTTAAAGAACGCAAACCTGTGAATATCACTTTGTTGCAAGTCTCTGATTTAATATAATGTAGTCTATTATAAAATGCTCCCATAGCTAAATAAAACAAAATGACCCATCAAACATAAACTTGACAACGTAATCAAAAGTGTTTGTAGCAACACAGTTAAAGAACAGATATTAAAGTGCAGTCTTTTAACCCCCAAAATAAAGTGCAAAAACTCAAATAGTTTCTGCTGCTCTGTGGAGGGCTGTTGTAACTCTGCCTGTTCAAAACAAACTAGAGTAATATTCATCACCATTAAAGTAATAAAAAAAGAAAATAACAAGCTAGTCCATCCTGTTTGAAACCTTGTTGGGTCAAGAAGTTTAAAAGTTTAATTAGGCTTCAGATAAAAATTAAAATAACTTCTCTCAGTCCAAAATAAGAGTTTACAAACACTTTAAATTGCAGTGCAGGAATGTGAGCCTTCACCACACATACAGTGAAATATTTAAGCTGTTTTAACCATAATCATCACAAATAAATTATCACTTTTTTTAGGGTTCCAAGCAGCTGTGCTGCAGGAAACCTATTGTTCTTCTTCATAGTACTCATTTTGATGTCCCACTATGGGATACGCCTCTCCTGTGTATACCTCAGAAGCATTTATCTCATTATGCCAATCCTGATTAAGGCCTAGGCCTTAAGTTTTTTGTTGTTGTTGTCCTGATTCTTCTTCTTCTTCTTCTTCATATTATTATTATTATTATTATTACTATTATTATTTTTCTTTGCTAAAAGTGTATGGGGAGCAAAGACAGTAATACGTGGAAGCCTGAAATTTTACAGTCTGATCAGAAACTCTCCCCATTACTCAGAGACAAAAAAAAAAATAAAAAAATCAAGGCACTGCATACATAGGTGGCACTATAATTAACAGTTGTATGTTTTTGCAAATATATTGAGAACAACTGGGCCTAGACTAAAAATTATACTCACTGAAAGTTTCCACAGCTTTTTGTCAGTAGCAAACTCTGAAAATGAAGTTTTCTGCACTATATTTTCAAAAATGTGCAAGTGAACTCAAAATAAACTCCTCCTAGGCCATTCAACCAAATTTCTTCAAATTAAGCCAAGATCATCTACAGATGTTGATAATGAAAAGTTATTAAAATTATCCAAAAAATATCAATCCGTTCTGGTTTTCTAGGCCAATCAAGTTGTAGAGTTTCTCTTTGGGATGTAGTTCTGGGTTTACCTCCAGATATAGTGACCGAAATTTGATGAAATTTCAGATTCACAATCTCAACAATATTCTTCAGCTAAGCAGCAAATTTAATGTTCACGTTAAATTTTGTTAATGTTAAAAAAAAAAGCATGTTTATGACATGTCTGTCAGCCACGTTGTTTTGTCAGTAGGACCCAAAGCAGTAGTGTGGTGTAGGAGTTAAGATACTCGTCTGTCATGCAAGAGCCCTGGGTTCAAATCCTTCTAGTAATGTGCCATTCCTCTAAAGTGCAACATACCTCTTCTGTGCATTTGAAAACAATATATAGTGCATGTTAAGTTTTAAATGCTGTACTACTGCTGCTGGGAATCCTTTCAATTGAACATTTGTCATTTGAAAAGTAGGAAACCCTAAAGCAGTTGTGTGGTGTTGTGGTGAATGCTTAGAAAGCAGAAGGTCCTGGGTTGTATCTTGTCAGGGAGGTCTTGTTCTTCTAAACGACTGACGCACAGCATGGCACTCTGGTCCATTTTTAATGCAGCACTATGTTAGATTTTCACCTCAAGATAATGTCTGCAGAATTATTTTGATGGTACACCAAGGTTTGACCGAGTGCATGTCACTTCATCCATAGGCTGAGTGGGTCCCCATTGACTTCAACAGCTGTTTTTTTTTTTTTTTTTTTTGGGGGGGGGGGGGGTTGGTGTGATGACTGTACAGAGAGTAGATGCGTCCTCAGTCTGTGGCTTCTGTCCCAGCAGCGAATCACAGGGCACAACTTTCACCACCACCAACAAAAAGCCCTGTGGTTGGCTGTTGGGATACGACCAAAATTTCATATCACGATATAAGTAATCTTGTTTGATGATAACGATATACAGTATATCATGATATACATTTTCTGCAAATACTATGGTTTATATACTGTATGATAACCAACAAAAAGGACCATCTCTTTTTCTACATTTTAAATTACATACTGAAAAAAATCAATTGTACAAATTCATTTGTCATCAATTTTATGCATCTTTTCCCTCTTAATTTTGCAGTGTTGTTATAAAATTGTTTTTTAATGTGCATTTGAGATGACTTCAACTTCATTCATTATTGCTACTTGCCTAATGAAAAATGATTTAAAATCAAGTTACATTAAGAGCCAGTTTGTTCCTCTGACATATTTTAATTAACTTATTATTTATTTAGTGTGTATGCGGCCACTGTCACGCACATTTGCAGCTTTAGTAATGTTTTTTCAGACAAAATTAAGAAACTCGGCAATGATTTAAACCAGAACGATGGTCTGATACACTATAATGTTTCCTATTAGCGACAAGCTAGCGTCATCATTTAGCTTTTGCCGTTTGATAATTAGAGAGAGATGGTGTTAACATTACTTACCTCCAATTAAAAAGGGGTTAGAGGACTATCCTCTCTGATCCAGCACGGTGGGGAAAAAGTCCCACGTCCCTCCCACAGAAAGCTACTCCACAGAAGTAGCGGCAAAACATTAGCTTGCTGTTAGCTGCTGCGGTGCACCTGGCACACCGCTGGGGGCGAGGCGGGGCAGTGGAAAGTAGAAACGGGTATGTGTCTTTTAAATCCAGATATAAACGATACAGTTTTATATGAAACAGTAGACGTTTTTTATCGCGTCACTGAAATATACTGTCATATCACACAGCCCTATTTTCAGTGTTCCTACAAGGAATAAGAAAGTTACATAGTACCGATCTAAAAACTAATGTGAAGCAGACCTTAGGTTTTAAATGCTGTTGCTAAGCAATACAAGACCTTGAAGTCCACATCTGCTTGGAACCCGATGATTGGCACGTACGGCTATACAATCATGTGAAAAAAGTAGGACACCTTGTATAAGCCTGTGTTTTTTTAAACATATTTGGACATATGGATATTTAATATCAATGCTAAAAAATACTGGGAGATTCATGTAATACAACTAAACAATAAAAAATGAATTAAAGACTTTTTTCAAATTTTCTGTAAAATGTACACTACCGTTCAAAAGTTTGGGGTCACTTAGAAATTTCCTTATTTTTGAAAGAAAAGCACTTTTTTCAATGAAGATAACTTTAAACTAATCAGAAATACACTCTATACATTGCTAATGTGGTAAATGACTATTCTAGCTGCAAATGTCTGGTTTTTGGTGCAATATCTACATAGGTGTATAGAGGCCCATTTCCAGCAACTATTACTCCAGTGTTCTAATGGTACAATGTGTTTGCTCATTGCGTCAGAAGGCTAATGGATGATTAGAAAACCCTTGTGCAATCATGTTAGGTCTGCAATGCTGTAACTGCTGCAAATGGAGGATTCTTTGACGAAAGCAAAGTTTGAAGGAAAAAATTATTATTTCAAATACAAATCATTATTTCTAACCTTGTCAATGTCTTGACTATATTTTCTATTCATTTTACAACTCATGGTGGTAAATAAGTGTGACTTTTCATGGAAAACACAAAATAATTGTCTGGGTGACCCCAAACTTTTGAACAGTAGTGTAATTCTAAACAAATAGGGAGGAATAAATTAGAACACCCCCCCATCTTTTTTAGGACACCCCCACATTCATTCCCACGTAAAATGACTAAAATGAATTTTTTAAAAATGCAAATAAAAACAAAAAAAATGTTAGACGAGATCGCAGATACACGTGGCTGAAATGAGCTCTCTCTGTAGGATTGCTGGACTCACCCTCAGAGATAGGATGAGGAACTCAGTCATCCGGGAGAGGCTCAGAGTAGAACCACTGCTCCTCCACATTGAAAGGAGTCAGTTGAGGAGGTATGGGCATCTGATCAGGATGCCTCCTGGACGCCTCCCACTTGAGGTGTTTCGGGCACGTCCCACTGGGAGGAGACCTCGGGGCAGACCCAGGACTTGGTGGAGAGACTATGTCTCCCAGCTGGTCTGGGAACGCCTTGGTATCCTCTCTGAAGAGCTGGAGCAGGTGGCTGGGGAGAGGGAAGTCTGGGCTTCTCTGCTTGAACTGCTGCCTCCGCGACCCGGACCTCCGGAAAAGCGGTAGAAGATGGATGGATGGATGGATGGATGGAATGTTAGACATAGATATGTGAACATTTCTTAATAAAAAAACTGAATATTTAAAGGGGTGTCCAAATTTTTTCACGACTGTATTTTTAAATTAAAATTACAAATCACGGTATTCTAATTTACCGAGATGCACTAATATTCAGAATGAGGGCTGATATCACCTTGACAATAATACAGAACAAAAAAACAAAACAAAACAGTAAGTCACTCCTGTAATTCACTCATTAACTGCACTTAATACATTAGGCAGTATAACTGAAACAGCTCAGCTGTCAGCAGCCATCGTCCAAGAGCGTTTAGGGTTAAATTTTAAGATCTGGCATCCACAGTGACACATAGCTGTAATTTTAAAGGCCAAAACCAAATTTTTTTTGCAGTTTTACAGATCATAAAAAATGGCTCCTGTATCCCTCATTTTCAGACACTCCGTTTCCTGCCCTCACACCAACACTCAGGAGCTCCTCATCTGATTGGAAAGTTTTGTTTTGTTTTTTTCTTTAGCTTCTGGGTTACTTGCAACAAAGGCCAATCAAAGTAATAACAACTGACTAGCGCTAATGGCTAACCAAATGGTTACACCTGGCTTATTCTGATCATTTCATTACAAATGGCACTGGTACAAGAAAACAGAGCAACATCAAATTCAGCAATAAAGAGTTAAACCACCACCAATACAACTGTAGGTCGCAAAGTGTAAATGTCTGCAAATTATTCTTACAGCATTTCAATGCAAGGCTATGAGCAGTGACAAGCTGCAGTTACACTGCTTCACCACTGAAATATTGCAATCATTTACCTATAGACTGTGGGTCTGAAGCATGGTGTAACAGAGTGGAGACAGCCACGTCCCTAAGAAGTGGCTTTGCTGCAAAACACAAACTCTGTTTCAGTCAAGTTGCTGACACCGATGTTACTTGCGATGGGAAGAGGCCCAACTAATCCACGGCTCTGAGCGAATGAGCCCATACCACAGAGGAAGAGGTGGTGATCATGGTGGTGGAGCACGAGGCTCGTCTGTGTGCATCTAACAATAACTGATGAGCTGACGTTTCCAGGCCCACTGTGTTTTCTTAATTAAAGACACCACAGAGCTCCCTATTATAGTGGGTTCCTGTTTTGGCCCAGCTAGCGTTGTTGTTATTGTTAGCTCCGGTGCTAATGGCCAGTATCACCAGCTTGTGCAGGATAGTGGGACTGGGCTGCTATAATAGTGCACTGATGGGGAGTAACTTAAGGTAGGTTTTCATTTTGTGATGTAGAGAAATGCAACTCTGCCAGCGTGAATAAATACAAATAACACACAAACCTTTTTTTAATGGGACCTTCTACCGCTTGACCCTTTTCGGGCCGCGGGGTGGGGGTGGGGGGCTGGAGCCTATCCCAGCATCTTTGGGTGAGAGGCAGGGTACACCCTGAACAGATTGCCAGTCCATCACAGGGCCAACACAGAGAAACAGACAACCATTCACTCTCACATTCATGCCTAAGGACAATTTAGAGAATCCCCAGTTGATGCCAATTAACCTAATCTGCATGTCTTTGGCCTGTGGGAGGAAACCGAAGCACCGAGAGTAAACCCATGCAGACGCGGGGAGAACATGCTAAATCCACACAGAAGGGTCACTGATGGTCAGGGGTGGGATTGAACCCATGACCTTCTTACTGTGCTGCCACAATGCTAACCACTGCACCACCGAGCTGCCCCCCAATGCAACCATGTAAATAAAACAACTGGGTTTTTTTTTTCACAGTGACTGCAGCATCTCTAGCATATACCAAGAAGAAAACAACCTATTCTCAAAACAAATGAAGCCTTGGAAATAATACAGTTTAGAAGGACAATACTACTAATGTAATCCTCAGGGACCTGTCATTAAAAGATTACAAACGTGACCCTCTATTAAGCCCAAGGTTTTGACAGTCCAGCCAGCACTGAGAGCTTACAGTTATTGCTGACCATAATGGAAACAATCATCTATTTATCTACATGACCAACAGCAGCATCACATTGATTCATCCACTTCCTCAAGAAGAAAAGTATGCTTTCTATTCACAAAAGCAGCTTTACTTACAGTAAGTCTTTGAAGTCTTCACAGAGCTTCACTTTTTCCACATTTTTTTTAATGTTACAACCTTATTCCAAAATGAATTAAATTCATTTTTTCCCACAAAATTCTACACACAATACCCCATAATGACAATGTGAAAAACAGTTTGTTTTTTTTTTTAGATTTTTGCAAATTTATTAAAAATAAAAAAAAACTAAGAAATCACATGTGCATAAGTATTCACAGCCTTTGCCATGAAGCTCAAAATTGAGCTCAGGTGCATCCTGTTTCCACTGATCATCCTTGAGATGTTTCTACAGCTTAATCGGAGTCCATCTGTGGTAAATTCGGTTGATTAGACATGATTTGGAAAGGCACACACCTGTCTATATAAGATCCCACACTTGACAGTGCACGTCAGAGCACAAACCAAGCATGAAGTCAAAGGAATTGTCTGTAGACCTCTGAGACAGGATTGTCTTGAGGCACAAATCTGGGAAAGGGTACAGAAAAATTTCTGCTGCTTTGAAGGTCCGAATAGCACAGCGGCCTCCATCATCCATAAATGGAACCACCAGGACTCTTCCGAGAGCTGGCTGGCCGTCAAAACTGAGCGATCAGGGAGAAGGGCCTTAGTCAGGGAGGTGACCAAGAACCCGATGGCTACTCTGTCAGAGCTCCAGCGTGTCTCTGCGGAGAGAGGAGAACCTTCCAGTGTCATATCCTGGTGAGCGCACGCCCCCTCCTTTCTGTTGTCTCCTCAGGTAATCAACGCACCTGGGAGATGAGACGCACCTGCTGCCTACGCCTCGCCAGCGCTTATAAGGATCTATTCTTCGATGCCTCAGCGCTGGCTCATATGGGCACACTGCCTCAAACAACAAAGCAAGTATAAACTTTTGTCTGAAGGTGAATTTTCGCCATTCACCCTCTCGTTTTCTCCTTTTCCCACAGGTCGCTGCCATCTGTGCGGTGCGTCTCTGGGGATTATCCGACTCATGACCCATCCCTCTCCACTCACCACCAGTGTCATCCTGCTGGTTCGTCTACTCTCACTGGGTTCCCTGTCGGATCATCTGCTTGACTCACAAAAGTGGCAATTTGCATTGCCCATTTCCCTGTCTCCCTTCTCCTCTGACAGCCCTCGTCTCTCTCCCCACAGGCAGTTTCCTCTGGCGAGTGATGTTTTCCGTAGCTGTGCTGCTGTCCTTTTTGAAATTTAATAAACTCTGTAAACGTAGCTCTGTGTCATGAGTGTCATCTCTGGTGTTGCATTCTACATGTGAGCTGTCTTATTATACTAATCATGACATCCAGAAGGGCAACCATCTCTGCAGCAATCCACCAATCAGGCCTGTATGGTAGAGTGGCCAGATGGAAGCCACTCCTTAGTAAAAGGCAAATGGCAGCCTGCCTGGAGTTTGCCAAAAGGCACCTGAAGGACTCTCAGACCATGAGAAACAAAATTCTCTGATCTGATGAGACAAAGGTTGAACTCTTTGAATGCCAGGCATCATGTTTGGAGGAAACCAGGCACCGCTCATCGCCATGCCGATACCATCCCTACAGTGAAGCATGGTGGTGGCAGCATCATGCTGTGGGGATGTTTTTCAGTGGCAGGAATTTGTACTTATGTGCATGTGATTTCTTATTTTTTTATTTTCAATAAATCTGCAAAAAAATCTCAAAAATGTTGTCATGTTGTCATTATAGGGTACTGTGTGTAGAATTTTGAGGGAAAAAATGAATTTAATCCATTTTGGAATAAGGCTGTACCATAAAATGTGGAAAAAGTGAAGCGCTGTGAATACTTTCCGGATGCACCGTAAACTCTACATCAGTAATGAATAGCAGTTATTGCTGTCAGTCACAGTTGAACTGTTCTACTGATATGAATGTCATTACACAGAATAGTGAACAAAGTCTCCCTTCCTCTTCCTCTGTAACAGCACAGTGGTATGGGGTGGGCACTGTTGCCTAACAGCTAGAAGGTTCCAGGTTTGAATCCTCAGGCTGGCAGGGGTGGGAACGTGGGGTTTGCATGTTCTCCCTGTGCTGTGTGGGTTTACTCCTTGAGCTCCAGTTTCCTCCCACAATCCAAAGACGTGCATATGAGGTTAACTGGTCATTCTAAATTGCCCCTAGGTATCTGTCTCCTATAGGCCCTTAGAATAGAGGGCTAGCACTAGTGAAGCACTTTGAGTGGTTTTTGAGACTAGAAAAAGTGCTATAAAAATACAGGTCCTTATCCCCTTTAACAGAACCACCTAGAACCAGACATTTCTTGTTCTGCTGCTACAGGTGAGATTGAATCCAATTACAGCAACAAGCTCCTGCTTAAGTAACCTGTTTCGCAGTCTCTCGGGAATCATCCATCACGGGGAAGTAGTGGGTTAACCCCCTTGCCAAAGCCCTCATTGCTGATTCAGGCAGATGGAACGGGAGAATACAACGACAATACAAATCACTTCCAGTAGGCTGAATGATAAGGGGTGTTTTAGAAACAGCTAATTATCTGAAAAAAAGGCTTTTCATGCACAGCGGGTCATTTATGATCACACTCATCATGACAACCGTGTTTTTTCATGGCAGCCGCTAGGCACCAGCATGTGCTGTGAACATCCCTGTCGGTGAATACTGGGCCTCCATTTAAAATGACAAACCTGAGCAGACCCTGCTGCACTACAGGACACCCACAGCTTTATTTTCTTTGCTGAAATTTATCACAGAGCTATTCATTTGTTGCACAAGGCTACCATGTACTGCAAGCACTCTGGGTTTGGTGAATAGGTCATTTTTAGTCCAAATAATAGATCTATCTTCAAAGGATCTCCTTCATGACACAAGGTGAACTAAAATTGTTTTTGATGAAAGCTACGTTGCTTGAGTAAAAGTTTGAAAAAAAACACCTGTAGTTTTACTGAAGTGCATTGGTTTGTACTCTGAACAACTTTTTATTTCACTGATTTTACATGAGTGAGAGTCGAGTTTTATCCCCCATCAGTTTTTTTTTTTTTTCCCCCTTCAGGTGTTAAATCACCGTTTTTCTATTCTGGGTCAGTTAATATTTTATTTAGTACTGCTTAAGGGAAGATGTGACTAGTTAATATTCTTGTCTGAATTAATACATCTTAGAAAACAACTCATTTCTTGTAAATTTGCAAAACTGCAAATTTACAAGAAATGAGCTCAAAATTTTAGAATAAAAAGTTTTAGATGTGCAAGAAAATAAATTTATGAGGAAAAATTCTTTAAAAAAGTCAGTTAACTTTTTATGGTAACAACACTCACTTGTACTTGAGGCATTAATATCACGAGTTGATGGCAGTTCTACCTGAGTACAATTTCTGTCTACCCGGGTCACCGCTGCCAAAATATAGTTGAGCTTATAAGAAAACTGCAGCAAATCGGGGCTTAAATATAAAAACACAAAACACATGACACACAAAACCTCACTGACCGTAGAAACATTTTAACGAGGACTCATCAATCGTCTGTAACGAAACGGTCTGCCCACCAGTCACTCCAAAAAGCAACACATTTTCCTCCCATTATCTAAGTGCAGACAGCAGCAGCCCCAAACTGCTATTCAGGACAGGCTTAATCACACAAACACTTTTTACCCAGCAGACGGACCAAGCAATCTTCTGTTACCCAAGACGCATCGCTTCAAACGCAGCATTGTACCCTCTCTCACAATGTTCCATCACTCATACAAATCAAATGCCTGCTCCCTAAATTTCTATAAACAGGCATCGGCGTGTGAAGACGCAGCTTCTATCAGCAAGAGACAAGACTTTAGGATCTGAAGCTTTCCGGTTTCTGTTGCAGGGGGAAAAAAAACTAAAGCGGAACGTGAAACGAAAACCACAGGGAGATATCTTCCGATGTACAGCTCAAAGTTTAATCTCCATGAATGACTCGTGCATGGCAGAGGAAGTCGATCAAAAACACTGAGTCACTCAACCAGAATGTCACTCAACTGAAATGTGAAACCTCTCCTCTGCTTTCTTTAACGACAGCTTTGAGCAGACGTGCCATCTCTTTCTGTCTGTCAGGATATGTGCAGACATACCAGATACGACCGTGTACGTCCGTGACACACTGACGTCTGTGACGTACTCAACGTCTGGATGGCTTTCCAATCTTATGACCTTATGACTTGTGACCTTGACTGCTGGGTGCTTAAGTTCACTGGTTAATCTGATTAAATGCCATTTCACACCAAGCATTGGTTTTCTTTAAAAAAAAATAAAGGCACAAAATGTATTTGAATAGATTCAAGCCATTCTTTTTAGCATATTCACATTGCTGCAAAACATACATGAGGATAAGAAAATATCCACACAGACCGCTTTGATGCTGTGTAGCTGATGTTCGCTTGCAAACATTGTGGGCCTGATTACAACGAGCTAACGGGGGCATTTGTGCCACACTTTGCACCTTGTGCCAGGGGAGTCTGTAGCTTCTGTCAGCACGTTGCTTTTCTGCTGTGCACCATCACCATCTAAACAGGGCCTGACGGTGCTTGTAGTCTGAGCTCAAAGTTTGGGGATCTTTTAAAGTGGGTGAAGCTCGGCACAAACTTTGGCATGACGGTATCATGTTACATTTTCTGTCAATGTGCCTTTGGTCAACAAAAAACTGGTCTAAAGTCAGTAGCACATTTAGAAGGTGTGAGCCTACCCGTACAGCTGCTCCTGCACAGGGGCAAGAATTTCTCGATGTCTGTTGCTTTGACAGATTGATTAAAAAAAATGGTCATAATCCATTACCTGATTTGCCCTTTTAATTTTCATGTGATGAAAGACTGAGTGGCTTTTGTTCTCTTTTACATGTTCAGTTTTTAATTGTAAACTTGCAGACAAGTACACAAATTATTTATTTACCCTTTCCTTAAGTGGACAGAATGTAGGTCCTTTAAAAAAAAAAAAAATGTAACCACTGGACCTTACTGTGCTTTTGCGCAGGGAGTCCAGTGGGACCTATACGGGAAACAGCCGATGTGCCGACCATGATTCGACACCTTCTGGAACATCAGTGCATGCAATGCCGACTTATACACCCATCACTATCTAAATTATGACTATTTTATCATTTTGCTCTTCATTCACTGTCATTCTTTTAACAGAACCATTCAAAATCAAAGTGTAGTAGAAGCGGGTTTTTATTTGATCTCGTCCATGGAAACCGGCTCCCATCAGTGCATAATGATGATCGTGATGTTTCTGACGGCTGCAGACCAATTTATTTGCTCCTGCGGCAAATCTTGGGTGATGTGAATTCTATTTGGTAAACACAATAAAATATATTTTTTTTCCCTCAGTAAATCACCTATGAAATGCCCACTAAGAAAACATAATTTTTCATGCTGCTTGTGCAGTTAGTACTGTTCAATATTTTAGTAAATCGGGCCAGCTTTGTGGCTGGCCGTTAAACACACTTTCACTTTGTGAATGAGCACATAGCATCTCCACTGCAAAACAGATTTTTGTCCTCACAGTTAAACACCGTTATACCTTAGATCGCATGCCCCTGTCTACTTAAGGACAGTAATGGTAAATGGTGTTCATTTATATAGCGCTTTTTCTCATCTCTAGATGACCAAAGCGCTTTACAGGTCCTGCTATTCACCCATTCACACACTGATGGCGGCAGAGCTGCCATACACAGGCGCTGGCCTGACCCATCAGGAGCAACTGGGGCTTCGGTGTCTTGCTCAAGGACACTTCGACATGCAGACTGCAGACAGAGCGGGAATTGAACCCCTGACCCTCCGATCGGTAGTCGGCCACAGTACACCCGTGCCACAGCCGCCCCCCCGATGTTCATAGGGAACTCAAAGCACTTTGCAGCACTGTTATGGGCCTCATTTATAAACCTTAAAGGAGCTTGGGGCTAGCATGCCCAAACAGTTCCACGGTCAGCTGAAGATATTCCCTGAAGCAGCTGAAATAGAATGAAAACTGAACTTTACACACCAGAAAATTTGCACTGGAGCGATGTGAATAGTTGACACGTGAAAAATAAAGAAATCACAGGTGCATTTTCTATACTGCTGCACTGCATTTTTGTCTCACGGCAATATGAAACAGCTGTAAAAATTGGGGAAGCGGTACAGTTACTATGTCGCCAAATGTTTTTTTTCCCCAACAAGGAAGACTCTTGGACATCTTCCTTTCTTTCTTAATAATCTTTAATTCATTATATGTTTGTCAATCCCTGGCTGGGGTGAATGAGACATGTCCTTTCTGATAAAGCCTACAGCTACTGAGTTTGTCTTGCTTTCGGACCTGCAGCCGGGTGTCACAAATGCTTGTTATCCATTCAAGAATAACTCGCCCTGACCAGTAAAATAGCTGAGCGCAATTTCAATTTGCATAAACGCTTCCTTGAAAGCGTCGGCCAACTAACCGAACCATATGGGAGAACCACACATCTTTAAAAACTCCAAAATAGAAACAGTTAAAACTTAAATCGTAGCATTCCCATCAGTGGCAGCATAAATCAGACATGTGTCAGATAATCTTTCGGTTCTACCGCGTCCAAAACTGATGGGGTGATGCCTCTGCATCTCAGCAGATGTCTGCCTGCACAGCATGTAATAGCAGCCCAGCACCCCACTGCCATCCCAGAGTTATAACTCAGAGAAGCTAAATTTTACCCAGCAGTTACACTATCAAGCAGTCTGCCTGCCATCGACTTAATATGCAAACAAAACACAAATGTTCTTTGGGTAAGCAAAAGCACACACAGATATTTCAAGGCGTACTGCTGTTTCAATGATTCTGACTGCAGATTGTGTTTGCGCAGCGAGGAATGGGTCTTCAGTTTGTGCACTTATTCTGCCTTCCCCCATTCTCTGAAAGCGCAGTGCAAGTTAATGTGCTTCAAGGACAGAGATCAAGGGAAATTAGGCCTCTCCGCCGTGGCCCCGGAGGTGTAAACCATTATGCAAAGCACAACAATATAAAGATAAACACATTGACGTTGTATAAAACTCAGAAACCGCTGAAGGAACACATGGAGAGTTAACATTATATATCAGAGACAAAAGAGGAAAAGTATACATACAGAAAAAAAAAACTCTTGGAAAGCAACAACTGAATTTCTTCTTGTTTGAAAAATCTTCTGTTTGATGCTTTGTTCCTTCTATAATATTTCATGTTCAGCACTGTTGTGCTGGCTTTGGTGACACTTTCTTGACATGTATTTGTGTATGCTGTTTTGCTAATTAATCTAGTTAATCCGCCTTGTGTTTCTTTTGCTCTAGTTCATGCAAAGCTGACATTTTGCTCAAACCTTGGTCATTGTTGTGATGTTTGCCTTTGCGTCACACCTCGGGGGCGCTGTAGTCAGGCATAGGTCAAGTTTTGTGAAATGTTTCTGTTTAAGGTTTTTAAATTAGTTTGAAAATTGCCATGCCTTTGCGTCTAAAGGCCACGCTACCTGTCTCTCTGTGTGTGATATTAAAATAATATCCATGCAGCTGTTTTGCTGACCGTTTACCCCTGCTATTACTGTGTTATGTAGATGTTTACAATGCCCCAAAGCCTGTGCAACACTACAAGTAAAAGGATCAAACTGAAAGGTCGTAGAGCTCGGTGATATTTGGATTTGGATTAGCAGCCCAAAACTGTTTTGAAAGCTGTTTAAATACAAATTTGGATCGTACAATGAGATCATCTTTTTGCAAAAATAATAATAAAAAAAAGCTTGTTTGGACTTGGCAACACTTCTCCATGTCACCATCAGTCATATTCTGGCTGAGGAAAAAAAGACAGACTCATCCAACAAGAACACAAATCCATGAAATCCATTACAACCCCCACACCTGCCAACACATTCAGTAAGAGACAAATGCTGCAGCGGCACCAGACTATTTCCCCCCCCCCCCCTCCAATTACAGTCACTTACCTTGGCGATCTGGACACACCAGTTGAGCAGCAGCTGAGAGCCAATGTTGTCCTTGTGCTCGTGCACGTAGTCAAGGAGGCAGCCGTGGGGCATGAGCTGGGTGACCAGCTGGATGGTGGGGCTCAGGCAGACACCCAGCAGACGCACCAGGTGGGGGTGCTCCATGCTGGCCATGATCAGGGCCTCCTAGGTGAGAGGGCGGGAACCAGGAAAAAAAATGGACTAAGAAGACTGCTATACTTCAGGGCCAAGAATATTACCTTATCCTAAAGTAGTGTTACCTTGTTATAATAGCAGTGGTCACTGAAAAATACGTACTTGTGTAAGAGTATAAAGTATCTACTAAGAAGATTACTTGAACAGTGAGTAATGACAGTCACCTTTTTTTGAAGTTTTTCTCTTAAATTTGTAACTCTTCATGAAGTTTTAAATTGTTAGTCAGAAATAAGCAATTTTTTCCCTTACACATTTGTTTTTCTCTCATAAATTTGTGACTTTCTTCTTGCACGAACCCCAATTCCCATGAAGTTGGGACATTGTATAAAAACACAAATAAAATCAGAGGACAATGATTTGCAAATCCTTTTTCAAGTTATAATGAATTGAAAACACTACAAAGACAACATATTTAATGTTCAATCTGATATTGGGTTTTTTTTTTGCAAATATTCACTCATTCTGAATTTGATGCCTGCTGTCACGAGTTCCCTTTTGGGGAGAAGGAGAGGACAAATCTGGTAAACCATACTTTATTATAACAGAAAGTAAAAGGTGCCTGAGGGCAGAAATGAAAATGCAAAAATGAACCAAACAACGTGGAGTGATACAGAAGCAATAATCCAGACAGCGTGGAGAAAATAGAGGTGAGGTAACACAACATAACATCGCAGCAAAGAACGTAGACTGAAAAAGCACATTTTTAGACAGGGAAGTAATTATGCTGATAAAACACAGATGAGGAAAGTAATCATGACAAACGGCTGAACAAATGAGGGAAACAGCTGACCGGAAGGGCGGGGCTGACGACACAGAGGGGATGCACACCAAACATAAACAATAAGATACATAAAGCATGGACAGGGGCTGCAGATCTGTCCAGAACCACAACAGTCCCCCCCCCCCAAGGGTGGGATTCAAGGCGACCCTAAGGTAACACCCAAAAGAAAAGAAAAAAGAAAACCCAAAACCCTCACAGGGTGGGTGGTGGGGGGAAAGGCCAAGCGGGCCGAAAACAAAGGTCCCACCCTTCATACACAGACCAAAAAACATGGATACAAAAGGTAACACTCACCTGGAGAAAAAAAACAACAACAACAAGACCCTCACATGATAGTGTCATGATTTTGGTGTTTTGAGGAGGCTTAAGTGCAGGGCAACCACTTCAGAAGAACACTCAAACGCAGATGAAAAGTTTACACCACTTTAATGAAAACCCAAACTCTATACAAAACACGCTAATCTAAAGGAATAAATTCACACACCACAATTAATGAAATCTGAAACCAAAACGCCATACTACATACAGAACAGTTGCACGCTGGAGCCACATGCAGCCTAGAAGGAAAGAGAGGAGAGGAGTGATTAATGAGGGATAAGACACACTGGGAAATGACAACTGAGATTATGGCCTTACGATACCGGCAGAGAGCCCGGCAGAGACCTCCAGCGTAGGAAAGGTGAAAGGTGTCATGCGTCTGAGCTCATGTTTTCACTGAGCTCAGACCCTCACTTTATTCCTAAGTATTGTATGTCTGATTAGTTTGATTTTGTTAGTTTCCTGTATATATTTTTGGGTTTGTTTACATTTGGGCCTCCCCTTTTCCCAGATCTCAGCTCAGCTGTGAGCAGTTGGTCTATTAGGTTACCTGCTCACTCAGTGACTCACACCTGCAGCTCATTCTCTTTTGTGTATTTAAGCACTGCCTATTTACTGTGTTAGTGTGGCGATATTAGATCTACTTCTTATCACTCCACTTCTCCCAGCCTCTGAAGTGACTCGTACTTCTCCAGAGCGCTCCCTGCTCTGAGGCTCATCCTTGTAAGTTATTATTTGTTGCATTTTTGTATTGTCAGCACTATTTTTGGACTTTTATGTTCTTTTGGTTAAATAAATGTCACAAACACAATTCAGCGCCGGGGTCTGTCTTCCTGCCCCAAAGGGGCACTCATGACAAAAGGGATCAGGAGACTGCAGGGTAGGAAGAGGATGGGTTGAGGGACCTGGGTGGAGAAGCCGTTGACTTTGAGGCGGTACAAACCCAACGATCCAGCAGAGAGCTCTTCACACACTGGCCCTTAAAAACGCTGGTGAATCAGGAGGCAGCAGGTGTGTAATCACACAGGTGCGCTGATGAGCTCCGGAGCCGGGAAAAGAGAAACAGGAAGGGAGGGGGGAGGCTTGCTCACCTGATCATGACAGATAGGTAGTAGGGAAAAAAAAAACAGGCAGGCCAAACAAACTGAAATATATCCCCCACAGCAGAGACCAAAATATGGATACATCTCAAAATCAAACAAAGTCCAAAACCCCAAACTTTAATCAAAACGGGTCAGCTGGTCTACCCAAGTCCGTGGACCATTGGACTGCACAATCAGGCAAGTCAGAAGGTCTACCCAAGTCCAAAGATCCCCGGACCTGAATCCAGGGTCGATCCGGTGGCCTACCACTGTCCCTTGGTCACCAAACCGGGAAGCAGGATGGATCAATGGGTCGAGGTCCCCTGACCTTGTGGACGTTGGTGGGTGGAGCGAACTACTCGACCTCCTGGACGACGACGATGGGTACAGCAGACTGCTCGACCTCTTGGATGAATGGTGTTGGAGCGACCGGCTCCAACGCCTAGAGCACCACCCCCATTGTAGTCACCTCAGATGGAGGAGAAAGGCAGGGTGAGGCATCACCAAAAACATCAGGAGCTAGGCAAGCCTTAATTAGTATAGATGTAATAAAAGTAAAGAGAAGTACTTGCCTGAGCTCCCGATCCTCCGCTCCCAAGGTGACCTCCTCAGGATAAGCCACAGGAGCTGAAGCCTAGACCTTGAGCTGAACAGGAACACGCTCCTCCGGCAGAATAGGAAAACAAACCGCTGGAGCTATGGTGTGTACTACAAGGACAGCGGGAACTGTTGAGTGCATCTCAGGGACAGCTTTAAGCAGTTGTGTGCACCTCGGGGATGGCTGAAGCTGTTACTGGAGCAGGGTGGCACTGTGGAGCAGGCACTGGAGCTGGGCGGTGCTTTGGAGCAGGTACTGGGGCTGAGAAGCGCCATGGAGCAGGTACTGGGGCTGTTGTAGATGCTGAAGAAGCAGGCACAGGCCTCCCTACAGCAGTTGTGAAAGCCGGCACTGCAACTGCCATGGGAACTGCTGTAACAACAGTCCTGGGGGCTGGCTTAACTGAGCTCCATGGGGCTGCAGCGGGGCAAGAGGAAAAGGCTGGAGCTACAAACGGAGGAGCCAGGGGGACACTTCTTCATTGGCACAGTCTCTGGTGTGGCAGACAAACCCGTCTTTTGTTTGTGGAGCGGCCGCGAGGCTGGTGAGTGATGGGAAGAAGAGGAGGTTGGATTTAGAGAATGCCGCGTCAGCGGCACAAACTCTGGAGTCTCCACAGAATTCCCCACCAGCCTGCGAAACGTCCTATGGAGCGTGGAGATGGTGGTAAGTAGGCCTGCAAGCTCAGGGTAATTCCACAGACCGGGATGCGCCTCCACTATCCCAACAGCTGCCTCCAGGTTCTCCAGGGCCTCATCCGGAGTGTGGGAGGTGCGAGCTTCCGTGACAAACTCCTGGATGAACTGGGCTGCCCAAAGTCCATTCACGCTGGGGACACTGGCTGCCAACCTCCTTCTGTTAGCTGAGCCCCAGTATGCTGCCGTCCTGCTCTTATCAGATTTGCCGGCTGGGTGTACTGTACAATGTACTGTCACGAGTTCCCTTTCGGGGAGAAGGAGAGGACCCACTCGCTTGACAAATCCGATAAACCATACTTTATTATAAACAGAAAATAAATGCTGCATGACGGCAGAAATGAAAATGCAAAAATGAACCAAGCAATGTAGAGTGATACGGAAACAATAATCCAGACAGCGTGGAGAAAATAGAAGTGAGGTTGTGGCGGATGAAATAAGGGTACCCAGTGTGGAGGCACGGAATAAGTGCAGGCAGGACACGGCGAACTGAAGTTTACAAGGGTGTTTTATTCATCCTCCATCACGAGAGCTCACCCCAGCGCTGTGGGAGCGCGCTGGAGCGAGCCCTGTGTCTCTAGTCAGCAAACAGGCAATGCAAGTGGTCAAAAAGAGAATAAGTACGAGAGCAAGCGATATGGTTGACTTATATACCCAACTAGACAATGCATGCATGGCACATTAGCATCACAGTAAACTGCAGGAAGGCATGGACATTTGCATTAGAGTCACACATATCAATAGCAGGATTACTGGCGCAGGGATTAGACAAAGAGAGGCTGCCTATTGATATCAGTCCATACATCTCACTGTTCTGCTAATTGCTCCAGCTGAGCGCTCTGCTTGTCCGTAGGCTGTGGGGGTCGCCCACACCACTCCCCCCCAGAGGGCTCAGCAGGGGGCTGAGGCCTCGATCGTCCGGCTTCGGTAGTGAGCTGCGGGAAAAGCTCTGTGCAGGTGGAGGTGGAGGGAAAGGGGGGGGTGGGGGTAGCAAGTGCCGGCCCGGGACGGCGAAGTTGTCTGGGCCGCGCAAAAATTGCATGTGGATCCACGATGTTGAGGGGCTGTCCCGTTGAACGTGGCGGAGATCCACAGTGGCTGTGAGAAGAAAAATTTGTCTCTGACTCCTCTTGCAGTTCAGTCCTGCAAGGATGCGTAGCAGCCATGAAGAAAAAACAGGAGCTGAAGCTGTGTGAGGGACTTGGCGTGTTGGCTTTAGGTGCGAGCGCAGCCCTAAAGCCCTCGGGGACAGCTGACGGCTGGATTCCCATTGTGCCCCATGGCTGAGACCCATACAAAATCCTGTGTGCGGGCTGCGTGTGTGCTTCAGGTGTGTGAGCAGCCCTGAAGGTTCCGAGGATGACGGTCGGCCGTGTTTCTCGGGCGTGTGCAGCGGCGGAGGACGATGGCGGTCTGTGGAGCCGGTATTGTCCCGTGCGTGGTGCGCTGTCCTCATAACCCCCCGGTGTGCGTGCGGGGGTTCGGTGCATGGCAGGTCCGCTGTCACGAGGCGAGTCAGGGCCAGGGAGCTTGATGGAGATCAGCGTCGTCGGCGCCGATGGTCGTCCCTGTTCGGGCTGTTGCTGTCGTTCGCTCGTGCTGGGTCATGGTGCGTTCTGTTCCACGCGCTGCGTTCTCCGTCCAGCCCTGGAGGTTGCCGTCGTGGAGAGAGGACGAGGTGCGTGCGCGCTCGTGTGGATGCGGAGGGGCGGTGAGAGGGAGTAGACGTTCTGTGTCCCTCGGCCGGTCCCAGCGTGGATGTCCCGATCTCAGGCGAGGGTCGCATCATGACGCTTTCTGCAGCTTTCCCGGTCGTGGATGATCTCCGGAGAGTTCGCCTGATGTTGGCTCTGCGTCGAGGTCTCCCGCGTGGCAGAAGGGAGGGCAGTCCATTTGCGTCAGGCAGCTGCGTTCACTCGTCGTTGGAGTCACCGCCGGGGGCTGCGTTCGTTCGGTCAGCGTGTTCTTTCCTTCGGGGTCACCAGTGTGGCGGATGAAATAAGGGTACCCAGTGTGGAGGCACGGAATAAGTGCAGGCAGGACACGGCGAACTTAAGTTTACAAGGGTGTTTTATTCATCCTCCATCACGAGAGCTCACCCCAGCGCTGTGGGAGCGCGCTGGAGCGAGTCCTGTGTCTCTAGTCAGCAAACAGGCAATGCAAGTGGTCAAAAAGAGAGTAAGTACGAGAGCAAGCGATATGGTTGACTTATATACCCAGCTAGACAATGCATGCATGGCACATTAGCATCACAGTAAACTGCAGGAAGGCATGGACATTTGCATTAGAGTCACACGTATCAATAGCAGGATTAGTGGCGCAGGGATTAGACAAAGAGAGGCTGCCTATTGATATCAGTCCATACATCTCACTGTTCTGCTAATTGCTCCAGCTGAGCGCTCTGCTTG
Source organism: Pholidichthys leucotaenia (assembly GCA_020510985.1). Classification (NCBI taxonomy): domain Eukaryota; kingdom Metazoa; phylum Chordata; class Actinopteri; order Cichliformes; family Pholidichthyidae; genus Pholidichthys; species Pholidichthys leucotaenia. The sequence continues at coordinate 31,626,708 of CM035845.1, read as the reverse complement.
TCCGTAGGCTGTGGGGGTCGCCCACAAGGTAACTTAACATTGCAGTAAAGAATGTAGTCTGGAAAAGCACATTTATAGACAGGGAAGTAATTGTGGTGATAAAACAGGTGAGGAAAGTAATCATGGCAAACGGCTGAACAAATGAGGCAAACAGCTGACAAGGCAGGCGGGGCTGGCGACACAGAGCGGATGCGCACCAAACATAAACAATAAGAAACATAAAGCGTGGACAGGGGCTGAAGACCTGTCCAGAACCACAACAACCTGCAACATGTCCCATAAAAGCTGAGACAGGGGTAAGAAAAGACTGGGAAAGTTGAGAAATACTCAAAAAACATCTTTTTGGAACATTCCACAGGTAAACATGTTAACTAAAACAGGTGACTGTCTAGATTGGGTATAAAAGGAGCATCTCAAAAGGCTCATTCATTCACAAGCAAGGATGGGGTGAGGTTCATCATTTGTGAACAACTGTGTGGGCAAATAGTTCAACAGATTAAGAGTAATGTTTCTCAATGTACAATTGCAGGATGTGGTTTGGCATCGTCTTGCTGAAATAAGCAGGGACGTTCCTGGAAAAGACGTTGCTTGGATGGCAGCATATGTTGCTCCAAAACTTGTATGTACCGTTAAGCATTAATGGTGCTGATGTGCAAGTTAGCCATGCCATGGGCACTAACACACCCCCATACCATCACAGATGCTGGTTTTTGAACTTTGTGCTGATAACAGTCTGGATGGTTGTTTTCCTCTTTTGCCTGGAGTACATGCCGTCCATGATTTCCAAAAACAATTTGAAATGTGGTGTTGTCAGACCACAGCACACTTTTCCACTTTGTGTCAGTACATCTCAGATGAGCTCAGGCCCAGAACAACCGACGGCATTTTATAACAATGATAATAATAATGGATTGGATTTATATGGCACTTTACATGTGGGTGTTGTTGATACACTGTATGGCTTTCAACTTGCATGGTAGAGTTTTAACTCACACTTCTAGATGTAGTGAAGAACTGTGTTCACTGACAATAGTTTTCTGAAATGTTCCTGAGCCCACATGGTAATATCCTAGACAGAATGATGTTGGTTTTTAATGCAGTGCCACCTGAGGGATCGATGGTCACAGGCATTCAATGTTGGTTTTCGGCCTTGCCACTTACGTATGTACAGAAATATCTCCAGATTCGCTTAACATTTTGATGCTATTATGGACTGTAGATGATGAAATCCCTAAATTAACTGCAACTGTACATTGAGAAGCATTGTTCTTAAACTGTTGGACTATTTGTTCACAAAGTGGTGAGCCTTACCCCACCCTTGCTTGTGAACGACTGAGCCTTTAGGGGACGCTCCTTTTATCTCTAATCATGACACTCACCTGTTTCTAATTAACCTGTTTACCCGTGGAATGTTCCAAAAAGGTGTTTTTTGAGCATTCCTCAACTTTCCTAGCTTTTTGTTGCCCCTTTCCCAGTTTTTTTGGAACATGTTGCAGGCTGTTACAAATTCTAAATGAGTGAATATTGGCAACAAAACAAAGTTTATCAGTATAAGCATTAAATATCTTATCTTTGTCATGTATTTAATTGAAAAGGTTGAAAAGGATTTACAAATAACTGTACTCTGTTTTTATTCACGTTTTACACAACGGCTCAACTTCACTGGAATTGGGGTTTGTAAGACTGTTATAAATTTCCATTTTTTCTCACACATTTCAGATCTTTTTCTTTTAAAATTACTACTTTTTTCTGTGAGAACATTGTGACTTTTTCATGGGCATTTGTAACTTCATATTCATAGAGTTGCATTGTTTTTTTTCTTCTATTAAACGTGTAACTTGCTTTCCTCATTCCTTTGCAACTGAGCCAGAATAAAACACGACGTCAACACCGATCTCAATGTAATATGATTATAAATGCACTGAAATGACAAAAGATGCAGTGGTTTCTAGTAAAGGTAAGTTATTAAAATAAAAACAAGCATTATTTACGACCAGGAGATCGTGGGTTCAAGTCCCGGCCAGGTCATACCAAAGAACATATAAAAATGGTGCGTCCTGCCTTCTAGCTTGGTGCTCAGCAAAAACAGAATGGAGGAAGGAAAGTTGGTTAGCCAGTGTAGTCCCTGTGTTGGTCCCAAGCCTGGATAAATGGGCAGGGTTGTGTCAGGAAGGGCATCTGGCCTAAAAATCCTTGCCAAGTCAACATGTGGATCATTGTGATATAAGGTGATGATACTCTGTGGCGACCCCGAAAGACAAAAAAACCCAACTTAAATTGATACTTGAGTCATGAATAACGATATTACTCTTGTCAATTTGTGTGTTTTGTTTTTGTTTTTTTTACTTTTTCCTCATATATTTATGGAATACTTTAGTCCTCAATTTATGTCCATTTTATTTTAAAAAAATACTGTACTTTTCTAATGAATTTGAGACAGGTTGTGTTAAAATTATTAATTTTTAAAAAATATTTTTACTCTTACTTTTAAAATTGCATCAGTCAGAAAAGAACAATGATTTTAGTTCAAAGTCAAATTCATCAAATGACTGAAGATGCACTCACTGGTGTTAATCAATACAATCTATCATCAGATATAGTTGAGTTTTTCTTTAAAAAGCTACTTTGTCATAGCCACCATCTGTTTATCAATGAGAAAAGAGGCGCCAAGTACAGACCTGCCGAAAGTAAGGATCCCATAGTGTTCATATTCAAAAACTAATGTCTTGTCTTATCCAAGGTCATTTCTGACTAGCATTAGGATCCATTTCTATGTGTCTAACACTACACTGTTCCTCAAAGAATTCCTACCGGAAGTGTTGCCAGATCCATAAATTAATACTTGGGGGATGATGACTATATGTGCATGCCCAGAGCTGCACAAACACAGCCTTTTAATCTATATTTTAGCATGTGTAACACATAGAGGTTCTCAAGTGATGCAGTAATTAAAGCCCCAAAATGAGAGCCATGCATGCTTAATAAATTGGTACACATTGCACAAAGTCAGTATATGTGATTTTATCTGTGACTTTTCACATTTTTTCTTCATTCTTGTCATTAAGCGTGTAAATGCAGTTCCAGTCTTATTTCTCATCTCTCTCTGCAGCAGATGGACACAGAGGTCTGAACAGTTGGGACTTGACGCCGGGTAATTGTTATTGCAGAGCTGCAAGCAGAAGGATATGTGCTGCTGATGAAGTGTTATGATGGCGAGGACTGATACTTGTGCCCGGTGCGTATCTGCATTACAGCTGAGCAGAAGCGGCACTTAGTGCCGTTGCTTAAAAACACTCACTGCAGTCGCTCTCATCTCCTGTTGCCTCTCCTGGGCTCATTCGCTCCTTCACACACCCTGACAGGCGGTCACAGTCATTTGGCAGTTCTCTGAAATGCTCACATGCTCAAGTACGCAAACTCTCTTTGGTGTCCACAAGTACTGTAGTCCAGGGAGTCTTGGGTATTCAACCAATGGGGTTTTAAGTCCACGAGATGGCACAGAGCAAGCACCCAGTCAAGTGAAGTCATTGCTTGTCTCGCAAGATTTGCAGCCAGCTTTGAAAGTTAGCTCAAATGTCGGGGCCTTTGTTGGATTTAAAAACAAAGATGGAAGACCATGACATTAGATTAGATTAGATTAGATTCAACTTTATTGTCATTACACATGTATGAATACAAGGTAACGAAACACAGTTTAGCATCCAATCAGAAGTGCAAAGGACAGCAGTGCAGTATATATGGTAATTAACAGTATGTGCAATTTAAGCAAATATATGCAAATATATGCAGCAGTGCAGAAAGTTAAGAGTACTGTTATGTGCAAATAATGTACAATAAGTTAGATGGGCAGTTATGTACAGGTGAGGATGGTAAGAGATGATGGTAAGAGAGTCAGCGGGGAACTAAGTTCAATAACGTTACAGCTGTTGGAAAGAAACTGTTCCTAAACCTGCTGGTTCTAGTCCGAAGGCTTCTGAAACGCCTTCTGGAGGGAAGAAGCTGGAACAGTCCATGAGCAGGATGGTTGGAGTCCCTAAGAATGCTGCGTGCCCGGCGCAGACATTTTTTCCTGTAGACGTCCTCTATAACTGAAAGTGGAGTCCCTATGATGCGTTGGGCGGTTTTCACCACCCGCTGCAGCGCCTTACGGTCAGCGACAGAGCAGCTCCTATACCAGACTGTGACACAGTTGGTCAGGGTACTCTCTATCACGCAGCGGTAGAAGTTGCCCAGGATGTCAGTTGACAGATGGTTCTTCTTCAGTGTCCTCAAGAAGAAGAGGCGCTGATGGGCCTTCTTGATCAGGCTGGTGGTGTTAACTGACTAGGACAGGTCCTCCGAGATGTGGGTCCCCAGGAATTTGAAGCTGGGGACACGTTCAACAGCTATGCCATTGATATGGATGGGGTCATGTGTCTCTCCCCTCTCCTTCCTGTAGTCCACTATGAGCTCCTTGGTTTTGCTGGTGTTAAGGAGCAGGTTATTGTCAGCGCACCAAGTAGCCAAGTGCTCAACCTCTGCCCTGTAATCTGACTCATCGTTGTCCCTGATGAGTCCAATCACCGTGGTGTCATCTGCGAACTTTATGATGGAATTGGATCCATACATAGGCCTGCAGTCATGGGTGAAGAGGGAGTAGAGGAATGGGCTGAGCACACAGCCCTGTGGTACACCAGTGTTGAGTGTGATGACGGAAGAACGGTTGGGGCCTGACCTAACATGCTGGGGTCTGTTGGTCAGAAAATCCATGATCCAGTTGCAGGTGGAGGTACTGATTCCCAGGTCCCCAAGTTTAGTGATCAACTTGGAGGGGATAACTGTGTTGAATGCTGAGCTGAAGTCAACAAACAGCATTCTTGTGTAGGTGTTCTTGTCATCCAGGTGTGAGAGTACATAGTGCAGCGCTGTAGAAACCGCATCCTCTGTACTCCTGTTGCTCCGGTAGGCAAACTGGTGAGGGTCCAGTGTAGGGGGCAGGCATTTTTTGAGCTGTGCCAAGACCAGTCGCTCAAAGCACTTCATGACTATGGGCGTCAGTGCCACAGAGCGATAGTCATTTAGGCACGATGGTGTTGAATGTTTCGGCACTGGTACTATTGAAGTGGTCTTGAAGCACGCTGGTACCACGGCCTGGGCCAGGGACAGGTTGAAGATGTCTGTGAAGACCCCTGCCAGCTGCTCAGCGCATGCCCTCAGCACACGCCCAGGAATGCCGTCAGGGCCAGCAGCCTTACGTACATTGACATGACTCAGTGCGTTATGGACGTCGGTGTGGGTGAGTGTGAGGTGGTGGAGGTCGTCTGAGGGTGGGAAATTGATGTTCTTTTCGTTATTGTCCTTGTCAAAACGAGCATAGAAGTCATTTAGCTCACTGAGAAAGGGCACAGTCATGGCTACAGGTATGGAGTTGCTGGGCTTATAATCAGAGATAGCTTGAATGCCATGTGACATAACACACAACCCGCAGAAGTGCTACACGAAAAAAAAAAAAATGTGGGCCAGCACACGTCTTGGAGCAGCGTTAGCAACGGCTAAGCTAAAAACACACTGGCATTGTGCTTTCGAGCAGCGCTTGGAGAAAAAGTAAGTAATGTTTATTTATGATGCACTTTTCAGAGACATACAGTCACAAAGCGCTGTACAGTAAAACAGAATAAAAGGAATTTGATAGATAAAAATAATTTTAAAAATACACAAACAAGTTTAAACAATTAAATTATAAAAAAATTTAAAAATATCAGACTTGCCATTAAAAAGCAATTGAATTGAAACTCAATGGACAGCCTCCTTAAACAAAAATGTTTTCAGCTGCTTTTTAAAAGAGTCCACAGAGTCAGTAAGACGTATCTGTCATAGTTTGGGCTTGAGCTACAGTTTATGTTCAGTTATTGTTTTTCTGGGATCATGTATGATTATTTTTGCATTTATTGCTGTCTGTGTTTCCCTGAGTCCCCCGTCTTTGTCTTCAGTGTTCATCCCGTCTGGTCCTGGTGTCTGTGTGTACAGCCCCACCCATCCTGTGCTCCCCACCTGTAATCACTTCCCTGCTGCCCTTGAGTGTACCCATCTGTTCTGTGTTGTGTTGATTAGTCCCCCTGTCTATTTATTCTGTGCACCGTCTGTCTATTGTGGCGTCATTAACATTGTGTGTGTTTTCCCTGCCAGAACCCCTGTATCCCGTGAGTTTATGTACTTTCTGCAATTTGTGTTAGAACTATTTTCTCCAGCCCACGTGCTGCATTTGTTTGTTCTTTTGTTTTCTGTTAATAAATCATTATTTGCTCTGAAGTTTTGCCTGCTGCAGAAAGTCCATTTTTTCCTGTTTGCATGCCAGAGGGATTTTTGACAGTATCTGGAGTGGCAGTCTATTCCAAATGCCGTCCACCGCCTTCCCTGTGTGCAGAGACGTGTCTCCACGGAAAATGAAGCCCTGAGAACAGTTTATTATATTAAAGAGATGTCAACAGTTTTACTTTGGAACATGATTTGATGTTGAATAAGGTGAAAAAATTTGAAAGCTATGATATCGTGATATCATGATTATCGCTGAATCGTGATAGGATTGAATTGTGACCCAAGAGGTCCCTTGTGATTCCCACCCCTAGCATTTCAGCCAGTAATTTTTTTCTACTATTAGTTTATAACATATTCTTGCTCACCATTTTAGCAAGCCATTTCTATTGTACATTTTGTATATTTAAATAAAACACTATTTGTTTGTCCACATTCATTGCTGAATCTTTCAAATGCGTATTTAGTCCCTATTTCAGCCTTGCAATTCAATGTGTGTTTAGTGTATTATTGTAAATGGGCTGCATTGACCAAGGTTTGCACTCTCCTGCTGTTTCTACCTTTTCTGCTTATATGTATTTTAGCTAAAAGTTTAACTTGCTAACTACAATTTGAGAAATAACTTCTAGTTTTTTCTTCATAACTTTCCTTTTCAACTGCCCTTTCAACAGTCACTCTAGCATGAGCCGCCATGTTTTAATCTCTTTGGCTTTAATGGGCCAAAAAGGTTTAACTATTAAACCAGATTAAAACAGCACTAAGTTAGAATTCTATTGCTACACAAAAACTGTCATGATTCAGCAATTTAATTACTGAGTCATCAAAGTCATAATCATTACAACCTAAAACAAAAAAAAGCTTGATTAGCTCACTTTGTGATAAAAATAGAAAATTTCAATGTTTATTTTTTTAAATTGAATTATTTTTTTTAAAAAATTCATAATTCTTGATATGCACCATTAATGGAAAAACTAAGGAACATTAAATCTTTTTTTTAAAAGGATAAGTATCTATACTTATATAGTGCTTTTCTAGTCATAAAGACCACTCAAAAGTGCTTAGCTAGTACCCTCTGTTCTAAGAGCCTATCAGAGACAGATACCTGGGGACAATTTTAGAATCTCCAATTAACTAATTAACATGCATGTCTTTGGACTGTGGGAAGCAACGGGAGCCCCCAGAGTAAACCCACACAACTCAGGGAGAACATGTAAACTCTACACAACAGAAGGGCTCCCACCGGTGCCAACCTAGGGCACGAACCTGTAACCTTCTGGCTGTGAGGCAACAGTGCTAACCGCTGTTCCATTGTGCTGCCACAACTCAGTTTAGTTCTTCCTCTTTGGTACCACTTGTAGTTTTCGCTAATCTGTTCATTATCTGTTATTTTGCTAATCAACACTTTTGTTTGTTTTTATTTCTTCATCAGCACAAACCCTTTTAGCTGGTAAGGAATATTCCATAACGTTCATTCATTCTTTCAGTTAGTCCCACTACTTATTTTTTAAAACAGAATTTCTAGCCTTTGCCTAGAATATTTAGCTAACAATTTAATTGGTTCTGAGTACTTTTGGCTAACAATGTATAATCTGACTTCTGGCGCCACACGAGTTGGCTGCCTTTTTGCAACAGCGGATCAATTTCTTCCTATTTCTATTTACTATCTGGCTCTCTTGCTAATCTTTCGGATCCGGCGATACCTTTATTCCATCCAGACACGTAGATCGCCCAAATGTCTCCTGAGCCAGCGGACGGAGCCACTGTTTCTTGCAGGAGGCAGTACAATAGAGACCAGCTGTTAGTACTTAACCAGCCCACGATGCTAACGCAAAAACTTGACATATCAGGGGAAATAAGACGGAAATGGTGTGGATGTCGAGCTGGAGTAAGACGGCGGGCGAGGAATATGAGGTACAGACCCGTCCTCCCATCCGTTATTATGGGGAATGTTCGATCGCTACTCAATAAGACTGATGAGCTAGCGGCTATCTCCTGCTATGACAGCGTGTACAGAGAGAGTAGTTTGATGTTGTTTACTGAGACGTGACTAACAGAACTAGCAACAGATGCTAACATCGAACTGGAGGGATTCCACGCAATACGGGCAGACCGGACACCAGACAGTGGGAAGGCAAGAGGCGGGGGAGTGATAATGTATATCAATAACAACTGGTGCAGACCGGGACATATCATGGTTAAGCAACAGCACTGCAGCAAAGACATGGAGTTGCTAGCTGTTAGCATGCGGCCTACCTATCTCCTGAGGGAATACTCACACTTGATCTGCATTGTCATTTATGCAAATCAGACGGCGAACGCTGAGACAGCGCGTGACGTCATCCACTCAGTAACTGGCAGGCTGCAGACAGAACACCCAGTTGCTCTTCTCCTCATCTCAGGTGATTTCAATCATATTTCACTGTCCCCCATTCTACCCACGCTCACCCAGTATGTCACATGCCACACTAGAGACAATAAAACACTGGACTTATTCTATGCAAATACTAAGGAGGCGTACACCTCATCACCACTCCCCCCACTCGGGAGGTCGGATCACAACTTGGTTCTCCTGCCGGTGTACAAACCCCTAGTACACAGCACAGACAACCTCCGGTCATGCGCACAGTGAAGTTATGGTCTGAGGAGGCAATGGATGCTCTAAAGGACTGTCTTGAAACCACTGCGTGGGAGCAGCTCTGCGATCCACATGGTGAGGACATCTTCTGTGTGGACAACACCGTACCCACCAAGACCATACGGTGTTGCTCAAACAACAAACCCTGGATCAACCCTGAGATAAAAACACTTCTGAGAGAGAAGAAGAGGATCTTCAGGTTGGAGAACAGGAAGATGCTGAAGTCCGTACAGAGGGAGCTGAGGAGGAAGATCAGAGAAGGCAAGGCCAGCTTCAGAAAGAAGATGAAGGACAAGCCGCAAGACAGCAACATCGGCGGGGTCTGGAGAAACCTTAAAACCATCTCTGGGCTCCAGAATACCTCCCCCCAGGCCACGGGGGGCAGGGAGTGGGCGAACAATCTGAACCGTTTTTTTAATAGGTTTGACCAACCGTCCTCCCCCACGACTGCACAACAACCACTGCTGCCTCTAAAGTCATCGAGACCTGCTGTCCACACCCCACTACACTAACACCCCCCCACTCCTACCACACAGCCCCCCAACCTGACCCTTACTAAGACCCAGGTGAGGACGGAGCTGAGGAAGATCAAGGCGAGGAAGGCCTCGGGACCGGACGGCATCAGCGCAAGGCTCCTCAAGCCCTGTGCAGACCAGCTGTGTGGGATTGTGGAGCACATCTTCAACCTGAGCCTGAAGCTGGGGAGGGTACTACAGTTGTGGAAAACATCTTGTGTGGTACCTGTACCAAAGACCTCCCACCCCAAAGATCTGAACAGCTACAGACCAGTGGCCCTGACGTCTCACATGATGAAGACCCTGGAGAGACTGCTCCTTGCTCACCTCTGCCCCCTGGTGGGACCAGCGATGGATCCACTCCAGTTCGCCTACCAGCATGGCATTGGGGTGGAGGATGCGGTGATCTTCCTCCTTCACCGTTCTCTGTCCCACCTGGAGAAGCCCGGGAATGCGGTGAGGATCATGTTCTTTGACTTCTCCAGTGCTTTTAACACCATCCAACCAATGATCCTGAAGGACAAGCTGCTGTGCGCAGGGGTGGACCAGCGCCTGTCATCATGGATCCTGGACTATCTCACTAACCGGCCACAGTTTGTGAGAACCTGAGATTGTGTGTCCGACACAATCATCGGTAGCACGGGGGCCCCCCAGGGAACGGTTTTGGCTCCCTTCCTGTTCACCCTTTATACTGCGGACTTCTCACACAACACAACACACTGCCATCTACAGAAGTTCTCTGACGACTCTGCGATCGTCGGCCTCATCTCCAAAGGAGATGAAGCTGAGTACAGAGGACTTATCCAGGACTTCGTGGACTGGTGCCATCGGAACTGCCTCCAGATCAACGCGAGGGAATCTAAGGAGCTGGTGGTGGACTGCCGCAGGCAAGGACAACCTCTCACAGCACCAGTAATCATACAGGGAACAGACATTGAGATGGTGACATCCTACAAGTACCTTGGTGTTCATCTGAACAATAAACTAGACTGGTCATACAATACCGACGCACTCTACAAGAAGGGACAGCGCAGGCTGTTCCTACTGAGGAGGCTCAGGTCTTTTGGTGTACAAGGGGCACTGCTGAAGACATTCTACGACACGGTGGTGGCATCAGCCATCACTTTTGGAGTGGTCTGCTGGGGCAACGGCATTACAGCAGCCGATAGGAAGAGACTGAACAAACTGATCAAGAAAAAGGAAAAAAAGCTAGATCTGTCCTGGGGCAATGCCTTGACCCAGTGGAGGAGATAGGAGAGAGAAGGATGGTGGATAAACTGTCATCTCTGCTGAAGTCCGAGTCCCATCCTATGCAGGACATACTGAACGCACTGAGGAGCTCATTATCAGTAGACTACATCATCCTAGGTGCGCAATCGAGAGGTTTCGCAGGTCCTTCCTACCTACGGCTGTCAGACTGTATAACCTAAGCAGGGCTGCTCACAGAGATAGCAAAAAACATGACGACCTAATAGTACTGAATGCAAAAGACGCAACAGACTTACACAAATGGTCCCCTCCAGTATACAACTAGGACAATATCAGTCGCTATGGAGGGTGATAATATGTATGGGTACATATTCATACTATGCAGGATAAACAAGTTGATGGTTATGCTGTTTATTCCATCTTGCTACAATGCTCCGCACTTTATATATATATTTACTGTATATATTTATGTGTACGTATGTATATTCACTGCTCTTATTTTTATTTTTCTTATCTTCTTAATTATTCCTCTGAGTGTTGCTATCCCTGTGCTGTTGCAATCCTGGAATTTCCCCATTGTGGGACTAATAAAGGCTTATTTTATCTTATCATACTCCTAAGCTTTTTAAATAATTAGTTTATGATTCCATTTGTTTCATCTTACCATAACCATGAAAAAAAACATGCATATTTTTCAGAATTTCCCCATGGGGATTAATAAAAGTATCTATCTATCTATCTATCTATCTATCTATCTATCTATCTATCTATCTATCTATCTACAGAATCTACCTACCTACCTACAATAAATAAAGGTGTTTATTATTCAGGGTAAAAAAAAATCCAAACCTACACTACTGTTCAAACGTTTGGGGTCACTCAGACAATTATTTTGTGTTTTCCATGAAAAGCCACACTTATTTACCACCATGAGTTGTAAAATGAATAGAAAATATAGTCAAGACATTGACAAGGTTAGAAATAATGATTTGTATTTGAAATAATAATTTTTTCCTTCAAACTTTGCTTTCGTCAAAGAATCCTCCATTTGCAGCAATTACAGCATTGCAGACCTAACATGATTGCACAAGGGTTTTCTAATCATCCACTAGCCTTCTGACGCAATGAGCAAGCACATTGTACCATTAGAACACTGGAATGATAGTTGCTGGAAATGGGCCACTATACACCTATCTAGTTATTGCACCAAAAACCAGACATTTGCAGCTAGAATAGTCATTTACCACATTAGCGATATATAGAGTGTATTTCTGATTAGTTTAAAGTTATCTTCATTGAAAAAAAGTGCTTTTCTTTCAAAAATAAGGAAATTTCTAAGTGACCCCAAACTTTTGAACGGTAGTGTACATGGCCCTGTGTAAAAAAGCGATTGCCCCCTAAACCTAATAACTGGTTGGGCCACCCTTAGCAGCAACAACTGCTATCAAGCATTTGCGATAACAGGTAATGAGTCTTTTACAGCACTGTGGAGGAATGTTGGCCCACTCATCTTTGCAAAATTGTTGTAATTCCGCCACATTGGAGGGTTTTCAAGCATGAAGCACTTTTTTAAGGTCATGCCATAGCATCTCAATCAGATTCAGGTTAAGACTTTGACAAGGTCACTCCAAAGTCTTCATTTTGCTTTTCTTAAGCCATTCAGAGGTGGACTTGCTGGTTTGTTTTGGGTCATTGTCCTGCTGCAGAATCCAAGTGCGCTTCAGCTTGAGGTCATGAACAGATGGCCGGACATTCTCCTTCAGGATTTTTTGGTAGACATCAGAATTCATGGTTCCATTTACCACAGCAAGTCTTCCAGGTCCTGAAGCAGCAAAACAGCCCCAGACCATCACACTACCACTACCATATTTTACTGTTGGTAGGAAGTTCCTTTTCTGAAATGCTGTGTTATTTTTACACCGAATGTAATGGGACACACACCTTCCAAAAAGTTCAACTTTTGTCTTGTCAGTCCACAGAGTATTTTCCCAAAAGTCTTAGAGATCATCAAGATGTTTTCTGGCAAAACTGGGATGAGACGAGCCTTTATGTTCTTTTTGCTCAGCAGTGGTTTTCATCTTGGAACTGTGTCATGCAGGCCATTTTTGCCCAGTCTCTTTCTTATGGTGGAGTCATGAACACTGACCTTAACTGAGGCAAATGAGGCCTGCAGTTCTTTGGATGTTGTTGTGGGGGCTTTTGTGACCTCTTGGATGAGTCGTCGCTGCGCTCTTGGGGTAATTTTGGTCGGCTGGCCACTCCTAGGAAGGTTCACCACTGTTCCATATTTTCGCCATTTGTGGATAATGGCTCTCACTGTGGTTCACTGGAGTCCCAAAGCTTTAGAAAGGGCTTTATAACCTTTTCCAGACTGAGATCTCAATTATTTTGTTTCTCATTTGTCCCTGAATTTATTTGGATTGCAGCATGATGTCTAGATTTTGAGGATCTTTTGGTCTGCTTCACTTTGTCAGGCAGGTCCTATTTAAGTGAATTCTTGATTGAGAACAGGTGTGGCAGTAATCAGGCCTGGGTGTGGCTACAGAAACTGAACTCAGCTTTCCAAAGATGTGATAAACCACAGTTAATTTATGTTTTAACAGGGGGAAAGGCAATGCATAGGTTTGGATTTTTTTTTACTCTTAATAATAAACACCTTCATTTAAAAACTGCATTTTGTGTTTACTTGTGTTATCTTTGTCCAATCTTTAAATTTCTTTGATGATCTGAAACATTTACTGTAAGTGTGACAAACTTACAAAAAAATAAGAAATCAGGAAGGGGGCAAACACTTTTTCACACCACTGTATCTATCTTCACGTTACAAATTTTAACCACTTTTTGCAACTTTTGATGACTATTTTTCCCTTTCTAAAAGTGTACAGGATAAGACAGGTGTCATTTCTTGATTACCCTTGCTTAGTCTTTACCTTTCCTTAACTGATACCTCTGCTTTCAAAACCCTGTTCACCTCTGCTGCTGGTGAATATTTACAGCACACCTGCAGTCGCTGGTTAAAAACACTCACTGTAGTCCTTCCTATCTCCTGTTACCTCTTTCCTTCACACATACTGACATGTGGAAACACTCTCTTGGCAGCCCTTTACAACACTAACACACACGCTTGCATATGGCAAGTGGTTGAAGAGGTGTATATCCAGGCTCGGCCCTGGGGGGGGGGGGGGGGGGCAGCTGATGGATGGATGAGGTGCCTTTTTAAATTTAGATGCTAAAGAATGAGCTTGGAGGGAGAGTGGCGGTGGTGGTGGTGTGGATTTGAGTAGAGTAATTCTAAACAGGAGTGGGGCAATAGGCCGCAGAGAGGGCTCTGGCTCCAGCCCTGCCCTGATTTAAGCAAAGAAGTGCCACTCCCTTTTCACTTCATAAAACCACCTGCTCCCCCTGCTGTCGGCTACTTGGAATTATACAGTCGAGGGCCCTCTAGGCTGGCAACACACACACACACACACACACACACACACACACACACACACACACACACAGAGGGATCCAGAGGAGACAAAAAAATAAAGGAACAAGGATGCAGGATACTTCTGTGTGCATCAGAAAGAAGCGGAGGGCACTTTTGTTCTCAGTCTGTGATCCCAAAAGACCCAGGAGTCGCAAACTCTGTCGGGCTAAACTCTCGCTTTCTTCACAGCAGGTAAATGTTCTACGAGGACTCTGTGTATGTGTGTGTGTGTGTTTTCTCTCTCATCTCCCTGAGCACTGACCTCCATTACTGTCGGCTGACCTTCCTTTCCCATCTTGCTCACTTTCCCTAGCACACACACACACACACACACACACACACTTGCAAATGTACTAGGTGATAGACTGGCAGAGGCCCATGAAGCTGGTGCATGTTCGCGCACGTGTGTGTGTGTGTGTGTGCCTCAAAGTGGAAGGTGTGCACCTGCATCAAGAAACACTGAATTAATGTATTATTAGGACTCTGCACTGCACGTATCAAATAATCAAATCCAATCTGGGTATTTGCCAACACAAGCAAAACAGATGACGTCCCTCACATGCAAGGCCAGCCCCGCCCCCACCCCACCTCGCCTGAGGAGGATTTCTGTTGCAAAGAGTGTACTGTTTGGTCGTGTGTGTGTGTGTACACTTTCAGAGTGTGTTTGGAGCTGGCACTCCAGTGGCCGGTTTCTCAGTGGCCAGGCGTGAGCCTGCCTTTAGATTGCTGTTTAACAAGCCAGAAGACGGAGCATATTGGCTCTGGATGGGCAGGGAACCCTGCTGGGAAGAGACGCAGCGAAGAATGGATGAAGAAGAGCGGAGGGAGGAAGAGCGAAGAATGGACGCAGGAGACTGGAGGGGAAATGATGATGCTTTGGAAGAGTTAAAAATGAACAGGTTTAAAAGATTTTTGCCTCAGAATACTGTATTGCTAGAGATCTTAAACACCAATAAAGAATTAGATGCCTT
This sequence comes from Pholidichthys leucotaenia, assembly GCA_020510985.1. Taxonomy (NCBI): domain Eukaryota; kingdom Metazoa; phylum Chordata; class Actinopteri; order Cichliformes; family Pholidichthyidae; genus Pholidichthys; species Pholidichthys leucotaenia. The sequence goes on along the minus strand of CM035845.1, from coordinate 31,611,615 downwards.
ACTTAAGGCAACAAATACTATTCATTCATTCACTCATTAATTTTCTGAATTAATTTTCTGAAGTCTATTCTAGCATCTTCAGTCAAGAGGCAGGGTACAGCCTGAATAGTTCACCAGTCAATCACAGTACCACAGAAAGACAACCACTCAATCCAAGATTCACACCTATGGGCAATTTGGAATCTTCTTCTTCTTCATCTGGCTGCTCCCTCTAGGGGTCTCCACAGTGGCTCATCTGCCTCCATCTCACCCTGTCCCTTCATCTTCCCCTGTAACACCAACCCTCTCCATGTCCTCCTTCACGACATCCATGAATCTTCTCCGTGGTCTTCCTCTTTTCCTCCTGCCTGGCAGCTCCATCTTCAACATCCTTTGTCCAATATAGCTACTATTCCTCCTCTGCACATGTCTATACCATCTCAGCCTTGTCTCTTACTTTGTCTCCAAACCTGAGCTGTCCCTCTGATATACTCATTTTTAATCCTGTCCCTCCTACTCACTCTTATTGACAATCTTAGCATCTCCAACTCTGCCACCTCCGGCTTTGCATCCTGTCTTTTTGTCAGTGCCATCGTTTCAAAACCATACATCATAGCAGGTCTCACTACCATCTTGTAAATCTTGCCATTGACTCTAGCTGCTATCCTTCTGTCAAAAAATACCCCCAACACTCATTTCCATCCACGTCACCCTGCCTGCACTCTCTTCTTTGTCTCCCTTGTGCACTGTCCATTGCTTTGGATGGTTGACCCCAGGTATTTAAATTCATCTACCTTCACTACCTCTATTTCTTGCATCTTCATCATTACACCTGCCTCCCTCTCATTTACACTCATGTATTCTGTCTTGCTTCTACTAACTTTCATTCCTCTTCTCTCCAGAGCATATCTCATCTCTTGAGGTTTTCTCTCACCTGTTCCCTACTCTCACTACAGACCACAGTGTCATCTGCAAACATCATGGTACACAGAAACTCTTCCCCAACCTTACCTGTTAGTCTGTCCATTACCATGGGAAACAAGAAGGGGCTCAGGGCCCATCCCTGATGTAACCCCACCCCCACCTGGAATCCATCTGTCACTCCAGTTGTCAGTTAACCTAATGTGCATGCCTCTAGACCAGGGGTGGGCAATCATGTGCCATGGAGGGCCATTCTACTGCAGGTTTTCTGTTCCACCCAGTCTCTTCAGCAGGTGTTTTCAATGATTAGCAATCCTTGAAGCTGGTCAGAGCACACACCTGCTGAAGAGACTGGGTGGAACAAAAAACCTGCAGTGGAATGGCCCTCACTGCCCACCCCTGCTCTAGACTGTGGGGAAGCCGGAGTGCCCACATGGAACCCACACCAACATGAGGAATACATGAAAACACACAGATAGGTCCCAGCTGGCCAGTTCATCCATGAACATATTGATTCTGAATGAGCTCTTGATTTAGTAGGTAGTTAGTAACTTCTGATACAGAAACCACATAAAATTACTAAAATTAATAAAGATTTTATTACACAGCACAGGACAAAATACTAAAAAAAGCAGACCTCACCCAATACAGTGTTTTTCAACCAGGGTGCCCTGGTATGTTCAGGTTTATGTGGGAAATGATCTAATTTCCCTTCTTAATTGGTTCAACAAAATGCAAATAATTTGCCATTGTTGTGCATGGGTGCATACAGAACTCATTCACAACAATGGCAAATCATTTTGAAATAATGAATAACTCCAATTAGATAATTCCACTTAGAAACCTGAACATACCAGGACATCCTGGATGAAAAACACTGATCTAACAAATCACTAATAAGATAAGATAAGCCTTTATTAGTCCCACAAAGGGGAAATTCCAGAATATTAATAATCATAATAATAATTAATAAAAGCTTAAGCCTCCCTGGGGTTACCACCACACAGAGCAAGACAAGACAACATAGTAAAATAAGAAACAGGGGCTTTGATGGAAGTGAAGCACCTTCAAGCGTTGAACCTGAATTCCAATTTATAAAATCATTCTTGCTGAGGAAAAATCTTTTCACACCAAAAGTCTGGTCATGAACTGCTTCTCTCACCCAAGCACCAGAGCTGTAACAACCCCTCGGCCATAAATGTGGTGATCCGCTCTGTGTGCCTGCTGCCCTAATTGTCTCCACAGCTGCACGCACACCTATTCCTTCAATTAGGCAGCCTTCTTAAGGAGCACTGCCTATTGTTCTGCACGGAGACGTCAACGCTCCATTTGGATGAGAGACCTCTTAGTAATAGTCTACTTCCCTTTTGGCTAAGCACTTTCGCCTCCCTCATCCTTCCTGCACATCTGATCGTCTGGGAGCTTTGCCTCCCCTACTCAACGTAAGCTACCACAAGAAATTCATTCCCTCCGCTCCTACCCTCTATCTTCCCTGTGCACAGGTGGATTCCTCTGGGTGGACTTCCTCCTCCTGGTGGTGGACCGGGACCTTCACCTACACTCCGAGGAAACACTGGTGTCCATGAATGAACTATTCTCCTCGGAAGCCCCTGAATCATCTACACCAGCACAAACACGCAATGGACCGGGACACTGGCAGACGGTGCTGCTTGGATGTTCTTCAGCGCCTCAACTACTCACCTGCATCGTAAGACTGATTTATCACTTGTTAATTCAACCAGTTAACAGAGAGCTCATACTCTTGTCTCTCCTCTCTCCTAGGGTTGCCAGACCTGTCCCCACTCTGCTCGAGCTCCTGCACTCATTCACATTTACACTCCCACACACACTCACACACACATTTAATAAAGATAACTGTGTTTATTCTGAGTCTGTATCTGCATCTGGGTTTGTCCAAATCATGTCAGTATGTCTCCGTCAGGTAAACCCAGCAGACAGTGCTCTCGCACAAAGGATTGACATCATTGAGGCTCGTTTAGACCAATTGTCTTATCAACAACAGGTCACGTTGACACAGCTGAGTCAAATTAACACTCACCTCGATCAGCTCACTCAGACACAGCCTTTTCCACCTGCTCCTGTGGGGGGGGCAGCTAATTCCACTCCACTTCCCACCCAGCATTCCCATTTGACCCCGGTTTCCACTCCCATCCGTTTTAGTGGCAAATTAGAGGAAGCATGAGGCTTTCTGTTGCAATGCAGTATTGTGTTTCAGCGGGTGCCGGGGGATTTTCCCACGAGTCACAGCCGTATTGGTTATGTCGTTAATTTACTGGAGGGGCGGGCCTTAGCGTGGACTTACACTGGGCTTATGTTATGGCTCATCCCAACTATTCTAATTACACATATGATCGGTCTGTAGCAGAATTCAATGAGGTATTCGACCACTCCAACGGGGATAGTGTGCTCACCACTCGGTTACTGAATTTTAAACAGGGGACTAAATCTGTCCCTGATTTTTCGGTTGATTTCCGGGTGGTGGTAGCGGAGGTCGGGTGGGAGGATGCTTCCCTCTGCAGTATTTTTGTATGTAGCCTTAGCCCTAGTTTGCGGGATGAGTTGGCCCTGATCAAAAAGCCTTCTAAGTTGAATGAGCTAATCTCCCTCGCCATTAATATTGATAACAGGTTGAGGGAACGAGCTAACGAGCGTTGACCTCCCGTTCGCTCTGGCACTCAGTTTCACCGCTCCCCACAGTCTCCCTTGCTGGCCCTCCCTCCCTCTGATTCCCCTGAGGCCAAGGAATCCATGGTAATGGGTCAATCTAAGTTGCCACCAGCTGACAGACAACAACGCCATGACCTCGGCTTGTGTATATACTGTGCTAGTGAGGAACACGAACTTGCCTCCTGCCCCAAGCTGCCAAAAGGGGGGGTCCGTGCGTCACAGTAGGGGGACTCACGGACATACCTAAAGCCAAATCCCTTACTAGGTTTAAGCTCCCTAACCGTTTTCGACACAATCACAACAAAATATCCACCCACGCTGTCACTGATTCTGGGGCCGAGCAGAGCTTTATTTCGAAGAGATTGGCAACCCGGCTGGGTTTCCCGTCCTATCAGCTGAAGACTCCTTTGAAGTTGATTGCCCTGTCTAAAGTGCCTCTCACCATCGTGGCTAAACAGACTGCCTCTGTCTCGGTCCTGGTGTCAGGTAACCACTGGGAACAAATCAGTTTTTTTGCGCTCTCTGTATCTGCCTTCCCCGTCATTATGGGTTATCTTTGGCTCAGGCTGCATAACCCCGTGATTGATTGATGGACAGGAAGCATTATTTCTTGGAGTTCATTTTGTTTGAGTGCCTGCCTGCAGTTGGCTGCCTGTTCTCCATCTGTGCCCCTCTGCTCTCCTGATTCACCACCACCTGATCTCTCTTTGGCGCCTCCTGAATACCATGATCTAGGTTCTGTTTTCAGCAAGGCTAAGGTGCTATCACTTCCCCCCCACCGCCCCTATGATTGTGCCATCAACCTCCTGCCGGGGGCTCCTTTACCTTCCAGCCGGTTCTATAGCTTTTCTGCCCCTGAGTGAGAGGCGATGGACAAATACATCAAGGAGTCCTTGAGCTCTGGCATTATCAGGCCCTCGTCCTCGGTGGTGGGGGCGGGGGTTTTCTTTGTGAGTAAAAAGGATGGCTCACTCAGACCATGCATTGATTTCAGGGAACTGAATAATATCACGGTGAAGGACAAGTACACTCTCCCCCTTATTAACACCGCATTTGATTCTCTCTAGGGGGCCACGGTTTTCACCAAGTTGGATCTACACAATGCCTATCACCTGGTTCGTACCAAAGAGGGGGATGAGTGAAAGATGGGGTTCTGCACCCCTAGTGGTCACTTCGAGTACCTGGTCATGCCTTTTGGTCTAACCAACGCACCTGCGGTATTCCAATGACTTATTAATGACATATTGAGGAACTTTCTGGATTCATTTGTATTTGTGTATCTCGATGACATTCATATCTCTGGAGGAACATCGGGTGCATGTCAGACGGGTCCTGCAGCACCTGTTGGAAAACCAGTTATACGTCAAGGCAGAAAAGTGCGAATTCCACACCGTTTCCACCACATTTCTGGGGTTTGTCATTTCCCATAAGAAAATCATAGCAGACCCAGAGAAGGTAAAGATGGTGGTGGAGTGGCCAGTTCCATCCTCTTGTAAACAGTTACAGCAGTTTTTGGGCTTTGCCAATTTCTATCAACGTTTTGTCAAAAACTACAGCATTATTGCTCTACCTCTCACCCGCCTCCCTTCTACCAAGGTGCCATTTCGCTGGACTGAAGAGGCAGAGGCAGCATTTGTTAAACTGAAATCTGTGTTTTCCTCTCCCCCTGTTTTGGCTCAGGTGGACCCTGCCTTGCAATGCCTGGTGGAAGTGGACGCCTCAGACTTCGGGGTGGGAGCAGTGTTGTCCCAGTGCTTCCCCGCCGACAACAAGATCCACCCATGCGCCTTCTTTTCCCGTCGTCTGTCTCCTGCTGACAGGAATTATAACATAGGGGACATGGAGCTGTTGGTAGTTAAACTGGCCTTGGTGGAGTGGCACCACTGGCTGGAGGGCGTCCCCCAGCCTTTCGTCGTTTGGACCGATCACAAAAACCTGGAATATCTTAGGACGGCCAAACAACTAAATTCTAGACAAGCCCACTGGTCCCTGTTCTTTGGCAGATTTAACTTTACCATCACCTACTGCCCAGGGTCGAAGAACACCAAGCCTGACGCGCTATCCAGGCAATTTTCTCCTGAAGCAGCTGAGACAACGCCGCACCCTATTGTTCCACCTTCGTGTATCGTTGGCGCGCTCTTATGGGACATCAAGGAGAAGGTTAAGAAAGCGCAGGAGACTGAGGCCAACCCGGGCGGGGGGCCGGCGGGACGTATGTATGTGCCCTCTTCAGTCCGGGGTGAAGTCATCGATTGGTTGCACTCCTCCAAGATTATGCATCATCCTGGAGTAGCGCGCACTGTGGCCCAGTTACAGAGGACCTTCTGGTGGCCTTCATTGCGGAGGGACGTCAGTGAGTTCATCTGAGTCTGTCCTCAGTGTGCAGCCTGTAAGTTGTCCTCCTCTCCTCCTTCGGGCCTATTGCATCCTCTCCCCATCCCTAGCAGACCCTGGTCCCATGTGGCCCTGGACTTTGTGACCGGTCTGCCCCCCTCTGCAGGTCACACTGTCATAATCACCACTGTGGATAGATTTTCCAAAGCTGCTCACTTTTTTCCCCTGCAGAAGCTCCCTGTGGCAAAGGAGACGGCTGACTTCCTCGCTCTGCATGTGGTGCGGCTTCATGGTATTCCAGTGGACATCATGTCGGACCGTGGGCGCAAGTTCATCTCTCAAGTTTGGCGAGCCTTCTGTAAGGCTATTGGGGCCATGGTGAGCCTGTCTTCTGGTTATCATCCACAAAGCAACGGCCAGTGTGAACGCACCAACCAGGAGTTGGAGGCGGCTCTGAGGTGCATCATGGCATCCAATCTGGCATCCTGGAGTTCCTACTTATCTTGGGTTGAGTATGTGCACAATTCCGCTGTTTCCACTGCTACTGGTCTCTCTCCTTTTGAAGCATCTTTAGGTTACAACCCCCCCTTGTTTCCGGAGGAGGAGGAGGAGATTGCTGTTCCATCGGTACAGTCTCACGTGGCGCACTGTCGCCGATTGTGGAGGGCGACCAGGGCCGTTCTGCAGTGCACGGTGAGCCGCAACACCAACATCGCCAACCGCTGCATGACCCTGGCTCCGCCCTATCGGGTTGGATAGCAGGTATGGTTGTCAACCAGGAATATCAACCTGAAGACAGAATCCAAGAAACTTTCACAGCACTTTATGGGTCCGTATACTATCACTCACATTGTCAACCCAGTGCACCTGGCTCTTCCCCCTTCCCTCCGCATTTGTCCCACCTTCCATGTCTCTCAGGTGAAGCCAATTGTGTCCAACTCTCTGTGCCCCCCTCCCAAGACTTCATCCCTGCCAGTGATGGTTGATGGTGGCCCTACATATCTGGTCAGCCGTGTTCTGGACGTCTGATGCAGGGATTGTGGCCTACGATATCTGGTGGACTGGGAGGGATATGGTCCAGAGTGGAGGTCCTGGGTGCATCCTTCCTTCGTGATGGATCCGCAGCTCATTAGGGAGTTCCACCAGACGCACCCGGGTAAGTTGGATCGGCCGCCAAGAGGCGTCCCGTGTGTGTGTGGGGGGGGGGGGGGGTACTGTGGTGATCTGCTCTGGGTGCCTGCTGCCCTAATTGTCTCCACAGCTGCGCACACACCTGCTCCTCCAATTAGACAGCCTTCTTAAGGAGCACTGCCTATTATTCTGCACGGAGATGTCAACGCTCCATTTGGATGAGAGACCTCTGAGCGAGAGTCTACTTCTCCTTTGGCTAGGCAGTTTCGCCTCCCTCATCCTTCCCGCACATCTGATCGTCTGGGAGCTTTGCCTCCCCTACTCAATGTAAGCTACCCAAACAAATTCATTCTCTCTGCTCCTTCCCTCTATCTTCCCTGAGCACAGGTGGATTCCTCTGGGCAGACTTCCTCCTCCTGGCGGCAGACCGGGACCTTCACCTACACTCCGAGGAAACACTGGTTTCCATGAATGAACTATTCTCCTCGGAAGCCCCTGAATCATCTACACCAGCACGAACATGCAACGGACCGGGACACTTGCAGACAGTGCTGCTTGGATGTTCTTCAGCACCTCAACTACTCACCTGCATCGTAAGGCTGATTTTTCACTTGTTAATTCAACCAGTTAACAGAGAGCTCATACTCTTGTTTCTCCTCTCTCCTAGGGTTGCCAGACTTGTCCCTGCTCTGCTTGTGCTCCTGCACTCATTCACATTTACACTCCAACAAACACTCCCACACATTTAATAAAGATAACTGTTTATTCTGAGTCTGCGTCTGCATCTGGGTTTGTCCGAATCATGTTAATAAAGTGGAAGTTAATCCCTCCTCCAGGACTTAGAGTCATTTCTCCCTTTCATCTATTTGCCAAAGGAATGCCCCAAATTCACAGTTACGGTTGATATTTTCCAGACTGGAAAGTCAGGATTCCTTATTAAACTGGAACAGTCTTACGGTGCCATCTGGTGGAAGACTCAGGAATATTTTTCTCTCTCTCCCTGCAGTGGAATTTATGAATTGTGGACAAATGAATTAATTCATATTCTTTCTCTCAAGACAGTATCCGCTACCGAAGACATGGCTGAACTCTGGAATGGACAATTGTGGTTTGAAATGCTTTTGTTGATATGGTTTGATATGTGTTGCTTTATTTTCAGGAAGAAATTAATTTTTGCATGCTTTCCATCAAGAAATTAATCTCATGTACAATGTAGAGACCTTGTCTGTTCCTTTATCAAGTAGGATATGTTAGTCACTAAAGTTCAAAGAATTTATGCTTTAATCAGCAGCATATGTGTTTAGGAGAACTTGACTTCTCATATCAAGTTTCTCTCCTTCTCCCTCTGGGAGATCTGCACAGCTCAGGAATTTGAAATGACCAATGGGCTTCACTGCATTTCCTTTTTTAGTCTGGTTTATGACTTTTGCTGAAAAGAAACTCAATGTCACTGGTCCAGCTCAGTTTTCATGAAATGCAGTGAGATCCTGCCACACCCAAGAAATTTTTTTTTTCTCTCAGTTGTGGGGTAATGGTCAGCCATGGAAGGAGCAAAATTTTCTGCTCTCCCATTTTCTATATTTAAGTAGGCCCAGAGTCTCCCATGCTCTGTGAAAATTATTTTTTCTTTCTTTAAAGGCCTCGGACGGTGACATTTTTTTATTGAACCAATCAACTGATTGTATGAAAATATTTCATTCTGCCCATTCCCTTGATTTAATATGTGTCACCATCCTCCATAAATGACCTTATTTGGTCATAGCCCAGCCTTCACTTAGTGAGGCTGCAGTACCGCCATCTCTCGATAGGTGCGGGCATTAATGACGTCACCACAGGAATAGAAACAAAATGGCCGAACGAGAGCAAAGTGATTCGGACAGCGATTATTTTCTTGAGTTTGACGACCTCAATATAAATGATGACATTGAAAATGAAGAATCGGATGATGAAGTAGTTTTGGGTGGTGCTGAGGGGGGTATTCAGCCTTATTTGTGGGAAAGAAGTGAGGGTTATGTTGCCTGCCTGTGCGGTGAGCCTCATCAGAGAAACATTCCCATCTGATCACTACAAGGGATTTTGCCTACCAAGATTAGATTTGTGAACAATGATATTTAAATAAAGTTTTGTAAAATCATATATTGAGTTTATTAATGTTCATGTCAATGTTATAATTCTCATAGTTCAGCATTCATCAAAGTCGCATGTCATATACATTTGAATAATTTGAACACACTAAATTCTTCTCAATTTGAAAAGAAATATTACATACTATACCACCTTTGTATGAATGTTTGAAAACACAGCAGAAATATACAAAGAAATACAAAAATCAATGGAGTATCACTACAGATTAAGAAAATAACTAGTTTCCAGATATAGCAATTATTATATTCCAATAAATAACATTTCACAGTTATAATGGGCACCATTTTATGGTAGAAAATTGGGGTTCCATTTTTAAAAGCACATTTCTCTTACAATCTTAGGCTTATATTTGTTTTTCTTAGCAAATATGTTGCTTCCCTAAAAATTGAAAGCTGAACTGTCATTGGTAATTGGTAATTTCTTCTACTTTTACATGTTTGATTTTGAAAATCATCCATTGCTTGGAATTCATTTAAAATGTTTAGTAAACATTTGCTGTGAATATTAAAAATACAAAACTTACCCCGTTTACTTCTCGTTTTCTGACAGCTGATCGCATCGGTAGATCACCCTTGCTTTTCACGCCACTGTCACTGACACTTGTCTCAGAGTCAGACTTGGGAATCAAGGGATATATAGTTGGAATAGCCGTTTTCTTTATCACCAATCTTTTTGGAAATTTCATTTCAAATTGCATCTTATTCTCGAAATCGCTGTAAACGAAATGTCTACTGCACATGTAGGGCGCTGACGAGGTGCAGGTGTGCGTGCAGCTGAGGCAGATGCCTGAGAGTGGCGAGCCGTGACACCTGCAAAATATATGTGGACAAGAAAGACTGACAAACCTGGGTACTATTTCACTGGAGTCTGCTTTAATACAGAAGCTGAAGCAATAGGGAACACTGTATGTCTCTGTAATTGAGAACTTTGCTTCTAAAAAACACAGGAGGATGGACTTCCAATATAAGTAACCGGTGAGTTAAACTGTCTTTCTTCAGCATGTTTTTTCCCCCTAAGCGTTCTTATGATCATGAAAATATTTGGTAATTCCGAGAAATATCCGTAATCGCCGATTTTAAAACGTAAACATCAAATGTTGCATGAAGCAAAACACAGCAGGTATACCATCGCACCCGTAGACAACACAACGCCAAACCATATTAATTCAATTCCTGAAATCCTAATCTTCATAAATAATCTATTTGTAATCCACAAGTATTCCGAGAAATATCCGTAATCGCCGATTTTAAAACGTAAACATCAAGTGTTGCATGAAGCAAAACACAGCAGTGGCCGCCGACCGTGTGCGTGTGTCTTCCTGAGCTGACGTCACACAGTCAGTGGAGTACTTAGCCGCTGTTCGCTTGGCTGGGTCAGCCCACTCTCAACGACAGCATACTTCAAGAGCGCATTGTCACCTTATGCGACATTCGTTGACACCAAAACATGTGCGGTTTGACTTAGCTCGTCTCAGACAACAATTTGAGATATGAATTAGCGATATTGAATTTTCGTCTGTCCGTCGCCTTTAAAGTTAGTATTTTCTTATTTTAATCCTTTTCTTTAAATTACCATGCTAAGAAGATTTTGTTTGATTTTTACTAAGCTTAAACCAACTTATTCAAACCACAAAACATTCAAAGAAACAGTTTTGTGGTGTGTGTTTATTTTTTTTTTATTTGACTTTCTGATTGGACTTAGAACATCCATCCATCCATCCATCCATCCATCTTCTACCACTTTTCCGAGGTCCGGGTCGCGGAGGCAGCAGTTCAAGCAGAGAAGCCCAGACTTCCCTCTCCCCAGCCACCTGCTCCAGCTCTTCAGAGGGGATACCAAGGCTTTCCCAGACCAGCTGGGAGACATAGTCTCTCCACCGAGTCCTGGGTCTGCCCCGGGGTCTCCTCCCAGTGGGATGTGCCTGAAACACCTCAAGTGGAAGGCGTCCAGGAGGCATCCTAATCAGATGCCCATACCACCTCAACTGACTCCTTTCAATGTGGAGGAGCAGCGGTTCTACTCTGAGCCTCTCCCAGATGACTGAGCTCCTCACCCTATCTCTGAGGGTGAGTCCAGCAATCCTACGGAGAAAGCTCATTTCAGCCGCTTGTATCCACGATCTCGTTCTTTCGGTCATTACCCAAAGCTCGTGACCATAGGTGAGAGTAGGAACGTAGATTGACTGGTAAATCGACAGCTTTGCCTTAGAACTAAGCTCCCTCTTCACCATAACAGACCGGTACAACATCCGCATCACTGCAGGTGCTGCTCCAATCCGTCTGTCAATCTCTCGCTCCATTTTCCCCTCACTCGTGAACAAGACCCCAAGATACTTAAACTCCTCCACTTGGGGCAGGAGCCTGTCCCCAACCCGGAGAGGACAATCCACCTTTTTCCGGCTGAGGACCATGGACTCGGACCCTCATGGATCGTCACCTTATCGTGGTGGGGGGGTTTGCGTGCCCCAGTGATCCCAGGAGCTATGTTGTCCGGGGCAATTTGCCTCTGATAGGGTCTCCCAAGACAAACTGGTCCTGGGTGAAGGGCCAGACTAAGAACGATCCAACAGACTCTCATGATAAATTGTATATCAAGGATTCAGTGTACCCCGCCCGGTATGGGGTTACCGGGGCCCCACCCTGGAGCCAGGCCTGGGGGAGGGGCTCGAAGGCTAGCGTCTGGTGGCCGGGTTTCCACCCATGGGACCTGGCCGGGCTCAGCCCGAAGGAGTTACATGGGTCCGCCCTCCAGTGGGTTCACCACCTGCAGGAGGGATCATGGGGGTCCGGTGCTATGTGGATTAGGTGGCGGTCAAAGGCGGAGACCTTGGCGGACTGATCCCAAGCTTTCTAAACTGGCTTTGGACTTAGAACAATAAACAAATATTACACTGGTCAACACCAAATTTATTGTCTAAGTTTTTTTAGCTGATTTGGGACAATTTTGACGAGCTGAATCCAAAAATCACATTGGCTTTGCTCAATCAAGTCAACTTTTTGAATTATGGCCACATGATAATATCACATGACTTGGGGGGGCGTTGGGAGAAAATATGCATAGACAGATTTAAGCTTGCCTTTGTAGTAGCGGACGAGCAAGTGCTGCTGGCTCAGACCCCTCGGCGTGGAAGACCCCCACTGAGAGCTCCCCAGGCAAACGATTCACCAGGACAGCCACCCGGGCAGAGCGAAGTCCCCCCCCCTTGGCCCCAGCAGCCCCCCGCCAGCACAGAGACCCCCGTTACAGCAGATATGGGAGGAGACTGAAGCCCAAAAGACGTGCCGACTGAAACTCTGTCTGGGGGGGGGGTGATTATGGCGATGCATATTGGTGATATAGCAATGTATATTGTGGTTGTGTCAGCAGACAGCGTCTCAGTCAGGAGGCAGTGGTTAGACACAAGAGAACAATAGGCAGGGACCTCATGGGTAGTTGGCAGGAAGAGAGAGCTGGGGGTTTAAGGAGAATGTATGGTGGAGGTGAAATGTCATGCAGATGTGAGATGATCTGTGGAGTTTTAAGGGATGAAACCTGGTTTGGCTATTCAGTGCTTTCTGTGTATGATGTTGTGAGAGTGTGAATAAACTTCGTCTGATCGTAACTTGGCCTCATCATTTCCACACTCTCCACACTGGCCCCACTCTCCACACATGATAACAAATCTACCTACGGAAACAAATAAAGTAACCTGAACCTGATATTTTATACGTTTTTGTTTACATGTACGGGTATTTTCGCTTTATATGATGCAAAATTCTTTTTTATGTCTTGAAATTCTCTGAATTTTGAACAATGATGACATAACAGTCAACTTACATGTACTTGCCTTTATATAAAGGTAAGTAAATGCACAGTACTAAGTAAGTACAGGCTTTTACTTGGCACCTGATCTAGAGAAACGGATGTCATTTTCAGATTCAGCGGTGCAAAATTGTCTTAAATCAGTTGAAAAAACACAGACAACTTACAAAAAAATATTTTCGTAACCCTGTGTTATCAGGAATTTGGCAACCTGTCCAAATTCCTTTTTCAGTGCATAGAGAAGACCTCACCCAGCTTGCTGAAGAACCAGCCCGTTGTGATCTTGGGAGTAGGCCATAACCATGGTAAAGAACCTTTCTGCCAGTCTTCCTACAAGATCCACACCAGTCCAGATGGAACAAGATTCAAGTGGACCGCCTGCTACCCACCGAGACACAATGGCTCTGCTTGGCTGATGGTCTGTTGTTCAATTTAAACTTAATTCTTCAGAATATTCCTCATATAAATCTTTAAACCTATAGATTTGCAAACTCCTTTCAGAATGTCAAATGAATTTTGTCTTTTCATTAATCTACGTTCATTTTCAGAGGAACCAATTTTCCATTTTATAAAATAGTTTAATCATCATTTTCTTCATAAAATTGCATCCACTTTTCTTAAACAATGCTATTTTATGTTTTTTCAATCTCCAGTATATTGCAAAGTTAAACTATGGTTTCTTTTGTTCCACAAATGTTTTATTCACATGTGATGCTCAGTAATTCATTAACAGTCTATGGTGCTCATAGTACATGTTGAATTCCCTGTCTCAAGTTATCCAAATGTGTTAACCTATTCTGACATTTCTTATTAAACAATTGAAAGATATATGGAAGTTATTGTTTGATTTTATGTCCATCTTCTTGATTATAAGCAGATAAGAACTCACGTTTTTGTTTTTGTTTTTCTGAGATTGATTCATCATTAGTACAAATAAAGAATTGTTAATAAAACTGTCCATTATTTGGACAGGTGCCCCAAACGAGCTTATGAGTGTGTAATGAAAAGAAATATTCATTCCTACTCACATTCATATTTACATTAATACTTGTACCAACAATAAAACACCTATAAAACCCAAAAATCCACGACACACCATTGTTTCATTCATTCATTTTCAACCAGCTAATCCTTTTCAGGTAATGACGGGGCTGGAGCCTATATCTTTGGGTCTTTGGGCGAGAGGCGGGGCACACTATGGACAGATCCCTAGTCCACTGCAAGGCCAACACAGACAGACAGACAACCATTCACTCTCACATTCATGCCTAAATGACAAGTTGTCTCCAGTTGATGTCAATGAGCCCAACATACTGTACATGCATTTAGAATGTGGGAGGAAACCGGAGGACCTGGGGCCTCATGTACAAAGGGCACTTACGCACAAAAACATGGTGTATGTCCTTTCCATGGAAAATTTCAGATGTATCAAGAAGCCGTGTGCTGCCCATCCCAGTGCAGGTGCTGACAACACTGGGGTTCCTGGCAATTTAATTTAATTTAATTTAATTTAACAGGGGCATTCCAGAGGGAGCTGGCAGACCAATTGGGAATTTCCCAGTCGACCCTGAGCCGAGCTATGCCAACTGTGTGGGATGGCATTATCCAGTTGTCCCCCAGGTGCATCATATTCCCATACAATTCAGTTGAACTGGCCAACATCAAAGTGCAATTTGAAGCGAGAGCCAGTTTTCCTAATGTAATCAGAGCTATGGACTGTACAAATTTGTACAGATGACCAAATTTTATGTGATGAGTAAATGCGACTAACCAACATTGTTGCAAGGTGGCCTGGTTCAAGGCACGATTCATTCATTTTAATGAACAGCATTGTTGGGAACAAACTACAAGCTGGCACTGTGTGGATGGGTGGCTTCTTGGTGAGTAAATTCATATAATTGTCCTAATAATAACCCATCTCATGCACCCCCAAATATCACCCTGTCTTCAAGGCTTCATTAAAAGTCAGTGGTTTCAGTAAGTCAATTTCTTTTTTTGCTGATTAAACTACAGTTTCATAGCATTCTACCAAGCCCCCAATTGCCTCTGTGCATACAGTAGTTATGTTAATAAACACATGCGTTAAGTTAGAAATGCAACAGTCTCACCCTTTCCCCGGTGCACTTCGTTCATTTAGTAGTGTGTGTAATCCATGTAAGTAGTATATACCTATGAAGGATGAGATTTGCATTTTGGACATAAAATATGTACTTATCGAGTCTAATATGATCTGCTTTCAACTGACAGGTGACTGTGACTACCCACTAAATAGGTTCATATTGTCTTCGTTTTTGTGACTGTTTTCCTTTATTCAACCAGCTGATCCACCTGGCTGGTCACAAATCACAGCGATCAGCTGACGCTTCTGAGGATGACTGCAGATGTCAGTCAAAACATGTCAAGGTTAAATAAACATCTTCTCATCACGGTCTAAATAAAGGAAAACAGTAAACTAATCTTATAGGGCTGTGAGCAGGCTATTGGATTACCTGTATCTGGCACTAATGCTGGAGGACTGCGTGCCAAACAAAACATTTTTACGTGCCTCTACCTCATTCAGGAGTGCCTCCAACTCACAGTCTGTGAAATTCCATTAAATCTATTATTTTTGATTGTGGATACAGCAGAATCAAAGGTGCAGGGCTGGTATACTGCATATCTATTTGTATATAATTGCATATTCAAATGAAGGCGTGTCAAGGGAGGAATCCGGTATTTCCTAACGTTTTCAATTTCAAGTAGACTGGGATGTACAAAGGAAATGTGTTTGGATCCCTGCATACGCACAGTTTCATACATCTGGATTTATTTATTTATTTTTTTTTGCTTACAGTGTTTTCTTGATTTAAACGTATGTCATCTTTCAGTAGGAAATCCACGCAAGTCTTCGTACATGAGGCCCCTGGTGAAAACTCACACAGACACAGGGAGAACATGCAAACTCCACACAGAAAGGCCACTGCTGGTAAGGGGTGGGATCAAACCCACAACTTTCTTGCTGTGCTTCGACAGTACTAACCACTGTGCCACCAAACACTCCAAATACAATCAGTACAATTAACAGTTCAGATCAACCTCCCAATTAATAAACTGTTTGGTCTGTAAAAAGTCCAGAAAATATCTTGGAGGAGCCCTCAGTCATGTCATGATTCAGCGTTTAGTAAAAGTACGGGTTTGAATCAAACAACTGATGTGTGAGAAGATATGTTTGTGTGAGCAGCGAGAAGAAATACAGCGAGCTAGCTTACATCTCTTGGCTGTGTGGCAGCTGCTCTACCACAACACCACCAGCAGGGTGCAACATATTTATAGTTTAAAGGTTTATCTATTGTCTTTAGCTGCCAATTAAATGTGTTTGCAAGGTATCAGCTAACAAATTCACTTCTGTACAAGCTGCGCAAACTATGTGACCATACCTACTGATCTTTTACCAAATCATTTATCACTTTATCTTTTCATTTCTGTTGTTACTGGTAATTCATTATTAGTGGGTAACAACAACTTTTCTACAAAGTTCTTTTCACTTCCATCAAACTCTTACATCAGATTCCATTAAAGCTATTTTTTTCCATATGCCCCCTGATGACAGCAGATCCTCTGGCGGTTGCAGTGCATCTGGTTGGAGCTCATGTGGAGAAGGAAACTGTCAATAATATGACCTCTGTGCATCATAGTCAACACTCTTAATACATCCACTATTAACAAACTGCTGAAAGACATTACATCTTCAGCATATATGACTAAATGATGATTAAAATGAAAAGGAAAATCTATTTTATCACCTCGATACATAGTAAAGTAAGCTGGAACTTGACCTGGTCCATCCAGTCAGCAGAGTTTAAAGACAAATCCAATGTATAATAGGAAATACTAGCATTTTACATTCTTTATAAGTAGGAAATTGTGGTCATGAAACATTGATTTGGAGAAAAGAATGACAGGTTAAAAGCAAGAAAGGAAAAAAGAAAACTTTGCAGCTCCTTCCCTCCTCCTCTTCCTCTCCTTTCTATCACTGCTGGATTCCAATAAAGCCATGCCTCATAAGCTAGTGCTGTTTTTAATAGAGTCTTGCTCAATACACGTCTGGCTATACACAGCAGTGGGCTTCACTTTATTACAGGCTCTGACTGGGACGGCGCTCTCGTAAGAATTTACCGTCGAATCCACAAGCCGACAAAGTGATGGGCCTGGCAGTCTCTTTGAGCAGACTTTATGGCTCGCACACAGCCAGTGAATTCACACGGACACAAAACAGAGACAAACTGTTACCATATAAATACTCACGTCCATGAACTCCACGTTGGCTTTAGGGCCGGTGGTCTCATTGAGGATTTTAATAGCCACAGGGATCTTCACCGTCTCACCTTCTGGCACCCAGATTCCCTAAAATGGACAAGCAATCATCATAAACCCGGCTAGTAAAGACGCCTCCGGCACAGCACACAGTCATGGCCCGGCTGACGGAAAGTGACTGTTCAGCGCTGTTCTGCTAACAGTCCTTTGTAGGTCAGATCAATGTTGTCTAGTCTTCAAACATGCTGTTGGGAGTTTACTTGTGGACAACACCCGTGCTCTTTGCTGATGAATTCCAGCCAGCATGTCCATGTGGGCCCCACCAAAGGTTAAACTGTCTTATGTGTTTGCCCACATGGACTTTACCTGTTTACCTATTTTCTCATAAAATTTGCTATTTTCTTGTAAATTTGTGACTTTTCCCCCTAATTTGATAAAATTTTTCTTAAAAATTTGAAACTCTCATAAATTTGGAACTTCCATCCATCTTCTACTGCTTTTCCGGAGGTCCGGGAAATGGAGGCAGCAGTTCAAGCAGAGAAGCCCAGACTTCCCTCTCCCCAGCCACCTGCTCCAGCTCTTCAGAAAGGATACTAAGGCGTTCCCAGACCAACTGGGAGACATAGTCTCTCCAGCGAGTCCTGGGTCTGCCCCAGGGTCTCCTCCCAGAAGGACGTGCCTGAAACACCTCAAGAGGGAGGCGTCCAGGAGGCATCCTGATCAGATGCCCAAATCACCTCAACTGGCTCCTTTCAATGTGGAAGAGCAGCGGTTCTACTCTGAGCCTCTCCTGGATGGCTGAGCTCCTCACCCTATCACTAAGGGCGAGTCCAGCAATCCTTCGGAGAAAGCTCATTTCAGCCGCTTGTATCTGCGATCTCATTCTTTCGGTCATTACCCAACGCTCATGACCACAGGTGCGGGTAGGAATGTAAATTGACTGGTAAATCGACAGCTTTGCCTTAGAGCTCAGCTCCCTCTTCACCACAACAGACCGGTACAACGTCCGCATCACTGCAGATGCTGCTCCGATCCGTCTGTCAATCTCTCACTCCATTCCTCTATCACTCGTGAATAAGACCTCAAGACACTTAAACTCCTCCACTTGGGGCAGGAGCCTGTCCCAAACCAGGAGAGGACAAGTCACCTTTTTCTAGCTGAGGACCATGGACTCGGACTTGGAGGTGCTGATTCTCATCTCAGCCGCTTCACACTCAGTGGCAAACCGTCCCAGTAAGATCTGTAGGTCTTTGCTGGGTGAAACCAGCAGGACAACATCATCTGCAAACAGCAGAGGTGAGATCCTGTGGTCACCAAGATGACACCCTCCATTCCCTGGCTGCACCTAGAAATCCTGTCCATAAAAATTATGAACAGGATCGGTGACAAAGGGCAGCCCTGGCGGAGTCCAGCCAGTTGAAAAGAACTTTGAACTAAATTTGCAACTTTTTCTCATAAAGTTATGATTTTTTTTTCTTGTAAATTTGCAACTTTCTCATAAATTTCTTAGTTTTTCTTGTAAAATTGTCACTTTTTTAATGCAGATATGTTAACTTTTACTTGTAATTTTAGGAACTTTCTCATAAATTTGCCAGTTTTTTACTGTAATCTTGCAACTTTTTCTCATAAATGTGTTTCTTTTTTCTAGTAAATTTGGAACGTTCTCAGAACTTATCAACTTTTTTTTTACTGTAAACTTACAACTTTTCCTCATAAGTTTGGGACTTTTGCTCTCATAAAGTTGAAATTTATTTACTCATATATTTGCTTCTTTTTTGTTAATTTGCAACTTTTTCTAATTTTTTTCCTCATAACCCTCATACTGAGGGTGGCAATAACACTGTTGATTCAAATGCAAAATATACTGTCTGGGTACACATTCCTATTCTGCAGGGTAATGTAACAAACCGTAAAGTTGTTTATTCCATCTAGCTCTAATGCTCCTACACTGTGTATACATTATCTCACAAAAGTGAGTACACCCCTCACATTTTTGTAAATATCTTTTCATGGGACAACACTGAAGATATGAGACTTTGATACAATGTAAAGTAGTCAGTGTACAGCTTGTATAACAGTGTAAATTTGCTGTCCCCTCAAAATAACTCAACACACAGTCATTAATGTCTAAACTGCTGGCAACAAAAGTGAGTGTTGTCCCATGAAAAGATATAATAAAATATTTACAAAAATGTGAGGGGTGGACTCACTTTTGTGAGATACTATATATCTGTGTACATATGTACAGTCATGTGAAAAAATTACGACACCCTGTATAAGCCTGTGTGTTTTTTTTTAACATGTTTGGACATATGGATATTTAATATCAATGTTAAAAATACTGGGAGATTCATGTAATACAACTAAACAATTAAAATGAAATAAAGACTTTTTTTCAAAATTTTCTATAAAATATAATTCTAAACAAATAGTGAGGAATAAATTAGCACACCCCACATCTTTTTTTGGACACCCCCACATTCATTTCCTCTTAAAATGGCTAAAATAAATGTTTAAAAAATGCAAATAAAAATAAAAACAAGGTTTGACATAGATATGTGAACATTTCTTAACAAAGAACTGAATTGTAAAGCATATGATCAAAATATGGTGTGAAACCAAAAAATATCTAAAAGATCCACACTTATTGTCACAATTTAGCCCAATATGGGGTAATCAATATTTTAAACCAGGGAGAGCAGATGCTGTATTTAAAGTATGGAATTTAAAAGGGATTCAAAAGATTCGAGACTTATATTTGTCAGGTTCAGATAACATAATGTCTTTTGAAGAACTGAGGATCAAATTTAATCTTAATAGAACACATTTTTTTAAATATCTTCAGCTTAGGAACTTTATTCGATCAAATCAAAATAATGCTCTCATCCGACCTACTTGGAAAAAATCTTGACAAAAGATAGTAAGAGAAAGGGTATTATTTCAGAGTTTTATAACTCATTGACATTATCCTCAAGTAAAAATTCACAGAAAAGACTGAATTATTGGAAAGAAGACCTGCAAACTGAAATTTCAGAGGAACAATGGGAATTGTCTTGTACAGAAGCTCAAACCAAATCAATAAATGTACGTCTTAAATTGATACATTTTAAATGGTTAATGCGGATGTATGTTACACCGGTGGAGTTAAATAGATATAACAAAAACATACCAGATATGTGCACAAAATGTATGGAAAGTAAAGGAACTTTATTTCATTGTTTATGGGAATGTAGAATAATTAGAATGTTTTGGGAAGAGGTGAGGGTGACAATTGAAAAAATAATTTCAAAACAAATCATATTGAATCCTAAACTGTTTTTGTTGGGTCTTTATCCAGAAAAGCATAACTTTAACAAGAATGAAAGAGCATTCATAGACCTCAGTTTGCTTAACGCCAAAAAATGTATTGCACTATTGTGGAAAAAGACTCATAGACCAGATGTGACTCAGTGGTTAAGACAGATGTTAACAAACCTTCCATTAGAAAGAATAACATACATACTGAAATCAAAAGAAATTGTGTTTGAGAATATATGGAGACCTTTCATTGATTATGTAAAGAATTTAAACATAACTTTTGAAGAAGAAGGTGAATGATGTGTGTGGACCTTGTAAATTCCAAATTGGTGAATGTATAATATGTATACTTATGTAATGGATTACCTAGACTAAATAGAGGAGCATTGTTGAAGACCTGCCTTAGTTAGTGGTTGTTGATGTTTTTAGTATTTTTTTTAATTATTTTAGTGTTAGTGTTTGATTGTTTGTGTTTTGTTTGCAAAAATGTTCAATAAAAATATTGTGGAAAAAAAAAACAAAGAACTGAATATTTAATGGGGTGTCCTAATTCTTTCACATGACTGTACATTCACCAACTGCTTTGACTAACCAGTTCTTATCATCTTAAGATAAGATAAGAAAAGATAAGCCTTTATTAGTCCCACAATGGGGAAATTCCAGGATTGCAACAGCACAGGGATAGCAACACTCAGAGCAACAATCAGAAGACAAGAAAAAACAAGAGCAGCGAATATACATAAGTACATATAAATATATAAACACAGTGCGGAGCATTGTAGCTAGATGGAATGAACAGCATAACCGTCTACTTAGTTATCCTGCATGGTATGATTATGTACCCATACATATTGTCACTTCTTAATAACTATTGCTCTGAGTGCTGCTATCCCTTTGCTGATGTAATCCTGAAATTTCCCCATTGTGGGACTAATAAAGGTTTATGTTATAAATTTGTGACTTTTTTTCTTGTAAATGTGTTAAATTTTTCTTGTAAGTTTGTAACTCATCAAGTAATTTTACAACTTTTTGTCTTGTAAATTTGCAACTTTTTTTTGGATAAATTTGTGACTTTTTTCCTCGTAAATTTCCTACTCCTTTTTTGTAAATTTGTCACTTTTTTGCTTATAAATTTTCACATTTTTTTCTCATAAATTTGTGACTTTTTTGCATAATTCTGCTTATGGCCCAAGTGTTACTGAAACCTCCTCACCATATTAAACACATGTGGGGCCAGGCTGCCTGCACCACAGGTAAAGTCCATGTGGGCAAACACAGATGAGGCCAACATGGAACCCGTGGACAAACCCACATGGGACCCATAATGTCATGGGTCCCATGTGGTCCCAAGGTCATGTTGGCTGGGTCAGGTCCCCTGTTGTCATCAGCAATATCTCGCAGTCAGGTGGCATGCTGATCTGCTGTTATGGACTGCACTACTGACTCTAGTCCTTGTTCTCTCTGCTCTGAGAGACAGAGGACAATTCAAATTCACCCCACCCTCCCTCTTCCATCACTTCATAGATCTGTGCTTGAGGTTAATGTTAGCTGGCTAGCTCCTGTTGCTGGTTAATGGTGGCTGTTGGAGGATCCACCCCGGTAAGAGTGTAACAGCGGCCAAATCAAGTTTTGGCATGTTTCATTTATACCCCCTTTACAGATCGATGAGTGATGAAAAAAGGGCCAGATCTCTCAACGATCACCAAGATCTCCAAATCATCTCTCGGTGATCTCCACAGTCACCTCAAATTTTGACTGAGTCCAAAACACACAAGGCTCTCCCAAACATTTACACAGAAACAGGTTTTTCAAGGCTTTAGGAGATTGTTGAGCGATTGGGCCAATTTTTGATCTCTCAATGATCACCCAAGGATCTCTGTGCTGGGTAAAGGGACCCTTGGAAATGAGACAGAGGGAGAAATACTGGGGGATGATTCAGCTGGGATCACACAGATATTGGAGGGGGTGGGTGGTTTTGTCAAAGGGAGTCAGAAGACCAGCTGCAGGTGACCCTGATTCATCCCCAAGTTAAAGCTGCTGTTGACATCTACTACGGGGAATCACTGAGCATTTCCTCCATTTTTACCTTTCAACATTTATTGAGGAGTCTGGCAGCTTATGAAAGTTTTTTCTGCATTCTCTTTTAGCTTTTTATATTTTCTGTTTTTATTTATTTTGTAACAAACTGGAAAAAAAAGAGAAGAAGAAACAACGGTTCTCAAATTTAACCACTCGTGACAAGTTAGGACCATTAAATGTCCACACAATATACAGTGGTTATAAAAAGTGGACACAAATGTGTTCAAATGCCAGGTTTTTGTGATGTTAAATGAGACAATGACAAATCATTTAAAAAAAAAATCCACCTTCAATAGCCATGCTTACATGGCCACAAGTAACCGGATTAAAAGCCTGATCAGAATAAAAATGATTCATGTAAACACGCCAGTCTGAATATTCTGACCCAATCACACTCATTCGGATCAAAATTTCATTCCAAATTGAGATGGGTTGGTTATGCCGATTGTTATTCCGATTGGTGCGCATATCAACACTTATTCCGAAGGTTGGGCAGAAAGCATGTTTACTGTGCATGTCTGTATGTCAGCCACACATCGACATGACATATTTCCGCCTTTACAGCAGCTAGCGGAAGACATGGCGGGAGTAAAACAGAACTGGTCTGTATCGTCCTGCTGTCTCCCTCTGTTCGTCATATGCAGAAGTATGTACTTGTAGCTTCATTACAGAGACCAGCAGAAGCAAAAGTACAGTCTGAATAACACAAAACAGGTCCATTTCAAAAAGAGAAAGACATGAAGCAGGATTTGTTTACATCGGAAGTTGCTTCTTCTGCTATTTCCGGAATGTCGGATAATTGTGCGCATGTCAAAATGATTTAGTCCATTCAAACGTGTGACACATGGAAACACACGCTCTAATAGGATCAGCTTTTTCAGAATCCATGTAAACAGTAAAGTTCTGATCTGAATTGTAATCAGACTGCAGAAATGTTGCCCATGTAACCGTGGCTACTGTGATGTACAGTTCAACTGAAAAACAAAGAAGTCTCTCAGGACAAAAGAGATTTAAAAAGGTACGGACAGCTGGTTGCTTAAGTCTGAATGTCATTAAACATCTTTTGACTTGATTACAGCATTCAGTTTTTGGGTGGACACCTGACATCCATTAAAATAATTAAGTCCAGCTGAAGTTCAGCTGTCCTAGTCGAATTTTTAAGCTGTTTACCCGGTTGCATCCTACAGCAAAAATCCATTGCTGACAGAGAGTTGACAACACATCAAAGGGATCTGACTGTTGAAAGGCATCAGTCAGGAGGAGTGTACACCAACAAATCCATGTCATCAGACATACCATGGAACAGTGAAGACAGTTATCAAGAAGAGGAAAAAAGATGTGACAACCTCACCAAAAACTGGATGTCCCCCCGAAAACTGATGAAAAGACAAGATGAAAATTGACCAGGGAGGCTTCAAGAGGCCTAAACAATGCTATATACATAGAAATGTTCAGGGATGCTTTTCTTCCATTGGAACTGGGGATTTAGGTGGAGGATATTTTAAAGATTTCCAAACACTAGTCAATGTTTTCCCCAAAAACTAGAAAGCATTGAGAAAGCGCATACCTCCAAGGCTGTTGTTCCCCCAAACTCCCCTCTGACGCTGCATGTCGGCAGCAGGTAAAAATCTTGGTGGTGGTAAAAATCCATCTAGTGGTTTTCGCATAATCCTGCTAAACCATTGCTTGGACAATGAGCCTTGGTGGAGGTATGCACTCATGGATGAACTCCAAAATGTAATGAGTTCATGTGTAGCCCAAGAGCCACCTGTAGTGAAAATGTCATCCAAATCCATCCAGTAGTTTTTGAGTAATCCTGCTGAAAGACAAACAAACAAAGCCACAGGGATAAAAACATTATAGGAAGAGGTAACTCAGGGTTTGAGCCCGCCTAGCCAGAGCCGTGACCTAAATCCATTTGAAAATCTGTGGAAAGACCTGAAGAGGGCTGTATACAAGAGGATATGTCCTAATCAGACTGCCTCTGAGAGGAGGAGTGGACCATGATTGCCAAATCATGATGTGTTATTAGGTGACAGACTCCTACACAAAAGACTGAGTGCTATAATTAAATCACAAGGTACAGCAGAGTAGAAAGTATTAGTTTAAGGGTGTGCAGACTTATGCAACCAGCTTATTGTACCATTTTCCCACTCTGGAAGATTTGACAGGTGACATCAAAGGTCACATTAAAGGTGAAGAAAGTTAGGAAACGACTTATTGTGATCTCGTATTTTTTTCCATCACAAAAACTTGGCATTTTAACAGACATGTGTACACTTTTATGAGATACATAAACAAAAATAAATACTGGAATTGACAGAACTCTGGAGAAGGTGGCAGAGAATGAATGGACTATTTATTCAATGAGATGGTATGAATAATTTTGCCAAGGGCAGAGAATCTGGCAAGCGGACAGCAGTTTCCGTTCCAGGTCCTTGAGCCTCCCCAAGTTCACGTCCGTCAGGAAAAAAGCACTACCAAGATCAGACGTTTGTGTTTATTGTTTAGATCTTCAAGCCAGGTTGCTCCAGTGCTGTGGGAGGGTGCTGGAGTATCTTCTTCAGCCATCTGTGTGACTCACTGACGCTTCTGGCCCACCATCTGAACGGGAATCCAGCAGCTTAATAAAGAGGCACGCACAAATGCACATGCACACACTGACCTTGTAGACAGTCCCGAAAGCTCCAGAACCCAAAATCTTGACCCTCTTCAGCTCTGTCTCCTTCAGGATCCGCAGCTGAGCTTGGTTAGGGGCTGTTCCACTGGGGGTCAGGGGCTCCACCAGCTGAGGGAAGAAAACAAAACACTAATTTAGAAACTAATTTAGATCACTTATCCCATTTGCCGCTGTGGCTTGCTGCAGAACTACTCTGCCGCAGAAGTGTGCGGGTTTTTTTTTTCTTCTCCTTCTTCTGCTTCAAATCTAATGTTTCTAACCTCCTGCTCTTGGCACTCTGAATGCTAAAACGTCTTCAAAAGCCATCAGGAGCATGCGGCGAGACGAGGGCTGCACCATTTAAAATAACAGGTAAAGAGCAGCCTCGGAATGAGCCGCACAAGGTGAACACAAAGGTTTATTTGTGGCAAATAAATAAGCAGCCAAATGCAGCCGCTGTCCTGTCCTGATAGTTGTGATTCAGCGGCGCACACACGCACGGATTTATGGAAAACAAACAATTTGGGGGCGTGAATGCACAGTTCTGTCAAAGCTGGCAGTTAGCGGTGTGGACTGCGAGCGCGCCCAACCACCAGGCAAATCACAGCCCGGTGTCAGCTGCTATCACCGTCGACAAAGAGCAGCCGCTCACCAGCTGTGCACACACAAAACAATTCCAGCTCAAGGTTATGACAGGCCTCCTCCTCCTCCTCCTCGCCGCCTCCCTGCCAGCAGCAGCTGGCCTGGCCACCCGCCTCAGCGCTCAACAAAGGCCCCGACTACTAAATATAAAGAGCAGGCGCTGGCACCTGTAACCCAGCTCGACAGAGACGGGGAGATCCGAGCCAGGGGGTGGCCACGCGCACAGACACGGCTGCATGCGAGTGCTCGCTTTGGCAGTGCATGTGTGGGGTACTGACATGCACTGAAACACACACACAGAGTCGATGCCTCTGATCGATACGTGTCTTAATGAGCCCGTCAGGCCTCCCTCGTTCACCGCGGTTTATCAGCAGCATAATCACCCAACTCGACTGCGACCATCAAACAATATAATGAGGCCATGCATCAGTCGGTCACCCGTACAGGCGCCTGTTCAATGGGATATAAAAGCATCAGCGCGAGAGGACCGAGCAACGGCGGAGCCGAGCCGAGCCGATTCGAATCAAGACCACCTCCTTCAGGAGGTCTCGGTTCAGTTGGTTTGATGCACACCTGAGTGTGATTACCGTGTTCTCACCGGTCATAACGAACCACATTAACGGAGAAAACAAACTCAAGTTTGACTGAAATGACCTAAAGCCTGTAGGTGTAAAAGCACCCTACCTAAATTTGTTTAATTTGGTCCGAATCAGTTGACAAGTTTGTTACTTTGTATCATTTTCTCCTTGGTTCGGTCCCCTTTCACACAGGCAAAAGCTGCGTTCTGATCATCTAATAGTGCACTCCGAAGTGCACTATTAGAATATTCCGCCATATTAAGTGAGATTCCATACCAAAGGGAGCGAACGGTCTTCAGTTCAAAGGAAACTGAGAATCGAGCAGGGAAGAAGTGAACAACCGGACATCACTTTACCGGAAGGTGACAGGAAGATTAAACATAAACCATTGTGCCTCAAATAAAAGTAAAACGAACTATTGTTGCTAACGTTATTAACAAGCTAAACTGATGTTGGTTATTGTTTATATCAACTGATAATAACAAAAATATATTTGTATTAACATTTTATTTAAGAAATATAAATTATCCACCATAGCATCAGTACGTGTCCATGGTTACCGTGGTAACGCACGGAGGAGGGAGCCGACGGTTACAGGGTGTTTCAAATGGAGAAATTTTGTGAAAGGCAGTTAACTTCACTGATATTCCTTGAGAACCAAGCAGCGAGTAGGGAATACAGTTGAAGTACACTGTGGATTGGAACGTAGCTAAAAATTCAATCAGACCAAACTGCATCACGTTAAATCCCACGAGACTTACGTCAGAATATTCTCTATTCTTATTGATCAGATTTTTTGCCGCAAGAACAGGAAAGGTAAACACAGGAAGTAGGATGACTACTGTGTATTTATGCATTTCTGGGGAGACAATAATACAAATCATAAGCATAGTCTATGTGGGGTTTTCATCGCCCTGGTTATCATTTATTACATAAGTGCACATACCACTTTCAGCAAATCGTAGAGTTTGAAAATGAAGCATGGTTACAGAAGAAAAATAACATGTTAACATTCATTAATCCTCCAGAACCATGACATGCTCAGCCACAGACATTTTCTGAGCTCTATCAGGTATGTACAGTGACATAAAATGTTTTATCGTTTGCCACCGGTCCTGTTTTAGTGCGGTCCCTTTCTCACCTGCAGGATCGCACCAGAGCTCACCAGTTGATTTGAATCAAGACCGCCTCCTTCAGGAGGTCTCAGCAGGGTTGGTTTGCACACCAAACCGCAAACCAAACTGTGTTCTCACCAGACAAAACAAACCACACCAACAAAGACGTCAGAAGTCAGAGTCTGACTGAAACAAACTAAAGTCTGTAGGTGTGAAAGCATCCTTAGTCTAAAACCCTTCTAAAACCTTCACAGTATAGCCAGGCACCATTGCACAGTTCTGTGTATGTTTAACACAGGATACTGTAAAGGGTATGGTGCTCATTGTACCACCCTTCCACAGGGGTTGAAATCATTTACCCATGTATCTGATGGAGCCGCGAATGCTGGTGAATGTAGCCATTTGAGGTTTTTGTCAAGGTTCGTTAGGGTTTGTAAGAGGTTTCAAGGTCCCAGTTTTCTTGTCTACGTCTCATACAAGTTCATTTTCTCTTCGTCATGACAAAACTGTTCCTGTTCTTCTATTCAGACAAAGTAGAGATATTTCATACCTTGACATGTTTCGACTGTCACCTGCAGTCTTCATTCCTGCAAACATGAATGTGTGAATGTTGCAAATGGTTATTAAAGGTCGCTAAACGTTGGTAATTGTTGCAAATGACAGAGGCGAACCCTGATGTTCATGACGATTCCTCAAAAAAATTGGAGAAGTCCAAAACTGTCACATTCATCTACATTTGCGGCTCTTTGAGATACTACCTTGAGAGATCATTGAAAGATCTTTGAGAGATCTGGCCATTTTTTCATCTATCATCACTCTCCACCCTTGTGTAAAGGGAGTAGAAGTGCACTAGAAACCTCTCAAATACATACGCAACTCTTGGGTCACCCAAAAATCTCTCAAAGATCTCTCAATGATCTCTCCTGTTCACTCACCGATCTCTTAAGCTGGGCTCACACTATAATGTTTGGACCGACTTTTACTGACGTTTTGAAAAATCAAGAAATCAATCCAAAGGTAGGTGAAATTATGTTTGTGAACACACACCAACTTTTACGAACTTTTACAAACTTTTGCTAGAATTTCCCAGCGTTGCATTCACCTTTGTCAAACCTTTGCCAACTTAGGCTAGCCTATGTATAGCAGTTGTCAACTTAGGTTAACTTAAGCAAACAAATACTCAGCGCAGTTCAGTTGACATCAGCATCAGGTGACACTCATATAAAGATCAGCAGTTGTGGAGGCTTCCTGCCATCTTGGACCTGCTTTTTGGGTGGAGTCACACTAAAACGCTTGGACCAACTTTTAATGATGTTTTGGCAAACGTGGCTCCGCTGGCAAAAGTTGATAAAAGTTAATCATAGTTGGTGTCTGTTGGCAAACGCTGGCACAAGTTGTATTCGTTGAGAATTTTCAGCATGCTGAAAATTTGCCGACGTCTGGAAATAAACGTTGGTGAAAGTTGTGCTCAGTTTGTAAAAGTTCCTGAGCGCTGGGCTAAGTTATGCAGAGTTTACCTAAGTCAGTCTAAGTTAAGCTCCTTTGGCAAAAGTTGACTGAAATGCTAGTGAAAACATGTTTTTAGATGAAACTCAGTTCAGACATGCAGGAACGAAAGAGAAATAGAGAGAAGGGGGAATTAAAAAAAGAAAATATATATGTAAGAGGACAATGTAGTATAGTATTAGTTTGGTGATAACATGGTGTGTATGACATGTTTTTAAAAATGTTTTTAATCTATGGTATATATATATATATATATAATCATCATCATCATAGCAGTCTGGCGGGGGCAGCAATGACTGTTTCTTTTAGGTCTGGTCAGATTCCTCCACGCAGCTCTGTCCTTCGCACTCCGCTGCCAGGAACTCCTGACCTTGTCAACCTGGGCAACGTCCAAGCCGGTATGAGTTGCTTTCTGACTGACCATTTCATGAAAGTATATTATATATATATATATATATATATATATATACACTACCGTTCAAAAGTTTGGGGTCACTTAGAAATTTCCTTATTTTTGAAAGAAAAGCACTTTTTTTCAATGAAGATAACTTTAAACTAATCAGAAATACACTCTATACATTGCTAATGTGGTAAATGACTATTCTAGCTGCAAATGTCTGGTTTTTGGTGCAATATCTAGATAGGTGTATAGAGGCCCATTTCCACCAACTATCACTCCAGTGTTCTAATGGTACAATGTGTTTGCTCATTGCGTCAGAAGGCTAATGGATGATTAGAAAACCCTTGTGCAATCATGTTAGGTCTGCAATGCTGTAATTGCTGCAAATGGAGGATTCTTTGACGAAAGCAAAGTTTGAAGGAAAAAATTATTATTTCAAATACAAATCATTATTTCTAACCTTGTCAATGTCTTGACTATATTTTCTATTAATTTTACAACTCATGGTGGTAATTAAGTGTGACTTTTCATGGAAAACACAAAATAATTGTCTGGGTGACCCCAAACTTTTGAACGGTAGTATACATATATATATATATATATATATATAAAACGGACATTTGATTAGTTTTGAGTTGTATGTGTCACGTTCTGAGTGCAGAGGGATTCCTCCGGGCTCAGGTTGTCTTCCTTTTTTCATATTTGTACTGTGTTGCCATTTTTGAGTTGTCTCTTATCCTGTATTGTTTCTTAATATGATTTATTTTCCAGTCTACATTCATTATAGTCTGCTTATTGTATTTTTGAGTTTGCTTATCTCCATTTTTTCGTCATGTCGCTATGTGTGTATTCTGTTGTGTTTTCTCTCTCTCACGGGGTTGACATCTGTCAGTGACTTTCTGAGATTTCACTCTGTGTGGGCGTGGCCCTGTCAGCTGCCAGCAACGATTGCTCCTTTCTCCCTCATCATTCCCAGCTGGTCTACATTGTTTCTTTGTTTTCTCCTGCTCGCTCAAGTTTACCACATCTGTTGTCACTTATTTTAGTTTGGTCTTAGCCTTATTTAAGGGGCTGTGCACCACTGTTGGGCGCAGCACCCTATCAACTATTGACCTTCGCCTACACATGTAAGTGTCTTTATTTTGTCATTCTCTTAGTGTGCGCTCCACGACTACTGTTCCCAGGTGAAGCCGGCGTCTCCCCTCACCTTAGCCTCTACTATTTTGGCTTCACCTGTGTCTCTGTTTTCTACCAGTCTTTGGTTTTGTATTGTTTGTTCCTTTGTGAATTTTTCTCTAATAAAATTTGCAAACTTACAGCCAGCGCGTGGTGCCTTTTTATCCTGCCCTGAAGGGCATTTATGACAGAAGGGTGGTGCCAGTGTGGGCACCAGCAGCTGGATGTTTTGCCTTTTTTTTCTCTTCTCTCCCGTGTTTTTCCTTCTCTAAAAATTGTGCCTTTCCACTGGCATGGCAGCGTTTCCTGATTATAGTCGGTATGGGTTCAATGAGGAGGAGTGTTGGACTGTAAATGTCATACATAACATCTTATCGGAGGCCCATGTTTCCTGCACTCGCGAGGCGGCCCAGGAGTGCTAGGTTGGAGTTGCACAAGTGCTGGAAGCATGCCCCAGCCTGTAGAGCCATCCGGAGCTCACAGACCTCCTCCTCTCCATAACAAACCCATCGTCCATGCTCCACGGGCTGGGGGAAAAGCCGTCCAAACCTCTCCCTGTGTCCACGAAGAAGCGGTCACAGGCGCGAAAGCCCCGACACTCTCGTCGTTCTCCAGCAGCAGCAGTCCCGCCTTCTCCTCCAAAACTGTGACCCAAACCTTCGGCGGAGGAGCTGGAGGAACACCACCGGGTTTTGGTGGCAGAGGTGGATCTGCTCTTGGATAATAAACCATGGCTCCTCCCTGAACTCGTGGCCCAAGCAGAGGGAGGATGTCCAGCTTCGCCCGTCAACATGCCTGCAGGGCTGGATCAACCAGCGCATGCACTGGTGCCACCAGGCCCCGCAGCTAGCAGTGAGGAGTCTTTTGGGCCATCTGCAGCAGGCACCACTACACCTAAGAAGCACAGACAAGTATCTTTTCATTCTTTTACATCCAAAAAGGAATTGTCTTGCCTTGTTCAAGATGGGGGGGGGGGGGCTCAACGGCAGTCACCCATTTTGGCTGAGCCTTCCTTGCCTGCTGCTGCAGCCATCTCCTCCTCTTCACCTGACTCTCCTGTGTCCTCTCCTGTTCTCCCTGTTTGTCCGTCGGTCTTGGGAGGGAGCCATCGCGCGAAGAAGAGGTCAGTGGTTCCGGAGGACCCGGTGACACCCGTGAAGCCAGACCCTGGAAGGGAGAGGAGTGCTCCCCAAGGGCCAAAAAATGAACAGACTGGGAGTCCCCTGATTTCAGCGTTGCGGGACCCAGTGCCATTGGTGAGGCGAGTCCTGGGTTCCCCAGCATTAGCAACCATGCCTGGAGGTCCACTAGCACCCGTCACCTCATCCAGGGACCCGCCAGTATCAGCTGTCATGCCTAGAGGGTCGCCAGCTTCTTCAGTCACCATGCCTGCTGCCCAGACCGCCGCAGCAGAGTCGCCGGAGTCCTTTACGGCGATGGAGCTCAAGTCCAGGCAAGTGCTCTGTTCTGCCTTAACATCGTCAGATTCAGAGAATCACTGTCTGGCTCAGGATGGGGAAAACTACGTGCAGACATCCTCTGCTCCTGAGCTCTCCTCACCAGGCTCCACTGCTGCCGGTGACTAAACTAACCACAACTTTCATCAACGTGTATTTCCAAACGTCGGTAAATTTTCAGCAGGCTGAAAATTTTCAAAGTACACAGCTTTCACCAATGTTTGCCAACAAACACTAGCAATCATTAACTTTTACCAGAAGAGCCAGACGTTTGCCATAACGCCAGTAAAAGTCAGTCCAAACGCTGTAGTGTGAATCCACCTTTAAGGATCTTTCAAAAATCTCTATAAATCACCATGAAAGTTGTAGCTCGAAAGTTAATGAAACATCTTCCAACCATTTACACAGATATGACATTTTCAAGGCTATAGGAGATCATTGAGAAATCAGTCCAATTTTTTATCTCTAAATGGTCACCCAACAATCTCCATATATGTTAAAAAGAGCCCCTTAAGTGACTGGGCTGATAATATTGTACACAGATGTTATTCAAATCTAATATCCAATTAGTTTCATTATTTTTCATCATCCTGTTGTTCTGTGACCTATGTATATATTAATGCATCTGTGTGGGTATAATCTACTGTATGTAGATTTACTGTTTCAGTAAAAGGGAGAATTACAGTGGCAATCAAAATTACTCAACCTTCATTGCAAATTAGGTCTATTGGCAAAATTAACTTTTTTCAGGTGTTTGCATTCATCATATTACACAAGAACAGTTTAAATGGTTAAATACAACTACTATTACAAGGATTTTATCCAAATTCAACACTAAATACTACTTTCAATGACTACTACAGTCTCAAAATTATTCAACCCTGAATAGAATTCCTCATAAGAGCACACATTTGCAAATCAGGTGTAGCCTCAAGACTGTGAAAAGGACAGTGAAATGCTCTTAACAAGTGTTGGAAGAACAATTAAGTACTTTAGCTTCAAAATCAATCACAAGCACAATAAAAAATCTATTACCTCGGATAAAGTGCTGACATCCAAAACTAATGAAAGAGAGCGATCTTGCTTTAAAAAATGCAATTAAATCCAAATCCGCAAATGTGAGAAATTTGCTCACAACATTAAGGAATAAAATAACTAAAAACATAAGAATATCCAAAGCAGATTTTTTCTTGACCATAGTAGAGAAAGCAATGGGGGATTCTGAAGCAATCTGGAACCAACTACAAAAACTGAAAGGCCCAAATACAAAAAGAAAAAAAATCTAGACGTTAAGATGAATGGACATCTTTTTAACAATTCACAAGAAGAAGCACATGCCTTTAATAATTTCTTCATTGACTCTGTATCTTCTAACAGCCAGTGTTTTTTATTCAACAATATAAATGTTTGTCCAATGAAAACTACAGAGCCAGTCTTAAGCAGAAGGACTGTCACAGAACTGGAAGTTTCAAAGACAATAAGATCTCTCAGAATGAAGGATACATTTGGTATAGATACTTTTATGCTGAAAGAGCTGAGTCACACAATAGTCACTCCACTAACTGAATTCATAATCATTCAGTCTCTCAGGCAATATTTCCTAATGTTTGAAGTCAGTGTCTGTCATTTCAGTCTATAAAAGTGGAGATCCCTTGTAAGTTTGCAATTACAGACCAATCAGTATCCTAACTATAGTGCTGAAAGTTGCAGAGAAACTCATTGATCAACAAAACAGAAAAACACTCAGAGAGCACATAGCTCTGCCAAGGCTCCTTCCATCCCTCATGGATCACCTCCAAAATGTAATGGGTTCATATGTAGGCCAAGAGCCACCTTGGGTGAACATTTCATCCAAAGCCATCCAGTAGTTTTTGTGCAATTTTGTTGCACACAAACAAGGCCCTTGGTGGAGGTATGCACTCTCAGATCATCACCAGAATCTAATGGGTTCATCCTTAGGCCAAGGACCACTTTTGGTGAAAATTTCATCCAAATCCATCCAGTATTTTTGCGTAATCCTGCTGACAGGCAAACAAACAAACAAACAAACAAACAAACACAAAACAAAATATTACCTCCTCGGCGGAGGTATTAATCTCACATCTGAAAGCCACATCATTTGCCCTTCACCCACCGCAATTTACCTTCAGAGCTAACTATTCTACAGAGACTGCCAACTGCTTTTCCATAGAAAATGTAAAATATTTATTGGATAAAGGAGGTGTGGTTGGTGTTCTGTTTCTCAATTTTAAGAAGGCTTTTGACACTGTAAACCATAAAGTATCACTGCAGAAACTAAGTGGATTCAATCTCTCATCAGATGCTATAAAATGGACTGAATCTTATCTATCAAACTGATCACAGTCAGTTAAGATTAATAATTATCACTCACCTCCCATTCATCTGTCAACAGGTGTCCCACAAGGATCCATTCTGGGACCATTACTCTTTTCCCTCTACATAAATGACCTTCCACCAGTATGTCCAAATAACTACATTCAAATGTATGTAGATGATACGGTGAAACACACACATGATAACAACAAGACACAAGCTGCAGAAAATCTAAAAGAGTCCATGGTCCATGTCACGGCATGGTTAAATCAATCCTGCCTAAAACTTAATGTAACCAAAACAGTGGCTATAGTCTTCCCCAGATCAAACCGTCCCAGAGTAAAGCCTGATGTTTATGTGTCAGGAGAAAGAATACAAGTTGTACAAGTATACACATACCTTGTGTTCTTAATAGACTCTAAATTAACCTTTAAATCACAGGGAAAAGGGTCTGCAGTTGAGTCAAATTTAATATCACAAACTTTCATTTAAGGTTGCATTTATCATTACAGGCAGCTAAAGTGTACATGCACGCCATAGTCACATCACACATGAACTACTGTTTGACAACCTGGTCACAGTCAAACAAAGCTACACTAAAAGCCTTAGAAGTTCTATACAAACAATCAAAATACTGGACAGGAAACCATTACAATAACACCACTGTACAATTCACCTTTTAAAATGGGAGAATATCATAAAATATTCCAACCTGTGTTTAATATATAAAAATTATCCATGGTCTGTCCTCCACTCCTTCAACATTAAACATTAAAAGCTCTCAAGTTGAAAGATCTGGTTGACTTTAAAACTGCAATAATAATGTTTAAAGTGAAGAATCTATCACTGCCCGCAAATATCCAAAAGTTGTTCCAAATAAGGGAGAAGCAATATCATTTCAGAGGAACATGTATATTTCAAAAACCTTCAGTGAGAACTACCACCAAGCAACATTGTGTTTCAGTGCAAGGAGTCAGATTATGGAACGATTTTGGACCTGAATTAAAATCATGTACAACGCTTGGACAATTTAAACAAAAACTAAAGGAAGAAATACTCCAAACATATATACAAGATGACATGTAAAATCACATAAGGATTGTCATATCCAGCCTGTGTTGTGTTGTGTTGTAGCTTAGTTTTTTTGTCACATTTTGTCTTAGCTTCGTTCTGAATTGTAATCGCTCTTGTTTTGTTTTTTTTTCTTTTGAATTCTTGGATGGAACATGGGTGGGCAATATAAGCTGCAGCTTCAGCCATCACCCATTTCGGATAACTTATGCTGAACTGTATAATCAGAGGAGTTATTGTCTAATTTGACCTTGTTGGATTTTCTTTCCCCCTTTGTTATATTATTCAGTTTCTTTTAACCTGTACTATCCGAAATAAAGATTCATTCATTCATTCATATGTAAACAGCAGAAAAACCTCACATCGACTTACAAGAGGTGCAGCAAGAGGAGACTACTGTTCCTCTCCAAAAACATACATTCAGCCAGTGTGCATTTTCAGTTAGAGCTGTACAAGAATAAAACTCTGTCCCATTGAAATTAGAGAACTAGTGTCATACAATCTGTAAAAAAAACTGGTTTATCAATAGTCAGACATGCCACCATTAACATTATCACTATGTGTGCCCTGTCCTGACCTTATCATCCTCTTGCTTCTGTCTCTGTCGTCTTGTTGCCTAAATATTTGCTGAATGTATGAATAGTTTACTTAACTGTTGGTACTTTTGTGTATTGTTGTTTATCAGATTTTATTCTGTGTCTGCTCATTGTATTTGTCTTTTGTGTATACTTATGTTTTCACTGATGATCATATAACTGTATATTTGAAATTTTATCTTACACTTTTCTTTATTCTATAGAGGGAATGCGGATGAAAAATAGCCTTTTGGCTAACTCTGATGCATTTGCAGAAATGCTTATTATTGTACAATGTCCCTACCAAAAAAAAAAAGCAATTAAAAAAAAGGAACAGTGGCTACACTAACTGGATGTGGCAAAATGAGGAAGCTATCAAAAGCTGCCACCCGAGTCCTGAGGAGGCAAGTGGTCAAAAACTCTCAACTGACTGCAAAAGACCTGCAGTGAGACTTGGTGGCAGCTGGCAATGAGGTTTCAGTTTCAAAAGTAAGGTGCATATTAAACGCTGAGGGGCTCCATGCTCGAATTTCAAGACATACATCACTACTGACCCTAAAGCACAAGAAAATTTGGCTCCAATCCGCTCAAACTATATAAATAAGTCAATGAGGTTTGGGGATTCTGTTCTGTGGAGCCATGAAACAAAACTGGAACTTTCCGTGCCTATGGATCAGCAGTATGTCTGGAGGAGGAAGAATGAAGTATATGCTGAAAAGAACACCCTGCAAACAGTGAAGCATGGTGGTGGCTCAGTGGCTCTGGGGCTGCTTTGCTTCCTCTGGCAGTGGAAACTTACAGCGTGTGTAGGGCAAGATGGATTCAATCAGGTATCAGGAAATCCGGGGAGAAAAAAAGTGGCATTGTGTGTTGAATTTGGAGAAACCACTTGTAATATTAGTTGTGTTGAGCTATTTAAAATGTTCTTGATTGATGTGTTTATTACAAACAGTTGCTAGTTTATACATTTTGCCAGTTCATCTAATTTGCAGTGAGGGTTGAATAATTTTGATTGCAACTATATGGCATGGTATATTCTGAGATATTCTAATTCCTCTTTAAACACAATATTTCAGTAACATCAATGTTTTAATTCAATCTCTGTCACACATAGTACATTAGTTAGCATAACATTTAAACCTTGACTACTCCACATGTTATCAGCTCTTAAACTTCTTCTTTTTGCATTACAAATTTTCCAATATTTTGTGGTATGTTTAAAATAATTGAAGCATTATGCATGGAGATATGCACCTCTCTGTAATACTTCCAGAGCAGATGTCTGACTCCTGTGTGACTGATCAGAACACAAACCTCAGAATACAAAATAGAAAAAAAGTGGAAAATTTGAGGGATTGGTATGCTTATAAAATAGAGATTTGAGGTTTTCATAAAAACATGTCTCATTGTACATTATATTTAATCCTACAGCTACTTTTTGAGTATTTTTGTATCATTTCTTTGGACTGTATAAAGTTTATTTTTTGATTTTTATATCCTTCCTTTCTTTAACGTAATGGTGAATCATCAAAATTTCATTTATTGTGTACATACATTATCAACAATAGGGTCAGTTTAAGTTTTCTCCTAGGTCTTTAAATCCCTGTGCAGTAAAATTCCATGTTTCAATGTGTTAAACATTTCAACGATACCAACATCAAGCCAAATTAATTTTTCTATGAAATTCTATTAAAACATTCAAATTAGATATTACCTCATTAAAAATCACACGACAACAAATGAGCAACAAAATAAACACCCAAACACAGCTGCTTCCTTCCACTCACTTGGGATGGCTAAAACTATTTTTAATAAACCAGTGCATCAAAGTAATTTTGTCTCTTTTTTTCTGTTCTTCCATGAAACAACTCCTGCCCTGTGATGGATAAGATAAGATAAGATAAGATAAGCCTTTATTAGTCCCACAATGGGGAAATTCCAGAAAGGAAATTCCATAAAGGATAGTGCTGTAGTTTATTTCTACGAGGGAGGGCTGAACAGTTCATGTCCTGGGGATATAATATGCTGCTGCTTTATTTGCTTTCCCACTGCTAAATTTGCCACTAATGTTTGCCCAGAGCTGAGGGATGTTCACATTCAAGGATAATCTAAAGCTACCAAAAAGTCCAGGAAATTTGGCATAAATGATGTCTGGTCAGTGAGCTCGTTAAAACTGTCACGGCAAATTAGCATGGAGTCATAGAGTCCGTGATCTGACTACATTTACCACAGGTGCCCAAGTTCAGCCTGCTGGTTGTGTTTGGTCTGCAATAAAAGAGCACTCAGTAGGTCATATTCTGCCTGAATATTTCAACATGTTACTGCACCAATACCCCATACATACAGCAGTGTATCTGAGACATCATCAGGCTGAGGTCTTGGAACAATATTGCAGCATTCTCATATCCAGTTAGCCGTGTTTAGTAACACTAAGGTGTAGAACTACAGTGTTGGGCCTTTAGAAGAAACAGTAAATTATCCCGAATCCCCGGCTGCTGACTGTACGTCCCTCAACAGAAAGAACAAGTGTTGGGGCACATCAGTCGTCTAAGGGCATTATTTGACTTGTCGTGCTTGTGCATACATTGGCTGAGTGACAAAAGTAAAATAAATAAATAAATAAATACATTAATTAAAAAGAGGAAAACAATTGACACTGCAGGTAGGAAGAAATGGGGTGATTCAGAAAGAGCGAGCAGAGATGAGGCAGAGGGAGCAGTCAGTAATAAGAGCAGATGGTGACAGGCTGTAGTTGTTATTGTTTCATTAGGACAAGCCTGGACTGGACTGGACTGAGAGCAGAGGAGGGGAGCGGTCTATTAAATAAGACACAAACCCACAGACTATGAAAGTCTCTTGAGCTCATTCTCACTCTCTCACACACACAGACGCACATGTGCGCACACACTCGTCACACCACTTTATTTACCAGCGAATAATGTGCCGTGCCTTTGCCAAATGAGCTTCACTGGTGGTGCGGTGGAGAGGATTGGGATGCTTCATTGGACAAATAAGCAGTATGTTCAACCCTCGAGCTAGAATACATTCACAGAATTACTGTGTATTGAATAAGCAAACAGTGTCTTCAAACATGAACTTGCTCTGCAGGCCCTCCGGTGGATGCTTTAATGTTCAGATTACCCATTCTAAACGCCGCGTTGTGCGTGATAATTGAAGCATGTCCAGGTGAAAACACGTTGCCATGCCACGAGCTTTAGCCCGGAAGTGATCACAGCAGGATGGACGCGCAGCAGGGCTCATGTTTTAATTCTTATTTACCATCTTTGGTATTTTGACTGCTACTTACATGCTTGACACTCTAACCAGAATTGTTTAATCATAATGACAAACTAATTTAAAATAAACATCCTCATTACATCTTGTATAAGAAACAAGACCAGAAGGCAGGGCAAATGTGAGACGAGCTCTATGAGGTTGAATTTTTATAACAATGACATTTTAAAATATGATTTATTCAATTTAGCTTTATAAAGTGGGGAAAATAAGTATTGAACACGTCAACTTTTTTCTCATTTAAACATATGAGATTTTCACCAGATATCAGTAACAACCCAAGTAATCCATACATACAAAGAAATCAAGCCAACTGTGTCCCCAAAACAAGTTATATTTAATAAAGTGGAATGACACAGTGAATAAGTATTGAAAACATGAAGAAAAAGAGGTGCAAAAAAGCATAGAAAGACAACAAACCAGCTGAAATCCATCAGAATTTAGGAAGCCATCCCATCCCATATCAGTGCAAATTGATTTCAGCTGGTTAAGTCCTGACTGTTAGCCTTTAAAAAGGTCTGAATATCAGATCGGCGCACTAAAAATAACTCATGATAGGTAGAAGCAAAGAGCTCTCTCTAGTCCTTCACAATCTTATTGTTGCGAAATACAATGATGGAATTGGTTACAGGCACATTTCTAAACTGCTGAATGTTTCAGCGGGCACTGTTGGAGCCATCATTTGGAAGTGTAAAGTACATCATTTTACCATAAACTGGCCACAACCAGGAGCTCCTCGCAAGATTTCTGACAGAGGAGTCAAAAGAATTATCAGAAGAGTTATCCAAGAGCCAAAGACAACTCGTGGAAAGCTCCAGAAAGACCTGGAGTTAGTAGGTACTGCTGTTTCAAAGAAAACAATAAGTAATGCACTCAACTGACATGGGCTCTATGCCTGCTCACCTCACAAGACTCCATTGCTAAAGAAAAACCATGCTGAAGACCATGTTGTTGACTTCATATAATTGAAGGAAAGATGAATGGACAAATGTACAGAGACATCCTTGATAAGAACCTGTCGTTATCTGCCAAGATGCTTAAGATGAAATGAGGGTGGACGTTTCAGCAACGCAACGATCCCAAATACAAAGCCAAGGAAAAAAATAAAGCTGCTAGAATGGCCACAACATACCACAACAAAAAATGTCAATGTCTCAATAACTTGTCTTGTGCCCTTAAGCATCAATTACAGCTTGACAACGATGTCTCATGCTGTTCACAAGTTGAATTATTGTCTGCTGAGGCATGGCATTCCACTCTTCTTGAAGGATGGCCCTCAGGTCATTGAGGTTGTGGGGTGCAGGGTTATGAGCCTCTACACGGCGACTCAGCTGATCCCATAGGTTTTCTATGGGACTGAGATGTGGAGAAAGTGCAGGACACTCCATTTGAGGTACCCCAGCCTCCAGAAGCCATTCCCTAATGATGCTACCTCGATGAGCTGGAAAACTGTTGTCCATGAAGATGAAATTAGGCCTGTGTTGTTCATGCAGGGGCACAATGACTGGATTAATGATGTTTTTCAGGTAGTATCGGCTTGTCACTATACCATTCACAAGATGTAGGGCAGTCTGACTAGACACACCTGACCAGACTGTAACACCACCACCACCAAAGGCTCGTCTGGTGACAACAGTGGATGATGCATAGTGCTCTCCTTGACATCTTCAACATCGTTGGTGCCATGACTTCTGCTCAACATAAATCAACTTTCATTAGAGAACAGCACTGAGGCTTACTGGTCTCTTGTCCAATGTAAATGCTCCCTGGCCCATGCAAGATGATGATGCCTGTGCCTGGTGGCTTGGTCAAGTACCCTTGCAGGTCGTCTAGTTTTGAATGGTCTGACGTGATACTGGGGTGCCTCTCACCTCCCTTAAATGTGCCTGGAGTTGAGTGGCATTCATCATCTGGTTCCACAGGGCACTGTTTACAATGACACAGTCATCAGCGTGGGATGTGGCCAAAGGACATCCACTTCTACGCTTTTCTGTGACTCTTCCAGTTTCTCTGTATCTCTCTTGCAACCTGCTGATGACACTCTGTGACATTCTAAGCTCAGTGGCCACTTCCCGCTGAGAACATCCTGTTTGAAGCCTTGCAATGGTGAGGTACTGTTGATCAGTTGTTAGGTGTTGTCTTGGTGTCATGATGTCAAAATGTGAACAGCATGATGAAGAGGACTGTTTAAATACCAATTCTAATTGAACCAGAAAATTTATTGGTCAATTCATGGATCAAACACTTGTTGTGAATTTTGCCGTTAAGTACCTTGTTAGAGAACAGCAAGTTACACAAAAAGTACTGAAACACTGAACAGTTGGAAATATGCATTCAATAGGTTAGAGAAGGTCAAATTAAGTTCACCTGTAAAGGTTATAGTGCATTTTAGGTGCATCCTGAAATTTCATCTGAAAGACGAATATCCCTAAACTTTTGTGAGTAGTGTAAGTTATGGATAAGTTTTGTGTAAGTTAAGAGCACGACAAAGCACGGTGGTATACGTCATTGTACACCAAGGTCCTCTGAAATTTTTCAGCATGGCTGAAATGCATGGCTGAAACGTCCCGCATACGCGGGGCATAAGTTGTAGGTCAGTTATATGACCGTTCACACACGTTACATGTAAGTGACTCATCAGTTACTCATAAGCTACTCAAAAATATGTTGAGATAAATGTCTAGCGTACCCAAAACTTATTTCTGACGTATAAGTAACGCTCTCTGAACCTACAGTATCTCAAAAAAGTGAGTACACCCCTCATATTTTTGTAAATATTTTATTATATCTTTTCATGGGACAGCACTGACGATATGACACTTTGACACAATGTCAAAGTAGTCAGTGTACAGCTTGTATAACAGTGTAAATTTGCTGTCCCCTCAAAGTAACTCAACACACAGCCATTAATGTCTAAACCGCTGGCAACAAAAGTGAGTACACCACAAAGTGAAAATGTCCAAATTGTGCCCAGTGTCAATATTTTGTGTGGTCACCATTATTTTCCAGCACTGCCTTAACTCTCCTGGGCATGGAGTTCACTAGAGCTTCACAGGTTGCCAATGGAATCCTCTTCCACTCCTCCATGACAGCATCATGGTGTTAGAGACCTTGCACTCCTCCACCTTTCATTTGAGGATACCTCACAAATGCTCACTATGGTTTAGGTCTGGAGACATGCTTGGCCAGTCCATCACCTTTACCCTCAGTTTCTTTAGCAAGGCAGTTGTCATCTTGGAGGTGTGTTTGGGGTGGTTATCATGTTGGAATACTGCCCTGTGGCCCAGTTTTCAATCAAGCTTTGCTTCAGTATGTCACAGTACATGTTGGCATTCATGGTTCCCTCAATGAAATGTAGCTCCCCAGTGCCGGCAGCACTCATGCAGCCCCAAACCATGACGCTCCCACCACCATGCCTGACTGTAGGCAAGACACACT
Organism: Pholidichthys leucotaenia; assembly: GCA_020510985.1. Taxonomy (NCBI): domain Eukaryota; kingdom Metazoa; phylum Chordata; class Actinopteri; order Cichliformes; family Pholidichthyidae; genus Pholidichthys; species Pholidichthys leucotaenia. The sequence goes on along the minus strand of CM035845.1, from coordinate 31,568,702 downwards.
TGTCTTTGTACTCCTCACCTGGTTGCGTCCACACACGCTTGACGCCATCTGAATCAAATAGGTCTATCTTGGTCTCATCAGACCACAGGACATGGTTCCAGTAACCTATGTCCTTAGTCTGCTTGTCTTCAGAAAACTGTTTGCAGGCTTTCTTTCGCATCATCTTCAAAAGGGGCTTCCTTCTGGGACGATAGTCATGCAGACCAATTTGATGCAGTGTGAGGCGTATGGTCTAAGCACTGACAGGCTGACCCCCCACCCCTTCAACCTCTGCAGCAATGCAATGACAGAACTCACATGTCTATTTTCAAAAGACAACCTCTGGATATGATGCTGAGCATGTGCACTCAACTTCTTTGGTCGATCATGGCGAGGCCTGTTCTGAGTGGAACCTGTCCTATTAAACCTCTGTATGGTCTTGGCCACCATGCTGCAGCTCAGTTTCAGGGTGTTGGCAATCTTCTTATAGCCTCGGCCATCTTCATGTAGAGCAACAATTCTTTTTTTTCAAATCCTCAGAGAGGTCTTTGCCATGAGGTGCCATGTTGAACTTCCAGTGACCAGTATGAGAGTGTCAGAGCGATAACACCAAATTTAACACCCCTGCTCCCCATTCACACCTGAGACCTTGTAACACTAACGAGTCACATGACACTGGGGAGGAAATATAGCTAATTGGGCACAATTTGCACATTTTCACTAGGGGTGTACTGACTTCTGTTGCCAGTGGTTTACACATTAATGGCTATGGCATGGAAAGAGCCATGTAGGTTTGGATTTTTCTTACCCTTAATAATAAACACCTTCATTTAAAAACTGCATTTCTTGTTTACTTGTGTTATCTTTGTCTAATATTTAAATTTGTTTGATGATCTGAAACATTTAGGTGTGACAAACATACAAAAAAAGAAATCAGGAAGGGGGTAAACACTTTTTCACACCACTGTAAGTTAACGGTGTGAAGGATCTGACTGATTTTATTTGTGATAAATGAAATTTTATTCTTGAAGAAGTTTATAAAGTCTTGACTAGTATGCTAGAGCTGAATGCCAGATTTGACAGAGTCCTGACCCTTTGTCAGCCTGGCTACAGTGCTGAAAAGAAACCTGGGAGTATTCTTGTTCTCTTCTACTAATGCAGAATAATAAGTTGTTTTGGCTTTCCTAAGAGATTTTTTTTATAAATTAGAAGTTGATTTCTCCAAGCTAAATGAAGTTCATCTAACTTAATTTAGCACCATTTTCTTTCTATTGGTGTGGCAGTACAGGGTTATGAGGAGACACTACCAGATTTTCTATTTCTATGCCATATGTCAGTACAAGGTCCAATGTGTGGTGGAGATAATGGGTAGAACTTCTTACTTTCTGAGAAAACCCCATTGAGTCTAATATTGAATTAAATGCAATATTAAGGTAATCATTACCTACATCTACATGTATATTAAAGTCCCTTGCTATATTTATACTATCCAATTTAAACAATAAATCAGCTTAAAATACAGATAAGAACTGTGGGAGTAAGCTCTGGGAGGATGATGAACTGCAGCAAATAAAACTGGTTTTAACCTCAAATTGTTATAATGCCCAATACTGAGGACCATGTCATGTAGTGATCCTCGCGGATCACCAAGAGACGCCACAGAGTTCACCAGGGAGTTTGGCAGAGATGTTATTTATTTCCTGACGTGACAAGACATAACTATGAACCCATAAGGGCAAACAAACACATGACAGAGGCTTGGGCTCGTAGGGCTAACCCAGCCGCTACGAACTAACTGTGACATAACAAGATAACAGACCTGACATGAAGGTCTGCGGCACTCACAGGAATGATGAGGCGCAGACCCAGGACTTGGCAGGATGAAGCCACTCAGACGTAACGTTGACCAGAATAGACTGATAATCCTACGTCCTACCGTCGCCAGTGCCGGGCTTAAATGGGCCAAGCACTAACGACGGTAATGACAATCAGCTGACCGGCCGTTGACAGGCGGAAGCCCCACTGAGCACTTTCACAATAAGAGCCCGGTGAGGCCAGAATACAGCCCGCAGCTGTCAAGGCCGGCAGCGAGACATAACTTTAGCCCGAGCGCGATCAGAACCGGCGCTCGGGTCATAACAGTCCCTCCCTCCACGGGCGGATTCCGAACGCCCCAAGGAACCACCCTGCCCCCCCCCCCCCCAGGGTGGGAGGTTGGGGGACAGGTGCGGAGGGAGAGAAACCAACCCATGAACAAGACAAAACCCATACAAGACAATGACCAGACAAAAAAAACCCATACAAGACAATGACAAGACAAACAAGAAAAAATGCACAAAGGAAAACAAAAACCAGAACTACAGGTTCAGAATAAACTAAATACAAGAACACATTACCTGCTCATACCAGACCTAACAAGAAAAAACAAAAAACAGAGCATTACCCGCACATACCAGACTATGAAACAAAAATAGAGCATTACTCGCTCAAACCAAACTATACATGAAACACAACAAAACAAAAAAAAAACCCAGAGCACTACACGCTCTACCCAGACTAAATGTAAACCAGCAGGGCTACTGCAAACGCACCTGAAGCAATCTAAAAAATGCTTAACATAACTTTACAAAGGCTAGACTGTGACCTGCAAAAACACATGAGGCAACCTAAACACAAACAAAACAAGAAATACAAGCAAACACACATGGAGCAATCTAAAATTGCTCTGACTTGACTTAACTATAACTAAACTATGGCTTTCAAAAAAAAAGAAACATGAGGCAATCTAAAATTGCTTTAACTTGACTATAACCAGACTGTGGCCTTCAAAAAAGAAGAAACATGAGGCAATCTAAAATTGCTTTGACTTGACTACGTGAAGCAACAAAAAAAAATTGCTAAACGTACTTGACATGACTAGGCACCGTATGGGCCCCCTGAAAGTCCCACAAACACAGTACATGATCGGGTGGCCTACTCCAGTCCCAGGCCCCCAGAAACAAGTCCTCTGGTGGCCGAACCAGGTCACCCCGTAGCACACATAACCGGTTGGGTGGCCGAACCGAGGCGCCGAACCGGCAAAACAGTCCCTCCGGCGGCCGACCCGTGTCCCTCAGCCACCAGTCCAGGGCATCAACAACCCGCAGCGGCCTCCCAGACGAGAACAAAACTCGGGAGAACCGGGGCGAGCGAACAGGGACCCCCATGGCCCCCGGCGATGATGAACAGGGGCGGTGACTCACAGGGAAACGATGAGCAGGGCGAGCCAAGAATCCGCTCCGCGAAGAAGGGTCTGCAGCTCCTCCTCCGCCTATGGGCCACGCTCGCACTGCATCACCGCTGGACCCAGATTGGGTCCCAGCTGCACCCACGTTGGGCCCCGATTGGGCCAGAACCGCTCCTGCGATGGGACCCGATTGGGCCTCCGACGAACCCACGTCGGACCCCGATTGGGCCGAACCCGCCCCTGCGGTGGGACCCGATTGGGCCTCCGGTGCAGCTCCGCTGACGAACTCCATCCCCGAACCTGGGACCTCCACCTCGGTGACTCCGACCCGTTCCCCGCCGGCGACACTAAAAGAAAGCTCGGGGACAGGAAAACCGGGATCAGTATCACCGGTAGCAACGGAACCCAGCGAGACGAGCTCGGGCACAGCAGACGGCTGCTCCTCACTCGTCTCCCCGAGAGGCAGGCAAAAATGCTCAACAAAAGAGGACAGAGACATAAGAGGGAGCACTTGCCTGCACTCGGGTTCCGTTGCCACCCAGAACTCCGACGATCCGGGTTCAGGGCGACTCTCGTCAGCTGACTTGGACTCAGCTGTGTCGGGCTCCGCAGCTGGCACGATGACATCTGCAGCCTCAGGTTCCTCCCACGCTGTTGTCCACGCCGACGACCCGTATGGCGTGGAGGCAGGGAACCCTTGACCCACTGACTCGGACCGCTCCGGCGAGGAGACCCGGGGACTCTTCCTCGTCGGCTCAGGCTCCGGGCCGCAGTCCGCTCCTCTCCTCCTTCCACGATGTGACTGCAGGGCCGGATGCAGGCTATCCAGCACTGCAGGGGCCCTCTTCGTCCGGCGACGCTGGCCTGGCGTCGCGGACCGCTCCATGGGGGAGAGCACAGAGGCAGTAGGTTTAATAATTTTATCCACAGCAGGTGGAGGGAGCTTGGGGGGCTGCGAACCCCGAACTCCGCCCCCAGGAGTCAGACAAGGCAGATCATTGTTAAGATGTGACAAACAAACGATCACTTGCCTTCCTCCAGGGGCAGAGATGGTTCCTGCTATGGGGGACGTCATTCCTCCTTCTCCCCGCTGGATGGCGACAGAGGGCCCCCTAGGACAACGAGGTGGGGCCGCTCTCGAGGATTCGCTGACGGGATATGCCGGCAGCGAGTCCAGCCGGGGATTCCGCTGAGGATTGCCCGCGCCGTTACGCCGACGTCCTCGTCGGCCCCCAGACGGCGCGAACTCCTGGACCTGCTCCGGGACGGGAACGGAACACCAACGCGGGGAGCGAGGATGCCTCCTCCTCTGCTTCCCGCTCTCTTCCTCCTCCAGCCCACGAAGAACCTTGCGCTGAGCGGCGAGTTCCTCCCACCTCGATATCACCTCCGGATGATCGACGTAGTCGAGGGGAAGGCTGTCCAGGTATTCCTCAGCGACGCCCAGATGCCAACGCATATAACTGGAGGTGTCGTCAAACGTAGCGGCGAGGAGCGCCCCATCGGCGTATTCCAGCGTGCTCGCTACCTCCTGGTCCAGGCGCCGACCGCGGCCCCTGGATGACGGCATTCTCCCAGATGTTGACACCCGAGCGAGGAGAAACAGTCCACTAAAGGCACAAACTCCCGGTGAAATGGCGTCTCAATGTGGCGCCCCCGTTTGGACGACCTGGCAGGATTATACTGTCATGTGGTGATCCTCGCGGATCACCAAGAGATGCCACAGAGTTCACCAGGGAGTTTGGCAGAGATGTTATTTATTTCCTGACGTGACAAGACATAACTATGAACCCATAAGGGCAAACAAACACATGACAGAGGCTTGGGCTCGTAGGGCTAACCCAGCCGCTACGAGCTAACTGTGACATAACTAAGATGACAGACCTCACATGAAGGTCTGCGGCACTCACAGGAATGACGAGGCGCAGACCCAGGACTTGGCAGGATGAAGCCACTCAGACGTAACGTTGACCAGAATAGACTGATAATCCTGCGTCCTACCGTCGCCAGTGCCGGGCTTAAATGGGCCAAGCACTAACGACGGTAATGACAATCAGCTGACCGGCCGTTGACAGGCGGAAGCCCCACCGAGCACTTTCACAATAAGAGCCCGGTGAGGCCAGAATACAGCCCGCAGCTGTCAAGGCCGGCAGCGAGACATAACTTTAGCCCGAGCGCAATCAGAACCGGCGCTCGGGTCATAACAGACCAGGCCCTCAAAGGAATTATAACATGCTTTTTGCTTTACATTAACTAATAACTTGGAATGATAAATTGTTGCTACTCCTCCTCCACAGCCAATACTTCTAGAATTTTAACAGTTTACATAACCAGAGGGAGTTGATTCATTTAAACCAACATCTTCTTGCTCTAACCAAGTCTATGTAAGGGACAGTAAATCTATCTGATGATTAATTAACAAATCATGGACTAATAGAGACCTGGGAGTTGGAGACCTAATATTTAACAAACCACATGCAGGACCAGATTTAATAACATGATGTGCCAGCGCAAAACCCTGTTTTAGCATTAAAAAAAAAGTACTGTCAAGATTTACCAACAGGCACAGTGTAAAGTTAGCACTGGAAAGGTGTGGACAATGTTAATTTTGCACCTGGCCTCACTGCATATGTATTTGTAGGAGTCATCATGTCAAAGAGCAAATTTAAGGAAGAAGAATATTTAAATGACTGGTGCGAGGTGATTCACTATGGTTTGCAGTTGTCAAGTTCCTGCTAATTTCACAAGGATTGAACGACCCAAAAAAGCTTGTCTTAATTCATTTGCACCTGACATGACAGCGATAGTTAGTGCCAGGAGGAGACACCGGCGAGAACAGAGGGTGTGTGGCATAAGAGAGAGAATTTTCTCTCTGTGCGTTACCTTATTTGGCATGACAGAAGAACAGATTATATGGATATCAACGGTGTCACAGAGAACGGTGCTGTGCTTAACTGGACATCAGCTGGTAGAGGTTTTTTTTAAAAATTTAATTTGTTTACATATAGCTTAATAAATGAGTTTGTATCCATAAAATAGGCTAAATGTTTGTGCAGACCTTCCTAACTGGAGTGGACATACATGTATCAGCAGACAGTGACTTTATCTTTCTTTTCTGGGGAGGTTCAGACTCAGAGCTTTCCTCTCCCCTCCATCCATCAGACCCCCCCTTGGTCAGGTCTTGGAAAAGTAGCAAAGCCTCTTCCACACTGTCGATTTTCTTTATTTTTTTTTCTCAGTCCATATTTCTAGATTTCTTTCTTTTTGCTGTCTTTGCATACAAAGGTGATTAATTCCCCTCTTCTTCTCTCTAGTTCTCTTTCCCAGATCAGGACACACAATGTAATAATAGGAGGAAAACCACAACAAGATTATTAAAAAAAAAAAAAGCACAGACCCATCGAAACATCCCCCGAAATTGCAACATCATAGTAACTCCTTTTATGGGCATAATTCTTTATTTGGCTATGCCTGCGACCAGCTGTGGTCACATGACCAGCCGTAGTCTGAATCACAGCAGTCTCTGTGTGGCTGTTTGAGGAATAAGTGTGTGCTGAATTTTATTACGTTCCAGACTTCAGAAAATATAAAATGCGCATGTTTATAAAAAGTTGTGGACTGGAAGACCTGTAGATCTTGTTAAAACAAAGTCATTCACATAATAAAACCCCAAAGGTCCATCAGACCATCTTGACAGTTCTAGTGTTAATAAAATAAACACATAATGGTCAAATAATCAATTTATTCATGAGTCGTCTTCTCTTAAAATTTGATCCAAATACTTCATTTACACATATTACACAAGAGGCTGCCATAGCATTATGTCCCTCCGGCTGTGCCTGTGTTGATGACCCGCTTCCTCATCAGGTGTGCCTGTGTGCAATTTTGCGCTGCTCTCGATGGATGGGTGGTCATTATTGAAATGAAGTGACTGCATCTGTGTTCACAATTTTGCGTGTTGTTAGTAGATTACTTGCAAAAATTGGCAACTCCCTTCGGCACTCTAAATTGTGCACTCGCTACTTTGCGCTGCCTTAATAAATCTGCCCCTTAATTTTTTAAATTATGAGGACGAACTGAGGCCAAGTCATTAGATTCAGAGCCTACCTGTTTAATTTGGATTTTATCAGCTTTTTGTTTGATCACTTTGGGATGCTTATGCGTTATGTTTTTATTTACTTCAGAGGGAGCAGACAGTGATTCTCTGATGGGGACGACAGGGGCTAAATTGAGGGGTGGCAGATGGAGAGAAGAGAGGCGCGTAAGACTGCGACTCTGCTTCCTGGTCCCCACTTTGAGTAATCGAGGCTTTGGAACTTTGGCTAAAAATGACGCCAGATTGTTAGATAAACGAGAGGCACCATCCGAAGGTGGATGGACACCGTCTTGCCTAACAAGACCAGGTTTTCCCAAAAATGAGTTCCAATTGTCTGTGTAGCCCACACCATTTGCAGGACACCACACAGCCAGTGGTTGAAGGATGACACGCGGCTAAACATGTCATCACTGCTCAGGGGAGGGACCGACATCATTTTGGCAAAGTTACACACCGATTCCACGTGAAGTTTTGTGACTTCCGACTGCTGGAGTCAGATGTCATTCATGCTGCTGTGGATAACAATTGTGGAGTATTTACAGTTCATTTTAGCCAGCACTTTCAAATTAGATTTAGTGTTGCCTGCTCTGGCCCCGGGAATGCATTTGACTATGGCCGCTGGAGTCTCTAAGTTCACGTTTCTGACTATAGAGTCACCGATGATCAGAGTTTTTTCCTCAGCGGGTGCGTCGTTGAGCGGGGAATATCGATTAGAAAGATGAACAGGTTGATGGTGAACCGGGGGCTTGCGACTATGCTTCCTTCTCACCATCACCAACCTGTTCTCTCATGGCTACTTGGGAGAGGTTGCCGAGGAACCGCTAGCAGGCCCTATGCTATGAGGCTCCGCTACGGCTAGGGGCAGGTTGTCATTAAATGGCACCGACGTTGTTTCAATGCAGCGGAGCCGGGATTCCAAAACATACAACTTCACCTCGAGCACCTCAAAAAGACGACACTTATTACAGTTACCATTATCACTAAAGAGGCAGTGGTGTAGCTAAACATCTGACACTAAGAGCACACCACAGGAAAGGAGGAAGGAGCGCTAGTAGAAGACCTAAGAAGGTGATTAGGTGACACTGAGTCTTATTAAACAGTACTGCAAGATGACGACGGTAGATTAAAAAAAAGTGATTCCCCTCAGGAGAACGAGGATAGCTAAATATAGCTATAACCTGGTGTTCAACATATTGGGGACAATTTTAAAGCAGCGCTATATAGCTTTTCTGTTCCTGGCACAAGCATACACAAAAAACTACAACTGGCGTGGTTAACAGCCTGAGTGCCAACAGTCAGTTACAGGGTGCTAACATCTTGCCTTATGATTGGCTAGTGATGCTCAGGCCATAAAATGTGTCAGATGTCTTTTCAAAGTTCCTAACAGGGGCAGGAAAATTACATAGCGCTGCCGCAGGTGATGCAGGCCCACTCAGGCTACAGTGGAAGTAACCTGGTCAAAGGTTGATGTACCATCAAAATGATTTTGGAAACATTATCTAAAGGTGAACATCTTATATAGTGTTGCTTGAAACTGAATGTGTTCCGCTATCACCTATGACATGAACAGAAACATAAAGTAAAAGAATCAACTTACTGTATTTCCATGCCAACAAAACAGAAAAAAGTAGGATTTAGTGGTGCTATATGAAAAGTTTGAAAACTCAGGTTTCAGTGACACTTTGTGGCTGCTAAGTGAACTACATTTCCATTTAAAAAAGAAACACGAAAATGTGAGTTTCCAGAAGTTCTGTGTATAAAGTTCATTTAAAGTTGCAGTGATAAAGTGGCTGCAGGAAGTTCCATTACCAACTATTTCATACATCTATGCAAATTCTACCACCTCTCTGGATGTAAAAGTTCCAGGGTGGCAGCAGTTTAAGCTGTGCTGGCCAGACACCCCTCTCGCCTGTCACCGCTTCGAGCTCGTCTGAGAGAAGACGGAACTACCTGAGAGGCATTTACATGGCTTCCAGTGAGCTGGTTTGCATTTTACAGCATATTTCAGACTATTTTTGCTCACAGAAAACAAGGGAATAATAGCCTTTTACCTCAATTAGGTCTTACACTTGATCTCGTATCAAACATCAGCAGCAAAATGAAGCATCTAACTTCCAGTGTGAAGGAAATCCCTGACGCAGGAAGAATAATGAAGAGCATTCACTTAATTTGCAGTCTTGAAATAATTCCTCATTCATCCATATGAACTGTACTGTCACTTTAGCATGCAGCGATGGGGTTATTGTATATATACATCTACTAAGATCATTATTGCTTTTTGGAAGAATCATAATGACATCTTGGGACAGCAACTGATGCCAAACTGCCCTGTCAACCAAATGCTAACGCTGTGTGCAAAAAAGGTTTCTAAGCTGCTGTATTTTAAGCTTTGACATCCACAAATGTTGTTTTCCACTATGCAGAAAAGGTTCTTTAATGTTCTGTTTGTGGTTTCAGCTCATTCCTGCTCATCAGTGTTAATAAGCCCCTTATCTGATTGGGTAAAGTTTTTTTTTTTTTTGAGTAAAGAGACAGCCAGGGTGCTTTTGTTTTGCTAGCTTACGGGAGTGGGGGGGGGGCTGAAACATTCATAGGCTGACCATGATGCAGTGATCAAAATTGACTAAATGTGATTTATTTCTCAACATAGTCTTCAGTGTCAGTGTATCTGAAAAGAAACAATGCAGTTAGTATCAGAAAGGCTGAATTTAATGCATGACTAGTTTCGTTGCTCTAGCATAACTCCTTCTTAGTCAGCCTATGAACTTTTCAGCCACCCCTCCTCAAAACTCCTCAGGCGCTTCATGTGTTGCCACCAAACATTTTCAAGAAAGCTGAAGGTCGACTGCAATAAAAAACCGAAGCAGCATCACTTAAAACACAAATGACAATAAGTTAAACACAAAATGAAAAGAATGTGCCAAGTTGGGTTGCAAAGGAGCTTACAGCTGAGCTGTGACTGCGGTCACATGACAGGAATTTAGATAACATACTGCAGAGTAAATTTGCAAAAGTTGCACTATTTTCTCCCAACATTGTCTACACCCCTGAAAAACTATTCTTAAATACTGTAGGGGAAAAAAAAAAATTACTGTCATGTGTTTTGTCTTCAAATGCTCAGCTTGCCGAGCCTGTGTCCTACGCTGCCTTCGGTTTCTGTGGCTGGCTGACAGGAGTGGAACCCAGAGATGTCTCCTACCTCAAGGTCTGACATGCTGGGCACTCTGAGACGCTGTTGTTTCAGCTCACTGCAGTTAGAAACAGAGGCTCCTCCACGCTGCCGAGCTTTTGTGTCAGCTCAGACCATATAGGTGTTTCCGCGTGCAACTGCTGCTCATTGTTGGATTTTTTACAGTTCAGCTCTACAGGAACCGCTCAAAATCCACATAAATAAGCAGTTTCAAAATGGCTGTTGTAACATGGTGAATTGTTGAGGGTATTGAGTTTCACTCTTTTGTCTGACAGCAACTTGTCAAATAGCACTTTACTATTTAATTTTAGTGGCAAAACCGAGATTTCAAACAGAATCTACTCTGATCAAGACATTCATCAATGCTGCGCTTTTGGCTTTTTATGAAGCTGTGCCAAATATCATTTTGAAATTTGGGATATTTGTTAGTTATTAATAGTGGAAATTCTTGGAAATTAAATCATTTGAAAATAGCAGTAGGTCATTCTTCTTACCCACTTTCTGCATTTAGTAAATAAAAATTGAGCTTTGTTTAGTCCAAATTTACTCCAAAACTGTTGTCTGTTTAGGAGCACACCTAGTTGCAAAATAAAATATTATCACATTCCATCAAGTTAAAACTGATCAAAATGGCAATAAACAGATCATCAGTGACAAAGGAGGTCATTCCAGCCTGATGAAAACATCAGGACTTCAAACGAAGATTTAGGGCCATATTATGACAGTCCAGTCTACTCCAGTCTATTGTCTAATTACAGAGCACATTTATGGGTGTGTCCAAGTACATTTTGCAATTACAGCAGCAGAAAAACTGATTTAGCGGCTGGTAAAAAGCAGGAAGAGGCTGGTCTAATTGTTGAGGTGTGTTTTGGGTAAGCCAATCAAAAGCTTTCCTGCCCTTCCCTTTAATGACCAGAGGTGCACGATCTACAGCAGGCCTATTCAATTAGCAGCCTGCGGGCCACATGGTGCCTAGAACCATGGAGGAAAAAAAGTCAAAATTTTACCACAATCTGTTTCAAATTTATTTTAAAAAAACAGTAATTTTGTTTAAAAAAAATCAACAAAAATTAGCCATAAAAAAATCCACAAATTTATAATAAAGTCTCAAATAATAATAATCATAATAATGTATCAGATTTATATAGCGCTTTATCATAGACACTCAAAGACGCTTTACAAATAGATACATTATTCATTCACTCCAGACAAACAATGGTAGTGGCAAGCTACTTCTGAAGCCACAGCTGCCCCGGGGCAGGCTGACTGAAACGTGGCTGCCAATCTGCGCCAATGGCCTCTCCGGCCACCACCGAACAAACGTACAAATGTACATTTGTAAACGTGCAAATGAACAAATGTACAAGAAAAGTAAATTTTACAAGAGGAAATTACAAATTTGAAGAAAATGGTTTCAAATTTAGATAAATTTACAAAGAAAAGTAGAAAACTATAAGAAAATTGTTATAAATTTTGGAGAAAAACCTCAAACCTTCAAGACTGAAGTCATTACTCAAGTTTTTAAATGGGTGCTTATTGCATCCTTAACTCTACTAGAAATTTTTGGTTGACTGATATGTGTGTGTAATGGAATGTGTAGTTATAAAAAGAGGCTCCGACTCACACATGTAGTGATTTAAAACAAAACAAACCACAATAGTGGATGTGCTATGTTTGTTAATGGGGGGGGGGTGCACTTCAATATTTGACAGTTCATTTTTTATTCAGCTAAATGCACGTTGTGATGTGCCAAGGTCAGTTATGACCAGGATATTGTATATTTTATTTCAAAAGGGAAACAAATGTTAATACTACCATCAGTGCACATTGAATTTTTACGCACTTTGAGATATGCCTAAGATGTGACCAAAATGGATATTTACAGAATTTTATTTTTCCCCCATTCTATTTATTTGTTGTTCAAGAAGAAAAAATATTTCTACTACTTCAGTTCTGCTCAACCCCAGCACTGTTATTGTGTTTTTATGCAGTTTTGATGTGCCTTTGTCATGTACTAAGCGCACATTTAAAACCAAGACAATGAATAAAAAGTGCATATTTTTCATCATATTGATCTGTGTTGGTTTGAAATTTGTCATATTCAACAGATCACTGAACATATGCGGCCCAGTTACACGTCTTGACTTCAAATTGTGGCCCAACTGATTTTGTAATTGAATAGCCCTGATCTAAGGTGAACTGTGGTAAATGGCGTTCACTTCCATAGCGCTTTTTCTCATCTCTAGATGACCAAAGCACTTTACAGATCCTGCTATCCACACATTCACGCACTGATGGCGGCAGAGCTGCCATGCACCAGCACTGGCCTGACCCACCAGGAGCACCACCAACTGTGGTGGTGACGGCTTGTTTAAGATGGGTTTTGTGCTGGCCAAAGAGCGTGCGCATGAGTAAAAATGCACGCAATAGTACACTGCTTGGGATTAAGCCAGGCATAACTACAGCTGATGCCCAATGACTTATTTTAGAAGGATATGAATGAACAAATGGGCTGGAAAATCAAGCTGTAGTAAATTTATGATTTGAATTTTGAGAAGTCACAAATTTATGGAAAAACTTCACTTACTGGTGAGAGTAAAGTATCACTTACTACTCAGATAACTTTATTAAGATACAGTGAAGATCAAAATTAGAGAACAATGTATTACTACTTGATTTAATCTGAATATTGTTACTCTTCATCGCTGGCTATTCATCGTGGCTACACCAGTGCTGTACTAGCATGTTTTGGGTTTTTTTTTAAATAACCCCAGCACTTAAACACAAACATTTATCTTGCAAAAAAAAACCAAAAAAAAACAGAAAAATTAGAGAACAGTGACCACTGTGTCAGAAGAGAAGATTTAAACAATGTTTTTTTTTTTAGTGTTATAGGATTAAAAATGTAATAGGAAGTGTGTAGGTCCTTGCTTCGAGTGACTTCAGCACATCTGCGCCCACAGGACATCACTAGTTTCTCACACTGCCCTGGTTTGATCTTGGTCCATTCTTCTTCAGTCTCTTACACGGTTTAGTAGCTGTGGTGGGTTTCTTAGCCATTACTTTGTCGCCAAGGGTTTTCCAGAGATTCTCTACGGGGTTTAGATCTGGACTCTGGGCTGGCCATTTCATTGTTTCAATACTGTTAGATTCAAGGAGCTGTTTAACCTGTTTTGCAGTGTGACGGGGGCATTGTCTTGCGTGAAATTGGGATTGGAAGACAACTGCAGTGAAGGAAATGCATGTTGCTGAAGGAAGTTCACATAGACATCTGCATTCGCCCTGCCATGCAGCTGCACAAGAGGCCCAACTCCTGCTGCAAAAAACATCCCCCAAACTGTGACACTTCCTCCTCTAAATTTAACTGACTTCTTTACACACCTTGGGTTCAGTCTTTCCCCAGTTTGACGCCAAACATATTGTTTCCCATCAGACCCAGAGAAACTGAAGTTACTCTCATCACTGCAGTGCACTCTGGACCAGTTCTTTTCTGTCCACGCGACATGCTCCTCAGAAAAGGCATCTGGCCTTTTCATTCTTTCTGCTGATGAGAAGTTCAGTCGCTGCAGAGTGAGCTTTGAGTCCAGTTGTCTTAAACGGAGAGACGCCGTGTGTCCTGTTCAGCAGTGAACTGGCGAGTAATTCCTGCTGTAGTGTTGAACTGATTCCCCACTGAGAGTCTTCACATAATCCTGTCCCCCAAACCAGAGCAGTGTGAGAAACTAGTGACGTCCTGTGGGCACAGATGTGCTGAAGTCATTCAAAGAAAGGGCCTCTACACTTCCTATGATTTTTTAATCCTATGGCCCTAAAAAATATACATTATTTAAATCTTCTCTTCTGACACAGTGGTCGCTGCTTTTTTTTTTTGTTGTTTTTTTTTCAAAATAAATGTTTGTGTTGAAGTGCCTTGGATATTTTAAAAAAACCTGCAAGTACTACAGTGGTATAGATACAGCTGATATTCTGTCAAATTGTAAAATACTTGAAACCAGTTGGCTTGACCGAGCTTTATTACAGTAAACTGAACCTTCTTATGAGACTAGTAAACTGCGTGGGATTGGTCTGGGTCACACCTGCAACACAGAGAAGTGAACCAATAATAAACTGCATTTCGTCTTAGAGGGAATGCAAAAAAAAAAAAAAAAAAAAAAAAAAAAAAAAAAGCCATCACATGGCCTAGTATTTGGTTTAAATGAGTACATTTTTAACTTCAGTTCACCATAAGGTCGGGAAGAATGAGTAACGTCTGCATGCATCACACACATCTGTGAGGATGCCTCTGTTCGGCGGCTCGTCCCCGGGCTGAACCAAAGGCGCTGTCCACGCTGAAATCCGTCTCGGAGGAGAGCAGGGGCGAGCGTGTTCGCAGCACGAGAGCTGTCCCCACCCTGTGGTGCTGAAACACTCGCCGTAGAAAGCAGGGAGAAGCGGGGCCTTCAGTGGGGGAGGACTGAGGGAGCGACAGCGATTCCAAGCACATTAGTCCTGCTTCATCGGACTGGGGTCAAAGTTTAAGGCCTGGGGTAAAGCTGCGACAGCGAGGGGACTCTGGTGTTTGTGTTGCCTCTTCCTGAGAAAAGCATTTTTTTTTCCCCAGCAGCTTCTTCTAAACCTTCCACAGTGTGAGAGAGAATTTTTTTTATATATATATACTGTATATATATATATATATATATATATATATATATACGAGGCCCCTTTTTTTTCAAGGTATGCAAGAGAGGGAGGACAAAAAAAGGCAGAAGAATAAAGGGTCTGTTCACGAGAGAGGAGACAGATAAATGGAGATCAAAATGAAAACAAGGAATGAGAAGGTGAGGACACAAAAGAAGGCACAGACAGAATAGTGAAAAAGAGAAAACAATACAGAAAAGGGAAACGGCAGTGTGTTTTTTGCAACTCAACACTGTGCAAAAAGCCTTCACACGTGTCCTTGATATGGAAATGCCAGCCGACTGCTCGGATCACGTTTTGACAGCGTGCACTGAAGGCATCTCTTCCCCCGTCTGACACCAGAGGTGAGCTCTCTGTTAAAAGAGCTACAGCAGATAAGGAGAGCGAGGGGGAGAGAGAGCTACAGAGAGAGAAGAGGGGGAGTCCCTGAGCCTGCCGCTGTCCCCAAATCCCTCATCCAGACAAGCTTGATCTCCATTCACAGACTCAGACTCAGCTCTATTATTTGTCTGAATAGAGAATCCACATTCGCCAGCCACCGAGAGCCTATCACGTAGTTTCATCAGCCAAAAAAAGCCAAAAAAAAAAAAGCCTCTGGAAAGCAAAATGCAGACTGCAAGAAGAGCATAGTTTTAAGTAAGCTGTGTAGGTGAGGGAAGCATTCAGATGAAAATCAACTATCTGTAAGTAAACACAAACAACACGTGCTATATGAAAGGAGAATTCATACGCCGTACGAAACAAAATCCTGTCAAAATGAAAAAAGCCACATATTTGTTTCTTTTTTTTTAATCTCACAGAGACAGTTAAATGGTACAGAGCTGTTCAATATGAAAAATAATCGCTTACATGTGTAAATTCCACCTAGACATCACTTCAGTCAGCTGTGTGCTTTAAAGGCCCCAAACTGTTCATATTCTCAGGTTGATTTTAAGTTTTGGTGACCTCAGTGATACACAGATATGTAGTTTTAAAGACCAAAATTGATTTCCGCGGGTTTTTTTTTTTACAGCTCATCAAAAAAGTTAGCTTTCAGCCTGCTCATTAATATTCATCATGAGTCCCGGATCTGATTGATGACGTTTTTTTTGTAGGGGACCAGTCACAAGTAAGGAGGCAGCCGGGGTGCATTTATTTTGTCAACTTAAAGAACTGACGAAGGGGCTCGATAGTTTGCGACGTCATAAAACCAAGCAAAGTGCAACCTGCTGGTTGGGTTTAATTAAATAAGGCGGTGCGTATTTCTCTGTGAGGTGAGCGCTTTAATGGCTTAACACTATAGATGTGACCTGTGGGTGACTTTTGCGAGGTTAAAAGCCACGAAAACACCATTAAACAAAAATGAAATGGAGCAGCCAAACATCCCAGCTGAGTGTTGGTATCCATCAACCTAATGCCAAAAACCTGAACTCCGTCCGTGCTCCAACAAGACACTATACATACCATCAATCAGACATGCAGCCCTGGCGGGGGACTGCACCATCTCCCTCCACATAAACAAGGCTGGCTTGCATGTGGAATTTGTAGAATTAACCCTGCTTTATATGCAAGTCTGACTGGAAACAACAGTGAACAGTCAGTCTGCCAGCAGGAAACTGCAAAATGACCAAATGTGTTTAGGCAGACCACATCAGGAGGAGCCACGGAGCCAGCAGGAAGACGGCTGCTCTGATCGCCAGTGCATGATGGAGCCTGTCACGTTAGGACCGACACAGACAGAGAAAATGGGCTGAAAAATACTAAGGAAACAGATGGGCGGCATGAGTGATTGAGCGGACGCACGAGAGGAGAGGACACCCAGAGGCAGGCAAAAAACAAGATAAAGAAATGACCCGGCACGCCACCTCGGACGAATCTGTCACGTCTGCCCAAAGAAGCAGCTTCACAGTGATTAATCCCTGCTACTGCTAGATGCATTTTGTTTGTGTTTCTCTTTCCTGCCCCCTATTTTGGCGAAATCAGATGGGAGCTTCCTCGCAGCCACCGAGGAGGAGGCGTGACAAGCAATCAGCAACACCGACTACCCCCGGGTCCCTGTGTGCCACTACTCCGGCGCACTCACTCGCTTATACTGGGTACACCCAGCATCATTAGTTTCAGCTCTTTTCTTAGGTTTCGCTACTAAATAATGGGAGCAGATGTCATTTCTACTGTTTCATTTGTTCATAATGTTCAGTAATTACAGTACATGTGTAAACCGCAGACTGTGCATGAAGATAAACATATGCTGCCACTTGCTTCCATTATAGAAAAGTCAAACTCTACTTCCTGGATTTAGGACATGGCCATCTTGCTCTGGTAACAACAGTACACTTGCAGGCAGAGTCTGCGCAGCAAGAACCAAAACCCAGATCTGCAGGGTGAGTTCCCACCTACTAAGGCAGGAGTCTGCAACCTGCGGCTCTGGGGCCACATGTGGCTCCCTGAGGTAAGGAGAAAAAAAAAAAAAAAAAAAGCATACATTTCCAAGAAAAGAAGAACTAAATTTACAAGGAAAAAAGATTGCAACATTCATGAGGAAAACATCATGAAAAGCAGAAAATGACAAAACCTGAAAATTTAACCTCTTGCACTCCGGGCAATTTTCCTAAAAATGCCAAAAAATAACGTGCCCAAAGTAAATCAAAAGCTGTTCTTCAACCCTTTGCAGCATCTTCATGAGGTTGGTCTCATTTAAAAGAAAACACTTTGAATTTTTTGGCAAAAAAAAAACAATCTCTCTACGTGCTCCGGCCACTGAGTTACAGTCATCTAAACATACTGAACTTGAAGAAAAAAAATTTGGACACAGTGTTTTTTTGGATACAAATGCTTGTAAATAACACACAGCTGTCCGATCCAGCTGGAAAATGCAACAGAAATGTAGAACCAAGTGTTATCCAGCTGAGATCCAAATTTGGTAACAATACCACAAAAAATGAATATTTTACACAGCTTTGTTCTCAGGCTGTTCCCAGGCGTTTTGGAACTGTGCCAAATTGTGCCAAATGGCACAGTTTGGAAAAACGTCTGTAACTTTTGAATAATTCAATGTAGAAGCTTCATTTTAGGCTCAAAGGAAAGGTCACACTCAGGGCTGTGTCTGTGTGTGTGTGGGGGGGGGGTCGTCCCCCCCCCCCCCGCTACCAAGGACAGAGTTCGGCCCTCGCTACATGACGGATTACACTCGTTGCATGTTTCCACAGCAACGCTGTCACAGCGGCTCCCCCCCCCCCCTCGCTACTGTGTGTGTGGGGGGGGGTTGTCCCCCCCCTCCACTCGCTACAGAGGATGGACTTCAGCCATTGCTACAAAACGGATTAGCCTTATGTGGTGATGTAGGACAGCAGTGCAATCACCGCGGTTCCCCCCCCCCACGCTGCAGAAGAATAGCGGGGGTGGGAGGGGCGTTCACAGCCTGTACACTGCAAGCAACCCCTTGTACCGCAGCGCACAAACTTCAGACTTCGTGAACCGCACAGCTGTAATTTACTGATCGGTCAAAAGTCATTTTGGATTACAATTTTTAGGGATAGAGAATAATTTAGCTTATAACACCTTACCTCTTCACAGCGGAGTGTTGGCGAACGTCTCTTCCTCATTGTCAGACGAACGCGACGCTGGTCCGCTCTGGTTCTGTTCTCGCGACTCGATCAAAACATAATTCCATTATTGCGGTTTTGTGCTTCCATGATTGCGGTTTTTGGCGAACGATTTTTCAAAACAAATAACAGTAGTAATTAAAAAAAGACTGGCGAAGGCGTGTGTTTCACTCAGCCTTCGTCGTCAGCCTCCGTCGGTCTATAATGACCATGGAAGAAATCGTAACATCTACTCTGCTGGAACCAATACAAAATAAGCACCGCTTGGGGCCGAACATGCCGATCCACGAATGGCACTCCCTGTCACACAGGTTGCATTTGTGGATGGTCTCCATGCTGCTGGGTCTGTGGGGCTCTTCCTGTGTCCTTTTTTGATCCGCTGCAGCAGTCAGTCTTCACCCAGCCTTAAAAAAAAAACAGCTCACAAACTTCTCTGCTTCAATTGGCTCACTGCATTCAAAGCGTTGGGAGGCGGGTCCTCCTTCCTAGGTTTTCATTCATTGGCTCTTCAAGGTTTCAGAAACCCAATTCAAGGCTCTTATTAGTCGAATGAGAGGTCAATAAGATGAACTAATCTGTTCGCGGCTGTGTTTGCAGCTTTTTTTTTCAGTGGCGCTTGGAGACCACACCACCTACACCACCACCATCAATATCCTTATCATGCGTCATGCGCACGAGGGCGCACGAGGGCGCTCTCGTGCGCCCTCGTGCGCCCTAGGACGCAGAGACTTGCCCGCCCGCGGAACAACGGAGTGCAAGAGGTTAATCAAAAAGCAGGACATTTATGCAGCGATTTTCTGAGGAAAACATACACATAAATTTGCAAGAAAAACATCACAACATTTCTGGAAAAAGTTGGCGTTTTATGAAAAAAAATGTAAGAAATTTATGTAAGAAATGCTGCAGTTTTACCCACGAAAGGTAGTAAATTTACAAAGAAACATAATAAATTTATTCAAATAGCTGAAAAGTTATGCCAAAAATACTCAAAATTTAGGGAAAATGTTGCAGTTTTATGAGGAAAAAAACCCCACCACAAATATACAAGAAAAAAGTCACAAATTGAATAAAAAAGGCTGCAATTTTATCAGAAAGTGGTTGCAAATTTATATGAAAAAGGCAGCATTTTTACCTTTAAAAACGGTAACAGTCAGATAAGACAAGCATATGAGAAAAGCGAAAGATTATGCCAAAAATATCAATATTTATGAAAACAGCTCATAAGTTTGTTGGGGAAAATGCCACAAATTTACATGGAAAACATCTTCAATTTTACTCGTTAAAAGTATTAAATTTGTAAAGAAAAATACGCCAAATTTAGGAAAAAAGCAAAACATATTTATGCCAAAAAATAACAAATGTTAAAAAAATTACAGTTTAATGAGGAAAACCCACACCGTTTTGTCAGGAAAAAAGACAAACTTTTTGCAAATAATCAAAAGTTTACTAGAGAAAGTAGCAATTTTGTGAGAAAAAGGTAACAAATTTACAATAAAAAAAAGCTGCTTAAGAAAACCCTCTTAATCCTGATGTTGTCAGGCCAGACTGTAGCTGTAATTCTACTGTTTTACTGCAGTTTTAAGGCTCAGATATTTCTGCGGCTCCACACAGATAATTTCTACACAAAAATCACTCACAGTGGCTCTCTGTGTTGTACAGGTTGCCGACCCCTGCACTAGGGTGTCCAATACAGTCTATGCAGCAGATAGAAAGTCCTGTCAAACACAGCCAATCACAACCATGCTCAATGATGAACGCACCAAATAACTCACTCAAATCAAACTGATCCAAAAACAGAAAACCTGATCATGCATCCTGACATGAGAAACCAACTTTTGGTCAAATTATATCGAGGAGTATTTTTAGTTTTCTCTTTGGCAAAATGACACATAATATAATGGGGTGGGGTGGAGTGGGGGGACTTAAAGTCCAACCGCCAGGCTTAACCCTCGTAATGTCCTCCTGATTGCCATACACCTTTTGTCCTCAATATGAATGAAATGACCAAAAATGACCCCACCTGCTTTGACTGTTATTTAAAGCATAAATAGTATAACTTGTCAATTCCCTTTGTTTTGGAATTTAGGGCCAATAGACCATGTTTACATAAAATTATGCCCTGTTTGTGAGTTGACCCACATGTGCTGAGGTCATCCTGACCACACTGACATCATGAGGGTTACACATGGCTTACTGTCAAGTAGAAAGATGTAGAATATGATCCAAAGTTTCAGATACGAATAAATTTACGCATGTAATTTGCATAATGTTGTGGCAGCTATATAAATTACATAACTCAGTCAAAAGTGGACTTTGGACACATTTACATAAAGAATGGTCCGTTTTTTTATGCCAATTTGTCTACAGGGGTATGTTTTTATCTAATCTTCGAAGTATATGAACCAGAAAATCAATAAAATGTCAAAAAAAACATATTTCTCTTACCTATTGCCGGGTGGGGGGGGCTCGCCCACCCACATGACTGGTCCGTTTTCATCTATCGTAGTCAATGTTTGTGTGTTTGCTCAGCCATTTACACTGTGTACCACATCTACAAACACTTTTGATTACCCCAAGTGAATTTCGTTTGTATTGCATGGCTATTTTTCCTGTAGAATGCAATTTTCCTGTGAGAATGCATGACGATCGCGGGTGCCGCCATCTTGGTACTGGTAGCTCAGTTTTTCGTCCATCGTGGTCAATGTATCGCTTTTACTTAGTAATTTACACCATGTACCACATCTAGAAACTCTTATGATTATCCCACGTGAATTTCGTTTGTATTACGCAGCTATTTTTCCCGTTTCATGCAGTTTCAGTCATCATCGCGGCAGCGATGACCAAACATGGCAGCATCCACGTTGGTGTGTGAGCTCAAAGCGGAAAAAGGAAGAATAATAATGAGGATTTCTTCTTCTTTGCTATATTCCATGTCAGCCATGATTCCTTCGGCGCGTGTCTGCCACCTTCTAAACTGTCAGATCAATAGAGATTAGTACAAATTCTCAGTATAGTCGGGGGACGTCAATAAGTTGACACGTGCAGTTGCTGTGCTGTGCCACTGGGGGCACGCGACCCGTCCGTTTAATCGGGGCAGTTAAAGGGTTGAATGAAAAGCAACAAGGCGCTGTGCCTCGGTGCCTGTGGCATGGTAGCATGGGTGGCTGTAAAAAAGTGGCACTCCGACTTCTACTGGCCCGGCATAGTTATTACATTTCCTGTTTTCGCCGCTGCATTGACAGAAATGGTGAGATGAATTTGTGTTTATTTCGAAAACAAAGCCTTATCTCGCAATTCTGGCAAATTAAAACTTGAGAAAATATGGCGATACAATGATATAAGGCAGGGCTATTCAATTACAAAATCATCTGGGCCACAATTTGAAATCAAGACATGTAACTGGTCCGCACCTGTTCAGCGATCTGTTGAATGACAAATTTCAAACCAACACAGATCAATATGATGAAAAATATGCACTTTTTATTCATTGTCTTGGTTTTAAATGTGCGCTTGACACATGACAAAGGCACATCAAAACTGCATAAAAACACAATAACAGTGCTGGGGTTGAGCAGAACTTGAAGTAGTAGAAACATTTTTCCTCTTGAATAACAATTAAATAAATAGAATGAAAAAAAATGTAAATAACCATTTTGGTCACATCTTACTCAGGCAAATCTCAAAGTACATAAAATATTTGTTTCCCTTTTGAAATAAAATATACTACATCCTGGTCATAACTGACCTTGGTACATCATAAAGTGCATTTAGCTGAATAAAAAATTAACTGTCAAACACTTCAGTGCACAAACCCCCCAACAAAAGCTTGATAACATTAACAAACATTGCACATCCACTATTGTGGTTTGTTTTGTTTTAAATCACCACATGTGTGACTAGGAGGCTCTTTTTATAACTACACATTCCATTACACATGCACATCAGTCAACCAAAAATTTCTAGAAGAGTTAAGGATGCAAAAAGCACCCACTGAAATACTTGAGTAATGACTTCACTCTTGAAGGTTTGAGGGTTTTTCTCCAAAATTTATAACAATTTTCTTATAGTTTTCTACTTTTCTCTGTAAATTTATCTAAATTTGAAACCATTTTCCTCAAATTTGTAAATTCCTCTTGTAAAATTGACTTTTCTTGTACATTTGATACTTTATTATAAATTTGTGGATTTTTTATGGCTAATTTTTGTTGTTTTTTAAAATAAAATTACTGGGTTTTTTTAAATAAATTTGAAACAGATTGTGGTAAAATTTTGACCCTTTTTCTTTATACAATTTACACTTTGGACCATAATTTTGCAGAGCCAGAACAGAATAATAATTTAACTCTGATTTAAAAAAATATTAATAAAATTAAATTTAATGAAATAAATTAACTATTTCTGTTAAAATATTTCTATGTATTTATAGTTTTTAGAACTCTCCTCACCACCCAGACAGCAGGAAAAACCTCCCTTGCTTTGAAATCCAAATGTTGGCACGTTTAGCTTGTCTGAAGGCTGTTGACGGATTAAAGTCATTGACTTCATGAATTTTGGTCATCTTAACTTGCCAACATTGTCATTGTCAACTTAACATAATATCTATCCATCCATGGATGAATATTGTAGTAGCTGGTGAGGTCAATCCTAAGCGATTCAGTCACTCTTGCCTTTCCCTGGATACAGTATGAAACCTCACAACACGTTTGCTAAATGACTCCACATTACTACTCCCGTTTCCATCGGGGTAAAACCACCATAAATGCTTCCACTGCTTACATATCTCTTCTGCTTTTTTCCGTGGTTAAAGTACTTTAATAAGCTCATGTTTCTCCATGACAGCAATGCTAGAAAACCACTCTGTCTGCCTGCTGACTGGAATGCTCATGTGGGCAGGGCGCTTCTGAACTCTGCACGGATGATGGTCACGCGCGTTGTTTGTGTGTGCGCTTGCGGACTGTCATTCCTTCATATTTTTTCTTAAATTTATATTTCCTTGGCGTGGTCTGGGCCACTCGGAGGTTGGTTCTGGGCTGCATGTGGCCCGCAGGCTGCTAATTGAAAAGGCCTGATATAAGCCTTTAGTTCCGCTTAATTGTGACCGGGCGAACTGAAACAAAGAGGCGGACAGACAGACAGACAGATACACACAGCCACAAACAGACACACTAACCAATTACTGTATGCTTGTGTTTCACTGAGGCATAAAAATGGTTTATATTTACCCTGATATTGTGCCCTGCAGGCACAATTCCTAACTGACACGTAATGACATTTCCACCATTGATTTCACAGCTTTGTTCTTCACTATTCAGCTGCTGCTCCAAATGACCTACA
This sequence comes from Pholidichthys leucotaenia, assembly GCA_020510985.1. Lineage (NCBI taxonomy): Eukaryota > Metazoa > Chordata > Actinopteri > Cichliformes > Pholidichthyidae > Pholidichthys > Pholidichthys leucotaenia. The sequence goes on along the minus strand of CM035845.1, from coordinate 31,544,619 downwards.
CCCACTGATCAGGTTCAGTGTCACACACAGAACGCCGCAGCGCTCTCACTGTGTGTGCATACAGGCTGGTGTGAGGGGTTAACCTATGACCTACCATTAAGTTGCACTGCCTGTGGGCTGACTTGCCCCTTGCATTTCGGATTTAATGTCTAATTACTTCTACACACCTCCTCTAAGAATGAGAAAATTGACTAGGCTGGCCATATTTCATGCTTTCTTAATGAAGGAGCAAAAAAATCAGTCCCAGGATAGATTTATGCAGAGGGGTGCTAAAGAAGTGGAGAGGTTTCCCCTGTGGCCAGATCCCTCCCAGCCCTCCTCTTCCTCCTCAATGACAGTACATTAGCAGATCTGACGGGACTGGAGACTTCCCTCCAGGTCGGGCGGCTGTTGGAGCAGGGCCTGTTTGATTAAGATGGATGTGTGTATCCAGGATGAGGCAAGAAGCTGCCCACAGCTGCCCTCCTCCAATTCCCCGTCTCCAGTCTGACAGCTGTCTATAACGCTTCTACCTCTACCTGCAAATTATCCTAATGCGGCGCGACAGGCAGTCTACCCCACTCCCATCGGGGCTAGGTCATTTATCGGACCTGCAGTGACGACATAACTGCTGGACTAGAAACAGGGGAAGGTAGCAGTACAAAAGCGATAAGGCAGAAGGCAGAGGTGCATGTGAACCCTGCACTGGCCTGCACCTCCACATTCACCTCCGAATATGAGATCTGCTCCTCTGCCCAGCACTCCTCACAAATGACCCGTCTTCGAGGCCAGATCGATGGGCAGTGGCCGCCACGCATAATTTCAACCCTCCTGCACGCTGCGTGGGTGCACCACAGGCAAGGTTCACTGTTTCAAGGTTTGCTCAGAGACCGAGTTAGTTAGCCTCTCCCTACGTACGTGCACATTAACTTTGATGGAAGGGATCGAAAAACAAACAAACAAAAAAAATGGCCAAACACCCTGAAAACAAAAATAAACACAAGTGAGGAGCTACACAAATCTAACTCCATCATGTTAACTGAGTAACGGCGTGAACTTCACAAAACGCCAAGCGTGGTTTGACCTTCATTTTCTTACCTCTGTTTCCAAAAATCGCCTCAGGGCCCTCTTCTTCTTTATGCTTTTTCGGCGAGCATAAACGGCCACGCTGAGTGCCAGGATGACAATGATAAATAGGCCGCCGATAATTCCAGCTGCTATTAGTGGGGTCCTTTTGGGGAAGAGGAAAAAAATAAAAATCATTTTACTGGAACTGTAACAACCTAAAAAAAAAAACAAAAAAAAAAAACTGGCCAATGCTGACAAATGATCCAACCTGTTTTTAATCCAGAAGCATCTCCGGGTTTAACCCTTGAATTTTAAACAATGTCTCCCCCTTGACTGGCTGCCAACTTTATGAATAAATTCATAAATGAGAGCTAGGCACTTAAACAGCTGCTGTATGAGCTCTCTGCTACAGTTACAATGCTGGTTTGGAATATACGCACCAGCCAAGGGTTTGGGGAACTATCATTCTGTTATGAACAAGATATAGTTTATTGCAGTTAACGGATTCAATATATGAGTCTAGAGCAGGGGTGGGCAGTGGGGGCCATTCCACTGCAGGTTTTCTGCTCCACTCAGTGTCTTCAGCAGGTGTTTTCAGTTATTAGCGATCCTTGAAGCTGATCAGAGCAAACACCTGCTGAAGACGGTGGATGGAACAGAAAACCTGCGGTGGAATGGCCCTCCATGGCACATGAATGCCCACCCCTGGTTTAGAGGGTACACGTGGGCAGCATTTTATTTCATCCAACCTAAACTTACAAATTGGCTAGATTAAAGTTTAACAAAACTGCACATTCATCAGAAAATGGTGCACGTTTATAAGGAAAGGGTTGTAAACTTAAAATAATAATGGACTGCATTTATATAGCGCCTTTCATGATACACAAAGCACTTTACAATGACTCCGTTATTCATTCACACTGCAGACAATGACAGTGGTAAGCTACTGCTGTAGCCACAGCTGCCCTGGCGTAAACAGACAGAAACCTGGCTGCCAATCCACACCAATGGCCTCTCTGACCACTATAAATATGTGAAAAAAACCTCACATATTTATAATAAAAATTTCAGATTTAAAAATCGACAGAGAGACTTTTTGTCTTAAACTTTAGTCAATAACTGTTTCAATCTGAAAAAGTGTCTGTGTTGCCTTAAATTCTAAGTTGACTGAATTTGAGAAATCAAGCTATGCTAAGCTTGATTTACACTGATAAGTTTGATATGAGTTAGTGATAAAGTGACACTCCGCCAAAATTTTTTTTTTTTGTTAACGTGTCTGTAACATGTTTTTATGACTTTCAAGAAACGTCAACAGCGAAATGACTCAAATCTCTCATATCTGTTTTTTTTTTCTGTGAAGTTTGACTTAAGCCCCGCCCCTGCAAAAATGAAAGTTCAGAGCACCGATCTCAATAAAAAACCTGGATAGCGCACGCCCCAGTAGCGAGTACAGAGCCGAGTGAAGCCACCGGGGCGCCATATTGGTACACCCAGAACACTCAGCAAATCAATGGAGAATGAATGAGTTTAGTAGTAAACGGTGCCACTTTTACCCCAATAACTTCCCAAAGACTTAACAGATTTTGAACTTCTTGGTATGGAGACAAAGCTTATAATCTTGCGCAACCAGTGAACTATAGAAATCAAGTTGACATTTATGTTTAGCAGCCGTGGGACGGCTGGATAATTGGAAAAGTTAAGCCAGGCTGGTTAGCATTTTTAATAAACTGCTTTGAAAATTCAAAGCAGTTTACTATTAAGCTGCTTTTAAGGACTGAAGCAGTTTCAGTCATTATCCTGGGCCACCGTGCATACAGCTGGGTATGTCCTTCAACCAGTAAGTCTTTTTATCACAGGATTTACTCTGATAATGTGGGCCTATGGGGGGGGGGGGGGGCGGTGAAAAGATGTTGACATGAAACTGTAAGACAATGAAAGGGTTTTTGTAGAAACAAAGAGGCATAAGACACCATTTTAGCCAATGTCGATTTAGTTTTATAGGAGATTTATACCCACCGGATTGCATCTTTATTCATGTTTGTTGGCAGCTTTTCTTTTTCTTTTTGTATGTGCTCCAAAGAAAAGTTTAAAGCAGGTAAAGTAAGACGAGAAGTTGTAATCATTCCTGTCAGTGTCCTGCCAGACAAGGCTGGAGGGAAATTAAACAAGAGTCATACACAAATTCTTTCTTTTAAATAAATTTATGTGTCCATTAAAGCAAGTTTAGTCATTTTTAGCTGACAAATGTAGTACGTATTTTCAAATAATCACTGCAATAATTAAACAAGTTAACCCCAAAGACTGAAAAGCACTAACTTTATTTTTGAAGCATACTGCGAATGAATTGGTTTCCTCTTGGATACCTAATGGTAGACGTCCATGTTTTATTTCAGACATGTTTGGCTCTCTATAACGTGTCCTTTTTTATCAAATTAACATAAGGCGATGCTACTTTGCACCGTGTAATAATTTGTGACTATTCCACCCCCTCTGGCGACGCGTTACTGCCGTGGAGGCAGTTTTCCAACTCGGGAGAACCCGTCTGGACAGCTGCGGCTCACTGGTTGGCCATGGGCTTTCTCCTCAGGTACACGCTGATCCTCACCTAGAACTCGGATAACTCAACCTTTTCAGGCTTTAAAGTTTCTAATAAATGAGAAATTAAAAACGCCTATCCAGCACAAATTGCCTTTCCATCTTCTGGGGTGAGCACTTCTTAATTGAGCCTAAAGGTTGGAAGTTAAAAGCTGTTTCTCATCACTAATGATGGCACTAATGCATCTGACATTTACATACCTCTTGCTCTTGTGTCTGGTGTTTCACCACCACTCTATTCCCTCTTTAATATCACACTTTCCTCCCTCCATTCTTCTTCCATCTGTGCTCCATTTTTTTTTTTGCCCCTCCTTTTTTAATTTCTCGCTTTCTTGCCAATGGTGAAACCAAGGCTGCAGCTTCTACCGCACACCTGAAGTTCAAAACTCTATCAGTTGCAGAAGCCATTAGCAGCTAATGGAAGAGTGGCGCGGCGGCGGCACTACGGCGGGGCAAGGTGCTGCAGCATTTGCCATATCGACTGTGGCGGCCTCGGGGCAGGGAGGGGTCTTGGAATTTACAAAGAGGCTGTGGGCCTTGACATAATGAGATATACAGCCGTGTGCCGAATAGTAATGAAGCAGTTTGAAGAGATTAGGTCAAAGTGTGTGTGTGTGTGTGTGTGTGTGTGTGTGTGTGTGTGTGTGTGCGGGCAGTCAAAGAGAAAAGAATAAAGGAAACAAATAACGAGGGCGTGCAGTAAGTGTTGCGGTGTTAGGGACGTGGAGGATAGCAATGGAAGGGAAGAAAGGCGCGAGGAGGGAAAAGAACAAACAAAAGAAGATGAGAAACTGGCGGCGACACAAATGAAGTGAGACAGCAGCGGAGCGGGGAAAGGACTTCTTTAATTAGGAGGAAAGGGTTTACAGCAAAGGAAGTGACACGGGGTCATCAGATGAGACGGAGGAGTGATGCCATGGTGGGAGCGAGAGAGGAGCCGGGGACTCGGAGGAAGTCTCCCGCCGCAGAGCGAAAAGGTCTCGTTTCCACTGTTTAAGAGGACCTCATTGGCTCTTTGTTTTTTTTTTTTTATAGGTTTACTGGTTTGTGGAACTTCTAATGAGCCTGCCTCCCTTTTCACTTTTCCCTAATTGTAAAGATCCCATCTTTTATGGCCGTTTTAATTGAGCTGTTTTTGTTGTCAGGAGGCTATTTAGGCTGTCCACGTCTCCTTGCTATCAGTAATGTTTGCCTCTTTGGTGGCTCTGAGCAGTACAGGAGGCCTGCGCTTGTGTGTTCTGGGTCAGGTCCAAGTCAAATTTTAATCCTTTTCAAATCAAGTCAGTTACAACTCCTCCGTTCCTTCCAGCATGCAGGCATTCTGAATGATTAACCATGAATTTATTTTGTGTTTAAAATGCATGCCTACGTCTGGAGTGCATGCCACTGCGTAGTTAATTATCTTTTGTTAACCAGGCCAGAAAGCTGCAGATCTAATTGCAGCCAAGTCCTCATCAAACACCAAGTCCAGGTTTTAATCTCACAAAGAATTAGTTCAACATTTTGGGGGGGAATGTGCTTATTTGCTTTTAGTGGGATGGGGCGGGAGAGGATTATCATGCACAACTGTAGAAAGAATGTCTGTACTCTACATTTACAGGCAGCCACTTGATTTGATTTGAGACTGCACCGTCACCGGCGTAAACTCCACGGTGAAACACAGACAGTGATGGCCATGTCATTTAAACGACTCCCCCCACCCCAGCAAACCCACATTTTAAGCACCGCCCCATACACCGCATGGTGTCCCGCGTGCTGTGGAAGGGATTAAAAACCGCATGCTGGCTTGCTTTTTAATTGATTTAATTCTCTATGTCCTCACATGGAAAACAAACAAGCCACCTTCAGTTGCCAAAAAAAGAGAAAACAGCCCTCAGCTGAGACCAGTTATCATACAGGCATTATGTATGGTGTGGTAATCATAATCTACATAATGCTGACAGGATCGTGTTTAACGTGCCCCGATTCTGCACTTTTTCCACATGCTGGGACGCGTCTGTGACCATCTTTGGTTACAGTAAGTCAGGGCTTAGTTAGCGCAGCACCATTTTCCACCCAGGGCCTCCTTAAAATGGGCTGTTTAAGGGCAGTTTGCTTTGCATACATTCTAATGGACCCATGTTTGAGGCTAATGTTTGCTGGTTAACTTCTGCTATCAGACTAACTAAAATACAAACTAAAATTGAATGTGAGAATGTGGAAGTAACAAATTAAGCAGCATCAGAGACAGGGGTGTGTGGCATGAGCGGTTCATAGCATACGACTAGTCCTGAAGTATAATAACACAGAAACAGCCCTGAGTTAGTGAATGGTAATGGCATTGAGCAGGCCTCCAAGCCAGAGTCTAATAAACACTACTAAAATAAGCTAAAACAATGTCTATTAATGGAATATATGAGTACATTTTGTTAGGTGATCAGGCCATGAAGACACGTCTAGCAGAGATGGGTAGAATATACAGAAAACAGACAAATATGGATGAAAGCTGCAGCTCACCTCAAGGCTACGAGGCGTCCTTCCCAGCTTATAGCAATTAGGTGGCCTCAAACTCAGTCAGAAACCCTGACTGGGGCTAATCATACCGTCTAACACTAGCAGCCCAATCAACCTGGCTATCATGGCAAAAATATAACAAAATATTCCAGAATGAGGTAAGACCCATTATCTACTGTAGGTTAATGAATGAGCTGGTCTAGTGCGGTGATCAGACTTTATAACAAGGAGCCATGAAATCTCTAATCATGCTGATTTGTGTCACTGTGCTAACGATTCCAGTAGCCAGGTGATGCACAGTGTGTACCATCTCACAACAGGCAAGAATGGCATGAGATACATTATCGGCTGAATAAACTGGAAACACAGATGTCTTGTGCGAAGAGCTGAGCTAGTGGCCCTTTTCCACTAGCGCCTACTCAGCTCAGCTCGGCTCGCCACGACTCAGTTTAGGTCGTTTTCCATTACAGCTGAGTACCACCTCAAAGTGGCTGGGTTCATTACAGGAAGGCGGCCCATTATGTTGTTGACATGCTGACGTTTTGCTGTCAGAGCAAATACTTATTACTACTATTAATACTAATATTTATTACAGCAAGCACAAATTACCAGCAAAGCACGGAGTTAGCGTTGATGGCTAGCTAGGTAGCTAACTAGTTAGCTCGTCTGCATACAGGAGACAACGGCAATATCCTGGTTTGTTCAACGTGAGATTGCCACCAATGGGTCAGAATCTTGAAACTTTAGAGTGATCGTATGTTGGTTCGTTACCTCAAATAAGATTCATGACATAAGTATATTCCTCATATGAGCTCTTTACTTGCAAGGAGTGCCATACCTTTAACAGAAAATGCGCACTTTATTTACCTTTATTTACTTTTTGCGTTAGTCACTCGTAGTTGGATTTGGAGAGTCTTGTAACATATTTAAGAATACATTCTATTTTACATTACTCACTCAAGGCTGGATTTTAGAGAATCTTCTAAACGCACACATAGTAAATAATAAAAAGACGTCACTTACTTTTCTTTCTTTTAATCGAGGAGGATGGGCTTCACTAGACGACGTCTAGAGTCCCGCACAATTCAGATTTCCTCAATGGGGAGTCCAATACTGACTGTATGCAGTCAGACCATGCGCATGGATTTCCAACCTGGAGAGCGCGTCGCCTCTATCCGCCGTCCAGGTATTGCCCATCCGGGTCACCGGCACCAAGTACTAACCAGGCCCGACCCTGCTTAGCTTCCGAGATCAGACGAGATCGGGCGTGTTCAGGGTGGTATGGAAAAGATGCTAAAAATCAGAAAACACTCGCAATCTTCCCTATGAGCAGCCATCAGCTCGGAGACCTCCTGGTATACTTTTTCATTTTGGGTCGCTCCGCCGTTGACGGGGCTGAAAAGTTCATAGTGGTCAAATTTGACCAAATGTGGTTTATTTTTCAAGCGCAGGGATCCAAGCGCTGCAACACCAATGGAAGAAGTGTGCGCGCCGATGGGGAGACTGTTGAAAAATAGCCACATTTGGTCAAATTTTGGCTACAATGTGAACTTTTCAGTGGAGCAACCTGAAATGAAACACCAGGAGGTCTCCGCGCTGATGGCTGCTCACGGGGAAGATGGTGAGTGTTTTGTGATGGTGTTGATCTGTGTGTAGCCATTTATTTTGTTGTTTATCACAGAAATAATAAAAACTCATGGCCAAACTTACAAATGGTGGTTTTGAATCTTGTGAAGACGTCGCTCTCATCCACTGATGTTACGCCCTGGCCAATCAGTGGCCTGCAGTCTGTTGACATCACATTTTCAGTTCAACTCAACACAGTTGGAACCTCATTGAAGTAAGTCCCAAAAAAGTAGCTAGTAGCAGATACTAATGGAAAACCCTACAAACCGAGTAGAGTCAAGGCGAGTCGGGCTGAGTAGGTGCTAGTGGAAAAGGGGCTTAACTCACTAGCTAAGCTGGCTGCGGGGTAGGTGCGTGAGCTCTGAGGTCCAGCGGGAAACATCCCACTTCTGAGAGGGAGCGCCAGACTGGCCAGAAGGCAGCTCTATATCAGTTCTGTTAAGTAATGACGTGATAACCTCACAGACGCAAACAGCAAATCCAAATGAGGAGCTTCAGCCAGCTATTTTGCTGAGAAGAGAACTCCTGTTCAGGCAGAGTTCAGGCTGTTTGATGGGTAAACCATATAATGTCACAAAAATAATTCATAACATGCTCAAAAAGCATAATGGGGGCCCGTTAACCTCCTACTAGGGTAACTCTTTTAATTGTGATTGCAGTTTTCATGCCATAAAAGATGTTTATGTAGGTTTCTACCAGCCAGTAGTTTATAAGTCTTTTAAAAGGCTGACTGTTGCTAAAGGTACCTCAATACAGCCATTAATATGGAAGGCTGAAACTGCCAGGGCAAAGAAATAAATAAAAATGAATGCAAATAAATGGTGGAATCAATACAAATGTAAATGTCAGAATTTCATTTCCTTGCAATATATAATGTATTAAACTTGATATTAAATTATTAATTGAGTTGGCTTTTAATTTGCGGAGCTTCATTTTTATCTATAATTGTTAAAATGATGGCAGGATTTTTCCTTCATACATTACTACCAATATCATCATGAGATACATATGGTGTGAAAGCATACAATATAGGCACAAGCAACGATCATCGGGTTCCAAGCAGGTGTAGACTTCAAGGTCTTGTATTGTTTAGCAACAGCATTTAAAACACTAAGGTCTGCTGTACACATGTTCTGTAGCAGTGGCAAATTATTTGCATTTTTTGGACCAATTAAGAAGTGAAATAAGATAATTTCCCACATAAAACTGAACATACCGGGGCACCCTGGCTGAAAAACACTGGTGTAGAGCACATTAAGTTTTAAATGCTGTACTACTGCAGCTAAGAATCCTTTCAATCGAACATTTATCATTTGAGAAAGTTAGAGCGCAAATTGAAGCAGTTGTGTGGTGTTGCGGTTAAGGTCAGTGCTTGGTGTGGAGGAGGTCCCAGCTTCCAGTCCTGCCGGGGAGGTGTTAAGGTGCCTTCAGATCAAACGCAAGTAAATGCTAACTCAGTTTAGTGACGTGAATAAATCTGGTCTCAACACGCCTTAACTCTTCTAAACAAAAACTGAAGTACAGCATGTTTCTCCTGTGCATTTTAAAACAACACGATGTATGATTTTCACCTCAAAATGATGTTTGAAAAATTATTTTAATGGCACACCAACATTAGGCTGAGTGAATGTCACTTCCTCCAAAGCCCAGGTGGGCTCACATTGCCTGCAACAGCTCTTTTGTTAGTGTCATTACTAGGGGGACAGCAGATGTGGCAGCTGTTTCCTCAGTCGCAGCAGCGAATCACAGGGCACAACTTTAGCCACCGGCAGCAAAAAAGCCCTGTGGTTGGCTGCTGGGACTGGGGTCATGGCCGCCATGGTCGTGGCCTTTTCAGTGTTCCTACAAGGAACAATAAAATTACATAGTGCTGCTTTAAAAAACTAATGTAGAGCAGACCTTAGGTTTTAAATGCTGCTGCTAAGCGATACAAGACCTTGAAGTCTACACCTGCTTGGAACCCAATGATCGCCACTTGTGGCTATATTCTCTTTCTTCTTCTATTGCTCCATCAACACATGTCAGACACTAGGCCTTATGATTGGGCCTGAAGAAAGCTTAGACCACAACAAAAGATTTATCTGTCAACCGTGACGTACAAAACAAACTCCACTGTCATAAACAGATAATCAGGAGAAAGAGGGTTTAACAGAAACTGGAATGAGTTTTGGCAGAATGTGATGCTGGTCCCCTGGTCTCATATTACTCAGGTATCCCGAGATGCCTTACCTGTCCATCATTCCAACACAATCTTGAAGCCGTGGCCCGACGCACCTGCAGGGCAGAGAAACCAGTGAGATCATCCATTAAATCAGGGACAGGCTTTGAGCAAACCTCATGTTGCCTTTCTTCCACGTCAGTCAGCTGTCAGTGGCAGGGACCTGTGGATTATTGAATCTCAGGCACGGCTGACCACTTGTCAATATGACAGGAGGTGGTGTTGGAGCTGGAAGGCTTGTTTGCTCACCCTTGTTTCGCTTGCCATTTGAATGCATTTCTGGCAAGAAAAAAAAACAACATCCCTGCCCAATTTAGTCCTCCGGGTGCTTTCTAACCAAGCACTGTCAACCCTTTAGGGAAATTAATAGAAAAAAATTAAATTTCAATCACAAAAACCCAAATAAACAACCACCTTTGAGTGTTTTCTAACTTAAGCTAAGAAAATGGGAAAGTGATTCAAAAATACCTGTTGTGATGTTGTTCAGTGGCAGTGTCTGGTTTGTGTCACATTAATATCGACTGGTATGATGTGGTTTACTGTTGAGCCTCCTCAGGGTGTTATAAGCAATTCCCCTGACAGATGCTTTAGTTTAGCTGCTTCTTACACTGACCTTTTCCTGGAACAAAGCAGCTTGAGGGGTATTACTTAAAGAATATAAACCATACATTCAACAACAATAATGCCCTATTATTTGCTGCTGTAATGTATGTTAAAAATAAAAAATAAAAAACTTACAATAACCTGCTTGCATAAATACGCACACCCTCTTATAACTGGAGATGTGGCTGTGTTCAGAATTAACCAATCACATTCAAACTCATGTTAAATGGGAGTCAGCAAACACCTGCCACCATTTAAAGTGCCTCTGATTAACCCCAAATAAAGTTAAGCTGTTCTAGTAGGCGTTTCCTGACATTTTTGTAGTCACATCTTACAGTGCAAGCCATGATCCACAGAGAACTTCCAAAGCATCAGAGGGATCTCATTGTTCAAAGGTATCAGTCAGGAGAAGGGTACAAAAGAATTTCCAAGGCATTAAATATACCATGGAACACAGTGAAGACAGTCATCGTCAAGTGGAAAAAATATGGCACAACAGCGACATTACCAAGAACTACACGTCCCTCCAAAATTGATGAAAAGACAAGAAGAAAACTGGTCAGGAAGGCTGCCAAGAGGCTGACAGCAACATTGAAAGAACTGTAGGAATTTCTGACAAGTACTGGCTGTTTAGTACATGTGACAACAATCTCCCATCTAGGGTGGAAAGACAGAAACATTATCTTACGAAGAAAAACATCCAAGCCGAGCTACACTTCGTAAAAACACATTTGAAATCTCCCAAATGCATGTGGGAAAATGTGTTATGGTCCAGTGAAACCAAGGTTGAACTTTTTGGCTATAATTCCAAAAGATATATTTGGTGCAAACACAACACTGCTCAACACCAAAAGAACACCATACCTACAGTGAAGCATGGTGGTGGCAGCATCATGCTTTGGGGCTGTTTTTCTTCAGCTGGAACTGGGGCCTCACTCAAGGAGGAGGGAATTATGAACAGTTCCAAATACCAGTCAGTGTTGGTACAAAACCTTCAAGCTTCTGCTAGAAACCTGAAGATGAAGAGAAACTTCATCTTTCAGCATGGCAATGACCTAAAGCACACATCCACATCAACAAAAGAATGGCTTCACCACAAGAAGATTAAGGTTTTAGAATGGCCCAGCCACAGTCTAGACCTGAATCCGATCAAACATCTGTGGGGTGATCTGAAGAGGGCTGTGCACAGGAGATGCCCTCACAATCTGACAGATTTGGAGTGTTTTTGCAAAGAAGAGTGGGCAAATATTGCCACATCAAGATGTGCCACGCTGATAAGACCCCTACCCAAAAAGACTGAGTGCTGTAATAAAAGCCAAAGGTGCTGCAACAAAGTATTAGTTTAAGGGTGTGCATGTTTATGCAAGCTGTCATGAACCGAGCCAGTGTTCTCCTGTGGGCTTGGTTCTGATCGTTCTTGGTGGCTCAGGCATCGGGGTTGTCATGTGTTGTTATGTTTTGATTTCTCGTCTGTGTATTGTTTACACAGCGCTTCTCAAAGCGCTTTTTGAGATGGCGCCCACAGCGGTCGACATGGTGCTTCGCTGCGCTCTTTGTTTGTTTTTGTTTGTCAATTGTGTGTCTGCTTGCACTTATACCCGTGAAGAACTTTTAAATATCAGGACTTTGACCCCCACGGACCTCCTCCCAGTTTTTCTAGCCCCTGCCGCCGATCTGGTTTATTGTTTGGCTCGGAAAGTGAGACGGCGGAAGAGAGGAAGACGAGCGGGCGCTCTCGTACGACTTCGCAGGAGAGGCTCGCGAACGGCGCTGCCTGGCATATTTCTGTCCAATACCAACTCTCTCTCTAACAAGGTGGATGAACTGAGACTGCTGATGCGTTTTAAGGACCTCGCCTCCTCAGCTGTCCTCTGCTTTACTGAGACCTGGCTCCGGGAAAATATACCGGACAGCGCGCTGCGCCTCGACGGCTTCCAGCTCTTCCGTGCTGATCGTGACACAGAGCTTTCCGGCAAGACCACAGGAGGCGGAGTCTGCTTCTACATCAACTGCAGCTGGTGCTCTGATGTAACGGAAATTTCCAAACACTGTTCTCCTGCCTTGGAATTTCTTGTTATCAACTGCAAGCCTTTTTATTCCCCGCGGGAGTTTGCTTCTTTTATACTGATCGCTGTGTACGCCCCTCCCGACGCGGACACGCGCGAAGCTCAGCGCGTGCTCGCGGATCACATTCAACACACAGAGCGGAGTTTTCCAGACTCGCTGATTATTGTGGCTGGCGACTTTAATCAGTGCAATCTGAGCCACGATCTCCCCCGCTACAAACAGTTTATTAAATGCCCCACCAGAGGATTAAACACACTGGATCACTGTTACACCACAGTGAAAGACGCATATCGCGCTGTCCCTCGAGCTGCGCTGGGATTATCTGATCACGTGATGGTTCACCTCATTCCCACATACAGACAGAGATTGAAGCTCACTAAACCTGTTGTGAGCACTACGAAGATACGGACCAGTGATGCTGAGGAGAAGCTGGAAACGTGCATGGAAATATCTGACTGGGGCATGCTTAAAGGAGCCACGCATGATCTGGATGAGTACACGGACACTGTGAACTCATATATCCACTTTTGTGAAGAGAACATTCTTCCATCACGCACCAGGGTGAGTTACTCTAATGACAAACCCTGGTTCACAGCTAAGCTCAGACAGATCAGGAAGGAGAAGGAAGCAGCGCTGAAAAGTGGAGACAGGGACTGCTACAGGGAGGTTAAATACCGGTTTAACAGAGAGCTGAAGAGGGCTAAATCTGTGTACTCAGAGAGACTCCAGCAGCAGTTCACTGCTAATGATTTGGCTTCCGTGTGGAGAGGACTGAGGCAGATCACCAACTATCGGCCTCAGGCTCCTAAAGGTCAGGATGACAAAGCCCTTTGTCAGAGACTGTCCCAACACTATGCCCGTTTTGACACCTCGTCATCTGTGTCCAACTCCCCCCCTCCCTCCAGCTCCACAGCCTCCACATTCCCTACTTCATTTAAGGCACCCCCCCCCCACCTCCCCCCCTCCCCTTATCATCAGTGAGCAGGATGTGCTCAAACAGTTCTCCAGACTGAACCCGCGCAAGGCCCCCGGCCCAGACGGCGTGTCTCCCTCCACCCTGAGACTCTGTGCGAAACAGCTGGCTCCTGTATTCACAGACATTTTTAACACCTCCCTTATGTTATGCCACGTGCCGTCCTGCCTCAAATCCTCCACCATCATCCCTGTCCCCAAGAAGCCACGGATCACTGGACTTAATGACTACAGACCTGTAGCGCTCACCTCTGTAGTCATGAAGTCCTTTGAGCGCCTGGTCCTGTCCCACCTCAAGTCCATCACCACCCCTCTCCTGGACCCGCTGCAGTTTGCCTACCGAGCCAACAGGTCTGTAGACGATGCAGTCAACCTGGCCCTCCACTCCATCCTGCAGCACCTGGACTCCCCGGGAACCTACGCCAGGATCCTGTTTGTGGACTTCAGCTCCGCATTCAACACCATCCGCCCCGCTCTGCTCCGGGACAAGCTGTCCCTGCTCAACGTGCCTGACTCCCTCTGCAGGTGGATCATCGACTTCCTGACGGACCGGAGGCAGCATGTGCGGCTGGGAAAGACTGTCTCAGACTATACTAGCATCAGCACCGGATCACCCCAGGGCTGTGTACTTTCCCCCCTACTCTTCTCCCTTTACACCAACTCCTGCACCTCCAGCCACCAGTCTGTCAAGTTGATCAAGTTTGCGGACGACACCACCCTCATCGGGCTCATCTCCAACGGCGACGAGTCCGCCTACAGGAGAGAGGTGGCCCAGCTGGCGTCCTGGTGCAGCAATAACAACCTGCAGCTGAACGCTCTGAAGACAGTGGAGATGATTGTAGATTTCAGGAAAGTCACTACTCCTCTGCCCCCCCTCACCCTCTCAGGCTCTCCCATCACCACTGCTGATTCCTTCCGCTTCCTAGGCACTACCATCACCAGGGACCTCAAATGGGAGCTGACCATCAGCTCACTCATCAAAAAAGCCCAGCAGAGGATGTTCTTCCTGCGGCAGCTGAGGAAGCTCAAGCTACCCACCAAGATGTTAGTGCAGTTCTACACAGCCATCATCGAGTCCATCCTCACCACCTCCATAACCGTGTGGTACGCAGGAGCCACTGCCAGGGACAGACTAAGGCTGCAGCGCGTCGTGCGCACTGCTGAGAAGGTGATCGGCTGCAAGCTCCCATCTCTCCAGGATCTGTACATCTCCAGGACCCGGAGGCGTGCTGGCCGGATCATAGCCGATCCCTCACACCCTGGTCATGTACTGTTTGCCCCCCTCCCCTCTGGTAGAAGACTTCGGTCCATCCAGACTAAAACCTCCCGTCACATGAACAGCTTCTTCCCCTCTGCCATTAGACTGCTGAACACTAAGTGACTCTCGTGCACCATGTACAGCAGCTCAACCAGACTCATGTCAATCATCACTGTTTTCTTCCTGCATTACCGACTGCACTATATAGTTCTCCACAGTATCTGCTGCTGGCTAATATATATTTTAACTGTTGACCAGTATCACTTAATCTTATCCTACACTTTATTACATGTATAGTTTATTTCTCTTATCTTATCATGTTTAATGTTGCAGCATTGTACCGAGACAAATTCCTAGTTTGTGTACTACATGAACAATGGCAATAAACCTGATTCTGATTCTGATTCTGATTCTGATTTATTTCCATGCTTGTAGCCGCTGCTCTGTCCGGTGATCATTACGCAGCTGTTTGACCCACTTCCTGGTGGGTGCTGTCTAACATTCGCCGGTCTGACCACGCCCTCCTCTCTGACAGTCAGCTGTGCGCCCTGGTAATCATCTTTCCCGCGCCTCGCCCAGGCGTTGCCAATTTGTCCCGCCAGCGGTGTTTGTACTTAGGTAGCTAAAACCTAAGTAAGTGCTCGCTGGGAGACTGGGATTACTCGGACAGCCCCTACACTGTGAGTAAACTGTTAGCGTTTCTGTGCGCAGTTGTGCTGCTACGCTTTGCTGTGACGTTTCCTCTCGTGCAGCACAACTACTATGCTTTGGCTGTCGCTCAGTTGTAGCCTCCCGTGTCTGTTGGGCGTCCTGGAGGACTCTAAGTTTAACCCGAGCTGTCCGTGTCAATTTGTCCTGTTTGTTTTTGTGGCCACGGTGCACAGTGGTCTGCCCGCTGTACGCAATTCGTGTGAGCCGTTTTATGCACAACTATTACATTTCTGTAAGTCTTTAGTTTTTGAACTGTCTGGATATGAATAAATGTGAGTTTGGTGTACCCTGCGCTTAAATCCTCATTCCTCCTTCTCTTCCTCCGTGCGCTGTGGAGAAGCGCACGGAGAAGTTTATGACACAAACAGGTTATTGTAAAGTTTTTATTTTTCCCCTTAAAAGATTTCAGTTTGTTTTTCAATTGGGTTGCACAGATTATAGGTCACATTAATGGTGGAAAAAGTTTTGAAATGATTTATCTTGGTCTCATTTTCTTACATCACAAAAACCTGGCATTTGAACAGGGGTGTGTAGACTTTTTATATCCACTGTACCTGCATGATATTTTTTTTTTAACAAAGCCACTGAAACACAGTCCTGATAACACAGCAATCGGTAAGAAGTGCTGTTAACACTAGGTAAGCAGGAAGTGATTAGAGTAGACTCTTAGCTGCTCATTAATTCTGGATCCTTGAGTGGAGGACTTTGAACAACAAGAGAGACACAGGAGAACAGTTTTCAAATACTTCCGCGTGTAAATGTGTGTGTGTGTGTGTGTGTGTGCACGCGCGCCTACAAGTCACATCTGCACACAAGGCATAACAAATTGCTCAGCAAATTAGGAGCGCAGGCTAACTTTGGAATTAAATCGGTGACAACTGTGGCTCCTCCAAAGTCACTTGGTTGTCAATTAAATGGCGCACCAAATAGCTAATTAGCAGGCAATCAGTGTCTGTATCCAATGCTGTGTGTGTAAATGTGTGCTTGAGCTAGTGGAGAATAAAGGACTTCACTGACAATAAAAAAACAATAAGGTAGGGATTTGTTTTGTGGTGTTAAGGCGGTGTAGAGAATGGAGAATGCTGCTTCATCTCAAACCTACAGCCTACAAACCTTCTGAATTTACTATCTTCTCATCTTTCGGTCCCCTACTTAAAAAAAAAAAACTCACTTAGTTCGCCTCCTAAAAAACTCCACAAATATCATCAACGTTTACAGGGTAGCTGCAGTGAAATGAAACAACCTCCGGATGTGTGAGAGGCCAAACACCAAGTCCCTCTCCACCCCACATCATCCCACCGGCCCTGTTGCTAGGTTTAAGAAGTCTAACTTTATTTGCTGAGACCACCGACAAGCTCCACCTTAGTGCCTCGCTTCACTCAACATTTCATTTCTTTTCTTTGACAATCCCCCACTGCTCAGCTGCTCCCCTGATGGTACACACTCAATATAAGAAAAATTTTAAAAAAAACAGCAAGCCTCAAGTTCTATGACCACTGAGAGTGAGTAGAATGAATTAGCTTGTAACAATGGCACCATGAAATGGGAAGCATATGTATGTATATGAGACAGCAAGTTAAAGGAACTATCATCAGCCATAAAATAACCGTGGGGCTATGCCAGTAGCAGCAGCAGTAGGAGCAATTTTATATTTAAGCTGAAAAACTGGCTTGTCTAACAACAATGTCACAGCCTGAATGTTCCCATACACAAAAACAAAAGTTCACAAGCCTTCCTGGAAAGGTCTGTTTTTGTTTTGTGTCAAAGTAGACTACTAGAACCACAGCCAATAAAGTTTCAATCACCTACATTGCCAGAAAGGAGATGGGCAAACTTCAGTGGGAGAAAACACGGTATAGACAACAGACTAGAGATTAAGTCTACCCAACAAGAAAGAAAAAAGCGTCATTCCAGCAAAACAGCTCTATGTCCAGAGACAAAATAAAACAACGGTGAATACTGGACAGTTATTTGAAAGATGGAGAGGTCTTAGATAGTCTTGTAGATAGGGCTGGGTGATATAGAAAAAATAAAAACATATAAAAGGATATAATTTCGTGATATGTATTTCTTGCACTGAATGTCCTTAAAACTTTGATTTGCTTACATTTTTATTTTAAAAAATAAACATTCATATATACTGTATATATATATATATATATATATATATATATATATATATATATATATATATATATATACAGTATATGTATGTATATATCACATATACAGTGTGAACATACACACATACATATACAGTGGTGTGAAAAAGTGTTTGCCCCCTTCCTGATTTCTCATTTTTTTTGTATGTTTGTCACACTTAAATGTTTCAAATCATCAAACAAATTTAAATATTAGACAAAGATAACACAAGTAAACACAAAGTCAGGTGGTGCGTGAACACGCAGCACCCTCTCTCCTCTCTTCAGGTTTTCTCTCTAGTTTTCGTGTTTTGTGCAACTTAGTGTTGTTAAACTGTTTAATGTACGACGCTGCCCACAAGCTACAGTCACCACAGCCTTCTGGAGATAAGGAGTAAAGCCACAGATTACGCCTTGGATGAAAGCATCAAAGAGGAGCTTCGTGGCCTAGGGATCCTCCACCAGTCCCCCACATCCTTGGACTCAACTGCTGTGTCCCATCCCAGATGGAGATGCCGTAGACGGTGTGAGAGGAGACGGAAGCGAGGTAAACGCGGAGGTATACAGACAAAGCTAACTGCTAACCCGTACAAACCCGTGATCCTTCACTGATTCTGGCCATTGTGCGCTCACTTGATAACAAGAGACCACATACAGCTCCTGAGATCCACACAACGTGATGCGCGGAACTGTTGTGTTTTTATCTTTACGGAAATGTGGTTAAATGACAATATACCGGACTCTGCCATTCATCTAGCTGGGCTAACATGCTATTGCAGCGACAGAGTGCTAACGGAAGGAGTGAAAACCCGGGGTGGAGGCGTGTGTGTGTATATCAGCAATGCCTGGCGCCGTGACTCTGTTGTTGTTCACAGACATTGCTCTCCTTTGGTAGAGTTTATGTTCATCAAGTGCAAACCCTTTTACACGCCTAGAGAAATTTCATCGGTTCTACTTACCGCTGTATACGTCCCACCCACGGCGCCAGCAAGAGGAGAGAAGCTCTGAAAGGACTCTATCAAGCTATAAGTGAGACACAAACAGCGTATCCAGATGGATTTTTCATCACAGCAGGAGACTTCAACCACATAAATTTAAAGGCCCTCCTACCGAATCTATATCAACATGTAAACTTTGCAACAAGGGGAGACAACCTGCTGGATCTGGTGTACACAACCCATAAGAATGCATACACACACACACACACCCCTGGGGGGGGGGGCTCTCTGATCACATCACCATCCTGTTAAGGCCAGCATACAAACCTAGAGTGAAAGCCATCAGACCAACAAAGAAGCAAGTATGTGTGTGGCCAGAGGGGGCCTCTGATGCTCTGAAAGACTGCTTCAGCACCACAGACTGGGACATTTTCAAGCGTGCAGCCACTCACAATAGACACAAACCTAGAAGCGTACTCCAAGGTTGTTGTGGCATACATAGCCAAATGTATTGATGATGTTACTCACTGCAAGACCATCACTGTTCATGGCAACCAGAAGCCATGGATGACAGCAGAAGTCCACAGACTCTTGAGGGCTCGGTACACAGCCTTCAGAGCTGGCAACACTGCAGGACTAACACCAGCTAGAGCCAACCTGTCCCGTGGCATCAAGGAGGCAAAACGACAGTACAGCAAGAAAATATCCAGACACTTCAGCAACACCAGAGATGCATGTTCTCTCTGGCGTGGCATACGGACCCTCACCAACTATAAACCTCCACCTCAGACCTGTGTGAGTGACATCACACTGCTCAACAACCTAAACAACTTCTTTGGCCAATTTGAAGCACAAAACAGCAGACCAGCACAGAAGACCACTCCTCCTCTGGACAAGCTGGCCCTGAGTCTGGGTCTGGCTAGCGCGAAGAGAACCTTCTGCAGGATCAAGGCAGCTGGCCCAGACAACATACCAGGTCACGTCCTGAAGGACTGCACAGAGGAGCTTAAGGATGTCCTGGCTGACATATTCAACATCTCCCTGTCTCAAGCTGTTGTCCCCACATGCTTCAAGACTGCCACCATAATACCAGTCCCGAAGAAGCCCGGCCCATCCAGCTACAATGATTACCGGCCAGTAGCACTGACCCCCACTATAATGAAGTGCTTCGAGCGGCTAGTCATGCAGCACATCAAGTCCACCCTGCCTCCTTCTCACGACCCATTTCAGTTTGCATACAGGTCAAACAGATCCACAGAAGATGCCATCGCTGCTGCTCTCCATCCAGCCCTCAACCACCTGGATTCAAAATACTCATACGTGCGCATGCTGTTCTTGGACTTCAGCTTAGCATTCAACACAATCATCCCCCAGCACTTGATTCAAAAACTCAGACACTTAGGACTCAAAACCTCTCTCTGTAACTGGGTGCTGGACTTTCTTACAGGGAGGCCACAGAGCATGCGGGTTGGCAGCAACACCTCTTCACACTGTGCACAGGGGCCCCACAAGGGTGCATGCTCATCCTGCTGATCTTCACCCTGCTGACCCATGACTGCGTGCCAGCCTACAACACCAACCACATCATCAAGTTTGCGGACGACACAATGGTGGTAGGCCTCATCACCAACAACGAGACCAATTACAGAAACGAGGTGAGCAAACTGGTCCAGTGGTGTAAAGGCAATAACCTCTTCCTGAATGTGGGAAAAACCAAGGAGATTGTGGTCGACTTCAGGAGGGGTCACACACAACACCCCCCCCCCCCCCGATCATCGACGGTGCAGCTGTGGGGAGAGTGAGCAGCACAAAGTTCCTGGGAGTGCACATCTCGGAGGACCTCACCTGGACCAACAACACCACATCACTGGCCAAGAAGGCCCATACTCACCTCCATTTCCTCCGCAGACTGAGGAGAGCATGAGTCCCACCCCACATCATGCAGTCTTTCTACCGGGGCACCATTCAGAGCGTCCTCACCAACTGCATCACGGTGTGGTATGGAAGCTGCACTGCCGCCTGCCGGAAGACACTACAACGCATAGTGGATGCAGCCAGCAAGATCATCGGTGCCCCCCTGCCCCCTTCGGACATCTACCCCATCCACGACACCTGCCATCCCCTACACTCCCTCTTCAGCCCCCTGCCCTTGGGGAAGAGGTACCGCAGCCTCCGGGCCCGCTCCACAAGATGGTTGAACAGCTTCGTTCATCAGGCCATTAGGACCCTGAACTCTGTTCACTCCCCCTCCCCCCTCCCAGACGGTAACACCTGCACAATAACTACCTCAGATGTTGGCACAGAAAGACTGGCACACCAACAATAATACTGTTGTTCCGTTGTACTTTTGCTACTATATGTCTCTGCACTTTAACCACAACCATTTGCGCAAACGCCATATCTGCTGCTGTCTGTGTGTCACTGTAATACTGATCATGTGCAATCATATCTGTCACTATCTGCACCTACACTACTGCAGTGAAATGCAACTATGGGTATTCATCTCTAGCTGTCTGAATATAGGATTGCTGGGTTTATTATCACTAATCGTTTACCTAAACTAATTATTTACCTCTATGGAGGGCAGAGTCCTTCTGGCTGCCATTGGTTGCATCACCGTACTGTATATAAACTATACATAGACCGCTGCTGTCGCTGTTTGTTCTTGTTTTTCTTTTTTTAAAATCCAGCCTTATTCCTTTTCTTTTTATAAAATGTACACCAATGAAGAGAAACACCATTTCAATTCTCCTGTATGTCCTGCACATACAGTAGTATTGACAATAAAATTTTGAATCTTGAATCTTGAAAATGCAGTTTTTAAATGAAGGTGTTTATTATTAAGGGGAAACAAATCCACGTACCAAGGAGCTCAGGGTGAGGAGCTCAGTCATCCGGGAGAGGCTCAGAGTAGAACCGCTGCTCCTCCACATTGAAAGGAGTCAGTTGAGGTGGTATGGGCATCTGATTAGGATGCCTCCTGGACGCCTCCCACTTGAGGTGTTTCAGGTACGTCCCACTGGGAGGAGACCCCGGGGCAGACCCAGGACTCGGTGAAGAGACTATGTCTCCCAGCTGGTCTGGGAACGCCTTGGTATCCCCTCTGAAGAGCTGGAGCAGGTGGCTGGGGAGAGGGAAGTCTGGGCTTCTCTGCTTGAACTGCTGCCTCCGCGACCCGGACCTCCGGAAAAGCGGTAGAAGATGGATGGATGGATGGATGGGAAACAAATCCAAACCTACATGGCCCTGTTTGAAAAAGTGATTGCTCCCTAAACCTAATAACTTGTTGGGCCACCCTGAGAAGCAACAACTGCAATCAAGCATTTGTGATAAATGGCAATGAGTCCACAACATTCCTCCACAACACTGTGGAGGAATTTTGGCCTACTCATCTTTGCAGAATTGTTGTAATTCAGCCACATTGGAGGGTTTTCGAGCATAAACCGCTTTTTTAAGGCCATGCTATAGCATCTCAATTGGATTCAGGTCAGGACTTTGACTAGGCCACTCCAAAGTCTTCATTTTGTTTTTCTTAAGTCATTCAGAGGTGGACTTGCTGGTGTGTTTTGGATCATTGTCCTGCTGCAGAATCCAAGTGCGCTTCAGCTTGAGGTCACGAACAGATGGCCGGACATTCTCCTTCAGGATTTTTTGGTAGATAGCAGAATTCATGGTTCCATTTATCACAGCGAGTTTTCCTGAAGCAGCAAAACAGCCCCAGACCATCACACTACCACCACCATATTTTACTGTTGGTATGATGTTCCTTTTCTGAAATCCTGTTATTTTTTACGCCGGATGTAATGGGACACACACCTTCCAAAAAGTTCAACTTTTGTCTCGTCAGTCCACAGAGTATTTTCCCAAAAGTCTTGGGGATCATCAAGATGTTTTCTGGAAAAACTGAGACGAGCTTTTATGTTCTTTTTGCTCAGCAGTGGTTTTCGTCTTGGAACTCGGCAATGCAGGCCATTTTTGCCCAGTCTCTTTCTTATGGTGGAGTCATGAACACTGACCTTAACTGAGGCAAGTGAGGCCTGCAGTTCTTTCGATGTTGTTGTGGGGTCTTTTGTGACCTCTTGGATGAGTCGTTGCTGCGCTCTTGGGGTAATTTTGGTCGGCCGGCCACTCCTGAGAAGGTTCACCGCTGTTCCATGTTTTTGCCATTTGTGGATAATGGCTCTCACTATGGTTCACTGGAGTCCCAAAGCTTTAGAAATGGCTTTATAACCTTTTCCAGACTGATAGATCTCAATTACTTTGTTTCTCATTTGTTCCTGAATTTCTCTGGATCGCAGCATGATGTCTAGCTTTTGAGGATCTTTTGGTCTACTTCACTTTGTCAGGCATGTCCTATTGAAGTGATTTCTTGATTGAGAACAAGTGTGGCAGTAATCAGGCCTGGGTGTGGCTAGAGAAACTGAACTCCGCTTTCCAAAGATGTGATAAACCACAGTTAAATTATGTTTTAATGGGGGGGGGGGATCACTTTTTCCACACAGGGCCATGTAGGTTTGGATTTTTTTTACCCTTAATAATGCACACCTTCATTTAAAAACTGCATTTTGTGTTTACTTGTGTTATATTTGTCTAATATTTAAATTTGTTTGATGATCTGAAACATTTAAATGTGACAAACAAAAAAAATGAGAAATCGAGAAGGGGGCAAACACTTTTTCACACCACTGTATATATGTATGTATATAATGTGTGTGTGTGTGTGTGTGTGTGTGTGTGTGTTCCGCACACTAGAGGAACAGAGTTTCATTACATTGAAGAAGCTGTATAATAAAATAAAATCTCGCCTCAGAGAAAGTTCTTCACAGCAATATATACTGTAATTGCTGGAAGTGTTTTTTTCTCTTACTTAAGAAAACTCACATTATGAAGTACTCAAGTTCATCCACATAGGTAGAAGTGTTTCAGGTTTTTTTTTTTATTTAACCTTTATTTATACAGGGGAGGGCCATTGATAGGTAACCTCTCTTTTTAAAGGATGCCCTGTTCACAGTTACACATTCACACCTGGAAGCTGACTGTATTCTGACACTGCACCACAGACTGACCTGTGGCCACTGAGCAGCTCCACTGGAGCAGTTGGAGTTTAGGGCCCCACAGTGGGGTTAATGAGCATGGGGCAAACACTGCCATGTTATCTGTCCCACCGAGGTCTGATCCTGCTGGTCCTGGGATTGAACTGGTGACCCTTCAGTCACCAGTCCACAACCTTAACCATTACACCACCGCTGCCCCCACACATAGTTAACACTTGGCATTCAAATTAGTGACAGAAGTATAATTTGCCACTTATTCTCAGTTTTTATGTGTTTCATCAGTTCTTCATTTGCCAGCCGTTTGCACTAATTTTGAAGGTTTGAAAGACCAGATAGGAGCTCTTATTTTGAAAGTTCATTCACAAAGTGAGTTTAATTTTAATACTTGCAGAGTTCAGACTGGAAATGTTTATCTTCATCTGGCTCCCCATGTTTTGTGTGCTTAAGATGCACCTGTTTATTCTGTTATTCTGTTTTTTATCTCTGCTCACTGCAGACTTCTCTATGGGCAGCCCCATGCGGGGGACAGGGCAGCAGTGCTGAGCTGTTGCTGAGAAGACAACTCATTCCTCAGCAGCAGCTGGGAAGTGAGAGAGAGAGAGAGAGAGACGCTGCATGGAGTGACATTCTGGCTAGTATTAGCGTGAAAAAATATGTATACTCGATATGCGCAATATAGGCATTTTATTATTATCATGTGCAGCCAAATGCATCAGTACATTGAGTATATTTGGTATATCATCCAGCCCTAGTTGTAGTCAAGACCAGACTGAGACCAGAGTCTTCCAAGACCAAGACCAAGACAAGAACAAGGCCACTGTGTATGTACAGTATATCACAAAAGTGAGTATACCCCTCACATTTTTGTCAATATTTTATTATATCTTTTCATGGGACAACACTGAAGATATGACACTTTGACACAATGTAAAGTAGTCAGTGTACAGCTTGTATAACAGTGTAAATTTGCTGTTCCCTCAAAATAACTCAACATAGTAAACTGCTGGCAACAAAAGTTAGTACACCCCTAGTGAAAATGTTCAAATTGTGCCCAATTAGCTATTTTCCCTCCCCAGTGTCATGTAACTCATTAGTGTTACAAGGTCTCAGGTGTGAATGGGGAGCAGGTGTGTTAAATTTGGTGTTATTGATCTGACACTCTTTCATACTGGTCATTGGAAGATCAACATGGCACCTCATAGCAAAGAACTCTCTGAGAAGCTGAAAAAAAATTGCTGCTCTACATAAAGATGGCCTAGGCTATAAGAAGATTGCCAACACCCTGAAACTGAGCTGCAGCATGGTGGCCAAGACCATACAGCGGTTTAACAGGACAGGTTCCACTCTGAACAGGCCTTTCCATGGTCAACCAAAGAAGTTGAGTGCACGTGCTCAGCGTCATATCCAGAGGTTGTCTTTTGAAAATAGACGTATGAGTTCTGCCAGCAGTGCTGCAGAGGTTGAAGGGGTGGGGGGTCAGCCTGTCAGTGCTTAGACCATACGCCGCACACAGCATCAAATTGGTCTGCGTGGCTGTCGTCCCAGAAGGACCTTTTTTAAAGATGATGCACAAGAAAGTGTCATGCACTGGCCCTCGCGAGCCAGCTAGAGACGCACAGAGTCACCAGTGAGTTTACAGTGAGTTTTATTTACGGTGAAAGGTTAACAACACAGATGCAGGGGCAATGACACATGAGTCTCCACACTTCTGGAGGCGTGAGGCTAGACAGCTCACTACGAGTCCATAGGAGGAGACAGTCATACACAGGCAAAGGCTGATTAACTAATTAGCTACACAGGCTGCTAAAGCAAAGACACACAAAGTTCCACTCTCACCCGGAGGAGCAAGGCTAACAGCTAACTTACTGGTGCCGGAGAGGCGACGGTCAATCACAAGCATGCGAGGTAGATAAAGATCCAAGTCGTCCGTAGCACAGACGTATAGCGACTAACACTGCTGCGTCATACCATCGCTAGTGCTGGGCTTATATGGCGAAACTAACGACGGTAATGACGCTCAGCTGGCCGACCATTGACAGGCGGAAACCCCACCGAGCACCTTCACAATAAGAGCCCGGTGAGGCCAGAATACAGCCCGCAGCTGTCAAGGCCGGCAGCGGGACATAACTTTAACCCGAGCGCGATCAGAACCAGCGCTCGGGTCATAACAGAAACCCTGCAAACAGTTTTCTGAAGACAAGGGGACTAAGGACATAGATTACTGGAACCATGTCCTGTGGTCTGATGAGACTAAGATAAATCTATTTGATTCAGATGGTGTCAAGCGTGTGTGGATGCACACAGGTAAGGAGTACAAAGACAAGTGTGTCTTGCCTACAGTCAAGCATGGTGGTGGAAGCGTCATGGTTTGGGGCTGCATGAGTGCTGCCGACACTGGGGAGCTACAGTTCATTGAGGGAACCATGAATGCCAACATGTACTGTGACATACTGAGGCAGAGCATGATCGGAAACTGGGCCGCAGGGCAGTATTCCAACATGATAACCACCCCAAACACACCTCCAAGACAACCACTGCCTTGCTAAAGAAACTGAGGGTAAAGGTGATGGACTGGCCAAGCATGTCTCCAGACCTAAACCCTAGTGAGCATCTGTGGGGCATCCTCAAACGGAAGGTGGAGGAGTACAAGCTCTCTAACGCCATGATGTTGTCATGGAAGAGTGGAAGAGGATTCCAGTGGCAACCTGTGAAGCTCTAGTGAACACGATGCCCAAGAGAGTGAAGGCAGTGCTGGAAAATAATGGTGACCACACAAAATATTGACACTTTGGGCTCAATTTGGACATTTTCACTAGGGGTATACTCACTTTTGTTGCCAGCGGTTTACACATTAATGACTGTGTGTTGAATTATTTTGAGGGGACAGCAAATTTACACTGTTATACAAGCTGTACACTGACTACTTTACATTGTATCAAAGTGTCATATCTTCAGTGTTGTCCCATGAAAAGATATAATAAAATATTTACAAAAATATGAGGGGTGTAGAATGAATTCCAAGTCCAACGCCCAGTTTTCTTAGTTTCTCCTGGACAAGTAAGCATTGAACTTGTGCTTTGGCTAAACACTGTAAAGCATATATTAGTAGCACCACATTATGTGCTTTAACACCTGTTGGTTTCTGCATGTTCTCAGTCCTGTTCTCAATGTGGCAACCTGCCTGACTCAGTGTAAGGAGCGGGGAGGGAAGAGCATTCTCCACTGTTCTGAATTTGGACAGCAGAATTACATTTAAAACACTCATCCTCAGGACTACATTCTGTACCTTTAATGTTTTGCTTGATGAGTTGAAATAGGCAAATATATGGTTCAATTAAAGAAAACTATGCAATGGCATCAGTGTGGCATTGCAAACAGTGTGCAATGGCACACTGATGCACATCTTAAACGAAGGCCGGTCTGTGTTGTCTGATCCAATAGGAGGGCTACTGAATATCAGATTTCTGACATAACTGATGCTGGTTCTGATGGAAGGGTGTCAGAGACCACAGTGCACATCAATGAGCATGTGAGAACGCCCACTTCAAGTTGGTAGGCTTGCCTTGTTTTATCCTAATGTATTTACTCTGCTGTATCTTTTATTCTACTGAATTTATAAATTAACTGTGTGTTATTTCCTTTAAGCAAAGTGCAGAGATGTGAAGCAAGGAAAGGTGTGTAGTGAGGGGGTTCATATTTCCAATATCAGATGAGTGAACACTGGAACTTGCCTCGGCTCAATGAGTCAATGAGAGTAGACACCAGCAAAGGGACAATGAGCTGGAGACTTAAAGTTAAGACCTGGGCTGCAAAATTCCAGTCCATAAACCACTGCACGACATCAAAGAGGGCACATTAGTCATTCATTCATTCATTCATCTTCTTCTGCTTAATCCTTTTCGGGTTGCGGGGGTGCTGGAGCCTATCCCAGCATCTTTGGGCGAGAGGCAGGGTACACCCTGGACAGATCGCCAGTCCACCGCAGGGCCAACACAGAGAGACAGACAACCATTCACTCTCACTGTCATACATAAGGACAATTTAGAATCCCCAGTTTGATGCCAGTTAACCTAACTTGCATGTTTTTGGCATGTGGGAGGAAACCGGAGAAATCCCGGAGTAAACCCACGCAGACATGGGGAGAACATGCAAACTCCACACAGATCACTGTTGGTCGGGGGCTGGGATCGAACCCAGGATCCCCCGGCCAAGGGTGAGTTGCTGTGCTGCCGCAGTGCTAACCACTCCGCCACCATGCCGCCGGCACATTAGTCATTTACCATAAATATAATTTATGCCCAAAAAAGGTTGACAGCTTAACACCTCATGTCCCCAGGGCTAAAACGATTCACCCAGTGGCTCATTGTCACAGATTGTTGTTGAGAACCAAAACAGATTCCTGACATGGCATAAAGCACAACGAAAATAATCTAACATCTTAGCAGATTAAAACAAAGCAATTTATCATTTGTCAGAACTGTTTTCATTAAATACATGAAGTGAATAAATGATGCAGCACTACTCCCCTGTAGCACCCCCTGCCCTCCTCTTAACATCTGTTTCTGGTTGTCAAGGGGACCAAAAAAGGTCTAAAAACTTCCCTGTTTCTGACAGCGAGAACACAAAGATCCCTCTTTATTATTCCAGTGCGAGCAAAGGAAGTCTCTGCTGTGTTAGCATTGTTGCTACAGTCCCAATCAGCAGCGGATCGTCGGAGCATGTCCTGCTTGTTCTCAGGCAACCCCTCCACCCATCTCCTTACACACAGTCCACATTCTCTCTGGGTGCTTCTCTATCATATGTATTCCCCACACACTGCCCCCTGCCTTCACATCCCCCCTCTACCGACTCTCCCTGCATTCATAGTTCATCCATACTTGTATCTTCAGGGTCAACACATTCTACTCTTGACCAGAGGGCAGCCCTGACTCCTACCAACAGGTTGGAGGAATGACGTGGCTGCAAAATTAAGTCGCGCTTTTTCTCTCTTCCTTGATAGGGAGTGGCGCCGCATTTTGTTATAACATCAGGGTGCAATACAGTGTGATTACATGATGCTTTTAAACAGCATAAAAGCACCCTAATCCAGAGGCTGCTCAGGAGAACACAAAGCCAGGCGGGTACTAAAAAAGAGGAGGATTAGCTTTTATACATCATCTTTTACATATCGTGCCTCTCTTACCCCTGGGTGCAATTGGCGTGGCAGGGGTGACACTCATTGTTGGCCTTGGCGTATTTGAAGATGAAACTGTTGGCTCCCTGCAGCCCGTCGGGGCACTTCTCCACGCAGTTGGGGCCGTCTTTGAAGTGGAGGCATTTCACGCACTGGTCGGGGCCCTGAGAGGAGAGGAGAGGAGAGGAGAGGAGAGGAGAGGAGAGGAGAGGAGAGGAGAGGAGGCGAGATGAGAAGATGTCGGCGGACAAAGGCAGAACAAAGACATGGAGGGGCGCAGTAACCAGATTAGTCAGACATGCAGAACAAAATGACGGGCGAGGAGGTGAAGAGAAAGCAGCAGGACAAATAAAGTTAGAGGAAAGTGAGTGTGAGGAAAGGGGAATCAAACTCAAACCTGAGGAAGTTGTGCCAATTTGCCGTCTCTCTATCGCAGCTAATTCGTCTGGCAAAGCCCACATGAATTTCGTTTGGTGATTTATAACATGTCGAGTGAAATTGCCTGGAGCGTATGTATTCCTACAACACCCCCCCCAACCCCCGCTGTTAAAATTGGGGAAAACGCTTAGGAAATCGGGTCATGTCAAGGAACAGCACATTTAATGTGATGGAGGAGATGACAAGGGGTAACCGAGCTCATGAGCTCAGCTGCAGCGGGAGCATGAATAAGTTAGAGTGTGTGTGTGTGTGTGTGTGTGCGTGCGTGCGCCGCGTGTGCGCATGAAGTGGTCATACTGTGGGCCTTACAGTCTGACACCTTCAGACACACCATCAATAAACATTATCCTCACTTTGCATGGCCACGTGCGCGTGCATGCACGTGCCCACTGGAGTAGATGCGCGCAGACGTCTGAACGTATTCGGCTGTGTCCGCGTATGCATGTGTATTTGTGTTTGTGTGCGTGGTGACGCCTGTGGATGATTGACTCCATTGTTATTTACTGCTCAGCTGTGACCTGCATCTTGAAGTCGCCAGCCTCTGTGCATCACTGAAGAGTCCCCCCCCCCTCTCTCCCTCTCTCTCTCAGGGGAGACTCATAAAAGGTTTGTCACACAATCACTGGATCCAGCAGCTCACAGCTGCACCTGTCTGTAATGTGACACAACAACAGGGCTGGGTGGTTGGACAGATTTATCAGCCATCGGTGACAGGTCAAGCCCATCGCTGGGTGCTCCCTCTCTTCCTTTTGTGATTTAAACCTGCACCAAACACTACACTGGGGAGCTACTTTGTGCAGGCTCTGTCCGACCAGGTCAGCCCACGGCACGCCTGTGCAATTAACAACTGCTGACAAACGAGCGTTTTGAGGAGCAGCAAAACGACACAACCAAAGCATCGGTGAGCTCATTCTGGCATGATGAAGTCACCACAAGAGCGCTCAGATCTGCTGACCTTTAACCCCGACCCTAAACTGGAGCACAAGCTGCATGCAGACCCACCTGAAGATCACTGTGCAGGAGTTTGGCAAGCGCTGGGGCAGTTGCCTCGGAGGAATAGTGTAAAATGTGGACGGGCGGACTGACAACCAGACAGCTGCTGGGTCTAAATGAACTAAAAATGTTTTTAGCATTCAAAACTGCATCTATATGTTCTTGTTTTTTTGGTAATTAGTGACAAGTTTCTTTGAAATTAAAGACATTTTTCTGATAGATTTTTTTTCTCCTAAATCTGCCACCTTTTGTGATAAATGTAAAAGTAATAAGACATTAATTTTTCAGGTGGTTGCAATAAACAAATTACATATGAACAGTTTAAATAGTTAAGTAAAACTAATATTACAAGGATTTTTATTAAAATCCAACATTAAATCCTGCTTTCAATGACTACTGCAGTCTCAAAATTATTCAACCTACTGAATGGAATTCACAATAACAGCACAAATTTGTAAATCAAGGGTAGTCTCAAGCACACCTGATGTAAACAATCAAGGGCTTCATTAGCTGCACCAAGTGTGCTTGAGATAGAACACCTCAAATACCTGGACTTTTGATGGTGACGTTTGATTACATGTTAGAAATATGGCTAAGTCAAGAAAACTGTCCAAAAAGTTCAGAGAAGAGATCATTGCCTCACACAAACAAGGAAAAGGATACAAAAAGATAGCAAAGACACTGAATGCTCCTAGAGATACAGCTGGAAGCGCAGTCCACAAGTTTAAAGTTAAAGGAACAGTAGCTACACTACCTGGACGTGGCAGAAAGAGGAAGCTATCAACGGCTGCCACCAGAGTCCTGAGGACACAGGTGGTCAAAAACCCTCAACTGACTGCAAAAGACCTGCAGCAAGACTTGGTGGCAGCAGGCACCGAGGTTTCAGTTTCCACAGTAAGGTGCACATTAAACGCTGAAGGGCTCCATGCTCAAACTCCAAGACGTACACCACTGCTGACCCAAAAGCCCAACAAAAATCAGCTCCAATTTGCTCAAAATTAAATAAATAAGCCAAAGAGGCTGTGGAGTGATGAAACAAAGCTAGAACTTTGGGGGCCTATGGATCAGCAGTATGTCTGGAGGAGGAAGACTGAAGCATACACTCAAAAGAACACCCTGCCTAAAGTGAAGCATTGCAGTGGCTCAGTCATGCTTATATCATGCTGTCTGAGGAAGCTGAAGGTTGGGCATCATTGGACCTTCCAACAGGAAAATGACCTCAAGCATACCTCAAAGTCCACCAAGGTTTGGTTTCAGAAGAAGTCCTGGAAGATACTAGAGTGGCCATCATAGTCGCCTAACTTGAACCTCATTAAAAATCTCTGGTGGGATTTAAAACAGGCAGTTACAGCACACAAACCCAATAATCTTAGTAAACTGGAGACCTTTGCCCATGAGGAATGGACTAAGATTCTTCAGAACGCTGCTAAAAGCTGATGTCTGGCTATGCATCATGTTTGCAGCAGGTCATAACAGCAAAAGGGTGTTCTACTAAGTACAAAAGATGATTTTCATGAAGGGGCTGGATAATTTTCATATTGCAGTAGTCATTAAAAGTGGCATTTTGTGTTGAACTTGGAGAAGCCACTTGCGATATTAGTTGTGTTGAGCTATTTGAAATGCCCTTGATTGATTTGTTTATTGCAAACAACTGCTAGTGTGTAC
Source organism: Pholidichthys leucotaenia (assembly GCA_020510985.1). Taxonomy (NCBI): domain Eukaryota; kingdom Metazoa; phylum Chordata; class Actinopteri; order Cichliformes; family Pholidichthyidae; genus Pholidichthys; species Pholidichthys leucotaenia. The sequence goes on along the minus strand of CM035845.1, from coordinate 31,512,627 downwards.
ATTTTGCCAATAAAACTAATTAGCTGTGGGGGTTGAATGAGCTTGACTACAACTGCACGTGTCCACCTGTGAGACACAGCCTCACCTGAGTGCACACGTTCGCATCTTGCGCCTTCATGGCCATGGACTTTTTGTCACCATGTGTGCTCCTTCCTCCTCTGACATTTCAAAGGGGAATTCAACCACTGAGAGGAAGTCACAGTGCGGATCTAACAGCGACTTTACCGGAAGGTCAGAAACTAATCTCATTTGTCCCCCCCCCCCCCCACACACACACACACACACTTCTTCAACAGTGTGTATGTGTCGTTGCCAAAAGCATGCCTCCAAAAGTAGCTACAGTAGTTTATCATTCCCCCATTAACCTACCACTCACCTCTGCAAACACTGCTTATATCTACTGAAATCCTGTGGGCAGGGCAGATAGACTTCCTCTGAATACGTTTGGAAATCCACTTTAGCAACGTCGGAGATACCAGCCTATCTCGCACAGAAAAATGAGAGATGGTGGTGGGCTTTTTTTAATCTAAAAGCCTATTCTCTGTATTCCTAAAATGTATTGTTAAGAGAAAATGAAGTGGAGTTTGAGGGTGTCTGGGATGGATGCGGGAGGCTCTCACCGGGCCCAGACACGTCGCCGTGCTCCCGTCCATCTTCTCACATTGGCTGTCGCACGCCAGGCACACGGATCCGTTGGCGAATTCGCGTTCCTCCCTGATAGAGACAAGCACATCAAAACAGAGAGGCATGTATTATAGATTGGAAGGCATATTGAAATACGGATGAAGAGAAGGCTATGATAGGGGAAGAGAAGGGTCTCCAACATGTGGCGCAGTGTCAGGATACAGTCAGGTCATCTGGAAGTGGTGTGTGTGTGTGGGTGTGTGTGTGTGGGTGTGTGTGCGCTGCCCACAACTATTTGATCAAGTTAAAGGCTTAGTATGGTCAATATGCTTAGAGAGAAGGTCCATGAATAATGAACAGCTTTTTAAATCGCGGCCAAACACGAGAGGGGGATGTGTGGAAGGACAAGGGGGGAGACGGTGGCGGCGACGAGCGAGAAGAGGCCCGGGAGAGGGCAGTGAGATGGAGGATGGAATGGGCCGAGGAAGTCTGCGAGGGTGGGAGGAAAGAGAGGTTTAAGAGGAAAAGATGTCAGATGCATTTTTTTGTTCCCGATTCCACAATCAAAGGATCACTGCCGTTTCTAAAACTGGTGGGAGTTCAGCCAGTTAATGCACAGTTTACGCTGGTTTTGGCTTTTGTTGTTGTTGTTGTTTTTTTTTTTTGTTCTCTTAGCCCTCTGATGGGATAGAAAGTAAACAATGGCGCTCGATATTGGGTTTATACGCTGCAATTACCCTGGCAGGAGCTTCACATCGCCTCGGGCCTTACTGTTAGATCCTTGTGAGAACGGGTGTTTCTGTCGAACCCCCCCCCCCCCCCCGTCTTGTTTGTGTCCAAACATTATCTTCGCCTTTTTGAAGCGAGCCGTCTCGGGCAGGCGGGTGCTGCCTACTGTCAATAACGACGGCCGGCGATCAAAAACACTTTTCCACATCAGAGGGGATCGATCGGCCGACGCGGGGCACAGACAGCCTTGGAGAAAGATTCACCTGCGCTGCAAACGAAGCTCTTTCTCACAGTGGCGGCATAATGAGAGCGACTCTCCACGTGCGTCTTCTTTGCATTTGCATATGAAGCTGCCAGTGTGGAAGAAAGGGGCAACGGATTCCTCCTTGTGAGCCGTTTTTATGGGATCCCGTGCTGAGAAATTTGGATCTCCTGTGTGTGGGTTTTCACTGTGGGTAGTATTAGATGGGAATCTTTTAGACGTGGTAGCTCTCAAAGCCACAAAATGACATTCAGACACTCCAGGGTTCAACTCACATTAAAGGGTAATAAAACTAAAGACAGAAATCCTAGATGTCCTTTTATCTGAGCCATCGTGGCAGGGTGTTTTTCTCTGAATGGTGTCATTTTATTTGTGACTGCAGCAGTTTGTCTCCTATACTGTATCCAACTATACAGGATGTAGGCTACAGATTACCTTTTTAATTATCATATTTTTTCAGCAGGGAATTCCCACTGTGCTCGCTCTCTCTCTCTGCGTTTCTCCCTCATCTCTCTTTCCCTTGTTCCAAAATAAATTAGATTTCTCTCTTGGAAGCTCTGTCCAGGGGAATCCTTTAGAAAGAGGCTCAGGCAGGAGAGGGAGCTCTCTTTTGTTGGTAGAATAAGGGAGAAGAAAATACGAGGAGAATGGGCGAGAGACAAAGACCTCTACAGCCAAGCTCTCTGGGGTCATTTCCATTCTGTCAAAGCCGTTCCTCCTGATTGGCCCCCTTCACGGCTGGACGTGCGCACCAAGGTCCCATTGGGAGGCCGGCCTGATGAAGGATTAGCCCTGTTTTAGCAGGATTCTAAGCAGGACTGTAGCCGCCATTCAGACTTCCGAACACCCGGCGCACTGGAGCACGGTCAGCCCATCAAAGCAACCTTTTTTAATTAAACATTTTCGGCACCTCCCTCACCTGCCATCCTCCCTCCCCCCACCCTGCACCCCAGTGGACACCATCTCAGTCGTTTTCTTTTCCCCTCCCGCACCCCTTTGCTCTCCCTTTGTTTTATTCAGCAGACATATAAACTGAGGGGAATTAGCACCGTTCCTCATTAAGAACAGGAACACAGAACAAGTGCAAGCCGGGGAATCTTAAGGTTTAAAAATCACCATCCTGAAAACATTTTTAATGAGCCAACACTAAATTCTTCAGAGATACATAGTTTAACAGCTTCGGAACACTGTAATTTTAAGCAATTCTGGGCTGCAGATAGCTTGAGCTCCTATACATATATAAGCGGTAGAGGATGGATGGATGAATGGATAGATGAATGAATGAATGGATGGATGGATTCATAAGCTAATGTACATAATAGTCCATAAAAATAACCAGAAGGTGTCACCAAAATTTAAACATTTAAGCTGAAAAACTGACTTCTCCAACAACAATGTTACAGTATGGATATTACCATTTGCAAAGTTCACAATCCATTCTAGAAAGGTTTGTTTTTGTTCTGTGCTGTTGTAGACTACTTCCTAGAATCAGCAGCAGTCATGCTTTGAACCCCTGAGAAGCCAGGTAAGACACTTGTGTGGGAGAAAACACGGCGTGCCGCAGTCATTGAGAGAGAACGAGATAGAGATATTTTCTGTCTGACCTAAAAACTGTGTAGGAGTTATTGTCACTCGCCAGCGTGTGCTGACCTCAACACGGCAACTTACGTGACTCTTTCCAAAGGCCTGTGCTACAAAGCAGGTTCAGCACACCCAGGGTATCTTTCAGTTACCTGGCTTCACTAACCCAGACATTCTGGATCAGGGTTATCAGTACTACGAATGTGGTTATTAACTCAGTACGTGGACCGGTTCGGCTGTGTGCTCGCTCACATGAAAGAGGCGGTGAGCTCAGCAGATTACCAACGGGGAGAAGGAAGAGGGAAGAGCGGAGTACATCACTGATGAAGAAGAACGTGTTGGATTAAATAAATATAAAGAGCATGTAAATACAGGAGAAAAAAGAAACAGCTGTAGCAGTGAAAGTAGGAAAGAAGCACAAAAATGTGGCATTGTGAATGCTTCAACTGACTGTTTTAAATATTACCTAACTCCTTGATATTACTGTCTATTGCTCCAATGGATATTGATCACATAGGCTGCCTTATAATTTTGTAAAGTTATACAGTAAACAATATAGGCTACCTTCAATACCCGCAGCAGCAGCAGTGTCAGTGCACATGAGAGCAAATAATGAACAGCAAATTATAGGTTACCTTCTTATAAATAATATAATTAAGAGTAGTAAGTCTTGCAAATATTATCTTCCCCTATAAGGGGGTAGTCGGGGAAAACAAAGAATAATCAGCTCAAATGAACTAAGAAACAGGGACCCCACCCCCAACCCAAGCTGGATGTGAGCCCAGCATTGGTCTCCCATTAATGGGGTGGGGGTGGGGGGTCTCCTCAAACTCCAGGGAAGCTGGATGCTATTTTCCAAAGGATTTAATTGCCTGGAGAGCTGATACACCCACTGAGCTCTTATCTGGAGCTTAACCTGCTCCAACCAGGTTAGCTTCACAACATAAGTTGCCATGGTGATTGACCCGTAGTTAGTAACTGTTGCTAATCATCTCAATCATCATGAAGACGTCTATTGTCATTTCACACACGTGTAAACAAATTAAATATTGTCAAGTGCAAAAGTAATAAGTGTTTATAAAACATAGCGGTCACCCGTTGAGTCGGTACTGTTATGTCTGGGAATTAGGACAGCGGGGGTGGCGGCTGTGCCGAACAGTGACCCTATTATCAGATAAGCTAGTAGCAATTTGAACATACAGTATAGCTGCTATGCTAACTACAAGAAGGTACAGGCTGGTGTTTGTCTAGAGGCAGAGCACCAAAGAGGCAGTCTCCCATCGTCAGTCCCTTAATATATGGCTGGACACGATGATGTCATCCATGATGCCTCCATCATCACATCTGTGCAGTCTGTTGTAACATAGTTCTTCACAACATTCACCCCCGCCCCCCTCCTGGGAAAACCAAAAACATTATGAACATTGTCAAGCATGTGAACTCACCAACCAGCAACCAGCAACCGGGTGGACCACTGGTAAATCCTGCATGGCTGAGTGGTTTATTCTGCCACTGTTTCAGCCATGCTCTCTCTAAACATATCAAAACAGAGTCAGTGTGAGAGTTCAACTTGGGGGGGGGGGGGCACACTAAGGCAAGCCCACGGTGGGGGCGCCCCTGGAGGCACCGGCTGCAGCAGACTCGTCGGCAAAGTCCCAGTCTGGGTCCCACACTAGCTGGATCAGTTCCAGCGTCGCGGCTTGGTCTGGGGCAGCTGCTCTTACCTTTCACAGATGGGTGGTGTGCCATCTTGAACCATCACCCATCTGGAAGGTGACTGACCCTGACTGCGTAGTGATCATCATCGGCGGTGCCTGGAGCATCTGCAGGTCATCTGGGCGTTCGGCTCGGAGTACCAAAACCCAATCGAATACTGTGAGAGGCGATCTGTTCGGCTGCACTTGGCACTGCTGCTCCCTCATCCCGGATGCTGGTTGCTATTGTGGCGGCGTGCCATTCACGCCAGCTGTAGGACGCGCTCTGGATTGGCGTTGTTCTAATGGGTCCTGCTGGGCCACAAACTCTCTTTCCTGCAGCGCCGTGGTGGCTCGCTGAAGCTGATGCCAGGTGAGGATGCGAGATGAGTCCGGTTTCTTCCTCCGCTCTCTGGGTGCTGATAGTGCTTGTGGCGATGTGTTGCTGTTGCCAGCGACGGGATGCGCACCAGGTTGTCGTTGTTCACCAGGGTCCCCTTTGGCCACAAACTCCCTCTCCTGCAGCTCTGCGGCGGCTCCTTGAGGCTTATGCCAGGCGAGGATCAGAGGTGAGTCTGGTTTGTGCCCCCTCTCCGTGTTATGTTCTCTCTTCGGTGTCAAGCTTGGACCAGCTGTACCCTCGTCTGGGTGTGTTGCACTCCCATCATCAGCGGTCAAACACAGTCCCTAATTATCATGTATTGAAAAGCTCAATTCATAGAAAAGGTCACACCCCAGGATGTTGTCTCCGTCTGTGGCTACCTGGAAGGTGAATGCCGGGAGGACTCTTGACCCATAGCGAACCGTCAGTGTTATGGTTCCTACAAGACTGATGCGTGTGTGCCCATAGCCGTACAGCTCCGCTGGATTCTTCCTGATAGGATGGTTAGGAAAGAATTTTTTCAAAGTGACCCAGTTCGTCATAGATCTCATACCGGCAGTGTCCAGCAGCAACAGTAAGCTGATGTCATCTAGTCTTACTGTGCACCACTTGTATGCTGCTCTTCTGGAGCCCACTGCGTGGATGATGGTTGTTAATGGTGGTTCAGCAGAACTGGGTGGCGGGCTTGGTGTTAGTCATGTCAATCGGCACACCTTGGCGAGTGGTTAAGCTTGCCACATCACTGGCATCACTGCCCCCTGGCCGGGCAGGATCACGCTTGCCCTCGGGGCATTGGGGAGCCGTAGTTACTGCACGAATAGTGTCTCGTGACGTTCTTCAGTCCCATTGTGTTCACCTCGGCATCCTCCGTGAAGGTCATGGTATAACCGGGTTTCTCTGCTGGGGTAACTGTGTGTGCTAGCAGGGCCCGTTGTTGTGGGTTACCTAGCTGTGATATTAGCTTGTCGGCGGCCTCTAGCTGGAATGCTAACTCCACCGCCTTCACCAGTGGCAGGTCGTTTGGTGCCATCAGAAGGTTCGCCCGCAGCCACGGGTTGTTGGTATGCTCCACAAGCTGGTCCCACACCATTTCGTCCTCTAGTTGCCCAAACCTGCACGTGCTCGCCAGACAGCGGTGGTCTGTGACGTACTGCTGGGCCATCTCTCCCACCCTCTATCGGTGTTGGTGGAGCTTGATTTGTCTAGCCACCTCACTCTCTAGCTGGGGTGCCAGACACGCTTCCATCTTCAGGAAAAAACTTTATTTTTTCCTCCAGAAGACTAATTTTTTTCTTCGTCGCCATTGTTACGTCTGGGAATTAGGACAGCGGAGGCGGTGGCTGTGTTGAACAGTGACTTTATTATCAGATAAGCTAGTTGCACTTTAAACATACAGTATAGCTGCTACTCTAACTACAAGAAGGTACAGACTGGTGTTTGTCTAGAGGCAGAGCGCCAAAGAGGCAGTCTCCCACCGTCAGTCCCTTAACATAGGGCTGGATGTTGTGACATCATTCATGATGCCTCCGTCATCACGTCTGCCCAGTCTGCCGTAACATAGTACTTCACAACAGGGACCACAGAAGGGCTGAGATCAAAACGTGACCAATGCCAGTGGCTAGCTAGCATGCTAGCGATTTGGCTTTGGAACACTCCACTCACTTTTTCTTGGCATTTTCAGATGAAACAAAGCATCGATCACCACAAAGGTATTGTGGTTTGTTAAGTGAGACAATAAATCAAACTCTAGCACTGCCTATTTTTTAAACAGACATGAAATAGCTTAACAATGTTTATACAAGGGCAGACTTTGTAAATTGAATAAATTTTTTTTCAAAAGGATGGGACTTCCAGGTCAGGTAATAAATCTTTTCAAACAGTGCCCCACTGAGGAAATTATGGTATTCAAGACAGTATTGCATTTTTCATTGAGAGTTGACAGTAAATTAATGGCAGTAATTTATGGTTACATGAACACCTTTGAAGCAAAGTGATACATATCCAGTGAAATTTTGGAGTGCAATTATTGTGGAATATAGTAACTCCTGGAATCCCTGTTGTCCAATCAGATTGCTCGGTCAGAACTAAGTGTTGTATAAGATAAAATAAACCAATAAATGTCTTTTAAAACTGCGCCAATATTCTGTAAACTGCTTTCTCCTCTGGATCTCCGTTACTCTGCAGCTCTCAGCTCCGCCATGTGTGAGGACTCTGCATACAGTGGTTTAATGTTAGAGGCAAGACGGTTATCAGACTTTTTTAAAATTAAAAAAAGAGACGAAAACTAAATAAAATATATCAAACAATAACATAATTAAAAAAGAAAGAAAGAAATGTAAGACTTAAAGATAACTGCTTTTATCTGTTCTGCATATTTAATTCTTCATAAAATATTTATATCAGGATGTTCAGACAGTACATACAGAGGCAAATATTTGAGATATTTCATCATTCCCATCTAGCAACAATGCTCTGCACTGTGGGTGTTTATATATTTACATATTTATTCCATCTAGCTACAATGCTCCGCACTGTGTGTCTGTGTGTGTATATATATATTTTATAGTAATATGTACATATGTATATTAGCTGCTCTTGCTTGTTTTTTTTCTTGCCTTCTGATTGTTGCTCTGAGTGTTGCTATCCCTGTGCTGTTGCAATCCTGGAATTTCCCCGTTGTGGGACTAATAAAGGCTTATCTTATCTTATCTTATCAGACCACAGGACATGGTTCCAGTAATCCATGTCCTTATTCTGCTTGTCTTCAGCAAACTTTTTGCAGGCTTTCTTGTGCATCATCTTTAAAAGGGCCTTCCTTCTGGGATGACAGCCATGCAGACCAATTTGATGCAGTGAGCGGCGTATGGTCTGAGCACTGACAGGCTGATCCCCCACCCCTTCAACCTCTGCAGCAATGCTGGCAGAACTCATACGTCTATTTTCAAAAGACAACCTCTGGATATGACGCTGAGCACTTGCACTCAACTTCTTTGGTCGACCATGGTGAGGCCTATTCTGAGTAGAACCTGTCCTGTTAAACCGCTGTATGGTCTTGACCACCATGCTGCGGCTCAGTTTCGGGGTGTTGGCAGTCTTCTTATAGCCTAGGCCATCTTTATGTAGAGCAACAATTCTTTTTTCAGCTCCTCAGAGAGTTCTTTGCCATGAGGTGCCATGTTGAACTTCCAGTGACCAGTGTGAGAAAGTGTGAGAGCACTAACACCAAATTTAACACACTTGCTCCCCATTCACACCTGAGACCTTGTAACACTAATGAGTCACATGACACCGGGGAGGGGAAAATGGCTAATTGGGCACAATTTGGACATTTTCACTAGGGGTGTACTTACTTTTGTTGCCAGTGGTGTTATATATTAAAATGACATATTACTGTGTGATGAGGGTGGTGGCTCCACCTTTCCAGTTCCACCGCCACCCTGAGTATAAAAGGCTGATGCAGAAGAGGCACGGTCTCTTTTGACCTTCGCCTCTGCCTGTATTGGAGCCCCTGGTTATACTTTGAGTCACTAATAAAGTCAAGTTCTATTGCACATGTTATTGTTATTGTTATTGTTATTGAAATACAGATTATGGACATAACATTTGGTGACGAGGATAAAAGTATGGATGAAGGTATTTCGAGCATTCCGCCATTTCTGGAGCTTCCTAGCGAGCCGCCAGTGCCGTGGGAGAGGTGGTTAGCCGCATTCGGGAATTATCTGGTGGCACTGAACCTCGATGAGTTGGAGAAATTGCGTGCACGGGCAATATTGGTCCATAATGTTGGCATGGAGGGACAGCACATTCTTAGCACATTGGGAGTGAGCGACAGTTTTGAGGACGTGGTTGGGCTAATGGCGTGCTACTTTTGCACCCCTGAGAACGTCATAGTCCGGAGGATCCAGTTCCAACAGCGCCACCAGCAGGCTGGAGAGTCGATGCAGTGGTATGTTGCTGACCTGCGCCAACTGGCTGGGTGTTGCCAGTTTGGGACTTTAGAGGATGAAATGGTCCACAATCAGTTGGCGGAGCACACGTTGCGCGCAGCAGCACAGTCAAGACTCCTTACACATTCCGGTGAACTGATGTTGGCCAAAGCGGTGGAGATAGCCCAGCAGTTCGAAGCAGTGGATAAACTGTCACGGGACCTTGGTGAGAGAACAGCGTTGGGGCAACCCGACTCACAATCAGCGGCGCAGGTTGTAGACCCAGATAACGATGATAGTGTGGAAGACAGAGAAGAATACGCTACCGCTATAAAAATTAGGTCTGTCCCGGGATCGCCAGAGTGTTTTGGCTGCGGATCTACCAAGCACCGGTACAAGGCGAGAGAATGTCTGGCAAAAGGCAAACGTTGTGACAAGTGTGGACTCCTAAATCATTTCGCCAGGGTCTATAAAAAGTTTGAGTGAGGGGAACGACGATGTGAAGTTGATTCCCCCGCCATGACTCGTACGGTTATTCACACGGTATCCCCTAGCACAGAAGGCCGTACATATTTAACAGTTATGGTGGACAGCGAGGACATGCCATTGTTGGTGGATGCTGGGGTGAGGTCCGTGTTGAACTGGTCTACTGTGAAGAGATTTTTCCCCTGCTATTGTGTGAGAAGTCTGTTGACACCATTTTGTGGGTATGGTGGTAATAGGCTGTCCATCGTGGGTTCGCTGGAGCTGACGGCGAGGTACAAGACAGCGGTGGTGTCCAACATACAGTTCGTGGTGACCGCGAGTCGGTTGAATGTGATGGACGGCAATATGTTTTATGAACTGGGCTTCTCAATTACCAGTGGCAGCGGAGAGGAATGGTCGGGCTGTGGTTTGTGGGACTGGCTGGTTCCAAGAGTGGTCAACGATGCGGTTTGGGACGATACATGGCCTCGTATTCTGGGAGATGGACAGGGCAATTACCACCCAGGGCCATCAGGGCAGGGTTCTGGTGCCAAGGCCCATTTTATCCTAGGTGAGGGAACTGAGCGGCATGGTGGAACGCTCGTAATGGTGGGTGAGGCTGTAAAGACGACCCCCTCTGCTTCCAGGGTTCAGCTTGAAGATACCGAGAAGCATGAGGCTGCAACAGCTATGCCAGCATTCAAAATGAAAGCGAGCGGGGCAGGACTGGCTGGCACAGGAAACAGACGTGCCACACAGGAATACTGCAGGCTGAGTCGGACTTTGCGGAGGGTCGCCAGTGTGGCGCGACCCGGTGCGGAGGCCCGGTTGAGACATCGTGGACATGGGAAGTCGAGTCGAGCTACATTGGGAGTCCGTGACGTAGTTCGACCCAGAGAGGAGGCTCGGCTGAGAGGTGTCCACGGAAAGAGGAAACAACGGGAGGACCAGGGGCGGCTGAAGGTGATGGCTGTTCAGACACCTTCGGCTATCAGATGACTCATGGAGACACCCCAATGAACTGCGGCGCGTTATCGAGGAGAAGGAGGTGTCGGGGCCCCGACATGGCTCATCTCCAGGGACAAAGAGACAAAGGAGCTCTGAGTGGGACCTGCCAGACGAATCCCCCCGGGGGGGGGGGGGTTTCTCCATCGAAGCTATGCGGTAGCAAGGGGCGATGGGTTGGGTTAAGTGTGAATTGCCCGGGCTACGTAATTTGTTTCTCATAATAGACTGCTATAACAGATGCCCACGTGAAAAAAAAAAAAAAAAAAAAAACACGTAATGTGTGTGTCACCATGTTTAGGGGTGTGTATTACTGTGGGCTTTGCCCGGGTTGGGTGGCATAATTGGGAATGTTATGGCGGTGTATGAATGTGCATGTTGACTGACTGTTTGTCTGTTACATTGAATTTTCACCTTTATGTATACAAGTTTATGGGATTATTTTGTGTTATAATAGGAACACGGCAATTTTTATTTCATGGACTTTTATCACCAGAGACGGCAGAATAACCCGTCTGGCCATGTGGAGGTGGGACGGCAGTCCACCTGTCCCCCTCTAGTTTTAGTTGTTAGTGTGCATGGAGAGGCCTACTTTATTTGTTTGTTATTAGAGTGTGATTCGGGTATTAAATTTGGGAGGGCCTAATTAGTGTGCATGTGTTTTGGACTTTTCTGGGGGGGGGATGTTATATATTAAAATGACGTATTATTGTGTGATGAGGGTGGTGGCTCCACCTTTCCGGTTCCGCTGCCACCCTGAGTATAAAAGGCTGATACGGAAGAGGCGTGGTCTCTTTTGACCTTCGCCGCTGCCTGTATTGGAGCTCCTGGTTATACTATGAGTCACTAGTAAAGTCAAGTTCTATTGCACCTCCGGCCTTGTTACTGAAATACAGATTTTGGACATAACAAGCAGTTTACACATTAATGGCTGTGTGCTGAGTTATTTTGCGGGGACAACAAACTTACACTGTCATACAAGCTGTACACTGACTACTTTACATTGTATCACAGTGTCATATCTTCAGTGTTGTCCCATGAAAAGATATAATAAAATATTTACAAAAATGTGAGGGGTGTACTCACTTTTGTGAGATACTGTGTACATTCTAATGATCAATCTAAACTTTAATCTGTTACATCAGTGCTGCTGTTTGTATTAAAATGAACACAATGACCTTTCTGCTGTTAACCATCTGTTGCTGATATATAAATGTTACAGCTTAAAGGCGTCACTGACTGAAAAATGTTTGTAGGTTCTAACTGCCTGGAATGAGTCAACTGGTCATGTAATTATCAAAAATTTTCAAAAGAGTCAAGTCTCTTAAAAAAAAAAACCCACACAGCCTTTATTTGGTTTTTCCCTCCCAGAAATGCCAGAAACCTTTTTGATTCTTCTGGGTAAATCGTATATGTCATGATTAGAAAAAGCCAACCCACCGCCATCCTTGAGACTTGCCCACTGCTCTGTTATTGGCCCAACTAGTTGTCCGTCATGTAGATGGAAGCAGGGGGCTAAATGTAGCCTATTAGCCCCTGAGCAAACACTGATACCAGGAGGCTCGCAGCAAGCGCGGCTTATATTATGTTCTTCAGTACTCAGTCACCCTAATAGCCATCCTTGTTACCACCGCCTGCTTTGCCGGTCCACAGTTGGCAGTGTACCTTGCGTCACTCCGACCCATCTCCTAATGGTTTCGTCATGATTCTGCAGTGGATCGCCAGCACCGGCATGCTGGTCACTGTAACCAACCTTGCCCGGGACCCGAGGCTGCTGGCTCTCATGGCCAGCTCCCCCACCTTCCTCCAGGGCTCCACGTGACTCTGCTCTCACGGGCAGCTTAGGGTAGATGTTTCGTAAGGGGGTGTCCCCCCCCCCCCCCCCCGGCTGGCCGCAGGAGCGGAGTCCTGCAGAGCAGGACACTGCCCTTTGAAATCCCGTGTCTCAGCAGCTCAGGCTCGGCAAGCTTTGCCCGAGGACTCAGGCCAGCAGCCTCAAGTTCTCGGCCAGGTTGTCGTGGCAACCAGGGTGGCTGCCCAGTACACAGTGCTGGGGATTTGCTGTGGAGTCACAGCGAGGTTGCTGGGGGGTGGGCTGAGGTGGCACGCACTGCGCTGTCAACTGGGGCTCAGTGAACCAGCGCTGCTCATCTGAACTAGGACACTTAAAGATAAAGGCTAGAAGCTAGTCAGCTAACGGCTAACTGATGTAAGAGGGAAGGCTGAGTTGAATTCATTGTAGTGTTGTTCTTGGGACTCTTTATGGTGTGACATGGGTGGTGACGTCACCTGGAGTGTAAGACGGCTGTGTGGCAGAGGGGCAGTCTCTTTGACCACCTCTCTGCCTAACGGGAGCGTCTCTGATCGTACACGGAGACATCACAACGGACTGCGGCGCGCCAATGAGGAGGGAGAGGTGTCTTGGTGTCGACGTGGGTCACCTCCGGGCGCCAAGAGAAGAAGATGCTTGGGTTGGGACCCGCCTGACAGCTTTTCATTCAAAAATGCTTGCTGAGTTCTGGATTTCAGCCGACAGAGAATATCCACAACTATCCAGGGCCACCATGGACGTACTGATGCAGTTTGGCTCTACAGACCTGTACGAAAAGACTTTCTCGGCACTGACATATATTAAAAATAAATACAGATCGCGTCTAAACGTGGAGGATGATCTCCGAGCGGACATCGCCAAAATTAAACCCAGAATTGACTTGTTGTGCTCCACGCATATTGCCCACCCATCTCATTAGGTGAGATTAACGCTGAAACATAGTTTGCCAAAATACACATTTGCACCGTAACAATGTTCACATGTTTATGCGATGCTACAGTTTATGGCTGTTACTTTGATTGTTCTGCTAACATGGAAATGAAAGCATTGTGTCAAAATTAAATATGGACGACAGCAACGATGTTCACCCCTAAATGACATGGAAATAACTTCAATGTATTCTGTTTTAATCGTTTAGTAAATTGTTATATGTAAAATCACATCATGGTTGTCAGGCTGTTCTGTTCTTTTGTGTTGTTTTGCCTGTATTTGTCTACGCTTATTAGTGCGTGAGTCCTGTGTGTACGTTTTTTTATGTTTCAGTCACCTCCAGGGATAGTGGGGGTCGCCAGTCTCTGTCACTGTTATTTTGGGGGTTGTGGGCTGAAAAATTTGGAAATCCCTGATTTAGAGAATCTTCCTGAACTTCTATGCTTATACCAATTGAATATTTTACAATCAGGTTTTTGCTGAACTGTGGTTCGGCAGGTGCTGACTTCTATACACAAGGCCTTTATGCTGCAGACATTTTTAGATCAGAATTCAGGCCAACGACACAAAACAAGAAGTAGGCCTGTCAGATATTATTTACAGTGCACCGTGGCGACTGACTGTATTTACAGTACAGGAAGTAAGTGCTTTTGCAGCTCTCTGCCACGCGCCTTTCCCCGTCTTCTTCAAAGCCTTCACTATGAGCTGTTTTTCCCGGCATCTTCAAAGCCACCACCCCCTTCCCACAGATGATGCCAGAAAGGACCAGCAACAAGTCAACATGACCGAGGGTTGCTCGCTCTCATGCACTCCCTCCTCTAGCACACTTACATGCACTCTCTTCTCTCCCCCTGAGGAAAACGCAGGCTTGACATCACACCGCTCGCAAGAGAAGTCATATTTATCTTGTGGCAGATACTGCCGGTACAATCTTATTTTAGATGGATGCTTTCAAGTGTGGTGATTCACAACATCTTCCCGTTCATTCAAGACAAGCAAGGAGAGGGCTGGCAAGTACATCTACAAAGGAGGATCTCCTCCCCAGGTGAGTTGGCGGGGATTTTTTTTTTTTGATGCGTCTCTTGGCAATGTAAATAGCGATGACCTGAATTCATTTATTCAGACAGAAAGACTGAACATGAGTAGATTGGAAGACCACTCAGCGGGCTTCTGTTTCAGGTGTCAGTTCTTCTCCAGGTGAGAGGAGTGAGCACCTACGTCAACCCAAAACAGGTAGAAAATTGAACATTTCCACAACAGTGTATGCTTAAATTGATTCTGGACATGGGTTTATTACACAGTCAGAATCTCCGTTAGCTCTTCGCACTGTTAAAATCCTTATTGGCTCATCTCATTACATTCATGCCATTCAGCAATTAGACTCTCCTCCCCCCAGAGCCCTTGAGGATGTTTTCACTTCATTCTCATGCATTAAAGCTGTTTAAATTGATTGTATTTCCTCTGCCTGTCACGTCTTGCTGTTTGCAGAGGAATTAATGCAGCTTCCTGAGACCACGAGCATTTGATGATAATGTGCTCATTTTCATAGTTTTTACTGACTGTGCAGATCTGTGCTATGATACAACTAGGCTTGTGTAAGAAAAAAAAAATACTATTCTGATGCATGAAAAGATTAATTCAGTTTGTGAACTGAACTGAGTACTCACCCATCAAAGAGGTTACAAGACTCAACACAAGTACGGCCTCGCTTGTAATATCGGCAGGAGAGACACTGGTCCGGCCCTGGGCCCCAGCACCCGTCGTCTGAACACATCCGGTCGCACACCATCTTCTGCTGAACTGTGAGAAAAAAGGATTTACAGAAATCAACCAAAAATAGATGCATATTGTCTATTAACATATCTAGATATGCAGTACATCCACAACCTGATCGGCATCATGTCACAAAATTTTGGTGCTAGTGCTAACATGAAAAACACTTTTTCTCAATTGTTCTCTCAGTGTACGTAGTTGTGGGTATGAAGTGTTTTGAACTGGGACTCATGCAAGTAACCCAGAGGGTGGAGCACATGGCTTAAAAATAAAATATACCTTTTTCCCATGCCACATTCAATTTTTGTTTTTAATCAGTATTTTTGATTATAAACAAGGAATTATTTGATAAAGAGTCGCCCCCCCCCCCGGCACCCAATCAAAAAGGATTCTAAGCTCCAACTTAACTTTTATAAAATGAACTTCTAAGGGTGGTGAGGGGGTTAGAGCTGGAAGCTACCATATACTCTTGTGAATGGGAAAATTGATTGTCATGATATTCATTTTTTGACATTGTTCAAACCAAAAAAATATAATTTTGATTTAAAAATTGATGTATTGCCCTTCCATACCAGAGGGACTTCATCTTTTTGAAAACTAAAAAAACCCCCCAAACACTAAGGGCCCTATTTTGACGGTCATCAGCAGACTTTTGTGCCTGACTTTCCACTGTACACCAGTGTTTTTGTTAGTTTCTGTCAGCGCATTCCCTGTGTAACAGAGTCAATAAAAAGCATTCCTACTTAGCTTGCCAAGTGGGTTGACCTTCTTGGCGACGCAGGTAGAGTGCTAGACTCTGGAGGTTGTGAGTTTAAACCCCCAGTTGGACACCACTAGCTGGGCTTGGTCACACCTGTTTTTTGCTTTTCGTCACCTTTGTGCTGGCAGGTGGAGTCATTTCAAAGAGGTGTGGCCGTGTGCAATCTCATGCACACCGCTACGATGGTGCATGTTATGACAATACGCTTTAGATCATAAAAAAGGAGGTCTGTCATCAGAAGCACATTGTTTAACACTATTTCAGTGTCTTGTTTTGAAAGTGCACAGCTCCTACTGACAGGCGCTCATGAGGAAACGGCATGCACTGCGAATATCTGTTATTTTAATGGAGAGAGTTGTAACAGTGATAATATATTCGCCCATTATTTTATTTATAATATGATACACTAGTTGTTTGTTTTTTGTCCATCCACATTCTCATTCTAACTCTGAACCTTACCATTGGAGTCTATAGATTAGGCATTAATGTAGGATTATTTTAGGGGAATGAATGAATGAACAGGGAGCGTGTGTGCGTTACAGTGTGGATGCGGCGCACGGGGGGAGGCATGTCAGTCTGAAGATTTTTATTCTATCCACATTTTCTTTTTCATCACAGACTTATGAGGCATTAATGTTTTACTTTTAGGGGAATGAATGAACGGGGAGTGTGCCATGTTTTACTTTTCACTGTAACTCCCTGGAGAGAAAGGACATCCATCTAACATCTGTCTTGCTTGATGAGGCCACGCACCCCTGGGTTCCCAGCTGGGCCAAGGTCCCCCATGCCACGTTCTATGGTCAGGTTTCTCAAGCTGCAGGTGTCTCGACTGCCACCCATCAGCCCCCAAGAGGGGCCACTGAGAGCGGGCAAGCTTTGCACGGTCGGCAGCAGACAGGACGCTGTACCGGACCTACTGCTTCCCTCCCGCCAGGAGGGACTGGAAGAGACAGAGCCTCGCACGAGATGGAGGAGACCCACGGTTGGCAAAAGCAACCGAATAGGGAGCCCTACGGCTCCCCATGGGGCTGGGAGCAACTTCTGCACCACGGTTAATGATCCTTCCATTTTATGAAAGTTTATGAAAATTTGCTCAGGCATCATTATCTTTTCCTAAAGTTTTAAACCCATTCTTATCTGCGTGTTGCATCCGCGTGCACTACATTAAACTATTCAGCTAATTTTTCAGCCCAGCATTATCTCTTCCTGTTTGTCCTCTCTAAAATAACTAATTGGGCATCAACTGTGATTAATGTCTTCCTTTTTACCAAGCAGCATTACTATCATGTGCATTTTCACCCACGTCCACGGCCTTTGGCCAGCGCAAAACCCATCTTAAACAAGCCACCATGATCAGAGTTCACTTTAGATTATGCACCTCTGTGGATTAAAGGCATGGGCAGGAGCACTTTGGATTGGATCATCCAAAACATACCTCTGAATAATTAGACCAGCCTTTCTGCATGATGCACCCGGTGGAAAATTTGTTTTTGCATTACTGTGATAAGAAAATGAACTTGGAAATGCTGTGATAGAAATATTTAGATAAGTTAGAGTGTTATATGGTCACACAATGTGCTTATTTGTGATAGAATGTTTTAGTTAGACAAAGGGGTCACATATTGTGCTTTCTGCTGCATGAAAGTCTTTGCACTGCACATCTGCTTACATAACAGGAAGTGGTTTTAGTTACACACACACACCAACTGCTTCTGCAATGAAGAACGCTTTCTGCATACATATAGAGAAATGTCTCTGGGTCATGGGATTGATCATGGGGTTGTGATAGGAAGTGAAAGGAGACAGTTTGAGAACAACAGGAAACATCTGCCAACAGCAAGCCACTGCAGGACATAGGAGCAACTTATGAAGAAACTGGTTTTGACCAGTTCAACGAGCATCTGATGAAGGAACTGGTTTTGACCGGTTCAGCACAAGACAGCCATTGTAGGAGGCTATTTTGGGAATGCCTAAGTAGCCAGAAGATAAATGTAACTGTAAACGCTTATTCAGGGTTTTTTCCTGTCAGGTTTGGGCTGAGGACAAGACCCGCAGCTGTATTACTCTCTGCATGCTTCAATAAAAAGATACGTTGAGGAATAGTCTCTCTTGTTATTATTAATCTTTAAATAATGGTTTTGTGCTAACTGTCCAATTTTGAACACACTTTTACAGAGAAGAGTTTTACAACGCTCATAAATGATTCCTGGGTCAGTAACTGATGTCTGACCGTGTCCTTGTAACACGGCCCAAGATCTTTGACTGTATAAGATGCAGGTGTGAAACTAGGGAAAAATTTGTTTAAGATTTTTCCATAGAGCACATATGAAATGATTGAACCCAGTTAGTATGAAGGCAGCAATCAGGTGTGGGCCACTCCCGCCACTGATATGACTCTGGTGGCCTCTTTTGGCCCGGACATAACAGACACGAGGCTCAAGTGGCCCACATGTAAAACATCCAATTTGGTCAAGTTATCCTAAAACAAATGTGGGCCATTTCTGGCCACGATGCAGCATATTTGGCAATGTCTAACATTGCTTTGGCTTGCTCCTAGCCCAGATTTGGCAAAAATGAACGGACTTCCCTATTGCCATAATTCCATGTGGTATGTGGGCCACATGAAAAGTCAGTTTTGGCCACCTCTGGGCCTCAAGAAATTTTGCTATGTGGGAATGAACTGAGTATCAAAATGTAGAAACGCGACGCAACCCTGTTTCACTTCCACACTAAGAGTTAGAAGAATATGCTTTGGGTTCTCATGTCATAACTTGTGTCTGTTTTAGAGGTGTGCAGGCCTCAATAATTCTTCTCAAGTAAAAGTTGACTTTTGCCAATTTGTGACTCTTTTGTGATGAATTTGTGCCTTTTTTCGAGTAAATTCACCACTTTTAACTTTTCTAATTTTCACATAAATTTACCTGTTTTTTTCTCACAAATTAAAGTCCCCCTCACCCCAAAAGTCAGTGGTTTTTTTTCTCATAAATTTGTGACTTTTTCAAGAATAATTTTTCTACTATATTTCCAATGAATCTGTGACCTTACAATACATTTGAGTGGGACAGACGGACAGATGGATCGATTTCCCCATAACATAATCTCTTGCCGGTCAAAGACCCTGTTCTGATAAAAACAGTACAAGAATAAATAAATAAGTATAGGGAAAATACAAATCTAAAATCAGAGTTTTAAAAAATCGACACACCCAAAGAGAAAAAAAAAAGCCATTAAAATGACTAAATATCTAAAAAAAATGCAAGCATAAAAATGAATAAATACAAGCATGATCAAAGGAGGTATTGCACATAAAGAGTAACACTCTGCTAATGTGCTTGTAATCAAAATACAGCCACCAATGGTCTGTGCAAAAAGATTATTCTGCATTCAGTAGTTTAAAGCAGAATGAACAAATGACTGAGCATGGCAGCCAGTCTTCCTGGGAGGCTGCCGGTAATGCCGTCCCAACAGCATCAATAAGAACTCACTATTAAGGACATGAGTGCGCTTAGTAATACATTCTGGTTTGTCAATGACACGGTTTTGCCAGACTGAGTTTAGGTCATTCAATTGAATGCCAATAATTTTGGAGCAGACGTGAACAACATTATTAAGACAGTCACTGTCTTTCACTGCCAAATTGCCAGTAAATGAATGAAGGGAAAAGGACATGCACTTACACAGTACAGCATTTTTTTTAGTCACAAAGACAACTCAAAGTGCTTCACCAGTAGGTACACTAACCCTCTATTCTTAGGGCCTATCAGACACAGATAACTAGCGACAATTTAGAGTCACCAGTTAACCTAACAAGCATATCTTTGGATTGTGGGAGGAAACCTGAGGCTCCAGAGTAAACTCACACAGCACAGGGAGAACAAGCAAACGCCACACAGAAAGGTTCCTTCATGTCAGCCTGGGGATTTGAACTTGGAACCTTCTAGCTGTGAGGAAACAGTGCTAACCACTGTATTACCATGCTGCTAGTCTGAAAACATAATATAATATAATATAAAAACAATTCATATGTACCCTCTAATATGACACAAATCATATCAAAAACAGTGGACACTGACAGTACTTGAGTAAATGTAACTAGTTACTACCCACCTCTGGTCTATGTGTGTCTAGAAGTAGAATTAAAACTAGTTCCTATGCAGTCAGGTGATGAATGTTCTACTTCTATCAGCCAGAGCACTACATGGATTCACTTCTTCACTCGTTTGTGTGCTGGTTTACGCTGGGCCACACCAGCTCCCGTTACAGAGCACCACAAACAGCCCCTCCCCCCAGCTGATCCACAACATCTAATTCCGTTCACAAGACATGCCAGTCGGTGAGTGACACAAGTTCCTCCAGGAAGCATCACCTAGCAGGTGCTGAATCCTTTTGCCAATGGGAGAACAGTGGGTGGTAGACAGTGGGTTGAGCCTAATGAAGAAGGCTGTGTAAGGTGCCATCGATCGATCTCTAGTACACACACTGCACTCATTAACTAGCTAATGATATCAACCGCAGTGTGACAGGGCAGGGTCAGCTTATGTCTCTATTTGTCACATTTGCAGTTTTACTGCCTAACAAGACTTTATATAAAATATTTATATAAAATACTTTGCTACGGAACTGGAAAATGGGTGTAGAAATGTGGAAACATGAGTAGAAATACAGCATTTGCATGTCTGCTGCCTTTTGTTTAGTTCTCAGTCAAGACGATCCCACGTTTCAAAGTTGAATCCATGATTATATGATTTTCATGTCAGTTCTTGTACAATTTGGCATATGTCATCCTTTTCTCCCCATTTCCATTCCTTAAAGACGCACTCCGGCAGTTCTAAAACCACATCAAAAACAAATGTATATTGCCCAAAATAGTTGTGGCTTTTTACCCATAAAAAACTTCAATTGCCTTAGAATTGCTTGGAAAGAGCTTTTACATCTTCCACCTACTTAAGGATGCTCTGATCTATGAATATTCTTATTAGCTCCACCCATTCCCCCCGCCCACCAGTAGTGTATGCCGCAAGGCCAGCCCAAGGCCTGCTTCGCTAAACAATGGCCTGCGCGCCTCCCTCCTCTGGAAGGAGTGGGGGGTTTAGTGTCTCCGTTTAGTGTCTCTCCCTCCATCGTCCCTAGTGGGGACGGAATGGAGCACCCCGGGAGTTTTGTGTCCCTGCCCGGAAACCCCCTCATCCCTGAGAGCAGACGTCTCTTTCTGGTTCGGCCTTCCAATCATGTGCCTCCGGTCCTCCGGGACCCCACACATGTGGCGCGGCAGCCGGTGGATTCCGTTCTCCAAGTTGAACGTGCCCTGCATGTGCTACGGGTTCTGGAATACGGTAGCTCCAGTAGTGGAAAGCTATAGGCGGTCGGTTTCACACCATCCCCGGGAAGGGATGCTGACTGTCAGCGTGGTCAGTGGTAGGTAGACCGTGAGCCTCCATCTGCGGCAAGTAGATCCATGTCAGCTCCTCCCTCTTCACCTGGGGGAGTGAACTCAGGTCTGTAGTCATGCCCAGTGTTTAGCCTGATTGGTTAATATTGTAACCAATCAGGCTAAGCAGGAATGCTTACGTAACAAGAAGCGCTCTGTCCAAAGTCACCTGTTTGGGGGGGGGGGGGGGGACTGGAAATTTGCAGCAGAAAGAAACAGACTTGGGACTGAGGTCTGATTTTGCTCTTGATATGTCTTGTAAATGACAAAAAAACATGTTACAGACATGTTAACAACAGAAACAAACTTAATTTTTGGCAGAGTGTTACTTTAAAAATGACTTCTTGACTGTCACTATTCCATTAAGACCACTCTGACAAGGCTTCAGTCACAGGCAGATGGATCAACTGAAGGGCCAGGTGTACCGCTCAGGTCAAGTGTCAGGTCTCTGCTGGATTTTTAACTTTTTCTTTAAGACCTGAATCCCAAATACACTTCATCTCCTGTGGATTTTTTTTAGACCTGCCACTTCTTCTTTTGTACTCCACTTGGTGGCCAAGGTCAATATTCAGGTACGAGGACTGGACTGGAAATGAAGAAGCAGTCGGTGTCCAAAGAAAAACTAAATGAAAGGCATTCAGAAAGCCTGGAAAACTATTGCTCAAGACCAGTTAAGAAAATTACAACAAAGTCTGGCTTGTCTTCCACAAGACTTGGTCAAACTAGGGCAAAATGCTCAGTGGAGACAGGCATGCACCCCACCTGGAGAGGGGAAGAAAACGGTCTGACCGCCGCTGGTGACCAGAGGACCACAACCTGGAAAAGGCGCCCACATTTCACCTTTGATAATCAGGGTCCCCGCCCGGTCCACACCACAGCACCACCAAACTCCATGGACTAAGCATGATGCAACACGAAAGCCACTGTCAGACAGTGTTAAGGTTGTTTTCAGTTTGTGTTAGAAGTCTGATATTCACATGTTAGAAGTTCTGCGTATTTTTGACTGAAGGACTGCATTACTTGTTTATTTTTTTCACCTTCATTTAATATATGCGCTTCTCTGTGCGTACCAACTTTGCTGCGCTGCCTGTGTGCGACTGAATCAGTGTTTTGTGTACACGCATTGAGTGGCACCTGTGCCCGCGGTCACTCCGTTCCAAACACAGCCGCCTGACCGCTACCACCAACTTGGCCTTGCTGCTACCGAAGCTCGGAGAGTGCGCTCGTCGCCCGTGTGCGCGTGCGCCCATCACCGTGCACAAATGTTCCGCTAACTGCTGCTGTAAGTTGCCGCCTTCACCCGGCTCCTCCTACAGCAGGACAGCCTGGTGACATCGGCGTAAATCAAGGGATCCAGGGGGGACAGTTTTTTTCTTTAGAAGTTGCAGCTTTTCTCATAAATGTGTAACTTTTTCTCATGAATTTGCTACATTTATTTGTAAATGTCAAACTTTTTTTCTTGTAAATTAATTTTTTGCACCTTAAATGGGCAACTTTTTCATAGAAATTTGCCACTTTTTCCTCATAAATCTGCTGTTTTTGAATCTTAAATCTATTTTTTCTTATAAGCTTGAATTTTTATATAAGTTTACATATTTTTCTCATGAATTTTCAGGTTTTTTCTAGTAAACTCGACTTTTTGTAAATTTGCAACTCTTTCTTGTAAATTTTCTTGTAAGTTTCTTTTCCCACAAGTGTACATTTGTACATTCTTTCTCATAAATTTGTGACTGACTGAAATAGCACTTATAATGTCCACTAAATATTTGCTCAATATTTACTCTGGAGAAAATGTTCTGTTTATTGTCCCTCCCAACATGGAAATGAAATATCTGCCCATGCAGCATGTCGGCACTGCCTGGACCTCCGGCCCACAGGAAAAAAACAAATGTGGATCCCTGCTCTAGGGGCTTGAAAACTGGCACTCTCCAGACAACGTATTTCCATCCATCCATCCATCCTCTACCCCTTAATCCTTTTCGGGTCGTGGGGGGTCTGGAGCTTATCCCAGCGTCTTTGGGCAAGAGGCAGGGTACACCCTGGACAGATCGCCAGTCCATCGCAGGGCCACAACATATTTCATAAAATAGAATTACATAACATTTTATTTTATGAAATAATACAACACAGACGGTGTTATTCAGCGGCCATAAGACGGTCTGTGTTGCTGTGTTTAATCTGTAAGCGCACTTCTAATGACGCGCTCCGAGCCCGCACACATCGGCCTACAGCATCCCACCTTATTACACAGCGACGTATCCGCTGGTTTGTCCATGTCCTCCGACTCCTACCAGAACACCCAACAAAAATCATCCTCATGTTTAACCCCAGGGCCTCAGGGTGGAAAAGACCCCGGGGCAAGCCACGCACCAGATGGCTCAATGTGGTGGAGAGAGACTTCCGACAGCTCGGAGTTGCTGCTGATGACGCAAAGGAGCTGGTCCGGAAAAACCGGCAATGTTGGCATGCACTGGTTAACCTGATTGGCTTTATGCATGGTGATGGCCACCAGCCCTCACCCCGCAGGACTAGTAAGTAAGTAAGTACACAGTCATCAGGACTCAAAAGCACATGGGTACAATCAATCTAAATACCATTCATAAGAGAAAAAAAGATTTTCATGGGGCATTTAAGGCCCCCCTAATGTATATTAAAAATAATAAGGGCCAAAGAATTGACCCTTGTGGTATGCCACACCGAATACGGAGAAAAGGAGATTTGTTCCCAATATGTTACAAATTCCTGTCTATCCTTAACTCACTTGCTTCTGTTACTTTTTTAAAAGCCATACAGACAATTGAAAAAGTGGTGAAGATGCTTCTTTGAGAGTTTCATCTTTCAAACATGTGAAGCTTCTTATAGTATATGATCTATTCTCTCTTCATATTCCCCAGGAGGTTTGGTTGTTTATAGAGGCATGCAACACTGAGAGATGCAAACCACAATGATCCAACTTCTTTTGCTTTTTATGGTTGTCATTCTAATGTTCCAGTTTAATTCTGTTTTTTTTTTTCCCCATTGTCACAACTCCCTGAGAGCACAAACAACCAGCAACTTTATTTCTGTTCTTTTGGTAAAGTTTATTTCTCAGCAGTGA
This sequence comes from Pholidichthys leucotaenia, assembly GCA_020510985.1. Classification (NCBI taxonomy): domain Eukaryota; kingdom Metazoa; phylum Chordata; class Actinopteri; order Cichliformes; family Pholidichthyidae; genus Pholidichthys; species Pholidichthys leucotaenia. The sequence goes on along the minus strand of CM035845.1, from coordinate 31,488,140 downwards.
CCTAGCAGCATATATTCTGCAGATTGGATCGTTTCTACCTTATTAGAATATATCACCATATGGCCACAGCCAAGACAGACAAAAATGCAGAAATGTGCACATCGGAAGGATTAACTATTGCCTTGTGACCCCAGCCACGCCCGGCTTACAGCATGCCTTCTGGCTTGTCCCTCTGTGGAATTCACGCTCTCCTTTCTCAGCCATCATTTGCCAACCTGCCACGCTCTCTGCTCAGCTCACTCCAAACCTGTCCTGCCCTCGCTGCCAGCCACAGGCTGTCAGTCAGTCAGAGAGGCTGCAGCCAAACTTCAGCTCCAGCCAGCCACATCTCAGTCACAGGGCTTGTTAAACTGCAACACTGAGTCGTGCTTTCTGGTCCCCCTCCCCACACACTCTTATTCACATAACAGAACTGGAAGAAAAAAATAATAAGAGCAGCTGTGGGGCAACTTTGTAAACATAAAGGTTAACTGAGCTTGAGTGTTTTTTTCAGAATGCTGTGTAGCTTCTGCTTAGTGTCTGGAGTAAATGTGCTGGATCTGTTAGCCAACACCGAGTCAAGGTTTCCCACTTGTCTTCAAATTCATTGAAATGTAACCCAGTAATTAAATTTTAACAAAGTGTCCTTGCTCACCACAACTGAACTGACATAAAAATTTTACATGCACTTCATTAAAGTGCATTGCATAATGATCCAAAGATGTTGCAATATTCCTTCAAGTCTGATTATTTCGATGCAATGTGCCGAGGTTTGAGGGGGTGGTGAAAAATGCAAGCGCTCGACTGCCACTGTTACTCACCGCATTCCTTCGGATCACGGTTGTTGCGGATGAGAACTTTTTGGCTAGGGGTCCTAAAGAGCGCCGTCCAGTTGACCGTGTTGTAGAAGCAGAGGCGGCTGTTGTTGAAGATGTACACGTTTCCAGCGCTGATCTCGCCCAGCGATTGGAACTGGAGCGAGGAGATCCAACGCTGCTTCAGGATCAAAAGGGAAATTCCGCTTCCACTGCAAGAGAAGAGAAAGTCGAGGAGAGACAATATAAGTGGGTACATAGTTACAGACAGGACAAAGAGGAGGCAGCACAGAAATGGAGCGTTTAAAAGAAACAGTTGGAAGCACAAAAGAAAGAAATTTTAACAAGATGGGAAAGTGAAAGAAGGGGAACAGTAATTGAGGATTTGGATGACAAAAAAATGGAAAGGACAGGACAGTGTGAGACATAGGGAGGATGTAAAGGGAGAAAAGAGGACAAAGACAGAATGCCGATGCAAAAAATAAGCTTAAAGATAATGGTCAGACAGAAGAAAAGGGCAGAGGAGTTAGAAAGTTACAAAAAAGTCTGATGTGAACAGAAATGAGGAAGGAATGAAATACAGCAATGACTCTGGCAGCATTATCCCTCGGATCTGGAACTTGTAAGCAAACACAGAACCTGTTACCAAAAACGGGCCCAATCAAAGCTGTGCGCCGGCGGGGCTTCAAAGAGCTCCGGCGCAGAGTGAAACCAGCCGGCGGCTCAGTGACCTCACAGCAAAAATATAAAGAAATGAGATGGCGCAGGGTGAACAAAGACAGGTGGTAAATGAGAACATCATCAGCGTAAATGCAAACTGTGAAGACTGTGATGAGTCAGTGCTTCTTCTCTGATGTGAATGGGACTGAAACGTCCTGTAAGAGTGTTCTTGGTATTTAAAATTCATTTCAGCAGTTGTGACAGCTACAGCCCTCCTGGCCTTGAGCTGCTAGATGTCTATGTCCTTGACTTATTTTTTAGGTAATAAGCTGACGGGTAGAGAAGCCAGTAATTGTACTCAAGTAACAGTAGCGTTACATTACAATATTATTTACTCAAATACACTTGAGTTAGAGTAAAGAAGCATCTATCAAAAATTTACTTGAGTAGTAATGCCATCATTCTCCCCATTTTGAGATTTTTTTTTCTGAAATTGAAAAATTACTTATTTCCTTGTAACCTGTTGACATTTTGTTCCTGTAATGTGAGATGTTTTTTGCACATTTAAGACTTTGTTCTCATACATTTGCCATGAATTTGTCTTTTTTCTAGCAAGTGGGATAACTTTAGCTAATTTTTCTTATAAATGTGCAACTTAAAAAAATGCAAGTTTTGGTCATAAATTTTACAACTTTTTGTGCTAAATGATTTAGTCAAAGGAAAAATAAACTTTCCACATTTACCCCCAACATTTTCCAAATCCTGTAAAATTACTAAATATACTAAAGATAAATATACTAAAGATGCTAATATAAAATCGCTAAATATGCAATCAACTTTTGCTACTACGCAATAAATAAGCACATTTGCGGCAATTTTTCAAATCAGTGAAATAACAGTTGCTTGAGGAGTACCACAAAATGTAATCAAGAGTAAAACACATCCTGGAATACAGGTGCTCATAAAAGTAGAATTCTGCAAAAATGTTACCTGAGTACACGTACATGAGTCAGTGCTCTAACTAGCTACCCACCTTTGCTGATGGGTGGTGACTATAACGGCACGTGAGGATGTGCCAGTACTTATACTGGCAGCTGCCACCAGGCTTGACTTGTCATTATTCAGTTTAGTTTTTCACATTATTGCAGTTTATATAGCTTGAATATTTTAATTTATATAAAAACACACTATCCCCCAAGCATCCTGTTTTTTTGTGGCTTAGTCGCCCGGTCTTAAAACATTTGAAATATATTTGAAGATACTGACTTAAAATCCATCCATCCATCCATCCATCCATCCATCCATCCATCCATGTATGTTAGTGGTCACTCTAAATGTTCGTACGTATACCTGTACAGCGTTCTGCCGCCAATGGTAGCCAGGCTGCTAAAAACACTCAAATCCGTCATGTTTTCAGGCCAAGACTGGATGTTGAGGTACCCTAAAGACACAGCAGGCAAGGTCATCAAGCATGCAGTACTTAGCTTTCACTGTATTTGATGTAGGGACACGAGCATTATAAGCAAAGATATATAACCCTTTTGTTATCTTCTATTGAACTTCAAAGGAGGCAGAGCAGATTTTGGTCATGCAGCTGCCTGGCCTCAGAAGTTCAAGGAAGAGCCCATCCTTTGTGGAAATGTGCACGGAGACGGCATATCGGCTAATTAAAAGAATGGATTTAATATTCTGCACAATTTGTACGCTTGTCTTTAATGACAGATTATATCAAATCAGCACTGGAGGAGATGACATTAAAAGGGATAGGAGCAGGAAATGGCTGGGATAGAATGGCCATTGCTCTTTCTTATTGCTTAGGTTTTCATTATGAAAATGCAGTTTCACTCCATTAGCTGTTTGGCTCAACTGCAAGTCGCGGTTTAATATGACAAAAGGGTTCATATACGAGGTATTGCTCATCCCTTAAGGCCTGTAATAGCTAATGAATAAATACACACACAAGAACGTGTGTGCGCGCACAAGTGAAAGCATGTAAAACTACCAAGCGGTGCACACACACAATGACATTATACGCATCAGAGGTCCTTTTAGACATCAACAGTGTATATCAGCTTTCCTCTTAAAGCTTTCATTCAGTTCTTCGGGGGGAAATAACTCACATGAACACACAGCACACATTACAATGCTCTTTTGTTTGGCCCATGTTAACTGAAGGCATCTCACCTGTGATTTCCTTTACAGTGCGGAACACATTAAGGCGCTCAGGGTCCAGAGGTCCTATACCATGATACATGTCCCTAGTGAAGAGAAAAAGAAAACAAATTATGATGTTTTCAAAAGTGCAGCCATATTTATGGGAGTGCTCTTAAGGTACAGGCACTGAAAACCTGAGCACATCTTCAAGAAAATACAGCCTTCAAGAGAGGTCCAAGAACTGAGGGACATTCATAATTCAACTGGATTCCCTCCTCGGGCCGCTTTGACAGCAAATTGATGAAGAACAGTGCACAGTGACCTTTCCACGCCACGTCTCCTTTGACACCACAGTATGAGTTCAGTACTGTTTATATCCTCCTTGCTCTGCTGTAGCGCTGAAATGTATTTGGACACCGAGCGGACTACACGCATTTTGAAAGCAACCAAAAAAATTGTTGGACAGCAAAAATTACAACATACTTGTGGCACTCATGAGGACTGTTCTAAAAGCCAGCATAAATGTTGCAGTGGAATTATAAGTCTACACTAAATTCTTGGTTGGGGTCAAGGACACTGTCTAGACATTTAAACATCCATAGAGATAATAATGATAATAATAATAATAATGATGGTTAACCAAAGTATCTAAATTTCACAAGATGGGTCAATTTCACACATGAAAACCAGCACCACAGTCTGGACCAAGGTTCATGTTTTTGTTCCACTGTCTACTCTTGTCCAGTTAGTTTGGTTCCAAACTTTAAGTTGAAACTGGGAAAGACTCCAACACATCATAGGGGCAGTGATGGCCTAATGGTTAGGGATGTGGACTGATGACCAGAGGGTCAGCAGTTCAATCCCTGGACCGGCAGGATCAGGTCTGTGTGGACAGACAGCATAGCAGTGTCTGCCCCACTGTGGTGGCCCTTGAGCAAGGCCCCTAACTCCAACCACTCCAGTGGAGCTGCTCAGTGGCCACAGTCTGAACGTGTATCTGTCTGAGTGTGAACAGGGCATCCTTAAAAAGGAGAGGTTGCCTCTCCATGGACCTTCCCTGTATAAATAAAGAATTTTAAAAAATAGGAGCGGAACTAATTTAGTGAGGTTAGAATATTATCCAGGTTTTGACAGAGTCCGTTCCTTCGTTTTTGTTTTTGGGTTTTTTTTGTGTGTGTGTGTGTGGGGGGGGGGGGAGTCTCAGTTGCACAATTGAAATTCTTCTGCCATTGAATGTATAACGATTACAAAAATACATCTTTGGCTGATGGCATCATAGGTCCATATTTCAACAAAAAACTGGGTCTCCGCTCCCCAAGTGATACTGTAGCTCATCTTCCTTCTTTTTGGCTGCCATAACTTCCTGTGTATGATCTGAAAGTCCAAACCTTTCTGAAAATTGCTTTCACACTGGAAACAGAACTCAGGATCAGTTTGCTCTTTGATCCTTGACCTTTGACCTTTTGACCCCAAACCCATAGTCAGAGTTCAGGATCCCAAGGTTTACAGGTTTTCCAATTCCAATTCCAGTTTTCATGGATTGCCTTTTTCTGTAAGTTTTCCTGTGGTTTTTCTGTTGTGTCTTTGTAATCTGTAAGTTGCCCTTCGTGGTTCATTTTAGTTCTTTATTATTAAATACGCAAACTCACAGCTGGCGAGTGGGGTCTTAATTTCTGCCCTGAAAGGGCCAATTATGACAAGTTCTTTTCTCCTTCCTTAGAGTCCAGCCTCTCATACAACCCACTGTATGCCTTTTTCTTTGCCTGTGCCACCTCTCTTTATGTCATCTGTCAACATTCCAAATACTCCTGTCTACTTTCTTCATCTCCCTGATTATCCCACGTTTTCTTTGCCATCCTCTTCCCTTGAATCCTGTACATCCTCATTCCACCACCAAGTCTCCCTCTGTCCAGAGGACACACCACATTCCTTTCTAGCCGTTTCCCTCAATATTTTTGCTGTACTTTCCCAGATCTCTGGTAATTCTTCCCTACCAGTCAGAGCCTGTATCAACTGCTTCCTGAACTCTGTACAACCTTCTTCCTTCTGTAACTTCCCCCACTTAATCTTTGGCTCTGCCTTCACTCTCTTCCTCTTCTTGGTTTTCAAAGTCATCCTATCATCCAATGCTGTCTAGCTACCTTCTCCCCTGCCACTACCTTGCAGTCACCTATCTCTTTCAGATTTCTCCTTCTGCATAAGATGTAGTCCACCTGTGTGCACCTTCTTCCACTCCTGTAAGTCACCCAATGTTCCTCTCCTAAAATCCACAAAAATCTGTTCTTCCACCTTTCTCTCCTTAATATCATACCTACCCAAGACCTCCTCATCACTTCTGTTCCCTTCACCTACATGTCCATTAAAGTCCTCTCCAGTCACCACTCTCTCCCCCCGGGAACACTCGCTACCACTCCATCCAACTTATTCCAGAATTCCTCTTTCTCTTTAACATGACATCCAACTTGTGGGGCATAAGCACATTCAACATCACACATTCGATTTCTAGCTTCAAACTCATCATTCTGTCTGACTCCCTCTTTACCTCCTGAACACTCTTCACATACTCTTCCTTCAAGACTACTCCTACTCCATTTCTCTTCCTATCTACACCATGGTAGAGCAGTTGAAACCCACCTCCAGTGCTCCTAGCCTTGCTTCCCTTCCATCTGGTTTCTTGTACACACAGTATATCTACTTTTCTTCTCTCCATCATATCAGCCAAATTTCTGCCTTTACCAGTCATAGTTCCTACGTTTTGAGTCTTTACTCTCACCTCCACACTTGCATCTTTCCTTTTCTCTCTCTACCTCCAAACACACCTTCCCCCTCTCCTCCTCCTTGATCTTGGACCAACAGTAGCCCAATTCCACAGAAAGGACAACGTTTAGAAAATGGTGCATAAATGTACACAACCATTCTTTTTTTCTAATTTACTTCCAACTAATAAGAGCACACTATCATACAGCAAACAAAAATCTGGCAGACAAAATTCTCTGTGCCAGGAGGCCTAAAATGACATTTAGTACCAGACTCTGTGGGCAGTTGATTTCTAAAACATTTGCTATTTTATCATGTTGTGTAAAAATCAATAAAAACTGTGTTTTTAGAGGCAAGTTATCACTATTCAATGCATTTTCACAGTCCTTTGAGTTTGTTTGGCTAATCAACGAAAAATTCCACTTACCCTTTAATGCCAGTAATTAGAAAGATGAGGTTTCCATTGATTTTGGTGCAGTTGACAAATTTGTCGATGTTGCTGGCATCCACTGTTTGCGCCGTCTGCAGGCTGCCCGTCCCTATGCCGTCACACACTGACAAAGCAAAGACAATCAGACATTGTCCAACAAAGAAAAATTATTAGCATTTCAGCTGCTCTAAAGTGGAAACAGATTACATATTGCAAGTGTGTTCTTGTAAGGCAGGCACCTTTTCATGAGGAACTACTTTCAGCCATTTGTCACTTTAATTTTTTACACTCTCATGAAAATATGCCCCCCTCCCCCCTTCCCCAGTGTCCACTCTGAAGGCCACGGCCCCTTCTCTGTGCATTGGAATCCTTTTGATGAAAGCATGGGCCAATCCATGGCCAATTCCTACCCTATAATGAATTCATTACATCTGCATTAATTACACTACGGTCTAGTGTGAGCCAAGTATTTCTGACAGAGGCAGAAGGGATGATGAATAAGGCTGGCATTAAGTGGTGTAACCAGTTTTTGATAGTGATTTATACCAGCCAATTCTATATCTGAAATGTTAATTTGTTATCATTTCCCACAGTTCCTTGGGCGATCTCTCATTAACCCATCCCTGCTACGTAAGGATGTAATCAAGAGATTAGCCGCTGCCCGTATGAGGAGCCTGAAGAAAAACACTATTGCCTTCCCTGCAAAGAGAGAGGTCAGATCGGTTACCTTTGTGAGAACACTGCGATGACGGGGCTAATCCTCTGTACTGAGCCGAAGCAATGCTGTTTAATTTCGCATTATACATTTTAGGCATTTGGCTGATGCTCTTGTAGCAAGATGAGCTGTAATTGTTAAGTAGGTAGGAGAAGTTTCTCATTATGAGACCATTTCATGTTAATTAACATGTCGACTGTTGCGGGGATCAAACATGTGACCTTCATTTATGCCTTATGAACATCCTCTATGATCTGATTAGCGGGTGTGCAAAGCAGTGATAAAACCAAATTAGAGCAAAATGGTCTTACCTAGCAAAGCCCAAATAACAAAAATGCAGGTTATAATATTCTGTGTTACAGAGGAGGGTGTTTCACAAACGTTAAAGATGATGTTTATATTGTGGCCAGTTTATTGGGACCAATAAATCAAATTAAAGTAGATTTAGTGTAATAAAAAAGCAAAGCTGACTCCCAGAACAAAAATTGTTTTTCCCCTACATAAAGCTTTTAAAGCAGTTCTTGTGGGCCAACATTGACTCAGTACCACTGCTGTTAGCATAAAGCTATTAGATTAACATGTTGTAACTGGATTAGGTCTAGAATATACAGTAAATGCAGTACCGTCAGCGAGGAAGTGGGGGAAGCAGAAGCAGAATGGGATGCACAGTATATAACTTGAATGGCCAGAGTCTAAATAACAGTAAGTGCAGAAATCTTTGTGTCTTGAGTTCTAAATCTAAAGAAATGCCACACTTTAAAACACAGGTGTCAAACTCATTCCATGGAGGGCCAAGACCCTGCAGGTTTTACTTCCACCCAGTGTCTTCAACAGGTGATTTCTCTGAATTTCTTCCTACTGATTGCTGATCAGTGAAAACACCTGCTGAAGAGACTGGGTGGAAGTAAAACCTGCAGGGTCTTGGCCCTCCATGGAATGAGTTTGACACCCCTGCTTTAAAATGAAATAACAAAAAGGTTTGTTGAAAGTTTGCAAACAGCAAAATATTTCTTCCTTTTGCCATAGATTGTAGTGAAAGATTCACATAAATAAAGGGAATGCTGAAGTGCTTTGAAGTTTGAAGTTTTTCACCAGCGTCCAGGAGTACAAAACCCTTGTGGGAGCAAAAATAACTCAAAATATGGGAAAATAACTATGCTTCAATCCACATTTTTGATCCCAGGAAACATTTTGCTAACTGGCCTGCAGGGTTAATTGTCAGTTTCAAGCCTTGATATACAGTAAGTTTATTTTTTTTAAATGTTGGTAAACCTAGATTTCAAAGACACCTGCAGCCAACAGGTCAGCTGTCATCCATTCATACACTGCATGTTGCTGCCTCAGCAGTTTTGCTGGATAAGCCTAATTATTATCAGCCTTTTACAGAAATGTACCGATTGAGCTGTCGTTCACTTCTTGGCCACAGTGGTCACTGAAAAAAAAAAAAAATCTGTCTTTAATGCACCATGGTATTTTTACCTCCACCAAGGAGGTAATGTTTTCATGTTGGTTTGTTTGCTTGTCTCTTGTTAGCAGGATTACACAAAAACTACTGGACGGATTTTGATGAAATTTCCACCAGAGGTGGCCCTTGGGCCACGGATGAAACCATTAGAACTTGGAGGTGATCCAAGTCAGGATGTGGATTCTGGATCACTTTTCTACACTTTCTTTAACATTGCGAGACAGAGCCTTGGCAGCGGTATGCGCTCTGAGTGTTGATTATGGTCCTATAATTCATGAATGCTTTGGGTGACGTCCAGTTTGTTAATCCCCCCCCAATTTCAAATGCTGCTCAGGCTGCTGACTGACAATTATCAGTTACCCCGTACTAGTTCCTTACATTCCACCAGCAGATGGCTGCGTGACATACAGCCATCACCTCGTTTAAGGGTGTTCGTTTCTGTAGTGGCTGGTTTCAGGATAAAACAGCAGAAATACTGCATCTGCAAACATTTACCAAATCAACTTTTAGCTGTGACTACAAGATTGACGATCTATTTCTGTCCCTCTGTTTTGACAACTGTTACATTATCGTGCTTCTTTTTGTTACATCCATCCATCCATCCATCTTCTACCGCTTCTACCGCTTTTTGTTACAGCAAGTAGATTTTTAATGATTGATGAACCAAAACTAGTTAGGTTTAGAAAAATAGTTCCAATTATCACATATATGCTTATATGATCTGGTAGTTTAGAACCCTTTTTTATTTATTTATTTATTTTACCTTTTTTATTACAAGAACAGTTAAAATATGAATAGGTAATATTTCATGGTCATATTTGAAAAAAAAGATATTTTACAATACTTAGCTCCAACCAAGCACTTTTATTGTACAATGGGGATTCCAGGAGTTACTATATTACAAGATAACTAGCACGTTAGCTTGCCACCCAGCTAGTTAGCAGGCTGCTTGACAAAAGAGACCAGACCTGTATTCTCTGGAAAAGTATGTAAGTAAATAATGACTTGCATTGAACAGCTATTATGTCTACATTATGTTGGTGTTAGTTCGTAACCCTTTGTCTTTGTGTAGTGACAGTAGTCTTTGTGGAACAATACAACGTCAAATGAAAGAACCAAGCCCACATATCCCATGCTCCTGCACATCAGGGGCATAGGATGAGAACCATGACGAATATAAAGTGGCCAGGAACAAAAAGGAAGTCCCCCTCCCCAAAAATGGAAGTCAATCCGATGCAAAATTTCGAAGGTACACTGGTGACAACATGGAACGGAGTGGAAAAGTACAAGGCCCCTCCCTAAGAAATGGAGCCCCTCATGAGATGTGTGTGGAAATCAAATGTGTCCAAAGTATTGACGAGGCGGGGAAAACAAGGATTGGACACATTAACATGTTCATTGCTACCACACTCCCGTTTGTGTATTATTGCTTCAGTAAGATTGGAGTGCAGATCCTTTTCGCTCCAAAAGGGAGCTACAGCCATGAATCTCTTCTGGTGTGTGTTTGCTGGGGGTGCATCTAATGCTGGCTGTCCTACCCAAAAACGAGACATGTTTGTGCATCTGTTAAGATTGTTGATGGAAGCTGATTCAATTTCTGTCAGAAAAAAAGATGTTAGCCTAAGAAAACCAAAAGATTAAAAACAATAAAATAAAATGATTAATTAACTGACTGGGGATGCATTACATATAACCTAGACTAATGGCTAAAAATGCTGGTATTTTATGTAGCTCAATTTAAAGAAAAAAATACATAAATACAAATACAAAGAAATAAATACATGGCTGAGCACCGGAGGTTTCCGCCATGCTCAGTCTCATGGCTTTTTCTATATATTTGCATATTTGTTGTATTTTGTGCCTTTTGGGTTCTGTACTTCTCATACTGTTTTCTATTTTCCTGTTTATGTCATAGTTTTGTTACGCTCTTATTTTGTATTAGTTTGTATTTATTTCTCAGTCTGTATTTGTTGATATTTTATTCTTTATATCCTTTACTGTTGTGCTCTCCCTCTGGGTTGACAGCTGTCAGTGGTACTTCAGGGTTTTTGCTCCGTGTGGGCGTTGCCCCTGTCAGCTGTCAGCTCCGGTCTCTCCCCTCTCATTGCTCCCTGCTGGTCCAAATTATTAATCATTGTTTCCTCCTGCCCACTCTGGTATCCACACCTGTGTTCTATTGTGTTATGCCTTATTTAAGACCGCTGTTCCTTGCATTCCTCACTGCAGTCTTGACTACTGTCTATGACTTCCAGATGTAAGTTTGACGTTCTCTATTTCTCCCTCAGTTCCTGTGTTATTCTCTCTGTGGCTTATTGTTTTGCTGTGAACTTAATACTTTATGTTTACCGCAGTTCAGCGCCTGGGTCTTTCCTCTCTGCCCCGAGGGGCAATTCATGACATTCTTATCATCACACCTTTAGGACAGATGTCTGTGCAGGGGATGCACATCTTGATTCGGTTCTCTTCCACTTCCATCTTGTTGCTGGGACATGCTCTCACACAGGAACTGTGATCCACCACAAAGTTATCTGACAAAAACACAGCAGTGATCAGAGTATTAGATGGCATCACCAATGCAAACATTAATAACATGGGACTGATTCCATATATCCTAGAAGAAACCCTTCAAATTCATCGTATTTTAATCACATTTGTGTAATGATGAAAACTAATGATGTAGGACTACACCGCTCAGAAACAGCCATGAATCAGCGGCGTACTTGTGAGCAGAGATGCGAAAGTGGGACTGGTGTCTGCTCATTTGACGATCAGTGGAACTTGAACATGCAATCTGTCGATGGAGCTCGACTTTTAATGTGCACTGCACTCTTAACTCTGTAGCCATGAAGGAAAGAGCAAAGATTTGCCTTCTCAACTGCCAGAAGCCGAAGCAGATGGCGCTGCAACTAGTTGATTGAGATACACAATTTATTTATGTTTGATTTATGTTGGGCGTAATTTATCCTGACTTGAAATAATTGTCTGGAGTCCAAATTAGGGATTGACAAGAGGATAAATGTCTCTCCAATAGACACCCGTGCACACATCATACAGCTTAATTATGAGCATGATTATGAGCATCTATGTTACTGCACTTGCAACACTGCAATGCTCCGATCTGCAGCCGCAGCAGTGGGGGTGGACGTGGTGTTCGGCCGGACTTACGTGGACATTTCTTGACGCAGAAGGCTCCATAGGTGTACTTGGCCCGGGGGTTGTGCTCTAACTGGAAGGACGTGGGGTTGTACACGAATGGCTGAGGGCACTGGGTCACACACGCACCACTGTCGTTGAAATTGGTGCACGCCTGCAGTGAGCACAAAACTACAGTGAGGCAGAGAGGCGGGGGGTGGGGGGTGAAGGAGGATTACAGCAGCATTTCATTTTCATGCCGGATTATGACACAAGAATCATGCCGCCATCCGGTGACTCTTTGAACGCCAAATCAGAGAAAAAATTGGAGCCATTGATCCGCAGCCATGATGTAAATGGTGAAATGTTTGTCCCATAAACCTCTTAAGTGATTTGTCGTCTGCGGCCACAGGCAGAAATGGCCATAATTGAATTGGATGAGCCCTTCTGTGAAATACAGCTACAATATCATCCCCGGTGGTGCATGAGTACGCCACACACAAGCTATTGAAACAGGTAGAAGTTGAGGCGACAAAAAGGATATTAATTATGAGACCAAATCACCAATTTGCTCGTTAAAATGAGGAGACTTCTACAGCCCTGCAAAATGAAAAACAGTCAGTCAGCAGATAAACAGCGTGAATCATTTCTGGCAAACGAGTGTTGCTGAAAAGATATGAAATGGAGACAGAGAACGGGCGTAGAAAGGGAGAGAAATAAAGTAAAGCGAGAGACAACTAGACAGAGTGTGCATGTGTGAGCGTGGCGTGTTTGTGTGCCGACGTACGAAGCAGTCGGTGTCCTTGGGGCCCGAGCAGCCGCCGGCGCACTCACGGTGGCAGCAGTCGCTGACGTAAGGCCCAAAGCATCGACCGTCACACTGCTCTGCACACACCGTTTTTGTCACTGCCCAGAAAGGGAAAAGAGTGGATTTTAAAGGTCTGGCCAGACACACACACAAACATATACAGACACTTTTAGAAAGAGACAATACCACCACCCTCAACCTTCATATCAAACCAGTGCTGCTCACAGTCATCAGGCAGAACCAAATTAGGGGCTTCAGCAACCCAAAGGTCAGGCGAGCGGGTTTTTGATCATAGGGTCAGCAGTTTGAAACCCCAGACGGGCTTTAAAAATACGGCACAATGTATTCTGTCTCAATAACCTCCTTGAAGGAGCCTCTTACCCTTGAACCGCTCCAGCTTCACTTCAGCTGAAAACAGTAGTTTGCAGCTCCCAGGTATAAAACTAAGGTGAAACTTCGTGACAGGGAGCTCACTTGGTTTCCCCTTGATTAGAAAAGCTTTTTGGGGAAAAAAAAAAGAAGATGCCCAGTGAGTTTCACAGATTCACCATATCTGTGTTTATACAATGGGTGTTTTCAGCCAAGTGAGCCAACTGGCCAAAGACACCATCCAACTGTCACTGATTCCCAGAAAGCCTGTGGTGCCAGCTCTTCTAACCAGGGACGTATTTACTGCCTTTCTCTGTTCCATTTTCTTGCAAAACTGGCTTTAAGTAACTGTCACTGGTGCACTAATGGAGCCTGCACCTATTACATCAAAGTTGCACCAATATTTGTGATGAAAAACAGTCTCCCACACATTAGCAGCAAAGTATGAGCTATATCAGCCAGCAAGCCAGCAGGAGCCTGAAGCTGAGGCATTAAAAACTGCTGTGCTCACTCACTGCTGAGTTGAGACCATAATGATGCAGTACTGGGGGGGAAAGGGTTCTGTAGACTATTATATGTATGCTGTTGGCCCCTTACAACATCAGCTGAACTTCGCACAATCATATTGTGCCAAACACAAACATTTCTCTACCTAGATTCCCTTCTTTGACATATTTAATTTACTTACGTTTAACAATTTCATCTTTATTACACATCGACATCCTTGCAGCTATCCATTTATTTGCCAGAGCACAGCCATAGGCTTAGTCTGGGGTGGTCTTGGGTTTGTAAAAGAAGATTTAACCAATAACAGATGTGTGCAATATTGTCACAAAGCCTGAAAATATGTCAAAACAGATTACAGGAGATTACAGATTATGTTAAATCAGACTGTAGTAGCTTTAATTTTCCTCACAGCAGACCACTGTGCCTCAAAATTGATTCATCAAAATTAGCTTAACCTAGATTTCTGTACTGAGGTCTATTGTTTCATTTTAATAGAATAGAATTTCTAGTAAAGCCCTTCCTTAATGCCAAGACATATAGGCCATTATAAATTAACAGGGGGCTTAAAGTTAAATATTTAAATCAAGATTGACATGTTAGTGTTCTCTCTCAGAATCAGAAACAGGTCATATTTCAAAGACGAGAAATAAAAACTTCTAGTTTGTGTAAAATGAAAATAATGCCCTCTAGAAGATTAATTCCTTCTCAGTTATTTTGTGCTGTGATTGAAACTTACACAAGCATCATAACTTGAGTATGTGCAGAGTTAAGGCATGGTGAGCCTGGCTTACTGTTGCTATGCTAAGCTAACCAAGAAAAACAGCCACGTCCATTCTGTTCAGTTACTTTCACCTGGCATTACAATCCCAGTCTTTCATGACCTTTCTCTCACGTTTAGTAATAATGAGTTTCTTCCAGCTGACTTGTTATTGTAGTTAAAACCACATCTCATCCTCCTACCTTGTCCCATTTTTCTTTTTTCTGGCTTCTGGTGATTAGGGATGTCTGTTACAGCGAAGTCAGAACAGCTGAATGTGTCTCATTCAACCATCAGCCGCTGAGCAGTTGTTTTTGAGAGACAGGCAGCACTGTGACACGCCTGCATGCCCGACGACCACGTGTGACCACACCAGCTCAGAATCGTCACATCCAGCTCCCACGGTACACCTCCACGATCGGCTCAGACCGGCCACAGGACCTGTCGATGAGGCGGTCAGACTGCACAACAGGCAGATTTCAGTCCAGACAGTCAGAAATCGCCTGAGAGAGGCAGACCGCCGGTCCAGGCAGCTACACAGGGGTCTCGACCTCATTGCAGCCTATCATCAGAATCGACTTGCATGGGCCAACTGTCACCATCGTTGGACACTTGCAAGGTGGAAGACAATACTCTATAGCAAGAAATCACACTTTCAACTCTATCATGCCGATGGCAGACACTGCTTGTGGTGACATGTGAGTCAACGTATCACTGATGTCAATGTCATGCATCCAGTGGCACGTGGCGGTGCAAGTGTCATGGTTTGGGCAGGCATTATTGACAGCAACCTGAACTGGCAATGGTACTGGGATGAAACTTTCAGACCCATCATCATGCGGTTCGCGTGCCTGCATCAGATCACATTCCAGCATGACAATGCCTGACCACACACTGCCAGGATTTGCATGAAGTTCCTGAAAGATTATAAAGATGTCCCTGTTTTTAATTGGCTGGCATATTCATCCAACATGTCTCCAACTGAACACCTTTTGGACATTCTGGATCACCGTGTGCAATGTGCTCCAGCTTCAGAAAAGGCATGCCAGCCCAGCTGTGTGTAGCACTCCAGGAGGATTGGGATAATATTCTGCAGGCCATATCGACAACCTGGTGAACTCTATGCACCGGAGGTGTAGGGTTCTGCTTGATGCCAATGGTGGACATGCTCGGACATGCCAATGGTGGACATGCAACCCTGACTGCTGATCACTGAGTGTTCATGCCACCATAATTCATGAATTGCTCACAGAAAAGTGAAAATGTTGACGGAAAGTTAAGGCAAATTGTTAAAAGAACATTTCTGAGTTCCACAGGTAAACTTTTTGCCAAGAGTTTCTTCAAATAATCTTTTGTTCAGAAATGCCCAGTATTCTGCCTTCTTGGAACTTCAGTAGAACAACTGAGTTCTTTGAAGAACCAGCTAGGATATGCAAAGAACCTCTAAATAAAGAGGTTCTTCAGTAAGCATTGGCATTGGGGTGGAGGATGCGGTCATCTTCCTCCTTCACCGTTCTCTGTTCCACCTGGAGAAGCCCGGGAATACGGTGAGGATCATGTTCTTTGACTTCTCCAGTGCTTTCAACACCATCCAACCGATGATCCTGAAGGACAAGCTGCTGTGCGCAGGGGTGGACCAGCACCTGTCATCATGGATCCTGGACTACCTCACAAACCGGCCACAGTTTGTGAGAACCCGGGACTGTGTGTCCGACACAATCATCGGTAGCACGGGGGCCCCCCAGGGAACGGTTTTGGCTCCCTTCCTGTTTACCCTTTATACTGCGGACTTCTCACACAACACAACACACTGCCATCTACAGAAGTTCTCTGATGACTCTGCGATCGTTGGCCTCATCTCCAACGGAGATGAAGCTGAGTACAGAGGACTTATCCAGGACTTTGTGGACTGGTGCCATCGGAACTGCCTCCAGATCAATGCGAGGAAAACTAAGGAGCTGGTGGTGGACTGCCGCAGGCAAGGACAACCCCTCACAGCACCAGTAAATATACAGGGAACAGACATCGAGATGGTGACATCCTACAAGTACCTGGGTGTTCATATGAACAATAAACTAGACTGGTCACACAATACTGACGCACTCTACAAGAAGGGACAGCGCAGGCTGTTCCTACTGAGGAGACTCAGGTCTTTTGGTGTACAAGGGGCGCTGCTGAAGACATTCTACGACACGGTGGTGGCATCAGCCATCACTTTTGGAGTGGTCGGCTGGGGCAGTGGTATTACAGCAGCTGATAGGAAGAGACTGAACAAACTGATCAAGAAAGCTAGCTCTGTCCTGGGGCAGCGCCTTGACCCAGTGGGGGAGATGGGAGAGAGAAGGATGATGGCTAAACTGTCTTCTCTGCTGGAGTCCGAGTTCCACCCTATGCAGGACACACTGAATGTACTAAGGAGCTCATTTAGCAGCAGACTACATCATCCTAGGTGCACAACCGAGAGGTTTCGCAGGTCCTTCCTACCTACGGCTGTCAGACTGTACAACCTAAGCAGGGCTGCTCGCAGAGATAGCAAAAAGATGTGACAACCTAATAGTATTGAATGCAAAAGACGCAATAGACTTACACAATTGTCCCCTCCGGTATACAACTAGGAAAAGACCGGTAGCTACGGAGGGTGACAATATGTATGGGTACATTATCATACCATGTAGGATAACTAAGTAGACGGTTATGCTGTTTCATTCCATCTAGCTACAATGCTCCGCACTGTGTGTGTTTATATATTTATACATTTATTCCATCTTGCTACAATGCTCCGCACTGTGTGTGTTTATATATTTACATATTTATTCCATCTAGCTACAATGCTCCGCACTGTGTGTTTATATATTTATTCCATCTAGCTACAATGCTCCGCACTGTGTGTTTATATATTTATATATTTATTCCATCTAGCTTCAACGCTCCACACTGTATGTGTGTTTATATATTCACATATTTATTCCATCTAGCTACAATGCTCCGCACTGTGTGTCTATATATTTATGTTTATATGTACATATGTATACTCGCTGCTCTTGTTTTTTTCTTGCCTTCTGATTGTTGCTCTGAGTGTTGCTATCCCTGTGTTGTTGCAATCCTGGAATTTCCCCATTGTGGGACTAATAAAGGCTTATCTTATCTTATCTTATCTTATCTTAAGCAATGGTTCTGCTAAGAACCATAGAGCTATGTGAAGACCTTCTTTCTCTGTGTGGAAACAAAGCAAACCATGGTTCAGTTTGATGCAGACCACCTCTTTTGTTTTTGTCTGCTTGGTCTGTATTGTGGTTCGGAGGATGTTTCACACTTTAAATTTTCATCCAGATCAAATGGAAAAGTCCGAAACTCTTGACACAAGGGGCTGGTTGTTGGAGTAGCCTAAAGAAAGCCTAAAAAAAGTGTTCTACATCAGATTCAAACTCTAGTCCCCTTGGTGAAAACATTTTCAATTTCAGAACCGGATGGCATACTCACAGGTTTGACACTGGTCTTTCTGGTCACCCCAGCAGCGTCCATTGCACGAGCGATGGCAGCGCCTGCCTACAAATCACACAAACAAAAGTCCTCAGCATCAGACAAACTCCAGATGTAGTTTTGACACAAACACATACTGAAGAATCTGCCCCCACACATGTCAGACCCTTAATTGTTCACTCACGCTTAAAACTTCACAAACTAATGACAGTGACAGATCTGTCTAATCTTCTCTGCTCAGCCAACAATGGATCCAGAGCCACTGTGGTGACTTGTGGCCTGTTGGGAACATAAGCAGGAGAGACAGGCTTCTTCACCCTTCCGTCACACGGCAAAGTTGAACCTGACAGAGCACTCACAGCCTTCGCCTTCCAGTGACCCATCATCAAGACTTAATTGACTATGGGTTAATTACAGAGTAAGTGGAATAGTGTGACAGACTGACACCCAGCCTCTGCAGCCACTCCCACTGTGGGGTTGTTAATGTTAAATACTGATTACAGCTTGGCAAAGGGCCCCAATTTGGCAACCTCCACTCCCACACACACATTCTCTTGTCATTTTTTGCCCACCTCCTCTGTTCTTTGTCGCTTTTTTTATCCCCCCTTCCTCCTACAGCAGTGGCATCTAATCAACAGAACAGCAATCTTTCACATATATTGTACGTAAAAATGTCATCTCTGATTGTTGTTTTTGACCAATCGTCTTTGCTTTTATCATGTTCCTGCTGTAAAGTGTGAGGAAGGGTAATTTTTGCCTTTTTTTCAGAGATCCTCCCGACACAGCTGTCCCTATTGTCACCCTGACATGTTTTACAATGAATGACCAAGACAAACTTCACCGCCTTCCACGTCTATCCTCATCAAATGAGCAAAAGCATCATGCACAGATGTGCGGGCAAAAGTTGGAAAATGTTCTCTTTCCCCAGCCTGTTCTAATGGCGCAGAATATCCACCAGACAGTGGTGGCTGTTGTGTCCCATGTGGAAGCATCTGAGGGACAGCGGGGATCATGACGGAGGCGTCGAGGGAAGCGGGCAGCTTCAAACCAGCCGTCGGATTTGGTTTAAAAGAGAGTGCGGCAGACAGCAGCTCCACGGGCCTTGCTGCAGAGCCGCTACCACACAGCCACAATGGAAAGGTTGACATGTTGATCTAACATTATGTGATTTAGCTTCCAAATGACCGCTAGGCAAACGGAAGGAATTAAAAAGGACGGCACGTGATTGCTGCCTGGGGTCACTGAGCGTTTCACCAAGACAGCCACTGGTTCCACTGGCGCCATACTCACACACGAGGTTGCTGTTGTTGGACGGCACCACCAGCAGCTCAGCCTGGGGGTTCTTGATAATGTCACGCCAGTGGATGGTGTCTGTGTGACACAGGAACTTGTTCTGGTCAACATAGACGCCCCCATTCAGTATCTCTGCACAAGGAGAAACAAAAAGAGGAAGGGGACGACAAATGAGCACATAGCTGTGGATATATGGTACATGTACATGATGGCAGGAAATCAATACTTCAAGGTTATGGTTTCTTTGTTTCAAAGTACTGCCCTGCATCCCCAGAGTGCAGCCAAGCATGACGATGACTGCTATTGACAAATGCACGCAGAGTTTCTATGGCGTGTCCAAAGACGCCAATGTCTTTTTTATTATCACATTAGTAATGGATTTTATGTGCAAAATAAACAGGCAAGCTTTTAAACAAACTCATTCTGCATGCCGGCTGGATTTCCTAATTATGTGCTGAGTATTAAATAATTTCATTTAGCTTCCAAGTTTGGGGGACTTAATGAGTTTGAATGTCACGGGAAGACACTAGACACTTGTGTTAATTAAAATTCAAATAGTAAAACTGGGGCAGATATAGCTTTTGATAATTTTGAAATAGCTCTTGTCAAAAAGCATTTATGATTAAAGTGAGTTTGTAACTATTCTTGCTCTATAGTACATTAAAATTTACCTCAAGGTGAGAATAAGAGCCAACGTTAAAAAGGAAACAAAAGTTCTACTTCTTTTTTCAGATGTTTTCTGCTTCATAGACTTTAGTCCAGAGTGTCTTTGGGTTATGGTATTGGAGGCACAGGACAGATCCTGTTTATTAGTGTTTATTAGGCTCATTTTTTTGCTATTTTATTTTCTATTTTCTATTTTCCTATTTTATTCTTTTATGATCTCTGTATTTGTCATCCAAAAGTGTGCTGTAAAACGCTGAGTGACACCAAGGATTCAGGGAAGTCTAAATGGGTGGACAGCGTGTTCTTTGTGATTAGAATATACTGACATGTCAAGACCTCGTGCAATTACGTCCTGCAGATATGTGCTTCCAACTCATGTGCTCATCAGATGGTAACTTGTCTGTGCTTGTGTGTACATTCTCCTGGATATAAAAGGGGGTCGTCTCCAAGCGACCCATGCACACTCTGACCATGCACACTCATGCACACTCTTTATCGTTGTTCTTACTTGTATGTCAATCTCTTGGCCAAGAGATTAAAAGATCCATTTTTGCTCATACCTGGTTTGTCTCCTCTCGTTACTGAACTCAGCATTTAACGTAGTATTTTTCTAACAAAGGCACTCTGAATATAGTGAAATCTTCCCATGATGAATGTGCCATTTGGCTTCGTATAGTGATGCACTCGGTGGTGGCATTATTAATGCTGTCCACGGATATTGCGTAACAACAGGATTGCTTCTGTGATACCCCCTTTACACAGGGGTGGAGATCGTTGAGAGATCTGGCCAATTTTTGAACTATCAATGATCTTCAGCGATCTCCAAGAGCTGCCACTCAGTCCGAAACACACAAGGATCTCCCAAATGATCCCAAAGATCAAAACTTGTTCCAATCTCTCACCGATCTTGGTGCTGTGTAAAAGGGCCCTAAGTGGTGAGTTTAATGAAAATCCACAATCTTTTTCTACTTCTAACCAAGTAGTTTTAGTGTGTAACATAACCAACTAGTGTAAAAAAGGCAAAAAAGAGAAGACAGACCACAGTTTTGAGCCACCAGGACCTCTCTAACCTCCATGTGAGAACTTTGTGGCTCTTTTAAAAGAAGATATTCAGCTCCACACATGGATATGAACAGCTGTGACCAAGACTCGATATTTTTGTGGCAGGAGTGGAACAAGAACATGTTGGAAATATGTAATGGAAACAACCTTTTTTTTTCCCCCTTGTCCTGTCAGGCAGCTAGGTGAGCAGAACAGAAATCTGCTTCCTTTATTGTGCCAGACACATTTACTTTGCAAAAAGGGGCTTTACACAGTACATATATATGTACTGTATTTTGTTATAAATTCCTCTTGTAATAACCTTTAATACTTTATTTAAATTGTTCCACCAATGAAGGACCCGACCAGGGGGGGGGGGGGGGGGGGGGCAGACAAAGAAGACAAACAAACTAACACAAACAGAAGACAGACTGTTTCTTCCACTGAAGAGGTCTCAACACGAGTCTGGTATTTGGACCTGTTAAAGGACAGACATACATGTGTGTGCATATGTGTATGTGTGTATGACAGCGTGCACAAAATAAGTGTGTGCATGTGAGTGGTTTGTCAGGAAACATACGAAAAGGGCAGTCAATCACAGCAACCCCCCCCCCCTTTTCCCCCAGAAACCCCAAGCAAGCAGGACTACGTCACCAACCCCCACAGAGCACAAATCAGCCAGGCATCCACCCCAGGAGGGACGACTGAGGGAGGCCGGGCCGCCAAACAACCATTTTTACTGTTTTTTTTTTTTTTTTTACTATGACATCAACCGTAGACATGCAGTAAGTGTTTAGTAAAATACAGACATCTTTATACCACACTGCTCACACGTGTCCTCTATCAAAGCAGGAGCCGACTCACCAAAGTCAGCGGCGGCCTCCCTCTCCAAACCTTAATAGCAAAAATATGTTTCTTTCAAGGACCAGTGCCCTTAACAGATGCCTGAGCATGGAGTGTGATAATAAATTCTAATCCCTCTCCGTGTTTCTAATCCAGGTTTTGGATATAGACACTGAATGAAATGATCCTGCAGTAATCCACCCCATCTCCCTGAGCTGTGACCCAAAGCAGACGGCAAACAACCCCCCACCCCCCCACCACCAGCACCTCTTTCTGTGGGACACCGGCTGACTGCATAATCTAACCCAGTTCAGGGATTTAGATGCAATCACATTGTCTCTCTCTCTCTCTCTCCCTCTCCCTCTCTCTCCTTGAATATGATTCCATGAAGTACTTGTTAAAATAAATGAAATTTAAGAATAAAAAAAAACAAAACAGTAACAATGTGCTGCAGATTAGGACTGGATTATCTGAAGGTAAAGAAGGGCACTGTCTCTCCAGGGCAGATTATTAACAGCATGTGCGGATGATTCAGTCGCTCCGAAGCGCACACAGGAAGCTAATCATTACCATCCGACACCCTGATTAAGGAAGTGGGCCTTGGTGGAGACGGGGACATTTATTCAAAACCCTCTTAGAGGTGACATGGCGCTCCGTCTGCCTGCTGAAAGCATCACAGCCGCAGCTTCGTGTAATCGTGTTCCCGTCACAATGGACGATTTATCAGGGCAGTGTTTTACAGTCAGAGATGATGGCCAAAAAAGGGATGAGCTTAGGGGGATAGTAGGTGGACTGCACTGTCAGCATGCTTTGATATCTTTTAACTGTTCCCCCAAACTTCTGTGAAACTGACAGGCGGTCCATCACCTTCAGCACTCCTATAAACTACAGTGTGGTAGCCCTCAAGTACCCTAGACATGATTCAAGGCTCTGCTCCAAAGATCCTTAAATAAACAATATATTTGTTCCAAAAAAAGGATGACTGGGAGCAAAATTACAGGGTTTAGACAAGGTTTACTTCTCAGGCTGATGCTTCTTTTTAACGTGGCTCAACACTTCAATCAATCAATCAATCAATCAAACTTTATTTGTAAAGCACTACTACAGCTGATACAAAGTGCTGTACATCAGGAATAGATAAAATCAAAAGGACATAAAAGACAGTAAAATGCAACTAAAAAGGTATAAAACAAAACAAGTAAAAATGACAATCATATAATAAAAGCAATAAAACAAGTACAATCAATGTCTCATGCTGGGTTGAAGGCCAAGGAGTAAAAATGAGTTTTAAGATAAGTTTTAAAAGTGGACAGTGAAGGAGCCTGTCTAATAGGCAAAGGAAGATTGTTCCATAGTTTAGGAGCAGCAACAGAAAAAGCTCTGTCCCATCTGAGCTTCCGCTTTGATTTTGGTATCTCCAGGAGCAGCTGACCAGCTGACCTGAGAGACCGAGCAGGAGGATAAAAAAGAAGAAGGTCAGAGAGGTAAGGCGGGGCAAGGCCATTCAATGATTTAAAAACAAATAAAAGAATTTTAAAATGAACCCTAAAGTGCACAGGCAGCCAGTGGAGGGAAGCTAAAATAGGTGTAATGTGGTCCCTCTTACGTGTTCCAGTTAAAAGACGTACAGCTGCATTCTGAACCAACTGGAGACGTGCGAGGGAAGACTGGCTGACCCCAAAATAAAGTGTATTACAGTAATCCAGCCAAGATGTGATGAAGGCATGGATTACTGTCTCAAAGTGCTGTTTAGAGAGAATGGGTTTAACCTTTGCCAGTTGTCTTAAATGAAAAAAGCTGCACTTCACTACTGCAGCAATTTGATGATGTAGTTTAAAATCACTGTCCATCTTAAAACCCAGATTAGTGACAGTTGGTTGGACAAATCCTGTCAAGGGGTCCAGGTCAACGGCGGGGGTGGGGGGGGGGGTGACTCACAGGAGCCACTGAACACAAGGGCTCCTATACGGGGTGGACTGTTGCTTGTCTCTACACAGAGACTTCTCCAGAGTTTCTGATTGATGTTTTATTTCATGTCAAAACACAGACTCAGCAGATGTCATCTCAGAGAGAGCAGCAGCATCCATCCATCCATCTTCTACTGCTTATCCAGAGGCCCGGGTCACAGAAGCAGCAGCTCAAGCAGAGAAGCCCAGACTTTCCTTTCCCCAGCCACCTGCTCCAGCTCTTTAGAGAGGATACCAAGGGGTTCCCAGACCAACTGGGAGACATAGTCTCTCCAGCGTGTCTTGGGTCTGCCCCGGGGTCTCCTCCCAGTGAGACATGTCCGAAATACCTCAAGTGGGAGGCGTCCAGGAGGCATCCTAATCAGATGCCCATACCACCTCAACTGACTCCTTTCAATGTGGAGGAGCAGCGGTTCTACTCTGAGCCTCTCCCGGATGACTGAGCTCCTCACCCTGTCTCTGAGGGTGAGTCCAGCAATCCTACGCAGAAAGCTCATTTTGGAGAGCAGCAGCATCTCAGGATTTATAGGAGCTGTGTTTGGCTTTAAAAACCTGTAGTAAGGTACAGGTGGCAATGCAGGAATAAAATGAAACAAGGGTAGAGTAACATTCTTGTCAACCTGTGACTACATTTTTTCCCCTCATCAATGTATTTTTTTCTTTTTTATGTTTTATTATATCAGATTAGATTTGAGGTTTAAAAATACTCCCTCCAGTGGTATTAAGATGTAGGATACAGCTCTAACAAACAAACAAAACATAACCTCGGTAAAAACCTGGAAACTATGAAAAGCATGGATGGTATTGGGTAGAAGTAGCAGAACTTCTGCTGTAAAACGGTGTTATTACAGCGCAAGTTTTGAGAGGCATAGACTAGCTGCTGTATTTTCTTTTAAGTAATAAAGTTAAATTCCAGTGAAACCAATTAGATGTTGGTTTTCTATCAGTATTTCTCCTCATCACCAAGTTTTGGGAACACTTAAATACTGTCAGTCTGATGCAGTGAAATGTTCACCTCATGGCAGTGAAACATGGAGAATATCCGATTCAGTTATAAATGGCAGTTTTTTCTCTCTCCCAGAAACAAGCCCATGCACATCCAGTCCTCGCTCATTAGTTTGGTTTTAAACAAGAACGTCAAAGAGCTAAATTTGAAGCTTCAAAAGGGGAGACGTCAGAGGCGGGGAGACCAAACTGTACAGATGTCCATGTTTATGAGTGGTTCCACTATCAAAAAAAGAAAATATACCCTGTCGGCTTACTAGGCGAGTTTATTTTCAAATCAGCCTTCTTTTATACCTTTGTGAAATTCTTTTTAAACGTGTTTAACAGAAATGTTGATAACTGAAAACAAACTGTGACAAAGCGGCACCGTTGTTGACAGCAGTCACATCAGTGAGGGCGGACGAAAATGTTCCCTTCATGAGCAAACATATGGAATTGCATTAAGACTGATATCAGTCGTCTTCATGCCTGACATGCTTGTGATATGTATACTGTGATTTATGCTGGTTATGTTTTTAAAAAGGGAATTCATGTTTATGAAAAAGCAACAAAGTACACATTTACAGTTCGCTTTGTCTGCAATCTGAATAAAAACCACCCATTTCCAAAGTGTCATCAGCTGTTAACACACAATACAAACCACACATTTTAAAATGAATATGAACATTGCTTCAGCTCACATATTTTCTGGTTAAATGGACTTCTGTTAATGTCAAAAAGTGTTACCCCAAAGTATCTTTTATAATTACAGCTCTACAGGTGACCTTCAGAATAAAGCTGTGCTTTGATGGACTTTGCAGCCTTTTAAATGCAGTACAAGAGTGCACTCATCCTCCCTGTGATTGCCTGTGTCTGTATACCAAAGTACTCAGTTCTGCCGGGTGCTCTGCTGGGCGACAGGCGTCCCAGTGATGCTACTTTACGTGTGCACGTGGCCGCTTCGGGCCCTGTTGCCATATGGTGAGGTCATGTTTGGCTCAAGACTGCTTCTGGTGTTGCATTTTGCTACAGGCCTCTTGGCAGCAAAAGAAAGTGTCAAACCATGGGGTGAGGTGGGGGGTTCGCCAAGCAAAAGTTAAAGTGTCATGTTGAATCAGAGACTTGATTTGGTGCAGAACAGCACGGAGGATAGGAGGAGATCGCCAGAAGAGAACATTTGGTGAATTATGTTCAACGCAAAATGAAGGACTGAAAGAATAATTTAATGACCCTACCACTTTGAAATAATTTACTCCGTTTCATCTTCCTCCTCCTCCTCCTCCCAAGTCTGACATGCTCCATTGCCCCATATAAAGAAGTGAGCTTGTTATTTTGGCATTGGGAATACTCAAAGGGCTACAGAGTTCCAGCAATAAGATGGGGATTTGTTATAACTTATTTTCATTTTCTAATTGTTTAAGTAGTGTAAAAAAACAGCTAAATGAATAAATAAATAGACATTTACACAGAGCTTTAAACTTCTTCCAACAACAAACAGAGACTTAATTATGTGCTTTGTCAGCCTTTTCTAAAATCAGATGTACTATTTGTTTAAACAAACCAAGAACAGCTGAAAAATGAAACACAGTCAAAACATGAAGTTCCTGAAATTACCACCGGAGGCTGACTCCAAGAATGAACCAATCGTAATAGATTACCAGGTGACACTTTACATGCAGCAACGCAATGCAAGATTTTCATCTGTTCTACACACAGTGGTGTGAAAAAGTGTTTGCCCCCTTCCTGATTTCTCATTTATGTTTGTCACACTTAAATGTTTCAGATCAAACAAATTTAAATATTAGACAAAGATAACACAAGTACAACACAAAATGCAGTTTTTAAATGAAGGTGTTTATTATTAAAGGAAAAAAGATCCAAACCTACATGGTGCTGTGTGAAAAAGTGATTGCCCCCTAAACCTAATAACTGGTTGGGCCACCCTTAGAAGCAACAACTGCAATCAAGTGTTTGCAATAACTGGCAATGAGTCTTTTACAGCACTGTGGAGGAATTGTGGCCCACTCATCTTTGCACAACTGTTGTAATTCCGCCACACTGGAGGGTTTTTGAGCATGAACCGCCTTTTTAAGGTCATGCCACAGCATCCCAATCAGATTCGGGTCAGGACTTTGACTAGGCCACTCCAAAGTCTTCATTTTGTTTTTCTTAAGCCATTCAGAGGTGGACTTGCTGGTGTGTTTTTGGATCATTGTCCTGCTGCAGAACCCAAGTGCGCTTCAGCTTAAGGTCACGAACAGATGGCCGGACAATCTCCTTCAGGATTTTTTGGTAGACAGCAGAATTCATGATTCCATTTACCACAGCAAGTCTTCCAGGTCCTGAAGCAGCAAAATGTCCCCAGACAATCACACTACCACCACCATATTTTACTGTTGGTATGATGTTCCTTTTCTGGAATGCTGTGTTACTTTTACACCGGATGTAATGGGACACACAACTTACAAAAAGTTCAACTT
Source organism: Pholidichthys leucotaenia (assembly GCA_020510985.1). Taxonomy (NCBI): domain Eukaryota; kingdom Metazoa; phylum Chordata; class Actinopteri; order Cichliformes; family Pholidichthyidae; genus Pholidichthys; species Pholidichthys leucotaenia. The sequence goes on along the minus strand of CM035845.1, from coordinate 31,460,838 downwards.
TTGTCTTGTCAGTCCACAGAGTATTTTCCCAAAAGTCTTCGGGACCATCAAGATGTTTTCTGGCAAAACTGAGACAAGCCTTTATGTTTGTTTTGCTCAGCAGTGGTTTTCATCTTGGAACTCTGCCATGCAGGCCATTTTTGCCCAGTCTCTTTCTTATGGTGGAGTTATGAACACTGACCTTAACTGAGGCAAGTGAAGCCTGCAGTTCTTTGGATGTTGTTGTGGGGCCTTTCGTGACAATGGACGCTCTGTACAGGCCAAGGGGTCCACGATGAAGAGACAGAGTCTCTCCCGCCATTACCCTTTATACCCCTGGTGACACCACCACCAGAAAGGTGGGTCATCACCTCCCACTACACCCAGTGTGCTACGGCCACCATATTAGTACACCACATTTTCCCCTCCCTGAAGAAAAATGCCAAGCACACAGATTTGGCCCTCTCAAATTTAAACCCTACTCGTTGCTCTCTTCTCCTATGGACGCCCCTCAGCCAAGCTTCTACCCTTGGTCGGACCTTGTCACCGATGTGCAGGGGAACTCGATTATGCTTCCGCAGTCCACCATGTTGTGACTGGGCCTCCCTCCCGGGTCAGGTTGGTCCACTGACCCGGTCTGAAGACCTCCTGTAGTGCCGATGTTTGGCACGCCATAGGACCGCGCCTGTTGGTCCTGCCCCATTCTTTTTTCCTTTGACTCCAGCAGCCATCCTCCCGGCCATCCCGCTGTGCTGTCCAGTTCCCACATCCAGAGCAACCTGGACACTGGCATTGGGATCCTCCCATGCTGGGTCTCCACGGCACCAGTCCTCATCACCTTCCAACATGCCAGGCCAATCACTGTCCCGTACTGCGTCATCCTCCACGAGTAGAGCAGGTCAGTCCCATATTCCACAGCCCGACCACTCTTCTCCAGCACCACAGGTGATCTTGAATCCCAGGCCATAAAACATATCACAAGCTAAGATGTTCAACCCCGAAGCGGTCACCATGAACTGGACTCCGGTCATCATCGCCGACTTGTACCGCGCTGTCAGCGCCAGTGATACCAAAACGTTCATCTTGTTTCCTCCCTAGCCAAAACACGGCACCGTGAACTCCCTCAAACGGTAATGTGGGAACAGCCTCCTCACAGTGGGCAAGTTCAGCACCGAGGCCACCGCTCCCGTGTCCACCAACAGTGAAACTTCCACGCCGTCCAGCAACACATTCCAGCAGATGTACCCATTTGTGCTTGGGGAGATAGTATAAATAACCATGGGATCCAGAGCGGGGAAATCTGCTCCACATCTTCAGTCCTCCCGCTCAAAATTCTTGCAGGCTCTGGCGAAGTGATGCAGAAGACCGCATTTGCTCCATCGCTTGCCCTTCGCCGGACACTCTCTTGCCTTATACCGGTGCCTTGCGGTCCGGCAGCCATAACATTTTGGCGTACCTGGGGCGGAACTAATCTTCACAACGGTGGCATATTCTTCTTCACTCATGCCGTCCTTGTTGTCCGAGCCCACAGCCAGCATCTTCCAACTTGGTTCTCCACGCCTCGACGTGTCTCTTTTACGGAGGTCTTCAGACAGTTTTTCCACTGCCTCGCACTGCTTCGCTATTTCAATAGCTGTGACTAACGTCAGTTCACCCGGGTAGGTCAGGAGCCTCGACCGTGCTGCAGAACAAAGAGCACGCTCCGCTAACTGATCACGGACCATTTCTTCCTCCAGGGCTCCAAAGTGGCACTCTCCCGCCAGTTGATGTAGGTGTGCGACAAAGCGCTGTACCGACTGTCCCGTCCGCTGGTGGCGCTGCCGAAACTTAATTCGCCGGACTATGATGTTCTCAGGGGGCGAAAATAGCATGCCATTAGCTCCTCATAATTATCGGCCTACCTCAAAAAGAGTAATATAATCATACCACTTCACAGGACTATCGAGGGATGAGAAGATGACCTTAAATGTGGCCTCGCAGACAGTGGCTCTGTTAATTAGCTCTGCTGGTAAAATGCTAATGCTGTGTAAACAAATAAAAGCTCTGAGATGTGTCAATGTTTCCACCGCAATAAAATCGGTTGCATTTTGTTAAAATATGTTGGATATAATGAAATTTACCTCAGAGCAGACGAAGAATCTAGTCAGAGCCACAAAGAACCACAACACCGTGCTTGGGTGTTTTAACGTCGGGGTAAATGTTGTTTTACCCCGAAATTAAAATGCTCATGCTGCTGTCATGCCATGAATGCTGGTTATTTAACTTAACACGTACAGACCTTTTCTGACAATTGTTCAAAATTTTATTGATCTATATTTTGTGATAATTTAAAAATTGATGCATGCTGAAGCAGCTAATGTAAAGTCCATAGAGCTCCAAGCAGTGCAACGAATGCAAAAAACAAAACAACACACCTATTTGATATTTTTCTTAAATCGTTAAGCCTTAGGCAGCAAACTGTTACTATTTTTTTATTTATTATTTTACTACATGCAGCCTTGCATCTGGTGACATATATAAACGTCAGATCTGTGACATTCATACAAGTGAAAACATAGCTGGTGCTCTTGTGTCTGACCTGTGTCTGTACCACCAATCACACCAACAGCCCTTTTTAGTTTTCAGTGCATGATCTATGCATTGCTGTTGAAGCCACAGTTTTAGCTGTGCAGATGATGTGAGGAGCCTCATACCACGAACAGCAGCAAGTACCAGAACTATGCAAAAACATTCAAAAATACAAAAACTGCAAGTGCTGAAATTATCTGCCACTTGACTGCAAAACAGGGATGTGGACTATACATTAAAACAAATTTAAAACACTTTTAAAAACGCTATATTAAATGCCCCACAACTCCACGCTTGCTGACTGATTAACACTACTTCAGCTGAAACCGGAAGTCGCCCCCATAATCGTTTCTACTGCAGCGCCCTCAGGAATAAGGTGGATCCTGGTTGACATAAAGACATGTCATCGCTTTCTTAATTCAGTGTTTGACTGTACAGAAGCAAGTCAGGACAGGTTAATTAAAATCTGCATAGTAAAGCAGATATATCAGTCTACAGGTTCTGTATCTGATCATTTATCAATTGCAACTTTGTAAAGCACAAATAAAACTACACAATTAAACAAGCAATGGAGTTGTTATTAAGGGTGATGAATTGACCAATTAAAGGGCTCACCACTGGTCTGAAATTAATGACTGAACACTTGAGGAAACTGATAATATTGGGGAAACGTATAAGGAAGTAACCTTTTCCGCATCCTTGGTTCTATATCCATAGTCAATATTTGGTTTATTTTCTTCTCCAGGAAGCAAAGAGTTGGGTCTAGATTGTCTTTAATTTCCAGATCACAGACAATAAGAGCAACAAACGGAGAGGAATTGAACATAATCAGAGTGCTACGACTATGTCCCTGTGACCTTTGGGTGATTATGTAAACCTGGCACAAAAACAAGAAGTACAGCACTTTTTTAAGCTTGAGACAGCAGCAGTTGTTTGAGATTTCATGGGAATATTTATTTGTATTGCTCGTCTCACACTCGGGGTAGGAAACATGCCAAAAAACAGTGTTCTGACTGTTAAGGTTGTAAAAATGATCCCCGCACCAAACTGCTTTTACAAGCCAATTAAGTGCATTTTACTGTCATTCAGCAGTGCAAAGAGGCCCTATTCTGAAGCACTTCCTCAGCAATGATGGCCCTGGCACCAATCAGCAGCCATGGCTCTATAGGGAGCCAGCTGATGAGCTTCCATCAGTGCTGCTAGCCACTTGTCCCACATCTCTTTCCCTCCCTAATTACGCTGATGAATAAGTCCGTAATAGTGATCCGTCCTCGACTGATGAGTCCACGCATTTGCCGTTATTGTCTCGTCTCGAGGGCGGGTGTGTCACGTATCACACAGCTTAAGCTGAGTGCATTCGGGCCATCCACTCTGCTCTTTTGTATTACGATCAACTCTCTGCACTTGTCACCCTCCACCCACCCTCTCCAGCATGGAAAACATTTTCTCACTCCGTTGATGGGGTGGCTTGCCGGGAATAAGTAAAATCCAGACGATCACGTTTTCCCTCCATGGGCAGGTGGGGTCAAATGCACACGTATACATAATACCACATGTTGAAAGTTCTCGGGCCCACAGGCAAGGTACAGTATCCCTATGATAATCACTTCCTGCCCAACAATGAGAAGCATCTTGGAGATCAGTTGCATCAAGTCGACAAAGCCTCGCATTTGTAGGCAGAGCTGCAAAGTTAAGCCAGAGCTTTACCTCATAAATGCCAATTAATCACTCTGTGCCTGAGAGAGAGATGCAAAGAGTGCCATGAAGTCCCGTGGGATTTTCCCCACATATAGGTTAAGCAGAATGTTCTCTCTTAGATACATTGTTAAAATTGTCGAGCTTCATATTAAATCTGGCTAAACTCTTACTCTTGCCTTTCTATGTACAGTGAGGTGAAGCCTAAAAAATATTCTTGAGGGGCAGCTGATCTGACCAAAGTTGTCATACAGAGGTACAGCCAAATTTCAGAAGGGATGGGGAAGCTGTGTAAAATGTAAAACACAGGTATGATTTTGTCATGAAAATCATTAACTGGGCTGAGGAACATTTCCAAAAATCAATGACTATGAATATAGATTCACAAAGGCAGGCTAATATACTACGATGCAAAGAAGAAGCCATACATGAGCATGATCCAGAAATGCTGCTGTCTCCTCTGAGCCAAAACTCATTTTAATGGTCTGTGCCAAAGGGGAAAGAACGTTCTATTTTAAATGAATTGGTAGTTGCAATTCTAGTTTGGAATATGGACACAGCATCCCCCAGACTAAAGAGGGACTGTGCGATTTGTTTTCAGTTGCAGCACAGCGACTCACCCTTGGCCAGGGGATCCTGCGTTCGATCCCAGCCCCCGACCAACAGTGAACTGTGTGGAGTTTGCATGTTCTCCCCGTGTCTGCGTGGGTTTACTCTGGGTTTTCTCCGGTTTCCTCCCACATGCCAAAAACATGCAAGTTAGGTTAATTGGCATCAAACTGGGGATTCTAAATTGTCCTTAGGTATGACTGTGAGAGTGAATGGTTGTCCGTCTCTCTGTGTTGGCCCTGCGATGGACTGGCGATCTGTCCAGGGTGTACCCTGCCTCTCGCCCAAAGATGCTGGGATAGGCTCCAGCCCCCCGCGACCCGAAAAGGATTAAGCGGTAGAAGATGGATGAATGAATGAATGAATGAATGAAAATCTGCATCTCTGATTGTATGGGGGTGCATTAGTGCCTATGGAACTGGCAACTGGCGCATCTGTACATGGTCACTGTTGACCTCTGACTGCTGTCCACCTCATCTGGACTGTTTTACAGTGGGGGTGGATGAGCTAAGGCTGTATTTGAGAACCTGAGATCCATGGTCCCTGTGTGGTGATGGCATGGTCATAGCTACATGAAGGGCTCCCCTGGTGCAACTGGCTGTCATGTGGCCCATGTGCCCCCAAGGCATATGTGTAGACACAGACTTTTGCACTGGGCAATGTGTAGTTTTGGCAGCATGGTGGTACAGTGATTAGCGCTGTTGCCTCACAGCTTGAAGGTTCAAGGTTTGAATACCCAGGCTGGTTGGGTGGGAACCTTTCTGTGTGGAGTTTGCATGTTCTCCCTGTGCTGTGTGGGTTTACTCCCAGGGCTCCAGTTACCTCCCACAATCCAAAGACATGCATGTTAGGTTAACTGGTGACTCTAAATTATCCTGAGATATCTGCCTGCTATAGGCCCTTAGAATAGAGGGTTAGTGTACCTACTAGACAAGCACTTTGAGTGGCTTTTGCGACTAGAAAAGTGCTATATAAGTACAGGTTCTTATCCCTTATCCCTCATTTTGTTGCAAGGGGGTAAAAATTAGCCTATTCTTTATTATACTGTATTATGCCCATATGTCGATATATCACTGAAGGGATATATATACACGACAGGGGGCTGAAAAGTTCATTGTGGTCAAATTTGACCAAATGTGGTTTATTTTTCAATATAGTCCCTCCTTCAGTCCACACACTTCTTCCATCCGTGTTGCAGCACTTGGATCCCTGCAGTTTAAAAATAAACCACATCCCCAGCCATCCTGCCGTTGTGTCCCTGGGCAAGACACTTTACCCACCTTGCCTCCAGTATCCATAACACTGGTTATGAATGTATATAAATGTTTGGTAGTGGTCGGAGAGGCCTTGGCGTAGATTGGGAGCCACGTTTATGTCAGTCTGCCACAGGGCAGCTGTGGCTACAGTAGTAGCTTACCACTATCAAGGTCTGTCTGCAGTGAATGAATAATGGACTCATTGTATGTGCTTTGAAATGTCACCTGATATGTAAAGTGCCATATAAATGTAATCCATTATTGGTCAAATTTGACCACTATGAACTTTTCAGCCTCCCCTCGTTTTGTGTGTGTGTGTGTGTGTGTGTGTGTGTGTGTGTGTGTGTGTGTGTGTGTGTGTGTGTGTGTGTGTGTGTGTGCGCGCGCGCGCGCATTTGTACAACATCCGCCCTACAACTGGGAGGCTGGGGTTCAAGTCCCGGCCGGGTCATCCCAAAGACCAGGTAAAAATGGTACTTTCCGCCTTCTAGCTTGGTGCTCAGAATAACTGAATGGGGAAAGGAAAGTTAACACACAGAGCTACCAGAGGACTGACCCCCCACTGTAGCTTTCACTACAAACGCAAACATCAGTCATCGGGATGGAATATATGTCTATAAAGCTTGGCCGTCATTTACTCTGGGGAACAGAAACACTGAAACACCACGCTGACGTTCGATTTCCACACTCCACACAAAGGCACAGCAGTTCACATACTGTGCATGCCGACAGCCGACTCCCAAACGGCTCATACTCATGAAGTCATATTTTCCGTTACCTGACAGGATACTATATAATCATGTATGACCCTGTATGGGCTGTATGACACGGAGAGAGGCACCATCCTATTGGCATGAGAATAACTTAACATAATATACAGTATATACGTATATATATATATATATATATATATATATATATATAATAGTCAGTAATCCTAGAGGGGAGAAGAAGGCTCAACTGTGTCAGATTTTTTTGGAAGGTGTTGCAGGAATCAAATTCAAAATGAATGAATGTTTGCAAAAAACAATAAAGTTTAAAAATCTGTGACACAGTTGAGTTTGGACTTGAAATATCTTGTCTTTGTAGTGTATTCAATTGAATATACATGTAGGTTGAAAAGGATGCTTAAATAATTGTATTTTGGTTTTATTTATGTTTTACACAATATCCCAACTTCACTGGAATTGGGGTTGGAAATTTTATGGTGCAGTGTCAGTAAATAATATTTTGGATAGTTTTGTTTGTGGTCCACACTCCAACTTTGACTAAATTTTAATTTATGAAGATGACATGGGAGTGAAAAAGTTGGATGACACACCACTTTTTGCATCCACTGTACAAAAGGGAAGCTTAACTTCATGGATTTTGAGAGCTGACATCTTCTCTGACTGTGTCATTTGCAGCAAGATTCATGTTGAGTTCCCACCTAAACAGCCCCCCATTACAGTCTAAGCAGCAGCACACCGTCTGTCCCCTAAATCACAGCCAAACTCCATGACAACCATTTTTAGAAATCAAGTAACGCATTAAAAATGAACTGATCAGAAAGATGACCACTTGAAGATGCATCAATGTGGCAGCAACTCCCTATGAGGACATAAACTGTTTTTGGAAAAAAAAAAATTGAGCAGCTTTCTCAATTTTCAGTTTGGTAGAGTGCTGCACACAATAATGGTGGTTGGTGAGGCTTAAAGTCTTACTGCAGCCAACCACCAAAGGGTGACTGAGATGAGTGAGTGTAACTTATTGTCATTCATTTTTGTAACTTGACTATGGTTCAAGAGTTATGGATTACTATGCATTTTTTGACCTCCAGTATTTGACCTTGGTGACCTTTGTTCTTGGTTTCATTCCTTGAACTCAGGCAGAGATCTACCAAATTTGAGTGAAACAGCTCATTGCATTACGATGATTCATAGCCTTCAGTTCATGTTGGAGAAGCACAGACAGAAGGATGCAAGGACATGGGTGATCACAATACTTCAACACCTCCTCCAGAAGCCTATGCATAATCACCTACTGTATGTCTACATGACCCTAGTCTCCTTAATCTTAGCTATCCGTGATATCAGTACGAGCATGGCTACGATAGACTTGGATAAAAATCTCTAATCTTGAGTTTAGTCCATTTATTTGGACAAAAACAGTAAGAACACAGCCAGACAGTGAGACTAAAAATAAAAATACAAACAGAGGGACTCAGACTTTAATCTCAGTTAAGCTACGGTTACAAATACCTTTACGAATGGCTGCGAACACTGTACAAAACAATTTTGGACCATTTTGTACAGCCTTCTTAAGGCGGTCATAGGAAAAGCCAGTGTTCACAGACCATTCGTAAGTTCCTGGCTAGATCGATGGTCTTGTCCAAGATTTCTACAAACAACCCACGGAAAGCCTTCATCGTAGGGCGGCCAGATAAATGCCATAGGAACAACATAAGAATTACTCAAGATGTTGGCCATAAGTATGCCTCAAAAACACCGTAAGTTGTTCTTGAGGGCCCCTTACAGCGGTCATAGGAAACGCTGTACAATCCCCATTTGTACAGACATTCATACAACGCATGTCAGGCAGTGGTGAGGTGCTCATAAGGCGGAAGAACATCATTCATGCTCCATTTGTGCCAACAAAATATGCCAAAAGCCTTAAGAGCTTCCTACCAATGACTTGAGAGTGCCATGAACTACACAAGAATTTTCGTAAGATGGCAGTAACTATGCCATAGGAAGATCCCAAGGCACCCTTTGGAAGAACTCTAGGGCCACCGTATGACAGAAAAGCACCTCATTTCTCAAGAATGCCTCAAGTTGCTCTTGCGAACTGAACAAGAATCACAACAAACTATGCCCCCCCTCCACAAATGTCTGCGAACTCCAGAATTTGAAGGAACCAGGAGATTCTTACAAACCCATTGTTTGTAGGTATCTTTGATATACAATATACAGTGCAGGAAAAGTTCAAGAAATATTAATACAAAGTAAAAACAAATCATAGGGGACTTCCGGTTATGGCGGCCATGTAGGAAGACGTGTTTCACTCTGCTCTGCTCCTAAAAATAAAAAGAAGGCTAAAACTCTCTCAATTGGAACAAAAACCTATCCCAACGTTTAGGCGCGGATATGGTAAAGACGAAGGCTGGGAAATTAGGCGGAGGAAAAAGCGATTCTTCGAAACAATCCAAGCTAACAGACTTCCACGCTCGTGACGAAGCAGGTAAATCTCCAGAGACTATGGCGGAGGAAGCTAGCGGCGGAGCGGCGTCTGCTGAAGAAGGCACGAATGCGGTGCTGGCTGCCATCAGCTCCATGAGAGCAGACTTTTCATCTAAGTTTGATGGGATTATAGCAGCGATAGAAGGAATGAGAAAAGAAATAAGCGACTGTATGGAACGAGTTTCGCAGGCGGAGCTCCAAATCTCCAACGCTGAAGATGACGTCACCAGCCTACAATTAAAGGTCCAAACATTGGAATTAAAAAATAAACGTCTGGAAGATAACGTCCTGGACTTAGAGTCCAGGTCGCGACGGAATAATTTAAGGCTGGTGGGCCTCCCGGAGGGTACGGAGGGACAGGATACATGTTCCTTTTTGGAAAAGTGGATTCCAGAGGCGCTGAACAACGCGGGTCTGCAGTCATCGGTCGTCTTGGAGAGCGCTCACCGAATCGGCCCACTGAGAGATAATAAGACACCACCGAGGATGCTGATTATGAAGTTCCTCAGCTCCAGAGACAAAATGACGATCACCAACACAGCGCGCGCTAAAGGAGAAATCAAATATCAGGATCATCAGGTGCGGTTCTACCCAGATTTGGCCACAGGAATTCAACAATTAAGGAAACAGTTTGACCCCGCCCGTAAAGAGCTGCGCAACCTCGGGATTCGTCACGGAGTGATTCATCCGGCAAGACTGCTGGTCACATATAAAGGAAGAACCCATATCTTCAAGACCCCTCAGGAGGCACAGGAGCTTATCAAGCAGATCCAAGGAGAGACTGGCGGGAGCTAAGCATGAAGCAAGAACAAGATATAAAGGTAGAATATTTAAGCATGTGTACAAGTATCTGACTGATTTGAAACATACAGCATGTCTACAAAATATAGATTGTATTATATAAAAAAAAAAGCTATGATGTACAAAGTTGCTATAAAATTTTGGAGTTAAGTTGGAAAAACTACAGAAGAGAGTTATTGTCATGTCACTTAAAGTAGCAGAGTAAGGGTGATTGAGAGGAGAAAGAGTGAGTGGTTTGACTGATCCTCGTGAGTGAGGAGCAGCCACTGGCTATAGCGGGAGACGGAATTTTTTTTTTTGATTTTGGGGGAGTACCACGAATGTGGGGAGGGGGAATTTGTTTTTGTGTAGTTTGTGGGATGAATGTTAAACCATCCATGTTTTTGCTTCTCTGTATGAGCATGTTTATTTTGCAAGGTAATCTCAAACTCTTTATTGATCATAGACCAAAGCGTTAAGCTTAATTTAACTTCATGGAATTGCAGAGGTCTACAAAATCTAAAAAAAACTTAAACAAGTTATGAATAAAATAAAAGACATAGGTTCAAAAATTGTGTTTTTACAAGAAACTCATCTAATAGAGGAGGATGTAAAAAGAATAAGGAGAAGATGGCAGGGAAGTGTGTTCACCTCATCATTTTCATCCCGAGCCAGGGGAGTTATGACTCTCATACATAAAACAGTCCCATTTCAAGTGAAAAATGTAATTGGAGACAAATTGGGAAGATATCTAATCATCCAAGGATCTTTGTTATTAGAAAATATAAATCTGGTGAACTTATACGGTCCCAATATAGATGATCAAAACTTCTTCGTCAATTTATTTCTTACTTTAGCATCACTCACAGGGCAACATATAATAGCAGGGAATTTTAATTGTACATTGAAGCCCAGTATAGATAGATCAACAGGACTGGACTGTACGCACAATGGATGCAGGATGACCATTAATCATTTTATGAAAGAATTGAGATTCCTAGATATATGGAGAGAAATGAAACCACAAGTCAAAGCCTATTCTTGTTATTCTACTACCTACAAGACATTTTCACGTATTGACTATTTTTTGATCTCCACAGAATTAAGGTCAAAGACTCAAAACTGTTTCTATGATAACATCGTGATATCTGATCACGCACCCTGCTGTCTAATATATGTAGATAAGAAATTGACAAAGGTTCCAGGTAGGTGGCAATTTCAGCATAAATGGCTTCAGGATGAGGAATTTGTTAAGTACATAGAAAAACAGATAGATGAGTTCTTTGATATTAATACTACACAAACATCAGCATGTATAAAGTGGGGAGCTTTCAAAGCTTTTATTAGGGAGCATATTATTAGTTATACAGGTTCAAAATCTAGGAAGACTCGAGAGGAGAGAGTCCAATTGGAACGTAAAATAAAAATTCTTCAAGAAAAAGTGTATGCAGGAAGTAATCCCAAATTAGAGAATGAATTACTGATTCTGAGAGCTGAATATGACAAAAAATCAGCAAATAGAGCTGCCTCGAGTCTTCTAAGATTGAAGCAAACTTTTATGAACAAGGTGAAAAATCAGGAAAATTATTGGCATGGCAGATTAAACAATTAGAATTTAAAACACCAATTACCAGTATTATAAGTAACGGACAGGCAGTCGTAGATCCTTTAGAAATTAACAGTGCCTTTAGAGATTATTATGAAATCCTCGAGTCTTCTAAGATTGAAGCATGTGGCTCATGTATTTTTGCCTACATATGTATGAGTATAAAGTGAGATGCTTAGGATTGCATATGTGGATTGACCTCACGTCTTAGGATGGGACAATATGTCTGGACCGCCTGTGGTTAACGGCAAGAGGACGGAGGTACCGTGATAAGGAGCTGAAAGGACATCCTGACCTCCTGGAGCCAGGCGGAGGACTAAGGGTCTCGGGAGGAGAGTTATTGTCAATAGGGGGTTTTGACAGAGATGTGTGATTCTTTCTTTGATGTTGATGTATAAATGTGGGGGTTCTGATGCAGCTCTTTCTCTTCTGTTCTTGAGAGATTGCTGGGGATGTGAAAGCTACATTAAAACCTGAATTGAGAAATAATTCAGCCTCGTTATTTCACGCTCCCCACATTGGTGACCAGAGACGTGAGAATGCCGAGAAGCGAGTCCCCCGATCCAGACTCGTCAGAGTCTGCCTGAGCGAGCGCCGTCTCCATCAAACTTCCAGAATTCTGGCAGGACAACCCGGACTCGTGGTTTCTCCAGGCCGAGGCACAGTTCGCACTCGGGGGAATAACGGCAGATGACACTAAGTTCTACCACGTCATCGCAAAGCTCGACAACCGCACAGCTTGGTGCGTGTGGAGCCTGGTGCAGCAACCGCCCGCTGATGACAAATACGGCGAGCTGAAGACTGCCCTCATCCAATGCTTTATGCCCTCAGCCGAAGAGAGGGCTAGGAGACTCCTGGCTATGCACGACCGGGGAGGACGCAGGCCAGTCGACCTTATGGAGGATATGCTGCAGCTGAGGGACTCAGACAACGACGATTTCTTGTTTAAGCATATCTTCCTATGAAACCTCCCAGTACAGATGAGAGGGACCCTGTCCAGCATGCGTTGTGTGACCCAGCGGGACTTCCGCGCGCTGGCCCGGGAGGCGCAGCGGCTCCTCGACTCCTGCGGTGAGCAGACGGCTACAGCAGCAGCGGCAGACCTCGGTGCGGCGTCCGGGAGCAGCGAATGGCCGGAGACAGCAGAACCAACCCCGCCAACAATGGCAGCGGCACGTTCCCGACGCAGCGGGGGAGATGGCCTCTGCTTTTATCATCGGCGTTTCGCAGAGAAGGCGCACAGATGTGTGCCGCCGTGCAACTTCAAGAGCTCGGGAAACTCCAGGAACCGGGAGTCGGTAGCAGCCTCGGCTCTTGGAGAACGGAATAAGCTGCTCTACATCACAGATGCGAGTTCCGGGCGACACTTCCTCGTGGACACCGGGGCTCAAGTGAGTTTCATCACCCCGACCTATGCTGACCGGCTGGCAGGCCCCCGGGGTAACGGGGCAATGACGGCGAACGGCTCGAGCATCGACACCTTTGGAGAGAGGACTCTGTTTCTGTCCTTACACGGCCGCACTTATGAATGGACTTTTATTATAGCGGCGGTGAGTTTCAACATGTTAGGTGCTGATTTTCTGTGCTCACATGGTTTGTTAGTTGATCTTGCCAATAGGCGGCTGGTAAATGCACTCTCTTTTTATTCAATCCCTTGTGCAGCTCGAGTGTCCCCGCCACCAGTGCAGACCAACGTCGCCACAGCAGGCGGTTAGTTTAACACACTCCTCACCCAGTTTCCAGCGCTCACAGTTCCCACATTTTCGGCAACAGTTGCGAAACACGGGGTGGAGCATTTTATCACTACAGCTGGCCCCCCCGTCTTCGCGAAAGCTCGGCGCTTGGATGCCACTAAGCTCTCCATAGCGCGCGAGGAGTTCGCCAGCCTGGAAAGGCTGGGCATTATTCGCCGTTCGAAGAGCCCATGGGCCTCGCCGCTGCATATGGTCCCTAAAGCTGACAGCTCGTGGAGACCTTGTGGCGATTAACGCAGATTAAACAACGCCACAGCGCATGACCGATACCCAATCCCACACATTCAGGATTTTTCGGTGCATCTAGCGGGGGCGCGCATTGTTTCTAAAATAGACCTGGTTCGCGGCTACCATCAAGTTCCAGTCCGGCCCGAGGACATTCCTAAAACAGCGGTAATAACCCCTTTTGGACTTTTTGAGTTTTTGCGCATGCCGTTCGGTCTTAAAGGCGCTGCACAAACCTTTCAACGCATGATGGATGCCGTGTTACGCAATCTCCCTTTTGTGTTCGTCTACCTCGACGACATTTTAGTCGCCAGCACTTCCGAGGAGGAACACGAAAAACACCTCACTACGGTTTTATGGAGGTTGGGAGAGCACTGGTTAATAATTAACCCAGCCAAGTGCCAGTTTGGCGTGGCGCAGATCGATTTTTTGGGGCACCACGTTTCCCCAGAAGGGGCAGTTCCGCTACCGGACAAGGTGCGCGCAGTGGCAGATTTTCCCCGACCACAAACGGTCAAATCATTACAGGAATTTTTAGGAATGGTAAATTTTTATAACCGTTTCCTACCCCACGCAGCGCAGCTCATGCAACCATTATACGCCGCGCTTAAAAAGCAAAAACCCTCCAATACGATCGAGTGGTCCCCGGAGCGGGAGCGCGCATTCACGGAGGTTAAAAAAGCTCTTGCTGACGCTGCGCTTCTAGTTCACCCAGACCCAACGGCCCGCATAGCACTCACCACTGACGCATCAGATTTGGCCATAGGGGCGGTTGTGGAACAGCAGGTTGCCGGGGTTTGGCAGCCGCTGGCATTTTTCAGCAGATCCTTGCACGGGGCCGAGCGGAAATACAGCATGTTTGACAGGGAGCTGTTAGCGCTCCACTTAGCCATTCGCCATTTCCAGTTCTGGCTGGAAGGTTGGCGTTTCACCGCGTTTGTTGACCACAAGCCGCTCACTTTTGCGATGGCCAAAATTTCAGAACCTTGGTCGGGCCGGCAGCAGAGGCAGCTGGCCGCAATTTCGGAATTTACTACTGATATTCAGCACGTAGCGGGTAAACTCAATGTAGTGGCAGACTGCCTCTCTCGCGCGGTGACAGCACCAGTCCGCGCGGAGGTAGATTAGATTATACTACCGCAGCCGCAGGGCAAAATAGCAGCACGGAAGCACACGCGGCCCCAGTTCATGTGGGGATAGATTATGCAGCCATGGCGGCGGAACAGAGTAGAGATGCGGACGTGTGCGCGCTCCAGTCTGGACCAACAGGGATAAGGCTGGAGAGTAGGAGTTTGCAAACCGGTATGCCCCCTCTAATCTGCGATATCTCTACTGGGCGACCACGCCCGGTGGTACCGGCCGCTTGGCGCCGCCGCGTTTTTGACTCGGTTCACTCCCTGGCACACCCAGGGGTGCGCGCTTCGGTGAAAATGGTAGCGGAGAAGTTTGTTTGGCTGATCCTGCGCAAGCACGTGAAAGAGTGGGCAAGAACCTGCATGGCTTGCCAGCGGGCCAAAATTCACAAGCACACAAAAGCCCCCTTTGAACCGTTCCACATCCCGGCCAAGAGGTTCGATCATGTGCATGTCGACCTCGTGGGCCCCCTACCGTCGTCACAGGGGTTCACACATCTTTTGACAATGGTGGCCCGAACCACACGCTGGCCGGAAGTGGTCCCACTAGCATCAACCCCGGCTGCAGAGGTAGCTCGCGCGTTTTTGACAGCCTGGGTAGCGCGTTTCGGGGTTTCGTCGCATATTACGTCCGACAGAGGGCCTCAATTTGTTTCTGAGCTTTGCTCAGCGATGGCCAGCAGCTTAGGGGCGACAATTCACCGCACTACCGCGTATCATCCCCAGGCTAATGGTTTATGCAAGCGTTTTCATAGGTCTTGGAAGGCAGCCCTCAGAGCATCGCTTACGGATGCAGATTGGGTAAACAAACTACCATGGGTTTTATTGGGGTTGCGTACTGCGCCCAAGGAGGATTTAAATGCCTCCCCAGCGGAGTTAGTTTTTGCACAACCTCTCAGGCTGCCCGGTGAGTTTCTACCAGAGCATCCGGAGCCCGGGCGTCCCCCGGCTCTGGGGCCACTGAGTGGCATGGGAGCAGACATGCTCCCGGGCCCCGTTCATCACACTTTTCCATGTGTTTTTGTTCCCAAAGCTTTAAAAAATGCCGAGTTTGTTTTTGTCAGGCACGAGGCTTCACGATCAGGCCTCCGCCCGCCATATGATGGCCCATTTAGAGTGCTGGAAACAGGGGATAAGCATTTTGTGCTAGATTTGGGAACAGAAAGGAAACAATTAGTATTGACAGACTAAAGCCTGCTATTGTGATGAACGACGAGTCTGTACGGGTAGTGAGGGCCCCTCGACGTGGCAGACCCCCCAGGGAACAGGTCCTAGAGCTCCCGCAGGGATCAAATAACCATTCTCTTCCTCAGTTGGCAGATTCTTTGCAGGATGGCGCCGCAGGGACGGCGAGGCCTGCTTACAGCAGATTTGGAAGACGTTTGAAGCCCAGACGGCGTACTGACTGATGTGGATTTGATCATGTTGTGTAAATCATGCTGTTGATGTTGTCATATTTTGTGAACTATGAGATATTGTCCATTCTTCGACGTTTGGGGGAGGGTGGGGTTATGTGGCTCATGTATTTTTGCCTACATATGTATGAGTATAAAGTGAGATGCTTAGGATTGCATATGTGGATTGACCTCACGTCTTAGGATGGGACAATATGTCTGGACCGCCTGTGGTTAACGGCAAGAGGACAGAGGTACCGTGATAAGGAGCTGAAAGGACTTCCTGACCTCCTGGAGCCAGGCGGAGGACTAAGGGTCTCGGGGGGAGAGTTATTGTCAATAGGGGGTTTTGAAAGAGATGTGTGATTCTTCCTTTGATGTTGATGTATAAATGTGGGGGTTCTGATGCAGCTCTTTCTCTTCTGTTCTTGAGAGATTGCTGGGGATGCGAAAGCTACATTAA
Organism: Pholidichthys leucotaenia; assembly: GCA_020510985.1. Lineage (NCBI taxonomy): Eukaryota > Metazoa > Chordata > Actinopteri > Cichliformes > Pholidichthyidae > Pholidichthys > Pholidichthys leucotaenia. The sequence continues at coordinate 31,444,158 of CM035845.1, read as the reverse complement.
AACCTGAATTGAGAAATAATTCAGCCTCGTTATTTCACGCTCCCCACAAAGCAAACCTTTTATGAACAAGGTGAAAAATCAGGAAAATTATTGGCATGGCAGATTAAACAATTAGAATTTAAAACACCAATTACCAGTATTATAAGTAACGGACAGGCAGTTGTAGATCCTTTAGCAATTAATAGTGTCTTTAGAGATTATTATGAAAAACTATATGATACAAAAAATGAAACTGACTTAACAAAACTAAATGGGTTTTTGGACGGATTATCTATACCGTGTATTCCAAACGAAAATAGGGAGATACTGGAGTCAAAAATTAGTCAAGAAGAAGTTGGGCTAGCCATTGATAATATGAAATCAGGAAAAATTGCGGGACCAGATGGTCTTCCAGTTGACCTCTATAAAAAATTTAAGAATAAATTAATAAAACCATTTTTGGAAATGGTTTTAGAAGCATTTCAAAATAGTAATTTACCACCATACATGAATAATGCCTTAATTATACTGTTGCCAAAACCAGGTAAACCCTCTAATAAATGTGAAAACATGAGACCAATAAGCCTATTAAATGCTGACCTTAAGATAATCTGTAAAATTTTAGCAAGACGACTACAAGAAATATTACCAAATATTATTAACCGAGATCATAATGGCTTTATAATGGGAAGACAAGGCTTCCATAATATAAGAAGACTATTTAATATTATTTATTCTAATAAAGAAGCACTGGATACAGCTCTCCTATCATTGGACGCTGAAAAGGCCTTTGATAGGGTCGAATGGCCCTTTCTTTTTGAAGTCCTACAAAGGTTTGGACTTGGAAATAATTTCATAAAATGGGTTCAGATAATATACAATAATGCTACAGCAGAAATCCTAACAAATAGCAATATCTCAAAATCAATAAAAAATCAATAGAGGATGTCGACAAGGCTGTCCACTTTCACCTTTACTGTTCACTATGGCAATTGAACCTTTAGCAATGGCAGTATGTTTACATCCACAAATATATGGAATTAAAGTTGGACCAACAGAACATAAAATTTCCCTGTATGCTGGTGACATAATTTTGTTTATATCAAATCTTAAAAAATCAATTCCGACTTTGTTAAATTTAATAAAGAACTTTGGGGAAATATCAGGATATAAAATAAATAAAACTAAATCTTCAATATTAATGCTAAATGAGAACCAGAGAAATCACCCAGCTCCTGAGGTAAATCAATTCAATGTTGTAAATCAGTTTAAATATTTAGGAATTCAAATTGTGCCTAAGTTAGAATCAGTCGCCAGTGTCAACTATGAAGCCTTAATGACAGATATTAATGAGTTGCTTCAGAGATGGATGTCACTACCAAGGTCGATGATCGGGAGAATTAATATACTTAAAAGTAATATCTTACCCAAAATACTTTATTTATTTCAATATATTTCTTTACCACCACCTTCAGATCTATTCTCAAGAATTAAAAAAAAAGTTAGTGGAATTTATATGGAACAATAGGAAGGCTAGATTACGTCTGTCCTTACTATATTTACCATTTGATCGTGGAGGTCTGAAATGTCCAAACTTTATGTTGTATTACTGGTCAGCACAACTGAGGTCTATGACATATTATTTTTCATCAAATGATCTCCCTCACTGGACTGAAATGGAATCATACAATTTACCTTTACCTCTTCCCTTATTCATATACTCAGACTCAGCTAAAAAATTACAGAAACAAGTTAAAAATCCATTTGTAAAGCATATGCTTTACAAATGGATTGCTTGTTTTTTTTTTTTTTTTCTTGCCTTCTGATTGTTGCTCTGAGTGTTGCTATCCCTGTGCTGTTGCAATCCTGGAATTTCCCCATTGTGGGACTAATAAAGGCTTATCTTATCTTATCTTATCTTATATGATCAAAATATGGTGTGAAATCAAAAAATATTTAAAAGAACCACACTTATTGTCACAATTTAGCCCAATATGGGGTAATCAATATTTTACACCAGGGAGAGCGGATGCTGTATTTAAAGTATGGAATTTAAAAGGGATTCAAAAGATTCAAGACTTATATTTGTCACGTTCAGATAACATAATGTCTTTTGAAGAACTGAGGATCAAATTTAATCTTAATAGAACACATTTTTTTTAAATATCTTCAGCTTAGGAATTTTATTCGATCAAATCAAAATAATGCTCTCACCCGACCTACTTATTCTTCCTTGGAAAAAATTTTGACGAAAGATAGTAAGAGAAAGGGTATTATTTCAGAGTTTTATAACTCATTGACACTATCCTCAAGTGAAAACTCACAGAAAAGAATGAATTATTGGAAAGAAGGCCTGCAAACTGAAATTTTAGAGGAACAATGGGAATTGGCTTGCACAGAAGCTCAAACCAAATCAATAAATGTACGTCTTAAATTGATACATTTTAAATGGTTAATGTGGATGTATGTTACACCAGTGGAGTTAAATAGATATAACAAAAACATACCAGATACGTGCACAAAATGTATGGAAAGTAAAGGGACCCTATTTCATTGTTTATGGGAATGTAGAAAAAATTAGAATGTTTTGGGAAGAGGTGAGGGTAACAATAGAAAAAATAATTTCAAAACAATTCACACTGAACCCTAAATTGTTTTTGTTGGGTCTGTATCCAGAAAAACATAACTTTAATAAAAGTGAAAGAGCATTCATTGACCTCGGTTTGCTTAATGCCAAAAAATGTATTGCACTATTGTGGAAAAAGACTCATAGACCAGATGTGACTCAGTGGTTTAAGACAGATGTTAACAAACCTTCCACTAGAAAGAATAACATACATACTGAAATCAAAGGAAATGTGTTTGAGAATATATGGAGACCTTTCATTGATTATGTAAATAAATTAAACATAACTTCTGAAGAAGAAGGTGAATGATGTGTGTGGACCTTGTAAATTCCAAATTGGTGAATGCATAATATGTATACTTATGTAATGGATTACCTAGGCTAAACAGAGGAGCAATGTTGATGACTTGCTTTTGTTAATGGTTGTTGGTGTTTTTAGTACATTTTTTTTCTTTTTTCCTTTATTTTTAAATTACTTTAGTGTTAGTGTTTGATTGTTTGTGTCATGTTTGTTAAAAAAGGTTCAATAAAAAATATTGTGGAAAAAAAAGCAAATCCTAGAGCTATTTTAAGATATTTTTATCAGAAAAAATTTAGAAGGCTAAACTCAAACATGCAAGGAAAAATTGCACATTTGAAAGGATATGCCAGTGAATTACTGAGAAAAAACCCAAATATGCTCGTAAAAATAGGGACAATGAAGGGATTAAACTCATAAATTGACAAGAAAAGGGCATATATGACTGCTCTCCTTGTTAATTTGAGCCTTTTCTCAGAATATTGCCTCTCCCCATTGGCTTTGGTTTCAAAATTTTATTTACATTAAGTTATACCTGCTTGACATGTTTGCCTTTTTTTTTCCACAATATTTTTATTGAACCTTTTTTTCAACAAACATGACACCAACAATCAAACCCCAACACTAAAACAAACCAGAAAACCCCCAAATATTCCAAAAACACCAACAACCATTAACAAAACAAGTCAAACAATGCTCCTCTGTTTAGCCTAGGTAATCCATTGCATAAGTATACATATTATACATTCACCGATTTGGAAATTACAAGGTCCACACACATCATTCACCTTCTTCTTCAGTAGTTATGTTTAGTTTCTTTACATAATCAATGAAAGGTCTCCATATATTCTCAAACACATTTTCCTTTCATTTCAATATGTATGTTATTCTTTCTAGTGGAAGGTTTGTTAACATCTGTCTTAACCACTGAGTCACATCTGGTCTATGAGTCTTTTTCCACAGCAGTGCAATACATTTTTTGGCGTTAAGCAAACTGAGGTCTATGAATGTTCTTTCACTCTTATTAAAGTTATGCTTTTCTGGATACAGACCCAACAAAAACAATTTAGGATTCAATATGAGTTGTTTTGAAATTATTTTTTTCAATTGTTACCCTCACCTCTTCCCAAAACATTCTAATTTTTCTACATTCCCAAAAACAATGAAATAGAGTTCCTTTACTTTCCATACATTTTGTGCACGTATCTGGTATGTTTTTGTTATATCTATTTAACTCCACCGGTGTAACATACATCCGCATTAACCATTTAAAATGTATCAATTTAAGACGTACATTTATTGATTTGGTTTGAGCTTCTGTGCAAGACAATTCCCATTGTTCCTCTGAAATTTCAATTTGTAGGTCTTCTTTCCAATAATTCATTCTTTTCTGTGAGTTTTCACTTGAGGATAATATCAGTGAGTTATAGAACTCTGAAATAATACCCTTTCTCTTACTATTTTTCGTCAAAATTTTTTCCAAGTATGAATAGGTAGGACGGGTGAGAGCATTATTTTGATTTGATCGAATGAAATTCCTAAGCTGAAGATATTTAAAAAAATGTGTTCTATTAAGATTAAATTTAGCCCTCAGTTCTTCAAAAGACATTATGTTGTCTGAACATGCTAAATATAAGTCTTGAATCTTTTGAATCCCTTTTAAATTCCATAATTTAAATACAGCATCCGCTCTCCCTGGTGTAAAATATTGATTACCCCATATTGGGCTAAATTGTGACAATAAGTGCGGTTCTTTTAAATATTTTTTGATTTCATACGATATTTTGATCATATGCTTTACAATTGGATTTTTAACTTGTTTCTGTAATTTTTTAGCCGAGTCTGAGTATATGAATAAGGGAAGAGGTAAAGGTAAATTGTATGATTCCATCTCCGTCCAGTGAGGGAGATCATTTGATGAAAAATAATATGTCATAGACCTCAGTTGTGCTGACCAGTAATACAACATAAAGTTTGGACATTTCAGACCTCCACGATCAAATGGCAAATATAGTAAGGACAGACGTAATCTAGCCTTCCTATTGTTCCATATAAATTCCACTAACTTTTTTTTAATTCTTGAGAATAGATCTGAAGGTGGTGGTAAAGGAATGTATTGAAATAAATATAGTATTTTGGGTAAGATATTACTTTTAAGTATATTAATTCTCCCAATCATCGACATTGGCAGTGACATCCATCTCTGAAGCAACTCATTAATATCTGTCATTTAGGCTTCATAGTTGATACTAGCGGCTGATTCTAACTTAGGCACAATTTGAATTCCTAAGTATTTAAACTGATTTACAACATTGAATTGATTTACCTCAGGAGCTGGATGCTTTCTCTGGGTCTCATTTAGCATTAATATTGAAGATTTATTTTTATTTATTTTATATCCTGATATTTCCCCAAAGTTCTTTATTATATTTAACAAGGTCGGAATTGATTTTTTAAGATTTGACATAAACAAAATTATGTCATCAGCATACAGGGAGATTTTATGTTCTATTGGTCCTACTTTAATTCCATATATTTGTGGATGTAAACGCACTGCCATCGCCAAAGGTTCAATTGCCATAGTAAACAGTAAAGGCGAAAGTGGGCAACCTTGTCGACAACCTCTATTAATTTTTATTGATTTTGAGATATTGCTATTTGTTAGGATTTCTGCTGTAGCATTATTGTATATTATCTGAACCCATTTTATGAAATTCTTTCCAAGTCCAAACCTTTGTAAAACTTCAAAAAGAAAGGGCCATTCGACCCTATCAAAGGCCTTTTCAGCATCCAATGATAGGAGAGCTGTATCCGGTGCTTCTTTATTAGAATAAATTATATTAAATAATCTTCTTACATTATGGAAGCCTTGTCTTCCCATTATAAAGCCATTCTGATCTCGGTTAATTATATTTGGTAATATTTCTTGTAGTCGTCTTGCTAAAATTTTACAGATTATCTTAAGGTCTGCATTTAATAGGCTTATTGGTCTCATGTTTTCACATTTATTAGAAGATTTACCTGGTTTTGGCAACAGTATAATTAAGGCATTATTTATATATGGCGGTAATTTACTATTTTGAAATGCTTCTAAAACCATTTCCAAAAATGGTTTTGTTAATTTATTCTTAAATTTTTTATAGAGGTCAACTGGAAGACCGTCAGGTCCCGCACTTTTTCCTGATTTCATATTATCAATGGCTAGCCCAACTTCTTCTTGACTAATTTTTGACTCCAGTATCTCCCTGTTTTCATTTGGAATACATGGTATAGATAATCCGTCCAAAAACCCATTTAGTTTTGTTAAGTCAGTTTCATTTTTTGTATCATATAGTTTTTCATAATAATCTCTAAAGGCACTGTTAATTTCTAAAGGATCTACGACTGCCTGTCCGTTACTTATAATACTGGTAATTGGTGTTTTAAATTCTAATTGTTTAATCTGCCATGCCAATAATTTTCCTGATTTTTCACCTTGTTCATAAAAGGTTTGCTTCAATCTTAGAAGACTCGAGGCAGCTCTATTTGCTGATTTTTTGTCATATTCAGCTCTCAGAATCAGTAATTCATTCTCTAATTTGGGATTACTTCCTGCATACACTTTTTCTTGAAGAATTTTTATTTTACGTTCCAATTGGACTCTCTCCTCTCGAGTCTTCCTAGATTTTGAACCTGTATAACTAATAATATGCCCCCTAATAAAAGCTTTGAAAGCTTCCCACTTTATACATGCTGATGTTTGTGTAGTGTTGATATCAAATAACTCATCTATCTGTTTTTCTATGTACTTAACAAATTCCTCATCTTGAAGCCATTTATGCTGAAATTGCCACCTACCAGGAACCTTTGTCAATTTCTTATCTACATATATTATACAGCAGGGTGCATGATCAGAAATCACAATGTTATCATAGAAACAATTTTGAATCTTGGACCTTAATTCCATAGAGATCAAAAAATAGTCAATACGTGAAAATGTCTTGTAGGTGTTAGAATAACAAGAATAGGCTTTGACTTGTGGTTTCATTTCTCTCCATATATCTAGCAATCTCAATTCTTTCATGAAATGATTAATGGTCATCCTACATCCATTGTGCGTACAGTCCTGTCCTGTTGACCTATCTATACTGGGATTCAATGTACAGTTAAAATCCCCTGCTATTATATATAGCCCTGTGAGTGATGCTAAAGTAAGAAATAAATTAACAAAGAAGCTTTGATCATCTATATTGGGACCATATATGTTCACCAGATTTATATTTTCTAATAACAAAGATCCTTGGATGATTAGATATCTTCCCAATTTATCTCCAATTACATTTTTCACTTGAAATGGGACTGATTTATGTATGAGAGTCATAACTCCCCTGGCTCGGGATGAAAACGATGAGGTGAACACACTTCCCTGCCATCTCCTCCTTATTCTTTTTACATCCTCCTCTATTAGATGAGTTTCTTGTAAAAACACAATTTTTGAACCTATGTCTTTTATTTTATTCAAAACTTGTTTAAGTTTTTTTAGGTTTTGTAGACCTCTGCAATTCCATGATGTTAAATTAAGCTTAACACTTTGGTCTATGATCAATAAAGAGTTTGAGATTACCTTGCAATATAAACATGCTCATACAGAGAAGCAAAAACATGGATGGTTGAACATTCATCCCACAGACTACACACAAACAAATTCCCCCTCCCCACATTCGTGGTAATCCCCCCAAAATCAAAAAAAAAAAATTCTGTCTCCCGTTATAGCCTGAATCTGCTCCTCCCCCGTGAGGATCAGTCAAACCACTCACTCTTTCCTCCTCTCAATCACCCTGACTCTGCTACTTTTAATGACATGACAATAACTCTCTTCTGTAGTTTTTCCAATTTAACTCCAAAATTTTATAGCAACTTTGTACATCATAGCCTTTTTTTTTAATATATCATACCATCTATATTTTGTAGACATGCTATATATTTCAAATCAATCAGATACTTGAACACTTGCTTAAATATTCTACCTTTTATATCTTGTTCTTGCTTCATGCTTGGCTCTCGCCAGTCTCTCCTTGGATCTGCTTAATGAGTTCCTGCGCCTCCTGAGGGGTCTTAAAGACTTGGGTTCTCCCTTTATACGTGACCAGCAGTCTTGCAGGATAAATCACCCCGTGACAAATTCCAAGGCTGCGCAGCTCTTTACGGGCGGGGTCAAACTGTTTCCTTAATTGTTGGATTCCTGCGGCCAAGTCTGGGTAGAACCGCACCTGTTGGTCCTGATATTTAATTTCTCCTTTAGTGCGGGCTGCGCTGGAGACCGTCATCTTGTCCCTGTAGTTAAGGAACTTCATTATCAGCGTCCTCGGTGTTGTCTTCTTATCTCTCGATGGGCCTATTCGGTGTGCACTTTCCAAGACGACTGATGACTGTAGATCCGCATTATCCAGCACCTCTGGGATCCACTTCTCCAAAAAGGAACACGCATCCTGTTCCTCCGCCCCCTCCGGAAGGCCCACAAGCCTTAAATTATTCCGTCTAGACCGGGATTCCAAGTCCAAGACGTTTTCTTCCAGACGTTTATTCTTTAATTCCAATGTTTGGACCTTTAATTGCAGGCTGTTGACGTCATCTTCAGTGTTAGAGATCCGGAGCTCCGCCTGCGTTATTCGCTCCATACAGTCGCTTATTTCTTTTCTCATAGCTTCAATCGCAGCTATAATCCCATCAAACTTAGACGAAAAGTCTGTTCTCATAGCGCTGATGGCAGCAAGAACCGCATTCGTTCCTTCGGCAGTCACCGCACCACCGCTAGCTCCCTCCTCAGCCATGGTCACAGGTGTTTTATCTGCTGCGTCACGAGCGTGGAAATCTGTTAACTTGGCTTGTTTCGTCGAATCAGTTTTTCCTCCGCCTGATTTCACAGCCTTAGTTTTTACCATATCCGCCCCCAAACGCTAGAGCAGGTTTTTGTTCCAATTGGGAGAGTTTTAGCCAACTTTTTTATCATTAGGAGCAGAGCAGAGTGAAGCACACCCTTCTAAGCGGCTGCCATAACCGGAAGTCCCGACATGTTTGCCTTTTTAAAGGATATTTTGTTTTGTTGGCCTATGCAGATGTTCTTTATCCAATATTTATGAAAAATGCATCTTTTGATATTTTGATGGTTACCAACCCCATTTCTATGCATTTTTAATTAAACTTCACAGATTAGGAAGTAAATCGATTAATTCGCTTCACATTTTTAGCAGACAAAAGCTCAATTTATACTTTGTTTCATCTGAGAATTGTGGTATGCTTGTGTGTGTCGTCTAGGAGATCTGTGAGCTCTTTTTAGTAATTTACATGCATCAGTTCCCGTTGCTCTGTGTGGCCCATGACACAGCACTGACAGCTGGCATGACAGAAGGTGCTGAACTGGGGAAGGAAACAAATTGCCTTCATTTTCTTAGAGTGCAACCTCTTCAGGGAACACGACAAACATTACACAACTGCAACAAATCTGCGACTCCGGAAAATAATGACTCACATGAGAGCCAATGAAGTAAAGCTACAAAGAGACAGAGAGATTGTGTTGAAGTTGTGCTTGCTGTCTTGACAAACATTTTCTATATGACTCAAACTTGTCAGGACCATGTAAGTCAGAAGAAGATAAAAGTCACACCATATTAATTTGCAATAGTTTATATTCAGTGATAATTTATGCTTCCTATCCATTTGGATTTCAGCATTTTCACTTAATACTTACTATTAAAGTCAATGTGATATTGATATGTCAGTCACACATGGTTGAAATGAACAAAAATTATAAATATTAGTGCTAGGAACATTCATGCCTTAATGTAATTTATATAGTTGTCCAATTAACTGATTAAAAATATCAATGCATATTAATGCCCCCATAGCTCTTCCTGTTATAGTAGAACTTGAAACCTACAACAACTGTTCCGCCCAGTCTTTCAAGCAACACAGTTCCTGATCAATACAGTCTGTGATCAGATTCCACATTTTATTTAATTCTGGGTGTTCAAATCAGTTTGCTGGAGTACTGCTGTCATACTATGTGGACATTTGGACCATAATCATACACTGAAGCAAGCAGAGGTAAAGAAGTTTATGTGTTGAAAAAATAACTGTTTATATGTGTATTGTGTCTATGATAGTAATGTATTAACATTTATGCAACTAATTTATGCATTAGTTACAAATCAGTTAAATTAGTTTAAAGTCCACCCATTATATGTAAATTAATTGGTCTTGTTTCATAATACACCATATTTCATAGATTTTAGATGATTAAACTAAATTGTTTTAACAATTAACACGCTGAACCTAATTCTAAACAATCTGAAAACATAAAAGTAATTCAAATAAAATAAAACTGATGCAAACGTTTATATGCCACAAGTCATTTTTGAGTACATACACTCCCAGGTTAAAATGTACAACTTCGGACTTCCGGTTATGGCGGCCGCCTAGAAGGACACGTATCACTCTGCTCTGCTCCTGGAAATAAAAATTCGGCAAATAACTCTCTCATTTGGAACAGAACTTTTCCCAGCGTTTGGGTGAGGATATGCCGGTGAAGACTAAGGCTGGGAAATCAGGAGGGGGGAAAATTGAATCGCCGAAGCAGTCCAAATTAACGGACTTTAAAGTTTGTGGCGCAGTAGAAAAAGCTGCGGATATGGCGGATGAAACTAGCGGTGGTGCGGTAACTGCTGCTGCTGACGATGGCGGCACAGGTGCAGTGCTGGCTGCCATTAGCTCAATGAGAGCAGACTTTTCCGCTAAACTTGATGGGATTATGGCAGCGTTGGATGCAATGAGAAAGGAGTTGGGTGACTGCGTGGAGCGAGTGACGCAGGCGGAGCTTCGTGTTTCAAGTGCGGAGGATGAAATCAGCGGACTTCAAATAAAGGTGCGCACTTTGGAAAAAAAAATAAAGATCTGGAAAATAGCGTTCTGGACTTGGAATCTCGGTCCAGACGGAACAACCTGAGGCTGGTGGGTTTACCGGAGGGAGCCGAAGGTCGTGATTCATGCTCCTTTTTGGAGGGGTGGATCCCGGAGGCGCTGAACAACGCGGAGCTAAAATCATCAGTCGTCTTGGAAAGCTCCCACCGAATTGGCCCACCGAGAGGTAACAAGGCAGCACCGAGGACGTTAATTATGAAGTTTCTCAGCTACAGAGACAGGATGACGATCTCCAACGCGGTGCGGGCCAAAGGAGAAATTAAATACCAAGATCAGCAGGTGTGGTTCTACCCAGATTTGGCCTCAGGAATCCAACAATTAAGGAAGCAGTTTGACCCCATCCGCAAAGAACTGCGCAACCTTGAGATTCGTCATGGAGTGATTCACCCTGCAAGACTTCTGGTCACATATGAGGGCAGAACACGCATCGTCAAGACCCCCGAGGAGGCGCAGGAGCTCATCAAGAAGATCCAGGAAGAGACTGGTGGGAGCTAAGCATGAACAGAATATAGGGTAGAATATTTGAGCATTTAACTGATTAGAAGCATATAACAAGATTACAAAATATAGAATGTATTACATATTTTAAAAAAAAAGTACAAAATTGCTAAAAAATTTTGGAGTTAAATTGGAAAATTACAGAAGAGAGTTAATGTTACGTTATTAAAAGCAGTAGAGTTAGGGTGATTGGGAGGATGAAGAAGGAGTGGCTTTGGCTGTTCCTCGTGGGTGTGGAACGGTCGATGGCTATATCGGGAGACGGAATTTTTCTTTTGTTTTTGGGGGGATTGCCACAAATGTGGGAAGGGGGAATTTGTTTGTGTGTAGTTTGTAGGGTGAATGTTCAACCACTCATTTTTTTGCTTTTCTGTTTGAGCATGTTTACAGTCTAAGGTAATCCCAAACTCCCTATTGATTATAAATCAAAGCGTTAATCTTAATTTAACTTCATGGAATTGCAGAGGTCTACAAAATTTAAAAAAACTTAAACAAGTTATGAATAAAATAAAAGACATGGGTTCAAAAATTGTGTTTTTACAAGAAACTCATCTAATAGAGGAAGATGTAAAAAGAATTAGGAGTAGATGGCAAGGAAATGTTTTCACCTCATCATTTTCATCCCGAGCCAGGGGAGTTATGACTCTCATACATAAATCAGTCCCATTTCAAGTGAAAAATGTAATTGGAGACAAATTTGAAAGATATGTAATCATTCAAGGATCTTTGCTATTAGAAAACATAAATTTGGTGAACTTATATGGTCCCAATACAGATGATCAAAAGTTCTTTGCTAATTTATTTCTTATCTTATCATCACTTACAGGGCAACATATAATAGCAGGGGATTTTAATTGTACATTGAATCCCAGTATAGATAGATCAACAGGACTGGACTGTACGCACAATGGATGTAGGATGACCATTAATCATTTTATGAAAGAATTGAAATTGATAGATATATGGAGAGAAATGAAACCACAAGTTAAAGCATACTCTTGTTATTCCAATACCTACAAGACATTCTCACGTATAGATTATTTTTTGATCTCCACAGAATTAAGGTCCAAGATTCAAAACTGTTTTTATGATAACATCGTGATCTCTGATCATGCACCCTGCTGTCTAATGTATGTAGATAAGAAATTGACAAAGGAACCAGGTAGATGGCAATTTCAGCATAAATGGCTTCAGGATGAGGAATTTGTTAAGTATATAGAAAAACAGATAGATGAGTTATTTGATATCAATACTACACAAACATCAGCATGTGTAAAGTGGGAGGCTTTCAAAGCTTTTATTAGGGGACATATTATTAGTTATACAGGTTCAAAATCTAAGAAGACTCGAGAGGAGAGAGTCCAATTGGAACATAAAATAAAAATTCTTCAAGAAAGAGTATATGCAGGAAGAGATCCAAGGTTGGAGAACGAATTACTGATTTTGAGAGCTGAATATGACAAAAAATCAGCGAATAGAGCTGCCTCGAGTCTTCTAAGATTGAAACAATCTTTTTATGAACAAGGTGAAAAATCAGGAAAGTTATTGGCATGGCAGATTAAACAATTAGAATCTAAAACACCAATTACCAGTATTATAAGTAACGGACAGGTAGTTATAGATCCTCCAGAAATTAATAGAGCCTTTAGAGATTACTATGAAAAATTATATGATACCAAAAATGAATCTGACTTAACAAAACTACATGGGTTTTTGAATGAACTATTTATACCGTGTATTCCAAATGAAAATAGGGAGATACTGGAGTCTAAAATTAGTCAAGAAGAAGTTGGACTAGCCATTGATAATATGAAATCAGGAAAAAGTGCAGGACCAGATGGTCTTCCAGTTGACCTTTATAAAAAATTTAAGAATAAATTAACAAAACCTTTTTTGGAAATGGTTTTAGAAGCATTTCAAAATAGTAATTTACCATCATATATGAATAATGCCTTAATTATACTGTTGCCAAAACCAGGTAAGCCCTCTAATAAATGTGAAAATATGAGACCAATAAGCCTATTAAATGCCGACCTTAAGATAATCTGTAAAATTTTAGCAAGACGAATACAAGAAATTTTACCAAATATTATTAATCGAGATCAGAATGGCTTTATAAAGGGAAGACAAGGCTTCCATAATGTAAGAAGACTATTTAATATTATTTATTCTAATAAAGAAGCACCGGATACAGCTCTCTTATCACTGGATGCCGAAAAAGCCTTTGATAGAGTTGAATGGCCCTTTCTTTTTGAAGTCTTACAAAGGTTTGGAATTGGAAATAATTTCATAAAATGGGTTCAGATAATATATAATAATGCTACTGCAGAAATTCTAACAAATAACAATATTTCAAAATCAATAAAAATCAATAGAGGATGTCGACAAGGCTGTCCACTTTCACCTTTATTGTTTACTATGGCAATTGAACCTTTAGCGATGGCGATACGTCTACAGTCACAAATATATGGAATTAAAGTTGGACCAACAGAACATAAAATCTCCCTGTATGCCGATGACATAATTTTGTTTATGTCGAATCTTAAAAAATCAATTCCGACCTTGTTGAATTTAATAAAGAATTTCGGGGAAATATCAGGATATAAAATAAATAAAACTAAATCTTCAATATTAATGCTAAATGAGACCCAGAGAAATTACCCAGCCCCTGAGGTAAATCAATTCAATGTTGTAAATCAGTTTAAATATTTAGGAATCCAAATTGTGCCTAAGCTAGAATCAGTCACCAGTGTCAATTATGAAGCCTTAATGACAGATATTGATGAGTTACTTCAGAGATGGATGTCACTACCAATGTCGATGATCGGGAGAATTAATATACTTAAAAGTAATATCTTACCTAAAATACTTTATTTATTTCAATACATTCCCTTACCACCACCTTTAGATTTATTCTCAAGAATTAAAAAAAAGTTAGTGGAATTTATATGGAACAACAGGAGGGCTAGGTTACGTCTGTCTTTATTATATTTACCATTTGATCGTGGAGGTCTGAAATGTCCAAATTTTATGTTGTATTATTGGTCGGCACAACTGAGGTCTATGACATATTATTTTTCATCAAATGATCTCCCTCACTGGACTGAAATGGAATCATACAATTTACCTTTACCTCTTCCCATATTCATATACTCAGATTCGGCAAAAAAATTACAAAAACAAGTTAAACATCCATTTGTAAAGCATATGATCAAAATATGGTGTGAAGCTAAAAACTATTTAAAAGAACCACAGTTATTGTCACAATTTAGTCCAATATGGGGTAATCAATATTTTAAACCAGGGAGAGCGGACGCTGTATTTAAAGTATGGAATTTAAAAGGGATACAAAAGATTCAGGATTTATATTTGCCATGTGCAGAAAACATAATGTCTTTTGAAGAGTTGAGGATCAAATTTAATCTCAATAGAACACATTTTTTTTAAATATCTTCAACTTAGAAACTTTATTCGATCAAATCAAAATAAAGCTCTCACTCGACCTATCTATTCATCCTTGGAAAAAATGTTGATGAAAGATAGTAAAAGAAAGGGTATTATTTCAGAGTTTTATAACTCATTGACACTATTTTCAAGTGAAAATTCACCGAAAAGATTAAACTACTGGAAAGAAGATCTGCAAACTGAAATTTCAGAGGAACAATGGGAATTGGCTTGTACAGAAGCTCAAACCAAATCAATAAATGTACGCCTTAAATTGATACATTTCAAATGGTTAATGCGGATGTATGTTACACCGGAGGAGTTAAATAGATATAACAAAAATATACCAGATACATGCACAAAGTGCATGGAAAGTAAAGGAACTCTATTTCATTGTGTATGGGAATGTAGATTAATAAGAATGTTTTGGGAAGAGGTGAGGGTAACAATTGAAAAAATAATCTCAAAACAAATCATATTGAATCCTAAACTGTTTTTGTTGGGTCTGTACCCAGAAAAGCATAATTTTAATAAAAGTGAAAGAACATTCATAGACCTCAGTTTGCTTAATGCCAAAAAATGTATTGCACTATTATGGAAAAAGACTCATAGACCAGATGTGACTCAGTGGTTAAGACAGATGTTAACAAACCTTCCATTAGAAAGAATAACATATATACTGAAATCAAAGGAAATTGTGTTTGAGAATATATGGAGACCTTTTATTGATTATGTAAAAAATTTAAACATAACTCTTGAAGAAGAAGGTGAATGATATGTGTGGACCTTGTAAATTCCAAACTGGTGAACATAATATGTATACTTATGTGTTGGATTGTCTAGACTAAACAGAGGAGCATTGTTGAAGATTTGATTTTGTTGGTGGTTGTTGGTGTTTTTTAGTGCATTTTTTTTTTGTAGTACTTTAGTGTTAGTGTTTGATTGTTTGTATCATGTTTGTTTAAAAAAAAAAGGTTCAATAAAGATATTGTGGAAAAAAATGTACAACTTCAGAAAGGAAAGTAACAAGTCTATAAAAGCTGAGTTTGCCTTTATTGTCTGTGTAACAACTGTAGACATTTTATTGACTTATGTGCTTTTTAACAAACAGTAGCAAAGCTATATGACATGAGTTATAGTAGATGTGTCATCATGTGACTCTGGCCCAGAGGTGAACAGTAACTAGCTACAATTACTCACTCACATGTACTTTTGTGAGGAGTTATTGCAGTATACTTGAGTACAATGACATGGTTAATAGACCCAGTGATCAGACTCAGACTCAGAAATATATACAATTATATTTATTGAACAACAGAGTATGTGTGTGAGTGTGTGGGTGTGTGGTCTTGTTAGCAGCTGGGGGAGAGCAGAACACCGTTCAACCTGGCAACCCTAGGGACAGACAGAGGCAGGGACAGTTAGTGGCAATCACAGGTGGAGATGTACAGTTTAGTCCAGGGCTTACTGTTCGTAGAGATGTAGAGTGGCTTAGGTTCAGCTCGGCGGCTACGGCCAGGAGGACAGTGTCCACTGATCCAGCTGCTGCTGAAGGAGGTAGATGTGTTAGAGGTGGAGCAGTGCAGCTTGGTCCGCCACCAGGAAGGAGAGCGGTCCGCCGCCACGGAGCTCCGTCTGTGCACAGGGGACTGAGAGAGGAATTTAGGAGAATGAGCGAGGGCTTATTTGAGCTGTGGATTGATTCTTCCAGATACCAGTGGGCAGGAGGCTGGAAGCGAGGACGAAGGTAGACTGAGTCTAGGAAGCTCAGGAACAACGATGAAGGCGAGAGAAGGTCTCATGGAGTGTAGACAGATGACTCCGCACTGATCCCAGGGCAGCGTGATTTAAATAGCCCTGGCCGTGATGGGGAGCAGGTGTGCACGCAGCTGAGGCGAATAGGCAGCCAGAGCAAACCATTACATACAATTTAAAGGAAAAAGTCTATACTTTAACTCAAGTATATTTGGTGGTACGCTTTGAATAACTTTAAAGATCACTGATTTGAAAACTGGTTAGAAATATGCTTGTTTAACAAAATCAAATTTACTAAAATGACTAAACATGCAATCGCTTCGATTTATTACTGTATAAACATAATTTTATTAATTTGAAATCAGAATGGAAAACATTGTTCGATTCTGGATTTGCACATTTATGAGACAAAGTTGCAAATATATGGGGGGGGGTGTCACAATTTTATCAAAAAACTTTTCAAATTCATTACAAAATTGTTGTACCATCAAAATTGTGTAGCACCGTAAGGTGTGTGGTAAAATCACTCAACCTGGTGACGCCACTAACTTCTGGGAAAAGGCCAGATGACTACCATGAAAGAGTGGTGACAGCTGGAGAGACAGCCGACAATTAGAAAAGACAGTAACCGGGGCAGGGAGGGTTAGCTCCCCAAACTGCAGCTTCCATGAGGAAAGCACCCATAGTCGGCTACGGAAAGCTCAATGAAGATATACCCCCAGGAGTGCCTGGGGGGGGGGGGTGAGCACCCCACCAGGACAGATGCACAGGCATTGACCCAAAATTACAGAGAAACGATTACGAGTGCAGTGTGTAAATTGTTACGACCCAAACGTCAATCTTGTCCGCGCTCGGGCCATATATCATCTCTGCCGGCCTTGACAGCTGTGGATTACATTCTGGCTCCACCGGGCTCTTATTGTGACAGCGCTCAGTGGGGTTTCTGGCTGTCAAGATCGATCAGCTGTTCGGCATCACTGCTCGTTAGCGACCGGCTTTATTAGCAGGCGCTGGCAGCAGTTGATTGCTGGAGTATTGTCAAACATTCCTGGTCCTCGTTCATGTCAGGTTCGTGTTCATATTCTTGTTCATGTTCATAGTTAAGGTCGTAGTGGCTGGGGTTAGCCCTACGATCCCTTGTATTCAGTAGTGTGTGTTTTTGCCCTCAGCGGCTCACAGCTTTGTGTCTCGTCTTGTCTTGTCAAAATAAAACATCAAGTGCAAAACTCACTGGAGACTTTTGGCATCTTATGGTGGCCCGCGAGGGTCACCGCATGACAGTATACTCCAGCCAAGACGTCTAAACGGAGATGCCGCACCGAGATGCCGTCCCGGTGAGTTTTTGCTTAATTGGACGATTGTTCTTCCCTGTCTGGGTAACTGCGTGCTGGGAGAATGCCGTCGCGGATGGGCCACGCTCGGAGTCGGGACTACGAGCTGGCGGAGGCTTTGGACTATGTGGACGAAACGCTCATCGCTGCCTCCCTCCTCGACTACCACAGCAACGTACGCTGGTACCTGGACTGCGCTGAGGATGTCCTAAATCTTCTCCCCCGCTACGCCGACCACCCTGAAGTCGGCGCGAGGAGGGATGACATCGCCGCACAGCGCGAGATACTCCGTATGGTGGAGGAGGACTACGGCCGGAAGCAGAGGAGGAGGCATCCTTGCTCCCCGCTTTAGGATCCCGTTCCTATCTTCGATCCAGTCCAGGAGTTCGCGCCATCTGGGGGCTGTCGAAGATGTCGGCGCCACGGCCAAGGTGAACCTCAGCAGAATCCCCGGCTGGACCCACTGCCGGCGAAGCCCGCCAGCAGACCTCCGAGAGCGGCTCCTCCTCATCCTTCCAGGGGGCCCTCTGTCGCCATCCAGCGGGGAGAGGGAGGAACTACGTCCCCTACAGCAGGCACCATCCTCCCTCCAGGAGAAAGGCAAGTGCAAGTTCGTTCTTTACACCATGATTGTAACCTGCCTTGTCTGACTCCTGGGGGCGGAGTTCTGGGTTCGCAGCCCCCCGAGCTCCCGCCACCTGCTGTAGTTATAATAACTAAACCTGCTGCCTCTGTGTCTCCCTCTGCTGAGTGGTCTGCGACGCCAGGTCTATGTCGCGGGGTAAAGAGGGGGCCTGCGGTGCTGGAAAGCCTGGATCCGGCCCTGCAGCCATGTCGTGGACAGAGGAGAAGAGCGGACTGCGGCCCGGAACCTGTGCCGACGATGAAGCGTCCCCGGGTCTCCTCGCCGGAGCGGTCCAAGCCAGTGGGTCGAGGGTCCCCTGCCTCCACGCCATACGGGTCATCAGCGTGGACATGAGTGTGAGAGGAACCTCGGGCTGCAGAAACCATCTTGCCAGCTGCGGAGCCCGACGCAGCTGAGTTGGAGCCTGCACACGGACTTCTTCACCCTGAGCCTGGATCGACGGAGTCCTGGACGGCAACAGAACCCGAGTGCAGGCAAGTGCTCCCTCTTGTGTCTCTGTCCCCTGTTTTGGAGCATTTTTGCCTGTCTCTCGGGGAGGCGAGTGAGGGGCAGCCGCCTGCTGCGCCCGAGCTCGTCTCGCTGGGTTCTGTTGCTGCCGGCGATACTGATCCCGGTTCTTCTGTGTGTTCTGGGCTTCCTTGCAGTGTCACCTGCGCGGAGCCAGTCAGGGTCGCTGAGTTGGAGGTTCCAGGTTCGGGGGTGGAGGTCGTCAGCGGAGCTGCACCGACCCAGTCGGGGTCCTTTGTGGAGGCTGCTGTGGCCCAATCGGGGTCCGACGTGGGTGCGCCCCAGACCCAATTGGGGTCCATCGCGGGAGCTGCTTTGGCCCAATTGGGGTCCGACGTGGGTGCGCCCGAGACCCAATCGGGGTCCGACGTGGGTGCAGCCAGGACCCAATCGGGGTCCAGCGGAGGTGCCGCGCCAGTGTGGTCTGAGGACGGTGGAAGAGCGGCAGTCCTTTCACCGCCTGGGTCGGTATGGGCTCATTTTGGTCTTCTGTCCCTCTACAGAGTCATCGCCCCTGCACATCTTCATCGGGGGCCGTGGGGGTCCTGCTACGCTTGCCCCGGCTCTCCCAAGTTTTATCCTTGCCAGGGAAGCCGCCGTGGGTCATTTTCCCCCAGTACTGGTGGCTGAGGGATGCGGGTCAGCCGCCTGAAGAACTCTTTCGCCGGTTCGGCGCCTCGGGTCGGCCACCCGACATGTCGCATGTATTGCTGGGCGACCTGGTTCGGCCACCTGAGGAACTGTTTCGCAGGTTCGGCGCCTCGGGTCGGCCACCAGACATGTTGTGTGTTTTTCTGGGCGACCTGGTTCAGCCACCGGAGGAGTGGACTTTCCGGGCCTGGGACTGTGGTAAGCCGCCCGGTCATGTTCCGCTCCCCATGACCACCCGTCGGCCGTTGGGCGTGGGGAGACCGCCTGAACTGTTCCCGTGGCATTTGGTCTCCGTCGTTCGGCATGAACTGTCGGGGGTAGAGGTCATTCTTGGTGGTAGTCTAGCCCTGTAATTGTTCTGGGTTTTTTTGCTGTCCTGTGTGTAATTGATTTGTGCATTTGGGAGTGGTATTCTTGTCATCGTGCTTTGTACTGTTTTTTTTTTCTTGTCTTGATCTTGATTTGTTAAGGAGTGTTGTATTTTTCTGTTATCGTGCTTGTGTAATTGTGTTTCATGTATTTTGGAGTGTTAATCTGGCTCGGTAATTGTTCTGTTTTTTTTCCGCTATCCTGTGTTTTGTTTCTTGTAATTGTTATTTGTGTATTTTGGGAATATGTATTTTATGTTCTGCAGTTGTCTCACGTGTCCTGTGTGTATTTAATTTGGGTATATGGTATTTCTTATCATCGTGCTTTGTATAGTTGTTTTGTCTTGTTTTATGCCCTAGTGAGTGTATCTTCTGTTGTCCTGTCTGTGCTACGGTTTCATGTGTTTTTTTGAGTGGCTTTTTTTTTCTCTCTTTGATGGTCTGTGCTGAGTCTCGGCTTGTGCCTCTCTCCTGCTGGGCCTGCCCCATCCGCCCACCCTGGAGGGGGTGGGGGGATGGCATGGATGACTATGGGCGTTCTGGAGCCCGCCCTCGGAGGGAGGGTACTGTTACGACCCGAGCGTCAATCTTGTCCGTGCTCAGGCCATATATCATCTCTGCCGGCCTTGACAGCTGTGGATTACATTCTGGCTCCACCGGGCTCTTATTGTGACAGCGCTCAGTGGGGTTTCCGGCTGTCAAGGTCGATCAGCTGTTCGGCATCACTGCTCGTTAGCGACCGGCTTTATTAGCAGGCGTTGGCAGCAGTTGATTGCCGGAGTATCGTCAAACATTCCTGGTCCTCGTTCATGTCAGGTTCGTGTTCATATTCTTGTTCTTGTTCATGTTCATAGTTAAGGTCGTAGTAGCTGGGGTTAGCCCTACGATCCCTTGTATTCAGTAGTGTGTGTTTTTGATCTCAGCGGCTCACAGCTTTGTGTTCTCGTCTTGTCTTGTTAAAATAAAACATCAAATGCAAAACTCACTGGAGACTTTTGGCATCTTATTGTGGCCTGCGAGGGTCACTGCATGACATAAATGTGGCAAAGTCTGCAAAAACCTTGCATGGCCTGAAGATCCACCAGACCAAAATGAAGTGCCTAATTAGGTGGCAAGTGGTGCAACGCACAGGTCTTACACCTGATGAGACGCAGGAGGAGCCCGGCCCGGAATCACCCCACAGTGCCTAGTCCTGTCACGCCGCGCCGTTCATCAGCGGCGCCACCTGCTCACACACCTGATCCTCATCAGCGGCGAAGGAGAAAAGCCGCCTCGCCCGGAGGCTCGGCCTGAAGCCGTCAGACTTCGTTCCTCACCGTTGTGAGTCATCTACTATCTTCAGCGCAATTATTTGGGTAAGAAGCCTTACCTTCTCTCTCCAGTCTGCTCCCCTGTGCACAGGTGGATTTCCCGGCGGCGGCGGACGTCTTCTCTCCAACGCCCATTCCTCGCTGTTGCACCGAGCTCTCCAGGTGGCTGTCTCCCGGGTTTCGTCCCTTGCTGTGCCAGCTGACCTGTCATCCAAGTAAGTCCTTCTCTTGCCATCATCCCTCCTGTGTTGGTGTATGCCTGTCACCCTCTCCCTGTGTCTTCTCCATAGGGTTGCCCGGCTGTACGGTCACCTGCCTCTGTGTCTGAAGCGGACACCGCCACCAACACATCTACACCCCGCAGACACGCACTCATTCACGCCCGTTGTTAATAAACTATTTGAACTACTCTGAGCCTGTGTGTGTGCGTCTCCTGAGCCGTGCGTTATGTCAGTACGGCTTCAGCAGAGCGGCTCGGCAGACGGCGGGCTCGCACACCGTCTTACCACTCTCGAGGTTCGAGTAGATCAGATCGCTTATCAACAACAGGTGATCCTGAACCAATTAGTAGCTATAACAAACCGATTGGACCGTCTGGACCCCCAGCAGCCGTTCCCCCCGGCTCCCCAGGGTGGCGCAGCTCCTGCTGTTCCTGCGGCCGTTCAGCCAGCTCCAGTGGCACCGGCCCGTCTCACACCAATTCCGACCCCCGCTCGCTTTAGCGGAAAGCTCGGCGGAGCGCGGGGGTTTGTGATGCAGTGTGAGTCCGTGTTCGACCGTGTGCCCGGGGACTTTCCCTCAGATCACAGCCGAATCGGCTACATAGGTAACCTTCTGGAGGGGCGCGCTTTAACCTGGGCCTACGCTATAATGGCGAGACCCAGTTATGCCACCCTCACCTATGCCGAGTTCGTGAGGCGCTTCCTGGAGGTGTTCGACCATTCTCGCACCGAGACGGTCCAGGTCGATCGGCTTCTCGCTCTCCAGCAGGGAAGCCGGTCAGCCGCGGACTATGCTATCGACTACCGGGTAGCAGCGGAGGAATTGGGCTGGGACGAACGTTCCCTCTGTGGCCTGTTCCTCCGCAGCCTCAATGACGATCTGAGGGATGAACTGGCTGGACGGGATGTCCCCGGAACGCTAGCGGAGCTAACCTCACTAGCCATTAGCTTGGACAACAGGCTGCGCGAGCGCTCCTCAGGACGGAAGTCGTCTACTTCTCGCCCTCGGGGAGCCTCGCTGCGCCTGCCCCAAGTTCGCCCCCTGGCGACGCCGCCACCATCGCGCCCCGAGGAGTCGGAGCCGATGGTGACGGGCTGGACAAGGCTCTCCCCGGCAGAGAGACAACGCCGCCGTGAGTTGGGTCTCTGCATGTATTGCGGAGACAATCAGCACACGGTGGAGCTTTGTCCGCTGAAGCCAAACGGCGGGGTCCGCGAGTCACTGTAGGGGGCCTCACGGACGTCAATCGGCCAAATCCCCTCACCCAATTGAAGCTGCCCATCCGTTTCTGCCACAACCCCACTGGGCATCTCACCCACGCACTGGTGGATTCGGGCGCAGAAGGCAGCTTCATTTCACAAGGCCTGGCAACCCGATTGGGCATCCGCTGTCAGGCACTGAGAAACCCCATCTCCCTGGTCAATCTCTCTCGTGCCTCCCTTGGGAGAGTCTCACATCAGACCGTCCCCGTCCCGGTCATCATCTCAGGGAACCACCGGGAGGAGATGGTTTTCTACGTCCTGCCCAACTCTGTGTCGCCCGTCATCCTGGGGTATCCCTGGCTACGCCTCCACAACCCTGTCCTGGACTGGAAGTCAGCTGGGGTAGCGGCATGGAGCACGTTTTGTATGGGCACCTGCCTTCAGTCCGCTGCCTGCTCCCCGTCCGCTTCCCCCCCTGTGGCGGACGCAGCACCCCCGGACCTGTCTCTGGTGCCTCCGGAATTTCACGACCTGGGTATGGTGTTCAGCAAGGCGAAAGCTATGTCTCTTCCCCCTCATCGGCCCTATGACTGTGCCATCAACCTCCGCCAGGGGGCCCCCCTACCTTCTGGTCGGCTCTACAGCCTGTCTGCGCCAGAGAAGGAGACGATGAACACCTACCTGAGGGAATCACTGAGCGCTGGGATAATTCGCCCATCGTCGTCACCCGTGGGGGCAGGGTTCTTCTTCGTCGGGAAAAAGGACGGGTCCCTCCGCCCCTGCATAGACTACCGTGCGCTCAACGACATCACTGAGAGGGACCGTTACACCCTGCCCCTCATGGACACTGCCTTCCACTCCCTCCAGGGGGCGACCTGGTTTACCAAGCTGGATCTACGCAGCGCTTACCACCTCGTCAGGATCCGGGAGGGAGATGAATGGAAAACGGCCTTCCGTACCCCGAACGGCCACTTTGAATACCTAGTCATGCCGTTCGGGTTAACCAACGCTCCTGCCGTCTTTCAGCGCCTCATCAACGATGTCCTCCGGGATTTCATCGGCCTCTTCGTGTTCGTCTACCTGGACGACATCCTTATCTTCTCCAGGTCCAGGGACGAGCACCAGGTCCATGTGAGGCGGGTCCTCCAAAGACTGCTGGAGAATCGGCTCTACGTGAAGGCTGAGAAGTGCGAATTCTACGCTAGGACCACATCCTTCCTGGGATTTATCATCTCTCAAGACCAGGTGCTTCCAGACCCAGAGAAGGTGAAGGCGGTGGTGGAGTGGCCTACTCCCGCATCCCGGAAGCAGGTGCAACAATTTGTTGGCTTCGCCAATTTCTACCGCCGCTTTGTGCCCAACTTCAGCTCGATCGTCGGACCACTGACCCGCCTCACGTCCCCGAAGGTCCCTTTCCGGTGGACAGAGGAGGTCGCTGCTGCCTTTAAGGCGCTGAAGGCGGAATTCTCCTCCTCCCGGGTTCTTCGCCAGGTCGACCCCGCGCTGCAGTGCATAGTGGAGGTGGATGCCTCGGACACGGGAGTGGGAGCAGTTCTATCCCAGCGGTCACCGGACGATGGCGCCAGACGACCCTGTGCCTTCTTCTCCCAGCGCTTGTCCCCGGCGGAGAGGAACTACGATGTGGGGGACAGAGAGCTCCTGGCCATCAAACTCGCCTTACAGGAGTGGCGCCACTGGCTAGAGGGGGCGGACCTGCCGTTTGTGGTCCTGACGGACCACAAGAACTTAGAATATTTACGATCTGCCAAGCGCCTGAACGCCCGCCAGGCGCGCTGGTCTTTGTTCTTCGCCAGGTTCCATTTTACCATCACCTTCAGGCCAGGCTCCAAGAACGGCCTGCCTGATGCCCTCTCTAGGCAGTTTACCCCCGTGGGGGCTGAGGAGACGTCCCACACCATCCTGCCCAGGTCGTGCGTCGTGGGTGCCATCTCTTGGGACATCAAGAGCAAGATCCGGAAGGCGCAGGAGGTGGAACCTGATCCTGGCTGCGGACCGGAGGGAAGACTGTTCGTGCCATCTGCGGTCCGAGGAGAGGTCATCCACTGGCTCCACACCTCCCGGCTCACCTGTCATCCCGGCACCTCCCGGATGATCAACCTCCTCCAACGGTCCTTTTGGTGGCCAGGCCTGCGGAGGGATGCAGCCCGCTACGCCCGGGCTTGCCCTATCTGTGCCACCTGCAAGTCGGGAAACGCCCCTCCAGCGGGTCTGCTCCAGCCCCTGCCCGTTCCTGGCAGGCCCTGGTCGCACATCGCGTTGGATTTCGTCACCGGTCTCCCCGTTTCCAACTCCTTTGACTCCATCCTGACCATCGTGGACCGTTTCTCCAAGGCGGCGCACTTCGTCCCCCTGCGAGGTCTCCCTACTGCCCTGGAGACGGCGGATCTCCTCGTCCAACACGTGGTCAGGCTGCACGGGATTCCGGTGGACGTGGTCTCGGACCGGGGTCCCCAATTTTCGTCCGAGGTTTGGAGGTCGTTCTGTAACGCCATCGGAGCCAAGGTGAGCCTCTCCTCCGGCCATCACCCCCAGTCTAACGGGCAGTGTGAGCGGACCAACCAGGAGCTGGAGGCTGCGCTCCGCTGTGTGACCTCATCTAACCCAACGTCCTGGAGCAACCATCTCGCCTGGGTCGAGTATGCTCATAATACCGCTCGCTCTTCTGCTACGGGGATGTCTCCATTCAAGGCGTCCCTGGGTTACGACCCCCCGCTGTTTCCAGAGCAGGAGAGTGAGGTGACCGTCCCCTCGGTTAGAGCACGTCTCAGGCAGTTCCGCTCCATCTGGGCTGCCGCGCGCAAGGCGCTTTTACGCACAGCGGAGCGCAACAGGACTGTGGCGGACCGGCATAGAAGACCTGCCCCGGCGTACAGAGTTGGGCAACGTGTTTACGTTTCCACCCAGGACGTCGCCCTAAAAGGTGAGAGGAGGAAGCTGGCACAGCGCTTCATGGGTCCCTATCCCATCACCCGGATCATCAACCCGGTGGCTGTGCGCGTGGCTATTCCCCCCTCCCTCCGCGTCCATCCCACCTTCCACGTGTCGAAGGTGAAGCTGGCAGTCACCGACCCCCTTTGCCCCCCTCCTGCTGCGCAACCCGCGCCCCGGATGATTGATGGCCATCCGGCCTGGTCTGTCGCTTCCATCCTGGACTCGCGACGCCGGGGTCGTGGGTTGCAGTACTTGGTGGACTGGGAGGGCTATGGGCCCGAGCATCGACAGTGGGTACCCTCGTCGTTTGTGTTGGACCCATCGCTCATCGCGGACTTCCACCGAGCGCACCCGGATAAGCCATCGCCAGGAGGCGCTGCTAGAGGGGGGAGTACTGTCACGCCGCGCCGTTCATCAGCGGCGCCACCTGCTCACACACCTGATCCTCATCAGCGGCGAAGGAGAAAAGCCGCCTCGCCCGGAGGCTCGGCCTGAAGCCGTCAGACTTCGTTCCTCACCGTTGTGAGTCATCTACTATCTTCAGCGCAATTATTTGGGTAAGAAGCCTTACCTTCTCTCTCCAGTCTGCTCCCCTGTGCACAGGTGGATTTCCCGGCGGCGGCGGACGTCTTCTCTCCAACGCCCATTCCTCGCTGTTGCACCGAGCTCTCCAGGTGGCTGTCTCCCGGGTTTCGTCCCTTGCTGTGCCAGCTGACCTGTCATCCAAGTAAGTCCTTCTCTTGCCATCATCCCTCCTGTGTTGGTGTATGCCTGTCACCCTCTCCCTGTGTCTTCTCCATAGGGTTGCCCGGCTGTACGGTCACCTGCCTCTGTGTCTGAAGCGGACACCGCCACCAACACATCTACACCCCGCAGACACGCACTCATTCACGCCCGTTGTTAATAAACTATTTGAACTACTCTGAGCCTGTGTGTGTGCGTCTCCTGAGCCGTGCGTTATGTCAAGTCCCTCCATGCTCCACAAAGCCTCCTTCAAATCGGGCGTTCAGAACTCCAACAGGTTAAGTGGCCTACCGCCAACAAGAAGCAGGAGTAGCACCAATTTGATGAAGATGTGGATTCAATTCTCGAAGCCTCATCCAGAGGGGATGCTGACCGGAGACTGCAGTCAACGTGTACCATAATGATCAGTATTGCAGTCGAGAGATTTGGAATTAAGGAGCAGCACTTAATGGTCAAACCAGGTGGACTGAACCGATGTGAGGGAAAGCTAAGCCGGCTCCGGCAAGAGCTTCATGTGCTCAGACGTCAGTTTAAGAAGGCAAGTGAGGAGGAAAAGGTCAGGTTGGCTGAGCGCCGTAACATCACGAGGAAAAAGATCACCAACCTCTGTCGAGTTGAGTTGCACAGAAGGAGAGGGAAGGAGAGAGCAAGAAAGCGTGCATTGTTTATTGCAAATCCATATGGATTCACTAGGAAAATCCTTGGACAAAAGCGCAGTGGGCAACTTTCCTGCACCCAGGAAGAGGTTGTTACCTCAGGGCCAGCTACAGTGATACTGAAAGAGAGCATGACCTTGGTCCATGCAGTAACTTGATAGCCCCGCCAGAACCAACCATAGCATTTAACCTTAAGGAACCATCGTTGAGAGAGATCGAGGAGATTGTCAAGGCAGCTCAAACCAGCAATGCACCAGGCCCCAGTGGAGTACCCTATGTGGTCTACAAGAGGTGCCCAAGACTTCTACAGAGACTATGGAAAATATTCAAGGTCATCTGGAGAAGGGGCAAAGTAGCACAGCAATGGAGATTCACAGAGGGTGTTTGGATTCCCAGGGAGGAGAACGCAACCACCATTGAGCAGTTCAGGAACATCTCACTCCTCAGCATCGAGGGAAAGATTTTATTATTTTGTTGTAGTATTTGTTGCTCATCGCATGACAGAGTTCCTTCTTGGGAATGAGTACACTGATACAGCTGTACAGAAGGGTAGAATCCCAAAAATGGCAGGCTGCATTGAACACACAGGAATTGTCACACAACTGATCTGTGATGCTCGGGAAGACAATGGCGATCTGGCAATACTGTGGCTTGACCTTGCAAATGCTTATGGGTCAATCCCCCATAAGCTGGTGGAAATCTCACTTGTCTGGCATCACATTCCAGTCAAGATCAGAGACCTAATCATGAATTACTACAACTGCTTCAGCTTGAGAATCACCTCTGGAACAGTAACATCTTCATTCCATTGGCTAGAGAAGGGAATCAACACCGGCTGCACTGTCTCAATGATTTTATTTGCCCTGACCCTGAACATGCTTGTAAAGTCAGTAGAGGTGGAATGCAGAGGTCCACTCATCAGATCAGGTGTGCGACAGCCCCCCATTAGAGCATTTATGGGTGATTTGATGGTGACCACAACATCAGTCCCGGACCGCAGGTGGATCCTTCAAGGCCTTGAACGTCTCATTAGCTGGGAACAAATGGACTTTAAACCATCAAAGTCCCAAGCCCTAGTTGTGAAGAAGGAAAACGTGTCTGATAAGTTTAGATTTTTCATCAGAGGAGTCCAGATTCCATCAATTACTGAGAATCCAGTCAAGAGACTGGGAAAGGTTTTCAACAGTACGCTGAGGGACACAGCAACTCTTCAAGAGACCAGCAATCAACTAGGAACCTGGCTTAGAGAGATAGACAAGTCAGGGTTGCCAGGTAAATTCAAGGCTTGGATTTACCAGCATGGTATCTACCACAACTCCTCTGGCCACTGCTTGTCTATGACATTCCATTGAGCACCATTGAAAGCTTTGAGATGAAGTTCAGCCACTTCTTATGCAGGTAGTTGGGCCTGCCTCACAGCCTCAGCAGCATCGCCTTATATGGGAAAAACAACAAGCTACAACTCCCCTTCAGTAGTCTGTCAGAGGAGTTTATAGTTTCCCGGGCAAGGGAAGTGATGCTGTACAGAGACTCTAGTGACATCAAAGTCTCATCGGTTGGTATTCAGGTGAAGACGGAAAGGAAATTCAAAGCCCATGAAGTTGATGAACAGGCTGAGGCATGGCTGTGGTTTAAAGAGTTGGTGGGGACAGTTGCAGCAGGGCGGGCAGGCCTTGGGAGCAGCCCAAAACCTCAGTACACAAAGGCCTTGGGAAAGGACAGACGCCAGTTGGTCCAGGATTTTTTTTTTTTTTTTTTTTTGTTACTTATTTGTACCCGTAGGTAGACTTGGTTTGCAGTCTGGTGACAAGCCACCGGCTGCTGGTCGCTGCGTGCGCGAGCGCCCTAAACCTACATGTTTTGGTATGCGGGAGGAAACCGGAGAAATCCCGGAGTAAACCCGCGCAACACGGGGAGAACATGCAAACTCCACACAGCTCACTGTTGGTCGGGGGCTGGGATCGAACCCACGATCTCATGATCCCCGTGGTCCCCCGGCCGAGGGTAAAACTGTGCTGCCACAGTGCTAAACCACTGCGCCACCGTGCATCCCTTCAGGATGAAGTCAGAGTGGGAGTGAAGTAAACACGAACCAGCAGGATAGTTGGACTGTGCCAGCAGGGAGCATGGACCAGGTCGGAGGAGGCAATGGAACCTAAAGTCTCCTGGTCAGAGCTCTGGAGAGCGGCGCCACATCGGATCAAATTCTTGATCCAGTCAGTGTACGATGTCCTTCCAAGCCCAACCAACCGCTTCTCTTGGGGCCTGATAGAAGCCCCTTCATGCTCTCTATGCCAGCAAAGAGGTTCCCTAGAACACATCCTAAGTAGCTGCCCGAGAGCCCTCAGTGAGGGGTGCTATTGGTGGAGGCATGACCAGGTACTGAAGGCTGTAGCAGAGTCCATCAGTGCAGGAATCTCATTCAGCAGGCAGCAACACCCAGCAAAGCATGCCATAGCCTTCATCAAAGCTGGTGACAAGCCACAGCATTGCACAAACCCATTGTGTGGGGGGGGGGGGGGGTTCTGGCAACAGCCCAAGACTGGCAGCTGAAGGTCAACCTGGGAAGACAGCTGAGATTCCCTGACAAC
The DNA here is from genome assembly GCA_020510985.1 of Pholidichthys leucotaenia. NCBI lineage: Eukaryota > Metazoa > Chordata > Actinopteri > Cichliformes > Pholidichthyidae > Pholidichthys > Pholidichthys leucotaenia. The sequence goes on along the minus strand of CM035845.1, from coordinate 31,414,422 downwards.
ATCATAACGACCACGGTTCTTGTGTCAGAATCTTCCAAGCAGGTTTCTTGTTGGAACTGACTGTGCCCTGGGAAGACCGGATGGAAGAGGCCTTTGAAAGGAAGAGGGCCAAGTATGGGGAGCTTGTCAGTGATTGCCGTAGCAGGGGATGGAAGACCTGGCTCCACCCCATAGAGGTTGGTTGTCGAGGTTTTGCCGGTCAGTCACTCAGCAGGGCTCTCAAGCACTTGGGGATCAGGGAAAAACTCAACAAGAAAGCCATCAAGAACATCACTGATGCTGCCGAAAGAGCATCACGATGGCTGTGGATCAGAAGGAGTGATCCGTGGATGTCTTGAGCTACCTAGACACAAGTCAGGGTCTGATCAACCCTGGCTGGGTCACCTGTGAGAGGGTGTATGATGTACAATGACCCAAAACACTTGATGACCACAGGTTACATCACTGATGATGTGTCTAGGCAGCACCATAAGGTGTGTGTTAAAATCGTACATTTTCTATAAAAATGACATAAATTTCTGAGTAAAAATACACAAATTTATGTGGAAAAAAGTAACAGATTTACAAAAAAAACCCCAAATGTCTGAAACGAATGAGAAAAATCCATGTCAAACTTACAAGGAAAAAACCAGAAGTTTCTTTTTTTAATTTTACAAGGACAAAGTAGTAAATGTACAAGAAAAAAGAAGAATTATTTAGAAAAAGATCCTCTTAAATGGGCAAAAGAAAAGATGCTACTCACTACTCAAGTAACTCTAAATACACACTTTCTTACTCTTACTGAAGCCATTTTTTCTTGATGACTACACTTACATGGGCTTGACTAATGCACTTCATAGGGTAACACTACTTTTACTGGAGTACAATTTGTGACTACTTCCCTCTTCTCCGGCCTAAAGGTGTGTATAGATAACACTTCAGTGAGGAGCATGTGGAGAAACTGCTTTTCTGCTGCTTTTCTTCAAGCATGGACACTCATGTAACTTAACATGAGGTGCAAGAGGGGCTGCACCCTTACAGGGTGCTGCAACGATGCGTGTTTAGACTGTGGGAGGAAACTGGAGTATCCAGAGCATACACACATTCACGCAAGCACAAGAAGAACACAAAAGCCTGGTTTAAGTTTGCTGAGAGGGAACAGTGCTAACCACTGTATCACCATACTGCCTAATTGCTGTTAAATAAGCTGGTAACACAGAACTCCACACTTTTCACTGAGTATCTACCGTTTAGGAAAATGAAAAGTCAAAGGCAAAGAAGCCAAAGTTGCGGCTTCAAAATTTTCAAACAGAATTGGGGTAAAAGTGGCTACAACCATCTATTATAAGATTTAAACAGCATAAACCTGCAAAATACACCAATCCTCTGAAAATAGGCTTGAAAAACAAACACCAGAAAGTAATTCATCCACAGATGTTACTTCGCTCTAAGCCATACTGGCATCCTCCACAAAGCACTTTGAACTCCACACACATAGGAGAAAACAAGAAAGCACTGCAAGGGGATCAGTCGAAGAGTTTTCCGCCGAAGTCTTGTGTGAAAATCTCTTTTATCTTATGGCTGAAATACCCACCATACACTGCACACTGCAGAACAAAAAGATTTTCTGAACAAAAGGTGCCATACACATGCAGCACTTGTGTGATTTCAGGGAATTCTGAGTGTGCCGTGTGAAAAGCAATGGTTAATTGGTGCTATGGGTGTCAGAATCTGCATGGGTATTGATGTGTTTACACCTGCCAGAGCTCACCAAAAATCAAGTTTTCGTAATTAAGGCTATGTACGTCCCTGCTCAGGGAATAAGATTTAGAAAACCCTCACAATTTGAGGTAAAGACACGAAAAAACAACAACAACAACAAAAAAAGCAGGGCCTCCCCAAGGAAACACGTTGTGTGTAAATATGAAGCATTCTACTGTACAGTGCCTGCAAGCATGCTTACTCTGAAGAGGAAAAAGCAGGAAGAAGAAAGAAACAGTTGAGAAATATCCGCTTAAGTGAAAACAGCTTCTCAGATCCTGTGAATAACTGTTAAGTCTCCAGACTGCAAACAGGCTGCTGCTAGATAAATGGCTGCAGATCGCCCAGATAATACAGACAACTAACCGCAACTAGTACGTGCAAAAAAAGCTGTGAATCAGCAAAAAAGATAAAACAGGTTTTCATTGCACAAGTAGCTGCAAATGAAATGAACTCTTCAAAAGAGCAAAGTGGGTTGAAGTGGCACTTCTCTCCCAGTAGAGGGCGTGCCTTTGCTCCTGCAGTTGCACGTTTCATAAAGATCCGTATCACTCACGTGCCTAAAAAGCTGTCAGATGGGCGGGGCATATTTTATGAACGATAGAATCCTGACAAGCAAATCCAGGACGGCCTCAGGGGCCCGTAAGTTGAGGAGAACTTATCTGATCTTAACGGGAAGGTGGAGGCTGGTCTCCAGGGTACCGTTCACCCACCCCGCAACAACTTCCCCATTATTAGCTCTGCCAGCCAAAGAGATATTGTGCTGGATGACAAATGGAAGTGAAGGTGCTGGGGGTAGCAGACAGTGCGGGGGAGGTCCCCTCCATCTTTTGCACCCCCTCCCCGCCCTCCGAGCCCTCTCGCGTGTGATTCGGAGCGCTACACGCCGTGTCCTCCCCGATAACCATAATTGCGTTTTAAAGGCCCTGATTAAATTTTGCAGTCTCAAATGATATTGTTTTGCGATGAATCCTTATGAAAAATGTCTTGCGCTAGGAGATTATAGGAGCTGTGTAGGAGGCGGAGGCGGCGATGACACTTTTTTTTTTTCTGAAGCTTCAATGGACGAAAATGAATCCCTGCCATCACTCTCCCTTCTTCTCCTCCACCCACTTGTGCGCCACCCGTCTGTCGCACTCGCTCCCTGTCTTATAAACACACACACACGCGTGCGCGCGCGCGCATGCGCGCACACACAGATAAACAGCCCTTTTTCAGCCCTGCTATTTGCTCTCTCTCTCTCCCCAAACTACACCCACGGGCGTCCAGGTTGCCACAGCAATCATGATTAAGGGGGAGCCTCACAGACGTTTATCTCATAACTAATGAAAAATAAAACCTTCAAAATATAATAAAAGTGAAAAATAATAAAATAAAAATAAAAACTACGCTGGTGTCAACCCCTAAACTTTTTTCTTCTCTCATTACTTTACAGTCATAACGTAAATCTTCCCTTTGAGCATGGCAGTACCTCTGGGAGAGGCTTTTTTTTCCCTTTTTTTTTTAGAGGTGACACAAAATGCAATCACGGCGAATGAGAAGGCAGCAAATTCAATAATGGAGGCAAATGAAAATGGAACTGGAGACTCTGCACTTAAGGCCGGATGGGCTCACAGCCCTAATAAGCCCTCTTCTGTCACCGCTTCCCTGCATCTGAATTAACCAGAGGCCCTCCAATCAGCATGGGCAAACAAAAGAGTCAGCCAAACAGATGAGAGGGCTGCTGAATACCAACAACGGCGACGCCTGCCTGCGGTGGTCAATGATCAACACTGGTGGACGTGTGAGAGTTGCCTGCCGGCGATGTGAGCAGAGTGCCAACAGCCACTGGTTTGCTGCACATTACTAAAATGTCCAAATATGATTTCTACAGATCTGGAATGTAAAATAACAAAACAAATCGTTTCACTCAAGCACATCTGGTGGGACTCGTTGATCTGACGGTTTAGAAAGGTGCCGTTTTGATATTTTAATAACTTGTTCAAACCACAAATGCCTGCATCTTCCAGAATTTTAGTGAATTTATTATTTTTATTTCATTAGAAGTAATAAAATCAGTTCATGTTTCATTTTCCTCAGATTAAAGACATTTGAGAGGAAAAAACATACAGAAACAGAAAAAAAGTTGTTAATTTAGAAATAAAATGTTGCAAATTTACATGAAAAAAGTCTCAAATTTATCTCAAAAAATAAGACAGTTATAAGAAAACTCTTGAGAATAAAGTCTTAGATTTACAAGAAAAATGACATTTACAAATGATAAAAATGTAAATTTACATGAAATACACTGAAAGTGTATGAAAAAATTGCATTCCCCATGCCCCCACAAAAACAGGAGAAAAGAATCACAAATTAAATAGTAAAACCTCACGAACAGATGTGATTAAAGTGGTTACACCCTACGAAAGAAATCTTTTTAGAAGGTACCATCTTCCTGTTTTTTGGTGGCTACTCTTATTTACACTGGAACACAAGCTCCTTCTTGTTTGCCATGGTGATGGACAGGCTGACAGAAGGGGTCAGGCAGGAGTCCCTGTGGACCATGATGTTTGCATCACTACATTGTGATCTGTAGTGAGAGTAAGGAGCAGGTGGAAGAGAACCTGGAGAAGTGGAGGTATGCTCTGGAGAGAAGAGGAATGAAATTCAGTAGAAACAACACAGAATACATGAGTGTGAATGAGAGGGAGGCAGGTGTAATGGTGAAGATGGAAGGCGTAGCAGTAGTGAAAGTAGATGAGTTTAAGTACCTGGGATCAACCATCCAAAGCAATGGAAAATGCACAAGAGAGGTGACGAGTGCAAGCAGGGTGGAGTGGGTGGATGATGAGTGTCAGGGGTGATTTGTGACAGAAGGATAGTAGCTAGAGTGAAAAGGGAAGATTTACAAGACGGTAGTGAGACCTTCTATGATGTATGATTTGGAGACTGTGGTGCTGACAAAAAGCCGGGAGGTGGAGCTGGAGGTGGCAGAGTTGAAGATGCTAAGATTTTCTTTGGGAGTGACTAGGAGAGACAAGATTAGAAATGAGTATATCAGAGGGACAGCTCAGGTTGAGCATTTTGGAGACAAAGTAAGAGATTCAAGGCTGAGATGGTTTGGACATGTGCAGAGGAGGGATAGTGGAGATATTGGACAAAGGATGTTGAAGATGGAGCTGCCAGGCAGGAAGAAAAGAGGAAGACCACAGAGAAGATTCATGGATGTAGTGAAGGACGACATGGAGAGGGTTGGTGTTACAGAGGAGGATGAAGACATAGGATGAGAAGGAGGCAGATGATCTGCTGTGGCGACCCCTGAAAGGAGGAGGAGGAGGAGGAGGAGGAGAAGAAGAAGAAGAAGACTCTTATTTACACTTGAGTAATTAATATCATAGAGCAGGGGTACTCAAAGTTATTATTATAATTTTTTTTTTTTTTACAAAAGGTTTACATTTATTATTTCCAGCGGACCAGAGGTCAGGAATATTGGCAACATGCTGCATGGGCAGATATTTCATCTGCCTGTTGGGAGGAGAAGAACTAAACAGGACATTTTCTCCAGAGTAAATACTGAGGGAACACTATGAATATTATTGGAGTGAGTCACAAATTTGTGAGGAAAAAAAAGTACACTTACGGGAAGAAAAAATGCAAATTCACAAGAAACGAGAGCACTACACACGGTACATTATACATCCATCCACAGCCATTACCGACTGTAGGTGTGCTACCTTTGCATCGAAAAATCTATTACAAACTCAAGATTCACTATACTGTAAATATGTTATAAAACAAATAACCATGTAATCGCAAGGAGTTCAAGAAAAGCCAACAAACTACAATTCAAAGTGGAACAAATTCAGAGAGAATATCAGAAAATTTAACCTTCTACAATACGCCCATCTTCAATACATGTGCAGACACTGCGAAATGAAAATGTCTTAGATTGGAAACTGTAGGAGGAATTTGCTGGACAACTATGGACGGACGTCCAGACAGGTGGACATCACCATGTCCCCTCTTTAGAGACAGACAGTAAGCAATTTGAGGGGAGATGCTGTCCCCCTTGTTAGAAAACAGATACAAGAGTTGCAAATTAGCTAATAGCTATACACTCTATGTGCAACACATCAGATTGATTGTCTTTGATTAATTGTCTATGTTTATTGCACTGTCCCTGTCAAAAATGACCCAAACCGTGGCCCTTGTTAACCTGCCACCCCCCCATCCCCATCAAAAGAATGCAAGGACAGCTAAATAATTTACTGCATGTACTGTAGTAGTTTGGTTTTTTTTTTACAACTGTACTTTCATGACACACGTGTTGAGTTTGGGTGATTTTCTTCAGACGAACACTTCTAAGAGGAAAATGTCACAAATTGGTGAGGGGATAGTTGTAAATGTAGAGAAAATTTTTGAAAATTTATGAGGAAACAAGTTGCAATTTTAATGGAAAGAAGTTTTATATTATATATATATATATATACTGTATATATATATAGGTGTAAATCTGTGTGGAAAAAAGGTCATAAATTTATCACAACCAGACCGTCAGTGACGGAGTAGCTCATGCTGACCTGACAAAATCCCCCGGGAGGACTCAGCTCCCCGCACCAGTGACCTTGACCTTAAGTGCAGCCGGGATCCAGACTCATCCGGAACGTGTTTAAAGTCAGGGGTCAGTGGGCTAGGAGGAGCATCGTTTTTCATGACATCATAAATGCATGATCTCCTGACCTTTGGCCCTGACCACAAGCACGACTTTGATGGAGACCCACCTGAGGATCATTGCGAGTGGGTCTGGTGAGCACTGGGGAGAACAGCGAGGAGGAGCAGCAATTCCTGGCAAATGTGCACAGATGGATGGATGGACGGACAGTATGTCATCACATCTGGCTTCACCAGAATGAGCTAAAAAGTGGCAAATTAATAGGAAAAAAGTACTTTATTCATTAAAAAAGTCACAGATTTGGCAGGAAGAAAAGTTATAAACGTCCAACATCGTTTACAAGAAAAGCCTTAAAAACTGCAGAGAAAATGGGACATTTATGAGACAAAAAACTAAAACACTTACGCAAATCTGCAGCCTTTGTCCTCGTAAATTTACAAATTGTTTTCTTGGAAACTTGTGACTTCATTCTTATGAAGTTGTGATTATTTTTTCTTTGAACTTTCATGAAAAAAAAAAAAAAAACATGTGCCACATCTGCGCCACATCCTTCACATGAAAATCTGGTGATAAGCTGCTACGGGCAGCTGAGGGAGTCAGGACCCGCCTCATTTTCAAGTTGTGCTGCAACTCGGTCAAACGCTGGTTACAAAAACTGCATTCAGTGCATGAAAACTACTGCAATGAGCTTCGCGGCTTCACACATCACACTCCTGCCCCACTGATCTAGTGCTTAATGGGCTCACTCGTATAAAATGGCAGCTTCAGAACAACGAGGCAATGACTGGCCCATCTTTTCTTCCTGCAGCAGCACTGAGAGGCTGTTTCACAACAGTCTCACTCCAGCAGCCTGCCCACTTTCTCCGTTATTGTGCTGGAAATGGTGTTTTGGTGCAACTGTTGGAGATAAGAACATCAAACTTAAATTTAGAGGCCGCTATGAATGGATCATAGGGGAGCCGTGAAGACGGCAAAACTGCTGCACGGCTGAGCTCATAACTTGAGACGTGGATTATTATTAAATGTCCACTCTGGAGTCAGAAAGTCAGAGTAAAAAAATAAAAAAAAAAATAAAAGCTTCTTTAAAGCCATAATGTGTGCACACCTGAGGTATGTGAGCACACGCGCTCCCCTGCCAGGCCGGCGCGTATTTTGTAATTCAGATTAGACTCACTGCATATTTTGTAAGGCGCAAAATGCTTAAGAAGTGTTAAAAACAGAACTAACCCTCTGCATTGAAAGTGACAGCTACAATGGGCTGAAATAGGCAATTTGTCATTTCCTGGCACAGGGCTGCAGCACTCATCCTTCTACTGGGGTAATTTGGGACACACCAACACAGACAGCACGCGTGCGCGCGCACACACACACGCACACACCAGCAAATCAACTATGACCAGTAAATTACCTCCATCTGGTACTACAGTATATTCAGTGAGCCAGACCGGCAAGGCTCCACACCTCCTTATTCCTGGCTCTACTGTTGCTTTATGTAACTTCTTGAACAGATGCTCTGCACAGTGATAACAATGAGGAAGGCTTGACGGTCCTCTCCATGTTCTCCTTTGGCCCGTTGTACAATCTACCTCAACTGGGGTTTGGACTGAGGTCGCCACTTAAGGAGTCGCCCTAAATATGCTCTTCAAGAACGCCAAAGTCAAACAGGCGACGCCTGGGAGAGACGGGAGCGTGCGTTCCTTCTTCTAAGACGTCAAAGGACACGGACTTGTCACAATGTCAAAAGGGGAGCGTGCACCTTTCGGGTGAGAAAAAACAATCACCCACTTTGAGTGTGTTTGCTGTCATATTAAAACTTCCCACCATGAAAAAAGCCAGCAGAGGCAGGATGTTTTCAGCTTGATGACGCTCCACATGCCCTTGGCAAGTTACGGTATATCTGCATAGACACGCTCTTCCTCACTGACTCTGAAGTTGCACACATGTTGCTTGCTCTGATTCTCTCGAGAAACAAATCCCCGCTCACAGCTTGTGCTTCAGATCACTTAAATTGTGAACATGTGGCTCTGGTCACAAGAAATTCTAATCTCCCTTCAAATTAATTCAGCTCTAATGAGCAACTTTGATGGAGTCACGGTTATTTGGTTTGATTAGGTCGGATTTCAAAGAACTGCTGGCTGCAAATGCTGACTCATTCAAGGCTACCACCCACCACTTTTATTCCCAAATGGGAGGAAAAGCTTTACCAACAGCTGACAGAGATCATTGATGTTTAGACAAAGGATATGCTTATGTGTCCAAGGCAAGATTAAGTTTAGCTGTTCGAAATGGCTAGGGATGCACCGATATATCTGCTTAACACTGGCATCAGCCAATATTCACCTTGATGACTGATATCAGACTATTGGCAAGTCAGATAAGATTCACTGACAACAGCAGCTGACATTTATCTGGTGTGTTAAAACTGTGCGGAACAGATTTTTGCCTTGAAATGGACAACAGTAGCCTACAGCTGCAAATACAGAGAATATCCAGGGCTGTTTTTTAATAGAGAATATTATTTTGTTTCCCTGGAAGTAAAGCAGGAACATATGACAAGAAAAATCAAAAGAAACACTCTACTGGGCAAAATTTCACAATGGTGCATCCCAAATAATAACTAGAACTAGAGTGCGTACCTCTGCCGAGGCTCCTTCCATCCCTCACGGATCACCGCCAAAATCTCATGGGTTCATCTGTAGAACCAAGAGCCACCTCTGGTGAAAAATGTATCAAACTCTGTCCAATAGTTTTGGAGTATTCTTGCTAGCACATCATAAGAAGATAAGAGCCTTGGTGGAGGTATGCATTCTCAGATCATCACCAAAATCTAATGGGTTCCTCTGCTACCCAAAGTCCACCTTTGGTGAAGTTTTCATCCAAATCTGCCAGGTAGTTTTTGTGTAATCCTGCTGCACACATACAAACACACAAGGGCCTTGGCAGAGGTATACACTCTCAGGTCATGACCAACATCTAATGGGTTCGTCCTTGGCCCAAGGGCTATCTATGGTGGAAATTTCATCCAGATCCATCCAGCAGTGTTTGCATAATCCTGCTGACAGTCAAACAAACATGGATGAAAACATTACCTCCTCGGTGGAGGTAATTAAAATATTTTAATAACATCTATCTAGCTGTTGCATTACCACCTTTATCTGATTACTGAGTGTCCGTGCTTTATAGTGACGAGCCTACTGTAGACACTCTACGTCAGTGAACATCAACTGGCGGCCCACGGGCCACATCTGGCCCCCAGGATATTACTGGAGTCACCACAAGCTTTTCAAATTCCTTACGGAAAACACAGTAAATACATTTTAAAATAGACATAAATTTGCTGAAAACTCCACAGATTGATGTGGGAAAAAAATAATAATTTTACAAGAAAAGGGTCTGAAATTTATGAGAAAACCACTTACACATTTATGAGAACAAATCTCAAATGTCAAAAGAGTTCACAATTTCAGTGAAAAAAAAAACAAAAACTTCCAACTTTACAACAGAACAGTCCTTAATTTACAAGAAAACTGTGAGAAAAATGCCTCAAACTGTCAAGAATAAAATCACATCTAAAATAAGTTTTTAAGTACATCCTTTCTTCCTGTTACTTATCTAAAAAAAACAAATTTGAAAGGGAAATAAATATATCAAATAATAATATAATTACTAAAGATATAATATTAATTTTATTTTATTTCATGAGACGATCTGGCCCTCCCAGTATCTGCCCTAAGACAAATATAGTTGATGATCCCTGCTGTACATTTATCACCCTATAAAGCCATCTAAGCCTGGCATCAGGGTGGAGGATGCAGTGATCTTCCTCCTGCATCACACTCTGCCTCACCTGGAGGATCCTGGGAGCACTGTGAGAATCATCTTCAACTTCTCCAGTGCTTTCAACACCATTCCAAGAGTGCCCCTGAGGGACAAGCTGCTGTGTGCAGGGGTGGACCAACTCCTGTCATCTTGGATCCTGGACAACTTCACAGACCGTCCACAATTTGGGAGAGCCCAGGCCCGTGTGTCCGGCACAATAACCTGTAATATTGTAATATTGTAATATTGGGCCCCTCCCCAATCTGTTGGGCCCCTCCCCAATCTGACCAGTGATGACATGTTTAGTCGCTCGTCATCCTTGAACCGCTGGCTGTCTGTGTGGTGTCCTAAAAATGACGTGGGCTACATTGACAATTGGAGCTCTTTTTGGGGAAAACCTGGTCTTATGAGACGAGACAGCATTCATCCCACTTTGGATGGTGCTTCTCATTTATCTAACAATCTGGCATCTTTTTTATCCAAATTTCCAAAACCATGACTACTCAGAGTTGGGACCAGGAAGCAGAGTCGCAGTCTTACACGCCTCTCTGCAGCTCCTCTTCATCCGCCACCCCTCAGCTTAGCCCCTGTCTTCCCCATCAGAGAATCGTTGTCTGCTCCCTCCAAAGTAAATTACTAACTAACCTGCACTTATATAGCGCTTTTCTAGTCACAAAGACCACTCAAAGCGCTTTCATTAATACTAACCCTCTATTCTAAGGGCCTATAGGAAACAGATATCTAGGGACAATTTAGAACAGCCAATTAACCTAACATGCATGTTTTTGGCATGTGGGAGGAAACCGGAGAAATCCCGGAGTAAACCCACGCAACACGGGGAGAACATGCAAACTCCACACAGATCACTGTTGGTCGGGGGCTGGGATCGAACCCACGATCCCACGATCCCCACAATCCCCCGGCCAAGGGTAAACTGTGCTGCCGCAGTGCTAACCACTGCGCCACCGTGCAGCCCAAAATAAAAATATAATGTATAAGCATCCCAAAGTGATAAAGCAAAATATTGGTAAAACTCAAATTAAACATAAAGCCTCTAAATTGAATGATTTGGCCTCTGTTCCTCCTCATAATTTAAAAATTAAATGTGGTTTATTAAATATTAGGTCTCTAACTCCCAAGTCTCTGTTAGTCCATGATCTGTTAATTGATCATCAGATTGATTTAATTTCCCTTACAGAGACTTGGTTAGGGCAAGAGGATTATGTTGGTTTAAATGAATCAACTCCCTCTGGTTATTTAAACTGTCAAAATCCCAGAAGTTCTGGTCGTGGAGGAGGAGTTGCATCAATTTACCATTCCAAATTACTAGTTAATGTAAAGCAAAAAACATGTTATAATTCCTTTGAGGGCCTGGTCCTCAGTGTTGGGCACTTTAGCAATTCCAGGTTAAACCCAATTTTATTTGCCATAGTTTATCGTCCCCCATCAACCTATTCAGAATTTTTATCCGAATTTCCTGATTTCTTAGCTGATTTAGTGCTGAAATCTGATAGAATAATTATAGTAGGGGACTTTAATATGCATGTGGATGTAGATAGTGACTGCCTTAATGTGGCTTTTAATTCAATATTAGACTCGATTGGGTTTTCTCAGAAAGTAGGAAATTCTACTCATTACCTCCACCATACATTGGACCTTGTTCTGACATATGGCATAGAAATAGAAAATCTTGTAGTGTCTCCTCATAACCCTGTACTGTCAGACCATTGTCTGTTAACCTTTGATTTTACTATTTCTGACTATTTGGCTCCTAAAGAAAAATATTATCACAGTAGATGCCTCTCAGATGATGCTGTTTCCAAATTTATGCAGATTGTTTCCTCTATGCCATGTGTCAACACAACGGAAATAAGCTATAGACAGCTTGCTCCTTCTGTAATTGATAACATGGTGGATAGTGTTTCAGCTTCTCTGCATCAGGCTCTAGACTTGGTGGCCCCCTTAAAAAAGAAAAAGTCTAATCAGAGATTTTTAACTCCTTGGTTCAACACAGAAACTCGTAGCTTAAAACAGAAGACTCGTCAGTTAGAAAGAAAATGGCGCTCTACTAATTTAGATGAAATCTATTTAGCTTGGAGAAATCATCTTTTAATTTATAAAAAATCTCTTAGAAAAGCTAGAACGAGTTATTACTCTGCATTAATAGAAGAGAACAAGAATAATCCCAGGTTTCTTTTCAGTACTGTAGCCAGGTTGACAAAGAGTCAGGACTCTGTCAATCCTAGCATCCCCTTAGAGCTTACTAGTCAGGACTTTATGAACTTTTTCAATAATAAAATTTCATCCATCAGAGATAAAATCAATCAGATTCTTCCCACAGTTAACTTAAATACTGTAACTACTACAACTCCTTCTATTGATGTCTGTCTTGATGAGTTTACTCCAATCGACCTTTGTGAGTTAGACAAAATAGTTTCCTCATCCAAACCTTCAACTTGTCTTTTAGACCCTATTCCTACCAGGTTATTTAAAGAAGTCTTCCCACTTATTGGTAGCTTTATTCTTCATATAATCAATTCTTCATTAACTTTAGGCCATGTACCGCAGGCTTTTAAAACGGCTGTAATTAAACCCTTACTCAAAAAGCCAACGCTAGATCCAGGAGCTTTAGCTAACTATAGACCAATCTCTAATCTCCCTTTCATTTCAAAAATCTTAGAAAGAGTTGTTGCTACGCAATTATTTGACCACCTGCAGGGAAATGGTTTATTTGAGGAGTTTCAATCTGGGTTTAGAATCCATCATAGCACTGAAACAGCCTTAGCGAAGGTCACTAACGACCTCCTCATTGCATCTGATAATGGACTAGTTTCTGTACTTGTCCTTTTAGATCTTAGTGCAGCTTTTGATACTATTGATCATAATATTCTACTTGATAGATTAGAACACTATGTTGGACTTAATGGAACTTCGTTGCAGTGGTTTAGATCTTATTTATCTGATAGGTTCCAGTTTGTTCATGTAAATGATGAGTTTTCTCTCAGCTCAAAGCTTAGTCATGGAGTTCCACAGGGATCTGTGCTTGGCCCTACTCTTTTTAGTTTATATATGCTTCCGTTAGGCAACATTATTAGAAAGCACTGTATACATTTTCACTGTTATGCAGATGACACACAATTATACCTGTCAATGAAGCCAGATGATACTAATCAATTAGCCAAGTTAGAAGCCTGTCTTAAGGAAATCAAAGTTTGGATGACTTGTAATTTCCTGCTATTAAATTCAGATAAGACTGAAGTCATTCTTGTTGGTCCAAAAAACCTTAGAAATTCCTTTCCAAATCAAACTTTCAGTTTGGATGCAGTTACTCTTTCTCTTAATAGCTCTGTGAGGAACCTTGGAGTTATTTTTGATCAGGATTTGTCCTTCAATTCACATATTAAATTTGTTTCTAAGACTGCCTTCTATCATTTGCGTAATATTGCCAAGATTAGGAGCATCTTGTCTCAGAGTGATGCTGAGAAGCTGATCCACGCTTTTGTTAGCTCGAGATTAGATTATTGTAATTCTTTATTATCAGGCTGTCCTAAAACATCTTTAAAAAGTCTTCAGCTGATCCAAAATGCTGCAGCAAGAGTTTTAACAGGTACTAGAAAGAGAGATCATATCTCTCCGGTTCTGGCCTCCCTTCATTGGCTTCCCATAGAGTTTAGAATTAAGTTTAAAATCCTTCTTCTTACTTACAAAGCTCTAAACAATCAGGCTCCTTTTTATTTAAAAGATCTGATACTACCGTATCATCCTAACAGAGCACTACGCTCCCAAAATGCAGGATTACTTGTAATACCTAGAATCTCCAAAAGTACAATGGGAGGCAGAGCCTTCAGTTATCAAGCTCCTCTCCTGTGGAATCAGCTGCCAATCTGGATTCGGGAGTCAGACTCGATCTCTGTTTTTAAGAATAGGGCTAAAACCTACCTTTTTGATATAGCCTACAATTAAGGAGGGATCATGTGTTTCTGAACCCTCCCTTAGTTATGCTGCTAATAGGTTTAGTCAGCCGGGGGACCTCCAGTAATGCACTGGGCCTCACTCCTTTCCTCACTCTCTATGAAATATTTTTTTTTTTGCTGGTCATTAACATTTGTTTGTTCTCTCCCATAGATTGAGTCCCCATCGTGCTGTTTGCTCTCTACATGTCTGTTCTTTTCTTCTTCTCTGTCCCCTCACCCCCCAGCCAGTCGCAGCAGATGACTGCCCCTCCCTGAGCCTGGTTCTGCTGGAGGTTTCTTCCTGTTAAAAGGGAGTTTTTCCTCTCCACCGTCGCCAAGTGCTTGCTCACAGGGGATCGCCTGATTGCTGGGGTCTTTCTGCAACTGTGGGGGTCCTCCCTACAGTTGATAGTGCTATGAGATGACTGTTGTTGTGAAATGGCGCTATATAAATAAAGTTGAATTGAATTGAATTGAATTAATATGTGGGCCCCCCAAGGAACAGTTCTGGCTCCCTTCCTGTTCACCCTCTATACTACTGACTTTTTACACAACACAGCACACTGCCATCTACAGAAGTTCTCTTATGACTCTGAAATCGTCGGCCTCAAGACTTGGAGTACAGAGGATTGACCCAGGACTTTGTGGACTGCCTCCAGATCAGTGCAGGAAAGACCAAGGGACTGGTGGTGGATTCCTGTAGGTGTAGACACTGCACCGGTAAATGGTGATATTTTACAAGTACCTGGGTGTTCACCTGAACAATAAACTGGACTGAACACACAATACAACCGCACTTTACAGGAAGGGGCAGAGCATGCTGTTCCTTCTGAGGAGACTCAGGTCTTTTGGAGTGCAGGGGGCACTCCTGAAGACCTTCTATGACTCTGTGATGGCATCAGCTATTCTGTATGGAGTGGTCTGCTGGAGCAGCAGCATCACAACTGCCAACAGGAAGAGACTGAACTGGCTGAGTAAGAAGTCCAGCTCAGTTCTGGGGTACTGTCTCGATCCAGTGGAGGTGACAGGAGAGAGGAGGATGGTGGCTAAGCTGTCATCTCTGCTGGAGTCAAAACCCATGTGGGACATGCGGAGCGCAGTGAGGAGCTCATTTAGTAGTAGGCTGCTCCATCCAAAGTGCACGAGGGAGAGGTTTTGCAGGTCCTTCCTAGCTCTTGCTGTCAGACTTTACAATCTGGACTGCTCTGTGCCAGACTCAAGCCAGATTGAACTCTGCAACTACATCTCATGAATTTTTCTTACTCCAATTTATGAACCCTTAAAAACAGTTTTTTAGGGCGCATTCACACGGCTACTGTTTGGTCCGGACCAAAGGACTATCCGTGGATAGTTCAGTTCGTTTGGTACAGTCTGAACACGCGTTGGAAGTCTAGTGCACACCAAAAGAGCAAAGTCTGGTCCGCCTGAAAACAGGGGTCTCGGTTCACTTGCTAATGAAGTCTTAAAAGAGTTAGGCAAAGTTTAAGTGCCAAACTAATAATTCTGTAGGCAATCTCCCATTATGCGCTACACATATTCTATAAATATTCTGTTTGCATTCTTATGAACAAATATGTTGTGTTAAACTCTGATAAACAGGAATTAGGCAGAGCTATAGAGCCCTCTTTCTTCTCTCTCTCTCCTTTCCATTAGTCAGGTCTAATACTTTAGTTACACACCCAAACCAACACCCACTCACACACTGTTGATTGTACAGTACATCCTAGAAGACAGTCACGTGAACAGAGGGCGGCCTGTTCTACATCAGAGTTAAATTGGCCAATCAGACAGTCATGTACAAGCCCATCCTATTGTACGGGGTTGGTCTAACCAACCTGAGAAGATTAATGTAAGTTGCACCCGGAAGTCGCGGTCAGTCTGGCGAGGCTCCTGAGGGGGCTGTGTCACGCTGCACCCAGCGCTGCTTGCTTTACATGTGACTTCTGAATAAATGTTACATCTTTGAATTGAAGAATTCTCTGGCTTGTTCTTGGATCTTTCAATCAAAGAATCTGGATTTTAACAATTTGGTGCCGGTGACCCGGATTGAACTATTCTGAGATGAGGCGAAAACAGATGGGAAGGACCCTTTTCAGACGACCGTGGCGCCTGAACAAAAAAGGTAAGCTGAAAACCTTTTTTACACAAATTTCTGCACTTTGGCCATACTAAATTTACAGTTGTCTGATTAAGGGGTATATCTGATCTCTAAATTTTATAACATGGGGAATAAAAATTTAAATTCCAGAGAAACTGCTTGTGTGATGGAAATCAGCGGTCACATGTAAGGCATGAACCACGTGGTCTTACACGAGGGAGACTGAAGAAATGCCCTAGGATCAAATAGCCACTTTTTTTTATGAATAAGGAAGATTTGCAATGCAAGAATCTTTTTTTTTTTTACATCAATAGTGAGCATAAATAAGGTACTCTAATACATTATAAGAATCTCAAACTTAATCATGAGCAAGTAATGTAGCAAGCAGCCACAAGAATCTTTTTAACACCCTTAGTGAGTGACTGGTAATAAATAATAATAATAATAATAATAATAATAATAATAATAATAACTTACAGGACAGCATAAGAATCTTTTTACCACTATTAGTGAGTGCCTGTTCGCAAGAATAAAAATAATAACTTACAGAACAGCATAAGAATCTTTTTTTTACCATCCTTAGTGAATGTCTGTTTGTAAGTATAAAAATAATAGCTTACAGAACAGCATAAGAATCTTTTTTTACCATCCTTAGTGTCTATTCATAAGTATAAAATAATAATTTACAGTACAGCACAAGAATCTTTTTACCACCATTAGTGAGTGTCTGTACACAGCAATAAAAACAGCTTGTTAAAATCAGTATAAGACTGAACTTTATGATACGATACCTCTTGTATCGATGACCTGACGAGGTCTCGATGAAAGTACCCTCTACATAAAAGTTAAGCTATGAGAAAACGAGTACCTGCAAATCTGCGGCATATTCTCCACATCGTGCATGCTGATCTCTGTGTTAATTCTGTGTCTTGAGAGTTTGTTTGTAGTGTCTATATTGTGCATGCGGATATCTGTGTTAATTCTGTGTACTTTAGGGGATAAATGTGTGGTTTGAGAAATACCGGGGGGTTGGAAGTCTACTAAACTTTTCCCATAGTATGAATTAACTAACAGCGCTTGTCGGGCCATGTGGGGAACAAAGGAGGGTGTGTGTTTTTCCACAAAGGAGGGAGGTAATACGCCCCCACTCCTGAGTTTAAAACAGGTTACCGAGAGGAGATTATTTGAGGTAACAGTTGTAAAATGGAGTGCTAAATTAAAGTTGTAAGGCTATTCCGGCATGTTTACAGCTGAAGGTAAAGAGGCAGCACCCCAGTTTCTTTGAAAAATAAGTTGTGGTTTGTGGACAATAGGCTCCGGGGCCATCTTGTATGTTCACAATTGCACGTGGCAGAGGCAGCCACGTGGCATTCAGTGCACATGTGTGGGTAAGCGCCATCTTGAACTGTCTTCAAGCTGCGGCACAGTGCCTCCATCGTGTGGCCAAATGTAGGAAGTGCATTCTTTCATAAATATACTGCCAATAGGGCTTCAAATCTTCCTAATAAATTTGGAACCTTATTTCTCTGACTGTAAGGAAAGCTTTAAGTCCGTGCATGGCAAAGTAAAGTCCTCCCTCGCCTGCCTATGTGGTTTTGGTGTAGTCAGGCAAAAAGCATGCCCATTCAGCTGGAGAGAAAAGGCTCAACTTTAATTTGGGCAGAGGGGAGAATAAAGAGATTTATTCCTCAATAAAAGTGTAGAGAAATCCTAGGTGGACAATATATAAAGGTGAGGTAATTTAAATGAAGAAATAAGGAAAATTGCAAATTGGAGTAAATAAATGAATACAGAAATAAATGAAGAAAGCTTGGAATCAGTCCGCCAAGGTCTCCGCCTTTGACCGCCACCTAATCCACATAGCACCGGACCCCCATGATCCCTCCTGCAGGTGGTGAACTCACTGGAGGGCGGACCTATGTAACTCCTTCGGGCTGAGCCCGGCCGGGTCCCATGGGTGGAAACCCGGCCACCAGACGCTAGCCTTCGAGCCCCTCCCCCAGGCCTGGCTCCAAGGTGGGGCCCCGGTAACCCCATACCGGGCGGGGTACACTGAATCCTTGATATACAATTTATCATGAGAGTCTGTTGGATCGTTCTTAGTCTGGCCCTTCACCCAGGACCAGTTTGTCTTGGGAGACCCTATCAGAGGCAAATTGAGCCGGACAACATAGCTCCTGGGATCACTGGGGCACGCAAACCCCCCACCACGATAAGGTGACGATCCACTTGAGGTGTTTCAGGCACGTCCCACTGGGAGGAGACCCCGGGGCAGACCCAGGACTCGGTGGAGAGACTATGTCTCCCAGCTGGTCTGGGAACGCCTTGGTATCCCCTCTGAAGAGCTGGAACAGGTGGCTGGGGAGAGGGAAGTCTGGGCTTCTCTGCTTGAACTGCTGCCTCCGCGACCCGGACCGCCGGAAAAGCGGTAGAAGATGGATGGATGGATGGATGGAGAAATAAATGAATAAATAAAATAAAATAAAACTGAATGAATAAAATAAATAAATAGATAGGAGATTTTTTTGTGCATTGTGGAAGTGAGAGTGGACATAAAATGGAAAGGGAAATTTGGTTTTGGAGAAAAATTGAAAGCTGATGAATTATTAAAGTTTTGTGCAGGACACAAGAGAAAATATGGAGAAATGAGTGGAAGAAGGAAAGGAAAAACGTAAGAATAAGAGACTTATGATGCAACGGTCAGAACAAAAGCAAAATAATCAAACACGATAAAACGGAAAAGGACAAAAACACGCTGTTTAACAGCTTGTTTTTTCTCTATTAATCTGAGATGATGGTGGTGGCTGTGGATCACCTCCCTTCCCCAGCGACCGTGTGGAACCCTCTTCAGGCCCCCTGGAATTGGCTGCGTCCACTCTCCCCCTCCACACCATCGCCAAGCGACCCCGGTCCCTCCGCAACAACAGTAAATGAATGCAAAAAAAAGGGACATCGAAAGCTGAGTCAAAGAGGATCAACTGAGCACACGTAAGTACAATAAATTATATTGTTGCTTTCCATTTCACAACAACAGTCATCTCATAGCACTTTTAACTGTAGGGGAAACCCCCACCATTGCAGAAAGACCCCAGCAATCAGGCGATCCCCTGTGAGCAAGCGCTTGGAGCTTACCTTCGGACAGCGTCTCAAATATTGAATCTCATTCATGAACATTTAAATGTTAGTCTGCCTAAGCCATACATATTTTGCCAGGAAGCTGTGTTGGTGCTAACAAGCCATTCCAAATTCAGCAAACTACTCATATGTTCTCTAAGTGTGCATAAACAGTATTCGTGAATCAGCTGTAGTCAGCACGTGCTCACAAGAATTGAGGATTGCATAACTGGTGCCTACAACTACCGCGAAAATCAAATCTTAATAAAATTGAGATGTGATTTCACTAAAAGCCCTATCAGAGAGGTGCCAAAGTCACATTCATCAACCTACTGTCTCGGCACAGGTGCTGATTGAATCTACCCAATCAACACCCACGATAATGGCCCCCTTGGTGGTGATTACAAATTGACTGTTACAAACAGCAACGGCCCAGGGGAAGCCAGGAGATAATGAGAAAACTGACGTATTTTTTTTAGAAAAAGCTGTGCCCATGCCCCACCCAACTCCATCTATGCACCCCAGAACCCCACATCACAACAATATGGACCTTATCATGACGCCCCACCTAATCTGCCCTATCAGTATCAGCCGCAGGGCCACAGGAGATGGTCAGAGGTTTAATAATAGAGGCAGAGGCCCCCACGGGACCGATGCTTCCTATTTCGGCAAATTGGCAACTGGGCTCAACTCTGCCCACAACAACACTCACAAAGGCACCCAGAGGAGTCCCCCAATTAGCAACACAATGGGTATCCTCCCCTACATGGTCCCCATCTGGATGCTGAAAAAGAACGACTTTGTAAATAATGCCATTCTGTTTCAAAAGGGGGAAAGTGGGACAGGAACGGATAGAAAAGTACTAGGTCATTTAAGGATTCCTGTCTTGAAGTCTTAAATTAGACATTTTGCGAGTTGGCATCTTTCTTAACAAGCAGGGAATGAATCTAACAGTAAAACTAAGATAACTGATCACAATGTTCTCAGTCTTACAGCTGAGAGGTCGGTGTGCTTTCTCATCTAAAATGACACCATGTATGCAAATTATTGAGTAGCTCCATAAAGAGTGTATAAATATGAATGAATCTTTATTTTTCGGATAGATTAGATTAAAATATTAAAAGAAAGGAACAGGGACTTCCGGTTATGGCTGCCACGTAGGACGGACGTGTCTCGCTCTGCTCTGCTCCTGGAGAAAAAAATCGGCAAATAACTCTCTCATTTGGGACAGAACGTATCCCAGCATTTGGGCGAGGATATGTCGGCGAAGCCTAAGGCTGGAAAACCAGGAAAAGGAAAAAGCGAGCCGCCGAAACAGTCCAAATTAACGGACTTTCAGGTCTGTGACGCAGCAAACAAAACTCCATATATGGCGGAGGAGGCTGGCAACGGTGCGATTTCTGCGGGGAATGGCGCAGATGCGCTGATGGCTGCCATGAGTTCAATGAGAGCGGACTTTTCCTCTAGATTTGATGGGATTATGACAGCGTTGGAAGGAATAAGAAAGGAATTGGGTGACTGTGTAGAACGAACGGCGCAGATGGAGCTCCGTCTCGCTAGTGCTGAAGATGACGTCACCCGTCTTCAATTAAAGGTGCGCACTTTGGAAAAAAAAAATAAATCTCTGGAAGATAATATTTTGGATTTGGAATCTCGGTCGAGACAGAATAATTTGAGGCTGGTGGGTCTTCCAGAGGAATCAGAAGGTCGGGACGTATGTTCCTTTCTGGAAAAGTGGATTCCGGAGGTGCTGGGCAGCGAGGAGTTGCAATCAGCAGTGGTTCTGGAAAAAGCACATCGTATTGGCCCACGGAGAGACAAGGGACCGCCGAGGACCTTAATTATGAAGTTTCTTAGCAACAGAGACAGGATGAAGATCTTCAACGCTGCACGTGCTAAAGGAGAGATTAAACACCAGGACCAGCAGGTGCGGTTCTACCCAGATTTGGCCACAGGAATCCAGCAATTGAGGAAGCAGTTTGATCCCGTACGTAAGAAGCTGCGCAACCTTGGGATTCGTCATGGTGTAATCTATCCTGCGAGACTGCTGACCACGTATGAGGGCAGAACCCACATCTTCAAGACCCCAGAGGAGGCGCAGGAGTTCATCAAGAAGATCAAAGAAGAAGAAGAGACTGGTGGGAGCTAAGCATGAACAAAATATAAGGTAGAATAATTAAGCATTTGCACAGGCATCTGACTGACTTGAAGTAAATAGTAAGTTTACAAAATATAGATTGTATTATATATTAAAAAAACAAAACAAAAACAAAAAAAAAAAAAACTACGATGTACAAAGTTGTTAAAAATTTTGGAGTTAAGTTGGAAAACTACAGAGGAGAGTTAATGTTACGTCATTAAAAGCAGTAGAGTTAGGGTGATTGGGAGGATGAAGGAGTGGCTTAGGCTGTTCCCCGTGGGTGTGGAACGGTCGATGGCTATATCGGGAGACAGAATTTTTCTTTTGATTTTGGGGGGTTTGCCACAAGTGTGGGAAGGGGAAATTTGTTTGTGTGTAGTTTGTAGGATGAATGTTCAACCACTCATGTTTTTGCTTCTCTGTATGAGCATGTTTACACTGCAAGGTAATCCCAAACTCTCTATTGATCATGGACCAAAGTGTTAATCTTAATTTAACTTCATGGAATTGCAGAGGTCTACAAAATTTAAAAAAACTTAAACAAGTTATGAATAAAATAAAGGACATGGGTTCAAGAATTGTGTTTTTACAAGAAACTCATCTGATAGAGGAGGATGTTAAAAGAATTAGGAGTAGATGGCAGGGAAGTGTATTCACCTCTTCATTTTCATCCCGAGCCAGGGGAGTTATGACTCTCATACATAAATCAGTTCCTTTTCAAGTGAAAAATGTAATTGGAGACAAATTTGGAAGATATGTAATCATTCAAGGTTCTTTGCTATTAGAAAATATAAATCTTGTGAACTTATATGGTCCCAATATAGATGATCAGAAGTTCTTTGCTAATTTATTTCTCATCTTATCATCACTTACAGGGCAACATATAATAGCAGGGGATTTTAATTGTACATTGAATCCAGGTGTGGATAGATCAACAGGACTGGATTGTACGCACATTGGATGTAGGATGACTATTAATCATTTTATGAAAGAATTGAGATTGTTAGATATATGGAGAGAAATGAAACCACAAGTTAAAGCCTATTCTTGTTATTCCAGTACCTACAAGACATTCTCACGTATTGATTATTTTTTGATTTCCACAGAATTAAGGTCCAAGATTCAAAACTGCTTTTATGATAACATCGTGATCTCTGATCATGCACCCTGTTGTCTAATATATGTAGATAAAAAATTGACAAAGGAATCAGGTAGATGGCAATTTCAGCATAAATGGCTTCAGGATGAGGAATTTGTCAAGTATATAGAAAAACAGATAGACGAGTTCTTTGACATCAATACTACACAAACATCAGCATGTGTAAAGTGGGAGGCTTTCAAAGCTTTTATTAGGGGACATATTATTAGTTATACAGGATCAAAATCTAAGAAGACTCGAGAGGAGAGAGCTAAATTGGAACATAAAATAAAAAATCTTCAGGAAAAAGTGTATGCAGGAAGTGACCCAAGGTTGGAGAATGAATTACTGATTTTGAGAGCTGAATACGACAAAAAATCAGCGAATAGAGCTGCCTCGAGTCTTCTAAGATTGAAACAATCTTTTTATGAACAAGGTGAAAAATCAGGAAAATTATTAGCATGGCAGATTAAACAATTGGAAATTAAAACACCAATTACCAGTATTATAAGTAATGGACAGGTAGTTATAGATCCTTTAGAAATTAATAGAGCCTTTAGAGATTACTATGAAAAATTATATGATACCAAAAATGAACCTGATTTAACAAAACTAAATGGGTTTTTGAACGAACTATCTATACCGTGTATTCCAAATGAAAACAGGGAGATATTGGAGTCTAAAATTAGTCAAGAAGAAGTTGGGCTAGCCATTGATAATATGAAATCAGGAAAAAGTGCAGGACCAGATGGTCTTCCAGTTGACCTTTATAAAAAATTTAAGAATAAATTAATAAAACCTTTTTTGGAAATGGTTTTAGAAGCATTTCAAAATAATAATTTACCATCATACATAAATAATGCCTTAATTATACTGCTGCCAAAACCAGGTAAGCCCTCTAATAAATGTGAAAATATGAGACCAATAAGCCTATTAAACGCCGACCTTAAGATAATCTGTAAAATTTTAGCAAGACGAATACAAGAAATTTTACCAAATATTATTAATCGAGATCAGAATGGCTTTATAAAGGGTAGACAAGGCTTCCATAATGTAAGAAGACTATTTAATATTATTTATTTTAATAAAGAAGCACCGGATACAGCTCTCCTATCATTGGACGCCGAAAAGGCCTTTGATAGAGTTGAATGGCCCTTTCTTTTTGAAGTCCTACAAAGGTTTGGACTTGGAAATAATTTCATAAAATGGGTTCAAATAATATACAATAATGCTACAGCAGAAATCCTAACAAATAACAATATTTCAAAACCAATAAAAATCAATAGAGGATGTTGACAAGGCTGTCCACTTTCACCTTTACTGTTTACTATGGCAATTGAACCTTTAGCGATAGCGATACGTTTACATTCACAAATATATGGAATTAAAGTTGGACCAACAGAACATAAAATCTCCCTGTACGCCGATGATATAATTTTGTTTATGTCGAATCTAAAAAAATCAATTCCAACCTTGTTGAATTTAATAAAGAATTTTGGGGAAATATCAGGATATAAAATAAATAAAACTAAATCTTCAATATTAATGCTAAATGAGACCCAGAGAAATTACCCAGCCCCTGAGGTAAATCAATTCAATGTTGTAAATCAGTTTAAATATTTAGGAATCCAAATTATGCCTAAGCTAGAATCAGTCGCCAGTGTCAACTATGAAGCCTTAATGTCAGATATCAGTGAGTTAACTCAGAGATGGATGTCACTACCAATGTCGATGATCGGGAGAATCAATATACTTAAAAGTAATATTTTACCTAAAATACTTTATTTATTTCAATACATTCCCTTATCACCACCTTTAGATCTATTCTCAAGAATAAAAAAAAAGTTAGTGGAATTTATATGGAACAACAGGAGGGCTAGATTACATTTGTCTTTATTATATTTACCATTTGATCGTGGAGGTCTGAAATGTCCAAATTTTATGTTGTATTATTGGTCGGCACAACTGAGGTCTATGACATATTATTTTTCATCAAATGATCTCCCTCACTGGACTGAAATGGAATCATACAATTTAACTTTACCTCTTCCCATATTCATATACTCAGATTCGGCAAAAAAATTACAAAAACAAGTTAAAAATCCATTTGTAAAGCATATGATCAAAATATGGTGTGAAGCTAAAAACTATTTAAAAGAACCACAGTTATTGTCACAATTTAGTCCAATATGGGGTAATCAATATTTTAAACCAGGGAGAGCGGACGCTGTATTTAAAGTATGGAATTTAAAAGGGATACAAAAGATTCAGGATTTATATTTGCCATGTGCAGACAACATAATGTCTTTTGAAGAGCTGAGGATCAAATTTAATCTCAATAGAACACATTTTTTTAAATATCTTCAACTTAGAAACTTTATTCGATCAAATCAAAATAAAGCTCTCACTCGACCTATTTATTCATCCTTGGAAAAAATGATGATGAAAGATAGTAAAAGAAAGGGTATTATTTCAGAGTTTTATAACTCATTGACACTATCTTCAAGTGAAAATTCACTGAAAAGATTAAACTACTGGAAAGAAGATCTGCAAATTGAAATTTCAGAGGAACAATGGGAATTGGCTTGTACAGAAGCTCAAACCAAATCAATAAATGCACGCCTTAAATTGATACATTTCAAATGGTTAATGCGGATGTATGTTACACCGGAGGAGTTAAATAGATATAACAAAAATATACCAGATACATGCACAAAATGCATGGAAAGTAAAGGAACCCTATTTCATTGTTTATGGGAATGTAGATTAATAAGAATGTTTTGGGAAGAGGTGAGGGTAACAATTGAAAAAATAATCTCAAAACAAATCATATTGAATCCTAAACTGTTTTTGTTGGGTCTGTACCCAGAAAAGCATAATTTTAATAAAAGTGAAAGAACATTCATAGACCTCAGTTTGCTTAATGCCAAAAAATGTATTGCACTATTATGGAAAAAGACTCATAGACCAGATGTGACTCAGTGGTTAAGACAGATGTTAACAAACCTTCCATTAGAAAGAATAACATATATACTAAAATCAAAGGAAATTGTGTTTGAGAATATATGGAGACCTTTTATTGATTATGTAAAAAATTTAAACATAACTCTTGAAGAAGAAGGTGAATGATGTGTGTGGACCTTGTAAATTCCAAACTGGTGAACATAATATGTATACTTATGTATTGGATTGTCTAGACTAAACAGAGGAGCATTGTTGAAGACTTGATTTTGTTGGTGGTTGTTGGTGTTTTTAGTGCATTTTTTTTTTTGTAGTACTTTAGTGTTAGTGTTTGATTGTTTGTATCATGTTTGTTAAAAAAAAAAAGGTTCAATAAAGATATTGTGGAAAAAAAAAAAGAAAGGAACAGAACAATATATCAAAGAAAAAAATCCAACAAGGTCGAATTAAACAATAGCTCCTCTGATTAAACAATTACACACAAGACAACCAGTGTAGCTTGATCAACTACTTTTAAAATTCCATGCAAAATTAGTTAATTAATTAATTAATTAATTAAATTCTGCTGAACCCTAAAGAGTGTCAGGAAGAAGGCACAAACACAGGCAGCCATCTTAAATGTTTCCAAGTACTTAAAGTGGAAATAAGGCATTAGGTATCCATTCCTTCAGTGCATTTTTTTTAACTGTGAATATTAACATTAAGTAATGAGCAAACAACCACAGTGAAGATTATAGCTTTACTGTATACTCAGTTATTTAAAGTCAATCTAACACACATTCTTATGTTCCTCCCCAATAGAGGGTACAGTGGGACATAAAAGTATTTAGTCAGCCACCAATTGTGCAAGTTCTCCCACTTAAAAGATGAGAGAGGTCTCCAATTTTCATCATAGGTATACCTCAACTATGAGAGACAAAATGAGGAAAAAAAACCCAGAAAATCACATTGAAGGAATTTTAATGAATTAATTGGTAAATTCCTCAGTAAAATAAGTATTTGGTCACCTACAAACAAGCAAAATTTCTGGCTCTCACAGACCTGTAACTTCTTCTTTAAGAGGCTCCTCTGTCCTCCACTCGTTACCTGTATTAATGGCACCTGTTTGAACTCGTTATCGGTATAAAAGACATCTGTCCACAACCTCAAACAGTCAGACTCCAAACTCCACTATGGCCAAGACCAAAGAGCTGTCAAAGGACACCAGAAACAAAATTGTAGACCTGCACCAGGCTGGGAAGACTGAATCTGCAATAGGTAAGCAGCTTGGTGTGAAGAAATCAACTGTGGGAGCAATTATTAGAAAATGAAAGACATACAAGACCACTGATAATCTCCCTCGATCTGGGGCTCCATGCAAGATCTCACCCCGTGGGGTCAAAATTATCATGAGAACAATGAGCAAAAATCCCAGAACCACACGGGGGGACCTAGTGAATGACCGGCAGAGAGCTGGGATCAAAGTAACAAAGGCTACATCAGAAACACACTACGCCGCCAAGGACTCAAATCCTGCAGTGCCAGACGTGTCCCCCTGCTTAAGCCAGTACATGTCCAGGCCCGTCTGAAGTTCGCTAGAGAGCATTTGGATGATCCAGAAGAGGACTGGGAGAATGTCATATGGTCAGATGAAACCAAAATAGAACTTTTTGGTAAAAACTCAACTTGTCGTGTTTGGAGGAGAAAGAACACCATACCTACTGTGAAGCATGGGAGTGGAAACATCATACTTTGGGGCTGTTTTTCTGCAGAGGGACCAGGACGACTGATCCGTGTAAAGGAAAGAATGAATGGGGCCATGCCTCCTTCCACCAGCAAGGGCACTGAAGATGAAACGTGGCTGGGTCTTTCAGCATGACAATGATCCCAAACACACTGCCCGGGCAACGAAGGAGTGGCTTCGTAAGAAGCATTTCAAGGTCCTGGTGTGGCCTAGCCAGTCTCCAGATCTCAACCCCATAGAAAATCTTTGGAGGGAGTTGAAAGTCTGTGTTGCCCAGCGACAGCCCCAAAACATCATTGCTCTAGAGGAGATCTGCATGGAGGAATGGGCCAAAATACCAGCAACAGTGTGTGAAAACCTTGTGAAAACTTACAGAAAACGTTTGACCTCTGTCATTGTCAACAAAGGGTATATAACAAAGTACTGAGATGAACTTTTGTTACTGACCAAATACTTATTTTACCGAGGAATTTACCAATTAATTCATTAAAAATCCTTCAATGTGATTTTCTGGATTTTTTTTTCTTATTTTGTCTCTCATAGTTGAGGTATACCTATGATGAAAATTGGAGACCGCTCTCATCTTTTAAGTGGGAGAACTTGCACAATTGGTGGCTGACTAAATACTTTTTTACCCCACTGTATGCATAGGATGTCACTGAACAGAACTTTTCGCAGATAAACACTGAGTGGCAAAAATGAGTAGCAGCATGAAGATGTATGCAGTACAACACAAAAAATACACAGCATTCAATCACAGCAGTACAAAGAATATCATTATATATTCATTAGCTTTGTGTTATACTTAATTTTTGTCGCTACTGTCATTTCACTAATTCTCCATTCAGTCACCGGACCATATTTCAGCCTATTTCACATATGCAAGACCTGTAAATATGTAAATATTGCTCTTTCCTCATACTGTATATGCAAAATTACCATGGTTAATGCTACCTTTGATTATCTCTCCATTTTAGAAGCTATACAGAAGTTTGGTTCTCTTTATTAAAACTACTAAACCGAGTACAGGTTTCCTTTCCTCGTCCAGACTCCACAACCGCTCAGAGTCAAGAACTGACACCCAGATTATGAGAATAATCAAATAATGGTCCATTAAATGATTAATTAATGTTTAGCTTATGATTTGCCAAATTCTTAAAGTAAATTGTTTGTAAGTTGAGGTCTCACTACTCTTAAAAGATGGTGCCCCATCTAGTGTTATTACAAGGTAATGCAATAATTTGTAATTCCAGTTACTAATTATTAATAATCATATTCATAAAAGTGTAGTGTTAATGCTACAGCTCAGAGTGTCATGATCCTGAGCACGGATGGGAGCTGTGCTCAGCCTCCAAGTTAATTATCGTGTTTATATTTGTCCTTGTCCTAGATCTCCTTGTGTAGTCTTAGCACTTATTAGTTGCATTATTAGCTTACCTCGGTTTTTTCTCCTTAAATGTATTTGTTATTCCTACCCAGTCTGTGTTTAGGGTATCATGGTTCATATATTTGGTTCCTCATTTTCTTTCGTCATGGCTTGTGCTTTTATTTTGACAGTGTCTGTTTACTTCCTGCTGTCAAATTGTGTTTGCGGACTTTGACAGCTGTCACTGGTTAAGCTAATGATTTCCTCACTCTTGTGCCTACACCTGTTCCCATTTGCCTGTCCTATTTAAGAGTGGCTGTGAGGCTTACCCCCTCACAGTAGTCTTCTGGTTCAGATGTTTATTCTACGTCTTTCCTCATTTCCAGACGGAGTCCCCGTCTGTAGTATCCTCCGGGTGTTCCCCGTTTCTCTACTTGTCCATACGTGTTCGTATTTGTTATTTTGTGGGTTCTTTAATAAATGTGCAAAAACTCACAGTCTGCATTTGGCGTCTTCAGTTCGCCCTTGAATAGGCCGATTCATGGCACAGAGAGACTACATATAACACAACTACTTTGCACAAATAAGAAATATTCCTTTTCCATCCACTGTTAATATAAGGATCATTGAAGAGTGCAGCAACACTGTATCCCTTCAACTTGAAGTACAGTTTATATACAGTCATGTGAAAAAGTGTTTGCCCCCTTCCTGATTTCTCATTGTTTTGTAGGTTTGTCACATGTAAATGTTTCAGATCATCAAACAAATTTAAATATTAGACAAAGATAACACAAGTAAAAACAAAATGCAGTTTTTAAATGAGGGTGTTTATTATTAAGGGGGGAAAAAATCCAAACCTACATGGCCCTGTGTGAAAAAGTGATTGCCCCCTAAGCCTAATAACTGCTTGGGCCACCCTTAGAAGCAACAACTGCAATCAAGCGCTTGCGATAACTGGCAATGAGTCTTTTACAGCACTGTGGAGGAATTTTGGCCCACTCATCTTTGCACAATTGTTGTAATTCATCCACATTGGAGGGTTTTTGAGCATGAATTGCCTTTTTAAGGTAATGCCACAGCATCTCAATCGGATTCAGGTCAGGACTTTGACTAGGCCACTCCTCCAAAGTCTTCATTTTGTTTTTCTTAAGCCATTCAGAGGTGGACTTGCTGGTATGTTTTGGATCATCGTCCTGCTGCAGAACCCAAGTGTGATTCAGCTTGAGGTCACAAACAGATGGCCGGAAATTCTCCTTCAGGATTTTTTGGTAGACAGTAGAATCCATGGTTCCATTTACCACAGCAAGTCTTCCAGGTCCTGAAGCACCATAACAGTCCCAGACCATCACACTACCACCACCATATTTTACTGCTGGTATGATGTTCCTTTTCTTAAATGCTGTGTTACTTTTATGCTGGTTGTAATGGGACACACACCTTCCAAAAAGTTCAACTTTTGTCTTGTCAGTCCACAGAGTATTCTCCCAAAAGATGGAGATGTTTTCTGGCAAAACTGAGACGAGCCTTTATGTTTGTTTTGCTCAGCAGTGGTTTTCGTCTTGGAAATCTGCAATGCAGACCATTTTTGCCCAGTCTCTTTCTTATGGTGGAGTCATGAACACTGACCTTAACTGAGGCAAGTGAGGCCTGCAGTTCTTTGGATGTTGTTGTGGGGTCTTTTGTGACCTCTTGGATGAGTCGTCACTGCACTCTCGGGGTAATTTTGGTTGGCCGGTCACTCCTGGGAAGGTTCACCACTGTTCCATGTTTTCGTCATTTGTGGATAATGGCTCTCACTGTGGGGCAGCGCGGTGGCGGAGTGGTTAGCACTGCAGCAGCACAGTAACTCACCCTTGGCCAGGGGATCCTGGGTTTGATCCCAGACCAACAGTGATCTGTGTGGAGTTTGCATGTTCTCCCCATGTCTGCGTGGGTTTACTCCGGGATTTCTCCGGTTTCCTCCCACATGCCAAAAACATGCAAGTTAGGTTAATTGGCATCAAACTGGGGTTTCTAAATTGTTCTTAGGTATGACTGTGAGAGTGAATGGTTGTCTGTCTCTCTGTGTTGGCCCTGCGATAGACCAGGCTCCAGCACCCCCGCGACCCAAAAAGGATTAAGCGGAAGAAGATGGATGGATGGATGGATGGATGGATGGCTCTCACTGTGGTTCGCTGGAGTCCCAAAGCTTTAGAAATGGCTTTATAACCTTTTCCAGACTGACAGATCTCAATCACTCTGTTTCTCATTTGTTCCTGAATTTCTTTCGATTGCAGCATGATGTCAAACTTTGGAGGATCTTTTGGTTTACTTCACTTTGTCAGGCAGGTCCTGTTGAAGTGATTTCTTGATTGAGAACAGGTCTGGCAGTAATGAGGCCTGGGTGTGGCTTGAGAAATTGAACTCAGCTTTCCAAAGATGTGATAAACCACAGCTAATTTATGTTTAAACAGGGGGGCAATCATTTTTTCACACAGGGCCATACAGGTTTAGAATTTTTTTTTACCCTTAATAATAAACACCTTCATTGAAAAAGTGCATTTTGTGTTTACATCTTTGTCTAATATTTAAATTTGTTTGATGATCTGAAACATTTAAGTGTGACACACATACAAAAAAATGAGAAATCAGGAAGGGGGCAAACACTTTTTCACACCACTCTGTGTGTGTGTGTGTGTGTGTGTGTGTGTGTGTGTGTGTGTGTGTGTGTGTGTGTGTGTGTGTGTGTGTGTGTGTGTGAGAAATAAACGTGTTTTATTTAACACTATTGACTTTGTTCTTAATACGCCACAGATTGACTGTCTGGAGGCCTCCTCTGAGTTATGTAATGGTTTTATGCACTTTTTTATTGATAAGGTGGTCACCACCAGGGCTCTCATCTCAGCTCCTGCCTCTGATCCCTCTGTCTTTGTCCCTTGTTCTGCTGTTTTTAATCATTTTGAACCTGTGACTCTGTCACTTTTAAAGGATGTGGTTGGCTGTGATGCTGTCCCTCCTAGACTTTTTAAAGAGGTGCTTCCCAGTATAGGCCAGTCACCTCTCAACATTTTGAACAGCAGCCTGTCATCTGGAGTGGTTCCTGCAAATTTTAGTGGAACTTTTGGAAGATCACATTTTATAACAGGAACCCACAGATAATTTAGTTAATTTCTAAGGACTGCAGATAAGATTCCTTGCCAAAAAACAGCTGAAGCTGTGATGTGTATGGAGGAATTTAGCTTTGGTCGTCATCGTCATGTATATGTAACAGGCAGAATGTCACACCACCCTGGTGTGAAACTGATAGGAGGACACTCTGAGCTATAGTGTACGCGATACATGTTTCAGTGAAGTCTCATGAAAAATAAAGCTTGCTGATAGTTGATTATTTACAACCATGGTACTTAACTGTCTGTGTAGCTTAGTGTTGTTGTTGAGACCTCAAGATCTTGTCAAGATCAGAGACTGCCAAGACCACTGTGTATGTAGGTCTGGATCTTGTGCTTGGTCTCGGCTTACTCTTGGTCTTGGGAGTCTCTGGTCTCAGTCTAGTCTTGGTCTTGTCTTGACTACAACAATAATGTGGCTATATCACTCATCAGCAGGCATTCTGTCTCCCTGTCTCCTGGCATATAAACTCACTGCTTACATCTATGATCTTATATATCGTCCTTTATGAGCTAATCATAGTTGTACATGAACTAAGTGTTAACATCCGTGAACTAGCTGTATCTTTCAGATAGTTGCTAGTATTCTTGGGCTAACTGATGGCAGTAGACAGTATTTACTGAACGAACTAGTAGCATCTCTTGAGGAAGCTGCGAGGATTGTCTCCACGATCTTTATAGACTTTTGGCATGCATTACTATGGATTGGGTCTAACTGGACAATATCAAGAGTAAACGAAGGGATCACCGGATGAGTCAAGGACGATCAGGACTTCCCTGGACTATCGGAACACACAGGATCAAGGGAGTATGCAGGGACTCTTATTCCCTTTCTTTAGTAGTGTTTTTTTGGCTCACAGTACTGGTTGGATTTGGATAGGTATAAATATTAGAACAGAGCAGTTCAAAGATGCTGTTGGCCTCTTTACATTAAGTAAACCAGCCGTCCCTCATGCCATGTTGTGGGCTATTCATGGATAACTTCTCAACAAGCAGATACTTGTGCAGCTTGTCAAATGATTTCACATAGTCACACAAAACAATTTCATGAGGCTTACCGGATCATGCTAAATCCTAGCATATGCCAGGCACTTACTGTATGTAACCATAGTAACATGCAATGTCTGACAACCCAAGGGAGCGCTCACAACTGTGAAACATTAACTAAATTGGGCATAAGGTGTCACTAAAAGTCAGCCTTCATCAAGGAATCATCATGGACTGAATGATGTCAAAAATGGCATGTTAGCAAATAGCATGTTAGCTTTGTTACCAAAAACCTCAAACTCAGATTTGAGCAAGTAAATCTGGAAAAACGGGACCAAGTTGAGTTTCATTTTAGCTTACAGAGAGTGGTGAGTAATTCAGTTCAGTCGCCACAGTGGACAGCTGAGTAATACAATCACACTTTCCAGCTCACTCCCTAACAATACAAGAGTAGGTTTATTAAACACTGGGGGAGGTGCAGGTCAAAGTGTCTCTCTTGTGTTGTGCAGTAATATGGTGTAAAAGCCATTATTGCACACTGGGGATTCTGTCAGGTGGGTGGGTAGCTCAGTTAGCCAAGGCCAGCCAACAATGACCTACAGAAGCCAGTGGAAGAGAACCCAAACATCAAAGAACAGGGCAGAGGGCTGCAGGCATACTGCCCCAGGGGACTATTACCATTCCATTAGAGATCACTTTGCCCTCCTTCCAGACGTGCCACAGCCAATAATGGAGACAAACCCGGAGCCTCTCGGGCCTCCCTGTCAAAAGACTTTGGAAAAAACAAACAAAAAAAAAAAAAACGTCTGCACAGTCTGACAGCATAACACTAATAAACCTAAGCACATGCATGGCATTTCAATTACATCTGGGTACAAAAGGAAATAGGAAATGAAGTCAGAGTCAGGCACGGCATCCTGCACTCTTTCTCGATATCAATGAATGTCACTTCTTTTGTTTTTAGAGATGTGCCTTGTCATGTCATCTTGTCTGATCTTCAAAGATGCTGAACAAAAGCAGACGGCAGAGGTCTGTGTTTCTTTTTGGCTGGGTAACATTTTCTCCAGGTGACAAGACAACTGAGAGGAAGCAGAACATAGCCTGAAGACGAGTCTCCAGCCTGGCTTAGCAGAAAGTTCACATTGAAGGAGTGTCCGTGCGGATTTACGGGTTGCATTACATTACATAACTTTTTTTTTTTTTTTTCCAAAAAGGAATGCTGGTGTTTTGGTATTTCAACTTGCAAGAAAAAAAGAGGGGGCGAAGATGAAAGAGGGGGAAAAAAAAGCTAAACTTTATTTCACAAGCAGACTGAAAGGCTCTCTTGCTTTGCAGATCCACAACTGCAGCATATTCTGGGGTAGCAAAACAGCGTTTGAAGCTGGGAGATATGTTTTAATCATTTGCCGCCTTAATGATGACACTGGATTCAATATTAATGGGCCTCATCCCTCTACTCTCCCTCTTCCTCATAACAGTCCAGAGTGAGCGTGGGTATTAGCATTAGCCGCTTTTGCTCTATTTGATCTTTTGATAATTACACCACTTTCTGGAGATCACACCACAAGCTTTATGTTAAGTAAAGAGGCCTTGGAAGTTGTTTTTTTTTCCCTTCCCATACAAATTCCAGTTTCAATTTTTACCAGAACTTTTTTTCTTCCCACAGAGGGAAATATTAACTAGTCCACAAACCTAATGATCTTCTGGGTTGAACATGAGGTGGAACAAAGGTGAAAATGAGGCCAAGCATGGGAATATAAAAAAAATACACGAGTGTTAATGTGAGCTATAGTCCTGTGTGAATGTTCTTTCAGGTATTTGTTCTTTTTAATACCAAAGAAATGAGTACAGCATATACTATCTTTTTATGCATGGGATCTTTATAGTTTCCACTGTGGGGGTTTAATGTTTAGACCTAATTCAGCTTTTATGACACTTCTGAAACCGATTCATAAGAAAGAATAGTTTGGCTATTCCCAGAAGGTGGGAAATGCCCAACGTGTGGGAACCTATTTGAAAATTCTGATTCTTAAATGTGCATATAACCAGAGTGATGGCCTAGTTGGTAGAGCACCCGCCTCACAAAAGAGAGGCCGTGGGTTCAAATCCCAGCCAGGTCATACCAAAGACCATATAAAAATGGGACTTCCCACCTTATAGCTTGGTGCTCAACATAATAGAATGGTGAAAGGAAAGTTAACACACAGAGCTACCAGAGGACTGACCCCCCCAGTGTAGCTTTCACTACTTACAATAGCTGTGTGGCCTAGGGTCAGCGAAACGGAGATAGGCACTACCACATGCTGTGGAAGGGATTAACTTAATTTAAATGTGCATATATGCAGTGCCCTGTTTATGTATATTAGCTAAATATAGAGCAGAGCCTACTTCCTAGGGTGTCATCTCATAGACATGCTCAAAGACTCCATTGATGATAACATTGGAATGAAACATCAGGTAATGGTAACCAGCTTATCACATACAGTACAGGAATTCAATAAGTTTATAGCAAGTCACACAATGCAAACTGATCTAATAAACGTGGACAGACTATGGCAACAAGAGCACTCTGAGGCGAGTGCAATATCCCCCGCCTCCGTTTTCTTTGAAGATCCCAATACTTACTGACCAAGAGCAGTTTTCAACTTTTCAATATAATTACTGTGGCAGAACCAAATTATGATAAGCCCATCATCCACGAATATACAACAGAGTATACAACCCATAGTTGTAGGTCAGGATCCCAAGGTAAACCTGTGTAGCAGGTTTGGTGACCCGAGCTTTCTTTGTTGTTGAGATATAGTTTATAAGCCTTTTTAATGGTGACCTTTGACCTTGCAATTCCAAAACCACAGTTACACTTCAGGGTCACAGGGTGAACCTGTGTACCAAGTTTGATAACTCTTAACTTTCTCATTGTACATTAAAAGGCATAGGGGATGTTAACTTTGACCTTTGACCTTTTGACCCCAAACCCATAGTCAGAGGTCAGGATTTCAAGGTCAACATGCGTACCAGGTTTGGTGGCCCTAGCTTTACTCGTTGTACAGTAATAAGGGATAAGAAATGCTAACCTTGACCTTTGACTTTTTGACTCCAAACCCATAGTCAGAGGTCAGGATCCCAGGGTGAACCTGTGTAGCAAGTTTGGTGACCCTAGCTTTCTTTGTTGCTGAGGCAAGGCAAGTAAAGTTTATTTGTATAGCACATTTCGTGTACAGGACAATTCAAAGTGCTTTACATAAAGCTTTGCAGTTGCAAAACGAATACATAAGAATTTAGAAGCAAACTAAAAAGTAAATTAAAGAGAAACAAAAAACAAGCTAAAATCGAATATGACAGAAATAAAAGTTACAGTACATTGTAGGCTACTGAAAGGCTGCGGAAAATAGGAAAGTTTTTAACTTCGATTGAAAGCAGCTGGGAGTTTCAGCAGCCCTAATGCATTCTGGGAGTTGTTCCATATGTGAGGAGCATAAAAACTGAATGCTGCCTCATCATGTTTGGTTCTAACTCTGGGCACAGATAGTAGGCCTGACCCTGATGACCTGAGGGCTCTGGGTGGTTCATAATGGACTAGCAGATCTGAAATGTATTTTGGCCCCAAACCATTCAGAGCTTAATAAACCAACAGCAGTATTTTGAATTCTATTCTTTCACAGACAGGAAGCCAGTGTAAAGATCTGAGGACTGGAGTTATATGATCTACTTTCTTGGTCTTAGTGAGGACTCGAGCTGCAGCATTCTGAACTAACTGCAGCTGTCTGATAGACTTTTTAGGGAGACCTGTGAGGACAGCATTACAGTAGTCCAGTTTACTGAAGATAAATGCATGAACAAGTTTTTCTAGATCCCGCTGAGACATCAGACCTCTAATCCTCACTATGTTCCTTAAGTTATAATAAGCTGACTTCGTCCATCCATCTTCTACTGTAGCTCCCCCTCAAAAAAAGAAGAAAAAAGGGAGAATAAAGAAAAGAAAAATGTAAATAGAGAGCAGATTTTGAGTAGTTTGCATTGAAAATGTTAAGAAATCTGTAGTTGACAGGGGGCTGGGGCTGAAGCTAAAGATTCACCCCGGGCGTTCAGAATGGTGGTGGTGGTTGGGGTTCAGCCTCCTCCCCTTCACAAATTCCTGGCTATGCCACTCTGGGTCGCGGAG
The DNA here is from genome assembly GCA_020510985.1 of Pholidichthys leucotaenia. Classification (NCBI taxonomy): domain Eukaryota; kingdom Metazoa; phylum Chordata; class Actinopteri; order Cichliformes; family Pholidichthyidae; genus Pholidichthys; species Pholidichthys leucotaenia. The sequence goes on along the minus strand of CM035845.1, from coordinate 31,377,424 downwards.
GCGGCAGTTCAAGCAGAGAAGCCCAGACTTCCCTCTCCCCAGCCACCTGCTCCAGCTCTTCAGAGAGGATACCAAGGCGTTCCCAGACCAGCTGGGAGACATAGTCTCTCCAGCAAATCCTGGGTCTTCCCTGGGGTCTCCTCCCAGTGGGATATGCCTGAAAAACCTCAAGTGGGAGGCGTCCAGAAGCCATCCTGATCAGACGCCCATACCACCTCAACTGGCTCCTTTCAATGTGGAGGAGCAGCGGTTCTACTCTGAGTCTCTCCTGGATGACTGAGCTCCTCACCCTATCTCTGAGGGTGAGTCCAGCAATCCTACGAAGAAAGCTCATTTCAGTCACTTGTATCCGCAATCTCATTCTTTCAGTCATTACCCAAAGCTCATGACCATAGGCAAGGGTAGGAACGTAGACTAACCGGTAAATCAACAGCTTTGCCTTAGAGCTTAGTTCCCTCTTCACCACAATGGACCGGTACAATGTTTGCATCACTGCAGATGCAGCGCCGATCCATCTGTCAATCTCTCGTTCCATTCTCCCCTCACTTGTGAATAAGACTCCGAGATACTTAAAGGTCTGATGACACGTTTTTGACTTCATCTAATTTTTCAACACATAACACAATATGACGAAATCTTTTAAATTGGGATAGTCTTCATACATTTGCAAATTTAAATTTGATTTATAAAGTACTGCATGATTTGGCTCCAGATCCTCTGGCAGAGTTCATCAGCCAAAGAAACAGCTCTGAGCGTGTCACTCGAGGCTCTGTCAGAGGTGACTGTTTCATTCGTCTGCGCAGGAGCACTTTCAGTAAGTCGGCCTGGTCAGTGAGGAGCGCTAGTGAGTGCAACTCAGTACCTGAGGAGGTTAAACTGCTCACAACATTCAAGGCCTTCACAAAAAAATTGAAAATGTGGCTTATAAACACCTACAGCTGCCAACACTAAAAGATAAGTCTGCTGTGACGTTTGATGTTGTGTTTCAATGTACGGTTTGTTATGTATGTTATTTGTTACATTAGTGCCCTCTTAAATGTCTAACCATGTTTTTTTCTTGTAGATGCATTTTACTGCTTTTTTACATCTTGGCCAGGGGACTACAGATGAAAACTAGCCTTTTGGCTAATTCTGGCTTTTTTAACCATGTGTAATCATGTGTTTTATGAAATTGCATTGTCCCTTTTCAAATAAACTAAACTAAACTAAACTAAACAAGAATACCCACCCCTGCTCGCTGCCTCTCGTCTGGGGCAACTCCAGAGTAGGCCAACCTGCAGCCCCTGTCCAGGAGACTGGAGAACCGGAACCGGAGCTGTGTGCTGAGGTGAGGCCGACTATATCAAGCCGGTATCTCTCAACCTCATGCACCAGCTCAGGCTCCCTCCCCACAAGAGAGGTGACATTCCACGTCCCAAAAGCCAGTTTAGGAAGTCTGGAATCAGACCGCCAAGGTCTCCGCCTTCGACCGCCACCTGATCCACATAGCACCGGACCCCCATGGACCCTCCTGCAGGTGGTGAGCCCACTGGAAAGGCTGACTTCACTACTGTCTTAATGTGGCTGTTAAAATTCAGGTCTGAGTCAAGAACCACACCCATATTTCTGGCTTGGCTGTTGATTTTTAGCATCATTGATTGAAGGTGAGTACTAACTTTTAGTCTTTCTTCTTTGGCTCCAAAAACTATTATTTCAGTTTTGTATTCATTTAACTGAAGAAAATTCTGGCACATCCACTCTTTAAGAGTGAGATTTTGTTTATAAGCCATTTTGATGTTGACCTTTGACCTTGCGATCCCAAAGCCATAGTCACACTTCAGGGTCACAGGGTGAACCGCTGTACCAAGTTTGGTGACCCTAACTTTACTCGTTGTACAGTAACAAGACATAGGGAATGTTAACCTTGACCTTTGACTTTTTGACCCCAAACTCATAGCCAGAGTTCAGGATCCTTAGGTGAACCTGTGGACTAGGTTTGGTGGCCCTAGCTTTACTCGTTTTACAGTAATAGTAAATGTAACATTTACCATAATGCAACTCCAATGTTAATCATGAACCTTTGACCCTTTGATCCCAAACCCATAGTTAGATGAGGGTGTAAGTTGTCTAAGATGCGTAATAGATACAACTACTGTATCGATTTGAAAAGCCTACAACATTTCTTTCAGTAGTTACTGTGTTTAGAAGATTTAGGGAAAAATCTGACCTGACCTTTGACCTCAAGGTCATCCAGTGAGAGTGAAATTGCAACAGGCACATCATCAGTGTATATCAAACCATGGTACCAAGTTTCAAAACAACTGGAACAAAACTGTTGGAGGAGTTGATTTCACAAGACAGTTACTGTCTATGAAGTGAAGTGAAACAGGAGGTCATAGGTCAGGGGCTGCAATTCCCACAAAAATCATCTGATCAGAACCAAAATTGCAATATGTGCATCCTCAGTGTAAGATAAGATAAGATAAGATAAGAAAAGATAAGCCTTTATTTGTTCCACAATGGGGAAATTCCAGGATTGCAGCAGCAAAGGGATAGCAGCACTCAGAGCAACAGTAAATAAGAAAATAAGATAAGAACTGGCTAGCCAAAGCAGTAAATAAATGTACATATGTACACAGTCATATACACAGTGCAGGAGCATTGCAGTTAGATGGTATCAACAGCATTGCAGTTAATTAAATTACCCAGCAAAATAAAAATATGGACCGAGACAGTATATTTTACATTGAATGAACAGTATTGTTGCCACCCTTGATAATAATTATAATTGTATAAGTTGTGTATTGGAGGGAGCTATCTCTACTGTGCAGAGCTGTGACGTTTAATAGGGCCTCCATGAGCAGTATTTAGATTATAAAGTCTAACAGCCTAGGTAGGAAGGACCTTCAGAACCTCTCCTCGAGCACTTAGGACAGCACAGCCTACCGCTAAATGAGCTCCTCAGTGTGTTCAGTGTGTCCTGCATGGGGTGGGACTCGGACTCCAGCATAGATGACAGCTTAGCCACTGTCTTGCTCTCTCCTATCTCTTCCACTGGGTCGAGGTATCGCTCCAGAACAAAGCTAGCTTTTGTGATCAGCCTGTTCAGGCTCTTCCTGTCGGCTGCCGTGATGTTGCTGCTCCAGCAGACCACTCCATACATAAAGGCTGATGCCACCACAGAATCATAGAAGGTTTTCAGCAGTGCCTCCCGCACTCCAAAAGACCTGAGTCTCCTCAGGAGGAACAGCCTGCACTGTCTCTTCTTGTAGAGCATGTTGATGTTGTGTGACCAGTCCAGTTTATTGTTCAGGTGAACACCCAAATACTTGTAAGATGTCACCATCTCAATGTCTGTTCCCTGGATATTTACCGGTGCTGTGGGGGGTTGTCCACGCCTGCAGCAGTCCACCACCAGTTCCTTGGTTTTCCTTGCATTGATCTGGAGGCAGTTCCACAGGCACCAGTCCACAAAGTCCTGGATAAGTCCTCTGTACGCTGCATCATCCCCATCAGAGATGAGGCCAACGATTGCAGAGGCATCAGAGAACTGTGTGGTGCGTTGTGTGAAAAGTCAGCAGTGTAGAGGGCGAACAGGAAGGGAGCCAGAACTGTTCCCTGGGGGGGCCCTATACTGTAGATGATGGTATGAGACACACAGTCCTAGGTTCTCACAAACTATGAGTGGTCTGTGAGGTAGTCCAGGATCCACGATGACAGGTGCTGGTCCAACCCTGCACCCAGCAGCTTGTCCCTCAGGATCACTGGTTGGATGGCATTGAAAGCACTGGAGAAATCAAAGAACATGATCCTCACAGTGCTTCCAGGCTTCTCCAAGTGGGACAGGGAACAATGTAGGTTGGGGCAGGTTGGGGCAGGGGGGCTGTGTGCTGGGAGGGGCAATGTTGGGTCTGTGAGGGCAAAAAAAACCCCAGCAGGGAATGTGCACTGAGAGCTGGTAGATGTAAGGGGGGTGGAGGGAGGGCAGTGGACAAGGGGACTAGATGAAGGTGGAGGCAGCAGGAGTTGGTGGGCAGGCGGTGAAGAGGGCAGATGGACAAACCTGTTAAAGAACAGGTTCAGGTTGTCCACCCACTCCCTACCCCCCACGGCCTGGGAGGAGGTATTCTGGTGCCCAGAGATGGTTTTGAGGCTTCTCTAGACACTGCTGACATACTCTGCTGCAGTTTGTCCTCCATCTTCTTCCTGTAACTGTCCTTCCCCTCTTTAATCTTCCTCCTTAGCTCCCTCTGTACAGACCTCAGCTCCTCTTTGTTTCCCATCCTGAAGATCCTTTTCTTCTCCTTCAGCAATGACTTTATCTCAGGGTTGATCCAGGGTTCCAGTGATCCAGAAACACACTGTATGGTCTTGGTGAGTACGGTGTTCTCCACACAGAAGTTGATGTAATCTGTGATGGTGTGTGTGAGGCCGTCAATGTCCTCACCATTTGGATCACAGAGCTGCTCCCACACAGTGGATTCAAAACAGTCCTTCAGAGCGTCCTCCGCCTTCTCGGACCATATCTTCACTGTGTGGGTAACAGGAGGTTGTCTGTATACCAGAGGTTTGTACACAGGCAGGAGGTGAACCAAGTTGTGGTCCGATCTTTGGGGGGGGGGGGGGTGTAAGCCTCCTTGGTGTTTGCATAAAATAAGTACAGTGATTTATCGTCTCTGGTGTGGCACGTGACAGACTGGGTGAAAGTGGGCAGAATGGAGGACAGGGAAGTGTGGTTAAAATCACCAGAGATGAGCTGGAGAGCATTTGGGTACTGTGTCTGCAGCCTGCTGCTGACTGTGTGGATGACGTCACATGCTGCCGTAGCACTCGCGGAGTGGGGTACATAGATCACAATCACAATGACGTGTGAGAACTCTCTGGGGAGGTATGTCGGTAATATGCTAATGGTATGTCAAACCATGTGTACAGTGTATATCAAACCATATTACCATGTTTCAAAACAATCAGATCAAAACCGTTGGAGGAGTTGATTTCAAAAAAGTGGGACAGACGGACAGACGGATGGACTGACCCATAACATAATTCCACTTCGGTCTTTGCCCAAAAGGCTCTTCAACCCCTTTGGGCTTTGATCAGCGAGGGATAAAAAGGAGTGCCCATCTGAGGATGCATCTGGCAAAATATTCTCAATATAATGATAACCAGAGGTGGGTATTAACATGTCACATTTACTCAAGTACAACTCAAAGTAACTGTAACTCAGAGTAACTGTTTTTACAGGATTGTACTTTGAATAGTTTTATTGCCAGATATGTTCTCTTACTTGATTATGTTTATGAAATTATTTTTACTCAAGTACATCTGTTCATCCTGTTTGGATTCCTTTTGATTTTACTGATCTTTTTTTTTCATTTTCATCTTTGTTTCATTTATTTATTTGCACAGATTTAAAAAAAATATACAGAAATTAAAACAATAGAAGACACTTTAGTGCAAGGGAGGGAAAGAAACCCCTAGGGGCATACAGACTACCAAACTGGTTAGAAATGTGTTTGTTTATGCTGTAATAACATAGTCTCTCCAGAAGAAACTGTACCTTTAGACATTTTAGCATTTTTTTAGCTTTAATTTTAGCATAAATAGTTGCAATTTATTAATGAATATTATCCCATTAAATGCTATTTTGATCTCTCTCTCTCTCGGATTGGAGCAGCATCTGCAGTGATGCGGACGTTGTACCGGTCTGTTGTGGTAAAGAGGGAGCTTAGTTCTAAGGCAAAGCTGTCGATTTATCAGTCAATCTACGTTCCTACTCTCACCTATGGTCACGAGCTTTGGGTAATGACCGAAAGAACGAGATCGCGGATACAAGCGGCTGAAATGAGCTTTCTCCGTAGGATTGCTGGACTCACCCTCAGAGATAGGGTGAGGAGCTCAGTCATCCGGGAGAGGCTCAGAGTAGAACCGCTGCTCCTTCACATTGAAAGGAGTCAGTTGAGGTGGTATGGGCATCTGATTAGGATGCCTCCTGGACGCCTCCCACTTGAGGTGTTTCAGGCCCGTCCCACTGGGAGGAGACCCCGGGGCAGACCCAGGACTCGGTGGAGAGACTATGTCTCCCAGCTGGTCTGGGAACGCCTTGGTATCCCTTCTGAAGAGCTGGAGCAGGTGGCTGGGGAGAGGGAAGTCTGGGCTTCTCTGCTTGAACTGCTGCCTCCGTGACCCGGACCTCCGGAAAAGCGGTAGAAGATGGATGGATAGATGGATAAATGCTATTTTAGTCATAATTTTATTTCTCTGAAATAAGACTTAAAATCATTGTTCTAATCTGGCTTTGCAAATTTATGAGTAAACGTTTCACATGTATGTGAAAATAGTCACAGTTTTACCATAAACTGTTTTAAATTTATTACAAAAAAAACTTTGCAAATTCATTATAAAATAAACATAATTTTAGAAGAGTGGTGCCGTTAAGCCTTTTTTTTGTTGTTGAGATATTGGGCCGTATTACAGCAGCACAGTCCATAATCAGTTGTCAGATGTACGGGGCGTGTTCATAGGCATTTCAAAGTTAATTTCACTATTACAATGCAAAGTGGGTGCAAAGTGTAAAGAAGCTGTTCTAATGCTAATAATTATTCAGAGATGTGTTTGGGGTGTAACATGAAATAAACCAATCAATGTCTTTGCTCTAATTCCCTTTAATAAACGGGCACAAGATCAAAGGCTTAATATTAATATAACAGCATTTAAATGGGAGGACAAATCTGCTTTGCGCTGAGGATAATTCGGGTTCGTTCACAAGGTGAAAAAGCGTTTAAGAGCAAGGGAGCTATTTAATCTGCTCCACAGCCCTGTGCACTGGGAGACTTGACTCTACAATGCACAGTGAAAGCAACCAGCAAGATCATCGGTGCACCTCTGCCCTCCCTCTTGGACACCTACCACACCTACCTAACCAGCAGAGCCATCAACATCACAGGTGACACCTCCCACCCATCACACTCCCTCTTCAACCCCCTGCCCTCAGGGAGAAGGTACCGGAGCCTACGGGCCCGCTCCAAAAGACTGCTAAACAGCTTTGCTCACCAGGCCATCAGGACCCAGAACTGCGCCCCCCCCCCCGCCCCCCGGACTGTAACACACTCACCCACACGATAACTACCTCAGCTGTTTGCACAGAAAGACTTGGCACACCAACAGTACCACATCTGCTGCTGTATGTCTTGCACCTTACTGCAACCATAAGTTGCAGAAAGGTGCACTATCTATCTATCTATTAGATTTTGGTGATGATCTGAGAGTGTGTACCTCTATTAAGGCTCTATCATCTCAGAATGTCTTAGCAAGAATACTTTAAAACTACTGGACAGAGTTTGAAGAAATTTTCACCACAGCTGGCTCTTGGGCTACACAGTAACCCATTACATTTTGGAGGTGATCCATAAGTGCATACCTCCACCGAGGCTCAATGTCCTAGCAATCGTTTAGCAAGATTACACAAAAACTACTGGATGGATTTTTACCTCCGCCAAGATTTTACCTGCTGCCGATATGCAGTGGCAGAGGGGAGTTTGGGTGAACAATGGCCTTGGTGGAGGTATGCGATCTCTGAGTGCCCTCTAGTTTATTGTATGTTTTCTTAACACTATGCAGCCCTAGTTGGAAGGCTATAAAATTATGGGAGTTTTCCAGGAGAAACATCAACACAGGTACATGGCTTTCAAATACAGGAAAAACTTGGAGAAAACAAAAACAAAAACTGGAGTGTTGGCATGCACGCTGGCCCTGAGACTGTAAAGCATATGAGTGTGATCTGGTCATTGTTTCATTCTCTTCTATTAACACTCAGACCTCACAGAAAATGAAGAAAAATCTCCATTCATTCTGCTGATTTAGTTTCTGTGAAAACTATTTAGAATGCCTGTGGCCCGATAAATCAATAGCCATGCTCTAAAAATGGAGATGCACGTTGGGTTAATTATAATGAAGTCAATTAATCAATTCATCTCAGCAGCAGCGAAAGCTGTTGGTAATTTGCCCTAAATGCATTCAAAATGTTCCCAAAAATGCTCCAATTAGTGAGATGGCAGCGGTAAAGTATTGGCTTTAAATTAGTGGATGTTTGGGATGCCGCCAGGTGGTGAAGCCATGACAGTGTCACTAAAGCCCCACTGAGCCTTAAGAAAAGAGTGAGATAAAGGAAGAGAGGTTATTAAAAAGAGAAAGAAGATGGCAGGAATTGCTGTTTTGCTTTCTGCACACAGGCATGGGGGGCATTGCTGCCAGATGGGAAGTTGGAGTCAGAGCTCTCTTTGGGGCACACTGAGCCATTTGGCTCCCATCCAAATGGGCAATTTCACAGTGTAGAAAGAAAAAAAATGCTCACAAACAAAGCAAAAGTTAAGCAAAGAAAGCAGTGGAAACTGGATCCGAAAGTCGTTTCACACACAGCACTTCATCAGTCTAGGTGCTTACTATACTCACTGCTGCTCCACATGGGGTAATTAGCAGTGCGGAGTGTAGCGATGCATGTTGCATATATGCACACAGCTCAGTCACTGTGTAGGGTATTCAGGCTCAGAAGGAGCTGCAGGAGTAGAGGCTGAAACTAAACAAGTCAATATCAGAGGACTTCCTTTAGCACAGATTACTCTATATCCCTGCTACTATGAAGGTTGCACAGCTGCATGCCAACTGACTCTAAAGCTAAATTGAATTCCATGCTGTCTGTGGACACCCACTGCGTACCGAATCCACACTGGGATAAAGCAGCAGTAAAGCTGTTGTTTAATGTATTGTGTGTAGTGAGAAATGCTGAATATATTCTCTCTTGACCAGGCAGAAATGGAGAAAGTGGTAGCGGTGTGCTGCAAAATGAATTACAAATTACAAATTAGTACATTTCATCATACAAGTAGATGAATCTAAGGAAATGCTGGATAAGTTCCTCATCATTGTTACGGAAGAAAAATAGAGGAAAAAGGAGTTAAGGAAAGCACTGGCCCATTGCATAGCTAGGCCTGGCTTACAGTAGGTCTGGCTTAATTGCAGCGTCTGGCTGTTCTGGGATCAGATGGTATGGACTAAAGTCTAGTGATGTGAAGAGGCACCCATCATGATTATGTGCTAAAACAGGACATGTGAGGAGTGCTGAGCAGACACGCAGTGGGGAGCACTGATCACAGCAGTGAAGCAGAGGGAAATTCTACCGATGAGGGTCGGCACAATCCCCAAGAAGTTCAAGAAAACAAGGAGAAAAGTGGAGATGCAGATTCCCTATTGCGGCCATAAATAATGCAGGAAATATCTTCCTGTACCAGAAAAAAAAAAAAAAGGATTACTGCTTTTCAGCTGTTTTATTTAGATTTTCTCTACACTGCATGGGAAAGTTGGTCACACTACAAAGTCAAAAACCAAACAGGAACGTGCCCCACCGACTGCATCACTGCCCCATTTTAGGAAGTTAACAAAGACCATGGAACATTCAAACGTTGTGAGATACAAAAAATTAAAAATAAAAAGTGAAACAAAAAATAAGGACGGGACTTCTTATGCACCTTACGCATGATCCGTTCAACCTAAGTATGAGGAGTACAGGAACAGAATAGTGCAACATGTTGCCCATTATGAGTCATTCAGGGATCAAGGTGCACTTAGACGTCACTCTTTTCATCTGGGTGGTAGAACTGGAAGGTGCTCTACTGCTTTGGATGTCAGCATGCCCTTTCATAGGAGTTCTTTATCCCAGTGTTCCTCTAATTCCATAAAACATGTCATATTACACTAAATCTGCCATGTGTTTTACTTCAGATCAGTGCCGGGTCATCAATCACAAAAACAACACTGCAAAGTCAATGGTCTAAGAGACCACAATACATTTCTGCTGTTTCTCAACACCAAGGGCAATGCATGGATGTCTGCACCCGCTAACCCCCCTCAGCAAACCCAACACAGGGTTATCCAGGACTGCGCAAGACACACGACTTTTGTTTTACTCTGAGATTAATTTGGTTCGTCCGTAAAAACGTTGGACACAGAATCGCCTGGAGCAGGCATGCAAGATAGATGGAGGATAAACTGCAATGCCCACAGGAGAGATGTATAAAGTCAGCAGATCAATGCTGGAGAAGAAACCTCAGGCAAAATACAACAAAGAGGGATACAGCAGAGCCGTCCTGATGCCTTGGCAGTTTGGGGCATCCACCACATGAATGGTCCAGCATGGGATGGAGCCCAGATTTCTTATTTCATGCTCTGGCAATCTCTCCCAAAAAATAAAACAGTTAAATTACCTTAAATTAGTTACATGCTACTTTTTAATTTTCTTAGATTCCAATAAATCACAACTAATACCTTGTTTTGAAGGAGTTGTTAGAAATTGGCAAAGTATTGTGTATTTGTCTTTGTTCTTTGGCTGTGCTTTGGAGAACATACGTGTTGGACATGATTTTTCCCACTGGCTATGGTAAGATGCCTTAGTGCATTCATGTTGGAAGAACAAGGATTTGATTCTTGTTTTTCTGCCATGAAGAAATCCACTAGATTTCATCCAGAATTCATAAAAAGATTAAAGACAAAGACGATGCTATGCAGAGACTCGAACATTGATTTTGGTTTTCATAAACATTAAAAATGCACAAGAGGACTAGATAAGGGAAGACACAAAGTCAAAGAAAATCAATGCAAAATTGAACTGAAGCCATGGTTCAAAAATACCTATCTAAGTTTGCCCTTTACATTTAGCTACAATCTCTATCTCTCTTACCTCTAACTCTTTTGTGTCATGATGCGGAGCACGGGGGTGTGTGTGTGTGTGGGGGGGGGGGGGGGTCCAGGTGCACGCTTCAGTTGTTTCTAATTATGTTTTGGACTTTCTTCTTTTTGGGGTTATTTTGTATTGAGTTTGGGTTGTTGTATTTTGCGTATCTTAGTTGTCCTCTTGTTTCTGTTCTTAGTTTCCTGTTAGTTTATCTTAGTGTGGTTATTAGATGTATTTTTGTATTATTGCTGTGTATTCCCGTGTTATATTTGTCTTTGTCATTAGATCTCCTGTTGTAGTCTCAGTATTTATGAGTTTTGTATTATTAGATTTCCTCAGTTCTGTATCCTCACCCTCTCCTCAGTTTTCTCCTTAACTGTATTTTTAGTTTGTCTCTTACTTTTATTCAGTTTGTGCTTCATCATCATCATCATAGCAGTCTGTCGGGGGCGACAATGACTGTTTCATTTAGGTCTGATCAGATTCCTCCACGCAGCTCTGTCCTTCCCCCTCTGCTGCCAGGAACTCCTGACCTTGTTAACCCGGGTGACATCCAAGCCGGTATGAGTTGCTTTCTGACTGACCATTTCATGAAACTGCTTGCAAAGTATTTGAGCGCCGCTAGCTTTTGCTGGACTAGCGGCACATTCTTGGCAGATAGAGGTGTTATCAGTGGCAAGGACAGGCCAAGACAAACTGACTCCAGTATCAGTTGCAGTGACTGACCAGATGATAGGTTTGTTTATCTCTGCTCTTTGTGTAGTGCATGTCACGATGCACTGACTGGCAAAAGTCCACCACAGACCTTGCGACAGATGTGCTTATCTGCCAGGATGTCCAGTCTCGCCCTGGTTTGTGCTTAGTCATCATTATTATTATTAGTGTATTCTTGTTCATGTGTTTGTTTCTTGATTTTCAGTCATCACGGTTTGTGCTTTTATTCTGACAGTCACGTGTGTTCACTTCCTCCTGTCAAACTTTGTTTGTGGGCTGTCACAGCTGTTTAGTATTTGGTCTGATTATTTCCTCACTCATGTACCCACACCTGTGCTCAATTAGTTTGTCTCGATTTAAAGGCTGCTGTGTGGCTTACCCCTTCTGGATTCAGACGTTAATCCTACGCCTCTCAGTAAGACTAGTATTTCTCTGTGTTTGCTGTGGAGCTGAACAGGTGCACTCCGTCTGATATGTAATCCTTATTCCTCTGTTTTTTCCCCTGACGTGAGCCCCGTTTCCTTTCGGGTGTGACTCCATCTTTTCCCTCCAGACGTGCGCCCCATTCTCCTCCGGCGTTACCCCGCTTGCCACTCCTTTGTTTGTAAGTGTTGTGTTAGTGTAGTGTGTGTGTCGTGTTGTGTTTCTTATTAAATGTGCAAAACTCACAGCTTGTGTTTGGAGTCTTCTGTTCGCCCTTGCCCTGAAGGGCGATTCATGACATTTAGCTTTAACATTGTGAAGAAAGATGAAGAAATTTTTATGTTGTTCATTTCCAGTGATGTTGATGATACTCAAAATTTCAGTGGTTAGGCAACAATTTTATTACCAAGAACTAATAACGAAATTTGAGCTCAGTTATTTTTTCAAACACTCAAGAGACAGAACTGATTCATTTACTATTTAGTAATTCCTTTACCTTAAATTATTTTTAATGGTTGCATTTAACTTTGATTTAACCAGTACAGTTGTTTGTTCAACAGGATGATATCTGAGTGATAAAACAATAACTTTGCCTATGTTTTTAAACTGAGGTTAAGTTACATATGACTAGGTGGGGTGAAAACAAATTATAGTAGCTTATAGATATTATAAAGACAATAAAAAACACAAAATAATCTTTTTTTATCTACATGCTACATTTAAAAATCACAAGTGTCTCTAGTTAACAGGAAAGTAGCTTAATGGTGATTCTATGTCTTCGAAGGTTATTTCATAATAAGCAGGCCAAAAAAAAATCCTTCTGACAAATTGAAATTTTTTTTTATCCTTTGTTTTGACACCGTCTCACAACCTTCAACATCGTCTTCATTTCTCAGAATATTTCTTTATTGCCTTCCTGACCAAAATGAAACCAAAATAAAACCAAAACGGATGTTCGAGACATAAAACCAATGTAATCTTGCTCGTGATGTTTTTTTCTGTTCTTCCCTTCTTCCTGTTATATGCATGAGTATATGAAAGCTTTCATGCACTCCCCCTTTAAAGCATCCCGTGTGCCTTTTCATGTCACTCTGCATCTCAAAAGCAGTGCAGTCCAGTGCTACTTGGAAGCAGCAGAACATTGCAGCAAAATTAAAGCGACATGTAAAAAAGAAACCCGATGTCAATCCACATAATATGTGATGATTGACTATTTAATCTGAAGATGCCAAGAAAAAGTGAGCGAAGTGCACAGAAAGCAACACGGAAATGTGTCAAAGCTAAATCGCTGTTAGCCTCTGACTGCTATCTTAGTCATCTTAACTGTTATACAGTTGGAATGGATGACAAAATGGACAAGTTAAGGCTGTATTTAAGAACCCTATCAGAGAGTCATAATCCCTTTGTGATGATAACATCATAGTGGCCACTGCAGCTAACAACTAACTAGCCACTGGCACAAGTCATGTGACCCACAAACTGTCAAGAGGCATGTAGTATATAAACACTGACTTCTGCACTGGACAATATTTAATCTGGTTACGTGTGCGGAATGACAGTGGGCCTACTTTTTATTATATTATCCTGATTTACAACTGAATCACCTCAGTGATATATTCATTGAGGCCGCACTCTCGTGGGCTAAAAACAAGCCTTGCCAGTAAACTACAAGGGAGAAGAAAGGAGGGGGAAAAAGAAACCATCATGAAAGCTTCCATTAACCATGACGCTGATTGAAGGTCAAATCACCCAGCCCTGCCTTCAACCTATTACTGCTTGTACCATCCTCTCAGACATTCTCAACAATGCGGCGTTTGAAAAAGCTGCAAAAGAAAACTGAGTGACCCTCCATGACCCACCGTGTCTCCTCAGATTCTATGTGACAGTTGTCTGTCAGCCAGCTCTTCTCCTACAACATCTTGTGTTCTTGTCTTGGAGTCACGGAAAGGTTGGTGTCAAGCTGTACAGCAAAGGCAACATGTCTGAAAAATTTAAACTTTTAGCAAGCTTACTGCTCTGGCTGAAATCTGTAAGGCCTGCTCAACGCAGAAAATGAGAGCACTGGTAAGAGTATTGGGAGAAGGTGTGTATAAGACAGCACAACAGGAAATATGGCGTCGTGTTATTCTTGCAAGGTCACAATACCACAGGATGACATAAAAAGGCAAAGATTTAACAGATGTTGTGGCCATGACTCAAGGCTCCAATACCAAGATAGGTTTAGCACAGACAAAACCACCCTTGACAAAGCCAAATTACTTCGGCTTATGCCTTCTCACATGACTAAAACAAGCACATCCTACAAAAAAAAAAAAAAAAGAAGAAAGTAGCTGTTGCATAAAACATAATGCAATCTCTTCCGAAAACTTAGTACACGAAAGAAGCCTATTTTTTGGTGTGTAAACAAAAATGTAATTAACAGGAAAATAGGACTTTTCACAGACATTTGATCCCTCTATATAGCACCACAGAAGAATAATTTGCCGGCGTAGCAGATACGTAGCTTCAAAAGTTGGGTTCCAATTTTGTGACTTAATTAAAAAGGCCCTATTAAATGTGTATGTGTGGGTGCAAAAACAAGTCAAACACAAGCATTCTTCAGTGCTCAGAATTGCAATGGATTTCTCAGGGCGTGAGAAAAGTGTAGGAATATTCACTCAACTCTAAATATTTATCTTGAAATAATAAAAGAAATTATGATATATTTTTGTAGTCCATTAACCCAGAAAACTGTTTTTATGGGTTTTCATTAACCCTTGAAATACAGAAGTGAAGAAAAAAGTGAAAGAGGATTTACACATCTGTACTTATACAGTACATAATAAATCAAAGCAAATATGCAGCTAGTCTTACCTGTTAGGTTGCGTAAACCCAGCTGCCTCAGGCCATAGTAGCCGTCCCGTCTATAGTTGAGGAAGATGGCGAGGGAGTAGCGGCCCTCGTACAGCTTAGTGCCTCGAATGATCCTCAGGTTCTCCAGTGGAAGGTCGTCAAACTGGTTAAGGGCTACCAGCACATAACCAGTCACCTCTCTGATAGACTATATATAGAAAGACAGAATTGAACACAATTAAAATACAGAATCAAGCTGGGTTCCTGGTTTAAACAGAACAGACAGGACAACTGGATTTAATTGACAAATATCTAGGTATACTATATATGTGTGTATATGCTACATGTGTCAGAACTTTTAAGGTCAGACAAGCCGGTGTGGAGTGGAGGGTTTGCAAAGTTGTAACAACTAAGATCCCATGCACTTTTTAACAACGTGAAGACTGATGTAGATCCATGTTTCTGTTGTTGGGCACCGCCTAGATTTGCCCTGTTTTATTCAGATATCTGGACTGAAAAGTAAAAAAAAATAAAGGCTGTATTGGAACATCTGACTTTGTTTCTTCAGTGTGTACTGTGGTGGTATCAAAGGACAAAGCAGATGATCTTCTTTCCTCAACTTTCTTCACCCATAAACAAGGAGATGCACCCCACTGACCAACTGGCCCGCTTTTTCACCATCGTAAACAGGGATTTACCTCTGAGACACTAATGGATCTTGAAGCTTCTTTGAGAAACACTTTTCTTTCCTCCACATTTTACATGGACACAATGACCCACACTGACCTTCTCCGGACAAGGAAGGACTGTTAAGGTGGCAAAACTTGATTTGCAGAATTCGCCTGGACTAAACCAGGAGACAATAAAAAGACTCTGCCCCAACTTTCATTACTGGACCACTTCAAAGAGACTCCTTGATCAGAACTGTTATCTTGAGGTCATAAAGCCTACCCCAGTCTCTCTGCAATTTCCAGTGTAACTGAATAAAAGAAAAGAAGATGAAGTTCTTATTACAGTGATTTTGATATAATGATCATGACTTTGATTTTATGTGTTTCATGAATTTTGCATATTGATGCTGAATCATATACACTAGTCATAAAAAAGTTAGGGATATTTGGCTTTTGGGTGAAATTTATGAAGATGTAAAAAGTTCACACAACAGTGATATAATATCATGAAAGTACGCCATTTAAGTAGAAGCACGCAATGGAGATTTCCTCATTTCAAACAATTTATTGAAACAAAAGCCAACAACAGTGGTGGGTATACCACAACAAAAAATGTCATTGTCTCAATAACTTGTCATGTGCCCTTGAGCATCAATTACAGCTTGACAACGACATCTCATGCTGTTCACAAGTCGACTTATTCTCTGCTGAGGCATGGCATTCCACTCTTCTTGAAGGGCGGCCCTCAGGTCATTGAGGTTGTGGGGTGCAGGGTTACGAGGCTTTACACAGCAACTCAGCTGATTCCATAGGTTTTCTATGGGATTCAGGTCTGGAGAGAGTGCAGGCCACTCCACTTGAGGTACCCCAGCCTCCAGCAGCTGTTCCCTAATGATGCAACCTCATTGAGCTGGAGCATTGTTGTCCATGAAGATGAAATTAGGCCTGTGTTCATGCAGGGGCACAATGACTGGATTAATGATGTTATTCGGGTAGTATCGGCTTGTCACTGTACCATTCACAAGGTGTAGAGCAGTTCTGTATTGACTAGACACACCTGCCCAGACTGTAACACCACCACCATCAAAGGCTCATCTGGTGACAACAGTGGTTGATGCATAGCACTCTCCTTGAAGTCTCCAACATTGTTAGCAGCCATCATTTCTGCTCAACGTGAACTGATTTTCATCAGAAAAGAGCACTGAGGCCCACTGGTCCCTTGTCCAGCATAAATGCTCCCTGGCCCATGCAAGACGATGACGCCTGTGCCTGGTGGTGTTGCCAGGTACCCTTGCAGGTCATCTAGCACGCAGACCACGCTGATGTAAATGGTTTCGAATGGTCTGACGTGACACTTGGGTGCCTCTCAATCCCTTAAATGTGCCCAGAGTTGAGTGGCATTCATCATCCAGTTATGCAGGGCACTGTTCACAATGAAGTGGTCATCAATGTGGGATGTGGCCAAAGGACGTCCACTTCTATGCCTCTCTGTGACTCTTCCAGTCTCTCTGTATCTCTCTTGCAACCTGCTGATGACACTCTGTGACACTCTAAGCTCAGTGGCCACTTCCCTCTGAGAACATCCTGTTTGAAGCCTCGCTGTGGCAAGGTACTGTTGATCAATTGTTTGGTGTCATCTTGGTCTCATGATGTCAAAATGTGAACAGCATGATGAAGAGGACTGTTTAAATAACAATTCTAATTGAACCAGAAAATGTATTTGTCCATTCATGGATCAAACATCTGCTGTGAATTTTGCCGTGAAGCACCTTGTTGGAGGATGGCAAGTTATGCAAAAAGTACTGAAACACTGAACAATTGGATTATGCATTCAAAAGGTTTAAGAAGGTCAAATTAAGTTCACCTGTAAAGGTTATAGTGCATTTTAGGTGCATCCTGAAATTTCACCCGAAAGTCAAATATCCCTAACTTTTTGTGAGTAGTGTAATTTATCCCTTTAGAAATATATCACATTATTACTTTCTCAAATTTCCTCTTTTCTAAAACAAAGGAGTTTACAAACATCATCTCTGATTGGTTAAGGGTGTTGTCACCCGCACAGTAAATCTCTTATCATTTACTTAGACAGTCTGAAATCACTTCCTGTCCTGCCTTCACATGCTCTCTTTAAAAGATGTTAGATGCTCCTTCCATAGACCAGCTGCAGAGAGACAGAAAGCCACTCCACCTGACTCAAGGGCTGCAAGATGAGACTGCAACGCCCCAGGAGGACCACCTGGGACCAGTCCTACTCTGGGACCCATCCTAGGGACACGTGGTCATCTTAACAAAATCAACTCAATCACCCCCCCCCCCCGCCTGCATGGGACGCCTTTCTCCTTCCTCCATCTGTAGACCAAATTGTGTAGAATAACCCAAACTTTCTATCTCTCTGTCTGACCAAAATGGTGATGTCTTAAATATTTTAAAGTGACACTCCAGCAAAAATTTAGTTTTTTCTGTTGTTAACATGTCTGTAACATGTTTTTGTGACTTGCAAGATATACTGTATCAAGAGAAAAATTTCACCACAGTCCCAAGTCTGTATTTTTCTGCTATGAATTTCCAGATTGGTAACGCCCTCCTCAAACGGGTGAGTTTGGACAGACCGTTTCTAGTTAAGTCAGTATTCCTGCTTAGCCTGGTTTGTTAAAACATTAACCAATCAGAAACTCTTGGCTACCTCGGGGGAAGAGGGAGGAGCCAAGGAGCAGCAGGACTGCGGGGACTGAATGCGTCCGTTTTGCATAGTGATTAGTGAAGCAGTGGAGTTGGAGGGAGGAGGAGGGGGGGACACAGCTTGAATGTTGCTCAGCAAGATTGCTGCTCTCAGCTCACTTCGCCGGCAGATGGGGCACCAAGCTACGGAATGTGAGCCACCCAGTGGGCCACTTTTGGTAAGCAGAACTGGCGCCAGCTCGCTGCAGTCGGCAACAGGTGGGGCACCACGCTCAGCGAGCCCGCTTCCAGAAAAATGTTTCACTTATTACTTTTGAAGATATAGGCAAAACTTTAACGTCGAGAAACGCTGTGAGCAAACTAGCAGCCCACCCACCAGGAGCCACGCTGACCAATCACGTACTAATTAAAATATTCATAGAGCCACACATACTTAAGTAGGTGAAAGATTTCAAAGCTCTTTCCAAGCAATTCTAAGACAATGAAAGTTTTTTGTGGGTAAAAAGCCACAATATACTATTTTGGGCAATACATATTTGTTTTTGAGGTGGTTTTAGGTGGTTTTAGAGCCGCCGGAGTGCGTCTAACCATCTATAGATTGACTGCATAATTATCTGAATCCAGCAAACAGCTAATTATTTTCATTTTGTCCAAACCAACTAAATAATGACTAAAATCAGTTTTCCTTGTGTTTCCCTAATTCAGTGAATTTTCAT
Organism: Pholidichthys leucotaenia; assembly: GCA_020510985.1. NCBI lineage: Eukaryota > Metazoa > Chordata > Actinopteri > Cichliformes > Pholidichthyidae > Pholidichthys > Pholidichthys leucotaenia. The sequence goes on along the minus strand of CM035845.1, from coordinate 31,358,684 downwards.
TTCTCATTCAGAATAAACATTCGTTCTTCCTCTCAAACTACACTCAGAGCTAAAGGTTCTCTAGCTTTTTCAATCAATGGCATCTCTATAATAGTTTCCCCAGTTTAGTCCACTATACCATTGAATGGCAGTAGAGGTCCACAGGCTCTTGAGGGCTTGGGATGCAGCCTCCAGGGCCGGTGACACCGCAGGACTAACAACAGCTAGGGCCAACTTGTCTCGTGGCATCAAGGAAGCAGTACAGCAAGAAAATATCCGGACACTTCAGCAACGCCAGAGATACACATTCTTTCTGGCGTGGCATACAGACCCTCACCAGCTACAAATCTCCACCTCAGACCTGCGAGAGTGGCATCACACTGTTTAACAACCTAAACGACTTCTTTGGTTGCTTTAAAGCACAAAACACCACATCAGCAAAGAAGACCACTCCTCCCTCAGATGAGCAGGCTATACGTCTGGATCCGGCCAGCATGAAGAGGCCCCTCTCCATGATCAACCTACGCAAGGGAGCTGGACCAGACAACATACCAGGTCGTGTTCTGAAGGACTATGCAGAGGAGCTCAAGAACGTCCTGGCCGATGTCTTCAACATCTCCCTGACTCAAGGAGTTGTCCCCACGTGCTTCAAAACTGCTACCATAATACCAGTCCCAAAGAAGCCAGTCCCATCTTGCTACAATGATTACCGGCCAGTAGCACTGACCTCCATCATAATGCCGTGCTTCGAGCAGCAGGTCATGCAAAACATTGAGTTCATCCTCCCTCCCTCCCACGATCCATCTCAGTTTGCATACAGGTCAAACAGATCCACTGAAGATGCCATCTCTGCTGCTCTCCATCCAGCCCTCACCCACCTGGACTCAAAGAACTCCTATGCGCGAATGCTGTTCTTGGACCTCAGCTCAGCATTCAACACAATCATCCCCCAGCACCTGATACAAAAGCTCAGACACTTGGGACTCAAAACCTCTCTCTGTAACTGGGTGCTGGACTTTCTCACAGGGAGGCCACAGAACGTGCGGGTTGGCAGCAACAACTCCAAGACCATTACGCTGAGCACAGGAGCCCCACAAGGGTGTGTGCTCAGCTCATTGAATCAGCTCATTGAATAGCTCAAAAACAGATGAACATGGTCTTAACACCAATTTTTTAAAAGAATATAAAGAATATCTCATTTGTCCAATTACTCATTTAATCAATCTGTCAATCAAACATGCTGTTGTCCCAACTGCTTGGAAGGTAGGAGTGGCCAGACCAATTTCCAAAACAGGAATTAAAACTGATATACAGTAAACAACTACAGACCAATCAGCATCTTACCTGTTGTCTCCAAAATAATTGAAAAATGGGTAGCCACACTATTATGTGAACATCTGAAATATGGGAACACCCCCCCGCATCCTGCACAGTTTGGGTTCTGTGCCCACCACTCAACAGAGTCTGCCATAAGCTTGTTTTTAGAGAAAACTAAATCTTTTTTAGATAAGTGCAATTGTGTAGGCAATGTGTTCTTAGATCTGAAGAAGACATTTGACACCGTTGACTACAGCATCCTTTTAACCAAACTTACTCAGTTTAATTTTTCAGAACATGCTATCAAATGGATGAAATCCTACTTAACCAACAGACAGCAACGTGTAATAGTCAACAGTGTCAAATCACCATATTTGAAATGCCAAATGGGTGTCCATACTTGGACCAATATTACTCTCCCTATACATAAATGATCTACCAAATGCATGCAGAAACATTCATATACAAATGTATGCAGATGACACAGTAATATTCACACCTGCAAAAACACACAAGAAGCCGCCTGTATTCTTACAACAGTGATGACCCAAATCCATGACTGGCTGAATAATTCATGTCTCCTACTAAACACTAAAAAAGCTGTCTACCAAACAGCGATCAAATATTACAAACATTTTCTTAAAAGGGGTGGAGCTGCAACTAGTCGAGGAATTTAAGTACCTTGGTGTGGTTTTAGACTCCTCATTAACCTTTAAAAAAACATCAAAAAAAATACCAAACATAACCAAATTCAATCTGAGAAATTTTAAACAAATTAGACCATCACTGACAGTCAGTGTGGCCAAAATGTTTCTGCATGCAATGATCTTCTCACACATCGATTACTGTTTTACCAACTGGTCACTCACTGGTGTAACCATAATCAAACCCACTGAATCCTTACAAAAAAGCGATAAAAATCCATGACAAGAAAAATCCCACATATCACCGCTGTCACATTTACAAGAAATACAATTTTCTGTCTTTTGAAAATGATAAAATGCTCAAATTTGCCTTTTCAATTTATAGAATATTAAATGGCTATGCACCTCCCCTGGGAGAATACGTTAAACTAAGGACTGTCATCGGCACAACCACCAGAGCAATCACTAGAGGAGGCTGTGAGGTCCCCCACAGATGCACCACATCTGCTCAGTCTGTGCTATCAGTGAGGGGCACCAAGCTCTGGAATAACGTACCACCTGCAATCAGAGAACATACCACACTAAACATGTTTAAGACTCATTGTAAAAAATGGCTTTGAAACAACCACAACTGTACCCACAACTAGTGGTTGCTCTGCGGCACGCCCACATATATGTGTGCCCGTGCGTCACACACATATGCCCCGCCTCTTGTTTGTTACTGTTGTTTGTTGTTGCTGTGAGGTGCTTGGGTGCATGTGTGTGTGTACACATGCACAGCACTTCACTTGAATGACATTTGAATGTTTTGTTTTGTAGCACCTTAACTCTGCGCTTTAGCATATCCACTTTGTACAGTTTCATTGCAGATGTTCTTCTCGTGTATGATTGTTTATTTGTGTGTTTTTGTGACCCGCCGGGGGACTATGGATGCAAATTAGCAGTATTGCTAAATCTGGCATACTTACATCATATAATGCAAGGAATCGCTGTCTGTCTGTCTGTGTGTTCTGCGCGTATCTCCCGAACTGTTCGTTGGACTGGCCTCAGATTTGATACGTGCTTTGCTGAGGTTACGAGGGTGTGCATCCCCAAATTTCAACCTCCCCGGATATGCAGAAGTTTAGGAGGGGAAATCTTTAATGAACGTCCATGGGGAGCTATGGGCATTCATAGCTATGACATCATAGACGCACGGATGTTGCCATGGTTACTGTTGCCAGGCAGCCACACCATCAAAGATCAAAGGCAGGCTTCACCATGGTTACTGTTGCCATGGTAACCATGTCAAAGATCAAAGGCAGGCATCACATATGCATATACATACATATTCATACTATGTAGGATAACTAAGTAGACGGTTATGCTGTTTATTCCATCTTGCTACAATGCTCCGCACTTTGCACATACATTTATATATTTATGTGTATGTACAGTATGTATGTACAGTATATCCACTGCTCTTATTTATATTTTCCGTTATCTTCTTAATTATTGCTCTGAGTGTTGCTATCCCTGTGCTGTTGCAATCCTGGAATTTCCCCATTGTGGGACTAATAAAGGCTTATCTTATCACCATGGTCACTGTTGCCATGGTAACAGTAACTTTCTACGGGCATGCAGCAATGCTTGCTTACTCTTGCCTTCTATGGGCATGCAGAAATACTTGCTTATACTTGGTTTCTACGGGCATGCACGGGTATGCACTAGTTTGTATTAATGTTCATTAGTATGTAATGTCCCTTTCAAATAAGCATTAAACTTAAACTTACACACATCTATTCTGCCTTGCTTCTAGTGACTTTCATTCCTCTTCTCTCCAGAGCATACCTCCACCTCTCCAGGTTCTCCTCCACCTGCTCCCCACTCTAGCTATATATATATATATATATATATATATATATATATATATATATATATATATATATATATATATATATAGGCTAAGCACTGACAGCCAGTCTGCACATATTTTAATATGCTTTTTGCCTGAATGTCCATTTAGAAACATTAGCTAACAAGCTAGCAGAACTCCTGGGAAAAAGTTCAAAATATCCTAAAATCAAAAAGCTTACTTCTACATCACTGTCACAGAAACTGAAGAGCCTCTTCACTTTCCCCCCATTTCAGAATCAGAATCAGAATCAGAAAAGATTTATTGCCAAGTACATTAACAGATCACTGATAACATACGAGAGAATTTGACTTGACACAGAAAATGAACCTGCATTTCCAGTGACACGGCTGCATCGGGGACGCGCCTGCCAACAGGATAGAGGGTACAGGTAGCATAAGAATAAGAATAATACGAGAAACAATAGGAAGGAGCAAAAAAATCATTGATTCAGAATACTGGTTGCATAATCAATCAATATTATGATTACAAGGGAAAAAAAAGCTCTCGATGCACATACGCAAGACAGGATTCACAGGACACAAGACACAAGAGAGCAGTGTGTGTATCTTTATTCAGTTTATGGATCAATGTGTGTGCGCTGTTGAGCAATGTTGATGATAATAAGAGAACAACAAGGGCACTTGGCAGGAGATGTTTTGTCTGGCTACCGCCGATCGTCCTTGCGATTATCTGGGCAGGCTGAACTCCACTTAATTTTTTTTTTTAATCTACAAATTGTCAGGAAAAACTAGCTGTCAGGAAAAAAAGTAGCTGCTTTTTTGCCAGAGAATTATATCTGGTTAATCAAGTTTTATAATAGAAAACATAAAGAAACTGAGCCATTTTGATCACTGAAGATATAGAGGGCTTTTATTTTTGAATAATTCAAGAGGTGTTGAGTTGCGTGGGTGAAAAAAAAAAAAAATCCAGTAACTCAGAATTCTTTTCATCCCATCCAGTGATTTCATTGTTTATGTTGCAGTATTTTAGAGCAGTATTTTTGAGTAGGAATTTAATCATTATGCCTTATTTTAAGGACAATTAAGGCCACCTATTTGTGAGTTGACAACTGCACATATTCTTCCAGCTTTCCTTGGCATTTCTGTCAAACCTGAAGTTAGATAAAAGGGGGAAAAAGAAAGCATTGTACTAATAACTTGTGCTCAAACTTGTCTTATGCGAGCCCTCGTGATCACAGGAGCTATGTTGTTGGGGAATTTGCCTTTGGTAAGGTCTCCCAAGAAGAAACAGGTCCAAGGTGAAGGGCCAGACTAAGGGTGATAGAATAGACTCTTATGATGAAAGTTCAGTCAAGGATTCAGTGTACCTCACCGGGTACGAGGTTACGGGCTCCACCCTGGAGCCAGGCCTGGAGAAGAGGCTCGTCAGCGAGTGTCTGCTGGCCGGGTTTCTGCTCATGGACCCGACTGGACTCAGCCCAAAAGAGCCACACGGTTCACCCTCCAGTGGGCTCACCACCTACAGGAGGGACCGTGGGGGACAGGAGGAAGGGTGTATTGTGTGTCCGATGAGCCCTTCAGCTGCACTGAAGTCCAACCGTTCCTCGTTAGCCGAGGACCTCACAGTAATATTGCATTCCTCTCATTTTCTGTGCATGTTATTTGCATTTCGAAATGTCAGCCTCATGACAAATCTGGATGTACAGACAAAAATGATTAAAATGTCAGCTCAGTTAGTTTCAGGCTGATTACACTTCTTCTCTGATTAGAGTCCCTCATCTGTTGGCTAAGGATCGAAAATCTGCAATCCTGCCATTTGACATTCCTAGTCCCAATAAGCAACAGCAATTTAAAACATTTTTTTTAAAAAAAAGTATTATAAAACTCAGTGAGATTTAATGACATATGACAGATTTCTGCTTCAGAAGTCACAAAGCAATAGAAAATTTAGTGTTTTGTCTTTGTTGAAGCTGACAGTTTTGACTTAATTGCCTGAGGGAGACAAATGTAAAATGTGGAAACAAAGTGCTTTAGTTTGCTGAGTGCCTTGGTGAAGAGTGTCGACGACCTCAACCGTCCCCCTCATTGTGCATCAATTGACTTTCCTGAAAGTCACTAAAATCATGCTGATGTTATTCATTTGATGAGGCAAATTTATTCATCTTAAAAGTTAGGCTGACGGCAAGTACTTAGAATTTTTTTCTATTTATTTATCATTAGTATTAATTTTTCATCTTTTTACCAGAGCGGTGTCCTAGACGTAGAGCACCTGCACTAGAACCAGGAGGTCGTGGGTTCAAGCCAAAGCTGGGTCATACCAAGGACCATTTAAAAATGGTACTTCCTGCATTCTAGCTTGGTGCTCAGCATAAAAGAACTGGGGAAGGAAAGTCGGCTGCTCAGCCACAGGCGAAGCATAAGCCAGCGTACTCCCTGTGCCGGTCCCAAGCCCGGGTAAATGGGGAGGGCTGCATCTGGCATAAAAATCCTTGCCAAATCAACATGTGGATCCTCATGATTTCTGGTGATGAAACACTGTGACCCTGATGGCAACCCCGAAAAGATGCTTTCTTTTTGTGAGGAAAAAGTCAGTCCTCATCCTGTTGGTCTTTAACACAAAAATTAACATAAAAATATGGCATAATTAATTCTCAAAAATAAGAACTGATTTTACTTGACAGCTTTATTAGTCAGATGGACAGTGTGAGCCTTCATGTACAGGATAATTACAACATATTCAGTCGTCTGGGGTCTGCTGCATGATGACGTCACACTGTTGCACTGCTGATGGAAGTTACACATTACCACGGAAATGGCAAAAAAAAAAAAATATTGCACAGGAAGCTGCCGCTCGGCGCGTCTGTGTCTAGTTGTGTGGACATATTTTAGTCTTCAGGTTGTTTCAGACTGCTGCCACGTTAGAACAAACAAACCAATCGGCGCAGCAACGTGGATAATCTGCCTGCATATTTTCCCGCACGTCCCACCACCACTCCAGGGTGACGATTGGGTCCTGCTGTCCCAAGTGTCCGCAGTTCCGTTTTCATTCCGTTTCAGCTGCTTCAGCTCGAGTTTAATCAACCACCCGAAGGAAAAAACAAACAAAAAAAATATGTTAAGAGCAACGAGAGTCAAAAAGCCCCAGGAGACGTCTGTGCAACACGGCTTCTGAATTGGTGTACTCTTTGTTCTTTCAATATTTCGTTTCCGAAACAAAAACAGAACAAAACTGAGCCAAAACAGGGTAATGGATCTGATTTCTTTAGCTGATTTTTTTTTGTTTTGTTTTGTACTTATCCTTCTTTTGTAAAGTATCACATTTAGCTGTTGCTTTGCCAGTAATGTTTTAGAGAAATTATTACTTTGATTTGTCAGTAAATCAACACAATACAAATTGTAAAGCCAGATGTTGTTTTGTAATGTCTGACTCTTCCGGCTGTGGCCAAAACAATAAAAAAAAAACAAAAAAAAACAGCTATCCCATTTTGGCTGAATTCCAATTTTATTTCGACAAGGCTAAAATGATATACTGTATATATATATATATGATATACAGTATATTTTGTTTCCTAAAGGGAATACCGAAAGAACTAAGAGTACACGGATTCTTCTGATGTGGATAAACTGATTCAGCATAAAATCCTGGCATCTGTGCATGTAAGATGTGGCTGTGCGATATGCCCAAAATTTCATATCACGATATAAGTAATCTTATATCCCAATAACGATATCCCGATATACATTTTCTGCAAACGCTACAGTTAGATATTATAGCCACAATAAAGGACCATCTCTTTTTTAACATTTTAAATTACAGGTACATCTCAAAAAATTAGAATATCATGAAAAAGTTCAATATTTTTTGTCTCTCATTTCAGAAAGTGAAACCCTTATATTATATAGATTCATTACACAGACAGTGATATATTTCAAGTGTTTATTTATTTTAATTTGGATGATTATGGCTTACAGCCCATGAAAACCCCAAATTCAGTTTCTCAAAAAAAATAGAATATTACATAAAATTAATTAGAAAGCTTGGGATCAGTCCGCCAAGGTCTCCGCCTTTGACTGCCACCTAATCCACATAGCACCGGACTTCCATGATCCCTCCTGCAGGTGGTGAACCTACTGGAGGGCGGACCCATGTAACTCCTTCGGGCTGAGCCCGGCCGGGTCCCATGGGTGGAAACCTGGCCACCAGACGCTAGCCTTCGAGCCCCTCCCCCAGGCCTGGCTCCAGGGTGGGGCCCCGGTAACCCCATACCGGGCGGGGTACACTGAATCCTTGATATACAATTTATCATGAGAGTCTGTTGGATTGTTCTTAGTCTGGCCCTTCACCCAGGACCAGTTTGTCTTGGGAGAGAGTTTAGTTCGTATTGCCAACACTCGGTCGGAGTCATTCCCAGTGAGAGTTGGACTCCGCCAGGGCTGCCCTTTGTCACCGGTCCTGTTCATAATTTTTATGGACAGGATTTCTAGGCGCAGCCAGGGAATGGAGGGTGTCATGCTTGGTGACCACAGGATCTCATCTCTGTTGTTTGCAGATGATGTTGTCCTGTTGGCTTCATCCAGCAATGACCTACAGCTCTTGCTGGGACGGTTTGCCGCTGAGTGTGAAGCGGCTGGGATGAGAATCAGCACCTCCAAGTCCGAGTCCATGGTCCTCAGCCGGAAAAAGGTGGATTGTCCTCTCCGGGTTGGGGATAGGCTCCTGCCCCAAGTGGAGGAGTTTAAGTATCTTGGGGTCTTGTTCACGAGTGAGGGGAAAATGGACCGAGAGATCGACAGACGGATTGGAGCAGCATCTGCAGTGATGCGGACGTTGTACCGGTCTGTTGTGGTGAAGAGGGAGCTTAGTTCTAAGGCAAAGCTGTCGATTTACCAGTCAATCTACGTTCCTACTCTCACCTATGGTCACGAGCTTTGGGTAATGACCGAAAGAACGAGATCGCGGATACAAGCTTTCTCCGTAGGATTGCTGGACTCACCCTCAGAGATAGGGTGAGGAGCTCAGTCATCCGGGAGAGGCTCAGAGTAGAACCGCTGCTCCTCCACATTGAAAGGAGTCAGTTGAGGTGGTATGGGCATCTGATTAGGATGCCTCCTGGACGTCTCCCACTTGAGGTGTTTCAGGCACGTCCCACTGGGAGGAGACCCCGGGGCAGACCCAGGACTCGGTGGAGAGACTATGTCTCCCAGCTAGTCTGGGAACGCCTTGGTATCCCCTCTGAAGAGCTGGAGCAGGTGGCTGGGGAGAGGGAAGTCTGGGCTTCTCTGCTTGAACTGCTGCCTCCGCGACCCGGACCTCCGGAAAAGCGGTAGAAGATGGATGGATGGATGGATAAAATTAATTTAAAAAAAATATTTTTTTAATAGAAATGTTGGCCGACTGAAAAGTATGTCCATGTACCACTCAATACTTGGTCGGGGCTCCTGTTGGGTTAATTACTGTATCAGTGTGGCGTGGCATGGAGGTGATCAGCCTGTGGCACTGCTGAGGTGTTTTGTTCTGTTTTCTGTTCCGTCAATGCACAGCAAAGCTGGCGCATCTATCAGGTAGTTACAAATATCAATAAATGTTGTTTCTGGCCATCCTGCTGGACTGTTCTTCCGCATAATGGTTGGTAGACAGAAGGGACACTTTTCAAGATCACAAATTTAAAGTTTTTGATCGTATCTGATCCGATCTTGTGGTGAAAGCTCATCATAATATTGATATAACATATTGTTTCAATGGTAAACCACCGGTTTTTAGTACCTCTGCATGTTTTTCCCAAGGTAACGCACCCACCAAGTACCCAGCTGTGTAGACCGCCCTATAGAGAGCCTAAGTCCCGCCCCCTCTACTTCCACATATAGGACCTTAAATCAGAAAAATTCTCCATTGAAATGAATGACAAGAGCAAAATTATCTTTTGATCCCAATCGAGTTTTGCCACGAGTTACACATATGATGTTTGTCAGTTTAAAAGATAATTTTCCACGTAAATAACGGTGTAGGTTGTTGTCTAATTGTTAAGGTATAAGGTTACGGAAATACGTAAATTAAAAAACTTCAAACACAGATGGTCGGAGCTGACATCATCTTTTCGAAATGCGCCCAGGGTGAAGTAACTGGATCAGCTGCGGCTCTCACGATACAAAGCAATACCTTGGTGTTGTTTTTCTCTTCTTTGGATTCCTATTTCATCAGTCAGGAAACGGGAGGTGAAGATTCACTAATCTCCCGCCATGCTCGTGTTTAGTGATGTGGAATGATGGGAGTTGTTGTCCACTAGTCGTTTAAACAAAAATTAAATATTACTCGGTTATTATATGACAGCCAACAAATTTAATTAGGTGGAAAATTATCTTTTGATTCTGAACAAATTTTGCCACGAGTTACACATACTGTATGTTGTTTGCCAATTTAAAAGATAATTTCGCTCTTGCCATTCATTTCAACTGAGAATTTTTTCGATTTAAGGTCCTGTATGTGAAGGGGCGTGACTTCGGCTCTCAATAAGCGGCTTTCGCATTATGAGTGCGCATATGCGGACTATGCGAGTTCAAAGTTCACGAGTACCAAACATTCCGGTAGCCGCCTTGCTTTTGTATAGAGACAGTACTGTCACACCTGAACAACTGCCGTTTACAGTCTGCTTCAAGCTTTAAATCGCCGTTATGCCAGGTGCACATTGTGCTGCAGTGAAGTGTGGAACGGCATGCATCATCTAGAGTGGTGGAAAAAGCAAACTTGCAGCAAACGTGTGTAATTTTGGGACCAGTGTGTGTACATGTCCGCCGCCATTCACATTATATACATTCCCCACGGAGCTGAAGGATCCAGACAGACGTAATTGTTGGATTAAAGCAGTAAGTCTATATTATAACATAATTAAATAGTGTTGTGTGTTGTTCAAGTTCTAACCTAATTGACACAGGTCTAAACCCTGAAGTAGTAGGTACGGACAGGCAGGCCTGGATCTAGAATATAGTTCTTTGTATATTGGTAATGAAGCTTGATCTACACACACATGTAATTAAGGCCATTGATAAGTAGGCTGGTATAAAATAAAATTGCAAATCATTGAAAACGTGTGGTACTTAAACTATAGTAGTATCGACCTATAGATCTAAGTAAGCAGGCTATGCCTTGTAGTGAAATTTATTCAAAATGACAAAGCCAAAGTAGAGCTGTCAAACCACTCGCTTACCTTCTTTGTAGTCGTTTCGGAGTCTTGCAAGTAAGGGTGCTTGGTCCTTTGACAACAAAAATCTGCTATGTCACCTTACATACAGTGGGGCCATTTTGGCCAATTTCAGCAAACGTGGCCGCGAATGCAAGCGCAACTATTTTATCCTTGCGTTTGCAGGTACAACCGGGAAGACCCCTACGCATACAATATGCTCGTAGATCAGGAACTTTCCATAAATTAAATGTATCGATAGAGCATGTTTGGTAGCCACATTCCCATGATGCTTTGCGCGAGCCGAGATGCGAAAGTCGCTTATTGTCTGCACATGGACAGTGACTTTTTCAAGACCAGCTGTCACCATTAGATGGTGCTAATCAGCCTTAACACAAACTAAATCTACACATTCACACGTACACATCATATGCACGTCAATAAATTCTCATATATCTGAGGATTTTTTTTTCTACATCACATCATATGAATAAAACGTAAACATTAACAAGTTAAATTTTTCCTAAGCCAGAGGAGAGTAGCTATATATTTATATATATGTTTCCTATTATTCCTAATAAACTTTGACTCATTCCTAGTAACATTGCTTGGACTCAAATGAACGTGAATGAGCTCGTGCAAAGACTCTGCACAATACATGTCCATTACGAGGTCCATTACAGCCCATGCAGTGGTATTTGGAATAGCAGAGACACAGACGACATGATAGCTGCGCTTTGTTAAGCTAACTGGATGAACTATTAAACGGCACAGGATGGTTACAAAAACGATGCGTGACTTACTAATGTCGGCACAGTATGGGCCGATTACAAATCCATGACTGCAGTTTAACTTAGCAGAGGTTACACATGAATGTTTTAAGCCGGTTATGACCAAAGTAGCCTTGATGTAAGAAATGTTCTGTAGAAATCTTCATTAAGTAGTAAACTCTCACTTAAAGACATTTGAAATATCCACTGAGAGGGCAGCTATACAGACATCCTAATGGCCATAGACAGGCCAGTAATGATATGGATGATTGGTTGGGAGGGAGGAAATGAGTAACGTGAGGTTTGATTGGCTGCTGACCCTTGGGGGATGTTAGTGAAGAGTGACAGTTCGGACGTGGCATGCAGGGTGTCTGCATTTTGGGATAATAGCAGGTAGGTGAGATTAGCTTCTTTCTATATTGAGTCCTATGCAAGCACAGCACACCTGCCAAACTGGCCTATTGTAACACTAACACAAAAGGAAGGAAATAGACAGTGGAGGTGCTTATTAGCAAGATTGCAATGTGTCAATCACCTGAAGAGAGAATGAATAGCATAATAAAAGAGCAGTAGAATCCATTTCAGCCCAGGCTTTGATTAGCATATTTACTGCAGAAAAGGGTTGCTATTGTGAGCTACTCCAATGCCTGTCAAAAAAACACTGTGATGTTTTTCGTTTTTTTTTTTTTTTCTGTCAGATATGTGTTGTATTTTTTTTCTTTCTTTGTTAAAACATTTGTTAGAAAGTTTGCAAGTTATGCATCTTGAAGCAACTTATGAATCAGTATCTAAAAACAAAGTGCAGAGAAGAAGGCCTTTCTTCTCCGGGGAGGCCTTTGGTTGCTACAGACCCTTGGTTGGAAGTCATGTCGCTTCATCACGCCGACCCTTCTGCGACCCCCGTGTTTACTGCCGGGGGGACCAGGATGGTGTATGCAAGCTAGTCTTTCTATCCTTAACTCCAGCGTAACCCCCCCCCCCCCCACACACACACACACACACACACACCTCCCCATTCCCCTGCAGGTGCCTGCCAGGGGTATCATAGGCTGCTCTGCAACCCGACCCAGCTGTAGGCATGCACTCGGCTGCTGGCAGACTCCACAGTGCCTCCACTGTGCCCCCTTCTCTCTGCCAGCCTCCGGGACCCACTGGCAAAACCAAAGAAAAACTGTTTCCCTGTTGCCTAGCAACCGCAGGAAAGCCTTCCAGCGGGAGCAAGGGAGCCGAAGAGGGAGAGAGGAGGCACAAAAAAGAAGAAGGAAAAAAAAAACAGACTCAGAAGGGATTTTTTTTGGTTGTAATTTACCTAATTAAATTAAAGGATTACTCTGCCCTTTCTCAGTAATTTTCTTCTGCTTTGACATCGTTTAATTTCCTCCTGCTGCCATAAATAGTCCCCCCCTACACCAAAGCTTTCCTGATCAATACGTATCTGCATTTCTCATGCTGGAGGAGGTAAAAGAAGCAGGGAGGAGGAGGAGGAGGAGAAGGTGGAGGAGGAGGAGGACAGGAAGGGGAGGTCCGGAGGGAAGTAAACACAAGCACCTGCATTTCCCTTCCCGCCACATAAACTGCGCTCTGTTTCAGAAGCGCACCCGCAGAAGCCGAAGGATGCTACTCTGCTCGCCGCAGCTTTGAGGGTGTTGTGCTCAGATTTAACAAGGTGGACGGCGGGCGGGCAAACTGATGGTTTCTTTTCGTGTTTCCCCCCCCATACTAACAAATATGCGCTTAACAAGGTGAGTGGGAGGACTAATTTGTAGCAGCTAGGTGCAAGAGCCCTTGATTGACACATGCGTACCTTAACCCTCCCCTGCAATGACTTCAGTAAGGAAAAACAACAAGAGAAAGGAGAGAGAAAGCGATCAAAGTGGCTTGTGAAAGGGGGTAAAACAACAAAAACACTGACATTTTTACCCAGCGCAGGTCATTATATAAAAACAATTCAACTGAAGCTTTTGATTTGAGCTTGAGACTGATGGATCAGAGTTTTTTCTGCCGCGAGCGCCACAGAGGGTTTGTGCAGAACTTTGTCTTCCACGCAAGCCTTGTACACGCTGATAACCCCCGCCTACACACCAAAAAAGCAGAAACATTGCCAGGGGGCACAGACAAGACTTACGTCGGCATAGGTCAACTACCCATGATGCATTGCAAGTGCAACGTTTCCTCTAGCGCTTTCCTCCATCAATCGCAGGCAATTAGTGGCCTAGTGTGGAGCACTCACTCAAACAGGATCCTGCGTGCTCCCGACGGGCTCGTTTCTTCTCTTCTTTACCTCTGGGTGAGATGTGAAATTTTCTCATGTTGGTAAATTGCTCTTTGTAGCTCCGGGATGCACGGCGCCGAGGCCAAAAGTGCTTTATTTACTCCCCACAACGTAATCATGATAGAAGGTGCCCGTGCTGTCTTGGAAACAGAGAAGTCAGAGTAGCTGAGCACACACACCTGTAACCCCTGCAGATACGTTGGAGATGTTTTCAGGGTTTTGTAATACGGAGATCTTCAGCTTGTGTGGTACTACGGTAGTGGAAGCAGCAGTGTTTGTCTGAAATAAGGCAAGTAAACAGTTTTGTCATTTAGTCATTCGAGACGTGCTTGACTGGTGATGCCCTGTCATAATTCAGTTGGTTAAACTTCTCCCACTCTGTGATTCCGCGGACGGGCACGTCTCAGTGGGCAATGAAAAAAAGCTGTATTTCTGGTCTTCCAGTACAGACACAGCTGTAAACAGAAAGCCAAAGGAGTGTTTGATTGGTTTAGAATGAGACTGACATCTCATTCGACCAACAGGAGCCTTGATTTGGGTTTTAAAACCTTGAATAACCAATGACCGAAAACCTAGCAAGAAGGACCTGCCCATCAGCGACCACGAATACAACGAGCCAATTGAAGCTGAGTAATCTGACGATGGACGTGTCGTTTAGCCAATCAATTTCTGACTTCAATGATACCCTACATGCACTTGTTCCGTGTTTATATTTCCGGTAAAATGCCATGCGTTCCCGTGCGTAAAATCTCTTTTGACTGAGCCGCTGTGTGACGCCGCAGTCCTATGTGACGCTGTGCGGAAGGGTCAGGGTAACATTAGCCATTATTTTACTTGTTTTGAAAAATGGTTCACAAATTAAACTGAAAGGGCATGCATGAAAGCGTAGATCGCTTGACCAGGACGACGAATCAGTAAAACAACAATTGGAGGTTGCAACAATAGCTGACGATCGTCAGACGCCAGCAGACAGTACCAGCGACAGTGCGGTTGTGGACAGATAAGTCTTATAATCTAAATTATTCTTTATCGATAAAAATAGTAAAAAAAAATAACTTTTGACCAATCGGTAATTACAAGGGTCCTGCATGGCGACAAGTTTTTGTGTGCGCGGTGTTCCTCTGTAGCGGGGGGGGGGGGGTGTATTTGTTACTGTGTATATTGCAGAAAGATTTAATAATTTTGTAGTATAATTTATTTTTCACTGTAGGCTATTTTTTCCTGTAAAAAAAGGAACTGTGCTGTGTATGTCTGGGTTATTATGCCTTGGTTTTACTGTGTAAACGTGACCTGGTGAAATGGAGCCCTGACCAAGTGAGCACACTAATGTGCGGACCCCAGGTGGACCCCGGTATTCAATCTGTACATTTTCAATCCAATGATTTACAAAGTGATTCATAATTTTCTAAAGCCTCATTCAGAACATTATAGTCCCACAGACTGGTTTTCATCTGGGGCAGCATTTATAAATCACTGGATGGAGAATGTACCTGTACAGATTGGATCCCGTGGTCCACCCGGGGTGCGCACTTGGTCAGGGGTCCAGTTGACCTGTATCTGTGTAAACTGGTGAGATAGTGAACTCTGGAAAAATTGGAGGGGGGGAGAGGGTTGTTTTTGTGTATACTTTAGTGAAATGTATTAATTTTTAGCATAGTTTTTCTTACACTGTAGGCTATTTTTGCCTGTAAAAAAAAACAGGAACTGTGCTGTGTATGTCTGGGTTGTTACCCCTTGGTTTTACTGTGCAAACTGCTGAGATAGTGAACTCTGGAGCACAGTTTTCCAAACTGTGCCACAGTTCAAGGCATTCTTGAACTGCACAGTTTGGCACAGTTGGAGAATGCCTTGTTACAACCTGAGAAAAAAGCTGTGTAATATATTCATTTTTTGTGGTATTGTTACAAAATTTTGAATTGAGCTCGAAAACACTTGGTTCTACATTTCTGTTGTGTTTTTCAGCCAGTATCTGACAGCTGTGTGTTATTTGTAAGCATTTGTATCTAAAAAAACACCCAGGCGAACTTTATTTTCTTCAGACTCAGTATGTTTAGATGATTGTCACTCAGTGGCAGGAGCACTTAGAGAGATTATGACTGTTTTGCCAAAAAAATTCAGAGTGTTTTCTTTTAAATGAGACTAACCCCATGAAGATGCTGCAAAGGGTTGAAGAACAGCTTTTGATTTACTTTGGGCACGTTATTTTTAGGCGTTTTTAGGGAAATTGACCAGAGTGGAAGAGGTTTTAACCTACACTATCCGTTAGTTCAAAAGCATCAAGCAAACTCCCAGTGTAATAAAAATGTGACTGAACAGAGCTTTATTGAAAGTCAGTCCACTAAAAGGCATGTAGTTTTATGCTAATAACCTGTGCTTTCTGCTGCAGTTTACATTAAGGAGAAGATTTGCCAGCACAGCTCAGACTAATGCATTCTGTCTTCTAGTATGAGTTTTCCTAAAAACTGCCTTTGGCCTTCATCCTTTTTTTTCCTCCATCACCAAATCAGGAGAAGAAAATGTACATGCATTATTTTATGTATTTCCCTTAAATTGTTTGATTCCCACTGACACAACTATCAGGGAAATGTGATGATTAAATAATTTTCTTTTGACTCTCTGTGTTTTACTGGCTGACTTTCAAAAACCTCGCTGCCATGCAAAAGGTCAGGAAAAGGTAGCTTATTGAGATCATAACCTGACTGATAATTACAAACAAAAAAAAAGTGAACTGCTGATCTGTGGTGTGCTATAATTAAATGATTAAAATCTTTTTTTCATTATTGACAGTCTTCTAGTGGTGCTGACATAGGCCTGGAGAACAAACCCAGTTACAATCAAAACTGACCATACTGCAATAAATAAATAAAAAATAATACTACACCAAAAAGTCAAGTTATACCTGTTTACCAAAGGCCCACATCCGGCTCTTGGTACAGTTATTACTGGCCCTAAAGGTATGTCATGATTGTAATAACTGACCATCTGGCATTTATAGTGGACACACCACACATACTACAGATTCCAGAATACAACAGGCAGCCTCAGCCTCGTCTAGTCTACCTTTCCTCCTATAGAGAGCTTAAGTCACGCCCCCTCTACTTCCGCATATGGGACCTTAAATCTGAAAAATTCTCCGTTGAACTGAATGGCAAGAGAGAAATTATCTTTTGATCCTGATTGAATTTTTCCACGTGTTACACATATGATGTTTGTCAATTTAAAATATAATTGTCCACGTAATTAAAGTTGTCGGCTGTCGTATAATAACAGAGTGATATTTAGTTTTTGTGAAAACGCTTAGCGGACACAAACTCCCATCATCCCACATCACCAAAAACGATCATGGTGGTTTCTCCCTCAAACCTCACCTCCTGTTTCCTGACCGATGAAAGAAGGAGCCAAAGAGGAGAAAAACAACACAAATGTATTGTTTTGTATTTTGAAAGCTGGAGCTGAGCTAGAGGACTGTTAGTTACTTCACCCTGGGTGCTCTTTGAAAACATGATGCAGCTTAACAGCTGGCTGGGAGGCAGAGATCTCTCAGCGGCCCGGAACTGGATCCGGAAGGGGATCTCGCTGAGGGTGAGTATGAGCAGGGTGACGACGTTTACCGGCAGAGGGCGAGGCTAAGGTCACGTCTGGAAAATGCCGCTGCTGCGCAGAGATGGAGGCTAGCAGCTCGGCGTACTCGGGAAAATCACTGAGTTCGGGATTGATCCTTACCAGTCTAGCTGCCACCACCACATGCTTCAGGATGTCACTGAGATTGGAGGAAGAGTGAGCTTCGGTCAAGCGGCCCCTGATGAGCTCAGCTACCCACTGAGTCTCTTCACAGGGGTCCCAGCTGTCCTCCTTCTCTGCTGTGGACGGGAACCTCGTGGAAGAGCGGCCCGCACCGGAGACTTCCCCCTCGTCGGGACAACCGTGTCCTGGAGAGGAAGTGGAGGCTTCTCGGCCGCCCTCTCTATTTGTTCCCGTAGCACCACTGTCAAAGTCACTCTCTCCCTCCCCTCTGGAAAGGAAGTCAGATGATAGCTTAATAGCGTCCTCTGCGCGAGATCCAGGCGCCAATATGCAGAGTGGGTAGGCATAAGCAGACGGGCATTGGACAGGTGATCATCCACTTCCCACAACCACTTGGGGCAAAACCCACGCTCGAATGCTGCCATAGTTCACCAAAAAATACTGGCACCCAGAGAAGGGAAAAACTCAAGCCAAGAAAAACAAACTCACGGTGACCAGCGTCTCGCTTTGGCTGCAACCTACTGTCATGGATCGCCCTCACGGGCCATTAATGAGACGCTATAGGCCAGCCGATGAGTTTGCATATTTATTAACAGGAGATACAAATGACAAACAGCCACGTGGGGCAAAAACACAAACTTTGACTAAGGCTAAGGCTAAGACGCAAGACAACAGACTCTGAGCAGAAACACTTACTGAGACTGAAGAAACAAAGAGAGACTGGAGTCCGGGTTAGGGACTCCAGCCAAACGTTGTGTGGATCCAACGTTGTGCGAGGTCGCAGCCTGGAGTAACCTCAGCTGCTCCCTTAAATAATGCCATCTGGCTAATCAGAAAAAAGAATGTAATCAATGGCATGTGATCCAGCTGTCACGACGCGGCTCGGCTCTGGCAGCCGGAAGTCCCGTCGTGACGCTGTCACAATAAAAGCCCTGGAAGGCCATATGACAACACAGAACGGAGAAAATACCGGACAGCCCGAGCGCGGACAGAATCAGCGCTCAGACCATGACAATTTGAAGATAGTTGTGGAAGAATGGGCTAAAATCACTCCTGAGCAATGCGTGCACCTAGTTTCTCCATACAGGCGTCTGGAAGCTGTTATTAGCAACAAAGGCTTTTCTACTAACTAGTAAATGAATTTCATCAAGCGTGTTCAATACTTATTCCTTGTGTAATTCCACTTTATTAAATATAACTTCTTTTGTGATCACAGTTACCTTGATTTCTTTGTATGTATGGATTAAATGGGTTGCTACTGATATGTGGTGAAAATCTCAGGTCAATGGCTCCATCAGAAAGATGTTTAATGGGAAAAACGTCGACGCATTCAATACTTATTTTCTACCACTGTGTGTGTAGTGCTTGCATTTGGAGGCCCAAAATCCCAAGGTGAGAAAATTTCCCCTCTTGTAATTGTTCCTCCCTTACTGTGTCCCACCACCAACATGACTGGTCAAACAAATTGGATCTTTAAGTGGATCACAAAGACTGGGAAAGTTTCCTGTACCACAGACCTGGTCCCGCGCCTCCAGACTTTACGTATTCATTTCTAGTGTCTGTATGTAAAGAATAACATGTTGCAAAAGACCCTACAAAGAAAAAACTGTGACTGTCCCAAACAGAGAGGGATTAAGTTGTTAGAATCCATCATTCTTGCTTCCGTGAAGCAGTTTATGGATCCATGGAAGTACTAAATTTCAGAGATAAAATATTCTGTGAATACTGACTGAGGTGACTGAGCAGCCTCACCGTGCAGCCCCCCCCCCCCCCCCGCCATACCCCCCTTGTCTAGTTTGCTGGTCTGCTCCCCTGGACGCTGCCTGTCCGTCACTCACAGTGACCTATTTTCCCAGAAGTGAAACATGGCTCATCGCCAAGTGGCCCACAGTGGCCCACAAACCAGTTAATGATGTCACCTAGGCTGAAGGACTCTTCATTAAGGCTGAATCAATCCAGCGGCTAGTGCTGCAAAACACAGGGCACGAGGCCAGGGCTGTAGCTGGGAGCGGGTGGCAAAGGACACATGCAGCAAAGCACGCATGTCACCAAGGGGGCTTTAAACCGTTAACATTTCGCCCCTAAGAATAACTAAATCCTTCACAAGTTGGAGATACAGACACACAGTCTTGGATGCACGCACAGACTTTGGCTATAAAGAGAGATGAATGACGCGGCCAGTGAGGTGTATACGCTATGTCGACATGCAGACAGAGACACTCTTTACTGAGCTTATCTCTGGCAAACACCAGCCGCAAGAGACAGCGAAAGAGGAGAGATACAGCTTTTTAAACTGGCGCTCATTTCCAAACTCTTCCATTTTTTTTTTTTTAACAATGGTAGAGCTGCTCAGCTAGCTCAGCTCAGCACAGCCAGGAGAGAGAGAGAAGGGAAAATAAAAAGAGATGAGACGGGGGAGAAGAGACTTTTCTCACACCAAAGGCTTCCCATTTTCCTTGGGCTGTACTTCTGCTGCAAATGAAAGTTCTGCATTGTTCTGCAGCTCAGCTATTCTCAAAGCATAAATGCTCAGAAATCTCTGCCCAACTGCCTCGTATGCATACTATACATACGTCTATATAATATAATATGGGTGCTCTGTGTGACTCGCTAGCGTGCTGTGCAGATGAAGTGATATTGTAGGTCCCACTGAGGTCATAAGAGGAGCTTGCATTTGAGTAAAGGTGCCTTAGCTCAGAGTGGCGGTGTTGATCTTTTCTGACAAACTTTTATCCTTTATGTCATGACCTCCTCAGCTCCAGAGCACATTTTTTTCTTCTTTAATGTCCTTGCTCCAGCCTGCTGAGATCAGTGTGTTAGTTGGAGATTACTGCCTCTCCGTGTCATTATTCAGAACTCATCTGATCGTGCCACTCTAAGAGTACGGCTCTGTGCCATTAATTTACCGTGAGGCAGCAATTCAGACTCCACTATCACGCTTGTTTCACCTCATCTGCCCTTCAGCTATGTTTGCCATTCATCTAGTTAGTCGTGATATACTGTTCAGATGCATGACTTTGTGTACTTTTTCATGGTTTAAACTCTCTGGCTGGGATCCAGGAGAAAAAAAAAACAGCGTGCGGGTTCATTTATATGGCAATAGAACTGTAATCACACACTTTGACGTCTGAAAGTCTTTTGCCCACCCAAACCCAAATGCAGCTGATTGACAAATGAGCCAAATTCATTCGTTCTCTTAACTGCTTCATCCTTTTCGGGTCACGGGGAACTTGAGTCTACCAAAGCGTCCTGGGGTGAGAGGCAGGGTCCACCCTGGACAGATTGCCAGTCTACTGCAGGGCCAACACAGAGAGACAGACAACCACTCACTCTCACATTCATACCCAAGGACACCTAACATCTTTGGACTGTGGGAGGAAACCTGAGTACCTGATGAAAACCCACGGCGACATGGGGGGGAACATGCAAACTTCACATGGGCTCAAACCAGCATGAAATATGAGCTTCCAGTCTTCCTTTAACAGCCACAACAGCTGAGCAGCTTTCATGTTTTCACTCTGAACTGGGGTGGGGGATTTCAAATAAAAAGCTTACTTTAATAATTAAAAAACATCCATTCATCCATCCTTTACCGCTTAATCTGGGGGTCTGGATCACGGAGGCAGCGGTCCAAACAAAGCAGCCCAGACTACTGTCTGGCTCACATAGCACCGTGATCTCCACCGTCACTCCTGCGCCCTCCACACGCGACTCCTTCGGGTGCACTGGGTCCTATATGTAACTTCTTTTGTGGAGATCTTCTGGACCGCAGCTGGTCTGACCCAGGACCAATTTGTCTCAGGAGACCATACCAGGGGCAAGTTGCCCCCAACAACATAGTTCCTGGGATCATCTGGGCACACAAACCCCTCCACCAGAATAAGGTGGTGATCCACCAGGGGTAATCAAAAACATTTTCACGTTTTAAGTAAAACGGGTATTTCCTTTATTTTGTCACAAGCTCATTTTACCCACCAGTTACTCCACTCTAAAATTCCTTCATTTGGCTTTTTATTAATTTAAAATATTTATGATTTAACTGACAAACTCAAATTAAAAGGGCCTTAGATCAGTCATTTTCAGTGAATTATGTTAGCTTTGAAGGAGTAACTTTTTGTAAATGCTGGTTTGCATTACATTTCACTTTTTACTTTCCCCTGTCTCTGAGAATGTGAGACACACGTTAGCAGCTTATTGTCGCTGTCGGGCACAAACCTCATATCAGTATGATTAGCTGTATGGGTGTTTTGATGACGCAGCACATTCTGATTGGCTGTCCGTCTGTCCAAGTGTCCATATTTGTAGTTTTCCAAAATAAAAAATGTAATTATTTCATTATAAACATTTTTTTTGTCTTGATAATGATTAGAACTCGTGATGTTTTCACCTTTTTTTCATTTTTAACAAATACAAGATGATTATCTGTCCAAGACCTTATCCTCACATACACATGAATTTAAAAACAAAACAAAAACGCAGCTGTTTGTATTTGTTTTGCACATTTTATTCACACTTAAACCACTGTTTCTGAGCTCTAAAAATGACTTTTGAAAAACTCCTTCCAAGGTGAAGACTTGCACTGACTTGGGCAATGATGTTTCCACACTGAGTAACTTGCTGTCATGGGGCGTTTCCATGGAAATGATGAGCCGAGGGTGTCCTGCTATTTTAGCTTTGTTAGCAGGACGTTTTACACGTTTACTAGTGAATCTCAGTATGCTAGAATATTGTGGAAAAAGTAATTTTTTTCAATATATTTTAAAAAGATCAACTTTCATATATTCAATATTGACTGCACAGAGGTTGTAAATTCCATATATTTTCCTTAAGGAACTGTCGAAAATATGAGGAAATTGATGAATAATTAACCATAATAATCACAATAAAAACGCTCATATCACTCTGAATCAATAATTGATTGTATTACTGAGTGAATGTGTAGGTAACAGCATGTTTGAGGTTTTAATTGTGGTTTTAGATCTATTTTAATTGGTTTATTATGCCACGATGTAAACAGAGGCATACGGTAAACACTCAGTGCATCTGTGGTTGTGTCTGTCTGTCTGTCTGTCTGCCTGTTTCAGCTCACCCAGTCAAAATTAAGTGCAACTCAACTGTTAATTTGCCAGAATTCTGAGATAAGGCTTTGTTTTCGAAATAAACACAAGTTTAACTCAGCTGTACCATCAATGGACCCAAGAAAAAAAATATTGTAATAACTATGCCAGGCCACTAGAGGTGGCAGTGTGACTTTTTTACAGCACAACACAGCACTTTTTTTTTTTACAGCACCTGGAGCTTAACTGTTATAAAATAGTGGTTACAGAAGAAAAAAAAAAAAAAAAAAAAAAAAAAACGTATTCAGCAACTACACCATTTATTCATCACATGGAATGTTTTCACTCTGGTTTTGTTGTTTAGTTTTGCAGAGGAAGGACGAGGTAAAACTTGTTAAAAACTCACTAAAAACTGCAATTCCCAACATCCGTCGCCTGCAAATGGTCACAGTGAACTGCGCATGCGTCCGGAAACTCCCACCAGAGTAAAATAATGAGCAATCCGCCAATACTGGGTGAACAAATGTCCGTCTTTTTGCCCGTCTGTTTTCTTCCTCTGCCCCTAAACAGCAAAATCTCCTGTTTGCCTTGATAGTCATTGTATTCACGTGCCTCCATCGCTTCCACCATTTAAAACGTCTGCACCCGTGCTCTTCTTTTGTTTGGATTGCAGCTGTTGAAATCAGTTTGGAGGCTCTTGGCTGCCGCCGACAGTACGGGCATGTGAACTGCAGATTATCTTCACTGCACATGCGTGTATTCCAAAACTACTGGATGGATTTGGATGAAATTTTTACCAGAGGTGGTCCTTGGGCTAGAGAGGAACCCATAATATTTTGGTGATGATCTGAGAACGCATACTTCTGCCAAGGCTCTGGCACCGAGGCATCAGCACCTTGGTGCTTTCATTATTAAAAGATACAAACAGATAAAAACAAAACATGTTCTAATGATTACAGAGACAAATAAAAATATATATAATACAGATATTAACTCTAACATTATTATTATTATTATTGTTAACAGCCAATCATATGGACTTCCGGTTATGGCTGCCACGTAAGACAGACGTGTCTCACTCTGCTCTGCTCCTGGAGAAAAAAAATCGGCAAATAACTCTCTCATTTGGGACAGAACGTATCCCAGCGTTTGGGCGAGGATATGTCGGCGAAGCCTAAGGCTGGAAAACCAGGTAAAGGAAAAAGCGAGCCGCCGAAACAGTCCAAATTAACGGACTTTCAGGTCTGTGACGCAGCAAATAAAACTCCATATATGGCGGAGGAGGCTGGCAACGGTGGGATGTCTGCGGGGAGAGGCGCAGATGCGCTGATGGCTGCCATGAGTTCAATGAGAGCGGACTTTTCCTCTAGATTTGATGGGATTATGACAGCGTTGGAAGGAATAAGAAAGGAATTGGGTGACTGTGTAGAACGAACGGCGCAGATGGAGCTCCGTCTCGCTAGTGCTGAAGATGACGTCACCCGTCTTCAATTAAAGGTGCGCACTTTGGAAAAAAAAACTAAATGTCTGGAAGATAATATTTTGGATTTGGAATCTCGGTCGAGACAGAATAACTTGAGGCTGGTGGGTCTTCCAGAGGAATCAGAAGGTCGGGACGTATGTTCCTTTCTGGAAAAGTGGATTCCGGAGGTGCTGGGCAGCGAGGAGTTGCAATCAGCAGTGGTTCTGGAAAATGCACATCGTATTGGCCCACGGAGAGATAAGGGACCGCCGAGGACCTTAATTATGAAGTTTCTTAGCAACAGAGACAGGATGAAGATCTTCAACGCTGCACGAGCTAAAGGAGAGATTAAACAACAGGACCAGCAGGTGCGGTTCTACCCAGATTTGGCCACAGGAATCCAACAATTGAGGAAGCAGTTTGATCCCGTACGTAAGGAGCTGCGCAACCTTGGGATTCGTCATGGTGTAATCTATCCTGCGAGACTGCTGACCACGAATGAGGGCAGAACCCACATCTTCAAGACCCCAGAGGAGGCGCAGGAGTTCATCAAGAAGATCAAAGAAGAAGAAGAGACTGGTGGGAGCTAAGCATGAACAAAATATAAGGTAGAATAATTAAGCATTTGCACAGGTATCTGACTGACTTGAAGTAAATAGTAAGTTTACAAAATATAGATTGTATTATATATTTAAAAAAAAAACAAAAACAAAACAAACAAAAAAAAACTATGATGTACAAAGTTGTTAAAAATTTTGGAGTTAAGTTGGAAAACTACAGAGGAGAGTTAATGTTACGTCATTAAAAGCAGTAGAGTTAGGGTGATTGGGAGGATGAAGAAGGAGTGGCTTAGGCTGTTCCCCGTGGGTGTGGAGCGGTCGATGGCTATATCGGGAGACGGAATTTTTCTTTTGATTTTGGGGGGTTTGCCACAAGTGTGGGAAGGGGAAATTTGTTTGTGTGTAGTTTGCAGGATGAATGTTCAACCACTCATGTTTTTGCTTCTCTGTATGAGCATGTTTACACTGCAAGGTAATCCCAAACTCTCTATTGATCATAAACCAAAGTGTTAATCTTAATTTAACTTCATGGAATTGCAGAGGTCTACAAAATTTAAAAAAACTTAAACAAGTTATGAATAAAATAAAAGACATGGGTTCAAAAATTGTGTTTTTACAAGAAACTCATTTAATAGAGGAGGATATAAAAAGAATTAGGAGTAGATGGCAAGGAAGTGTCTTCACCTCATCATTCTCATCCCGGGCCAGGGGAGTTATGACTCTCATACATAAATCAGTTCCTTTTCAAGTGAAAAATGTAATTGGAGACAAATTTGGAAGATATGTAATCATTCAAGGTTCTTTGCTATTAGAAAATATAAATCTTGTGAACTTATATGGTCCCAATATAGATGATCAAAAGTTCTTTGCTAATTTATTTCTTATCTTATCATCACTTACAGGGCAACATATAATAGCAGGGGATTTTAATTGTACATTGAATCCAGGTATAGATAGATCAACAGGACTGGATTGTACGCACAATGGATGTAGGATGACTATTAATCATTTTATGAAAGAATTGAGATTGTTAGATATATGGAGAGAAATGAAACCACAAGTTAAAGCCTATTCTTGTTATTCCAGTACCTACAAGACATTCTCACGTATTGATTATTTTTTGATTTCCACAGAATTAAGGTCCAAGATTCAAAACTGCTTTTATGATAACATCGTGATCTCTGATCATGCACCCTGTTGTCTAATATATGTAGATAAAAAATTGACAAAGGAATCAGGTAGATGGCAATTTCAGCATAAATGGCTTCAGGATGAGGAATTTGTCAAGTATATAGAAAAACAGATAGACGAGTTCTTTGACATCAATACTACACAAACATCAGCATGTGTAAAGTGGGAGGCTTTCAAAGCTTTTATTAGGGGACATATTATTAGTTATACAGGATCAAAATCTAAGAAGACTCGAGAGGAGAGAGCTAAATTGGAACATAAAATAAAAAGTCTTCAGGAAAAAGTGTATGCAGGAAGTGACCCAAGGTTGGAGAATGAATTACTGATTTTGAGAGCTGAATACGACAAAAAATCAGCGAATAGAGCTGCCTCGAGTCTTCTAAGATTGAAACAATCTTTTTATGAACAAGGTGAAAAATCAGGAAAATTATTAGCATGGCAGATTAAACAATTAGAAATTAAAACACCAATTACCAGTATTATAAGTAAGGGACAGGTAGTTATAGATCCTTTAGAAATTAACAGAGCCTTTAGAGATTACTATGAAAAATTATATGATACCAAAAATGAATCTGATTTAACAAAACTAAATGGGTTTTTGAACGAACTATCTATACCGTGTATTCCAAATGAAAACAGGGAGATATTGGAGTCTAAAATTAGTCAAGAAGAAGTTGGGCTAGCCATTGATAATATGAAATCAGGAAAAAGTGCAGGACCAGATGGTCTTCCAGTTGACCTTTATAAAAAATTTAAGAATAAATTAATAAAACCTTTTTTGGAAATGGTTTTAGAAGCATTTCAAAATAATAATTTACCATCATACATAAATAATGCCTTAATTATACTGCTGCCAAAACCAGGTAAGCCCTCTAATAAATGTGAAAATATGAGACCAATAAGCCTATTAAACGCCGACCTTAAGATAATCTGTAAAATTTTAGCAAGACGAATACAAGAAATTTTACCAAATATTATTAATCGAGATCAGAATGGCTTTATAAAGGGTAGACAAGGCTTCCATAATGTAAGAAGACTATTTAATATTATTTATTTTAATAAAGAAGCACCGGATACAGCTCTCCTATCACTGGACGCCGAAAAGGCCTTTGATAGAGTTGAATGGCCCTTTCTTTTTGAAGTCCTACAAAGGTTTGGACTTGGAAATAATTTCATAAAATGGGTTCAAATAATATACAATAATGCTACAGCAGAAATCCTAACAAATAACAATATTTCAAAACCAATAAAAATCAATAGAGGATGTCGACAAGGCTGTCCACTTTCACCTTTACTGTTTACTATGGCAATTGAACCTTTAGCGATAGCGATACGTTTACATTCACAAATATATGGAATTAAAGTTGGACCAACAGAACATAAAATCTCCCTGTACGCCGATGACATAATTTTGTTTATGTCGAATCTAAAAAAATCAATTCCAACCTTGTTGAATTTAATAAAGAATTTTGGGGAAATATCAGGATATAAAATAAATAAAACTAAATCTTCAATATTAATGCTAAATGAGACCCAGAGAAATTACCCAGACCCTGAGGTAAATCAATTCAATGTTGTAAATCAGTTTAAATATTTAGGAATCCAAATTGTGCCTAAGCTAGAATCAGTCACCAGTGTCAACTATGAAGCCTTAATGTCAGATATCAATGAGTTAACTCAGAGATGGATGTCACTACCAATGTCGATGATCGGGAGAATCAATATACTTAAAAGTAATATTTTACCTAAAATACTTTATTTATTTCAATACATTCCCTTATCACCACCTTTAGATTTATTCTCAAGAATAAAAAAAAAGTTAGTGGAATTTATATGGAACAACAGGAGGGCTAGATTACGTCTGTCTTTATTATATTTACCATTTGATCGTGGAGGTCTGAAATGTCCAAATTTTATGTTGTATTATTGGTCGGCAAAACTGAGGTCTATGACATATTATTTTTTATCAAATGATCTCCCTCACTGGACTGAAATGGAATCATACAATTTACCTTTACCTCTTCCCATATTCATATACTCAGATTCGGCAAAAAAATTACAAAAACAAGTTAAAAATCCATTTGTAAAGCATATGATCAAAATATGGTGTGAAGCTAAAAACTATTTAAAAGAACCACAGTTATTGTCACCATTTAGCCCAATATGGGGTAATCAATATTTTAAACCAGGGAGAGCGGACGCTGTATTTAAAGTATGGAATTTAAAAGGGATACAAAAGATTCAGGATTTATATTTGCCAGGTGCAGATAACATAATGTCTTTTGAAGAGCTGAGGATCAAATTTAATCTCAATAGAACACATTTTTTTAAATATCTTCAACTTAGAAACTTTATTCGATCAAATCAAAATAAAGCTCTCACTCGACCTATTTATTCATCCTTGGAAAAAATGATGATGAAAGATAGTAAAAGAAAGGGTATTATTTCAGAGTTTTATAACTCATTGACACTATCTTCAAGTGAAAATTCACTGAAATGATTAAACTACTGGAAAGAAGATCTGCAAACTGAAATTTCAGAGGAACAATGGGAATTGGCTTGTACAGAAGCTCAAACCAAATCAATAAATGTATGCCTTAAATTGATACATTTCAAATGGTTAATGCGGATGTATGTTACACCGGAGGAGTTAAATAGATATAACAAAAATATACCAGATACATGCACAAAATGCATGGAAAGTAAAGAAACCCTATTTCATTGTTTATGGGAATGTAGATTAATAAGAATGTTTTGGGAAGAGGTGAGGGTAACAACTGAAAAAATAATCTCAAAACAAATCATATTGAATCCTAAACTGTTTTTGTTGGGTCTGTACCCAGAAAAGCATAATTTTAATAAAAGTGAAAGAACATTCATAGACCTCAGTTTGCTTAATGCCAAAAAATGTATTGCACTATTATGGAAAAAGACTCATAGACCAGATGTGACTCAGTGGTTAAGACAGATGTTAACAAACCTTCCATTAGAAAGAATAACATATATACTGAAATCAAAGGAAATTGTGTTTGAGAATATATGGAGACCTTTTATTGATTATGTAAAAAATTTAAACATAACTCTTGAAGAAGAAGGTGAATGATGTGTGTGGACCTTGTAAATTCCAAACTGGTGAACATAATATGTATACTTATGTATTGGATTGTCTAGACTAAACAGAGGAGCATTGTTGAAGACTTGAATTTGTTGGTGGTTGTTGGTGTTTTTAGTTTATTTTTTTTTGTAGTACTTTAGTGTTAGTGTTTGATTGTTTGTATCATGTTTGTTAAAAAAAAAGGTTCAATAAAGATATTGTGGAAAAAAAAAACAGCCAATCATATTGTGTGACATTATGAAAAGGCACAGGACCCGAGCTGAAGTGAGAACCCAAGCACATCTGTGGCCTACCCCGGTTCACCCCACATTAACTTTTATCTTGTGATGCTCTGCCCCTGTTTTCTATGACAACCCCTTCTGAAAAAACAAAACAAAAATGTATCCCACTTTGTGTGGCACCTGGACACGAAATACCCACACATGGCCCCACCAAATAAAACGGCAAGCGCAAACACACAAACACATACACAGTGTCTCCGGTAAATATGAAAGCTATTCAGTACCGATATGAAAAAAAATTATAATAATTATGTAAACTGTTGGGTGCATTTTGCAACCCTGTCATTGAAATGGAAGACAGAGAGCAGCAGCCACTGAACTATATAGATAAATGTTTTCCAATCAATAACTGATCTGTGCTGAGTTTGACACGGGGCGAAAAAAGACCTGTAAAAATGCCAATGATTCTCAAATTGGCACCGGCCGGCACCTACTTCACCTGCTTCCAGGCTCACGTTGCATTTGTGTGACACCAGCAGTGTGAGGACACGAAACTTAATTTCCCATGGTACCCTGAAAGATCTCTCACGGTACCCTAATTTGCTGTGGCACCCTGCTTGGAAAACACTGCTGTAGTTTACTAATGTGACTTACATACAGTGAATAGCAAAGCCTTGTGTCAAACCGCTAATATGCTGGAGACAAAATGATCCACAAATACATGTGCTCCAGCCACTCACTAACCAGCTGTTTCTGATAACTACAGTTCTTAAAGGTGAAGGTAATGAACTCATCTACATGGCTGAAGAGCTGTGCTTATCAGAATCCAGAATTTCCCATCAATGTCCCACCTTTTGGTACACATGTGTCTTTCATAACTCTCAGTATGTTGAAAGCTGCTTAATGCAAAGGCCAAAGTATATGATTCACATCAGAATCAATATTCATTTAAACCTTTTGCTGAGACTTTGTGTGATTTCAATGGGTCATTACCATTCTAGAATCTGAACAGAACTGTTTCATATTAGAGAAATTACTTTAAATTGTTTTGCAGTGAACCTCCCAATCCCAGGAGCAAAACTAACCACATCATTTAAAGATGCTCTCTAATGGATATAAATCTCCTTAAAAAGAAGTCTATGTTGTCTAAAATGGCATGTCTTTTCTCTTTTCCTACTCTGTCAAACGTTTGGATCTATGAGTTTTCTCATTAGGCCCACCCACATCCTGCCCATGAGGATGCTGATCCGCCACCTCTCCTCGAGGACCAGAGCAATCACACACATAAGTCTGCAAGCTGGGAAGTTTGACCAGAAAAAAATAGTATTGCAGATTTAATGTTTTAAAGAAATTACAATACAATACTGTCGTGACTGCGGAGGATTCAAACGACCACTCGGCACTTGCAAAGCACACAAGCACTATAGCAAAGCAGCACAGTGCAGACACCGGCCACCACCACTGTCCTCTGCCGCGACGCGAGCTACATACAGTGCAACCGCCCAAAAGCAGGTCGAGAGTCCCCACTTGTGCTTGTGTGTCTATAATATCCAAAACTTTAAAAGTTAACACCACCATAACTGTGGATAGGAATGACCAGATCGACTGTATATCACATGCGACCACACGTGCGCCAGGGCAGCACGAACACAGCAGAAAGACAAGACCGGCAGCCGTAGAGTGGACACACTCAGTCGCCCAGCTGGAGGCAGAGCGCCCTGCTGCTCCAGTTACAATTACAATTACAAAACAACACTACGTCTCTGCACGCGCTCAACACACTCCAAAATCATTTTACTTTGCTGTGCTGCATCAGGGCAAAACTGTCAGACGATCACATGTGATTATATCTCTTTTCTCCTCCTGTCTTCAACATGCAGCAGCATCTCTCCAAAAAAGTCTGAACAAAGAAATCAATGCAGTGTGACATCTAAATACAGCTCTGGAAAAAAATAAGAGAACACAGAGACATTTTGTTTAAGTATTTACTGTATGTTTTGAGTAAAATGAACATTTTTTTATTCTCTAACCTACTGAAAAAAAACACCCAAATTTAAGTCAAAATATTGTTACTAAAAGCATTTCTTTACAGAAAATGAACACTGGCCAAAACAATAGAAAAGATGTTACTTATAGATGTGCTTTTAGATTAAATAATGCATAAGAATAATGCAAAGAACACAAGTTCATATTCATTCTTAAACACTACAATATATGGGGGAGGGGGCGCTGAAACGTTCATAGGCTGAAAAGTTCATAGTGGTCAAATGTGGTTTATTTTACAATATAGTCTCCCCTTCGGACCACACACTTCTTCCGTCGGTGTTGCAGTGCTGGTAACCCTGCAGTTGAAAAATAAACCACATGTGGTCAAATTTGACCACTATGAATTTTTCAGCCTATGAACTTTTCAGCCCCCCCCCCCCTTCCAATATACACACCTAAAGGTGCGTTCAGACCAAATGCGAATGGGCGGCGCAAATCCATACAAAGTGAATGGAAAGAGGCAAGAACACGAAAAATTGTGCATTCACGCATTCACATCCAAGGTAATATGCTACCTTTAAGATTCTGCTGTTACTGGAGTAAAAGTATCACCATTGCAGAGTAAAGTAGTTTGAAAATGAGACTTACTCACCTGGAGACAGGAGGACCAGGAGCTCTTCAGCTGAATCGGGATTTTGGAGTTATTTACCCACAGTTTCCTGCCACAACATGCTAGCAAGCTAGTAGTGTTGGGCAAGTTACTAAAAAATAGTAACTAGTTACAGTTACTAGTTACTTCTCTTCAAAAGTAACTGAGTTACTTTTGCGTTACTGCATGATTAAGGTAACTAGTTACTTGGAAAAGTAACTTTCACGTTACTTTTAAATGCATACTTAAATCATCTTGCACACACAGCCCCTTGTTCTCATCAGAAAAAAGAAGAAAAAGAAAACTGATGAGAAAAACGTCTCATCTTACAGAGAAAAAATGTCTCAGATTTACACAAACTATTGTAATCAGTAGAAAGTCAGAAATTTAATAGAAATAAAGCTATAAATTCACAGAGAAAATTTTGGACCCCCTAGTGGGCCGTTTTTGGCCCACGAGCCATATATTTGACACCCCAGGACCAGCCCATTAAAAGTGCATATTTAAAGGATTTACTTCTATGAAATAATTGCATATCACAATAGCATGCAAATGAATGAGACAAAATGAAATAGAAAGCACAGATAAATGAAAGTTCACCGCTTAGAAGAAGCCCTTCTTTACTTTTTCTGTGTGCGTAAGAAAACTTACACAATTACTTACACAGCTTACACATTTACACAACTGCGGACATTAAATGCGAGCTTCTTGCTCAAAAAATACTCATGTTTAACCACAGAGGTAGGAGCTGTTGGGGGCTATTCACCGCTCGGACAACAGGTGATCAGGGCTCGATATGAGAAGTCGCCACCAGGTTGTGGTGTGAACTGGGCCAGAACAAGAAGCCGACCCATGGAGGAGACTGACGGCTGCGCCAGCTATGGTAGGGTCAGATTATTTGCGCTTTAATATCTAGCCATATTAATAAAACGAGTAAGGCGAGTAACGCTTCTGATCAAATTTCAGTAACTGTAACGCATTACTGAATTTTTAAACAGTAATTTCGTTACACAGCATGTTACTGCAAAAGCAGTGGCGCTACAGTCACACGTTACAAAGTAATGCGCTACTCCCTACACTGCAAGCTAGCAACGGAAACACTCATCTTATAAAGTTTTGGAGACAGGAACGACTTTTTCAGGTGAGCCCTCCGTCAGATAATGTAAACCTAAAGCATGACGTTATTTTGGGGATTTCCACAGTAGGTTGAACACTGCTGCAGAAGCTATAAAGGCAACTTCGCCTGTCTGCATCTCACTCAGATGCTGAATTCATGTTTATTTGCGCATTTACATTGAGTTACAATGCAATTGTGCCGCCTGAAAAATCTGCCTGTTTGCGTTTGGTGTGAACGCACCTTACACTTGGTATTGACCAGATTGTGTTCATGACTGTCGTTACCATTTCCCATTCTGCCATGTTCCAGTCATTGATGCCTGTGTTAATCTGTCACCTACTTCACTTTCCCTGGCAATACTTCGGGTTAGATGAGGTTGGGTTACGGCAAGAACTCTCCTCTGAAAGCTTCCGCACGTGTTGCCATTTCCATAATCCCATAAACTCACAAATCACACTGTGGATGAATGTGGGTGCAGCATCAAGCTTACCTTTGTCTGCATTTTCTTATTTGACAGGTTACACACTGCCTGACACAGCTACAGGAAACCTTACAAACAAGCTTCTCCCATCTTGTTTCTATTCATTTTTTCACACTGAAGCAACTGGGGCTTCAGTGTCTTGCTCAAAGACACTTCGACATGCAGACGGCAGAGAGAGTGGGAATCGAACCCCTGAGCCTGCGATTAGTAGTCAGCCACACTACACCTGCACTACAGCTGCAGAATAAAATAATGATATATACATAAAATAAGACAAGAAGCCATAAAAAGTTTAAAACAAATTGAAATAGATTAATAATACATAAACTAGAACAGATTGATAAATAAAAATAAACTAAAAAACTAAGAAGGCCAGGATAACGCACTGAGACTGGGACTAAAACGCCAAGGAGAAAGTGCATAATGAATTCTGTGCCCCCCAAAAAGTTTTGTAAAATATCTAAATACATTAAACTTGTGTAACAGAGGATCATAGTATGATGTCTATACTCAAGGAGACTTATGAAATGAAAGCCTGGACTTTTATTACTGCCTTTTCTCCATTCCTACTGACTGCTCAGCAGCGGTCGTGTTATGAGACGATTGCCCTAAACTTTGGGCTGCTCCAGGCTTTCTTCGGCTGCAAGACTGTGAAACTGACCCGTTGTCTTTCTCTTTCCCCGTGTGACCCATGACCATATTTTTCTACTACAACTGCAGACCTTCAGAAATCTTCTCACTGTTCATGGTGCAGCCCAATCTTTTTTTTTTTTTTTCCCTCTGAGCATGTTAGGCCATGATCTTAGGAGTGAAAGGCAAACAGTTGCATCAGGATGAGCAACAAGCCCTCAATAGAATAAGGTAGAAAGACGTGTGGACATTGTAGATACAGAGAAACATAATTTTATTCTACTGTACATGATTGGCTGTATAGATTTGAATGACAATAAAGATGGCTTATCCTTATATTGATTTAAAGCGATTTGTTTCTTAGTAGTCCTTTTAGGTGAGCGTGTGGCAGCGCGGTGGCGGAGTGGTCAGCACTGCAGCAGCACAGCGACTCACCCTTGGCCGGGGGATCCCGGGTTCGATCCCAGCCCCCGACCAACAGTGACCCGTGTGGAGTTTGCATGTTCTCCCCGTGTCTGCGTGGGTTTACCCCAGGATTTCTCCGGTTTCCTCCCACATGCCAAAAACATGCAAGTTAGGTTAACTGGCATCAAACTGGGGATTCTAACTTGTCCTTAGGTGTGACTGTGAGAGTGAATGGTTGTCTGTCTCTCTGTGTTGGCCCTGCGATGGACTGGCGATCTGTCCAGGGTGTGCCCTGCCTCTCACCCAAAGATGCTGGGATAGGCTCCAGCCCCCCCTGCGACCAGAAAAGGATTAAGCGGAAGAAGATGGATGGATGGAGGGCGCGCTCTTCCCTCGGAGTGAGACACGCCATTTACATGGAGAGACAAAGCGTGATAGGCGACAGGGCCAGGTAGGAGGTCAAGTGGCCCTCTGTCTCCCTCCCCATTCATGCTCTCTGTAAATGTTTCACGCTCCTGGGCTCCACGCCACTCATTGGCTGCCACGGGGCCTCTTCGCCACGTAGCGACACCACCATCCCGAGCAACGGCTGGAGAAGTAGGTGGTGAGGGGGTTGCCGCCCGTGCGGTTCATACAGTTTCATTAGCCCCTGAACTGCCAAGGAGCTTATAAAAGGTTGGGATTGCCACTTGGAACTGGGGGGGGGGGCCGTTAGCGCCTCGCGGGCACCCAGCAGCGTTTGCATAATTACAGCTCTTAACGCTGGGAAAATTAGCACCCTGCTCATGGCAGCCAGCACCCTGCCAGATAACAGTGGCACCACCCTGATGTATCGTATAGCTCATTAATTATGAGGTAATGGAGACGTCCAGGGAGAAAAATACACCATGTTACTCCTTGTTTTACTTTTTGCGCTATTTTACCACAATTTAGCCTCTAGTTGAGTGATTTTAATGTATGAATAAAGGATAAAGAGCTTCTCACGGCAAAGAAATTGCCATGTTTAGAATGTAATAGCAGAGAGGAAATGACACTTCTTACACTGTTTTTCAAATGTACAAAGGGGCAAAAACAAAGAGTGAAAAACCTCCTGATCCCTGGCCGCTGAACACAGACAGCTTTGCTACATCCCCTTTCTATTTCTTTGATTGTCCAAGATAAATAAAAGGTAGTATTAGCATTAAAGCTGCCACAGCAAAAAGAAAGATGTCCTTCATATAAGGTGCTGCTTCGACTGGAAGTTAGCCCTTCTGCTTTCTTGCTGCAGGTGCATATTTTGATCATTTTGGATTTTGGTCCACAGATGTTCCATTTGATCTTCAAGAATGAAAAACACATTAAATTTGTCTGCCAAGTGTACTTACGCACTTTCTGCTTACAGAAATGTGCAGCATAAGAATTTACTGAAAGGTTAGAAATCCCAGAATTTCACAACGCTGTTTTTGGTGCTATATATGATTTAATGACAGATGTGATTACAGAATTATCTCTGTCTCTCTTTAAATACCAGTTCTTCTTAAACAAAATTAATTCCTGCAAACATTTCAATGTTGTTCATGAAGAAAATTTAAAAATATTAGCACAGAAAGTTTGAGGCATTTGTGATGATATGATTGATTTCTTAAGTGATAAAGAGTGTTATAAAGACAGGAGCTGCGGATCACGTGGAAGGACGTGCGTTTCTGCTTGGCCACTTCACTGAGCTAACTGAAACATAATGATGAGTTCAGAGCAGAATAACTACCATCGTTACATTCAGGGTCACTTGGGAGTTGGATTATGTCAAATGACGGTCCTGGATGTCAAACACAGAACAACAGACCATATTGTTCTGACACTAGAAGTACCCATTATCCACAGAGAGAGAGAGAGAGAGAGAGAGAGAGAGAGAGAGAGAGAGAGAGAGAGAGATAGTTCTAGAAACTTAGACAATATATAACTTTAAATAAAGGGATTAAATCCAACACTCATGTTGACCTGTAACTGAGATCACAAGTATTCGTACATACTTATGCTGTGTATCTACAGTTGAAACCAGAAGTTTACATACACTGTATAAAAAGACACAAAACTTTTTTTTTCACTGCCAAACATTAAATCAGGATAAACTTTCCCTGTTTTACGTCAGTTAGGATTACCAAGATTATTTCTGTTTGCTAAATATTTTTAGAGAGCTTTTTAGTACGTCCTTCAAAGTCAGAAGTTTACATACATTTCTGTAGTATTTGGTAGCATTGCCTTTAAACCGTATGACTTGGGTCAAACGTTTTGGGTATCCTTCCACAAGCTTCTCACAATAGTTTGCTGGAATTTTGGTCCATTCCTCTTGACAGAACTGGTAGAACTGAGTCAGGTTTTGTAGGCCACACTGCACTCACACACATCTTTTTAGCTCTGCCCACACATTGTCTATGGGATTGAGCTCAAGGTTTTGTGATGACCCCTCCAAAACACTGACTTTGTTGTCGTTAATCCACTTTGTAACTAATTTGGTGGTATGCTGAGGGTCATTGTCCATTTTGAAGACCCATTTGCGCCCAAGCTTTAACTTCCCAGCTGACATCTTGAGATGTTGCTTCAATATTTCCACATAATGTTCTTTTCTCATGATGCCATCTGTTTTGTGAAGTGTACCAGTTCCTCCTGCAGCCAAACACCCCCATAACATGATGCTGCCACCCCCAAACTTGACATTTGGGATGGTGTTCTCAGGCTTGTAAGCTTCCACCTTTTTCCTCCAAATGTAACAATGGTCATTATTTTATTTTATTTATTTATTTTTTGTATTTTGTATGCTTTATTAATAGAAGAGGGAAATTCAGGGCATCCACCTGGATGGATGAGGCAGCCTCAGCGCCAATCCCTTCATCATTCACACACACATTCACACCTAGGGCCACTTTAGAGTCTCCAGTTAACCTAACTTGCATGTTTTTGGCCTGTGGGAGGAAACCACAGTACCCGGGGTAAACCCACGCAGACACGGGGAGAACATGCAAACTCCACACAGAAGGGTCACAATGGTCAGGGGTGGAATCGATCTGGTGACCTTCTTACTGCGCTGCCACAGTGCTAACCACTGCACCACCAAGCTGCCCCTGAGCTGTCAAAGAGATCAGTTTTAGTTTCATCAGTCCGCTGGATATGTCACCAAAAATTAAGGTTTTGTCCCTGTGTGCATTTGCAAACTGTAACCTGGCTTTTTATGTTGCTTTTGAGTAATGGCTTCTTCTTCGCTGAGTGGCCTTTCAACCCATGTCGGTACAGGACTCATTTCACTGTGGATTATGAGACTCTTACCATCTTCAGCCAGCATCTTCACAAGGTCTTTTGCTTTTGTTCTGAGGTTGATATGCACATTTCGGACCAAAATATGCTCATCTCTGGGACACAGAACCCATCACCTTCCTGAGCGGTATGGTGGCTTGACATTCCCACAGTGTTTATATTTGTGTATAATTATTTGAACAGATGAATGTGGCACCTTCAGGCATCTGGAAATTGTACCCAAGGATAAACCCGACTTGTGAAGGTCCAAAATTCTCTTCCTGATATTAGTGTATGTAAACTCCTGACTGTGAAGACAGCAATAAAACATTCTCTAAAAATTTATTTTGCAAAAATAACAATTATTTAGCAAGTAGAAATAATTCTCAGGAAAAGTTTAGTCCAATTTAATGTCAGTGATTTAATGTCAGACAGTGAGACAAAAAAGGTTGTGTGTCTTTTCATACAGTGTATGTAAACTTCTGGTTTCAACTGTATACAAACATTTCTTCAGCAGATTATTTCAGATAGACGCTCCATTCCATTTGTTACCAGCTTGTATCATGATTGGGCACAGTCATCTACACTACTCACAAAAAACTAGGGATATTTGTCTTTCGGGTGAAATTTCAGGATGCACCTAAAGTGCACTAGAACCTTTACAGGTGAACTTAATTTGACCTCTCTAACCTTTTGAATGCACATGTCCAACTGTTCAGTGTATCAGTACTTTTTGCATAACTTGCTGTTCTCAAACAAGCGGCTTAACGGCAAAATTCACAACAGATGTTGTAATAAATTTTCTAGTTCAATTAGAATTGGTATTTAAACAGTCCTCTTCATCATGCTGTTCACATTTTGACGTCAAGAGACCAAGACGACACCTAATAATTGATCAACAGTACCTCGCCATTGGGAGGCTTCAAACAGGATGTTCTCAGAGGGAAGTGGCCACTGAGCTTAGAATGTCACAAAGTATCATGAGCAGGTTGCAACAGAGATACAGAGACACTGGGAGAGTCACAGAAAGGCATAGAAGTGGACATCCTTTGGCCACATCCCACGGTGATGACCACTTCATTGTGAACAGTGCCCTGCAGAACTGGATGATGAATGCCACTCAACTCCAAGCACATTTAAGGGAGGGGAGAGTCACCCAAGTGTCATGTCAGACCATTCAAAACCATTTACATCAGCATGGTCTGCGTGCTAGATGACCTGCAAGGGTACCTGACCACACCACTACTGTAGGTACCGGTGTCATCGTCTTGCATGGGCCAGGGAGTATTTATGCTGGACAAGGGACCAATGGGTTTATTATTTTTAGATTTAGATTTAGATTTAGTATACTTTATTGATCCCCAGAGGGGAAATTGAGGGTCATCCACCACCTGGATGGATGAAGCAGCCACGATACGGTGCTATCCCTTAACCATTCACACACACATTCACACCTAGGGCCACTTCAGAGTCTCCAATTAACCTAACCTGCATGTTTTTGGCATGTGGGAGGAAACCAGAGAAATCCCGGGGTAAACCCACGCATACACGGGAAGAACATGCAAACTCCACACAGATCACTGCTGGTCGGGGGCTGGGATCGAACCCACGATCCCATGATCCCCACGATCCCCCGGCCAAGGGTAAACTGTGCTGCCGCAGTGCTAACCACTGCGCCACCGTACAGCCCATTATTATTATTATTATTATTATTATTATTATTATTATTATTACTCTTTATTTAATATGGACATAACAAATTACATTAGTAGGGAGACCAGGACCAAGGAGAGACCAGATGTTATGCATAGATGTATACAGCACAAGTGCTAATTCTCAATACCAGTTCATAGGTGGCTTATATAGGTCATAAGTTAGCCTATACATACAAAATTTATAAGCTAATTAAAATTACAAATACATTACAAATTATAAATAGAGCAAGAGATCCATGATCACAACAAACATAATAATTCAGACTAGATATGCACACATTGCTGGTGGGATTTTAGCCAATCTTTAACGCCTCTGTTGAAGAGGTTGGCATTTGTCTCCAATTTTAAGTGAGTTGGCAAAGAGTTCCATAAGTTTGCCCCTTTTATGTAGAAAGCAGACTGACCAAATGACGTTCTAGACATGGTGACAATGCAGTCACCGTTGATGGAAGCTCGTGTGCTTGCTCTGCTAGAGCTTGAGCGTCTAGCCACCAAACCAGAAAAAGGAGGTGAAACAAGATTGTATAGACATTTAAAAACCAGTCTGATATTACAGAAGATAATAAAATTTTCAAAAGTAAAAAGATTATGCTTGACTAAAATACCACAGTGATGACACTGCATTGGTTTGCGGTCCAAGATTTTTATAGCCTGCTTATATATTGCAGTTATGGGTTTTAGTGTAATTTGAAATGCTTGTGACAAAGATGTGATACAGTATGACAGATGTGAAAGAATCATCGCTTGCATATATGTATGAGCAGTTCTGAATGACAAATCCCTTCTAATGAGATGGAAGCAATTTAAATTGGGTTTGACCTTCTTACAAATGTAATGCACCTGCTTGTCGAATCGCAGGTTCCTGTCTAGAATGATGCCTAGATACTTGATCTCATTCACTTCAGTAAGCACCTCATTTCCAATTTTAACATCAAAAACATCATTCATGGGCCTGTTTCTAATAGAGATACACATAGCAACAGTTTTTTTTTTAACATTCAAGGTTAAATGCAACAACACAAGCCATTTAGAGATGTTCTGTAAAACCTGGGTCAGGTGCTCAGCTGCCATGCTAGCCGTTTTGGCAGACAGATAGATTACGGTGTCATCAGCATACATCTGGCAGCTGGCACCTGGGCAACTTATCGGGCAAGTCGTTGATGTATATTGTGAACAACAATGGCCCTAGTATAGATCCTTGTGGTACTCCCATGTTATTGGTGAGCAACCCAGATTTCTCCCCATTGACCTTGACACATTGTTCTCTCCCCTCCAGGTATGACCTAAACCACTGTATTGCCTCAGTTGAAATCTTGAGGTCTTTTAACTTCGACAGTAGGACAGTGTGGTTTACCGTGTCAAAGGCCTTTTTTAGATCCAGAAACACAGTCCCCACAACATGCCTCTTAACCAATAAAGCCTTGACCTTCTCGATAAAATAACAGTTAGCTATTTCTGTGGAATACTTAGGTCTAAACCCAAATTGCTGTGGATAAAGTAATTGGTTGGACACTAAATGTTCTATCAATTGAGCAGCAACAATCTTCTCCAGAATTTTTGAAACTACGGGCAATATGGCAATCGGCCTGTAGTTGCTTGCTAGGTCCTTGTCTCCCGACTTATAGACCGGGGTGATTACTGCTGTCTTCCAACTCTCTGGAAAGGTATTTGTTCTTATTGACAAGTTGACTAAGTGAGTAATAGGCTCCAACAGACTATTCTGGTGTTTCTTAATTAAGGCAGCATTTAAGTTATCAACATCCTTTGCTATAGAGTTATTCATTTTCCCAATAATCTCTTTAACTGCATCACTGGATACCTCTTTGATGCGAAAACTGTTGTGAACATTAACATGTTCCTTAGAGGATAACTCAGGTGGTCTAAAATAACTTGCCAGTTTATGAACGGATTCAGTGAAAAAACAGTTAAAGACATTGGCCATGGACTCATTACTATCAATGAGGTTATCATCTACCTTGAGACTACTTATTTTTGGATGCTTTTGTTTACTCGAATTTGTTAATCTATTAATGTGCTGCCAGAGTTTAGAACTGCTCCCACTGGCCTCCTCAATTAGTTTAAGGAAGTAATTAGTCTTAGTCTTCCGAAGCTCAGACACCACTTTGTTCCTTAGACTAGTAAAGGTGAAATGGTCAGCGTTGGTTTTAGTGACCAGAGACCTTTTGAGAGCAAGATCTCTCTTTTTCATAAACTGGAGAATGTCCTTATTAAACCATAGGAGGGAGCATTTCTTAGGTCTGCTTTTCCAAGTTCTTGTGTATTTACTAAATAAGTTGCTTAAGGTTGACATAAAATTACTGACACTACTCTTTAAGTTCGACACTTTGGTTACATTCTCCCAATTTTTTTTTTTTTTTTTACTTATTCGTACCCGTAGGTAGATTTGGTTTGCAGTCTGGTGACAAGCCACCGGCTGCTGGTCGCTGCGTGCGCGAGCGCCCTAAACCTACATGTTTTTGGTATGCGGGAGGAAACCGGAGAAATCCCGGAGTAAACCCACGCAACACGGGGAGAACATGCAAACTCCACACAGCTCACTGTTGGTCGGGGGCTGGGATCGAACCCACGATCTCATGATCCCCGCGATCCCCCGGCCAAGGGTAAAACTGTGCTGCCACAGTGCTAATCACCATTGCATGTGGACAGTAAACTGAAGCCGACTACAACACATTGGAAAAAAAAATATGTTTCATAACATAAGCTGTGATAACCAAATATTGCCGTTCTATGGCTCATTGTTTTAAAATTGAAACCGCTGCATAATTTAAGAAAAAAACTTAGTTCTAACGTTTTTTCCCCCTCCTTTGCTGCGCGTTGAATGTCCAATGCCAGACTGGAATTTGATCTGTGGAGTCAATCAGTCACAGCCAGAGGGCGTTGGCATCCCGCCTGAAGAGGGTGCCCATTTGCCACAAATACACACTCAGCACAAATAATTATCAATCTTTTGTTATTATTTTTATTTTTCTGATTCTCGTGGTGCTCTCAAAAGAATGGCACCTTAGGAACCCGCCCACTCTGAAAGTGCCACTGCCTCCCCATCCCTCCCGCACACCCATCAACAAAATTATGTTTTGTTTTTTTTTCTGAAGTATATGGATAGACTGAACATACAATACCAATCTTTTTTTTTTATTCATAAAGGTTCGTCTCAGTTTTGCCAACATCTTGATCCCCAAGACTTTTCGGAAAATACTCTGTGGACTGACGAGATAAAAGCTGAAGTTTTTGGAAGGTGTGTGTCCCATTACATCTGGCATAAAGGTAACACAGCATTTCAGAAAAGGAACATCATAACAACAGTAAAATATGGTGGTGGTAGTGTGATGGTCTGGGGCTGTTTTGCTGCTTCAGGACCTGGAAGACTTGCTGTGGTAAATGAAACCATGCCGGGCACAAACAAGACGGCCCCACGGGGGTGGGAACCCACCAAGCGCTGCGTCACCACGGCTACCGGTGAGCGCGCCAGACTGGGGGGGCGGAGAGTTTTGGTGGTGGGGGTTGCCGGTCAGAACATAAGACACCCGTTCTGGCTGGCTGACATCCAAGACCCCTGTATTATTGGACTAGACCTGCTCACAGCCTGGAACGCCAAGATCGACACCGCGGGACCGTCCCTCCAGCTGGGAAACCGGACCATCACGCTCCACAGCAGAACCCAGGGAAGGAACACGGGGGCCTGCGCGATCGAGGGATCACCAAGACAGACCGGACCAGGCAGGCCACCGCGAGGACTGGACACGATGACATCACCAGCGCGGACAGAGGGAGCATGAACGCACACAAGGACAGCAAGGGGAGGGGTCAACGTGTCAGCAGAGATGCAGCAGGCGGTGGAGGAATTATTTCAGCGGAGCTGCAGCGGGCTGGACCCGGAACAGAGACGCCAGCTGCGGGAGCTATTGGACTGTTTTATGGGTGTTTTCGCCGCGAAGGATGAGGAATGCGGCCGGACCGGGTTGGTGCAGCACGAGATCGACACCGGTGAGGCCAGGCCGATTCGACTCCACCCACGCCGGCTGCCCTTTTCAAGGCGGGCAGCGGCGGAACAAAAAGTGCGAGAAATGCTGGAGGCAGATGTCATTGAGCCCTCCAGCAGCCCCTGGGCGGCGCCGGTGGTGCTGGTCAAGAAGAAGGACGGGTCGTGGCGGTTCTGTGTGGATTACCGACGCCTGAACGACGCCACCAGGAAAGATTCCTACCCCCTGCCCCGCATCGATGACGCACTGG
This sequence comes from Pholidichthys leucotaenia, assembly GCA_020510985.1. NCBI lineage: Eukaryota > Metazoa > Chordata > Actinopteri > Cichliformes > Pholidichthyidae > Pholidichthys > Pholidichthys leucotaenia. The sequence continues at coordinate 31,314,819 of CM035845.1, read as the reverse complement.
ACCACATCGCCGGCTCCAGCTGGTTCAGCTCGCTGGATCTACGCAGCGGCTATTGGCAGGTAGAGCTGTCACCTGAGGCCCGCCAGAAAACAGCCTTCTCCATCGGGCAGGGACTGTACCAGTTTAAAGTGATGCCGTTTGGACTCTGCAACGCTCCGGCCACCTTTGAGCGCTTGATGGAGCGAGTGCTGGCTCACGTGCCCCGGAGTCGCTGCGTTGTTTACCTGGATGACCTGCTGGTGCATGCAGCTGATTTTGACAGCGCCCTGTCAAATCTCCGAGAGGTGCTGGGAGCCATCCAACAGGCGGGGCTACGGTTACACCCTAAGAAATGCCACCTGTTCCGGCGGGAGACCACCTTTTTGGGCCACATCGTCAGCGCAGCGGGGGTCGCCACCGACCCGGAAAAAGTGGCAACAGTGAGAGACTGGCCAGTGCCGCGGAACGTTGGAGAACTGAGGAGTTTTCTTGGATTGGCCTCCTATTATAGGAGGTTTGTGAAAGACTTCGCCACCATCGCCAGCCCGCTGCATCAGCTGACGCAGAAAGGACGCACGTTCCAGTGGAGTGACAGCTGTGCTGCTGCTTTCTGCCAGCTTCGCGCAGCGCTCATCAGAGCCCCCATCCTGCGGTATCCCGACCCGAACCGCCCTTTCATCGTGGACACGGACGCCAGCAACCAGGGCATCGGGGCGGTGCTATCCCAGGAGGGAGAGCATGGAGAGCAGGCAGTCGCTTACTTCAGCCGCACTCTCAGCAGAGCCGAGAGAAATTACTGTGTGACTCGCAGAGAGCTGCTGGCTGTCATTCAAGGACTGCGACACTTCCGCCCGTATGTGTACGGGGGGAGGTTCCAGCTCAGGACGGACCACGCTTCCCTGACCTGGTTGTTAAATTTCAAAGAACCGGATGGACAGTTGGCGAGGTGGCTGGAGGCACTGCAGGATTATAATTTCCAGATTGTGCATCGGGCAGGCCGCCTCCATGCCAACGCTGACGCGCTGTCTCGGCGCCCCTGCGCGACAGAGGAGTGTCGTCACTGCCAACGGGCTGAAGATCGGGACCAAACCGCCCCACGGGCTGCCGCTCTCCGAGCCGCTGCGAGCAGGAATAACGCAGCGACGCACAGCTCCTCCTCAGATGATCAGGCAGCTCTCCCCAGCGATGACGTCACAGAGGTTCTTGGCACGCAGCAGCTGCAGAGCGAGCAGGACAGAGACCCGGTCATCTCGCGGGTTCGGCAGTGGCTGGACGCAGGACAGCGGCCCGCCTGGGAGGTTGTGTCACCGCTGGACCCAGAGACTAAGGCCCTGCACTCCCAGTGGGCCAACCTCCGCTGCTACGAGGGCGTGGTGTATCGGCAGTGGCAGACTCCAGCTGGGCAGCGGCACGTCTGGCAACTGCTAGTTCCTCGTCGACTCCGACCCAAAGTACTCCAGCTGGTTCATGGGGCGGTAGGAGCGGGCCACTTCGGAGTGACAAAGACGCTGCAGCGCCTTCGGGCCCGGTTCTACTGGCCCGGTTGTCATCAGGACGTGGAGCTCCACGTTCATCGCTGCGACACATGCACAGCTCAGAAGGGACCAACTCAGCGATCCCACGCTCCCCTGCAGCAGTACCGGGTGGGAGCACCGATGGAGCGAGTGGGAGTGGACATCCTGGGCCCTTTCCCGACCACGGACCGGGGGAACCGCTACGTGCTGGTCGCGATGGATTATTTCACTAAGTGGCCAGAGGCGTACGCGGTCCCAGATCAGAGCACCGCTACGACGGCATCAAAGCTGGTGGATGAAATGTTCTGTCGGTTTGGCGCACCGGAGGAGCTGCACAGCGATCAGGGTCGGAACTTCGAGGCGGAGGTCTTCGGAGAGGTCTGCAAACGGCTGGGCATCCGGAAGACCCGGACCACCCCACTGCATCCACAGAGCGACGGCCTGGTCGAACGATTCAACCGGACCCTCACCACCCAGCTCGCTATCCTAGTGGACCAGCGACAGCGAGACTGGGACCTGCACCTGCCTTTTGTTTTGTGGGCGTACCGGACGGCAGCTCAGGAATCTACCCGGTGCACCCCTGCGGCGCTCATGTTTGGACGCGAGCTGCGCACACCGGTGGATTTGGTATTCGGTTGCCCCCCTGAGCCGGAGGTGGAGGGAAGACCCGGATTGGATTATTTTTTTTGTTTGAAAGAACGTCTCCACACGGTGCACGAGCTGGCTCGAGAGGCCCTGGCAGCGGCAGGGGGTCGGCAGAAGTGAGCGTACGACTCCCGCTGTCAGGGGAGGGACTTTGCACCGGGAGATCGAGTCTGGGTTTTCTGCCCTGAGAGGAAGAGAGGACGATCACCGAAGCTGGCGAGCCAGTGGTCGGGGCCATGCGTGGTCCTGGAGAGACTGTCAGATGTGGTGTACAGGGTGAGGCTTAGAAAAAGGGACCGGGTTGTGGTCCTTCATCGTGACCGTCTCGCCCCGTATCGGCCATCTGCACCGCTGGTGGACGAACCGGAGCTTCCATCCCGGCCCGATACCCCGACCGAGACCCAGATGGACACTAGGGGGCCTGTACGTGTTGGCCGCCGGCGCCGAAGACCGCCCCGACATCTGGATGAGTTTGTATTGGACTTTTAAATTGGACTTTAATTTTTCTGGGGACAGAAACCAGTCCAGGGGGGGGGGGGGGGGGCAGTGTAACGTTGGGGCCATGTTAAGTGAATTTCCCAGCATGCTTTGCCAGATGAAAACGTTATGTGTGTGTTAAATGTGTTATTTCTGAGTTATACTGCTGTGTCATTATAACTGCATTATGATGACCCAGCAGTGTTTAGCAGGATTAGGGCAAGATGTATCTGTGTGTGTAACCATGATTGAAACAGGGGTCTGGGAGAATGACCTCCCCTCCACTCTGTAGCACAGAGGCAGGTTGGGGGTTGGGGTGTGTGAAAAATAAATCAGGTTGATCACAGCCATCTGCTCCATTGTCTTTGTGTGAATTAAGTCCTGTTCGAAGTGAGCAATGTTCAATTTAGAAATTCCTGTTGTTTCAGTGCTGTTCTCTGATGAAAGTTGATTCATGCTGAACAGAAATGATGGCCGCCAACGATGTTGGAGACATCAAGGAGAGCGCTATGCATCAGCCACTGTTGTCACCAGACGAGCCTTTGGTGGTGGTGGTGTTACAGTCTGGGCAGGTGTGTCTAGTCAATACAGAGCTGTCATTGCCTGAATAACTAATAATAACTAATTTCCTCTTCATGGACGACAATGCTCCAGCTCATCAAGGTCACATCATTAGGGAATGGCTTCTGGAGGCTGGAGTACTTCAAATGGCGTGGCCTGCACTTTCTCCAGACCTGAATCCCATAGAAAACCTATGGGATCAGCTGAGTCGCCGTGTAGAGACTCATAACCCTGCACCCCACAACTTCAATGACCTGAGGGCCGCCTTTCAAGAAGACTGGAATGCCATGCCTCAGCAGACAATAAGTCGACTTGTGAACAGCATGAGACATCGTTGTCAAGCTGTAATTGATGCTCAAGGGCACATGACAAGTTATTGAGACATTGACATTTTTTGCTGTGGTATAGCCACCACTGTTGTTGGCTTGTGTTTCAGTAAATTGTTTGAAAAGAGGAAATCACCATTGCATGTGGACAGTAAACTGAAGCCGACTACAACACATTGGAAAAAAAAATATGTTTCATAACATAAGCTGTGATAACCAAATATTGCCGTTCTATGGCTCATTGTTTTAAAATTGAAACCGCTGCATAATTTAAGAAAAAAACTTAGTTCTAACGTTTTTTCCCCCTCCTTTGCTGCGCGTTGAATGTCCAATGCCAGACTGGAATTTGATCTGTGGAGTCAATCAGTCACAGCCAGAGGGCGTTGGCATCCCGCCTGAAGAGGGTGCCCATTTGCCACAAATACACACTCAGCACAAATAATTATCAATCTTTTGTTATTATTTTTATTTTTCTGATTCTCGTGGTGCTCTCAAAAGAATGGCACCTTAGGAACCCGCCCACTCTGAAAGTGCCACTGCCTCCCCATCCCTCCCGCACACCCATCAACAAAATTATGTTTTGTTTTTATTTCTGAAGTATATGGATAGACTGAACATACAATACCAATCTTTTTTTTTTATTCATAAAGGTTCGTCTCAGTTTTGCCAACATCTTGATCCCCAAGACTTTTCGGAAAATACTCTGTGGACTGACGAGATAAAAGCTGAAGTTTTTGGAAGGTGTGTGTCCCATTACATCTGGCATAAAGGTAACACAGCATTTCAGAAAAGGAACATCATAACAACAGTAAAATATGGTGGTGGTAGTGTGATGGTCTGGGGCTGTTTTGCTGCTTCAGGACCTGGAAGACTTGGTGTGGTAAATGAAACCATGGATTCTGCTGTCTACCAAAAAATCCTGAAGGAGAATGTCTGGCCATCTGTTGGTGACCTCAAGCTGAAGCGCCCTTGGGTTCCGAACAGGACAATGATCCAAAACACATCAGCAAGTCCACCTCTGAATGGCTTAAGAAAAGCAAAATGAAGACTCTGGAGTGGCCTAGTCAAAGTCCTGACCTGAATCCGATTGAGATGTTGTGGCATGACCTTAAAAAGGCGGTTCATGCTTGAAAACCCTCCAGTGTAGCTGAATTACAACAATTCTGTAAAGATGAGTGGGCCAAAATTCCTCCACTGCGCTTTAAAAGACTCATTGCCAGTTACTGCAAATGCTTGATTGCAGTTGTTGCTGCCAAGGGTGGCCCAAGCAGTTATTAGGTTTAGGGGGTAATCGCTTTTTCACACAGGGCCGTGTAGGTTTGGATTTTTTCCCTTAATAATAAACACCTTCATTTAAAAACTCTATTTTGTGTTTACTTATGTTATCTTTGTCTAATATTTAAATTTGTTTGATGATCTGAAACATTTAAGTGTGACAAACATACAAAAAAATGAGAAATCAGGAAGGGGGTGAACACTTTTTCACATCACTGTGTGTGTGTGTGTGTGTGTGTGTGTGTGTGTGTGTGTATATATATATATACAGTATATATATATATTTTTTTTTCCTTAATATTATGAACTTTAATCTCATGTTGCTGCGCTTGTTGTTGTTTGGGGTTATTTTTAATGGAGCTGGGATTGGCCTCCCAAGGGAATGGAGATGGAAACTAGTTCTGGCTATAATCTTGCATATTTACATGTATATGTTCATTAATATAGGAAGAATGTCTAGTGGTAGTTTTTTACTTCACGGGACAGCAAGACTTCCAATAGCATGTGGAAAAATATATGATGCTCTGACGAAACTAATGTTAAATTTTTTAGCTGCAATTCAAAAAAAAATATATGAGCCATAAAGCAACACATAAAGTGACACTTCCCATCACAAAAAATAATTTTCAGCTTAAGATGAAAAGGAATTTTATCTATCAGCACAATAACAATCCAAAGCACCTCCAAATTAATAAAAAAAATTTTAGTAAAGTTTTGGAATTTGAAACTTTTCTGCATATGTTACAACTTGATGTACAGTTGTGCCTTTTGTCATCATAATTGGCTTTTGTCCTTTGTAAATTTACTATTTTTTGTACATTTGGAATCTTAATTAGGTTTTCGATTAAATTTGAGAATTTTTTTCATAAATTTATGAGCTTTTTTCCTCATAGATTTTCACAATTTGTGTTTACAGCACATTTGCTAGTATTTACTCATGAATTTGCATTTTTACCTGAATTTACATTCTTTTATATCTTAATCTGTGACTTGTTTCTTGTACAGTACATTTGGGACTTTTTCCATAAAATTACATAGTTTTCTCATTTAGTGTAAATTGTGACGTTGTTGTGATAAATGTGTGACTTTTTCTATGGAAATTAGCAACTTTTCATTTATAAATTTGCAGCTTTTTTCTTGTAAATTTGTCACGCAGCTCTCATCATTTAGGGATGTTTTTTTTTTAGTTGCGTTAATTTGAAGAAAAATAAAATAAAGATTCCATAAGCATTTTCTTAATAAATCAAAATCATGTAAAGAAACTGACAGTTATAAGTTAGTCATTTCCTGGTTTCATGTTTGATTTTAATGAAATAAAATGATAAAATGCAATAATTCCCAATATGACCAAGTTTTATGAACAAGGTAATATCGCCCCAGTTTTCAAACTGGCGAAAAAGAAACTCAATGAGACCAAATGTACCTGAGTAAAAGTAGAGCTTTCTATTATTCATAAATACACTCAAATAAGAGTAGAAACATCCTGCAATCAAACTACTCAGTAAAATACAATCTTGTAAAAAAGAAAACTAGTTGAGAACATGCACTTGAGTAAATATAACTAGTTAGCATCCATCTCTGACAGAGACTTTATGGTTCTTTCAAAAGCAGGTTAATGTCACCGCGTCCATCTGTGGCTTATATTGCTGTGCCCAGGGCATAAAGACAAAATGAATTCTGTGTGCTCTGAGCTTCAAATATTGATGCAATATCACAACTCTGACAAGCAGCCCGCACATGTGTCAAATGATGTACCATGTAAGCGTAACACCATTACAGTGCACAAGATGTAACTTTTTCAGTTAAATAAATTATTTGGTGACTAAAATCTGAAGCCAGATGATAGTAATCAATTAGCCAAGTTAGAAGCCTGTCTTAAGGAAATCAAAGCTTGGATGACTTGTAATTTCCTGCTATTAAATTCAGATAAGACTGAAGTCATTCTTGTTGGTCCAAAAAACCTTAGAAATTCCTTTCCAAATCAAACTTTCAGTTTGGATGCAGTTACTCTTTCTCTTAATAGCTCTGTGAGGAACCTTGGAGTTATTTTTGATCAGGATTTGTCCTTCAATTCACATATTAAATTTGTTTCTAAGACTGCCTTCTATCATTTGCGTAATATTGCCAAGATTAGGAACATCTTGTCTCAGAGTGATGCTGAGAAACTGATCCACGCTTTTGTTAGCTCGAGATTAGATTATTGTAATTCTTTATTATCAGGCTGTCCTAAAACATCTTTAAAAAGTCTTCAGCTGATCCAAAATGCTGCAGCAAGAGTTTTAACAGGTACTAGAAAGAGAGATCATATCTCTCCGGTTCTGGCCTCCCTTCATTGGCTTCCCATAGAGTTTAGAATTAAGTTTAAAATCCTTCTTCTTACTTACAAAGCTCTAAACAATCAGGCTCCTTTTTATTTAAAAGATCTGATACTACCGTATTATCCTAACAGAGCACTACGCTCCCAAAATGCAGGATTACTTGTAATACCTAGAATCTCCAAAAGTACAATGGGAGGCAGAGCCTTCAGTTATCAAGCTCCTCTCCTGTGGAATCAGCTGCCAATCTGGATTCGGGAGTCAGACTCGATCTCTGTTTTTAAGAATAGGGCTAAAACCTACCTTTTTGATATAGCCTACAATTAGGGAGGGATCATGTGTTTCTGAACCCTCCCTTAGTTATGCTGCTAATAGGTTTAGTCAGCCGGGGGACCTCCAGTAATGCACTGGGCCTCACTCCTTTCCTCACTCTCTATGAAATATTCATTTTTATTTTTTTTTTGCTGGTCATTAACATCTGTTTGTTCTCTCCCATAGATTGAGTCCCCATCGTGCTGTTTGCTCTCTACATGTCTGTTCTTTTCTTCTTCTCTATCCCCTCACCCCCCAGCCAGTCGCAGCAGATGACTGCCCCTCCCTGAGCCTGGTTCTGCTGGAGGTTTCTTCCTGTTAAAAGGGAGTTTTTCCTCTCCACCGTCGCCAAGTGCTTGTTCATAGGGGATCGCCTGATTGCTGGGGTCTTTCTGCAACTGTGGGGGTTCCCCCTACAGTTGATAGTGCTATGAGATGACTGTTGTTGTGAAATGGCGCTATATAAATAAAGTTGAATTGAATTGAATTGAATTAAAATTAAGAAAAAAATGAAAATCTAAATTATGTGATGGAATTGCAAAGAAAAAAAAATTGCTTGATGTGATTTAAACAGCTGTTAACCATAGACAGACAGATTTAAGTAATGTTACATGAGACAAAGTATGGTATCATGGATATAGTAAATGTGGGTGTGGTATGTCTAATGCCCTCCCGTGTACACCCATAGTTAGCGTAACAACGTCAAGGGTAATATTGCTTTTATACAACAGTTCCAGCAAGGAAAATGACAGAAATACTGGACAAAATATAATGATTTGTTTGTCTAACCAGTTATTTTGCACAGCTGAGAAAAAAATAGTCCCTTCTACGAGGAGGGGCTGAAAAGTTCATCGTGTTCAAATTTGACCAAATGTGATATATTTTTCAACCTCGGGGATCCAAGCGCTGCAACACTGATGGAAGAAATGTGTGGACTGAAGGGAAGACTATGTTGAAAAATTTGGTCAAATTTGACCACTATGAACTTTACAGCACCCCCCCCCCCCCGGTAAATATAGCCAGTAACTGTTGCTAAACATCTCAATCAGCATGAAGACATCTCTTCAAAGATTTTATTTGTCAATACTACTATATGTACAGGACATACAGGAGAATTGAAATGGCATTTCACACATGTAAACAAATTAAATATTGTCAAGTGCAAAAGTAATAAGTGTATATAAAACATACACCTGTTGAGTCGGTACTGCAGAAGACCCTAGATCAAAATGTATCCAATGCCGGTCGTGGGAACACCGGTAGACAGCCGGTATCTAATAGTTAGCATGCTAGCGATTTAGCAGACTTTGCTCGCTTTTCTTCACATTTTCCGATTAAACAAAGAGTCCATCACCACAAAGGTATTGTGGTTCTTAATCGAGACAATAAATCAAACTCTAGCACTGCCAATGTTTTTAAACGGACGTGAAATGGCTTAATGATCTTAATGACGGAAGGGTGGAAGGGTAGACATGTAGACAGAAACAGTTTATTTTTTCAAAAAAGTGGGACTTCCGGGTCACAGACGTATAATTTCTTGTCAAACAGTGCCTCACTGTGGCAATTAAGGTATCCAAAACAGTAGTGCAATTGTCAGAGAGTTGATAGCAAATTACTGTTAGTAATTAATGGTTACATGAACACCTATGAAGCAGAGTAATACACAAAGTGGAGTGCAATTATCGTGGAATATAGTAACTCCTGGAATCCCTATTGTCCAATCAAATTGCTTGGTCGGAACTAACTTTTGTAGATAGATAGATAGACAGACTTCAGGTGCAACAGTCAAATCTCATTCATTTGATTGGATTGGCCTTCATGGTGTTCCTTAGGAGGAAATCAACTTGGGTTATCAAGGGAACCATTGGAGCAACAACTAACGTAACACATCTACATAGAGTATATAGTCAACATACAGATCTTGGGACAGTTGGATCTCAGCAATTTACTGTAAATGTCTGAAGCATCCTTTACCCCCAGAGGGGACTGGTAGGTGGGACAACAGAGTCACAGCTTTTGCTCATTACTGAGCTAGTCATTGTCTAGCCTGCGGCACTGGAGAGTCTGAGCCAAAGTACCGGAACACAGACACACATGCAGCTTGTGAATATTATGGAAACGTGCATGTACCCGCAACATGCCTGCCTTGTATTCAGGGTCTGATTGTCCTCTTCATCTATACATGCCTTCCTTTTTATAAAGCCTTGATCAAAGCAGACACAGTGCAGAGCAGAGGTCTCGGCGGTGAAATTAAAGTCTTGCTTCTTCTGCTGTGTGGAGGGGGAAAGTGATTACCGCTAAATTAAAAGGTACGACCATAAAAGCGTGCCATGGCTGAACCTGTGCAATTCATCAAAATCATCCCACAGAGCATCTTTTGCTTATCAAATTGTAAAATATTGTCCATGACAGTGGCGTAACAGGGGCGTAATTAATGCACTAAATCAATTCCGAATTGCTCTGTGCAGTGGGGCACTGCTGGGACTCCATCATTATCACAAATTACAGTGGCAGATGCGCGGAGACCCAGAGGAATGGTTAAAGCTCTAGCGGCATCTTCTCCTCCTGGAAAACAAGTTCATTGATCCCTTTCTGTGGCTCAGTCATGCTATATGTCCACCTAGGCATCTTTTAACACTAGATCCCAACGACACTTCTGCTTTACGAATTCGGCAGGAATGTCAATGTGGTGTAACCACTGGAGCCACAGCAAATGACTGACTCACAGTTGAAATCAGAAGTTTACATATACTGTATAAAAAGACACAATCTTTTTTTTCTCATTGCCTAACATTAAATCAGACTAACGTTTTCCTTTTTTAGGTCAAATAGTATTATTTCTATTTACTAAATAATTTTTATATTTGCTGAATATTTTTTTAGTTAACTTTTTATTACTTTAGTCAGAAGTTTACATACATTTCCTTAGTATTTGGTGGCATTGTCTTTAAACTAAATGACTTGGGTCAAACGTTTTGGATCTCCTTCCACAAGCTTCTCACAAGAGTTTGCTGTAATTTTGGCCCATTCCTCCTGACAGAGTGTTTCCTCTGGCTTAACCCTCAAGCGACCAAGCTATTTTACGGACTGAAATGACCAAGTGGGGTCATTTATGACCCCATTGTGCTCTGTACAGGGATCCTTATTATAAATGGCTGGTTGGAGGTTTATCATACCAAAACTACTCCCTGTATTTAAGACAGGTATTTTATAATGATCTAATGTAAAATGTGTTTGCTAATAATACTTTTATTGCAAGAAATAACCAAAACGCAGACTGTAAGAACAACATTACATTTATTTAGACAGTCCTTGTCAGTTCACTCTTGGAACATCATCATCATCATCATAGTCATCATATCATCATCACGATGATGATTATACCTATTATTGTAGTTACGATGGCGGTTTTCTTGTGGACGGTAATCCGGATCACCACCAAAATCCAATCATCTGTAGGATACCCCATTTCTGACAATCTGTGAAAATTTCATGAAAATCCATCCATAACTTTTTGAGTTGTCTTGCTAACAAACAGACAAACAAACAGACAAACAGACAAATGTAAATCTTGCTATCCTAGGTCTGTTAGCCATGGTTCACTGCAATACAATATAAAGTACTGATTAGAAGTGGAAACCGGAGTGGTGGCTCAGTTGGTAGAGCATCCGCCCCACACCCGGGAGGCAGGGGTTCAAAACCTGGCCGGGTCATACCAAAGATCATATAAAAATGGTGCTTTCTGCCTTCTAGCGTGGTGCTCCGCATAATGGAATGGGGAAAGTAAAGTTACACACAGAGCTACCAGAGGACTGACCCCCCACTGTAGCTTTCACTACTTACAGTAGCTGTGTGGCCTAGGGTCAGAGAAACGGAGATAGGCGCCGCCCATATACACCTTCAGGTGTGAAGGGATTAACTAACTAACTATTAGAAGTGGAACATTTGAATAAAATTTATAAAACCAATGTTTAAAAACCAGTGCTTCTCTTCGGGGTCATAAATGACCCCACAAGAGTTTGCGATGTCTACGCCACACCAATTGGTTGATCCCTGCAAAAAACTATGAAAGTGTGTAGGATTAGTAGACTGACAAATTCATGCTAGGAAAGAAAATTTGGATAAAAAATAAAGAGACGGCGCATTAAATTATATGGCTGGGGTCGTAAATGACCCCACTTGGTCGCTTGAGGGTTAAAGACCTTGGTGTGGTGGCAACATAATTTTCCGGTGGGGGGGGGGACAGAAAACACATGACAGTATTGTAATTGGAATATGTTAATTTTATACTATTTATTTCTTTTTCTTTTTTTTTTTATTTTGCACAGTAATATGGAGCTTGCCATTTGAAGTATTGTACAACCAAGGCTTGAATGTTGGAATATTGGGTCAGTTGGGGCTCCACCCAGACGTCCTGTATTTGGACTTTTTAGTGGTGTCATCCTTCTCTCCTTCCTCTGCTCTCACCTTTCCTGGACCCTCTGCCTGAACACTTTCCTCTCCTTGGCTCCTCTCTTCTGTCTCATCTTTCCGTCTCTGAGCTCTGTCTAATTCAGATCCTTTCTCTGTCTATGGTGGTATACAAACAGGTTAGAAAATACCAAGTGTCATGTTTTGTCCTGCAGGTTTTTTTTTTTTTTGTCATGGTTTACATAAATGACAAAAATATAGTATGTGGGTTTTTTTTTTTTGTATTTTTATTCTAGTGTTTCTTTTTTTCATTGGGAAAGAGTAGAAAAGGGAAGGAAAAAAAAACATTCATAATGGTAATTTACTCATAGTACTTAAATTATATGATCAGAGGTGGGTATAGCAGCCAGAAATTCTACTCATGTAAAAGCAGTGCTTTGAAATTAATAATTAAAAGTAGACAACCAAAAATTTCTACTTGAATTAAGGGTACAAAGAGAACCCACTTAAACACTTGAGTAATGACTTCAGTCTTGAAGGTTTGAGGTTTTTCTCCAAAACTGATAACAATTTTCTTATAGTTTTCTACTTTTCTCTGTAAATTCATCTAAATTTGAAACCATTTTCCTCAAATAAATAATTTCCACTTGTAAAATTGACTTTTCTTGTACATTTGAGACTTTATTATAAATTTATGGATTATTTTTTGGCTAATTTTTGTCTATATTTTAAAATAAAATTACTTTTTTTTAATAAATTTGAAACAGACTGTGGTATTTTTCTTTTTACTTTTTAATTATAACAATTTACATTTTTAACCATAATTATGCAGAGCCAGAACAGAACAATAATTTAACTCTGATTTCAAAGAAAAAATATTATTAAAATCGTATTTAATGAAATAAATTAACTTAAATGACCAAAGATGCAGTAATTTCTGTTATAATATTTCTATATATTTATAAAAATCTCCTCACCAACCAGACAGCAGGAAAAACTTCCCTTATTTTGAAATCCAAATGTTGGCACATTTAGTTTGTCTGAAGGCTGTTGATGGATTAAGGTCATTGACTTCATGAATTTCAGTCACCTTAACTTGCCAGGTACACACATAATAATGAACATAAATTAGTTAATTAACATTGTAATGGCTGGTGAAGTAAATCCTCAGCATTTCACGAGTCACTCTTGCCTTTCCCTGCATATGAAGCTTAACCACACCTGTTAGCTAAGTGACTCTTCATTATTGTTCCCGTTACCAGCTGGTTAAAACTACCATAAATGCCTCCACTGCTTACATACCTCTTCTGATTTTTTTCCATGTTTAAAGTACCTTAATAAACTCATGCTTCAGTGACGCTCGAGCAGGGATCCTTAAATGTTTTTGTCAGGGGTCCACGTTTCTTTCCAGTGGGTTGGCGGGCCGGAGCAGTGCTAACACGGTGCATCAGTGGATATTTCATTATATTTTTTTGGGGGGGGGGGGCAGCACGGTGCCGCAGTGGTTAGCACTGTGGCAGCACAGCAACTCACCCTTGGCCATGGGATCCCTGGTTCGATCCCAGCCCCTGACCAACAGTGATCTGTGTGGAGTTTGCATGTTCTCCCCGTGTCTGTGTGTGTTTACTCTGGGATTTCTCCAGTTTCCTCCCACATGCCAAAAACATGCAGGTTAGGTTAATTGGAGACTCTAAAAGTGGCCCTAGGTGTGAATGTGTGTGTGAATGGTAAAGGGATAGCGCCGTACCATGGCTGCTTCATCCATCCAGGTGGATGCCCTCAGCTTCCCCTCTGGGGATCAATAAAGTAAACAAAAAAAAATGATGTTGGGAGGGACAATAAACAGAAAATTTTCTTCTCAGTAAATATTAAGGGGACACTATAAGTCAAGGGTACGCAAGTGTTTTTAGACAAGACCCACATTTATTTAGTATAAAGCTGACCAGATTACAATAGAGGTGCATTTCAATAAATTGGAACATTGTATTTACAATATAATTCAAAAGGAAACTTTTATATTTAATATTAATTACATGAACATGGAAATATTTCAAGCCTTTTTGATTTAATTTTAATGATCATTGCATTTTTATTAAATTGTAATATTCTAATTTAATGCGATGCACCTAAAAAACAAGGTAAATAGTCCACTCCCCTCATTCAGAAATGCATGTAAAAGGCGGTGCTGAAGAGGATCTCAGGTAGTTCACAAGTTTCATAATAGTTTCCATCACTTCTGAATATTCTTTTCCAAGACTGGCGCACAGGTCTGTCTGGTGAATGATGCAGTGATATGACAGCAGGTCTGGATGGGCCTTTTTCATGTACTGGATGGCTCTCCTCTCTCTCTCAGTCATGGCTGGAGCTCCATCAGGTGCAGTGAACAGGTCAGTTTCTCTTTCTTTCAGCATCTGCATGATACCTTCATAAATATCCTCACCACTTGTATAATTATGGAGGCGTTTGATACCTAAAATATCTTCACAAAATGTCCCCTTTGCTTCAGTATAATATCTGACAAAGACACATACATAACTGTGCATTGTCTGTACAGTCTGTTGATTGGTCCACAGCTAATGAAATGCACTGTGCATTCTTAATACCACCAGTTAGCTGGGTTGCAAGACCCAGGCCACTCTGAGTGAGGCCCCAGCTGCTCTTTCTTGCTGGGCCACAGATCTGACAGTCTGTAGCTTAGTATGAAGATTTCAGCTGAGCAAATCTGCCTGACCTCACCTCAGTATTCAACAACCATGTCACTGCAAATCAGGCACATTGGTTCTATGCTGGACTCTGGCAGAATGAACGCATACTTCTCTGTCCATTCCTCTTTGAATTCTTGGTTTTTCTGATCATCCTTCCCTTTTTTTTTTTTGCTAGTGCCAACTTTGAAAGCGACATATCTTTTGGTATTAGCTACATCACGGCGGTAGTTACAGAACATTACTGCATTTAATTGCACCGGCGGTGATGGGTGCACATACACGAGAAACGGGCGCGTTCATATATGAGCAATGAGCGTCACACACGAGCAATGGTAGCTCTGCAAGACGGGAGGCCAACTTCACACAGGTCTCAGTAAGCTGGTAGTAGCGTTCGGCAACCCAGCGATGTTTGGAAATGTGCTGAACGCGCGCGTGCACACGCGGACAGGCGCACTCTGTGCAATGGTGTTGTGCAACGCACGTATGCGACACTCAGACAGCGCAGCAAAGTTGCTAAGAAATACACATAATGTGACACACGTTCAAGTCCAGACTGACTTGTGATCGGGTCCAGATCCGGACCGGGATCCGCCATTTGAGGAGCCCCGCGCTAGAGAGACACTCTGCCTGCTGACTGGAATAGACGCGGGTGACATGCTTCCGAACTCCGTGCGGATGATGGTCACGCACGTTGTTCCTGTGCGCGTTTGCGGAGTGTCATTCCTACATATTTTTTTCTGAAGTTCATACTTCCTTAGTGTGGCAGCATAAATCCAAGGATGGCAGCCCGCCATGCAGAAATGTTACCAGAGGAAACCCTGAACTGTGTCAGGTTTGTAGGCTGCCTTCCTCACACATCTTTTCAGCTCTGCCCACAAATTTTCTATGTGATTGAGATCAGAGCTTTGTGATGGCCACACCAAGACACTGACTTTGTTGTCCTTAAGCCACTTTCTAGACAATTTTGCGGTATGCTTAGGGTCATTGTCCATTTTGAAGAAACATTTGTGCCCAAGCTTTAACTTCCTGGCTGATGTCTTGAGATGTTGCTCCAGTATTTCCACATAATGTTCTTTCCTCCCTTCTGCAGCAAAACACTGCCAAAACATGATGCTGCCACCCCTGTACTTCACAGTTGGGATGGTATTCTTAGGCTGGCAAGCTTTCCCCTTTTTCTTCCAAATGTAGCAATGGTCATTATGGCAAAACAGTTCAATTTTAGTTTCATCAGACCATAGAATATGTCTCCAAAAATTAAGGTCCCTGTGTGCACCTGTAAACTACCATCTGGTTCTTTATGTTGCTTTTGGAGTAATGGCTTCTTCCTCACTGAGTGGCCTTTTAGTCCATGTCAATGACACTCTTACCAGCTTCAGCCAGCATCTTCACGGGGTCTTTTGCTTTTGTTCTGGAGTTGATACGCACATTTCATACCAAAACACGCTCATCTCTAGGACACAGAACCTGTCTCCTTCCTGAGTGGTATGATGGCTGGACATTCCCATGGCATTTATACTTATGTGTAATTGTTTGAACAGATGAACGTGGCACCTTCAGGCATCTGGGAATTGTACCCAAGGATGAACCAGACTTGTGGAGGTCCAGCGTTCTCTTCCCAATATCTTTTTTCTGATTTCTTTTGACTTTCCCATGAAGTCACACAAGGAAGCCGTGTGTTTGAGATGTGCCTTAAAACACGTCCACAGGTGTGTCTCCAATTCACTCAAATGTAGTCAGAAGCTTCCAAAGCCATGACATCATCATCTGGGCTTTCACAAACTGTTTAAAGGCAAAGCATTCTTAGTGTATGTAAACTTCTGAGTTTGTAGAAAGCAATAAAAAAATTCTCCAAAAATGTATTTAGCAAAAATAATTATTTAGCAAGTAAAAATAATTTTGGTAATCCTCACTTACCTAAAACAGGAAAAGTTTAGTCTGATTTAATGTCAGACAGTGAGGAAAAAAAGGTTATGTGTCTTTGTGTACAGTGTATGTAAACTTCTGGTTTCAACTGTATGTATATGCTGCTTGGCAAAACACACGAGCTGCACCTCATTGGTCAATGTGTCAGATGGCGGGCAGTCTGTTCGCCCGGATCCAAGATGGCGCTGGGACAGTAAACGTTCTCCTACAGCACCAGTCAAAAGTTTGGATGCATCTCCACATTGAAAATGAATGTGTAGATGTTTCCAAACTTTAAAAGTAGGCAGTGAAACATGTTTTTGAAAACAATCAAGGCAAGAAATAAATGCTATAGTTGATGAATATACGTTTACTTTTTACTAGCAACCACTATTTTAAAAGTGCAGCACGACGTCCCTGAAGTGCCCACTCCTCATTTGCATAAAGAGGCTCATGACTTTATAAAAATGAAGTGGAGGTGGTGGTGGGGTTTTTTTTGGGGGGGGGGGGGCGCCTCCACACGACGGCTTGAGATTCTATACCCAGTGTTACCAGAATGCATTGCGAGGCGTTCGACATACCTAGGTGAACACGTACCATCAGAGTCTCACTGTGTGACATACATCCTCACTCGCACGTTTTGTCATATTACAAGGTAGAAATATTTTTATCAGTGTACATTACTTTAAAAAATCACATCTTGAAATTATCCCCCAGCTGTCACTGACATGAGGAGTTCAGAGACAAAATGCATATCTTCCTCTTCAACGAGCTAAGTGGAAGACATTAATATCTTTGAGGATTCTGTTTTCTTTCTTTCTAAACTGAGGAGGACAAACACCGAGGGGCCTACCATTCACTTTAAAATAAAGCCCTCTAAAGGAGTTATTTTACCCTCAACTAGCTGAACAAGACATGAAAGCCCTTGGTGCTTGGTGCTAAAATATAAACTTCTGAAAAGACAAACCTTATTATACTGTATGTACATATATTACCTTAGATCATGAGTAGACAGTAAATGCCAAGACACTGCAGGTTTTCTTTCCAGCCAGCCTCTTCAACAGGGAGATTCACTGAATTCCTCCACTCTGACTGCTGACCAGTGAAAACACCAGCTTCAGTGGCTGGTTAGAAACAAAATCTGCAGTGTGTTGGCGTTCAATTGCACATGGTTGCTTATGCTGCTTATGCCGCATTTTGATTTTCTTTGAAATCCCATGTGAGATTTGCCAGATATTTGATATGAAAGAAATGGAAGTAAAACTGAGATATGGGACAAGCACAAATAAGCAAACTGAACTACATCATTTTTGTTTTCAATAAGTATTTAATAACATGTAATGCAAAATTTTTTAGCTCATTCCGGCAAAGGCAAAAGGAGCTAATAAGATAATGTGACGTCCATTGTCTGTCTGTCTGTCTGTCTGCCTGACCGTCTGTCCACATTTCACGTGAACTGCTAATCATGTGGTGATCTGAGCACTGATCCCGTCCGCGCTCAGGTTGCTCAGTATTTCCCCTTTCCCACCGTATTATCCCGGGGTTTGTTATTAGGAACGCTCAGGGGCTTTTATCGTGACAGCGTCACGGCTGCACTTCTGGCTGTCAAAGCCGAGCCGGCGCCGTGACAGCTGTTTGTCATTTTCATTAAGGGAGCAGCTGAGGGTCACTCCTCGCTGCGACCTACGCAATCTTATACCTTCGTGACAATGGACTGGAGCTCCTATTCCCGACTCCAGTCTTCCCTTGTGTCTTGGACTCTGCTGCATGTCTTAGTAAGTGTTTTGAACAGCGCAGGCTCTGTCCTCGCTGCTCGTTTATCTTCAGAGTCTATTATTTCGTGTTTCGCTATATGTTTGTGTTTTGCCCCACATGGCTGTTTATTTTGTCATTTTGTCTTCTTGCAAATAAACAAGCAAACTTACTGTTTGGCATCTGGCGTTTCATTCATGCCCTGCAAGGGGCATTCATAACAAATCATCCTAGGCATTTTCCCCGATGCTCACAAAACTCGCTGACAAGGATCCTTAGGTAGGTCTGCATCCAGGCTGAGGTCATGGTCAAAGGTCAGAAGATCTGAGCACTTATGATTCAACAAAAAAAAGGTTACTCCTCCTAGGCCATTTACCTTAAACTTAAGCACATCCTAGATGGGTCTGTACCTAGGCTGTGCATAAGGTCAAGGTCAATGATCAGGAGATCTGAGTACTCCTGGGGGGATTTCATCAGGCTAGAATGAGCTACTCCATCACTGATGGTCTGGTCTACATGGACAGTCATTTTTTCACAGAAAAGTTGACTTAGTGACTGTGATTTCATAGAGCTTTTCATACTGCAGTGTATGAAAAACTTGCTTTAGGTTTCTAACAAACTCTGAAGTAAACTCATCACACCGATATTTGAAGCTGGAGAACGATGACCCTGGTGAGTGATAACAGCTTTTAAAGAGCCACAGTGAACTGGGTCCTGGTTCAGAAAGCAGGTTTCGTGAAAACTCAGAGTTTGTTGACTGCAAGTTGAAGGAAACTATGAGTTTCCACTCAACCTGCTTTCTGAAAGGGATAAGGGATAGTAAAAGGACCTGTACTTATATACTGTAGCACTTTTTCTAATCACAAACAGAAACAAGCCCTGAAAGGAAGTTTAAGGAATGGTGGTGGCATAAGTCAGCGGTCTGTCGGGAATGAAACATGAGTTCTGTCCTCCTCTTCGTTCTGGGTTAGATCCTGCTTTTATCTTTTGCCACTTTTTTATTTTAGGCAATAAAATCATTTGCTTTGGATCAGGGTTAGGCACAAATGGTCCATGGCTAAGGTTAAAAAAAAATGTTTGTGGGTTTGCTTAAAACACAGCCATTACATCACCAACCCTGCAACCACAGAGATGCTCTGGACTAATACCCCACCCCAGAGCATGTCTGAGTGAAGCCAAACAGCATCATGCCACAGTCCCGATCAAAAAGTCCTCCAGCTAACACATGACATACATTGTATGTTCCTAACCTCTGAAAACAGCCATATGTGCCATGTCAAAGATGGCGATGTCACTGCAGGTGGTGGCCTAGTGGTAGAGCATCTGCCCCACAGCCGGGAGGTCATGGGTTCAAGCCCCGGCCGGGTCATACCAAAAGGCCATATGAAAATGGTACTTCCACCTTCTAGCTTGGTGCTCAGGGTAACAATGGGGGAAGGAAAAGTTGTTTGTAGCGACACCTTGCATGGCAACAACCCCTTTGATTCTAGATGTGATTAACACTGTTGATAGGAGCAATGTAATTTTGTTCTACTGTACATGATGGACTGAATGACAATAAAGTTGGCTTATTTTCTTCTAAAACTAGTACTTCTATGCTTGAAATCCCATGTTTGCATCCCGCCTTGTCTTTTTCACTGAAATCTGTTTATTTTCACTTCTACAAGTTTGTGAGTCACTTCCAGGTTTGTGATTAATTTCTTTTAGGCATTAAATGACAAAATATACACATGGGCCTTAATACCTGCTTTTAAAAATGGCTATAGAGGGTGTTTTCTTTTTAATGACAATTTATACAACAGTTAGTTGCAACAAAACCATTTGATGGGACAATGGGGATTCCAGGAGTTACTATATCCCACGATAATCACACTCCAGTGTTTCACTGGATAAGTATCATTCCGCTTCAAATATCTTCCAGTAACTGTTAATTATTACTAACAGTAATTTTCTGTCATGTCTGTGGCTTCTTTTAGATAAGAATTGTAAGACTGTGTTGTATATCTTAATTTCCACAGTGAGGCATTGTTTGAAAAGAAATCATCTCCGTGACCCGGAAGTCCTACCCTTTTTATCCATCCATCCATCCATCTTCTACTGCTTTTCCGGAGGTCCGGGTCGCGGAGGCAGCAGTTCAAGCAGAGAAGCCCAGACTTCCCTCTCCCCAGCCACCTGCTCCAGCTCTTCAGAGGGGATACCAAGGTGTTCCCAGACTAGCTGGGAGACATAGTCTCTCCACCGAGTCCTGGGTCTGCCCCGGGGTCTCCTCCCAGTGGGACGTGCCTGAAACACCTCAAGTGGGAGGCGTCCAGGAGGCATCCTAATCAGATGCCCATACCACCTCAACTGACTCCTTTCAATGTGGAGGAGCAGCGGTTCTACTCTGAGCCTCTCCCGGATGACTGAGCTCCTCACCCTATCTCTGAGGGTGAGTCCAGCAATCCTACGGAGAAAGCTCATTTCAGCCGCTTGTATCCGCGATCTCATTCTTTCGGTCATTACCCAAAGCTCGTGACCATAGGTGAGAGTAGGAACGTAGATTGACTGGTAAATCGACAGCTTTGCCTTAGAACTAAGCTCCCTCTTCACCACAACAGACCGGTACAACGTCCGCATCACTGCAGATGCTGCTCCAATCCGTCTGTCGATCTCTCGCTCCATTTTCCCCTCACTCGTGAACAAGACCCCAAGATACTTAAACTCCTCCACTTGGGGCAGGAGCCTGTCCCCAACCCGGAGAGGACAATCCACCTTTTTCAGCTGAGGACCATGGACTCGGACTTGGAGGTGCTGATTCTCATCCCAGCCGCTTCACACTCAGCGGCAAACCGTCCCAGCAAGAGCTGTAGGTCATTGCTGGATGAAGCCAACAGGACAACATCATCTGCAAACAACAGAGATGAGATCCTGTGGTCACCAAGCATGACACCCTCCATTCCCTGGCTGCGCCTAGAAATCCTGTCCATAAAAATTATGAACAGGACCGGTGACAAAGGGCAGCCCTGGCGGAGTCCAACTCTCACTGGGAATGACTCCGACCGAGTGTTGGCAATGCGAACTAAACTCTCACAACGGTCGTACAGAGACCGAATAGCTCGTAACAACAAGCCCGATACCCCATACTCCCGAAGCACCCCCCACAAAAATCCACGAGGGACGCGGTCAAATGCCTTCTCCAAGTCCACAAAACACATGTAAACTGGTTGGGCAAACTCCCACGAACCCTCAAGAATTCTCGAGAGGGTAAAGAGCTGGTCCGATGTGCCACGGCCAGGACGAAAACCACATTGCTCCTCCTGAATCCGAGGTTCGACCAACGGCCGGACTCTTCTCTCCAGTACCTTGGCATAGACCTTCCCAGGGAGGCTGAGGAGTGTGATCCCTCTAAAGTTGGAGCACACCCTCCGGTCCCCTTTTTTGAAGAGAGGAACCACCACCCCGGTTTGCCATGCCAAAGGCACTGCCCCCGACCTCCACGCAATGTTGCAGAGGCGTGTCAACCATGACAACCCAACAACATCCAGGGCCTTGAGGTACTCGGGGCGAATCTCGTCCACCCCCGGGGCCCGGCCACCAAGGAGATTTTTAACCACCTTGGCGACCTCAGCCCCTGTGATAGGCGAGTCATCCCCTATCAAGTATCATATACTTTTTACCTACCCTTTTTATAAAAAACTTTATTTAGTTTACAAAGCCCTACTCTTGTAAACATCCTTAAGCTATTCCATGTCAGTTTTTTTAAAAAATAGTCAAGCTAGAGTTGGATTTATTTCCTCACTGAGCAAACCACAATACCTTTGTGGTGATGGACTCTTTACTTCACCTGAAAATGCAAAGAAAAAGCAAGCAAAGTGTGCCAAAGCCAAATCAATAGAGGCTAACTAGCCACCTGCATGATCTGATGAGGGCCCACAAACCTTTCTCAAGGAGTGACAGGTACGTACTATAAGCCCTGACTTTTGCACTGGCTAATATTTAATTAGTTTACATGTGTGTGAAATGGCAGAAAGACCTATTCATTTCTATATGATGCTGATTGAGGTGCTTAGCAACAGTTAACTGGGTATATTTAGAAGCGACTACCTTTCTCAGTGGAGCAAAATAAATGGTTAAACAAACAAGTCATATTTTGTGCTCTGCTGCTGTCATTTAATAAACTGTGCTTGTCAAACTGTTGGATAAAAGCAGTATTACACTCGAGGTCGTGTGGTATCATGAATATAGTAACTGTGGTGATGTCTACAATGAATCACCACAGTTACTATATTCATTAATACCGCACTCCCTCTTGAGTCATATTGCTTAAATATTACTTGCCCAGAGTGAGAAACACCCATTAATCATTTATTATTATTATTATGACGGTGTCAGAATTTTCAGGTCAGTACCTTAAACTGTTTAGTTGCTGTAGATTTGCTTGTAAAAACCCATTTTTTTTTTGAAAATTGAAAATATGCGGATATAAGATGAGCTGATGTGTTATACTGCTTTAAAATCGTATGATCAAGGCATTTTCAGAGATAATTCTCTATGGCACCTTAAAAGCTCAGACCTGTTCTCAACAGGATTGCTTTTGTCTGTTTGCTGACATCAGCCCAGTCTCACCTAAAACGCATACAAATAACATGGTTTCTCATTTGGAGAAAACGTGCATGACATACAAGAGAAACATTTTTCACGTGCACTGGATACGCAGCATTTGTTTCTCTGCCGGCACTGTAACTTTTCTCTGCCACCACTGTTGAAAAATGTTTCTCTGCTGCTTTCTGTAACTTTAACCATTAGAAGAGACATTTTTCCTAACCTTAAGTGTTGGAGGAGTAAGCACCTAAACGAAACATAAAAAGTCAAAATGATAAATGGCTGTTAGACTCAAACTTGGGACTGTTGGTGACAGTTGTTTGAAAGCCCTGGTATATTAACTGTCCACTATTCCCTTCCCGCCAACCGAATGAGTGTTGAACCTTGTTAAAGTGAGTGTTGAGTTGAGTTGCTCATGGGCAATGACAATGGTGGGTTCTTTTTTTTTTTTCCACAATATCTTTATTGAACCTTTTTTTTTTTTTTTAACAAACATGATACAAACAATCAAACACTAACACTAAAGTACTACAAAAAAAAAAAAAAAAAATGCACTAAAAACACCAACAACCACCAACAAAATCAAGTCTTCAACAATGCTCCTCTGTTTAGTCTAGACAATCCAATACATAAGTATACATATTATGTTCACCAGTTTGGAATTTACAAGGTCCACACACATCATTCACCTTCTTCTTCAAGAGTTATGTTTAAATTTTTTACATAATCAATAAAAGGTCTCCATATATTCTCAAACACAATTTCCTTTGATTTTAGTATATATGTTATTCTTTCTAATGGAAGGTTTGTTAACATCTGTCTTAACCACTGAGTCACATCTGGTCTATGAGTCTTTTTCCATAATAGTGCAATACATTTTTTGGCATTAAGCAAACTGAGGTCTATGAATGTTCTTTCACTTTTATTAAAATTATGCTTTTCTGGGTACAGACCCAACAAAAACAGTTTAGGATTCAATATGATTTGTTTTGAGATTATTTTTTCAATTGTTACCCTCACCTCTTCCCAAAACATTCTTATTAATCTACATTCCCATAAACAATGAAATAGGGTTCCTTTACTTTCCATGCATTTTGTGCATGTATCTGGTATATTTTTGTTATATCTATTTAACTCCTCCGGTGTAACATACATCCGCATTAACCATTTGAAATGTATCAATTTAAGGCGTGCATTTATTGATTTGGTTTGAGCTTCTGTACAAGCCAATTCCCATTGTTCCTCTGAAATTTCAATTTGCAGATCTTCTTTCCAGTAGTTTAATCTTTTCAGTGAATTTTCACTTGAAGATAGTGTCAGTGAGTTATAAAACTCTGAAATAATACCCTTTCTTTTACTATCTTTCATCATCATTTTTTCCAAGGATGAATAAATAGGTCGAGTGAGAGCTTTATTTTGATTTGATCGAATAAAGTTTCTAAGTTGAAGATATTTAAAAAAATGTGTTCTATTGAGATTAAATTTGATCCTCAGCTCTTCAAAAGACATTATGTTGTCTGCACATGGCAAATATAAATCCTGAATCTTTTGTATCCCTTTTAAATTCCATACTTTAAATACAGCGTCCGCTCTCCCTGGTTTAAAATATTGATTACCCCATATTGGACTAAATTGTGACAATAACTGTGGTTCTTTTAAATAGTTTTTAGCTTCACACCATATTTTGATCATATGCTTTACAAATGGATTTTTAACTTGTTTTTGTAATTTTTTTGCCGAATCTGAGTATATGAATATGGGAAGAGGTAAAGGTAAATTGTATGATTCCATTTCAGTCCAGTGAGGGAGATCATTTGATGAAAAATAATATGTCATAGACCTCAGTTGTGCCGACCAATAATACAACATAAAATTTGGACATTTCAGACCTCCACGATCAAATGGTAAATATAATAAAGACAAACGTAATCTAGCCCTCCTGTTGTTCCATATAAATTCCACTAACTTTTTTTTTATTCTTGAGAATAGATCTAAAGGTGGTGATAAGGGAATGTATTGAAATAAATAAAGTATTTTAGGTAAAATATTACTTTTAAGTATATTGATTCTCCCGATCATCGACATTGGTAGTGACATCCATCTCTGAGTTAACTCATTGATATCTGACATTAAGGCTTCATAGTTGACACTGGCGACTGATTCTAGCTTAGGCATAATTTGGATTCCTAAATATTTAAACTGATTTACAACATTGAATTGATTTACCTCAGGGGCTGGGTAATTTCTCTGGGTCTTATTTAGCATTAATATTGAAGATTTAGTTTTATTTATTTTATATCCTGATATTTCCCCAAAATTCTTTATTAAATTCAACAAGGTTGGAATTGATTTTTTTAGATTCGACATAAACAAAATTATGTCATCGGCGTACAGGGAGATTTTATGTTCTGTTGGTCCAACTTTAATTCCATATATTTGTGAATGTAAACGTATCGCTATCGCTAAAGGTTCAATTGCCATAGTAAACAGTAAAGGTGAAAGTGGACAGCCTTGTCGACATCCTCTATTGATTTTTATTGGTTTTGAAATATTGTTATTTGTTAGGATTTCTGCTGTAGCATTATTGTATATTATTTGAACCCATTTTATGAAATTATTTCCAAGTCCAAACCTTTGTAGGACTTCAAAAAGAAAGGGCCATTCAACTCTATCAAAGGCCTTTTCGGCGTCCAATGATAGGAGAGCTGTATCCGGTGCTTCTTTATTAAAATAAATAATATTAAATAGTCTTCTTACATTATGGAAGCCTTGTCTACCCTTTATAAAGCCATTCTGATCTCGATTAATAATATTTGGTAAAATTTCTTGTATTCGTCTTGCTAAAATTTTACAGATTATCTTAAGGTCGGCGTTTAATAGGCTTATTGGTCTCATATTTTCACATTTATTAGAGGGCTTACCTGGTTTTGGCAGCAGTATAATTAAGGCATTATTTATGTATGATGGTAAATTATTATTTTGAAATGCTTCTAAAACCATTTCCAAAAAAGGTTTTATTAATTTATTCTTAAATTTTTTATAAAGGTCAACTGGAAGACCATCTGGTCCTGCACTTTTTCCTGATTTCATATTATCAATGGCTAGCCCAACTTCTTCTTGACTAATTTTAGACTCCAATATCTCCCTGTTTTCATTTGGAATACACGGTATAGATAGTTCGTTCAAAAACCCATTTAGTTTTGTTAAATCAGGTTCATTTTTGGTATCATATAATTTTTCATAGTAATCTCTAAAGGCTCTATTAATTTCTAAAGGATCTATAACTACCTGTCCATTACTTATAATACTGGTAATTGGTGTTTTAATTTCCAATTGTTTAATCTGCCATGCTAATAATTTTCCTGATTTTTCACCTTGTTCATAAAAAGATTGTTTCAATCTTAGAAGACTCGAGGCAGCTCTATTCGCTGATTTTTTGTCGTATTCAGCTCTCAAAATCAGTAATTCATTCTCCAACCTTGGGTCACTTCCTGCATACACTTTTTCCTGAAGATTTTTTATTTTATGTTCCAATTTAGCTCTCTCCTCTCGAGTCTTCTTAGATTTTGATCCTGTATAACTAATAATATGTCCCCTAATAAAAGCTTTGAAAGCCTCCCACTTTACACATGCTGATGTTTGTGTAGTATTGATGTCAAAGAACTCGTCTATCTGTTTTTCTATATACTTGACAAATTCCTCATCCTGAAGCCATTTATGCTGAAATTGCCATCTACCTGATTCCTTTATCAATTTTTTATCTACATATATTAGACAACAGGGTGCATGATCAGAGATCACGATGTTATCATAAAAGCAGTTTTGAATCTTGGACCTTAATTCTGTGGAAATCAAAAAATAATCAATACGTGAGAATGTCTTGTAGGTACTGGAATAACAAGAATAGGCTTTAACTTGTGGTTTCATTTCTCTCCATATATCTAACAATCTCAATTCTTTCATAAAATGATTAATAGTCATCCTACATCCAATGTGCGTACAATCCAGTCCTGTTGATCTATCCACACCTGGATTCAATGTACAATTAAAATCCCCTGCTATTATATGTTGCCCTGTAAGTGATGATAAGATGAGAAATAAATTAGCAAAGAACTTCTGGTCATCTATATTGGGACCATATAAGTTCACAAGATTTATATTTTCTAATAGCAAAGAACCTTGAATGATTACATATCTTCCAAATTTGTCTCCAATTACATTTTTCACTTGAAAAGGAACTGATTTATGTATGAGAGTCATAACTCCCCTGGCTCGGGATGAAAATGAAGAGGTGAATACACTTGCCTGCCATCTACTCCTAATTCTTTTAACATCCTCCTCTATCAGATGAGTTTCTTGTAAAAACACAATTCTTGAACCCATGTCCTTTATTTTATTCATAACTTGTTTAAGTTTTTTTAAATTTTGTAGACCTCTGCAATTCCATGAAGTTAAATTAAGATTAACACTTTGGTCCATGATCAATAGAGAGTTTGGGATTACCTTGCAGTGTAAACATGCTCATACAGAGAAGCAAAAACATGAGTGGTTGAACATTCATCCTACAAACTACACACAAACAAATTTCCCCTTCCCACACTTGTGGCAAACCCCCCAAAATCAAAAGAAAAATTCCGTCTCCCGATATAGCCATCGACCGTTCCACACCCACGGGGAACAGCCTAAGCCACTCCTTCTTCATCCTCCCAATCACCCTAACTCTACTGCTTTTAATGACGTAACATTAACTCTCTTCTGTAGTTTTCCAACTTAACTCCAAAATTTTTAACAACTTTGTACATCATAGTTTTTTTTTTTGTTTGTTTGTTTTGTTTTTGTTTTGTTTTTTTTAATATATAATACAATCTATATTTTGTAAACTTACTATTTACTTCAAGTCAGTCAGATGCCTGTGCAAATGCTTAATTATTCTACCTTATATTTTGTTCATGCTTAGCTCCCACCAGTCTCTTCTTCTTCTTTGATCTTCTTGATGAACTCCTGCGCCTCCTCTGGGGTCTTGAAGATGTGGGTTCTGCCCTCATACGTGGTCAGCAGTCTCGCAGGATAGATTACACCATGACGAATCCCAAGGTTGCGCAGCTCCTTACGTACGGGATCAAACTGCTTCCTCAATTGCTGGATTCCTGTGGCCAAATCTGGGTAGAACCGCACCTGCTGGTCCTGGTGTTTAATCTCTCCTTTAGCACGTGCAGCGTTGAAGATCTTCATCCTGTCTCTGTTGCTTAGAAACTTCATAATTAAGGTCCTCGGCGGTCCCTTATCTCTCCGTGGGCCAATACGATGTGCTTTTTCCAGAACCACTGCTGATTGCAACTCCTCGCTGCCCAGCACCTCCGGAATCCACTTTTCCAGAAAGGAACATACGTCCCGACCTTCTGATTCCTCTGGAAGACCCACCAGCCTCAAATTATTCTGTCTCGACCGAGATTCCAAATCCAAAATATTATCTTCCAGAGATTTATTTTTTTTTTCCAAAGTGCGCACCTTTAATTGAAGACGGGTGACGTCATCTTCAGCACTAGCGAGACGGAGCTCCATCTGCGCCGTTCGTTCTACACAGTCACCCAATTCCTTTCTTATTCCTTCCAGCGCTGTCATAATCCCATCAAATCTAGAGGAAAAGTCCGCTCTCATTGAACTCATGGCAGCCATCAGCGCATCTGCGCCATTCCCCGCAGAAATCGCACCGCCGCCAGCCTCCTCCGCCATATATGGAGCCTTGTTTGCTGCGTCACAGACCTGAAAGTCCGTTAATTTGGACTGTTTCGGCGGCTCGCTTTTTCCTTTTCCTGGTTTTCCAGCCTTAGGCTTCGCCGACATATCCTCGCCCAAATGCTGGGATACGTTCTGTCCCAAATGAGAGAGTTATTTGCCGATTTTTTTCTCCAGGAGCAGAGCAGAGCGAGACACGTCCGTCCTACGTGGCAGCCATAACCGGAAGTCATGGTGGGTTCTTTTAGTTGCTACGCAGTGAGCGAAGGCTGTAGTAGGATCTCAAATCTGTTTTTGCTGTTTGTAGTATCAATGACACATTTTTGAGGGGGTGGAAAGCGTGCCATTTGTATGACTTTTGGTGAGATCGGGTTGGCTGAAATAGAGGAAGCAGCAGTGGCCAACGCAATGGTATCAGTGAAAGGAATGCAGACATTATTAGTGCCTCATTTAATGATTCTGCAATGAGCTTGAGTGTAACATTGCTTTTAAACAACAGTTCCACAAGCACATTCTATTAAATGACAGCAATACTGGACAAAATATCATGATTTGTTTGTTTAACCAGTTATTTTGCACAGCTGAGAAAAAAATAGTCCCTTCTAAATGTAGTCAGTAACTGTTGCCAAGCACCAAAATCGATACCAGTTCCCTGTTGAGTCGGTACCGCAGAAGGACCGAGATTAAAAGGTGGCCAATGCCGATGGCTAGTTAACATGTTAGCGATTTGGCTTCAGCACACTTCGCTCACTTTTCTTGGCATTTTCAGATGAAACAAAGAGTCCTTCACCACAAAGGTCTGGTGGTTTTCTAATCGAGTCAATAAATTCAACTCTACCTGTTTTGTTTAAACAGACGTAAAATATGTCGCCAGATGTTTAAAAGGACAGGTCTTCCGGCTCAGCGAGGGCTGGATTCTAGTTGCTTTTCAAACAGCGCCTCACTGTGGAAATTAAAGTATCCAACACAATATTATATTTCTCACACGTAAGGAGCAATTGATATTAACTGTAGAGATTATCAAAACGCAGCTGAAGCGGAGCGATACATATTTGGTGAAGCACCCGAGTGTGATTATCGGGGAACATAGTAACTCCTGGAATCCTTACTGTCCAATTAGATTGCTCGGTAAGAACTAACTGTAGTATAATCTTTTCTTAACAACCCTGAGAGGTATGTGTCCAGTACATATTACACATTGTTGCTAGGCAATAAAGAAAGCAAATGGATATAGCACTGATCCTGGGACAATGGACCTGAAACCCTGGTCCTAAATTGGGATAGGTTTGGTTCTGGCTTCATTAATAGAGGAATTTTAGTTTAGTTTAGTTTTGTTGAGTTGGTATTTTGGCCCTATTTCTTTGGCCAGTAGGACTTCAACCTGTGGAAATCCAGGTATGGAATATTACTTATGTTTTGCAGCATTTGAGAAGCTGGGACACAGATTCCACCTGAGAAAAATCTTGTGCTCATACAAGGAAGAGTAAAGTGGCGCCGCAAAATAACACAAATAAATAATGGAGCTTTTCTTGTCCTTGTCTTGTCTCCAGCAACTTCCCGTGAACTCTGTGAAATCCTCAGATCTTAGCAGATAACATATGAAAAGTTACATTATGAGAACGGTCCGCAAGACTGAATAATTTTGTCTCTTGCTGCGCTCTGCAGAGCTTGTGTAACCATTCTGAGATCATATGCCTTTTTGAAGGCAGCACGTTGTCATTGCTGCAGGATATATTATGTATGCTTATTGCATTTTTATGACATCTCTTAAAGATTTTGTGACTTATAAGATTTTTTTTTTTTTCTCCACACAACGCACCCCAACAGAAGTTAAACTTTTTGGGTGAAAGTTCCATTGTTGATATAGGCAGCGTATTTGCATATGAAATCCATGAGAGACTCTGCATTTACTAAGTCTCAGATTATGGCCAGTTCTATGGTAACGAGAGTGACAGAAGAAACAAAGATGGAGCACTGCGAAAAGTTGGTGAAAAATGCCAGTAATTTGGTGCATGATTTTAATGAGAGCACCTTCATTTATATCTTGACATAAATCTACAAAATTGGACAAATTCCATTCAAAGTTATCATCATATTTTTTTTTTGCATTATATCCATTCATCATACATTTGAAATAAGTTTTCAATACCATATATAAATATATTTCATGACGCAGACTTACCACCACTGTTTCTAAATACAAGCTGACTGGAGCAAGCTGATGAATTATGGGATGTACTTTCCCGCAAATACCACCCTTTAGAGCTCTTATGATAAGTGTGCATCAGGCCTGGGTTATGTGTGTTGGGTGTTGGCATTTTGTGCCATCCAGCCGGTGGTGCTTGAATGTGCACTTAAGTGCTAATAACCCGAAATGTGGGCACAAGGACAGGCCCGGCGTGATGCATGTTAATATCAGCCTGCATTTTATTATAGCTGGCCTCTTATGCTTTAATTGAATCTGGTGATGTGTAGCTGTTGAGGTTTAACGTTAGTCAGAGTGTGACAAGTTGCGTCTGTAGCACCGTACCCAGCATTTGGAGCGCCACCCTCCCTGCTGGGCTCCTTTTACAAATATTAGAAATGCATCTTAGTCACGGATTAATTTATGGATGTGAGTAAATTGTTCCTCTCAATTCCTTTTTAATATCTTCCCCTCTAGAAAAAAACACAGCCCACATCACGCCGCCGCCACAATGCTCAGCGGAGGGACCAGAGTGTGTCCCTCAGTGACATTTACGTAAACTGTGCATGTGTGTGAGAGAGCTCTATGGATTGCAATAGGTGTGCATTTTGTGACTCGTTATGCCCCGGTCCGTCTGTGACTGAGCTGTGATGCCTGACAGACGACCACAGCAACGGCCAACATGCAGAAACACATTTTCCACAAATCATATGAGGCACCTACAGTTTACAGCCATGAAATCACCGGCATTGTGTTTTTATTGTCTTATATACTGTATTTAGATTTGTCAAAACCACACTGACATACGTGGAACAAATACCACCCCAGACCGGAAGAAATCACTTTTTTTTTTTCAGCAATGGAAAAACATATCAGCTATGGTGTGTGTTTTGACTACAGCCTCCATGTTGGTGCTCGCTGTGAGGCCTCTCCACGTGATAACCTCTGACTGATGAGCCACAGACACTTAGTTGTTGGAAACTTTCAGAATCTGCATCTCAGGACTACTGGGATATATCCCATTCAGTTTAAAATGGCCGCATATTTCTCTACAACTAGTACAATGTGGGCTTCAGGTACCGCGTGCATGAGTGAGTGTGATGTATGTCTTCACTGGCTTGTTACAACACAGTCATTAACTGTAAGTGCGATTTCGTTTTCCGTACATTTACTTCCCTCTTCACTGGGAATTCCTGCATTTTCTCTTCTCTCCCACCGACATATAAATTGATTAAGCAAACCGAGTCTCGCACCGTCTACCTATGGCTGCATCCTGCCCAATCATCAGTCACTTGGAGAGGGCCATTAAGCACCGTTTCTTCAGCAAACGACCGAGCAGCCACCGGGCCTCGGACACCAGCTGACTCCTCCTCTCCCTGGACTCCCCACCAGCCAGATTGACCTCTCCCTTGGGAGCGAGCGCTGCCAGCTCTCAAAAACTAGCAGCTATAGGAGACAGCTATTCACATTTTCTCTCCACTGTCAAGCGAGCAGAAGCCAGCCTGTGGCTGATATGCACTAGCTTTGTCACATAACTGCATTATGTAGGGTCCCCAAAGGCTACCACACAAAGCAAACACGGCTGTTGCTACTTTCTATAACCGCCTCACCTCATGACTTATGTATTAGCGTTTCCACTGCAGCTTAAGGATCAGATCCCGTAGTGCACTGTCACAGCTTTAGCTCTGCTCGCTAACGTGCCGCAAACCATCCCCTTTGGTAATTTTAATTTCAAAGTCAGGACGTTTACTGTAAATGTGTCTTGACATCACAGACGCCTCATGGATGCCGTTCATGAAACGGGCCTGGATGAGATTGTCGGGCTGTCTGAGACAATAAATATCAGCGCTGAGAGCTAGTAGCATCAGCAGCTGCTGGAGGCGCACCTCTGGATATCTACAGATGCGCACACACACACACACACACACACACACACATGCGCTGTGACATCTCAAAGTCACTGTTAACACTAGCTGGCAGTGTTGAAACTGAAGCATGTCTGTGTGTGTTTCCGACGATGAAAACTTGACTTTTTTTTTCAGGTGTTTTGTGGCGCTGGGGCTGATTATGAACCAGCTTGGGAAAACAGCACAACATGTGTGTCTCCCCCCCCCCCCCCCATTAACTTCACTGCTTCTATAAATCCATATTTTTAAGATTAAGTTTGAATTTTTAATTATTTAAGGGAAATTGAACTCAGAAAATTAATCCCCTCTCAGTTTGTCTCCCAAATTAGCTCTCCTCTGTGTATAGGAAAAAAAGTTACCGGAGTAATAATATCTGAAGATGAGGAAGCTCTTGACTGGTGAAAAAATATAACTTGCAGTTTAACAGATTCATTTTTTTTTTTATGATTCCAACGTGGTCATGCGTTAATTTAGATGGGGCTTGCATCCTGGCCTTTGGTCATAATTAGTGTATAACTTGATTCAGGATAGTCCTCCGATGCCAATTAAAGCCTTGATTGATCCCCTGCTTTCTCCTAATATGCTGGTGGAGAAACTAAAATACCTTAAAAAGACAACAGTGAAAGCTGCTCACAACCACTGACTTAAAGCAGAGGCCGCCAACCACGACTACAAAATCATTAGGTGGTAGGGCTGGGTGATATACTGAATATATGCATTATATCGGTACATTTGACTGCCCGCAATACATAAAATGCTTGTATCGTGCACATTCAAGTATTTGTCACATTAATATGAGCAGCGAGTTCAGGCTCTCCCCAGCTGCTGCTGCTGAAGGGTGAGCAGCAGCTCAGCACGGCTGCACCGCCGCCCTGCATGTGCTGCTCGCAGAGAAATGTACACCGTAGCAAGCAGAGATAAAAAGGAAGAGAACGACTTCCGGTTATGGCTGCCACGTAGGACGGACGTGTCTCGCTCTGCTCTGCTCCTGGAAAAAAAAAATTGGCAAATAACTCTCTCATTTGGGACAGAACGTATCCCAGCATTTGGGCGAGGATATGTCGGCGAAGCCTAAGGCTGGAAAACCAGGAAAAGGAAAAAGCGACGCAGTAAACAAAACTCCATATATGGCGGAGGAGGCTGGCAACGCTGCGATATCTGCGGGGAATGGCGCAGATGCGCTGATGGCTGCCATGAGTTCAATGAGAGCGGACTTTTCCTCTAGATTTGATGGGATTATGACAGCGTTGGAAGGAATAAGAAAGGAATTGGGTGACTGTGTAGAACGAACGGCGCAGATGGAGCAGATGGAGCAGATGGAGCAGATGGAGACGGGTGACGTCTTCTTTAATTGAAGACGTCACCCGTCTTCAATTAAAGGTGCGCACTTTGGAAAAAAAAAATAAATCTCTGGAAGATAATATTTTGGATTTGGAATCTCGGTCGAGACAGAATAATTTGAGGCTGGTGGGTCTTCCAGAGGAATCAGAAGGTCGGGACGTATGTTCCTTTCTGGAAAAGTGGATTCCGGAGGTGCTGGGCAGCGAGGAGTTGCAATCAGCAGTGGTTCTGGAAAAAGCACATCGTATTGGCCCACGGAGAGATAAGGGACCGCCGAGGACCTTAATTATGAAGTTTCTTAGCAACAGAGACAGGATGAAGATCTTCAACGCTGCACGAGCTAAAAAAGGAGAGATTAAACACCAGGACCAGCAGGTGCGGTTCTACCCAGATTTGGCCACAGGAATCCAGCAATTGAGGAAGCAGTTTGATCCCGTACGTAAGGAGCTGCGCAACCTTGGGATTCGTCATGGTGTAATCTATCCTGCGAGACTGCTGACCACGTATGAGGGCAGAACCCACATCTTCAAGACCCCAGAGGAGGCGCAGGAGTTCATCAAGAAGATCAAAGAAGAAGAAGAGACTGGTGGGAGCTAAGCATGAACAAAATATAAGGTAGAATAATTAAGCATTTGCACAGGCATCTGACTGACTTGAAGTAAATAGTAAGTTTACAAAATATAGATTGTATTATATATTAAAAAAAAAACAAAACAAAAACAAAACAAACAAACAAAAAAAAAAACTATGATGTACAAAGTTGTTAAAAATTTTGGAGTTAAGTTGGAAAACTACAGAGGAGAGTTAATGTTACGTCATTAAAAGCAGTAGAGTTAGGGTGATTGGGAGGATGAAGAAGGAATGGCTTAGGCTGTTCCCCGTGGGTGTGGAACGGTCGATGGCTATATCGGGAGACAGAATTTTTCTTTTGATTTTGGGGGGTTTGCCACAAGTGTGGGAAGGGGAAATTTGTTTGTGTGTAGTTTGCAGGATGAATGTTCAACCACTCATGTTTTTGCTTCTCTGTATGAGCATGTTTACACTGCAAGGTAATCCCAAACTCTCTATTGATCATGGACCAAAGTGTTAATCTTAATTTAACTTCATGGAATTGCAGAGGTCTACAAAATTTAAAAAAACTTAAACAAGTTATGAATAAAATAAAGGACATGGGTTCAAGAATTGTGTTTTTACAAGAAACTCATCTGATAGAGGAGGATGTTAAAAGAATTAGGAGTAGATGGCAGGGAAGTGTATTCACCTCTTCATTTTCATCCCGAGCCAGGGGAGTTATGACTCTCATACATAAATCAGTTCCTTTTCAAGTGAAAAATGTAATTGGAGACAAATTTGGAAGATATGTAATCATTCAAGGTTCTTTGCTATTAGAAAATATAAATCTTGTGAACTTATATGGTCCCAATATAGATGATCAGAAGTTCTTTGCTAATTTATTTCTCATCTTATCATCACTTACAGGGCAACATATAATAGCAGGGGATTTTAATTGTACATTGAATCCAGGTGTGGATAGATCAACAGGACTGGATTGTACGCACATTGGATGTAGGATGACGATTAATCATTTTATGAAAGAATTGAGATTGTTAGATATATGGAGAGAAATGAAACCACAAGTTAAAGCCTATTCTTGTTATTCCAGTACCTACAAGACATTCTCACGTATTGATTATTTTTTGATTTCCACAGAATTAAGGTCCAAGATTCAAAACTGCTTTTATGATAACATCGTGATCTCTGATCATGCACCCTGTTGTCTAATATATGTAGATAAAAAATTGTCAAAGGAATCAGGTAGATGGCAATTTCAGCATAAATGGCTTCAGGATGAGGAATTTGTCAAGTATATAGAAAAACAGATAGACGAGTTCTTTGACATCAATACTACACAAACATCAGCATGTGTAAAGTGGGAGGCTTTCAAAGCTTTTATTAGGGGACATATTATTAGTTATACAGGATCAAAATCTAAGAAGACTCGAGAGGAGAGAGCTAAATTGGAACATAAAATAAAAAGTCTTCAGGAAAAAGTGTATGCAGGAAGTGACCCAAGGTTGGAGAATGAATTACTGATTTTGAGAGCTGAATACGACAAAAAATCAGCGAATAGAGCTGCCTCGAGTCTTCTAAGATTGAAACAATCTTTTTATGAACAAGGTGAAAAATCAGGAAAATTATTAGCATGGCAGATTAAACAATTGGAAATTAAAACACCAATTACCAGTATTATAAGTAATGGACAGGTAGTTATAGATCCTTTAGAAATTAATAGAGCCTTTAGAGATTACTATGAAAAATTATATGATACCAAAAATGAACCTGATTTAACAAAACTAAATGGGTTTTTGAACGAACTATCTATACCGTGTATACCAAATGAAAACAGGGAGATATTGGAGTCTAAAATTAGTCAAGAAGAAGTTGGGCTAGCCATTGATAATATGAAATCAGGAAAAAGTGCAGGACCAGATGGTCTTCCAGTTGACCTTTATAAAAAATTTAAGAATAAATTAATAAAACCTTTTTTGGAAATGGTTTTAGAAGCATTTCAAAATAATAATTTACCATCATACATAAATAATGCCTTAATTATACTGCTGCCAAAACCAGGTAAGCCCTCTAATAAATGTGAAAATATGAGACCAATAAGCCTATTAAACGCCGACCTTAAGATAATCTGTAAAATTTTAGCAAGACGAATACAAGAAATTTTACCAAATATTATTAATCGAGATCAGAATGGCTTTATAAAGGGTAGACAAGGCTTCCATAATGTAAGAAGACTATTTAATATTATTTATTTTAATAAAGAAGCACCGGATACAGCTCTCCTATCATTGGACGCCGAAAAGGCCTTTGATAGAGTTGAATGGCCCTTTCTTTTTGAAGTCCTACAAAGGTTTGGACTTGGAAATAATTTCATAAAATGGGTTCAAATAATATACAATAATGCTACAGCAGAAATCCTAACAAATAACAATATTTCAAAACCAATAAAAATCAATAGAGGATGTCGACAAGGCTGTCCACTCTCACCTTTACTGTTTACTATGGCAATTGAACCTTTAGCGATAGCGATACGTTTACATTCACAAATATATGGAATTAAAGTTGGGCCAACAGAACATAAAATCTCCCTGTACGCCGATGATATAATTTTGTTTATGTCGAATCTAAAAAAATCAATTCCAACCTTGTTGAATTTAATAAAGAATTTTGGGGAAATATCAGGATATAAAATAAATAAAACTAAATCTTCAATATTAATGCTAAATGAGACCCAGAGAAATTACCCAGCCCCTGAGGCAAATCAATTCAATGTTGTAAATCAGTTTAAATATTTAGGAATCCAAATTATGCCTAAGCTAGAATCAGTCGCCAGCGTCAACTATGAAGCCTTAATGTCAGATATCAATGAGTTAACTCAGAGATGGATGTCACTACCAATGTCGATGATCGGGAGAATCAATATACTTAAAAGTAATATTTTACCTAAAATACTTTATTTATTTCAATACATTCCCTTATCACCACCTTTAGATCTATTCTCAAGAATAAAAAAAAAGTTAGTGGAATTTATATGGAACAACAGGAGGGCTAGATTACGTCTGTCTTTATTATATTTACCATTTGATCGTGGAGGTCTGAAATGTCCAAATTTTATGTTGTATTATTGGTCGGCACAACTGAGGTCTATGACATATTATTTTTCATCAAATGATCTTCCTCACTGGACTGAAATGGAATCATACAATTTACCTTTACCTCTTCCCATATTCATATACTCAGATTCGGCAAAAAAATTACAAAAACAAGTTAAAAATCCATTTGTAAAGCATATGATCAAAATATGGTGTGAAGCTAAAAACTATTTAAAAGAACCACAGTTATTGTCACAATTTAGTCCAATATGGGGTAATCAATATTTTAAACCAGGGAGAGCGGACGCTGTATTTAAAGTATGGAATTTAAAAGGGATACAAAAGATTCAGGATTTATATTTGCCATGTGCAGACAACATAATGTCTTTTGAAGAGCTGAGGATCAAATTTAATCTCAATAGAACACATTTTTTTAAATATCTTCAACTTAGAAACTTTATTCGATCAAATCAAAATAAAGCTCTCACTCGACCTATTTATTCATCCTTGGAAAAAATGATGATGAAAGATAGTAAAAGAAAGGGTATTATTTCAGAGTTTTATAACTCATTGACACTATCTTCAAGTGAAAATTCACTGAAAAGATTAAACTACTGGAAAGAAGATCTGCAAATTGAAATTTCAGAGGAACAATGGGAATTGGCTTGTACAGAAGCTCAAACCAAATCAATAAATGCACGCCTTAAATTGATACATTTCAAATGGTTAATGCGGATGTATGTTACACCGGAGGAGTTAAATAGATATAACAAAAATATACCAGATACATGCACAAAGTGCATGGAAAGTAAAGGAACCCTATTTCATTGTTTATGGGAATGTAGATTAATAAGAATGTTTTGGGAAGAGGTGAGGGTAACAATTGAAAAAATAATCTCAAAACAAATCATACTGAATCCTAAACTGTTTTTGTTGGGTCTGTACCCAGAAAAGCATAATTTTAATAAAAGTGAAAGAACATTCATAGACCTCAGTTTGCTTAATGCCAAAAAATGTATTGCACTATTATGGAAAAAGACTCATAGACCAGATGTGACTCAGTGGTTAAGACAGATGTTAACAAACCTTCCATTAGAAAGAATAACATATATACTGAAATCAAAGGAAATTGTGTTTGAGAATATATGGAGACCTTTTATTGATTATGTAAAAAATTTAAACATAACTCTTGAAGAAGAAGGTGAATGATGTGTGTGGACCTTGTAAATTCCAAACTGGTGAACATAATATGTATACTTATGTATTGGATTGTCTAGACTAAACAGAGGAGCATTGTTGAAGACTTGATTTTGTTGGTGGTTGTTGGTGTTTTTAGTGCATTTTTTTTTTTTTGTAGTACTTTAGCGTTAGTGTTTGATTGTTTGTATCATGTTTGTTAAAAAAAAAAAGGTTCAATAAAGATATTGTGGAAAAAAAAAAGGAAGAGAACAGAATAAAAGCAGGCTTTCCTTAAGTTCAGGAAGTGAAGGGGGGGGGCAATAGAAGAGAAACATTTCTAGCCTGAACTCTGTAGGTGTAAAATCAAGCTCACTTATCAAGCAAACTTCCGTAATAAGAGATCCTATCCGGTTGCAAGACCAACCACCACCCCACTGTGGTGCTCAAAGGCACCTCAGTGGGGCTTAGGCAAACACTGCTGCATTATCTGTCCCACCCAGATCTTATCCTGCCTGGCCGGGGATTGAACCAGCGACCCTCCGCTCACCAGTCCACATCTCTAACCACTAGGCCACCACTGCTCCAACTATATATACAATTTCAAATAAAAATGTAAGTAAAACCAAATTTTAAGGGACATTCAGTACACACTGCATCTGCGCCAGTGCAGGTGTAGTGTGGCTGACTGCTAATCGGCAGCTCAGGGGTTCGATTCCCGCTTTGTCTGCACGTCGAAGTGTCCTTGAGCAAGACACTGAACCTCCGGTTGCTCCTGGTGGGTCAGGCCAGCGCCGGCGCATGGCAGCTCCACCGCCGTCAGCGTGTGAATGCGTGTGTCAGTGGCATCACTGTGGCGGTCCCAGTTTTTCAGTTCAGCTCAGTGTGCCAGCTTGCTTAATTGTGTAACGTGTAGGGTTGGACCCCACTGTTCGTTTAGTAGTTCTAGTATTCAGGTTCCAGTAGTTCTATTGATTTACCATTTAGAAATCGAACAAATTTACCAAGCAATCTTCACATTTATTAGAATCTCACAAATTCACAAGAAAATACTGTCAATTTCATGATAAACTTACAAAGTTTACCAAAGTGTCACAAATTTGTATGAATAGATTTGCAAATGTAGCAGGAAAAAATGACAAAAAAAGGTCAAATTCATGAAAGATTTTTTTTTTAATTTACAAGAAAACCTGTGAACTTAAGAAAGAAATATTTTTAAAATTTTAAAAGTAGAAAATGTATATCTATAAGAAATATAAATTTACAAGATAAAAACATCTGAGTGAGGAAAAAATGAAGATAACGGTTGCAGACTTGCTTGAAAAAGTCACAAATTTATTAGAAAAGTCACATTATGGAAAACCATTGATACTGACGCAGTTAAAAGAAAGACGGAACAGAACATCTGGATATTCCCTCAGGATTGCTCTCAAATATTCAACCCCAAAACTGGTATTTAGGACAGCCCTAGCAAGATGGCAACACCTGGACACCCAAACTTGACGCTTCACGACAGCATTCGACAAACTGCAGGGCGGACATCATGGCGGCTGCATCCACCTTTCCCACGCTTTCACCCAGGCAGACTGAACGAAACTTGAAATCCAAACTCTACACTAATACCTGCGCTGAATAACTCATTTTCACAGTGACATTTCCTGCAGCTGGATTTTCATTTATTTCAAAGTCAATGGCCTTCCTCTCAAAGACCTTGATTCCCTTTTTTTCCACAGGATTCCTCAAAATCTTGAATGTCACACCCAAGTGCTCTCAGCATACTTAGCAGCCAAACAGTCAAACGAGGTGAAGGAGTGCATACTTCTCTTACAGGGCTCATTGAAGCGAATTGGTAAACAGGTCCCTGCCCGCCCATTGACTTTGCCGCCATGTGGAGGAGTCAGATTGCGGCGGCGCTTCCAGTCGGATCAAACTGTTGAGAGAGGTGGCAGTCTTGCTGCTGACATGCGCCGCTGCACTCTCCTTGACTCACTGGCAGAGTACTCTATATGTATGGAAATGAGCCGTAATCACCATAATATGTGTCCCATCTCTTGTATTTTATAATGGTGTCGTTATACTTTTTGCCAGCATGATGCCCGCCCCACCCCACCCCATCTCCTTCCTCACACTGGTGTTCCTTGCCTTCACCATCTCTTGCTGCCTTCCTCCCATGGCTTCAGTTATCCTTGTTTTTTTTTCTTCCTCCTTCTATCACTCCTTCTAGCTCATTTACACTCTCACTCATCCAGATGACAGGAACAGGTGCACCATTAATTATGCTTTAAAGTCTATCTCCTTTGTGCTCCACTTTCTTTCCTGCTTATCTTTGTGCACTTGCAAATGCTTTGCCAAACTGCACCTAAATCTTTGCACATTCTCAACTTGCGCTTTATAGCTTTTGGAATATACTTCATCCTCTATGGCACCGACATCCCCCCCACCAAATTTATATATATATATATGTACGGTGTGTGTGTGTGTGTGTGTGTGTGTGTGTGTGTGTGTGTGAGTGTGTGTACAGCGGTGAAAATAATTATTGAACACGTCAACATTTTTCTCATTAAACATATTTGATGGAGCCATTGGCCTCAGATTTTCACGAGATTCCAGTAACATCCCAAGTAATCCAAACATACAAAGAAATCAAGGCAACTGTGTTCACAAAAGAAGCTATATTTAATAAAGTGGAATGACACAGGGAATAAGTATTGGATACATGAAGGAAAAGAGGTGCAAAAAGGCACAGAAAGCCAAGAAACCAGCTGAAATCCATCAGAATTTAGGGAGCCATCCCATCCCCCATCAGTGCAAATTAATTTCAGCTGGTTAAGTCCTGACTGAATAGCCTTTAAAAAGGTCTGTGAATATGCCGGTTATGGCTGCCACGTAGGACGGACGTGTCTCGCTCTGCTCTGCTCCTGGAGAAAAAAAATCGGCAAATAACTCTCTCATTTGGGACAGAACGTATCCCAGCGTTTGGGCGAGGATATGTCGGCGAAGCCTAAGGCTGGAAAACCAGGAAAAGGAAAAAGCGAGCCGCCGAAACAGTCCAAATTAACGGACTTTCAGGTCTGTGACGCAGCAAACAGGGCTCCATATATGGCGGAGGAGGCTGGCAACGCTGCGATTTCTGCGGGGAATGGCGCAGATGCGCTGATGGCTGCCATGAGTTCAATGAGAGCGGACTTTTCCTCTAGATTTGATGGGATTATGACAGCGTTGGAAGGAATAAGAAAGGAATTGGGTGACTGTGTAGAACGAACGGCGCAGATGGAGCTCCGTCTCGCTAGTGCTGAAGATGACGTCACCCGTCTTCAATTAAAGGTGCGCACTTTGGAAAAAAAAAATAAATCTCTGGAAGATAATATTTTGGATTTGGAATCTCGGTCGAGACAGAATAATTTGAGGCTGGTGGGTCTTCCAGAGGAATCAGAAGGTCGGGACGTATGTTCCTTTCTGGAAAAGTGGATTCCGGAGGTGCTGGGCAGCGAGGAGTTGCAATCAGCAGTGGTTCTGGAAAAAGCACATCGCATTGGCCCACGGAGAGATAAGGGACCGCCGAGGACCTTAATTATGAAGTTTCTTAACAACAGAGACAGGATGAAGATCTTCAACGCTGCACGAGCTAAAAAAGGAGAGATTAAACACCAGGACCAGCAGGTGCGGTTCTACCCAGATTTGGCCACAGGAATCCAGCAATTGAGGAAGCAGTTTGATCCCGTACGTAAGGAGCTGCGCAACCTTGGGATTCGTCATGGTGTAATCTATCCTGCGAGACTGCTGACCACGTATGAGGGCAGAACCCACATCTTCAAGACCCCAGAGGAGGCGCAGGAGTTCATCAAGAAGATCAAAGAAGAAGAAGAGACTGGTGGGAGCTAAGCATGAACAAAATATAAGGTAGAATAATTAAGCATTTGCACAGGCATCTGACTGACTTGAAGTAAATAGTAAGTTTACAAAATATAGATTGTATTATATATTTAAAAAAAAACAAAACAAAAACAAAACAAACAAACAAAAAAAAAACTATGATGTACAAAGTTGTTAAAAATTTTGGAGTTAAGTTGGAAAACTACAGAGGAGAGTTAATGTTACGTCATTAAAAGCAGTAGAGTTAGGGTGATTGGGAGGATGAAGAAGGAGTGGCTTAGGCTGTTCCCCGTGGGTGTGGAACGGTCGATGGCTATATCGGGAGACAGAATTTTTCTTTTGATTTTGGGGGGTTTGCCACAAGTGTGGGAAGGGGAAATTTGTTTGTGTGTAGTTTGTAGGATGAATGTTCAACCACTCATGTTTTTGCTTCTCTGTATGAGCATGTTTACACTGCAAGGTAATCCCAAACTCTCTATTGATCATGGACCAAAGTGTTAATCTTAATTTAACTTCATGGAATTGCAGAGGTCTACAAAATTTAAAAAAACTTAAACAAGTTATGAATAAAATAAAGGACATGGGTTCAAGAATTGTGTTTTTACAAGAAACTCATCTGATAGAGGAGGATGTTAAAAGAATTAGGAGTAGATGGCAGGGAAGTGTATTCACCTCTTCATTTTCATCCCGAGCCAGGGGAGTTATGACTCTCATACATAAATCAGTTCCTTTTCAAGTGAAAAATGTAATTGGAGACAAATTTGGAAGATATGTAATCATTCAAGGTTCTTTGCTATTAGAAAATATAAATCTTGTGAACTTATATGGTCCCAATATAGATGATCAGAAGTTCTTTGCTAATTTATTTCTCATCTTATCATCACTTACAGGGCAACATATAATAGCAGGGGATTTTAATTGTACATTGAATCCAGGTGTGGATAGATCAACAGGACTGGATTGTACGCACATTGGATGTAGGATGACTATTAATCATTTTATGAAAGAATTGAGATTGTTAGATATATGGAGAGAAATGAAACCACAAGTTAAAGCCTATTCTTGTTATTCCAGTACCTACAAGACATTCTCACGTATTGATTATTTTTTGATTTCCACAGAATTAAGGTCCAAGATTCAAAACTGCTTTTATGATAACATCGTGATCTCTGATCATGCACCCTGTTGTCTAATATATGTAGATAAAAAATT
The DNA here is from genome assembly GCA_020510985.1 of Pholidichthys leucotaenia. NCBI lineage: Eukaryota > Metazoa > Chordata > Actinopteri > Cichliformes > Pholidichthyidae > Pholidichthys > Pholidichthys leucotaenia. The sequence goes on along the minus strand of CM035845.1, from coordinate 31,270,973 downwards.
GACAAAGGAATCAGGTAGATGGCAATTTCAGCATAAATGGCTTCAGGATGAGGAATTTGTCAAGTATATAGAAAAACAGATAGACGAGTTCTTTGACATCAATACTACACAAACATCAGCATGTGTAAAGTGGGAGGCTTTCAAAGCTTTTATTAGGGGGCATATTATTAGTTATACAGGATCAAAATCTAAGAAGACTCGAGAGGAGAGAGCTAAATTGGAACATAAAATAAAAAATCTTCAGGAAAAAGTGTATGCAGGAAGTGACCCAAGGTTGGAGAATGAATTACTGATTTTGAGAGCTGAATACGACAAAAAATCAGCGAATAGAGCTGCCTCGAGTCTTCTAAGATTGAAACAATCTTTTTATGAACAAGGTGAAAAATCAGGAAAATTATTAGCATGGCAGATTAAACAATTGGAAATTAAAACACCAATTACCAGTATTATAAGTAATGGACAGGTAGTTATAGATCCTTTAGAAATTAATAGAGCCTTTAGAGATTACTATGAAAAATTATATGATACCAAAAATGAACCTGATTTAACAAAACTAAATGGGTTTTTGAACGAACTATCTATACCGTGTATTCCAAATGAAAACAGGGAGATATTGGAGTCTAAAATTAGTCAAGAAGAAGTTGGGCTAGCCATTGATAATATGAAATCAGGAAAAAGTGCAGGACCAGATGGTCTTCCAGTTGACCTTTATAAAAAATTTAAGAATAAATTAATAAAACCTTTTTTGGAAATGGTTTTAGAAGCATTTCAAAATAATAATTTACCATCATACATAAATAATGCCTTAATTATACTGCTGCCAAAACCAGGTAAGCCCTCTAATAAATGTGAAAATATGAGACCAATAAGCCTATTAAACGCCGACCTTAAGATAATCTGTAAAATTTTAGCAAGACGAATACAAGAAATTTTACCAAATATTATTAATCGAGATCAGAATGGCTTTATAAAGGGTAGACAAGGCTTCCATAATGTAAGAAGACTATTTAATATTATCTATTTTAATAAAGAAGCACCGGATACAGCTCTCCTATCATTGGACGCCGAAAAGGCCTTTGATAGAGTTGAATGGCCCTTTCTTTTTGAAGTCCTACAAAGGTTTGGACTTGGAAATAATTTCATAAAATGGGTTCAAATAATATACAATAATGCTACAGCAGAAATCCTAACAAATAACAATATTTCAAAACCAATAAAAATCAATAGAGGATGTCGACAAGGCTGTCCACTCTCACCTTTACTGTTTACTATGGCAATTGAACCTTTAGCGATAGCGATACGTTTACATTCACAAATATATGGAATTAAAGTTGGACCAACAGAACATAAAATCTCCCTGTACGCCGATGATATAATTTTGTTTATGTCGAATCTAAAAAAATCAATTCCAACCTTGTTGAATTTAATAAAGAATTTTGGGGAAATATCAGGATATAAAATAAATAAAACTAAATCTTCAATATTAATGCTAAATGAGACCCAGAGAAATTACCCAGCCCCTGAGGTAAATCAATTCAATGTTGTAAATCAGTTTAAATATTTAGGAATCCAAATTATGCCTAAGCTAGAATCAGTCGCCAGTGTCAACTATGAAGCCTTAATGTCAGATATCAGTGAGTTAACTCAGAGATGGATGTCACTACCAATGTCTATGATCGGGAGAATCAATATACTTAAAAGTAATATTTTACCTAAAATACTTTATTTATTTCAATACATTCCCTTATCACCACCTTTAGATCTATTCTCAAGAATAAAAAAAAAGTTAGTGGAATTTATATGGAACAACAGGAGGGCTAGATTACTTCTGTCTTTATTATATTTACCATTTGATCGTGGAGGTCTGAAATGTCCAAATTTTATGTTGTATTATTGGTCGGCACAACTGAGGTCTATGACATATTATTTTTCATCAAATGATCTCCCTCACTGGACTGAAATGGAATCATACAATTTACCTTTACCTCTTCCCATATTCATATACTCAGATTCGGCAAAAAAATTACAAAAACAAGTTAAAAATCCATTTGTAAAGCATATGATCAAAATATGGTGTGAAGCTAAAAACTATTTAAAAGAACCACAGTTATTGTCACAATTTAGTCCAATATGGGGTAATCAATATTTTAAACCAGGGAGAGCGGACGCTGTATTTAAAGTATGGAATTTAAAAGGGATACAAAAGATTCAGGATTTATATTTGCCATGTGCAGACAACATAATGTCTTTTGAAGAGCTGAGGATCAAATTTAATCTCAATAGAACACATTTTTTTAAATATCTTCAACTTAGAAACTTTATTCGATCAAATCAAAATAAAGCTCTCACTCGACCTATTTATTCATCCTTGGAAAAAATGATGATGAAAGATAGTAAAAGAAAGGGTATTATTTCAGAGTTTTATAACTCATTGACACTATCTTCAAGTGAAAATTCACTGAAAAGATTAAACTACTGGAAAGCAGATCTGCAAATTGAAATTTCAGAGGAACAATGGGAATTGGCTTGTACAGAAGCTCAAACCAAATCAATAAATGCACGCCTTAAATTGATACATTTCAAATGGTTAATGCGGATGTATGTTACACCGGAGGAGTTAAATAGATATAACAAAAATATACCAGATACATGCACAAAATGCATGGAAAGTAAAGGAACCCTATTTCATTGTTTATGGGAATGTAGATTAATAAGAATGTTTTGGGAAGAGGTGAGGGTAACAATTGAAAAAATAATCTCAAAACAAATCATATTGAATCCTAAACTGGTTTTGTTGGGTCTGTACCCAGAAAAGCATAATTTTAATAAAAGTGAAAGAACATTCATAGACCTCAGTTTGCTTAATGCCAAAAAATGTATTGCACTATTATGGAAAAAGACTCATAGACCAGATGTGACTCAGTGGTTAAGACAGATGTTAACAAACCTTCCATTAGAAAGAATAACATATATACTGAAATCAAAGGAAATTGTGTTTGAGAATATATGGAGACCTTTTATTGATTATGTAAAAAATTTAAACATAACTCTTGAAGAAGAAGGTGAATGATGTGTGTGGACCTTGTAAATTCCAAACTGGTGAACATAATATGTATACTTATGTATTGGATTGTCTAGACTAAACAGAGGAGCATTGTTGAAGACTTGATTTTGTTGGTGGTTGTTGGTGTTTTTAGTGCATTTTTTTTTTTTTGTAGTACTTTAGTGTTAGTGTTTGATTGTTTGTATCATGTTTGTTAAAAAAAAAAGGTTCAATAAAGATATTGTGGAAAAAAAAAAAAAGGTCTGTGAAAATCAGATTGTCACACCACAAAGAATTCATGATGGGCAGAAGCAAAGAGCTCTCTCTAGATCTTTGCAGCCTTATTGTTGCAAAACATAATGATGGCATTGGTTACAGGCACATTTCTAAACTGCTGTTCCAGTGAGCACTGTTGCAGCCATCATTCAGAAGTGGAAAGAACATCATTTTACCATAAACCGGCCACGACCAGGAGCTCCTCACAAGATTTCTGACAGAGGAGTCACAAGAATTATCAGAAGAGTTATCCAACAGCCAAAGACAACTCGTGGAGAGCTCCAGAAAGACCTGGACTTAGCAGATACTGCTTTTTCAAACAAACAATAAGTAATTCACTCAACCAACATTGGCTCTATGCCCACTCACCTCCCAAGATCCCACTGCTGAAGAAAAAGCTCATTTAACGTTTGCTGCACAACATTTGGGCAAGCAAGTAAAATGCTGGGAGAATATCGTCTGGTCAGATGAGACCAAAATTGAACTTTTTGGATGCCACAATGCACAGCATGTTTGGAGGAGAAATGGCAGTGCACATCAGCCCCAAAACACCATAACAACAGTGAAGCTTGGAGGTAGGAGCATCATGGTGTGTGGGTGTTTTTCAGCACATGGTACAGGCAGACTTCATATAATTGAAGGATGGATGAATGGACAAATGTAAAGAGACATCATTGATAAGAACCTGTTGCCATCTGCCAAGATACTGAAGATGAAACGAGGGTGGACATTTCAGCAAGACAATTATCCCAAACACACAACCAAGGAAACTCTCAACTGGCTCCAGAGAAGGAAAATAAAGCTGCTAGAATGGCCCAGTCAGTCACCTGACCTGAATCCAATTGAAAATCTATGAAACGAACTGAAGATCAGAGTTCATAGAAGACACCCACGGAACCTTCAAGATTTGAAGAGAGTTTGTGTGGAAGAATGGGCTAAAATCACTCCTGAGCAATGCCTGTACCTAGTTTCTCCATACAGGAGGTGTCTGGAAGCTGTTGTTACAAACAAAGGCTTTTCTATTTATTGATTTGTTTGTCAGGGACAATGCAAAAAACATTGCGACCAGTTAAAAGTAACACATCACAGATGCATTGCATATAAGATTTCTAGCCGAGGCTAATTTGCAATCTCAGTCCCTGGTTAGGCTTTTCTACTATAAAATGATCAAAAATACATCACTAAGTCAACACATCAATATAACATTTACGTATGTACAATCTAAAACATCAAAGAACATGTTCATAGTCCATAATTCACAATCAATGATCACAAATTTGTTTTTGTTTCAGCCAAATTTTCACCTTTTCATTAAATATTTCAAGGTCAGTTAGTGTTTTCATTTCTTTTGGTAGGGCATTCCAAAAATTAATCCATTTAACTGAAAAAGATGACTGACCAAAAGTACTAAATATTAAATGAATTTCACTAAACATGCTCAATACTTAGCCCCTGTGTCATTCCACTTTATTAAATATAACTTCTTTTGTGAACACAGTTGCCTTGATTTCTTTGTATGTATTGATTACTTGGGTTGTTACTGCTATCTAGTGAAAATCTCAGGTCTATGACATGAAATATGACAGAAATATGTTTGATGAGAAAAATGTTGACATGTTCAGTACTTATTTTCACCACTGTATATTTGCATATGGAATCTGTTTCTAGGCCTGTTGGTTGAAGATTACAGCTTAATTATTTCATTATCATGAGACATCAAGCTGCTTTCACATGATCATGCCTATCTCATTATCTCCAGACAGCAAATTATGATTTCGTGGTGCTCGTGATTCCTAGATAACAATGTAATTTGGTTGTTATCTCAAGGCATCAAACATTATTCCCTCACAGGCTTGACAAATATTTCATTATTTTGAGATAACAAATGTGCGGTTTTGCAAAGATCTAGCTTTGCCTCACTGGTTGTTGTTTGAAAGTCTGTCCAAATCCGCTTATCCTCATGAAAGGGACACGGTCAGAGGATAAGATCAGAGTAGATTATGTTTTAAAAATGTAATCATAAAGCAGTGGGAATTAACCCCACAGTGAAATAAACCCTGCTGGATACAACCAATGGTATCCAAAAAGAGGAATGGAGCTGAGTCAAACAAAACAGAGTGATAATAAGTTCTTAATTCTGTCATTTTAAAGTCCCCCCTCCCCCTCCCCCCATCCTGTCAAACAGCTAGGTGGGCAGAACAGAAATCTGCTTCCCTTATTGTGCCTAACAGATTTACTTTGCCAAAAGGAGCTTTATACAGTACAGCACCTATCTATGTAATGTATATTATTTAGACTCCTCTTGTAATAACTTTTAATACTTTATTTAAATTGCTTTACCCATGATAGACCTGACCGGGGTTGGGAGGGGGAAATAAAAGAGAGAGGAAAAAACAGAAAAAAACCAAACAAACTGACACAACTGAAACAAGCAGAAGACAAATTGTTTCTTCTTCTGAAAAGCTCTCATCACGAGTCTGGTATCTGCACCTGTAAAAGAACGTGTGTGTGTGTGTGTGCGCACGCGCACGTGCGTGCATATGTGTGCATGTGTGTGTATGAGAGTGCACTCAAAATGAGTGTCTGTGTGTGTGTGGTTTGCCAGGAAACACACAAAGAGGGCAGCAGGTCACAGCAAACCCCCCCCCCCCCCCCGGAAACCCCAAGCAAGCAAGACAGCACCACCAACCCCCACACAACAAAAATGTGCCGAAGCCAGCAAGCCCCAGGACAGCTATGCAACTGCCCCAGGAGGGACGGCTGAGGGAGGCCGGCGTGGTGCTCCCCCGGACCAGCACGCCCACTTCAGCAGAGCCAACACCAGCCCCGGGGCCTCAGGCGCCACAAGGCTAATGCCTTCCCACGGGGGCAGAAACTGGCACGCAACCCCCAGACCCCCCCCTTCCCCCTTCACACACACACACACACACACACAGCAGACCTTCACTCACCACAGCGCCCCCAACACACACCCCGGGAGCCCCCACGCCCCCCACGCCCAAGGAAGATGGCAGAAAGGTGCGGGGAGCCCCACGGGGGCCAGCCCCTCATCCAAGGAAACCCATGTGGCAGGAGGTACCACACTCATTGAAGATGCTAAGATTTTCATTGGGAGTGACTAGGATGGACAAGATTAGAAATGAGTTTATCAGAGGGACACCTCAGGTTGAGCGGTTTGGAGACAAAGAAAGAGAGACAAGGCTGAGATGGTTTGGACATGTGCAGAGCAGGGATAGTGGATATATTGGACAAAGGATGTTGAAGATGGAGCTGACAGGCAGGAGGAAAAGAGGAAAACCACAGAGAAGATTCATGGATGTAGTGAAGGAGGACATGGAGAGGGTTGGTGTCACAGAGGGAGATGCAAGGGACAGGATGAGATGGAGGAAGATGATCCGCTGTGGCGACCCCTAAAGGCAGCAGCCGAAAGAAGAAGAAGGAGGAATAAAAGGAACTTATATATCCTAAACCAGGCCACCCAGGTCAGAGATTTGTGGAGAGACATCTCCCATGTTGGTATGCAGTCTGCCATAGGTGGAGATGGCGTTACATGTTGTGAACCCGATTACCTCATATCAGCTCTCATCAGTTGCCGTTTAATGGCAAACCCTAATGTTTTACAGTCTTTCCACCTTGTAATTCGTCTCTGCTTGAGTGTCTTTACTGTGTGGTGCCTGTATCATTAACATATTATAGGTAAATTACAGTGGTCACACTGGAAAATAATGTGGTTTTTGGACAGTGAAAATATAGGAGGGAGAAAAGTTCACTCAACATATAAATGTTTGCATACACTGTAAAAAAAATTAAAGTCTTTAAAAAAATAAAGGTAAACTTCTGCAGTAAGATTTTTTTATTCTTCTCAGTGGTTTCCCTGTTATCGTCTGAAGTTATATTCTGCTGCTCTATTTTGTTCTGCTCACTACTGATAATTCTTCACTCACCAATGCAAACTTTTTTGTTCACTAAATGATGTTCACAGAAACACAAAAAGTTTTTATTTCTTGAAAAGAACTCTAGCATTACTTTTTTTCTGTAGAAGTTTGCCTTAAATTCTTTAATATTATCTAAAAAAAAAAAAAAAAAGCTTTACAGTGTACACCTAAACACCGTAAAACTTCCCTGTGATCAGGAAGATGTCAGGAGTGATTCCAGTGAGTCAGCCATATTAACATAGTTTTATATTCATGCTTTTCTAAAAATAGTGTTATTTATTGATATATATGCTAATCTAATTTCATCAATGTCACAACTTCTGAACGTCAGAGCAGACACAACCTTGCCTACCATCTCTGAATTTGTACTCTAACAATCCGCACACTTACAACGATAACAGAAATGTCTCTTTTTATGGGTGACTAAAACTGACAAGAAAGAAAGAAAGAAAGAATTGTAAGTGAAAGCAAAAATGGAAATCCAAGATTATAAGAAATAGATTTGAATTGCAAAGTAAATAGTGAAATGAACAAATTAAATATGACATTATTACTGAGTGTCCACAGATCCTTAAAAAATTCTTAACATTTTTTTTAATCCAAAGGCCTCAATTATCCTTAATAACGACCATAACTCCTACAGTAGTTACTGCATATTTTCTTATGCTGTGAGGTGATTTTTTTGTCTTGATTTTTGTTATTTTGTATTTAATTCTGCAATTTTACTGTTTTTGTATTTGAACATAATGAAAAGTAAAATGAGGGGGATGAATGAGAATCATGTCATTTCAAGTTTTTACAAGTTTTTCTTGTACATTTGTGGTTTTTCCTTGTAAATGTAAATTAGCCTTTTTTCTGAAAATTTAAGACTTTTGTAACTTTTTCCCATTAAATGAAGACCTTTGGTTGTATGTAAAGTTTGACTAGTTTTACTAGAATAACATACTACCTGGTGGCAACACTGATCCTGTGCAGTTACAGTTTGAAAGTGAATCAGATTGATGTCCCAGTATCTGGAATTTGCAGTTTCCATTATCTTAAAGGCCAAAAAACTGCAAAATGGTGTTATTATGGAATATGTCCATGGGTCACATGTATGCCATCAAAACATTCACTTCACACAGAACTACACACTATTTTCATTGAAAACCCTTAAAGGCCAAATGTCACGTAACAGGGTACTTTAAATATCTTGAAACTAGATATAAAAGGGAACCGATCCGTTCGGGTCTTGGTGCATATGCTTCAGTAACAACGGAATATTCGTTAATTTAAAACTGCCGCGCTTGGCCTGACACGGCCCCTGGAATCGCCTGGGGAAGAAGGCGGAAGTGACGAAATCGATTGTACCCTAGTTTGATGCTTGGGGTATTTCAATTGATTGTTTATATGGAGACTGGAAGGTTGAAGTGAGCAACAAGAAAGAAAAAATTGGATATTTCACCCATACCTTAAAACGGGACTATCAGCGACAGCTGGGTAATAAGGGACACTTCTCTGGGAAATGTTTTCATACCTGTCAAGTGAGACGTTTTCGCCGTACTTCAACACCGTAAAAAGCGGCTATAAGGGACGGCGGAGCAACAAGGGACACCTCTCTGGGAAATGCCCCAAATGCAACTCGTGTTGTTATTGTCAAATATTTTAAGGATTCATGGATATTTGACAATAACAACACAACTCAGCGTCCGGCGCAAAATAAAAAAAAAAGCAGAATTCTGTATTTGTAAGGCGATCTCTCTGTTCCGCAACCGCTGCACAGCTGAAAGTGTTAAACCATTGTCCTAATGACTTCTCATTGTAGTGAGAATAGCTCCCGCTGAGCGATCTGCCCGCCCCGACAATCAGACTAATGATGGAGTCCACACTTCGAACAGTAGTGATAATAGCTCCCGCTGAGCGATCTGCCCACCACGGCCATCAGACTGATTGAGTCCACACTTCTCATTGTAGTGATAATAGCTCCCGCTGAGCCATCTGCCAGCACCAGCTGTGGGGGATCACACACAGGACGTGCTCCTCAACACACTCAATTTTTTTTCACGTATATTTTTCTTTTGGGCGTACAGAAATGGCAATACGCCCGTTTTTGCTAAAATTGCATTTTCCCCGTATTTTCCTTAAAATATTTGACAATAACAACACGAACTACATTTAAAACATTTCCCAGAAAAGTGTCCACCACCACTCCGCCGTCCCCCACAGCCGCGCTTGGCACCAAAATACGGCGAAAACGTCTCACTTGACAGGTATGCGCCTCCATTTTCATATTGATCTGGTCAATTTCTTGACAGCAGCGGCTCTCCTCCACTGTAATAATAATGGCTTCCGAAAAATCGCCCTCGACAGACCCCCTTCGGCTTCGCAATTCTGGAGGCGATTAATGTCCAGTTCAATGACATTTTCCACTGGTTCTGCTCTCTGGTCATCGTTGGAACTGTTGTCATCAGACAAAGCATCTGATTCCGTCTCGGACGGCTCGAACCTGTAAGATTCTATGCCTCTGTCACTGTCTGAACCACTGACAAAAAAAAAGACAAAAAAAAAAGACAAAACTAAACTAATTTGTTCACAATCGCTGTCACTTTCCGTCATGATTGTCCAATGTTGATAAGTGTGAATGTGGATAGGCAGGGCAGCCAGGGTACAACTGGTGATGTCAAAAACATGGGCGTGGTCTGGACTGGCTGTCACAAGCCAGCAAGCAAGGTGGGGCCTTCACCTGGTGTATTTTGTGCAATTATGTAAATACAGGTGGGTGATATGGTCTCCGGTATGAATATTTGGTTTAAGCTATGTGTATTTTATCTAAATTCGTTGTCATTTAGAAAAAAAAATTACATGACATTTGGCCTTTAAACAAAGGAGGCGACTGCACTACCTGGGTTTTGTGACGTCACAAGTCATCAACTCTTGGTTTCATTCTCAAAGTTGGCAAATGAAACAGACTAACTGGCTACTTTATTACCTGCATCTGGTCCATTCAAAAATCTTTACCCAAATTAGAATTAGCCTGTATCTCACCGGGCTGCGACAGCCTGTGACTGGTTGGCAAAAGGCATTTGTGAAGGAGTTTCTAAAATGTCTCGAAACATTCACGGGGGATTCTCAATTTCCCCACTTGAGTTGCAGGGCCTCGCACACGTGTCGCAGGAGTTTTGAATGTTCAAAAAAATTGTGTGACAAATTTTCTCACAAGTCACGGGATTGGCATGGGTGTCTCGAACCCATATAGAACCTGTCTCGAACCAGTCTCATTTTAGTTTCCATGAGTCGGAAACTGCGAGAAAAGTCAGACAAGTTTGTGAGGGGTTGGAGACCGATGAAACTATATTGTGACTGACTGGAGACAAAAATGAGACAGGCGGGAACAGTTGGCTGTTGTCTGGCACATGCTGACACAGCTGCGACTGACGCTATCACCATGCCACCAGAGGGCAAGGAAGACAAGGCGGGGAAGACCTGCTGTGTCTGATGCAGAGGATTCGGAGACTTAGTCAGCCTCCCAGTCTGCCCCAGGTCAGGAGAAGAAGAAGATGAAGACAACTGCAGCTGATGGGGACTGGCGGTACCCCTGGAGGGACGATAAGATACATTGGCAGGATGTTGGTTCAGTCACCCAATTTTCTATGAAAGACAGCATGATGACAAGAATAAAGATATGAAGGTACAACTTATGCAGGACTTTATTCAGCACGACTGTGGGCATTGGGAGGAGACGCACAGCCAACTGCCGCCTGGTGAGTAGAAGCTGTATATTCTTTATGACATAATTTTGACATCTGACGATGAAACGATTGCTGGAATGGGGAGAGGGCCCGCATTTATATGGTCCTGCTTGCAAAGTTGACACAGATAACTGTCATACGAGTGTTGCATAGGATTTGGGCGGCCATTGTGGGACAGTCAAGAAGTGCAAAAGAAAATGCTTGACGCTGTGAGAATGTCCTGCAACATTCATATGGCATGTGTGCGAGCTCACATCGAACTTTTGCCCAAAATTTACCGAGAGCCTGTGCGACATAAATGCAATGTCATTCATGTTTGACATATGCAAATGTGTAGTATGTGCCAGTTTAGCGTGATTCCAACTGAAAATTGATGCAAATTTGCATATCTTCTTGCAGATTTTTTTTTTTTTGTCTCCATCTAGTCAAATGGTGTTGCAGCCCAGTGAGATTTTACAAGCTTTAGGGGCTCAGACTTGGGGTCAGAGCAAGCTGAAAACTGTTCTGATGAGCTGTAAAACAATTCATAAATGGTTTACGATCTTTTAAAATATATTTATATGTCCTTGAGGATGCCAAAACTTGAAATGTACTGTATCTGTGGAAAATGTGCAGTATGGGACCTTTAAATGTGGACAAGACTATAGAGTTTTTGCTACTATGTGAATGTTGAAGTCTTAAATTAGATCGAGTGAAAGTGACCATAAAATGTCCAGTCATTAAAAGTCTTGAACTGAACTTCATTATAGCGGCTGATACCATATGTTATGACAGTCGTAATACTTACAACGGGTGTCAAACACTATCAAAGACAGGGCTAAAACTAAACGCTAAGCCCAAATTGTGGGCCAAGAGACTGAAATTGACCATGTTTTAAACGTTCGTGTTATAAGTGTGCACCATATCTTTTAAAATGCAGAACAATCCACGCATAGAGGAAGCAAACTGGAAAATAAAAGATTCCTTTAAAAGACATCGACATTATCATCCCGCCTAGTTTCCCCTGCCATCTTTTCCAAAGAAAATGCTTTCACCCAGATTAGCAGAAAATCTATTCCCCACAAGGCAATGTAAACAAAAAAATGGAAAATTATGTTTTTCATGAACATGACCAACAATATGATCAATATGGGGAACATGTGCAAACAGGTTAAACACAATACGAACCAGGTCCCTTGTGATTGTAGAGAAAAGGGAAAAAGGAAAATCTGTGAATTTAATTTTTGTCAAAAAACAAATATTCTCTCTTCTGCCTGTCTTTAACCTCTTGCACTCCGGTGTACCGCGGACGGGCACGTCTCTGCGCTCTAGGACGCACGAGGGCGCTGCGTCCAAGCGCGCACTGAAAAAAAAAAAGCTGCATTTCCGTTCTTCCACTACAGACACAGCCGCGAACAGATCAGATATGATTGACCTCTCATTCGACTAATAAGAGCCTTGAATTGGGTTTCTGAAACCTTGAAGAACCAATGACTGAAAACCTAGCAAGAAGGACCCGCCTACCAACGCTGTGAATGCAGCGAGCCAATTGAAGCACAGAAGTTCGAAAGCTGTTTTGTGTAAGGCTGGGTGAAGACAGACTGCTGCAGCAGATGAAAAAAAGGACCCGCAGGAAGAACCTGCCACAGACCCAGCAGCACGGAGACCACCCACAAGTGCGACCTGTGTGACAGGGACTGCCATTTGCGCATCGGCCTGTTCAGCCACAGGCGTTGCTTTTTTTTTTTTTATTCCAGCAGAATAGACGTTTAGGATTCTCTTCCATGGTCATCATAGACCGACGGAGGCCGACGACGAAGGCTGGGTGACACACACGCGTTCGCCAGTCTTTTTTAATTACTACTGTTATTTGTTTTGAAAAATCGTTCGCCAAAACCGCAATCATGGAAGCGCAAAACCGCAATAATGGAATTATGTTTTGACCGGGTCGCGAGACCAGAACCACGAGTCGTAACAAGTGGACCAGCATTGCGTTCGTCTGACAATGAGGAAGAAGTTCGCCAGCTACGCTTCTGCTGTGAAGAGGTAAGTGTTATAAGCTAAATTATTCTTTATCCCTGAAAATTGTAATCAAAAATGACTTTTGAGCGATCGGTAAATTACAGCTGTGCGTCATCGCCACATGACGGACCGCTACGCAACGGGCGATGTCCGTCCTCTGTAGCGAGGGGGGGGGACAACCCCCCCCCCACACACACACAGCCCTGAGTGTCACCTTTCATTAGAGCCCAAGATGAAGCTTCTATATTGAATCATTCAAAAGTTACAGACGTTTTTCCAAACTGTGCCATTTGGCACAATTTGGCACAGTTCAAAAACGCCTGGGAACTACCTGAGAACAAAGCTGTGTAATATATTCATTTTTTTGTGGTATTGTTACAAAATTTTGATCTCAGCTGGATAACACTTGGTTCTACATTTCTGTTGCATTTTCCAGATCTGAAGCTGTATGTTATTTGCAAGCATTTGTATCCAAAAAAACACCCAGGCCAAATTTATTTTCTTCAAGTTCAGTATGTTTAGATGACTGTTAATCAGTGGCCGGAGCACTTAGAGAGATTATGACTGTTTTGCCAAAAAATTCAAAGTGTTTTCTTTTAAATGAGACCAACCCCATGAAGATGCTGCAAAGGGTTGAAGAACAGCTTTTGATTTACTTTGGGCACGTTATTTTTTGGCGTTTTTAGGGAAATTGACCGGCGTGCAAGGGGTTAATAATAATGACCTGCAATGTAGTTCATTAATTAAAATATCTTGCTATTTGTGCAAGATAATTTAAGCATGCATTTAAAAGTAATGTGAAAGTTACTTTTCCAAGTAACTAATTACTTTAATCACACAGTAATTGATAAAGTAACTCAATTACTTTTGAAACTGTAACTAGTCATTAATTTTTAGTAACTGAGGAACCAGCACTGGTTTAAGCCTGTTTGTATGTGAGCATGTACACACAGGAAGTGCCATCCCACAAGAAGAGGACTTACGATCACCTCATCATGCTGGTCTCACTGAAAAACGAACAGAGCAAAGGCAGCCATGCCGATAGTGTGTCCAGTCCCTTCAGCAAGATTCAGTTGCAGTCTAGTAAACTGTCTACAAAAACAGCAGTGGAGGCAGAAACTTTGGCCTGGATATGAGACATGAACACCAGAGGCTCGGAAGGAGGAGGATTTTCAGTCTGCAGCCGCCTGACTGTCTTCTGTTTTGTTTTGCCTCTACAAAAGGTTACAAGGGCAGTTTAGTCAATTGTCAATCGTGCAAACACTTACTGGGTTTCCTGATCTGTCAAAAGAGAGCAAGAAAAATCCTCCAGGAGTTCGGCTCATTACAGTAATTATGGGATGCCCCTAATGCTTTAATAATGTTGTCTTGTTCCTTATAGAAAGCATCATAAGGCTGACATGACAGTTAATGATGAAATTTAAAGCCATATTTAATACACTCAGTCATTAAAACAATTGTAATCCAAATCAATAATTTTATATTCATAATACACAAAATGTCCAAAGATTTGGGCTGCAAATTTGAGAGAATTATTTTTTTATATTAGATGTGCGGGGAAATTACTGTATGTTTTGCAAAGAGATCTTTTAAACACTATTGAAAAAAAACCAGGAGCAATTTCTTATAATTCACATTTTATGAAATAAAAAAGATTTACAATACTAATCGAGTATCATTGTGTAGAAATCCCAGTCAACATAAGAACAATATATAATCTTATTTTGAATTTTATAGCATGACTTGCACTGAACAAATTCCCTTAAAACATGAAAGAAATTAACAAAGATGCCAAATTCCTACTGAGACGCCCCACACGGGATGCCGCTCACCCTGAGCTAGTCATATAGTTCCTCCTTTGACTAAAACAACCGTAATGAGACATTTCCTCTAACAGCCTACCCCACTCCTCAGTGCAGAATTATTTCAGCTGCTTGATGTCTGAGCGGTCTTTAAGTCACCCCTAACCATCGCAATAGCACTGAGATCAAAGCTTTCCGGAGCTCAGCATTTCTTTCTTTTGAGCCATCCCTTGCTGGAGTTACTGGGACGTTTTGGGTAAATGTCATGTTACATGGTTCCACCTCTGTTTCAGCTTCAGCTTCAGCTTCTGGACAGATGAGCTCATACTTTCCTCAGGCACCCTCTGATACAATTAAAAAAAATCACAGTGTATTCTATGACGGTGGCTAAACTGTCATCTCTGCTGGAGTCCGAGTTCCATCCTATGCAGGACATACTGAATGCACTGAGGAGTCCATTTAGCAGCAGACTACATCATCCCAGGTGCACAACCGAGAGGTTTCGCAGGGTCCTTCCTACCAACGGCTGTCAGACTGTACAACCTAAGCAGGGCTGCTCGCAGAGATAGCAAAAAGACGTAACAAACTAATAGTTTTTTGAATGCAAAAGATGCAATAGACTTACACAATGGTCCCCTCCGGCATACAACTAGGAAAATACCGGTCGCTATGGAGAGTGAGAATATGTATGGGCACATAATCATACCATGTAGGATAACTAAGTAGACGGTTGTGCTGTTTCATCCCATCTAGCAACAATGCTCTGCACTGTGTGTGTTTATATATATTTACATATTTATTCCATCTAGCTACAATGCTCCGCACTGGGTGTGTTTATGTTTATATATCTATATATTTATTCCATCTAGCTACAATGCTCCGCACTGTGTGTTTACATATTCATATATTTATTCCATCCAGCTACAATGCTCTGCACTGTGTGTCTGTGTGTGTGTATATATATATTTTATAGTAATATGTACATATGTACAGTATATTAGCTGCTCTTGCTTGCTTGGGTTTTTTTTTTTTTTTCTTGCCTTCTGATTGTTGCTCTGAGTGTTGCTATCCCTGTGCTGTTGCAATCCTGGAATTTCCCCGTTGTGGGACTAATAAAGGCTTATCTTATCTTATCTTATGACAATGAGTTGGCCAGGCCCTGTTGCAGCAAAGCAGCCCCAAACCATGACATCTCCACCCTCATGCTTCACAGCTGATAAGAGATTCTACCACTCCAAATCCATCTCTTGCCAAACTTGTCTTCTTTTTACCATGTCCAGAAAATTCAAGTTTAGATTTATTTGGTGAGATGCCTGGGTCTCTGTCTCCGTGCTGTCTGGTAAAATTCAGGCTTGTCCTGAAGTTTACCTCTGAAGTTTTCTTGCAATCTATTTCTGATGGTTTATGTCTTCCATAAAAATATAGATCTGGTTTGTTTGGGGGTTTTTTTTATAGGGGAGGCAATTTCAGTACATCACCTTTATTCATTTGTATAATTTGCTATTGTGTGACCTCCAATAGACTGCATTAACTGTCCTTCCTGTGCTCTGTAATGTGGTCCCAATACTCTGTGACAGAAGTAAAGCTCCACCAGTAACATTGAGCCCCACCCCCAGCCAAATACATACATTCATAGTGGCAATAAAAAGCATGTTAACCCTATGGAATGACCTGGTTTTCTGCATTAATTGGTTGCAAAATGTGATTTGATCCACATCTAAGTCCCAAGTATAGACAAACACAGTGTGCTCAATCTAATAGCACAGAAAGATTTGTAAATTTCCCGTCTTTATGAGACGTTAAACATTCCCAGTGCTGGTGGAAAAAAGTAAGTGAAGCCAGTGACCACGCAATCCAGCACACAACAGGATTAAAAATCTTCAGGGGTTGACTTGGGGTCAGCTGACCTCTGTACTGATCATAACTGGAAACATGTGACCTCGCATTAAAACTCATTCTAAAGAATCATGACACTGCTGTCAGCATTAAACGCCCATGCTGGACAACCTCCGTGACAGTAATGTATGCAGCCAAAGGTCAGTCCAGGTCAGTGGAAGGAACAACCCTATATCACTAGTTTTACTGCGGCGCATCGGGAGCATCGACTAGCGTAGCTCGATTCTGACTTGACTGGCTACATTCCACCCATGAAAGCAGTGGGATGTGCTTGCAAATGCACCTTGATCTACTGGAAGAGAAGAGGTGAAAGTCACAGAGATGTGTTTTTGGAGGAAAGCTGAGCTGAAGGAGGCTGCGGAGCGTTATCATCCATCTAACTGTCAGCACCTCACCGGGCTAAAATCACCACTCCTTCCCGTCTTCTCCCTGCACCCCCCCCTCCCCATCTTCCCTCTCCATCTCTGCCCTGTGTTGCTGCCCCCCCTCACACACACACACACACACACACACACCCTCTGCACAGTCGCTGAACATTGCAATTTTCACACAGCAGCTGTTTTTGCCTGCCATAAAACTGACACCCCTCTAGCTCTTCTGTTCCTTGCTGTATGTGTGTGGGGGTTTTTTTTTTCCCTTGCTGTTGTCCTTGCCTCCCTCCACATTCTGTCCACCCATTTGTCCATGCACGCTTTACGTTGCTGGTTTCACTTCTTAAACCGACCACGGACTGCCCGCGGCTCCGACTGTGCGAGTCTTCGCAGTGCAAATGTGTGTGCAGACAACACGCTGAACTTTGCATGAACCGGTATGCATATGTTGGAAGCTTTTAGGGGGCGATATTCTAAGTTGCAAAGGGACAAGCAAAATGGAAAGAGGAGGAGAGCAAATCTGGAAGAGTTTGTTTAAAAAAAAAGGAAAAAAAAGCATCATTAAAAGTGAATGTTTTTGAAAGCTACAGCATCCAGGTTGGGTCTTCTTGATTTCCCGTCACCCCCCCCCCCCCAACATTCACTTAACAATCCCCAGATGCCTAATTGTCTCCCTAATGATGCTCTTCCTAATGGGACTGTTTATGGTATTCATTTGATAGCTCTGGCCCAGTAATTAGACTGCACCTCACTTCATTAAACAGCAGGGTGGTGGTGTTGGGCGTGTGGGGGGGGGGGGGGGGTTGATGGCGTGCTCTGGTGGCACACAGCATATATGCACATGAAATAGGAAAGAAACAAAAACATCCTAGTGATGTAAATCCACAAAAAAAAGAAGAGCGGCATGCGTCCGGCTGGGGAGATGTTGGTCCACTCCGCACGTGGAGAGCCGCTCGCTTGCCTGCAGACTCTCATGCAAGTCTCCTTCCATTGTCATTCCCCCCACCACCCCTTATCACCAGTCCCATTGTATTGTGAGGTGTTTTATTGTCTTGGCAAAGGGCGCCGATCAATATCCGTGAGCTCTCCTGAAGTGAATAAGACGCTGAACTCTTTGCTTGTTGCAATATTGTACCACAGCCCAGATAAGAGATTCAGTAAATCAGCTGCTGTGAATGCAAATGTAAATGATTGTTCTGAAGCAGAGACCGGCTGCCACCGCTGCCGTGAAGGGGAGGCGGGTCCACCGATCAATCAATCTGCTGCTACAAAAAGTTAAGGCTAATTTATGAGAATATGAGTTTAATATTGGAGAAGATTTTTTTTTTTCTCCCCAAAGAGCTGAATGTTGTCCTCTCTTAAATATGAGATCTTCTGGTAGATTTTAGTCTTTTTTTTAACTTGTAGATATTTTCTCCCAAATGTGCAAACCTTTTTTTTTTTTCAAAGAAATGAGCTTTTTTTTATTGAAAATGGGAGTTTTTAACTGACCTTTTTAGAAGGCATTTTCCTCTCATAATGTGTCAACTTTTTGTTATTGGTATTTAGTCATTTATTTACTTATTGCTTCTGTTGTTGTTGTTATTAAGGCCACTAATTATGTACAAAATACACATGTGTCAGACCCTTGTCTTTTAAGAATGAACCAGCTTTGAGGAATCTGACTGCATGAAATCTCCGAGCTCCTCACTCCCCACTCATACTACACATGTAAAAGTTGGGGACCGGGACATATATACTGCATATCAAGGGGCTTCACTTCAGGTGGCGATGCAGGGCAGCAGCAGCATCCTGTCAAATTGACAGCGGGGGGAGGGGGGACTGCACTGGATTAGTACAAGTGGTCCCAAGTGGTATCAGGCTTATTTGCAATGAACTTCCAAGTCCCAACAACTGATAAAAACAGCAGCTTTTACCATGCAGAAGCCAGATGTTGCGGGTTTACCAGCGTGCAACTTTGCCATTTTGAGTTCAAATTGGATTTGAGTCAAGCCTTAAAGTACAGAAGTCACCCAATGGCACCAACTGCCTAACCAGCCGAGGCAGCGGGGGACCAGAAGCTCCTGTATTCTGAACAGTGAAATGATTGTTATTGTAAACGGACTGCAGTAGCTTTAACACCAGCCTCCCCGTCACAAAGGACTGCCTGAAGGCATGTGGAGCAGAGAAAACACTCTGAATATAGTTTATACTTAAACTGATATTTCCCGCTTTTATGGGGCTATAATAATGCATCATGTTGTTGAATCTGTCTGCCACAGCACCCTGCTCATATTTCATGTTTTAAGTGCCACACAGACCCACTGCTTCACAGAAACTGGACGACTGTATTATGTCAACACCAAAGCAAAATATACAAAGTGGTTCCTTTCCATGAAAGCCTCATTTACTGAATGCTGTCAAACCTTTGACACTATAAAACCCAATCACATTGATTTCCAAACATCAAATGTCTTCCCCTAATTATGGTGCCACTATCAACGCCTTTCATTGTTTTTCTTGCTCACTATAGGTTTCCTAAAGGGCATGAAAGGCATGACGAAATGTCTGAATTTTATCATCTTATGGTCCTGAAGGACTTTAAAAATCTTTTGTCGCAGAGGCCAGGACCTTAACCCTCGGTGAACAGTTCCTTACAAGACCGTTTCATTTCTCCTTGAACCGCATCACAACCCGCCTGCGATGAGACGCTCATGTTGGGACAACATGGTGGCATGTGAACAATAATCGTCTGTCACAGAGGAGCAGCTGCACGCTGGCTTAAAAAAGAGTTCATACAGGAAACTGTTCAATTTAATTCAGCTCTTAGAGGTCCAAGATTATGATTTCCTTGGGATAATTTTTTTGATGTCCTCCATGACATATTTTGCAGCTCATCCAAAAAGCTGCCTGTAAAGCTTCGTCTGCTCATTAATACTAAAAACAGATTTTTTTTTTCCTTTGCCATCTTGGACAGCCGAGGGTCTTATTGGAACATCATATTAGGGAATTTTATTAGGAGCATCATATTATATCATATCATACTCAGAAAGTGTCATGTGTGTGCATAAATGCACACACATATCAATTAATACGAGCCCAAATGTTGGTGAAGTTTTAACATGTTTATTAGCAAAGGAAAATGATTTACAAAATGTCCATAACACTGTCCGATAAGTAGCAATGATGGTATGGTGAAGGTGACAGGCTACAAGCTCTATAGGTAAGTCCCACGCGCTCCAGGACGGAACTGGCAGCGGAGATAAAGGGCAGAAAATAATAGAAGAGAAGACTTACATTAATGTTGGAGCGGAAAGGCTCAGAAGAACAACATAGTAGTCCGTGGAAGAGCGAGCCACGTCAACCCAGAGAGACTGACTGATGCCAGTGCACTGAGTGTTTCCACTGCCAGCCAGAAGTACCCTCAGATACTAACGAGCGGCAAGTGGAAACAGGTGTGTGGCAAACAGAGTAGAAGAATCAGTATGAATGAGTGTCTGGTGTGTCTGTAGGACTGGCAGAGAGCAAGGCTCAATCTGCCAGCTGGAATTAATAAGCAATAATCAAAACCCTACAGCCACAGGTCGTGGACGGGGTTGAAGACAACCCCGAACATGACAGAGCCCCCCCCCCCCCACAAGGGGTGGAAATCAGACACCCACCGTACCATCAAAACAGAAGATACAACCTCCCCCCCCCCACTCAAAAGGCCAATACAACAAACCAGGGCGGGAGGTGGGGGAAAACAGGTTAGGAGGGATAGTTCAAGAAAAGATAAACACCACAATACAACACCACAAACAATACTTTTCTCAACCCCAACACTAAACTAACCCACCCCACCCCCCAAGAGTCCCACAGTTCAGGGGGCCAGCCAGAGTCCAAGGCCCAGCAGGTGGCCATAAGTTCAGGGGGCCGGCCAAAGTCCCAGGGACAGCAGGCGACCTGCAGAACAGTATCAGGCGGTCTGCCAGAGGAAAAGGGCCACTTGACCCAGGAACCCAGTCCTTCGGGCGGCCGGCTCGCATAGTTGAGCCACCAGGCCTGGAGGGATAGACAAGGTGGCGGCCTACCCACCGGAAGGCTGAAAGGTGGGTGGCCGGACTGAAGAAGGGGAACCCCTGCGGTTCCTGGAGGCAGGACCAGGTGGACCACGGCGGAGCCTGGTGGAAGAGAAAGGGACACCCCGTGGAACTCTGGAAGGGAGGAAGGGACCTTGGTGTCCCCAAGTTGGCCGGCTGCACCCTCGGTGGTCCTGGTGTGGGACTGGAGCTCGGCTGCACCCTCGGTGGACCCAGGCTGGGCCATGGTTGCACCCAACACCGCCTTCACTGTGGGCCAGCCGACTCTCACAAGCATCTGAGCCAGGAGGCAATCAACCACGGGCACCCTGAACTAGAGCCGAGCACCCATGATGACCACCTCAGCGGGGACAGAAGCAGCTCCAATGACCTCCAGTGGCAAACCTGGCTCCTCGGGCTCGTCCGGTGACGCGGATCCCTCTCCGGCAACCCTAGAAAAGGACTCGGATAGAGAGGCATAAGGGTTATTTGACGCTGCCGGCGAGGCAAGATCAGGTGCAGCGTACGGCTGCAGCTGGCTCTCCTCACCTAGATCTAGGCAAAAATGCTCTATCATGGAAAGAATGAAGACAAAAGAGAGCACTTGCCTTAGCTCGAGCTCCACTGCTGTCCAGGACTCCGATGATCCGGGCGATGTCTTCACAGTCTTGGCCTCCTGGAGGCGCAACTCGGGTGCTGACTTTGCTGTGGCAGCCTCCGCAGCAGGCATGATGGTTTCTGCAGTCATTATTTCAGCCGTCATAACCCATGCTGTCGATTGCTCCGGCGTGGCGGCTGATGTCTGGCTCACCGTTGCTGCAGGGGAAGAATCCTCCCGGACCTCTGGCTCCTCCAAGTCAGAGCAGTCCAGCTCCAGTGTGTATTCAGGGAAGAAGGGAGAGAGCACAGAGAGGGCTGGTGAACCATTCTTAACAGCAGCAGGTGGGGAGAGCTCAGGGGACTGCTCTCCCTGAGCCTCCCTGCCAGGAATCAGGCAAGACATTTCATCATTAATAGAAATAGAATGAAAATTAACTTGCCTGTTTTCCCGGATTAAGATGACTAAGTAGACTTCTGAGGAGCTGCCCCCCTCGCCACAGGAACGGGAGCCGCCGGTGAGGAATTCAAACGCACCTTGACTGTCTGAAGATGCACTGAGGGGGCAGGTCCCACAGCGGCTGTGGAGGAAGATTTGGCAGACGGGACTGCCCATGAATGAGGATCCGCTGTGGAGATAGCCGAGCTCTGTGTGAGGGGAAAGGCAGTCAAAGGGGCTGGATTATTCCTCCGAGAAACCGGGACCAGATGACGTCGACACTGCGAAGCTGGACAAGCAGGAGCGGGCATGGAGGACTGGTGAGCAGCAGAGACAGCCGAGCCCCGGGGGTGCTCTTCTCTCGGCGCGAGCCTGGGCTTCTTTGAAGACTTCCTTTCTTTGCAACCATTCTCGTGTTGAAATGCAGCTATCAGAGAGAGCCTCTCCCGACTCTCAGCGTGCTCCTGAAGCTGAGGGCACCAACGAGCTGCAGCTTCAGCGAGTCCCAGATACCATAATACGCCTCTCGGGGTGGAATACATGCGTGCTGCGGAGATCAGGCCGTCCACCTTCATGAGTGCGCGGCAGCATTCCCATCCGAGACACATTGGATAACTGCGTCCTCCTGCTGCATCCATCCTGGGCTTCAAACCAGGTAAGAACAACACACAAAAAATGAAAAAATATCACGCCACTTCACCGCTGGGTTTATTGTGGCGTTGGCATACTGTCATGTGTGTGCGTAGATGCACACACACAAATCAATTAATACGAGTCCAAACGCTGGTGAAGTTTTAACATGTTTATTAACAAAGGAAAATGATGTACAAAATGTCCATAACACTGTCCGATTAGTAGCAATGATGGTATGGTGAAGGTGACAGGCTACAAGCTCTATAGGTAAGCCCCATGTCTGGTGTGTGTGTGTGTGGGGGGGGGGTACCATACAGCTGGTGAATGTCTGGTGAGGAGGTGGCGTGACTGTAGGACTGGCAGAGAGCAAGGCTCAATCTGCCAGCTGGAATTAATAAGCAATAATCAAAACCCTACAGCCACAGGTCGTGGACGGGGTTGAAGACAACCCCGAACATGACAGGAAGTACAATCTTTCAGTTTCTTTAAGTATTAATTGAATAAAGGCAATATTTATCTGTTACGTGAGCATTTTAATATTATAACAGTATACATGGTTAAAACACAGACACACAATTTTACACAATATGGGACTTTTATTGGAGTGAATGTTAATATCAATCAAGTTACTCCTGAATAAACTGTATGTCATCAAGTGATCTCCTGTGGGGAAGAAAGAACTCCCTTTTAACAGGAAGAAACTCCCAACAGAACCAGATCAGGGACAAACAGCCAAGCAATGTGGAGAAGGTAAAGATTAAACAAGGCAACAATACAAACTTAAGGAGACAGGAAGTGAATGTCAGTGATCTGCAAAAGTCTTACAAAGAGGGTGAAAAATGGAAGTGCTCACAGCATCAGGTGAGGTAGTACCCTGGCAGCATCATTAAGTGGTGGCTCGGGGTCACCTGACCAGATACAGTATCTGCCTCTCAAACCCAAAGTTGGAGCCGTTCCACGGGACAACTACATAACTGAACAGTATCACCTTCCCTCCTGTTGTCTGTACATGTGGACAGTCCTGAAGCCTGCTTCATGCTGCATTTCCCTCTAGTCCGCTGTGGTCCACGTACGCTTTGGACGAGCCCGGCACGCACGCGGCGCTGCTCATGCTCACTTTTTTCATCTATCCAGGCCAAGCGGTTGACGCATGTGCACAACCATCATTTGTAATTTCACCCCCACCCAATAGGTAGCGCCAGGGCACCAGAATGTTCACCAACGAAGAAACGGCGGACTTCTTCACAAAGTTTCTCTTCAAATATAGAGTCTATTTCTGCTGTTTGACTTCCCGGTTTTCACTCCTTTTCCATGAAGATGCTGCTGCCGCTGTGAAAGAAAGTATGTATGTATGATTCATATATGTTTTTATTCTCGTATTCTGCCTCCTCGTTGTCTACTTCGTCTACTGATGTATGCTGTGTTGATATCGCCACCTCATGAATGGGACCTCCAGTCTTGTGCATGCGCTTTTCAACGCGTTCAGGTCGTGGGCAGGCGGCACGGTCACAAAATTTGGGCTGCACGCGGTCGTTCACGGTCGAGCACTGCAGACACTAGTGGAGTGGAGACGATGATGTAAATTTCGTCACACGAGGTTTCCGGTTACTCGTACGCTGACAGCAGAGGTGTAGCATGAAGCAGGCTTGACTGCTGACAGTGACATACACTAATGGGATTTTGTGGATGATTGGGCCCAATACTATCTTATCTCAATGATGACATACAGTACTATCATTAAAGGAGATCTCTATAAGATTGTTTATGCCTAATAAAACAAAAACAACCATGGGGTGTCAGAGACTAAGGAAACATTAAAGACAGGAAAAATAGCTTCCCCATCAACAATGTTATGGCCCAGATATTTCCATTTGAGAAGTTCACAACTGTCCTAAAAGGTTTGTTTTGCTTTGAATTAGCTACACTGTAGCACTGCCACATATTTTATTGCATCATTTATTGGAGAGAATGGTAACCACATAAAGGGACAGCCTTGGTATTATAAATGATACGATGCAATATTTAAAATGCTCCATTTCATTGTTTGTGCCTCTTTAATAGTTATGTTCCACTACCTAAATGCATGTATGTACTGTATGTTGAAAATATAATCAACCTGTCACAACGTCAGCTGGTCATGGGAGGGGTTATCAGCTGACTTCCAGCAGCTGGTAGCGGCTTTAAAAGGAAGGTGGAAGTCGCCGTGAGACAAGGACTTGAACAGACATACACGCCCTCAGACACACAGAGCTGCAGACTCACTGAGGAGCGGAGGAAAAGGCCTTTCCAAGACTACGGGAGCAACCCAAAGGAGCGTCGGCCCGCAGGGAGGCTACGTGGGACCTGTGGGCGTCGGCGTGTCCACGCCGTGAAACGGGAAGTTGGTTGGCCCAGGAAGGAGGATGCCAGGCTGTGGGGAAATCCACTGCGCACCCGGAGTGAGGGGCGGCGGGACCTTAGGCTGGTGAGAGCGTTCCCTTCTTGTCTCGCACATCATTTTTTCTCATCTGCATTTTTGACTGAGCTCAGGGTTTGTTTTGTTTTTTTGTGACCAAACATACAGTGACGTCCTGTTAATCTTTGGGTGACATTTTGGACACTTCATTTTTTCTCCCTTTTTGTTGTGCCGGTGAAGATTTGGGACTCGGTTATGGACAGTTGAAAGCCGATATTTGGGGGTATAAAAAAGGACTATTGGGTGTAAATAAATTGTGGGAGTGGAGAATATGTTATATGCAATTATCTGTTGTGCAATTATTATTTTGTTCACCCTAAGTTTCAATAATAATCCACAAACCCATAAAAGCTTGTGTAGAGTGGAATCATTTCACCCCTTATTTTTTGGTAATATTCTCTATTTAATAGCAGAGTGGTACAACACGGCTTCCCAGAACCAGAGCCAAACATGTTTCGACCTTCTCCACTGCCAGAAAAGAGACGGGGGAAACCTCTGCTGCAATCACTGAAACAAGCTAAAGAATGGGATTGTGTCTATCTGCCTTATAAGCATTGCCAATTATATATTAGCAGAACATATGACTGTGTAAGAGTCCCTGTCACTTGCCATTGTGAGCTGCAACTTCCTGCACATTCTCAGTTCTGTCCTCAACCTAGCAACCTGCGTGACAGGAGCACTCTCCACTGTTTCAAATTTGGGCTGTAGTGCCATTTTAATAAGCTAGTTCTAAAGGTTTGCATTATGTTCCTTTAAGATAGCATGAAAACTAATCATTCAGGACTGCAATGCAAGAGTCTACATCTCTGATTAAATTCAAGAGAAGAGAAAAAAAAAATTTCAGCCGATATTTCTGATTGGGATGCTTGTGCTAAAACAGTCTAAACGGATGAACAGGATTACTGATCAGAGGAGGGGAAAACACAGCATTCCTTCACACGACTGACCCTTTGTTAGGCAGAAACCACAAGACTGGGTGACTCTGAGCCAGCCTTGATCTGCTCACAATCCTGAAACGCTCCGATCTGTCAGTCAGGCCGCCTGTCTCTCTCCAAGGTCCTGAAACCCAGACTGTATTCTAGAAAGTGCAAAAACACCCCAGTCTCTCTCTCTCTCTCTCTCTCTCTCTCTCTCTCTCTCTCTCTCTCTCCCCCCGTCTACCCATGACGACACAGTGTGATGGTGTAAACAAACCGGAGACGGCGCCACAGCCATACCTGGAGGAAGGAGAGGTTGCGGTTTCGATCGATGCTGGTAATCTCCAAGTTGCCCATGATGACCTCGCAGTTCTCGTAGAGCTTCTTCAGGGTGCGGTACTGCTGGTCAAGGTCAGACAGTGTGCTCAACTTGTTCTCCGTACCGGGACACACTAGACAAACACACACACAGAGAAAACAAAAAAAAAAACAAAAACTAAGTACATTTAAATATGCTGACAAATTCAAGATCCTGCATACAGAATCATGAATAACTAATTATTTTTTCTCATCCGATCATGACCATGGTGGTGATTATGCTTAAATGTCACAAAGCCTGCAAATATGATCACATACTGTAAAAAAAAATATAAAGGTCAGCACAAGCAGCTAACCTAGATCAGTTAAATGGCTTCTTTTTTTTTTTTTTTACCCCCCAGTGGTTAAAACTCTGAAGGACTTGGGTCTAACAAACTGTGATTCTTTGACTGCACCTGCAGCAATTTCAACGACAGCACCTGCATGCTTCACCAACTGCTGGGAAGCACGGACTGTAAAAAAAAAAAAGCTATTAGAATCAGCAAGATAATGAATGGTGAATAGAAGAGCGGCTCAGAATTGGATATCTGGGGACTAAAACTGTGTGAGTGTAAAGACAGACATGCAAAAAAAAAAAAAAAGAAAGTGAGTATTGAAGGACAGAGAGAACGGCGGGAGGGAATCAAGGATGGGGAGATTGCGTTAACTGCCGAGAAGGGTGCAGCAGACGCGACCCTCCACAATGAGGGAGCAACAAGAGTCGAGGCTTTGGGGAGGGGCAGGTGGGGTGAGAGGGGCGGATATCATTTCTCTGAGGCGCTGACCTACAGTCTGGGTCTGCCATCGGCACACCGTTTAATCAAAGATATTCAAATTGCATGGGCTGACCTTTATAGAGGGTTTCACTTGGGGACTTTGCTCAGCTGACAAGATTACAGGACTTTGAAGATATCACAGCAAGTAGGCGCTGCGCTGTCGGTGTGCGGGCATGCCGGGCAATTAGAAGATGGGAGGGTTTTCTGCCAAACTTTCCCCACGCGCAGAAAGTTTCTCTGCCTTAATATCAAGTCTTATGATGTTCGAGAAAAACATGCAAAACAACGGAGGAAGCCGTCATTGGGCAAGAACATAAATGTCTTCACAAACACAGTGATACTAGGGAGGATGTGGCGTCATGAAAAATGTCTGCATTGTCATCATCATCCATGCTGACGAGGAAGTCAGGCAGGTCACAGTGATCAGCCAGGTCCTGTTCGTGGGCACCAGTCTGTGTCTGCAGCCATAACCTGAGATCTACAAAGGCTGGAATCAGAGGTGGCAGGAAACACGTTCTAGTTACTGAAGTACAGTACTTTCATGTACAGTACCTTTATGGGGAGTTTTATTGCAGGATGTGTTTTTCTTTTGCTAATAATGTGATAAAACACAGTGGACCAACTCCGGCAGGTGACATGGCTCCACAAATCATCAGTGACTGGAAACTTGGCACTGGACCTCGAGCGACTTGGATTCTGAGCTTCTCTGCTCTTCCTCCAGACTCTGGGACCTTGATTTCCAAATGAAATGCAAAATGTACCATCACTGGGAAGATGTTATCTGCTGGTGTTGGTCCACTGTGTGTCCACTGTGTCAAGTCCAAAGTCAGCGCAGTCGTCTACCAGGAAAATTTTAGAGCACTTCATGCTTCCCTCTGCTGACAAGCTTTATGGAGATGCTGATTTCATTTTGCAGCACGACTTGACACCTGCCTACACTGCCAAAAGTACCAAATCCTGATTTAGTGACCGTGGCATCACTGCGCTTGACTGGCCAGCAAACTCTCCTGACCTAAACCCATACAGAATCTATGGAGTATTGTCAAGAGGAAGATGAGAGACACCAGACCCAACAATGCAGACGAGCTGAAGGTCACTATCAAAGCAACCTGGACCTTCATAACACCTCAGCAGCGCCACAGGCTGATTGCATCCATGCCACACCGCATTGATGCAGTAATTCATGCATCAATTCGACAAAGTATTGAGTGTGTACATGGACGGACTTTTCAGTCAGCCAACACCTATATTTTTTTTTATTAATTTTATGCAATATTGCAATTTTTTGAGAAACTGAATTTTGGGTTTTCATGAGCTATAAGCCATAACCGTCAACATTAAAAGAAACACATACTTGAAATATATCACTCTGTGTGTAATGAATCTATATTATATATTAGTTTCATTTTTTGAATTGAATTACTGAAACAAATCAAGGTTTCAATGACATCCTAATTTACTGAGATGTACCTGTATATTCATTTTAGATCCGGGGTGCCAAACTCATTCCATGGAGGGCCAAGACCAGTGCAGGTTTCACCTCCACCCAGTGTCTTCAGCAGGTGTTTTCACTGAACTGCTTGCCACTGATTGCTGACCAGTGAAATCACCTGCTGAAGACACTGGGTGGAGGTGAAACCTGCACTGGTCTTGGCCCTCCATGGAATGAGTTTGACACCCGTGCTTTAGACATTAACAGTCATTGATTGTCTTTTCATTTAGTTTTGGGTGTTTGAGTTTGACACTTTGTCTCTCTGCGTTAAATGTTTAGCAGAAATAAGTGAAAAAATGTAAATGACTGCCTGCTGTGTAATGATAAATGCATGACAATCGACTAACACAGTGGCTACCAGTGTAATTAGTGCCTCCTATTTTCACCATCAAGGCCCCTTTCCTTCCCTGCCAGCCTTTCCACCAGTCCGTCAGGCTCCCCAGCCTCAGTCCTGCCACCATCTGCTCTGTTCAGCTGGCACCGTCACCACTATACCACAGGCGTGACTGCAGGTTTGTGTGTTGCAGTGTGTGTGTGTGTGTGTGTGTGTGTGTGTGCGTGCTTGTGTTTTGGGCACATGAAGTTTGGCTCAGTTTAATTAAACTGCTCATTAAACCATGACAGCAGTTCAACTTTGACAAGGTCTTACTTTGGAAGCTGGATGCTATGCTTTCTGTGTGGTTCAACCAAGACCATTTCACAGTGAGATTCAGCGTGTAAAACTAGAAGATTTGTGGAAATTTGGGAAATCGCTAAAGAACAGCCCTCGTAAATTAGTTAACCATAAAATTTAAAGGAGCTGAAAGAGGATTTGACAATCAATTATATTTTTAATGTTAAATAATGTAAATAGTTAAAAATTTTGAAAACATCAACACCAAAAGTAATAGTCCACATCTCTTCAATGATATGAAGATTTTAAAACTTGATCAGTGTTTGTGTATCAAAGTATGCAAGGAGTTAAATAAAATAGCCAACTTAATAGTGTGAATGCAGCATGAAATATTCTAATACACTGCTAACATCAATTTTCCCCTCCGACTGTGCAATAGGGCAAAAATGGGGAAGATCAAGTGCAGCAACCAGACATGCACACTTTGTTCATCATAGAAGGAGTACATTGAGTTGTTCTCACAATGTGAAAACTTTCTGTTTAAGAGTTTTACATGGAAAGATCCAACCAAGAATCTAGCACTATGAGAAAAATGAACAACCAAATATTTGGAGCTCACACATAGGGCCCTATTATGACGGTCAACAGCGGACACATACGCCATGCTTCCCACCTTGTGCAAATGCTTTTGTTAGTTTCTGTCAATGCATTGTCTGTTTGTTATTGTCACCATGGGTTGAGATGCCGTCTCGGCACTGAGCCCATGTTTTCCCTCATCCCTGCCTCCCATTGAGCAGCGTCTCAGCTGGCCCCCAGCTGGCAGCATTATGGACGGCTGGGGCCAATTAGTCTTCATCAGCTGGGGCGCTGCCAATGAGGATAAATAGGAGCAGCCTCGATGACTCGGGGCTGCGACATAAGCACTGCTAGGCTGAAGCCCCTTCGTCTGGTGTCAGCCTCAACTCCCCTTGCAGCATTCCTGTGTTTGTATCCCGCTGTGAGGATGTACGTCTTGCTACCCCCACGTCCGGTACGAGCTGCTTACCTCTGCGCTGTGCAACCTGTGAGTGTACCTCTGCATGAGTATCTGTGCTCTCCTCATCCCTTATCCCTTACCCAAAATAAACCATCTCGACTCACTGGCTTGTCCCTGGCTCTGATTGCCCGGCTCCCTAGAGCCGGATATGACAGTATGTCGCAGCCAGAAGAGTTGCCGGCGGCCGTGAGTCGCTGTGGAAATGTACCTTTCTGTCCGGGTGTCAGCGCTGCTAGCATGCCGTTTCCCAGGAGTCACTTCCGGCGCCAGGGCGACGAGCTAAGGTCCATCTCGGAGGCTGTCGACGGGACATTCTTCACCCTGCACGACGCCTCCAACGCGAGACGCTGGCATCCGGGCCGTGCTGAGGAACTCCTGGACTGTCACCCTCACTCTCTGTACCATCTGGAGGACAGTGCCAGGATAGACGCTGCAGGTACACAGCGAGAGAAGCTCCACGGGGTGGATGGAAATCCCGGCAGGGAGTCGAAGTGGGCGACGTCTTTCCCCGCTTCGGAGTCCCGTTCCTGCCGCCATTCCAGTCCGGGAGTTCGCGCCAACCAGAGGACTTCCCCCGACCTGCGCCACGTCACTCGGGATTCCCTTCTAGGAGCCGCAGCTGACAGCAGTTATGTCCGGGGTCGAGTGGCTGTCGCGAGCTCTACTGTGTTTCCTGTCACCACCTTCAGGCATGTGGCGGCGGCAGTGAGATTGATGGTGAGGACTTCAGGGCTACGAAGCTTTCCCGTGCTCGACGCCTTCCTCGTCTCGATCTCCGATCTGGAGCGGCGAATCCTGGGTTTCCCCCTCGCTTCGTCCCCTGGGAGTAGTCGTCATCACATCGCCGAGTCACCTCTGCACGAACCTCGTCCGGATCCAGTTCTGGGTCATCGTCAGGACCGTTCCTCCCACGCAGCTGTCATCCCTTCGCCTCGTCAGTGTGGAGATCCTACAGCCTCGTCCCCTGAGCCTCGTTCCCCCGCTGTCATTCCTGGACATTCGGGCTGGCTCACCCCGGCTGTTTCCCCCTCCTCCTCGACGCGTTTCCTGACCGCTGTGTGTGCCTGGAATCCCGGCCTGGTGAGCTCTCTGCTGGAGACAACGCGAGCGATCCTCAGACGAATTCCCGGGGGGTCCTCCGTTATCGCCGGGCGGGGAGAGGAAGAAGCAGATTCCACTACAGCAGGCGATGCTCAACCTCCAGGGGGCAGGCAAGTCATTGTTTTTTCACACCTGCTTAATGATTTGCTCTGTCACATCCCTGGAGGAGAAGTTCAGGGTTCGCAGCTCCCTGAACTCTCCCCACCTGCTGTAACCTGTATTCCTAATCCCGCATCCTCTGTGTCTCTCTCCGCCGAGCGGTCCCCGGCTCCGGGTCAACGTGGTGGGATATGGAGAGGGCCTGTGGTTCCGCAGCTACATTGCGGACGGAGGAGGGGGACTGACTGCTGCGTGGAGTCTACGCTGACGACTGAGCGTCCCTGGGTCTCCACGGAGGAGCGGTTCGGTCCAGCGGGACGAGATTCTTCTGGCTTCACGCCGAGTGGGTCGTCGGCGGGGTTACCTGAGCTGGAGGAATCTCAAGCTGCGCTGACCATCGTGCTGGCTGCGGGGCCCGACGCGGCTAGATGGGAGCCTGACAACGACCTCCTGACGACGGATCCTGGATCTTCGCAGTCCTGGACGGCGTCAGAACCCGAGATCAGGCGAGTGCTCTCCTTTCTTTTCTCTCTTTTTATCCTTGAGCACTTCAGCCTATCTCCAGGGGAGACGAGCAGGGTGCAGCCGTCCGCTGCGTCTGAGCTCGTCTCGCCGGGTTCTGGCGCTGCCGGTGATCCTGATCCCGGTTCTGTTTTCTCTTCTGAGCCTTCTTCCAGGGTCACCGGCGAGGAGTTGCTGTTCCTCGTGGTGCTGGAGGGTCCGGGTTCAACGTTGGAGGTCGGTTCTGGTGCAGTAGTCAACGTGGGATCGCCCGAGACCCAGTCGGGGTCCAACGTGGGTTCGCCTGAGGCCCGATCGGGGTCCGACGTGGGTGCTGCCCCAGTATTGTCCAGGTCCGGTGAGGAGGTGGCCGTTTCCTGA
Organism: Pholidichthys leucotaenia; assembly: GCA_020510985.1. Lineage (NCBI taxonomy): Eukaryota > Metazoa > Chordata > Actinopteri > Cichliformes > Pholidichthyidae > Pholidichthys > Pholidichthys leucotaenia. The sequence goes on along the minus strand of CM035845.1, from coordinate 31,238,484 downwards.
GGCCCGCCGCCCTCGTCATCGGCTCTCCCCTGAGCCTCTTCCACCGGGATCCGCTCTGACCCTTCGTCCGTCTCAACGGTCCTGGTGGTTGAGTGATGCGGGTCGACGACCCGACCCGCAAAACTTTCGGTTCGGTGATCTGGTTCCCCCCACTGGTCTGTGTTTCCCTCTGGGCAGCCTGGTTCGGCTGCCGGTGGACTGGATTCCTGGGATCTGGGTCCAGAGTTCGCCGTCCGAACACTTCTTCCCCTGATTCGCCAGCTGGACAATGGGCGGGGAGATCTCCGGAGCCATCTCGGCTATTTTTGGACTCTGCCTGCCATACACCTCGGGTGTCACTTTTTCTTTTATCGTTATTAAGGTCACTTGGGTGTAATGTCTGTCCTGTTGGTGGATGTGTATTTATAGTGCTGTGTGTTTTCCTTCCCTCGTACCCAGCATTTTATTTTTTGTACCATGTTTTTAGTCTCGTTTTTGCATTGTAGAGTTATGTTTTGTTCCCTTTCAGACCATACTCTGCAGTTGCCCATTCATTCCAGTCACTTTCATTTCTTTAGGTGACTGGGTATTTATATATTCATGTGTGTGGGTTTTTCTTTGCCTGCACTCAGTATTTCTTTTTTATGCCCTGTTGGTTCATTATAGAGTCATGTGCCTTGTTTTCCGTAACACCATGCTCTGTAATTGTCCATTTGTTCCAGTCACCCTCACTTTTCTTGGTGACTGTGTGTATGTACTTATATTGGTGCTGTGTATTGTGTTTTCCCTTTATTTGACCATACTCAGCATTTTTTGCCCTGTACCTTTTTGGTGGTTCTTTTTTTTTTTTCTTGCTCTGGGTCACGCATGGTTGGTACTCTCTGGGTAGTATGTAACCGGCGTGCTGACCCAGTTCTTCTCCCCATCTGTACCTGGGTTAATTGTTCTGTTGTCAGTATTGTATTTGGGTTTTTCTTTCCCGCTACCCTACATTGCCCCATTGGTGTTGTCCTTCCCTTGGCTTCTTCCCCTCCGGTCCGCCTCCCTTCCTCCCACCCTAGGTGGGGGGGGGGGGGGGGCTGGGATGTTCCTGGTCGTTCAGGAGCCCGACCTTGAGGGAGGGGCTCTGTCACCATGGGTTGAGATGCCGTCTCGGCACTGAGCCCATGTTTTCCCTCATCCCTGCCTCCCATTGAGCAGCGTCTCAGCTGGCCCCCAGCTGGCAGCATTATGGACGGCTGGGGCCAATTAGTCTTCATCAGCTGGGGCGCTGCCAATGAGGATAAATAGGAGCAGCCTCGATGACTCGGGGCTGCGACATAAGCACTGCTAGGCTGAAGCCCCTTCGTCTGGTGTCAGCCTCAACTCCCCTTGCAGCATTCCTGTGTTTGTATCCCGCTGTGAGGATGTACGTCTTGCTACCCCCACGTCCGGTACGAGCTGCTTACCTCTGCGCTGTGCAACCTGTGAGTGTACCTCTGCATGAGTATCTGTGCTCTCCTCATCCCTTATCCCTTACCCAAAATAAACCATCTCGACTCACTGGCTTGTCCCTGGCTCTGATTGCCCGGCTCCCTAGAGCCGGATATGACAGTTATGCTTTGCATCATGCCATTTAATTACCAGTAGACAGTGCGTTGGCTTTGCGCTGGGAGGAGGGAGCTGGTTTCAAAGAGGTGTGGCAGTGTGCAATCTTGTGTGCACTGGCATTTTGGTGCATTTTATGACAATGCACGTTTGATCAGGAAAAACAAGGTCTGTCATCAGAAGTGCATTGTGAATGTCATTAAAGTGGTGTGTTTTGAACTCGCACAGCTCCTACTGACAGGAGCTCATGAGGAAACACAGCAGGCGCTCAGATTTTCTATTATTTTAATGGAGAGTTGTAACAATTATACTCTACCCATTAGCTTAATAATAACATGATGACATGCTTAATCGTTTTTCTGTTTCAACAACATTTTCATTTTAATAGCGACCTTACCATAGTCTATACATTAGACATTAATATTTTTTTTCCTCAGGGAATGAATGAATCAACAGGGAGTGTCTGTGCATTCTGGTGTGGATGCGGTGCATAGGGGAGGTGTTGTGGAATACTGTCAGTGTAAAGATTTTAAACATCAAACCTCTCTTCTGTGACAAAGTCTGTGCACATAGCTACTAATCTATCATGTCTGTCATCATATCTCATGCTCGCTCGTGTGCGCCTGTCCCGAATAACGAAAAACACACAATCAGCCATTGTTTTCTCTTAAATGAGGAAAGTTCAGTATGAACTATTTGAAGACACGGCAGAGTTTTTCATTGCACATAGAAAAAAATGGTGCATGGGTTTACAATTCAGCTGTTTTTCCTGTAAAAAAAAATTAACTACTGGACTGCAGCAGGATCAATCTGTCCTATACCGGGAAAATGGCTGTCACCATGGCCCTGGAGAAGAGCCAGCAGTTGTGCGCAAAACTGATATTCATCATTATACTATTTATGACAAAGTAAAAAATATATTTTTCAACTCATTCACTGTCATTCTTTTAACAGAATGACTCAAAATGAAAATATCCCAACCCACAACAAGTTTGCATTCAGGAGGAGAAATTAATGGACTTCAGGCTAAGATGAATGGCCCGCTCTTTCTCAGTTTAAAAGGAAAGTTCAGGTGAAGTTCGTGTGTAATTACGATCAAGTCTCCCCAGTATGAGCAGGGCTGTGGAGAAGGAAGATACAAAGCTCTTTGCCCTTAAATGTGTTTTTACTTTGTGAATGAGCCCACATTGTTGTCAGCAAAAATGAGTTTGTCCTCCTATTTAAACAGTCATATTAGTATTAAGCCTTTGTTCTTGCAGCTCTGTTTGTTCTAAGGAAAGACAGCAAAGACAGCAATTAGTTTATTTCACGTTACACCTCAAACACACCTCTGAATAATTAAGAGCATTAGGGCAGTTTCTACACTTTGTGCCCAGTGCAAAATTGGTTTTTGTGCTGCTGTAATAGCGAAATGAACTTGGAAATGCCCATAAACACACCCCACACCTCAGACGATTGACTGTGCACCGTGCCATTGTAATATGGCTCAAAGTCTCTCTCAGCTCGCCACTGGACCTAAAAATACATATTTCTTAAAAACATTTCTTTGTCCAAAATAAATCCATTTAATTTTCTTACTGTATATTTTGTATGCCATATTTGAAATAATACTAACGATTTAATTTGACAATAAATAAATTGCTTTTTGTTTGAAATGTCAGTCCCATATTTTTAACTCCATATATTTAATTGTTGACTTTAATGGTGCAGCTTTGTGTGAGTGTGGCTATATTCTGGACCACAGCACAGTCTGTATTTAATGTCTGAAATAACTTATTTAGCCTGTCTTCCTTTAAGCCAAAGTGAATATTTTCACACCCAAGTACAACAATTCTAGAAAGACAGAATGAAAAAAAAAAACAAAAACACTTCTGTGAGCTATTGCATAGTTGAACTTGCTCTTATATTGAACAACACTGAGAGCTCATAAACACCCATATTGCTTTATGGATTGCTGGCTGCGTGAAGGCAAGCGCACTTCCTCCCCCTCTGAGATCCACCATATTGCTGCAGGTAAATGCTGCATGGGACAGAATGGCAGTGAGGGGAACTGACCAATGGTGATAAATGAAATTTACTGACCACACGCACACACACACACACACACACGGATGACTTCTTAGATGAAATGATGTAAGAGCGGCTATAAACTCAAAGGAAGTCTGTGTGAGGATCTAAAACCAGTCCGATCGATAGGTGTGTGCGTGTGTGAGGACTTTTTTGGATTTTTTTTTTTTTTTATTTGTGTGTCTGCGTAGAGATGAAAGGTTAGCTGGGCTTCTCTAATAATCTGTTATTGAAACCTACTCGCAGGTGTGCACTCTCAGCTTTTTGTGTGTGTGTGCGTGCGATGATAAAAGATCAGAGGGGAGAAGTGAAAAGTGAGGGGGAAAACAACTCTCCGCAGCCAATATCGGGCCAACGGAGCACAAACACAAAGAGCGAAACAGCACTCATTCAAGGTGAGCTGCCAAGCTAAAGCCGAGCGAAGAAACAGAATAGGGAAAGAGCGAGGGAGAGACAGAGGGAAAGAGAGACACAACCTATTTTTTGCGTGAGTGAGAATGACGTCCTGGTCCGGAGCATTAGCATTCACTTTGATACGCTCTACTGTAAATGCTCTCTTCTCTGGATTCATTTCAACTGTCTACATCCATCTGCTCTCCATGCCTCTCTCTCTTATCTTCATTTCTTTTCTCCCACCCTTAGCCGTCCATTTCCTTGTCCCTGCCCTCTCCATTCACTCGTCTTGGGGACAATGTAACTACTGAGCTGTTGCCTTTTTTCCTGTTAATGCATCAGGTCACATGAGGCCATGTCCACTTGCCGAAAGGGGTGTGCATGTACACACGTGTGTGTGTGTGGTCTTGAAGCTGATACCTGACAGCGGGGACCACAGGCAGACCATACAGTTGTGCGTTTGTAGAAACTGGGGCTAAGAGGATCACCGAAGCGCGGGTAAAATATGACGAAATTAAATCTGTTAAAAGCTGAGTTGGCACAGCGGTCTTCTGGCCCTCTGGTCTTCTGTAGGGCACTCAGCAATGCTCGACTCTCTTGTCCTCAGTAACATTAACGGAACCATTACCGTGTGGGGTAAAAAACAGGTCTTGGTTGTAGCTCCTCTCTGTTCTGATGCTGGACTCTGTGTGCGCTCTACAGACTTTGCACAGACTCAGTAATAGAAGAAAGCCCATGAACATGATAACATCATATTCTCACCCACTACTGCCATGTCATCAACACAATTACAATGAGCAAGGATGTCACTGAAGAAATCTCAACAAAATCCTCTGAATTATTTACAAAATTCCAAATTAGGAAACACTTTACGACCTACAGTGTGTTGACCGGATTTAAACAGAAATCGATTCCACCAACAACAAACTAATTGCCATAAAGCAATAAGCACTGAAAACCGAAACCTTATTTTCGTTTTTGTGACTATAGGTGGATGAGCAGCCAAACACTGCACTCAAGTAAGCAGCGTTACCTTATGATTGAACTAGGACTGCAACGATTACTCGCATAATTTGAGTAACTCGATTACAAAAATTCCTCAATTCATAAATCTGTGATTCAAAGCTTCATTTAATATAACACATCCAGTCTATATGACCTTCTTCCGGTCACGCTATGTAAACAAGACGCGGGTTTGTTCAATGGCGTGATGTCACAGTGACAAAGCAATGGCATAGATCACTTTCGAAACACATCTCTCAAGTTAGAAACTATAGAAATAAAGGAAGAAAGCCAGAGAAAACGACAAAAAGTACCTCAAGTCTGGGATCATTTCAAGCTCAAATTGAAGGGAAACACTGTACAGTGTGTACATTGTAAAGCTGAGAGGAAAGCTAGCAACCACAACGCTGACGTTCCACTGTGTCGGCAGACGGCATCCAGCCACGTCATGCACGAGCAGCGGACTGAGACAAGGTACATGATTGAGATTTTAAATTAAAGATGAATAGAATGTAGTCAACCATGCTGATTATGTTTATATGGCCAAAGAACAGCTATGTTGCGAGTTGAAGCTAACACTACAAAACGAAACTTTGTGGTGTAATGTAACATTTAAAGTTACGTTCTATTCAATAAACATTGCAATAAGCATTGTAATAAATGTGTACCTATGTTATTGAGTGTTTGGTACAATTACGACTGCTCTATAGGAAAGAAAGTTCCATACATGTTGGTCAATGCAAGTTTTTTCAATATAAAAAAAGTAATAAAAAAGTACCCGACTCGAGTAATCGTTCAATTACAGTGACAAATTACTCAATTACTAAAATAATCAATAGCTGCAGCCCTAGACTGAACTACTCAAGAATAAGTAAGTATAGCCACCAGTGAATATCTATGCATCCCTACTAAGAACAAGTTACTGCAGTATAAACAAGGACATTCTAACCAGTTTATGAATCAGTGCAATCAAAACTACTGAAAAATACTTCAGTAAAAGTACAGGATTTTTAAAAAAGTGTTTAAAACATGTCCTCCAAATAAAACTACTCAGTAAAGTACAATTTTGAGAAAAAGCTACTTGAGTACATATACTTAAGTAATTGTAACTACTGCCCCTTTCTGGTTATGACAAAAGTGGGAATGTGAAGAAGTCACCAAGAAAATGATTCAAGAGTACCAGCAAAAAAGTTACTGGAGTCGTGAGTAATAAGTTAACGCTTGCCTGTTTATGTTTTTCTCACAAATTTGTGACTTCATATTTTTTCTTAAAAATTTATGACTTTTTTTCCTCAGTGATTGACTGCTGTTTTTTAATAAATATGGGAGGGGTTTTTTTCAACATAAATTTGTGATTTTCTTGCCAAACTAAGATTTTCTTGTAACATTTTTCTTGCAAATGTTCTTGTAAATTATGACTTCACTGATGATGTTGCAATTTTTCCACATAAACTTGCTTTTTTCCAGCTAAAATGACTTGTTTCTTATTAAACAGCAGCTTTTTGTGATAACTTTTCTTGTAGTTTTTTTTTTTTGCTCTTAAATGTGCATCTATTTTCTTGCAAATATCTGTTAAGTCCAAGGAGAATCAAATATAAACATGCTAGAGGTATCCTCTTACATATTCCAAATCATGGAACTGAACAGTTGTTCTTATAGGAAACCCAGTGCCAACTCTGTTCTCCCATGTCAATGCCACATGCTTTGCTGACCAAAGGACCAGCTCCTCCTGATGAGGTCTGGCCCTGCAGCAACAGCGTCACGCTACCCCTGCTCCTTACAGCCACAGTCATTATTCATAGGGCCATGCTAGCTTCTTGTCAGGTGGAGATAAACATAGGTGGTTTGGAGCAGTTAAACAAAGGGCCAACACATTTATCAGCTGTGGAAGTGAAGAAAGCTGTGGAGGCTGAGAAAAAAATGGGTGGAAAAGCAGAAGAAAGAATGGGGGGGGGGTAAAAATGGTCAGGGTTATGAGTAACATGGAGAGAGGACTAACAAGTCCCATACAAAAAAGAAAGAAATCCCCAAAACAATATAAAGTGAGGTGTTGGCTGGAGTACTGCACGGTAAAATGATTATACCTGTCATGGACTGGGTTGGATTTTCCAGCCCAGTTCCATGTCACGGTGGCTGTCTGGTCCCCAGTTTATTTTGGGTTCCTTATTTGCCGTCTGGCAGCCCGCTGGGAGCCTTTGAGGTTGACTCGGTTTCCTGACAGCCGACAGCCACGCCCCCTCTCCGGCCAGTGATACCAGCTAACGGTCATTCCCGGTTGCACTCTCTCCACACGTACACACACATGCAATTGTCCACACCTGCATTCATTCAGCACTTTTGCACTCACTCACTCCACACGCACACACATCCATTCCTATGCGCTCACACCCACTCATTCTCACTCACACACTCTGACATTCACTCACACACCCTCACACTCACTCTCTCTCCACACCGGCATGCACTCAGCTCATTAGGAGTTGCAGTACTTAAGATCTGGGTTCGCTGTTGTGCATTATCGGATGATTGTTTGAACTGAGTGTTTAAACCATACTGTCTGTTCGTTGCTGCACTACCTGACGCTCTCCTAGCTATCTATCCTGGTAGCGTTACCTGGTGTTCAGTTGTTTTGTTCCCCACACTGTGGATTTCACGGACTGCCTCAGACTGCTCCAGTTAGTAAGTTTATTTCTCCTTTCCCTGCTGTCCAGCTATCCTGCAGTGCCCTGGGTCTTCTCTGTGCTGTTCAGCTTTCCTGTAGCACTTGCTATCTTCCCACTGGACTGTAGAGCATCTTGGAGGTATCCCTGTGCTCCCAGTGCTATCCATTTATTGTTTATCTGGACTGTAATATTATTTTCTGCACAATAAAATACACACAACGTCCTCCTGCATTTGGGTTTTAATTCTTCCTGCCTCAAATAGGCAGGAATTCATGATTATACCTGCAGGAGTGAAACAAAATGAGCAGACTCTGCTTTGCTTGACCGAGCATGCTGATGATGCTCTTTTATTTATCACCTACTGAAATGTAGTAATAATCGCATCAACCCACGTTTACAATCAAGCAGTGAAGACGGTGTGATTCTGGCTATATTTTGATTCTCTTAACTGTATATGGATATTCCCATTTTCCGTATCTGTCTCTGTATATTTTTCCGCATTGATTCATATTGGCTTGATGTCAGACTCATCAAGTCTAACTGAAGAAAATTTGCATGTTTGCCAGCTTGCAGAACTTTGGTTCAGGCTATGCTAGCTTTAACTTTATGCTTTTTAAGACCAGAAACATGAGTGAAATATGATCACTTTATTATTTTGGTAATGTTTTTGTTGTGTGTATGCCTACAAATAAAAGTAAACTAGAGATTAACATTTTAACCTCTTAAAATTTTGTTGTTCCACCCACGGAACATTTCACATGGGCTGGAAACTGGCTAGAATGCTGAGGGGTTGCTTGGCATTACTGTACGTTTGAGTAAACTGCAACAACTGTTGTCACTGGGTCTTTGAACCTGTGAAAGAATAACCTAGGATTACCTCAGCTACAGATTCCTTTACTGATAATTTTCTATTTATTAAAAAAAATGACTAACAAACTAATCTCACAGTGGAAAGATTTTGCAATCCTGGCACCAGCTATAATTAATGTCTTTTACAGGTTTTACAGGTAATCTCCAACATCATTTCATATTATGGGAAATTAAGCATGGAGAAGTGAGCTTGCATTTGAATTTGCAGAAAAAAGGTAGTAAGGGATAAGGACCTGCACTTATATAGCACTTTTTCTACTCTAAAGACCACTCAAAGTGCTTCACTTTTAGGGTGCGTCCCAGTTCACCCCTTCACCCTTCTCCTTAGCCCTACCCCTCCGTTTTGCGTATTCACAGTGAATGCACAAAACGGAGGGGTAGGGTGAAGGGGTGAACTGGAATGCAATTAGCTACACTAACCCTCTATTCAAAGTGCCTATAAGTGACAGATACAGTGGGGCAAAAAAGTATTTAGTCAGCCACCAATTGTGCAAGGTCTCCCACTTAAAAGATGAGAGAGGTCTCCAATTTTCATCATAGGTATACCTCAACTATGAGAGACAAAATGAGAAAAAAAATATCTAGAAAATCACATTGTCTGATTTTTAAAGAATTTATTTGCAAATTATGGTGGAAAAAAAGTATTTGGTCAATAACAAAAGTTCATCTCAATACTTTGTTATATACCCTTTGTTGGCAATGACAGAGGTCAAACGTTTTCTGTAAGTCTTCACAAGGTTTTCACACACTGTTGCTGGTATTTTGGCCCATTCCTCCATGCAGATCTCCTCTAGAGCAGTGATGTTTTGGGGCTGTCGCTGGGCAACACGGACTTTCAACTCCCTCCAAAGATTTTCTATGGGGTTGAGATCTGGAGACTGGCTAGGCCACTCCAGGACCTTGAAATGCTTCTTACGAAGCCACTCCTTCGTTGCCTGGGCGGTGTGTTTGGGATCATTGTCATGTTGAAAGACCCAGCCACGTTTCATCTTCAATGCCCTTGTTGATGGAAGGAGGTTTTCACTCAAAATCTCACGATACATGGCCCCATTCATTCTTTCCTTTACACGGATCAGTCGTCCTCATCCCTTTGCAGAAAAACAGCCCCAAAGCATGATGTTTCCACCCCCATGCTTCACAGTAGGTATGGTGTTCTTTGGATGCATCTCGGCATTCTTTCTCCTCCAAACACGACAAGTTGAGTTTTTACCAGAAAGTTCTATTTTGGTTTCATCTGACCATATGACATTCTCCCAATCCTCTTCTGGATCATCCAAATGCTCTCTAGCAAACTTCAGATGGGCCTGGACATGTACTGGCTTAAGCAGGGAGACACGTCTGGCACTGCAGGATTTGAGTCCCTGGCGGCGTAGTGTGTTACTGATGGTAGCCTTTGTTACTTTGGTCCCAGCTCTCTGCAGGTCATTCATTAGGTCCCCCCGTGTAGTTCTGGGATTTTTGCTCACCGTTCTCGTGATCGTTTTGACCCCACGGGGTGAGATCTTGTGTGCAGCCCCAGATCGAGGGAGATTATCAGTGATCTTGTATGTCTTCCATTTTCTAATAATTGCTCCCACAGTTGATTTCTTCACACCAAGCTGCTTACCTATTGCAGATTCTGTCTTCCCAGCCTGGTGCAGGTCTACAATTTTGTTTCTGGTATCCTTTGACAGCTCTTTGGTCTTGGCCATAGTGGAGTTTGGAGTCTGACTGTTTGAGGTTGTGGACAGGTGTCTTTTATACTGATAACGAGTTCAAACAGGTGCCATTAATACAGGTAACGAGTGGAGGACAGAGGAGCTTCTTAAAGACAAAGTTACAGGTCTGTGAGAGCCAGAAATCTTGCTTGTTTGTAGGTGACAAAATACTTATTTTCCACCATAATTTGCAAATAAGTTCTTGAAAAATCAGACAATGTGATTTTCTAGATTTTTTTTTTTCTCATTTTGTCTCTCATAGTTGAGGTATACCTATGATGAAAATTGGAGACCTCTCTCATCTTTTAAGTAGGAGAACTTGCACAATTGGTGGCTGACTAAATACTTTTTTGCCCCACTGTACCTTTTGGAATCACCAATTAACCTAACATGCATCTCTTTAGATTGCAGGAAACCTACCTAGCAGAAGGAGAACAGCCAAGCTCCACACAGAAAGGTTCCCACCCCAGCAAGACAGGGCTATTTCCTAGGGTGTTTTTGTTGTTGTTTTTTGTTTGTTTGTTTCTTTGGCCGGGGGGGGGGGGGGCATGAGGTGATGCAAGATTGCATTTGGGGGCACCCTAGTGCATCAGTCTGGTACATGAAAAGAAAACAGGTTTCCCATTTCCCAGCAGCCCTTGCGGGTGTTACATGTTTGAAAAAAAAAAAAAAAAGAAGAAGCATCATCTCCTTAATTAGACTGTAAATGTACTTTGTGTTACTTTTGTATATCAGAATCAGAATCAGCTTTATTGGCCAAGTATGCACAACACATACAAGGAATTTGACTTTGGCTAAAAACTTGCTCTCGTTGTTCAGGTGAAGGATTTAAATAAGGATTCAATGACAAACAGAGTATGTACAGTAAATTACAGTCTGTCCACGTTTCTATAAAAGGATGCAAATATATACAGGAATATATGCAGTTATTTACTCGGACTAACCACACTTTGCAGAAATATATGAAAAAATATACAATCACACAGTATTTCAATGTGGACTCAGATTCAGTGATATAATGTGAATGAAGTAAAAAGCAGTGTGAGAGTTATGTGCAATGTAATAATGGATGAAAGGTCATGAGTACAGCAAACAGGTAGGACTAGGTGAATGTTAGGAGTTCATCAGAGTGATGGCTTGAGGAAAGAAACTGTTCCTGTGACGGGTGGTTTTGACCTTCAGTGATCTGTAACGACGACCAGAAGATAGAAGTTCAAACAGTTTGTGGCCGGGGTGTGATGGGTCAGCACAGATGTTTCCCGCCCGTTTCCTGGTTATGGACCGATATAAGTTCTCAATGGAGGGTAGGTCGGTACCAATGATCCTCTCCGCAGACTTAATGATCCGCTGCAGTCTGGTCTTGTCCTGTTTAGTGGCAGATCCAAACCAGACAGTGATGGAAAAGCAGAGGACAGATTGGATGATGGCGGTGTAGAAGACAACCAGCAGCTCCTGAGGCAAATCAAACTTCTTGAGCTGACGCAGAAAAAACAACCTCTGCTGGGCCTTTTTCCGGACAGTGTCTATATGGGAGGACCACTTCAGGTTCCGGGAGATTGTGGTACCCAGAAACTTGAAGGAGTCCACAGTGGACACTGTGCTGTTGAGGATGGTGAGTGGGGGGAATGAAGGGGGGTGTCGCCTGAAATCCACAGTCATCTCCACCGTTTTGGCTGGGTTAAGTTCAAGATGGTTCTGGCTGCACCAGAGGATCAGCTGCTCCACCTCCCGCCTGTATGCAGACTCATCATCATCCCGGATCAAACCGATGACTGTGGTGTCGTCCGCAAACTTCAGGAGCTTCACCGAAGGGTCCTCTGAGGTGCAGTCGTTGGAGTAGAGGGAGAAGAGCAGTGGGGAAAGGACACATCCTTGGGGGGCGCCAGTACTAATTTTTCGGGAGCTGGATGTAAATCTCCCTAGCTTCACCTGTTGCCACCTGTCAGTCAGAAAGCTGGAGATCCACTGGCAGGTGGAGGGGGGCACCTTGAGCTGGAGGAGTTTCTGATGAAGAATGCCTGGGATGATGGTGTTGAACGCTGAGCTGAAGTCGACAAACAGGATCCTGGCGTACGTCCCTGGGGAGTCGAGGTGTTGCAGGATGTAATGTAGTCCCATATTCACTGCATCATCCACTGACCTGTTTGACCGGTAGGCAAACTGCAGTGGGTCCATCAGGGGGCCTGTGATGACCTTCAGGTGGTTCAGCACCAATCTCTCCAAGGATTTCATGACCACAGAGGTCAGGGCAACAGGTCTGTAGTCGTTTAATCCTGTAATAGAGGGTTTCTTGGGAACTGGAATGATGATGGAGCGTTTGAAGCAGGAAGGCACTTCACGCAGCTCCAGTGATCTGTTAAAGATCCGGGTGAAGATGGGGGCCAACTCGTTGGAGCAGACTCTCAGGCAGGACGGAGACACACCATCAGGTCCTGCAGCCTTCTTGATCTTTTGTCTCTGAAAGACCCGGCGCACCTCCTCTTCACAGATCATTAGTGCTGGTGGGAGGTCAGAGTGGAGGAGGGATGGAGTTCCTGGGGCTGCAGATAACCCTTTTGTGTGGGTGGGAGGTGAGAACTGTAGGTTCTTTTCAAACCTGCAGTAAAAGCTGTTTAGGTCATTAGCCAGCTGGAGGTTTTCCGCAGGGTGGGGGGATGGTCTCTTGTAGTTGGTGATATTCTGTAGGCCTCTCCAGACAGAAGCAGAGTTGTTAGCTGAGAAGTTTTTTTGTAACTTCACACTGTAGCTCCTCTTAGCAAGCCTGATCTCCTTCGTCAGCATGTTTCTGGCTCGCTTGTACAGAGTCCAGTCACCAGTCCTGTAGGCCTCCTCCTTGGTCTGACGTAGCTGCTTCAGTTTAGGAATGAACCAGGGTTTATTGTTGTTGTATATGCAGAAGGTCTTGGTCTGCACACACATGTCCTCGCAGAAACAGGTGTATGACGTCACAGTGTCAGTGAGTTCATTTAGGTTAATGGCTGCAGCTTCAAAAACACTCCAATCTGTACAGTCAAAGCAGGCTTGTAACTTCAGCTTTGATTCCTCAGTCCATTTCTTCACAGTCCTTACAACAGACTTGGAAGTTTTTAGTTTCTGTCTGTATGTTGGAATAAGATGGAGCAGACAGTGGTCAGAAAAACCCAGAGCTGCACGGGGGACGGCATGATAGGCGTTTCTTAAAACTGTGTAACAGTGGTCAAGTGTATTTGTGTCCCTGGTGGGACATTTAATATGCTGTCTGTATTTAGGAAGCTCATTTGTGAGATTAGCTCTATTGAAATCACCCAGAATGATAAGCAGAGAGTCTGGATGTTTTTCCTCCACCTCTGCTATCTGGTCAGCAAGGTGCTGCAGGGCCTCCGTTGTACAAGCAGCAGGCGGGATATAAATTCCGACCAGAATAAACGAGGAGAACTCTCGCGGTGAATAAAAGGGTTTACAGTTTATGAACAGTGACTCTAGGTTAGGGCTACAAAACTTCTTCAACACTGTGACATCAGTACACCAACCTTCGTTTATGTAGAAGCAGATTCCACCACCCTTAGACTTTCCAGAAAATTCTCGGCTGCGATCAGCGCGAAACAGTTGAAATCCGTCCAGACGCACCGCGCTGTCCGGGATGTGTTCACTCAGCCAGGACTCCGTGAAACAAAGGGCGCCAGATCTGCTAAAATCCCGGTTTTTGTGAGTCAGGAGCAGCAGTTCATCCATTTTGTTCGCCAAACTGCAGATATTTGCCAGATGGATCGATGGGAGCGGCGTGCGAAATCCTCGTTTCTTCAGCCTGACTAGCGCACCGGCATGTTTACCACGCCGCCTTCGTTTCCGGCCAGCGCCAATAGCCGCTGCTCCCACAGTTAAGATCGACTGAAAAAACTTCAGATCAGCAGCAGTAACTGGCGGAGAAGTTGCATTGGGAGGTAGTCTGAGTGAAAGTAGTTCATCCCTTGAATAGGTGATTCGGACAGAAGAGCAGAAGTCCAAAAAAACACACAAAATTATCAAAAACATCAGAGAGCAGAAGCCAGTGGCTGCCATCCGCGGCGCCATCTTGGATTATGAATATAAGCTTGGATATATGCTATGCTGCCATCAGTGTGTGAATGTGTGTGTGAATGGGTGGATAGCGGGATCTGTAAAGTGCTCTGGTCAACTAGAGATGAGAATAAAATAAGCTATATAAGTGAATGCCATTTACCATTTACCGTACAGTTGAAAGCAGAAGTTTACATACAGTACACTGTATAATAAGACACATAACCTTTTTTTCTCATTGTCTGGCATTAAATCAGACTAAATTTTTCCTGTTTTAGGTTAGTTAGGGTTACCAAAATTATTTCTATTTGCTAATTTTTTTGTATTTACTAAATATGTTTTTCGATAAGTTTTTTATTTCTTCAAAGTCAGACATTTGCATAAACTAAAATCAGGAAGAGAACTGTGAACCACAACAATTCTGGTTCATCCTTGGGTACAGTACCTGAAGGTGCCACGTTTATCTGTTCAAACAATTACATGCAAGAATAAACACCATGGGAATGTCCAGCCATCATACTGCTCAGGAAGGAGACAGGTTCTGTGTCCAAGAGATGAACGTGTTGTATCAACTCAGAAAAAAGACCTTGTAAAGATGCTGGCTGATGCTGGTAAGAGTGTCATTATTCAGAATGAAACAAGTCCTGTACTGACATGGACTAAAAGGCCACTCAACAAGGAAGAAAAATTTATTCCAAAAGTAACATTACAAAGCAAGATTACAGTTTGCAAATGCACACAGGGACCTTAATTTTTGGAGACATTTCCTGTGGTCTGATGAGACTAAAATTGAACTGTTTGGCCACAGTGACCATCGTTAGATTTGAAGGGAAAATGAGGCAGCTTGCAAGCCTAAGAACATCATCCCAAATGTGAAGTACAGGGGTGGCAGCATCATGTTGTTGGAGTGTTTGGCAGCAGGAGGAACTGGTGCACTTCACAAAATTGAGGGCATCATGAGGAAAGAACATTATGTGGAAATATTGAAACAACATCTCAAGACATCAGCCAGGAAGTTAAAGCTTGGGCAGAAATGAGTCTTCAAAATGGACAATGACCTTAAGTATACACCCAAATTACTTACAAAGTAGCTTAAGGACAACAAAGTCAGTGTTTTGGAGTGCCCATCACAAAGTCCTGAACTCAATCACATAGAAAATGTGTGGGCAGAGGTAAAAAGGCGTGTGAACAAGACAACCTACAAAACATGACTCAGTTCCACCAGTTCTGTCAGGAGAAATGGACCAAAATTACAGCAAACTATTGTGAGAAGCTTGTGGAAGGATACCCAAAATGTTTGACTCAAGTCATACAGTTTAAAGGCAATGCTACCAAATACTACGGAAATATGTCAACATTTTTCTCATTAAACATATTTTTGATAGAGCCAGTGACCCAAAATTTTCACCAGATATCAGTAACAACCTGAGTAATTCATACATACAAAGAAATCAAGGTAACTGTGTTCACAAAACAAGTTATATTTAATAAAGTGGAATGACACAGGGAATAAGTATTGAACACAGGGAATTTAATTTAATATTTAGTAGAAAAGCTTTTGTTGGTAATAACAGCTTCCAGACAATTAGGGAACCAATTAGGCCATTGGTTCCCAGATCAAGTTTGAAACTAGGCACAGGCATTGCTCAGGAATGATTTTAGCCCATTCTTCCACACAAACTATCTTCAAATCGTGAAGGTTCCGTGGGTATCTTCTATGAAGTCTGATCTTCAGTTCGTTCCATAGATTTTCAATTGGATTCAGGTCAGGTGACTGACTGGACCATTCTAGCAGCTTTATTTTCCTTCTCTGAAGCCAGCTGAGAGTTTCCTTGGCTGTGTGTTTGGGATCATTATCTTGCTGAAATGTCAACCCTCATTTCATCTTCAGCATCTTGGCAGATGGCAACAGGTTTTTTTTAGATTAATAACACCACACTTCCAGGGAAACTGAAGCTCTGGTGCCTCCAGTTTGGGCTGCTGCCCAGACTCCTGTGGCCAATGACCATGTATGAAGTCTCCCTAAGCCATGCTCAGCGTCTGGAAAGGCTAGTGAGCTCTTATGTGAGGAAGTGGCTCGGCCTCCCAAAATGTCTCAGCAGCACTGGACTCTACAGCGATGGAGCCCTGTCACTGCCATTGTCTAGCCTGGTCGAGGAACTCAGATGTGCCAAGGTGAGGCTGGACATGTCGCTTGCCAACTCCCAGGACCCTGTAGTAAGAGGTGCTGCTCCTACCCTGGCAACAGGGAAGAAGTGGACCCCAAACATGGCTGTACTACAGGCCAAGTCTGCTCTCCTCCATCATGACGTGGTGGGCCACATCCAGCAAGGTAGAGGAGGCCTTGGTTTTGGAACAGTGACACCTCTCTGGCAAAAGACATCTCCAGCCGAATGCTGAACTATGGTGGTAGAGGAGGTGCATCAACAGGAGAAAGCAGCCAGAAGGGCCAGAGCTGTAGCACAAGCCAAACAGGGTCGATGGACGAGGTGGGAGGGTGTCGAAAAGAGGAAAATCACATGGAGAGAACTCTGGGGCATGGAATCCAACAGGCTGAGCTTCATCATCCGAGCTACATATGATGTGCTGCCCTCTCCCACAAATCTGCAGCTGTGGCTTGGAAAGGATCCATCTTGCCCTCTGTGTACAGCCCCAGCAACACTCAAGCACATCTTGGTTGGTTGCAGGACTAGCCTCACTCAAGGTAGATACACGTGGAGACACAACCAGGTCCTCAGGTGTCTAGCCGATAAACTTGAGTGCAAGAGAGTATCCATCAACTCCCATCTCTTCAACAACCAGGATGTTCGCCGACACCTACCATCATTTGTTCAAGCGGGGGCCAAGCTGAGAACCGGTCCCTTACTCCCTGATCTGGATCCACTGAATGCAGCCGTAGATTGGCAGATGCGAGCTGACTCAGATCAAAGGCTCATTTTCCCTCTAGAGATTGCAACGACCACCCTGTGACCAGATCTCATCCTCTGGTCTAATTCATCTAAGCTCACCTATATTATTGAGTTGACAGTACCCTGGGAGGATGCTGTTGAGGAAGTTTATGAGTGTAAGAAGCTGCACTATTCCAACTTAGCAGCTGAGGCAGAGGACAGATGCTGGAAGATAAAGGTGCGCCCGGTGGAGCTGGGATGCAGGGGCTTCATAGCCACAACAACTGTAAAGCTGCTCAGGGAGACTGGGATCAGGGGACAGGATTACAGATGGGCAATTAAAGAGCTGGCCAACACTGTCAAGAGGGCCAGTCACTGGCTGTGGATGAAAAGGAGTGACATCATTTGGGCTTCTATGGAAAACAGCTAAAACACAGGACACACACCCAGGTTTGATCAACCTCCGGAGGGTCTGCCTCGGAGGAGGGTGTCACACCAAAGGATTCCGGCATCAAAACAACTCATGGAATCGTCAACATCAAAGGATTCCAGCATCAGAGCTACAGTTTTTAATTGTCAACATCAAAGGATCCCGGCATTTAATAGTCTGTCTATGACATCATGTGAGATATCTATGACATCATACAGGATCATGTGGGTCTATGATGTCTAGGACATCATAGGACATCATATAGCCTATGGATAATTTCCTATGATCTATGGGCTATCAAAAGCTGGTTGATGCCGCCGAAAGGAGTGATACCATCTGGGCTTCTAAGGGAAACCATAAAAGGAGTTATTCAGAACTCCTTATAAGAACTCCTGACACCGCCGGGAGGACACAGTCCAAGGACTGAAAATTTGTTCCACACTAAATGAGACTATATTCTCTCAGTACTTTTACTGGCTTGCCCAAATGTTATGCAGCAAACATTAAACGAGCTTCAACATGCTTTTTTCTTCAGCAATGGAGTCTTGCGAGGTGAGCGAGCATCAAGCCCATGTCAGCTGAGTACATTATTTATTGTTTTCTTTGAAACAGCAGTACCTGCTAACTCCAGGTCTTTCTGGAGCTCTCCACGAGTGGTCTTTGGGTCTTGGATAACTCTTCTGATAATTCTTTTGACTCCTCTGTCAGAAGTCTTGTGAGGCACTGCTGGTCATGGCCGATTTATGGTAAAATGATATTCTTTCCACTTTCGAATGGTGGCTCCAACAGTACTCACTGGAACATTCAGGAGTTTAGAAATGTACCTACAACCAATGCCATCATTATGTTTTGCAACAATAAGGTTGCAAAGGTCTAGAGAGAGCTTTTTGCTTCTACCCATCATGAGTTCTTTGTGGTGTGACAATCTTCTTCTTCTTCTTTTAGATTTGATTGGTGGTTGGCAACCAGCTTAGGGGTGAATTACCACCACTGACTTGATTATCATCATTCTATATCTTTGTATAAGGAGCTCTTCCTCTTCTTCTTTTAGACTTGACTGGCGGCTGCCAACCAGCCCACAGGTGCATCACTGCCACTGACCCGACCATCATCACTCCACATCCTTGCACAAGGAGTTCCCACACAGACCTTTTTAAAGGCTATCAGTAAGGACTTAACCAGCTGAAATTAATTTGCACTGATGGGGGATGGGATGGCTTCTGAAATTCTCATAGATCTATGCTTTTTTGCACCTCTTTTTCTTCATGTGTTCAATACTTATTCCCTGTGCCATTCTACTTTATTAACTCTAACTTGTTCTGTGAACACAGCTGCCTTGATTTCTTTGCATGTATGGAATATTTGGGTTGTTACTGATATCAATTTTAACTATTGGACAGATGTTTGTATGAAGCAGTGTTGGTGCTTTCTTTGAATTTAGGCACATTAGACATTTATCAAAACTATTCTTACCCCCCCGTGGATCGTCACCTTATTGTGGTAGAGGGGTTTGAGTGCCAAAATGATCCGGGGAGCTATGTTGTTGGGGGCAACTTCCCCCTGGCAGGGTGTCCTAAGAGTGGTCCAGTGGATCTCCATGAAAAAAGTTACATCAAGGACCCAGTGCACCCAAAGGAGGCACGTGGGTCCAGCCTCCAGTGGGCTCACCACCTGGAGGAGGGACCATGGGGACCGGGTGGAAGTTTGAGCTACCCTCCATAGACTGATGGCACTGTGACCTGGCTCCCTGGATAAGAGGTAGAAAATGGATGGATGGATGGATGGATGGATATTCTTATTCCACACAGTTTGATAACTCCAAGTAATGCACAAGAATTTCATTCTGCAGCCGTGTATAACTCTGAACTTCCTCTAGCGAAACATCAAATGTGCCTTATTTGTGGTCAGGTGTGCTAAAGTGTTTATATTAGGAAGTAAAAGGAAATGGTGTATACGGCACATTTAAACAAGAGAGAAGGCTGCAACCCCTGGGTTTTGTGGCTTTAATGGTGGTCTGAGTGGGTGGCACAGCAGAGGCAGGGGTCAGCAGACCGACATGGACAGAGCATTAGTAAAACAAGATGGGTTCAGGGCTCAGACTCAGGGTCACAGCTCTATTCAAGGGTCAGCGGTGGATTTTTAAGCACAGAAGCTGCTTGAGCTACAGTTGAATTTATCAAATGCAAACTGCAGGAAAGCTGTATCAACGCCATGTGTGATGTTAATGTTTGGAGGAATATATTTCATCAGCACGAGGGGCAAATGTCCAATAAACAGTTCATCTTGGCTTTCTCAGACTTTCTTTCTCCACACTGACAGAGCATATAACTCTAGTCTCCAGTAATGGACTATTGTGTGAGCATCAGCACGGATGTTTGGGGTGTTTGTTAACATTGCACAAGACTAACAATTTAGTAGAGCAAAAGTCTGAATCATGAGCTTTTAGCAGTTTTTGTGTTTGTCTATGTTTTTTTTTTAAGTAAACACAAAGCAAACCCTGAACTTTGGAAATGAGGTCATAGTTAAACATGGCATGCAATATTATGATCCTTTATGTTTTTAGGAATGCCAGGAGAACAGCACTTAGTTTGCAAGAATTTCTGCAACTTTATTTCCAACGCCTCAGGACGTCTGATCAATAAAGGTCAGGATAAACAATTTTTCCTAGGTCGGAAGAGCGATAACTACATTTATACCACATAACAAAGTTTTTCCCTCACACTTATTTCCAGCCCCGAAGAGGAAAACATGACCCTCCACTCAGAAAACCACATTTGGAGCTCTCTCAGTCACCTCTGCAATCATTTCAAATTCATTGTTCAGAATTATTGATTACAATTCTCTGCACCAGAGGAGCAATAGAGGAGATTTATTAAATTAAACACATTTCTTTTTCAGAAGGAAAGGAGAAAATGATACCTGTGGAGATTTGATTATACAGCGTCTTTTATGATGCCGATTTGTTAGATTTTGAAGAATTTATTTGGATCTTTAGAAAAGGATGTGTTATTATCTCTTAAGAGATCCTAGTGACATGTTGTGCCATTCACTTCTTTATTTTCAAGCCATTTTGGCTGCGTTCAGTGAATATAGCTCAAATTTGCCAGAGGATGATCATTTAAAAAAATCCTAGGATTGTCGTGTCAGTTCCTTAAATTAGCCTAAAATGGGTAAGCTACACAAACACGGACACATTAGTTCCTAGTGACAAAAACTGCCCCATTGAAAACCATTGAAAATGGCATTTTTGATCCCAAATTTATCTTAACATAAAACAATGCATTCCCTCAAGTTAAGATTTAATTTTGGACTACTAACTTTTAATTTATAATTTTTATATGTGTCCATCAGATGGCACTACGTTTCCCCATTCAAAGGATGCTGCAAAATGTCACACTTTCACTGTTTTCTGCAAGGGTTCCTTGCTACTGAAACGATAAGTGTGTGTTGCTGTTGATGTTGGATGTGAGCATGCGTATGTGTGTGTATGTGCATGCGTGTGTGTTTGTATGCATACGTGTGCATGTGTCTTTGATGTCTGACTTCATAAATCTTTCTTCTTAGAAGGCCATAATTCAACAATAACAATGAGTAGCCTTTCAGCGCTTCAAAGATAACTCAGCAGCCAGAACCAAACCAAAACTGGACTTTGTTTTGGTTCTTGCTCAGGCACTTACGCCTCGGTGAAACGGAGAGGCATACGGTAATCAGTTAATGCGTCTGTGTCTGTGTGGTTGTATCTGTCCATCTGTCTGTGTGTCTGTCTGTTACCAGCTTAAGTGCAACTAAAGGCTTGTATCATTGTATGACCATATTTTCTGAACTTTTAATTTACCAGAATTTCAAAATAACACATTGTTTTTGAAATAAACACAAATTTAACTCACCATTTCTGTCAATGCCGCAGTAAAAAAAAAAAAAAAGGTATTGTAATAACTATCCCGGGCCAGTAGAGGTTGGAGTGCCACTATGTTACAGCTGCCCATGCTACCATGCCACAGGCAATGAGGGAAAGCACCCTGGTGCTTTCATTTATCCAAGTGCACTGCAGCCATGGTAAGTATGAGTAGTAGTGTGAGTAGTCATTTTGGAGATTGCAAGACATTACAGCACACATGAGGTTCTGGAAATTATCATGCACTCCAAGTGCTAGGATGGCTCCTGGTCCTATTCCAAGGACTCTGAGACATGGAGAAGACCTCATGGTACAGCTTTGTTTATGCTTAACCTATGCTTCACCTCTGCTCTGAGCGTCTATAATGTGTGCAGCTTTGGACAGGGCCGGTGCGTACGTGGATGTATAGTATATGCTTCATCTGCAGTTTCACCCTAGCCCAACAGGTAGCCCAAATGCACTGACATGCCAGTGTGTTCGATGGCTACGCAAAACAGAAGCAAGAGCCGCACCTATTAGCAACAACAATGGTGACTGCATGTCGGTGAGAAGAGGAACTCCTGTCTTTACCACCTTTAGCAGAAGAAGAAGCTAAAACAGAAGAACGTTTAATAGTGTGCTTCTGCTCTTTGTGTCTTCATTTTCATTTTCCTCTTTGTCTTTTTCATCTACTTTGACTCTATGCTGTGTCGACAGTGCCAGTTCACGAGTGGGAGGTTGGATCTTGCGCAGGCAAAGCGGTCACAAGATTTGGGCTGGACTCATGGACTGTAGATGATGACATAATTTACATCACAGAAGTCTCACACTCAAGCAAACACGCAGAGTGGAGGTGGAGCTGGCCTGCCTTGTCCACCTAGACATCTGCTGACTGACCCTCGCTTCCTCCGCATCGGGTTCCGTCGAGAGCATGAATGGGGCGTAACCTGGTGAGAGTCACTAGGCGGAGTAAAATATTGATTGACAGTCCATCTTTGCATGAGACAAGCCTGTTGTCAGCTGTATGATGCACTATAGAGGACCAGAAATCAAGGAATTGCAGCCATCAGGTTCTCTTCCATCTCTTCAGTGTGAGTGCACTCCCAAACTGCTTTGCCCTCCCCGACCTGCACATCACTGGTCGATGTGATCCCTGGTGGGCTGGTTGTTCTAGTCTTTTCACCCAGATCTATGATGGCAACGTTAAACTTTCACCTACAGTATATCTTCAAAAGTAACCAGTGAAAAATGTTTCTGAAGGCAATCGTGTGACTGAAGCGTGACTTCATGGAAATGAGGAGGCGGGCACCTCCACGCAATGGCTTGGGAGTCTTGAAGCGATGCCACCAGAATGCATGTGGGGTGTGCTAAATAGACAATGAACTGGAAGCATGAAAACACACAACTAGGTGGGCATGTACCACATATTTCATGGAAATTATTTTTCGTTTTTTTTTTCTTTTTAATAAAAACAGTGGAGCTATGTAAAAGTGCTATATAAGTACAGGTCCTTATCCCTAAACATACTGGCCTTTAAAGGATTAAAATACCCCAAAAATATAATTATTATTTGACATTTATATATCAGGATAAAAGAGTTTTAAAAGACTGACTCATTTAAAGTGAAAAAAATATTAATATACAATATTTGTACAGCCTATTTGGTGAAGGTGATATTTTCTGCCCTTGGGACCATGAGTGTCAGTTTTTATTTTAAATCTGACAATGCAAAAATAAATAAATAAATAAATAAATAAATAAGAATGCATGAAAATCAATGTTGCTGCCAATCACTGACACATCTCAAGGCTGAATAATAATAATTATAATAATAATAATAATAATTATTATTATTATTATTATTATTATTATTATTAAATACTCATGGAAATGTATTTTATGGAAATTATTTTAGATTTTTGTTTTTTCAATAAAAACAAGTGCAGTTATGTAAACATACTGGCCTTTAAAGGGTTAAAATCCCCAAAATATAATTATTATTTGATATTTATATTTCAGGCTGGACTAGTTTTAAAAGACTGACTCATTTAACGCGGAAAAAATAGTAATATGTAGTATTTTAATGGCGGTTTTTGGGAAGGTGGCAGTTTTTGTCCTGTGTCAGGATATTAAAGGGTCATAATCTCAATATCTTAATATAAAGCAAATGTCAAACTATGTCACTTAATACTATCATTGATTATTCATTATGTATTTATTGTATGCCCTCTAGTTTTAGTTTTTGCTTTTAATGAAAATAGATAAATAAAAATGTAGTCCCTGCCTATATATTGTAAATAACTCATTTATCAGCCCACTCTTGTTCCTATTAAGAATGGGCACGTGATGTCACCCGACGGAAAAACCGCAAAGAATTGTGGGAAAAGTGTCTGCCTGTCTGTGCTTAGTAATGATCAATGAATGCGGTTAAGCTGACGTTTTTGAGAATGCTGCTTCAGTCTGTTATATTTTTATTTATTATTTATTTATTCAGATAAAAATGACACTAAATATGTTATTCAAACACAGGAAATTGTAAATATACATATAAAAAAATCATAAAAAATCCAGAATGACACAAGAAAGTGAAAACACTTATTTCCAATGTGGTCCTTTCAATCACATTATTATTCCTCCGAATACCATGCAACGGTAGAATGGGGAAGTTTTGCTGCATTATCAAGTACAACAGCTGCTCTCATTACTGGCGTGGAAAAAGACGTACAATTTTTTTAACTTTCCGACTTGGAAGAAAAGTGGAGAGAATCGGGTCTCTGACCTAAAAAAGAGGCGTGGGATGGAATGGATTGCAGCGGTCAGAAGGAAAGACATCAGCTCCAACAATATTGCTGCACACATAGTTGTGTATTCACGGCATTTTCACCAAGGTAAGTTGTGATTTAAAACACATTTAGAAGTGCAGAAAGACGTCCCCTCTCCAGAGCAGCTGTCTTGCATGCCGTGCCTTTGGCTGCACCTCAGCCACGGCTCTCTGTCATCTCTCAATAATGTGTAGAAACACACAGGGCAAAATCAAATAATTTCCCCACATCATCTCTGCTATTCCAATTTTCTTTGATTTTTCTTGAAGTTGTGATTACTTGTTGCCTTCATTACGCATGGATTTAATATCAGCTGGTGACTGAAATCCATAGACTGTTTGGTGTCATGATTTACTGCCTCTCCGAGGCAGAGGAGGCAAAATTCCCACTTGCAGGAGGATGTCGTGAGTTTATTAACATAAATGTCCAAACAATAATTCCAACAAACAAACAGGTGAACATGCACAGTCAACAGTGAGTGTAAATTGTCCCCAAATGAAATGGTAATGGACAAAATGCAAAATGAACCCAAGCGCTCCCATGTGAAAATGGTGAGCAGGGGGAAAGAGATAAATAAACACAGAACGCTCCTGAAACAAAAGTGCAGATTGGAGCCGGGCAACCAAAAGCTCAACAGGCTGCACCAAGGTAGCGCCGGGGAAAAACAGGGAAAAACAAAACTCTAACAACAAGCAGGTGCTGGTACTTAGAGTGAAGAAAGCAACAGAGCTAACTGTGCTCTGGTGCAAGGTAGACAATGAACCAACAAAACCTAGGTGAACAGAACTTAAATAATACAAGACATGATGAGCTGAGTGCACACAGGTGGTGTGTGTGGGCTGACCTGAGCAGAGAAGAGAAGCAATGACAGATTGGAATCACCTGTCAGGCATTTGCAGGAGAGGGGGGGAGTGGCTCCCAGTCACAAAATAAATAAACACAAAACCAAAAGAAGACTAAGGAATAACTACAAATAACTCAAAAGATAATCAAATGACCAAGAGCAAAAACAGACAAATAATAAGCACCAAATATACAACAGAACATGGCAACAGGCAAGACCAATGACAAGGCAGAAATGAAACATACTATGGAACTCAAAAGGTATTATGAAACACAAATAACTAAGAAACAGGAAAAAGCCACAAAGCCGAGCTCAGGAGGATTCCAAGCTCGGTTCATAACAGTTTGGTATCATTAAATTAAGCAGATTCTCCTCTTTCAGGTGATTCTAAAAATGTCCCTGTCCTGATTTAGGATGTATTTATAGTAGCTAATTATACCGGTAATTTTTTTTGGAATGCACCAGCACAATCAGCTGATTGGATCCACCTCCTCCGGTGTTCCAACGTTTGGCATATTTATCAGAACAACACTGGAAAGCTGATGTTACAGACTGCAGTAAAAGGTCAAAATCTTTATTCTGTAGCTTGAAAGTGCTCAGACACATCCCCGACAGTTCCCATTATACGTACAAGTACGTATGTTTAGCTCTGTGTGTGTGTGTGTGTACTTGTGTGTGTGTGTGGGGGGGGGGGGTTTGCAGGCAGCAGCAGAGCTCTGTACGGTTTTTCCTGTGAACCAGTGCTGCAAATACACCATTATAGGGGAGCTGTAAGTTAGAAACCTCTTCAATAAGTTACACGTGGGTTGAAAGAGTGTTACTCATATGTTAGAAATAATTTTGGGGTACGCTAAACATTAATCTCAACGTATTTCGACTTTGTAGAAACAATGACTGCTTGTCTTTGTGTTAAACGACGTTTTCTGGTCGTTCACCCAGAATGTTTGAGGTGGCTGGACCCATCCATTGGTGAATTGAACATGAGCCTATAATGATTTACAGTTTTTAAATTGCTCATGGGTGTATACACTCACCCCACAAACCAGGCAGGCAAACACATCTGACAGCATGACTCTAGGCAGTTGGTTGAGATCTGTGATCCATTTCTTGCATTCATATCAATCAATCATGTTTACAGTGCATCCGGAAAGTATTCACAGGGCTTCACTTTTTCCACGTTTTGTTTTGTTACAGCCTTATTCCAAAATTGATTAAATTCATTTTTCCCTCAAAATTCTACACACAATATCCCATAATGACAATGTGAAAAAAAGTTAATATATATATATATACTGTACACTACCGTTCAAAAGTTTGGGGTCACCCAGACAATTATTTTGTGTTTTCCATAAAAAGTCACACTTATTTATCACCATGAGTTGTAAAATGAATAGAAAATATAGTCAGGACATTGACAAGGTTAGAAATAATGATTTGTACTTGAAATAATAATTTTTTCCTTCAAACTCTGCTTTTGTCAAAGAATCCTCCATTTGCAGCAATTACAGTATTGCAGACCTAACATAATTGCACAAGGGTTTTCTAATCATCCATTAGCCTTCTGACACAATGAGCAAACACATTGTACCATTAGAACACTGGAGTGATAGTTGCTGGAAATGGGCCTCTATACACCTATGTAGATATTGCACCAAAAACCAGACATTTACAGCTATAATGGTCATTTACCACATTAGCAATGTATAGAGTGTATTTCTGATTAGTTTAAAGTTATCTTCATTGAAAAAAAGTGCTTTTCTTTCAAAAATAAGGAAATTTCTAAGCTTAGAAATTTAATTTAATCGCTTAGAAATTTCCTTATTTTTGAAAGAAAAGCACTTTTTTTCAATGACGATAACTTTAAACTAATCAGAAATACACTTTATACATTGCTAATGTGGTAAATGACTATTCTAGCTGCAAATGTCTGGTTTTTGGTGCAATATCTACATAGGTGTATAGAGGCCCATTTCCAGCAACTATTACTCCAGTGTTCTAATGGTACAGTGTGTTTGCTCATTGCGTCAGAAGGCTAATGGATGATTAGAAAACCCTTGTGCAATCATGTTAGGTCTGCAATGCTGTAATTGCTGCAAATGGAGGATTCTTTGACGAAAGCAAAGTTTGAAGGAAAAAATTATTATTTCAAATACAAATCATTATTTCTAACCTTGTCAATGTCTTGACTATATTTTCTATTCATTTTACAACTCATGGTGGTAAATAAGTGTGACTTTTCATGGAAAACACAAAATAATTGTCTGGGTGACCCCAAACTTTTGAACGGTAGTATATATATATATATATAACTTGGTCACTTGACCAAGTGACCCCCCCCCCCCAATCCCCCCAAACACCTGTCTTAAGACGCCCTGACAGCCAGGACTGCATCAGTGTCGGACAGTTCATTACTGACTTCACCAGCTTCACCTTCTTCTTCTTCATGGCTTCAAAACTACACAGCCCCGAGGTGATGCTGACGCAGCAGCCACACAGCTTATACATCCAGTTCCTACATGGGCTTACTGCACATGAAATGAAGAGTTTCGTCCCAAACCTTTATTCACTGCTGGGAAAAAGAAATCCACTACTCTTGCAAAATGACTGATTCAATTTTGCAAATTAAAGTTGCCCTTGGTTAATAGAACAGAACTCTCACATTTATGATATTATTATGATAAATGTGGCTCTAACATTTATGATATTTCCAGGATTTTAGTGCATTTTCAAATGCACATAAATGGTCACTGTGACCTTGTTATGTGCACAGGTGAATCAGCTTAATTTTATGCTCATGCTCAGTTCATTTATAAATCAAAAGGATGGCAGAAACAGAATAATAGATATTAAAAACAATTCTGTGATATGAGAAATTGAAAAACGTTAAGAGCACAATACAACTTTGTTCAAAGTTTGCAATATGGGAAGCTTTGATGAGCTACACTCACTGGCCACTTTATTAGATACACTAGTTCATCTGCTCATTTACACAGTTATCTAATCATTCAATCAATCAATCAAATAACAGCAACTCAATGCATTTAGGTGTGTAGACATGGACAAGACGAGCTGCTGACTTCAGACTGAACATCAGAAAGGGAAAGAAAAAAGAAGATTTAAGTGACTGAATGTGACACGGCTGCTGGTGCCAGACGGGCTAGTTTGGTGTGTTGCAGAAACTGGGATTTTCACACACGCACATTTTATAGAGAATGGTCTGAAGAAGAGAAAATATTCAGTGAGTAGCAGTTCTCTGGGCCTAAATGTCTTGTTGATGCTAGAGGTCAGAGGAGAAAGGCCAGACTGACTGAAGTCGACAGAAAGACAACAGTGAGTCAAACAACCCCTCATTACAACCCAGGTATGAATCTCTCAAAGCACAAGACATTGTCCTTTGAAGCAGATGAGCTAAAGCAACAGAAGACCTCACCAGTGCCACTCCTGTCAGCTAAGACAGGAAACTGAGGCTACAATTCACACAGAAACATCAAAAATGGAAAAGATATTGAAAATGGAAAAATTAGCTCAAGTATCAAATTAGAGTAAATATCAGCAGCTTTAGGCCGTATCTCCTAAATTTAGCTTATCTTGTACTTCAGATGTTATCTCACCTCGTCTGTCCTGTGCAGTGCACTGTGCACAGCTACCCTAAAGATGAACAGAGAGGATTATTCGAAAAAAAGGAAGTTTCTGCACTTCCTTCCAAAACAGATGAAGTTGTAGCAGCTGTCTCTCAGCTCAAGGACATCAAAATCACTAAGGACAAAGAGTGTGGAGCACACCATCTCAGAGCGGATTAATCACCATAAAGCCAAGTTATGGTTGTTAGCTAGACGTTAACAGTGATTTCAAGCATTCAAAGCAAAATTATTAATATTAACTACAGAAATCTTAACAACTTAAACTACCATCACAGCACTACTAAACACATTATTTGAATCTGAATGTTAAAAAGTACTGTATGAAACTTATGGAAATACTGGTATAGGAGGCATGTACTGACATAACTTCCATTTCAGAAAAAAAACAAAACAAAATATAGTGTGTGTGTGTGTGTGTGAGTGAGTGAGTGAGTGAGTGAGTGAGTGAGTGAGTGAGTGAGTGAGTGAGAGAGAGAGAGAGAGAGAGAGAGAGAGTTCATAGTGGTCAAATCTGACCACATGTGGTCTATTTTTCAACATAGTCTCCCCTTCAGTCCACACACTTCTTCCATTGGTGTTGCAGTGCTTGGATCCCTGTAGTTGAAAAATAAACCACATTTGGTCAAATTTGAGCACTATGAACTTTTCAGCCCCCCCCCCTCTAATTAAAGGCAGATGGACACTATTAATTCTAATTTGATTAAGATTCTCAGTCATCCAGGAGGGTATACTGTATACAAGCTCAGTCAATTCAACTGGATTTAAAATAATAATAATAGTAACTTGAATCCAGTTGACTTGAGTGAGCTGTCATATAGTATTCTTCATTATATTCCACACACAAAAAAAAGCATTATTACAAAGTTAACAAAAAAATAGATTGTGACATCTTCTGATAACTGTATACTATTCCCTTGCTTTATTATGGATTTTTCTTCCAGTAGCCACAATCTCTATCCTTTCATGCCTTTCAATGTCACATCTTGGACAGTTGCACTATCAATTGATTCCACTGAAGCTGTCGTCACTCCACTCCTCTGTGTTTATCACTTGCTGTGTGTTGCCTGTCTCAGGGTGCCTGTACACTTCTCTGTGGCGGTCTTCTCCCAGAGATACAGCAGGAGAAAGCTAAGGTAGGCTAGCACAGGGTTAGCTGCCAACAAACAAAAGTGACGTTCTGTGTGACTGTATTTCTGTTAAAACCAGAAGCAAGATTCCTCCTAGGGAGAATCAACCACGTTACTGCAGAAACAGGTCGACTAAGAAGTTGAAGATCACCTGAGAGCAATTCATTCTGCAGCAAGCCACTAGCATTTTTCCTCCAAGCATAGCTTCTTCAAAGGTTACATACAAAGCAAATATACTTATTTCATCTAGTCAACAATTAAAACCTCAAAGGGATCCATCCTCTACCCCTAGTCTGGGGGTCTGTGTCACGGGGGCAGTGGCCCAAGCAGAGTAGCCCAGACTGCCGCTGGTTCACATAGCACCATGATCCCTCCCGCAGATGCTGAGCCCACTGGAGGGTGGATCCATGTGGCTCCTTTAGGTACATTGGATCCTTGTTGTAATTCCTTCATGGGGTTCCACTGGACCACTCTTGGTATGGCCCTTCACTCAGGACCAATTTGCCTCAAGAGACCCCTGGAACCCCCTCCTCCAAGAAAAGGTGGCGAACCACGGAGAGGGCCACAGAGAGATTAAGAAATAAACATATTAGGTGTATATATATGGAAAATCTCAAAACAGTATTTTATATTGGCAGTTTAACCCCTTAACGCCTGAATTTATTTCCAATTATGAAAAAAAAAAATTCACTTGTGTTTTTGCTTTCAAGTAGATGCTAAATTAAGTTGAGAAAGTTAATTTGACTATAGCACATAAAATAGATATAATTTTAGGTATGAAGCAAATTAGCAAAAACAAGCATCTATGGTAAAAAAAAAAAAATGGTAAAAAAGCACCTGTTCCCATCTCAAGTATGAAGAATATTTTATTTATGCAACAAAGTTATTTTCAGTCTTTTCAACTCTCATGACTGCCAAACTATAACCCTAACCCTAACCCTAACCCTAACCCTAGCAATCAGGAAATGGATGGTGCTCCGGATCTGACCGTTCCTACGAGAAACTAATGCTTGCAAAAGGTTCCTAGGTATGTGTTGGAAGTGCTCCAACCGGAAGTGGAGGAATACAGACGGTATTTTGGTTGCATTTGGAGCGGAAGTGGTTTGATGCAAATTCGCGACAACAGGCGTCAAGGGGTTAATAGAGAATATAAACTTGTAGGTTTAGGACCTTTTTAAAACAATAACAGATTTATGCTGTCCACATGCATCTATTCATGACAACTTCCTGTGGTGGTCCAGAAGTATGACCACCTTGTATAAGGACTTGTTTTTAGTAGATGGTAATCATGGTGTCCCCGCTTCAAAGCAAGGTTAACTTCAAGTTGTCCCTGACAGCTGTGGGTGGCTCATCTGGGGCTACTAGGGGGTTTCATCAATCACAGCCCAGCAGGGTTCCCTTCCCTTTAATGCAGATTCTCTAGCCACGTCCTCTTCCTCTCTGCATCTGATTTCTCAGCACCAACATTTTTATGCCTTTCCCTCTTTGAACTTCTACCGTCCTCTGCTATTCCTTCACCATTCCGAAAACCCTTCT
This sequence comes from Pholidichthys leucotaenia, assembly GCA_020510985.1. Taxonomy (NCBI): domain Eukaryota; kingdom Metazoa; phylum Chordata; class Actinopteri; order Cichliformes; family Pholidichthyidae; genus Pholidichthys; species Pholidichthys leucotaenia. The sequence continues at coordinate 31,207,029 of CM035845.1, read as the reverse complement.
TTTCCACTTTCTTTCCATTAATTCCTCTTCGCTCTCTTTCTTGGTCGCCCCCTCCCCAATATTATGTGCCGCTGAAGTCACTAATCACACCACGCCTCGTGTTTGTGCAACACCAACACACAAAAGTGCACGGACATTTATGCACAGACGCACACCAACACTGGACCTCCTCCATCAAGAGGCCAGTCGTCTCTCAGCGGTTGTTTGTGCATCACCTGCTAGCCTGACACAGGTGGGGTGGGGGCGACGGCTGCTGGTGGGTTGAGGGATTCATTTGTATAACTGATGTGTGTGTGTGTGTGTGTGTGTGTGTGTCCAGATGTGTGTATGAATGTGCGTGTCAAACACAGGTTTAATGACTCGTCCCAGCCAATTTTCAGGCAGTGGCTTCTCTTTGTGGGGAAATGAGGTTTGCAGTTAATGTAGCACAGAAGGGCTGCATGTGATCAGCATAAACACACACACACTCACCCTCACACGCACGCCAAGATGTGTATGGACTGCATACAAGCGTGCACGAGTGTATGCTTCAGTTCCAGTGAGATGGCTCCCAGCAGAATATTAGCTGGAACCATATGGGAGAGATCATTAGAAACAAAGGTTTGAGAGCATTTATGTTTTCAGGCCTCTGCATTTCTAAATCAGACCTATAAATGAATGCAGCCACGCCTCTGGTGTAAATATGCAGGGGGTACGCTTCTCCATGCATGTTCAGTTTCACTCTCCTTTCATGTATCACAGTATATGTTAATGTTTCGGTGCGTCAGTATGGTGCAATATTGTCCAGTTTATTCAGGTGCATTCAAACGGTCTATTGACAAACTGGACACACACAGAAGCATCATGTAAACACACATGCACAGGCGCTTATGTAAACACGCCAACAGTCAGATGGGCGGGGGGGGGGGGGGATTACTGGCCTCCCGGGGGAGCAAATAAGTTTGGCTTGGATGTAATGAGCAACTGAAAGGCAAATGAGCCCTTCAGTGTGACGGCCTCTATCTAAACCCAGACAGCCCGTGTCTAGGGAGACGCTTTATTGCTGAGAGAATCCAAAATGTCATTCATCTATCTGTACTCGGTCGCTAGCCTCCCTCCCTTCCTCCTTCAGCCCGCCCACCACCTCATACCACACCTGTCATCTCTGTGACACTCTTCCTATACCACCACCTATCTGCTTTTTAGACTCCTTCCCATTTTTCCCCAACATTGTCCTTTAATCAATTTTTCGATGACGCTCGCTCTCCTGACTCAGTCCTTGTCTGCTTTTGTTCAAGGTCACCAACTACTCTTCTATTGTTCATTCATTTTTTCTTTGTCCCTGCTCCCCCCCCCCCCGCCTTTCAAAATTTTACAATTTTTTTCCACGACACAAAGACATCATAACTTAATTGTAATAAACAATTTATGGTTGCAGGCAATTTCACATCTAATTCCAATATTGTAACACCAGTGTAGATCTACAAATAATGAAAACATTGTACCCTAGTGCCAACAAGGCCAAGATAATGCCTTATTAATTTTGTTTGACATAATTCTGTTTGGCCTTATGTTCAAAAGTGTAAGGGCATCTTTTGAGGATGCTTAAAAGATTATGGACCTTATTACCAGCAGTCAACAGCAGATGCTTCTTGCTCTGTGTCAGTGCTTTTGGTAGTTTCTGCCAGTCCATAGTCCATTTTTAATGCTTTGCATTGCGCCGTCTAATTACCTGTGGACAGTGTGCCCACTTTGTGCTGCCAAGAGGGGCCTCATTTCAAAGAGGAGTGACAGTGGCGTAGCGTCAGTGCATTGATAATCTGGTGCATTTTATGCCTATACGCTTTTGATCAGGAAAAAGGAGGTCAGTCGTCATAAGTGCATTGTTTAATGCTATAGAGACCCTAAGCCACACCCCCTCTACTTTCACATATGGGACCTTAAATTGGAAAAAATCTCCACTGAAATGAATAGCAAGAGCTAAATTATCTTTTGATCCCGATGGAATTTTGCCATGAGTTACACATATGATGCCTGTCAATTTAAAAGATAATTTTCCATGTAATTAAAGCTGTCGGCTGTCATATAACAACAGAGTAGTATTTAGTTTTTGTTTAAACGATTAGCAAACAACGACTCCCATCATCCCACATCACCAAACACGATCATGGCGGCTTCCCTCTCAAAACTCACCTCCTGTTTTTTGACCGATGAAAGAAGGATCCAAAGAGGAGAAAAACAACTGAAATTTATTGTTTTGTACTTTGAGAGCTGCAGCTGATCCAGAGGACTTTTAGGTCCGGACATTAGGTACGTGCCTCTGTGTTTGTAGTCTTTTAATTTACATATTTTCACAATTTTATATATTAACAACTAGACAAAAACCTACACTGCTATTTACATGGAAAATTATCCTTCAAACTGACATGCATCATATGTGTAACCTGTGGCAAGATTTGATCGGGATTAAAAGATAATTTCGTTCTTGCCATTCATTTCAATGGAGATTTTTTGTCCCAATTTAAGGTCCCATGTGCGGAAGTAGAGGGGGCGTGACTTAAGGTGCCTTCAGACCAAACAGGAACGGGTGGCACAAATACATACAAAGTCAATGGAAAGAGGCGAGCACACGCAAATCTTAAATGTTCATGTCCGAGGGATAGCACTAGCCTTGAGATTCTGCCGTCACCAGAGTAAAAGTATCAACATTGGAGGGTAAACTAATCTGAAAATGAGACACTCACCTGGAGACAGAAGGATCGGGAGTTCTGCAACTGAATCGGGCTGTCGGAGTTTTTTACCCACGAACTCCGGCCATGGACGTGCTAACAGGGCTAGCAGTGTAAACAACTTATCATCCAGGTGAAATTTTGGAGGCAGGAACAATTTTTTCAGGTGAGACCTCGTCGGATAATGTAAACCTAAGCATGACGGTGTTTTGGGAATTTCCACAGCAAGTTGAACACAGCTGCAGAAGTTATGAAGGCAACTTTGCCTGTTTGCCACTCACTCAGACTGTGAATTCATGTCTGTTCACATCTTTGCATTGAGTTAAAATGTATTCACAACATGCAAAAAATTTGTCCATTCGCATTTGGTCTGAACGCATCTTTAGGCTCTCTATTCTAGTAGTGTGTTTTGAAATTGTGCAGCTCTGGAGCTCCTGAGGAAAGAGCATGTGCTGGGATTTTTAGTTATTTTAATTTTGTATTTTTTGTATTTTTTTATAATCAAATCATCTGTAAATTTAATTAAAATACGATGATACACTTAATAGTTTTTTTATTCCATCCACATTCTCATTTTAATTGAGGACTTACCATTGGCGTATACAGATTAGGTATTAATGAATGAACATGGAGTGTGTGTATGTTCCAGTGAGGATGCGGATACGGTCAGTATGAAGATTTTAAACTATAAATCTCTTCTATGACAAAGTATTCTGTCCAACAATCTGTCATGTATCGAGTCATCATATCACACCATCATATCTTGTGTCCACTTGTGCTCGCACGTCCCGATGAATGAAAAAAAAAAACTGCATTCAGCCAGTGTTTTCTGTGAAATGAGGACAGTTACGGTAAATACAAACTATTTAAGACAGAACAATTTTTCACTGCACACAGGAAAAACAAGACAGTGGGTGGGTTAATGATCCAGTCCTCTTTTTAATTTAACTACTGGATTGCAGCAGGACCAGTCTGCCCTATACCAGGAAAACAGCTGTCACTGCAGCTGGAGAAGAGCTGGCAGGTGCACAAAAAAACCAAAATTCATCATGATCGAATGATAACCTCATTCACTGTCATTCTTTTAACAGGATGATCCAAAATAAATTAAAACAATTTTGCATTCAGCCAAGCAGATTAAAAAACCTCAGCCAAGATGAGTAATTATGATCATGTCTCTCAGTGCAAGTGCAGCTGTGGAGTTAAAAAACTCCTTTAAAGCTCCCTGCTCTTAACCCTCCTGTTGTCCTTGGGTCAAAATGACCCGCCACTGTGTTAAAAACCAAAAAAAATCCCCCTAAACAATATTTTTTCAACTTAAAATTTTATGACTTTTCCTAGATTGACCCCAACATTAGGATAAGTGAATTGTTGCCTTTATTCACATTTCCATGTAAGCTGTACAAAAAAAGGTACAAAGGTCGTCTTCGGATCAAAATGACCCGACAGTCAAATTGAGTTGAAATCACAGTCACTGAGTTATTTACACAACACAGAATGTGAGAATGTTTTAGTTCTGTCTCAGATCAATCAGTAGCAGATGTAAACAACACAATAGCAGACGTAAACAAGACAAGACAGGTGGCCTTCTCGCGGACTGCAGTGCCTTTGATCGGTCTCAGATCAATCAGTAGCAGACGTAAACAAGACAAGACAGGTGGATTTCCAGAGGTTATAAAGGTGCTGCAGATGACAGTACCCCGAATTCTCTCTGTGCTGAAGCCATGAGTGCGCGTTATACCGTCGAACAGGCTATAGAGCTGATTTTTTTCAGATGTCTAGCAAGACAACTCTGATTCAGAAGAGGAAGTGGAGGATGTATCAGAAGAAGAAGATAGGGAGGAATACAACCCAGAGCATGATGAATCATCTTCAGAAGAAGAAGAAGAAAACCCTGAAGCTGAAAGAGAGACTTTCCTTTTAACAAACAAGAAACAAGAATGTAGTACTTCTGAGCACACAGCACAAAGACGCTGCCATTAGCGATCGTGAGGACAGGAAGCCAGCCATCATCCTAGACTACAACTGCAACAAAGGAGGTGTGGACAACCTAGATAAGGTGATTGGGACTTACAGCTGCAGAAGGATGACTGCCCGCTGGCCCCTGGTCATCTTCCACAACATCATTGATGCTTCCTCCTACAATGCCTTTGTGATTTGGAGAGAGCTCAACCCGACCTGGATGCCTCGTAAGCAGAAAGAAGAGGAGGGTGTTTCTGGAGCAGCTAGGAAAGGCACTTGTAACTCCACTCATTGAAAGAAGGAAGCATGTCCCCTGCACAGAAGCCCCTGCAGCAGTTGTGAAAGCTATTCAGAGTGCAGGAACTCCTGATCAACCTGAGGATCCAGCTGCCACAGCTGCTGCCCCAGCTGGGGCAAGTAAGAGGAAGAGATGTCAGTTCTGCCAGCCAAAGAAGGACTGTAAAACACATACAGTGTGCTGCAGGTGTAAGAAAAAATATCTGCAAAGGCTGTGCACTTGCATACTGCCCTACATGTGCTAATTAGTTGAATGAGTTATGTTGTTTTTCACATTTTTGTATTGTATATTTTCTTACATTGTTCAATAGCAAAAAAAAAAAATCAAAAGAAACTGAATCATTGGGATGAATAAAAATGCATTCAAAACTCATTTTTGCACATTTCTATTCTTGCTTATACAGGTGAAGAGGGAAAACGTCTGTAAAACGTGTGTGACTACACATTTTGTGGTGAATGACAAGTTGTTTCTTCAAGCAAAATAAAATTTGGTGTTTAACATTCAATTAAGCTGCTTATATTGGGGGTTTAGTGAAGACAGGTCATTTTGACCCGGAGGACACAGGGTGTATACAGAATATGAGGACAACAGGAGGGTTAAATGCATTTTCACTGTCTATGAGCCTGCATTATTGTCAGCGCAAAACAGATTTGTCCTCCCATTTAAATGCTGTCATATTAGTATCAAGCCTTTGATCTCATGCTCCTGTATATTAAAGGCAATGAAAGCAAAGACAGTGATTGATTTATTTTACAATATGCTCCAAACATACCTCTGAATAATAAGGATCATTAGGACAGCTTCTTTTGCCTTTGTGCCTTGCAGAAAATTCAGTTTTGTGCAGCTATAATAGGGAAATGACACTGGCAACATGCATAAATGCATCCCGCGCCTCTGACAGCTGATTATGGATTGCGTCCTTGTAATACAACCCTAAACATTTTAGTATTCTTCACTAATTACAATGACAAAAATATAATTAAAACTTTAACAAACATTCCAGGTGTGAAAAGAGAAGGCGAGTCTTAAAGCTATGTTCTCTGTAGTGAAAGATTCCAATCACTAAAAGAAGACAGGTTATACACTTGTGAATGAGTGTTACGGATCCCCCTCCATAAGGAATTAGTCAGTGGTCCAGTCCCTGACACCTTAAGGTACACCTCCACTAGCTCAGTGCTAGTGGAGGAATTCCTCTTTGGTTCAGTGGTAGAGTGATAGGTTTTGAGATCACGGTGTCATGGGTTCAAATCCCAGCCTGGGATATAGGTGTATGTCTGCCTTGCCTGTGTGTGAGAGAGACTTAGGAAGTGTATGTCTACCTTGCTTAAGGGTGAAAACGACTAGGTTTGTCCATCTTGGCGTAAGGGTCGAAACAGACTTGGTGATCCCAGGCTGAACTAGGCAATTCTGGGCTTGGCTCAGAAAGTAGGTCCTAACAATGGGAAAACACTGCCTCTCACTCACCCTTTGACCACATCAGACAATTGTTAAAGTAAAACAAGTCCATGGCCTTAATTGCTTATCTCATGATTGATTTGTTGGAACATGATAACGTTCAGAAAAGAACCAACATAGAGTTAAATTGACAAAAAAGAATAACAGGTTTTAGATCATCGAGATGTCATGATCATCATTACTTAATACTTACTCCTGAATGTGACATACACTGTCAGCTTTTGAATAATCCATGAATAAAGACAAACAAAACACTACCATAACATACAGTCATCATGTAGCTCTTAGTCTGCCTGTGCATTTGTATATTTGAGAAGAAGCTGTCATCATTAAATATCTGTACTGCATTAGCAACTGCCAGACTGTGCCACAATTAACAGATGTAACTAACACTCAACTCATTTAACAATATAAATTCTGTGAAATTCTGCTCCCAGAAGACTAAGCTCTGTGTCTATGGGCCCTATTAGGATGATCATCCGCGGACTCTCCCCCGTACACCAGTGTTTTTGTTAGTTTCTGTCAGCGCACTGACAGCATCTGTTTTTTATGCTTTGTCTCATGCCATCAAATTACCAGTAGACAGTGCACTCGCTATGCGCTGGCAGGTAGAGGCTCATTTCAAAGAGGAGTGGCAGTGCGTTACTATTATAGTCTAAGTCATGAGAATCCACTTTTGATCCAGAAAAAGGAGGTCTGTCATCAGAAGTGCATTGTTCAGTGCTATTTCAGTGGCATGTTTTGAAATTACACAGCTCCAGAGCTCATGAGGAAACAGGATATGCTGGGATCTTATTTTAATAGATAGAGTTGTAATAGTCATCATTTAATCACCCGTCATTTTAATTATATGATGATCACACACTACTTTTTTTTTATTTCATCCACACTCTCATTTTAATTGCTGACTTACCATTGGAGTCTATAGATTAGGCATTAATGTAGAATTTTTTTAGGTTGAATGAATGAATGAACAGGGAGCATAAGTGCGCATGGGGAAGGCGTGTCAGTCTGAAGATTTTTATTCCATCCAGATTTTCATTTTCATCACGGACTTATTAGGCATTAATGTGTTTATTTTTAGGACAATAAATGAATGAACAAGGAGTGTGTGGTGTTTTACTTTTCACTAATTCCCCAGAGGGACAGGAGATGCGTCCACATCTGCCTCAGCTGCGTGCCCCGGGTTTCCAGCTGGGTTTCCAGGCTGCCCGCACCACACCTAGGGTTGTGGTTCTCCATCAGCAAGCTCCCCGGCTGCAACCCGTCAGCGGCTAGCAGAAGCCACCAAAAGTGGGCTCACTTTGTAGCTGGGGTCGCAACGGACGGGAAGCCACACAAGATCTCCTCTTTCCCTCCCGCTCAGAAGGGACTGAGACTGAGAGCCGCAAACCTCAGCAGACCCCGCACGAGACAGGGAAGACCCTCAGTTGGCGAAAGCAACAGGAGAGGGAGCACCCCATCTCCCCACGGCCAGAAGCGACTTCCACGTCATTGTTAATGAAAATCTATGAAAGTTTGCACAGTCATCATCCTCTTTTCCTTAAGTTTCAAACCCATTCATGTCTTTGTTGCATCCGTGTGCATGACATTAAACCATTCAACTGATTTTTCAGCTCAGCATTCTTCCCAAATTGTTCTCTTTAAAATAACTAGCTGGACATCAATTGTGACTGATGTCTTCTTACCAAGCAGCATTGCCATTGCATGCATTTTGGCTCACAGGCATGGGCTTTGGTCAGTGCAAAATCTGTCAGGTGCAGGTCGTGCAGGTCGGATCATAGCCGACCCTTCACACCCTGGACACGCACTGTTTTCCCCCCTCCCCTCAGGCAGGAGGCTTTGGTCCATTCAGACTAAAACCTCCCACTACATGAACAGCTTCTTCCCCTCTGCCATCAGACTGCTGAACACTAAGTGACTTATTAGACTTTCGTGCACTATGTACAGCAGCTCAACCGGTCTCATGACAATTATCACTTTTCTTTTTGCATTGCCGACTGCACTATGTGGAACTCCACAATATCTGCTGCTCTTGTTAATATATTTAAAAATTGCATAGATTAGCATTACTTATTCTTATTCTACCATTTATTGCATGCATAGTTTTTATCTTTAGTGTTACTCTATGTTTAATGTTGCAGCATTGCACCAAGACAAATTCCTAGTTTGTGTACTACATGAACAATGGCAATAAATCTCATTCTGATTCTGATTCTGTCTTAAACTGTCATGATCACAGTTCACTTGAGACCAGGGATGGGCAACTTTGGTAGTAGTGAGGGCCACAATTTTTTTTTTCCTCACTTCCCAAGGGCTAGATTTACATGTAAACCTTACATGAGGGGTGGGGGGTATTTCCTGACAAGTCAAAAGTTTCACAATTAAAACTGAAAATGAAAATGAAAATAAAAGCTACTCAGTGTTTTATCATATTAGAATTAAAATTACTGATAAAATTATATCTGCCCTTCAGTGGACTGGCGAGCTGTCCAGTGTGTACCCTGCCTCTCGCCCAAAGATGCTGGGATAGGCTGTAGTCCCCCCTGACTCAAAAAAGGTTAAACAGTAGAAGATGGATGGATGGATGGATGGATGGATGGATGGATGGATGGATGGATGGATAAAATTATATCATGACTTAATTTTTAAAACTCTCTCGATCAAAATGATGAGCAAAGAGAAATTCTGGACGATAACAAAAAAAGCCAAGACGAGAGCCACTGGTATGCATGAACAACAACAAAAATCAGCAGATTACAATGACCACAGTCTCTTAACTTTTACTGCCGACATGGATTTGAAACTGCCAGTGCTTCAGTCGTGCTCTTTAGAAAGAAACCACAAAGGTTTGAATATTTTTCTGAACAATTAGAAGAAAAGCCTCCGAGCTCCATGAGGCCTCACCTGCCAAACAGAATAAATGCTACAGCTCCTCAGTAGTAGTTATTCTTGTTTAAAAGCAGCCTACTTTGTACATTTACTGCTGTTTACAGCCTATTAATGTGGTCTTAGAAGGCAACATACCTTAAAAACAAGTTCTCCTGTGCACTGCTCCCTCTGGCACCCTCACTCTCGCTCTCTCCTTGACGACTTGCACACAGAGCGGCACCTATGTTTCATTTAGAGCTCCCTCTGCTAGTGGACTCTATAATTGCATTTAAGAATGCGGTTCCAAATACGACAAACGTGATATAAATAAATAATTAATTTTTGGAAATGGACTGGCGGGCCGCAGTGGATGAGGGGGCGGGCTGCCAGTCACCCATACCTGCTTTAGATAATGCACCTCTTTGCATTAAAGGGATAGGCATGAGCACACTGGATTGGATTATCCAAAAAACACCTCTGAATGATTAGAGCTGTCATAATTCCTGGTATGCCATAATGCGGCACACGAGTGAGGGAATGAAAAACTCAATTGCTGGAGTAGAATGTGCCATTTATTAACATAAACTCCCAGAGAAATAACAAATCCAGTCAACCACGGAAACATAGAGACCTGAAATGATGAAATAAGGCCACCAAACATGAAGGAATGCCACCCGGATGCTCTACGGCCCGGCGGGGGAATTGCCTAGTGCCGCAGTGCTGCTGTTAGCACAAAGAGAAAGGCAACATTAAACTTACAGGACCAGAGTGATCCGGGGCTGTCCATGCAGTCTGGAGGATGAGGAAGTAAGCTGGCTCAGCCGCGAACATCAAGGGATTAACCGTACTTGCATTGACAGGCTGAACAAATACGAAGGTGATAAATGCATACGTGGAGAAACTAGCTGCCGCGTATGGAGGTGAATGCCCCGACGATCTCTTCCTACTAACCCCTCGTTTAAATAATAATAATCCTAACGAAGGAAGAGATTGCCAGTGTGAGAATGTGTGGGCTGGACATAACTGATCCCTGGTGCGCATGGGTGAGTGTATGAACGTCCGAATAGGAATGAATGGAGTGTGTGTGTGTGTGTGTGTGTGTGTGTGTGTGTGTGTGTGTGTGAGTGTGAGAGAGAGAGAGAGAGAACACCCGTAACAAGGCATAGCTGATGGCACATGACAGGAGGAGGGGGCGTGCCCAAGATGTCAGGGAGCGAAGGACCCAAACAGCTGCCTGACACGCCTGACAGAAAATAGGGCAAAACAATAATAAGTCAGAACTGGGTTTGGAACCACCTAACCCAGATTCAAGACAGCTCCCCCTCCCCCAGCGGTGATTTCAGAACCACCACAGTACCATCACCCGAAAACAAAAAGAACACACCTCAAGGGACACCCCCCCAACCCCCAGCAACAAACAATTACCCAGGGTGGGAGGTGGGGGGAAACCGGTTAGGAGGGAAGCAACCAGTGACAAATACAACACGTAATAAGCAAGTAAAGAACAGTGACCCTCCTAACAGCCCCCACCTAGGACACTAACCCCCCTCCCCAGAAGTCCAAAGTTCAGGGGGTCGACCAGAGTCCCAGGCCCCCGGCATGAAGAGGGGTGACTGATCGGGTGGCCTGCCCGAGTCCCATGTCCAGCAGGCGGCCCGCAGAATAGCGTCAAGCGGCCTGCCCGGGCTGATGGGCCACCCAACCCGGAGGCCAAGTCTTTCATGTGGCCGACCAGCGTGGTGGAGCCACCAGAACCGGAGGAGAAGGCGGAGAGGCAGCCCATCCACCCGCGAACCTCGGTGGCCAAACCGAGGAACAGGAGCCCTCCTGCTCTCCGAAGCTTGGAGCGGAGGGACCGTAGCACCCACGATGGCCCCGGTCTGGGATGTGGCTGCACCCGCGACGGTCCCGGTCTGGGATGTGGCTGCACCCGCGACGGTCCCGGTCTGGGATGTGGCTGCACTGGTGGTGGACTCCGGCTGGAGCTCTGCTGCACCAGTGGTGGACTCCAGCTGGAGCTCTGCTGCACCAGCAGTGGACTCCGGCTGGAGCACCATTGCACCTGCGGTGGTCCCCATCAGGGGCCTCATTGCTCCCGCGGTGGCCTCCCCAGCGAGGGAGGTAATGCTCCTCACGACCCCTGCTGCAGGGCCCCTATCCTCGGTGGCTTCTCTGCTCTCTGGCGACCCTGGAAGGGGGCTCCGAACCTGGAGGGAGAGAAAGAGAGACCATGTCAGGGTCGCCGGCAGCGGCAGAGCCCGGTGAGATGGCACCGAGGGCTACTACAAGCTGCCCCGGGCCCTCCTCACCATGAGTTGGGCAGTGTGACATCGACATTGACATTACTGACATAATGGAGCACACTTGCCTGAATTTGGGCTCCACCGCCATCCAGGACTCTGGCAACTTGGGGTGCGTGGAATCTGTCGGTTCGCCTGGTGCTGTACCCCCATCAACCTCCTCTGGGACCGCTAGCCCTGCGTCGTCATCCACAGGCAACCCCGGTAGTGGCAGCCCCTCTCCGGCGACCCTAGGAAGGAGCTCGACGGGGATAGGAGAGGAGGAACGGTTAGGGTCACCGGCAGCGGCAGAGCCCGGCGAGGGGAGTGCAGGTGCGCCCGGGAGTCCCACCCGACTCTCCTCCCCCAGAGCCAGACAAGGTCTCTCAATCATTGACAAATGAACTACAGGAGAGATCATTTGCCTGTGCTCAAGCTCTACCACCATCCAGGACTCTGAAGATGACATTCCGGGTCCCGTCGGCTGGAGGTCTGGTCCCGGGAATGACTCCGCTGCGGCAGCCCCCGCAGCAGGCGTGATGGTGGTTGCAGTCCTGGTGCTCCCGTGTGCCGTTCTCCACACCATCGGCTCCTCTGGCGTGGCGGCCAAGGGCGACCTTTCCACTGGCCCATGGGCTGGACCCTACTGGACCTCTGGTTCCTCCTCCCTCGAGTGACCTGGTTCCAGCGCAGGCAAGCTCGTAGGGGCACACAAAAGAGGCTGGATGAGGTTGGGTGAGGGAACACTACATGCTGCTGGGACGGAGCACTCAGGGGACTGCACACCCCGAGTCTCCTCGCCAGGAGGCAGGAAAAATTGTTCATCAACAGAAAAAGTCAAATGAGAAAAAACTTGCCTGTTCTCCTGGCATTGGACCTCCCCAGCGGCCTCCGGGACGTCTCCTCTTCTCTCCTGATGTTCCTCCAATTCCTCCAGGGATGAAGCGGAGCATGGCTCAGGGCAGAGGGGCAGGGCTGTCGTTGGCGCGGCAGGCTGCTTCTTGCGGCAAGAGTTCCTCCTCGTCTTCAAGGGCGGCTTGGGAACCAAATAATCTGGGATGTGGAGCACCGCGCTGGGCAGCGAGTCACCCAAGCCAAGAAGCTCCGTTTTCTCTGGAGAAGGAAGTGGAGTGTCCGCGAGAAGCTCGAGCGCTGGGGAATCCGTATCCGACTCCTCCTCACAGCGCTCCCCCTCCATCTGGCAGTTGAGCCGGGCCAGTCTCTGCTCCTCCTTCGCACAGCGCTCCTCCTTAACCAGGCAGTTGAGCTGGGTGAGCAGGGCCAACCACTCTTCCTCCATCAACAAGCCCGTGGATTGAGTCGGCGCAGGGGATGAAACCCTCACAGCCGATGATGCGCCTCCTTGGGCCTCTCTCTCGTGGTGCTCCTCCTTGATCCGATGGTTTATCCAGCAACCCCAGTCTCTCCTCTTCTGTCATCACGCCTGAGGATTGGGCGGGCGCCGGCCCGGGAGAAGATAGAGAACCGCAAGGAAAGGAGGTCTTCCTCCCCTGGGAACATTTCTTCTGACGGGGGGCTGGCTCCGGTGTAAGAGAGGCACCCTCCGGCTCCACGTCTGGCGAGGGGAGGATAGCAGAGAGGATGGCTTCCACCCTAGGAACGATCCGGAGGTTAGGGTGGCGCCGCTCGATGTCCTCTGCAACGAGCCGTGCCCATTGCACGTAGACAGGAAACTGTGGCCACTGAAAGGCAAAGATCGCCTCTTCCAACAGCTCCTGGGTTCTCTGCTCCTCATCCGTCCAGATCATCCCGTCGGTACTTGAAGAGAAAGAAAAAAGGGGTGAAAGAAAAAGAAAAAACGCACGTCTACGCCGCTGAGTTTTTTCGGTATGGTCGGGGCATTCTGTCATAATTTCTTGTGCGGAATAAAAACTCAATTGCTGGAGTACAACGTGCCATTTATTAACATAAACTCCCACAAAAATAACAAGTCCAGTCAACCACAAAAATACAGAGAACTGAAATGATGAAATAAGGCCACCAAACATGCAGGAATGCAACCCGGTTGCTCTACGGCCCGGCGGGGGAATTGCCTAGTGCCGCAGGGCTGCTGTTGGCACAAGGAGAAAGGCAACGTTAAACCTACGGGACCAGAATGATCCGGGGCTGTCCATGCAGTCTGGAGGATGAGGAAGTAAGCTGGCTCAGCCGCGAACATCAAGGGATTAACCGTACTCGCAATGACAGGCTGAACAAATACGAAGGTGATAAATGCATGCGTGGAGAAACTAGCTGCCGCGTATGGAGGTGAATGCCCCGACGATCTCTTCCTACTAACCCCTCGTTTAAATAAGAATAATCCAAATGAGGGAAGAGCTTGCCTGTGTGAGAATGCGTGGGCTGGACATAATTGATCCCTGGTGTGCATGGGTGAGTGTATGAGCGTCTGAATAGGAATGAATGGAGTGTGTGTGTGTGTGTGTGTGTGTGTGTGTGTTTGTGTGAGAGAGAGAGAGAGAGAGCACCTGTAACAAGGCATAGCTGATGGCACATGACAGGAGGACGGGGCGTGCCCAAGCTGTCAGGGAGCGAAGGACCCAAACAGCTGCCTGATGTGCCTGATCGAAAATAGGGCAAAACAATAATAAGTCAGAACTGGGTTTGGAACCACCAAACCCAGATTCGTGACAAGATCGGCCTCTTTGCGTCATGTGCCGGCAGAAAGTTTGTTTCTACGCTGTTGTGATAAGAAAATGAACTTGGAAATGCAAATAAACGCATTCTGCATCAGTGACAACTGACTAACAGACCGTGTCATTGTAACACAGCCCAGTGTGTTTGATAAATGCTTAATAGAAGTTTTAACATCTGCAACATAAATTGACTGAGGTAGTGCCACATGTTTAAAAGTTGGTGTGGAGTGAGTGCAGCTGGCTTGCCTGCTAACACGGACAAACTTCTAAATACATTAGTAACCAGAGATGGTAGCAAACCATCATCTGGGTCTACACCTGGACTTTAACATGTCCTGCAATGCCAACAACAGCAACACTAATTATGTCTCTTGATCTTGGCACTGACAAGCTATAAACTATCTTGAGTGGATATGACTGACAAATTTGTTACTTACATGAAGATTTGGATTATAAAAGTGCCTTTCAAAATGACTACTAATGGTATAAAATGACCAGGCTCGTGTGACGTGGTTGTTTCAGCTAGCATACTGACTGCGGTGAAATGATTATATATAGAGAATGTCTATTAAAACAACATGTTGACATGTCAGTTCAATGAGGTAAAAACAAAGAAAACAAGAAGAAAATTACCCATGTTCCCACTGGTGTGCAAGTTGCAGCTATTAATTTAATCAGTCGACCATTTACTTGTGGTTAGTAGAATTACCTATTTCACAAGAAATTCTGACAATATTTAGAAGAAAATGCTTCAATTTAATTAGATAAACAGCTTTCTCACTGCTGTGAAAGACTGTGTGATGCTGCTGGAGGCATTTCATCACCTCATGATATTTTTAGGTGGTGAAAATGAGTGACTGCAGTTTATTTTTTAGTTATTGAACAGAAACTTGAAACTCCAACACAAAACTTAAAGACGTAGACAAAAACGTAGACATAAACAGTGAAGATTATTACAACATCATTTCACTGAAAAGTAACTCCTGGGAAGCTTTTAGCATCACAGATTGTTGATGTGTAACAACGTGTCTTAAGAGGGGCATCTTTTGCCTTAAAAAAAAATAAGATGAAGGTTTGGAACAGACAGCACTGCAGTCTGGCTCTTGACCATGGATTGTAGCCGTAGGCGCAAAATTCAATGGAGACAATCAGCCTAGAACATGGCAACAGCATCAAATAGCCCACCAAGTCTTGAACTGAATCCCAGTCCGTTAAAAAATCTGCTTGAAAAACCCGTGCCAGGACAGAAATATGGAACTATTTTGTTTACAGAGCCGGCAGAGATGGATGCCCGAATGAGGCACAAAAACCCTTGTGCATAAAACTTGTCCAAGTCAAGTGGGAGCTCAGTGAGCATGAGTCTGACTCTGCATTCTGGTTTCTACAGTAAATGCTTGAATTTAAACCAGTTAATGTCATGTTTGTCGGCCATCATCTCAAATCTCATCTTTTGGTCCTTTAGGTCGAACTGTCTTCCCACCCAAAAACACTCCTAAGTTTCTCCACCTCCCCTTCTTCCTGCTTTTGTCTTTTTTTTTTTGTTTTTTAATTCCACACGGCCACCCCTATTAATCTTTGGTAAAATCAATAACCATTCGCTAGCGTGCAGGAGTTGAGGGATGTAAATAGCAGAAATCTGACATTCGCAAGATATAAAACAACAGGCTTTCGATATAATCAACAGCGGTGCCTCTGCCATTCCTCAAACAATCCATAGCCTTATTAAAAATGGGCCAATAACTTAGCCCCGTGTGCCTGTCGATGGAGAGTGCATGACAATAGTGTCTGATGAGTCAGGAATTGTTGGTATGACAGGGTTAGGAGAGATGGGAGGGAGTGATGGAGGGAGCTGGGGGTAATTTTCTTTATAACCTTACATATCACTGCTGGACTAAGGAATTATTGGATTAGGTTCTTCTGACGTAGTGTGTTTTACTCTTTAGACATCCAATAATAATAATAATAATAATCAAAGTCTTAACAGACTATGCCAAGAGGTTTTTTATTATTGCATAAAACAAAGTGGTAATTTTATTCTTTTTTATATATATTTCACTGCTAATTTAGTCATCTCCATTCTTTTTCTTGCCAAGACTGCTTTTCAGCATGTCAGCATTCTAGGCAAAGAATTTCATCTCTGTCAGATTACTAGTTAAGATTTTGCAGGTCTGCACATTGAGCACTTTTGTCTTGTAGTGGGGCTGGGCGATATCTCTATACTTTAAAATGCATCGATATATTGCAGTATAATTTTTCAGAAATGTTTGATGTGGTAAAGTATAATGCTCCTCTGACAATTGTTACTGAAGTATTGCTGCAAACTGGTAGGTAAGTTTGAAAGTGTGAGAAGAGAATAATGATTTAAAAATATATGTTTAAGGCCACCGAGTGTAATAACTGTACACTGCATGCAATATCTACTGTATGTGTGTGAGGAAATATATAATTAAAAAAATACAGTATAAAGGAGCTAATATATGATGGTGTCTTCCAAGGGTAATTTGGCCTTTAAAAAGGAGAGGAGCTTTGCCATAACAGGGTAAAACATGAGGAGCTTAATCTAAAGGGAAAAAAAAAGGTCTTGGACATGCACTGGTTCTGAGGAATGACTTCAAATGGTATTACTGCCTGTTGCCCAACAGGCTCAGGCATGTCAATGAAAGTTATCCATAAATGGTATTACTACCAGATAGCAGGGAAGAGCAAGAATGGCCAGAAAAGGTAATGAAGTGGTGAAGTTCTATGAAATGGCCAGCGTGCTTAGACAATGGTTTAATGGTGTATCTCTGTTACCCAATGAGAATGGTCAGTAGGCGTGGAAAACAGTGGTCCAGAACAGTATATAAGATGGTCGAAAAGCTCCGTTAGCTCACAGCCCTTCTTGTCTTGTGTACAAAAGACTCTGTGCTGCACTCGCATGTGACACAAATTCCAACACAATACAAGCCTCCTGAACGCAGCGTGAGCTTCCCGAACACACGTAAACCCCAATGAACGCAGCACACTCAGACTTTATTCTTGGACTACTGTTTGGAATACGAAGCACCACGTTGAGTACTGTGTTCACCGTTGCTGTGTGCATCCAGAAAAAGTAAGGACTATGAATGCTGGACTGCTCTGTTGTCTGTGCATGTTATTGAGTTACTTTTGTAAAGTCTGCTCCTTGCTTTGACAGTTGTGGCATGGTAATAGAGTTAACTGCTAGCCACTAATTGGCTAACTGTTGTGCTAACATATGTTAGCAGTCTGACACTTCAGTTATGTGTTTGTCTGTTGTTCAGTCACTTATTAGTTTTCTAGTTAATATCTGAGTTAAATTATATTGTGTTTATCTGACTGTTAATAAGTTTATTGACAGTACTTGCTTATATTTCCTACATTGATCCCGATATGTACACTGTAGCTGTAATTTAAGTTGAGTACCTTATATAGCTACTAATTAATGCTATTTTATTCATCTTTGTAGAACTGCACACACCTACTCAAGCAACATCTATATAGACATTTGAACACATTACCTGGCCTGCTTCATTCTTCATTCTTCCCTCATCTGAACATAAATCAGTGTTATGACACTCTGGGGTGATTGCAACCACACCTAATGATCCATTAAAATTCTCCACTAGAATTTATGGTTCTTCGAGCCGGATTAGTAGCAACCACTTCAGCTCAAGATGTTCAGGCGAGATGAGAGACAGAGAATATGATGCAAAACGTCCATACAGACATAGCCACCTGCCATTGTATCTTCAGGACAATGAGCTTGGTTATCCCATCAGGCACCGTAGTCCAGCTGATGAGCACATCAGAAAGCCTACTTCAACTGAGGTTCTCAACTACATGCACAGCATGAAGGAGGAAAGTGACCAACTGCGACAAGATGTACAGCACCTTAAAGATATTATCTACAGCTCCCCTGCCTTAGCATCACAGTTCAAGCCATGAGAAAGAGACTTCATCCACACCTGCACATAAGCCGACGCCGTTTTGCGATCATCAGGACCCACCTCAGCAAGGAAGTCCCTCACAGGTGTGCCACAGTGATAAGCCTCCACTCCCTCAAGGCAGCTGGGTGAGCTAATTGAGAAGCTCACTGACAGTGTAAAGAGAGCAGGATTAACTAGTAAGGAATCAGCACGTTCGTCTACTACTTCAGGAGAGTCATTCCTTCACTACAGAGACTTTCCACCAACACTACCAGAGGAACTAAGGTCCCCTCCATCTCTAGGAGCAAGTGCGATGGAGCAGTCGCAGCCACATCACCAAGAGAAGAGATGTGATGTTCCTTATCAGATTGTTGACAGTTACTCTTCTCATTATGGTGTCACCCCCAGTCCGCCTGATGCAAAGGGTTATTCACAACCTGATGACACCCACCATCACCATGACAACCTTCTCCAGCCATATGAGGACAGGTACCACTACCAATATGGGGCTGCCCACAACCACCCTGATGACAGCTTCCGTCCTTCTCATCAACATGGCAACAGTTACAGGCTACTCACAACTATAGGCAAGAAGGCAGACCTCCTCCTGATCAAAGAAGTCATGTGGGTGGTCATTTCCATCCCCCTCGTGACTCAAGAGTCAAGATTCAAAGGCTTTATTATCATGTGCACAGTTAAGAAATGCTACATTTCCTGAGCAATGAACTTCTTACTTTGCTCTCTGAACAAATGCCAAGGTAAAAGGTACAGAAACAACAATTCTAGTAGGTCATGAAACACTAACACAGTAACTCAATCCTAATACTAATGGATGCTAAAACACACACACCAACACACAGTTAGGCAGTACAGGAATGAAACTGAAAATTCACTGGATGACTAAAATGATAGTGGTATATTGATATCAGAGATTATGTGAACCTGAGATGGCATGAACCTATGTACAGTGTGCAAATGAGCATTGTGCAACCTGATGTGAACCTGAGATGGCATAGACTTATGTACAGTTTGCAAATGAGCATTGTGCAACGAGCAGTGTATAATTACAAATTATTTCTGTTACAATAGCACCAGTAGACTGTGCATGATAAGTAGCAGCAGAGATGATATGGACATCAGACGGATGATACTATATCTACTGTACAGGTGAGCAGTGTGCAAATTTAGCAGCCGGTGTGTGAGTTCCTATATGCAAAGCTGTGTTACAGAGTTTTGGCAGTTGTTATCTGTTCAGGAGTCTGATGGCAGTGGGAAAGAAGGAGTTTTTCAGTCTGGTTGTCCTGCATTTCACACTTCTGTACCTCTGGCCTGAGGGTAGAAGTGTGAACAGTCTGTGCTGGGGGTGGGTGGGGTCCCGGAGGATGGCATCAGCTCTCTTTTGGACTCTGCGGTGGTAGATGCTCTGCAGAGAGGGGAGGGGAGTCGTGATGATCTTCTCCGCTGTCTTCACCACTCTCTGCAGGAGTTTGCGCTCCAGGGCAGTGGTGCTGCCGTACCACGTAGTGATGCAGTTGGTCAAGATGGTCTCGATGATGCAGCTGTAGAAATTGTTGAGGATCCTGGAAGACATGCCAAACTTCTTCAGCCTCCTCAGAAAGTACAGTCGCTGTTGAGCTCTCTTAACCAGCTCTGTGGTATTGTGTGTCCACTTAAGGTCCTCACTGATGTGGATGCCCAGGTATTTAAAGCTGCTCACCCTCTCCACCTCAAGCTTCCGGATGAACAGCGGCCGATGGGCTCTCCTCCTCCCTTTCCTCATGTCAACTATAATCTCCTTTGTCTTGCCCGTGTTGAGGGTGAGGTTGTTGATTATGGCAATGATTACAATCACGACAACCGCCACAGGCCAATAGATGGCTGTTGCTCAGGTGATTTCCACCCACATCCATATGATCACTTACATCCAGCTGAACGGCATTATACTCCACCCCCATTTGGTCGACACCCACAGTTGGAGGCATATGGTGGACTTAGGCCAACTATTCCTGATCTCATCCACAAAGACTCACATGAGTTTGCAAGACTGAAGCTTGCACTAGACAACATACTTCTTCCTGATGCTCCAGAGCACTTTAAGTTTCAGATACTGACAGATCACCTGAAGTGTGAAGAAGCCCTACTCATTTTTGATTTGTACAGCAACAGCCTATTCACATTCCCTGACACCATGAGAGCACTCACTGACATGTACGGCCAACCTCAACAATTGGCTTTGAAGTGGATCTCCAAGCTGATGGACGGACCTAACACTAGCACTAGTAATTCTCCACTACATCTTGGTTGTTGATGCATAGAACTGCTCTTGGGTCTTTTTTGTCAACAATCAAAGCTCTGTTGCCCTGCATGCTGACTTCTCCTGCTCATTTCTGAAGACCGATAAGAAGATTTCTGAACAGTTGAACGAAAACGAGAATTAGATTTAGATCCTTGTCGGGGGACTTCTGTTTCACGACAATATTTTCATCCACAACACAGGACAATCCAATATTGTTTGTACTGATACACTGTCTGCTTTCTCCTTTCCGTCTGCCCCACAACTTCACCCCCCTCCGCCTCTTCTCCCTCCGGATACACAGCCGCCCCACCCACTCACACCCATCCTGGAAGAGGAAGGCTGCCAAAAAAATCACTTTATAGGGCAAGGGGACCCAACCTTTTTTTCTTCACAGACGGGTAACAAATTAAAGAAAAAAACTGCTGTGTGGGGGATTAACATTCCTCCATCTACCCATGCCTGTCGATTCTCCAGCAGGTACCAGGTGGGGGAGGCCATGGCCAAGGCACCGTCACTGTGCTCACCCCCCCCCCCCCACCTCCCCCCAAGATGACACCAAGAGTCTCCAGTCACCAGATTAGCTATTTTGCCCAAGACCACCCTGGAAACAACACTCCCCTGACAGTTACTCAGATATCTAAAATCAGAAGTCTTGTGGATGTTATGCCACATAAAGCTAAAACAACAAACACAAGCAAGAGAATCACTTTAGGTGACAGAAAAAAAGAAGGACATTTTTTTTTCTTTTAATCTAAAGACATCAGCAAGTGTGTGGAGCGAGTTAGGTAGCTGTGAATAGCAGTCACCAGAACTAAGATAGAAATGCAGAGATGCCATGAAAAAAGCAACAAATGTGTAAGGAGGTAATGTGCTTTAAAGATGATAATGTGCAGAAAAGAAATAACTTTGTGTGCATTTGGGATTCTGTATGGCTGACTGGCTATACTTCTCATTTATTCATGACCATTAGATAGGCATCTGTTTGAAAAATGCAGGCTTACTATTTGAAAGTGTCTTTGTACGGCCACAAAATCCAGGAGAAAGAATGAGCCTTCTGATTCTGTACTCCAGGCTGTGAAGGTGTAATTTCATCGACTGGTTATATGCGCCATGCACATGTGTGTGTACCACACCGTTTTGGTGTCAGAAGTGTGAAGGTGTGTGTTTGTGTGCCTCCAATCAGCCTGCCAGTTGTCAGACGCTCAGCGGGAGAGTCTGTCTGTGTGAGTCAGTCTGCACTCTCCCTCAGTCTTCTTTCAATGAAAGCCGCTTTCACGTTCACCAGCAGAGCAATGAAAAAACCTCCTCTTGACCTTTTGGCATGGCCATCAAAAGCAATCGATAATTATGAAATTAAGTGGTTTATTGCATTTCGTGCTAAGTGAGGGATGGTTATTGCTCATTCAAGTAGTAATGAACTCAGGAATTGGTGAGTAATTCCATCAACTCTCCTCCCTCTACGCTACAGGAGCTGTTGACAGCAGCATATCACAATAGTTTCTGAACACTTTGAGGAAGCCAAGCAAGTTTTTTTTTTCTCTCTTTTTATTGAGTAGTTATCCTGTCTTATTCTTTTGAAATATTAGAACCCTGCCATATACTGTAGAGAATTTAGCATCTTTGATTTTTAGTTGATGGAGTAAAATTTTAAAAAAGAAATGGTTTTCCTACAAATTTGATGAGAAATTCTACATGCAGATATCATGTCTCAATGGCTTTAAGTTAAGGTAAATTTAGCAAGGAGAAAACAGTTCCCCAAAGCTGGAGTGATCAGAGCTTAGACAAGAATCAACCTGAGCATTTCCACCTTTGCTCTGTTTTAAAACCAACTATAACAATCAAGCAGCAGGAAAAAAGGGAGACTGCAGGGTAACATAGCAGCAACTTGCCAATTAAAGTTTAGTATTAATAAGAAACAATGTTCAAATAAATTATTAGATTTTATTCAGTGTCATGTAAAATTACCAATTAAGAACCTAAAATCATCAGAAAACTGTGCCATGTTGCATAAAAGTTGACATTTTGACACCTACACAATTCTATTGGATGAGACTTTTGTATTAATTGTCATCTTTCAGCAATTAAACAGTACGCCACTTCACAGGATGCATAGCTGCGAGCTTGCAATGTTTTTCAACCAGGGTGCCATGATACATTCAAGTTTCTGTGGAAAATTTCTAATTTCACTTCTTAATTGGTCAAAAAGGAAAAAAAGGAAATAATTTGCCATTGTTGTGCGTGGGTGCATGGCTACCTATAGAACCCATGCACAACAATGGGACATTATTTGCATTTTTTGACCAATTAAGAAATGAAATTAGATATTTCCCACATAAACATGAACTTACCAGGGCACCCTGGTTGAAAAACACTACTGTGTTCAGCTTCAGTTGAGTACGGTACATCCAGAAAGTCTTCACAGCGCTTCACTTTTTCCACATTTTATGTTACAGCCTTATTCCAAAATGGATTAAATTCTTTTTTTTCCTCAAAATTCTACACACAATACCCCATAATGACAACATGAAAAAAGTTTCGAGATTTTTGCAAATTTATTAAAAATAAAAAAACTAAGAAATCACATGTACATAAGTATTCGCAGCCTTTGCCATGAAGCTCAAAACTGAGCTCAGGTGCATCCTGTTGCCACTGATCATCCTTGAGATGTTTATACAGTTTAACTGGAGTCCACCTGTGGTAAATTCAGTTGATTGGACATGATTTGGAAAGGCACACACCTGTCTATATAAGGTCCCACAGCTGACAGTGCATGTCAGAGCACAAACCAAGCATGAAGTCAAAAGAACTGTCTGTAGACTGCTGAGACAGGATTGTCTTGAGGCACAAATCTGGAGAAGGGTACAGAAAAATTTCTGCTGCTTTGAAGGTCCCAATGAGCACAGTGGCCTCCATCATCTGTAAATGGAAGAAGTTCAGTGTCATATCCGGCTCTAGGGAGCCGGGCAATCAGAGCCAGGGACAAGCCAGTGAGTCGTGATGGTTTATTTTGGGTAAGGGATAAGGGATGAGGAGAGCACAGATACTCATGCAGAGGTACACTCACGGGTTGCACAGCGCAGAGGTAAGCAGCTCGTACCGGACGTGGGGGTAACAAGACGTACATACTCACAGCGGGATACAAACACAGGAATGCTGCAAGAGGAGTATAAGCTGACACCAGACGAAGGGGCTTCAGCTTAGCAATGTGTTTATGTCGCAGCCCCGAGTCATCGAGGCTGCTCCTATTTATCCTCATTGGCAGCGCCCCAGCTGATGAGGACTAATTGGCCCCAGCCGTCCGTAATGCTGCCAGCTGGGAGCCTGCTGAGACGCTGCTCAATGGGAAAAGGGAAAACATGGGCTGAGTGCCGAGACGGCATCTCAACCCGTGGTGACAGAGCCCCCCCCTCAAGGTCGGGCTCCTGAACGACCAGGAACATCCCAGCCCCCCCCCCCCCCCCACACACACACACACCTAGGGTGGGAGGAAGGGAGGCAGGATTGGAGGGGAAGAGGCCAAGGGAAGGACAACACCAATGGGGCAATGTAGGGTGGCAGGGAAAAAAACCCAAATACAATACTGAACAAAACAGGGAATAATCAACCCAGGTTCGAATGGGGAGAAGAACTGGGTCAGCACGCCGGTTACACACTACTCAGAGAGTACCAACAATGCGTGACCCAGAGCAAGGAAAAAAACCACCAAAAAGGTACAGGGTAAAAATGCTGAGTAAGGTTAAATAAAGGGGAACACAATACACAGCGCCACTAAGTACATACACAGTCACCAAGAAAACTGAAGGTGACTGGAACAAATTGACAACTACAGAGCATGGTGTTACGGAAAACAAGGCACATGACTCTATAATGAACCAACAGGGCATAAAAAAGAAATACTGAGTGCAGGCAAAGAAAAACCCACACACACAAATATATAAATACCCACAGCCACCTAAAGAAATGAAAGTGACTGGAATAAATGGATAACTGCAGAGCATGGTCTGAAAGGAAACAAAACATAACTCTGCAAATGAAAAAACGAGGCTAAAAACATGGCACAAAAAGTAAAATGCTGAGCATGAGCGATGGAAAACACAGCACTATAAAAACGAATCCACCAACAGGACAAAATATTACACCCGAGTGACCTTCACAAAGATAAAAGAAAAAGTGACACCCGAGGAACATGGCAGGCAGAGTCCACAAATAGCCGAGATGGCTCCGGAGATCTCCCCGCCCATCGTCCCGTTGGCGAATCAGGGAAAGAGAAGTGTTCGGACGGCGAACTCCGGACCCAGATCCCAGGAATCCAGTCCACCGGCAGCCGAACCAGGCTGCCAAGAGGGAAACACAGACCAGTGGGGGGAACCAGATCACCGAACCGAAAGTTCTGTGGGTCGGGTCGTCGACCCGCATCACTCAACCACCAGGACCGTTGAGACGGGCGAAGGGTCAGAGCGGATCCCGGTGGAAGAGGCTCTGGGGAGAGCCGATGACGAGGGCGGCGGGCGTCAGGCCGCAGGGAAACGGCCACCTCCTCACCGGACCTGGACAATACTGGGGCAGCACCCACGTCGGACCCCGATTGGGCCTCAGGCGAACCCACGTTGGACCCCGATTGGGTCTCGGGCGAACCCACGTTGGACACTGCACCAGAACCGACCTCCAACGTTGAACCCGGACCCTCCAGCACCACGAGGAACAGCAACTCCTCGCCGGTGACCCTGGAAGAAGGCTCAGAAGAGAAAACAGAACCGGGATCAGGATCACCGGCAGCGCCAGAACCTGGCGAGACGAGCTCAGACGCAGCGGGCGGCTGCACCCTGCTCGTCTCAGAATCAGGAATCAGAATCAGGTTTATTGCCATTGTTCATGTAGTACACAAACTAGGAATTTGTCTCGGTACAATGCTGCAACATTAAACATGATAAGATAAGAGAAATAAACTATACATGTAATAAAGTGTAGGATAAGATTAAGTGATACTGGTCAACAGTTAAAATATATATTAGCCAGCAGCAGATACTGTGGAGAACTATATAGTGCAGTCGGTAATGCAGGAAGAAAACAGTGATGATTGACATGAGTCTGGTTGAGCTGCTGTACATGGTGCACGAGAGTCACTTAGTGTTCAGCAGTCTAATGGCAGAGGGGAAGAAGCTGTTCATGTGACGGGAGGTTTTAGTCTGGATGGACCGAAGTCTTCTACCAGAGGGGAGGGGGGCAAACAGTACGTGACCAGGGTGTGAGGGATCGGCTATGATCCGGCCAGCACGCCTCCGGGTCCTGGAGATGTACAGATCCTGGAGAGAAGGGAGCTTGCAGCCGATCACCTTCTCAGCAGTGCGCACGACGCGCTGCAGCCTTAGTCTGTCCCTGGCAGTGGCTCCTGCGTACCACACGGTTATGGAGGTGGTGAGGATGGACTCGATGATGGCTGTGTAGAACTGCACTAACATCTTGGTGGGTAGCTTGAGCTTCCTCAGCTGCCGCAGGAAGAACATCCTCTGCTGGGCTTTTTTGATGAGTGAGCTGATGGTCAGCTCCCATTTGAGGTCCCTGGTGATGGTAGTGCCTAGGAAGCGGAAGGAATCAGCAGTGGTGATGGGAGAGCCTGAGAGGGTGAGGGGGGGCAGAGGAGTAGTGACTTTCCTGAAGTCTACAATCATCTCCACTGTCTTCAGAGCGTTCAGCTGCAGGTTGTTATTGCTGCACCAGGACGCCAGCTGGGCCACCTCTCTCCTGTAGGCGGACTCGTCGCCGTTGGAGATGAGCCCGATGAGGGTGGTGTCGTCCGCAAACTTGATCAACTTGACAGACTGGTGGCTGGAGGTGCAGGAGTTGGTGTAAAGGGAGAAGAGTAGGGGGGAAAGTACACAGCCCTGGGGTGATCCGGTGCTGATGCTAGTATAGTCTGAGACAGTCTTTCCCAGCCGCACATGCTGCCTCCGGTCCGTCAGGAAGTCGATGATCCACCTGCAGAGGGAGTCAGGCACGTTGAGCAGGGACAGCTTGTCCCGGAGCAGAGCGGGGCGGATGGTGTTGAATGCGGAGCTGAAGTCCACAAACAGGATCCTGGCGTAGGTTCCCGGGGAGTCCAGGTGCTGCAGGATGGAGTGGAGGGCCAGGTTGACTGCATCGTCTACAGACCTGTTGGCTCGGTAGGCAAACTGCAGCGGGTCCAGGAGAGGGGTGGTGATGGACTTGAGGTGGGACAGGACCAGGCGCTCAAAGGACTTCATGACTACAGAGGTGAGCGCTACAGGTCTGTAGTCATTAAGTCCAGTGATCCGTGGCTTCTTGGGGACAGGGATGATGGTGGAGGATTTGAGGCAGGATGGCACGTGGCATAACTTAAGGGAGGTGTTAAAAATGTCTGTGAATACAGGAGCCAGCTGTTTCGCACAGAGTCTCAGGGTGGAGGGAGACACGCCGTCTGGGCCGGGGGCCTTGCGCGGGTTCAGTCTGGAGAACTGTTTGAGCACATCCTGCTCACTGATTATAAGGGGAGGGGGGGAGGTGGGGGGGGTGCCTTAAATGAAGTAGGGAATGTGGAGGCTGTGGAGCTGGAGGGAGGGGGGGAGTTGGACACAGATGACGAGGTGTCAAAACGGGCATAGTGTTGGGACAGTCTCTGACAAAGGGCTTTGTCATCCTGACCTTTAGGAGCCTGAGGCCGATAGTTGGTGATCTGCCTCAGTCCTCTCCACACGGAAGTCGAATCATTAGCAGTGAACTGCTGCTGGAGTCTCTCTGAGTACACAGATTTAGCCCTCTTCAGCTCTCTGTTAAACCGGTATTTAACCTCCCTGTAGCAGTCCCTGTCTCCACTTTTCAGCGCTGCTTCCTTCTCCTTCCTGATCTGTCTGAGCTTAGCTGTGAACCAGGGTTTGTCATTAGAGTAACTCACCCTGGTGCGTGATGGAAGAATGTTCTCTTCACAAAAGTGGATATATGAGTTCACAGTGTCCGTGTACTCATCCAGATCATGCGTGGCTCCTTTAAGCATGCCCCAGTCAGATATTTCCATGCACGTTTCCAGCTTCTCCTCAGCATCACTGGTCCGTATCTTCGTAGTGCTCACAACAGGTTTAGTGAGCTTCAATCTCTGTCTGTATGTGGGAATGAGGTGAACCATCACGTGATCAGATAATCCCAGCGCAGCTCGAGGGACAGCGCGATATGCGTCTTTCACTGTGGTGTAACAGTGATCCAGTGTGTTTAATCCTCTGGTGGGGCATTTAATAAACTGTTTGTAGCGGGGGAGATCGTGGCTCAGATTGCACTGATTAAAGTCGCCAGCCACAATAATCAGCGAGTCTGGAAAACTCCGCTCTGTGTGTTGAATGTGATCCGCGAGCACGCGCTGAGCTTCGCGCGTGTCCGCGTCGGGAGGGGCGTACACAGCGATCATTATGAAAGAAGCAAACTCCCGCGGGGAATAGAAGGGCTTGCAATTGATAACAAGAAATTCCAAGGCAGGAGAACAGTGTTTGGAAATTACCGTTACATCAGAGCACCAGCTACAGTTGATGTAGAAGCAGACACCGCCTCCTGTGGTCTTGCCGGAAAGCTCTGTGTCACGATCAGCACGGAAGAGCTGGAAGCCGTCGAGGCGCAGCGCGCTGTCCGGTATATTTTCCCGGAGCCAGGTCTCAGTAAAGCAGAGGACAGCTGAGGAGGCGAGGTCCTTAAAACGCATCAGCAGTCTCAGTTCATCCACCTTGTTAGAGAGAGAGTTGGTATTGGACAGAAATATGCCAGGCAGCGCCGTTCGCGAGCCTCTCCTGCGAAGTCGTACGAGAGCGCCCGCTCGTCTTCCTCTCTTCCGCCGTCTCACTTTCCGAGCCAAACAATAAACCAGATCGGCGGCAGGGGCTAGAAAAACTGGGAGGAGGTCCGTGGGGGTCAAAGTCCTGATATTTAAAAGTTCTTCACGGGTATAAGTGCAAGCAGACACACAATTGACAAACAAAAACAAACAAAGAGCGCAGCGAAGCACCATGTCGACCGCTGTGGGCGCCATCTTGGATCAGGGTGCAGCGGGCGGCTGCACCCTGCTCGTCTCCCCTAGAGATAGGCTGAAGTGCTCAAAGATAAAAAGAGAGAAAAGAAAGGAGAGCACTCGCCTGATCTCGGGTTCTGACGCCGTCCAGGACTGCGAAGATCCAGGATCCGTCGTCAGGTCGTTGTCAGGCTCCCATCTAGCCGCGTCGGGCCCCGCAGCCAGCACGATGGTCAGCGCAGCTTGAGATTTCTCCGGCTCCGGTGACCCCGCCGACGATCCACTCGGCGTGAAGCCAGAAGAATCTCGTCCCGCTGGACCGAACCGCTCCTCCGTGGAGACCCGGGGACGCTTAATCGTCGGCGTAGACTCCACGCAGCAGTCAGTCCCCCTCCTCCGTCCGCAATGTAGCTGTGGAACCACAGGCCCTCTCCATATCCCACCACGTTGACCCGGAGCCGGGGACCGCTCGGCGGAGAGAGACACAGAGGATGCGGGATTAGGAATACAGGTTACAGCAGGTGGGGAGAGTTCAGGGAGCTGCGAACCCTGAACTTCTCCTCCAGGGATGTGACAGAGCAAATCATTAAGCAGGTGTGAAAAAACAATGACTTGCCTGCCCCCTGGAGGTTGAGTATCGCCTGCTGTAGTGGATTCTGCTTCTTCCTCTCCCCGCCCGGCGATAACGGAGGACCCCCCGGGAGTTCGTCTGAGGATCGCTCGCGTTGTCTCCAGCAGAGAGCTCACCAGACCGGAATTCCAGGCACACACAGCAGTCAGAAAGCGCGTCGAGGAGGAGGGGAAAACAGCCGGGGTGAGCCAGCCCGAATGTCCAGGAATGACAGCGGGGAAATGAGGCTCAGGCAACGGGGCTGTAGAATCTCCACACAGACGAGGCGAAGAGGTGACAGCTGAGTGGGAGGAACTGTCCTGACGATGGCCCAGAACTGGATCCGGACGAGGTTCGTGCAGAGGTGACTCGGCGATGTGATGGCGGCTATTCCCGGGGAACGAAGCGAGGGGGAAACCCAGGATTCGCCGCTCCAGATTGGAGATCGAGGCGAGGAAGGCGCCGAGCACGGGAAAGCTTCGTAGCCCTGAAGTCCTCTCCATCAACCTCACTGCCGCCGCCACATGCCTGAAGGTGGTGACAGGAAACACAGTGGAGCTCGCGACAGCCACTCGACCCCAGACATAACTGCTGTCAGCTGCGGCTCCTTGAAGGGAATCCCGAGTGACGTGGCTCAGGTCGGGGGAAGTCCTCTGGTTGGCGCGAACTCCCGGACTGGAATAGCGGCAGGAACGGGACTCCGAAGCGGGGAAAGACGTCGCCCACTTCGACTCCCTGCCGGGATTTCCATCCACCCCGTGGAGCTTCTCTCGCTGTGTACCTGCAGCGTCTATCCTGGCACTGTCCTCCAGATGGTACAGAGAGTGAGGGTGACAGTCCAGGAGTTCCTCAGCACGGCCCGGATGCCAGCGTCTCGCGTTGGAGGCGTCGTGCAGGGTGAAGAATGTCCCGTCGACAGCCTCCGAGATGGACCTCAGCTCGTCGCCCTGGCGCCGAAAGTGACTCCTGGGAAATGGCATGCTAGCAGCGCTGACACCCGGACAGAAAGGTACATTTCCACAGCGACTCACGGCCGCCGGCAACTCTTCTGGCTGCGACATACTGTCATATCCGGCTCTAGGGAGCCGGGCAATCAGAGCCAGGGACAAGCCAGTGAGTCGTGATGGTTTATTTTGGGTAAGGGATAAGGGATGAGGAGAGCACAGATACTCATGCAGAGGTACACTCACGGGTTGCACAGCGCAGAGGTAAGCAGCTCGTACCGGACGTGGGGGTAACAAGACGTACATACTCACAGCGGGATACAAACACAGGAATGCTGCAAAAGGAGTATAAGCTGACACCAGACGAAGGGGCTTCAGCTTAGCAATGTGTTTATGTCGCAGCCCCGAGTCATCGAGGCTGCTCCTATTTATCCTCATTGGCAGCGCCCCAGCTGATGAGGACTAATTGGCCCCAGCCGTCCGTAATGCTGCCAGCTGGGAGCCTGCTGAGACGCTGCTCAATGGGAAAAGGGAAAACATGGGCTGAGTGCCGAGACGGCATCTCAACCCGTGGTGACATTCAGAACCACCAGAACTCTTCCTAGAGCTGGCCGGCCATCTAAATTGAGTGATTGTGGAGAAGGGCCTTAGTCAGGGAGATGACCAAGAACCCGATGGTCACTCTGTCAGTGCTCCAGCATTCCTCTGTGGAGAGAGGAGAACCTTCCAGAAGGACAACCATCTCTGCAGCAATCCACCAATCAGGCCTGTATGGTAGAGTGGCCAGACGGAAGCCACTCCTTAGTAAAAGTTCACTGGAGCCTCTGTCAGAAGGCCTTCTGACGAAGGCTGTAGTGAACAGTCGAAACATTTAAAGAAGGTAAAAACATCTCCTTTCTATTTTTGTCTTTAATAAGAACAAAAGGTAGGCAATAGAGCTGACTTCTTCTTCTTCAAATGCAGCCAAATGTTTGCAAAAATTCGTAAAAGTGGATGTGCGCTGGATTTTCAAAAATCCTGCTCGTGAACACAATTTCATTGAAGTTTGGACTCATTTCTCTGATTTTTCAAAACTGCGGTAAACATCGGTCCAAACGTTGTGTGAATCCACCCTAAGATGAAGAGGTAAGGAGACTGAGTTAACGCCTTGGTTAGGGTGAGGAAAGGATGGATTATTTTAAATTCACCCCTTTACAGTAATAAACGTGTCACTATGTTTCACTATGTGAAGCTAAAGGGTACCTTTTGATTTATACAGTGATGCAACTGGTCAGGACAAATGGTTCTGAAAAAAAATGATTCACTGGCATGCAAATTGGTCTGAAGATAAGTCTTTGCTTTATCTATAGTCTCTAGTTATTCTATCTAGATTCTAGAATATTCTCTGTCTCTTTAATTAGGTTTTTGATGGAATGGAATGAAAGTTATACCAAGTACAGGTTTTCCTAAATAATCGTTTATTTAACATCACGTTTGGCAAAAATGCCAAGGGAAGCTGGAAGAACATTTGTAGTTCTCAGACGCTCCACCAGTAGTGGCAAACTTCAACTGTGGGAAAAAAAGAACACAGCGCAAACTACACCAGCCTTTACTGTCCAATGTGTGTCACTGTGTGAGACTACACAGTTCACACAGATTCCATGAGTGGACAGAGACGCTCAATAGAAGCAGGTCAGGACTATTAGCTGACAGGATTTGGTTCCCAATAGCATGCAGCTACCTAGCTCGCCATGCAACAGTAATGTTTAGCACTGCTCCGCCAGCTAACATCAGCGGGCTAACATACTCTCCGGGAGCTGCAGTGCTTGCACATAACTCTTAGTTTTTATGACATTCAAAATTATTTGCTGAAGCTAGAGCAACCTAATGACCACAAAGGAAACATCATGGAACTACAAAAAGAACAGTGGAGGACAAGTGCCGATAACCAGCAGCCTTAACTGCCATAAGACTGACGTAATTATCAGCCCAATAAACAAAGTCCACATTTCACTTAAAGTTAAATCTTGACAAACTTTTCAAAAGATTAATATTGCTTGATCATCAGTGTGGACAGGATAGTTATTTTTATGTCTAATATCAATGTGTGACATCTAAAGGATGTGGGAACCACATTCAAAAAAAGCCATAGGTACCGTACTAACAAACAGCTTAAGTGTGATTAAGGCCTTTGACTAGGGCAAAACGAATGGTACAAGTTATTATGCTTGAATAGCTTCTCCAGACGATATATTACATTTAAAATACAGAGTTTATCAAGAAATGTCTGACTGAGAAGGCTAGACAATATAATCACATCATTTCACCCACACCCTCACCCGTGCCCTATGAATGTGACCATTGAGCACTCCCATTAGGAAAGACATCTTTAATCATATATTGATACTGGCATTGATTTGTCCTGACCAGTCTTTAAAGGAACAATTGGAGTGAAATCATGCTGGCATAGCATAACAGAGGTGCCTGATCCACTGACTGCAGAGGTCAAAAAGTAAAGTTGGTGTTGTTTTAAACTTATGTCATCTAGTTCTTTATTGGTTTTATCAGGTTGAGGGAAAATGTCTATGCTCGGTTTTGTAGTTATCATAGAGAATAAGAGTATGCATTAAGAAGACATTACAGCTTTGATTTATGTATAATAATAATAATAATAATACATTAATTAATAAAAGCCTATTTAAGCATGGAATATCAACATTATGTCAAATTCTAATTTGACTATAGTTTTAGATAAAGTTAGATAGCAATAAAGTCAAAATGAATTTGACTAGTAACAATATGACTATTAAAATGATTAATAAACTGAATGTTCAAATACTAAATTACAAGGACAGCATTCATTACAAGTGAATTTTGTTAATGTATGTCATTTTATTTAAATACCAGGGGCCAACCATCCAAAGCAATGGAAAATGCATAAGAGAGATGAAGAGAGCGCAGGCAGGGTGGAGTGGGTGGAGACAAGGGTCAGGGGTGATCTGTGACAGAAGGACAGCAGCTAGAGTGAAAGGGAAGATTTCCAAGACGGTAGTGCAACCTGCCATGATGGATGGTTTGGAGATGGTGGTGCTGACAAAAACACTCGAGGTGTAGCTGGCAGAGTTGTAGAAGCTAAGATGCTCATTGGGAGTGACTAGGAGGGACAGGATTAGTGTAAACTTCTGGTTTCAACTGTATATTATTCATGCATCCTATATTCAAGCAGAGAGCTGATAAAAATTTAAAGGAATAACATTATCAACTGACATCATCTCAGCTGTCAAAACTTAAAACTGTCAGTTTATAGGCACAGCTGAACCCAAACTGAAATAAAATGTTTTCTTGTAAGTTATCCACTTGTAAAAGTTTGTTGCAAAATAGTTTAGTCAATTTGCACATGAGGAGTTACACAACCAATAGAATGCAGTGAGCCAATAAATCGGTTGAAGAAAGCATAATAGAGGTGGTGTATGTTATTTTCAGGTGTTTTTAAGTAGTGCAATGACAACACAATTGCTATATTTAAGAGAAGGCAGTCCAGAACCGATAATTTGGGGTATTTGTTTAAAGTTTCAAGCAATGCAAACAAGATCCAGAGGACTATACATTATCTACTGTAATGTTTAAAGGTAGAACTAGCCACACTTTCCACTACATCCTGTTTTTAAATTGCATTATGTAATTTGACTCGTCATCTTGCTGTGTAAACATAATTTAAATGTCCTCGAATACCTTTGCAGTGTGGCATACACTGCTCACACAGACCGGTCTTGGGCTCTTTGTCACTTCCTTCTCCATGTAAAGTTGTGCACCATGTAAACAAACGGTCAAAGAACTGCTATCAAGATTAAAAGCATTTGCAGCACTTTGTGTCTTTGCAGGCAGCTTCCCCGTAATGTAAGCAGTCTGACCTCTGTCACTGCCTCCACTCCCTCACTCTCTCCTTTTCTCATTTGACTTGAAAGCAGAACCTCAAATGCTGAGGTTTAATTGCTTCTGATGCTTCAGCGGCAAAATTTAGCAATGAGCCGCAACCTTTCTTTAGGCAATTGACAAAGTAAAGGCAATCAGTGTAAAAAGGAAACATCGTCTGATGAGGGGGAGGTTATGCTATAGTAAAGACATCATTTAGCCAAAGTCATGACTATTTTAGCTCTTATAGAGTGTT
This sequence comes from Pholidichthys leucotaenia, assembly GCA_020510985.1. NCBI lineage: Eukaryota > Metazoa > Chordata > Actinopteri > Cichliformes > Pholidichthyidae > Pholidichthys > Pholidichthys leucotaenia. The sequence continues at coordinate 31,172,874 of CM035845.1, read as the reverse complement.
AAATGAAGTGTAGCTCAGGAGTGGCTCTGTCTTTAACGCTTGAATCATTTCAGTCAGTGTACATTTTTCAAATTACTTCATGAGACACACGTCGTCCTTATCAGAGTAAATTCATATATCAGGCTACTGAATTTGTATGATAACAACAACTTATGTTCTGAATGATGGACTAATTTTCAGAACACCCTGTTATGCTGTATTTCACCGAGTATAAAGTAAAAAGTGACATAAATAATTTGGTCCAGGACAATGTTTGAACTGCTGAAGCTAAGAGGTGATGAACTCTGTTTAAACCCAGTACTCTTTGATGATGCTTTAATTATGACTTTCTGGTGGTTTCTTCAGTTAAATATCTAAACCAACAAGACAGTCAGTGTGAGTCTTAACTTCTACAGCAATTGGAAGTGGACTAGCACAAACTGAATCTGTCATACGCTTGATCAAACAAAGGCTTCGGGATGTCTTAACGTGCAGACAAATCTTAATGTGCTGTGCTGGAGTTGACTTTTCAAGGATTAGTTTGCTTTCATGCAGACAGCATGACAGAAATAAGCTGCTGGCATGTCAAGTCTTCAAAGTCATATATACATGATCTTCCCACAACGTTTTAGCAATATGCCTAATTGGACAAGGTTTGGTTACTGGAATCAATGAGTTATGTGTGATTTATATTACAAATTAATGCTTATTTATCTTACCCTTTACCCTGTGTTGTTCCACTGTAAGAGACATCCTATCTGTGATATGAAGCCAACGTGAGAGTGACTAAAGGCTGCATTCTATATAATTTCCAGCAGGTGGCAGCACGTATGGCTACAAACAACCATGTCATTAAAAGTCTATGTGGCAGATTTACTAAGGCAGGGCAAATAAGCGAGTGCGCAAATTAGACAGAGCACCTAGGGGAGTGGTCAATTTTTACCAGTGATCTACTAACAACACACAAAATTATGAACACCGACACAGTCACTTCATTTCAATAATGACCTCCCATCCATCAAGAGCATCGCAAAATTGTGCGCAGGCACACCTGATGAGGAAGCGGGTCATCAAGACAGGCACAACCAGTTCAGAGGAGCATAATATAGGTTTTTTTTTAAGCTTTTGTTTAAGCACAAACCCCAGTAAAATGGTTTATTTTTGTTCATCATATATCAAAGTTTTGATTTTCATTTCACATGGCAGACTCTTGTTTAATAAGATAAGATAAGATAAGCCTTTATTAGTCCCACAATGGGGAAATTCCAGGATTGCAACAGCATAGGGATAGCAACACTCAGAGCAACAATCAGAAGGCAAGAAAAAAACAACATCTAGTAAACATATGTCCATATTACTATAAATGTATATACTGTATATATAGACACACAGTGCAGAGCATTATGGCTGGTGAATGTGCAGCAGAAAGTCTAAGCTCTCTCTCCGCGGATGCAGCGGGCCAGCTGGAAGTCTTTGGGCATGATGGTGACCCCCTTAGCGAAGAAGAGACCACCAGGTGGGCCTCGCTGGTCTCCTGCAAAGCCATGACGGCGAAGCTCAGGAAACAAGCTCAGGAAATAATATGTATAAATTAAGGACTACTCATGAAAAAAATTGATTATTGACCAACATGTTTATTTTATTAACACAAGAACCGTCAAGATGGTCTGATGGAGACTCTGGGGTTTTATTATGTGAATAACTTTTTTAACAAAATCTACAGGTCTCCCAGTCCATGGCTTCTCTTAAATACTGTATGTGCGTTTTATCTTTCCTGAAGTCTGGATTATAATAACATTAAACACACACAATTTCACTTATTCCTCAGACAGCCACAGCAGAGACTGCTGTCATTGAGTTACTACGATGTCGCAATGTCGGGGGACGTATGGCTCTGTGGTTTTTATTTTGTCCACTCAAGGTAGGAATGGCTGTACGATACAACGTACAGATACGGATGCAAATTCATTGTTTAGGAAAGCTTTTTCATTTTATTTATTGGACCTTTATTTTAGCAGGTAAAATATTTGAGAGCAGTTCTCACCAAGGATGTCCTGGTGTCCTGGTATGTACTTAATTTTTTTTCCACAATATCTTTATTGAACCTTTTTTTTTTAACAAACATGATGCAAACAATCAAACACTAACACTAAAGTACTACAAAAAAAAATGCACTAAAAACACCAACAACCACCAACAAAATCAAGTCTTCAACAATGCTCCTCTGTTTAGTCTAGACAATCCAATACATAAGTATACATATTATGTTCACCAGTTTGGAATTTACAAGGTCCACACACATCATTCACCTTCTTCTTCAAGAGTTATGTTTAAATTTTTTTACATAATCAATAAAAGGTCTCCATATATTCTCAAACACAATTTCCTTTGATTTCAGTATATATGTTTTTCTTTCTAATGGAAGGTTTGTTAACATCTGTCTTAACCACTGAGTCACATCTGGTCTATGAGTCTTTTTCCATAATAGTGCAATACATTTTTTGGCATTAAGCAAACTGAGGTCTATGAACTGAGGTCTTTCACTTTTATTAAAATTATGCTTTTCTGGGTACAGACCCAACAAAAACAGTTTAGGATTCAATATGATTTGTTTTGAGATTATTTTTTCAATTGTTACCCTCACCTCTTCCCAAAACATTCTTATTAATCTACATTCCCATAAACAATGAAATAGGGTTCCTTTACTTTCCATGCATTTTGTGCATGTATCTGGTATATTTTTGTTATATCTATTTAACTCCGCCGGTGTAACATACATCCGCATTAACCATTTGAAATGTATCAATTTAAGGCGTACATTTATTGATTTGGTTTGAGCCTCTGTACAAGCCAATTCCCATTGTTCCTCTGAAATTTCAGTTTGCAGATCTTCTTTCCAGTAGTTTAATCTTTTCAGTGAATTTTCACTTGAAGATAGTGTCAATGAGTTATAAAACTCTGAAATAATACCCTTTCTTTAACTATCTTTCATCAACATTTTTTCCAAGGATGAATAAATAGGTCGAATGAGAGCTTTATTTTGATTTGATCGAATAAAGTTTCTAAGTTGAAGATATTTAAAAAAATGTGTTCTATTGAGATTAAATTTGATCCTCAGCTCTTCAAAAGACATTATGTTATCTGCACATGGCAAATATAAATCCTGAATCTTTTGTATCCCTTTTAAATTCCATACTTTAAATACAGCGTCCGCTCTCCCTGGTTTAAAATATTGATTACCCCATATTGGACTAAATTGTGACAATAACTGTGGTTCTTTTAAATAGTTTTTAGCTTCACACCATATTTTGATCATATGCTTTACAAATGGATTTTTAACTTGTTTTTGTAATTTTTTTGCCGAATCTGAGTATATGAATATGGGAAGAGGTAAAGGCAAATTGTATGATTCCATTTCAGTCCAGTGAGGGAGATCATTTGATGAAAAATAATATGTCATAGACCTCAGTTGTGCCGACCAATAATACAACATAAAATTTGGACATTTCAGACCTCCACGATCAAATGGTAAATATAATAAAGACAGATGTAATCTAGCCCTCCTGTTGTTCCATATAAATTCCACTAACTTTTTTTTTATTCTTGAGAATAGATCTAAAGGTGGTGATAAGGGAATGTATTGAAATAAAAAAAAGTATTTTAGGTAAAATATTACTTTTAAGTATATTGATTCTCCCGATCATCGACATTGGTAGTGACATCCATCTCTGAGTTAACTCATTGATATCTGACATTAAGGCTTCATAGTTGACACTGGCGACTGATTCTAGCTTAGGCACAATTTGGATTCCTAAATATTTAAACTGATTTACAACACTGAATTGATTTACCTCAGGGGCTGGGTAATTTATCTGGGTCTCATTTAGCATTAATATTGAAGATTTAGTTTTATTTATTTTATATCCTGATATTTCCCCAAAATTCTTTATTAAATTCAACAAGGTTGGAATTGATTTTTTTAGATTCGACATAAACAAAATTATGTCATCGGCGTACAGGGAGATTTTATGTTCTGCTGGTCCAACTTTAATTCCATATATTTGTGAATGTAAACGTATCGCTATCACTAAAGGTTCAATTGCCATAGTAAACAGTAAAGGTGAAAGTGGACAGCCTTGTCGACATCCTCTATTGATTTTTATTGGTTTTGAAATATTGTTATTTGTTAGGATTTCTGCTGTAGCATTATTGTATATTATTTGAACCCATTTTATGAAATTATTTCCAAGTCCAAACCTTTGTAGGACTTCAAAAAGAAAGGGCCATTCAACTCTATCAAAGGCCTTTTCGGCGTCCAGTGATAGGAGAGCTGTATCCGGTGCTTCTTTATTAAAATAAATAATATTAAATAGTCTTCTTACATTATGGAAGCCTTGTCTACCCTTTATAAAGCCATTCTGATCTCGATTAATAATATTTGGTAAAATTTCTTGTATTCGTCTTGCTAAAATTTTACAGATTATCTTAAGGTCGGCGTTTAATAGGCTTATTGGTCTCATATTTTCACATTTATTAGAGGGCTTACCTGGTTTTGGCAGCAGTATAATTAAGGCATTATTTATGTATGATGGTAAATTATTATTTTGAAATGCTTCTAAAACCATTTCCAAAAAAGGTTTTATTAATTTATTCTTAAATTTTTTATAAAGGTCAACTGGAAGACCATCTGGTCCTGCACTTTTTCCTGATTTCATATTATCAATGGCTAGCCCAACTTCTTCTTGACTAATTTTAGACTCCAATATCTCCCTGTTTTCATTTGGAATACACGGTATAGATAGTTCGTTCAAAAACCCATTTAGTTTTGTTAAATCAGATTCATTTTTGGTATCATATAATTTCTCATAGTAATCTCTAAAGGCTCTGTTAATTTCTAAAGGATCTATAACTACCTGTCCGTTACTTATAATACTGGTAATTGGTGTTTTAATTTCTAATTGTTTAATCTGCCATGCTAATAATTTTCCTGATTTTTCACCTTGTTCATAAAAAGATTGTTTCAATCTTAGAAGACTCGAGGCAGCTCTATTCGCTGATTTTTTGTCGTATTCAGCTCTCAAAATCAGTAATTCATTCTCCAACCTTGGGTCACTTCCTGCATACACTTTTTCCTGAAGACTTTTTACTTTATGTTCCAATTTAGCTCTCTCCTCTCGAGTCTTCTTAGATTTTGATCCTGTATAACTAATAATATGTCCCCTAATAAAAGCTTTGAAAGCCTCCCACTTTACACATGCTGATGTTTGTGTAGTATTGATGTCAAAGAACTCGTCTATCTGTTTTTCTATATACTTGACAAATTCCTCATCCTGAAGCCATTTATGCTGAAATTGCCATCTACCTGATTCCTTTGTCAATTTTTTATCTACATATATTAGACAACAGGGTGCATGATCAGAGATCACGATGTTATCATAAAAGCAGTTTTGAATCTTGGACCTTAATTCTGTGGAAATCAAAAAATAATCAATACGTGAGAATGTCTTGTAGGCACTGGAATAACAAGAATAGGCTTTAACTTGTGGTTTCATTTCTCTCCATATATCTAACAATCTCAATTCTTTCATAAAATGATTAATAGTCATCCTACATCCAATGTACGTGCAATCCAGTCCTGTTGATCTATCTATACCTGGATTCAATGTACAATTAAAATCCCCTGCTATTATATGTTGCCCTGTAAGTGATGATAAGATAAGAAATAAATTAGCAAAGAACTTCTGATCATCTATATTGGGACCATATAAGTTCACAAGATTTATATTTTCTAATAGCAAAGAACCTTGAATGATTACATATCTTCCAAATTTGTCTCCAATTACATTTTTCACTTGAAAAGGAACTGATTTATGTATGAGAGTCATAACTCCCCTGGCCCGGGATGAGAATGATGAGGTGAAGACACCTCCTCGCCATCTACTCCTAATTCTTTTTATATCCTCCTCTATTAAATGAGTTTCCTGTAAAAACACAATTTTTGAACCCATGTCTTTTATTTTATTCATAACTTGTTTAAGTTTTTTTAAATTTTGTAGACCTCTGCAATTCCATGAAATTAAATTAAGATTAACACTTTGGTTTATGATCAATAGAGAGTCTGGGATTACCTTGCAGTGTAAACATGCTCATACAGAGAAGCAAAAACATGAGTGGTTGAACATTCATCCTACAAACTACACACAAACAAATTCCCCCTTCCCACACTTGTGGCGAACCCCCCAAAATCAAAAGAAAAATTCCGTCTCCCGATATAGCCATCGACCGTTCCACATCCACGGGGAACAGCCTAAGCCACTCCTTCTTCATCCTCCCAATCACCCTAACTCTACTGCTTTTAATGACGTAACATTAACTCTCCTCTGTAGTTTTCCAACTTAACTCCAAAATTTTTAACAACTTTGTACATCATAGTTTTTTTTTGTTTGTTTTGTTTTTGTTTTTTTTAATATATAATACAATCTATATTTTGTAAACTTACTATTTACTTCAAGTCAGTCAGATGCCTGTGCAAATGCTTAATTATTCTACCTTATATTTTGTTCATGCTTAGCTCCCACCAGTCTCTTCTTCTTCTTTGATCTTCTTGATGAACTCCTGCGCCTCCTCTGGGGTCTTGAAGATGTGGGTTCTGCCCTCATACGTGGTCAGCAGTCTCGCAGGATAGATTACACCATGACGAATCCCAAGGTTGCGCAGCTCCTTACGTATGGGATCAAACTGCTTCCTCAATTGTTGGATTCCTGTGGCCAAATCTGGGTAGAACCGCACCTGCTGGTCCTGGTGTTTAATCTCTCCTTTAGCTCGTGCAGCGTTGAAGATCTTCATCCTGTCTCTGTTGCTGAGAAACTTCATAATTAAGGTCCTCGGCGGTCCCTTATCTCTCCGTGGGCCAATACGATGTGCATCCACTCCAGTTCGCCTACCAGCATGGCATTGGGGTGGAGGATGCGGTGATCTTCCTCCTTCACCGTTCTCTGTCCCACCTGGAGAAGCCCGGGAATATGGTGAGGATCATGTTCTTTGACTTCTCCAGTGCTTTCAACACCATCCAACCGATGATCCTGAAGGACAAGCTGCTGCGCGCAGGGGTGGACCAGCACCTGTCATCATGGATCCTGGACTACCTCACGAACCGGCCTCAGTTTGTGAGAACCCGGGACTGTGTGTCCGACACGATCATCAGTAGCACGGGGGCCCCCCAGGGAACGGTGCTGGCTCCCTTCCTGTTCACTCTTTATACTGCGGACTTCTCACACAACACAACACACTGCCATCTACAGAAGTTCTCTGATGACTCTGCGATCGTTGGCCTCATCTCCAATGGAGATGAAGCTGAGTACAGAGGGCTTATCCAGGACTTCGTGGACTGGTGCCATCGGAACTGCCTCCAGATCAACGCGAGGAAAACTAAGGAGCTGGTGGTGGACTGCCGCAGGCATGGGCAGCCCCTCACAGTACCAGTAAATATACAGGGAACAGACATCGAGATGGTGACATCCTATAAGTACCTGGGTATTCATCTGAACAATAAACTAGACTGGTCACACAATACTGATGCACTCTACAAGAAGGGACAGCGCAGGCTGTTCCTGCTGAGGAGACTCAGGTCTTTTGGTGTACAAGGGGCGCTGCTGAAGTCATTCTATGACACGGTGGTGGCATCAGCCATCACTTTTGGAGTGGTCTGCTGGGGCAGTGGCATTACTGCAGCCGATAGGAAGAGACTGAACAAACTGATTAAGAAAGCTAGCTCTGTCCTGGGGCAGCGCCTTGATCCGATGGAGGAGATAGGAGAGAGAAGGACGGTGGCTAAACTGTCATCTCTGCTGGAGTCCGAGTTCCACCCTATGCAGGACATACTGAATGCACTGAGGAGCTCATTTAGCAGCAGACTACATCATCCCAGGTGCACAACCGAGAGGTTTCGTAGGTCCTTCCTACCAACGGCTGTCAGACTGTACAACCTAAGCAGGGCTGCTCGCAGAGATAGCAAAAAAGACGTAACAAACTAATAGTTTTTTGAATGCAGAAGATGCAATAGACTTACACAGTGGTCCTCTCCGGCATACAACTAGGAGCATGCCGGTCGCTATGGAGGGTGAGAGTGTGTATGGGCACATAATCATACCATGCAGGATAGCTGGGTAGACGGTTATGCTGTTTCATTCCATCTAGCGGCAATGCTCTGCACTGTGTGTGTTTATATATTTGCATATTTGTTCCGTCTAGCTGCAATGCTCCGTACTGTGGGTGTTTATATGTTTATATATCTACATGTTATTCCATCTAGCTACATTGCTCCGCACTGTGTGTGTTTATATACTTGCATATTTATTCCACCTAGCTGCAATGCTCCGTACTGTGGGTGTTTATATATTTACATATTTATTCCATCTAGCTACAATGCTCTGCACTGTGTGTTCATATATTCATATATTATTCCATCCAGCTACAATGCTCTGCACTGTGTGTCTGTGTGTGTGTGTATATATATATATTTTATAGTAATACGTACATATGTTTATTAGCTGCTCTTGCTTGCTTGTTTTTTTTTTTCTTGCCTTCTGATTGTTGCTCTGAGTGTTGCTATCCCTGTGCTGTTGCAATCCTGGAATTTCCCCGTTGTGGGACTAATAAAGGCTTATCTTATCTTATCTTATTTTCCAGAACCACTGCTGAGTGCAACTCCTCGCTGCCCAGCACCTCCGGAATCCACTTTTCCAGAAAGGAACATACGTCCCGACCTTCTGATTCCTCTGGAAGACCCACCAGCCTCAAGTTATTCTGTCTCGACCGAGATTCCAAATCCAAAATATTATTTTCCAAAGATTTTTTTTTTTTTTCCAAAGTGCGCACCTTTAATTGAAGACGGGTGACGTCATCTTCAGCACTAGCGAGACGGAGCTCCATCTGTGCCGTTCGTTCTACACAGTCACCCAATTCCTTTCTTATTCCTTCCAACGCTGTCATAATCCCATCAAATCTAGAGGAAAAGTCCGCTCTCATTGAACTCATGGCAGCCATCAGCGCATCTGCGCCACTCCCCGCAGACATCGCACCATTGCCAGCCTCCTCCGCCATATATGGAGTTTTATTTGCTGCGTCACAGACCTGAAAGTCCGTTAATTTGGACTGTTTCGGCGGCTCGCTTTTTCCTTTACCTGGTTTTCATGCCTTAGGCTTCGCCGACATATCCTCGCCCAAACGCTGGGATACGTTCTGTCCCAAATGAGAGAGTTATTTGCCGATTTTTTTTCTCCAGGAGCAGAGCAGAGTGAGACACGTCCGTCTTACGTGGCAGCCATAACCGGAAGTCACTTAAGTTTGCTTTTATTCTTGTTCTTAATCCTATTTGTGTAGAGATTTTGCCCTGAGATGTAAAGTGCATTATAAGTGAAATAAATTATTATTATTAAGCTATACATATATAAACAAATGAAATTCAAGAAAATCCTCTGCCGGCTGATGTCCAGTTCAGCGCAACACTGATCTCTGTGAGATCGTTTCTGTTCATATTAATCTGTTCTGTCATGCCAAATAAAGTCATGCGCTGGGAGCAGCTTCTCTTTCTTCGGCCATGTGCCCTCAGTTCTCGCTGGTGTCTCGGCACCAACAATCGCTGTCCTCAGGCGCAGATGACTTAAGACGAGCTTTTTTTGGGCATTAAATCTTGGCACATTTAGCAGAAGACTGATAACTGCAAACCTTAGTAAATCACCTTGGGCCAGTCATTTACAGTAAATAGTCCACTCCCTCAAATTTGCAAGTTGACATGACAACTCCTACAAATACATATGCAACAAGTCCAGGTGCAAAGTTAACATAGTCCACGCCTTTCCACCGCTAATTTTGCCCTGCGCCCTTTAGTAAATCTCAACAGCAGTTTTTTTTTTTTTTTTTTTATGCCAAAACAGGGTTTTGTGATGGTGCAGCACGTTAGTAAGTCTGCTTTTATGAGTTACCCAGGATTTACACAGACTCTGGATGCAGTTCGTTGCAGATGCAGTGCGGATGGACTCTTGCGGTCATCCCTACTAAATCCATTTGTGTTTTGCAGCAGCATGGATGAGAACAGAGTTTGAAATACAAGATCATGTAAGAATTATACAAAATAATGCGAGATCTTGAGAAAGACCCAGCAGTGACTGAGATGAACCGATCACGATCACATGATGACAACAAGGAAGTGTGATGTAGCAGCTCTCCACTTGGATTTCTGGGCTCTAAAAACATAAGTAGCCTGTTAATTTTAATTCCATGAAACGTTTGTATGTTAAGTCAAGTTTTTACCTTCTCTGACACAGTGGTGGAGGAGCAGACCTCAGAAAATAACAGACGATCCTTAAATCCTTTTTAATGATCAAACGGCTATTAAATACCACAAGATACTGCGGGATTTCCTTGCGAATTGTATCCGACATCCGTCAAAAATAGACTTGTTGTGTTTCATTAGCGAACTGAATCTGATGAGCTGGATTTGTTCTGCAGTGGTCCGGACCAGGTGGGGATTAGAAAATTAAGGAGAATGGGGATCTATTTGCTGCGGAGGCCGGATCACAGCCGTAACATACTGCATCCGGAGTCAGTGTAAATCCAGGGTAACAATGTAGTAACTTTGATACGCCACGACACTTCCTGAAGAGTGTATGCCTTTAAACATGAGTTTGACATCATACTTGATGAACAAAATGATACTGCTATGACCTGTGTTTCAAATTAAAATTATAAAGCAGGCCAGTTCTAACTGGGTTCTAATCTAAAAATGAACATTTTAAGGAAACCAATTGGCAACCACTAGTTTTTATTTTCAGAACAAGGTCTTAAACTGGTCCTGTATAGGCCATCTCTGATGCTATATATACAGAAAAGAGTAGAACTGAGCACTTGACCTGTAACAATCCCTTGTACTTGCACTGACCTTATAATCTGATCATCCACTGATGTAGAAAACGTATATGCCCACTTTAAAGTAGCTGCAAGATTTTTTTTTTTCCATGGTAATGACGTGACAATTTTCTCTCACCTCTGGGGTTGACTCTGTGCCGTCCTTGATAATGAAGGTAATTTGGAGGGCTGGGCAGTTCCTGCTCTCCTTCACTAGGGTATGACACAATGAGGTGTTAGTAGATGGCATGTACAGTAGGTAGGAATGTAGAAGGTTAAGAAAGAGAGAAATTTATTGTCAATCACGCAGAATCGGAGGGGGCGCTGCCATGCAAAGCCCCAACACAACCAACCATTCTATGGACTACTTACATAAAGACTTCCTTGCTTTACGGATTGTGGCTCTGCTACGTCTGGTCTCTTCCATGGATTTTCTCCAGATTAGTAAAACAATAAATGTTCACTGCTATAAAGGTGAGGAACATGGCAGATAACTGTCTGAATATTTTAAGCTAATACTAGCTTCTATTTAAGCAATATTACGCGAGAGAGGGAGTGTGGCTTCGTGTCAGCCCTGTGATGAATCACAGCAGTTAAAATATTCATGATTCTGCATGACCTCGAGTGTAATATTGCTTTTATATTACAGTTCCACAAGCAGTTTATTAAATGACAGCAGCAGAGGACAAAATATTATGTTTGTTTAAACAGCTGTTTTGCTCCACCAAGAAAAACAGCCACTTCGAAATGAACCCAGTTAACTGTTGCTAAGCACCTATATGAACATAATATAGAAAAGGTCTATTGTCATTTCACTCATACAGTGGTGTGAAAAAGTGTTTGCCACCTTCCTGATTTCTCATTTTTTTTGTATGTTTGTCACACTTAAATGTTTCACATCATCAAACAAATTTAAATATGACAAAGATAATACAAGTAATCATAAAATGCTGTTTTTAAATGAAGGTGTTTATTATTAAGGATAAAAAATCCAAACCTACATGGTCCTGTGTGAAAAAGTGATTCTCCCCGCGTTAAAACATAATTTAACTGTGGTTTATCACATCTTTGGAAAGCTGAGTTCAATTTGTCTAGCCACACCCAGGCCTGATTACTGCCACACCTCTTCTCAATCAAGAAATCACTTAAATAGGACCTACCTGACAAAGTGAAGTAGACCAAAAGATCCTCAAAAGCTAGACATCATGCTGCAATCCAAAGAAATTCAGTAACAAATGAGAAACAAAGTAATTGAGATCTATCCGTCAGGAAAAGGTTATAAAGCCATTTCTAAAGCTTTGGGACTCCAGCAAACCACAGTGAGAGCCATTATCCACAAATGGCAAAAACATGTGGTGAACCTTCCCAGGAGTGGCCGGCCAACCAAAATTACCCCAAGAATGCAGTGACGGCTCATCCAAGAGGTCACAAAGGACCCCACAACAACATCCAAAGAACTGCAGGCCTCACTTGCCTCAGTTAAGGTCAGTGTTCATGACTCCACCATAAGAAAGAGACTGGGGAAAAAATGGCCTGCATGGCTGAGTTCCAACACGAAAACCACTGCTGAGCAAAAACAACATAAAGGCTCATCTCAGTTTTGCCAGAAAACATCTTGATGTTCCCCAAGACTTTTGGAAAAATACTCTGTGGACTGACGAGATAAAAGCTGAACTTTTTGCAATGTGTGTGTCCCATTACATCTGGCGTAAAAGTGCCAGAAAAGGAACATCATACCAACAGTAAAATATGGTGGTGGTAGTGTGATGGTCTGGGGCTATTTTGCTACTTCAGGACCTGGAAGACTTGCTGGTAAATGGAACCATGAATTCTGCTGTCTACCAAAAAGTCCTGAAGGAGAATGTCTGTCCGTGTCCTCAAGCTGAAGTGCACTTGGGTTCTGCAGCAGGACAATGATCCAAAACACACCAGCAAGTCCACCCCTGAATGGCTTAAGAAAAACAAAATGAAGACTTTGGAGTGGCCTAGTCAAAGTCCTGACCTGAATCAGATTGAGAAGCTGTGGCATGACTTTAAAAAGGCGGTTCATGCTCGAAAACCCTCCAATGTGGCTGAATTACAACAATTGTGCAAAGATGAGTGGGCCAAAATTCAGCCACAGTACTGTAAAAGACTCATTGCCAGTTATCGCAAATGCTTGATTGCAGTTGTTGCTGCTAAGGGTGGCCCAACCAGTTATTAGGTTTAGGGGGCAATCACTTTTTCACACAGGGCCATGTAGGTTTGGATTTTTTTCCCCTTAATAATAAACACCTTCATTTAAAACTGCATTTTGTGTTTACTTGTGTTATCTCTGTCCAATATTTAAATTTGTTTGATCTGAAACATTTAAGTGTGACATACAAAAAAATGAAATCAGGAAGGGGGCAAACACTTTTTCACACCACTGTATGTAAATAAATTAAATGTTGTACAGTACAGAAGTCAGTGTTTATAATGCATACCGGTCACCTGCTGAGTAGGGTTTGTATGACCGTGACGCCGTGCCACAGTGGCTACTTAGCATGTTAGTGATTTGGCTTCGGCTCACTTCTCTCCCTTTTTCTTGGCATTTTTAGATGAAGTAAAGAATCCATCACCACAAAGGTATTGGGGTTTGCTAATTGAGACAATAAATCCAACTTCAGGTTGTCTATTTTTTTTTTTTTTAACCAGACCTAAAATATCTTGTGGATGTTCACAAGGATAGGACTTCTGGGTCATGGAGGTCTGATTTCTTTTCAAACAGCACCTCACTGTTAAAATTAAGGTAACCTACACAGTATTACAATTCTCATGTATAAGAAGCCACTGACAGAGTTGACAGTAAATAATGGTTAGTAATTATCAGTTACTAGGACACAGATAAAGTGGAATGACAGTGAAATGTCAGAGTGCGATTATCTGGAAATATACAGCTACTCCTGGAATCCCTATTGTCCAATCACATTGCTTGGTTGGAACTAACTGTTGTATAATTTTGTTATAATCAACAGAAACGTTTATGCTGTGTTTGAAACGTCCACTCATTGACTACATAGTGCGTTACATTGAAATGGGAATCAGCTGAGAAGTAGTGGTGTATTTTATTTTTATTTCATTTTTTATCTTTTGCTACTCTTACAAATTTGAATAGTGCTTATTTTATTTTTTTAAAAAGTTTGCTGCTTGTGTCACCAGAGTAACAGCCGTTGCTGTTATTATATATCTGCTTACATCCTTCTGTACATTGATCCCTGAGTGATGAAGCATGAAACGTTTCAGAGTAAATATACTTGAATCCAGTTGACTTGACTGAGCTTTCATACAATATTTAATGACTATTTCACTGTGTGGATTTGTTCTGCTGACATGATATATTTAAATAAACCTGCGTTGTGAGTAACCTCCTTTTTTATTACCTGGTTTATTATTCACTCGAAGTAAAAAAAGTGTTTTTATTGTTGAAATTTCTAAGCAAAATTATTTCCTCTGCTGATAGCTCTGCAGGAGCTGGAACTGTTATCAATAATCAGTCTAGATAAATAGTGATTTTTTTTTAAAGCGTTTTCAGAAAACAGCTTCCGATGTGTATATAGCCTATATGCTCCAAATAGATAATCTTGCAGTGAGAGCCTCAATAGACTTAGTGGAGAGAGTCCGGGATTTAATAACAGCAGTGCATGATGGCACAGATGTCCCAGAGCAGGACTGAGTGACCGAGTAATATTCACAGCCAAAAAAATTGCTTGCCAGCTGGGCTAACTAAACCAACAGTCCGCAAACTGATAGCAGCACCAAACGGAGAAGGTATCGACCCATTAACTAGGTGGAATATTCATTAAAAAACATTACAAGTTCTCTCTGAGGTCAACGGCAGCCATGTATGATCATAGCTAACAGTCCAAAAAAGGCGTTTAAAACCTTGGTCCAAATCATTGTAAAGCAACGAAAATGTAAATCCATCCATCCATCCATCCATCTTCTACCGCTTTTCCAGAGGCCAAGGCATTCCCAGACCAACCGAGAGACATAGTCTCTCCAGCGAGTCCTGGGTCTGTCCCAGGGTCTCTTCCTAGTGGGACGTGCCCAAAACACCTCAAGTGGGAGGCGTCCAGGAGGCATCCTGATCAGACGCCCAAACCACCTCAACTGGCTCCTTTCAATGTGGAGGAGCAGCGGTTCTACTCTGAGCCTCTCCCAGATGACTGAGCGCCTCACCTTATCTCTGAGGGTGAGTCCAGTGATCCTACGAAGGGAGCTCTTTTCAGCTGCTTGTATCCACGATCTCGTTCTTTGGGTCATTACCCAAAGCTCGTGACCATAGGTGAGGGTAGGAGCGTAGACTGACCGGTAAATCGACACCTTTGCCTTAGAGCTCAGCTCCCTCTTCACCACAATGGACTGGTACGTCTGCATCACTGCAGATGCTGCGCCCATCTGTCTGTCAATCTCTTGCTCCATTCTTCCCTCACTCATGAATGAGACCCCCGAAAATGTAAATTTCTGTCATAAATTGTGATGCTGAGCAAAGGAAGGGACAACCATTCCTGGAGCATTTTTACTCCTGTCCTTAGCAATGATCCAAATTAATTTTTTTTTTATGTACACTCATAATAAATTGTCCCATATCTAGGCAACCATATACAGTATACTAAAAATGCAAACTGGATATGGAGGAGCTGCTCATTTACAACCGGACAGAACACCGTTCAGTGCTAGTAGTCCATTATGCTGAGCACCAAGCTAAAAGGCAGCAAGCACAGTTTTTATATGATCTTTGGTATGGCTCAGCAGAGGTCTGAAGCCATGACCTCCCGGCTGTGGAGCAGATGCTCTACCACTAGGGCTCCACTCCGGCAGACAGACTAAAACTGACAGTAACTGACGGAGGAGAAAAGGAGGAGACGGGGCGGGAGCTTAGTCTACCTTTGGGATGAATACAGACGCAGTGGGGATAAAAGATGGTTTCACAGGTGGGCTGGGGGGGAGGAGAAACTCAAAGAGAATAAAAAAGGAAGAGACGGGAGCACACGATGAAAGAAGCAAGGCTTGACAACAGGTGAATAATGGAAAGGAAAGGTAAAGGAGGACAGAAACGGAGTGGTGAGCAGAAAAACGGAGAAATGTATGGATGAAAGGGGTGTTTTTGTGTGTGTTTGACAAATTATTTTCTGCCTTTGGTTAACAATTCAACAGAGTTAAATAGGCATGACAAAATCTTTGAAAATTACTCTTTAGGCAAGGATGAAAAAAAAGAGTTTGGGAGCTGGAGTGATAGATGGATCCCGGTGAAAACCAAAGGCGCCACGTTTGAATCAGTGTCATCATGACATCATTGGTGGTTTATTTTTTTAACAAGGGGATGTTCATAAATGTAGTATATGGTGTAAATGTAATGTCAGTACAAATCTGCAAGAATAAAGGTCCAAAAATATGATAAAAATGCTAATTTACAATGTTGAAAGTCCAAAATTTACTCGAAAAAAAGTTACATTTTCATGAGAAAACACACAACTTCCAAATGCTGAAGAAACGCCCACATTTCCAAGAAAGTCATAAATTTACAACAACAAAGTCACACATTTACAAGGAAAAAAATGCTAATTTTCTAGAGAATTTTTAGCTGTTTTTTATTACCTTTCTCTCATAATTGTCCCATTTTCTCACCAATTATTGAGGTTTTTCTTGTAAAGTAACATTCTCCTTGCAAAGTTATAACTTTTTTTTTTTTAATAAATGTGCAACTTTCTCCTGGTACATTTATTTTTGTAGTAAATTTTGTGCTGTTTTCCTGTAAATTTACCATGTTTTGTGATAAAATTCTTACCTTTTCCCCACACAGATTTACAACAATATCATCATAAATGTGCAACTTTTTTTCTTGTAGAATTTGCAACAATTTTTCCTCATATTTTCATGATTTTTCTTGCCCATCTGCTCCCATCGTCTCGCTGATAAACTAAGTTGTCCTGTATAAATTGTCTGCAGTCTTTATGAGGATGGAGGGCGGCAGGTTAACGGGGGGGGGGGGGCAGGATTTTGGATCACTGTGCTGACACCGATGAAATATGACCAATACACTGTTAAAGAACAGCAGTTCAATAACTGTGTAAACACGGTGATACTGTAGACACTCGGGTTGTTTCTCCACGCTTGTGTCAGTTTTATGACTGTCTACTTTCTAGAGCTAATCACTGGTTTTAGCGGTCTCCTGCGGTCTAGGTTCCCCACTCCAGAGCAGAACTTCAGGTGATCCCTTTCAGCTCCACTCTTTGGTCTCCGTCATGTGAGCTGTGGAAGAAAGGCCCGGAGAATCTGCCTGTGACCCAGTCAAGTTTTTTTTTTCCACAATATCTTTATTGAACCTTTTTTTTTTTTAAACAAACATGATACAAACAATCAAACACTAACACTAAGGTACTACAAAAAAAAAAAAATGCACTAAAAAACACCAACAACCACCAACAAAATCAAATCTTCAACAATGCTCCTCTGTTTAGTCTAGACAATCCAATACATAAGTATACATATTATATTCACCAGTTTGGAATTTACAAGGTCCACACACATCATTCACCTTCTTCTTCAAGAGTTATGTTTAAATTTTTTACATAATCAATAAAAGGTCTCCATATATTCTCAAACACAATTTCCTTTGATTTCAGTATATATGTTATTCTTTCTAATGGAAGGTTTGTTAACATCTGTCTTAACCACTGAGTCACATCTGGTCTATAAGTCTTTTTCCATAATAGTGCAATACATTTTTTGGCATTAAGCAAACTGAGGTCTATGAATGTTCTTTCACTTTTATTAAAATTATGCTTTTCTGGGTACAGACCCAACAAAAACAGTTTAGGATTCAATATGATTTGTTTTGAGATTATTTTTTCAATTGTTACCCTCACCTCTTCCCAAAACATTCTTATTAATCTGCATTCCCATACACAATGAAATAGAGTTCCTTTACTTTCCATACATTTTGTGCACGTATCTGGTATATTTTTGTTATATCTATTTAACTCCTCCGGTGTAACATACATCCGCATTAACCATTTGAAGTGTATCAATTTAAGGCGTACATTTATTGATTTGGTTTGAGCTTCTGTACAAGCCAATTCCCATTGTTCCTCTGGAATTTCAGTTTGCAGATCTTCTTTCCAGTAGTTTAATCTTTTCAGTGAGTTTCCACTTGAAAATAGTGTCAATGAGTTATAAAACTCTGAAATAATACCCTTTCTTTTACTATCTTTCATCAACATTTTTTCCAAGGATGAATAAATAGGTCGAGTGAGAGCATTATTTTGATTTGATCGAATAAAGTTTCTAAGTTGAAGATATTTAAAAAAATGTGTTCTATTGAGATTAAATTTGATCCTCAGCTCTTCAAAAGACATTATGTTTTCTGCACATGGCAAATATAAATCCTGAATCTTTTGTATCCCTTTTAAATTCCATACTTTAAATACAGCGTCCGCTCTCCCTGGTTTAAAATATTGATTACCCCATATTGGACTAAATTGTGACAATAACTGTGGTTCTTTTAAATAGTTTTTAGCTTCACACCATATTTTGATCATATGCTTTACAAATGGATTTTTAACTTGTTTTTGTAATTTTTTTGCCGAATCTGAGTATATGAATATGGGAAGAGGTAAAGGTAAATTGTATGATTCCATTTCAGTCCAGTGAGGGAGATCATTTGATGAAAAATAATATGTCATAGACCTCAGTTGTGCCGACCAATAATACAACATAAAATTTGGACATTTCAGACCTCCACGATCAAATGGTAAATATAATAAAGACAGACGTAATCTAGCCCTCCTGTTGTTCCATATAATTTCCACTAACTTTTTTTTAATTCTTGAGAATAAATCTAAAGGTGGTGGTAAGGGAATGTATTGAAATAAATAAAGTATTTTAGGTAAAATATTACTTTTAAGTATATTAATTCTCCCGATCATCGACATTGGTAGTGACATCCATCTCTGAAGTAACTCATCAATATCTGTCATTAAGGCTTCATAATTGACACTGGCGACTGATTCTAGCTTAGGCACAATTTGGATTCCTAAATATTTGAACTGATTTACAACATTGAATTGATTTACCTCAGGGGCTGGGTAATTTCTCTGGGTCTCATTTAGCATTAATATTGAAGATTTAGTTTTATTTATTTTATATCCTGATATTTCCCCGAAATTCTTTATTAAATTCAACAAGGTCGGAATTGATTTTTTAAGATTCGACATAAACAAAATTATGTCATCGGCATACAGGGAGATTTTATGTTCTGTTGGTCCAACTTTAATTCCATATATTTGTGACTGTAGACGTATCGCCATCGCTAAAGATTCTATTGCCATAGTAAACAGTAAAGGTGAAAGTGGACAGCCTTGTCGACATCCTCTATTGATTTTTATTGATTTTGAAATATTGTTATTTGTTAGAATTTCTGCAGTAGCATTATTATATATTATCTGAATCCATTTTATAAAATTATTTCCAAGTCCAAACCTTTGTAAGACTTCAAAAAGAAAGGGCCATTCAACTCTATCAAAGGCTTTTTCGGCATCCAGTGATAAGAGAGCTGTATCCGGTGCTTCTTTATTAGAATAAATAATATTAAATAGTCTTCTTACATTATGGAAGCCTTGTCTTCCCTTTATAAAGCCATTCTGATCTCGATTAATAATATTTGGTAAAATTTCTTGTATTCGTCTTGCTAAAATTTTACAAATTATCTTAAGGTCGGCATTTAATAGGCTTATTGGTCTCATATTTTCACATTTATTAGAGGGCTTACCTGGTTTTGGCAACAGTATAATTAAGGCATTATTCATATATGATGGTAAATTACTATTTTGAAATGCTTCTAAAACCATTTCCAAAAAAGGTTTTGTTAATTTATTCTTAAATTTTTTATAAAGGTCAACTGGAAGACCATCTGGTCCTGCACTTTTTCCTGATTTCATATTATCAATGGCTAGTCCAACTTCTTCTTGACTAATTTTAGACTCCAGTATCTCCCTATTTTCATTTGGAATACACGGTATAAATAGTTCATTCAAAAACCCATGTAGTTTTGTTAAGTCAGATTCATTTTTGGTATCATATAATTTTTCATAGTAATCTCTAAAGGCTCTATTAATTTCTGAAGGATCTATAACTACCTGTCCTTTACTTATAATACTGGTAATTGGTGTTTTAGATTCTAATTGTTTAATCTGCCATGCCAATAACTTTCCTGATTTTTCACCTTGTTCATAAAAAGATTGTTTCAATCTTAGAAGACTCGAGGCAGCTCTATTCGCTGATTTTTTGTCATATTCAGCTCTCAAAATCAGTAATTCGTTCTCCAACCTTGGATCTCTTCCTGCATATACTTTTTCTTGAAGAATTTTTATTTTATGTTCCAATTGGACTCTCTCCTCTCGAGTCTTCTTAGATTTTGAACCTGTATAACTAATAATATGTCCCCTAATAAAAGCTTTGAAAGCCTCCCACTTTACACATGCTGATGTTTGTGTAGTATTGATATCAAAGAACTCGTCTATCTGTTTTTCTATATACTTAACAAATTCCTCATCCTGAAGCCATTTATGCTGAAATTGCCATCTACCTGGTTCCTTTGTCAATTTCTTATCTACATACATTAGACAGCAGGGTGCATGATCAGAGATCACGATGTTATCATAAAAACAGTTTTGAATCTTGGACCTTAATTCTGTGGAGATCAAAAAATAATCTATGCGTGAGAATGTCTTGTAGGTATTGGAATAACAAGAGTATGCTTTAACTTGTGGTTTCATTTCTCTCCATATATCTATCAATTTTAATTCTTTCATAAAATGATTAATGGTCATCCTACATCCATTGTGCGTACAGTCCAGTCCTGTTGATCTATCTATACTGGGATTCAATGTACAATTAAAATCCCCTGCTATTATATGTTGCCCTGTAAGTGATGATAAGATAAGAAATAAATTGGCAAAGAATTTTTGATCATCTATATTGGGACCATATAAGTTCACCAAATTTATGTTTTCTAATAGCAAAGATCCTTGAATGATTACATATCTTCCAAATTTGTCTCCAATTACATTTTTCACTTGAAATGGGACTGATTTATGCATGAGAGTCATAACTCCCCTGGCTCGGGATGAAAATGATGAGGTGAAAACATTTCCTTGCCATCTACTCCTAATTCTTTTTACATCTTGCTCTATTAGATGAGTTTCTTGTAAAAACACAATTTTTGAACCCATGTCTTTTATTTTATTCATAACTTGTTTAAGTTTTTTTAAATTTTGTAGACCTCTGCAATTCCATGAAGTTAAATTAAGATTAACGCTTTGATTTATAATCAATAGGGTGTTTGGGATTACCTTGCAGTGTAAACATGCTCATACAGAGAAGCAAAAAAATGAGTGGTTGAACATTCACCCTACAAACTACACACAAACAAATTCCCCCTTTCCACATTTGTGGCAATCCCCCCAAAAGCAAAAGAAAAATTCCGTCTCCCGATATAGCCATCGACCGTTCCACACCCACGAGGAACAGCCAAAGCCACTCCTTTTTCATCCTCCCAATCACCCTAACTCTACTGCTTTTAATAACGTAACATTAATTCTCTTCTGTAATTTTCCAATTTAACTCCAGAATTTTTTAGCAATTTTGTACTTTTTTTTTTTTTTTTAATATGTAATACATTCTATATTTTGTAATCTTGTTATATGCTTCTAATCAGTTAAATGCTCAAATATTCTACCCTATATTCTGTTCATGCTTAGCTCCCACCAGTCTCTTCCTGGATCTTCTTGATGAGCTCCTGCGCCTCCTCGGGGGTCTTGAAGATGCGTGTTCTGCCCTCATATGTGACCAGAAGTCTTGCAGGGTGAATCACTCCATGACGAATCTCAAGGTTGCGCAGTTCTTTGCGGATGGGGTCAAACTGCTTCCTTAATTGTTGGATTCATGAGGCCAAATCTGGGTAGAACCGCACCTGCTGATCTTGGTATTTAATTTCTCCTTTGGCCCGCACCGCGTTGGAGATCGTCATCCTGTCTCTGTAGCTGAGAAACTTCATAATTAGCGTCCTCGGTGCTGCCTTGTTACCTCTCGGTGGGCCAATTCGGTGGGAGCTTTCCAAGACGACTGATGATTTTAGCTCCGCGTTGTTCAGCGCCTCCGGGATCCACCCCTCCAAAAAGGAGCATGAATCACGACCTTCGGCTCCCTCCGGTAAACCCACCAGCCTCAGGTTGTTCCTTCTGGACCGAGATTCCAAGTCCAGAACACTATTTTCCAGATCTTTATTTTTTTTTTCCAAAGTGCGCACCTTTATTTGAAGTTTGCTAATTTCATCCTCCGCACTTGAGACACGAAGCTCCGCCTGCGTCACTCGCTCCACGCAGTCACCCAACTCCTTTCTCATTGCATCCAACGCTGCCATAATCCCATCAAGTTTAGCGGAAAAGTTTGCTCTCATTGAGCTAATGGCAGCCAGCACTGCACCTGTGCCGTCATCGTCAGCAGCAGCAGTTACCGCACCACCGCTAGTTTCATCCGCCATATCCGCAGCTTTTTCTACTGCGCCACAAACTTTAAAGTCCGTTAATTTGGACTGCTTCGGCGATTCAATTTTTCCCCCTCCTGATTTCCCAGCCTTAGTCTTCACCGGCATATCCTCACCCAAACGCTGGGAAAAGTTCTGTTCCAAATGAGAGAATTATTTGCCGAATTTTTATTTCCAAGGGCAGAGCAGAGTGATACGTGTCCTTCTAGGCGGCCGCCATAACCGGAAGTCTCGTGACCCAGTCAAGTTAATTTCAAAAGCCCGAGATTGGTGATTTAATGACTTAATTGGCAACACTTGCAATCTCTTTCCAGTTTATTCATCACGCAGACTAATGTCAGAGGTCCAATTTAGACCATTTCCATGCAAACACATTTTTAAATTTCATTTCATTTAGTTGAAACTTCCAACAAAGAGAACGGCAGAGCTAATGAGATCCAAGTCAATTTCCTCATTATGGCCAATGACCTGCTGCTGTTTTCATTACGGTTAGACAGGGGGATTCTCTGGATCCTCTGGTCTCAAAAAGTCAGTCCTACTCACACCAGCAGCGCCCAATTAAACCTCTGATCATTAAAATGGACTCTCAAACCATTAATGCCAAACTCGACCGGCAGACAATGCATGAATATTTCATGCTCTTAGTCTGGCTGTCGCGCCATCTCCACACAACTGTCTGCTGATTTCAAATCTTGCGGATCTGTCAAAGAATACTTAAGAGAAGTTATGTGGGGATCCAAACTCACTTTTCCTCACATGTCCAGAGCAGCGTCCTTGAATGAACGACAAAGCGCTGTCCGGCTGTGGGGGTGCACCGTGGATACGCTGGGCGTTTGAGCTGTAATAGCTCCCGTGTTGCACTCCCGCAGCTTAGCCAGGCCACACTTTTTTTTTTTTTTTTTTTTTTTACATCTTTACCTTAAGTGACAAAGCCCCAGTAGTCTTCTCAATTATGTTGTGCAGGTGCAGTCAGCAAGAAAGAGTAATTGCACTGGGTGTTTGCAGCTCCCTGAGACGGATTGGAGGCTCAGGGCAAAGCTGTCAGGGGCTCCCCAAGGAGTCGCCAGGTTGTGTGTGGGTATTTTATACTGTATATGTGTGCTCCTGTCACATACCACTGCAACAGTGCTTTAATTCTATTCACGCATGTTCTGAATGCCATCATGTTTTCACGCGGGCTGTTTGTTTACATATGCAACAATCTGCGTCGATTGGCAAATGCCAGTGTGTGTGATTCCTCGGTCGCAGTTTGACAACTGCATCTCGCCAGCGCCGCTGGCTCTTCGACAGTGACAGTCGAGTCTCCGGGACCTGTCAGTGCCATCACATGTGCCCTCGGGCCCCTGGAACCTTCTCAGTGCTTGGGCAATAATGCTGCAATAAGCTCCTTGTTACAGGCATGTCACCGGGCCTCGAGGGACACGCGCTGTGAAGGCTGGGGGGTCACCACAAATCAGCCAAATTAGAAGTAATTTCAATGGAAAATGCCTCAACAATTTAGGAAGGAATAACAATAATAAAACTATAATGTTGTGCCTGCGCTTGAGATTATGAAGACTTTATAATAAACTCTACCTTATTGGTTTTAATCAAGCTTATTTCCATCATTATAGATCTGCACAATCATAATCATGAGGGCGTGCAAATAAAGATGTCTCTTTCCCCAGGAGGAAGGTGGAACTGACGACTCTGGAGATTCCTGCTGGCTGTTTCAACGCCTGGCGCTGTCTGTTCCTATCACCCCGTCTCCGCTGTCTGACTTGATTTTATTAGAATAAACTTTCACTCATCCCCATCGGCCCGATCGAGACTTTGAATGTGTCTTTAAAGAGATTTTTCTGTTTGAGGGGGTTTTGTCTCAGAATTCAGCAGATGCAAGCCAGGAACAGGAAAGGGGGGGAAAAAAGAAAAGGAAGTGGCAGGAGCTTTCAAAATTCTGTCCCGAGGACTGATGGGAGACGTTGTTGATCAAGTGTGGAAGGATAACTGCAGAGATAATAATAGGCATCTCTGGTGATTTAAGGGAGAAATTCGCCAGGGATCTTTAGTCAGGAACAGGAACTGTAGTTGTGTATCTGTTCTGCTTCCACCCCCCAGTCCTTCAGATTGCATCCATGTATGCATAAGGCAAGCAGGACAGCAGCACAGGGCCATAAGACGCTGGAGTGGAGGGTGGGTTGCAAAGCTGCTTGCAAATTCACTGCAGCTCTCTGTGTGAAATGTAAACTGGTCGGACCACCAGCAAATATTAAGAGACAGATTAAGGAAGAAACCACATGAAAAAACAAAGGTGGGAGGTGGGTTTTGAAGTGGCTGGCAATCAAACAAAAAGACCACAAGTTGAAGCTTCAGTCATGTCTATACTGTATGTAGCAGGAATTTACACCTGAACTACTCTTTTGTGGAATCTGCACTACACAGCACCTCTCTCCACACTGGCCCAAACTTTTGTTTGCCAACTTTCACTAAACACATGAAAAAGAAATGAAAGACAGCGCAATGGTAAATCCGCGTGCTCCCCATCCTTGTTTAGCAGTGCAGTCACGAGGTGCAGGAGGGGATGGGAAGTGAAGGAACTGCAGGCAATGCCGCCACCTGCTCCAGCTGTGGAATAAGGCACAGATGCACTGGTTTAATTAGCCCTGCCAGAGGTGCAGCAGCGTGATTACCCCGCTCCACCCCAAGAGAATGCCTGTCGCAATGCATGCGTGTTTGTGCTCCACAGTCTGTTATGAGGAAGGGAGTTTGACAGCAGAGTGGAAAGAATAATAGTGTGGATGCCAGCCCCCCCCCCCCCCAACACCTAAATAATTTGAAAGCAGGACAGAGGTACAAATAGAAATGGAGATGAAGCAAATGAATAAGGAGGAAGCAGTAGAAACGAGAAGACGCCCAAGTGTGATTATTCATCTATGCACAAAGCTTGCATCTTTGCACAGTGGTCTGCTTTTACACTTCTAGGCTGCTGAGGTTATTCCATCTGCCCAAGCAAACCTGAATGACCTAGTTGGGAACAGAATGTGCCATAAAGGAGTGCTGATGGACGAACGAGAACATGGTGCTAATGACACAGCTACATCCACACGCCTGCTCTCATCTCATCTAATGAAGGCCCTCACACCATAAACAGCCACCTTTAATGGGGTTTGCCATTGAGAGGAAGCGCATTGCTCTTCTGATGACTTCTCAAACTGTGGCTGACGTTTGCATCTTCAACATGAAGGTGTTTGCAAAATATATTAATCAGGGAGCAGAAAGCCCAAGAAAAAGTCAGCTTTCTGGAGACTTTAGGGTGTCAAACGGACCCTTTCCCTCATGCATCCGCAAGAATCTGGGTTAGCCTTGTAATCTTGAAATCTCTTTGTGGAGAAACTGGCCTCACTAAGCCAATGTCTGCGAGATTACAAAAATGCACAAAGCACAAAATGAAACACAGATAAACTGTGCCAAACTAAAGTGGATGAACCCAAGTTAGGCAAGTCTTCCTGTCAATGCAACTTTAATCGGAGCAAAATCAAGACCGCAGATGTTTTAATTAGCTGAACCCCGGAGACACAAGAAGAAATCTCCCAGCTGCCGTGCCCCCCCCACACACACACACAGGCACACGTTTAAAGATCCACAACATATGCCCTGAATTTTACACGTACCGTGACCATCCAATCAAAGGACGTGAAAATGCCGACGTTATCGTACGCCTCCTAGACAGACCCGTGCTACAAACGCAAAACCTGACTGGCTAAAGATAAACAGTCGTATTACAATTCATTTCAAGCCAGTGACCGCCTGCATTGTTGGACTCTGAAGGTCTCGAGGCAGATCTCATCGACCCCAGCAACGCATGATGGCTGAAATATGATTGGACAAAACTGCCATCCTACACATACAGCAGTACAACCAAGAGAATAAACTACTGGGGATAACTGACTACATCCTCATGGGACAAATATAAGAATGAAGGGTGTAAATGTAGGTCCGTGATCCTGATAGTGTTTAGGCCAGCAGAGAAGGCGTTGCTGGCCCTGACAGCCCATCACTGCTATGGGTGCATGCTGTGTCTTCCCGAGTGTCCATGATTTCCCAAGCAAATATGTCTTTGTCCTTTTGGCAGCTCATTCTTCTGGATTCCCACCATGACTCAGTAAATATCCATTAATAAACACAACCAGCCAGCCATGAAATGACATTGTATTGTACACAGATCACATATGGCCACTGAATATTGGAGAGGTGTTTTTTTAATCATTTTTATTGATCCATTAGTCAAAGATGTCTTTTTTAAATTAATATTTTTTATCACTTATAGCCAAGATGAAAGAGCAGCGATCTTCAATTCATTGCAATAATACAACAGTAAACTGCTGCACAACTCTGCACAAACTGAAAATGATCTTCAAGTCATGTTATGCAAAAACCTGGACTCTTGACAACTTTATAATAACTCCCTGCCAATGAAAACGCAACACAGCTCATTTATAAATATTTTTAGGTCCATCCTATCCGAGCTTGAGTAATAGTGTTTGTATGACTCAAAATACTTCTAGAACGCATTTTTAGTAGTTGTATTCACCGTCATGGTGGTGGTGGTGTGATGGATTCACTGTCACAACTCACTGCCATTGATCTCTGGCTCTAAAGTCTTTTTGAGCTCGTTGGGTTTTTTTGGGTACTCAAAAGTCAAAAATAGATGATTTTAAGGAGGAGTTATCTTCCCTACATAAAGATGAACAAAAATGCATAGCATTATGTTGTGAACTCTCCACGATGCCACAACTGTCATGTGACAAATGTAACTATGCTTTGGGCCTTCTGGAGGGCGGAATGTTGAGATGACGGGTGGCGCTCCAATTGGGCTGCAATGCATCAACCATTGTTCGGTGGTAACAACGTCAGGCCAAAACTGGGACCTTGGCCGATAGACCGTGTCCAGGACGAGAACGTGTTACCACCCCGGAGCAAGACCGGTACGTCGTGCTGCAGCACCTCTGCGATCAGTTCCGCACAGCCACCCAGAAGGCCCAGGAAATTCCCAGGAGATGCTGGCCAAGGATCTCGGCCAAAACAATGAGAAAGCGCCTCAGGTTTCAGGACCTACAAGCCAGAAGACCCTTTCGAGGGATGATCCTGATGGCAAAGCAGGAACAAAATCGCCATGAGTGGGCTTGTCAGCACAACAGGTGAGCCCTACGGCAGGGGAACACTGTTCTTTTCTTTGACAAATCTTGATTTTGCCAGTCCAGGGTTAGGGCCAATCGATGGGGTGGGGCTGGAGCCATGGCATTGTGGGAGGAGTGGCTAAATATTCCCCAGGGCAACATTAGATGTCTCGTGACGTCCATGTGGAGGCATATTATTGCATGTATTAATGCAAATGAAGGCCATATTCCATACTGAACTTCGTTTTTAAGACAGACATTTTGTTGTGATTTTGGAAAGTCTTTCACTGTTGGGGAGGACAATAGACATTTTCTCAAGCATAAATATGGAGGGGACACTATACGGTCATTTCCAGATTTTTATGGCCCTAGTTTTCCAGTGGGAAAGAGTTCAAACCCTTTTAAATGAACAAACAAAAACATTAGCAAATAGAAATGATTCATTGTCTAGATAAACAGAAGAAAAATAAAACCACTACAGAAATTAAGAATTTAACCAGCATCCAAATGAATGTTACTTTGCAAGAAAAAAGTTTAAAATTTACAAGGAAAAGGTTGCAAGTTTATGGGGAAAGGTGTGGATTTAAATGAAAAAATGTCACAAATTTAAAAGAAAAGTTACACATTTATGAGATTTTTTTTTTAAGGTTTTGCTTAGCATTTGTCCTTCAACTATATTTTATTCAGTTACAGTATGTAACATGATATGAAAAGTTTTATGACGATAATGGAGGGTACAATTCTCTCTGTACCCTGTCTCTCACCCAAACATGCTGGGATAGGCTCCAGCCCCCCACGACCCGAAGAGGATTAAGCGGTAGAAGGTGGATGGATGGATGGACAATTCTCTGTTTTCTAGGTCAGGGGCAAACATCTCCTTTGTTCTCAAGGATAACAGTTGTGATTATATAATGGTAGTTGTCAAAATTTTTGATTCAGCTTGCAATGGTAGAGAATCCTTGTGCGTTAACTCTTAAAGCTATGCTGTTTTCTAAATTTACGCTGAAAGAGACAACATTCTTTACTCTTGCCCCAAGTGCTTGGTAGAGACGCGTTACATCAGCCCAGACATGCTATTGGCTGTGACATCCTTACCGGCCATAGACATATGTAAACACTAGATATGGCATGGCTAGCTGCTAAGCTAGTCATGTTTCATATACATAGCTTACTTATATGATTACAATAAATAAAACGGATAATTGTTTGTGTATTCTGTTATCACAATGCTGATGGTGCTGGCAATCATTTTAATTACCTACTAGATATGGTGCCTCCTTCTGCCAAAATGTTACCCATGTCCTATCTAATGTTCATATATATCTGTATTAATGACCACGTCGCCCAACTGCTCAGATGTAAATATAATGATTATTTCTGACCCACACAAATTTACAAGTATTTTTTTTCATTAATATATTATTATAGACTTTGATTCTGCACCTTTCTAAACATTTTGTTAATATATTTTTGTTAGATATTTGTTTTCATGAGAATCAGTGACGCGTGGTGAGGTTCATGGCTGGCGATGCACTGACGCTTTCAGAGTCAGAATTACAAATACACGGACCAGTAGATTAATCTGATATTAAGCATGCAGTTGAAAGCTGGCATGGTTTTATAATCTGCTAATCTTGCATTTGTAAAATCAGATTTTATAAATAATTTAATCAAAACAATTGTAAGGTATTTTAGTGAATTGCCTCTTAATGGAATACACAGAAAAAGCAGTAATAAAAGTCCCAGTTTCCATTTTATACCTCTCCTTGAGTACAGACGAAGTGCAAAGGCCCTGACAAGTATAATTTATATATTTAGGTATTTTACAAACAAGTTTTTGGGGGCACAGACTTCATGATACTTTGTTTTTGGTGAAGGAAGAACATAAATTAGTGGCTCAGAGCTGCATCTCTAAACATCTCAAGGATGATCAGTGGAAACAGGATGTGCCTGAGCTCAGTTTTCAGCTTCACGGCAAAGCCTGTGAATACTCATGTACATGGGATTTCTTAGTTTTTTATTTTTAATAAATTCGCAAAAATCTCAAACTTTTTTCATGTTGTCATTATAGGGTGCTGTGTGTAGAATTTTGAGGAAAAAAAAA
The DNA here is from genome assembly GCA_020510985.1 of Pholidichthys leucotaenia. NCBI lineage: Eukaryota > Metazoa > Chordata > Actinopteri > Cichliformes > Pholidichthyidae > Pholidichthys > Pholidichthys leucotaenia. Next base: position 31,143,164 of record CM035845.1, on the reverse strand, counting down.
TGAATCTGATCCATTTTGGAAAAAGGCTGTAACATAAAATGTGGAAAAAGTGAAGCGCTGTGAAGACTATATTATGGATGCACTGTAGAGTCCATTTATGTTAAATCCATCAGCAGCTACTGATGACGTTGTGCAGCCATGAAGGGCTGGGGGGTACAAATGAGATTTGGGACGGACCCAAATTTACTTGCACTTCACTCTCATATTGCAGATATGTTTCTCTACCATTTTACAGTATTTTCTGCTCTTCATAAATAATTAAACAGACAGCGTTTCTCTTGCTATGTTTTATGTATGTATAAGAATAGAATAGGCTTTATTGTCATTGTACATTTGTACAGTACAATCAAGCTGTGGGTGCTCCACCAGGCTACTGTGCAATTAAGTATGAGAGAAGGATTTGATAAAACACTGTTACAGAAAACCAATTAAACACATGACCGAAATAAAAAAAAAATAACCCAGTAGTATGGAAATATTCACAGGTATGGTAGTGGCTTCACGGATGAAACTATGTACTGTACATAAAAGTGCAGAGTGCAGAACGCACGATTGAATAAAATAGACCAGGATTATGGAAAAATATGAGGGTAATTTACACTGAAAAAGGCTGTAAATTTAGTTCAAGTAAATGTTAGCACAGGGGTGTCCAATCATGTGCCATGGAGGGCCAAGACCCTGCAGGCTTTACTTCCAACCAGTGTCTTCAACAGCAGATTTCATTGAATTTCTTCCCACTGATTGCTAATAAGTGAAAACACCTGCTGAAGAGACTGGGTAGGAGAGAAAACCTGCAGGGTCTTGGCCCTCCATGGCACATGATTGGACATGCCTGTGTTAGCATGTCATAGTCCAATTCGATCATATTAAACATAATTTTGCACCCACAACATTGTGGCTAGTGAAAGGGCTAAGTGTCACGCCGCGCCATTCATCAGCGGCGCCACCTGCTCACGCACCTGCCAATCATCAGCGGCGAGGGATAAAGGCCGTCTCGCCCGGAGGCTCGGCCTGAAGCCGTCAGACTTCGTCCCTCACCGTTGTGAGCATACTTCCCTTCAGCGTCACCATTTTGGTAAGAAGATCGCTTACCTTTTCTCTTCAGTCTTCTCCCCTGTGCACAGGTGGATTTCCCAGCGGCGGACATCTCCTCTCCATCGCCCAATCCTCGCTGCTGCACGGAGCTCTCCAGGTGGCTGTCTTCCGGGCTTCACCCCCTTGTTGTGCCAGCTGTCCTGACCCACCAAGTAAGTCCTTCTCTCGCCATAAATTCCTCCTGTGTTGGTGTATGCCCGTCACCCTCTCCCTGTGCTCTCTCCATAGGGTTGCTCGGCTGTACGGTCACCTGCCTCTGTGCCTGGAGCAGACACCATCACCAACACATTTACATCCCGCAGACACGCACTCATTCACTCCTGTTGTTAATAAACTCTTTGAACTACTCTAAGCCTGTGTGTGTGCGTCTCCTGAGCCGTGCGTTATGTCAGTACGGCTTCAGCAGAGCGGCTCGGCGGACGGCGGGCTCGCACACCGGTTTTCCACTCTCGAGGCTAGAGTGGATCAAATAGCTTATCAACAACAGGTGATCTTTAATCAATTATTGAATTTAACTAACCGGTTGGGCCGCTTGGATCCTCAACAGCCGTTCCCCCCGGCTCGTCAGGGTGGCGCGGCTCCTGCTGTTCCAGCGGCCGTCCAGCCGGCTCCAGTGGCACCGGTTCGGCTCACACCGATTCCGACCCCCGCCCGCTTTAGCGGTAAGCTCGGCGGAGCGCGGGGGTTCATTATGCAGTGTGAGTCCGTGTTCCACCGTGTGCCCGGAGATTTTCCCTCGGATCACAGTCGGATTGGTTACATAGGGAATCTTCTGGAGGGGCGTGCGTTAACTTGGACCTACGCCGTAATGGCGAGGCCCAGTTATGCCACCCTCACCTATGACCAGTTCGTGAGGCGCTTCCTGGAGGTCTTTGACCATTCTCAAACCGAGACGGTCCAGGTCGATCGGCTCCTCGCTCTCCAGCAGGGAGGCCGGTCGGCAGCGGACTACTCGGTCGACTTCCGGGTAGCGGCGGAGGAATTGGGCTGGGAGGATCGCTCCCTCTGTGGCCTGTTCCTCCGCAGCCTCAATAGTGATCTGAGGGATGAACTGGCTGGACGGGATATCCCTGGGACGCTAGCGGAGCTGACATCCTTAGCGATAAGTTTGGATAACAGGCTGCGCGAGCGCTCCTCGGGGCGGAAGTCTTCTTCTTCTCGCCCTCGTGGAGTCTCGCCGCACCTGTTCCAAGCTCGCCCCCTGGCGGCGCCGCCAGCATTGTGCCCCGAGGAGTCGGAGCCGATGGTGACGGGCTGGACCAAGCTTTCCCCTGCGGAGAAACAACGCCGCCGTGAGTTGGGCCTCTGCATGTATTGCGGAGGTGACCAACACACTGTGGAGCGTTGCCCGCGGAAAGCCAGTCGGCGGGGTCCGCGAATCGCTGTAGGGAGCCTCGCGGATCCCAACCGGTTAGACTCTCTCACCCAATTAAAGCTGCCCATCCGTTTTTGCCACAATCCCACTGGGCACCTCACCCACGCACTGGTGGATTCGGGCGCAGAGGGCAGCTTCATTTCACAAGGCCTGGCAACCCGATTGGGCATCCGCTGTCAGGCATTAAAACACCCCATCTCCCTGGTCCATCTCTCCCGTGCCTCCCTTGGGAGAGTTTCTCACCAGACCATGCCTGTCCCAGTCATCATCTCAGGGAACCACCGGGAGGAGATGGTATTTTACGTCCTGCCCAACTCTGTGTCGCCCGTCATCCTGGGGTATCCCTGGCTACGCCTCCACAACCCTGTCCTGGACTGGAGGTCCGCTGGGGTATCGGCATGGAGTACCTTCTGTATGGGCACCTGCCTTCAGTCCGCTGCCTGCTCCCCATCCGCGGCTCCCCCTGTGGCGGATACAGCACCTCCGGACCTGTCACTGGTGCCTCCAGAATTTCACGACCTGGGTATGGTATTTAGCAAATCGAAAGCTATGTCTCTTCCCCCGCATCGACCATATGACTGTGCCATCAACCTCCGCCAGGGGGCTCCCCTGCCATCTGGTCGGCTCTACAGCCTGTCGGCGCCGGAGAAGGAGACCATGAATACATACCTAAAGGAATCTCTGAGCGCTGGGATTATTCGCCCATCGTCGTCACCCGTGGGGGCAGGGTTTTTCTTTGTCGGGAAAAAGGACGGATCCCTCCGCCCCTGCATAGACTACCGAGCGCTGAATGACATCACTGAGAGGGACCGTTACACCCTGCCCCTCATGGACACTGCCTTTCACTCCCTCCAGGGGGCGACCTGGTTTACCAAGCTGGATTTACGCAGCGCTTACCACCTCGTCCGGATCCGGGAGGGAGATGAATGGAAGACAGCCTTCCGTACCCCGAACGGCCACTTTGAGTATCTCGTCATGCCGTTCGGGCTGACCAACGCTCCTGCCGTCTTTCAGCGCCTCATTAATGACGTCCTCCGGGATTTCATCGGCCTTTTTGTGTTCGTCTACCTGGATGACATCCTTATCTTCTCCAGGTCCAGGGACGAGCACCAGGTCCATGTGAGGCGGGTCCTCCAAAGACTGCTGGAGAATCGTCTGTACGTGAAGGCTGAGAAATGCGAATTCTACGCTAGGACCACATCCTTCCTGGGATTCATCATCGCTCAAGATCAGGTGCTCCCAGACCCAGAGAAGGTGAAGGCGGTGGTGGAGTGGCCTACTCCCGCATCCCGGAAGCAGGTGCAACAGTTTGTTGGCTTCGCCAATTTTTACCGCCGCTTTGTCCCAAATTTCAGCTCGATCGTCGGACCGCTGACCCGCCTCACGTCCCCGAAGGTCCCGTTCCGGTGGACTGAAGAGGTCGCTGCTGCCTTTAGGGCGCTGAAGGCGGAGTTCTCCTCCTCCCGGGTCCTTCGCCAGGTCGACCCCGCGCTGCAGTGCATTGTGGAGGTGGACGCATCGGACACGGGAGTGGGAGCAGTGTTATCCCAGCGGTCACCTGACGATGGCGCCAAGCGGCCGTGCGCCTTCTTCTCCCGGCGCCTGTCCCCGGCGGAGAGGAACTACGATGTGGGGGACAGAGAGCTCCTGGCCATTAAACTCGCCTTACAGGAGTGGCGCCACTGGCTAGAGGGGGCGGACCTGCCGTTTGTGGTCCTGACGGACCACAAGAACTTAGAGTATTTACGATCTGCCAAGCGCCTGAATGCCCGCCAGGCGCGCTGGTCTTTGTTCTTCGCCAGGTTCCGCTTCTCGATCACCTTCAGGCCGGGCTCCAAAAACGGCTTGCCTGACGCCCTCTCTAGGCAGTTCACCCCCGTGGAGGTTGAGGAGACGCCCCACACTATCCTGCCCAGGTCGTGCGTCCTCGGTGCCATCTCTTGGGACATTGAAGACAAGATCCGGAAGGCGCAGGAGGTGGAACCTGATCCTGGCGGCGGACCGGAGGGAAGACTGTTCGTCCCATCTGCGGTCCGAGGAGAGGTCATCCACTGGCTCCACACCTCCCGGCTCACCTGTCATCCCGGCACCTCTCGGATGATCAGCCTCCTCCAACGGTCCTTTTGGTGGCCAGGCCTGCGGAGGGATGCAGCCCGCTACGCCCGGGCTTGCCCAATCTGTGCCACCAGCAAGTCGGGAAATGCCCCCCCAGCGGGTCTGCTCCAGCCTCTGCCCGTCCCCGGCAGGCCCTGGTCGCACATCGCACTGGACTTCGTCACCGGACTCCCCGTTTCCAACTCCTTTGACACCGTCCTGACCATTGTGGACCGTTTCTCCAAGGCTGCGCACTTCATTCCCCTGCGAGGTCTCCCTACTGCCCTGGAGACGGCGGGCCTCCTCGTCCAACACGTGGTCAGGCTGCACGGGATTCCGGTGGACGTGGTCTCGGACCGGGGTCCCCAATTTTCATCCGAGGTTTGGAGGTCCTTTTGTAACGCCATCGGAGCCAAGGTGAGCCTCTCCTCCGGCCATCACCCCCAGTCTAACGGGCAGTGTGAAAGGACCAATCAGGAGCTGGAGGCTGCGCTCCGCTGTGTTACTAGATCCAAGCCGACGTCCTGGAGCAACCATCTCGCCTGGGTGGAGTATGCCCACAACACCGCCCGCTCTTCTGCAACGGGGATGTCCCCCTTCAAGGCGTCCCTGGGTTACGACCCCCCGCTGTTTCCAGCGCAGGAGAACGAGGTGACTGTCCCCTCTGTTAGGGCGCACCTTAGGCAGTTCCGCTCCACCTGGGCTGCCGCGCGTCATGCGCTTTTACGCACAGCGGAGCGCAACAGGACCGTGGCGGACCGGCACAGAAGACCTGCCCCGGCGTACAGAGTTGGGCAACTCGTGTATGTGTCTACCCAGGACGTCACATTAAAAGGCGAGAGGAGGAAGCTGGCACAGCGATTCATGGGTCCCTTTCCCGTCACCCGGATCATCAACCCGGTGGCTGTGCGCGTGGCTATCCCCCCCTCCCTCCGCATCCATCCCACTTTCCATGTGTCGAGGGTGAAACTGGCAGTCACTGACCCCCTTTGCCCTCCTCCTGCAGCGCAACCCGCGCCCCGGATGGTTGGTGGCCATCCGGCCTGGTCCGTCTCCTCCATCCTGGACTCCCGGCGCCGAGGCCGTGGGTTGCAATACCTGGTGGACTGGGAGGGCTATGGGCCCGAGCATCGGCAATGGGTGCCCCCGTCGTTTGTGTTGGACCCATCGCTCATCGCGGACTTCCACCGAGCGCACCCGGATAAGCCATCGCCAGGAGGCGCTGCTAGAGGGGGGAGTACTGTCACGCCGCGCCATTCATCAGCGGCGCCACCTGCTCACGCACCTGCCAATCATCAGCGGCGAGGGATAAAGGCCGTCTCGCCCGGAGGCTCGGCCTGAAGCCGTCAGACTTCGTCCCTCACCGTTGTGAGCATACTTCCCTTCAGCGTCACCATTTTGGTAAGAAGATCGCTTACCTTTTCTCTTCAGTCTTCTCCCCTGTGCACAGGTGGATTTCCCAGCGGCGGACATCTCCTCTCCATCGCCCAATCCTCGCTGCTGCACGGAGCTCTCCAGGTGGCTGTCTTCCGGGCTTCACCCCCTTGTTGTGCCAGCTGTCCTGACCCACCAAGTAAGTCCTTCTCTCGCCATAAATTCCTCCTGTGTTGGTGTATGCCCGTCACCCTCTCCCTGTGCTCTCTCCATAGGGTTGCTCGGCTGTACGGTCACCTGCCTCTGTGCCTGGAGCAGACACCATCACCAACACATTTACATCCCGCAGACACGCACTCATTCACTCCTGTTGTTAATAAACTCTTTGAACTACTCTAAGCCTGTGTGTGTGCGTCTCCTGAGCCGTGCGTTATGTCACTAAGTAGCTAGAAACGTTAGAAAATCACTAGACAGAGTGGCTGGTGAGCAAAAAAGTTAATGTCAAGTCCTGACTATAGTACATACATTCACAACAGTATTAAAATATTTAAGAAAAAGTTGACCTCTTTTATTGAAAGTTCTCCTTCTGAACAAGCTTAAAATATTTTTAATAAAAACTGTGTTTAAGTAATAGCAGAATAACTTTTTAATTTGATTTTTACATTATTAACAGTACAGGTGGTAAAATAACCCAGACACAGGGGGTGAACAAGCCAGTGTACTCTTAGTGCAGGTCCCAAGCCCGGGTAAATGGGGAGGGTTGTGTCATAAAGGGCATCTGGCATAAAACCTTTGTCAAATATAACATGCGGATCATGATGAATGAGACTGTGATACTGGATCAGTCAAGGCTTGGGTTAACAATGGAAAAAAGAAAGGAAGATAAACTGTGTTCAAGAAACCAGATAAGATGGAGGAAGTTAGGCAAGGAGCATCGGAGATGGATTTAAACTGTTCTACCACGGTGTCTCAGGGGAGGATGTAGCTAGGCAGCAATGGATCTGTAGGATGACTTTGGAAACCAAGAAGAGGAAAACAGTGAAGGCAGAGCCAAAGATCAAGTGGAGGAAGTTACAGAAGGAAGAAGGTCGCACAGTTCAGGAATCAGTTGATACAGACTCTGGGTGGTAGAGAAGAATTACCAGATGACTGGGAAAGTCCAGCAAAAGCATTGAGGGAAACAGGTAGAAAGGTATGTGGTGCATCCTCTGGACAGGGGAAGGAAAACAAGGAGACTTGGTCGTGAAATGAGGAGGTGCAGGAAAGTATTCAGTGGAAGACACTGACAAAGAAAAAGTGGGATAGTCAGGGAGATGAAGAAAGTAGACAGGAGTATTTTGGAATCTAGGTGCATGGCAAAGAGAGAGGTGGCAAAGGGCAAAGGATAAGGCATATAGTGAGTTGTATGAGAGGCTGGACACTAAGGAAGGAGAAAAGGACTTGTATCGACTGGCTAGCCAGAGAGGTTGAGATGGAAAGATGGTAATTGTCACGCCGCGCCATTCATCAGCGGCGCCACCTGCTCACGCACCTGACAATCATCAGCGGCGAGGGATAAAGGCCGTCTCGCCCGGAGGCTCGGCCTGAAGCCGTCAGACTTCGTCCCTCACCGTTGTGAGCATACTTCCCTTCAGCGTCACCATTTTGGTAAGAAGATCGCTTACCTCTTTTCTTCAGTCTTCTCCCCTGTGCACAGGTGGATTCCCCAGCGGCGGACATCTCCACTCCATCGCCCAATCCTCGCTGCTGTACAGAGCTCTCCAGGTGGCTGTCTTCCGGGCTTCGCCCCCTTGTTGTGCCAGCTGTCCTGACCCACCAAGTAAGTCCTTCTCTCGCCATAAATCCCTCCTGTGTTGGTGTATGCCCGTCACCCTCTCCCTGTGCTCTCTCCATAGGGTTGCTCGGCTGTACGGTCACCTGCCTCTGTGCCTGGAGCAGACACCATCACCAACACATTTACATCCCGCAGACACACACTCATTCACTCCTGCTGTTAATAAACTCTTTGAACTACTCTAAGCCTGTGTGTGTGCGTCTCCTGAGCCGTGCGTTATGTCAGTACGGCTTCAGCAGAGCGGCTCGGCGGACGGCGGGCTCGCACACCGGTTTTCCACTCTCGAGGCTAGAGTGGATCAAATAGCTTATCAACAACAGGTGATCTTTAATCAATTATTGAATTTAACTAACCGGTTGGGCCGCTTGGATCCTCAACAGCCGTTCCCCCCGGCTCGTCAGGGTGGCGCGGCTCCTGCTGTTCCAGCGGCCGTCCAGCCGGCTCCGGTGGCACCGGTTCGGCTCACACCGATTCCGACCCCCGCCCGCTTTAGCGGTAAGCTCGGCGGAGCGCGGGGGTTCATTATGCAGTGTGAGTCCGTGTTCCACCGTGTGCCCGGAGATTTTCCCTCGGATCACAGTCGGATTGGTTACATAGGGAATCTTCTGGAGGGGTGTGCGTTAACTTGGACCTACGCCGTAATGGCGAGGCCCAGTTATGCCACCCTCACCTATGACCAGTTCGTGAGGCGCTTTCTGGAGGTCTTTGACCATTCTCAAACCGAGACGGTCCAGGTCGATCGGCTCCTCGCTCTCCAGCAGGGAGGCCGGTCGGCAGCGGACTACTCGGTCGACTTCCGGGTAGCGGCGGAGGAATTGGGCTGGGAGGAACGCTCCCTCTGTGGCCTGTTCCTCCGCAGCCTCAATAGTGATCTGAGGGATGAACTGGCTGGACGGGATATCCCTGGGACGCTAGCGGAGCTGACATCCTTAGCGATAAGTTTGGATAACAGGCTGCGCGAGCGCTCCTCGGGGCGGAAGTCTTCTTCTTCTCGCCCTCGTGGAGTCTCGCCGCACCTGTTCCAAGCTCGCCCCCTGGCGGCGCCGCCAGCATTGTGCCCCGAGGAGTCGGAGCCGATGGTGACGGGCTGGACCAAGCTTTCCCCTGCGAAGAAACAACGCCGCCGTGAGTTGGGCCTCTGCATGTATTGCGGAGGTGACCAACACACTGTGGAGCGTTGCCCGCGGAAAGCCAGTCGGCGGGGTCCGCGAATCGCTGTAGGGAGCCTCGCGGATCCCAACCGGTTAGACTCTCTCACTCAATTAAAGCTGCCCATCCGTTTTTGCCACAATCCCACTGGGCACCTCACCCACGCACTGGTGGATTCGGGCGCAGAGGGCAGCTTCATTTCACAAGGCCTGGCAACCCGATTGGGCATCCGCTGTCAGGCATTAAAACACCCCATCTCCCTGGTCCATCTCTCCCGTGCCTCCCTTGGGAGAGTTTCTCACCAAACCATGCCTGTCCCAGTCATCATCTCAGGGAACCACCGGGAGGAGATGGTATTTTACGTCCTGCCCAACTCTGTGTCGCCCGTCATCCTGGGGTATCCCTGGCTACGCCTCCACAACCCTGTCCTGGACTGGAGGTCCGCTGGGGTATCGGCATGGAGTACCTTCTGTATGGGCACCTGCCTTCAGTCCGCTGCCTGCTCCCCATCCGCGGCTCCCCCTGTGGCGGATACAGCACCTCCGGACCTGTCACTGGTGCCTCCAGAATTTCACGACCTGGGTATGGTATTTAGCAAATCGAAAGCTATGTCTCTTCCCCCGCATCGACCATATGACTGTGCCATCAACCTCCGCCAGGGGGCTCCCCTGCCATCTGGTCGGCTCTACAGCCTGTCGGCGCCGGAGAAGGAGACCATGAATACATACCTGAAGGAATCTCTGAGCGCTGGGATTATTCGCCCATCGTCGTCACCCGTGGGGGCAGGGTTTTTCTTTGTCGGGAAAAAGGACGGATCCCTCCGCCCCTGCATAGACTACCGAGCGCTGAATGACATCACTGAGAGGGACCGTTACACCCTGCCCCTCATGGACACTGCCTTTCACTCCCTCCAGGGGGCGACCTGGTTTACCAAGCTGGATTTACGCAGCGCTTACCACCTCGTCCGGATCCGGGAGGGAGATGAATGGAAGACAGCCTTCCGTACCCCGAACGGCCACTTTGAGTATCTCGTCATGCCGTTCGGGCTGACCAACGCTCCTGCCGTCTTTCAGCGCCTCATTAATGACGTCCTCCGGGATTTCATCGGCCTTTTTGTGTTCGTCTACCTGGATGACATCCTTATCTTCTCCAGGTCCAGGGACGAGCACCAGGTCCATGTGAGGCGGGTCCTCCAAAGACTGCTGGAGAATCGTCTGTACGTGAAGGCTGAGAAATGCGAATTCTACGCTAGGACCACATCCTTCCTGGGATTCATCATCGCTCAAGATCAGGTGCTCCCAGACCCAGAGAAGGTGAAGGCGGTGGTGGAGTGGCCTACTCCCGCATCCCGGAAGCAGGTGCAACAGTTTGTTGGCTTCGCCAATTTTTACCGCCGCTTTGTCCCAAATTTCAGCTCAATCGTCGGACCGCTGACCCGCCTCACGTCCCCGAAGGTCCCGTTCCGGTGGACTGAAGAGGTCGCTGCTGCCTTTAGGGCGCTGAAGGCGGAGTTCTCCTCCTCCCGGGTCCTTCGCCAGGTCGACCCCGCGCTGCAGTGCATTGTGGAGGTGGACGCATCGGACACGGGAGTGGGAGCAGTGTTATCCCAGCGGTCACCTGACGATGGCGCCAAACGGCCGTGCGCCTTCTTCTCCCGGCGCCTGTCCCCGGCGGAGAGGAACTACGATGTGGGGGACAGAGAGCTCCTGGCCATTAAACTCGCCTTACAGGAGTGGCGCCACTGGCTAGAGGGGGCGGACCTGCCGTTTGTGGTCCTGACGGACCACAAGAACTTAGAGTATTTACGATCTGCCAAGCGCCTGAATGCCCGCCAGGCGCGCTGGTCTTTGTTCTTCGCCAGGTTCCGCTTCTCGATCACCTTCAGGCCGGGCTCCAAAAATGGCCTGCCTGACGCCCTCTCTAGGCAGTTCACCCCCGTGGAGGCTGAGGAGACGCCCCACACTATCCTGCCCAGGTCGTGCGTCCTCGGTGCCATCTCTTGGGACATTGAAGACAAGATCCGGAAGGCGCAGGAGGTGGAACCTGATCCTGGCGGCGGACCGGAGGGAAGACTGTTCGTCCCATCTGCGGTCCGAGGAGAGGTCATCCACTGGCTCCACACCTCCCGGCTCACCTGTCATCCCGGCACCTCTCGGATGATCAGCCTCCTCCAGCGGTCCTTTTGGTGGCCAGGCCTGCGGAGGGATGCAGCCCGCTACGCCCGGGCTTGCCCAATCTGTGCCACCAGCAAGTCGGGAAATGCCCCCCCAGCGGGTCTGCTCCAGCCTCTGCCCGTCCCCGGCAGGCCCTGGTCGCACATCGCACTGGACTTCGTCACCGGACTCCCCGTTTCCAACTCCTTTGACACCGTCCTGACCATTGTGGACCGTTTCTCCAAGGCGGCGCACTTCGTTCCCCTGCGAGGTCTCCCTACTGCCCTGGAGACGGCGGGCCTCCTCATCCAACACGTGGTCAGGCTGCACGGGATTCCGGTGGACGTGGTCTCGGACCGGGGCCCCCAATTTTCATCCGAGGTTTGGAGATCCTTTTGTAACGCCATCGGAGCCAAGGTGAGCCTCTCCTCCGGCCATCACCCCCAGTCTAACGGGCAGTGTGAGAGGACCAATCAGGAGCTGGAGGCTGCGCTCCGCTGTGTTACTAGATCCAAGCCGACGTCCTGGAGCAACCATCTCGCCTGGGTGGAGTATGCCCACAACACCGCCCGCTCTTCTGCAACGGGGATGTCCCCCTTCAAGGCGTCCCTGGGTTACGACCCCCCGCTGTTTCCAGCGCAGGAGAACGAGGTGACTGTCCCCTCTGTTAGGGCGCACCTTAGGCAGTTCCGCTCCACCTGGGCTGCCGCGCGTCATGCGCTTTTACGCACGGCGGAGCGCAACAGGACCGTGGCGGACCGGCACAGAAGACCTGCCCCGGCGTACAGAGTTGGGCAACTCGTGTATGTGTCTACCCAGGACGTCACATTAAAAGGCGAGAGGAGGAAGCTGGCACAGCGATTCATGGGTCCCTTTCCCATCACCCGGATCATCAACCCGGTGGCTGTGCGCGTGGCTATTCCCCCCTCCCTCCGCATCCATTCCACTTTCCATGTGTCGAAGGTGAAACTGGCAGTCACTGACCCCCTTTGCCCTCCTCCTGCAGCGCAACCCGCGCCCCGGATGATTGGTGGCCATCCGGCCTGGTCCGTCTCCTCCATCCTGGACTCCCGGCGCCGAGGTCGTGGGTTGCAATACCTGGTGGACTGGGAGGGCTATGGGCCCGAGCATCGACAATGGGTGCCCCCGTCGTTTGTGTTGGACCCATCGCTCATCGCGGACTTCCACCGAGCGCACCCGGATAAGCCATCGCCAGGAGGCGCTGCTAGAGGGGGGAGTACTGTCACGCCGCGCCATTCATCAGCGGCGCCACCTGCTCACGCACCTGACAATCATCAGCGGCGAGGGATAAAGGCCGTCTCGCCCGGAGGCTCGGCCTGAAGCCGTCAGACTTCGTCCCTCACCGTTGTGAGCATACTTCCCTTCAGCGTCACCATTTTGGTAAGAAGATCGCTTACCTCTTTTCTTCAGTCTTCTCCCCTGTGCACAGGTGGATTCCCCAGCGGCGGACATCTCCACTCCATCGCCCAATCCTCGCTGCTGTACAGAGCTCTCCAGGTGGCTGTCTTCCGGGCTTCGCCCCCTTGTTGTGCTAGCTGTCCTGACCCACCAAGTAAGTCCTTCTCTCGCCATAAATCCCTCCTGTGTTGGTGTATGCCCGTCACCCTCTCCCTGTGCTCTCTCCATAGGGTTGCTCGGCTGTACGGTCACCTGCCTCTGTGCCTGGAGCAGACACCATCACCAACACATTTACATCCCGCAGACACACACTCATTCACTCCTGCTGTTAATAAACTCTTTGAACTACTCTAAGCCTGTGTGTGTGCGTCTCCTGAGCCGTGCGTTATGTCAGTAATGTACTAACGGGTGAGTATGGGAGGAGTACTTTGAGAAGCTGATGAATAAAGAAAATGAGAAAGAGAGGAGGATGAATGAAGGAAAGATAGTGAACAAGGAAATTCTGAGGATTAGCAAGGCAAAAGTGAGGGGAGCTATGAAGGGGATGAAGAATGGAAAGGCAGTTGTCCTAGATGACATACCTGTGCAGGTATGGAGATGTTTAGTGGAGATGGCAGTGGACTTTTTAACTAGATAGTTTAACACAATCTTAAAGAGTAAGAGGAATCAGACAGAATACTTGTGTGTGAATGAGAGGGAGGCAGGTGCAACACTGTAACGGTGACGAAGTAAGGTGTAGAAGTTGTGACAGTAGATGAGTTTAAATACCTGGGGTCAACCATCCAAAGCAAGGGAAAATGCACAAGAGAGGTGAAGAAGAGGGTGTAGGATGGGTTGAGTGGGTGGAGACGAGTGTCAGGGGTGACTCGTGACAGAAGGATAGCAGAGTGAAAAGGGAAGATTTACAAGATTGTATTGAGACCTGCTATGATGTATGGTTTGGAGACGGTGGCACTGACAAAAATACAGGAGGCAGATATGGAGGTGGCAGAGCTGAAGATACTAAGATTTTCATTGAGAGTGTCTAGAAGGGACAGGATTAGAAATGAGTATATCAGAGGAACAGCTCAGGTTGAGCGGTTTGGCGACAAAGTAAGAGAGGCAAGGCTGAGATGGTTTGGACATGTGCAGAGGAGGGATAGTGGATATATTGGACAAAGGATGTTGAAGATGGAGCTGCCAGGCAGGAGGAAAAGAGGAAGATCACAGAAGATTCATGGATGTAGTGAAGGAGGACATGGAGAGGGCTGGTGTTACAAAGAAAGATGCAAGGGATAGGGTGAGATGGAGGCCGATGATCTGCTGTGGAGAGCCTTAAAGGAAGCAGCCGGAAGAAGGAGAAATGATCCTTGGCCCTAAAATACAAAAATTGAGCATGGACATGTGAGGGGTAGGGTGGGGGAGTTTATCAGCAAATCTTTTAATACAGTTAAATAATTTCTGAAACTTTAAGCGCATTTCAGGGTTTCTTCTGGTAACATTTCTCGGTGGCGGCCCGCCGTGCCAGAAATTTTACTGCCTTGCCAAGACGGAGATATGAATTTAAGAAAAATATACAAAGCAATGACTTTCTGCAAGCGCGCACACGAACAACGCGCGTGGTCTTCATCCACGCAGAGCTTAGAAGCGCCCCGCCAACGCAAGCTTTCCAGTCAGTCAGCAGGCAGTGTCTCACTAGCGGCAGCAGCATCTTCGTGGAAAAGGAATGAAAACCAGTAAGTCAAACAGCAGAAATAGACTCCATTTGAAGAGAAACTTTGTGAAAAAGTCCGCCGTTTCTTCGTTGGTGAAAATCCTGGTGCATCAGCGCTTTGGCGCTACCTATCGAGCGGGAGTGAAACTACAAATAATGGTTGTGTGCCTGTGACAGCCGCTTGGCCTGGGTAGATGAAAAAAGTGAGCATGTACAGCGCCGTGTGGGTGCCGGGCTCGTCCAAAGCGTACGCGGACCAAGGCGGACTAGAGGGGAAATGCAGCATGAATAAGGCTTGACTGTCTGAGAGAAACATGAGTTTATTAAAGTACTTTAAACGCGGAAAAAAAATCATAAGAGGTATGTCAGCACTGGAAGCATTTATCATGGTTTTAACCCGCTGGAAACGGGAGCAATAACGGAAGAGTCGCTTAGCTAAGAGATGTGGTTAGAATTCATATGCATCCGGCTTCATATGAAGGGAAAGGCAAGGGGGACTACTGAATTGCTGAGGATATATTTCACCAGCCACTACAATATTATGTTCCCAGTTATGTATCTGGCAAGTTAAGATGACTGAAATTCACAAAGTCAATGACTTTAATCCGTCAGCACCTTCAGACCAACTGAACGTGCCAACATTTGGACTTCAAAATAAGGGAGGTTTTTCCTGGTGGTGAGGAGATTTCTAAAAAACAAAACTATACATATATAGAAATATTATAACAGAAATAATGGCATCCTTGGTCATTTAAGTTAATTTAAATCATTAAATACAGTTTTATTTATATTTTTTTCTTTGTAATGAGAGTTAAATTATTGTTCTGTTCTGACTGCAAAGTTATGGTCAAAAATATAAATTGTTATAAGGAAAAAGTAAAAAAAAAAAAATACCACTGTCTGTTTCAAATTTATTTAAAAAATGGTAATTTTATTTTAAAAAAGACAAAAATAAGCCATAAAATAATCCACAAATTTAGATAAATTTACAGAGAAAAGTAGAAAAATATAAGAAAATTGTTATCAATTTTGGAGAAAAACCTCAAACCTTCAAGATGGAAGTCATTATTACTCAAGTTTTTAAGTGGGTGCTCTTTGTACCTTTAACTAGAAATTTTTGGTTGTCTCCTTTAATTTACATGCCACTTGATAATTTCTAACCTGTTTGTATACCACCATAGACAGAGAAAGAACATGAATTAGACAAAGCTCAGAGAGGGCAAGATGAGACAGAAGAGAGGAGCCAAGGAGAGGAAAGTGTTCAGTAGAGGGTCCAGGAGTGGTGAGAGCAGAGGAAGGAGAGAAGGACGACACCAGTAAAAAGTCCAAATACAGGACGTCTGGGTGGGACCCCAAATGGCCCAAGATTCCAATAGTCAAGCCTTGGTTGTACAATACTTCAAATTGTAAGTTCCATATGCATGGCAGTGGCTCAGGAGGTAGAGCGGGTTGTCCAATAACTGGATGGTTGGCGGTTCAAATACCGCTCTCCCCAGATATCCTGCCGTTGTGTCCCTGGGCAAGACACTTTACCCACCTTGTCTCCAGTGTCCATAACACTGGGTGTGAATGTGTATAAATGTTCAGTGGTGGCTGGAGAGGCCGTTGGCCCGGATTGGCAGCCACGTTATCGTCAGTGTTATTATGTGCAAAATTTAAAAAAAGAAATAAATAGTATAAAGTTAACATATTCATACATATGTGTTTTCTGCCCCCCCCCCCCCCCCACCGCAAAAATATGTTGCCACCGGGCCAAGGTCTTTAAGTCAGAGGAAACACTGGCATTTGTAGGATTTAAAGGCTATTGGGATCCCAGACACAACGCATCAGATGAATTGCAGTAATTCCTCTTCCTTTCAACAGCGTGAGCAAAAACTGCCTTGGCAGGTGTATAGTTGACCATAAGACCAGGGCTAGAGAGCTGAAAAGAACAGCTTTTTGCATGCCGCTCTGTCATAATTCTAAAATTAATGTGAGAGTTTGTCTATTTTCAAACAGGGATTCTGACAAAATGGCCCCAAAAAGAAAGAAAAATGGCTTCTCAAAACAGTTTGTGTGAGCACAATTGCCCCCTGTAGGCGAATGAATTTCCTCCTCTGCACACAACAGAACGGGGCGTGCATGTGTATGTGTCTGCATGCATGTATTTCAAGACAAAAGAAGTGAAATTACAGCTGCTCCTTAGCACAAGCACCAAACATCACAGTCAGAAAACAATACCCCAGCTGCAGTCAATTAACACATGTATGAGACTTTAAGCTGCATTGATCTTGTGAGCAATGTTGGATTTCAGATGGTGATAAAAAAAAGAAACAATATGAGGCCTCTCACTGATGTAAATCAATAGGAAGAAAGGCTGAGTCATTGGCAAAGTAATTCTCATAATAGGGGCATTTGGTTTGTATTTCAAATTTTCATCCACCCACATTTGTTTTGGAGGTAAACATTCTAATCCTGCACCTACAGTCCCTGTAACACATGTTGACTGAAAACCTAACAGAATGACAGGGATTTTTGACCTAGGCACAGCTTGATTATTCAAGACTGTACCTACTGTATGCTGATGATGCTATTAAGAAAACTTGTGCATAATGACCATATTTTTTAATCAACATGCATGGGAGGTATTTGTGAATACTATATCTTAAAACAAAGAGTTGTATGAGTTCAGAGGGAATCAATTTTTCTTCATTAATATGCTAAGTGGTTGTTGGAAAGGAGATTCATCTACTCCACTGAGCTGAGCTCCCATAATGTCTTGTGTGCTCATGGAGACAGCGTAAAATAAAATGAAATAAAAGTTTTGTGTTTTTGTACCCCTGAGAGCCAAACTTCACTTTTTGTCTTTGGTGGAGAGTCAACCGAGACAACCTCCCTCACTGTATCTCCGTCATCACCTGGACAATTTACGATCTCCACACCTCCATTCATTTAGTGGTCTGATCTTGTCATAAAGCATTTGTGAAGCCAGTGGTGGGACATGGATGACAGGGTGATGCCAATTTATGAGGGTGGGCAGGGTAGACAGAACCACTTTTACAGTTCTTTGATTTATACCAAAGCCCAGATAGAGCATTCGATTCTTCTCTTTTCAGTTGCCTTTTGTGGTGTTTGTGGGGACACACTGAGGCCGATAGCTGCTTTGACCTTCACTTACGATTACCAGTCCTTTTTTCCCACCTTCTGATAATTGTGTTTTTCCTGGGGGTAAGGGGGGGGGGGGGGTTCTGTGTGAGGATTGTACCATTTAGGCAAACAGCACCGGTTCAGCCTTTGCCATTTAAAAGGTTCAATGAAACACATGGGTTGTAAAGGGGAAGGTCAAGTTAATTTGAATTGAACAAAGGACAGATTAACTTCTAAAGCCTTGAGAGGAGATGTCAAAAGGCTAACAGCCTTTTTAATTTTATGTTTCACTGATCCGATGTGGGTACATGACCTGTTGAAGGAGGCTCAAGAATGTACAGTTTTGGCACCTCAGGAGTGTACAGGAAAGTGTGTTGAAGAAGGTTTTGACTCAGATTACTGGGTGAATCTTTAAAGCAGCACGTAACATTCCAGCTCCTGGTAGGAACATGGAAAATACTGGAAGTGGCATTATTCTGATTCTCAATAGCCAGTCACAGGGTGTGTTGTGAATTGGCGGCTAAAGTCATGCCTTACGACTGTACATGTACATGTGAAGGTGATGCAAGCCCATTGTCAAATGGATGATGTACCATAAAACATTATTTTAAGGTCAAAGTTGCTAAAGGTTTGTGGACACAGGACTCAGATGCAGGCAGAGATATGGTGTAAAGATGACAATTTACTCTGAATCATCTGAAAGTCTGAGCAAAAGAATGACAGCATGTGGGCTGAAACCAAACAAAAGCCAAAACGACCGAAGGACATAACCTCTCACTGACAGGACTGACAAGAAAATAATGACGCCACATCTGACACAGACTGTCACCGGTATTTGTAGACAGGGGAGTAATCGCAGAATACAGGACAGGTGAGAACAATCAGGGACAATTGGAGACAATAGGGGAGCAGCTACAGGTAAGGAAGACATGGAGGACTGGAACAAAAGGTAAACCAAAGCAGAGGAAACACATGGGACATGAATACAGGACCAGGGGAGACACAACTCAGGTACTGACTTTGACAGAGACACGGACAATACTGACAATGAACATACAGAGCACAAGACGAGGCATGGACATTTACCAGATATAAATACTAAACCTAATGACGATATAAATTAGAGCAAAGGCAGGGAAAATGATGACACAATGAAAACTAGGACTAAGGACGAGGTATGTAAAAATAACAAGCCAAAACTAAGACCATGATAATAAAGAACAACTAAGAACCGTCCAGGGACAAATCCTAAGGAACATAATTAGAGACATGATAATAAAAATAAACACAATGACCAAACTTAGGCTGACGCAGGGAAAACACAGAACTGAGATAACAATAATAAAGAGCAAGAAAAAACACAAAATCATACAATAATGAACTCAAGGCGACGACGTGGGCTGAGATCCATGTCCAGAGACCAAAAACATAAATTAGAAACTCAGGTAAGGACATGTGTCCAACCCATGCCCTGACAAAAGTCTGACAAGAAGTTGCTCTCATGGACAAAACACATCATCCACTCTGGATGAAAACCGTCTTGTTACTCTACTTTTATGTAACAGGATTGATAGCTATTTTTATTAGAGTTGCAACTTTGCATTTAATTTTTGGTCTGTTTTGTTTTTTACTGCTTTTGTTTTTTAAATACATCTTATTTCAGTTCCTTTGCATTTCATGCATAAAACAATCCCTTTGTTTCCTCATGCCATTAACACCTATATAGAAAACTCAATCAGGTGATATGCTAACCCACCCACAGGGGGTGAACAAACCAGCGTACTCCAAGTGCCGGTCCCAAGCCCAAGTAAATGGGGAGAGTTGTGTCAGGAAGGGCACCTGGCATAAAATCCTTGCCAAATCAAAGATGTCGATCATGATGAATGAGATTTCCACACCAGATCAGTCAAGGCTCGGGTTAACAATGACCATCACTGCTGCTGTTAACTGACAGGGTGCCGATGGGAATTGGGTTACTGTTGGTCAAAGACAAAGGGAAAGAGCGGTAGAAAGCTTGTTTGGAGGCAGAGAGTGAAAGGGGAAGGCAGAAGTGTGGAGGTGAGGCTAGGGACTTAAGATTTAGAGACTATAACTGGTAAAGGCAGAGAGTTGGCTGATGGGATGGAGAGAAGAAAGATATACTGTGTGTACAAGAAACCAGATGGAAGGAAAGCAAGATTAGGAGCACTGGAGGAGGATTTAACCTGTACTCTTGTAGATCGGAAGAGAAATGGAGTAGGGGTTATCTTGGAGGAAGAGTATGTGAAGAGTTTCCAGAAGGTGAACAGGGAGTCAAACAAGGATCATGAGTTTGAAGCTTGAAATCAAAGATGGACTGTTGAATGTTGTTAGTGTGTATGCCCCACTAGTTGGAGGCCAGGTAGAAGAGAAATAATGATTCTTGAGTAACTTGGAAGACATGGTAGAGTGTTCCGAGGGGGAAGGGAATAGTGATTGGAACAGACTCTAATCCCCGTCCCTCACCCACCCCCCACCCCTCAGCAGAAGCCATAATTTAGAGGCTGCATTTTGGGCTAAATCAGGTCTTTTGGTTCAAGCCTCAATTTAGCCCAAAAAATACTGCATGTTTAACTCATGGCAAAATTCCACCGGGATCAAAAGATAATTTCGCTTTTGCCATTCATTTCAGTGGAGATTTTTTCCGATTTAAAATCCCATATGTGGAAGTATAGGGGGCGTGACTTAGATTCTCTATAGCATTAAACAATGCACTTGACGACTGACCTCCTTTTTAAGCCCATAGGCATAAAATGCACCAAATTATCAATGCACTGACACTATGCTGCTGTCACACCTCTTTGAAATGAGGTCCCTCCTGGCAGTGCAAAGTGGGCACACTGTCCACAGGTAATTAGATGGCGCAATGCAAAGCATTTGCATTTTGTGTTTACTTGTGTTACCTTCGTCTAATATTTAAATTTGTTTGATGATCTGAAACATTTAAGTGTGACAAATATACAAAAAATGAGAAATCAGGAATGGGGCAAACAATTTTTCACACCACTGTAGACCTTGGAATTTGGGTTGTTTAGCCTGTCTCATGTGAACTGTATTGACCAAAAAACAGGGCTGTAATTGTGCTGTTTAGTCCATAGGACTTGGCCCATGTTTATCTTCAAAACAGTTTTTGGCATTTGGTGATGCTGGTGGGGGTCCATCTCTCAAAGTCGAATATACTTTTACAACCACTGGGAATCAAAGTGCTTTATAAAAATGCATATTTTTTTAACAGATTTGGGGGGGTTTTTGTGCGACAATTGGCATAACGCTTGTTATGCAATATTTGGAACAATCTGAAACCAGTGCTAGTGTTATTGTGCTGTACACTTAAAAGGCACTATGTGAATACATTTTACAAATTTCTGGGTTGTCATTTATTGACGTTCACACCTTGGGCTGCGGGTGTCCCCAGAAACCCTTAAGCTTGACCCCTAACCAGGCTCTATCTTGGTTCGTACTTGGATGGGAGACTGCTTTGGAATACTAAGTACTGTGCTGGTCCGGTGATCTGTTCAGAATGTACTCTGTATCTTGCCAAAAGATGTTGGTATAGGTACACCACTACCCCACCCCTTCCCCATGAAGGATCAGTGATGTTGGCTTTCTTAACAACATTACAAAGGCAGCTTTTCATTTGTCATTTTTCAGAAAAAAATTAGACCATACAGAGACGTCTTTTCAACAACCTTAAAAACACAGCTTTTCATCTTCATTTTTCTGCCAAATTGAGACCATAAAGAGACATCTATATGAAGACACCCTATCAACAACCTGAAAAAGACGGCTTTTCATCTTTCACTTTTCTACCAAATCCGGACATTATTTAGATAGTTGTCAAAGCCGTCTTTTAAACATTTTTTTTCCAACCAATTTGTGCTGGGAGGGTAGGCATGTACAGGTACATCTCAAAAAATTAGAATATCATGAAAAAGTTCAATATTTTTTGTCTCTCATTTCAGAAAGTGAAACCCATATATTATATAGATTCATTACACAGAGAGCGATATATTTCAAGTGTTTATTTATTTTAATTTGGATGATTATGGCTTACAGCCCATGAAAACCCCAAATTCAGTTTCTCAAAAAATTAGAATATTACATAAAATTCATTTTAAAAATTAGTTTTTTAATAGAAATGTTGGCTGACTGAAAAGTATGTCCATGTACCACTCAATACTTGGTCGGGGCTCCTTTTGGATTAATTACTGTATCAATGTGGTGTGGCGTGGAGGTGATCAGCCTGTGGCACTGCTGAGGTGTTATGGAGGCCCAGGTTGCTTTGATAGCGGCCTTCAGCTCGTCTGCATTGTTGGGTCTGGTGTCTCCCATCTTCCTCTTGACAATCCTCCATAGATTCTCTAAGGGGTTTAGGTCAGGAGAGTTTGCTGGCCAATCAAACACAGTGATATCATGGTCACTAAACCAGGTTTTGATACTTTTGGCAGTGTGTGTGTGTGTGTGTGGGGGGGGGGGGGTGCCAAGTCCTGCTGGAAAATGAAATCAGCTTCTCCAGAAAGCTTGTCAGCAGAGGGAAGCGTGAAGTGCTCTAAAATTCCCTGGTAGACGACTGTGCTGACTTTGGTCTTGATCAAACACAGTGGACCAACACCAGCAGATGACATGGTTCCTCAAATCATCACTGACTGTAGAAACTTCACACTAACCCTCAAGCAACTTAGATTATGTGCCTCGCCACTCTTTCTCCAGACTCTGGGACTTTGATTTCCAAATGAAATGCAAAATTTACTTTTATCTGAACAGAGGTCATCTGCTGGTGTTGGTCCTGTTTTCATTCATTCATTCATCTTCTTCCGCTTAATCCTTTTCGGGTGGCGGGGGGGGCTGGAGCCTATCCCAGCATCTTTGGGCGAGAGGCAGGGTACACCCTGGACAGACTGCCAGTCCATCGCAGGGCCAACACAGTCAGGGCAGTCGTCCACCAGGAAATTTTAGAGCATTTCATGTTTCCCTCTGCTGACAAGCTTTATGGAGAAGCTGATTTCATTTTCCAGCAGGACTTGGCACCCCCCCCCCCCACACACACACTGCCAAAATTATCAAAACCTGGTTTAATGACCATGGTATCACTGTGCTTGATTAGCCAGCAAACTCTCCTGATCTAAACCCCATAGAGAATCTATGGAGGATTGTCAAGAGGAAGATGGGAGACACCAGACCCAACAATGCAGATGAGCTGAAGGTCACTATCAAAGCAACCTGGACCTTCATAACACCTCAGCAGTGCCACAGGCTGATCACCTCCATGCCACGCCACACTGATACAGTAATTAATCGAAAAGGAGCCCCAACCAAGTATTGAGTGGTACATGGACATACTTTTCAGTCGGCCAACATTTCTATTAAACTATTTTTAAAAAATTAATTTTATGTAACATTCTAATTTTCTGAGAAACTGAATTTGGGGTTTTCATGGGCTGTAAGCCATAATCATCAAAATTAAAATAAATAAACACTTGAAATATATCACTCTCTGTGTAATGACTCTATATAATATATGGGTTTCACTTTCTGGAATGAGAGACAACAAATATTGAACTTTTTCATGATATTCTAATTTTTTGAGATGTACCTGTAGGTGAAGGGAACAGAGGTGATGAGGAGGTCCTGTGAAGGTATGGTCTTAAGGAGAGAAATGTGGAAGGACACATGGCTGTGAATATTGCTAAAAGGATGGAAATGGCTGTGGTGAACACATACTTCAAGAAGAGAGAGGAACAGAGTGACTTACAAGAGTAGAGGAAGGTGCACACAGGTGGACTACATCTTATGCACAAGGAGAAATCTTAAAGAAATAGGAGACTGCAAGGTGGTGGCAGGGGAAAATGTAGCTAGACAGCATTGGATGGTAGTCTGTAGGATGACTTTGGAAACCCAGAAGAGGAAGAGAGTGAAGACAGACCCAAGGATTAAATGGGGGAAGTCACAGAAGGAAGAGGATTGTACAGAGTTCTGGAAGGAGTATACAGGCTCTGGGTAGTCAAAATGAAATCAGCATCTCCATAAAGCTTGTCAGCAGAGGGAAGCATTAAGTGCTCTAAAAATTCCCTGGTATACAACTGTGCTGACGCTGGACTTGATAACACACAGTGGACCAAGACCAGCAGAAGACCTCTTTTCAGATGAAAGTAAATTTTTGCATTTCCTTTGGAAAGCATAGTCCCAAAGTCTGGAAGGGGAGTGGAAAGGCACAGAATCCAAGTTGTTTGAGGTCTCGTGTGAAGTTTCCACAGTCGGTAATGATTTGGGGAACCATGTCATCTGCTGATGTTGGTCCACTGTGTTTCATAAAGTCCAAAGTCACCACAGTCTTCTAGCAGGAAATTTCAGAGCACTTCATGCTCCCCTCTGCTGACAAGCTTTATGGAGATGCTGATTTCATTTTCCAGCAGGACTTGGCACCTGCCCACACTGCCAAAAGTACAAAAACATGGTTTAATGACCATGGTATCACTGTGCTTTACTGGCCAGCAAACTCTCCTGACCTAAACCACATAGAGAATCTGTGGAGTATTGTCAAGAGGAAGATGAGAGACTCCAGACCCAACAACGCAGATGAGCTGAAGGCTGCTATCAAAGCAACCAGGGCCTCCATAACACCTCAGCAGTACCACAGGCTGATCACCTTCATGCCACATCACAGTGATGCAGTAATTCATGCAAAAGGAGCCCCAACCAATTACTGAGTGTGTACATGGACATACTTTTCAGTCAGAAAACATTTCTATTAAAAACACATTTTTTTTAAATTCATATTATGTAATATTCCAATTTTTTGAGAAACTGAATTTTGGGTTTTCATTAGCTATAAGCTATAACCATCACAATTAAAAGAAATAAACACCTGAACTATAAAACTGAGTGTAATGATATAGGAGCTTCATTTTTTGAATTGAATTACCAAAATCAACTTTTCATTCACCTTCTAATTTATTGAGATGCACTTGTACACCAAAAAAATATCTCAAGCTAGTTCTGCTGTAAGTTTTGTTACCACTTATGGTTCATAAGAACTAATCTCCCATTGCTTGTTTCCACAGCAACATTGTTCAGCAAACAAAGTGTGACCTGTGATTTTCTCTGGAACTGTGCACCAGGGCATCAGGCGGGAGCGATGAGTTCTGTTGGCTGCTGCAAGCTTATGGGCACTCTGCATGTTATTACACTCGTCACAATTTTTTTGTTATTTATAGTTTATTCATTACATCGCATTTGTAACCCCTTGGAATTCTTGGGTTTGATTTACAACTAACATTAATCCCCTTCCTGAAGAACCTATTGATTAACTAAGAGGTCAATGACATAGATTTTGAGTGGCATAAAAGCTCTTAAATTTATCTATGGGGATTTTTTTGAGTTTATAAGTTCAAGTAAGAAAAGCATTAATAGAAATTATGTCCGCCTTTCATCTTAAGAACACTTGATATCCTAACACAGCGCAACAAGCTCTATATTCATTTACATCTACTGACATCATTTGAAATAAAGCAGCTTGCTTATTTAGGAAATTTCTAAAGATTTTTACTAGGTCCTTATGTTTATTCATAATCTAAGCTTACTGTTTTTGCTTTATTTTGTATTGAGTGTGGCTTCACCAGACACTCAAAGAATAAACAGAAAGCACAGTAAATGGAGTGCAAAGGCAATATTCTCTCACTTCTCCACACTTCCGATTTGGGGAGATGTCTCAGCGGGCATGTGATAAAGAGCTGGCACTGGCACAGAAGCTACACCTGTAGGTCTACCTTGCTGACTTTGTTCTGCACCACGCCTGAGAACATTTGGACTCTCTGCAGTTTCTAAAAGCAGCAGCCACTATATTTCTACCTCCAGTTAAAAGACTTTTGTATCACACTTGACAACAGCAGTGAGTGAGACGGAGGTTACAGAAGGGGAAATCAATCCACTTCCTACAAAACACAGAAAGTGGCTTACTGTTTCACCCCTAGCATTTTCATCCCTACACATTTTGCTTCTCACTATTATCTGTCCTCCCTTTTTTCTATTTTTTCCCTCTGATTTCTATCTCTGTTCTCTCATTCACTTGTCCTGTCTCTCATTTGCTGAACTACCTGCCATTTCTCCTCCCATGTACAGAAAACAAGCTGCACATGGGAGCCTTTGAAAGAACCTATATGCCCCCCCACCTTTTCCTGGTATTTTAGGGGAAGGAGGTACAGGATTGGGGACTGTGGGGTCTTACATGTGTAGAAGTCATCACTATGTTCTTTAACATATAAAAATAGGGAGAAAATAAAATAACAGGAACCACAACAGGGAGTAGGAAGGTATGGATGATTACTCAAAAACAGATACACAGATATAGAGCAACTTGCATTTTCCATAGTATTCTGCAAAACTTTTAGATAAAACAAAACAAAAAAGACTCAGAAACATTTTCCAATGAAATATGTCTAAGGGCTATGACGATCAAGTCAACAGTCTACTGTCTAAAGTGCAGTGCACATTTATGGGTGTGTCCAAGTCAATTCTGTTTTTATGGCAGTGCAAAAATAAATTTTGTACATGGTGAAAAGTGGGAAGAAGCTGGTCTAATTATTCAGAGGTATGTTTTGGGTAATCCAATCCAAAGTCTTCTTGCCCTTTCCTTTAACACAGGCACATGATCTAAGGTGAACTGTGCTCATCGTGGCTTGTTTAGAAGATGGGATAAAGGGCATGTGCATGAGAGAAAATGCATGCTATAGCATTAAGCCAGGCATTAATTATAGGTAATGCCCTGTCACTTATTTTAGAAGGAAGAGGACAATAGGATTGAACAAATGGGATGGACATGTCTGTTTTTGCAAAAGTATGTGTTGTGGGCTTATTTGTTTTTGTGGCAAGAAGTACTCAAAAATTGCCAAAAAAATAACAATGAGTTGATGTTCAATTTTTGGCTTTATTATGTCTGACATACTCATATTTCAAGTGACTATGTCTTAGAAGCTGAAATGGAAATACTAACACATAGAAACCAACAGATGAAAAGTTGTTTTTCTCATTATTAAAACAGTTGGACTTATCTGTTTTTGCAAACAACTATTCTCTCTCTCTCTCTCTCTCTCTCTCTCTCTCTCTCTCTCACACTCACACACACACACACACACACACACACACACACACACACACACACACACACACACACACACACAAAATCCCACAGATTTAAAAAAAAATTAAAAAAACATGACACACATCTTGTTATCACCAAACAAATACTGTACATTGTCCTCTTACACACACACATATACTTTTTTTATTCCCCCTTCTCTCTATTTCTCTTTCGTCCATGCATGTCTGAAGTGAGTTTCATCTAAAAACATCTGTTTTCACCAGCATTTAAGTCAACTTTTGCCAAAGGAGCTTAACTTAGGCTGACTTAGGCAAACTCTGTATAACTTAGCCCAGTGCTCAAGAACTTTTGCAAACTGAGCACAACTTTCACCAACGTTTATTTCCAAACACTGGCAGATTTTCAGCATGCTGAAAATTCTCAACGAATACAACTTTTGCCAACATTTGCCAACAAACACCAACTATCATTAACTTTTATCAACTTTTGCAAGTAGAGCCAGGCGTTTGCCAAAACATTAGTAAAAGTTGGTCCAAATGTTGTAGTGTGACTCCATTCAAAAAAGCAGGTCTAAGATGGCAGCAAGCCTCCACAAACATTGATCTTTATATGAGCGTCGCCTGATGCTGATGTCAACTGAACTGCGTGCTGAGTATTCTTAGTTTAAGTTAACCTAAGTTGGCAATTGCTGCACATACGCTAGCCTAAGTTGGCAAAAGTTTGACAATGCTGAATACAGCGCTGGGAAATGCTAGCAAAAGTTCATAAAAGTTTGTAAAACTTTATAAAAGTTGGTGAGCAGTGGATTAAAAAAAACGGCTCACGAATGTAATTTCACCAACGTTTGGACTGACTTCTCGTCAGTAAAAATCCGTATAAACGTTGTAGTGTGAATCCAACTTTACCAAACCTTAGTTTCAGTTCTGGGGATGGAATTTTTGACATGACCATATGGCATCCTTGAAATAGAACTGTTAAACATAGTGTAATTTTTGATAAGGAGATTGAGAAGCATTCACTGGGTACATACGACCAGCCAAGTCCAGTGGCTTTACCACCGATGGCTTTCCAATGGCTTTACTATTTCCAATGGCTTTACCACCAATTACAGCTGTCCAGCTGTAATTGGTGGTAAAAGCTCAATATACTATAGAATCTGTGATAGTGTTGTAGTTAAGCCCTCATCAAGACCAGGGTCCCCCAAGACCAGTGAAGCACCATTAAGCATTTCTAGACACTCAGACACCGATACGCAGCAGGGTAAGGTGAGGGCATGGCAACTAATACAGAAGACTTATGAAGGAGGAACATGGTCTTGCACTTTTTGAGCTTATTGGGTGAAAGAGAGAGAAATCAACAAAGACAAAAGCTGTGCTTTCCTGCAATTGTCAAATGGATGTATTATTTCAATAAGATCTTTCTTTCAGTTTGCTTCTGTGGTGCGTTGCCCTGTACCATCCTGGACATCCTGGTACCACTGTACCACCACTGTTCCGCCATGCTGTGGTGGTACAGTGGTTAGCACTGTTTCCTAACAGTTAGAAGGTTCTAGGTTCAAATCCCTATGCTGGCAGGGGTGGGAACATTCATGACCTGTGCTAGCAAAATGAGTCGGAATGTGCACTGGGTAATTATGAGCTGCAAGCACATGAAGTCATAAATCATGATTCTTTGTTTGCTGGCAGCAAGTCCCGGGAAAACCCCCATCAGTGCCTGGTATCATTGTAAAGCTTGGAACTCCTACTTTCTAAAAATACACGTGTTTTTGCAGAAGACGTAACCCAGGACCGATTGAACACGAGTTTTCAAACCAGCCAAATATAAACAAAATCGGCTTGTTGCTGGTCCATTTTTGAACAATTCCTGCAAATTAAATATCATTTTGAAGGTCTTTCAATACAGAATATGAAAATAATGTTACCTTAGTTTGGAAAATTTCCCTATTGCAACTCATTTTGCCAGCACAGGTCACATTTCTGTGTGGAGTTTGCATGTTCTCCCTGTGATGTGTGGGCTTACTCTGGGTGCTCCAGTTTCCTCCCACAATCGAAAGACATGCATGTTAGGTTAATTGGTGATTCTAAATTGTCCCTAGGTATTGGTTTCTGATAGGCCCTTAGAATACAGGGTTAGTACTAGTGAAATGCTGTGAGTGG
This sequence comes from Pholidichthys leucotaenia, assembly GCA_020510985.1. Classification (NCBI taxonomy): domain Eukaryota; kingdom Metazoa; phylum Chordata; class Actinopteri; order Cichliformes; family Pholidichthyidae; genus Pholidichthys; species Pholidichthys leucotaenia. The sequence continues at coordinate 31,114,581 of CM035845.1, read as the reverse complement.
TCTTTGAGACTCGAAAAACACTATAGTATTTAAGTACAGGTCCTTAATATTGAGGAAGTTATATTTTTTTGTAAATGTTGCTTATCCACGAATCTCAGCTACCCCACTCTGCTCCTGTTCCTTATAAAAGCCCTGCTGTTTTTCTACCAGACATGTAAAATGTATCAGTCCCTTTGAGGCAGCCAAGAGAGATGTGCCACATATTGAAGACCAGATTTAGGACATGTGGATTGACACTCTGATTGATGCAGTTTGAAAGGCACTTCAAATTAGTTTGTGATTTACTAAGACAGTAGCTAATTACACTATAAACAATGTGACTGTCTTCTTGTTGAAGTCTCCATGTAAAGAAAAACTTACAGAGCTGTATTTCAATGGAAGAAGGAACTAAATGAGGCAAAAGAGAACAGTTCCAAATGATTTACTGTGCTTAAGGTCTACATAATTCTATTTGATAGTCTTTTATACAGAGATTGAAACAGTATTTTGGAATATACCGTGATAGCTCTTCTGACAGTGAAGGAAGGCAATTTCAAAAAACTGTGGAGCCTGCTTGCCAATTTATTTATGACCTTATTGTTCCTATTATTGTAGTCACTCATTAGTCTTAAGTCTCACCGAAAACAACAATTTTAATTCCATTGCTGCATGATTGGAATGCCATTACAAGATGAGTGAGGAAAAATCCTGGGTTTCTAAGTCTATGGGCCATATTACGACAATCTAGTCAACAGATAGGGCAAGGGGTACTGTAGCAAGAGCCACTGTGAAGAACAACGTTGCACTGAAGGAGACAGCCAGTTCATCCACGTTTTGGTATCAATGCCCAAGAGCAGCAGAATGATTATGAAAGCAAAGTGGTGTTGGGAGTCCCCCAAGTAAACAGGTCCATGATGGAGTCGGCATAGGCAAAGTAAAGACTGAAGGAGCAGATCAGAGTATTTTGAGTGTAACATGAAATACAACCCTAATTCCGGTGAAGTTGGGATGTTGTGTAAAACAGATAAAAACAAAGTACAATGATTTAAAAATCCTTTTCAACCTACAGTCGTGTGAAAAAATTAGGACACCCCATTAAATATTCAGTCCATTATTAAGAAATGTTCACATATCTATGTCTAACCTTGTTTTTGTTTTTATTTGCATTTTTAACGTTTATTTTAGCCATTTTAAGTGGGAATGAATGTGGGGTGTCCTAAAAAAGATGGAGGGGTGTCCTAATTTATTCCTCACTATTTGTTTAGAATTACATTTTACAGAAAATTTGAAAAAAGTCTTTAACTCATTTTAATTGTTTAGTTGTATTACATGAATCTCCCAGTATTTTTAACATTGGCATTAAATATCCATATGTCCAAATATGTTTAAAAAAAACACACAGGCTTATACAAGGCGTCCTAATTTTTTCACATGACTGTATATTCAATTGAATACAATACAAAAACAATTTATTTAATTTTAAAAATTATAAACTTTTTTGGGGGGGGGGGGCAAATATTCAATTATTTTGAATGTGATGCCTGCAACATGTTCCAAAAAAAGCTGGGACAGGCAGGGGCATGTTTACCACTGTTTTACATCACCTTTCCTTTTAACAACACTCAATAAATGTTTAGGAACTGAGGACACTAACTGATGAAGCTTTGGAGGTGGAATTCTTTCCCATTCTTGCTTTATATACTGTACAACTTCAGTTGCTCAAACGCCAGGGGTCTCCGTTTAGTTTAATGTTTATTTGAAAGGGACATTACATACTAATGAACATTAATAAAAATGTAAGTATGCCAGATTTAGCAATACTGCTAATTTGCATCTGTAGTCCCCCTGGCGGGTCACAAAAACGCACAATCATACATAGGAAGAACATCTAAAATAATAGGAAGCCATCTCTACTGTCATTCAGTCCAAACAGCCAATCATGTACAGTAGAATGAAATTACATTTCTCCTATCTACAATGTTAATCACATGGGCTGCTGCCACAAACAACTTCTCCTTCCCCCATTCTATTACACTGAGCACCAAGCTAGAAGGCAGGAAGTACCATTTTTATATGGTCTTTGGTATGACCCAGACGGGACTTGAACCCTCAACCTCCTGGTTGTTGGGCGGATGCTCTAACAACTTGACCGCTACTCCGAGCAATAAAACTGTACACTTGTATTTTGCACTTCACAATGCTCCACACATTTTTAATGGGAGGCAGGTCTGGACTGCAGGCAGGCCAGTCTGGTACCCACAGTCTTACTAAAAAGCCACACTGTTGTAACACATGCAGAATGTGGCTTGGCAATGCCTGAAAAAAAGTTGCTTGGATGGCAGTATGTGATGATTCCAATCATGTACGTACCATTCAGTATTAATGGTGCCTTCACTGATGTACAAGCTACCCATGCTATGGGCACTAACACCCCCCCATACCATCACAGATGCTGGCTTATGAACATAATGGTGAAAACAATCTGGATGGTCATTTTCTGCTTTAGCCCAGAGGACATAATGTCCATGATTTTCAAAAACTATTTGAAATGGACTCGTTAGACCATAGCAGAGTTTTCCACTTTGTGTCAGTCCATCTCAGATGAGCTCAGGCCGAGAACAACCAGTGGGATTTCTGGGTGTTGCTGATATATGGCTTTTGCTTTGCATGGTAGAGTTTTGACTTGCACTTGTAGATGTACTGTAGTGACAAACTGTTACCTGACAATGTTTTTTTGCAGTGTTCCTGAGCCCACATGGTAATATCCTTAACAGAATGATGTTAGTTTTTAAAGCCGTGCTGCCTGTGGGATTGAAGGTCACGGGCATTCAATGTTGGTTTTCAATGTTGTCACTTACATGCAGAAATTCCTCCAGATTTTCTGAATCTTTTGATATTATGGACTGTAGATGATGAAATCCTAAAATTCCTTGCAATTGTAAATTGAGAAATATTGTTCTTAAACTGTTGAACAATTTGCTTATGCAGTTGTTCAAAATGTGGTGAATCTCACTCCATTTTTGCTTGTGAACAACTGAACCTTGCAGGGATGTTCCTTTTATACCCAGTCATGATGCTCACCTGTTTCCAAACAACCTGTTGACCTGTAGAATGTTCCCAAAAGGTGTTTTTGAGCATTCCTCTACTATCCCAGTCTTTTCTTGGCCCTGTCCCAGCTTTTGTTGAACATGATGCAGGCATGAAATTCAAAATGTGTGAATATTTGCAAAAAAACAATGACATTTGTCAATTTGGACATTAAATAGCTTGTCTTTGAAGTGCATTCAACTGAATATTGGTTGAAAACTATTTTTAAATCATTGTATTTTATTTTAATTTACATTTTACACAATGTCTCAACTACACCGGAATAGCGTTGTAAACTGACTGCTGTCTTTGCTTGCACTCCCTTTAATAAACAGAGGTACAAGATCTATAATGTAATACTAATATAACACCATTTAAATCGGAGGACAAATCCGTTTTGTGCTGGGGACAATGCAGGTTCATTTCCAAAGTCAAAATGCATTTAAGGATCATCCAGAGCAGGGAGCTTTTGAACCTCCTTGTCCACAGCCCTGATCACACTGGGGAGAATTAATCATATACAGCGTTCCAAATTACAGTGCTTGTGGAAAGTCTTCACAGCGCTTCACTTTTTCCATATTTTGTTATGTTACAGCCTTATTCCAAAATGGAATACATTCATTTTTTTCCTCAAAATTCTACACACAATACCCCATTAATGACAATGTGAAAAAAGTGTTTTTGAGACTTTTGCAAATTTATTAAAACTAAAAAACTAAGAAATCACATGTACATAAGTATTCACAGCTTTTGCCATGAAGCTCAAAACTGAGCTCAGGTGCATCCTGTTTCCACTGATCATCCTTGAGATGTTTCTACAGCTTAATTGGAGTCCACCTGTGGTAAATTCAGCTGATTGGACATGATTTGGAAAGGCACACACCTGTCTGTATAAGGTCCCACAGTTGACAGTGCATGTCAGAGCACAAACCAAGCATGAAGTCAAAGGAATTGTCTGTAGACATCCGAGACAGAATTGTCTCGAGGCACAAATCTGGGAAAGGGTATGGAAAAATTTCTGCAGCTTTGAAGGTCCCAATGAGCACAGTGGCCTCCATCATCCATAAATGGATGAAGTTCAGAACCACCAGGACTCTTACTAGAGCTGGCCGTCTAAACTCTGCGAGTGAGAGAGAAGGGCCTTAGTCAGGGAGGTGGCCAAGAACCCAATGGTCACTCTGTCAGAGCTCGAGGGATTCTCTGTGGAAAGAGGAGAATCTTTCAGAAGGACAACCATCTCTGCAGCAATCCACCAATCAGACCTGTATGGTACAGTGGCCAGATGGAAGCCACTCTTTTAGTAAAAGGCACATGGTAGCTCACCTGGAATTTGCCAAAAGGCACCCAAAAGACTCTCAGATCATGAGAAACAAAATTCTCTTGTCTGAAGAGAAAGATTGAACTCTTTGGCCTGAATGCCAGGTGTCATGTTTGGAGGAAATCAGGCACCACTCATCACCAGGCCAATACCATCCCTACAGTGAAGCATGGTGGTGGCAGCATCATGCTGTGGGGATGCTTTTCAGCAGCAGGAACTGGGAGACTAGTCAGGACAGAGGGAAAGATGAATGCAGCAATGTACAGAAACATCATGGATAAAAACCTGTTCCAGAGTCCATTTGACCTCAGACTGGAGCGATGGATCATCTTTCAGCAGGACAACAACCGTAAGCACACAGCCAAGATATCAAAGGAGTAGCTTCAGGACAACTCTGTGAATGTCCTTGAGTGGTTCAGCCAGAGCCCAGACTTGAATCCAATTGAACAATTCTGGAGAGATCTGAAAATGGCTGTGCACCAACGCTTCCCATCCAACCTCATGGAGCTTGATAGGTGCTGCAAAGAGGAATGGGGGAAACTGCCCAAAGATAGGTGTGGCAAACTGGTGGCATCATATTAAAAAAAACAAAACAAACAAACTTGAGGCTGTAATTGCTGCCAGAAGTGCATCAACAAAGTATTGAGCAAAGGCTGTGAATACTTACTGTATGTACATGTGATTTCTTAGTTTTTTTAAATTTTTAATAAATTTGCAAAAATTTCAAAACTTTTTTTCACAATGTCATTATGGGGTATTGTGTGTAGAATTTTGAGGAAAAAATGAATTTAATCCATTTTTGAATAAGGCTGTAACATAAAATGTGGAACAAGTGAAGTGCTATGAATACTTTCCTGATGCACTGTATTATGTAAATGGGATTTTAGTGTCATAAACATTCAATTTTTTTTTTGTTTTTCAGTTAAAGTCACGGATGCACTTGTGTCTCGGGGCTCTTTGGATCACTGATATCAACCTCAGACACCTGTCATAATTAGTTTGCTCAGTGAGCCCAATTAAAGGAAGACTACTTCAGAAGGATGTTCCACATTATTAAGGATGCCACAGGCTTCAAGCAATATGGGAAAGAAAAAGGATCTCTTTGCTGCCGAAAAGCATCAAATAGTGCAATGCCTTGGACAAGGTATGAAAGCATCAGATATTTCATGAAAACTTAAGTGTGATCATCATACTGTGAAGAAATTTGTGGCTGATTCACAGCACAGATGGGTTAGTGCAGATAAAGGCATAATGAGGAAGGTTTCTGCCAGACAAATTCATCAGATTAAGAGAGCAGCTGCTAAAATGCCCTCAAGGGCTATGTTCGGAATGTTCACTCCCTCCCTACTTGCTATATAGGGAATTTAGATATAGTGGACTATATAGTAAACTCAATATATCAATAAAATTAAAAGCTTTCAGACACTACTGGGTTTGTTTTCATGGCGCAGTTAATGACGTCATCATGGTGAGACAGTAAAACATAACAGATTAACGGTGGTAAAAAAATTGCATGTAATTTGTAGTAAATATGTATTAAATCCAATCGTTTTTGCTGAATTAATAAATATAAAAACCTAAAGATAGTTTATGTTGTGATGTGAAGGTCTCCTCTCACTGCTCTGTTAGCTGTGCATTGCATTATGGGATATATTGGCTAAAGTAGTGGCCATCCGTTGTACAATACTTTTCAAAATGCATTGTGGGATATTTTGGGTGTACTATATTGTGAGTGAAATTTTCAGTTAAGATTTCAAACAGCACTACAAAATGGCTGATTCACTATATAGTACACTATATGGGGAGGGAGTGAACATTTCAAACACAGCCAAGGTGTAGGATCTTCCTGAGGCTTGCAGTTGTGCAAAAACCTGCTATTCGGCCACCCCAACCAATGCTCACAAGCAGAAATGGTTGCAGTGGGCCCAGAAATACATGAAGACTAATTTTCAAACAGTCTTATTTACTGATGAGTGCCGTGTAACTCTGGATAGTCCAGATGGATGGAGTAGTGGATAGTTGGTGGATGGCCACCATGTCCCAACAAGACTGCGGGGTGGTGGCGGAGTCATGTTTTGGGCCAGAATCATGGGGAGAAAGCTGGTAGGCCCCTTTAGGGTCCCTGAAGGTGTGAAAATGACCTCAGCAAAATATATAGAGTTTTTGACTGACCACTTTCTTCCATGGTACAAAAAGAAGAACCGTGCCTTCCGTCACAAAATTATCTTCATGCATGACAATGCACCATATCATGCTGCAAAGAATACATCTGTGCCACTGGCTGCTATGGGCATAAAAGGAGAGAAACTCATGGTGCGGCCCCCATTCTCCCCTGGCCTCAACCCTATTGAGAACCCTTGGAGCATCCTCAAGCAAAAGATGTATGAGGGTGGGAGGCAGTTCACATCAAAACAGCAGCTGTGGGAAACTCTCCAAAAACTCACAAGTTCAATGGATGCAAGAATTGTGAAGGTTATGTCAAAGAAGGGGCCCTATGTTAACATGTAACTTGGCCTGTTAAGATGTTTTTGATTGGAATAGCTTTTGATTTCAGTAAATATGACCTCCTAATGCTGCAAATTCAACAAATGACCATTTTCAGTTCTTTACAACCAATAAAATGTTTTGAAACTCTGCGCATAATAATTTGGAAGAGTGCATTTTGAGTTTTATTTTTTTATTTTTCAAAAACAAATAGTTATCATTGGGAGGTTTGCATGTTCTCCCCGTGTTTGCGTGGGTTTACTCCGGGATTTCTCCGGTTTCCTCCCACATGCCAAAAACATGCAGGTTAGGGAGTTAAGGGGCGCTTGCGCACGCAGCGACCGGCAGCTGGTGGCTTGTCACCGGACTGCAGAACAAATCTACCTACGGGTACAAAATAAGTCCAAAAAATAAAATAAAATAAAATAAAATAAAATTTGAATTATGCTCCAACGGTTGACAACTTGAAAATTATACTGACTGCCATTTGCATTGACTATTTAGGAAAATCAGAGACACATATCATTTGCATAATAATTTGGAACATGGTGTAATGTGCAGATGAGAACTGTACAGTTCATAGGTCATGCAAGTCTTTCTCTTTGTCCTTGATTTTGACAGAGTCGCAAAAATCCCTTCGGTTATATTATCATGGGACATGGGAGACCTGGGCCCAGCACACCCCGGCATTGTTATCTGAACTTCTTGTGAAACCACAGAGCGAGCCGTTCCTCCAGCCGATCACTGAGGTCCATTAATGTTCCCTCTGCTGAACACATTTTGTATTTTAACAAAAAATAAACCTGTAGGGATAGCCCTAGACAAGATTAAATAAATACTGCTTCTACTTTCATTTTGAATCCATCCATCCATCCATCCATCCATCCCTTATCTGGAGGTCCAGGTTGCAGGACCAGCAGTTTAAGCAAAGACTTGGAGCATACTCCTGCATCTTTGTGAAAGACACGGGGTACACCCTGGACAGATGACTGACTGAATGAAAGATCAGGTAAGGGCTTCTAACAGGGTCATACAAAATCAGTCCTTCAAAATAAAAGACACTGAGAAATTCTAGCCCTGGTGTAGGAACAATCATACGTGCACAGTCATGCCTTTAAAATACACGGCTGACTTTAGACTTGCATTTTGAAGATAGAAAGCACATAGGAACAAAACGCACCTTAATGGGTGCGTGGCTAGATGGCGGAGTGGTTAGCACTGCGGCAGCAGAGCAGCTCACCCTTGGCCGGGGGATCCCTGGTTCGATCCCAGCCCCCGACCAACAGTGATCTGTGTGGAGTTTGCATGTTCTCCCCGTGTCTGCATGGGTTTACACCTGGATTTCTCCAGTTTCCTCCCACATGCCAAAAACATGCAAGTTAGGTTAATTGGAGACTCTAAAAGTGGCCCCAAGTGTGAATGTGTGTCTGGTCAAAGGTTTGGGCGCCACACCAGTGGCTGCCTCATCCACTCATGTGGATGCCCTGTAATTTCCCCATCGAGGGACTAATAAAGGATTCAAAATTAATACTTATGTGCCGACGTTTGCGCTGAGCCTCACCCACTTTAACACAGTCCCCTCCTACCAGGGAAAGGTATGCAGTCATTTCCTAATTAGATGGCAAGGGTTCACAGTGGAAAACCAGACAATGTGCAGCACAAGATGCAAAGTGTAGGACAAAAGTCTGCTCCAGACCATTGTATTTGGGCCCAAAATTCCCCTTGTTCATCAGTTTTGATTTGGGAAAACTGAGATGCCAATGCAGCTTTTGCATTTTTATTAGTACAAGAACAGGCCAACACTAATTTATTCATTCACTGGCACCACCTGTTGTATACAGAAGAAGCCATCTTCAACAAGCAAATCTTTGGGACAAACAACTGTATCTTTAAAAAAAATACAATTTATGATGAAGACAAGCCTGAAACAAACAGGAAAAAAAAGTGGAACTGGCAAGTATGTATGTGGCTGCAACAAAGGAAGAGGAGAAAGACTTATGTTACCAATTTTATTTTTTTTACATCTGAAGTTTATACTACCACCTCAATTATGTATTTTCCCACACAGTTGTGTGATTTGAGATGCATTACAATTTAAACTCATGTTCAATGTAATCAGAATGCACCATTTTCAGCATTGGTTTGACAGGTTGGATTACAATCCATCCTCAGCACATTTCAAATGTATTTACACCATTACTTGCATGCAGTCAGACACTATCAAGAGCAATATTTCACAAAAAAGAGCATCTGGCAGGTGTAGATGGGACGTTACAAAACCACAACTTGCAGAGGTGTTGTATAAATTTCATCTGACAAGTAATCTTTTGGTGATCTACTGGAACAGAAACTTTACTCATACATAGAATACCCATCTTAGCTTGCTACCACAGTAACCAGTTTCATTAGAAATGCTTATAAATGTGGACTGTGAATGACAGAAAAATAACTTTATTTTTCCTTTAACTTGGATATTAACATAAAACAATGTTTTTGATAACATCCTTCACATTAAAATACAACACATTACAATGAAGGTATTAAAAATTATTTTCAAAAATAATAGGATTTTATCAAGCTGGTTCTGAAAACCAAAATTCCTCTTGAAAATAAGAAAATCAAAAATTATGACAGTGAAGAGAGCCAAAGGTCCAAAGGAACAATACAGGCACTTCCCTCCATACTTTCTAGTTGTCAAGACCCTTTGGTTTCTTTATGTTTCCCTGCTTCTCTCTTCCTCTCATAGAAACAATTCACAGACAGTCATCCAACCCCGCAGAGTATTCAGTCTGACAAAAAAGAAGAGGATAAAAAAACACTTATTTTTGATGGCTGCTTCAAAGACCATTACTGGCACCTTTGAAAAGTTACCAGAGGGTGGAAGTTCTTTTGGGTGTTGGAGAGCAGAGTGGAGAGGTTGCAAAGGGGTGAGGAAACCACCCTCTTGTTTTTCCTAGTCCTTTTTTCGCCCCATTCATCTTTCTACTTTTGGGACTCTGTTGGAATACTAAGTAAACAAGATCAAGGAAGGGCCGTGATACTCAGGGACTCACAGAGGCCCCCGGTGGCTGCCTGTGAGGAACATTTAAGCCCACGTAAAGATAAAGTCATTTTGGAGAAGCGCAGGCCAAATCATGGATTAAATTTCTCACAACAGAGCACCAAAAGAAACTGAAGGGACAGCATTAAAGAGTAGTAATGTTCCCATACTGGAATCAAGTCATTATTCAACGGAATTAATGCGACTGATTCTCTGTAGTTCTGTGTATCTCCTTTAGTTTCATATTAGAGTCAATCGAAAGTTAATCTTGACTCCTTCATAACCACCTTTCAATGCCTGAAATTTGAGGGTGATAAGATGAAAACCTGGGAAAAAAGTAGGATTGTAAACATTAGTGTATCACGTACAACTGTTTGTCCAGAGGGGAGGAATCAGAACCCTTATCTTAACCCCTTCAACAAAAATTGAACTAATGTTGGCTTTTATAGGAACAGATTAATGGCAGTCATTTAATCCTCACCTTGCATGACTAATTTCTTCAATCTCAGTGACTTTGTATTGAAAATGATGAACATCTGATCTTTGGGAACATTTCCCCAAATGCCACTGAACAAACTAAAAAAAAAACAAAAAAAAACTGCCAAAGCATTGGTAAATCTAGCTTGCATTCCAGGTGGTAGCTCACTGTCTCATTAGTAAACCTAATTATCACTCGAGTTAATTAAGCATTGGTACTGTATCTGGGCTTCTCGGGTGCCAATTTGGGAAAGCTTTAGAGAATCTCAATTCAATCTGATTTGTGCATGCATTTCTGTGTATGCTACCACTGAAGGGGAGACTGTCTGGCAGGTTTTCATTCCCTTAAGCCTCAAGAGTCATGTCTGAACAATGCCATTTTGCTGGTAGTCCTGACCAATCAGCACTGCTGTCTTTTTGTAATGTAGTCTCCATGGCCACAGAGGAAGCCTGGCATGGCTTGTCCACTCTGGGCCGAGGGCCCTGACTGACACGGGGATACACTCAGGTTGACCGGACCCACCTGTCAACACAGTTGGGGATTAGAGGACATATCAATCTCTTGCAGCACAGATCCCCTCACCTGCTCTGTAGGTGTTTCATTTTCAGACCGTTTCCCTCCAACGGTCTGCTCCTGGTAGTGCCATTCCTCCCTCCTCACTGCCAGTTTTCTTCTCCTCTGATCAGACCAGCTTCATTAAACCAATGTGTTCCCAGGGTGCAGTAATTCTAATAGTGACTGGCAGGTATTTAGATTCAGCTTATTCTACTCAACTGAATAAATTAAGGAGCTATCCATAAAGAGCATCTATAGATAACTCGAAAACCACTTTTTGGAAAGCCACTGATACAATTTATTTTTTTTCTGAATAGTTTTTGGGGGGCTACATATTTTCTGTATTATTACCTCTGCCAAGGAGGTTACGTTTTCACCAGCGTTTGTCTCTCTGTTAGCAGGATTGCACAACTACTGAACGGATTTGGATGAAATTTTCATCAAAGGTGGCTCTTGGCCTAAGGATTAACCCATTGGATTTTGGTGATGATCTGAGAGTGCATACCTCCGCCAAGGTCCTTGTTTGTATTTGTGCAGCAGAATTATACAAAAATTACTGGATGGATTTTGATGAAATTTCCACCAGAGGAGGTGCTTGGGTTATAGATGAACCCATTCGATTTTGGAGCTGATCTATGAATGCTTACCTCCATCAAGGCCCTATCTTGCAATGTATGATGGGATGGAAGCAGGGAGGTACGGACAGCTGCATGGACAAAGGGAGGGAAGGAAGAAGCCCTGACGGCGGTACGCACTGTCTGAGTGCTTTTCCAGTATTTCTAATAATTCTTACTGGGATTTTAATTACATATGATACTTTACACTATTTGAAGTCTGTTATGAAGTAACACCAGCAGAAAAATGGATTAAATTACAGCATTTTACCAATTGTAATATTTAATAACATTTTTTTAACATTAGTAATGAACAGCATTGTCCTATACAGGAAATATACTTTGTGGTATAACACAGCCAGCTTTTTCGCTGTCTTTAATATTCATATTATATTTTTTTTCAAATGTAGCTACATTTACAGTATTCTACTTTATGTAAAAATATGCATAGAGTGCAGTACTTCCAATAATTTTCTTTTACAATTTGGTGCAGTGCACCTAACAACAAGCATGATGTAACAGAATTAAAATTAGATTGCTGCTACTAAGAAAAATACCACAACTGAACTGTACAACTGTATTTTATTGCTCTGGATCTACAAAAATGTCAGTACTGATCAGATGGCACATGGGGTCTTGCTATATAACGGCATTGTTAAGCAGTCCGGTTGCTGTAAGTCAACCGTTGGCAGGAAACAGCTCACAGATTGTTGTTGCTGAGTTCTGGGACAATTGACAGAGTTAGCACCGTGTGTTCAGCGTCCTTACAATCAGTCCTGAAATCAAGGGATTGAAAGGTGAGGAAAAAATGACTAGTAACTGTAGAGACAGAAAATATGTAAAAGCCAAAATAGTAGTAGAAGGAATAATATGATGATGGCAAGATGAATACTAAGAGGAAAATTAGGAGAATGAGAAGTTGTAAGGAGATGGAGGTAAAGCGAAAATGAGGAGGACATGGGGAGTTGGTGTGTTCTGCCGAGCGTGTAAAGACCACCCATTCCTTTTTCCATGGTGTACTCCTCGACCTTGAGAGGACAAAGAGGGTGGGTGGATGAGGGAAACGGTGTATATTCAAACCATGCATCAGCCCCCTTCATACATACATGCACACGGTATCTTTCCTAGCAAACACCAGTGGAAGTAGGAATCCCCCCCCCCATATGAAAGTCTGACACACAATAAAAAATGGTGATCTATTTTTTAACCAGAGGGCCCTGGTTTGGTCTTAGCTGTTGTTTCATGTTTCTGACTGAAGGTGAAGCCATTCAGTATAAAGCTAAACCATCTGGATAAAAGAAGCTTCTATACATCAATAATGCATGAGTTATTTACTACATCCTGAGCAGACGCTTGGCAGTTACATTATGAATGCCCCAGTGACTGAGTGGAGATACGTGGGCCACGGTTATCCAAAGATAAGGGACAGATTGTTTTAGCATTTGTTTTATAAATGAAATATCCAAAATCTATGTGCTTGTTCCTGTTCAAGCCCATCACTAATGTCGGTTATTGCACTGCATTGGTAAGGAGGGCATCTTTGTTACCAAGAGCGAACATGCACAGTTGACTGATGTGATCAGTGCAGTCTTTAAATAACTACAAACATAAGAGACAGAAAATGGTTTGTGCATTTAAGGTTTTATGAAACTGGCTTCTTGGCTCCAGTTTGTCAGCTGACGCAGGTCTGCTCTGTCAGATCTAGGTGAGATTGGCAGGTTTGGTTTGGCTGAAGATGCAGCAAATGTTAAGCTGTTTTCTAACAGATAAATTGATACAAATACAATATACAGGGATTGAAGCAAAAACATTGCTTTTGACTGAAATCCCCCCCCCCCCAAAAGCCAAATCCTATCCCCAGTCCAATGTCACAGCTGTGTTTCTCCTCTAGCACCGCCCTCACCAAACAGCACAAGAAGTGCTCGCTCGTAGTGCTGCAATGACTAGTCCATTAATCAACGTATCAATTGACAAAATTTCTCAACAGCAAATTTGGGGAGCAGGGTGGTACAGTGGTTAGCACTGTTGCTTTACAGCTAGAAGGTTTCAAGTTCAAATCCCCAGGCTGGCAGAGGTGGGAACCTTTCTGAGTGGAGTTTGCATGTTCTCCCTGTGCTGTGTGGGTTTACTCCGGGGGCTCTGGTTTCCTCCCACAATCCAAAGACATGCATGTTAGGTTAGCTGGTGACTCCAAATTGTCTCTGGTAGGCCCCTAGAATAGAGGTTTAGTGTAGTTACTAGTGAAACACTTTGACTGGTCTTTGTGACTAGAAAATGCATCAGAAAACGCATTATACAAGTACATGTCCTTAAATATGATAATTGTTTGCTAACGCAGTGTTTTCCAGTAAAAGTCCTAAAAATATTACTGTTTCAGCTTCTTAAACAATATCAATACAGCTGAGCTCTGGGATACTGTGATGAGTATTGTTGACATAAAAATTATAACTTAAATGATAAGTTGAATAATTCAAAAGAATTAACAGATTAATCTGTAACAACAATACCTGTTAGTTTCTGCCCTATTTGCTCAGGATGAACTCATTCCTGACATCCTGTGTCTTACCGCAGAGCTACTGTACTACAGAATCTGAAGGCAAAAATAACTCATCTGTAGGTTCTAGATGCTAGATGCATTTTTCATGACTGTAAACTTCGAAAACAAGTTAAAAAAATAATTTTATATATCTCCCGATAAACATAGCCAACCACTGATTTTGAAGTAATAGATCATTAAATGTACACAACACTATCACAATAGTGACTTTGTTTTTTTCCTCCCTCTAATGTAATCTACAGTCGTGAAAAAATTTGGTCACCCCTTTAAATATTCAGTTCTTTATTAAGAAATGCTCACGTATCTATGTCTATCCTTGTTTTTGTTTTATTTGCGTTTTTTAACATTTATTTTAGCCATTTTAAGTGGAAATGAATGTGGGGGTGTTCTACAAAAGATGGGGGGTGTTCTAATTTATTCCTCACTATTTGTTTAGAATTACATTTTACAGAAAATTTGAAAAAAGTCTTTAATTCATTTTTAATTGTTTAGTTGTATTACGTGACTCTCCCAGTATTTCTAACGTTGATATTAAATATCCATATGTCCAAATATGTAAAAAAAACAACAACACAGAGGCTTATACAGGGTGTCCTAATTTTTTTTCGCATAACTGTATATTGGCAGGTGCAGCTCAGAAATTTAGATCATTATGAAAAATGTGTTTTCTTCATAACTAAATACATTCTTTGTTCTTCACATATGCAGTGAAATATTGCAAGTCTTTTGAGTCTGAATTTTAATGATCATGACTTAAACTTTTTGATCCTTTTAATTTATTGTTTAATGCAGCTGGATATCATAAAAAAAAACCTCACAGTAAATATGCCACAAAAGGAAAAAAAAAAAGATTTCACAAAAATAAAAATGATAAATTCACAGAATCACAAAAGATTGTCTTAAATCGCCCCACTACCTTTTCCGCAAGGGCTGAAGAGGGAGTGTGAGGGGTGGGAGATGTCGCCTGCAATGTTGATGGCTCTGCAGGTGAGGCGGGTGAGGTAGATGTCCGAGAAGGGTGCCAGAGGGACACCGATGAGCTTGCTGGCTGCTTTCACTGTGTGTTGTAGTGTCTTCCGGCAGGAGGCGGTGCAGCTTCCGTACCACACTGTGATGCAGGTGGTGAGGATGTTCTCAATGGTGCTCCGGTAGAATAAGCACATGATGGGGGGTGGAACTTGTGCTCCCCTCAGTTTGCGGGATTTCTTTTTGGTTTCTTCACTTTCAGCAGTGATCACAAAGTTCATGACATCTTAATAGAGACTACAGTTTAAATTCATTAGAAGAAGCTACTTTTCATACCAATTTATTTTTGCCTTCCCAAAACCTCTCCTTTATATCCATTGACATCATACAAATTTGTTCCTTGCCTTTTCTCTGGGCTAAGAATTTAATTGGGGAAAAAAAATTTGATTGGTTGACCAATGATAACTGTTTAATCAAACTCTGAAGGACAATTTTAACTGTAAATAAATTAATCAGATTAAACATTCCCTCCATCAGATAGTGAAATAATTGTCAAGGAAAAAACTCACTTCTTGTGGGCTGCAGCAGCAACACTAGCTGCTGACTTACAGTTACCCTGAGAAATCAAGAACACATGAATGCGTATCGCTTGACAGAGACTCTGCACACAACTTAGCTTATTGTCAGAGTCTGCTTTAACGGCATAATTAAAAAAATACAGTATATATACAGTATATATATATATATATATATATATATATATATATACACTCACCGGCCACTTTATTAGGTACACCTGTCCAACTGCTCGTTAACACTTAATTTCTAATCAGCCAATCACATGGCGGCAACTCAGTGCATTTAGGCATATAGACATGGTCAAGACAATCTCCTGCAGTTCAAACCGAGCATCAGTATGGGGAAGAAAGGTGATTTGAGTGACTTTGAACATGGCATGGTTGTTGGTGCCAGAAGGGCTGGTCTGAGTATTTCAGAAACTGCTGATCTACTGGGATTTTCACGCACAACCATCTCTAGGGTTTACAGAGAATGGTCCGAAAAAGAAAAAATATCCAGTGAGCGGCAGTTCTGTGGGCGGAAATGCCTTGTTGATGCCCGAGGTCAGAGGAGAATGGCCAGACTGGTTCGAGCTGATAGAAAGGCAACAGTGACTCAAATAACCACCCGTTACAACCAAGGTAGGCAGAAGAGCATCTCTGAACGCACAGTACGTCGAACTTTGAGGCAGATGGGCTACAGCAGCAGAAGACCACGCCGGGTGCCACTCCTTTCAGCTAAGAACAGGAAACTGAGGCTACAATTTGCACAAGCTCATCGAAATTGGACAATAGAAGATTGGAAAAACGTTGCCTGGTCTGATGAGTCTCGATTTCTGCTGCGACATTCGGATGGTAGGGTCAGAATTTGGCGTCAACAACATGAAAGCATGGATCCATCCTGCCTTGTATCAATGGTTCAGGCTGGTGGTGGTGGTGTAATGGTGTGGGGAATATTTTCTTGGCACTCTTTGGGCCCCTTGGTACCAATTGAGCATCGTTGCAACGCTACAGCCTACCTGAGTATTGTTGCTGACCATGTCCATCCCTTTATGACCACAATGTACCCAACTTCTGATGGCTACTTTCAGCAGGATAATGCGCCATGTCATAAAGCTGGAATCATCTCAGACTGGTTTCTTGAACATGACAATGAGTTCACTGTACTCAAATGGCCTCCACAGTCACCAGATCTCAATCCAATAGAGCATCTTTGAGATGTGGTGGAACGGGAGATTCGCATCATGGATGTGCAGCCGACAAATCTGCGCCAACTGTGTGATGCCATCATGTCAATATGGACCAAACTGTCTGAGGAATGCTTCCAGCACCTTGTTGAATCTATGCCACGAAGAATTGAGGCAGTTCTGAAGGCAAAAGGGGGTCCAACCCGTTACTAGCATGGTGTACCTAATAAAGTGGCCGGTGAGTGTATATATCACTCATCTCGACATCAGTCAGACAAAATTTTGTCTTCTTTTCCTCCCCTTGTTCAAATTCCATTTACAAAGTATTTTTTTCTACAAATTGTCAGTAAAACCTTTAACTTTAAAACTAACATCTTATGACAAATATATCCCGTTGAGCCCTTTCATAATAAAAGTGCATGACAAACTCAAGCCATTTTGATCACTGAAAGGCTATAGAGCTTTTATTTTTGGATAAATTTAGGAAGTGTTATGTGAAAGAAAAAAAATACATTAACCTCAGAACGTGCAGCTTTTTCTATTTAAGTCAGAAATCAAACTACTAAAACAGGAAGATGTGAAAGTTTACATGCACACATACACATACAGTATATGTATGTGTATCAGTGACATGCGCTGAGGTTCATAGCTGGTGAGGCACTGATGCTTTCAGAGTCAGATTTACAAATATATGAACCCAACAGGTTGAGCTTAAATTCAACGGTCAGTTGGGGGCTTACATGGTTTAATAATCTGCTAGTATAATAATAAACTGCCTCTGCGACCCAGACCTCTGGAAAAGCAGTAAAAGATGGATGAATGGATGGATTTTATAAATGATTTTATCAAAACAAATGTAAAGTATTTTATTGAATTACCCCTTTATGGAATACACAGAAAAGGCAGTAACAAAAGTCCAAGTTTTCATTTGACAACTCTAAGTACAGACAACATGCAAAGACCCTTGATTACACAAGTGTACTGTATTAAGTTATTTTTGCAGACACGTTTTTGGGGCACAAAATTCTTTATACTTTGTTTTTGGCCAAGGAAGAACATAAATTAGTCTCTGTGCTGCAGCTCCACAGTTTCCACTCATTTGTTACAAATTCAAGTATTTACAACAACTATGCATGCATAGCTGTAAATGAAGTAAATTTGCCTACCCTTCTGGTCAAAAGTCCCTGTGACTGTTAAAAAAATGTCCTTATCATCTTTTAGTTTTTACACATGTGAAGGGCATTATCTAGACAATGGAAAGCGAGGACACGCAATAAAAGTGGCTACAAACAGTATCACGTTGGTATACAGAAAGATGGCAACAGGAACGCATACACTTGCACGAGCTCAATCCAGAAGGATTACGTAACGCATCTTGAGGCTGTGCTTGCTCGCCTCTGCCTTGAATTCGAGCAGGAAATATGCGGATTCAGCATTTTTAAATAAATATTAATGAAATTATTCAAATCAATCAGAAATTACATTTAGAGGTACAAGACAGATGAAAGGATGTTACGGATCCTTCCACCATAAGAGATTAGTCAGTGGTGCAGTTTCCACTAATAGCTCAGTGCTAGCAGAGGAATTCCTCTCTGGCTAAAGATGCCTTCACACCAAACACGAATGGGCGGCGCGAATGCATACAAAGTCAATGGAAAGAGGCGAGCACACGTGAAATCGCGAATTCACGTTCGAGGGATAGCGCTAGCTTTGAGATTCTGCCGTCACCTGAGTAAAAGTATCAACAGTGGAGAGTAAACTAGTTTGAAAATGAGACTGACACTCATTTGCAGACAGAAGGACCAGGAGCTCTTCAGCTGAATCAGAATGTCCACGGATTCCTGCCGCGGACGTGCTAACAAGGCTAGCAAGCTAGCTGCGTAAACACCCATCATCTTGTGGCGTTTTGGAGGCAGGGACAGCTTTTCCAGGTGAGCCCTCCGTCGGATAATGTAAGCCTAAAGCATGACGTTATTTGGGGGATTTCCACAGCAGGTTGAACACTGCTGCAGAAGTTATAAAGGCAACGTCGCCTGTCTGCATCTCGCTCAGACAGTGAATTCATGTCTATTCGTGTGTTCACATGGAGTTATAATCTGTGCCATGTGAATATTCACCCATCTGCATCTGGTGTGAAGGCACTTTAAGGGTAGGAGGTTTCAGATCATGGTGTCTTGAGTTCAAATTCCAGCCTGGGGTGTAGGTGTATGCAGGGCTGGACATTTTTGCTCACCAGCTACTGTGGCCAGTGATTTTCCAACGTTACTAACCACTCAGCCTTTCCACTAGCCACAGTTCTGTGGTTGGAACAATTATGCTGAATATGATCAAATTGGACTATGGCATGCTAAAATTTACAACCGTTTTTTTAAATGTAACTAAAAAAAAAGTCCTGCCAACTTTTGTAGTTGATAATTTATTTAAAATATAGGCACATCTTGTAAATATAAACAACCCAGCCTCGAGGTGGACATATTTCTCCCCTTTGGCCTAAATAATTACCCCCTCCCACATTTTCTCCGACTCTTGGCCAGTAAAGCCATATTCTGAGGAGGTGGTTGGTGCTGGAGTTGTTTTGCTGCCTGCTCTGTCAAGTGTTTCTCTCTCTCTGCAAGCTGTTTTTGCGCCAACCCAACGGACCCTCTTCTTACCCAAACTCACCGTACTGTGACCAAGTGCCTATATTAAAGCTTTACCTTTTTTTTTTTTTCCACAATATCTTTATTGAACCTTTTTTTTTTTTAACAAACATGATACAAACAATCAAACACTAACACTAAAGTACTACAAAAAAAAAAAAAATGCACTAAAAACACCAACAACCACCAACAAAATCAAGTCTTCAACAATGCTCCTCTGTTTAGTCTAGACAATCCAATACATAAGTATACATATTATGTTCACCAGTTTGGAATTTACAAGGTCCACACACATCATTCACCTTCTTCTTCAAGAGTTATGTTTAAATTTTTTACATAATCAATAAAAGGTCTCCATATATTCTCAAACACAATTTCCTTTGATTTCAGTATATATGTTATTCTTTCTAATGGAAGGTTTGTTAACATCTGTCTTAACCACTGAGTCACATCTGGTCTATGAGTCTTTTTCCATAATAGTGCAATACATTTTTTGGCATTAAGCAAACTGAGGTCTATGAATGTTCTTTCACTTTTATTAAAATTATGCTTTTCTGGGTACAGACCCAACAAAAACAGTTTAGGATTCAATATGATTTGTTTTGAGATTATTTTTTCAATTGTTACCCTCACCTCTTCCCAAAACATTCTTATTAATCTACATTCCCATAAACAATGAAATAGGGTTCCTTTACTTTCCATGCATTTTGTGCATGTATCTGGTATATTTTTGTTATATCTATTTAACTCCTCCGGTGTAACATACATCCGCATTAACCATTTGAAATGTATCAATTTAAGGCGTGCATTTATTGATTTGGTTTGAGCTTCTGTACAAGCCAATTCCCATTGTTCCTCTGAAATTTCAATTTGCAGATCTTCTTTCCAGTAGTTTAATCTTTTCAGTGAATTTTCACTTGAAGATAGTGTCAATGAGTTATAAAACTCTGAAATAATACCCTTTCTTTTACTATCTTTCATCATCATTTTTTCCAAGGATGAATAAATAGGTCGAGTGAGAGCTTTATTTTGATTTGATCGAATAAAGTTTCTAAGTTGAAGATATTTAAAAAAATGTGTTCTATTGAGATTAAATTTGATCCTCAGCTCTTCAAAAGACATTATGTTATCTGCACATGGCAAATATAAATCCTGAATCTTTTGTATCCCTTTTAAATTCCATACTTTAAATACAGCGTCCGCTCTCCCTGGTTTAAAATATTGATTACCCCATATTGGACTAAATTGTGACAATAACTGTGGTTCTTTTAAATAATTTTTAGCTTCACACCATATTTTGATCATATGCTTTACAAATGGATTTTTAACTTGTTTTTGTAATTTTTTTGCCGAATCTGAGTATATGAATATGGGAAGAGGTAAAGGCAAATTGTATGATTCCATTTCAGTCCAGTGAGGGAGATCATTTGATGAAAAATAATATGTCATAGACCTCAGTTGTGCCGACCAATAATACAACATAAAATTTGGACATTTCAGACCTCCACGATCAAATGGTAAATATAATAAAGACAAACGTAATCTAGCCCTCCTGTTGTTCCATATAAATTCCACTAACTTTTTTTTTTATTCTTGAGAATAGATCTAAAGGTGGTGATAAGGGAATGTATTGAAATAAATAAAGTATTTTAGGTAAAATATTACTTTTAAGTATATTGATTCTCCCGATCATCGACATTGGTAGTGACATCCATCTCTGAGTTAACTCATTGATATCTGACATTAAGGCTTCATAGTTGACACTGGCGACTGATTCTAGCTTAGGCACAATTTGGATTCCTAAATATTTAAACTGATTTACAACATTGAATTGATTTACCTCAGGGGCTGGGTAATTTCTCTGGGTCTCATTTAGCATTAATATTGAAGATTTAGTTTTATTTATTTTATATCCTGATATTTCCCCAAAATTCTTTATTAAATTCAACAAGGTTGGAATTGATTTTTTTAGATTCGACATAAACAAAATTATATCATCGGCGTACAGGGAGATTTTATGTTCTGTTGGTCCAACTTTAATTCCATATATTTGTGAATGTAAACGTATCGCTATCGCTAAAGGTTCAATTGCCATAGTAAACAGTAAAGGTGAAAGTGGACAGCCTTGTCGACATCCTCTATTGATTTTTATTGGTTTTGAAATATTGTTATTTGTTAGGATTTCTGCTGTAGCATTATTGTATATTATTTGAACCCATTTTATGAAATTATTTCCAAGTCCAAACCTTTGTAGGACTTCAAAAAGAAAGGGCCATTCAACTCTATCAAAGGCCTTTTCGGCGTCCAATGATAGGAGAGCTGTATCCGGTGCTTCTTTATTAAAATAGATAATATTAAATAGTCTTCTTACATTATGGAAGCCTTGTCTACCCTTTATAAAGCCATTCTGATCTTGATTAATAATATTTGGTAAAATTTCTTGTATTCGTCTTGCTAAAATTTTACAGATTATCTTAAGGTCGGCGTTTAATAGGCTTATTGGTCTCATATTTTCACATTTATTAGAGGGCTTACCTGGTTTTGGCAGCAGTATAATTAAGGCATTATTTATGTATGATGGTAAATTATTATTTTGAAATGCTTCTAAAACCATTTCCAAAAAAGGTTTTATTAATTTATTCTTAAATTTTTTATAAAGGTCAACTGGGAGACCATCTGGTCCTGCACTTTTTCCTGATTTCATATTATCAATGGCTAGCCCAACTTCTTCTTGACTAATTTTAGACTCCAATATCTCCCTGTTTTCATTTGGAATACACGGTATAGATAGTTCGTTCAAAAACCCATTTAGTTTTGTTAAATCAGGTTCATTTTTGGTATCATATAATTTTTCATAGTAATCTCTAAAGGCTCTATTAATTTCTAAAGGATCTATAACTACCTGTCCGTTACCCATAATACTGGTAATTGGTGTTTTAATTTCTAATTGTTTAATCTGCCATGCTAATAATTTTCCTGATTTTTCACCTTGTTCATAAAAAGATTGTTTCAATCTTAGAAGACTCGAGGCAGCTCTATTCGCTGATTTTTTGTCGTATTCAGCTCTCAAAATCAGTAATTCATTCTCCAACCTTGGGTCACTTCCTGCATACACTTTTTCCTGAAGACTTTTTATTTTATGTTCCAATTGGGCTCTCTCCTCTCGAGTCTTCTTAGATTTTGATCCTGTATAACTAATAATATGTCCCCTAATAAAAGCTTTGAAAGCCTCCCACTTTACACATGCTGATGTTTGTGTAGTATTGATGTCAAAGAACTCGTCTATCTGTTTTTCTATATACTTGACAAATTCCTCATCCTGAAGCCATTTATGCTGAAATTGCCATCTACCTGATTCCTTTGTCAATTTTTTATCTACATATATTAGACAACAGGGTGCATGATCAGAGATCACGATGTTATCATAAAAGCAGTTTTGAATCTTGGACCTTAATTCTGTGGAAATCAAAAAATAATCAATACGTGAGAATGTCTTGTAGGTACTGGAATAACAAGAATAGGCTTTAACTTGTGGTTTCATTTCTCTCCATATATCTAACAATCTCAATTCTTTCATAAAATGATTAATAGTCATCCTACATCCAATGTGCGTACAATCCAGTCCTGTTGATCTATCTATACCTGGATTCAATGTACAATTAAAATCCCCTGCTATTATATGTTGCCCTGTAAGTGATGATAAAATGAGAAATAAATTAGCAAAGAACTTCTGATCATCTATATTGGGACCATATAAGTTCACAAGATTTATATTTTCTAATAGCAAAGAACCTTGAATGATTACATATCTTCCAAATTTGTCTCCAATTACATTTTTCACTTGAAAAGGAACTGATTTATGTATGAGAGTCATAACTCCCCTGGCTCGGGATGAAAATGAAGAGGTGAATACACTTCCTTGCCATCTACTCCTAATTCTTTTAACATCCTCCTCTATTAGGTGAGTTTCTTGTAAAAACACAATTTTTGAACCCATGTCTTTTATTTTATTCATAACTTGTTTAAGTTTTTTTTAAATTTTGTAGACCTCTGCAATTCCATGAAGTTAAATTAAGATTAACACTTTGGTTTATGATCAATAGAGAGTTTGGGATTACCTTGCAGTGTAAACATGCTCATACAGAGAAGCAAAAACATGAGTGGTTGAACATTCATCCTACAAACTACACACAAACAAATTTCCCCTTCCCACACTTGTGGCAAACCCCCCAAAATCAAAAAAAAAATTCTGTCTCCCGATATAGCCATCGACCGTTCCACACCCACGGGGAACAGCCTAAGCCACTCCTTCTTCATCCTCCCAATCACCCTAACTCTACTGCTTTTAATGACGTAACATTAACTCTCCTCTGTAGTTTTCCAACTTAACTCCAAAATTTTTAACAACTTTGTACATCATAGTTTTTTTTTTGTTTGTTTTGTTTTTGTTTTGTTTTTTAATATATAATACAATCTATATTTTGTAAACTTACTGTTTACTTCAAGTCAGTCAGATGCCTGTGCAAATGCTTAATTATTCTACCTTATATTTTGTTCATGCTTAGCTCCCACCAGTCTCTTCTTCTTCTTTGATCTTCTTGATGAACTCCTGCGCCTCCTCTGGGGTCTTGAAGATGTGGGTTCTGCCCTCATATGTGGTCAGCAGTCTCGCAGGATAGATTACACCATGACGAATCCCAAGGTTGCGCAGCTCCTTACGTACGGGATCAAACTGCTTCCTCAATTGCTGGATTCCTGTGGCCAAATCTGGGTAGAACCGCACCTGCTGGTCCTGGTGTTTAATCTCTCCTTTAGCTCGTGCAGCGTTGAAGATCTTCATCCTGTCTCTGTTGCTAAGAAACTTCATAATTAAGGTCCTCGGAGGTCCCTTATCTCTCCGTGGGCCAATACGATGTGCTTTTTCCAGAACCACTGCTGATTGCAACTCCTCGCTGCCCAGCACCTCCGGAATCCACTTTTCCAGAAAGGAACATACGTCCCGACCTTCTGATTCCTCTGGAAGACCCACCAGCCTCAAGTTATTCTGTCTCGACCGAGATTCCAAATCCAAAATATTATCTTCCAGAGATTTTTTTTTTTTTTCCAAAGTGCGCACCTTTAATTGAAGACGGGTGACGTCATCTTCAGCACTAGCGAGACGGAGCTCCATCTGCGCCGTTCGTTCTACACAGTCACCCAAAGCTTTACCTTTTATTTATTTTATTTAATATTTATTTATACAGGGGAGGACCATTGAGGGGCAAACTCTTTTTCCAGGACGCCCAGTCCAACCACAGACTGACCTGTGGCCACTGAGCAGCTCCACTGGAGCAGCTGGGCTTCGGGGCCTCGCTCAAGGGCACCACAGTGGGGTTAATGAGGGTGGGGCAAACACTGCCACGCCATCTGTCCCACCCAGATCTGATTCTGCCCATCCAGGGATCGAGCCGGCGACCCTCCAGTCACCAGTCCACATCCCTAACCATTAGGCCACCACCGCCCCTACTATCAGAGCGTCTTAAAACTGAGAGCTTTTACTAGCGCTTGAGATTGTGCCTGCAATTGGTTCTCTTGTGATTATTTTTTTTAAACATCTCTGTCAAGCCTTTTCCGTTCCTTAGTCTAAAGAATGTGTGCTCTCCTCCTGTTTTGTCCTGCCCTTCAACCGGGCCGTGACAGTCAGGACGGTGATAAAGTGGAACACGTGCTGAAAGATGCAAAACTGGGAGAGAAGAAAGGAAGCTCAGAGGTGGAGAGAGACGACTTGAAAGGTTGCCGCTTTGTGTGTTTTCTGTTTTTTGTTAAAACGCTTTGTTTAGCTTTCCACCTGAAATATTTCACCACATGGGTGAATCATAAAAAGGCGACACTGGACTTGCTTGGACTGGCACATTTTGATTTTTTGTTTGTTATAGTACTTGTTACAGTTTCTTATAGTTTTTCTCTGAGTGGGGTTTGACTCTCAAAGAGCTTTTCTTGGTTTGTCTTTTTTTTAGCTGTAATAAATGGTGATGTTCTGTTTTTAAATTCTAATATTTTTATGTTGTAATATGTATATAAAGAAATCCAGTTTTATATATATATATACAGTGGGGCAAAAAAGTATTTAGTCAGCCACCAATTGTGCAAGTTCTCCCGCTTAAAAGATGAGAGAGGTCTCCAATTTTCATCATAGGTATACCTCAACTATGAGAGACAAAATGAGAAAAAAAAAATCCAGAAAATCACATTGAAGGATTTTTAATGAATTAATTGGTAAACTCCTCGGTAAAATAAGTATTTGGTCACCTACAAACAAGCAAGATTTCTGGCTCTCACAGACCTGTAACTTCTTCTTTAAGAGGTTCCTCTGTCCTCCACTCATTACCTGTATTAATGGCACCTGTTTGAACTTGTTATCAGTATAAAAGACACCTGTCCACAACCTCAAACAGTCAGACTCCAAACTCCACTATGGCCAAGACCATAGAGCTGTCAAATGACACCAGAAACAAAACTGTAGACCTGCACCAGGCTGGGAAGACTGAATCTGCAATAGGTAAGCAGCTTGGTGTGAAGAAATCAACTGTGGGAGCAATTATTAGAAAATGGAAGACATACAAGACCACTGATAATCTCCCTCAATCTGGGGCTACACGCAAGATCTCACCCCGTGAGGTCAAAATGATCACGAGAACGGTGAGCAAAAATCCCAGAACCACACGGGGGGACCTTGTGAATGACCTGCAGAGAGCTGGGACCAAAGTAACAAAGGCTACATCAGTAACGCACTACGCCGCCAGGGACTCAAATCCTGCAGTGCCAGATGTGTCCCCCTGCTTAAGCCAGTACATGCCGAGGCCCGTCTGAAGTTTGCTAGAGAGCATTTGGATGATCCAGAAGAGGACTGGAAGAATGTCATATGGTCAGATGAAAACAAAATAGAACTTTTTGGTAAAAACTCAACTTGTCGTGTTTGGAGGAGAAAGAACACCATACCTACTGTGAAGCATGGGAGTGGAAACATCATACTTTGGGGCTGTTTTTCTGCAAAGGGACCAGGACGACTGATCCGTGTAAAGGAAAGAATGAATGGGGCCATGTATCGTGAGATTTTGAGTGAAAACCTCTTTCCATCAGCAAGGGCATTGAAGATGAAACATGCCTGGGTCTTTCAGCATGACAATGATCCCAAACACACTGCCCGGGCAATGAAGGAGTGGCTTCGTAAGAAGCATTTCAAGGTCCTGGAGTGGCCTAGCCAGTCTCCAGATCTCAACCCCATAGAAAATCTTTGGAGGGAGTTGAAAGTCTGTGTTGCCCAGCGACAGCCCCAAAACATCACTGCTCTAGAGGAGATCTGCATGGAGGAATGGGCCAAAATACCAGCAACAGTGTGTGAAAACCTTGTGAAGACTTACAGAAAACGTTTGACCTCTGTCATTGCCAACAAAGGGTATATAACAAAGTATTGAGATGAACTTTTGTTATTGACCAAATACTTATTTTACCGAGGAATTTACCAATTAATTCATTAAAAATCCTTCAATGTGATTTTCTGGATTTTTTTTTCCTCATTTTGTCTCTCATAGTTGAGGTATACCTATGATGAAAAATGGAGACCTCTCTCATCTTTTAAGTGGGAGAACTTGCACAATTGGTGGCTGACTAAAATTGGTGGCTATAAAGAAGACCTAAATCAGGTGAAATTCATAAGAGTGGGGCAGAAAATGACCAAAAAAAAAGGTAAAACTGACAGACACAAAATCAGTATCTCCATATACAACCTAAGCTTCACTTAAGCAAAATACCCATTATTATTATTATTGGTATTGTTTTAGTAGCTTAAAAGCTTGACCTCCAAAGCATTATTGTTCAATTAAATGTGAGGTCCTTGCATTACGTAATACAGTGAGGTTGATTCAAACACACACACACACACACACACACACACACACACACACACACACACACACACACACACACACACACACACACACAGAGGACTGAAGACAGAAACTAGGAGGCACAGATGTATTATTTGGCAAAGAGGAGAATGCTGACAGACAGATGAAGAGGAGTCGTAGAGCTTCTCTCTGGACACTTCACCCACTTTCACTGCATTGTTTACACAAAAACCGTCTGTTCAGCTCAGTAACGGGGAAGGAATGAGTTAGCCGGAGGATGTCTGAGCGTGCATTAGAACGTGTGGGCAGAACTCAGAAAACTATACGCACTTTTATAAGTGTCTGAGGCTGTCATAACCACACCAGTGGCAGTAGGGGTGCGGTTGTGACCCCATCCGTCGTTTTTTTGACCGCCTGCAGAGAACAGCGAACTTGGTGCACAAATAGTGTACGCAAAATTAAACACACACTCATTTTAAGATCAAATGGTGAAAAGCGAGGGCTCCAGGAATGTTGCGGGGCTGCACCTAGTTTCATATGATTTACCCGTGGAGTAACAGTTGCTCCAAATGGAGATACTTGTCTTAAAGGAAGAAAAAAAAAAAAAGAAAGTTTTCACTATCTTCCCAGACTTGGTTGTCGACTTTCAAAAAGCGCCATTTAGAAAAGCAGACACGAGGCCGAGCGTGTTTAAATCACAATTGCATTTATTGTGCTTTTGTCCGTACCAGGGGTATAACAGCTCCTCCGTTTAGAGCTTCCGAAGGCTCTTTAGTTTATGAGATGTCTGGCTAACGACTTTTATTTGAATTCCTATGAAACCCCTTTTCAGTGCATGAAACAACTTCATAACTCGAGAATTGTATTTTTACAGCAGCATCTCTGAATGAGTCTCAGACTTTATTCCTTTACATCGTTTCACTGCGGTTTAATTAACTCAATGAGGGCTCGGTGTCCTCTGTATGATATCACCCACAGGAAACATTTCATAGTCAAAGGCACCGAATGGTTCCCCGACTGCTTAAATATCTGTCCATCCATCCACTAACCGCTCTTTCTATACACAAGTCTGTGCTGCTTCCACTCATTCTCACACATGCACCTTAGGGCTGAAGGTGTGTGCATTAAGTTTTCATTATAATAAGTAATGGAAGTGGTTCCCCACCCTTAAAATGCCATTAGCTCCTGCTTGCATCCCCACCACCACCCCCAACTCCCCTCTTTGCCCTTCCCGATCCAAAGCCAAGCACTGTGATTAGCTTTATGGAGCGAGGGCTGAAGGCAGAGAGGAAAACGCTGCAAATGATATTACTTTGAGCCTCAATAGGCATACGACACATGACATTATCATCAGATGGGATAAGAGACACAAGGGAACCTATCAAATGCTGCGATCTGCATTGCAAAAACCCTCCTCTGTGAGGTGGGATGAGCACAGCCCGGCGGGGGGGGGGGGGGGGGGCCTCCACCGTCTCGCGCCCGGGTGGGAGAATTACAGCGAGTCCCCCCCCTACTCCTTGGTGTCACGTCAGCAGTTCAGTTCAGCGGGCGAGCGCCGGGAGGCTTGACACGGAAACATGTACCTGGAATTAAATTACATGGTGACGAAGCGGTGAGCGTGCAGGCAATCATGCAGGGTGGAGAGCATGGGATGGGTCAGGTGTGTGCGTGTGTGTGTGTGTGGGGGGGGGGGGGGGGGTTGCAGCGCTGTACCAGGAGCAATTAAACTTTGAAGTGACCTTCAATCTGTCATTTCAGTTTAGGAGTTTTCCAGGTCGTGTTTGAATTTTGGGGCTCATCAAGCATGTCAATTTGACAGTGACTTTGATGGAGCTTGTCATACAAGCGAGGGCACAGCTGAGGACGCGTCAATCGCAGCTCCACATTGGCCTTGGCAGCACAATGTGGTCAGAGTAGGAAGGTAGGAACTAATTGAATGGGAAGCTGTTTTTTTCTCAAAGGGGCAGAATTTAAGGTAGCTCTCAAGTGTGAATATCTCAAAGTGTAATTATAACTTGGCCAAACTACAACAGTTTGCCATTGTTCACTTTAGATTATCTTAAATTCTCTCCCTTTAGGAAATGATAAAATGGGTTGCCGAACATTACTGCACACCCGACGACCCTGATGGATGTCACGGCCTTGGCTAGTAGGACGAGTTAGTTTGTCCATTTTGCTTTTTTTCTTTTTTCTAAAAGCAGGCTTGATGTGTTCTCGTTTTATTGATATGGATAGATATTTTTAGTACAAATAAATACAAGCTGACCCTATGTAGCTGACACAGCCGTCAGTCAACGTAACCTGTTGCCAAAAGCCTGTTCAGCGCTGCAGCCAGCAGCTACAAATGGAGCTGCTCCTGCTGGGAAAAGATGAAGCTACTTTGTTTTTTTGTGGAAATAGATTATTTTTTCCTTTGTCACGGTAAAGTACAAAAGCATATTGATGGGTTGCAAACTAAATGCGGTTGAGACCGACTGCAATCTTCAGAAGCACCTGAGAACAGCAACAAGATCCAACAAAGCTAGTGCTGTGCTGTGCTAACAACACGGTATTAGTGGATCTACGCTATCTGAACACCTGAGGCTGGATTTGAATCGCAGGTATGCATCTGGACAGTTTGTGTCCCAGCAAGAATTAAACCAACTGATTGCCAGATGCATCATTACAGACTGAAGATCTGATAACAGTCATTTTTTCAGACAGCTGAGACTGTGATCCACTGAAGCTAAAACACAATTATCTGTACCTGGATAAAGATTATTCAAAAATGGATTTGATCTCCAAAAGGAATTTAAGGGACTGGATCATGTCTCTGTCACAGCAGACATTTGGACTGTGGACAATGGACATTTTCTTTGGATCATCCATAATATAAAGGTAAGATAAACATTGACAGCTTTATGCAGTGTTGCCAACTCTCACTTTTGGAGTGACTCTCACTCTTTTCCCCTCTCTCTCACTCCACAAACCCTGTTTCTCACTCCAAAATGAGGAAATTACTGGCAATCTCATGTTGATTTTCTTCAGATTGTTCCCACAATAAGAGCTCTCAAGGCAGAATAAAGCAGACTGAACATGTTCTAAAAGCTCTGTCTGAAGCAGTCTGTTTTCAGGCTGACACTAATAAGCCAGCAACGAAATCCATTAATTAAATTATTTTGCTGTTTGCAAGATGATTTAAGTACGCATGTAAAAGAAACGTGAAAGTTACTTTTCCAAGTAACTAGTTACTTTAATCATGCAGTAACTAATAACTGTAATAAGTTACTACTTTTTAGTAACTTGCCTAAAAAGTAGTAGCCAACTGCTTGGCTTAAGGACTTTGCATTCGCTAAATAAATAAATAAATAAGTAACTTGCCCAACACTGGTCAGAGTGCAGCAGTTATTGCTTCTCATATCTTCTTTTTTCCACTGAATGTTTTGCATTGAGCCCTGCGATGGACTGGCGATCTGTCCAGGGTGGACCCTGCCTCTCACCCAAAGATGCTGGGATAGGCTCCAGCCCCCCCCCCCCCCCCCGTGACCCGAAAAGGATTAAGCAGAAGAAGATGGCTGGATGGATGTTTTGCATTGAATTATTTTTTTTTTCCAGATGGTCTGAAATGATTCAACATTCCCATGCTACCTTTTGAAAATAGATCAAAACGCACGTTTCAGTTGAGAGCACAGTGCTTCTGTTATCTTTTCCCCACATGGTTTGAAAAATATTGCATGGAATTTCACTTTTTCACAGTCTTTTCCAACCCCCTCATGATATACATTACAAACATTGTTTGAGTTGGAGAATTGAAGTTATCTATGGATTTTTTTTAACACCCCTGCCCCTTCCCCCCCCCCTCCACACACACAGTTTGTGCTAGGTTTTCCTTTGAGAATTTTCTAGGTTTGCTTACCTTTAGGCCTACGTACTGGAAGCCTAGCTAAGGGCTTAAGTTTAGTCTTTTTTTTCCTGAGACAGTAATCAGGAATCAATGAGACCAGTAATATGAGCCTTTATGGAATTACAGCAATAATAATAATGCATCAGATTTAGTATAAGGCACTTTTCAAAGACGCTTTACAATGGATGCATTACTCATTCACTCCACAGACAATGGTAAGCTACTACTGTAGCCCCAGCTGCCCTGGGGCAGACTGACGGAAACGTGGCTGCCAATCCACACCAGCGGCCTCTCCAACCACTAGAAAAACCACTCAGAAAGTGCATACCTCTGCCAAGGCTCCTTCTGTGCCTCCCGGATCACCTCCGAAATGTAATGGGTCCGTGTGTAGCCCAAGAGCCGCCTCTGCTGAAAACTGCATCAAAGTCTGTCTGTCCAGTAGTTTCGGAATATTCTTGCTGACACACTGTGAGACGGTGAGAGCCTTTGTAGAGGTATGCATTTATCAGATCATCGCCAAGATGTCATGGCTTCCTCTCCAGCCCAAGGACCACCTCTGGTGAAAATTCCATCCAAATCCATCCAGTAGTTTCTGCGTAATCCTGCTAGCAGACAAACCAACAAGAATGAAAACACCACCTCTTTGGCGGAGGTAATCATTTTCAGACGGAAAGAAGATGCCAACTGGGGACCAAAAGATTCTTCAGAGTGATGCCATAGAAGAGAATTTTTGAGTTCCACAAAGAACCTTTTTTTCCAGAAATGCCCAGCATTCTACCTCCATGTAGCTTCAGTAGGAATCAACAACTCTGTTCTGAGAAGAATCAGAGGCTATGCAAAAACCGTCCTCTGCATAAAGAGGTTCTCCAGTCCGTGATGGTTCTCCGAAGAACCACAGAGCTCTGTGTAGAACATTTATTAACCATAGAACCATTTGGGTTTTTTTCTGTCTATTGTTACTTTTCTATCTTAAAATATAATTTTACAACTCAGCAGCTCAAGAAATGCATTCTCCACATAAACCAACCAGATCTGATGGTCTGTACGGTTCTTAGTGCGTGGATATGTCATGTTTACATTAGTGTGTGAGTGCACGTGTAAGTGTTTAGGATGATACCCATGCTGGGACTTCTAATCCCTCACATGAGCAGTGGATCCATCTGAGAGTTTCCTTGCTTTGCCCATGTGAAAGAGCGCGTGCGCACATGCAGGCACGCACGCCTAATCCTTTGCACGGCGATACACGCAACATGTGTGTCTGCCCGTGTAAACATCCGTGCACGTAAGCACCCTAATCTGTTCCCCTTCCCTGGTAATTACACTGACTAACGAGCAAAGCACGGGGACCCAGGCGCACAGAGGGAGGGAGGGAGAGGGAGAAGGACAGAGGGAGGGCAAGGACGGAAGACGACGGGACAGATGGCAGAAGAGACGAGACTTTTATTTGGACCTCCATGTCTGCGCAGGGCAGAAAGTGAAGGTATGAGGGGGTAAAATACACCGCAGCTGCCCAGAGTGTGTCTATACGTGTGCGCGTGCGCGTCAGGGCCAGATGCCCACATCTAACAACCCTTCTGTGAGGAGAGCCCTGCCAGGCCACTAATCAGGCAATCCATCACCTTTCTACCTGCCACTGGCCATTACTTGTGAGCCACTCACACATGCATATGGACACGCGCGCACGCACACACGCTAGTCTGTGCACACCACAGAGGCATGTGTGAAAGAGAGAAACGGGACTCAAGAAAATGATGATAAACAAACTAATTAGCCAAAAAATTACCAGTTTGCTCCTTTCATGCTGAGGTCAGACCGTCATGCACACACTGTGGCACCCGCGCAAGCATATGCTCGCACGCATTATGGCGTAATTATACTCCAAATGTGGGCACGGGCCTCCAGCACTTGGTCTTTGCCCCCAAATATTCAGAAGCCCCTCAAACACACACACACACACACACACACACACACACACACAGAGAGAGCGGACTCACGAGGGATTATTCACAGTTCATTTGAGGAATCTCCTTGCATCACGGCGCCTTGGTGTTGTTGCAGAAGCAGGTAATGCCTCCATTAGTGTGCATTCATTCAATCATTCATTCATTCATTCCATGTGTATTCACCACTTCCCTATGTGACATTGATACGTTCCTTTGCATTTCACATGTTTTTTTTTTTTTTTTTTTTCCCCCACTGAGAGAAGGCGATGCACATAAAACGGAGTGGAGAACCAGTGATGTGTAATGAGCTTCTCAGCTGTAAAACATAGTGCGCACACACACACACACACACACACAGAGAGAGAGTAAAACCCACCTGTGTCTGTCTGGGTGTGAACGTGCGTGCTTTAGCCCGCGGCAAAGACTGCATGATATGCCGTCTGATCGCTGCTGAAGAAGCAGGAGGGATTTCATCTGGCTCTGAATGAAACACTTTTGAAACTAAAGGCAGTAGCCGGCCGCCAAAACACACTATGTGCGCGTGCACACACACACACACACACACACACACACACACACACACACACACACACACTAATCCCCTAATGCAAAAGTGAAATATTAAGTACATTCACACAGCCAGTTTGGAAATGGCACAAAACACATGTAAAGTGTCAAGAAACACTCATTGACTGAAGTCTTTGTGTTTGCAGAATTCTCATCGACTTCATTGATGCAACTCAAAGCGCCGCCATGACTACATTTAAATGCACACCAAATCTCCAATAAGCCCCATATTCTGGTTCGGGCAATCTTCCTAATATGCTGTTTACATGCACGGCAGCAGTGGGAATATTCCCATTTGCATGTTAATTAGCAAGCAGCACGAAACACTATTCATGGTGATGCCAGATTGTGTGGGACAAACAATTGACTCCATCTGTGAAAACAAGTCCAGAACAAGTTTAAAGTAATCATTACGCTATATCTTTATTGACAAAACAGTGATACACAGTAAACCTGCATAGTCTAAGTAAACACTAAATGCTAACTATAAACTAATTTAGATGAATAATTTAACCAAGCAACGAAGTCCCTCTCTATAAGGAAAAAAATGAATATAATGAAGCAAGAATAAACCTTTAAACCATTTTGCTAATTAGTTAATCTGAGACAACTGTACAGTATA
This sequence comes from Pholidichthys leucotaenia, assembly GCA_020510985.1. Taxonomy (NCBI): domain Eukaryota; kingdom Metazoa; phylum Chordata; class Actinopteri; order Cichliformes; family Pholidichthyidae; genus Pholidichthys; species Pholidichthys leucotaenia. Next base: position 31,080,219 of record CM035845.1, on the reverse strand, counting down.
GTTTCACTTTCACTTATCTAATGAATCCCGCGACAAAAACATTTTAAAACTAAAATAAATTTGTGTGAAAAACTCTAAGTTATAAAGTTTAAAACTATGATTGCTTTTTACAGTAAAGATTTTTTTGCAGCGAAGGATTAAGCGGAAGAAGATGGATGGGTGGATGGAAATTTTTTTGGACTCTTTGGGCTATCTGTCTCTGATAGGCTCTTACCGAAGGTTAGTGGAGCCGCTGGTTAAACACTGAGTGGTCTCTGTGGCTACGAAACGTGCTGTGTCCTCCTGAGAACCAGAGGAAAAAGTTTTGATTTTTCTGATAGAAGTTAAGCGTGGGGTGGTAAAGAACACAGTGCAAAGAAGACAAATTAAAGCGTGTTTTTATGAAAAAGTTACAGCATGGCCACAGTAGTGGATACTGGCACTTTGTTCTCAATCAGGAAAAAAATGTAAAAGCTGACTATGCACAGAAGCGACAAAAGGTTTTGACCTCGGATTGTTTTCCTTTTTAAACGCGGTTCATGGGCAATACAATGACTTTTTTGACATTTTTTTTATATAAAATGAAATAAAATAACATAACCCTCTTTAATGTCAAGGCAAAAATCAATTCCTAAAAACTAATGTCAAATGAATAAAAATCTATGATGTAAAATAAGTGCATTAAAAGGTACATTAATGCCATTCATAGTTTTACCTTGTTTCAGTCAGTATTATGCAGCTGCAGCTTTGGTCACAATCACAGCTCTGTGGTGATAGATGGTAATTGGGGCAGCACACCTGGAAACTTCAACTTCACTCCACTGTTCTTTGTAAAAACTGTCAGACTGCACAGCGATCAAATGTCAACAGCCCCTTTGAAGTCCAGCCACAGACTCTGTTGGACCGAGGTCTGGGCTTTCTCTGGGCCACTCCAGGACATTCACCTGTTTGTCTTTCAACCATTTCTGTTGCTTTTATCTGTGATCCATTTCTTTTGGGTCACTACCCAAAGCTCATGGCCACAGGTGAGTGTAGGAACGCAGATTGAGCTGTAAATCAACAGCTTTGCCTTGGAGCTCAGCTCCCTCCCGCAACAGACCGGCACCGCGTCCACATCCCTGCAGATGCTGCTCCAATCCGTCTGTCAGTCTCCCACTCCATCATTCCCTCACTCATATGAAAGAAAACCCAAGATACTTGAACTCCTCCACTTGGGGGAGGAGCTCAACCCCAACCCGGACCGTGGACTCGGAGGTGCTGATTCTCGCCCCGGCTGCTTGACACTCAGTAGCAAACCTTTCCATTAAGACCTGTAGGTCATTGCTCGATGAAGCCAACAGGACCAAATCATCTGCAAACAGCAGAGAGGAGATCCTGTGACCACTGAAGACTAGACTCTCCATTCCTTGGCTGCACCTAGAAATCCTGTCCATAAAAACTGAACAGGATCAGTGACAAAGGACAGCCCTGGTGCGGTCCAACTCTCACTGGGAACGAGTTTGACTGATTGTTGCCAATATGAACCAAACTCTCACTATGGTCATATAGAGACTGGATAGCTTGTAGTAACAAGCCCGATAACACTATACTCCAAAAGCACCCCTCACAAGAGACCACAGCAGAAACGGTGGAATGCTTTCTCCAAGACCACAAAAGACATGTAGACTGGACGGGCAAAGTCCCGCGAACCCTTGAGGATCCTTAAGAGGGTAAAGAGGTGGTCCGGTGAGCCACTCAAGATACCTGTGTTTCCAAATGTTGCAGCCAGTGCGGCACATTACAGTCCCAGATTTAACCAACACGAAACCTGTGCTGAGATTTGGCACTTGCGTTAAGTTTGAAGTCTGAAGACAATGCTTAGCAGTGTTAAGGCACGCAGCTGGGGTGAGATGGGGGACAGACTCCTTACTCGTCTTAAGGTAATCCTTCACAGCAGAAGCACCAAAGTTCACCTGTGCAACTTCAGCGCCTTTGACAAAAGGATCGTGGTTAGTGTGTGTGTGTGTGTGTGTGTGTGTGTGTGTGTCCAGTTGAAAATACTGCAGCTTCAAAACGACAGACACATCTGCACTATCAATGATGATATCATGGCGAGCACAAAAGCTAATCAAACAGGTTTTATTCATACAATCATCTACTCAAACGTCCCACATATGTAATGGGTATGAATTACTTTTTTTTTTTTTTTAAATATTCTGACTTTGATGTTTTTATACCACTTTTATGACTTCTGGTCAACTGTTCACTGCTGAGAATGTGATTTAACAATCGCAAATCTAAACAGGAGTTAACTTTTTGAAGACAATCGATTATTAATGTTTAAGTCAGTATTTATTCTAATTCATAACAGCTTACCTTGTATGCATAATGTACTTCTTTGTGTCTTTACCTGTGTAACAGACAAAAGTCCCTATGGGAAGACAAAAGACGCCTACGAGCACGTAAGCTTCCGAGACTTGTTCCACAGGGCTCCTGACATCAACTGCCCATCTCCGTTTGTGTGCACGTGTGTAACGGAGCGTTAAGCTGCCACCCCACTGCGTTACAGGGAGGTCGAGGCATAGCAGCACGGCATGAACACAGACACCCCCCACGGCCGCCATGCCCCTCAACAGACCTTTGCCGTCACAGGCAAAACACGCTCGCATACACGCACAAAAGTTAAAATTAGGACAGCACACAGTATAAAATAGTCTGTCTGTACCCCCAAAACGAGGGTCCAGTGCAATAACTTTGCATAACACTGTTCATTTCTTGTGAGGGGGGGGGGGGATTGTTAATACAGCTATTAAAGTTAGCATTCTGGCATGTCGGGGACACCCAGGGAACCAAGAGTAGATGTGGCATTCATTGCCATCTGCTTTCCAGCCTGACGATTAGGACACAGCCTGAGCAGCAGAAGCTAAGTTTGTGCTAATGCAATATTCTGTCTCACACACACACACACACACACACACACACACACACACACACACACACACACACACACACACACACGATGGCTTTCGATCTATGGCGTGCCTTGTCTGCCACTCTCCTGCTCACAGTACTGGACTGTAAATCACACAGATAAGCCAGGACCTATAAAGAACGAGACCTGAAGGCCTCTAGAGAACCCTCATACACACATTCACAGTCACAGGATAGATGGGTTGCCAAAAAGAGCCGGAGCAGTGAAAGCGTTTGGGAAAAAAAAAGAGACACCTGTGACATTAGTCTCAACGCTGAGAATCAATGCTGAAAGAACACGCTTGCTTTTAACATGATATAATTGCAGTAAACTCCCAACAGTGCTCATAAATCCAATTGCAGTCGGCAACACAAGCAACAAGGTGAAAACTGCCTCCAACATAATCACAGTTTTATTATATTAGATGTGCTGCTTGTTGCTCATACTAGAGAGGTTTGTGAATTGGCAGCAAACCTTGTACTACAAGTGAAACAGGTCAATAATATCAGGATGGCACACTCTATAATTTTCAATATTTGGAAGCGGAAATGATGGCATGTCTGGGCCAAGCTGTGATGTGGCCAGACAAGTTGAAAATGCGGTTTTATTGAGTGGTTAGTACCAAGCAGCACAAGCCACAATTTAGACGGGCTAAATCAGGTCCACTGGTCCAAGCCTTAATTTAGCCCAAAATAGAGATTGAAAACTAGGCTGTGTTTCCTCCATCGAGTACAGATCATATTTGACCAGAAAGCAGCTATCGTTTGAACATCTTTTCAACCAATTTGTGCTGGGAGGGGAGAGATCACTGGAGATCGATGAAATCAATGAGCACTCTTTGACCGCTCAATGATCTCATCGATCTCAGAATGGTCTCGCAGCGATTTTCCAATGAATGCCAAAATTTTCCACCTCGAAGGCAGAGATGGCTGAGAGATCAGGGAGGGATCTCAGAGTGTCAAATGAAAAACCAATAACGTTCACTGTAAGGGAGTTCACATTGGGAGACCGCTTCCCATTGATGATCTTTGAGAGATTATTTTGTACGGAGTCAAAACTTTGAGGCTGTAGAGATCACTGAAAGATCATTTAGAAGTCTGGGCAATCTCTGGGCACTCATTAAAAGATTGTTGAGAGATCTGGCCATTTTTTCATCTCACAGTAATCTCCACCCCTGTGTAAAGGGAGGCTATAGCATTAATACAACTCAGCATGTTAGTTGAATCAAATCAAATGTCCTTGAATCATGAATGCTTGAGAGAATAAGCACTAAAAGCTAATAACATTAATGTATTTAGTTGGAGCTAAGTGATACTGTTTGGTATTCTTTTGTACTCGTCAATAAAAGGCAATGCTCACAAATGAAAAAAGTTGAGGAAGGACAGTATATGGAAGGAAAAAAAGAAATAAGATTAAATGGGCACTGGGATGAATAGCATAGGGTAAAAAAGGCAGACAGAGAAGGAGACAAAAAATGACAAGCAGGGCCAATGACAGACAGGGAAAAAGCATGGATGGATCAATGGATAGATGGAGCAGGGGAGTAAAGGACAAGGAGGAGTGACCAGCCTGGACTCGGCTGCTTCGCCAGTGGGAGCAGCTTGTGTGGCAGTAGGACGACTGTCACTGCTGCCTGCCAACCGCAGCCATGCTGGCACCGCAAAGCGTCCACCTGCCAGTCATCACCGTGTTTGTTTTAAGTTGCTCCCAGGCTGATTGTTATCACCACTTGAGAAAAAGGGAGGAGGTGTAACCATGTGGCACTCGTAAATTCAAAATAAAACATGGTTACATTTGTTTCTGCAAGTGATTACATAATTCCTACTCATTTATTTGTGGCACACAATTTCTGATATTACTACTTGGGTTTAGACCTTATTTGACAAAATGTAGAAATAAGAGACGTTTCTAGGAATGGAGCCAGATAAAAGTTCGTCTTCCTGTATCTCTAAATGTAATTAACACCATGGCAGTGTCTATACTGAAATATCACCAGACACGACATAAAGAGCTGACATTCAGCAGCGCTCCTACCTGCAGAATTACTTAATGACCAGAGAACAACGTCTTGCAACGGTTACAACACGAATCCCAATAATTAGCCTGTCAGAGAGCAGAGTGGGAGTTGAGCCTGCCTGGCTGTTAGCACACAAAGCAACAGTGCACAGTGCTGTGCGTGTGTTTAACAGCGAGGGGTACCATTCTCACAGCCTGTTCTGACCGCCCTACCATCTGCGGGCATGCCGGGTGCCCACCTGTTGGCCCTCCTATGCCAGGCACTTTGACGTGGTTGCATGGTAACGGGTCTGAGAGGGCGGCTAGAAGCTGGTCAGGCCAAATGTCTCCAGCAAAGCAGTGATTTCAGCACAGATCTGGCTGCTGAAAGGGGAGACTGAAGCTTTGAAAATTGCATTTTCAGGAAACAAATAGACTTAACATTTGATGTGTGAAACTTAACACCAACCAACCATATGAGAATAAGATGAACTTAAACGTTATGCTGTGTCTCAGATATTTTTTATACTTGTTATTTTTAGTACATGGGAGTATTCCTGCAAACAAGTATAGGTACATAAATACAGTAGAGCTGCATGTATGAGCAAAATATTGATTCTTTCATTGGTGCAATATGCATATTGCAAAAGAAAGCTTGGAAAGCAATAATAGTATTTTTTTTAATATGATTATGAATTCATGCGTCACATCATTGGAGCTGCATTTACAACCACAATTTACAACCACAATTCCAATTAAGCTGAGACTGTGTAAAATGTAAAATGTAAATAAAAACATGATACAATGATTTGAAAATCCTTTGCATCCTATATTCAGATGAATACAGTACAAGGTATTTAATGTTCAAAATGAAACTTTGGAGGGATTTTTTTTTCTCATTAAACATATTTCTGATGGAGCCGTCGACCTGAGATTTTCACCAGATATCAGTAACAACCCAAGTAATCCATACATACAAAGAAATCCAGGCAACTGTGTTCACAAAACAATTTATATTTAATAAAGTGGAATGACACAGGGAATAAGTATTGAACACATGAAAGACAAGCGGTGCAAAAAGGCATAGAAAGCAAACAGCTGAAATCCGTCAGAATTTAGGAAGCCATCCCCAATTAGTGCAAATTAATTTCGGCTGGTTAAGTCCTAACTGACAGCCTTTAAAAAGGCATGTGAATATCAAATTGTCACACCACAAAGAACTCATGATGGGTAGAAGCAAAGATCTCTCTGTAGACCGCAACCTTATTGTTGCAAAACACACACTTGCTGAAATTCATTTAATATTTACAATGGTGTGAGAAAGCGTTTGCCTCCTTTCTGATTTCTCTTTTTTGTATGTTTGTCACACTTAAATGTTTCAGATCATCAAACAAGTTTAAATATTAGACAAAGATAACACAAGTAAACACAAAATGCAATTTTTAAATGAAGGTGTTTATTATTAAGGGTAAAAAAAATAAATAAATCCAACTCTACATGGCCCTGTGTGAAAAGGTGATGCCCCCCCCCCCCCCCACACACACATCTTTGGAAAGCTGAGTTCAATTTCTCTAGCCACACTCAGCCCTGATTACTGCCACACCTGTTCTCAGTCAAGAAATCACTTAAATAGGACCTGCCTGACAAAGTGAAGCAGACCAAAAGATCCTCAAAAGCTAGACATCATTGCTGTGATCCAAAGAAATTCAGGAACAAATAAGAAGCAAAGTAATTGAGATCTATCAGTCTGGAAAAAGTTATAAACAATTTCTAAAAATGTGGGACTCCAGCGAACCACAGTGAGAGCCATTATCCACAAATGGCGAAAACATGGAACAGTGGTGAACCTTCCCAGGAGTGGCCGGTCAACCAAAATTACCCCAAGAGCGCAGCAACGACTCATCCAAGAGGTCACAAAAGACCCCACAACAACATCCAAAGAACTCACTTGCCTCAGTTAAGGTCAGTGTTCATGACTCCACCATAAGAAGGAGATTGGGCAAAAATGGCCTGCATGGCACAGTTTCAAGACTAAAACCACTGCTGAGCAAAAACAACATAAAGGCTCGTCTCAGTTTTGCCAGAAAACATCTTGATGATCCCCAAAAACTTTGGGAAAAATATTCTGTAGACTGATGAGACAAAAATTGAACTTTTTGGAAGGTGTGTGTCCCATTACTTCCGGCATAAAAGTAACACGGCATTTTAGAAAAGGAACACCATACCAACAGTAAAATATGGTGGTGGTAGTGTGATGGTCTGGGGCTTTGTTGCTGCTTCAGGACCTGGATGACATAATGCACGGCTCAGGAGACGCACACACACAGGCTTAGAGTAGTTCAAAGAGTTTATTAACAGCAGGAGTGAATGAGTGCGTGTCTGCGGGATGTAAATGTGTTGGTGATGGTGTCTGCTCCAGGCACAGAGGCAGGTGACCGTACAGCCGAGCAACCCTATGGAGAGAGCACAGGGAGAGGGTGACGGGCATACACCAACACAGGAGGGATTTATGGCGAGAGAAGGACTTACTTGGTTGGTCAGGACAGCTGGCACAACAAGGGGGCGAAGCCCGGAAGACAGCCACCTGGAGAGCTCCGTACAGCAGCGAGGGTTGGGCGATGGAGTGGAGATGTCCGCCGCTGGGGAATCCACCTGTGCACAGGGGAGAAGACTGAAGAAGAGAGGTAAGCGATCTTCTTACCAAAATGGTGATGCTGAAGAGAAGTATGCTCACAACGGTGAGGGACGAAGTCTGACGGCTTCAGGCCAAGCCTCCGGGCGAGACGGCCTTTATCCCTCGCCGTTGATGATTGTCAGGTGCGTGAGCAGGTGGCGCCGCTGATGAATGGCGCGGCGTGACAGTACTCCCCCCTCTAGCAGCGCCTCCTGGCGATGGCTTATCCGGGTGCGCTCGGTGGAAGTTCGCGATGAGCGATGGGTCCAACACAAACGACGGGGGCACCCATTGTCGATGCTCGGGCCCATAGCCCTCCCAGTCCACCAAGTATTGCAACCCACGACCTCGGCGCCGGGAGTCCAGGATGGAGGAGACGGACCAGGCCGGATGGCCACCAATCATCCGGGGCGCGGGTTGCGCTGCAGGAGGAGGGCAAAGGGGGTCAGTGACTGCCAGTTTCACCTTCGACACATGGAAAGTGGGATGGATGCGGAGGGAGGGGGGAATAGCCACGCGCACAGCCACCGGGTTGATGATCCGGGTGATGGGAAAGGGACCCATGAATCGCTGTGCCAGCTTCCTCCTCTCGCCTTTTAATGTGACGTCCTGGGTAGACACATACACGAGTTGCCCAACTCTGTACGCCGGGGCAGGTCGCCTGTGCCGGTCCGCCACGGTCCTGTTGCGCTCCGCTGTGCGCAAAAGCGCATGACGCGCGGCAGCCCAGGTGGAGCGGAACTGCCTAAGGTGCGCCCTAACAGAGGGGACAGCTACCTCGCTCTCCTGCGCTGGAAACAGCGGGGGGTCGTAACCCAGGGACGCCTTGAAGGGGGACATCCCCGTTGCAGAAGAGCGGGCGGTGTTGTGGGCATACTCCACCCAGGCGAGATGGTTGCTCCAGGACGTCGGCTTGGATCTGGTAACACAGCGGAGCGCAGCCTCCAGCTCCTGATTGGTCCTTTCACACTGCCCGTTAGACTGGGGGTGATGGCCGGAGGAGAGGCTCACCTTGGCTCCGATGGCGTTACAAAAAGATCTCCAAACCTCAGATGAAAATTGGGGGCCCCGGTCCGAGACCACGTCCACCGGAATCCCGTGCAGCCTGACCACGTGTTGGACGAGGAGGCCCGCCGTCTCCAGGGCGGTAGGGAGACCTCGCAGGGGGACGAAGTGTGCCGCCTTGGAGAAACGGTCCACGATGGTCAGGACGGTGTCAAAGGAGTTGGAAACGGGGAGTCCGGTGACGAAATCCAGTGCGATGTGCGACCAGGGCCTGCCGGGGACGGGCAGAGGCTGGAGCAGACCCGCTGGGGGGGCATTTCCCGACTTGCTGGTGGCACAGATTGGGCAAGCCCGGGCGTAGCGGGCTGCATCCCTCCGCAGGCCTGGCCACCAAAAGGACCGTTGGAGGAGGCTGATCATCCGAGAGGTGCCGGGATGACAGGTGAGCCGGGAGGTGTGGAGCCAGTGGATGACCTCTCCTCGGACCGCAGATGGGACGAACAGTCTTCCCTCCGGTCCGCCGCCAGGATCAGGTTCCACCTCCTGCGTCTTCCGGATCTTGTCTTCAATGTCCCAAGAGATGGCTCCCACGACGCATGACCTGGGCAGGATAGTGTGGGGCGTCTCCTCAGCCTCCACGGGGGTGAACTGCCTAGAGAGGGCGTTTTTGGAGCCCGGCCTGAAGGTGATTGAGAAGCGGAACCTGGCGAAGAACAAAGACCAGCGCGCCTGGCGGGCATTCAGGCGCTTGGCAGATCGTAAGTATTCTAAGTTCTTGTGGTCCGTCAGGACCACAAACGGCAGGTCCGCCCCCTCTAGCCAGTGGCGCCACTCCTGTAAGGTGAGTTTAATGGCCAGGAGCTCTCTGTCCCCCACATCGTAGTTCCTCTCCGCCGGGGACAGGCGCCAGGAGAAGAAGGCGCACGGTCGCTTGGCGCCATCGTCCGGTGATCGTTGGGATAACACTGCTCCCACTCCCGTGTCCGATGCGTCCACCTCCACAATGCACTGCAGCGCGGGGTCGACCTGGCGAAGGACCCGGGAGGAGGAGAACTCCGCCTTCAGCGCCTTAAAGGCAGCATCGACCTCTTCAGTCCACCGGAACGGGACCTTCGGGGACGTGAGGCGGGTCAGCGGTCCGACGATCCAGCTGAAATTCGGGACAAAGCGGCGGTAAAAATTGGCGAAGCCAACAAACTGTTGCACCTGCTTCCGGGATGCGGGAGTAGGCCACTCCACCACCGCCTTCACCTTCTCTGGGTCTGGGAGCACCTGATCTTGGGCGATGATGAATCCCAGGAAGGATGTGGTCCTAGCGTAGAACTCGCATTTCTCAGCCTTCACGTACAGACGATTCTCCAGCAGTCTTTGGAGGACCCGCCTCACATGGACCTGGTGCTCGTCTCTGGACCTGGAGAAGATCAGAATGTCGTCCAGGTAGACGAACACGAAAAGGCCGATGAAATCCCGGAGGACGTCATTGATGAGGCGCTGAAAGACGGCAGGAGCGTTGGTCAACCCGAACGGCATGACGAGATACTCAAAGTGGCCGTTCGGGGTACGGAAGGCTGTTTTCCATTCATCTCCCTCCAGGATCCGGACGAGGTGGTAAGCGCTGCGTAGATCCAGCTTGGTAAACCAGGTCGCCCCCTGGAGGGAGTGGAAGGCAGTGTCCATGAGGGGCAGGGTGTAACGGTCCCTCTCAGTGATGTCATTAAGCGCTCGGTAGTCTATGCAGGGACGGAGGGAACCGTCCTTTTTCCCGACAAAGAAAAACCCTGCCCCCACGGGTGACGACGATGGGCGAATAATCCCAGCGCTCAGTGATTCCTTTAGGTACGTATTCATTGTCTCCCTCTCCGGCGCCGACAGGCTGTAGAGCCGACCAGATGGCAGGGGAGCCCCCTGGCGGAGATTGATGGCACAGTCATATGGTCGATGCGGGGGAAGAGACATAGCTTTCGATTTACTGAATACCATACCCAGGTCATGAAATTCCGGAGGCACCAGCGACAGGTCCGGAGGTGCTGTATCCGCCACAGGAGGAGCCGCGGACGGGGAGCAGGCAGCGGACTGAAGGCAGGTGCCCATGCAGAAGGTACTCCATGCCGACACCCCAGCTGACCTCCAGTCCAGGACAGGGTTGTGGAGGCGTAGCCAGGGGTACCCCAGGATGACGGGCGACACAGAGTTGGGCAGGACGTAAAATACCATCTCCTCCCGGTGGTTCCCTGAGATGATGACTGGGACAGGCATGGTCTGGTGAGAAACTCTCCCAAGGGAGGCACGAGAGAGATGGACCAGGGAGATGGGGTGTTTTAATGCCTGACAGCGGATGCCCAATCGGGTTGCCAGGCCTTGTGAAATGAAGCTGCCCTCTGCGCCCGAATCCACCAGTGCGTGGGTGAGGTGCCCAGTGGGATTGTGGCAGAAACGGATGGGCAGCTTTAATTGGGAGAGAGTGTCTAACCGGTTGGGATCCGCGAGGCTCCCTACAGCGATTCGCGGACCCCGCCGACTGGCTTTCCGCAGGCAACGCTCCACAGTGTGTTGGTCACCTCCGCAATACATGCAGAGGCCCAACTCACGGCGGCGTTGTTTCTCCGCAGGGGAAAGCTTGGTCCAGCCCGTCACCATCGGCCCCGACTCCTCGGGGCACGATGCTGGCGGCGCCGCCAGGGGGCGAGCTTGGAACAGGTGCGGCGAGACTCCACGAGGGCGAGAAGAAGAAGACTTCCGCCCCGAGGAGCGCTCGCGCAGCCTGTTATCCAAACTTATCGCTAAGGATGTCAGCTCCGCTAGCGTCCCAGGGATATCCCGTCCAGCCAGTTCATCCCTCAGATCATTATTGAGGCTGCGGAGGAACAGGCCACAGAGGGAGCGTTCCTCCCAGCCCAATTCCTCCGCCGCTACCCGGAAGTCGACCGAGTAGTCCGCTGCCGACCGGCCTCCCTGCTGGAGAGCGAGAAGCCGATCGACCTGGACCGTCTCGGTTTGAGAATGGTCAAAGACCTCCAGAAAGCGCCTCACGAACTGGTCATAGGTGAGGGTGGCATAACTGGGCCTCGCCATTACGGCATAGGTCCAAGTTAACGCACGCCCCTCCAGAAGATTCCCTATGTAACCAATCCGACTGTGATCCGAGGGAAAATCTCCAGGCACACGGTGGAACACGGACTCACACTGCATAATGAACCCCCGCGCTCCGCCGAGCTTACCGCTAAAGCGGTCGGGGGTTGGAATCGGTGTGAGCCGAACCGGTGCCACTGGAGCCGGCTGGACGGCCGCTGGAACGGCAGGAGCCGCGCCACCCTGACGAGCCGGGGGGAACGGCTGTTGAGGATCTAAGCGGCCCAACCGGTTAGTTAAGTTTAACAATTGATTTAGGATAACCTGCTGTTGATAAGCAATTTGATCCACTCTAGCCTCGAGAGTGGTAAACCGGTGTGCGAGCCCGCCGTCCGCCGAGCCGCTCTGCTGAAGCCGTACTGACATAATGCACGGCTCAGGAGACGCACACACACAGGCTTAGAGTAGTTCAAAGAGTTTATTAACAGCAGGAGTGAATGAGTGCGTGTCTGCGGGATGTAAATGTGTTGGTGATGGTGTCTGCTCCAGGCACAGAGGCAGGTGACCGTACAGCCGAGCAACCCTATGGAGAGAGCACAGGGAGAGGGTGACGGGCATACACCAACACAGGAGGGATTTATGGCGAGAGAAGGACTTACTTGGTTGGTCAGGACAGCTGGCACAACAAGGGGGCGAAGCCCGGAAGACAGCCACCTGGAGAGCTCCGTACAGCAGCGAGGGTTGGGCGATGGAGTGGAGATGTCCGCCGCTGGGGAATCCACCTGTGCACAGGGGAGAAGACTGAAGAAGAGAGGTAAGCGATCTTCTTACCAAAATGGTGATGCTGAAGAGAAGTATGCTCACAACGGTGAGGGACGAAGTCTGACGGCTTCAGGCCAAGCCTCCGGGCGAGACGGCCTTTATCCCTCGCCGTTGATGATTGTCAGGTGCGTGAGCAGGTGGCGCCGCTGATGAATGGCGCGGCGTGACACTGGAAGACTTGCTATGGTATATGGAACCATGAATTCTGCTGTCTACCAAAAAAATCCTGAAGGAGATTGTCCGGCCATCTGTTTGTGACCTCAAACTGAAGTGTACATGGGTTCTGCAGCAGGACAATGATCCAAAACACACCAGCAAGTCTACCTCTGAATGCCTTAAAAAAAACAAAATGAAGATTTTGGAATGGCCTAGTCAAAGTCCTGACCTGAATCCGATTGAGATGCTGTGGTATGACCTTAAAAAGGCAGTTCATGCTCACACCCTCCAATGTGGCTGAATTACAACAATTCTGCAAAGATGAGTGGGCCAAAACTCATCCACAGTGCTGTAAAAGACTCATTGCCAGTTATCACAAATGCTTGATTGCAGTTGTTGCTGTTAAGGGTGGCCCAACCAGTTATTAGGTTTAGGGGGCAATTACTTTTTCACACAGAGCCATGTAGGTTTGGATTTTTTTTCCCTTAATAATAAACACCTTCATTTAAAAACTGCATTTTGCATTTACTTGTGTTATCTTTGTCTTATATTTAAATTTGTTTGATGATCTGAACCATTTAAGTGTGACAAACATACAAAAAATGAAAAATCAGTAAGGGGCAAACACTTTCTCACACCACTGTATTAGAAAAGACATTGTTGGTAATAAGTTTCCAAGCACCTTCTGTATGGAGAAACTAGGTGCAGGCATTGCTCAGGAGTGATTTTAGCTCATTCTTCCACACAAACCGTCTTCAAATCTTGAAGTTCTGAGGGAGTCTTCTAGGAACTCTGATCTTCAGTTCATTCCATAGATTTTCAGTTGGATTCAGGTCAGGTGACTGTCTGGGACATTCTAACAGCTTTATTTTCCTTCTCTGGAGCCAGTTGAGAGTTTCCTTGGCTGTGTTTGGGATCATTGTCTTGCTGAAATGTCCACCCTTATTTCATCTTCAGCATCTTGGCAGATGGCAACGAGTTCTTATCAAGGATGTCTCTGTAAATTTGTCCATTCATCTTTCCTTCAATTACATGAAGTCTGCCTGTACCATGTGCTGAAAAACACCTCCACACCATGATGGAATGTGCAGTGTCATTTCTCCTCCAAACATGCTGTGTTGTGGAATCGAAAAAGCTCAATTTTGGTCTCATCTGACCAGACTATATTCTCCCAGTATTTTACTGGCTTGCCCAAATGTTGTGCAGCAAACTTTAAACAAACTTCACCATGCTTTTTCTTCAGCAGTGGAGTCTTGCGAGGTGAGCTGGCATATTGGTTGAGTGCATTACTTATTTTCTTTGAAACAGCAGTACCTGCTAACTCCAGGCCTTTCTGGAGCTCTCCATGAGTGGTCTTTGGCTCTTGGATGACTCTTCTGATAATTCTTTTGACTCCTCTGTCAGAAATCTTGCGAAGAGCTCCTGGTCGTGGCCGGTTTATGGTAAAATGCTGTTCTTTCCACTACAGAATAATGGCTCCAACAATGCTTACTGGAACATTCAGCAGTTTAGAAGTCCACCTGTAGCCAATGCCACTATTATGCTTTGCAACAATAAGGTTGTGAAGGTCTAGAGAGAGCTCTTTGCTTTTATCCACCATGAGTTCTTTGTGGTGTGACAATCGGACATCCACAGACCTTTTAAAAGGCTATCAGTCAGGACTTAACCAGCTGAAATTAATTTGCACTGATGGGGGATGGGATGGCTTCCTAAATTCTGATGGATTTCAGCTGGTTTTTTTGCCCGGAGGAGCGTTCCTGGGTCCCTACGTCTCGGGTCCTGGATAAAGAGATGCTCCGGGCCTATCACCAAGCTCACCCAGAAAAGCCCTCTGGACCGCGAGGAGGCGCTCCTAGAAGGGGCGGCCCTGTCATGGGCAGCGAGAGCACACCACTCCCATCCTGTCTCATATTCATCAATTCATCACGGGGCCTGAGACAGAAGACACACCTGCCCCCGCTCATCAGCCAGCGTACTAAAGGAGGCTCTCTCCGTGCATTCAACGCTGGCTCATCTGGGTATACTGCCCGTCCAAAGACAAGCAAGTATCTTCTCAACAAGTTTTGACACGCTGTCTTACCTTGTTTTCCTCTCTCCTTCAGGTTGCTGCCACTGTGCGGGTGTGTCTCGAGGACTGCGGGCACTCTCCTGCCACATCTCCATTATTCCTTGGCTTACAACCTCCACCCAGTCAGGCACCATCATCTCATTCCCCTCTCCCTACTGGTTTGTCTATTTCCTGCCGGGGTCCTCAAAACCCAAGTAAGTGGCAATTTGGCTCGCCCATTTCCCCTTACTCCGTTCCTCCACTCACAGCTCTCGTCTTCTCTCCACAAGTGGATTCCTCTGGCGAGTGACCGTTTCTGTAGCTGTGTGTTTATTTGGCAAATTAATAAACTTCCAAACGTGCCCCTTCATGTGGTTGATTTCCTGTGCTGTTGCATCGTGCACGTGAGCTGTCAGCTTATTAATCATGACAGGGGTCTCCATTGCCGTATTTTGCCCTTCATAATGCCCCACACATGTGGGACAAGTCTAGTACTTACTCTTTTACTACAAAGCCACACTGCTGTAACACATGCAGAATGTCGCTTGGCAATGTTATGGTGAATAAGCAGGGACATCCCTGAAATGACAGCATATGTTGCCTCAAAGTTTGTATGTACCATTCAGCATTAATGGTGCCTTCACTGATGTGAAAGTTGCCCATGCTATGGGCACTAACACACCCCCATACCATCACAGATGCTGGCTTTTGAGGTTTGTGCTGATAGCAATCCAGATTGTCCTTTTCCTCTTTAGCCTGGAGGACACGGCATTCATGATTTTCAACAACAATCAGAAGTGTGGACTTGTCAGACCACAGCACACCTTTCCACTTTGTGTCAGTCCATCTCAGATGAGCTCGAGCCCAGAGCAACTGGCAGCATTTCTGGGTGTTGTGGATATAGGGCATTGCATGGCAGAGTTGACCTTGGTTTTTCCCCTTCACCACGTGCTTGCTCACAGGGGATCACCTGATTGTCGGGGTCTTTCTGCAACTGTGGGGCTGTTGCCCTTCAGTTTCAACATGATATAAGATGACTGCTGCCGTGAATGTGCACTATATAAATAAAGATGAATTACTCACACACAAAACAGGTGTTCTACTGGTATTCTGTAATTTTTCAAAATTCTCTCTCTCTCACTCACTCACTCACAAATGGACATTGACATTGTTCTATTGTTGTGTAATTTTTCTGCCAATTTTAAAAACCTTTTAAAAATGTTAAAAATTTGAAAAAAGGTGAAAAATAAAAAAAAATAATTATTTCAAACATGAAATCATTCTTGTATTGATCAAAATATAATACAAATAGTTACTGACCAAAATGACAAAAATGGCACATGATCATTAATTCTAACACGGGTCATTTTTGACCAACTTATGGAAGAGTGTAGGGTCCAGTCACTCGTGCATGTAAGGCAGGGGTGTCCAATCATGTGCCATTGAGGGCCAAGACCCTGCAGGCTTTACCTCCAACCAGTGTCTTCAACAGCAGATTCCACTGAATTTCTTCCCACTGATTGCTGATAAGTGAAAACACCTGCTGAAGAGACTGGGTAGAAGAGAAAACCTGCAGGGTCTTGGCCCTCCATGGACCTTTCACAAATACCGCCATCTTTGACACATGCAAAGCAGTAAGGGATTGTTTGAGGGCATCGGAAGTTGGCTTGTGCTTGCTTATAGTATATATTTCATTTTTAGATATTATTTGTGAATATTTAGGCATTTCCAGCAGTCAAGAAGACTGATTGCTGCAGAGAAATAAGAGAAGAAAACAAAATAATGTGTGGCAGACTCAAAAGTCACATTTAGTTCTAAAGAACCATGTTCTGGCGGAGACAGGTGCTGCACAACACTGTTGGTTTGACCAGCTGATCACCATCTGAGGATTCATAAAAATAATAAAGTAGTGTGTGCCACATTAAAACTGTCATTAAAGGCAGAAGACAGATGGTGGGAACAAAATCCACGATGCGCAACACTGGGGTGAACTCAGGCTGATGGAAATAATTTAAATTTATACAGCCATGATATACGATGTAAATGAGCTCATTGGTTTGGTTACAGGCATTAGTGAAATAAGTGAATAAAGTGTTTTAAGTGTTAGTTGCCTGGTCATTTTAAAAGTATACATGTCAAACACAAGAATTTATACTTACATTTTAGAAGAGAGGAACACCCCCCCCTCCTCTCCTTCCCTCAGCTGTGCCCACAGCTGTTCTGCACAGTTCTCCTTTGATATTATTCAGAGCGGGAGTGAAAATGCTTTCATGAGTCATACAGCATTCATACAGGTAAATTTATTTATTTATTTAACCCGATATGGTGACTGTATAGTGTCACTGCAGCTGTGCTGTGAGCGCTGAGCCTGATGCGTTAGTTTACCAGTGGTGTTAACCAGAAAATCCATGATGGATACCAGTTATTAATTAGTAACACCAGACTTAGTCAAAGAAACATCTTCTTAGAATAGACAAATTTACCACAATTTATCTTTGTAGAATTAATTTACCACAATACTGACAATGGATCCGGTGACTCTCTGCACTCAGGTGCGCAAAAGAAAAAAAAAAAAAAAGATGAAAATGACATTCTCTAAAAGTTCTGAGCTTAATCACAACTGTATGAAAAATATTTAAAATTTCATAAGTTAAAAGTGTAATTCAAGTTTCTGTGTCTGATCAATTCGATTTTAGATTTTCTGCTTAAATCTGCTGTTTTGGCTGCAGCGATGTAAAGGCATATGGAACATTTATAACTACTAAAAGCTGCCTCTTTAATCTTTAGAGTAAATCGTTAAAACACTCATCTAAATCTAACACAAGGCAAACTGAGCACTGCTCAATATAAACTGAGGATATATTGCTCAATATAACCTCAATATAAGGATGCACTGCTCCATATAACATGATATGATCTGCTTTCTGGTGTCATCCAGTATCTTGTGTTGGGCTGGAGTGACTTTTGGAGTCAACCCAAGTGTGACAGCAGCAGAACACATCCTGACTAATTCATCCTTACCTTGGTTAGACAAAGGAATACCTGGATTTGAGATACGCTACTCACAAAAAGTTAGAAATATTTGGCTTTCGGGTGAAATTTATGGAAAATGTTAAAAGTTCACGCTACAGTGATATATCATGAAAGTAGGGCATTTAAGTAGAAGTATGCAATGGTGATTTCCTCATTTCAAACAATTTATTGAAACAACAGTGGTGGGTATACCACAACAAAAAATGTCAGTGTCTCAATAACTTGTCATGTGCCCTTGAGCATCAATTACAGCTTGACAACGACATCTCATGCTGTTCACAAGTCGACTTATTGTCTGCTGAGGCATGGGATTCTACTCTTCTTGAAGGGCGGCCCTCAGGTCATTGAGGTTGTGGGGTGCAGGGTTACAAGCCTCTACATGGCGACTCAGCTCGTCCCATAGATTTTCTATGGGATTCAGGTCTGGAGAAAGTGCAGGCCACTCCATTTGAGGTACCCCAGCCTCCAGCAGCAGTTCCCTATATGATGTGACTTTGATGAGCTGGAGCACTGTCGTCCATGAAGATGAAATTAGGCCTGTGTTGTTCATGCAATGGCACAATGACTGATTAATGATGTTATTCAGGTAGTATCAGCTTGTCACTATACCATTCACAAGGCATAGAGCAGTTCTGTACTGACTAGACAAACCTGCCCAGACTGTAACACCACCACCAAAGGTTCGTCTGGTGACAACAGTGACTGATGCATAGTGCTCTCCTTGACATCTCCAACATTGATGGTGGTCATCACTTCTGCCCAATGTGAATCGCCTTTTATCAGAGAACAGATCTGAGGCCCACTGGTCCCTTGTCTAGCATAAATGCTCCCTGGCCCATAAAAGACAATGACGCTTGGGCCTGCTGGCATGTTCAGGTACCCTTGCAGGTCATCTAGCACGCAGACCACGCTGATGCAAACAGTTTCGAATGGTCTGACATGACACTTGGGTGCCTCTCACCTCCCTTAAATGTGTCTGGAGTTGAGTGGCATTCATCATCTGGTTCCGCAGGGCACTGTTCACAATGAAGCAGTCATCAGCATGGGATGTGGCCAAAGCACGTCCACTTCTATGCATTTCTGTGACTCTTCCAGTCTCTCTCTCTGTTGCAACCTGCTGATGACATTCTAAGCTCAGTGGCCACTTCCCTCTGAGATCATCCTGTTTGAAGCCTCACAATGGCGAGGTACTGTTGATCAATTGTGAGGCGTTGTATTGGTCTCATGATGTCAAAATGTGAACAGCATGATGAAGAGGACTGTTTAAATATCAATTCTAACTGAACCAGAAAATTTATTGGTTGATTCATGGATCAAACACCTGTTGTGAATTTTCCCATTAAGCACCTTATTAGAGAACAGCGAGTTATGCAAAAAGTACTGAAACACTGAACAGTTGGACATGTGCATTCAAACAGTTAGAGAAGGTCAAATTAAGTTCACCTGTAAAGGTTATAGTACATTTTAGATGCATCCTGAAATTTCACCCGAAAACCGAATAGCCCTAACTTTTTGTGAGTGGTGTATATTTCTTCAATTCTGGCACTTTTTTCCTCTCAAAATCCATGATTGTAGCTGCTGCTAACAAAGAACATCAAGCCAACATCTGCCTTGTTTGCCCCCAAACAATCCCAGAATGCTTTACGGCCAGAGGTGGGTAATCCCAGGTCCAAAGAGTAAAAGTCCAATCGCATATTTGTTCCAGCCATTGACTAACCCAGCAGATTCTAATAAGCACAGATCTTGAAGAGGTGTGCTTATCAGAATCAGCTGGGCTAGTCAAGGGCTGGAACAAATATGCGATTGGACTTTTACTCTTTGGACCTGGGATTACCCACCTCTGTTTACGGCACAAGCGGCCGCCATCATGCATTTATGAAAAGGTCCATGGCACATGATTGGACACCCCTGATGTAAGGGTTAAAAATCCCATCATGAGAAATGGTTATTTATGTGTTTAATGGGGTCCCATGCACTTTGAGCCTAGTGACAATTTCTGAAGGAATTTCCATGGTAGCATTTCTGCAAGCAGATTTTTTTTTTTAAATGAAAAATACTGGTTTGCCACAACAAACAGAGCCCCGTTCACTGCCTTCTGTATCTTTGAGACAAATTCTCTTTTGATCATACTAAAGAGTTATTACATTATATTGCTCCATTTTTATTCTTATAGAATATCATAGTGAATCAGCCTTTTACAGCATCTCCACATCTCTCCATTGCACATGGATACAGTATGTATTTCAGTTCAGGCTAAAACTGACACCAATAGCATTGGCTTAGAAGAGATAAGGCCAAGGCTGCTCTTGTGCAGTGAACAACCAAGACGACAATTTCCTTGTCCACTCACAAACAAAATGAGACACCCCCCCCCCCCCTTGAATCTCCTCTTCACACACACACACACACACACACACACACAGTACATAAGCAGACAGCTGCCTGAAAATAAAATAAGATAGCGAAACAGTGGATCAATCATCCGTGAGTCCATTTTACTCAGCAGCGCCACAGGAAAATTAATTGTACTAATTGAGTAACAGAGTTCATCAAACTGGTATTCTCATTTTCCACATTCATTAGGCACTCTCTTTGTGAGTGCATCCCCGAGGTGATGCTGTATGTGTGTGTGTGTGTGTGAGAGAGAGAGAGAGCTGAGGAGAGAACAAAGTCGAAAACATTGCCAGTGGGACCGAGCTCAGAGGCATCAAGAGCAAAAAAAAAAAATTTAAACAACTCACATTTCAGTAGCCCTTTGAAAGCCTTTTCCCCAGCAAAAATCTGCAAATAGTTAAACATTTGGTTTGGGTTTTTCCCCCATATTATAAAACTAAAGAAAGAAAACACATTTGCAATTAAACACACTGTGCTACGTCATTATAATAATGAAATCAAGTAAGGATTGGTTTATGCCTATTGTCAGTTTTCTCACCAAGGATTTCACACAGTTGCACTGTGCGTGTGTGTGCGTGTGCGCGCATGGCAGCGCAAGCATTTGTGTGTGAATTGCAGCCGACTCCACAGTGAAATTACAACACTGGCAGCAAAGTAACAACACTGACAAGGGTGAAGGCGGAGATAAACACGGGTTTTCCCGCTGGTGGCTGAAAGTGTGCTCATCTACATGTGTGGGGACACGTGTTCCGGTGTGTCAGTGAGGCTTCTACATGTGTACACACTGTGGAACACGCTAATGTGCATGTTTGGGGTTTTTTTAGTCACTGGGGGTGAACTCACAGGCGTGCACACACACACTGGCACGCACTGAAGCGCCGCTGTCTGCAGCAACCATCTGTGTTGGAAACTGTGTGTACGGGAGGCGGGGGGGGGGGGGATTTATGCACACACATACTGTATATAAGACAGATACATATATACAGTAGATGTAATGTCAGGAACTTGGCTGGGGAACCCACGTGCAGATTCTGCTCATACAGAGACAGATAAATACTGGGCTGGTGTAATGAAGGACTCAGGGTTGGGCAAACGAGGAACCAGTTCAAGGAACAAGACAGGAATAAATCAGGGTAATATCTATACAGGAGCTATAGAGTGACTCTATCAGCAGGTCAACAGTCTGGCACTAAATGAGCGGGAAAAGCTGGCTTTATAAGGGAGGAGATGTTGCTGACTGGGTAACGAGGAAAGTCCAACCCCTGACCCACCTGCACCCATTGCTGAGAGTAACTGGTCTCAGCTGCTGCCACTACAGCAACTGAGACACACCTGAATCCCCTCCACGGAAGAGCAGAAGATGACTGTGAGTGGATTTAAAGGAACAGTGTCTAACAAGATGGAGGATCTTTTAGAAAAAAATTAAGAAAATTACTAATAAACCTGTTTTCAATAGTGTCGAACCATTAAGAGATGGAAAATGGTTGGATCATCTTTGCTTTAGAATAGGCCATTAATCTCTACATGTTCAGTAGGTCCTCTTGTCAAGGAGGCCACCATCTTGCATCGCCATGTAGCTCAGAAGCTGTTTGTGTTGTAATGATGAATTGGCTGTTAGAAATCAGCGGCTCCGTAGCCCAGTTTGGGCTGCAGGAAATCAGAATCAGACAAAAACTTTCTTGTCCGTTGCTAAGCAGTGGAAATCTGCCTTTAACGTGGCTCTCACAGAATAAAAATGGTGAAAGAAGAGGAAGACGGCTGGTTAGAAGACATGGAGCGAGAAGTTTTCAATTTAAATTTGATTAAAAGGTTGATCATGCATATGGGAGACAACACAAAGACAAAGATGAAAATCTAGAATAAACATCAGTATGGCCTTTCACAGATGGATGTTGTTGCTGGGTGACAAGTGACACCAAAAGTAATATGAAAATACTTTCTGCTGGAGAGGTAACGCAGCCTACGACGATAAATTCAAACTGAACAGTGTTTTTTTTTTTTTTTTAACTCAGAAAATGCTGTCATTTTGTCTAACATGGTTGTTTTCTTATGTTTATTCCTGTGGAAGGTTAACATCCATGGAATAAACGCTACCTAGTTTCTGATTTCTCTTTTTGGAGTACAACAATAAGAAATAATTTATTTCTTTTGGATGGTGTGTAATGTTGAAGTGTCTTGAAGCATTCTGACACCTGATGGCCACTGTAGTCCATCATTTAAGCAACATTACACGAGCGGGAGCATGGTATCAATGAATATAGTAACTGCAGGTGTGACACGTGATACCGTACGACCTCGAGTGTAATATTGCTTTTATAGAACAGTTCCACAAGTACAA
Source organism: Pholidichthys leucotaenia (assembly GCA_020510985.1). Classification (NCBI taxonomy): domain Eukaryota; kingdom Metazoa; phylum Chordata; class Actinopteri; order Cichliformes; family Pholidichthyidae; genus Pholidichthys; species Pholidichthys leucotaenia. The sequence continues at coordinate 31,057,757 of CM035845.1, read as the reverse complement.
TCTATTAAATGACAGCAATACTGGACAAAATATTATGATTTGTTTGTTTAACCAGTTATTTTGTGCAACTGAGAAAAAAACAGACCCTTGTAAATGTAACCAGTAACTGTTGCTAAGCACCTAAAATACATACCAATCACCTGTTGAGTTGGTACAGCAGAACGGCCAAGATTAATGCCATTGGCTCATTAACATGCTAGCGATTTGGCTTCAGCACACATCAATTACTTTTTCTTGACATTTTCAGATGAAATAAAAAGTCCATCGCCGCAAAGGTACTGTGGTTTTCTAATCGAGTCAATAAATTCAACTCAAGCATTGCCTACTTTTTGAAACAGATGTGAAATAGCTTAACGACTTTTATACAAGGGTAGACTTTGTAAACAGTTTTTTGTTTTGTTTTTTTCCAAAAGGATGGGACTTCCAGGCCACAGATGAATAATTCTTTTTAAACAGTGCCTCACTGTGGAAATTAAGGTATCCAACACAGTACTGCAATTCTCAAGTCTGCAGACTTGACAGTAAAGTACTGTTAGTAATTAACGGTTACATGAACACCTTTGAAGTAGAGTGATACATGTCCAGTGAAATGTTGGAGTGAAATTATCGTGGAATACAGTAACTCCTGTTGTACAGTACAATCATATTGCTCAGACGGAATTAACTGTTGTATGATTGCATTTAAAAGGTGAAGGGTAGGGAACAGATTTTCAGTCTAGAACCTCCTCACTAGACGTTTCCAAGTTTTACGAAGGAAATAAGAGAATAAGGAGAAATGCAAATACATTAGCGACAGGAAGATGACAGAAGCACAGATAGAAAGAGGAACAGTCTAGGGTGAAAGAAACAACTCTTTGCTTTTACAATACATATGAATATGCCTTCAATAGATTTCAACTTTCCAAACTAAACAGTGGCCAAAGCCACTCCTGCTTGTCATTCAAGCTTTGTGCATCTGAAGACAGTGTAGTAAATGTCTTCTAAAATATCACCATATGTGCACCTGCCTAAAGTTAACGGACGTGTGTGTGGCATCAACATTTCTCTACCGGCAGAGTGTTTAAATCGAGAGAATCATAGCCCTTCATATATTCTGCTGCCAATTAGACGGCAGTTCAGTCACATGGATTTCCTCTAACACGTCTCCCTCCAGCGGGTGGACAGGCCAGTGATACGGACAAGTCCACCACTGATGCTGTGATATGCTGCTCCCTTTGTCACCTGTCACTCAAAATGCCTGGCAGTGTAGCACAGATGGAGTGCAGTGGTGACTGAGGATGAGGGTTAGAGGTTTGAGAGGCAGGGCAAGGAGACAGAAGGCTCCATGAAAGAATCAAAGAATGCAAAAGACGATTGAGTTTTGGGATAGATGTCCTTTTGTGTTTGAGGGATAAGTTATCACTTTCTAATCCTGAGACCAGCAATCTAACAAATGTCTGTAATCTTTGCAGACAGTTACTCTGGAATTTTCAGTATTAAAAAAAACATAACCTTTTTGTCTGGTTTGAATAAATGAATTATTCCGAAAGCCTACAGTCAGGACAATCAGATGACCGAAGTTTGCGTTTCCACCATCAACGTAAAATGTTCTTGTTCGTTGCCAGCATGGTGGAAGAGTGGGTAGCTTTGTTGTCCCTGTGCCTGACTGGGTTTACTCTGGGCTCATTTCCACCAAAATAAGAACCAGTGCTAGTTTGGTTCTGGGCCTGGTGCCAGTGCTTAACCAGTTCAACTGTAGTGCCTCATAAGAACCAGTTGGTTTTCCACCGATATGGAGTTAGTGGGGGATTACGTCAGGGCTATGTCATTACGTAGTGTGAAGCGCCTTTATGCAACCCCACAGAATACCACAGAAGAAGTAGCAGCGCTAGCTTGTCAACAGCTTGTCAACATGAGGAGTTTGTTGTCTCTTTGTGAGCGCTGCTTTTATTATTCCAAACCTGTATTACCATCCAAAAACAGTTTTATTCTTAATTGTAGAGAATGGCGGCTACGTTTAAGGAGACCAGTAATTATCAATATTTCAGTTATCAGCCATTGTTAGATCAAGTCTGTAGCGCAAGCATTGACTACACTTTTAAACATAATATTTATGTCAGTTCTGTAATAGGTGGCGTTACGGCGCATTATGAAACGGAGGTCGCCTGTTATGTCATGCCAAAAAGTGATCAGCTGCCCAAAAAATGATCGCCAGGGGCCATATTGATATGGGTTTATATTAGCCGCTAAATATATATTTACACAGAAAAACAGTACTTAGTTAGGTATAACAAGATATATTTAACACTTATGATGCATTTTGAACCCGAAACAAACTTGATCTAGGATTAAAAGCAATTAAAATAATGCAGTCACAAGGTTACGTGGAAAAATGCATGGATTTACTGCAAATATACATGAAGATACTATATAAATACATATTCTATGTATCTCCAAACAACGAAGTTTTGCACATAAATATTGCAATCAGATAAATTCTATATGTTGTTTTCCAAACTGCAACAGTTTGGCCAACACTATAATTTTTCAGATGCGATAAAACCTCAAAACATTTAGACACATCGTAGGTGGACTGAGACCAGGCAGTCCACCTTTAACACGTGGCGCTTCTGGCTCCTGTAGATGGTGATCACTTTTTGGCACGACACCGAATTTCACCACCCAGCCGACCACACGCAGAAGTGGCTGATGAAACCCTTTTCGGACACAGGCAGACTTAACCCTGAACAACGTAACTACAACTACCGATGAGCCGTGCACGTTCGGTTGTGGAAATGGCTTTCGGCGGCTTGAAGGGACGATGGAGGTCCCTCCTGACAAGGAACGACTGCAAAGCTAAGCAAGAAAATGGTGCTCACCTGCTGCATACTTGATAATATTTGTGAGGAACATGGTGACAACTTTGGACTCCCAGACACACATGATCACAATCAGCCTCCAGTTCAACCACTAGCTGACCATGCCAGCGTAGAATGACATTAGAGCAGCTTTAATGGAGTATTTTAACAGTAGGGAGCAGTAACTTGTTTAGTGCCTGCCATGTCATTTACAAAATATAACGTGAAGTAGTTCAAAATAATTAATGAATAAAATATTCAACTGACAATCAGTCCTCAGTGTACTGTTTTAAAGTATTTATGGTGTATTTATAGGCCCATTTACAGAGTTGTTAAAGGTATACCCTTCTGTATTTGTATGTCATCTATTCTGGTTAAAGTACTGATTCCAGTTTTTATTCATGTAGGGGTAGCAAGAGACAGGCTGTAAAGTGTAAAAGTTAAGAGTACTTTCCCCAGAAATGATCTTGTCCAGAGCTGACAGAATGTCACGTGGTACGTTGTCAAAAGAATATAAACTCATTATCATTTTTGAAGCTGGCAACTTGGAACATTTTCCACAGAAAAAAATGCATAGATTTTAAGTTTGTTGCTGCTTGTTCTTTAGAAAATGTGAAAAAGTTGTCAAAAATATGAGTAAGTCCACAAATACCTGATATACTGTCCAATACCTGGAAAAAATGAACTTAAGTGCAGTAATTCAGTACTTGTACTTTCACTTCCCACCACTACAATGTTATAGTGATTTGCATTATCCTAAATAGCTTTACATTTCATGCATATGCTTGGTGTGAGGATAACAATTAATGAAGAAGCAGAAGAAAGCTTTTATTTACAAAATGTTCAAAAACTTAAGACTGCTACATATGAAATATTATGTACACACAGCCAAAAATATCAGTGCTGTGATAGTTACTTTGTTTGCAGTTCCTCAAGCACAGACACAACGTGTCCCATCAGTCCAACAAGGGTGTTGGTCCTGTCCTCCATCTTCTGGATGCTTTGCAGCAAAGTGGAGGTCAGCTGCTCCTCCCTCCTGCTCTGCTCCAGCTGTCTCTCCTCTGACCTCTCCAGGTAGTCAAGAAGGAGGTCCGTGTTTGTGTCCCGCTTCTGTTTCCCTGTTTAAAAGTACAAAAATAAGAAGCAATATAAAATAACCACACACTGAAAAATGCAGCACTTGTCAATCCAAGATTGAATCTGTCTATTCAACATTCATTTAGTGTTAGTGGCATCACAACATTCAATTCAAGTGTATAATTGGTTTAATTCACTCCCTCCTTTGTGTGAATGGGTCATGATCTGAACATATACTGTATGACCTAATCTGGTCTGATGAGAATAGGAAGTGCAGGAGGAGGAAAAGCTTGGTGCTGGTGAAGGTGAGCTGGACACCACAGTTCTGGGTGGTTCTCTCTCATCATCCAGCTGTGATAAATCTGGAAACACAAAAAAAAAGTGTTTTAGTTTGTGCAGTGTCCAACTTAAGCCTTACATTAAATATGCAGACATAGAAGGCAATTTTATTCAGTACCAATATTAGCAAAGCTTACATGTCTGATTATGAAATAGAAGAATAGGAATAGAATAGGCTTTACCGTCACTGTACAGTTGTACAGTACAATGAAACTGTAGGTGTTCCACTAGGTTGCTGCGCAATAAAGTAAGAGGATTAGATAAAATACGGTTACGCAACACACAATTAAACACAGGAGTGCAATTTTAAAAAATGGCCCAAGATTATGGAAATATTACCAAAATAGTAAAAATGACGACGTTACTAGCGTCTTTGTTAGAAAAATCTCCCATAACACAACGCAAGGCGCCCATTCATACACAGTATTGATACCACAAAAAGCGTATTTTGCGCTGGATATCTTTATTAAAAAAAGTATTCTGCAAGACGCTAAGATTTTTGTTCTCGTTTTCTCTCAAATGAGCATTTCAAGATATACAGCGACGCCACGAACGTCATTTGAGACAACAAACAGTATTGATACTCAACAAACAGCGTATTTTGCACTGGATATCTAACAAAGCATTCTGTAAGACGCTAAGATTTTTGTTCTAGTTTCTCAAACGCGCATTTCTTTATGGCGAGGAGAGACGTTCGTGATAAAAACACTGTTAGCTTGTTAGCATAGCTAACTAAAAATACTATAGGCACAAGAGTGAGTAAAAAAATATCCGCACTTTGGCCGTTACATATCAATACAAGCGACATACATTTGTCAGCAGAGACGGCCTGTTCATTTCTTTATGGCGAGGAGAAACATTTGGTCGTAGTAAAAGTACTGTTAGCTTGTTAGCATAGCTAACAGAAAATACAGTATTTTAGTATACTATATATATCCGCACTTTGGCTGTTACATATCAATACAAGCGGATATATGTATATATTTGTTAACTTTTGGCATTTTAAAGACAATACACTTACCAGTGTGTTTTGAGCAGTTTGTTGTACGGACTAATCCACGGAGTTACGATGGTCCAGCTGGCCTGTCCCCCAAAACGGTTCATCAGATGAGTGGCCCCCTCCAACTTATCTTGTACTTCTGCTCATGTCCACAGAGCCAAGAGATGTGTCTCCTCTTTGCTCCAGATCTGTTGGAGGAGGGGAAGGAGCACCGACCTGATGGTGCGTCACAATCTCGCTGTGTGACATCAGCGGCTGTGCTTCCGGAGGCTGCTACCGTTACACGGCGGGGGATGGATCAGCGACAGTCAGCTGCTGAGGGTGGCGTCCAGGAAAATGTGGCCCATGATAAATCCACTGGCCCGGGAGAACCAAGCAGTCAGCTGAGTTGTGCTGCCGGGGAAATGGAATCTGAGAACGACACTGTGTCTAATGCTGAGTCTATTGCGGCAAAATGCAATCCAAACACGAGTCTGTATTCACTGGAAGAAATAAATGCATTCCTGGACGCAACCTATAACAAAGCCATTAGGATCGCCGACTACTTCAGTGACACTGATAAATTCATTGAGTCTGTGGATGTGCTAAGAAGACAGGTTGGTCTGGACCTCCTGGATGAAAGGAAGCGTTATCGCCTCAAGAAACACCTGACAGCCCTGCGTAAAGCAGCAGGGGGAACGCCGGTCAAGTGCGCCCGGCAGGAGGACTGGATGGCGGTCATTCCTCTGCCTGTTTTACCCATTTTTGGGATATTGTTTGAACAGACTGGTAGATGACGTTTAAATGACTGTAATTGACTGTCACAGAACTGGATCTTTGAATAGGTGGACTGCAGGGACTGCTCTGTGTTGTGTGTGTGTGTGGGGGGGACATTTCAGTTTGCACTTTTTCCAATGTGACACTTGGAGGAATGATGTTGGTGTGCTTACATTTTTTTGAAGTGTGCAATAAAGGCTTTTTCACAGTCTGTTTGGTTTTGAAATCCATCGCTTGCTCGGCTGTTTGGAATGCAACATGGCGGTCAGTAATGTTTTGAAGCTGGTCAGTTAACCACGCCCATGGCTGTGGACGTAACCAACGTAAACTGGTGCTGCTGCTGGCCCAGCTAGGAGTTGGGGCCACGATAGACCCACCTTTGAGAGCCTGGGAATGGTGCTTCAGGCGGTGGAAAACCAAAGAACTGGTGCCAATCAGGCTCTGGCTCCAGTTAAGCACTGGAACCGTTTTGGTGGAAAAGGCCTATCCGAGTACTCACACTCAGTACTCTGTTATTCATACACAGTTGTGCTCAAACATTTACAGACCTCCAGGGTTTATAAACTAAGCACAAATAGCATTGATTAGTCGTGGTTCAAATGTGGTGGCCTAGTGGTAGAGCAGCCGCACTACAGCCAGGAGGTCGTTTGACTCTTTTGCTACAAGTCACAGCTTTCCTTTCTTTTCACTGTTATGCACAGTTAATACAACTTTTACTTTGCTGTCATTTTTTTCATTCTTTTACTATTAACTAAACATAAAATTGTAGTAATTCTAGCTAAAAAGTGGTCAATTAAAAACACTTAAATACACTAAGAATCCATAAGGATTTGCTTCCTTAGGAAGTACATTTCTTGCTGAATGTTAAAAAGGAAATGATCCATCCATCCATCCATCCATCTTCTTCCGCTTAATCCTTTTCGGGTCGCGGCGGGGGGGGGGGGGGGTGCTGGAGCCTATCCCAGCATCTTTGGGCGAGAGGCAGGGTCCACCCTGGACAGATCGCCAGTCCATCGCAGGGCCAACACAGAGAGACAGACAACCATTTACTCTCACAGTCATTCCTAAGGACAATTTAGAATCCCCAGTTTGATGCCAATTAACCTCAGTTCTCAGAAGTTGTCCTTGCAAACAAAAGCTGTCACTACAGTACAAATTTTCATACGTCTGAAAAAGGGAAAAAAAAAAGTTTGACAACTTAGGTTAAACTCCCCAAACTCCTCACAAGCTCAATTATACTTTTACTACTTCGTGGCTAGAACTAAACTTCTTTTAACAATTGTGATATTGTTTTGCTTCTCACCTAAAAACAAAACCTACAAGTAATACCAACCGAGAAAAAGAAGAACCATGCGACTGATTAATGCCAGTTCTAACCTCTCCTCTTTAATTTTCATCCTATTCTAATTTTATACACATTTACTGTATGGTTCCCAACTCTTCTTTTTGCCATCTTTCCTATACTGTACCCTCATCATCAGCCCCGCCTTCCTCCAGCCTATATAAGCCAAGTGGAATAATCACCTGTTATGCTCACTGACAAAACACCAAAGCTGGTGTGAAGTGCCACTAGGGTGTGAAACCTACAGTATCTATCAACCAATCTCAGGCACATGCTGTGAGAGCTCTGCTGGACACACCATTTAGCAAGCCTTGGTGAACTTCCATCATGCCAGTAATAAAGTACACACATAGCAGCACTTACATGGACACATACGTACAGTTAAGAAAAAAATGCCTTTATTTTGAAATCAGCAATATCTCTCTCTCTCTCTCTCTCTCTCTCTCTCTCTCTCTCTCTCTCTCTCTCTCTCTCTCTCTCTCTCTCTCTCTCTCACTCACACACACACACACACACACACACACTCACACACACACAGAATGGGGAAAATAAGTATTGAACACATCAACATTCTTCTCATTAAACATATTTCTGATGGAGCGATTGACAAAAGACTTTCACCAGATATCAGTAACAACCCAAGTAATCCATACATACAAAGATATCAAGGCAACTGTATTCACAAAACCAGTTATATTTAATAAAGTGGAATGACAGAGGGAATAAGTATTGAACACATGAAAAAAGGAGTGCTAAAAGGCATAGAAAGCAAAGAAACAATCTGAAATCCTTCAGAATTTAAGAAGCCATCCAATCCCCCGTCAGTGCAAATTAATTTCAGTTTGTTAAGTCCTGACTAATAGCCTTTTAAAAGGTCTATGAATGTCCAATTGTCACACCACAAAGAACTTGAAAGGGTTAATGTATAGCTAGTGCCAGAATAATAATTCTGTAGGTGATCTCCCATTATGCTCTACACATATTCCATACAAATTCTGTTTGCATGCTTATGAACGATTATGTTATGATAACCTGAGATAATAGGACTGAGACCAAAGTATAGAGCCCCTTCTTTTCTCTCTCTTAGGTCAGGTCTCTCACATTAGATACACACCCAAACTCAACACCCACGCACACCATTGATAGTACATTCTAGAATGTAGTGGCGTGTTCAGTGGATGGCCTGTTCCCGCCATAGGTAGGTTAGCCAATAAGATAGTTGCGTATAAGCCCATCCTATTGTACTGGGTTGCCCCACCCCCGAGAAGATGAATGTAACCCACACCCGGAAGTCAGGATCAGTCTGACGACATGCTCGAGGGGACAGCGTCAAACTGGTCCAGCGCTGCTTACTTTACATGTGACTTCTAAATAAATGTTGCATCTTAAAATTGAAGAAATCTCCGGTTTGTTCTTGGATCTTTCAATCAAAGAATCGGGTATTTTTCTAACAAACTCATGGTGGATAGAAGCAAAGAGCTCTCTCTAGACCTTCACAACCTTATTGTTGCAAAGCATAATAATGGCATTGGTTACAGGTGCATTTCTAAACTGCTAAATGTTCCAGTAAGCACTGTTGGAACCATTATTCTGTAGTGCAAAGAACAGCATTTTACCATAAATAGGCCACAACCAGAAGCTCCTCGCAAAATTTCTGACAGAGGAGTCAAAAGAATTATCAGAAGATTTATCCAAGAGCCAAAGACCACTCGTGGAAAGTGCCAGAAAGACCTGGAGTTAGCAGGTACTGCTGTTTCAAAGAAAACAATAAGTAATGCACTCAACCAACATGGGCTCAATGCCCGCACACCTCGCAAGACTCCATTGCTGAAGAAAAAACATGTTGAAGCTTGTTTAAAGTTTGCTGCACAACATTTGGGCAAGCCAGTAAAATGCTGGGAGAATACAGTCTGGTCAGATGAGACCAAAACTGAACTTTTTGGATGCCACAACAAACCGCATGTTTGGAGGAGAAATGACAGTGCATGTGTCATCAAGGTTAAATTAAGTTAATCCCTTCCACAGCATGTGGGACACCATGTGGTGTATGGGGCAGTGCCTATCTCTGTTTCACTGACCCTAGGCAGTGAAAGCTACAGTGGGGGGTCAGTCCTCTGGTAGCTCTATGCATAAACTTTCCTTTCCCTGTTCTATTATGCTGAGCACCAAGCTAGAATGTGGAAAGTACCATTTTTTTTATATGGTCTTTGGTATGACCTGGCTGGGATTTGAACCCACAACCTCCCAGTTGTGGGGCGGATGCTTTACCAACTAGGCCACCACTCCGGTATATCCCATCATGCTGTGGGGGTGTTTTTCAGCACATGGTACAGGCAGACTTCATATAATTGAAGGAAAGATGAATAGACAAATGTACAGAGAATCCTTGATAAAAATCTGTTGCCATCTGCCAAGATGATGAAGATGAAACGAGGGTGGACATTTTAACAAGACAATGATCACAAACACACAGCCAAGGAAACTCTCAATTGGCTCCAGACAAGGAAAATAAAGCTGCTAGAATGTTCCAGTCAGTCACCTGACCTGAATCCAATTGAAAATCTATGAAACAAAGTGAAGATCACAGTTCATAGACGACACCTACAGAACCTTCAAGATTTGAAGACAATTTGTGTGGAAGAATGGACAAAAATCACTCCTGAGCAATGCCTGTGCCTAGTTTCTCGATACAGGAGGTGTCTGGAAGCTGTTATTACCAACAAAGGCTTTTCTACAAAATATGAAATGAATTTCACCAAGTGTGTTCAATACTTATTCCCTGTGTCATTCCACTTTATTAAATATAGCTTGTTTTATGAACCCAGTTGCCTTGATTTCTTTGTATGTATGGATTACTTGGGTTGTTACTGATATCTGGAGAAAATGTCAGGTCAATGGCTCCATCAGAAATATGTTTAATGAGAAAAATGTTGACATGTTCAGTACTTATTTTCCCCGCTGTATATAGAGTGCATCCAGAAAGAATTCACAGCGCTTCTGTCATAAACCCTCCCGTGCGCGTCTCCATTGCGCACGGCGAGGGGTGAAAGGCCGAGGATTTACGCACAGGAGTTACACCACACACATTTATTAAACTTGATGACAACAGTCCCAAAAAGTGAAGACATACAAAAATACGCAAACACTTACAATGAGTGTTCCTGGGCCGGCATCGCCCAGTGAACGCATGAGGAGAAGCGATCAACCACAATTGCGTCCAAGAGCTGACATCGCTTCAATGGCGCAGGAGAACCACGGCAGAGGTGGAATGGCGAACACTTCGTGGCACACAGCATGAACAAGACTATGTGCCTGTGGGGATGGAACAGTAGTCCACCTGTTTCCCCCTAACCTTGGTTGGTTTGTGCGACTGTTATAGGCCCTGATATATCTCTGTTCACTGTTAGCGAGTGATTCGGGTTCTAAATTGGGGAGGGTCTTTATTGTGTGTGTGTTTTGGATTTTTTTTTAAGGGGGGGGGGATGTAGTGTTGTTCTTAGGATTCTTTATGGTGTGACACGGGTGATGACGTCACCCAGAGTGTAAGAGGGCTGTGCGGTAGAGGGGCGGTCTCTTCGACCACCTCTCAGCCTAACAGGAGCGTCTCTGTATCTGCAGTGAGTCGATAATAAAGTCCTGTGTAATTCACCACTCGCCTCATCATTGTTCCACGTTTTATAGCCATAACACCCTGTAGTTACAATAAAAGAACCCTGTAGTGTCCATACTTTAGGCATGTTTAATAGTTCAGCTGAACTTATGTACATGCCCTGTACATGCCCTTTTGATAAGGCCTCCCCTGGCGGATGGGGAATTAATCTTGAATACAACATACCACATCTTTGTACTAATAGAGAACAGTGCTGTCATGGCCATCTGCGAGGGACGGAAGTTGTGAAGTGAAAGTTTTGAGTATCTTCAACGAGACGTGTAAACATTTAAGACTCAAGTGTTCAACGACCGAGCCTTTGCAAAGCAGACAACCTTGTTTTCTACAGAAGGTCATGCTATTGGATTTTTTTTGGACGGTGGCGCAGTGGTTTAGCACTGTGGCAGCACAGTTTACCCTCGGCTGGGGGATCGCGGGGATCATGAGACCGTGGGCTCGATCCCAGCCCCCGACCAACAGTGAGCTGTGTGGAGCTTGCATGTTCTCCCCGTGTTGCGTGGGTTTACTCCGGGATTTCTCCGGTTTCCTCCCGCATACCAAAAACATGTAGGTTTAGGGCGCTCGCGCACACAGCGACCGGCAGCTGGTGGCTTGTCACCAGACTGCAAACCAAATCTACCTACGGGTACAAATAAGTAACAAAAAAAAAAAAAAATTGAGAATGTGACACAGTTTTGCTATCTTGGTCAGATTGTTACCTATGCGGAGGACGGATGCTTTCTCGAACACCATGTGGCCAGTGCAATAGCTAAGTTCAATGAGCTACGTAATGTGCTGACTGATTGCAGGGTATCCATGTACTGTAAACGGGATGAAAGATCGTCGAAGCTTGTGTTCAGTCTAGACTTGTCTATGGCACTCAAACGTGGTTCTCTAATGAGAGGCAAATGACCAAACTTGAAGTTTGCTGGACACAATGCCTGAGAAGTATGGTGAAAGGAGGCTGGCACTGGAAGGCTTGTGATGATGAGGAAGATGCATTTCACTTTGTTTATTCCAATGAAGATGTTTTTAAATTGACAAAGACTGTGGCCATCAAAGATTTTATCACAGTACAGTACTTCACGTGGATTGCTCATGTGTGTAGGGGCGAAAACACCAGTCTTACGAAAAAGGCTTTATCTGCATTGCCATTGAAGAAATATAGAGATCCCTGGCTGAAGATAAGCAACCTACTGGATGTAACATCTGAACAGGCAAAAAAGGTTACCCAGTCCAAATCTGAGTTCTGCAGGATCATAAACATTCATTTTGGCCTGCCCCCATAGTGACAAATGTCATCAATTGGGTAATCAACTGTATTGTACTGCTCCTGGCACTTTGGGTTCTAATTTCATAAATATCCCAAAAATAAGTGGTACTTACCTAGTACTACTTTTGCATAACTACTCGGGTGCCCACCTGAAGACCCCAGTGAAGTAAATAGCCCTACTGCCATTGGAGAACAAGGGTAAAGCAATAGAACAACAATTAAGAAGGATGCCCCCACTGAAGACATGTGCAGACATCACTATCCCCACTCAAAATCTGGACAGTGGCAACTTAGCAGGGACTGAAACATCAAGTCTTATCAGCTCAGAGATATTTACCAGAGTCCAGGCTTTCAGTTACATTCTCTGCTGTAATTACTCCAAATGTATTCAGCACTTACTGTGTTGTAACTTTTAAATTATCCCCAAATTAATTTTGGAAATTACACATGAGCAAACTGACTGAAGAATACACCCCACAACCCAGAAAGTACCAAATAATTACAGGGAAAATACAAATAAGTAAAATATTTGAAGCAAAGAGGCCAGAATCCAGGAAGCCCTGGGTAAATTACTGGGTGATTTTCGGGTAGTTACACATAAGATTACTTAAGCAATTAAACATATCTGAAGCATGGAAACTACAGGGTACTTACATAGTAGGTATTGGGTACCTACATGATAAGTATGATACCTAAATGTTAACAACATGGTACATTCATGGTTGGAAAAAGGTTTGTTACCATTTGTTATGTTTTACACTATTACTTGCACACAAAGTATTTTCATAGTACATCATGGCCTGTTTTATAATATGCTACCCTGCACTCTACTGTACTCCATCTACACCCTAAAAAATTCCACAAATGAAAGATTTCCAAATATGCAAAAAAAAAAAAAGAGGGGGAACTGAAGTGTTTGATCCTTCCAATTAAAATGAGGTTGTGAATGTATTTAAGGTGACCCACGGAGTACTGGACATGCAGAGTCCTCATGTATCTCTGCATCAAGGACACGGCGCGCCTGCCTGGTAATCCATCAGTGAATTATATTGTGACTGAAAATGATGAGGTTCGCAGCAAATGCTGGCACTAAATATTTACAAAAGCCCTATAACTGATCTGAATGAGTCGTTTGAGAGTGACTTGCGAGGTGGCACAATAGGAGAAGGAGTGACCTTGCAAGGGAGAGGGGCTGCGAGAGAAAGGCGGCGATTATGTGCTGCGTGAATGCCTCGGCTGTTGAAGAGCTGGGTTGGGGGTGGGGGTGGGGGTAGCAATTTGAGAGATGGAAGGAGGGATGAGAAATAAGAGTGTGGACAGGCATGGATGCCACAGCACATTCTCCACATTTCTACTTTTGCATGTTCCCCTCCTTCACTAATCTCCCAGGACTGGAGATGTGATGTTACTGCACAAACACAGTTGAGAACCACTCGACCGTCACTCATCTTAACTGATCCACAGCCAAGTATTTTAACCAGCATTATAAAGGTCAACATACAATATGAAGAGGCATTGCATACTGGTACATCGGGCAATTTATTTTGGGGGTCTTTCTGACAATCATTCAAATATCCATATATCTAGTGGGTTCAGCTAAGGAGAGAGTGGGTATGGTTGGTTTTCCTATGTCAGGTGTGAGCAGGTTTTCTGGAGATTGGGCTATCCACTTTTTCATGGGTAGCTGTGGCTTGTATCAAGGGAATGCATCAAGCGAGTCTGCCGTGACAAGTGCAATTCTGGTGTGTGTGTGAGCATGTTTGAGGGTCTTTGTTCGACGTGTGTGGCTGTCAAGAATATGGACAGACGCACTTGTTCTTTTATCAGTGGACCTGGTGGAGATCCGTTGGGACATATTGTCAAAATAAGAGTAGAGCAGAGAGGAAAGACGAGAGGAGAGGTAGCAAGTACTAAGATCACCTCCCACACTAACATTGCCTTTATTATTTTTTTTAAATACAAAGCACATTTGGCTTGAACACTTTAAAATGCTGGCATAAACGTTTAAAAAAAAGTATTGTTTCATTGTTTTGCCTTTCATTTTCTTCCATTGTCGATCAGAGTAAAAGCGTACTGTCAAAGATTCTTGAAAGACAAAACTATTTAGAACTAAAAAACCAATGGTGAGTCACTGGGGTAACACACTATTGAGAACTGAAGCACACAAAGAGGCTGTTGAATGTGATGTCAGTGTGTCAATGAATATTAGACATACAGTGGATATAAACAGTCTACATATCCCTCTTCAAATGCCAGGGTTTTGTGATGTAAAAAATGAGACCAAGATAAATCATTTCAAAACTTTTTCCACCATTAATGTGACCTATAACCTGTACAACCTAATTGAAAAACTAACTGAAATCTTTTAAAGGGAAAGATAAAAAAAAAAACAACTCACAATAACCTTACAATAACTGGGGATATGGCTGTGGTCAGAATTAACTAATCACATCCAAACTCATGTTAAATGGGAGTCAGCACACACCTGCCTCCATTTATAGTACCTCTGATTAACCCCAAATAAAGTTCAGCTGTTCAAGTAGGTTTTTCCGACATTTTTGTAGTCACATCTTACAGTACAAGCCATGGTCCGCAAAGAACTTCCAAAGCATCAGAGGGATCTCATTGTTCAAAGGTATCAGCCAGGAGAAGGGTACAAAAGAATTTCCAAGGCATTATATAGCGGAGAAAATATGCCACAGTGACATTACCAAGAACTGGACGCCTCTCCAAAAGTGATGAAAAGACGAGAAGAAAACTGGTCAGGGAGGCTGCCAAGAGGCCGATAGCAACATTGAAGGAGCTGCAGGAATTTCTGGCAAGTACTGGCTGTTTAGTACATGTGATAACAATCTCCCATCTTCTTCATATGTCTGGGCTATGGGGTAGGGTGGCAAGATGGAAGCCTTATCTTATGAAGAAAATCATCCAAGCCCAGCTACATTTTGCAAAAACGCCTTTGAAATTGTAGAGCATCCACCCCACAACAGATCCAAATCTCAAATCCTGGCCGGATCATACCAAAGACCATACAAAAATGGTACTTTCTGCTTTCTAGCTTAGTGCTCAGCATAATAGAATGGGGAAGGAAAGCTAACGCACAGTGCTACCAGAGGACTGACCCCCCACCGTAGCTTTCACTACTCACAGCAGCTGTGTGGCCTAGGGTTAATGAAACGGAGATAGGCACTGCCCCATACATCACATGGTGTCCCACATGCTGTGGAAGGGATTAACTAACTTAACATTTGAAATCTCCCAAATGCATGTGGGAAAATGTGTTATGGTCAGATGAAACCAAGGTTGAACTTTTTGACCATAATTCCAAAAGGTATATTTGGCACAAACACAACACTGCTCATCAACAAAAGAACACCATACAGTACCTACAGTGAAGCATGGTGGTGGCACCATCATGCTTTGGGGCTGTTTTTCTTCAGCTGGAATTAGGGCCTTAGTCAAGGTGGAGGGAATTATGAACAGTTCCAAATACCAGTCAGTGTTGGCACAAAACATTCAGGCTTCTGCTAGAAAGTTTCATCTTTCAGCATGACAGTGACCCAACATACACATCTAAATCAACAGAAGAATGGCTTCACCAGAAGAAGATTAAGGTTTTAGAATGGCCCAGCCACAGTCCAGACCTGAATCCGATCGAACATCTGTGGGGTGATCTGAAGAGGGCTGTGCACAGCAGATGCCCTTGCAATCTGACAGATTTGGAGTGTTTTTGCAAAGAAGAGTGGGCAAATATTGCCACATCAAGATGTGCCACGCTGATAGATTCCTACCCAAAAAGACCGAGTGCTGTAATAAAAGCCAAAGGTGCTGCAACAAAGTATTAGTTAAAGGGTGTGCATATTTATGCAACCAGGTTATTTAAAGTTTTTTATTTTTGATTTTTCCCCTAAAAAGATTTCAGTTTGTTTTTCAATTGTGTTGTACAAGTTATAGGTCAAATTAATGGTGGAAAAAGTTTTGAAATTATTTATCTTGGTCTCATTTTTTTTACATCACAAAAACCTGGCATTTGAACAGCGGTGTGTAACTTTTTAAATCCACTGTATGTAATACTTCTATACTGTCAGGTGCTGTTTTATACCTCCGCCAAGGGAGCAGGTAATGTTTTCAGTGGCATTGGTTGGTTTGTTGGTTGGTTTGTCTGTTACCAACATAACTCCAAAACCTATTAACAGATTTTGATGAAATTTTCAGAGAAAGTGTGTAATGGCATAGGGAACAGATGATTAGATTCTGGTGATGATCAGAGAGTGCATACCTCCACCAAGGGCTTTGTTTGTATTTGTGCAGCAGGATTACACAAAGACTACTGGATGGATTTGGATGAAATTTTCAACAGAGGTGGTTCTTGGGCTAGAGAGGAACCCATTATATTTTGGTGAGGATCCGAAGAATGCATACCTCCACCAAGGCTCTTCCCACAGAGTGTTAGCAACAATACTCCAAAACTAATGGACAGACTTTGATGCCATTTTCACAAGTGGCTCTAAGCCTACACACAAGCCCATTACATTCTGGAGGTGATCCATGAGAGACGGAAGGCACCTTGGCAGAGGTATGCACTCTCTGAGTGCTTTTCTAGTTTATCTTTGTTTTCAACAACAATAACAGGCATGGACTGTCATGTACTGAGTTTAGAATTGTCCCCAAACTCAGTTTCATGACTTTCCTGTATATTCATATTTATCTGCCATATTGTTATTCCTGTGAGTTCTATACCACCTTCTGTTTTCCTTGTGTTCATCATCATCTGTTACCTGTATTTAGGTTCTGTTTGCCATTCCTTTGTTGTGTCTTATTTCTGCAGTTGTTGATATGTATTATTTAGGATGTCATTTTATTTTGTTTCCTCCTGTGTTCCCCTTCTCACTATTGACAGCTGTCAGGGTTGTGCAGCCTCGCGTGGGCGTGCCCTGCCGCCTGTCAAACTGCCAGCCGCTCCTCCCTCACCTGTCATCACCATCAGCCACACTCCATCATTATTATTATCAGCTGTTTTCAATTGTTAGTTGTTACTGTCTTCCCTTACTCAGGTCAGCCCACATCTGCCACTGTTTGTAATCAGTTTGATCCCTATTTAAGGGAGATTGTGTTTCATATTCTTTGTCGCTGTCTCACCCTTGAAGGAACGATCTTCCTTGTCTCTGCCAGAGCCCAATCTCAAGCTGGCATGCCTCATTAGTAAGTGCCTTCTTGTTATTTCACCGTTGGTTCTCCTTATGCACTTTGTTTGCCATTTCTGTCAATAAACTCCACTAACACGCAGCCAGCGCCTGGGTTGTTTTTTCCCTCCGTCCGCTTCTACGCGGCGCACATGACATGGACATTTATTATCACAGTAGCAGCAGGTGAGTTGTTACCTATTGATAGAATAATATACCTATTGATAGAATAATTTTGTATTCTTTATCTTTGGTACCTCAGAGTCTGGGTGAAATGTGTACAAGGTTGACCAGCTGGACATTTATCTTGTTGTTCTCATGTGAACGTTCTGTGCTGTTATGATTATGTTTGAGGAGGGAGACAGTTTGGAAGAACCAGCCTGGACCAGATACTCTCTCATGGACAGTTTTGAGATAAAAGGATGATTAAAGACTGAAAGTTGTGTAAATGATTAAGAGCAAATTCCAGATTTCCGGATGTGCCGGAAGAATTCAAGTTAGAAACCGTGGGTCAGGAGGTACTTAGTTCCTTGTTCTCTTTGGTGGGAGTTGCTACGAATACCTTATGGATTGAAAAAAAAATAGTTATAGACTACACTCATTTGTGAATTTTTCTGTCTGCTTTTTTCTGGTATAAATGAGGAGTTAACAGCTCTTAGCCTTATGTTGGCCCAAAATAGGATGTTTCTTGATCAAATAACTGCCGCCCGAGGGTGTGTGTGTGTGTGTGTAATTGTGGGAGATTATTGTTGTACTTTTATCCCTGAAAATGATGCAGATGGTCACGTGATTGCCTCAGCCATAAAGCATTTGATTGCTTTGCGGGCTGCCATAGCCAAGCACAATGTCACTGATGAACATACCTGGTTAAGCTGGTTATTCTCTTCATGGAGAGGTCTCATCATGAACTTATTAATGATTTTTGTGGTAATATTGCTGGTCTTTTCTTGTGTCATTCACTGCATCCGTAATATGATGATGAGACTTGTGTTTGTTAATTTAGTGATGTACCATGGAGCAGTTGCAAAGGATGATGGGGATGATGAACAGTGTGAGCCCAAAGTGTCTCTCCATGACCCAAGTACAGATTAAAAGTATGACTGACATGCAGAAAAACCGAAAGAAGTTGCATGATCATGATTTGAAGTTAAAATGTACTAAATACATTTCTGAAGTTTGAAACATTATTTTATTTTCTACTTAATTTTATGTTACTTTTATTTCTGTTTTTATATTTTGTTATTATTTTTGTTTTATTTTCATCTTTTATGTTTTGTTTTTATACAAGCTGCAATGACATATGCACCAATGACACATATGTCCTTACTATCATCTTTACTTTAAAATCATTTGATTTTAATGTTTTTTATCATTAATTACTTTTACCATTAATTAATAAGTTTTACTGTTCTATATTTCCTCCTAAAGGACTAAATGTTAGCCGGCGCCTTGGGCAGCAGGGTTGATGGTGGACTTTCCCCGTCACTAACTAGTTAGGGCCTGTTGCACATCAATGCACTGGAGCTTAGCATAGCTGCCAGATGGGGTTTTAGATGCCATAACTTATCACTTTTCATTTATGATGCCTTGCATGGCATCGGGGGGGGGGGGAAATGATAGAATAATTTTGTATTCTTTATCTTTGGTACCTCAGAGTCTGGGTGAAATGTGTATAAGGTTGACCAGCTGGACATTTATCTTGTTGTTCTCATGTGAACGTTCTGTGCTGTTATGTTTATGTCTGAGGAGGGAGACAGTTTGTAAGAACAAGCCTGGACCAGATATTCTCTCATGGACAGTTTAGAGATAACAGGATGCTTAAAGACTGAAAGTTGTGTATATGATTAAGAGCAATTTCCGGAGGCGACTCTGAGTGTATCACTTATTGTTCTCCACTGATCAGTGCAAATTAAATTTACTGAAACTTTAATCCTGCCTGATTCTTTGACTACTGGTTGAAGAGAATTTTTTCCAACACCTATACTACAGCATGATGCTAACACCAGAGTCTGTATTGGTGGTACGCTGAGCTGCATCCAAATTCAGTACTATGTATGAAAGATGGATAAAGCATAAGATACTACTGACTGGAGCAACTCTCAAAAACAATAAAAGTCATCAGTTGAAATGTTGAAACATCAAAAACATAGTGATGCAGGTACTTCTTAATATTGTTAAATTTGTACATTTCTATTTCTTGATGAACATGTAAATAAAAAATAATAAATAGTTTAAAAATAACAAGTAATAATAAGTATTGCCCATCGGCATTTGCCTTTAGAGGAACATTGTAGTTTCTTAGAACTACCTTCTTTCTAATGGCCTACAGACCATGACTTTTTGATTGCAAAAAGAAGTCTGACTTTAAAAGCAACCTGTATGGGAGCACGGTGGCAGCACGGTGGTGCAGTGGTTAGCACTGTGGCAGCACAGCAAGAAGGTCACGGGATCGATTCCACCCCTGACCATCATGGGTTTGATCCCACCCCCAGACCATCGGTGACCCTTCTGTGTGGAGTTTGCATGTTCTCCCCGTGTCTGTGTGGGTTTACTCCAGGTACTCCGGTTTCCTCTCACAGGCCAAAGACATGCAGGTTAGGTTAATTGGCATCAACTGGGGATTCTAAATTGTCCTTAGGTATGAATGTGAGAGTGAATGGTTGTCTGTCTCTCTGTGTTGGCCCTGTGATGGACTGGCAATCTGTCCAGGGTGTACCCTGCCTCTCACCCAAAGATGCTGGGATAGGCCCCACCCCCCCATCCCCATCCACCCCACGACCTGAAAGGATTAAATGGTAGAAGATGGACTGATGGATATATGGGAAAAATCATCTCAGTCATATCTCAGTAACATATTGGGCCTTATTATAGCAGTGCAGTCCAGAATCAGTTGTCTGAGACATGGGGTGTGTTTATGGGCGTTTACAAGTTAATTTCACAATTAACTAGCTTAACTGTCTTTGCTCTAATTCAGGGGCACAACAGCGAGAGCTTGATACTAATATGACAGCTTTTAAAAAAGAGAACAAATCTATTTTGTGCTAAGGACAATGTGGGCCCGTTCACAAAGTGAAAATGTGTTTAAGACCAAGGAACTTTAAAGGAGCTTTCTAACCTCCTTCTCCGCAACCCTGCTGACACAGGGCAGGGGAGACTTGATCATAATTGCGCAGTAACTTCAGCCAAACTTCTCTTTTAAACTGAGAAAGAGTGAGTCATTCATCTCGGCCAAGGTCCGTTAATCTCCTCTGTTGAATACAAAATTGTTGAGTTTTAACTGAAAACAACTGTCTGAATACTTTGATTTTGAATCATTCTTTTAAAAGAATGACAGTGAATGCGGTTAAAAACTTTTAAAAAATGTCCTAATTAGATAATGATGAATATTGGTTTCGTGAGTGCTTGCTGCCTCCTCTCCAGCCATGGTGATAGCTCTTTTCCCGGTAGGACAGACTGATAAAGCTTTTGTTTCTCTTTTTTTTTTCCTTTTTTTTTCCCCTGGTAAAGCTGCGGTTGGGTAATTACATTCCAAAGAGGACAATCCGCTGAATCATAAGCCCAGGTACCATTTTTTTTCTCTGTGTCGTGAAAAGCAGAAAGTTTGGATTATACTGTTTTCATTTAACAGAAAACAGTGGCTGAGTGTGTTTTTCATTAATCGGGAACCGTGCACATGAACACAAGATACGATGATGTGATATGATGACAGACACATAGATTAGTATGTGGACAGAATACTTTGTCACAGAAGGCAGATTTATCATATAAAATCTTCAGACTGACAGCATCCCACTACACCTCCCCCATGTACTGCATCTACACTGGAAAGCACTCACACTTCTTCATTCATTTCCCTAACAAAATTATCCATTAATGCCTAATCATTAGACTACTGTATACCCCAATGATAAGTTCACAATTAAAATGAAATTGTGGATGGAATAATAATTAAATATAATTTATTAAATGACAGGTGATTATATTCTAACTATTACAATCTGTCGATTAAAATCCCAGTGCATGCTGTGCTTCTCATGTACTTCTGTCAGTGGAGCTGTGTGATTTCAAAACACACTGTTGAAATAGCATTAACAGTGCGCTTTTGACAATAGACCTCCTTTTTCCTGATCAAAAGCGTATTGTCATAAAATGCACCAAAATACAGATGTGCACAAGATTGCACACTGCCACACCTCTTTTAAATGAGTGCCATTCCTCCAAGCGCAAAGCCGGTGCGCTGTCTACTGGTGATTAGATGGCATGACACAAAACATAAAAAAACAGACAATGCACTGACAGAAACTAACAAAAGCACTGACTGATTGATTTCACTGAAAAATTGAACATTTTTCATCAAATGCTGCAACTGTAGTACAATTAAGGGTGTGGCTACTTTAGTTGTTATAGTTGTTATAGAGTTATGATTAAAATGCTCAAGTAAAGACTTAAAAACATATCCCACAAGCCAAAGAGTGAAGTTCATATCGCCCAAGCCCTTGTTTTTCAATAAGGGATCTTCGGACTTCATAGGGTCCTTAAGACAATATTTAGGTGTCCTCGGGAAATTGTCTATTTCCACTTCTTAATTGGTCCAAAAATTGGAAACGTCATGATTAATAACTGAAGGACCCAAGTCTGAGATCAACCACAAGAGGGAGACAGAGACCGTATAGTTTTGACAGAATTTTATTTCTGATTTCAGGTACAAATCCCAAGCATTCGCCCTCACCACCGGGAAGCGGCCTGAAGGAAAACAGGAAGACAATAAGTTTGGTTTACTAATCACAATGGACAATTTGGATATGGGGCAATGGCTTATGCGTTGGACGAGCTGTACCCAGTGGGTGAGGGGAATTCCTGGGCTTGGCATTCGTGTGTGCAAACAAAATCCTTTCCATGATGCAATGAGAGGAGTGAACGAGATGCAAGGTCCGAGCAGGCGATGGCAAGGTGGGAACAGGTGAGCATGCGAGACCAGGGCATCCTTACTGACAGCAAGGCGCCGCAGTTTTACCTGAGGCAGAGCAAAGAGGGTTATCCAGAGGCAAAAACTAAGACTTTCTAAGCAAGATTCCCTAAAGCTTGACTTCATTGGCAGCTTTACCAAATCGATCCCACGCCAAACTACTCTCCACCACTCCTACTTATATTCCAGGGTAAATGGAAGAAGGTGGAGATGATTACGCCGGTGTCAGTAATTAGGATCGCCCTGGTCTGCAATGAGAGAGATGTTAAGATAATCTCACCTGACACCACCAGAGGGCTTGCTCACTGAACACCACAGTAAACAATTTACCCTTGTTGTCCATAGTGGCTATTCCATGTCAGTAGGTGGCAGTATGAATGCAATAATAAAGGTGATCTTCTTCTTCTTCTTGTGCTTTACAGAGATTAATGACCTTAAGATGTGCTAGAGGTCTCGGTCTTCTTCTTCTTTGGCTGCTCCCTTTAGGAAGCTCCACAGCGGATCATCCATCTTCATCTCATCCTATCCTTTGCATCTTCCTCTGTAACATCAACCCTCTCCATGTCCTCCTTCACTATATCCATGAATCTTCTCTGAGGTCTTCCTCTTTTCCTCCTGCCTGGCAGCTCCATCTTCAACGTCCTTTGTCCAATATATCCACTATCCCTCCTCTGCACATGTCCAAACCATCTCAGCCTTGCCTCTCTTTGTCTCCAAACCGCTCAACCTGAGTTGTCCCTCTGATATACTCATTTCTAATGTTGTCCTTCCTAGTCACTCCCAGTGAAAATCTTAGTATCTTCAACTCTGCCACCTCCAGCTCCACCTCCTGTCTTGAGCCGATCCCTGATGTAATCCCACCCCCACCTTGGATCCATCCGTCACTCCTACAGCGCACTTCACCCCCGTCTTGCTGTCCTCATACATGTCCTGCACTGCCCTCACATACACGTACTTCTTTGCCGCTCCTGACTTTCTCACACAGTACCACACTTCCTCTCTTAGCACCCTATTATATGCTTTCTCTAGATCCACAAAGACAGTGCAACTCCTTCTCACCTTCTCTACAATTCTGCATCAGTACTCTTAGAACAAACATTGCATCTGTAGTACTCTTTCTTGGCATAAAACCATACTGCTGCTCACTGATTGTCACCTCTCCTCTTAACCTGGCTTCAACAACTCTTTCCCATATCTTCATCGTGTGATCAACTTTATGCCTCTGTAGTTACTACAGCTCTGAGCATCACCTTTGTTCTTGAAAATTGGTACCAAAACACTTCTTCTCCACTCCTCAGTCATCCTCTCACTCTCCAAGATTGTGTTAAACAATATGGTTAAAAAGTCCACTGCCATCTCTCCGAAGTATCTCCATACCTCTACTGGCATGTCATCTGGACCAACCGCCTTCCCATTCTTCATCTTCTCCAAAGCTGCCCTCATTTCCGCATTGCTAATCCTTGGGACTTCCTTGTTCACCACCTTTCCTTCATCCATCCTGCCCTCTTTTTCATTTTCTTTGTTCATCTAGTCACCGAGACCTCAAACATGCTAGAGGTCTCTGTGACTAGATGAAAAACAGCAATGGATAAATATTGAACTGGGCCCTGTACAGATGGAGACGCCATGGTCGGGCACACCAAAGGCTTTGTTGGTAGAGTGAAAGACACCCAGGTGTTGTTGATATGCACTGTTTTTTGAAACACAAGGTGCTCATTGCCAAGACTTTACCAGCAGACCTAGCTCCTATGTTGTATGATGTGAGGATGGTAAGACCTCTGAAAAGCCACATGTTTGCATCTTTATTTGAGGAAATGGGAGCAGAAAAAACCTTACTGCTTCATATCGAGGTCCATTGGTTGTCACGTGACACAATGTTGGCCCATGTGTGGGAGCTCCGAGAGGAACTCTAAGTGTTTTTGACTAATGAGAAGCACAATAACACAAAGCTGCTCGCAAGTGATGAGTGGTGTGCAAGGCTAGTATTCAGGGTAATTAATTAAACACAATTGGCTGTAAAGTTGCTCTGTAACATTTCAGAATGATTTTATTGCACTACAACACCACAGAAAACAAAGTACTGCCCAGTTTATTTGAGAAATTAGTCTGAATAAATTTGGCTATAAACTGAAATATTGGGTCGCAGCTAAACGTGCTATATGACACGTTACACTTTTGGATTAAAATAAATGAACAGCTCCGTATTGGTCATGTTAAGTGCTTTCAGAGATGCCATATAAATGATTTACTTCTCACTGTGTGGATTCTTCAAGTCTTGTTTACTAAGCTGGCCTGGAAGAGGGCACTTTCCCTCCAATTAAAACCAATGATTTAAAACTATTTTCCGTGGCAAGACGACTTGCAGATGCAGAGGAACAAAAAAACGTAAGTTCATATCACAACGGCTTTCCTGAGATGGAGGGTAGTACAGGGGATCACTATGACTCTATTACAGTGAGCAAATGTGCATGTGATGACCTCCAGTGTTTTCTAGAAGTTACTTTTTGGCTGCAGCATATGATATGTGTCAGAATCGGAAATAAGGCACCAATCACCTGCTGTGAGTTTGCACATTTATTGATAAAGAATACAAATAGAAGCCACGAAGGATAACTACAAAAGACACAAAATAACCACGAAGGGTAACTTAAAAGTTGACAGGCGAGGCTGAGAACACAGCAGAAATAAACAGTAATCAAATGGGATTCCTGTCTAAGCACAGGGAAGGTCGTTGTGAGGAAAGAATCATCCAAGCGACCTTAAATAGGCAGTTGGGGAGGAACCAGAATGTGGAACAGCTGTGGATGCCTAAGTGAGAACATAACCAAAAGGACCAAACAGCTGTGACAACCCGTGAAAAGATTTGACAAAAGGAAGTGCATACGGTGCTGAAATAAAAGAACAGAACAAAATAAAAGAACAGAAGAAAACAGTGGAGACGGACAAAATAAAAGCACAACCCAAGAACAAATACATATACAGAAAATTACCAGAAAAACCTTAAGATCTGAGCACGGCTCTGACCTGCGCTCTGAATCACGATAATATGAGTGTTCTATAAAACTACATTCTAGCATGGGAACCCCTTCTTCAGGTAAGATGTTGTGCTTAACTTAATATATCAACTTTTATGTGTGGACCGTGCTCATCAGTGACCATGTTGACATGGCCACGAATAAACCGATTATATAATCAGCTTTCTGGAGTTACCTGATTATTCAAACTATCATGTAAACAGAGTAATCCGATTACCTTTATCAGTTAAAAGCCATTATCGGTTTATGAAAAAATGGATTAACACACCTAGGGGCAGATTTACTAAGGCAGCACAAATTAGTAAGTGCATAATTTAGACAGAGCGCCTAAGGGAGTGGCCAATTTTTGCCAGTGATCTACTAACAACACGCAAAATTCTGAACACAGATGCAGACACTTCATTTCAATAATCACCACGTATCCACCAAGAGCACCGCAAAATTGCACACAGGCACACCTGAGGAAGTGAGTCATCAACACAGGCACAGGTAATTTGGAGCAGCATAATATAGTTTTTTGTTTGTTTGTTTGTTTTTTTAGCTTTTTTTAAGCTTTTGTTTAAGCATAAACCCCAGTAAAATTTTTATTTTTGTTCGTCATATTTCAAAGTTTTGATTTTCATTTCACATGGCATACTCCTTTGTTTAATATGTATAAATTTAGTATTTGTATATAATTTAAAAAAGGACTACTCATGAATAAGTTGATTATTGACCAACGTGTTTATTTTTTTTAACACAAGAACCGTTAAGCTGGTCTGATGGAGATGCTGGGGTTTATTATGTGAACAGGTCTCCCAGTCCATGACTTTTCATAAATATGTGTTTTATGTTTTCTGAAGTCTAGAATGTAATAGAATTAAACACACACGATTTCACTTATTCCTTGGACTACCACAGCAGAGACTGTCATTGAGTTACTACGATGTTACAATTTCACAGACGTTTATGGATCTGTGCTCCTTTTGTCCACTCCAGGTAGGAAAGGCTATCCTATTTTATGGATACAAATTCATTGCTGATGAAAGCTTTTTAATGTCCTGGTGTGCCATCCTATGTACCATCTCTGAATGTTTGCTTTTATTCTTGTTCTTAATCCTATTTGTGTAGCACTTTGAGATTTTGTCCTGAAATGTAAAGTGCAGTATAAATTAAACAAATTATTACTACTATTGGTAGTAGTAGTAGTAGGCTATACATAAAAAACAAATGAAATTTAAAAAATCCTCTGATGGCTTATGTCCAGTTTAGCACAACACCAATCTCTGTGAGATTGTTTCTGTTCATACAGTATCTCACAGAAGTGGGTACACCCCTCACATTTTTGTAAATATTTTATTGTCTTTTAATGGGACAACACTGAAGATATGACACTTTGATACAATATAAAGTAGTCAGTGTACAGCTTGTATAACAGTGTAAATTTGCTGTCCCCTCAAAATAACACACAGCCATTAATGTCTAAACCGCTGGCAACAAAACTGAGTACACCCCTAAGTGAAAATGTCCAAATTGGGCCCAATTAGCCATTTTCCCTCCCCGGTGTCATGTGAGTCATTAGTGTTACAAGGTCTCAGGTGTGAATGGGGAGCAGGTGTGTTAAATTTGGTGTTATCGCTCTCACACGCTCTCATACTGGTCACTGGAAGTTCAACATGGCACCTCAAGGCAAAGAACTCTCTGAGGATTTGAAAAAAAGAATTGTTGCTCTACATAAAGATGGCCTAGGCTATAAGAACAATGCCAACACCCTGAAACTGAGCTGCAGCACAGTAGCCAAGACCATACAGCAGTTTAACAGGCCAGGTTCCACTCAGAACAGGCCTCGCCATGGTCGACCAAAGAAGTTGAGTGCACATACTCAGCGTCATTTCCAGAAGTTGTCTTTTGAAAATAGACGTATGAGTGCTACCAGCATTGCTGCAGAGCTTGAAGGAGTGTGTGTGTGTGTGTGTGTGTGTGTGTGTGTGTGTGGGTGGGAGGAGGGGTCAGCCTGTCAGTGCTCAGACCATACGTCGCACAATGTATCAAATTGGTCTGCATGGCTCTTGTCCCAGAAGGAAGCCCCTTTTAAAGATGATGCACAACAAAGCCCACAAACAGTTTGCTGAAGACAAGCAGACTAAGGACATAGATTACTGGAACCATGTCCTGTGGTCTCATGAGACCAAGATAAACTTATTTGGTTCAGATGGTGTCAAGCGTGTGTGGCGGCAACTAGGTGAGGAGTACAAAGACAAGTGTGTCTTGTCTACAGTCAAGCATGGTGGTGGGAGTGTCATGGTTTGGGGCTGCATGAGTGCTGCCGGCACTGGAGAGCTACAGTTCATTGAGGGAAACATGAATGCCATCATGTACTGTGACATACTGAAGCAGAGCATGATCCCCTCCCTTCAGAAACTGGGCCGCAGGGCAGTTTTCCATCATGATAATGACCCCAAACACACCTCCAAGACAACCACTGCATTGCTAAAGAAACTGAGGGTAAAGGTGATGGACTGGCCAAGTATATCTCCAGACCTAAACCCTATTGAGCATCTGTGGGGCATCCTCAAACGGAAGGTGGGGGAGCGCAGGGTCTCTAACATCCACCAGCTCCGTGATGTTGTCATGGAGGAGTGGAAGAGGATTCCAGTGGCAACCTGTGAAGCTCTAGTGAACTCCATGCCCAAGAGAATTAAGGCAGTGCTGGAAAATAATGGTGACCACACAAAATATTGACACTTTGGGCACAATTTGGACATTTTCACTTAGGGGTGTACTCACTTTTGTTGCCAGCGGTTTAGACATTAATTTTCTGTTTGTTATTTTGAGGAGACACCAAATTTACACTGTTATACAAGCTGTATAGACTTTACATTGTATCAAAGTGTCATATCTTCAGTGTTGTTCCATGAAAAGCTATAATAAAATATTTTTTTTTCCACAATATCTTTATTGAACCTTTTTTTTTTTTTTAACAAACATGATACAAACAATCAAACACTAACACTAAAGTACTACAAAAAAAAAAAATGCACTAAAAACACCAACAACCACCAACAAAATCAAGTCTTCAACAATGCTCCTCTGTTTAGTCTAGACAATCCAATACATAAGTATACATATTATGTTCACCAGTTTGGAATTTACAAGGTCCACACACATCATTCACCTTCTTCTTCAAGAGTTATGTTTAAATTTTTTACATAATCAATAAAAGGTCTCCATATATTCTCAAACACAATTTCCTTTGATTTTAGTATATATGTTATTCTTTCTAATGGAAGGTTTGTTAACATCTGTCTTAACCACTGAGTCACATCTGGTCTATGAGTCTTTTTCCATAATAGTGCAATACATTTTTTGGCATTAAGCAAACTGAGGTCTATGAATGTTCTTTCACTTTTATTAAAATTATGCTTTTCTGGGTACAGACCCAACAAAAACAGTTTAGGATTCAATATGATTTGTTTTGAGATTATTTTTTCAATTGTTACCCTCACCTCTTCCCAAAACATTCTTATTAATCTACATTCCCATAAACAATGAAATAGGGTTCCTTTACTTTCCATGCATTTTGTGCATGTATCTGGTATATTTTTGTTATATCTATTTAACTCCTCCGGTGTAACATACATCCGCATTAACCATTTGAAATGTATCAATTTAAGGCGTGCATTTATTGATTTGGTTTGAGCTTCTGTACAAGCCAATTCCCATTGTTCCTCTGAAATTTCAATTTGCAGATCTTCTTTCCAGTAGTTTAATCTTTTCAGTGAATTTTCACTTGAAGATAGTGTCAATGAGTTATAAAACTCTGAAATAATACCCTTTCTTTTACTATCTTTCATCATCATTTTTTCCAAGGATGAATAAATAGGTCGAGTGAGAGCTTTATTTTGATTTGATCGAATAAAGTTTCTAAGTTGAAGATATTTAAAAAAATGTGTTCTATTGAGATTAAATTTGATCCTCAGCTCTTCAAAAGACATTATGTTGTCTGCACATGGCAAATATAAATCCTGAATCTTTTGTATCCCTTTTAAATTCCATACTTTAAATACAGCGTCCGCTCTCCCTGGTTTAAAATATTGATTACCCCATATTGGACTAAATTGTGACAATAACTGTGGTTCTTTTAAATAGTTTTTAGCTTCACACCATATTTTGATCATATGCTTTACAAATGGATTTTTAACTTGTTTTTGTAATTTTTTTGCCGAATCTGAGTATATGAATATGGGAAGAGGTAAAGGTAAATTGTATGATTCCATTTCAGTCCAGTGAGGGAGATCATTTGATGAAAAATAATATGTCATAGACCTCAGTTGTGCCGACCAATAATACAACATAAAATTTGGACATTTCAGACCTCCACGATCAAATGGTAAATATAATAAAGACAAACGTAATCTAGCCCTCCTGTTGTTCCATATAAATTCCACTAACTTTTTTTTTATTCTTGAGAATAGATCTAAAGGTGGTGATAAGGGAATGTATTGAAATAAATAAAGTATTTTAGGTAAAATATTACTTTTAAGTATATTGATTCTCCCGATCATCGACATTGGTAGTGACATCCATCTCTGAGTTAACTCACTGATATCTGACATTAAGGCTTCATAGTTGACACTGGCGACTGATTCTAGCTTAGGCATAATTTGGATTCCTAAATATTTAAACTGATTTACAACATTGAATTGATTTACCTCAGGGGCTGAGTAATTTCTCTGGGTCTCATTTAGCATTAATATTGAAGATTTAGTTTTATTTATTTTATATCCTGATATTTCCCCAAAATTCTTTATTAAATTCAACAAGGTTGGAATTGATTTTTTTAGATTCGACATAAACAAAATTATATCATCGGCGTACAGGGAGATTTTATGTTCTGTTGGTCCAACTTTAATTCCATATATTTGTGAATGTAAACGTATCGCTATCGCTAAAGGTTCAATTGCCATAGTAAACAGTAAAGGTGAAAGTGGACAGCCTTGTCGACATCCTCTATTGATTTTTATTGGTTTTGAAATATTGTTATTTGTTAGGATTTCTGCTGTAGCATTATTGTATATTATTTGAACCCATTTTATGAAATTATTTCCAAGTCCAAACCTTTGTAGGACTTCAAAAAGAAAGGGCCATTCAACTCTATCAAAGGCCTTTTCGGCGTCCAATGATAGGAGAGCTGTATCCGGTGCTTCTTTATTAAAATAAATAATATTAAATAGTCTTCTTACATTATGGAAGCCTTGTCTACCCTTTATAAAGCCATTCTGATCTCGATTAATAATATTTGGTAAAATTTCTTGTATTCGTCTTGCTAAAATTTTACAGATTATCTTAAGGTCGGCGTTTAATAGGCTTATTGGTCTCATATTTTCACATTTATTAGAGGGCTTACCTGGTTTTGGCAGCAGTATAATTAAGGCATTATTTATGTATGATGGTAAATTATTATTTTGAAATGCTTCTAAAACCATTTCCAAAAAAGGTTTTATTAATTTATTCTTAAATTTTTTATAAAGGTCAACTGGAAGACCATCTGGTCCTGCACTTTTTCCTGATTTCATATTATCAATGGCTAGCCCAACTTCTTCTTGACTAATTTTAGACTCCAATATCTCCCTGTTTTCATTTGGAATACACGGTATAGATAGTTCGTTCAAAAACCCATTTAGTTTTTTTAAATCAGGTTCATTTTTGGTATCATATAATTTTTCATAGTAATCTCTAAAGGCTCTATTAATTTCTAAAGGATCTATAACTACCTGTCCATTACTTATAATACTGGTAATTGGTGTTTTAATTTCCAATTGTTTAATCTGCCATGCTAATAATTTTCCTGATTTTTCACCTTGTTCATAAAAAGATTGTTTCAATCTTAGAAGACTCGAGGCAGCTCTATTCGCTGATTTTTTGTCGTATTCAGCTCTCAAAATCAGTAATTCATTCTCCAACCTTGGGTCACTTCCTGCATACACTTTTTCCTGAAGATTTTTTATTTTATGTTCCAATTTAGCTCTCTCCTCTCGAGTCTTCTTAGATTTTGATCCTGTATAACTAATAATATGTCCCCTAATAAAAGCTTTGAAAGCCTCCCACTTTACACATGCTGATGTTTGTGTAGTATTGATGTCAAAGAACTCGTCTATCTGTTTTTCTATATACTTGACAAATTCCTCATCCTGAAGCCATTTATGCTGAAATTGCCATCTACCTGATTCCTTTGTCAATTTTTTATCTACATATATTAGACAACAGGGTGCATGATCAGAGATCACGATGTTATCATAAAAGCAGTTTTGAATCTTGGACCTTAATTCTGTGGAAATCAAAAAATAATCAATACGTGAGAATGTCTTGTAGGTACTGGAATAACAAGAATAGGCTTTAACTTGTGGTTTCATTTCTCTCCATATATCTAACAATCTCAATTCTTTCATAAAATGATTAATAGTCATCCTACATCCAATGTGCGTACAATCCAGTCCTGTTGATCTATCCACACCTGGATTCAATGTACAATTAAAATCCCCTGCTATTATATGTTGCCCTGTAAGTGATGATAAGATGAGAAATAAATTAGCAAAGAACTTCTGATCATCTATATTGGGACCATATAAGTTCACAAGATTTATATTTTCTAATAGCAAAGAACCTTGAATGATTACATATCTTCCAAATTTGTCTCCAATTACATTTTTCACTTGAAAAGGAACTGATTTATGTATGAGAGTCATAACTCCCCTGGCTCGGGATGAAAATGAAGAGGTGAATACACTTCCCTGCCATCTACTCCTAATTCTTTTAACATCCTCCTCTATCAGATGAGTTTCTTGTAAAAACACAATTCTTGAACCCATGTCCTTTATTTTATTCATAACTTGTTTAAGTTTTTTTAAATTTTGTAGACCTCTGCAATTCCATGAAGTTAAATTAAGATTAACACTTTGGTCCATGATCAATAGAGAGTTTGGGATTACCTTGCAGTGTAAACATGCTCATACAGAGAAGCAAAAACATGAGTGGTTGAACATTCATCCTACAAACTACACACAAACAAATTTCCCCTTCCCACACTTGTGGCAAACCCCCCAAAATCAAAAGAAAAATTCTGTCTCCCGATATAGCCATCGACCGTTCCACACCCACGGGGAACAGCCTAAGCCACTCCTTCTTCATCCTCCCAATCACCCTAACTCTACTGCTTTTAATGACGTAACATTAACTCTCCTCTGTAGTTTTCCAACTTAACTCCAAAATTTTTAACAACTTTGTACATCATAGTTTTTTTTTTTTTGTTTGTTTTGTTTTTGTTTTGTTTTTTTAATATATAATACAATCTATATTTTGTAAACTTACTATTTACTTCAAGTCAGTCAGATGCCTGTGCAAATGCTTAATTATTCTACCTTATATTTTGTTCATGCTTAGCTCCCACCAGTCTCTTCTTCTTCTTTGATCTTCTTGATGAACTCCTGCGCCTCCTCTGGGGTCTTGAAGATGTGGGTTCTGCCCTCATACGTGGTCAGCAGTCTCGCAGGATAGATTACACCATGACGAATCCCAAGGTTGCGCAGCTCCTTACGTACGGGATCAAACTGCTTCCTCAATTGCTGGATTCCTGTGGCCAAATCTGGGTAGAACCGCACCTGCTGGTCCTGGTGTTTAATCTCTCCTTTAGCACGTGCAGCGTTGAAGATCTTCATCCTGTCTCTGTTGCTAAG
Source organism: Pholidichthys leucotaenia (assembly GCA_020510985.1). Classification (NCBI taxonomy): domain Eukaryota; kingdom Metazoa; phylum Chordata; class Actinopteri; order Cichliformes; family Pholidichthyidae; genus Pholidichthys; species Pholidichthys leucotaenia. Next base: position 31,024,588 of record CM035845.1, on the reverse strand, counting down.
AAACTTCATAATTAAGGTCCTCGGCGGTCCCTTATCTCTCTGTGGGCCAATACGATGTGCTTTTTCCAGAACCACTGCTGATTGCAACTCCTCGCTGCCCAGCACCTCCGGAATCCACTTTTCCAGAAAGGAACATACGTCCCGACCTTCTGATTCCTCTGGAAGACCCACCAGCCTCAAATTATTCTGTCTCGACCGAGATTCCAAATCCAAAATATTATCTTCCAGAGATTTATTTTTTTTTTCCAAAGTGCGCACCTTTAATTGAAGACGGGTGACGTCATCTTCAGCACTAGCGAGACGGAGCTCCATCTGCGCCGTTCGTTCTACACAGTCACCCAATTCCTTTCTTATTCCTTCCAACGCTGTCATAATCCCATCAAATCTAGAGGAAAAGTCCGCTCTCATTGAACTCATGGCAGCCATCAGCGCATCTGCGCCATTCCCCGCAGAAATCGCACCGCCGCCAGCCTCCTCCGCCATATATGGAGCCTTGTTTGCTGCGTCACAGACCTGAAAGTCCGTTAATTTGGACTGTTTCGGCGGCTCGCTTTTTCCTTTTCCTGGTTTTCCAGCCTTAGGCTTCGCCGACATATCCTCGCTCAAATGCTGGGATACGTTCTGTCCCAAATGAGAGAGTTATTTGCCGATTTTTTTTCTCCAGGAGCAGAGCAGAGCGAGACACGTCCGTCCTACGTGGCAGCCATAACCGGAAGTCCTATAATAAAATATTTACAAAAATGTGAAGGATGTACTCACTTTTGTGAGATACTGTATATAATCTGTTCTGTCATGCCAAATAAAGTTACGCACAGAGAGAAGCTTCTGTCTCTCTGGCCATGTGCCCTCAGTTCGCTATGATCGCTGTAATGTCAGGCGCAGGTGAATTAAGACATGCTTTTTTGGGGTGTTAAATCCTGGTGCATTTAGCAGGAGACTGACAACTGCAAACCTTAGTAAATCACCTTGCGCCACTCATTTAAATACTCTCCTCCCTCAAATTTGCACTTTCACATACAACATGACAACTCCTTCAAATACATATGCAAAGAGGCCAGGCACAAAATTAACATAGTCCACGCCTTTCCAGGTTCCAAGGTTGTCATAGCCAGGAGCGGTACTGGGGTTAAGCTCCCAGTGCTCATAAAATGCTCCTTACGGCGTGCATCTTGAAAAGCCTCTGACAACTAAGTCCAACTCCTAGCCTGCCCGTGTGGTTTAGTCTCTAAGCCCGGCGGAACTGCTTTTACTAATAGGAGAAGGGGCGAGGGCGGATCTCTGGCGCCTTAAAACCAGATGCTTTGGGTAGATGGTGGCTCGTCAACCTGGGAAGGTAGCCCATCTAGGGGAAGGTAAACCCTGATTTCAAACCTCCGCTGCCTTGCGGCACACCTGGTCACGGGAAAGGCTTCGGGAGTCAACCCTGAGGAAAAATCCGGAGTCGGAGCCCCTAAGGCAGTTCTCTGTTCTGCTCAACATCGTTCTGGCAGCTCCTGCGACGGCGCTGGTGCCAAACTATAGCAGCCCTGCTGTTCCTTTGGATTAATCAGTGACGTGGAGAGGGGGGACATGCTGCATGGGTAACATCTTGTCCTCCATCATGCCCAAAGACATCCAGCTGGCCCACCGCATCCGCGGAGCGAGAGCTTAGACTTTCTGCTGCACATCCACCAACCACAATGCTCCGCACTGTGTGTATATACTGTATATATATATATATATATATACATTTATAGTAATATGTACATATGTATACTAGCTGCTCTTGTTTTTTCTTGCCTTCTGATTGTTGCTCTGAGTGTTGTTATCCCTGTGCTGTTGCAATCCTGGAATTTCCCCATTGTGGGACTAATAAAGGCTTGAAAATCAAGAATGGAGTGCCCCAGGAGTCAGTGCTGGCCCTGGTTCTGTTCAATTTATGCATTCAGGATATTCCAGTATCTAAAAAGTTTGGTTATGCGGACAACCTTGCACTGGCAATACAAGCAACAAAGAAAGATAGACTGGAAAGATCAGTGACTGAGGATGTGCAAAATGTCCAGACAAGTGGTACCTGAAGATGAACTCTACCAAAACTGTATCCAACTGCTTTCAGCTTGACATTGTGGGACTAATAAAGGCTTATCTTATCTTATCTTATATCTTCCTGCCCAGGCTTGAATCCTACCAATGCCCAACGCTCGAAGGTAGAACACCGGTGTGCATCTGCCTGTTCAGCCACAGGTGGTGCTGTTCCAGCAGAGTAGACGTTTAGGATTCTCTTCCATGGTCATCATAGACCGACGGAGGCCGACGACGACGACGACGACGCCTTTCCAGCACTAACTTTGCCCTGTGCCCTTTCATGAATCTCGACAGTAGTTTTTTAACTCAAAAACAGGGTTTTGCGATGGCGCAGCACGTTAGTAAATCTGCCCCCTAGTTTATCTGCCCAATAAACCATTTTCTCAGTGCATGTAAACACCCTAAGCTGTTTATTACCTTTATCCGTTTACTCCAGTAATCAGTTTATTTGTGACCATGTAAACAGGGTCACTGTCCCATTAGCTTAGCATAGCTATCATGTTGTTTACTCCTCTTATTAAACATTCATTCCTAATAGCATTGTATGGGCTTCAGTGAACCGGTTAAACAAACCAAAACATATATCTTACTCACAGTTGTTATCTGTCTTATTTTTTTAACTAACCTAAACCCCCATTGTCCTATCATTAGCACTGTAGGATAAACCTGGGCTGCCTTATGGGTCCCATGTGGGTTTGTCCGTGGGTTCCATGTTGGCCCCATCTGTGTTTTACCACATGGACCTGTGGTACAGGTAAGCAGGTAATATGTTTACCCACTTTAAACCCATCTGGAGCCCACCAGGGCTTAATGTGGGTGAGCAGGTTTCACTAACATTGGTGCCATAGGCAAAATTATGAGAAAAAAGACAAATTTATGAGAAGACATGTGAAAATTTATGACAAAAAAGTCACAAATTTACAAGAAAAAGTCACAAATTTAAGAGAAAAAATCTGCAAATTCACAAGAAAAAAATTTGTAAATTTACCTGAAAATAGTTACAAACAAGAAAAAAAGGGCAAGTTTACTACGAAACAGTCACAAATTTATGAGGAAAAAATGAGAAAAAGTTGCAAACTAACAAAAAAGTAGACGATATATGAGTAAATAAATGGAAAATTTACAAGAAAAAGTAACAAATTTATGAGGAAATTTATGAGTAAAAAAGGTTGAACATTTTTTGGGGAGTTCCAAATTTATAATAAAAATGTTGCAAATTTACAGGGAAAAAAGTAACAAATTTATTTAAGTTGCAGCATTATCGTAAAAAAGTGGCAAACTGATGAGAAAGTTTCAAAATTACAAGAAAAAAGAAAAAAAAGTCCAAATTTTACAAGAAAAACTAACAAATTTATGAAGAAAAAAGTTGCAAATTTACGTATGAGAAAGTTTTAAATTTTCAAGAAAAATGTATCAAATTTATGGGGAAAAGTCCCAAATTTACAAAAAAATATCAAATTTATGAGAAAATAAGTGGAAAATAGATCAATAGGTAAAGTCCATGTGGGCAAACACAGATGGGGCCAACATGGAACCGGAAGTCAAGCCCACATGAGACCATAAGACAGCCCAGATTTAACTTTTTGTGGGGACCACATGGGCATTCTGGTTGGTGTTGCTGTGTGTTACTGATGCATCATATCAAAATTTAACCTACTAATACAACTAACCTACTACAGTTAACCACATTAATAGTGGTTGTTACCTCAAGGACTCTGAGAACTTGGCAGGGAATGACAGCAGGCGTTCCACAGTGCGGCCAAGCGACACCTTTATACTCGGGTTGGAGAGTGGAGCTCTACTGCGACACCAAGTGGTGGTGAAAAGTCCTTATAACCCCTTTCATTTTTTTATGGTCAAGGCACCAAATTCTTTCTTGCACCCCTTGAAAGTTAATCTAAAGCACTCATTTTCGGCTGTGTGTGGGCCCAATCCAGCTTGTCGGTCAAATAAGGGCCAAAAGTTCACAAGCGTCAGCTCCAAACTGATGGCTCACATTTTTACAACCTTTCAGGGTAAATCAAGGAATCATCGTCTGTCTGCGAGACAGCAACGAGAGCCTTATCAGCAATTCCACACATGCCTGCTCTGTCTGCCTGCCATGGGAGCCTTCCATTAGGAGAGAATGAGCATAGTAAGAGATTTCCACCTAAGTATTACTTTTCTCCCCTTTTTTTTTACTTCATCTTCCTTATTCTCTTTCAACAGTCTCCCTCCCACCTCAATTCTTTATTGTCTTTGAGGGGGGCTGGTGCTTTAATTCCACCATTTCCCCTCTTTGACTTTGAATTAATGTACATCACGCTGAAACTGGCTAAGACAGGAAGTGTATTTCCCCTGCTCTGAGACTTCCAACTCTTGATTTTTTCCCCCAGCGTGGCAAGTAGCAGAACGTGAGTTTGCTCCTTGATGTGTTTGATTTCTAGACATGGCTTGAAGTTGCAATGTCACGGGGGACAGCTCTTACATTTTACATGGTAGCTAGGGGGTAACATACTGTGAAAACACCACTTATGTTTCTAGTCTTCAAACTCTGTGATGGGTCAGTCCAGCCTCAAACAGAATTGGCAAACAGCTGTTCAAAAAACTGTTGACAGACACTTTCTTCATTTGATACCGTCATGTTTGAGATGTTTTCGCCAAATGTGCTTGTGCCAAAGCAAGCAGAATTTTTATATTTAATTGTTTCATGCAAATTTTTTTTTGTCTTTTGGCTGCTCCCCTTCGAGGTCGCCATAGTGTATCATCACCTGATATCGCAATGATCAGCATGTTGATTTGGCAATGATTTTTACATCCGATGCTCTTCCTGATGGAAGCCTCCCCATTTATCTGGGCTTGGGACCGGCATTGGGAGGACAAGAACATTCAAACAGAGTAAGAAGGAGAGAGAGAGCCTTCACATCATTAAGAAGACTTGGGTGTGCTGACAAAGATTTCTACTGACATCTGTCATTATCTGCTTCCCCTCCACATTGTTCATCTTTGGTGAAACAGACCAATCACAGTAACCGGCATACATTTTAAGTTCATCAGTGAAAGAAAAAAAAAGAAACATTCAGTCATACACTATAGAGGAAAGACTGATGGGACCACTGTGAACAGAAGGAAAAATGGAGCCACCAGCTGAACATGGACCGTCACAGTAGAACAGGAATTCTGACTCAACATCAAGTCACACTTTTTAACACTTCAAAATGTAAGATGGTGTAACATTCAAAAGGCACAATCAAGTTGATGTGATAATAAATGATGTACATTCTCATTGCCATCATGTCAAATACTGCAGTTTTGTTGCCCATTACTATCTCAGTGGGCTTCATATTGTTTCCCTTGGCACTGGTGCCTGACTCACCTGTTGACAGCAGAAAGACAGACTTATCATTGTCATTTTTATAACGTATCCATGCTTGAAAAGACCCATTGGTGTTGCCTTAGATTGCACTCAATATTTTTCAGTGTACATCATTAATTTTGAAGGGTATTAATTGAAGCCAACACACCATAGTTTCTTTAACATCTTTTTAAACAACTTTGCCACTGCGTCTTCACTCTGGTGACAGTTGTGGGTCAGGGAGTCTTAAGTTTGGATTACTATTAGTTTGCTCTCTCAGGAGAGCAGTGAGCCCCCACACAACAACATGGTAATCCTTCATCAACACTTTTGGACTCCCACATTCCACTGGAAAACGCCAGCTTCAGGTCAAAACAAAATATCTCTGAGCCGGTTCTGGCCTTGATCTTATTTATTGAATCATGGTATAAGAAAGGAATGAAGATGGGGGCAATATTTATTGATCTCTCAGATACCTACAACACAGTGTGGCAAGATGGGCTGATGGCAAAGATAGCCTCGGTGGTCAGGTGTAGGAAAATACTGAGACTGATGAACCTCATGACAATATTTCTCAGTGAGAATGAGTGGAAAAGAGAGTAAAGTCTGGAAAATCAAGAATGGAGTGCCCCAGGAGTCAGTGCTGGCCCTGGTTCTGTTCAATTTATGCATTCAGGATATTCCAGTATCTAAAAAGTTTGGTTATGCGGACAACCTTGCACTGGCAATACAAGCAACAAAGAAAGATAGACTGGAAAGATCAGTGACTGAGGATGTGCAAACTGTCCAGACAAGTGGTACCTGAAGATGAACTCTACCAAAACTGTATCCAACTGCTTTCAGCTTGACATCTGCCAGGCACATGACACGCTGGGAGTCAGGATTAACAACAACCTTCTACCTAGTGAAACAAACCTAAAATATCTGCTGTAGAAGTGGTGCTAGATCACAGTCTATCCTACAGAGACCTATCCTGACAGCATCTGTAAAAAACTGGAAAACAGAATCTCCATAATTAGAAAACTAGTTAGCACAAGCTGGAGGGCTTCTCAACAGGTGCTGAGGTCGCCGTCCGCTCTGTTACAGCCTGGCTGAATGTTGTGCACCAGAGTAGACAAGAATCATTCACAAAGAGAAGATTGACACTAAGCTGCACCAGGTTAGGCACATTACTGTATATCAGGAATGCTGAGATGTACTCCAAAACAGTAGCTTCCTGTGATGAGTGGGATAGCTCCATCAAAGCTGCACAGGGAGGCAGCCACCCAAAAGATGTACCAACGAATCAGTGCATATGTGGATCCAAATCCAATTCACAGCATATTACAGAATGCTCCAACAATCAGTAGACTAAAGTCTCGCAAACCTTTGTCAAAGAAATCTAAGAAAGAAAACTTCAATATGGCAGACACATGGCGGGAGGAGTGGGGTGCAGACATGTTGAAGGAAGGGGCTGTGGTGGATGACCCAACACAGAAGCTGCAAGGATTTGACAAGCTGAATTGCAGACAGTGGACCCTAATAAACAGAATAAGATGCCGACAGAGCCGAACAACTGCTAATCTATATTGATGGAGCTGTGGCATAGATGTGGGTGGTTCTGGACTGGCATTTGCCCACCCACTTGTCAATCAGATGCATCCAATCAGAAGCCTTGATTTTTCTGATTGCTCACTCCAAATGTCAGTCAGATTCTGAGCTGCCCATTTCCCCTCCCCCCTCTTTCACCTGTCAGAAGTTTCATTCACCACCCATTCCAGCAGGCTAAAGCCATAAATCAAAGTAGTTTATTGCGTTGTGTAAAAAAGACCTCGCAATGAGCAGCAGAGCAAAGACAAAGTGGTGCCAGTCTCTGAAGACATCTCCCCACAAACAACACTCAGTCACACTGAGTAAAACTTTTGCTGCCTTTCCATGCACAGGTACATGCAGTTAGCCATGCTTTATTTGGGTTCAACCTCAGTGTACACTCAACACTCACAACGCCGTATTGTGGAGAGGCACAAACTTACTCCAAATGCAAAATGGACAGAAATAACTTCACACACAAGTCCCCAAAATCTAAAAAAAAAGTTAACTTTTTTAAAAAAAAAAAAAAGCAAAACCAATAGTCCATGATATCAGCCAAAAAAGCCCCTACACACAGGCAAAATATTCCTAAATCAAAGAAGGAAAATAAAGGCTTGCTCTCATCCGTGTGCACCTGCTGCTTTCTTGGTGTGCTTAAGTTTTACTGTAGTCCAGTGATGGCTAACATTTTGCAACCAGACGAAACTTGTCGTCGGCCTCCGTCGGTCTATGATGACCATGGAAGCGAATCTTAAACGTCTACTCTGCTGGAACAGCACCGCCTGTGGCTGAACAGGCCAGTGCGCGAATGGCAGTCCCTGTCACACAGGTCGCACTTATGGGTGGTCTCCGTGCTGCTGGGTCTGTGGCGGTTCTTCCTGCGGGTCCTTTTTTCATCTGCTGCAGCAGTCAGTCTCTCTTCACCCGCCTTGAGCTGTCTGGTCAGGGTGCCTCTCCATTTGGAGCAGTCCATTGCAAGGTCCTCCCAGCGCTCTGTGTTGATCTCCAGGGCCTTCATGTCCCTCTTGCAGACGTCTCTAAAGCGCAGCTGTGGGCGGCAAACTTCTCTCCTGCCAGTCGCCAGTTCTCCGTAGAGGACGTCTTTGGGGATTCTGCCATCCTCCATATGGTGAACGTGGCCTAGCCAGCGGACCCTGCGCTGCCTGAGTAGAGTGAACATGGAGGGAAGGCCGGCGCGGGACAGAACTTCTGTGTTGAGCACTTTGTCCTGCCAGGGTATGTCCAGGATGTAGCGAATGCAGCGCAAGTGGAAGGAGTTCAGTCTCTTTTCCTGCCGGGCGTATGTTGTCCACGTCTCACTCCCATAGAGCAGTGTGCTGATGACGCAGGCATTGTACACTGCCATCTTCGTCTTGACAGAGAGTTTGGGATTCTTCCACACTTGTGTGGTGAGGCGAGTGAGTGTGAAGGCTGATTTTCCAATCCTCTTGTCGATCTCTGTATCAAGGGAGAGGTTGTTGCTGATCGTGGACCCCAGGTACGTGAACTGATTCACGACCTCCAGCTCGTAGTCATCGATGGTGATGGTTGGTGGTGCTTCCGTGCCTTGTGCCAAGACGTTAGTCTTCTTCAGGCTGATGGTAAGCCCGAAGTCCTTGCATGCCTGGGAGAAGTGGTCCCTCAGGGTCTGAAGCTCCTGCTGTGTGTGGGTTGCGACTGCAGCGTTGTCTGCGAACAGCATGTCTCTGATTAGAGCCTCGCGTACTTTGGTTCTGGCTTTCAGGCGGGCGAGGTTGAAAAGCCTGTCGTCAGATCTTGTGTGCAGGTAGATTCCCTCTGTTGCTGTGCTGCAGGCATGCCTCAGGAGCATAGCAAAGAAAATCCCAAAGAGGGTTGGCGCAAGTACACAGCCCTGTTTCACTCCGCTGCGTATGTTGAATGGCTCTGAGACGTTGCCGTCATGCTGCACTATCCCCTTGGTTGGTGTGAAACGATTCGATAAGGCTTTGCGACTTTGGTGGGCATCCTATCTTTGGCAGGATCTTGAAAAGGCCCTCTCTGCTGACCAGATCGAACGCTTTGGTGAGGTCGATGAAGGCGACGTACAGGGGCATGTTCTGTTCTCTGCATTTCTCCTGGAGTTGGCGGATGGAGAATATCATGTCTACCGTCGATCGCTCAGCGCGGAAGCCACACTGAGACTCGGGGTAGACACGTTCGGCAAGCTTCTGTAGACGAACGAGAACAACTCGTGTATAGACTTTGCCAACAACGCTGAGGAGGGAGATGCCCCTGTAGTTGTTGTAGTCACTTCTCTCCCCTTTGTTTTTGTAGAGGGTGATGATCTTGGCATCCCTCATGTCCTGTGGTACGGCACCTTCCTTCCAGCACTGGCAGAGGACGTCATGCAATGGCAGCAGTAGGGCGGTCTTGCAGTGCTTGATCAGGTCGGGGGGTATGCTGTCGTTGCCGGGTGCCTTGCCAGCGGACAAGCTATCAATGGCCTTGCTGAGTTCGTCGATGGTTGGCTCGGCGTCAAGTTCGTCCATGGATGGCAGGCAGTCGATGGCATCAAGGGCTGATGGTGGCACGGTGTTCTGTCTGGAGTAGAGGTCAGAGTAGTGTTCCACCCATCTCTCCATCTGCTTGTTCGTTTCTGTGATCATCTCCCCAGTGGAGGATTTGAGGGGGGCCATCTTGCTCTGAGCTGGACCAAGTGCTTTCTTGATGCCATTGTACATACCACGGATGTTCCCTGTTATGGCAGCGGTTTGAATGTCTTGGCTGAGCTGAGTCCAGTACTCGTTGGCACAGCGCCGAGCAGTCTGCTGAACTTTGCTTCTCGCAGCCCTGAGAACCTGGAGATTCTTCTCGTTTGGGTACTTCTTGTACTCAGCAAGTGCTGAGCGCTTGGCTACAATGACGGGGGCCATCTCGGTCAACTTGGCATCAAACCAGTCCTGTGACTTCGAGGTCTTCCTCCCAAAGGTAGCCAAGGCTGTGCGGTGGATGGTGTTTCACAGCTCTTCCCACTTCTGCTTTGCAGATTCTCCTTCTTGTGATACACCAAGTTCCTTCTCAATGCTGGAGGCAAACTGCTCAACAAGTTCTGGTTGGGCCATCTTGCTGGTGTCAATCCGTGCCTTTCCAGGCTGTCTAGCACAATGGAATTTCTTCAGCTGCAGCTTGACCTTGCAACACACCAATGAATGGTCTGTGTCGCAATCTGCACTCTGGAACGAACAGGCGATTAGCACGTTCTTCAGTGAGGTGCGCCTGGTCAGGATCAAGTCCGGCTGGTGCCAATGCTTTGAGCGCGGGTGTCGCCAGGAAACCTTGTGTTGCGGCTTGGTCTTGAAGAACGAGTTTGTGATGCACAGATCGTGATATGTGCAGAACTCGAGCAGCCGCTGTCCGTTGTCGTTCATTCTGCCCACGCCAAATGGTCCAAGACAGGAGGGCAAGGAGTCAGTGGTCAGCACCCACTCTGGCATTGAAGTCTCCAAGGAGAATGAGTTGTTCAGAGTTGGGGATGATCCTGACAGTTGTTGCGAGATTCTCGTAGAACTCGTCTTTTGCCTCTGGTGTTGCTGTCAGTGTTGGGGCATACACACTGACGAGGGTGACTGGGCCTTGAGTGGTGTTCAGGCGGAGGGTGAGGAGTCGTGCAGAGCCATTGCTGCCCAGTTCCACCATCTTCAGCAAGGTGTTCTTCACTGCAAAGCCCACTCCGTGTTCCCTGTGTTCGTCACTGCCCTTTCCCTGCCAGTAGAACGTGTAGTCCTTCTCTCTCAGTGTGCCTGCGTCAGCCAACCGTGTTTCCTGGAGAGTGGCAATATCCACTCCCAGTCTCTCCAGCTCATTAATGATGATGGCAGTCTTCCTGGTGTCGTTGATGTCCTTGAGGTTAGCAGCAAGTCCTGTCATCATAGTGTGGACGTTCCAAGTTCCCAGTTTTAGAGTTGGTCTCTTTTGTTTTTTTGTCTTGCCTGGTGCGAAGGTTCTCAGCCTGCTGTTCGGACTTCTCCTCATCCCCATGCACCCAATGAGGAAAGCAAGCTGTGGTGGGACAACACCTTATTGGCTGGGGGCTGCCCAGCTTGAGGTGGGCGGTAGATGTCTACTGAGATCCGATGATCCCTTCCACCGTCGGGAACAACCCCTGGCGCCGCGCTCTACGCCAATTGAGCGGTGGCTTATAACCGGTAACTGTCATTCCCCGTGTTTTGTCTACGCCAAAGGCGAAGCTGGAGTGTCCTCTCCAGTGATCCGGTGTTCTACCTTCCAGCGTTGGGCGTTGGTAGGATTCAAGCCTGGGCAGGAAGATATGGAGGACAAGATGTTGCCCATGCAGCATGCCCCCCCTCTCCACGTCACTAATGGATCCAAAGGAACAGCAGGGCTGCTACAGTTTGGCACCAGTGCCGTCACAGGAGCTGCCAGAACGATGTTGAGCACAACAGAGAACTGCCTTAGGGGCTCCGACTCCGGATTTTTCCTGAGGGTTGACTCCCGAAGCCTTTCCCGTGACCGGGTGTGCTGCAAGGCAGCGGCGGTTTGAAATCAGGGTTTACCTTCCCCTAGATGGGCTACCTTCCCAGGTTGATGAGCCACCATCTACCCGAAGCATCTGGTTTTAAGGTGCCAGAGATCCGCCCTCGCCCCTTCTCCTATTAGTAAAAGCAGTTCCGCCGGGCTTAGAGACTAAACCACACGGGCAGGCTAGGAGTTGGACTTAGTTGTCAGAGGCTTTTCGAGACGCACGCCATAAGGAGCATTTTATGAGCACTGGGAGCTTAACCCCAGTGCCGCTCCTGGCTATGACAACCTTGGAACCACCAAGGTTTCTTGGTGTGCTGAGGTTTTACTGTAGTCCAGTGATGGCTAACATTTTGCAACCACCCGAAACTACATGTGTCTTAAACCAGCAGGGTTTAAAACATTAAACCTTCTTCTTCTTTTAGATTTGATTGGCGGTTGGCAACCAGCTCACAGATGCATTACCGCCACTGATTTGATTATCATCACTCTACACACGTGGACAAAATTGTTGGTACCCTTCTGTTAATGAAAGAAAAACCCACAATGGTCACAGAAATAACTTGAATCTGACAAAAGTGGTAATAAATAAAAGTCTATGAAAATTAACCAATGAAAATCAGACAATGCTTTTGAATTGTGGTTCAACAGAATTATTTTAAAAAACAAACTCATGAAACAGGCCTGGACAAAAATGATGGTACCCCTAGAAAAGATTGAATATAATGTGACCATAGGGACATGTTCAACCAAGATGTGTCCTCTAATTAACATCACAGGTGTCTACAAACTTGTAATCAGTCAGTCGGCCTATTTAAAGGGTGACAAGTAGTAACTGTGCTGTTTGGTGACATGGTGTGTACTACACTAAACATGGACCAGAGGAAGCAAAGGAGAGAGTTGTCTCAGGAGATTAGAAAGAAAATTATAGACAAGAATGTAAAAGGTAAAGGCTATAAGACCATCTCCAAGAAGCTTGATGTTCCTGTGACTACAGTTGCACATACAGTGGGGCAAAAAAGTATTTAGTCAGTAAGTATTTGGGCAATAACAAAAGTTCATCTCAATACTTTGTTATATACCCTTTGTTGGCAATAACAGAGGTCAAACGTTTTCTGTAAGTCTTCACAAGGTTTTCACACACAGTTGCTGGTGTTTTGGCCCATTCCTCTACGCAGATCTCCTCTAGAGCAGTGATGTTTTGGGGCTGTCGCTGGGCAACACGGACTTTCAACTCCCTCCAAAGATTTTCTATGGGGTTGAGATCTGGAGACTGGCTAGGCCACTCCAGGACCCTGAAATGCTTCTTACGAAGCCACTCCTTCGTTGCCCGGCCAGTGTGTTTGGGATCATTGTCATGCTGAAAGACCCAGCCACGTTTCATCTTCAATGCCCTTGCTGATGGAAGGAGGTTTTCACTCAAAATCTCACGATACATGGCCCCATTCATTCTTTCCTTTACACGGATCAGTCGTCCTGGTCCCTTTGCAGAAAAACAGCCCCAGCGCATGATGTTTCCACCCCCATGCTTCACAGTAGGTATGGTGTTCTTTCTCCTCCAAACACGACAAGTTGAGTTTTTACAATAAAGTTCTATTTTGGTTTCATCTGACCATATGACATTCTCCCAATCCTCTTCTGGATCATCCAAATGCTCTCTAGCAAACTTCAGATGGGCCTGGACATGTACTGGCTTAAGCAGGGGGACACGTCTGGCACTGCAGGATTTGAATCCCTGGTGGCGTAGTGTGTTACTGATGGTAGCCTTTGTTACTTTGGTCCCAGCTCTCTGCAGGTCATTCACTAGGTCCCCCCGTGTGGTTCTGGGATTTTTGCTCACCGTTCTCGTGATCATTTTGACCCCACGGGGTGAGATCTTGCGTGGAGCCCCAGATCGAGGGAGATTATCAGTGGTCTTGTATGTCTTCCATTTTCTAATAATTGCTCCCACAGTTGATTTCTTCACACCAAGCTGCTTACCTATTGCAGATTCAGTCTTCCCAGCCTGGTGCAGGTCTACAATTTTGTTTCTGGTGTCCTTTGACAGCTCTTTGGTCTTGGCCATAGTGGAGTTTGGAGTCTGACTGTTTGAGGTTGTGGACAGGTGTCTTTTATACTGATAACGAGTTCAAACAGGTGTCATTAATACAGGTAACGACTGGAGGACAGAGGAACCTCTTAAAGAAGAAGTTACAGGTCTGTGAGAGCCAGAAATCTTGCTTGTTTGTAGGTGACCAAATACTTAATTTACCAAGGAATTTACCAGTTAATTCATTAAAAATCTTTCAATGTGATTTTCTGGATTTTTTTTTCCTCATTTTGTCTCTCATAGTTGAGGTATACCTATGATGAAAACTGGAGACCTCTCTCATCTTTTAAGTGGGAGAACTTGCACAATTGGTGGCTGACTAAATACTTTTTTTCCCCACTGTATTATTCAGAAATTTAAGATCCACGGGACTGCAGCCAACCTCCCTGGACGCGGCCGCAGGAGGAAACTTGATGAAAAATGGAAGAGACGGATAACACGAATGGTAACAAAAGAGCCCAGGACAACCTCTAAACACATTCAAGGTGAACTCCAAGGTCAAGGTACATCAGTGTCAGGTCACACCATCCGTCGTTGTTTAGATGACCAAGGAGGACACTACTGTTGAAAACAAATCATAAAAAGGCCAGACTGGAATTTGCCAAACTGCATGTTGACAAGCCACAAAGCTTCTGGGAGAATGTCCTATGGACAGACAAGACAAAACTGGAACTTTTTGGCAAGGCACATGAGCTCTATGTTCACAGACGCAAAAATGAAGCATACCAAGAAAAGAACACTGTCCCTACTGTGAAACATGGAGGAGGCTCTCTTATGTTCTGGGGCTGCTTTGCTGCATCTGGCACAGGGTGTCTTGAATCTGTGCAGGGTACAATGAAATCTCAAGACTATCAAGGTATTCTAGAGAGAAATGTGCTGCCCAGTGTCAGACAACTTGGTCTCAGTCGCAGGTCATGGGTCTTGCAACAGGATAATGACCCAAAACACACAGCTAAAAACACCCAAGAATGGCTAAGAGCCAAACACTGGACTATTCTAAAGTGGCCTTCTATGAGCCCTGATCTAAATCCTATTGAACATCTGTGGAAGGAGCTGAAACATGCCGTCTGGAGAAGGCACCCTTCAAACCTGAGACAACTGGAGCATGAGCTCATGAGGAGTGGGCCAAAATACCTGCTGAGAGGTGCAGAAGTCTCATTGACAGTTACAGAAATCGTTTGATTGCAGTGATTGCCTCAAAAGGTTGTGCAACAAAATATTAAGTTAAGGGTACCATCATTTTTGTCCAGGCCTGTTTCATGAGTTTGTTTTTTAAAATAATACTGTTGAACCACAATTCAAAAGCATTGTCTGATTTTCATTGGTTAATTTTCATAGACTTTTTATTTATTACCACTTTTGTCAGATTCAAGTTATTTCTGTGACCATTGTGGGTTTTTCTTTCATTAACAGAGGGGTACTAACAATTTTGTCCACGTGTGTATATCTTTGTATCAGGATTTCTGAACAACTCTTTATGTGTGGAAAAAATTATCCGTCCTTGGACTGTGTCCGAGGTGCGGCCGAAACAGTTAGGTCTCTTGCAGACTTCACACTGGCTTCTCCCCTTCTCACTTACCAGCTGAGCTGACAATCAACTGATCACTGAAAGGCAGTGGTTTGACAGTTAAATTAATGAATGAATGAGGAATGCTTATAATGGATACACACACTGAAATAGAGTTTACAGGAATTATGCTTTGCTATCTTAAACCATCTTGCATATTTCCTTGTTTTAATAAAGTGTAAATATGTGGCAGTGCTACAAATTTAGATATTATAATTACTAGTGCATACCTGTACATGCCCGTAGAAACCAATTATAAGCAAGTATTTCTGCATGCCCGTAGAAAGCAGGTGTAAGCAAACACGTCACCACTCGTTCAGTGGTGAATGGACATCATGATTATTTTTTGGAATTTGGGAGGAAACCGGAGCACCTGGACGAAATCCACGCTTTGCTTGGCAATTTACACATTTGTAGTGTAGCCTGCCATTCTTCAAGGTTACACATTTTTACTGTGTCAGCATCTCTTTAAAAACAACATTGCTCAGAAAGTGACGCTTTTGCTCAGTTTCTTCATTTTGAGCAAGAATACGAAGAATGCTTGATCTGCCAACTGTGCTCACGGCAACATAGAATTGGCCATGGCTGAAGAAATCTCTTCTGCAGAAAACATCAACGCGCTGTAAAGACTGGCCCTGTGACTTAGTCACAGTCATGGCAAAGCAGGGTCTTACTGGAAACTGTTTATGTCGCAAGGTGAATGGAAACATGTTGTCAGATAGTGTGAGTGTGATTCGTGGAATCAGGAGAGCACATCCAGCATTGACACCAATCACAGATGCTGCAACCAACAGGTGAGGCTGCCTATGATCTTTTAGCGAGTCTTATGGTCTATATGACATCATATAGACATCATGTAGACATCATAGGAACATCATAGGTGGTCCTATGATCTTTTAGCGAGCCCTATGGTCGTGACACACAGACACACCAGTTGCCACGGCCAGGATGTGTAGAGTGATGATATAGAGTGAAGTGATGATATAGAGTGAAGTACGAGGACACGAAGAAGAGTGATGTCTGAAGATAGAGTTGAGGTTTGATTGGACACCGCAATGATGATAGAAGGACTACAGCTCCTGACCAGATAGTGATGATACAGAGTGAAGTATGTGGCGGTAATGCACCTGTAAGCTGGTTGCCAACCGCCAATCAAATCTAAAAGAAGACGACGACACACAGACAGACAGAGATTTCTTGAATTATATATTGCCAGGAGTTATGAAGAAAATAAAACTATATTACGCAAACACACCAGAACATCAGAGATAACTGCAGCACTTTTCATTTTTTATTTACTTGCACACAACAGCAATAACAACATAATCATCATCACTCTATAAATTCAAAGAAATCTGTGTGTGTGTGTGCGTGTGTGTGTGTGTCTGTCTGTCTGTCTTCTTCTTCTTTTAGATTTGATTGGCGGTTGGCAACCAGCTTACAGGTGCATTACCGCCACTGACTTGATTATCATCACTCTGTATCTTTGGATAAGGAGTTCTTATAAGGAGTTCTGAACAACTCCTTATGTGTGAAAAAATTATCCATCCTTGGACTGTGTCCGGAGGTGTGGTATTCAGCAATCCATCATGTATGGAAGTCCTCTGACTACGTCACCACGATCACAGGACTCACTAAAAGATCACAGGACTGCCTAAAAGATCATAGGACTTGCTATGACATCATCAAAGATCACGGGCAGGAATCACTCACAATCATAGGACTTGCTATGACATTTTCAAAGATCAATGGCAGGCATCACTCATGATCATAGGGCTCGCTATGACATCATCAAAAATCAAAGGCAGCCATCACAGATCAAAGGCAGTCATCACTGAACGAGTGGTGACATCAAAGATCAAAGGCAGGTTTCACTATGGTTACTGTTGCCAACAGTAACTTTTTACGGGCATGCAGAAATGCTTGCTTACACTTGCTTTCTACAGGCATGCACGGGTATGCATGGGCATGCACAGGTATGCACTAGTATTAATTAAGTATTACTATCATTGCCCAGTGGTGATGATGTATGTACGCATGTGTGAGGCTCCTCTAGACACAAACCACTTAGTTGCCCAGTCACAAAGATAGCAAGGAGGTTACGGGGCAGTGCACAAGTGTGGTGAGGCTTGTGCTTCCTGGGACACGACATTAAAACTGGAGTTGTAGACATACAATACGACTACTCTGGTGATGAACTGGGTATTTGGTAATAGACATAGAGTACTGCCAACCAGTCATTTTGAACAGGCCTTAAAATGGTGAAAAACCAGGTGTTCTTGGTCTTAAAGTCCCTTGGAAATCTCATTCAGTAAATATATTCAACATAAAATTTTAAACTACCAGCAGCTTCCCAACCTCCCCAGTTAATTTTTTTTTTTTTTTTAAATTAGGATGTAGGTGCTGCTATCCTGGTTATAAGGCCCATTATATGGCTTGCCCAGACTCTCAACATGTTTTGTTTCTGCTGACAGGAACGACTCAAGCACAGCACAGGCTGTGGTATCACAGAGCTTCATTGGAGATCTTGTTTATTTTAATTTCATGTTCACTTGCGGCCATAACACAGGAGGGTAAAAACAACTAAGGGATCCTCTCCATTCTATATACTGTAGTTATACATACTTGCTAAATAGATATGTATAAATCAAATTGCTCATTTTCTTTTTTTTGAAGATTTTTTTCTCACCTTTATTGCAGTGAAGAGTGACAGGAAATGGAGTGGATCACACAAGAAGCATCATTTTGGCCAGGACTGGACTCAGGAGTCACTGCACATGAGCACACTCATTATGCTGTGTGTCCTTAGCTGCTAGGCCAGCAGGCACCCTGGATCCCTCTTTTCTACATGTAAGATGTCAGGCATTCTCGCTTCAGTGGAAAAATGGTGGGTCAGTTCACAAATAAAGTAACATACAAATACATTTTTTATTCAGAAATACAGATTACTTTGGGTAGGAATACACCAGATATTCTGTTGCTGAAAAATGAAGCATATTTTCTGCCTTACATGGCAACTGATGTAATATTGACAGCTATGACACTGATTGAAAATGACAGTAATATTCTGTGGAGCACAAAAGCTGAAGCCCAATCTCAACAGCTGCGTAAATGAATCCACTTAGCGGTCCAACACTATATCTTATCAAACTCATCAACATATCTTATCATGGACATTCTCGGCAGAATTTCCCACAAAATAAAACATCTTAGCCTTCCACTAAAGTACAAAGCTCTATTTTTAAAGCCATGCTCAGCCTCGCCTGCAGGAGTAGTAGTGCATAAGAATGTAATCTCACCATCCTGAGATACACTAAAGGATGGACTTGAAATCAATTTTCTCCTTTTAGCCCCTTTTCTGACACCCTTCCTCTTCAGCTGCATCCTCTGTCTGCTTCTCTGAACTGCACACGAAGCACCCAAGTTCACTCTGGATTTTGAAGTTCAGAGGGAAGCTATCTAGAAGATTTCTTTTTCTTTCACAGCCATGTTTCTGTTTTGAAACGACAAATCCGGTGACCTTTGCTGTTCAGTCTGTTGCACTAAATGCTTTCCAGCCGTCTTTGAACAGAAGAAATGTAATAAAGTTCCAAGAGGAAAAAAAAAAAGTATTGCCAGGACTTTTGATAATTGAATTGTCACATAAAATTATATAATATGTATGTGCTTGAATGGGAATAATTTCTCCCAAAAACTGCACAGGAACCAATTTAACAAAGAGAAAAGAGCCGTAAAAAAGACGTCAAAGAGCTGCACACAGCTCAAGAGCAGCAGGTTTGCCACCCTGACATACTATATATATTTTGGCTAAGAAAATAAATGAAGGGATGTCCCTCCGCAAGTGAACAACGCACGTCCACAACAGTCACTGTCAGCATCAGGAGTTCAGGAGTGTGTCACCCTCGTGACGAGTCCCGCAGCCAGCTAAGTGTATGTCCAAGAGTCAAAACTAAATCCAGTGTTTTTGCTGCCATTATATCAGGATGCTATGTCATGTCAACCCCTTAAAAAGCAGACAAAAATGCCAGTGTTCTTTAAACGCTCTTGGGTGGTGAAGATGGCAGCAGTAGCGCTCCTGCTCCAGGTCCAAGTATGAAATACATGAACCCCATGACTGCTTTGATGCTGACTGCTACTGATTAGATGAGAGTCACCGGCATTTTTAAATTTGTCGCCCCGTGTCAAACTCAGCACAGATCAGTGGTGGATTGGAATGAAAAATTCACTTGATGCATGGTCATAATGGCCAATCAGTGTTAATATTCCACCGCTACCAGGAGAATAAATCAAGTTGAATAAGAGACTTACTGACAGTTTGTAACCACCGCTTGTTTAGTGCTGAAAACAGCTGACATCAAGATGCAGTTTCTGGAGGAGGTAGTGACACTTTCCCAACTGGTGTGTCTCACTGGATAATGATATGAACGCAAGCATGGCAACCTTTTGGGGGATTTCCATAGCAGGTACAAAGTGGCTGAAGAATGAAGGTAATCCTGCCTCTCCACAGGGCAATTTTTTTTATCAAGAAGAAGAAGGAGAAGGAGAAGGAGAAGAAGAAGGATTGCATTAACTGGAGTGGTGGCTCAGTTGTTCGAGCATGTGCCCCACACCCAAGAGGCTGGGGTTCAAATCCCGGCCGGGTCATACCAAAGACCATATAAAAGGGGAACTTCCTGCCATCCAGCTTGGTGCTCAGCAATAATAAAATGGAGGAGGGAAAATTTGTGGTGGCGCATGGCATGGCAGCAGCCCCTCTGATTCTAGATGTGATTAACATTGTAGATAAGAGAAACATAATTTTGTTCTACTGTACATGATTGGCTGTATGGACTGAAAGACAATAAAGTTGGCTTTACCTTTAATACTGGTACTGAAGAGTAACTATTCAATTCAATTCAGCATAATTTATAATGCGCCACATCACAACAAAAGCTGTCCCGTGGCACCACAGTGCAAAAAAAAAAAACCACACAGACACAGACGCACAACAATGGCAAATTATTTGCAATTTTTTGGACCAATTAAGTGAAATTGTGGCAATTTCCCATGAGACTCCAGACAATCTGTACATGGCACCCTGGTTGAAAAAACACTGTTCTAAAGAAATTCAAGAACAGATGAGAAAGAAAACCCCAGAACAACATCTAAAGAACTGCAGCCCTCACTTGCCTCAGTTTGGACACTGGTCCATGATTCAACAATAAGAAAGAGACTGGGCAAAAATGGCATCGATGGGAGAGTTCCAAGGCCAAAACCACTGCTGACCAAAAAGAACGCAAAGGTTCATCTCACATTTGCAAAAAACATCTTGATGATCCCCAACACTTCTGGGAAAATAATACATTTGCAACTTTCCTCATTAATTTTTAACTTTTGACAATTCCCTTTTTTCCTTGAAATGTTGCCCTTTTTCAAGGTTAGAGCAACAGCCTCTCAACATTTCAATGCATATCCCTTCCTAATCCAACAACTGTACCAAGCAGATAAAAAAAAACAACATCAATAATCAACTAACTGATACAGACATTGGAATTAACAGACTTGTAGAGAAGGGTGAATTACTGAAGAAGCTACTGTTAAAAACTGAGAATCTTATGAATGGTATGAAATTATTCCTAGTTATGCATCTTTAAAACAGGAAATAATGTGATCATGTGACTAATTATCTTACCTATTGAAAATGTTATTGCTAAAAAGAATGGAGATGCATCCTTTACATGTTTGCAGCCTAGTGTGCTTGAGGGACTATGCTCTTTAGAGCCCAAAGGCGTGAAGAAAACACAGTGAACTTCTGCTCTGCACAGATGCAGTGATTCAAACAGGACAACTATTCATCAGCCACAAGCTCAGAGCTGTTGCATTTTCCATCCCGATAACATAGAGCAGTGTAGGTTCTCCAAAAAGGACTGATAAAGTCAGCATATGAATTAAATATTCTGTTCAGCTATTCTCTTAGTTTCAACTACAAAGTATGCTGGTGTTTACTGATTTTATAGGCAAACGTGTTAGCTTGTCCTGGTTTGAACTTGTTGACATTCTAAATAACTAGTGCATACCCATGCATGCCTGTAAAAACCAAGTGTAAGTAAGTATTTCTGAATGCCCGTAGAAAGCAAGTGTAAGCAAGCATTTCTGCGTGCCTGCCTTTGATCTTTGATATGGTTGCTATGGCAACAGTAACCATGGTGAAACCTGCCTTTGATCTTTGACCCATGGTGAAACCCGCCTTTGATCTTTGACATCACCACTCGTTCAGTGATGCCTGCCTTTGATCTTTGATGATATCATAGCAAGTCCTATGCTCTTTGATGATGTCATAGTGAGTCCTATGATTGTGACACACACAAAGTCCTATGATCGTGACACACAGACAAACACACAGATTTTCTTGAATTATATATAGAGTGATAACATACAGTATACTGTATAGTACAAGGCAAAGATTTTGACTTGAGGCTACTGGACTTGACTTAGCAATGATGATATAGAGTGAAGTACGTGGCGGTAATGCACCTGTAAGCTGGTTGCCAACCGCCAATCAAATCTAAAAGAAGAAGAAGTAGTACAAGGCAAAGTAAAACAGTTACAGGCTAATTCTGGCTAATTCAGACAGTAAAATATTCAGCTGAATGTTACCTATTTTGTGGTCCCTTCCAAATGAAAAAGCTCAGAGGAAAGAATATGACTGAAGATTTGACGTTGACAGCAACTTAGCACCTCATTACCTCCACAAATGGTGCAGTGAACATCCACCTTTCAAAAGAAATATGCAAATGACTGATACAGCTGAGGACCTGACACTCTCTGCTATGATCACTGTTACAGAAAGCAGGGTGAGTACAATGAAGCTTACATCAAAGTAGATCGAACAGTAGCAAATGGGTTTAATAGTGTATTGATGGCAGCCTGTGTGAGACCCGGGCCACGGTGAACTCACTTTGACAGCATCATCAGGAGGGCCAGCCAAGGCTGCTGCCTAATGCCGCATAGTTAATCACCTCAAAGTCAACCGCCGAGCAGCTGGGTGTGATTTTTGCAGAGAGGGGTGGAAAAAAAAGGGAAGCTCAAACACATGTAGGCGTGTGCACATGCAAGCATCTATTGATTCCAATGGCTCTGCAATTAGCCAAAAATGAAAAGCAGCTGCTAGGTCCAAATGCTTGGCAGGTGATAATTAATTGCTGATGGAAACACAGAGACGATAGGGGTCAGTTTGTTTCCTAACTTCCATCTCAGCCTCACAGGAAGATGCTTTTAATTGTCACGTAAAGTGTGTGTTTTTGACTGACGTGCTATTGGCACAATGTAGGAAGCACTTGTGTTTGAGAAATGTTTGGCACTCCTCACTGGGAAACACGTTCCTTTGGAAAATTAGCACATTTGTCACTAATCTGCCATAACTATGACAGATGATGTTTTGACTTGGGTTTTCACAGTGGTGCATTAAAATGAAGAATCGAGGCTGGGACTGAAAACACCAGTGGTGGAAGAGGCAAAAACACAATCAAGAAAACAATGCAGAAAAGGGAATTCACGTACAACAGTCATCCCACACACCCTGCTACCACCAAAAAAATGAATCTGAATGAATATAACTATTCCCACATCAGTAAAGTTACTGATGGAAAAATTCTATGTTATACTGAGTTATATGAATTTTTAAATATATGAATATGATTTTTTCTTTATAAAGCTTAATGTGTATACCTAGGAAATCCTGTTACAATATTTGGAGTTGTTGAGTAGTGTAAAAAACAGATTGAAGGATACTGATGTGACTGTGAACGTTCAGTTCTATCACTGACTGTTCAGCTTATCACTAGTGTTTTCTGCATGGACCCAGCAGATACAATCTTAGTCATGAATGAAATAATCAAGAGGCTCAGCAAACTTTATCAATTGAGTAATGAATGAACTATCAAGAAGTGCCCTCACCCCTCCTTCTTCTTCTTTTAGATTTGATTGGTGGTTGGCAACCAGCTTACAGGTGCATTACCGCCACATACTTCACTCTATATTATCATTGCTAAGTGTCCAATATGAGCTCTTGTGACCTCACTCCGACGGCCCCTTGGATATATATAGCCAGAATCACTCTGTTAGTTAAGCCAATGCACTGCCGCAGTCTTCGAGAGCTGTACTCCGTATTGTCTTCTGCTGATCACTGCATATTAAATTTGTTGAAACTTTGATCCTGCCTGATTTTTGATAAGGAATTTTTCCAACATACTTGGCGCCCGAGCACAGGGACTCCAGATATCCCTCTCCTCCTGTTTCTGGTGTTTTTGGACCAAGACAGCTTGTGCACGGCTACGAAAGAAGACCTCCCCCCACCACCTCCAGCGGGTCGGCATTGTGGAAGTGAGGCACAATCCGGAGACACTGGGAGCGGAGCGGAGGGTGACGGAGCTTAACTACAGGCGGATTGAAGTGAGTAAATTTAATTAATGATGAGAGAGATTTCTTGGATTATATAGAGATTGATGATATAAATAAGTGGAGTAATGATGCCGAGGGGTACTATAGAGTGAGTGAAGTGCGGGAGGGTGGCAGTGCCACAGCCAAGATATGCAGAGTGATTATATACAACGGTAGAGAATAGAGTGTTATAGACATCATGTAGACATGGAAATCTCACTGGAGAAGAAGAAGAAGAAGAAGAGGATTGTTTAGAACTCCTTATAAGGACTCCTTATACAAAGATATAGAGTGAAGAAGACGAAGAAGAGATTGCCAACCGAGAATAATTCTGACTTTTGATACATAGAGTGATGTTTACTGAGTGAAGTATGTAAGGACTACAGCTCCTGACCAGATAGAGTGATGATATAGAGTGAAGTATGTGGCGGTAATGCACCTGTAAGCTGGTTGAACACCGCCTATCAAATCTAAAAGAAGAAGAATTATTAATGATTTAAAAATGTTCCGTCTCGGTTAGAGTGTGTGGTCGGTCTGAAAATATGCGTAAAGAGTTGAGAGTTAAGAGTTAAGCGTTAGTTACCATAGGTCCAGGTCCATGCGGTAAAGCCTAACTGTGCCCTGGTTAGAGTCCATCAGTGAAGTGCATTTCTGCTGAGTAAACGGATATAAACAGCGCGCAGGGGGATGTCGCGGCAGGATACCCCGAAAAAATACAGCGGCAGATTACTGCGGAGTGATATAAATGGCCGAGAGAGAGAGAGAACGAAAAATAAAAGACAAAAAATAAAGATAAAAGTTATAATAAGAAATAACCTTAAGAGAGAGAGAGAGAGAGAGAGAGAGAGAGAGAGTGAGAACAAAAAATAAAAGACAAAAAATAGAGAAGATAAAGGTTATACTTCTTTTAGATTTGATTGGCAGTGGGCAACCAACTTACAGGTGCATCACCGCCACGTACTTCATTCTGTATCATCACTATATACTGCCACCAACTGCTCTCCGATAAAGGTTATAATAAGAAATCACTCTATATATAATTCCAGAAATCTGTCTGTGTGTCACAACCATAGGACTCGCTAAAAGATCATAGGATCGCCTATGATGTGTTCTGATGTCTACATGATGTCTATACAACATCATATACAATAGATGCCATAGTATACAGGTACATCTAAAAAAATTAGAATATCATGAAAAAGTTCAATATTTTTTGTCACTCATTTCAGAAAGTGAAACCCATATATTATATAGATTCATTACACGGACAGTGATATATTTCAAGTGTTTATTTTAATTTTGATGATTATGGCTTATAGCCCATGAAAACCCCAAATTCAATTTCTAAAAAAATTAGAATATTACATAAAATTAATTTAAAAAATAGTTTTTTAATAGAAATGTTGTCTGACTGAAAAGTATGTCCATGTACACACTCAATAGGACTCCTTTTGGATTAATTACTGTATCAGTGTGGCGTGGCATGGATGTGATCAGCCTGTGGCACTGCTGAGGTGCTATGAAGGTCCAGGTTGCTTTGATAGTGACCTTCAGCTCATCTGCATTGTTGGGTCTGGTGTCTCTCATCTTCCTCTTGACAATACTCCATAGATTCTCTGTGGGGTTTAGATCAGGAGAGTTTGCTGGCCAATATAACACAGTGATGCGATGGTCATTAAACCAGGTTTTGATACTTTTGGCAGTGTGTGGGGGGGTGCCAAGTCCTGCTGGAAAATGAAATCAGCTTCTCCATAAAGCTTGTCAGCAGAGGGAAGCATGAAGTGCTCTAAAATTTCCTGGTAGACGACTGCGCTGACTTTGGTCTTGATGGAAAAACAGTGGACAAACATCAGCAGATGACCTCTGTTCAGATAAAAGTAAATTTTGCATTTCATTTGGAAATCAAAGTCCCAGAGTCTGGAGAAAGAGTGGAGAGGCACAGAATCTCAGTTGCTTGAGGTTTCGTGTGACGTTTCCACAGTCAGTGATGATTTGAGGAACCATGTCATCTGCTGGTGTTGGTCCACTGTGTTTGATCAAGACCAAAGTCAGCGCAGTCGTCTACCAGGAAATTTTAGAGCACTTCATGCTTCCCTCTGCTGACAAGCTTTATGGAGAAGCTGTTTTCATTTTCCAGCAGGACGTGGCACCCCGCCACACTGTCAAAAGTATCAAAACCTGGTTTAATGACCATGGTATCACTGTGATTGATTGGCCAGCAAACTCTCCTGACCTAAACCCCATAGAGAATCTATGGAGTATTGTCAAGAGGAAGATGGGAGACACCAGACCCAACAATGCAGACGAGCTGAAGGCCGCTATCAAAGCAACCTGGACCTTCATAACACCTCAGCAGTGCCACAGGCTGATCACCTCCATGCCACACCACATTGATACAGTAATTAATCCAAAATTTCCCCCGACAAAGTATTGAGTGTGTACATGGACATTCTTTTCAGTCGGCCAACATTTCTATTAAAAAAACTATTTTTTTAAAATTAATTTTATGTAATATTCTAATTTTTTGAGAAACTGAATTTGGGGTTTTCATGGGCTATAATCCATAATCATCAAAATTAAAATAAACATTTGAAATATATCACTGTCTGTGTAATTAATCTATATATGGGTTTCACTTTCTGAAATGAGTGACAAAAAATATGGAACTTTTTCATGCTATTCTAATTTTTTGAGATGTACCTGTAGAGTGATTCAAGAAAATCTGTGTATGTGTCTGTGTGTGATCAAACGCAGGCATCGCTCATGATCATAGGATATCAAAGATCAAAGGCAGGCATCACTCACGATCATAGGAGTCGCTATGACATCAAAGCTCATAGGACCCGCTATGACATCATGAAAGATCATAGGCCTCACTATGACATCAAAGATCAAAGGCAGGCATCACTCACAAACATAAGACTCACTATGACATCATCAAAGATCAAATGCAGGCATAATAGGACTCGCTACGCCATCATCAAAGTTCATAGGACTCACTATGACATCATAAAAGATCAAAGGCAGTCATCACTCATGATCATAGGACTCGCTATGACATCATCAAAGATCACAGAACTCGCTGTGACACCATCAAAGATCATAGGACTTGCTATGACACCATCAAAGATCAAAGGCAGGCATCATTGAACGAGTGCTGACGTGTTTGCTTACACCCTTGCTTATACCTGTTTTCTACGGGCATGCAGAAATACTTGCTTATACTTGGTTTCTACGGGCATGCACAGGTATGCACTAGTAATAAGAATTAACCTTAACATGATAACAACCAAAATACCTTGAGGTATAACTCAAAATAAGTTTAAAATAAAAAAAAAACTATCATAAAATAAAATAAATACATTAAATAAATAACTGCAGTTTGTTTGTCTGGTCGTTCATGTATGTATGTGTGTTTTTTAATAAACTAGTGCATATCTCTGCATGCCCTCTGCATACTTGTCCATGCCCGTAGAGACCAAGTATAAGGAAGTATTTCTGCATGCCTGTAGAAAGCAGGTGTAAGCAAGGGTGTAAGCAAGCACGTCAGCACTCGTTCAGTGATGCCTGTCTTTGATCTTTGATGGTGTCATAACGAGTCCTATGATCTTTGATGATGTCATAGCAAGTCCTATGATTGTGAGTGATGCCTGCCTTTGATCTTCAGAATCAGAATCAGAATCAGAATCAGAATCAGATTTATTGCCATTGTTCATGTAGTACACAAACTAGGAATTTGTCTCGGTGCAATGCTGCAACATTAAACATGATAAAATAAAAGAAATAAACTATACATGCAATAAAGTGTAGAATAAGAATGAGTGATACTGGTCAGCAGTTAAAATATATTAGCGAGCAGCAGATACTGTGGAGAACCATATAGTGCAGTCGGTAATGCAGGAAGAAAACAGTGATGATTGACATGAGACTGGTTGAGCTGCTGTACATAGTGCACGAGAGTCAATAAGTCACTTAGTGTTCAGCAGTCTGATGGCAGAGGGGAAGAAGCTGTTCATGTGACGGGAGGTTTTAGTCTGGATGGACCGAAGTCTTCTACCTGAGGGGAGGGGGGCAAACAGTACGTGACCAGGGTGTGAGGGATCGGCTATGATCCGGCCAGCACGCCTCCGGGTCCTGGAGATGTACAGATCCTGGAGAGATGGGAGCTTGCAGCCGATCACCTTCTCAGCAGTGCGCACGACGCGCTGCAGCCTTAGTCTGTCCCTGGCAGTGGCTCCTGCGTACCACACGGTTATGGAGGTGGTGAGGGTGGACTCGATGATGGCTGTGTAGAACTGCACTAACATCTTGGTGGGTAGCTTGAGCTTCCTCAGCTGCCGCAGGAAGAACATCCTCTGCTGGGCTTTTTTGATGAGTGAGCTGATGGCCGGCTCCCACTTGAGGTCCCTGGTGATGGTGGTGCCTAGGAAGCGGAAGGAATCAGCAGTGGTGATGGGAGAGCCTGTGAGGGTGAGGGGGGGCAGAGGGGTTGTGACTTTCCTGAAGTCCACAATCATCTCCACTGTCTTCAGAGCATTCAGCTGCAGGTTGTTGTTGTTGCACCAGGACGCCAGCTGGGCCACCTCTCTCCTGTAGGCGGACTCGTCGCCGTTGGAGATGAGCCCGATGAGGGTGGTGTCGTCTGCAAACTTGATCAACTTGACAGACTGGTGGCTGGAGGTGCAGGAGTTGGTATAAAGGGAGAAGAGTAGGGGGGAAAGTACACAGCCCTGGGGTGATCCGGTGCTGATACTAGTAGAGTCTGAGACAGTCTTTCCCAGCCGCACATGCTGCCTCCGGTCCGTCAGGAAGTCGGTGATCCACCTGCAAAGGGAGTCAGGCACGTTGAGCAGGGACAGCTTGTCCCGGAGCAGAGCGGGGCGGATGGTGTTGAATGCGGAGCTGAAGTCCACAAACAGGATCCTGGCGTAGGTTCCCGGGGAGTCCAGGTGCTGCAGGATGGAGTGGAGGGCCAGGTTGACTGCGTCGTCTACAGACCTGTTGGCTCGGTAGGCAAACTGCAGCGGGTCCAGGAGAGGGGTGGTGATGGACTTGAGGTGGGGCAGGACCAGGCGCTCAAAGGACTTCATGACTACAGAGGTGAGCGCTACAGGTCTGTAGTCATTAAGTCCAGTGATCCGTGGCTTCTTGGGGACAGGGATGATGGTGGAGGATTTGAGGCAGGTCGGCACGTGGCATAGCTTAAGGGAGGAATTAAAAATGTCTGTGAAGACAGAAGCCAGCTGTTTCGCACAGTGTCTCAGGATGGAGGGAGACACGCCGTCCGGACCGGGGGCCTTGCGCGGGTTCAGTCTGGAGAACTGTTTGAGCACGTCCTGCTCACTGATGATAAGGGCAGGGGGGGAGGAGGGGGGGAGCCTTTGATGAAGTAGGGATTGTGGAGGCTGTGGAGCTGGAGAGAGGGGGGGAGTTGGACACAGATGACGAGGTGTCAAAACGGGCATAGTGTTGGGACAGTCTTTGACAAAGGGCTTTGTCATCCTGACCTTTAGGAGCCTGAGGCCGATAGTTGGTGATCTGCCTCAGTCCTCTCCACACAGAAGCCGAATCATTAGCAGTGAACTGCTGCTGGAGTCTCTCAGAATACACAGATTTAGCTCTCTTCAGCTCTCTATTAAACCGATATTTAACCTCCCTGAAGCAGTCCCTGTCTCCACTTTTCAGCGCTGCTTCCTTCTCCTTCCTGATCTGTCTGAGCTTAGCAGTGAACCAGGGCTTGTCATTTGAGTACCTCACCCTGGTGCGCAATGGAAGGATGCTCTCCTCACAAAAGTGGATATATGAGTTCACAGTGTCCGTGTACTCATCCAGATCATGCGTGGCTCCTTTAAACATGTCCCAATCAGTTATTTCCATGCACGTTTCCAGCTTCTCCTCAGCTTCACTGGTCCATTTCTTCGTAGTGCTCACAACAGGTTTAGTGAGCTTCAATCTCTGTCTGTATGTGGGAATGAGGTGGACCATCACGTGATCAGATAATCCCAGCGCAGCGCGGGGAACAGCGCGATATGCGTCTTTCACTGTGGTGTAACAGTGATCCAGTGTGTTTAATCCTCTGGTGGGGCATTTAATAAACTGTTTGTAGCGGGGAAGATCGTGGCTCAGATTGCTCTGATTAAAGTCGCCAACCACGATAACCAGAGAGTCTGAGAAAATCCGCTCCGTGTGTGGGATGTGGTCCGCGAGCACGCGCTGAGCTTCGCGCGTGTCCGCGTCGGGAGTGACGTACACAGCGACGAGGATGAATGAAGCGAACTCCCGCGGGGAATAAAATGGCTTGCAGTTAATAAAAAGAAATTCCAGGGCGGGAGAACAGTGTTTGGAAATCACCGTTACATCAGAGCACCAGCTGCTGTTGATGTAAAAGCAGACTCCGCCTCCTGTGGTCTTGCCGGAAAGCTCTGTGTCACGATCAGCGCGAAACAGCTGAAATCCCTCGAGGCGCAGCGCGCTGTCCGGTGTGTTTTCCCTGAGCCAAGTCTCGGTAAAGCAGAGGGCAGCCGAGGAGGAGAGGTCCTTAAAATGCATCAGCAGTCTCAGTTCATCTACCTTGTTAGAGAGAGAGTTGGTATTGGACAGAAATATGCCAGGCAACGCCGTGCATGTGCCTCTCCTGCGAAGCCGCACGAGAACGCCCGCTCGTCTTCCTCTTTTCTGCCGTCTCACTTTTCGAGCCAAGCAATGAACCAGATCGGCGGCAGGAGCTAAAAAAACTGGGATTAGGTCCGTGGGAGTGAAAGTCCTGATATTTAGAAGTTCTTCACGGGTATAAGTGCAAGCAGACACACAATTGACAAACAAAAACAAACAAAGGGCGCAGCGAAGCACCATGGCGACCACTGAGGGCACCATCTTGGATCATCTCCCAATCTTTGATGTCCCAATCTTAAGATAAGATAAGATAAGATAAGCCTTTATTAGTCCCACAACGGGGAAATTCCAGGATTGCAACAGCACAGGGATAGCAACACTCAGAGCAACAATCAGAAGGCAAGAAAAAAAAACAAGCAAGCAAGAGCAGCTAATATACATATGTACATATTACTATAAAATATATATATACACACACACACACACACAGACACACAGTGCAGAGCATTGTAGCTGGATGGAATAAATATATGAATATATGAACACACAGTGCAGAGCATTGTAGCTAGATGGAATAAATATGTCAATATATAAACACCCACAGTACGGAGCATTGCAGCTAGGTGGAATAAATATGCAAGTATATAAACACACACAGTGCGGAGCAATGTAGCTAGATGGAATAATATGTAGATATATAAAAACACAGTGCGGAGCATTGTAGCTAGATGGAATAAATATATAGATATATAAATATAAACACACCCAGTGCTGAGCATTGTAGCTAGATGGAATAAATATATAGATATATAAATATAAACACACCCAGTGCAGAGCATTGTAGCTAGATGGAATAAATATGTAAATATATAAACACACACAGTGCAGAGCATTGTTGCTAGGTGGGATGAAACAGCATAACCGTCTATTTAGTTATCCTACATGGTATGATTATGTGCCCATACATATTCTCACCCTCCATAGCGACCGGTATGTTCCTAGTTGTATGCCGGAGAGGACCATTGTGTAAGTCTATTGCATCTTTTGCATTCAAAAAAAACTATTAGTTTGTTACGTCTTTTTGCTATCTCTGCGAGCAGCCCTGCTTAGGTTGTACAGTCTGACAGCCGTTGGTAGGAAGGACCTACGAAACCTCTCGGTTGTGCACCTGGGGTGATGTAGTCTGCTGCTAAATGAGCTCCTCAGTGCATCCAGTATGTCCTGCATAGGGTGGAACTCGGACTCCAGCAGAGATGACAGTTTAGCCACCGTCCTTCTCTCTCCTATCTCCTCCATCGGATCAAGGCGTTGCCCCAGGACAGAGCTAGCTTTCTTAATCAGTTTGTTCAGTCTCTTCCTATCGGCTGCAGTAATGCCACTGCCCCAGCAGACCACTCCAAAAGTGATGGCTGATGCCACCACCGTGTCATAGAATGACTTCAGCAGCGCCCCTTGTACACCAAAAGACCTGAGTCTCCTCAGCAGGAACAGCCTGCGCTGTCCCTTCTTGTAGAGTGCGTCAGTATTGTGTGACCAGTCTAGTTTATTGTTCAGATGAATACCCAGGTACTTGTAGGATGTCACCATCTCGATGTCTGTTCCCTGTATATTTACTGGTGCTGTGAGGGGCTGCCCATGCCTGCGGCAGTCCACCACCAGCTCCTTAGTTTTCCTCGCGTTGATCTGGAGGCAGTTCCGATGGCACCAGTCCACAAAGTCCTGGATAAGCCCTCTGTACTCAGCTTCATCTCCGCTGGAGATGAGACCAACGATCGCAGAGTCATCAGAGAACTTCTGTAGATGGCAATGTGTTGTGTTGTGTGAGAAGTCCGCAGTATAAAGAGTGAACAGGAAGGGAGCCAGCACCGTTCCCTGGGGGGCCCCCGTGCTACTGATGATCGTGTCGGAAACACAGTCCCGGGTTCTCACAAACTGAGGCCGGTTCGTGAGGTAGTCCAGGATCCATGATGACAGGTGCTGGTCCACCCCTGCGCGCAGCAGCTTGTCCTTCAGGATCATCGGTTGGATGGTGTTGAAAGCACTGGAGAAGTCAAAGAACATGATCCTCACCATATTCCCGGGCTTCTCCAGGTGGGACAGAGAACGGTGAAGGAGGAAGATCACCGCATCCTCCACCCCAATGCCATGCTGGTAGGCGAACTGGAGTGGATCCATCGCTGGTTCCACCAGGGGGCGGAGATGAGCAAGGAGCAGTCTCTCCAGGGTCTTCATCAAGTGGGACGTCAAGGCCACCGGTCTGAAGCTGTTCAGGTCTTTGGGGTGGGAAGTTTTTGGTACAGGTACCACACAAGATGTTTTCCACAGCTGTGGTACCCTCCCCAGTTTCAGGCTCATGTTGAAGATATATGTCACAATCCCACACAGCTGGTCTGCACAGGACTTGAGGAGCTTTGCGCTGATGCCGTCCGGTCCCGACGCCTTCCTCGCCTTGATCTTCCTCAGCTCCGTCCTCACCTGGGTCTTGGTCAGGGTCAGGATTGGGGGCTGTGTGTTGGGAGTGGGGGGGGTGTCGGTGGAGTGGGGAGTGGGTAGCAGGACTTGATTTCTTAGGGGCAGCAGTGGTTGTTGTGCAGACAGGGGGGAGGGCGGTTGGTCAAATCTATTGAAAAACAGATTCAGGTTGTTCGCCCACTCCCTGCCCCCCGTGGCCTGGGGGGAGGTATTCTGGAGCCCCGAGATGGTTTTGAGGTTTCTCCAGACCCCGCTGATGTCGCTCTGTTGCAGCTTGTCCTCCATCTTCTTCCTGAAGCTGTCCTTGCCTTCTCTGATCTTTCTCCTCAGCTCCCTCTGTACGGACTTCAGCATCTCCCTGTTCCCCGACCTGAAGATCCTCTTCTTCTCTCTCAGAAGTGTTTTTATCTCAGGGTTGATCCAGGGTTTGTTGTTTGAGTGACGCCGTATGGTCTTGGTGGGAACGGATTTGTCCACACAGAAGCTGAGGTAGCCCGTGAAGGTGTGAATGAGGCCATCGATGTCCTCACCATGTGGATCGCAGAGCTGCTTCCAGGCGGTGGCTTCAAAACAGTCCTTTAGAGTGTCCATTGTCTCCTCAGACCATAACTCCACAGTGTGCATGGCCGGAGGTTGTCTGTGCACTAGGGGTTTGTACACCGGTCGGAGATGAACCAAGTTGTGATCCGATCTCCCAAGTGGGGGGAGTTGTGATGAGGTGTACGCCTCCTTAGTGTTTGCGTAGAACAAATCCAGTGTTTTATTGTCTCTAGTGTGGCATGTGACATACTGGGTGAAAGTGGGCAGAATGGGAGACAGTGAAACGTGGTTGAAATCGCCTGAGATGAGGAGAAGAGCATCTGGGTGTTCTGTCTGCAGCCTGCTGGTTACTGAATGGATGACGTCACGCGCTGTCCCAGCGTTCGCCGTCGGATTTGCATAAACAACAATGCAGATCACGTGTGAGTGTTCTCTCGGGAGATATGTAGGCCTCATGCTAACAGCTAGCAACTCAATGTCTTTGCTGCAGTGTCGTTGTTTAACAGTGATATGTCCCGGTCTACACCAGTTGTTGTTAACATACATTATCACTCCACCGCCCCTAGTTTTGCCACTCTCTGGTGTTCGGTCAGCTCGTATCATGTGAAAACCCTCCAGCTCAATGTTAGCATCTGCTGCTAGTTCAGTTAGCCACGTCTCAGTAAACAAAAGGAGAGAGCACTCCCGGTAAGTGCTATCATAACGGGAGATAGCCGCTAGCTCATCTAACTTTCCCAGTATCGACCGTACATTTCCCATGACAACAGATGGAAGGGAGGGTCTGTACCTTATATTTTTTGTCCTCCGCCTTACTCCAGCCCGGCAGCCGCGGCGTTTTCGCCTCAGTTCTCTCGGTATGTCGAGTTTTTCCAGTGGGACCGGGTGGCGGTTAAATGCTAGCAGCTCTTCCCTGTTGTATCGAATCCTGCTATAAACAGTGGCTCCGTCCACCGGCTCAGGAGACATTTGGGACGATCTGTGTGTCCGTGATATAAGTGGGGTGAAAAAAAAAAAAAAAGTGATCAAAAGAGAGAGGAAGGGGAAAAAAAAAACTCGGAATCGAGCCGCTGTTGCAAAAGGCAGCCGACTGGTGTGGCGCCGAGAGATCATAGGACATCTTTGATGTCCTATGATCATGAGTGATGCCTGCCTTTGATCTTTGATGTCATAGCAAGTCCTATGATCGTGAGTGATGCCTGCCTTTGATCTTTGATGTCCTATGATCGTGAGTGATGCCTGCCTTTGATCACACAGACACACACAAAGATTTTCTTGAATCACTCTATACTACGGTGTCTATATGATCATCATATAGACATCATGTAGACATTACAGGCACATCATAGGCAATCCTATGATCTTTTAGAGAGTCCTATGGTCGTGACACACACAAACAGAGATATACTGTATAGAGTGATGATAATGTCTCTAGGGTTTTACTTTGATGGAATATGTAGTCAGGCAGATAAGGGCCAATTTTCACAAGAATCGTTCACTTCTGTATAGAAGCATGAAATTTGGCATAAATGTAGTCCAATAAGTCCTGTTTCATATAAGATTAAGACCCCCTTCGGATCTGGCTTGGTACTTGCATTATTCAAGATGGCGTCCAAATATGGCCGCCAAAAAACACGTTTTTGCTTATAACTAGAAAATGTGAGCTTTTAGGGCATAATAATGTATTGTTGACTAATATAAATGTGTATGTTCCGCACATTTTGAGACCAAAATCAAGTCTGTATGACAAACGGTTCTTGAGATATGGCTTATTCAAGTAATCACAATAATGCAACTTCTTATGTTCATTTCAGGTACAGCAGTGGGAGTGTCAGTATTGAGATACAGGGATGTCCAGGTGGGTGGAGGATAACACCAGAAAGTATCCCCAGTTTCTGTACTGGGATACTGTGTTGAAGCTAGAGCTGCTTCTCCTTGAGTATGTGAGGTCCATCCGAGAAGGAAACTTCAATTTGTACGTTGAAGTCCTTGGACAACTGACACCTTGGATGTTCGCCTTAGACTGCTACCATTATGCCAGATGGCTGCCTATCCATGTACGGGATATGCTTAACCTACATCAGACTCACCCTGATGTTTACTCGAACTTCATGGATGGAAATTTTGTTGTAAAAAAGTCAGATCATGCTTTCTCGATGATTGCTTTGGACACTGTCATGAACAAGAGAATGCCAAGATCAAAGGCCAAGAGGGTGCTATAGGCCTCACTGAGGATCCGTCTGCCTTAAAGGCGTCGGCCGGACGCAAATTCAATATCGCTAAATCATATCTTAAATTTTTATGTGAGACAAGCTAATTTGAACCGCACATGTTTTGGTGTCAACAAATGTCGCATAAGGTGACAATGCGCTCTCGAAGTACGCTGTCCTTGAGAGCTGTCTGACTCAGCCGAGCGATCAGCGGCTAAGATGGCCCCTGACTGTGTGACATCATCACAGGGAGAGACACGCACACGCTCAGCGGACATTGTTTGTTGTTTACGTTTTAAAATTGGCGAATAGGGATATTTCTCGGAGTACTTGCGGATTACAAATAGATTATTTATTAAGATTAGGATTTCAGGAATTGAATTAATTATGGTTTGGCGTTGTGTTGTCTACGGGTGCGGCGTTATACCAGCGGAGCATGCAGTGAGTGTTTTTGAATTTCCCGTCCTTGGGAAAATCAGAACGGCATGGGTGAAATTCGTTCAGAAAATGCGAAAAAATTGGAATGATGTCGGTAACTCACCCAACATGTGCAGTAGACATTTCATTGACAGCGATTCCGAGAATAAGATGTAATTTGTGTCACGACTCGCCGCTCATCAGCGGCTTCAGCTGCGCGCACACCTGCGTAGTACAAATACAAAGATGCAAGCACTACATACGATCCCGCAGCTCCTGAGAGACTGCAACCTAACACAAAAAACAGTTTCACACAATGAAACAACAGTGCATGTATTATATATATATATAAAAATTATTATCCCATTGAATTTCATCATTTTTGGTCACATATCTCACACCTACAATTTATTTATTTCAGGGACAAAGGGCTGTGAAAAAGTTGTTGATATGATCAACAAAACACGGGTCCTCAGGGATGTGCGAAAGCTGAGTCCAGGGCAGCAAACTTCAAATGTGGAGGCTTTCCACAGTCTGATTATTCAATACTACAGTTGCTAGGGTTGTTAGTGAGCTAGAAGAATCTCTGTTGAAGCCCAAGGCAATGAATCTCAAGCATCATGATCAAATTCCAAGTGTCCCGGTTGCATTTGCAAAAAATGTTTGTAACCTAGTAGTTTCATTAGAGGACATGGGAAATCCCTTCAAAGAGACAAGCAATGACCTTGTTAGACTTGACACCAATGAAATAATGCCTCACCATGTTATTAATGCAGTGAAATCAGCGCATGAATTAGGCATTGCTCAGTATCAGGAGTTTGTTGATAACAGACTGAATAAGCGTACAGTTGCTTTAACTGACACAGTTTCAAGAAACAATCTACCTCTGTTTGGTACTTATGAAGTGACAAACAATGTCAGTCAATCTAAGGTGTCTGCTTTGAAATCTGATTGCAATCTTTTTGCTCGGCTCTATATTGCCTGTCAAACCCGTGATGGAAACATAGAGGAGTTTTTCAGACATGAAAACAACGCCCATCCTCCTTCACTGTCTGCTCTAGGCAAATTGCGTCAAGGCAAGAAGTCAGATTTGCT
Source organism: Pholidichthys leucotaenia (assembly GCA_020510985.1). Classification (NCBI taxonomy): domain Eukaryota; kingdom Metazoa; phylum Chordata; class Actinopteri; order Cichliformes; family Pholidichthyidae; genus Pholidichthys; species Pholidichthys leucotaenia. The sequence goes on along the minus strand of CM035845.1, from coordinate 30,987,704 downwards.
TCAGTGCATTGGGGTATCACAAAATCAGTTGTTACCAGTTGTTACCATGAAGGTCTTTGATGGAGCAGCTGTTGTGAATATGCTTGGTAAAGCAAAGACTTTCCAAGAGTATTCAAGGGGAGTTTTCTTGCCTTACATCATTGATCAGGATAACGATGTGAAACGTGTTGATGTAGTGTGGGACCGATATCTTGACTGCAGCCTCAAAAAGGCAACCAGAGTGTCTCGAGGCAAAGGTATCCGAAGAAGGGTGCTTCCTGACACTGTCATTCCCAGTAACTGGCAGACCTTTTTGCGCTGCACCGATAACAAAGCAGAGCTATTCCAATTCCTTGGTAGAGAACTGGCTTCTCTAGAGGTGGAAGGTGTCTTGTTTGTTTCAACTTCTGATGTGAATGTTGTGAGCAACAGACTAAGTGACATGGCTTCTGCTGGCATTGATCCAACTGATCATGAAGAAGCTGATACAAGGCTTATGTTGCATGTTGCCCATGGTGCAGCTCAAGGCCACAGGAGTGTATTGATAAGGACAGTTGACACAGATGTTGTTGTTCTAGCTGTTACATATGTAAATCAGCTGGACATTGACCTGTGGCTGGCATTTGGTGTGGGAAAACATTTCACCTACATATCAGCAAACAGCTTGACAGGTAGCCTTGGTCCTGACAAAGTGCAAAGCCCTTCCCTTCTTCCATGCTTTCAGTGGCTCAGACACTACTTCCTCGTTTGCTGGCAGGGGCAAGAAGACTGCATTTGATGCTTGGGAAGTTTTTCCTGAAGTGACACCTGTATTCAGGAAACTGAGCTTCACTCCTGAAGTTATAACAGCAGAGGATGAAGCTGTTCTTGAACGGTACACGGTAATAATGTACAGTCGTACCTGCCCACTGTATCAGGTAAACAAAGCTCGTCAGACCCTTTTTGCACAAGGAACGCAGTCACTTGAAAATATTCCACCAACAAAGGCAGCATTAACAGAACATATCAAAAGAGCTGCTTATCAAGGTGGCTATGTGTGGGGTCAAGCACTGGATCCAGTGCAAAATCTACCAAGTCCTACAAATTGGGGATGGACTGAAGCAAGGGAAGGCTTCGTCCCAAAGTGGACCACTCGCCCTGAAGCTTCCAAAGTATGTCAAGAGCTTGTGCACTGTGGTTGCAAGAAAGCTTGTAGGGGCTTGTGCAAGTGCAGCAGGGCAAATTTAAGCTGCACTTCTCTGTGTTATTGTGGTGGTGCATGTCACCAGGCAGAAGGTTAGCGGAGGTCTTCTCGATCACTTCACTCTGTTGATGCATGGGTTGTAATGAGGTTACACTCGATTACATAATATTTGGCATATCACTGACTGCGTTTTGTATTTTTAACTTTCTTGGGGTTTCTCATTATGCTATTATTGATCTTCGAATGTGATTCGAATGAACATATACCATAAATGTTCAATTACTATTGTTCAGCATTTGTATCTCTGTAACTTTTGATATGATTAAGATTATACAGTTTGTGGCAATTTTCAAAATGTTATATCTCAAGAACCGTTTGTCATACAGACTTGATTTTGGGCTCAAAATGTGCGGAATGTACACATTTATATTAGTCAACAATACATTATTATGCCCTGAAAGCTCACATTTTCTAGTTATAAGCAAAAACGTGTTTTATCTTGAATAATGCAAGTACCAAGCAAGATTCGAAGTGGGTCTTAATCTTATATGAAAGAGGACTTATTGGACTACATTTACGCCAAATTTCATGCTTCTATCCAGAAGTGAACAATTGTTTCACCTATCTGCCTGACTATGGGAAAATCTCAAAGTAAGAGTGTGAGCTCTGAAGCCTGCTTCATGCTGCATTTCCCCTCTAATCCACCTTGGTCCACGTACGCTTTGGACGAGCCCGGCACGCACACAGTGCTGTACATACTCACTTTTTTCATCTACCCACGCCAAGCATAGTTTGTCGTTTCACTCCCGCCGATAGGTAGCGTTAAGGTGCTAATACGTCAGGATTTTAACCAACGAAGAAACGGCGGACTTCTTCATAAAGTTTCTCTTGAAATATAGAGTCCATTTCTACTGTTTGACTTCCCGGTTTTCACTCCATTTCCACAAAAATGCTGCTGACACTGTGAAAGAAAGTATGTATGTATGATTCATGTATGTTTTTATAGTCGCTTTCCGCCTCCTCGTTGTCTTCTTCATCTAGTGATGAATGCTGTGTCGATATCGCCACCTCGTGAATGGGATGTTCAGTCTTGCGCATGTGCTTTTCAACGTGTTCAGGTCAAGGGCAGGTGGCGGCGCGGTCACAAAATTTGGGCTGCATGCGGTCATCCACGGTTGAGCACTCCGGACACTAGCGGAATGGAGACAATGACGTAAATTTTGTCACACAAGGTTTCCGGTTACACGTACGCGGACAGCAGAGGTGTAGCATGAAGCAGGCTTTACAGCAATTCCCATATGTAAAAATATGAGGCAAAAACATGGTGATGAAAGTGTCTTGCTGGTGCCTATCTGGTCTGAAATGGGTTTTCCAGAGGGAGGATCATTTAGTCTCAATCAATTACACTATCTGAAAGAAAAGTTAAATGAGAAAAAGCAGAAAATAAGAATGTATGATAAATTAGAGAGACCTCCTTCCATCTAAATAAAGTAGTGCATACCTGTGCATGCCCGTAGAAACCAAGTATAAGCAAGTACTTCTGCATGCCCGTAGAAAACAGGTGAAAGCAAGCACGTCACCACTTGTTCAGTAATGTCTGCCGTTGATCTTTGATGATGTCATCGTGAGTGCTATGATCATGAGTGATGCCTGCCTTTGATCTTTGATGATGTCATAGCAACTCCTATGATCTTTGATGATGTCATCATATAGACACCATAGGCCAATGGCATAGCGAGTCCTATGATGCCTGCATTTGATCTTTGATGATGTCATAGCGAGTCCTCTGATGATCTTTGATGATGTTACAGCAAGTCCTATGATCGTGAGTGATGCCTGCATTTGATCTTTGATGTCCTATGATCATGAGTGAGTGCGAGTGATGCCTGCCTTTGATCTTAGATGATGTCATAGCAAGTCCTATAATCATGAATGATGCCTGCCTTTGATCTTTGATGTCATATGATCGTGAGTGATGCCTGCCTTTGATCACACAGATTTTCTTGAATCACTCTATATTATGGTGTCTATATGATGTCATATCAACATCATGTAGCGATCATAGGAATATCATAGGCGATCCTATGATCTTTCAGCAAGTCCTATGGTCATGACAGTGTCTATATGACATCATATAGACATCATGTAGCGATCATAGGAACATCATAGGCAATCCTATGATCTATATGACATCATATAGACATCATGTTGAGATCATAGGAACATCATAGGTGATCCTATGATCTTTTAGCGAGTCCTATGGTCGTGGGTTGATGGCAGTAGAACACAGTCCAAGGACAGATAAAATTAAACCAATTAAATTAATCAATTAAATCTAAAAGAAGAAGAAGAAGATATAATCAAGAAAGAACTCCTTATACAAGAAGAGGAGACTGCTCTCCAGTCCAAGGATAGATAATTTTTTCACACATAAGGAGCTGTTCAGAACTCCTTATAAGAACTCCTTATACAAAGATATAGAGTGATGATAATCAAGTCAGTGGCGGTAATGCACCTGTAAGCTGGTTGCCAACCGCAAATGAAATCTTCTTCTTCTTCTTTTAGATTTGATTGGTGGTTGGCAACCAGCTTACAGGTGCATTACCGCCACTGACTTGATTATCATCACTCTATATGAGATGAGATGAGATGAGATGAGATTCAACTTTATTGTCATTACAACATGTATGAATACAAGGTAACGAAATGTGACTTGGCATTTGGGCACGCTCTGCAGAGCGCATCCAAGGCCAGGGCAGCCGCTAGGCGCCAGTCATAAAGAAGAAAGGAAAAAAAAGAAAAGAGAGAGGATATGACACAATAGGCAAGAGAAAAAAAAACATGTTTTATCAAATTGACGCTTAATGAGTAAGCGAAATTTTGATTGCAGGCAAAAAAACCCTCAATGCATATTTAGCAGACATTTAGTAGACAAATCACACAGCAAAGGGAGGGAGAGCAGTGTGTGTATATCAGTATGATGATGATGTCAGTGTGAGTGTGCAGTGTTGAGTGTATCAGTTACTGGAGTACAACAAATAGTCTCCTAGGCAACGATAGATGTTATAGTTCATGAACGCTGTCCCTGAAGAGTTCTGTTTATTGCACAGCAGCGGTGTTTGGGTTAGCAGAGCCAGCTGACACATCCGCTTATCTCAACTCTGGAGGAGTGAGTTATCCAGGGGCGCCGATTCAAGGCCGAATCTGCAGACAGAGTATAGGATTTCCCTCTTCTCATATTCTGAGCTTACAATTCAAATTAACATTCACTGGCTTTAAATTCATATCATTCCCTGGAGAGCACGAAGCGACTCCAGATATTTCCCCTTCTAAACACAGATCAGAATCAGAATCAGAATCAGAATAAACTTTATTGCCAAGCATGTAAAAAACACACGAGGAACTTGACTTGACATTGGTGCGCATGCGCGCGACACAACGACACGGCAGCCATAATAGGCGCCTCATCAAACAGAGATAGATAAGAAAGGGAGGGGAAGGGAGGGAACGACACAAGGGGGGAGGAGAAAAAAAAACTTCGTTATCAAAATACAGCTTATTTTTAAGCAGATTATGATTACAATGAAAAAAAAATCTCTCAATAGCACAGAGCAACAACTCAGAATTCACAAGACACAAGAGAGCAGTGTACAGTATATCTTTAATCAGTTCATGAATCAATGTGTGTGCGGTGTTGAGCAGTGTTGATGATAATAAGAGAGACCCAAGGACCCTTGGCAGAAGATGTTTTGTCTGTCTGGCGCCCAGTCTTATCTGGCGCTGCAGCTGGCTGTCCAAGGCCTTGTGCTCATGATTTTGAAAAAAACACAATCTGCAGACAGCCAGGAGGAATTTTCATGGGGAATAATAATGCCAAATAGGACTGATCACAGAGAAGACTTGTATTTCTTCTGTAGATTCAGTACATTAATCCTTCATTGCGCAGCTTTGAATTCGTCGTGGAAAGACCTGAGCGAACCCATGATGTAATCCACCTTACGAGACAGTTCTCCAGTAGTCGCTATCAGGGTCTTCTCCAGTTTCTCAATTTGTTGGATGCACCTCGCCTGGCCAGCATTTTGATAGGTTGAATCCATCTTCAGCAATTTGCGGTAAACCAAGACAATTCCCGTCCCAATCAGAATTATCCCAATCACCAAGATTACGAAGATAAACAAATCTTCAATATCTTCGTTAGAAAGATTAGAGAGACACAGCATTTTCCAATTACCTGTGTCACATAGATAGCCCACTGGAGCCGTTCCAGCGGGGCAGACAGCTTCCCCCGGAGCACTTTTCCTTGTTGAAAAAATAGTGTCAATTGTGTTCAAAGCCCAGCTTATTAACTCCATAATTTCTTTTCGGCGGTCGCAGTTAAACGCAGACAGACAACAGCAAGCTGGGATCCAGTAGCAGGAGGGGAGGAAAAAATCAGCAGGAGAGAAGAAAAAAGCGTCTGCTCTCTTGGGAGGGCGGAAGTAGAGTATGAACATGTCCGGTAGAGTCCATCTCTCTACAGTGCATGCAGATGGTAAATTCCATGTTGATCATTTGCCGCTATTTCGTGCACTCCCCATCTGGTCGAATTATTGAGAAGCAGCTCCGCCGGGTCCGCATTTTGATTAGCTCTTCCAGTTAAATTTTCGATACACCAGGAGAACTCCAAAGCCCAATCAGCAGAAATCCTGTGATCGTAAAGCCAAAACAGGTAGATGTTTTTCTACATCTTCAGTCGAATCACACAGACACATGAGTTCCAATCCATGGGTCTCTCCACATTTGGGCTCCCCCGGGCCCAATTTTCTGTTTGAAAAGGTGGTGTCAGTTGCGTTTAAAGCCCAGCTTATATCCATTTTCCGTATTTTCCATTTGGGTTGAGATCCGCAAGATGGTGAGACGGCACAGACACTCAGACGCAGCAAGCTGGGATTAGGTCAGGAAGGCAGGATAGGAGGAGGGAGGAAAAATGCGACTGCTCTCTCTGAAGGCAGCAGGAATATATATCTATATCTTTGTATAAGGAGTTCTGAACAACTCCTTATGTGTGAAAAAAATTATCCGTCCTTGTCTGTGTCCGAGGTGCAGCCGCACACTCCATATATAAAAAGAAGAAGAAGAAGTCAGTGGCGGTAATTCTTCTTCTTGCCTTGAGAGAGAGCAGTCACATTTTTCTTCCCTCCTCTCGTCTGCCTTCCTGACCTATTCCCAGCTTTGCAATGTTGCGTTTTTGTCTGTGTTTAGTCGCTCTTCTTCTGCTGAATCTTAATCTAAACGGAAATTATGGATTTGGAAGCGGCTTAAATGTGCTATTGTCACTATTTTTCAACAAGAATCGGGCCAAGGGGGAGCCCAAGAACTGGAACCTGCGAGGAGACTCATGGACACTGGAATTCATGCGTCTGTGGAAACATTATTGGTTATGATCTCAGGACTTCTATTTTTGGCTGTGAAGTTCCCTGATGCATCAGAAATTGAACGAAGGTGAGAGAGCTGATCAAAGCGGACCCGGCAAGCTCCTTCATCAAATTCGACCAGTTGGGGAGGGAACGAGTAGCGGCAAACGGTGAACTGAATGACAGTGATTCAGTGGAGGAATACATCTGGAGCCCTGTGCTCTCCATGGAAAAAAGTTTAAGCCTGCACATGGAAATTATGAAAGCACAGAATTGCACGGGTGAGGAAAAATTCTATTCTCTGAGTGCACTGTGCTGATTTGATTTGACCTTGTCTTGGAGCCCCGTATTTACATTCCTCCTGATGAAGATAAGCGGAAGGAGCGGCTCTGCCTGCTAACCCAAACAACGACACAGTTGTTATTGTTCCAGCAGATGAACGCTCAAGGACAGTGCACCATGTGACAATTTACCATCTGCAAGCAAGAGAGAGAGACTCTAGACTGTTTAGATCACATGACTTTAACATCTATCCACTGCCAGGAGGCGCCCTCTGCTTTTCACTAGCAATTGACTCACCTACACTTGCATTCAACATTACACTACTGACACAATCACTGATATACGTATATTCACAATACACTGACTCTCTCAACTACTGCTTTGTCATTGTGTGATCTATTGTCTGCTAATTGTGCATTTGAGAGTTTTTTTCTTGTAATCAAAATTTTGGTCATAAAATGAGCTCTATTTTGATTAACAATGCTTTTTTCTCTCTCCTATTGTGTTTTTCCCTATCCTTCCCCCCCTCCCCCCTCTTCACCCCCCCATATGACAGGCGCACTTTATGGCTGCCGCGTCATTGGGATGCACCTTTCGTGCGCGCCCAATGTCAAGTCAAATTCCTCGTATGTTTACTTGTTTACTTGTAAATGTGCTTGGCAATAAATCTGATTCTGATTCTGATTTGATTTGCGGTTGGCAACCAGCTTACAGGTGCATTACCGCCACTGACTTGATTATCATCACTCTATATCTTTGTATAAGGAGTTCTTATAAGGAGTTCTGAACAGCTCCTTATGCGTGAAAAAATTATCCATCCTTGGACTGGAGAGCAGTCTCCTCTTCTTGTATAAGGAGTTCTTTCTTGATTATATCTTCTTCTTCTTCTTCTTTTAGATTTAATTGATTAATTTAATTGGTTTAATTGCAAACCAGCTTACAAGTGCATTACCACCACTGACTGTATATCACTCCCTTGATTATATCTTTGTATAAGGAGTTCTTTTAAGGACTTCTGAACAACTCGTGTGAAAAAAAAATTATCCGTCCTTGGACTGTGTTCTACTGCCATCAACCCACTTCTAAAAGAAGAAGAAGATACAAGTCAGTGGCTGTAATATTAGCACCTGTGAGCTGGTTGCCAACCGCCAATCAAATCTAAAAGAAGAAGAACCTTTTCTACTTGACTTGAAAAACACATTCAATGTCTCTTCAAAAGATATGAGGAACTTCACTTTTGGAATCTTTACCCTAGTGATGATCACTGTGATGGCCTCTTTGCTACCAACACGAGAACTACCACAAACATCAAAAAAATTTCTGCTACATCAAATTTTGTGTGCTGTGAATGATTGTAGGAAAGAGGTAAGAAAACTTAACTGCTTTACATACTATTGCTCGGTTTAACATCAACATATTAACATTTTTATAATTTAATTTTAGACAGTTGGAAAACTACCATTACCAGATGACCAACCATGTGTAAGTCAAAAACATTGCGGAGATTATGTACCAAGTAGTATAGTTGTAATTTCCATCAAGTATTTGCTAAACTAATTGAGTTGTGTATTTCATGTCCTAAAATCCATGGAGTTGTGTTTTGCCGAGAACTCTCTGAATCACACCACCCTAAACGACAACAGGCATATATTACATCTCAGGAATTGTCTGCACCAATACAATAATCAGGTAACAAGATTTTCATATGAAATCCAACAAGAGTAGTCTAGAACCCCCAAAATTCCTGAATTTCATTTGGTTTCCAGTAGCTGTAAAATGATTTTGACAGTGACATTTTCAGTGTTTATTATGCCATGTATGAAGACTGTGTTCAGTGTAGCCTTTGTTTGTTGCTTAAAATGCTGACTGTCCACATTATTTTCTTGCAGTATGGGAAGAATAAATGTGATCTAAACAACTTGGAGAAGGTGCACAATATCAGTCTTGAAAAGTTCCTGGATGAAATTTACAATTGTACTGAAATACTCTTACACAAAATTCTCGCAAAAACAAAACAACATCATCATTAAAGATGCCATGTGTAACTTATTTATAAGAAGACACCAAGAGGACACAGTGCAAGGGTGGATAATTTTTTCACCCATAAGGAGTTGTTCAGAACTCCTTATACAAAGATATAGAGTGATGTATAATCAAGTCAGTGGCAGTAATGCACCTGTAAGCTGGTTGCCAATCGCCAATCTACTTCTTCTTTTAGATTTGATTCTTCTTCTTCTTCTTCTCTCGGTTAATATCGGATAGCAAATAAATGAAAGGTGCATACCGCCACCTACTGTACAAGAGTGTGTAACATTATGTCATCTGAGCCCGAACCCTAAAGTGTTATTTAAAAAAGAGAAAAGAGCCCTTCTTGGGATTCTTAGTGCCTCTCCATCTCCATCTGTTCCCAGAATCCCAGTTAAATCCCATTCCCTACCGGCCTCTCGAACTTCATTTTTCATTCTCTCTCATTTCCATACTTGTGACAGTGTAATAACATGTGCTCAACATTTTATTTTATTCCACATTCTCTACATTTGTCACTTTCGCTTTTCCCCATGGTGAATAAAGTGCCATTTAAACCTGTATGACCCAGTCTGAGTCTTGCCATAATGATGTCTTCCCTCCTGTTTGCTGTTTTATAATTCTTTACAAATAGATTTTTACCTCCCCCAGGCCGCAGGCCAGGAGGAGGTTATGTTTTTGCCAGCGTTTGTCTGTTTGTTTGTCTGTTGGTTAGCAAGATAACTCAAAAAGTTTTGGACGGATTTCGATGAAACTTTCAGGCGTTGTTGGAAATGGTACAAGGAAGAACTGATTAAATTTTGGGGATGATCCGGATCACCGTCTGGATACAGGAATTTTTTAAAGGATTCTTTAACATTGTGAGATACGGCCATTTTCAACATGTGCGCAGGCGCAATGGAGGGCGCTGGTCGTCGTGTCTGACGAACACAAACTCCGCGTTCTTCAAAGTTTTAGGCACAAAAGCACGCAGAAAACAGTGGTGGGCAGGGCCCGGCAGCGTGCCTGTGTTTGCGCTACACTGCAAAAGCTGAGACGGGCAGCTGTCCGGCGCCGGATTATTTGGCAGAAATTCCCCGGGCAGCCATAGTGGCTGCGCAAAAATGAGCTCTCTGCCGAGGAAGCTTCCAAATCCTCTTTTGCCGCGGAGCGCAACCCCAATATAAAACCCACGGCAACCTGTCTACCCAATTTGCATATGTCAGTGAAGCCCTGAGTGCTGCTTTCACTGATCTATGAAAACGCTCGCATAACCCATTGGCCTGTGGGTTGTACGCGGTTGTGCGATGAATTGCAATGCCCGCAGCCTGGGAGTTTGCAGATGGGGGAGATGGACACAACACCAACACTTCAGTTTATTACCTCCGCCAAGGACGTAATGCTTTTACTACTGAACCACTAATCCTATCATTGTGAATCCAATTGCTAGTCATATGTTTTCATGGTCAAGGAATCTGAAAACGTACACACCAACACTGTATGGGGGGCAACTGTGGCGCTTGGCAGAGGTCTGCGCTCTCCGAGTGCTTTTGTAGTTGTATTTTGTAATACGATCTACCTTTATGATCTTCATCCCATCTTTTTTGCCATAGCTCAACTCTTTTTTCTTGATTACTGCTTTCCCTTCACCTTTTCCAAGAGACAATGGTATAGTTATTTCTTTCCCAAGTGCACTTTTTGCTAGTTTGTCTGCACAGTCATTCCCTTTCCACCATTCATGTGCAGGAACCCAACAAAACTGAACTTCTCCACCACCCCTGTGTACCTCAAATAAATTGTGATATAGCTCAATCACCAAGTCTTCCCTTGTAAATTTTAGTGTCTGTATGGTTTTTAAAGCTGCAAGTGAATCTGTGCACACCACCACCCGGTCCAGTCTGACCTCCTCCACCCACTGCAAAGCAATAATTATTGCCACCATCTCTGCTGTAAACACGGATGTATTGTTGGAGAGTCTTTTTGAGGTGGTCACTTTAAACTCTGGAATGTATACTCCAACTCCAACAGAGCCCTCTTTGTTCTTTGAACCATCAGTATAGAGCTGTAAGTAGTTATAGTAATTGTTCCTGAGGTAAATGCTTGTTTAAACACCAACTTCACTCATATGCCAATCTTTTTTCCTCATTACCAGACTAATGTCTACTTCTTTTCCCGGAAACAGCCAAGGGGGACATTACTCACTGGACTGGTGTTAGCTATATCAATAGTGTGTAGTCCATACATTCTAGCTTTTCTTTCAGTTGTCCACCCAAACCCATGTCCCTGGAAGTTAGAATATTCCCAGCAGTCTTGTGGTGTTGTTTTTGAAATATTCGCTTCCTCACTTCCTTTCAGCTTCAACCAGTATGATAATGCGAGTTTATCTCTTCTCAAATCCACTGGCATTTCTCCTGTTTCTATTAAAACTGCATTGTTTGGTGTTGTTTTGATGGATCCAATGCACAGGCGAAGCACTCTATGCTGCATTCTGTCTATTTTTTCATCGTCGTCTTTGCTACTGCTCCATAAATCATGCATCCATAGTCTATTGTCAATCGCATTAGTGCTCTGTAAATGTCAATTAATTCCTGTTTATCTGCTCCCCATTCGTGTCCAGCTACAGCTTTTAAGAGATTCATGACTTTTTTGCACTTTGTCTCCAGATTTTCAACATGAACTCTCCATGTGTATGCACTATCAAACCACAATCCTAGACATTTGAACTTACCCACTTTCTCGACTGGTTGATTATATAATGTTAATGGTTCTGTACCAGTTCTGTTTTTTTGTGAAAATCATATAGCAGGTTTTACTGTTTGAAAATTTAAATCCCCACTCATATGACCACTTTTCCACTTTCTCCATTGCTTTCCTGATGTTTTTGAACACAAATTTTTCATTTCTTCCCCTCGTCCATGTGGCTCCATCACCTGCATACAGCGCTGTTTTGATGGATCCCTCTTGATCCTCAAACATGTCATTAATCATTATGTTGAATACAACTGGACTTATCACACTCCCCTGAGGAACACCATTTTCTATTTCCAAGTCATTAAAAACTTCTGATCCTGCTTTAACCCTAACTGTCCTGTGTGATTGTTGGGAAAATTTTATGTAAATAGTTATCATTTTATTAATGACTCATGAAATGAGGGTTGATGTTTTTATATGATGTTTTTTCTTTGATTAATCATAAATACAATTTGTGTCTTTTCTTATAATCACTGTTAGTGACTAAACTACACCATTCATCTGTTTGTTCATATAAGGTGTGATAAGAGTATGCAAGTTTTTATGCTGTATCAAGATCTGTTTTTTGTACATCCCGTGTTTCTTAATTCTACTCTGTTATGAGAACTCTGTGTACTTTGTGAGACCTTGTATGGAGGTGTCCTTCCTCTGTTGAGAGGTGAGCCAGCTCAAACTGGTACAAACTGTACGTGATGTTTCTTATCATCCTCCCAAGGATTGTCTGGGAGAGAAAAAGAATGTTCGGGAAGATGTCACTGTCTTATCTTTGCCTATAAAAGTTATTGTACTGGGCTGTTTTCCCCAGCATTCAAAACTCACTCTGTAACAGGTATGTGATTTGATTGCTCTCTTTTGCAAAAGACATATAAAAAACAGAAAAGGCATCACTGTGTCAGGTCTGATGATTTCTTCAGTCTAATGCTATTGAATATTACTGTGCTTGAGTCACATTGCAGATAAAAATTCCTGACATAACGTAGTGACCGAAACCCGGGACAGCTGAGATCTGGACGGAGCTGGAGGGAATGACGTCTGAGCCAGTGAAAACCGTGCACGGTCTGATGGAAACCATCAGCAATTGATCAACCCGCCTTGAGGGAACTTGGATCGGCGCTTCTCCTCCATGCTCTATTCAGTGACGGCTGTTCCGCCTTAACTAATAGAGCCAGAAGTAAGTGTCTCTATTTCTTCCCAGTACAATGTTATGTTCTAGGTCCGCGGGATGCGATTAATGGTAATATGGCGGCGTCCATATTTTTCCTAGAACAGTAAAATAAAGGAATCTGGTCAAAACTGGGACCCCTAAGAACTGAAAATAACAACAATATAGTGAAGGGGAATAAAGGAATAAAAGCAGTTAAGAGAATTAAAACTTTGACCTCTGAGAACTAAAAATAACAACAATATAGTGAGGAGGAAGAAAAGTACATAAGAGAACTAAAACTTTGACCTTTGAGAACTAAGAATAACAACAATATAGTGAGAAGGAAGAGAAGTTAATAAGAAAAATGGGAAACTGCGTTGGACGCAGTAAGAAATCTGACGGGGTCAGAGAAAAAAGCGCGCGGAAGTAGTTGCAACAAGATAAAAGGTTTGGGTTGAAATCCCCGGTCAGGGACAAAAATAAGTTTTTGGGTTGAGATCCCCGAGTTTTGGAACTAAAAATAGAATATCAGGTCGCGGTTATGCTGTAATGGTAGTGTGACGGTGTTTTCACACTTTTCCTGGTAAAGCATCTTAATTCCTGTGGAGTTACCAAGGGGTTTAAAAAATAATAAAAACAGCAGAAAAAAATAAAATAAAAAAAATTAAACAGCAGACCGGTTAAAAGATAGAGAACAGATAAAGGATCCTGAAAAATATCTGAGCAAATGGGAAGAGGACTATTCCTTCAAACCCACATTAGATGTGGATGAGTGCGCAGTCTTAGTGTCGACAGCAAAATTAGTGACCAAAGGAAATAAGAGAAAGCCAAATTTGGAACTTAAATGTGCAGATCTTTGGCAGCAGCTGCAGATGCCCGAATAAAAGCCAACCAAGGATGCAAAAAATAGTAAGAAAGGAGTGGATCAGGAAAAGTTTAAAAAAAAAAAAAAAAAAAAAAAATTTTGCTCAGTGCAGTGTGGAATGTGAAAGGAGGGGCTGCTCCCTCTCTCTCTCTCTCTCTCTCTCTGTTCCTCGCTCTCCCAAAGGGGGCGGGCGAGGGATAGCGCTCTCTCTCTCTCTCTCTGTTTGTGTGTGTGTGTGTGTGTGTGTGTGGTTGATCTGTGTGGAAAAGTGGTCTAAATATGGGTGTGTTTACAAGGTTTGGGATTTTTATCTTTTTAATCTAACTTTGTGGGGTCTTGATTAATGGGTCTTGATTAATGTTGCGTACGTGATACACTGTTTACATATTTTTTAAAAAAAGCAATTTTGACGCACTACCGACCTTTTTTCCTTTGACTGAAACATGACAGTGCAGGACTGACGTGCGACACATATGATTTGCCAGGGGCTATGGATTATCAGACAAAGATCTTGGAGAAAGGATCCTTGTTGATAAACATTTTTTGAAGCAAAGTATGACTTTGTATGACATTGTAGATAACATAAGGTGTACTGATTCAAATGACTTTGACCTTACAAATGTAATGTTTATATGGTTTTATACTGATGTTACTCACCACATAATGGTGCGGTAACAATATATTTCAGAAATGTGACAGCAATGAGGGATGTGCTTCTCCTGATTCAGCGGTGGCCAAGCTGGGTCAGGGCGAACTACATTGCACTCCATAATTTACCAAGGAATGTATGAAATAGGGACATTCCTTGTAAAACATTAAATCAAAATTAGGCAAAACGTCCGCCTTTCCTTTGACTGAAACAATGTGACACAATATTTCAAATTCAACCCATCTGTGTTCAACTGGACAAGCTGATCTTATTTATCAATGCTGAAGCATATCAAAAATGTGCAGATAGTTATTTTGTTTTTCTTAAATGAAATTTGTAAACTATTTCAAGAGATGTCACAAAAAGAAGTTATAATTATTGAGATCTCATCTTTGAAGGAACTGGGCTACCTGCAAATTTTATTTAAAACTAAAAATGGAAATACACTTCCTTTCAGTAAAAGAATCAAGCAAATACCCTGTAACTTTGCTGCATGTGCATCTTCATGTATCAAAGCAGGGGGTATCAAAGAAGTTAATTAGCAAATAATTAGTAACCCTCAGAAAAATAGATAATGCATAAAATTATCAATAAATGAATAAATAAATGAATTCAATTCAACTTTATTTTCATAACACCTCATTGCACTTTGAGCTATAGGGGGAAACCCCCATACTTGCACCTCCCATAGTTGCACCCCCATACTTGCAGAACTGACAGCCTAGCTACAGTGCTGAGAAAAGAAGAAAGAAAAAACTGAGATTACCTTTGTTTTCTTCTATTAATACAGACTAATGCAGACTAATGACTTATTTTATCTTTTCTAAAAAAAAAATAAAATAAAGAAATTCTTCCAGTTAAATAGATTTCATCTAAATAAATGAAGTGTCATTTTCTCTAAGGAGGAGGGAAAATGAAGAAAAATTGCTACAGCATATGATATTTTGAGGAGAGAGGGAAAAAAGTTACACCAGCCTCCAATTTAGAATTGAGGACTGAACTTAAAGAGCTTATTGATGCTTATGTGTGTTAGCTTTGCTAAATTAGGACAGGACTTTTATTTTATTTCATTCTCTATTTCATCCACTGCTTGTGCTGTGGCGGCATTGTCTGGGGTCCTGATTGTGTGGAGTTCCGCGGCCTGCGTCGCCTCCAATGGCTGAACTATTGGACATGAGCTACTCACCTAAAAGCAACTATATGTACTGACAGTAAATATGCTTTCAATGCAGCACATTCCCACACAGCACTGTGGAAGTTGAGAGGGTTTAAAACTTCAGCAGGGAAACCTACACAACACTGCTCTGAGCTTTTACAGTTAACAGAAGCTCTAGCCTTACCCCAAAGATTGTCAATAGTTCACTGTGCTGCACACACCAAAAAACAATGATCTCATCTCTCGTGGCAACGCCCTGGCAGATCACGCTGCCCAGTGTGCAGCGAGGGAACATTTTGTATCTTGTTTAAGTGTGCCAGTCGTCTCTTTAGACGTTTTAATTGATGAGCAGTCATCAATAACACCACCACAGCATAGCAAGCAAGACGACAGTGGTGTTTGGCATTCACCGGATGGGAGAATAATTCTTCCCCCCTCGCTATATCAGTGGGCGGTTCTTTTGACACGTGACCAAGGTCACGTGTCAACAGGAGGGATTGTCGATTTGATTGAAAAGCATTTTTTCTGCCCAGGAATTTTGAAAATAGCAAAAACAGTTTGTCAACAATGTGTTGTATGTTCGGGGGTTGCCACCACGAGATGCACCGACCACCTTGCTCTGGGCTGCCGCTTCAACAACAGAGGTGGAGAACATGGCCCATTCAGACTCCATGTCTCCAGACTCCCTCGGAATGTGGTTGAAGTTCTTCCGGAGGTGGGAGTTGAAGACCTCCCGGACAGGGGCCTCAGCCAGACGCTCCCAGCACACCCTCACTATACGTTTGGGGCCATTAAGCTGAAGAAGGAGTCCTATCAAGCTTGGTTGGCTTGTGGGACTCCCGAAGCAGCTGAGGTGTACCGGCAGGCCAAGCGGAGTGCAGCTCGGGTGGTTGCTGAAGCAAAAACCCGGGTATGGGAGGAGTTCGGTGAGGCCATGGAACAAGACTTTCGGTCGGCTTCAAAGAGATTCTGGCAAACTGTTCGGCGGCTCAGGAGGGGAAAGCAGCTCCCCGTCCACACTGTGTATGGTGCGGATGGGACACTGTTGACTTCAACTGGGGATATCGTCGGGCGGTGGAAGGAATACTTCGAGGATCTCCTCAATCCCACTGATACGCCTTCCACAGAGGAAGCAGGGTTTGGGGACGAGGGGGATGACTCGCTTATCACAGGGGCTGAGGTCGCCAAGGTGGTTAAAAATCTCCTTGGTGGCCGGGCCCCGGGGGTGGACGAGATTCGCCCCGAGTACCTCAAGGCCCTGGATGTTGTTGGGTTGTCATGGTTGACACGCCTCTGCAACATTGCGTGGAGGTCGGGGGCAGTGCCTTTGGCATGGCAAACCGGGGTGGTGGTTCCTCTCTTCAAAAAAGGGGACCGGAGGGTGTGCTCCAACTTTAGAGGGATCACACTCCTCAGCCTCCCTGGGAAGGTCTATGCCAAGGTACTGGAGAGGAGAGTCCGGCCGTTGGTCGAACCTCGGATTCAGGAGGAGCAATGTGGTTTTCGTCCTGGCCGTGGCACATCGGACCAGCTCTTTACCCTCTCGAGAATTCTTGAGGGTTCGTGGGAGTTTGCCCAACCAGTTTACATGTGCTTTGTGGACTTGGAGAAGGCATTTGACCGCGTCCCTCATGGATTTTTGTGGGGGGTGCTTCGGGAGTATGGGGTATCGGGCTTGTTGTTACGAGCTATTCGGTCTCTGTACGACCGTTGTGAGAGTTTAGTTCGCATTGCCAACACTCGGTCGGAGTCATTCCCAGTGAGAGTTGGACTCCGCCAGGGCTGCCCTTTGTCACCGGTCCTGTTCATAATTTTTATGGACAGGATTTCTAGGCGCAGCCAGGGAATGGAGGGTGTCATGCTTGGTGACCACAGGATCTCATCTCTGTTGTTTGCAGATGATGTTGTCCTGTTGGCTTCATCCAGCAATGACCTACAGCTCTTGCTGGGACGGTTTGCCGCTGAGTGTGAAGCGGCTGGGATGAGAATCAGCACCTCCAAGTCCGAGTCCATGGTCCTCAGCCGGAAAAAGGTGGATTGTCCTCTCCGGGTTGGGGACAGGCTCCTGCCCCAAGTGGAGGAGTTTAAGTATCTTGGGGTCTTGTTCACGAGTGAGGGGAAAATGGAGCGAGAGATCGACAGACGGATTGGAGCAGCATCTGCAGTGATGCGGACGTTGTACCGGTCTGTTGTGGTGAAGAGGGAGCTTAGTTCTAAGGCAAAGCTGTCGATTTACCAGTCAATCTACGTTCCTACTCTCACCTATGGTCACGAGCTTTGGGTAATGACCGAAAGAACGAGATCGCGGATACAAGCGGCTGAAATGAGCTTTCTCCGTAGGATTGCTGGACTCACCCTCAGAGATAGGGTGAGGAGCTCAGTCATCCGGGAGAGGCTCAGAGTAGAACCGCTGCTCCTCCACATTGAAAGGAGTCAGTTGAGGTGGTATGGGCATCTGATTAGGATGCCTCCTGGACGCCTCCCACTTGAGGTGTTTCAGGCACGTCCCACTGGGAGGAGACCCCGGGGCAGACCCAGGACTCGGTGGAGAGACTATGTCTCCCAGCTAGTCTGGGAACGCCTTGGTATCCCCTCTGAAGAGCTGGAGCAGGTGGCTGGGGAGAGGGAAGTCTGGGCTTCTCTGCTTGAACTGCTGCCTCCGCGACCCGGACCTCCGGAAAAGCGGTAGAAGATGGATGGATGGATGGTGTTGTATGTCTTCAGAATAATGCACAGGGAGCAATGAGAACACGACAAGGAAGCTTTCCCCCACCAAAAACACCATTCTCACAGTGGTGTATGGATTTTATTGAACTGTCAAAAGTGGGGCAACTACAATATTGTCTGGTTCTCATTGATACCTACACTAAATGGACTGAGATACATCCAACAGCAAAAGCAGACGCCAGATTTATGTATAAAGTACTACAAAACAATGTCTTTTCAGTGTTTGGGATTCCAGAAGTCATCTATGCAGATAATGGCACCCATTTTACAGCACAGGTTGTTAAAGACTTGACCCAATCTGTGGGTAGTCAATTGAAATTCCACACGGCTTATCATCCTCAAAGTGCAGGCCTGGTAGAGAGAAGGAATGGCACCATAAAGCAAATGCTGAATAAGGTCACAAAAGACAAAAATATCACGTGGCCAAAAGCCTTAATACAGGTAAAAATGGCAATTAACACAACCCCGGACAAAAGCACGGGATTAACCCCGTATGAATGTGCATTCCATCGACCATATGTGTTACCTGAAATTAGACTGTTATTACCACAAGGGCAATATAGACATCTATCTGATCATTTGAGGGAGTGTGTGCAACAAAAAGACTATGTTGATACTGTGAAGTCTCTCTCTGATCAACAGGAGGGCGTTGAAAACCCCCTACAACCTGGCGATTACGTCTTTGTAAAGAATCACCATAGACTGAACTGGACATCACCTAGGTGGCTCGGCCCCTATTAAGTCCTGCTGACCACACCCACAGCTGTGAGAATCGCTGAACGGCCTTCTTGGATTCATCTGTCCCACCTTAAACGCTTGCAAGTACCCCTCAGTGACCTCCAGCCACCCCTAGGGTAAGTCCAGCTACAAAGGGGAGTCTGGTCCTTTTAAGGATAGGACTCGTCTCAAACCTGGTGAAGATAGTGGCCAGCTAAGGTACACTCCTAGGGGCAACAGGCACTATGGGGAATGGAAAGGTGTTTTGGACAATTTTAGGACTTGCAGGTATGAGCCTGACTCTCACATGTCTGCTGTGGAATCCAATTGAAGGTGGACTGACAGACGCCGACAACCGTCCAATAGACTACACTCATAATCTGTGGTATCAAACTATGGTGATGACAGTAAAACAGTTGGGTATAAATACCTCTTGTTATATTTGTTCATTGTTGCCACACTCATATAAAACTGCTATCCCAATGACACCTGTACCCTTGAATGCATCAGAGACAGTGGGAGCACTACTAGCCATGAATACTGCTGACATGACTATAGATGATGATCATTGGAAGGTAGGAGATTTAGGCAAATACCTAGAACTTTTAAATGTGTCACTGATTAATTACTCTGGAGCTAGGGTAAGAGTCCATAACATATCCAAGGTTTCTTCCTTTAAAGCAAGGAAATCATTAATGAAGGTTAATCCCACCCTTTATGCCGCCTCTGTTTGTTTTAGGAACAATTGCACCAATTCTTCTTATCATTGTGGGACTACACCACGTTGCAATGTAATTAGGTTCGCTACATGTGGCCTTAAACATAAGCAATCTCCATGCAGAAATGCATATAGTATTCCATACCAAGCAAAGGGTAATCTTACTCTGCCCCCAAGGAGTTGTAGCGCAAATTGCACTGACAATCCTGACCTATTTTGGCCTAATGATGATGGTTATGGTTGTTTGGAAAACCATGTCTGGGTATGTGGCCCTAATGTTTATGCCATATTACCCTCTGATTGGTGTGGAACTTGTCATATGGCTGCATTACTTCCCCATGTCAGTATAAGATCAAATCTTACTTACCATAACTCAGAATCATATGAGCATTATTATCACCCTGATAAAACCAATATACATGTCCAGAAAAGAGAGAGCACTGAAGATAAACAAAGAGTATCAGAAGCTAAAATAATTGGAGGAATTTTCTTGCCATCTTATGGAGTGTCTCTAGCTTTAAGGCACATTAATATTCTTGCCTTTACTGTCACCATGGGTTGAGATGCCGTCTCGGCACTCAGCCCATGTTTTCCCTCATCCCTGCTTCCCATTGAGCAGCGTCTCAGCTGGCCCCCAGCTGGCAGCATTATGGACAGCTGGGGCCAATTAGTCTTCATCAGCTGGGGCGCTGCCAATGAGGATAAATAGGAGCAGCCTCGATGACTCGGGGCTGCGACATAAACACATTGCTAAGCTGAAGCCCCTTCGTCTGGTGTCAGCTTATACTCCTCTTGCAGCATTCCTGTGTTTGTATCCCGCTGTGAGTATGTACGTCTTGCTACCCCCACGTCCGGTACAAGCTGCTTACCTCTGCGCTGTGCAACCTGTGAGTGTACCTCTGCATGAGTATCTGTGCTCTCCTCATCCCTTCCCCTTTACCCTGAATAAAATATCACGACTCACTGGCTTGCCCCTGGCTCTGATTGCCCGGCTCCCTAGAGCCGGATATGACAGTATGTCGCAGCCAGAAGAGCTACCGGCGGCCGTGAGTCGCCGTGGAAATGTACCTTTCTGTCCGGGTGTCAGCGCTGCTAGCATGCCGTTTCCCAGGAGTCACTTCCGGCGCCAGGGCGACGAGCTGAGGTCCATCTCGGAGGCTGTCGACGGGACGTTCTTCACCCTGCACGACGCCTCCAACGCGAGACGCTGGCATCCGGGCCGTGCTGAGGAACTCCTGGACTGTCACCCTCACTCTCTGTACCATCTGGAGGACAGTGCCAGGATAGACGCTGCAGGTACACAGCGAGAGAAGCTCCACGGGGTGGATAGAAATCCCGGCAGGGAGTTGAAGTGGGCGACGTCTTTCCCCGCTTCGGAGTCCCGTTCCTGCCGCTATTCCAGTCCGGGAGTTCGCGCCAACCAGAGGACTTCCCCCGACCTGCGCCACGTCACTCGGGATTCCCTTCAAGGAGCCGCAGCTGACAGCAGTTATGTCCGGGGTCGAGTGGCTGTCGCGAGCTCTACTGTGTTTCCTGTCACCACCTTCAGGCATGTGGCGGCGGCAGTGAGATTGATGGTGAGGACTTCAGGGCTACGAAGCTTTCTCGTGCTCGACGCCTTCCTCGTCTCGATCTCCGATCTGGAGCGGCGAATCCTGGGTTTCCCCCTCGCTTCGTCCCCTGGGAGTAGTCGTCATCACATCGCCGAGTCACCTCTGCACGAACCTCGTCCGGATCCAGTTCTGGGTCATCGTCAGGACCGTTCCTCCCACGCAGCTGTCATCCCTTCGCCTCGTCAGTGTGGAGATTCTACAGCCTCGTCCCCTGAGCCTCGTTCCCCCGCTGTCATTCCTGGACATTCGGGCTGGCTCACCCCGGCTGTTTCCCCCTCCTCCTCGACGCGCTTCCTGACCGCTGTGTGTGCCTGGAATCCCGGTCTGGTGAGCTCTCTGCTGGAGACAACGCGAGCGACCCTCAGACGAATTCCCGGGGGGTCCTCCGTTATCGCCGGGCGGGGAGAGGAAGAAGCAGATTCCACTACAGCAGGCGATACTCAACCTCCAGGGGGCAGGCAAGTCATTGTTTTTTCACACCTGCTTAATGATTTGCTCTGTCACATCCCTGGAGGAGAAGTTCAGGGTTCGCAGCTCCCTGAACTCTCCCCACCTGCTGTAACCTGTATGCCTAATCCCGCATCCTCTGTGTCTCTCTCCGCCGAGCGGTCCCCGGCTCCGGGTCAACGTGGTGGGATATGGAGAGGGCCTGTGGTTCCGCAGCTACATTGCGGACGTTGGAGGGGGACTGACTGCTGCGTGGAGTCTACGACGACTGAGCGTCCCCGGGTCTCCACGGAGGAGCGGTTCGGTCCGGCGGGACGAGATTCTTCTGGCTTCACGCCGAGTGGATCGTCGGCGGGGTTACCTGAGCTGGAGGGATCTCAAGCTGCGCTGACCATCGTGCTGGCTGCGGGGCCCGACGCGGCTAGATGGGAGCCTGACAACGACCTCCTGACGACGGATCCTGGATCTTCGCAGTCCTGGACGGCGTCAGAACCCGAGATCAGGCGAGTGCTCTCCTTTCTTTTCTCTCTTTTTATCCCCGAGCACTTCAGCCTATCTCCAGGGGAGACGAGCCGGGTGCAGCCGTCTGCTGCGTCTGAGCTCGTCTTGCCGGGTTCTGGCGCTGCCGGTGATCCTGATCCCGGTTCTGTTTTCTCTTCTGAGCCTTCTTCCAGGGTCACCGGCAAGGAGTTGCTGTTCCTCGTGGTGCTGGAGCGTCCGGGTTCAACGTTGGAGGTCGGTTCTGGTGCAGTATTCAACGTGGGTTCGCCCGAGACCCAGTCGGGGTCCAACGTGGGTTCGCCTGAGGCCCGATCGGGGTCCGACGTGGGTGCTGCCCCAGTATTGTCCAGGTCCGGTGAGGAGGTGGCCGTTTTCCTGCGGCCTGACGCCCGCCGCCCTCGTCATCGGCTCTCCCCTGAGCCTCTTCCACCGGGATCCGCTCTGATCCTTCGCCCGTCTCAACGGTCCTGGTGGTTGAGTGATGCGGGTCGACGACCCGACCCACAGAACTTTCGGTTCGGTGATCTGGTTCCCCCCCACTGGTCTGTGTTTCCCTCTGGGCAGCCTGGTTCGGCTGCCGGTGGACTGGATTCCTGGGATCTGGGTCCAGAGTTCGCCGTCCGAACACTTCTTCCCCTGATTCGCCAGCTGGACAATGGGCGGGGAGATCTCCGGAGCCATCTCGGCTATTTTTGGACTCTGCCTGCCATTCACCTCGGGTGTCACTTTTTCTTTTGTTATTAAGGTCACTCGGGTGTAATGTTTTGTCCTGTTGGTGGATTCGTTTTTATAGTGCTGTGTTTTCCATCGCTCATGCTCAGCATTTTACTTTTTGTGCCATGTTTTTAGCCTTGTTTTTTGTATTGTAGAGTTATGTTTTGTTTTCCGTAACACCATGCTCTGCAGTTATCCATTTATTCCAGTCACTTTCATTTCTTTAGGTGACTGGGTATTTATATATTCGTGTGTGTGGGTTTTTCTTTGCCTGCACTCAGTATTTCTTTTTTGTCCTGTTGGTTCATTATAGTCAGGTGCCTTGTTTTCCGTAACACCATGCTCTATAATTGTCATTTGTTCCAGTCACCCTCACTTTTCTTGGTGACTGTGTGTGTATGTACTTAAATTAGCACTGTGTATAGGTTCCCCTTTATTTAACCGTACTCAGCATTTTTTGCCCTGTACCTTTTTGGTGGTTCTTTTTTCCTTGCTCTGGGTCACGCATGGTTGGTACTCTCTGGGTAGTATGTAACCGGCGTGCTGACCCAGTTCTTCTCCCCATCTGTACCTGGGTTAATTATTCTGTTTTGTCAGTATTGTATTTGGGTTTTTCTTTCCCGCTACCCTACATTGCCCCATTGGTGTTGTCCTTCCCTTGGCTTCTTCCCCTCCGGTCCGCCTCCTTTCCTCCCACCCTAGGTGGGGGGGGGGGCCTGGGATGTTCCTGGTCGTTCAGGAGCCCGACCTTGAGGGAGGGGCTCTGTCACCATGGGTTGAGATGCCGTCTCGGCACTCAGCCCATGTTTTCCCTCATCCCTGCTTCCCATTGAGCAGCGTCTCAGCTGGCCCCCAGCTGGCAGCATTATGGACAGCTGGGGCCAATTAGTCTTCATCAGCTGGGGCGCTGCCAATGAGGATAAATAGGAGCAGCCTCGATGACTCGGGGCTGCGACATAAACACATTGCTAAGCTGAAGCCCCTTCGTCTGGTGTCAGCTTATACTCCTCTTGCAGCATTCCTGTGTTTGTATCCCGCTGTGAGTATGTACGTCTTGCTACCCCCACGTCCGGTACAAGCTGCTTACCTCTGCGCTGTGCAACCTGTGAGTGTACCTCTGCATGAGTATCTGTGCTCTCCTCATCCCTTCCCCTTTACCCTGAATAAAATATCACGACTCACTGGCTTGCCCCTGGCTCTGATTGCCCGGCTCCCTAGAGCCGGATATGACATTTACTATGGAAAACCTGACCATGTTGATGGATCAAGGGTTGTTAGCTTTAAATGAGGAACAGCGACTATCTCGCTTAATGCTGTTACAAAATAGGATGGTCCCTCCTAGATTGGTTTCAGAGTGGAGCCTGGTGGCAAATTTTGTTAAAATGGTTGACCCCCCTAATTGTAATATTGATATTATTTTGTATTCTGTTTACATGTGTGGTTCCATGTATAAGGTCAATGATTTCTAGAGCCCTAACACAACACACATTCATGTTACAACAATCCTTTTTGAGCTATATTCGGAATGAACAATACACTCCCCTCTCCCAAGAAGATGATGCAGTACATGACTCAACCAAAGGTGATGAATATACTCCTGTATAAATTTGGAACTGATGCTTTATGATGCCAATGTAGAAAATCGTTGTGAAGATACATTGTGTTGAAATCTGCATGGGAATAAAGATTAATAAAATAATAAACAGGAGGGAAATGTTGGGAAAATTTTATGTAAATAGTTATCATTTTATTAATGACTCATGAAATGAGGGTTGATGTTTTTATATGATGTTTTTTCTTTGATTAATCATAAATACAATTTGTGTCTTTTCTTATAATCACTGTTAGTGACTAAACTGCACCATTCATCTGTTTGTTCATATAAGGTGTGATAAGAGTATGCAAGTTTTTATGCTGTATCAAGATCTGTTTTTTGTACATCCCGTGTTTCTTAATTCTACTCTGTTATGAGAACTCTGTGTACTTTGTGAGACCTTGTATGGAGGTGTCCTTCCTCTGTTGAGAGGTGAGCCAGCTCAAACTGGTACAAACTGTACGTGATGTTTCTTATCATCCTCCCAAGGATTGTCTGGGAGAGAAAAAGAATGTTCGGGAAGATGTCACTGTCTTATCTTTGCCTATAAAAGTTATTGTACTGGGCTGTTTTCCCCAGCATTCAAAACTCACTCTGTAACAGGTATGTGATTTGATTGCTCTCTTTTGCAAAAGACATATTAAAAAATCCATGATCCAATTATACCTCCTACCACTAATGCCCATTTTATTCAGTTTGATAAGAAGTCCATCCCTCCACAGTGAGTCATAAGCCTTTTCAATATCCAGATAAACTATAACCATTACTTCTTTCTGTCATGGCCGCCAATCACGGCACCTGTGTGCGCACCTGCCGGTTATTTCCTGTGGCCTATTTATTCCCATCAGGACCAGTGCTGGGCGCGGAGTCGTCTGATTCCTTTGGTGAATCACGCCACAACCTGCCTCTGTGCTTCCCTGCATTGAATTCTCCTGCCTCCGGCTTCCAAGGCCAGCAGAACGACGTCCGGGACAATTTCGCCCGGACCAACAACCAAGTAAGCTCTATAGCTTCTAACCTGTCCATTTCCCCTGTGCACAGGCGGAGCCCGCCACGGCGGACCTCCTTCTCCCTCCAGGCAGCAGACTTATTCCTTTCCTGCTAATTAGCCCACAGACACTGTCTCCCTGGCTGCAGCTTCAGTGCGGCCTGAAGATTCATCTACATCTCTTGACCGGCCCTTGTCTCTGTTTCAGGGTTGCCAGTCTGTACGGTGCTCTGCCGGCCCAGCAGGAATACACGGATTGCACTACACTACATTACACCTCATGACTGCACTCATGCATCCACTCACTCACGTTAACAAAATAAAGTACGTTAATTGTGTTAATCCTGAGTCCTGTCTGTCTGTGAGTCACCTGAACCATGTCACTTTCATTTTGAGAGTCTTTTCAATATCATTACTTGCCCTAACTAGAGCATCCACTGTGGATCTTCCTCTTCTAAAACCATTCTGATAGTTGTTTATTAATCGTCTTTGCTCTAGTACATGTAAGAGTCTGTAAACTAACACCTTCTCCATCCATTTCCCTAAGTGTGATGTTAATGCTATTGGCCTGTAGTTGCCTGGATGAGCTGGATCTTTCCCTGGCTTATTAAATGGTAAAATTACAGCCTTTTTCCACCCACTTGGGATAACCCCCGTCCTTCCATATTCTGTTAAACAATTTCAGCACCAGTTCCATTGATTGCATAGACAACTGCCGCAACATAGCATAGCTTAACTGATCATATCCTGGAACTATGTATCCACTGTCTTGCAAAGCTCTCTTAAGCTCCGTCATTGTGAGTGCGAGGTCTAATGCAGTTATATCTTCTTTCACTTCCTTTTATAAGTTTCAAAGAAGATATGACTGGAGGTGGGAAGCAGGAAAGAGGAAGTTTGGTGCTCTGTGGAGTATAAAAGAAGCAAACATAGACGTAAAGAAAATCAATCAAGAGCGTTATCAAGTGCTGATGAATCAGAAGATGAACAATTCCGGAATAAACAGAAGGAGTGTAAAGTAATCACTAAACTTACTCAGGAAGGAGCATCATTTCATGAGTGGAACCCAGTTAAGCTCACAAATGCAATTAATAAGTTACTTGGAGAAGTTTTAAATGCAAGAATTCTTCGTAGTGGTTCGTTACTAGTTGCATATAAAGATAGTGTTCAACAAAGAAAAGCAATCAGAATCAATAAGATGGAGGGGAAAAATGTGCAGTGTTCAGTATTGGAAGGAAATAAGGCAATGAGAGGAGTGATACTGGACATTTCAACGGCTGTCTCAACTGATGAAATAATGGAAAACTTAACTGGAGCAAAAGTGAGAGAGGTACAAAGATTGAAAACTAATAGAAATGGTGAAAAATGTGATTGTCTGTAGGTAATGTTAAAATTTGATAAAAACAAGACTGCCAAATAAGGTGTATATTGGCTACGTGAGCTATGAAGTCAGACTTTACGTTCCTCCTCCACTCAGATGTTTCAAATGTCAAAAGTTTGGTCATGTAGCAGCGATATGCAAAGGTAGATAACAATGTGCCAGATGCTCCGGTGAACATGATTATGGCAAGTGTGAAAGAGGAGCTAAATTAAAGTGCTGTAACTGCGGTGGTGAACATAGCTCTGCATAGCAAGGTTGTGAAGCCAGCAAAAGAGCAGCAGAAATTCAGCAGATAAGTCTTTCAGGGATTAACATATGCAGAAGCTGCGAAAAAGGTGCCAGCTAAAAAAGTGGGAGTGGACTCTTAACAGGGAAAGTGTGCAGACTTGCAGTGCATGCAGTAGAATTAACCACTTGCGCTCCGTTGTTCCGCGGGCAGGCAAGTCTCTGCGTCCTAGGGCGCACGAGGGCGCCCTCGTGCGCACTCGGACGCATTACGCATGATATACTGATGATGGTGCAGATGGAGATGGTGCTGGCCTCCAAGCGCCACTGAAAAAAAAAAGCTGCAGTCACAGCCGCGAACAGATTAGTTCATCTGATTGACCTCTCATTCGACTAATAAGAGCCTTGAATTGGGTTTCTGAAACCATGAAGAGCCAATGAATGAAAACCTAGGAAGGAGGACCCGCCTACTGTGAATGCAGGAGCCAATTGAAGCACAGAAATTCGGGCTGGGTGAAGAGATATTTACTGTTGCAGCAGATGAAAACAAAGGACGCTGGACGAACCTGCTACAGACCCAGGCTCACCCAGCAGCATGGAGAACGCCCACAAGTGGGACCTGCACTCATTCCAGCAGAATAGACGTTTAGGATTCTCTTCCGTCATCATAGACCGACGGAGGCCGACGACAAAGGTCGTAAATCATTCGCCAAAACCGCAATATTGGAATTGTTTTGATCGGGATCCACGAGCGGACCAGCGTCGCGTTCGTCTGACAATGGGGAAGAGAAGTTCACCAGGACTCTGCTGCTGTGAAGAGGTAAGGTGTTATAAGCTAAATTATTATTTCTCCCTGAAAACTGTAACCCAAAAATGACTTTTGACTGATCGGTAAATTACAACTGTACTGCGCACGAAGTACGAAGTGCGTGCACCGCGATAAACGGTTCATTTGCCGTGCTCGGACCGTGAACGCCCCCCCCCCCCCCCCGCTGCAGAAGAGGAGCGGGGGGGGGGCGTTCACGGTGCGAACGCCCCCGGTCCGCGGAGGGAAGCATATGAGTCTATTCCGTCATGTAGCGATGACCATCTTCTGTAGCGAGGGGGGGGGACAACCCCCCCCCCCCCACACACACACACACAGTAGCGGGGGGGGGGCCGCTGTGAAAACATGCAAGGAGTGTAATCCGTCATGTAGCGAGGGCCGAACTCCGTCTTTTGTAGCGGGGGGGGGGGTTGTCCCAACACACACAGACACAGACACAGCCCTGAATGTGACCTTTCATTAGAGCCCAAAATGAAGATTCTACATTGAATTATTCAAAAGTTACAGACGTTTTTCCAAACTGTGCCATTTGGCACAATTTGGCACAGTTCCAAAACGCCTGGGAACAGCCTGAGAACAAAGCTGTGTAAAATATTCATTTTTTGTGGTATTGTTACCAAATTTGGATCTCAGCTTGATAACACTTGGTTCTACATTTCTGTTGCATTTTCCAGCCGGATCGGACAGCTGGGTGTTATTTGCAAGCATTTGTATCCAAAAAAACACCGTGGCCAAATTTATTTTCTTCAAGTTCAGTATGTTTAGATGACTGTAACTCAGTGGCCGGAGCACGTAGAGAGATTATGTTTTTTTTTGCCAAAAAATTCAAAGTGTTTTCTTTTAAATGAGACCAACCCCATGAAGATGCTGCAAAGGGTTGAATAACAGCTTTCGATTTACTTTGGGCACATTTTTTTTGGCATTTTTAGGAAAATTGCCCGGAGTGCAAGGGGTTAAGAAAGATACTCTGGTTTTGAAGGAAAATAATTTTGTCTTATTTGTGGTAGATGTGATTAACTGCACTGCGGAGACTTCCAAGAAAACAGAAAAAATCAAAATTATTGTGAAAGCAGCAGAAAAATATCTTGGCATTAAGGGGCTACATTGGGAAGAAGTTGAGGACTTGTTAAGTGGGGGATCTTTAAGTTCACAGACATCATGGGCTAGTGGATCAACCGCCAATCAAGTTTAAAAGAATAATAATAATGAGGTGAGACGCAGATACCGACTACAGCTAGAAGAATAATAATGAGATGTTGTCTTCTTTTAGATTTGATTGGCGGTTGGCAACCAGGTTATAGGTGCATTACCACCACGTACTTCACTCTACAGTATATCATCACTCTATATACATCACTTCATTCTATCCTCTTCCACACACTCTATATATGTCTGTCTATCCTGGTTCGATGGAGCCTTCCCAGCAATGCAGATATGTGATTAATCAAATCAAATCAAATCAACCTTTATTGTCATGTTGCTGTACATACAACTGTAGTGCAGGCAAGATGAAATTGTGTTTCTCTCGGCATCCATATAAGTAAAAAGAACATAATTTAAGATACACTCACACACACCCTCACCCCCTACCGCAACACAGCCATTCACACATCCCTGAGACATACTTGAAAACTAACTAGAACTATAATGAATGAATCTTTATGAATGAATCTTTATTTATTCCGGATAGATTAAAAGTACAGATTAAAAAAAACAATAATATAACAAAGGGGGAAAGAAAATCCAACAAGGTCAAATTAGACAATAACTCCTCTGATTATACAGTTCAACATAAGTTATCCGAAATGGGTGATGGCTGAAGCCGCAGCTTATATTGCCCACCCATATTCCATCCAAGAATTCAAAAGAAAAACAAAACAAGAGCGATTACAATTCATAACATAGCTAAGACAAAATGTGACAAAAAACTAAGCTACAACACAACGCAGACTGGATATGACAATCCTTATGTGATTTTACATGTCATCTTGTATATATGTTTGTGTGGCGGGTTTGGGAAAACCCCCACAACAGACTAAGGACAGATAGCTCGCTACTCCTGGTTTTTTCCGCTGCACTACTGAGATGTAATGTGCCATTCATGCATTGTGATGTTAATGTGCCATTCATGCAGTGTGTTCATGCGTCCTGTCCTTACTGTGACCTAGAGTCTGAGATCAATACCCATACCAACTGCTGTGAATGCTCTTTCATGTATTGTTGTAACTGGGTATATATGCTGCACGATCCTGTAACTCACTCTCTCACTCTGCAACTGCTGTTGACACACACACTCTGTGTCTCTTTGCTGGAGAGCCTCCGAGCCGCCAATTGGGCGAGCTTTGTGACGGCGGTATGATTTAATAAACCTGCTTAAAACCTTCACCAACGCTGCTTTATTTCATGCCGCCGCATTTGGAGTATTTCTTCCTTTAGTTTTTGCTTTAATTGTCCAAGCGTTGTACATGATTTTAATTCAGGTCCAAAATCGTTCCATAATCTGACTCCTTGCACTGAAACACAGTGTTGCTTGGTGGTAGTTCTCACTGAAGGTTTTTGAAATATACATGTTCCTCTGGAATGATATTGTTTCTCCCTTATTTGGAACAACTTTTGGATATTTGCGGGCAGTGATAGATTCTTCACTTTAAACATTATTACTGCAGTTTTAAAGTCAACCAGATCTTTCAACTTGAGAGCTTTTAATTTAAGAAAAAGTGGGTTTGTTGGTTCCCTGTAAGCAGCTTTGTTTATTATTCTAATAGCTCTCTTCTGAAGCATAAAGACTGGATATATGTTTGTTTTATATGTATTTCCCCATACTTCAGTACAATATGTCATGTATGGGAGTATTAATGAATGATACAAGGTATATAGTGTGGGTTGATTCAGCAAATATTTCACTTTGTGTAGTATTGCAATTGATTTGGATATTTTACCTTTAATATAATTAATATGTGACTTCCAACACAGTTTATTATCAATTATTACTCCAAGAAATTTAGTTTTGGATACCATTTCAATCTCTACACCATTTACACTGAGTTTAGATACTAAGTTGTTGTGATGGTTGTTAAAAACTATAAATTTTGTCTTACTTAAATTGAGCGTTAATTTGTTTGAATCAAACCACAGTTTAGGCTTTCCTAATTCCTTTCCGAGTGTATCCAAAACTTGTTCCAAATTGCTTCCACTGCATAATAAATTAGTGTCATCAGCAAACAATATTAATAAATCCATTTTTTCTGAAACTTTACATACAGTGGTACCTCTACTTACGAATTTAATTCGTTCCGGAAGAATTCTTGTAACGTGAAAAATTCGTAAGTAGAGGCGCGTTTTACATGTAAATGCCGTAATCCGTTCCAAGCCCCCAAAATTCGGGCATAAATTTTTTATAAATCGTAAAAACGCATCAAAACATGTAACAAATACATGTTACAATTAGATTACTGCACAATAAACATAAAATGAGAGTTTAAAATGAGAGAAAGAATAATAAAAGAGAATAATAAAAGAGAAAGAATAATAAAAATTATGTTCATTTACCCTTTAACTGCTATCGTCGTCGACGTCGTCACCTTTTGCCTTCTTTGGTTCATGTTCTGATCCAAGGACGTTTGCTTTTGTCGGCTTGTAAGTGCTTCGTTTTGTTTTAATACCGTGCTGATCGTTGATGTATTACGGCCATATTCTTTGGCGAGATCAACCAAACGCATCCAAACGCAAGATGCATCCCCTTTTCATACCTTTCGATTATCTCCTTTCTTTGTTTGTATGGACAAAAAAACTCTCTTCTTTTCCACTTATCTCCGTCACTTTCTTGGGGCCCATAGCGAATAAATGTTAATTCTGTACTGTACACACATGTAAAACTTTCACCTTGTTCTTAATAAAGTTTTGGAAAAAAAAAAAAAACTTTGTGGCCAATGGGATACCAGGAAGATGCTAGGCGATAGCCAATGGCAGAGCAGCTACAGGTATGTTTACGTTCGGTAAACTACGGAAGCTGCGAGGAGCGCGTACTTTTTTGCCTTTCGTATCCTGAAATTTCGTTCGTAACTAGAGGCAATATTTTCCCGTTGAGGCGTCTCGTAACCTGAAAATTCCGTATGTAGAGACGTTCGTAAGTAGAGGTACCACTGTATATCATTTATATACATATTGAATAACAGTGGCCCCAAAACTGAACCCTGTGGGACTCCACAAGTAACCTTCAGTAACTGTGAGTTTTTGTTACCAACACATACATACTGATATCTATTCTTTAAGTAACTACATAACCAGGACAGTGCTACCCCCCTAATACCACAACTTTGTAGTTTCTTTAATAATAAATTATGATCCACTGTGTCAAATGCTTTTTTAAGATCCAGGAATACCCCAACTGAATACTCTTTATTTTCAGCGGCAGTTGATATTTTTTCTATAAATTCCATTAAAGCAAATTCAGTTGTCCTCTTGTGTCTGAACCCATATTGCTGCTCACACAATAAATTATTCTTCAGTATGAAGTTGTCAATTCTCTCATAGAATATTTTTTCAAGTATCTTGGAA
Organism: Pholidichthys leucotaenia; assembly: GCA_020510985.1. Lineage (NCBI taxonomy): Eukaryota > Metazoa > Chordata > Actinopteri > Cichliformes > Pholidichthyidae > Pholidichthys > Pholidichthys leucotaenia. Next base: position 30,955,293 of record CM035845.1, on the reverse strand, counting down.
AATTGCGGCAATAGTGAAATTGGTCTGTAGTTTGAGAATTCCCCTCTGTCACCCGTCTTGTATATCGGAATTACTTTAGCTATTTTCATTGCATTGGGAAATATACCTGTTTGAAGAGACAGGTTACAGATATACGTCAGTGGTTTCACGAAGCATTCACTAATAGTTTTGACTAAGAGCATGTCAATACCATCACAGTCCGTAGATGTTTTCCTTTTAAACGATTTAACAATTTCAATGACCTCTCTCTCGTCTGTGTTCTTTATGAAAATGGAGTCTTTTATAGCAGTGTTTTTGCTTATTGTATCACCTGTGGGTGCCATAATAGGTATTTCTTGAGCCAAATTAGGACCAATGTTAACAAAAAAGTTATTAAATTCATCTGCAGGTGAAGCTGCATTCACACTCTGAGTCGTTTTATTATTTTTTGAAAGATCGGTTGGGTAGCTTGTATTTCTGTTTTTATTTCCAAGAATATTGTTAAGTATTGTCCATGTATTTTTAATATTGTCTCTGTTTTTCTCCAGTTCTTTACTGTAATAGTCTCTTTTACTACATCTTATTATATATGTTAACTTATTTTTGTATGTTTTATACCGCTGCTCTGCTTCTTTTGTCCTTTTCTTTAGGAGAGCTTTATATAATAAATTTTTCTTTTTACACACCTTTTGTAATCCTTTGGTTAACCTTGGCTTATCGGCAAATTTATGTTTAAGCTTTTTCTTTACTAATTGACAATTTTTTTCATAAAGAGTGGTTACAATGTTTATAAATGTGTCATAGGCTTCATTTACATCTGATACATAGACTTTTGTCCAGTCTTGCGTCAGCAAGTCTTCTTTAAAAGAAATGATTGCATTTTGTGATTTGTATCTGAACGATTTTAAAAAAAATTTCTGTATTGGCCCCCGTGTGGCCATGGATAAGTGCAAAGGTTGGCAAATGGTCACTTATATCATTTATCAATAATCCACTTTCTATTTTCTTATCAATAATATTAACAAACAGGTTGTCAATAAGTGTAGCAGTGTGAACGGTGATTCTACTGGGATGTGTTATTGTGGGATATACACTCACGCTGTACATAGAATTTATGAACTCTGTAATTACATTTTGTTGATATGGATTTAGTAAATCAATATTGACATCACCACAAATTACTACCATTTTCTTACTAGTAATATTATTGTACAGCTCGACTAATTTATCTCTGAATGTCTCAATGCAAGTTCCCGGCGTTCTATAAATACAACTTATAATTAGATTTTTTGTTTTATCTTGGTCAGTCTCAACAGTAACACATTCCAAAATCCCTGGTAGTGCAAAGGACATTCCATTTACAAGCTTACACCTATACAGGTCATCAATATACAGTGCAACACCACCACCCTTTTTTTGAGATCTGTTAATATGAAACATCTGATATCCCTCTATTGCCATCAGAGGAGCCTGCTCTTCATTAAGCCAAGTTTCAGAGACTGCGATAGCTGTAAATTTTCTGTCTAGCTGTTTTAAATAGTCCCGAATCTGTGGAAAGTTTTTGTTAAGACTTCTGCTGTTGAAGTGTATTATTGATAGTTTACCATCTAGTTGCACTTGACTTTTGAATTGCTTTTCAGTGTAATATTCACAATGATTATGAATATTATTGAAAAAGATGATATATAATGTCATATATAATAATATACAAAATAATATGCAAATAATATACATAATGTCCATAAGGTGCAGTAGTATGTGTGAAAGATTCTGGATCAACTGTTCAGCATCCTAACAGCTTGTGGAAGGAAGCTGTTAATCAGTCTGGTGGTTCTGCCTCTGATGCTCCGGAATCGTTTGCCAGATGGGAGCAGTTCAAAGTGTTCATGCAGAGGGTGAGAGTGGTCCTTGACAATGTTCAGTGTCCTGCTCCTGCAACGGTTCTGAAAAAGTTCTTGGACAGAGGGGAGGGAAACTCCAATTACCCTCTCAGCTCCCTTAACTATCCTCTGCAGGGCTTTCTTGTCTGACATACTGCAGCTGGAGTACCATGTTGCAATGCAGTACGTCAGAACACTCTCCACCACACCTCTGTAGAAGGTCCTGAGGATGCAGATGGGAAGAGAGGCCTGTTTGAGTTTCCTCAAGAAGTGCAGTCTCTGCTGGGCCCGCTTCCTGATCCCCAAGGAATTCTTACTCCAGGTCAGGTCCTGCGAGATCTGCACTCCGAGGAACTTGATGTTCTCCACCACTCTCTCCACCAAACGGCCGCCGATGCTGAGAGGGACGTTTTCAGGCCGTGACCGCCGGAAGTCGATAATCACCTCCTTCGTTTTGTCCACGTTGAGCACCAGATTGTTCTCCCTGCACCAGCCCTCCAGGTCTCTAACTTCTTCCCTGTACATTGATTCCTCATCCCTCTGAATAAGTCCTACCACTGCGGTGTCATCTGCAAACTTAATAATCTGGTTCCCCTCATGTCTGGATACACAGTCATGTGTTAGAAGTGTAAACAACAGTGGACTGAGTATGCAGCCTTGAGGGGATCCGGTGCTCAGCGTGATAGAGTTGGAGATGTTATTTCCAACACGGACAGACTGAGGTCTCTCAGTCAGGAAATCCAGGATCCACAGACAAGTGGCAGTGTTCAGACCAAGAAGGAGTAATTTCTCCATCAGTCTCTGGGGAATAATGGTGTTGAATGCTGAACTGAAATCAATGTACAGGAGTCTGGCGTAGGTGTCTTTCTGATCTAGGTGGGTGATGACAGAGTGCAGGGTGGTGACTATAGCATCCTCCATGGAGCAATTTGAACGATATGCAAACTGGAGCAGGTCATGTGATGCAGGGAGGCAGGCTGTGATGTGTAATAATTCTTCTTCTTCTCTTAGATTTGATTGGCGGTTGGCAACCAGCTCAAAGGTGCATTACCGCCACAGACTTGATTATGTTTTCAACGTTTTCTTCATAGCTCTGCGAGGTTCTCCTCATAGCTTTGTGATGTCCTCCATAGCTTTGTGACGTCTTACTCATAGCTCTGTGATGTTTTCCTCTTGTCGCTTGTGACGTTGTCCTCATCGCTTTGTGATGATTCCCTCATAGCTTTGTGATGTTTTCCTCATAGCTTTATGACATAATCTTCACAGCCTTGTGACGTTAACCTCATCGTTTGTGACCTTTTCCTTTCACTTTATGACATTTTCCTCATAGCTTTGTGACGTGTTGACTTCACAGTTCACATCATAACAGTCAGCAGCATTTCAGGTTTTGTTGTTGTCACCTACGTCACTGTTTATATCACTCTTCTTCTTTTTCTTCTAGATCTGATTGCCGGCTGGCAACCAGCCTGCAGGTGCACCATTGCCACCCACCGGGTTGGACTCGGAGTGTGGACAAGAGAATGGCAGGAAAGATATGTGATGAAAGAAGAAGAAGAAGAAGGTCACAAAGCTATGAGGAAAAACGTCACAAAGCTATGAGGAAAATGTCACAAAGCCATGAGGAAAACATCACAAAGCTATAAGAGGAAAACCTCACAAGGTTCCTGCACATGAAGGGTTGAAAGGGAATGACTGTGCAGACGAATTAGCAAAAAGTGCTCTTGGAAAAGAAATAACTATACCATTGTCTCTTGGAAAAGGTGAAGGGAAAGCAGTAATCAAGAAAAAAGGAACTGAGCTATGGCAAAAAAGATGGGATGAAGATCATAAAGGTAGATCGTATTACAAAATACAAAAATCTATTGCAATAAAGAATTTCATAACAACCAAAAGGAGGGAAGACATCATTATGGCAAGCCTCAGACTGGATCACACACGTTTAAATGGCACTTTATTCACTATGGGGAAAAGCGAAAGTGACAAATGTAGAGAATGTGGAGTAAAAGAAAATGTCGAGCACATCTTATTACACTGTCACAAATGTGGAAATGAAAGACAGATAATGGAAAATGAAGTTTGAGAAGCCGGTAGGGAATGGGATTTAACTAGGATTCTGGGAACAGATGGAGATGGAGAGGCAATAAGAATCACAAGGAGGGCTCTTTTCTCTTTTTTAAATAACACAGGATTAAGTCATAGAATTTAGGAGTCGGGCTCAGATGACATAATGTTACACACTCTTGTACAGTAGGTGGCGGTGTGCACCTTTCAGTTGTTTGCTACCCGCCAGTAACCAAGAGAAGAAGAAGAAGCTATGAGGAAAACCTCACAAAGCTATGAGGAAAACATCACAAGACCGGCCTGGGTGGCCAACATCTTGGCCTTGGCAGTTGGTCATTATCCTGTTGCAAGACCCATGACCTGAGACTGAGACCAAGCTGTCTGATCTGGGCAGCACATTTCTCTCTAGAATACCTTGAGAGTCTTGAGATTTCATTGTACCCTGCACAGATTCAAGACACCCTGTGCCAGATGCAGCAAAGCAGCCCCAGAACATAACAGAACCTCCTCCATGTTTCACAGTAGGGACAGTGTTCTTTTCTTGGTATGCTTCATTTTTGCGTCTGTGAACACAGAGCTCATGTGCCTTGCCGAAAAGTTCCAGTTTTGTCTCGTCTGTCCATAGGACATTCTCCCAGAAGCTTTGTGGCTTGTCAACATGCAGTTTGGCAAATTCCAGTCTGGCTTTTTTAGGATTTGTTTTCAACAGTGGTGTCCTCCTTGGTCGTCTCCCATGAAGCCCACTTTGGCTCAAACAATGACGGATGGTGCGATCTGACACTGATGTACCTTGACCTTGGAGTTCACCATGAATGTGTTTAGAGGTTATTCTGGGCTCTTTTGTTACCATTCGTATTATCCGTCTCTTCCATTTTTCATCAAGTTTCCTCCTGCGGCCACGTCCAGGGAGGTTGGCTACAGTCCCGTGGGTCTTAAATCTCTGAATAATATGTGCAACTGTAGTCACAGGAACATCAAGCTGCTTGGAGATGGTCTTATAGTCTTCACCTTTAACATGCTTGTCTATAATTTTCTTTCTAATCTCCTGAGACAACTCTCTCCTTTGCTTCCTCTGGTCCACGTTTAGTGTGGTACACACCATGTCACCAAACAGCACAGTGACTGCTTGTCACCCTTTAAATAGGCCGACTGACTGATTACAAGTTTGTAGACACCTGTGATGTTAATTAGAGGACACATCTTGGTTGAACATGTCCCTATGGTCACATTATTTTCAATCTTTTCTAGGGGTACCATCATTTTTGTCCAGGCCTGTTTCATGAGTTTGTTTTTTAACCTCTTGCACTCCGGGATACTGTGGGCGGTCACGTCTCTGCGTCCTAGTGCGCATTGAAAAAAAAAAGCTGCCTTTCCGTTCTTCCACTACAGACACAGCCGCGAACAGAAAGCCAAAGGAGTGCTTTGATTGGTTTAGATTTGAATGACCTCTCATTCGACTAATAAGAGCCTTGAATTGGGTTTCTGAAACCTTGAAGAACCAATGACTGAAAACCTAGCAAGAAGGACCCGCCTACCAACGGCTGCGAATACAACAAGCCAATTGAAGCAGAGAAGTTCGACGATTGAAAGCGTGCGTCCTGTGCTTAAAATCTGTTTTGTGTAAGCCGCTGTGTGTAATGGTAGCGTTCGCCAGTCTTTTTTTATTACTACTGTTCTTATTTGTTTTGAAAAATTGTTCACCAAAACCGCAATCATGGAAGCGCAAAACCGCAATAATGGAATCATGGTTTGACCGGGTCGCGTGACCAGAACCACGAGTCGTAACAAGCGGACCAGCGTCATGTTTGTCTGACAATGAGGAACAGATGTTTGCTAACGACACTGCTGTTGTGGACAGGTAAGTGTTATAAGCTAAATTATTCTTTATCACTGAAAGTAGTAATCAAATTGACTTTTGACCGATCGGTAAATTACAACTGTGCGTCATCGCCACATGACGGACCGCGACGCATGGTCCTCTGTAGCGGGGGGGGGAGTTGTTATCCTCTACATTGCAGATATTTTAGTATAATTTTTAGTGCACTGTAGGTTATTTTTTCTTGTAAAAAAAGGCCACACATTTTTTTACGTGGCATGCTTCTTTGTGTGTGGGGGGCTTGTTTGTTCATTCATGAATGAATAAACAACCCCCCCACACACACACACAGCCCTGAGTGTCACCTTTCAATAGAGCCCAAGATCAAGCTTCTATATTGAATCATTCAAAAGTTATAGACGTTTTTCCAAACTGTGCCATTTGGCACAATTTGGCACAGTTCAAAAACGCCTGGGAACAACCTGAGGAAAAAGCTGTGTAATATATTCATTTTTTGTGGTATTGTTACAAAATTTTGACCTCAGCTGGATAACATTTGGTTCTACATTTCTGTTGCATTTTCCAGCCTGGATCTGACAGCTGTGTGTTACTTGCAAGCATTTGTATCCAAAAAAACACCCAGGCGAACTTTATTTTCTTCAAGTTCAGTATGTTTAGATGACTGTTACTCAGTGGCAGGAGCACTTAGAGAGATTATGACTGTTTTGCCAAAAAATTCAAAGTGTTTTCTTTTAAATGAGACCAAACCTCATGAAGATGCTGCAAAGGGTTGAAGAACAGCTTTTGATTTACTTTGGGTATGTTATTTTTAGGCGTTTTTAGGGAAATTGACCAGAGTGCAAAGGGGTTAAAATAATTCTGTTGAACCCCAATTCAAAAGCATTGTCTGATTTTCATTTATTACCACTTTTGTCTGATTCAAGTTATTTCTGTGACCATTGTGGGTTTTTCTTTCATTAACAGAGGGGTACCAACAATTTTGTCCACGTTTGTATATGGTCTTCGGCATGACCCGGCCGGGATTTGAACCCCAGCCTCCCGGGTGTGGGGTGGATGCTCCACCAACTGAGCCACCACTCCGGTGTGGTGCACCACTCTGGTGCGAGATTATGTGCAACATTATTTAAAATGGCAGCCAATGAGTTTGGCATAATGGTTAACCTTTTAACATCTAAATATACTTCTAAAGTGTAAAAGTGTAAAAATATATGCTTATATTTGAATTACAAAATGATAATTACTAAAAGTTTTATGTAAACCATGCATGGAATAAATATATTTTGAAATCAAAATGAAAAAAATAGAAACTGAAGAGCTCTTCCATTGCCTGCGAACTAAGAATCTTACTCATACCCTTCTCACATTTCTGCCCTCAAGGGTGACTACAAAATAAATTTAGAAAAATTATGGGTTTTTTTCTCGTTACAGGACAAACTTGAGCATGGATTATGGAGAAAATCTTGAAAAATTGGCATCCAGAGGAGGCAGTCCTGTGAACTGTATGATTAATCGATTTAATAAAATGTTGATCAACAAAATAGAAACTATAAAGTCTAACAAGTAATCAGAGTATTTTGACTACATGGCCATAAATTGAAATTAGTAAATTATAATTTGTTTTGTAAAGCAAAAGATTAATCTGAACTACGTGATCACATACAAAATTTAAAAGAAAATGATTATTAAGTGACTGTATTTCAAATCTTTAAGACAGATAAAATTATGTCACAATAACGACAAGTATGACACTTGGATACAATAGTAATGTTTTTATTTTCCTTTTTTTCTTTTTGAGACACTAAGACCTTAGTTTTATTAGAATTCACATCCTAAGTGACAGTGATATTCAGTGTTTCACAAGATGTTTTGACACCATGGTTAAGTAAAGATAATATTGACAAAGGATCCTTTCTATCTGCAAGCTTAATCAAAATGCAGGCACCCCTGATGACACACTGTCAGTGGGAGAAGGCCTCAAGACAATCTGAATGAAATATAGTTTGATTCTAAAGTAAACTGACTATTGACGTTTTGAAGTTTGACATTTAGAGAATGGACTTAGATGACCTGATTATTATGTTTAGAATGACTTCAGATGACACTGATAATCTACCTTCTTCTACCTTTTCTGTTCTTCTTTCTTTTTTTGTTTGATGTCTGTTTGTCTTGTCCTGAATTATTTATTTGGTCTATGTTTGTCTACCTGCCCTTGGGGTGATGTAAAAAGAAAAAAAGAAAAGAAAAGGGGTGGGGGGGCAATATCTGGAATATACTTTATGAACACTTTCCTTATTTGTTGGCAGTTTTTTTCCCTACATATTCACTTTGAGAAAATATTATAAGTTTGGCAAATCTTATTAATTTAGAGACAAAAGTGATTAAATTTTGGTTGGTTTAAAATACACTGTTATAAAAGAAGGCACTTAATGTTTGAAGAATAAAAGTTATTGGGGATTAACAATTATTTATATAGGTTAAGTTACTTGGCAAGTCAACAATTTAAATTACAGCTAATTTAAACTTGGATATTTATATGTACACTACCGTTCAAAAGTTTGGGGTCACCCAGACAATTATTTTGTGTTTTCCATGAAAAGTCACACTTATTTACCACCATGAGTTGTAAAATGAATAGAAAATATAGTCAAGACATTGACAAGGTTAGAAATAATGATTTGTATTTGAAATAATAATTTTTTCCAGATACTCAACCTGCTCAAAGGAAGGTCAGTTTTATAGCTTCTCTAACCAGCTAAACTGTTTTCAGCTATGCTAACATGATTGCACAAGGGTTTTCTAATCATCCATTAGCCTTCTGACGCAATGAGCAAACACATTGTACAATTAGAACACTGGAGTGATAGTTGCTGGAAATGGGCCTCTATAAACCTATGTAGATATTGCACCAAAAACCAGACATTTGCAGTTACAATAGTCATTTACCACATTAGCAATGTATATTAGATATTAGAGTGTATTTCTGATTAGTTTAAAGTTATCTTCATTGAAAAAAACAGTGCTTTTCTTTCAAAAATAAGGAAATTTCTAAGTGACCCCAAACTTTTGAACGGTAGTGTATATATTTATGATGATGATGATGATGATGATGATGATGATGATGATGATGATATTAAAGGCAGAAGGTGTGTTCTGGGATCATTTGTGGGTACATTTTCTGCCCTGTTTTGGACATCAGTGGGGGGACACCTCCGAGGAAAGATTCCTGCCTCTATACCTCAACAAATTGGTCTGAGATGAGGGGGACTGATGTCCAGCAGAAGGGGAGCTGACTCTGCTATGATAACCCATCTTTCAAAATAATTTTTGTATGCCTGATAAGAATGGGAATTTCTAAATTAATAAAATAGTAAATTAAAAGGGTATTTTACTGAATCCTTTGATAACTTGGTAGGATGAATGAGGTACTTTGTTGAATTTAAACCAAAGTTGATGAATTTAATGACCTTTTAACAGAATGGTAAACACAGGAAAAAATTAAGCTGAAGAAAGTTAAATACTGACATAAAAGATGAGTATATTATGGGTAAATGAAATCTAGAAAATTACTGGTTTAAACATTCATGTCTGAGGAAAATGCAGAACAAGGGTCCGTAAAGCAGGCAATTAAGTGCTTATTTTTCTTTGATGTAAACTCTTACTGGTTGCATGAACACTTAACTGAAATCCTGAGCTTACTCTGCTACCTTGAATTCATCCCGTCATAGACACAACTAATATGTGAATGATGACTAACCTATAAGCTTGCCTTGTCATGCCTACTGTCCAAACATAACATTGTTTGCACAATAACACATTTCAAATGAATTGGGTTTAGATTGTACACAGATAAGTGGTAAGTATTTAGAGATATGGTTGTTTTGTCTTCTCCATAGGTAAAAGCAGTAAACAAAATAAAACAAAGAAGATGTTTCTTCTCTTGGTGAGTTAATTTTTAATTTCTACAAGATTAAAGTGAGAGCAGACAGAAAATGAAAGAAATATGATTTAACATTAAATGCTCTTGTCTTAATTCTAATGATCTGTTATCTATTATGCACTCTGAGTTACAGTTTTTGTCTGGAAAAGAGCAATACAAATATAGCCTTGACTGATTGATTAACTGATATGATTTGAGAATACATTTGCAAATCTGGTTAAGTTTGGAGTAAAGCCTGATTATCGGCTGAATGAGTGTGTGTGTCAAGAGGGGCGACCCTAGCACACTACACTGGTTGAAGGACCAGGAGACTCATTGAGGAAACTGAATGACGAATCAATGTGCAGATTAATTTGTTATATATTGTACTGATGCACAATTTATTTAAAGCTGAGAATAAAAGCAGCCCTGTCTGATACTGTTTTAATCAATTTGAAATATTATGATTGTAAGAAAAATAAAAACAAAACACCACTGGATTTTGCAAGCGAGACTTATATTCTTTTTTCCTTCCTCTCAGGCGGAATGTGGAAGGAGACTGAGGAAGATAAGGAGGGGCCCAGACTCCCATAGTGGGGACATTGTGAAGACACTGACGGCTTCATTTCAACGAGCAATAATTAGAGTGTGACTATACAACGGAAAGAGGATCATCTGCCTGAAACCACACCACAAAGGTCCTGTTGATGGCTTTCACAGCTGTCAAGGAGCAAGAAAGCTCCACAGCGGGGAATCAACCATAGCAAAAAGGTCCTGAATCCAGGACTCATCAACAGTGCCCACTAACCACTAGTGAACTCTTTTGCTGGTCACCTGGCGAGGTGATTGAAGCAGTGGGACAAAGAATTGTTAAAAAACACGGTTTTCAACGCCATAACTTGCTATCATTTTTCTTTTATGATGCCTTTTGGGCATCGAAGGGGGGGAATGATGTAAAACCTCTATGTTATACTGAGTTATATGAATTTTTAAATATATGAATATCAATTTTTCTTTACAAAGCCTAATGTGTATACCTAGGAAATCCTGTTACCATATTTGGAGTTGTTGAGTAGTGGAAAAAAAACAGATTGAATGATGCTGATGTGAGTGTGAACGTTCAGTTCTATCACTGACTGTTCAGCTTATCACTAGTGTTTTCTGCATGGACCCAGCAGATACAATCTTAGTCATGAATGAAATAATCAAGAGGCTCAGCAAACTTTATCAATTGAGTCACAAATGAACTATCAAGAAGTGCCCTCACCCCGATGGCCCCTTGGATATATATAGCCAGAATCACTCTGTTAGTTAAGCCAATGCACTGCAGCAGTCTGTGAGAGCTGTACTCTCTATTGTCTTCTGCTGATCAGTGCCTATTAAATTTGCTGAAACTTTGATCCTGCCTGATTTTTGATAAGGAATTTTTCCAACACTTATATTTATGTGCAAACATTTAATTAAAAAGCTATTGAGGTTAGCTAATTACTATTTATACATTTAGTAGTTTTTTTTCCCACAATATCTTTATTGAACCTTTTTTTTTTTTAACAAACATGATACAAACAATCAAACACTAACACTAAAGTACTACAAAAAAAAAAAAAAATACCCTAAAAACACCAACAACCACCAACAAAATCAAGTCTTCAACAATGCTCCTCTGTTTAGTCTAGACAATCCAATACATTAGTATACATATTATGTTCACCAGTTTGGAATTTACAAGGTCCACACACATCATTCACCTTCTTCTTCAAGAGTTATGTTTAAATTTTTTACATAATCAATAAAAGGTCTCCATATATTCTCAAACACAATTTCCTTTGATTTCAGTATATATGTTATTCTTTCTAATGGAAGGTTTGTTAACATCTGTCTTAACCACTGAGTCACATCTGGTCTATGAGTCTTTTTCCATAATAGTGCAATACATTTTTTGGCATTAAGCAAACTGAGGTCTATGAATGTTCTTTCACTTTTATTGAAATTATGCTTTTCTGGGTACAGACCCAACAAAAACAGTTTAGGATTCAATATGATTTGTTTTGAGATTATTTTTTCAATTGTTACCCTCACCTCCTCCCAAAACATTCTTATTAATCTACATTCCCATAAACAATGAAATAGGGTTCCTTTACTTTCCATGCATTTTGTGCATGTATCTGGTATATTTTTGTTATATCTATTTAACTCCTCCGGTGTAACATACATCCGCATTAACCATTTGAAATGTATCAATTTAAGGCGTGCATTTATTGATTTGGTTTGAGCTACATTTAGTAGTTTACTATAATTAGCAAATAAAGACTGATGGCAGTGATTGGTATAAAATATATACTGTCACATTTATCAGAATGGTCCATGAACCATGCCAGTGTACGTAAGCCGCACAACTTTAATACAGTGCCACAGTTGCCACTAGGCTCCACCCAGGACCCTGATATGATGCCACCATGATCATTGACCACCACAACCGTCTATGCTCTATCACTCTATCATGCAGTAGTGCACAATGGGAATCAAAGTACTTTCTTAATACATTCCCGAAGACCTCGCCAAGAATCTGCAAAAACCATCCACGTTATGGCTGATTTCACAGGTTGTAGTGGGGTCTTCATCCAGTGTGAAGGGGGTTTAAACACAAATATGTCAGTAATAATGCAAATATGAAAATGTCCATTTTGGGGAGGAACAAAGAGGAACATTCAAAAACCTGTGTTCACTACTGGAGCTAGTAGCTAGACAGCAAATATTAGCAATACGGCATCAACAATAGGCACCAACGGTGACAAAAGAGGGAGGGTGTCGGGTGAATTGGGGCTTAGGACCATTTTCAGAGACATGCACTGAAATGAGCAATTCTGAGAAAGGCTGCAAAAGATGGGTCAAAATGATGCAGCAATAATTAAACTCTGATGTATTTTGACTAAAGAATGTCACAGACTTTTCATTGAGACATCTGGGAACTGTGTTATCATGTGGAATAAAAGACAATTACATATGTCCCCTAGACAAAGTAAAGTAACCATTTAGTCCAGTAGTGCAAGTTGATAAAACTGCAGCAGCAATACACAGCTGAAGGTAGTTGCTTTCAATCCACAGAACAAAAAAATATGCCTTAAATCGGGATCTAGCTCCCCCAAAATTAGAAAAGTCTTAAACATATACAGTATACAGAGCACTACATACAGAACAAATAAACAAAGATACTATAACAGAGGTGTGAACATTTACACTTAAATTATCATATCTTTTAGGATCATTTCACCTCGTTAACTGTTTTCTACTCATGCTTGGCAATTAATTGCCACAATGAATAACCTAGTGATTTATAAAAAAAAATGCAGCAAACCACACCTGCCAAATGACCCTCAATCGTAATGTGGATGAACCACAATAAATGAGCCATACATTACATGGAAATGCAAGGGCCCTCCTGCAACCACATTTCTAGGGAGGAAAGAAGGATTCTTGGCTTACCTAGAGGAAAGGAGAGAGAAAAACAGAGATCATGATGTCAGTGTCATATCATTCATAATTAATGTCCCTGAAGGAGAAAACTCACAGACAGTATTGCAACATGAGGAGTAAATACAAACTAGGTATTACATTTGTTAGCCAATCTGTAGCTATTTTACTGCATTTCTGCTGCTGTAAGAAACTTGTTTAGCCTGTTTTCAGCAAGTTTTTCTAAGTGGGATTTGTTTTCTTTTCATGGCTGTTTCACTGCAATATCATCTGGTCGATTCTGGCAGGCTGAATACAATTAAATCACAATGCACAACAATGGTAAGTCTAACCGCGGCATCTGTAACCTGGGGCTGTAGAGCCACATGTAAGCCAGTTGCTCTTTGTCACTTGGACAAAAAAAAGAACCACAAACAAAAGCACTGCACACGGTACATTATACACCCGTCCATAACCATTATCAATACACTTAAATAACTGAATAAATCTATAATAAAACCAACAATCATGTAATTGCAAGGAGTTGAAGCAAAGCAAACAATGTGCAATTCAAATTGGAAGAAATTTAGAGAAAACATCAAAAAATCTTAACCCCTTACAACATGCACATCTTTGATACACGTAGCCTGAAAACTGTGGGAGGAGTTCATTGGACAAGTTGATGTCATCATATCATAATACATTCTGTCTATAGAGACGGGTGTATAAAAAGTGTCAAATTTAAGAGAAAAATGTACAGTTACATGACAAAATCAGCAACGTGATAATAAAGTTACAAGTTTTCAAAAGTAACAAAAACATTGCAAACTTGCAAGAAAAAGTAAAAGTTTACAGAAACAGGCTGCAAATGTGAGGAAAAAAATTTCAAGAAGTTTATATGTTTAAATCACAAAATTATGAGACAGAATTTCCATATTTTAGAGGAAATTTCTCAAATTTCTAAAATGGACCTTCACCATTATTTCAAATCAAATTTTATTTATAAAACACATTTCGTGCCCACAGCAAACCCAATGTACTTTACAACAACAATGAAAATACTCAGATAGCATACAAAATATACACATATACCCTCACACACCTAATCAAAAGCTGTGGTGAACAGAAAAGTTTTGAACCTGATTTTAACAGTGTTTACTGTTGGGGCAGTTCTCACTGTCTCAGGCAGGCTATTCCATTTGTGTGATGCATAGACATAGAATGCTCCTCCCCCCACTTTAGATTCACAGGTGCAGCTCAGTAAATTAGCATGCCATCGAAACATTGATTTATTTCAGTAATTCAATTCAAAACAGGATACTCATATATAGATTCATTGCACACAGAGTGATATATGTATTTCAAGTGTGTCTTCCTTTTCATTTTGATGGTTATGGCTTACAGCTCATGAAAACCCCAAATTCAGTTTCTGAAAAAATTTGAATATTGCATAAAATTAATTTAAAAAAAAAACAAAACAGATTTTTAATAGAACTGTTGGCCAACTGAAAAGTATGTCCATGTACACACTCAATACTTGGTCAGGGCTCCTTCTTCATGAATTACTACATCAGTGAGGTGTGGCATGAAGACAATCAGACTGTGGTACTGCTGAGGTGTTTTGAAAGCCCAGGTGGCTTTGATAGTGGCCTTCAGCTCGTCTGCATTGTTGGGTCTTGTGTCTCTAATCTTCTTTTTGATAATATACAAAGATCTTCTATGTGGTTTAGGTCAGGAGAGTTTGCTGGCCAATAAAGCACAGTGATACCATGGTCATTAAACCAGGTTCTGGTGTAGCGCCCATAATGGTAACATTATGTAGCTCACATATTTCACTGCAGAGACCCAAGCATAGAAGGACTTTAAGCTTGCGGTGTGTATTGACATCACGCCTCAGATGGACGATGAGTCTGGACCACCTGCGGACTTGGGAGGAAGACAGAGGATCTGGAGCGAGAGCCCGAAAGGACAGGTCAGACAGAAGAGCAAAGAGGACTTTGAAGTGATTGAGTATAAATAGAAGGATTTGACTTGATTGTGTGATTCTGTGTTTGATGTGTGGGTATAAATGTATGTGGGTTTACCGCAGCTCTTCCTCTTTTTTCCTGACTGAGAGAGAGAGAGAGCTGGGGGCTTGAGATGAATAAACCATACTGAGAAATTATCCAGTCTCATCATTTCATGATCCCCACACTGGTGCTTTTGGCAGTGTGGGCAGGTGCCAAGTCCTGCTGGAAAATGAAATTGGCATCTCCAGAGGGAGATGTCAGCAGGGGGAAGCATGAAGTGCTCTAAAATTTCCGGATACACAAGGGTTGCACTGATTTTGGACTTGATAACACAAAATGGACATCCATATATATACATATATACTGTATGTATATATATAGATAGATAGATATTGGGTTACATGACTTCTGGTTCATGTAAGGTGAGGACGCACAGGTAAAGGCTCCCAGTTCATTTCTTGCTTAAAACTCAGTTTAGAGCTAGCGTTTTGAGCTGGGTTTTTTTTTGATTACCACCGCTGGAGAATAAACCTGCTCGTGCGAAAAAAGAGAAATTGCCAGTCTCATAACTTAATATTGTAGTGGCTGGTGAAGCAATCAGGCCCCTCACACTCAGGGAGAACAAAGGGATTTCTCCCACGTGTTTTTTTTGTTTTGTTTTGTTTAGTTTCTTACGATCACAATCAACGGACATCGGCCGGGATCATGGGTCCCAAGAAAGCTCAGCAGACAGAGGAGGTAGACGATATTAAAAGAGCGCTGGACTTCTTGGCGGAAGAGATTTCTGCTGTTAAGCTGCAGCAAAGAAACATCCTGGACCTGATCGAGGAGGTGAAAGCGCTGCGGATCCAGAACGCTGAGAAGAAAAAGAGGCTGGCGTATCTGGAGAGCAGAGTGTCGGAACTGGAGCAGAACACCCGGGTGAATGACGTGATCATCACGGGGCTCCACATTAAACCCCGATCATACGCGCGAGCGGTGGCCGCAGACAGCAGAGGGAGGATCGACAAGCTGGAAGAGGAATCCACGGAGCAACAAGTGGCGGCCTTCATGCAGTCCAAAGGAATCCAGCTGGACTGTAATACCACTGAGACCTGCTACCCTCTGCCCAGGAAAAACGGCAACAAACCGGCTGTGATCATGAGGTTTGTCAACAGAAAACACAAGACTGCGCTGCTGAAACAAGGTAGGAAACTGAAAGGAACGAACATTTACATAAACGAGCACCTCACAAAAGAAATAGCCAGGAAAGCAAGATACCTGAGAAAGCAGAAAAAGATTCAAAACACCTGGACATCAAACTGTAAAATATACATCAAATTAAACGGATCACCTGAAGAAGCCAAGGTCATTAACATCCGTAATATTATGGAACTGGACAAATATCAATGAATGTTATGAACTGGAGTCGACAGCAACAACAGACAATTGTAGGTCACTGAAGGATTATATTCATCTGCTACAAGACATTTAACAACATGAAACAAAAGATCAACAAACAGGAACAACAGGAACTGAAAGTTTTTGAATATACAGCTCACAACCCACAGGACGTAGAACATAACATAGACCCCGATAATAATTTATTTAGCTCCATCAATAATAACTGTAGTTACTACACGGATGATCAGTTTAACACAATGGTTACATCTGATTTCAATATTTCTATGATCCACTTCAACAGCAGAAGTCTCTATGCCAACTTTAATAACATTAAAGATTATTTACATCAGTTTAAAGAGCCATTCAATATTGTGGCAATATCAGAGACGTGGCTCAGTGAAGAGAAAGGAGTGGATTTTACCATGGATGGCCATGAATTAAATTATATAAATAGAAAAGTGAAAAAAGGAGGAGGAGTTGCAATTTATGTTGACAAGAGCTTGAAATACAAGGTTGTTGAAAATCTGTCAGTAACTGTGGATGATTTATTTGAATGTATTACAATAGAAATCTGTCTGGACAATGTGAAGAATATAGTAGTGAGCTGTGCATACAGAACACCTGGATCAAACATTGACTTATTTAAGGACTGGATGGAAAAAATGTATGCAAAACTAACTCATAAAGTTATGTTCATCTGTGGGGATTTCAATATAGATCTGATGAATTCAAAACAACATAGTTTGACAGAAGAATTTATCAACACAATGTACAGTATGGGCTTACATCCAACAATTACCAGACCTAGCAGAATCACGTCACACAGTGCCACACTAATAGATAACATATTCACAAACATTATGGAAAATAATATCAGGAGTGGGCTTTTATTGAATGATATCAGTGACCACCTGCCGATTTTTGTTGTCTATCAATGTGATTATAGGAAGAAAAAGCATACCAAAAATATTAAATATAAAAGAATAAGAACCGAAGAATCAATGTATTTACTGACAAAGGAATTATTAATACAAGATTGGAAGACAGTTTATGATGAAAATGATATAAATAAAGCATATGATAAATTTTTACAAATATTTCAATCATTGTACAATAAAAACTGTCCTATAAAACAATACAGTGACAGACAACAAAAAAAAATATTCCTTGGGTCACCAAGGGGTTAATAAATGCATGTAAAAAGAAGAATACATTATATAAACAATTCATTAAATGCAGAATGGTGGAAGCTGAGATCAAATATAAAAGATATAAAAATAAGCTTACTAATATAATGAGGACCTGTAAGAAAGAATATTACAACAGAATATTAGAGGATAACAAAAATAACTTAAGAGGAATATGGCAAGTACTCAATGGGATTATTAGTAATCGTCCTAAGAATGCTAATTATCCAGAATATTTTATTGAAAATGGCAATTTGATAAATAATATGGAGGATGTGGTCAGTGTTTTCAATAAATTTTTTGCAAACGTTGGTCCTGAATTAGCAAAATCAATAGTGACACCAGGAACAAACAACAGTGGTTCTGTAAATGAAATAGAAGATAGAAATCCAAACACAATCTTTTTGGGTGCAGTTACTGAAAAGGAAATTATCGAGACTGTGAGTAAATTTAAGAACAAAAAATCAACGGACTGGAATGAAATTGACATGACAATAGTGAAAAAAGTAACTGAAGGAATTGTTAAGCCACTCACCCACATCTGTAACCTGTCATTTCAAACTGGTAAATTTCCAGACAAAATGAAAATAGCAAAAGTAATACCTCTATACAAAACAGGAGACAGTCATTGTTTCACAAATTACATTCCAGTCTCTTTACTCTCACAATTCTCCAAAATACTTGAAAAAATCTTCACTAAGAGACTGGATGATTTCATTGAAAAACACAACCTCCTTACAGACAGCCAGTATGGTTTTAGAGCAGATAAATCTACATCTTTGGCACTGATCGAACTTATAGAAGAAATTACTAGTTGTATAGATAAAAAAAAAAGGTTGCTGTAGGGGTATTTATAGATTTAAAGAAAGCTTTTGACACCATTGACCACAGAATACTACTAAGGAAACTGGAAAGGTATGGGATAAGAGGGGTAGGACTGAGTTGGGTGGAAAGTTATTTAAGTAACAGACAACAATTTGTACAAATTGGTGAGCACAAATCACCCTTCATGGACATCACTTGTGGTGTGCCCCAGGGGTCAGTTTTGGGACCCAAACTCTTTATTTTGTATATAAATGACATATGCCAAGTATCAAAAATTCTGAAATTTATTTTGTTTGCGGATGACACAAATATCCTTTGCACTGGTGAGAATTTGCAGCAGGTTTTAGAGGTGGTCACAACTGAAATGAAAAAGTTAACGCAATGGTTCAACAAAAATAAATTATCTCTAAATCTTAAAAAAAAACAAAGATTATGTTGTTTGGAAATTATAAAATAAATCATGAAATAATTTTTTTTTTTTTGGACTTATTTTGTACCCTTAGGTAGATTTGTTCTGCAGTCCGGTGACAAGCCACCAGCTGCCGGTCGCTGCGTGCGCAAGCGCCCCTTAACTCCCTAACCTGCATGTTTTTTAGCATGTGGGAGGAAACCGGAGAAATCCCGGAGTAAACCCACGCAAACACGGGGAGAACATGCAAACTCCGCACAGATCACTGTTGGCCGGGGGCAGGGATCGAACCCCACAATCTCATGATCCCCGCGATCCCCCGGCCGAGGGTAAAACTGTGCTGCCGCGGTGCTAACCACTGCGCCACCGTGCAGCCGTTAATGGTCATTAATGGTAACGATAGATGAACCAGAATAGAAACAGTACAGGAAAATAAGTTTCTGGGGGTGACGCTAGACAATAAAATCTGCTGGAAACCTCACATCAGTCACATCTGGGTCAAGTTGGCAAAATGTATAGGCATACTGGGGAAGACAAGACACATCTTGGACTATAAATCATTGGTCTTACTGTACAATTCACTGTTTCTACCTTATCTTAACTACTGTGTAGAAGTCTGGGGAAACACCTACAAGACCAACCTACAGTCAATATGCACATCACAAAAAAGAGCTATAAGGATAATAAATAATGTAGGATATAGAGACCATCCCAATTCGTTGTTTTTAAAGTCACATGTCATAAAGTTCATCGATTTAGTTAAATTTAAGACAGCACAAGTCATGTACAGGGCAATTAATAATCAACTCCCAACTAATATACAAAAAATATTTAAAAAAAGAGACAATGATCATAATTTGAGAGGAGACTTAAACTTAACAAAACCCAAGATACGAACAACCAAGAAAAGTATGTGCATATCTGTCTGTGGGGTGGATTTGTGGAACAGTTTGGAGCCGGAACTGAAACTATGTACAAACAAAAATCAATTCAAAAAGAGGTACAAACATTATTTGCTGAAAGGATATATGTTAGAAGGGTAGTATTTATATGTATGATTCACTATGCTCACTCTGGGACACTATGGGACACTATGGAATGGTGGGTGGGACAGCACTGTGTATATCTGTGTTGTTTGAGGCTGGTTTTGATGTATGGACATCAATGTATGCTAGGATGGATGGGTGTTAATGTTGATATGTAAAAAATACAGTAAATTGTTTACTTGGGGTCTTAAAGGTGGTAATTTGTATATAATTCACATGGGTGTATTTATGTAAAAGAGGAGATGGAATTAATAAGTGTTCACTTCTTCCTTCTCCCTTTCGAACAGTGTATACTGTTACTTTATTGCATTTGTCATTTGTTTTGTTTTTGTTATACTTTTTTGTTCAAAATAAAGTATCTATCTATCTATCTATATATATACTGGAAGGAAGGTGCCGTACCACAAGACATGAGGGACGCCAAGATCATCACCCTCTACAAAAACAAAGGGGAGAGAAGCGACTGCAACAACTACTGGGGCATCTCCCTCCTCAGCGTTGTTGACAAAGTCTACGCATGAGTTGTTCTCGTTCGTCTACAGAAGCTTACCGAACGTGTCTACCCCGAGTCTCAGTGTGGCTTCCGTGCTGAGCGATCGACGGTAGACATGATATTCTCCATCCGCCAACTCCAGGAGAAATGCAGAGAACAGAACATGCCCCTGTACGTCGCCTTCATCGACCTCACCAAAGCGTTCGATCTGGTCAGCAGAGAGGGCCTTTTTAAGATCCTGCCAAAGATAGGATGCCCACCAAAGTTGCAAAGCCTCATCGAATTGTTTCACACCAACATGCAGGGGATAGTGCAGCACGACGGCAACGTCTCAGAGCCATTCAACATACACAGCGCAGTGAAACAGGGCTGTGTACTTGCACCAACCCTCTTTGGGATTTTCTTTGCTATGCTCCTGAGGCATGCCTTCAGCACAGCAACAGAGGGAATCTACCTGCACACAAGATCTGACGGCAGGCTTTTCAACCTCGCCCACCTGAAAGCCAGAACCAAAGTACGCGAGGCTCTAATCAGAGACATGCTGTTCGCAGACGACGCTGCAGTCACAACCCACACACAGCAGGAGCTTCAGACCCTGAAGGACCGCTTCTCCCAGGCATGCAAGGACTTCGGGCTTACCATCAGCCTGAAGAAGACTAATGTCTTGGCGCAAGGCACGGAAGTACCACCAGCCATCGCCATCGACGACCACGAGCTGGAGGTCGTGAATCAGTTCACGTACCTAGGGTCCACGATCAGCAACAACCTCTCCCTTGATACAGAGATCGACAAGAGGATTGGAAAATCAGCCTTCACACTCGCTCGTCTCACCACACGAGTGTGGGAGAATCCCAAACTCTCTGTCAAGATGAAGATGGCAGTGTACAATGCCTGCGTCATCAGCACACTGCTCTATGGGAGTGAGACGTGGACAACATACACCCGGCAGGAAAAGAGACTGAACTCCTTCCACTTGCGCTGCATTCGCCACATCCTGGACATATCCTGGCAGGACAAAGTGCCCAACACAGAAGCTCTGTCCCACGCCGGTCTTCCCTCCATGTTCACTCTATTCAGGCAGCGCAGGCTCCGCTGGCTAGGCCACGTTCACCGTATGGAGGATGGCAGAATCCCCAAAGACGTCCTGTACAGACAACTGGCGACTGGCAGGAGAGACGTTGGCTGCCCACAGCTTCGCTTTAGAGACGTCTGCAAGACAGACATGAAGGCTCTGGAGATCAACACAGAGCGCTGGGAGGACCTTGCAACGGACCGCTCCAAATGGAGAGGCACCCTGACCAGACAGCTCAAGGCGGGTGAAGAGAGACTGACTGCTGCAGCAGATGAAAAAAGGACCCGCAGGAAGAACCGCCACAGACCCAGCAGCACGGAGACCACCCACAAGTGCGACCTGTGTGACAGGGACTGTCATTCGCGCATCGGCCTGTTCAGCCACAGGCGGTGCTGTTTCAGCAGAGTAGATGTTTAGGATTCTCTTCCATGGTCATCATAGACCGACGGAGGCCGACAACGATTATATATATATATATATATATATATATATATATATATATATATATATATATATATATATATATATATATATATATATGTATATGTATATGCATGTGTGTGTGTGTGCGCGTGCGCGCGTTTGCATTTCTGTAACAAAAAAGTAGGCCAGAAAAGTAAATAAGCCACTCTGATCTTTATTTCAAAGGAAGAGAAATGATGTTTATCACAATAGTGAATTCAGAGAAATATGTCAAAAAGCACAGTGAAGGAAAGTGTGTGAGGGGGAGGGAGGCTAAAGTGAACTGAACAGAAACATACAGGGTGCATTGTGTGCACTGAATAAAAGAATGACACCGCAGGAGCATGGAGCCGCGGGGTTCTTGCTATGCACTCATTGATTTCTCATTAGTAAATTCAGACCTTAACTTCATCAGGCCTGCTGAAGAAAGACAGGTAACAAAGGCATGGCAGGTACTTTGGTCTCATTTCCCACTTTACTTTTAGCAAATTCCCACTTTACTTTTAGCTAGTGGTTAGGGCAGGGAGAAGCTCTGGATTCTGCTGTGGAATCGTCTCAGCAATGAAACTCACTGTTTTTTGGTTTTTTTTTAAAATAACAAGCAGAAGACCAACAACTGACTCTTTGAAGATTCTTTGAAGGTATTTACTTTAGTTTCAGCATTATAGGGGGTCGGGTGTAAAGCCCCTCCCCGGGGACATTGTTAGCTTCGGAAGCTTGATTTCCTGTACTCTGGTGATTTTTGTGCAACAATTTGTGTCTTTTCTGCATCCACTTATGGCAAACAAGTTCTTAGTTTTGTCAAGAAAAACACAAAAATCAAACGCCAGGTCACAAATCAGCAAAAAAAAAAACAAAACCAAACAAACAAAAAAAACAATAGTACAGTAAACCTCGCTTGCATTTTGTATTAGTTTCAAAGCATAAAATTACAAGAGATATGTACAGTAAAAATGTTTCTAGGAAGAATTATTATAATGATATAGGAAAGAGCTGTTAAAGCTTAAGGAGAGGTGACATCAGCAAGTAGCAGTACAGTTTTATACCAAGAAGAAGTCCTACAGATCAAAAGTGCCGATGGAGAAGTATAGAGAAGGTCAGAAGGAATTCCACTCTGTCTTTGTGGCTCTAGAGAAAGCATATGATAGGGTACCAAGAGAGGAAGTGTGGCACTGTATGAGGGAGTCAGGAGTGGCATAGAAGTATGTGAAGGTGGTGCCAGACATGTATGAGGACAGCAAGACGGCGGTGAGGCGTGCTGTAGGAGTGACAGATGGATTCAAGGTGGGTTTGGGATTACAGGATTGGCTCTAGGCCCCTTATTTGTTATGGTGATGGACAGGCTGACAGATGAGGTCAGGCAGAAGTCTGTTGTGTGGACCATGATGTTTGCAGACAATATTGTGTTATAGTGAGAGTAGGGAACAGGTGGAAGAGAACCCGGAGAGGTGGCGGTATGCTCTGGAGAGAAGAGGAATGAAAGTCAGAAGAATTCATGGGTGTGAATGAGAGGGAGGCAGGTGCAATGGTGAAGATACAAGAACTAGAGGTAGTGTAGATAGATGAGCTTGATTTGGCCTTTTTTATGTACAGTGACACTGACCTTTGAATTTTTAATTCAGAAATTGGCACATCATGGTGGTTGAATGTTGCCTCACGGCTGGTTTGAATCCCTGAGTTGCCGGGGGGGCGGGGGGGGGGGCTCTCTGTGTGCAGTCTATGTGTTCTCCATGAAAACATGGGTTAACTTAGAGCATTCAGAAAGGTGCTTGTTACAGTACACGTTCATCAGTGATTCTAAATTGGCCCTCCTTGGTGTCTGTCTCTGGTAAGCCCATAGAATTTAGTGTAGAATAATGTGTAGCTAGCTGTTTAAAAGTGCTCGGAGTGATCATAGAGATTTTTTAAAAAGTCCCGTGCAGCTCCTCTTAGCCAGAGGTCCTGGTTTTAAGGCCCACTCACCAGCCAAGTTTGGCTACCCTGACTTCATTAGTTTGATTCTAATCTTCTTTGTAGCTACAAGTGAAGCAGATAAATAACTAAAACTTCACCTTTGTTGAGGACAATTCATCTAACTAATGAACTCTTCTTCGAAAAGTTAAAAAAAACCAACCTCTCAGTCTGGTACCTGCTTTTGGTCTAGGATTGTGTAATCATTTTCGAGTGAACACAAATACCAATCTGGGCACCAGCGAAAGCATGCTGAAGTGCACTTTTTCTTTTCAGCAAATTACAGAGGATATCTGCAGTGGCTGTAGAAAATCTACCAAACCCTCATTAGATGGCACTGTGTACTCTGCAGCCACTAAGGAGGAAAAGCTGGGAAAACTCATTCTTTTTTTAGTCCGCACTTCATGAAAATAAAGATTGGTTTTATCTGTCAATATGAGGGGAGGAGAAACTGAGGGCATGTTAAAAAAAAAAGAAAAGAATATTGTGTTTTATTGCTGTTGGAGTCACAGAAGAGAGGCACAGCTTCTGATATATCAGCCAGACAATCAGGCGGATTGTGGTTTGGAGAGGTTTCCATATTTATAACATCAGTGTGCACCAATATGGACATCTATGAAAGACACAGTATGAGACTGAAAGAGAAAACAAGAAAGAAGGAGACATGCTTTTTTTTTTTCCAAATCCAGATAAGTGAGGAGAGATTAAAGATGCTGCTATTGACTGTATTAAAATACAGAGAGGTCCACCTCTGGTGTTATTTTCACAGAAAGTGATAGAATCCCCCCTCGCTCCTGGCATGTATTAGGCAGAGGACAGACAAAGCAGCTACAGATGCACACTACTGTTGCTGCCGCCTCTAATTAACTCAGAACCTCAAACAAAATAACTGCAGAGGCACGAGTAAACTACATCTGGGAGTGGTGAACGCAGCGTCGATCTGATACAGCAGGCCAGTGAATTATGATGCAGAGACACACCAGAGAGGAGGCGACTGAACAGCTGCCCGACGCCACGGCAGAAGGGACAGAGGAATCACAAAGCTTGAGAAATGAGACAATTATGAAGCCTAAATCCTGCAATACATACAGAATAGTAAACACAAATGTGTTCACTTGTATCAGAATAACCTGATATTCTTCAGTATGATGAGCAGGAACTTTGATCAACTTGTCAACTTGAACTAATTATTAATCTAATAAAGAGAATTAGTGCCAAAAACTGAAAACTGCAGCTCATCTAATGGCCACAGGAGACTGGCTGTGAATGTGAATCTGCCCCATAGACTCCAGTGACGAAATGGTCAGCCAAAACAAACATTTTCAAGACTTAATAAAAATGAATTAACTAAATAACTACTTTAAAAAAGTTAGTATGAAATGCACAGAAATGTAAATTATTAGGGGAATAGTGGTTCTTGATTACACACTGCTAGAGATGAGGGAAAATGACTCAGTGAAATGTACATTTATGACTGTGGTTTTAGGGTATTGGAAAGATTTTAATACGTGTACAACAAAGAGCGCAGGTATTATGTCGACAGCAGGTATTTTTATGACATACCCATACAGCTAATGTTGTGAACCAACCAGCTTTGGGGACTGGCACTAAAACTTCTCATTAATATGGCATATGAAAAAGTGGGCATGATTCTTGATTGAACTCAGCAGTAACTATGTGATATATTATAATCCAGCCACGGGGGAAGGGAAGGGGGCACAGGCCAGTGCACTCCTAATGTGGGTCCTACGCACGTGTAAATGGGGAGGGTTGTGTCAGGAAGGGCATCCGGCATAAAACCTTTGCCAAATCAAACATGTGGATCATGACGAATGAGACTTTCGTAACAGATCAGTCGAGGCCCGGGTTAACGACCACCACAGGTGCTGCTAACAGACAGGGTTTGGGTGGAAATTGGGCTACTGTTGGTTGAAGATTGAGGAGGAGGAGCGAGGGAAGGTGTGTTTGGAGGCAAAGAGAGAAAAGCAAAAGTAGAAGTGTGGAGGTGAGAGTAGGGACTTTAAATGTAAGGACACAGAAATGGTAAATGGAGAGAATTGGCTGATGTGATGAAAGAAGAAAGAGAGCTAGACTGTGCACAGGAAACCAGATGGAAGGGAAACAAGGCTAGGAGGATTGGAGGTGGATTTAAACTGTTCTATGATGGCGCAGGTAGGAAGAGAAATGGAGTAGGGGTAATCTAAGATATTGTGGATTGATAGAAAGGATAGGATAGGGTGCAGAGAGGAAGTGTGGTCCTGTATGAAGAAGTCAGGAGTGGCAGAGAAGTATGTGAGGGTGATTTGCTCTCTTTATGTCTGTTCTCTTCATCTTCTCTATCCTCTCACCCCTCAGCCAGTCGCAGCAGATGACTGCCCCTCCCTGAGCCTGGTTCTGCTAGAGGTTTCTTCCTGTTAAAAGGAAGTTTTTCCTCTCCACCGTCGCCAAGTGCTTGCTCACAGGAGATCGCCTGATTGCTGGGGCTTTCTGCAATTGTGGGGTTTCCCCTATATTTGAAAGTGCTATGAGATGATTATTGTTGTGATATGGTGCTATATAAATAAAGCTGAAGTTGAATACAGGACATGTATGAGGACAGCAAAACGGTGGTGAGGCGTGCTGTACATGTGATAAATAGATTCAAGGTGGGGTGGGATTACATCAATGATTGGCTCTGATCCCCTTCTTGTTTGCCGTGGTGATGGACAGGCTGATAGACGGGGTCAGGCAGGAGTCTTTGCGGACCATGATGTTTGTAGATGACATTGTAATCTGTAGTGAGAGAAGACAGCAGGTGGAAGAGAACCTGGAGAGGTGGAGGTATGCTAATGCCTATCTGTGAATGATGAAGTGAAGATGCAAGGAATACAGGTAGTGACAGTAGATGAGTTTAAATGTGCCCTTCCTCCAGGGGTGAGTGACTGGCTGTCCTGAGGTTTAGTGGCCTTGGGGCATTCGTGCTCTGCTGGGGCTGCGGGTTGCTTGGAAGATGGGGGGTATTGTCTTGTTTGCTCACAGTCCTGGGGGGCCATTGCTGCAGCCTGCTACCCTCTTTTTGTATGTTTCCTGGCAAACCATGCACACACACGTACTCTTTCTTGTGCATGCGCAGGTGCAGGTGCAGATATCAACCTCAAGCCGAGATCTCAGAAGCAGCAACTGCTTCTTGTGTTTTCTTTCTGTTTTTCTTTCTGTTGTCTTCCCCTCTCAACTCCACTCCCCACCCCTTCCGACCACTTCATATCCCTTCAATTCCCTCCCCCATTCCTCCACGTCAGGTCCGGCATAAGTAAGAATATAAATAAAGTATTAAAGTTATTATATAGTGAGAGGAGTCTATACACACTATTCCTATACAGCATATATCAAAAATGAACAGAGCTTCTTTTGGCAGAGTATATACAGTATATATAAAATATGCGTTAGATTAGGATATCGGAATGTGCTTACATCGGGATCACACACCATCGGGGACAGATCTAATATATGTCTTTGTGCTGGCTGTGGCATGTGACCATGTCTCCCCAGAATAGATATACAAGGTGGGGGAGGGGCTGAAAAGCTGAAAAATAAACCAGATTTGGTCAAATTTGACCACTACGAACTTTTCAGCCACTCTTTGTGTTCTGCTAATCTAGCAAGCAATTTTCTAAGCTTTCAAGCAAACTAAAAAAATAAAGGAAATGGATAATAATGGGGGAAAAGAGGGTTGAAACAGAGGAAACAAAACTGTGTCAGCAATCGGAAATTATTTCACTGATCTACAGAGCTATTGTATTTCATCAATGAGACTTTGCTTTTATTCTCCTGAACAATTTTGCAGCTAAGTGCTGTTGTAGATTACCCAACGCTGGTGTTGGACAATGACATTCTGCAAAGTGGAGCTGAGGATAATTTAGTCTGTGTACTGAGTGATGTGGCGCTATCAAAGTATGTGAGACGTCAGAGGTGTTACTGGCACAAAGGTTGGAAAAGAAAGCAGGAAATTAGGTTAGTGTGCTCACAGGGATAATGGTAAATGCTGAAAACAAGATGATTTTCAAGATTTGAGCTGAAAATAAGCCTGCAGGCCTGTTGGAAGAACTTTTAACATGAGCACGCCATGTAGACGTCCAAATCAAAGATCTGCAATCAACACCTTTATCACGGCGCACAGGATGCACTACATAGATGGCAGTTAAATAAGTGTGGTACACTGAGATCATCTGAAGGATATTCAAATTGATATACAATAATAGTTAAGCTTGAAATAGCCATCCCCACTAATCAGCAGGTATTTGGGCCAGTGTGATACTACAATGACATTAATCCCTGCAACAAACTAAACAGTGAACTGTAACCATCTTATAAACACCTATCATGAAGCAAAATTTAATGTCACCACCCTTCTTCTCCTGAAAGAGTCTACTGTTTAAACCCAGTATGAAGTGTCTCTTATTAGAAAATGGAAACAGAAAAGTAAAACACACTTCACACAATTAAGACCTCACCGACAGTGAAAACTCTTTTTTCACGACTCATCAAACCCTGGTCATCTGTAAATAAATGGTCCGCCAATTAATCACTCAGAAAGGCAACAGTATTTTTTATCCCATTATTTCAAAGCACACTTCTAATCTTGTGTCCTTCAGACAACAGCTGCCTCAGCTGTTGATGTGGGACTGTGGAGAACAGCAGGCAGAGTGCATCCTGTGATCAAAAGAATCTATTTTCCACCCCATTCTTCTTCTTCCTCCAATACCCACGAAGCTCATGCTGCACCGAGCGTGACTGTGCACGGAGGCAGTGGATGAAGAGCCGCGCAAGGGGTAAGTGCATATTCGCAGGTGTGTGTTTAGCGACGGGGGATGGCTGGATGTGTCAATCTTCATCAGGTGGAGCTCCCAAGGATAGGCGATTGGTGGGCTAAAGCCCCAACAACCGAATGTGTGTCGCACAATTACATGTACCTCCGTAAAGTAGACAATTAAACTAAATTCCTGCTTTGTACTTATCTGGACATTGGTTACGTGCACAACACTGAGCCCCGCATGCTAGTGGGAGGGAGAGAAAAGTGTGCTTCACCTCACCGAGTGTCACGTAGCTGAAAGTTTACCTCAGCCTGGGAATCGCTGGCAAGGCACAGTCATAAAATAAAAATGATGTTGTCTTCAGAACCCACAGAGTTTGTTTTCCTCAAATTGTGAAGCAGTGAATAAGAAGGTGATCTTTACCAGAGACCAGGGAAGTGAAGAAAATAACATGCCTGCTTTCATCCTTTCATCAGGAACCCTCCCCCCATAGCTGGTAAATGGAAGAGAAGTATTGCTTCCTGTGATGTTCTGACAGCAGATGCTCAGCCTTTTTATATTTACAAATGTGGACAATTACAGAAACTTTGGTACGCAATTTTATTAAGCAGTTCCTTTTTTTTTAAAATGAATTTGCTGTCTTTTAATCACAAAACTGAATCATGGACACACCCACTCCATACAACCCTCCCCAGAGGACCTCTGAATTAGTCCAACAGACTGTGTCAAGGGTAGGCAATACCCGGCACCATGCACTGGAGGAGAAATGCCCTCCAAGCATAATTGCTATGGATCTCCCCCGCTGCATAAACAGCGTTATCACAGTTTGTCTAATTGTGAAAGCTGTGATCAGCATAAAGAAAGGGCAAGCATGTGTGTGTGTGTGTGTGCGCGTTTGTAGAGGTGGAAAGGGCTGTTCTCACACTTCTTCCGTTCTACTTGAACTCTTTATCATCATAAAAGTAATTAGCATAAAGGTTAAATTTGTGTAAACACTAAAAATGAGCTTGGATAAGGTTCCACATGGAGGAGGACACCTGTTGAATTCCCTGCTAAACGTCTTGTTTACAGTGTGACAAAAAAAAAAAAAAAAAAAAAAAGAAAGCCAGTGACACAGAAACCACAGGAAGACAGAGGTTTTTAAATGGACTCAAAAAGTCCAGAACTTTAGCTTAGATTGCTGTAATACATCACAGCCCCATTACGTTTGGTAAACTTACTGCATTCCTTTAATTAAACTCACACTGCCATGGCCCACTTTGGATAGTGAACTCAGGTTTGTAAGTTTTCAGACAGCCTTAGAGTGACAATGCTTCCTTTTAAGTTGTCATACATTTTTAAGGAAGCAGGTTAACTTTAACATGAAAGTAAACATTGTTTCAAGGTAGATACTAAAGTTAATTATTCTCTATGGAAAGCTAGTGAACAGCAAGTTATTACCATTTTAATAGAAACTGCATTGTCTAATTAAAAATAGCTGCAACTTTTCCGTATATTAGCAGCATCACCCTTCCTCCTCCCCATCCTAATATTTGGAAGTACAACTTACAGTTGGGAAAATAAGTACTGAACACATCAACATTTTTCTCAAACATATTTCTGATGGAGCCATTGACCTGAGATTTTCACCAGATATCAGTAACAACCCAAGTAATCCATACATACTGTCATGGAGCGCCCTCTCCGAGGGCAAACAGGGACACCAAACAAAGACTGTGAATCTGAAAATTTATTAACAGAAAAGAAACACAAAATACTACACACACGAATGAAAAACACAGCTCTGAGACTGAGGCGATGAACGGCAGGATAAACAAGGAAACGTGAGCAAAAGACTGGTAAATAATAACTTTGCTGCTAAAGTCCGAGGGATTTCCGACTGAAGAGGTTTTACGCCGCTGCACCAGGGAAGAGGAACCAACGGCTTAAATAAGAAACCCCCGATTGACAACAACTGTGGGATCATGAGTGGTGATCATTACTGGCAGCCGTGAAAGCCCGCAAACAGAATCTGACAGCCGGAAGTGACGCGCGAACTGTCACAGCGCCTGCAATGATCACGACAACAAACCATAAAGGAAAGTACAGAAACTAATAATGAACTGACCAAAAACAGGAACCAAATACAGCAAACAAGGTGAACAGAAAAACAAACAGAAAAAAGATTAAACTAAGCTGAAGACTGGGCTCGATCCCCCACCCATGCACCGGATCATGACACATACAAAGAAATCAAGGCAATTGTGTTCACAAAATAAGTTAGCTTTAATAAAGTAGAATAACACAGGGAATAAGTATTGAAACATGAAGAAAAATAGGAGCAAAAAGGCATAGAAACCAGCTGAAATCTATCAGAATTTGGGAAGCCATTCCATCCCCCATTACTGCAAATTAATTTCAGCTGGTTAAGTCTTGACTGATAGCCTTTACAAAGGTCTGTGAATATCAGATTGTCACACCACAAAGAATTCATGATGGGTAGAAGCAAAGAGCTCTCTCTACACCTTTGCAACCTCATTATTGCAAAACATAATAATGGCATTGGTTACAGGTGCATTTCTAAACTGCTGAATGTTCCAGTGAGCACTGTTGGAGCCGTCATTCAGAAGTGGAAGGTACATCATTTTACCATAAACCGGCCATGACCAGGAGCTCCTCACAAGATTTCTGACAGAGGAGTCAAAAGAATTATCAGAAGAGTTATCTAAGAGCCAAAGGCCACTCGTGGAGAGCTCCAGAAAGACCAGGAGTTAACAGGTACCGCTGTTTCAAAGAAAACAATAAGTAATGCACTCAACTGACATGCGCTCTATGCCCACTCACCTTGCAAGACTCCATTGCTGAACAAAAAGCATGCTGAAGTTCGTTTAAAGTTTGCTGCATAACATTTGGGCAAGCCAGTAAAATACTGGGAGAATATAGTCTGGTCAGATGCGACAAAAATTGAACTTTTTGGATGCCACAACACACAGCATGTTTGGAGAAGAAATGGCTCTGCACATCAGCCCAAAATCACCATACCAACAGTGAAGTTTGGAGGTGCAGTCATCATGGTGTGGGGGTGTTTTTCAGCCCATGATACAGGCAGACTTCATATAATTGAAGGGAAGATGAATGGACAAATGTACAGAGACATCCTTGATAAGAACCTGTTGCCATCTGCCAAGATACTAAAGATGAAATGATGGTGGACATTTCAGCAAGACAATGATCCCAAACACAAGGTCAGAGTTCATAGAAGACACCCACGGAACCTTCAAGATTTGAAGACAGTTTGTGTAGAACAATGGGCTAAAATCACTCCTGAGCATTGCCTGCACCTAGTTTCTCCATACAGGAGGTGTCTGGAAGCTGTTATTACAAACAAAGGCTTTTCTACTAAATATTAAATGAATTTCACCAAGTGTGTTCAATACTTATTCCCTGTGACATTCCACTTTATTAAATATAACTTGTTTTGTAAACACAGTTGCCTTGATTTCTTTATATGTATGATTACTTGGGGTGTTGCTGATATCTGGTGAAAATCTCAGGTCATTGGCTCCATCAGAAATATGTTTAATGAGAAAAATATTGGATGTGTTCAATACCTATTTTCCCCACTGTACATCAATTAAATGAAGTCACAACTAGTCAAGACCACAAATCAACAAACTTATTGTCTGAAAACATATAAACCTGAGTTTGATGCCCAAAATGTGTCATGACAATATGAGTTGAATAAAAGACACAAATTCACCTATGTAACAGGGGTGCGATGAAGTGATGAGCATAACCATGGATGGTTCATCAAACTTCTACTGTAGCATCGATATATATCTAAAGCTAGGGTGGCCCTCCCTTCTATGTTATGAGGTGTAACGGTACTAAAAGAAACAAATAAAAACTGGTTTCCGTGACATCTTTGGCTGCTATGCAAACTGTAGACCTATTTCACACAGTTTTTTTTTAAATGAATCCATGCAAGGATTTGAGATTTCCTCCTTAGTGGATAAAAAGTTTTAGCTGTTTCTTATAATACATTTAAAGTCTGGTGACCTCTCAAGGGGGTCTGGACTACAGAACTGCAATAAACCTATCTGATTGATCTTTTTAACGAGTCTTGTTCCGCAACTCAAATTTAAACAGTCATCAACTTGAGAACTTGGATCTCGGACTAGGACTTGTAGGTTAATTAATTAGTAGTTAGCAGTAGTAATGACAGTCAGTGAGGCTCCCCTACTGACCAAACTTGTGAGCACTTAGCCTTCAATTTCTTGCCTAAACTTCTCACTTCAAAAAGGCGGCATGTAATGTCTATAAGATAAAATCAAAATGTGAGTCCACCAGTGTATACCTGTGTATAAGTTAGGTACAATCAGTAGGTCACAGTTTTGGCCATTTGTTTGACTCAATAACATAACAAAGAGAAAATCCTGAAAACAGAATTGAAGTGAAAGAGCCTTAGTGAGCAAGTTGACACACCCCACGTATCGCCATATCTGAGTTCTCATGGAATAATTACCCTGATCTGATGCAAATATGAACCTGGCATGCAGCCAAAGGAATTAGTGTCTTATTCAGCAGAAAAAAGTTCATATTCAAGTCCTAGATGTACCATATCTTAAAACTGAACTCGTCCAAGGTATTGATGAGTTAAATCTTCTGAATAAAGTTGAAGTCAATCTGGCAAAGACAGAAAATGCCAAATGGACAGACTGAAGGGTTAGCAACATTATGTAATAATTTCTAAAGTACAGTGCATTCAGAAAGTATTTAGTGCTTCACTTTTTCCACATTTTGTTATGTTACAGCGTTATTCCAAAATGGATTAATTTTTTTCCTCAAAATTCTACACACAATACCCCATGATGATAACATGAAAAAAGTTTTTTTTTTTTTTTTAGATTTTTGCAAGTTTATTAAAAATAAAAAAAAACTAAGAAATCACATGTACATAAGTATTCACAGCCTTTGCTCAATACTATGTTAATGCACCTTTGGCAGCAACTACAGCCTCAAGTCTTTCTGAATATGATGCCACAACCTTGGCACACCTATCTTTGGGCAGTTTCCCCCATTCCTCTTTGCAGCACCTCTCAAGCTCCATCAGGTTGGATGGGAAGTGTTGGTGCACAGCCATTTTCAGATCTCTCCAGAGATGTTCAATTGGATTCAAGTCTGGGCTCTGGCTGGGCCACTCAAGGACATTCACAGAGTTATCCTGAAGCCACTCCTTTGATAGCTTGGCTATGTGCTTACGGTCGTTGTCCTGCTGAAAGATGAACCGTCGCCCCAGTCTGAGGTCAAGAGCGCTCTGGAGCAAGTTTTCATCAAGGATGTCTCTTTACATTGCTGCATTCATCTTTCCCTCTATCCTGACTAGTCTCCCAGTTCCTACCGCTGAAAAAACATCCCCACAGCATGATGCTGCCACCACCATGCTTCACTGTAGGGATGGTATTGGCCTGGTGATGAGCGGTGCCTCGTTTTCTCCAAACATGACACTTGGCATTCATGCCAAAGAGTTCAATCTTTGTCTCATCAGACAAGAGAATTTTGTTTCTCATGGTCTGAGAATCCTTCAGGTGCCTTTAGGCAAACTCCACGTGAGCTGCCATGTTCCTTTTACTCAAGAATGGCTTCCGTCTGGCCACTCTACCAGACAGACCTGATTGGTGGATTGCTGAAGAGATGGTTGTCCTTCTGAAAGGTTCTCTTCTCTCTACAGAGGAATGCTGGAGCTCTGACAGAGTGACCATCAGGTTCTTGATCACCTCATTGACTAAGGCCCTTCTTCCCCAGTTGCTCAGTTTAGATGGCCGGCCAGCTCTTGAAAGAGTCCTTGTGGTTCCAAACTTTTTCCATTTACAGATGATGGAGGCCATTGAGCTCATTGGGACCTTCAAAGCAGCAGAAATTTATTTGTACTCTTCCCCAGATTTGTGTCTCGAGACAATCCTGTCTCGGAGGTCTACAGGCAATTCCTTTGATTTCATGCTTGGTTTGTGCTCTGACATGCACTGTCAACTGTGGGACCTTATACAGACAGGTGTGTGCCTTTCCAAATCATGTCCAATCAACTAAATTTACCACAGGTGGACTCCGATTAAGCTGTAGAAACATCTCAAGGATGATCAGTGGAAACAGGATGCACCTGAGCTCAATTTTGAGCTTCATGGCAAAGGCTGTGAATACTGATGTACATGTGATTTCTTAGTTTTTTATTTTTAATAAATTTGCACAAATCTCAAAAAAAACTTTTTTTCACATTGTCATTATGTGGCATTGTGTGTAGAATTTTGTGAGAAAAAATGAATTTAATCCATTTTGGAATACGGCTGTAACATAACAAAATGTGGAAAAAGTGAAGCGCTGTGAAGACTTTCTGGATGCACTGTATTTTTAAATTGGATATATATGTAAAGGAAAAGTATTTTACTGTACATGTGTAACAAAGAAATGTGCCTTCAGCATAGTTCCCCTGTTACAAACATACAGCAGGATTTCACACTATGTGGCCAGCACTTAACACTTCACCACACACATCCTTTGCAGCTATCACCATAAGGGGTATATGTCAGTTTTAACTGCAGCACTGAACAATGCGTGTCATATCACCTTTACTTCTGCTGAGGCAATAAAAATTTCCACACGTTTTAGTACAAAGGGAAACAAACTGAACAGATCTAATATCCAGCTGGGATGCCCCAGGTGTAGAAAAGTAATTACATATTCATCTCGCCTCCTTACTCACCTTTTCATTGTGCTACGATTTCCTTTTTTTTATTCTGTCACAAGTCCAAGAGACAGACCTTTCCAGACTCCTCACTTCTCGAGCTCCAGTGCCCTCATACTTTAACGAGAGGAGCTATTTTTTTTTTTTAAGAAAACCAGCTGGCGGGGCAGACTTCCAGGCACAAAACGTAAATGTGGCAGTGCTCGTTTGGGCATAACATCGCTGTGGGGTCTGAAACATGCCAAGGGGCCAGTCAGTGTGAGAATATGGAGCTGTTGTCAGGACGCGGTGAACACATACTGAGAGGAGATGTCTACATGCTTTAAAAATGTCTTTGATAAATACAATGATTCACCTCTTCAACAGAAAGAATCCATGGCACAAAACCGCTCAGCCACGGTCAGCCTTGTAAATTGGTGGGGTGAAGGTGCCCTTGAGAGATCGGCGAGTGTGTGTGTCTGTGTTTGGCGCGTGTGAATAACCCAGTGGGTGAGGCAGGCAAAGTCGAGGGAGGTTTGATGCGTCCCACACATAAACCATGATTAACACAGTTGGGTTTCAAAGATCTGAGCGCAGCCAAGAAATAGCTGCTTGCCTGCACTCATGCCAGCACACACGGGCGTGCACGGCAGCACGGGCTTACACACATGGTCAAAGACCGAGGATGACAGACAGAGAAGAAAGGAAAAAGGGAGGCTAAATGCGCCACGGCCTTGCTACGTGTCTTTAAATATGCCATATTACAAGTCATTACGCTCTATTCACTCTCTCTCTCCAGACAATAGCTCTCACTTCAAAACAATTAGAGCACAGTGACATAAACCCTTGATGGAAGTGGCGCTGTTAGTTAAAAGGGCTGAAAATGATACAAATGATTTATTCGGAGACTTGGGGGGAGCCACACTTAAAAAAAGTGGAAAAAAATAATAAAAATGCCAATTGAACCGCCTCACCTCAGACCTCCATGACGGCTGCACCCCCTTCACCAACACCCACACTTGTGTGATTGAACCACGGCTTAATCTGTCATTCAACGGCTGGCACTGCCAGGATTTCATTACAATAGGAACTAATGTGAGAAAAGCAATTATTCCACTCCCATAATGCACTACTTCAGCACAACGGTGACCTTTCTGTTGGTGATTGTTCATTTTCAAAAAGTGTTCTCGTCAGTGAATATACATGAATATCAACACTCAGAGGACAGGATATTTAATCTCACCTCTCACCTTTCCTGCGTGGGTGGAACGTAACAAAACTAATTTAAAGTTTGTTGGGGTTTTTTTTAATCGGAAGCATGCGTGTCACCTGAGGGTTGACTAAACACAGATTCTTCCCAATTATCAACGGTATCACATTACATGCAGCTAGTAAAATACTTTGGTTAGCTTCCTTAACGAATTGTACACCAAGTCATGCAACAACACTATAAAATAGATGCAATTTTTTCACACTGAATAAATGGGAAGTTCAGACATATTCCTTTACTTTTGACAGCCTTATGTGTTGAAATATAAAGAGGTCATTGACTGAAAAATGGTGTGTTTGTAGGTTTAAATCATCTGAAATGTGTCTATTGGTCATGTAATTATCCAAAAATTTTCATAACAGCCAATTCTCATGTAAAAAACACACAGCCTTTATCTCATTTTTTTCTCCCAGAAACACCAGAAACATTTTTGACTCCTCTGGGTAAAACATATACGTCATGATTTGGCAAAAGCCAACCGACCGCCATCCTTCAGACCCACCCGCTGCTCTATTATTGGCCGGCCTAGCTGTCTGTCATGTAGATGGAAGGGGTGTTAGAGGTAGCCTATTAGCTCCCCAGTTAACACTGGCAGCAGGAGTCTCGCACCAGTTGCAGCTTATATTATTTCCTTCAGATCTTAGTCACCCTAATAGCCATCCCTGTTACCAGCTGGTTCACCAATCCATAATCCACAATATACCCCACGTCACTCTGGCCCATCTCCCATAATTTCACTGTGATTCCACAGGAAATCAGCAGCACTGGCGGCGTCGCCGGTCACTGCAACCAACCTGGCCCGAGACCCGAGGCTGCTGGCTCTCACAGCCAGCTCCCCTACCGTCCTCCGGGGCTCCACGCGACTCCGCTCCGCTCTCACAGGCAGCACCGAGGACCTGCCATTTCAAACTCCTGCTTCATATTTTCAATTATTAAGGAAAAGGAAATCTTGTTAAAATGTTTAATAATGTGAATCTGGGAGGTGGGATTTTAAATGATGAATTAATACATTTCAGTGCTATTACAGCAACCTGGCAGAGGCAGAATGCCTTCGAGCTTTGCTATCCAATATGACCATAACTGCCAAAATGAAAATAAGACTAAAAAAGACTAAAAAAAAAAATGTGTCAGATAATTAACCTGACCATCAATGATGAAGCATCTCATTCCAACCAGATGATCACTTCACAAGGAGTGATACTGATGTTCTGGAGACTTGAAATGATAAAGTTGTCATGTACAATCTTTTGTAAACCGGTAGTGTGAACTCCCATTTCATACATGGCTATTATCTGATTGTTCTTCTTATTGAAGAAGAACAATAAGATACATGGGTTTGTACAACCCAAATTCCGGTGAAGTCGGGACAATGTGTGAAACATAAATAACACCACCATACAATGATTTGAAAATCCTTTTCAACCTATATTAATTTGAATACAGTACAAATAAAAGATATTAAATGTTCAAACAGATAAAATTTATTGTTTTTCGCAAATGTTCACTCATTTTGAATTCGATACCTGCAACATGTTCCATAAAAGCTGAGACAGGAGCAACAAAAGCTGGGAAAGTTAAGGAATGCGCAAAAAACACCTTTTTTGAGCATTCCACAGGCGAAGGGGTTAATTGGAAACAGGTGAGTGTCATGATTAGGCATAAAAACGGGAAATCACCAAAAGGCTGAGTAAAGCAAGGATGGGACGAGGTTCATCACTTTGTAAACAACTGCGTGGGAAAATAGTCCAACTGTTTAAGAACAATGTTCACAACATACAATTGCAAGGAATCTGGGGATTTCATAACCTTCAGTCCATGATATCATCAAGACTCAAAGCTGGAAAAATTTCAGCACTTAATCGGCAAGGCCAAAAACAAACATTGAATGCCCATGACCTCTGATCCCTCAGGCGGCACTGCATTAAAAACCAACATCATTCAATAAAGGATATTACCATGTGGGCTCGGGAACACTTCGGAAGACCACTGTCAGTTAACGCAGTTCGTCACTACATCTCCAAGTACAAGTTAAAATTACCATGCAAAGTAAAAACTATATATCAACAACATCCAGAAACACCCGCTGGTTGCTCCTCGCCTGAGCTCATCTGAGATGGACTGATGCAAAGTGGAAAAGTGTGCTGTGGTCTGACAAGCCCATGTTTCAAATTGTTTTAGGAAATTATGGATGTCATGCCATCCAGACTAAAGAGAAAAAGGAGCATACAGATTGTTATCAGCATTAAGTTCCAAAGCCCGGGTCTGTGGTGGTTTGGGGGGGGTGTTAGTACCCATGGCATGGGTAGCTTGCACATCTGTGGAGGGACCATTAATGCTGAATGGTACATAGAAGTTTTGGAGCAACATGTGCTGCCATCCAAGCAACATCTTTTTCAGGGACGTCCCTGCTTAATTCAGCAAGACAATGTCAAGCCACATTCTGCACATGTTACAACAGCATGGCTTTGTAGTAAAAAAGTGCAGGTACTAGACTGGCCTGTCTGCAGTCCAGACCAGTCTCCCACTGAAAATGTGT
Source organism: Pholidichthys leucotaenia (assembly GCA_020510985.1). Taxonomy (NCBI): domain Eukaryota; kingdom Metazoa; phylum Chordata; class Actinopteri; order Cichliformes; family Pholidichthyidae; genus Pholidichthys; species Pholidichthys leucotaenia. Next base: position 30,916,041 of record CM035845.1, on the reverse strand, counting down.
GGAGCATTATGAAGAGCAAGACACAGCAGTGGAGACCCTGGACTGTTGAGCAACTGAAGTCAAACATCATTCAAGAATGGGAAAGAAACCACCTACAAAGCTTCAATAGTGTCCTCAGCTCCTAAATGCTTATTGTGTGTCGTTAAAAGGAAAGGTGGTGTAACACAGCAGCAAACATGCCCCTGTTCCAGCTTTTTTGGAATGTGTTCCAGGCATCACATAAAAGAATGAATCAATGTTTGAAAAAAACAACAACAAAACAATAAAAATTTATCAGTTTGAACATTTAGGGCCCTATTATAACGATCATCTGCAGACTTTCTACCAGACTTTCCACCGTACGCCAGTCTTTTTGTTAGTTTCTGTCAGCGCACTGTCTGTTTTTTACGCATTGTGTCACGCCATCTAATTACCAGTAGACAGTGTGCCTGCTATGCGTTGGAAGGGGGCAGCTCATTTCAAAGAAGTGTGGCGGCGCGCAATCTAATGCGCATCACTATTATAGTGCATGTCATGACAATCCACTTTTGATCAGGAAAAAGGAGATCTGTCATCAGAAGCGCATTGTGTAATGTTATTTCAACGGCATGTTTTGAAATTGCGCAGCTCCGGACCTCATGAGGAAACAGCAGGCACTGGGATCTTCTTTTATTTTAATGGAGAGAGTTGTAAAAGTCATCATATAATCGCCCATCATTTTAATTATATGATGATCACATACTATTTTTTTTTATTCCATCCAAACTCTCATTTTAATTGGAGTCTATAGATTTGGCATTAATGTAGGATTTTTTTAAGGGGAATAAATGAATGAACAAACGAGTGTGGGGCGTTTTACTTTTCACTCCGCAGAGACAGGAGATGCATCCACATTTGTCTTGGCCACATGCCCTGCACCCCGCACCCCGCACCGTGCCTAGGGTCTGGGTTCTCCCCCCAGCAAGCTCCCCGACTGCCACCCGTCAATCCTCGGCAGAGGCCGCCGAGAGCGAGCTCACTTCGTGGCGGGGGTTGGTGGCGAATGGAAAGCCGCGTCAGATCTCCAGCCTCTCCCCCGCCCGGGAGGGATTGGGACAGCGAGTTGCCACCTACTGGTCTGGTATGCATACTACAGTGTTTTTTGCAGCTTTTGTGGATCTGTGCAAACATGGTTTCTTTCTAAAACATAAATGAAAACCTCCTAACTTTTTTGGAAAACTCTTTCTGTATAAACAGAACATTAGTGAAAAGTCAGTTTTAACCTTTCAGTATATTTTTATTGAAGTTAACAAAAAGCTGTTCAGCATCTCTAAGCTGTTTTATCTGCTGCAGTCAGTGTGGCGTTAATACTTCTTAGAAAATCCCTAAAAAGGAAGAGAGTCTAACACAGACATCAGGTTTGTTGTTTCGCTGGCAAGGCTGCCAGTTATACTTTGTTTCACTTCATACATTACATTAATGCATTAAACAGACACTTCATTAGGTTTAAGCGCTAAAACCTAATAAACTGTTGTAGTTATCTTTTAATATGATTCTAAAGCAGTAATGTTTCTGTTTTATAATTGTAATAATTTTATAATTGTAATCTACCGTCCACAATCTTCAAAGAGCATTTTCTAAGAAAACGTAGAGAAGCTGTTAAAAGAGTGTGAGTTCAACAAAGAGGTAATTGTGGTGGGAGATTTTAATATCAATTGGGAGGACAAATCAACTAGGAAGATTCTTAAACAGATAACTGATAAATGTGATCTTAAACAGATGATTAACGGTCCCACAAGAATAAGTAATTCCATCAGAACTCAGATTGATTTAATATTTAGTAATAGGCCCAAAAGAATTATAAAATCATTTAATATGTTAATTGGTCTCTGTCACGCCGCGCCATTCATCAGCGGCGCCACCTGCTCACGCACCTGCCAATCATCAGCGGCGAGGGATAAAGGCCGTCTCGCCCGGAGGCTCGGCCTGAAGCCGTCAGACTTCGTCCCTCACCGTTGTGAGCATACTTCCCTTCAGCGTAACCATTTTGGTAAGAAGATCGCTTACCTTTTCTCTTCAGTCTTCTCCCCTGTGCACAGGTGGATTTCCCAGCGGCGGACATCTCCTCTCCATCGCCCAATCCTCGCTGCTGCACGGAGCTCTCCAGGTGGCTGTCTTCCGGGCTTCACCCCCTTGTTGTGCCAGCTGTCCTGACCCACCAAGTAAGTCCTTCTCTCGCCATAAATTCCTCCTGTGTTGGTGTATGCCCGTCACCCTCTCCCTGTGCTCTCTCCATAGGGTTGCTCGGCTGTACGGTCACCTGCCTCTGTGCCTGGAGCAGACACCATCACCAACACATTTACATCCCGCAGACACGCACTCATTCACTCCTGTTGTTAATAAACTCTTTGAACTACTCTAAGCCTGTGTGTGTGCGTCTCCTGAGCCGTGCGTTATGTCAGTACGGCTTCAGCAGAGCGGCTCGGCGGACGGCGGGCTCGCACACCGGTTTTCCACTCTCGAGGCTAGAGTGGATCAAATAGCTTATCAACAACAGGTGATCTTTAATCAATTACTGAATTTAACTAACCGGTTGGGCCGCTTGGATCCTCAACAGCCGTTCCCCCCGGCTCGCCAGGGTGGCGCGGCTCCTGCTGTTCCAGCGGCCGTCCAGCCGGCTCCAGTGGCACCGGTTCGGCTCACACCGATTCCGACCCCCGCCCGCTTTAGCGGTAAGCTCGGCGGAGCGCGGGGGTTCATTATGCAGTGTGAGTCCGTGTTCCACCGTGTGCCCGGAGATTTTCCCTCGGATCACAGTCGGATTGGTTACATAGGGAATCTTCTGGAGGGGCGTGCGTTAACTTGGACCTACGCCGTAATGGCGAGGCCCAGTTATGCCACCCTCACCTATGACCAGTTCGTGAGGCGCTTCCTGGAGGTCTTTGACCATTCTCAAACCGAAACGGTCCAGGTCGATCGGCTCCTCGCTCTCCAGCAGGGAGGCCGGTCGGCAGCGGACTACTCGGTCGACTTCCGGGTAGCGGCGGAGGAATTGGGCTGGGAGGATCGCTCCCTCTGTGGCCTGTTCCTCCGCAGCCTCAATAGTGATCTGAGGGATGAACTGGCTGGACGGGATATCCCTGGGACGCTAGCGGAGCTGACGTCCTTAGCGATAAGTTTGGATAACAGGCTGCGCGAGCGCTCCTCGGGGCGGAAGTCTTCTTCTTCTCGCCCTCGTGGAGTCTCGCCGCACCTGTTCCAAGCTCGCCCCCTGGCGGCGCCGCCAGCATTGTGCCCCGAGGAGTCGGAGCCGATGGTGACGGGCTGGACCAAGCTTTCCCCTGCGGAGAAACAACGCCGCCGTGAGTTGGGCCTCTGCATGTATTGCGGAGGTGACCAACACACTGTGGAGCGTTGCCCGCGGAAAGCCAGTCGGCGGGGTCCGCGAATCGCTGTAGGGAGCCTCGCGGATCCCAACCGGTTAGACTCTCTCACCCAATTAAAGCTGCCCATCCGTTTTTGCCACAATCCCACTGGGCACCTCACCCACGCACTGGTGGATTCGGGCGCAGAGGGCAGCTTCATTTCACAAGGCCTGGCAACCCGATTGGGCATCCGCTGTCAGGCATTAAAACACCCCATCTCCCTGGTCCATCTCTCCCGTGCCTCCCTTGGGAGAGTTTCTCACCAGACCATGCCTGTCCCAGTCATCATCTCAGGGAACCACCGGGAGGAGATGGTATTTTACGTCCTGCCCAACTCTGTGTCGCCCGTCATCCTGGGGTATCCCTGGCTACGCCTCCACAACCCTGTCCTGGACTGGAGGTCCGCTGGGGTATCGGCATGGAGTACCTTCTGTATGGGCACCTGCCTTCAGTCCGCTGCCTGCTCCCCATCCGCGGCTCCCCCTGTGGCGGATACAGCACCTCCGGACCTGTCACTGGTGCCTCCAGAATTTCACGACCTGGGTATGGTATTTAGCAAATCGAAAGCTATGTCTCTTCCCCCGCATCGACCATATGACTGTGCCATCAACCTCCGCCAGGGGGCTCCCCTGCCATCTGGTCGGCTCTACAGCCTGTCGGCGCCGGAGAAGGAGACCATGAATACATACCTAAAGGAATCTCTGAGCGCTGGGATTATTCGCCCATCGTCGTCACCCGTGGGGGCAGGGTTTTTCTTTGTCGGGAAAAAGGACGGATCCCTCCGCCCCTGCATAGACTACCGAGCGCTGAATGACATCACTGAGAGGGACCGTTACACCCTGCCCCTCATGGACACTGCCTTTCACTCCCTCCAGGGGGCGACCTGGTTTACCAAGCTGGATTTACGCAGCGCTTACCACCTCGTCCGGATCCGGGAGGGAGATGAATGGAAGACAGCCTTCCGTACCCCGAACGGCCACTTTGAGTATCTCGTCATGCCGTTCGGGCTGACCAACGCTCCTGCCGTCTTTCAGCGCCTCATTAATGACGTCCTCCGGGATTTCATCGGCCTTTTTGTGTTCGTCTACCTGGATGACATCCTTATCTTCTCCAGGTCCAGGGACGAGCACCAGGTCCATGTGAGGCGGGTCCTCCAAAGACTGCTGGAGAATCGTCTGTACGTGAAGGCTGAGAAATGCGAATTCTACGCTAGGACCACATCCTTCCTGGGATTCATCATCGCTCAAGATCAGGTGCTCCCAGACCCAGAGAAGGTGAAGGCGGTGGTGGAGTGGCCTACTCCCGCATCCCGGAAGCAGGTGCAACAGTTTGTTGGCTTCGCCAATTTTTACCGCCGCTTTGTCCCAAATTTCAGCTCGATCGTCGGACCGCTGACCCGCCTCACGTCCCCGAAGGTCCCGTTCCGGTGGACTGAAGAGGTCGCTGCTGCCTTTAGGGCGCTGAAGGCGGAGTTCTCCTCCTCCCGGGTCCTTCGCCAGGTCGACCCCGCGCTGCAGTGCATTGTGGAGGTGGACGCATCGGACACGGGAGTGGGAGCAGTGTTATCCCAGCGGTCACCTGACGATGGCGCCAAGCGGCCGTGCGCCTTCTTCTCCCGGCGCCTGTCCCCGGCGGAGAGGAACTACGATGTGGGGGACAGAGAGCTCCTGGCCATTAAACTCGCCTTACAGGAGTGGCGCCACTGGCTAGAGGGGGCGGACCTGCCGTTTGTGGTCCTGACGGACCACAAGAACTTAGAGTATTTACGATCTGCCAAGCGCCTGAATGCCCGCCAGGCGCGCTGGTCTTTGTTCTTCGCCAGGTTCCGCTTCTCGATCACCTTCAGGCCGGGCTCCAAAAACGGCCTGCCTGACGCCCTCTCTAGGCAGTTCACCCCCGTGGAGGCTGAGGAGACGCCCCACACTATCCTGCCCAGGTCGTGCGTCCTCGGTGCCATCTCTTGGGACATTGAAGACAAGATCCGGAAGGCGCAGGAGGTGGAACCTGATCCTGGCGGCGGACCGGAGGGAAGACTGTTCGTCCCATCTGCGGTCCGAGGAGAGGTCATCCACTGGCTCCACACCTCCCGGCTCACCTGTCATCCCGGCACCTCTCGGATGATCAGCCTCCTCCAGCGGTCCTTTTGGTGGCCAGGCCTGCGGAGGGATGCAGCCCGCTACGCCCGGGCTTGCCCAATCTGTGCCACCAGCAAGTCGGGAAATGCCCCCCCCAGCGGGTCTGCTCCAGCCTCTGCCCGTCCCCGGCAGGCCCTGGTCGCACATCGCACTGGACTTCGTCACCGGACTTCCCGTTTCCAACTCCTTTGACACCGTCCTGACCATTGTGGACCGTTTCTCCAAGGCGGCGCACTTCATTCCCCTGCGGGGTCTCCCTACTGCCCTGGAGACGGCGGGCCTCCTCGTCCAACACGTGGTCAGGCTGCACGGGATTCCGGTGGACGTGGTCTCGGACCGGGGCCCCCAATTTTCGTCCGAGGTTTGGAGATCCTTCTGTAACGCCATCGGAGCCAAGGTGAGCCTCTCCTCCGGCCATCACCCCCAGTCTAACGGGCAGTGTGAGAGGACCAATCAGGAGCTGGAGGCTGCGCTCCGCTGTGTTACCAGATCCAAGCCGACGTCCTGGAGCAACCATCTCGCCTGGGTGGAGTATGCCCACAACACCGCCCGCTCTTCTGCAACGGGGATGTCCCCCTTCAAGGCGTCCCTGGGTTACGACCCCCCGCTGTTTCCAGCGCAGGAGAACGAGGTGACTGTCCCCTCCGTTAGGGCGCACCTTAGGCAGTTCCGCTCCACCTGGGCTGCCGCGCGTCATGCGCTTTTACGCACAGCGGAGCGCAACAGGACCGTGGCGGACCGGCACAGAAGACCTGCCCCGGCGTACAGAGTTGGGCAACTCGTGTATGTGTCTACCCAGGACGTCACATTAAAAGGCGAGAGGAGGAAGCTGGCACAGCGATTCATGGGTCCCTTTCCCGTCACCCGGATCATCAACCCGGTGGCTGTGCGCGTGGCTATCCCCCCCTCCCTCCGCATCCATCCCACTTTCCATGTGTCGAGGGTGAAACTGGCAGTCACTGACCCCCTTTGCCCTCCTCCTGCAGCGCAACCCGCGCCCCGGATGGTTGGTGGCCATCCGGCCTGGTCCGTCTCCTCCATCCTGGACTCCCGGCGCCGAGGCCGTGGGTTGCAATACCTGGTGGACTGGGAGGGCTATGGGCCCGAGCATCGGCAATGGGTGCCCCCGTCGTTTGTGTTGGACCCATCGCTCATCGCGGACTTCCACCGAGCGCACCCGGATAAGCCATCGCCAGGAGGCGCTGCTAGAGGGGGGAGTACTGTCACGCCGCGCCATTCATCAGCGGCGCCACCTGCTCACGCACCTGCCAATCATCAGCGGCGAGGGATAAAGGCCGTCTCGCCCGGAGGCTCGGCCTGAAGCCGTCAGACTTCGTCCCTCACCGTTGTGAGCATACTTCCCTTCAGCGTAACCATTTTGGTAAGAAGATCGCTTACCTTTTCTCTTCAGTCTTCTCCCCTGTGCACAGGTGGATTTCCCAGCGGCGGACATCTCCTCTCCATCGCCCAATCCTCGCTGCTGCACGGAGCTCTCCAGGTGGCTGTCTTCCGGGCTTCACCCCCTTGTTGTGCCAGCTGTCCTGACCCACCAAGTAAGTCCTTCTCTCGCCATAAATTCCTCCTGTGTTGGTGTATGCCCGTCACCCTCTCCCTGTGCTCTCTCCATAGGGTTGCTCGGCTGTACGGTCACCTGCCTCTGTGCCTGGAGCAGACACCATCACCAACACATTTACATCCCGCAGACACGCACTCATTCACTCCTGTTGTTAATAAACTCTTTGAACTACTCTAAGCCTGTGTGTGTGCGTCTCCTGAGCCGTGCGTTATGTCAGTCTCTCAGATCATAATTTGACCTTAATAGGCCGAAAACTAACGAAAAAGCACTTTTTTGCCCTTTTGTCTTTATTTGGAATTCCCCAAAACAAAGAAAGAAACTTCAAAAGTGCAGTTCAGCAGACTGAATGGGATAATTTACTGTTGGGAACAGACCGAGAGGAGGATAGTCATAGAGTTTCAAAAATGTTACAGAACACTATTAAAGATTTTAGCTCCAAACTTAAGTACAAAATTAATAAAAACACCGTTCCCTGGATTAATTCAGATATTTTAAAACTAATGAAAGAACAGGATCTTTATTTACAAAAGCTATTAAAACAAAACTGACCTATGACAGACAACATTTCACTGTGTTGAGGAACCAAGATGTAAAAAACTTAAAGAAAGATAAAGCAGACTTTTTCATAACCATAATAGAAAAGGCAAGAGGTAAATTCAAAAGTTAACTGGAACCACTTAAAGAAATTAAAAGGAAATCACAACAGAGAAAGGTTCGGGAGCCGAGCCGGCTTGGTTTCCCCCAGCTTGGTCCTGGCCTCTCTGTGGGTAAGGTGTCACGTTGTATGTATGTTAGTATGTATTTCTGTGTGCTTTGCTGTACCCATAGCCACTGCTTTCTGGCCGGCAGCAGTGAGGCAGCCTCTTGGGCTCACGCTGGTGTGAGCGCTGTCTGTCTGCCGGTCCGACCACGCACCCTCTCCATTACTGTCAGCTGTTCCCACTCCCGTTTGCCATTTCCCCGCTCCTCGCCCAGGTGCGACCAATTTACCATCCACAGCAATGCGTGTACTTTAGAAGCCTTTTGCCAGTCACGCATTGCTGGGTCATCGTACTAGACATGTGGTCGTTAATCGCCGGGTATTAGTCAACGTCATTTAAGGACTATGATCCACTTGGTGCTTTGTTTGGACTTACTCAGACAGCTCCGGTCCTGTGAGTACAATCTGTGCTTATTTTCCCCGGTATCCTCACCGTAGACTGTCGAGCATCCTGGAGGACTCCTCGAGCCATTGTGGAATGTATGCATTGGAACTGTTTGTCAGTTTTTTTTGGTGTTTAATAAATGTGTGTGTGGTGAACCTAGAGCGTAAATCCTCATCCATCCACCCCTCTTACGTGCGCCGTGGAAAAGCGCACGGGGAGCTCATGACAGAAAGGAAACAACTTGAACTTAATGTAGATGGAAAGCTTACAAATAATCCAGTTGAAGTAGCTAATGTTTTTAACCACTACATTATTGACTCCATACTAACCACTGCACCATGTTTATCACATACAAATGCGTCTGCAATTAACACAACTGAGCCTACTTTCACCACAAGAGATGTCACAGAAGCAGAAGTCACAAGAGTAATTCCATCTCTTAAACCGTCTCAAGCAAAGGATATACAGTGGTGTGAAAAAGTGTTTGCCCCCTTCCTGATTTCTCATTTTTTTGTATGTTTGTCACACTTAAATGTTTCAGAGCATCAAACAAATTTAAATATTAGACAAAGATAACACAAGTAAACACAAAATGCAGTTTTTAAATGTAGGTGTTTATTATTAAGGGTAAAAAAAATCCAAACCTACATGGCCCTGCATGAAAAAGTGATTGCCCCCTAAACCTAATAACTGATTGGGCCACCCTTAGCAGCAACAACTGCAATCAAGTATTTGCGATAACTGGCAATGAGTCTTTTACAGTGCTGTGGAGGAATTTTGGCTCAAAATGTGCCCCCCCGCCCCCCGTTAAAACGTAAATTAACTGTGGTTCATCACATCTTTGGAAAGCTGAGTTCAATTTCTCTAGCCACAACCAGGCCTGATTACTGCCACACCTGTTCTCAGTCAAGAAATCCCTTAAATAGGACCTGCCTGACAAAGCGAAGTAGACCAAAAGATCCTCAAAAGCTAGACATCCTGCTGTGATCTAAAGAAACTCAGGAACAAATGAGAAACAAAGTAATTCAGATCTATCAGTCTGGAAAAGGTTATAAAGCCATTGCTAAAGTTTTGGGACTCCAGCGAACCACAGTGAGAGCCATTATCCACAAATGGCAAAAACACGGAACAGTGGTGAACCTTCCCAGGAGAGGCCAGCTGACCAAAATTACCCCAAGAGCGCAGCAACGACTCAAGGGGTCACAAAAGACCCCACAACAACATCCAAAGAACTGCAGGCCTCATTTGCCTCAGTTAAGGTCAGTGTTCATCACGCCACCAAAAGAAAGAGACTGGGCAAAAATGGCCTGCATGGCAGAGTTCCAAGACGAAAACCACTGCTGAACAAAAAGAACATAAAGGCTCGTCTCAGTTTTGCCAGAAAACATCTTGATGATCCCCAAGACTTTTGGGAAAATACTCTGTGGACTGACAAGACAAAAGTTAAACGTTTTGGAAGGTGTGTGTCCCATTACATTCGGAGTAAAAGTAACACAGCATTTCAGAAAGGGAACATCATACCATCAGTAAAATATGGTGGTGGTAGTGTGATGGTCTGGGGCTGTTTTGCTCCTTTAGGACCTGGAAGACTCACTGTGATAAATGGAACCATGAATTCTGCTGTCTACCAAAAAATCCTAAGGAGAATGTCCGGCCATCTGTTCGTGACCTCAAGCTGAAACGCACTTGGTTTCTGCAGCAGGACAATCATCCAAAACACACCAGCAAGTCCACGTCTGAATGGCCTAAGAAAAAACAAAATGAAGACTGGAGTGGCCTAGTCAAAGTCCTGACCTGAATCAGATTAAGATGCTGTGGCATGACCTTAAAAAGGCAGTTCATGTTCGAAAACCCTCCAATGTGGCTGAATTACAATTCTGCAAAGATGAGTGGGCAACAATTCCTCCACAGCACTGTAAAAGACTCATTGCCAGCATGATGTCTAGCTTTTGAGGATCTTTTGGTCTACTTCACTTTGTCAGGCAGGCCCTATTTAAGGGATTTCTTGACTGAGAACAGGTGTGGCAATAATCAGGCCTGGGTGTGGCTAGAGAAACTGAACTCAGCTTTCCAAAGATGTGATAAACCACAGTTAATTTATGTTTTAATGGGGGAAGGGGGCAATTTTGGGCCAAAATTCCTCCACAGCACTGTAAAAGACTCATTGCCAGTTATTGCAAATGCTTGATAGCAGTTGTTGCTGCTAAGGGTGGCCCAACCAGTTATTAGGTTTAGGGGGCAATCACTTTTTCACACAGGGCCATGTAGGTTTGGATATTTTTTCCCCTTAATAATAAACACCTTCATTTAAAAACTGCATTTTGTGTTTACTTGCATCATTGTCCATCCATCTTCTTCCGCTTAATCCTTTTTGGGTCGCGGGGGGGCTGGAGCCTATCCCAGCATCTTTGGGTGAGAGGCAGGGTACACCCTGGACAGATCACCAGTCCATTGCAGGGCCAACACAGAGAGACAGACAACCATTCACTATCACAGTCATACCTAAGGACAATTTAGAATCCCCAGTTTGATGCCAATTAACCTAACTTGCATGTTTTTTTGGCTGGTGGGAGGGAACCGGAGAAATCCCAGAGTAAACCCACGCAGACACGGGGAGAACATGCAAACTCCACACAGATCACTGTTGGTCGGGGGCTGGGATCAAACCCAGGATCCCCCGGCCAAGGGTGAGTTACTGTCCTGCCGTAGTGCTAACTACTGCGCCACCGTGCTGCCCACTATTTGTCTAATATTTAAATTTGTTTGATGATCTGAAACATTTAAGTGTGACAAACAGAAAAAAAAATGAGACATCAGGAATGGGGCAAGCACTTTTTCACACCACTGTCTTTGGTATGGATGTAGTGATGCTTAAAGAACTGAGTATATTAACTACTCCTGTTACCAAAATTATAAATCTCTTGATTTCTCAGGGAACATTTCCAAATGTCTGGAAATTGGCTGCTGTTGTGTCAGTGTTTAAAAGTGGTGATCGTCTCTCAACTTCTAATTACAGGCCTAGAAGCATTCTTCCTACACTGTCAAAGGTTGCAGAGAAATTGGTAGCTCACCAAATTATCTGCCATCTGAACACAAGTTCATTTGCCCTGCACCCAATGAAGTTTGGCTTTATGGCAAATTATTCAACAGAGACAGCCAACTGCTATTTTATTGAAAAAAAATCAAGTCTCTCTTCAATAAAGGTGTCGTTGTCAGAGCTGCATTTCTTGATTTCAAAAAAGCTTTTGACACTGAATCATACAATTCTTATGTCTAGATTATCTAGTTTCAGTTTTTCTTACAATAGATGTAAAAAGAATCATATTTATCAACCTGATCTCAGTAGGTTCAAATTCAAAATCACCAATCCTCTGCCCTTCACCTACTCACAGGTGTCCCACAAGGATCACTCATGGGTCCATTATTATTCACATTATAGATAAATATTTTGCCATTCATTTGTCCTAACGCTTACACCCAAATGTTTGCAGATGACACTGTCATTTATATACGTGGTAGCAGTATGAGACAGATTGCTGATGAACTTACAAACACCTTGACTCATGTAATAGCATGGTTAAATCAGTCCTGTCTGCAGCTAAATGTCTCTAAAACTGTGTCCATGTTTTTCACCAAGTCCAAAAACATTAACAATTTTGAGCCAGATGTCTTTATTTCAGGGGAGAGGCTACAGGTTGTGTCTGAATTTAAATATCCTGGAGTTGTCATAGACTCTAAAGTTTCTTTCAAGACACAGGTGAAGAAGGTCTGTAACAGAGTCAAATTCAATCTATCAAATTTTAGATTTTCTTGAAATTACATGTCAATTGAGGCAGCTAAGCTGTACATGCACTCTATTTTTTTTTCTCATATTACTTACTGTTTAACACCATGGTCACAGGCTGGCATCACTACTCTCAAACCAGTAGACTCCTTATATAAACTAGAAAAGCACTCAGAGAGTTCATACCTCCGCCAAGGCTCCTTCCTTCCCTCCCTTTGTCCATCCATCTGTTTGTATCACCCCGCCTCCATCCCACCATACATTGCAAGATTGGGCCTTGGTAGAGGTATGCGCTCACAGATCAGCTCTGAAATGCAATGGGTTCGTGTGCAGACCAAGGACCATCTCTGGTTAAAATTTCAGCAAAATCCATCCAGTAGTTTTTACATAATCCTACTAAACCACTGCAAGAAGGTTGAGCCTTGGCAGAGGTATGCACTCATGGATCAGCTCCAAAATGTAATGGGTACGTGTATAGGCCAAGAATCACTTCTGGTGAAAATTTCATCCAAATCCATCAAGTAGTTTTGGAGTATTGTTGCTAACAGTCTGTGAGGATATAAGAGCCTTGGCTGAGGTATGCATTCTCAGATCATCTCCAAAAATGTAATGGCTTCCCCTCTAACCCAAGAACCAACTCTGGTGAAAATTTCATCTAAATCCATCCAGTAGTTTTTTATAATCCTGCTGCACAAATGCAAACAAAGCCCTTGGTGGAGGTGTGCACTCTCAGATCATCACCAAAATCTAATCATCTGTTCCCCGTGCCATTACACACCTTTCCTGAAAATTTCATCAAAATCCATCCATAAGATTTTGAGTTATGTTGCTAACAAACAAACAAACAGACAAACGCCGGCAAAAACAACCTCCTTGGTGGAGGTAACAAACACTTAAAGTTCTTGACAAGAAACGGGTAATTTATCATCATTGTCCAATACTAAAAAAACCTGAATGTGTTGAGCTGAGAAAACTTGATTAAATATGTAAATATTTGTCTTGTGTATAATATCATCCATAGCTTGATCTCTCTTTGACTTAGTTTGTTACCATCAGAACAACTGAATACCGTGTCACAAGAGGTGCAGCAAGAGGCCACTGCATTATTCCACTCAGAAAAAGCACTTTCAGTCAGTCTGCATTCTCTGTTAAAGCTGCATTAGAAAGGAATTCTATCTCAAAATCTATCAGAGAGCTGGATTTGTATAAATTATTTAAAGCTCATTTAAAGAAATGGCTAACTGACAATCAGCTCTGCCAGCACTGAAACTAAGTTGCACTTTTAACAGCCTTAGGGCCAGATTTACTAAGGCAGCGCAAATTAGCGTGTGCGCAATTTAGACAGAGCGCCTAAGGGAGTGACCAATTATTGCCAGTAATCTACTAATTGCACACAAAATTATGAACACAGATGCAGACGCTTCATTTCAATAATGACCCCCCATCCACCAAGAGCAGCGCAAAATTGTGCACAGGCACACCTGATGAGGCAGCGGGTCATCAACACAGGCACAGCCAGTTTGGAGGAGCATAATATATAAAGCTTTTTTAAGCATTTGTTTAAGCGCACACCCCACTAAAATAGTTTATTTTTGTTCATTATATTTCAAAATTTAGTTTTTCATTTAACATGGCAGACTCTTTTTTAATATGTATAAATGATGCATTTGTACCTAATTTAAAAAAGGACTACTCATGAATAAATTGATTATTTGACCAACATGATTATTTTATTAACATTAGAACCATTAAGATAATCTCATGGAGACTCTGGGGTTTTATTATGTGAATAACTTTGTTTTAACAAAATCTACGGGTCTCCCAGTTCACAACTTTTTATAAACGCCATTGAGTTATGGTGTTGCAATTTCGGGGGATGTTTCTATGGATTTGTGTGCTCTTTTTGTTAATAATCTCACTGATGTTTTCCTCCTATATTGTGTATCCTGAACTGGGAGAGAGAAATAGAGAGAAGAGGGAACTGAATTACCATTTTATGCACAGCAAAAAGAAATACTGTAAATATAGAAATATGGATAGAGAAAAAAAACAAAGAAAATTGGCAATGTGGAAGATTTTGCTTCAAGAGCAAGTGGGAGCTGATAGAAGAGGAAAACTCCAGACTGAGTCTGAACCTCCACAGAAAAGAAATAAAAAGTCACTATAGGCTGACACTGCAGGTAGGAAGGGCTCCTATATCTTATTTTATGGATACAAATTCATGTAGTAGGCTATAAACAGTATAAACAAATGAAATTTAAAAAAAAACAACTGTTGGCTGATGTGCAGTTCAGCATAACACCGATCTCTGTGAGACCGTTGACACGTATTTGTATAATCTGTTCTTCTGTCATGCCAAATAAAGTCACGCACAGAAAGAAGCTTCTGTCTCGTCGGCCACGTGCCCTTGGTTCTCACCGCTGTCTCCTCCTGGCACCAACAATGGCTGTCATATCAGGCACAGATGAATTAAGACAAGCTTTTTTGGGGCCTTAAATCCTGCCACATTTAGCAGGAGATTGACAACCGCAAACCTTAATAAATCACCTTGCGCCAGTCATTTAAATACTCTCCTCCCTCAAATTTGCACTTTGACATGACACACAAATACATATGCAATGAGGCCAAGTGCAACATTAACATAGTCCACACCTTTCCACCGCTAATTTTGCCCTGCGCCCTTTAGTAAATCTCAACAGTAGTTTTATAATGACAAAACAGGATTCTGCAATGGCACAGCACGTTAGTAAATCTGCCCCTTAGTGTTTCTGTGCTGAACTCATCTTGTTGCCACCTGCTGCTGTCTTAGTTTGTTTTTATGTGTCTGCATGCATGGTTTATTGCTGCTTTATTTTATGTTATGTACATATTATCGTCTGCTTCCATTTGCATGTTTCGTTTGTGTCTAATAATTCTGCTTACTATACAGTATGTGGTTTTAACATGGCTCATCACCGATGACAATGAGAAGGCATACAAGGCAGAGATAGAGAATCTGCTGCTGCTAATTCAATGTGAAGAAAATGTAAACAAATTATTTATCAGTTGATGCCTATAATTATTTCAGATATTTTGTTGGATTTTATACATTTGATGCTATATTGATGTACTGTGAGTAATTCATGTATTTCTTTGTGCATTTTAAATTTCAGCAGTATCAGTCCTTCATAAATAAAATCTAAAGAGCAGTTTGAATAGACTTTCAAATGACTCTGAACCTCTGTAGTTCATTAAATTATGATGTAAGAATAATGCTGGCAACAGAGACTGGGAACACCTGGGCGAAGCGCGGGAAGGGCAATCACCGGAGGAGACCCAGCTGGCTGTCATGACAGAGGGGGCATGGTCAGACCGGCAAGTGTCAGACAGCGTCCACAAGAATGTAGGCCAAAGGAGGCTGCCTCACAGCTGCCGGCCAGAACAGTGGCTACAGGCACGGAAAAAAGTAAACTAGCGGCAAAGAAACAACAAGAACTCAAAAGATAACACAATACACAAATACACAGATAAACCTGAGCCACAGAGAACGGTCAAAACTGAGCCCAAAGGACAAAACTGGCTCAGTTCGTGACAGTTATATTCTTTAAAATGTCCATTGTTTTGCTGTATTCCATTAATGTTGCCTTAAATGTTGCCTTATCGTTTATCTTTATTTGTACTATGGGATTGCTTGGTTTTATCTTTTATCTTTATTTGCACTATGGGTAGCATTACTGTACACAGACTGCTGCTGTTGTTTTTCATCCTTATTCCTTCTTTTCTTATATATTGTGCACACCACTAATTGAGACAGAGAAACGGCATTTCAATTCTCCTGTATGTCCTGTACTTACATAAGTATTGACAAATAAAAATCTTTGAATCTTGTGGCGACCGGAGTGGTGGCCTAGTTGTAGAGCATCCACCCCACAGCCGGGAGGATGTGGGTTTGAGTCCCGGCCGGGTCACACCAAATACCATTCAAAAATGGTACTTCCTGCCTACTAGCTTGGTGCTGAGCATAACAGAATGGGGGAGAGGAAAAAGTTGTTTGTGGCGGTGACTTGCATGGCAGCGACCCCTCTGATTCTAGATGTGATTAACTTTGTAGATAGGAGACACATAATTTTATTCTACTGTACATGATTGGCTGTACACCTTTGAAATGGAGCAATACATATCCAGTGAAGTTGGACTGCAATTATCATGAATTATAGTAACTCCTGGAATCCCTATTGTCCAATCAAATTGCTTGGTCGGAACTATCTGTTGTATCTATATATACAATGTATATACCTATACTACTGTTCAAAAGTTTGGGGTCACTTAGAAATTTCCTTATTTTTGAAAGAAAAGCACTTTTTTTCAATGAAGGTAACTTTAAACTAATCAGAAATACACTCTATACATTGCTAATGTGGTAAATGACTATTCTAGCTGCAAATGTCTGGTTTTTGGTGCAATATCTACATAGGTGTATAGAGGCCCATTTCCAGCAACTATCACTCCAGTGTTCTAATGGTACAGTGTGTTTGCTCATTGCGTCAGAAGGCTAATGGATGATTAGAAAACCCTTGTGCAATCATGTTAGGTCTGCAATGCTGTAATTGCTGCAAATGGAGGATTCTTTGACGAAAGCAAAGTTTGAAGGAAAAAATTATTATTTCAAATACAAATCATTATTTCTAACCTTGTCAATGTCTTGACTATATTTTCTATTCATTTTACAACTCATGGTGGTAAATAAGAGTGACTTTTCATGGAAAACACAAAATAATTGTCTGGGTGACCCCAAACTTTTGAACGGTAGTGTATATATACCTAGCTATCTATATATCTATATATACTAATGTGTGTGTGTGTGTTTGTGTAAAACAACATTTTCACATTTGACCTCATTAATGGCCCCCTACTCTGACCAATTGTGGTCACATTGCTGTGGGCCCTTACCTGTTGAAAACTGAAGTTATGATTTTTTTTTTTTATACATCCTGCAGGTTTCAAGCACCAAAAAAGGTTTGAACATTTAACATTTTATAACAACAGGCTGTGGGAGGTTTGCAAAGTACTGTATCTGAGTTCTTTTTACAAGGGTAGTCAAACGCTAGCGTTTCAACCACACAATGCCACAGATTGAGTTAAATGTTTGGGAGAAAGCAGTAGCTCCAGCAACATGCAAATGTATAGTTGAGATCTATCAGCTTCTGCATGAATGTGAACTTCTATCTCCCCTCAGTGTTTGTGCTGACCCTGACTGTGCACCCCTCTTTTTCCTCATTCTCCCCTTCTCTGTTTGATTTCTCAGAGCTTGTCATCCCAGGCCCCGGCTTGTCCAAGAGACTTGGAACCATTAAATATTCATCCACTCTCATCAATTGCTCCACCAGTCCTTCTTGGAAGAGGGAGAAGAGGGAGGAAAATGACATTGAATTATTCAGGGCCCAATCAGGGCTATTTCTGGCAACTGCCTTGACTCACATGAGGTGGAGCGTAGTGGGCTTTGGTGTTTGTGTGTTTTCATGTAGTGTCGTCATTAACTCCATGTCAATCCTCTGCTGCTAAAATTAGCGGTATTATGCCAGGGTCAACAAATAGCTACTTTTCTCCAAGCTGCAGCTCTCCACTATTGTTGTACAGCTTGAAAACTTGAATAGATCAACTAAGTTGTGACATTGTGTACTACCAGAATCTTTCTTGCCTGTATGTCCCTACTGAAGGAATTAAGGATGTTCTATATGCCTTCTACAGCATCTACCCCTTTTGGTAGAAGCATCAAAGTAGAATCAAGCTGGTCTGATCATGCAGGGAACAGCAAGTGAGAGATTTCATTTAGTCTTGTATGGCCATGGAGACTGCTTGAAATAACTGCACGGCGCGGGAAAAAAATCTTTACATAAGAGATTATAAACACAAATTAACATCCTTCCAAAGTGAGTGACAGTCCTTCTATGGAAGCTCATTTAAAATGGGCAAATTAGAGACGGGCTTCTTTTTTTTTAAAGGCTGCAAAGCAACATTTCAGGTTGGAGGGAGTAAATGTGAAGACAGGAATCGGAAGACGAGAAAAGGAAAACATCTAACTCTGCTGAAGTGGGGATGATTTTTTTCACCCTCTATGGGGTCAGAGAGGTTTTACTCACCTGTCCAAAGACAGCAACATCTGAGACTAATTTACCCAAAAGAACCGTCACATACAGATAAGCACAATGAGATATATATATATATAATCTCCCAAAAATGTGACAGCTCAAAAGAACAAAAAATCTCCTCATTGAGAAATTTACTGTTCTTAATTTTCTGCTCCATACGTAATCATTCTCCACGATTTATTGGTTCACTTCCATCGTGGGGAATCAAAAAACGCTGATGTGGTGTCAAAAAGTAAAAGATATTTAATGGGATTTTATGTTATTTTAATGGAGAGAGTTGTAACAGTCAAAATATAACCACCCATCATTTTATTTATATGAAGATACACTAAACAGTTTTTTTTATTCCATCCACATTCACATTGTAATTGCAGACTTAGTGTTGGAGTCTATAGCATTATTTTATTATTTTTTTAGATGAATGAATGAACGAATGAATGAATGAACAAATGAATGAACAGGGGATAAGGGTATGCAGAAGTAACTACATAAGAATATAAAATGAAAATAAATACTGAAACATGTGCCCAAGAGAGATGTGGTCACTCCAGAAGCAGGTCCAGAACGGAGGAAGCCTCCACAAACACTGACTGTTATATGAGCATCGCCTGATGCTGATGTCAGCTGACCTGCGCTGAGTATTTCTCGGATTTTTCAAAACGTCTGTAAAAGTTGGTCCAAACGCTATAGTGTGAACCCAGCTTTAACTTAGGCTGACTTAGGTAAACTCTGCATAACTTAGCCCGGCGCTCAAGAACTTTTACAAAATGAGTACAGCTTTCACCAACGTGTATTTTCAAACGTCGGCAAATTTTCAGCATGCTGAAAATTTTCAAAGAACACAACTTTCACCAGCATTTGCCAACAAACACCAGCAATCATTAACTTTTGCCAGCAGAGCCAGACTTCTGCCAAAACGCCAGTAAAGGTTGGTCCAAATGTTGTAGTGTGAATCCACCTTTACTTCATCTAAAGATAGCCATAATAGGCAGAGAAGAAAACATAAGCAAAAGCAGAAATTAAATAAGTCATGAAGTCTTTTGACTACTAATGTACGATGGAAAAGTATATATATAAACTAGAGCTGGGAATTGATTAAAACTTTGTGCTAACTAATTGCACATTTACTATAATTGCAATTAACTGCAAAAATTACAATGAAGAAACAATGCAAACTGAGTATTTTAAGGAACTGAATTGCATTTTTTTTTTTAAATAAAATCCCTGTGACCTTCACATTCAACAAAAATACAGCTAGGACAAGGGTCACCAACTAAAACTGCAAGAGGTCTGGTGAGTCAATCGTCCACCCCAGCTGAGGTCCAAATTAGGTCTGGGAATCTTTAGGCACCACAATTTGATTACCATTCAGGTTATCTGATTTTATTCTAAAATGATTCTTGATTATTATTTTTTTTCTGTTCTGGAATTTTCTCCTCCCACTGTGTGATAATTGGTACTTTTAAAGCAAAGTGTGCAATGACCTATGAATTAACATCAAACATCTTTCAATAAAACAAATGGAAGGGAAAGCGTGGCAAGTCACATGGGCAAATTTATCTCAAAACATGCTATTAATAAAAACTGTCACCCTTTCAGGGGCATTCTTTCAGAAGACCACAGCTGTCTCCAGCAGGCCAGTATCATTTGCTTTTACACATTTCATTAAGCTGATGTTTTAATTGCTTTTAGTTCTGTATTATTTTTAACAAAAACATCA
This sequence comes from Pholidichthys leucotaenia, assembly GCA_020510985.1. NCBI lineage: Eukaryota > Metazoa > Chordata > Actinopteri > Cichliformes > Pholidichthyidae > Pholidichthys > Pholidichthys leucotaenia. The sequence goes on along the minus strand of CM035845.1, from coordinate 30,896,170 downwards.
AATAATTTTGTTGCTCAATTTCATACAAAACATGTAATAATAATAATAATGGAGAGAACACTAAACATGTTTGTTGACTCCAAATAACTACATAAATGTATATATATATATATATATATATATATGTGTGTGTGTGTGTGTGTGTGTGTGTGTGTGGTATATATATATATATATATATATATATATGTATATACCACTGCTGCCATCATCTAACAATAATGTAATTATTGGGGTTAAGATGAGACATACAAATGTTCTGTGTCTGCAAACTGAGCCACTGCCACCACTATGGGCGGCAGTGGCTCAGGCGGTAGAACGGGTCATTGAATAACCAGAGGGTTGGCGGTTCAAATCCCACTCTCCCCAGCCATCCTGCCATTGTGTTCCTGGGCAAGACACTTTACCCACCTTGCCTCCAGTGTCCATGACACTGGGTATAAATGTTTGGTAGTGGTCAGAGAGGCACGGATTGGCAGCCATGCTTCTGCCAGTCTGCCCCAGGGCAACTGTGGCTACAGTAGTAACTTACCACTCTCAGTGTCTGTGGAGTGAATGAATAATGCATCCATTGTAAAGCATCTTTGAGTGTCTATGAAAAGCACTATATAAGTATGATGCATTATTAACTTCCTCAATAAGCTTTTGAATTCAGACTGTTGTTGATCCCACTGGCTTCACAAGTATAGGAAATGTGAAGGACACAATTGTTTTCTGTTAAAAATAATGTGTTTAAACAATATTAACTAGCATGCCGATAGAAAGTGTGAACTATTTATGTAGATTTAAAATGCAGGGTTTCCTCCAGTAACATTTCCACATTGCGGGCCGCCACCCTTGAAGTTATTCCGCCATGCTAAGAGGAAATATAAATTTAAGAAAAATAAATTAAGGAATGACGGTCCACAATCGCGCATACGAACAACACGCGTGACAGTCATCTGCGCGGCCGTGGCCAAAGGATCCCGCCTGCGGGATCATTCCAGTCAGCAGGCAGAGTGTCTCTCTAGTGTCGCTGTCCAAGAGAAGCATGAGCTTATTAAAGTACTTTAAACATGGGAAAAAAAAGCCAAAGAGGAATGTAAACAGTGGAGGCATTCATGGTGGTTTTAACCTGCTGGTATCGGGAACAATAATGAGAAGTAGCTTAGAAAACAGGTGAGGTTAGGCTTCATATGCAGGGAAAGGCAAGAGTGACTGAATCACTGAGGTCTGACTTCACCAGTCACTACAATATTACTACTACTACTACTACTACTACTACTACTACTACTAATAATAATAATAATAATAATAATAATAATAATAATAATAATAATAATAAGAAGAAGAAGAAGAAGAAGAAGAAAAATGATCATAATAATATAACTAATTTATGTTCATTATTATGTACCTGGATAGTTAAGATGACTGAAATTCATGAAGTCAACAACGTAAATCCTTCAACAGCCTTCAGACAAACTAAACGTGCCAACATTTGGATTTCAAAAGGGAGGTTTTTCCTGCTGTCTGGTTGGTGAAGAGAGTTCTAAAAAACTATAAATATATAGAAATATTATAATAGAAATAACTGTATCTTTGGTAATTTCCATCCATCCATCTTCTACCGCTTTTCTGGAGGTCCGGGTTGTGGAGGCAGCAGTTCAAGCAGAGAAGCCCAGACTTCCCTCTCCTGGCCACTTGCTCCAGCTCTTCAGAGGGGATACCAAGGCGTTCCCAGATAAACTGGGAGACATAGTGTCTTCCAGTGAGTTCTGGCTCTGCTCCGGGGTCTCCTCCCAGTGGGACGTGCCCAAAACAACTCAAGTGGGAGGTGTCCAGGAGGCATCCTGATCAGATGCCCAAACCACCTCAACTGGCTCCTTTCAATGTGGTGGAGTAGCGGTTCTACTCTGAGCCTCTCCCGAATGACTGAGCTCCTCACCCTGTCTCTGAGGGTGAGTCCAACAATCCTATGAAGAAAGCTTATTTCAGCTGCTTGTATCCGTGATTTCGTTCTTTTGGTCATTACCCAAAGCTTGTGACCATAGGTGAGGGTAGGAACGTAGACTGACCAGTAAATCGACAGCTTTGCCTTAGAGCTTAGCTCCCTCTTCACTACAACAGACCAGTTGGTCAACATTTTACCACAATCTGTTTCAAATTTATATAAAAAAACTGTAATTTTATAAAATTAATTAATTAATAAAATTTTATAAGACACCAGTAAAAAGTCCAAATACGGGATGTCTGGGTGAAACCCCAACTGGCCCAGTGTTCCAACATTCAAGCCTCGGTTGTACAATATTTCATATGATAAGGTCCATATGCAAAGTTACTGTGCAAATTTAAAAAAAAAAAGAAATAAATAGTAATAAATTAACATATTCTGGTTACAATAGTGTCATGTGTTTTCTGCCCCTCCCCCCTCCAAGAAAGATATGTTGCCACCGTGCCAAGGTCTTCAAGCCTGAGGAAAGACTGAAATGTCTGTAAAAACAACCAGGAAGATGTCTTTTTTTCGAAGATCCATCCATCTATCCACCAAAACCTTTAAAATGGACAAAAAAACCCTTCCCTTCCAACAGAAACATGAAACAATAAAACTGGAACGTTGTCCAGATATAATATAGTAATGTTAGCCTTGAACAAAATAACAATAAATAAACAATCAAATCATCTCTTGTCATTTATTACTGTCAGCATAAATTGTGGTTTTCAAACTGCTGTTTATAGCAATATTATACTTGAGGTCATGCAGTATCATTAATATACCACCGCTGTGTTAAATTCATTGATAGCACACTTGCAATCTTGTAATACTGCTTAAATATGCCTGCAACTTTTTCAAAGGTACTCACTGTACTTCCTAATCTGTATACAGTGTGGAAAAATGAATCTCAGTATTAAAAAAAGAGACTTACAGTCATGTGAAAAAATCAGGACACCCTGTATAAGCCTGTGTGTTTTTTTTTTTACATATTTGGCCATATGGATATTTAATATCAATGTTCAAAACACTAGGCAATCCATGTAATACAACTAAACAATTAAAAATGAATTAAAGACTTTTCAAATTTTCTGTAAAATGTAATTCTAAACAAATAGTGAGGAATAAATTAGGACACCTCTCATCTTTTTTAGGACACTCCCACATTCATTCTCACATAAAATGGCTAAAATAAATGTTAAAAATGCAAATAAAAACAAAAACAAGGTTAGACATAGATACGTGAACATTTCTTAATAAAGAACTGAATATTTAATGGGGTGTCCTAATTTTTTCACGACTGTATTATTGTGTGGTTGTCACCACAGCTGTAATTAGCCGATAGAAATGGTACAAACCAGCTATCCAAGGACTCCTGTTATTCTGTTTGATCATCCGTATAAATTTTGTGTATGAGTAGTTGTGCTGATCAAATGATCCTCTTCACATCTGAACAGACACCTCGACAACAATAAAACAATGTGCTCCTGTTCTACAAAAGCACCTCGAGAGCAAATCAATAGCTGTTCGCTGCAGTTCAGTCCAAGTATTCATCATTTAAACATGCAGCTGTGTATGAATATTGTACCTTTCAAAGCACTTATTTTCAGCTTGTAAATGCAATGTTATTTAGATGTTCCCTCATAAATAATGTTGAAACCACAAAGTGGAGAATATCAGAGGCTATGATAGTGCAGACTCAACAATTCATTAATACTTCCTCCTTCTGCTGTGGTGCATGTTCTACCTCAGAGCTGATTATTCAACAGGAGTCAATATATCAAAGTGTAACTTTCTTGGGCACATGCCAGACAGAGAAAAAAAAGTCACTCACAAGTCAAAGATACAGCATTTCTACTATCAGTGGAGGTCACATAAAGATGGGGATGTCATCCGGAGGCAAGGGGGAGGTCATCCCGCCTCCCTTTGAGTGATGAAACCTCGTGATCGGCACCAGAAGTACCCTTTCCCCTCTTCTCTTTGGTTCTACCCTCCCCTGGCCCTGAGTAATGAAAACAATTAACATCTCTAATTACCACGCTAAACCAGTGCTCAACACGCTATCCATTGATTTGATAGACTGCCTGAGTTACGAGCTGCTCCCAATCAAATGACATGGCACGTAAAAGACTTTACTGCAGGGCGATTGAGCCTGCCAGCCTCTTGCAGGGTAAATAAATCTGAGGAATATAGGCACAGAAAGCCCTGTCATCAACTCAAAAAGGTCCAAGGGGATGTCTGCATCTGGCACACACCTACTACTTCTGTCATGTCCAAATGCTGCTGCTAATTGCCATGAGGTAATGGCCTAATCAGTCAGTATGAACGCAACTTATCAACTGCATTCATCGTTGCTGCAAATGATATTTGTAAATACCACATTTGCAGATGAGTACAGGCATTTATCATTGGGTCTCGGCTGGCTCAGCCTGATATGAGCAACTTTGTATTCCGAAAGTCTGACAGGAGACTCAGTAGGGCTCTCAATGCTAGCTGCTGAGCGTTACCCCGTAATACACGGCAGACTACAAAACCTGCCTGTCACTATGCCAAGTTTCCAAATCCCACTCCAATCGTACTCAAGCAAACAAACATTCTTTGCATTATCGTTACTATAATCGGGATCAGATAAAATAATATTGCTCACAGTGTTACTGATTCAGCTTAGCAGTCTGATTCAACATTCATAAGTCTGATTGTCTGTCATTCTCACATCATTGCCAGCTAGACTTCAGCTATACAGCGTAAGTTACTGTTAATCATAACCATCATCTGTGCATAATAGCTACAGACCAATCGACATAAGCGCATAGCCCTGAAAAGTGAAGCCAATGCAGATTAATTTCTGCATTGGCTGCTTTTAACGGCCAGCAGCAGCAACTCCAGAAGTTTCAAATGCTGTCTGTAAAAGTCTATAGGAAACCAACGCTTCTGGTACTTTATTCCATACCTTCAGTGATGACTCAGTAATTTACTGTTTAGATTGCCATAAAGTGTCATCAAACACAACATGACCCTGTAAAAAAGAAAAGGGAACTCCACTCAGTAACACAAGTCTAATTTAGTCTCCTTGCTTGTCATATTTTGTTTTAACAGTAAAATGATGCTATTCAAAATGTTTGCTTCAAAATTTCAAAAGTAAAAATGCACAAACAAATGTCTTTTGTCACAGCAGCTAAATTTTATACTTGTAAATGTTGTTTTCTAATATAAAAGAGAGACTCTTTCACTCCACATTGTCAGAAATATGACTGTCCATTTTAAAATGCAATAGAAGGACTGTTGCTGCAGCTCATTTGGCAACCACAAGGTGTCACTAAACCTGAGTTTACAAAAGTTCCAGACCACACATCTATCTATAAATGCAGCAAATCTCTGTCTGTGTGTGTGTTTGTGTGTTTGTCTGTCTGTTCCACGCATATCTCTTGAACCGTTTGTCAGACTGGCCTCAGATTTTAAATGTGCTTTCCTGAGGGTACGAGGGTGTGCATCACTGAGTATGGAGGTTTTCAGAAAAAATATGTAATTATTATTAACCCTTTGAGTGTGTGAATTTGCATGCCCCTAGTGGCAGAGTGCGGCACTGCGCCTGTCGTCTCACTCTGACATGATCGCCTGCATTGGGGATTTGTACTGATTTGTACTGATCTGCCAGTTTCAAAAGGTGGCAGACATCCGTTGAAGGACTCAATGGATGACACATAATACACCAAAAAAGAAGAACTCATTTCCTTTTCCTGTTTTTAGCATTTTAGCCCAGAAAGCAAATATGGCCGCGATTGGTCACCGTCACTTTCTCGGCTTTGTACGGGGAAAACGGCCACAGGATACAAGCAAAATTTATGTGGGATAATCATAAGACTTTGTAGATGTAGTAGAGACTTTAAATGACAGACAGAATGCAAAATAAGGACCATGATAGCTGAAAATGCAGCGACCACGCCAGCCAGCCAGCCCCCCTTTGTCAAAAGTAAATGAGAAATTTCTGTTTTTTTTTTTAATATTGTACTGATTTCTTGTTCATATGCTTTGAAGCTAAGATAATGAGGTACCTCTGTACAAAAAAAACGGTGTCAAAAGACTGAACCATTCTTTGTGTAAATACATCTAAAGTCCAGTTTTGACTGAGTTATGAAAGTTAAAGAGGTGCCGCGACATTATGCAAATTAGATGCATAAATTTATTCCTATCTGAAACTTTGGATCATATTTTACATCTTTCTAATTGACAGTAAGCCATTATCTCTTACCACTTTCAAGTTATAGCCTTGGAAATCTGAACTATTTTATTGACAAAAAATATTTACCACTCTTGACCACTAGGGGGTATGTCGCAGTTTGGCAACGTACACACTCAGAGGGTTAATCACAGGCGAAGCCATGCTACGTAGTTATTAGTCAGTGGCGATAACTGCTGGAGAACCGTTCCTTGCTAGGTCGTCGATACTTTGGCACTGATACTTTTTAAAATATCGCAATACCACTGTGTTGATACAAAACGTGCAATTTGTTTTCACTTCTGAGTTTTACGCATTACAGTTATGTTTTTTTGAACTGTATGCATTAAAGTTATGTGTGAAAACCAGTGAAAAATCAGCCCAGGCATAACAGACCATCTGCCGTGTCACATGATTACGGCAGCCCATCAAATGTCAGAGCCAAACACTCACTAATTTTTTCTTTGCTCATTCTATTTTATTATCATTTTACAAGCACTTTTTTCCAAGTACTTATGTTCATAACTTTTATTATTTTATATTGCCGTTGCAATAAAGTTGTTAAATGAAGCTAATATCTGTAAATTTCTGCATTATATTTTGCATTTACGTTGATGTTTATGTTAGGGCTGCCTGACTTATTCTGCAAATTCCATAAAAAATGTATGGATTACAGTCTTTCCAAAACCTTGAAATGACTTGAATTTACAGTTTCTTAATATTTCATAAGTCTTTAAATAATTAAACTCCACTACTTGCAGTGTCGACCTGGTCACACTGCCATCCACCACTTTATCGGCAGAGATACAGGGAGATAAATTGATTGGCTTATTAGAAATTTGCTTAAGCTCCTAAAACCCGGCAATTCATCTTTGTCCTCTGTAGTTGGCATTATATTTTATCTCATATCTCTCATACAATACACAACACTAAGCCCTGCTGCTCTGGCCCACTTTCAAACACAGCCTACATTTGGGCCTGGAAAGCTTAATTGGCCTACCTGTTTCAGACACGGATACTTGCTTTCTACGGGCATGCACTAGTTAAATTAAGTTCTCATGTATAGCTACTGGGAACACATGACGATTGAGCAAAATTTAAAACCGGCAGCAATGAACAGTACAATTCATTTCCACTATTTTCTATTATTGCATATGTGCATTTGAATATGTTTTCAGTGGTGCTGTCACCATTAATGCATTGATGAGGAGTTAATGTACCGTCCCACTTAACAGCGCTACTTTTATTGGCACACGATTAACGCACACATGTTCTGCAACTCCTAACCCACAGAAAAACACACACCATCCCCACCAGCCCCATTCACAACTAACCCAATTCTTGTAGTCCTTATCCTGGAGGATGGAGGCCGTTTAATTGGGGCAAAAGTGTGTTAAGAGCTGCTGCACACACCAATCATGTCCGGACTCTGTGGAGTCAGTTTAATGGCAAAAATATTTTAAACTCATGAATTAATATTCAAGTGATTCCAGTGTTTGCTATTACAAATAAAGTGTTATAACCCTATAAGATAAACCTGTGTGACAAATAATATTTTATTTAATATAATAATGTAAAAAAACAAAACATTTGTATTTGGAATGAACATTTCTTAAATGACTAAGAATAGAAGTGTTTTGTGTACATCTGGGTACAAAGCAGACAACTGCATGCAGGGCTGTGCGATATGACGATATATATCAGATGACGAAATGAAAACGTCTGTTGTTTCATATAAAACTATTGTTTATATCAAGATGACGCAAAATGCACTGTTTACGGCAGTGTCTTCATGTCATCTGGTGATGGTTTGCGGTCTGTGTACTGTATGCACAGACCGAACAGAGCGTATCCCGGCTGGCCTGGTCCTGGCATGTTCCAACATGGCACTCTCCACTACAAGCATGCACATGAAAGACTATGGAGAGCGTTTACAAATCAGAGGTACTAAAGAATCATCAGCTGGTAAAACTAAACGACAGAGTCAAACGGTAAAACAGGCTTTTGCCTACAGAACATTGTATAATAAAGACTTGGGAAGATGGAAGGGATAACAGCAGCCATTTCAACTGTCTTCATCTAGCCATTGGTGAGTTTCTTAATGTATATTTAAGCAATATTAAGAGACAAGGACCTGTACTTATATAGTGATCTTTCTAGTCCCAAAGAGCTTCACTAGTACTACCCTTCTACTCAAAGGGCCTACCAGACACAGATGCCTAGGGTCAATTTAGAATGACCAATTAACCTAACATGCATGTCTTTGGATTGTGGGAGGAAGCTGGAGCTCCCAGAGTAAACCCCCACAGCACAGGGAGAACATGCAATCTCCACAGAGAAAGGCTCCTACCCCTGCCAAACAAGGGATTCAAACATGGAACCTTCTAGCTGTTCGGCGACAGTGCTAACCACTGCACCACCGTGTTGCCCAAATTACACGAGAGGGAGTACAGCATCAATGAATATAGTTTGCTATGCAGAGGGCATTAGACGATTATGATTTGTTTGTTGAACCAGTTATTTTGCACAGCTGAGAAAACTATAGAATTTACAGAAAATGCATAACGGAATATATTTCGTTATTGGGGCATCAGATTGCTTATATCGGGATATGAAATTCTGGTCATATCGCACAGCCCTAATTGCATGTAAAACTGCATTTACAGAAGAGAAGGCAACACAAACTTAACCAGATTCTCTTTGTTATTTGCTCTATCTTCTTTATGGCTTTGATTTTGATTGGATGAATACTGTTTGAGTGGCATTACGGTGGTGCAGTGGTTAGCACAGTGGCAGCACAGCAAGAAGGTCGGGGGATCGATTCCACCCTTGACCGTCGTGGGTTCGATCCCACCCCCGACCATCGGTGACCCTTCTGTGTGGAGTTTACAAGTTCTCCCTGTGTCTGCGTGGGTTTACTCCGGGTACTCCGGTTTCCTCCCACCTGCCAAAGACATGCGGGTGAGGTTAATTGGCATCAACTGGGGATTCTAAATTGTCCTTAGATATGACTGTGAGAGTGAATGGTTGTCTGTCTCTCTGTGTTGGCCCTGCGATGGAATGGCAATCTGTCCAGGGTGTACCCTGCCTCTCGCCCAAAGATGCTGGGATAAGCTCCAGTCCCCCTGCAACCCGAAAAGGATTATGCGGTAGAAGATAGATGGATGGATGGATGGATGGAATACTATTTGAATCCCTTGCACATTTATTCTCTTTCTTCTTCATCTGGCTGCTCCCTTTTGGGGTCGCCACAGTGGATTAGCTGCCTCCATCTCACCCTATCCCTTGCAACTTCCACTATAACACCAACCCTCTCCATGTCCTCCTTCACTACATCCATGAATCTTCTCTGTGGTCTTCCTCCTTTCCTCCTGCTTTGTGGCTCCATCTTCAACATCCTTTGTCCAGTACATCTACTATCCCTCCTCTGCACATGTCCAAACCATCTCAGCCTTGCCTCTCTTACTTTGTCTCTAAATTGCTCAACCTGACCTGTCCCTCTGACATATACTCATTTCTAGGGCTGGGCAACATACCAGATATATTCAATGTATCTGTACAATTGGCCAGCCATGATACATAAAATGCCTATATCGCACATATCAAGTATAGTGTGTCACATTAATATAAGCCAGGACTTCACTCCATGCAGCATCTCTCTCCCCGGCTGCTGCTGCTGCTGCTGCTGAAGAGAGTGAATCAGCACTGCTGACCCTCCACCCCCCAAGAGAGAATGCTGCGAGCAGAGGTAAAAAAAAAAAAAAAAAAAGAATAACAGAATAAAGACAATAAATGCAAACCGTGACATTTGCAGACGACATTGTGATCTGTAGTGAAAGTAGGGAGCAGGTGGAAGAGAACTTGGAGAGGTGGAGGTATGCTCTGGAGAGAAGATGAATGAAAGTCAGTAGAAGCAAGACAGAATACATGAGTGTGAATGAGAGGGAGGCAGGTGCAATTGCGAAGATGGAAGGAGTAGAGGTAGTGAAAATACGTAGATGAGTTTAAATACCTGGGGTCATCCATCCAAAGCAATGGAAAATGCACAAGAGAGGTGAAGAAGAGAGTGCAGGCAGGGTGGAGTGGGTGGAGACAAGTATCAGGGGTAATTTGTGACAGAAGGGTAGCAGCAACAGTGAAAGAGAAAATTTACAAGATGGCAGTGAGACCTGCTATAATGTATGGTTTAGAGATGGTGACACTGACAAAAAGACAGGAGGTGGAGCTGGAGGTGGCAGAACTGAAGATGCTAAGATTTTCAATGGTGAGTGACTAGGAAGGACAGGATAAGAAAAGAGTATATCAGAGCGACAGCTCAGGTTGAGCGGTTTGGAGACAAAGTAAGAGAAGCAAAACTCAGACGGTTTAGACATGTGCAGAGGAGGGATAGTGGCTATACTGGACAAAGGATGTTGAAGATGGAGCTGCCAGGCAGGAGGAAAGAGCAAGACCACAGAGAAGATTCATGGATGTAGTGAAGGAGGGCATGGAGAGGGTTGGTGTTACAGAGGAAGATGCAAAGGATAGGGTGAGATGGAGGCAGCTGATCCGCTGTGGCGACCCCAAAAGGAAGCAGCCAGAAGAAGAAGAAAAATAATAAATGTAGGTTTGTCTTGAGCATGTCAAATGGGAGAGAGTCAGATAAAGATAAACTTTTCAAGTCAGAATTCTGGAGGTATGAAAATCAAGCTCTCTTCCCAAGTGATCCCACCAGCACCATCTGCAGAGTGTGTTCACTGGTCCACTATTGCAGTGGACATAGTCTGGCTCCACTGCCAGCCTGGTATAGGAGAAGTAGTGGACGGAGACTGGCTCTGCTCTGGGTTGGGTACAGGAGAAGGCGCAAACGGTCTGCTCTGTGGGTCAATTCATTTTGCAGCCAGTCTGGAGAAATGGCGATGAACAGACAGCAGCCAGCAGAACACACCTATCCACACTCTCAGCAATCAGATTACTGGGGGAACAGCTCCTGATCCCCCATTGTTCCAGTGGTAAGTAGCTAATGTCTGTGCTCCCCCCACATCACCTCCTACATCTGTGGTTAAACATGATTATTTTTAGAGTAAGAAGCTTTGTTTGTTGTCCACAGTTATGCAAATTTAACTTTTCTTACGACAGAGAGAAACAGTGGCTGCACTTTGATATGTGTCTGTAAAGAACAAAGGAAGCTTCTTCTGAGGTTAGCTTTCATCTATCTATTTTGTTTTATCTTATTCATTTACATGCTGTTATGATATGCAGCTATTTCATGGAAGTAAATCCTCTAAAATATGTATTTTTAATGGGCTGGTTCAGGTAAATTTACAGCTTTCTTTCTAGTAAATTTCTGACTTTTTCTACCAATTACAATTGTTGATGTAAATTCAAAACATTTTTCTCCTTGAGATTTTCCTCATCAGTTTTCTTTTTCTTTCTCTTCTTTTTTTCAAGTGAAAACAGGTAGTGTCCATTTAGGTTACAATTCATCAGCAACTATTAATGATGTAGTGCAGCCCAAAGGGGTAGGAGTACAAATAAGAATTGGGACAGATCCCAAATCTACCTGTACTTCACTATCATATTGCAAATGTTTTTATTTAAAATAAGGGTCATTTACATTTAAAAAAGATTCTAAATTTAGTTCAAGTAAATTTTAGCATGTGATAGTCAAATTTGATCTTATTAAACAGACTGTAATTTTCCAACCACAAAATTGTTGCTAGTGAAAAGGCTGAGTGGCTAGTAACTTTGGATAATTACTAGCCACAGTGGCTGGTGAGCAAAAAAGTTAATGTCAAGCCCAGCCACCAAGTTTCAACTATGGGCCCCATTCATGAAACATTTGTAAATGTGTGTATAGATCTGCGAGTAAATCACCTCAGTACTAAAAACATACTCCGGATTCATGAACACTACATGCATAAGTTCATGAATGTCATTCGTTCGTAAACTGGCAGTGTGCCCCTATGGCTGGCAAATAACACGTATCTCCACTTGTAAAACACCATATAAGAAGTTGTGGAGCTGTGCAGCACAGTTAGAGGACAGAAGAAAAAACTCCTCAGAATTTGCAATTGAAAGGTTGGAGAAAAATATTTTCTTCCATCAGTAATGAAGTGACTGTACAGGCAAAGCAACGACCAGGACGGAGCTGACAGATGCTGCAGGGGGGGAAAAAGTGCTGGAAGAAGCGCATCACAACACATTTTTTTAAATTTTGATATAATTTTTGAGAGTTCCAAATCTCAAAAGATGAGTTGTTACTGTGATTAAAAATGTTATAAATATATAAGTGCTAAATCACTCCTATCAGTCAACACAAGTATCCCCCCGTTTAGTCACTGACATGGTGCTTATTTGTGTAATACTGTATCCCAATTAAATAAAATGGAAATGAAAAACTAGAAATGTAATTTCAAGCTCAATAATTAACCTCTAAACTCATTCCAAATTACTATGCAAATAGGATTTTAGTGTCATAAACATTCAATCAATCAATCAATCAATCAAAGACTTTATTCCAGACTCAAGGTCCATCAAAAAAAGTAAAAACAAGACAGTTGAAAAAAACAGTTAATAAGAGAAACAATCAAAAAGTTACAAAAAACACTAAGACACAACTGCTAAGAGAAGTACAAAGACAGTACAGACTTTAAAAAGACTTAAAAAGACAACTGTACCAGTGCCTTCTAAACTGTGACTGACAGCAAATAGAACTGAGCTTAATGCTAGACATGACTTGAATGATTTCATTTCTAGATACATCAAGCCGACAGATGAATTTATACATAAGATTCCTTTTTCTTTTATACATAAGATTCCTTTTCCATTCTTTTTTCTGGTTTGTTTTTCAGTTAAACTCATGAATGGTATTGTCTCAGGGCTCTTTGGATCACAGATCTCAATCTCAGACACCCGTCATAATTAGTTTGCCAGGTGAGCCCAATTAAAGGAAAACTACTGAAGAAGAATGTTTCACATTATTAAGCATGGCACAGGTTTCAAGCAATATGGGAAAGAAAAAGAATCTCTCTGCTGCTGAAAAACATCAAATATGCCTTGGGCAAGGTATAAAAACATTAGATATTTCATGAAAACTTAAGCGTGATCATCGTACTGTGAAGACATTTGTGGCTGATTCAAAGTACAGACGGGTTTGTGCAGACAAAAGCATAATAAGGAAGGTTTCTGCAAGAAAAATTCATCAGATTAAGATAGCAGCTGCTGGACTTCCGGTTATGGCGGCCACGTGAGGGGTACACGTCTCGCTCTGCTCTGCTCCTGGAGACGAAAAAACGGCAAATAACTCTCTGATTTGGGACAGAACCTATCCCAGCGTTTGGACGAGGATATGTCGGTGAAGCCTAAGGCTGGAAAACCAGGTAGAGGAAAAAGCGAGCCGCCGAAACAGTCTAAATTAACGGACTTTCACGTATGTGACGCAGCAGATAAAGAAGCTCCATATATGGCAGAGGAAGCGAGCAGCGGTGCGGTGAATGTGGGAAACGGCACAGGTGCGGTGCTTAACGCCATTAGTTCAATGAGAGCGGACTTTTCCGCTAAGTTTGATGGGATTATGGCAGCGTTGGAAGGAATGAGAAAAGAATTGGGTGACTGTGTAGAACGAATGCCGCAGGTAGAGCTTCGTGTCGCTAGTGCTGAAGATGACGTCACCTGTCTTCAATTAAAGGTGCGCACTTTGGAAAAAAAAAATAAAAGTCTGGAAAATAATGTCTTGGACTTTGAATCCCGGTCGAGACGGAACAACTTGAGGTTGGTGGGTCTACCGGAGGAATCCGAAAGTCGGGACATATGTTCCTTTTTGGAAAAGTGGATTCCGGAGGCGCTGGGCAGCGCGGAGCTGCAATCAGCAGTCGTTCTGGAAAGTGCATATCGTAACGGCCCACGGAGAGATAAGGGACCACCGAGGACGATTATTATGAAGTTTATCAGCAACAGAGACAGGATGAAGATCTTCAACGCTGCGCGAGCTAAAGGCCAGATTAAACACCAGGACCAGCAGGTGCGGTTCTACCCAGATTTGGCCACAGGAATCCAACAATTGAGGAAGCAGTTTGATCCCGTACGTAAAGAGCTGCGCAACCTTGGGATTCGTCATGGTGTAATTTATCCTGCGAGACTGTTGACCACGTATGAGGGCAGAACCCACATCTTCAAGACCCCAGAGGAGGCGCAGGAGTTCATCAAGAAGATCCAAGAAGAGACTGGTGGGAGCTAAGCATGAACAAAATATAAGGTAGAATATTTAAGCATTTGCACAGGCATCTGACTGACTTGAAGCAAATAGCAAGTTTACAAAATATAGATTGTATTATATATTAAAAAACCAAAAAAAAACAAAACTATGATGTACAAAGCTGCTAAAAATTTTGGAGTTAAGTTGGAAAACTACAGAAAAGAGTTAATGTTATGTCATTAAAAGTAGCAGAGTTAGGGTGATTGGGAGGATGAAGAAGGAGTGGCTTTGGCTGATCCTCGTGGGTGTGGAACGGTCGATGGCTATATCGGGAGACGGAATTTTTTTTTTTGATTTTGGGGGCATTACCACAAATGTGGGAAGGGGGAATTTGTTTGTGTGTAGTTTGTAGGATGAATGTTCAACCACTCATGTTTTTGCTTCTCTGTATGAGCATGTTTATACTGCAAGGTAATCCTAAACTCCCTATTGATCATAAACCAAAGCGTTAATCTTAATTTAACTTCATGGAATTGCAGAGGTCTACAAAAATTAAAAAAACTTAAACAAGTTATGAATAAAATAAAAGATATGGGTTCAAAAATTGTGTTTTTACAAGAAACTCATCTAATAGAGGAGGATGTAAAAAGAATTAGGAGTAGATGGCAAGGAAGTGTTTTCACCTCATCATTTTCATCCCGAGCCAGGGGAGTTATGACTCTCATACATAAATCAGTCCCATTTCAAGTGAAAAATGTAATTGGAGACAAATTTGGAAGATATTTAATCATTCAAGGATCTTTGTTATTAGAAAATATAAATTTGGTAAACCTATATGGTCCCAATATAGACGATCAAAAGTTCTTTGCTAATTTATTTCTTATCTTATCATCACTTACAGGGCAACATATAATAGCAGGGGATTTTAATTGTACATTGAATCCCAGTACAGATAGATCAACAGGACTGGACTGTACGCACAATGGATGTAGGATGACCATTATTCATTTTATGAAAGAATTGAGATTGCTAGATATATGGAGAGAAATGAATCCACAAGTTAAAGCCTACTCTTGTTATTCCAATACCTACAAGACTTTCTCACGTATTGATTATTTTTTGATCTCCGTAGAATTAAGGTCCAAGATTCAAAACTGCTTTTATGACAACATCGTGATCTCTGATCATGCACCCTGCTGTCTAATATATGTAGATAAGAAATTGACAAAGGAACCAGGTAGATGGCAATTTCAGCATAAATGGCTTCAGGATGAGGAATTTGTTAAGTACATAGAAAAACAGACAGATGAGTTCTTCGATATTAATACTACACAAACATCAGCATGTGTAAAGTGGGAGGCTTTCAAAGCTTTTATTAGGGGACATATTATTAGTTATACAGGTTCAAAATCTAAGAAGACTCGAGAGGAGAGAGTTCAATTGGAACATAAAATAAAAATTCTTCAAGAAAAAGTATATGCAGGAAGTGATCCAAGGTTGGAGAACGAATTACTGATTTTGAGAGCTGAATATGACAAAAAATCAGCGAATAGAGCTGCCTCGAGTCTTCTAAGATTGAAACAATCTTTTTATGAACAAGGTGAAAAATCAGGAAAATTATTGGCATGGCAGATTAAACAATTAGAATTTAAAACACCAATTACCAATATTATAAGTAACGGACAGGTAGTTATAGATCCTTTAGAAATTAATAGAGCCTTTAGAGATTACTATGAAAAATTATATGATACCAAAAATGAATCTGACTTAACAAAACTAAATGGGTTTTTGAACGAACTATCTATATCGTGTATTTCAAATGAAAACAGGGAGATACTGGAGTCTAAAATTAGTCAAGAAGAAGTTGGGCTAGCCATTGATAATATGAAATCAGGAAAAAGTGCAGGACCAGATGGTCTTCCAGTTGACCTTTATAAAAAATTTAAGAATAAATTAATAAAACCTTTTTTGGAAATGGTTTTAGAAGCATTTCAAAATAGTAATTTACCATCATACATGAATAATGCCTTAATTATACTGTTGCCAAAACCAGGTAAACCCTCTAATAAATGTGAAAATATGAGACCAATAAGCCTATTAAATGCCGACCTTAAGATAATCTGTAAAATTTTAGCAAGACGAATACAAGAAATTTTACCAAATATTATTAATCGAGATCAGAATGGCTTTATAAAGGGAAGACAAGGCTTCCATAATGTAAGAAGACTATTTAATATTATTTATTCTAATAAAGAAGCACCGGATACAGCTGTCCTATCACTGGACGCCGAAAAGGCCTTTGATAGAGTCGAATGGCCCTTTCTTTTTGAAGTCTTACAAAGGTTTGGACTTGGAAATAATTTCATAAAATGGGTTCAGATAATATATAATAATGCTACAGCAGAAATCCTAACAAATAACAATATTTCAAAATCAATAAAAATCAATAGAGGATGTCGACAAGGCTGTCCACTTTCACCTTTACTGTTTACTATGGCAATTGAACCTTTAGCGATGGCGATACGTCTACAGTCACAAATATATGGAATTAAAGTTGGACCAACAGAACATAAAATCTCCCTGTATGCCGATGACATAATTTTGTTTATGTCGAATCTTAAAAAATCAATTCCGACCTTGTTGAATTTAATAAAGAATTTTGGGGAAATATCAGGATATAAAATAAATAAAACTAAATCTTCAATATTAATGCTAAATGAGACCCAGAGAAATTACCCAGACCCTGAGGTAAATCAATTCAATGTTGTAAATCAGTTTAAATATTTAGGAATCCAAATTGTGCCTAAGCTAGAATCAGTCGCCAGTGTCAATTATGAAGCCTTAATGACAGATATTAATGAGTTACTTCAGAGATGGATGTCACTACCAATGTCGATGATCGGGAGAATCAATATACTTAAAAGTAATATCTTACCTAAAATACTTTATTTATTTCAATACAGTCCCTTACCACCACCTTTAGATTTATTCTCAAGAATTAAAAAAAAGTTAGTGGAATTTATATGGAACAACAGGAGGGCTAGATTATGTTTGTCTTTATTATATTTACCATTTGATCGTGGAGGTCTGAAATGTCCAAATTTTATGTTGTATTATTGGTCGGCACAACTGAGGTCTATGACATATTATTTTTCATCAAATGATCTCCCTCACTGGACTGAAATGGAATCATACAATTTGCCTTTACCTCTTCCCACATTCATATATTCAGACTCGGCAAAAAAATTACAGAAACAAGTTAAAAACCCATTTGACCCATATGACTAAACCCATATGATTAAAATATGGTGTGAAACTAAAAAATATTTAAAAGAACCACACTTACTGTCACAATTTAGTCCAATATGGGGTAATCAATATTTTAAACCAGGGAGAGCGGATGCTGTGTTTAAAGAATGGAGTTTAAAAGGGATCCAAAAAATTCAAGATTTATATTTGTCATGTTCAGATAACATAATGCCTTTTGAAGAGCTGAGGATCAAATTTAATCTTAATAGAACACATTTTTTTAAATATCTTCAACTTAGGAACTTTATTCGATCAAACCAAAATAATGCTCTCACTCGACCTATTTATTCATCCTTGGAAAAAATGTTGATGAAAGATAGTAAAAGAAAGGGTATTATTTCAGAGTTTTATAACTCATTGACACTATCCTCAAGTGAAAACTCACAGAAAAGATTAAACTACTGGAAAGAAGATCTGCAAACTGAAATTTCAGAGGAACAATGGGAATTGGCTTGTACAGAAGCTCAAACCAAATCAATAAATGTACGTCTTAAATTGATACATTTTAAATGGTTAATGCGGATGTATGTTACACCGGTGGAGTTAAATAGATATAACAAAAACATACCAGATACATGCACAAAATGCATGGAAAGTAAAGGAACCCTATTTCATTGTTTATGGGAATGTAGAATAATTAGAATGTTTTGGGAAGAGGTGAGGGTAACAATTGAAAAAATTATTTCAAAACAAATCATATTGAATCCTAAACTGTTTTTGTTGGGTCTGTACCCAAAAAAGCATAACTTTAATAAAAGTGAAAGAACATTCATTGACCTCAGTTTGCTTAATGCCAAAAAATGTATTGCATTACTGTGGAAAAAGACTCATAGACCAGATGTGACTCAGTGGTTAAGACAGATGTTAACAAACCTTCCATTAGAAAGAATAACATACATACTGAAATCAAAGGAAAGTGTGTTTGAGAATATATGGAGACCTTTTATTGATTATGTAAAAAAATTAAACATAACTCTTGAAGAAGAAGGTGAATGATGTATGTGGACCTTGTAAATTCCAAACTGGTGAACATAATATGTATACTTATGTAATGGATTGTCTAGACTAAACAGAGGAGCATTGTTGAAGACTTGATTTTGTTGGTGGTTGTAGGTGTTTTTAGTGCATTTTTTTTTTGTAGTACTTTAGTGTTAGTGTTTGATTGTTTGTATTATGTTTGTTAAAAAAGAAAAAGGTTCAATAAAGATATTGTGGAAAAAAAAAGATAGCAGCTGCTAAAATGCCATTACAAAGCAGCAAACAGGTGTTTGAAGCTGCTAGTGCCTCTGGAGTCCCACGAACCTCAATGTGTAGGATCCTCCAGAGGCTTGCAATTGTGCATAAACCTACGATTCGGCCACCCCTAACCAATGCTCACAAGCAGAAATGGTTGCAGTGGGCCCTGAAATACATACACTGATGAGTGCTGTTTAACCCTGGATGGTCCAGATGGATGGAGTAGTGGATGGTTGGTGGATGGCCACCATGTTCCAACAAGGCTGTGACGTCAGCCAGGAGGTGGCAGAGTCATGTTTTGGGCTGGAATCATGGGGAGAGAGCTGGTAGGCCCCTTTAGGGTCCCTGAATGAGTGAAAATGACCTTGGCAAAGTATATAGAATTTCTGACTGACCACTTTCTTCCATGGTACAAAAAGAAGAAATGTGCCTTCCATAGCAAAACTATCTTCATGCATGGCAATGCACCATCTCATGCTGCAAAGAATACCTCTTTGTCATTGGCTGCTATGGGCATGAAAGGAGTAAAGTTCATGGTGTGGCCTCCATCCTCCCCTGACCTCAACCCTATTGAGAACCTTTGGAGCATCCTAAAAGCAAATGATACATGAAGGTGGGAGGCAGTTCAAATCAAAACAGCAGCTGTGGGAGGCTATTCTGACATCTTGCAAAGAAATTCAAGCAGGAACTCTCCAAAAACTCACAAGTTCAATGGATGCAAGAACTGTGAAGGTTATATCACAGAAGGGGTCCTATGTTAACATGTAACTTGGCCTGTTAAGATGTTTTTGATTGAAATAGCTTTTGATTTCAGTAAATACAGTATGACCTCCTAATGCTCCAAATCCAATAAATGACCATTTTCAGTTGTTTACAACCAATAAAATGTTTTGAAACTCTGTTATGCATAATAAATTGGAGCAGTGCATTTCAAGGTTTTTTTTTTAATTTTTGCAATAAAATAGTTATCACTGGGAGGTTTGTTCAATAAAAGTTGAATTATGCTCTCACGATTGATGACTTGAAAATTATACTGACTGTCATTTGCATCGACTATTTAGGAAAATCAGAGACAAATATCATTTACATAATAATTTGGAACGCAGCGTAAATCAGCAATGCTGTATCCGTGTAGTGCTTTTAAACTCATTTTAAGAAACTATAGAAAAGGCTAAAATTTTGTCTTATTTTCCTTAATGAAAAATCCTTTAAAAAGTTTAGGCTTGTGGTTTGTGTTTAATTCTCTTGTATTTGTTTAGATACTATTTGTGGTCATCAAACAGTGGGTAAAACATTTGAAAATGATGATGAAGCAAATTAATAATCAATGCATTCTTTTAATTTGGATCTTTCATATAGATATATATATTCAGTATATATAGAAAAGACCCATCATAACAAACTGGTAAAACTTGCCTTTTGATTGAAGTCAATTAAAACAAATGGTGAACAATTAAAACAAATGGCATTTTAAATCAAACATGAAAAGGATTTTTAAGGTGAACTTCATCTTTACGGTTTTCATATTCCATCCATCCATCCATCCATCTTCTACCGCTTTTCCGGAAGTCCGGGTCGTGGAGGCAGCAGTTCAAGCAGAGAAGCCCAGACTTCCCTCTCCCCAGCCACCTGCTCCAGCTCTTCAGAGGGGATACCAAGGCATTCCCAGATCAGCTGGGAGACATAGTCTCTCCACCGAGTCCTGGGTCTGCCCCGGGGTCTCCTCCCAGTGGGACGTGCCTGAAACACCTCAAGTGGGAGGCGTCCAGGAGGCATCCTAATCAGATGCCCATACCACCTAAACTGACTCCTTTCAATGTGGAGGAGCAGCGGTTCTACTCTGAGCCTCTCCTGGATGACTGAGCACCTCACCCTATCTCTGAGGGTGAGTCCAGCAATCCTACGGAGAAAGCTCATTGTATCCGCGATCTCATTCTTTCGGTCATTACCCAAAGCTCGTGATCATAGGTGAGAGTAGGAACGTAGATTGACTGGTAAATCGACAGCTTTGCCTTAGAACTAAGCTCCCTCTTCACCACAACAGATCGGTACAACGTCCGCATCACTGCAGATGCTGCTCCAATCCGTCTGTCGATCTCTCGCTCCATTTCCCCCTCACTCGTGAACAAGACCCCAAGATACTTAAACTCCTCCACTTGGGGCAGGAGCCTGTCCCCAACCCGGAGAGGACAATCCACCTTTTTCCGGCTGAGGACCATGGACTCGGACTTGGAGGTGCTGATTCTCATCCCAGCCGCTTCACACTCAGCGGCAAACCGTCCCAGCAAGAGCTGTAGGTTTTCATATTTTTCAATTTAATGCATAGTTTAAACAAAAGATGGGATATTCAGCTTAAATTTAATTAACTCAAATTTTCAAGAAATCTAATATATGAACTGCTGATTAACTAAGCTAAATCTATTATGGGCTATTTTTAGTCACGTTTTAAAGGCATTTGTATATTGTGAACATTACACAGAACAGTTTAAAGTTAATTAAAGTTGAAATTTGACATAAAGTCAAGCAATATTTAGGTGTATTTACCCACGCTTTACAATTGGTCCAAAGCAGGGGTAGATTTTGTTCGTAGTTATGAAAAGTTCAGAGCTACTAACAGCTTGTTGAATGCCAAAATATTTGTATTTTTGCATTATTTAATGTAAAGGCAACATCTTTTTTGTTGTTTTGGCCAGTTGTCATTTTCTGTAAATAAATCTTCTAAATGACGATATTTTGACCTGGAATTTCGTTGAGTTGTATTCAGTAGGTTAGAGAATAAAACTGTTAATTTTAGTCAAATGCATATGTATAAATAGTAAAATCAGATAAGTGTTAATTTTGTAGTGGTCTCTTAAGGATTTCAAGAGCTGTATGTTATATACGTATATTTACATCATTTCAAAAATGTAAGTAAAACCAAATTTTAAAGGACATTCAGTGCACAAAATACATATCCTCCTATATATACGGTCATGTGAAAAAATTAGGACACCCTATGAAAGCCTGTGTGGTTTTTTTAACATATTTGGTCATATGGATATTTAATTTCAATTTTAACAA
The DNA here is from genome assembly GCA_020510985.1 of Pholidichthys leucotaenia. NCBI lineage: Eukaryota > Metazoa > Chordata > Actinopteri > Cichliformes > Pholidichthyidae > Pholidichthys > Pholidichthys leucotaenia. The sequence continues at coordinate 30,874,207 of CM035845.1, read as the reverse complement.
TACTGGGAGATTCAAGCAATATAACTGAACAATTAAAGCTGAAGAAAAGACTTTAAAATTTTCTGTAAAATGTAATTCTAAAAACATCCAATTTCTGGGAAAAAAAAAAAATTAGGACAGTCCCATACTTATTCCCACTCAAAATGGCTAAAATCACACAAAGGTGTAGCACATCAGGTTCACATGATTAGAACATTATTAGAATTTTGAAGGAGGCTTGTCCTATTTAATCTTCAGACATGTAGTTTGGTGTGCTCCTGACTGCTGAAGTGAGAGTGAACACCATGGTGAGATCAAAAGAGCTGTCTGAGGCCTTCAGAAAGAAGATTGTAGCAGCTTGTGAGTCTGGTAAGGGATTTAAAAAGATCTCAAGAGAATTTGAAATCAGCTATTCCACTGTCCAGAAAATAGTCTACAAGTGGAGGACATTCAAAACAAATGCCAGCATGCCCAGGTCTGGCCGTCCAAGCAAGTTCACCCCGAGAGCAGACCGCAAGATGCAAAAAGAAATCTCCAAAAACCCTAAAATGTCATCACGGGACCTACAGCAGGCTCTTGCTACTGTTGACGTGAAAGTGCATGTCTCTACAATCAGAAAGAGACTGCACAAGTTTAACTTACATGGGAGACGTGCAAGGAGGAAATCTTTGCTCTCTAAGAAAAACATGAAGGTCAGACTGAAGTTTACCAAAGAGAATGTAGACAAAGACCAGGACTTCTGGAATAATGTTCTTTGGACAGATGATTCTAAAATTACATTATCTGGACACCAGAACAGAGGACGTGTTTGGCGTAGACCAAATATAGCATTCCAGGAAAAGAACCTCATACCAGCTGTGAAGCAAGGAGGTGGGAGTGTCATGATTTGGGGATGCTTTGCTGCAGTAGGACCTGGCCAGCTCACCATCATGCTATTTCATGGTGGGTTCATCCTAATCCACCATGAATTCTACCGTGTATCAGAAGGTGCTTGAGGATCACATGAGACCATCTGTAAAAAAAATTAAAGCTGAAGCGGAACTGGACCCTGCAACATGACAATGGCCCAAAACATACCAATAAATCCTCAAAGGACTGGATAAAAACTAAGAAAGGGAGAGTCTTGGAATGGCCCAGTCAAAGCCCAGCTCTTAATCCCACTGAGACGCTGTGGGGTGACTGGAAATGGGCTGTACATGCAAGAAACCCCTCAAACATCTCACAGCTGAAACAATTCTGTGTTGATAAGTGGGGCAAACTTTCCTCAGACCGATGTCAGAGACCGGTAGATTACTAACTAACTAACTAACCTGCACTTATATAGCGCTTTTCTAGTCACAAAGACCACTCAAAGCGCTTTCATTAATACTAACCCTCTATTCTAAGGGCCTATAGGAAACAGATATCTAGGGACAATTTAGAACAGCCAATTAACCTAACATGCATGTCTTTGGCATGTGGGAGGAAACCGGAGAAATCCCGGAGTAAACCCACGCAACACGGGGAGAACATGCAAACTCCACACAGATCACTGTTGGTCGGGGGCTGGGATCGAACCCACGATCCCACAATCCCCCGGCCAAGGGTAAACTGTGCTGCCGCAGTTCTAACCACTGCGCCACCGTGCAGCCCAAAGAAGGCTACAAGAAGCGTCTCACTGGAGTTATTTCAGCCAAAGGGGATAACACAAGCTATCAGGGTGCCCTCCCTCTGAAGTGGAACTATCCTCAGGTATTTCTCTAACCTGCTACTCCGTGGAGTTTGAAGAGAGGGAGGAAAGTGTTTCCCAATAAAGCTCTGCACCTGCAAATACTGTATCTGAAAAAATGTGATTGTGGAATGTTGTTTGGGCCTTAGTTGCTGAAATGATATAAATTTGCCTTCTCTGAAGAAGTCCCTAACTAAGCCCACCCCTTTTTTAGCCCTGAGACGGAAAGTTGTGTATATAAGGGACGGTGGGAAAAGGGCATTTGCTGAAATGGGAGCTATAGTAAGGCCCTGCCTATGTCCAAGATGGATTCTCAACTGATTCCATATCCTAACTGATCCCTGTCTTACAGGGTTGTGTCAAATCAATTTCTTGCTCAGTGGTAGTGAGGCATAGATTAGGGAGCTCAGTGATACAGGGTTATAAGAATAGAGGGCATGCGCATGACGTCGCATGACGTCACAGTCCAGGAAGTTATGGTGTTTTCTCAGCACTGAGTGGCAAAAAGAATGTGTGCCACCATTGGTTTGAATCATTTGAATGCAACAAAAAACACCTAAAATGAGGACGGGTTGGTTTAATCAACGTTTGAGGCAACATGTTTAAAATCTTGTGTATGCTCTAATTTTTTAAATTTTAGATTTTTTAAAAATCATTTTTTACAGTGTAAGGCCATCCAGAAAGTCTGGTTTTGTTAATTAGTGGCTAACAGTGCGTTAGCCTAGCTTAACGTTGCTTCACGACTCAGTCGGTTGCACCAACCTGAGGAGAGGGCTCAACTGTGAGCACCCCAAGTGGACCCCGGGATCCAATCTGTACATGTACAAGTACATTCTCAATCGGTGACACCAACCTGAGGAGACTTTCCTGCCTTTTAATGCCTTCAAAGCACACCTAAAATGGGGAAGAGCTGTTCTGCAATTGACTGTTCAAATAGACTCTGCAAGAAGTCTGAGCTATCCTTTTATAGACTGCCAAAGACTAAAGAAAGGAGAAGCAAATGGGTTGCTGCAATCGGCAGAAGCAACCGGAATCCATGCACCGAAACGTGGCTTTGTTCTTCTCATTTTGTCACAGGTATGTTGGATTTGTTTACTGTAAAGAGGATGGTGACTTATTAGCTTATTAAAGCCATTCACTGGCTGTGTTTTACCTGCACAATTAATGAGTAACTGTTAGATGTGGGGAAAAATGTGAAATGATAGCTAGCTAATGCTAGGTTAGCTAACGGTAGCAACATTTAAAAAAAAACATAATAGTGATAATGATATATACATACAGTGGGGCAAAAAAAGTATTTAGTCAGCCACCAATTGTGCAAGTTCTCCCACTTAAAAGATGAGAGAGGTCTCCAATTTTCATCATAGGCATACCTCAACTATGAGAGACAAAATGAGAAAAAAAAAATCCGGAAAATCACATTGTCGGATTTTTAATGAATTTATTTGCAAATTATGGTGGCAAATAAGTATTTGGTCAATAACAAAAATTCATCTCAATACTTTGTTATATACCCGTTGTTGGCAATGACAGAGGACAAACATTTTCTGTAAGTTTTCACAAGGTTTTCACACACTGTTGCTGGTATTTTGGCCCATTCCTCCATGCAGATCTCTTCTAGAGCAGTGATGTTTTGGGGCTATCGCTGGGCAACACGGACTTTCAACTCCCTCCAAAGATTTTCTATGGGGTTGAGATCTGGAGACTGGCTAGGCCACTCCAGGACCTTGAAATGCTTCTTACGAAGCCACTCCTTCATTGCCCAGGCGGTGTGTTTGGGATCATTGTCACGCTGAAAGACCCAGCCACGTTTCATCTTCAATGCCTTTGCTGATGGAAGGAGGTTTTCACTCAAAATCTCACGATACATGGCCCCATTCATTCTTTCCTTTACACGGATCAGTCGTCCTGGTCCCTTTGCAGAAAAACAGCCCCAAAGCATGATGTTTCCACCCCAATGCTTCACAGTAGGTATGGTGTTCTTTCTCCTCCAAACACGACAAGTTGAGTTTTTACCAAAAAGTTCTATTTTGGTTTCATCTGACCATATGACATTCTCCCAGTCCTCTTCTGGATCATCCAAATGCTCTCTAGCAAACTTCAGACGGGCCTGGACATGTACTGGCTTAAGCAGGGGGACACGTCTGGTACTGCAGGATTTGAGTCCCTGGCGGCGTAGTGTGTTACTGATGGTAGCCTTTGTTACTTTGGTCCCAGCTCTCTGCAGGTCATTCACTAGGTCCCCCCATGTGGTTCTGGGATTTTTGCTCACCGTTCTCGTGATCATTTTGACCCTACAGGGTGAGATCTTGCGTGGAGCCCCAGATCGAGGGAGATTATCAGTGGTCTTGTATGTCTTCCATTTTCTAATAATTGCTCCCACAGTTGATTTCTTCACACCAAGCTGCTTACCTATTGCAGATTCAGTCTTCCCAGCCTGGTGCAGGTTTACAATTTTGTTTCTGGTGTCCTTTGACAGCTCTTTGGTCTTGGCCATAGTGGAGTTTGGAGTCTGACTGTTTGAGGTTGTGGACAGGTGTCTTTTATACTGATAATGAGTTCAAACAGGTGCCATTAATACAGGTAACGAGTGGAGGACAGAGGAGCCTCTTAAAGAAGAAGTTACATGTCTGTGAGAGCCAGAAATCTTGCTTGTTTGTAGGTGACCAAATACTTATTTTACCGAGGAATTTACCAATTAATTCATTAAAAATCCTTCAATGTGATTTTCTGGATTTTTTTTTTCTCATTTTGTCTCTCATAGTTGAGGTACACCTATGATGAAAATTGGAGACCTCTCTCATTTTTTAAGTGGGAGAACTTGCACAATTGGTGGCTGACTAAATACTTTTTTGCCCCACTGTACCTGTCCACAGACAACCAGAATATCCTTAGGTGTCTTCGTTACTTTAATTTCACCTACAAATCCTGCCTTGAAGTATGACCAAGCGTCCAGGCTTTTAAATGCTTTCGGGCTCTGCTTTGTATATTTTCCTGATGTTGAAATTAAGTACATATAAATATCAGGAAACCCAATTTCTGGCCACATGTGGATATTAGCGCAACACTGATTTTGAAAGCTATGAGGGTTGCTGTCGAGTCAAACTGCCTTCAGTTTGAGCATAGAATCATTTGTATTCCTCTCCGTGTCGGCGTTTTTACTGCTACACATCCTTGATTTGTTTTGCTACTCAATCCGGAAGGAGGGGGGCATGGCTGTAAAGCAAAGTGACATCAATGCATGCCCTCTATATTGTTCCATATCTGCCCAAAGGGGCATTTGTTCTTCTTCAAAGGGCTGCACCCAGAAAATCAGCTTAGAAATATTAGCTGCATGTAGTTTGGCATGGCCAGCCCTCCCTCCTCCTTCTGTTTTTCCAAGGACTCCTTCCTGATATGTGGTATTTTGTTGTTCCAGATAAACCAGGAAGTGGCCTTATCAAGTTCTTTAAAGCATGACTTTGTTATAAATACAGGAATGGTTTGAAAAAGAAACAGGAATTTTGGCATTATTACCATCTTGACGGCATTTATGCATCCTGCCATTGACAGAGGAAGGGTTGACCATCGTTCCATATTTTTCTTGATCATGAGCCGAGAGCTGGAGTTGTCCGCCAGGCTCGGTCTCATGGCTTTTTCCGTACATCTACATATTTGTTGTATTTTATCACTACTACTTTTTGGGTTTCTGTATATGCGTACTGTTTGCCATTTGCCTGTTTGTGTTCTAGTTTTGTTACACTTTTATTTTGTATTAATTTATATTTATATTTTTGTCTGCTTGGGTTGATATTTTATTCCTTATATCTTCACTGTTGTTCTTTTGCTGGTTGACAGCTGTCAGTGGCGTGGTGCTCCATGTGGGCGTTGCCCTGTCAGCTTTGGTTCGCTCCTCCCTCACTGCCCCCAGCTGGTCCTAATTATGTTTCATTGCTTTCTCCTGCCCGCTCAGATAACCCACACCTGTCATTGATTTTGTAAATGGTTTTTGATCCTCTTTAAGGGCTGTAATTTCATTTTCTCGTTGCCGCAGTCTTGGTTGTATTCACCTCGTCTCCACCAGAGCCCTGCCCTGCTCTGGTGTGCTTTATCTGCAAGTTTTCTCCCTCGTTTATATTTTGTGCACCATGTTTAACTTTATGTTTGTTGCCTTTTTTTCAATAAATTGCCCAAACTCACAGTTCAGTGCGTGGGACTCACCTTCCTACCCCGTAGGGCAATTCATGACACTATCATAGCAAGTTTTTGACTCCTAAATATTACCACTCATGAAGGGTGAAGCATCAGTTCTTTTCAATTAATTAGCAGTGTTTTGTGAAGCAGTCAACATGTTGATGCCAATACGAAAATGCCTTTTTTTCCATATCTCAAGAGAATACAGGGAGAAAGGGTGTAAACCAAGACAAAGGCAGTGAAAGGATGAAAGGGCATCTCCTTCCCTCCTCACCTTTTTTTTTCCTGTTGTATTGTCAGAGAGATGTAGCACTGACAAGAGAAATGTTAACTGTTCTGCACTTTGGAATAACAATACCCAACACTGCCAGGCAGATAGCTGGTGACAAAGACCCCCTGACAGAGGCAGGCAGGAGAGGGATGAAAAAAAAAAAATGAGCCGATGTCTGTCCTCCCGGTGCAACCCACCTCGGCTGCCTCTGTGCACAAACACACGCAAGTGGCGAAAAACAAATAACACAAATAGCAGCATGCCCCCAATGACTTCTCTCAGACAGAAGAGCAGAACACAGACCTACAGTATCCCTTTTTAAAGAAAGCCCCAGAATCCATGTTTCATAATTTTTTTTTCATTTGTTGCCTCTTATCAGATGCAAAATATGCAGACAGGATTATGCTCTTGGCAAATACAAGCTCGATAGCCTTATCTGCTCCTGCATCGTGGCTGATCTACTCTTAATAACAGGTAAGCACTCCACCACAGCATGAACCCATCAATCGATCTGCATCAGCCATGAAGGTCTACGCACACAGCTTCACCAAGACCCAATCTCTCACGCGGCACAGCCAGGCTCAAAACAATAGCTATTTGTAGATAGCATCTGGGCAAGCCCAGGCCACAAACTGCCTCAGTGTGACTGATGTCCGCTCATTCTCCCTTGGGAAAAAAAAAGGGCTGCGGAGTCCCACTGTGACTTCGACCACATGGAGGAAAATCATTGGATTACTGTAGAGAGCAATAGTGTGGTGTCCCCAACTCTCGTGGGAGGAATACAAATAAGGCTTCAAAAGGAAAATAAATAAACAAAATAAAAAACACACTGAGCAGTCTTGTACTGTAAGAATTATTAAATGTCGGCTTCAGTGTCAATCAGAAAACATCAAAGTAAGAGTGCAGTCAAGGGGAAATACAGTGGGGATGTTGATGCTGATAACAGCCAGAGTGTGTGGATTCTTCTGCCATTGTAAATGTAAATGTAGAGGGACGAAAGGCTATAAATCAGTCAAGTTACTTGATGGTGCCAGAAAATCAGGCCTGCACAGCACAATGACATTCATTCATGGACCAAATGACCTGGACAAGGTTTCCTCTGAATGACATCATGGGCTATACTAGGTGTTGCATTAGAAGACATCAGGCATGACATCACAGACTTTGTAGTTGCTTCAGATTTTTAGATAAGCCTGAACATGACTCTGGAGAGACGTGTTTTTGATTTTACAAGCCCAGTGATGTTCATGTGGTCTCAGTCTGAGGAATAAAACATGGGAACAGCACTGTGCATGAGCAAACACTTGCTTCATGGTTGCTCCTGCGTAGTGCTGCCTGTCACTTGCTGAGCAAACTGAAAGAGAGATGGGGCTGTCCACAGATCTGCCACCAGTGACACAATGTAGGCTGTGTCACTGGGGGTAAGGCAGGGGTCTACAAAGTGTGCCTCTAGAGCCAAATATGCCCCCCCCCATATCCATCTACCGACAAGAATGTATGTGGATTTGAAAAATAAAATAAAGAAAACGAGTAAACAAACTTGCCAGTTTTGATCACTTACACAAAGTTTAAAGGGGTCATTGACTGAAATATGGTGTGATTGTAGGTTTTAACTGGCTGAAATGTGTCTATTGGTCACATAATTACTGGCCGGAGTGACGCGAGATCGACTGTGGATCAGTGAACCAGTGCCGTTCATCCGAGCTAGAAGGAAGCGAGAAGCTAGTCAGCTAATGGCTAACTGACGTAAGAGGGTGGAGCTGAATAGGTGAAGGATGTTTCTTAATGGAAACCAGTACTGGTCATTATAACAACATTAATCCTGCTTTAGGTATTACTTATAAGCCAAAAATGTGTTTATTCAGTAAAAATAACCCCATAGAGTCAGTATACTGAATAATTTTATCCCATGAAAACCGCTTGGTCAGAACCAATGGGGAGCAGCCATCGTCGGCCGGAAGTGACGTACACTCGTTGTTTCCAGCTTTACCGCAGACGAGTAAATGTGTTTACCACGGACGAGTAAACATTTTCAGCAGATGCTCAGTGGGTCAAGATGCAAGATGAAAACAGCACAAAATCTGCACGGATATACAGTATACTGCACAAACTGTCCTTGCAAATGGCCCTCATTGACGGCATGATCCGCAAGTTCCTCCGGGGACCGGCAGCTGAAGGGGACCCGACGAACAGGCAAGTTCCCAGTCAAGTAACTTCAGAACACGCTGAATAAATCTTAATACACTAGAATTTTACTTCATTAAATTATATGCGGGCAGATTTGCTTGTACATGGTTGTAAAAAAATACATAAAATTCTGATGTTTAAACTTTGTTGACTGCTGTACTGCAGCCCAGTCAATCGTACAAAGCAACGTCTGTGCGTCACTACTGTGCTGAAACTGGCCATGGAGGACACAAGATGTCGCTGACCATGACTGACAGAGCGAGCAGTGACTTGAAATTTGTGCGTATTTGAGAAGGAAACATGACCAAAATTACTGGATGGAACCACTGGTATCATATTTGATCCTTTGAAGTGGCTTTTGATTAAAATTCACTCCGGGTACCCTTTAAATCAGAGTGTCTCAAGAAGCCCAGGAAAAATATACAACACATTTGCTTCAGAACAAAATATGTCAGAAACACTTCACTGACATGTATGAGCTGTTAAAATGTGGAAAAGTGCACTCAGTGACCCCTTTAAGGTTCCACATCTACTTGGGTCTACTTTGCACTTTGTCGACAAGAAAATTAAGTTAAACATCTCTAATGTCCCTGAGATTTATGATGTTATACTGCATATTCACAACCGGAATGGTGGCCTAGAGGTAGACCATCTGCCCCACAACCGGAAAGTCGTGGGTTCAAGTCCCGGCTGGGTCATACCAAAGACCATATAAAAATGGTACTTCCTGCCTTCTAGCTTAGTCCTCAGCAAAAACAGAATGGAAGAAGAAATGTTGTTTACCCAGCCACAGGGGGAGCACAAGCCAGTGTAGTCCCTGTGCTGGCTCTTTAGACCGGGTAAATGGGCCGGATTGCATCAGGAAGGGCATCCGGCATAAAAATCCTTGCCAAATCAACAGGTGGATCATCGCAATATAAGGTGATGATACAGCAAAATCCATCCAGTAGTTTTTGCATAATCCTGCTAAAGCACTGCAAGAAGATTGAGCCTTGATGGAGGTATGCATTCATGGATCACCTCCAAAATATAATGGGTTCCTCTCTAGCCCAAGAACCACCTCTGGTGAAAATTTCATCCAAGTCCATCCAGTAGTGTTTGTGTAATCCTGCTGCACAAACACAAACAAAGCCCTTGGTGGAGGTACGCACTCTCTGATCACCACCAAAATCTAAGCATCTATTCCCCGTGCCATTACACGCCTTTCCTGAAAATTTCATCAAAATCCATTTATAACTTGTTGAGTTATGTTGCTAACAGACAAACAAACAAATGCCGGCAAAAACATTACCTCCTCCCTTGGCGGAGGAAATAAAATAATTGTTGTCATCTCAATGCATAAACTCCAGTGGTTCTGCTTCAGTGAAGGGGAGTGCATTTGTATGCCAGTCTTTGCAGGGATAATCTTAGGATGGGCAGAGAGTGAAATCTATATTGTGTACTGTGAGCACTAATCCTGTCTAGAAAATCTAATGTTTGAAACATGAAACATTATTGGAGGTGAGGATGCCATGGCTAACACAAGAAAACTGAGACAGGGCCATTGGAATGCTCAGAGCTGGAATTTCAGCCTTCAGGGTGGCAGCACATTTTGAAGTCCATCAGCCAACAGTATTAAGTAGCCCAGCCACAGTGGGTGCACAAGCCAGTGTACTGATAGTGCCGGTCCCAAGACTGAGTAAACAGGGAGGGTTGTATCAGGAAGGGCATCCAACGTAAAACCTTTGCCAAATCAAACATGTGGATCATGACGTAATGGTGAAGATGGAAGGAGTAAAGGTAATGAAAGAAAATGAGTTTAAATACCTGGGGTCAACCATCCAAAGCAATGGAAAATGCACAAGAGAGGTAAAGAAAAGCGTTCAGACAGGGTGGAGTGAGTGGAGAGGAGTGTCGGGGTGATTCGTGGCAGAAGGATAGCAGCTAGAGGGAAATGGAAGATTTAAAGATGGTAGTGAGACCTGCCATGATGTATGGTTTGGAGACAGTGACACTGACAAAAAGACAGGAGGCAGAGCTGGAGGTGGCAGAGTTGAAGATGCTAAGATTTTCAATGGGAGTGACTAGAAAGGACAGGATTAGAAATGAGTATATCAGAGGGACAGCTCAGGTTGAGCAGTTTGGAGACAAAGTAAGAGAGGCAAGGCTGAGATGGTTTGGGCATGTGCAGAGGAGGGATAGTGGAGATACTGGACAGAGGATGTTGAAGATGGAGCTGCCAGGCAGGAAGAAAAGAGGAAGACCACAGAGAAGATTCATGGATGTAGTGAAGGAGGACATGGAGAGGGTTGGTGTTACAGAGGAAGATGAAGGAATAGGGAGAGATGGAGGCAGATGATCCGCTGTGGAGACCCCTAAAGGGAGCAGCAAGAAGAAGAAGTCAGCAGTATTAAGCAGGATTTCCACTGATTCTGGATGCAGTCCGTTGCCAATGCAGTGCAGACAGAGCCTTGCGTATATCTGTACCAGTTCCGTTTGTGTTTTGAAACAGCATGGATAAGAACAGGGTTCGAAATACAATACTGCATGAGAATTATATAAAATAACGCAAGATCTCAAGAAAGACCTGAGAGAGACCAAGGACCGATTGTGATCATGTGATAACAAGGAAGCGTGATGTACCGGCTCTCCACCTGGATTTTTGTGCTCTAATAATATGTAAGTAGCCCATTAATTTTAAATCTATGAAGTGTTTGTATGTTATGTCAAAGTTTTTACCTTTGCTGACACAGTGGTGGGGGAGTAGACCTCAGAAAATAATGGATGATCCTTAAATAGTTTTTAATGAACACACAACTGTTAAATACAGTAGATAGCAGGGTTTTTCCTTGCGAACTGGATCAAGCATCCGTCAAAAGACTCCTTTTTTTAGCGATGTTCTGCAGTGGTCCAGACCAGGTGGGGATTAGAACATTGATTAGAATGGGAACTATTTGCTGCGGAGACCAGATCGCAGCCATAATGGGCCGGATCTGGAGTCAGTGGAAACCCCAGGTAAAGCCTTATTCATGCTGTATTTCCCCTCTAAATATGCAAGTATATAAACACACACAGTGCGGAGCAATGTAGCTAGATGGAATAATATGTAGATATATAAAAACACAGTGCGGAGCATTGTAGCTAGATGGAATAAATATATAGATATATAAATATAAACACACCCAGTGCTGAGCATTGTACCTAGATGGAATAAATATGTAAATATATAAACACACACAGTGCAGAGCATTGTTGCTAGGTGGGATGAAACAGCATAACCGTCTACTTAGTTATCCTACATGGTATGATTATGTGCCCATACATATTCTCACCCTCCATAGCGACCGTTATGTTCCTAGTTGTATGCCGGAGAGGACCATTGTGTAAGTCTATTGCATCTTTTGCATTCAAAAAAAAACTATTAGTTTGTTACGTCTTTTTGCTATCTCTGCGAGCAGCCCTGCTTAGGTTGTACAGTCTGACAGCCGTTGGTAGGAAGGACCTACGAAACCTCTCGGTTGTGCACCTGGGATGATGTAGTCTGCTGCTAAATGAGCTCCTCAGTGCATCCAGTATGTCCTGCATAGGGTGGAACTCTGACTCCAGCAGAGATGACAGTTTAGCCACCGTCCTTCTCTCTCCTATCTCCTCCACTGGGTCAAGGCGCTGCCCCAGGACAGAGCTAGCTTTCTTGATCGGTTTGTTCAGTCTCTTCCTATCGGCTGCCGTAATGCCACTGCCCCAGCAGACCACTCCAAAAGTGATGGCTGATGCCACCACCGTGTCATTGAATGTCTTCAGCAGCGCCCCTTGTACACCAAAAGACCCGAGTCAGATGAAACTGAGTCCATCACCACAAAGGTATCGTGGTTTGTTAATCGAGACAATGAATCAAACTCTAGCACTGCCTATGTTTTTTTTAAACAGACGTGAAATCACTTAATGAGCTTAAAATGACAGCAGGGCCGGGGTGGAGGAAGACCTTTTCAAAAGGGTGGGACTTGGGAGCAGTGTTGCCAGGTTTCACGAGAGAAACAAGTGCCAAGCTTTATGAAAGCAAGCACAAAAAAGCCCAACAGGCAACCTTCCACATTGTAAAAGAGAGGCTGCTTGATAACATATACTGATATATAGATTTATTTTTGTTTGCAGTGAACTGACTGTAAACACAGTCAGCACTGAATAATGGAATTTTATAAACTCTAATTAAAGGAAAATACATGTGCATTCTGCATAAGCAACAGCAAATTTATTGTAGACCGTAGACACAGTCAACATAAAAACTCTGAATAAACTAGAAAAGCACTCATAGAGCGCATACCTCCGCCAAGGCTCCTTCCATTTCTCATGGATCATCTCCAAAATGTAATGGGCTTGTGTGTAGGCCTATAGCCAGTTGTGGTGGAAATTGCATCAAAGTCTGTCCGTCCGTTTTGGAGTATTGTTGCTAACGCACTGTGAGAAGATAAGAGCCTTGGCTGAGGTATGCATTCTCAGATCATCAGCAAAATATAATGGGTTCCTGTCTAGCCCAAGAACCACCTCTGGCGAAAACTTCATCCAAATCCATCCAGTAGTTTTTGTGTAATCCTGCTGCACAAATAAAAACAAAGCCCTTGGTGGAGGTATGCACTCTCAGATCATCACCAAAATCTAATCATCTGTTCCCCGTGCCATTACCCACCTTTCCTGAAAATTTCGTCAAAATCCGTTCATAACTTTTTGAGTTATGTTGGTAACAGACAGACAGACCCCGGTAAAAACATGACCTCCTTGGCGGAGGTAATTATTTTTTTATTCCCCCAAAATTAACAGATTGTGAACTTCTTGGTATGGAGACACAGTTTATAATCTTGCATAACTGGGCTGGGAAAGCTGTCACACACACAGCAAAGCAAGCCCAAATAAGCAACAACACGTTAAAAACAAGCCCAAAAACCCACAACCCACGACTCACGAGATTTGCAAGCGACTTTAGAAAAAAACAAGCCCAAAGTCGCTTACAATAAGCGGACTTGGCAACTATGCTTGTGGGTCACGGATGTATAATTTCTTGTCAAACAGCGCCTCACTGTGGAAATTAAGTTATCCAAAACAGTACTGCAATTGTCAGAAAGTTGACAGAAAATTACTGTTATGTAACGGTTACTAGAACACCTGTGAAGTGGAGTGATACATATCCAGTGACATTGGAGTGCAATTATCACGGATTGTAGCAACTCCTGCAATCCATATTATCCAATCAAATTGCTCTGTTGGAACTAATTGTTGTATAAGGAATGACATGACAAATAACTGTCAAGCTAATTTACACTGACGTGAGCTTCTGTTTTCCGAAGAATTGTCTGTCGGTGTGTTGTCACCATAGAGTATGTATGGGGGGGAGACTGCAGCAGGCTTAGACCAAAAATTACGTTTTAATTTGGAATGCTCTGATACAGTTGGTCTAATGGAAATTATACATGATGAATATTGGGCGTAAATCACTCCATTTCATTCTGTTTGGTTTTGTTCTGTTGACAAGTTGGTTTTAAATAAAAAGGTTTTGTAACTTCAGCTTCATTCAGTCAATGTAAGAAAGTCTTTTTATATTTATTTTATTAACTATATAATATTTCCTTTAATGATTTAATGCAGGCCGACTGGTAGCTCAGACCAGTTTAATAAGATTATTATTATTATTATTGTTATTATGCTGTGCTGGATTTGACCACTACAATTTCAAATAATGTTATAAATCCGTTACTCTTTTTTTAGGGGAAAAATAAATCCGTTACTCTTTTCCAGTGTAAGGTGGTGAATTCTGACAGCTACTGTCCACTGTAAAACTGTGAGAACTTGAAACTTAATGAATATTTGTTGACAGTGAGCAAAGAGGCAGACAACCCTGCCAAGTATTTCTCCCTTGTCTTTAAAAATACTCCACTTTAATTATTTAGTCTACACATGCTCATGAAAAATCTACCTAAACCTGACCTTAAACAAGTCAGACCATACATGGAGGAGCCACCCCATTCAGAACGGGACGTACTGTACATCAGATAGTTTAGTAGAAATAAATTACAGCATATTTCTGTTGTTAAATCAAAATGCCATAAAGTGCCTTTTCACACTTACAGGATATTTTTCTCCAATTCTACAAAAAAAAAAAAAACAACTTATATTGAAGACATTGTCAAAACATTGTAAAAAAAAATGAGAATTCTTTGCAATAGGTTTGACAAAGGTGATGCCATCACATCCAGGTTTGGTAAAGTTTGTTTTGTTTGTGTGTTAAGGCACATTAGCTTCTGCTATTGAATACAAAAATGGGCAGCTATAATTTAAAAATTTCTTATGATACTCCTGGTGGGCATCTGTAGCTGAAGGAGGACTTGAGATGAGAATATTCAAAGAGGTTTTGATATGAAAACAGCCAAGTAAACAGCCTGAAGCTGAAAAAGGAAATCATGATGGTTTTAAAAACTTTAAAAAAAAAAAACAACTAACCCAACAGAAACTGCTCTGTCATCCACGTTATACCATCAAAGATGGATGGGAAACTTAAAGATGGGAGAAGAAAACGTACATATTAGGCCATCTGAGTAAAGCCTATCTGATTTTTTTTCTTTTTCCACAGGAATTTGAGTATTAGGAGCAGATACCAAAACAAAAATTCAGGAAACCACAACCCTGTGGCTTTGTGAGGCAAGGCAAGTTTATTTGTACAGGACATTTCATGTACAAGACTATTCAAGGTGCTTTACATAAAGCACTGAAGCATTACAGCAACTTGTAAAAGCAATACATAAAAGAATTCAAAAGCAAACTAAAAAATAAGGAGAAACAGAAACAAGCTAAAACAGAATAAGAGATAAAGGGCAAAAAATAAATGTTGCAGTGCACTGTGAAAGATTAACAATTGTTCTACTGAAAGGCCGTGGCAAATAGGAAAGTTTTTAACCTTGATTTAAAGCAGCTGAGAGTTTCAGCAGCCCTGATGCTTTCTGGGAGTTTGTTCCACATGTGAGGAGCATCAAAACTGAACGCTGCCTCGCCATGTTTGGTTACTAAGGCCTGTACGTACTCTGCAAGAACACAGAAATTTGTTCTTTTTCTTGAGGTGGAAAAAACAGGAACAAAGTTTTTTTTCTGGCCAGGACATTTCATACTTCACGAGAAACTCGAGTGCAGAACTCGTGGGAAATTCTAATTTTTGACCAATCACACAATAGCTGTCAGACACCACACAAGAAAAAAAGTTCTGCCTAGATGGTGTGTCAAGAACAAGCAGCACGAACTCACAAATCAGAGCTGCAAGAAAAAAAAACAAAACAAAACACCATTTTGTTCTTGCAGTCCTGGGAAAGAGAACAAATTTCTTTGTCCTTGCAGAGTATGTAAAGGCCTTAACCCTTTAACTGCCCTAGGTGCCATGTGGAGCCTGGGGAAATGCAACTCAAGCCCCCACCCCCACCCCTCCCCCCAGTGGCCAAGAGTGGTAAAAAATGTGTCAATAAAATAGTTCAGATTTCCAAGGCTATAACTTGAAAGTTACAGTTAGGCCCAAAAATATTTGGACAGTGACACAAGTTTTGTTATTTTAGCTGTTTACGAAAACATATTCAGGATGCAATTATATAATCAATATGGGCTTAAAGTGCAGACTCTCAGCTGTAATTTGAGAGTATTCACATCCAAATTGGAGCAAGGGTTTAGGAATTACAGCTCTTTAATACATAGCCGCCTCTTTTTCAAGGAACCAAAAGTAATTGGACAATTGACTCAGAAGGCTGCAAAAAAAAAATAAAAATAACAAGGCTGCATGGGCTCTTCCCTCGTTAACCTGTCATCAATTAAGCAGTTAAAAGGTCTGGAGTTGATTCCAGGTGTGGCGTTTGCATTTGGAAGCTGTTGCTGTGAACACACAACATGCGGTCAAAGGAGCTCTCAATGGAGGTGAAACAGACCATCCTGAGGCTGAAAAAAAAGAAGAAATCCATCAGAGACATAGCAGAAATGTTAGGAGTGGCCAAATCAACAGTATGGTACATTCTGAGAAAAAATGAGTGCACTGGTGAGCTTGGGAACTCAAAAAGGCCTGGACGTCCACGGAAGACAAGTGGTGGATGATCACAGAATCCTTTCCATGGTGAAGAACAACCCCTTCACAACAGCCACTCAAGTGAAGAACACTCTCCAGGAAGTAGGTGTATCAGTATCTAAGTCTACCATAAAGAGAAGACTTCATGAGAGTAAATACAAAGGATTCACCACAAGGTGCAAACCATGAATCAGCCTCAAAAATAGAAAGGCCAGAATTGACTTTGCCAAAAAACACCTGAAGAAGCCAGCCCAGTTCTGGAACAGCATTCTTTGGACAGATGAGACTAAGATCAACCTGTACCAGAATGATGGGAAGAAGAAAGTTTGGAGAAGAATTGGAACAGCTCATGATCCAAAACACTACATCTTCTGTAAAGCATGGTGGAGGCAGTGTGATGGCATGGGCATGCATGGCTTCCAATGGCACTGGGTCACTTGTGTTTATTGATGAAGTGACAAAAGACAGAAGCAGCCGGATGAATTCTGAAGTGTACAGGGATATACTTTCTGCTCAGATTCATCCAAATGCAGCAAAGTTGATTGGACGGCGCTTCACCAATGATCCAAAACATACTGCAGAAGCAACCCAGGAGTTTTTTAAAGCAACGAAGTGGAATATTCTGCAATGGCCGAGTCAATCACCAGATCTCTACCCAATCGAGCATGCATTTCACTTGCTCAAGACAAAACTTAAGGCAGAAAGACCCACAAACAAGCAACAACTGAAGACAGCTGCAGTAAAGGCCTGGCAAAGCATCACAAAGGAGGAAACCCAGCGTTTGGTGATGTACATGGGTTCCAGACTTCAGGCAGTCATTGCCTGCAAAGGATTCTCAACAAAATATTGAAAAGTAACATTTTACTTAGGGTTATGTTTATTTGTCCAATTACTTTTGAGCCCCTGAAATGAGGAGCGTTTGTATAAAAATAGCTACAATTCCTACATGTTTAATCATATATTTTTGTTCAGCCCCTTGAATTAAACCTTAAAGTCTGCACTTCAATTCCGTTGTAGTTGTTTCATTTCAAATCCAATGTGGTGGCATGCAGAGCCCAAATCATGAAGATTGTGTCACTGTCCAAATATTTCTGGGCCTAACTGTACAAGAGATAATGGCTTACTGTCAATTAGAAAGATGTAGAATATGATCCAAAGTTTCAGATAGGAATAAATTTATGCATCTAATTTGCATAATGTCGCAGCAGCTATATAAATTACATAAAGCATGGTCCGTTTTTTTTTTACGCCAATTTGTCTACAGGGGTATGTTTTTATCTAATCTTCAAAGTATATGAACCAGAAAATCAATAAAATGTCAAAAAAACATATTTCTCTCTTACCTGTTACCGGGAGGGGGGCCCATGTGACGGGTCCGTTTTCGTCCATCGTAGCCCATGTTTGTGTGTTTGCTCAGCCATTTACACCATGTACCACATCTACAAACTCTTATGATTACCCCACGTGAATTTCGTTTGTATTACGTGGCTATTTTTTCTGTTTGGTGCATTATTCCTGTGGGAATCCATGCCGCCCGTGGGTGCCGCCATCTTGGTACTGGGAGCTCAGTTTTTTGTTACATCAAGGTCGATGTAACACGTTTACTTAGTAATTTACACTCGTGTACCACATCTACAAACTCTTATGATTATCCCACGTGAATTTTGTTTGTATTACGTGGCTATTTTTCCCGTTTCATGCAGTTTCCATCATCATCACTGTTGCGATGACCAAACACGGCGGCATCTGCATTGGTGTGTGAGCTCAAAGCGGAAAAAGGAAGAATAATAATGAGGATTTCTCCTTCTTTGCTATATTCTATGTCAGCCATGATTCCTTCGGCGCGTGTCTGCCACCTTCTAAACTGTCAGATCAATAGAGATTAGTGCAAATTCTCAGTATAGCCGGGGGACGTCAATAAGTTGACGCGTGCAGTTGCTGCGATGTGCCACTGGGGGCGCCTGACCCGTCCATTTAATCTGGGCATTTAAAGGGTTAAGTCTGGGCACAGATAGTTGTGAGGGTCCACTTTGGTGTCATTAGCTCTCATTCAGTGAACCTTTCTGATTTTCCTACGTATGGATGTGAAGCCCAAGTGGAGCTCGGATGACCACCACCCGTCCTTATCTACAACCGCTTTAATAACAGCGGGGGTAGATGTGTCCCCGTAAGCTTTCACAGCTATTCGCCAGGCTAGCTAGCTTCGCTGAGCAATCATGATTTTTATTGTTCCCAGGTTCATTAATTCATATGCCATCATGTTTCACAGTTATACGTAGGTGGTTTTTTTGGGGGGGGGGGGGGGGTTGGGTGGGTGGGGGGTATTGTTGCTGTCTGTCACAAACCTTGTATCTCCAAAACAGACATTCATCAAAAATGATTTAGCAGTTACGAAATTTATTCACGTGGCTTTTCTAATGCTTAGCATTAGTTTGATAGTAGAAAAAACATCCAAAGACATAAAAGGTGACCAGCAGAATTAGTTCATACAAAAAACTATACCGTGTGTAACCCAGGTACAGATTGTGTACCATTTTTATTCATGTCATTTCAGAATTATTTTTTTCTTTAAAAAGTCTAATAAACAGATAAATAAATAAATGGATGCATAAATAGATAAATGACCCTTTAGAAATAAATAGTTCTCATTTGTGTTGTTAATCTATTGATATTAATAATTTTATTTGCACTTTTATTTATTTAAAACAAAAATTCATATAAAATTCACATAGTGAGGCTAAGCTCCGCCCTTTTGCGGACCTTCCATTGCTGGAGTCTGGAGGGAAGAGAGAGGATGAACGTTGGCGGCAGAAGGCCAGAGTGCTCTGAGAGAATGATCAGAGCTTATGGAACAACTGAGGAGAGGAGGGATTCTGTGACCAGCTGACTGTGAGAGGCTGAGAGATCCACATTGGTGAGTTAGCTTGTAGGCCTGCATGGCTAGTTAGCTTTGTGGTTTCAGAGACACGCCATGACTGTGCATTAGCTTGCTAACTGGTGGCTTGAGAGTCTGCTGTTACTGTTATATGCCTTTAGCCTTGCGTTCACAGACAAAGGGGTACTGTGTATTAATTTTCTATATGTTGATGTCACATTTATTTTTGTTTTTTGAACTTTTGGTTATTTTAGTTTTGTTTGAATGTGCACCATAGCTGTAATGCACTTCCAGTGCTAAAACAAAATATTTTAATTGCTCAAAAGGAATGTGGAGCCTTAATTTTAAAGTGCCAAATGTGATGCATGTAAAACCTGTTTATGAATGCAAAATGTCAATTCATGGTTAAACTGAATTACACAAAAAAGAAAATCAATCATAGTTCATGGTTAATGTTAAAAATCTATAAAAAGGGTTAAAAACTCTACAATATTGAATGTACAAGATACAGAGAAATTCATTATTATTTTGTAATGACAGTGTTACTGTTCATTTGAGATTCTTGATATATTTATATGGCCATAACATGAGTATGTGTGAGGATCTCTATGGTAATAGCTTGCTTCATACAGGCTAGGTTTTTTTAAAGAGGCCTGAACACGGTGACAGAGACTGGGACCTGATTTCTCCTCGACGGGGGAGATGGCGAGCTACCCTTGAGACGACCACCTCCTTCTCCCTTGGAGGTTTTGGCCCAAGATGCAATTGGAGGAAGATCCCATCCACCTCTTCATCCCCACCAGTGCACCAGTGGACTAGGATTGCAATTGACTAAGTGACTTGACGAAAAGAGCTCTAAAGGTGTGTTCACACCAAACGCGAATGAGTGTCGCAAATCCATACAAAGTGAATGGGAAGACGCGAGTATGCACAAATTTGCGTAGTTGCGTGTTTGCGCTAACTAGCTAGGTGTTGCTAGCTTTGAGATTCTGCTGTCACCATTGCAGAGTAAACTAGTTAGAAAATGAAACTCACTCACCGGGAGACAGGAGGACTGGGAACTCTTCAGCTGAATCGGGATTTTGGAGTTATTTACCCACGGTTTCCGGCCACAGACGTCCTAGCAAGCTAGCCATCTAGCAACGTAAACACTCATCATCTGTGAAGTTTTGGAGGCTTGAGACGACATTTTCAGGTGAGCCCCCGGTAAGATAATGTAAGCCTAAGCATGACGTTATTTGGGGAATTTCCACAGCAGGTTGAACACAGCTGCAGAAGTTTTAAAGACAACTTCGCCTGTCTGCATCTCACTATTCATGGCTGCTGGCGTGTTTACATTGATTTATAATATAATCGTGCCGCACGAAAAATTCGCCTGTTCGCATTTGATGTGAACGCGCCTTAACTGAACACCTGACCTTGACTTATGACAGAAAATGACTAATTGAAAAAACAGACCAAAAAAAACCCAAAACTGTGAACAGACTTTTAATTTATTTTGAATAAATTTTAATAATTTATTTATTAATTTATTTTACTTAATTTTATTAGACTGGTTTAGAATGAGTTATTCATGCCTGTAAATATTTACTTTGAAATGTTCATGTTCTTTATTATTTAACTGAATACATATTTATGTTCAACTACCTGGTGACTCCAGTTATTGTCTGCACATCTAATCTTTCACCCCTCCTACGAGCCTAGACACTGGTCCATTACTGAAGTACATTATCTGTCCCACAAACGGCTTGTACGTGGTTTTACGGTTTCGCTCTATGTATATATTGTACTCACCTCACTACACATACAGTATGTGGTTCCAGCTGCTTTATTAATCCACAGTTGATAATATATCTGACGTCCCAGAGTCATTCCAGTTTATTTTCAAGTGTTTTTGCTGGGATGGCCCACATAGACTGGCATGCTAGATGAGTTAGCTTAGCTTATGGCGTGTTGCTGTCCTTGACTCTTATCCACCCCATCCAATGTTCATCAACCAGTCTAATCATTTTTCAATACGTGTGCATATAGCACATTCCTAGATGTTGTTTTTGCTTATTTAAGTTGACAGTATTCTGCTCTGACAGTGACAGCTCTCTCACCAACTACAGTTAGCAGGGTAAGCTATTGACTTCTCATGCTCATTTCTGTTCTTATTGAACCCCGAGGACTGGTCATATCCTACTAACCACTCAAACCACACACCCCTGCCCCTGATTATGCTTTACTTGGGCTTTTATGTTCTCAAACCCAGACAATTAGTTAGCTCAGGTGATGTCAGAAAATCAGAACTATCTGGTTAATGTTAGCCTCAACCACAGGGGCTGACAAGCATTTAAAGAAATATGCACTGAAATGGGTTGCTGAGAACAAGTGTGTTTAACCTGTGTAGAAAATTGTGTATTTAAACCCTCAGATATTTTTACCAAAGGCCTCTGGGAACTGTTTCAACATGTGGAAAAAGGGTAAAACATTTCCCCATTAAATAGGAGTAAAATCACAATAGGTGGGACAAAAATACCGTCACACCAGTAATTTTGATAAGTGAAAAGCCAATTGTTTTGCATTGGCATGGAATTTTTTTTTCCCCCATTCAAGAAAAATTAAAGGCTGGAGCCGTAAAACCTATGATTGCCACTGTCACTCCCTTCTGCACCTTCAGAACAACGGCTGGACTGGAAATCATCCCGCAAATCCAACCAGCCCCCGTGTTTGTTTTTGAAGGGACACAGGTGCCAGAATGCAATCCGATCCCTGCCAGACTTGATATCAGTAATAGATTGCAACAATAGGTGACACAAGACAGCGAAATAGCAGCATTATGTTTGTCCTTGTCACATCCCATTCATCTTGATGGTGCTGACTGGGTAACAGCCTTTTTCACATGTCTGGTTTGGTCTTCGTTGCCTTGCCAGGGGCGGCCAGTGCACCATCAAAGCAGGTGGGTACTCTCCCCATCAAGGTCTGAATGACAAGCTTTGGAATGCTGAGGACACTGTTTTTGGCCCAAATTATAGTATATGGTAATTCAAACTGCACTGGTTGTCAGCGGACAAGAAAGATTATGGATTTAACTGGAGAGCATGTCTGTGGTATAATTTTGTCAATGAAAACGAATCAAGAGCTCATTCAGTTTAACTGCTTATTCTAGTGTGTTATCCAAGAGATAGAAACAAAATTTTAAATATCTAAATGTGCAACGTTGAACGATCCAGTTTCATTTCCCTTGGTTGATTCAGAGTTCATATGTCTTAATTTTTCAATTTAAAAAGGAAATAAACATATAAACCTAATTAAATCCAGTAAAAAAAAAAATCACTCAGTAAGACAAATTACTAGATATTTCTAACATGATTTCTTTCAAAAACAAACAAGCAGCAAATATGAGTAGACTGTGTAAATCTTGAACAATTACCCTGAAAAGTAGCTAAAAGCAGTTTTTCAGATTTATTTATCCTCTCCCTCAGTGATCAGAGTGTGGGTCACTGTTTTTTTTGTAAACCACTGGACTTTACGCCGTGAGACCAGCATGTGACAGTCACCGGGCTGGAGAACCTGTCTGTTGAGAAGCGCACACACCGAACACCAGACCTCACAATGAAGGCTTTTATATCCATCATCATCTAATTTGATCATTTCATTATTTCTCAAGTCATTCACTGTCATTCTTTTAACAGAATGATTCAAAACACAAGTACTGAAACAGTTTTGTTTTGGTTAAAATACAACAATTTCACATTCAGCAGAGCAGGGAACATTAAAGGAACCTCAGGTGCAGGATCTGTGGGAGGAACGGTCACTCTTCCACAGTTTTACGGAGGAGTACAGTGCCATCCCGGCTGGGTCATACCAAAGACCATATAAAAATGGTACTTTCTGCCTTCCAGCTTGGTGCTCAGCATAATAGAAAAGGGAGAGGATAATTAACGCACAGGGCTACCAGAGAACTGACCTCCCACTGTAGCTTTCACTACTTACAGTAGCTGTATGGCCTAGGGTCAGAGAAACGGACATAGGCACCGCCCCATACACCATATGGTGTCCCACATGCTGTGGACAGCACCACGGGTGTCCCGTGAACTGAAGGAATTTTTGCAGCTCTGCCTTTTAGACAGAGTCTACAACTCTTTTATTCTTTTAGTAACCCCCAATCTTATCCTTTTGTTGTATTCTTTATAATAATAATAATAATAATAATAATAATAATAAGTTTATTTATAGAGCACTTTTCACAGAGTCACAAAGTGCTTAACATGGTAAAAAACAAAGTAAATCACAGGCACATAAAACAGTAAAAAAAAAACAAACAAAGTAGACAGTAAAAGCACATAAAAATACAACCAACACATAGTTAATTAAAAAGCCAGGCTAAAAAGGTGGGTCTTTAGTTGCTTCTTAAAAACACCAATGGAAGGTGCAGATCTAAGTTCAAAAGGTAAGGAGTTCCACAGTCTGGGAGCAACAGCAGCAAAGGCTCTATCGCCTTTGGTTCTGAGCCTAGTGCTAGGGACTACCAATAGATTCTTATGAGAAGACCCGAGAGACCTGCTGGGCTGGTGTAGAAAGAGCAGGTCACTAATATAAAAAGGCACCTCTTCATGAATGGCTTTGTAAGTAAGAACAAGAACTTTAAAATCAATTCTATAATTTACAGGAAGCCAATGCAAGGAGGCCAAAACAGGAGTGATATGACAGAATCTACTGGACCTAGTTAGTAATCTTGCAGCAGCGTTCTGGACTAACTGTAGGCAGTGTAAAGAGGATTTGCTAAGACATGTGAAAAGAGCATTACAGTAGTCCAAACGTGAAGAAACAAAGGCATGAATAATGATTTCTAACTGACTATAGGAAACCAATGACCTAATTTTGGATATATTCCAAAGGTGGAAAAAACAACTCCGGGTCAGAGATTTGACATGCTGATCAAAACTCATCGACTGATCGAAAATGACACCAAGATTTTTTAGATTAGACCGTACGTTAGAGCTTAATGGACCAATGCTATTAACCAACTTAGGAATTAGATTATCAGGTGCTACAATAAGGACTTCACTTTTATCAGCATTAAGTTGCAAGAAGTTACTAGACATCCAGTCCTTAATTGCAGACAGACAATCATGAATAATTTTTAAATTGTCAACATGGTCAGGCTTAAAAGAGAAAAGTAGCTGTAAATCGTCAGTGTAGCAGTGATAAGACACACCTTTAAATTTGCTTATGATAGAACCAAGTGGCAGCATATATAGGGCAAATAAAAGTGGACCCAGAATAGAACCCTGAGGTACCCCACAGGTTAAAGGAGCAGAGTCAGATGAATAAGAGCCAACAGTCACGGAAAAACTCCTACCAGAAAGGTAGGAGAAAAACCAATCCAGAGCTTTTCCAGAAATACCTACCCAATCTCTAAGCCTTTGTAACAAAATACAATGATCAATAGTATCAAGTGCTGCAGTAAGATCTAATAACACTAAAACAGAGCATTTGCCAGAGTCTGGTGACATTAAAATATCATTTGACACCCTGAGAAAAGCGGTCTCTGTCGAGTGTTTCTGACGAAAACCTGACTGAAATTTGTCGAAAATATTGTGTTCAATCAGAATGTCAGTGAGCTGCTTGGCAACAACTTTTTCTAAAAGCTTAGAAATAAAAGGAAGCTTAGAAATTGGCCTGAAGTTTTTAAAAACAGATGGATCAAGGTTAGGCTTTTTTAAAAGTGGCTGCACAACTGCATGTTTAAAATACGAGGGTACACAACCAGATTCAAGTGATCTATTAATGATATTAACCAAAGATGTACCCACTGAGCCAATTACCTCTTTTAACATTGAGGAAGGCAAAATATCTAAAACGCAGGAGGAGGATTTCATGGAACTCACCAACACTAACAAACCCTCAAAAGAAATTGGGGTAAAATCACTTAAAAAGGCCTGTCTGTTAGGATGATCAAGGATTAGGGGAAAGGAATGAGCAAAACCAGCCCTAACAGCAGTGACCTTGTCAACAAAAAAGGAAAGAAACTTGTTACAGTCATTAATTGAATAAACAGGGGGAGCAGAACTAACAGGATTAACTATACTGTCTATTGTGCTGAAGAGGATCTCTGGATTGTTACTATTGGAGGAGATGATGTTGGAAAAATAAGAAGTTCTTGCCATTTTAATCATATTGTTAAATTCAATTAACAGTTCCTTAAGGTACAATCGATGCACCTCAAGTATAGTCGACTTCCACAGTCTTTCCACCCTCCGACATTTATGTCTAAAACAACAGAGATCATCATTTAACCAGGGGGATAAATTAACAGCACAGACAGTCCTGGTTTTAAAGGGAGCAACTACATCTAAGATGCTTGAACAGTGTGAGTTAAAAGAGCAGACTAAGCTCTCAGTGTCGTCATCAGAGGATTAAACCACACTGCTGTCAAAGGCAGCAGAAAATTTCACAGCTGAAAACTGGTCAATGACACAAGAGCATTTTACCCGCTTGCCAGTGTAACAGACTGATTTAACTGATAAATTAAAAAGAACACAAAAATGGTCTGACACAAGAAGCTCCTTAGTCTGAACATTATTCACATTAAGACCAAGTGTAAAAACAAGATCAAGTGTATTTCCTTTTATATGTGTAGGGCCAGATAGACACTTTATAGTACTATTTACTATAGCACTCTCTAACGGTTGGTTAGATGTGACTTTCAGTTTCCTCCTGTACTGTCTATCGTGTTTGCACAACTTGGTACATCAATGTACAAGTTGCTTTTTAAATTAATTGCCCCTTGAGAGATAAATAAAGTTGTTTGAACTGAATTGAATTGAATTTGGAACTCATGGACAAAGACTGACATAACCTCTGAACTGCTCTCATCCATGTGTAATTATGATTATGTCTCCCCAGGGTAAGCAGGGCTGTGGACAAGGAGGCTAAAAATGCTCCTTTTAAGCTGTTTAGTTTTAATGGCCCATAAAAGCATTTCCACTTTGTGAACGAGCATGCACTGTTCTCAGCACAAAACGGATTTTTCCTCTCATTTCAACGCTGTCTTATCAGAATGTTGCCTTGGATCTCATGCCACTGTTTATTAAAGGGAATGACAGCAAAGGCAGCGATTGGTTTATTTCAGGTTACACCCCAAACACATCTCTGAATAATTAAGAGCAAAATTCTTTTCACAAAAATTAATTTTGCGCTGCTGTAATAGCGAAATGGATTTGAAAAATGCCCATACATGCACTGTGCTCCAAAGACAATTGACTGTTGAAGAGACTGTCATAATACAGCCCCAAGAATCCCCTACGGCCCAAAAACTGTAGTAACGTGCGTACACCAGCCATGAAATTGGCATGGGGCTGCGTACATTTCCACGGCCATTTCAATCTGGATACATCTGAAATTTTGTGTTGAAAAGAGCGTTCACCACATTTTTGCATTCAGGCACCTTTGCACATGATGTCCCAGGCAAACTGCATTTAGTCAAACATTTTTTTCATTTATCCCAACTTCAGCCTGTGGTATAACCGATGAAGGCAGAGACTCCTCTGTCTGGGTCCCACTTTTTCTAACCTCAGTAATGACTGTGATTATATCAGTAATATTATATTATATAGGTGCAGATATAAATTATAACTTTCTGCTGGAGATCAGCCGGTGAAACAAAAGCTGTTGAGCAGCACTGATCTCCTCCTAAATGTGGTTCTTTTGCATTTAATGGCATTTTTGAGAGTGCCACACAACACTATTATTTTTCACTTTTTATAACATTGTCAATTTCCACTTAGAACAACTTTCTTTTTCTGTCAGATTCATCAACAAACGATTGATTGTATGCTGAGACTGACCAGATACGCATGGTTATATAGATGCCATGTGGGTCCTGTGCACCGATTTCCATGCACTTTTGATTAATGAGAGCTAATATCTTCAAAAATCTTGAAATGCAACAAAACTATTTCTTGGAGTATTGTGAAAAGGTTTGAAGGAAGTTATGCTTTGTTTTGATTTAGGTCTTAATTGAATAAACAAGTTCAAGCCAAGTACAACAATTCCAATTAAATTTTAATGAATGTTAATGTATTTTCACTTTCAAATTCAGACACATGCATCACCAGACCAACAGGGGGTCTCGTCCTCTACTCCGCACCTCGTCCAAAATTAGAGAGCGGAGTGGATTTCACCCGAGTGCCCTGTGGAGGGTTAAAAGAGGACTGACTGGCACGCGCACAAATCTCATCTGCCCTTGCTCACTGGAAAAAGTGTGCGGTTGCCGGGCAACAAAACAAACTCGGGAGCGTGGACCTCCAGGACACCTTGTACCTTCACAATGGCCCAAGTTGTTGCAAATCATTCCGAGCGCATAATCACTCATGCACACAAACAGCCGCACAAACGCACCGTAGTTTGTGTGGTTTGTGCACTCTGTGTGTGCGTGACCTTGGTGTGCTCCTGCTCCTGTTCCCGCAAGGCTTATATTCTTTCAGTCCTTGGTGCTGTGGCAGCCCAATTGTCATAAAAGCCACAAGGACAAGCGCACAAGACGCTCAGGCTGCATCTTTTCCATCAGCAAGTCCTGGGGAAAAAAAGAAATCCTGTGCAGCCCTAAATATGAACTCCATCTTGAAATGTACAAACCTTCAAAGGACAGCCTTGAAGCGACTCAATGTGGAACGCGCTAAATCAGAAATGCAAAACTTTCACGTAAAAATTTGGAAATGGATTGCTTGGCCTTCCTGCTGGTTTGCAGCTTGGCTCTGCAGCAGTGGGTGAAATCCAGTGACAGTTTGTCTTGTGCAAGCCTCAGCTGCTGCAGCTTGAACCTTGGTTTACTGTATGAGAGCAGTTGCGGGCAGCGAGGGGGAGGCCGCCGAAGGACTCCCATCATGCCTTCAGCTTACCAGACAAATGTCCACAGCAAAGAGCATCAGCCCAAATACCCGCGACAGCACCATCAATATTTGCCCAGTATTGATCTCCGTCACCTCGGCTTCTCTTGGTGAAATAAACAACCAGCCTGGCTTCCCTCCTTGTAAATGGCAGGGCTTTTCTACGGTTAGATGTAAATTTTGTGTTGGATTTCTGTTTGGTCATCTCCCTCTGTTGAATGAATGCTGGAAAGATTTAGTGACTCTATGAAAGAGACACTACAGTAAAAGATATATGGAGCATCTCGCCGCCCTCCCACTTCACCTCCTTAGTTCAGGCAACTTCTGTTACACAAACAGCCATGTTAGGAATTAGAAAATTCTAACTGGAGTCACGTAAGGAGGGTGAAACAGCAGTTAGAAGAACAAACTAATCCATTCACATTAGTGCAGATTTTTTCCTCATTGTCTTATCTCCTTTTCTAAATTTGTGACTTTAATAAAGTGAGGATTTTCTTATGCATATTTTTTATACTTTTATTTGCACTTTTTTGTTTTCTTTTTTCTTTTTCTTGTTCTGCTTTTTTTTTTTTAAATCTTACAGGAACATTTTGTCAACTACAACAGTACTGCAGGCCAAATTCAAAGCTGTGGACAGGATGGGGTCTTCCCCATCCACCAGCTAGCAGGGCCCGTCTGTGTGCAGCTTGAATGCTCTCCTCACGCTTGCGTGGGTTTACCCCTGCCGCTCTGGTTTCCTCCCACAGTCCAGAAAAACATGCAACTTAGGTTAATTGGAGACTCTAAAGTGGACCTAGGTGTGAATGCGTGTGTAAATGGTGAAGGGATTGGTGCTGCACCATTTTTTTTTTTTTAGGTCAGGTAGAAATGAGCTTTGGTCCTGTTCTTTAATGCGTTTCCGTGACTGCAGGAAAACCATGTTTTCTCCTGCAAAAGCTTACCTCTCTTATCTAGCATCACAGAGTGTCAAAACACGATCAGCTATGGTTCTAGAGGTCAAAGCAGTCTAGCTGACCCAAAACAAAAATAAACTTGTCCTGGAGAGACTGTGAACTTTGAAAATAGGAACATCTGGGCTGTAACATTGTTATTGGAGAAGCCAGTTTATCAGCTTAAATGATTAGTCCGTCTCTGGTGACACCTCATGGTTATTTCTATGGTTTGTTCCATAAATTATAAATATCTCCTTCAAAGCCACAAGAAGTAAGTGGTTACAGGACGCACTGCTGCAAGTGGCACCGGAGCCGCAGATCGCGGAGGCCCGCCTTTGTTATTCAACAGCTGACAGGGTCCGGCAGGTGGCACATGGCGTTGCGGGCTGCGTGTGTGCACGCATGGTTAAAAATACCGTGACCCTGACACCAGTCCCAGTGCTCCTCACATAGCAGAGATAGTCGGTGGAGTGCCCAGCTGCACCGCCTCCATTCCGTCAAATGCCAGGCTTTGTACACAACATTCACGCTTGTTTGGGAGCGAAGTTCAAATTTCACAAGGAAAGCCTCCCAACCAGCCAACGCGCCAATTAACCTGCAGTCACATCTGTTCAATCGAAGTGGAATTATACAGCATGCAGCGGGGATTTTCTGAGAAAACTCAGGGCAGAGTTGAATTTAAGAAGGGCCATTTTTTAATCTATGAGAGCCAAGTCAAATTCTTCACATCATATTTGATTTTCAAGCTGAATACTCAACTTTATTTCTTCTTTACAAGATGCTCCTCTTGATTCTCATTCTGTAGAAAGGAGGGGAAAAGGGCAGACTTCGATAAAACCCCATCACTGACTTGCCTGGATTACAGAAGCGAAGGTGCAAACTGTTACGTAGTTCCTGTTCACCATTTATTTATATATATATACTGTATATATATATATATATATATTTATTTTTTTAAGCCACTATTTAGCAGCTTTCTGGTTAGAGTGCATTGAAATGAAAAGACTGACACCTACTCTTAAAACTGCTATCAAACTTCAGTTTTCTTCATATCCAGCACACATCTTAGGTGTTTCAACAAGACGCCCACTTTCCACACGTGTGAAACAAATTATCGCTGCTCAGCTTAGGTACATGCAACACATCTGGAGACTGGATCCTATATACTGTACATTGTAAACAATGGAGGCAACAGACAAATTTGAGGACATTTGAGGCTGCAGGTTTAGTTTAAAAATGGCACAAAGGCTTAGAATTAGAGAGTACATTAAAAAGGAACTTCGTAATCTTACATGTGCAGATAATTAAACATGGGCACCTTCTAAAAGACTTTTGGTCCGTTTCATGTTTCAGACGTTCTGAACATAAAAGAAAAATCTAAACCAACTGCATCCATCTAGAGTCATCACATCCAGCCAGAGCTTTCCACACATTCGATTTTATCAACAATCAGATAAGTGAAGATAAATGAGTAGCACTGTTAGCATGGGAAATGAAGTCGATTTATTGACGTGATTTATTGATTTGGTAGCGCTAATACGTGTTCTGGAGCTTAAGTCGTGAGCTGGTCAGATGAGAATCGGCCTGATCGATACTGATGCACTTCTGTGTTGAGAAAGGCCCAAGGAACATTGGTACAGGCTGTAAACGTGACACACGACTAACACCTGAACACACGACAGCCTGAGTAAATCTCCTCCTCAGGTCAGCAATTGATCCGCAATAAAAGGCAAGAAAGGCTGAAAGATCCTCAGAGAAAAAAACAGTGAGGGTTCCTCTCTGGCGTTATAGGTTTAATGCATCTGGTTCACCACAAGGTTCTAATAGTTCACCTCTAGAACATACAACCAAAAAGGAGACATGTGATAGGAAGGTGGAATCTGCACACAACACAACGTGACCTCACTTTGGTTTCATAACTGGCCTCGTAAATAACTTTGGTATCTTTCCCAGGAGGTTTTTTTTTTTTAAATTTCAGAACACATTTAAACACGTAGAAGGCCAACTTATAGGTGAGAGAGAACGACAACGAGCTATCACACAAAACAAGTCGAGGCAGAACATGGTGGGACACTGCAGGAACGGTGGTGTGGAAGCCTGACGAGGGACTGAAGCACTTGAAGTAAGGACCGTCTACACCAAGCACGATACAGATAACTATAACTGTGAAATTACAGTTTTAATAAAAATCAGTCTAACGTGGGCGGCAGGCAGAGTCCACATTTATGTTGATGGTTGTAGTCTGGTCGCTGCTATCTACTTGAGTTAGAACGATTTTTAAAACTGTATTTTCATACTTGTTGTCTGTATTGTACTTGGTGTGGACGGCAATTTACTCTCACCAAAACCAGAACAGATCTATACCAGCCACAAGCATAGGGTCAGTGGCCGATTACATTTACTCAAGTACCGTACTCCAGGAACTTTGTTCCCCACAAAATTGCACTATAGTAAGTAGTTTTATTGTAGGATACTTCTTGCTCTTACTTGAGCACATTTATAAAGAAAATCCCGTAGTTAAGTACATTTGGTTGTACTCTTTGAGCTGCTTTGATTTACCCAGTTTAAACGGATGGTAAGTTGTGTTTTTCAGGACATTCATCTATTTCTCCTTATACTTTAGCCATATGTTCACTAGTGATGGAGAAAATAACCGTTTTTATTTCGATGCATCGTGATGCAGCCGTGAATGATTCTGAATCAATGCACAAATCTCAAGATTCTGATTCTTAAATATTAATTAATAATATAATGAATTTTGATGGAATGGGGAAAAAAAAAGCAGAATGAAAAACGCAGAAGCGTACCGGCCGGACAGTTTATGGCGACACACAAAACAGAGGTGCATGGGGCGGCAGCCAATAAACAGCACAGGCTCCTCCAGGTGTTCAAATCAGTTTGCTGGAGTACTGCTGTCATACTATGTGGACATATGGACTGTAGACTACATTCAATGCATGTGCATGAAATGCGGCCATGTAGCAGACAGCCCCAGTGGGTCACAGTGAAGTGGGACACCTGACCTAATCTCTGTATAGACCCAAACATGGAACCACCGAAGACAGCAAGTAGGAATGCTTCTGTTTTTCATGAGAAACTAATATGTGTGTGTTAGAACAAGGTGGGTGATTAATTTTCACAAGGGGCCACATAAGAAATTGGGACTGTTGTGGAGGGCCTACACCAATAAATAAGCTGAACTCAGTTCTGCTTAATTATTATTTTATCACTCTATAAAAGGCTTTAAATTGTGTAGTTCTGATAAACTTCTACGGGTAAGAATAGATATTACAATTGAGAAATGAAAACATGAAATTGGCGTGGTAAAAAAAAAGCCAAGGTTAAATCATCATTGAGTTGACAATGACCAGAACAGTTTGGGGTTTAGTGTGGACTGCCTGCAATTATGTATTTACATGACAAAATACTAATACTCAATTAAATGTCGTGTAAATACATAATACTCAATTATGTATTTACACGACAAAAATGGGCAGCTTCCATTGAAAAAAATAAGTATTTGTTCAAAATAAACAAATCTTTGCAAAAATCTATCTAACATCACTCCCTGCCATGTGGTATTTCTTTATTCATTAATATTGTTTTATATCCCCTTCACATAGTGGTGGAGATCATTGTGAGATCGTTCAATGATGAAAAAAATGGCCAGATCTCTGAACAATCTTTCAATGAGCACCCAGCGATTACCAAGATCTCTCAATGATCTCCCAATGATCTTCCTGTAACATTGCCAGCAGAGGAGAAAGCAGAAAATCAGCGCGTCCCCCCAATGTTCACCAACATTCACTGGCCCTCTTGTCCAGGATCCCACTGATCAGCCGTTCCTTTTCACTGGTGTAAAAAAGGATTTGCATGAGCTACACACAGGCGGAGAACAGGGCACCGTCATAAAGATTTAACACAGTAAAATCAAAGGGTTTGAAAGAACACTTGATAATCACTATTTGATAAGTGCTATAAAGCGGACAGGTGGGAATCACAAGTAGAAGTTACAATTGATCATGCTCAGTGCATTCTGTCAAAATGACAGCCGTCAGATTTTTCTGTCACTGCTAAAAAATGTTAAATCAGTACATTATATACAGTGCTGTGATAAAGTATTTACCCCCTTCCTGATTTCTTATGTTTTCGCATATTTGTCACACTTCAGTGTTTCAGATCATCACACAAATTTTAATATTAGACAAAGATAACCTGAATAAATACAAAATGCAGTCTTTAAATGATGATTTCACTTATTCAATGGAAAAACAATTATCCAAACCTACATGGCCCTGTGTGAAAAAGTGACTGCCCCCCACTGTTGAAACATAAATTAAATGTGGTTTATCACATCTTTGGAAAGCTGAGTTCAATTTCTCTAGCCACACCCAGGCCTGATTACTGCCACACCTGTTCTCAATCAAGAAATCACTTAAATAGGACCTGCCTGACAACGTGAAGTAGACCAAAAGATCCTCAAAAGCTAGACATCATGCTGCAATCTAAAGAAATTCAGGAACAAATAAGAAACAAAGCAACTGAGATCTATCAGTCTGGAAAAGATTATAAAGCCATGTCTGAAGCTTTGGGACTCTAGCAAACCGCAGTGAGAGCCATTATTCACAAATGGCAAAACATGGAACAGTGGTGAACCTTCCCAGGAGTGGCCGGCGAACCAAAATTACTCCAAGAGCACACCGACGACTCATACAAGAGGTTACAAAAGACCCCACAACAACATCCAAAGAACTGCAGGCCTCACTTGCCTCAGTTAAGGTCATGACTTCACCATAAGAAAGAGACTGTGCAAAAATGGCCTGCATGGCAGAGTTCCAAGACGAAAACCACTGCTGAGCAAAATCAACATAAAGGCTTATCTCAGTTTTGCCAGAAAACATCTTGATGATCCCCAAGACTTTTGGGAAAATACTCTGTGGACTGACGAGACAAAAGTTGAACTTTTTGGAAGGTGTGTGTCCCATTACGTCCGGTGTAAAAGTAGCACAGCATTTCAGAAAAGGAACATCATACCAACAGTAAAATATGGTGGTGGTAGTGTGATGGTCTTCAGCTGTTTTGCTGATTCAGGACCTGGAAGACTTGCTGTAGTAAACGGAACCATGAATTCTGCGGTCTACCAAAAAATCCTGAAGGAAAATGTCTGGCCATCTGTTTGTGACCTCAAGCTGAAGTGCACTTGGGTTCTGCAGCAGGACAATGATTCAAAACACACCAGCAAGTTCACCTCTGAATGGCTTAAGAAAAAACAAAATGAAGACTCTGGAGCGTCCTAGTCAAAGTCCTGACCTGAATCCGATTGAGATGCTGTGGCATGACCTTAAAAAGGCAGTTCATGCTTGAAAACCCTCCAATGTGGCTGAATTACAACAATTCTGCAAATGTGAGTGGGCCAGAATTCCTCCACAGCGCTGTAAAAGACTAATTGCCAGTTATCACTAATGCCTGATTGCAGTTGTTGCTGTTAAGGGTGGCCCAACCAGTTATTAGGTTTAGGGGGCAATCACTTTTTCACACAGGGCCATGTAGGTTTGGATTTTTTTCCCCTTAATAATAAAAACCTTCATTTAAAAACTGCATTTTGTGTTTACTAGTG
Organism: Pholidichthys leucotaenia; assembly: GCA_020510985.1. Taxonomy (NCBI): domain Eukaryota; kingdom Metazoa; phylum Chordata; class Actinopteri; order Cichliformes; family Pholidichthyidae; genus Pholidichthys; species Pholidichthys leucotaenia. The sequence continues at coordinate 30,839,527 of CM035845.1, read as the reverse complement.
TTATCTTTGTCTCAAATTTAAATTTGTTTGATGATCTGAAAGATTTAAGTGTGACAAACATACAAAAAAATGAGAAATCAGAAAGGGGGCAGACACTTTTTCACACCACTGTACTCAGTATTATTTCAGTAACAACATCTGGGCTTCAGTCAGATTTCAGTGTCACAAAGAAAAAAACAAAACAAAACTTTTCCTTCGCATTATCACGGCTGTAACTTTATCTGAAGCTAGTTCTTCATGTTACATATTCAGTTTATTTCTGGTGACACCTCATTGTTATTTTTATGTTTATTTCATAAATTATGCTGGTATCTCCTCTAATAAAAGCAAATGTTAGCTTTTTTCTAGGACAGTAACAGTCTTGTCAGGACAAGATCATATAAAGTCACTCCTGGAGACTCGAGCACTTCACAGTGACAGTGAGTGGTGCTCCGAAAGCATTTAGCCAGGCAGTCCTTAGACATCCACCTCTACCAGAAACAATGGACGTCAGGAAGGAAGAGGCAGTGCGATGGGCAGCTGATGTCTGTTTTAATGCGTGCTGATCGACGGCCTGACAGCGCTGTCGGCGGTAGCGGCCTTGTTGCCTTCCCCTTCCCTGTTGCCTCTCTCCATCTCATTTTCTCTGTGGCGCGGCGAGGTGACAGGTCCGCGGCTGTGACACGCCGAGTGTATCTGTCACAGGACAAAAAAGCAATCGGTCCGGCCATCCTCCCCAATATGGAGGCACATCTCATCTTGTTGTCATCAGTACACGGAAGGTGGTGATCAGGGAAGCTGTCGCCCTCCTCTGCAAACATTAGATAACAGACACTCCTTTGCTCTCTTTTTTCCTTGTCAGCTTCTTTGCTACTACATCTTTCTCTCAGTGGAGTAGCGAGGGGAGCGAGAAGGGAGCTGGGCTGAGGGACGGCGGCAGCAGAATAAGACTGTCTTTAAAGCAGCATTAGCATCAAAGGGCATAGATTTGCTATCCCTTACCTTTAATATCGGCAAAGTCGATACAACTAGACCAATTATCGCCTCTATGGGACAACCTCAGCATGAAGAGACCCGCACATGTTGTCTAGCACTTTAACCGCTTCGTCCTTGAACACACGGATGCCGGTGCCAGAGCAGTCGCGGATTACTGAGGACTCACACAAAAATAAAATAAATAAATGGAAATGGAGACAGCTACCAAGAAACTGTGAGAGCAGGTGCAAGGCTGCCCACCTCCTCTGCTTGAGGAAAACACGACACCTTCCTGACCTGTGTCTGAGACTGACGGGGGGGGGGGGGGGGGGGTGCTGCTGGTCACACTGACTCAACCAAAGGAAAAACATAACTTTTATTTAAAATACTTCTCACCCAAGCTGGCCTGGGGCCCTTTTTAAGATATTTTTTTTCTCATTATTTTATATCCATGCATCTGCTATTTTCTTCAATTTTCTGAGTCAGAGTGATGATGCATTTGGTGCAGCAGGGGAAAAGTTAATTAAAACAACATTTAAGAAAAGTGTTTATTTCAATAAGCATGACGCCCCCAGAGAGGCATGTCAAAACCGTTAGCTTAAAACGTGCGATTGACTCTGATACTGCGGCTCAGCCACAGTTAAAGACAGGCATGGCATCGGCATTTAAGCCCTCACGCACCAACCCAGATCCCTCAGCGGCACCGGGGGGGGGGGGGGGGAGAGATAAGGGCTATCAAAAGGCTCCCAACACTGGCAGCACTGGAAGAGAGTGGGGCGGGTTGCTGTGGACAGTTTTTGTGCCAGCTGTCTTAGCCCCATACATGTAGGCCGTCCTCTTTGTCTCGTTTTTGAAGTTGCGGTAAACACAGGTGTCCCTGCCTTTTACTCCAGGGGCCCGCCGATCGCAGCAGGAGAACGGACTGGCTCCTAAAGTTCTCCTCCCTTTGTTTTACCGCCACTGTCGTTGCTCCACACCTGTCTACGTGGGCGTATATTTGGACTACACACCCCCTCTTCTTTCAGTCTTCAGCAGTCTGAGGGACTTACTGAAGTGTCTTTTCCCGTCCAGCTGTCATAGTCTACTGGAGAGAGGCCTTCAGCTGTTAACCAACGCTTATTATATTGAGCAGGTTTTTTTGTTTTTCCCCTGGCACAGATGGGCCTATGGGGGCCGACTACACATGTAAGTGGGATTAATGCTCATGTACGTATAGTAAATGCAGCAAAAAAAAAAAAATGCCCATTATGCTCAATTGAATTAAAACACAACAAAAACAGTTAAAACATAATAATAGCTACAATATACAGTACATAATGTCTCCATACATCCTTTTCCATACACACTAGAACAAGTGTAACAAAATCCCAAATATAATAAGATGAATTTATTTATAAACTTCAGAATGTAATTATGATAGAAACGTCTTATGATAAAGGCCACTTCTGACAATTGAAATTCCATTTTTGTTCTAATTCACAAGCAAAACTAAAACCCAAAGATCACTGATCTTACAGGTCTGCAAAAAAAAAAAAAAAAAAAATGCTGCCCAGCAGTAAACACTGTGAATAAATCCCCCATTAGTTCATTGGACATTTTTTCCTGCCTCCTGGAGTGTTCCATCCTTCTGCAGTTGCAACAGAGACCCACAAGGCGGTCCCTCTTTCTGTTTTGGTGTATTAAGACAGAATTGAGAAGTGGAAGTGACACAGTTTTAAAAAATGAGAAAAAGTTCTAATGAGGCCTGGTACTGTAGTGTTCATAACAAACAACCAAGAACTGAAGTCTCCATTGATCTGTCTGACATTCTGAATTTCTTTCAAAAAAATGTCATGCAAGACCAATTATGCAATGATACCGCAACACGCTCGAGTGTAATATTCCTTTTACACAACAGTTCCACAAGCACATTTTATTAAATGACAGCAATACTGGACAAAATATTATGATTTGTTTGTTTAACCGGTTACTCTGTACAGCTGAGAAAAAAATAGTTCCTTCTAAATGTAGCCAGTAACTGTTGCTAAACATCTCAATCAGAATGAAGACGTCTGTTGTCATTTCACACACGTAGACAAATTAAATATTGTCAAGTGCAAAAGTAATCAGTGTTTATAAAACATACCGGTCACCTCTTGAGTCGGTACCACAGAATGGCTGAGATTGAAAAGTAACAATGCCGGCGGCTGGTTAGCATGCTAGCAGTTTAACTTCGGCACACTTTGCTCACTTTTTACTTGGCATTTTCAGATGAAACAGAGTCCATCACCCCAAAGGTATTGTGGTTTGTTAATCGAGACAATAAATGCAACTCTAGCACTGCCTGTTTTTTTAAACTGACATAAAATAGCTTAATGATGTTTATACAAGGGCAGACTTTATAAACTCAATAAAGACTTTTTCAAAAGGATGGGATTACCAGGTCAGGGATGTATCATTTCTTTTCAAACAGCGCCTCACTGTGGAAATTAAGGTATCCAACACAGTATTGCAATTCTCAAATCTGCAGATTTGACAGTAAATTACTGTCGGTAATTAACAGTTACATGAACATCTTTGAAGCAGAGTGATACAAATCCAGTGAAACATCGCCGTGCAATTATTGTGAAATATAGTGACTCCTGGATTCCCTGTTGTCCAATCACACTGCTTGGTCAGAACTAACTGTTGTATAATAACCCATTATAATACATTTCCTGCAAGTCTAATTGTCTCGTTATCTTCTACTTCTTAAAGCAAGCCTACATCATCAGTATAAACTTTAAAGCACATGTACACATGCTACTGTGTACTTCGCACAAAGTCATGCCAAGTTGGGAGATGGGGTATCCTTGAGCTCCAACTGTGCACGTATGCAAGCTCAGGGACCAACGTCGAAGCTTGGCACGTAGCAGGTAATTCCACCAAGGAGGGGCAGGTGCTCTGGAGAATTGTCCACCTGGCCGGAGCGGGCAAGACAGGCGCTACCTGTCAGCAGTAAGAGGGAGATGTACACAGAGCTGTGCTGGGGTTGAGCATGTGACGTGCAATTACGAGGCAAGAGTGAGGCCAAACACCACATATGTAGTGGGCAGTATGTGCTCACGTCCATTCTTCTTTATTCCTTTTTGCTAAAATGCAACACAGCCCATACAGAAGTGCACACACATGCATAATTCACCTGACAGCCAAGCAGGTCCCCCCCACCCATTACCTGGAGGGTAAAGGAAAACATTTACGCAATTAAAATGCTCACAGCTAAGCTACCCAGTACTGGAAAAGCCAAGCTCAACAAATCTAGACGCTAAATTACCAATCAGCAGAAAAGCCCTGCTCCTTACTGCTTGTGCACACCTGTCTTCCCGACTTTTCCAACCTTTGCCCCGTTTACCTGTCAATTTGTGAGGCACCTCTCCATTAAGCGGCTGCTGACGTGGCAACTCCAACCCCGAGAACAATGCCTGATACTCATCATTGCTGCTGAAAGATCTCAGGCAGGACCCCTCTTAACCTGGGGAGCTGGTCTGATAGAATTATTTCCTCACTCCATTTACCTTTGAATAGAAAGCAAGAGTGTGGAGTGAGTCTGCTTTACAAGGGAGTTGGCAGCAGCCGTGCATTGTTGTGACTGCTCCTCTTTCCGTGCAATTTCCAGGAGTACTTTAAACTGCACTTGAGGGGGGGAAAAAAAAAAAACCTGAACGGTGCCACGAATACATTTTGTGGGGCCGCGCTGCCAGATGCTCTGCAAACGGGGCCCAGGCTCTCGATCTATCTTTCATGGGACTGAAACAGGCACAGTGCTATCAGTGTATATCATGTCTGCCTCACATCCATCAGCGGGCTGCTGTTCGCTAACTGCCTGCGAGCGCCCAGTAAGAGCACGCCGCACTTCCACTTCCACTTGTATGTGGCAGGCAGCGACAGCGTGGCAATTTGCCCCTGATTGTTTTCCATTTTCTCGGGGCGAGTGCGAGCACGGAGTCGAAGAAGAGGGGAGGCGAGCTCGGGGAGAGACATGAAGATAGTTGATATGAGGCACATGCACAAATGCTATGGGCAAACCCACACTGTGTAGGCCTGCAGAGACAGGGGCTGGGTGCCATGAGCGGGGCAGTTTTTAGCTTTGTGCTATGCAAAATTGTGTTTGGGTACCCCCGGTTTTGGCACGGGGAAGAGTTCTCCCTTCCCAACAAAAACATTAAAAATAAACCTCATCTACCTGTCTCGATCAGGGGTCGGCAACCTGCACTACATGAAGAGCCACTGTGAGTGATTTTTGCATAAAAATGATCTGCCTGGAGCCACAAAACTACCTGAGCCTAAAAATTAAAGTAAAATAGCAAATTAAAACCAGAATCTGGCTTCTTTTTTTCCTGATAAATTTGCAGCTTTTATAAATTGTAAATTTGTTGTATTTTTCTCAGAAAATTGGTACTTTTTCTGGTAAATTTTTGATCATTTGCAAAAAATCTTTTTTTTTTCCTTGCAGAGTTGTGTGGGTGTTGTTACGTCCGTAAAAGGATGAGGAGGCAAGGTGACAGTTTCTGTATTTTATTTAAAGAACAGGAACCAAACAGGAGTCACTCCGCACAGGCAGAGAGTCCACAGCAAAGAGCGATTCTCATAAATGTTAGTATTTTTCAGTTCACTAAGGAGCTGGTGGCGGACTGCCGCAGGCCAGGACAACCCCCCACAGCACCAGGAAACGCTGCCGCAGGCCAGGACAACCGCCCACAGCACCAGGAAACATCCAGGGAACAGATATTGAGATGGTGACATCCTACAAGTACCTGGGTGTTCACTTGAACGATAAACTGGACTGGTCACACAACATCAACGCGCTCTACAAGAAGGGGCAGCGCAGGCTGTTCCTCCTGAGGAGACTCAGCGGCACTCCTGAAGACCTTCTAGGATTCGGTGGTGGCATCAGCCATCACTTTTGGAGTGGTCTGCTGGGGCAGCGGCATCACGGCAGCCGACAGGAAGAGACTGAACAGGCCGATCAGAAAAGCTAGCTCTGTTCTGGGGCGGTGCCTCGATCCAGTGGAGGAGATAGGAGAGAGGAGGATGGTGGCTGAGCTGTCACGTCTGCTGGAGTCTGAGTCCCACCCCATGCAGGACACGCTGAACGCACTGAGGAGCTCATTTAGCGGTAGGCTGTACCATCCTAGATGCACGACGGAGAGATTCCGCAGGTCCTTCCTACCTACGGCTGTCAGACTTTATAACCTAACCAGGGCTGCTCGTAGAGGCTGTATTGAATGTACAAAACGTAACAACCTTGCACAATAAATCGTCCCCTCCATTATACAACTAGGACAATATCAATCATTACTGAGGGTGGCAACACGGCTGATTAAAATACGAAATATACTGTCTGGGTCCATATTCATATTCTGCTGGGTAACTTAACAAACCGTAATGCTGTTCATTCCATCTAGCTGCAATGCTCCTGCACTGTGTATATACTGTATCTGTGTACATATGTTTATTCATTTACTGCTTTGGCTAACCAGTTCTTATTATCTTATTAATTAATGCTCTGAGTGCTGCTATCCCTTTGCTGCTGTAATCCTGGAATTTCCCCACTGTGGGACTAATAAAGGCTCATCTTATCTTATCTTATCTTAGTAATCTGCTTTTCTCAGATTTACTTATATGATTGTTACCTTTTTTAGGTAAAAATGCTGTATTTTTCATATAAATTTGCAACCTTTTACAATAAAATTGTAGCTTTTCTGGTAAATTTGTGACTTATTTTCTAGCCCATTTGTGGGATTTTTTTCCCTCAAAAAACTGCAACATTTGCCCTACATTTTGAACATTTTTGGCATAAATATTCAGCTGTTCTCATAAATTTATTGTATTTTTCTTTGTAAATTTATTTCTTTCCATGGGTAAAACTGTAGCATTTTTTAAAATAAATTCATGACATTTGTCCAGAAATTTCGAGACTTTTTTCTTGCAAATTTATGGGTCTGTTTTCCTCCGAAAATTGCAGCATTTTTTAAAATTTGCAAGGGCTTTTTGTATAAATTTTCAGGTTTTCTCATTTTCCGTTTTTTGGGATATTTTTTCTTATTAATGTTGCAACCTTTTTTAGCTAGAGTTTATTGTCTTTTATTTGTTTTTATGTTTGACGTTTCTTTCATATTTTTTCTATCCCTGATGTACAGCACTTTGTGTCAGCTGTTGTTGTTTTTAAAGTGCATTAGAAATAAAGTTGGATTGGATAAATTTATTTCTTCTTGAAATTTATGAGTTTTTTTTTCCCTAAAGCCCCAAAGCCAAGCGCCAAGCCACTATCAATGGGCAAAAGAGCCACATGTGGCCCCAGAGCTGCAGGTTGCAGACCTCTGGTCTAGATGAACAGCAACAACAACAACATTATACAGTATCAAACTTAAAACCATCCATATGAAAGAAAAAAGCTGTAAATTTACAAGGATAAAAAGTCACAAAGTTATAAGAAAAAGTTGAACTTTATAAGAAAAACATGCACACAGAGAGTGCATACCTCTGCCAAGATAAAAACCAAAGATAAAAAGGCAAAACTTGCAATAGCTGAAAATTTACAAGAAAAACTTTACATGTTTATCAAAAGAAAAGTCACAAATTTACGAGAAAATAATGGAAAATGTCCAAGAGCAAAAAATTTACACAAAAAGTCACATATTTATAAGAAAAAAAGTTGCAAGTTCATGAGGAAAAAGTTGTAAATTACAAGAAAAGGTTGCAAGGTTACATAAAGTCACAAATTTATTTGAAAAAATGTTCATGTTTGAAAGAAAAAGAAAAAAAAAAAAGCTCAGACACTTTTTATTCTCCCCACCCAAAAAATGTTGAATAAACTTGTAGCTTGGGCCCCCCTAGTGGCTGAGGCACCCATAGCATTTGTGTAGCCTGGAAACAGCTCCGGCCACAAGGACATCATCCGGGCCCTGGGACAACACTCAGAGAGTCGAGCACTGACACAGCTGACCTCCGCGGCAGGTCGCCGTTACACCGTGTATGAGCGCCGAGTCCCGCGCGTCCAGGAGCGCGGAGCACCGCTGCACGCGCGCCTCAGCCTTCGCGCCGTAACTCCAGCCCTGGAGAACAGAGTGGCCTTGCTATTTCTGCTCGGAGCCATTACCATCAGCGTCAACATTCCCTCCTCCATGACTGCACCGGTTCAACCTCGCACCAGCCGAGAATCTCACACCCACCCACCCACCCACACACAAAAGCTTGCTGTCCTGCGGGTCAGAGCCAAGGCTCCAAGAAGCAAGAGCTCATTGGCAGGCAACGTGAATAGCAGGGATTGCGGGAAATATTAAGTCCAAAAAAAGGGGTGAGTCTTGTGCGCCGTTACACTATTGATAGAACAGCCAAGGTCTTCGAGGTGCTGCCATTTCCAGAGTTTTCACAGCGCCTGGAGGAAGTCCCCACTTTGAAATGTGTCCATCCCAAAAACCCTCCACATTAAAATGCTCAAATTCACTTTGCTTACAGACGCTGTAGCTCACAGTCCCCATGGGGGGCTTCCAGCACACACCTCTCTAGATTTTATGAAGGCTGACAAACAGAGGCATGTCCCTCTGATTGAAAGGTGTGGCAGCACAGAACGCTGCAGCCAATCACTGTCTGCTCGGCTTCACCTCCGCAAACTGAAGTCCCTGCACTGATTAAGTCTCGGTGCTATTTTGAAGCCTTTTCAACGTGTTCCTAACCAGTGTGCAGTTATTTAATGGAATAACTGGGGGGAAATGTCAAAATATCATTAATGCACATATTTTAAATTGCATAGATTAGTATTACTCATTCATATTCTACATTTTATTGCATGCAGAGTTTTTTATTTTTATCTTTAGTGCTACCCCATGTTTAATGTTGCAGCATTGCACCGAGACAAATTCCTAGTTTGTGTACTACATGAACAATGGCAATAAATCTCATTCTGATTCTGATTCTGATTCTGCACATGTTAAATTAAATGATATGCACTGAAACTATTCTCTGCATCTTTTGTGTGCTCAGGGAACAAGTGTTCCTATTTGTTGTTCTTGCCATGAACCACACCGGGTTCCCATCACGTCACGATTTGGACAGAAGTCGATTTCAGTGATGGAGAATCCTGCTGCAGAAGTACCACGGACATGCTAAAGGGCTAGCAGGCTAGCAGTGAGAACAACTAGCATCCAGGTGAGTTTTGGAGGCGGGGCAATTTTGTTTTTTCAGGTGAGAGCCCCATCCCATAAAGTGAACCATGATGGCATTCTGGGATTTCCACAGCAGGCTGAACACAGCTGCCGAACTTGGAAGGGGAACTCTGCCTGTCGGCAACTCGCTCACACTACTAATTCACATCCATTCGCGTGTTTACAACGAGATAATATGTAGTCGTGCTGCGTGAAAAATTCGCCCGTCCGCGTCTGGTCTGAACGCACCTTAAGAGTAGTCCCCAAAACAGTTGCTTAAGTAAGTAAAAGTAAAATGAGCTGGTTGAACAGTGACGAGTGATTTTATCCTCTCTATAATTACATTTTTTTCTTGTGAATTTTTTTCAGAAATTTGCAATTTATGTAAATAATAATTTCTAATTATTTTTAATTGGTTTAATTAATTTAATTTTCCAAGGTTTTTTTCATGATTCAAAATTTTGCCCAGTAAATTTGTATTTTTTTTTACTTGTACTGTATATAAGATAAGATAAGATAAGATAAGCCTTTATTAGTCCCACAATGGGGAAATTCCAGGATTGCAACAGCACAGGGATAGCAACACTCAGAGCAACAATCAGAAGGCAAGAAAAAAAACAAGCAAGCAAGAGCAGCTAATAAACATATGTACGTATTACTATAAAATATATATATATACACACACACACAGAGCTGGATGGAATAAATATATGAATATATGAACACACAGTGCAGAGCATTGTAGCTAGATGGAATAAATATGTAAATATATAAACACCCACAGTACGGAGCATTGCAGCTAGGTGGAATAAATATGCAAGTATATAAACACACACAGTGCGGAGCAATGTAGCTAGATGGAATAATATGTAGATATATAAATATATAAACACACCCAGTGCTGAGCATTGTAGCTAGATGGAATAAATATGCAAATATATAAACACACACAGTGCAGAGCATTGTTGCTAGATGGAATGAAACAGCATAACCGTCTACTTAGTTATCCTACATGGTATGATTATGTGCCCATACATATTCTCACCCTCCATAGCGACCGGTATGTTCCTAGTTGTATGCCGGAGGGGACCATTGTGTAAGTCTATTGCATCTTTTGCATTCAAAAAACTATTAGTTTGTTACGTCTTTTTGCTATCTCTGCGAGCAGCCCTGCTTAGGTTGTACAGTCTGACAGCCGTTGGTAGGAAGGACCTACGAAACCTCTCGGTTGTGCACCTGGGATGATGTAGTCTGCTGCTAAATGAGCTCCTCAGTGCATTCAGTATGTCCTGCATAGGGTGGAACTCGGACTCCAGCAGAGATGACAGTTTAGCCACCGTCCTTCTCTCTCCTATCTCCTCCATCGGATCAAGGCGCTGCCCCAGGACAGAGCTAGCTTTCTTAATCAGTTTGCTCAGTCTCTTCCTATCGGCTGCAGTAATGCCACTGCCCCAGCAGACCACTCCAAAAGTGATGGCTGATGCCACCACCGTGTCATAGAATGACTTCAGCAGCGCCCCTTGTACACCAAAAGACCTGAGTCTCCTCAGCAGGAACAGCCTGTGCTGTCCCTTCTTGTAGAGTGCATCAGTATTGTGTGACCAGTCTAGTTTATTGTTCAGATGAATACCCAGGTACTTATAGGATGTCACCATCTCGATGTCTGTTCCCTGTATATTTACTGGTACTGTGAGGGGCTGCCCATGCCTGCGGCAGTCCACCACCAGCTCCTTAGTTTTCCTCGCGTTGATCTGGAGGCAGTTCCGATGGCACCAGTCCACGAAGTCCTGGATAAGCCCTCTGTACTCAGCTTCATCTCCATTGGAGATGAGGCCAACGATCGCAGAGTCATCAGAGAACTTCTGTAGATGGCAGTGTGTTGTGTTGTGTGAGAAGTCCGCAGTATAAAGAGTGAACAGGAAGGGAGCCAGCACCGTTCCCTGGGGGGCCCCCGTGCTACTGATGATCGTGTCGGACACACAGTCCCGGGTTCTCACAAACTGAGGCCGGTTCGTGAGGTAGTCCAGGATCCATGATGACAGGTGCTGGTCCACCCCTGCGCGCAGCAGCTTGTCCTTCAGGATCATCGGTTGGATGGTGTTGAAAGCACTGGAGAAGTCAAAGAACATGATCCTCACCATATTCCCGGGCTTCTCCAGGTGGGACAGAGAACGGTGAAGGAGGAAGATCACCGCATCCTCCACCCCAATGCCATGCTGGTAGGCGAACTGGAGTGGATCCATCGCTGGTTCCACCAGGGGGCGGAGGTGAGCAAGGAGCAGTCTCTCCAGGGTCTTCATCAAGTGGGACGTCAAGGCCACCGGTCTGTAGCTGTTCAGGTCTTTGGGGTGGGAAGTTTTTGGTACAGGTACCACACAAGATGTTTTCCACAGCTGTGGTACTCTCCCCAGTTTCAGGCTCATGTTGAAGATATACGTCACAATCCCACACAGCTGGTCTGCACAGGACTTGAGGAGCTTTGCGCTGATGCCGTCCGGTCCCGGCGCCTTCCTCGCCTTGATCTTCCTCAGCTCCGTCCTCACCTGGGTCCTGGTCAGGGTCAGGATGGGGGGCTGTGTGTTGGGAGTGGGGGGGTGTTGGTGGAGTGGGGAGTGGGCAGCAGGACTTGATTTCTTTAGAGGCAGCAGTGGTTGTTGTGCAGTCAGGGGGGAGGGCGGTTGGTCAAATCTATTGAAAAACAGATTCAGGTTGTTCGCCCACTCCCTGCCCCCTGTGGCCTGGGGGGAGGTATTCTGGAGCCCCGAGATGGTTTTGAGGTTTCTCCAGTTTAACATCTTGTGTGTTAAGAGTGTAGAAAAGCCTTTACTTCGATGATTACCTTCAGAAAACATGAACTCGTCCACACTGTGGGGAATTCAGCTGTATGTGGTCAATGTTTGATTTCCTTTATGAAGAAAAGTAACTCGGGACAACATCAACTCCCCACAGTCAAGTTAAATAAACCCATGTGCTGAATGTGAAAAGGCTTTTACTGGACTGAATCTCTTAAAATCACATGGAATGATCCACAGTAGAGTTAAAAGTGAGAAAACTTTCATATAGACTTTGACAATACTATTTAAGACAATACATTTGTGAGGTTTCTCTAATAAATTTGAGATATTTTTGAGTAATTTATTATTCTTTTCTTTTTTATAACTTGTGAGTTTTGCGTTAATTTTTTTTAAATTTTCACAAAAATTTGCATTTTTTTTCTTGTTCATTTGGAACAGCGCTAGAAATAACATGACAGTATTCCCTAAATGAATACAGATGGACGTGTTTGTAGTAAAACTAGTTATTATTATGTTGTTATTATGTTATTATGTTATATTATTATTATTATGTGAATAACAAGCACATTTCTAACCAATTTTTAAATCAAATCAAAAGTAACTCAAAGAATACAACCAAATTTAGAGTGAAGTCAATTTTTTCTTCATAGCAGTAAATCGAATCTTTCAACAAAACTACTCAGTAAAGCGTCATTTTGTGGAAAAGTGACTTGAATAAATGTGATAAATTAGCACCCACCGCTATTCATTTTGCTGTTGGGTATGTTGCTGCAAAGCCAGCCGTCGGCTGCAGGGTGGGGGGGGGGGGCATTACTATTATGTACTATACCCAGTATACCAGGGCATGCTATTGGCTGTGGAAATCCAAACAGAAAAAGCCCCTGAAGTGCCCCCCCCAACCCCCCCAGAGAGTCACCAGACGCATCGATACTCCTCTAACAAGACAAAACCTGTCATGATGTAGTATCAAAAATATCAACAAAAGCTGCTTTTTCAATTTCTCATGAAAAAAAAAGCAGTTTTGGAATGAACCATAAAGGATGCCGCCTCATTCAAAATGATGGATAGCACAAAACTAACTGAAGATAGAAGAATCCTTCTCAAAACTGACTTTTTTTTTGGATTCTCTGCCTAACAAAACAATATCTCCTGTGAGGAGCAGTTATATATTTTAACAATAATGAATAATGAATTCAGTCAGTTGAATAATTTAACTTAGGTAATGATTTTCTTCCCCTTTAGAGAATATTCCGCTCACAATATCCCATATATTAAAGCGCAGGGATCACGGATAATGCTTCACTCACGCAGACAGCTTCACTATTTACAGGCTTTTTTTAAACAAGAGTAATCCACTTATTAATTCATAATAGGAGCCACAATTCCTTATCAGAGGATTAACTTGAAGCACCTAACACGAGGCGTGCATCAAATGGGAGCCTCACCGTCAAGGCTTTGAACAGAGACAAGTGTTCACAATGTGGGCTGACTACAAGTCCATGCCCAGTCCAGCCATGGCCTCCAGTGACCCCCTCCACTGTAATAATAGCTGTGGAATGAATTGTTAGCATGTTTGCTAAATTGAGCGGACAACATTTTTTTTTTTTTTTTCAGTTGCCTTCCATTGTGGTCCAAGAGTGGGGCTTTGTTGTCCAGATAAACAACAAACATTAGTTGCCAGGAGTTTTAAACGATGCCACATGGGAGGATATCTAAGAGCGTGCGCTCGTGCGTGTGCACGGGTGTTGCAGCCAGCCCGGAGAGGCTCTTTCATGTCGACAGTCAAATAAAGTTAAAGGCAGTCAGATAGCAAGAGAGGCACACAGCCAGAGGTCACACTGCTGTGGATGGTAATCTGTCTTCCCTTTCCCCCCACTCTGCTTCCAACAAAACCCACCTTAAATGGAGACAACTCATGCACAAGTTATATATATATATCCAGGATGTGTGCAAAAGCTGTGAAGAAAAAAAAAAGGGGGGGTGTTTGACCATATTAGTGACATCTGAGAATAGACTGAGGCTCACTTGTCTATTTAGCTCACCAAAATAAAGGCCCTCTCCTGTCAGTGTTTTTACAGTGTGGAGTATTAATGAGAGTACGAGTGGGGAGCCTTATGTCTGATGTGGAGCCAAGGACGAGGCCAGGTGTTGAACCGAACACACATTTATTAAGGCGGCACCATACACCGCACTAGCAGCCGTCAGGCAGAGGGATGGCAAAGAGGCCGCCACGCCTGCCTACTGCCCTCTTATAGACGCGGGTGGTGGCGGAACCGGAAGGCGGAGCCACCACTCGTACCTCACAAATAAGAGCACCGAACTACAGCATTATATTATAAATAATTACACAACACCCCACCACCACCCACCCCCGCTTCACAAAAGTCCAAAACACACACACACAATTCAGACCCACCCCAATTCCGGACCCGAATCACGCACTAAAATGACAAAGCCATAGAACAGAAATGGCCTAACACATTCACACCAAAACAACTAAAGCTAGGGGGGGGGACAGGTGGACTACCATCCCACCCCACATGGTGAAGCGGATTATTCTGCCTCTTAAACTAAATGAGAGTCCATGCAAAACCCAAATACCGCTGTGTCTCCTAAACTAAACTAAAACACACAAATGAATCCCCAAAACTACATACATAGAAACAACAAAACAGTCTAAACACATGCATAACAAAGAACCTATACATAACTATCTGTTTATGACACACACATAACCAATTCGAACACATGCACAGCAGTTAACCTATATACCTACGGCTGGAGAAGACAAGTCCGTGGGCCCCCTGGACCGTCCTGTCATCAGTCCACCCCTGGAGGCAGCTTGCCTCCCGGGCCGCAGCAGGATATCTCAGAACCTGTGCGTCTCCTCTCCCTCACCACCAGATGCTCCGCTCATCTAGGCCCACATCCCTCAGTCTCCTCTCGGGCACGCCGCAGCTCGTTTGGGTACGTCCACGAGCCATCCGACAGCTGGAGATAACCGTCCTCACGTCTGGCCACCACATGCAGCCGCCCCTGGTGCTCTCCCAACTGCCGTTTGGCCTGTTCCCGCCATGATCGCGCCTCCTCCAGAGCCTGGACTAAGTCCGCATCTCCCATAGGGGTCCTGCTCGGCTTGCAGGGTCTCCACAGCCATCGCCGTTGTGGCTCCCTGTTCACCGGCCCACTTCAGCCGAGCTCCGATAACAGTTGGAACCAGCGCCTTGACGTCACCTGTCATCGCCGCGCCGCCCAGTACCCTTGTCCAGGGCAACTTGGACTCTGACACAGGGACCCTCCAGCGATGACCCTGGGCGATATTGTCTTGCTCACGTTCTGGGGCGCCAGGCAGTTCTTCATCCCACACTGCATCGTCCACCACTCTCACAATCGGTTGATCCCACAGTCCACAGCCCGACCACCCCTCCCCAGCACCACTTTTAATGGCGAAGCCCAGACCATAAAAAAGGTTGCAGCCCATTATGTTATCGCCACGGGCCGTCATGGTGATCTCCAGGTCAGACATCTCCACTGATTTGTACCAGGCCGTCAGTCTCAGCGTTCCCACCGTGGCCAGCCATCCTCCTCCATATCCACAAAGCAGTTCTGGGTCACCTCCAATCCTGTAGTGCGGGAAAAGATGTCTCACAGTAGCCCAATTCAGCAGGGAACCCTCCTGTCCCATGTCAATCAGCAATGGCACCTCCACACCGTCCAACTCCACCGTGCAGAACAAATGTCTGTTGGTGCTCGGTGACACAGTGTGTACAACCGTCAGAGCAGGAGGGTCCAATTTATACCGTGGACTTCCTCGCTCGAACATGCGGCATACCCTGGGGAAATGATGCAAGTGGCCACACTTGCTGCAGCACTTTCCTCTTGCCTGACAATCTCTGGCCTTGAAACTGTGCTTCGTGGACCCAGAACCCATACACTTGGGCTTCCCCGGGCAGACCTTACGCCTACAGCGTTGGCACCAACCACGTCGTCTTCCAACGCTTCCAACGATCATTCAAGTCCTGTGACAGCTTATCCGCAGCTTCCAGCTGAAGGGCTAACTCAATAGCTATGGACAGCGTCAGTTCACCCAAAAAAGTGAACAGCCTCGATCTGATTTCAGCACAGCTGGTATGCTCCACCAACTGGTCGCGTACCATCTCCTCTTCCAACGGTCCAAACCAACATTCGCTAGCCAGTAGCCTCAAGTCTGCGACAAACCACTGAATGGACTCGCTCACCTGTTGGCGGAACTGCCGAAACTTAATCCTCTGAACTATGGCGTTGTCCGGGGCGCGAAAATGGCGTGCCATTAGCTCGACCACTTCGTCAAAGCTGTCACAGTCACCCAGTGTGCTCAGAATCCACTGTCCCTCCATTCCTAGGTTGTGCACCAATAACACACGTGGCCTCAACTTCTCCAACTTGCTAAGGTTCAGCGCCACCATGTACGTCGGAAAGGCAGCGTACCACCTCGGCCAGGCAACAGGTGGCTTCCCCGGGAGCTCCAAAAATGGCCGAATTCGAGAAACACACACTTCCATACCTTTTATCCACTTTAATCCTCGTTGCCAAATGTTATGTCTGATGTGGAGCCAACGATGAGGCCAGGTGTCAAACTGAACACACGTTTATTAAAGAGGCACCATACATCGCACTGGCAGCCGTCAGGCAGAGAGATGGCAAAGAGACCGCCCCTCCTGCCTACTGCCCTCTTACAGACGTGGGTGGTGGTGGAACCGGAAGGCGGAGCCACCACCCTGTGCCACACAAATAAGAGCACCGAACTACAACATTATATTAATAATTACACAACAGGGAGGACTACTTAATTCACTCTTTAGCCCTCTGCAATCATTTTATGAAGTGAATTTAAGAAGATACAAGAGCAATTAGAAACAACCTTAAATATCCTTGATAAAACACAAACAAGCTGATACCTGTAAATGCCAGTGTACTCCACTGGGAGTCCTCTAAGCTGTATTACACAATGCACTAAAGATGATAAATGTTCTAAGATAAACTAAAATAACAAATGAAATGTTCTTACTGATCCTGAGGGAGCGTTTGGTGCATGGATAGTTGCTGTGGATGCTAATGCTGATCCCTACGGTGTGTATTAGCAGAGTAACAAGATTAATCTAGGAAGATACGTACTTTGCTGTTCTTTCGTCTTGGAGTTATAGAGAAGTTCTAAGTTACACTTGTTTCTGTGCAGGTACACTGAAATGTAAATGAGCCTACAAAAACAGACAATGGCAAGGCACCAAGAGTCAAATGATGCCAATTCGTTGCCAGCTCTTTGACATGCAACTATATTTTATCTCGAGTTTGCAGTTGAAGTAGTGTACTGGCACAGCTATGTACAATTAGAAAATCTGCCTGGAAAACAGTGTAGACGGGGGAATATGATGGATATTTGATGTTATTTAGCCGTTTGGCTGGCCAATAAATTGGAATGAGAAGACCACTTTGAGTGATGATTGTTACTGTTCTAATCTTGTCATAATATCTATTGAATTTTTTAATACCGTGACTAATATTACATCGACTAAGTTGTTATCAGGTCATAAAACAGCATTACCACTTTGCTCAAAAGTAACTGTAATAGACCAGCATTGTTTTGCTGTCTCACACTGCCACCTCCTCAGTTTTACACAGAATTGACTACTTGCACAAAGACTTCCGAGTTTTACGGCATTGTGGCTCTGCTACTTCCAGTCTCTACACTGGCTGTGAATGAGAGTTTGACAGAATTAAAGATCAGTAATTTTCCATGGATGAATAAGATGATAAATATTCACTGCTATAAAGGTGGGAACATGGCAAAAAACTGTCTGATTATTTTAGCTGATACTAGCTTTTATTTAGTTAATATCAACAGAAACGTCACTTTTGTTGGTGTGTTGCCGTGGTAACTCAGAGTCCAGATGAAGGATATGAAGACTGCAGCAGGTTTAGATGGTAAATAATGTCTTAATTCTGAACTGTCAGACAAAATGGGCAGATGGAAATAATACAGAATAGATTATTATGTGTAAATGACTGTTTCACTGTGTGGATTTGTTCTGTTGACATGATACATTTAAACAAAGCTGTATGGTGTAGTAACTTCATCTTTTATCAGCTGTTTTTTTTTTATTCCCTCAATGTAAAAAAAAAAAACCAAAAAAAAATGTGTTTTTAATGCTATTTCCTCTCTTGATCGCTTTGCAGGAGCTGTACCTACAGTTTTTTTTAGCTGATTTAGGACAATTTTGATGTGCTGAATCCAAAAATCACATTGGTTTTGCTCAATCAGGTCAACTTTTTGAACTATGGCCACATGTTGTTTTTTACGTTTTTGTTAACATGTACGGGTATTTTCACTTTATATGATGCAAAATTCTTTTTTTATTTCTTGAAATCTCTCGAACTCTGAAGAGTTTGCATGTGCCAATTTATGACATGATGTCATAACTTGTCATGATGGCTGATTACTGTTGGACTCTGAAGAGAGACATCCCTGCCGCTGAGCATTCTAGAGGTTCGAATAAACGGAAGTTGAAGCTCTGAATTTTGAACAATGATGACATAACATTCAATTTACATGTACTTACCTTTATCAATGTCTACTATTCAATTTACAGTAATCGAAGTTTGTAACATTTAATCAATAAATTGTGTTAGAAAACGATTTTTTCTCTTAAAAGTCTATTTCGGATGAGAAATATGAACAAAAATTAACCGATGATGTCACAACAATGTAATTGATTTAGTCAGAAGATCAGATTTTTTTAAAATCAGCTTATCATAAAAACCTAACCTGATCAAGAGAAACGGATGTCATTTTCGGATTCAGCAGAGCAAAACTGTCTTAAATCAGTTGAAAAAACACAGACAACTTACAAAAAAATTATTTTTGGCTAATTATAATCAGTCTAGAAAGGCATTAATTATTGTGAATTACTGTTGATGCAGGGTCAGTCAATTTAGAAGGAAGAGGAGGATATGATTGAACAAATGGGCTGAACAATCAAGCTGAATATAAATTAATTTAGGTTTAACTAGGGATGCACGATCTATGTGACCCGTGCTGGCAAAATGAGTCACAATGAGGAAATTTTCAAAATTGAGGTAACACTATTTTCATATTCTGTATTGAAAGACCTTCAAAATGATATTTAGTTTGTAGGAATTGCACAAAAACGGACAAGCAAAAAGCCAATTTTGTTTACATTTTGGCTGGTTTGAAAACTCGTGTTCGATCGGTCCTGAGTTACGTCTTCCGCAAAAATGTGTATTTTTCGAAAGTAGGCGTTCCAAGCTTTGCAATGATACCAAGCACTGACGGGGGTTTTTTCGGGACTTGCCGCCAGCAAACAAAGAAAGAATCATGATTTATGACTTCACGTGCCTGTAGCTCATAATTACCCACTGCGCATTCCGACTCATTTTGCCAACACAGGTCACATATATCAGCGTGTTATCAGTAGTGGCTGATAAAGCATTTAAAATTATCTATCAGCTATTAGCAAAAATTTATATTTACAGCGGATACAATATTACAGCAGATGGTCTTGATTGATGCTCTGCTGCTTTTCCCTCAGTGGGAGGAGCTGAAGTCATTATGTGAGGTGAGTGTATCTCAACTTACATGGCTGCCTCCTCCCCCGGCATGCTACAGCTCTGTACTCACTCAAACAATGCTGCGTGTGGTTGTTATCTGTATTACTTTTTGTGGTTAAGCGTTGTTGAAGTACAGCGGGGAAAATAAGTATTGAACACATCAATGTTTTTCTTATTAAACACATTTCTGATGGAACCATTGACCTGAGATTTTCACCAGATATCAGTAGCCACCCAAGTAATCCATACATACAAAGAAATCAAGGCAACTGTGATCACAAAACAAGTTATATTTAATAAAGTGGAATGACACAGGGAATAAGTACTGAACACACTTGGTGAAATTAATTTAATATTTAGTAGAAAAGCCTTTGTTGGTAATAACAGCTTCCAGATGCCTCCTGTATGGAGAAACTAGGTGCAAGCATTGCTCAGGAGTGATTTTAGCCCATTCTTCTACACAAACTGTCTTCAAATTTTGAAGGTTCCATCTTCTATGAACTCTAATCTTCAGTTCGTTTTATAGATTTTCAATTGGATTCAGGTCAGGTGACAGACTGGGCCATTCTAGCAGCTTTATTTTCCTTCTGTGGAGCCAGTTGAGAGTTTCCTTGGCTGTGTGTTCAGGATCATTGTCTTACTGAAATGTCCACCCTCTTTTCATCTTCAGCATCTTGGCAGACTGCAACAGGTTCTCATCAAGGATGTCTCTGTACATTTGTACATTTATCTTTCCTTAAATTATATGATGTCTGCCTGTACCATGTGCTGAAAAGAACCTCCGCACCATGGTAGGATGTGCAGTGCCATTTCTCCTCCAAACATGCTGTGTGGCATCCAAAAAGTTCATCTGACCAGACTATATTCTCCCAGTATTTTACTGCCTTGTCCAAATGTTGTGCAGCAAACATTAAACAAGCTTCACCATGCTTTTTCTTCAGCAATGGAGTCTTACAAGGTGAGCAGACATAGAACCCATGTCAGTTGAGTGCATTACTTATTGTTTTCTTTGAAACAGCAGTACCTGTAAACTCCAGTTCTTTCTGGAGCTCTCCAAGACTGGTCTTTGGCTCTTGGATAACTCTTCTGATAATTCTTTTGACTCCTCTGTCAGAAATATTGCGAGGAGCTCCTGGTCCTGGCCGGTTTATGGTGAAATGATGTTCTTTCCACCGCTGAATGATGGCTCCAACAGTGCTCACTGGAACATTCAGCAGTTTAGAAATGTGCCTGTAACCAATGCTATCATTATGCCTCGGCGAAACTGAGAGGAATGCAATAGTGCGTTTGTTTGTGGCTGTGTTTATCTGCCTGTCTGTCCGTCCGTCTGTCCACCTCTCTGTTTCAGCTTGCCCAGTCAAAATGAAGTGGAACTAAAGGCTTGTATCATTGTATCACCATATTGTCTGGACTTTTAATTTGCAAGAATTTCGAAATAAAGCAAAAAAAAAAAAGCTCACCTTTACCATCAATGGAATGGTACTGCGCATGCGCCCGAAAACTCCCGCCAGAGGAAAGTACTCAGTAGTGGTGGGCGGATCGATCCAAATATCGATAATATCAATACCAACGTTGGTATTGATATTGATGTGTAACGAGATCAATACTCTGTGCCTGTGTTGCCGCTCCCATCACAGCACGGATCAGGCACACTTAGCCACACGTTGCTCCTCTTCTTATTGTGGTTTTACCTCCTCCCTCTTGTACCATCATGTGATTCAGCAGCGCCAGGTAAGCAAGCTAGCAATAGGGATAGGCGATACCAGCATTTTTCCTTTCGATACAATACCATTAATTTATGGGGGTTTTTCTTCGATACCGATTATTTTACAAACTTAAATAGCGCTTACCTTGTTTATTTTTCAAATTTTGTGCTGCTTGGTATCACCACAGAATTTGGATGAATGGTGAAACATTTCAGAAGTAATTCTTCTTCTTTTGCTGCCCCCGATGCTGCTGAGCTCACTGCACGGAAGTGAGTGCTTGGCTGTGCAGTGTGCAGTGAGTCTTCTGCTGTGACATCTGATAGGCTGCCATAATCATGTGACATGGCAGACCATCTCTAAAATATGACTGGGCTGGTTTTTCACCAGTTTTCACACATAAATTTAGTGCCTAAAACTCTTAGAAGTGAAAACAAATTACCTGTTTTGTACAATTACCTGTTTTGTATTAACATAGTGGTATTGCAATATTTTAAAAAGTATCAACTCCAAAGTATCAACCAGCTGGTATCAAAGTATTGATCCTTGAGTATCGATATGCCCACCCCTAGCTAGCAAGCAGCAGCCGCCAGCTGCCAGTGTTCGATACGACTTATCAAGATGTGCTACCACAGCGTGCACACACAGCACAAAGACGGAGCAGAATGCCAGAAAGGAAGAGGAGCGCCCTGTCATGTGGCTATATTTCCAGGCCGAAAATGAAACAACGTCAAGCTGTACAATTTGTAAAAAGGCTGTGAAATACTGTGGTAACACAACTAATTTATACAAACATATGAAAAACAATCCAAAAGACAACGCTGAGCTACAGAAACGGAGAAAGGAGGAGAGAAAAACCCAACCCCCAGAACCCGAGCCAGAGGCAGAGATCATTGGCAGAGGCCTTTCAGTATGGCAGAGAATATCCAGGTATTTTAGTAATCTTTGGCATTAGTTGATATTAATTTTCAAAGTGCAACTGGTCATTTGTTATTTTAACCAAATCAAAAAGTATAAATTATGATAAGACCTTGGTATAATACATTTATCCCATTGAAACGTTTTATTTAAATAAATACATTTACTGGAATTGAAACAAATATACTGAGTATCATATGGCTCAAATTTGAATGAATATAATTACCATTTTGTGTTAACTGTGAAAGTGATGCTCTATGTATTTACCTCTAAACTTTGACCAAATTCTGTCCTGGGTTTTAACAAATTAATAATCCAAAGGAAAAATCACAAAACACTTAAAGGTCATGAAAATTCATTCAGATTTAGTAATTTGATGATGCTATCCACCTTAATGATTAAAAAGTATCAGTATCGTATCAGTGATACTGGCCCTGTATTTACTTGGTAACGGGATCAATACCAAATCTTGCAGTATCGTACACCATTATTACTCAGCAATCTGCCAATACTGGGTGAACAAATGTTTGTCTTTTTGCCCATCTGTTTTTCCCTCTGCCACTAAACAGCAAAAGTTCCTGTTCGTCTTGACTGTCATTGTATTCACGTACCTCCATCGCTTCCACCATTTAAAAGGTCTGCCACTGTACTCTTCTTCTGTGTTTGGATTACAGCTGTTCAAATCAGTTTGGTGGCTCTTGGCTGCCGCTGACAGTATAGGCATGTGAACTGCAAATTATTGTCACTGCACATGCGTGTACTCCAAAACTACTAGATGGATTTGAATGAAATTTTGACCAGAGGTGATCCTTGGGCTAGAGAGGAACCCATAACATTTTGGTGATGATCTGGGAATGCATACCTCCACCAAGGCTCTGGCACCGAGGCATCAGCACCTTGGTGCTTTTATTATGTTTTGCAACAATAAGGTTGTGAAAGTCTAGAAAGAGCTCATTGCTTCTACTCGTCATGAGTTCTTTGTGGTGTGACAATCTGATATTCACAGACCTTTTTCAAGGCTATCAGTCAGGACTTAACCAGCCAAAATTAATTTGCACTGATCGGGGATGGGATGGCTTCATAATTTTGATGGATTTCAGCTGGTTTATTGGCTTTCTATGCCTTTTTGCACCTCCTTTTCTTCATGTGTTCAATACTTATTCCTTGTGTCATACCACTTTATTAAATATAACTTGTTTTGTGAACACAGTTGCCATGATTTCGTTGTATGTATGGATTACTTGGGTTATTATGGATATCTGGTGAAAATGTCAGGTCAATGGCTCCATCAGAAATATGATTAATGAGAAAAATGTTGACGTGTTCAATACTTATTTCCCCCACTGTATATCAACCATCTTCTAAGGCAGACAGGAATTACTGCACAATCCGGAGAATGTGCATTATGGTACCAGCGACCGGTGATGTAGGTGGCAATGTAAACAGAAGCGGGGAAGGCAGTCTGGTTACTTGGCTCAGCTGAGAGGGCTCCAAACAGATGAACACTGTCTAGCCTTTTTGTCACAAATGCTCAGTCACATGGAAACAAGATTGACAAACTAAAACTGGATATATAACCCAAGCACCAGTAGGAGGCAGCCCTATGATGATAAAACATCAAGCTGGCTACACCCCAAGATCACTGATGCCGTGGTTGAGCTAGAGTGCTGCTGCAATGTTTTAATAGTTTTATGTAAAGCACTTTGAAATGTCTTGTACACAAAATGTGCTATACAAATAAACTTGCCTTGCCTAACTACACCGAAGGTAAGAGTTATGGAAGCAGAATTTGTATATATGTAAATATGGGCTTGTTTACAAATTCTGTGGTCATTGATTAAGTACTGCTCACTGGACCTGGAGCTGCTGGCAATTTCTATGTGCCACAGGAGTTTTCTGTTGCTATGGTAACAGCAGTCATGATGCTAATGCTAATTTAGCATTTGGCTATGTGCTAGTAGGCATCAACAAGCAGCAGACCTCGTTTCGACCAACATATTAAGTGAGCAACACGAGGGGCCCTATTTTGACGGTCATCCAGCACTTTTCAGACAGATTTTCCACCACGCGCCAGTGTTTTTGTTAGGTTCTGGCAGCACATTGTCTGTTTTTTGCGACTTGTGTCACACCACCAAATTACCAGCAGACAGTGCGCCTGCTATGCACTCGGAAGAGGCGCCTCATTTCAAAGAGGTGTGGCGGTGCACAGTCTAATGCGTATTACTATTATAGTGCATTTCATGAGAATTCGCTTTTGATCAGGAAAAAGGAGGTCTGTCTTCAGAAGCGTATTGTTAAATATTATTCCAGTGGCGTGTTTTGACATCACTCAGCTCTGGAGCTTAGGAAACAGCACGCACTGGGATCTTGTAACAGTTATAATCGCCCATCATTTTAATTATATGATGATCACACACAGTTTTTTTTATTCCATCCACGCTCTCATTTTAATTGTGGACTTACCGTTGGAGTCTATAGATGAGGCATTAATGTATTAGGGGATTGACTGAATGAATGAACAGGGAGCATGTGTGCCAGTGTCCATGCGGACTACATTAAACCATTCAGCTGATTTTTTTCAGCCCATTCTTCACCATTTGTTCTTTTTAACATAACTAACTGGGCATCAACTGTGATTGATCTCTTTCTTATTAACAAGCAGCATTAATATCACATGCATTTTGGCTCACACACACAGGCTTTGGTTAGTGTAAAACCCAGCTTAAACCGTCATGATCACAATTCACTTTAGCTAATGCACCTCTTTGCATTAAAGGGATGGGAAGGAGCGCGTTGGATTGGAATATCCAAAACACACCTGAATGATTAGACGGGCCTCTTTGTGTCATGCACTGGTGGACAGTTCATTTTCACGTCATTGTGATAAAGAAATGAACTTAGAAATGCCGATAAACATGTTTTGCATCAGTGAAAACTGATCAGTCGACCACATCATTGTAATACGGCCCAAGGAGCTAACACACTGGACTTTGTACATTCTAATATAAAAGAATACAGAGCCAACCTCCTCTTGTACATTTGCCTGAAAATGCATAACATGCATTTATTTTCATATTAAGATAAAGTAATTGTTTTATTTTCCTCTGGGAATGTGATTTTATATGTTACTTCATCATCACTGTAAGACAAAGGAGATGTATATTGGAATTAGCAAAAACTAGTTCTAAATTCTACTATAGATAATTATATTAATAATTCTCCCTAGGTTTAATGGAGCACACACTTATGCATGCCTCGTTGTGCTCCATGTGCTTAGCAGTGAAAAACTCTACTGTTTTGTTAAATGATTTGGAATGGGCTATAGTACTGGGTATAGATGGATAGTTAGTATTTAATTGTCCTCAGATTAAAATACTTAACAAAAAAAACCTACAACAGCTGAGGGTGCATTTTTCATTAACCACGCAAACAAACACAATATCAATCGAAGCAGTTGACTGAGGAAACAGACATGATAGATTATATGTGGACAGATTCATACTTTGTCATAGCACAGAAGTTTGTAGTTTAAAACCTTCAGACTGACAGTTCTATCCAACCACAAGTTGCCACCTCCATTCATCTCATTCTGAGGTCCATTAATGTTCCATAATCTGATGAATGCAAGATTATATTAATTAGTATTTTAACTTGATACAACTGTTGGGATACTTTCATTTTGAATCTTTCTAATAATATAATAATAATGGATTAGATTTATATGGTGCTTTATGTTAAGTGACATCTCAAAGTGCTTACAGTGACTTCATTATTTATTCACTATAGACAGACATTGGGAGTGGTAAGCTACTTCTGTAGCCACAGCTGCCCTGGGGCAGACTGACAGAAACATGGCTGCCAATTCATGCCAATGGCCTCTCCAACCACTACCGATCATTTATACACATTCATACCCAGTGTCATGGACACTGGAGACAAGGTTGGTAAAGTGTGTTGCCCAGGGACACAACAGCAGGATGACTGGCGAGAATGGGATTTGAACCGCCTACTCTCTGGTTATTGGACACCCCGCTCTACCTCCTGAGCCACTGCCACCCCTTCTTTCTGTTAAAAGAATAACAGTGGATAAGGATAAAATTATTTAAAAACTGTCATTAATTAGATAATGATAGATGTTGGCTTTGCATGCACCACAGGGACTGGAACTCCACGAGAAGAGAGTTGTCTATAGACAGTTGTGAATCCCTATTTTTTCCAAGGCAAACACAAGGCAGCAATCCTAAACAACGACAAGGACAGAAAGCTCCTCTTGGATATATTAAGCACAGAAGAAAATCCATCCAGCCCAGTATTGGCTACAGACCACACCAGAGTTCATAAAAAAAAAAGATAATTGAAAAGTCTCACCTCCTTCCTTAGCTCTGTTCCTTTCAATCCCTGCCAGTAGTAACAGCAAGCAAGGAAATAAAAATCTCACACCAAGATAAATAATTTATTTGTCCAATATTGACTTGTATTCCATTGTGTTTTTGGAGCTCATTAGAAACTGGCTGGCTTGACACAGTAATTGGTCAACAGAGGTGATAGATGACCACATACACAAGCCTTGAAATCCTTGTGCCCCAGAGAAAGGGAAGAGTTCTAATTGCAACTACTTTTTACCCTCAACAGGATGGAAGACCTTTTGGGGCTTCTTCACAGAATTTGGCTTCATGACATCAGTATCTATCTATCTATCTATCTATCTATCTATCTATCTATCTATCTATCTATCTATCTATCTATCTATCTATCTATCTGTCTGTCTGTCTGTCTACCTACCTACCTACCTACCTACTACAGGCTCTCATCTCTTGCATGGTGATGCCACAATACCTAAAGAGTGGACCTGACATGGTTTCTGACTGCTTGACCATAAAATAGGTCAAAGATGACCTTTTTTAACTGACCTTTACCAGTGGAGGTGTACGCCAGGGGAGGAATCAAGTGCACCTGACATGGTCAGTGGAGTTTTGGATCTGCGGGTCTCTCTCCACAATACAGGTATTGTGGACTGACAGGAAGATGGAGGTAGAATAGAACAGATGTACAGTACAGCAAAACTGTACAGGTTATCCCTGGGTACTGAGACACTGAAACTATAATTACATTTAACTATATTCCCATTTATTTACTTTAATCCGCTCATATAACTCCCATTGAGGTGTACGCCGGTGACAGAATCGAGTGCACCCTGGCCATTCGTGTCAGTGTGTGACTGTGATGAGGAGATGAAATTGATAGAACTTATAATGTTGTGAACAACACCAAGTACATGGCGGTAATGCACCTGTAAGCTGATTGCCAACCGCCAATCAAATCTAAAAGAAGAAGAAGGAGATGGAATCTAGAACTGGGAGGCTGACCTACATTTAATCTGTTCATTTCTATTTGTGCACTGCTTTGAATGCGTTTTTGCATTGTCAAAAATGGGTTTTTGCAGACAAGGGTGGAGAACAACTTTTCATACGATCGCTGCAACTGGGGGAAAACAGACAAAAAGGTATGTACACCCACCGTCATTGCCGTCATTTAACAATTTATGTAATTATTCTGTGTCTGCTAACTTACTCAATATTCTTTTGAATTTGGACTGTTGTTTATCCCACTTGCTTTAGAAGTGTAGGAAATGTGAAGGACACAATTGCCTTAAATTAAAAACAACATTAGCATACTGATAGAAAATGTGAATTATTGTGGATTTAAAATATTTGTAAAAACAACCAGGAAGATGTATTTTTATGAAGATTCATCCATCTATCCACCACAACCTTTAAAATGGACCCTCAAAAAAGTCCCCTTCCAACAAAACATTAAAAAATAAAACTGGATCATTCTCCAGATCAATACAAAAAAAAAAAAAAATCACTGAGAACAAAAATTTAACCAGCATCCATATGAACATAGCAAGTTTATCAGGGAAAAAAATGATACGTTTGAGAAAGTCTTTAATTTACAAGAAAAAAAAAAGGTAAATTGAGGAAAAAATGCACGTTTATGAGAAAAATTTCAACTCTACAAGAAAACTTGCAAATTTACAAGTAAATGGTGTTCACTTATATAGTGCTTTTTCTCATCTCTGGATGACCAAAGCACTTTACAGATCCTGCTATCTACCCAGTCACACACTGATGGCGGCAGAGCTGCTATGCACTGGCACTGGCCTAACCCACCAGGAGCAACTGGGGGTTCAGTGTCTTGATCAAGGACACTTCAACATGCAGAAAGAGCGGGAATCTAACCCCTGACCCTCCGATCAGTAGCCGGCCACACTACACCTGCGTCACAGCAACCACAAATGTCAAATTTGAGAAAAAAATGTTGCAAATTTATGAGAGACACAAATTATAGTGGGGAAAAAAAGTCTTTTTTTTCCCGACAAAAGCAGAAAATTGACAAGAAAAAGGTAGCAACTTTCAGAAAATAAATTAATTTCATTAAAGCTAAACAGTACTAAAAATGAAAGGACCTACAAGAGTAAAACACTATTATATCATGACTGGAGAATAATATAGTACATTAAGAAAATGGGGTAAATACATATCAATCATGTGTTTAAAGCCTAAATGCTACTATCAGCCCATTGTGCATTTTACTTTTACTGTGCAATAAAAGGGTAATATGAAAAAGTTAATACATGTTTAATGTTTTGCCGTTGAGAACATAGGAATACTGGAGCAATAACCCTCCTTGAATATTACTAACTAACTAATTAACTAACTAACCTGCACTTATATAGCGCTTTTTCTAGTCACAAAGACCACTCAAAGCGCTTTCACTAGTACTAACCCTCTATTCTAAGGGCCTATAGGAAACAGATATCTAGGGACAATTTAGAACAACCAATTAACCTAACATGCATGTCTTTGGATTGTGGGAGGAAACCGGAGCCCCCGGAGTAAACCCACGCAGCACAGGGAGAACATGCAAACTCCACACAGAAAGGTTCCAACCCCTGCCAGCCTGGGGATTCGAACCGGGAACCTTCATAAGGCAACAGTGCTAACCACTGCACCACCATGCTGCCCATATTACAGAAAAACAACGCATTACCGACAGTTGGAAACATCAACTTTTTAAGTAAATACTGCACACGACATTATGTAATGCTGACGTTGTTACATGTAGGGTGCTGTCTGGAAAAGGGACCAACTACAGCAACACAACAATGTTTCAGATCATCAAACAAACAAATTTAAATATTAGACAAAGATAACACAAGTAAACAACAATGCAGTTTTTAAATGAAGGTGTTTCTTATTAAGGGGGAAAAAAAATCCAAACCTACATGGCCCTGTATGAAAAAGTGATTGTCCACTAAACCTAATAACTGGTTGGGCCACCCTTAGCAGCAACAACTGCAATCAAGCATTTGCAATAACTGGCAATGAGTCTTTTACAGCGCTGTGGAGGAATTTTGACCCACTCACCTTTGCACAATTGTTGTAATTCAGCCACATTGGAGGGTTTTCGAGCATGAACCACCTTTTAAAGGTCATGCCACAGCATCTCAATTGGATTCAGGTCAGGACTTGTGACTAGGCCACTCCAAAGTCTTCATTTTGTTTTTCTTAAGCCATTCAGAGGTGGACTTGCTGGTGTGTTTTAGATCATTGTCCTGCTGCTGAACCCAAGTGCACTTCAGCTTAAGGTCACGAACAGATGGCCGGACATTCTCCTTCAGGATTTTTTTGGCAGACAGCAGAATTCATGATTCCATTTACCACAGCAAGTCTTCCAGGTCCTGAAGCAGCAAAACAGCCCCAGACCATCACACTACCAACATATTTTACTGTTGGCATGATGTTCCTTTTCTGAAATGCTGTGTTACTTTTATGCCAGATATAATGGGACACACACCTTCGAAAAAGTTCAACTTTTGTCTCGTCAGTCCACAGAGTATTTTTCCAAAAGTCTTGGGGATCATCAAGATGTTTTCTAGCAAAACTGAGATGAGCCTTTATGTTCTTTTTGCTCAGCAGTGGTTTTTGTCTTGGAACTCTGCCATGCAGGCCATTTTTGCCCAGTCTCTTTCTTATGGTGGAGTCATGAACACTCACCTTAACTGAGGCAAGTGAGGCCTGCGGTTCTTTGGATGTTGTTGTTGCATTTTGTGTTTACTTGTGTTATCTTTGTCTAATATTTAAATTTGTTTGATGCTCTGAAACATTTAAGTGTGACAAACATACAAAAAAATGAGAAATCAGGAAGGGGGGAAACATTTTTTCACACCACTGTATATCCTTTGCTTGAGATGGTTTAAGAGATCTAATTACTCTTGTGACTTCTGCTTCTGTGACATTTCTTATGGTGAAAGTAGGCTCAGTTGTATTAATTGCAGACGCATTTGTATAAATATATATGTGATAAACATTGTGCAATGGCTAGTATGGAGTCAATAATGTAGTGGTTAAAAACATTAGCTACTTCAACTGGATTATTTGTAAGCTTTCCATCTACATTAAGTTCAAGTTGTTTCCTTTCTCCGTTGTGATTTCCTTTTAATTTTTTTAAGTGGTTCCAGTTAACTTTTGAATTACCTCTTTCCTTTTCTATTATGGTTATGAAAAAGTCTGCTTTATCTTCCTTTAACTTTTTTCCAACTTGGTTCCTCAACACAGTGAAATGTTGTCTGTCATGGGTCAGTTTTGTTTTAATAGCTTTTGTAAATAAAGATCCTGTTCTTTCATTAGTTTTAAAATATCTGAATTAATCCTGGGAACAGCGTTTTTATTATTTTTGTACTTAAGTTTGCAACTTCTAGATCTCAGTTATCTGTGGCAGTAATCAGGCCTGGGTGTGGCTAGAGAAATTGAACTCAGCATTCCAAAGATGTGATAAACCACAGATCACTTTTTCACACAGGATGATGTAGGTTTGGATTTTTTTTCCCCTTAATAATAAACACCTTCATTTAAAAACTGCATTTTGTGTTTACTTGTGTTATCTTTGTCTAATATTAAAATTTGTTAAACGATCTGAAAACATTTAAGTGTGGCAAACATACAAAAAATGAGAAATCAGGAAGGGGGCAAACACTTTTCACACCACTGTATATGGAAGACCATCCATCCAGCCATCTTCTACCGCTTAATCCTTTTCGGGTCATGCGGGGGCTGGAGCCTATTCCAGCACCTTTGGGCGAGAGGCAGGGCACACCCTGGACAGATCGCCAGTCCATCACAGGGCCAACTGTCATGACCCGAGCACTATGCCTTGGTACTCAGGTTATTCTTGTCAGGGTTTGACAGCGGCGTTATGACTCTAGCTCTCCGAGCTCTTATTGTGATAGTGCTCGGGGAGGCTTCCGCCCAGCTGTCAAATCCTCAACAGCTGTGCTGCATTTGTGGTCGTTAGCGCTCAGGCTACTTTTAC
The DNA here is from genome assembly GCA_020510985.1 of Pholidichthys leucotaenia. Lineage (NCBI taxonomy): Eukaryota > Metazoa > Chordata > Actinopteri > Cichliformes > Pholidichthyidae > Pholidichthys > Pholidichthys leucotaenia. Next base: position 30,808,015 of record CM035845.1, on the reverse strand, counting down.
CCGCGCTGGCGGCCGCATCAGCGCAGCAGTGTCTGTTAACTCTCCGTCACGCTACGGATGCTTAGGATTTATTCCTACCACGTCTGCTTGGTTTGACTGTCGTGCCCCTGGACTAGTAAGTGTGCAGTATAGCCTTACCCCTCCCGGTGTGTATCGATCTTTGTGTGTCTCTGCCTTAGCAGCCGGTGTTATTATCACCAACCTCGTCTGTCTGTACTTGACTGTCTCCTCCTCTGGACCTGTAGAGCTGTTTAGCCTATGCCTCCTGTTGTGAGTAGACTCAAGTGTCAATGTCTCAGCAGCTTGTGTTGTCACTATTCTCACCATTAATAAAACTCTCACTAAACTCTCTGGTGACTGTGTGGCGTCTTATGGTGGCTCGCGAGAGCCACCCGTGACAGTACACTGCTTCCAAAACGGCGTTTACGGTGACGCCAACCCGAGACGCAATTCACCAGGGAGTTTTGAGTTTTTTGGACAGTTGCTGTTCCCGTCTGGGTACTGAGTGTGTGGGAAGAATGCCGTCGCGGAGGGGCCGCGCTGGGAGCCCGAGCCACGAGCTGACAGGCTTTCTGGAAGTCGTGGATGAGATGCTCATCTCCGCTTCCCTGCTGGACTACCATCACAGTATACACTGGTACCTAGACGCTGCTGAAGACGTCCTTCGTCATCTCCCTTCCCGCTGGGCCGACCACCCGGAAGTCGACGCGAGGAAGGAAGATATCGCCGCACAACGCGAGATTTTCCTGATGCTGGAGGAGGAACGCGGCGTGAAGCAGGAGAAGAGGCACTCCTGCTCGTGGCCTACGGATCCTGATCCCGTCCTCGATCCAGTCCTGGAGTTCGCACCATCTGGGGGCCGGCGGAGGCGTCGGCGCCACGGCCGAGCACGTCTTCAGCAAGCTCCTGCTCCGGGTCCAGTTCCGGGCCGCCGAAATGACCCGCTCAATCAGCCAGCTGCTGAGAGTGAGCTGAGTCCTGTGCCGGTGAGCTCCGTCCATGGGTCCTATGTTACCATCCAGCGAGCGAGGGAGGGAGCAACGTCCTCTTCAGCGGGCACCATCTTACCTTCGGGAGGCAGGCAAGTTCAATTTCACTTTCCTAGTCATTATAGTGATTTGTCTTGTCTGACTCCTGGGGGTGAAGCTCGGGGTTCGCAGCTCCCCGAGTTTCCTTCTCCAGCTGAAGCCATTTATATTGAACCTGCTGCCTCTGTGTTTCCTCCTGCTGAGCGGTCCTCGGCGTCAGTCCCACACCGTTGAACGACGGGGAGGCCTGCGGCTCTGGGAGATTTCCCGGCCCTGCAGCCTTGTGTTGGACAGAGGAGGAGAACGGACTGCGGTGAGGAGCCAGAGCCGACGAGTGAGCGTCCCCAGGGTTCCTCAGAGATGCAGCCCGAGTCAGCAGGTCGAGGGTCCCCTGCCCCCACGCCATACGGGTTATTGGCGTGGACGACAGCGCGAGAGGATCCAGCTGCAGAGACCATCAGGCCGGCTGTGGAACCCGACGCAGCCGAGTGGGAGCCCGACGATGAGCGTCTGTCTGAACCTGGATCGACAAAGTCCTGGACGGCTCCAGAGCCCGAGTGCAGGCAAGTGCTCTTCCTTGTTTTCCTTTATGGTGTGTTAGAGCATTTTTGCCTGCCTCATGGGGAGGCGAGCGAGGGGCAGCCGTCTGCTGCACCCGAGCTCGTCTCGCTGGGCTCTGGCGCTGCCAGTGGAACTGATCCCGGTCCTCTCTTGTTCTCTGAGCCTCTCCACAGCGTTACTAGTCTGGAATCTGTCAAGGTCACGGGACTGGAGGTTCCAGGTTCGGGGATGGAGGTCGTCGCCGAGGTGATCCAGTCGGGGTCCGACGCGTGGGCCGAGGTGACCCAGTCGGGGTCCGACTCAGGTGTGGCTGCGACCCAATCGGGGTCCGACGAGGTCCAGTGGGGGTCCAGCGCAGGTGCGGCTGCGACCCAATCAGGATTCGAGGAGGTTCAATTTTTTGATTGTTCCCCTCTCAGGAGCCACCAGCTGGGGGCCGTTGGAGGTTTTTGTCTGGCAGACTTGCGCTCTCATGTATTGTCGTCATTAGGCGGGCTGCATGCTATTCCTCCACAGTCCTGGTGGTTGTGGGATGCGGGTCGGCCACCCGTGGAACTGCTTTGTGTGTTCAGCGGCTTTGGTTGGTCGCCCGATAAACTGTGGTTGCTACTGGGTGACCTGGTTCGGCCACCAGAGGACTTGTTTCTGGGGGCCTGGGACTGGGGCAGGCCGCCTGGCCATGTACTGTTTTGTGGGACTATCCGTGGGCCATTGGAGGCAGGGAGGTCGCCGGAGCTCTGCCTGGGGGGCGTTGGATCTCCGCCGATCATCTTTTGTTTTGGCCCATACGGTGTCAGGGTCATGTCAAGTTATGTAAAGCAATTTTGATTGCCTCATGTGTTTTGAAAACCATAGTCAAGTCATGTCAGGTTATGTTAAGCAATTTAGATTGCCTCATGTGTTTTGAAATCCATAGTCAAGTCATGTCAAGTTATGTAAAGTTATTTTCATTGCCTCATGTGTTTTGAAAGCCATAGTCATGTCATGTCAAGTTATGCAAAGCAATTTTTTTTTATTGCCTCATGTGTGTTTACAGTCCATAGTTATGTCAAGTTATGTTTAGCAATTTAGATTGCTTCATGTGTGTTTATGGTCCATAGTCGGGGTTTTGCTTTTTGTTTTGTTCTCCCCTCTTTCTTTTGAGGGGCCATAGTTTGGTGTTCTCGTTTCTTAGTTTCCAGGTGTGTGCATTTATTTCTTCTCTTTCATAGTTAGCATGTGTTAGTGTGCATTTTTTTTTTTCTTGGTCATAGTCATGTGTTTGCATTTACGTCTCGTTTTTTTTGTTTCCATAGTTACAGTTATGTATTTCTTTCTTTTTTTCCATAGTCATGTGTTTGTTTCCATAGTTACAGTCATGTATTTCTTTCCTTTTTTCCAGAGTCATGTGTTTGCATTTACGTCTTGTTTTTTTTTCCCCATAGTTATCATGTTTGCATTTATTTCTTGTTTCGGTTTCCAGGGTCATCGTGTGTTTGGGTTAGGTTATGTATACTGGAGTTAGACGGGTTGTCTGTGGCCTCGGTGGGAAAAAATTTTTCAGGGTCAAGTGTTTTTTGTGCTTTGTTTTTTCCCTTGTATTGTAGTCATGCCTTGTTTTGTTCTTTCTCTGGTTTTTTTTTTCCTCTCGTTATTGTTTTGGGGAAAATGGGATGGATATATCAGGTGATGTATTCTTTCCCTTTTCTGTTTAGGATTTTGTTAGGTTTTGTTTGGCTCCTTCCTTGCCTGTTCCTCAATCCACTCGCCCTGTGGTTGGGGGGAGGGGGGGCAGGTGGTACTAGACGTTCAGAGCCCGTCAAGTGAGGGGGGCCTACTGTCATGACCCGAGCACTATGCCTTGGTGCTCGGGTTATTCTTGTCAGGGTTTGACAGCGGCGTTATGATTCTAGCTCTCCGAGCTCTTATTGTGATAGTGCTCGGGGAGGCTTCCGCCCAGCTGTCAAATCCTCAACAGCTGTGCTGCATTTGTGGTCGTTAGCGCTCAGGCTACTTTTACCTGCGCTGGCGGCCGCATCGGCGCAGCAGTGTCTGTTAACTCTCCATCACGCTACGAATGCTTAGGATTTATTCCTACCACGTCTGCTTGGTTTGACCGTCGTGCCCCTGGACTAGTAAGTGTGCTGTATAGCCTTACCCCTCCCGGTGTGTATCGATCTTTGTGTGTCTCTGCCTTAGCAGCCGGTGTTATTATCACCAACCTCGTCTGTCTGTACTTGACTGTCTCCTCCTCTGGACCTGTAGAGCTGTTTAGCCTATGCCTCCTGTTGTGAGTAGACTCAAGTGTCAATGTCTTAGCATCTTGTGTTGTCACTATTCTCACCGTTAATAGAACTCTCACTAAACTCTCTGGTGACTGTGTGGCGTCTTATGGTGGCTCGCGAGAGCCACCCGTGACACCAACACTGAGAGACAGACAACAATTCACTCTCACATCCATACCCAAGGACAATTTAGAATCCCCAGTTGATGCCAATTAACCTACCCTGCATGTCTTTGGCCTGTGGGAGGAAACCGGAGTACCTGGAGTAAACCCACGCAGACACGGGGAGAACATGCAAACTCCACACAGAAGGGTCATCGATGGTCTGGGGGTGGGATCAAACCCACTATGGTCAGGGGTGGAATCGATCCCGTGACCTTCTTGCTGTGCTGCCACAGTGCTAACCACTGTTCCACCGTGCTGCTATATGATGTCATTGCCTAATTTGCATAATTGGTCATTTGCATGTAATTGTAATGGATGCTGAAGGAGAGAAAAATAATGTCAGGAGAGAGACAAAAAGTGAGTGAAAAGCACACTAAACGGACTTCCAGTTATGGCGGCTACGTAGGAGGACACGTATCACTCTGCTCTGCTCCTAGAGAAAAAAAGTCGGCAAATAACGCTCTCATTTGGAACAGAACCTATCCCAGCGTTTGGGCGAGGATATGCCGGTGAAGCCTAAGGCTGGGAAATCAGGTGGAGGAAAAATTGAACCGCCAAAACAGTCCAAATTAACGGACTTTCACGTCCGTGACGCAGCAGTAAAAGCTCCAGATATGGCGGAGGAAGCTAGCAGCAGTGCGGTGACTGCGGGCGACGGCACAGGTGTGGTTCTCGCTGCCATTAGTTCAATGAGAGCAGACTTTTCCGCTGAATTTGATGGGATTATGGCAGCGTGAGAAAGGAATTAAGTGACTGTATGGAACGAGTGGCGCAGGTGGAGCTTCGAGTTTCCAGTGCTGAAGATGACGTTGCCGGCCTTCAATTAAAGGTGCGCACTTTGGAAAAAAAAAATAAATGTCTGGAAGATAATGTCCTGGACTTGGAGTCCCGGTCGAGATGGAACAACCTGAGGCTGGTGGGTCTACTGGAGGGAACCGAGGGTCGGGACCCGCGTTCCTTTTTGGAAAAGTGGATTCCAGAAGCGCTGAACAACGCGGAGCTGCAATCATCAATCGTTTTAGAAAGCGCCCACCAAATTGGCCCACTGAGAGATAATAAGGGACCACTGAGGACGCTAATTATGAAGTTCCTCAGCTACAGAGACAGGGTGACGATCTCCGACGCGGCGCGAGCCAAAGGAGAAATTAAATACCAGGATCAACAGGTGCGGTTCTACCCAGATTTGGCCACAGGAATTCAACGGTTGAGGAAGCAGTTTGACCCCGTCCGTAAAAAGCTGTGCAACCTTGGGATTCGTCATGGAGTAATTCACCCTGCAAGACTGCTGGTCACGTATAAGGGCAGAACACACATCTTTAAGACCCCTGAGGAGGCGCAGGAGTTCATCAAGAAGATCCAAGGAGAGACTGGTGGGAGCTAAACATGAATAAAATATAAGGTAGAATATTTAAGCATTTGCACAGGCATCTAACTGATCTGAAGCATATAGCAAGTTTACAAAATATAGATTTTATTACAAAAAAAAAAACAAAAACCTGTGATGTACAAAGTTGCTATAAAATTTTGGAGTTAAGTTGGAAAACTACAGAAGAGAGTTAATGTTACGTCATTTAAAGTAGTAGAGTTAGGGTGATTGGGAGGATGAAGAGGGAGTGGCTTTGGCCGGTCCTCGTGGGTGTGGAGCGGTCGATGGCTATATCGGGAGACGGAATTTTTTTTTTGATTTTGGGGGGATCACCACGAATGTGGGAAGGGGGAATTTGTTTGTGTGTAGTTTGTAGGATGAATGTTCAACCACTCATGTTTTTGCTTCTCTGTGTGAGCATGTTTATATTGCCAGGTAATCCCAAACTCCCTATTGATCATAGACCAAAGCGTTAATCTTAATTTAACTTCATGGAATTGCAGAGGTCTACAAAATTTAAAAAAAAACTTAAACAAGTTAAGAATAAAATAAAAAGACATAGGTTCAAAAATTGTGTTTTTACAAGAAACTCATCTAATAGAGGACGATGTAAAAAGAACTAGGAGTAGATGGCAAGGAAGTGTATTCACCTCATCATTTTCATCCCGAGCCAGGGGAGTTATGACTCTCATACATAAATCAGTCCCATTTCAAGTGAAAAATGTAATTGGAGACACATTTGGAAGATATCTAATTATTCAAGGATCTTTGCTATTAGAAAATATAAATCTGGTGAACTTATACGGTCCCAATATAGATGATCAAAAGTTCTTTGCTAATTTATTTCTTATCTTATCATCACTTACAGGGCAACATATAATAGCAGGGGATTTTAATTATACATTGAACCCCAGTATAGATAGATCAACAGGACTGGACTGTACACACAATGGATGCAGGATGATCATTAAGCATTTTATGAAAGAATTGAGATTGCTAGATATATGGAGAGAAATGAGTCAAAGATCAAATGAGTCAATGATCTCTGATCATGCACCCTGTTGTCTCATATATGTAGATAAGAAATTGACAAAGGAACCAGGTAGGTGGCAATTTCAGCATAAATGGCTTCAGGATGAGGAATTTGTTAAGTACATAGAAAAACAGATAGATGAGTTCTTTGATATCAATACTACACAAACATCAGCATGTATAAAGTGGGAGGCTTTCAAAGCCTTTATTAGGGGACATATTATTAATTATACAGGTTCAAAATCTAAGAAGACTCGAGAGGAGAGAGTCCAATTGGAACATAAAATAAAAATTCTTCAAGAAAAAGTGTATGCAGGAAGTGACCCAAAGTTAGAGAACGAATTACTGATTCTGAGAGCTGAATATGACAAAAAATCAGCGAATAGAGCTGCCTCGAGTCTTCTAAGATTGAAGCAATCTTTTTATGAACAAGGTGAAAAATCAGGAAAATTATTGGCATGGCAGATTAAACAATTAGAATTTAAAACACCAATTACCAGTATTATAAGTAACGGACAGGTAGTTGTAGATCCTTTAGAAATTAATAGAGCCTTTAGAGATTACTATGAAAAATTATATGATACAAAAAATGAAACTGACTTAACAAAACTAAATGGGTTTTTGGATGGACTATCTATACCGTGTATTCCAAATGAAAACAGGGAGATACTGGAGTCTAAAATTAGTCAAGAAGAAGTTGGGCTAGCCACTGATAATATGAAATCAGGAAAAAGTGCAGGACCAGATGGTCCTCCAGTTGACCTTTATAAAAAATTTAAGAATAAATTAATAAAACCTTTTTTGGAAATGGTTTTAGAAGCATTTCAAAATAGTAATTTACCACCATACATGAATAATGCCTTAATTATACTGTTGCCAAAACCAGGTAAACCCTCTAATAAATGTGAAAATATGAGACCAATAAGTCTATTAAATGCTGACCTTAAGATAATCTGTAAAATTTTAGCAAGACGAATACAAGAAATATTACCAAATATTATTAACCGAGATCAGAATGGCTTTATAAAGGGAAGACAAGGCTTCCATAATGTAAGAAGACTATTTAATATTATTTATTCTAATAAAGAAGCACCGGATACAGCTCTCCTATCATTGGACGCCGAAAAGGCCTTTGATAGGGTCGAATGGCCCTTTCTTTTTGAAGTCTTACAAAGGTTTGGACTTGGAAATAATTTTATAAAATGGGTTCAGATAATATATAATAATGCTACAGCAGAAATCCTAACAAACAGCAATATCTCAAAATCAATAAATATCAATAGAGGATGTCGACAAGGCTGTCCACTTTCACCTTTACTGTTCACTATGGCAATTGAACCTTTAGCGATGGCAGTACGTTTACATCCACAAATATATGGAATTAAAGTTGGACCAACAGAACATAAAATCTCCCTGTATGCCGATGACATAATTTTGTTTATGTCGAATCTTAAAAAAATCAATTCCGACCTTGCTGAATTTAATAAAGAATTTTGGGGAAATACCAGGATATAAAACAAATAAAACTAAATCTTCAATATTAATGCTAAATGAGACCCAGAGAAATCACCCGGCTCCTGAGGTAAATCAATTCAATGTTGTAAATCAGTTTAAATATTTAGGAATTCAAATTGTGCCTAAGCTAGAATTAGTCGCCAGTGCCATCTATGAAGCCTTAATGACAGACATTAATGAGTTGCTTCAGAGATGGATGTCACTACCAATGTCGATGATAGGGAGAATCAATATACTTAAAAGTAATATCTTACCTAAAATACTTTATTTATTTCAATACATTCCTTTACCAACACCTTCAGATCTATTCTCAAGAATTAAAAAAAAGTTAGTGGAATTTATATGGAACAACAGGAAGGCTAGATTACGTCTGTCCTTATTATATTTACCATTTGATCGTGGAGGTCTGAAATGTCCTAACTTTATGTTGTATTACTGGTCGGCACAACTGAGGTCTATGACATATTATTTTTCATCAAATGATCTCCCTCACTGGACTGAAATGGAATCATACAATTTACCTTTACCTCTTCCCATATTCATATACTCAGACTCAGCTAAAAAACTACAGAAACAAGTTAAAAATCCATTTGTAAAGCATATGATCAAAATATGGTGTGAAACTAAAAAATATTTAAAAGAACAACATTTACTGTCACAATTTAGCCCAATATGGGGTAATCAATATTTTAAACCAGGGAGAGCGGATGATGTATTTAAAGTATGTAATTTAAAAGGGATTCAAAAGATTCAAGATTTATATCTGTCATGTTCAGATAACATAATGTCTTTTGAAGAGCTGAGGATCAAATTTAATCTTAATAGAACACATTTTTTAAAATATCTTCAGCTTAGGAACTTTATTCGATCAAATCAAAACAATGCTCTCACTCGACCTATTTATTCATCCTTGGAAAAAATTTTGACGAAAGATAGTAAGAGAAAGGGTATTATTTCAGAGTTTTATAATTCACTGACACTATCTTCAAGTGAAAGCTCACAGAAAAGATTGGATTATTGGAAAGAAGACCTGCAAATTGAAATTTCAGAGGAACAATGGGAATTGTCTTGTACAGAAGCTCAAACCAAATCAATAAATGTACGTCTTAAATTGATACATTTTAAATGGTTAATGCAGATGTATGTTACACCGGTGGAGTTAAATAGATATAACAAAAACATACCAGATACGTGCACAAAATGTATGGAAAGTAAAGGAACCTTATTTCATTGTTTATGGGAATGTAGGAAAATTAGAATGTTTTGGGAAGAGGTGAGGGTAACAATTGAAAAAATAATTTCAAAACAAATCATATTGAATCCTATATTGTTTTGTTGGGTCTGTATCCAGAAAAGCATAACTTTAATAAAAGTGAAAGAGCATTCATAGACCTCAGTTTGCTTAACGCCAAAAAATGTATTGCACTACTGTGGAAAAAGACTCATAGACCAGATGTGACTCAGTGGTTCAGAATCAGAATCAGAATCAGAATCAGCTTTATTGCCAAGTATATTTACAAGTAAACACACAAGGAATTTGACTTGACATAAGACGCGCACGTTAGGCGCATCCAATGACGCGTCGCCATACAAGGCGCCTGTCAACAGTGGAGGTAAAGAGGGGGGAGGAGGGGGAGGAAAACACAATAGGAGAGAGAAAAAACATAGTAATCAGAATAAACGCTCATATGTGAGCCAAATTTTGACTACACAGAAAAAAACCCTCATGCATTAGCATACAATAGAATTCACAAGACACAAGAGAGCAGTGTACAGTATCTTTAATCAGTTCATGAATCAATGTGTGTGCGGTGTTGAGCAGTGTTGATGATAATAAGAGAGACCCAAGGACCCTTGGCAGAAGATGTTTTGTCTGTCTGGCGCCCAGTCTTATCTGGCGCTGCAGCTGGCTGTCCAAGGCCTTGTGCTCATGATTTTGAAAAAAACACAGACTGCAGACAGCCAGGAGGAATTTTCATGGGGAATAATAGTGCCAAATAGGACTGATCACAGAGAAGACTTGTATTTCTTCTGTAGATTCAGTACATTAATCCTTCATTGCGCAGCTTTGAATTCGTCGTGGAAAGACCTGAGCGAACCCATGATGTAATCCACCTTACGAGACAGTTCTCCAGTAGTCGCTATCATGGTCTTCTCCAGTTTCTCAATTTGTTGGATGCACCTCGCCTGGCCAGCATTTTGATAGGTTGAATCCATCTTCAGCAATTTGCGGTAAACCAAGACAATTCCTGTCCCAATCAGAATTATCCCAATCACCAAGATTACGAAGATAAACAGATCTTCAATATCTTCGATAGAAAGATTAGAGAGACACAGCATTTTCCATTTACCCGTGTCACATAGATAGCCCACTGGAGCCGTTCCAGCGGGGCAGACAGCTTCCCCCGGAGCACTTTTCCTTGTTGAAAAAATAGTGTCAATTGTGTTCAAAGCCCAGCTTATTAACTCCATAATTTCTTTTCGGCGGTCGCAGTTAGACGCAGGCAGACAACAGCAAGCTGGGATCTAGTAATAACAGGAGGGGAGGAAAAAATCAGCAGGAGAGAAGAAAAAAGCGTCTGCTCTCTTGGGAGGGCGGAAGTAGGGTTAAAACAGATGTTAACAAACCTTCCACTAGAAAGAATAACATACATATTGAAATGAAAGGAAATTGTGTTTGAGAATATATGGAGACCTTTCATTGATTATGTAAAGAATTTAAACATAACTTTTGAAGAAGAAGGTGAATGATGTGTGTGGACCTTGTAAATTCCAAACTGGTGAATGTATAATATGTATACTTATGTAATGGATTGCCTAGACTAAACAGAGGAGCATTGTTGAAGACCTGTCTTTTAGTGGTTGTTGGTGTTTTTTTAGTATATATATTTTTTTTATTACTTTAGTGTTAGTGTTTGATTGTTTGTGTTATGTTTGTAAAAAAAAAGGTTCAATAAAAATATTGTGGAAAAAAAGCACCCTAAACATGTTTAGAACTACAAATTAACTTTCTTCTGTTGATTCTTGGTTTGTCAGTTTTTTATTTTGCCATTTAAACAGGCCATCACTTTTCAAAATAACTGCATGAATTAAATGCTTTGTCTAGACCCACATTAAATAAAGTAATTTTGTCCTGCATTGTTTAATGTTAGAATATCAAATTTAATCAAAAGACTGTTAGGTGGGGTGGAATTGCTAGTTCTACATCCAACCATCCTCCTTTATCCGAGCTTGTGACAGTACAGGCAGTATACCCATGAATCATCTCCTATAAACGGCTTCAAACAGCCATTGAATTCAGGGTTTGATTCCCACTCCTTTCTGTATTTTTGAGCGTACAGTTTAGACTGTGACACGATGAGCTAGCGAGCTAGATGTTCAGCTTACTGTATGTCACAGGGACACACACACAGTGGACGAGGTGAGTATGTGACAGAGGCAAATGTACTGATTTATTAGTGACACTAAAAGTGAAGAAACATTTACATCCCGCTCTGTAAAACAGGGCAGGATTGGTGGGAGGATGTGCACGTGCAATTCATTTGCGGTCTGGACGTGAGTGGCGTGGGTCTCCTCTCTGACTGCAGCTAACTGCTGCACGAGGCTACTGTGAGAATGACTGCCTGTGAGTGCTTTGGGATGGGGACAGATGACTGTAGCACCTGCTGCTTGTTGAGGACAGCAACTGCAGAGCAAAAGTGCTTTCACGTCAAAATCTCCAAAACACCAGAAAAGTCTCTGCTAACACCAGAAACAGTCGCTAGATTTGTCACTAGTCACTTCTGATGAAAAAAAAAAAGTTGCCGAAAGGATTTGAAAAGTTGCCGGATTTAGAGAGAAAGTCGCCAAGTTGGCAACACTGTATGTCAGTGAAGTAAATATTAAAACAGATTTAGTCAGAAAATTTTTAAAACTATAGTTATATGCAGTATTGGGAGTAATGCATTACAAAGTAATACGTTACAAAGTAATACGTTACTGTAATGCCGCTATTTTTGCAGTAACATGCTGTGTAACGAAATTACTGTTTAAAAACACAGTAATGCATTACAGTTACTGATTTGATCAGATGCATCACTTGTTACTCATTTTATTATTCCGTACAGAGGGAGCTGAGGAGAAAGATCAGAGAAGGCAAGGACAGCTTCAGGAAGAAGATGGAGGACAAGCTGCAACAGAGCGACATCAGCGGGGTCTGGAGAAACCTCAAAACCATCTCGGGGCTCCAGAATACCTCCCCCCAGGCCACGGGGGGCAGGGAGTGGGCGAACAACCTGAATCTGTTTTTCAATAGATTTGACCAACCGCCCTCCCCCCTGTCTGCACAACAACCACTGCTACCTCTAAGAAATCAAGTCCTGCTGCCCACTCCCCACTCCACCGACACCCCCCCCCACTCCCAACACACAGCCCCCCATCCTGACCCTGACCAAGACCCAGGTGAGGACGGAGCTGAGGAAGATCAAGGCGAGGAAGGCGTCGGGACCGGACGGCATCAGCGCAAAGCTCCTCAAGTCCTGTGCAGACCAGCTGTGTGGGATTGTGACGTACATCTTCAACATGAGCCTGAAACTGGGGAGGGTACCACAGCTGTGGAAAACATCTTGTGTGGTACCTGTACCAAAAACTTCCCACCCCAAAGACCTGAACAGCTACAGACCGGTGGCCTTGACGTCCCACTTGATGAAGACCCTGGAGAGACTGCTCCTTGCTCATCTCCGCCCCCTGGTGGAACCAGCGATGGATCCACTCCAGTTCGCCTACCAGCATGGCATTGGGGTGGAGGATGCGGTGATCTTCCTCCTTCACCGTTCTCTGTCCCACCTGGAGAAGCCCGGGAATATGGTGAGGATCATGTTCTTTGACTTCTCCAGTGCTTTCAACACCATCCAACCGATGATCCTGAAGGACAAGCTGCTGCGCGCAGGGGTGGACCAGCACCTGTCATCATGGATCCTGGACTACCTCACGAACCGGCCTCAGTTTGTGAGAACCCGGGACTGTGTTTCCGACACGATCATCAGTAGCACGGGGGCCCCCCAGGGAACGGTGCTGGCTCCCTTCCTGTTCACTCTTTATACTGCGGACTTCTCACACAACACAACACATTGCCATCTACAGAAGTTCTCTGATGACTCTGCGATCGTTGGTCTCATCTCCAACGGAGATGAAGCTGAGTACAGAGGGCTTATCCAGGACTTTGTGGACTGGTGCCATCAGAACTGCCTCCAGATCAACGCGAGGAAAACTAAGGAGCTGGTGGTGGACTGCCGCAGGCATGGGCAGCCCTTCACAGCACCAGTAAATATACAGGGAACAGACATCGAGATGGTGACATCCTATAAGTACCTGGGTATTCATCTGAACAATAAACTAGACTGGTCACACAATACTGACGCACTCTACAAGAAGGGACAGCGCAGGCTGTTCCTGCTGAGGAGACTCAGGTCTTTTGGTGTACAAGGGGCGCTGCATAAGTCATTCTATGACACGGTGGTGGCATCAGCCATCACTTTTGGAGTGGTCTGCTGGGGCAGTGGCATTACTGCAGCCGATAGGAAGAGACTGAACAAACTGATTAAGAAAGCTAGCTCTGTCCTGGGGCAGCGCCTTGATCCGATGGAGGAGATAGGAGAGAGAAGGACGGTGGCTAAACTGTCATCTCTGCTGGAGTCCGAGTTCCACCCTATGCAGGACATACTGGATGCACTGAGGAGCTCATTTAGCAGCAGACTACATCATCCCAGGTGCACAACCGAGAGGTTTCGCAGGTCCTTCCTACCAACGGCTGTCAGACTGTACAACCTAAGCAGGGCTGCTCGCAGAGATAGCAAAAAGACGTAACAAACTAATAGTTTTTTTGAATGCAAAAGATGCAATAGACTTACACAATGGTCCTCTCCGGCATACAACTAGGAACATACCGGTCGCTATGGAGGGTGAGAATATGTATGGGCACATAATCATACCATGTAGGATAACTAAATAGACGGTTATGCTGTTTCATCCCACCTAGCAACAATGCTCTGCACTGTGTGTGTTTATATATTTACATATTTATTCCATCTAGGTACAATGCTCTGCACTGGGTGTGTTTATATTTATATATCTATATATTTATTCCATCTAGCTACAATGCTCCGCACTGTGTTTTTATATATCTACATATTATTCCATCTAGCTACATTGCTCCACACTGTGTGTGTTTATATACTTGCATATTTATTCCACCTAGCTGCAATGCTCCGCACTGTGTTTTTATATATCTACATATTATTCCATCTAGCTACATTGCTCCACACTGTGTGTGTTTATATACTTGCATATTTATTCCACCTAGCAACAATGCTCTGCACTGTGTGTGTTTATATATTTACATATTTATTCCATCTAGCTACAATGCTCAGCACTGGGTGTGTTTATATTTATATATCTATATATTTATTCCATCTAGCTACAATGCTCCGCACTGTGTTTTTATATATCTACATATTATTCCATCTAGCTACATTGCTCCACACTGTGTGTGTTTATATACTTGCATATTTATTCCACCTAGCTGCAATGCTCCGTACTGTGGGTGTTTATATATTTACATATTTATTCCATCTAGCTACAATGCTCTGCACTGTGTGTTCATATATTCATATATTTATTCCATCCAGCTACAATGCTCTGCACCGTGTGTCTCTGTGTGTGTGTGTATATATATATTTTATAGTAATATGTACATATGTATATTAGCTGCTCTTGCTTGCTTGTTTTTTTTTCTTGCCTTCTGATTGTTGCTCTGAGTGTTGCTATCCCTGTGCTGTTGCAATCCTGGAATTTCCCCGTTGTGGGACTAATAAAGGCTTATCTTATCTTATCTTATCTTATTAATATGGATAGATATTTTTAGTGCAAATAAAAGACACTACCATAGTGGACGCAGCCATCAGTCGATGTGACCTGTTGCAGAGAGCCGAGTCTTCACTACTGAGCGGAGGAAAAGGTGAAGCTACTTTGTTTTTGTGGAAACAGATTATTTTTCCTTTGTCGCAGTTAAGGACAAAAATACACTGGTGGATTGGAAGCTAAGTGCCGGTTGAGATCTTCAGAAGCGCTTGACAACAGCAACAAAGCTCCAACAAAGCTAGTGCTTAGTAATGGCTAATTATGCTAACAACACTGTGTTACTGGATTTACGCTATCTGAACAGCCACGGCTGGATGTAAAGTGGAAATACTCGTGTCTCAACATCCACGGCTGGATTTCAAGCACAGGTATGCATCTGGACAGTTTGTGACCCAGCAAGAAATAAACCTGATTGCCAGATACGTTGTTACAGAGTGAAGATGTGAAAACAGTCATTTTCCATCAGACAGCTGAGGCTGTGAGCCACTGAAGTTAAAACTCATATACTTGCTACCTGGATAAAAATTATTCAAAAATGGATTTTGATCTCCAAAAGGAATTTGAGGGCACTGATCATCTCTCTGTCACAGCAGACATTTGGACTGTGGATAATGGACATTTTCTTTGGATCACTGCACATCAGCTTTAAATCCATATCATAAAGGTAAGATAACATGGACAGCGTTATGCAGTGTTGCCAACTCTCACTCCAAAATGAGGAAATTACTGGCAATATCATGTTGATTTTCTTCAGATTTTTCCCACAATAAGATCTCTCAAGGCAGGATAAAGCAGACTGAACATGTTCTAAAAGCTCTGTCTGAAACAGTCTGTTTTCAGCCTGACATTAATAAGTCTGTAATGTAATCTATTAAATTATCTTGCTATGTGTGCAAGACGATGCAAGTATGCATTTAAAAGTAACATGAAAGTTCCTTTTCCTAGTAACTAGTTACTTTAATCATGTAGTAATTGGTAAAGTAACTCAGTTACTTTTGAAAAGAAGTGACTAGTAACTATAATTAGTTACTATTTCTTTAGTAACTTACCCAACACTGGTTATATGGAATGGAGAAAAATTCATCTATCCATCTTCTACCGCTTTTCTGGAGGTCCGGGTCATGGAGGCAGCAGTTCAAGCAGAGAAGCCCAGACTTCCCTCTCCCCAGCCACCTGCTCCAGATCTTCAGAGGGGATACCAAGGCGTTCCCAGACCAGCTGGGAGACATAGTCTCTCCAGCGAGTCATGGTCTGCCCCGGGGTCTCCTCCCAGTGGGATGTGCCCGAAACACCTCAAGTGGGAGGTGTCCAGGAGGCATCCTGATCAGATGCCCATACCACCTCAATTGGCTCCTTTCAGTGTGGAGGAGCAGCGGTTCTACTCTGAGCCTCACCTGGATGACTGAGCTCCTAACCCCATCTCTGAGGGTGAGTCCAGCAATCCTACGAAGAAAGCTCATTTCAGTCGCTTGTATCCACAATCTCGTTCTTTCAGTCATTACCCAAAGCTCATGACTATAGGTGAGGGTAGGAACGTAGATTGACTAGTAAATTGACAGCTTTGCCTTAGAGCTTAGCTCCCTCTTCACCACAACAGACCGGTACAACGTCCGCATCACTGCAGATGCTGCTCCGATCCATCTGTCAATCTCTCACTCCATTCTCCCCTCACTCGTGAATAAGACCCCAAGATACTTAAACTCCACTTGGGGCAGGAGCTTGACCCCAACCCGGAGAGGACAATCCACCTTTTTCCGGCTGAGGACCATGGACTCGGACTTGGAGGTACTGATTCTCATCCCAGCCGCTTCACACTCAGTGGCAAACCATCCCAGTAAGACCTGTAGGTCATTGCTGGATGAAACCAGCAGGACAACATCATCTGCAAACAGCAAAGATGAGATCCCGTGGTCACCAAGCATGACACCCTCCGTTCCCTGGCTGCACCTAGAAATCTTGTCCATAAAAATTATGAATAGGATCGGTGACAAAGGGCAGCCCTGGCGGAGTCCAACTCTCACTGGGAATGAGTCCGACCGAGTGTTGGCAATATGAACCACACTCTCACAACGGTCGTACAGAGACCGAATAGCTCATAATAACAAGCCCGATACCCAATACTCCCGAAGTACCTCCCACAAAAAACCATGAGGGACGCGGTCGAATGCCTTCTCCAAGTCCATAAACTACATGTAAACTGGTTGGGCAAACTCCCACGAACCCTCGAGGATTCTCAAGAGGGTAAAGAGCTGGTCCAATGTGCCACGGCCAGGATGAAAACCACATTGCTCCTCCTGAATCTGAGGTTCGACCAACAGCCGGACTCTTCTCTCCAGTACCTTGGCATAGACCTTCCCAGGGAGGCTGAGGAGTGTGATCCCTCTAAAGTTGGAGCACACCTTCTGGTCCCCTTTTTTTGAAGAGAGGAGCCATCACCCTGGTTTGCCATGCCAAAGGCACTGTCCCTGACCTCCACGCAATGTTGCAGAGGCGTGTCAACCATGACAACCCAACAGCATCCAGGGCCTTGAGGTACTCAGGGCAAATCTCATCCACCCCCGGGGCCCGGCCACCAAAGAGATTTTTAACTACCTTGGCGACCTCAACCCCTGTGATAGGCGAGTCGTTCCGCTCGTCCACAAGCCCTGCTTCCTCTGTGGAAGGTGTGTCAGTGGGAGTGAGGAGGTCCTCAATGTATTCCTTCCACCGCCCGACAATATCCCCAGTCAAAGTCAACAGTGCCCCATCCGCACCATACACAGTGTGGACGGGGAGCTGCTTCCCCTCCTGAGCCGCCGAACAGTTTGCCAGAATCTCTTCAAGGCCGACTGAAAGTCTTGTTCCATGGCCTCACCGAACTCTTCCCATACCCGAGTTTTTGCTTCAGCAACCACCCGAGCTGCACTCCGCTTAGCCTGCTGGTACACCTCAGCTGCTTTGGGTGTCCTACAAGCCAATCAAGCTTGATAGGACTCCTTCTTTAGCTTAATGGCCCCCCTCACCTCTGGTGTCCACCACTTGGTTCGGGGTTTGCAACCACAAGATGCCCCGATGACCTTGCGGCCGCAGCTCTGGGCAGCCGCTTCAACAATGGAGAAAAATTGAATCAATTAATTAATTAAAATTAATTTAACTTTTAGTTCCAATTTTTTTTCACTGTTGCAAATGAGCTCAGGGTTTTTCCAGTTGTTGTTGTTTTTTTTTACTGTATTTATATTTGTACTGTAGGGAGTCTCCTATGTAAGCACCATGTTAAAATAATATTAACTAGCTAAGTTTTGTGTTATGTAGTATCTGATAATAGTTATCCCTTGTAAATTATCTGTTAACTAATTGGTAAACCACAAAAGAGCTTTACACAATGAAGTGCTTGGCTGAGATGATGTACCGCATTAGGTTAAAATGAAAAAAAAAGACTGCTGCGGATTTGGAAGAGAAATTTGGCTGTACACACTAGAGAAGGTTTGGGGAAGTTATTTTTTTTTTTAGCCTGTGCATTTCTGAACAATATTGCCGGGTGTCAGACAGCTATACTGATCTGAGCCAAAGTGCACAGCACAAAGCAGACAGCCGTGCTGGAGAGGGGACTCTTTCCGCACTTCTTAATAAGTAATAAATTCTTATGTTTGACAAGTATGCTTAAAAATTACAAAATTGACAACATTTAATCAAACAATCATTTAAGTCAAACAATGCAAATTTAGATCCTCATCTGGAGATCAGATGGTCAAACTAATGGTGGAGCACTGCTCTCTATGTAGTCCATTTGCATTTAAAGTGACTTTTGAGATTGTCACACAACACTATTTTATTATTTTTTACTTCTCTTATAATAATGTTTTTTGCTACTTCGGAAACACTTCTGTTTTTGCTGTCTTATTTTCCACTGTGTCATATATACTCTAAGGGAATTGTGGGTATGTAAATTACAATAATTTCCATTACCAGTAAATGACAGTCTACTGTGATTTATTAGTGTCTACTGTGTGCGTTGGATTATATTACAGGGTACATGTGGATAGCTTTTATTTAAGTGGTCTCAGATTGACACATTTAAATTCCATCCATCCATTTTCTACCACTTTTCCGGAGGTACGGGTCGCGGAGGCAGCAGTTCAAGCAGAGAAGCCCAGACTTCCCTCTCCCCAGCCACCTGCTCCAGCTCTTCAGAGAGGATACCAAGGCGTTCCCAGACCAGCTGGGAGACATAGTCTCTCCACCGAGTCCTGGGTCTGCCCCGGGGTCTCCTCCCAGTGGGACATGCCTGAAACACCTCAAGTGGGAGGCGTCCAGGAGGCATCCTAATCAGATGCCCATACCATACGTACCGACTTTTGGTACGTGTAGGTACGTGGAGCCATTGACCTGAGAATTTCACCAGATATCAGAAACAACCCAAATAATCCATACATACAAAGAAATCAAGGCAACCGTGTCAACAAAACTAGTTATATTTCATAAAGTGGAATGACACAGGGAATAAGTA
This sequence comes from Pholidichthys leucotaenia, assembly GCA_020510985.1. Classification (NCBI taxonomy): domain Eukaryota; kingdom Metazoa; phylum Chordata; class Actinopteri; order Cichliformes; family Pholidichthyidae; genus Pholidichthys; species Pholidichthys leucotaenia. The sequence goes on along the minus strand of CM035845.1, from coordinate 30,788,702 downwards.
TTGAACACATTTGGTGAAATTCATTTAATATTTAGTAGAAAAGCCTTTGTTGGTAATAACAGCTTCCAGATGCCTCCTGTATGGTGAAACTGGGTGCAGGCATTGCTCAGGTGCGATTTTAACCCATTCTTCAACACAAACAGTCTTCAAATCATGAAGGTTCTGTCTTCTATGAACTCTAATCTTCAGTTCATTTTATAGATTTTCAATTGGATTCAGGTCAGGTAACTGACTGAGCCATTCTGATGGAGCCATTCACCTGAGATTTTCACCAGATATCAGTAACAACCCGAGTAATCCATACATACAAAGAAATCAAGGCAACTGTGTCCACAAAACAAGTGGACACAGTGTGTTCTGATCACAGTGTGTTCTGATCCTACCGAGCGGGGTCCGATCGGACCCCACACATATGTTTTTATGCACAACACGGACATATTATCGATCACAGCTATCATGCTTTATGACTTTGTTTGTCATCATCTGTGAATCACAAAAAATAAATCTGATTTAAAATACAGTTTTCTTCTGTACTGTCAGTTCAGATTTTCCATTGGGGTCCGATTGGACCCCAGGGAAAAATATGATGTTAATGATATTAAATGTATGAATTTTGTGTTATATTTCAGTGAATGATGGCTCAACGAGGTAGACTTTGGTCAGAGAAAGAAGGAAGACCTATCTTTAGTGCCACCATGTTGCGAACTAGGTTCACCACCATTTTTTCAACCAGCGTGCCCTGGTGCGTTCAGGTTTTTGTGGGAAATTATCTAATTTCACCTCTTAATTGGTACAAGAAATGCAAATACTTTGCCATTGTTGTGCATGTGTTCTGTAGGCCCTACAGAACGCACCAGGGCACACTGGTTGAAAAACACATTTAACCGGGCTACTCGTGCTGAAAGGCAGGCAACCGACAAACTAGCCCCATTCCGGGATTTTTGGATCATGTTTCAAGCACAACTCTTTGTTTTAACCAAATAAAACATTTTAAGTGAAAAAAGTACTTTGGTATTGCTTAATAATCCAATTAACAGTTAAATTTTGTGTGGGGTCCAAATGGACCCCAGTTGGTACTGGGGTCCGTTGTTGCCTTTTTTTTTTTTTGCCTTTTTGTTGGTACAAAAAGGCATAGATAGCCAATAAACCAGCTGAAATCCTTCAGAATTTAGGAAGCCATCCCATCCCCCATCAGTACATATTAATTTCACCTGGAATTTCCCCATTGTGGGACTAATAAAGGCTTATCTTATCTTATCTTAAGTCCTGAATGATAGCCTTTAAAAAGGTCTGTGAATATCAGATTGTCACACCACAAAAAACTCATGATGGGTAGAGGCAAAGAGCTCTCTCTAGACCTTTGCAACCTTATTGTTGCAAAACATTATGATGGCATTGGTTACAGGCACATTTCTAAACTGCTGTTCCAGTGAGCACTGTTGGAGCCATCATTCAGAAGTGGAAAGAATATCATTTTCCAAGAGCTCCTTGCTAGATTTCTGACAGAGGAGTCAAAAGAATTATCAGAAGAGTTATCCAAGAGCCAAACACAACTCGTGGAATGCTCCAGAAAGACTTGAGTTAGCAGGTTACTGCTGTTTCCAAGAAAACAATCAGTAATGCACTCAACCAACATTGGCTCTATACCCGCTCACCTCGCAAGACTCCATTGCTGAAGAAAAAGCATGTTGAAGCTCGTTTAAAGTTTGCTGCACAACATTTATTATTTATTATTTATTTATTTATTATATATTGGGGCAAGCCTGGGAGAATGTAGTCTGGTCAGATGAGACCAAAATTGAACTTTTTGGATGCCACAACACACAGCATGTTTGGAGGAGAAATGGCACTGCACATCCCATCATGGTGTGGGGGTGTTTTTTCAGCACATGGTACAGGCAGACGTCATATAATTGAAGGAAAGATGAATGGATAAATGTACCGAGACATTCTTGATAAGAACCTGTTGCCATCTGCCAAGATGCTGAAGATAAAACGAGGGTGGACATTTCAGCAAGACAATGATCTCAAACACACAGCCAAGGAAACTCTCATCTGGCTCCAAAGAAGGAAAATAAAGCTGCTAGAATGGCCCAGTCAGTCACCTGACCTGAATCCAATTGAAACTCTATGGAACAAACTGAAGATCACAGTTCATAAAAGACACCCACGGAACGTTCAAGAGTTGAAGACAGTTTGTGTGGAAGAATGGGCTAAAATCACTCCTGAGCGATGCCTGCACCTAGTTTCTCCATACAGGAGGTGTCTGGAAGCTGTTATTACCAACCGTGGCTTTTCTACTAAATATTAAATGAATTTCACCAAGCGTGTTCAATACTTATTCCCTGTGTCATTAAATATAACTTGTTTTGTGAACACAGTTGCCTTGATTTCTTTGTATGGATGGATTACTTGGGTTGTTACTGATATCTGGTGAAAATGTCAGGTCAATGGATTTTTAATATAAATTTTGGCCAACTGAAAAGTATGTCCATGTATACACTCAGTACTTGGTTGGGGCTCCTTTTGCATGAATTAAGATGCATTCACACCAAACGCGAACGGGCAAATTTTTCACATGGCGCAATTACATTATAATTCAATGTAAACACACAAATAGACATGAATTCACCATCTGAGTGAGTTGCAGACAAGCGAAGTTGCCTTTATAACTTCTGCAGCAGTGTTCAACCTGCTGTGAAAATCCCCAAAATAATGTCATGCTTAAGTTTACATTATCCAATGGGGTGCTCACCTGAAAAAGTTGTTCTTGCCTCCAAAACTTCACTTGCTAGCACATCCATGGCAGGAAGCCATGGGTAAATAACTCCGACATCCCAATTCAGCTGAAGAGCTCCCGGTCCTTCTGTCTGCAACTGAGTGGCAGTCTCATTTTCAAACTAGTTTACTCTCCAGTGTTGATACTTTTACTCTGGTGTCGGCAGAATCTGTAGGCCATTACTAGCTAGCGCTATCGCTTGGACGTGAACATGCGAATGCGTGATTTTACGATTTCATGTGTGCTTGCCTCTTTCCATTGACTCTGTATGCATTTGCGCCGCCCGTTCATGTTGTTGGTGTAAAGGCACCTTTACTCACCTCAGTAGTACCTCAGGATGATTGCCTCCACGCCACACTGCTTTGATGCAGCATTAATTTATGCAAAAGGAGCCCCAACCAAGTACTGAATGTGTACAGCTTTAAAAAACACATAAATAAAACAAAAGCACATAGCATAAAATTGCTTTCAGCTTCATTGTACAGTATGCTTTTACATTCCAGATGTATTCAGGATATCAACTGCACATGGAATAAACAACTTGAATTGAATTGAATTATTGAAATAAATTAACTTTTCAATGATATTCTAGTTTATTGAGATGTACCTGCATGTTCACTGGCTACCACAAAGCCACTGGCTCGTGCATGCCCAACAGTAGCAGTCCCCGGACAGACCATTGTCACCAGTGGTAGGGTGATGCCTAATCTATAGGCTATCTTTCTGTAAGTTTATGATTAACATGGGAATGTGAATGACAAGCTATTCAGTGCCTTACCATATGACAATTAAAATGATAGGTAAGAAAACATGATTAGATTATAATTTTTAAATCTGTACATCAAGATAATGGAGACTGAGAAATTTTAGCAGCCTCTGAGTGTTTCCTTGAGTACCCACGTTAGAACAAGGGCCGTGCATGCGCACATTTTAAAAACGGGCCACTTAAATAGTATTTGATAATGTGCCACTAATTTTTTACATGGTTTCTGTTTGTCAAAAGTGCAATATAAAAAAAGGCAATATCCTGACTTTGCTCTTAGCCACAACGCTTTAAAAAGAGTCCTTTTTATCAGTGTAAAGTGCAGCAAATAGTTGAAAGCTATTTGGATAAGTAGGCCTCATATTGTAAAACTGCACAAGGTGCTGCTAGAAACAGGCAAAACATGCGGTGGAAGGAACAAACCATGACTCAAATGTACATGCTGGATCATTGTAACAAGGCAATAAATGTCACATCATAAGTGGAAAAAAATAAAGTCAAAATCAAGCTATTCCACATACAATAGGATAATGAGTGCTTGCAGACATCTACTTGAAGACATGGCTGAAGATAGTGGGCAATTATTCCAGTACACATTTACATACGTGCAAGCCCACATGCCCACTCTCCAGTATAACACAGATATGCATTGCTGTGTACAATCTATATATCTTCCTTCCACTGAGATGTGAGCTATCCTGCTTCCATGTTCTCTCCCCACTAACGTGGACCTTGGCTCTTTGACACCGCATGTTAAACAATCTGCTATTAATCTGGGGTTCAAACTGGATTGTGATTTTAAATTTGACATGCACATCAGCTGTGTCCTTCAGAAAAGTTTTTATCAGTTAAGACAAACAGCCAAAGTCAAATCCATTGTGTCAAGGAAAGATCTTGGAAAACTATTGCACGCTTTTATCACGACTCGTTTGGATTACTGTAATGCACTTTTTGTTGGGATCAGCCAAGCTTCTATCGCTCGTCTTCAACTTATACAAAATGCTGCCACCCACCTTTTAACAAAAGCCCACAGGCGTGAGCACATTTCACCTTTTCTGGCTTCCCTTCACTGGCTCCCTGTGCATTACAGACTGGATTTTAAAAATTCTCCTTTATGTTTTTAAATGTCTTAACAGTCTTGCTCCACCCTACCTCTCTGACTTACTACAGCCTTATGTTCCACCACGATCCGTAAGGTCAGCTGATCAACTGCTCTTGGCAATCCCGAAAACAAGGCTGAAGCTCAGAGGGGATTGGGCCTTTGCTGCTGCAGCTCCTAGGCTATGGAACGAGTCATTACATGTTAGGCAGGCCTCCTCACTTTGTGTTTTTAAATCTCATTTAAAAGCACATCTGTTTTCCTTGGCTTTTAACTCGCCTTAATTTTATTGTCTACTATGTTTGGCGTTTTGTTTTTACACTTGTTGTGAGTTACTTCTTTTTCTGCTGCTGTTAGGTTTTTATTGTCTTTTACTTATGTTTTGTCTATATGTACTTTAGGTTATTTATTATGGTGCAGCACCTTGGTCAACTTTGTTGCTTTTAAATGTGCTCTGTAAATAAATTTGGTATGGTACGGTATGGTACAAAAAGTGGTTAAACCCACGGAGGACTCTGACCATCTGTCTTCTTAATGGCTCTGTCACGTTTCGTACTAGACTTTAATTCAGCTACAACATGTGCAGAGCAAGGGGAGAATCAGAACTTCATGATCTGATGACTGCCCAAACAGGGGATATGGCCAGGACGCAAAAACACAGTGATGGATCAAAGGCATGAGGGGAGTTGACCATACGAAACACAGTCCAACCAGTGGTTTAATGTTGATCAAGGTTTTAGATGGTCCAAAACAAATGTTGTGGCTCATGCAAAACTTTTTGGGGTTTTTTACATCTGACTTGGAAAAAAGTGAAGTGAGGAAACAAACTGTTACTTTTTCTTTTCCCATCTTTGAGGTTCTAAACATGTTTAAATGTGCAGCCCAGTTTGTCTTGTAAATATCCTTTTGGCTTTAAATTTCACACATAGAATCGTCATTGTTTGTTTGCTTCTTGTAAAGATTTGATGTCAGAAGGGTTTTCTCTTCAATACTCTGGCAGTGACTGCTACCACAGAACTGATGTAATTGTGTAGACATGTCTTCAAACATGTGCTGACTGAGAAAGGACAGTTTAAAACTGCAAGGGTCCAGCATGACCTGAAAAAAAAAAAAACCTTTATACCATGTGTGACTTACTGTAAGTCCGCAGTCCAGAGGTAAATATGCATTTCTTCTAGTTTTTCTGCTATTACTATCACGAAACATTTTCCTTTGGCTTTTACACTTGAATGATACAGCTGAAAACATGAATGCAGAGCAGGAAACTGGGGTGAAGACATGGAGCAAATGAAGAAAAACGCTGGCCGTGCTATATGATTTACTTTCTTCTGTTCGTTTCTATCCTCTACCTTGTTTGTCTCTTTGTTTGCTATCAGGGTTACTGACGTATTTGCATGAAAATTTTCCAACAAGTGCAGCTTGTCTCAAATGAGAAGTGATAAAAGTTTGGGATTGGTATTTTTTTTTTAATGTCTCGGTGTAGGTCACTGACTGCTCTTGTTAAACTCTGCCAAAGAGGTTAATGTTTTTGGCTCCAATCCTTCCTTTGTTCATTCACTCACTTGCTTGTGTTCACAGCATCTCTCCAAAGTTATAGTTAGATTTTGATAAAATATTCTGGAGATGGTGGAAATGGACTTTTTTTTGTAACATTATCCAGTGGATTCTTACAGAATCTTTTCTGCAAAGACAACACTCACTCTCTTACAATAAATCCTTGGAAATGAAAAGGAAATGCATCACAATTCTGGTCACAAAATTAAAAAAAAAAACAGATGAAAGGAAAATTATGGATGTAAGGACACACACTTTCAGCTGCTTAATATTCGGGACTGGCACAGCCGATCCTGCATACTTGATTTGGCAAGGATTTTACACTGCGTGCCCTTCTTGACACAACCCTCCCCATTTACCTGGGTTCTGGACCAGCACAAGCAGTACTGCGCTCCCCCTGTGGCTGGACAAACAACTTTCCTTTCTCCATTCTATTCATGCTGAGCACCAAGGTAGAAGGCACAAAGTATTTTTATGGTCTTTGGTATGATCCGGCTGGGGTTTGAACCCAGCTGTTGGGGGGATGCTCAAACCACTCGGCCAACACTGGACACTGGATACAATTTCTATTTGCTCTATGTAACCTTTCATAAACCAATATAAAGCACTGGTTATAACCTCCTCTGGGGAAGTAATTATGATAACCGAGTGAGAACTCTATCACCTCTGCTCAGGCTACACCAGGCACCAACACCTCTTTAATAACTAAACTAAACTTAAAAACTAATATGTGAAAACTGTTGGAGAGTCTTGGTCTTGAGATGAGGTGTTATTCATTTCTCTGAGCTCTACGCACAGCTACTGTTGTGTTTTGACCTCTATGCTGGTCTGTGTGTTACTATCAGAACTCAGACAGGCTGTTAGGAGAAATTAAAATATTAGGAAGAAAATGTGTCGCCTTGGTGGAGGTTTCATAGTCTGAATGCTTTATTTATCAGACATAATACTGGAAAAATTATTAGATCCAGATTAGGTTCTGGACTTCAGAACTTCATAGTCATATAGCTCAACTTCCAAGTGCAACTAAGCTTCAGTTTCACTCAAATTTTAATGCAAATCCTTAATATTTAATGTAATTGCCACGATCTGAGCATGGGGGGATTCCACCGTGCTCAGTCTCTTTGTTTTTTTTTCCATATTTGTATTGTGTTGCAGTTCTGAGTTCTAACTCCTGTTATTTTATCTTTGGTTGGTTTTTCATATTCTGTATTGTTTCTTAGTATGATTGATTTTCCTGTTTACGTTCATTGTAGTTTTGTTATTTACATGTTTGGGTTTACTCATCTTTATTTATCATTACATTTTATTCGTTTCTTGCCAGTTCCTTTTTTCTCTCTCTCCGGGGTTGCAGCTGTCAGAGGCACTTCCGGGTTTTTCCCCAGTTGTGGGTGGTGCCCCTGTCAAGCTGTCAGCCCCATCTCCTCTCCTCATGAGTCACGGCTGATTGTCATCATCTTCCCCTCCTGCTCGCTCATGTGATCCATACCTGTCATCATTTGTTATCATGTGTTTTTGGCCCTATTTAAGGGCTGTTATTTTCCTCCCTCGTTGCCGGAGTCTCAGCTACTCGCCTCCACCAGAACCCTGGCCCTGTTCTGGTGTGCTGTGCTGTGTTTGTAAGTTTGCTTGTCTTTCAGTTTGCATTTTCTGTTGGTGCACTGTTTGGACTTTGTGTTTTGTCAATAAATATCACAAACTGCAGTTCAGTGCATGGGTCTCTCTCCTCTGCCCCACTGGGGCCAATTCGTGACAGAAATATCCTTTTCTTTGGAAGTTAATATACAGTACATGATTAATATTTACCTCCACCAAGGAGGTAACATGATGGGGGGGGGGTTTAAAAAGTTATGGATGGATTTGCATGAAACCTTTTTAAAAAAGAAAACCATGAGTTTTTTTGTTTGTTTGTTTTTTAGCTTTGGGGGATTCTGTAGGGATCCAGAATATGCGTTTTTATTTTAATGTTTATACAGAAGAATTATGTTATGAAAGGCTCAATGGAAGGAATACACATAATCAAAAGAATTATTTGTATTTATGATGCAATTTCACACAAATACAGTGTATCCCTTCTAAATCTTTAATACTGGTTCTAAAAAGATTTAAAAATAATAAACTACCAGTACATAGTTCAATATCAGCTATTATTAGTTTGTCTATTCTGCATCTTTTAGCAACATTAGTTAAACCACTTAGCAATACTAAATGTCATGTGACACTGGCACAGCATTATATCTTAAGACCTATCTTCATCTTGACAACCCTTTTTAAAATACACTTACAGATCCATGCTTCTCCAATTTCAGGGTCTTCTATCATTTCTAATTACCGCAAATGATAAATGACCTTTTAAACCCTTTGGTTGGACAACAATTACTAAAGATGAGATGTGTGATGATCCACTCCACTCATGAGACCAGACAATGCACAGTATTTGGTTCAAAAGAATGAGAGGAGACAATATTTTAAAGATGCATTCCAGTGGCTATAAATCCCCTATAAAAACAAATATACTCTTTAGACTGTAGTCTAAAATGGTATCTTATGCCCTTCCTTTCAACAAAAAAACTTTCATTGTCTTACAGTTTCATGTCAACCCCCCCAACGCCAGAACTGGTGATTACTAGACTCAATCACATACCGCAAGGCTAATAGTGGCTAGCGCTATAGTAAACAGCATAAATCCTGTGATAAAAAGACTTACCAGTTGAAGGACATGCTCAGTTGTATGCACGGTGGCCCAGGATAATGACTGAAACTGCATCGGCCCTTAAAACCAGTTTACTGGTAAAACCCATCTTAGTTTGGGTCAAGTCTTCAAAGTAGCTGGTTAAAAAATGCTAAGTGGCCCTGGAGGCCAACTTCAGTCAGCCCAGCGGGTCCTGACTGGCTCAACACTACAGACCTGCGACCAGAAACACGCCTTCTAAAATCACCTTTTTTCACGGGGCAGAGCTTAACCGAAATTTCACAGCAAAAAAACAGAGGTACGACAAATGTGAGCGATTTCACTCTTGATATGGCTTGTAAGTCATAAAACACGTCACAGACATGTTAACAAGAAAAAAAAAACAACTTGATTTCTGGCGGAGTGTCATTTTAACACTATTTTTAATAAAAATGTACTATGTGTACTATGTGGAAAACTAGTCTTTTATTCAATCATTTTATTCAGCAGAGGGGCATTTTGAAATGTTGATTGCTGGGGTCTTTCTGCAACTGTGGGGGTTTCCCCTACAGTTGAAAGTGCTGTGAGATGACGGTTGTGAAATGGCGCTATAGAAATAAATAAAGTTGAATGTCTGCGTATGAGCTTCCAACTTCTAGATCAAGCCGTGTGCAACTTCTAGCTGAACCCCCTTCACAAATGGAACATAAAAAACAAAAGGCATACCATCTTGCAAGACAGCTTTTCACCCCAAAGAAAACATATGACCACATTTCAACATTTCAAGATCTTGTTACACAGATTTGATTAGAATCTGATGAAGAGCAGCCTCCATGGCTGTACGGACCTGTGTAATTAGCTCAATTATCAATTATCTCAGTTATTTCCAACCCAAAAAAGTATGTTGAGAAAGCATTCACAGTACAGGCATGAAACACCTGCTCCACAAACCAGAGAAATGTAATAGTATATTAGCATCGCATCATCCAGAAACTCCTTGTTCTGCTGCACTAAAACTGCCACCCCAGCCGAATTCTCAAGAACAATGTGCTCTGAGGAAATGGTGAGAATAAATAGTGGAAAAAAAGCAACGGTGATAAAATGTTTTGTAATATTATATCATGGGATCTTGAGAACCCATTTGGAAGTGCACCAGTGGGGCTAAAATAAATCAGAAATACCCACAGAGACTATAAAAGCTGGAAACACAATACACCCACAACATTACAGTAAACTGGCTGCTATCAAACCATTGAGTGCATCTAAGAGAAATGGAGGAGACCGTGGCAAAAGGTTTTCTGTTTTAATAGGACTTACTAGTCTAGCCCCTAAAAACTAATCTTTGTTCATTAAAAATGCAAATTCAGCAGTTTTGTTTCTTTGGGTATTTTGCTTTTGCCTTATTTAAAAATAGCTTTATGAAACTTTCTATTTATTTGACCACACTTTGTTTCATCATCAGGCTATTTAATGCTTGTTGGAAGGCTTTCCACTGAGGCAGGCTCTCTTCTTGACGGTGCGTGTATGCACAGTTTGGATGTGCCACAGTAAAACAGAGAAACAGAGCGGAGTGGCAGCCGGCCACATGCACACAGAGAACCAGACAGCACTACAGAGATGTACGTTTAGGAGAATGGATCAACAGAGAGAACCAGAGCTTTTAGTATCACAATGATGTCAAACAGCTAAACTTGGTTCCCAACTTCCACGTCGGAGCCTTTCCACAAGCGAATACGACACCGTTTCCATGGCAAAAATGCCAATTCTGCTCAATATAAGGAAGACCGTACAGTATGCACATGTTAGAATTCTTAGAAACTTTTTAGGGTTTCCTACATTTAAAACTTTTTATTCTTTATCTTGAAAAGTTAGAGTGAAACTCTGTACAGTTGAGCACACCGGCTGCTTGCCTGGCTGCCTCGCCACTCTTGGCTGTACGAGCTGCTGACTCACCTCTGACTCCAGGCTCTGTACCAACCAACCAGTCAGCAAGCCAGACAGCAGGCTGTCCAGCCGACCGGCCAGCTCTGTCGACAAATTGATATCTGATCTGTGCTGCAATTGGCGGAGGCACAGACTAGTCCAGTGTTCCGCCTGTCCACTACCAAGTCCAAACAGCTGAGGGATCAGCTACAGGCCCAACTCGTATTGTTTATGGATGGGGCGAGGCGGGCAGCGAACGCTATGCACCAAATCAGACTAATGGGAGAAAAGTCTGAAGTGTGTAGCTGCAGACGAGGTGTTGCTATGCGTTTGGCAGCGGGAGAGCCATGTGTGCGCTGGAAAAAAATATGCAACTCAAATGAATGACTTGCGCGTGTGCACGCGCGAGAGTCTGCGGCGGTATGTGTGTGTGTGTCCACAGGGCAGCCAGCTGGGTAGTGGAATGCAATGGATGTGGCAGTCGTTCTATTCTTGGTGCTTCTCCTCTGTGTGTGTGTGAGAGAGAGAGCGTGTGTCACCAACATAGGAGAAGGTGATCTGCTGTTTCTACCGCAGTCCAGATTCCTGGCGAGAGTATCTGTCGTGTGTATGTATCCATATTTTCTTCTCTCTTTTGTGTTGGGTTAGGGTTAAGGACAATGAATCGTGACCACCAGAACAGAAGCTACACAGTATGAAAAAAAAAAAAAATCTGAACATTTTCTGTGTTAGTAATACAGAAGATGTAATATTTAGCTAACTGAAAATTAATTGAAATCCAACTTGGTAAATAAATACATTTAAAGCACAACTGCTAAACAGTGCCACAGGACAGGGTGCTTCTGAATGTAACAGCAATTGGCATTTAGAAAGCTGGATTTACGTCGACATGGAGCCAACGCAGTAGTGACGCAATACCCCCTGCGTCAGCGACACAGACCGCAAGAGCTCAAAGACTTCTATAAATTCTGAACGGCTGCAACCAGAGGAGTGGACCCTGACCGGCCTTTAGAAGAAATAAAGGCTCGAGGCATGTTGACTTCACAGTTCACCATGATGCAAAGGCAGCATGAGTCCTGCTGAAGAATTGATTCATAAAATTTATGTAAGCGCAACATGGAGGCTTCCCAAAACAATTACCACATGCACACCAATAAAAATTAACTTGCACACTTCGGAATTATTGCACCAGTGCAACACCCGCCTACAATCCTCCAAAAATAGCTGCAACCCTGCTGTTGTCATCGCACACAAACATACACATATTCCACCTCACTCTGGAAGCCACCGCAAAAATTCTTGCAATGGCCTTCGTGGCATTCAGCATCTCACACCTTTCTGTAATCCACGCTGCCCTATTTTCTACCACAATTTTCCCATCACCAGGCGGTACCTCCCCACACTGGCCCCATCTGTCAGAATGAAATCTGATAGACTCTTGAGTGGTATGCTGCGTCGTGTCATCTCATCTCGGTCCAGAGAGTCTCCAGGAGCGAATCCCAAGTCTCCTTTCTCAGTCTCAGTCTGCAGCTGTCAGAATGCTCCACCACAGTGAGTTGGATTTTTGTGAGAAATTACACTTGAAAAAGGAGCAGACCTGAAACGTATCTGTCTGTAGTTGAAAAGCACACAAATCAACATTTAAGGAAGTGTTTTGCAGCCAAATGCTCTAAAGATGACTCAGAATGTCCAGATTTTTGCTTCCTTCCATGCCAGCAATCAATTTGCTTGAGCAGGTGTCCACTGTTTTCAAATGCCTCTCATTTAGAAGTAAACTTGTTAAAAATGCATCAAGAATATAATCACAGCACATTACACTTGGCTGGCACACCATGAGAAAGTGTACAATACCGTATATGCCAGGATCCAAACTGAATTTCAAAACAGCAGGAACACAGATCTTACAGGTTGTTATTGAATTTAGATGTTCCGCTCTCCAAACCAGCAGGCTACAGTTGAATTTCAAGGACCTTTAAGGAATCAAGATAAGGCCCCAACAGAAATAACCTGGTGGAAGGCTTTATTCCCCATGACATGGCATCGATCGGCAAGCTCGTGCAAACATGTGTCGTACATTTAAAAGACCTTGACCGGGGCCCATGTCCATGGCAGGCAATTCCATTACTCACAGTCAGGGTGAAAGGTCGTCCAGCGATCAATACGTGAAGCATGGAGACACCAAGATAGAGACGCGGAAAAAGAGAACTCAGCTTGCTCTGGGGCTCTGACCCGCCAATAAAAAAGAAAGTTTTTATGAAACAGAAAAACAGCAAATGCACCTTGAACCTGATAAAAACCTCAAAGTAAAGGCACACAGTTGAAGGGCTGCTGTCTGGTGATCAAGTGCTTCAATTCACAGGACATATTATATACTATACTGTCATAATTCCCCATGCGCCATTACGCGGCACACGGAGGAAGAAGTGAAAAACCCAAACGCGAGAGTAGAATGTGCCATTTATTAACATAAATTATAACAAAATAACAAGTCCAGTCGACCACAAACATACAGAGAGTTGTAATGATGAAATAACAGCCACCAGACATACAGGGCGTGTGGCGGATGCTCTACAGCCCGGTGAAGGGAATGCCTAGTGCCGCAGAGCTACTGTCGGCACAGGGAGAAAGGCAAACATGAAACTTACAGAGCTGGAGCGATCCGGAGCTTTCCGTGCAGTCTGGTGGATGAGGGGAAAAGGCAGGGTCAGCCGCTAACATCGAGGGATTTACCGAACTTGAAGAGACAGGCTGGATAAACATGTAGGTAGTGAAAACACATACGTGGAGAAACAAGCTGCCACGTAGGGAGGTGAATGCTCCGACAATCTCTTTCCACAAACGCAGCGAATAAATAAGCCTGACGCTAACCAGGAAAGAGATTGCTGGTGTGAGGAAGCGTGGGCTGAACATAATTGAACCTGGTGTGTGAGAGAACGTGTATGAGCGTGTGAATGGGAATGAATGGAGTGTGTGCATGTGTGCGTGTGTGTGTGTGTGTGTATGTGTGTGAACAACCATAATGAAGCACAGCTGATGGCACTTGACAGGAGGAGGGGGCGTGCCCGAGCTGTCAGGGATTGAAGGACCCAAACAGCTCCCTGACGCGGCTGACGGGAAATAGGGCAAGAAATAACAATAAGTCAGAACTGGGTTTGGAACAAGCAAACCCAGATTCATGGCACTATACTGTGCATGATAAGGCAATGTCATAATGATTCGGGAGTCAATACCACTTTCTGAGGTCAAGTACAAGTACTTCAGTTTGAGCTATTTGTTATCACTATGTATTCATGCCGGTTCCACTTTAAAGGCATCCTGCTTTTTGGTTGTCTTTGTTTTTTTTACTGCAAAATATACACGATCTTCTGGCATTTCCCCCGGCCCTCTTACCAATGAGGACCATATTACAGTGATCAACAGCACACATTTGCGGCACACTTCCTGTTTCGCGCTGCTGGATTTGTAAGTTTCTGCCAGTGCATTGTGTCTTTGTCATGCTTTGCATCACACCATCTAATTACCTGTACACTGTGCACCCACTTTGCACTGCAATGAGTGACTCGTTGGAGGTGTGGCACTGGTGCAATCTCAGCACATTGCTATTTTAGTGCATTTTATGACTTTTGGTTTTGATCAGGAAAAAGGGGGTCTATTGTCACAAGCACATTAATGCTATTTCAGCTGCGTGTTCTGAAATCGCGCAGCTCCTACTGACAGGAGCACATGAGGAAACAGCATGCACTGGAATTTTCAATTATTTTAAGGGGCAGAGTTGTAAGTTATACTCTAATCACCTTTCATTTAATTAATTAACATATAGTCGGCCTCACCTCAACACACAGCTCCGGTTCCGGAACCAGTCTCCTGGAGAGGGGCTGGAGCTTGGCCTTTTCTGGAGTTGCCCCGGGCGAGAGGCGACGAGCAGGGGTGGGTATTCTTGTATCGCCCCACCTTGCTGCCTCTATATTGGAGTTTTCCCCGGTGGACAAAAGGGTTGCTTCCCTGCGCCTTCGGGTCCTGACCATCATTTGTGCCTATGCACCAAATGATGTTTCAGAGTACCCACCCTTTTTGGAGTCTGTGACTGGGGTGCTGGAGAGTGCTCCTCCTGGAGACTCCATTGTCCTACTGGGGGACTTCAATGCGCACGTGGGCAACGACAGTGGAACCTGGAGGGGGGTGATTGGGAGGAACAGCCTGCCCGATCTGAACCCGAGTGGTGTTCAGTTATTGGACTTCTGTGCTAACCACAGTCTGTCCATAACGAACACCATGTTCAAGCATAAGGGTGTCCATATGTGCACCTGGCACCAGGACACCCTAGGTCGCAGGTCGATGATCGATTTTGTTATCGTATCATCAGACCTGCGACCGTATGTCTTGGACACCCGAGTAAAGAGAGGTGCAGAGCTGTCAACTGATCACCACCTGGTGGTGAGTTGGATCCGATGGCAGGGGAGGAAGCCATTCAGACCTGGTAGACCCAAACGTATAGTGAGGGTGTGCTGGGAGCGTCTGGCTGAGGCCCCTGTCCGGGAGGTCTTCAACTCCTACCTCCGGAAGAACTTCAACCACATCCCGAGGGAGTCTGGAGACATGGAGTCTGAATGGGCCATGTTCTCCACCTCTGTTGTTGAAGCGGCGGCCCAGAGCTGCGGCCGCAAGGTGGTCGGTGCATCTCGTGGTGGCAACCCCCGAACCAAGTGGTGGACACCAGTGGTGAGGGGGGCCATTAAGCTGAAGAAGGAGTCCTATCAAGCTTGGTTGGCTTGTGGGACTCCCGAAGCAGCTGAGGTGTACCGGCAGGCCAAGCGGAGTGCAGCTCGGGTGGTTGCTGAAGCAAAAACCCGGGTATGGGAGGAGTTCGGTGAGGCCATGGAACAAGACTTTCGGTTGGCTTCAAAGAGATTCTGGCAAACTGTTCGGCGGCTCAGGAGGGGAAAGCAGCTCCCCGTCCACACTGTGTATGGTGCGGATGGGACACTGTTGACTTCAACTGGGGATATCGTCGGGCGGTGGAAGGAATACTTTGAGGATCTCCTCAATCCCACTGATACGCCTTCCACAGAGGAAGCAGGGTTTGGGGACGAGGGGGATGACTCGCCTATCACAGGGGCTGAGGTCGCCAAGGTGGTTAAAAATCTCCTTGGTGGCCGGGCCCCGGGGGTGGACGAGATTCGCCCTGAGTACCTCAAGGCCCTGGATGTTGTTGGGTTGTCATGGTTGACACGCCTCTGCAACATTGCGTGGAGGTCGGGGGCAGTGCCTTTGGCATGGCAAACCGGGGTGGTGGTTCCTCTCTTCAAAAAAGGGGACCGGAGGGTGTGCTCCAACTTTAGAGGGATCACACTCCTCAGCCACCCTGGGAAGGTCTATGTCAAGGTACTGGAGAGGAGAGTCCGGCCGTTGGTCGAACCTCGGATTCAGGAGGAGCAATGTGGTTTTCGTCCTGGCCGTGGCACATCGGACCAGCTCTTTACCCTCTCGAGAATTCTTAAGATAAGATAAGATAAGATAAGCCTTTATTAGTCCCACAACGGGGAAATTCCAGGATTGCAACAGCACAGGGATAGCAACACTCAGAGCAACAATCAGAAGGCAAGAAAAAACAAGCAAGCAAGAGCAGCTAATATACATATGTACATATTACTATAAAATATATATATACACACACACACACACAGACACACAGTGCAGAGCATTGTAGCTGGATGGAATAAATATATGAATATATGAACACACAGTGCAGAGCATTGTAGCTAGATGGAATAAATATGTAAATATATAAACACCCACAGTATGGAGCATTGCAGCTAGGTGGAATAAATATGCAAGTATATAAACACACACAGTGCGGAGCAATGTAGCTAGATGGAATAATATGTAGATATATAAAAACACAGTGCGGAGCATTGTAGCTAGATGGAATAAATATATAGATATATAAATATAAACACACCCAGTGCAGAGCATTGTAGCTAGATGGAATAAATATGTAAATATATAAACACACACAGTGCAGAGCATTGTTGCTAGGTGGGATGAAACAGCATAACCGTCTATTTAGTTATCCTACATGGTATGATTATGTGCCCATACATATTCTCACCCTCCATAGCGACTGGTATGTTCCTAGTTGTATGCCGGAGAGGACCACTGTGTAAGTCTATTGCATCTTTTGCATTCAAAAAAAAAAAAAAAAAAAAAAAAAAAAACTATTAGTTTGTTACGTCTTTTTGCTATCTCTGCGAGCAGCCCTTCTTGAGGGTTCGTGGGAGTTTGCCCAACCAGTTTACATGTGTTTTGTGGACTTGGAGAAGGCATTTGACCGCGTCCCTCGTGGATTTTTGTGGGGGGTGCTTCGGGAGTATGGGGTATCGGGCTTGTTGTTACGAGCTATTCGGTCTCTGTACGACCGTTGTGAGAGTTTGGTTCGTATTGCCAACACTCGGTTGGAGTCATTCCCAGTAAGAGTTGGACTCCGCCAGGGCTGCCCTTTGTCACCGATCCTGTTCATAATTTTTATGGACAGGATTTCTAGGCGCAGCCAGGGAATGGAGGGTGTCATGCTTGGTGACCACAGGATCTCATCTCTGTTGTTTGCAGATGATGTTGTCCTGTTGGCTTCATCCAGCAATGACCTACAGCTCTTGCTGGGACGGTTTGCCGCTGAGTGTGAAGCGGCTGGGATGAGAATCAGCACCTCCAAGTCCGAGTCCATGGTCCTCAGCCGGAAAAAGGTGGATTGTCCTCTCCGGGTTGGGGACAGGCTCCTGCCCCAAGTGGAGGAGTTTAAGTATCTTGGGGTTTTGTTCACGAGTGAGGGGAAAATGAAGCAAGAGATCGACAGACGGATTGGAGCAGCATCTGCAGTGATGCGGACGTTGTACCGGTCTGTTGTGGTGAAGAGGGAGCTTAGTTCTAAGGCAAAGCTGTCGATTTACCAGTCAATCTATGTTCCTACTCTCACCTATGGTCACGAGCTTTGGGTAATGACCGAAAGAACGAGATTGCGGATACAAGCGGCTGAAATGAGCTTTCTCCGTAGGATTGCTGGACTCACCCTCAGAGATAGGGTGAGGAGCTCAGTCATCCGGGAGAGGATCAGAGTAGAACCGCTGCTCCTCCACATTGAAAGGAGTCAGTTGAGGTGGTATGGGCATCTGATTAGGATGCCTCCTGGACGCCTTCCACTTGAGGTGTTTCAGGCACGTCCCACTGGGAGGAGACCCCGGGGCAGACCCAGGACTCGGTGGAGAGACTATGTCTCCCAGCTGGTCTGGGAACGCCTTGGTATCCCCTCTGAAGAGCTGGAGCAGGTGGCTGGGGAGAGGGAAGTCTGGGCTTCTCTGCTTGAACTGCTGCCTCCGCGACCCGGACCTCCGGAAAAGCGGTAGAAGATGGATGGATGGATGGGAGTTTTTCTGTTTTACATTTCACCACAGGAGAGGTGTTAAAGGCAGGAGGTGCTTCAGCTGGTGCGGGTTCTGTGATCTGGTCTGGACACAGACCGTGGTTTTGATTTTGATGTGCTGAATCCAAAAATCACATTGGTTTTGCTCAATCAGGTCAACTTTTTGAATTATGGCCACATGTTGTTTTATACGTTTTTGTTTACATGTATGGGTATTTTCGCTTTATATGATGCAAAAAAAATTTCCAGCGAAACAGATGTCATTTTCGGATTCAGCAGTGCAAAACTGTCTTAAATCAGTTGAAAAAACACAGACAACTTACAAAAAAATTATTTTTGTAACCCTGTGTAATCTATATCATTTCAAGCCCAGTCACCTCCTTCGATCCTGTCCCCTCGTGCACGCACGTGTCCTGTCCCGGTTAATTAAAAACACAGACTTAGCCACTGTTTTTCTGTTAAAGATGCACTGCAGCAGATATGAATCCCCTTATTAATAAATCTACTTTGTCTAAAATGGTATCTTATTCCAGTTCCCAAGAAACCCTCTATTACAGGATTAAATGACTACAGACCTGTTGCCCTGACCTCTGTGGTCATGAAATCCTTGGAGAGATTGGTGCTGAACCACCTGAAGGTCATCACAGGCCCCCTGATGGACCCACTGCAGTTTGCCTACCGGTCAAACAGGTCAGTGGATGATGCAGTGAATATGGGACTACATTACATCCTGCAACACCTCGACTCCCCAGGGACGTACGCCAGGATCCTGTTTGTCGACTTCAGCTCAGCGTTCAACACCATCATCCCAGGCATTCTTCATCAGAAACTCCTCCAGCTCAAGGTGCCCCCCTCCACCTGCCAGTGGATCTCCAGCTTTCTGACTGACAGGTGGCAACAGGTGAAGCTAGGGAGATTTACATCCAGCTCCCGAAAAATTAGTACTGGCGCCCCCCAAGGATGTGTCCTTTCCCCACTGCTCTTCTCCCTCTACTCCAACGACTGCACCTCAGAGGACCCTTCGGTGAAGCTCCTGAAGTTTGCGGACGACACCACAGTCATCGGTTTGATCCGGGAGGATGATGAGTCTGCATACAGGCGGGAGGTGGAGCAGCTGATCCTCTGGTGCAGCCAGAACCATCTTGAACTTAACCCAGCCAAAACGGTGGAGATGACTGTGGATTTCAGGCGACACCCCCCTTCATTCCCCCCACTCACCATCCTCAACAGCACAGTGTCCACTGTGGACTCCTTCAAGTTTCTGGGTACCACAATCTCCCGGAACCTGAAGTGGTCCTCCCATATTGACACTGTCCGGAAAAAGGCCCAGCAGAGGTTGTTTTTTCTGCGTCAGCTCAAGAAGTTTGATTTGCCTCAGGAGCTGCTGGTTGTCTTCTACACCGCCATCATCCAATCTGTCCTCTGCTTTTCCATCACTGTCTGGTTTGGATCTGCCACTAAACAGGACAAGACCAGACTGCAGCGGATCATTAAGTCTGCGGAGAGGATCATTGGTACTGACCTACCCTCCATTGAGAACTTATATCGGTCCATAACCAGGAAACGGGCGGGAAACATCTGTGCTGACCCATCACACCCCGGCCACAAACTGTTTGAACTTCTATCTTCTGGTCGTCGTTACAGATCACTGAAGGTCAAAACCACCCGTCACAGGAACAGTTTCTTTCCTCAAGCCATCACTCTGATGAACTCCTAACATTCACCTAGTCCTACCTGTTGCTGTACTCATGACTTTTCATCCATTATTACATTGCACATAACTCTCACATTGCTTTTTACTTCATTCACATTATATCACTGAATCTGAGTCCACATTGAAATACTGTGTGATTGTATATTTTTTCATATATTTCTGCAAAGTGTGGTTAGTCCGAGTAAATAACTGCATATATTCCTGTATATATTTGCATCCTTTTATAGAAACGTGGACAGACTGTAATTTACTGTACATACTCTGGTTGTCATTGAATCCTTATTTAAATCCTTCACCTGAACAACGAGAGCAAGTTTTTAGCCAAAGTCAAATTCCTTGTATGTGTTGTGCATACTTGGCCAATAAAGCTGATTCTGATTCTGATTCTGATTCTGATTCTGATTCTGATTATGCCCTTTTTTCACAAAAAAAACCCAACCCTTTCATTGTCTTACAGTTGCTTGGAAAAATCTTTTCCTCCTCCTTCAAACACCAGGCTCTAATTAATCCAACCCACATCCCGCCCACCAGGACACAGAAGTCTGCGAGCTCGCAAATTTGAACAGCCAGTGACATCACAAAAATACCCCTTCTAGATTTCCCCTTTTCCAAGGCGAGGAGCTTATTGAACTTTCACAGCAAAAACACACCAAAATGACACATACTATAAGAGTGATTTAGCTCTTGATATGTCTTTTACTCATTAAAAAAAACATGCTACAGACATGTTAACAAGAAAAAAAACTTGATTTTCACTGGTGTGTCACTTCAAATGTTTTAATCAGTGGACAGTTAAATACAAACTATCAACATAATGTAGCCTATACCAAATCATTTGAAGAAACAGCAGAAAATGTTTTTCACTGCACAGAGAAACAAAAACGTGCATGGAGGGCAATGAGGCATGCATCCACTTATGCTATGTTAAATCCAAATTAATTTAAATTCCACTCAATTGTTCAGGCCATTTGTCTAATCATATCCTCCTCTTCCTTCTAAAATGATTGACTGGGCATGGGCTATAATTAATGACTGGCTTAATGCCAATTAATCTTACTATCCTGTGCATTTTCACTTATGCGCATACCCTTTGGCCAGCGCAAAATCCAACTTAAACAAACCATCATGATCAGAGTTCACCTTAGATCGTGAGCCTGTGTGCAGTAAGGGAACGGGCAGCAGAACTTTGGATTGAATGACCTAAAACATACATCTGAAAAATCAGACCACACTCTGCACTTTTCACCAGTTTTTCTGCTGCCCTGATAACAAAATGGACTTGGACACACCCATACATGCGCTCTGTGCCTCAGATAACACAGGGTTACAAAAATATTTTTTCTGTAAGTTGTGTTTTTTCAACTGATTTAAGACAATTCTGCACCGCTGAATCCGAACATGACATCCGTTTCTCTCGATCAGGTGCTAAGTAAAAACTTGTACTTACTTAGTATTTACTTAGTACTGTGCATGTACTTACCTTTATATAAAGGTAAGTACATGTAAATTTAATGTTACGTCATCATTGTTCAAAAGTCAGAGAGTTTCAAGACATAAAAAAGAATTTTGCATCATATAAAGCGAAAATACCCGTACATGTAAACAAAAACGTATAAAACAACATGTGGCCATAATTCAAAAAGTTGACCTGATTGAGCAAAACCAATGTGATTTTTGGATTCAGCGCATCAAAATTGTCCTAAATCAGCTAAAAAAAACTTATGACAATAAATTTGGTGTTGACCAGTGTAATCGACTGTAGACTAGACTGTCAAAATAGGGCCCTGAGTGTTACTGTGTGTGTGTGTGTGTGTGTGTGTGTGTGTGTGTATACACTAGACAGACACATTCTTGTATTTTTATGCAGTCATCAATTGTCCAACTAGCTGATTTAAAAAAACCTACATTATATTGTACACCAGCTAATGACAATGTCACTACATTTTAACACTATTGTGTCTGAATACTGGCAACTTTCAACTTCAGCACTATGAATTTCTTAAAACCAAAAGATCCATGACCAATAGATCAACATGAGGCCCTCATAACTTATACATATCCAATTATATAAAGGTAATACCGAAAACAAAAAAGCCAAGGAGGTTTTATTATACAGCGAGGAAAGTAAGTATTGAACATGGCAACATTTTTCTCATTATACATATTTCTGATGGAGCCAGTGACCTAAGATTTTAACCAGATATCAGTAACAACCCAAGTATTCCATACGTACAAAGAAATCAAGGCAACTGTGTTCATACGTAAATCAAGTTATAGTTAATAAAGTGGAATTACACAGGGAATAAATATTAAACACGCTTGGTGAAATTCATTTAATATTAAGTAGAAAAGCCTTTGTTGGTAATAACAGCTTCCAGACACCTCCTGTATGGAGAAACTTGGTGCAGGCATTGCTGAGGAGTGATTTTAGCCCATTCTCTCACACAAATTGTCTTCTAATCTTGAAGGTTCGGTGCGGTGCGGTGGCACAGTGGTTAGCACTGCGGCAGCACAGCAACTCACCCTTGGCCATGGGATCCCTGGTTCGATCCCAGCCCCTGACCAACAGTGATCTGTGTGGAGTTTGCATGTTCTCCCCGTATCTGTGTGGATTTACTCCGGGATTTCTCCGGTTTCCTCCCACAGGCCAAAAACATGCAGGTTAGGTTAATTGGAGACTCTAAAGTGGCCCTAGGTGTGAATATGTGTGTGAATGGTTAAGGGATAGCGCCGTACCATGGCTGCTTCATCCATCCAGGTGGATGGCCTCAATTTCCCCTCTGGGGATCAATAAAGTATACAAAATAAAAAATTTTAAAAAAAAAGGTTCCGTGGGTGTCTTCTATGAACTGTGGTCTTCAGTTCATTTCATAGATTTTCAATTGGACTCAGGTCAGGTGACTGACTGGGACATTTTAGCAGCTTTATTTTCCTTCATTGGTGCCAGTTGAGAGTTTCCTTGGCTGTGTGTTTGGAATTATTGTCTTGCTGAAATGCCCACCCTCTTTTCATCTTCAGCATCTTGGCAGATGGCAACAGGTTCTTATCAAGGATGTCTCTGTACATTTGTCTATTCATCTTTCCTTCAATTATATGAAGTCTGCCTGTACCATGTGCTGAAAAACCACACCTTGATGCTCCCACCTCCAAACTTCACTGTTGTTATGGTGTTTTTGGGCTGATGTGCAGTGCCATTTTTCCTCCAAACATGCTGTGTGCTGTGGCATCCAAAAAGTTCAATTTTGGTCTCAGCTGACCGGACTATATTCTCTCAGTATTTTATTGGCTTGACCAAATGTTGTGCAGCAATCTTTAAATGAGCTTCAACATGCTTTTTCTTCACCAATGGAGTCTTGCGAAGTGAGCAGGCATAGACCCCATGTCGGTTGAGCGCATTACTTATTGTTTTCTTTGAAACAGCAGTACCTGCTAACTCCAGGTCTTTCTGGATTTCTCCACGAGTCGTCTTTGGCTCTTGGATAACTCTTCTGATTATTTTTTTGACTCCTCTGTCAGAAATATTGCAAGGAGTTCCTGGTCGTGGCCGGTTTATGGTAAAATGATGTTCTTTCCACTTCCAAATGATGGCTCCAACAGTGCTCACCGAACATTCAGCAGTTTAGAAATGCACGCTTAACCAATGCCATTACTATGTTTTGCAACAATAACGTTGTGAAGGTCTAGAGAGAGCTCTTTGCTTATACCCATCATGAGTTCTTTGTGGTGTGACAATCTGATACTCACAGACCTTTTTAAAGGCTATCAGTCAGGACTTAACCAGCTGAAATTAATTTGCACTGATGGGGGATGGGATGGCTTCCTAAATTATGATGGATTTCAGCTCGTTTCTCGGTTTTCTATGCCTTTTTGCACCTCTTTTTCTTCATGTGTTCAATACTTATTCCCTGTGTCATTCCACTTTATTAAATATAACTTGTTTTGTGAACGCAGTTGCCTTGATTTCTTTGTATCTATGGATTACTTGGCTTGTTACTAATATCTGGTGAAAATGTGAGGTCAATGGCTCCATCAGAAATATGTTTAATGAGAAAAATGTTGACAGGTTCAATACTTATTGTCCCCGCTGTATATTCATGTCATGTTGAGTACTAACCAAAATCATTTTGTGAAATAAAACATCATGGTCCAATTTCCCACACCAGAAACAACAAACAAACAATAAAAATTCCAGGTCAGAACAATAGTTCAGGACAATAAAATATCACCTTGGTAGCAACAATTTAAGAACAATGTCAGAATCAGTCAACCAAACAAGCTGCCAGTGGGATAATAATCATGAACTTAACAACACACTGGAGTAAAGGGCCTGACAGAGACACCAATCAGTTATGCATTCACAAAAATAACGGTAAGGTGTTGATGTTTTGATCTGTTTATAAATCTTTTTTTAATAAATATCAGTGTTGAAGCCAACATTAAGAAAAAATGGTTCAGCCAAAACAAACATTATAATCTCACTAATGATATACACAAAAATAAACCTGCCAACAAAATAAATAAATAAACACTTTGCGGCGGCATGAAATAAAGCGGCGTAGTTGGAGGTTTTAAGTAGAGTTTTATTATCATACCGCCGTCACGAGCTCCGCTCCCGGCGCCGTGCATGAGCGCCGAGAGCGAGCCCATGGCTCTCAGAGAAGGAGAGGCGGACACGTGTGTGTCTACCAGTTGCAGGATCAGAGTGAGAGAGAGAATGAGAGAGTTTGCGTTACAGAGTTGCAGCATATATACTCGACTACAACAATACATCAAGGGCATACCCCAGTGGTTGGTATGATCAAAGAGATAACAGAACAGGCATAAGACATTTGCATTTGAGAGACATATTGATCTCAGTCCCTAGGTCACAGTGAGGACAGGACACATGAGTACAATGCATGAAAGGCAACAATTAACATCACAGAGGAGAGCCAGACGAAACGCGTCTGCCTGTAGACATTAATACACATTACACTGTTCTGTTACTTGCTCTAGCCGAGCGCTGTGTTTGACCAGTCTTTTTGTGGAGATTTACCTCAAAGCACATCTACATATGTAAGATGCTCAGAAGAAGCACAGTAAGGGCAAAATGCATGAACACTTTAACTTCACGGCTGTAAACGCAGCGTGCAGCGGAAAAACCCAGGAGTGCGAGCTGACTGTCTCTGTATTCTGTCTGTGTGTTGTGGGGGTTTAATCAAACCGCTACACTGCTCCCCCCCCAGAGGGAAACGGTAGGGGACCGTGACCTCGATGTTGGAGTCCGGGCAGCGAGCAGGGAAAAGCTCTGAGCAGGAGGAGGGGGGGGGGGGAGGTACGTGCTGACCGGGCGCGGGAAAATCGTTCCAGTCGCGCCAAAAGTGTTTGCTGCTCCGCGATGTCCCGTCTGAACATGCAGAGATCAGAAGAAGAAAAATTAGTCTCTGGCTCCTCTCGTGGCCATGAAGAAAAGCAGGAGCGGCTGTAAGAAAAAATAAACAAAAGCAGAGGGACTGGCGTGTTGGTCTTAGGTGCAGGAGCAACCCCAAAACCCCCCGGGAACAGCTGACGGCTGAAATCCCTTTGTGCCGTGGCTGAGACCATTAAAAAATCCAGTGGCGAGCTGCGTGCTAGCTTCAGATGAACGGGCAGCCCTGAAGGTTCCGAGGGTGGCGATCGGCCGTTTCTCTCAGGCATGTGCAGTGGCGGAGGACGATGGCGGTCTCTTGTAGCCTTTATTGTCCCGTGCGTGATGCGCCGTCCTTGTAACTCCCCGGTGCGTGCGCGGGGGTTCCGTGCGTGGGTGGGCCGCTGGAGTGGCGAGTCAGGGTGCAGAAACTTGGTGGAGATCAGCGCAGACGGCGCCGATAAAAATCCAGGTTGAGCTGTGGCTGCATGATTGGCCATGGTGCGTTGGAGCGGTGGGAGGAAATAGACGATCTTTTGTCCCTCAGGCTCGTGCAGATGGGTTGGAGCGGTGAGCGGGAATAGACGATCTTTGTTCCTCAGGCTCGGGCGTGGTGCGTTCAGGTCCACGCGTTGCGTTCTCCGCCGGCCATGGAGGACGCCGTCATGGAGAAGGGACGAGGTGCCCGCGCTCTCGTGTGGAGGAGTTGCGAGCACGGCCGGTCTAGTGTGGATGAGCAGATCTCAGACGTGCAGATCTCATCCTGAAGAACGGGTCACCAGTGCAGCTGTCCAGCTCAGAAGGCTGCTTCGCACAAAATGTGTGCGTGTTCAGAGGGGTCACCAGTGCGGCGGCATGAAATAAAGCGGCGTAGTTGGAGGTTTTAAGTAGAGTTTTATTATCATACCGCTGTCACGAGCTCCGCTCCCGGCGCCGTGCATGAGCGCCGAGAGCGAGCCCACGGCTCTCAGAGAAGGAGAGGCGGACACGTGTGTGTCTACCAGTTGCAGGATCAGAGTGAGAGAGAGAATGAGAGAGTTTGCGTTACAGAGTTGCAGCATATATACTCGACTACAACAATACATCAAGGGCATACCCCAGCGGTTGGTATGATCAAAGAGATAACAGAACAGGCATAAGACATTTGCATTTGAGAGACATATTGATCTCAGTCCCTAGGTCACAGTGAGGACAGGACACATGAGTACAATGCATGAAAGGCAACAATTAACATCACAGAGGTGAGCCAGACGAAACGCGTCTGCCTGTAGACATTAATACACATTACACTGTTCTGTTACTTGCTCTAGCCGAGCGCTGTGTTTGACCAGTCTTTTTGTGGAGATTTACCTCAGAGCACATCTACATATGTAAGATGCTCAGAAGAAGCACAGTAAGGGCAAAATGCATGAACACTTTAACTTCACGGCTGTAAACGCAGCGTGCAGCGGAAAAACCCAGGAGTGCGAGCTGACTGTCTCTGTATTCTGTCTGTGTGTTGTGGGGGTTTAATCAAACCGCTACAACTTCTCTATTAAAGATGATACCGACAACATTCTGACCTCCTGGCCAGTCGGTGCCACACATACTCTTGCCCCAACTGCTTGATAGAGACACATGACATCAGTCCAGTTATGCTATTGGCTGTGACCGGCTTTGACATCCTTACCGGACATGGCTAGCCATCAGGCTAGTCATGTTTCATATACAGTTGAAACCAGAGATTTACATACACTGTATAAAAAACACAGAACCTTTTTCTCTCACTCTCTGACATTAAATCAGACTACACTTTTCCTGTTTTAGGTCAGTTAGAATTACCAAAATAATTTTATTTGCTAAATTATTTTTATAGTTGATCTTTTTTTAAAAGATTTTTTTATAACTTTCTTCAAAGTCAGAAGTTTACATTTCCTTAGTATTTGGTAGCATTGCCTTTAAAGTGTATGATTGGATCAAAAGTTTTGAGTATCCTTCAACAAGCTTCTCACAACAGTTTGCTGTAATTTTGGCCCATTTCTTCTGACAGAGCTGGCGTAACTGAGTCAGGATTACAGGCCGCATTGCTCACACACATCTTTTCAGCTCTGCCCACAAATTTTTTGTCATGAACTGAGCCGGTGTTGCCCTTTAGGATCGGTTCTGCCCGTTCTCTGTGGCTCAGGTTGTTGGGTTATTCGTGTATTGTGTTATCTTTTGAGTTCTTGTTGTTTCTATGTCTTTTGTTCTTTTTTCCGTGCCTGTAGCCACCGCTCTGGCTGGCAGCTGTTAGGCAGCCTCCTTGACCTACATTCATGTGGGCGTTGTCTGACACTTGCCGGTCCGACCACGCCCCTTCTCTCTTGACAGCAAGCTGATTCCACTCCGGTAATTGTCTCACCTCACCCAGGTGCACCCTATCTGTTGTCCCAGCAATGCTTGTATTTAAGCGGCCTTTGCCAGTCAAGCATTGCTGGACCATTGTATCGTCTAATTAGGGAGTCGGGAGCTACACTGTCGCTACTCCCCTCAGTGTAGTTACTGGTTGTGTGTGCTCATTGGAATAACTTGGACGACTCGGACTGCTCCTGTTCTGTGAGTAAAAACTGTTTGCGTTTCCCCGTGCAGTTTTGCTGCTATGCTTTGGCACTGTTGCCCGGTTGAATTCTCCCTAATCTGTTGAGCGTCCTGGAGGACTCTAAGTTAACCCGAGCCCTTATATTATTTTGTACTGTTCGTCGTGGCCACTGTACACTGTGGTATGCCCGCTGCACGTTCTTCGTGTGAAGCCCTTTAGTGCACCCCGTTGCCTTTTTGTATGTCTTTATTTTTGGAACTTTTTGCCCTTTGTGTTAATAAATGTGTTTGTGGTGTAACCTGCACTTAAATCCATTCTTTCTCCTCACTCTTCGATGAGCTGCGTAAAAGCTCAGATTGAAAGAGGATTGTGACATTTTTTTAATGTAATTAATATCAGGTCTTTGTGACGACCACTCCAAAACATTGATTTTGTTGTCCTTAAGTCACTTTGTAACTAATTTGTGTTAGGAACTGAGTTTTCTGCCAGACTCGGTCTCATGACTTCATCTGTCATATTATTCATTTGTTGCATTTTATGCCTTTGGGTTTATGTGTTTTTGTGTTGCTTGCCATTTTTCTGTTAATGTCATATTTTTGTATGTAGGTTTATTTAGTTTGTTATTTCTTTCTGTATTTCTGTTTCCTTTTCTGTTGACAGCTGTCAGGGAGCATGAAGCTTGTGTGGGCATGCCCTGTCAGCTGTCAGTTGGGCTTGCCTCTCTCTCACGGTCAGCTGTTTACAATTATGTATCCTTGCTTTCTCCTGCCCGTTCAGGTACCCTCACCTGCTGTCTATTATGTTTATTGGTTTGATCCACATATAAGGACCTTATTTTCATTTGGGCTTTGCTATTGGATTGTTTTCCTCCTCTCGTCTCCGCCAGAGCCCAGCCTCACTTTGGCGCGTATTTCTCATAAGTAAGTTTTTTCCTCATTGCACTTTGTGTTCTAACGTTCTGTTGCTTTTGTGTTACTCATTTTCTGTTAATAAGGGTGTGGAGGGTGAAACTGGGCATCCTGGCAGAACTAAAAGCAATATCTGTCACAGGTCAGTGGTGGACCACTCCCAGTTACACGGGGTGAGACTGGACATCCTGGCAGATAAGCACATCTGTCGCAAGGTCTGTGGTGGACTTTTGCCAGTCGGTACATTGTGACATGCACTACACAAAGAGCAGAGATAAACAAACCTATCATCTGTTGTATAATTTGACTATGGGGTGTATTATGGTGAATGTGGTTGTGGGATGAATGATGACTAGGAGTGATACTGTAATTTGTTGGGTATGGAAGAGGGGTGGGACTATATAAGTGTTGGCTTCTTCCCACTCCTTCTGAACATTTTATTTTTGGCTTGTTTTTTGTTTTGTTTTAAATTCTTTTTTTTCTTTTTCAGAATGTTCAAATAAATAAAATCAATCAACCAATCAATCAAACCTGGTCAGTCACTGCAACAGATACTGAAGTCAGTTTGTCTTGGCCTGTTCTTGCCACTGATAATACCTCTATCTGCCAAGAATGTGCCGCTAGTCCAGCAAAAGCTAGTGGTACTCAAATACTTTGCAAGCAGTTTCATGAAATGGTCAGTCAGAAAGCAACTCATACCAGCTCGGACGTTGCCCGGGTTAACAAGATCGGGAGTTCCTGGCAGCGGAAGGCGAAGGACAGAGCTGCATGGAGAAATCTTATCAGACCTAAATGAAGCAGTCATTGTCGCCCCCGACAGACTGCTATGATTTTCTGTTAATAAATAATCCAATCTCACAGTTGGCCCGTAGGTCTGTCTTTCTGCCCAGAGGGGCCAATTCATGACAAATTTGCCTTTTTCTTCCAAATGTAACAATGGTCATTATGGCCAAGCAGTTTAATTTTGGTTTCATCAGACCACAGGACATGTCTCCAAAAATTAAGGTCTTTGTCTCTTTCTGCATTTGCAAACTATAATCTTGCTTTTTTTATGTTGCTTTTGGAGTAATGTCTTCTTTCTTACTGAGTGGCTTTTCAGCCCATGTCGGTACAGGACTCGTTTCACTGTGGATAATGACACTCTTTTACCAGCTTCAGCCAGCATCTTCACAAGGTCTTTTACTTTTGTTCTGCAGTTGATAGGTACATTTCGCACCAAAACATGTTCATCCCTGGGACACAGAACCCATCACCTTCCTGAGCGGTATGATGGCTTGACATTCCCATGGTGTTCATACTTGTGTATAATTGTTTGAACAGATGAACATGGCACCTTCAGGCATCTGGAAATTGTACCCAAGGGTAAACCAGACTTGTGGAGGTCCACAGTTCTCTTCCTGGTATATTGGCTGATTTCTTTTGATTTCCCCATGATGTCACATAAGGAAGCAGTGTGTTTGAGGTGTGCCTTAAAATACATGCACAGGTTTGCCTCCAGTTAACTCAAATGCTGTCAATTTACTTATCAGATGCTTTCAAAGTCATCACATCATCATCTGGGCTTTCCCAAACTGTTTAAAGGCATCGTATTCTTTGTGTATGTAAACTTTTGACTTTGAAGAAAATTTTTTTTAAAAATTCTTTACGGAATTCTAAAAGAAAAATCTTTAAAAGTAGAAATAATTTTGGTAATCCTAACTAACCTAAAACCGGAAAAGTATAATCTGATTTAATGTCAGACAGTGAGAAGAAAAGGGTTCTGTCTTTTTATACAGTGTATGTAAATATTTGGTTTCAACTATATATAGCCTTCTTATATTATTAGAAAAAATACAACGAACAATTGTCCAGCCCTAGGGGCGGATGGGATTCGCCCTGAGTACCTCAACATCACACTGAAGTTACTGACAGGTCCAATTCAAACCACGATGAAATGCATTGATCAAATAAAAGAGTGGATGTCCCAGAATTTTCTTCAGTTAAACGAAGACAAAACTGAAATAACAGTTTACGGGGCCAAAGAAGAAAGATTCAAAGTTAGCACTCAGCATCAATCAATGATGCTAAAAACCAATTGGGCTGTGCTCATGTCCTCGTTTTGTCTTGATATTTGTATATTCTGTGACTACCAGGACATGAGCTCAGCCCATGACTCACCTTCTGTTTATTTAGTATGTTTCTCTGTGTTTTCCTTCATTAGATTCATGGTTCCTATGTTTGGTATGATATCTCTGTGTTTTTCCATAGTTTGTCATCCCCGTTTATTAGTATTGTTATCATTATCATGGTCTTGTTTCTGCCACAGCTTTAGTTCTGCCTTATCCTTAGGTCTTGATTGTTTTAGGTGTGTCATGATTCTGTCCCTGGTTAGGTCATTATTCATCCCTGTCTTGTCCTCCGTTTTAGTTTCATTATTATTGTTATGTTTCATGGTCTCTGTTGTGCTGTTGTCCATGTGTCAGTCATAGTCATGGTCATGTCTCTCCTGGTCTTGTGTTCACGTCTTGTGTGTATCCTTTGTTCTTGTCGACCTATTGTTCCCAGTCCCTCATATTTTCCATATACATAGCCACTTTCCCTCATGTCTAACTGTTCAGCCCTGATTAGTCGTCCAACTGTCCTGTGTCTGAAATTATGAGGTCCCCTATATAGTATGTGAGTCTTTGTTCTCTGTTCATTGTGAGATCACTGTCGTTTGTTCAGTTGTGTTTCCTGTCCTGTTTCTCTGTAATGTACCAAGTGAATTTATTATTGCCTCATTCTTCTGAGTTATTTCTGGCCCTCGTGTTGCACTTTTGTTTGTCCTGAGTTTTAGTAATAAATTAACATCCTTGCACCAAAATCCTGCCTGCAACTGAGTCATTCCCATCTTATCATCATCTGCCGGGTGGCAGATCTATGACACCAACAGCCAAGCCAGAAATCTGGGTGTGGTTCTGGACTCAGACCTGAACTGTAACAACCACATTAAGATAGTAGTGGTCAGCCTATTATAACTTAAAGAACATAGCGAGGATTAAAGGTCTGATGTCGCAACAGGATCTAGAAAAACGTGTCCATGCATTTATCTTCAGTAAACTGGACTACTGTAACACTTTCCTCACAGGTCTCCCTAAAAAAATCCATCAGAAGCTGCGGTTAGTTCAGAATGCTGCAGCTCGAGTCATCACTAAGACCAAGAAAATGGATCATATAACTCCAGTCCTCAGATCTTTACACTGGCTTCCTGTCTGTCAAAGAATAGATTTCAAAATACTCCTGTTGGTTTATAATGCTCTGAATGGTTTAGGGCCAAAATACCCTTCAGATCTTCTGGCCCATTTCCATTTGGACATGTCCCACTGGGAGGAGACCCAGAGGCAGGCCCAGGACATGTTGACGAGACTATGTCTCCCAGCTGACCTGGGAACACCTTGGTATCCTCCCCAAAGAGCTGGAAGAGGTGGCTGGGGAGAGGGAAGTCTGGGCATCTCTGCTTAGACTGAAAGTTTTGTTCCCTTTGTTATATGAGCAAATTAAAACAAGTTGCTCTACAATACTTAACAATTTCTATTTAAAAAAGGAATTCCAGCAATTTGAGAAATAAGCCAGCAAAATGTTTCTTGCAAAATGAGAAAAAGTGACTCCACTGAGGACAGCAGGGAAAAAACAATCACAGAGCTGCTGGTTTTCTAGTTTACCTAGCAACTACTCAAAACAAAGTTGTGATTGGGTTACTCATTTTAAATTATGTTCTTAATTTTCCAAAAATTTATTGCAGAGCTTAATTATCAAACTGCACCACTGTTTCCAAAAATCCTACTGAAAAAAACATTTTTTTTAAAAATACAAATACATTAAAACCAACAAGAGCACTGTGAGGTGAGTGCAATACCCCCCCCCCCCCGTTCTCTTTGAAGATCCCAGTACTCACTGACAGAGAGCAGTTTTCAACTTTTCAACATAATTACTGTGGCAGAACCAAATTGTGATAAGCCCATCATCCACAAATATACTGTAAAGCAAAGCATACAACCCATAGCTGTAGGGCAGGATCCCAAGGTGAGTCTGTGTAGTAAGTTTGGTGACCCTAGAGAGCTTTACACATTCTATAGTAAGAGAGCATAGGGAGTGCCAACCTTGACCTTTGACCTTTTGACCCCAAAACCATAGTCACACTTCAGGTTCACAGGGTGAGCCTGTGT
This sequence comes from Pholidichthys leucotaenia, assembly GCA_020510985.1. NCBI lineage: Eukaryota > Metazoa > Chordata > Actinopteri > Cichliformes > Pholidichthyidae > Pholidichthys > Pholidichthys leucotaenia. The sequence continues at coordinate 30,755,753 of CM035845.1, read as the reverse complement.
ACCAAATTTGGTGGCCACAGTTTTATTCACTGTACAGTAATAAGGCAAAGGGAATATTAATGCTGACCTTTGACCTTTTCACTCCAAACCCATAGTAGAAGATTTAGGGAAAATCTAACCTCTGACCTTTGACCTCAAGGTCATACAATGAGATTGAATGGCAATATGCACATCATCAGAGTATATCAAACCATGGAACCCAGTTTCAAAACAATCAGAACCAAACTGTAGGACTTGATTTCACAAGACAGTTACTGTATATGAAGTGAGGTGAAACAGGAGGTCATAGGTCAGGGGCTATGATTCCCGCAAAAATCATCTGATCAGAACCAAACAGGCAATATGCACATCATCAGAGTATATCAAACCATGGTACCCAGTTTCAAAACAATTGGACCAAAACTGTGGGAGGAGTTGATTTCACAAAAGTGGGACAGACAGACAGAGTGATGGGTGGATGGACAGACTGACCCATAGCACATCCGGTCTTCACCCAAAGGGCTCTTTGACCCCTTTGGGCTTCGACCGGCGGGTGATAAAAAGCCACAAGAATGACTAAATCCTGGCTCTGTGCTCAGTGAGAGTTTTTCTTCTCCCCTCTGCATTGCAATTCATTTACCATAAATTGTTTTATTGACTGTGTAATTTACAGTTTGTTGGGTTTGGAAAAAGCCCTCACTGTTGCATTCTGTCATGTCAAATATTTGAATAATGTAAATAACGGTAAAATGTGGGGCCCGCTGATCTGGAGCAAGTGAATTATCTTCAAGTGCACAAAATGAATTAACGTTTGATTTGAGAGAGAAAAACCCACTAGTTGCTGTTGTGTTGCAGTCAGTGGGGCTTGCGCGTGTGACTGAACTACATGCATTCATGTGTGAAAGTACAAGTGTTTTGACACCATATTCCGCCCCGCTCGCTTCCCCGGCATCAGAAGAATTTTTGCTTGAGCAATTTTTCAGCCATCGTCTGATGAAACATCACACTAGCTGCTGTGCACTCCCCCGGAAATAATCGTCATAATATATTTACAGTTTTGGAGAGAACAATTATAATAAATTACAAATTTACAGCCCGCCTTCGAAGACACGCTCGGGTGCCCTGTGGCTGTGATAAAACAAATACGCTGGCTGGGCTTTCAGCACCCTGTGATGGAATATGAACAAGCGGTTCTTTTATTTCTTAAATTTTCTGTGGAAGATGCCTGCATATTTTAATGAAGCGCTGGCTGTTCTGAATGGGGAGTCAATGAGGCATGGAATGGGTCCCCTCCATCCTTCCCCTTCCTTTTTTTTTTGGTCTCTTCCTCCTCTTCATCTGTGTGCATTTGAACCTCTTGTCGCCCTCATCTTTTAGAGTATTAGAATAAGGGCCATTACCCTTTGTCAGAGCCATGCTTACAGCCACAATAGATGGGCCGCCGGGGTACTTTTCCTCTCCTTGTCCCTGCACATGTAAACACAAGAATGCTACCAGATTAGACGTGTGCAAAGAAAGGCACTAAGTGCCATATTATAGCAGCACAGTCTTTAATCAGCTGTCTGAGGCACAGGGTGTGTTTATGGGCGTTTCCAAGTTCATTTTGCTACTACAACAGTGCAAAGACTAATTTTATGCTAGGCGCAAAGTGCAAAGAGGCTGTCTTAATGATCTTAGATATTTAGAGGTGCATTTGTTCTCATATAAGCAGAAATGAGAAAGTAGCCAAAAATTATACCAACTACAGTAAATTAGCATTACCCTATAGCCACAGCAGGATAAATTAAGTAAAAATAGCTTGGTCTGAATCCTGTCACTGCAACATAAAGATGGAGGACATGCACACAAATTTGGAGCAGTTAGAATAATCTTTACTTTTAACAATCCATCCAAAAAAAAATAAGATAATGAGTAAAATGGTGTTCACTTATATAGCGCCTTTTCTCATCTCTGGATGGCCAAAGCACTTTACAGATCCTGCTAACCACCCATTCACACACACATTCACACACTGATGGTGGCGGAGTTCTCATGCACCGGTACTGGCCTGACCCACCAGGAGCAACTGGGGGTTCAGTGTCTTACTTAGGGACACTTTGACATGCAGACTGCAGAAAGAGCGGGAATCAAACCCCTGACTCTCTGATTAGTAGTTGGCTACACTACACCTGCACCACAGTTGCTCCCAGAGTACTCAGAGTACCCAGACTATACCACGCAAGGGATCTGCCACTGGATCTGGGTATGCTGCCGAAACCTCACAAAAAAAGGGAAAACCAGCCATCAGAAATGAAGCCAGAAAACAGTGACTACCAATAATTCCAAAGTCATTCATTCATCTTCTACCGCTTAATCCTTTTTGGGTGGCGGGGGGTTGGAGCCTAGCCCAGCATCTTTGGGTGAGAGGCAGGGTACACCCTGTACAGATCGCCAGTCCATCACAGGACCAACACAGAGAAACAGACAACCATTCACTCTCACAGTCATACCTAAGGACAACTTAGAATCCTCAGTTGATGCCAGTTAACCTAACATGCATGTCTTTGGCCTGTGGGAGGAAACTGGAGTAGCCGGAGGGACACGCAAACTCCACACAGAAGGGTCATTGATGGTCAGGGGTGGGACTGAACCCATGACCTTCTTGCTGTGCAGCCACAGTGCTAACCACTGTTTCACAGAGGTGCCACCTCCACACTCAAAAGGAACAAAACATAACGGGGGAAAAAAGAAAGATAAAAACGGTGGAGCAAACCTTTTGGCGTTGTCTCCAAAACAACATTTGAGTATGAAAGTATCCATTAAAAAAGTTACTTTAGGAGAGTGTTTGGATTTTATTCTCACAAATTTTAGGGATGATTTTCTCATAAATTTGTGAATATGTTACTGTAGTTTCATGGGTTTTTTTCCCCCTTATAAATCTGTTACATTTTACTCATACTTGTAACTGCCTTTTATAAATTTGTAGAGTTTTATCTAATCATTTTGTGACTATTTTCTTGAAATTTCACTGATAGAAACTTCACCCTGGATCTCAAACAAGTTGGACTCTGTGGCTCTCCACTCTTCCTTCACACTCTGGGACTGTAATTTCCACATGACAGGACTTGGCACCTGATTTGAGGAGCCATGTCATTTGCTGGTGTAGCCGTCTACCAGGAAATTTTAGAGTAATTCATACTTCCCTGTGCTGACAAGCTTTATGGAGATGCTGATTTCATTTTCCAGCAGGACTTGGCACCTGCCCACACTGCCAGAAATACCCATACCTGTTTGGTTTTTTTGACAATGGTATCACTGTGCTTGACTGGCCAGCAAACTCTCCTCACCTAAACCCCATAGAGAATCTATGAAGTATTGTCAAGAGGAAGATGAGACACCAGACCCAACAATGCAGACGAGCTGAAGGTCGCTATCAAAGAAACCTGTGCTTCCAAAACACCTCAGCAGAACCACAGGCTGATCGCATTCAGGTCTAAATGGAACTTCGTTGCAGTGGTTTAGATCTTATTTGTCCGATAGACTTCAGTTTGTTCATATCAATAATGAGTTTTCTTCCAACTCTAAGCTCAGTCATGGAGTTCCACAGGGATCTGTGTTAGGCCCTATTCTTTTTAGTTTATATATGCTTCCGTTAGGCAACATCATTAGAAAGCACTGTATACTTTTTCATTGTTACGCAGATGACACACAATTATACCTGTCAATGAAGCCCGATGATTGTAATCAATTAGCCAAGTTAGATGCCTGTCTTAAGGAAATCAAAGCTTGGATGACTTGATTAGGAGCATCTTGTCTCTGAATGATGCTGAGAAACTGATCCAAGCTTTTGTTAGCTCTAGATTAGATTATTGTAACTCGTTATTATCAGCTTGTCCTAAAATATCTTTATTATATTATAATATATATATATATATATATATATATATATATATATATATATATATATAATAAATATATTATATAATATATAGATATTATATAATATCTTTATCTTCAGTTGATCCAAAATGCTGCTGCAAGAGTTTTAACTGGTTCCAGAAAGAGAGATCATATCTCTCCCGTTCTGGCCTCCCTTCATTGGCTTCCCATAGAGTTTAGAATTACGTTTGAAATCCTTCTTCTCACTTACAAAGCTCTTAATAATCAGGCCCCCTTTTATATAAAAGATCTGATATTACCCTATCATCCAAACAGAGCACTACACTTCCAAAATGCTGGATTACTTGTAATACCTAGAATCTCCAAAAGTACAATGGGAGGCAGAGCCTTCTGCTATCAAGCTCCTTTCCTGTGGAACCAGTTACCAATCTGGGTTCGGGAGTCAGACTCGATCTCTGTTTTTAAGAATAGGGTAAAAACCTTCCTCTTCAATATAGCCTACAATTAGGGAGGGATCTTGTGTCTCTTAACCCCCCCCCCCCACTTTGGTTTGCTATTAATAGATTTAGACTGCCAGGTGACCTTCAATAATGTACTTGGCTTCTCTCCGTTAATGTTTGCTCTCTTTATGTCTGTTCTTTTCATCTTCTCTATCCCCTCACCCCCCAGCCAGTCGCAGCAGATGACTGCCCCTCCCTGAGCCTGGTTCTGCTAGAGGTTTCTTCCTGTTAAATGGGAGTTTTACCTCGCCACCATCGCCAAGTGCTTGCTCACAGGGGACCGTCTGATTACTGGGGTCTTTCTGCAGTTGTGGGGGTTTCCCTACATTTGAAAGTGCTATGAAATGACTGTTGTTGTGATATGGCGCTATATAACTAAAGTTGAATTGAATTGAATTGAATGTCACACCACATCGATGCAGTAATTCATGCAAAAGGAGCCCCAACTAAGTATTGAGTGTGTACATGAACATACTTTTCAGTCGGCTCACATTTCTATTAATTTCTATTAATATTCTGTTTCTGAGATACTGAATTTGGGGTTTTCATTAGCTGTAGCCATAATCATCAAAATTAAAAGAAAGAAATGCTTGAAATATATCACTCTGTGTATAATGAATCTATATGAGTTTCACTTTTTGAATTGAATTACTGAAATAAATTAACATTTCAATGATATTCTAATTTGGTGAGATGCACCTGTATACACCAACAGAGGAAGATGAACTTTAGGATAAAAGGGGGAAAAAATCACCAAAACTTGAGGAAGAAATCAGATATTATCTGACAGAAGGATTGAGGGCTGCTGCTTTGGGCGATCATGGCCACAGATGCACTTCATGGGAATTTATTGCACCTTCTGGGGAAAATGTGATTTTCAATATACAAGTTTTATTTAGGACCTCACACGGCACATTGTTTTTTATTCTGATATATTTCTTGATATGCATATAAAAGTGGAACACTGGTCTTGTTATAATGATCATGCAGACTTGAGCATTTCTTTTATACATATATTCATACTAGAATGACTATTTTTAAGATAAGATAAGATAAGATAAGCCTTTATTAGTCCCACAACGGGGAAATTCCAGGATTGCAACAGCACAGGGATAGCAACACTCAGAGCAACAATCAGAAGGCAAGAAAAAAAAAACAAAAAAAAAAAAAACAAGCAAGCAAGAGCAGCTAATAAACATATGTACGTATTACTATAAAATATATATATATACACACACACACAGACACACAGTGCAGAGCATTGTAGCTGGATGGAATAAATATATGAATATATGAACACACAGTGCAGAGCATTGTAGCTAGATGGAATAAATATGTAAATATATAAACACCCACAGTACGGAGCATTGCAGCTAGGTGGAATAAATATGCAAGTATATAAACACACACAGTGCGGAGCAATGTAGCTAGATGGAATAATATGTAGATATATAAATATATAAACACCCACAGTACGGAGCATTGTAGCTAGATGGAATAAATATGCAAATATATAAACACACACAGTGCAGAGCATTGTTGCTAGATGGAATGAAACAGCATAACCGTCTACTTAGTTATCCTACATGGTATGATTATGTGCCCATACATATTCTCACCCTCCATAGCGACCGGTATGTTCCTAGTTGTATGCCGGAGAGGACCATTGTGTAAGTCTATTGCATCTTTTGCATTCAAAAAACTATTAGTTTGTTACGTCTTTTTGCTATCTCTGCGAGCAGCCCTGCTTAGGTTGTACAGTCTGACAGCCGTTGGTAGGAAGGACCTACGAAACCTCTCGGTTGTGCACCTGGGATGATGTAGTCTGCTGCTAAATGAGCTCCTCAGTGCATTCAGTATGTCCTGCATAGGGTGGAACTCGGACTCCAGCAGAGATGACAGTTTAGCCACCGTCCTTCTCTCTCCTATCTCCTCCATCGGATCAAGGCGCTGCCCCAGGACAGAGCTAGCTTTCTTAATCAGTTTGTTCAGTCTCTTCCTATCGGCTGCAGTAATGCCACTGCCCCAGCAGACCACTCCAAAAGTGATGGCTGATGCCACCACCGTGTCATAGAATGACTTCAGCAGCGCCCCTTGTACACCAAAAGACCTGAGTCTCCTCAGCAGGAACAGCCTGCGCTGTCCCTTCTTGTAGAGTGCATCAGTATTGTGTGACCAGTCTAGTTTATTGTTCAGATGAATACCCAGGTACTTATAGGATGTCACCATCTCGATGTCTGTTCCCTGTATATTTACTGGTACTGTGAGGGGCTGCCCATGCCTGCGGCAGTCCACCACCAGCTCCTTAGTTTTCCTCGCGTTGATCTGGAGGCAGTTCCGATGGCACCAGTCCACGAAGTCCTGGATAAGCCCTCTGTACTCAGCTTCATCTCCATTGGAGATGAGGCCAACGATCGCAGAGTCATCAGAGAACTTCTGTAGATGGCAGTGTGTTGTGTTGTGTGAGAAGTCCGCAGTATAAAGAGTGAACAGGAAGGGAGCCAGCACCGTTCCCTGGGGGGCCCCCGTGCTACTGATGATCGTGTCGGACACACAGTCCCGGGTTCTCACAAACTGAGGCCGGTTCGTGAGGTAGTCCAGGATCCATGATGACAGGTGCTGGTCCACCCCTGCGCGCAGCAGCTTGTCCTTCAGGATCATCGGTTGGATGGTGTTGAAAGCACTGGAGAAGTCAAAGAACATGATCCTCACCATATTCCCGGGCTTCTCCAGGTGGGACAGAGAACGGTGAAGGAGGAAGATCACCGCATCCTCCACCCCAATGCCATGCTGGTAGGCGAACTGGAGTGGATCCATCGCTGGTTCCACCAGGGGGCGGAGGTGAGCAAGGAGCAGTCTCTCCAGGGTCTTCATCAAGTGGGACGTCAAGGCCACCGGTCTGTAGCTGTTCAGGTCTTTGGGGTGGGAAGTTTTTGGTACAGGTACCACACAAGATGTTTTCCACAGCTGTGGTACCCTCCCCAGTTTCAGGCTCATGTTGAAGATATACGTCACAATCCCACACAGCTGGTCTGCACAGGACTTGAGGAGCTTTGCGCTGATGCCGTCCGGTCCCGGCGCCTTCCTCGCCTTGATCTTCCTCAGCTCCGTCCTCACCTGGGTCCGGGTCAGGGTCTGGATGGGGGGCTGTGTGTTGGGAGTGGGGGGGTGTTGGTAGAGTGGGGAGTGGGCAGCAGGACTTGATTTCTTTAGAGGCAGCAGTGGTTGTTGTGCAGTCAGGGGGGAGGGCGGTTGGTCAAATCTATTGAAAAACAGATTCAGGTTGTTCGCCCACTCCCTGCCCCCTGTGGCCTGGGGGGAGGTATTCTGGAGCCCCGAGATGGTTTTGAGGTTTCTCCAGACCCCGCTGATGTCGCTCTGTTGCAGCTTGTCCTCCATCTTCTTCCTGAAGCTGTCCTTGCCTTCTCTGATCTTTCTCCTCAGCTCCCTCTGTACGGACTTCAGCATCTCCCTGTTCCCCGACCTGAAGATCCTCTTCTTCTCTCTCAGAAGTGTTTTTATCTCAGGGTTGATCCAGGGTTTGTTGTTTGAGTGACGCCGTATGGTCTTGGTGGGAACGGATTTGTCCACACAGAAGCTGAGGTAGCCCGTGAAGGTGTGAATGAGGACATCGATGGCCTCACCATGTGGATCGCAGAGCTGCTTCCAGGCGGTGGCTTCAAAACAGCCCTTTAGGGTGTCCATTGTCTCCTCAGACCATAACTCCACAGTGTGCATGGCCGGAGGTTGTCTGTGCACTAGGGGTTTGTACACCGGCCGGAGATGAACCAAGTTGTGATCCGATCTCCCGAGTGGGGGTAGTTGTGATGAGGTGTACGCCTCCTTAGTGTTTGCGTAGAATAAATCCAGTGTTTTATTGTCTCTAGTGTGGCATGTGACATACTGGGTGAACGTGGGTAGAATGGGAGACAGTGAAACATGGTTGAAATCGCCTGAGATGAGGAGAAGAGCATCTGGGTGTTCTGTCTGCAGCCTGCTGGTTACTGAATGGATGACGTCACGTGCTGTCCCAGCGTTCGCCGTCGGATTTGCATAAACAACAATGCAGATCACGTGTGAGTGTTCTCTCGGGAGATATGTAGGCCTCATGCTAACAGCTAGCAACTCAATGTCTTTGCTGCAGTGTCGTTGTTTAACAGTGATATGTCCCGGTCTGCACCAGTTGTTGTTAACATACATGATCACTCCACCGCCCCTAGCCTTGCCACTGTCTGGTGTTCGGTCAGCTCGTATCATGTGAAAACCCTCCAGCTCAATGTTAGCATCTGCTGCTAGTTCAGTTAGCCACGTCTCAGTAAACAAAAGGAGAGAGCACTCCCGGTATGTGCTATCATAACGGGAGATAGCCGCTAGCTCATCTAACTTTCCCAGTATCGACCGTACATTTCCCATGACAACAGATGGAAGGGAGGGTCTGTACCTTATATTTTTTGTCCTCCGCCTTACTCCAGCCCGGCAGCCGCGGCGTTTTCGCCTCAGTTCACTCGGTATGTCGAGTTTTTCCAATGGGACCGGGTGGCGGTTGAATGCTAGCAGCTGTTCTCTGCTGTATCGTATCCTGCTATAGACAGTGGCTCCGTCCACCGGCTCAGGAGACATTTAGGACGATCTGTGTGTCCGTGATATAAGTGGGGTGAAAAAAAAAGACGGATCAAAAGAGAGAGGAAGGGAAAAAGACTCGGAATCGAGCCGCTGTTGCAAAAGGCAGCCGACTCGTGTGGCGCCGAGAGAAAAAAAAAAAAAAAAAAAAAAAAAACAATTTTTTAACAATTTTGGGAGGCATGTGACCATATCAAGGCACTGACTGAAAAGGTACCATGTGGAACTTTTAAACTCTGGTTTTAGTGACACCGTGTGGTGGCTAAATGAGCCACAGCAGAATTTTCCTCCATTTCACTTGTACTCGTGGCGGTAATAGGGCTGCTGTTCACTTACCCACCACAAGGTGTCACTCAACCTGCAAAATTTCCAGATGGTAACTGTCAAGCTGAGCCTAGTGTCAGGGAATCAAAATCTCCCATGTGCATGAACTACTGAAATAAGGTCTGAAAAATGAACCACACACAGTACTTGGTGGTTGTGCCCTGTGATTGGCTGTTAGGACTCAGGTCATTGCCACCATAGTTGTAGTCCGTTGAGTGTTCCTACAGAGAACAGAGCTGTTGCAGGCAGCGTGGGCCCACTCAGGCTATGGGGGGAGTGACCTTCACCTGGCCAAGGACTGATGCAACATCAAAATAACTCTTACATACTCTTGCTTTAAAATACAGTGTTTTTCCCTTGACCTGCAGGAGACAACTCCATAAGCCATAAGAAAATGCTCTAAGTTAATGAAAAAAAAAGACTCTACACTTAACCTAGATTGATGACTGCAGTAAACTCTTTCCCGACATTTTTATCGGCTCAGTCAGTAGTTTGACATCTGATTTAGTCGAACATAATGTTCATTTTGTAAATTATGGCGCCATATAGAATATAATAGATGTCAAAGCCACGTGTGATCTAGCGCACCGCTATGACTGACATGTTGCTATTGAAGGGCAGTGTCCTTTGTCTCTGTCTAAATGTTCGTCTTATGAAAACTCATGCTGGCCCACGTTGTATGCAAAAGGCTACATCTGACACTTGACAACTGGAATGAAATACTATCAAAACTTTTAAAATTATCAATACCGTGGCCTTCCTTTCCCGTCCTACTTTTATTAAAAAGGAAATAATCCCTCCTCACCTTGTCTCCACTTTCCTCCTTTGTCTTTCCCTCCACTTTCCTATCTCTCTTTCTCGTCTCTTTCCACACATTTATATTTAGCATTTTAAGTAGGTGCCAATGCATCCGTTTCCCTTTTCCTAAATAGGCAGGGAAAATGTGCAAATATTGGTATCTGCAAAACTGTTTTCAAAATATTGACCCCCCCCCCCAAAAAAAAGCCTCTAATATCATGCATCCCTACTTAAAAAAAATGAAGTTTAAAAACATTCAGGTCGAATGGAATTTTTTAGTATGCACTTATAATAAATATTAGTTTCAAAATATCAATTTAAATATGGAATACCATGAAAGATCATTCATGTTCTCCGGTGTCCTCCCACAGGCCAAAAACATGCAGGTTAGATTAACTGGAGACTCTAAGGTGGCCCTAGGTGTGAATGTGTGTGTGTGTGTGTGTGTGTGTGTGTGTGTGAATGGTTAAGGGATAGCGCCGTACCGTGACTGCTTCATCCATCCAGGTGGATGCCCTCAATTTCCCCTCTGGAAATCAATAAAGTATACAAAATCAGAAAAAAAAGAAAAAAATGAAGCCTTTAAGACAAGATAAGATGATCCTTTATTAGTCCCACAATGGGGAATTTACAGTATTTAAGCAGCAGAGGGACAGTTAGCACTCAGAGTAATAATAAATAACAAAACAGGGCAAAAACAGTATTAACACAGTGCTAGTTAGAAAAAAGTAAAATAGTTTTACAGTTACAACAATAAGTAAAATAGTATTTACAGCATTACAGTTAAATTATTCAGCAACATATAGTATATTGACAGTCTATTTCACAGCTGAAAGAGTACAGTGTTGTTGTCACCTTCAATGATAATTACAACTACTCACAAAAAGTTAGGGATATTTGGCTTTCAGGTGAAATTTATGGAAAATGTAAAAAGTTCACGCTACAGTGATATTATATCATCAAAGTAGGGCTTTTAAGTAGAAGCATGCAATGTTGATTTCCTCATTTTAAACAATTTATTGAAACAAATAATGGCCCCAAATAATGGCCCCACTGCGCCACCGTGGGGCTGCACGGTGGCGCAGTGGTTTAGCACTGTGGCAGCACAGTTTTACCCTCGGCCGGGGGATCGCGGGGATCATGAGATCCTGGGTTCGATTCCAGCCCCCGACCAACAGTGAGCTGTGTGGAGTTTGCATGTTCTCCCCGTGTTGCGCGGGTTTACTCCGGGATTTCTCCGGTTTCCTCCCGCATACCAAAAACATGTAGGTTTAGGGCGCTCGCGCACGCAGCGACCGGCAGCCGGTGGCTTGTCACCAGACTGCAAACCAAATCTACCTACGGGTACAAATAAGTAACAAAAAAAAAAAAAAAAAAAAAAAAAAGCCAGCAACAGTGGTGGGTATACCACAACAAAAAATGTCAATGTCTCAGTAACTTGTCATGTGCCCTTGGGCATCAATTACAGCTTGACAACATCTCATGCTGTTCACAAGTTGAATTATTGTCTGCTGAGGCATGGCATTCTACTCTTCTTGAAGGGCGGCCCTCAGGTCATTGAGCTTGTGGGGTGCAGGGTTATGAGCCTCTATACGGCGACTCAGCTGATCCCATAGGTTTTCTACGGGATTCAGGTCTGGAGAAAGTGCAGGCCACTCCATGTGAGGTACCCCAGCCTCCAGCAGCCGTTCCCTATATGATGCGACCTCGATGAGCTGGAGCATTGTCAGCCATGAAGATGAAATTTGGCCTGAGTTGTTCATGCAGGGGCACAATGACTGGATTAATGATGTTATTCAGGTAGTATTGGTAGTAGTACCGTATCAGTCACAAGGTGTAGGGCAGTTCTGTATTGACTAGACACACCTGCCCAGACTGTAAAATGGCGACAACAGTGGCTGATGCGTAGCGCTCTCCGTGACATCTCCAACATCTTTGGCGGCAATCATTTCTGCTCAACGTGAATTGACTTTCATCAGAGAACAGCACTGAAGCCCACTGGTCCCTTGTTCAGAGTAAATGCTCCCTGGCCCATGCAAGACAATGACACCTGTGCCTGGTGGTGTGGTCAGGTACCCTGACAGGTTGTCTAGCACACAGACCACGCTGATGTAAATGGTTTTGAATGGTCTGACATGAGACTTGGGTGCCTCTCACCTCCCTTAAATGTGCCTGCAGTTGAGTGGCATTCATCATCCGGTTCTGCAGGGCACTGTTCACAATGAGGTGGTCATCAGCGTGGGATGTGCCCACAGGACGTCCACTTCTATGCCTCTCTGTGACTCTTCCAGTCTCTGTATCTCTCTTGCAACCTGCTGATGTCACTCTGTGACACTCTAAGCTCAGTGGCCACTTCCCTCTGAGAACATCCTGTTTGAAGCCTCGCAATGGCGAGGTACTGTTAATCAATTGTTAGGTCTCATCTTGGTCTCATGATGTCAAAATGTGAACAGCATGATGAAGAGGACTGTTCAAATACCAATTCTGATTGAACCACAAAATGTATTGGTCGAGTCACCGATCAAAAACCTGCTGTTAATTTTGCACCTTGACAGACAACAGCAAGTTATGCAAAAAGTACTGAAATATTGAACAGTTGGACGTGTGCATTCAAAAGGTTAGAGAAGGTCAAGTTAAGTTCATCTGTAAAGGCTATAGTGCATTTTAGGTGCATCCCGAATTTCACCTGAAAGCCGAATATCCCTAACTTTTTGTGAGTAGTGTATATTAACAGTATATTGGAAAGGAATGTTTCTTACTGTGCAAAGTAGTAGCAGTGTTGTGTGTGATCTACAGTATAAGAGCACTGCAGATTATAAACTCTGACAGCAGCAGGTAGGAAGGACCTGCAGAACTTCTTCCTTGTGCACTTTGGATGGAGTAGCCTGCCGCTAAATGAGCTGCTCAGTGCACTCAGCGTGTGCTGCATGGGGTAGGATTTGGACTCCAGCAAAGATGACAGCTTAGCCACCATCCTTCCCTCTCAGTCTCTAAATATTGCTAAATACATAAAGGTATTTTAGGAATGCTTTTGGTTTCTATTTGGAGGCCAGATTGTCAGACAGCTTGTCGATGGGCCTTATCTTGACTATGTGTGGCCCAACGCAAAGTTTAACATTGTCTTTAAATCCGAGTGTGTTGGTCCACTTGTTGAATTCTTAAAACTGATGCTGAAGATTCTGTAAAGTTTTAATATGGTAAAAAAAAATGAAGCTGCCCTTCTTGATTTGACTATATCTAAATGAAGACATAATCTAGAGATTGATCTGTTGTGACACAGGAAAGTATTTAGTTTTGAATCCTTTGGTTTGGATCAACCTGAGTACTCACTCCACAGTACTTACTTAAGATTCAGTCACAAGTTTAAATAAGTAGAAATGAAAAGCTTTTATTTTTCTTTGCTATCTGCGTTTTATCTTGTCTGGTAAAATCTGTCTTCTCTAAGACCCATTTGTGATCTTTAAGCTCGAAATAATTAGCTATCATACCACAGTAAGAGCTTAAATTAAGATAAATTCCAGCGTAGACAGCAGCACTGAAGCACAACTGGCCCGTGTCAGTTTAATTTCATAGAATGTATGAAAGCTATTTAGCTTGGTCTTTAAACAGGGGCAGATCTCTGTATCACCGCCGCAGCGTCCAGCTGAAGTTAAGCGTTCTTCACAAAACAAGAGAAACACATTAAAAAGGAAGACAGCAGGGAGCAGAGAAACTCGGCACAGCAATACGCTGGGCTTCAAAGTGAAATGTGCTGCAGTGAGAAAACGGGTTATCAGACGTTCACAGAAGCCACGCTCCGCCTGTCTCACTCGCTCCCACTCCTTTCTCCCTCCCACCCATCCACCCATCCACCCATCTCTCATTCCGCTCCCATGGGTCATTTTCTCTAATCTGGATTCCCACTGTCTGTTACATTACTGACACTGCATCAATCACAGTTAAACAAATGCCCTCTACCGTGTCGGCTGTCAGCTGACGCAGAGTGTGTGCGTCCAGATCTGCCCGGGCTTCCCCGGCCACCTCCTAACCTCTGCTTAATCCCTCCAAAAATGCCTTCATGTCTATGGAAACACTATACTGCTCTGCACTGGGGGACAACGGCAAAAAAAAAAAAAAAAATACAGTCAAGGATTAGCATATATATCAATTGCTCTCTTGTCTGAAGTACAACAGTGGGATAACACAAGGGCAGCTTCCCGAGCCTCTTGCCAGAAATTCACGTTTTATGGAACGCTGCGAGAGAAAATGCAGAAGTCAAGATGCCAAGTGGTAAGATGAAATTCTGCTGCTGTTTGTCTCAGTTGATGAAAGCACGCTAACAGCACAGTTTAATTCTAAGTGCGAGGTTTATGAATGCCTTCTTCCCTACATGACATGTATGCTGTTTCCTTTTGTTAAGATGCTGAACTGCGAGCCCTTTGATATCATTATAATTTAAGATATCTTCCTCTTTCTTCAGCACAGCAGAAACAGCAGATGAAATGGGTCAGCTCTGCCAGACTGAATACTGCTTGTTGCCACTCTTGAATGGCTGGTTGTACACATTTCCTGCATGCACCGACGCATGGTGAACAAACTGAGCAAGTATTTAACTCCCCAGCATCCTTTCTACTCAGACCTTTTGAAAGCAGACACTGCCATTCAAGAAACGCAGCAAAGAGGAGGCAGAAGATGTAAAACTATATAACAAACGCTGACATTTCCTTTAAATGCCACAGCAGCTTGGCACATCACACCAGGTCAGCCTTAATTTAGCCAAGGCCTGGAAATGCAGTATAACATGATTATATGATCACCTAACCTCAATCTCAAATTTAAGCCAATAATGTGCATGTTTTGAGACACCACTGGTGCCCAAAGGCGATTACTGAGGACGACTATATGAAACAGCTATTAGCTACTAAATGGACTATAGTCACAGCGACAGTGGGGAACAAACAAGACCATTGGGCGAGTGGAGACAGAAGAGAAATTATGGTAGCACTTTCAAAGCCGTCTGCAAATTACAAGATAATTACAATGTAAGTGCTGGACAAACAGGGTAAAAACTGTGGAGGAAATGGTGTAAACAATAAGGTCATTTCTTTTTTCTGTTTGACACTACTTTTTTTTTTCTTGTTTGACTCCTTTCTTGTCCAGGATTTACCCTGTTTTTCCCAGTTCTTACCCTATACTTATCCCGCAGTTTGCAGGGGTGTCTTGTAAAGTTATCATATTTAAGGGAATAAAGTTTGTTTAGACTGAAGATTTCTGTCAAGCACAAACACCAAAACTTTAACGTATGACTAGAATCATGCAGAAGACAATTAATGAGGGGAACAAATGTAATAAAAAGGAAGATAATGAAAACAACAGCCACAGGAGTATGTTAATGAGATACCTGAATTGACTAAATCTACAACAAAGCTGTTGCTTTAGGGTAATTTACAAGGCATATGTCCAACTTCACCTGGAATACTGCATCCAGGCCTGGTGCCCATTCTATCAGAAGGACACCGACATCCTCCAAAGAGTCCAACGGCGTGCCACAAAGCTAGTGTCAGAAATCAAGACCCTGCCACATGAAGAATGCCTGAAACATCTGAGCCTCTACACCTTGAGGCAATGAAGACTGTATGGAGACCTCATGATGAAGCCAAATTTTTTGTACGATCGTTACCTGGACTAACAAGAGGGCATCAACACAAACAACTGAACTAAGGGCTAGAAATCTGCAGTAACTTTTTTGCCCCAAAGAGTTTGTTCATGCCTGGAACTGTTTGCCTAACCAGATTGTAAACGCCCCTACTACTGCCACCAGCAAGACTGGACAGACACTGGAGAGAAATGGGAAACATGCAAGCCTAGCTTTTCAAACTGTCATCAATTCTTAAGTGTAAGCAAATAGAAAAGGATGAAAATTATTCAGATTAGGATTGTTTTATGCTATTCAACTTCACATCAATGGCCATCTTATGGAGCTAAACCATAAAGAGAAACAGCAACATGCATGTACTGCAGTAGTATATCAGTCACCAGGGCAGCCCTAAAAATGAAATCATGTTTCATTGCCCTGTAACCAAAATTGCAAATGGTGATTCTAGACTTTTTTTCTGTGATATTTGATCTCAATTATCTTTAAACAGCCACTGGAATAAACTCAACTGGAAAATATCACGATGCAAGGAGACTGACAGGTCATCAATACAGATGGTATGATGAGGTTCTTCTGAATCAGCTTCAGTCTTTTTTTATGCCAAAAGAAATGACCGTATTTCATATCATGCCAAAACCAGGCTGACACTGAGAACATGGGAAAAAAAGACTGTACCAAAGGGTCCCTATAGGGGACCTGGACGAAATGGTTGCAGAGCTGAACTTTTAAGGAAACCAAAGGTTTTTCCGAAGGTAGCAATGATGAGGAGGTGTTCAAAACCCACCTGGATAATTAGCGCAGTCGCACCCTGTAATACACAAGGTGCCCTTCGGTAGTAGGCCTTCTGAAACATC
Organism: Pholidichthys leucotaenia; assembly: GCA_020510985.1. Taxonomy (NCBI): domain Eukaryota; kingdom Metazoa; phylum Chordata; class Actinopteri; order Cichliformes; family Pholidichthyidae; genus Pholidichthys; species Pholidichthys leucotaenia. Next base: position 30,739,164 of record CM035845.1, on the reverse strand, counting down.
AGATGTGGAAAAACGTGTCTCTCAGAGAAAACTCATGTCAGAGACACACAAAGTCAAGGTTCCCATTCAACAGACCCTGGTTAACACCTGTTTCATCATTTCACTTGATGTTTCCTATTTAACGTTCACTCAAAATTTAAGTTTATACTGTAATTATGAAAACAATCCTGGTTTAGCTGAAACACACCTATCTACAGCGGTAACCTGGCTGTAAAGGAGTACCCTCCCCCCACCACACAACCCAGCACAAACTGTAACTTAGACATTGTATTTTGGGCTAGATCACATCCATCGGTCCAAGACTTAATTTAGCCCACAAATAGACACTGAAAATCAGGCTGTCTTAATCCATCTAATATGGACCATATTTAACCCAGAAATAGATGTTGAAAATTGGGCTGTGTTAAGTCCATCTACCACAGACCATATTTAATCAGAAAAAAAGCTGTTGAAAATTGGGCAAAAAACTGTCTAATAATTGGGCTCTTTAGTCCACAGGATTTGGCCCAAACTTATCATTGAAATAGTTTTTGGCATTTGGTGATGGTGGTGGGGTCTGTTTCTCAAAAGTCAAATATACTTTTACAACCACTGGGTATCTTTATTAAAAGTGCTTTATAAAAATGCATATTTATGCCTTGGTGAAACAGAGGCATACAGTAATCAGTTAATGTGTCTGTTTGTGGCTGTGTGGGTGTGTGTAGCTGTCTGTCTGCCTCTCTGTTTCAGCTTGCCCAGTCACAATTAAGTGGAACTTAAGGCTTATATCATTGTATCACCATATTTTCTCAACTTTTAATTTGCCAGAATTGCGAGATAAGGCTTTGTTTTCAAAATAAACAAATTTATCTCACCATTTCTGTCAATGCAGCCATGAAAACAGGAAATGTAATAACTATGCCGGGCCAGTAGAGGTCGGCGTGCCACTTTTTTACAGCCACCCATACTACCATGCCACAAGCACCGAGGCACAGCTCCTTGGTGCTTTTTTATTTTAACAGCTTTTTTTTTTAAGTTCAACATTTGGCATAATGCTTGTTACATAACATCTGGAACAATCTGAAACCAGTGCTAGTTCTCTCTATGTTGTGTCTTTTTATTGATGTATATACATTGGGCTGTGGGTGTCACCAGACACTCCTGGTCTTGTAAAGCTAAGCAGGGTCTACCTTGGTTAGTACTTGGATGGGAAACTGCTTGGGAATACCAGATGCTGTGATGGACTGGTGATCTGTCCAGGATGTCCTCTGCCTCTTGCCAAGGAATGCCAGTGTAGGTGCCCTGCCACACAGTACTCTGGTGCTGGTGACTATACATTTTCTTTTTTAAACAACCTTAAAAAGGTGACTTTTCATCTTCACTTTTCAACCAAATCTGGAGGGGTTTTTTAGATGGTCGGCAAAGCCATCTTTTCAACGTTTTTTCAACCAATTTGTGCTGGAAGGGCACTCACGAATTCCCTGACTTTCCACATGGGACATGCAGTATGCCATTCTCAAACAGAAAACATCAAGTGACAGCTCAGTGATACAGACGCAACCACAGCAGCTCAGCAGTATCCAAGCGGCAGCCCAAAATGATCATAAACATGACCAAATAACAGGTCAACTGTCTGCATCAGACGCCAAACCTATCACATACTCGCAGCACATTCAATTTTCAAGGCAATTCAGTCATTTCCTTTGCACTAATGCTCCAGGATGTCTTTTTTTGTGCCGCTGATTTCTGTGTTTTCTGCCGTCTAATGAAAAGCTGTTCTCCAGGTGCGAGGATGTGCCTGTGATGAGAATTCTACTTTGATGTAAATGACAATAATGCAGGAAAGCATTTAGCTCTTCATTACATTAAAGTTCGTCACAGTGAAGTGATCTGCGCAGACAAAAACAGGTGACTGTCCTGACACAGCAGGTGTTAATTACGAAATGGCAGGTGTTTGCTGCACAGTGATGCCCGGCAAGTGCTGATTGGGCCAATCTGCCATGTTGGATGGAAAGTACTGGAACAGCTGGAAGATATGATTTTACTGGAATTAAAGAAAAGAATTAAAGTAGCTGAATAAATGGGCATGTTAACTTGCTGCTGGGGAAAATATAACCAACTATATATACTATATATATATATACAGTATATATACAGTATATATACTATATATATATATATATATACTGTATATACAACTGTAATACTGTAAATATTATTTAACTGCAATGCTCTTGCACTGTGTATATACACTGTTTTATACCCCATTTTTTGAAAATCTTATTTATCTTATGTATTATTGTTCTGAGAGCTGCTATCCCTTGGCTGCTCCAATACTGTAATTTCCCCGATGTGGAACTAATAAAGGATTAATTTATTTTATCCTATCAACTATTTTGAGCAAGTAACATTTGAATATAAAATTTCATTTTCATTTTCCCGTTTCGTTAACAATAAAAGAAAACAAAAATAAATCATGAAGCAAAGATTTAAAAAAATAACATTAATAAGTCCATTTAGTTTTAGCAGAAATTTAAAAAAAAATGATGTGTGAACACTTACAGTAAAAGTTTAAACTTTGACTTTTTTCTTGTTTTGACTTCTAGTTCTTTAAGTAAGTTTACGCTTTGTTAATAATTTGCACACCCCTCGTCACAATAACATGTCCACACTGAAATAAGCACACTAACACTTTATTAAGTTCCATACTACATGATAATGGAATGCTTTGTGGCAGTGCTTATGGAGGAATGTTCAGTCAGTATTTTAGTGAATCTTTATTCACAAAAAGACACCGCTATCTTGATCCCATTTCTGGTAGCGGCTAGATGTGCTCAGTTCACCAGAGGCTCTGTGGAAGTTGCAGCAGCATCCAGAAATGCTGTGCAGGCTTCCACATGTCCGTTTAATGAAGACAAAGCTGTATCGCTAAATCAAATGCTGCCCCAACTTTATGAGACGCCCCTCCCCTCCAAACCCCCCAATCAATATTTGATCTGACTACCTTTACTCTTCAGCACAGCCTGAACTCTCTTGTTTAAGTGTTATTGTATTTTCCTTCAAGTTTTCTTGAGGAGTGGCTCCCCACGTTTCTTGTAGTTCTTCTTCAGATGGTGGCCGAGTTTGGACCATTTTGGCTGGATTTTTCTTTCTTTCCCTGTTTCTAAAGGCCATGAATTCCACATGCAGTCCATCTGCTGTCAAAGGATTCTTAGGCTTGACACTTCTTTTGTCCTCCATTCAACCATTTTCCGCAAAACAAGGGCAATGTTCAAATGTAAGGACCAGGCTAAACATGAGGGAAAATGCAACAAATGTCCAAAGAAAGACTGAGAGACCTGTGGAAAGCCTAATCAAGAGCAAATTAAAATTAAAAGAAATGCTGGCTTTTTAAAGCAAAATATGAAGAAATGAAGGGGTGTCTAACGTGTGCGTGGAAAATGCTGATGTACAGCAAATTCCCATGGATGCTAAACTTACCTGTCTGTTTTATGTGCCATACGTAGATGTTCTACACTTAGATTATTTTGGATGAATGTGTATGGAGCATTGACTCCATTAAGAGAATAAAGTGCCTGAAAATGATAGACATACATTTACATCATCTGAGTGCAGATCTGATTTATCATTAAGCAGCATTTCTGTTTGCATGATGCACTTAACTTGTGAAGTGGGCTCTAAACCAGCACAATGTAGCTTTCCTGTTCCTAGCTGGAACACTGAAAAGGCTGCAACTGGGACATTTTATAGCCAATCACAGGGTAGTTTGTTAGTTGGTGGCTGAAGTAGGGCTGGGAGATACGGCCCAAAAAATGACATCACGCTATTTCAGTGAATTTCCCCAATAATGATAAATCAAGATGCTATCAAATATTTTTTTGTGGTGACCTAGAGGTAGAGCATCTGCCCCACAACCGGGAGGTCGGGGGTTCAAGTCCCAGCCGGGTCATTCCAAAGACCGTATAAGAATGGTACTTCTTGCCTTCTAGCTTGGTGCTCAGCAAAAACAAAATGGAGGAAGGAACGCTGGTTACCAGGCCACAGGAGGTGCACAAGCCAGTGTTGTCACTGTGCCGGTCCCAAGTCCGGACAGATGGGCAGGGTCGTGTCAGGAAGGGCGTCCGCTGTAAAAATCCTTGCCAAATCAACATGCGGATCATTGCGATATAAGGTGATGATACGTTGTGGCGACCCCGAAAGGGAGCAGCCGAAAGACAAAATAAATAAGCAGCAGCTCAGATTACTTTTCAAACATATATTTTTTTATTAAATTCTGTATCAAATATTACAAGAAAATTACATAAACTGCGACATCTTAAGTGCACTTTCAGATGTGGGTGTTTATATGCTGAATCAGCTTACCTGCACTAGAAGGCTCTGTTGTGTGGACCGCTCTTTCAGCTCTCATCACACTCAACGATGTGTTTGTTTCATTTTAATTTTGTTTCTTTTGTTTTTTTCCGGGTGGCTGAGTAAATTAACCTAAAGTGAAATGGAATGAAAATAGACCATCGTGCACTGGCAACTTCAACGTTTCAGCAGTGAGGAACAGCCTTTCTTTGACCTGATGAGGTCTCCTGTCTGCAGCATACAGTGGCTATTCTACATGTCAATTTTTGTCTGGTTTGAACCGTTTCTCGTACTGCCTACTCGATGTTACGACATCTTTCATACTGTCTTTGTTTCGTGCCTGCTGCTTGTGCCTAATGCTTTAGATTTTAAATGCCTTTAATTACCACATATGAAATTGCATTGTTTCTGATTATCTTTAATCTATTCCGCTTTGAACAGTTTTTCTTTTCATCTCTTTTCCCCTTTCTCAAGAGGCTTTGCCTTTTGCTAGGCCACCATTGTAAATCACACTGCCTTCTTAACCCATTGACGCCTGTTGTCGCGAATTCGCATCAAACCGCTTCTGCTCCAAATGTAACCAAAATACCGTCTGTATTCCTCCACTTCCGGTTGGAGCACTTCCAACACATACCTAGGAACCTTTTGCAAGCATTAGTTTCTCGTAGGAACGGTCAGAGACGGAGCACCATCCATTTCCTGATTGCTAGGGTTAGGGTTAGGGTTAGGGTTAGGTTTAGGGTTAGGGTTATAGTTTGGCAGTCATGAGAGTTGAAAATACTGAAAATAACTTTGTTGCATAAATAAAAGATTCTTCATACTTGAGATGGGAACAGGTGCTTTTTTACCATTTTTTTTACCATAGATGCCTGTTGTTGCTAATTTGCATCATACCTAAAATTATATCTATTTTATGTGCTATAGTCAAATTAACTTTCTCAACTTAATTTAGCATCTACTTGAAAGCAAAAACACAAGTGAAATTTTTTTTTTCATAATTGGAAATAAATTCAGGCGTTAAGGGGTTAATGACTCGACTGGTTAAACAAAGGTCAAATAAAATAAAAAGTATAAATTGAAAACAAAATACTTCCACACAACTAGATCCATTTTCAGGTAACTCTGACCAGAGAGCAGCCGCGGTCATTCCGCCCCATGTTTGTTTATGTAGTAACCATATAAGGGCGCATTCAGATGGCCACTGTGTGGTCCAGATCAAAGGACCAAACAGTGGATTCCGTGGATACTTCAGTTTGTTTGGTGCTGTCTGAACGCGCGTTGGAACGCTGGTGCGCACCAAACAAGCGAAGTCTGATCCCCTTGAAAATGGGGGTCTCGGTTTTCTTGCAACTGAAGTCTGGTGCGCTCCAGTTGCAGTGTGAATCCAAACGGAGTATCAAGCAGATCAAAGGGCGGAAGTGCCCCTCAGCGCTTGTGTAACCATAGCAACATGGAGTCTGAGAAGAGGAAGTGGCGTTGACTGTAGGGCATTTTAGGTAGAAAATTACAATAAAGACAACCACAGGAATCTGATAAATCCTTTTACCGGAGAAAGCTGAGGAGAAACCTTAAAAAAATGTCTCGTTTGTGGCGGACAATCAACCTGGCTGAAGGGAAAAGATTTCTGTTTTTGGTCCTGTCCAATGGATGACTGAGATTTTTCCTCTTCGCCGAGATCTTTTCTTCCTAGTCAGTTGTGGGTTTGGCTATAGCGCCCCAAACAAGCAGGCGCTGTAACTGCGTGACGTTGTCCAGGCAGTCTGGTCCGCTGCGGTGTGAATGCAAACCAAACCAAAGGAAGGTGTGAAAATTCTCGGCCTTCCCCGCCCAGTCGAAGCGAGACCCCCGGACTATCCTGGTCTGAATGCAGCCCAAGACACATAACTTACATCAGTAGCGTTATGATGTACCCCAGGACACCAGTTTAACTGCTAATTACACACATTTTCAGCAGGGTCACCAAAGCAGATCATGGGTCAAAATATTTGGTTTGGCAAGGATTTTCTGCCCGATGCCCTTCCCACCTCTCCCCATTTACCCGGCCTGGGGACCAGCACAAGGTGTACACTGGCTATGTGCGTCTCCCCACAGTCGGGTAACCAGCTTTGGTACGACCCAGCTGTGGGGCGGATGCTCTACCACTAGTCCACCATTCTGGTATCATTTAACTGCTAATTACATTCAGTTTAAATCAAATAGTTTATCCATCCCAACTGCGTCATAAATCTAAAAAAAGTAAAAAAAAAAAAAACCAAAGTATCAAATCGTGACTTTTTAAATGCAACAAAGTGAGACAGACAACCGTAATCACTATGAATTACTTTAAAATATAGTTTGATGGATTGATGCCTGCATGTTAAAAGGCAGTGAGCGCACAGTGTGTGACTGGGGCTTCGGCAGAACAGCACGCCATTCTCTCCCGCCCATATGTTGCTGCGCTTACTCCCTCCTGTTCCATCCGTCTAATAATGGGAGGAGGATGAGAGAAAATGCCTCAGTGTCAATGGCCCAGCCGCTGAGATTCCATTATTACACCCATAAATCCTTCCAATACCTCCCCCCATCTTCTTCCTCCCCCTCCTTTTTCCCTTCTTCTCTCTTTCCCCCACCGCATACACAAGCGGTATCCACATGTTTAGACGACAAAACTTGAAACGCACACACTTGAGAGTGCTAACTTTAACGTCTTCCTGAAAAATAACCGTCTATCACAACGTCAGCGCCCACACCTCCACTCCCCTGAGGCAGCTCTAACTGCTGTCATTAAAGAGTGTGAGAGGATGTGTGCCTGTGAGCGTGCGGGCCCGGTTTCAATGTCTGTGTTCAGCCGCATTTTTACCATTTTATTTATTTAGTATTTATGTTTTCATTCCCAACCAACTGCCCCTTTCTAAAGGACCTGCTACATTTACATCTTAAAGGGGCACACGTGAAAGCGGGTGCATGTAAGTGTCTACAATGATGCCTGTAATGAAAGTCCACGAGTCCATTCGTCTCTCTGGGGAGGCGATACACCCCTCAGCAGCCTCAGATTTACAAGGCTGCTCCATCACTAGTGGATGTGGGGCTCGGCCGTTAATGCCTGACCTAATGGCACACAGACAGGCTTGCGGTGATAAAGAGAGACTCTTCGTGAACCCTATTAAACAATGGCTGCGGCAATATAGCTGGACCATGAAAAATGGACCTGCTGGCATGCTGCAGTCATACATGGGGTGGGGCGGGAGGGTCAGGACTGGGAGGCGTGTAGGGGGGAGAGAGGAAGGCAAATCACCTCACTCTTCCTGCCAACTGGCTTTTGTTGGGTGGCATTAAGTTCAATAGCGTGATTAATTAGGTGCGAAGGGAGAGTGCGATATGGTCTGCAGCAGTGTGAGATGTGAAGACTTGCATTTCACAGATAGCAAAAAAAGAGAGAGAGAAGCCAGAGATACACATAGGCAGGCACATCACAGCTCATCCATTCAGTGCTGACTACTGTGAGTTTCTCATATGGGGGTGGAAGCGAAGCGAGCGCGACACCTGCTCACGTTTGCATCAGCTCATCTGCTGTCAAAAACAAAAAGTAAAAGTGAAGAATAAGCTTAAAAACAAGGCAACAGTGTGATGGTTCTTTGAGACCTGATGTCTCCGTGTGGTAAGTATTCTGAGGTGGCCTAAAAGGGTGAGGCTAGATGAAGACTTCAGGAGCTCGATCACCCACCAGTCTGGAGTTTTGCGTCAACACATCATGGACAGCCCAGGTGCTTAACATTCTTTCCTTATCTGGAGATGGGTATGAAGAAAACCCTACATGGGACTTTTTAAGTCCTTCTTATAGAGGGTGCCAGAGCATTATTGTACAGTGGAACACTGGTTAGAAATGCCGCCTCACTTCAAGATGGTCCTGGATTTGTACTCCAGGTTCCTCCCAAAGACATGCACAGTGGGTTAATGGTGGCAGGTAAAAAGGCTGTATCTGGGAAGTCTAAATTGCCCATCATTATCAATATGAGAGTGAGTGTTTGCCTCTGTGCTGACACGTCAGTGAACTGAGGAACTACCCTGGGTGTACCCTGCTTCATGCACAAAGGTGCTAGGTTAGGCTAGAGTTCAACCAATGTAGAATGAAGCAGTTAAGAAAATCTGGAGAGTTGAAATTCTCTCAAACATACTTTCAAGGCTAACATCAAGCTTGTGGGCTTAATTTTGGTCACGGGGTGAGCTTTCACTGTCCAAAGTTGCTCCACACCATGCTGAAGCAGGATTACACCCCCCCACCCCACATCCTCCCCAACATCTCTCCCAGCACTCACCAGCTCCTCGATGCTGTGCTAACTGCTAACATCCCTCCTCTTCACTGCGCTTCAGCCATGCCGATTATATCCAACAAGCTCTGTATATTCGTATCGGCACAAGAGTAAACACTCGACCTCTACATCGAATCAACACAAACCATTTTCCGCAGTTGTTGTTAAATGATTGTAGAGAAGGATAGTCCGGTCCACGATATGGCATATTCATGTTAGTGAGAAGGCAGGTATGTGTCAAGAGGCGCACGCTGATGTGGTCACAGGAAGTCAGGCATGGGAAACACAGAGAATCTGGTCTTTTTTTTCCAAAATCGAATGTGAGAGGGTAGGTAGGTAGTCAATTCTGACTCGTTGCAGCAGAAGTTTGTGTGAGGTGTCCTCAGGCTGTTATGACGATCACACCAATACCATACATGTGCAGATGGATGACGAGAGCCAATTATGTCCTTTGCATATTCTCTTCTGATGTCTGTCAGTGTCTAGGTAAGCATCATCCAACATTAGCCATGCCTTGAAACTTCACATCCTGCTTCACATCAAGTTTTTTTTTCCATTAAATTTGCAACTTTTTTATTTTTTTACAAAAATTACATTTTTTTTTCTTGTGCATTTGCATTTTTTTATTCATAAATTTGCACCTCCTTTCTGGTAAATTTGGAATCTTGGATTCTGTGAGGGTTTTTTTTTTCCTCTTAGATATGTGTGAGAATAAAACATACAGTAAATGCACCATATGTGGCCTTGAATGTAATACAGTACGTCAGTAGCCATGAAATCCTTCGAGAAACTGGTGTCAAAGCACCTGATGGACATCGCTGGCACCCTATTAGACCCTCTACAGTTTGCTTATCAGGCAAACGGGTCAGCAGGTGATGCGGTTAACATGGGCCTACACTACATCCTTCAGCACCTCAGGGACATACACAGGGATCTTATTAGTGGACTTCAGGTCAGCGTTCAACACCACCACTCTGGAACTTCTCCACCAAAAGCTCACCCAGTTAGCAGTTCCACCCCACCTCTCAGTGGATTCACAGCTTCCTGACTGACAGAAGGGCAACAGGTCAAGCTGGGTAACACTACTGTATATCCAGCACACAGCTGACCGATATCGGTACCTCCCAGGGATGTGTCCTCTCTCCGCTGCTCTTCTCCCACTATACAAATGACTGCACCTCTGCAGATCCATCTGGAGCTGAACACACTCAAAAAGACTGTAGATTTCGGGAGAAAAGTAAAAGTGTAGGTTTTACTTTGAAAAGTTACTTGAGTACATGTACTTAGGTAAAAGTAACTAGATACTACCTACCTGATGGTATGGGATAGAAAATAAACAAAAACAGATTCCTCCATTAGAACAAAAAAATAATATTTTCCCCCTTTTCTTCAATGGAAAGCTTTGGAATTCCGACCACTCGAGTGAGCTGCTCAATAGTCAGAGTTGCAAAAACATGTACTTGTTCTGGAGCTTTCAAGCATATCACTTGGTTCATGGACACGAGGAAAAGATCTGATGAAAAGGAGCATGACTGGTCAGCCAACCTGAAATATAAAAACTGTCACAGAAGCTCTGGTTGAATGAAAACTGACTACAGAGAAGCAACTGCCTCAACTGCAGTGAGCCAGGCTATGAATGTACACAAATCTCTCAATAAAAAGAAAACAGACTTGTTTGCATCAGCTGAACCTTGTAAACAAAACTGTGAAAAACAGCACATCCGGGGCATTGTTTTCTCAATGGTGGGTGCCGTTTGAAAGGCTCACTCTTTGGATGAGGCTGCGCAAAATGAAAGTGATGGTAATTTCTGAAAAGGAGCATCAGTCTCTGAACGTCTTGCGTGACAACAATGAGGGCGAACTGTCTTTCACCCTGCCTCCTCTCTTTTTCCAAACTACCCCCCCCCTTCCTTCAGTGGGCACGTGCAGTGGATGGTCTCTAATTAATCCATAGCCATCAGTGGGGAGCGGTTTGCTTGTTTATTCTTATTGAAATTAGCATGACTTTCCTCCCCAGAGACGCGGCATCAGAAGCACAATTAGCTGGCACTGGACTAATTAGAAGAGGGTGCTAATGACACCTTTGTGGATGTGCGGGTAAGGCAAGGAGTAAAAGGAGGTACAAGGAGAGATGAGGGAGGAGAGCAGGAATTGGGGGAAATTAAAAAGGAAAAAGTGGCATTTCTTTGCACGGATACCGCAGAGGAGGTTGAATGGGCACAATAAGCTCTCAGTCAGGCTGAGCTTACAGTTCCTGAGCTGGTGTCCCTGTACGCCCGTCTTGGCAGATTCTCTTACACACAAAAAAACAGCAGTGGCGGATTTGATAATACACACCCTCCTTCTGCTTCTCCCGCAGGCTTTCTCAACACCTTGGCAGGCAGCTAGCCATGCCGCCACCACTAGATGCCATTACACAGATTATCACCCCTGTCAATCACACGTTCCAACCCCTGCAGGGGGAAGCATGGATGTCTAATTAACAAGGGGTCCGACCTCACACTGAAATGAGAAAAGTAAAGAACGTGGATATTAAAATGGAGAAATCCAAAGGCAGAGGATGTATTTTCTCACTAATTTGCACTGCACAGAGTGAAAATGACACGATGAGAGTCAGACACCATGTATTAACTGCAGGAAGGTCACTTGGTCACAGTAAACAAGTTTTGTGCGGCTGTCTTGGGCTTTGACCTAGCCACACAATACAAAAGCAGCAGCTTACAAGATCGGCGTTGCCCCTGTTCGAAAAGAAGAAGGCTGATTCGGTGAAAGAAAAATGACACTAATGACACCAGCGCCTCCGGTGAGATTTAACAGAAGGATCAGGATCAATATGTGAACATTTTAACTGTGCTGGAATAATCATTTCACTCCCAGAGAAAAACCAGCGCGAGAAAGAAAACACACACATGCTGCAACAAGGTTGTTTCATCACTTTTCCTCTCCAGAAACAGCCTGAGATGTTCATCAAGGTAGGATTGATCACGATCACTGCCACTGTTGGTTTTCAACTTGTGAAGATGATAAAAGCAGCCAATCTTCATCTTTTTTCTTCACCATGACTCAGTATGGGGAATAGTGATTTCAGATTACAAAGTGAGTCTTCAGAGGAACAGAACATTAAATTAAAAGGAGGATAAAACAGGAAATTCAAGGTCAAGGGGAGCCATATAAATCTCCCGCTTAGTTCATGGGAGTAGAGAAAGACGAGCCGCATTGATGAGAGCAGCTGTGAAACTCTTTCTCAAGACTTTTCAAGACTTGATGTGAGCTGGGATTCTCAGGTGGTCTGCTCCTCACTGAAACTTAGAGAAAGAATTACGTGAACAGTCTTTAGAAGAAACCTAAATATTCAGTTCTTTATTAAGGAATGTTCACATATCTATGTCTAAACTTGTTTGTGTTTCTATTTGCATTTTTTAACATTTATTTTAGCCATTTTACATGGGAATCAATGTGGGGTGTCCTAAAAAAAGATAGGGTGTGTACTAATTTATTCCTCACTATTTGTTTAGAATTACATTTTACAGAACATTTGAAAAAAAATCTTTAATTCATTTTTAATTGTTTAGTTGTTTGTGCTTTTTAATATTGATATTAAATATCCATATGTCCAAATATGTTAAAAAAAAGCCCCACACAGGCTTATCCAGGGTGTCCTAATTTTTTGACATGACTGTAGTAAAACTAGATAACTTGATAACTTTGAGGTGGTCTCTTTGGCCTCTTAATTTTTTCCAGAGCTCTAAACCATTAAGAGCAGCTCCCACAGCTAAAGAAATTCAGACTGATTTCTTGAGACTGCTGTATTTTCTAACATTTTCTGTCTCGACATAATTACTATTTCTCTGTCAATACTCAGTTTGCACTGCTACTTTCAAAGTCATTCCCAACAGCAGCTCACGCCACACAAGGTTCTGAGCTAAAAAGCAACTTCTGAGAAAAGGAAAATCTGTCAAAATTCAGCTTTAGCATATTTGCAAACAACCGGGGCTTCACAAGCTGCCATCAAAACCTTTTAAGAGACATGTCCTTGAGGATGTAACAGACAAATCTCACACTTTTTAGCCTTTTAACATTCAAAAATACAGCACTGGATGCCACTCAAAACCATTTAGCACCCAGACAGAAGAAAGGTACCTCTCGGGTAAATGCTAACCTTGAACTTCATCAGTATTAATGTACATTTGTTATTTCTTGGTTTTATTTTCTGTGGATACAACTGGAAAAAAAAAAAAAGTTTTTGGAAGCCTACCAATGTCGGCCAATGTGGGCTTGGCTAAAGCGGGCACCACAGTGTGAACGAGAACAAAAGTGACAGCCAAGAGGCAGATGGAATGAGGCGTGACAGACTCAGCTGCAAAATAGCAGCAAGGGTTTGAGGACAGTGGGAAAAAATGCTGCACAGACACTGAGCAGGACAGAGAGGTCAGAGCAGCAGTGTTGGTGTCAAACGGTCCTAATTGGAGGTCAAGAAACTGTGAGTCGTGCAACTGTCCACATCTGCTGCATTGGGTTACATACATGTCAAAAATCACCTATCTGTGCTTGAAAACATGAAACATTTGTATAGTGAGTGTGTATCCCAGGTGGTTTTCCCATCAGCCAGGTCTGCTCCTGTGTGAGGCTGATGAATGAGGCCTGGTAACAGCCTGGACACTCTCATTTAACAAAGCATGGAACTAAACTGCCCCCGCAATGGACTGGAAAAGCATGCGACCGCCCGCAAACACTAAATGGTGGCATGGATGTGACGTCAAACTAACAAAGCAAGACTGTCAAGGCAGCCACACGCAAGCCTTGGCTGAATATGCCGATATGTACTGTGATGAGTGGTCTTATAGGAAATTAAGTTCTAACAAAAATTTCACAACAGTATAGACAATATCAGCGCAATCAGACAAATATAGTCCCCAACATAGTCCCCAACTTTACAGCCAGAAGTGGGTAGACTAGCCAGAGATTGTACTCAAGCAGTGTTACCTTAACATAAAATTACTCAAGTAAAATGAAGACTAGTCAGCAAAATAAAGTTACTTGAGTAAGAGTAAGAAAGTATCTACAATAAAAGTTATTTGAGTAGTAACAACTTTACTCTCGCCAATTTGACCTTTTTTCTCATGAATTTGTGCCTTTTTTCTAGTAAATTTACTACTTTTTCTTCATAAATTTGAAACTTTTTTCCACATGAATTTGCATTTTCACTTTTTCCGTTTTTTTCCCCCAATTTTCACATTTTGAGACTTTATTCTCATTTATTCTCATTCTCATTTTATTAGGTTTTACTCATCAATTTGAGACAATTTTCTTGAGAATTAGATTTTTTTCCTCATAAATGTGTGACTTTTGCTCAAGGAATTTACTATTTTTTTCTAGTTTATTGGTTTATTTGTCAGGGACGATGTACAGAAAACAAAGATTAAACACAGGTAAAGATGCTCTGTACCAGATTATAGCGTTCTCACTAATTTCCCTCTGTAGTCCCTGAGGCAGGCAGGAAGATATTAAAAGAAAAACAGCACATATAGAAAGCAATTCATTTCTGAGTTATGAGGATGAATTTATAACTTTTCTTTACCCTTCCCAATTTGGGAGAACTGTCTCTTATAAATGATAGACTGTTGAAAATAGAATGTATAAATTCATCACATATACCATCTAATACAATCCTAAACATATAAAGAAACAGTAGATGCTGACAGTGATGAATTTAATATTTTCTAAGCCAGAAGAAAACACAATGATTTCAGTACTGATTTCAATTCAATGAGATTAAAACAAAATTAAATCCACTAAAATGACAAAGATGAAGAACAAATAATCATCAGCACATTTCTAACTAGTCAAATCACTGAAATGAAAAGTAACTCAAAGAGTGCAACCAAATGTACTTAATCAAAAGTACATTTTTTCTTGATAAGTGTACTTTAGTAAGAGTAAAAAGTATCCTGAACCATTCCCTCACTAAAGTACAATTTTATGAAAAAGTTACTTGAGTACATGTACACGAGTGAATGTGCAGTAACTAGTTCTTACCCACCTCTGATTACAACATACAGCTCTGGAAAAAATGAGAGACCACCTCCAAATTATCACTTTATATGGTTTTACTATTTACACATATGTTTTGGAGTAAAATGAACAATTTTAGTTTATTCTCTAACCTACTGAAAACAGCTCACCCAAATTCCAAGTCAGAATATCATCGTTTAGAGCATTTATCTACAGAAAATGACAACTGGCCAAAACAACGAAAAAGGTGTTGCTTTTAGAGGTGCTTTTAGATCAATTAATGCAAAGAAAACACATTTGTGATCATTCTTAAACACTAAAATATTTAAGTTTTAACTTATGAAGAACTCAGAAATCTGTAATTGTGGAATAACTCAGATTTTTATTCACAGCTTTCATGCATCTTACCATGCTTAGGTGATCACCTAATCAGAACCTCCTAAGTACAAACCCCAAATCGGGATGGGACGTTGTGTAAAACATAAAATAAAAACAAACTAATATGATGTAGAAACCCTTTTTAATCTACATTCAATTGAATTTCACTATACAAAGACAAGATATTTAATGTTCAAATTGATAAACTTCATTGTTTTTTGCAAATATTCCCGCATTTTGAACCTGACGCCTGCAACATGTTCCAAAAAAGCTGGGACAGGGCCAAGAAAAGACTGGGAAAGTGCTCAAAAAACACCTTCTTGGAACACTACACAGGTGAACAGGTTAACTGGAAACTGGCAAGTGCCATGACTGGGTATAAAAGGAGTATCCCTGAAAGGCTCAGTCATTCACTAGCAAGGATGGGGTGAGATTCACCACTTTGTGAACAGCTGCATAGGCAAATACTCCAGTTGTTTAAGAACAACATTTTTCAACATACAATTGAAAAGAATTCAGGGATTTCATCATCTACAGTCCATAATATCATCAACGGATTCAGAGAAGCCGTAGAATTCGCTGCACGTAAGCAGCAAGGTTGAAAACCAACACTGGATGCCCATGATCTTCGATCCCTCAGGTGGCACCGCATTTAAAATAAGCATCAATCTGTAAAGGATGGGCTCAGGAACACTTCGGAAAATCACTGTCAGTTAACAAAGTTCTTCATTACTTCTCCAAGTACAAGTTAAAACTTGACAATGCAAAGCAAAAGCCATATATCAACAACACCCAGAAATGCCGCCAGTTACTCTGGGCCTGAGCTCATCTGAGATGGACTGATGCAAAGTAGAAAAGTGTGCTGTGGACTGACAAGTCCACATTTCAAAATGCTTTTGGAAATCACGGACGTAAACTCACACAGACACGGGGGGAACATACAAACTCCACACAGAAGGGTCACTGATGGTCGGGGGGGTGGGATTGAACCCATGATGGTCAGGGGTGGAATCGATCTCGTGACCTTCTTACTGTGCTGTCAAAATGCTAACCACTGTGTCACCGAGCTGCCACAAAGTTTAAAAGTGCAAAGTCAGCGCAAAGTTTAAAAGCAAATATCTGTGATGGTATGGGGATGTGTTAGTGCCCATGGCATGGGTAACTTGCACGTTCGTGAAGGCACCATTAATGCTGAATGGTACATACAGGTTTTGGAGCAACATATGCTGCCATCCAAGCAACGCCTTTTTCAGGGACGTCCCTGCTTATTTCAGCAAGACAATGCCAAACCACCTTCAGCACATGTTACAACAGCGTGGCTTCATAGTAAAAGAGTGTGGGTTCTACACTGACCTGCCTGCAGTCCAGACCTGTCTCCCATTTAAAACGTGTGGAGCATTATGAAGTGCAAAATACAACAACGGAGACCCCAGACTGTTGAGCAACTGAAGTCAATCAAGCAAGAATGGAAAGAATTCCACCTACAAAGCTTCAACAATTAGTGTCCTCAGTTCCTAAACTCTTACTGAGTGTTGTTAAAAGGAAAGGCGATGTGACACAGTGGTAAACACGACCCTGTCCCAGCTTTTTTGGAACATGTTGCAGGCGTCAAATTCAAAATGAGCGAATAGTTTAAAAAAACAATAAAGTTTATGATTCTGAACATTAAATATCTTGTCTTTGCAGTGTATTCAACTGAATTTAGGTTGAAATGGATTTGCAAATAACTATATTTTGCTTTTATTTACATTTTACATAATGTCCCTCCTTCATTGGAATTGGGGTTTGTAGATCGAGGTGACCTTATGTCAGAATTCAACAGATACTCCAACTGAATGGATGCCATACATGCAGAGATACTAATTTCAGAAAGAATTTGCAGTGGTCCCTCATTTTTTCCCCAGACCTGTATATGTGATGCCATACTACGTGACACTCCTGATCCCAAAAGACTGTCAACTAACTGATGGTACTTTCTAAATTAAATTTTAGCAAACAAAGAATAAATTTATCCTTGTTGGGAGTAAGGTCCATTTAAGGTTCCTCTTTGTTTTCCTTTAGGGTTCAACAATCTTTTTCTTTCATTTTGAGTCTAAAAGCAGGACCTTATCTCTTTTACTTCAGTTGTTAAACCATTCAAAACATGAGCTGCAAACTGTCAATATGTAAACTCAGCCATGCATGTAAGTGACACACCTGGTCCGCTGCAAGACACCGTGACACAGTCACGGTTTTCCCCTTCCAGTGTGTAGCCATTACACTCATGTCCTACCTTCACCTTTATTACCCTTATTGAGACTGTTACTGCCCCACTTCAAATGCACTGAGCTCCGATGTGGGTGGGGCATGGCGGGAGGTTTGTTCAGGGTGAACTGCCGTCACGATTGTCATGATTAGGGTTAGCGTAACAGTAGGGTGAAACGCTCATTTTAAAACGTTTGTTCATCTCTGTTCGCTCATCTCTCCACTCTCTCTTGGTGTGCTTGTTCTCATAACCACCAGAAGGTGCCGTCTGCACTATTTCCCTTCTTCATGCCAGGATATCTACTTTACACACCTGTGCAAAACAGCTAACATACATAGGTTGAAAAAGACTCCTCCTGTTATGGTTACATCTGTGTTTCTTGTAGAACTTGTGCTATACGGTAGATAGAAAAGAACATTCTGGATGGTTGGCTGGTTTTTGGAACCAGCAGTGAGTCTGGAGTTGCACATTATCAATTAATGCTTACAAGCATGACAAGCAAGTAGCGTCCACACACTGTATCTGCTGGTCAAACCTAAACTGGTTGCTTTTTTTATCTTCCGACACTGACTTTACATTCATAACGACCTAGCCAAAGGTCAAGATTATTTCTTTTTCACAACGAGCTTTTAGCTACCTTGGCCTGTCAGAAAGTGCTAGTGGGATTTAGCTTTGCAGACAGTGAACACAAAACAAATATGGAAATGGACTGCGTGTGCGCAAAAATGCAACACACAGAGAAACACACACTCAAATGTCACAGATAAAAAGGTGACAGAGAGCGCAGCAGAAGTGACAGAGAAAGAAAATGGAAAAGGGGAGACTTGGTACATTTAGCCATAGAGGAGAAGTGGCACAATAAACAGCAATACACAGAAAACAAAGAACGAGAACACACTGTACATGGCATGACATTTAGGCTGTGTATTAGCAGCTGGAACAAACAACGGGCTACTAAAAAAAGAGGTAAGTGACGCTGGTTTACAGCTTGTATTTAATTAGGAGTCAAACATGCGGCATTTAAGTGGTAAATTAGTGACGCTATGAGCTGTCCGTTGGTCCAAGCTGTGGCAGAGGGCACATTTTGCAGCTCCCGGGTTTGTTCATGCATGCAAGCAGGCAGGCGCGCGCGTACACACGCGCGCGCACGCACACGCCAACCATACACCCCACTGAGCAAAGCCATAACACTGCACACTTAATTATGCTCTTAATTAAGCTTGGAACTCAATAGGCTAACACCACGCGCCGCATGGACGGCTCTGTGGCGACTCAAGAGTGCGTGTATGTGTGTGCAAATTAATGACATGCTTCTGATTAGCTCGTGTGTCCGTGTGTGTGTGTGTGTGTGCGCGCGCGCGTATTCAATGCTAGTGATTCATTTGCTGACGCGCGCCCGTGTGTCCGTTTGAGAATCTTTGAGCAAATTAATGCAATTTGTCAACCCTAATCCAAAGCCATGTGGGCTGTGTTTGCAGCCTTGTTTTAAGCCCCGGTTCTCCTCACAAATTTGCTCCGTGGCCTCTGTCCTCTCCTCTTTTGTCCGTCGTATCCCCCTGCCATGCGTGCACCACCGTATCGTGGGATCCTTCTGTCCATCCGGCAGCTTGTCCACACCGAGCATGTGTTGTGATGCAAATGAGGCCCGCTGCCTCCACGCTACAACACCACTTTTTAATTGAACCTTTTGATCTGTGGCTAATTCCACTAATTAGCAACACTGTTTTCCCAACAGAATGTTTTCTGCCCTGTGTGTGTGTGTGTGTGTGCGCGTGCGCGTGCGTGCGCTCGCAGTTTGCGTGCAAGCCCTCTTTTTTCCCCCAACTATCCACTAAGACAACTGTCAGCTGGAGTTTAAAACAGCATCCCTCCCCAAAAAAAGAGCAAATCGTCTTTCTTATGCTGAGGCGCAGAAGAGACAGGGGTGCTGTTAAAGGTAATAACGTTCCATAAAAACAGCACAGATGCTCATTATACAGGCACACACAGGCAAATGAGCAGTAAGTGCTTTATGCTCCAGTATAGTTTTATATTAGGGTTGTAGTCTCATATCCTCTGAGCGTGGAAGCAGCTGAGCGGCGTCGGCGAACGGGCGCAGATATGAAAACAGCTGCATCCTGCTACTGAATGCAGTTTATATACTCTGACTTAAATGTGATGATTAGCTTTAATCTGTGCCTTCATGTAGTAAATTATGTGTGATGTGCAATATATTTGCAGACAGACTAAAGTGACACTTATCAACAAAAGCAGCCAATAATAAGCTGGCTTTGTTTCCCTACCCAGATCTCATTCACTCTTTACTCAGCTTGGAGCAACATGGCCACTCACGCTTTTTAAGCAAGCATGCGAGACCATTTGTAAACTGCATCGAAGCGTTGAGTTTGGCATTTAGCAATTTAAACAGTACGCTATCATTTTGACTAATGCAAGCCAAATGCTAACTAGCTCGGTTAGCATCCATAACGAGTAAAAACAATTGCACAACTATAACAAAATAAATTTGAGCATAGACTTCTTGCATATTTTGTGGCTCGGGTGTCAACTGACATTTTCTATGAACTAATTTTAAGTTTTGACATTCCCAGTGACACGCAGATGTAGTTTCAGTTCACGTCCAAGTCTACGGAATTTGTATCTTGGCATTTAAACCCTGAGTTAATGGTGAATCAGTTTTATCAGTTTCACTTACCATTGCACATAATGGAAACAGCGTGCATGCAGATTCTTTCTTGACAAACTTTGTGTTTCCCATCTGTGCCGTAATAGTTCACCTAGTTAGCTTAGCATAGCGCAGCTATCGTGTTGTTTATGTCTCTCCCATCCCAAATACCTCAACGCATGGGCTGGAACACACCTGTGAAACTCATCGAAACATATGTCCAACCACCGGTTCTTACCTGACTTCTTTTAATATCACTTTGTATGCAGAATCGCTCAGTTACCGCTGTTGCCGCTACTGTTATTGATATTAGCCTAGTTAGCTTCCAGTTGCTAGCGCGTCATTTATTCTTGTAACGAACTCTGACTCACTCTTAGCAACGGTGCGTGGACTCAGACGAACGTGAATGAGCTCGTGTAAAGACTCGGTCCAATGCACGTCCATTCCACGGGTGTGTTACAGCCATGCGGCGGTGTCTGGAATGGAAGCGGCATAAACAACAGCACCGTCGCGCTACGCTAAGCTAACTGGGCGAACTACTGAAACGGCTCAGCATGGTTACAAAAACGATCAAAATGTGAAACACAAACTTTACAAAGAAAAAATGGTCTGCTGGCGCACTATTTCCAATATGTAAAACGATGACTGAAAGTGATAAAACAGATTTATTGACAAGAAAGCGGCAAGAATGAGAAAATATCACGGGAGCGGAACTGAGTCTGTGAGGCGGAAGGACGTCGCTCTACATTGTGGAAGTATTATGGTAATGTTGTGGAAGTAATATGGTAATGTTTACACATTATCATTATGTACATTTTCAAAAGAGATTTAATAAGGCTCAGTATATTCAGGAATAGAACCAGATAAACAGTAAAATGAGATCAATATTACTATCGAGCAGATAAGTGCATGAAGTTAGTCTCTTCCAGGTTTTACTCTCCACCGCAAACTCTTAAACACTGCCTCCAGTCTTGAGTGAGAAAAGAAGTTTCATAATCATAAAAATAATTTAAAAAAAACAAGCTTGAGTTTTATCTGCAAAACTACGTCTCACTATGAGCAAACACTGTATGCCAAAAATAATTAATTACGCGCTCAACGCAGCAACCACTTTTAAAAGAAACCAGAGACGTACAAAAAAAAAAAAAAAAAAACCCGACTCTTATCTCATGGAAGAGCCATACTCGTGCTTGTGCATGTGTGTTCACAGTCATCCCGTTGCGGCACGTTCCCTTTGACAACTACGGACCCCCGTCGGCTCCCTCCCCCTAGATAGCCGACTACCGCAGCCCTCCTGCTCATGAAACTGGGTCCTTGCATCACCATCTTTCCTCACAAAAACTCCCCCGTCCTCCCTTTTAGCTGGATTCACTTTCAGGATGGAGACAGTGCCGTGACTGCTCCAGATAGAAAACGCTGGAAACTGAAGGTGCTTCTTCTGCTGGAGTCCAAATCGGTGGTGGTGGTGGGTGTGTGTGTAATGGGAGGATGAGGTAAAACAAACCAAGGATGATAAAAAGTCCTACTGTAAGTTTAAACGTGTGGCAGCATTTCAACGCTCTCTAGCATTTTCCTAGACCCCTACCCCCAACATGCGGCGTCAGTGAGATCCCAGGCAGAGCCTGGCGGCACGTTACACGGTCAAAGGAGGTGCTGAGCTGAACTTGTTTGCAGAGGGATTGAAGGAGTGTGACTCTCGTATGTTTGATGTGGCACAACAAAGAGCCGAGAAGCACTGTGCTGGGGAACAGCAGCAGCACACTTAGACTTGGGATGCCATGTCAGCTTTCAGCACTGCTGACTTTTCCTCCTCCTCCTCCTCACCGAAACACCGCCACGCAGAGAGAATGGCACCGAGGCTTATAGTCCGCCCGTCCCGTGGCTGGGTCCTCCTTTTATGTGTCTAAAGTGCGCGCAGATCACCCATTTAAACAAGTGCCAGAGCTTGATTACGATCTCAACAGGGGTAGAAACACTCAACTCGACAATTATGCCTGTTTTACTCCTTGGCACTCAAGAAATCACTTGAACATAGCGATGGAGAGTCACGACCTGCTCCGCTTTTTGTTTTGGTGTTGTTGCTGCGGACGGCATGTCCAGCTGCGACCAACGCCCAGTAGACAATCAACAGTTTTAGCCACTTATTGCAACCAAATATTAACACAGTTATCAGCCTGGAGAGCTTTTATTATTATTCAACATCATATACTTGGTTTTCTGAGGGGAAAAACAGAGTTATATAAAAGCTCCAACAGTCAGGCTAGGGAAGGTTAGACATATTGGCTTGCCATTTTATCCAGCAGACACTGGCCTTTTATTAAATATCAGATATCAGACCGTCAGTGTCCTCTATCAAAGAAATGATGGATGTTCCCCGCCCGGCACAGCTGCAATAAAAAGGCTGCACAGCCAACAAACAAGGCTTATTTCTATTGGCATTCTTTGTCCATTTAACTATGCTTTTGTTCATTAATTCCTAATTTAAAGGCAAGGGGAGCAGCTCAGAGCACACTGCTTGCATGACGAGGTCGTCAAAATTAGAACTAACAGTGTGCCGACCACAGTAAAAGTTCTACTTGTCAAATAAAATCCTGTCCCACTGGGCCCATTGCTGCCACTTAACCAGCGTTAACTGGATTTAATTTACCTACATTGTTTTGAATCAGTTGCCTTTGTAAAGTGTCCACAGCATTAATGGCTGAAGCGTGTATGCGTGTTAACATTATTGCATTCCTCAGAAGAGCAGCGGAAGCCATTCTAAAGCAGAAAATAATTGACGTGTCAGCAATGACAAAACGCAGCCTATTCATTTAACAGGTGCTGTACATCAGGATGCTGATTAAAATGCACGACTGTTTGTCGCGGTGGTGGGAAGCCCAGCTCCTTTAAGACGGCTGGTTCTTATGGCTCAGCTCACTAAAAAGAGACGGCCATTTCTGCTCCCAAATCTCTCCTCGGAGCTTTTGTTTCTTAAATGAATTCACCAAAATAACGTAAAATTATGTGTAAAATGAATTACTAATGTATAAAACATACACAGTATTATATCAGATGTTTATTATTTACCTTGCTTATTACACTCAGTAAACTCAACAAAATAAACATTAAGACATTTGGGGTCATAGCCTTTTGCACCGTCTCACAGAGCCGTGGGTGGCAGGTGTAGGTGGCTGTGCCGGTGCGGCGCCGTAGACTCTGCAGCAGTAGACGCAGCGGCCTGCTACGCTTTCATGTGTAGCAGGTTCACTCGCTTGTCATTCTTCTCTTCCAGCTGCACTGACGGAAGACGGGGGCGGCTGTGGCGCAGGTGTAGCGCGGCCGACTACTGATCGGAGGGGTCAGGGGTCTGATTCCCGCTCTGTCTGCAGTCAGCATGTCGAAGTGTCCTTGAGCAAGACACTGAACCCCCAGCTGCTCCCGGTGGGGCAGGCACAGCGCCGGTGCACGGCGGCTCCGCCGCCATCAGTGCGTGACTGGGTGGACGGCAGGGTCTGTAAAGCGCTTTGGTCATCCAGAGGTGAGTAAAAAAGCGCTATATAAGTGAACGCCATTTACCATGTACAGTTCTAACGTGCCTGTGCAGGTTATTTGTAGACCCTTTATCAGTATAATTAAAATGCATCCAAATTTTACTGTTTCCAGCTGCCACTCATTTCCTCACCTTTCCAGCATTTTGTATCCGTAGCAGCCGTTCTCCCACATCTCCCTCCTGTCTGTCCTCTGTGTGTGTGTGTGTGTGTGTGTGTTGCAAGTAACCCCGCCCCTGTCCCTCCTGCTCAGTGCAGCCAATCATGTGCAGCTTGAGCAAGAAGAAAAAAAAAAGCGCGGTTCCGGTCGGTCACTTTAAAGAGCCATTTCGTTCATGAAAGACACGTGACTAGTTTGTTGCACACGTGTAACTTTGGCTGACGCTGTAGGGCAGAGCCTGCATGCAATGGCTCTCCAAAACACAGTCTTTGACTTTTCAGCTCTGGTAAAAGATAAAGACTTCCTGTTGTTCGCGATGGACAACAAGACTTGAAGCTTTATAAAAATGCCATCTGGGATAATACTTCATGCAATAGCCTTTGGCTGATTCTCCAAACACACGAGACTGAGCCCACTGTGCTATTACATGAGAAAAGTTGGCAGTTGCTTTAATGCAGCGTCTGCAGACTGCAGTTCCGTGGTCACGAGCACCTCTTTATGCCCATATCTGGATTGTGACAAAACAAAATTGACTAATTTACAAGACTGTTGTAAAACTACCCCTCCCCTGGATCGCCATCTTATTGTGGTGGAGGGGTTTGTGTGCCCTAATGATCCTAGGATCTACAGCATGTTGTTGGGGGCAACCTCTCCCAAGATAAACTGGTGATGGGTGAAGGGCCAGACTAAGGGCGATCCAGTGGATCCCCATAAAGAAGTTATAAGGATCCAGCGTACCTCACCTGGCATGAGGTACACTGGAGGCGGATGACGGGGATCTTGGTGTTATGTGTGGGACTTGACTCTCGGGGCTTGCCGTAGCCTGGCCGAGGGGGTTGGGGTAATGATGTCAGGCGGGCTACGGCTGGAGTGTATATTGTGTTTTCAATAATATAGTCAGTTCAGTGTTCAGTCCGGGCGTCAGTTTGGACTGAAGCCCCCCACAACCCGGAGCCCTGGATAAGTGGTAGAAGATGGATGGATGGATGTTGCAAAATTACATGACATAACTGTCCAACAAATAAATGGCAAATTTTTGAGAGAAAAGAGTTACAACTTTATGGGATAGTTTAAATCAACACCACTAACCACCAAAAAATTTTGTGAAAAAAATGCAAATTGATAAGAAAAAAAAGTCATCTATTTAAAAAAAGGAACATTCTGAAAAATCTCCAAATTGGAAAAAAAAAACTTCAATTTCCTTTGGAAATCATAAAAGCCCATTAGTGTTTCTAAGAAAAGCTTAGCAGAGTCTTGCAGTTGTGCGTACAGTAAAGTGTTGACGGTGTGCATTGCTCAGCGCTCATCTGTTCTCACTTTAACAGAAACCAGGTCTTGTTCAGGGAACAGGGTGCTACAATCACCTGCTCCTTCTGTTCTCCACAAGGCCTGCTTTCGGTGAGCCCTCTGAACAAATACACCCCCCCCCCACCCCCCACCCCCCCCCACCCCCCACACACACACACATATACCCGTGCAGGCATTCACAAACAAGATGCTCCACACACAAGAATGCCTGAGGCGTCTGCACACATGCTAACATGCACCAGTCACACACGCACAGCTGATGCCGTTGGAGAGCAGCAGCCTTGAGATGCAGCACTCCAATTAAGTGCGTAAGAGAACTGGAAGGGCAGATGGTGAGAGAAGAAGAAAAGGCAAATAGCCACACCTCCATCTCTTTCTTTTTCTTTCGCTTTCCTCCTAGAGCCCACAGGGCTGCAACTGTTTCCTCTGGTCTCACCTCGGCCTCTTTTTTTCCTGCTTCTGCTTGCTTGCCTTTTCCTGGTAATCCTCTGGAAAAGCTCGCACCACACTTGCTGTCTTGCTGTTCAGAACTCTTTGTCTGTTATGCATTTCTGTGTCTGCCCGTCTTCTAGCCGCCCGTGTGCACGTGCTGACCCGTGTCACATGTACTGCAGGTAGCTATCATGGCCCAGATCGGAAATGTTGCTGAGCCTGACTGTCTGAGTACCTGTTCACTCTTTGGCACTTTCACTGCAGCTATTTCTCTCTCACTCCCACACACACACTCACTCATTCACACTCACACACACAGCATTCTATCTTCACTTCAAAGGAAAAAAAAAATGTTTTTCAAACTATGGCATTCAGTCTGAATGGAAGTACTCTGTGACATCTGACAGACAATAAAATATCTGATGTGTTTAAGTTTCTTTTGATTACACATCTACTAAGATCTTCAGATATGCTACATAAAGCCTGGATATTTTCATCAACTTGCATTCTGTTAGGCTCTGTGATGGACTGTTAAAGGTACAGAATGGAACTTTTGGAAATGCAGGTTTTAGGGTCACCAGCTGGCTAAAAAGAGAAGAGAAGTCCCATTCCCTCTGTTCACCCTCAGATGATTTGGCAGAGAACTGGTGGATTCAGCTGCAATTCATGTAGTTGCCAGTGGGTGTCATTAAAATCATATTTATCAAAAGCTACATAAAGTACATGTGAAATATTGCAACCAGCTACTGTTGTTGCAGGTAATTCAGAAATTTGCCATTTATTTTATGATGCAAAAATCATGAGGTTCATCTGAAAGTGTTAGTTTCAAGCTGCTAAAAGAATGAAAGCACCAAGGAGCAGCTACTTCTACTGGCCCGGCCAAGTTATTACAATTAGGGATGAGCCGATCCAATTCACCGTATCGGTATCGGGTTTGATCCCGGAAAAATGGCTGGATCGGTCTTGGTAAGGAATAAAAGTAATTTACCGATCCAATACATTAATAGTAGTAAAATAAAATGAAGGCACGATCACGTTCTCAGCTGCGCTGCCCGCGGCTTCTGTACTCACCAGCAGCGAGTGTCGCCTCACTGGAGCCTGTCTGTGGGACTCGCCTCGGTATGTTGCTGTGTGGTACCAGCATTTGCAATTTTCTTCTTTCTTTCTTCATTGGAACGTCAACACCAGCAACTTGATAAAACACTTGCAAAAGTATCACAGTAAAGGAGTATGTTGAATTCTGTCAAGAATCACGCAGAAGGAAGTGCTTTTCCAGTTGGAAGCCTGGACGCTAAAAGTGAAACCTAAGCAAAAGAACAAAACTGAAAGTAAAAACCAGACTGGAGCGTGGAAACCAAGACATAATATGGGCTTACCTTTTGACAGAGAGTTACAGCTGATGAGAGGTAGGTGACAGAAACATAAATAGCAAATTATAAGAATGAACTGGAAGCAGGACTAGAACAAGAGGGACACATGAAATGGAACAGGAATGACTTCAAAATAAGAGCAAAGCTAAACTCTAAGAATGGACAGAGAATAATATCATAAACACTACTAAATAAACCAAGGACCAGGAGAATACTTATGATGATAATAATAATAATAATGAATGTCAAAAATACAATTTAAAGCATTAGTTCCTTTATTTTCAGATCTACAGCATTTTTTTTACCTCATGCATAAAGTGCCACTTTGAATTTCATCTGAATGTTTACTTAAATACCCAGCTTCAAAATTTTGTATAAACTTGCACTTAAAACTTCAGAATGCATGTTTACATGGGGCTGACCGATGAAATACTGCCAATGTAGCAAAGTTTAAAATAAGAAAAAGCAGCAGCGTTGCTGAACTGAGTCAAATTTGTAATATATTCTTTGACTTTTAGATTTGTGGATTTATATGTGTGCAAAATGCAACCAGTCAGTACCAAAGTATGTTCTGTACTTTTGTTGTTTTAAATAAGAGAAACAGTATTGAGGTTTGGATCGGTATCAGCCGATACTCAACGTCACAGCATCAGTATCAGTATCGGACTTGAAAAAGTGGTTCATCCCTAATTACAATACCTTTTTTTGTGGCTCTATTGAATTAAATTGAGTTAAATGGGTGAGTTAAATTTGTGTTTATTTTGAAAACAAAGGCTTATCTTGAAATTCTGGTAAATTAAAAGTTGAGGAAATATGGCGATATAATGATACAAGCCTTTAGTTCCACTCAATTTTGACCGAGCGAGCTGAAAAGCTGGTAACAGGCACACACACACACACACACACACACACACACACACACACAGTGAATACCGTATGCCTCCGTTGCACCGAGGCAGAACGAGATCACAGGGATACTGAACCAACATGCATTATTTCTAAAACACTACGTGGTGGTATCAGTTAGTTGTACATATCTAGTTTAATGAACATTTGGTTTGTGAGTATGTGAGTATGTTTGTTGGACATTTACAAGCAGCAGAAAATGGGCAACACATCCAACAATAACACACACACACACACACACACACACACACACACACACACACACACACTTTCAGCTGCTCCCTGCTCAGGGTAGCCCCAGCGGATCATGGGTCCACATTTCTGATTTGGCAGACTTTACACTGGATGCCTTTCCTGAAGTAGCCCTAGCCATTTTACTCAGGCTTGGGACCGGCGTAAGGAGTACACTGCTTCTGTGTTTCCACCTGTGGCCGGGTAACCAACTTTCCTTTCCCCATTCCAGGTATGCTGAGCACCAAGCTAGAAGGTGGAAAGTGCCATTGTTATGGTCTGTGGTATGACCCAGTTGGGGCTTGAAGAGGCGGATGCTCTACCACTAGGCCCCCAAAATATGTATGGGAGTCAATGGCAAGAGAAATTATTTTTATTCTGAACACATCTTGACAAGAATTACACAATTCTTTTTCAGTTTTATAGGTATTTTTCCACAAAAATCAAGATGTAGATTGTCTTTGAATAAAAAGGTCATTTTTAGTCTTATGTGAAACCCCCTGAGCAAACTTCATCTCCTTGTTTTGCAGTACATATGTCACCAAACACGGTCCTGGCGGTTACCGTCAAGTCTCACCTCCTTTTTCTGACTGAGGAGAGAACATCAACACATGTGGCCACGTCCACAGCTGGAGCTATGCTGCAAAGGGCTGGTAGTTGGTTTGATTTGGGCTCCTTCGTAAAAAGATGATGCAACTTATACGACTTTGGGGTTGTAATCTTTCTGTTTATGTACAGATGCATCTCAATAAATTAGAATGTCATCAAAATGTTGACTTTATTTCAGTAATTCAATTCAAAAAATGAAACTCCTATATTATACAGATTTATTACACACAGAGTGAAACAGTTCAAGTGTTTATTTCTTTTAATTTTGATGATGATAGCTTATAATCAAAACTAAAAATTTAGTTTCTCAAAAATCAGAATATTACATAAAATTAATTTTAAAAAATTGATTTTTAATAGAAATGTTGGCTGGACTTCCGGTTATGGCTGCCACGTAGGACGGACGTGTCTCGCTCTGCTCTGCTCCTGGAAAAAAAAAAATCGGCAAATAACTCTCTCATTTGGGACAGAACGTATCCCAGCATTTGGGCGAAGATATGTCGGCGAAGCCTAAGGCTGGAAAACCAGGAAAAGGAAAAAGCGAGCCGCCGAAACAGTCCAAATTAACGGACTTTCAGGTCTGTGACGCAGTAAACAAAACTCCATATATGGCGGAGGAGGCTGGCAACGCTGCGATATCTGCGGGGAATGGCGCAGATGCGCTGATGGCTGCCATGAGTTCAATGAGAGCGGACTTTTCCTCTAGATTTGATGGGATTATGACAGCGTTGGAAGGAATAAGAAAGGAATTGGGTGACTGTGTAGAACGAACGGCGCAGATGGAGCTCCGTCTCGCTAGTGCTGAAGATGACGTCACCCGTCTTCAATTAAAGGTGCGCACTTTGGAAAAAAAAAATAAATCTCTGGAAGATAATATTTTGGATTTGGAATCTCGGTCGAGACAGAATAATTTGAGGCTGGTGGGTCTTCCAGAGGAATCAGAAGGTCGGGACGTATGTTCCTTTCTGGAAAAGTGGATTCCGGAGGTGCTGGGCAGCGAGGAGTTGCAATCAGCAGTGGTTCTGGAAAAAGCACATCGTATTGGCCCACGGAGAGATAAGGGACCGCCGAGGACCTTAATTATGAAGTTTCTTAGCAACAGAGACAGGATGAAGA
The DNA here is from genome assembly GCA_020510985.1 of Pholidichthys leucotaenia. Lineage (NCBI taxonomy): Eukaryota > Metazoa > Chordata > Actinopteri > Cichliformes > Pholidichthyidae > Pholidichthys > Pholidichthys leucotaenia. The sequence continues at coordinate 30,709,590 of CM035845.1, read as the reverse complement.
TCTTCAACGCTGCACGAGCTAAAAAAGGAGAGATTAAACACCAGGACCAGCAGGTGCGGTTCTACCCAGATTTGGCCACAGGAATCCAGCAACTGAGGAAGCAGTTTGATCCCGTACGTAAGGAGCTGCGCAACCTTGGGATTCGTCATGGTGTAATCTATCCTGCGAGACTGCTGACCACGTATGAGGGCAGAACCCACATCTTCAAGACCCCAGAGGAGGCGCAGGAGTTCATCAAGAAGATCAAAGAAGAAGAAGAGACTGGTGGGAGCTAAGCATGAACAAAATATAAGGTAGAATAATTAAGCATTTGCACAGGCATCTGACTGACTTGAAGTAAATAGTAAGTTTACAAAATATAGATTGTATTATATATTAAAAAAACAAAACAAAAACAAAACAAACAAAAAAAAAAAAAAAACTATGATGTACAAAGTTGTTAAAAATTTTGGAGTTAAGTTGGAAAACTACAGAGGAGAGTTAATGTTACGTCATTAAAAGCAGTAGAGTTAGGGTGATTGGGAGGATGAAGAAGGAGTGGCTTAGGCTGTTCCCCGTGGGTGTGGAACGGTCGATGGCTATATCGGGAGACAGAATTTTTCTTTTGATTTTGGGGAGTTTGCCACAAGTGTGGGAAGGGGAAATTTGTTTGTGTGTAGTTTGTAGGATGAATGTTCAACCACTCATGTTTTTGCTTCTCTGTATGAGCATGTTTACACTGCAAGGTAATCCCAAACTCTCTATTGATCATGGACCAAAGTGTTAATCTTAATTTAACTTCATGGAATTGCAGAGGTCTACAAAATTTAAAAAAACTTAAACAAGTTATGAATAAAATAAAGGACATGGGTTCAAGAATTGTGTTTTTACAAGAAACTCATCTGATAGAGGAGGATGTTAAAAGAATTAGGAGTAGATGGCAGGGAAGTGTATTCACCTCTTCATTTTCATCCCGAGCCAGGGGAGTTATGACTCTCATACATAAATCAGTTCCTTTTCAAGTGAAAAATGTAATTGGAGACAAATTTGGAAGATATGTAATCATTCAAGGTTCTTTGCTATTAGAAAATATAAATCTTGTGAACTTATATGGTCCCAATATAGATGATCAGAAGTTCTTTGCTAATTTATTTCTCATCTTATCATCACTTACAGGGCAACATATAATAGCAGGGGATTTTAATTGTACATTGAATCCAGGTGTGGATAGATCAACAGGACTGGATTGTACGCACATTGGATGTAGGATGACTATTAATCATTTTATGAAAGAATTGAGATTGTTAGATATATGGAGAGAAATGAAACCACAAGTTAAAGCCTATTCTTGTTATTCCAGTACCTACAAGACATTCTCACGTATTGATTATTTTTTGATTTCCACAGAATTAAGGTCCAAGATTCAAAACTGCTTTTATGATAACATTGTGATCTCTGATCATGCACCCTGTTGTCTAATATATGTAGATAAAAAATTGACAAAGGAATCAGGTAGATGGCAATTTCAGCATAAATGGCTTCAGGATGAGGAATTTGTCAAGTATATAGAAAAACAGATAGACGAGTTCTTTGACATCAATACTACACAAACATCAGCATGTGTAAAGTGGGAGGCTTTCAAAGCTTTTATTAGGGGACATATTATTAGTTATACAGGATCAAAATCTAAGAAGACTCGAGAGGAGAGAGCTAAATTGGAACATAAAATAAAAAGTCTTCAGGAAAAAGTGTATGCAGGAAGTGACTCAAGGTTGGAGAATGAATTACTGATTTTGAGAGCTGAATACGACAAAAAATCAGCGAATAGAGCTGCCTCGAGTCTTCTAAGATTGAAACAATCTTTTTATGAACAAGGTGAAAAATCAGGAAAATTATTAGCATGGCAGATTAAACAATTGGAAATTAAAACACCAATTACCAGTATTATAAGTAACGGACAGGTAGTTATAGATCCTTTAGAAATTAATAGAGCCTTTAGAGATTACTATGAAAAATTATATGATACCAAAAATGAACCTGATTTAACAAAACTAAATGGGTTTTTGAACGAACTATCTATACCGTGTATACCAAATGAAAACAGGGAGATATTGGAGTCTAAAATTAGTCAAGAAGAAGTTGGGCTAGCCATTGATAATATGAAATCAGGAAAAAGTGCAGGACCAGATGGTCTTCCAGTTGACCTTTATAAAAAATTTAAGAATAAATTAATAAAACCTTTTTTGGAAATGGTTTTAGAAGCATTTCAAAATAATAATTTACCATCATACATAAATAATGCCTTAATTATACTGCTGCCAAAACCAGGTAAGCCCTCTAATAAATGTGAAAATATGAGACCAATAAGCCTATTAAACGCCGACCTTAAGATAATCTGTAAAATTTTAGCAAGACGAATACAAGAAATTTTACCAAATATTATTAATCGAGATCAGAATGGCTTTATAAAGGGTAGACAAGGCTTCCATAATGTAAGAAGACTATTTAATATTATTTATTTTAATAAAGAAGCACCGGATACAGCTCTCCTATCATTGGACGCCGAAAAGGCCTTTGATAGAGTTGAATGGCCCTTTCTTTTTGAAGTCCTACAAAGGTTTGGACTTGGAAATAATTTCATAAAATGGGTTCAAATAATATACAATAATGCTACAGCAGAAATCCTAACAAATAACAATATTTCAAAACCAATAAAAATCAATAGAGGATGTCGACAAGGCTGTCCACTTTCACCTTTACTGTTTACTATGGCAATTGAACCTTTAGCGATAGCGATACGTTTACATTCACAAATATATGGAATTAAAGTTGGACCAACAGAACATAAAATCTCCCTGTACGCCGATGATATAATTTTGTTTATGTCGAATCTAAAAAAATCAATTCTAACCTTGTTGAATTTAATAAAGAATTTTGGGGAAATATCAGGATATAAAATAAATAAAACTAAATCTTCAATATTAATGCTAAATGAGACCCAGAGAAATTACCCAGCCCCTGAGGCAAATCAATTCAATGTTGTAAATCAGTTTAAATATTTAGGAATCCAAATTATGCCTAAGCTAGAATCAGTCGCCAGCGTCAACTATGAAGCCTTAATGTCAGATATCAATGAGTTAACTCAGAGATGGATGTCACTACCAATGTCGATGATCGGGAGAATCAATATACTTAAAAGTAATATTTTACCTAAAATACTTTATTTATTTCAATACATTCCCTTATCACCACCTTTAGATCTATTCTCAAGAATAAAAAAAAAGTTAGTGGAATTTATATGGAACAACAGGAGGGCTAGATTACGTCTGTCTTTATTATATTTACCATTTGATCGTGGAGGTCTGAAATGTCCAAATTTTATGTTGTATTATTGGTCGGCACAACTGAGGTCTATGACATATTATTTTTCATCAAATGATCTCCCTCACTGGACTGAAATGGAATCATACAATTTACCTTTACCTCTTCCCATATTCATATACTCAGATTCGGCAAAAAAATTACAAAAACAAGTTAAAAATCCATTTGTAAAGCATATGATCAAAATATGGTGTGAAGCTAAAAACTATTTAAAAGAACCACAGTTATTGTCACAATTTAGTCCAATATGGGGTAATCAATATTTTAAACCAGGGAGAGCGGACGCTGTATTTAAAGTATGGAATTTAAAAGGGATACAAAAGATTCAGGATTTATATTTGCCATGTGCAGACAACATAATGTCTTTTGAAGAGCTGAGGATCAAATTTAATCTCAATAGAACACATTTTTTTAAATATCTTCAACTTAGAAACTTTATTCGATCAAATCAAAATAAAGCTCTCACTCGACCTATTTATTCATCCTTGGAAAAAATGATGATGAAAGATAGTAAAAGAAAGGGTATTATTTCAGAGTTTTATAACTCATTGACACTATCTTCAAGTGAAAATTCACTGAAAAGATTAAACTACTGGAAAGAAGATCTGCAAATTGAAATTTCGGAGGAACAATGGGAATTGGCTTGTACAGAAGCTCAAACCAAATCAATAAATGCACGCCTTAAATTGATACATTTCAAATGGTTAATGCGGATGTATGTTACACCGGAGGAGTTAAATAGATATAACAAAAATATACCAGATACATGCACAAAATGCATGGAAAGTAAAGGAACCCTATTTCATTGTTTATGGGAATGTAGATTAATAAGAATGTTTTGGGAAGAGGTGAGGGTAACAATTGAAAAAATAATCTCAAAACAAATCATACTGAATCCTAAACTGTTTTTGTTGGGTCTGTACCCAGAAAAGCATAATTTTAATAAAAGTGAAAGAACATTCATAGACCTCAGTTTGCTTAATGCCAAAAAATGTATTGCACTATTATGGAAAAAGACTCATAGACCAGATGTGACTCAGTGGTTAAGACAGATGTTAACAAACCTTCCATTAGAAAGAATAACATATATACTGAAATCAAAGGAAATTGTGTTTGAGAATATATGGAGACCTTTTATTGATTATGTAAAAAATTTAAACATAACTCTTGAAGAAGAAGGTGAATGATGTGTGTGGACCTTGTAAATTCCAAACTGGTGAACATAATATGTATACTTATGTATTGGATTGTCTAGACTAAACAGAGGAGCATTGTTGAAGACTTGATTTTGTTGGTGGTTGTTGGTGTTTTTAGTGCATTTTTTTTTTTTTTGTAGTACTTTAGCGTTAGTGTTTGATTGTTTGTATCATGTTTGTTAAAAAAAAAAGGTTCAATAAAGATATTGTGGAAAAAAAAGAAATGTTGGCTGACTGAAAAGTATGTCCATTTACACATCCAATACTTGGTCAGTGCTCCTTTTGCATGAGCATCACTGAGGTGTTATGGAAGCCCAGGTTGCTTTGATGGTGGTCTTCAGCTTGTCTGCATTGTTAGGCCTGCTGTCTCATCTTCCTCTTGACAATACTCCATAGATTCTCTATGGTGTTTAGGTCAGGAGAGTTTGCTGGTCAATAAAGCACAGTGATATGATGGTCATTAAATCAGGTTTTGGTACTGTTGGCAGTGTGGGCAGGTGCCAAGTCCTGCTGGAAAATGAAATCAGCATCTCCATAAAGCTGGTCAGCAGAGGGAAGCATGAAGTGCTCTAAAATTTCCTGGTAGATGGATGTGCTGAATTTGGACTTGATAAAACAGAGTGGACCAACACCAGCATGAACCTGTACAACATATGAGCTTCACTTTTTGAACTGAATTACTGAAATAAATCAACTTTTCAATGGCATTCTAATTTAATGAGATGCACCTGTACTTCAACAGTTATGCAACATCCTACAACCTTGTTGATGTGGAGCAATGTCTTTGAGATTGTCAAACATTATATGTGTAATTCATAGCAAAGAACCGGCTGCATCACAGGAGGATTGAGACAAAGGATAATATAGAGTGAAGTACGTGTCGGTAATGCACCTGTAAGCTGGTTGCCAACCATCAATCAAATCTAAAGGAAGAAGAAGAAGAATTCATAGCAATCATGTAAACCATGTAAACAGAAAAATCTGATAAAGGCCATGTAACCGTGGTCATTACCTCAAGCAGTTTACCCTCCATTAATCAAAACTGATTATTGCTATTATCGATTAATTCCCAGTAGTCGGTTTATTCCCAGTAATCAATTTATTGTGACCATGTAACCAGAGTCACTGACTCCAATCCATATTTTATTTTTTCAAAGTTGGACCGATGGAAGTGGAGGGGTGGGAAATAGGCTCTTCATTACTACCACCTTATGGTGGTAGTTCTCTGGCAGTAACACATGCTAATGGCAGCCTTGTTTCTTTGTTACTTGTAGTTAATATACCAGCTATAACAAATTACTGCAAAATGAAAACATTTACCAGTAATTCTTACACTCCATGGTTTGTACTGTGAAACATTCTGTTACACCAAGAATTATTATCCATGAAGGAATCAGAAATTTTTACCCGTTTTTGGTACATTTTCATCGCCTGAAGTTTCCACTAGCAATGGGATAATAATAGAGGTGCGAATCACCAGAGGCCTCACAATGCAATACTATTACCATACTTGGGCCACGATATAATACTATCATGATCTTGCGATACGCTTAAATACTGCAATATCATGTACTGTGATTTCCTATATATAGATTGCAATCTTTGTCTTGTTCAACTCCTGGCTAGATCTTAGGTGTCATTTAGCACCATCTCGTGGACTGCAAGCCAGTTGTTTTTATATGACTGTGGTAGTAAATAAGTAAGTTTGTGTTGGCAATATTTATTAACAACTTTAATAAAGTATCACAATACTAGTGTCTCTGAATCAATACAGTGTCACCACCACTAAGTATCACGATATTATGATGCAACGATTTTTCCCCTCCCTTAGACAATTTTAGCATTTTATCTTACAATCATTCTAGCTCAAATAATTAATTCATCATGAAAATCAAATGATTGTTTGAACACTGGTGGAACCTCAGATTCAGGAGGAGCAGTGTTGTTTTTGTCTTGGCCGTGGCACATCGGACCAACTCTTTAGTATCTCGAGAATCCTTGAAGGTTCGTGGGAGTTTGTCCAAACACTCCACATGTGTTTTGTGGACTTGGAAAAAGCATTCAACCGCATCCCTCGTGGTCTCTTCTGGGGGTTGCTGCAGAAGTATGGGGTATCAGGTCCCTATATGACTGTTGCAAGAGTTTGGTTCATATTGCCAACATCAAGTCAAACTCACTTCCAGTGAGAGTTGGACTCCGCCAGGGCTGCCCATTGTCACTGATCCTGTTCATAATTTTTATGGACAGGATTTCTAGGCACAGCCAAGGAATGGAGGGTGTCATGTTTGGTGACCACAGGATCTCATCGCTGCAGTTTGCAGATGATGTTATCCTGTTGGCTTCATCGACCAATGACCTACAGGTCTTGCTGGGACGGTTTGCTACTGGATGTGAAGCGGCTGGGATGAGAATCAGTACCTCCAAGTCCGAGTCCATGGTCCTCAGCTGGAAAAGGGTGGATTGTTCTCTCCGGGTTTGGAACAAGCCCCTGCCCCAAGTGGAGGAATTTAAGTATCTCGGGGTCTTATCCACAAGTGAGGGGAGAATGGAGCGAGAGATTGGCAGATGGATCGGAGCAGCATCTACAGTGATGCGGACGTTGTACCAGTCTGTTGTGGTGAAGAAGGCGCTGAGCTCTAAAGCAAAGCTATCCATTTACTGGTCAATCTACGTTCCTACCCTCACCTGTGGTCAGGAGCTTTGAGCTTTGGGTAATGACAGAAAGAATGAGATAGCGGATACAAGCGGCTTAAATGAGCTATCTCCGTAGGGTTGCTGGACTCACCCTTAGAGATAGGGTGAGGAGCTCAGTCATCCGGGAGAGGCTCAGAGTAGAACCACCGCTCCTCCACATTGAAAGGAGCCAGTTGAGGTGGCTTGGGCATCTGATCAGGATGCCTCCTGGACGCCTCCCGCTTGAGGTGTTTTGGGCACATCCCACTGGAAGGAGACCCCAGGGCAGACCCAGGACTCGCTGGAGAGACTATGTCTCCCAACTTGTCTGAGAATGTCTTGGTATCCTCTCTGAAGAGCTGGAGCAGGTGGCTGGGGAGAGGAAAGTCTGGGCTTGTGTGCTTGAGCTGCTGGCTCTGTGACCCGGACCTCCAGAAAAACGGCAGAAGATGGATGGATGGATGGATTGTTAAAACTTTGAAAATGTCACAAAAACATAATGAAATCACATTATAGTACATTTTGTAGGAAAACTATTTTAACTGTACTTTAATTAAACAACCTTTTATGTGAAAAGTAACATGAAATATCATAAATACATTAATTATAAAAAAGTCCAACTCACACTGTTGTATGAAAGTTAACTACTTATTTTGGACCACTTCAAGTTAAACTAGATAATAGTGGCGTGGAAAGTGACAAATGTGTGCTGGTGTAAAGTACTGTCTGCAAATACAGATATGGAAGTTGATTCACACTTGCATTAGATTTCATTCAGTATATTCAAATTAAATTGAATTTGAATATAATTTAATTCAAATTAAGTAAAAACTACAGCAGGAAAATAAGTAATAAACACGTCAACATTGTTCTCATTCAACATATTTCTGATGGAGCCACTGACTTGAGATTTTCACCAGATATCAGGAACAACCCAATTAATCCATATAGAAGAAATCAAGGCAACTGTGTTCACAAAACAAGTTATATTTAATGAAGTAGAATAAGTATTGAACACATGAAGAAAAAGAGGTGCAAAACAGGCATAGAAAGCCAAGAAACCCGCTGAAATCCATCAGAATTTAGGAAGCCATTCCATCCCCCATCAGTGCAAATTAATTTCAGCTGGTTACATCCTGACTGATGGCCTTTAAAAAGGTCTGTGAATATCAGATTTTCACACCACAAAGAACTCATGATGGGTAGAAGTAAAGAGCTCTCTCTAGACCATCGCAACCTTATTGTTGCAAAACATAATGATGGCATTGGTTACAGGTGCATTTCTAAACTGCTGAATGTTCCAGTGAGCACTGTTGGAGCCATCATCTGGAAGTGGAAAGAACATCATTTTACCATAAACTGGCCATGACCAGGAGCTCCTCCAAAGATTTCCAGTAGAGGAGTCAAAAGAATTATCAGAAGAGTTATCCAAGAGTCAAAGACCACTCATGGAGAGCTCCAGAAAGACCTGGAGTTAGCAGGTACTACTGTTTTAAAGAAAACAATAAGTAATGCACTCAACCAACATCGGATGTATGCCCGCTCACCTTGCAAGACTCCATTGCTGAAGAAAAAGCATGTTGAAGCTCGTTTAAAGATTGCTGCACAACATTTGGGCAAGCCAGTAACGTACTGGGAGAATATAGTCTGGTCAGATGAGACCAAAATTGAACTTTTTGGATGCCACAACACACAGCATGTTTGGAGGAGAAATGGCACTGCACATTCCATCATGATGTGGGGGTGTTTTTTCAGCACATGGTACAGGCAGACTTCATATAATTAAAGGAAAGATGAATGGACAAATGTACACAGACATCCTTGATGAGAATCTGTTGCTATCTGCCAAGATGCTGAAGATGAAACGAGGGTGGACATTTCAGCAAGACAATGATCCCAAACACACAGCCAAGGAAACTCTCAACTGGCTCCAGAGAAGGAAAATAAAGCTGCTAGAATGTTCCAGTAAGTCACCTGACCTGAATCCAATTGAAAATCTATGAAACGAACTGAAGATCAGAGTTCATAGAAGACACCCACGGTACCTTCAAGATTTGAAGACAGTTTGTGTGGAAGAATGGCGTAAAATCCCTCCTGAGTACTGCCTGCACCTAGTTTCTCCATAAAGGAGGTGTTTGGAAGCTGTTATTACCAACAAAGGCTTTTCTACTAAATATTAAATTAATTTCACGAAGCCTGTTCTGTCACAAACCAAGCCCTTGTTATCCTGTAGGCTCGGTTCTGACCGTTCTCTGTGGCTCAGGCATCGGGTTTATTGTATTTTGAGTTCTTATTGTTTTTATGTCTGTGTTCTTTTTCTTTTCCGTGCCTGTAGCCGCCTCTCTGGCTGGCAGTTGTTAGGCAGCAATTTTGTCCCACTTTCAGGTGAGCGTTGTCTAACATTCGCCGGTCTGACCACACCTCCTCTCTGCGTAAAAGTGCTCGAGGAGGTTTATGACAGAATGGTCCAGCCAGCCTGGATTTAGTGGGTTCATCCACGTATTACTTTTTGTTTTTCCTCTTTTTGAACATCTTTCATCACACACCAGTGTTGCCCACGATGCCCTCGACGCACTGTTCCCGTACCGGCTGAGGCAGAGGATCGGCGGGGAGTCCCATGGTGGAGGAGGAATGGGCGGTGTTCTTCATTCGGGACTTCATGGAGGAAGCCCACAAAGCCCAAGGACCAAAGGCTAAATGGAGGAGTCTGGATGCAGCGGAGGGGATTCTGGAGGCGCATCCGCGACTCTGGAATTAACCTCAGTACGCAGACTTTATCGCCTCCGTTTACACGCTCCAGCCGGAGTTCCCTAGTGCAGGAAGAGCGGTGTTCCTCGCCGAGCAAGCGAGAACGCGCTCCACTGCCTGCAGCCGCTCCCTCTCCTGCTTCGCCAGCGTCGGGCCGGGCCTCTCCAGCATCCCAAAGACAACATCATCCTGCTAGAAAACACCGGAAGAGTCCCTTATCGCCTCCGGCAGCCCTCTTCTCTCCAGATGCCGTGAAGTCCACGGAGTTCACCCCAGCAACGCCCACCTCTGTCGCCGTGGAGACGGCTCCTCCACAAGCCTTCAAAGAGGTCCACGTCATCACTGACACAGAGAAGGATGACTGTCTGCCGCCTGCAGCTGGGAACATCAAAGACCGCGATGACAGGCAAGTATTTCTTCATTTTATACCATCTGATGGCACTAAATCTTGCCTGTCTCCCGAGGGAGAGGCCCAGTTTCAGCAGTCCGCTAGGTCCTCTCCTCCAGCTACAAATATTAATTCTGTTCTTCCCTTCTCTGTGTCTTCTCCTATTTTTTCTGAGTGTCCGCCGATTTTGGAACCCAGCCGCCGGACGATAAAGGAGCCTGAGGCCCTGGAGGATCCTGCTCCAGAGCCTGCACGGAGCCAGTCCTCAGTGCCCTCGCTGGATCCATCTCCAGCGGGGGTTACTTCACCTGAGGACATAAGGACTGTTCCAACCATCTTGCCAGCTCCGGAGACGGTCACAGCGAAATGGGAGCTGCAGTTGGACCTCTTGGAGGTTGAACCTGAGTCTTCATTGTCTGGATCGATGGAGTCCTGGACGACGGTGGAGCTTGAGCTCAGGCAAGTTTTCTCTCTTGTGTTTCTAATGTCAGTTTTAGAGAGATCTTGTCTGGCTCTAGGTGAGGAGAGCCAGGTGCAGCGTGCAGCTGCTTCTGAACTCCCTTCTCCGAGCTCTGCCGCTGCCGGCGACCTTAATAACCTGGTTTCTTCTCCCACTCCTGAGTTTTCTTCTAGATTCACCGGAGTGGAGCCATCATCACCAGGGGTCACCTTGGAACTGGGCCCGCCACCTGACTACATCGTGGGACTAGCTCCCCTGCTGCCTGAGGCCGTCATGTGGGTCCCTCCGCAGGCTGCATCTCCGTGGGTGCCGCAGGCTGGCTTTGGACCCTCGTGGGGGCTGCGCTCCAGGATCAGTCCAACGTGGGTGCTGCGCTCCTGTCCGGACCAGTCATGGATGCCACGCTCCAGTGCAGGGTCCACTGAGGATGCAGCATTGGCCCAGTCGGGGTCCACCGAGGGTGCAGCTTTGGCCCGGTCGGAGTCCACCGCGGGTGCTGCTAAGCTCCAACTGAAGTCCACCGCGAGTGCTGCAGAGCTCCAATCAGGAGTCACCGCGGGTGCTCCTGGTGGCCTCCTTCAGCTGGAGGCCACCATGGGTGCTGCAGAGCTTCAGCCGGAGGCCACTGCGGATGCAGTGTTGGCCCGGTCGGGGTCCACCATGGATGCAGCGTTGGCCCAGTCGGGGTCCACTGCAGGTGCAGCATTGGCCCGGTCGGGGTCCACTGCAGGTGCAGCATTGGTCCGGTCGGGGTCCACGGCGGGTGCAGCTGTGTCCCAAGCTGGGACCACCGAGGGTGCTGCGGATCAGCCTGAGGACACCGCAGCCTTCTTCTCCTCCCGGTCCGACATCGTGGGGGTTCCCTCCCTTCAGTCCGGTCAACCACCAGCGAGCCTCCTGGTGAGCAGGCCGCTTCCTGCATCATCCCACGGCCCTGGTGGCTGAACAGCGCTGGCCAACCACCAGAGGAACTGAGTCTCTGGGCCAGATGGCCCATGTTTTCCGGCAGGCCACCGGACTTTGTTCATCGGATTGCCTGCTGGGCCTGGTACTCTGGGTGGCCTCCCGAGCATCCACGTCTTTGGACTTGGGGGGTTAATTGTGGGCCCTGGGCGGGGTATTGTGTTCCCTCCTTTCCGTTCCCCCTACCTCCCACCAGGGTTCATGTTGTTGTTCCTGTTGGGGTTGGTGGGGGGGGGGGGTCCTTCCTTGTGATGTTACCATGGGTGTCTAGTGTCCACCCCTAGAAGGGGGGGCTCTGTCATGAACCGAGCCCGTGTTATCCTGTAGGCTCAGTTCTGACCGTTCTCTGTGGCTCAGGCATTGGGTTTATTATGTTTTGAGTTCTTGTTGTTTTTATGTCTGTGTTCTTTTTCTTTTCCATACCTGTAGCCACCGCTCTGGCTGGCAGTTGTTGGGCAGCCGCTTTGACCCACTTTCAGGTGGGTGCTGTCTAACATTCGCCGGTCTGACCATGCCCCCTCTCTCTTTGACAGTCAGCTGTCTCGCCCCGGTCTTTCCCGCACCTCGCTCAGGTATGTCCAATTTGTGACGCTAGCAGTGTTTGTACTTAGGCGGCTCTTGCCAGTCAAACACTGCTGGACCATTGTGCATTGCCATGCGGACGTTAATCGCTACACGGTCGTACTGTCTTATGAGGGATTGGGGAACTACTCTGTTGCTATTCCCCTCAGGATAGTTACCGTTTGTGTGTGTGCTTGATGGATTCTTGGATTACTCGGACTGTTCCTGTACTGTGAGTAATTACTGTTAGCGTTTCTCCCTACAGCGGTGCTGCTACGCTTTGGCATGTAGCCCAGTAACTGTCTCCCGTACTAGTCGAGCCTCCTAGAGGACTCCAAGTTTTCACGGGCTTGTGGTGTTTTTGTCCTGTTAGTCTTGTGGCCACCGTGCAAAGTGGTCTGCCCGCTGCACGTCTAGCCTTGTGAGCCCTTTTGTGCACAACGTAGCTTTCTTGTATGTCTTTGTGTTGGAACTGTGTAACTCTTTTTGTTAATAAATGTGTTGTGGTGAAACCCAGCGTTTAAATCCATTCTTCCTTCTCCTCCTCCGTGCGCTGCGTAAATGCGCACGAGGTGGTTTATGACACTGTTTAATACTTATTCCCCGTGTCATTGCACTTTATTAAATAGAACTTGTTTTGTGAACACAGTTGCCTTGATTTTTTGTATGTATGGATTACTTGGGTTGTCACTGATATCTGGAGAAAATCTCTGGTCAGTGACTCCATCAGAAATATATTTGATGAGAAAAATGTTGACGTGGTCAATACTTATTTTCCCCGCTACAGCAGTCTACAAATGTGGCAACCATGCCTTGTCAGGTAGCAAAAAATGTCGTGTTCAGCCATGATAGTGATTGAGTGATGGTTTAAGAACTTGCAAACAGGCTCCCCCTGGTGGTAGCAGTTTAGAATACATGTGGAAAACAGGACTGTACTTCAGCAGGCCAGGGGAAAAATTTCCTGAACTCACTCATAAGAGGAATGATAAACTATTATAACGATAATAGAAATTTGTCAGGACAAATTAATTATGAGTGTTTTTATCATGATAAATTATAATATTGTATATCGTCTCACCCCTGAAAGCTTTAGGACAACCACTAATCACAATCTTAAAAAGAGCCCATAACTCTCTGCTCCATAAATCGTGACAGATAAAGAGTGACTCACTTTTTCATGCTTAATTGGATTTAAAGTGTTTCCTGGATGGAAGAACCCTCTAAAAGTGCTCCATAATCCGCCACAAAAAAGCTATGACAGACCACAATGAGTTTTGTGAGTGAACCTGTTTGTATGCCCTGCTGCCCTTCGGTTGAAACATGATTTCAAGGGAGTGAAAGCCTTTTGAGAATTTTATTTTCAAGCGGAACACAGGCTCACAGAGGCCAGCAGCATGACAGTACAAAGCAATGTCTGAAGCGCCGGACGATAAAACCACGTGCATTTGCTGACCTCATATTTACCTCTGCTTTTCTAAATGTCTCACTGTCTGTCTTTTATAGTCTCTTTGTGTCTACTTTTCTCAGCATTTTTCTCACAGTCCTTATCTGCAGGAAAACACATGAACACATGAAGGCAATCTGGAATTTAACGGACTCAGAATGAACCACAGATGAAGAAATATTAAGGCATTTCACATATTTGAATCCATCTTATTCAAATTAAGCTGCTTTGATCAATGTTTTAATACATCGTTCCCTTACATGTTCACATTGAGAACTGAGCTCTGTTATAAATTACAGTCCAGATATGTTTGAATGCAAACTTTGTCTCCAGGCGCTTTGGACCCCAATAATTAAAACCAAAAGGGAAATAATGCTTTAACAACTCTGGCACTGAAAATATTTTCTTCTAGTTTAAATAAATGTAATTACAGAGGCAATCAAAACAAAGCTGGCTTAAATACAGTGTGGCTAGAAAAGCTTATTTAAAACAGAAGACGGACTGAATGGCTGCGCCAAGGCCTGCTTTAAGGTTAATTTGGACTGAGTTACATAAAGTTATCCTGTAGAGTCCCTGAATAAAGAATGGAGCTGAAAATTACTGCAATATGTCAACCAGGGCTGCAGCTATCGATTATTCTAGTAATCGAGTAATTTGTCACTGTAGTCGAAAAATTACTTGAGTAATCGGATACTTTTTTATTACTTTGTTTTTGTATTGAAGAAACTTGCATTGACCAACATGTGCAGAACTTTCTTTCCTAAAGAGCAGTCGTAATTGTACCAAACACTCAAATACAAAGGTACACATTTATTGCAATGCTTATTGCATATAATGTAACTTTAAATGCTACGTTACATAAAGTGCCGTTTTGTAGCGTTAGCTTCAACTTGCAACACAAGGTGACACAAGTTGGCCCAAAACTTTTGTTGTGCTAGAAGTGACCAAGACCCGGATTTGTTTCGTATTGCTAAGTGTCTAACTCCTCACAATACCATAAGTGGGTGAAAATGTCTTGAACACAAAGAAAGCTCAGGCTTCTATTCAATACTGGTGACAGTATCGAAAGCACTGTTGGCTTTATCTATACATGTTGTAGAAGCTATCAAAGTTTGCAAAGTCATTATCACAGAATCACTCTCACAAATCAAACAGAGGCAAGAACTGCTGCTGGAGCTGTCAAATCTCTGCAGTTTGACTGACAGCAGGGGAAGACTGCCCCAGTCAGTAACAGTCAGCGGCGTACAGGTGTGTGGCGCACCAATGAGGACCATTCAAACGCAGGACCTGTACATAGCGACACCATCATCTGATAATGTGAAATTGATGTTGCACTAGCAGAAAAACAAACTTCAGCTGGAAAAGAAAGATACTAATGTACATAACTATGAGCAAGACCCTCCAAAACCGATTTTTCAAGCCATACAATTCCCCACTTTGTTGTCAAAGGGCACCAACATGTCAAAAAGAGATAAGCGGTCTAGTTCACTGACTCAAATTAGCTCAAACTAAGACACTTAGATTGCATACTGTATATCTAATTCACTCCTATAGATACAGTACTGTGCAAACATCTTGAGCAACTCATAATATCTTTGTGTTTTGCTATAGGAAAATGGGGAATGTTTGCAGTGATATACTGAAACATAATTAAGCAATATTACACAAGAGGGAGTGTGGTATCAGTGAATATAGTAACTGCAGGGATTCGCCATAGGCCCGACACAAAGCGAAACACCGAAGACATCAGCGCACCAGAGCATTTTTTAATTTAGTGAAAGTGATTTTTTTTTTTTTTGTTAAACAAGAACCTGCTCCAACTGATCATATTTCAGTCAACAGAAACACAAGGTTATTTGAAAAATAATTGTCTTGACAGTGTGTTAAATGTGTAAGATCAAGTTGTCAACATACACTACCGCTCAAAAGTTTGGGGTCACCTCAGACAATTTTGTGTTTTCCATGAAAATTCACACTTTTATTTACCACCATGAGTTGTAAAATGAATAGAAAATATAGTCAAGACATTGACAAGGTTAGAAATAATGATTTGTATTTGAAATAATAATTTTTTCCTTCAAACTTTGCTTTCGTCAAAGAATCCTCCATTTGCAGCAATTACAGCATTGCAGACCTAACATGATTGCACAAGGGTTTTCTAATCATCCATTAGCCTTCTGACGCAATGAGCAAACACACTGTACCATTAGAACACTGGAGTGATAGTTGCTGGAAATGGGCCTCTATACACCTATGTAGATATTGCACCAAAAACCAGACATTTGCAGCTAGAATAGTCATTTACCACATTAGCAATGTATAGAGTGTTTTTCCGATTAGTTTAAATTATCTTCATTGAAAAAAAGTGCTTTTCTTTCAAAAATAAGGAAATTTCTAAGTGACCCCAAACTTTTGAATGGTAGTGTATTTCCAACCATTTCAAACGAGCTGAAGTTCCTGAAAACATATATACACACATATGCCATCTACAGCTGAAACCAGAAGTTTACATACACTGAATAAACAGACACAATTTTTTTTTCTCACTGCCTGACATTAAATAAGTCTAAATGTTTCCTGTTTTACGTCAGTTAGGATTACCAAAATTATTTCTATTTGCTAAATAACTTTTATACTTGCTAAATTTTTTTAGAGATTTTTTTATTATTTTCTTCAAAGTCAAAAGTTCACATACATTACCTTAGTATTTGGTAGCATTGTCTTTAATCTGTATGACTTGGGTCAAAGGTTTTGGGTATCCTTCCACAAGCTTCTCACAATAGTTTGCAGTAATTTTGGCCCATTCCTCCTGACAGAACTGGTGGAACTGAGTCAGGTTTGTAGGCCACATTGTTCACACATCTTTTTTGCTCTGCCCACAAATTTTTAATGTGATTGAGATCAGGTCTTTGTGATGACCACTCCAAAACATTCACTTTCCTGTCCTTAAGCCACTTTGTGATTAATATGACAGCATGGTGAGGGCCATTGTCCAGTTGGAAGACCCATTTGTACCCAAGCTTTAACTTCCTGGCTGATGTCTTGAGATGTTGCTTCAGTATTTTCACATAAAGTTCTTTCTTCATGATACCATTTGTTTTATGAAGTTCACCAGTCCCTCCTGCAGCAAAACACCCCCATCAGCATGATGCTGCCACCCCCATACTTCACATTTCTCAGGTGTGCTCAGGGTTGCAACCTCCCCCCTTTCAATCATTATGGCCAAACAGTTCAATTTTAGTTTATAAGACCACAAGACATGTCTCCAAAAATTAAGTTCTCTGTCCCTGTGCGCATTTGCAATCTGTGATCTGGCTTTTTATGTTGCTTTTTGAATAATGGCTTCTTCCTCACTAAGTGGCCTTTCAGCCCATGTCAGTACAGGACTCATAGCGGTATGATGGCTGGACATTCCCATGGTGTTTATACTTGCAGTTAATTGTTTGAACGGATGAACATGACACCTTCAGGCATCTGGAAATTGTACCCAAGGAATGAAACAGACTTGTGGAGGTCTAAAATTCTCTTCCTGATATCTTCACTAAATTCTTTCGATTTTCCCATGATGTCACAAAAGGAAGCAGTGTGTTTGAGGTGTGTTTTAAAATACATCCACAGTGGTGCCTCCAATTAACTCAGATCTTGTCAGTTAACCTATCAGAAGCTTCCAAAGCCTTGACATCACCATCTGGGCTTTCCCCAATTGTTTAAACGCATAGTAATGTTAGTGTATGTAAACTTCTGACTTTGAAAAAAGTAATTTAAAAGAAAAATCCCTAAAAAATCATTTAGCAAATATAAAAATTATTTACCAAATAGAAATTATTTTGATAATCCTAACTGTCTTAAAACAGGAAAGGTTTAATCTGATTTAATGTCAGACAGTGAGGGGAAAAAAAGGTTGTGTCTTTTCATACAGTGTATGTAAACTTCTGTTTCAAATGTATGTCTTTTCTTCAGATACAAGCAGCATGTAACAATATTTGAATTATCCATGGAGACCAAACAAAATGAGGCTGTGTGCATACGTGCATGACACTTCACAGCGATCAACCACGCAGCTACACCACCATCACCACACACAGGGTACGCGCCTGTGTGGCCCAGGCTGATTAATTGAAGTGTTCAGCAGCGGTGATAGCTGTAGTCCTTGGAGACAACACACAGCCTCTCTCAGTCCACCTTAACCCCTGCTGGACACACACAAGACACACAATTCATCTGCTCTTTTCGCTGCTGAAATGAGACCCTCATTCTTGCCTTTTCTCTGCCTCTGTTGTACTGTCTGCCATCTTGCAAATGACCCTTCATCAGCTCACGTTCACCTTGCCAAGAGCGACTGCTGTCTTACTGTGGAGTAACCGGTTAAGGTGCGTCACACGGCAGTATTCAGGTGTGTGTCTGTGCGTGTTTTGCACTTCTTACCGGAAAACAAATTAACTGTAACCGCAGGGGCGGTCCTGGCTTGTATGATGCCCTGGACGGACTGCCCCCCCCCCCACACACACACATTTTTTAAACATTTTTTTAAACTTTTTATTTCTCTGTTAAATGTCCAAATGTTCAATTTCCTCAACAATTAGTGAGGTTTTTCTTGCAACTTTTTCCTTGCAAGTTTATTACTTTTTTTTTTAAACTTTTGCCATGTTTCCCTTTTTTTCTCTCATATTTTCATGATTTTCTTTTACATTTGCACCTATCCTCTCACTGACAGGTGCATCTCAGTAAATTAGAATGTCATCAAAAAGTTAACTTATTTCAGTAATTCAATTTAAAAAATAAAACTCCTATATTATATAGATTCATTACACACAGAGTAATATATTTCAAGTGTTTATTTCTTTTAATTTTGATAGTTATGACTTACAGCTAATGAAAACCCCAAATTCAATTTCTCAAAAAAATAGAATTACATAAAATTAATTAAAAAATGTTTTGGTTTTTTTTGTTTTTTTTTATTCAAAGTCAACGCAGCCATCTTCCAGGAAATTTTAGAGCACTTCATGCTTCCCTCTACTGACAAGCTTTATGGAGATGCTGATTTCATTTTCCAGCAGGACTTGGCACCTGCCCACACTGCCAAAAGTATCAAAACCTGGTTTAATGACCATGGTATCACTGTGATTGATTGGCCAGCAAACTCTCCTGACCTAAACCCCATAGAGAATCTATGGAGGATTGTCAAGAGGAAGATGAGAGACACTAGACCCAACACTATCAAAGCAACCTGGGCCTCCATAACACCTCAGCAGTAGCACAGGCTGATCACCTCCATGACATGCCACACTGATGCAGTAATTCATGCAAAAGGAGCCCCGACCAAGTGTGTACATGGACATACTTTTTAGTTAGCCAGTATTTCTATTCAAATCCATTTTTTTTAATTAATTATACATAATCTTCTAATTTTTTTGCGAAACTGAATTTGGGGTTTTCATGAGCTATAAGTCACATCCATCAACATTAAAAGAAATAAACACTTGAAATATATCACTCTGTGTCATGAATCTATATATGACTTTCCTTTTATAAACTGAATTACCGAAATAAATCAACTTTTCAATGACATTCTAATTAACTGAGATGCACCTGTTCTACATTGTTCTGTATAAACTATCCTTTCAGTCTTTGTGGGGATGGAGGGGGGGGGCAGTTTAACAGAAGGGGTGGTTTTGGCTCATTTTGCTGACTAGGCGAATAGCCTTTTTAACTTTTTTTGCAACCATTTAGTCATTTGAATGAAGTTTTAATAATTTATTTACTGAAAGAAAAGCATTTTTTTCAGATTTTTGCAAAGATGTTTTTATATTGAAGAGATAATTTTTCAATGGAAGCTGCCCATTTTTTTTAATTATTTTAATCATTGACCTTTACATAATTAATGATGAACACCATGGTCTCTGTGAGAGCTGATAATATGTAAAAATCTGTGGGGTATTAAATATGTCCATGAGTGTATAGTTATTAAAGTAAAATAGATACCAACAAAGTAACATATAAAGTTGACATACATTTTTAACAAATCTCATTCAATGTGCCCTTTTTTAAAATTAATTTGCACCCCTGCCTCTCAAATGGTCTTTGCAGAGCCCTGAAACTAATTCTTGTTGTGGACAGTAAACTGAAGCCGACTACAACACACTGGAGAAAAATTATGTTACCTAACATAAGCTGTGATAACCAAATGTTGCCGTTTTAGGGCTCAGTGTTTTAAAATTCAAACCACTGCATAATATAAGAAAAAAAAAACTTTGTTTGAATTTTTTTTTTTTTCCTCTTTTGCCCCGCTTTGAATACTGGCCATACTGTGGAGTCTGCCAGCCGCAGACAGAGGGCCAGCATCCCGCCTGTTGAGGGCACCCATTTGCCACAAACACATGCTCAGCACACATAATTATTAATTTTTTATTATTTTTATTCTTTTGATTCTCATGGTGCCCTCAAAAGAATGGCACCCTGGGCACCTGCCCACATGGCACATATCTGAGTCACCACTGTGTAACCAGCATACTCAAAACCACAGAGATCCACAAACAGATCCTTAGAAATGCACTCACTCAAGGCTCGTTCAGCTTTCTTGAAGGTGATTCACCTCCACAGATGCAAAAAACACACACACACACACAGAGGAAGAAAGAAAACTACAACTTTTACTCTGGAAGTTTTATATAGCTTTAAACCTGCCAAAGGAACAGCCATATTTCTGCTGGACCACAAGGTGACTTCAGAAAGACAAAAAAACATAGCTGAGGTTGGGGTAATGAGCATAGAAAGAACAAGAGGCAACACAGAAGAAGTCTCCAACACTGGTCAAGGTATTGTTCCATGCTGACCGACCCACAATCCTTCACGTACCTCCCTCTATTGTCCCTCCCTCATCCTCTCATGGCTCACTCCTTATCTACCCTTAGAGACTTGCCATCTCTTTTACCTCGGCTTTGTCTCTCTTTGTCTTCCTTTGCTCTCCAACACACACTCCCTGGACGCACACACATACAACACCTCCACCTTGTCTCTCTCTTAGTCCCTATTCCCACCCTCCCCAGTCAGCTGTCATGGCTGCCACTTTCCTGTGCCCACTCATTTATTACAGGTCACCGTCACAACAGGGGCCATTTAGAAAGGACAGTGCGTCCCATTTGCACATGCCACCTCTAAACTCGTACAACATATACAGACTTGTTGGCAATGTCCGTGAACCTGTGCAAGCACGTGACGGAACCTGTGTGCGTCAAGTTTTGCATAATTGTAAATCAGGACTTCTGACAACGATGGAAATGCAAAGTAAATCAACACAAAGTCACTTGCATAGGCAAAAATTGTGCAAGTGGGTAAATAAAAAATATACACACAAAGAGACTTGTGAGAGTACAAATGTAGAGCCAATTCTGTCAGTTTTACACATTTCCCTTTCAAATCCCAAAAGTGCCAAGAAGTGCTTCAGGAGGCACACCAGGGACCATGACGTGGCAATGGGTAGTAGGAGAAATGAAAGGCACAAAGGGCAAAAACTACAGTTAGAGGCAGTTTATCATTTTTTCTATTGTATTTTGAAAATTTATTGGTCTGCTCCCCAAATATTTCAGCGTCCCTCTCTGAAATAAATGGCATAAATGTGGCTTCAGTTCATTTATCAAGAAGAGGTTGCGGCTAAATCCCGAGCTTCCAAATGTTCCACATGGTGCCCTTTATAATTTAATTCTGTCATTCAATCATTTTCTTAACTGCTTCATGGGGGCCTGAGCAGACGAGCTGATGCGGTACCACGATTTAGCTTCAGCCCATTTCCACTTTAAATTCCACGCACCTCACCTGCTTGAAATAACAAGTCTACCACAATATAGGTATTATGGCTGGGTAACTGATGCCAGAAGCTAAGCTTGTGCCATCCCATGTACTTCCACTGCTTTATCTTGGTATTTTTCAGATGAAACACAGTCAGAAGAGCACATTATGCTGCGAAGCTTTAATAGAAACTATAAACTGTGACACTTGAACAGAAATTGTGCAACAAATCATTTTAAAGCAGACGATAAGGAGACGGGGCTGTCTAAAACATGGGCAAAATGGATCAAAAATCATATCTCGATATAATTACTGAGCATCTCAATAGTCAATATATGTATATTTTGATATAAAAGCTGTATGTGTTATGTAAACTACAAATGATATTAACTGAATTATTTGGGTCAAAATCATAAGTGAAGCAGCTTTATACAGCATGTATACAGTAGGCAGCACACGCACAGCAGCTCTCTCTCATACACACAAACACATTAACAGGTCTGATAGTTTATGGAGCTAACTTTCAATTTCAGCGGTGGTCGCTCTATAGGTGTTTCATCTTGTGGACAATATTAGGATATTGGCCCTGTAAGTTATTCTTAATGTAAACTAAGTTTTCACTGAGCATTGGCCATTGGTATTTTCTATTCATATTTCATATGGTAAATGGCATTCACTTACAGAGCTCTTTGTTCATCCCTGGATGGAAAAAATCCACACATTCACACGCACATTCACACACTGATGGCAATATTAATTTATTCAATAATACATTCAACTCACCACTGGCCAGATGAAACACTGCATACGTCCATTTATTCCCACTCTAGACCTGCGTGCATTGACAAAACCACTCACTGCTGAGAGTGTTTTTGCTCTGAGTGGATTAAATGCCGAACTACATAGAAAATGAACAGAAAATAGAGACTCAGAGTGGGGAAAATGCATTCAGTGGACACGCAGCCTATGCAGCACTGCAGCTATTTATTCCCCGGTGTGATCTTGGGGAAAATGGCTAATCTGGAGACCGGAGGCTTACGGTGCCAGCATGGGTGGGATAGCTCAGGGATTTATTCCGTTCACTTTTGACCCAAATTTAGCACAATTTTTCTTTAAATTTGTTACTGGTCAGTGAAGCAAATAGGCTGGAGACCACTGTTCTATGAAGTGAACTTTTTTGGCAGCCATCCTAGCTGGACGTGTGAGTGCGTGGGGGAGGTGTTAGGTGTTCAGAGTCGGGAAGAAGAGGTGGAGGCGGAGCGGGGTGAAGTTGTGGGGCAGATGGAAGGGACAAAGCCGACGGAGTATCAGCATAAAAGATGCTGGGTCATCCTATGTCATGGATGAAAATATATGGATATATTTTAAAGAATCAAGATATGGCCCTGCCCTAGTAAAACAGTTAATTGACACGGAGGCAAAACATCAGGATCAGCATGTAGTGTTTTTCTTAGGACTTATTAATGTGTAACATGGGTGGTGGCTCCACCTTTCCGGTTCCGCCGCCACCCGGAGTATAAGAGGGCTGTGCGGAAGAGGGACAGTCTCTTTGACTTCACCTCTGCCAGACAAGAGTGTCTGTACTGTACAGTGAGTCAATAATAAAGTCGTGTTCCGTTGTACCTCCAGCCTCATTATTGGTTCTCAGTTTAGGACGTAACATTTGGCGACGAGGATAAATGCATGGATACAGGAGTTGCTAACATTTGGCCATTTTTGGAGGTTCCCGGTGAGCCACTGGTCCCCTGGGCGAGGTGGTTCACCGCATTCCAAAACTATCTGGTGGCACTGAACCTTGGTGAAATGGAGAAATTATGGGCATGAGCAGTGTTGGTTCACAATTTAGGTATGGAGGGACAACGCGTCCTTGGCACCTTGGGTGACAGCGATAGTTTTGAGGACGTGGTTGAGCTAATGGCGCATTATTTTCGTGCCCCTAAAAACTTCATCGTCCGGAGGATTCAGTTTCGGCAGCACCGCCAGCGGACTGGCGAGTCTGTGCAACGGTATGTTGCGGATCTGCGTCACCTGGCTGAGGACTGCCAGTTTGGAGCACTGGAGGAAGAGATGGTTTGCGACCAGTTGGCAGAGCACACGCTTTGCTCGGCAGCTCGGTTGAGGCTCCTTACACACTCCGGCGAATTGACATTAGCAAGGGCTGTCGAGATAGCTCAACAGTATGAACCAGTGGACAAACTATCACGTGATCTCGGTGAGAGAACTACACTCCACCAATCTGAATCACAGTCAATAATGCAGGTTGTGGACCCAGACAGCGATGATAGCATGGAAGATGAAGAGGAGTACACTACCGCTGTGAAGATAAGGTCCACCCCGGGATGGCACAGGTGTTTGGGTTGTGGGTCCACCAAGCACCGTTACAAGGCTAGAGAGTGTCCGGCAAGAGGAAAATGCTGTGGCAAGTGTGGATTTCTGCATCATTTTGCCAAGGCCTGTAAGAGGTTCGAGTAAGGGGTGGCAACAACACGAAGCAGACCCCCCCCCCCACCGCCACAACTTCCACGGTCATCTACACCCTTTCCCCAAGCACCGATGGTCGTACATACTGTATGGTAAAATTAAACGGCATGGAAGTGCTGCTGCTGATTGACACGGGTGCGGTGAGGTCTGTGTTAAATTGGCCTACTGTGAGGAGTTCCTTCCCATACTATCGGATAAGAGGTCATTCAGTGCCGCTGTGTGGGTATGGTGGAAAGAAGTTGGCCACGGTGGGGTCGGTGGAAGTGATGGCCCAGTACAAGTCAGCAGAAGTGTCCAACCTGAATTCTTGGTGACCACCAGTGGTGAGAATGTTATGGGTTGTGACCTTTTTCATGGACTGGGCTTCACTATCACGAGCGGTGTTGGAGAAGAGTGGTGGATTAGTAGTGATTCTTCAAGTGGTGGACGATGCAGTATGGGACGAACCTTGGCCTAGTATTCTGGAAGATGAGCAGGACCAACCCCACCCAGGGCCATTGCAGGTGCCAGGGCCCAAGTTACCCTAGCTGAGGGAAATGGGCGGCACGGTGGTCGACGGGTTCGTGGCAAGCGCAAACGACAGGAGGACCAGGGGCAGCTGCAGGTGATGGCTGTTCAGGAGGACAGTTACCTTCAGCTGTCTGACGGCTCATGGAGACATCCCAACGAGCTGCGGCGCACCAATAACGAGAAGGAGGTGTCTGGGCTTCGACATGGGTCATCTCTGGGCACGAAGAAAAGAAGATGCTCTGGACAGGACCTGCCTGATGGGTTCCCGGGGGGTGGTTTCTCTACTGGGACTGACTGGTAGTTGGGGTAATTTCTGAGTGACGCTGTGGACTGAGGGTTACTGCAGACATATTCAGTATCTGTCATGTGTGTTGAAAGAAGACCAGCTGTCTATTTTTTCTGTGCAGATGTGATGTTTGCAGAGTATTCTGCTATAAAGAATAAGGACATGTTTGTATATATGTTCTTTCTGATAATGGGATTGTTTTGTGTTTTGTTATTTATTTTTGGGAGCACAGCAATTTTATGTTTACGGGACTGTGTTTTAGCAGAGACGTCAGAATAATCCATCTGGTCGTGTGGGAGTGGAATGGTAGTCCACCTCTTTCCCCCTAGCTGTAGTTGTTTTGTATGCATGATTAAGTCTTAATTATTTCTGTTTGAGTCAGTGTGTGTTTCGGGTTCCAAATTGGGGTGGGTCTTAAGGCTTTGAGTATGACTGGTGGCGAACTGTGACATAACCCGTAGTGGTCAAGAGTGGTAAATATTTTTTGTCAATAAAATAGTTCAGATTTCCAAGGCTATAACTTGAAAGTGGTAAGAGATAATGGATTACTGTCAATTCATCACCATCATCATCATAGCAGTCTGTCGTGGGCGACAATGACTGTTTCATTAGGTCTGATCAGATTCCTCCACACAGCTCTGTCCTTAGCCTTCCGCTGCCAGGAAGTCCACATAGAAAGATGTAAAATATGATCCAAAGTTTCAGACAGAAGTGATTTTACGCATCTAATCTGCATAATGCCACGGCAGCTACACTGAATTACATAACTCAGTCAAAAGCGAACTTTGGACATATTTACACAAATAATGGTTCAGTCTTCTGACACCGTTTTTTTTGTACAGGGGTAAGTTATCATCTTATCTTCAAAGTATATGAACAAGAAATCAGTACAATGTAAAAAAACAAAACAACAAAGAATTTGTCACTTACCGGCGGCTAAGGGGACTCTTTTGGAATGTTGAGTTAATAGCAATTAATAACGCATTAATCACATGTTTTTCCATACAGATACAATGTACCTTAAGTCGGTAATTTTTCAAGTTTGTCATACTGTTATGAACATGGGAGTGTACAAACATGCTTGCTGTCTTCACCTGCAGGTTTATTAAAGCTCTCAATATACCCAAAATGACAAAAACTATCCAGAATATTCTCCAGAAAATTCTCAAAAGTAGACTGCATGTGCAAACAACGGAATGCCAGGGCTCATTAATGTTATCGCAACACAACTCAGCAGCCAACCAGCCAGCAGCCACAAACGGAGCTTGCTCTTTCTCCCATAGCAAACATTCACAACGTTTAAGCAGATCAACACAAAACCATGGACCTTGTGTGTCACAACAGACACAATTTCCCTTTCAGCACAAAAATTGCAAACATAAACAAACAACTATCTCGCCCGTGATGACACCCCACCGTGCTGCAAAAACGGCCGGGGAGTGAATGGACATTACGACCACAGCTTGAGAATTTTTTTATACTGGTACTCACCAACAGCTGGAGCCAAAGCTATGAGGATGAAAACAGGTGAATTTCTGTCTGCGTCAGCTACTGGAGGTCAGCTATAGCCTAGCATGTAGCTACTAGCTAGCTAGCTAGCTTCCACAGAAGAAAAACAACCCAACATCCAGGCGAAGTTTTGGAGGAGGCTGTAACAACTATCCAGGTGAGAGCTCCAACAGATAACGTTGTAAACTTAAACATGACAGCACTTTGGGGATTTCCATGGCTGTAATCCAGCTTGTTTGACTTCACAATGTCTGCATGGCGCGCACAGTGTCTGTGGCCAGAACAGCTTTGGTACGGAGAGCCGCTAGGCTAAAAAGTACTGTTTTGCGCTTTCTGCCGTTAACCGCAATCACAAAATTTGTGCGATTAACGCGATAACACCAACACCACTGCTTAAAATACGTACATAAGGTACTCAAAATACATTCACACACCATGAGTAAATACTATATTTTTTCCATCCAGGTTAAAGTCATGTACTGCAACTTCTGCTCTGTTGTTTTTAAGTGCATGCAAAATTTTATTACTGAAGTATATCTCTCGATTTTCTCTAATCACAGTGTTTCTTATTGCTGACCTAATGTGTATATTTTCTGTGTAGGGAAACTTCACAGTTTCTGGTTCGTAAAAACGGGGTGGCTTGAAAGGGAGTCAAATTCCTGGACCGAATTATTTATCCCAGTCCACCCGATTCCAGTATTAGGCAAATTTCAAAGCTAGAAAGACATGCTATTGGTACTGTTCACGAATCATTTCATAGTAATGCTGCGTTGGTTGTTTAGTTAAAAAATGTCCCTAAATAGAAAATTAATTTGTTAAGACTGGGTGTTGCATTGCACACACAGCCATGTGGCTATATTGCCAACAGACCAGGAAGCATTGAGATATTATGCTGTACCTTGTTTTCTTTTTTGTTTTGTTTTATCCTGGAGTTGAGACTACAATTTGAACAAAAAAAAAATGAAAAGAAATAAGAAACTCCTCTTTTTATTAAAAGCTGTCAATATTATAGAGCACTGCACAAATATACTACTAGACGACAAACTTCACCCATTAGGCAGGTGAGCTTAGTAAACTGGGACAACTGTTATTAGCTTAAATCACAGAAAACAGAATTAATCCAAGATGCCTATGAAACTTTTGGAAACTCATTTTACATCACCCAGTGGTCACTAAAAGAACTACATTATTTTCTGAAAAGGACTGTAGCCATTGCTTTCTATTGCACAGTAATGTTGACAGAAACGTGCAATAGATGATTTTTTTTTTTTATCATTTTGCTCTCAAGAAGCAACACTGCTCATTTCTGTGGTTTGAACCAACCGCTAACTCAAGAATTAGTCGAACATGAGCAGATAACGTGGTGAGTAAAGTTCACGTTGATCTGGGTTCGTCTTCTTTCAAGTCAGGTGGAGCATCTTACTGATATTAAATTTTAATTCTCGTTTATGTTGCCTTTCTCTGTCTTGATGACAAACTGGGAAAATGCACAGTGATCCCCCCCCCCCCCGCCCCCATCTCTCGGCATGTAACAGTGGGCAAACTGTCAAAAAAGAACTAAATTGTAGACACAGAGACAGACTGGCACAAAGAGTAGGACAGACACAGAGTTGCACACGCCTGAGCCTACAGCGTCAATCTCACACACACGCACGCACACACACACACACACACACACACATGCATAGACTAACACACTCTTCCAGTGCCAGACAGATGAAGGCCCCGATTAAGGCGAGTGTCGCATAAAAGTCTTGGAACAGTAAATATCCTTAATTTGTAGTGTAATTAAACAGATTAGCTGCTGTGAATATTTTACCGGGGATTAGTTTACACACAGCACACCACGCACACACAGAACAGGCATAGAAATATTTACAGATATCAAAATTGTGATGTTCTGGCCTACAGTGCGATGTGACACAGATGAATGGGTGCGTGTGTGTGTGTGTGTGTGCACGCGCAGCTGCGTCGCACAGAGAAGAGAGAAACGACTAAAATCTACGGGTCGCGGTGGAATAATCAGGTCGACACATGTACAGATGAGGGATTAGAGACCAGTGATCATTACTCCTTTTGCAAGCTTTCATTAAAATGCCAGCCTTTGTCAAGGTTACAAGGAAGTGGGAAAAAAAATATCTATTGTGATTCTAATGCCCTCTATTGTGCAGCACTGAGAGCCAGAACAGAAAGCAAAGGGAAGCGAGTGAAAGAAGGCAAAGGAACTAAAAAGAAAAAAAAAAAAACCCAGACAGACTCGTTTGTGTAAGACGAAGTCGATGGCACTTGATCTTGCTTTGCCAAAGAAACGCTGCCAATCAAGGCATGCTGAACGCCGTCCCACTTCCTGTGTTGGCCGAGTGCCTGAGCCCAGCACTGCAAATGTAAATTCAATGCTGCTATAAACAAGCACAAACACCAATAGATGCATAAGCACATACATATACTGTATATTAAGGCAGATTTTAGACACACAAACACATGCTATTCCCAAACCTACACTTGACAAATATGTCTGTTAAATGACTGTCAAGTACTGAAATCTATAACAGAAGCTTCTCACTTTAAAGAGTTGTGCAGTATACAATATAAGGCGACTGTAATTTATGTATTCCTACTGTAACAGCCACAAAAGCTTATTATAGGGCTGGGTGATCAACCAAAAATTAACTGAAAGGACAGTTATATCCTCAAACTGACATAATTCTGCCCATGTTGGTTATCTTGGGTTTTTTTTTTTTCCCTCCTCTGTTAATACTTTCCCAACTGTGTGTGTTCCTGCACTGTCCCCCCATACACGGGGGGCTTAAATAAACACTTTATCAAACTCAGTATGAAACAACAGTGCATTGTGACAGTGAGTAACGGGGCAGTGATCTGGCACAACCTGTTATTTTAAATGTATTTAAGGAGCTTCTCCATGCAAAGAGCCCCAGCAGCTCCTGCTTGAACCCCCCCCCCCCCTTTTCATTGGAATTTTTCCTGATACAAACACATGCAAATGCTGGACTAGAAGAAAATGAGTTGAAGCAATGCAGAGCTGCATTTGAGTTAACGACAGCTGCATCAGCTATTTACTATGAAATAAAAAAAATAATGAACTGATCTCAGCAGTCTGAATATGAAACTAAGGGTGCTTTCACACCTGTAGGCTTTAGTTCGTTTCAATCAAACTCGAGTTCACTTTCTCCATTACTGCGGTTTGTTTTGTCTGGTGAGAACACGGTAACGCCAAAGCAACCGTGCCGAGATCGCCTGAAAGAGGTGGTCTCAGTTCAAATCAACTTGCAAACTCTGGTGCGGTCCTGCAGGTGAGAAAGGGACCATAGTAAAACAGGACCAGTGGCAAACTGTACGACATTTTATGCCACTGTACATACCTGGTGGACCTTTGAAAATATCTGTGGCTGAGCATGCCACCGATCTGGAGGATTAATGAAGACCATCTCCCATACTGTCTTGATGTGCACCTTGATGCATGCCTAAGCCGACTCCAACGCATTAACATGTTATGCATTAACATCATATTTTCCATCCGTAGCCACGCTTCCTTTTCAAACTATACAATTTACTGAAAGTGGTATATGCACGTAATGTAATAAATGATAACCAAGGTGATGAAAAAGCCCATATATTATGCTCCATTGTATTATTTTCTCCCCATAAATGCAGAGTAGTCATCCTACTTCCTGTATTTACCTTTGCTGTTGTCGTGGCAAAAAAATAAATAAAAATTGACCAATAAGAACAGAGAACATTCTGACATAAGTCTCATAGGATTTAATGTGATGCTGTTATGATTCCCCGTGCACTTTTACGCAGCGCACGGAGGAAGGAATTAAAACCCACATGCAGGAGATAGTTGTGTGTATTTTAATGACAGGATGTGATTCAACAGTTCAGCATAACAGATGAGTTTGTACAGGAAATACAAGGACGTCCTCCAGGACGCTCTACAGACACTGGTGAGTATAACAAGGGAAAATGTTCCGTGGCAGACGGGACTGCAGAAGAGGAACGAATAAAGTGCCTGGGGAAGGAACCACCAGGCAGAACTGGACGGCAGGGGCGAAACAGTCTGTACTCACGCAGGCTGGAACAGTCCGAGTAGGTCCAAGTGGTAATCCAGACGACACAAAACTAACTGGTTACAGATGATCAACGCCACCCAGTGTGATGTGGTACCAAAGAGCTGGCAGAGCATCTAGACATGAGTGGCTGAGTACAAACACTGAGGGAAACTACACAGTGTAGGACAATGATCCGGCAAGCTCTTCCAGCAGAGACAGGGCTTAACGAATGCCAAACCTAATGAGGAAAGAGATTGTCGGTGTGAATAGTGAGAGTGAGAGTGTGAGAATGAGTGGGCAGGACTGAGTGGAAACAGCTGTGTGAAACAACGTCTGTGAGCATGAGAGTGAGGATGAATGTGTGTGTGTGTGTGGTGTGTGTGCGTGCAGGAGAGTGCCTGAGTGTGAGAATGAGAGGAAGCATGTATGTGTGTGTGCGTGCGTGAACAGAGGAGTAACAGCGATAATGACACACAGCTGATCAGACTGGCAGGAGAGGGAGGCGTGGCTGAGCTGTCAGGGAGCCGAGCGGACCCCAGAGGCTCCCTGAGAGCACCTGATGGTAACTGGGAAGCAAAAACACACAGAGAGACAAAATAGCAACAGTGTCACAGAACTGGGCTTTAACATCAAGCCTAGTTCATGACAGACGCAATTTGGTCCGCTTGAATTTTTGCCTGTGTGAAAGGAAACCGAACCAAGGAGAAAAATGATGCAAAGGAACAAACTTATCAACTGATTCAGACCAAGGTAAATGAATTTCGGTGTGAAAGAGTGTAAAATTATGCTCAGGCTGACCAATGCTTTCAAAGTAAAAGCTGAGCCTTCACAATAAAAGTAAGAATTTTTCAATAATAGATTGAAATCGTTTTGTTTCTGATTGTTGAAAAATAGAAATTAAATTTTAAGCAACATTATTTATAGAATATTCAAAAAGTTATTTATTGGAATACCTCTGTATACCTCAAAATAGTGTGTGTGTGTGTGTGTGTGTGTGTGTGTGTGTGTGTGTGTGTGTGTGTGTGTGTGTGTGTGTGTGTGTCCCGAATTGGGAATTTACAGATTGGGAAGCTAACTGTAAATGAAATAAAGATAAAGGTTGGACCAGGTTCAAAAGATTTTGGTTTGACAGGAGCCCAGGGATTGAACAACAATGAGTTCATTTTGCAGCCAGTCTGGAGAAATGGCGACGAACAGACAGCAGCCGGCAGAACACATCTGTCCCCACTCTCAGCAATCAGATTACCAGGAAAACTGCCCCTGATCCCCACCGTCCCAGCGGTGAGTAGCTAATCCGTGTGCCCCCACCCCCCCCACATCAGCTCCAACCTCTGTGGTTAAACATGATTATTTTTAGAGCAAGAAGTTGTTATTTACTCTCTAAATATGTATTTTTAATGGGTTGGTCCAGGGGTGTTAAACATATGGCTGCCAGGGGGTCCAAATTTTTCTCTGTAAATTTACAGCTTTCTTTCTAATAAATTTCTGACCTTTTCTTCTGATTAGAATAGTTCATGTAAATATGAGACACTTTTCTCCTGAAGATGAGACTTTTTCCTTATCAGTTCTCTTTTTTGTTGGTGAAAACAGCTTAGGTTAAAGTGTCTGTGACACGATTTAGGAAGTATGGCTCAATATTCAGTATGAATTTACCTTTAATCATCCACATAGTTGTTTCTGTTGACTTAGAACGCTAAATAAGTGGAAAAATATTTCTAAGTGAATTTAAATTTAGCGCCGTGTTGCAGTAATGCGATATCCGGAGACTCGCCTCGTTTCTGGATATGACGTCATGAGAGGAGTTTAATCTCGGCTGATCCGTGTGCTGTCAATGTAAGCAAGCTGTTTAGCTTCTGTATCAACGAAGAAATGCTGAAACGTTGCGTGGCAGCTGGGTGTTCTAATTGCTCCAGTGAACGTATAAGCCTGTTCTCATTCCCAAAAGATCCAGATCTTCTTAAAAAATGGGCGACGCAAGTACAGAGAACAAGGGACAAACGGCAACCAACACCATCTTCTGCACTCTGTAGCGATCATTTCACTGCAGACAGTTTTGAGGAGGCACCTCCTATACAGGAATCTTTAGGCTTGAAAGTTCACTACAAACGGGTTCTAAAACCGACTGCCATACCTATGGTTTTTAAATGAAAACCCACAGCTCAAGACAATATCAACATATCAAAACTGCGCAGAGAAGCAACAGTGTCAAAACTCGCCCGGAAAAGAGTTTGTGTAATTGATTTTTTTTCCCACATTAGGCGATCGTGATTTTATTATATTTTTTCCATCGAAAGTAAAATCCTCTCCTATGAATTTTGAAGCCGAGTGTTGACTTTACTCCAAATGGAACAACTTTGTGTTGAAAAACGTTATTACTTTTTCCAGTTTTCATTTTTATAAATCTCATTGCCTCCCGAAACTGAATATCTGAGCTTTTTGCCAAAATTTCTTTAAACCAAACGATTAAATAACAATCGCCTTATGTGGAAAACAATAATTACATAATAATAATTACATATGTATATGCACAAAATCAATGCCTATGGTTGATATTTACAACATATCAAAGGTACATGATCAAAGTTGCACATCCAGTTCTTTTAGATCTACTGTATCTGTATGTTACCATTCAGTGTTTTGGAGGCGACCGATGTCCATCTCTGACCCTTCACCGTCGGACCCTTCATCCTCTGAAACGTGCGAGTCATCGTCGC
The DNA here is from genome assembly GCA_020510985.1 of Pholidichthys leucotaenia. Classification (NCBI taxonomy): domain Eukaryota; kingdom Metazoa; phylum Chordata; class Actinopteri; order Cichliformes; family Pholidichthyidae; genus Pholidichthys; species Pholidichthys leucotaenia. The sequence continues at coordinate 30,676,442 of CM035845.1, read as the reverse complement.
TTCCTGAACGATATGGATCAAATAAATAGGTTTGCAGTCCTTCGTTTGAACCAACTCACTCTTCTTCATCACTCGGTCCTGCTTCTTCCTCAAAACTTATCGACAAATTGCTCAAATCTTCGCTGAAATCGCTCACAACTTCCTCCGCTTCAGTGTACTCAGCCATGCATGTTTACATATTGGGCTCCTCTCATGACGTCACAATATGGCGGTACCGTTTGACCCAATTTGAACAAACGAACATCGTAATCTGCTGCATCACGATGCAATTTATGGTAGTATATGGAAACAAAATTTTATTGAATTTTTTTGTCTACACAGAATAAAAACACAGTAGTTCTTCTTTCTAATGATGTCTTGGTTGAATTATGTCACAGACTCTTTAAGTCCATCAGCAACTACTAGTGACGTAGTGCAGCCATGAAGGGCTGTCCCAGTTCACAGGGGTAGAGGAAGGGGTAGTGATACAAATGAGACTTTGGACAGACTCCACATCTACTTGTACTTCACGCTCACATAACAAATATATACAGCTGTTCACAATTAAACAGACAGTGTTTCTCTTGCTATTTTCTATGTATGTATAAGGGTCATTTCCATTTAAAAAGGTTGAAAATTTAGTTCAAGTACATTTTAGCATGCAATAGTAAAATTTGATCATATTAAACATAATTTTCCAAACACGACATGTCAAGCCCTATATATATATACAAGGAACCTCTGTGTGTAAGTCTGTCTGTGTGTGTTCCCCACATTTCTCTTTAACCGTTCATCAGCCTGACCTAAGATTTTATACGTGTTTTACTGAGGTTGTGAGGGTGTGCGTCCCCGACTATGGAGTTGTTCAGTCAAAATATGTCATTTTTATCAATAAAAGTTTAGTCATCGCTCTCTCCTCATGCCCAAGCTTCTAGAAGTGTGGGTGGGGTTTAGGATTGACTCCGTGCTGTTTGGATAATACACAGACAGCATCAAGATCAGTCACCAGAGCAGACCGTGAGCAAAACAAGGACGTGCAAAGCAACAAATTTGACCAGAAAAAGATAATACCGAAGATTTAATGCTTAAAAAAATTATACTATAACGTTGCCGTGGTTGCGTAGGTCTAAAGGATAATTCGGGGTGCGCCAGCAGGGGCCCGGGGTCTGACAAAGAACACCAGTGTTGGAGAAGCAGCAGGCGGACCATAATCCTTTGCAGGGAATCAAGCCCAGCCTGCTCAGTCAGCGGTAGACGGGAGTCCCTTTGCAGGATTGCGAGTCTGCGATGAAGTTAATAATAATACCGCCATGACTGTGGAGCAGAAAACCCAGATCAATTTGCACATCATGCGCGGCCACATATGCGTGTTTTGACTCAACAACAACCGTGACCAAACAGGACACAAAAACGCCCAAATAACAAAATAAATAACTTTTATTTAAATATTTACTGACAAATGGCAACACTGATGCAACGGTTGCAGCCAAACGGATCATTCTGCTGTGTATAATAATGTTGGCTGTTTTGTACCTAATATTGCTAAAATATAAAAGGATGCACTACAATGGGTCTCAAATATCTGTAAGCGTGTCCTGTTATAGTACTGCATGAGTTTACTGACGATACACTGTAAACTACACATATACACTAAAACAATTATAATGGTGACTGAACAACTCCCACTCCCCAAGTGCAATATACACTATTATGAATAAAAGTCATAAAAGATCACACAAATAAGTGACCTGACAAACAAATAAACAAGGGATCTGATAGAGTAACTAATATTGTATGTCCCATTCATTTTCAATAATTAGGTTTTCTTTAATTAATATTCACATAATCAAATAAATGGTCCCATTCATATTCGTCAAAGTCTAACATGTGATTGCCTCCATATAGGCTACACCTCTGTACTCCACTTTCAAACACAGCCTACGTTTGGGCCTGGAAAGCCTAACTGGGCTACCTGTTTCAGCCAAGAATACTTGCGTTCTACGGGCAATGCATTAGTATATAAAAACACTAGATAGCACATGACTAACAATTTCAGAGCAAACAGAGGTGCCATATTATGCAGGTAATTATAATGGTTGACAGCATCTTCGGCATTGCGACAACAGGACAGGATACACAAACAATCGTTCATTGTGTTTATTGTAATCATATAAGTAAGCTATGTATAGGAAATGTGACTAGCTGAGTGGCTAGCCATGTTCTAGCCAGTGTTTACATGTCTATGGCCAGTAAAGATGCCTGCCACAGCCAACAGCATGGCTGGGCTGATGTCACGTGTCTCTACCAAGCAGTTAGTTCAAGACTAAGTGCGACACCTACTGGCCAGGAGGTCAAGCACCTTTAAGATGTTAAATTTATGTCACTCTGTATCACTAAAAATGCCGATCCTAATTCTGAAAATATTATCAGACTGTATGCTCCCAAAAGTCAGCTTATAGTCTTGAATTCTGGCAGATATCATTTGTCTTGAAAGTTTCACCCAACCCTTGCTCCAGTGTGTGTGTGTGTGTTGCTGGGGTGAGTTTAGCCAACAAAGGAGGAAAATATATTTACACTGTTATCTTTAGCTGAGAAAGTTGTCAAGTTTTTCCTCTTTAAATGTTTAGGAAGGACTGACTGAATAAATAAAAAAATCTCAATAGAAATCAAACCTGAAGCAGCATACACTACTGCTAACTTAAAGGCAGAATATGCAGTATTTCCTACTTAAGCAATATTACATGAGAGGGAGTACAGTATCAATGAAAACAGTAACTGCAGGTGTGATATGTACGCAGAGGGCATTAGAGTATCACACTCCAGAGTTACTATATTCATGATACCGTAACAACCTTGAGTGTAATATTGCTTTTATACAACAGTTCCGGCAAGCACAATTTATTAAATGACAGCAATACTGGACAAAATATTATGATTTGTTTGTTTAACCAGTTATTTTGTGCAGCTGAGAAAAAAATAGTCCCTTGTTTTGACATGTGACTATGCAAGTGCCAGTGAGAGGTAAGAAGTAATTAGCTCCGTTAAAATGTCCGGAAAAAAGTTTGAAAGTGGCAATCATAAAATTATTGAGAGGAAAAGAGCTTAGGGAAAACAAATTGCTCAAACAATCCCAAAGCGTAAAGGATTTTTCTAAGCTGAAGCATTGAGTGGAGGCGGACCTGCTGCACAGAGGAGACAGGTGGGCTGTTAAAGCCCTCACCTGGAGGAGAAGGGAGAAGAAAGGCCACGCGTGCTTACTGCCGTTGTGTCCCTGGGCAAGACACTTTACCCCCAATTGCTCCTGGTGGGTCTGGACAGCGCCATGTTTGGCAGCTATGCCGCCATCAGTGTGTGAATGTGTGTGTGAATGGGTGGATAGCAGGATCTGTAAAGCGCTTTGGTCATCTAGGGATGAGAATAAAAGTGCTATATAAGTGAATGTCATTTACCATTTACACAAGACAGCTGTGCGTGGGACAGTGAACTCCAAACTTGGTAAAAGGTAGACTGGATCAAGTATGCATTCATAGAGTATGACGATATTCGTGAGCTGGACTTAAAGGACATAATGAAGGATTTTTCTTTAAAGGCCAGAAGAAAGCACTTCTAAAAAGGTAAGACATGCTATTGGCAGTGCTTTCTAGCAACCTGTGAAGGTTTTTCCACTGCTGCTGTTGATGATGATGATGATTTTATTCAATAAATAAAATGTACATATAAATACAATACATACAATATACATATATCTATAAATACATTCTATAAATTAGGATAACAACAATAAACTGTGCACACTTATTTCCATGTTGTGCATTGTTTGAAACAGGAATACTTCACTGATGTAATTTTATCCCGAAGGCAGTAGTATCTGTCACACTGTAAAACGGGAAATCTCAGTAAGATAAAATATCCTAAGTCAAGGCTTTATGCTTGTTTTTCTCTCACAAGATAATTTTGACAAGACAAGAATTTCTTTTTGTTGTGCAGTTTTCTGTAAGATTTTACTTGCTTTACTAAAGTTTTTACTTGTTTTAAGCAATTTAATCTTACTTTGTTGGCAGATGTTATTTTCTTATTTTATTTACAATTATCTATTGCCAGAATAGGCAATAGATACTTGCCTATTCTGGCAATAAAGAATTTACTTATCTGCTCTGTTGGCAGATAAGTAAAATTATCTGCCAACACAGCAAGAAAATTTGACTTATCAAATTGCGTAAAACAAATTAAAACTATTGGAAAGTATGTGAAATTATCTTACAGATAAACTATACAGCAAGAATAAATATCTTGTCAGACAAAAAACAAGCATAAACAGCCTTAATTTATTTCATTTTACTTAAATTTGACTTTATGCAGTGTAGTTGTGTTTTCTAGCTCAAAGTTGCATCAAACATGACATTGAATATCAGTATTTTTTTAAAGTATTACCAAGGTAAAAAAAATCCCAGTATTATGACAACACTAATGTCCACAACATTGTGGCACCAAGCAATAGTTAAAACCCTCTGCCCCTTATTTGGCTGTGAGAAAGCTGGCAACCCTACTTCTAAATGTAGCCAATAACTGTTGCTAAACATCTCAATCACCATGAAGACATCCATTGTCATTTCACACACATGTAAACAAATTAAATATTATCAAGTGCAAAAGTCATTGTTTATAAAACATGCTGTATACCTGTTGAGTTGGTACTGCAGATGACCCAAGATCAAAATGTGTCCATTACACCGATAGCTAGCCGGTGGCTAGTAGCATACCAGCAATTTCTTTGGCACACTTTGCTCACTTTTCTTGGCACTTTCAGATGAAACAAAGAGTCCATCACCACAAAGGTACTGTGGTTTGTTAATCGAGACAATAAATCAAACTCTAGCACTGCCTATTTTGTTGAACGGACGTGAAATAGCTTAACAACATTGTAAACGTTTTTTTTTCAAAAGGGTGGGACTTCCGGGTCAAGGTTGTATAATTTCTTGTCAAACAGCGCCTCACTGTGGAACTTAAGGTATCCAAAACAGTACTCCAATTCTCACTGAGAGTTGACAGTAAATTACTGTTAGTAATTAACGGTTACATGAATACCTTTGAAGCAGAGTGACATACTCTGTGAAATGGAGTGCATTTATCATGGATTTTAGTAACTCCTGGAATCCATGTTGTCCAATCAAATTGCTTGGTTGGAACTAACTGTTGTATAATTCAAATATTCCAGAAATACCCAAAAATATAATTAGAGTGTACAGAAAAATCTCTTTTTTCTGTCATGCCAAATATGATCATTTATGATATTGCAGAGCTATGAATTAATTTAGGATGTTTGCCAGGCTGATAAAGTGATAAATACCACTTTACACCAGCAGGGTGAGTATGAGCCAGTTTTCAGTTCAGAGTCAAAAGTCCTGTGTTGTAACTTAATTATGTTAATTTCTAGAGTACGGCAGAACATGTAAATGATACCAGCTAATTACTGGTTCACTTGGAGTAAACAAACTTGAAGAAGTTAGGTTAATTATCAAATTTACATGGGACTAGTAGATGAATGGGGTGGTGTTGTTCATTACTGCCATCTGGTGTTGCCAGTAATCACCTACAATTTCTACATAGTCCACCTTTAAGGCTCTGAACATTACAGTGATTCTCATTGGGGAGCCAGCCTTTGTTTTGGAATGACAAAAGCCCACAGTATGTTCTAGCTTTCTTTAGGAAAAAAGACATAAAGGAAGTAATGATAGAAAAGTTTGGTATTAGAATAGAATAGAATAGAATAGAAAAATATTGGTTCTGTAGGAATATTCATTCCAGTTTGAACCATAATAATAAAAATAACAAGAAGATTAATTAAACATATGTTTAAAAAAAAGGCTTCTCTTTATAACCTGGATATTCCCATTTGAAAAGTTTACACTCCATCCCAGAAAGGCTTATTTTGGTTTTGAGCTCATGTGGACCACTTCTTAGAACCAGAGCCAATCACATTTCGACCCCCTGCAATGCCAGGTAAGAGAACATGTGGGACAGAAAAAATTGTGTGCTACAGCCACGGAGACAAGCAAGAAAACAGGACCAGAGATCATTTCTACCCAGCCTCAAAAGAACAACTTAGAGTGTAGAAGTTATCGTAGTTTCCAGTGTGTGCTATCACTCCGATCCTCAACATGCGTGACCCCGGTCAGGAGAAGGGAAAACAACACTTTCTGCCGTTTTTAATTTGGACTGCAGTACAAGTTTGAAATGCTAGTTGTCAAGATTACACAGTAATACTAGATAGAATCCTTTGCTCTAATTTTGCAACTATAGGAGTTTAACTAGGTGACTTGGGGTTTTTCGGTGGGCAGGGTACTCATTCAGCTACTTCTTCGGAGTTTATCATCAGATTTATGGGTGCATACGTAACGCTTATTGCACTCCAGTGATACACTGTGAGCTAAAATGCAACTTTAACCAAAACTTGTCAGTCGACTAATTTGTGTGCTGCTCACACAATTAAGGAAAAGCAGAATCAACATTTTGCTGCCCCTGAGGAAGACAGGGGGAGCGTCCTCTGGGATGGAGAACTTATTAAGAGGCCACAGGTTAAAAAGATTAATCCCTATCACAAGTGTATTACTTAATATTTAGCTTAAGACAGCACTTGCAGGTCAGAGTTTCTACGTATTTAACACTGACTTTACTCAGCAATATTAGATTCTGTATTATACTCTTCAGTGCAAATTAACACAAGCTATTCAGTTATTTTTCTCACACACAGAAAAGAACTTTTAATCTAAAAATTGAACAAATACTTTACTTGCAGTTGCATGTTTTTACATGACAGTAGTATTTACAGTGGCCTACTTAGCTGTACATATTTCATCTGTGATCTGTGTAAGAGGTTGTGTCAGCTAGTTACCCAAATAACAGGCAAATTTAACTAACTAACTAACTAACTAACTAACCTGCACTTATATAGTGCTTTACTAGTCACAAAGACCACTCAAAGCGCTTTCATTAATACTAACCCTCTATTCTAAGGGCCTATAGGAAACAGATATCTAGGGACAATTTAGAACAGCCAATTAACCTAACATGCATGTTTTTGGCATGTGGGAGGAAACCGGAGAAATCCCGGAGTAAACCCACGCAACACGGGGAGAACATGCAAACTCCACACAGATCACTGTTGGTCGGGGGCTGGGATCGAACCCACGATCCCACGATCCCCACAATCCCCCGGCCAAGGGTAAACTGTGCTGCCGCAGTGCTAACCACCGCGCCACCGTGCAGCCCAAATTTAAAAGGTGATATACAGTAGAACGTGTGTATCTTTATGTGGAAAATTCAAGGTGATTTTGTTAATGCGTAGTAATTCTGTTACTCTATTATTATATCAAAGTTAATGTGACCCTCTTCAGAAGAAATGCTGCTGGGCCCTGCTGTAAATTTGTAAATAACAGTCACAAACAAAAAATACATTAACTGTATGTCAACACTAGGTCTTCAGCACTGATAAGTCATCAGAAATTATACAACAGTTACTTCTGATGAAGCAATCTGATTAGACAATAGGGATTCCAGGAGAGAGCTCTTTGCTTCTACCCATCATGAGTTCTTGTGGTGTGACAATCTGATATTCACAGACCTTTTTAAAGGCTATCAGTCAGGACTTATCCAGCTGAAATTAATTTGCACTGATGGAGGGTGGGATGGCTTCCCAAATTCTGACGGTTTTCAGACGGTTTCTCAGCTTTCTATGCCTTTTTGCACCTCTTTTTCTTCATGTGTTCAATACTTATTCCATGTACCATTCCACTTTATTAAATATAACTTGCTTTGTGAACACAGTTGCCTTGATTGCTTTGTATGTACGGATTACTTGGGTTGTTACTGATATCTGGTGAAAATCTCAGGTCAGTGGCTCCGTGAGAAATATGTTTAATGAGAAAAATGTTGATATGTTCAATACTTATTTTCCCGGTTGTATATCGTCATATTGCACAGCCCTAACTGGTGCTAGAATAAGCAATTAACCAAAGTCTTGACACAAAATTAGCATAACTGTACGTCCAAAGGGTGTACAACTCATGAGTCTTTTATTACTACTAAAACACACACACACACACACAGAGAAAGACAGGGAGACAGTTGGAGTGGTATAAGAAGGAGCCACCAACAGCATGTTGTCCATGAAACAAATTGGGTGTCATAATTAAAAGAGAGGGGGAACGAGCTGTTTTCCATTCTCCGTGTGCGCTCGGTGACAGCCTCATACACACGGCTAATGAAAGACAGAGGAAGGAGCGCATGAGAAAGAGAACGAGAGGCAGCGGGGCAGAGAGGATCGAGGGGAACGGAAAGGACAAAGGAGTGGCAAGAATGAAAGTTTGGTCGCTAAAGGGAGGGGAGGAAGGCCATGAGCAGGTGAAAGAGGGCAGGGAAGTAAAACGGTGGCACAACGAGAGATGTTAATGGATTAGAGCAAGAGCGAGACGAGGTGTGCGAGAGGGAGAGGAAGAGAGGAAGAGGTAAGGAAATAGAAAGGAAGGGGAAAGAGATGACAAATGTGCAGGACAGAAAGTGGAAGAGAGGTAATGAAATAAAGGACAAAGTAAAGGAGGTGGTGTGGGCCAACCTGCACTGTGAGGCAGAACGTGTGTGTGTGTGTGTGTGTGTGTGTGTGTGTGTGCACACTGTTTGTGTTGTGTGTGTAAGAAGCCCCTCAGACACAGGATGGAGGCATTTGTCTCTGAGTGGAATTACAAGTGGCGGGCTGAACAAACCCTCCAGTGGTCTAGAAGAAACAGAAGAGCTAAAGAAAAAGATTCCTGTGTCTCTCCTGCCCTTTCTTCTCTCGCCTTGGTCAGAGTAAGGGTGTGCGAGAAAGAAATCAGGACAATCCTGGCTTCTGACACCATCAAAACGGCCACTCGCGAAGTGGAACTTGCTGGAGGGGGCAACATGCAAACAGAACTTCAGTGTGTACAGTAAATCCTTCTGCACTGGAGTGCTGCGTTTTCTGCATGCGGAACTGGCATCTGCGCCAAGCTTCCAGTCATCATCCGGCCAATCAAACCCACACTAGGAGTTGGCACCAGATGCCTCGGCACAAGCAAACTGAAGCCAACCCCACTCATCATTAGGAAGCAAAGGCATGGGGGGGGGGGGGGGTCAAAAGTCTGTCCTGCCAAACACACACACGCACAGCGCCGGAGACGGTTCAGGACTAAGGAGCAGCTTCGGGATAATTACAAGGCCATTGAAGAGGCGATTTTGCACCCAGATCTTGGACGTCCTCTCCTCCCATGCTGCGCAGTTGTGATGCAGCGTGTAAATATTTGGGCGGTGTGCGAAACTCCAAGAACAGAGGTCCCTCTGTAGAGCTGACGGGCAGACAAAATGTCAAGCAAACAGGCCCGTGACGCCGCCGGATTGCTCTCGAATGCCTGGGAAGTGAAAATGAAAGAGATGGGAAGAAAACAGACATCGGAAAAGAAAAAGCGATGGGAAGCAAGGACAGCATCATCTCTGTCAAGCAGCGTGCAGATCACAATCTAAGCGCCGAATCAGATGGCGAGTACCACGAGAGGCAGTGTACTGCTGTCTCAGGCCTCGGAAAAAAAGCTTTCCATCACCCACCCACACACACGTCACAGAGTCATTTGTAAGGCTTCCCTCGCGGCCCGCCGAGACTGTCCGGCTGTGACAGAAGAAGCAAATAACAGCCCCACACCTCAATGTCACCCTCACTGGATGGTGACTATCATTCTTTTGCCCAAACTGCCATATTTCATCCCAGCCTCTTCCGGGCTCCATCGCTTTTCCCCCAGAAGACAAATGCACAGAAAGCCTACGCCACCAGCGCCACGCAGCATGTCCGACACACATCCAGCACTGGCACCAGTTAAGCCTGACAGAGATCAAGTTATGATAGCGATGTTGACTCATTTAGAGCAAGACTGAATTCTTTCACACCTCCCCCCCCACCCCCCATCTCACACACTGGCAAATAAAGGGTTTGTGCTTTACAGTAACGCTATTCAAAAAAAAAAAAAAAGAGAGAGAGAGAAAGCTTAATTAGCTTGTAATAAATTCTCATCTCCGCCAGTCTTCCATGAAACCTTGGCCAGCTCGTCAGCTCGGCTGTGCCAGCTGACGCCCAGTAATTTGATACTGGCATTCAGAGGGTTCCCTCCCCGCTGCCCCTTTCTCCCCCAGCCATTTCACGGGAGATCTTTAAATGTCACCCAAACACACACACATGCGCGTGCGCGCGTGCACGTGGACGCGGCATTTGTCTCTCAAGAGCTGAGCCGATTAAAATATTTGAGCCATTTGTTTCAGGAGGCAGCCAATAAAAATTGAGATGGCTGGATGATGAAATTAATGGTGCGAGCGTAATAAAAAACAAAACAGAAGCTGCCACAGGTGAGATTCGTGCCGGTGACTCGACACAACTTCCATGTGTGGTTTTAATTAGCAGTCGCACACTCGAGAGTTTCACCATTGCGCCGCTGTTGCGTTTTGCGCGCAGATCGTGTGGAGATACTGAAAAATGGCACCTCAGCAAAGCGCCGTGACGGGCGCGGAGCCACGGGGTTTCTGCCCGGACTTTAACGTACTGGCAGTTTTTGCAGCTGAAATCATTTGAGATGTTCCTGCGGGTCATTAACAGGTCAAAAACACAGGGCACACAGTAAGGTTCTCTGCATGAAGGACAGCTCATTCTTGTATTACACCTCATCTTCTCAGCTGTAAACACTGATGTGGTGGTTCTGCATCGCAGTCTATCACACACCCAGAGTGTCACAGGTTAACGTTCAAGAGCCAATGCAAGCCTTACTGTGAGTGCTTTGCTGCTGCCAGAATAGGATGGACTTTGTTTTCGTGGAAATACACACATCGTTTTTTCTTTCTCGCAATTAAGGACAAAAGCATATTGGTGGGTTGCAAGCGAAGTGCCGGTTGGGACCTAATGTAATCTTCAGAAGCTCCTGATCAAACAGTAACAAGCTCTGACGAAGCTAGTGCTAAGGAACAGCTAGCTATGCTAAGAGCGAACGGATCCACTCAATCTGAACACCCACAGCTGGTCTACATCTGGACAGTTTGCGACCAGCCAGACACGCCGTTAAAGACCGAAGACATGCTATCAACAGTCACTTTCCTTCAGACAGCTGAGACTGTGAGCCACTGAAGTGAAGAATCATTTACCAAAACTGGATTTTAATCTCCAAAAGACATTTGGGGGTCTCTGTCACAGCAGACATTTGGACTCTGGATAATGACCATGGGGAGAGGACAGTCATATGGTCATCTCCTGTCTTTTTCTCTGCCAGCAAAACCTTTTGCTTGTGACGGCCAGTCAATCATACAAAAGTTGCTTTAAATATAAATATAGATGATTTTTAGAGGCGTGGAAATTCCTTGATTCTTCGATGCACTGTGATGTGGGCCTACACATTGATGCAGAACCTTAATAATCAAGGTCTGGCCACGTGTGCATAAAACGAAAGAGCTAATCTCAACTGGCATTTGTCCAGCCTCTGCTTGTCAATAAAGCTGTGAAGTTACATCATGACACTGTAAACTGCTGTGGCGCGGTGGACTGTTTGACAATGGCATCATGGCGGACAGAGGCAGAGAATAGCAACAGGTAATTAAAACAAACAAACCTAGCATTCTGAAAGTGGCTGTTTGGGCACATTTTGGACATCGTGACCCGGGTGGGAACCACGAACTGAACAAGAAACACACCGTTTACAAGAATGAGACACTTTGGTAACAGGACGAGCTTGAGGAACAACGTTAGCTGTTTTCACCCGGGTGGTGCTAACAGCAACCCCGAAGAACAAACCGGGTCTGGCGAAGCAAAACAAAATAGAGGCGGTGCTGTTAACATTGCCAACTAGGGTAAAGCAAAGAGCGCCAACCACTCTGCAGCAGCTGAGCAGCAGCACACGCCACTGAAGATCTCCAGTCTTGTTTGGTGACAGAGAACCCTGGGTCCCTCTGCCAGGCTCCAAGCTACTTTACCAACAAGGCCGCAAAGTGCGGCGCACAACGAAGCCAAAGCACAGGTCATGGAGCCTCTGCATAAAGGTAACCGCATACGACGGAAGAGATGCAACTCTTCTAAAGCTGCCGTCTGATTCAGCACTTCACATTTACCAGCCCGATTCTATTAACTGATAAAAAGTAGTCATGTATTTATGGCAGGATCCACGCAGCAGTTCGGTGCTTTTCCCTTTAGAAATTACAAAGAGAAACACTAAAACCTGAGAAAAGGCATTGCGTGAAAAAAATTAAAACTGAAGACTCAACATTGTGAATTGAGGTGCACCGTCCACTGAAGATTGACACTTCTAACAGTTTTAACAGTGAATCCCAGATCTAAGAGAGCAGAGCAAAACAGATCCACTTCAGCTCCAGCTTGTGTTGTGAGGAAACTTTAGGCTCCGCTTCAGCAGCACCATCCTCACAGAATCACTCTTCTGTTGATGTTTATGCCCTCATTTATGTTGTTGAGTAGGTGGAAGTGAAAAATGCTAAAAATGATTTATTCATGACGGAGCCCAGACATGTGCTGTACTTCAGAATCCTTTTAAGTGCTTGTGTCTGATCAACAAGGCCCGAGCTCTTGTCTGACCTGACCTCTGTGGAGCTTTCGCTGGCTGCTCGGGAAGGTAAAGACACCAGTGACGGCTCAGGCGTTCTGACGGCTGTGAATCCAATGTCTGGATTATTAATTTACTGCTGAAATTAAGTCTCAGTAAACATCTGGGAGAGGGAAGGTCAAGTTGCGCTGCACGGCCAACACCTCCCTCCGCGCGCCGGGCGCACACAGAGCGACGGTGGACGCGCCCGGCTGACTGCCGGGAACGCTCCAGACGTTTGTCTCGCGGCGGGAGACAGATTCGATCAGCGTTTTACGTGTGGACATCTCCGGCCCTGACGCGCTCCAGCCTCACATGGATTTAAGAGTGATGGATAATGTGAAGGGTGTCCGGTGGGGGCGGGGATGAATGAATGGAGAGGGGAGACAAATATCTACTACAACACCCCCTCCCCCCCCACACACACACACACACGCACAATGAACTTCCCAAGAGGCATAGCTGAGATTCTTGGGCAGAATTTGCATCACAAATATGCCGGAGTGGGAGAGTGCGTGCATGGAGAATAAATAAAGCAGCAAGGGTGCCACTTTACTTCCCCATTCATCCGGCGTGTCACCCATCCATCCACTCCTGCTTAATAGGCAGCATTCAGCGCCTTCCATCCCAGGTCCACGGCAGAGGCAGCAGGAGGTGTGTGTGTGTGTGTGCATGTCTGTGGCTGGTAGAGATTAAACTAAAAACTGGACCTTAATTTAAAAAAAAAAGCATGCTGGAGCCCTACAAACTTTATCACCTCAGAAATGTTCCCACTTTGCTTCTCCAGGGTTGATATCAAACCATTAATGTCTAAAACAGACAATAAAACTGTTTTTTTTTTAAATGCTTGCATTATTAAGACAGATTTGGTACGATTCTTCCACAAGTCAGCCCAAAAGTTGGTTCAGATTTTTAGCTGCAGCCAAAGCATAAACAAAAGCTCAAACGCCTCCGCGTCATCCACGTCAAATCCTGCGCAGAGCTGCCGATACGCAGGAAGAAAAACCCCATTAACCTCACTACAAATCCACCCATCTGGCCACACTGACACATCCAAAGCCTTTTCACAGGCACCACTGCAGGAGCGTTAAAGTGGATTTTGGTTCGGGGACCCGCACCGCGGGGGTCGCAGTGATGAAAGACATGTGGGTTTTTTTTTCCACGTGCCCTTATCCCCTCCAGTGTATCTGCTTCATCTAAATTATTCACACGCCACAGAGGCTAGAAAACTGGACCAACAGTGCAACCAATTTATATATATTAACGCAAATTGCAGCCGTCCTCGCTCCATCGGTGTCCCTGAACGGGATTAAACGGAAACGAAGACGCATTCGTTTATATATTTGGGGTTCATGAATGAGATCCACTATCCATATCTGCAGATAAAATGAGACAGATTATTTCATGACAAAATTCACTAGGGAATCAGACACGGGATTATATCTCCAATCTGACCTTTAAAAACTAAATAAATTGGTGTTATAAAGAAAGATGTAAGAGGCGCAGTTTGGAGAGACTTTTACGCAGTAAGATGCGCTCCCGGAGGATGGTGAATCTCGCTTTGCCGCAGGTGTGAGAGGGACAATTCAAATCCCCATCAGAGCGGCTGCCTGCGAACTTGACTTAAGTTTGGCTCAGACGCGCCAAACGCGTCGCCGAGCGCAAACAAATGTGTCCCGCTGCGATCTCCACTTATCACCCCGAAACCCCGCAGGAGCGTTAGCGCCACCAGGAAGGCACGGCTTCTTTCACGGGGTTCCGCAGCCCGCTCCCCAGCTTCGGACCCCCCCCCCCCCCAACCAAGTGCCCAGAAAGAGCAGAGACTCGCATCCCAGCCCGACACTCACCTGACTGCGCCGCACACGCTCCGATCACCGCCAGAGTGAAGAGGACGCAGGCCGAGAGGAACTTCATCTTTGAACTCGGGGGAAGGGGGGGGGGGGAGGAACGAGCCTTGCTTCTGTGGTAAAACTCCCGTAACTCACATGTCCAAGTAAAATATCCTCGGTGTTCAACCACAAAAAAAATGCCTAACCACGGCAGCAGAGGGAAGAAGGCACGGGAGTGTGGCTTCTTGTTGAGCGCGCCTCCGTGGAGAGCTTTTACGCACCGCCACTTGTGTTTGCGTATCAGTTCCAAGTCCAGCCTTTAGGTCGGTATCCGCCGCGGATACTCTGAGCCACTTACTCCTCACTCTGCCATCACACCGGTGGATGGGGGGGGGGGGGGCGCATGTGTGTTGGGATGGGGGAGTGTGAACACGCCTCCTGGATGTGATCGACACCTCATCCAGCCTATTAAGCCCTCTTTGGAAGACTCGAGCCGGTTTTGTGTTTTTTTCTGGTTTTTTTTTTTTTTTTTTTGGTGGGGGGGGGGGGGAAATCCGCCCGCCTCACTTATCACTTCTGCTGATTGGCTATTAGAGCATCATGGCGGCTGTCGATACACCTGTCCGCGTTCTGGCGCGTGTCAGACTGCAGACGCTCGTTAATGCCCCGGGAATCGACCTGTTTAATGACACCGTCATAATATTTCAATAGTTGCTGTGCAGACTATTTATTTGCACAGCGCACGCATTAACGGCGTAGATGCCACCAGGGTTGGAGCAGAAAGCGAGCCGGCAGGCCCGGCTCCTGCACCACCTGGCACGGCCTATAAACTTTGATTGTGCCGGGCTAAAGCGAAGGAACGAGCTCGGAGCAATGTTCCATGTTCAGGGCCGCTCGTTTTACAAGCCAGTGTGCATCAGAGTTGTTACGCTGCCCCCTTCATTGGTGGACTGATGTAAAAAAAAAAAAAAAGTGGGAAATGAACGAGGACAAAGAGATATTGATTTGCAACCCGTGGAAGGTGAAAACTGCGGGTTACCAGCTCCTGGATGACTTCACTGGACTGGACAGGACTGGTCCTCGGCGCCGGGCAGGAGCTTTATTCGGTGTCCTCTGCTGCCCTCTAGGGGACTTTAGTTTGAACTGCTGCAAGTGGAGCAGAAAGCTGCTGTGGGGCATGGAATAAGTAAAATGTGATCTTTGCTGTCACAACTTTAGGATTTCGACACAAAAGTTCTACACAATTCCTTCAAAAGTTGATGCTGGAAAAAATAGGGGAGCTTGTGTTTTCTTCCATTTTTTTCCTTTCTTTTTGGAGATGTCATGATCAGTTTACAGTACATTTCTTCTTTTGGTTGTTTATAAGGCCGTGAGCAGCTGCCACTTTTCGTTCAGTTTCGTGGCACCCAACGGGGAACTAAAATTTTAGTGTTTCTAAATTAAGATTACATTATTGTAAGACAAAATATCGATGTTCCCACTTCCAAAGGTGTGGATAGCTGTATGAAAAATGCGATTGAAGTCAGTCGGTAATAATTGTCTGGCTACCTTAAACATGGCCCAGTCCGGGACGTTTTAACCAATCAGCTTCGTCCCTTTGGTCATGTGACAACAAAATGGCAGTGACCACAGGGGTAGCGTGTGCTGAAAGCCTCTCCTGTGTTATTCACATTTCCGATAAGTTTTCGGGCAGTATCACTTGTTTTACTGAAGCATCGTGGGCAAAAGTACGTGAGTGTGCCCAAAAATGGCTTGTACTTGATGGACCCCAACAGAAAGTAGCAGAACAACGTCGCGACTTGTTCGAGAAAGTTGAGTGGCAGCCATTGTTTATGGTTGTACTGCGTGTGCCCTGGAGTCGTTTGGCTCCGATCATTTGTAACTCTAAATATGAACTAAAATGGAACCCTAGATGTCTAAAACCTTTGTCAACTGCTCACAGGGTGACCTAGTCCTGGTCTAAGACTCCGAGTAGGCCAATTTGGGGGTGTGGAGGCTAATAACCAAGGGACTCTGGGTGCCAGGTAACATAGTCCTAGTATAGATCTAGATGATGCAGATTGACTCACTCTGATGATGCATCTATCCCCAGAACCCACCCTGGGCCTGAATTATAGTCAAAATATACCACTACCACAAAGTAGCTCAAATGGGAAAAGGGTAGCAATCCCAATGAGCTTAACTCTGAGTCTGAGGGTTGGATGTACTTCTCAGCCCAAGCCCAAGGGGTGCAGTGTACTAGTAGGTGAGGGAGGAACAAGTTTGGGCATACATTTATATAGTTTGCACATAGTCACACCCATACTATCAAGCCTTAGGCGGATGGAAAATGGCCTGTTAAGGAAAGCCCATATGTTTGTGATGTGTCACTCAAGAAAGGTTAAACTCATGGCAGCAGCAGTCGCCTGTATACTTTATGCTCTCAATAAATATGGGCACACGGTCTGTGCTTGACATTTTGCAAGTTTACATTGAGCAGTGACTAGGTTGCACAAGGTCTCTATTATAAGCTCACTGTTAATGTGAAAATTATCTGCAATCTATACATGTTTTATATCTATATGGGTACAAGGTAGGCCTAATGTTATAATACCCTATGGTCCATATAATATGTTTTCAGATCTAAACAACCTTGATCCAACATTTGGCTACCATCGTGTGTGCTATAGCCGTTTTACGGACAAAACAAGAGTGGAACGTGCTGAAGCTCGTACAAAACGACTGGCTGAAGCCCACATTCCTGAGCCTCAGGAGCAAAGCCAACCAGAACTTAGTCCCCCAACACCATCTCCTAAAAAGCGACTGCGATCTCACCATGCTGCAGCAACCATCAGCCAAGCATCTGCAAGGTCAAGCAATGTGTTGCCAAACATCTGCATCATCTGCAAGAAGGAAACGCTCAGAGAAGGGCCACGGACAAATCGTGTCACTGTAAAACTGATGCAAGCTGAGACATGTGATGCTGGTAAGAAAATTGGTAGATCTTACAATTTGGAGTGGTGAATCTTGGATTTATGAAAATTAGTGGAGCCCTTAATCACATATCTGACCTCAGAAATCGATTCCTCAGGTCAACATTATCCGAAAAAGACGTCTCAAACATGATTATAGGTAGAGTGGTTCAAAATATAGTCCATCCACACCCATGGTGGCCATCTTGGATTTATGCAAATTAGCGGGGTTCTTTGACCCTCAGTCACACTAATGACCTCGGAAATCGATTCCTCGGGTTAACATTAGCCGAAAAGGACGTCTCCAACGTGATTTTAGGTAGAATGGCTAAAAATTTAGTCCATCCATGGCAGCCATCTTGGATTTATGCAAATTAGCGTGGTTCTTTGACTCTCAATCACACAGTCGACCTCAGAAATCGATTCCTCGGCTCAACATTATCCGAAAAAGAGGCCTCAAACGTGTTTCTAGGTAGACTGGTTGAAATGTTAGGCCATTCATTCCCTTGGTTAGTCATGGCAGCCATCTTGGATTTATGCAAATTTGACATAGCTATCCACACCTTTGACAGTGGGAACATCGATTTTCGGATTCAGCAGGTTTTTTTACATAGAAATCATCAAAGATCCCGTAGTTCCCAGTTGGGTGCCACGAAAATCATTTTCTAGCCACATTTTGAGGGAGCTGCTCACGGCCTATTACTTTCAACTCCATTCGTCCAACATACCTAAATTAATATTCTGAAATATTATGATATCAAATATTACAGTATGAGAGAAAGTTTTATTTATTCCTTATTTAATGGCAGACACAAACAGCAGATCACTGTGTTAAAACAGAAACAAAGGTTTAAAAATAGTTTATAACATGTATGTGTTGGGTTGGGTTTTGGGGACCTTTATTTGTGTGACACGGGTGGTGATGGAACCGAAAAGGTGGAGCCACCACCCAGGGTATAAGAGAGCAGAGTGGGGGAGGGGCAGTCTCTTGGCCACCTCTCTGCCTGGCGGGTGCGCATGTAATGTGAGACAGAGTCACCAATAAACGTGTGTCCAGTTCAACACCCGGTCTTGTCTTTGGCTCCTACTACCTATAACATAGTGAATTGTACCTTTGGGCGGCCATGGCTCAGGAGGTAGAGCAGGTCGTCCAATAACCAGATGGTTAGCGGTTCGAATCCTGCTCTCCCCAGATATCCTGCCGTTGTGTCCCTGGGCAAGCACTTTACCCCCAATTGCTCCTGGTGGGTCTGGACAGCGCCATGTTGGGCAGCTATGCTGCCATCAGTGTGTGAATGGGTGGATAGCAGGATCTGTAAAGCGCTTTGGTCATCTAGAGATGAGAATAAAAGCACTATATAAGTGAATACCATTTGGGGTTGCCGTAGCCTGGTCTGGGTGGGGCGGTGTGATGTCAGACGTGCTACGGCTGGACATATAAATATAAGAGTTCCTGTTAATAATAAAGAGAATGTTCCTTCCAGCTCCCCTCTGGTTTGTGGTTATTTTTACGACATAACAATTGGCAACAAGGACGAAAATGGTGGCATACATTGGGCACATGCCTGTCTTTCTGGAACACCCAGGTTTACCAACCGTGTCATGGCTTCAATGGAAAGAGAGTTTCGAGGCGTTCGTGACAGCAGTGGGCCTGGGCTCGGCCAACAAGGAAAGACTGAAGAGTGTTTTACTCCATCACCTCGGCACCGAGGGCCAGAGAATCGCTTTTGGTCGATGCCAGGATGGTTCGCTGGAAGCATGCTTGAGGGTGTTGGACAAGGCGTTCAGTGACCCTTCCACGGTCTTGGAGAGCCGGTGGAAATTCTATGAGAGACAGCAGTGGGAGGATGAGTCGCTAAGCTCATTTTTATTGGACCTTCTTAGCCTAGCACACAAAGGCACATTGGGCCGCATGAATATGGACTGGTTAAGGACAAGTTAGCACATGGCGCCAGATGCTAGCAGTTAACAGCTAATCTGCTGTTGGCTGCGGAGCCGATGTCATGGGGGGAAGTGCTGGAGTTGGTGAGGAGAGAAGACTCGGTGGTCCAGTTGGAGCAGAGGGCTATGGCTAGCCAAGGCTTGCCCAAGTGCAATTTCCCACCAGATGCAGAAGTTAGTGCACTGACGGGGCAGCGTAGTGGAGGCAGAAGAAAGAGGAAAAGGAAGAAGAGGCAAACTGCCTTGTGGGTGGGAAGACCCGGAGGTCCGGCTCAAGTTCACGCTGCAAGGATGAGGAAAGGCCCGCTGAAGTGGTACGTCCTCCAACTGGACAGAGTTGACATTTCACTTATGGTAGACTCGGGGGCCAGGAGGTTGATCCTGAGCCTCCCAACCCTGTGGTGTCTGTTCCCCGCAAAGCACATAAAGGGTGGAGCAGTGAGACTTTTTGGCTACGGCCACGTGGAGAGCCACAGCGGACTTTGAGGTGACCTGCCGGTCGAAGAGGGTCTCTAACTTTACGTTCCAAGTGGCACATCAGGGGACCGACCTGCTGGGGGTGGACCTGTTGGGACGGTTAGGGTTTTCCATAACGGACCCTGAAGGCTTGTGGATGCTGTCCATGGGTGTGGACTGGCGCCTCTGCTGGCCGAAGCTATTCGTGGGTTTAGGCCGCATTGATGCATTTCATCACTGGCCTTCAGTGAATGAGAGCGTCACGCCAAAGATTCAACAGTTGAGGCGTCTCCCACTGGCGCTGCAAGCGGAGGTGTCGGCGGAGCTGAATCGGCTGTTGGAGTCAGGTATCATCAAGAAGGCCGATGCTTCTCCATGGATTTCCAACCTCGTGGTGGCAAAGAAGAAAGGGGGGGCATTAGGCCTTGCATCGACCTTAGAGCAGTGAATAAGGCGGTTGTCCCAGATAAGTACCAGCTGCCTACAATGGAGGAACTGACAGCGACGTTCAGTGGGGCGAAAGTTTTTTTCAAAGTTGGACCTCCGGCAGGACTACCTGCAGTTGCCGTTACACCCAGACAGCAGAAACCTAACCACTTTCATGACGCACATGGGGGTGTTCTGGTACACAAGGATGCCTTTCGGACTGAGCTTGGCACCGAGCTGCTTCCAGAAGGTGATGGCTACCATATTAGCCGGCCTGAAGGGGGTAGTCATGTACCTCGATGACATTGTGGTGCACGGGGCATCGAACGATGAACATGACAGGAGTCTGGAGAGGGTCCTGGAGAGACTACAGGAACACAGGGTTACTCTGAATAGTGACAAGTGTGTGCTGGCGGCGGAGGCGGTGGACTTGTGGGTTTCCAGCTGTCGGGAGATGGACTGGAAAGTGGAGGCGGTGCTTCGCCTCGCGGACTCCTCCTCGCTGGCGGAGATCTCATCATTCCTGGGAATGGTAAACTTTTATGGACTATTCATTCCGAGGTACTCTGAGATGATTGAGCCACTCAGAGCGCTACTGAAACAGGACGCACCTTGGGTTTGGACTCCTGCCTACTCGGCGACCACGAGGAAACTGAAACAGCAGCTCACCTCGCCCCCCAGTCCTGGCCCATTTTGACCCGAACTGTTCTATGATAATGACCTGTGATGCTTCTGGTTCCACCCTGGGGGCAGTAATGTCTCAGGTGCAGGATGGTACGGAGCATCCAGTCGCTTTCGCATCAAGGTCTCTGTCGGGGGCTGAGAGGAAGTACGCTGTCAGAGAGAGGGAGGCACTGGCCTGTGTGTGGGCCTGTGAGAGGTGGCATATGTACCTCTATGGCTGGCGCTTCACGTTGAGGACAGATCATCGAGCACTGACGACCCTGCCAGAGACTTCGGGGTCAGGCCACAGGTGGTCCGAGAGACTCAGGGCTTACAACTTTGAGACTAAGTACACTTCGGGCAAGGACAACTTCATGGCAGACCTGCTGTCTAGGGCCCCAATGTGTGTGCTGGTACTAGATGTGGAAACCGTGGACCCAGTCAAGACGGAACTGGTCCACACCCTGCATGGGACTCTCCGGGACATTGTGTCTCCTGAAGAACTTAGAGAGGTTTCAGAGAACGACTAAGTGATGAAGAGACTGCGTGTGGCGATCAGAGAGGGCTGGCCGGCGGGAGCACCAGGGGTCCTGGCCCCATTCCATCGCTTCAGAGACAAGCTCAGCTACTGGGATGAGGTGTGCGTGGCCAGAGGTCATTGTGCGGTGATCCCGGAGGCGCTGAGAGGACTTGTGCTGGACATGCTGCATGAGGGCCACCTTGGGGAGATTAAAGTCAAGCAGCGGGGCTGGGATTCAGTTTGGTGGCCAGGGATAGACAAATACATTGAGACGATGGTCAGAAACTGTGTCCTGTGCCTGGAGAGTGGAAAGACTGGTAGACCACCACCACCCCCTCTCCGGCCGACCGCTTACCCAGAGGGGCCCTGGGAACACATCAAACTGGACATCTGCGGTGAACTGCACACGGCCCCCCCCGGGCAGCAGGTTCCTGGTGGTGGTGTGCGACTTGTTTTCTAAATGGCCGGAAGTGCTTCCGATGAGCTCGGTGACGATGGAGGTCATTACGGGGTTCCTGTCATTGCTATTTGCTAGATGGGGGACCCCGACTTCAGTGACGATGGACAATGGCGAGAGGGATTAAGCATATCTGGATGTTGGTGTACCACCCACAGGCTAATGGAGGTGTGGAGAGAATTAATAGGACTTTAAAGAATGGGTTGAGGGCCCATCTGGTTGATAGATTCATCGAAGTTCTGCACAACACCATACTCCATTATAGGGCGTTGGTGCACGCCACAACGGGGCGCTTTCCGGCTGTGCTGATACTAGGAAGGGAGTTGCCGCTTCCGGTGAGACGACTGAGGCTGGCTCGAAGGAAGTGCACTGAGGATTCGGGGGCGCTGAGGCGCAGGGTCTCGGACTGGCAACGGCGGATGAAAGACTTCTTTGACAGGAGGCATCGTGTGAAAAGACATGGTTTGAACGTAGCGGATAGGGTGTGGGTCAGACACCCTGTACGCACCCACAAGCTTCAGCCGCTGTAGGTCGGGCCGCACATGATTTTGAAACGAAGGGGTCCGGACACTTTCGAGCTGGATGATGGGTCCAGGTGGCACGCGAGTCGGCTGTGGAGGTCCCCACCGGAGGTGGCGAGTGCCCCGCATTTGACGTTTGGAATGACTCCTGGGACTGGGGAGGTCAGTCAGGTGCTGGCTTCCAGATGGGGCCATCAGTGCCGGAGACGGAGCAGCCCCGTGAGGGTCGCCCGGTTAGGGAATGCCAACGGCCAAAGTACTTGGATGATTTCGTTACCGGAAAGACTGGGGAAAAAATAGAATTGGGGTGTTTGATCTGTTTGGTTTGTGTTTCAAGGTGCATATAGTTGTCTTCTGTTTTGCATGTGTGTTGTGGTTCTAGATTTTTCAAAGGGGGGGGGGGAATATAACATAGTGAATTGTACCTTTGGGGTTGCCATAGCCTGGTCTGGGCGGGGCGGTGTGATGTCAGGCGAGCTACGGCTGGACATATAAATATAAGAGTTCCTGTTAATAATAAAGAGAATGTTCCTTCCAGCTCTCCTCCGGTTTGTTGTTATTTTTAGGACATAACACTACTGACATAACATTTGGCGAAGAAGCTAAAAGGTATGGACGCATGTGTCACTTCAATTCGGCTATTTCTGGAACTTCCCGGTGAGCCGCCTGTCTCTTGGGCGAGGTAGTTTGGTTTTCGTGCCCCAGAAAACGTCATTGTCCGCAGGATTCAGTTTCGATAGCGCCGCCAGCAGGCTGGCTTGTCGGTGCAATAGTTTGTGGCAGACCTACGCCAGCTGGCCTGAGACTGTCAGTTTGGTGCGTTAGAGGAGGGGATGGTTCGCGACCAGTTGGCGGAACATACTATTTGCCCAGCTACAAGGTTGAAGCTCCTTACATTCTCGGGTGAACTGATGTTATTCAAGGCCATCAATTTAGCTCAACAGTTGGAACTGTGAGGAGTTTTTTCCCACATTACCAGATTGGAGGTGATTCGACACTGCTTTGTGGTTATGGTGGAGGAAAACTGGCCACAGCTAAGTACAAGTCAGTGGAGGTGTGCAACCTGAAGTTCATTGAGACTGCCAGTGGAGAGAACATGATGGGATGTGATTTGTTTTATGGCCTGGGCTTCACCATCACGAACAACACTGGAGGAGTGGTCGGGCTGTGGTTTGTGGGACCGTCTGGTCCCGCGGACGGTAGACGGAACTGTGTGGGACGAGAACTTGCCTGGCAACCTGGAGAATGAGCAGAACCAACCCCACCCAGGGAAATCACGGGAGGGTTCTGGTGCCAGTGCCCAAGTAGCTCTAGCTGAGGGAACTGGGCAGCACGGTGGGACACCTGTGACGGCGGGTGGCGCAGAGTGGCTGGCTCCATCTGCTCCTGGATTTCGGCTGGGAGGGACCAGACAGCATGGAGTCACAACGGCGAGGGCAGCAGCGGAAATGAAAGCCATCAGGGCAGGACCGGCTGGCACAGTGAAACAATGTGCCAAACAGGAACACTGTAAGCTGAGTAGGGCCCCTCTGGGGGTTGCGGACATGGTCCAGGCCAGGGAGGAGGCACGGTTGAGAGGGTTTTGGGCCAAGCGTCAGAGGGAAGAACATCAGGGGCGGCTGCAGCTGTTGGCTGTTCGGGGGGATGCCTATCTCCAGCTATCAGATGGCTCCTGGAGGCACCCAAATGAGCTACGGCATGCCTGAGAGAAGATGGATGAGCTTGGGCCTGAACAACGGTCGTCCCCGGTGGTGAGGAAGAGGAGGCGCACCGGAGTTGAATCAACCGACTGTAATCCAGGGGGTGGTTCTTCTCCTGGGGCGCACTGATGGTTGGACAGTTGGTTTCATAAATATACAGTAAATGTAGGGGGGACAACCGTATGTTCAAATTGTTCATGTTTGTGGGGGATTATTTTGTGCATTTTCTTTTAATTTAGGAACACGGCAGTTATTTTCTTTAGTTGGACTGTTTCCTTTAGTATAGATGGCAGAATAATCCATCTTGCCGTGTGGGGGTGGGACGGCAGTCCACCTGTCCTCCCCTAGTTTCTAGTTGTTTTGGGTGACTGTGATAGGCCCCTTTTTAGGAATTTAAGCTTAGTTTTCTTAGAGCGTGATTCGGGTTCCAAATTAGGGAGGGTCTCCATTGCGTGTGTGTGTTTTGGACCGTTTTTAAGGGGAGGGAGAATGCTGTGTTGGGCTTTGGGGACCTTTATTTGTGTGACACAGGTGGTGGCTCCACCTTTCAGGTTCCACCCCCACCCAGGGTATAAGGGAGCAGAGTGAGGGAGGGGCGGTCTCTTGGCCACCTCTCTGCCTGGCTGATGCACATGTAATGTGAGACAGAGTCACTAATAAACGTGTGTCCAGTTCAACGCTTACTCTCGTCTTTGGCTCCTACTACTGACATAACAGTATGGATAATAACAAGATGTACTATGTTAGTGTCCACCCCCAAACGACATATTTTGACGATTCTATTACATAAACCAGTGTTTTTCAACTGGGGGTCCATGAGAGAGCATTCAGGGTCCTGAGGGAAATTGTCTAATTTAATTTCTTAACTGGTCCAAAAAATTGCAAACAACTTGGCATTGTTGTGCATTGGGACCTGCAGTGGCTCCTCAGTGTCAGTGGGTGGCAGCACAAATGCAATCCCACCTCTTCTTTGAATTGAATTAAAGCGTACCTGTGGTGGTCGTGAAGACGCATTTAACTTGAAAACATTAGGAAAAGGTATTTGTTATTTGGGTAAATAATTGTTGCCAGCCATATACCACCTGAGATATATTCAAATAGGACCCCTGGCATGGCCAGCCAATGAAAACTATGGGCGCCGCCATGACATATGCGGAAGTGACGTCATACCGTTGCTACTGAAAAGACAATACTCAGCGTTTCCCCGCGACTACGGTGCTGTTGTCCGTTGTTTTTGTTCTATTATGGCTGAATTTTCTGACTCTGAGGAAGAATTCGTCCAACATGGCTACAGGTTTGAGCCAGAAAGGTCTTCTGAGGGTTAAAGTGACGAAGTGGTCCTCACACACAACGCAGTTTCGTCTGAAAGGATTCGTCTGTGCCCTGTTCTGAGATTGCACAATCACTTTTCCGCTATGATCTTCTGACAAGGTGAGCTGGGTTTGGGTACACAGAAGAAGTGTTTATCTTTATTTTTTCGCTTATTATTGAGACATCCAAAGACTTTACATTCCGCCATGTTGCGATATCCATATCGCATTGTATGTTTTTGTTGTAACAAGAGCGCCGAGTGTCTGCTCCTCTGTATAGCGGCGAGGGAGGAGCCGAATCATCTGCCGTGTTGCGGCCGTTACGACCTCAGATCAGACGAGACGACCCGCTGAATTTAAGCATTTATTTATTTATTTTCTACTCGTTTTAGTTCTGCATTTAATATGAACCCTGAGTTTGAAATAAACGTTTGAATTTGAATATCCCGAAAGCCACTGCTCATCCGGGCACTCCAGGCTCAGCCAATATTGATCCAGATCGCGGTGCCCACTTTATTACGTCACAGGAAGCGTCCTGGCAGGCCATGTAGCCGCTAGTATGGCTGCACCCATGTTTTGCTGACATAGCTGAACCAGCACATCAGCAATGGATTTATATCAAATTGCTTTGAACATGAATTTCAACTTAAACTTGAACTAGAACGTGAGACAGGGGCTCAATATAATATCTTTTTTTTTCACGACCACCACAGGTACCCTTTAAATTAACTTTATTGTCCCCAAGGGAAAATTTGTCTTTGGTTCAGTGCCACATCCCGTTGCCACATAAAACATGCAGACATGATACATTAAACAGAACACCAGCTAAAAAAAGGGAAAATTTCATAGACACAGAACCACGTAGCATTCTTCTTCCTCTCCTTCCTCCTCTTGATGGAAAACTATAATATTAACAACAGAAGTGACTGCATATTGAGTAAAAGACCCATGAATTGATGAGAAAAAAGTAATAAATTTACAAAAAAAATGTGTGACAGTTTTTAGGAAACCTCACAAATTTATGAGGATAAAGTTTCAAATGTACGATAGTTCTAAATTTATGAGGGCAAAAACACAAATAATGAGGAAAAAACTGCCAATTTAAGTGAAAAAGAACTTTCAAATTTACAAGGGAAAAGTAGTAAGTTTACAGAAAAACTGTCAAAAAATTAGGAGGAAAACCTCTCAAAATGTCAAGACTAAAATCACATCTCAAGTAACTTTTTAAGTAGATTGTCATGTATCGCCGCCGGAGAGGCAGCGAAGACAGACCCAAAGAGGAGATGAAGTTCAGTACATTCAATAAATTCAGAGTGCAGCTCGAGGCTGGAAAACCCAAAACTAAACACACAGATGAAGATTACAGACTAGACTAGAACAGGACAAAGTTGATGGCTCATAACACATGTTTACGATGCGACAAGGAACTAAAGACTGAGAGGGGTATATATACACAGACACTGATGAGGGAATTAACAAAGAGCTGGGACTAATCAAGGCTCAACATACATACGGGAGGCTATAGGAAACTCCAACATAAGAGACGGGCATACAGAACATTATGAGCTACAGGCAGGAGAAGTCATAAATCATGACATTTTCTTTGTTTGCTAGTAGCAAGTTCCGGGAAAATCCCCATGAGTGCCTGGTAACTGGCTAACTGGCCTCCACATACAGCAACTGAACTCCTCAGTTTGTCCATTGCCACCTCAGATGAGTGGCTGTTTTGTGTGGTTTGTTGGCTGTGTGTGTATGTCGTGTTTAATGGGCAAATTGACAACTTTGAATTATGGGAGTTTTTCTGGAGAAACGTTGTGTTGGCATGTACAGTATGAGAGGATGTTGTCAGTTTAAGGCCTTTACATACTCTGCAAGAACAATTTGTTATTTTTCTTGAGTTGGCAAGAACAAGAACAAAGTTTTTTCCTGGCCAGGGCATTTCATACTTACCAAGAAACTGAAGTGCAGAACTCCTTGAAAAGTCACATTTCTGACCAATCACACAATAGTTCTTGGGCACCACACAAGAAAAAAGTTCTGCCACGATGATGTGTCAAGAACAATCTGCAAGACCTACTAAACCAGGGCTGCAAGGACAAAATTATTTAATTTTGTTCTTGCAGTCCTGGGAGAGAGAACAATTTTCTCTGTTCTTGCGGAGAATGTATAGGCCTTTATAATTTAAAAAAGTATGTAAATATGTATAGACCTTTATAATAACAGTGGCGTGAAAAAGTGTTTGCCCCCTTCCTGAGTTCTCATTTTTTTGTATGTTTGTCGCACTTAAATGTTTCAGATCATCAAGCAAATTTAAATATTAGACAAATATAACACAAGTAAACACAAAATGCAGTTTTAAAATTAAGGTATTTATTATTAAGGGTAAAAAAAAATACAAACCTACATGGCCCTGTGTAAAAAAGTGATCCCCCCTCCCCCATTAAAGCATAAATTAACTGTGGTTTATCACATCTTTGGAAAGCTGATTCCTCTTGACACACCCAGGCCTGATTACTGCCACACCTGTTCTCAATCAAGAAATCACTTAAATAGCACCTGCCTGATAAAGTGATGTAGACCAAAAGATCTTCAAAAGCTAGACATCATGCTGCAATCCAAAGAAATTCAGAAACAAATGAGAAACAAAGTAACTGAGATCTATCAGTCCGGAAAAGGTCATAAAGGTCAACATCACCTCCAGCTGTTTTCAATGTACTAGGGTACAGTACTTATAGACGAGACAGAAAAGATGGCAGGGGAGGAGGGGTCATAATTTATGTAAAGGATGGTTATCAGTGTATACAACTTGACTTTGCTGAAAATACACATGAATGTGTTGGAGTTAAAGTTGTACTATCACCTGAAATGTCTTTTGCTTTGATTGTGATCTATCGACCTCCATCCTCTAAGGATACATTCTTTAATTGTCTCTCTAATATACTGAAACAGCTTGGCAGCAAATAGTTTATCCTCATGTGTGATTTCAACTTAAATTGGCTTTGTAAAACATGCAGACAGAAATTAAAGGACATCATTGTGGCGTAATCCCCACAACAGCTGGACAGACACAGCAATGTGTGTATTAATGTCTACAGACAGCCCGCTTCTTCTGGCTTTTTCCGGCTCACTACTGTGATGTTAATGTGCCATTCATGCATTGTGTTCATGCTTCCTGTCCTTACTGTGTCTATACATTGATGACAATATGTAGATGTGCCTTGTAACCTCTTTTGTCCTGCAGTTCTGGAGCAGAGGCAAATCCTGGCTTGCAATCTCTTTATTGTTATGTGTGTCTCTCAAATGCAAATGCCCATATCTACTGCTGTGAATGCCTTTCATGTATTGTCTGTAGTTGGGTATATAAGCTGCATTATTCTGTAAATCTCTCTCTCACTCTTCGACTACTGCTGCTGACACACACATCCTGTGTCTCTTTGCTGAGAGCCTGAGGACCCGCTCCAGTCTGCTCACACAAGGGCTGGAGCGGAGTTCCTGTGACGGCGGTTTGATAATAAACCTATTTAAACCTCACGTCGCTGCCTTATTTTTCATGCCGCCGCACTGGTGACCCCGAGGAAGCACACGTTTTGTGCGACGCAACCTTCTGGTCTGGACAGTTACGGATATGTGGGGTGGATAGTAGTCCCACCCCACACGCTCTGACATAAAAATGATTGACAAAAGTTATAGTGCCACCCTCTGCTCACAGGAAATACTGCACCAAATGGTTTACTTTATTATTCACACAGCGCTTGCCGCAATGGTGGGAAATTTTCTGAGCCACCTAGGTACAACTGGTGCCGGGGTCCGCAATTGCACGGGGGGGCGAGGGCCCTCTTACAGCTGCTTGAAGCTTTAATTAGGGCCCGAGCCACTGACAACATCAGTATGTGAGAGCCCTATTTTAGTTGTTAGAATTTTTAGGGCCCGAGCCACTGACAAAGTCAGTGGGCGAGAGCCCTGTTGTAATTGTTAGAATTTTTTTTTTCTTCTTCTCCATCTAAGATCTCATTTTTGGGGTAGTCACCGTACACGAAAACTCACCATTTTTTGCAGGGACCTCAAGATTGGCAAAAAATTGAATATTTTGGAGGAAATATGAATGACCCCACAAAAATGGCTCTACATCGCCACCAAACATGTGAAGACAAAAGGAAGTGGTACACACTTACTTTCGCGTAGAAAGATGGAAATCGGGTGAGATGTTTATCATGTCAAGACATGCAAAAAAGTCCATAGAAGTGATGGTCTACACCCAACAGGAAGTCGGCCATTTTGGCTGGAAGTGGCAGTGACCAGATTTCAACCTCACGCATTTGATCGAACTCGTCCTAGGGTTTAAGTCCGATTGAACTCATTTGTGGTGACAGTCATCTATACCCATGTGCCATTAAAAGTTATTGAAAACTTTTCCAACAGCTCGACGGTTTTGCCGTAGGGGTGTGGAAAATTTTGATGCCTCGCAATGATCATACTGTGACCATTCTGATGGCAATAACTCTGGTATGCATTGTCAGATTTCAACTAAATTCAGTATTATGGATATTAGTCCAATTCCAAACAGTTCTATAGAACAATATTCATAGAAATCCACTGCACCACCTATAGGAGGCAGAAAGCTTTGCATCTTTTCTGCTTCTGCCCTTCAGAGAGAACAGACACCTTTTTCTTTGCTCCCTTTTACCCTCCTTCCCTCCCTAACTGAGAATCCCAGCTTGCTGTCTTGTCTGCGTCGCTGTCTTCTGGCTGAATCTTGAACCAAACAAAAAAAATGGATTTGGTGAGCGGCTTTAATAAGATTAACAACATTTTATATAAATTTGGGCCAGGGGGAGCCCCTATGGAGAGACCCATGGATTGGAATGCATGTGTCTGCATGATTCGACTGAGGATGTGGAAACATCTACCTGGTTTGGCTAGGATCACAGGATTTTCTGCTGATTGGCTCTGGAGTTTTTCCTGGTGTATCGAAAAATTAACTGAAAGAGCTAATTAAAAGCGGTCCCGGCATAGCTGCTTCTCAACAATTCGACTAGACGGGGGAGTGCACTAACTATCGGCAATGATAACATGGAAATTACCATCTGCATGCACTGTAGAGGGATGGACTCTACCGGACATGTTTACCCATGTTCTAGAAGGGAAACATCTCTAGTCGTCTTTAGTGCCTCCAAGGAATGGATTTAAAGCCTATGTATGGAAATTATGAACACAGGATTGCTGGAGATGTAAAATTCTATGCTCTGAGTGATCTGTGTCTATCAGACCTTGAATTCGCCCTGTTGTCTATTTTCCTCCTGGATTAAGACAAAACAGAAGATTGTGCTTCTCTTTCATAAACATTCTGGGTCTGCATCTGAACTCTCATTGACATGTGACTGGCTCAGGAAATTTCCATCTGCCATGCCTCAAGGACATGCTTACGAGTTTCAGACACTAAGACATAACATCTCGGCTGGGAGAGATTTTGCTGCCTCCAGTAACTGATAAACACCTACCTGCATTCAACATACACGAATACACTGATTCATAATACTGAATTACACCCATCCATTCACTGATTCTCTCTGACTTTTGGTCTTTTGGTTTTTTGTGGTTGATTGTTGCTCTGTGCTATTGAGAGATTTTTTTTCATTGTAATCATAATCTGCTTAAATATAAGCTGTATTCTGATAACAAAGTTTTTTTTCTCTCCTCCCCCCTTGTGTCGTTCCCTCCCCTCCCCTCCCTTTCTTATCTATCTCTGTTTGATGAGGCGCCTATTATGGCTGCTGTGTCGTTGTGTCGCGCGCATGCGCACCAATGTCAAGTCAAGTTCCTCGTGTGTTTTTTTACATGCTTGGCAATAAAGTTTATTCTGATTCTGATTCTGATTCTGATCAGAAAGTTTGCATCATGTTGTTTTTTAATACCTCGGGCATGGAATGTCAGACTGGCACCAAGATAGGTATGATGTATATGGGTATGTCGCTGAACAATTGCAGCTATGAATATTCATGATTACCAGTAGTGCCCTCTCTTGGAGACATGAAGGTTTCACCAAAAGTTTTCTTCAATATCTCTAAAATAAATACTCATGTGCCATCAAAAGCTGTTGAAAACTTTTCCAAATGCGCGAGGAACGAGGGTCCGCTTACAGCTGCTTGCAGCTTTAATTTATTTCTGTTTTCTTTCCCTTCACTTTTCGGTTTATTTTGCAATTGGCAAGCTTTATCAAGCGGTCAACTTCTGCTGATTATTTGCTGTGTGTTAGGCAACCGCCACACACCCCTTTCCACTTGCTGTTCACCCTTCAGCGTGAGGGAAAGCCTTCCATCCAGTGTTACCAACTTGGTGACCTTCTCGCTAAATCTGGTGACTTTTCAAACCCTATTGGTGACTTTTGCTGTCAAAACCGACGAGCGACACATCTAGCAACTTTTTCTGGTGTTACCAGAGACTTTTCTGGGGTTTTGTAGACTCTGACGTGCAGGGCTCGGCGGTTTGTAGTTTTCTTTGACGGCATCTAAAATAAAACCTACAGTGCATCCGGAAAGTCTTCACAGTGCTTCCCTTTTTCCACATTTTATGTTACAGCCTTATTCCAAAAGAGATTAAATTCATTTTTTCCCTCAAAATTCTACACACAATACCCTATAATGACAACATGAAAAAAGTTTTCTTGAGATTTTTTGCAAATTTATTAAAAATAAAAAACTAAGAAATCACATGTACATAAGTATTCACAGCCTTTGCCATGAAGCTCAAAATTGAGCTCAGGTGCATCCTGTTTCCACTGATCATCCTTGAGAGCTTTCTACAGCTTAACTGGAGTCCACCTGTGGTAAATTCAGGTGATTGGACATGATTTGGAAAGGCACACACCTCTCTATATAAGGTCCCACAGTTGACAGTGGATTTCAGAATCACAAACCAAGCATGACGTCAAAGGAATGGTCTGTAGACCTCCGAGACAGGATTGTCTCGAGGCGCAAATCTGGGGAAGGGTACAGAAAAATTTCTGCTGCTTTGAAGGTCCCAATGAGCACAGTGGTCTCCATCACCCATAAATGGAAGAAGTTCAGAACCACCAGGACTCTTCCTAAAGCTGGCTGGCCGTCTCAACTGAGCAATCAGGGGAGAAGGGCCTTAGTCAGAGAGGTGACCAAGAACTTGATGGTCACTCTGTCAGAGCTCCAGCGTTCCTCTGTGGGGAGAGGAGAAGCTTCCAGAAGGACAACCATCTCTTCAGCAATCCACCAATCAGGCCTGTATGATAGAGTGGCCAGACGGAAGCCACTCTTTAGTAAAAGGCACATGGTAGCCTGCCTGGAATTTGCCAAAAGGCACCTGACGGACTGTCTGACCATGAGAAACAAAATTCTCTGGTTTGATGAGACAAAGATTGAACTCTTTGGTGTGAATGCCAGGCGTCATGTTTGGAAGGAACCAGGCACCGCTCATAACCATGGCAATGGTGGTGGCAGCATCATGCTGTGGGGATGTTTTTCAATGGCAGGAACTGGGAGACTAGTCAGGATAGAGGGAAAGATGAATGCAGCAATGTATAGAGACATCCTGGATGAAAACCTGCTCCAGAGCACTCTTGACCTCAGACTGGAGCAACCGTTCTTCTGTCAGCAGGACAACGACCCTAAGTACACAGCCAAGATATCAAAGGAGTGGCTTCAGGACAACTCTGATTGTCCCTGAGTGGCCCAGCCAGAGCCCAGACTTGAATCCAATTGAACATCTCTGGAGAGATCTGAAAATGACTGAGCACCAGTGCTTCCCATCCAACCTGATGGAGCTTGATAGGTGCTGCAAAGAAGAATGGGCAAAACTGCCCAAAGGTAGGTGTGCCAAGCTTGCGGCATCATATTCAAAAAGACTTGAGGCTTTGTTTGCTGCCAAAGGTGCATCAACAAAGTATTGAGCAAAGGCTGTGAATACTTATGTACATGTGATTTCTTAGTTTTTTTAAAATTTTAAATAAATTTGCAAAAATCTAAAAAAAAACCCCAAAAAACAACTTTTTTCATGTTTTCATTATGGGGTAATATGTGTAGAATTTTGAGGAAAAAATGAATTTAATCCCTTTTGGAATGAGGCTGTAACATAACAAAATGTGGAAAAAGTGAAGCGCTGCGAATGCTTTCCGGATGCACTGTATGTGTAATGTGACAGTACAAAACTACAATTCCAAGAGGCACTATCTGCCCATCGTGTGTGCTCATTGGTCCACTGTCACCTGGACCCCCGTCTGCTTTACGCAGACAGGCTGCTTCGCGGGTTGGTCTTCTGTCCTGCCCCAGTTCACACCGCAACCCGGAAGAAATGCTGTCTGAGTAGCCTCCAACATCAGCTCCTACCTTTGTGGTTAAACATAAGTATTTTTAGAGCAAGAAGCTCAAATTTAATGTCTGCAGTTGTGCAAATTAAGTTTTCTTACCACACAGAGAAAAAGTGACTGTGATTTGTTGCTGTAAAGAATAAATGAAGCTTATTCTAAGGTGACCTTTCATTTATCTGTGCTTTCTATTTTATTTCATCCTATTCATTTACATGCTGTTGTGATATGCAACTCTTTCATGGAAGTAAATCCTCTAAATATGTATTTTTAATGGGCTTGTCCAAGGGTGTCAAACATATGGCCCATGGGCCAAACACGGCCCACCAGGGGGTCCAAAATTTTCTCTGTGAATTTACAGCTTTATTTCTAGTAAATTTCTGACTTTCTACTGATTACAATAGTTTGTGTAAGTCTGAGACATTTTTCTCTGTAAGATGAGACTTTTTCTCATCAGTTTTCTTTTTCTTCTTTTTTCTGATGAGAACAAGGGGCTCTTCATTTCAAGGACCAAGGGGATGGGGTAGAAATGAGAATTGGGACAGACCCCAAATCTACCTGTACTTCACTCCCTCATTGCAAATATTTTTCTCAACTGTTTTGCAGTATTTACTGCTTTTTATAACTACTTAAACAGACAGTGTTTCTCTTGCTATTTTTATGCACTAGTGCATACCCATGCATGCCCATAGAAACCAAGTATAAGCAAGTATCTCTGCCTGCCCGTAGAAAGCAACTGTAAGCAAGCATTTCTGCATGCCCGTAGAAAGTTACTGTTACCATGGCAACAGTAACCATGGTGATGCCTACCTTTGATCTTTGACATGGTTACCATGGCAACAGTAACCATGGTGAAGCCTGCCTTTGATCTTTGATGATGTGTGTGCCTGGCAACAGTAACCATGGCAACATCTGTGCATCTGTGATGCCATAGCTATGATTGCCCATAGCTCCCCTATAGACGTTCATTAAAGATTTACCCTCCTAAACTTTCGCATATCCAGGGAGGCTGAAATTTGGGGATGCACACCCTTGCCACCTCAGCACAGCACGTATAAAATCTAAGGCCAGTCCGAGGAACGGTTGAGGAGATACGCGCGGAACACACACAGACAGACAGACACACAGACAGAGATTTCTTGCATTATAATATGATGTAAAAGGGTCATTGCATTTCAAAAGGTTGTACATTTAATTCAACAATCAGTAGATGCCCATAGAAACCAAGTATAAGCAAGTATCTCTGCCTGCCTGTAGAAAGCAACTGTAAGCAAGTATTTCTGCATGCCCGTAGAACCATGGTGATGCCTACCTTTGATCTTTGACATGGTTACCATGGCAACAGTAACCATGGTGAAGCCTGCCTTTGATCTTTGATGATGTGTCTGCCTGGCAACAGTAACTATGGCAACATCTGTGCATATGTGATGTCATAGCTATGATTGTTTTGGTCCAGCGAGGATGTGGGGAAGGCGAATGGCCAAATTCCCCGAGGATGCGTAGTGGCTGTGATAAACTGAAGCTGTGTCAGGGACTCGGCAGTTTGGCTTTAGGTGCGGGAAACAGCCCTAAAAACAAATCTATCTGCAGGTACAAATAAAGTAACCTAAACCTGAAAAAAAACGTGATGACCTAATAGTATTGAATGCAAAAGACGCAACAGACTTACACAAATGGTCCCCTCCAGTATACAACTAGGACAATATCAGTCGCTATGGAGGGTGACAATATGTATGGGTACATATTAATACCATGTAGGGTAACTAAATAGACGGTTATGCTGTTTATTCCATCTAGCTACAATGCTCCGCACTGTGTATATATATTTATATATTTATGTGTACATATGTACTGTATATTCCCTGCTCTTATTTTCTTATCTTCTTAATTATTGCTCTGAGTGTTGCTATCCCTGTGTTGTTGCAATCCTGGAATTTCCCCATTGTGGGACTAATAAAGGCTTATCTTATCTTATCTTACATTTTAGCATGCGATAATCAAATCTGATCATATAAAACATAATTTTCCAACTACAAAAATGTGGCTAGTGAAAAGGCTGAGTGGCTTGTCACTTTGGAAGATCATTAGCCACAGTGACTGCTGACATGAAAGCACTATTGCTCTGCAGTTACTATCCTTGAATGAATGAATGAATGAATCTTTATTTGGATAGATTAAAAGTAAAGATTAAAAGAAAGGAACAGAATGATATAACAAAGGGGAAAAAAATCTAACAAGGTCAAATTAAACAATAACTCCTCTGATTATACAGTTCAACATAAGTTATCCAAAATGGGTGATGACTGAAGCCTCAGCTTATATTGCCCACCCATATTCCATCCAAGAATTCAAAAGAAAAACAAGAGCGATTACAATTCAGAACAAAGCCAAGACAAAACGTGACCCCCCCCCCACAAAAAACTAAGCGACAGCACAACACAGACTGAATATGATAATTCTTATGTGATTTTACATGTTATCTTATATATATGTTTGGAGTATTTCTTCCTTTAGTTTTTGTTTAAATTGTCCAAGCGTTGTACATGATTTTAATTCAGGTCCAAAATCGTTCCATAATCTGACTCCTTGCACTGAAACACAGTGTTGCTTGATGGTAGTTCTCACTGAAGGTTTTTGAAATATACATGTTCCTCTGAAATGATATTGTTTCTCCCTTATTTGGAACAACTTTTGGATATTTGCGGGCAGTGATAGATTCTTCACTTTAAACATTATTACTGCAGTTTTAAAGTCAACCAGATTTTAGCAAGCAGCAGGTCCTACCGTGAGCTTCTCCCCATCCCAAAGCACTCACAAGCTGTCAGTTTCACAGTAGCCTCATGCAGCAGTTAGCTGCAGTCAGAGAGGAGACCTACGCCCACGCCACTCACGACTGCAAATGAATTGCGCCTGCACAACCTCCCCCCCCACCACAATCGATGTAAATGTTTCTTCACTGTCAGTGTCACACTAATAAATCACTGCATTTGAATAACAGCCTCAGTCACATACTTAGTCCACTCTGTGTGTGTGTGTGTGTGTGTGTGTGTGTGACATAAGCTAAACATCTAGCAGCTAGCTCGTCATGTCGCAGTCTAAACTGTACGCTCAAAAATACAGAAAGGAGAGGGAATCAAACCCTGAATTCAAAGGCTGGTTGAAGCCATTTATTGGAGATGATACAAAAGTGATGGCCTATTTAAATGCCAAATTAAAACAGACAAACCAAGAATCAACAGAAGAAAGTTAATTTGTAGTTCTAAACATATTACTCTTATTTTATTATACATATTACTATACATATTATTATTGTGATACATATTACTATTTACTTTACATATTGTTTTTACACACTTTTTGTCTCTCCCATAACATTATTCGTCTGTCCTACAGCACCCATTACAATTACATGCAAATGACCAATTGCACAAATTAGGCAATGACGTCGTTTAGCGACTTCTAGCGACTTTTAGGACAGCCAATAGCTACTTTCTTTACTGAGGAGTTGGCAACAGTGCTCCCGTCGCTTCTGCCGACTGGGTCGGATTCCACATGGGAAATGGCCGACCAGGCAGCTGCCACGCTTTCACCTTTACGCCCTTGTGTGGGGGGACAACAGTAATCCCTAGAGGGGCCGTAGACCAGCTCTCTTCTTACAAGGTAAGTGAGCTCTACTATTGTCGACCGACTCCCACACCTACAAGTGTGTACTTTTCACGCATGAATATCATGTCTGCTGGACTCCGTGGAAATCAAGGAATCAAGGAAGCCACGTGGTGCCTATATAGCCAGGGGGCTAATCAGCGCATGGCCACCACAGGTGATGTGTCTTAAAGAGTATCCATGTCAGCTACACTGCGGAAATCAAACCCCGTGCATATGGAGTATGTAGGATGGCGAGATAGTCTCAACACGATAGAGAACCTGCAGGTTTTCTCTTCTACCCAGTCTCTTCAGCAGGTGTTTTCACTGATCAGCAGTCAGTGGGAAGAAATTCAATAGCTACGTTCCGATCCACAGTGTACTTCAAACTGTATTCCCTACTCCCTGCTCCGTTCTCAGGGAATATCAGTAAGTTAACTGCCCTTCACAAAATTTCTCCATTTGAAACATCCTGTAAAGGTCGGCTCCTCCTCCGTGAGTTACCATGGTAACCATGGACACGTACTGATGCTATGGTGGATAATTTTTATTTCTTAAATAAATTATTAATACAAATATATTTTTATTACTATCAGTTAATATGAACAATTAATATGAACAATAACCAACATCAGTTTAGCTTGTTAATAACGTTAGCAACAATAGTTTGTTTTACTTGTATTTGAGGTGCAATGGCTTATGGGTAATCTTCTTGTCAACTTCCGGTGAGGTGATGTAGGCTTGTTCACTTCTTCCCTGCACAGTTCTCAGTTCCCTTTGAACTGAAGACCGTTTGCTCCCTTCGGTTTGGAATCTCAGTTGATATGGCGGATACCCTGTGCAGTCCACTTCGGAGATGGGAACGCAGCTAATGAAATCTGCTGTCTTGGCCCTCCATGGCACATGACTGGACACCCCTGGTGTAGGGGACGCTCCTTTTACACCCGATTTTACACCTGTTTCCAATTAACCTGTTCACCTGTGGAATGTTCCAGAAAGCTTTTTTTTTTTTTTTTTTTTTTTTAGCATTCCTCAACTTTCCCAGTCTTTTACTGTCCCTGTTCTAGCTGTTTTGGAACGTGTTGCAGACATCAAATTCAAAGTGAGGGTGTATTTGCAAGAGAACAATAAAGTTTATAAGTTTGAACATTAAATATATTGTCTTTGTAGTGTATTACAAAATAGGCAGAAAAGTAATTTTACATCATGTATTTTGTTTTTATTTACGTTTTACACAACATTCCAACTTCACCGGAATTGGAATTACGGTTTCACCAGGTGCGGAGCTGCGTCATTTGCATTTTCTGTCATCTTCAATGTTTTTACCCACTTGTATGTCAGAGTAATAAAACATAGTTTTGCTTTTACATATAGTTATAGAACTTCTGACCTTTGGGGGAGGGGGGGAACATTGCATTTTTTAGAATAATGAAATGGGAAAGGTAATAATTTCAGAAGTTCATTAAACTCTCTTGAAGCTGCATCAGCTATTAAGGCTAAAACCAGATATTTTCAGATAGAAAACAATTCAACTTATATATGTTGTACTATAACCTTTATGCTCATATTGTTTAGCTTTAGGAAATTTTTAACTTTTAACACCATTTTAAGCTTTAAGTTTACATTTAGCATTTTTCAGAAAATTTTCTTCAACTTTCAGCTGTATTGCCTTAGTGCCAACACTGTAAGGACATTTTGCTTTTAAAATGTTTATTTATTTATTTATTGCTTTAAGATTTTATTTAGCATTTTTATTTTTTTTTTTTGGTTACTTATTTGTACCCGTAGGTAGACTTGGTTTGCAGTCTGGTGACAAGCCACCGGCTGCTGGTCGCTGCGTGCGCGAGCGCCCTAAACCTACATGTTTTTGGTGTGCGGGAGGAAACCGGAGAAATCCCGGAGTAAACCCACGCAACACGGGGAGAACATGCAAACTCCACACAGCTCACTGTTGGTCGGGGGCTGGGATCGATCCCACGATCTCATGATCCCCGCGATCCCCCGGCCGAGGGTAAAACTGTGCTGCCACAGTGCTAACCACTGCGCCACCGTGCAGCCATTTTATGCTGACTTTGTTCAAATGTGAACGGTTTCTACTTTTATGTTATTGTGCACAGATTTACAATATTTAGCTTTTTAACTTGTATTTCTCAGTGTCAACTTAAAAATGCCAAATAAAGGTAAATTTCTGCAACTTTAAACAATTTCAGGTTTTAGCATAACAGTTTTAAGCTATTTTTACTTTTTATGCCTTGTTTGTTATTTAAAATAATATCCTTGATCAAAGTTTCTGACTGCTCATGTAACTTGTCAAAACTTTCTTACACTTTATTTATTTATGTATTTATTTATTTTGTGGGGGGGGGGGGTGACAAAAATGGTTGACAATGGTTGACAATAATATGGCTTTATTTGAATTTTTATTGAGTATATGCTTACACACTTCTGGAGATGGACTTGTCAAAACTACAAGGTGATTCTGCTCCTCACACAAAGACACTGATATACAGTAAGCAGTGGTGGTTTTTGATATGGGCCACATGGGCGGTTGCCCAGGGCAACATTCTCCAGGAGGCACTACAACAATGAGGGGAAAAAAGATTCATATTTGTTTGCGTTCAGCTTATTTGTGGCAAATGGGCGCCCCTACAGGAAGACAAATGTTAAAAGTAAGTTTTGTCCTTAAATTATGCAGCGGTTTTAAGTTTTAATGTTAAAACACTAATTTAGACTCCAAAAATGGCAACATTTGATGGTCACATTAATTAATTTAACATGTTAAATAACTGTTTGAGTGGATTTACTATTTCTTTATACCAGTGTCAGTAACAAACACTACAGTGTGATGTGGCTGATTAACTTGATTTAAAACACTTTTTAAAGTCCTGCAGAGATCTCAGTAAATTCACATTGTTTATTTATTGACTTACTGAAGATGATGAGCTGTGAAATAAAACCCATTTGAATTATTTTTAGAGAATAGTTGAAAAATGTTCTATCAGATCTGTAATAATAATAATCAGATTTTTCAAATTTTTACCTCTGCCAAGGAGGTTATGTTTTCATCCGTGTTTGTTTGTCTGTTAGCAGGATTACACAAAAACTACTGGACAGATTTGGATAAAATTTTCCACCAAAGGTGGCCCTTGGCCTACGAATGAACCAATTAGAGTTTGGTGATGATCTGAGAGTGCATACCTCCACCAAGTTTGTATTTGTGCAGCAGGATTACACAAAAACTATTGGATGGATTTGGATGAAATTTTTTACCAGAGGTGGCCCTTGGGCTACAGAGGAACCCACTACATTTTGGTGATATCTGAGAATGCATATCTCTGCCAAGGCTGTTATCTTCTCACAGTGTGTTAGCAGGAATACTCCAAAACTACTGGACAGAGTTGGACGCATTTTTCGTCAGAGGACGGTCTTGGGCTACACCCAAATCCGTTAGATTTTGGAAGTGATCCATGAGCGTAAATTTCCTTCAAGGCCCTGTTTTGTAATGTGAGGAGCAATGAAGGGAGGCAGGGAGGTACAGACAGATGGACAGAGGGAGGGAGGGAAGGAGCCTTGGTGGAGGTATGTACTCTCTGAGTGCTTTTCTCGTTTGAGATGAAGTCACAAGGGAAAAAATAAATATGTATAGTGGACCCAAAAGCAGCCAAGAACAGGTAAAAGAAATATAGTCATTAATGAAAGTGACTCTTTACAAGCAGGTGTCTTTATTCCTTTTCAGCGAAGTGTGGTGACAGCTGAGAAAGAAGAAGTTATTTACAGGTAAGTTCCCTTCTCAGTTCTTCCCTTAATCCACAGAATAGAGTACTGATTTCTGTCACTAAATACACCAATTTCTGCTAAAGGTTTGGTGTTTCTAATTTTTGCAGAAGCAGACAAAACTTGTTCTTCTTTTTTTAATGATAATATTTACAAAGGGTGCTAGTGTTTAGTTTGCATTACAAACCCCACAGACCAGTGCGTCACGGTGACCAACTAAGGTCAAACTATTTGCTGTCGTGATGCCTATCAATGCTATTCTGACCAGTGTGGAATATTTTATGGTCATGAAATGGATGCACACAAATGAAATGGTAAGGCCGCATAATGATAACGCCTAGTGCCTTTTAAATCAGCATAACAAACCCCATACCCTTTTTAGCCATTTGATAAGTGGTTAAGAAAGTGTATGATTTTTTTTCATCTGTGTTTTACTTATTACTTTCATAGTAATATGAAAGGTCAATTGACCATGTTTACATGTACACGAATAAATCAGTTATGATTGGATTTCTGGAGTAATCGGATTATTCAAGTGGCCATGTAAACAGAATAATCCAATAAAGGCCATGCAACCGGGGTCACTGACTCATGTGGTTTACCCTTCAGTAATCTGTTTATTTAGTGCATGTTAACACGAGAAAACTGATTATTGGCATTATCAGTTTATTCTCAGTCATTGGTTTATTGTGACCATGTAACTGTGGTCAATGTTCAAAATACAAACAAGTTCCATGACTAAACAGTAGATGGCAGCAACACGATATCTGGTTCCCTAAATAGCATTTGTTTTTACCGTGATTAAGATATTGGTTGGCAGCAGCTTCAGTTCAAAACAGAGCAGAAAAGAAAAAAAAAATTGAGGTTGTTCATACTTTGATGAAGATTCGTCATTCAGGTTGTTCATGTTTTGTAAAAGATCAATAGTTCAATAAATGTAAACATTTCATAATGTACTTGTACGTCTTTGTACTGAAACAAACAATGAAATTTGGAGTTGCCATTAGGTTGTTTTGCTATTATTTTACTGGTCCGGCCCACTTGACATTAAATCTGGCGGTGTGTGGCCCCTGAGCTAAAATGAGTTTGACACCTCTGCTCTAAAGGGAGTGACATGGATACGGTTTATTTGAGCCGTGGGATTACCCTGTTTCTCAACACGGAGACACATCAGCACAGACAGCCACAACGGGAGGGAGCACAAAGCGGAGTGGCACTGAGAATACTAATGAATCCACTCCTGTACAAAAACTCTTCTGATAAAACATTCAATTATGTGACATTATGAGCTGTTTGAGATTTGCTCTGATATGAGCGTGACAAGAAAATGGGAGTTCTGTCTCTGTGTTGTAAAATGGGGTCCCTCTGTGAGTCCATTATGAGGTTGATTAGGGCATGTTCCAAGTAATCCATTCCCAATAATTAGAGAGTGTGGCTCATGGCACCTTAATAAAAACGTAATAACAATGCTCGCTTATATTTGACCTTTGCATTTGTAGTCATGCACCACAGAGAGGACACTGAGTGTATTTAAACTACTGGTGCGTTTCTGTGACCCGCACTAGGACCCTGGTTGGACCCTGACTTTACTTTTGTCCCCTGCGAGTCAATCCAGGCTGGAAGCAGCAGGACAAGGGGCTCAGATGACAAGCCATGCTTCTATGATTAGGGCCGTGGTGAGGGGGAAGGAGGCTGCCGCCGAGGAAGGTCAGGGGGGTCCTGTGCACAATCAGCGGCCGACTTCTTGTTGACAGCGCTCCATGGACAGCCGTTAATTTGTTTTTAAGGTGGCGGAGTGTTCTTGGTAAAGTGGTGGCTTTGTGACAGACTTCTGGAGTAAGTGTGAGCCATGAGCTGCTGATTTGCAGGAAGTCATTTAAGAACAAGAACAAGAACAACAAAAACTTACATTCAGCATGGCTGTGAAGAGCACCGTGCTCCTGAAAGCTGGGTTGGTGCTGTTGATGGCAGGTGAGTGTGTGTGTGTGTGTGTGTGTGTGTGTGTGCAAAGAAGGGATTAATCCTACAGTCCTCTTTGATTTTGCCTCTAAAAGGCAACTCTCTGGTGAAGAAGCTCTTTTTTTTTTTAATTGGATGAACTAATGATGACCAAAGATGTATAAAGTTGCTACTGTTCACATTCTTGGTAGTGTTATGTTAATGGATTCATTTATTATATATATATAATAAATTAATGTTGGATTTCAGAGTTTCCTAATGATCTAGTCAGTTACCCACCAATATTCTATAATGATACCATATCAATGCATGATATAAGGAGATGTGGCAAATGTACTTAAAGTAACTACTTTTATTGCACCTTGACTAGTGACTATTGTGGAAGAAATGTCAGAAAAAGCAAAAATTACAATGATTACAGAGTGGGGGGAAAATATTAACAAGTACTGATATTGTAACTCTGTGTTTTTGAGTACTCAAACTGACATAATCTTACTTTGTCTAAAAAGATTAGTGGTGTATTCCTATTTGTTATAGGATTTATTATATTTAAGATAAGATAAGATAAGCCTTTATTTTCCCACAATGGGGAAATTCCAGGATTGCAACAGCACAGGGATAGCAACACTCAGCAATAATTTAGAAGATAAGAAAATAAGAGCAGTGATTATGCATATGTACATATAAATATATATATATATATATATATATATATATATATATATATATATATATATATACACAGTGCGGAGCATTGTAGGTAGATGGAATAAACAGCATAACCGTCTATTTAGTTACCCCACATAGTATGAATATGTACCCATACATATTGTCACTCTCCGTAACGATTGATATTGTCCTAGTTGTATACTGGAGGGGACCATTTTGTGTAAGTGTGTTGCGTCTTTTGCATTCAATAGGTCGTAACATTTTTTTTTACTATCTCTGCGAGCAGCCCTGCTTAGGTTATAAAGTCTGACAGCC
This sequence comes from Pholidichthys leucotaenia, assembly GCA_020510985.1. Taxonomy (NCBI): domain Eukaryota; kingdom Metazoa; phylum Chordata; class Actinopteri; order Cichliformes; family Pholidichthyidae; genus Pholidichthys; species Pholidichthys leucotaenia. The sequence continues at coordinate 30,632,369 of CM035845.1, read as the reverse complement.
GTAGGTAGGAAGGACCTGCGAAACCTCTCGATCGCGCACCTAGGATGATGTAGTCTACTGCTAAATGAGCTCCTCAGTGTGTTCACTATGTCCTGCATAGGGTGGGACTCGGACTCCAGCAGAGATGACAGCTTAGCCACCATCCTTCTCTCTCCTATCTCCTCCACTGGGTCAAGGCGCTTCCCCAGGACAGAGCTAGCTTTCTTGATCAGTTTTTTCAGTCGTTTCCTGTCGGCTGCAGTGATGCCACTGCCCCATCAGACCACTCCAAAAGTGATGGCTGATGCCACCACCGAATTGTAGAAGGTCTTCAGGAGTGCCCCTTGTACACCAAAAGACCTGAGCTTCCTCAGTAGGAACAGCCTGTGCTGTTCCTTCTTGTAGAGTGCGTCGGTATTGTGTGACCAGTCTAGTTTATTGTTCAGATGAACACCCAGGTACTTGTGGGATGTCACCATCTCAATGTCTGTTCCCTGTATGTTTACTGGTGCTGTGAGGGGTTGTCCTTGCCTGCGGCAGTCCACCACCAGTTCCTTAGCTTTTCTCACATTGATCTGGAGGCAGTTCCGAAGGCACCAGTCCACGAAGTCCTGGATAAGTCCTCTGTACTCAGCTTCATCTCCGTTGGAGATGAGGCCGACGATCGCAGAGTCATCAGAGAACTTCTGTAGATGGCAGTGTGTTGTGTTGTGTGAGAAGTCCGCAGTATAAAGGGTGAACAGGAAGGGAGCCAAAACCATTCCCTGGGGGTCCCCGTGGTGCCGATGATCGTGTTGAACACACAATCCTGGGTTCTCACAAACTGTGGCCGGTTTGTGGGGTAGTCCAGGATCCATGATGACAGGTGCTGGTCCACTCCTGCGCACAGCTGCTTGTCCTTCAGGATCACCGGTTGGATAGTGTTGAAAGCACTGGAGAAGTCAAAGAACATGATCCTCACCGCGTTCCCAGGCTTCTCCAGGTGGGACAGGGAACGGTGAAGGAGGAAGATCACTGCATCCTCCACCCCGATGCCATGCTGGTAGGCAAACTGGAGTGGGTCCATTGCTGGTCCCACCAGGGGGCAGAGGTGAACAAGGAACAGTCTCTCCAGGGTCTTCATCATGTGAGAAGTCAGGACCACTGGTCTGTAGCTGTTCAGGTCATTTATATCACTTCATTGACTGGATGATATCAGTTGTTATTGTCCACATTAGAGAATGTGGCTGGTACCTTACTCTACATTTTTGTGCAATAGACAGCAGATCAGTAATACGAAATCCCGGCTCCAGAAAATACAAGTCCTATCCCATATTTGTTTCAGCCATTCACTATCACAGCTTATTCTGATAATCACAACTTTACAGCCAGGTACATGAGCTCATTACCTTCTCCTTTGATAGCTGTGTTTCTCAGCTCTGCTGTGACCATTCTTGCGGTTTCTTTGAAAGTGCAATTAATGTTAACAGAAATGTCCAGACAGAGGTCATCAAAGGCCTACAAAACCTCTCAGCCCCAGAGCTTAATGGCAAGTTAAGGTGGCCCTGCTCCCAGCAGGGTTTTTTTTTTTTTTTAAGTTTCATATTGTATGGCATCAGATCTACTACAGATCATAAATATGTCTCTGCATTCAGTTGTCTTCCCTCAGTGTTTAAAAACAGCTGTTGTCCAGCCACTTCTAAAAAAGAGCAACCTAGACACCTCACTCATGGACAGCTATAGGCTCATATCAAACCTCCCCTTTCTTAGTAAAATAGTAGAAAAAGCTGTTTTTCAACAATTGTACAACTTCCTGACATTAAATAACTGTTTTGATGTCTTCCAGTCAGGTTTTTGGCCACACCACAGCAGTGAGACAGCTCTAGTTATGGTCCTTAATGGCATCCGCTCCAATACAGATAATGGCAACATTTCAGTCTTGGTTCTACTGGACCTCAGTGCTGCATTCGACACGGTCAACCATAACATTTTACTAGACTGGCTGAAAAACTGGGTGGGACTTTCATGTACAGCACTTAGCTGGTTTGAGTCCTATTTAAAAGACAGGGACTATTTTGTGTCGATAGGTAACTACAAATCTGAGCAAATAACAACAACCTGTGGAGTTCCCCAAGGTTCCATTTTAGGACCTTTGCTTTTCAACATCTATATGTTCCCACTAGCTCAAATTATAAAAAAACAACAAAATATATGACCATAATTATTCAGATGATACACAAATCTACATTACTGTCTCACCTGGAGACTATGGGCCAATTAAACCCTGATCAAATGCATTGGTCAAATTAAAGAGTGGATGTGCCAGAATTCTCTTCAGTTAAATTAAGACAAAACTGAAATAATAGTTTCTGGAGCCAAAGAAGAAAGACTCAAAGTTAGTACTCAGCTTCAATCAATGATGCTAAAAACCAACAGCCAACCCAGAAATCTGAGTGTGGTTCTGGACTCAGACCTGAATTTTACCAGCCACAGTGACAGTAGTAAAGTCAGCCTATTATAACTTAAAGAACATAGCGAGGATTAGAGGTCTGATGTCTCAGCAGGATCTAGAAAAACTTGTCCATGCTTGTCTTCAGTAAACTGGACTACTGTAACGCTGTCCTCACAGGTATGCCTGAAAAGTCCATCAGACAGCTGCAGCTAGTTCAGAATACTGCGGCTCGAGTCCTCACCAAGACCAAGAAAGTGGATCATATAACTCCAGTTTTCAGATCTTTACACTGGCTTCCTGTCTGTCAAAGAACAGATTTCAAAATACTGCTGTTGGTTTATAAAGCTCTGAATGGTTTCGGGCGAAAATACATTTCAGATCTGCTGGTCCATTATGAACCACCCAGAGCCCCCAGGTCATCAGGGTCAGGCCTACTATGTGCCCAGAGTTAGAACCAAATATGGTGAGGCAGCGTTCGGTTTTTATGCTCCTTACATATGGAATAAACTCCCAGAAAGCATCAGGGCTGCTGAAAGTCTCAGCTGCTTTAAATCCAAGTTAAAAACTTTCCTATTTGCCGAGGCCTTTCAGTAGAACAATTGTTAATTTCCCATAATGCACTGTAACTTTTATTTCTTGCACTTTATTGGTCTTATTCTATTTTAGCTTGTTTCTGTTTCTCTTTAATTGATTTTTTTTAGTTTGCTTTTAAATTCTTTAATTTTTTGATGTACTTTTATAATGTATTTCCTTTGCAACTTGCTGTAATGCTTTGATAATAATAATAATAATAATATTAATAATATAATAATGAATTGCATTTATATAATGCCTTTCAAGAAACCCAAAGCGCTTAACAATGAAAATCCATTATTCATTCACTCCACAGACAAAGCTACTACTGTAGCCACAGCAGCCGTGGGGCAGACTGACAGAAACGTGACTACCAATCCGCACCAACAGCCTACCAAACATTTATACACATTCAAACCCAGTGTCATGGACACTGGAGGCAAGGTGGGTAAAGTGTCTTGCCCAGGGACACAACGGCAGGATGACTGGGAAGAGCGGGATTCAAACTGTCAATGCTCTGGTTATTGGATGGCCTGCTCTACCTCCTGAGCCACTGCTGCCCATATTTCCCTCCTTCGTTCCATTTTTGCTGAGCACCAAGCTGGATGACAGGAAGTTCCATTTTTATATGGTCTTTGGCATGACCAGGCTGGGACACCACCCTGCCTACACTCTTTTTTTCACCTGTCTTATCTATTTTCTATTACTTTGGATGGTTGACCCCAGGTATTTAAACTCATCTACCTTCATTACCTCTCGTCCTTGCATCTTCATCTTTACGTCGGCCTCACTCTCATTCACATTCATGGATTCTGTCTTGCTTCTACTGACTTTCATTCCTCTTCTCGCCATAGCATACCTCTACCTCTCCAGGTTCTCTTCCACCTGCTCCCTACTCTCACTCCAGATCACAATGTCGTCTGCAAACATCATGGTCCACGGAGACTCCAGCCTGACTTCACCTCTCAGCCTGTCCATCAACATGGCAAACAAGAAGGGGCTCAGAGTTCATCCCTAATGTAATCCCACCTCCACCTTGAATCTGTGCTCATTTATGTCTTTCACCACATTTATGCCTCTGCAGTTAATACAGCTCTGAGTGTCACATTTCTTCTTGAAAATTGGTACCACAACTCTTCTTCTCCACTCCTCCAGCATCCTCTCATTCTCCAACATTATACAGTCTGGTTAAAAAGTCCACTGCCATCTCTACTAAACATTCCCATCCCTCCATATGGGATCTAGACCAACTGCCTTTCCATTCTTCATCCTCTTCATAGCTGGCCTTGTGGAGACAGGAATAACCAGGCTGAGCGTTCAGAGCAGATGAACTTTATTCACTCTCTCACATCTTCCAGAATCAGAAAACATTAACCTCATGTAGCAGGGACTCTCTTTTATATCACAACACTCACACGCCCCTGCTACCAGAGGTCCTGCATTACAATTCATTCCCGCATGACAATTCCTTTTGTCCCCCAGCCCTTTAATCCCCATGCTCTTCCGTCAGAGGAAATTACTGCATCTCCATGTCTTTCAGTCTGAGATGAATACCACAGCATGGGTCCCCCATACCACCCCACCCCCAGAGTCTCAGACTGAGTGTTAACCCTCATGTCCTCTCGGCTTCAGCCTCCACCCATAGCTGCTGTAACGAGGGGTCTTCGGCTCCGCGGTACTGCTGTGCCGGTGGGGGGTTCCTGGGGGTGTGTCTGTCTGTGGGTGGACAATGGAGGGGGGGGAACATTGAGCATGCTTGTGTGACTGCTCTGATGAATCGTTTACCTGGGGAGTTCTCAGGGGGGGTCTTCCGCGCCGAGGAGCTTGGGCCAACACCACCTGCTCGTCTGCCACCACAAAGGCGGGCTTAAGCCTGTCTATACAGATTCTCTCCCAGCAACCCCCCAAGTCTAACACAAAACGTTTGTCTCGGGGTTCCAGCACTCTAAACGGGCCATCATAGGGTGGGCGTAATGGGGGCCAGTGGGCATTGTGCCTGACAAACACGAACGCCGCATCCTTCAAGGTTTTTGGCACAAAAGCACGGGGAAAACAGTGGTGGGCCGGGCCAGGTAGTGTCCCTGCGTCTGCACTATGCTGTGAATGCGGGGACAGATGGGTGTTCGGCGCTGGGTTATCTGGTAAAAATTCTTCGGGGAGCCGCAGCGGCTGAGAAAAACCCAGCTCTGCTGGGGAAGCCGCCAAATCTTCTTTCGGTGTGGATCGCAACCCTAATAGAACCCACGGCAACCGGTCCATCCAATTTGCATCCGTAAGTGAAGCCCTGAGCGCTGCTTTCAGTGACCTATGGAAATGCTCGCATAACCCATTGGCCTGTGGGTTGTACGCAGTCATGCGATGAATTGAGACGCCCAGGCTCCAGGCCTTCGTGGACCAGAGGTCGGAAACAAACTGATGGCCCCGATCGGACGTGATGTCTGAAGGGGTGCCAAAACGTGCCACCCATGTTGTCAAAAAAGCGCGTGCCACATCTGCGGACGCGGTGGAAGCTAGCAGGACTGCTTCTGGCCATCGTGTGGTGCGGTCCACCACTGTCAGGAGGTGCGTGAACCCCTGCAATGGTGGGAGGGGGCCCATGAGGTCCACGTGAATGTGGTCGAACCTCTTAGCTGGGATATGGAATGGCTCCAAGGGGGCCTTTGTGTGCCTGTGCACTTTGGCTCGTTGGCACCTGTTTGCGCAGGCTCGGCCAGACGAACTTCGCTCCCACGATTTTGACTGACGCGTGCACTCCTGGGTGTGCCAGGGAGTGAACGGACTCAAAAACGTGGCAGTGCCAAACACAAGGGACCACCGGGCGTGGGCGGCCTGTGGAGACGTCACAGACTGAGGGGGCCCCCCGTCTTGCAGTACCCTGCTCTCCAGCCTTAACCCTGTTGGTCCAGACTGGAGCGAGCACACGTCCGCATCGCCGATCTGCTCCGCGGCCATGGCCGTGTAATCTATCCCTACGTAGACTGGGGCCACTAATGTGTGCGAGAGACAGTCTGCCACCACGTTGAGTTTACCTACCACATGCTGAATGTTGGTCGTAAACTCCGAGATCGCGGCCAGCTGTCTCTGCTGCCGGCCCGACCATGGTTCCGAAACCTTGGCCATCGCGTACGTTAGCGGCTTGTGGTCCACGAACGCAGTGAAGGTGCGCCCTTCCAGCCAGAACTGGAAGTGGCGTATGGCCAGGTGGAGAGTCAGTAACTCTCTGTCAAACGTGCTGTATTTACTCTCACTGTTGCACAAAGACCTGCTAAAAAAGGCGAGCGGCTGCCAAGAACCAGCGACGCATTGCTCCACGGCGGCCCCTATGGCCACGTCCGAGGAGTCGGTCGTGAGCACTATCCGAGCCGCCGGGTCCGGGTACGCCAGTAGTGTGGCGTTTGCCAGGGCTGTTTTAACCTGAGAGAACGCCTGCTCCCACTCAGGAGTCCAGTCGACTCTGTCCACCAGTTTCCGTTTCTTGAGGGCGGCATACAATGGCTGCATGAGCTGGGCTGCGCAGGGGAGGAAACGGTTATAAAAGTTAACCATCCCCAAAAACTCCTGCAGCGCCTTGACTATCTGAGGCCAGGGAAAATTTGCCACTGCGCGCATCTTGTCCGGCAAGGGTATCGCTCCCTCCGGTGAGATGCGGTGTCCCAAAAAATCGATCCCCGTCACGCTGAACTGGCATTTTGCCGGGTTGATTATTAACCCGTGCTCCTCCAACCTCCGGAAAACCGTCCTGAGGTGGGTTATGTGTTCGTCCTCTGACGCGCTGGCCACCAGGATGTCATCCAGGTAGACGAACACAAACGGCAGATAGTGCAACACCGCATCCATCATGCGTTGGAATGTCTGTGCCGCGCCTTTTAACCCGAAAGGCATGTGTAAAAACTCAAACAGACCAAACGGGGTTATTACTGCTGTTTTAGGTATGTCCTCCGCGCTCACCGGGACCTGGTGGTAATCACGGACCAGGTCTATCTTAGAAAAAATACGTGCCCCGGCAAGGTGAACAGAAAAATCCTGAATATGGGGGATCAGGTAGCAGTCGTGCGCTGTGGCATTGTTTAATCTGCGGAAATCTCCACAAGGTTGCCACGATCCCTCAGCCTTAGGGACCATATGTAGTGGGGATGCCCATGGGCTGTTTGATCGTCTAATGATGTCCAGCCTTTCCAAGTTGGCAAACTCCTCGTGCACTATGGACAGTTTCGCTGTGTCCAGGCGCCGAGGTCGTGCGAAAATGGGTGGCCCGGTGGTAGTAATAAAGTGCTCCACCCCGTGTTTAGTGATGGCCGCCGAAAATGTCGGGACCGTGAGTGCTGGGAACTGGGTGAGCAGTGTGTGGAGCTAGCGTTGTTGGCCTGGTTCCTCGAGTTGTACAGGGGAGAGAATCAAAAGACATTGCATTAATCAGGCATCTGATAGCAACATCGACTAATAGTAGTGTTAGTAGTGTGCACATGGACGTGTGCACACAAAAAATCAGCACCTAAGATTGGGAAACTGCATGCCGCTATGACGAATGTCCACTGGTACGCACGGCCGTGCAGGGATACAGTCAGTATCCTCTCACCAAAAGTCTTAATGTCTGAGCCGTTTGCGGCCGTCAGCTCGGGCCGCTAGTTCCTGCTAGCCGGTTGGTGTAGGATGGCAGGATGAGGCTCTTTTGGGAGCCGGAGTCCACGAGGAACCGTCTCCCCGAGCGTGAGTCTGTCACATAGAGCAGCTTGCTTACTTCACTGGTGGTCGCAGCTGCTACTGACTGCCGGTCCTGGCGTTTCCCGAACGCTTGAATTGGCACGGCATTGGGGTGCGTCCTTTCCAAAATGGCGGTGGCAGGAGCAGAGCGTGTCTCTCTGGCGCTTCCTGGCCCCCGCTGCCACCACCATCGCTGGCTCCTCGCTTCCGCTGGCCGTCTTGCTGGCCATCTCACTGAGTGTCGGCGGTGGTGACAATATTAAGGCCGACTGTGGGTCCAGTTGTTCGGTTCTGCGAACCCGAACCCAGTTCATCACCGCGAGTGGTGCTCTGCTCGGCTGAATTTGGCACCATTGTTGTGATATTATGGCTCCCATGTCTGCTGTGGGGCATCCACCAGGCTGTGGTGGCTCTGTTGTGTCCTGTTGGGTCATTGACTCTTCATCCTGCATCTCAGCGGTGGCTCCTGGAGGCTGGTCCCGGTCGCGGATTTGGAAGATGACTGATGGCTCTGTTGTGCTTTGTTTGGTTGCGGACTCTTCATCCTGCAGCTCAGCGGCAGCTCCTGGAGGCTAACCCGTGTATAATGTGAGGGTCGGCCATCTTTAAGGCCTCTTGGCTCTTTGGCGCTCAGCCTTCCAGTAACAGACCCGACTGTATGCTTTGTGCATAGTGTTGTAATAAAATTGTTGTCCCTCACCTGGTGCTGGTTGAGGTCACGGTGATGTGTCGCTTTCATCGGTGATGGGACGCAAGCCGGGCTGTCCTCGGTCACTGGGATCCACTTTCTCCATGAACTCCCTCTCCTGCGGCTCTGCGGTGGCTGCCTGAATCTCATGCTAGGTGAGGATCAGAGGTGAGTCCGGTTTGTTCTCCCCCTCTCCTGGGAAGTCTGGTCGTGGCAATATGTTGCTGTCATCATTGGTAGAACCTGCATCGGGTTGTTGTGCCCTGGGGTTCCCAATTGATGCGGGCTCCCTCTTGTGCAGTTCTGGAGTGGCTCCCTGAGGCTCATGCTGGGGGAGGAACTGAGGTGAGTCCGGTCGCCGCTCTCTCTCCATGCTATCTTCACTCTCTGGCTAGCTTGTCATGGGTTAGCTCATCTTCTAAGGGCCCAAGGGCGCATGTGCTCGCTATGACTCGGAGCTCTACAGCACAACATTGAGTTGAATCACCCGCATGTTTTTCACTGTGGAGGAAGGCAATCCATCGGGCTATACCGTTCCTCACATCGCCCCAATATTTCTCCGTCAGAGTCATGCATTCGTCAAATGAGTCCACTTGACCTAGAGTACGGAGCACGCACCGTCCTTCTTCACCTAGACTGAGAACCAGTAGGGTCTTCAGCTTCTCGTCATTAGTGTCACTCAGGCCAACCTTGTCGACATAATTTTTAAACATGTCGAACCAGCGGTGCCACAGGACGGATGGCTCACTTGGGATCTCCAGAAACAGCTGTAAATACGCTTCCAGATGCACGTCCATCTTCAGGAAAAACATTGTATATTCCTCCAAAAGACCCATGGGAATGACGCACAGAGAATGGTGTTTGTTTGGAACACAAACTTTATTACAACTATGCACGAAGCATACAATCGGATCTGTTACCAGGAGGCTGAGCACCAAAGAGCCAAGAGACCTTAAGATGACCGGCCCTCACATTATATACACTCGGCGTGGTGACGTCACCAAGTGGCTGTGTCACCATGCCAATGCCAACCAAACCTGTGGTTCCTTACGCCACAACCTCCACCTTGCTAACCCTCGGAACTTCCTTGTTTGTTATCTTTCCTTCATCCATCCTCTTCTCTCGCTCATTTTCTTCATTCATCAGCTCCTCAAAGCATTTCTTCCACCTTCTCAACACACTCTCCTCACTTGTCAGTACATTACAATCGCTGTCCTTAATCAACCTAAACTGCTGCACATCTTTTCCAGCTCAGTCTCTCTGTCTAGCCAGTTGAGTCTTTTTCTCCTCTTAGTGTTCAGCCTCTCATACAACTCACTATACACCTCTTCCTTCTCCTTTGTTACCTCTCCCTTTGCCATCCACCTGGACTCCAAGTACTCCTGTCTACTTTCTTCATCTCCTTGACTATTTCTTTGCTAACATCTTCCTTCGAATACTTTACTGTATCTCCTCATTCCACCACTAAGTTTACTTGTCTTATTTTCTCTTTCCAGAGGATACACCACATACCTTTCTACCCATTTCCCTCAATACTTCAGCTGTACTTTCCAAGTCATCTAGTAATTATTCCCTACAACCCAGACTGTGTATCAACTCCATCCTGAACTCTGTGAAACCTTCCTTCTTCTGTAACTTTGCCCATTTATTCCATGGCTCTACCTTGACTCTCTTCCTCTTCTTGTCTTTCAAAGCTCAGACTACCATTTCATGCTGCCAACTACATTTTCTCCTGACATGACATTGCTGTCTTCTATCTCTTTCAGTTTTTTCCTTCTGAATAATATATAGTCCTCCTGTGTGCACCTTCCTCCACACTTCTAAGTTACCCTACACTCCTTTCTCTTCTTGAAATACACTACAGCAATCTAAGGGTATACAGGACCAGTACTTATATAGTGTTTTTTCTAGTCTCAGAGATCACTCAAAGCACTTAACTAGTAGGTACACTAGCCCTCTATTCTAAGGGTTGAACAGTGACAGATACCTAGGGACAATTTAGATTCACTAATTAGCTTAATATGCATGTCTTTGGATTGTCAGAGGAAACTGGAGCACCTGGAGTAAACCCACACAGCAAAGGAAGAACATGCAAGCTCCACAAAGAAAGGGTCCCACCACTGCCAGCCTTGCAAATTGAACCTTGAACCTTTTTGTTGTGAGGCAAGAGTGCTAACCACTGCATCACCCCACCTTCCACACAATGTTGCACAGGCATGTCAACTATGACAGCTTTGCAACACCCAGAGCCTTTAGGCACTCAGGGTGAATCTGATCAATCCTGAGGCCCTCCACTGAAGATTTTTTTTAACAACATCAACAACCTCCGTCCCAGTGATGTGTGAATCATCCCCCTCAACCTCAGGCTCTGCTTCCACTATGGAAGGTGTGTCAATGGAATTCAGGAGATCCTTAAGTATCCCCAGTTGAGGTCAGCAGCTCTCCATCCACACCCTACACTCTGTGGACATGGAACTGGTTTCCCCTTCTGAGTCACTTTGCCAGAATCTCTTCGAGGCTGACTGGAAGTCTTGTTCCATGGCCTCACCGTACTCCTCCCACAGCTGAGTTTTAACCTCGGCAACTGCCCGAGCTGCACTCTGCTTTTCCTACCAGTACAACTCAGCTGCTTGAGGAGTCCCACTAGCTCAATAGGACTCCTTCTTCAGCCTGATGGCCCCCCTTACCTCTGGCATTTACCATTTGATTCAGGGGTTGTCATCATGAGCAGGTGCTTCAACATTGGAAGTGGAGAACATGGCCCATTCTGACTCCATGATGCCATTCTCCCTTGGGATGTGGTCATTTTTTTTTATTTTTTATTTTTCTAGAGGTGGGAATTGAAGATCTCTTGGATAGGAGCCTCAGTCAGATGTTTCCAGCACACCCTCACTATATGTTTGGGTCTACTGGTTCTGAATATCTTCCCTTGCCATTTGTTCTAACTCACCACCAGGTTGTGATCATCTGACAGGACTGCACCTCTTTTTACACGAGTGTCCAAAACATATGGTTGCAGGTCTGATGACACAATAACAAAACTGATCATTGACCTGCAACCTAGGGTGGCTCAAGTACATTCATGATGTCTTCTTTTTCAATGATTAATTTACTGTTTTGCTTTTATCAGACAAAATAGGTAGGAGATGTTGTTTTTACCTTGACATGTGTTGAATGATGTCTGCTGTCTTCCACAGAAGTGTCATCTGACCACTGTGACATGTCGTTTAGGAAAAACAGCTGATAACCAATGGTGTCTTGGTGCCAAGTGCACATATGGACACCCTTATGCTTGAATATGGTGCTCATATTGGACAAGCTGTGATTAGCGCAGAAGTCCAACAACTGAAGGCCAGTTGAGTTGAGATCGGGCAGACCATTCCTCCCAATCACACCTTTCCAGGTTTCACTGTTATTTCCCACATGCATGTTGAAGTCTCTCACTAGGACAATGGAGTATCCAAGAGGCACACTTTCCAGAAAACCAGTCAGATACTCCAAAACTTTGAACCATCATTTGGCACATAGGCACAAATGACAGTCAGGATCGATTTCCCAACCAAAGATGCAAGGAAACAACTCTTTCATTCATGAGGAAAACCCCAACATGGAGGCACCAAGGTGGTGGTGGTGGGGGGCGGGGGGTATGAGAATACACACCCCTGCTTGCCACCTTTAACCCGGGACAACTCCAGAATAGGCCAAGCTTCAACCCCTCTCCAGGAGACTGGTTCCAGAACCTGAGGTATGTCGAGGAGAGTTATGCATATCCAGCCAGTATCTCTCAACCTCATGCACAAACTTGAGCTCCTTCCCTACCAGAGAGGTGACGTTCCACATCCAAAAAGCCAGTGTAGGAAGCCAGGGATCGGACGACCAAGGTCTCTGCCTTTGACTCCCACTCATTCCACATAGTACTGCATCCCCATGATCCCTCCAGCTGGTGGTGAGTACATTGGAGGCTGGATCCATGTGGCTCATTCAAGTTGAGCCTGTTTGGGTCCAATGGGCAGAAACCCAGCCAACAGGTACTTACCATCGAGCCCCTCCCCCAGGCCTGGCTTCAGGGTCCGGGTGCACTGAATCTTTAATTTGATATCAAGTCTGTTGGACTGCTCTCAGTCTGGTCCATCACTCTGGACCAATTTGTCTTGGGAGACCACTTCTGGCCAAAGAAAGCATACAGTATGTGTAGCATTTTGCCTTGGCTTTACATGTCAGACCTTGATATTGCACATCTTTAGCATCTTTGCATGGGAATGTTCACCATAAAAGATGAGAAAACCTTTAACAGTTTCCATATATTGTATTATTTAATTTGGGAATAGCTGATAAATAAGTTTGGCCACCAATTTTAATTATTTAGTAAGATTTACTATAAGTTGTATTTTGTGAAATATAGGGTGCAAAATTTGGAAAGGTCAATATGGTAGATATAGCTTCTACTGGAATAGGCATATTTGTTAATAAAAACCAGTCTTTGCTCATTCCGTTCTCGAATGCCGACTTTTTCTCCTTTTTTGCATGTTTGCTGCTCTTTCTACAGTGCATAAAGGTCATGTACTGCTAACATACGACCAAGGAACACTACTGGACATCACCAAGACAAGCAGTCATACAGAATTTACTGGCTTCTCATGGCTATTTCTGACATGAGATGGCCATTCTCAATGCCATCTCAGGTTCATATCATCTCTGATATTAATATACCATTGTCCATTATAGTCATCCAGTGAACTTTCAATTTTCATTCTTCTTGTTTCCTCTAGTTTAACTGCTTTAACTGTCCTAATTGCCTAATGTGTGTTATTAGTATCCATTAGTATTAGTCTTAATATCAAGGTGTGTTTAAGGGTCCTAATTGCCTAATGTGTGTTATTAGTATGTGTTATTAGTATTCATTAGTATTAGGTGTGTTATTACCTTATTAGTATTGATGTGCATCTATTACCTTGGCATTTGTTTGGAGAGCAGAGTAAGAATTTCATTGCTCAGGAAATGTTACGTTTCCTAACTGTGCACAGGGTAGTAAAGCCTTTGAATCTTGAATGAATAACCATTTTATTTTCTGTGCAAACTATATTGTCCTCTATGTTTTAAAAGGATGACAAAGATTTGGAGCTTGTTCCAGTGTGGAAAGATCAGCTAAGAAACATGTTGCTGACATAATGAGCTTAGGACATATAGAGCAATACATCAGTGTCAGGGTGCAGCCTTCAAATATTGAGAAAGGACTTCAGCATGCTCCTTTTTTGCCATCATCTCATATTCATGCCCATCAGCTTTTAAAATCCAATAAATATTGAGTGGAAGACAGGCAGATAGAAACTAATTCCTTTTAGATTGATGACTGTTTCCTATCAGCAAAATGTTAACAGACTTGCAAAGCATTTGAGCATAAAGATTCAGTTAGAGGTGCTGTAGCATATGTAGAGGTTTGTCCTGATCTTAATGGAAAAAAAAATGACAAAAAAGGAAACTGAACTTTTAACGTCAGATCCTTCCAACACTAGAGTAAGATGGGGCAAAAAGTTACACGAGGCAGGTTGCTACATCCCCTCCTGTCAGGGTTGCGCATGCATGACCTTTATAATTTTAGACTCGGTGTGTGTCCAGTACACCCTGTACTTTCCCACATGCATATGGATCTTTATACAGGAGAGAGGACAGATAAATGAATTAAGAGCCTATGAGTAGTTGAGTGAAATTCTATTGTCTTCTTCATAGCAGTTGTCAGACTGCAGTGATGTCGGCACAATGTTTTACTGTGAAGCTAGGCTTGTCGGCCACATGGACACGTGCCTATTTTCACGCTAAGGAGTACCGGGTTCTTTCCTGGTGGTGTCAAGACTAAATGTTGATGATGGGGCAAGTTGCTGCAGAGAGACCAGGGGCACATTGTTACAGTGTAACTGCTATATGGCATTGTAGATTGCTGTCAAGATAATATGGTGTAATTCTATAAGAAAAGCTCATAAACATTTTAGGTATGATCAAATGAACAACTTGTTTACAGAAATAATCATCACAATACATGCTTAACATTTGATTTTGTTAGATATAGCTATTCTCAATAAGGTATGGTTTTGGACTGATACCTTGCATTCACCTTTTATTTCACATCCAAGCCATGGTCCCAAAGTATGTGTTTTGTTTACAGTTTGAATAAAAACTACAGAAAGAAGTACTTTGTCTTGTGAAGTGATCAAGTTCCCACCCACTGTAACAACTTTCATCAGCAGTGGGGTAAAAAGATACACAACCATATTTAGATTCCTTTTTCCCCTACAAGCATGTGATATAATGCAAGATTAAATCATATACACGAGGACATGTCAAATAGCATATGGATGATATTTGTGTGAAATAAAACTACAGTTACCACTTTTAAGTGACATTTGTACAAAAAAAAAAAAAAAATAGGTTGTGCCCCAGCTTAACCAAGTCACCAACAAACAGACACTTGTAACATGGTAACAAATGATAATACAAGTTATATTTAACTACAGTTACTGTCCACATGCTCAGTTTTTCATGCACTGCAACATATACTTCCTTTGTAACATCTCCTTTGAAAGCCCCGTGTCAATACATTCAGCCTCTGAGTGTGGCAAGGCCCCCAAAGACAGAGTAAGCATAATGGGCACACAGTCAGTCCTTATCAGGCCAGCGCAGACTCAAGATCCACCATGTTTCCTGACTGTAATGACAACCTGTTTGTTTCCACGTGGGCCTTTTACGCCAGCTTAAGCCTCCCTCTTCGACTCAGCGGTGTTATGCTTAGTTTCGAGTCCGGCAGGAAGACGACAGTCTGCCTCTATGCTCGGAGACTATTTACACACATCTGTGAGGTAATGGGATTGAGATTCTGGCTGCAAATTAAAATTTCTTCTTAGTAAAAGGGAAGAAGCAGCCCAGTAGGAATAGCTATTGCTAAGACTTGACATTGCTTGTTGAATTCTCCCTGATTATGAAACCATGAAGTGTTTTGTAAGGACATGCATTCATTCATTCAATTTCTCTTTCTCTCTTTCGTAGCCAAAGTCCTTCCATCAGTGTCCAGTTGTGACAAAGGTTCCTATGAGATGATGATCAGCATATCCTGCTTAACCCTGTTCCATGAAGACATGGCAGCGCTGGGCCAACACTTGTGGTGTAGCTGGCCTGACACATTGAAGTGAGTTCACCTCCAGGGATGTGTGAAAAGGGCAAACACTGGGGAATAAACAGACCAAAGATCTCACATGAAATTTTAAGCAGTATTATTCAAGATTGTTACCATTAAGCCCAGTCATAGTCATAGAATCAAAATATTGTTATTTCTGTATGCATTAAGCTACAGCCTTCCTATGTGGAAGATCTAACGCAAAGAGTAAGGATTTATATATAGTATGTACAGCGGGGAAAGTAAGTATTGATTATATACAGTATATTACATACAAAGAAATCACGGCAACTGTGTTCACAAAACAAGTTATATTTAATAAAGTGGAATGACACAGGGAATAAGTATTGAACACATGAAGAAAAAGAGGTACAAAAAAACAGCTGAAATCCATCAGAATTTAGGAAGTCATCCCATCCCCCATCAGTGCAAATTAATTTCAGCTGGTTATGTCCTGACTGATAGCCTTTAAAAAGGTCTGTGAATATCAGATTGTCACACCACAAAGAACTCATGATGGGTAAAAGCAAAGAGCTCTCTCTAGTCTAGACCTTTGCAACCTTATTGTTGCAAAACATAATAATGGCATTGGTTACAGGTGCATTTCTAATCTGCTTAATGTTCCAGTGAGCACTGTTGGAGCCATCATTCATCCTTAATAGTAACCAGTTGTCATCTGCCAAGATGCTGAAGATGAAATGAGAGTGGACATTTCAGCAAAACAATGATCCCAAACACACAACCAAGGAGACTCTCAAATGGCTCTACAGAAGGAAAATAAAGCTGCTAGAATGGCCCAGTCAGTCATCTGACCTGAATCCAACTGAAAATCTATGGAATGAACTGAAGATCACAGTTCATAGAAGACACCCACGGAACCGTTAAGATTTGAAGACAGTTTGTGTGGATGAATGGGCTAAAATCACTCCTGAGCAATGCCTGCACCTAGTTTCTCCATACAGGAGGTGTCTGGAAGCTGTTATTACCAACAAGGGCTTTTCTACGAAATATGAAATGAATTTCACCAAGCGTGTCCAATACTTATTCCCTGTGTCATCCGACTTTATTAAATATAACTTGTTTTGTGAACACAATTGCCTTGATTTCTTTGTATGTATGGACTTCTTGGGTTGTCACTTATATCTGGTGAAAATGTCAGGTCAATGGCTCCATCAGAAATATGTTTAATGAGAAAAGTGTTGACATTGTAGAGGGTGCAAGGGAAGGATGTGGAGGTGAGGCACGAGCGTAGGTCGACACAGATTCTTTATTGACCCTCTAACATAAATACAGCCGGTGCACCCCAGCGTTGTCTGCTGGGGCCGAGTGTCTGGTAGGAGAGCCTCTCAACTCTCTCTGCATTCTGCTTATATAGCTTTAATGGTATGCATAAAGAGCTGTGCTAGTGCATTATGCTTGTGTGTGACACATTAACACAACACTTGCTACCTTCCTGACCATACATTCACCCCCCTGCCCTCATTGTCTGTCAAGTTACTCCTTGGCGGGCTACCCCCTTCAGCCCATTGTTCCGCCCCTCTTCCTGCTTCTGGGTGTGAGAGGAATGTCCACCCACTGTGGACATTCCACAGTGGGTGGACTTTTTAATCTGAGTAAGTTTTGGAGTGTTTTGAATTCAGCCCTCTGTAGGTTGTAGGTTGATAATTTTCATTTCCATCAAAAGACGTGGCATCTTTTCATTCCTAACACATTATCCAGTCCATATCAGTGTAGATATCCAGCTTATTTTTTCCCATTAAAATCTGATGTGTTTTCAAAGTGTTCCTTTTATTTTTTTGAGCAGTATATATATATATATATATATATATATATATATATATATATATATATATATATATATATATACTGTATATATATATATATATATATATATATATATATATATATATATATATATATATATACTGCTATATATATATATATATATATATATATATATATAGAATATATATATATATTCTATATATATATATTCTATATATATATTCTATATATATATACTATATATATATATATATATATATAGAAATGATATATATACAGTATATACAGTATATATATATATATATACACAGTATATATATATATATATACACAGTATATATATATATATATATATATATATATATATATATATATATATATATATATATATATATATATATATATATATATATATATATATATATATATATATTATCAATCAGCAGTGGCGTGCACAGACATTTCGGGGGGCAGGTGCCTAACCAAATTAAAGGGCACTCTTAAATACTGCAAAAGGTAAAGTAAGTGGGATTCTGCCACTTAAGATTGGTTTATGCCAGCTCAACCAGTGTCCTTGATGTTGGACAGAGATGGCTGAGAAGAGTGTGTACGGTAGGTCATTGAGGTTAATGGAGTATATTAATATTATGCACCATGGATCTCAGATGGGAGCGTAGCGGTGGTGGTGGCGTTCCAGAAAACCCCCAAACAATAGGAAACATTTTGGGGAATGGATACAAAATTAACTTGAGGTGACTGACCAAAAAGTGAGAATTGAGAACTGAAACCTTGGTCAGAACTTCGACCAAGTATGACTGAATAGTGAAAATGTTTGCTGCAGAAATGAAGAGTGAGGCAATTCTTGTGGATAAGCACAAAGTTAGGAGCCAGCAATAGGAACAAAACGCATGATCCATTACTAGAGACATCAAGTCTCTTTTTCACACTAACAAAGCCTTTAATGTACCTCTGTGAAACACGAAGAAGATAGCAGCCAATGTGTTCTTACTGCCATCTACTGACATGGAAGAACCACTACACTACAGGCACGAATGCACAATAACAGCAAGTCATTTGCAATAATAAAATGAAATTAGACAATTTCTTGCAGACCCTAAACATTCTCTCACAGACCACCTAGGATCTGAGGACCACAGGTTGAAAAACAAGGGTCTAGGTAAAAACAAAACTTATCATTGAGAAGGTGAAAAATACCTACTCCACCCTTTAAATGTGAACTAGAGTCTGGGGCCTCTAACAGGGTTCTGTTATCTTTGGGTGGCAAATGATGCTTGCAGGACAGGTGCCAAAGTTCCTTTGTGCGTAATGGTTAAGTTCCAAGCAAAATATGAAAAGGCAATACATGATGCTGCAGGGTGAGATCATGTTGCATTATCAGTTGAGTTCCAAGGCATCTAAAAATAACTTTAAATTCTAGGAAAATATTAGAAAAGAAATGATGACCTTAAGTGACTCATCTAAATGGCACATAAGACGGAGGCATTAAACAGGTTTAATGGGTTTAATAAATGTATTAGAAGCATACAATTTCTCTTTTGTATATATATACAATGCCTACAATAAGAGGTTTTTTTTTTTTCACAAACAGGCCAGGTGGAGGGAAAAGTTGTACATAATACTCCATTTTGGCTCAAAAACATCAGCTTAAGATGAACAGATATGTTACCTGTTTTAGAATGATCCAGACACAACACAGCACTGAGTCCACTCAGGGCTGTCTGCTCGTGTCGTGGAAGGCCAAAACCCTGCAGGTTTTTTTTTTCCTTAACAGCCCACAGGTGTTTACACTGATCAGCAATCAGTGGGAAGCAATTCAATAAAATTACCAGTTGAAGAGAGTCGTCCAAAAGAAAACCTGCGGGGTCTTAAATGGTAATCACTTATGTAGTGCATTTTACTCCTCTCTGGATGACCAAAGCACTTTACAGATCCTGCTATCCACCCGCTGACACACAGCCATACACAGGCGCCGGCCTGACCCACCAGGAGCAACTGGGGGTTCAGTGTCTTGCACAAGGACACTTGACATGCGGACTGCAGACAGAGCGGGAATCGAACCCCTGACCCTCTGACCAGTAGTCAGCCACACTACACCTGCCACCATGGTGGCTCCTCTTAGCCCTCCATGGCACATTATTGTTCGGATCTAAGTGAAATCTGTGGAGTGACCTGAAGGGGGCTGTGCACATGAGATGGCATCATAATCTCCTTGCTTTGGAGAGCTTTGACAGAGAAGGGTGGATAAGGATGGATTAGTTCAGAATTGCCATGCTAATATGCTCTGACCTAAAAAGTCTGAATGATGTCAAATAATTAATAGTCTTTCAGAAAGTATTTGATTGAGGGGGCATTCGAAGTAGTCGGTCACAAATTTATAAGAAATCCTGTCCAAAAACTGATGACTTTTTGACCCCTTTCCCTAAGTCAGCAGACCTGCAGGGTCTTGGCCTTCCACGGCACATGAACTGGACGCCCCTGCTCCAGATCCACAAAGACACAGTTCAGTGTCTTCTGACCTTCTCTAAACTTCTTCATCAGCACGTTTTAGGAAAAAAATGCATCGGTAGTACTCTTTCTTGGCATGAAACTGATTGTCACCCCTCCTCTTAACCTGGTCTCATCAACTCTTTCCCACATCTTCACAGTGTGGCTGATCAACTTTATGCCTCTGTAGTTACTACAGCTCTGAGCATCACCTTTGTTCTTGAAAACTGGGACCAAAACACTTCTTCTCCGCTCCTCTGGCGTTCTCTCACTCTCTCAATCAACTCTTGCCAGTGAGCCTATAAATATTCATTGCAAGACACATAAACATATGCATTTGTGAGATATCTTGCCAGGTATTTGGCTCGCATTAAGACCTAACTGTATTTTTTTTTCAATTTATGGTAGCTAAACTGCAGCACTACTGAAACTAAAATATTAGAATACTGTGGGAATTAAAAAAAAAATAATTCAATGATAAACTTTCATATTTTCTCTGTCACACAAAGTGAACCATTTCAAGCTTTGTCGTTTTAAATTTTGATTATGTCTTAACTCTTTAAAATAAACTACCGAATCACAATATCAAGTTTTTTGGAGATGCATTATTACTTCAACTTTACTGAAAAACTCAAAATTGATTTAAATTTGTCCGTCTTCACCTATATCCATAGCCCAGTAGATATACAGTATAGTCACTTTTACTGTATGAAATAATGTTCTTAACCTAAAATCAAGCTTAGTTATACCAGACAAAAGCATCCTCTTATCAGTGTTGAACATGTAAAGGATGCTGTAAGATGTTCTTTAATGACTTTTGGGGAACTTTCCCATCACTTGCTCACTTGACGTCCAGAGATGTACTGTAGTTGAGTCCAGTGGTCATCTGGAGCTGAATCGGTCCTGCTATGGTGCAATGCCTGATGGTGCTACCCTGTTGGTATGCATGTCCAGTTCTACCCTCCACCACCCAACAGTTATATTTAGCTCTGTTAAGCTCACTGGCAATACTAGACCTTGCAGATGGCTTTTTTTCCCCCCACCCTACAATCAGGAATCCCAAACCCCTTCTGGTCCCACTCTGAAAGAACATTTCGCAGACATGAGGCAAAGAAACTTGGTTCTTACACTTCTTTTACAATAACATGGGCATTTTTGTTTGAAATGAATTTAATTTTTAAACATTTCACAACTGAGATGGCCTGTTTCCCTCTTGTGAGTGTATTATATCGATATGCCTGTGTGTTGTTGCTCCTTGCAGGACCTACGAGGAGCTAACAAACTGCACCTACCAGGAGGCCTTGAAGATGGACTGCTTTTGGCCAAATCAAGTCGTTGACCATTTCTTCATGGAAATCCATCAAATCTACTTCCACGACTGTGCTTTGACCGGCCGCCTCCCCCACGAACCTCCAATGAGCATCCTTGTACCTTTCATTGCAGTGCCAGTAATGATCACCCTGCTCATGACAGCCCTAGTGGTGTGGAGGAGTAAACACACAGAGGGAGTACTTTAGAGAGGGCCGGATCTTCTGTCGCTGACAAATTATCATCCAGACATCCATTATCCTGAATATAACTGTAAGCTGCAGTGGAACTATTCAATTCAAAACTTTACTTGTCCCCAGAGGGCAGTTCAACCACTGCATGTTATGAAAAATGTTTCAGCAGCTCAGACTGGTGTCCAAACGCTCTATTTGGTATGAAAATAGAATTTGTCTGTGCAGTGATGTGAAATGAGACTGTCAAAAAAATAAAATTCTCTCTGAGATTCAGGGGATTTTTAACACCATGCATGTTCATTACCATCTGTTCTCGTGGCCTGGAACAATTTGTAAACTCATAAATAAAGAAACAGGAGGAGACTCAGAGAGGCAGCGTTGACTTGGATGAGTGATTAGCTGAGAAGAGGTGAAGAAAAGGGGTAAGGAGAGCAGAAAATGGAACAAACAGGAGAGAAGAAGCTGTATGAAGGATCAAAATTGACAATTGAAAAAAAAAATATAAATCTTTAAATGAATTAGTATAATCTAAATGTACAAAAAACAAGTTAAATGTTCGTAGTTTTCAAAACAAGAAAAATCTGTCTGTTTGTTCTGATTTACTTTTGCTTTCTGAAAGATAAATTTGCTGTCACAACCCACCTTTCTTTAATATCTATCCCTTTTTCTGCATCTTTACCTAACGATGGAAATGATGGCTTTATCATTCAAATGGAACATACAGTGGTGTGAAAAAATGTTTGCCCCCTTCCTGATTTCTCATTTTTTTGTATGTTTGTCACACTTAAATGTTTCAGATCATCAAACAAATTTAAATATGAGACAAAGATAACACAAGTAAACACAAAATGCAGTTTTTAAATGAAGGTGTTTATGATTAAGGGGAAAAAAAAAATCCAAACTTAACTGACCTTGTGTGAAAAAGTGATTGCCTCCCTGTTAAAACATAAAGTAACTGTGGTTTATCACATCTTTGAAAGCTGAGTTCAATTTTCTAGCCATTTCTTAAGCTTTGGGACTCCAGCAAACCACAGTGAGAGCCATTATCTACAAATGGCAAAAACATGGAACAGTGGTGAACCTTCCCAGGAGTGGCCGACTGACCAAAATTATCCCAAGAGCACAGCAACGACTCATCCAAGAGGTCACAAAAGACCCCACAACAACATCCAAAGAACTGCAGACCTCACTTGCTTCAGTTAAGATCAGTGTTCATAACTCCACCATAAGAAAGAGACTGGGCAAAAATGGCCTGCATGGCAGAGTTCCAAGACGAAAACCACTGCTGAGCAAAAAGAACATAAAGGGTTGTCTCAGTTTTGCCAGAAAACATCTTGATGATCCCCAAGACTTTTAGGAAAACACTCTGTGGACTGATGAGACAAAAGTTGAACTTTTTGGAAGGTGTGTGTCCCATTACATCCGGCGTAAAAGTAACACAGCATTTCAGAAAAGGAACATCATGCCAACAATAAAATATGGTGGTGGTAGTGTGATGGGCTGGTGCTGTTTTGCTCCTTTAGGACCTGGAAGACTTGCTGTGGTAAATGGAACCATGAATTCTGCTGTCTACTAAAAAATCCTGAAGGAGAATATCCGGCCATCTGTTCATGACCTCAAGCTGAAGCACACTTGGGTTCTGCAGCAGGACAATGATTGAAAACAAACCAGCAAGTCCACCTCTGAATGGCTTAAGAAAAATAAAATGAAGACTTTGGAGTGGCCTAATCAAAGTCCTGACCTGAATCTGATTGAGATGCTGTGGCATGACCTTAAAAAGGCGGTTCATGCTCGAAAACCCTCCAATTTGGCTGAATTACAACAATTCTGCAAAGATGAGTGGGCCAGAATTCCTCCACAGCGCTGTAGAAGACTCATTGCCAGTTGTCTCAAATGCTTGATTGCAGCTGTTGCTGCTAAGGGTGGCCCAACCAGCTATTTAGGTTTAGGGGGCAATCACTTTTTCACACAGGGCCATGTAGGTTTAATTTTTTTCCCCTTTATCATAAACACCTTCATTTAAAAGCTGCAGTTTGTGTTTACTTGTGTTATCTTTGTCTCATATTTAAATTTGTTTGATGATCTGAAACATTTAAGTGTGACAAACATACAAAAAATGAGAAATCAGGAAGGGGGCAAACACCTTTTCACACCACTGAATGGTGAAAATGTCACTTTGGTGGTGCTTTTGTGGTTGTATCTGGGTATCTGGAGTAGACAACCAATGGAAAAAAAACTGAAGAAAATCCACAACCCTGTCTCTTTGATAAGGCCAGCCTTTATGTCAGTACTGCTCTCTAAATGAGGGGTTTTCACTTTGCTGCAGTGTCTCCCAGCGTCAGTCCACCCATTGTAACAGTGCTGGGAGGATCCGCATGAACATCAAAACTCATTACATTACCCATTACAAAGTCTGCTTTCTCATTTTTACAGTGACTATGGGGGTCACATTAAGTCAACATGCATCATATTTAAACTGACACCAACTTTTAGATTCAAATAGCTTCATTTAATGGGCAGTTTGTGGATAAATTTGTCCATAGTCGAAAATAACATTTAAGACAGTGTGTGGACTCTAGTCTAGTACATCACTTGACGTCAGGGCTCCATCTAGTGTTCACTTTCGCCTATACAGTCACAAAGGCCAATTTTGAAAGGCTTTAAAAAGCATTTAACAGCTTTACCAACGCACAGCAGATTTACAAGAAAAAATAAGCCCAGCATATTCTTGGGTTTTAATGATGCATGTATCCGGTTTGTGGTGCACCAGCAGCAGTGAGGGTTCTGCTCTCCTGGCAGTTCAGAAGATGTCTGGTGGATCTTTTGAGTCGTTTTTAATGTTCCTCTGAACTGCTCATACAATAACTTGGTGTTACTTCCCTTGTACGCTAGCAGGGTTTGCATGCCAGCCAGCAGAAATAGTTCACAATCACTGTGACTTCGGTGTTGGAGGAAGACACCTTCATGGCAGCCAGCAACCTGGAGTAGGAAAAAAAAAAAGACAAATTGTTTAAAACCGAGCCTCTTCTGCTCATGAAGAACAAGGTCAAATCCATTCAATAGACCAGTGTTTTTCCATCCAAGGTTCCCTGGAAAGTTAAGGTTTCCATGGGAAATTTTCTAATTTCACTTTCTAATTGGTTCAAACAAATTGGAAATAATTCTCTGTTGTTGTGCATGGGTGCGTGGGTGCCTGCAGAACTCATGTACAGAACAATAAATTATAGGCAATTTTTTCCAGACCAATTAGGAAGTGGAATTTGACAATTTCCCTTGGAAACCTGAATGTTTTTGGGGAACCCCAGTTGAAAAACACTGTAATAGACAGAGAGCACAACTGTGTGTAAGTCCTCCCAAATTTTAATAGTAATAAATACCATACCATGCTTTTTTTCCTCATCCATGTAAAAGTTACAGCTCAGCACTTCTCCCCTCTGTATTGTTCTTGCTGAGCTATTCTGTTCTGTCACTGGCAGGGGAATTAATGGTGGCTATATTACCAAAGCAGCCTTCAACAGTTAAGCTTAGTCAAGCAATGTTTGGCTTTTCTGATTAATGAGAAAGATCGTGACATCCTTCAAAGACGAGTTTCAGCAATGATAAATGAATTTGAGGGAAGATTATAGGAGTTCAAGGTGCAAGAGCTCAAGGCCAGGAGTTAAAGATTACACCTGTGGGTGAGTTGGAGGTTAATATCTCACTTGTTCCTGATGTCAGTGGAGAGGCGTTCAGCCTCAGCAGGATCCTTTTTCTTCAGTTTCTGATAGGTGGAGAAGGTCTGCACCATGCCGATATACCCACTCAAAGGCATTGTTCTTTTTATCTGCATCTTCTCAATCCTGGACACATTCAGATACATATTAGTGACTGCTGTTTAATACAAGTAAAGTGGTCGTCTAGAGATGCCCATGAACACTCACAACTCTTTGTCTGGGTAAGGGCAGGAGTCAAACATGTCCTGGTAGATCTTCCTAGAACATGTTCCTATGTGGGGGTCTCGGAACGGAAGCAGGACATCATAAAACTAATGAAAAATAGATAAAAGAATTGTCACATGCAGATGTCACAACTGCTATCAAAAGTTATTAAGAGTTGAAAGAGACCTCTTTGCAGATATCATTGAGACAGCTGGAGACGTCTCCATACGCAAGCTCCATGTCCATAGTATAACTCAGCAGAGCCAGGCAGCCTCCTGGTTTCAGCACCCTATCAGCCTCCTTGAGGAACCGGGGACGATCGAACCAGTGGGCTGCAGTCATGGAAGTCAAAAGGTCCACCTTTTCAGAAGCAAATGGGAGCTCCTCTGCAGGACACTGCCTATGATAAGTGGTACATGGTCGAAGTAAGGAAGACAAAAGAGACGTAAAGCTAATGGAAATACTATACTGAAGACAAATTAATGGAAAACAATAATTATCATATTTTTATAGGTACTTGCATAATTGACCTAGAAATCTGGTCTGTTACTCATGGGTCCCTGTGTGCCGGTGATCTTTATTACTAGACCTTTGCCAAAGAGGTTACACAATCAGCAGTGTTTGTCTGTTGCGTTGCTTGCAAAGTTATTAAAACTACTGAACTGATTTTTCCCCTCATTTAGTGGAGTAGGGTGTGGCTCAAGAAAAAATCCATCAGATTTTGGTTGTGTTCTCAATAAAAATTTGCTTCCAGGGTTTGACTTCCAGTTTTGATGGCCACCAGCAGAGGAGACTGACAACAGAGACCTTCTTTGGGTGACCATATGAACAACGTCCTCCCTATTGATGTCATAGAGGAAGGGCAGTCCGACCGGACTGTTACCATCGATGACAGGGAGCCACGGACTCCCACAGATGATGACATTTCCCTCACAGCCTCTGGTGCCTTCTCCGAAGGTGAAGCAGAGGAGGAGGTTCAGGAGGAAGGCTGGAGCCGCTAAAGCTGTTTGATGCCGTCGATACCCCAGCGGAGGTGGACAGCGACACAGTGTTGGACCCAGCCAGTGTGCAATAAACGATAGTAAAATAATCTAAAACAATCTCTTGCAATGGGATATATGGCCATGTGTTGGTAGACAATCAGGCTGCAATCATGGATGTCTAGTGGGGTAAACAGACAGAAAATTTCCTGACCACCATTGGTCAGGTAAGCTAGTAGTCCAGTCTGCAGGGGTATGCTGACCACTGGGGTGCTGAGTTATGGTCCCACTGACTCTTGCTGCTGCACTAACTACACAGATGATACAGTTTCCCAGGCCATGAGGCAAAAGACCAGAATGGCATGAGATACTGTATATTATCAGCTGTGATTTGTCTACAGAGCAACACACAAAAGAACCTCTGAGCTCACTCCATCGCTGCACTGCCAGGAGGTGGGTTTGGATGCTTGCAGAGCTACTGTCTTCTGGATGCACACTTCATGGAAAATATGACCAAATAATTTTTTGAGCCTTTGGACACTTTTATTATGATAATTAATTTGTAGTAACAATGTTGATATGTCAGACAATATGAAAAAGCATGCCACAGAGCCCTAAGCAAGAACACATCCCAATGGTGTGGATGGTTATGGATATAAACAGGGATGTCAGACTGGGAATAATGGGGTCCACAAAAGCTTGAACTGTTTAATTCACATTAGGTTTTTATGTGGGGAGGGGCTCTATTCAGGGCCCAAAATTTGGTACTCTGTCCCCACATACAATTAGATCAACACTTATTTAAATCAGAAACTAAAGGTTTTTCGATCTACAAGTGCATCTCAATAAATTAGAATGTCATCAAAAAGTTGATTTATTTCAGTAATTCAATAAAAAAAATGAAACTCACATATTATATAGATTCATTACACAAAGAGTGAAAAATTTCAAGGGTTTGTGTCTTTTAATTTTGATGGTTATGGTTTACAGCTCATGAAAACAACAGATTCAGTTTTTCAAAAAATTAGAACATTACTTAAAATTAATTTAAAAAAATGATTTTTTAATAGAAATATTTGCTGATTGAAAAGTATGTCCATGTACACACTCAATACATGGCCGGGGCCCCTTTTGCATGAATTACTGCATCAGTGCAGCAGTGGGCTATCGTAATTACAACAACACACCGTTGGTAGGGTAAAACTCACCTGTCTCATGACAGTCTAATCTCAGCTCACGTTCCCGATTAGTGAGTGAACAATCCAACACTCGGTGAAGCCAACTTTGAAGGAAGAAAAAGCAAGATTGCTATGAATGCTTGGCTGCCACAAGCCACTTATCCCTGTGGTAATTTTTCTGACACCTCCTGCTAAAAACACAAAACGTCAGCAGGATCGTGAGGCTGCTTTCACTGGCTGTATTCACACTGACAATCAAGATCAAGTGAGCTTTTGCCCTTCTGCTCCACAGGAGGTTTCTGCCAATTCAAAAAATGAGTTTCATTTTTTGAATTAACAGAAATTCCGATTCCTTCCCTCATTCTGGCCAACATATGGTCACTAGACAACAAAGTAAACCATGTACAGCTCCTGAGAACTGCGCAACGTGACGTGCACGGAACTGCTGGGTTTTTATCTTTACGGAAACATGGTTAAATGACAATATACCAGACTCTGCCATTCAGTTAGCAGGGCTAACATGCTATCGTAGCAACAGAGTGTTCACGGAAGGAGGGAAAACACAAAGCGGCAGGGTCTGTGTCTACATCAGTGACGCTTGGTCCAGTGATGCAACTGTTGCACACAAACACTGTTCTCCATTGGTGGAGGTAATGATCATTTAGTGCCGACCCTTTAACATTCTGAGAGAATTTGTATCTGTCCTACTAGCCGCTGTGTATGCCCCGCCCACTGGCATCAGCGAGAGAAGTAAAGCACTAAAAGAAAAGGACACCAGTGTGATACAAACAGCGTATCCAGACGGATTCCTCATCACAGCAGGAGACTTCAACCATGTAGATTTAAAGACCCTCCTACCAAATCTACACCAACACGTAGACATCCCAACAAGAGGAGACAATTTGCTGGACCTGGTGTACACAACTTACAGGAAAGCATACAGAGCCTCCCCCCTTCCCCATCTAGGTCTCTGATCACATCACCATCTTGTTAAGGCTGGCATACAAACCCAGAGTGAAAACAATCAGACCAACAAAAAAGCAGGTACGTGTGTGGCCAGAGGAGGCCTCTGATGCTCTGAAAGACTTCTTCAGCACTACAGACTGGGACACTTTGAAGCATGCAGCCACTCACAATGGACACACAAATCTAGAGGAGTACACTGAGGTTGTTGTAGCATACATAGCTAAATGCATTGATGATGTCACTCACTGCAAAACAATCACTGTTCATGCCATCAGAAGCCATGGATAACAGCAGAGGTCCACAGGCTCCTGAGGGCTTGAGATGCAGCCTTCAGGACCAGCAACACTGCAGGACTAACAACAGCTAGGGCCAACCTGTCCCATGGCATCAAGGAGGCAAAACGACAGTAGAGCAAGAAAATATCCGTCCACTTCAGCAACACCAGAGATGCACGTTCTCTCTGGCGTGGCATACAGACCCTCACCAACTACAAACCTCCACCTCAGACCTGTGCAAGTAACATCATATTGCTTAACAACCTTAATGGCTTCTTCAGCCACTTTGAAGCACAAAACAGCACATCAGCACAGAAGACCACTCCTCCTCCAGACAAGCAGGCCATAAGTCTGGATCCAGCTAGTGTGAAGAGAACCCTCTGCAGGATCAACCCACGCAAGGCAGCTGGTCCAGACAACATACTGGGTCGCGTTCTGAAGGACTGTGCAGAGGAGCTCAAGAATGTCCTGGCCGACATCTTCAACATCTCCCTGAGTCAAGCTGTTGTCCCCATATGTTTCAAAACTGCCACCATAATACCAGTCCCAAAGAAGCCCGTCCCATCCAGCTACATTGATTACTGGCCCGTAGCACTGACCCCCATCATAATGAAGTGCTTCAAGCGGCTGGTCATGCAGAACATCAAGTCCATCCTCCCTCCCTCCTGTCACATGACCGAGCGGACGAGGCACCAGAGAAAGAGCGGAGGCTTCCAAACACTTTGCAATCAGCAATGTTTCAGTTTATTCCAAATAATCTTCACAGGCAATCACTCCATAGCACATCTGACACCCCACCGTAACCAAATGAAAACACCTGTTAATATACACAGTGAAATAATTCGCCTAATTGGCGCATACCAAAACCCTAGGTAAGACAATAAGCATTTTCATATTTTTCCACATACCCAATAATATCTAAAAGATCATAAATTTATAAATACATTTCTCAGAATATTTACAGAATAAATAGAGCCATAAATACACCATAAACAATACAATAAATACTTCAATCCCCTATTTACATATTAAATTCCCCTCTACTCGTCGTCGGCGGCGGCCTCCGTCGGTCTATGATGACCATGGAAGAGAATCCTGAACGTCTACTCTGCTGGAACAGCACCGCCTGTGGCTGAACAGGCCGATGCGCACCGGTGTTCTACCTTCCAGCGTTGGGCGTTGGTAGGATTCAAGCCTGGGCAGGAAGATATGGAGGACAAGATGTTACCCATGCAGCATGTCCCCCCCTCTCCACGTCACTGATGAATCCAAAGGAACAGCAGGGCTGCTATAGTTTGGCACCAGCGCCGTCGCAGGAGCTGCCAGAACGATGTTGAGCACAACAGAGAACTGCCTTAGGGGCTCCGACTCCGGATTTTTCCTCAAGGTTGACTCCTGAAGCCTTTCCCGTGACCGGGTGTGCCGCAAGGCAGCGGAGGTTTGAAATCAGGGTTTACCTTCCCCTAGATGGGCTACCTTCCCAGGTTGACGAGCCACCATCTACCCGAAGCATCTGGTTTTAAGGCGCCAGAGATCCGCCCTCGCCCCTTCTCCTATTAGTAAAAGCAGTTCCGCCGGGCTTAGAGACTAAACCACACGGGCAGGCTAGGAGTTGGACTTAGTTGTCAGAGGCTTTTCGAGACGCACGCCATAAGGAGCATTTTATGAGCACTGGGAGCTTAACCCCAGTGCCGCTCCTGGCTATGACAACCTTGGAACCCTCTACTCAACCATCATATAATTTCTTCCTGCTGGCATCCTTTAAAAGGCCCTCAAACCCCTGAGGAGTCTTTTTCCCCGATACCTCCAGGAAGCATGCTGGCAAAGGTACGTGGTTTTAAGGTTAATTAATTGCCTTACCCAGTTAACATAATTAATCCACAATTATCTCACAAAAGGGATTCAATTTAGTCAGAACAGATTATACAATTATATGTACATTTTTCCCCGTCAAATACAAGTTGACATTTACAAATATTAATCCTTTACACATATAATATAACATTCAATATACAGACCATACAGTGGCGACACTCCGTCGTCACACCTCCCATGACCTGTCTCAGTTTGCATACAGGTCAAACAGATCCACAGAGGATGACATCGCTACTGCTCTCCATCCAGCCCTCACCCACCTGGACTCAAAGAACTCCATTTCCTCCACAAACTGAGGAGTCCCACCTCCCAACATGTGCTTATTTTACTGGGACACCATTAAGAGCATCTTCACCAGCTGCATCACGGTGTGGTATAGAGGCTGCACCGTCTCCTGCCAGAAGACAATACAATGCACAGTGAAAGCAGCCAGCAAGATCATTGGTGCCCCCCCTCCCCCGGACATCTACCTCGCCCGCCTCACCCGCAGAGCCATCAACATTGCAGGCGACACCTCCCACCACTCCCACTCCCTCTTCAACCCCCCTGCCTTGGGGAAAAGGCACCGGAGCCTCCAGGCCCGCTCCACAAGACTGCTAAACAGCTTTGTTCATCAGGCCATCAGGACCCTGAACCCTGTCCACTCCCCCCTTCCATAACCATAATGCACTTGCTTGCACAATAACTACCTCCTCAGCTGTTGGCACAGAAAGACTGGCACACCAATAGTAATACATTTGCTGCAGTATGTCTCTACACTTGACTACAACCATTTGCACAAATGCCATATCTGCTGCTGTCTATCATTGCAATACTAATCATATGCAGTCCTATCTGTCACTGTCTGCACCTACACTACTGCACTGAACTTGATACTACGAGTATTACTGCTCTACTTTTCTGTATATAAAATTGCTGGGTCTCATCGTTTATCTTTATTTGCACTATGGGAGGTCTGGGTCTATTGTCACCATTTGCACTAGGGGTAGCATTACTGTACATTGACTGCTGTTGTTGTTTTTCCAGCCTTATTCCTTTTTCTTTTTTTATATTGTGCACACCACTTAAGAGAGAGAGAGAAACACCATTTCAATTCTCCTGTATGTCCTGTATGTATAGTAGTACTGACAAATAAGAATCTTGAATATTGAAAATGCATTTTTGAATAATCTGTATCGTGGTAGAAAGTAAATGTGTCTTTACTTCTGTGGATCATAGTCTCAGCTGTCTGATGGAAAGTGACTTAATATCAAATCTTCATTCTGAAGTGACATAGCTGGCAATCAATCGGTTTAATTCTTGCTGGGTCACAAACTGTCCAGATGCATACCTGTGCTTGAAGTCCAGCCTTGGGTGTTGAGGCAAGAGTATTTCCACTTTATATCCAGCTGTGGCTGTTCAGATGGCGTAGATCCACTAACACGTTGTTGTTAGCATAGCTAGCTGTTATGTAGCACTAGCTTTCTTGCAGCTTTGTTGCTGTTTTCAAGTGCTTCTGAAGATTGCAGTAGGTCTCAACCAGCACTTAGCTTGCAACCCACCAATATGCTTTTGTCCTTAACTGCAACAAAGGACAAATAATCTGTCTCTTTCCACCAAAACAAAATAGCATCATCTTTTCCTCCACTCAGTAGTGAAGACTCAGCTCTCTGCAACATGTCACATCGACTGATTGCTCATCTCAGCTACGGTAGGGTCAGTTTGTATATTCATTTATTTGCGCTAAAAATATCTATCCATATTAATAAAATGAGTAATGAGTATTGCATCTGATCAAATTTCATTAACTGTAATGCATTACTGAATTTTTAAACAGTAGTTTCGTTACACAGCACGTTACTGCAAAAGTAGTGGCGTTACAGTAAAGCGTTACTTTGCAACGTGTTCCTCCCAACACTGCTTTTAATAAGGTGCAGTTTATCAATGTATATGTCCATGCTGACTGACTAAAACCTTTGATGCTCCCACCAAATAGCAGCAAATGGTCTTCAGAGCCCATTGCACACCACTGCAAAACCATATACAAATAGGCTGCACGGTGGCGCAGTGGTTTAGCACTGTGACAGCACAGTTTTACCCTCGGCCGGGGGACCGCGGGGATCATGAGATCGTGGGTTCGATCCCAGCCCTCGACCAACAGTGAGCTGTGTGGAGTTTGCATGTTCTCCCCGTGTTGCGTGGGTTTACTCCGGGATTTCTCCGGTTTCCTCCCGCACACCAAAAACATGTAGGTTTAGGGCGCTCGCGCACGCAGCGACCAGCAGCCGGTGGCTTGTCACCAGACTGCAAACCAAATCTACCTACGGGTACAAATAAGTAACAAAAAAAAAAAAAAAAAAAAATAGGCTGTGTAATCAAGGAAAGGCTGTAAACTAATGCACAGTGTTTTCACTTTGGGGCGGCAGTGGCTCAGGAGGTAGAGCAGGTCATCCAATAAGAGGAGGGTTGGTGTTTCAAATCCTGCTCTTCTCAGCCACCCTGCCGTTGTGCCCATGGGCAAGATACTTTACCCACTTTACCTCCAGTGTCCATGACACTGGGTATGAATGTGTATAAATGTTCAGTAGTAGTTGGAGAGAGTGTTGGCACAGATTGGCAGCCACGTTTCCATCAGTCTGCCCCAAGGTAGCTGTGTAGTCAGCAGTACCTTACCACTGCCTCTGTCAGTGGAGTGAATGGTTAATGGACTCATTGCTAAGTGCTTTGGGTATCATGAAAGACGCTATATTATTGCAATCCATTGTTATTACATGAATTCACCTAAAGACTGTAAGTCCAGGTTAAATGGCCTTACTGTATTTGCCTTGTTTACCATCCATCCATCCATCCATCCATCCATTTTCTACCACTTTTCTGGGGATCTGGGTCACAGAGGCAGCAGCTCAAGCAGAGAAGCCCAGACTTCCCTCTCCCCAGCCACCTGCTCCAGCTCTTCAGAGAGGATACCAAGACGTTCTCAAGACAGCTGGGAGACATAGTCTCTCCACTGAGTCCTGGGTCTGCCCCAAGGTCTCGTTCCAGTGGGACATGCCCAAAACACCTCAAGTGGGAGTCGTCCAGGAGGCATCCCGATCAGATGCCCATACCACCTCAACTGGCTCCTTTCAATGTGAAGGACCAGCGGTTCAACTCTGAGCCTCTCCCAGATGACTGAGCTCCTCACTCTATCTCCCCTTGTTTACAACCTCAGTAAACATTTTTCTAATGACTTAGCAGTCTTAATTGCTCTCTTAATACAATATGATAATCATTATCTGAAGTATCATGTCCCATCTTGGTAAAAAAAAATAAAAATGAAAAAGGTGGGTCAAGCAAGTTGCTACTGTCACAGTTTGTGTCCAGACTGAGCAGAGAGCAGGACTCACATGCATGGCGGTTTCTCGTCGTGATTTATTATTCACAAAAACAGCAAAATAAACACAGCTCAAGGGCTGGAAATGAAAAAACGGCACAGCAAAACTGGCACGGCTGAACAGAAGTGTGAGGGTTGACACAGATATGACAAGGTTGCCACACACGACACAGACTGAGATGCACATATATAGACAGGGGAGAAAGAAATATAATACACGATAGGTGGGAAACAATCAAGGGCAATGGAAGAACACAGGACAGGCGGGGCTGAACAGACAGAGCATACCGGGATCAAAATACAAATGATAATCACAGCACAGAAAAACAATAACAAAAGGTGAGGACATGGCTGAACTCATGTCCTGAAGAAAACAGAAAAACAAATAAGAACATCAAGCGAGGACATGAGTACAGTCATGTTCAAACCCTTACAGTTCCCCCCTCTAAACGGTCGGATACCAGATGACCCAAAGCATAACATCAACAAAAAACAAAACAACAAAAAAAAATGCCCTCACTGGGTGGGGGGTGAAATTACAAGGCCAGACTGATCAAAACAAACTCTTACCCCCCACAGAGTCCAAAAAAGCACATAATCACATGGGGCCAACCACAGTCCACAGCCCCCAAACAGGAACATGACAGGACGGGTGGTCTTCCTTTGTCCCAGGACCACTGGACCTGAGAACAAGGTGGATCTGGCGGCCTCCCAAAGTTCCTGGACCACCAGATCATGGGGAGAAATGGTTCAGGGGGTCTACCCACATCCACAGGACTCTAAATTAAAGGACAGGGTGGGTTGAGTGGCCTGCCAGGGTCTCTAGGCCACCAGACCAGTTGACAGGGTGAACTGAGCTTAAGGGGCAGTTCAGGAACGGCTGATAGTAGCGTACTGTATTCAGGATCAAACAAAAAAGGCCCCTTGCCCTCAGGCGTGGAAGGTGTAGGCTCCCCGGCCTCTGGAATGAAAGATGGAGCAGACTGCTCAGACGGCTTAGGTGGCGCGGACTGCTCGGTTACCAAAATGACAGGAGGAGGCCCCCCAGCATCTGAAAGAATGAGAGGTGGAGGCCCCCCAGCCTCTGGAATAACAACAGTTGGAGGCCCTCCGGCCTCTGGAACAATGACAGGCGGAGGCCCCTGGCCTCTGAAATGACGGCGGGTGGAGCAGACTGCTCGAGCTCTGGAACAATGACAGGTGGAGGTCCCCTGACCTTCAGAACGACGGGTGGAAGTCCTGACCTCTGGAATGACGGGTGGAGATCCCCTAACCTCTAGAACGACGGGTGGCTGAGGTGGAGCATGGTCCTCCTGCAGCTCCATCCTCAACATGGCCACCTCGGGTGAGAGGGGAAAACAGGAGGTCAATAAGGTGGCACCATAGTCATCAGCAGCAGATGCTGGCCGGGAGGGCCCAGAGGCAGGTAAAATCTGCACTTGGGTCCCCTCACCAGGAGTAAGGCAAGTCTTTTCTAAAATTGATGTAGAAGATAATAGAAAGAGTACTTGCCTTAGCTCCTGGTCTCCTGCTGCTGGAGTGACGACCTCAAGATGAGCTGCAGGTGAACCAACAGTGGAACCAGGCTGCACAGGCTGATCAGCAGTGAACCCAGATAACCCAAACCGATCAGCGATGACACCCAATGATAATGGCTGATCAGCAGGAGGAGCTGCAGCCAATGCAGCCATGACAAGGGCGTGCACATGAAGAGAAGCAGTCACTGCAGGGGCGTGCACGTGGAGAGGAACTGTCTCTGCAGGAGTGTACACATGGAAGATAGCTGGAGCTGTGCTGTGCACCTCAGAGACAATGGGGGCTGTTGTGTGCACCTTGGGGACAGTGGGAGTCATTGCACGCACCTCGCGGATGGCTGGAGCTGTTGTGTGCACCTTGGAGATGGCTGAAGCTGTTATGCACACCTCGTGAGCAGCTGGAGCTGTCTGGAGAAGAGCCGGAACTGGTGGTGGTGTTGGGACTGGAGCTGGGGAGCGATGTGGAGCTGGTACTGGAACCTTAGGATCAGCAGACACTTCCATGATCAGTCGGTTCTCATCCAGTATTGGTAAGCACTCCAAAAAAACCAGAGGAGAAGGGGGAGAAGCAGGTAAGGTGGAGGCGGCAACAGAGACCAGGAGAGAGAGCTCAGCGATGGCAGGTGGCTAACCCCCCTCCCCGGGAACAGGACAAGACCCTTCATTAGATGATATAAAAAAAAATGTAAAGGTACTTGCCTCTGTTCCTGTCTTGCTGCTGCTAATTGGTCCGGCGAGTCCTCGCGGGGGCTGATCAAACTCGTCTGATGAGGGGCCTGTGCACAGTGGTGTGGTGCTGGGATGTGTGCCCCTGGAACAGATGGCTGGAGTGTGCTAACTTCCCATGCTGCATTTGCAGTGGGGCCGTGGCCACAGACTCCCTCAACAGTGCCTCGAGTGAAGAGCCCAGGTGGCGAGCAGAGTGACGCTTCCTCGAGGCTCGCTCCCCGCTGACCCTTTAGAAGTTGGCTGATCCTCTCGAGCCAGAAACAGCTCCTCCAGAGTAAGCCAGGGCTTGTGCTCCACTAAAATGTCCGTCTGTGCAAGGATCGCCTGCCTCCACTACTCCTGCTCTATAGTATCCGCTGCCGTGGCTGGTGAACTGAGGACGGCAGGCAGCGTAGGATGAGAAAGGTGGGAGGAAGTTTACTGGAGGCAGGAGAAGGAGGTGATCACCCAGAGCCAGGTTGGAAGAGGTGGCGTGGGCGGTCAATTCGCTCGAGCGGGTGCCGTAGTCGTGTTATGCCCAAGCGGAGAGCAACCATTCAGGGAGATACAGCTGGTCCGGTTGGCTGAGAAACAGCTCCTCCATAGCCTTGAGGTTCCACAACCCCTCCAGGGGTTGGAACGATCCAGGACCTGGTTCGACAGGCAGATAGTCCGGTGGAGAAGCCTCGACAATTCCTCCTGGTTCCCCTCCTTCCTCCTGCTGCCGATTTTGCCAGCTGAGCCCTTTACTGTTGACGACCTACTGTCATGGTTTGTGCCTGGGCTGGGCAGAGAGCAAGACTCACATGCATGGCATTTTCTTGGCATGATTTATTATTCACAAAAACAACAAAATAAACACAGCTCAAGGGCTGGAAATGAACAAAAGGCACAGCAAAACTGGCACGGCTGAACAGAAGGATGAGGATTGACACAGATATGACAAGGTCACCACACACGACACAGACTGAGACGCACATATATAGACAGGGGAGTAATCAAGATAACACACGACAGGTGGGAAACAATCAAGGGCAATGGAGAAACACAGGACGGGTGGGGCTGAACAGACAGACCAAAATACAAATGATAATCACAGCACAGAGAAACATAATACAGTGATCCCTCACTTATCGCGGTTAATGGGTTCCAGAACCGACCGCGAAAAGTGAAAAACCGCAAAGT
The DNA here is from genome assembly GCA_020510985.1 of Pholidichthys leucotaenia. Classification (NCBI taxonomy): domain Eukaryota; kingdom Metazoa; phylum Chordata; class Actinopteri; order Cichliformes; family Pholidichthyidae; genus Pholidichthys; species Pholidichthys leucotaenia. The sequence goes on along the minus strand of CM035845.1, from coordinate 30,595,069 downwards.
AGCGTCACCCCTAATGACGTCATCCATAAATAATACGTACGTTCATTCTCTCACTCTCTCTCTCTCTTATGATACGTGTGTGTGTGTGTGTACGTGTACATACATACGTAGATGTAAATAAAGTGTACATAAATGTTTTTAGAACTCTTTTATTCTTATAACAAGATACGTAACTCAAGATGAAGATGATTTACTTCACAGGTTAATGAGAGCTTTACTGCTCCTCAGGTGACGCCTCATCGTCAGGTGCTAGAAGCGCAGGATCGTCGAGGGCAGCTTCCGATAGAGCTGGAGAAGCTGCAGGAGGCAGCGTAGTGGCTCGACGGGAAGACTATTTCGCACAAAATGGCACAAGAGAACAGCAAAAAGTTCCACGCTGCGAGACTACGTAACACGAGCGATAAAGAGCAATGAATGCGGTCTTCCTTCCCTTCATGGGCGCTCGGCAGGGAGAGGAGGTGGGTGAAACGTCTCGGCCAATCAGCTTGCGAGATTTCCGAGCCGAGCCAACACGAGAACAGCGAACAGAGAGGTGGATTTTTTGAGTTGTGCGGCTCTCCGTGTTGATACCTGATGGTCTAATGTAGTCTCCCTGCCTTCTGCTAGCGCCCGCCCATTATTTCTCAATTTTGAATTTTTGATGAATATTTTTGAAAAATCCGCGATGCACTGAGGGCGCGAAAGGTGAAGCGCGAAGTAGCGAGGGATCACTGTACGTAACAAAAAGCAAGGACATGGGTAAACTCATGTCCTGAAGATAACAGAAAAACAAAACAAGAACATAAAGCGAGGACATGAGCACAGTCATGTCCAAACCTTTACAGCTATTGCAGGAGCATGGATTTCTCTCAGTTTATGAGTCATGTTCCCATTCCTTGCTTCTTGACTTAATTTCATTCATGATTTCTTTTGTTATACGCGTTTGACACAGCTGACATTTTGATTCAAATACAAAACAGGTCAGCGCAAGTTTGTAGTCATGAAAATTCACTACATCCCTTTCTTCGATTTTAGTCAATCTGAGAGAGAGTGGAATCACACCCTTGTTTTCCACTCTACTTTTGTTCTCTTCAACTGTATGAGACATTTGGAGAGTTGTTATTGGCCGGCACATTCTGTAGCTGGGCTGCACTGATATCTGTTCCAACCACTTCAGTGAAGTAAGGAGCCAAGAGGACTGTCCCTTGTCCTGAACCGCAGCCCACATCCACTGCAAAGTTGTATAGTTTGGGCGTCTAAGAATGATAAAAAAAAATTTCAATGTAACAGACATTAAAGGCATAAATTGTTCAAAGCATTCTTCTTGCAAAATGACTGAGGGTTGAAACCAATCAGTGAGCTACTGTAATTGCAAAATAGATTTACACAACTACATACCACAGTGTATTAGAAACTTATGCACGTACCCTTTTTTCCATAAAGCTCATAATAGTGTTGATCAGCTCTTTTGGTGCCACTCTGTACTGCAGATAAGCAGCTGCAATATCCTGACCCTCAAACAACCGCACAGCCATGTTTGTTCACCAAATTCCTTGTACTTGCAGAGCAGCTCTCAGGCCCAGTATCATGACTCTGCACTCAACTTTATTGAACCACTCAGTTACACATTAACAGCCGGAAATAACACTCCACTGAACCCAGTCTAGTTGGAATTTTACTGGTAGTAGAAATCATTTTACATATACTTTTATTATCTTCAAAGTGCCGTGCTTTATCTTTGACACACTTCTTGAATTACTTTGTCATGATTACTAGGGTTATACTTCTTGAACACAACACAACACAAGCTGTCACAAACAGCTGAAGGAAAGACTGTCATACTCACATCTAGGAGAAATTTTGACTGAAAGAATGTTACTCTTTAAAAGTCAACACCAAAAGCATAAAAGGCAATGTGAGATTTGCAACAAAATAATAACATAAAGCAGGCTATGTTAATTAACACATTTTTAAATTCATTTTAAATTATATAACTATATCGTACATTGTGCCTTACACAAGAACTGTTAGTTCTACATGATTTGTTTTTAAATATGATGTATGATCTATTTACATGAAGTTTTGGGTTTCACCAATCTTTTAGTAATCTCAAAATTTAATACATTTACTGTACTAACAAAAGTTATGACTGGACCAGACCAGTTGTAAGAGTTGTGTCTAATTAGTCTGCTATTATTCTAGTCATAGTTTCCACTAAATGACTCTATAGTTTATCTGTCTGAATCAAGTATGAGTGTAAAACCTAAGATTCTATACTTTGATTCAAGTTTTAATTAAAATTAAAATATAGCGAAAAGTAATTAAAAGCAGTGTCCTTCCATCAACGTTCAAATCATTTCAGATGCAAAATAGCCCAAATTGTTGAAATGCGTCATTAGGGCTGTTTCCTGGTTTTGGGGGCCCTATGCAAGATTGCATTTTGGGGCCCCTAGTGTATCAGTTTGGTACTCAAAAAGAAAACAGGCTTCCCATTTCCCAGCAGTCCCTGCAGCTGATGGAACATGTGAAATGTTTTAAAATGAACATCTCCTCCTTAGTTAGAGTGTATTCTGTGCTACTGTTGTACGTATGGTCAAAGGGTTTTACGTCACTTTTATGCACCACTGTAGTTTGTCTGCATCATGAGTATACAGTGGATATAAAACGTCTACACATCTCTGTTCAAATGCCAGGTTTTTGTGATGTAAAAAAATGAGACCAAGATAAATCATTTCAAAACTTTATCCACCATTAATGTGACCTATAACCTGTACAACCCAATTGGAAAACAAACTGAAATCTTTTAAGGGGAAAAAAAAAAATAAAAAACTTACAATAACCTGGTTGCATAAATATGCACACCCTCTTATAACTGGGGATGTGGCTGTGTTCAGAATTAACCAGTTACATGCAAACTCATGTTAAATGGGAGTCAGCACACACCTGCCACCATTTAAAGTGCCTCTGATTAACCCCAAATAAAGTTCAGCTGTTCTAGTAGGCTTTTTCTGGCATTTTTGTAGTCACATTGTCATGATTCAGTGCAAGTGAGGCTTAAACGCAGACCTGCCAGAACAAACACTCAGACTCTGTTGTAAAAGTTCACCAGTTTATTGTAAAAATAAGACGAACACACAACTCTAAATAAAGAAGCACGACTGAAGAAAATGCAACACAAAAACGCACACTTAAATTGACACAAAACCAGTGCCCACTGGAGCGCACGTAGCCTATGGGAAAAAAACAGATAGAGATGATTAGGGACAGAATCAGGGGGAGAATAATAATGGGAGAGCACACTTACTCTGTGAGCAGAGGAGCCTGGCAGGGAACTCCTGCGTGGACCAGGGGGACAGGGGGAAGACAGCGATCTGGGTGGATGTCCGGCATTCTTCTTGGTCAGGCAAGTGTGATCAGCTCCGGAGTACACACTGATGGGTGGCCGCAAACCTGAGAGACAAAGGACACGGGAGTCAAGACACAGATCAACCAAGGGATAATGATGCACAGGACTTAGACGTTTGGTGGTTGCAAACCTAACGATCTAGCAATGAGTTCTCCACTCATTGGCTTTTAAATATGGTGGGTCATGAGGATGCAGCAGGTATGTAATCACGTAGGTGCATCTGATTCTCTGGAGTTGAGAAGACAGGAACAGAAGGGAAGGGGGAGCACTCTTACCTGATCATCCCTCACATCTTACAGTACAAGCCATGATCCACAGAGAGCTTCCAAAGCATCAGAGGGATCTCATTGTTCAAAGGTATCAGTCAGGAGAAGGGTACAAAAGAATTTCCAAGGCATTAAGTATACCATGGAACACAGTGAAGACAGTCATTGTCAAGTGGAGAAAATATGGCACAACAGTGACATGACCAAGAACTGCACGTCCCTCCAAAATTGATGAAAAGACGAGAAGAAAACTTGTCAGGGAGGCTGCCAAGAAGTCGACAGCAACACTGAAGGAGCTGCAGGAATTTCTGGCAAGTACTGGCTGTTTAGTACATATGACAACAATCTCCCATCTAAGGTGGCAAGATGGAAGCTTTATATTACAAAGAAAAACATCCAAGCCCAGCTACATTTTGCAAAAACACATTTGAAATCTCTCAAACCCCATGTGGAAAAATGTGTTGTGGTCCGATGAAACCAAGGTTGAACATTTTGGCCATAATTCCAACAGGTATATTTGGCGCAAACACAACACCAAAAGAACACCATACCTACAGTGAAGCATGGTGGTGACAGCATCATGCTTTGGGGTTGTTTTTCTTCAGCTAGAACTGGAGTCTTTGTCAAGATGGAGGGAATTATGAACAGTTCCAAATACCAGTCAGTGTTGGCACAAAACCTTCAGGCTTCTGCTGGAAAGCTGAAGATGAAGAGGAGCTTCATCTTTCAGCACAATGACCCAAAGCACACATCCAAATCAACAAAAGAATGGCTTCACCAGAAGAAGGTTCTGGAATGTCCCAGCCAGAACCCAGACCTGAATCCAATCAAACATCTGTGGGGTGATCTGGAGAGGGCTGTGCAAAGGAGATGCCCTCGCAATCTGACAGATTTGGAGCGTTTTTGCAAAGAAGAGTGGGCAAATGTTGCCACATCAAGATGTGCCACACTGATAGACTCCTACCCAATAAGACTGAGTGCTGTAATAAAAGCCAAAGGTGCTGCAACAAAGTATTAAGGGTGTTCATATTTATGCAACCAGGCTATTGTAAGTTTTTACTTTTTATTTTATCCCTTAAAAGATTTCAGTTTGCTTTTCAATTGGGTTGTACAGGTTATAGGTCACATTAATGGCGGAAAAGGTTTTGAAATGATTTATCTTCGTCTCATTTTTTTTTACATCACAAAAACCTGGCATTTGAATAGCGATACAAGACCCCCCCAACATCCACCTGTAAAGCGTGACCTTATACGGTAGTTTTAGGGTGTCAATTATTAAAATCTTCATTAAAAAACCTTACGTCCTCGGTGCCCAGCCATAAGCTATAAGCCATAAGTCTTACACAGACGAAAGCTCTTTGTGTGAGTGTGTGTGTGTGTGTGTGTGCGCGTGTGCACATGTGTGCATGCATAGGTGTGTGTGTGTGTGTGGGGGGGGGGTTAATTGTGTTTTATTTTAATGTGTGAAGCACTTTGTGTTACAATGTTTTGTATGAAAAGTGCTATATAAATAAAGCTTTGATTGCTATATATCGGATGACGATTTAAAAATATCTATCGTTTCATAGAATACTCTCACTTATATCGTAATTTAAAATGGACATACTCCTGTTTCTTGAACAAAGCTCCTCACGCACCACTTGTCAGCTTCCCGCCTCTCTCTCCCACGCAGTGGCGCAGCAGAACAGGTGTATGGTGGGTGGCTAGGCTCGCCGCTGGTTGCTAACTTCAAACTACTGGCTTGGCCAAATAGCCACTTCTCCTGTTTGCCAGGGATGTGGGACTGTTTTCCATCGTGCTGCGTCAGAGAGGATCGTCCTCTAACCTTGTTTTAATAGGAGATAAATAACGATAACAGCACGTCTAATTATAAAACAGCAAATGTTAAGTGACGATGCTAAGTTGGTCTAATTGAAAACATTATAGTGTATCAGACCATTGTTTCTTTAGTTTAAATTACTGCTGAGTTTCTTAATTTTGTCTGAATTTTTTTTTTATTAAAGCTGCAAAAGTGCATGATGAGACATACATGCAAAATAAATAATAAAATGTGTTGGAATAGCAAGTTAGCTCTTAATGTAATTTGTTTTATTTCTGATCATTTTAATTAGTCAAATAGTGATAATGAATAGTTAAAGTCATCACATGTATTTTATTACATTACCTTTTGTGTCTTTGATTTTCAGATCATGACCAATCTGAAATATTTTTACTAAGAAGCAAATAGGTTAAATCAGGCCAGAATGGCAGTTATCAGGGTGTTGATCTGTACTTAAATTTTCACTGATTTCAACTAACATCTAATTTATCTGTAGATGGCAGCAATGGGTAATTTTCTCATTTTGTTTTGTTTTTTGTTTGTTTTTTTGCTATTCTCCTCAGGAAATATTGACTTTATTGATATTTACTTTTTACTTACATGATATGATTTAGAAGAAAAACTTGAAATTTATGAGAATCAAGTCTCAAATGCACATTAAAAATATTTTATAACACTGCAAAATAAGGAGGGAAAATGGTGCATGTAAAAAAATAATAAAAACAAGAAGGTCCTTTTTATGTGATTGTCTAAACTGTAGAATTTACAGAAAGTGTATATCGTGATATGTATCATTATCATGATATGATATTACTTATATTGTGACATGAAATGTTGGTCATATCGCACAGCCCTACACATAAGTGGAATCCACCATTTTTACCCATGCTGTTTACACACGTTTAGAAGACATACAAGCATTTGATGAATCAGGAGTGGTACTAACGCCGCTTACTAACCAAATATACGTGATTTACACATACATGTTCTTGCATGAGGCCCACTGTACATGCCGTGAACTGGAGTAAAATGCAGCACATTTGCAGTACAGGACTGCACTGCCATGTAAAAATCAGCAGGTGGCAGTAAATGATCATGCTGACATGGCAAAGCAGGGCGTCCCAAATCCATGGTCAGTGAATAGTCAGAATAATTAAACTTATAATATCATTCCTTTGTTTAGGGTGATATCAGATGATATAGTGATCAGCTGGACACAGTTTAAACTGTATGCATAGATCCATCTATACAGGGTCCAGATATGGCATAAAATAAGTCAAATTATGCCTCTGTTCTTATAGTGGTTTTGACTTTGTTAACTAAACAATAATTAAAGTCTTTGCCTCCAGATCCATTTAAAATTATTTAAGCTGGAAGTCCTTTTAGCAGCTCAGGCATAGCGGGGGCACGGTCTTGGCCCCTGTACTTTCCATCTAATCATCAGCATTGATCCTTCCTGTTTGTCTGTTCAGTATCCATTGTCAGATATGGTTTGTAATAAGGGTGTTAACAAAGGTGGTGCCGGTGGGGTGGAGGGGCGCTGCAACTTGACCTCAGCGGCGCCGACCCTTCACCCCGCCAAGCTGCTACGTGCAGCTCCGCCTTGTGCCGCTCCATCAGTCAGTGCTGATCGAACCTGTCAGCTATGTTGAAGTGACAGCACAGATCCACTCCTGAGTGGGTGAGTGTGATTGTGTCAGGACAAAGTTGTCATGTCTCCACTCAAGCTAATGCATAACCATTTTTTCCCCAATAAGTAGAATACACACACACACGCGCACACACACCCAGAGAAGTCGTTAGACCACAGAGGCGGCAGACTCAGACAAACAGCCTCACGTATTGCTTTCATATCTGAAGTCATTTCTGACACAGTCAAGAAGAGCTACGGGGGGGCGCTTCCATTGAATGTGACGAGCGCTGTTGCAAATGCTGCAGGGGGAATTCTTCTGGAAAAACAATCACAGAGGTAGTCCACTCTCACAGAAGGAATAATAACAAACAGCATGTTTAAGGTTAGCTTGTTCGTGCAGACAGGTGGAGGAAGAAAGTCAAGCTTTTACCCAGTTAGAAATAATTTAAAAAAACTGTTTGGGTATTCCAAATACCAGTAACAGGACAAAATTGTAGAAATGGAAACATGACTGTAGTATATACAGAGCATCCGGAAAGTCTTCACAGTGCTTCACTTTTTCCACATTTTGTTATGTTACAGCCTTATTCCAAAAGGGATTAAATTCATTGTTTCATCAAAATTCTGCACACAATACCCCATAATGACAATGTGAAAAAAGTTTTTTTTTGAGATTTTGGCAAATTTATTAAAAATAAAAAAAACCTAAGAAATCACATGTACATAAGTATTCACAGCCTTTGCTCAATACTTTGTTGATGCACCTTTGGCAGCAATTACAGCCTCAAGTCTTTTTTGAATATGATGCCACAAGCTTGGCACACCTATCTTTGAGCAGTTTCGCCCATTCCTGTTTGCAGCACCACTCAAACTCCATCAGGTTGGATGGGAAGCGTTGCTGCCCATTTTCAGATCTCTCCAGAGATGTTCAATTGGATTCAAGTCTGGGCTCTGGCTGGGTCACTCAAGGACATTCACAGAGTTGTTCTGAAGCCACTCCTTTGATATCTTGGCTGTGTGTTTAGGGTTGTTGTCCTGCTGAAAGATGATCCATCGCCCAGTCTGAGGTCAAGAGCGCTCTGGAGCAGGTTTTCATCCAGGATGTCTCTGTACACTGCTGCATTCATCTTTCCCTCTATCCTGACTAGTCTCCCAGTTCCTGCCACTGAAAAACATCCCCACTGCATGATGCTGCCACCACCATTGGAATGGTGATGAGCGGTGTCTGGTTTCTTCCAAACATGATGCTTGGCATTTACAGCAAAGAGTTCAATCTTTGTCTCATCAGATGAGAGAATTTTGTTTCTCATGGTCTGAGAGTCCTTTAGGTGCCTTTTGGCAAACTCTAGGCGGGCTGCCGTGTACCTTTTACTAAGGAGTGGCTTCTGTCTGGCCACTCTACCATACAGGCCTGATTGGTGGATTGCTGCAGAGATGGTTGTCCTTCTGGAAGGTTCTCCTCTCTGCACAGAGGAACACTGGAGCTCTGACAGAGTGACCATCGGGTTCTTGGTCACCTCTCTGACTAAGCCCCTTCTCCCCCGATAGCTCAGCTTAGACGGCCGGCCAGCACTAGGAAGAGTCCTGGTGGTTCCGAACTTCTTCCATTTATGGATGATGGAGGCCACTGTGCTCATTGGGACCTTCAAAGCAGCAGAAATTTTTATGTACCCTTCCCCAGATTTGTGCGTTGACACAACCCTGTCTTGGAGATCTACAGACAATTCCTTTGACTTCATGCTTGGTTTGTGCTCTGACATGCACTGTCAACTGTGGGACCTTATATAGACAGGTGTGTGCCTTTCCAAATCATGTCCAATCAACTAAATTTACCACAGGTGGACTCCAAATAAGCTGTAGAAACATCTCAAGGATCATCAGTGGAAACAGGATGCACCTGAGCTCAATTTTGAGCTTCATGGCAAAGGCTGTGAATACTTATGTACATGTGATTTCTTAGTTTTTTATTTTTAATAAATTTGCAAAAGTCTCCAAAAAATTTTTTCACATTGTCATTTTGGGGTATTGTGTGTAGAATTTTGAGGGAAAAAATGAATTTAATCCATTTTGGAATAAGGCTGTAACATAACAAAATGTGGAAAAAGTGAAGCTCTGTGAAGACTTTCCGGATGCACTGTACCTCTAAAAATACATTTCAGCCTGAAATCGAAGTGTGTCTGTGTGCTGTCGTAAATACCTGCACACTGACTGTTCCCCCTTTTCTTCAGACAGTGTGAGTGCAGAGACATGCAGGGTAGGGGGATGGATAGATGGAGATTGAGTATAAAATCCCACTTCCCTGCGGAAATCTCAGCAGGTAGAAGCAGATTGCAGCTGTTGGATGAAATCCATGAATTTAGAAAACAGTCTTGCAGCCACATTGAAAGCTATGCAATTTTTCAGAGGAAAATCTTTGTCATGGCTTCTTAATCTCTTTCACAGGTCGCTGGAACATTCTGCGCACTCTTTAAAGGAAGTATCATGAACATATAAGTGAGGCATAGTAGCATATTCTACTTCTTCTTCTTCTTTGACCCAATACTGTAAATTTACCAGGAACTCCCTTCTTCTTCTTTCGGCTGCTCCAGTTAGCGGTTGCCACAGTGGATCATCTCACCCTATCCCTTGCACGTTCCTCTGGAACAAAAAGCTCTCTCCATGTCCTCCTTCACTACATCCATGAATCTTCTCTGTGGTCTCCCACTTCTCCCCTGCATGGCAGCTCCATCTTCAACATCCTTTGCCCAGTATATCCACTATCCCTCCTCTGCACATGGCCAAACCATCTCAGCCTTGCCTCTTACTTTGTCTCCAAACCGCTCAATGTGAGCTATACCTTTGTGTGAGTTGCTGTGCATGTGAAATGAAGATTTGCATAATCTGCCACATTCAGCTCCGCCTCTTGTCCTTTTTTCAGTGCTACTGTCTCAAAACCATGCATCATAGCAGGTCTCACTACCATCGAGTAAATCTTCCCTTTTCACTCTAGCTGCTATCCTTCTGTCACAAATCACCCCTGACACTCGTCTCCACCCACTCCACCCTGCCTGCACTGTTTTCTTCACCTCTCTTCTGCATTTTCCATTCCTTTGAATGGTTGACCCCAGGTAATTAAACTCATCAACCTTCACAACCTCTACTCCTTGCATCTTGATCATTACACCTGCCTCCCTCTCATTCACACACACGTATTCTGTCTCACTTCTACTGACTTTCATTTGTCTTCTCTCCAGAGCATAGCTCTACCTCTCCGCCTGCTCCCTACTCTCACTACAGATCACAATGTCATCTGCAAATATACTACATGGAGACTCCTTCCTCACCTCGTCTGCCAGCCTGTCCATCACCATGGCAAACAAGAATCGGCTCAGAGCCAATCCCCGATAGAACAGAATAGAGTAGAATAGGCTTTATTATCATTGTACAGTTGTACAGTACAACAAAATTGGGGGTGCTCCACCAGGCTACTGTACAATAAAGTAAGAGAGAAGGATTAGATAAAAACACAGTTACAGAACACACGATTAAACACATGACTGAAATAGAAATAGCTCCGGATTCTGGAAATACAGTCATGTGAAAAAATTTGGACATCCCTTTAAATAGTCGATCCTTTAGTAAGAAATGTTCACGTATCTATGTCTAACCTTGTTTTTGTTTTTATTTGCATTTTTTAAAATTTATTTTAGCCATTGTAAGAGGGAATGAATGTGGAGGTGTCCTAAAAAAGATGGGGGGTTTGTTTAGAATTAAATTTTATAGAATATTTGAAAAAGGTCTTTAATTAATTTTTAATTGTTTAGTTGTATTGTGGATCTCCCAGTATTTTTGTCATGATCCTGGGGCAACTCACCCTTGGCCAGGGGATCCTGGGTTCGATCCCAGCCCCCGACCAACAGTGATCGGTGTGAAGTTTGCATGTTCTCCCCGTGTCTGCGAGGGTTTACGTCGGGATTTCTCGGGTTTCCTCCCACATGCCAAAAACATGCAAGTTAGGTTAATTGGCCTCAAACTGGGGATTCTAATTTGTCTTTAGGTACAGACGTGGACAAAATTGTTGGTACCCCTCTGTTAGTGAAACAAAAACCCACAATGGTCACAGAAATAACTTGAATCTGACAGAAGTGGTAATAAATAAAAATTCTATGAAAATTAACCAATGAAAATCAGACAATGCTTTTGAATTGTGGTTCAACAGAATTATTTTAAAAAACAAACTCATGAAACAGGCCTGGACAAAAATGATGGTACCCCTAGAAAAGACTGAAAATAATGTGACCATAGGGACATGTTCAACCAAGATGTGTCCTCTAATTAACATCACAGGTGTCTACAAACTTGTAATCAGTCAGTCGGCCTATTTAAAGGGTGACAAGTAGTCACTGTGCTGTTTGGTGACATGGTGTGTACCACACTAAACACGGACCAGAGTGTCATCACCCGCAGCTCACGGGCTTCCACCTCAGCTGTGCGCACACCTGCTCCTCGTTAGTGCGCAGCTATTTATTCCATCCTGCCCTGAGCTGCAGCCTGGAGCCGTCTGTCTCCCTGCGTACTCAACTCACAGCAGCATCCTTTCCTCCAGGCCTGCTGACTGCTCATCAAGACACGTAAGCTGTCTGTTATTGCCTTACCTTCTCCTGTCAGCCTTCCCCTGTGCACAGGTGGATCTCTCAGCGGCGGACTCACTCTCCCTCGTCTCGCTGCTCCTCTGCCTTGCCGCATCATCCCGGACGCACGGCAGGACGCTGTGCCCCAGGCTTGGGACCTTGCCAATGCCAGCCACCACATTACTACAAGTAAGCACAGAACTCTGTCACTCTCCTGTGTGGTTGCCCAGCTAACCCCTGCTCTCCTCTCATTTATAGGGTTGCCTGGCCGCACGGCGTGCTGCTCTGTCCTGACCTGCATCCTCCACCCACATTACACACTCATCTCTCACACACGCATTTATACACGTAACACTATTGTTGAATAAAGCTTTCAAATCTGCCTGAGCCTGCGTGCGTGTTTCCTGGGCCGAACAATATGTCACAGAGGAAGCAAAGGAGACAGTTGTCTCAGGAGATCAGAAAGAAAATTATAGACCATCATGTTAAAGATAAAGGTTATAAGACCATCTCCAAGCAGCTTGATGTTCCTGTGACTACAGTTGCACATATTATTCAGAAATTTAAGATCCACGGGACTGTAGCCAACCTCCCTGGACGTGGCCGCAGGAGGAGACGGATAATACGAATGGTAACAAAAGAGCCCAGAACAACCTCTAAACACATTCATAGTGAACTCCAAGGTCAAGGTACATCAGTGTCAGATCGCACCATCCGTCACTGTTTGAGCCAAAGTGGACTTCATGGGAGACGACCAAGGAGGACACCACTGTTGAAAACAAATCATAAAAAAGCCAGACTGGAATTTGCCAAAATGCATGTTGACAAACCACAAAGCTTCTGGGAGAATGTCCTATGGACAGATGAGACAAAACTGGAACTTTTTGGCAAAGCACATCAGCTCTATGTTCACAGACGCAAAAATGAAGCATACCAAGAAAAGAACACTGTCCTACTGTGAAACATGGAGGAGGTTCTGTTATGTTCTGGGGCTGCTTTGCTGCATCTGGTACAGGGTGTTTTGAATCTGTGCAGGGTACAATGAAATCTCAATACTATCAAGGTATTCTAGAGAGAAATGTGCTGCCCAGTGTCAGACAGCTTGGTCTCAGTCGCAGGTCATGGGTCTTGCAACAGGATAATGACCCAAAACACACAGCTAAAAACACCCAAGAATGGCTAAGAGCCAAACATTGGACTATTCTAAAGTGGTCTTCTATGAGCCCTGATCTAAATCCTATTGAACATCTGTGGAAGGAGCTGAAACATGCCTTCTGGAGAAGGCACCCTTCAAACTTGAGACAACTGGAGCAGTTTGCTCATGAGGAGTGGGCCAAAATACCTGCTGAGAGGTGCAGAAGTCTCATTGACAGTTACAGAAATGGTTTGATTGCAGTGATTGCCTCAAAAGGTTGTGCAACAAAATATTAAGTTAAGGGTACCATCATTTTTGTCCAGGCCTGTTTCATGAGTTTGTTTTTTAAAGTAATTCTGTTGAACCACAATTCCAAAGCATTGTCTGATTTTCATTGGTTAATTTTCATAGAATTTTTATTTATTACCACTTTTGTCAGATTCAGGTTATTTTTGTGACCATTGTGGGTTTTTGTTTCATTAACAGAGGAGTACCAACAATTTTGTCCACGTCTGTATGACTGAGAGTGAATGGTTGTGTGTCTCTCTGTGTTGGCCCTGTGATGGACTGGCGATCTGTCCAGGGTGTACCCTGCCTCTCGCCCAAAGATGCTGAGATAGGCTCCAGCCCCCCTGCGACCTGAAAAGAATTAAGTGGAAGAAGATGGATAAATGGAGGGATCCTGGGGCATGGGGGGGGGGGGCAGTTTCCTGTCTAGTTTAGTGTTTTTCTGTCTGCTTGTTTCCTTGTTATCATGTCTGCTGTATTTGGTTCCTGTTTAATTCTTCTCATTTTGCATGTGTAATATTATTATGTACATTATGGGGTTCTGTTGTGTTTGTATCTATATGGTTTCCGGTTATGTTTTATTTTGACAGTGCTGTGCGGCTTCCAGCCATCAGACTGGTCGGAGCTGCACACCTGTTATTCATTCTGTTATTTTCTCCACTCATGCGTCCACACCTGTGACTGATTATGTACTGCATATAAGGGCACGGCAAACCTTTGGGGTTTGTCATGTCCTTCTACCATGTGTACCTGTCCTCAGGGGCTGTTGCCTGAGTGTTATGGGTCCTGCTGTTGAGGAGAGTTGGAGAGCTCCGTCCAGGTTTATTTTCCCCCTATTTCCAGCTGTGGGCCCCGCTGCCTTCGGGAGAACTCTGACTGGATTCCGCCCTTGGCCTGGTGTCCTCTGGCTTCTGTCCCCCTGGATGTTGAGCCTCGCTCTCCTCCAGCATCTACCACGTTCGTATTTGTTTGTTACGCCTTGCACTTTATGATTTACTTTTTGTATGTTTACGTTCTTGTCTGTTTTTATGTTAATTAATGTGCAAACTCACAGAGAGCGTTTGGTTTCCTACTTTGGCCCGTGAAAGGGTGAGTCATGATAATTTTTAACATTGATATTACATATCCATATGTCCAAATATGTTTAAAAAGCACACGCTTATACAGGGTGTCCTGATTTTTTTCACATGACTGCATACACAGGTACGGTAGTGACTTCACTGATGATGAAACAATGTACATAAAAGTGCACAGTGCAGAACACACGACACACAACTGAGTAAAATGGCCCAAGGATTATGGAAAATATACATAGTAGTGGTTTCATGGATGGGTCGATATATACATGAAAGTGCGGAATGCAAAGACAGGTGTGTTATTGTGATAATTAAAAAGGTCCTCAGTTCTATGCATGTGAGCGTTTGGGGGGAGGGGGGGAGACCTCTGATTGTTTGCAGTCCGGATGGCCCAGGGGAAGAAACTGTTTGTCGGTCTGGAGGTGTGGGACCTGATCGATCTGAACCGTCGTCCAGAGGGAAGCAGGTTAAACAGGTGGTGGGTGGGATGTGAGGGGTCTCCTGTGATGGCCTTGATCCTTCTGAGACAGGAGGATCTGGAGATGTCCTCCAAGGAGGGCGGAGGGCTGTCAATGATTTTTTTGGGTGGTGTTGATGACCCTCTGCACAGCCTTCCTGTTGTCGGCTGTGGAGCCGGCGTACCACACACCCAGACAGTAGGTGAGCACGCTCTCCACTGAGCACTGGCAGAAGGCCAGAAGTAGCTTCTGGTCCAAGTGTTTCTTCCTCAGAACACGGAAGAAGTGCAGCCACTGCTGGGCTTTCTTCACCAGGGCCTTGGTGTTGACAGTCCAGGAGATATCAGAGGAGATGTGGATGCCCAGGAACCTGAAGGTGGGGATGGTTTCCACGCGGTCGCCATTTATGAGGAGGGGTGGTCCTGTCTGTTCTTTCTGAAATCCAGTATGAATTCTTTGGTTTTTTTGGAAATTCAGTTTAAGTTGTTTACTTGGCACCACAGCAGCAGATTCTCTACCTCTGCCCTGTATGCCTTTTCATTGTCATCAGTGAAGAGCCCAACCAAGGTGGTATCGTCCGAGTACTTCACAATGACGGTGGTTGGGTAGGCTGGAATCCAGTCAAAGGTGTACAAGGAGTACAGTAGAGAGCTTAGCACGCAGCCCTGGGGGGAGCCAGTTCTGAGAGACAGTGTGGCAGTGTGGTGGGGATGATCTGACTGTTTGTGGGCGGTTGGTGAAAAAGTTTTTTTTATCCAGGAGCAGGTGGTGGGGGGATCTGGAAGAGGTGCAGTTTACTGATCAGGATGTCTAGGTTGATGGTGTTGAAAGCTGAGCTGTAGTCCACAAAGAGCATCCTCACGTAGCTACTTGGGTTCTCCAGGTGGCTCAGTGCTCTGCGGTGTGCTGGCGATGGCATCTTCCATAGACCGGTTCTCCCTGTAGGTGAACTGGTGGGGGTCAAAGGAGGGGGGAAGACAGTCCCCGATGTGCTGGGACACCAGTCGCTCAAAACACTTCATGACTACAGACGTGAGTGTTATAGGTCTGTAGTCGGTCAGGCTGTCAGGCTGTCAATTGCTTACTTTTGGGGGATGGGTATGATGTTGGAGGCCTTGACAACCTGGCCTCAACGTTATGCCTCTGTAGGTACTACAGCTCTGAGAATGTAATGTACTTTATTTATATCGCCCTTTAAAACAACCCGTAGGTGACCAAAGTGCTTTACAGAAAATTAAACAGCATTAAAAACAAATAACATAAACAAAGAAATAAGAATAAATACTTAAAAATGAGAATAAAATAAAAACAAATGGCACGACAAATATCACCACTACTGGGTATTAAAAGCCATCCTAAACAAATATGTTTTAAGTTCTGATTTAAAAAGGGCCAGGTCAGAGATAGCACGTAGGTCAGGGGGGGAGATTATTCCAGAGCCTGGGGGCGACAACAGAAAAGGCTCGTTCACCCCATTGTTTATACCTTGACCTAGGCAAAAGCTGATTGGATGACCTCAAAGCCCTGCCTTGGCCACGGACAGTCAAAATCTCAGACATATAAACCGGAGCAAGGCCATTAAGAGCTTTAAAAACAAAAAGCAAAAGTTTAAAATAAATTCTAAAATGGACTGGAAGCCAATGAAGTGAAAAAAGGATCGGAGAAATGTGCTCTCGCCTAGGTGTGTTGGCCAAAAGACGGGCCGCTGCATTTTGCACAAGTTGAAGGCGGCCGAGAGAAGATTGAGAGATGCCAACATAAAGTGCATTGCAGTAATCAAGTCGAGGCGTGATTAAAGCATGAATGGCTATCTCAAGATCATGACGGCTCAGGAAAGGTTTGGCTTTGGATAACAGACATACTGATAAAAGCTCATCTTGACTACATTGTCAATCTGTTCATCAAATTTTAAATGGCTGTCAAAAATCACCCCCAAATTTCTGACAGCTGAACTGAGCCTTAAAGAGAGGGTACCAAAGCCAGCCGTTACAGTATCCCCAAACGCAATACATTCTGTTTTTTCTTCATTTAAGTGGAGAAAGTTTTGGCTTAACCACAACTTAATGTCAGTGATGCAGTCCAATAGAACACTTTGTGAGTTAGTTTGTTCTGGGTTTGGGTAGTCTGGGTCATCCTTTTCTCCTTCCTTAGTGTCCAGCCTCTCATACAACTCACTATATAATAATAATGCATCAGATTTATATAGCGCATTTCATGGACACTGAAAGATGCTTTACATTGGATACATTATTCATTTACTCCACAGATAATGGTAGTGCTGAGCTACTGCTGTAGCCACAGCTGCCCTGGGGCAGACTAACAGAAATGTGGCTGCCAATCCAGGCCAATGGTCTCTCTGACCACTACTGAACAATTATACACATTCATACCCAGTGTCATAGACATTGGAGGCAAGGTGGATGTCTTGCCCAGGGACATAACAACAGGATGGCTGGGGAGAACTGGATTTGAACCGCCAACCATCCCGTTATTGAACGACCCACTCTACCTCCTGAGCTACTGCTGCCCCTTATGTTCTGTATGTCTTTTCCTTTGCCACCCACCTAGACTCAATGTACTCCTGTCTACTTTCTTTTTCAATCCCATCTTTTCTTTTCCAACATCTTCCTTTGAATACTTTTCTGTCCTTCCTCAGTCCACCAGCAAGTCTCCTTGCTTTCTTTCCACTGTCCAGGGAACACACCACATTCCTTTCTACCTGTTTCCCTCAATGCTTTAGCTGTGCTTTCCCAGTCCTCTGACAATTCTTCCCTTCTTTTTCAGGTTGTTGAAAAGGCTTCTTCATGTCAACGTCTCTGCATGGTCTACATTTGGTTGAAAAAATGAGAGATGAAAAGCCACCTTTTTAAGGTTGTTTAAAAACAAAAAGAAAACCACTTTATTGTAACACACATCATTCATTTTCTGATACTTTTTGGGTTGTGTGTGTGTGGCAGCACACCTATACCAGCATCTTTGGGCAAGAGGTACAGTACATCCTGGCGAGATCACCAGTCCAGCACAGCAGGCAGTATCCACTCCAAGTACTAACCAAGGTAGATCCTGCTGAGTTTTCAAGGTCAGACAAGACCAGACGTGTTTGGTAACACCCAGAGTCAATGGTGTGAACATCAATAAAAAGACACAACACACAGAGAAATGTGTAAAACCTACTTGTATTCAAATCGTGCTTTTTAAGTGTAGAGCACAATAGCATTAGTACTGGTTTCAGATTGTTCCAGATATTACGTAACCAACATTTTGCCAAATGTTGGACTGAAAAAAAAAAGCTGTTAAAAATATGCATTTTCAAAAAGCACTTTTAACAGAGTCCCAGTGGTTGTAAAAGTATATCTGACTTATGAGAGAAAGATTCCGACCACCATCACCAAATGCCAAAAAATATTTTGACAATAAATTTGGGCCAAATCCTGTGGACTACACAGCCAAATTATTGGTCTATTTTTGGTTAATATGGTCAGGCACAGCCCAATTTTCAACAACTGCTTTCTGGTTAAATATGGTGTATAGTAGATGAACTAAACACAACCCAATTTTCAGCATCTATTTTTGGGTTAAATGGTCTGTATTAGATGGGCTAAACATAACCCAGTTTTCAACGTCTATTAGTAGGTTAAATTAAGGCTTGGACCAACTGACCTGATTTATTGCAAAATACAACATCTAAATTACTGCTTGTGCTAAGAGGGATGTCAGTAAAGCTTGAACATAATGGATATTGTAGTCAATTAGACTCATCATTATATTAAATCTCACACACACTGCCAATACTGATACACTCCTCCAGTGCTCCTCTCTCTTGTGGAGTGCCACAAGGCTCTATTTTTGGTCCTATGTTGCTTTCATTATATAAGCTTCAACTTGGATCAATTATAGATAAACATAGGTAAATAAATCTTTTCATTGCTATGCTGATGATCTTCAAATCTACCTATCTATGAAGCCAAAATATGCTAATGCTCAAAATTGTTTATTTAATTGCATTGATGATATTAAGCAATGGCTCTCTCAAAACCTCTTCCATCTTAATGATGAAAATAACTGAGTTCATTATGTTTGATGACACTGTTTCCCAGTCATTTTTAAATCGTCTGCAGCTTGTACAAAATACCGTTGCCTGCCTCTTAACAAACACTTTAAACATGTACATATTACTCCTATACTTTCTTCTCTTCACTGGCTTTCCATTCATTTTAGAGTTGATCTGAAACTTTTAATGTTTGATTTTAAAGCTCTTAATGGTCTTGCTCACCATTATTTAATAATGGATTGCATTTACATAGCACCTTTCAAGATACCCAGAGCACTTTACAATGAGTTCATTTTTCATTCAGTCCACAGACAGACAATGGCAGTGGTAAGCTACTACTGTAGCCACAGCTGCCCTGGGGCAGGATGATGGAGACGTGGGTACCAATCTGCACCAACTGCCTTTCCGACCACTACCACACATTTATACACATTCATACCCAGTGTCATGGACATTGGAGGCAAGGTGGATGTCTTGCCCAGGGACACAACGGCAGGATTGCTGGGGAGAGTGATATTCAAACCGCTAACCCTCTGGTTATTGGATGACCCACTCTATCTCCTGAGCCACTGCCTCCCACATTTCCCTCCCCCTCCATTTTTACTGAGCACCAAGCTGGACGGAGGAAGTTCCACTTTTATATGGTCTTTGGCATGACCCGGCCAGGACTTGAACCCCGAACTCCCAGTCATGGGGCAGATTCTTTACCTCTAGGCCACCATTCTGGCCTAGAGGTCAGAGTGGTGGCCTAGAGGTATCTGAGCTGTTAAAAATTAGGAAGCTCTTTGACATCAATACTACACAAACATCAGCATGTGTAAAGTGGGAGGCTTTCAAAGCTTTTATTAGGGGACATATTATTAGTTATACAGGATCAAAATCTAAGAAGACTCGAGAGGAGAGAGCTAAATTGGAACATAAAATAAAAAGTCTTCAGGAAAAAGTGTATGCAGGAAGTGACCCAAGGTTGGAGAATGAATTACTGATGTTGAGAGCTGAATACGACAAAAAATCAGCGAATAGAGCTGCCTCGAGTCTTCTAAGATTGAAACAATCTTTTTATGAACAAGGTGAAAAATCAGGAAAATTATTAGCATGGCAGATTAAACAATTAGAAATTAAAACACCAATTACCAGTATTATAAGTAACGGACAGGTAGTTATAGATCCTTTAGAAATTAATAGAGCCTTTAGAGATTACTATGAAAAATTATATGATACCAAAAATGAACCTGATTTAACAAAACTAAATGGGTTTTTGAACGAACTATCTATACCGTGTATTCCAAATGAAAACAGGGAGATATTGGAGTCTAAAATTAGTCAAGAAGAAGTTGGGCTAGCCATTGATAATATGAAATCAGGAAAAAGTGCAGGACCAGATGGTCTTCCAGTTGACCTTTATAAAAAATTTAAGAATAAATTAATAAAACCTTTTTTGGAAATGGTTTTAGAAGCATTTCAAAATAATAATTTACCATCATACATAAATAATGCCTTAATTATACTGCTGCCAAAACCAGGTAAGCCCTCTAATAAATGTGAAAATATGAGACCAATAAGCCTATTAAACGCCGACCTTAAGATAATCTGTAAAATTTTAGCAAGACGAATACAAGAAATTTTACCAAATATTATTAATCGAGATCAGAATGGCTTTATAAAGGGTAGACAAGGCTTCCATAATGTAAGAAGACTATTTAATATTATTTATTTTAATAAAGAAGCACCGGATACAGCTCTCCTATCACTGGACGCCGAAAAGGCCTTTGATAGAGTTGAATGGCCCTTTCTTTTTGAAGTCCTACAAAGGTTTGGACTTGGAAATAATTTCATAAAATGGGTTCAAATAATATACAATAATACTACAGCAGAAATCCTAACAAATAACAATATTTCAAAACCAATAAAAATCAATAGAGGATGTCGACAAGGCTGTCCACTTTCACCTTTACTGTTTACTATGGCAATTGAACCTTTAGCGATAGCGATACGTTTACATTCACAAATATATGGAATTAAAGTTGGACCAACAGAACATAAAATCTCCCTGTACGCCGATGACATAATTTTGTTTATGTCGAATCTAAAAAAATCAATTCCAACCTTGTTGAATTTAATAAAGAATTTTGGGGAAATATCAGGATATAAAATAAATAAAACTAAATCTTCAATATTAATGCTAAATGAGACCCAGAGAAATTACCCAGCCCCTGAGGTAAATCAATTCAATGTTGTAAATCAGTTTAAATATTTAGGAATCCAAATTGTGCCTAAGCTAGAATCAGTCGCCAGTGTCAACTATGAAGCCTTAATGTCAGATATCAATGAGTTAACTCAGAGATGGATGTCACTACCAATGTCGATGATCGGGAGAATCAATATACTTAAAAGTAATATTTTACCTAAAATACTTTATTTATTTCAATACATTCCCTTATCACCACCTTTAGATCTATTCTCAAGAATAAAAAAAAAGTTAGTGGAATTTATATGGAACAACAGGAGGGCTAGATTACGTTTGTCTTTATTATATTTACCATTTGATCGTGGAGGTCTGAAATGTCCAAATTTTATGTTGTATTATTGGTCGGCACAACTGAGGTCTATGACATATTATTTTTCATCAAATGATCTCCCTCACTGGACTGAAATGGAATCATACAATTTACCTTTACCTCTTCCCATATTCATATACTCAGATTCGGCAAAAAAATTACAAAAACAAGTTAAAAATCCATTTGTAAAGCATATGATCAAAATATGGTGTGAAGCTAAAAACTATTTAAAAGAACCACAGTTATTGTCACAATTTAGTCCAATATGGGGTAATCAATATTTTAAACCAGGGAGAGCGGACGCTGTATTTAAAGTATGGAATTTAAAAGGGATACAAAAGATTCAGGATTTATATTTGCCAGGTGCAGATAACATAATGTCTTTTGAAGAGCTGAGGATCAAATTTAATCTCAATAGAACACATTTTTTTAAATATCTTCAACTTAGAAACTTTATTCGATCAAATCAAAATAAAGCTCTCACTCGACCTATTTATTCATCCTTGGAAAAAATGATGATGAAAGATAGTAAAAGAAAGGGTATTATTTCAGAGTTTTATAACTCATTGACACTATCTTCAAGTGAAAATTCACTGAAAAGATTAAACTACTGGAAAGAAGATCTGCAAACTGAAATTTCAGAGGAACAATGGGAATTGGCTTGTACAGAAGCTCAAACCAAATCAATAAATGCACGCCTTAAATTGATACATTTCAAATGGTTAATGCGGATGTATGTTACACCGGAGGAGTTAAATAGATATAACAAAAATATACCAGATACATGCACAAAATGCATGGAAAGTAAAGGAACCCTATTTCATTGTTTATGGGAATGTAGATTAATAAGAATGTTTTGGGAAGAGGTGAGGGTAACAATTGAAAAAATAATCTCAAAACAAATCATATTGAATCCTAAACTGTTTTTGTTGGGTCTGTACCCAGAAAAGCATAATTTTAATAAAAGTGAAAGAACATTCATAGACCTCAGTTTGCTTAATGCCAAAAAATGTATTGCACTATTATGGAAAAAGACTCATAGACCAGATGTGACTCAGTGGTTAAGACAGATGTTAACAAACCTTCCATTAGAAAGAATAACATATATACTGAAATCAAAGGAAATTGTGTTTGAGAATATATGGAGACTTTTTATTGATTATGTAAAAAATTTAAACATAACTCTTGAAGAAGAAGGTGAATGATGTGTGTGGACCTTGTAAATTCCAAACTGGTGAACATAATATGTATACTTATGTATTGGATTGTCTAGACTAAACAGAGGAGCATTGTTGAAGACTTGATTTTGTTGGTGGTTGTTGGTGTTTTTAGTGCATTTTTTTTTTGTAGTACTTTAGTGTTAGTGTTTGATTGTTTGTATCATGTTTGTTAAAAAAAAAAAAAAGGTTCAATAAAGATATTGTGGAAAAAAAAAAATTAGGAAGCATACCAGTGTTTTAAGATCTTCTGACCAACATTTACTGGAAGTCCTGAGGTCAGGGTACAAACACAGGAGTGACTGAGCATTCCCTGTAGCTGCTCCAAGTCCTTGGAACAAACTTCACTCCGATAGTCACACTGTCACTAACCTGGGTCTTTTTAAATCTAAACTTAAAACTAATTTATTTCGAAAAGCTTTAGATTAGTCTCTTCATGCTAGTTCTCACAATGCTGTACAATTCAGATTTACTTTATCAGAGGGAAAGTTAATGTGTCCTTTCCTCAATAAAAATTAGAATAAAAATAATAAACCAAAATAGAAGTCATCAAATAAGTCTATCTGCCATCAGCTGTAAGGTGTTGAACAGTCTGGTGGTAGTGGGGATAAAGGATCTTCTGTAATATTGAGTCCTGCAGGGCAGTGAGATGACCTGCTTCTCTGGTTGGTTACTAAAGCCCCTATCACACCTTGATGATTTAGGCAGTGCATGCCAATGTTTAAAAAATTTGGCGAATACATTGGCCTACGTCAAACAAGTTATGGGTAAGTTTTGTAAATGTTCTATATAAGTTACTAATATGTTACGTATACAGTATGTCCGACTCGTGATGGATACGTGATGCATATGGCCAAAATGCCAGCGTTTTAGAGAACTTTTGATATGTTGGCATACGCTGCCTGAATCATCAAGGTGTGACAGGGCCTTAAAGGAGCTTAGAGTTTAAAATCAGACCTAACTTTTTAGATTAGTTAATGTGAATCCTGCAACTTGCTTCTTTACAATCCTGAATATCTGAGACTTTATAGGGTTAAAATGTTTGCTAAATGAATTTTTTTATACATACAATAAAACAAGTGGTGTAAAAAAAATAGGAGTAAAAGATATAGAGCTGGAAGTTAGCATAACAGATCCATTTTAGAGTGGTTGGGGAGCCTGTATAGTCAGTCATTAAAAGGATTTATAAATGTCACATGGAACCCCCACAGGCTAAAGGTGTGGGAACTACCCTATTTCTTAAAAAGAATAAAAAAAGATACTGAGGGTTTCTTTCTCTTTTTTATGATGGCACAGAGCATTCTACCAAACAGTATTGTGTTGCAATCTCTGGCAGGATATGAGACCCTTAAATCCTCGCCCATTAAAGCTTCACTCCAGACAGTCTGTTTTCTTCACCGCCAATTGTAAAGAACAAATATGGCAAGTATCGAGGAGATCCGATTGACTCCAAGGCTACTTTTTTATAGCCGAGACGGTGGCTGTAAGATGCTCCAGTGTGCCTAATCCCACTCTCATAGGAGAGCGGTAGGTATTGGCTTTGATGATAGAAATGGATTAAACAGATTACATTAAAGGCCAGTCTAATTGAACCAATCTATCGTGATTCTGCTGCTGTAAGATAAATGATGCAAAGGCCAGATAGTAGATATAGGTCATACGTCTGTGTGTCTGGCTTTGGATTTCTTTTGTGGACATTTATGGGCTCACTAGAAAAAATACAAGAAGAGCACTTTGTTCACGCTGAACCAAAATGTGTACAACATTGTGTTTCTGCCAGGTGTTACTGAGTTGTCTTAATTGCTGCAAACAGCAAACAAAGAGTCAAGGAATGTTTACAGAAATACAATGTTTATGTGAATATTATACAGTAAAGTCACAGTAAAATGAAGAAAGGCAGACAGCTGTCAGTGAGTGTGCTTATAGGCCCACCAGGATCCTGATGTTCCGATCGGGTTTTTTAAGTATCCCATTTATGTGATTGGCCATGTAAACATCATCTGGGTTTTTAAAATCAGGATATGCCCATATCTTGTCCATATATGTTATCTGGAATATTCTGCCACTAATTCTGCCATTATATTAATACATGTATACCCCTTATTCCACTTACAGCAGGGGACGTGAGAGAAATACAAACACTGGAGCAGTTGCAGAGCTCACTTCAGGAGGGTGAAAAAAGAAAAGGAAAAATCGCCATACTCCATCATGAAGGCTCTGTCCCACCGATCACGACTCACCCGGATCTCACCAAAAGCAGTACAAATAAGACACTTTCCATCCCATGATAAATGTGCCATTTATACTTCAAAAACCTGTACTCCAAAACCAGTTGGGGGGGTGGTGGGCAGTATAGCAAAGTACAGTCACTCAGAGAAGCCAGGCTCACCCCCGCTCTTTTATTTTTATTTTATGTAACCTTTATTTAACCAGGCAAGACAGATTAAGAACATGTTCTTATTTACAACTGTGGCCTGGGGGAGGGACAAGGGGCAAACAAACAATAGACAAATACATATATTAAAAAACATTTACGAAGACACAATTAAAACACATACAATCATAATAACAGCTAAAACAAAACATACTATCACAAGACATAACATAGACATAGCTAAAATATATACATAAACGCAACCAAAGAACACAGGTTGGTTATTGAATCTTATCATGTTTTGTTTAGCAGTTCGAGTGACAATAGCATTCTTCCTTAACATGGTTCGTAATCATAGTTTTAAATGCTGATTTAGAGATGAAGACATCCAACTTAAGTGTTTTTTATTGGCCATTCCACTCTCTTGCTGCAGCAGACTGAAAAGATGACAAACCTATTGATAATTTAGTTTTTGGGACTGTCAACCAAATTAAATTTGCAGAATGAGTACTATATACAGAAAACGAAGTGTGCAACATCTCATTCAAGTAGGGGGGGGAGACAGACCAAGGAGAGTTTTTTATATTAACATAAATCAGTGCATTTTGCGAAGGGCATATAATGATGGCCATTTAAGAGAAGAATATAAAGTGCAGTGATGTGTTCTGAAAGGAGCATTTGTGACAAACCGAATGTCAGAGTGGTAAAGGACATCAAGCTTTTGCAGCGAGCCCTTACATGCTGTTCTGTAAATGACATCACAATAGTCAAACATGGGAAGGATGATCATTTGAACCAGAGTTTGCCTAGCAGATAGAGTAAAAGAGGAACGCATTTTATTGAGAAAGCCAGTTTTTAATTTAACCTTGGTCTGTAACTTGTCAGTGTGGTTTGAAAAGGGCAGAGTGTTATCTAGCCAGATTCCCAAGTATTTATACTGTGCAACCTGGTCTAGAGGTGTCCCATCTGTCACAATGTGCTTGTTTCACGGGCACAAAATAGGACACCAAACGTTTGCTGTAGGTTGGCATATTTATTAACAAAAACACAAACAAGAATAATTCAAACTAATATAACAAATTAAAGTGTAATGTGAGAATAAGGAGACATAAATACAGACGCTGGAGGAGAGTGGGGTTCAACATCAGAGGTTTGAAGCCAGGGAACGCCTGACCAGGGGATAAGCTCAGCCGGAGGACCCCAAAGTCTATGGGGCTTGACAGCTGATAGAACAGAGAAAAAAGGCACCAAGAGGGAGCACACCAACTCACCTCGACAGTGGGACCTTAACTCACGGTAGCAGACGGCGGGCAGGAATACACAGAAGAGAAGATGAAGGACACCGCAATGGCAGAAGTTGTTGTGTCCCTTAAATACACACACATAATCAAAGACCGGTGTAATCTATGAGTAGCAAAATGGACAGCAGATGTGCAGCCCCGAAGGAATTGACAGCCGGAAGCTGCACAGCGCTGTCAAAATAAACAAACTGGAAACATAAAAATACAAACACAACAGAACTCAAAAACCATCATAATAATCTTATAGATGACAGTAAACAAACAGAAAAATGCTCACAGGGCAGAGAAACTGGGCACGGCTCTAACCCGTGCCCCAGGATCATGACACCATCAGTGGTGAAAAGGCTTGGGGTATGTGAGGAAATGTAGCCCTTTTTGTTAAACCACATGACTTTAGTCTTAGAAGTGTTCAACTGGAGATGCAATCTGGAGAGGGCCTGCTGGAGTCTACTAAAACTAAGTTGAAGTTAGTGACAAACTATATCTAGAGAGGGGCCAGCAGAATAAATAATTGTGTCATTAGCATAGAGATGGATGGATGAATCTGTTACAGAGTTTGCTACTGTTACAGAGTTTGCTACTGCTACTTTTTTTTTTCTCCCGGTGCCACACAAGTCGGCCGCCCTTTGCAACAGCGGCTCGATTCCGAGTCTTTTTCCCTTCCTCTCTCTTTTTGATCCGTCTTTTTTTCACTCCACTTATATCACGGACACACAGATCGTCCCAAATGTCTCCTGAGCCGGTGGACGGAGCCACTGTTTATAGCAGGATACGATACAGCAGGGAAGAGCTGCTAGCATTCAACCACCACCTGGTCCCATTGGAAAAACTCGACATACCGAGAGAACTGAGGTGAAAACGCCGCGGCTGCCAGGCTGGAGTAAGGCGGAGGACAAAAAATATAAGGTACAGACCCTCCCTTCCATCTATTGTCATGGGAAATGTACGGTCGTTACTGGGAAAGGTAGATGAGCTAGCGGCTATCTGCCGTTACGATAGCACATATCGGGAGTGCTCTCTCCTTTTGTTTTCTGAGACGTGGCTAACTGAACTAGCAGCAGATGCTAACATTGAGCTGGAGGGTTTCCACATGATACGGGCAGATCGAACACCAGACAGTGGCAAAGCAAGGGGCGGTGGAGTGATAATGTATGTTAACAACAACTGGTGCAGACTGGGACATATCACTGTTAAACAACGACACTGCAGCAAAGACATTGAGTTGCTAGCTGTTAGCATGCGGCCTACATATCTCCCGAGAGAACACTCACACGTGATCTGCATTGTTGTTTATGCAAATCCGACGGTGAACGCTGGGACAGCGCGTGACGTCATCCATTCAGTAACCAGCAGGCTGCAGACAGAACACCCAGATGCTCTTCTCCTCATCTCAGGCGATTTCAACCATGTTTCACTGTCTCCCATTCTACCCACGTTCACCCAGTATGTCACATGCCACACTAGAGACAATAAAACACTGGACTTATTCTACGTAAACACTAAGGAGGTGTACACCTCATCACAACTCCCCCCACTCGGGAGATCGGATCACAACTTGGTTCATCTCCGGCCGGTGTACAAACCCCTAGTGCTCAGACAACCTCCGGCCATGCGCACAGTGGAGTTATGGTCTGAGGAGACAATGGACACTCTAAAGGGCTGCTTTGAAGCCACCGCCTGGAAGCAGCTCTGCGATCCACATGGAGAGGACATTGATGGCCTCACTCACACCTTCACGGACTACCTCAGCTTCTGTGTGGACAAATCCGTTCCCACCAAGACCATACGGTGTTGTTCAAACAACAAACCCTGGATCAACCCTGAGATAAAAACACTTCTGAGAGAGAAGAAGAGGATCTTCAGGTCGGGGAATAGGGAGATGCTGAAGTCCGTACAGAGGGAGCTGAGGAGAAAGATCAGAGAAGGCAAGGACAGCTTCAGGAAGAAGATGGAGGACAAGCTGCAACAGAGCGGCATCAGCGGGGTCTGGAGAAACCTCAAAACCATCTCTGGGCTCCAGAATACCTCCCCCCACGCCACAGGGGGGCAGGGAGTGGGCGAACAACCTGAATCTGTTTTTCAATAGGTTTGACCAACCGCCCTCCCCCCTGACTGCACAACAACCACTGCTGCCTCTAAAGAAATCAAGTCCTGCTGCCCACTCCCCACTCCACCAACACCCCCCCACTCCCAACACACAGCCCCCCATCCTGACCCTGACCAGGACCCAGGTGAGGACGGAGCTGAGGAAGATCAAGGCGAGGAAGGCGTCGGGACCGGACGGCATCAGCGCAAAGCTCCTCAAGTCCTGTGCAGACCAGCTGTGTGGGATTGTGACGTACATCTTCAACCTGAGCCTGAAGCTGGGGAGGGTACCACAGCTGTGGAAAACATCTTGTGTGGTACCTGTACCAAAAACTTCCCACCCCAAAGAGCTGAACAGCTACAGCCCGGTGGCCTTGACGTCCCACTTGATGAAGACCCTGGAGAGACTGCTCCTTGCTCACCTCCGCCCCCTGGTGGAACCAGCGATGGATCCACTCCAGTTCGCCTACCAGCATGGCATTGGGGTGGAGGATGCGGTGATCTTCCTCCTTCACCGTTCTCTGTCCCACCTGGAGAAGCCCGGGAATATGGTGAGGATCATGTTCTTTGACTTCTCCAGTGCTTTCAACACCATCCAACCGATGATCCTGAAGGACAAGCTGCTGCGCGCAGGGGTGGACCAGCACCTGTCATCATGGATCCTGGACTACCTCACGAACCGGCCTCAGTTTGTGAGAACCCGGGACTGTGTGTCCGACACGATCAACGGTAGCACGGGGGCCCCCCAGGGAACGGTGCTGGCTCCCTTCCTGTTCACTCTTTATACTGCGGACTTCTCGCACAACACAACACACTGCCATCTACAGAAGTTCTCTGATGACTCTGCGATCGTTGGCCTCATCTCCAATGGAGATGAAGCTGAGTACAGAGGGCTTATCCAGGACTTCGTGGACTGGTGCCATCGGAACTGCCTCCAGATCAACGCGAGGAAAACTAAGGAGCTGGTGGTGGACTGCCGCAGGCATGGGCAACCCCTCACAGCACCAGTAAATATACAGGGAACAGACATCGAGATGGTGACATCCTATAAGTACCTGGGTGTTCATCTGAACAATAAACTAGACTGGTCACACAATACTGACGCACTCTACAAGAAGGGACAGCGCAGGCTGTTCCTACTGAGGAGACTCAGGTCTTTTGGTGTACAAGGGGCATTGCTGAAGACATTCTATGACACGGTGGTGGCATCAGCCATCACTTTTGGAGTGGTCTGCTGGGGCAGTGGCATTACTGCAGCCGATAGGAAGAGACTGAACAAACTGATCAAGAAAGCTAGCTCTGTCCTGGGGCAGTGCCTTGATCCGGTGGAGGAGATAGGAGAGAGGAGGACGGTGGCTAAACTGTCATCTCTGCTGGAGTCCGAGTTCCACCCTATGCAGGACATACTGAATGCACTGAGGAGCTCATTTAGCAGCAGACTACATCATCCCAGGTGCACAACCGAGAGGTTTCGCAGGTCCTTCCTACCAACGGCTGTCAGACTGTACAACCTAAGCAGGGCTGCTCGCAGAGATAACAAAAAGACGTAACAAACTAATAGTTTTTTTGAATGCAAAAGATGCAATAGACTTACACAATGGTCCCCTCCGGCATACAACTAGGAAAAAACCGGTCGCTATGGAGGGTGAGAATATGTATGGGCACATAATCATACCATGTAGGATAACTAAGTAGACGGTTGTGCTGTTTCATCCCATCTAGCAACAATGCTCTGCACTGTGTGTGTTTATATATTTACATATTTATTCCATCTAGCTACAATACTCCGCACTGGGTGTGTTTATATTTATATATCTATATATTTATTCCATCTAGCTACAATGCTCCGCACTGTGTGTTTATATATCTACATATTATTCCAGCTAGCTACATTGCTCCGCACTATGTGTGTTTATATATTTACATATTTATTCCACCTAGCTGCAATGCTCCGTACTGTGGGTGTTTATATATCTACATATTTATTCCATCTAGCTACAATGCTCTGCACTGTGTGTTTATATATTCATATATTTATTCCATCTAGCTACAATGCTCTGCACTGTGTGTCTGTGTGTGTGTATATATATATATTTTATAGTAATATGTACATATGTACATTAGCTGCTCTTGCTTGCTTGTTTTTTTTTTTTCTTGCCTTCTGATTGTTGCTCTGAGTGTTGCTATCCCTGTGCTGTTGCAATCCTGGAATTTCCCCGTTGTGGGACTAATAAAGGCTTATCTTATCTTATCTTACTGTATGTTATTGATGTAAATGGAAAAAAGAGAGGGACCAAGGATTGATCCTTGTGGAACACCTTTAATAACAGGGAAGGATTGAGAGAGATATTGTTCCAATTTCACACACTGAACTCTTTCTGAGACATAGTTTAATTCAATTCAATTCAACTTTATTTATATAGCGCCATTCCTCAACAACAGTCATCTCATAGCACTTTCAAATGTAGGGGAAACCCCCACAATTGCAGAAAGACACGTGCAATCAGGCGATCCCCTGTGAGCAAGCGCTTGGCGATGGTGGAGAGGAAAAACTCCCTTTTAACAGGATGAAACCTTTAGCAGAACCAGGCTCAGGGAGGGGCAGTAATCTGCTGCGACTGGCTGGGGGGTGAGGGGATAGAGAAGATGAGAAGAACAGACATGTAGAGAGCAAACATTAAAGGGGAGAAGCCCAGTACATTATTGGAGGTCCCCTGGCTGTCTAAATTCATTAGCAGCATAACTAAGGGAGGGTTTAGAGACACATGATCCCTCCTAATTGTAAGCTATATCGAAAAGGAAGGTTTTTACCCTATTCTTAAAAACAGAGATCGAGTCTGACTCCTGAATCCAGATTGGTAACTGGTTCCACAGGAAAGGAGCTTGATAACTGAAGGCTCTGCCTCCCATTGTACTTTTGGAGATTCTAGGTATTACAAGTAATCCAGCATTTTGGGACCATAATGCTCTATTAGAATGGTAGGGTAGTATCAGATCTCTAAAAAAAAACAAAAAAACAAATTAGAAACCAAGACGATTTACCAGAGACACCAGTACTGCTAAGCCTGTCAATCAGATAAGTATGATTCACTGTATCAAAAGCCTTAGCCAACTCATCAAAAAGTGCAGCACAATGCAGCTTAGAGTCCAAGACAAAAGTGATATAATTTAAGACTTTAAGGGTTGCGGTTACACATCCATAGCCCTTTCCAAAACCTGACTGAAAATTTGATAAAATGCCATGGGCTTCCAAATAGTCAGTTAATTGATTATTGACAAATCTTTCCAATACCTTGGACAGATATGGCAAAATAGAAATAGGCCTGTAACAGTTAGGATTGGCCTGATCCATCCATCCATCCATCCATCTTCTACCGCTTTTCCGGAGGTCCGGGTCGCGGAGGCAGCAGTTCAAGCAGAGAAGCCCAGACTTCCCTCTCCCCAGCCACCTGCTCCAGCTCTTCAGAGGGGATACCAAGGCATTCCCAGACTAGCTGGGAGACATAGTCTCTCCACCGAGTCCTGGGTCTGCCCCGGGGTCTCCTCCCAGTGGGACGTGCCTGAAACACCTCAAGTGGGAGGCGTCCAGGAGGCATCCTAATCAGATGCCCATACCACCTCAACTGACTCCTTTCAATGTGGAGGAGCAGCGGTTCTACTCTGAGCCTCTCCCGGATGACTGAGCTCCTCACCCTATCTCTGAGGGTGAGTCCAGCAATCCTACGGAGAAAGCTCATTTCAGCCGCTTGTATCCGCGATCTCGTTCTTTCGGTCATTACCCAAAGCTCGTGACCATAGGTGAGAGTAGGAACGTAGATTGACTGGTAAATCGACAGCTTTGCCTTAGAACTAAGCTCCCTCTTCACCACAACAGACCGGTACAACGTCCGCATCACTGCAGATGCTGCTCCAATCCGTCTGTCGATCTCTCGCTCCATTTTCCCCTCACTCGTGAACAAGACCCCAAGATACTTAAACTCCTCCACTTGGGGCAGGAGCCTGTCCCCAACCCGGAGAGGACAATCCACCTTTTTCCGGCTGAGGACCATGGACTCGGACTTGGAGGTGCTGATTCTCATCCCAGCCGCTTCACACTCAGCGGCAAACCGTCCCAGCAAGAGCTGTAGGTCATTGCTGGATGAAGCCAACAGGACAACATCATCTGCAAACAACAGAGATGAGATCCTGTGGTCACCAAGCATGACACCCTCCATTCCCTGGCTGCGCCTAGAAATCCTGTCCATAAAAATTATGAACAGGACCGGTGACAAAGGGCAGCCCTGGCGGAGTCCAACTCTCACTGGGAATGACTCCGACCGAGTGTTGGCAATGCGAACTAAACTCTCACAACGGTCGTACAGAGACCGAATAGCTCGTAACAACAAGCCCGATACCCCATACTCCCGAAGCACCCCCCACAAAAATCCACGAGGGACGCGGTCAAATGCCTTCTCCAAGTCCACAAAACACATGTAAACTGGTTGGGCAAACTCCCACGAACCCTCAAGAATTCTCGAGAGGGTAAAGAGCTGGTCCGATGTGCCACGGCCAGGACGAAAACCACATTGCTCCTCCTGAATCCGAGGTTCGACCAACGGCCGGACTCTCCTCTCCAATACCTTGGCATAGACCTTCCCAGGGAGGCTGAGGAGTGAGATCCCTCTAAAGTTGGAGCACACCCTCCGGTCCCCTTTTTTGAAGAGAGGAACCACCACCCCGGTTTGCCATGCCAAAGGCACTGCCCCCGACCTCCACGCAATGTTGCAGAGGCGTGTCAACCATGACAACCCAACAACATCCAGGGCCTTGAGGTACTCGGGGCGAATCTCGTCCACCCCCGGGGCCCGGCCACCAAGGAGATTTTTAACCACCTCGGCGACCTCAGCCCCTGTGATAGGCGAGTCATCCCCCTCGTCCCCAAACCCTGCTTCCTCTGTGGAAGGCGTATCAGTGGGATTGAGGAGATCCTCGAAGTATTCCTTCCACCGCCCGACGATATCCCCAGTTGAAGTCAACAGTGTCCCATCCGCACCATACACAGTGTGGACGGGGAGCTGCTTTCCCCTCCTGAGCCACCGAACAGTTTGCCAGAATCTCTTTGAAGCCGACCGAAAGTCTTGTTCCATGGCCTCACCGAACTCCTCCCATACCCGGGTTTTTGCTTCAGCAACCACCCGAGCTGCACTCCGCTTGGCCTGCCGGTACACCTCAGCTGCTTCGGGAGTCCCACAAGCCAACCAAGCTTGATAGGACTCCTTCTTCAGCTTAATGGCCCCCCTCACCACTGGTGTCCACCACTTGGTTCGGGGGTTGCCACCATGAGATGCACCGACCACCTTGCGGCCGCAGCTCTGGG
The DNA here is from genome assembly GCA_020510985.1 of Pholidichthys leucotaenia. NCBI lineage: Eukaryota > Metazoa > Chordata > Actinopteri > Cichliformes > Pholidichthyidae > Pholidichthys > Pholidichthys leucotaenia. The sequence goes on along the minus strand of CM035845.1, from coordinate 30,561,457 downwards.
CTGCCGCTTCAACAACAGAGGTGGAGAACATGGCCCATTCAGACTCCATGTCTCCAGACTCCCTCGGAATGTGGTTGAAGTTCTTCCGGAGGTGGGAGTTGAAGACCTCCCGGACAGGGGCCTCAGCCAGACGCTCCCAGCACACCCTCACTATACGTTTGGGTCTACCAGGTCTGAATGGCTTCCTCCCCTGCCATCGGATCCAACTCACCACCAGGTGGTGATCAGTTGACAGCTCTGCACCTCTCTTTACTCGGGTGTCCAAGACATACGGTCGCAGGTCTGATGATACGATAACAAAATCGATCATCGACCTGCGGCCTAGGGTGTCCTGGTGCCAGGTGCACATATGGACACCCTTATGCTTGAACATGGTGTTCGTTATAGACAGACTGTGGTTAGCACAGAAGTCCAATAACTGAACACCACTCGGGTTCAGATCGGGCAGGCCGTTCCTCCCAATCACCCCCCTCCAGGTTTCACTGTCGTTGCCCACGTGCGCATTGAAGTCCCCCAGTAGGACAATGGAGTCTCCAGGAGGAGCACCCTCCAGCACCCCAGTCACAGACTCCAAAAAGGGTGGGTACTCTGAAACATCATTTGGTGCATAGGCACAAATGATGGTCAGGACCCGTTTCCCAACCCGAAGGCGCAGGGAAGCAACCCTTTCGTCCACCGGGAAAAACTCCAATATAGAGGCAGCAAGGTGGGGCGATACAAGAATACCTACCCCTCTCGTCGCCTGATCCCTGCCCTTAAAAAGAGGACGCACAACTGCTGATTTCCAAGCACAAGGAATTTTGGCAGTGTGTATAGACAAGTTAAAAATATCAGTAATGGCAGCAGCAATGATGAAGGCTGCAATTTTGAGAAAGAAATGATCCAGCTCATCTGACCCTGCAGGTTTTTTGGGTCCAACTTACATAGTTCACAAAGAACCTCACACTCTAACTACTAACTAACCTGCACTTATATAGCACTTTTTCTAGTCACAAAGACCACTCAAAGCGCTTTCACTAGTACTAACCCTCTATTCTAAGGGCCTATAGGAAACAGATATCTAGGGACAATTTAGAACAGCCAATTAACCTAACATGCATGTCTTTGGATTGTGGGAGGAAACCGGAGCCCCCGTAGTAAACCCATGCAGCACAGGGAGAACATGCAAACTCCACACAGAAAGGTTCCAACCCCTGCCAGCCTGGGGATTCAAACCAGCAACCTTCTAGCTGTAAGGCAACAGTGCTAACCACTGCACCACCGTGCTGCCCACTCTGAGACCACCCATAAAACAAGGCTATGAGTCAGGGGTGGGCTGGAATGAAGTGGGAGTGAAATGGAAGGGGGAAAAAGTGAGCAGGTGGTAGAATTTGTGAAAGAGAAATCATCATTTGCTGAATCCAGAATAGAGCCTGACTTTATAAAATGTTTATTAAAGAGAGGAACCCACGACGTTCTCGGGTGAGGAAGAGGAACCCTCAGTGGGAATGGATGGAGACTGAGGGACGAAAGCAATCTTGGACAGGAGTGCAGCACCCTTGGAGGCCCCGGACTGGGGTGTGGCAGCACCTGCGGTGGCCCCAGACTGGGGCGTGGCAGCACCCACAGTGACCCCGGACTGGGGCGTGGCAGCACCCATGGTGGCTCCGGACTGTGGCGTAGCCACACCTGTGGTGGCTCCAGGCTGGGGCATAGCCACACCCACTGTGGCCCCAGCCTGGAGCGTAGCTGCACCCACGGTGGCCCCCGATTGGAGTGTAATACCCATGGCGGACTCAAGCTGTGGTGCAGCACCCATGATGGTCTCAGGCTGGGGCACAGCGCCAATGACAGCCCCTAACTGGAGCACAACACCCATGACGGCCCAGGCAGAGGGGAAGCAGCTCCCACAGAGGCCCTGGTCTGGGGTGCAGCACCCACAGAGACCTCAGACAAAGGGGGAGCTGCACCCACGGAGGTCCCGGGCTGGGACGAAGCACCCGTGAAGACCTCAGCTGAACAGGGAGCAGCACCCATGGAGGTCCCAGACTGGGATGATGCACCCGCAAACACCTCAGCTGAAGGGGGAGCAGCACCCACAGAGACCTCAACTGTAGGGGATGGACCCATAGAGACCTCAGGCGGCGAGGCTGGACCCACGGAGACCTCTGGTGAAGATGGACAATCCATGGTAACCCTGGGGAAAGGCTCCAACAGGAGGGACAAAGGCACAGGATCAGGGTCACCGGCGGCAGTGGAATCCAGCGAGGTGAGCTCAAGTGCAGTTGACGGCTGCACTGGGCCCTCCCCACCAAGAGCCAGGCAAGATCTCTCCAAAACAGACAGTGAAAGCAAAGAAGAGCACTTGCCTGAGCTCAAGCCCTACTGCCGTCCAGGACTCCATCAATCCAGGCGGGGACATCTCATGCCCAGTCCTCTGGAGGTCCAACTCCGGCTCTGCTGTGGTGGCCCCCACAGCAGGCATGGTGGAAAAGGCAGTCCCGGGACCCCCAGGTGAAGTGACCTACACAGGTGGCTTGTCCAGCGTGGCAGCTGGAGGTTATCTCACTGCTGGTGCTGAATCCTGCGCACCTGAAGCCAGGGAATGCTCAATTGTTGGCACAGGCTTCAGATCGCTGGCAGCGTTCTCCCTCCATCTGGACTGTGACCGCGGAGCTGGGACCAGATCCTGCAGGACCGCAGGCTCCTCCATCGTCCTGTGGCTCAATTCAGGGACTGGCGGACACTCAGGGGGAATAGGAGGAGAAACAGAGGGAACCGGTGAGGAAATAGTATCTGTAGCTGGCGGTGAGGACTCAGTGGACTCCAATAACTGAGCCTCCCCACCGGGAATCAGGCAAGATAATTCATGTTGTGGTGATAGAGAATGAAAAAATACTTGCCTGTATTACTAGGGCACGATGGTTTCAGCTGCAGCAGGCCCAGGATCATCCCTCTCCATGGCTGCAGTGATTGTGGGCCCCCCTGAAGGACAGGCAAGAGCCGCCCCTGCAGACACGAAGACAGATGGAGCCAGGGAAGAGATGGCCGGACTCTTAGCAGCGGGAGGAGACACCGAGGAGACGAGGGTTGCAGCAGCAATGGAGGAGGAGGAAGCTGACGGGACAGCCGGCAAAGAAGAACTAGAAGAGGGAATTGCTGCGGGAATCTTCTGACTTGGCGACGAGGAAACTGCTGACTGAGCGGTGGAAGAGTTCCTCTGACGGGATGTCACTGGGCAACAGCGGGAAGTGGGAGGCGACTGACCCAAGAGGCACTCTACAGGGGAATCCAGTTCTGCCGCGGCTCGCAATGAGCGGAAGCAGATCCGGGAGGGTGGCATCTCAGAGCAGGTGGCTTGGGAGCAGGAGCTGGCGAACAGAGGGAGGAGGAAGATGTCTGTCGCGGAGAGCGCTTCCTCGATTGCTTCGGTCCCACTGGAAGCATCATCAGCCCTGGAAATGACCGCTGTAGAGTGGAGACAGTAGCCAACAGTTTAGCGAACCGGGGACACCTGCATAATCTGGGATGTGCCTCCACGATCCCGACCGCTCCCTCTACATTCTCCCAGATGCTCTTAGGGCTGCGAGAGGCAAGAGCTTCAGCAAAGAAATCCTAGATAAAATGAGCCGCCCATTGCTCCTCCAGGCTTGGGGCTCCGGCTACCGATCCTCCTTTACTGGCTGAGGGCTGGTGCCCTGGGGACATGCTGACTGCTCCGATAAAAAATGGAAAAGTTAGGTGAAACAAAAAAAAAAACCCACAGGCTCACAGCAGCTGGATCACAAACTGGCTGCGGTCTTCTGTCAGTAATTGCCCCTCTGAGACAAAGAGAAGACCCAGGTGCTGGACTGTGAGCTTGTGAAGATTTATTGCAAACATAAAATACAAAGTGCAACACAAAACCAAGAGGCTAAAGATAAACTGACACGATAGCACGGGAGAAAAGAAAATAGGATGTTAACCCTCTGTCTATGAATGTCACCAAACTGCAACATAATCCCTAGTGGTCAAGATTAGTAATGATTTTTTTCAATAAAATATTGAAAGAGAGATTTCCAAGGCTATAACTTTAAAGTGGTAAGAGATAATGGCTTACTGTCAATTAGAAAGATGTAGAATATGATCCAAAGTTTCAGATAGTAGTAAATTTATGCTTCTAATCTGCATAATTCCATGGCAGCCATATCGAATTCATAACTGGTCAGAAGTGGACTTTGGGCATATTTGCACAAAGAATGGTTTTGCTTTATGTCACCGTTTCTTGTTTGAGGTTTTTTTCTTATCTTATCTTAAAAGTATTTAAAGTATATGAACCAGAAATTCAGTAGAATGTACACAAACCGTATATACAATCAGACCTACCGCTGGTGGCGTGTTCCTTTGTCCATTCTCGTCATCTACAGTCCTTATTTCTTCTTCTGCCAGGCAATTTTGCTTTCTCTTCCACATCCAGAAAGTCTCACATGAATCTTGTTATTTATTCCACTGCAATTTCTGTCATAAATGCAGTGATTGTTTGCAATTTCATTCATAAACACCGCTATTGTCCCACCGGCCATATTAAACTGTGGAGATATTCTTTTTTCTTCTCTGTTTCTTAAAGAAGATTCTTCTTCTGTGGTGTATTCCATGTTTTCCAACACGTGTCTGGCATCTTGGATATGGGCATGATAAGCACAAATGGTCCATAGAGCCAGCAGTGTTTTTGGCAGGTGATTACAACTTGACAGACATAGAGCTGAGCTGTGCCACTAGGGGCGCGCGATATATCCACAGTGAATGGGTTAAAGTTACGTCAGGTGCTTGAAGACCGCAGCTAAGAATAAACAGAGCAGCGGTTCTTAAATAGAGCATGATTTCAATGATGACAAATGACAACAGGTGTGGATCACCAGAGCGAGGACTAATAGAAATGGATGACAGGTGTGCAAGACCACGAACCAAGCTAACAAAGGGAGTCAGCAATACACACTGTCAAAATAAAAGCGCAGATAGAAAATGGCAACAGGAAACTAAAGGAATGGGTGAGGGCTCATGTCAACAGGCAGAATGTAATACAATATAAACAGAACGACAACAAACACACTCAAAACTCATAACCAACTGTACAGTAAAATAATAACACAGAACTGGGAAAATGAAGGAAATAATCAGGAATAAACCAAGAGCGTGAGCACAGTGGAAACACTGCCCTCAGCCTCATGATAGTTGGGCCACCCTTATCAGCAACAACTGCAATCAAATGTTTGCGATAACTGGCAGTGAGTCTTTTACAGCACTGTGGAGGAATTTTGGCCCACTCATCTTTGCAGAATTGTTGTAATTCAGCCACATTGGAGGGTTTTCGAGCATGAACCGCCTTTTTATGGTCATGCCACAGCATCTCAATTGGATTCAGGTTAGGACTTTGATTAGGCCACTCCAAAGTCTTCATTTTGTTTTTCTTAAGCCATTCAGAGGTGGACTTGCTGGTTTGTTTTCAATCATTGTCCTGCTGCAGAACCCAAGTGCGCTTCAGCTTGAGGTCACAAGCATACTGTATGGCCGGACATTCTCCTTCAGGATTTTTTAGTAGACAGCAGAATTCACGGTTCCATTTACCACAGCAAGTCTTCCAGGTCCTGAAGCAGCAAAACAGCCCCAGACCATCACAGTACCGTCACCATATTTTATTGTTGGTATGATGTTCCTTTTCTGAAATGCTGTGTTACTTTTACGGCAGATGTAATGGGACACACACCTTCCAGAAAGTTCAACTTTTGTCTCGTCAGTCCACAGAGTATTTTCCCAAAAGTCTTGGGTATCAAAAAAGAGGTTTTCTGGTAAAGCTGAGATGAGCCTTTATGTTCTTTTTGCTCAGCAGTGGTTTTTGTCTTGGAACTCTGCCATGCAGGCCATTTTTGCCCAGCCTCTTTCTTATAGTGGAATCATGAACACTGACCTTAACTGAGGCAAATGAGGCCTGCAGTTCTTTGGATGTTGTTGTGGGGTCTTTTGTGACCTCTTGGATGAGTTGTTGCTGTGCTCTTAGGATAATTTTGGTCAGCCGGCCACTCCTGGGAAAGTTCACCACTGTTCCATATTTTCGCCATTCGTGGATAATGGCTCTCACTGTGGTTCGCTGGAGTCCCAAAGCTTTAGAAATGGCTTTATAACTGTTTCCAGAGTGATAGCTCTCAATTACTTTGTTTCTCATTTGTTCCTGAATTTCTTTAGATTGCAGCATGATATCTAGGTTTTGAGGATCTTTTGGTCTACTTCCCTTTGTCAGGCAGGTCCTATTTAACCCTTTGAGTGTGTATGGTGCAGAACTGCAGCATACCCTCTAGTGGTCAAGAGTGGTAAATATTTTTTTCAATAAAATAGTTCAGATGGACTTTGGACGTATTTACACAAAAAAATGGTTCAGTCTTTTGACACCATTTTTTGTACAGAGGTACCTCATCATCTTATCTTCAAAGTATATGAACAAGAAATCAGTACATTTAATCCCCCCCCCCCCAGAAATTTCTCACTTACTTTTGACAAAGTCAGAGTGAAAAGGCAGGCGCAGTGCCGTGCTCTGCCACTAGGGGCACGCAAATTCTCACACTCAAAGGGTTGATTTCTTGACTGAGAACAGGTGTGGCAGTAATCAGGCCTGGGTGTGGCTAGATAAATTGAAATCAGCTTTCCAAACATGTGATAAACCCAGTTAATTTATGTTTTAATTGGGGGGGGGGGACACATGGACCACACAGGGCCATGTTGATTGGGATTTTTTTTAACCATAATAATAAACCCCTTCATTTAAAAACTGCATTTTTGTGTTTACTTGTGTTATCTTTGTCTAATATTTGAATTTGTTTGATGATCTGAAACATTTAAGTGTGACAAACATACAAAAAATGACAAATCAGGAAGGATGCAAACACTTTTTCACACCACTGTAAATACCATAACAAGGTTATCATCATACCAGGATACTGGTGCTCATGTGAAGATTTCACAGAATAAAGTTTTATTTTATAGCAATTACCTCTTTACAGAAATCACAGTTCATCTTCTTCTTCTTCCAGCTGCTCCCTTTAGGGGTTACCACAACGTATCATCTGCCTCCATCTCACCCTGTCCCTTGCATCTTCCTCTGTAACACAATCCCTCTCCATGTCCTTCTACATCCATGAATCTTCTCTGTGGTCTTTCTCTTTTCCTCCTGCCTGGCAGCTCCGTCTTCAACATCCTCTGTCCAATATATCCACTATCCCTCCTCTGCACGTGTCCAAACCATCTCAGCCTTGCCTCTCTTACTTTTTCTCCAAACCACTCAACCTGAGCTGTCCCTCTGATATACTCATTTCTAATCCTGTCCCTCCTTGTCCCTCCCAATGAGAATCGTAGCATCTTCATCTCTGCCACCTCCAGCTCCACCTCCTGTCTTTTTGACAGGGCCACTTTCTCCAAACCATACATCATAGCAGGTCTCACTACCGCCTTTTAAATCTTCTCTTTCACTCTTCCTGCTATCCTTCTGTCATAAATCACCCCTGACACTTGTCTCCACCCACTCTACCCTGCCTGCACTCTCTTTTTCACCTCTCTTGTGCATTTCCCATACCTTTGGATGGTTGACCCCAGGTATTTAAACTCATCTACTTTCACTACCTCTACTCTGTCCATCTTCACTGTTGCACCTGCCTCCCTCTCATTCACACTCATGTATTCTTTCTTGCTTCTACTGACTTTCATTCCTCTTCTCTCCAGAGCATACCTCCACCTTATCTCTAGGTTATCTTCCACCTGCTCTCTACTCTCACTACAGATCACAGTGGTGACTACAAACATCATGTTCTATGGAGACTCCTGCCTGACCTCGTCTGTCAGCCTGTCCACCATCATAGCAAACAAGAAGGGGCTCAGAGCTGACCCCTGATGAAATCCCACCCCCACCTTGAACCCATCTGTCACTCCTACAGTGCACCTCACCATCGTCTCATTGTCCTCACACATGTCCTGCACAACCCTCACATACTGGTCTGGCACTCCTTACTTTTCAGTACCACACTTCCTCTCTTGGCACCCTATCATATGCTTTCTCTAGATCCACAAAGACACGGTGCAACTCCTTCTGGCCTTCACTCTACTTCACCATTAACACTTTTAAAGCAAACATTGCATCTGTAGTACTCTTTCTTGGCATGAAACCGCACTGCTGCTCAATGATTATCACCTCTTCTTAAGCTTCAACAACGCTTTCCCATATCTTCATAGTGTGGCTGATCATCTTTATCCCTCTGTCATTACTACAGCTCTGAGCATCACCCTTGTTGTTGAACATTGGTACAAAAACACTTTTTCTCCACTCCCCAGACATCCTGTCACTCTCCAAGATTGTGTTAAACAGTCTGGTTAAAAAGTCCACTGCCATCTCTCCTAAACATCTCCATACCTCCACAGGTACGTATTCCATCTGGACCAACCACCTTTCCAGTCTTCATCTTATTCAAAGCTGCCCTCACTTCCACCATGCTAATGCTCTGAACTTCCTTGTACCCGTACACTGTCTTTCCTTCATCCATCCTCTCTCTCTCTCTCTCGCCACCTCCGTCTAACCACCAGGGGGTGCGGATCGTTCCCCCGGACAGCAGTGTTACTGAGGAGGAGGTGCTTCTGGCTGTGGCCGAGCAGGTGGGCCATGATGCGGTCTGCTTTGCGTCCCGAATGAATAGAGCTGCAGTTGTGTTTCTGGCTGCTGAAGAGGATGTTCACACCCTGATTGCAAGCGGTGTTGTTATCGAGGAAACATATGTACAGGTGTCCCCCTTATCTGTCCCATCAACGCGTATCACCGTCTCAGGTGTTCCACCTTTCATCACTGACGAGCAGTTGGTGACGGAGCTCCGCAGATTTGGGAAGTTTGCGGGCCCGTTTACAACTCTGACTTTGGGATGCAAGGAGACCAAGTTAAACATGTGAAATCACTCAGGCGACAGGTGTTCATGTTTTTGGACTCGCCAACTGCGACTCTGGAAGTGTCCTTCCGGGTCAAACACGGGGACGGCTCCTATATGGTGTATGCGAGCTCAGGGCAGATGAAGTGTTTTGAATGTGGAGACGTGGGCCATAAACGGTTCGCTTGTCCGCACAGGCAGCGGGCGGGGAGCTCTGATGGAGCCGCGGCTGGTGCCGGCGGCGCGCCCTCCGCTCACGCCGCTGCTGCGGACGGCGTGGCGGGGCCTTCCGCTGCGGCTGAGGCTGCCGGCGCCGCCTCCGCTTCCGCCGCTACTACGGACGACGTTGCGGGGCCTTCCGCCGGTCCTGCTCCGGAGCCTGCCGCTGTGTCTGTGGACAGCCCGGCTGTGGCGCCCGCAGCCCAGCTTACGGCCGGGAGCGTCGCTGGTGATGGCGCCCAAAATGTCACTGATGGTGCGTCAGAATCATCTCGCTGTGTGACATCAGCGGCTGTGCTTCCGGAGGCTGCTACCGTTTCAGAGCAGGAGATGGAGCAGCGACAGTCAGCTGCTGTGGGTGGTGTCCAGAAAAATTTGGCCCATGATGAATCCACTGGTCCAGATGAACCAAACAGTCAGCTGAGTTGTGCTGACGAGGAAATGGAATCTGATAACGACACTGTGTCTAATACTGAGTCTATTGAGGCAAAATGCAGTACAAACACAAGTTTGTATTCACTGGAAGAAATAAATGCTTTTCTGGATGAAACCTATAACAAGGCCATTAAAGTCACTGACTACTTCAGTGACACTGATAAATTCATTAAGTCTGTTAATGTGCTAAGAAGGCAGGTTGGTCTTGACCTCCTGGATGAAAGGAAACGTTTTCGCCTCAAGAAACACCTGACAGCCCTGCGTAGAGCAGCAGGGGGAACAGGGGTCAAGCGCGCCCGACAGGAGGAATAAATGGCGGTCGTTATTCTGCCTGTTTTGCACATTTTTGGGATATTGTTTGATCAGACTTTTATATGACGTTTCTATTTGACTGTAATTGACTGTCACGGAACAGGATCTTTACCTGCAGGGCATGGATGCCCCAACGTTTTCTTTCTACAATCTGGATGAGCCTGCTGCAACGATGACTTGCTTGAAAATCCCGCATGGTCTAAGGACTACAATCCATCTGAGATGAGGAAAATGTCTCTGGGACGTACAACGGAACTGGCTGCGGCCGCACAGCGCTATCTCTGCTGCCAGGGACTTGGCCTTGCTTAAGAACTGGAGGCCTCTGGCTCGTCTTTGCACGGACTACGAGGAAGACTCGCACTACTGCCACTGGCAATGTGGAATAGGTGGACTGCAAGGAATACTCTGTGTTGTGTGTGTGTGGGGGGAAGACATGTTTGCACTTTTCCAATGTGAGACACTTGGTGGAATGATATTGGTGCTCTTACATTTTCTTGAATTGTGCAACAAAGGCATTTTTTAAAAGTCAGCTCTCTCTCTCTCTCTCTCTCTCTCTCTCTCTCTCTCTCTCTGTCATTTTCATCATTCATCAGCTCCTCAAAGTACTCTTTCCACATTCTCAACACACTCATCACCTGTACATTACCATCTCTGTCTTTAATCAACCTAACATCCTTTCCAGCTCCATCTCTCTGTCTAGCCTATTGATTCAAGTCTTTTTATTCTTTCACACAACTCATTATATGCTTTTTCCTGTGTCTTTGCCACCTCTGTCTTTGCCATTTGTCTAGATTCCAGGTACTCCTATCTACTTTGTTCATGTCCCTGACTATCCCATTTTTTTTTCTTTGCCAACCTCTTTCTTTGGAGACTTCCCTGTACCTCCTCGTTCCACCACAAAGTCTCCTTGTCTTCCTTCCTCTGTCCACTGGATACACCACATTTCTTTCTACCTGTTTCCCTCAGTACTTTAGCTGCACTTTCTCAGTCCTCTGGTAATTCTTCCTTCTGCATAAAATGCAGTCCACCTGTATGCACCTTCCTCCACTCTTGTAAATCACCCTATGTTCCTGTCTCTTCTTGAAGTATGTGTCCACCACAGCCATTTACATCCTTTAAGAAAAATCCACAAACATCTGTCCTTCCACATTTCGCTTCTAAAGACCACCTCTCCTGAGCACCTCTGTTTCCTTCACCTAGATGCCCATTAAAGCCTGCTCCACTCACCACTTTTTCCCCCTTAGAATTCTCTCTACTACTTCATCCAACTTACTCCAGAATTCCTCTTTCTCTTCCCCCTGACATCCAACTTGTGGGGCATATGCACTGACAATATTCAGCATCACACCTTTGATTTCTGTCTTCAAACTCATGATCCTGTCTGACTGCCTTTTCACCTCCTGGACACTGTTCACATACTCTTCCTTCAAGATTCCCCCTACTCAATTTCTTTTCCTATTTGCACCATGGTAGAACAGTTTAAATCCACCTCCAATGCTCCTAGCCTTGCTTCCCTTCAATCTGGTTTCTTGAACACACAGTATACCTATCAGTATACGTATCTACCTTTCTTATCTCCATCAGTTCACTCCATCAGCTCCTCCCCCACTTCTATTCAGCCACTGTCTCATTTCTCCACATTGACCCAGCTCACTAAAATTACCACAGACATGAGAAACTCCACATCCGTACTGGACCCCATCCTCTCCACACTTATCAAGTCCTGCCTCCCATCTCTCTCCCCACTCATCTGCAGCATCATCAATGCCTCCCTCAGTTCCGGCTCAGTCCCTGACCCCCTGAAACTCGCAAAAACTCAAAAAAACCTAGACTAAACCCCGACGTTATGAATAACTTCTGTCCCATCTCCAACCTGTGCTTCCTATCAAATATCCTAGAACGTGTTGTTGCCACCCATCTCAAAACTCAACTCACCTCCAATGACCTCTTTGAGACATTCCAATCTGGATTCCTTTTACAACATAGCACCCAAACAGCCCTGCTCAAAGTAACAAATGATCTCCTCCTCTCAGCCAACTCTTGACTCCTGAACATCCTCATCATGCTCATTCTCATAGCTGCCTTCGATACAGTCAACCACTCCATTTTTCTTTCCCTTCTGGAAACCTGCCTCAACATCACTGGTACAGCTCCCTCCTGGTTCCACTCACATCTCACCAACAGACAGCAATTCATCCACATCAACAGCTGCACCTCCCTCACAGCCTCCTCTCCCATGGTGTTCCCCAGGGGTCTGTGCTTGGTCCTCTCCTCTTCATCCTCTATATACTCCCACTTGGTAACATCATCCGCTGACATGGCCTTAACTTCCATTGTTATTCTGATGACGTTCAGATCTACATTTACACTAAACGTATAACCACAGTGACTTGCTCCATACTGGAAAACTGTCTTTCTGAAATAAAATCCTGGATGCAAAAGAACTTACTACAACTCAACTATGACAAGCCTGATATGATGATCATCAGCCTGGAGTCCATCATCAAAACCACCGACAACTTGAACTTCACTGTTGTAAACTCCACACTTTCCCCAACCCCACAGCTACAAAACCTTGGAGTCATCTTTGACAACCATCTCACTTTTGAACCGCACATCAATCATGTCACCAAAACTGCCTTCTTCCACCTAAAAAACATAGCCCGACTCCATCCCTCACTCACCTTCTTCACTGCAGAAACCCTCATACATGCATTTATCACATCCAGACTCGACTACTGCAATAACATTCTTTATGGCTTATCATCCAAAGTCCTCCAGAAACTACAGTACATTCAGAACTCAGCCGCCCGTCTTCTTACCTAGTCCCGCTCCTGCAACCACATCACCCCTGTCCTCCAGAACCTCCACTGGCTCCCAATCTCACAACACATACAGTTCAAAGTCCTTCTCCCCACCTTCAAAGCCCTCCATCACCAGGCACCTTTCATATCTTACCAAGCTGTTGCCCCCCCCCCCCCACTGCCTCCATTCCTCTGATGCAAACCTCCTCTTTCCACCACACACAGCCAAGCACAGAACCTTGAGCACAAAGCCTTTTCTATCACCGCCCCCTCCCTCTGGAACTCTCTCCCTCACCACATCCGTCACTGCACAGACTTAAACTTCTTCAAATCATTACTCAAAACCCACTTGTTCAGACTTGCTTTTAATCTTTAATTTTAATTGTGTGGGTTTTTTTTCTAATGTAAAGCGTCTTTGAGTGCCTTGGAAAGCGCTATACAAATAAAATGTATTATTGTTATTATTATATCAACCAACTCTCTCCCTTTGTCAGTCATAGTCCTTACATTTAAAGTCCCTACTCTCACCACCACACTTCTACTTTTCCTTTTCTCTCTCTCCCTCCTAACACACCTTCCCCTTGCTTCTTCCTCGACCTTTGACCAACAGTAGCCACATTTCCACTGGCACTCTGTTGGTTAACAGGCACTGGTGACAGTCGTTGTTAACCTGGGCCTTGACTGATCTGGTATGAAAGTCTCATTCATCATGAGCTGCATGTTTGATTTGGCAAAGGCTTTATGCCGGATGCCCTTCCTGACACAACCCTCCCCATTTACTCAGGGTTGGGCTCAGTACTATGAGTACACTGGCTTGTGGTTGGGTTCTTTACATGCAGAAATCACAGTAACAATCCCAAAACATAGTAGAGGTCACTTCTACCATTATTTTACTGCAATTTTTTTGTGTTTGTTTGTTTTTTGCATGATCCCTGTGAAGTAAACATATGGAATTTCAATTGCTTTTTGCATTTTGCTTCACAGATGCTTTAAACTTAAACATTATTCCTATCTATGACTTCCCTCAGTCCAAAAATCACTCAAAACATGATAAAGACAAAGTAAAAACCTGAACCCTTTTTACTCTTTCAGTAACTACAATCAGTAGCTGTGACACCTTAGGGAATTTGACCCATAACTTCACACTAATAGATCTGTTTCCACATTTCAGCAATTTCACCCGCAAGTCAATGGGAACATACTGCAGAATTTTTGGTTCACTGCTGTGACTCGAAACAATGGCAGAGTAGAACATGTAAAATTCTGTAGTGTTTTAGCTCTCTTTTTTGACACCAAAAGCATCATTAGCATTATGTTATATTATTTGTTTCTCATCAATGGAAAAGTTAAAAGTAAATGGGTATAAGTGATAAGACATGAACAGGGAACAAATTTTAACATTTACTGTGACAGCACTCACATTTTCAGCCAGGGCTTTGTTAAAGAACATTAAAATGAATCGGGCTCCCATCCATCCATCCATCCATCCTCGAGCCTACTGCGTATCTATGTGTCTGGGTCACAGGGAAGCAGTTTAAACAGAGGAACCCAGACTGCTGCTCAATCCCAAAGCATCCATGATCCCAATGACCCCTCCTACCGGTGTTGAGCCCACTGGAGAGACTGGTCAGTACAAAGGAAGTCAATCTGTAGCAGTATATTCTGCTTCATCTGTCTCTCTGAAAAGAAGAGCAGGTGATTTGCCTCTTCCTTTAACTCAAATGATTACCTCTGTGTGCAGGGTTGTTATTGGTAGTGTCCACTTGAAGTGAGTGTGACAGGGTGACCTTTCCCTCAAATCTTGTTAACTCATTAAGCAGGACTGTTTAATTAGCAATGGAATAGCAATCAAGGAGGGGTCCCAGACCTCTGTGGCCATGGACACAGATCAATGGTCTTCAGGGAACCTCTGTACTCAGCAACAGGGACCATTACACATATTGCATGGTGTTGTTTCACCATGCAATTATCCTGCAAGTAGTTCTACAATTCTCTGTGTATCCCCATCTGTATAGTCCCCTTTTCTAAATGTCCTCACAAGGTGGAAAATGTCTTGAGCAGTCACTGAAAACAGAATAATTTTTAAAACACTCCACATTGTACATACCTTTATGGTGATTTTTGTTTATTTCATGGTCCCTTGTCAAAATAAGAGCAAGGGCATTTATAATGTTTAAAAAAGTTCCAGATGCCCTCTGGGATTAATGAAGTATACCCCCACAAAAAAATTGTTATAGCGGGCAGCTCGGTGGCACAGTGGTTAGCACTGTGGCAGCACAGTAAGAAGGTCACAGGATTGATTCCACCCCTGACCATCGTGGGTTCAATCCCACCCCCTGACCATTGGTGACCCTTCTGTGTGGAGTTTGCATGTTCTCCTCGTGGCTGTGTGGGTTTACTCCAGTTTCCTCCCACAGGCCAAAAACATGCAAGTTATGTCATGGAGCGCTCCTCGGGACAGAGAACAGGACTCCATCGCAAAGCGAGCAGAGAACATAATTTATTAACAATTATGGCTCGCAAGCCAAAACAAAAACTAACCATTGACAGGACAGGCAAACAAGAATTACAGAGCTCACAGGCAAGGCAGGCAGAACAGAAGCATGTGTGAACGCCAACCAGACCAGGAACACAATGAATGACACCGCACCCTATTGAGGGGCTGCGTCTGTTAACTAGCAGGTGCACTAATAACTAAAATACAAAACAGCTGTGGATAATCAAGAATCAAACATAGCATGAAACGAGCAAGACTAGTGGAAATAAACACATAAGACTGACTAATAATGACGATTAAAGATATAAACACAGGAGGCATGATATAATACAAATAATAACCAAGGACCGGCAGAGATAAATCTAAGGAATACAAAAAACAGGGACAATGATAAACAAATAGAAACAACCCCAAAATACAAAACTTAAAGCGAGAACAGAGAACAAAATCATAATTCAGAGTGAGGACATGAGGCTCAGTCAATTCCCTGACAGTGTCCCCCTCTCAAAGGCAGCTTCCAGATGACCCAGGTAACATCAAAACAAAAACCAAGATAAAGCCCTCCCAGGGTGGGCAGTGGGGGTACAAGACCAGACCGGGCAAAAATAAATCATTTCTTCCCCCCACAGAACCAAAACACAGATTGTGGGATGTTATCAAAGTCTCTGACCCCAAACCAAAAATGGGTCAGGTGGCCTGCCAAAATCCCAGGGCCACCAAACCAAAAAACAAGGCAGGTCTGGTGGTCTCCCACTGTTCAAGAGCCACCAGACTGGAGAGCACGGTGGGTCAGGGGGCCTACTTAAATCCATAGGCCACCTGAGGGGTAAACATGATGCATCGGGTGGCCTACCAAAATCCCAGGGCCACTAAACATAAGAAAACTCTCAAGCCCTTTGCTCTGAAAACACCACAAGTTTCTCATGTACCAAAGAAAACAAAAATTTCAAAACAGTATCTTGACCAAGCAATGACACAAAATCTCCTCGTACCGAGGGTAACAAAGATTTCAATACTGAATATTTTTGGTCAAAAGATAATACAGGACTTTCAAAATCACAAGATAACATAGAAACCTTAACCTCAAGGGATGACAACAAAGAACCCCAAAACTCTAGAGATGACAACAGGGAACTTAAAGACTCAGGAGATGGTAAGCGGGACATATCAACCTCTGGAGATGAAATCACGGACATACCAAAACCAGGAGATGATGACAAGGACATTTTACCCTCTGGGGGTGACAACATGGCTACTTCAACCTCTGGAGGTGACCACATGGCTACTCTAACTTCTGGAGGTGACCACATGGCTACTCTAACCTCTGGAGGTGGCAACATGGCTTTTTTAACTTCTAGACTAGGACACACAAATTCAGAGATTTCAGAATCTTCTGGTTCCGGACACAGTATTGCAGAAATATCTGGTTCTAGACACCTTACTGCAGAAATTTCTAGTGCAAAACACTCAACAGCAGAAATTTCTGGTTCAAGACACATTGTTGTAGAAATTTCAGACTTGAGACTCATTACTACCGAAATTTCAGACTCAGGACACTTTAATACAGACATTTCTGGTTCAAAACATACTAATGGAGAACTTTCTGGATCAGGACAAGTCAATGCAGAGATGTCTGACTCAAGACTCACTACTGCATAAATCTCTGATTCAGGACACATTTCAGCAGAAATTTCCAGTGCAGCACCCACAACAGCAGAAATTTCTGGCTCAGGGGATGCACACACCGGAGACTGTAAGTCACAACCAGATGGCAGGAGAGTCAACAGGTCCAAAACAGGTGGTTGAAACGCACAATCCACAGGAACACATGGAGAAATTCCAGCCACAGGAACACATGGTGGGAAATCCTCGGCCTCCAGGACACCAGAGGCGAGCCAACCATTGGTGGAACCAGACAACAAGGGCTGAAGGTCCTCAAGTCCTGCTGTCTGGGGATCCCTCCCCGAACTGGCCACCTTAGATAGGAAAGAAGACACATTGGCTTGGAGTCTCCTGACCTCGGGAACAACGACTGGAACGGAGTCCTCCTGCAACTCCATCCTCGACCAGGTCACCTTGGACGATGGAGAAGAGCAGGATGAGGCATCACCAAAAACACCAGGAGCTAGGCAAAACTTAACTATTACTGATGTTATAAAAGTAAAGAAAAGTACTTGCCTGAGCTCCTGATTCTCTGCTGCAGGGGTGACTTCCTCAGGTAGAGGAACACAGACAGGCGGATCAGGAACAGGAACTAGGGAGTGACATGGAACAGGTATGGGAACCAGGGAATGATGTAGAGCAGGTTCAGGAGCCGTGGACTGACGTGGAGCAGGAACTGGAAATGTGGACAGATGTGGAGCAGGAACTTGAACTGTGGACAGACGTGGAGCAGGAACTGGAACCGTAGAATGATATGGAGCAGGAACTGGAACAATGGAATGACATGGAGCTGGAACTGGAGCTGGGTGGCGCTGTGGAGCAGGCACTGGAGCTGGAGAACCATGCGGCGTAGACACTGGAATGGTGAAACAACACCAAGCAGGAACTGGAGCTGTAGAGAGATGTGGAACAGGGATGGAGCTGTGTGATGCCCTGGAGCAGGTTCTGAAGCTGGGAAATCCATAGCAAGCTGGATCAGACCAAACTGGGATATGTGCTCCGGATGAAGCCACAGCTTGTAATCCAGCATTAGCTCCCCCTGAGACAGTACAGCCTGCCTATGCTCCTCCTGTTCCTCCTCAACCCCTTTACACAGGGGTTCCAGAGCAGCAGTCCCAATCTGGCAAAATTTAGTGTCCAGCGGCATCAGAGTTGAAGCAACAGCTCCTTGAAGGCCCTCGGAAGCAGCACACTCCTCCCAGACAATCAGGTTTCCACCAAGTACTGGCAAACACTCGGAAAAAACAGAGACAGACACAGGGGATGCTTGTGAGGATGGAGGGATGGAGCAGGCAGCAGAGTGAATGGCAGAGGCTGGTGGTACGAGCTCAGCAGTGGCAAACGGCCATCGCAGGCCCCTCCCACCAGGAACCCAGCAAGACCTATCATTTATTGGTGTTAAAAAATGAACAGGTACTTACCTGAATTCCTTCTCTGCTGCCACTGGATGTCCAGACATCTCCCTCTGGGTGGCTCTGGAGATCGTCTGGCTGGGAGCTGCTAATGAAAAGGTAGAGTGAGGAGAGGAGCCGTGTCTCCTTCTATCTTCTTTCCACCTGGACCCCCCAAACACCTCCAACCAGTGTCTTCGACAGCAGATAAGTGAAAACACCTGCTGAAGAGACTAGGTAGAAGAGAAAACCTGCAGGGTCTTGGCCCTCCATGGCACATGATTGGACACTCCTGTGTCACCCGCCAGGATGTCAACCGCCCCTCCCTCACATGTCATTCACCACCCAACTGATTTTATTCACCAGTTTTGTTCCTTCTCCTGCTCCGGGTCCCACACCTGTTTTCATTCAGGTTGGTATTTTACTTTGTACTGATACTCAGTTTGTTCATTCAGTCCTCGCCGCTTTGTTGTATGTCTGCTTGAACATATTCCCTGTTATCCTCCCAGCCTCTGAAGTTTTCCTGCTTCTTCAGAGCACACCCTGCTCTGAGGCTATCACTGTAAGTTATCCTTGTTTGGCATTTTTGTATTACTGACGCGTTTGGGCTGTTCTGTTCTTTTGTTTATTAAACACACAAACTCCATCCATCGGCTTGTCACTCTCTTTCTGCGCCTCAGAGAGGCGCATATGACAGTATGAAGCTGCCACTTAATAAGAGCCCAGCTGCGGAGTTGTGCGTTTCTTTTTTCACCTCTTTTTGTGTTTTTTCCACCCACTTGATTCCGGAGCACCATGTCCAACTTGGACGACGGGGAGCTGCTTGAGCTGTGCATCTTGGAGGACATATTCTCATGGACACAGGAACCGTGTTCTCCTGAGATAGTTCGAGAGGCTCGGGTCGGCGCAGCGCGGATCATGGAGACATGTCCCAGCCTTTGGAATAATCCGGAGGCAACCGAGATTCTCCTTTCCATATACTCCCTGCCGTGTGATGAGCCGGTGGAGGAGGCTCTGATGACTGAGCTGTCTCCAGCAAAGAGGAAGCACTCCTGCCGCAAGAAGCCTTCAGCCTATCCCCTGGCAGATCCGCCTCCTCCTCCTGAGCCCTGGCCCGCTTCATCAGCCGAGGAGCTGGATGAGCGAAGACAGGTGTTGTTGGCGGAGACGGATCTCCTCCTGGAAGTGAAGCAATGGCTCCTCCTGGATCTGGCCTTGGAGTTGGAGAAGTTTTCTCCGAGGTAACCCAAGTTTGTGCCAATGACTGAACATTCCAAGACCTTGGAGCTTCTGCATCTCCACGACGGGCCAATGCCTCCGTCTCCCTCTCCCGGAGATCCTGGCAGAAGAGCTGCACCACATCCCGGTCAGCAACCTTTCCTTTACAGTGGGAGGAGAATTTTGCAGCTGAGCCATTTTCCCTTCCAGCTGCCTCACCGGCATCCACTTCTTCCATAGCTGCAGCCACCTCCTCCTCTTCTACTCATTCTTCCGCTGATGTGGGTCAGGCTGTCACTCCCCCGGCTCTGCCCGTCTCTGTACCTGCTGAGGCGGCTCGTCCACAACCCACAGAGGAACCCAGGCTTGCCAAGGACACGGAGAGGGCTGTTTGTGCACCGGATGCAGCAGGCAACGTCGCACACCAGGAGAACAGGAAAGTTCTGTCTTATTCTATTCAAATTGTTGATGAATTGTCTTGCCTGACTCCTGGTAAAGACACTCAGATTATACAGTCCCCTGAGTGCTCTTTGCCTGCTGCAGATAATGAATTTTCACCTGCTCTCTCTGTATCTCCTCCTCTCGCCTCTGAGTGCCCATTGGCATAGAAACTCATTAGCCAGATGATGGAGGAGCCCGCTATGCTGGAGGACACCATCCCAGTCCTGCAGTTCCTTTATGGGCGGAGGGAGGGCCCTGAACCTGAGCCCGCCAAGCCGCGTCCAGCCCCAATGGTGATCCAGACCTCAGCTGCCACGCTGGATGAGCCTCTTGCGTGGACCACTACGCCTGGGGCTAAAGGGACTGTTACTACCATCATGCCTGCTGCAGGGGCCGCTGCAGCAGAGATGACACCTGAGCTGAACCTCCTGAGGGCCAAGCCCACAGGACCATCGTTGCCTGGATCGCCAGAATTCTGGATGGCAGTGGGGCTCGAGCTCAGGCAAATGCTCTCTTTTGTTTTTCTCCTCTGTGTTTTAGAGCAATCTTACCTGGCTCTTGGTGAGGAGAACCGGGTGCAGCTGCCCGCTGCACCTGAGCACACCTCACCAGACTCCGCCGCTGCCGGCGACCCTGAACCCCTCTTCTCTCTGTGCTGTCTCTGAGCTCACTCCCAGGGTCACGGGAGAGGATCCAACACCACCTAAGGCCTCTGTTGATCCAGGTTTGCTACTGGAGGTCGGCCCGGGTCCAGCTCCTCCTGTTGAGGTCATTCCGTCCCAGCCCAGGACCTCTGTGGGTGCGGCTGTGACCCAGCCCAGGTCCAGCGGGGGTGCAATGTTGGCCCAGCTGGGGTCCACCGTGGGTGCAGCAGTGCTCTAGCTTGGAGCCACTGTGGGTGCTACAGAGCTCCAGCCTGGAGCCACCGCGGGTGCTGCAGAGCCCCAGCCCAAAGCCACTGCAGGTGCTGCAGAGCTCCAGCCCAGAGCCACCACGGGTGCAGCTAAGCTCCAGCCCGGAGCCACCGCGGGTGCAGCTAAGCTCCAGCCCGGAGCCACCGCGGGTGCAGCTAAGCTCCAGCCCGGAGCCACCGTGGATGCAGCTCTGATCCGGTCCAGGTCCACTGTGGGTGCAGCATTGGCCCAGCCTGGGTCCACCGTGGGTGCTGCAGAGCTCCAGCCCGGAACCACCGCAAGTGCTGTTGAGCTCCAGCCCAGAGCCACCGCGGGTGCTGCAGAGCTTCAGCCCGAAGCCACCACGGGTGCTGCAGAGCTCCAGCCTGGAGCCACCACTGGTGCAGCTAAGCTCCAGCCCGGAGCCACTGTGGGTGCAGCTAAGCTCCAGCCTGGAGCCACTGCAGGTGCAGCTAAGCTCCAGCCCAGAGCCACTATGGGTGCAACTATGTCCCAGACCGGGACCCCTGCGGGTGCAACTGTTCTCCTTCCTGAGACCATCGAGGGCATTGTCTCTCCTCCTTTTTCGTCAGATGCCATTGGGGTCTGTCCTCCTCAGCTGCTAGATGCCATCGTGGTTCCTTCTCCTCTGTGGCCAGACTTTGTCGTGGCCCCCTCTTCTGGCCCTGGTTCTCAGGGCCTGGTGGCATAAGAGCTCAGGCCGACTGCCAGATAGACTGAGCCATAGGGTCTGGTGGAACATATTTTCCAACAGGCCACCCGATTCATACCATCTGGCCATTTGGTTGGCCTGGGATTTAGGCAGGCTACCTGACCTGGTCTGCCTCGCCGTCCACTGGGCCTGGGACTTTGGGCGGCCCCCCTGAACTTTTGGACTCTGCGGGCGGGGGGCAACTCTGTATTTTCTGGTGCGGGTTCTGAGCGGGGTTGTGTTGTTCCCTCCTGACCTGTCTCCCCCCACCACCCGCTCTGGGCAGATTGTTGTGGTTCTTGTGTGTGTGTGTGTGTGTGTGGGGAGTCTTTTCTTTTTCCTTTGATGTTACCTGGGGGCTCTGTCATGTGCTGAGTCTGGGTCCTTTCTGCCAGACTCAGCTTCATGGCACTGTTCTTTGGATTTATGTATGTTTTTTGTATTTGACTTTCATTATTGCCTTTTTATGTTCTTATTTTGTGTTTTGAGTTCTATCATGTGGTCCTCTGGGTTGACAGCTGTTGGCTGTGTTTCTGGGGTTACGCTCTGCTGGGGGCGTCACCTGCCAGGCTGTCAACCGCCCCTCCCTCACCTGTCATTCACCACCCAGCTGATTCTAATCACCAGTTTTGTTCCTTCTCCTGCTCCGGGTCCCGCACCTGTTTTCACTCAGGTTGTTATTTTACTTTGTGCTTATACTCAGTTTGTTCATTCAGTCCTCGCTGCTTTGTTGCATGTCTACTTGAACATATTCCCTGTTATCCTCCCAGCCTCTGAAGTTTTCCTGCTTCTTCAGAGCACACCCTGCTCTGAGGCTATCACTGTAAGTTATCCTTGTTTGGCATTTTTGTATTTCTGGCACCTTTGGACTGTTCTGTTCTTTTGTTTATTAAACACACAGCCCAGCGCATGGGCTTGTCTGTCTCTCTCTGCGCCTCAGACAGGCGCATATGACCCCCTGTGTTAGTTATTTCTGCTATTGTGATTTTACAGGTGCCGCTCAATATCATCCAACCAGAGCTCTGCGCTCCCAAAAATCCAAACTACTGGTGGTCCCCAAGGTCTCCAGAAGTAGCTTGGAAGGTAGAGCTTTCAGTTATCAAGGTCCTCTCCTGTTGAACCATCTTCCCAGTTCAGTTTGGGAGGCAGACACCCTCTCTTTATTCAGTTGAAAAGTTGAAATCTTTTCTCTTTGATAAGGCCTATTTTTAAAAATGTTGCTGCTGCCAGGCCTTCACTCGCATGTGCAGCCCAACCAGGCTTGATACTGGAATGTCTGGCTTTGAATATTGTATTTGTTATGTTTGTTTTGAATGTAGTACTGCCAGGCCTCCTACTTTTTATCTCTTTTTTCAACCCAGCCGGTCAAGGCGGATGGCCGTCCTCTATGAGCTGTGGTTCCACTCGAGGTTTCTGCCCATTAAAGGGAAGTTTTTTCTAGCCTGTGTCACCACAGTGCTTGCTCTTTGGGGTCTCTGCTGGGTTCTATAAATTTGAGAGCGTGGCCTAATCAGAATCAGAATCAGAATCAGAATCAGATTTATTGCCATTGTTCATGTAGTACACAAACTAAGAATTTGTCTCGGTGCCATGCTGCAACATTAAAAACATGATGAGATAAAGAGATAAACTAAAAAACTAAAAGACTAAAAACATGCAATAAGTGTAGAATAATAAGTAATAATAATAATAATGAATAATACTAGTCAAGGCAGTTTTAAATAAATTAGCAAGTAGCAGATGATATGGGGTACCACAGTGCAGTCGATAATGCAACAGAAAAACAGTGATGAATGACATGAGCTGCTGTATATAGTGCACGAGAGTCAATAAGTCACTTAATGTTCAGCAGTCTGATGGCAGAGGGGAAAAAGCTGTTCATGTGCCGGGAGGTTTCAGTCTGAATGGACCGAAGTCTTCTACCTGAGGGGAGGGGGGCAAACAGTACGTGACCAGGGTGTGAAGGATCGGCTATGATCCAGCCTGCACGCCTCCGGGTCCTGGAGATGTACAGGTCCTGGAGAGATGGGAGCTTGCAGCCGATCACCTTCTCAGCAGTGCGCACGACGCGCTACAGCCTTAGTCTGTCCCTGGCAGTGGCTCCTGCGTACCACACGGTTATGGAGGAGGTGAGGATGGACTCGATGATGGCCGTGTAGAACTGCACTAACATCTTGGTGGGTAGCTTGAGCTTCCTCAGCTGCCGCAGAAAGAACATCCTCTGCTGGGCCTTTTTCAATTCAATTCAATTCAACTTTATTTATATAGCGCCATTTCACAACAACAGTCATCTCATAGCACTATCAACTGTAGGGGGGACCCCCACAGTTGCAGAAAGACCCCAGCAATCAGGCGATCCCCTGTGAGCAAGCACTTGGCGACGGTGGAGAGGAAAAACTCCCTTTTAACAGGAAGAAACCTCCAGCAGAACCAGGCTCAGGGAGGGGCAGTCATCTGCTGCGACTGGCTGGGGGGTGAGGGGATAGAGAAGAAGAAAAGAACAGACATGTAGAGAGCAAACAGCACGATGGGGACTCAATCTATGGGAGAGAACAAACAAATGTTAATGACCAGCAAAAAAAAAAAAAATATTTCATAGAGAGTGAGGAAAGGAGTGAGGCCCAGTGCATTACTGGAGGTCCCCCGGCTGACTAAACCTATTAGCAGCATAACTAAGGGAGGGTTCAGAAACACATGATCCCTCCCTAATTGTAGGCTATATCAAAAAGGTAGGTTTTAGCCCTATTCTTAAAAACAGAGATCGAGTCTGACTCCCGAATCCAGATTGGCAGCTGATTCCACAGGAGAGGAGCTTGATAACTGAAGGCTCTGCCTCCCATTGTACTTTTGGAGATTCTAGGTATTACAAGTAATCCTGCATTTTGGGAGCGTAGTGCTCTGTTAGGATGATACGGTAGTATCAGATCTTTTAAATAAAAAGGAGCCTGATTGTTTAGAGCTTTGTAAGTAAGAAGAAGGATTTTAAACTTAATTCTAAACTCTATGGGAAGCCAATGAAGGGAGGCCAGAACCGGAGAGATATGATCTCTCTTTCTAGTACCTGTTAAAACTCTTGCTGCAGCATTTTGGATCAGCTGAAGACTTTTTAAAGATGTTTTAGGACAGCCTGATAATAAAGAATTACAATAATCTAATCTCGAGCTAACAAAAGCGTGGATCAGCTTCTCAGCATCACTCTGAGACAAGATGCTCCTAATCTTGGCAATATTACGCAAATGATAGAAGGCAGTCTTAGAAACAAATTTAATATGTGAATTGAAGGACAAATCCTGATCAAAAATAACTCCAAGGTTCCTCACAGAGCTATTAAGAGAAAGAGTAACTGCATCCAAACTGAAAGTTTGATTTGGATAGGAATTTCTAAGGTTTTTTGGACCAACAAGAATGACTTCAGTCTTATCTGAATTTAATAGCAGGAAATTACAAGTCATCCAAGCTTTGATTTCCTTAAGACAGGCTTCAAACTTGGCTAATTGATTAGTATCATCTGGCTTCATTGACAGGTATAATTGTGTGTCATCTGCATAACAATGAAAATGTATACAGTGCTTTCTAATAATGTTGCCTAACGGAAGCATATATAAACTAAAAAGAGTAGGGCCTAGCACAGATCCCTGTGGAACTCCATGACTAAGCTTTGAGCTGAAAGAAAACTCATCATTTACATGAACAAACTGGAACCTATCAGATAAATAAGATCTAAACCACTGCAGCGAAGTTCCATTAAGTCCAACATAGTGTTCTAATCTATCAAGTAGAATATTATGATCAATAGTATCAAAAGCTGCACTAAGATCTAAAAGGACAAGTACAGAAACTAGTCCATTATCAGATGCAATGAGGAGGTCGTTAGTGACCTTCGCTAAGGCTGTTTCAGTACTATGATGGATTCTAAACCCAGATTGAAACTTTTTGATGAGGGAGCTGATGGTTGGCTCCCATTTGAGGTCCCGGGTGATGGTGGTGCCCAAGAAGCGGAAGGAATCTGCAATGGTGATGGAAGAGCCTGTGATGGTGAGGGGGGGGCAGGGGGGTTGTGACTTTCCTGAAGTCCACAATCATCTCCGCTGTCTTCAGAGCGTTCAGCTGCAGGTTGTTGTGGCTGCACCAGGACACCAGCTGGGCCACCTCTTTCCTGTAGACGGACTCGTCGCCGTTGGAGATGAGCCCGATGAGGGTGGTGTCGTCCGCAAACTTGATCAGCTTAACAGACTGGTGGGAGGAGGTGCAGGAGTTGGTATAAAGGGAGAAGAGTAGGGGGGAAAGTACACAGCCCTGGGGTGATCCGATGCTGATGCTAACAGAGTCCGAGACAGAAACCCACTCTTTTCTGTAAAGTGCCTTGAGATAACCTGTGTTGTGATTTGGTGCTATATAAATAAAACTGAATTGAATTGAATTGAACTGAATAAATTAGAATGTCGTGGAAAAGTTGATTTAGTTCAGTAATTCAATTCTAACAATTAAACTCATATATAGATTCATTACACATAGAGTGATATATTTCAAGTGTTTATTTCTTTTAATTTTGATGGTTATGGCTTATAGCTCATGAAAACCCAAAATTCAGTTTGTCAAAAAATTTGAATATTACAAAAAATTTAATTAAAAAAAGTGATTTTTAATAGAAATGTTGGCCGAGTGCAAAGTATGTCCATGTACACACTCAGTACTTGGTTGGGAGTCCTTCTGCATGAGTTACTGCTCCATTGTGGTGTGGCATGGAAGCAGTCAGCCTGTGTTACTGCTGAGGTGTTATGGAGGCCCAGGTTGCTTTGATAGCAGCCTTCAGCTCATCTGCATTGTTGGGTCTGGTGTCTCTCGCCTTCCTCTTGACAATACTCCATAGATTCTCTGTGGGGTTTAGGGCAAGAGAGTTTGCTGGCCAATCAAACACAGTGATATCATGGTCATTAAACCAGGTTTTAGTACTTCTGACAATGTGGGCAGGTGCCATGTCCTACTGGAAAATGAAATCAGCATCTCCATAAAGCTTGTCAGCAGAGGGAAGCATGAAGTGCTCTAAAATTTCCTGGTAGATGACTGTTCTGACTTTGGACTTGGTAGAACACAGTGGACCAACACCAGCAGGTGACAGCCTCCCCAAATCATCAGTAACTGGAAACTTCGTACTGGACCTCAAGCAACTTGGATTCTGTGCCTCTCCACTCTTTCTCCAGACTCTGGGACCTTGATTTCCAAATGAAATGAAAAATTTACTTTCATCTGAAAAGAGGACTTTGGACCACTGAGCAACTGCCTGTTTTCTCTTTAGCCCAGGTAAGACACTTCTGATGCCGTCTCTGGTTCAGGAGTGGCTTGATACAAGGAATGCAACAGTTGTTGTAGCCCTGTCCTGTCTGTGTGTGGTAGCTTAGTCCAGTCCTTGTGATTCTCCCCCACATTCTTGAATGGACTTTGCTTCACAGTCCTCCCAAGGCTGTGGTTATCTCTATTGCTTGTGCACCATTTTCTGCCAGACTTTTTCCTTCCACTCAACTTTACATTACATGCTTGGATACAGCACCCTGTGAACAGCCAGCTTCTTTAGCAATGGCCTTTAGAGGCTCACCCTCCTTGTTGAGGCTGTCAGTGATGGTATTCTGGAAAACTGTCAAATCACCAGCCTTCCCTATGATTGCGTAGACTACTGAACCACACTGAGAGACCATTTAAAGCCAGGCTGGGCAATCGTGTGTCATGGAGGTCCAATCCACTGCGGGTATTCTGTTCCACCCAGTCTCTTCAGCAGGTGTTTTCACTGATGAGCAATCCTTGAAGCTGATCAGAGCATACACCTGCTGTAGAGACTGGGTGGTACAAAAAACCTGCAGTGGAATAGCCCTCGCTGCCCACCCCTGATTTAAAGACTCAGGAAACCTTTACAGGTGCTTGGAGTTAATTAGCTGATTAGAATGTGACACCATGAGTCTACTGAACTTTTTCACAATATTCAAATTTTTTGAGAAACTGTTTTTTTTTAGGTTTTCTTGAGCTGAAAGCCATAACCATCAAAATTAAAAGAAATACTTGAAATATATCACTCTGTGCATAATGAATCAATATGAGTTTCATATTTTACATGAATTACTGATATAAATCAACTTTTCAATGACACTCTAATTTATTGAGATACACCTGTATCTCAGATCTGTTTTACTAACCAAATAGACGGAGTTCTAAGCTTTCAAATGATGCATGGAAAACTATCATACATGATGTTTGCGAACGTCATGAGGTTTAACCATCTGGCTACTGCCATCAATAAACATAAATTTTCTTGCCAATGCTAGTTGACTGCCTGCCTATCAGCCAGTATCGATGGTCAGCCAATATCCCTAATTTTTATTTATTTATTTATTTATTTATGTATTTTCAGCTTGCATTTTCCATAAAGTCCCAGCTTTTTTCTGGTTTGGTGATGTGTTTTTTATATTTAATATAAAATGTAAATACAGTACAAATGCTGATGTTAACTAGTGTTTACAGTTACAAATTCCTGTGCTGCAGTGTTGTCCCTTACTGTACCAAAAGTCAACAAAAGCATCACTTTCACACCAAAGTATGCACTGAACCATTTTTGTGCATCCTTACACCCCTGGCAGATAACAAAAAGTTGGTTTTCATATGTATTTAATGAATTCATGTTGGGCAGAGGGCACAGCAGCCCCAAACTCATAAGTACATGACACCCACGCACCTTTGACTTTATAGTGTATGCTTTATTGCAGGTTTTACAAATGTCACACCACCTCCGACTGCCAAATAATATCCTCCCTACATCGTTCCCACAATAGTAGCTGGAAATGTCATTGTGAGACTAATATCCCACTTTTATTGAAGGCTGAGTTTTGTGGAAAACTGATAAAACAACCCTGGTTGACATGCACGCATGCATACACACACCCAGTAAAATGTGTGCAAACGTGTGTTTATAGTCACACGCAAATACACAAACATCCTGACAAAGAAATGTGAGTTGGGAGTCAGGAGCCGGTGCACCTGGTGAGATCCAAATGAAAGTGAGAAGCATAAAAAAGAGCTGAAGTCTGTTGATCTATTTTTACCACAGAGCAGAGGGCCTGGGGAGTGGGGGTGTTCCTGCATAATGCATGGCCCTGTTGAGCAGCGGTGGCTTTTACACTGTGCTCCCTCATTGGGCTTCCAGGTGTCTGTGCTGTCTGTCAAACAGGCAGCATATAGACGAGCCAGGTGCTCCCACACGCCGCTCTGGTTGAGCCGTCTCGGAACACAAGACCACCAGCCAGTCCAGCTGCTGCTCGCGCTCTCTCCCCCAAACACAGCAACCCACCTGCAGCCTCATGCAAGCCTCCTAAATAGGAGAACATCAGGTAGGGGGCAGGGAACTTTTGATGCGTAGTATAGACTGTTTTGACTGAGAATGAGCACATGTTGAATCCATCCACACTGCTTTTCCTCATGGTGATTAAGTAGAACCTTTCTTTGGAAGAACTGATAGGAAAAAAAGTAGAAACTGTAAAATTTTCACCTTGAAATTCCAAAATTATTTTGATGGAACATCAACCTTTGATCGAGTGAATGTTACTTCCCCCATAGGACCACGACTATGGTGACTATGCCCCGAGTCTCAACAGCTAATCACAGGGCACAACTTTGGCCATCAATAACTAAGCACCCTGTGATTGGCTGCTGGGACTTTAGTCCTTTCAGTGTTCCGGCCCAGAGCAAGGAAGTTACATAGTGCTGCTTTAAAGACGTTCTCGAAGTAGAGAAAGTGAGTGGACAGTTGATGTACTAGCTATGTAATGCAATACTTCATTTTAATGCACATGCATACCCAACCATCACACTAAGGCAAATACTAACTTGAAAAAAGGCGTTTCTACTAGAGAGTCCAGTATACTGTAAACAGTTATTACAAAAGTACCTTGCTAGCAGTTCCATGCATAATTTATCAACCATAATTTAAATAGCTGGGAGTCTTCCAGTTATTTTGACTTTAACTCATTATAAATCTCAAGACCAGAGATGGGTAGTAGCTTGTTACATTCACTCAAGTACAGTAAGTTTTTCACTAAATTGTACTGACATGAGTAATTTTATGTCAGGATACTTTCTGAACTTTTAAGGTCATTGGAGGAAACTAAAATAGCACAAATGGACATCTCATAACGTGACATCCTGTAGTTCACAGTTCAAATGGCAATCACTACTTGAATATAAAGCTGTTAAATAAATAAATAAAAGAGTAAAAAAAACACACATTGGCAGTTATCTTGAATTTATTTCATTAAAAATGATGTGTTGTCCAGGCCTTGACCCAAGAAACTTTTCCAAAGATTTTAAAAAGAATCTGAAAGATCAAACCAGCAGTAGTGGACTGACCATGATAACTCCCTGTAGGATATAATTATGATCCCGTTAGTTTCAGAAGCGTTGATAAAGCAGGGTGGAGCAGGATAAGATGCGATTGATAAGCAGCGCTGGGAGTAACGCGCTACTGTAACACCACTACTTTTGCAGTAATGTGCTGTGTAACAAAATTACTGTTTAAAAATTCAGTAATGCGTTACAGTTACTGAAATTTGATCAGATTTGATCGCGTTTCTCATTTTTATTAATATGGATAGATATTTTTAGTGCAAATAAATACAAACTGATCTTACGTAGCTAATGCACCGTCAGTCAGTGTTGCAAAGAGGCTTTTCACAGCTGCAGCCAGCTGCCACAAATGGATCTCGCTCCTGCTGGGACAAGCTGAAGCTGCTTTGTTTTTGTGGAAATAGACAGATTATTTTTCTTTTGTCGTGGTTAAGGACAACAGGATATCGGTGGGTCATGTGAGACCGACTGCAATCTTCAGAAGCACCTGAACAGCAACAAGATCAAAACTAGTGCTATGCTAGCACCATGCTATTAGTGGATTTACGCTATCTGAACAGCCACGCTGGATTTCAAGCACAGGTATACATCTGGACAGTTTGTATGGACAGTCATTTCCCATCAGACAGCTGAGACTGTGATCCACTGAAATTAAAACACATTTACTTGCTACCTGGATGAAGATTATTCAAAAATGAATTTGATCTCCAAAATGAATTTGAGGGACTGGATCATGTCTCTGTCACAGCAGACATTTGGACTATGGATGATGAACATTTTCTTTGGATCACTGCACATCAGATTAAATCCATAACATGAAGGTAAGATAAACATTGACAGCTTTATGCAGTGTTGCCAACTATCTCTCTTTTGGAGAGATTCTCGCTCTTTTCCCCTCTCTGTCACTCCACAAACCCTATTTCTCACTCCAAAATGAGAAAATTACTGGCAATTTTGTGTTGATTTTCTTCAATTCTTTCCACAGCAAGAGCTCTCAAGGCAAGATAAAGCAGACTGAACATGTTCTAAAAGCTCTGTCTGAAACAGTCTGTTTTCAGCCTGACACTAATAAGCCTGTAATGTATAGCCAGGAGCGGCACTGGGGTTAAGCTCCCAGTGCTCATAAAATGCTCCTTATGGCGTGCGTCTCGAAAAGCCTCTGACAACTAAGTCCAACTCCTAGCCTGCCCGTGTGGTTTAGTCTCTAAGCCCGGCGGAACTGCTTTTACTAATAGGAGAAGGGGCGAGGGCGGATCTCTGGCGCCTTAAAACCAGATGCTTCGGGTAGATGGTGGCTCGTCAACCTGGGAAGGTAGCCCATCTAGGGGAAGGTAAACCCTGATTTCAAACCTCTGCTGCCTTGCGGCATACCCGGTCATGGGAAAGGCTTCGGGAGTCAACCCTGAGGAAAAATCCGGAGTCGGAGCCCCTAAGGCAGTTCTATGTTGTGCTCAACATCGTTCTGGCAGCTCCTGCAACGGCGCTGGTGCCAAACTGTAGCAGCCCTGCTGTTCCTTTGGATTCATCAGTGACGTGGAGAGGGGGGACATGCTGCATGGGCAACATCTTGTCCTCCATATCTTCCTGCCCAGGCTTGAATCCTACCAACGCCCAACGCTGGAAGGTAGAACACCGGATCACTGGAGAGGACACTCCAGCTTCGCCTTTGGCGTAGACAAACCCCGGGGAATGACAGTTACCGGTTATAAGCCATTGCTCAATTGGCGTAGAGCGTGGCGCCAGGGGTTGTTCCCGACGGTGGGAGGGATCATCAGATCTCACTGGACAGCTACCACCCGCCTCAAGCTGGGCAGCCCCCAGCCAATAAGGTGTTGTCCCGCCACAGCTTGCTTTCCTCATTGGGTGCATGGGGATAAGGAGAAATCCAAACAGCAGGCTGAGAACCTTCGCACCAGGCAAGACAATAAAACAAAAGAGACCAACTCTAAAACTGGGAACTTGGAACGTCCGCACTATGATGACAGGACTCGCTGCTAACCTCAAGGACATCAACGACACCAGGAAGACTGCCATCATCAATAATGAGCTGAAGAGACTTGGAGTGGATATCGCCACTCTCCAGGAAACACGGTTAGCTGATGCAGGCACACTGAGAGAGAAGGACTACACGTTCTACTGGCAGGGAAAGGGCAGTGACGAACACAGGGAACACGGAGTGGGCTTCGCAGTGAAGAACACTTTGCTGAAGATGGTGGAACCGGGCAGCACTGGCTCTGCACGACTCCTCACCCTCCGCCTGAACACCACTCAAGGCCCAGTCACCCTCGTCAGTGTGTATGTCCCAACACAGACAGCCACACCAGAGACAAAAGACGAGTTCTACGAGAATCTCGCAACAACTGTCAGGATCATCCCCAACTCTGAACAACTCATTCTCCTTGGAGACTTCAATGCCAGAGTGGGTGCTGACCACGACTCCTGGCCCTCCTGTCTTGGACCTTTTGGCGTGGGCAGAATGAACGACAACGGACAGCGGCTGCTCGAGTTCTGCACATATCACGATCTGTGCATCACAAACTCGTTCTTCAAGACCAAGCCCCAACACAAGGTTTCCTGGCAACATCCGCGCTCAAAGCACTGGCACCAGCTAGACTTGATCCTGACCAGGCGCACCTCACTGAAGAACGTGTTAATCACCCGTTCGTTCCAGAGTGCAGATTGCGACACAGACCATTCATTGGTGTGTTGCAAGGTCAAGCTGCAGCTGAAGAAATTCCGTGCTAGACAACCTGGAAAGGCACGGATTGACATCAGCAAGATGGCCCAACCAGAACTTGTTGAGCAGTTTGCCTCCACCTTTGAGAAGGAACTTGGTGTACCACAAGGAGGAGAATCTGCAAAGCAGAAGTGGGAAGAGCTGCGAAACACCATCTACCGCACAGCCTTGGCTACCTTTGGGAGGAAGACCTCGAAGTCACAGGACTGGTTTGATGCCAAGTTGACCGAGATGACCCCCGTCATTGAAGCCAAGCGCTCAGCACTTGCTGAGTACAAGAAGTACCCAAACGAGAAGAATCTCCAGATTCTCAGGGCTGCGAGAAGCAAAGTTCAGCAGACTGCTCAGCGCTGTGCCAACGAGTACTGGACTCAGCTCAGCCAAGACATTCAAACCGCTGCCATAACAGGGAACATCCGTGGTATGTACGATGGCATCAAGAAAGCACTTGGTCCGGCTCAGAGCAAGACGGCCCCCCTCAAATCTTCCACTGGGGAGATGATCACAGAGAAGAACAAGCAGATGGAGAGATGGGCGGAACACTACTCCGACCTCTACTCTAGACAGAACACCGTAACACCGTCAGCCCTTGATGCCATCGACTGCCTGCCATCCATGGACGAACTTGACGCCGAGCCAACCATCGACGAACTCAGTGAGACGAACTCACTGCACGGTGGTGCAGTGGTTAGCACTGCAGCAGCACAGTTTACCCTTGGCCGGGGGATTGTGGGGATCGTGGGATCGTGGGTTCGATCCCAGCCCCCGACCAACAGTGATCTGTATGGAGTTTGCATGTTCTCCCCGTGTTGCGTGGGTTTACTCCGGGATTTCTCCGGTTTCCTCCCACATGCCAAAAACATGCATGTTAGGTTAATTGGCTGTTCTAAATTGTCCCTAGATATTTGTTTCCTATAGGCCCTTAGAATAGAGGGTTAGTATTAATGAAAGCGCTTTGAGTGGTCTTTGTGACTAGAAAAGCGCTATATAAGTGCAGGTTAGTTAGTTAGTTAGTAAGGCCATTGATAGCTTGGCCGCTGGCAAGGCACCCGGCAACGACGGCATACCCCCTGACCTGATCAAGCACTGCAAGACCGCCCTACTGCTGCCATTGCATGACGTCCTCTGCCAGTGCTGGAAGGAAGGTGCCGTACCACAGGACATGAGGGACGCCAAGATCATCACCCTCTACAAAAACAAAGGGGAGAGAAGCGACTGCAACAACTATAGGGGCATTTCCCTCCTCAGCGTTGTTGGCAAAGTCTACGCACGAGTTGTTCTCGTTCGTCTACAGAAGCTTGCCGAACGTATCTACCCCGAGTCTCAGTGTGGCTTCCGCGCTGAGCGATCGACGGTAGACATGATATTCTCCATCCGCCAACTCCAGGAGAAATGCAGAGAACAGAACATGCCTCTGTACGTCGCCTTCATCGACCTCACCAAAGCGTTCGATCTGGTCAGCAGAGAGGGCCTTTTCAAGATCCTGCCAAAGATAGGATGCCCACCAAAGTTGCAAAGCCTCACTGAATCGTCTCACACCAACATGCAGGGGATAGTGCAGCACGATGGCAACGTCTCAGAGCCATTCAACATACGCAGCGGAGTGAAACAGGGCTGTGTACTTGCGCCAACCCTCTTTGGGATTTTCTTTGCTATGCTCCTGAGGCATGCCTTCAGCACAGCAACAGAGGGAATCTACCTGCACACAAGATCTGACGGCAGGCTTTTCAACCTCGCCCGCCTGAAAGCCAGAACCAAAGTACGCAAGGCTCTAATCAGAGACATGCTGTTCGCAGACGACGCTGCAGTCGCAACCCACACACAGCAGGAGCTTCAGACCCTGATGGACCGCTTCTCCCAGGCATGCAAGGACTTCGGGCTTACCATCAGCCTGAAGAAGACTAACGTCTTGGCGCAAGGCACGGAAGCACCACCACCCATCACCATTGATGACTACAAGCTGGAGGTCGTGAATCAGTTCACGTACCTGGGGTCCACGATCAGCAACAACCTCTCCCTTGATACAGAGATCAACAAGAGGATTGGAAAATCAGCCTTCACACTCGCTCGCCTCACCACACAAGTGTGGGAGAATCCCAAACTCTCTGTCAAGACGAAAATGGCAGTGTACAACGCCTGCGTCATCAGCACACTGCTCTATGGGAGTGAGACGTGGACAACATACGCCCGGCAGGAAAAGAGACTGAACTCCTTCCACTTGCGCTGCATTCGCCACATCCTGGACATATCCTGGCAGGACAAAGTGCCCAACAGAGAAGTTCTGTCCCGCGCCGGCCTTCCCTCCATGTTCACTCTACTCAGGCAGTGCAGGCTCCGCTGGCTAGGCCACGTTCACCGTATGGAGGATGGCAGAATCCCCAAAGACGTCCTCTATGGAGAACTGGCAACTGGCAGGAGAGACGTTGGCCGCCCACAGCTGCGCTTTAGAGACGTCTGCAAGAGAGACATGAGGGCCCTGGATATCAACACAGAGCGCTGGGAGGACCTTGCAATGGACCACTCCAAATGGAGAGGCACCCTGACCAGACAGCTCAAGGCGGGTGAAGAGAGACTGACTGCTGCAGCAGATGAAAAAAGGACCCGCAGGAAGAACCGCCACAGACCCAGCAGCACGGAGACCACCCACAAGTGTGACCTGTGTGTCAGGGACTGTCATTCGCGCATCGGCCTGTTCAGCCACAGGCGGTGCTGTTCCAGCAGAGTAGACGTTTAGGATTCTCTTCCATGGTCATCATAGACCGATGGAGGCCGACGACGATTCATGAGTAATCCATCAGTTAAATTATCTTGCTATGTCTACAAGATGATTTAAGTATGCATTTAAAAGTAACGTGAAAGTTACTTTCCCAAATAACTAGTTACTTTAATCATGCAGTAATTGGTAAGCAACTCAGTTACTTTTGAAAAGAAGTAACTGTAACTGGTTACTGTTTTTTAGTAACTTGCCCAACACTGTTGATGAAGCATTATTCTATAAGGGTGTAGTTTCCATCCCAGTTGAAGTTATTTCTTCCCACTGTTACTAAGTGTTTGCTCCTCATTGGGATCATCATCATCATCATCATCATAGCAGTCTGACGGGGGCGACAATAACTGTTTCGTTTAGGTCTGATCAGATTCCTCCACGCAGCTCTGTTCTTCGCCTTCCGCTGCCGGGAACTCCTGACCTTGTTAACCCGGGCGACGTCCAAGCCGGTATGAGTTGCTTTCTGACTGACCATTTCATGAAAACTGCTTGCAAAGTATTCGAATACCACTAGCTTTTGCTGGACTAGTGGCACATTCTTGGCAGATAGAGGTATAATCAGTGGCAAGGACAGCACAATATTACAGTCACTTACAAACTAGTTTGCTTTGTCTGTAAAACAAGAGTTTGCTTTATCTTTTTTCAACTATGAATCAGTCCAGAGGTTTGTTTTTTCCTTATTTATTAGGACCCTCATTAGTGACTAAAATTATGGCTTACAGTGGGTTATGGTTTACAGCTAGTGAAAACCCCAAACTCAGTTTCTCAAAAAATTATAATAGAGATCAGAATGGTCAGGCAATCATGCAGTGATGCAGTGGACAAAACTCTCTTTGCGGATACACTTGTGTCAAAATTTGGTGCAGCGGACCGGAGCCCACCCCAGAGCCTCAGACACACGCCCCGGGAGACTCCAGGCACCCATGCCCAGGGGAGGTGGTAGTAAGAAACGGGGAGCCAAAGGGGAAGCCAACCATCCCGCGTGCCGGGCACAGCCCACATGGCCATGAGGTACCACCCCTGTCAGTCCAGCACCCCCTGACCAGCGCACACACTCCCTCACTCCCTCACACACTCATACTTACAGTCATGCAGCACATGCAATAAAGTTATTGCATTTGAGTGCATAAAGATCATAACGGTGGCTTTTTTTGTTCTAATTTCAGGGCAAAACCTGAACAAGAGTTACATTTGATTTGTAAATCAAATGTGTTAAAGCAATTGAAACATTCAGCACTAATGGCCATGAAGTGAACTGAGAAAATTCTAATTTGGATTGGAAAAACAAAGTTACCCAAACCATGTGATCACAATTAAAGATTAGTTGCCAAATTTCTAAAAGTTATCCAAGACTTTCCAAATTGAAGCAAATACAGTGATGTCACAATCGTAAAGCAAACAAAGCATCCTTTATTATAAGGAGCATGCTTCATTTTTGCCTCCCCTAAGGAGGTGATATTTTGTGTCTGTCCATTTGTTTTTAGTAGGATTTCACAGGGACTGCTGGTTGAAGGTCACATGGAAAAGAGGGGGGTACTAATAAAACAGCAACGATACTAACAAAACCACTAATTACACATGGATTGGACAGCTACTCTATTTTACACCATATGAAATTTTGTGACGTGATTCTGTGTACCATTATGTGGCAACGGGGACGGGCAGTGAAGCACAACCAGTGACGTCCAACTGGGGATTTGAACCCACAACCTCACGCTCCAGACTCTGGCATATGTGAACCACAGGGTCAACAGGGTCAACCCACTCGGCAAGCCAAGTACGGATGCTTTTTTCAACTCCATTACATATTCCTCCTCCAGATTTTGACATTGTCCTTATGTCAGAGGTGCATTTCAGCTTTAAGGGTGTCTGCCTATGGCTATGTCAACATCAGTGAGTCCTACCAGCAATAACTCTCTTTTGGGGGGAACAGACACCACTTGCAGGACCAACACGCCGCTGCTATCTGGGGAATAGGACCAATACCCCACTACTAAGACCTGCCAGCAACACCAGTTTTGACCAAGGGGACGGGCGATGAAGCTCAACTGGTGACATCCAACTAGGGGTTTGAACTCACAACCTCTCGCTCTGGAGTCCAACACCCTACTTGAGACATGAAGAGGGTCGACCCACTTCGCAAGCCAAGTAGGGATGCTTTTTTTGTTAACTCCATCACAGTTAGACCAAAATACTGGGCAATAAGCCAAACGTGACAAAACCAAAGCTTGGATTAATTCTATATTAGATTTTTAAGAGAGAAAATTAGCATTTTTTAACAATAGAAATGACATTTCTGACACTGTCCTGTCCTATTGTCTCGCTGCATCACAAATCGCCCCCTTTGGGGACAATATCAGTAGAAGTTGAATTTACTTTGTCCAAGATACTCGCTAAGATTATGACAGTAAGCTGATGGACGAAGTTACATGGGGCAGGTTGTTACACCCCCTCCTGCCTTCTTAAATTAGAAAGGCCACACGTATGCAACATGGGCAGGAGGGGGTGTAACAACCTCCCCCATGTAACTTTGTCCCCCAGCTTACCCAGGCCTCTCTTGAAAATGAGACCCTCTGTCTCTATGGGACTGCCTGTATAAATAAAGGTTAATAAATAAAATACCCTGCCCAA
This sequence comes from Pholidichthys leucotaenia, assembly GCA_020510985.1. NCBI lineage: Eukaryota > Metazoa > Chordata > Actinopteri > Cichliformes > Pholidichthyidae > Pholidichthys > Pholidichthys leucotaenia. The sequence continues at coordinate 30,523,441 of CM035845.1, read as the reverse complement.
GAGGTTGGTCTCAAGAACTTGTGAAGTATGCACTCCACCTACGCTGACATCCTACTGATGAAGTTCTTTGAACCAAATAAAATACTGTTTGTTTTAGGTATATTTAGAGCCATTTTATATGAAGTCTTAACCACAGCTTATAATTCAGAATTTAGGCAAGTTTTTAACTCATTAAAAGTGAAAAATATATTGTAGAATCATCTGCATACACTGCATTTTCTGCATTACTTAAAACAAGCGCTAAGCCATTTGTAAAAATAATATATAAGCAATGGCCCAAGTCATCTGAGTAACGGTCATTTAAAAAAAAAACCAAAACTGACCACCTGCTTAAATAGCTCTGTGTCCATAATGATGATGACTGATCAAAACCATAACACTGTAGTGTTCCTAACAATAACTCATGATTAATAAGCAGCAGTAGTTTTGATTAACTATGTCTAAATTTAATGGGCTTTATAAAATGGCATTGACTCATTGTTTTTTTTTCTTTTCTTTTACTGTTGTATAGAGAAATGAAAACAGCCTTTTCTGAAAATAAATAAATAAACACCAAAATAACTGGATTTGATCTGGCATTGGGCCATATGAGCATTCCTGAAAGGGGGCTGGGTTGCTGCTGGGCATCTCAAGGAGGCCGACTAATGAAAGCTTGATGAGAACATTTCTCTGAATCCAGCAGCATGATTAGGCTTTAATTACAGAGAGCCACCTCGACATATTCCCGATAATTGTAAACACCTAAGCACTTGGCTGTCCATGGCATAGAACCAAACAAATCAGCCCCTAACAACCCACTGTAGGATGATCCTCATTTGTGTGCGTGTGTTTTTTATTCATGATCTTCACTCGTGTAGGTTGAATACTCAAGCAAGGCTTCTTGCCTGTCAGCTCCATGGAAGTTTGTAATCTTGGTAAGAAGTGCACTGAGCCTCTGAGCATGGAAGGAGATTGAGTGAGGCAGGCTTTAAAGTTGGAGCAGCTTTCCAGTGCGTGCCAGATGTGATAACACCCTCCCTATATGGCTGCCAGACGCCTACAAGACACCCACGGGGGCTGGCAGGTTCTTCGCTTGAAACCTTCAATTGCACAACTCTGTGAAAAAAAAAGCTTCTGTTTTGCTGGTTATGTGAATCACTGCCTGGAGGAATAAGTTTTTTCTTTCATTTAAAGGTACTTTAATTCAACACTTTACACCATTTAAACACCCTTCAGTGGCAGAAGCCACGGCTAAATCCTTGTATCTAAAGCAAAAAACATCTTTGAAATGTGCTGAGGTGCTTTATTGGTGAAAGCAGAGCAGAGGGAGTAGATGATTCAAGGACAACCGCTTTTTACATGGGACAAAGGTAGAAAAATGTCCTGGTTTCCAATTTCTGTTGTCAATAAATATGAATATAATCATATTTTTCAATTGGCCTCAATGCTTCAGTTGTACAAAATGATTTAGAGTATAGATGTAGGCCACCTCTAGAAAAGCAAAGCTAAGAAAAGTTTTGGTGCAAAAAATTATATGGTATGCATCTAATTATAACAATTTAGCAATAGAATGCTAATAAGTACATATTTAGAGTAGGTCAACGGTGTAATATCATGGTATACTTTAATCCTAATTGTCCTTATAGATTTACATAGATGTTACCATTTGATGTGGATGAATGAAAACGAGAGGATAGTGTGACTGAGCACTCATAATTTAAGCATTAACCAGCTGTGTTTATCAGCTCGGCTTTGTCATTATTTAGATTATTCTGCTTGGCATCCCCGGTGTAATTAGCTGAAGAACAAAACCACAACTATTCACAGTGTGTCCACATCATTTCTGTTACATTCACTGACTGCCAAGTGCTCTCAGAAATGAGGGAAAATGCTTGGCGTGCATACGTGTTTGAATTTGATCCTTCATAACCACTTGATCCCATGGTTAGGAGCACTGGAGGTGGATTCAGACTGTTCTACCATGGTGTAGACAGGAAGATAAATGGAGTAGGGGTCATTTTGAAGGAAGAGAACTTCCATCATGTTTGCGGTGCTGGGGGCGGGACGCTGGTGGGTCCTGGGCTGCTCGGCCTGGGGGCCCTCGCCCTGGTTTGGGATTTGGGGGCAGTGCGTGGCTTCCTGAACTAGTTTGCTAGCTGGTTTCTGGGGGGGGGGGGGGCGCCTCAGTTTTGGACCGCCTCTCTCCCAGTCTTATTTTCCACCTCCCCACCCCCCCGATTCTGGGTGGAATATACATTTGTGCCGCACTGTGTCGGTGAAGGAGACACCTTTGCTGTGCAGTGGGGCTGCCCTCACCTCAATTTTAATTGGATTTTAGACACTGAGGGCTTGGAGGGATGGGGACCCCGCTGCCTATCGCAGTGGCTCGTGGTGCTCCAACCACCATCCCCCCAGTTTTAACTGCACCATGGTACTTCACACACCTATACACAATCACATCATACAGCTGACACACACATATCATGTTTTGTGCGGGGTGGGGGTCTTACCCCACCCCTGTTGCCCTCCTTATGCCAAGGGCCTGGGGGCCCGGCAGGGGGCCTGGGACCTATCATGTTGTGAAAATCCCTGGGTGCTCCTGAATGAATAGATACAAGCGAGGGAGTGAGAGAGGAATTGAATAAGAGAGGAAGTGAGAGTCAGGGATTGATGAATGGAGATGGTGCTGGTGGGTCGGTTTTGTGTGGCGCTTTGTGTGTTGGGTGGCATCTCGGGCGCCTGCGGTGATCTCCTGGTCAGTCGCTTGAGTGGACGCTGGGGGTGGGGGCCTGCTTCTGTGGCCGCGGCTGCCCTGGGGTGGGTCAGCGGGGGGGGGGGGGTGGTGGCCGCCAGCCTGTGCCGGGAGCTGGTGAGCATTCAGGCTCGCTGCATCTGCATCGCAGTCGCCCTAAAAAATAAGGGTGAATGAGGGTGGGTGAGTGTGAGGGAGAAAGCAGGAATGGATGTGAATAGATCGGAGTGGGAGTGGGAGTGAGAGTGTGTGCGTGGGTGAACGTGAGAGAGTGTGGGTGACCCTCAGGGTGAGTTGGAGCAAGATTGAGTGCGTTCAGGAGTGAGAGAGAATGGTGGGTCTGGGAGTGTGAGAGTGGGACTGTGTGGGTGAGTGAGAATGAGTGAGTGCTTGTGGCTGCATATGAGAGCAAAAGGGTGCGTGGGAATGAATGTGTCTGCTAGTTGAGAGGTGCTGGATTGAGCGGCGTAATGCCTCTTGGCTACATGGGCTCCCTTGGGCAGGGGTGGGGAACTTCTTTGGGTCCCCGGGGTGTGCAGCGGTGGTGCTGGTGGGGAGGGGGGGCCGCTGGGGGGGTGCCTGGGTGGGGCTTGCACCGGGGGGGGGCGGGCCGGTCTCCAGCCTGGGGGATGTGGGCGCTGGCCTTCCGGCGCTTGGGGCACGGGGGCTGGCGCTGACCCCACTGGGGGGATGGGGAGTTGGCAGGCCCGGGGCTGTGGGCCTACCACACCAGCCGTATGGCGGCCTTGCCTCCCTTGGTTGTCCCGCTGGGGGCGGATGCCTGGCACTCCTGGGGCTTGTCGGCCCTGGGCATTTGTGCCCTGTGGGGGTTGGTGGCACTACCTTGCCTGCTTGGGGTTTCCGGGGTGGCGGGGAATTGCTGTGACCGGCCCCCTTCTTCATATGTTTCCTGACAAACCATTCACATGCACACACTTATTTTGCGCACGCTCTCATATACATGCACACAGACGCACATGCACAAATGGTTTAGATCTTATTTATCTGATAGGTTCCAGTTTGTTCATGTCAGTAATGAGTTTTCTTTCAACTCAAAGCTCAGTCAGGGAGTTCCACAGGGATCTGTACTAGGCCCTACTCTTTTTAGTTTATATATGCTTTCGTTAGGCAACATTATTAGAAAGCACTGTATACATTTTCATTGTTATGCAGATGACACACAGTTATACCTGTCAATGAAGCCAGATGATAGTAATCAATCAGCCAAGTTAGAAGCCTGTCTTAAGGAAATCAAAGCTTGGATGACTTGTAATTTCCTGCTATTAAGTGTGTATGTTGCCAAACTGCGACATACCCCCTAGTGGTCAAGAGTGGTAAATATTTTTTTTCAATATAATAGTTCAGATTTCCAAAGTTATAACTTTAAAGTGGTAAGAGATAATGGCTTACTGTCAATTAGAAAGATGTAAAATAGGATCCAAAGTTTCAGATTGGAATAAATTTATGCATCTAATTTGCATAATGTCACTGCACCTCTTTAAACTCCATAACTCAGTCAAAACTGGACTTTGGACGTATTTACACAAAAAATGGTTGTCTTTTGACACCGTTTTTTGTACAAAGGTACCTCATCATCTTATCTTCAAAGTATATGAACAAGAAATCAGTACATTTAAAAAACCCCAGAAATTTCTCACTTACTTTTGATAGTGAGAAGGTAGGCGCAGTGCTGCCCTCTGCCACTAGGGGCACACAAATTCTCACACTCAAAGGGTTAAATTCAGACAAGCGTGAAATCATTCTTGTTGGTCCAAAAAACCTTAGAAATACCTTTCCAAAATCAAACTCTTAGTTTGGATGCAGTTACTCTTTCTCTTAATAGTTCTGTGAGGAACCTTGGAGTTATTTTTGTTCAAGATCTGTTTTTCAATTCACATGTTAAATTCGTTTTTCAGACTGCCTTCTATCATTTGCGTAATATTGGCAAGATTAGGAGCATCTTGTCTCAGAGTGATGCTGGAAACTGATCCACACTTTTGTTAGCTCTAGATTAGAACTCGTTATTATCAGGTTGTCCTAAAACATCTTTAAAAAGTCTTCAGTTGATCCAAAATGCTGCAGCAAGAGTTTTAACTGGTACCAGAAAGAGAGATCTGTTTCCTTCACTTACATGCCACTTACATGCTCTCCCCATCATGTCTCTTCGGTTCTGGCCTCCCTTCATTAGCTTCCCATAGAGTTTAGAATTAAGTTTAAAATCCTTCTTCTCACTTACAAAGCTCTAAACAATCAGGCCCCTTTTTATTTAAAGATCTGGGACTACCTTATTACCCTAACAGAGCACTACGCTCCCAAAATGCCGGATTACTTGTAATACCTAGAATCTCCAAAAGTACAATGGGAGGCAGAGCCTTCAGTTATCAAGCTCCTCTCCTGTCGAACCAGCTGCCAATCTGGATTCGGGAGTCAGACTCGATCTCTGTTTTTAAGAATAGGGTTAAAACCTTCCTTTTTGATATAGCCTACAATTAGGGAGGGATCATATGTCTCTGAACCCTCCCTTAGTTATGCTGCTAATAGGTTTAGACAGCCGGGGAACCTCCAATAATGCACTGGGTTTCACTCCTTTCTTCACTCTCAATGAAATTTTTTTTTTTGCTGGTCATTAACATCTGTTTGTTCTCTCCCATAGATTGAGTCCCCGTTGTGCTGTTTGCTCTCTACATGTCTGTTCTTTTCATCTTCTCTATCCTCTCACCCCCCAGCCAGTCGCAGCAGATGACTGGCTCTCCCTGAGCCTGGTTCTGCTGGAGGTTTCTTCCTATTAAAAGGGAGTTTTTCCTCTCCGCCGTTGCCAAGCGCTTGCTTACAGGGGATCGCCTGATTACTGGAGTCTTTCTGCAATTGTGGGGGTTTCCCTTACAGTTGAACGTGCTATGAGATGACTGTTGGTGTGAAATGGCGCTATGTAAATAAAGTTGAATTGAATTGAATTGAAATGTCTTCCCTTTAACAAGTGCTGATACCACACTTGTGTTGAGACCTCTTCGGTGGAAAAAGCAGTTGATCTTCTGTTTGTTTTAGTTGTTGGTTTGTTTGTCTTTTTTGTATGTTCCTCTCTCTTTTCTTTCCCCCTCCACACTCTTCCTTTCCCCATTCCCCATCATGTCGGGCCCTTCATGGGTAAAATAATTTAAATAAAGTATTAAAAGTTTTTACAGGAGGAGTTTGCAACAATATACAGTACATAGATAGGTACTGTATAAAGCTCCTTTTGGCAAAGTAAATCTGTTTTGGCACAATAAGGGTAACAGATCTCTGTTCTGCTTACCTAGCTGCCTGATGGGACGGGGGGGGGGGGGGGGGGGGCGGAGAACACTACCAGTCAAAAGTTTGGACACACCTATCCATCGAAAATGAATGTGTTTGTGTCCAAACTTTTGACTGGTAGTGTATGCGACAAGTGTTCAGGAGGAAGGCTCATGAATTTGAAGCTACAAATTGTGATGTTGAATGCTGTTAGTGCGTATGCCCCACAAGTTGGATGCCAGGAAGAAGAGAAAGAAGAATTCTAGAGGAAGTTGGATGAAGTGGTAGAGAGTGTTCACAGAGGGGAGAGAAAGGTGACGAGCAGATTTTAATGGGCATGTAAGTGAAGGAAACAGAGGTGATGAGGAGGTGCCGGATAGGTATGGTATTAAGGAAAGAAATGTGGCAGAACAGATGGTTGTGAATTTTGCTAAAAGAATGGGAATAGCTGTGGTGAACATATACATATTTCAAGAAGAGAGAGGAACATAGGTGATATATAAGAGTGGAGGAAGGTGCACACAGGTGGACTACATCTTATGCAGGAGAAATCTGACAGAGTTAGGAGACTGCAAGGTTGTTTCAGAGGAGAATGTAGCTAGGCAGCATTGGATGATAGTCTGCAGTGGCTGTTTGTCAGAGGAGGCAAGGGAGGTGGAATCTTCTCAGAAATTTGAGAAGAAATGATGCATACATTATGTTAATAAATGTATTATTTTGTGTTCATTTTTTGTCTTTCAAAGCTTTGTTATTTCATTAAGTTTGGCCTCTGGTGGTGTTTAAAGTGATAATATTATATAACATTTTGTCCGAATCCTGTGAGTCCAGAGTTAAAAATTGGCTTGGCACTTTGGGAACATTACTCAGAATATCAAAAATTAGTTCAAATTTGTTGGGATGTAAAATAAAAGGAGACCAGCATCCGTTCTGAAATTATTTAGCCAATCCAAAAACAGTTTATATTTGTTGCTGTGAAAAATTCCACAACCCTATCTCCTTGCGTTGAAGAAAAAAAAAAATGACGGAGGTAAAATAACCAATCACAATCAGACTGTTGTCAGCATCAACGCATTGATGCACAACCATATTCTACAGCACTGATTACAACCAGTGAGCACGGAGGAGCAATCGTGCAATATTTTCTTGCTAACAATTTTTTGAAACTACAATTTAAACACTAGGTTCAGATAAAAAACAGCCCAATACCTTCTAAATTGAACATTATAAAGAAGTCAGGATACAGCAGGATGGTGTTCTTTTAATCAGGATACCCTTGGCTGAGTGGGGTGGCGAACCGGGTTAGCAACGCTAACCTTGTCTTGCATTTTGTTTATTGAGGCAACCCATGGATTACAACTAGATTTGATGACATGAAGAATTTATCCAGAGCAATGGAAAGATACAATAACTGGTGAGTTAAAATATATTTCTCACTTGAATGTGGCTAGCCTGTTTTTCGTTTTATTTTCAATCCTTTTGTGAAATTATTTTTCATTGATGCTGGGGTTAGCATGTGCCATTAACTGTTCTTGGTGAGATTTTATCATGCTGAGTGAGACTTGAGCAGGCTGGTCTAGCGTTGTCTTGAATAGTGTGATGGTCAGCATAGTGATCATTGCTTTCTTGGTGCTTTGCAAGAGATGTGTAGTTGTGTCTGTGTAGTGACACAATCAGAGTCCTTGCAAGTATAGGTGTGTGTCTTTGCATGTGAATTTTGCTTCCTCAATGCGATCACCCACAAGCTGGTGCTGGTAGTCTGCAGTATGACTTTGGAAAGCAAGAAGAGGAAGAGAGACAAGGCAGATCCATGGATCCATGGATTCATGGATGGAAGTTATAGAAGGAAGAATGTGACATGAAGTTCAGGAAGGAGTTGATACATGCTGTGGGTGGTATGGAAGAATTACCAGAGAACTGGGAAAGTACAGCTGAAGTATTGAGGGAAACGGCTAGAAAGGTATGTGATGTTTCCTCTGGACATATAGGATCATGGGGGGAGGGGGGGTGCTATGTGAATTGAGTGCCAGTCAATGGCAAAGACCTGGGCAGTTCAAGCCCCAGCTTGCTAGACTGGCCTTTGTAACGAGGAATGTCACCTCTCTGGTGGGGAATGAGCTTGAGCTTGTGAACGAGGTTGAGAGATACCGGCTTAATATAGTTGGGCTCACCTTGACGCACAGCTCAGGTTCTGGAACCAGTCTGCTGGAGATGGGTTGGACCTTGGCCTTTTCTGGAGTTGTCCTAGGCAAGAGGCGGTGAGCAGGGGTGGGTATTCTCATATCCCCAAGTCTGGCCTCCTCTATATTGGAGTTCTCCTCAGTGGGCAAAAGGGTTGTTTCCCTGCACCTTTGGATTGGGAAATGGGACCTGACCATCATGTGTGCCTATTTGCCAAATGATGTTTCAGAGTACTCACCTTTATTGGAGTCTCTGACTGGTGTTCTGGAAAGCACTCCTCTTGGAGACTCCATGTCATACTGGGGGACTTTAACAGACATGTGGGCAATGACAGCGAATCCTGGAAGGGTATGATTGGGAGGAACGGCCTGCTCAATCTGAACCTGACTGGTGTTCAGTGATTTTATTTCTGTGCTAACCATAGTTAGTTTGTCCATAACAAACACCATGTTCAAGCATAAAGGTGCCCAAATGTGCACCTGACACCAGGACACCCTAGGTTGCAGGCCAATGATCGATTTTATTATTGAGTCATCAGATCTGTGACCATATGTCTTGTACACTCAGGTGAAGAGAGGTGCAGAGCTGTCAACCGATCACCACCTTGGTGGTGAGTTGGAGCCAATGACGGGGGAGGATGCCATTCAGAGCCATCAGACCTAAACGTATAGTGAGAGTGTACTGGTAACATTGTCTGAGGCTCCTTTCTGAGAGGTCTTCAACTTCCACCTCCGGAAGAACTTCAACTACATCCTAGGGGTGGGCGATATGGCCTAAAAATGATATTACGACATTTCTGTGAATTTTCAGGATAACGATATTCTTCACGATATCAAGGAATACAGTTTTTTCTTTTAAATTTATAAAGGACAGTTTTACAGGCCAGCGTTAATTATGTTCAACATCCATCCATCCATCCATCCATCCATCCATCCATCCATCCATCATCTTCTACCGCTTTTCCGGAGGTCCGTGTCGCGGTGTCATGATTTAAACCCAGAACAGCCCACACGCACGGTGCAACAGCAAAGGAACACTGGGACACAGGAACACGTTTGGGAATTTTATTGAATTTCAAGAACCACAGCACGGCTAGAGAAAATGTCACTCGCCAGAGGAACCTTCTGTGAAGAGAATACGAGAGCTGTGAGCTGAGGAATGGAGACAGAGGAAATGGACTAGCCAAATAACCACTTACGTGGGAGATAAGGGAGAACCGGCAGAACCCCGAACTCGGGAAGAGACGAACCAGCAGGGTGAAATGAATGGAGTTGGTGGTGTCTGATCGGGTGGAGAATAGTTGCAGCTGTGATGATGAGGCAGTGAGCGTACGCAGTCCCCAAAGATGCACCCGCATGACGGCAGCAACCTGAGGAAAGAAGAGGAAAGAACAGGTGAGTAATAATACACCTGAATGTACAATTGAGCTTGCTGAGATCCAGTCTGCTAAGGCAGTATATCCAGATGAGCCAGCATTAGCGCACTGAAGAGTTGATCCTTTTAAACGCTGGCTGATGAGAAGTCGCAGGTGCGTCTCCTCACCCAGGTGCATTGATGACCTGAGGAAAAACAATGGGAAGGAGGGGGCACATGCTCACCAACCATGACACGCGGAGGCAGCAGTTCAAGCAGAGAAACCCAGACTTCCCTCTCCTCAGCAACCTGCTCCAGCTCTTCAGAGAGAATACCAAGGCGTTCCTAGACCAGCTGGGAGACGTAGTCTCTCCAGCGGGTCCCGGATCTGACCCGGGGTCTCCTGGGCAACATACATGTTCAACATATTCAGTAAAAACAAAACAAGAACTCTTATTTCTTCAGTTTATAGAGAGCAGTTTAGAATAAGTTTACAACTTTTTAAAAAAATTCTGTATCAGATATTACCAGAAAATGTTATAAACCATCACATCTTAAGCACACTGAGGGGTGGACTGGGACAAAAATTCAGGCTGGGAATTTGACTTTATCCTCAGCCACCCTGTTGTTGGAAACCAGCCACCACCACAGTTTTAGTAGGTTAATATTTTAAAATAACAGGTATCAAACTAGTTATGAATGTAATTATAATCTTCAGGTGGGACGAAAATTATAAATTTGGATTAGTTAACTGATCTATTGATTATTAAAACAACTGACTGACTAATTTTAATTTAAATCTAGTGCAGCTTCTTATTTCTTCACCTTTTCAGAATAAATACACAGGTAAGAGGCTTTAGGGAAAAAGTTACAATTCTGCATGAAAAAGGTCACACATTTGTCACTAAAAACGGTCAAAAATTAAAAAAAAAAAGGTACTTTTATGAAGATATTTACTAAGAAAAAACAAGTTTAGGAGAGAACAATAACAAGCAGATGAGAGTAAAGTTGATACTGCAGACCACATATAGTCTGTAGTTTTGAAAATTCAGCAGATTTTTCTTAAAACATCTGAATAGTCCTGAAAACATTGCCTTATGAATGTAAGAGCAATTTAGCTACGGTTAGTGCAACCTATTTATTACATTAAAAAACATAAACCCTAAACACATTACTTCTGTCATTATCTCATTTCTATACTCTGGGACATGAGGGAGTTTTGCTGCTTTTAACATATTAAATTAATTTAGTCTAGTATGTTATTTCACCGGGACAGGAAGAGGGTCTAAATAAAACTCTCTGTGGTCTCTGTTACAACCTGCTGACACTCTGTGACACTCTAACCTCAGTGGCCACTCCCCTCTGAGAACATCCTGTTTGAAGCTTTGCAATGGTGAGGTACTTGTTGATTAATTGTGAGATGTCGTCTTGGTCTCATGATGTCAAAATATGAACAGTATGATGAAGAGAACTGTTTAAATACCAATTCTTATTGAACCAGAAAATTTATTGGTCGATTCATGGATCAGACACCTGTTGTGAACAGTGTTGGGCAAGTTACTAAAAAATAGTAACTAGTTACAGTTACTAGTTACTTCTTTTCAAGAGTAACTGAGTTACTTTTGAGTTACTGCATGATTAAAGTCACTCGTTACTTGGAAAAGTAACTTTCACTTTACTTTTAAATGCATACTTAAATCATCTTGCACACATAGCAAGATCAAGGGCCCTTTGTTCTCAAAAGAAAAAAGAAGAAAAAGAAAACTGATGAGAAAAAAGTCTCATCTTACAAAGAAAAAATGTCTCAGATTTACACAAACTATTGTAATCAGTAGAAAGTCAGAAGTTTACTAGATTTCACTAGCTGTGAATTTACAGAGAAAATGTCGGACCCCCTGGTGGGCCATTTTTGGCCCACGAGCCATGTGTTTGACACCCCTGGACCAGCCCATTAAAAATGCATATTTAGAGGATTTACTTCGATGAAATAGTTGCATATCACAACAGCATGTAAATGAATGACATAAAATAAAATAGAAAGCACAGATAAATGAAAGTTCACACTTACAAGAAGCTGTTCTTTACCTCAACAAATCAGTCACTTTTTCTCTGTGCATCAGAAAGCTTTAAATGCATTTAATGTGGACATTAAATGTGAGCTTCTTGCTCAAAAAAAAATGCTCATTTTTAACCACAGAGGTAGAAGCTGGTAGGGGCTACTCACCGCTTGGACAACAAGTGATCAGAGCTTGATATGAGAAGTCGCCACCACCACGGCATTTCTTCACTGGATTGTGATGTGAACTAGGGCAGGACAGGAAATGGACCTGCGGAGGAGACTGTGTGATGGCTACGTCAGTTACGGTAGGGTCAGTTTATATTTATTTGCGTATTTATTTGCTTGCTTTTTGCGCTGGGGATAGCAGTCCCGCCCATAGCCACCGAAACTGTGTATTCATCCCCAGTTGGCAGCTGATGAGGAGGGTGTCTAGCAACTGCAAGTTGTATGATTGTCTATTTGCGCTAAAATATCTATCCATATTAATAAAACGAGTAATGTAAGTAACACATCTGAACAAATTTCAGTAACTGTAATGCATTACTGAATTTTTAAACTAATTTTGTTACGCAGCATGTTACTGCAAAAGTAGTGGCGTTACAGTGTTAGTCCCAACACTGGCTGTGAATTCTGCTGTTAAGCACCTTGTTAGAGAATAATAAGTTATGCAAAACGTACTGAAACACTGAATAGTTGGACATATGCATTCAAAATGTTGGAGAAGGTCAAATTATGTTCACCTGTAAAGGCTTCATTTTAGGTTCATCCTGAAATTTCACCCGAAAGCTGAATATCCCTAACATTTTGTGAGTAGTTTGTGTGTGTATATATATATATATATATATACAGTGAGGTAAAAAAGTATTTAGTCAGCCACCAATTGTGCAAGTTCTCCCACTTAAAAGATGAGAGAGGTCTCCAATTTTCATCATAGGTATACCTCAACTATGAGAGACAAAATGAGGGGAAAAAAATCCAGAAAATCACATTGTCTGATTTTTAAAGAATTTATTTGCAAATTATGGTGGAAAATAAGTATTTGGTCACCTACAAACAAGCAAGATTTCTGGCTCTCACAGACCTGTAACTTCTTCTTTAAGAGGCTCCTCTGTCCTCCACTCGTTACCTGTATTAATGGCACCTGTTTGAACTCGTTATCAGTATAAAAGACACCTGTCCACAACCTCAAACAGTCAGACTCCAAACTCCACTATGGCCAAGACCAAAGAGCTGTCAAAGGACACCAGAAACAAAATTGTAGACCTGCACCAGGCTGGGAAGACTGAATCTGCAATAGGTAAGCAGCTTGGTGTGAAGAAATCAACTGTGGGAGCAATTATTAGAAAATGGAAGACATACAAGACCACTGATAATCTCCCTCCATCTGGGGCTCCACGCAAGATCTCACCCCGTGGGGTCAAAATGATCATGAGAATGGTGAGCAAAAACCCCAGAACCACACGGGGGGACCTAGTGAATGACCTGCAGAGAGCTGGGACCAAAGTAACAAAGGCTACCATCAGTAACACACTACGCCGCCAGGGACTCAAATCCTTCAGTGCCAGACGTATCCCCCTGCTTAAGCCAGTACATGTCCAGGCCCGTCTGAAGTTTGCTAGAGAGCATTTGGATGATCCAGAAGAGGACTGGGAGAATGTCATATGGTCAGATGAAACCAAAATAGAACTTTTTGGTAAAAACTCAACTTGTCGTGTTTGGAGGAGAAAGAATGCTGAGTTGCATCCAAATAACACCATACTGACTGTGACGCATGGGGGTGGAAACATCATGCTTTGGGGCTGTTTTTCTGCAAAGGGACCAGGATGACTGATCCGTGTAAAGGAAAGAATGAATGGGGCCATGTATTGTGAGATTTTGAGTGAAAACCTCCTTCCACCAGCAAGGGCATTGAAGATGAAACGTGGCTGGGTCTTTCAGCATGACAATGATCCCATACACACTGCCCGGGCAACGAAGGAGTGGCTTCGTAAGAAGCATTTCAAGGTCCTGGAATGGCCTACCCAGTCTCCAGATCTCAACCCCATAGAAAATCTTTGGAGGGAGTTGAAAGTCCGTGTTGCCCAGCAACAGCCCCAAAACATCACTGCTCTAGAGGAGATCTGCATGGAGGAATGGGCCAAAATACCAGCAGCAGTGTGTGAAAACCTTGTGAAGACTTACAGAAAACGTTTGACCTCTGTCATTGCCAACAAAGGATATATAACAAAGTATTGAGATAAACTTTTGTTATTGACCAAATACTTATTTGCCACCATATTTTGCAAATAAATTCTTTAAAAATCAGACAATGTGATTTTCTGGATTTTTTTTTTCTCATTTTGTCTCTCATAGTTGAGGTATACCTGTGATGAAAATTGGAGACCTCTGTCATCTTTTAAGTGGGAGAACTTGCACAATTGTTGGCTGACTAAATACTTTTTTACCCCACTGTATATATATATATATATATATATATATAGTATATATATTATACAGAATCCTCTCTTTGATTTACTGTATGTATATAGTTTTGAGCAAGTTGGAGCTGACATTTCTTTTGCTTTTGGATCAGTAGTGGGGTACGTCTTGGAATTCGGGCATGGAGCCATTCAGCGTTTAGTATATACAGTACCTTACTGTGGAAACTGAAACCTTAGTGTCTGCTGTCATCAAGTCTTGCTGCAGGTCTTTTGCAGTCAGTTGAGGGTTTTTGACCACCTACCCCCTCAGGACTCTGGCGGCAGCCGTTGATAGCTTCGTCTTTCTGCCACATCCAGGTGGTGTAGCCACTGTTTCTTTAACTTTCAACATGCAAACTATGCTTCCAACTGTATCTCTAGGAACAGTCAGCTTTTTTGTATCCTTTTCCTTGTTTGTACAAGGCAATGATCTCTTCTCTGAACGTTTTGGACAATTCTCTTGACTTAGCCGTATTTCTAACATGCAATCAAATGTCACCATCAACAGTCCCGGTGCTTGATGTGTTTCAAGTAAACCAAGTAAACCTGATGCAACTAAGGAAGCCCTTGATTGGCTGCATCAGGTGTGTTTGAGACCACACCTGGTTTGCAAATGTGCGTCCTTATGAGGAATTCTGTCCAGGGGGTTGAATACTTTTGAGGCTGCAGTAGTCATTGAAAGTAGGATTTTATGTTGAATTCAAACAAAAACCTTGTAATATTAGTTTTATTTAATTGTTTAAACGGTTCTTAAAATTTTAAAAATAAAAAATCTAAAGTGCAATGGGGGTTGAATAATTTTGATTGCAACTATATAAATTAATTTTCGTGAAAACAAATAATTAAAAAGTACAACCAGGAAACTTTATAAGAAGTGTAAAATCAAACTCTATATTTTCTTGGGAAAAATATAGTTATGAAATGATTTAAAGAAAAGTTACATGTCCAAAACAATCATAATATTTACAGCTGAGCAGTTGACTGATGAAAACTGAGTAAGTATCTCAAAGCCATCAGCATAACTAGGTTGACATGTGCTGTCTTTTAGCAGGAAGCTAAGGGGTTGCCAGATACTGTGAACTGTGCACAGAAGTAGCTGATTGTGAACACAAACATTCAGTGTCCCTCTGTTACCTTTAAACATGCAAAAGCAGCTCTGGAGGATCAGCAGCATGATCATGATGTCTGGTGTTGATTGTGGACATATGAGGACAACAGGTGGAAAATAGCCACGGGCTACAATCTGGCAAGTTTACATTGATTGTCAACGTTCATCAACTTGCACTGTTCTTTTTAAAAAGAAAGGAAAAAAAAAAAACAGGATGAAATACTGGACCAATCTGATGAAATACTGGAAGTAAAGGTAAAGAGATACAGTATGTGCAGTACCTGTTTTAGCATAAATTGTCCTTACAACAGTACAATTTTTTTTTAAATAATTTATTGTCATAGTTGACAAAAATGGAAGGAAAGTTAGAGGACAGGACAGTTCTTGGGGAGAAGAGGTGGCTTTTGAGTTCCACTTTGCACGATAACTGAATGTGAAATATACAAGCCTTTTTCTGTACCAACAATGATGTCTGAGGCTCCACACTTTACACAGATTACCTGAGTGTCCAGAGGACATAAGAGTTCAACAGACGGGGGTCAAGAATAGGAACTGGAAGGATTTGGTTCCCATTATCAATTACAAAATTATTAACACTTAATTACATGGCTAACGATGCAATAGTTTTAAACACCGCTGCACTCGCTGACATTAACGGGCTGACAACCTCTTGAGGAACGTGGTGCTTCCACATAATAACTCCTAGTTATGAAAAATGAAATTAATTGTTTAATCTAGGGCAACCTAATGACCACAAACGCAGCCAGCATGCCCAGGTGGGCCCCACTATAGGTTAAATCAGGGCTGTCTTATGGATCCATGTGGGTTTGTCCATAGATTCATGTTGCCCCACTGTGTTGGCCCACATGGACTTTACCTGTTTACCTGTTTTCAACTTATTTTCTCATAAATTTGCTATTTTCTTGTGAATTTGTGACTCCCCCCCCAATTTGATAAATTTTTCTTTGAAAATTTGAAATGCTCATAAATTTTCAACTTTTTTTCTTGCAAATTTGCAACTTTTTTCCTCATAAATTTGTTAGTTCTTTTTGTAAAATTATGATTTCTTCTTTCAAATTTGCTTTTTTTTTCTTGTAATTTTGGAACATTCTCATAAATTTGCCACTTTTTATTGTAGTTGCAACTTTTTCCTCATAATTTTTTTACTTTTTCCTTGTAAATTTGTTGTTTTCTTGTACATTTGAATTTACAACATTCAACATTTTTCTTCTAAATTTGGAATTTCCTCTAAAATTTTCAACTTTTTTTACTGTAAACTTACAACTTTTCCTCATAAATTTGTGACTTTATTCTCATAAATTTTCAATTATTTACTCATATATTTACATTTTTTTGGTTAATTTGCAAGTTTTTCTAATTTTTTCCTCATAAACTTGTGACTTTTTCTAGTAAATTTACAAAATTTTTCTTTTAAATCTGCAACTTTTCTATCCTAAATTTTCATTTCTTTCCCCTGTAAATTTCTGACTTTTTTCAAGTAAATTTGTCACTTTTTTCCTCATAAATTTGCTATTTTTTGTAAATTTGTCCCTTTTTTCCTTACAAGTTTATGAGGAGAAAAAATGTCAAAATTTATGTCTTTTTTGTATAAGTTTGCCTATGGCAAGAGTGTTACTGAAACTTGCTCGCCCATAATAAAACCCATGTGGGTCCCAAATGTTTTTACTTGCTTAGCTGTATCATGGGTAAAGTCCTTGTGGACAAACACAGATGGGGCCAATGTGGAACCTGTGGACAAATCCACATGGGAACCATAAGACAGCCCAGCTTAAACCTATAGTAGGGCCCACATAAGCCAATCCGATCTGCCCTATCAGTATCGGGTTTGATCCAGGCAAAATGGTTGGATTAGTATTGGCAAGGGATAAAATTAATTTACCTATTGATACATTAATAATATTAAAATGAAGGCATGATCACATTCTCAGCCACGCTGCCCACAGCTTCCGTAAACAGAAGCAATGAGTGTCACTGGAGCCTGTCTGTGGGACTTGCAATTTTAACACCACCAACTTGATAAAACACATGTAAAAGTATCATGGTAAAGGAATATGCTGAATTCTGTCAAGAACCGAGCAGAAGGAAGTGTGTCACGCATCAACAGCTGCTGCTTTTCCAGCTCGGAGGCTGGAAGACGCTAAAAGTGAAACATAAACTAAAGAACAAAACTTAAAGTACTAACCAGAGGGGAGTGTGGAAAATGACAGGAACGAAGACATAACATGGGTTTATCTTTCGGCGAAGCGTTACAGCTGATGAGAGTTAGGTAATAGAAACATAAATAGCAAATCATAACGGTGAACTGGAAGCAGGCTAGAACAACAAGGCTATAGGAAATGGAACAGGAATGACTTCAAAATGAGTGCAAACCAAAAACTAAGATTGGACAGCGAATATCAGAAACACTAATAAATAAACCGAGGACCAGGAGAATATTTATGACAATAATAATGGATGATAAAAATAGAACTTAAAGGGTTAGTATCTTTATTTTCAGATCTTCAACATTTTTTACCTCATGCATAAAGTGGCACTTTGAATTTCATCTGAATGTTTACGTAAATACTCAGCTTTAAAGGTTTGCATGAACTTGTACTTAAAACTTCAGAATGCATGTTTACAAGGTGCTGACCAGTTAACTGCTGCCAATGTTACAAAGTTTAAAGTAAAAAAAAAACAAAAACAGCAGTGTTGCCGAACTGAGTCAAATTTGTAATATATTCTTTGACTTTTAGGCTTATGTTTTTGTATGTGTGCAAAACGCAACCAGTCATTACCAAAGTATGTTCTGTACTTTTGTTATTTTAAATAAGAGAGACGGTGTCGGGTTTGGATCGGTATCAGCCGATACTCTAAGGCTGCATTCAGACCAGGATAGTGGGGGTCTCTGTTCGACTGGGCAGGGAATGCCGAGAATTTTCACACCTTCCTTTGGTTTGGTTTGCATTCACACTGCAGAGGACCAAACTGCCTGGACAACGTCACGCAGTTACAACAACTGCTCGTTTGGGGCGTTGTAGCCCAAACCACCACTGACCAGGAAGAAAAAAAATTGAGGAAGAAGAAAAATCATAAATTGGCCAGGACTAAAAATGGAAATCCGTTCCTGTCAGCCGGGTTGTTTCTCCACCACAAACGAGACATTTGTTAACTTTTCTCCTCGGCTTTCTCTGGTAAAAGGATTTCTCGGATTTGCGCGATTGTCTTTATTGTTATTTTCTACCCAAAATGTTCTATGGTAAACAACACTTCCTCTTCTCAGACTACGTGTTGCTATGGTTACACAAAACGCCAAGGGGCACTTCTGCCCTTTGGTTTGCTGGATACTCCGTTTAGATTCACACTGCAAGCGGGACGCACCAGACTTTGTTTGCAAGAGAACCGAGACTCCCATTTTCAGGGGGCCCAGACTTCGCTTTGGTGTGCACCAGAGTTCCAACGCACATTCAGACAGCACCAAACGAACCGAACTATCCCCGGAATCCACTGTTTGGTCCTTTGGTCCGGACCAAACAGTGGCCGTCTGAATGCGCCCGAAGTCACAGTACCAGTATCGGACTTGAAAAAGTGGTACTGGCTCATCCCTACAAGTAACCACAACCAAAACAGTGGCAGCAGCCTTACATTTTGTAGGACAAAAGTAACTTTCAAAACATCTAACAATGTCCTTGTTTAATTTAAATTGAATCTTTTTGTGGGCGACTGTGGTGCAGGTGTAGTATGGTCGACTACTAATCAGAAGGCCAATGGTTCAATTCCCGCTCTCTCTATAGGCTGCGTGTCAAAGTGTCCTTGAGCAAGACACTGAATGCCCAGTCGCTCCTGGTGGATCAGGCCATTGCCTTGCATGGCAGCTCCCCCACCGTCAGTGTGTGAATGGGTAGACAGCAGGATCTGTGAAGCACTTTGGTCATTCAGAGATGAGTAAAAAGCGCTATAATAGTGACTGCCATTTACCATTTTCTAAAGGTTAATATTCCTTATTCACCAGTGTGGATGGAATAGTGATTGTTATATCTAGTGATAATGTGCTGCATCTAAAGGACGTGGGTAGCACAATCGGTTGTGGAATTTAAGCTGATTAAATGCCACTTCTGTGATATTAAATTTGATTTAACGTAAGTGACATGAAACAATTTCCAGTCATGTAAAGTAGCACACTTGCTTGAATAGCTGTCACTGCGTAATGCGATAATCCCAACTTCCCATGATGCTGTCAGAAAAGAGCAGCAAACCCTGAACATCTGCCACTGGCCACCGCAGCAATTGAAATGCCACAAGACGGCACAACACACAAACTGGAGGGCACTCAGAGAGTGTATACCTCCACCAAGGCTGTTGTTCACCCAGACTCCACTCTCTCACTGCACAATGGCAGCAGGTAAAAATCTTGGCGGAGGTAAAAATCTGTCCGGTAGTTTTTGTGTAATCCTGCTAAACCATTGCTCGGAGATTGAGCCTTGGTAGAGGTATGCACTCATGGATCACCTCCAAAATATAATAGGTTTGTGTGTAGCCCAAGAACCACCTATGGTGAATATTTCATCAAACTCTGTCCAGTAGTTTTAGAGTAAAGCTGGATTTATGCACCCACATCATATCAACACCATTATCGACCTACATCGCCAGCGTTTTTTTTTTCTTGTGTGTTGGGTGGAATGCGTTGTTCTGTCGCCAAAATGGGTTTCAGCCGATGTGTAGAGTGATTTCTGTTCATCATGTGTTCTTGTTTATTAGTGACTGACAAGAGCAGACTGTGATGGAGTTGGAGCTAATAAATGTTAGACACACTCCGGCGGCTCTAAAACCACCTCAAAAACAAATATGTATTGGCCAAAATAGCATACTGTGGCTTTTTATCCATAAAAAAATGTTCATTGCCTTAGAATTGCTTGGAAAGAGCTTTTCCATCTTCCACCTACTTAAGTATGCACGTTATCTATGAATATTCTAATTAGCCCCACCCATACTCCCGCCCACAAGTAGCGGATGCTGAAAGGCCAGCCCTCCAGTGTCCTCTGACCTGAGAACACTGAAAACTGTCTCGCTAAACAACAATGGCTAGTCAAAATATCAGAGTGATCCAGCCGTGCATGTACACGCTGGCGATCCCTGCCAAAGCGAGCTGGCTCTCGGCGGTCCCACCTGGGAGCTGTCGGGTGCCTGCTGGGCAGCTCGCTGGTGGCCGGCAGTCCGGTGCACCCGTCCGCTGCTGTGGAACCTGGCCGTTGCACCACGCGCCCCCCGGTTACTCAACTAATGTCTCTTCCTCCATCCTCCCTGGCAGGGATGGAATGGAGGGCCCGGGGGTTTTGTGTCCCCCTGAAAACTCCTTCAGCTCGAACTGAGTCAAATGAATGCAAGACGGACGGGTGGCGGTCTGGGAACCTTCACCCCCCTAACAGCAGACGTTTCTCTCTGGTTCGGCCTTCCAACCATGTGCCTCCCATTCCTCCGTGGGTGCCTTCAGGACCTTACATGTACAGGTCAGGCAGCCGCCAGTAGATTCTGGTCTCTGAGCTGACCGTGCCCTGCGTGCGCTACAGGGTTCCGGAACACGGTAGCCCCAGTGGTGGAAAACTATGGGTGGTCGGTTTCACGCTGTCCCCAGGAAGGGACGCAGACTGTCAGCGTGGTCAGTAGTAGGGAGACTGTGAGCCCTTGTCTGCAAAGCCACATCAGCTCCTCCCTCTTCCCCTGGGGAAGTGAACTCAGGTGTTTAGCCATGCCCAGTGCTTACGTAGGCACTGGGCACTTAAGTAGGAAGACTTACGTAGCTGGAAACACTCTGTCCAAAGTCGCAGTTTTTATTGTGGGGGGGGGGGGGTGGAGCTTAACTGGACATTCACAGCAGAAAAACACAGATTTGGGACTGATTTTGCTCTTGCTATGCCTTGTCAGTCACAAAAACCATGTTGCAGACATGTTAACAACAGAAAAAACATGATTTTGGCAGTGTCACTTTAGGAAAAAAGCAACTTTTCATGCGATCCCTGCGCAGAGAAAAAGGGAAGTCAGAGAAAACGGTGCATGCGACCACCGCCGCTGCCATTATTTGACAATCTATGTAATTAATGGGGTTATGATTAGCCATAAAATGTTCTATATCTGCTCACTTCCTCAATATTCTTTTGAATTCAAACCATTGTTTAACCGACTCGCTTTGGAAGTCGTGCCGCCGCGAACGGGCAGAGAGGAGCAGTGACGAGAACCAGAAACTTGTAATAAAATCACGACGCAGCCTGGCAGTTCGTCACACCTCATGCGCTGATGTGAATGTGGTCCTTTCCCTGCTCAAAATCGCATTAAGACCATGTAGCTCTCCTGTGAACTCGCATACAACCTCATTTCAATCACAGCACTGCAAAACGATTCAAAAGCCTTTGCCAGACGTGCAACCTTTATTGAAAAATGACTCCATCATTTCTAATTTCAAAATGTGTCTCTGAAATTGACATAGTAGGTGTAGTTAGGTGGATAATATGCAGTCCATCTGTAATTAAAGATAAAAGAACATTAGGTTCGACAGATACATGTAAGCTTCCTGATGAGGGTGCCCATTTCAATTAGGGAGCATTAAATGAAACAAAAAAAACTTATGGGAGTTTCTCACTGCCAGACCCAAGGAGAATTAATACGCTGCATAGGGCCATTTATCAGGGAGTAATTACTCCCTAATTAGCCATTAGTTATTCGATTACCCTTTTATCAGCTAGTCATGGTCAAAAGGCAGGAATAGCAGATAAGTCATCACCTTGGTTGGTACCAGATGTAATTAACATGCTGTAGCTCGCTCGGAGGGAGACAACGGGAGTGCTCGCTGAGGCAAAGTGAAGGTATTCTGGCCCATTTCCTGTGTTTGATCAAAGGGAACGATAAATCTGGACCCTTTTTACTCATCTGAGGAAGGTCTGCTGCAAATAGCAACAAAACAAAACAGGAGGATATAAATGGATTTCCCTGCCCACTCTAACATAGTTGGTTTGCACATTAAACTGCAGCCAGCCTTAAATCAGCCGACGCTCAACAGTGTTAAAGTCGGTGAGGAAGGGGCATTTGAATGTACTCTGGGGGCTTATTGTTATCAATCTGAATGGCCCCGTGATTGAGTCTTGATAAGAAATCATAAAATATTCTATGAGAAGATGGATGATTAGGTGCATATTGTTAGTGGGTGAAGCTGTCATTAACAGATGAGCCAAGAAGCGTGAATACTCCATGCCAAACTGCTTCTACCATTTATTACACATAATTACATTCTTAAAATGAAAACGATTTACCGAACAGTTCCTTGCATAGAGATATTACAATACCAATTTAAAAAAGGAATTATGAAACAAACCAGTAACAAAAATAAATCTTTCTCATTTTTCCATAATAAAGAACATTATCGTACCCATACATCATAATATACAAATGATAAATTTGAAACACTTTGTACAGAGACAAAAAAAAAGGAGAAAGACAACAGAGGAATAAGGAGCAGGAGAGGGGTGGAGGCAGAGGTGGAAGGTGGGTGTTGGACAGAGGAGAAGAGTTGAAAGGGACCATATCTGTGAAAATGGACGGAAAAGGGTGGGGGAGGCAAGGAGGAAGAGGAGGGGGAAGCCATGAGAGAATGCTGGTAGAAAAACGGGGTGCGTTTGATTTAAAATTCAGACTTGGTGGAAGCAGAGGTGGTGCCACACATAGTAATGCGTGTGCACCCCCCTCCGTGAGCAAGAGCTGCAGTCTGGATCTCCCACTCTAACAAGGTGGCGGCATGACAAACGGTGGAAAAACCCACCAGGAGAATGCAGAATAAGCCTTTGCATGTGTGTGTTTGCGAGACGTGGGTGTGCCTGTGCAGATTTGAGCATGGATCTGCCCGCGCGCTGTTTGTGCATGAGCATGTCTGCATGCATGCGGTGTGGGTGTGGGGGATCCATGTATGCCTCTACATTTTTCTGCTAAAACAGCTATGCTATACAGACTTTCTGACCAGTGTTCCATCGCCGAGGGCTGTCATGTGAAGTGCAGCTTACAAGCAGACAGAGAGAAAAAAAACAAAAACAGCAGATATGGGAGTGATTTAAATAAAAAAAAAAAAAAATCCAGAGTGCAAATATAAACGAAGAGCACAGATGGGCACAGCAAAACTGACAATCATTCATGAAGATGACACAGAACTGCTCCGCGTCCTCGGTGACAACGGGAGACAAACTTTTTAAGGAAACACATTCACATTTGAAATCCCAGTCTTCGACGACATGGTGTCACACATAAAGATCATTTAAGAGTGTCCATCGCTGCTCACAAGGAGAGTCACAATTCTCTTGTAGTTGGGGTGTCTTTTTTTTTTTTTCCATGAAAAATGGTAGTTGAAACGAGTATTTCGGTTGAAAATACTCAGCTATCCTTTTCAGGTGGACATAATGGCTCAATAAATAAATAAATAAATAAATACATAAATAAATAAATTCAAATTCCCCACACATTCACATTAGTTCAGTACACCGAGACACACGAGTAGAGCTGCCACTGCTGATACAATTTCGTTTCATATTCACACAAGAAAACCCGGGACCTGCCAGCCTGCTAGTGACATACCCAACATTTTTCACACTGAATTTCGGAATCTCAAATGCTCAAAGTGTTGAGTTTTATAAATGCTAAATAGAAAGAGTGACTGTGTTTCAGTTTGCATATTGTTAAGCGCTTTTATGTACACTTGCAGAATAGGTAAATTTTGACTAGTTTGTTCTTGTTCACTTCCAGGAAATGGCATTTTCCAAAGGCATTTGCATTTTTGGCACAGTAGTGCCCAAAATTTGTAAAGATTTAAAACTTATAGATGAAACCAGTGCTAGCTAGCCAACTAGCATTTGCATCACTAATGCTGATGATGTATTCCACGCCTGCTGAAAAATTTGTTCTTCCTTTTCTTGCATAAAGGGAGAAGATTCTCCACACAATGATATTCAACAATTTGCCAATAAAAACCTTGACCTGTTAGCTTCCTAGCTAGTTTCACTTGAACTTTAGTAGTAGAATAATTTAACAACACCCAGCTATCCCAGCAATATCCATATAAGGTCACGCTTTAAAATAAAAACAGGGTCTATGGATGTCAAGATCAGGTGAGCGTTCCTCCATCCCTCCAACTTCCTGCTTCTGTTTTCCCGGCTCCGGAGGTCATCAGCGCGCCTGCGTGATCACACGCCTGCCGCTTCCTAATTCACCAGCGTGTTTAAGGGCCAGTGTGTGAAGACCTCTCTGCTGGATCGTTGGGTTTGTGCCGCCGATCAGCTACAGTTCTTGTTGCTTGGCAAACTTATCTTTTGTCTCAAGTGATCATAGGTTTGCTCGGGTTTGCTGCCACCTCCAGCGGTGTGTCTCCGGGGCTGTGTGAGCTTGCTCGCCTCAACCAATCCTCTCCAAGACTACGACTTCTCCACCCAGGTCCTCTTCAGTAGTTATTTCCCAGTGTGTTACACTCATCATTAATCATTCCTCTCATCTCTTTCTTTCTAGGCTGCGTGTGGCTCCAGCATGCAACTGTTTTTCGTGTATATAGTTTGGCGTTTTGGTTGCGGGTTTCCTTAATTATGGCGTGTGCATTTATTCTGTAAAATAGCATGTTTATATAGAGTTGTGGGGAATTGTGGTGTGTGTATTTATTCTTTCAGTCAGCGTGTTTGTATCAGGTTTTGGGTTTTCATTAAAGTGGTGAAACTTTTCATCTGAGTCTGCGTATTCTTCTGAAGTGGTTTGCTCTGCTCTTAAACCTCCTCAAACACTAAATTATGACAGAACAATCGAGGCTTAGTGGGCTCTGCCTCAGGAGAACCATCAGCGCTCTCACGTTTGGAAGCCATGGAGCACCAGGTCATGTTTCTGCCAGAGCAGCTCCAAACTACTACCCAGCAATTGACCACGGTTACAGACCATTTATGTTGACTTTCTGGTGCAGTCGCTCCTCCTCCTGCATCTGCTGTCCCAGCAGCTCCGGTTTTCCGCAGGACCATCTCCATCCCCACACCTGCCCCCTACAGGGTGGAGGTAGGGGGATGTAAGGGGTTCCTGTTACACTGTCGGATGTATTTCCAGCAGGTGGAGGGGGAATACAGGGATGATTCAGCTAAGATTCAGTTCCTGACGTTTTTACTCCGTGACCGGGCACTCAAGTGGGCTCATTCCGTCTTGAGTGGTCTGGAAGGAGCCCAATATACCTTTGAACATTTCGTTCAGGAATTCACTAAGGCATTTGATCACACTGAGAGTGAGGGGAATATCGTTTGCTAGTTGCTAGGGCTCCAGCAGGGGAGTCGGTCAGTTGCCGACTACTCAGTCGAGTTTCGGGTCGCCGCAGCGGACTCTGGGTGGAATGACGCTGCGCTACGTAGTGTCTTCCTCTGTAGTCTGAATGCCAACCTCCGTGATGAACTGGCTATTCGGGTGGACCCCTCTTCTCTGGATGAGTTGATCATGCAGGCAGTGGCCCTTGATAACCGGTTAAGGGAGCGCGCTAGAGAGCGGAGGACCACCGCTCCCTTGCCTGCTCCAGGGCCAGTTCCCCTGTCCCCTCGCGCTGCATCCACGGCGCCGCCTTTGGAGCCGATGGTCCTTGTTAGGACTCATCTGACTCTGGAGGAGCGCTGGCGCTGGGAAAAGTCAGGGGCATGCACGTATTGTGGGGCTACTGATCATGCCATCTCCAAATGCCCAATTCGGCCAAGAAGAACCGGCCCTTCAGTAACCGTGGGGGGTCTGGCGGGACGTTCTTCTCAAAATCCCCCCAGCTGTTTCACACTTCTGGCTCTTATCCAGTTACCGGGAGCCGAGAGTAAAACCTCTGCTCTGGTGGATTCCGGGGCGGAGCAAAACTTCATTCATCAGGAACTGATTTGAAAATTTCAGATCCCCACCAGGAACCTCCAGACACCTGTTAATGTCTCCTCCTTATCTGGCTGTAGTCTCGCAGCAGAGACCCGGCAAACTGAGCCCATTTCGGTCATTTTGTCTGGTAACCATCACGAGACAACCCATTTTTTTGTGCTGCCACAATCTTTTGCCTCCATGATTTTGGGGTATCCGTGGCTTCACAAACATAATCCAACAATTAACTGGGCCCAGGGTTCAATCTCCTCCTGGAGCTTGTTTTGTTTGTCGCCGTGCCTCCATTCTGCTGCCTGCTCACCCTCTCTCCCTCTCTCCTCTCCTTCGGCTGAGCTGATGGATCTCAGCCACGTGCCCAAAGTCTACCATGACTTAGGGGAGGTTTTTAGCAAGTCAAGGGCTCTATTGTTGCCACCTCATCGGTCCTATGACTGCGCTATTGACCTCCTTCCGGGTGCGCAGCTGCCATCCAGCCTGCTCTACAGCTTATCTGGGCCAGAGAGGGAGGCAATGGAGAGCTACATTAAAGACTCCCTTAACGCTGGCCTTATTCGGCCGCTGTCCGCTCCTCTCGGCGCGGGGTTCTTTTTTTGTAGGTAAAAAGGATGGGTCTCTGCGGCCATGCATTGATTATTGCAAGCTGAATGCCATCACTGTTAAGGATAAATACCTGTTGCCACTCATCAATTTGGCCTTTGAACTCCTCCAAAAGGCGCGGGTATACACTAAGCTCGATCTCTGGAATGTGTATCATTTGGTGCGTATCCGCAAGGGGGATGAATGGAAGACAGTGTTTAAAACGCATTTGGGTCATTTTGAATATCTGGTCATGCCCTTTGGCCTGACAAATGCTCCCGCCGTCTTCCAGCGATTAATCAATGACGTCCTCCAAGGCATGGTGAAGAACTTCGTTTTTGTTTACTTAGATGACATACTGATTTCTTCTCGCACGCTGGAGGAACATGTGGTTCACGCTTGGACTGTCCTGCAGCGGCTGCTTGAGAATCAGCTTTTTGTGAAGGCTGACAAGTGTGAGTTCTCCACCTGCTCCACTTCCTTCTTGGGGTTTACTGTGGGTGGGGGCATGTTAAAGGCCGACCCGGTAAAAATTCAGGTGGTAGTAGACTGTCCCACTCCCCAAACCAGGAAGGAGCTTCAACGCTTCCTGGGGTTTGCCAACGTCTACCACCAGTTTATCCACGATTATAGTAAAACCGCTCTGCCCCTTACCCAGCTTACTTCCACCAGGAGCCCATTTAAGTGGTCCGAGGCCGCTGAACAGGCTTTTGCTACATTGAAGGAGAAGTTTACCACCATGCCCATTTTGGCGCAGGTTGACCTCCAAGCCCAGTTTGTGGTCGAGGTGGATGCTTCTGACTCGGGGGTGGGCGCTGTGCTCTCAAAGCATTCCGGCTCCGATCAGAAGCTCCACCCGTGTGCATTTTTCTCCCGGTGGCTGAGCCAAGAGAAATTATGACGTAGGGGACCGCGAACTGCTGGCCATTAAATTGGCACTGGAGGAGTGGAGGCACTGGTGGAGCCAATCAGCCGGTGATGGTCTGGACAGATCACAAAAATTTAGAATATCTTATATCTGCCAGACAATTGAATGCCCGGCAGGCTTGGTGGGCCCTGTTTTTTCTCAGATTCATCCTCTCTATTACATGCCGCCCAGAGTCCCGTAATGTGAAACCTGACGCTCTCTCACACCAGTTCTCCTCCGACTCCTCCTCCACCGTCCATCCCGCAGCTGCTGCCCCCCTCCCAGACTCCATCCTGCCCTCCTCCTGTATTCTGGGAGCCCTCACTTGGGATACTGAGAAGAGGGTCCGGCAGGCCCAGTGGGTGGAACTGGTTCCCAAGGGAGGCCCGACCAACAGACTGTATGTGCCCTCCCCTCTATGCAGTGACGTTATCCAGTGGGGGTAAGTTTTTGTGCCTGTCATCCTGGTTTCACCCGCACCATGGAACTCATTCAGTGTGTGTTTTGGTGGCCTTCCCTCAGGAAGGATGTCAAAGACTATGTTAAGGCCTGTCATACATACGTCTCCAATAAATCAGACTCTTCACCCCCAGCTAGTCTCCTTCATCCACTCCACATCCCTTCCCGTCCCTGGTCCTATATCGTCATTGACTTTGTCTTGGGTCTCCCTCCATCGCAAGGTAACACTGTCATTTTCACTATCACTGACCGCTTCTCCAAGGCCGTCCGCTTGGTCCCTCTTCCTGGTCTCCCTTCTGCTGCCGAGACGGCCAATTACAGCTACATGGCATCCCCATAGACATTGTCTCTGATTGAGGACCAGAGTTTACTTCTCGGGTGTGGAGAGCGTTTTGTCGATCCCTGGGCATCTCCGTCAGCCTCCCATCGGGATACCATCCTCAGAGTAGCAGTAAGGCCGAGCGTGCAAACCAGTTCTTGGAGGCCACCCTGAGGTGTGTAGCATCCTGCACCCATCAACCTGGAGCTCCCACCTGACCTGGGTGGAGTAATCACTCAACTCTGCCTTCTCTTCCGCTACGGGGCTGACACCTTTTGAAGCTGCCATGGGATATACACCACCGCTTCTGCCCATGATGGAGAGAGAGGTCACGGTACCTTCAGTGGAGGCCCACGCCCGCCGCTGTCGCTGCCTCTGGAGGTCCACTTGGGCTGCACTTCAGCGATCATCCGAGTGGAATCGCCTGTATGCCAACCGCAAGCGCGTGGCGGCACCAAAATACTCTGTCGGCCAGAAGGTCTGGCTATCCACCGAGAGGGTACCAGTGAAGACGGACTCTCGGAAGCTGTCCCCTCGCTTTCTGGGTCCGTTCCCATCTCCTGTATCATCAATGATGTCACTGTCCGGCTGAAGTTGCCTCCGTCCCTCCGCATCCATCCTACCTTTTATGTTTCACAAATCAAACCTCTCTCTGTCAGCCCCTTGTTCTCTCCTCCACCCCCCCACCCGGATAATTGGTGGACAGACCACCTACACCGTCCAGCGGATTCTGGACATGCATTGTCGAGGCCGGGGTCTGCAGTATTTGGTACACTGGAAGGGTTATGGTCCAGAGGAGAGATCATGGATCCCACAATCCTACTTCCATGACAAGGGTATGGTTCAGGCATTGCACCTTGCCCATCCACAGAAGCCCGGGGGGTTGCCAGGAGGCGCCGCTTGAGGAGGGGCACTGTCATGATCAGGCGAGTGTGCCCCCCACCCCCTTCCCGCTTCTGTTTTCCTGGCTCCGGAGCTCATCAGCGCACCTGCGTGATCACACACCTGCTGCTTCCAAATTCACCAGTGTATTTAAGGGCCAGTGTGTGAAGACCTCTCTGCTGGATCGTTGGGTTTGTGCCGCCGATCAACTACAGTTCTTGTTGCTTGACAAACTTATCTTTTGTCTTAAGTAATCATAGCTTTTGTCCTCTCCTCTCTCAGGTTTGCTGCCACCTCCAGTGGTGTGTCTCCGGGGCTGTGTGTGCTTGCTCGCCTGAACCAATCATCTCTAAGACTACGACTTCTCCACCCAGGTCCTCCAGTCATTCCTCCTCCTTTCCTGCTGTCTCCAGATCCCCTTCACTTTTCCCCGAGCTGGAGTTCACTGCTGGGCTCTCTGCCAATACCGTAAGACCCATTTCTTCAGTAGTTATTTCCCAGTGTGTTACACTCATCATTAGTCATTCCTCTCCTTGCTTTCCTCCAAGGCTGCATGTGGCTCCAGCGTGCAACTGATTATCTTGTATATGGTTTGGCGTTTTGGTTGTGGGTTTCCTTAATTATGCTGTGTGTATTTATTCTGTAAAATAGCGTGTTTGTATCCACCTTATTCTTAGGCCCCATGATGCCTTGTGCGAATTATGGTTGCAACTTCTGGTACTAGTTTAGAACATATTGTTGTCACTGAAACAGGACACTTTTCCTTGTTAAAAAACAATGACTTCAGCATCAAAAATGCGGGAGCACGGCCTTTTGCACCTCAAAAACAGTAATATAATCATACCACATCCCACGACTGTGGAGGGATGAGAAGATGACCTTAAAAAGTGGACAGTTGCTCCGTGGACAGTAGCTCCGTTAGTTAGCTCCGCTGCTAGCATGCTAACGCTGTAAACAAATAAAAGCTCTAAGATATATCAATGTTTTCACCGCAATAAAGTCGGCTGCATTTTGTTAAAATATGTTGGACATAATCAAATTTACTTCAAAGCAGAAATAGAGTCTAGTAAAAGTCTAGGAAACTGTAATTTCCCAGTTTGGGATCAATAAAGTACATCTATCTATCTATCTATCTAGTCAGAGCCACAAAGAACCACAACACCGTGCTTGGGCGTTTTAAATCCGGGTTAAACGTCAGATATGTGACATTCATACAAGTGAAAACATACCTGGTGCTGCTGTGTCTGTACCACCGATCACATGAGCAACAGCTTAGTTTTCAGTGCATGATCTACTCATTGCTGTTGAAGCCACAGATTTAGCTGTGCTTACGGTGGGGGGAAAAAAGTATTTAGTCAGCTACAAATTGTGCAAGTTCTCCCACTTAAAAGATGAGAGAGGTCTCCAATTTTCATCATAGGTATACCTCAACTATGAGAAACAAAATGAGAAAAAAAAATCCAGAAAATCACATTGAAGGATTTTTAATGAATTAATTGGTAAATTCCTTGGTAAAATAAGTATTTGGTCAATAACAAAAGTTCATCTCAATACTTTGTTATATACCCTTTGTTGGCAATGACAGAGATCAAATGTTTTCTGTAAGTCTTCACAAGGTTTTCACACACTGTTGCTGGTATTTTGGCCCATTCCTCCATGCAGATCTCCTCTAGAGCAGTGATGTCTTGGGGCTGTCGCTGGGCAGCACAGACTTTCAACTCCCTCCAAAGATTTTCTATGGGGTTGAGGTCTGGAGACTGGCTAGGCCACTCCAGGACCTTGAAATGCTTCTTACGAAGCCACTCCTTCGTTGCCCAGGCGGTGTGTTTGGGATCATTGTCATGCTGAAAGACCCAGCCACGTTTCATCTTCAATGCCCTTGCTGATGGAAGGAGGTTTTCACTCATAATCTCACGATACATGGCCCCATTCATTCTTTCCTTTACACGGATCAATCATCCTGGTCCCTTTGCAGAAAAACAGCCCCAAAGTATAATGTTTTCACCCCCATGCTTCACAGTAGGTATGGTGTTCTTTCTCCTCCAAACACGACAAGTTGAGTTTTTACCAAAAAGTTCTATTTTGGTTTCATCTGACCATATGACATTCTCCCAATCCTCTTCTGGATCATCCAAATGCTCTCTAGCAAACTTCAGACGGGCCTGGACATGTACTGGCTTAAGCAGGGGGACACGTCTGGCACTGCAGGATTTCAGTCCCTGGCGGCGTAGTGTGTTACTGATGTAGCCTTTATTACTTTGGTCCCAGCTCTCTGCAGGTCATTCACTAGGTCCCCCCGTGTGGTTCTGGGATTTTTGCTCACCGTTCTCGTGATCATTTTGACCTCACGGGGTGAGATCTTGCGTGGAGCCCCAGATCGAGGGAGATTATCAGTGGTCTTGTACTGTATGTCTTCCATTTTCTAATAATTGCTCCCACAGTTGATTTCTTCACACCAAGCTGCTTACCTATTGCAGATTCAGTCTTCCCAGCCTGGTGCAGGTCTACAGTTTTGTTTCTGGTGTCCTTTGACAGCTCTTTGGTCTTGGCCATAGTGGAGTTTGGAGTCTGACTGTTTGAGGTTGTGGACAGGTGTCTTTTATACTGATAATGAGTTCAAACAGGTGCCATTAATACAGGTAACGAGTGGAGGACAGAGGAGCCTCTTAAAGAAGAAGTTACAGGTCTGTGAGAGCCAGAAATCTTGCTTGTTTGTAGGTGACCAAATACTTATTTTACCAAGGAATTTACCAATTAATTCATTAAAAATCCTTCAGTGCGATTTTCTGGATTTTTTTTTTCTCATTTTGTCTCTCATAGTTGAGGTATACCTATGATGTAAATTGGAGACCTCTCTCATCTTTTAAGTGGGAGAACTTGCACAATTGGTGGCTGACTAAATACTTTTTTGCCCCACTGTATCTGTGAGGAGCCTCACACCATGAACACCAGCAAGTACCAGAACTACGCAAAACATTCAAAAAATACAAAAACTAGAAACGCTGAAATTAGCTCCCACTTGAGTGCAAAACACGTATGTGGACTATACATTAAAATGAATTTGAAAAACTTTTAAAAATGCTATTTTAAATGCCCCTGCTACTCCACTCTTACTGACTGATTTAAAACTAGGTCAGCCGAAACCGGAAGCTCCGCCCATAATCGTTCCTACAGCGGCACCCCCAGGAATAAGGTGGATAGAGCTGTGGGAAATTGTGGTGTGTGTATTTACTCTTTAAGTCAGCGTGTTTATATTAGGTTTTGAGTTTTCATTAAAGGGGTGAAACTTTTCATCTGAGTCTGCGTATTCTTCTGAAGTGGTTTGCCCTGCTCTTAAGACTCCTCAAACACCAGATTATGATAACGGAGTAACTAGCATGACCCTAGTCACTTAGGAAAAAATTGGTTGGTAGCTCCTCCTCTTTTCCTGCGTAGCCAAGATAACAACTATTAAGAGTTAAAAGTTTTGGCATCATTCAATTTATGTGAACATATACAACTTGTTAAGCCTCAAACCACACACAGAATGCTAATAAAATCCTCAGCTTTGAACGGTATAGTGTCACACAAATAAACATTCAGCAATTTTAGAACACGTTATGTTAATTCCTGACAATAATCTGACCCTCAGTTGGCATTACGCTTCTGTTGGGAAAAACCCTCTTATCACCATATTTAGTCTTTTTATTTAAAACAAATGCATTCTATATAGTAGGTCACCCTTTGAGTCTTTGGATGGTTTTTACTAATAGCAATTAGGGCTGGGCGATATACCGAATATATTCATTGTATTGGTACGTTTGACCACCTGCGATACATAAAATGCTGTATCGTGCATATTTGCGTATTTGTCACGTTAATATGAGCAGTAACTTTTCCCCGGCTGCTGCTGAGCAGAGCTGAGTATCTGGTTTTACAACCCTTCAAAATAAGAGTGAGTGGATCGCCAAATAAAGAACCGATGAAATGTAGACACAACCAAAAAATAAGACGCAAATTATACTTCTGTCACATAGACCGCCAAGTATTGTGTGGTAAATTGAAACATTTCTGCCCATGTGGATAGACTTGATCACTTGACAATATGAGTTCTGTTAAAGCAAAGGAAAAAAGACACTTTGCTCAGTTACACATTGTTGTGAAGAATTTTCTCCGACATAAGTTTTCATTTGAATATAATGAACATACTATATATATCAAATTACTAATAAAACTGTAAGCAAAATCAAATTTTAAAGGACATCCAGCACACAAAATACATGTTGCGATATGTATCGTGTATCATGATATAGAGAAATTACATTGCAACACATGTTTTGAGCTATATTGGCCAGCCCTAATAGCAATCCAATTATTAGGAAGCGTTTGGAAATCAACATGAATAAATGTTGTAGCTGCTAAATTAATCAGAAAATATAGAGCTTTTATCATTTCTCGATAAACATCTGTCTTGGATATACAAGAATTACTTCAGGCAGAGACGCTTAGTAACATTATCTACATTCCTGATTTTTGGTTGGCTTTCTT
Source organism: Pholidichthys leucotaenia (assembly GCA_020510985.1). Taxonomy (NCBI): domain Eukaryota; kingdom Metazoa; phylum Chordata; class Actinopteri; order Cichliformes; family Pholidichthyidae; genus Pholidichthys; species Pholidichthys leucotaenia. Next base: position 30,489,714 of record CM035845.1, on the reverse strand, counting down.
TTAAAAATTAGGACTACACTATAAGGGTTGTTTTTACCATCATCATCACATTAATTGTGTTGTAGCTGCAGCTTGGATGACATGAACATTTTTGGTCTCAGTGGAAATCAACTGGCAGTTAAACCTGTCACCTGGTAATGTAGTCGCTCCTCCCTGTCTGCAAACAAAGGACTGTCACCTACTGTACACACTCAAAATAAAGACGGACTTGCTCTTACATTTAGAAGTGTCAGTTCACTATGTATAGCGGTAGTTGTTACAGCATCTACTTCCAGCGCCACTGCTAGATCATGTCTAGATAAGACTGCGCTGGACTGCATTGAAGCCTGAAATTGATATGTGCCTCTGGTGTGACAGAGTGAAATCAATATTGTGTCTCCCTTGCTAAAATACAAAACTGCTTTGTGTCTTGTTTCCCTCAAAGGGAGTAACACAAATTAAATATCTTGTAAAGTAAAGAATTAACACCTTGACATGGCTGTTCCCATGGACGTTTGTCACTATCATCAGAATCTACTTCTGTTTTTCAAAATCATTCAAACTGATTCCAAGGAAATGATTCAGTTTACATTTGTTCGATCTGACACATTTTTTTTTTTTTTGACTGAATGCCGGTCTTTTTGTGCATGTGGACTTCACTCCACTGTACTTTCATGAGCTGATGGGACAATTATCACTGTTGACTGAGCAGATCCTATCCTTATCAAACCCCTTTCAGCCACGCACCAGTAATCCATACTCGCCACCTCTCACTGGTCCGAATACAACCAGAAAAATATCAAAAGTGACCAGCTGTGTCCATCTAGTCCCAAAGTCAAAACACAAATGGTGTCTGGCCCGATCTTACTAAGCACACCTGTGGATTTTCATGGGCCCAGCGACATGTTCAGACTTGCAATAGATACATTCACATTGATTTGCTCTGAGACAAGCTCCCAACCGATTGGATATGTGTCATGTGTCCTTCTACAAGTCTGGGAACCTGCGTTCAGTCCTCCATGTTGGTCAGCAGTGTGCAGAGTGTTGGATTTGATGAGTTGCTAAATGCTGTCTGCTAAATCGGGAAAAAAGTCTGTGTGGGTGATGTGAATCCATCTTCACCCCAATGGCTAGTTAGGTGCCCATCACTCTTGTAGGCCAAAGAGATCATTTCAGGCATGTACTGTAGACTCTTATTATTATATTTCTTTCTTTCTTTTTTTTTGGCTGCATCCATTTTCCAGTCCAAACAAATAAGAATCTTTTCCTAGAAACATAGTTTTCACATACATGGTGGTCATGTCTGTGTTGCGTGTGCTATCATAGTCAGCTAGCTGCTTCGACTTGTGCATGTGGCCATCCATGCTTCCATGGCATGTGACAGCCTTTGTTTCGTTGCGTCTGAATCGTCTCCCAGGTCAAGACAGTAGGACTTTTTACAAAAAAAAGTTTGCAAAGAGTCAATTGTGCAACAGTCTCTGATAATTCATTAGAGCTAAGATCCCAGAGAGGGTAATCCAGAGATTTTTTCGTTGTTGTTCTTGGATAGCCTCTTCTAGTGGTAACCCTCAATAAAACAAGCTGCCCCCATGGATGGCGACACGCTCCCATCTTCAACTTCAGTGTGTTCAGATGCCTTTGAGACAGGCTTGTTCATAAACGGAACCAGTTAGCAAACGTGTTGGACGTCAGATGAAAAATGGTCAAATTATTCACCGTACGATAATAACCCTTTGGTGACTTGTAAAGGCTGTTGTGAGTTTCAGGAGAGAATTACAGTTTTAGCTGCTATTGGAAATGAATGGTTGTCTTTAGATCACGGTGGTCCTGTCCGGTATCCTCGCTGGTGCACGGAGCACTGCCGCATGACACAGGGCTGGAAGTGTTTCACAGAGGGACTTCAAAGAAAGAGCAAGCCGCAAATTACAGGCACGTGGCCCGCTGCCTACCGTGTGACCGCCCCACCGTGACACACGCGAAGGCTGGGATGAAGCATCTGCACCGTCCAGGCGGGCATTTGCAAAGTGCCGATGTGTCACTGAGGAATCACAGACCAACAGGTTGGGGACAGAATGGCGGAGCCACGAGGGACCAGCTTGTGTCTGAGTGTGTTTCTGTGTTGCAGTCCCTCCTGGAATGAAAGACCAAATTTTCTTTTCGTTTTTTTCCTAGTCTCTCTCTCTCTCTCTCTCTGACATCCAAGGTGTTATTTTTCTGCAGATGATTCTCCCTCTCTTCCTCCCCCCCCCTCCCCCCACTCCCGACTCTGCCTCCATCCTCTTCCACTCTCCCGCTGACCTCTCCCGGATCCCTCAGATGTGCCTCTTCATGTGTAGCGCCAAGTGATCCGACCGTGAGAAACACCTGCAACCAAAGGGAGAGAAACAGAGAACAGCTTGTTAGCTTGTTACCGATGCGAGGGGAAGGAGTTTGTTTTGTCGACGGAGCTAAACGTTGCTGTTAGCTAGTGAGTGCTCAGCCACTAATGCACACGCAATTAGTATATGTGTAACTAATTCATAATCAGCATTTTCAGCAACACTCCTAATGACTTCAGCTGTGCCATGAATAACTAGAGAGCCCACAGATGGATCTGTTGAAACAGTGTGGTGATGGGGGGGTGGGGGTGGGGGGCGGAGCGGCATGCAAAACATGTGCTGTAAAATGATCGCTAAATTAGATGAATCGAAGCCTCTCATCTGAAATCGGGCTTGCAGGATCGCTGGGGCGTAGCTGCAGAGTGAAGAACGAAATTGCTCTGGAAATACGTCAGCCTGCGCTTTTTTTTTGGAGAGGCTGTTAAACATATTTATAACAAACGATTATTTCACTCTGATTGCCACAAAGTGACATAATGTAGGTTTTCAGCTGGCGCCTTGTTTACCCCGTGGCTGCCCGTGTACGGGCGCGGCCACGACGACACCCACTTTTTCACCGCCACATCAACAGCATCTTTTGCACGCTCCGCGAACGCTGCAGCTCCGTTCCCCGGGAGGAGGTGTGCTTTCCAGGAGAAGGTGTTGCTTTCTTACAGATAATTGGGAGCTGCATGTTTTCGTGATTAATGTGGAGGAAATATTTGGGATGTAGGTGTGTGTGTGTGCTGGAGTTTAGTCGAATGATTTCAATTAACAGACAAAACGGCTCCCTGCTTCCAAGTTTTTCTGAGTTTTCTACCAGTTGAGGACATGCATGTGAAGGGAACATGCTTACTGTCTAAAGTCTACTACTCTGGGATAAAAAAAAAACCCACAACCACAGCCTTGGAATTTAAACATTTTGACCTTTTGACTTTTGGGGTCTTAAAGAGCAATTAATATTTTGTGGCTGACATCTGCACACATTTTGGACTTACTGGAGTCAAGTGGCAAATAATCCACTGGAGCATCTGCTGCGGGGAGGACGTGGCGTGTGCCGGGGCATCTGGGCAACATCTGGCACATGCTGCACTTGTAAACCCATGTTGAATGGGGTTTGTGGCTTCTGGGCCACCATTTGGCAGTGATGTAAAGCAGCTTTAAGCATTAATATTAGGCCCCAAAATTGTCTGTGGTCTGAGGTGCAAAGGAACACGAGAAGTTTTACATTACTGAGAAACAAATTATGTCAAAATACTGTATTACATCGATCTGTACACAGTATATCGATATTAAATCAATGGGTTCCATCTTTTTTGTCCATGCCATTTTAATTAGTTTAAATATATAAATATTCAACTGAATCGATAATAAAAAGCAAAGTGATTTGTGTGATATAAACAGTAAGGTTAGCCATTGGAAGGGTACCAAGAAATTGATCAACATCTGTAGCTTTGCAGCATTTTTCACAGTATTAACTATCATAAGCCAACAATAATTAGCTAAACAACTCACCATAATGGCTGTGACCTTTTTCACTGCTTTCAGTCATACTACAGGTTCATTTCTGGTTGGTGGGCTTATTTCTCATAATTCTCATCTGCTTCTAGTCTCTATGACATCTGACAGATTGATAACTATAAGGCTGCTTCCTCAGATGAATACGGACTCATATTTTCATCCTGTCCAGAGGATAAAGTACTGACTATTTCCCATTACTGCCAATGAGCAGGTGGTCTGTGGATTGCCTCAGGCGATATCATGGTCAGTCTGCTGTTTTTCATAAGGGTTGGTACTCTGCTGCAAAAATGGATTTAGGAGTTCTTCTAAGACTTAGACTATCATATTTTTGTAATATCTATTTATTTGTCAACAAAGCAATTAACTGGTGTGGTTAACCTGGGAATTCCTGCTTATCTAAATAAAAGCAGTGTGCATTTCTTTGTGACGTCAGAGTTTTAATGTTTTAAAAGGGGCACTATATGATTTTCCTTAATAGATGACAACAAGCATATTCTGGTAAGTTCTACAGCCTGGGTCCCAGTAGTCAGTCGCAGGGCGCTTTGTTAGTAGGGCTAGCAAGCAACAATATTTTTCAGAACCAGTTCAATTCCGATTCAGAAGGTACTGATTATATTGGAATGACTATTTTCTTGCAAATAAGACCCAATGCTGTAACTTGGACCAGGAACTCTCTTCTTCTTCTGGCTGCTTCATTTAGGGGTCTCCACAGCAGATCATCTGCCTCCATCTCACCCTATCCCTTCATCTTCCTCTGTAACACCATCCCTTTCCATGTCCTCCTTCATTACATCCATGAATCTTTTCTGTGGTTTTCCTCTCTTCCTCCTGCTTGGCAGCTCCATCTTCAACATCCTTTGTCCAATATCTCCACTATCCCTCCTCTGCACATGTCCAAACCATCTCAGCCTTGCTTCTCTTACTTTGTCTCCAAACCGCTCAGCCTGAGCTGTACCTCTGATACTCATTTCTAATCCTGTCCCTCCTAGTCACTCCCAATGAGAATCTTAGCATCTTCTACTCTGCCACCTCCTGTGATGCCTCCTGTCTTTTTGTCAGTGCCACTGTCTCCAAACCATACATCATAGCAGGTACTGCCATCTTGTAAATCTTACCTTTCACTCTTGCTGCTATCCTTCTGTCAAAAATCACCCCTGACACTCGTCTCCACCCACCCCACCCTGTCTGCACTCTCTTTTTCACCTCTTTTGTGCACTGTCCATTGCTTTGGATGGTTTACCCCAGGTATTTAAACCCATCTACCTTCACTATCTCTACTCCTTTCATCTTCACTGTTATCCCTGCCTCCCTCTTGTTCACACACATGTATTCTGTCTTGCTTCCGACCTTCATTCCTCTTCCACCCGCTCCCGACTCTCACTACAGATCACACTGTCTTCTGCAAACATCATGGTCCACACAGACTCCTGCCTGGCCTCGTCTGCCAGCCTGTCCACGCCTGCCTTAACCTGGCTTCAACAGCGCTTTGCCATATATTCATAGTGTGGCTGATCAACTGCCAGGAACACTCTAACTTGGTTAAATAAATATGTGAGCACGAGAGTTCAGCCAGACGAGAGACCTCCTGTAAACATCTTATAATTTATTTCACACATGAAAAGGCATTACATTTAAAAGATCAGTCTCGGGATTTTGTGAACTGATACCGGATCATTCCATTAAAAGTGAATCAATATTGATTCTTCATTATTGTGGACCCACCCCTGTTTGTTTGTCTTTTCAGGGTTCCTACCAGGAACAGAAAAGTCGGCGCTGTTGTAGTTGATGCAGGCCCACTCAGGCTATGGAGAAAATGACATTCACCTGGTCAAAGGTTGATGTACCATCTACTACTACTTTCATTCACTCAAAAACAAAAACAAACCAATTTTAATGAATGAAAAATAAGCTACTTTTCAAATGTTTGCTGCAGTTGATTTTTTTTTTTTTTAGGTTTTAGCAGCAGGTTGAGATCAGCTCCTTCTGCAGGGACAGAGACACCTGTCTGTGATGTCCGCACGCATCAGTGTTTGACCGAGCGTCACGTGCGATGAACCTGCCTTACTGTCATACCTGTGTGTGCCGTCGCATGCGCGCAGAATCCTGCGGGATTAACGGACAGATCACAAGACGTTTGTGCGTGTATGTGTGTGTGTGTGTGTGTGTGTGTTCACTGAGACAGATGGTAAAGTATGAGTCACGACTCGGGGGCACGACACCAGCTGGCACACCGCGGGTCTGTCTCCTCCCCTGACTCCCCCATCCTCAATCTTCCAGCCCGACTTGGCTGTCTCCCCTGTTTCCCCTCTTTCTTCATCGCAGCGGGTGGTGGTGGTGGTGTGTGTGTGTGTGTGCCTTAAGCTGGAGGGGTTGGACGCTTTGTGACACATGACAGAGGTGGGCCCGATTTAGGGATGTGCCTGCGGGTGGGGGTGGGGGGGTGTCTGATAGAACAAGGGAAATGAAGGCGGAGGGATACTGTATTTACAGTCTGTCCAGCTGAGGCCTGATTAGGGCGACACTGCTTGGCCCTGTGCTCCCCTCGCGCACACGCTCAGGAAGCCCTCTCTTTAGCAGGCATTAAGGCAAAGTACCTCCGGTGACGAGGGACTTCTTTTTGTCCTTTTATAATGAAGCCATGCATGATTCAAGAAGTCGCATATTCAATCAGATGTTGCATATTGTGGGCAAATTTTACACTGTCAAAGAGGCCGTGCGGCTCTTGGAAACACAAGCAACATTTCTGACACGGGGTGACATCTTTGTTAATTCACAGCTTCATGAATAAGTCAGCACTGCTGCACACAATTTAAAGGAAAAATGTGAGTGATTAAAGCAGAAAGCTATGAGTATGATGGGGAAAAATAACAAATGCAATTTTGAAGAAAAAAATAATTCATGTTAATATTCACAAAAAATACATATAAATAAATGCAGCAGGTCAATAAAAGTATCTTGGCTCTAAATATATTTTAAAATTAAAGCGAAAAATAACATCAAGTCAAGATATACAACAAGTCTCAAGCTTTAAGTAAATAATTAATATTAATATTAGTTATAATGGTGTGTCATAATATCTCAGAACTGGCAATTACTGCAATATTTCAAACACAATAACTGATAGCTTATTTGGCTGCTTTTTCACAATCTATTAAGAGCAGCTTTTTTTTTAAAATTTTTGCACAATTTTGTGTAGGTAAACATACATATTTAACAATCAGAAAAACACACAAAGTTAAAGATTAATTTTCTGATAGGATAAGACTGTAATATTGTTACTGATATTTCAGGCCATGACAAATACAGCAAAAAACTTGGGATGGCCCTAATAAACTAGTGCACATCATGAATCAGTCATTTAAAGAGCCAAGTCATAGTCATCAAAATGTAAAACAAAAAAAAAGATTAAAATAGCCCATGTTATGTGTGATGAATACATAAAAGTTTCACTTTTTTGAACTGAATTTTAAAAAAAAACTAACTTTTAAGATGCATGCTGGAGAGTAGAATGTTTTGTCTTTTGAAAGCAAAGTAATGCAATAATTAGCGAATCAAAAAAGTACAGATATTTTCATGCAACTCAGTTTGTAGAAGATCTTATCGAGGTCAAAAAACTTCTTCTTTCAGCTGTTCCCTCTCAGGGTTGCCACAGCATATTAATACTTGACACTGGGATGACTGCATGTCGATTTGGCAAAGATTTTATGCCGGATGCCCTTCCTGAGGCAACCCTTCCCATTTGTTCAGGCTTGGGACCAGCACAGGGACTACACTGGCTTGTGCTCCCCCTGTGGATGGGTAACCAACTTTCCTTCCCACATTCTATTATGCTAAGCACCAAGCTTGAAAGCAGGAAGTACCACTTTTACATGTTCTTTGGTATGACCCAGCCGGGGTTTTAAGTCACGACACAGCTGGATATAAAGTGGAAATACCCGTCTTAACAGCCACAGTTGGATTTCAAGCACAGGTTTGCATCTGGATAGTTTGCGACCAGCAAGAATTAAACCGACTGTTTGCCAGATACGTCGTTCCAGACTGAAGACATGATAACACTTTCCATCAGACAGCTGGACTGTGATCCACTGAAATTAAAATGCATTTACAGTACTTGCTACCTGGATAAAGATTATTCAAAAATGGACTTTGATCTCCAAAAGGAATTTGAGGGACTGGATCATGTCTCTGTCACAGCGGACATTTGCCCTGGTAATGGGCATTTTCTTTGGATCACTGCACATCGGATTAAATCCATAATCATAAAGGTAAGAAAAACATGGACAGCTTTATGCAGTGTTGCCAACTCTCAAAATGAGGAAATTACTGGCAATATCATGCTGATTTTCTTCAGATTTTTCCCACAATCAGAGCTCTCAAGGCAGGATAAAGCAGACTGAACATGTTCTAAAAGTTCTGTCTGTAACAGTCTGTTCTTAGCATGACACTAATTAGTCTGTAATGTAATTCATCAATTAAATTATCTTGCTATGTGTGCAAGAAGTCCCACCCGTGGAACGTTTTACATTGGCTGGACACTGGCTAAAATGGTAAGGGATTTAAATCTAGAGAGATGGTTTGTTGGGGCTGACGCTCTACCACTAGGCCACCAGTCTAGTGATAGAGGTAAAAAAAAAAACTATTAATAAAAAATATTGCTTAGTATTTGTTGATTAAAATTCATATTTAATTTTCACCGCCTACCGTTAAAGCTATAAAAGAACACAAACCAAGTAAAAGCTAAAGAAAGAATCAACCTTTTGGATCATCAAGGTAAAAGAATGGAAGAAAACAAGGTTGCAAATGCAAAGTAACTATTCAGATAGCATAAACTTTTAACATGTTGCTGTTGCATTGGTTTTTGTATATCTAGTGCAGCAGAAAGACAAAAATATGCAAGAAAAATGCCTTTAAATGGTAAATTGTGTTCACTTATATAGCACTTTTTCTCATCTCTAGATGACCAAAGCGTTTTACAGCTCCTGCTATCCACCCATTCACGCACACATTCACACACTGATGGTAGCAGAGCTGCCATACACACACAGGTGCTAGCCTGGCCACCGGGAGCAACTGGGGGTTCAGTGTCTTGCTCAGGGACACTTCGGCATGCAAACTGCAGACAGAGCAGGAATCAAACCCATGACTCTCCGATTAGTAGTCAGTCACACTGCACCTGCACCACAGCCGCCCTCTTTAAAAACACACTTTACAAGATGACGTCTTTCTCTACCGTGAGAGCTTCTGCAGATAATATTGCTGTGTGATCCCAGAGGTGTCACTGAGGGCCAAAATGGGTGTAATTAAAATAGGAGTAAAGATTTTGTGTCTGAGTGGAGCTGATCTTTTATTAACAGTGAATAATTGCCACGGGATACTTGATGGTTTTTTTGTTTTTTTTTTGTTAGCAAAGTCACAGTTACGGAGCTCATGAATTTAACATTTTGATCCTAACTAAAAAAAAAAACAACAACCAAGGTGACCATTTAAGAGGTGCCACACACTGCCAAAGTCATGCACCTCTATCCCTATCACGGTGTGTTTTATGTTTGTCATGATCCAGTGGATGGATGGGGGCTGTGCTCAGTCTTCAGCTTAGTTTAGTCTTTTTCTGTCTTTGTTTTTCTGTTCTCCTTGTTTGCTGTATTTGGTTCCTGTTTTTGGTTAGTTCATTGTTAGTTTCTGTATTTCCTTTTTTGATTTATTATTTTGATCATTGCTGGCGCTGTGACAGCTCGCACGTCACTTCCGGCTGTCAGACTCTGTTCGCGGGCTGTCACAGCTGCTAGTAATGATCGCTACTCATGACCCTGCAGGTGTTGCCAATCTGGGGGCTTCCTATTTCAGCCGTGGGCACCACTTCCCTGGCGCAGCCATGAAAAATCTCTCCAGTCGGGAAATTCCCTGGACTTCTGGTCAACCTGTTATTATTTTCCTGTCTTTGCTCACGTCCTTGTTTATCTTGGCGTTTATTGCTCCAGCCTCAGAGCTGTGTTTTTCGTTGGTGTGTGTTTTGTACTTTGTGTTTCTTTTAGTTAATAAACTTGCAAACCCACAGTCTGTGTTTGGCATCCTGTTTGCCCTCAGAGAGGGCCTTTCATGACAATGTACAAAAATGGTAACCATGGGACAGTTGGGGATAAGGTCACATTTTGTAGTCACAAAGACTGCTCAAAGCACTTCGTAATTAACAAATTTTAGCATTGATTTCTGGGAAGTTGTTTTCCACAGGGACATATTCTCTGTGGGACACTCCTACAATGACCTGTTTACTTAGCTCAAAGACATTGCCAAGATAAAGTTACTGTCACAAACACCCTTACGAACGGCTACGAACACCATACGAATAATATTTGGACCATTTAATACGACCTTCTTTAGGCGGCCATAGGAAAATCCAGCATTGGTAGACCGTTTAAGTTTGTGGCTAGGTCGATGGTCTTATCCAAGATTTCTACGAATGCCCCACGAAAACTCCTCAACCTACGGTGGACGCAAAAATGCCATAAGAAAAACATAAGAACTACACAAGATGTTTGCCTAAGTATGCCTCAATAACACTTTCAGTTGTTCTTGAGAACACCTTAAGTTGTTCTTGAGGGCCCCTTATAGCGGTCCAAGAAAATGCTATACAAATCCCCATTTGTACAGAGATTTGTACAGTGTGCATAAGGCGGTAGTGAGGCACTCATAAGGTAGAAGTACCTCATTCGTGCAACATTTGTGCCAACAAAATGTGCCGTGAGCCGTAAGATCTTCCTACCAACGACTTGAGAGACTTGAGAGTGTCACCATGGGGTGAGACGCCGGCTCGGCGCTCAGCCCATGCTCCTTTTATCCCTGCCTCTCATTGGGCAGTGCCTCAGCTGGTTCCCAGCTGTCAGTGTCACGGGACAGCTGGGGCCAATTAATCCTCATCAGCTGGGGCGCTGTTAATGAGTATAAAGAGGAGCAGCTTCGATCATTCGGGGCTGCGACATAAGCACTGCTAGGCTGAAGCCCCTTCGTCTGGTGTCAGCCTCAACTCCCCTTGCAGCATTCCGGTGTTTGTATCCCGCTGTGAGTATGCACGTCTTGTTACCCCCATGTCCGGTACGAGCTACCTACCCCTGCGCTGTGCAGCCTGAGAATGTACGTCTGTATGAGTGTCTGTGCTCTCCTCATCCCTTATCCCTTACCCAGAATAAAACATCTCGACTCACTGGCTTGTCCCTGGCTCTGATTGCCCGGCTCCCTAGAGCCGGGTATGACAGTATGTCGCAGCCAGAAGAGTTGCCGGCGGCCGTGAGTCGCTGTGGAAATGTACCTTTCTGTCCGGGTGTCAGCGCTGCTAGCATGCCGTTTCCCAGGAGTCACTTCCGGCGCCAGGGCGACGAGCTGAGGTCCATCTCGGAGGCTGTCGACGGGACGTTCTTCACCCTGCACGACGCCTCCAACGCGAGACGCTGGCATCCGGGCCGTGCTGAGGAACTCCTGGACTGTCACCCTCACTGTCTGTACCATCTGGAGGACAGTGCCAGGATAGACGCTGCAGGTACACAGCGAGAGAAGCTCCACGGGGTGGATGGAAATCCCGGCAGGGAGTCGAAGTGGGCGACGTCTTTCCCCGCTTCGGAGTCCCGTTCCTGCCGCCATTCCAGTCCGGGAGTTCGCGCCAACCAGAGGACTTCCCCCGACCTGCGCCACGTCACTCGGGATTCCCTTCAAGGAGCCGCAGCTGACAGCAGTTATGTCCGGGGTCGAGTGGCTGTCGCGAGCTCTACTGTGTTCCCTGTCACCACCTTCAGGCATGTGGCGGCGGCAGTGAGATTGATGGTGAGGACTTCAGGGCTACGAAGCTTTCCCGTGCTCGACGCCTTCCTCGTCTCGATCTCCGATCTGGAGCGGCGAATCCTGGGTTTCCCCCTCGCTTCGTCCCCTGGGAGTAGTCGTCATCACATCGCCGAGTCACCTCTGCACGAACCTCGTCCGGATCCAGTTCTGGGTCATCGTCAGGACCGTTCCTCCCACGCAGCTGTCATCCCTTCGCCTCGTCAGTGTGGAGATTCTACAGCCTCGTCCCCTGAGCCTCGTTCCCCCGCTGTCATTCCTGGACATTCGGGCTGGCTCACCCCGGCTGTTTCCCCCTCCTCCTCGACGCGCTTCCTGACCGCTGTGTGTGCCTGGAATCCCGGCCTGGTGAGCTCTCTGCTGGAGACAACGCGAGCGACCCTCAGACGAACTCCCGGGGGGTCCTCCGTTATCGCCGGGCGGGGAGAGGAAGAAGCAGAATCCACTACAGCAGGCGATACTCAACCTCCAGGGGGCAGGCAAGTCATTGTTTTTTCACACCTGCTTAATGATTTGCTCTGTCACATCCCTGGAGGAGAAGTTCAGGGTTCGCAGCTCCCTGAACTCTCCCCACCTGCTGTAACCTGTATTCCTAATCCCGCATCCTCTGTGTCTCTCTCCGCCGAGCGGTCCCCGGCTCCGGGTCAACGTGGTGGGATATGGAGAGGGCCTGTGGTTCCGCTGCTACATTGCGGACGGAGGAGGGGGACTGACTGCTGCGTGGAGTCTACGCTGACGACTGAGCGTCCCTGGGTCTCCACGGAGGAGCGGTTCGGTCCAGCGGGACGAGATTCTTCTGGCTTCACGCCGAGTGGGTCGTCGGCGGGGTTACCTGAGCTGGAGGGATCTCAAGCTGCGCTGACCATCGTGCTGGCTGCGGGGCCCGACGCGGCTAGATGGGAGCCTGACAACGACCTCCTGACGACGGATCCTGGATCTTCGCAGTCCTGGACGGCGTCAGAACCCGAGATCAGGCGAGTGCTCTCCTTTCTTTTCTCTCTTTTTATCCCCGAGCACTTCAGCCTATCTCCAGGGGAGACGAGCCGGGTGCAGCCGCCCGCTGCGTCTGAGCTCGTCTCGCCGGGTTCTGGCGCTGCCGGTGATCCTGATCCCGGTTCTGTTTTCTCTTCTGAGCCTTCTTCCAGGGTCACCGGCAAGGAGTTGCTGTTCCTCGTGGTGCTGGAGGGTCCAGGTTCAACGTTGGAGGTCGGTTCTGGTGCAGTGTCCAACGTGGGTTCGCCCGAGACCCAATCGGGGTCCAACGTGGGTTCGCCCGAGGCCCGATCGGGGTCCGACGTGGGTGCTGCCCCAGTGTTGTCCAGGTCCGGTGAGGAGGTGGCCGTTTCCCTGAGGCCCGCCGCCCTCGTCATCGGCTCTCCCTTGAGCCTCTTCCACCGGGATCCGCTCTGACCCTTCGTCCGTCTCAACGGTCCTGGTGGTTGAGTGATGCGGGTCGACGACCCGACCCGCAAAACTTTCGGTTCGGCGATCTGGTTTCCCCCCACTGGTCTTTGTTTGCCTTTGGGCGGCCTGGTTCGGCAGCCGTTGGACTGGATTCCTGGGATCTGGGCCCAGAGTTCGCCGTCCGAACATTTCTCTTCCCCGGGTTGCCAACTGGACAATGGGCGGGGAGATTACCAGAACAATTCCGGCCGTTTTGGACTCTGCCTGCCGTCTCCTCGGGTGTCCTTTACTTCTTTTATTATTATTGAAGTCACTCGGGTGTAGTTTCTTTGTCCATTAGGGGAATATATGTTTTTGTGCTGTGTGTTGTTTTTTTTAACCATACTCAGCATTTTTATCGTATTGTTATCCTGTTACCCTGTCACCTTTTTTTCCTCTTGGTGACTCACCTTATGTATCGCGCTGTGTATTGCATTTTCTTATCTTTACTCAGCGTTTTCATTCATCCTTACCTTAGCCTTGGCCTCGTCGGTGCATCATGGAGTATGCGTGTGGTTTCCTGTTCAACCATACTCTGTGATCACCCCATTCTGTCTTATTATCCTCGTGGGGGGCCTTCCCTAGCCCCGACTTTAACATTGACTGTGTTTGTTATTGTTTGAAGTAATGTGTTTCATTCCCACTTAACCGTACTTCATTATTACCCATTTGTCCTTGTCACCTCTGTTTCTTTAGGTGATCTTTTATATATTCAGTGCTGTGTGTTTTGTTTTCTTTAGTATCCATGCACAGCGTTTTTCATTTTTTGTCCTGACCTTTGTCTTGTTGGTGCATTATGGAGTAGTGTGTTTTGTTCCCCTTAACTATACTCTGATTGCTTTATTCATTCCTGCCACCTTTTTGGTGGGTTTTTGGTTCTTTTTTTTGCCCCGATCTATACGTTATTTGTATGCTGTCTGTAGTCATATTTGGTATTTTCCCTACCTGTGTCCTAACTCAGTTTTCTCCCTAACTGTGCTCTGGGTTAATCCTTTTCCCTGTGTTGTAGGGTATTGTATTTGGGTTTTTTTTTTTTCTCTGCCCTGCTGCCCTACATTGGTCTATTGTTTTTTTTGTCCTTCCCTTTGCATCTTCCCCTCCGGTCCTGCCTCCCTTCCGCCCACCCTAGGTGGGGAGGGGGGGGGGGGGGCTGGGATGTTCCTGGTCGTTCAGGAGCCCGACCGTGAGGGGGAGGCTCTGTCACCATGGGGTGAGACGCCGGCTCGGCGCTCAGCCCATGCTCCTTTTATCCCTGCCTCTCATTGGGCAGTGCCTCAGCTGGTTCCCAGCTGTCAGTGTCACGGGACAGCTGGGGCCAATTAATCCTCATCAGCTGGGGCGCTGTTAATGAGTATAAAGAGGAGCAGCTTCGATCATTCGGGGCTGCGACATAAGCACTGCTAGGCTGAAGCCCCTTCGTCTGGTGTCAGCCTCAACTCCCCTTGCAGCATTCCGGTGTTTGTATCCCGCTGTGAGTATGCACGTCTTGTTACCCCCATGTCCGGTACGAGCTACCTACCCCTGCGCTGTGCAGCCTGAGAATGTACGTCTGTATGAGTGTCTGTGCTCTCCTCATCCCTTATCCCTTACCCAGAATAAAACATTTCGACTCACTGGCTTGTCCCTGGCTCTGATTGCCCGGCTCCCTAGAGCCGGGTATGACAGAGAGTGCCGTAAGTTGCACAAAAATTTTTGTAAGATGTCAGCAAGTGTACCTTAAGAAGATCCCAAGGCACCCTTACGAAGAACGTAAGCACTTTAGGGCCATCGTACGACAGAAAAGCACCTCATTTCTCAAGAATGCCTCAAGTTGCTCTTGTGAATTGAATGGCAGCCATAAGAAACTATACCCCCTCCATGAATGTCTGTGGACTCCAGAATTCGTAGGAACTGGGAGATTCTTACAAACTCATTGTTTGTAAGAATCTTTGTGACTGTAGCTTTACAGGGATAAAAACAAGAATCATTGTGTTTACAGTAGTTCCTCTAGTTCCAGTCTGGAACTTTATATGTAATAATACATATTACTGTCTGTCTCAGATGTTTCAGAAATTCTTCAAACACACATTTTTACCAAAGATTTCTACCAATTTTGATCAAGGAAACTTCTAACCTCAGTTCAGATGAATAATCCGTCTAGATACGTGTGATGGTGCTAATAGGTTCTACACTCATTTTGCCCCTCTCTCCTACTCTGAATCCAAACCAAGGCCATGAATCACCATGTGAGGAGATTCACTATTAATATGCTGCACCAGATCCAAAACGGGTTTAGAGCCGACCAAGCGCTCTTTACATTCTCATTCAAACACTGAGCCAGTTTGGTCTTAGAGTGCACATTAGTAATCCTGCCAGCACACTTTTAAACTGGGTCAGTACCAAACACATTTCTGCGTGTTACTGGCATCCTGTAGATCCTTCTTTACTATACCGAACACAGCGTTGAAACACTGCATACGGTGCTTGTGGAAGCACTTCAAATAGTGAGCCAGGAAAAAAAGAGGGAAGAAAAACATATAAGACCGAAGGGAAGGAGGAAGAGGTGTGTTTTGACAGACCTGTCACAGTGGTTGCACTTAAAAGGCTTAGCGCCGGTGTGTTTGCGGTAGTGCCTCGTCAGCTCGTCGCTCCGGGCGAATCGCCACTCGCAGCCCTCCCACGAGCACTTGTATGGCTTCTCACCTGGGGGACGACAAAGCAGAAGTATACACCTGTTTAATCGCTCATATGGCGATCACATGCTCATCTGTCGGCACTCTCCTTTGACCGTGCAAAAAAAACCAAACAAAAAAATGGATGGAGAACCTTTTACTGACGTGTATCATGTAGGCTTTGACTGAATTTAAGTTTCCGTTTCATTTCACTGATAACCATCCCTGTGCCTCCCTTCACCATTTCTCTTTTTGGGGGACTGGAAAGAAAGTGATGTTTAACACAGAGATGGAGCAGCTCCCACTGGTCTGCAATCTTGCTGAACATGCAGAAGAGGAGTGCATGGTTGAGAGAAGTGGAGAGGGAGGAGTGTGGTGGGGGGATCAGAGGCAAGGTGTATGAGAGTGAGAAGTGGAGGTGCAATGACACCTTCAGTGAGACAGAAGAGTGGTAGAAGTACATTAAGGTAGGAGAGGCTGACGATATGGCGGTAGCAGAGAGTTGGGGGGGGGGGGGGGTAATTAGGCCAGTCACATAATGGCAAGGAAACCACAATCTGCCAGCTGCGTCCAGCTCAGAAGATGTCACCTGCATCAGTCACATCCCATCTGGACTGGTGCTCACGGTTGAATTCAGACACACTGACCAGCTCTGCTTGAATGCTTCTGACACAAATGCGAGCCTAATTCACTGAATGTGATTATCAAAGGGACACAATCAATCAATGGATCAACTGCTTTGTGAAGGCGGTCAAAACTGAAAGGAGTGCTTTTACAAAGGCAGCATTAGTTTGGACCAGAATTATCTGGAGCAGCTGCTAGTTAAAGATAAATAACAGGAACTAATTATGAGAGGCAGAAGGGAAAATAATCTACACTGTATACAGTATTGTTTTCAATGAAGGTGGCAACTGTTAAAAGCGTCCGTGTGGGTTTTAGATGATGAAGGCTAACTTAACCTTTTGCAACACAAAAGCCACTTAAAGTTTTAAGTGGCTTTTGTGTTTGTAAACAGCGCTACACTGTCAACAGTGAGATAAGCTAGCTAGCACTAGCTTATTATCAACGCAATCTTTAAAAATAACACAAACAGAAATAAAAACCCATTTTGCTGGAGATGATTATGGAGAGGAAATAAGCCAAATCAGCTGGCTTCAATGGTGAGACAGCGCTCTGTGTGTGTGTGTGTGTGTGTGTGTGTGTGTGTGTGTGTGTGCGTGCATGTGTGTGTGTGTGTGGATAGCCATTATATGTTTGGGCCTTGTCAAAATAAAATCGGAATTGAGCCGAAAGGGGATAACGGCTCTGATTTCATTAGTTGTATTTTTGTTTGTTTGTTTGTTTGTTTTTTCCATTTTATTGTTGTGATCAAAGCCCAAAGTAAGATGTAGAAGTGACAAAAAAAACCCAAAAAACATGTGCCTTTACAACTTGTACTGTGTTGATTTATGGGAAAGTCAATGTAATATTTTCTACAAACCCCAATTCCAATTAAATTGGGATGTTGTGTAAAATGTAAATAAAACCAGAATTTGCAAATCCTTTTCAATCTATATTCAAATGAAAACACTACAAAGACAAGATATTTAATTCAATTCAATTCAATTCAACTTTATTTGTGTAGCGCCTACTCACAACAAAAGTCATCTCAAGGTGCTAGATACATAAGCATAAATCATAAAAGCCCCAACAATCAAATGATCCCCTACAAGCAGCACTAGGTGACAGTGGGAAGGAAAAACCTTCCTTATAGGAAGAAACCTCCAGCAGAACCAGGCTCATAAAAACATCACAAAGCTATGAGGAAAACGTCACAAAGTTATGAGAAAAAACAGACAGACATATATAGAGTGTGTGGCAGTAATGCACCGATACAGCTGGTTGCCAACCGCCAATCAAATCTAAAAGAAGAAGAAGAACCAGGCTCAGAGAGCGGCAGTCCTCTGGCACGACTAGTTGGGGGGTGAGGGGAGAAAAGAAGAAAAGGAAGAAAGAAGAGACATACTATTCATAACATAACAACAACATGCAGTTCAACAGATATGATGTGCAAGTTCTATCAAAGCTAATTTGACCTAAGATTACATTATTTTTATAGGCTTTTTCAGGCTTATAAAGCGAACTAAAGAATCTCAT
Source organism: Pholidichthys leucotaenia (assembly GCA_020510985.1). Classification (NCBI taxonomy): domain Eukaryota; kingdom Metazoa; phylum Chordata; class Actinopteri; order Cichliformes; family Pholidichthyidae; genus Pholidichthys; species Pholidichthys leucotaenia. The sequence continues at coordinate 30,471,800 of CM035845.1, read as the reverse complement.
AGATAGCACTGCAGGTAGACACATCCATAGCTGGACCTAGTGGTGTAATGCCAAACACTACACACAGTAAGCATAAATAGCAGTTGTTTTTTTTTTGAGTGGATATAGTAGATACTCAAAAAAAAACCAAAACCTGGCACTTTTTTTGAGTGGACATAGTAGACACTGGGCAGCGCGGTGGTGGAGTGGTTAGCACTGCGGCAGCACAGCAACTCACCCTTGGCCGGGGGATCCTGGGTTCGATCCCAGCCCCCGACCAACAGTGATCTGTGTGGAGTTTGCATGTTCTCCCCGTGTCTGCGTGGGTTTACTCCGGGATTTCTCCGGCTTCCTCCCACATGCCAAAAACATGCAAGTTACGTTAATTGGCATCAAACTGGGGATTCTGAATTGTCCTTAGGTATGACTGTGAGAGTGAATGGTTGTCTGTCTCTCTGTGTTGGCCCTGCGATGGACTGGTGATCTGTCCAGGGTGTACCCTGCCTCTCGCCCAAAGATGCTGGGATAGGCTCCAGCCCCCCACCCCACCCCCGCCCCACGACCTGAAAAGGATTAAGCAGAAGAAGATGAATGAATGAATGAATAGTAGATACTAATAGTAAAATTGAAAACTATGACATGCAAAATCCAATCTACGCTTGACAGATTGGTGAAAGAAATGAGACAACTGAGAAAGCATTAGAAGAAAGCCACAGAGACAGAAAGAGTGGGACTTGATGACTTGCAGACTGAAAGAAAGCAACGACTGACAAAGCTGCGGAGAGTGGGGCTGGACTTGTGAGAGAAGCGCATGCGCAAGATTGGCCACACCTCGGACACAGTCCAAGGATGGATAATTTTTTTTTCACCCATAAGGAGTTGTTCAGAACTCCTTTTACAAAAATATAGAGTGATGATAATCAAGTCAGTGGCGGCGATGCACCTCTAGGTTGGTTGCCAACCGCCAATCAAATCTAAAAGAAGAAGAAGAAGAAGAACACTTCACATGGCAATGAAAGAGGAAAGAACAGTCAAGGACCCTATTCTACAGCAATCCCTACAGCTTTGTCAAAAGCCTGTTTGACCAAGAGAAGAGTGGGAGCCTTAAAGTGCCCATCAAAGATCTGGAAGAGCACCTGAGGAGGACTTACTCTGACAACTGGAGGCATGAGCCAGTCACCATCCGAAATGACATGCCAGCAAGGCCAGCACTTGAGCAGCAAATGGACATAAGGCCCCCCACGTGGAGTGAGGTGGAGAAGATTGTGAAGCAGGCAAGATCAGCATCAGCCTCTGGGCCCAATGGTATCCTGTATAGGCTCTATAAGAACACCCCTGGAGCCCTCAAATACCTCTGGGAGTTGATGAAGGTAGCATGGCAGAAGGCAGTGGTACCAAAGGCAAGGTGAAGAGCGGGAGGCATCCTGATCCCCAAAGAGAAGAACGCTTCATCCATCAGCCAGTTTCGCCAGATCAGCCTGCTGAATGTAGAGGGAAAGATCGTCTTCAGTGTTCTGGCCCAAAGGCTCTCTACATTCCTGCAAAGAAACAACTTCATTGATACGTCAGTGCAGAAGGCAGGGATCCAGGGTTTCTCAGGATGTCTGGAGCATGCCAATATCATTTGGCACCAAATCCAAACTGCCAAGAAGGAACGGAGAGACCTGCATGCAGTCTTTTTAGACCTCACCAATGCCTTCGGCTCAGTCCCGCACATGATCTTGTGGACGGCCTTCGAGTACTTCAGTGTACCAAACCACATCACACAGCTGGTCAAGAGCTACTTTCAGGATCTCCAGTTTTGTGTGACAGCCGGGAACGACACCATAGCCTGGCAGCACCTGAAAAGGAGCATCCTGGCAGGATGCACCATTTCCCCCCTAGCATTCATCATGGCAATGGAAGTAATCATACGGGAATCCCGTTGGGTAGTGGGTTGCGAGAGGACCAAGAGTGGCCTGCATCCTCAGCCAATTTGAGCGTACATGGATGATATGACCATCATCACTGCAACAAAACCATGCACTAGACGCTTGCTGCAGAAACTCCAGGAGAACATCCAGTGGACAAGAATGGAGTTCAAGCCAAGCAAATCTCGCAGCATCTCCATTGTTAAAGGCCAACTAACGGGAGTGCGGCTGAGATTGAGATTGAGATTCAACTTTATTGTCATTACACATGTATACAAGGTAACGAAACGTGACTTGGCATTTGGGCACGCTCTGCAGAGCGCATCCAAGGCCGGGGCAGCCGCTAGGCGCCAGTCTAGCTAGGTTCCACATCAGCAATGAACCAATCCCCATAGTCTTAGAGAAATCCATCAAAAGCCTCGGACGATGGTATAACACAGACCTCAGAGACACCCAACAACTTGAACAACTCAGGCAGGACACTGCTAACGGGGTACTGCCCAGACTCCTGTGGCTGTTGACCATGTATGAAGTCTCCCTAACCCATGCTCAGCAACTGGAAAGGCTAGTGAGCTCTTATGTGAGGAAGTGGCTTGGCCTCTCAAAATGTCTCAGCAGCATTGGACTCTACAGCGATGGAGCCCTGTCGCTGCCATTGTCTAGCCTGGTTGAGGAATTCAAATGTGCCAAGGTGAGGCTGGACATGTCGCTCGCCAACTCCCAGGACCCTGTAGTAAGAGTTGCTGCTCCTACCCTGGCAACAGGGAAGAAGTGAAGAGTTCTTTTGCAAAAACAGATAAGTCCAGTTAAGTTCAAAATGAGAAAAAAACACTTTTTCATCTGTAGGTTTATAGGTGTTAGTATTTCCAAATCAGCTTCTAAGACATGGCCACTTGAAATATGAGCATCTCAGACATAATAAAGCAAAAAATCAAACATCAACTCTTTGTTACTTTTTGGCAATTTATTAGTATGTTGTGTGGCTTATATTATTCACATATCCATACCTACATATGTATAGACACAAGCGGAATGTTTAGAGATTGCATATGTAGAATGACCTCACGTCTCAGAGCAGGACAAGAGGTCTCGACCACCGGTGAAGATCAAGGAGCAGACGGAGGCGTAGCGGTGGAGACCGGATCGAACTTCCTGACCACCCAGGGTCAGGTGGAGGAGAGAGAGGGCAATGGAGAGGGATTACGCTAATGCATGATGTCAGCTTTGATATGCAATGTCTTTTGTTGAGTGTGGGTATAAGTATGAAGGTCTGACTGCGCTCGACCTCTCTTATTCTGCTTCTGCATCGAGATGAGACATGTTAGGGACTGAAGCTGATAATAAAACCTGATTTATAAAATCACATCGCTTCATCATTTCAAGCTCCCTACATTGGTGACCCCGACGTGATGATGGACCAAAGACGTTCTCCCGCTACAAGCTCATCAGAGGCGACCCAGGCTGACGCCGTCGCCAACGCAGACAGGGGAACGGATGGAAGACGTTCCCCCACAGTAGAATCGTCAGAGAGGGCTCAACCGAGCACCGTCCCCAGCCCCGCCGCGAGAACGGAAGAAAGGCGTTCTCGCCCGGCGGACACATCAGAGCCGGCCCAGACAAGCGCCGTCACCGTCAAACTCCCAGAGTTCTGGCAAAACGACCCGAGCTCGTGGTTCCAGCAAGCTGAGGCTCAGTTTGCACTGGCGGGAATAACGGCAGACGAAACAAAATTCTACCACATCGTCGCCAGACTCGATGCCGCCACATCAAGATGCGCGCGGAGCGTGATACAACAACCGCCCGCCCACGACAAGTACAAAGAACTGAAGGCGACTCTCATCGAGAGCTTCGTCCCCTCGGCCGAGGAAAGAGCAGGGAAGATTCTGGCGATTTACGGCCACAGAGGACACAGACCGATGGCCCTCATGGAGGACATGCTGCAGCTGAGGGAGGCAGACAATGACAACTTCCTCTTCCAACATATCTTCCTCAGCACTCTGCCGCCGCACATGAGAGGGACCCTGGCCAACATGCAGTGCAGCACCCAGCGGGACTTCCGCGCGCTGGCCCGAGAAGCGCAGCGGCTCACCAACTCCTGCAGCGAACAGATGGCCACAGCAGCATCTGCAGATCTCGGCGCGGAAGCCCAGAGCAGCGGAGATCCACAGACAACAGAGCAGAGCCCACCCACCATGGTGACGACGCGACCAAGGCGCAGCAAGCGGAACGACCTCTGCTATTTTCATCAACGTTTCGCCGAGAGGGCGTACAAATGCGTGCCCCCCTGCAATTTCAAGAGCTCGGGAAACGACAAAACTGGGAAAACGTTAGCAGCTACGGCTCTCGGCGAGACAAATAAGCTGCTCTACGTGACTGACGGACACTCCGGGAGACAGTTCCTCATCGACACTGGAGCTCAGGTGAGCTTCATCACCCTGTCCAACGCAGACCGAGCAATGGGACCCCGTGGAAACGGAGCGATGGCAGCTAACGGCTCGATCATCGACACCTTCGGGGAAAGAAACCTACCTCTGTCCATTCACGGCCGCAACTATAGGTGGACATTTATTATAGCGGCGATGAGTTTTAACTTGTTGGGCGCAGATTTCTTGTGTGCACATGGGTTGTTAGTTGATCTTGCAAATAGACGCTTGGTTAATGCACTATCATTTTCTTCTATCCCCTGCTCAGCTCGAGTCTCTCCACCACCTGTGCAGGCCAGCGTCACCACAGCAGAAGGCAAGTTTGACCAACTCCTCACCCAATTTCCAGCACTCACAGTTCCCAAATTTTCAGCGACAGTAGCGAAACACGGGGTTGAACACTTCATCCCCACAACAGGCCCACCTGTTTTTGCCAAAGCTCGGCGCTTAGACGCGACCGAGCTCGCCATAGCACGCGACGAGTTTGCCAGCCTAGAAAAATTGGGCATTATTCGGCGCTCGAAAAGCCCTTGGGCATCACCACTACATATGGTCCCGAAAACCGACAGTTCTTGGAGACCTTGCGGTGATTACCGCAGATTAAACAATGCGACAGCGCATGACCGCTACCCAATCCCCCACATCCAAGATTTTTCACTACATCTGGCGGGTGCGCGCATTTTCTCTAAAATAGACCTGGTCCGCGGCTACCACCAAGTTCCGGTTTGACCGGAGGACGTTCCCAAATTGGCTGTAATAACCCCTTTTGGTCTTTTTGAATTTTTGCGAATGCCGTTTGGCCTCAAAGGCGCTGCTCAAACTTTTCAGTGTATGATGGACGCGGTATTACGCGACCTCCCCTTCGTGTTCGTCTACCTCGACGATATTCTGGTAGCCAGCTCGTCAGAGGAAGAACACGAACAACACCTCACTACAGTTTTTCGGAGACTAGAAGAGCACGGGTTAATAATCAACCCAGCCAAATGCCGATTCGGCGTGTCACAAATCGATTTTTTGGGACACAGAGTTTCCCCAGAGGGGGCAGTGCCATTGCCAGACAAAGTGCGCGCGGTAGCAAATTTCCCACGACCACAAACGGTCAGATCGCTACAAGAATTTTTAGGAATGGTGAAATTTACAACCGTTTCCTCCCTCGTGCAGCTCAACTCATGCAGCCCCTATATGCCGCACTCAGAAAACAAAAGCCCTCCAACGCGGTCGAATGGACCCCGGAGTGGGAACGCGCCTTCGCAGAAGTAAAAAGTGCACTAGCGAATTCCACGTTGTTGGTTCACCCCGATCCCTCGGCCCGCATAGCGTTAACCACAGACGCTTCAGACCTGGCCATAGGGGCAGTCGTAGAACAGCATGTTGGCGGAACCTGGCAACCGTTAGCATTTTTTAGTAAATCTTTAAACCAAACTGAGCGCAAATACAGCACTTTTGGCAGGGAGTTGCTAGCGCTTCATTTATCCATCCGCCACTTCCAGCTCTGGCTGGAAGGGCGGCGTTTCACGGCTTTTGTAGACCACAAACCACTCACTTTTGCGATGGCTAAAATTTCAGAACCATGGTCAGGCAGGCAACAAAGACAACTAGCCGCAATTTCAGAGTTCAGCACAGATATTCGACATGTGGCAGGCAAGCTTAATGTAGTAGCAGACTGCCTCTCCCGTGCTATGACATCGTCAGAGCGCGAGGAAGCGGATTATACTACCGCAGCCGCAGAACTCATGGCCAACGCGGACGCGGCCCCAATCCACGTAGGGATAGATTACGCGGCGGAACAAAGATTACACAGCGGAACAAAGCAGTGACGTGGACGTGCGCGCGCTCCAGTCTGGACCAACAGGGTTAAGACTGGAGGAAAGGGGTTTGCGTGACGGCGTTCCCCCCCCTAATCTGCGACGTGTCAACCGGCCGGCCTCGCCCGGTGGTTCCAGCCACGTGGCGCCGCCGCATTTTTGACTTGGTTCACTCGCGCGCCTCGGTTAAAATGGTCGCGGAGAAGTTTGTTTGGCCGGGCCTGCGTAAAAATGTAAAGGAATGGGCAAGGACTTGCATGTCTTGCCAACGCGCCGAAATACACAAACACACAAAAGCTCCTCTAGAACCTTTCCGAATTCCAGCCAGGAGGTTTGACCACGTACACGTCGACCTCGTGGGCCCACTACCGTCGTCGCAAGGGTTCACACACCTGCTAACAATGGTAGACTGTACCACGCGCTGGCCGGAGGCGGTCCCGCTGGCGTCAACCACAGCTGCGGAAGTCGCTCGCGTTTTTTTTAACAAACTGGGTGGCGCGTTTCGGCATCCCATCGGACATCACGTCCGATAGGGGGCCTCAATTTATCTCAGAGCTGTGGTCAGCCATGGCCAGCAGCTTAGGGGCGACAATTCATCGCACCACCGCATATCACCCTCAGGCTAATGGGTTATGCGAGCGTTTTCATAGGTCTTTAAAGGCCGCCCTCAGGGCCTCACTAACGGATACAGATTGGGTGAATAAACTTCCCTGGGTTTTATTAGGGTTGCGTTCTGTGCCTAAGGAGGATCTAGACGCCTCCCCGGCAGAATTAGTTTTCGCACAACCTCTCAGGCTCCCAGGTGAGTTCTTACCAGAACATCCAGAGCCCGGTCACCTACCAGCCCTGAGGCCCCTAAGCAGCATGGGACCGGACACGCTCCCCGGACCCGTACATCACTCTTTTCCGCGAGTTTTTGTCCCCCAAGCTTTGAAAAACGCCGAGTTCTTTTTTGTTAGGCATGAAGCTTTAAAACCAACCCTCCGTCCTCCATACGACGGACCATACAGAGTGCTGGAACCTGGTGATAAGCATTTTGTGCTTGATTTAGGGGACAGAAAAGAAACAGTCAGCATTGACAGACTTAAACCTGCTTTTCTGTTGAGCGACAAGCCTGCACAGGTGGCGAGAGCGCCTCGGCGGGGTAGACCCCCTAAGAGAAAAGACTCAGCCCCCCTGCAGGGAACAAATAACCACTCTCCTCCCCAAGCTGCAGATTCCTTACAGGACGGTCCCGCCAGGACGCTAAAGTGGGCCTACAGCAGATTCGGGAGAAGATTAAAACCCAGACGACACATAGACTGACGTAAAATTGTCAAAGAGTGGTTAACTATGGTGTCGGATTGTGCCGTTGCAGTTTTAAGGCTGACTTGTGACATTAATTATACTGTTGTGGTTACCACTGGATTTTTAACAGGATCATGCTGCATATCTTGAAGGTTAACATGACTGCTGAAGATATTTTTCCTTTTTCCTGTCGAGATGTATAACAGTATAATATGTCATGGAGGTTATCTTAAGCTGTAAAACTTAATTTGATTGTCCTTTTCTTAGACGTTTGGGGGGGTGGGGCTGTGGCTTATATTATTCATATATCCATACCTACATATGTATAGACACAAGCGGAATGTTTAGAGATTGCATATGTAGAATGACCTCACGTCTCAGAGCAGGACAAGAGGTCTCGACCACCGGTGAAGATCAAGGAGCAGACGGAGGCGCAGCGGTGGAGACCGGATCGAACTTCCTGACCACCCAGGGTCAGGTGGAGGAGAGAGAGGACAATGGAGAGGGATTACGCTAATGCATGATGTCAGCTTTGATATGCAATGTCTTTTGTTGAGTGTGGGTATAAGTATGAAGGTCTGACTGCGCTCGACCTCTCTTATTCTGCTTCTGCATCGAGATGAGACATGTTAGGGACTGAAGCTGATAATAAAACCTGATTTATAAAATCACATCGCTTCATCATTTCAAGCTCCCTACATGTTGTTTTTTTTTTTTTTTGCAAAAACAGATAAGTCCCGAAAGCCATGCTATTTTGTCTGGAACATCTTCTTCTTCTTCTTTTAGATTTGATTGGCGGTTGGCAACCAGCTTAAAGGTGCATTACTGCCACTGACTTGATTATCATACTTGAATGTCTACAAGCATCAATGTAGTATGATTGACACACTGATTTAGGCATATCCACTCAGTAAAATGGTATAATATAGCTATAATAAAGCTATAATTCAAGATTCAAAGATTTTATTGTCAATACTACTATATGTACAGGACATACAGGAGAATTAAAATGGCGTTTCTCTCGCTACATTGGTGTACACAGTATAAAAAGAAAAGGAATAAGGCTGGAAAACCTCTTCATCTTCCTCACTCTATATCTTTGTATAAGGAGTTCTGAACAATCTTCTTCTTCTTCAAACAGTGAGATTTCCATGCTAACGTGATGTCTATAACACTATCTGGTCATTACTCTATAAGGAGTTCTTATAAGGAGTTCTGAACAGTCTTCAGAAATCTCTGTCTGTCAGTGTATCTCTAAGGCTGGAAAAAAAGAAACTCCTTCCCCATATAGTGCACTATAGAGTGAATGCACAGCCAATGGAGCAGTGAGAGAAGAGCTTCACATCACAACATAAACTACTTTAAGGTATTTATCACTCTATATATAATTCTTCTTCTTCTTCTTTTAGATTTGACTGGCGGTTGGCAACCAGCTTACAGGTGCATTACCGCCACATACTTCACTCTAACCGCCACACACTATATATGTCTGTCTGTCTGTGTATATATAATTCAAGAATTTCATAATTCTTCTTCTCTCAGTTACTGGCGGATAGCAAACAACTGAAAGATGCATACCACCACCTGCTGTACAAGAGTGTGTAACATTATGTCATCTGAGCCTGACCCCTAAAGTCTATGACTTAATCCTGTGTTATTTAAAAAAGAGAAAAGAGCCCTTCTCGTGATTCTTAGTGCCTCTCCATCTCCACCTGTCCCCAGAATCCCAGTTAAATCCCATTCCCTACTGGCGTCTTGAACTTCATTTTTCATTCTCTCGCTTTCATTTCCATACTTGAGACAGTGTAATAAGTTGTGCTCGACATTTTCTTTTACTCCACATTCTCTACATTTGTCACTTTCGCTTTTCCCCATGGTGAATAAAGTGCTATTTAAACATGTATGATCCAGTCTGAGTCTTGCCATATCGATGTTTTCCCTCCTGTTTGTTGTTTTATAATTCTTTATTGCAATAGATTTTTGTATTTTGTAATACAATCTACCTTTATGATCTCCATCCCATCTTTTTTGCCATAATTCAGTTCCTTTTTTCTTGATTACTGCTTTCCCTTCACCTTTTCCAAGAGACAATGGTATACAGTGATCCCTCGCTACTTCGCGCTTCACCTTTCGCGCCCTCAGTGCATCGTGGATTTTTCAAAAATATTTATCAAAAATTCAAAATTGAGAAAAAATGGGCGGGCGCTAGCAGAAGGCAGGGAGACTACATTAGAACATCAGGTATCAACACGGAGAGCCCGCACAACTCAAAATCCACCTCTCTGTTCGCTGTTCTCGTGTTGGCTCGACTCGGGAGTCTCGCAAGCTGATTGGCCGAGACGTTTTTTTTCCCAAAACTTTATTGAGAACAAAGTGAAAGTACAGAATTATGACATAGAAAGCGCCCATACCCAGCGAAGGAAGACCGCATTCATTGTTCTTTATCGCTCGTGTTGCTTAGTCTCGCCGCGTGGAACTTTTCGCTGTTCTCTTGTGCCTTTTTGTGCGAAATAGTCTTCCCGTCGAGCCACTACGCCGCCTCCTGCAGCTTCTCCAGCTGCCCTCGACGATCCTGCGCCTCTAGCACCTGACGATGAGGCGTCACCTGAGGAGCAGTAAAGCTCTCATTAACCTGTGCAGTAAATCATCTTCATCTTGAGTTACGTATCTTGTTATAAGAATAAAAGAGTTCTAAAAACATATTTATGTACACTTTATTTACATCTACGTATGTATGTACACTTACACACACACACACACACACACACGTATCATATGAGAGAGAGAGTGAGAGAATGAACGTACGTATTATTTATGGGTGACGTCATTAGGGGTGACGCTACTTCGCGGTTTTTCACTTTTCGCGGTCGGTTCTGGAACCCATTAACCGCGATAAGTGAGGGATCACTGTAGTTATCTCTTTTCCAAGAGCACTTTTTGCTAATTTGTCTGCACAGTCATTCCCTTTCAACCCTTCATGTGCAGGAACCCAACAAAACTGAACTTCTCCACCACCCCTGTGTACCCTAAATAAACTGTGATATAGAGTAATCACCAAGTCTTCCCTTGTAGATTTTAGTGTCTGTATGATTTTTAAAGCTGCAAGTGAATCTGTGCACACCACCACCCGGTCTGGTCTGACCTCCTCCACCCACTGCAAAGCAATAATTATTGCCACCATCTCTGCTGTAAACACAGATGTATTGTTGGAGAGTCTTTTAGAGATGGTCACTTTAAACTCTGGAATGTATACTCCAACTCCAACAGAGCCCTCTTTGTTCTTTGAACCATCGGTATAGAGCTGTAGGTTGTTATAGTAATTGTTCCTGAGGTAAATGCTTGTTTTAACAACAACTTCACTCATATGCCAATCTTTTTTCCTCATTAGCAGACTAATGTCTACTTCTTTTCCTGGAAACAGCCAAGGGGGAACATTACTCACTGGACTGATGTTAGCTATATCAATAGTGTGTAATCCATACATTCTGGCTTTTCTTTCAATTATCCACCTAAACCCATGTCTCTGGAAGTTAGAATATTCCCAGCAGTCTTGTAGTGTTGTTTTTGAAATATTCGCTTCCTCACTTCATTTCAGCTTGACCCAGTATGATAATGCGAGTTTATCTCTTCTCAAATCCACTGGCATTTCTCCTGCTTCTATTAAAGCTGCATTGTTTGGTGTTGTTTTGATGGCTCCAATGCGCAGGCAAAGCGCTCTATGCTGCATTCTGTCTATTTTTTCCAGAGTTGTCTTTGCTGCTGCTCCATAAATCATGCATCCATAGGCTATTGTCGATCTCATTAGTGCTCTGTAAGTGTCAATTAATGTCTGTTTATTTGCACGTGTCTAGCTACAGCTTTTATGAGATTAATGACTTGTTTGCACTTTGTCTCCAGATTTTCAACATGAATTCTCCATGTGTATCCACTATCAAACCACAATCCTAGATATTTGAACTTACTCATTTTCTCTATTGGTTGATTATATAATGTTAATGGTTCTGTACCAGTCCTGTGTTTGTTTGTTTTTTGTGAAAATCATATAGCAGGTTTTACTGTTTGAAAATTTAAATCCCCACTCATATGACCACTTTTCCACTTTCTCCATTGCTTTCCTGATGTTTTTGAACACAAATTTCTCATTTCTTCCCCTTGTCCGTATGTCTCCATCATCTGCATATAGTGCTGTTTTGATGGATCCCTCTTGATCCTCAAACATGTCATTAATCATTATGTTGAATAAAACTGGGCTTATCACACTCCCCTGAGGAACACCATTTTCTATTTCATAGTCATTAGAAACTTCTGATCCTACTTTAACCCTAATTGTTTTGTGTGTTAAAAAATAGATGATCCAATTATACATCCTATCACCAATGCCCATTTTATTCAATTTGATAAGAAGTCCATCCCTCCACAGTGAGTCATAAGCCTTTTCAATATCCAGATCAACTATAACCATTACTTCTTTCATTTTAAGAGCCTTTTCAATATCATTACTTACCCTAACTAGAACATCCACTGTGGATCTTCCTCTTCTAAAACCATTCTGATAGTTGTTTATTAATCGTCTTTGCTCTAGTACATATGAGAGTCCTTAAACTAACACCTTCTCCATCCATTTCCCTAAATGTGACATTAATGCTATTGGCCTGTAGTTGCCTGGATGAGCTGGATCTTTCCCTGGCTTATTAAATGGTAAAATTACAGCCTTTTCCACCCACTTGGGATAACCCCCTCCTTCCATATTCTGTTAAACAATTTTAGCACCAGTTCCATTGATTGCATAGGCAACTGCCGGAACATAGCATAGCTTAACTGATCATATCCTGGAGCTGTGCATCCACTGTCTTACAAAGCTCTCTTAAGCTCCAACATTGTGAGCTCAGGGTCTAATGCAGTCATATCTTCTTTCACTTCCTTTTTGGTTTGCATTTTCTCTGAGTTTATGCTCCCTTTGCTGTCTATGACTCTCACCAAGATGTTCTCCTCTATGCACTGCAGCAAATGCTCTACTTAGGACTTCTGCTTTTTCTTTATCTCATACAGCCATCTTGTCCCATCTACTAGAGCTGGGACTTTAACTGACACCCTCTTACCACTCATTTTTTTAAACATACCCCAGACATCACCTAGTTCTGTTTTCCAACCAATGGTGGAACAAAATTCTCTCCATGTTGACCTTTTCCTGTTTTTAATAATCCTTCAAGCTACTGCCCTTTTCTTTTTAAACTTTATTAAGTTTTCACTAGTCATATTCTTCCTCAGCTCTCTGAATGCCTTGTTTCACTCTTTTACTGCAATACTACATTCCTCATTCCACCAGGGTACAACCTTCTTCCTACTCTGTGTTGTTTTCTTAGGTATACTTGCTATTGCAGCATTCAGAATCTGATTGGTTACCTGACTTGAACACTCTTCTTTGCCACCTTCTAATGTTACCAAATGACATGATTATACACAGTATTGCCTAAATTTTTCCCAATTTGCCTTGGGAAAAACACATCACCATCTTGTAAAACATCTTCCCTCTTGTATACATACTTCAGTTTTAATTACTGTAAGTATTGGGAAGTGATCACTTCCCATAGTTGTACTGTTCATAACCATCCATTCACAGGCACTCACTAAAGAATCACATACCAGAGTCAGGTCAATACATGATGATGTGCTCCTATGCACATTCACCCTGGTGCCTTCACCACTGTTGAGACAAATTAACGATCTTTCATCTAATATCTCTTCCACTACATTTCCCTTGTTATCTGTATGTGTGCTTCCCCACAAGCCTTATGAGCATTAAAGTCTCCACACCATACCTCTTTCATATAGCGTTCCCCTGCCATAACACTGAAAGTATCTGCTGTTAACTTCCTACATGGGTTGTAATAATTAATCAGCTTAATACTTCTTTGTTCATTTGGCCTACGTATTTCAATAATATTACACTCCATATCCTCAGAGAAGGAAATCACCCTATATGCCAGGCCATCTTTAATGAAAGTGGCACATCCTCCTCCATTTACACTGTTACTTCTATCCTGCCTGATTGAACTATATCCTGGAATAACAAAATCTAAGTGAGGTTGAAGCCATGTCTCCTGTACACACACTACCTCTGGAACAACTAGCAGTTAGCATTAATGAAAGCGCTTTGAGTGGTCTTTGTGACTAGAAAAGCGCTATATAAGTGCAGGTTAGTTAGTTAGTTAGTTAGTTCGTAAAGATACTTCTTAGAATTCAAGAATTTCAATTCAATTTCAATTCTGTGTGTGTGTGTGTGTGTGTGTCTCTGTGTGTCTGTCACGACCATAGGACTCGCTAAAAGATCATAAGATTTGCCAATGATGTGCCTAAGAACATGATGTCTACAGTATATGACTCGCTAAAAGATCATAGGATTCCCTATGACATCAACAAAGATCAAAGGCAGGCTTCACTCACGATCATAGGACTGTCATATAGACATCATAGGCACATCATAGGCTCAGTGATGCCTGATGTCATAGCTGACATCATCAAACCCTGTCTGTCACAATGTCACGATCATAGGACTTGCTAAAAGATCATAGGACTGGCTATGAGATCAAAGGCAGGCATCACTCACGATCATAGGACTTGCTAAAATATCATAGGGCTTGTTATGACATCATCAGAGATCACAGGAAGGCATCACTCATGATCATAGGACATGCTATGACATCTTCAAAGAGCAAAGGCAGCCATCACAGATCAAAGGCAGTCATCACTGAACGAGTGGTGGCGTCAAAGGTCAGAGGCAGGCTTCACCATGGTTACTGTTGCCATGGTAACAGTAACTTTCTACAAGCATGCAGAAATGCTTGCTTACACTTGCTTTCTATGGGCATGCATGGGTATGCACTAGTATTTAATAATTCAGCAAAAATGATTTGATTTAATACATATTTACTACAAATTACAGGCAGGTATTCATTTTTTTTTTACCACCGTTAGTCTGTCACATTTTACTCTCACGTAATGACATCATTAACCGTGCCGCAAAAACAAGCCCAGTAGTGTCTGAAAGCGGTTAATTTTATTGTTATATTGAGTTTACTGCATCGTCCACTATATCTAAAGTCACTATATAGCGAGTGGGGGGGGAGTGAGTAAGTGAACATTCTGAACACAGCCAGGGAAATCAGTCAGAGCGAGCAGACCTGGAAGGCAGCCAAGATGAGTCACGTTACCCAAATACCAAGCGCTGATTTGTGGAGTTATCTGCTTTTGTAAAAAAACAAAAAACAAAAAAAAACCAACCCACTCCTGGCGTTTATCGGCTTTTGATGAAAACAAAAACATGAATTTGTAGTGTCTATAACACAGGACATATTGGCTTTTGAGACAAAACGATTTGAACTTCTACAAGTAGGTAATATTAACAGTTGTTTGATGTAAAGAGTGAAATTTTCATGGAAGTGGAGTTTATTGGTTTTAGCAAACAAACTTCAAGTGGACCCCAAACATGGCTGTACTACAGGCCAAATATGCACTCCTCCATTGCGATGTGGTGGGCCACGTCCAACAAGGTAGAGCTAACCTTGGCTTTGGAACAGTGACACCTCTCTGGCAAAAGGTATCTCCAGCCGAACGCCGAACTATGGTGGTAGAGGAGGTGCGTCAACAGAAGGAAGCAGCCAGAAGGGCCAGAGCTGTAGCACAAGCCAAACAGGGTCGATGGACGAGGTGGGAGGATGTTGAAAAGAGGAAACTCACATGGAGAAGGATGGAGTGAGGTTCATCACTTTGTGAAAAAGTGTGGGCAAATAGTACAACAATTTGAGAACATCCATCCATCCATCCATTTTTTACCGCTTTTCTGGAGGTCTGGGTCGCGAGGCAGCAACCCAAGCAGCGAAGCCCAGACTTCCCTCTCCCCAGCCACCTGCTCCAGCAATTTAGAGAGGATACCAACACGTTCTCAGACCAGCTGGGAGAAGTAGTCTCTCCAGCGAGTCCTAGGTCTGCCCCGGGGTCTCCTCCCAGTGGGATGAGCCCAAAACACCTCAAATGGGAGGCGTCCAGGAGGCATCCTGATCAGATGCCCAAATCACCTCAACTGGCTCCTTTCGATGTGGAGGAGCAGCAGTTCTATTCTGAGCCTCTCCCGGATGACTGAACTCCTCACCCTATCTCTAAGGGTGAGCCCAGCAATCCTACAGAAAAGCTCATTTCAGCTGCTTGTATTCATAATCTCATTCTTTTGGTCATTGCCCAAAGCTCATGACCATAGATGACGGTTTGAGAACAACATTTCTTGAAGTACAATTTCTTAAAGTATAATTGAAAGGAATTTAAGGATTTAATCATCTACAATCCATAATATCATCAAACAATTCAGAGAAACTTCTTCACATAAGCGGCAAGGCTAAAAACCAACAGTGAATGCCCGCGATCTTTGATCCTTCAGTCGGCATTGCATTTAAACCAACATTATTTTGTAAAGGATATTACCACATGGGCTCAGGAACACGTCAGAAAACCATGGTCAGTTAGCACAGTTCATAACTACCTCTACAAGTGCAAGTTAAAACTCTACCATGCAAAGCAAAAGCCATATATCAGTAACACCCAGAAACACCGTTGGTTACTCTGGGTGTGGAAAAGTGGAAAAGTGTGCTGTGGTCTGACAAGTCCACATTTCAGATTGTTTTTGGAAATCATGGATGTTGTAAAGAGGAAAAGAACTATCCAGATTGTTATTGGCACAAAGTTCAAAAGGAAGCATCTGTGATAGCATGGGGGTGTGTTTGTGCCCATGGCGTGAGTAACTTGCGCATCTGTGAAGGCATCATTAATGCTGAATGGTACATACAGGTTTTGGAGGAACATATGCTACCATCCAAGCAACATCTTTTTAAAGGATGTCCATGCGTATTTCAGCAAGACAATGCCAGGCCACATTCTGCACGTGTTACAACAGTGTGGCTTCTTCATAAAGAGTGTGAGTACTAGACTGGCCTGCCTGCAGTTCAGACCTGTCTCCCACTGAAAATGTGTGGAGCATTATGAAGTGCAAAATATGACAATGAAGACCCCAGACTGTTGAGCAACTGAAGTTGTACATCAAGCAAGAATGGGGAAGAATTTCACCTACAAAGCTTCAATAATTAGTGTCCTCAGTTCCTAAATGCTTACTGAGTGTTGATAAAAGGAAAGGTGATGTGCCACAGTGGTAAACGTGACCCTCTCCTAGCTTTTTTGGAACGTGTTGCAGGCATCAAAGTCAAAGTTAGTGGATATTTGCAAAAAACAATTAAGTTTATCAGTTTGAACATTGAAATTCAGAACTCCATTCTGGAATTTTCCCATTGTGGGACTAATAAAGGCTTATCTTATTAAATGGCTTGTCTTTGTAGTGTATTCAGTTGAATATAGGTTGAACAGGATTTACAAATCATATTCGTTTATACGATCAATACGTTTTTTATTTATCTTTTACAAAACGTCCCAGATTCCTTTGAATTGGGGTTTGTATTAAACAAACATTAGTGGCAAAAGTACCAAGTAAATCTAATACTTTACAAAAAGTGATAAGTTGGTCTAATTACGAAAAAAAAAAAGAATGCACTTCTGCCAGTGACCAAAACAATAAAACCGCAGAGCAAAATCAGATCTGTTATCCCATTTCAGCTAAATTCCAGTTTTATTTTGACAAGGCCACAGCATATAAAGGCTAATTACAGTTGTTCTGTTTTCGTTTCAGAAACTAAATACTGTAAGAACGAAGAATACACAGATCAGAAGAGAGATATGAGTTGTGTATGTAAATAGGCTGTATTAGTAAGATGGCAGCCAGGTTGGTCATGGGCTAGACTGGGGTGGCTACTGCCGATTTCCGGTGGTGACGCCGCCCATGGTATAAAGGTAAGATAAGATAAGATAAGCCTTTATTAGTCCCCCAATGGGGAAATTCCAGGATTGCAACAGCACAGGGATAGCAACACTCAGAGCAACAATCAGAAGGCAAGAAAAAAACAAGAACAGCTAGTATACATATGTACATATTACTATAAATATATATGTATATATATATATATATATATATATATATATATATATATATATATATATATATATATATACAGTATATATATATATATAGACACACAGTGCAGAGCATTATGGTTGGTGAATGTGCTGCAGAAAGTCTAAGCTCTCTCTCCCTCCACGGGTGCGGCGGGCCAGCTGGATGTCTTTGAACATGATGGTGGTGACCCTCTTGGCGTGGATGGCACACAGGTTGGTGTCCACGAAGAGACCCACCAGGTAGGCCTCGCTGGCCTCCTGCAGAGCCATGACGGCGGAGCTCTGGAAGCGCAGGTCGGTCTTGAAGTCCTGAGCGATCTCCCTCACCAGGCGCTGGAAGGGCAGCCTACGGATGAGCAGCTCCGTGGATTTCTGGTAGCGACGGATCTCTCTCAGAGCCACGGTACCGGGCCTGTAACAGTGAGGCTTCTTCACTCCGCCGGTGGCCGGAGCGCTTTTTTTCGAGCAGCCTTGGTGGCTAGCTGCTTCCTGGGGGGCATTTTCCTCCAGTAGATTTACGGGCGGTCTGCTTGGTTCTTGCCATCGCTCTTTATTATTCTGTCTTATATTTCTTGCACGCCGCCTAAACTCCAGCCCGGCACCCGCGTCGTTTTCGCCACAGTTCCTCGGCATGTCGAGCTTCTCCGTTAGCACCGGGTGGCGTTTGGAGCTAGCTAGCCAGCTAGCTAGCTCTTCCCTGCTGTATTCATCCCCCGCTGCAAACAGTGGCTCCGTCCGCCGACTCGGGAGACCCTTGTGGCGATCTGTGTGTCCGTGATATATATATAGAGTGAAAGGTGTAGAAAGAAGAAGGAAGATAAGAAAAGGGCAGTTGCAAACGGCAGCCAACTCGTGTGGTGCCGCTGGTCCGGCGGAACCGGAACCAGAAAAAAAAAAAAAAAAAGGTGTGGGCAGAAGAGGCTCTGTCTCTTTCATCATGGAGCAACCTGGTTAGCGGGGCGTGTGCCGTAAGCCTGTATATATACGCAACTCTGAATGTAATAAAGCTCCGTAAAACTGCAGCAACATTTGGCGACGAGGTAAAAGCGGGAATGGATAATTTTGTTGCTGAACTTCGACTGTTTTTGGAGGCGCCGGGCACGCCGCCCATGCCACGGCCTCATTGATTCTCGTCTTTTACCAACTACCTTGTGGTCTTGGACCTCGGTGAGCGTGAGAGGCTCCGTGCGAGGTCGGTGTTAATCCATAAATTAGGCACTGAGGGGCGGAGAGTGTTGGACAGTCTGGGTGGGGCCAACAGTTTCGACGGCGTCGTGGAATTAATGGCGCGCCATTTTTGCGCTGATGAGAGCGTCATGGTTCGGCGCATCCATTTTTGACAGCACCACCAGCGGTTAGGGGAGCCGGTGACGACGTTTGTCGCTGAGCTCTGTAGGCTGGCGAGGGGGTTTGAGTTTGGACGCCTGGAAGAGGAGATGATTTGGGACCAACTCGCGGAACACGTTCGTAGTGAAGCGGTCTGGTCCAGGTTGTTGGAGTTTCCAGGAGAGTTGATGTTGACCACAGCTTTTGAGCTCACCCAGCGTTTTGAGGCAGCGGAGATCATTGTGAGGGGACTGTCTGAAGAGGATCTTTGGATAGATGATGCTCACGCGAAGGCACTGAGTTGGGACCCTAATGACAGTGATGCCGGAGGTGACTCGTATGCCACAGTGGTGAAGATACGGTCTGTCCCTGGTACACCTTGTTGTTATGGGTGTGGGTCCCCTGTTCACTGCTATAAAGCCAGTGTGTGCCCAGTGAGAGGAAAGCAATGTGGCAAGTGCGGTCTGTGGGACCACTTCGCCAGGACGTGCGACAACTTCATACGCAGGAGCCGTAGGAGATATCCAGGTGCTGCGCAGAAGTCTCCAACCATCGTGCATACGGTCTCCCCAGCAACTACAGGGAGGATCGGCTGTGATGTCATGCTCGACGGTGTCATGGTTCCGTTGTTGGTTGACACAGGTGCTGTTATCTTAGTGTTGAACATGACGACCGTGAATGGTTTATTTCCCCATCAAGAGATTAAAAAACCCGAGAGAGACTATTACAGTTATGGACTGAATAGGCTGGCTGTGGTGGGCTTTATGGAGGTAGAAGCCCGTTATGGGTTGGTCGTGGTGCCCCGAGCCTGCATTCATGTCACCGCTGCGGGGGTTAACATCATGGGGTGTAACCTATTTTAGAGCATGGATTTTTCGATCGCCAACGTGTCGGGTGAGGAGTGGTCGGGCCTGACTGTGGAGCTGGCTGACTCCGCTGATGGATGGCGTGGAGGTGAGGGAATCGGACTGGTTGGACATGTGTCAAGAAGGAGAGCACATTCGGTGCTACGCGAGGATGCCGTGGGTTGGACCCGATGCCGGTCTGTGTGATGCCCAAACTAGTTGCGCAAAATGGCACGATGGGACCTCACAGGCAGCCTGTAAGGAGGCGCCCACGCTGGATCCAGAAAGAGCAGGACCAGAGAGTGAGTTGTTTCATCGCTCGGGAAGACGGTCAACCATGGAAGACACGGACTGGGACCAGGAGCCGTCCGGACCGTTGATGGAGACCAGTCAGAACCAACGTCATCGGAGGAGGACGTCGCGGTCTTCCCTGTGGGTCAGCGATGTGGTGTGGCCTAGGGTTGAGGACCAGATGAGAGGTGAACACGGCTTGAGAGAGCAGTGCGACGGGAGGAGATGGTTTTGAGTGGAGCGACGAGTTTCTACGTTTGTCTGACCAGACCTGGAGGCATCCGGATGAGCTGCGCAAGGTGGATGAGACGAGACGGCACGGTGGGAGCCCCGAGGCTAAGAGATGGGAGTGTCGGGAGAAAGACCCGCCTGAAGACTGAGAGAATATTTTACTTTTGTTTGTCTTTTCTTCTCAGTCTGGTTGTTTTATTTTCTTGTTTACGTTTGTCTGCTGCTGGTTTGGTACCCTGTTTAATTAAAAAAAGAAAGAGAAAAGAGAAGAGTATGTGCACTATGTGGGGGAAGTTTTCTATTATAATTGTGGTGTTTATTTATAGGATTTTGACCTGAGGGGCTCATTTGTGCAAATTATGTGATTTCGCTAATTTGGAGAGGAAATTTTATTGAAATAATGTTTTATGTGATGGGATGTGTTTAGCCCATGTAAATTGTTCATAACTCAGTATTTACATACCCAACGTTTTGGAATGTGCCCAGTGTGGGTGTGTGTGTTGGGGGGGGGGGGGGCACCAATAGCTATTATTTGTCTTGTGATTGTGTATTTTGTGTGGAGCTGTTCTGGGTTTATTTTGATTTCATTTTCTTAGTTACACGGCTTTGTTCTGTGTTCGGCGGCAGAATAATCTGCCCAGCCGTGTGGGGGTGCTGGTAGTCTACCTGGCCCCCCGGTTGCTTGTGTGCATGGATAGTTTGTTTGTTTGTCTTTGTAATTGTTTTGGTTTTAGTGCGTGAGTCGGGAAGCAAATTTGGGGGGGACCTATCTGTGCGCTTGGCATTTTTTTTGAAGGGGGGGAAAATGTCGAGTATGTAAATAGGCTGTAGTAGTAAGATGGCGGCCGGGTTGGTCATAGGCTAGACCGGTGCGGCTACTGCCGGTTTCCGGTGGTGACGCCGCCCATGGTATAAAGGTGTGGGTGGAAGAGGCTCTGTCTCTTTCGTCGTGGGAGCCACCTGGTCAGCGGGGCGTGTGGCGCACTCTGAATGTAATAAAGCTCCATAAAACTGCAGCAACCGTGTGCTTGCTTTAACTCTGTTATGGATATAACAATATGATCACTGACAGAGTATTTTTTCTTTCTATGATAAAACAATTACTGATTAACTTTTTTTTTTCTATTTAGAAATTATTCTTCCACATGATATGGCTACTTGGTACTTTCAAAGCATAGTACTTGTAATGACCCATAATGAATTTATTCCCAATAACTTTTTATGAATATAACAAATGGAAAAGAGGTGTGACAAGTCAACTGGAATGTTACATTTAACCATCATATACAGTATCTCACCACTTGGTTACTTCTTCCGCTCTGGCAAAAACAGACATGCTTGCTGCTTAACTCTTGACATTGAAAAAAATGGATTCCTTGGTATTTACTGTATACATCAATGTGATGCATAAAAAAATCTCCCACCCCTCCTTCTGACCTGGCCAAATTTTACTTCAATCAAGCAAAATGCAATGTTGAGAGAAACAGATCTGGTAAATTACCTCACCATTTTCCAATGTTTTTAATCAGTTTACAGTAACACCTAACCATCACCAAAAATAGAAGCCAAGCTAAAACACAGTTCAACTGTTAACCAGAGATTTCTTATTTAAAAACTAACTCCCCCACTTCCCTTCAAGGATCCAGTGAACCCCAACAAGTATGGGATTAGCAGGACCCCGCCCTGGAGCTGAACGGCACATGTCTGGTGACAGGGTGCCCATAGGAGCTGACTAAGCCCACCTTCCAGTGGGCTCATCATCCGCAACAGGGATCATCACATGACCATAGGTGCTATGTGGATTGGCCAGGGGTGTGGGCTTCTCTACTTAAGACTGCTGCCCCCATGACCCGGACCTCCAGACAAGCAGTAGATGATGGATGGATGGTAAACTTATTCCACAGACGGAAAAGGATTGACTCATTAGCTTGTCATATTACTTCGTCAGCTGACACGATCCATGACACATAACTGAATACTCAGAAGGTTTTGTATGAAACTCCGGTTTTAGGGACACCTTTGGATCACAAAGTGAACTGACACTTTATTCATTATTTAACCGTAAAAAGGACCATATGAACTGCACACAGTAATTTTAATAGCTGTGGGTGTCATTACATGTTACAAACTGTAGTTATATACCACAAATCAAGAAAAAAAATCTCTAACATTTCTACAAGAACCATGTACAGCAGAGAAAACAAGTACTGAACAGGTCAACATTTTTCTCATTAAACATATTTCTGATGGAGCTGATGGAGCTGAAATTGCCTGTACCATGTGCTGAAAACACCCCCAGCACCATGATGCTCCCTCCTCCAAGCTTCACTGTTGGTTTGATGTTTTGGGGCTGATATGCAGTGCCATTTCTCCTGCAAACATGCTGTGTGTTGTTAGGGCTGGGATCATCACTAATTTCCAGAATTGATTCAATTCCGATTCTTGAGATTCTGAATCGATTCAGTTCCAGCTCAATTCAATCCAATCCCAATTCAATCAGGGAAATTACCATTTTAATCACTATTTTACATGCCAGGAAAAAAAAAAATCATTGAGACCTAATGCTGCATGTTGTAGCAGGAATACTCCAACTTTGTTAATACATAAATGACCACATAAGGAACTGACCCAAATCAGTTACAATAATGCAATAATGCTTTTTATTATTTAACTTATGATTTCATATAATGCCAACAAGTGCTTTTTTTAGTGCAAAGGGTGTGTAGTTTCATGTTAACAACCCAGAGTAAGTAAACAAATTCAATGCATGAAACATGTAGACATAATCTCACTGTATTTCAGTCCCTCCAGGAATTTGTTGGCTGTTTTTATGATTGTTGCAGGCTAAAAAGCCTGAATTTGAGGGAGCTTTTCCAAATAGTTGCACTAGAAGTTGTGACATTTTTAGAGTTTTTTTACACTGAAAGTTGTGTGAGGAAGTACAGATTTTAAAGTAGCTGCTTTTTCCATAGTTTACAGTGATGCTGTTCTATCAGAATCAGAATCAGAATCAGCTTTATTGGCCAAGTATGCACAACACATACAAGGAATTTGACTTTGGCTAAAAACGTGTAACTATGTAACACCACTTATCACAACGGCATAAAAACGAACTTCCCGCCGGCGCATGACGCAAAGAGGCCGCTCTAACCATTCAGGTGTTTTTTGGATAATCCAATTCAAAGCGTTCTTTCCAATCCCTTATAATGCAAAGGTTCCCCGCGCTGCGCTTGGACTATCTGATCACGTGATGGTCCACCTCATTCCCACTTACAGACAGAGACTGAAGCTCACTAAACCTGTTGTGAGCACTATGAAGAAATGGACCAGTGAAGCTGAGGAGAAGCTGGAAACGTGCATGGAAATAACTGACTGGGGCATGTTTAAAGGAGCCACCCATGATTTGGATGAGTACACGGACACTGTGAACTCATATATCCACTTTTGTGAGGAGAGCATTCTTCCATCGCGCACCAGGGTGAGGTACTCTAATGACAAGCCCTGGTTCACTGTTAAGCTCAGACAGATCAGGAAGGAGAAGGACGCAGCGCTGAAAAGTGGAGACAGGGACCGCTACAGAGAGGTTAAATATCGGTTTAACAGAGAGCTGAAGAGAGCTAAATCTGTGTATTCTGAGAGACTCCAGCAGCAGTTCACTGCTAACGACTCGGCTTCTGTGTGGAGAGGACTGAGGCAAATCACCAACTATCGGCCTCAGAGATTGTATTATATATTAAAAAAAAAAAACAAAAACAACAAAAAAAAACAAAAAAACTATGATGTACAAAGTTGTTAAAAATTTTGGAGTTAAGTTGGAAAACTACAGAGGAGAGTTAATGTTACGTCATTAAAAGCAGTAGAGTTAGGGTGATTGGGAGGATGAAGAAGGAGTGGCTTAGGCTGTTCCCCGTGGGTGTGGAACGGTCGATGGCTATATCGGGAGACAGAATTTTTCTTTTGATTTTGGGGGGTTTGCCACAAGTGTGGGAAGGGGAAATTTGTTTGTGTGTAGTTTGTAGGATGAATGTTCAACCACTCATGTTTTTGCTTCTCTGTATGAGCATGTTTACACTGCAAGGTAATCCCAAACTCTCTATTGATCATGGACCAAAGTGTTAATCTTAATTTAACTTCATGGAATTGCAGAGGTCTACAAAATTTAAAAAAACTTAAACAAGTTATGAATAAAATAAAGGACATGGGTTCAAGAATTGTGTTTTTACAAGAAACTCATCTGATAGAGGAGGATGTTAAAAGAATTAGGAGTAGATGGCAGGGAAGTGTATTCACCTCTTCATTTTCATCCCGAGCCAGGGGAGTTATGACTCTCATACATAAATCAGTTCCTTTTCAAGTGAAAAATGTAATTGGAGACAAATTTGGAAGATATGTAATCATTCAAGGTTCTTTGCTATTAGAAAATATAAATCTTGTGAACTTATATGGTCCCAATATAGATGATCAGAAGTTCTTTGCTAATTTATTTCTCATCTTATCATCACTTACAGGGCAACATATAATAGCAGGGGATTTTAATTGTACATTGAATCCAGGTGTGGATAGATCAACAGGACTGGATTGTACGCACATTGGATGTAGGATGACTATTAATCATTTTATGAAAGAATTGAGATTGTTAGATATATGGAGAGAAATGAAACCACAAGTTAAAGCCTATTCTTGTTATTCCAGTACCTACAAGACATTCTCACGTATTGATTATTTTTTGATTTCCACAGAATTAAGGTCCAAGATTCAAAACTGCTTTTATGATAACATCGTGATCTCTGATCATGCACCCTGTTGTCTAATATATGTAGATAAAAAATTGACAAAGGAATCAGGTAGATGGCAATTTCAGCATAAATGGCTTCAGGATGAGGAATTTGTCAAGTATATAGAAAAACAGATAGACGAGTTCTTTGACATCAATACTACACAAACATCAGCATGTGTAAAGTGGGAGGCTTTCAAAGCTTTTATTAGGGGGCATATTATTAGTTATACAGGATCAAAATCTAAGAAGACTCGAGAGGAGAGAGCTAAATTGGAACATAAAATAAAAAATCTTCAGGAAAAAGTGTATGCAGGAAGTGACCCAAGGTTGGAGAATGAATTACTGATTTTGAGAGCTGAATACGACAAAAAATCAGCGAATAGAGCTGCCTCGAGTCTTCTAAGATTGAAACAATCTTTTTATGAACAAGGTGAAAAATCAGGAAAATTATTAGCATGGCAGATTAAACAATTGGAAATTAAAACACCAATTACCAGTATTATAAGTAACGGACAGGTAGTTATAGATCCTTTAGAAATTAATAGAGCCTTTAGAGATTACTATGAAAAATTATATGATACCAAAAATGAACCTGATTTAACAAAACTAAATGGGTTTTTGAACGAACTATCTATACCGTGTATTCCAAATGAAAACAGGGAGATATTGGAGTCTAAAATTAGTCAAGAAGAAGTCGGGCTAGCCATTGATAATATGAAATCAGGAAAAAGTGCAGGACCAGATGGTCTTCCAGTTGACCTTTATAAAAAATTTAAGAATAAATTAATAAAACCTTTTTTGGAAATGGTTTTAGAAGCATTTCAAAATAATAATTTACCATCATACATAAATAATGCCTTAATTATACTGCTGCCAAAACCAGGTAAGCCCTCTAATAAATGTGAAAATATGAGACCAATAAGCCTATTAAACGCCGACCTTAAGATAATCTGTAAAATTTTAGCAAGACGAATACAAGAAATTTTACCAAATATTATTAATCGAGATCAGAATGGCTTTATAAAGGGTAGACAAGGCTTCCATAATGTAAGAAGACTATTTAATATTATCTATTTTAATAAAGAAGCACCGGATACAGCTCTCCTATCATTGGACGCCGAAAAGGCCTTTGATAGAGTTGAATGGCCCTTTCTTTTTGAAGTCCTACAAAGGTTTGGACTTGGAAATAATTTCATAAAATGGGTTCAAATAATATACAATAATGCTACAGCAGAAATCCTAACAAATAACAATATTTCAAAACCAATAAAAATCAATAGAGGATGTCGACAAGGCTGTCCACTTTCACCTTTACTGTTTACTATGGCAATTGAACCTTTAGCGATAGCGATACGTTTACATTCACAAATATATGGAATTAAAGTTGGACCAACAGAACATAAAATCTCCCTGTACGCCGATGATATAATTTTGTTTATGTCGAATCTAAAAAAATCAATTCCAACCTTGTTGAATTTAATAAAGAATTTTGGGGAAATATCAGGATATAAAATAAATAAAACTAAATCTTCAATATTAATGCTAAATGAGACCCAGAGAAATTACCCAGCCCCTGAGGTAAATCAATTCAATGTTGTAAATCAGTTTAAATATTTAGGAATCCAAATTATGCCTAAGCTAGAATCAGTCGCCAGTGTCAACTATGAAGCCTTAATGTCAGATATCAGTGAGTTAACTCAGAGATGGATGTCACTACCAATGTCGATGATCGGGAGAATCAATATACTTAAAAGTAATATTTTACCTAAAATACTTTATTTATTTCAATACATTCCCTTATCACCACCTTTAGATCTATTCTCAAGAATAAAAAAAAAGTTAGTGGAATTTATATGGAACAACAGGAGGGCTAGATTACGTTTGTCTTTATTATATTTACCATTTGATCGTGGAGGTCTGAAATGTCCAAATTTTATGTTGTATTATTGGTCGGCACAACTGAGGTCTATGACATATTATTTTTCATCAAATGATCTCCCTCACTGGACTGAAATGGAATCATACAATTTACCTTTACCTCTTCCCATATTCATATACTCAGATTCGGCAAAAAAATTACAAAAACAAGTTAAAAATCCATTTGTAAAGCATATGATCAAAATATGGTGTGAAGCTAAAAACTATTTAAAAGAACCACAGTTATTGTCACAATTTAGTCCAATATGGGGTAATCAATATTTTAAACCAGGGAGAGCGGACGCTGTATTTAAAGTATGGAATTTAAAAGGGATACAAAAGATTCAGGATTTATATTTGCCATGTGCAGACAACATAATGTCTTTTGAAGAGCTGAGGATCAAATTTAATCTCAATAGAACACATTTTTTTAAATATCTTCAACTTAGAAACTTTATTCGATCAAATCAAAATAAAGCTCTCACTCGACCTATTTATTCATCCTTGGAAAAAATGATGATGAAAGATAGTAAAAGAAAGGGTATTATTTCAGAGTTTTATAACTCATTGACACTATCTTCAAGTGAAAATTCACTGAAAAGATTAAACCACTGGAAAGAAGATCTGCAAATTGAAATTTCAGAGGAACAATGGGAATTGGCTTGTACAGAAGCTCAAACCAAATCAATAAATGCACGCCTTAAATTGATACATTTCAAATGGTTAATGCGGATGTATGTTACACCGGAGGAGTTAAATAGATATAACAAAAATATACCAGATACATGCACAAAATGCATGGAAAGTAAAGGAACCCTATTTCATTGTTTATGGGAATGTAGATTAATAAGAATGTTTTGGGAAGAGGTGAGGGTAACAATTGAAAAAATAATCTCAAAACAAATCATATTGAATCCTAAACTGGTTTTGTTGGGTCTGTACCCAGAAAAGCATAATTTCAATAAAAGTGAAAGAACATTCATAGACCTCAGTTTGCTTAATGCCAAAAAATGTATTGCACTATTATGGAAAAAGACTCATAGACCAGATGTGTCTCAGTGGTTAAGACAGATGTTAACAAACCTTCCATTAGAAAGAATAACATATATACTGAAATCAAAGGAAATTGTGTTTGAGAATATATGGAGACCTTTTATTGATTATGTAAAAAATTTAAACATAACTCTTGAAGAAGAAGGTGAATGATGTGTGTGGACCTTGTAAATTCCAAACTGGTGAACATAATGTGTATACTTATGTATTGGATTGTCTAGACTAAACAGAGGAGCATTGTTGAAGACTTGATTTTGTTGGTGGTTGTTGGTGTTTTTAGTGCATTTTTTTTTTTTTTGTAGTACTTTAGTGTTAGTGTTTGATTGTTTGTATCATGTTTGTTAAAAAAAAAAAAAAAAAGGTTCAATAAAGATATTGTGGAAAAAAAAACTATCGGCCTCAGGCTCCTAAAGGTCAGGATGACAAAGCCCTTTGTCAAAGACTGTCCCAACACTATGCCCATTTTGACACCTCGTCAGCTGTGTCCAACTCCCCCCCTCCCTCCAGCGCCACAGCCTCCACGGTCCCTACTTCATCAAAGGCGGCCCCCCCTCCTCCCCCCCTGCCCTTGTCATCAGTGAGCAGGACGTGCTCAAACAGTTCTCCAGACTGAACCCGCACAAGGCCCCCGGTCCAGACGGCGTGTCTCCCTCCACCCTGAGACACTGTGCGAAACAGCTGGCTCCTGTCTTCACAGACATTTTTAACACCTCCCTTAAGCTATGCCACATGCCGACCTGCCTCAAATCTTCCACCATCATCCCTGTCCCCAAGAAGCCACGGATCACTGGACTTAACGACTACAGACCTGTAGCGCTCACCTCTGTAGTCATGAAGTCCTTTGAGCGCCTGGTCCTGCCCCACCTCAAGTCCATCACCACTCCCCTCCTGGACCCGCTGCAGTTTGCCTACCGAGCCAACAGGTCTGTAGACGACGCAGTCAACCTGGCCCTCCACTCCATCCTGCAGCACCTGGACTCCCCGGGAACCTACGCCAGGATCCTGTTTGTGGACTTCAGCTCCGCATTCAACACCATCCGCCCCGCTCTGCTCCGGGACAAGCTGTCCCTGCTCAACGTGCCTGACTCCCTCTGCAGGTGGATCACCGACTTCCTGACGGACCGGAGGCAGCATGTGCGGCTGGGAAAGACTGTCTCAGACTCTGTTAGCATCAGCACCGGATCACCCCAGGGCTGTGTACTTTCCCCCCTACTCTTCTCCCTTTATACCAACTCCTGCACCTCCAGCCACCAGTCTGTCAAGCTGATCAAGTTTGCGGACGACACCACCCTCATCGGGCTCATCTCCAACGGCGACAAGTCCGCCTACAGGAGAGAGGTGGCCCAGCTGGCGTCCTGGTGCAACAACAACAACCTGCAGCTGAATGCTCTGAAGACAGTGGAGATGATTGTGGACTTCAGGAAAGTCACAACCCCTCTGCCCCCCCTCACCCTCACAGGCTCTCCCATCACCACTGCTGATTCCTTCCGCTTCCTAGGCACCACCATCACCAGGGACCTCAAGTGGGAGCCAACCATCAGCTCCCTCATCAAAAAGGCCCAGCAGAGGATGTTCTTCCTGCGGCAGCTGAGGAAGCTCAAGCTACCCACCAAGATGTTAGTGCAGTTCTACACAGCCATCAACGAGTCCATCCTCACCACCTCCATAACCGTGTGGTACGCAGGAGCCACTGCCAGGGACAGACTAAGGCTGTAGCGCGTCGTGCGCACTGCTGAGAAAGTGATCGGCTGCAAGCTCCCATCTCTCCAGGATCTGTACATCTCCAGGACCCGGAGGCGTGCTGGCCGGATCATAGCCGATCCTTCACACCCCGGTCACGTACTGTTTGCCCCTCTCCCCTCAGGTAGAAGACTTCGGTCCATTCAGACTAAAACCTCCCGTCACATGAACAGCTTCTTCCCCTCTGCCATCAGACTGCTGAACACTAAGTGACTTATTGACTCTCGTGCACCATGTACAGCAGCTCAACCAGACTCATGTCAATCATCACTGTTTTCTTCTTGCATTACCAACTGCACTATATGGTTCTCCATTATCTGCTGCTCACTAATATATTTAAACTGCTGACTAGTATTACTCATTCTTATTCTACACTTTATTGCATGTATAGTTTATTTCTTTTATTTTATCATGTTTAATGTTGCAGCATTGCACCGAGACAAATTCCTAGTTTGTGTACTACATGAACAATGGCAATAAATCTGATTCCGATTCTGAAAAAAAAAGGGCACATTACCTAAAGTGAATTGTGATTATGATGGTTCAAGACGGGTTTTGCGCTGACCAAACCTGTGTGTGTGAGCCAAAATGCACCCAATAGTAATTCTGCTTGGGAATTAGGAAGACATCAGTCACAGTTGATACCCAGTTAGTTATGTTAGAAAGAACAAATGGTGAAGAATGGACTGAAAAATCAGCTGAATGGTCATCCGCGCACTTTTCAGACAGACTTTCCGCTGTGCGCCAGTGTTTTTGTTATTTTCTGTCAGCACATTGGCTGTTTTTTACGCCTTGCGTAACACCATCATATTACCAGTAGATAATGCATTCTCTATGTTCTCGGAGGAGGTGCCTCATCTCAAAGAGGTGTGAATGGAATAAAAAAAAAGCTGGTGCATGATCATCATAATTAAAATGACAGGGGATTATGATTGTTACAAGATCCCAGCGAATGCTGTTTCCTGAGCTCTGGAGCTGCGCGATGTCAAAACACCCCACTGAAATATCATTAAACAATGCGCTTCTGACGATGGGCCTCCTTTTTCCTGATCAAAAGTGGATTCTCATGGAATGCACAATAATAGTAATGCGCATTAGACTGCACGCTGTGACACCTCTGAGCGCATAGCGGACGCACTGTCTAGTGGTAATTTGATGGTGTGATGCAAGGCATAAAAAACAGACAATGCACTGACAGAAAATGACAAAAATACCATGGCAAAGTCTGTCTGAAAAGTGCGCGGATGACCATGAAAATAGGGCCCTTGATCATTTCAGTTTAGTTCTAATGAGCAAAAATGGCTCGCTTTACTGCAGCCTTTATTAATTCTGCCATTTTCATGGATGAATTATTAATTTACGACACAAATGTTAAAACGATATTTTACTTACCCCCAGCAGCTGCAACAGTCTCCCTCTCTCATCTGTTGTCCACTCTCCGTGTTTTCCGTTTGAAAATTGTTTATCAATCATCAACTTTTATGTTTCAACACAGCGCTGCATGTAGTACAAAACAGTTTATCCCCACTTTATGAAAAATATTCGGGAACTGTTGAGCACAGTCTTTCGCCGTGACTTTTGTTGATAAATTAACGTTGGCAAGTCTGCTCTGTGGCTGCCTGACAGATGAAAATATGGAAGTAATGTGAGCATGCGGTGCATGGAACTCAGCCAGCTGCTTGCATTTTGTGTTTCACAGACTGTAAAATTGTGATATTAAAAGATCAATCCACGGATTTCATGGATCGATATCGGCTCAGTCAAACGTGGATTAATTCAAATTGTTGGATCGAGCTTTTGAACTCACCCCTATTGTTGTGGCATCTAAAAAGTAAAATTTTGGTCTCATATGACCAGACTATATTCTCCCAGTATTTTACTGGCTTGCCCAAATGCTGTGCAGCAAACTTTAAACGATCTTCAACATGCTTTTTTTCAGCAATGGAGTCTTTTGAGGTGAGCGGGCAGGGGAGCAGCCCATGTCAGCTGAGTGCATTACTTATTGTTTTCGTTGAAACAGCAGTACCTGCTAACTCCAGGTCTTGCTGGAGTTCTCCACGAGTGGTCTTTGGCTCTTGGATAACTCTTCTGATAATTCTTTTGACTCCTCTGTCAGAAATCTTGCGAGAAGCTCCTGGTCGTGGCCGGTTTCTGGTGAAATGATGTTCTTTCGACTTCGGAAGGATGGCTCTAACAGTACTCACTGGAACATTCAGCAGTTTAAAAATGCACCTGTAACCAATGCCATCATTATGTTTTGCACCAATAAGGTTGTGAAGGTCTAGAGAGAGCTCTTTTCTTCTACCCATCATGAGTTCTTTGTGGCGTGACAATCTGATATTCACAGACCTTTTTAAAGACTATCAGTCATGACTTAACCAGCTGACATTAATTTGCATTGGTGGGGGATGGGATGGCTTCCTAAATAAATTCTGATGGATTTCAGCTGGTTTCTTGGCTTTCTACAGCTTTTTGCACCTCTTTTTCTCTTTTTCTTTATGTGTTCAATACTTATTCCCTGTGTCATTCCCAGTGTTGGGCAAGTTACTAAAAAAATAGTAACTAATTACAGTTACTAGCTGCTTCTTTTCAAAACTACTTACTTACTTAATGAGTTACTTTACTGATAACTGCATGATTAAAGTAATTAGTTACTTGGAAAAGTAACTTTCACATTACTTTTAAATGCATACTTAAATCATCTTGCACACATAGTAAGATAATTTAATCAATAGATTACATTACAGGCTTATTAATGTGAGGCTGAAAACATACTGTTTCAGACAGAAGTTTTAGAACATGTTCAGTCTGCTTTATCCTGCCTTGAGAGCTCTTATTGTGGGGAAAAATCTGAAGAAAGTCAATGAGATATTGCCAGTAATTTCCTCATTTTGGAGTGAGAAAGAGGGAAAAAGAGTGAGACTCACTCAAAGAGTGAGAGTTGACAGCACTGCATAAAGCTGTCCATGTTATCTTACCTTTATGTTATGGATTAATTCAATGGGCAGGGATCCAAAGAAGATGTCCATTATCCACAGTCCAAATGTCTGCTATGACAGAGACATGATCCAGTCCCTCAAATTCCTTTTAGAGATCAAAATCCATTTCTGAATAATCTTTATCCAGGTAGCAAGTAAATTTATTATAATTTCTGTGGATCACAGTCCAGGGTCTGGGTCACAAACTGTCCAGATCCATACCTGTGCTTGAAATCCAGCCGTGGGTGTGAAGACAAGAGTATTTTCACTTTACATCCAGCCATAGCTGTTCAGATAGTGTAGATCCATTAACACGGTGTTGTTAGCATAGCATAGCACTGGCTTTGTCGGAGCTCTGTTGCTGTTTTCAGGTGCTTCTGAAGACTGCAGTAGGTCTCAACCGGCACTTAGCTTGACCTGTGGCGCAGGTGTAGTGTGGCCGACTACTGATCGGAGGGTCAGGGTTTCGATTCCTGCCCTGTCTGCAGTCTGCACGTTGAACCCCCAGTTGCGCCTGGTGGGTCTGGCCAGCTTCTGTGCATGGCAGCTCTGCCACCATCATTGTGTGAATGTGTGTGTGAATGGGTGGATAGCAGAATCTATAAAGTGCTTTGGTCATCTTGAGATCAGAAAAAAGCACTATATAAGTGAACGCCATTTAACTGTGACAGCGGAAAAATAATCTGTTTCCGCAAAAAAACAAAGTAGCTTCATCTTTTCCTCCGCTCAGTAGTGAAGACTCAGGCTCTGTGCAACAGGTCACATTGACTGACGACTGCGTCAGCTACGATAAGGTGAGTTTGTATTTATTTGCGCTAAAAATATCTATCCATATTAATAAAATGAGTAACGAGTAATGCATCGATCACATTTCAGTAACTGTAATGCATTGCTGAATTTTTAAACAGTTATTTCATTACACAACATGTTACTGCAAAAGTAGTGGCGTTACACTAATATGTTACTCCCAACACTGGTCATTCCACTTTATTCAATATAACTTGTTTTGTGACCGCAGTTGCCTTGATTTCTTTTTTTTGTATGGATTACTTGGGTTGTTACGGATATGTGGTGAAAATCTCAGGTCAATGGCTTCATCAGAAATATGTTTAATAGGAAAAATGTTGATGTGTTCAATAGTTATTTTCCCTACTGTAGGTTTTGACAATGAAAAGGCATTGAGTCGGGTCAGTTGTATGGCAATTAAATTAAAAACACAAATAACAACAGTAGCAACTCAGGGAATTTACTTTAACGGATAAACTCCATGATGATGTATGAAATTGTTGTAGTATGTAAGATAAATTTATTTTATTTGCCATAAACAGTCAATGTCTTTCTGTTAAAAAGTATTGAAGTTTTAACAGGCTTTAGCAGAGACCCAGTAGTAAGTCTCATGGCCTTCCATCCATGTGTGCATGTGAGCATTGTGGGTAAGTATCCTTCTGCCTCACTTCCCAGAAACACCCAGAGCTGCAGGTTTGGACCATCCGACTCTGGCCAATAAAACTCCCGGGAGGTAGAGATGCCTGAATGTGTTGCCTAGCAATGGAAGTAGCAGGATGGGGGTGTATGCATGCACACGTCTGTGTGTGTGTGTGTGTGTGTGTGTGTGTGTGTGTGTGTGTGTGTGTGAAAGAGAGAGAGAGAGAGAGAGAGGGGAGCTTGCAGTGAAACATGAGGAGGCAGTAGTCAGTGCAGCTGGCTGGATCTGGCAAAGGCACACTGCCATGCCATCGGCCAATTACCAAGCACGCTGGCAGAGCAAGGAGGCAGTTGCCTAGCGACGGCAACCGTAGCGCTGTACAGGGCAATAGGTGGAAGTGAGAAGCAGGGGGTGGGGGGTTCTGGTGGTACTAGCAGTGGTAGTGGTGCATGAGTAGGGGGAAGGGAGGGGGGGCACTAAGAGGCCAGAGCCCTCAGCAGTACATAACCACTCAGCTACCGACTCCTCCAACGATACACTGCCCCCGTTGCCTAGCAACAGACCCCCCTCCTGCCTTCTCCCTCAAGATACCCTCGTACAAACAGGCTAGTAGAGCAGGTACGCACACACACACGCACACACTCTCTCTCTCTCTCTCTCTCTCTCTCTCTCTCATGCATGCTGGACTGGAAAGGCTACTTCCAAAACACCACATTTCATTCAGTCTGACTGACTGTTTTTACTGACAATCAGAAACCCAATCTGTGGGATTAGCCTGAACCCAGCAGCATAATCTGATTAAATTCTGTTACTTCTGGATTACTTTGCTTGTAAAACGTATAATGTAGATTATGAAGGTAAGTGGATTAGTGGTTATAATTTCCATAATGAGGATGGTACAGTGTTGTTTTAAGAGAAGACACTATAGTTTGTGTAGTGTTTGAAAATTAACAAAGTGTAGTCTATCAAAATATACACTAAACTATATACTTTCCCAGAACAGAAATCTAAACAGTCCACAGAGACACACACTCATGCCTCACAGCCATATCTCTGTTGCAATGCCATATAGTAGGGAAAACCCCTGGTTGACTTTCTGTTTCAATTCTGATGGGAAACCATAACCTGTTTTCAGACCTCACAATCTTCAAGGTCAAATGCAAGGTCAAGGTCACTGTGTTAAGATGTGGACTGGGCCTCATGTCCTCACCCTGAGTTATTACTTTATTCCTTGTTTCCAAGACATGGCCCCAGCCCACGTCTTCACCTTGAGTTTGTATTTTGGGTTTTGCTGTATTTATTATTGTTCATTGTTATGTCTCCTCTTGTGTTCCATAGGCTTTGTCCCTGCTCAGTCCTTAGTTGTTTATTATTAGTATTATTATCATGGCTTCTGTGTTTTGTATCATTGGTCGTCTTTATTATTATTCAGTCTTGTTTATTAGTATTAATATTATTATCATAGTCATGTTTATGTTTGCTTTTGGTTATTCCTGTCATGATCTCCGGCTTTGGTTTGGCTTTACTTTGACAGCATCTTCAGTTTCCTTTTCTGCTCATCCTGATTTTGCCCTGTTCTGTTTTTTC
Organism: Pholidichthys leucotaenia; assembly: GCA_020510985.1. Classification (NCBI taxonomy): domain Eukaryota; kingdom Metazoa; phylum Chordata; class Actinopteri; order Cichliformes; family Pholidichthyidae; genus Pholidichthys; species Pholidichthys leucotaenia. Next base: position 30,436,175 of record CM035845.1, on the reverse strand, counting down.
TTCACACCTGTTTGTAATCTCTGTTCATCAGTCTAGTTTATTTAAGGGACGCGTCCTCGTCAGTTTTCGACGTAAGCCCACATTTCTGTCAGCCTTTTCAGTTTATTCTTGTCCTGTCTACCCATCTGTTTTTTTGGTATAATAGTTATGATTTTGTGAGCTGAGGGTCGCGCTCAGCCCTCAAATAAATATCACAAACCAGAGTCTGGCGTTTGGGTCCGTTCTTCAACACACACACACACACACACACACACACACACACACTCTCTCTCTCTCTCTCTCTCTCTCTCTCTCTCTCTCGACAGTAGGGCGCCGTCAGTAAAGCAGTAAAGACCCAGCAGACTTTTGGTTTGCCTCGTTATGGCCGGTTGCGTGCTGCTGACCGATGAATGATTTGACACCATGATCCACCTGTGGCACCTAGTAGCCGCAGCCCACAGCTCCTCCAACCCAGGGGAGGAGTACTCATTACGGACTTTGGGAATGTTTCCATGGGTACAGGAAATGCCCATCTACTGTGCACTGCAGTCCGTCTCTGCATCTGGGACCGCCGTGGATAGGCGGAAGGGGCATCGGCACCGCTCCTCCCGGCACTCCAGCACAGCTCCAGCTACGACAGCCATAACCTTCCACCAGATGATCTCTGCAGCCACTGGGAGGGAGTCATCTGGGGCATCAGCGGCAGCAGAGCGGGAGACAAGACAAATACCGTATTCTCATTTTTCTACATCCATTAATAAGAGGTCTCACCTTGTTCCCAACGGGAATGGGAGGGAGGATGTAGTAGCGGTCTTCAACCGCTGCCGAATTCACCCCACCTGTCTCTGCTGTATTCTCTGCTGCCGCTCCCATGTCCTCACCCTCATCTGCCTCTCCTCTCTTCCTCTTCCCCAAGCTCCACGTCTGATGATGTCACCCACACAGGGAGCTGCGGGACCTCATCCGGGATACTGGAGAGTGTTACACCCTTTGCCCACATCTGGATGGATGGGATAACGTGGCGTGGAGGGATGCAGCGTGGAGGCAGGCTCATTGAATTGTAGCAGCTAAGCCCCATCTGAGGGAGGATGTTCCTGCCTTCCTCAATGAGCTCCTGCTGTCCGATGAATATTCCTTCATGCCAGAGGAGAATTATCTGTTCCCAAGGCAGGTGAGCCTCCATCAGCTGTTCCTGCGGTTGGTGCCTCCCTGTCACCTGTTCCTGAGTTTGGTGTGCCTCAGTCATCAGTTCCCGAGGTCAGTGCGCTCCAGCCATCAGCGCTTGAGGTTAGTGCTCTCCAACCACCAGCGCCTGAAGTCAGCGCAACCCAATCATCGTCTGCCCAAGCGGCTGAGGCCACTGCTCCCGCAATTCTCCCAAAGCCTACTTCCCCAACAGCTGATCCTGAGGTCATCACCCCGGCAGCAGGAGACCAAGAGCTAAGGCAAGTACTTTTTCCGTTAATTTCTACAACTATTTTAGAAAAGATCTACCTTAATCCTGGTGGGGGGAGAACCCAAGTGCTGAGTCCACCAGCTCTCGGGTCCTCCCCACCAATCTTTGCTGCTAACGACTATGGTGTCACCTCATTGACCACCTGTTCTCCTCCCTCATCCGAGGTGGTCATGTCCAGGATGGGGCCGCAGAAGGTACATACTCCACTTCAGCCACCTATCATTTCAGAGATCGGTGGACTTCCACCTGTTGAATCAGAGAGCAGTGGACCTCCACCTGTCGTTCCAGAGGTTGGCAGACCTCCACCTGTCGAGTGAGGGTTCGGTCGACCTCCACTTGACGAGTCAGAGGTCGGTGGACCTCCACCTGTCATTCCAGAGGTCGGTGGGCCTCTCCCCATCGTTCCAGAGGTTGGTGGGCCTCCACCTGTCAAGTCAGAGGTCAGTGGACCGCCACCTGTTGTGCCAAAAGTTGGTGGATCGCCACCTGTCGTGTCAGAGGTCGGCGGACTCTACCTGTTGTGTCAAACATTGGTACAACAGGTGGCTCTGCGGCCATTGTTCCACCAGGCTCTGTGGTCCGGTGGCTCAAAGACAGTGGTAGGCCACCTGCATTTCAGTCTGGGGGTCCATGGACTGGGGTAGGCCTCCCGACCCCTTTTGTTCTACAGTCTGAGGACCTATGGACTTGGGTAGGCCCCCTGACCCACTGGTTTTTGCTGTCTGGTGGCCCATGGACTTGGGTAGACCACCCGACTCAGGTTGTTTTGGGTTTGGGGTCTTGGACTTTGTTTTGCCCTTAAACATGGTTATCACCGACAAATACAACTACAGATGGAGGATAATAGGTTAATAAATAACTGAATAAATAAATAAAGCTTCAGAGGACGTATCACAGAACAGAAGTAATTTTTACAGGTAATGGAAGGAACTACAAGGTGCCATTAAAGTCAAAGTTTTCAAAAGTTTCATAAAGTACTTTCAGACAAAAGAAATATGAAGTCCCCACTCGCCTAAATTGGTATGAAGCTTTTAAAAAGGAATGGTTTATTTTGACAATTGCATTACAATAGTGGGATCTCAGGCTCAGAGCAACAGATTATGACAAAACTGGCTATTACATCTACAAAGTGTATAATTACACAGTATATGTTTTAAGTGGAAGGTAATAAAAAGTCAGACTGAAAAAACATTATAAAACTTCTTCAATACAAACTAATATCTATCCCACAAAATATGAAACAGACAAGTACATCTTATGGAAACAACCGTTTATGTCTCCAGTTCTCCATTAACTGCAACCATTCAGTAACTTCACTGAAAAAAAAAAATATACATATACATGCAATCAGAATGCCACTTCCGCTTTGAAAATGTCTTAATTTCAAACCAATCTAATAAGCAGTTGCATATTTCTCCTCTGTAACCTGATAACTGGGTGTTTCCTGGGTCACTGTAATCCCATTACCTTGCAATCTGTTACTTGCAAACGCTCTTGCATGCACACAATCGCACTCGAGCAAGCACACTCTCCAGCCTCTCAGGTGCCAGTGTTGAAGTTAATTACATTCCCTCCATTAGCCGGGGCTGAGGCAGGGCATTCGGGTCTCGGAGGTCATTATGGAGGCGCTCGGAAAGCGCTTTATAGGCTCCTGCCCACTACCAGCACCCCAGGCTTGGAGATGAGTGAGGGGAGGAGAGGAAAGATGACAAATGGGGGAAATGATGGAGAGTTGATGTTAGGAAAAGGATTTAATCAAAACAGCCATATAAAAGAATGTGGCAAAAGAGCAGGGTGATAAAATATGAGCAGGAAAGATGGGGAGAGAGGGATCGTATAAGCACTGACAGAGGGAAATGAGAGGAAAATGATGAGAAACATAGAAAGAGCGAGACGGCAAGGCGCTGAGGAAAAGACAGAGAGAGTGAGAGAGACGGGGGAGGCAGAATAACCCAACAGTCCTCGTGTTTTACCCTTCCCAAAATCTAATTGTACCACTCCTTATCTCCCATAAGCCTATTCACAAAAAGCTCTACAGGGCACTGTCATTTCAACTCAGCCTGTCTAATTCCAGATTAAATCGTTGCCTTTTCTCCGTTGGTAATTTATGGAAATAACAACTAAGAAAAAGAGGATTTGAGTAATGACATCTTTAAACTTGTCAGGATAATGGCTCGGTGAATGGGGGAGCCCGTGGCACTGCTGTTTTTTTTTTGAAGAGGGTCGCTCCACTGTACCTCCCCCATTCCTGTCGTCTGTCTTCATCTACTCTTTGTTTCACTTCACATCGCTCTCTCCTCTTCTGCTGCCGTTTCTTTAGCTTTTATGTTTTCTTTTGTCATCTTACGTCAACATTTCCCCCCCCCCCTTCATCATTCTACCTACACGGCTGGAATAACAAGACAGGTGCTCCTTTTTTAGTGCTTTTATGTTAAAGTACCTTGTGTGACACTGAGAGGCTCAAGACAGGGGGAAGGGTTCCTCAAGGAACTCCTGCAGTAATGGCACTGCTGTAAAAGGTACCTGTGCTAGTAGTCGTATGGTGAAATCAGTGAAATTATATCAGAATATAGCAGTTAATGCTGAAATATGAGCTTCTGATGTCCATGTTTCTCTTGTAATGGATTACGGAGTTTGCTGAAAGTGGTTCATGATTTAAATATAAAGCACAATGTGAGGACGCCATGGATTTGAACTCATGGTTTCTTCTCATTAAAAAAAAAAATATGATAAAAGATAAAGAAGACTGTCTATCAGATGGCAGTTATCAAAGCAGGCTGCCGAACGAAACTATTTGTGAATCCACTGCTCTTGTGTAATCATCTAGATCATCACGTGTCATTATCCAGCATGTGTAGCGCAGTCTTAGAGCAGCTTGTGAAACAGTCATCAGTTACAATATGTGTCTTCATGGGGACATTTTTTTTTTATCTACGTGGACATGAGCACCAACTGTTACACAGTTTCTGAGTACTCACTAGAACACCACAAGATTTTATCTCATCCTAAAAACACTGGCACAAAGGTGAATGTGTCAGTTTGTGCTAACGGGAACAAACTCAACTGTAGGGCCTTCACGCTGATGGAACCCGACTAAAGAAGCAGAATGTGGTGACTGAACACTCAGTTTCTGTACGCTTGTAAGTTTTTTAAGCATCTGTAGTTTGGTCAGGGTGACAAACAGATCCCAGTGGGTTAAAATGCGGTGATGTCATTGTTTCACAGAGCTTTAATTTGATCTTGGTGGATAACAAGTCCCCTCTCTCCTCAAATCCCTCCACCTTATCGTGGTGGAGGGATTTGAGTCAGTCCCTCCGGGATTTCGCGGGATGTTTTTATGATTGTTGCGGCCCAAAAGGTGCAATGTTTTGAGAGGTTTTTGTTGCGCTAAAACTTGTGGGAAGAATTACAAATTTTAAAGCAGATGGTTTTTCCATCTTACGACAGTGATATTCTACATAACAATACAAGAAAAGCACAGGATTGTCAAACATTTCCTATTGCAGTGATCTGTAAACTGAGCAGAAACTTCTGCTATACAGAAAAACTCTTTTCAATTCAATTCAATTCAATTCAACTTTACTTATATAGCGCCATTTCACAACAACAGTCATCTCATAGCACTATCAACTGTAGGGGGGAACCCCCACAGTTGCAGAAAGACCCCAGCAATCAGGCGATCCCCTGTGAGCAAGCGCTTGGCGACGGTGGAGAGGAAAAACTCCCTTTTAACAGGAAGAAACCTCCAGCAGAACCAGGCTCAGGGAGGGGCAGTCATCTGCTGCGACTGGCTGAGGGGTGAGGGGATAGAGAAGAAGAAAAGAACAGACATGTAGAGAGCAAACAGCACGATGGGGGCTCAATCTATGGGAGAGAACAAACAAATGTTAATGACCAGCAAAAAAAAATATTTCATAGAGAGTGAGGAAAGGAGTGAGGCCCAGTGCATTACTGGAGGTCCCCCGGCTGACTAAACCTATAAGCAGCATAACTAAGGGAGGGTTCAGAAACACATGATCCCTCCCTAATTGTAGGCTATATCAAAAAGGTAGGTTTTAGCCCTATTCTTAAAAACAGAGATCGAGTCTGACTCCCGAATCCAGATTGGCAGCTGATTCCACAGGAGAGAAGCTTGATAACTGAAGGCTCTGCCTCCCATTGTACTTTTGGAGATTCTAGGTATTACAAGTAATCCTGCATTTTGGGAGCGTAGTGCTCTGTTAGGATGATACGGTAGTATCAGATCTTTTAAATAAAAAGGAGCCTGATTGTTTAGAGCTTTGTAAGTAAGAAGAAGGATTTTAAACTTAATTCTAAACTCTATGGGAAGCCAATGAAGGGAGGCCAGAACCGGAGAGATATGATCTCTCTTTCTAGTACCTGTTAAAACTCTTGCTGCAGCATTTTGGATCAGCTGAAGACTTTTTAAAGATGTTTTAGGACAGCCTGATAATAAAGAATTACAATAATCTAATCTCGAGCTAACATTTTGTGCAACAGCAAATACAGACTTTAACACAATATCCATTACAGCAGCTAAACTGCATCGAACGCATGTTAAAGAGTAGATATTTGGAAATTATTCGCAGCACCTTCATTTGAAAACTCCCTACGGTCTCCAACCACTCGGTAGCGAGCGGAGAGGAAAAAATAAATTATTTATTCTGTTAGTCTGTACTGTCTATTGGAGTCTGTGTTTTTCTGAAAAAAATTACAGACAATATTCTCTCTCTTTCCGTGCCTGTCTGTCTGCTGCACAGCTTCACACACACACACACACACACACACACACACACCTTTCATTTATGGGGGGAGGGGGTGGTGGTGTTTGTCCGTGTCCAGATCAGAGTCACAGCTTTAAAGCTCATTGACAAGATGTAGTAATGATTTTACCTCTAAAGATGGATGAAATGATCAAACACTGGCTGTAGTGGTAGACTTGCTGTTTGTTTGTGGTTTTATGGAGTCTCTCGTCACGTGTGCTCCTGCGATGGGGGGGGGGGGGCAGGCGGACATTTTTCAACACAGACCCAGCACTTCGTACACGCAGTCAGGGTGGAGACGTCCACCGGCAGGCTGGGAGAGATGGAGGAAGGGACGGTGTTGGAAACCTTACAGATGAGTGTTTTTTTTAAATCACACACTGTTTTTTGCTGAAGTGTTCCATTCACACTTACTGTAAAGACGCGGTGCAGCAATGCATTTGATTGGTTAGACTGAGCGTTTCAGTGCCACTCGGAGATAAATTTGATTGGTGAAACTGCCAGAAGTTGACGAGGATTGGCCAAAATTGCGGGAAAGTTGCGGTTATTGGACAAAGTTGCAAGGTCACGCATCAGTTGCGCTGATTGGCTGATTTCGCGTGAATTGACGCGATCGCAACATTGCGAAATCCTGGAGGGACTGTTTGAGTGCCCGAATGATCCCAGGAGCGATGTTATTGGGGGCAACTTGCCCCATGCAGGGTCTCCCAGGACAAACTGGTCCTGGGTGAAGGGCCAGACTAAGAGTGGTCCAGTGGATCTCCACAAAAAAACATTACGCCAAGGACCCAGTGTAGCCGAAGGAGGCACATGGGTCTGTCCTCCGGTGGGCTCACCACTTGCAGGAGGGGTCATGGGGAAATGGTGCTATGTGAACTGGGTGAAGTCTGGGCTACTCTGCTTGGACTGATGCCTCTGTGATCCGGACCTCGGATAAACGGTACAAGATGGATAGCTGGGATAACAAGTTGCCCTATGCTGGCACACATGCAACTTTAGCCTGTCCCGGGCAAAAGATGAACTACGTCGGTGCACAAAAGCAGAAGTCCTATCCCGCATAGGACTCTTGCAATCAAGGACAGTCGGTGACAAAATTCTGACAATTGCGATACTCTGCTACTGTTATAACCACAGTCTACTTGACAACCAACAGGACTGCAGAAGGATGACACACTGACCTACCTGACACCGGCTACACAGAAGAAAAATACCCAAGCAGATGGAAGCAGTGCACCCAAAACAAAATGCTACCTCCCAAATAAAACCTTGCTGAGCTGGCAGCAGAAGCCTTGTGTGCACGATGAGTCCTCCAGCTGTTATCATGATCACACCAAGACGGACACAGCATGTACAACCCCTGACAAAATTACCGCATCATCACTCTTGGAGGATGTTCACTCAATTGTTTCATGTAGTAAAAGACAAACTAGTCACAGACATGTCACAAACATATTTTTATTCAAAATGCCAGCCTTCTGGCTTTCAGAAACATTTTTAAAAAGAATGAAAGAAAATTGTTGTAGTACCCTGCAATTTTTTAATCCGATCAAGCAGGTGAAAAAAAAAAAAACTCTGAGGAAAATATTGTGGAATCGCCCTATAATTTGCAGTTCAAAACAAAGACCTGCATCAAACTGGCCCACCTTGGTGAGCTGCTGAACCAAGCTGATAAACATGAATCATGGCTCCAACACCAGAAATGTCCCCTGAAACAAAGGAGAGGATTATAATTTGCCCAAAACTATATAAATAAACCAAAGAGGTTTGGGGATTCTGTTCTGTGGAGCGACGAAACAAAACCAACTTTTCGGGCCTTTGGATCAGAGGCATTTTTCAGAACGCTGCCAGAAGCTGGCGTCTGGCTGTGCATCATGTTTGCAGTAGGTCATAACAGCAAAAGAGTGCTCTACTAAATACTAAAGACGTGTTTCATGATGGGTTGAATGATTTTGAGACTGCAGTAAGTCATTAAAAGTGGCATTTTGTGTTGAAATTGGAGAAACCACTTACAATATTAGTTGTGTTGAGCTATTTAAGTTGCTCTTGACTGATTTGTTTATTGCAAAAACCTGCTAGTTTGTACATTTTGCCAGTAAACCTAATTTGTATGGGGGTTGAATAATTTGATACAGGCACAGAACAGGCCACTTGGGAACTCAGACTAGGCCAACATTTCAGAAAGGTTAGATTCGCAATCAAGTGTCTCAAATCAGATTTGTTTACCCTAATTTGACACAGATTAGATTTTTTTAGGACTGTCTGACAGTAGAAGTCTGATCTAAAACCTTTTCTTTCAAATCGGATCTGAGCCAGCTCCATGTGTGACCCTAGATTCAATCGTTATCTGACATGTGGGCACGCAACACGACGTGAGAACAGTGAGATGCGCAGTTACGCAACTTCTTACCTCTGTGCATGTAAAGGGTGCTGATGTCATCACTTAGCTCAGTTGCTGGGATCAATGCTAGCAGTCACTGCTGAAGAGCTCTCTGTGCTGCCATCTGGCTTCCTTTTATAGACCAGACCTCATCACATACAGCCCACTGCTGGCAATCCGCCACGACAAAATCCCAGGGATATTGTAACCGAAAACCTATTTTCTCTGTTTACAGGGTACACATGGTTACACAGATATAGTTTGGTGTTGTCGATGATTAATTCAGGTAAAAAGAGTCAGGTAAGAGTCCCTTGTAACTATGAATAGGGAGCATCATGACGGGCAATCTGATGCGACCAAAAATATCAAAACTGAACAATACAGCTTGTCGTGTGAATGTAGCCAAAAAAGACCAACAGAACAGACAAGGGAAGTGCACCACACTCTTGGCACATTGTTGAGTATTTCTGTGTTGAGGGCTCAGTGATTGGGGTGCAATGAGAGATGGAAAAATCTCGGTTTAGAGAGCGCAAAAAGAAATCCCAAACTCAGCAAACAAAACGCAAGACAGCCGGCAATCCATTTTGCATCATTAATTGAGTTTTAAGAAAGAAATAATAAGCAGTGTGAAAGAAAGAGAAGCAGAGGGGTTAGCAGAGCAACAACTGGTGGGACGGACAGGTGGGAAAATGGCACGCTCGGCAAAAAGAGTCTGTCAAAGACCTTTTTGAAATATTAAAAAGGAATGTGCATAAGAATGAAAGTTAAAAACTGAGAGAAACAGCGTCTCTGGGTTCGTTTCAGTACATCTGGATTTCTGTCTCTTTTGTGTTTTTTTTCCAGCACTGGTATGGATTTTGTGCCTGGACGGCAGCAGCGTAGCACGGGCTCCCCACAGCTGGCCCTGCGGGTGCTCAAAGGGGCTGTAAGGAATCGATGATGGCATGTCTGTGCAGATTTGTTCCTCCGCAGTGGGTGTGATCACACATACAGCATGTCTTTATCATCTTTAATATGCCGACAGCTGACAACCTGATTTTTTTTTTTTTTTCCCTCCACGCTCGCAGCTCCTGAAATGCATCCAGAGCTGGAACGCAGGTCAAATCTAAAGCCTCTGTTGGACAGCTTTGGTTATCTGTTAGCAAAATAGTCAGTGGGGAGCAAGAAAACTTAATTTGAGTGGCTTTAACTTTATTTAGCTTGATGGACATTGTTTACCGTGCCTCCACCGGTTACGCAGCACCAGGGCAAAGCAGAAGATGTTAATATTCATCTCATTATACCACGAATACCACCCTCAGAGTGGGTAAGAGCACCTTATTTTCAACATGTTTCTCACCTTCCCCAACAAAGCTGGGGAGGAATCTCTCAAGTGCTCACGTTTGGCGTGATCTGTTCACTTAAGGTGCTGAGCCCTGAAATGTGCTAATTAATATCAGCTGACAGTGTCACGACAGTCTTTTTAAGAGAAAGACCACAGAATGTGCCTACTGACTAGGCTTGGGCAGTATCTACTATATGTTCAATGGGATTTAAAAAACAACAGTAAAACATGCTGTCTTAGGTTTAGGTAGCTGATGAGTCCATATTTTAGATTAATGAAACAAGACATTTCCTCAGACAGTGCAGACTTGTTAGCTAAATAATTAATTGAACCACTATAAGATTTTGTGTGACAAACTAAAATAATCTTTTAGCGTGTTTGTAGCTCCTGCTTTGCGTTTCAAGACAGGATGAGACAACATCTATATGATATGGAAAAAAAACCAACAACATAGTTAACAGACATACATCGGCAGCTTTAACAGGCACACTCGTTCAGCTGCTCATTAATGCAAATATCTAATCTAATCACAGCATCTCAGTGCATTCAAGCATGGAGGCATTTTCAAGACAAGCTGCTTAAGTTCAAACCAAGCATAAGAATGGGGGGAAAAAAAGGTGATTTTAGTGACTTTGAATGTGTTATGTTTGTTGGTGTCAATCAGAAACTGCTGATTACTGGGCTTTTCACACACAGCCATCTCCAGGTTTTACAGAGAATGGTCTGAAAAAGAGAAAATATCCAGTAGGCAGCAGTTCTCTGGGCCCAAATGCCCCGTTAATGCCAGAGGACAGAAGAGAATGACCAGACTGGCTCAAACTGACAGAAGGGCAACAGTGACTCCAATAACCACTCATTACAACTGAGGTATACAGACGAGCATCTCTGAAGGCACAACACATTGACCTTTGAAGCGAGTGGGCTACAGCAGCAGAAGACCTCACCTGGTGCCACTCCTGTTAGCTAAGAACAGGCTCATTAAAATCGGACAACAGAAGGTTGGAAAAATGTTGCCTGGTCTCAGTCTCGGTTTTGGCTGCAACATCCAGATGGTAGTGTTAGAATTTGGTTTAAACGACATGAAAGAATGAATGCATGCATGGAGCGTCAGGGAAGTGCAGCCAACAAATTTGCAGCAACTGTGATGTTAGCATATCAACATGGACCAGTCTATCTGAGAAATGTTTAAAGCACTTTGCTGAATCTACGTCATGAAGAATTAAGGCAGTTCTGAAGACAATAGGGATCCAATCCAGTAAAAGCAAGATGTACGTATTAAAGTAGGCAGAGAATGTTTGTAGCCTGATACGTCATAAATGTGATGTCTTGCATTCAAACAATAACATTTTGACAATTCTGGCTACTTTCAACCTGCCAAACCATCTATTATGGGAGAGTGAAACAGTCAATTCTACATTTGAATCATATTTAACTCTCTTGTATGCTCTTGGTTTAATAATGCTAGTTATTATAATTTAGGAGTATATTTTCCATTCATAGCTGGTTATTTTGCCCTTTTTTTCTGCTTATGTGTATGTCCTCCTTTGACGGCAGCACTAAACGTGATACAGGATTTAAAACAATCCTTGAGAAACACTGACCTAGACTTACAGAACACATAGAGGACAGGAGGGTCTGAAATAAAGTGGGGAAATGGCGGACTATCCAGGTCAATCCATCCATCACTGCACACTTACTCAGATGCAGGACAGCTCCCTGACAGAGGTCTGAGTGGTTCGGGATTGAGATGGAAGAGCGGGGGAGCTACAGCTTCTGAACCCTCCCCACTTCCTTCTCCAGAAGAACCTTGACAAGGAGGACCTGGCCTGGTTTGCCACAGAGAAACACTCACATAGAAACAGTGGGGAAAATAGCTTTTAACATAAAAAAAACCTGGCATGCAGAATTGTATCTCTGAGTATTTGTTATCACTGTCATCAAAATCACTTGTAGAAGAAGAATGGTAAGAGGCAAAACACAGCCGTTTATAAAGGCAAGAGCTTGTGTGGCATTTAGCATTACTCCTTCAGCTCCATCGTTGACAAAGACATACTGTCTACATCTCACTCAGAGTGCAGCGGTCGTTTAGCTTCTGGATTGAGCCTTTCCAACCTGTCACCGACAATGAGTGTCTGTCAGTTTTATTACCAGCAGGTTTGTCAAGAGGCGAAAAGAGATGTCCTTCCTCACAAGTGACCTTCTGGCATGATGTATGAAAATTCTACGGAATTTGTGTACAAGCACAGGCGAGAAAGTCAGAGTGTAAAACAACCTGAATGGCACAGGAAATCAGATCCAAATATAGGCCAAGATTATCCCTCACCTGTGTGCGTCCTCTGATGGGCCTTTAGGTGGGAGCTCTTGGTGTACACCTTCCGGCAGCCGTTGAATTGGCAGCGGTGGATTCTCTTCTTATTCTCTGGTAACTCACCAACCCCGACTACGCATGCGGCCCCCTCTTCTTCATCCTTCATCTGGCCAGGAAGTGCATGCCCTGCCACTAGCCGAGCAGCGCTGAGACCCACCTTCCTGGCTACTAGCTTCAGAGTGAGCGTCCCATCAGCTGAGGCAGTCAGTGTCTGGCTGGGTTTAACGAGGTGTCGGCCCAGTTCCGGTGACGACGGGGGCGTTAAGGAGGTCACGGCACTGAGCTGGGCCTGGTGAACCCCTTCCATCCCGTCTACATTTTCCAGCCCCTGCACTTTGGGTTTAAGGTCTCCTCTCATAACTTGAGAGGAGGGAAAGCTCTTTCTTGTGGGGCTGAGAATGACTGGAGGTGGGCTTGGCGGTTCAGGGAGGTGAGGCAGGCTGGGGAGCAGGGCGTCAGACAGCTCCTCCTCTCCATCCTCCTTCAGGTAAGCCGGAGTTAGGAGGCCGTCCAAATCCTGGTCGAAGAGCTCGGACAGACGCTTGGGCTCCGTCTGTAGATAACGTTCCAACTCTAGGCAGGTCTGCAAGACAGAAAGCGGGAGAAAGCACCCAGTTTTAGTTTAAAGTTCACACATTTGGTCATCTGAACAGCCTCACTCTCAAAACCCACTTGACAATTTCACCAGCCATCAGATCAGCCGATTTGCCTTTACATGCTGTGCAGAGAAAGTCGGCATGGTGCCAGCCTCTCACCCGGACTAGCAACTTAGCAGCTCTGCCAGCTGTCACACTCTCCCTCTCTCTCTCTCTCTCTCTCTCACACACACACACACATAGCCACCACAACAGCCAGGATTACCTGGCAACTCCACCAAGACGGCCGATTCAACGGTGATTGATTGCAACCATTGTAGCGCTTAAAAAAAGGCTGGAGGAATGCGAAGCAGGAGGAGAAGTCCTAAACTGTACAGAACTCCTAACAAACAACATTTTATAAAGCTCTGGAAAAAAAAAAAATGCATGTGTACCAGCTTCCACTGAGCCAAGATAGGAAGATTTATTCAGCTGTAGTTATGGTCTGCTTCATCCCGATTACTCCAAACACCTCTCCCCGCCGAGGGCAAATAAAAGGCTGCATCACTGATTTGTGTGAACTGGCATCCTGAGAAGTCTATTACTTTACAACAAGCTGGCAAGGTTCTGAGAGGGAAGGAGACGCTCCATGTCCAAGGATGAAGCTATTATGTTTGAATGGCCGGCGCCAGTTTGATCCCAGGGATCGTTGTGTTCTGCTTGTAGCTGCTAACCCATTTTGACAGCTGAGATGGAGGCTAGCAGCTCCACTGGGTGCCAGCTACTCGCCACTTCATTTATGTGTAAATAGACACTGACAGACAGAGTAGCTAGTTCCATTATCAGGAATAAGGTTGTAAAGACTGAACACATCAGAGACATTTACAATCTTGCAAGTCCACCCTCCACTCCCTCCCCGCTCCTTTTTTTTACCCCCTTGTTTGCACCTTCTAAAAATAAAACAGCAGGATAGGAGTGTGTTGCTGAGGGAGTGTGATTTCTTCTCTGAGTCATTTTCTTCCAGGAACTAAAACAGGTTTTGGAGCTGGTGTGTGTTTCTTGTGACTCTTTACATTACTTGCATACAGACATCAAATTAAAAAGCTGCTCTGGACCACATTCACAGGGAGAAGTGAAGATAATGCAGCGTGTCTCCTCCCTCCACTGCAGCTCGAAATCGGTTTTGTTTCTCCAATGATGTCCTAAGAAAACAAGCTATTTAATGCACTCTGACGTCTTTATTGTTCCTTTGATGGCTGTAACCAATGAGTTGTGAATTAAATGAATTATTTTTGCCTCTCTTGTGGTCATTAACAGCACTAATATATATGGAAGGCAGTATGGCAAAGTGATATAACACAAAAAGCCAAATACATTTTTATATATAAATGTGGCTTCTTCTGCACTTTTTGGTATTATTTCTTCAGTTATTTATTTTCCTATATAATTTTAAAATCTATTTAATGATGTGCAGTTGTTGTCATTATAACAAATATATAAAAAGCAATATTCCATGTAACTATGGTGGACTTTGAATGACAATCACATAATCCACATACAGACAAATAAATGTAGAAAGAACTATAACATAGAATTAAATTTCAAATAATTTATTGGCATCTGCAAAAAAAATCTTTTACAGATGATAAAAAAATGACAACAGTCAGTCAGGAGTGATGCTCTGCTGTGAAATTACGCATTTCCTGCGGTACGGGGGACTGATGTCATTACGTCGGGCAGCATCTCTCAAGCATGTCTACCTCCACGAAGCCACGCTGCGGCTCAGTGGTCCCTCAAACAATGCTGCATGTGGATGTTGGGTGCACGGCTTTTCGTGGTTAAGAACTGTTGGAGTCTATCAAATAATGTGACCAGCCATGGAAAAACCAGCAACAAGTCGGCCTGACGTGATTCCTAAAAAACACAGAAATACTTTTTCTTTGAAAAATTTGTGATTTTTTTTTTTTTTTTGCAAAATATGCTAGTTGAAAGCATGAAGAAGCTACTCGATGCTTCAAATAACAGTGTGGGAGATTTTAAAACTATAACCTCTGTATTTAAAATAGAGTGGTTTCAGAGGGAAATATCAGTGAGACCGCTTCCTAGTTTTGGGGGCGTGGATACCACAGCTGATTTACCTATCCGGTTTCTTTGGTTATTCCCACGTCCTTGTTATTCATTTCGGCCAATCAGCAGCATGTTCAGGTAGACGCACATGGCTACTTCAGCAGAGCTCCTTTTGACAAGCACTGTACGGGGGTTGGGCTCATGCCAAGTCATGCAAATGACCAGCTTTTGTTACCGTCCCCCACCTGGTTCCCCTGGAAGGTGACAATCCTTGGAAACTTTGAACCTGATTTTCTCAGGGGAGTAGTATGAGAGGTGCTAACATTTAAATGGCCACATCTTCTTCAAATCTTTTCTGATTTCCATGTATTAGACATCATTTCAGTGCTTCAGACCGGTGGCCTTGACGTCCCACTTGATGAAGACCCTGGAGAGACTGCTCCTTGCTCATCTCCGCCCCCTGGTGGAACCAGCGATGGATCCACTCCAGTTCGCCTACCAGCATGGCATTGGGGTGGAGGATGCGGTGATCTTCCTCCTTCACCGTTCTCTGTCCCACCTGGAGAAGCCCGGGAATATGGTGAGGATCATGTTCTTTGACTTCTCCAGTGCTTTCAACACCATCCAACCGATGATCCTGAAGGACAAGCTGCTGCGCGCAGGGGTGGACCAGCACCTGTCATCATGGATCCTGGACTACCTCACGAACCGGCCTCAGTTTGTGAGAACCCGGGACTGTGTTTCCGACACGATCATCAGTAGCACGGGGGCCCCCCAGGGAACGGTGCTGGCTCCCTTCTTGTTCACTCTTTATACTGCGGACTTCTCACACAACACAACACATTGCCATCTACAGAAGTTCTCTGATGACTCTGCGATCGTTGGTCTCATCTCCAGCGGAGATGAAGCTGAGTACAGAGGGCTTATCCAGGACTTTGTGGACTGGTGCCATCGGAACTGCCTCCAGATCAACGCGAGGAAAACTAAGGAGCTGGTGGTGGACTGCCGCAGGCATGGGCAGCCCCTCACAGCACCAGTAAATATACAGGGAACAGACATCGAGATGGTGACATCCTACAAGTACCTGGGTATTCATCTGAACAATAAACTAGACTGGTCACACAATACTGACGCACTCTACAAGAAGGGACAGCGCAGGCTGTTCCTGCTGAGGAGACTCAGGTCTTTTGGTGTACAAGGGGCGCTGCTGAAGTCATTCTATGACACGGTGGTGGCATCAGCCATCACTTTTGGAGTGGTCTGCTGGGGCAGTGGCATTACTGCAGCCGATAGGAAGAGACTGAACAAACTGATTAAGAAAGCTAGCTCTGTCCTGGGGCAACGCCTTGATCCGATGGAGGAGATAGGAGAGAGAAGGACTGTGGCTAAACTGTCATCTCTGCTGGAGTCCGAGTTCCACCCTATGCAGGACATACTGGATGCACTGAGGAGCTCATTTAGCAGCAGACTACATCATCCCAGGTGCACAACCGAGAGGTTTTGTAGGTCCTTCCTACCAACGGCTGTCAGACTGTACAACCTAAGCAGGGCTGCTCGCAGAGATAGCAAAAAGACGTAACAAACTAATAGTTTTTTTTTTTTTTTTTTTTTTTTTTTGAATGCAAAAGATGCAATAGACTTACACAATGGTCCTCTCCGGCATACAACTAGGAACATACCGGTCGCTATGGAGGGTGAGAATATGTATGGGCACATAATCATACCATGTAGGATAACTAAATAGACGGTTATGCTGTTTCATCCCACCTAGCAACAATGCTCTGCACTGTGTGTGTTTATATATTTACATATTTATTCCATCTAGCTACAATGCTCTGCACTGGGTGTGTTTATATTTATATATCTATATATTTATTCCATCTAGCTACAATGCTCCGCACTGTGTTTTTATATATCTACATATTATTCCATCTAGCTACAATGCTCCGCACTGTGTTTTTATGTATCTACATATTATTCCATCTAGCTACATTGCTCCGCACTGTGTGTGTTTATATACTTGCATATTTATTCCACCTAGCTGCAATGCTCCATACTGTGGGTGTTTATATATTTACATATTTATTCCATCTAGCTACAATGCTCTGCACTGTGTGTTCATATATTCATATATTTATTCCATCCAGCTACAATGCTCTGCACTGTGTGTCTGTGTGTGTGTGTGTATATATATATATTTTATAGTAATATGTACATATGTATATTAGCTGCTCTTGCTTGCTTGTTTTTTCTTGCCTTCTGATTGTTGCTCTGAGTGTTGCTATCCCTGTGCTGTTGCAATCCTGGAATTTCCCCGTTGTGGGACTAATAAAGGCTTATCTTATCTTATCTTATCTTATCATTGGAAAGCTTAGATTCCACACTTTTAGAATCTGTAAATTACCCAGAATACCCTTTAGGAGACTTGTTCCTGGCTTTTCCATGGCTGGTCACATATCTTCTACAACAGACAGGAATTACTGCACATCAGGAGAATATCCTATGTTCCCATAACGGCACCAACATCTCCGTGGATTGCTACACGAGTGGTGGTAGTGGTAGCGGAGTAGCCAGTCTAGCTACTTGGCTCGGCTAAAGAGGGCTACAAACAGACCACCACTGCTTAGCCTTTTTGTCACAAATGCCCAGTCCCTTGAAAATAAGATTGATGAACTTAAACTGGATATATCAACCCGGCCAACAATATGAGACAGCTCTGTGATAATCATCACTGAAAGCTGGCTACACCCCAGGATCGCAGATGCCGCGAGTGCTAGCAGGCTGCTAACTACACCAAAGTGACAGGACAGAATAATCTGAGAATCAAAGAGGGGAAGGAAACATCTTTCCTTGCCTTTAATTGAAGAGGCTAAGGTAGAACAGCCAGAAGACAGGTCGACTGAGTGCCGTATGCTAGCTGGTATGCTAGTCCCCTGGAGACATTCCAGCAAGGATAGTCAGGGGTTGAGGATGGTCTGGTGATGAAGATGATCTGGATGAGCTACTCAATGGAGGCTAACGAACACCTTATCCTGGCAATAAGCACAGAGGGAACCATACTTTCATTTAGTCCTTTTCACAATAATATTCAGCAGTCTGTGACAGATTATCTCTTCCTTGCCTCACAACTTTGAGTAAAAATATTCGTTAAAAACATCCATCCATCTCCTAACGCTTAATCCTTTTTGGGTCGCGGGGGGCTGGAATCTATCCCAGCATCTTTGGGTGAGAGGCAGGGTACACCCCAGATAGATCGCCAGTCCATTGCAGGACCAAAACAGAGAGACAGACAATCATTCACTCTCACATTCATACCTAAGGACAATTTAGAATCCCCAGTTGATGCCAGTTAACCTAACCTGCATGCCTTTGGCCTGTGGGAGGAAACTGGAGTACCTGGAGTAAACCCACGCAGACACGGGGAGAACATGCAAACTCCACACAGAGGGGTCACCGATGGTCTGGGGGTGGGATTGAACCCATGATGGTGAGGGGTGGAATCGATCCCGTGGCCTTCTTGCTGTGTTGACACAGTGGTAACCACTGCACCACTGTGCTGCCCCCATTAAAAGCAATCAAGGTTTAAAATATTCATGTTAAAAAATGTCCTAAGTAGCATAAATTAAAAATCCTTAGTGCGCAATCTCACATATCCCACACATCTGCCTATCAGTGGCCCCTAAAGAGAACTGTGATCAACAGAGAATAGATTGGAAAAAAAATAAGTCCCCCTCCCCGAAAACAGAATCCCTCATGTCAGTCAAACTTTCTGTATAAATAGGAAGTCAATCTGATCAGAAATGTAGACGCTAATGTGGTGACAACATAAAAGGCCCCCTCCCCAAAATACACGGAACCCCCTCATTATGTGTGTCTGAAAATTGAATGAGTCCCAGGCATAGCAGTGTCCTCCATAGGGCAATATACACAAATGATACAGGCCCCCACCTAATGAGGGGCCCTCCTAGTAGTGCTGTAACATTCATGAATGATTCATTCATATGTAAGGGTTTCTATGGGTCAACATACTGTACTGAATCACTTACGGATGAAGGAACCCCACTAGCTCATCCGACTCTCAGTTCAGTGAGTGGTAGGCAGCTGGAGCTTCAGTACAGCACTGAGTGATTTGGTGTTTGAATATGTCGAAGGGATCTTTTTATCAAATAAACCATAAGTGACTCAGTGAACTTCACTTCTAGTGAGCTGTGGATCCCATCACTACCCTCAAGCCATTTGACAAAATAGATAATGCAAAGTATCTGACATTTAATAATCTACTTCCTTAACAAACTAATTTTCTACACTACATCTGTCTTTCATGAGCCACCAGGGCATGCACTGCCACCTGGTGGCAGTGCATGCCCGTTGTTCACAGTGCAAGGGGGTGTATCCCCAACATCCCATGCTCATTAATGGTGGTACCAAAGACAAAGGTTACAAATATCCCAAAACAAATAGCTTTGACATACGCACAGCACTAACACATGTTAAACTGAGAGTCTAACTAAGGAAAACACACTTATTTTTTGATATTTATCATTTCCCATCAGCCCTTGTAGCTGTATTCACACAGAAAGCTACAATATTTTTGAAATAAATGAAAAGTAGCTGTCTGTACCAGCTAAGCTCCTCATATGTTTATTGTAGTGCTTTAAAACTAAATGTAAATCTAAGCAATACTAAACTGCAGTGACAGCAAAGTTTTATCAGGGAATGAGGGCAGAGTTTCAAGTACTTCCGGTGTAACAAGGCCACATCCCCCAGTGACTCCACTTCCCCCGATGGTCTTTTGCAGTTAGTTTCTCAGCTGTCTACATTTCACAGAAAATGAAGTTCACATTTCAAAAAACCCAGAGCAAAAATAGAGAAAAAAACAGGAGAAATTATGTTGTGGGCTCTGTGGATAATTAATGGGTTGATATATGAATATGATAATGATCACACGCATGATTTGCCTATCCTTTGAACCATCGACATGTAGTCCACAGCACCCTCACTGAAGCCTTTACCGTGCAGACTGGAGTGTGTCAGGGATGCCTACTATCCCCCTTCTTATTGTTATTAGTCATGGACTGGATCATGCGCAGAACTATAGCTGGCCATTGCAGAGGAATCTAATGGACACTCATGCGACACCTAGAGGACTTTGATTATGCAGATGATGTTGCCCTCTTGTCTCACCGCTTCTCAGATATGAAGAATAAAAACACAAAAATGAAAGAACACTCAGAAGAAACAGGACTGAAGATCAACACGCAGAAAACAAAGAGCCTGAGAATAAACCACATCATTATCAGCAGTTTCACTATGAACAATAAAGATATTGAAGATGTAATGGAATTTACCTACCTGGGCAGCACAGTCACCACCACTGGCGGAACAGATAAGGACATCAAAGCCTGTATTGGGAAAGCAACATCAGCTTTCATGATACTCCCACCCATCTGGCGCTCAACTGAGATCTCACTCAAGACCAAGATCCAAATATTTAACTCTAATGTTAAACGCATCCTGTCATATGCCTGTGAGACCTGGCATTACCTAAAGGCCTCCATCATGAATGTTCAAGTCTTTCTGAACAGATGCCTCTGCAACATGCTGGGTGTCAGATGGTTTGACAAAGTGAGCAACAAAGAGATCTGGACTAGAACAGCGCAAGAGCTAGTCGAACTTGAAAAAGAGCGAAGAAAATGGAGCTGGTTGGGCCACACCCTGAGAAAGCCATCAGAGAACCCCACTAGAAGAGCTTTGAGATGGTCGCCCCAAGGAAAAAGGAAAAGATGAAGGCCCATGAACAACTGGCGCCGCAGTCTGAAGAAAGAAGTCCAAGAAGTGGGATTGACGTGGGGACAGCTGGAGAGGAAAGCACAGGACAGAAGAGGGTGGCAGTCTCTGGTGGACGACCTATGTTCCTTAAGAAACTCAAGGGTTTAAGTCAAGTAAGTCATATGAATAAATAAGCATGAAGGTAAGGAGATTTTACTGTTTTTATAAATATTGTTGTGATTTTAAAATAGTGTTTTTTATAAATTATTATTTTAAGGAGCAGTAAGTCACACACAATATCAATATCAAATTAAAAATGTATACATACAAAAGTCAGTGTCCTCTTTTATAAAATCTTATATCTTAACATAAAAATATCAAAACCAAACAAAAAACTGTGTTGTTAAGGTTTATCAAGGAGATTATATGACTTTTAAATTGATTTAAAAGGTTTTTGAGTTAATTTAGGTGGGAAATTTTCTTTTTTGTGTGTTCTTCATAATGTGTTTAGTCATTTTATATCTAGTATTCTGATCATTTATTTTATATTGTGCAAAACGTACTGTCTGCAAATCGATAAGATAAGATGAGATAAAGTAATGTTTTATTAGTCCTACAATGGGGAATTTCACATTATTACAGCAGTAAAGGGATAGTAGCACTCAGAGCAATAATAAATATAAAATGGGGTAAAAACAGTATTCACAGTTCAAGAAGATGAAAAGATAAGTAGAATGGTTACAGCACCACTCAGCAGTAAAATTAAGTTATTCAGCAATAAATGGATTATATTAACAGTATCTACATATTGAATGAGTACAGCGCTGTTGCCACCTTTAATAATAATAATGATAAAAATGACTGTTATTGTACTGGAACATTGTGTTGGAAGGGAATGATCTCTACTGTGCAAAGTAGTACAGTGTTCTGTGGGGTCTTTGTGAGCAGCACAGATTGTAGAGTCTGACAGTAGCAAGCAAGCAAACAAACAAACGTGTGTGTATGGGGGGTATCGGGAGGACAGACGAACCGACGAACGGACGGACGGACACGTCTTTGTTGCATGCTGTATAATAAATATCCATAAAACAGGCCAGTAAAGCCTGAGCTTCTGTGCTGGTGGTGGTAGCTGTCTTATGTTCCTTGGGGAATGTGCCTTTAAATGCCAGTTGATCATCACTGTAAGACAAAGGAGAGGTAAACAGATGGGGAAAAATATGTGCATATATCCTCACTGGAAATCTGCAAAACCATTTTCAAAATACTGGCATATCGGTTATCGGCAAAAATTCTACTAATGTGCAGCTCTACTTCTTGTGTAATACTGCATAATTTCCACAATTTAAAAACTAATAAAGGACTCCAACTTTTTATATAGCTGTGTTTAGCACATACTGTATAAGAAGTCATTCAAATACAGTGTTGATTTGTGATTTTAATTTTGCATTTTTGGCCTTCACAGTGGAACAAAGGTGTCGAAAAACAAACAAAAAAATCTGCTTTGCTCACAACATGGTCAACCTGCCCTGACATTCCCCTCCATAATTTTATCCTTTACCATCACCATTCTCCTTCTGCCCCAATACTTAACACCCAAACTGAACCGTTTTCCCCCTCTTCCTTTCTCCCCTCACTGTCGTCTCCTCCTTGCCCAAGGTGAGGACTAATTATCCGCTAAAACCAGCCAGTTAAAAAGGTACTTTATTCGGTGAAATGCTGAGAACTGCAAACCAAGGTGAGTGCGGGTGTGTGCAAGGTAGTGATAGTTCAAGGGAGCGGAAAAGAGGATAGAAGCGGATAAGTGAGAGGGGGGCCCGAGTGGAAGGTGCAGGGGAGAAAGACGAAGAACACGGAGGGGGTGGAGGAGATGGAGGAGCGAGACAGAGTGAAGGAAGGTCTTGACTTCATTTTCTCTGGGTGTGTGTGGGGGGGTGGATGTGAATCCTTTTTGGAAGTGTGACATCTGGCGTAACAGGATCCTGTCAGCGGGCAAGCCACGGGCCCCACACACACACACGGGCACACAGAAGAGAGTTCATGAATGCTGTTTGTAAGACTCTGACCCACAGATATGTGCCAGGAGGCCCCAGGTGTGCCTGAGACGGCCACACCGGCCTTACCACATGTCTGTCTGAATGAGCCTTTCTCCACCTTTTCTCCAATCACTCCATCAAGGTCCTTCCTTACATTCCCTCTCCCCCCCCAGGTGGTGACATTAACACTGTTTCAGAGAGAAGGTCATGGAGTTGATCAGCAGTTTCTCTATGTGCGTGTGTATACAATTATGTGGGTGTGTGCTGCATATGTGGCTGGATGTAATTATGCAAGTTTATTTGTGTGTGCACATAATTTAGCAAATGCACTCTGTGTGTGTGTGTGTGTGTGTTGTGTGTGTGCGTGCAAGAAATCAAGAGCCAAAGCACTGCACAATAGCCAAGATAAAGGAACTCATGGCTCGACTTGAATCCATTTGGACAAACGCCGATCTGGAAAGCCAACATCAATTGCCTCTGCACAAAGCCAGCGTCCATTTCCTGAAAGGCTTTTGGGGATGATTCCTTCTTAGGAGCCAAGATAAGCTGAGACAATCCAATGGCCGTGTTGGCAGCCCCAACACCTCCGCAAAATGGGGCAGAATCGCTTTGGGTGACCCGCTAGAATGCCTCAAACAAGATTCACATTGTTAGAAATTACAGAAATACATTAAAAGGTGTGGCAGTCTTCATCTAAAGCATACATGTCACACTTAAGGCTGCCGGGCCACATCCTGCCCATAGGAGAATTAAAAATAATGCACTCCTGATCAAAATCTTAAGATCGGGGTATAAATCACAAGTATTTGCATTTGGAGCTGGTGGATCATAACCAGGTTTTAAGCAGAGCTTCAAAATGCTCAAAGAAGAAACAGGAGCAAGAGATAAAAAATAGAGAGTAGGCAATTTACTGAAAACTGCATTTAAACTCAAGCAGGCTGTTCATCAGCTGATCAGAAGCTTAAAACCATAGCCCCCCCAAAACAGAACTGAAAGTGTCAAAGGACTCTGTAGTGAGTAGCCCCACCATTCTTGTTGATCACTTCAAAAATTTATCTAGGCATGTTTGATTCGAGTGTTTCCAGGAGGCTGGCGCGAATGTTGCTTGAGGTGGTGAAGATGGCATCACGAAGGGCATCTATGGTCTGGGACTGACATCCTTTTATGTGAACTTCCCTTGCCATCCATCCCCAAATGTTCCCAATGGGATTTAGATCAGGGGAACACCCAGGACGATCCAAAATAGCAATGTTACTCACCTGGAAGAAGTCCTTTGTCAGGCGGGTGTCGTCATATGCAGCGTTGTCCTGTTGAAAGACCCAGTCATTATCGCAGAGACAAGGGCTCTCAGTCAAGAGGGATGCCTGCTGCAATATCTCCGCATAGCCAGCTGTTGTTTGATGCCCTTGCACAGCCTGTATCACCATTGCACCCCAGATCATGATGGAGCCTCCTCCACTGTGCCGCGCAGAAAACATCTCCAGTGGGATCTCCTTGTCATGCCAGTAAACATTGGAAACCATCAGGAACATGCAGGTTTAATTTTTTTCTCATCAGAGAATAAAACTTTCTTCCACCTTTCAATGTCCCATGTTTGGGGCTCCCTTGCAAAGTCCAAACCGGCAAGTTTGTGGCGTGGGAGGAGATGTGACCTTTGAAGAAGTTCTTTTGTTCTTTAAACCCTGTTTTTGCAGTTGCTGTCTTGTGGTTATTAGGCTGCAGTCAGCATCAGTAAGGGCCCAAATTTGGGTCG
Organism: Pholidichthys leucotaenia; assembly: GCA_020510985.1. Lineage (NCBI taxonomy): Eukaryota > Metazoa > Chordata > Actinopteri > Cichliformes > Pholidichthyidae > Pholidichthys > Pholidichthys leucotaenia. The sequence continues at coordinate 30,411,711 of CM035845.1, read as the reverse complement.
ACAATCAGCCTGTGTCTTCACGGACAGCTATGTGTTACCCTGATCTAAATCCCAATGAGAACATTTGGGGATGGGTGGAAAGGGAATTTCACAAAAACGGTCGTCAGTTTTTAGACCCTGGATGCCCTTCGTGAAGCCATCTTCACCACATGAAGCCTCCTGGAAACACTCGCATCAAGCATGCCTAAACAAATTTTTGAAGTGATCAACAAGACTACTTTTTCACACTTTTAGTTCCGCTTTGGGGTTTTTTCGGCAATGGTCTTAAACTTTTGATCAGCTGATGAACAGTTTGACTTTAAATGCAGCTTGCAATACATTTTTTAACTCTATTTTTTATCTCTTGCTCATGTTTCTTCTTTTTGCATTTAGAGGGTTAGTTTAAAAATTAAATTGCCTTCTCTCTATTGTTTGTATTTTTGCAACACTTGTGCTTTTTTCTCCAATCTTAATATTTTCTTCAGGAGTGTATCTATTATCTACAGTATATTAGCTGCAAGCACACTGTGGATACTACAAGTCCCAGAATGCTCTGCGTCAGTCCTGCAGGTAAGCTATAACAGTTCACACTTACCAGTCCATGTGTATCTTCAGTAGATACACACAGGCTGTTGGAAAAATGACCAAAGAAAAAGCAGATTTGGAAAACAGGTTTTTATGAAAGCAGGAAGGAAGAATATGTTTTCTAATCCCTGGAAAAATTAAGAGTCTTATTTAAATGATGGTCTAAGTCTGATTTTACTTAATGTTGACTTGTTTGACCCTCGATTGGGGCTCATTTTTTGAGTTTTGACCTCCTCTTTTATTGAGAATGACACCCCTGTTCTCAGACATTGTTTACTGCAAGATGGGAGTCAAACTGTTACGTTTAAGTGTGTTAATACATCATGACAATGTGGCATGAAGTAAAACAGCTAATGTTGATGCAGTTGGATGTTTTTTTTGTTGTTTTTTCACTTTTCCCTTCCTGAATTTCTCTGACTAAAAAGAAGTAGTTTATGATAGTTAAAAAAAACAGTACTTGATGTAACTGGGCCATTCTTTGGCAGTGACAGAAAATCACAAGTAGCTAACTGTAATTAATGGGCAGTTCCTTAAATTTAATCTGCCTCTGTTGCCCCTCTCAGTCTACCCCAGCAGTCCACTCAAACCCACTATGAATCGACTTGCCGCTATTGTCTGAATAGGGTTAAGCACGCCAGATGACGTAGGCTGACTGACCCTGCAAGCGAAGTGGGTTGTTGTGCACCTCACCTCAGCATGGCGAACATCTGAATGGGAAACACGGATAAACACAGATTGAAGCAAGTGTCACCATTGCCACCTGACAGCACAGCGACACACAATAGAAATGAATCAGAGGGCTGTCTGTCATTATTCTGACAAATTGCATTAATTTCGAAGCTGCAGCAAACTGTGTGTGTCACAATTACACAAATATCGCAGTGGCTGAGGGTGACAGGTTTTTTTTATAAGAGCATTTTTTTCAGTCACTCCATCAGAGGCCGCAGCAGCTCTGACCATCCCCGGCTACTGTGGAGAAGACACCAGCATGTCCTGGTTCAGCGAGGGGCAATCTATGCACCCCCATTCACCACGCGTTAACCTATCCTCTGCTCCTCTTTTTTTCCATGACAGCCCCCTCCAAAATAAAACATACTCTGCTTTGTGTGGCACTAAAGGTCACACACAAACAAAAGTGAAACCTGCACACAAAAACACAGTGTCTCTTTTTGTAAATATTCAGTGGAGATATGAATAAAATGTTGGGTGCATTTTGCAGTCCTCTCCATTGTAACAGAGGAGAAAGAGCAGCAGCCATTGAACTATATAGATAGGTGTATTCCACCTGCGTTGCGTTTGATGTGGGGGTAACAAAATTAAGACTTGTAAAAATGCCAGTGACTCTCAATAGCAGCTGGTATCACACGCTTCTGGGCTGACCGGAACATTCGTGTGACATCAGCAATGTCATGACACGAAACTTGATATCTCGGAGAAATGCGTTATCTGCGAGAGATGAGACCCGTTGAAAGTCTGAAAAGGCTGTGGAGGGTTGTTGAAGTGTAAATTTTTGCTTACAGAACTCATGACTGCAGCTCGGCAATTGTAGTTTGAAAGCAGCTTAAGTGTGGCAACTCCCATATATTTCGATGTTAAACTTGTAATTTTATGTTCCAGAAATTTCATGTTTCCAGCCTTGCAGGAAACAGGTTTTGGACTTCAATGCTTAATTCCTCTTAACAATTTTACATTAGTGTAATTTTTATCTTTTTACTCAACAATATGTTTGAATATAATAACACAATCTCTGGCTATAAGGCAGAAAAAGAGAGATATCCTTCACTGAATTGATATACCATTACCAATTGTACAATTTGTTGGAAACATTCTAGTATTTTATTAGTATAAAACATTGCAAGTTAGCAGGGCAGACTGTAACTTCAACTAGCATTAGCATGCTATCTATGACGCCAAAAAGTTCTGACATTTTCATCCGATACTTTTCACTTTCAGGCTATGATAGTTTTGTTAAACTGTTTTGCTTTGTTAATGTTTTGTTCCATCAAGTCACAGTTGATACTGATTGAAGTTTTAAATTTAGCATGTAACTGATTCAGTGCTGCAGCTCTTGCACCTTACGCTCGTGTCCATTGTTTGTTTTTTGTTTTTTCCCACAGCCATTATGTGGCTGAAAGTAAGTGACAGAATAATGATTAAAACTGCCTTACTGTGAGTTAACTCAGTTGTTCCAGTCTCTTACAACAGCCAATTTCTTTTTGGACCACAGTTGATGAGCTGAACATGGCACTATGTGTTAATTACTGAGATGATTTTTTCAGCTGTGGCCATCATGAGCTGTCAAGCATGATTAAATTAATACATCGGAGTAGCTCAGCTGCATCTGGAGAAAGCAAAGAAAGCTTTTAAAGAAAAAAAAAACACCTTTAAATAAATCCACTTTATCTTTTGTGTAATACACTCCAGTAAAAACCTCTTTCAAACCTCAGAAATAATCCTTAAAAATGGATTCTCGTAGATTGTTTCCCCGCACATGCAGTAAAGTCAGCTCAAGCACAAATACTGACACCCAGTTTCATGCATGCAGAACACACCCCTGGCTGGCGAGGCTTAAAATACAGCAGGTGTGACAAATATTCGCTGATCACAAGACACACTGTTCACAAAGTCAAGCAGGCTGAAAGCTGTGAACCAGACCAGATTCACTCCCTTCCACTGCTCACTTCTTCAGCTTCTCCTCCTCTCCGTCTCAGCCTCTCCCCTTCTTCCACAGGGGCCCTCGGCCTGGCAGCAGCTGATCCTCTCCCTCCATCACCTCGTTTCGCATTTGGCCTGAGCCGAGCCTCCTGCCATCACTATCAAAGCACATGCTGCCTCCCAACTGTTAGCACCCCACTATGCTGCTAATAAAAAGCCTGGGTTATAAATATGAACAGAAGAGCATGCATAATGCCCTAAAGGAAGGCCCAAAACACCACTAAACAGATAAATGTAATGGGGTGGATACAGCTCATTAATTTCAGGATGATCGCGTTTAGTTTTTACAGATGCCTTGATAGAGACAAGGTGCTATGAATAATGTACAGAGCTGATACTTAACAGTGGTGAAGAGGGCAGGGGGGGCTGATGCAGTTCTATTGTTAAATGCGCTGAGATGCTGCCACATTTCAGAGATGGCCCATGACTCCCCACAGCGCCTTTTTTGCAGCATTGCATAAACGAAGGTTGTATGAACGTATTTTTTTCTTTGCTGAGAATTACAACTCACAGTTTAAGAACTTAGATATTATGACATAGCCAAAAAGTAAAAGTAATATACAGTACATTACAAATATATGTAACCATTGCTCAGTTTAAACATTCTGGAAAATATGCTACAATACTTAGAGAGCATGAACTAGGAATCAGTTTTACAGGAACTCATCTCATCGTGTGTCTCCACCACCCTTGTTGGGGAGTTTTTTTTAGGAACTCATATGGACTGAAAGAAGGTCCTACTCTGGAGTGGGTACTGCAGTTACTGCAGGAACGCCAGGCTAGCCGTGGGCTGCTTATGTTGCGTACCTGTGCAGCTATGCCATACAAGCAGTCCATTCCTCTACACAACCAATGAACAACAATGATGACAAGTTGGCCTAATGTACTCCGCCTTACACTCATTTCATGCATACTCATTTTTGTATGATTTCAATGTATTTTAAACAGTGCAACTTGTTCGTTTTTGTCCAGTGTGTCACTGTCGACTGTCAAATGATTATGTAACCAACTAAACATCAGGACATCAAATAACTAAACATCAGTTATTTCTGTTAGAAGTCCCGCCGGTCTCCTCTGACAGCCCCATGTGGGAAACTTCTGAGGTTCTGCCAGTAGCAAGCTAGCTTGCTCTTTTCAGGCCTCTGCCGTCTCCAGTTTTCAGGCTGCAGGCCTCTCATGGTTCTTTTCCAGCCTCTGCACTGCAATGAGGCCTAGCCTGGCCTGTGCTGCACCTGGAAAACAGGTGCCAGTCAAAAGGCGGCAGGCCCCTGTGCCACAGCATACCCGCTCTCAGAGGCTCTTCTAAAGGGTTCCTGTTCCACAATGCTCACTGGCCACTGCAAAGACGAGACAGCAAACCTTCAATCTGTGAAAGTCAACAGAAAATCACAGATGCCACTAAGAGAGTTATCATTAGCCTTTAGAATGGATTCTGCTAGCAGGGGGGAGGTGGAACAGGAGGTTGGTGATAGCCATTATCAGGAGGTATAGCCAAGCTTCAGTCTTCTTTCAGTTTAGGAACAAAGCTCTCATGTGACGTCCAGTGGTTGATGAATATTCTGAGTGCTCCTCTAAGCTAAGCTAATTGCATAGGGGCAGCACGGTGGTGCAGTGGTTAGCACTGTTGCCTTACAGCTAGAAGGTTCCTGGTTCGAATCCCCAGGTTGGCAGGGGTTGGAACCTTTCTGTGTGGAGTTTGCATGTTCTCCCTGTGCTGCGTGGGTTTACTCCGGGGGCTCCGGTTTCCTCCCACAATCCAAAGACATGCATGTTAGGTTAATTGGTTGTTCTAAATTGTCCCTAGATATCTGTTTCCTATAGGCCGTTAGAATAGAGGGTTAGTACTAGTGAAAGCGCTTTGAGTGGTCTTTGCGACTAGAAAAGCGCTATATAAGTGCAGGTTAGTTAGTTAGTTAGTTAGTTTCCAGTATAGATACGAGTCAAACATTAGATGTGTGCATACACTTGCAATTTTTGCTGCTTTCACCACAATACAGTGTTTGCACAGACTGTGTTTTTGATTGCCATTATTTTCCTGAAAAGTGGAAACAAACAAATGCTTATGTCTCCAATGTGACACACTGATTGCTTGTTTTGGCCATTTTCATCTATAGCAGGCGTTTGATTACTCAGTTTAAAAGTCCATAACATTCATGTCATGGGTGAATTAACACAGGCTTCCAAACAGTCTCTTTTCTTTCTTTTGTTGCCTCATATCCAAATGACAGTCTGTTTATTTCTTCTTGACATGCTTTTATTTAAATCCCACAGTGTCATTGGTCAGAGAAATAGGACGGCCGCAGCTTCTATTCACCGGGTGTGCATGTAATAAAACTGCGCTATCAGCTTTGATTAAAATCCAACTGAGAAATTAATCACAGTTTCATCCTTCAGGTAGCTAACAATCATATCAGACTGTCTCTCCCACCACAAACCAAATAACCACATTATTCTTTCTTCTCATTTCATTTTTATGATGTACTGCTTCACTTTACTGACTTTGTTTAGAGCCATCCTAGTGTGACAGAGATCATCCTGCGCAGTTCGCCCCACACGGGACACGAACCCGCGACCTCTCAGTCAACTACACAGTTCGAGCATGGGAGACACAGCACGATCGCGCTGAGCTAAAGGTCCGACCGGTAGCTCAGCGCTACCATCTGGGGCTCACAGCACCACTTTTAACTAACTGAGGTCATCAGCGCAGTTCGCCCTACACAGGACATGAACCCGCGACCTCACAGTTAACTGGTCAGAGACACGCACAGCACGATCGTGCTGAGCTAAAGGTCCGACCGATAGCTCAGCGCTACCGATACTGTATGAGGCTTTGGGAGGGAGGTTTACTAACGTTCTACGCCGAACAGCACTAGTTGGCATCCGTTACACTCTCCCCCTTAAACCTCACTCCCATGCCGGGTTCACGGCACCAGTGTGACAGAGATCATCCTGCGCAGTTCGCCCCACACGGGACACGAACCCGCGACCTCTCAGTCAACTACACAGTTCGAGCATGGGAGACACAGCACGATCGCGCTGAGCTAAAGGTCCGACCGATAGCTCAGCGCTACCGATACTGTATGAGGCTTTGGGAGGGAGGTTTACTAACGTTCTACGCCGAACAGCACTAGTTGGCATCCGTTACACTAGCTGTCGGTATTTGTAGTGCAGCAACGCACTTGGCACTTTTATCGAAGTAAAACTTTTAGCGGACACTTGATTCAGAGAGCAGTCTTTCACTTAAGTGTGCGCAATCACAAGTGTGTGTATGTGTGTGTGGTGTGTATGTTTTTTTCCCTGCCACAGTGTGTTACAGGGTCTGTGTCTCCCATTGATCTGGTGAGTCGGGCCAAGCCATCACTTTGAGGTGACAGCTAAATGACCAGTAGCCCGAGGCGTCGGCCATCTCCCCAAAAGCCTTTGTGTGTGTGTGTGTCTGTGTGTGTGTGTGTTTGCTAATCGATATGAAATGATACCATGCAGGAGCTCATCAGCAGTGGCCGTCAAAGCTGACAGAGACGGTAATCTATAGCTTCACTGAGCAATACTCACCCAACTCATCTCACCCGTGCTCACTTACACACACACTAACGAAATCTCATAAGCACGACCTCCCCGCTAAGCTCCCCTTCAGGGTTTTTGCTCACTAAAAATGCTGGCCCAGACTCCTTGGAGAGCAGCAAGGCGTCATCGTCAGATCCCAGTCGAGCGGGTAACCTGCCTACAGGGCTCGAAGGAGGGGAACTTGCGGGAGGGGGGGGGGATTTATGGTAAATGATGAAGCACCCGTGTGTCACTGTGTTATTCTCAATGGAGAGAGCAGCAGGGGGTGCTCCGTTTGGCCAGGAGGGATCTTAGAGCTCCCCATGCCCTGACAGGGCTTCGATGCAGGGAAAGGAAAGGGAGGCTCAAAGAAAAAGAGCTCATGGGGGGAGAGAGATGGCTAATTTAGAGAGAAAAAGGGACAAGGGAGATGGGGAAGAGATGAAGAGGAGTGCTGTGTGCCAAGAATCATATTGGAGACATTTAAGAGAAGGCTAAGGGGTGATGCATAAGCAAAAAAAAAAAAAAAAAAAAGGAAAGATATGAAGCTTGAAATGCCACAGACAGGAGACAGACATCCTCCTCCTCATTGACTAACAGCTCCATCTCTCCAGGCAGCTGAGCCTCACCTAGCTGCAGATAACACACTACACAAACAGCTTAATTACACACACGGCCTTATCAGACAACATTAGCCTCACAGCAATAATCAGAGCTGCCGTCGGCCCCGCCATCAAAACCTGGCAACGCAGCAGCTTGAGGTGGTTTTACTCGGTGTGGTCTTCAAGCTGATAACAGACACTGCCAGTTGTTAAATCACAATTTGCTGACAGAGTTTGAGGGAATAATGCACATTTGGTTGTTAACCTGATGACTCCTTTATACGCAGTCAATTTTTGTTTGGATGAGTGCGCTAACAGACACTTGAAACCATATTCAGGCAGCATATTCATTTCTCTTTGCTGGACTGAGATCCCTGCAGCACGCTGCCACTGGTATCACCAATTGTTTCTTTTGCAGCACAGCAGGAGAATAAGATATAGTTGTCTGATTTAAGGCAAGACATCCCCACATAAGCCCTTTGGTTACTGGAGGCCTGTGTGATGCATATATATATATATACGTGTTTGTGTGTTGTGATCTTCAAAGCACCTTTCATCTAGCAGGGAAACTGCAATGATGGAGCACTCAGAGCGTAAAAACCTGGTGACCTCTGCCTAATGGGGCAGAAAGACATTTCCCACTGCTTTCTCCTAAGCAGACACAATAGAAAGGCACACATCCACATCAACCCTGACACAAGGAACCTCCCCTTCTATTTCCTCAATAACAAAACAATATGGACGCTACATGGATGGTTGAGAGTGACCCACCAGCTTGCTGTTTATGCGTGCTGCTAATCTGCACGTTTTCACTTCCAAGTCTTCACCTTTAGATTTTTGGTCAACACCATGGACTACATTATAAAAAAGATGAACAGAGGCACACTGATGTCACTTATCCTCTTGGAGCAGTGTTTTGAGGAGTGATTGGGAGGCTAATGTTCACTAGCTAGGTTGCATTCAGAGTGCATCTATATACAGCGGGGAAAATAAGTACTGAACACGTCAACATTTTTCTCATTAAACATATTTGTGATGGAGCTATTGACCTGAGATTTTCACCAGATATCAGTCATCATCATCATCATAGCAGTCTGTTGTGGGCGACAATGACTGTTTCATTTAGGTCTGATCAGATTCCTCCACACAGCTCTGTCCTGAGCCTTCAGCTGCCAGGAACTCCTATGTCCAACTTCTTCAAGTTTCTTCTTACAGTGTCTTTAAATCTGAGCCTTGGTCTACCCTGATTGCGTTTGCCCTAACTGTGAGTCGAGTAACTGCCGAGGGAGACGCTGGTGGTCCATCCTCTCAACATGTCCGAGCCATCTCAGGTTCATCTGTATTAGCATGTCCTCCATTGATGGCTGACCAGCTCGTTTCAACACTTCTATGTTGGTTATCTTGTCTTTCCATGAGATGTTCATTATGGCTTGAAGGTGTCTCATCATGTACGCGTGGAGTTTCTTCACCTGCACTCTGTAGACAGTCCAAGTTTCAGCACCATACAATAGAGTAGCCAGTACTGTCGCTCTGTACACTTGGTATTTCACACGGATAGACACATGTCGATTGTTCCACAGTCTCTCCCTCAAGTTTCCAAACACAGTGCTCGCTCTTCCCATTCTGAGAGATAGTTCATCCTCCAGCCTAGCATTCTCTGAAACAGTACTCCCTAGATACTTTAAAGTCTTGCACTTGACTAGTGGCTCTGTACCAATGCTGATCTCTTCTGGTAGTGATGTTGATAACTGGAACTTTGGTGGTTGATAAAGGCACTCGTCTTCTTGATGTTGATTTGGAGGCTGAATTGGCTAGCTGCTCTTGCAGATTTCTCCTCTAAAGATTGCATATCTTCCACGCTGTGTGCAACTAGAGCACCGTCGTCGGCAAAGAGCATTTCTCTTACTACCTTTATCGATGTCTTACTCTTGGCTTTAAACTGTGCCACATTGAACAAGTCTGCTTCTTTCCTTGTTTGAATGTATATTCATTCTGAAGTGTCTTTGAAGGCCACCTCAAGCATGGCTGCCAGATATAGCGAGAAGAGTGTAGGTGCCAGCACACACCCTTGTTTCACCCCATTGCTTACTGAAAAGTCTTTAGGTACTGAACCACTCACTGCCACGTTTGCTTGCATACCTGTATGGAGTGCCTTGATCAGGCTGACAAACTTCTCTGTACAACCATATTTCTTGAGTACCTGCCAAAGTCCTTGTCGCGAAACAGTATCGAAGGCTTTACTGAAGTCTATGAAGACTACATAAAGCGGCATGTTCTGTTCGATACACTTTTCTTGAACCTGTTTCAAGCAGAAAATCATGTCCATTGTGCTTCTTCCACTTCTAAAGCCGCACTGGGTTTCCGGTAGTACATTCTGTGAGATGTGTTCACTGAGTCTGTTAAGCAGTACACGTGAGAGAATCTTACCAACAGTGGCTAGCAGTGATACACACACACACACACACACACACACACACACACACACACACACACACACACACACACACACATATATAAATATACACTACCGTTCAAAAGTTTGGGGTCATCAAGACAATTATTTTGTGTTTTCCATGAAAAGTCACACTTATTTACCACCATGAGTTGTAAAATGAATAGAAAATATAGTCAAGACATTGACAAAGTTTAGAAATAATGATTTGTATTTGAAATAATAATTTTTTCCAGATACTCAACCTGTTCAAAGGAAGGTCAGTTTTATAGCTTCTCTAACAAGCTAAACTGTTTTCAGCTGTGCTAACATGATTGCACAAGGGTTTTCTAATCATCCATTAGCCTTCTGACGCAATGAGCAAAAACATTGTACCATTAGAACATTGGAGTGATAGTTGCTGGAAATGGGCCTCTATACACCTATGTAGATATTGCACCAAAAACCAGACATTTGCAGCTAGAATAGTCATTTACCACATTAGCAATGTATATTAGATATTAGAGTGTTTTTCTGATTAGTTTAAAGTTATCTTCATTGAAAAAAACAGTGCTTTTCTTTGAAAAATAAGGAAATTTCTATACATATATACTGTATATATATGTGTGTGTGTGTGTGTGTATATACTGTATATATATATATATATATATACACACACACATACGTGTGTGTGTACATATATATATGTATGTGTGTATATATGTGTGTGTGCGTGCGCGTACACACCCACGCACACATATATATACAGTACACACACACACACACACACACACACACACACACACACACACACACACACACACACACATATATATATATATATTTCCACAATCTTTCCTGTCACCTTTCTTGAACAAAGGCACAATACTTGCATCCTTCCAGTCTTGAGGTACTTTCTGGGCATCCCATATCTCTTGGATGAGCTTGTGCAGGCAGTTGGTCAGCTGAACACCATCAAATTTCCACACTTCTGCTGGAATTCCATCCCTTCCTGGTGCTTTACCATCCTGTCTTGTCCTGATAGCTGCCATTAGTTCATCAAAATTTGGTGGTTCATCCAGACTTGATACAGCTGGTCGCTGCACTAGAGCTTCTTTAGCCTCTTCAGTGAGACCTCCAGGGTTGTTTGGTCAAAGTGGTCTGCAAATCTGTCCAGGATCTTATCTTTCTCCTGCAAAACTGTTTCACCATCCATAGCCTTTAGTTGGATCAATCCTCTTGGTTTAGGGCCGTAGATTTCTCTCAAACCTGTGAAGAATGTTTTCATGTCCTTTCTGTCTGCTGCAGTTTGAAGTTCCTCCGCTTTTTCATCCCACCCGTTGGACTTCATCTCTCTGGTGTACTTCTGTAGCTCACTCTGAGTCTTTGAGTATTTCTTCTTCTTCGACCTTGTGTTACACTGTAGGTTTTCCTGCCTAGCTGTATTCCTCGCTTCTAGTAGTTTCTTCAGGTGTTCATCATGCCCATCAAACCAATCTTGATGTTTCCTCTCAGGGTAGCCTAATACATCATTCGCAGTCTGATACACCATATCCTTCAATGTTGCCCATTTCTCTTCTATGTCATTTTCTGAGTTGTTGCTGTCCCAGTCTTTCAAGTTTTCATCCATTTCCTGTGGAAGTTCTTCCCGCTTCTTTTGGCCTTTCAGTGCACTAGTGTTTAGTTTCCGTGGTGGCTTTGCACCCTTCCTGCAGTGCTGTTTTCGTCTCCAAATCCTAAATCTAGATCTCAGCATAACATGATCAGTACCACAGTCCGTGCCTCTCATTGCTCTGGTGTCCAATACAACCCTTATGTCTCTCTGCCTGACTATGATGTAGTCTAAAAAGTGCCACTGCTTGGATCTTGAGTGCATCCATGTCTTCTTGTGTGTGTCCTTGTGTGTAAATAGAATGTTGGTTATCACAAGGTTGTACTCTGAATATAGTGCAAGTAGAAGTTCTCCATTAGCATTGCACTTGCCTACTCCATGACTGCCTAGCACTCCTTTCCATTTCTCAGTGTCCGAACCAACTCTGGCATTAAAATCTCCAACGAGTATCAGCCTGTCATCAGTCGATACACGCCTGATAGTCTCATGTAAATCACTGTAGAACTCTTCCTTCACCTCCTCTGTGTTGGCCATTGTTGGGGCATATACACTGATGAGTGTGGTATACATCTTCCACTGTAGTGGGAGTCTCATAGTCATTATCCTGTCGTTGACTGGCACCGGTTCCTCATCAAGCGTTTGAACAGCTACAGACCAGTGGCACTGACGTCTCACATGATGAAGACCCTGGAGAGACTGCTCCTTGCTCACCTCCGCCCCCTGGTGGGACCAGTGATGGATCCACTCCAGCTCACCTACCAGCATCGCATTGGGGTGGAGGATGCAGTGATCTTCCTCCTTCACTGTTCTCTGTCCCACCTGGAGAAGCCCGGGAATGTGGTGAGGATTATGTTCTTTGACTTCTCCAGTGCTTTCAACACCATCCAACCGATGATCCTGAAGGACAAGCTGCTGTGCACAGGGGTGGACCAGCACCTGTCATCATGGATCCTGGACTACCTCACTAACCGGCCACAGTTTGTGAGAACCCGGGATTGTGTGTCTGACACGATCATCAGTAGCACGGGACCCCCCCCCCCCAGGGAATGGTTTTGGCTCCCTTACTGTTCACCCTTTATACTGCGGACTTCTCACACAACACAACACAACACACTGCCATCTACAGAAGTTCTCTGACGACTCTGCCATTGTCGGCCTCATCTCCAACGGAGATGAAGCTGAGTACAGAGGACTTATCCAGGACTTCGTGGACTGGTGCCATTGGAACTGCCTCCAGATCAACGTGAGGAAAACTAAGGAGCTGGTGGTGGACTGCCGCAGGCAAGGACAACCCCTCACAACACCAGTAAACATACAGGGAACAGACATTGAGATGGTGACATCCTACAGGCACCTGGGTGTTCATCTGAACAATAAACTAGACTGGTCACACAATACCGATGCACTCTACAAGAAGGGACAGCGCAGGCTGTTCCTATTGAGGAGGTCTTTTGGTGTACAAGGGACGCTGCTGAAGACATTCTACGACACGGTGGTGGCATCAGCCATCACTTTTGGAGTGGTCTGCTGGGGCAGTGGCATTACAGTAGCCGATAGGAAGAGACTGAACAAACTGATAAAGAAAGCTAGCTCTGTCCTGGGGCAGCGCCCTGACCCAGTGGAGGAGATAGGAGAGAGAAGGATGGTGGCTAAACTGTCATCTCTGCTGGAGTCCGAGTCCCACCCTATGCAGGACATACTGAACGCACTGAGGAGCTCTTTTAGCAGCAGACTACATCATCCTTGGTGCGCAACCGAGAGGTTTCGCAGGTCCTTCCTACCTACAGCTGTCAGACTGTATAACCTAAGCAGGACTGCTCGCAGAGATAGCAAAAAAACGTGACGACCTAATAGTATTGAATGCAAAAGACGCAATAGACTTACACAATGGTCCCCTCTAGTATACAACCAGGACAATAACAGTCGCAACAGAGGGTGACAATATGTATGGGTACATATTCATACTATGTAGGATAACTAAGTAGACGGTTATGATGTTTATTCCATCTAGCTACAATGCTTTGCACTGTGTGTTTATATATTTATATATTTATGTGTACATATGTATATTCGCTGCTCTTGTTTTTCTTGTCTTCTTGATTGTTGCTCTGAGTGTTGCTATCCCTGTGCTGTTGCAATCCTTGAATTTCCCCATTGTGGGACTAATAAAGGCTTATCTTATCTTATCTTATTGCTGCTATCTCCTTTCTAACTGCAAAGCCCACTCCTGCTTCTCTCCTTTCTTGAGTTGATTTCCCACTCCAACCATGTACCCATGGTAGACCATGTACCCATGGTCTTCCAAACTGTCACATCCAGGCAATCTTGTTTCACTAAGTGCAGCTATGTCTACATTGTACCTGTTCATTTCCAGGGCCACAAGCGCGGTCTGTCTTTCTGAGCGCTGTGATGTTGTTCTGTCCAACAGAGTGCGTACATTCCATTCTAATACACACAAGGCTGCTGTTTTCCTCTTCTTTTGTCTTCCTGCTCCTAGCTTACTTTTCACTGTCGTCGGAGTGTGAACAGATTAGCGCGGACCTTATAAGCCCGGGCGACGTCCGAGCCGATATGAGTTGCTTTCTGATTGACCATTTCATGAAACTGCTTGCAAAGTATTTGAGTACTGCTAGTTTTTGCTGGACTAGCAGCACATTCTTGGCAGATAAAGGTATTATCAGTGGCAAGGACAAGCCAAGACAAACTGACTCCAGTATCCGTTGCAGTGACTGACCAGATGATAGGTTTGTTTATCTCTGCTCTTTGTGTAGTGCATGTCACAATGCACCGACTGGCACAGTCCACCACAGACCTTACGACAGATGTGTTTATCTGCCAGGATGTCCAGTCTCACTCCGTGTAACTGGGAGTGGTCCACCACAGACCTGTGGCAGATATTGTTTTTAGTTCTGCCAGGATGCCCTGTTTCACCCTCCACGCCCTCGGAAGGGCGGGGATGCTGGTTGAGTCGCCAACGGCCCGACCCATGAGACAGGTAGTACTGGTTTTCATGGTTATCCGGTAGCAAGCAAGCCAATGCCTGACCTTGTGTCAGGCCAATGCCAATATTGTTTTTGATATACTGAATAAAACATGAACATCATATTCCTCAATGATTTATTGTACTATTTGCATTTTTTTACTACAGACAATGGAATTTTTTGTAGTTGAATAGCTTTTGTACTGTACAGTGTGTACTATGTGCTGGTGTATCTCAGTAAATTACAAATGTCATGATTTTATATTTATTTTAAAAACTATTACCAATATCATAAAATGTATCTTTAGTTATATTAAAAAAAAAAACAACTTTCCTGTTCTTTTTTACTGAGATGCGCGAGTAGACTTAACAGGAAAATAAGTTGTGAGCTGCTTCATCTGTTACATGTTATATCAGTAACACCCCAAGTAATCCATACATACAAAGAATTCAAGGCAACTGTGTTCACAAAACAAGTTATATTTAATAAAGTGGAACGACACAGGGAATAAGTATTGAACACACTTGGTGAAATTTGTTTAATATTTAGTAGAAAAGCCTTTGTTGGTAATAACAACTTCCAGACACCTCCTGTATGGAGAAACTAGGTGCAGGCATTGCTCAGGAGTGATTTTAGCTCATTCTTTCACACAAACTGTCTTCAAATCTTGAACGTTCTGTGGGTGTCTTCTATGAACTCTGATCTTCAGTTTGCTCCATAGATTTTCTATTGGATTCAGGTCAGGTGACTGACTGGGCCATTCTAGCAGCTTTATTTTCCTTCTCTGCACTTTTTGGATGCCACAACACATCATGTTTGGAGAAGAAATGGCACTGCACATCCCATCATCGTGTGGCGGGTGGTTTTTTTTTTCATACGGTACAGGAAGACTTCATAAAATTGAAGGAAAAATGAATGGGAAAATGTACAGAGACATCCTTGATAAGTGCCATCTGCCAAGATGCTAAAGATGAAACAAGGGTGGACATTTCAGCAAGACAATGATTCCAAATACACAGCCAAGGAAACTCTCACCTGGCTCCAGAGAAGGAAAATAAAGCTGCTAGCATGGCCCAGTCAGTCACCTGACCTGAATCCTACTGAAAATCAAAGGAACGAACTGAAGATCAGAGTTCATAGAAGACACCCACGGAACGTTCAAGAGTTGAAGACAGTTTGTTTGAAAGAATGAGCTAAAATCACTCCTGAGCAATGCCTGCACCTAGATCCTTCATACAGGAGGTGTCTGGAAGCTGTTATTACCAACAAAGGCTTTTCTACTAAATATTAAACAAATTTCACCAAGTGTGTTCAATACTTATTTCCTGTGTCGTTCCACTTTATTAAATATAACTTGTTTTGTGAACACAGTTGCCTTGAATTCTTTGTATGTATGGATTACTTGGGTATCTGATATCTGGTGAAAATCTCAGGTCAATGGCTCCATCAGAAATATGTTTAATGAGAAAAATGTTGACGTGTTCAATACTTATTTTCCCCGCTGTACTTTACTGATGTAAGCAGGGATCAACATTTCCATCTGTCCTAATGCAAAAAGTGGGTGGGATTTTCTTGAAGCAGGTAGAGCAGTCACTCTTATAAGCCATCTCACCAAATGGTACGCTAAACTTTCAAAATAAGAGCAAGAAGATTGTCAAATAATAAAGTAATTGTGTTGTTCTCTCTGACAGTAACATTTTTCCCACGGCAGATGTTAACATACCTTGGCCCCACCCAAGAACAGCCAAACTATAATAAATACAGACTTCCCACTATGGCTGGTGAAATGTAAGCCCTCCTCCCCAAATTTTTTTTAATAAAATAAAATTCACAATAGTCAGAGGCACTGTGCCAGCACACAAGGCAGACAAATGCTTGGAGCCCGAGGCCAGAAGGGGGCCCTGGAGGACTGACCAGGTTTGAATCACTACAGCAGTGACAATGTGAAGAGTTTGCAATGACCGTGGTAAGCCTTCACAGAACTCCCTAAAGGGGCCCAACCCCCGTCCCTCACTCTTGTACCAGTGTGAGTCTCATTTAAAGAAATTGCAGAGAGGAGCCTGTTGTGATTTGTAAAATTTTATGGATTTTATATTTTAAATATGCTGGTTGACTAAAGAGAGAAGAGAGTCCAGCTTTGCTTATTCCTTGACAGGCCAGATGACCGCTGTGACAAACTCTGCTTTAACAGCATAACCAGAGCGATAAGTACCAGCAGCAATTTCACCTCCGGCTGGCAGGTGGTGTGGCCTTAATTCTCTGGCTGCAAACAGCTCAAGCCCAACGATCCTGTGTGTTGCCTTTTGAATGATTGATATTGACAAAACAGCAAAGGTAGGACAAAATTTATTGTGGTAGCTGCATAAAGTTTGTTTTTGCTCTTCTTTGGCTGCTTATTGTTGAGGCGCACCCCATTCTTATTTACAAGAAGAGACACTGTGTGTCTGTGTGTGTGTGCATGTATGCAGGCTTGTATTTTTATTGGTGAGGACTAGGGATGTGCCATATTGTATCGTTCACGATAATACTGCCATAAATTTTGATACTGGTGTAAAAATGAATATCACGATATTTAGGTCTGCTGCGTGACGACATTACACTGTTACGCTGCCAACGGAAGTTATGCATTACCATAGAAACCGCAAAACAAACATGGTGCAGGAAGGCTGCTGCTCCATCTGCAAGTTGAGTAGAAATATTTAAGTTTCTGTTTCAGACTGCTGCCATGTTTAAAAAAAAAAAACAGTGCAGCAATGCAGATAATCTGCCTGCATTTCTTCTGCATGTCACCAACACCGCTGGAGTGGTGTTAACATCCGACAATGTGCCACTCGAATTGTCTGTAGTTGTATTTTCGTTCCGTTTTGGCTGCTTCATCGTGATTTTATTCAACCACCTGAAGAAAGAGAGGGAAAAAAAAAAACATCTGTTCAGTGCGACGAGAGCCAAAAGGCCCTGGGACAGGTCTGTGCAATGAAAGTTTACAATGCAGGTAAAGTGATTCAGCATAAAACCCAACATCTGTCTGGACTTAAGATGTAATGTTTATATTATTTTCTTGTAATATCTGATAAAAAACAACAAAATGTTTTAAACTAAATCTGAGCTGATGTTTATAAACTGGAGAAATAAAAGAGTTTCTGTTTTTCCTGAATATGTTGAAGGTAAATAAAAAATTAAATAAAGAAACTGTACTCTGTAATATTGCGGAAAAAATGTTATTGTGAAACTTCTCAGAAATATCGTGAAATCATTTTTAGGCCATAATGTCCACCCCTAGTGAGGACGTGTGTCGTGTTTTGTGTCCAGCACACTGTGCCGAAAAAGCTTCAAAGCTTCAAGGCTTCAGTGTAACTAAGAACAGTGAAATCTGGTGGCCAACTGAAGTCATAGCAACCTCTCAAGCACTCACACTGTTTCAATCTCATGTCAGCAATAAAAGTTCAGAAAAGACTGTGTGGTCATTTTAATCTACTTACAGTATGTTTTTTTTATTCCCCACTTTGAGGAGGCAGATGATTATCAAGCCATCCTACACACACAAGTCCTTCTCTGCCCCTCCACATTCACTATGAATCCAAAAGCAAGCTAAGCCTCATATTTCCTTTTCTTCCTGGCTTTTTGGTTAATTACTATCAGGAATTTCTCATTTCTCATTTTGATTGAGAGCGTTTTCAAAATTAGGTTATGATGTAATTTTATCAGTCATTTTAATTTTGATATGAAAAAAAAAAACAGAGTAGCTTTTATTGTCATTTGCATTTTCAGTTTTAATTGTGAATTTACAGGATGGGCACACAGAATATGCATTTAATTTTTTGTTCAGCATAACTCATATCCAGTAGTCAGCAGTCCTCCTCCAAACTCCTTTAAACTTTAAACTCAGAAAAAAGAAAAAAAATAGACTTTCAGGAGTTGAGTGGATATGATCAAATGACTCCTGCTTCTGTTACAGTTCAGTTTTAAACCATCCTGTTAAAAACAATGACAGTGAATAAGGAATGACATGGTCATAAAATGAGATACTGATGATGCATATTTTGGCGATGCATGCTCCGGTGTCCCGGTGGGGTGTGTACAGAGTGCAGCAGGCAGCATAACTTCACTGTGGCCCGACAAGGAGCATTGTGGGGTGACAGTTGCTTCCTGGTCCTCCGAAGGGAGGAGGTGGATCGATTCTTCAGATTGGCCGAATAAGGATGCTCAAAAAGCAACAAAAGTGCATCTGAAATGTCACTGATTTTTTATTAATTCATGCGGTGCCGGTACTCCAACCACCAGGCTGGTCGGCCAACTCCTGCGAGGAGACTGTGAGCAAACAGAGAACACTGTCACGATGTGAAGATATTATGAAAAAAATAAATAAAAGAGACAATAAGTTTGATAATCATTATCTAATAACGGCTGACAAATATGCCAAAATGACAGACAGCTTTCAATTTTTTTTTCTGTCACTGCTATGAATGACAGAATAAGAAGGGTACAATGTTCGTTCAGGTTCATTTAGAAATTTTTATTTAAAAAAACTGGACTAAAGCTATGCAAAAAACAAGACATCTGAGCCGATGAAAGCTTCAAAACATTGAGCCAATAAAGCATGAAGTGAAGCACATTGGTGTTTTGATACAAGCTCCGGCAGTGTTTCAAATCACTCCGCTTCAAGAAGAGTGATCCAAGCGCTTGAAGCCTCGGTATCATTTGCCCATCACTACCGCCGCTGCTTTCAGAGCCTACCTCTCTGCTTTTTTCTCCATTAAAAGTATGCTCATGATTCAGATGATGGCGGCGCGCATGAACGCTGCGGCCCCTCTAGGCATCAGTGAGTGTGAGAGTTTTGAGTGTTTTAATCATCCCAGATGTACATTCTGTAAAACTTGCAACCGAGAGACCTTATTAAGCATTAAGGTAACGTACGCTGCAAGAATTGCGGCACTCGGGTGTGATTTGGACATTATACGCAAGCATGGAATACTATTGGGGGTTTCGCTGGCAGCTACCCGGGAGAGGAGGAAGCATAAGCGGCGTGAATGCAAACAAAGGAGAGGAAAGAGAGCCGGAATTCATACTAGGCTAAAGGCTAACCCCTCCAGACCAGCAGTACCGTTGCTCCTACTTTCCAATGTCCGCTCCCTCGACAACAAGCTGGACAAGCTGCGTCTGCTGAGAGAAACCCGTAGAGAGTGCAGGGACTGCTGTGAGCTTGAGGTCACAAACAGATGGCCGGACATTCTCCTTCAGGATTTTTTGGTAGACAGCAGAATTCATTGTTCCATTTACCACTGCAAGTCTTCCAGGTCCTGAAGCAGCAAAACAGCCCCAGACCATCACACTACCGCCACCATATTTTACTGTTGGTATGATGTTCCTTTTCTGAAATGCTGTGTTACTTTTACACCGGATGTAATGGGACACACACCTTCCAAAAAGTTCAATTTTTGTCTCGTCAGTCCACAGAGTATTTTCCCAAAAGTCTTGGGGATCATCAAGATGTTTTCTGGCAAAATTGAGATGAGCCTTTATCTTCTTTTTGCTCAGCAGTGGTTTTTGTCTCGGAACTCTGCCATGCAGGTCATTTTTGCCCAGTCTCTTTCTTATGGTGGAGTCATGAACACTGGCCTTAACTGAGGCAAGTGAGGCCTGCAGTTCGTTGAATGTTGTTGTGGGGTCTTTTGTGACCTCTTGGATGAGTCGTCACTGTACTCTTGGGGTAATTTTGGTCGGCTGGCCACTCATGGAAAGGTTCACCACTGCTCCATATTTTTGCCATTTGTGGATAATGGCTCTCACAGTTGTTCACTGGAGTCCCAAAGCTTTAGAAATGGCTTTATAACAGTTTCCAGACTGATAGATCTCAATTACTTTGTCTCTCATTTGTTCCTGAATTTCTTTGGAAGCATGATGTTTAGCTTTTGAGGATCTTTTGGTCTACTTCACTTTGTCAGGCAGGTCCTATTTAAGTGATTTCTTGATTGAGAGCAGGTGTGACAGTAATCAGGGCTGGGTGTGGCAAGAGACATTGAACTCAGCTTTCCAAAGTGGGGAAGATAATTTCAGTTGGGTGGGGGGATCACTTTTTCACACAGGGCCATGTACGTTTGGATTTATTTTTTTTCTACCCTTAATAATAAACACCTTCATTTAAAAACTGCATTTTGTGTTTACTTGTGTTGTCTTTGTCTAATATTTAAATTTGTTTGATGATCTGAAACATTTAAGTGTGACAAACATGCAAAAAAATGAGAACTCAGGAAGGGGGCAAATACTTTTTCACACCACTCTATATGTTCATTGATATGGATTGTCTCTTTTATTAAAAAAAAAATAAACTTAGACTTAGGAGGATGATGGATAAAACATGTTAAACAGCTGAGATGGTTGATGAATTACAAGTGACTTTTACCTGACTCAAATGTGTCTGGCCACCGAAACAGCATGACTTAATCATGACTTAATTACTACAGTGCATCTGGAAAGTCTTCACAGCGCTTCACTTTTTCCACATTTTATGTTACAACCTGATTCCAAAATGGATTAAATTCATTATTTTCCTCAAAATTCTACACACAATATGCCATTATGACAATGTGGAAAAACTTTTTTTTTTGAGATTTTTGCAAATTTATTAAAAATAAAAAAAACTAAGAAATTACATGTACATAAGTATTCAGAGCCTTTGCCATGAAGCTCAGAATTGAGCTCAGGTGCATCCTGTTTCCACTGATCATCCTTGAGATGTTTCTACAGCTTAGTTGGAGTCCACCTGTGGTAAATTCAGTTGACTGGACATGATTTGGAAAGGCACACACCTGTCTATATAAGGTCCCACAGTTGACAGTGCATGTCAGAGCACAAACCAAGCATGAAGTCAAAAGAACTGTCTGTAGACCTCTGAGAAAGGGTTGTCTTGAGGCACAAATCTGGGGGAGGGTACAGAAAAATTTCTGCTGCTTTGAAGGTCCAAATGAGCACAGTGGCCTCCATCATCCATAAATGGAAGAAGTTTGGAACCACCAGGACTCTTCCTAGAGCTGGCGGGCCATCTAAACTGAGCAATCGGGGGAGAAGGGCCTTTGTCAGGGAGGTGACCAGGAATTCGATGGTCACAAAGTTCCAGTGTTCCTCTGTGGAGAGAGGAGAACCTTCTTGAAGGACAACCATCTCTGCAGCAATCCACTAATTAAGCCTGTATGGTAGAGTGGCCAGACGGAAGCCACTCCTCAGTAAAAGGGACATGGCAGCCTGCTTGGAGTTTGCCACAAAGGCACCTGAAGGACTCTCAGATCATGAGAAAAAAAAATTCTCTGGCCTGATGAGACCAAGATTCAACTCTTTGGCCTGAATATCCGGCATCATGTTTGGAGGAAACCAGGCGCCGCTCATCACCAGCCCAATACCAGGGCTTGGACAGCACCTTTCTCCTCTCTCAGGTTTTCCCCACCCTGTTCATGAGCACGATTGTTCAGTTTGCGCAGTCAGTCACCACCTACATGGCTTGCTCTGCCATTTTTGGAGCCATTGCCATCTTCCTGGCCAGTCACATCATCTTTCACCAAAAGGATCTCAGACGCTAAGATGAAAAAAGTGGTGAAAATGCAAATAATTTGTAAAGTTCCCTGGGTGGATCTCATCAGTGCACTACTGTTTCCACAATGCCTTTTGCTTATGCTATTTGGTTGCGTTTCTGAAAGAACTGGGAGACTAGTCAGGATAGAGGAAAAGATGAATGCAGCAATGTACAGAGACGTCTTGGATGAAATCAGGAAGGGGGCAAACACTTTTTCACACCACTGTATGTTTTATAAGCACATTACTTTTGCACTTGACAATATTTAATTTGTTTACGTGTGTGTGAAATGACAATAGACGTCTTCATGCTGATTGAGATGTTCGGCAGTAGTTTCTGGCTAGTGGCTAGATTCAGAAGGGGCTATATTAGCAGCACAAAATAAATGGTTAAACAAACAAATCATAATATTTTGTCCAGCATTGCTGTCCTTTAATAAATTGTGCTTGTGGAACTGTTGTATAAAAGCAGTATTACACTCGTGTTCATTGCGGTATCATGAATATACTAACTCCAGCAGGGTGTGATACGCGGAGGGCACAAGCTGCATCGCACCCTGCTGGAGTCTGTATATTCACGATACCAAACTCACTCTTGTGTAATATTGCTTAAATAAAGGCGACATTCAGTGGTTTATCTTCCTAAATGAAAACAATTTGGTGTGAGCTTTTTTAAAACCAAAATAAAGCAACACTGCTTAATCCTTTGCAGGTTGTTGGGGGGTGGGGGGTGGAGCCTATCCCAGCATCTCTGAGCGAGAGGCAGGGTACACCTTGGACAGATCACAGAAACTTTGCAATCATCACATCAAATTTAAACAATGAATATATACATACAGTACAGTATTACCTAATGTACGGGCATGAATGCGTTATGGCAATTTATGCAGTACATGGCAAGTTGACATGTACTATTTTTACTGTAATTTTAGCACTACAGTAAAAAAAACAAAAAAAACAAAACTGCTGTCACTTTTGGGAAGTCTGTCTTTTCCACCACAGGCAAAGCAACACATGTATCCTCTAAACACTGTAAGTACCTTGGCAAGCAAAGAGAAGATCTGTCGACTTTGAAAGCGATACACATTATTATTACAGTAAGAGGTCCTGGCGCTCGGGATACAACAAGTGTGCCACATATAAAGACCTCTACTGTTCCATCTAAATAGCTTGTGACAAAGTGTGGAAAATGTCTTTGTTCTGGTATTAAGTCGAGGATAGGAGAGGTGAGGGTGAAATGGGATGAAGACGAGGGAACAGAAAAGGAGTAAAGCATCTTGAGACTGAAGAATGATGGAGGAGAGGATGAGATAAAGCAAAAGGGAAAGAAAGAAAAAGGAGGATAGCAGGGCACGAGGGATGAGGAGGAGTGTATAATCCGGATGACTGGAGCCATGTTGCACTCACTGGGGAGGGGAACTCTGTCTCTCTTTAACTGGATTTGGGTGAGCTGCTGTTTATCGGCGTATGAGTCGCCAAGCGCTCCCTCTCAGTTGTCAAAACCATCCTAATCTAATCTGGAGACATTTCAGCCATTTGCTTTCCACACGGCAGTGCGCATGTGGCCGTGTGTTTGTGACTAGGGCCAATGTGTATACGTACGTAAGCATATGTGCGGGGGGGGGTGGAGGCTGGCGACAACAGTATTTTTACACCGGGGTTAGCAGCTTGCGGCAGGATTTGGGGAGTCTGCACTCCGGATGTGGGGACCCCATTGTGTGCGGCGGGGCTGGCTAATCTTCATTACCGCACACAATGGCAGGGCAAGAGAATGGGGCCTTGGCTGGAAAAGGCATGGAGAAACAAAAGAGTGGCGAGCGACGAAAGAAGAGGGAGGAGGACCGCAAATAACAGAGGGGAGAGATAAAGAGAACAGTGGAGCGGAAAAACTCCGCTTCCTCCTCATCCAGTCAGAAAGGGCCGCTCGGTACCCCAATCACGTCCACAGCCCATGAAGTGCAACTGTGGTGCCGTGCCCATGCCGATAAGAGCCCAAATGATTCATTTTTACATGGTTCTCAGTGGATGAATAAGGAGCCACCTTCGTCTGTGTTTACCCTGCAAGTCTTGTGTAACAGCATGTCTGTTAGGTCCACTGTTTACAGCTCTGTCAGTCATTACAATGCCAAATCTCTGTGTTGGCTAAGATGGGAAAAAAAAAATGTGGGGAACAAGCATAAGCAGCAAAAGCAGGTCAGTGGCACAGTCTCTAAAGGCCAAGGTGGATTAGCTCAGGGTCACAGACATGTTGCCAGTGTGTGTGTGTGTTTGTGGGAAAGTTGTACAAGAGTGTGTGCATCCCAATGACTTTATGTACATCCGGAGGAGGTGGGGCACTGTCGTTGTGTCTTTATTCCCGCTGCAGTGCTTTCAAAATAAACCTGAGCGACAAAGATTAGCACAAGCCTCTTAAAATATTGAAAGACGTCTCTTCGCCACCACGACTGCTTTGGGCTCTCCTCCAAGCGATAGTGTTGTGAGTGTGAGAGAGAGAGAGAGAGAGGGTCTGTGTGCCTACGCACGCATGTGTGTGTGTGTGTGTGCGCAGGTTGTGCGAAGATGGGCGGAGGCAGCAACGCGGCAGGCTGAACCCATTCACCCTTCGGTGCAGAGCGGCTGGCTTTTCAGCATGAAGCGTGAGCAGAGTGCGAGGACTTTTCACCCCAATTTCATCATGACAACGTACGACTGTTCAGCACAGAAGAGAGGAGGGTGGTTAGACGCGCTGAGGAAGGTGTTAGGATCTCACTGACTTTGACCTTTCAGTTTGTGTGTGTGATTGCGTGTACTTTGACTGGTGGACTGGTGCCACCCCCCCCCCCACCACCACCCCAAATAGAGCTTTTAGAATGAAAGAGCGGGGTGATTACAGGGCAACGGGTTAAAGCCCAGATTAAGAGCTGCATTCAGATTTGGGGTTAAAGTTTAAAGGCTGGCAAATTAATGTGTTTTAAATTAATAGAAGGTCATGGCTGTTACAGTGAAAATGTCTGCAGCACAAGAACAAGTGCATGTGTGTATGTTGGGTACCACCTGTTCTGCTAAAGAGTCAAGGAAAAAAAAAAAGCACTTTCTCCCATATATAAATGCACACACATAAACCCAGTAACCCTGCCTATCTCTGTCTCATTCTTGCTTATGCACACGAGCACATACACCAATGAAAATTATTGATGTGCTCTCTTATAAAACAGTGGCTGCTCCCTGAAGTATTCCTGGCAACATCACAGGCTCAAAATAGCTGCCGACCCAAATAACTTTCCCCGCCGGAACGGAGAAAGAGCCAGACCACTGCCACTGGCGACTGGCTTTACTAATTGGCATCATTTTACAATGAAATAATATCTGGGGCAATAGACAGAATAACGCGTGGTGGTAAACTGGAGAGCAGGAGGGGTGTGCTGTCTAGCCACACATAATGTGGAGGGTGGGGTTTGAGAAATGGAGGGTCGGGTGGAGGGTGGGGATGCCTTCGCTCTTATTAGCATAACTTATCAAAATCTCTTTCCTTGAAAACATGCCAGGGGGAATTGGGTATTGAAACATTTATGTGACACCATCAGTTTAGTTAAAAGACGAGGGGAAAACACATCTACAGCAGGGGCTTCAAAATGTTTTTAAGTCACAAACTGATGTCTGCTTGGATGTGACACAGATTCCCACAGAGGCAGTTTGTTTTTATTGATGTAGTGTTGAATAATAGAACTTTTAGCATTCAAAATGAGGATACTGTGAATGAAAGGAAATCTTGTCTTGGAGGAACAACAAGCAAAAGAACAAGGAATCACAGACCACATTCACATGTGTGGAGGAGCACTTCTGAGTTACGATTCAGAAACCTCTGTCGTCACATGAAAATGTAAATTGTCTCCACCATATGACTTCTGTTTGACAATGAAGTCCTCAAAGTACAGTATGAATTTCAGCATAAAGATTCCATATTACCAAAGCAAGCATCCACAGTCTAGAACTGACATCCGTTTTTATAAACTCCTCTTGCCATCCATCCCCAAACGTCCCCAGTGGGATTTAGATCAGGGGAACACGGCAACATTTTTTTGACCACGATTATTCATGAATAATCTTGGCGGAATGAAAAAAGCAGAACTCTCAAAACACAGGGTACCGTTTCCATTGGACAGTCTGTTTTGCGGCTCAAAAAAGAAATGCTCAATTCATCGCACAAATGTTTCTTTTTATTTAATTCTGAATGTTCAAATCAGTTTGATGAAGAATCGCTGTCATAATATGTGTACATATGGACACCTTATCAATGCATAATCCAGCTCTCGAAACGCAGGTACTGTTTCCAGTCGGAGCGTTTCCAGTCAGACAGTCAAAACAGAGAATTATGTGGCAAGGACTCCACATTTTGTTTAGTTCTGGGTGTTTGGTTTGCTGGAGTGTCACTGTCATATGTGGACCATGTTGGTGCGCGATCCCAGCCTGGACGCTGGAGGGAAGAGGGGAGAATGCTGCAAGAGGAGGGGGCTGGTTTCCTGCTGCTGCAGGACCCAATGGCTGGAGGTTCTGTGGTCCGTTCTCAGGTCCGGGACCATCTCTTTGAAGATGGGAGCTGGTATTGGATCCAAGTAGCGAAGCCAAGAAGGGCACGTCTGCCGTGAAAAGCAGACGTGAAAGGGGCTGACAGCTAGGCTAAAGGCTAACAACCGAGCTCGTGGCTGGCCCTGGGTTTCCATCAGTTCTGTTTGTGGATGACTGCTCCCTGGAGAATGGACTGGACTGTCTGCCACTGACGCTCACATCAAAGGGGGAGATGAGAGCACATTTATTCACTAACATGTTAATAAGAGGACGAAAAACTTGAAAATATGAAATGTTTGAGGTACACTACATTGAAAAAAAGTATTTGCATTTAATCACAATTAATCACAAATAAATGCAAAATTTTGGGAATTAATCGTGATTGCTTTTTAATCTTTGTAAGCCCTAATATATATGACACAGCAATACAGGAAATACATCATTCCTGTTTTGTGTCATATATATATACAGTGCATCCGGAAAGTATTCACAGCAATTCACTTTTTCCACATTTTGTTATGTTACAGCCATATTCTAAAATGGAATAAATTCATTTTTCCTCAAAATTCTACACACAATACATCATAATGACAATGTGAAAAAAGTATTTGAGATTTTTGCAAATTTATTAAAAATAAAAAAACTAAGAGATCACATGTATGTACATAAGTATTATATATGTAGCCTTTGCTCAATACTTTATTGATGCACCTGTGGCAGCAATTACAGCCTCAAGTCTTTTTGAATATGATGCCACAAGCTTGGCACACCTATCTTTGGACAGTTTCGCCCATTCCTCTTTGCAGCACCACTCAAGCTCCATCAGGTTGGATGGGAAGCGTCGGTGCACAGCCATTTTCAGATCTCTCCAGAGATGTTCAATTGGATTCAAGTCTGGGCTCTGGCTGGGCCACTCAAGGACATTCACAGAGTTGTCCTGAAGCCACTCCTTTGATATCTTGGCTGTGTGTTTAGAGTCGTTGTCCTGCTGAAAGATGATCCATTGCTCCAGTCTGAGGTCAAGAGTGCTCTGGAGCAGATTTTCATCCAGGATGTCTCTGTACATTGCTGCATTCATCTTCCCCTCTATCCTGACTAGTCTCCCAGTTCCTGCAGCTGAAAAACATCCCCGCAACATGATGCTGCCACCACCATGTTTCACTGTAGGGATGGTATTGGCCTGGTGATGAACGGTGCCTGGTTTCCTCCAAACATGACGCCCGGCATTCACACCAAAGAGTTCAATCTTTGTCTCATCAGACCAGAGAATTTTGTTTCTCATGGTCTGAGAGTCCTTCAGGTGCCTTTTGGCAAACTCCAGGCAGGCTGCCATGTGCCTTTTACTAAGGAATGGCTTCCGTCTGGCCACTCTACCATACAGGCCTCATTGGTGGATTGCTGCAGAGATGGTTGTCCTTCTGGAAGGTTCTCCTCTCTCCACAGAGGAATGCTGGACCTCTGACAGAGTGAGCACTGGGTTCTTGGTCACTTCCCTGACTAAAGCCTTTCTTCCCTGATCACTCAGTTTAGATGGCTGGCCAGCTCTATGAAGAGTCCTGATGGTTCTGAACTTCTTCTATTTACGGATGATGGAGACCACTGTGTTCATTGAGACAAAGCGGCAGAAATTTTTCTGTACTCAACCCCAGATTTGTGCCTTGAGACAATCCTGTCTCAGAGGTCTACAGACAATTCCTTTGACTTCATGCTTGGTTTGTGCTCTGACATGCACTATCAACTGTGGGACCATATTAGACAGGAGTGTGCCTTTCTAAATCATGTCCAATCAACTGAATTTACCACAGGTGGACTCCAATTAAGCTGTAGAAACATCTCAAGGATGATCAGTGGAAACAGGATGCACCTGAGCTCAATTTTGAGCTTCATGGCAAAGGCCGTGAATACTTATGTACATGTGATTTCTTAGTTTTTATTTTTAATAAATTTGCAAAAATCTAAAAAACAAAAACCTTTTTTCATGTTGTCATTCTGGGGTATTGTGTGTAGAATTTTGAGGAAAAAAATGAATTTAATCCATTTTGGAATAAGGCTGTAACATCACAAAATGTGGAAAAAATGAAGTGACTGTGAATACTTTCTGGATGCCCTGTATGTCTTTCCCTGTATTTAGTATCACTTATTTGCTATTGATATTATGAGAAAATATAATGACAGTATTGTGTTTACTTACCTATGATAACAATGGTATCATGGCATCATAGGGCTGTGCGACATGATAAAAATTTGATATCATGATATGTCTTCTTATATCACGATAACACTATATATTCCAATATACATTTTCTGTAAATTCTAGTTTAGATAATCACATAAAAAGGACCATCTCTTTTTTACTTTTTTTACATGCACCCATTTCCCTCCTAATTTTGTAGTCATCATTCACCATTTGCTATTTTATAATTAGACATGGTGTTAACGCTACTTACCGCCTATTAAAACGAGGTTAGCGGACTATCCTCTATGACACAACATGATGGAAAACAGTCCCAGATCCCTGGCAAACAGGAGTAGCAGTTATTTGACCAAACCGGTAGTTTGAAGCTAACAACACCCCAGACTGAAGCCTAGCCAACACCTGTTCCACTGCGCACACTGCAGGGGAGAGGCGGGGCACAGACAAGTGGCGGGTGAGGAGCTTTGTTCAAGAAACAGGAGTATGTACATTTTAAATCACGATACAAAAGACAGTATTCTATAAATGATAGATGTTCTTATATCGTCATCCGATATATATTGTCATATCACACAGCCCTATAGCATCACAATATTGTTCTGTCAAGGTAACAATGAGATGATCTTCAGTGTATCAAGATACCGTACCATTACAACATGGATAACCAAAAAAAAAAAATCATTAGACTGTATTAATATGTATGAGTAGGCTGTGGAAGTTGCGTGTAACTGTTATACAATCCCTGTAGTATTATTATTATTGGCACTGTATCCCAGACAAGATAATAAATTAACCTAGATAACAATGGAATTGCATAAAATGTATTATTACCATCATATGTTGCACTGTTTACCCACAATATTGTTATAATGTCAAGGACAACATGGGGCTGTATAGTGAAACAACTCCCACAATAATAACATGGCAGGCAACTAGTGCTGCAATGATTAGTCAATCGACAAAAAATTAACCAACTAATCTGTCAATCAACTAATTAGTTTAGTTTAATTAGTCTAATTAGCCTTTTCACCCTTTTATAGTAAAAAGTTTAAAAATATAATTGTTTCAGCTTCGGAAATATGAAAATTTGCAACTTTCCTTATTTTTGCACCTCAAGTTGAAAACATTTGATGAGGTCACCACGAGCTCTGGAATATTGTGATGGACATTTTTGACTGTTTAAAAAATACTTCATAGACCAAATGACTGAAAAATAATGGAAAAATTAGTAACAAGAATAATTGCTAGTTATACAGGCTATAGGCAACATGATAGTACTGAGATACCATACCCAGAATAACAATGGCACTGTTGTCATGACATGAATAAAACATTCATGAATATATCAATACAATCCCCGTACATGATAGGTTTGTTCTGGAACACTCTAGATTTTTGTTTGGAATGACCCATGCTTTTGCTCAAGAACCTTGATTTAGGCTGGCTGCAAGACCAAAGTATCAAAATAACTGGCACTGCAGGATGCATCCAGGAAAATGATCATTCTCACTAGTAACTGGAAGGACTGAGACAGAGACAAAAGACATACATATAGATGTCTTTTGGCAGCCTAAATTTTAATTAGCACCAGGAGATTCATCTAATCAAAGGGTTGCCAGCCCATCATTAAGGCTAAAACACACACTGCTCTCCACATACCAGAACAGAACAATGGAAAACAGAGGTATCCTGTCATGCTGATGAATGGCTCTTCCCACAGGTCTCATTAAATCACAGGAGGGCACTTCCCAGACCGCTTGAAGAGTTAAGCAAGGAAACAGAATCTTCTTACCTCCTCTGTCAGTCTGCTCTTTCCCCCACAAATAGGCATGTTAAAACATTATTTTTCAGAGTAAAAAAATACGCTCTCAGGCACTGACATAGAAGCTTATACCAATTCAAACTGAATCTGTCTGGTTTCAGGGAATCAAGTTGTATCTTTTTCAGACAACTCAACCCTGCAGGGGTTTGGAACGACTGAATCTACATGACATACCCAATTGGCTCGAAATATCAGTGTCTTTAGGGTAATTTGGGACCCAGTTGAACGTTCCAGAGAATTTAGTGTCAGCTGCTAACAATGAAAAACACTCGTTATCTATTTCTGAGCACCCATCTGTGTCCCTACAACTGGCTGTGAGCTGCCAAAGCAGGTAGGATGATGCCCAGAAAATTTTAAGGATACATGAATGTGAAGCAGCCTTAAGAAGGAGGATAGCAGAGAAACAATCAATCAGAGGGTCGATTGAAGCTTGAGCTCATAAAAGAGACGAGGTCTATAAAAAGATTTTCAGAAAGGAGCAGGATGAGACAGGAATGTAATAAAGGAAATACAAATGAAGGAAGACAGCAATATTTGGAGACGAATACAGATGAAAATGTCTCGACACACTCATCAGCCAGACAGACACCTTTGGATGCAGCAAGGCTAGCTCTGCACACACTGATCTGTGGACATTACATAATACACTTCATATTCCAGCACACCAATAGCTGATATTAAGACTTTACTGGCCACTAAATATGATCTCATGTTGATATACAGTATAAAATCTTTTAAAAAGATTTCAGCTAAAGCACTAACGCTCCTAAAAAAAAAAAGTCAAAAAGTCCTGTACTAAAGAGCAAGAAGCAATACCCTCCAACAAGCGTCCTGCTTTATGAACGATCCATCTGGTTTCATCAAGTGTCACGTCCTTGCTGCTGTCACTATTGAGAGCTCAGGGCTGTGATTGATGGCTGGCTTCAGATGACAATAACAAGCAAGCAGTGTTTACTTTGGGCAGATTGCCCTTGTCTCTTCTCTGCCCCTTTACACTTCTTTTAAGACAATTCCCTTGCTCAATCTTTGAAGCAAGATGATCCACACAACTGCATATCAAGTTTGTGGATGTGTCTGTCTTGGACTGGAATTAGCCTAACAGACTGAAAACTAAACAAACTGCTTAAAGAGGATGCCTGGCAACAGGTAAGCAGGAAGATGAAATTACATGCAATTATAAATACAAAATACCTAGACATTGTGTGACATTGTGGTCATCACTGCACTTACCATTTTCTAAAAAATGGCCCAACACAGCTGGAAGATGGGGAAAATTAGTAACCAAGGCAACTTGTTGAAGCCTTTATCGTTAAGGATTGCACACATTAAGCGACTCTTGGCTATGACTCAGAGAAATTTCACTCCCGTTTGCTTGAGCCAACAGGCAGTGTCCAATGCGCCAACAGCAACAGTAGCAGTCACAGTATTTACTGGTAAAAACAGCTGGCACTCTTTGATGAAGCCTGTAAAATTACAATTAAATACTCTATTGGCACTTCAGAATGCAGTAAAATCAAGAACACACATTTCCAGTAATATTTACACAAGTGTGCGTAGCCTATGGCGTCTTTCACCTGGTTGAGGATTAGTCACCATTGGTGTTCATGTTTTTAATAAACTACAAGTTGTTTTCAATCAAACCAAGCCTTGTTTATGATATACCCACCAAGTCAACCCTAATAACAAGTAAATTTCTAATATAATAATAATATATTTGTTATTTTATTTAGCGAATGCAAAGTCCTTAAGCCAAGCAGTTGCCTCCTGGTTTGCTGTATGGAGGGTGTGTAATCCTCCTTCCAGTCTTTGGAGCGGGCAAGCCTCTATGATGTGTTCCATAGTTTGCTCCTCTCCACATGCGCACAGTGGGCTAGGGCTACTGCCCCATCTGTGAAGGCTGGCCAAGCAGGGGCCATGTCCAGTCCTGAAGCGATTGAGTGTAGACCACTGTCTCCTTGGGAGGTTGGTGCCCGGGACCTGTTGGTTGGGGTTTATCACCAGCTGTTTGTTTGGGACCTCCTTGGTCTCCCATTCCTCTTGCCAAGCTGTCTGGATGGTAAAGTCAGCTGGGGGAGGGTTTTTCCAAATCGGCTGTCTGGATGAAAGTCGGGCAGTGGGTGGGGTGTAGATATCTGCATGGATTGGTAAGTGAGGAAAATCTTTAACTTTTTGGAGCATCCTTTGAGTTAATGCTGCTCGCCGGATGTGTGGAGGGGCTATGTTTGACAGTACAGAGAGCCAGGGGAGTGGTGTTGAGCGGATTGTTCCAGTTATAGTTCTCATGGTTGAGTTGAGCTGGGTGTCTACATAGTGTGTGTAAGATGACCTGGACCAGACAGGGGCACAATATTCTGCTACAGAGTATGAAAGGGCCAGTGCTGAGGTGCGCAGGGTGGAGACTGCCGCCCCCCATTTTGCACCAGCGAGCTTGCAGAGCAGGTTGTTTCGTACTTTCACCTTAGCAGCCGTCCCCTTTAGATGTTCCTTGAAGGATAAGGTCCTATCAAGGGTCACTCCAAGATAAGTTGGATTTGGGGCATGCTTAAGCTTGAGTCCGCTCAGGTGGATGTTTAGTTCTCTGGCAGCTTTTGCATTGTGGAGATGAAATACACTGGAGACGGTTTTTGCTGGGCTTGGTTTTAGGCGCCAGATTTTGCAGAACTGGTCCAGTTTAGCAAGATCTTCCGTGAGCACCCGTTCCAGTGGTTCAAAGTCTGGTGCTTGGAATGCCAAACAGATGTCGTCTGCATAGATGAATTTGCGGGATTTTGTAATAGGCAGGTCGTTTATGTAGAGGTTGAACAGAGTTGGAGCTAGAACTGAGCCTTGTGGGAGTCCGTTTTTCTGCATTCTCCATGCACTTGTGCTCTGACTGAGGTGGACTCTGAACCTTCGGTTGGTCAGCAGGGTTTTTATAATTGCTGTTGCCCAAGCAGGGATCGCCTTTTTAAGTTTCAGGAGGAGGCCTTTGTGCCAGACCGTATCATAGGCGGCTGTAAGATCGAGAAACACAGCCCCTGTCTTCAGTCTGCTCTCGAAGCCATTTTCAATGAAGGTGGTTAGGGCCAGTACTTGTTCTCCTGTACTGCGGTCCTTGCGGAAACCTGCTTGATCCACACTTAGAATATCCTCTATTTCTGGGGAAATGCGTTGCAGTATTAGGCGCTCCATGATTTTGTAAGGAACGCTGAGTAGGGAGATTGGGCGGTAGCTTGCTGGTAGTTTGTGGTCTTTGCCAGGTTTTGGGATGGCAATGACCTTTGCTGTCCGCCATTTCTTTGGGATCGAGTTTGTTTGTGTGATCCTTGTGTAGAATTGTGTCAACCAGGTTAGGGCTCGGGGGCCAAGATTTTTCATGAATTCTGGGAAGATGTTATCGTATCCTGCTGCCTTTCCACATTTCAGGCCCTGTAGGACTTTCTCCAGTTCAGCAGCCTCGAAGGGTTCAGGGTTCGTTTCCTCTACAGGCATTTTTTGGTGTTTTTTTAGCTCAGTTGTAACTGCTCTTCTGGTGTCTTTGTCTTGGGGTGCTTTGGCGATAGTCAGTAGGTGGGATGCAACTTGGTTGGGTGTGACGGATGCTTGGCTTTGGCTAGGGGGCTTCTGTGCAGCTCCTAGGCGACGGATGAGGCTCCAACATTTCCTGCTAGAGTGGGTAAAGCTCCGGTCAGCAACTGTCTCCTCCCATTTCTTTCGCCGGGCTGTATTTAGCGATTCAATGAGATGGTCTGCTATCTCTGGGTCCCCTGATGTTTGATAGGATTGTAGGAGGGCAGCACTTTCTCCGTCCAAACATGGGACATAGAGGGGTTGGTAGCCTCGTGGGATTGCAGTATGGGCAGCCTTGAAGATTGCACTGCAGAAGCGGTTGTATGCTTCATCTACAGTGATGGTGTGGAGTGGGATGGTAACAACGCTCCGGTCCAGAGTTTCACTGAATTTCTTCCAGTTGGCTTTGCGGAAGTTCCAGCGCATCTTCCTTGGGCTGTATATGACTGGAAGTTGTAGGCCAATGTGTACAAGCAGGGGCCGGTGTTGGCTGTGTGGAAAATCATCAAGAATGAGGATCTGTGTAGGATATGGCTCCCCATTCAAAGAGCTGACCCAACACAGGTCAGGAGAATAGTCCTTCTTCCACCTAGCAGAGTGGAAGGTTCCTCTTTGTTTGGGGTCGTATATCAAAGCGAGGTCATTTCTGGATGCCCAGTCTGAAAGTGCCTCCCCATCACTGTCCACTGCTGGGTACCCCCAGTCAGGGTGATGGCTGTTAAAGTCCCCCACATAGATGGCAGGGTGGGGTAGGGTGGGTAAGACCTGCAGATCCCAGTTGGCATTAGGGGGCTTGTACACATTGACAATATGGAAGCCACCAATGATTATGGTGTCTGAGAAATGTGTTGTTATCAGGTGATTTGCTTCAACTATGTCAGAACGCACATAGGTGGCACGTCCATGTTTAGCATGTAGAACATAGCACAGGAGGTCAAAGCCTTTGATGGTGAAGCGGCCAGCTTCCTCTGTGCCAATATGAGTCTCTTGGAGGCAGATTACACCAATCGAATGTTGGAAGGCGAGGACTTCGATAAGGCTTCGCTTGGCTGCAGATAGGCCTTCAACGTTTAGTTGTAATATGCGAAGGGCAGATCCTACCACAAAGTGCTCTTGGGGCTGTTTGCTTTCGGCTTTAGGACTGTGACTAGGATTCTTCTTTGACTTGGCACAGAGGCGTCGTCTCTTCGAATTTAGTCTGCTGGTAGGATCATTAGCTTCCCCAGGCGAGCCCGGGTACTGGCGGAGGGCGCGACGAGAACGCTGATCCATTGATCCATTGCCCATTTGTTATATCGATACATTCTACTACCAAAAGCCAGTTTAGAAAGCTTGGGATCAGTCCGCCAAGGTCTCCGCCTTTGACCGCCACCTAATCCACATAGCACCGGACCCCCATGATCCCTCCTGCGGGTGGTGAGCCCACTGGAGGGCGGACCCATGCAACTCCTTCGGGCTGAGCCTGGCCGGGTCCCATGGGTGGAAACCCGGCCACCAGATGCTAGCCATTGAGCCCCTCCCCCAGGCCTGGCTCCAGGGTGGGGCCCCGGTAACCCCATACCGGACGGGGTACACTGAAACGGGCGGGGTACACTGAAGCGGCTGGGATGAGAATCAGCACCCCCAAGTCCGAGTCCATGGTCCTCAGCCGGAAAAAGGTGGATTGTCCTCTCTGGGTTGGGGACAGGCTCCTGCCCCAAGTGGAGGAGTTTAAGTATCTTGGGGTCTTATTCACGAGTGAGGGGAAAATGGAGCGAGAGATTGACAGACGGATTGGAGCAGCATCTGCAGTGATGCGGACGTTGTACTGGTCTGTTGTGGTCAAGAGGGAGCTGAGTTCTAAGGCAAAGCTGTCGATTTACCAGTCAATCTACGTTCCTACTCTCACCTATGGTCACGAGCTTTGGGTAATGACCGAAAGAACGAGATTGCGGATACAAGCGGCTGAAATGAGCTTTCTCCGTAGGATTGCTGGACTCACCCTCAGAGATAGGGTGAGGAGCTCAGTCATCCGGGAGAGGCTCAGAGTAGAACCGCTGCTCCTCCACATTGAAAGGAGTCAGTTGAGGTGGTATGGGCATCTGATTAGGATGCCTCCTGGACGCCTCCCATTTGAGGTGTTTTGGGCACGTCCCACTGGGAAGAGACCCCGGGGCAGACCCAGGACTCGGTGGAGAGACTGTCTCCCAGTTGGTCTGGGAACGCCTTGGTATCCTCTCTGAAGAGCTGGAGCAGGTGGCTGGGGCGAGGGAAGTCTGGGCTTCTCTGCTGGAACTGCTGCCTCCACGACCCGGACCTCCGGAAAAGTGGTAGAAGATGGATGGATGGATGGATGGATGGATGGATGGATGGATGGATGGATACATTCTACTATGTGTGATACATAAAATGCCTTTATCGTGGATATTGAGCATAAATTGCCGTGGCAGTGTAAGCTGCCAGCATTTATTTGTCCAGATGAAGTTCCGCTTCCCTATCCAAACTCCTCTCACACAACTGCACTGCAGCTCAGTCCCGCCCCGCCCCCCCCCCCCCCCACACACACACACACCTCCCCATGCCTTGTTTCATATCAGGGTCATTGCCAGGTCTGATTTTTTTTCCCTGCAATTTTTTTCTTTAGAAACTGCTTCTTTTGAGCCTGTTTTCGTGGAGCAGAGATGCTTGCTTTTTTTAAACACAATCTGGCAACACTGGCAGAGTGCAGGGAGAGGGAAAAAGGTGAGGTGACACACACACACTTGCTACAGTGGAAGCAGACTTGAACGAAAAAATTCCAAGGAGAGAAAGCACCAGCTCCATTGTCTGGCACTGGTTCGGACTTCAGAAGGTAGAAACTGAACAAAATACAGTTTTATGCAAATTATGTCGCAAAGCTGTTGTCTTTAAAGGTAGCACTACCACTACTTTGTTTCACCACTTGAGATGTCATCCACTACAATATGAAGAATGCATTAAAACCTGTTCTCAACATCCCAAGTATCCCCTGCAAAAAAATAAAAAATAAATAAATAAAAAAAATAAAGGAACCAGCCCTAATAAAATGACTACATGGCTTCTTCATTAGAAGACAAAGCCATAGCCCCTATTGTTAAAAAAAAAAGGCCAAACAGAAAAAGTGGACTTTAATTTATAGGGTTTTAAAATATCTTTCTCTAGAATTCTTGCTTAATGCACTTTTTATTATATTGAGTCCTTTTTTTGTTTTGTTTTAGTTTTATTGGTTTTATTAAAGGCCATAATAGTAGGGGTGTGCCATATCGTATGGGTCACGATAATACCAGTATAAATGTATAAATTTTCATACCGGTGTAAAAATGAATATTGTGATATTTGAGGTCTGCTGCGTGACAACGTCACACCGTTATGTTGCCGACAGAAGTTGCACATTAGCATAGAAACAGTAAAACAAACATGGCGCGGGAAAGCTGCAGCTCTGATGTCAGACAGTCTATATCCAGTTGAGGGGAAATACTTAAGTTTCACTTTCTGTTTCAGTCAGCTGTCATGTTAAAAAAATGGTGCAGCAGTGTGGCTACTCTGCCTGCATTTTTTCCTGCACGTCTACAACACCACTGGGGCGGTATTAACGTTGGACAATGTGCCGCTCAAAGTGGCTGTAGTTGTATCTCAGTTCTGTTTTGGCAGCTTCTTGTTGATTTTTTTCAACCAGCCCAAGAGAGAAGAAAAAAAAAAAAACATCCATTCAGTGCAAAAAGAGCCAAAAAGCCCCAGGACAGGCCCGTGCAACAAGAGTAATGCTGGTTAAGTGATTCAGCATAAAACCCAACATCTGTGTGCACTTAAGATATAGATCATTTTCTTGTAATATTTGATACAGAACTAAAAGCTATTTAAACTAAGTCTGAGCTGCTGTTTATAAACTGGATAAATAAGTTGTTGTTTTGTCTTTTTCTGAATATGTTGAAGGTAAATAATGCTGGCCTGTAAAAGTTCTTTTTGCATAAATTTAAAAGAAAAAAAACTATGTTGGAAATGTCAAATGGCAATGGGAACATTTTTGCACTGTCTCTGGGATTGTTCTCAGATAAAGCCATTTTGGGTTAGAATTTTATCAATACTGTCTTAAAGGTATGGTTCAAAAATTCCTATGACTCCAGCTCTTTGTTTGCTGGGGGACAGATCGCAAATGTCAAACATTTCAAAAATGAATTTTTCAGTTATCATGGTTGATTTAATCACAACATCAAGGATTATATTGAGACATTGGAGAACAATGGAAGTTCCAACAGTGAGAGAATGGACAGATGCGATGGCGGAGACAGCATCATGTGAACGGATGCTCAGTAGACTGAAGGGAGAGACGGGGGACAGACCCTCAGCATGGGACCTTTTTTGGACACAGATGAAAACAACCTCTGACTAGTGGTGAAGGTTAAATTTTAATGAACTGCCAAGAGATAACCATGTCTTAGTTCATACATCAGTACTTTGTATATTCACCATATGTACAACAAGCTGTCTGGTATTATTCTTCTTTACACACCATGTACATGGCCTTCCAAAGAAAATCTAATAAAAACTTAAATTTAAAAAAAAAGGAAAAAAGACTGTCCACTGCAATATCATGAAAAATATTGTTATTGTGAAAATGAACAGAAATATCGATATCATTTTAGGCCATACTGCCCACCACTACGTAATAGGAAGGCCTATAGTTATTTATTCTGATTTGTTCCAAATTTATGAGTGGGGTTGTCTGACTGGTTCAACAAAGTTTGCTAAATTTAACTTGAATTTGCCCCCCCTCCCACCACTTTTTGTATGGAATTTGAAAAAAATGCAATACACGGGTCTGTTTCTATTATTATGCCAGTGTCATTTTATGCAAAGGTTTTACAATTACATTTATGCAGTGGTTCAGAGGAGATCTCAAGATTTCACGATATATATTGTGTATTGCGATAAAACCCTAAATGTATCGCGATACATGTTAAAAGCCATATCGCTCAGCCCTACATCAGTCCCACACTTAAGCCCCTTTTCCACTAGTACCTACTCAGCCCTACTTGCCTCAACTCTACTCGGTTTGTAGGGTTTTCCATTAGTACATGGTACCTGGTACCAGGTACTTTTTAGGGATCTACTTCAGCGAGGCTCCAGCTGTGCTGAGTCGAGCTGAAAATGTGATGTCAGTGGATTGCAGGCCACTGATTAGCCAAGGCAGAAAGTCAGTGGATGAGAGCAACATCTTCACAAGATTCAAAACCGCCATTTGTAAATTCGGCCATGAGTTTTTGTTATTTCTGTGATAAACAATGAAATAAATGGCTACAACACGTTACAAAACACTCACCATCTTCCCCGTGAGCAGCCATCAGCTCGGAGACCTCCTGGTATTTAATTTCAGAATGCTCCGCCGGCGCCGTGGCTGAAAAGTTCATATAGTGGTCAAATTTGATCCAATGCGGTTATTTTTCAACAGTCTCCCCGTCGGTGCGCACAGTTCTTCCATCTGTGTTGCAGGGCTTGGATCCCTGTGCTTGAAAAATAAACTACATTTCGTCAAATTTGACAACTATGAACTTTTCAGTCTATGAAATTTTCAGCCCCGTCAGCCCCGCTGCGGTGGAGCGACTCAAAATGAAAAGTATACCAAGAGGTATCTGAGCTGATGGCTGCTCACGGGGAAGATGGTGAGTGTTTTGTGATTTTAAGCATCTCTTACATTATTTATCAGTGAAAACGTCAACATGTAAAGAACATAACGGGATATCGGGCCACCTTCCTGTAATGAACCCAACCCCACCCACTTGAGGTGGTACTCAGTTGAAATGTAAAACCAACCATACCGTGTCAAGCCGAATAGAGTTGAATAAAGTCGAGGCGTGTCGGGCTGAGTAGGAATTAGCAGAAAAGCGGCTATAGTAGAACAATGTGGTATACAGTAGAACAGTTAGAATGTGTGATGTGTGAAAGAATATAAATGCATCTCAGTTGTGTTTTTGGTCTTTTTTCTAACATGGGAGATGTTTTTTCACATCAGCTCCATTGCAAGAACATACTCCTGTCTCACTGTTTACTGAGGTCACCTATCACCTTCAGTTGTGCTGTCACTGGATGACATCCATAAACCAACAGGACAATATGTACAATCACCCAGGGCCTTCTCTAAAGATTGGCCCCTCCAGGGGGGAATTCAGAGCCCAAACTGGAACTGTTGCTTGCAGATTTATTAAAAAAAAAAAACAGAGACTCTAAGAGGCTATAAGAACATAAATAGCAGACGTGGAACCAAAACAGGATTCACAAACATGGTACAGAGTTTGTGGTTAATGCAAGGACACCGTGGGGATTAATGCCCACGGCCGACATAAATAGGGGAGACATTGATTAGGAGGACAAAGGGCAGCTGTGGCAAATTAGCAGGACAAGAATCATTAAGGGAGATGCAGGAAGACTGTGAGCACATTTACAATAAGTAAACACAAAATGATGGTCAAACAGGATAACAGACCAAACAAAGAATAAGGCATAACTAAGGCTGAATATAACAGAAGGCAAAAAGAACAAACTGAGAGTCCAAACAACAGCATAAGGCGTGGACAGGGTCTGCCCCTGTTCAGACCGTAACTCCTCTGCTCCCATTACGTACATCACACACTGTGTGTGGGGCACCAAAATTATCAACACATTAACAATAATCATATGATTAATTTTTCAAATTTAAGGGGGGAAAAACACTCTTGGAACATTTAATATTAGGCTGTTGCAGGGCTGTGCGATATGACGATATATACCAGATGACGATATAAAAAGTCTATCGTTTCATAGAATACTCTATCGTTTATATCGTTATTTAAAATGCACATACTCCCGTTTATTCAGTAAAGTTCCTCACCACTACTTGTCAGTGCCTCATCTCTCCTCTGCAGTGCACACAGTGGAACAGGTGTGTGGTGGGTGGCTAGGCTTCAGTCTGGTGGATGCTAATGCTAACTCCAAGCTACCATTTCAGATAGCTGCTTCTCCTGTTTGCCAGGGATGTGGGACCGGTTTCCATCTTGCTGTGTCAGAGAGGATAATTCTTTAACCTCGTTTTAATAGGAGGTAAGTAACGTTAACACCATGTCTAATTATAAAATGCTAAATGACAATGCTAGGGTGTGCTAACTGGAAATATGTAGCAGGCCATCATTTTTTTGGTTTAAATTATTGCTGAGTTTCTTAGTTTTGTCTGAAAAAAATGTAA
The DNA here is from genome assembly GCA_020510985.1 of Pholidichthys leucotaenia. Classification (NCBI taxonomy): domain Eukaryota; kingdom Metazoa; phylum Chordata; class Actinopteri; order Cichliformes; family Pholidichthyidae; genus Pholidichthys; species Pholidichthys leucotaenia. The sequence continues at coordinate 30,370,377 of CM035845.1, read as the reverse complement.
AAAGCTGCAAAAGTGTATGATGATGGCACATACATGCAAAATAAATAATAAATACATTAAAAGAGGAGGAGCAAGTTGGCTCTTAATGTAATTTATTTGATTTCTAATCATTTTAATTGTCACAAGCCGAGCCGGCTTGGCTTTCCCCGGCTCGGTCTCGATCTCTTTGGGGGGGTTTGGTTTACTGGTTATGTGCATTTTTGGTGTATTTGTACTATAACTTCCATATCCTAGCCACTGCCTGACCGGCAGCTGTTAGTCAGCATTGTGATCTACTTTCTCCCACGCTACTAACAGTCTGTCAGTCCGGCCACGCCCCCTCACTCTCCCTTGACTCCATCAGCTGTTTCCTATCCCGGTAATCATCTCCCCCGCGTCTCGCCCAGGTGTACCTCATTTGCCACACCGGCGGCGTCTGTAGAAAAGCAGCCCTTTGCTAGACAGACGTCGCTGGTTCATTGTGTGTGTTAGATTAGGGATGGGCATAATTTACCGATTAACCGATAATTGATCATTAAGAATTTCACCGAGGAAGTTCATTTTCGTCGACAAACCGTTTTTTTTTATTAAACAATCCGAGGTTATTAGGCCTAGTGCACGGCCGTCCTCAAACAATGCAATGGCAAAATTTGGGCACCAGGGGGCAACATTACACCATCGCCATACCCTGGCGTGCCTCAGTTGATACATACGCGCTTCCGTAGGGCAATCGCCAAATCATGAAGCGGTTACGGCAAAGTGTTGTGTGGGACCATTTCAGTTTAAAAATGACCAGGTGTACTGCAATCACTGCAATGCAGCATACAAATATACCTCATCGACAGGGTCCATGGAACACCCTTATTACGCGAAGAAACCGCCAACAGTGGTTGCACGCTGAGTAATGGCGGTCGTGAAGATTCTTTTTTTTTTTTCAGAAACTTTATTGAGAAGGTCATGAAGATTCGGTAGAAGACACACACACACGTGTGTGTGTGTGTGTAAGTGTACATACATACGTAGATGTAAATAAAGTGTACATAAATATGTTTTTAGAACTCTTTTATTCTTATAACAAGATACGTAACTCAAGATGAAAATGATTTACTACACAGGTTAATGAGAGCTTTACTGCTCCTCAGGTGCTAGAGGCGCAGAATCGTCGAGAGAAGCAGCAGGAGGCGGCGTAGCGGCTCGACGGGAAGACTATTTCGCACAAAATGGCACAAGAGAACAGCAAAAAGTTCCGCGCGGCTAGAAATAAGTAACACGAGCGATAGAGCAATGAATGTGGTCTTCGTTTGTTGGGTGGCGAGCGGCACATAAGCTGGGTAAAACGTCTCGGCCAATCAGCTTGCGGGGTGAAACGTCTTGGCCAATCAGCTTGCGAGATTCCCGAGCGAGCCAACACGAGAACAGCGAACAGAGAGAGAGAGATTTGAGAGAGAGAGGTGGATTTGAGTTGTGCGGCTCTCCGTGCACCTGATGTTCTAATGTAGTCTACCTGCCTTGTTATGTACCTAAAAATGTTAATGATTAACCGATTATTAATCATTAATTCTCCCGACGATCGGTGAAGAAAATTTCACCGAATGCCCATCCCTATGTTAGATGATCGTTCTCTGTCGCCTAACCACCACGTCTGCAAAGGACTGTTTTCTGTGTGTGCTCGTGATAATCTCTGTGACGACTCGGCCTGCCCCCGCACTATGAGTATCGGTCTGTGCGCTGTCCGCCGCTGTATGCCTCCAGTGTATGTGTTGGGCGGCCTAGAGAACTCTTAGTGTACCCCAGCTGTCTTGTCTCTTTATGTTCACTTTTGTGTTAATAAATGTGTGTGTGGTGTAACCCGGCATTTAAATCCTCGTCCTTTTTTCCCCTCGCCATGCGCCATGGAGAGGCGCACGGGGAGCTCATGACATTAATTAGTCGAGTAGTGATAATGAATAAAGTTAAAGTCATCACATGTATTTTATTACATTACCTTTTGTGTCTTTGATTTTCAGTCCTCAGTATGGACTGAGGAAGGCTATAGCAACAGCTAAGAGGCAGTACAGAAAAAGGCTGGACAGCCTCTACTCCACTCCTGACCCAGGGCACATGTGGCAAGGCCTGCAACACATCACAGACTACAAGAAGACCAACAGCAGCACCGCTAGCCCTACAGACAGCCTGCCGGATGATCTCAACGTCTTTTATACCCGCTTCAAGACCATCAGCCACAGCACAGAAAAGAGACACACACTCACGCACCCCCCTGCCCCACCCCACCCACTAAGAGTCTCACCAGGCCAGGTAAACAAAGCACTGAGAAATATCAACCCCCACAAGGCAGCAGGACCAGACAACATCCCTGGGCGGACCCTCAGAGCATGCGCTGCAGAGCTGACTGATGTTCTCACAGCAATCTTCAACCTCTCCCTCAACCAGAACATAGTCCCCTCGTGCTTCAAAACAACAACTATCATCTCTGTACCCAAAAGGAGCCCGCCAACCTGTCTGAATGAATAAAGACCTTTAGCATTCACTCCAATCAAATCAAATCAACCTTTATTGTCATATTGCTGTACATACAACTGTAATGCAGGCAAGATGAAATTACGTTTCTCTAGGCATCCATATAAGTAAAAAGAACATAATTTAAGACACACTTACACACACCCTCACCGCCCTCCCCCAACACAGCCATTCACACATCCCTGAGACATACTTGAAAACTAACCAGAACTATAATATACAAATAATATACATAATGTCCACAGGTGCAGTAGTACGTATGAGAGATTCCAGATCAACTGTTCAGCATCCTAACAGCTTGTGGAAGGAAGCTGTTAATCAGTCTGGTGGTTCTGCCTCTGATGCTCCGGAATCGTTCGCCAGATGGCAGAAGTTCAAAGTGTTTATGCAGAGGGTGAGAGTGGTCCTTAACAATGTTCAGTGCCCTGCTCCTACAACGGTTCTGAAAAAGTTCTTGGACAGAGGGGAGGGAAACTCCAATTACCCTCTCAGCTCCCTAAACTATCCTCTGCAGGGCTTTTTTGTCTGACATACTGCAGCTGGAGTACCATGTTGGGGTGGGTGGCGGAGGGTGGTGCGGTGGCGCAGTGGTTAGCACTGCGGCAGCACAGCAACTCACCCTTGGCCATGGGATTCCTGGTTCGATCCCAGCCCCTGACCAACAGTGATCTGTGTGGAGTTTGCATGTTCTCCCCATGTCTGCGTGGGTTTACTCCGAGAGTTCTCCGGTTTCCTCCCACAGGCCAAAAAACATGCAGGTTAGGTTAATTGGAGACTCTAAAGTGGCCCTAGGTGTGAATGTGTGTGTGAATGGTAAAGGGATAGCGCCGTACTATCGCTGCTTCATCCATCCAGGTGGATGCCCTCAATTTCCCCTCTGGGGATCAATAAAGTATACAAAATCAAAAAAAAAAAAATGTTGCAATGCATTACGTCAGAACACTCTCCACCACACCTCTGTAGAAGGTCCTGAGGATGCAGATGGGGAGAGAGGCCTGTTTGAGTTTCCTCAAGAAGTGCAGTCTCTGCTGGGTCCGCTTCCTGATCCCCAAGGAATTCTTGCTCCAGGTCAGGTCCTGCGAGAGCTGCACCCCGAGGAACTTGATGTTCTCCACTCTCTCCAGTAAATGGCCGCTGATGCTGCGAGGGACGTGTTCAGGCTGTGACCGCCGGAAGTCGATAATCATCTCCTTCGTTTAGTCCACGTTGAGCACCAGATTGTTCTCCCTGCACCAGCCCTCCAGGTCTCTAACTTCTTCCCTGTACATTGATTCCTCATCCCTCTGAGTAAGTCCCACCACTGTGGTGTCGTCTGCAAACTTAATAATCTGGTTCCCCTCGTGTCTGGATACACAGTCATGTGTTAGAAGTGTAAACAACAGTGGACTGAGTACACAGCCTTGAGGGGATCCGGTGCTCAGCGTGATAGAGTTGGAGATGTTATTTCCAACACGGACAGACCGAGGTCTCTCAGTCAGGAAATCCAGGATCCAGAGACATGTGGCGGTGTTCAGACCGAGAAGGAGTAATTTCTCCATCAGTCTCTGGGGAATAATGGTGTTGAATGCTGAACTGAAATCAATGTACAGGAGTCTGGCGTAGGTGTCTTTCTGATCCAGGTGGGTGATGACAGAGTGCAGGGTGGTGACTATAGCATCCTCCGTGGAGCGGTTTGAACGATATGCAAACTGGAGCGGGTCTTGTGATGCAGGGAGGCAGGCTGTGATATGTTGTTTGACAAGCTGCTCAAAACACTTCATCACAATTGGTGTCAGAGCAACAGGACGATAGTCATTCAGACAGGACACAACTTGGTTTTTTGCCACCAGTACTATGGTAGAGGTCTTAAAGCATCTGGGAACGATGGCCTGACTCAGGGAGATGTTATAAATGTCAGTCAGGACATCCACCAACTCGCTCGTGCAGTCTCGGAGCACACGTCCTGGGATGTTGTCCGGACCTGCAGCTTTACGTGGGTTGACCCTGATTAGGGTCCTCCATGTGTCCGCTGCATTGATGGTGATAGCTGGCCCAACCGATGGTGGAGATGGGCCAGCCCTCCCTCTGATTGTCGGGTTTGATGCTTCAAAACGTGCAAAGAAGTTGTTGAGCCTGTCTGGAAGTGAAGCGTCGTCATCATCGACCCCCTGCCTAGACTTATAATCCGTCAGCACCCGAACTCCCTGCCACATCCGTTTGGTGTTCCTTGTGTCACAGAGGTGTTCCTGGATTTTCTCCGCATAGGTGCGCTTCGCCGTCTTAATTCCCTTTGAGAGCGCAGACCTGGCTGAGCGGAGGGCGATCCTGTCCTTCGCTCAGAAGGCTGCATCTCTGGCTGTGAGCAGCGAGCGCACCTCTGCAGTCACCCAGGGCTTATAGTTGCCCCGTGCAGTGATAGTCTTCACTATAGTGACATCCTCTGTGCACTTCGCGATGCAGCTGGTGACCGATTCAGCATACTCCTCCACATCTGTCCTGTCTTCCTGGGAGGCTGCTATTTTGAAGACCTTCCAGTCTGTGTGCAGAAAACAGTCTTTAAGTGCTGAGGTTGCACCCTCTGGCCAAATCCTGATTTGTTTCACTGCTGGCCTGCTGTGCTTCAGTAAAGGAAGCGCAACACTTCAATCATCATGAAGTGCTTTGAGAGAGTGATGCTGCCCCTCATTTAGGACAGTATACCGGGCACCCTGGACCCCCTGCAATACGCCTACCGGCCCAACAGATCCACCTCAGATGCCATTGCTGTAGCACTCCATCATTCTCTTTCCCACCTGGAAGATAAAGACTCCTACATTAGGATGCTCTTTGTCGACTACAGCTCTGCCTTCAACACGGTCATCCCCCACAAACTCACCAACAAACTGTCTTCACTTGGCTTGCACCCCACCCTCTGTGACTGGCTACTGGACTTTCTAACTGGCAGGCCCCAGTCTGTCAGGATGGGTAACAGGACCTCAGCCAGCATCATCACAAACACAGGTGTCCCCCAGGCTTGTGTTCTCAGCTCCATCCTCTACAGCCTCTTCACCCATGACTGTGTTGCCTCCCACAAAGACCACATCATCCTAAAGTTTGCAGATGACACAGCAGTGATAGGATGCATAGGTGATGACGAAGCATCCTAGAGGAGGGAGGTGGCCAACCTGGTGTCATGGTGTGAGGACAACAATCTCACCCCCAACATGGACAAAACAAAGGAAATGATAGTGGACATAAGGAAAGGGAGGAGGAGACCCCATTGGCTGCTGTTCATCCAGAAGCTTGAGGTGGAGAGAGTGAGCAGCTTTAAATACCTGGGCATCTACATCATTGAGGACCTTAAGTGGACACACAACACCATAGAGCTGGTTAAGAGAGCTCAACAGCGACTGTACTTTCTGAGGAGGCTGAAGAAGTTCGGCATGTCTTCCAGGATCCTCAACAATTTCTACAGCTGCATCATCGAGTCATCGAGAGCGTCCTGACCAACTGCATTACTGCGTGGTACGGCAGCACCACTGCCCTGGAGCGCAAACGCCTGCAGAGAGTGGTGAAGACAGTGGAGAAGATCATCAGGACTCCACTCCCCTCTCTGCAGAGCATCTACCACTGCAGAGTCCAAAAGACTGCTGACGTCATCCTCCGGGACCCCACCCACCCCCAACACAGACTGTTCACACTTCTACCCTCAAGTCGGAGGTACAGAAGTGTGAAATGCCGGACAACCAGACTGAAAAACTCCTTCTTTCCCACTGCCATCAGACTCATGAACAGACAACAACTCCCAAAACTCTACACAGCTTCCCATATAGGAACTCACACACCGGCTACTAAATTTGCACACTGCTCACCTGTACAGTAGATATAGTATCACCCGTCTGATGTCCATATCATCTCTGCTGCTACTTACCAATAATTTGTAATTATACACTGCTTTTTGCACAATGCTCATTTGCACACTGTACATAGGTTCATGCCATCTCAGGTTCACATCATCTGATATCAATATACCACTATCACTTTAGTCATCCAGGGACTTCATTTTCATTCCTCTACTGCCTAACTGTGTGTTGGTGTGTGTGTCTTAGCATCCATCAGTACTAGGATTGAGTTACTGTGTTAGTGTGTCATGACCTACTAGAATTGTTGTTTCTGTACCTTTAACTTGGCATTCATTCGGAGAGCAAAGTAAGAATTTCATTGCTCAGGAAATGTAGCATTTCTTAATTGTGCACATGATAATAAAGCCTTAGAATCTTGAATCTTCAGATCATGACCAATCTGGAATATTTCTACTAAGAAGTAAACAGGTTAAATCAGGCCAGAATGGCAGTCTGCAGGCTGCAGGTCTACACATTAATTTTCACTGATTTAAACTAAAAGCTAATTTATATCTGTAGATGGCAACCATGGGTAATGTTCTCATTTTCAGACATTATTTTATGTTATGGTTTTTGTTTTTTTTTTGCTATTCTCCTCTGGCTCAGGAAATATTTAACTTACTGATGTTTTCTTTTTATTCAAATATAATTTAGAAGAAAAACCTGAAATTTAGGAGAATGAAGTCTCAAATGCACATTAAAAACTATTTTATAACATTGCAAAATTATGAGGGAAAACTGTACATATAAAAAAAAGTTTACAAAAACAGAGAAAAAGAAAAAGAGAGGTCTTTTTATGTGATTATCTAAACTGTAGAATTTACAGAAAATGTATGTCGTGATATGAATTTTTTGTCATATCGCACAGCCCTAGGCTGTTGTATGCAATCCATCATGTACATACATGTATTTGTCTGAAATAACAACAATAATTTGGCTGCTGTGACCTCCATCCCATCACATCTTCCTGTGGTTTAGTCTTTGTATGGCGTGAAAAAAGAAAAACAACAAAAATACACCTCGGATTGTTGCGTCTAAACTGCAGTAAAATTTTGAGAATGGCATTAAAATACTGCAGGAGTCAGTGGGGATCAAAAATAATAAAAAGCTCAGAGACTGAGGCTTGTGTGTGGTTTTCAGCTATGTTTAGAAAAGTAAATAAATTATGGGAAATGTTGCCCAAACCATGTATGAATAATATAACACACTGAGGTGGGTTGCCAGTTAGCTAGTTAATTATCTACTTATTGTGACTAATCAGACAGCTGACCTGCTGCAGTGGTTCACTCCCTGTTTCAGTTCATTCCTGAAGTTTGAAAATCTTGAAAAAGGTCAAATCTGAAATTTGCAACGAGGCACCCAGGATCACCCAGAGGATCCAGACCCACAAACACCTACAGCAGATGTCAACACCCTGGAACAGAACCAGAACCCTGACCCAGAACCATCCGTCAGCGGTTCAGTCACAGGTAACACACAGAACACAAGAACTTTATATTAAAGCGTCTCATTAAATTGTAACGTACTGATTTCTAGTTAAAAAACCGTATATATGTGACCCATGCTGGCAAAATGAGTTGGAATGCGCAGTTTTGATAATTTCCTCAAAGTGACTCATTTTGCCAGCACAGGTCACACATGGTATATTCATCAAAGTAAAATAAAAAAAAAGCTTGAAATATTTCACTGTATGTGTAATTAATTCTAAATATATGAAAGTTTCTTTATACTGAAAAACCTTTTTTTCATGATTTACTTAGATGCACCAGTATGTTATAAAGTTCTTGTTTGTTTTATTAAAGATTGCACTCTGATTTTTTGAACCAGTTCCAACTAATGTTGTTGTAAAGTTTGCACAGTTTTATAACTTGTTTTTCTGTAGAGTGTGACTAATTTTATGATCTGTAACACTGACAATAGAAATATGTTGTTTGAGGTGCTTTGTTATGGCAAAGAAAAGACGTTTTTAAAAAGAACACATGGTGTTATTGGATATATGCGGTTTTTGAAAGACTTGTTCGTATAATAAGAGCTTTTTATGTTTGTTTTTGTTTGTTTAAAGTCGGAAAAAGTGAAGCTAATTGACTATGCTACCATTAGCTAACTGACGGAATTGTAGCTGCAGCTTTTAATTCTAAATTGTTGACAAGTTTAACGGCTCAAAGATAAGAGGTGTAACCAGTGTTCTGGATGGCGGTGGCTCCCACCTCGACAGCGGACAGTCATTGTCCTTGATGAAGAAGAGGGTCCTCATCCTTCCAGCTCTTCCTCCACCTCATTTTCTTCTGAGCGTTGGACCAAAATTGTAACTCCACTCAGAGCTCATCAGCCGGTGTCCACCCACATTATCCACTCACCTTTTGCCACAGCCAAGAAGACAGTGACTGCTCCGGAGGCACAGAATCAGAAGTTGTTTGCTGAGTTTGTACAGCACTGCACGCCTCTGACAAAGGAGTGCCCTGAGGTCTTGAACTGGGCGTTGGTTGTTGCTTCACTCCACCGTCAGCAGAGTCCACGTGAGCAGCATCTCCCATCATGGAGGTGGTCAGCAGCAGCTCACTGCCAACACCCCCGCCAAAGCAAGACAAGGTCAACGTGTCGACCCAGTATGACCCCGTGGAGATAATCGTCCTCTCAGACTCTGAATGACCTTTAAATGTTTGAAAATTCATCAGGGGATTCTGAGGCTGCTCCCATTACTCTCGTCACACCACATCTTCCTTTGATTCTGTATGCAGGGGGGAAACAAGATGATTTATTTCTATTTTTTTGTACAAATGCAATTTGGTCAATGTCAACTGTTTGACTGGATATGCCCATAATAGGAATCTGGGAAAACTAAAGTTTGCCCGTTTCTGGCAAGGATAATAATTACAGAAAAAGCAGCTGAAGCAGGATGTTGGGGAATACCTTTGCAGTGTGCACTAAAAAAATAAATTAATTCACTGAGTGTTTTACTGAACCGAGTCATGTTAACATCAACTGCTTTTTGTTTTTCTGATATTTTCCATACAGTGAAGAGTGATGTTACAGGTGCGTTTGTAGGAAAAATCATAAAGAGTTATTGTTGCTACCATGGTGGACTTTAGCATGTTTTTGGTAACAAAGTCAGTCCCCGATGATCAGAGCCGTGAAGTAGGACATTTGCGAGTTGGATTTTTGTAGATTCTCTATGGGCGGAGGGAGGGTGGGGCTCTAGTTTGTTGACAGCTTTATATCTCAAATGTATTTTTCTTTTGTAAATGAGAGTAGTGATCGGTGTAAAAATGAATTTTGCCCCACGTGTTTTTACCTGCTGGTATGTGTGTGTTTAGATTTGTCCACTCCTGAATAATAATGAAAAACACTTAAAGTTTTTTGTTTCCTTTTCTGTTCCCCTTCCAAGAGATTATGTTGCTTCAAAATAAAATGTGGAGTGAAACCTGAAAAAAAAGAAATATGTTGTTTTGACTTGTATATTGAGAGCTTCACTTCCACAGTATTTGGGTGTCAGGCTGTTTATTTATTTGTGCCTGACGTTGCTGTTGTTGTTGTCGTTGTTGTTGTAATACTCGTATTGAAAGGTTTCCTTCAATTTTAAAATTGTGCTCAAAACATTTTTAGTGTTTTTTTTTAAACAAAAGTTATGCTTAGGGCATCCAAATACAGTGATGTAAAAAAGTGCCCCCCCCCCTTCCTGATTTCTCATTTTTTTGTACGTTTGTCACACTTAAAATGTTTCAGATCGCCAAACAAATTTAAATATTAGACAAAGATAACACAAGTAAAAACAAAATGCAGTTTTTAAATGAAGGTGTTTATTATTAAGGGTAAAAAAAATCCAAACCTACATGGCCCTGTGTGAAAAAGTGATTGCCCCCTAAACCTAATAACTGGTTGGACCACCCTTAGCAGCAACAACTGCAATCAAGCGTTTGTGATTACTGGCAATGACTCTTCTATAGTGCTGTGAGGGAATTTTGGCCCACTCATCTTTGCAGAATTGTTGTAATTCAGCCACACTGGAGGGTTTTTGAGCATGAACCGCCTTTTTAAGGTCATGCCACAGCATCTCAATTGGATGAAGGTCATGACTTTGACTAGGCCACTCCAAAGTCTTCGTTTTGCTTTTCTTAAACCATTCAGAGGTGGACTTGCTGGTGTGTTTTGGATCATTTTCCTACTGCAGAACCCAAGTGCACTTCAGCTTGAGGTCACAAACAGATGGCTGGATATTTTCCTTCAGAATTTTTTGGTAGACAGCAGAATTCATGGTTCCATTTACCACAGCAAGTCTTCTAGGTCCTGAAGCAGCAAAACAGCCCCAGACCATCACACTACCACCACCATATTTTACTGTTGGTATAGTGTTCCTTTTCTGAAATGCTGTGTAACTTTTACGCCGGATGTAATGGGACACACACCTTCCAAAAAGTTCAATTTTTGTCTCGTCAGTCCACAGAGAATTTTCCCAAAAGTCTTGGGGATCATCAAGATATTATTTGGCAAAACTGAGAAGAGCCTTTATGTTCTTTTTGCTCAGCAGTAGTTTTTGTCTTGGAACTCTGCCATGTGGGCCATTTTTGCCCAGTCTCTTTCTTATGGTGGAGTCATGAACACTGACCTTAACTGAGGCAAGTGAGGCCTGCAGTTCGTTGGATGTTGTTGTGGGGTCTTTTGTGACCTCTTGGATGACTCATCGCTGCGCTTTTGGGGTAATTTTGGTCGGCCGGCCACTACTGGGAAGGTTCATCACTGTTCCATGTTTTCGCCATTTGTGGATAATGGCTCTCACTGTGGTTCGCTGGAGTCACAAAGCTTTAGAAATGGCTTTATAACTGTTTCCAGACTGATAGATCTCAGTTACTTTGCTTCTCATTTGTTCCTGAATTTCTTTGGATCGCAGCATGATGTCTAGCTTTTGAGGATCTTTTGGTCTCCTTCACTTTGTCAGGCAGGTCCTATTTAAGTGATTTTTTGATTGAGAACAGGTGTGGCAGTAATCAGTCTTGGGTGTGGCTAGAGAAATTGAACTCAGCTTTCCAAAGATGTTATAAACCACAGTAATTTATGTTTTAATGGGGGGGGTCAATCACTTTTTCACACAGGACCATGTAGGTTTGGATTTTTTTTTTTACCCTTAATAATAAACACTTTCATTTAAAAACTGAATTTTGTGTTTACTTGTGTTATCTTTGTCTTATATTTAAATTTGTTTGATCTGAAACATTTAAGTGTGACAAACATACAAAAAAATGAGAAATCGGGAAGGGGGCAAACACTTTTTCACACCATTGTAGATAGCTGCTAACCAAAATGACAGACACAAAGGGTCCTATTATGACGGTCAACAGTGGACCTTTGCAACACACTTCTTGCCTTGCCTTAGTGCATTCGTTAGTTTCTGCCAGTGCATAATCTATTGTTCATGCTTTGAGTCATGCCATCTAATTACCTGTTGACAGTGCACCCACTTTGTGCTCCCAGGAGGGGCCTTATTTTAAAGAGGCGTGACAGTGGCACAATCTCAACAAACTGGTATTTTAGTGCACTTTGACAATATGCTTTTGATTAGGAAAAAGGAGTTCTGTTGTCAGAAGCACATTGTTAGTGCTATTTCTGCGGCAAGTTTTGAAATTGCTCCACTCCTACTGAAACACACATGAGGAAACAGCATGTGCTGGGATTTCCAGTAATTTTAATGGATAGAGTTGGAACAGTTATAATCTAATCACCTGTAATTTCAATTATAATATGATGATAGACTTAACAGTGTTGTGTTCCTTCCGCATTTTCATTTTAATCATAGACTTATTAGGCAATAATGTGTTTATGTTTAGGGGAATAAATGAATGAATGAACAGGCAGTATCCGTGTTTTACTTTTCACAACATTTTGTAACTTCCAGGAGAGGTGCAGAGACAGGAAGTGCATCTGTCTCAGCTGGTGTGGACTTTCTGTTCTGGTCTAGAATATATGGTCTGAACAGAGCAGTGGTTTGGCCAACACGTTGGGCGGAGGTGGTGGGATGGCACTGTCATAGGTTTTAAACTAAAAACTCTGCTGTGACAAAGTACAGGTGCATCTCAATAAATTAGAATATCATTGAAAAGTTAATTTATTTCTGTAATTTAATTCAAAAAGTGAAACTCATATAATATTTAGATTCATTACACTGAGTGAAATATTTCAAGTGTTTATTTTTTTTTAATTTAGATGATTATGGCTTACAGCTAATGAAAACCTCAAATTCAGTATCTCAAAAAAAATAAGAACGTTACAGAAGATCAATTTAAAAAAAGGGATTTTTAATAGAAATGTTGGCTGACTGAAAAGTATGTCCATTTACACACTCAATACTTGGTCGGGGCTCCTTTTGCATGAATTATGACACCGTGTTCCAAATTATTATGCAAATAGGATTTTAGTGTCAAAAACATTCAATTTTTTATTTTTCAGTTAAACTCATGGATGGCATTGTGTCTCGGGGCTCTTTGGATCACTGATATCAATCTCAGACACCTGTCATAATTAGTTTGTCAAGTGAGCCCAATTAAAGGAAAACTACTTCAGAAGGATCTTCCACATTATTAAGCATGCCACAGGTTTCAAGCAATATGGGAAAGAAAAAGGATCTCTTTGCTGCCGAAAGTGTCAAATAGTGCAATGTCTTAGACAAGGTATGAAAACATTAGATATTTTACGAAAACTTAAGTGTGATCATCGTACTGTGAAGAAATTTGTGGCTGATTCAGAGCACAGATGGGTTCGTGCAGGCATAATGAGGAAGGTTTCTGCCAGACATATTCATCAGATTAAGAAAGCAGCTGCTAAAATGCCATTACAAAACAGCAAACAGATATTTGAAGATGCTGGTGCCTCTGCAGTCCTGCAAACCTCAAGGTGTAGGATCCTCCACAGGCTTGCAGTTGTGCATAAACCTACTATTCGGCCACCTCAACCAATGCTCACAAGCAGAAATTGTTGCAATGGGCCCAGAAATACATGAAGACTAATTTTCAAACAGTCTTATTTACTGATTAGCGCCGTGCAATCCTGGATGGTCCAGATGGATGGAGTAGTGGATGGTTGGTGGATGGCCACCATGTCCCAACAAGACTGCAATGTCAGCAAGGAGGTGGTGGAGTCATGTTTTGGGCCGGAATCATGGGGAGAGAGCTGGTAGGCCCCTTTAGGGTCCCTGAAGGTGTGAAAATGACCTTGGCAAAGTATATAGAGTTTCTGACCGACCACTTTCTTTCATGGTACAAAAAGAAGAACTGTGCCTTCCGTAGCAAAATTATCTTCATGCATGACAACGCACCATCTCATGCTGCAAAGAATACCTCTGTGTCATTGGCTGCTATGGGCATAAAAGGTGAGAAACTCAAGGTGTGGTCCCATCCTCCCCTGAACTCAACTCTACTGAGAACCTTTGGAGCATCCTCAAGCAAAAGATCTATGAGGGTGGGAGGTAGTTCACATCAAAACAGCAGCTAGGGGAAGCTATTCTGACATCTTGTAAAGAAATTAAACAGAAACTCTCCAAAAACTCACAAGTTCAATGGATGCAAGAATTGTGAAGGTTATATCAAAAAAGGGGTCCTATGTTAACATGTAACTTGCCTGTTAAGATGTTTTTAATGCTGCAAATTCAACAAATGACCATTTTCAGTTCTTGACAACCAATAAAATGTTCTGAAACTCTGTTGTGTATAATAATTTGGAACAGTGCATTTTTTTTCAATTTTTTGCAAAAAATCGTTATCATTGGGAGGTTTGTTCAATAAAATTTGAATTATGTTCTAACGGTTGATGACTTGAAAATTATACTGACTGTCATCTGCATCAACTATTTTGGAAAATCAGAGACAAATATCACTTGTATAATAATTTGGACTGCGGTGTACATCAATGTGGTGTGGCATGGAAGTGATCAGCCTATGGTACTGCTGAGGTGTTATGGAAGCCCAGGTTGCTTTGATAGCTGCCTTCAGCTCATCTGCACTGACGGTGTCTCTCACCTTCTTGACAATACTCCATAGATTCTCTATGGGGTTTAGGTCAGGAGAGTTTGCTGGCTAATGAAGCACAGTGACACCATGGTCATTAAACCAGGTATTGGTACTTATGGCAGTGTGGGCAGGTGCCAAATTCTGCTGGAAAATAAAATCAGTGTCTCCATAAAGCTTGTCAGCAGAGGGAAGCATGAAGTGCTCTAAAATTTCCTGGTAGACGGCTACGCTGACTTTGGACTTGATAAAATACAGTGGACCAACACCAGCAGATGACATGGCTCCTCAAATCATCACTGGCTATGGAAACTTCACACTGGACCTCAAGCAACTTGGATTCTCTGCCTCTCCACTCTTCCTCCAGACTCTGGGACCTTGATTTCCACATGACAGGACTTGGCACCTGATGTGTAACTGCTATTCCCAATTTGTACACTGGGGATTGCACTATTTTATCAGCAGTAGCAGACACAACACTGAGAGTGAAAATTAGACAGCAGAGGGCAGCAATGTGCATGCACTATTGCACACAGCTTTTGTTGGATTTTTATGTATAAAATTTATACATTTACAAGTCAGGGGGATAACTTAACTTTCACCCTTAGGATATGGTGTCTGATGTGAGAGACAAAATCTTGCAAATCCTGGCTGATCGTTCAACAGTGAAGAGTCACATATTACATGTAGTCTCAAATGATGTTGTGAAACAGCAGTCTGAGATACTGAAACACGATTTTAAGGAACTGCTGGATGTAGTCAGCTGTCTGAATGCTGAAGTGTTTATTAGTGGCCTCTTACCACCGGTCAGAGGAGGAGTAGAGTTTCAGCAGACTGTTCAATTTAAACGGATGGCTATCAGAAGCTTGTACAAACAAATCACTCCATTTTATTGACAATTTCAACTTCTTCTGGGACTGCAGACCCTTTTTTAAGGCAAATGGACTCAGTCTCAGCAGGTCAGGAATGAGGCTGTTTACTTCCAATCTGTTCTATTTTCTGCATCGACATTCTGTTCCCCAGGACAAGGACAAGAGACAAGAGGAACCAAAACAACAGGATAACATACAGCCCAGCAGAAACTGTGAGATAAAGCTGCCTCAGCCCCCACCTGTGCAGACCCCTCCTTCACCAAAAGTCACCAGTGAGGACCCACCTCCTCTACCACCACATATGGTCACTGTCCTCTTCAGCTTCCTCTTCCCAATCCTTCCCACTCCTTGACTTCACTGACCAAATGAAGGAGCTGGTCACTGTGGCCACAAAACTGACCCCATGCCCTAGTCCGATTTTCTCACTCCGAAACCTCCCACTTCATCCTTCCCCCCATCTCCCTCCTCCAGCAATTCCTCAGTGAGCTCTGACATAACTGCCAAAGTCCCGCTGCCCACCACCAACCCCACCCTCACAGCTGAACCAAAATCCACACAAGCTGGGTATGATATGTACTGGGTCCAGGCTCTGATACCACTGGAACTCATGGCTCTTTCCAAGACAAGCCAGGACCCGGTATGGAAGTAGTTTCCTTAATTCCTATTTTAATAGGTAGCAGAAAAAGGTTGGTAAATTTACAGAGAAACAAGATCGATCCAACACATCCTGTAAATTTATCAAATCTAGTGTTCATTTCTCACCAGTCACAGCTTAAACAAAATGAAAATCTGGCAGATGATGTTTTTAACACACTGAAACTAGCTTTATTAAATTAATGTATTAATTAATTTTTAATTACTGATCTCATGATAAAACACAAACTGGATTGTATGTTTTTAACAGAAACCTGGTTAGACCAAAATAACAGTGTATCTCTTCTTATCGAAGCAGCCCCTCCTAACTACAGCTTTATAAGTGAGCCCAGGCTACATAAGAAAGGAGGAGGAGGAGCTATTTTGTTTAATGATTTTCTTCAATGCAAGCAGATGTCTTATGATCAGATTACTTCATTTGAATATGTGGCTCTTCAGCTGAATTCCTCCTCCCATGTGTTGTTTCTTAATGTTTACAGACCACCTAAATACCATGTAACCTTTTTTTGATGATTTTACAAAGCTGCTGTCTATCATCTGTGTTGACTTTGACTGTGTAGTTATTGCTGGTGATTTTAACATCCATGTTGACAACCCTCAGGACAGAGGGACCAAAGAACTGTGTTGTGTCCTAGATAACTTTGGACTGACACAGGATATAATGGAAAAAACACACATCAGAGGACACAGTCTGGACTTGGTCATCTCCAAAGGTCTGAACATCTCTCAGGTTATGGTGATGGATGTTGCTCTGTCCGACCACTGTTGTGTTTTCTTTGAGAATGCTATTAATGTTAACAGAAATATCCAGACAGAGGTCATCAAAAAACGGTACATCAGTGATAATACCAGTGAAACATTCATCCAAGCTTTCTCTCTTCCTCACCCCCCCCCCCCAGCTTCAGTGAATGAGCTTGTGGAAAATTTCAGTGGTAAAATCACAATTATCAATGCCATTGCTTCCATTAAGGTGAAGGTGGTCATTATTAAAAAGAAACCCATGGAGAAATGCCAAACTAGTAAGAGCAGAAAAAAGTGTCGAAAAGCTGATTGCAGGTGGTGAAAAACTAAAATACAGGTTCATTATGAAATCTTTAATGAGAGATTGACCATTTATAGTTTGGAGCTGAGAAATGCAAGGCAAGAATATTTTTCTGACATCATTGGTGAAAACGACAATAATGCACGCACCTTGTTTGCTACTGTTGACAGGCTAACAAATCCCCCTGTGTCAGTAGCTCCTGAACTTCTATCCATCCGTACCTGCAATGACTGCCTTTTTCTTTACTGACAAAATTCAGAAAATTCGACAGTCAGTCAGTGCTTCTATGCCGGGTGCTGAACATGTGCTTCCTCTGTGTCCACGTAGAGAAGATGTAAACACCATGGCAAAATTTTTTTCCAGTCAATCATAAAATCTTGAATGACATCATACGCCACCTGAAATCCACTACCTGCTGCCTTGATACTCTCCCAACAGGGTTTAAAAAAAAAAAAAAAAAAATTCATATTGTATGGCTTCAGTTCTACTACACATCATAAATATGTCTCTGCATTCAGGTTTCTTCCCTCAGTGCTTAAAAACCGCTGTTTTCAAGCCACTACTAAAAAAGAGCAACCTAGACACCTCACTCATGAACAGCTACAGGCCTGTATCAAACCTCCCCTTTCTGAGTAAAATAATAGAAAAAGCTGTTTTTCAACAATTGTACAATTTCCTGGCATTATATAACTGTTTTGATGTCTTCCAGTGAGGTTTTCGGCCACACCACAGCACTGACAATGTTCTACTTAAGGTCCTTAATGACATCTGTTCCAATACAGAAAATGGCAACATTTCAGTCTTGGTTTTATTGGACCTCAGCATTGCATTCAACATGGTCGACCATAACATCTTACTAGACTGGCTGAAAAACTGGGTGGGACTTTCTGGTACAGCACTTAGCTGGTTTGAGTCCTATTTAAAAGACAGGGACTATTTTGTGTCGATAGGTAACTACAAATCTGAGCAAATAAAAATAACCTGTGGAGTTCCCCAAGGTTCAATTTTGGGACCTTTGCTTTTCAACATCTATATGCTCCCACTAGCTCAAATCATAAAAAAAACAACAACAAAATATATGACCATAATTATGCAGATGATACACAAATCTACATAACCATCAAACCAGGAAACTATGGTTCAATTAAAACCCTGATCAGATGCATTGGTCAAATTAAAGAGTGGATGTGCCAGAATTTTCTTCAGTTAAACGAAGACAAAACCGAAATAATAGTTCTCGGAGCAAAAGTAGAAAGACTCAAAGTTAATACTCAGCTTCAATCAATGATGCAAAAAAACAAAAACAAAAACAAAAAAACAGCAGCCAAGCCAGAAATCTGGGTGTGGTTCTGGACTTAGACCTGAATTTTGACAGCCACATTAAGACAGCAGTAAAGTCAGCCTATTATAACTTACAGAACATAGCGAGGATTAGATGTCTGATGTCTCAGCAGGATCTAGAAAAAACTTGTCCATGCATTTATCTTCAGTAAACTGGACTACTGTCACGCTGTCCTCACGGGTATGCCTAAAAAGTCCAGACAACTGCAGCTAGTTCAGAATGCTGCAGCTCCAGTCCTCACTAAGACCAAGAAAGTGGATCATATAACTTCAGTCCTCAGATCTTTACAGTGGCTTCCTGTCTGTCAAAGAATAGACTTCAAACACTGCTGTTGGTTTGTCAAGCTCTGAATGGTTTAGGGCCAAAATACATCTCAGATCTGCTGGTCCATTGCAAACCACCCAGAGCCCTCAAGTCGTCAGGGTCAGGCTTACTATCTGTGCCCAGAGTTAGAACTAAACATGGTGAGGCAGCGTTTAGTTTTTATGCTCCTCACATGTGGAACAAACTCCCAGAAAGCATCAGGGCTGCTGAAACTCTCAGCTGCTTTAAATTCAGGTTAATAATGTTCCTATTTGCCGCAGCCTTTCAGTAGAACAACTGTTAATCTCCCACAAGTACTGTAACTTTTATTTCTTGCACGTTTTCTGTCTTATTCTATTTTAACTTATTTTTGTTTCTCTTTAATTTACTTTTTAGTTTGCCTTTAAATTTTTATGTATTTGTTTTGCAACTTCCTGTAATGCTTTAATGCTTTTATGTTTGAATTGTCTTGTACACAAATTGTGCTATACAAATAAACATGCCTTGTCTTGGCTTGCCTTAATAGCTCCTACTTTAGTTTATATGTTGTGGTGAATCAGTTCAGGTGGTTAGGATTGATTAGGATTGATGACTGATGTGGAAATGACTGTAAACTGAAACTAATTTCTAGATCTTGAGTTAGTTTTATCCTTAAGTGAAATATGTTTTGAGTTTCCAGACACCTGTGACTTAATGTTTTGTGCCTTTGTAGACGCACTGTGATGTGACAGTTATAACGCACATATGTAAACGATTAACTCAGGAATAATATTGTTGAAATTGTCCTTGTTTTTCATGAAAAAAATCAGGTTGTTCACAATGATTTGCAAAATGGTTCATTAAATGCAAGCAATTCATGGTGTACTTGTACTTCTTTTGTACTAAAGCAAAGAAGCAAATTTGGAGTGGTCATTATTTAGGTTATTATTGTACTGGTCTGGCCCACTTGAGATTGAATTGGGCTGTATGTGGTTCCCAAACTAAAATGAGTTTGACACTACTGGTTTAAAGTAAAGGGCTGTGCACACCAAGCACGGTAACAAAAAAACTATAAAATTATAGTTTTAAAAATCATTCTAAACCACTTCCGGTTATGGCTGCCACGTAGGACGGACGTGTCTCGCTCTGCTCTGCTCCTGGAAAAAAAAAAATCGGCAAATAACTCTCTCATTTGGGACAGAACGTATCCCAGCATTTGGGCGAGGATATGTCGGCGAAGCCTAAGGCTGGAAAACCAGGAAAAGGAAAAAGCGAGCCGCCGAAACAGTCCAAATTAACGGACTTTCAGGTCTGTGACGCAGTAAACAAAACTCCATATATGGCGGAGGAGGCTGGCAACGCTGCGATATCTGCGGGGAATGGCGCAGATGCGCTGATGGCTGCCATGAGTTCAATGAGAGCGGACTTTTCCTCTAGATTTGATGGGATTATGACAGCGTTGGAAGGAATAAGAAAGGAATTGGGTGACTGTGTAGAACGAACGGCGCAGATGGAGCTCCGTCTCGCTAGTGCTGAAGATGACGTCACCCGTCTTCAATTAAAGGTGCGCACTTTGGAAAAAAAAAAAATCTCTGGAAGATAATATTTTGGATTTGGAATCTCGGTCGAGACAGAATAATTTGAGGCTGGTGGGTCTTCCAGAGGAATCAGAATGTCGGGACGTATGTTCCTTTCTGGAAAAGTGGATTCCGGAGGTGCTGGGCAGCGAGGAGTTGCAATCAGCAGTGGTTCTGGAAAAAGCACATCGTATTGGCCCACGGAGAGATAAGGGACCGCCGAGGACCTTAATTATGAAGTTTCTTAGCAACAGAGACAGGATGAAGATCTTCAACGCCGCACGAGCTAAAAAAGGAGAGATTAAACACCAGGACCAGCAGGTGCGGTTCTACCCAGATTTGGCCACAGGAATCCAGCAATTGAGGAAGCAGTTTGATCCCGTACGTAAGGAGCTGCGCAACCTTGGGATTCGTCATGGTGTAATCTATCCTGCGAGACTGCTGACCACGTATGAGGGCAGAACCCACATCTTCAAGACCCCAGAGGAGGCGCAGGAGTTCATCAAGAAGATCAAAGAAGAAGAAGAGACTGGTGGGAGCTAAGCATGAACAAAATATAAGGTAGAATAATTAAGCATTTGCACAGGCATCTGACTGACTTGAAGTAAATAGTAAGTTTACAAAATATAGATTGTATTATATATTAAAAAAACAAAACAAAAACAAAACAAACAAAAAAAAACTATGATGTACAAAGTTGTTAAAAATTTTGGAGTTAAGTTGGAAAACTACAGAGGAGAGTTAATGTTACGTCATTAAAAGCAGTAGAGTTAGGGTGATTGGGAGGATGAAGAAGGAGTGGCTTAGGCTGTTCCCCGTGGGTGTGGAACGGTCGATGGCTATATCGGGAGACAGAATTTTTCTTTTGATTTTGGGGGGTTTGCCACAAGTGTGGGAAGGGGAAATTTGTTTGTGTGTAGTTTGTAGGATGAATGTTCAACCACTCATGTTTTTGCTTCTCTGTATGAGCATGTTTACACTGCAAGGTAATCCCAAACTCTCTATTGATCATGGACCAAAGTGTTAATCTTAATTTAACTTCATGGAATTGCAGAGGTCTACAAAATTTAAAAAAAACTTAAACAAGTTATGAATAAAATAAAGGACATGGGTTCAAGAATTGTGTTTTTACAAGAAACTCATCTGATAGAGGAGGATGTTAAAAGAATTAGGAGTAGATGGCAGGGAAGTGTATTCACCTCTTCATTTTCATCCCGAGCCAGGGGAGTTATGACTCTCATACATAAATCAGTTCCTTTTCAAGTGAAAAATGTAATTGGAGACAAATTTGGAAGATATGTAATCATTCAAGGTTCTTTGCTATTAGAAAATATAAATCTTGTGAACTTATATGGTCCCAATATAGATGATCAGAAGTTCTTTGCTAATTTATTTCTCATCTTATCATCACTTACAGGGCAACATATAATAGCAGGGGATTTTAATTGTACATTGAATCCAGGTGTGGATAGATCAACAGGACTGGATTGTACGCACATTGGATGTAGGATGACTATTAATCATTTTATGAAAGAATTGAGATTGTTAGATATATGGAGAGAAATGAAACCACAAGTTAAAGCCTATTCTTGTTATTCCAGTACCTACAAGACATTCTCACGTATTGATTATTTTTTGATTTCCACAGAATTAAGGTCCAAGATTCAAAACTGCTTTTATGATAACATCGTGATCTCTGATCATGCACCCTGTTGTCTAATATATGTAGATAAAAAATTGACAAAGGAATCAGGTAGATGGCAATTTCAGCATAAATGGCTTCAGGATGAGGAATTTGTCAAGTATATAGAAAAACAGATAGACGAGTTCTTTGACATCAATACTACACAAACATCAGCATGTGTAAAGTGGGAGGCTTTCAAAGCTTTTATTAGGGGACATATTATTAGTTATACAGGATCAAAATCTAAGAAGACTCGAGAGGAGAGAGCTAAATTGGAACATAAAATAAAAAGTCTTCAGGAAAAAGTGTATGCAGGAAGTGACCCAAGGTTGGAGAATGAATTACTGATTTTGAGAGCTGAATACGACAAAAAATCAGCGAATAGAGCTGCCTCGAGTCTTCTAAGATTGAAACAATCTTTTTATGAACAAGGTGAAAAATCAGGAAAATTATTAGCATGGCAGATTAAACAATTGGAAATTAAAACACCAATTACCAGTATTATAAGTAACGGACAGGTAGTTATAGATCCTTTAGAAATTAATAGAGCCTTTAGAGATTACTATGAAAAATTATATGATACCAAAAATGAACCTGATTTAACAAAACTAAATGGGTTTTTGAACGAACTATCTATACCGTGTATACCAAATGAAAACAGGGAGATATTGGAGTCTAAAATTAGTCAAGAAGAAGTTGGGCTAGCCATTGATAATATGAAATCAGGAAAAAGTGCAGGACCAGATGGTCTTCCAGTTGACCTTTATAAAAAATTTAAGAATAAATTAATAAAACCTTTTTTGGAAATGGTTTTAGAAGCATTTCAAAATAATAATTTACCATCATACATAAATAATGCCTTAATTATACTGCTGCCAAAACCAGGTAAGCCCTCTAATAAATGTGAAAATATGAGACCAATAAGCCTATTAAACGCCGACCTTAAGATAATCTGTAAAATTTTAGCAAGACGAATACAAGAAATTTTACCAAATATTATTAATCGAGATCAGAATGGCTTTATAAAGGGTAGACAAGGCTTCCATAATGTAAGAAGACTATTTAATATTATTTATTTTAATAAAGAAGCACCGGATACAGCTCTCCTATCATTGGACGCCGAAAAGGCCTTTGATAGAGTTGAATGGCCCTTTCTTTTTGAAGTCCTACAAAGGTTTGGACTTGGAAATAATTTCATAAAATGGGTTCAAATAATATACAATAATGCTACAGCAGAAATCCTAACAAATAACAATATTTCAAAACCAATAAAAATCAATAGAGGATGTCGACAAGGCTGTCCACTTTCACCTTTACTGTTTACTATGGCAATTGAACCTTTAGCGATAGCGATACGTTTACATTCACAAATATATGGAATTAAAGTTGGACCAACAGAACATAAAATCTCCCTGTACGCCGATGATATAATTTTGTTTATGTCGAATCTAAAAAAATCAATTCCGACCTTGTTGAATTTAATAAAGAATTTTGGGGAAATATCAGGATATAAAATAAATAAAACTAAATCTTCAATATTAATGCTAAATGAGACCCAGAGAAATTACCCAGCCCCTGAGGCAAATCAATTCAATGTTGTAAATCAGTTTAAATATTTAGGAATCCAAATTATGCCTAAGCTAGAATCAGTCGCCAGCGTCAACTATGAAGCCTTAATGTCAGATATCAATGAGTTAACTCAGAGATGGATGTCACTACCAATGTCGATGATCGGGAGAATCAATATACTTAAAAGTAATATTTCACCTAAAATACTTTATTTATTTCAATACATTCCCTTATCACCACCTTTAGATCTATTCTCAAGAATAAAAAAAAAGTTAGTGGAATTTATATGGAACAACAGGAGGGCTAGATTACGTCTGTCTTTATTATATTTACCATTTGATCGTGGAGGTCTGAAATGTCCAAATTTTATGTTGTATTATTGGTCGGCACAACTGAGGTCTATGACATATTATTTTTCATCAAATGATCTCCCTCACTGGACTGAAATGGAATCATACAATTTACCTTTACCTCTTCCCATATTCATATACTCAGATTCGGCAAAAAAATTACAAAAACAAGTTAAAAATCCATTTGTAAAGCATATGATCAAAATATGGTGTGAAGCTAAAAACTATTTAAAAGAACCACAGTTATTGTCACAATTTAGTCCAATATGGGGTAATCAATATTTTAAACCAGGGAGAGCGGACGCTGTATTTAAAGTATGGAATTTAAAAGGGATACAAAAGATTCAGGATTTATATTTGCCATGTGCAGACAACATAATGTCTTTTGAAGAGCTGAGGATCAAATTTAATCTCAATAGAACACATTTTTTTAAATATCTTCAACTTAGAAACTTTATTCGATCAAATCAAAATAAAGCTCTCACTCGACCTATTTATTCATCCTTGGAAAAAATGATGATGAAAGATAGTAAAAGAAAGGGTATTATTTCAGAGTTTTATAACTCATTGACACTATCTTCAAGTGAAAATTCACTGAAAAGATTAAACTACTGGAAAGCAGATCTGCAAATTGAAATTTCAGAGGAACAATGGGAATTGGCTTGTACAGAAGCTCAAACCAAATCAATAAATGCACGCCTTAAATTGATACATTTCAAATGGTTAATGCGGATGTATGTTACACCGGAGGAGTTAAATAGATATAACAAAAATATACCAGATACATGCACAAAATGCATGGAAAGTAAAGGAACCCTATTTCATTGTTTATGGGAATGTAGATTAATAAGAATGTTTTGGGAAGAGGTGAGGGTAACAATTGAAAAAATAATCTCAAAACAAATCATACTGAATCCTAAACTGTTTTTGTTGGGTCTGTACCCAGAAAAGCATAATTTTAATAAAAGTGAAAGAACATTCATAGACCTCAGTTTGCTTAATGCCAAAAAATGTATTGCACTATTATGGAAAAAGACTCATAGACCAGATGTGACTCAGTGGTTAAGACAGATGTTAACAAACCTTCCATTAGAAAGAATAACATATATACTGAAATCAAAGGAAATTGTGTTTGAGAATATATGGAGACCTTTTATTGATTATGTAAAAAATTTAAACATAACTCTTGAATTATTTTTTAAATAATTATTATTAATTATTAGAAATCAAGTTACATTAAAAGCCAGTTTGTTCCTCCAACACGTTTTAATAACTTATTATTTATTTAATGTGTATGTGGCCGCTGTCATGCACTTTTGCAGTTTTAGTAATATTTTTTCAGACAAAATTAAGAAACTTGGCAGTGATTTAAACCAGAACGATGGTCTGATACACGTTTCCGATTAGTAACAAGTTAACATCGTCATTTAGCATTTGCCGTTTTATAATTAGAGAGAGATGGTGTTAATGTTACTTACTGTGGCTTATATTAATCATATATTCCATACCTACATATGTATTGACATATTAGAATGTTTAGTGATTACATATGTGGAATGACCTAACGCCTAAGAACAGGACAAGAGGTCTCAACCGCCAGCGAGGATCAAAGAGCAGACAGAGTAGCAGCGGTGGAGACCGGATCGATCTCCCTGACCACCCAGGGTCAGGTGGAGGAGACGGAGGACAATGGAGGGGGGATTATGTAATGCGGGATGTCAGCTTTGACATGCAATGTCTTTTGAGTGTGGGTATAAGTATGAAAGTCTGACTGCGTTCGACCTCTTATTCTGCCTCTGCACCGAGATGAGACTTGTTAGAGGAGTGAAGCTGATATTAAACTTTGATTTATAAAATCACATCGCTTCGTTATTTCAAGCTCTTCTACACTGGTGACCAGATGTGAGGATGGAACAGAGACGTTCTCCCGCAATTAACTCATCAGAGGCGACCCAGGCAAGCGCCGGCGCCCATGCAGACAGGGGAACGGATGGAAGACGTTCCCCCACGGCAGAAGCTACAGAGAGGGCTCAACCGAGCACCATCCCCAGCCCCGCCATGAGAGCAGAAGAAAGGCGCTCTCACCCGGCGGACACATCAGGGACGGCCCACACAAGCGCCGTCACCGTCAAGCTGCCAGAATTCTGGCAAGAAGACCCGAGCTCGTGGTTCCAGCAAGCTGAGGCTCAGTTTGCACTGGCGGGCATAACGGCGGACGAGACGAAGTTTTATCACATCGTCGCCAAACTCGACGCTGCCACGTCAAGATGTGCGCGGAGCATAATCCAACAGCCGCCCGTCCATGACAAATACAGAGAGCTTAAAGCGACCATCGTCGAGACCTTCGTCCCCTCAGCCGAGGAGAGAGCAGAGAAGATCCTGGCGATCTACGGCCACAGAGGATGCAGACCCAAGGCCCTCATGGAGGACATGCTGCAGCTCAAGGAAGAGGACAACGACAACTTCCTCTTCCAACACATCTTCCTCAGCACTCTGCTGCCACACATGAGAGGGACACTGGTCAACATGCGGAGCAGCACCCAGCAGGACTTCCGCGCGCTGGCCCGAGAAGCGCAGTGGCTCATCAACGCCTGCAGGGAACAGATGGTCACAGCAGCATCCGCAGATCTCAGCGCGGAAGCCCAGAGCAGCGGAGAACCACAGTCAACCGAGCAGAGCCCGCCCACCATGGTAGCAACACGACCAAGGCGCAGCAGGCAGAACAACCTCTGCTATTACCACCACCGTTTCGCCGAGAGGGCGTACAAATGCGTGCCCCCCTGCAAATTCAAAAGTTCGGGAAACGCCAAAGCCGAGAGACCGTTAACAGCTGCGGCTCTCGGTGAGAAAAATAAGCTACTTTATGTGACTGACGGACACACCGGGAGACAGGTCCTGACCGACACCGGAGCTCAGCTGAGTTTTATCACCCCTTCCCACGCAGACCAGGCCATGGATCCCCGGGGAAATGGAGCGATGGCAGCCAACGGCTCAATCATCGACACCTTCGGTGAAAGGAACCTGCCTCTTTGCATCCACGGCCGCAACTATAGATGGACATTTATTGCAGCGGCGGTGAGTTTTAACTTGTTGGGCGCTGATTTTTTGTGTGCACATGGGTTGTTAGTCGATCTAGCAAATAGGCGCTTGGTTAATGCACTGTCATTTTCTTCTATCCCCTGCTCAGCTCGAGTCTCTCCACCATTCGTGCAGGCCAGCGTCACAACAGCAGGAGGTAAGTTTGATCATCTCCTCACCCAATTTCCAGCACTCACAGTTCCAAAATTTTCAGCCACAGTAGCGAAGCACGGGGTTGAACACTTCATCCCCACAACAGGCCCACCCGTGTTTGCCAAAGCTCGGCGCTTAGACGCGACCAAGCTCGCCATAGCACGGGACGAGTTTGCCACCCTTGAAAAATTAGGCATTATTAGACGCTCGAAGAGCCCCTGGGCATCGCCACTCCACATGGTCCCGAAAACCGACGGTTCTTGGAGACCTTGCGGCGATTACCGCAGACTAAACAATGCGACAGCGCATGACCGCTACCCAATTCCTCACATCCAAGATTTTTCACTACATCTGGCGGGTGCGCGCATTTTTTCTAAAATAGACCTGGTCCGCGGCTATCACCAAGTCCCTGTTCGAGCAGAAGACATTCCTAAAACGGCTGTAATAACCCCTTTCGGTCTTTTTGAATTTTTGCGGATGCCGTTCGGCCTCAAAGGCGCTGCTCAAACCTTTCAGCGTATGATGGACGCGGTATTATGCGACCTCCCCTTCGTGTTCGTCTACCTCGACGATATGCTGGTAGCCAGCCCGTCAGAGGAAGAACACGAACAACACCTCACTACAGTTTTTCAGAGACTAGAAGAGCACGGGTTAATAATCAACCCAGCCAAATGCAAATTCGGCGTGTCACAAATTGATTTTTTGGGACACAGAGTTTCACCGAAGGGGGCAGTCCCATTGCCAGACAAAGTCCACGCGGTAAAAAATTTTCCACGACCACAAACGGTCAAATCGCTGCAAGAATTTTTGGGAATGGTGAATTTTTACAACCGTTTCCTCCCCCGCGCAGCTCAACTCATGCAGCCCCTGTATGCCGCACTCAGAAAACAAAAGCCTTCCAACGCGGTCGAATGGACCCCGGAGCGCGAACATGCCTTCGTGGAAGTAAAAAGTGCTCTAGCGAATGCCACATTGTTGGTTCACCCCGATCCCTCGGCCTGCATAGCGTTAACCACAGACGCTTCAGACCTGGCCATAGGGGCAGTCGTGGAGCAACATGATGGCGGGACCTGGCAACCTTTAGCATTTTTTAGCAAATCTTTAAACCAAACCGAGCGTAAATACAGCACTTTTGACAGGGAGCTGCTAGCGCTTCATTTATCCATCCGCCACTTCCAGTTCTGGTTAGAAGGGCGGCGCTTCACGGCTTTTGTAGACCACAAACCGCTCACTTTTGCGATGGCTAAAATTTCAGAACCATGGTCAGGCAGGCAACAAAGACAGCTAGCTGCAATTTCAGAGTTCACCACAGACATTCGACATGTGGCAGGCAAACTTAACGTGGTAGCAGACTGCCTCTCTTGCGCTGTGACATCACCAGAGCACGAGGAGACAGATTATACTACCTCAGCCGCAGAACTCTTCGCCAACGCGGACGCGGCCCCAATTCACGTAGGGATAGATTACGCAGCCATGGCAGAGGAACAAAGCAGCGACACGGACGTGTGCGCGCTCCTGTCTGGACCAACAGGGTTAAGACTGGAGGAAAGGGGTTTACGTGACGGTTTACCCCCCCTAATCTGCGACGTTTCAACCGGCCGACCTCGCCTGGTAGTCCCAGCTGCATGGCGCCGCCGCATTTTCGACTCGGTTCACTCCCTCGCGCACCCAGGGGTGCGCGCCTCGGTTAAAATGGTCGCAGAAAAGTTTGTTTGGCCGGGCCTGCGCAAAAATGTAAAGGAATGGGCAAAAACTTGCATGTCTTGTCAGCGCGCCAAAATACACAAACACACAAAAGCTCCTCTAGAGCCTTTTCGAATCCCAGCCAGAAGGTTTGACCACTACCTTCGTCTCAGGGTTTCACACACCTGTTAACGATGATAAATCGTACTACGCGCTGGCCTGAGGCGGTCCCTTTGGCGTCAACCACAGCTGCGGAAGTCGCTCGCGTTTTTTTAACAAACTGGGTGGCACGTTTCGGCGTCCCATCGGACATCACATCCGATAGGGGGCCTCAATTTGTCTCAGAGCTTTGGTCAGCCATGGCTAGCAGCTTAGGGGCTACAATTCACCGCACCACCGCATATCACCCTCAGGCTAAGGGGTTATGCGAACGTTTTCACAGATCTTTAAAGGCCGCCCTCAGGGCCTCACAAACGGATACAGATTGGGTGAATAAACTTCCCTGGGTTTTATTAGGGTTGCGTTCTGCGCCTAAAGAGGATCTAGACACCTCCCCAGCAGGATTAGTTTTTGCACAACCTCTCAGACTCCCAGGCGAGTTTTTACCAGAGAACCCAGAGCCCGGGCATCTTCCAGCCCTGAGGCCTTTAGGCAACACCGGACCGGAGGCTCTCCCCGGACCGGCACATCACTCTTTTCCACGGGTTTTTGTCCCCCAAGCTTTAAAAAAACGCCGAGTTCATTTTTGTTAGGCACGAAGCTTTAAAATCAACCCTCCGTCCACCATACGACGGACCATTCAGAGTGCTGGAACCTGGTGATAAGCATTTTGTGCTTGATTTAGGGGACAGAAAAGAAACAGTCAGCATTGACAGACTTAAACCTGCCTTCTTGTTGAGAGACGAACCTGCACGGGTGGCGAGAGCACCTCGGCGGGGTAGACCCCCCAAGAAAAAAAACTCAGCCCCCCTGCAGGGAACAAATAACCACTCTCCTCCCCAAGCTGCAGATTCCTTACAGGAGGGTCCCACCACGACGCCAAAGTGGACCTACAGCAGATTCGGGAGAAGATTAAAACCCAAACGGCACAAGGACTGATACAAATTAACCAAGAGTTGTTAACGGTGTTATCAGATATTGTGCCGTGACAGTTCTAAGGATGATTTGTGATATTACTATACTGTTGTTGTTACCACTGAATTCTCTACAGGAGCATGACTGCTGGAAAGATTTTTCCTCGTTTTCCCTGTCAAGAGGTTAACAGTATAATATGTCAAAGAGATTATCTTAAACTGTAAACTTAATTTGATTGTCCTTTTCTTAGTCGTTTGGGGGGGGGGGGCTGTGGCTTATATTAATCATATATTCCATACCTACATATGTATAGACATATTAGAATGTTTAGTGATTACATATGTGGAATGATCTAACGCCTATGAACAGGACAAGAGGTCTCAACCGCCAGCGAGGATCAAAGAGCAGACAGAGTAGCAGCGGTGGAGACCGGATCGATCTCCCTGACCACCCAGGGTCAGGTAGAGGAGACGGAGGACAATGGAGGGGGGATTATGTAATGCGGGATGTCAGCTTTGATATGCAATGTCTTTTGTTGAGTGTGGGTATAAGTATGAAGGTCTGACTGCGTTTGACCTCTTATTCTGCCTCTGCACCGAGATGAGACTTGTTAGAGGAGTGAAGCTGATATTAAACTTTGATTTATAAAATCACATCGCTTCGTTATTTCAAGCTCTTCTACACTTACCTCCTATTAAAACGAGGTTAGAGGACTGACACAGCATGTTGGGGAAAAACTCCCACATACCTGGCACAGAAGTAGCGGCTCCACAGAAGTAGCGGCAAAAAATTAGCTTGCTGTTTTAGCTGCTGTGGCGCTAACCACCGGAACCCACCTGGCGCACAGCGGGGGAGAGGTGGGGCGGTGACAAGTAGCAACAGGGTATGTGTCCCGATATAAACGATAAGGTTTCATATGAAATGGTAGACATTTTTTTATTGCGTCACGATATACATATATCATCATATTGCACAGCCCAAATGGTAAATGGCGCTCACTTATATAGTGCTTTTTGTCATCGCTGGATGACCAAAGCGCTTTACAGATCCTGTTATCCACCCATTCACACACTGGCCACGGTTACACGGGCAAAATTTCACCAAGCTGATTACAATTCAGATCAGAATTTTACTGTTTACATGGATCCTGAAAAAGTTGATCCGATTAGGATGTGCATTTCCATGTGTCACACGTTTCCATCCATCCATCCATCTTCTACCGCTTTTCTGGAGGTCCAGGTCACGGAGGCAGCAATTCAAGCAGAGAAACCCAGACTTCCCTCTCCCCAGCCACCTGCTAAAGCTCTTCAGAGAGGATACCAAGGCGTTCCCAGACCAGCTGGGAGACATAGTCTCTCCACCGAGTCCTGGGTCTGCCCCGGGGTCTCCTCCCAGTGGGACGTGCCTGAAACACCTCAAGTGGGAGGCGTCCAGGAGGCATCCTAATCAGATGCCCATACCACTTCAACTGGCTCCTTTCAATGTGGAGGAGCAGCGGTTCTACTCTGAGCCTCTCCCAGATGACTGAGCTCCTCACCCTATCTCTGAGGGTGAGTCCAGCAATCCTACGGAGAAAGCTCATTTCAGCTGCTTGTATCCGCGATCTTGTTCTTTCAGTCATTACCCAAAGCTCGTGACCATAGGTGAGAGTAGGAACGTAGATTGACTGGTAAATCGACAGCTTTGCCTGAGAACTAAGCTCCCTCTTTACCACAACAGACCAGTACAACGTCCGCATCACTGCAGATGCTGCTCCAATCTGTCTGTCAATCTCTCGCTCCATCTTCCCCTCACTCGTGAATAAGACCTCAAGATACTTAAACTCCTCCACTTGGGGCAGGAGCCTGTCCACAACCCGGAGAGGACAATCCACCTTTTTCCGGCTGAGGACCATGAACTCGGACTTGGAGGTGCTGATTCTCATCCCAGCCGCTTCACACTCAGCGGCAAACTGTCCCAGCAAGAGCTGTAGGTCATTGCTGGATGAAGCCAACAGGACAACATCATCTGCAAACAACAGAGATGAGATCCTGTGGTCACCAAGCATGACACCCTCCACTCCCTGGCTGCGCCTAGAAATCCTGTCCATAAAAATTATGAACAGGATCGGTGACAAAGGGCAGCCCTGGCGGAGTCCAACTCTCACTGGGAATGACTCCGACTCCGACTCCGACTCCAGTACCTTGGCATAGACCTTCCCAGGGAGGCTGAGGAGTGTGATCCCTCTAAAGTTGGAGCACACCCTCCGGTCCCCTTTTTTGAAGAGAGGAACCACCACCCCGGTTTGCCATGCCAAAGGCACTGCCCCCGACCTCCACGCAATGTTGCAGAGGCGTGTCAACCATGACAGCCCAACAACATCCAGGGCCTTGAGGTACTCAGGGCGAATCTCGTCCACCCCCGGGGCCCAGCCACCAAGGAGATTTTTAACCACCTTGGCGACCTCAGCCCCTGTGATACGCGAGTCATCCCCCTTGTCCCCAAACCCTGCTTCCTCTGTGGAAGGCGTATCAGTGGGATTGAGGAGATCCTTGAAGTATTCCTTCCACCGCCCGACGATATCCCCAGTCGAAGTCAACAGTGCCCCATCCACACAATACACAGTATGGACAGGGAGCTGCTTTCCCCTCCTGAGCCGCCGGACAGTTTGCCAGAATCTCTTCGAGGCCGACCGAAAGCCTTGTTCCTTGTTTCTTGTGTCACACGCTTGAACGGAATAAATCATTTTGACATGTGCACGTCGACATTCCGACATTCCAAAAATAGTAGAAGAAGAAGCAACTTCCGGTGTTAGCAAGCCCTGCTTCGTGTTGAAATTGACCTGTATTGTGTTATTCAGACTGTACTTTTGCTTCTGCTGGTCTCTGTAATGACGCTACAAGTACATACTTCTGCATATGACGAACAGAGGGAGACAGCAGGATGATACAGACCAGTTTTGTTTTACTCCCGCAATGTTTTCCGCTAGCTACTGCTAAGGCAGAATTACATCATGTTGACGTGCAGCTGGTGTACAGACATGCGCAGTAAACATATTTTCTGCCCTACATTTGGAATAAGTGTTTTCATGCGCACCATTCGGATTAACAATCGGCATAACCCACCCCTCTCAATCGGAATGAAATTTTGATCCAAATGAGCGTGATCGGGTTAGAATATTCAGATTGGCGTGTTTCCATGAAACACTTTTATTCCAATCAGGCTTTTAATCCGGTTACTTGTGTCCATGTAAACATAGCTACGGATGGTGGCGGAGCCGCCATGCACAAGTGCTGGCCCGACCCACCAGGAGCAACTGGGGGTTCAGTGTCTTGCTCAAGGACACTTTGACATGCAGACAGAGCGGGAATCGAACCCCTGACCCTCCAATTGGTAGTCGGCCACACTACACCTGCACCACAGCTGCAGACCAAGGCTACACATCCTCCTGATATTGGGTGTGGAGTACTTCACTCCTGCCCAGAGACACATACTTAATCAGCTTGCCATAATAAGCACACCTGACATCTGAGAAGTTTCTTACTGTCAAGCTGCCCTTTAATAGCAAGAAACTTTAATGAAATTACAGACGGAATGCTATTTTACAATTTTATTTATGACGCACTATGTAAAAAAAGGCCTTTATTCAGCTTTGTGCCAAATGTCGGTTGCATAACTCTCCTGAGTTAAACTTTTTGTAGCGAGACTGACTTTAAATGAGGGTTTGAGCAGGGCAAATCAAACAAGGATGGCTTGACTTCATCAAAACTGTCTTCTCAGACTGTGTCAAAAAGTGAGAAAGAGACAGGAGACAGAGAGTGAGGCAGAGACTTAGTGGTGACTGCAAAGCATAAAACGAGTGTCTGAGACTTTTCTTCCTTTCTCTTTTCTCCCCGCGGTTGCCAAGCCAAATGGCAGCAGCGAAGCATGTCGGATCACTGTAAGGTGCTGTAACGGCTTCCCGATTTCACCTCAAATGATGTGAAAGTCATTGCCAAGCCATGTGTGCTGGTGTGAGGTGAAAAAAAATGACTAGCTTCTCTTCTCACTGTTAATCAAACCTGGGGTGGCAGAGCGTTTCACAGACGGAAGCCATACATAAAGATGTGCTTGTTCACCGCTCTCCCCCACCTCTCCTCTCCCTCCATCCTCCCCCCTTGCCATTTTCTCCAACACCACCTACTCTTCCTCTCACCCCTTTGCCTGGCTTTCAGATGTGCCACTCACCAGGGCGTCAGACAAATGAATACTTCCTCAGCCATCCGTTTTTTCATCAGCGCTCCCCACCTTTTCATCAGCGCCCATAAAGCAGTAGCCGGCACCTATCACTCACAATCACCTCTCAGCTGCTTGAGCGATGAGACAGAGGTGGCAGAGTTCACTAAGTGCTCTTTTGGCAGAATGGATGTTACTAGGTCAGGGGGTCACTCTCACATCTCATTACACAACATACACAGACACACAAGCCTGTGCACCCGCATGTGACGGTGTGTGCATGCAAAGAAAATGCGCTCCGACTGGAAATAATAAAAGTGAGACTGCCTGAGTGGGTGGATGGTTAAATAACAAACGCACAGAAGGGTGCAACACTGATCTGCAATATTTTCCAGAAAACAGCTGTCTCATTGGCATAAACATTAAATCTCAGGGCCCAAACTGAGCTTTTGCAGCTCATTTATTTGTTTAACCTTGTTAAATATAGTTGCTGCTATTTAAAAAATAGAAATATACCCTTAATAGACGACAAATAGAAGACAGAGATAGGCACATTTTGAACTCTAACCACTACACTGATAAACAACATCTGAAAGCATATGTATGTGAGAAATGAAAAGTTATAATAACTTCTAGCACTATATTTCTTAGCAAGGCATCACAAAGCAACACATTGCATAGCTGTAAATGAGCACAAAGCAGTATGCATTTAAAAAATCTGAATTTACACTTCTTGGACGTACGAAATGTGAAATGAATAGCTAACTTTACTTAAGTTGACTTATTAATGCTAGCAGGGAACAGTAAAAGTATGTGTTACTAATCCCTTTGCTGAACCCATTAGTGTTGTAGTTGAGACCAAAGTCTCCCAAGACCTAGACCAAAACCACCATGTACAATATGATCTTGGGAGACTTTGGTCTCACCTACAACACTAATAAATAATAATAAATAAATTCAATAAAGGGATTAGTAACACACACTTTGGACTGCTCCCTATTCGGGGTCACCACAGCTGATCACGAATCAGCATACTGATTTGGAAAGAATTTTATGCCGGATGCCCTTCCTGATGCAACCTTCCCCATTTACCCGGCCTTGGGACAGGCACAGGGAGTCCACTGGCTTGTGGTCCCCCTGTGGCTGAGAAACCAACTTTCCTTTCCCCATTCTATTTATGTTGAGCACCAAGCTTGAAGGTGGCAAGCACCATTTTTAGGGTCTTTGGTATGACCCAGCTGGGGCTTGAACCCACAACCCACTACTTGTCTATGGGGCACATGCTCTACCACTAGGTCATCACCCCAACACAGGCATTAGTAAGATAGCTTCAAGTACCAGACTGGTAAAATTCTAGCATTTCAATCACTAAAAACTGGCTGTCAGCACTATCAACCACATCCACAAAGGACTAACACGTACAGCTGCCAATGGTCCATGTGGTTTACAGTACACAACTTACTGACAGACAGTACCACCACCACAACTAGGCCAGCAACGATAACCAATTCTGATGGACAGGTAAATTTTCCCCAACATTATCATGATAAATGATATCATCATAGATGTCATTAAGTTCATTTTATGGCCTGGATATACTGATATAATGATAACAGTCTGTGTACAACTTTATTTATGAACAATATTAAACAATGGAATATTAGTGGAAAACACACACACACACACACACACACACACACACACACACACACACACACACACACACTTTCGGCTGCTTTCTATTCGGGGTCACTACAGCAGATCATGGGTCCGCATATTTGATTTGGCAAGGATTTTTTTTGCCGGATGCGCTTCCTGATGCAACCTTCCCCATTTACCTGAGCTTGGGACCGGCACAGGGAGTACACCAATTTTTGTCCTTCCTCCTGTAGCTCGGTAAAACAAACAAAAAAATAATAAATAAAATTTGGGGGCACACTACTGTTAATTAGGGCTACCATGACCTCAGTCCCAACCACAGGGTGCTGAGCTATCCGTGGCAACAGTTGTGCCCTGTCATTGACTGTTGTGACTGAGGTCACAGTCACCATATTTGCTGTGACATTCACCCAGTCAAAGGTTGTTGTAATGTCAAAATAATATTGGAAACATTTGTTTATGGCAAAAATCACACATAGTGTTGCTTTATAGGTTCTATTTGTATATCTGGAAAATTCTTGGATTTTGTGACCCTTTGTGGCCACTAAGTGAACTACAGCCCAATTTCTACATCAATACATGATATCCAGCCATCATTTGCCACAGACCTCATTAAAAACAGGAGGTGCAAATAGAATCTTTAAGTTTTAATAATTGTACATTAGTGAGAAATGTGTAACTGTAGTTGACAGGGACCAACATGAACCAACCTCAAATGGCCATTTCACTGCAATGCAATGATTGCATTTTTGGTTGCTCGGTTCCCTCTACATTAAAAGGGGACCACTGTGGTCAGGTATTTGACCAGGATGGCCCTTTAACTCCTCTCAAGTGAGGCTTTCTAAGCATGTCCCACTGATAGGAGACCCCAGGAAAGACCCAAGTCAAGTTGGAGAGGATATACCTCTTGGTTGGCCTGATAATGCCCCATCATCTTCCAAGGAAGAGTTGGAAGTGGTGACTGGGGGAAGTCTGGCATCCCCGCTTAAGATGGATTCATGCTGCACCTCCGCTGTCTGCATCCGCTCGACCGCGAGGCTTGTGTCCAGTCTGCGGACGTCTGCAGAGACCCAAATTTTCTGACCACGCGGCCTTACCCCGTTGAATGCGCATACGCAAGACTGAACCTCACATTCACAAGGTGGCGCTACCAACACAGCATACAAAGTCAAAGTAGACAAAGAAGACAAAGAGGAAGAGGAAGACGAGAACAAACACACATAAATCATTTTGCAGCAGCAGCAGCTTGAGTGGAGAAGAACACTGAAAAATGGTAATTCCACCTCTTCCTTGAAACAATGCCATTGTTGTTGCTACAAAAAATGTGCATTGCTTTCGCGTTTATAGCCAGTGAACAAACTAGTGTGTTAGCGCATTTGCATTACCCATTGGGCTGGGGTGAAACTACAAATAACAGTTGTGCACATGTGCCAACCGCTTGGCCTGGTAGACAAAAAAAGTGAAACATATACACAACTATGTGCGCGCTGGCCTCATCCAAAGGAGACATGCACCTCAGCAGACCAGAGTGGAAAAGTACCATGAATCCAGCTTTAGACTGTTGCCCTCATGACCTGGACCCCAGAAAAAAAGGGGGATGGATGGATGGATGAGTTCTGTCCTAACAAAAAGAAAGTCTTTCAGTAATGCACTGAATGAAAACCTTGTCAAGAATACTTCAATCAATCAATCTTTATTTCGGATAGATTAAAAGTACAGATTAAAAGAAACAGAATAATATAACAAAGGGGGAAAGACAATCCAACAAGGTCAAATTAGACAATAACTCCTCTGATTATACAGTTCAACATAAGTTATCCGAAATGGGTGATGGCTGAAGCCACAGCTTATATTGCCAACCCTTTGAAAGTAGAGATGCAGTTCTCATATATAACATCTTACAAAACATTTCGTTCACTCTTCAGTGCATCACAAGTCAGGCCATGTACATAAAACACATTCTAAGTGGAATCCATCTTTGCGATCTTCTGACCAGCAGAGGCAAGCAAAACAAGAAAATCAATTCCTTCCTCAATATCTGAACATCGTGACTGAGCTGATATTCTCAGAATTTGTCTGAACGAGGCCAGACATCAGCTAAACTAAAAGACAATTAATGTATTCTCTCTTTGGAGACAGTCCAAACTTGATTTCTAGAATTTCATGTCATGCTTAAGAGTTGATGTGACATTTTAATAAAGCAACATCCCTGGAACGAAAAACACTACCAGGAGCTCTTTTGAGACAAATAAGATTAAGTCCCAATTTGCCCGTTCA
The DNA here is from genome assembly GCA_020510985.1 of Pholidichthys leucotaenia. Taxonomy (NCBI): domain Eukaryota; kingdom Metazoa; phylum Chordata; class Actinopteri; order Cichliformes; family Pholidichthyidae; genus Pholidichthys; species Pholidichthys leucotaenia. Next base: position 30,332,540 of record CM035845.1, on the reverse strand, counting down.
CTGCCTGCATGCTGAATGCTGAACTGTCCCCATTGCAGGATTGATTTAATTTCAATTTGCATAAAATTACATCAAATGGCAGCCGGCAAAAGGTCGTTGAGAACACATGAGATCTGTTTTAAAATGGCTTGCTGGACTTTATTTTCCTATCAAGACATCCAAACTGGCTGATTTTTCTGACAAGGTAAAGCGGTGCGACTTAGAGAGAATTGTTACCCGGCAGTTACTGTGTTACAAGAGAAGTACACAGGGGACAGCACAAGTCCTGGTTTTACACAACAGCCTGTCGAAATTAAAAAAAAAAATCCATAATGTGATAATTCTATGAGAGGAAAGCGGGAAGAAAAAATGGAGTGAATGGAGAAACAAGGGATGGAGGGAGACAAGAAGGACAGGCCACTTGGCTTCACTCCTCAGTTTGCCTGCTGTGTGTGAGGAAGCAGCTGTGGCCTACTGAGTATTACATAACATATTGAGACAGACTAGCATGGTCGCACATATTCGAGTCTCTATACGGATGTATATGGATATTTACAGCTCTGCTTGTTTAATTGTGTCCTTGTCTCATCAGAGGACTCCAAATACTAATGCATTAGGCTGTAACTAGTTTTAAGAACAATCAAGAATCAAGAGCACACATTTTCCTACTGGTTTACTCTTAGTCCATTCAGATTGGTTTGGTGTGAGGTTATTAGTTTTGCCCAGATACTGGCTGTAGAGACTTCTGTCTTTTTTTTTTAATCTTTTCTTTTCACTACAGTGAAAGAAACTGGAACTTTTGTTGTGCTGATCAAAGTGGCAGAAGTAAAACCTTAAAAAGAAACTCAGCAGGAAATGTCTTTCTGGAAGTCATGACCCATTTGAACAAAAAGCTCTTTTTTATACACGTTAAATTAAAGTACCATTAAAAAAGAACATGTAATTTACATTTGAGGGCACATTTGATTTGTAAAGCAAACAACTATTTTGCTTATGTGGAGGCAAAATGCAAAACATCTCAATCCCTCTTCATTCTCCCATCTATTACCATCCTCAACCCTTTTTTCCCCTCTTTTGGGGGTCTATCTGTGCGTGCTCGTCACTCCTGGGGGGGTTGAAGCCTGCCAGACTGTGAAATGCAAAATATTGCAGTGGGTAGAATGTGCATGCTCTGCAACTTCCTCCACCTCGACCCCCACACCACACCACCCCACATCATCCCCAGACAGAGTTGCCGCCGCTGCCGGCTGGATGTGAGCGGATGCATCTGAGCACTGCACATGGATGTCTGCACACATCCATGTACTGTATAGAAGTCCATCATGCATTATCCTGCCACACAGAGCCATTTTGCTCGAGTAGGCAGTCAGACCACATGTATGGTATGTGTCTCTGTGCGTTGAAGCCTCCAAGGGATAATGTATGTGTTGGAGGGTATAGAGTGTGTCCTGAGGTCAATGACACACAGCCATTGGTGCATCCTGCTAGATCTTACCCATCAGGGTCACGTGCTTTGCATGAAGGGCAGATCATCAGCAAAGCCTGAAGCTCATTGAAAAATCTATCACAACAGCCTGAAATCTAAACCAGATGTTGTCTTTTACAATACTAATATTTGACAGTGGTGTAAAATGAGGCTTTCTCTGAGCAAATGCCAGTTTTCAAAAGAGCAAATCAAAGACTAGAAACTGACTCCAAAAAAGTATTTCAGCTGGGATGAAGAAGCTAGTACAGATCACATGGAGAAACTGGGTTCCACAAATAATAAGTGTTTCCTGACCAACTCTGCTTGTTCCAAATCCAGCTCAGCACTACACTTTGTTCCAGCTCTGAACAACCAACTGTAGGAGGATTTGGAAGAGAGACAACGCACAGTTCAGTTTGGCACTATTAGGTTCAATAACTGAACAAATAGCAGCCTCAAATGTACCATCTGCAGACCTCCAAACACTTTACTCCTTTTCTTCTCCCCATCCCCCTATAACTGCCTGAATCATGCCTCACAGACACCAACAGGGGACACGGTCATCATTCTTGCCATTGCATCGCAGGGACCCATTTAGGGGCCGAATACAATGGTCTCCTATCTCACCATCAGACCCCATAAAAGCATCAAATTCTAAATTGTGCCCAGAATACAGAGGGGGCTGCTCAAACTCCGAAGTCCTCTGCTGGAGACAAAGCTTTTAAGGCATGACACAACTCATAATTCCCATATTCAGGAAGGTTCGGTGGCATCTTCATGCTGCTAGTGAACATAAGAATTGCTTTTCCAGGAAGATCTCTGCTACATGGGGAAAGGGGGATTCAAAATGAAATCATTTTGAAATCATTTTGCTTACAAGCATGCAATGTGATCTGCTTATCTCTTATCTTATCTTATCTGATCTTATCTTGAGATTCTCAAGTTATATATGCCAGTCATTCCTAAAGAGAGACAAGAATTGGAATCCCTTTTGGGTAGTAAGCTGGTACAAAGAAGCCTTTTTGAATTATAGTCTTGTTTTTGATTAAAAAAAAAGTTATGCTAAGAAATATACATGTGTGCAATGAAAATGTAACACAATGCTTTTTAAATACAAATAAAAAAAAACACAAAAGGAAAAAGAGGCCAATCACAATGTCTCTTTAGTGCAAGTGTTAATGTCATTGGACGTAAGAACCTCTAAGATATTTTTGAGAAGTCTTTTAATTGTCCAAGATCTGAAGCCACAATTATTCAAAGATGCTGTTTATAAAGTAATAAAATATGTTCAAAGCCACAATGTTTGTGAACTGAACACAGAAGCCAAGAGTTGAGCCTTATGACAGGCTTGATTTTTGTCCACATTTAGGTGCATTTATGAGAAAATGCTAGCAAATTTGGCTAGCTATCTGCATCCTTAATCTCTATTGAATTAGCCATCTACATTAAAGCTACAGTCACAAATACCCTTATTAACGACTGTGAACCCCATATGAACAATTTTTGGACCACTTCATACAGCCTTCTTAAGGTGGCTGTAGAAGAATCCAGTATTTGTAGACCGTTGTAAGTCCGCGGTCAGGTCGATGGTCTTGTCCTAGATTTCTACGAACGCACCACGAAGACCCCTCATCGTAGGGTGGCCGTACGAATGCCATAGGAACAATGTAAGAACTATGCAAGATGTTGGCCGTAAGTACACCTCAAGAACACCTTAAGGCTGCGCCAGCACCAAGGGAGCAGTGCATACAAGTGTCATGGAGGTCTGCTGGTGTTATGCTAAAAAAGTATGTCTGCCATGAAAACAACCCCCACCGTGGGAGTGTGTTTCTGATAAGAGACGTTTCCATCAGTTTCAAATTAATTCACTCTTCCAACAATGGCAGGACATCACTACCGAATGGATATCGCAACCAAGCATCAAGCGAATTCCTGGCATGAGCTGAACAAAATCCAACTTGCACACATCCAAACTCACGTTCACTCGTGTCACCCAGTGCAAATGTACGTGTTTATGTCTTTCCACTGACTGTATGTAATCATGCTACATTTCACACTGAGTATAAAGAAATTACAAGACTAAATAGTCATTAGATATGCCCTAAGAGGCTGCAATGTGTCATTTTATAACAATTTAGACTGGTGGAGTGCCACAGAAATTTTTCAATGTAAAAAGGGTTCTGTGGCTTAAAAAAGGTTGAAAGACACTGATCTAGATGATCTATTAGCACAACCAGCTACACAGCAATCCATAATACAGTATCTGTCAGATACTTATCCTCACAGTCATTTGTCAATAAAACTGGCCATAAAATTTTTAAGGTAATCCAAGGCGACAATTTCAGAAGTGTTGGTTAAAAAAATCACAATCTGAAAAACTGTTATCAAGAAGGTAAGTGGTTATTTAGACCAAGTGGGTTATATCAATCCTGAAATTAAGCAACTTTGCTTTAATGACACCTGCGGTCAATAAGTTTAGTTTAATGTTTATTTGAAAGGGATATTACATACTAATGAAGATGAATACAAATTTAAGTATGCCAGATTTAGCAATCCTGGTAATTTACATCTGTAGTCTCCAGCGGGTCACAAAACACACAAACAAGCAATCATACACAAGAAGAACAACTGCAATGAAACTGTACAAAGTGGATGTGCGACAGTGCAAGAGTTAACTCTTTGAGTGTGTCCGTTGCCGAATTGCGACATAACCCCTAGTGGTCAAGAGTGGTAAATATTTTTTGTCAGTAAAATAGTTCAGATTTCCAAGGCTATAACTTGAAAGTGGTAAGAGATAATGGCTTACTGTCAATTAGAAAGATGTAAAATATGATCCAAAGTTTCAGATAGGAATAAATTTACACATCTAATTTGCATAATGTCACAGCACCTCTTTAAATTCCATAACTTAGTCAAAACTGGACTTTGGACGTATTTACACAAGGAATGGTTCAGTCTATTGCCACTGTTTTTTGTACAGAGGTACCTCATCATCTTATCTTCAAAGTATATGAACAAGAAATCAGTATAATATTTAAAAAAAACCCACAGAAATTCCTCACTTACTGTTGACAAAGGGGGGCTGGCTGGCTGGCGTGGTCGCTGCGTTTTCACCCATCGTGGTCGTTATTTTGCGTTCTGTCTGTCATTTACACTCTCTACCACATCTATGAAGTCTTATGGTTATCCCACATAAATTTCGCTTGTATCCTGCAGCTATTTTCCGTGTTCAAAGCTGACTAAGTGACGGTGCATGATGACGGACAGCAACCATATTAGCTTTCTGGGCTAAAATGCTAAAAACAAGAAAAGGAAATGAGTTCTTCTTTGGTGTATTACATGTCATTCATTGAGTCCTCCAATGGATGTCTGCCACCTTCTGAAACTGGCAGATCAGCACAAATCAGTACAAATCCTCAATGGAGCCAATCATATCAGAATGAGATGACAGGCGCAGCGCCGTGCTCTGCCACTAGGGGCACACAAAATCTCACACTCAAAAGGTTAAGGTGCTACAAAACAAAACATTCAAATATCACACGAGTGAAGTGCTGTGTATGTGTACACACACACATGCACCCAAGCACCTCACAGCAACAACAAACCGCAACAAACAAGAGGCGGGGCATATGTGTGTGACGCACAGGCACATATACTGTATATACGTACAGTATGTGCAAGTCACCTGCAGCCTGTTGCTGCCACTCATCTGTAAAGTGCTATGGGTTAGGTCAGGTTCACAGTACCTGTGTCAAGCCCAGTTCATAATGGCAAAAACACAGTGGTATGCAAGCGAGCCCAGTGGACACACCCTACGCAGAGTGGGCACTGATCGAGCGCATGCAGCCCCAAAAAAGAGAACACATGTACAAGTATGCAAGTTGTCGCAGTGAACTGCGCATGCACCAGGAAACTCCCACCAGGGGGAAGTACAGAGCAATCCACCAAAGCTGGGAGAACATGTTTGTCTTTTTGCTTGTTTTCTTCCTCTGCCATTAACAGCAAAAGCTCCTGTTCAGCTTGATTGTCATTGTATTCACATACCTCTATCGTTTCTGTCATTTAAAACAACCACCACCATGTTCTTCTTTTGTGTTTGGATTGCAGCTGTTCAAATCAATTTGGTGGAGCTTGGCTGCCACTTACAGTACAGGCATGTGAACTGCAGATTACATTTAATGCACATGCATGAAACATGGCTGCTGAGCGGCAGCTGCAGTGGCTCAAAAACCACTCTGAATACTGCTGTGTATGCAAATGCAGTCTACAGAATGCAAATGTTTTCCCCTTGCAGGGACTCTGATCAGGCCATCACATGGCGGTTATGCAGCGTTGCTGCTTCCATGTCGGCTGCATGCTTGTGTCCACACCACCAGCAATCCAGGTGCTGCACTGCTGCATGAGTGACCATAGGCAATACAGAGAAATACTGCAATTGTCGCTGACATTCTGGTATATTTGAGTAATAAACAGGGATATCCCAATCCAAGATTTTTTTGTCCCTGATACAATCCAAGTCATTTAAGATTGATGATCAGCCAATAGTGAGTCACAATCTGATACGTTTGCTGACAACACATTCATACCATGCCATGTATTTGTTTGACACCTCAGTACTTTGAGAGTATTGCACACAGCAGACATGTTGGCAATGCCTTCCTCCTGCAACTCTGTACAGCTGCAGCGTTATGGCAAGGCTGACGTTAGGGCTGTCACGGTAGAGGAATTTCCCCTGCAGTGACGGTGGACAGCTCAGCACCGCGATATGCAGTATTACTGCAAATGTTTTTAGGACTCTGTGGTCTCGTAATTTAGACAGGGTTCATAACTTATGTGGCAAACGACAGAAGCTGTGAGAAACTCGCTGCAGCTCCACTCTCAACTTGTTCGTGTGTGACAGTTGGGCGGAGCTCTGGTCTTCCTACAGTCATGAACTGCTGATTCTGTTAAAAAAAAAACCTTGATCATTTTCATAAAGCAGTGGCGGTAACTCCAGCATTTGAACTACAGGGTGTGTGAACTGGTTGGATACTGCAGTGACAGTCAGCTTATTTAAACAAGACAGTCTCTGTACAGGACCCTACGTGGCTCTTATCATAAATTATCATAAACACTCCTTTCAGAAGGAAATAACATGCTTTGTGCCCTTTCAGTGCTCACTGTCATGGCTGTATTTAGCAATTAGTCCACATGCTTCAGCCACTCCTAACTGCCTGCTGGAGTCCGCCTGGACAGCGCCCCACATGGTGCTGGCGGCGACAGCTGGGCTTCTATGGCTGGATGGTAGCAAGCTAGGTGAGACCTAAAATTTGAAGTATTTCCCTGTTTTACTGGGACCTTTTTGGCACATATTTTGCATATTGCCTTTTCTAAGTTAGCTGGCTCTCCTTCTTCGTTCGGCTCAAAACCGAAATGTTCCCAAACCGGTGATGTTGTTTTGGGCTTGGTAGCCAGCACAGCTGCTATCTTTTTTTTATTTTTTTGCACCCAGTGCTGTGGAAGCTTCCACAGAGTCAGGCGCAAACATGCTGTTGGCAATAAAAATACACTCAACATTTAACAATTTGTTTAATAATTAACATGAGCACATAAGTGAACAACAAGATTTAGCCACACACACAAAACAAGTGAACACTGCAGTTGCTTGTTATCCTCCGCCGTAGCCAGCCCTAGCTGACGTCAAACAACTGTGGATGACGGAAAACAACAGCGACTTGAATGGAGATGAACCCAGTGACCCCGATACCAATTGAGTCACAAAAGCCTTGCTCGGGCTACCGAGCAAATACTTGAGATTGGATCGGGACATCCTTAGTAATAATAAAAAGATTCTTTTTTTTAATGACTCCTAGCTTATTATTACAGAAAATAATAATAAAAAAAACAGCCATAAATTGAAGTCCAGCCACCTGTCTACACCTAGAAAGCACATTAAAGTAATCATTATGCTGGTATTTTGACATAATTGTTAACATAGATTTCAAAGGAGACGCTCACCTCAGATGCATACATCAAGCATGAACAATATGCGAGACCCCAAAACTATTGCAGCAAACTTAAGCAGCCCAGCTCAACAAATGCATGAGATGCACATCACGGTGGCAGTGTGAATACTGTAACCTGTTAACATGGACGCCACAATAAAAATACAGTCATCATGCAGTCATCGGGCAGGTGGTGTGACCCCAGCAACTAAAAGTGCAACTTTTATAGCAAATGCTGTTCACTTATTGGCCACGGGTGTCACTAAGTCCAAAAGATTTACAGGGTTACACAAAGTGTCTTTAACGGGGCACTCTACGCCATTTGCTGAACTGCTAGGTTTTTACTTTTCTCTGTTGTGGCCATTTTAATGCTCTAGATGATAAATGTACGGATACATACTTTCCCAAAATGATATCATTTTGCTAATGCTGATAATGTTTGACTGAAAGAGATGAACGCCGCTTACATTTGAAAGACAGTGGCCAAACTGGACGAGGTCAGCGGGGGAGAATAATGCAAACTGTCATTCCAATCAAAGAAAACTGACATTTTCAGTCTGCACAGATAAGAGCCTTCCAAGTCCTTTTGTGCCTACACAGGCAGCTGTCTCCTCTCTTCCATTTGCATTAGGTATTGATTTTGATACAGCAGGCTGTGGGTGCCAGGCAGGAGAGAGAGAGACACGCGCTGCATATGGTGCACGTGGGCCCCCATGCAATTTAAAAATCCACTGACAGTGAAGGCAGGGAGTTGGAGACTTGTTATGAAAAGATGCGTCGGTGGCTAACAGTAGGATGCCAATTAGACTGCTTGGCCACAACGAATGGATCCGCGGTCACGCACCGGTTTCTCTCTCTCTCTCTCCCCCTCTGCCTCTCTCCATCTCTGTGCGCTTCATTCCCTCCCCCACTCCCTGCTTTTACGCAGGGAACGGAGAGGTAGGGGGGGGAAAAAAAAACTGAAGCTCAAATTTCATGAACAATACCGGCATCAAATTTCCATGCAACGACTTGTTTTTTTTTTGCCCTGTCAATGAAGTGCTGCATGGAAAGCAGCATCTTCAAAAACAGTAGCAATGCAGGTGGGCTGCATACGTGACCCCTGGTGTGTATGTGTGTGGGGGGGGGGGGGCGGGGGTGAAGACTGTATGGAAACAAATAAGAAGCGAGGTGAGTGACCTGGAAAAAGTATTCCAACACCCAATAATATCGAACAGAGCAATTCTATTCCTGTTTAATAATACGCTGTCGTTTAATTAAAACCAAAATGACAGGTGCGCTTTAAAAGAGCGGATCCTGTGAGCTACCGGCGCCTCTCCCCACGCGCCCAACGCCATGTGGCTGCTTAAATGTCCATCTCCATCCACTGAACTCAACCGGAGGAAAGGTGTGCGAGGAAAGAGATGTGCAGGTGTAAATGGCAGTTATTCTCCTCCTGCTCTGCACCTGCGAGTTCCTTATCATTTTTTTTTTCCACACGACTACTGCTGATGATAGATGGAACAAGGCCAGACATGTTAAGCACACTTACTATGGATAAGGAAGAGGACTTCTCCTGTGCATGCCGGGGGTTTCGAAACTATCTAATTTGAGGGATGCCATTCTGAACCAATTCAGCCCATTTTACAGGATTCAGAGCTCCATCTTCCCAAATCACATTTGACATCTTTATTAGGAGCCTACGCGCGTTTGCATCTTACCTACTTTGCCAACACCCGGAAAAAAAAAAAAAAGCCATACAAGTGATACTAAGATGCTTCATCAACAATACAGATCCACGATTTGACGGGAAAAAGTTGCACATCGAGCGCAAATCAGCCAGCGCAGCATCGTGGTTAAAAGCTTTGCAAATAAGTGGCTGGAACTGAAAGTTGCCACGTACCTGCTGCCAGTTTTCCTCTAGCGATGGCATGGCAGAGAAGTAGCCGGTGTCGTGAACGAGCTGAAGTTCCTGAAAGATACTGTGGTTCGCCAAGACATCCATACTGACGCTCGGGTAATGGAAAACAAGAACGGTCCACGGGGGGAAATGTTCCTCTCTTCTTGGCGCTGTCACACCTCTATATCCCCTTCTTTCATATTAGTCCTTAAAACCAGACTGGTGGCTGCGTGCGGTGGCAGAGAATGTGGCTGTTTGGGTTCGCGGCACCTGCGCGCGTTACCGGAGTCGGTGCGTAAAACGGACTGGAGATGATGGAGGCTCCATACGCATCCGCGTTGCCAAAATAGACACTGATAGGGGAGCCAAAGGATGGGGAGGACCTTGGTAAACGGAGTTGCGTGGTTGCGCTTGTCAATCAACTCCAGTGCGTGTCCATTTACGGAGAATGGGCGGCTGCGGGAGCGCCGGAGAGACGGCCGAGCGCGGAGGGGCGGGGTTAGGCTGGTGCGGCGGACGGGATTGGCTCCGGCGCGTCGTCACTCACGCCAAATATGGGCTCCATAGGTGAGCTATTTATGGATGGGTATATTAGATTTGGATGAAGGTCTGAACAGTTAGTCTGCAAGGAGAAGCCGTGGTGTAAACATTATGCGCTCACAAACAGGAGCTGGAAGCAGCTTTAATGGGCTGCTATATTGCCCCGCAGTGGAAATGCTTAATTACAGAGAGATTCTAGGAGAGACATTAGGCTATAGAAAATATTTCTATAGGGACTACGCTTTAATGAGTTTGAAATTAACTTAATGGCTTTATAATCCAATATAATACAAAGTTGCCACAGAGCTCCAGTGTGTTTATTACATGTTTTCAATGTACATCTTCCTTCAAAGATAATCAACAACAATCTGAATTCTACAACATTTTTCAAACCTAATCCAAGTGCAAAATGACAAAATCAGCATTAAGACTGGTTGTTCATGAACTTTGCTTTTGCATAATTATGTTTTCCGCACACAGCCCAATATAAAACTCAATTTCTTTGTTTGCTTGTAATACTTTACTAATCCCAGAGGGAAAGTCAAGGGCAACCAGTGAGCTGGATGGAGGCAGCCACAGTGCACCAAAATCCTCTCACCATGCACACACACATTCACACCTAGGGACACTTTAGAGTCTCTATTTTAACCGAACTTGCATATTTTGGGACTGTGGGAGGAAACCAGAGCACCCGGAGTAAACCCTCACAAGCTTGGGGAGAACGTGCAAACTCCACACAGACTGGCCCTGCTGGATGGGGATTTGAACCCACAACCTTCTTCCTGTGAGGAGATAGTGCTGCGTATAGTACAAGTATCTGTTGTGTCTGGAAACAGGACAGCGGAGGCAGGAGTCGAACCAAACACAAACTTTATTACAGAACACACAAGGTGGTACAAGTGTATATCATATAGCCTACAAGCTAACACCAAACTAATACAGGCTGTGACTGTGACAGAGACGGAGCGCCAAAACACCACGGCTCCCTCCAACAGTCCCCTTAAATTGGTACAGCGTGCTGATGTCACCCGTGCGTCTGACGTCATAGCATGTTAGTATTTCTCATAACTCGCCCTTTTCAAGGGCTACTGAAGGACACCAAACACACACTGTGGTTTCTGCACATTTATTAACATAAAGACAGACAGGGATGCTAAGATACAAATACAAAATAAAGCACCTGGAGGAGAGTGGGGCTCGATATCACAGGGGGACGGAAGCCAGGGAACGCCAGGCCAGGGGCAGAATCCAGCCAGAGCACACCCGAAGGCAGCGGGGCTCACGGCTGGAAGTAAAAGGGAAGAACTAACCTAGATGGAGCTCTCCTCTCTCCTCGACAGCGATACCCAAAAACACTCAGTGATAACAGTTCAGCTCCTGAGGACGGGTAACAGCGATAGAAGGACACGACAACCCCCAGAGGTTTGTCGTGCCCTTATATGCCACTCCTAATGAGTGACAGTTGTGGGTGCATGAGTGAAGAACATAATACAATTAATGACAACTGCACAGCCCGACCAGTTTGACAGCTGGGAGCTGCGCAGCGCTGTCAAAATAAAACACACACCCTAAAAAGTAAATAATAATACCACAAGAACAGAATGACACAATTAAAGAGGATAAACAAGGAAACAAAAAGACAGAGAAGACTAAAACTAAACAGGAGACTGGGCACGGAGCCCACCCATGCCCTGGATCATGACAGTGACACCCCTCAAGGGGTAGATCCCAAACATCCCAGGGCAACATCAAAAGAAAAGGAACCCCCCCAGACAACAAAGAGCCCCCCAACGAGAAAACAACCCACTGGCCCTCTGAGCACAATGCGCCCCCCCCCCCCCACGAGGTGGCAGCAACTGGAATCCAATCTCCCAGCAGCCCGCAAAGTCTCCAGCATGGGGAAAGCAGGACCAGCGCTGTGGCAGATTGGCCTCCAACAATAACTGCTGGCTGACTGTAGAGCCCGGCGACGGTGGTGCTCGACCAGTGAGGAGACCAGATGAGGGAAAAGGCTGCACCACGGGAAACTCCGGTGAGGACGGGGAGTCCATGATGCCCTCGGGCTGAGGCACAGCACCCACAGAGGCCTCGGGCTGAGGCGCGGCACCCACGGAGGCCTTGGGCTGGGGCGACACACCCATAGCGGACTCGGGCTGGGGCGACGCACCCATGGCAGCCCCGGACTGGGGTGTAGCACCCACGGCAGCCCCAGACTGGGGTGCAGCACCCATGGTGGCCCCAGGCTGGGGCAGCGCACCCATGGCGGCCCTAGACTGGGGTGTAGCACCTACAGTGGCCCCGGACTGGTGTGCAGCACCCATGGCATCCCCAGGCTGGAGTGCAGCACCCATGGTGGCCTTGGGCTGGGGCACAGCACCCACGGTGGCCCCTGGGCTGGGGTGTAACACCCATGGCGGACCCAAGCTGGGATGCAGCACCCATGATGGCCTCAGGCTGGGGTGCAGCACCCACAACGGCCCGGACCAAGGAGGAGCAGCACCCACAGAGGTCTTGGACAGAGGGGGAGCAGCACCTACGGAAGTCTTGAACGGAGGGGGAGCAGCACCCACGGAGGTCTCGGAAAGAGGGGGAGAAGCACCCACTTTGGTCTCAGACGGAGGGGGAGCAGCACCCACTTTGGTCTCAGACGGAGAGGGAGCAGCACCATGGAGGCCCCGGACTGGGGTGCAGCACCCACGGAGGCCTCGGAAATGGGGGAGCAGCACCCACGGAGACCTCAGACAGAGGGGGAGCGGCACCCACAGAGACCTCGGATGGAGGGGCAGCAGCACCCACGAAGATCTCGGATGGAGGGGGAGCAGTACCCATGACGACCTTGGGAGAAGGCTCAAACACACATAACAAAAAAACCATGTCAAAGTCCCCGGCAGCAGTGGAGCCCGGTGAGGAGAGCTCGGGCACAGCGGACAGCTGCACTCGGTCTTCTCCACCAAGTGCCAGGCAAGATCTCTCCAAGACAGATAGAGTGAACACAAAAATGCAAACTTGCCTGAGCTTGAGCTCCACTGCCATCCAAGACTCCGGTGATTCAAACTGGGCATCTCGGCCTTCTCCGTCTGGGCGTCTCCACCCAACACAGCCACCTCGGGGGAAGGAAAGGGGAAAAACACCGGAGAGAACTCACCGGCAGCAGTGGAGCCCGGTGGAGAGAGCTAAAGAGCAGAGGACATCTGCAACCAATTCTCCTCACCCTGAACCAGACAAGAATTCTCAATATCTGTAGGTGTTAAAACAGAACTGAGTACTTGCCTGGACTCGAGCTCCACCGCCGTCCAGGACTCCAATGACTCTGCTGCGATGACACCTGCAGCAGGCATGGTGGTGGATGCAGCCCACTGACCTCCAGACATGGCAACCGACGCTGGTGGGCCTTCCAGCGTAGCGGCTGCAGCTGGAGGTTGCCCCATCACTGGTGCCGAGTCCCAGGCCGCTGGAACCAGGGGACACTCCTCTGTCGGCTCAAGCTCCAGGGATCCGGGAACACCCCTCTCCTATCCAGTATGTGGCTGTGGAGCTAGCGTAGCATCCACCAGGATTGCAGGCTCCTCCGACATCTGGTGGCTCCATCCTCGGTCAGGCGGACACTCAAGGGAGACGAGAGGAAACACAGGAGGGACAGGTGAGAGACTGGTGACAGCAGCAGGCAGTGAGAACTCAGCCGAAAAGGGCTGCTGAGGCTGAGCCTCACCACCAGGGATAAGACAAGGAATTTTATTATAACGTACAGGAGAATGGAAAAAAACCCACTTGCCTTATTTCCCGGGGCACGATGGAGTCAGTAGCTGCTGTCCCAGGAGCGGCAGAAATCCAGTGGTGAGGGGATGGAGACCGAAGATGCACCGAGTTCCGGGAGCGCGGGCTGAGCAGCTCCACCTCCGCCTCCTCCGATGAACCTCCCTCTAGCCGTGGCATGAGCTCTGGATAAAGCCACGGTTTGTAATCCAGGAGGAGCTCCGTTTCCGCCACCAACACTCGCTGGCACTCCTCCTGCTCCTCCGCGCTGGGGCGATCCAAATGCGCAAAGGCTGCATGCCCAGTCCGGCAGGCTGTGAGACACAGTTCAATGGGGAGAGGCAGAACCACAGCTGGCTTATGACACCAGGCACGAGACCTCCGCCCCCAGGATCGCCTCCCCTGCGGCACAGGTTCAGATGGCGAGTAAGCCTTCCCCTGCACGTGGAGCCGATGTTGAATGAGATGAACGGAAGTGAGGAGATCTACCAATTCAGGATAGCTCCATAGGCTGGAGAATGCCTCAACAATCTGTGCCACGCTATCCCACACCTGCAGTTCCTTCTTGGGAGTGTGGGTCAGCGAAACATCTGAGACAACGTCCTCCAACAGTCCAGCCGCCCAACACTCCCCCTCGTTCATCCCGAGACTCCCGTAGTCCAAACGGCCAGCCATGCTGAAATAACTGGACAAAAAATGGGAGAACAGAAAAAAGGGAAAAAAGAAAACAGCAGAAATGCACAGTGGCTGGTGTCCACACCCTGGTCACGTCCTTCTATCATAACTTGCCCTTTTCAAGGGCAACTGAAGGACACCAAATGCACACTGTGGTTTCTGCACATTTATTAACATAAAGACAGACAGGGACACTAAGATACAAATACAAAATAAAGTGCTGGAGAAGAGTGGGGCTTAACATCACAGGGATGGAAGCCAGGGAACGCCAGGCCAGGGGCAGAATCCAGCCAGAGCACACCCGAAGGCAGCGGGGCGTATGGCTGGAAATGAAAGGGAAGAACTAACCTGGACGGAGCTCTCCTCTGTCCTCGACAGCAATACCCAAAAACACTCAGTGTTGACAATTCAGCTCCTGAGGATGGGTAACAGCGATAGAAGGACACAACAACCCGCAGAGGTTTGTCGTGCCCTTATATGCCACTCCTAATGAGTGACAGGTGTGGGCGCATGAGTGAAGAACATGTTACAATTAATGACAGCTGCGCAACCCGGCCAGTTTGACAGCTGGGAGCTGCACAGTGCTGTCAAAATAAATCACAAACCCCAAAATGTGAATAATAATACCACAAGAACAGAATGACACAATTAAACAGGATAATCAAGGAAACAAACAGAGAAGACTAAAACTAAACAGGAGACTGGACACAGCACCCACCGTGCCCTGGATCATGACAGTATTGGGGAATACTTAACATTTACCCCACTCATTGAAAAGCTCAAAACATTAGGAACACAAATCACAGCAGCTCTCTCTCTCTTTTTTTTTTTTACATTACACTCACAACAGCCCTTTAAAAAAAAAAAAAATCTGAGCCAACGGGTGGACCACCGGTTGACCCTGCATGATTGGGTGGATTATTCTGCCACCGTGAACCAGTCGTGCTGTGCCTAGACATATCAAAGCACAGTCACTGCTTACAGTTCAACTTCAGGGGCCTCAGTCGAGCCAGGATGCGGGATGAGTTTGGCTTCTTCTCTCTCACCTGGTGCTAGCTGTGGTTGCGGTGATGTGTTGCTGTCCTCGACGATGGGACACGCGTTGGATTATCTTCGGTCACCGGGGTCCCCTTTCTCCACAAACTCCCTCTCCTGCAGTTCCACGGTAGCTGCTTGAATCTCATGCTGGGCGAGGATTAGAGGTGAGTCCAGTTTGTGCTTTCTCTCTGTGCTGCATTCTCTCTCTGTGTTCTGATCTTTGGCTGCACCCCCGTCTGTGAAATCATACTCTCCCTTCTGCGATGGCGCTGCAGCTCGAGAATGCTTGTGCTGCACAGGGACCAGCTCCAGGTCCCATGTGGCTGTGGACTGCGCCTCTTGTGACTGCTCTGGTTCTGCTGGGATCTGCTCAGTGTGCGGCGTGAGGCAGGGAGTGGCTGTGTCCACGTCTGAGTGCAGCAGACCCAAGTTGCTGTCGTTCAAACTGAGTTTACCGTTGGGTCGTCGCGCTGTGGTGCCCTGCTGTCTCTCGGTGTCTACCTTGGGGCCCTCCCAAAATGGTGTGGAGTCAGCAGGCTGAACCACCGGGGCAACTGTTTGTATTAGCGGAGCTGACTGTGGGGAATGCGGGCGGGGGCCGGCCAGCCACTATGTCACATGGGCCATCATCTCCAGCTGGGATGCCAGTTTCATCGCTTCCATCTCCGATAGGAAGTGCATTACCTTCAACAGCATCTCCTGTAGCGTGTCTGCCACTGTCTGGTCGTCTGGCCCCTCTGTTATGTATGAAATAAGCGAGACGTGAGTCAGATTGTGCCGAGCAATGAACTGAACTTTATTACAGACTGAGGTGAATATATACAGCAGTCGCAGCCCACCTGACATCATCCTATCTGATGGCTACGGCAAGCCCCAATGGCCAAACTCACATATTACATCCGCCCCCCCTTCAGAAAAATGTAGAATAACAAATATCATTAGCTAATTAACCCCCCCCCCCTCCAAATTTGATAAAACAAAACCCCAATAAACACATTAAAATAGAATAAAACCTAAAACTAGGGACTGTGGGTAGACTTCCACAAAGCCCAGCACGGCTAAGTGGGGTATTCTGCCACTTAGAGTGGCCCAACCATGTTTCTAACTAAACAGTCCTTAGCTTCCTTTTTTTTTTTTTTTTTTTTTACAGTCTTCCAAGTTAAGGGCGGTTCCATTGAGGGGGGCCCCGCAGTGGCCCCGAAGTGGATGCGCCCCTGGAGCTCTGAAGCGTGCTCGTGGCAGCCTCCTCCCTGGAGCTGCTGGACCCCCGGGTCCAATATTCATGATGTCGAGGCCCGGGTCCCACACCGCGGCAACCAACCCCCGTGGAGCCTCTCCGGCTGGAGCCACCACCCGGACACGCCACCATCTGCTCATGTGCTGAACCGAATTGTCCGTCTGCCAAAAACATGCTGTCCTCAACTTAGCCACGATCTTCCGTGGCGCCTGTTGTTTCACTGGCTGCAGCCCGGTCAGTCGCCTTCCCAGTCTCCCAGTGGCGCGAGCCCGAACCAAGTCCATAACATGAAACGGCGCCTTACATGTTTTCATGCACTGCTGCTCCGCTCCCTGTGGCTCTGCGTGCTTGTTCGGCTCGGGACTTCCGCCGTGCTGTGAC
This sequence comes from Pholidichthys leucotaenia, assembly GCA_020510985.1. Classification (NCBI taxonomy): domain Eukaryota; kingdom Metazoa; phylum Chordata; class Actinopteri; order Cichliformes; family Pholidichthyidae; genus Pholidichthys; species Pholidichthys leucotaenia. Next base: position 30,315,609 of record CM035845.1, on the reverse strand, counting down.
GGTTCCGTGGTCACCATGTTTGCTGCGGACCCTTCACCTGCTGTTTCCATCGTCGACTGCGGCTCGTCTCGGGTACAAAAGCAGTGCAGTACCTCTCCAGTGTCGCTCGTTCTCTCTGTGCCCGGCTGCCACTGCTGTTTTCTGGGGCTCTCAGCATGCTCACACTCCCTCTCCCGCGGCTCCAACTCTGGCAGAGGGGCAAACTAAGCTGAGTCTGTTCGCTGCTCTCCCTTTTCACTGCGCTCACTCTCCATGCTGTGCTCTTCAGCTGGCTTGTCGTTCTCGCTGGACACTGGCTCCCTCGCCTGTGGCTCCGATTCCACCATGTTAGCTAATGCTGACTGCCCGGGTAGCTTCTGTGTTTGGTGAACAATTAGCCCCGTGGCTAACTCCTCCGTTGCTACTAGCTTGGCCATTAGCTTCTCTGCGCTAGCTAGCTTAGTGTTTTTTGGCGCCATTAGCCTCTCAACCCACAGCTTTGTGTTACGTGTATGTTTGGCAAAGAAGCTAGCAAGCAGCCCGACAGCATCTGCATAAGACTCTGTCTCCTCTAACATGTTGAAAATTCTCTGACCTTCTATGTCGAGTTTGTGAACCAGAAGTGATCGCTTCCTTACTCCGTTGAGTCCACCCAGGCCCAACGCTGCAATGTACGCCTCAAACACGGCCAGCCAGAGAGGCCACAGAATTGCTGGTTCTCCTGGGTTCTCCAAAACACGGCTGTAGAGGTGCCCCACATGCCTCCATGAGTTAATCCTCAGTCGCCAATTGTTATGTATGAAATAAGCAAGACGTGAGTCAGGTTGTGCTGAGCAACGAACTGAACTTTATTACAGACAGAGGTGAATATATACAGCAGCTGCAGCCCGCCTGACGTCATCCTGTCTGACGGCTATGGCAAGCCCCAAAGGCCAAACTCACATATTACACCCTCCTCCAGCATGGCCCATATCACCGAATCCGTGGCGTACCACTTCAGCTGTGACTATATCAATCTGTCCTCCGCGTGTCCAAACGCACATGTGCTAGCCAAACAGTGAAGGGCGGTCATGTACTGTAGGACCGATTCGTCCGGTTGCTGTCAGCACTGGTAGAACACAAACTTCTGGGCCATCATGTTCTGTGGAGCAGTGAAATGTTCGGCTATCAAGGTGGCAGATTCGCTGAAAGTCCCCACAGGGCCCAGTGCCTCCAACACATGTTGTCCTTCGAGGCCAAGGCAAATCCATCACAGCCCATAGACGACGCTTGCTAGCATTAGCCAGTTCCTTAGCCGACACAAATGACTGAAGCAACTCAAACCAACATGGCCATGGGATGGGTGGCTCACCCGGGGTCATGAGGAACCGTGGTGGGAGTAAGAGGCACTCTTCCAGATCCGCACCCATCTTCAGGAAAATGTTTAGTTTTCTTCCAGAAGATTAAGTTTTCCCCTTGTTGCCAATGTTGTGTCTGGAAATAAGACAGCGGAGGCAGAATTCAAACCAAACATGAACTTTATTTCAGAACACACAAGGTTGTACACATGTGTATCATATAGCCTACAAGCTAACACCAAACTACAGGCTGTGACTGTGACAGAGGCGGAGCGCCAAAAGACCACAGCTCCCACCAACAGTCCCCTTAAATGGGCACGGCATGCTGACACCCATGCGTCTGACGTCACGTCCGTGCTGCCTATTTGTTAGTATTGAGGAATACTTAACAGTATCCATCAGCATTTATGCAGAAAAAAACCCAAGAAGACAATACTTGTTACGAGCTGAGGAATGCCACCTGTTTTCTGAAGCAAACATGAGCTGCTCCATCTTCCCTTCCAATGAAAGCAGGACAAGAACTCTGTATTTATGTCTTAACCAAAGTAACAGTCTTGTGTCATAACCAGTGTTGGGCAAATTACTAAAAATTAATAACTAGTTACAGTTACTAGTTACTTCTTTTCAAAAGTAATTGAGTTTACCAATTACTGCATGATTAAAGTCATTAGTTACTTGAAAAAGTAACTTTCACATTACTTTTAAATACATACTTAAATTATCTTGCACAGACAGCAAGATAATTTAATTATTAATGAATTACATTATGGGGTCATTATTATTAATGGAAGGCTGAAAACAGACTGTTTCAGACAGTTTCACAGTTTTTTATGCTGGTGTAGCTGCATCTGTGTCAGTGTGTGGGCATAAAACTCCATGTTTATCTTACCTTTATGATGGATTAATATGACGTGCAGTGATCCAAAGAAAACGTTCATTATCCAGAGTCCAAACATCTGCTGTGACAGAGACGTGATCCAGTCCCTCAAATATCTTTTGGAGATCAAAATCAGTTTTTGAAAATTCTTTATTCAGGTAGCAGCTGTTATGTCTGTATTTCGGCTGGTATTAGTAAGATGGCGGCCAGGTTGGTCATGAGACAGACCCGGGTGGCTACTACTGGTTTCTGGCGGTGATGCTGCCCAGGGTATAAAAGAGTGGGCAGAAGAGGCTCTGCCTCTTTTGTTGTGAAGCCACCTGGCCAGCAGGAGGGTGCCATAAACCTTGTATATAGTTTGTGTTATATCCTGAATAAACCCTGTTAACCGAGGCAAGTCTCACTCGTCATTCCCAACATTATGGACACAACAGCAGCTAAATGCTTTTTAAATTCAGTGGCTCACAGTCTCAGCTGCCTGAAGGAAAGTAACTGTTGATTATATGTCTCCAGTCTTTAACGACATACCTGGCAATCAGTCGGTTTAATTCTTGCAGGGTCATAAACTGTCCAGATGTATGCCTGACTAGATTCACTTCACGGTGCTTGCTGTTAGCGTAGTTAGCCGTTCCTTAGCACTAGCTTTGTCAGAGCTTGTTGCCATTTCATCAGGCGCTTCTGAAGATTGCAGTAGGTCTCAACTAGCACTTAACTTTGCAACCCACCAATATGCTTTTGTCCATAACTGTGAGAAAGGAAAAATAATGTGTTTCCACAAAAACGGGGTGGCAGTAGCTCAGGAGGTCGAGCGGGTCCTCCAATTACCGGAGGGTTGGCAGTTTGAATCCCGCTCTCCCCAGACATCCTGCCATTGTGTCCCTGGGCAAGACACTTTACCCACCTTGCCTCCAGTGTCCATGGCACTGGGTATGAATGTGTATTAATGTACAGTAGTGGTTGGGGAGGCCGCCACGTTTCCATCAGTCTGCCACAGAGCAGCTGTGGCTGCAGCAGTAGCTTACCACTGTCAGTGTCTGTGGAGTGAATGAATAATGCATCTATTGTAAAGCGTCTTTGAGTGCCCACGAAAAGCACTATATAAATCCACTGCATTATTATTATTATTATAAAAACAAAGTTGCTTCATCTCTTTCTCCAGTGCAGCCTGGTCAGAGTGATGAGGATTCACGGGTCTTTGCAGCAGGTCATGTCGAGTGATGGCTGTGTCTCAGCCACAGCACGGTCAGTTTGTATGTTCATTTGTATATTCACTCATAACCCTAACCCTAAAATATATATATATATATATATCCATATTTATGTATAAAAATGAGAAACAAACCTGTTCACATTTCAGTAAATGTAACACATCACTGAATTTTAAAACAGTAATTTCATTTCACGACACATTGCTGCGAAAGTAGTATCGTTCCAGAAACACATTACTTTGCAATGCTTTACTCCCAACACTGGTCATATATAATAAAAATCTTTCACATCTACCAGTCAACAGCGCAGTGCTGGATAAAATACTATAAAATAATGAAAGTACTACAGGTCATGTCTCTTGTGTATCCCCTGTCTATGAGTGTCAGTGTAGCCCCGCCCTTCCTGTTTTCTTCACCTGCTGCCCTTGATTGTCCGCCCAAGCTGTCTCACGTTTGCAATTATCTATTCCCCTATTTGTCAGTTTTTGCATGTGCTCTGTCTGGCGTCCTTGTCGTTGCTCCCTGGTGTTCTCCCTGTGACTAAATTTTCTCTAGTGATTCTCTGTGAGATTATTTTGCCTAGCTATCTCCTGTGTTGTGTCAGCCCCTGTGCTGTCATTTGTTTGTTCTTTTGAGTTTTTTTGTTAATAAATTATTATTTTGTGCACTATACTCCTGCCTGCACTCATGGGTTCAACCTTCAAACCCCCATCTGCCCGGAGGGCAGATTATGACATTCATAGGAAAAGGAAATAGAATTTATCTGCTCTTATGTGTGCCGACACCATGTGGGCTGCTGGTATAAAATGAATACTAATAACAGTACTTATTAATGGAGTAAGTGGAAAATTAGAAAATTATGCATGTGATCAATAACCACTGCAACAAATGGTAATATTTAAAACAATGAATTCTTCTTCTTTCCTACGTCACTGCTGTTTCTGTTTTCCTGTATTACATGCCAGTACTCTTCAGATTTATTTGAGATTTAGAATCTCAAATCTCAGTGGCCAGTATCTATTAATGCCATATCTTAAAGGCAGCAGACTACAGGTATGGAAATTTAATGCATTTATTTGTTTCTTTTTTTTATTAATATCTATTTAAGATAAGATTATATAAGATAAGCCTTTACTAGTTCCACAGTGGGGAAATTCCAGGATTGCAGCAGCAAAGGGATAGCAGCACTCAGAGCAATAGTAAATAAGATAATAAGAACTGGTTAGCCAAAGCAATAAATAAATATACATATGTACACAGTTATATGCACAGTAGGAGCATTACAGCTAGATGGTACCAACAGCATTACGGTTTGTTAAATTACCCGGCAAAACATAAATATGGACCCAGACAGTATATTTCACATTGAATGAACAGTGTTGTTGCCACCCTCGATAATAATTGTAATTGTTTTCATTGTGTATTGGAGGGGACTGTCTCTATTGTGCAGAGTTATGATGTTTAATACGGCCTCTATGAGCACTGGTTAGATTATAAAGTCTGACAGCCGTAGGTAGGAAGAACCTGTGGAACCTCTCGAGCACTTAAGATGGCACAGCCTACCACTAAATGAGCTCCTCGATCAGTGTGTCCTGCATGGGATGGGACTCAGACTCCAGCAGAGATAACAGCTTAGCCACCATCCTCCTCTCTCCTATTTCCTCCACTGGGTAGAGGCGGCACCCCAGAACAGAGCTAGCTTTTTTGATCAGCCTGTTCAGTCTCTTCCTGTCGGCTGCCTTGATGCCACTGCCCCAGCAGACCACTCCATACGTAAAGGCTGATGCCACCACAGAATCATAGAAGGTCTTCAGGAATGCCCCTTGCCCTCCAAAAGAACTGTGTCTCCTCAGCAGGTACAGCCTGCATTGTCCCTTCGTGTAGAGCGCATTGGTGTTATGTGACCAGTCCAGTTTATTGCTCAGGTGAACACCCAAGTACTTGTAAGATGTCACCATCTCAATGTCTGTTCCCTGGATGTTTACCAGTGCTGTGGGGGGTTGTCCTTGCCTGCGGCAGTCCACCACCAGTTCCTTTGTTGTCCTCGCATTGATCTTGAGGCTGTTCCCTAGACACCAGTCCACAAAGACCTGGATAAGTCCTCTGTACTCTGCATCATCCCCATCAGAGATGAGGCCAACGATCACAGAGTCATCAGAGAACTTATGTAGATGGCAGTGTGGTGTGTTGTAAAAAGTCAGCAGTGTAGAGGGTGAACAGGAAGGGAGCCAGAACTGTTCCCTGGGGGGCCCCCATACTACAGATGATGGTGTCAGACACACAGTCCTTAGTTCTCACAAACTATGTGGTCGGTCTGTGAGGTAGTCCAGGATCCACGATGACAGGTGCTGGTTTTCTACCTTTACTACCTTTTTAACCATACCCACTCCCAAATCCTGAAGCTGACCTCTTAATTTTAATTCTAAATTAAATCTCATGTCAAGTAAAGTGGTGTGGCCATGGAGGCAAGAGCAGGATGTGAACTACCAACTTTTCAATCGGAGGTCAACCACACTATTCACCTACACCACAGCCACATCAGGCTGGTGTTGATCAGAAAAGGGTTTGTGAGATTGTCAACTCTTCCGTTCCAATAGGCATTTCATACAGGGATACAGCATCCGTACCGATAGACACTCCCTTATTATTATTATTATTATTTATATTCTCACCTGGTTATTCCTGCACTCTCTCCCTCTCTTCTTCTGCATCATTCTTTCTTGCCATTTGAACTGAGAATCATACACATCATATATTGTGATCAAGCAGATAGAATAGAACAGAATGAGTTAAATTTGGGGCAGAAGAGTTGAGGTCAATGTGCCATGTCACAAAAATGTAAACAATTTAGATGGAAAAACACACTCTGATCATTTTAAAGATGCACTCTGGTGCCTATAAATCCCCTAAAAAACAAATCTACACTGTCTAAAATGATATCTTATGCCATTTGTTCTACAAACAAACCTTTAATTGTCTTACAGGTTTGTGTCAAAATCTCCCCCCCTCCAAATACCAGAATCGGTGACTAGACCAACCCACATACCAAAAGACAAATAGCAGCTAGTGCTACATTATCAGAATAAATCCTGTGATAAGAAGACTTACCAGTTGAAGGACATGCCCAGTTGTAGGCACAGTGGCCCAGGATAATGACTGAAACTGCATTGGTCCTTAAAGGCAGTTTAATGGTAAAACCCATCTTAGTGTGGGTCAAGTTTTCAAAGCAGTTTATTAAAAATGCTAACTAGCCTGGAGAATAATAAGATAAGATAAGATAAGCCTTTATTAGTCCCACAATGGGGAAATTCCAGGATTGCAACAGCACAGGGATAGCAACACTCAGAGCAACAATCAGAAGGCAAGAAAAAAACAATTACAGCTAGTATACATATGTACATATTACTATATACAGTATATATATATATATATATATATATATATATATATATATATAGACACACAGTGCAGAGCATTATGGTTGGTGAATGTGCAGCAGAAAGTCTAAGCTCTCTCTCCCTCCGCGGGTGCGGCAGGCCAGCTGGATGTCTTTGGGCATGGTGGTGGTGACCCTCTTGGCGTGGATGGCACACAGGTTGGTGTCCACGAAGAGACCCACCAGGTAGGCCTCGCTGGCCTCCTGCAGAGCCATGACGGCGGAGCTCTGGAAGCGCAGGTCGGTCTTGAAGTCCTGAGCGATCTCCCTCACCAGGCGCTGGAAGGGCAGCCTACGGATGAGCAGCTCCGTGGATTTCTGGTAGCGACGGATCTCTCTCAGAGCCACAGTACCGGGCCTGTAACGTTGAGGCTTCTTCACTCCTCCAGTGGCCGGAGCGCTGGTGGCTAGCTGCTTCCTGGGGGGCATTTTCCTCCAGTAGATTTACGGGCGGTCTGCTTGGTTCTTGTCATCGCTCTTTATTATTCTGTCTTATATTTCTTACACGCCGCCTAAACTCCAGCCTGGCACCCGCATCGTTTTCGCCACAGTTCCTCGGCATGTCGAGCTTCTCTGTTAGCACCGGGTGGTGGTTGGAGCTAGCTAGCCAGCTAGCTAGCTCTTCCCTGCTGTATTCGTCCCCCGCTGCAAACAGTGGCTCCGTCCGCCGACTCGGGAGACCCTTGGGGCGATCTGTGTGTCCGTGATATATATATAGAGTGAAAGGTGTAGAAAGAAGAAGGAAGATAAGAAAAGGGCAGTTGCAAACGGCAGCCAACTCGTGTGGCACCGCCAGTCCGGCGGAACCGGAACCAGAAAAAAAAAAAAATAATGTCAGTTACGCTACGTGTCCACTGGTCAGGATTTTTCGGAAAGGAATCTGACATAATTATCAGACCCAGGGAACACACGCTCAGGCTCAAGTGAATACAATAAACTTTATTTATTCCAAGTGAGTGTGTGAGTCCGTGTATGTGTTGTATGTGCAGAGTGTGAGGAGGTGAGGAATAGTAATGACGTCGTGACCGGGGGAGAGCAGAACGCCGTTCAGCCTGGCAACCCTATAACGACACAGAGCACAGAAGTTAGCACAGTCCACCAACAACAGAGCGTGGTAATGACTGGGGCTTACTTTGCAGATGGAAGTTGGATGCTCAGGTTGGCCCAGGGGCTGCAGCCAGGGAGACAGTGTTCTCGGCCCACGCCGGGATTGGGCAGGTGGCTGTCTTGGAGCGATGGAGGCTCATACCCGGGGGAGATTCCGCCGCCGGGGGAATCCACCTGTGCACAGGGGAAGACGACTAACAAGGTGAGTGGGAAACAGGCTTACTTGAAGCGAGGAAACGATGCAGGTCAGGTATGAAGAGGCCAGGAAGTTGGCTGCTGACGAGAGACGTATTCTGTAGGCAGGACAACAGACGGCTCCGCGCCAGATTTCAGGCAGAGCAGGCTATAAAGCCTGTGGGAGATTGGGAGCAGGTGTGCGTGCAGCTGTAGCAGATAATGGCCCAGAGGGAGCCATGACAGAATCCGGATATCGCAACCTGTGAGGTGCGGAAAGGGGCATGTAGCAGATAGGCAGAGTCGAGCAATGCAGGAGGAAATATTGGAATAGTCATTATTAACCATGGGCAAATTGTTTTTAATAGCGGTGGTACTGTCTTGTGCATCTCGGAGGGAGAAAAACACCTCATGGGTAAAACCAGGTCTGTGGTGGACCACTCCCAGTTACACAGGGTGAGACTGGACATCCTGGCAGATAAGCACATCTGTCGCAAGGTCTGTGGTGGACTTTTGCCAGTCGGTGCATCGTGACATGCACTACACAAAGAGCAGAAATAAACAAACCTATCATCTGGTCAGTCACTGCAACAGATACTGGAGTCAGTTTGTCTTGGCCTGTCCTTGCCACTGATAATACCTCTATCTGCCAAGAATGTGTCGCTAGTCCAGCAAAAGCTAACGGTACACAAATGCTTTGCAAGCAGTTTCATAAACTGGTCAGTCAGAGAGCAACTCATACCGGCTTGGACGTTGCCCGGGTTAACAAGGTCAGGAGTTCCTAGCAGCGGAAGGCGAATTACATATCTGCGTGGAGAAATCTGATCAGACCTAAATGAAACAGTCATTGTTGCCCCCGACAGACTGCTATGATGACAATGATGATGGTATATTTGTGCTACAAAAGGTGATTTTGTCATTGTCACCGCCAGTTTTGGGTTCACCCAATCCTACAGACCTGCACAATGCATGTCAAATTTGACTGCCTGGTTCATGAACTTTGGCTGGATGAGCCCATGTTCCACTGCTCTTCACGCCTCTTTCCTTTATATGTTATTTCTATATGATGGCAAGGACTGGTGATATAGTATGGAGTTGGCTGAAACAGCGGTTATTAATTTCTCCTTCATGTCTTCACAACAACAGGTAACGTGAAGATCTGCCCCCCCACCCCCGTCTTTTCCTCACTGGATTGGTCGATGGGTCCAGCTGTGGGTGCTCTTCAGCTCTCTGCTGCTACTGGACAATATTTTGGGGCGGCAGTGGCTCAGGAGGTAGAGCAGGTCGTCTAATAACCCGATGGTTGGCGGTTCGAATCCTGCTCTCCCCAGATATCCTGCCGTTGTGTCCCTGGGCAAGACACTTCACCCGCATTGCCTCCAGTGCCCATAACACTGGGTATGAATGTGTATAAATGTATAAAATGTTCGGTGGTGGCCGGAAAGGCCGTTGGCGCAAATTGGCTGCCACGTTTCCGTCAGCCTGCCCCAGGGCAGCTGTGGCTGCAGAAGTAGCTTGCCACTACCATTGCATGTCTGGAGTGAATGAATAATGTACCTATTTGTAAAGCGTCTTTGAGTATATATGACAAAGCGCTATATAAAACCGATGCATCATTATTATTATTAATATAGCATCCTTGGTCTCCATATTTTTTTAAAACAAACCAGCAAAAAGTGTTTCTAACATCATTTTGTGTGAGAAATAGGTTCAGTTAATGAATCCGTCGTTATTTGACATAAAAAATGACTGGTTTAAAATTTCAGGACGGGAGTGCTAACTCCGGTTCATGACCATATGAAAAAAATCCTGACCGATTGTCCTGAGTATGCAAATGAGCTGTAGGGGACGCACGGGAGATTCTGCACACCACAGTCCAGTTTTCGACCACTCCGCACTCAAATGCTTTCGGCTGCATTTCCAAGCACATTGAATGAGAAGCGGGAAAACGACGGAACCAGTGGACACATACCATTAGGCCACAGAGTCCTGACTGGCTGAACACTACCCACCTGTCAGCTTCATGCATAGTTACATTGTGGTGACCCAGCACACTGTGGACGGACACTATCTCACACTCATCAGGGCTGGAGGAAACAGAGGACAATTTACATACAGACAGAGAGCCCCAGGGGGCAATCAGACGGGACTGTTATGTATGCGTCCTCGGAGAGGACGTCCGGGCTGGGCGCTAGCTGATGTCATGCTAGTGATGTGTATTGACTGATGTGTATTAGATGACAATCACTATGCTAATGTGCCATGCATTCTCTCTGTCTGTATAACGTGTATAAAAGAGCTTGTTATACATGCCTCAGCAACGCAAAAACTCTCCTACGAGACACACGGCCCCAGCGGGCAACGCTGGGGTCCACCGGCTGTATTTATGTTAGAGGGTCAACAAAGAACCTGTGTCGACCTACGCTCGTGCCCCGCCTCCACATCCTTCCCTTACACCCTCTACAACATCACCAAAAACACTCAGTTCAGCTTTTCTCAAGGGGCGGGGCTTAAGTGAAATTTACAGCAAAAACAGAGATATGAAACATTTGAGTGATTTCACTCTTGATATGTCTTGTAAGTCATAAAAACATGTTTTAGACATGTTAAAAAAACAACTTGATTTATGGGGGAGTGTCACTTTAATGTGAAGGAGACCATTTACAGATTCTAAGGCTAGGCAGTTAGACTTAAAGGCACACTAAAGACAGAGTGATCATTATATTGTTGGGCTTATGAACACAATAATTTTTAAATCTTATTCCTTTCACAGGAGAAGCCGTAAGTTTAAAATAAATACAAAGTGGAATCATTGCCTACATAAGTAATTTGATACAACATACAGACAATTCTTAGCTCATTTCTACCATCTGCTGCTATAGCTTCACACTTTTCAGAACAAGCAGGACAGACTTCATCATGGACTGTACTGGAAATTTTCCAGGATATCTGCTCAATACTGTGGGCAGTGAAGTCACGTCATTTTGACTTTTGTCTCTCACCTGAATCTGGCTCTTTTCTCTGAAACTTTATTATGTCCATGATAATGGGTGACTGACAGGCCACACACAACATACACACAGATGCACATATGTTATTTAGTTAGGAGTTATCGTCTTTCACACATCTCATCCCTGACTTCTAGTTAGTGAACATGGTACATGGTGACACATAAAAACAGTGACACCTTGGCTGTAATATTTTGCTGATGCCCAAACAACAACGGCCACTTTCTTACGAACTGAAACTGTGCAGTGGTTGATTAACAATAAAACACTAAAGAAAATCTTTAGCTAGCTGTCTTAGCTAACTCCTTCCTAACAATATGAAAAGTAATCTATGGTTTGCTGCAGAAAAATGAGGACTAACAATAATCATAAAGTGCTGGTAATTACGGGCGAAAGTAAAGAAATGTCAGACACATCCTCTGAGCTACTTACTGGATGCACCTCACACCTCTCTCTCTGAGCATATGCACGAGTGTCACACTGGCTGCAGGGATCCAGGGGGGTGCAGCAGGTACAGAGGAGAGAGATGAGGCGCATACCATTTGTGAAGCAGGGGTGTTATGTCTCAATAACGGGAGACCAGAGCCGTGTTGAACTGAGCAACGAACTGTACTTTTTTAAGGCAAACAGGCACAATATACACACTGGCCGTAGCCCGCCTGACGTCGACCGCCTGGCATTGGCTACGGCAAGCCCCAAGGGCCAAATCCCACACAACATTTCCCCCCCTTACAAAACGTGAAAGCACCCTAAATAACACACTCATATCTCACACTCAGGATGGAAACCCCCCACTTCAACTTTAGCGAGAAAACCCCTTGGAACACATGCAATACAGACGGTTTCGCTCTCTCTTTTTTTTTTTAAAGAACACACGGAACAACAAAACTAGTCAACTAAATGTACACCTGGGTAGACTACCAGGATACCTTCCTGTGTTGGGGTGGATTATTCTGCCACCAATTCCCAATGCGCATTAGCTAAAGCTGCTTCCAGAAAAAGTCTTAGAGGTATTTGGGCCTCTGACGCGTCCTAGCCGAGCACTCCACTGGAGGGGAACCTGCTCCAGGCTCCGTCGGCCGCAGCTGCGAGTCCCTAACACCCTCATCAGATAAGTCCCAACCCATATCAGTCCGCTGTGCTGCAGTTCCTGGACCCTGTACAGGCAACAACTTCCTGAGTCGGCTGGAGTGCCACTGTGACCCATATGAGAGCTCAAATGTGTCCTGGCCCTGCTGCCTCACAATCTGAAGTGGCCCCATCCAGAGTTTATGCATGCGGTTGGGATGCTTAATCCAGACCCGGTCCGACACATCGAGTCCGTGGGCGTTCGCCCTGTGCTTCCTATCAAAACATTATTTCATCTTCTGCTGTTGGGTAATGACCAGGTCTCGTGGACAGTCTGTGCTCTCCAGAGAGGAGGTCGTGGGGGGCCTCAATCGGTCCAGGGGCAGGTGGAGTTCATGCCCCAGCATGAGTTTCGCCGGAGAGCACCCTGTTGTTGCATGGGCCATCACCTTGTAGTGGAGGAATGTGCTCTGGACGGCATCAGGGAACGTGAAGCCATCCGCCAAATGGGCTCTCAGACTGTTTTTTAGAGTCTTGTTGAAACACTCCATGCCCCCATTGGCTTGGGGGTGGTAGAACGCAGTTTTGATGTGTTGCTCGCCCCTAACACCCAAAACTCCTCAAACCCCCCAGAAGGGAACTGTGGGCCATTGTCTGTAGTGTTGGCATCCGGGACCCATCTTACAGTGATGAAAGGAAACCCATAAATACATCCGTAGTGACTGAATTGGTGGGCAACGCCTTGGGCCATTTAGAGAACAGATCATAGACTACTAGCACAAAATGTCTGTTCGTAGTTCACTGCAGATGTCCAGTTGGATGTGCTTCCAAGGGCCCCTGGGTATGGTAACGGTCGCAGGGGTGGGGGTGGGGTGTCTGCCGGTCTTTCCGCTCTCTAAGCACAGAACACAGTTCTTTACCATAGTTTCAATGTCATTATAGATATCTGGCCACCAAACTGAATCCTTGCAATGCTGCTTCACCCTGACGACGCCCAGGTGACCCTCGTGGAGCATCGCCAGGACTCGTGACCTCAGAGACACCGAGATCAATGTGCAGTATCCCCTTGCCACACACACCCCATTCCAACAACTCAGTTTGTCTCTGAACCGGTGAAAAGGTGCCAGATCGCCCTGTACTTTCGCGGGCCAACCCTCTCTAATGACCGAGCACAGTTGTGACAATGTGGGGTCGCGTTCCGACTCTGCCCGGACCTCCTGGAGGGAAACCATGTCCTAGAGGGATCCGTGCAGCATTTTGACCAAATCCGCCTCTGTAGGATTGTCATCGTCCGGTTGTACGGTGTTGGCCGTAGCACAGGACAGGAGATCTGCCACTATGTTCTCTTTTCCCGGAGTGAACTGGATAGTAAAGTTGTAGGCCCTCAGCCACTCAGTCCACCTGTGGATCTGTAGGGGTCTGTGTCCCGATCCTGTCATCTCCAGCAGTGTTGTCAGCGCCCGGTGGTCTGTTCACAGAGGGAAGTGGCACCTGTAGAGGTAGATGTGCCACCGTTCACATGCCCAGACACAAGCGAACACCTCCCTCTCACCCACGGTATATTTCTGTTCAGCCGCTGGAAGGGACCTCAACGCGAATGCCACTGGGCGCTCTGTACCGTCTTGCACTTGAGACATAACTGCTCCACCACTGAACCAAATGCATCACAGGTCACAAAAGTCAGCCATTTTGGATCAAAGTGGGCCAACACTGGAAGGGAGGTGAGTTGAGACTTCAGTCGAGCGACTGTAGCTGAGCAGGCCAGGGTCCACTGCCACGGTGTGTCCTGCTTCAGAAGGGCCTGGAGTGGTTCGATAGTCTCTGAATAATGAGGAATAAAATGAACGTAGAAGTTCACCATGCCCAAGATCGAAGAGATCTGCGCGGGTGTCGTGGGAATGGGGAGATGCAGGACTGCCTCCACATTCAAGTGCAGGGGCCTCAGGCCCTTGGCCGCCAGCCGGAATCCCACAAACTCAATGGAGTCTGCCGCGAAAATGCACTTTTCCCCCTTCAATGTGACTCCATGCTCCAGCAGCACCTCAATCACCCGTCTCAAATGACTGTTGCGCTCTTCCCGTGACACACCGTGGACCACAATGTCATCCAGGTACACCACTACACCCCTGAGGCTGGCCAGAATCGTGGACATGCTCTTCTAAAAGCAGTTAGGTACTGAGCTCAAACCAAAATGCATGCGTGTGTACCTGAAAATGCCCATGTGGGTCACAAATGTCATCAGGTCCCTGCTGGCTGGGTGAAGAGGCACCTGCAGGTAACCCTGGCAGAGATCCAGCTTTGTGAACACCCTTGAGTTGCCGAACATTGCGGTACGTTTCTCCATCGTGGGGAGCAGGTATCTGACCGGGACAATCGCCTTATTAACCATCCTAAGGTCAATACACTGCCGGATGCCACCCATCTTCTTCTTGGCTACCAAGATGTTCGATATCCAGGGTGAGGCATCCACTTTCTCGATGATGCCGGCTTCAAGCAGTTTGTTCAGTTCTGCCGTGACGTCATCCCGCAGATCGAGGGGAAGCCACCATTGGATCTTGGGTGTCACGCTTGGGTCGATGAGCGGGCGGTGGTCGAATGCTTTAATACATCCTAGGCCCACGAACAATGCTGGCCAGCGAACATGACTTTTGGAGGACATCGTCAGCACCGTTGAGCCCGCTGGGTCCGTGATGGAGAATCCTAGTTCATCCAGCAGATCGATTCCCAGCAAGTTGGTCCCCGGTGCGAAACCTGAAAGGTAAATGCAGGGATAATCCTTGACCCACATTTCACCGAGAAGCTGACCATGCCTGCCCTGTCAATTTTAACGTGACCATACCCAAACATTTTCACTGTCCCTGCTTTGATGGTTTTGCCGGGGAAAAGTCTTTTCAACATAGTCATACTCAGAATGGATTTACCAGCCCCTGAGTCCACCATAAATGGCATATCAACCCCGTCTAGCTGCAAGACGTACCAGTTTAACGGCCCCTTCCTGGCACCCGCCACACACACCTGCATCATAGATTCGGGCTCCGCCGCTGATGGTTCAATAGTGGTGGTGCAGGTCCTGGACCAGTGATTAGAACGGCCGCAGTTATGGCACTTTTCTCCTCTGGCAGGGCAGGTGGACGAGCCCGTCCAGTGATGGGGGTAGCTGCAGCCATCACACAGATCCCTATCCCCCTTCCTGCCCGTGCCACGGTCCGTCACCTTTTTGGGGTCCACCCCAAAGTGTTAGCTATGTTGTTAGTGGCCAGATGTGGGGGCGAAACTTGGGTGGCTAGGTTCTCCTTAGCTAGCACTTGTAGCCCTTGGTGGGCAGTGGACTCTATCTGGCTCGTCGTTTCAACCACTTTCTCCAGCGCGAAGACGTCTGTAGTTAGCGTTAGCTTGTTTTTTAGCCACTCATTCCTCGCACCGTGTGCTAGCTTGTCCCGGACTACCTCCTTCTCAGTCGGTCCAAAGGTGCACTTTCTTGCTAGGCTACGGAGTTCCATTATGAAACGTTGGATGGACTCACCAGGTTGTTATCGGCAGTCGAAGAAATTATATCTTTGCGCCGTGATGTTGGAATGGTCCATAAAGAAATTGTCCATTACATCCAGACATTCCTTCAGTGAGCCCTTGCCACCCAGCGTGAAAAATGTCCGTTGGCCCTCCTCACTGAGGCAGTGAATGAGTAGGCTCCTCCGTCTCTCTTCGTTGGCGCTGCTCAGGCTGGCCGCGGCAACATACACTTCGAACATCTCTCGCCAGCAGCTTCATGGAATAGTTGGCATACCCAGAGACTGTAAAAAATGGAGGTGACGGTTTAACCTTCTGAGTGTGAGATTTTGCGTGCCCCTAGTGGCAGAGCATGGCGCTGCGCCTGTCATCTCATTCTGACATGATTGGCTCCATTGAGGATTTGTACTGATTTGTACTGATCTGCCAGTTTCAGAAGGTGGCAGACATCCTTTGGAGGACTCAATAGATGACACGTAATACACCAAAGAAGAAGAACTCGTCAATTCCTTTTCCTGTTTTCTTGCTTTTCTGTTTTCTGAAATTAACGTTCAAATGTTTCCATAAATCAGCACCCGAGCCACTTGCTGGTTTCGTCCAAAGACAGGACAGCAGCAGAGCCGCCAGGAGTTCTGTTAACAATAACTGTAAAATACTCCACCGCAGAACCACATTTGGACAAACAGCTTTCTCTATAAAGGGCAGTCACATCTGGAACACAATGCCAAATGTAATTAAAATAATAACGGACTTTAAAACATTCACTAAAAAGGTTAAAAACTGGCTGAAAAATAAACAAGAATGTACTCATGTATGAACTGATTGTCTGCAAGGTGAGAGTGAATGAAGGGAAGGAATGAATGTGTTTGTTTATAGTGAGTGACGAAGGGAGGGAGGCCTGAAATAGGCAAATGTGGGTCAGGTTGTTATATTTGTGTATTTATAATATTTATAATATTTATAGTTGTGTATTTATAATCTTTTTGCATTGATGTATGTGGTTATTGTGTATTTTTTTTTTCTTTACTTAATTCTCTTTTCTAAAGCCCATCCAGGGACAAGAGTTACAAATTAGCTAATAGCTATACACTCTATGTGCAACACATCAGATTGATTGTCATTGATTAATTGTCTATGTTTATTGCACTGTCCCTGTCAAATAAACTAATCTATCTATCTATCTATCTGTTTTTAGCATTTTAGCCCAGAAAGCTAATATGGCTGCCGTCCGTCATCGTGCACCATCACTTAGTCAGCTTTGTACGCGGAAAATAGCCGTGGGATACAAGCAAAATTTATGTGGGATAATCATAAGACTTTGTAGATGTGGTAGAGAGTGTAAATGACTGACAGAATGCAAAATAACAACCACGATGGGTGAAAACGCAGTGACCACGGCAGCGAGCGAGTCCCCTTAGCCGCCAGTAAGTGAGGAATTTCTGTGTTTTTTTATTTTAATATTGTGCTGATTTCTTGTTCATATGCTTTGAAGATAAGATGATGAAGTACCTCTGTACAAAAAATGGTGTCAAAAGACTGAGCCATTCTTTGTGTAAATACATCCAAAGTCCAGTTTTGACTGTTATGGAATTTAAAGAGGTGCTGCAACATTATGCAAATTAGATGTGCAAATTTATTCCTATCTCAGACTTTGGATCATATTTTACATTTTTCTAATTGACAGTAAGCCATTATCTCTTACCACTTTCAAGTTATAGCCTTGGAAATCTGAACTATTTTATTGACAAAAATATTTACTACTCTTGACCACTAGGGGTTATGTCGCAATTCGGCGACAGACACACTCAAAGAGTTAATGCATGTTCCCATGGTTTATCCTCATCACCAAAATGTTATGGCTCAATAACGGGAGACCGGAGCTGTGTTGAACTGAGCAACGACCTGAACTTTATTAAGGCAAACAGGGACAATAAACACACTGGCCGTAGCCCGCCTGACATCACCACGTTGACCGCCTTGCATTGGCTATGGCAAGCCCCAAGGACCAAATCCCACACAACAAGGGGATGTTTTTATTTTCAGTTTTATTCTTAAAAAGTTTAAACCACAAACTACTGACTGTGTTTTTGATATTATTTCAACTTGTGAAAGATGAACTAAAATTTTATTATAACAACTTTTCTTTCATTTTTAGGGGTGCTGATTTTCAGGATTAGGGGATGGCTATGTCATGGTCCAAGCGCTGACTCTGTCCGCGCTCGGGTTGTTCGGTATTTCCCCGTTCTCTTCTCAGGTGTACCATATGGCCTCCGGGCTTTTATTGTGACAGTGTCTCGGCGGGGCTTCCGGCTGTCAGAGCTGAGCTCCACAGGGACGGCTGGAATTCAATCAGCTGATGACGCTCTCATCAGCTGATTAATCTGTTAGCCCTATTTAAGGGAGCAGCTCGGGTTACTCCAGGCTGTGACCTCGTCAATTATTCGTCTATCCTTGGTCTAAGATTCTTGTGACATTCTTCCCACAGTAAGTGTATTTCCTTCAGAGTCTATTTTCCTTCGTCTATAATCTTAGTCATAGTTATAGTATGTTTTGCCTCCCATGGCTCTTTATTTTGTCATTTGTTCTCTTGTTAATAAAACATGCAAACTCATTGGCTGGCAATCGGCGTCTTTTTGATGGCTCGTGAGGGCCATTGTTGACAGGCTGGTTCACCTCGGGGATGGCTGGAGCTCTTGTATGAACCCTAGGGATGGATGAACACACACCTCACAAACAGCTGGAACTCTCTGGGGAGGAGCCAGACCGGATGGTGGTCCACAGTATCAGGAGGAGTGGGGTCTCCCGGCGCCTTCCTTCCACCTGGGCCTGCCGAATGCCAACCAAAATTCATGACTGCTCCCTTTCTGTGGCAGATTTCTACCAAGGGGCTGGTGGTGCCGTGGACCCCGTAAGAAATATCTCTGACGGGAAGGCTGCTGACTCCAGCGAGGAGAAGGCCGATGGTGCAGGCATAGGAGGGAGAGGAAGCCCTTGCAGCCACGGAATGGAGCGCAGGTTTGGGTGAACCTCCAGAATATTGGCCACAGCCCCCCAGTAGCCTGTTGCTTCTCTTGGGATGCGTGCACTGCGGGCAGAGGCAATCAAGTCCCGCAGCACCTCCATAATGGGCTACTCTCCCCCTCTCCATCTCCTTCTCCTTTTTGCGCCTGCTGGGTCCTGGACGGGCAGTGTCCTTCTGTTAGAGTTGCACCTCTGGGGCAACGAAGATGAAGACCCACATGCAAGGTGAATTTCATACACCATTATTTATTAACACAGGTACAGAACAGAAAATAAAGCAGTATGTGGGCTGAAACCAAAGCAAAACACGGCAGACTTAAAACAGGCAGGATAATGTTGGACAAAGGCACAAACAGGTAAGATAAGATAAGATAAGATAAGATAAGATAAGATAAGATAAGCCTTTATTAGTCCCACAACGGGGAAATTCCAGGATTGCAACAGCACAGGGATAGCAACACTCAGAGCAACAATCAGAAGGCAAGAAAAAACAAGCAAGCAAGAGCAGCTAATATACATATGTACATATTACTATAAAATATATATATACACACACACACACACAGACACACAGTGCAGAGCATTGTAGCTGGATGGAATAAATATATGAATATATGAACACAGTGCAGAGCATTGTAGCTAGATGGAATAAATATGTAAATATATAAACACCCACAGTATGGAGCATTGCAGCTAGGTGGAATAAATATGCAAGTATATAAACACACACAGTGCGGAGCAATGTAGCTAGATGGAATAATATGTAGATATATAAAAACACAGTGCGGAGCATTGTAGCTAGATGGAATAAATATATAGATATATAAATATAAACACACCCAGTGCAGAGCATTGTAGCTAGATGGAATAAATATGTAAATATATAAACACACACAGTGCAGAGCATTGTTGCTAGGTGGGATGAAACAGCATAACCGTCTATTTAGTTATCCTACATGGTATGATTATGTGCCCATACATATTCTCACCCTCCATAGCGACCGGTATGTTCCTAGTTGTATGCCGGAGAGGACCATTGTGTAAGTCTATTGCATCTTTTGCATTCAAAAAAAAAAAACAAAAAAAAAAAAACAAAACTATTAGTTTGTTACGTCTTTTTGCTATCTCTGCGAGCAGCCCTGCTTAGGTAAGATGGAAGCGTGTGATCACGCCAACGTGAGACAAGGACACTGCACAGCACACAGACTGAGACTGGTATATATGGACAGGGAAGTTATCAAGACAACAGGAGACAGGTGGGAGCAATCAGGGGTAATCAGAGACAGCAGGGAATTGCTATAGGCATGGAAAACAGGAGGTACTGAGACAAAAGGTAAACCAGAAACATGAATACAGGACCAGAGAATGCACGGCCATGACAAATACTGATAATAATAATAAACAGAGAATCATACAACACTAAACTCAAACCCCAAACCAGAATAAAGAACATGACTATGATAATGAATTATAATAAATACAGAGAATTCCAAAAAAAACCCAACTAAACTGAGGTAGGGATAGCAGAAGCAGAATAGCAAAAACAAACTTAAAGTGGGCGCATGGTTCTCAACCAATGGTCAGACCGTGACACCTTCAAGCAGAGTTTCAGGTTAGTGTTTTACGGCAGTGGTACAGATACTCTGCATCTGTAGACACTTCCATGTTTTAATTTCCCCAAGCTTGGGCATTTTGTGTTGCTGTTGTGCAATTGATGATTTTTTTTTTTCAAGGGGTTGCTTTTTTTAGTAAATTTAGTACTTTTTTTCATATAATTTTGCCATGGTTTGTAATAAAATTGTTACCCTTACCTCATTAAAATTTACAAAAAATAAACAAGAAAACCTTTTCTATAAAATTTGCAACACTTTGTCAAATTTTCACGATTTTTCTTGTACATTTGCTCCTATGCACACCACTGATGAGGAATGATAAGTAAGTACCCAAATCTTCCTCTGTACAGTATATCTTGTTTGGTGGAACGAGTAATCCTGCTTATTTGCTGGTCCCCTTGTAAGCCATAAAAATGGTAGACTTCCACTTGGGCCGATGGCGTTCCCTCTCTGTCTCACACGCTCTCACACACAAGGAAAGAGCAGAGTAGCCATCTGTAATCTCATTACAGTGCTCAAGGCTGGCTGAGGGCTCCAGCTACGCAATTTACACATGGCATTTTGGCAGAGCTCAACTCAGACGGACGATGAAGCTCCTGCTGACATTTATCCATTTGACACAACTCTCTTCTTTCTGCTTCTTGTCTGAACCTCTCGTCCCCCCCCCCCATTTTCTCTTTGATCTCTTTCCTTTCTTCCAGATATTTTACGATCTATTTCCCTCTAAAAAATTTATAGCCAAGTCAGACTTTTTTTCAGTGCTACAACAGAGGACATAACAGAAGAACGGCACATGGCAGACAATGCGTCTTCAGTGGCTGCCATGTTCTCTTCAAAGAACAATCTAGAATTCCTGTCTTGTTTGGAAGATCTCCTCACGGTTGAATGAGGTATCAAATATTTAACACACAAATTCTTTTGTTTTTATGCATTGTTCATGCAGTGTATGGGATTATCAAAGAAGGAGCGCAAGAGTGATCACATTTGAACAAATCATTGTTCAAAATCTAGCCACATAATCATTTTTCAGTCGAGGCTCATTTATGATTCAGGTTTATTAATGCTTTAAAGGTTTAATTTTGTGAAGGTTTTTTTTAAAATTACCATTTCCATACTTTATGCAGTGACATTAACTTCATGGTAAAGTTACATGGCAGATATTTTTTATAGTACCTGCAACCCATTAACATAAAGAGAAGCTGACCTGGCAATATATTAAACAGCATTATGCTAGTCAGAAAGTGACTAAAATAACATGTTTACATGAGGCCCGTAGAGGTAGTAACATTATAATATACATTAAACACAACAAAGCTTCAAATTGTCAGGAAATGTAAATTGTTTGAAAGACAGGGTCTACTGTCTTTTTTCCCCATGAAGAGGACTGCAGCGTCTCATTAAGGATAAGGATAAGGTTGAGCCATCTTTATTGTCATTCAAATCCATACAGGCAATCGTACAGTAGAACGAAATTATGTTTCTCTTATCTACAATGTTAATCACACACACATATATAGAATCAGAGGGGTTGCTGCCATGCAAGGCGCCGCCACAAATTTCCCTCCTCCGTTCCATGATTGCTGAGCACCAAGCTGGATGGCAGGAAGTTCCATTTTTATGTGGTCTTCGGCATGACCCGGCTGGGATTTGAGGTCTCTTAAGTTCTCTCTTAAGTGAAGAAAACATGAGTTATGGCACCTCATGCCTCCCCAGGTGAACTTAATGAATATAACAAGAGCATTTTACAGGCTGCCTTCAAACCATTTGGCAGCCATGTCACACCAAAATCAAAATTCCATGTCAATGTCTCATTAACAGGCGAAGTGCTGCTGTTTGCCAAATTTATCTGTGAATGGATTGTATGTTTTTTTTTGTGTGTGTGTTGTTTTTTTTTCTTTTTGATGATGGAAATCTAAACTTGTTAGAGGTTGGGTAGAAATGATGGGTTACAATAAATCTGTCATGGCTGGCATGTTTTGTGAACATGCCCCACCCTTTGAGTTTGTTGAGTTTGGACTGATTGTCATTATATGATTTTAGTTACCTCCGCCAAGGAGGTAATGTTTTCATCCATGTTGGTTTGTTTGTCTGTTTGTCAGCAGCATTGCACAAAAACTACAGTGGGCCGGGGGGATGGGCTGTGGCCCCCGGCCGGCTGGCCTCGCCTCCTTGGGTGGGGGGGTGGGGGTCTGGGTGTGGCCCTGGGCCCCTGGTGCTGTGGGGGGGGCAGCGTTCCCCCCCTGAGCCGGGGTCGGGTGGGTGCCAGTGGTGCGGGTTGGCCCTGGTGCGTCCTTGTGTATGTGTGTGAGAGTGGGTGTGAGTGGGGGGCTTGTGTATGAGTGGATGCGGAAGTGGGTGTGTGTGTGTTGTGAGTGGGCAGGTGCGGCTGTGTGTGGGTCTAGGTGGGCATGTGTAATGGTGGGTAAGGGTTCTGTGTGTATGGGTGCGGTTACCTGTGGGAGGATGTCTGGGGGTGGAGGATGTGTGTATGGGTAGGAGAACTTTGTTGGGTGGCAGGGGTGGGGCAGTCCATCTAGTGGCATGGGGGTTGGCCTTTCACGGCCTGCTTGTCCCAGCCGCCCTGCTGTTGTGTCACGGAGTGAGGCGCTTTGTCGCATTGCCTCTGGTGTCATTGGCGGCGGGTGTGTGTTGGTGCTTGGGGGTGGTTGGGGGGGCCGTTGGCACAGGTTGGTGGCTGTGTTTCCGTCGGGTTGCTCTGGGGTGGCTGTGGCTGCAGGGTGGCCTGCCGCTGTCGGTGTGCGTCTGGGGTGGGTGGGTGGTGGGCTTGCGTGGGTGCTGGGGGGTGTCGCTTGGCATGTGGGGCGCCATGTGGGTCCGGCCCATTGTTCACTCTTGTGACTACTGTTGTCCATGTCTGTGTGTGTAAGATGAGTGGGAATTGGTATGGCTGCCCCATCATGTTTGTGGTGCTGGGAGCGCCGGGGCGTGATGCTGGTGGGTCCTGAGCTGCTTGCACTGGCGGCTCTCGCCCTGGGTTGGGATTGGGGGCAGTAGATGGCCTCATGAACCAGCTTGCAAGTTGGCTTCTGGGGGAGGGGGGGCTAGCTTTTGGACTGCTTCCCTCCCAGTCTTATTTCCCGCCCTCCCCCTCCGCCTGACTCTGGGTGGAATATACATCTTCTTGGATACATTTAAGGCTTTGGGGTGGGGGTGTGCCGCACTGTGTCAGCGAAGGGGATACCTTTGCTGTGTGGTGGGGCTGCACTCACCTCAATTTTAATTGCATTTTAGACACTGAGGGCTTGGGCAGATGGGGGCCCCGCTGCCCATCGCAGCGGCTAGCGGTGCTCCAATCACTATCCCCCCAATATTAATTACACTTTGGTAGTAAACACATTTACACACAATTACATCATATAACCGACATACACCCACCATGTTGTGTGTGTGTGTGTGGGGGGGGTCTTCCCCCACCCCTGTTGCCCTCCTCCTGCTGGGGGCGTGGGGGCCCGGTGGGGAGCCTGGGACCCATCATGTTGTCAAAATCCCTGGGTGCTACTGAATGTATAGATACAACCAAGGGAGTGAGAGGGAGACTGAATATGAGTGTAAGTGAGAGTGAGGGGGTGATGAATGGAGGTGGTGATGGTGGGTCGGTTTTTTGCGGTGCTTTGCATGTCGGGTGGTATCTCAGGGCGCCTGCGGTGGTCTGCTGATCAGTCACTCAGGTGGGTGCCGGGGGTGGGGGTCTGCTTCTGTGGCCTGCGCCGGTGGTCTCCCTGGTCACTGCCGGGCACTGGTGCACGTTCAGGCTCGCTGCATCTGCTTCGCAGCCGCCTTATGAAACAAGGGTGAATGAGGGGTGAGTTTGAATGGGTACAGGAGTGAGAGAGAATGGGTTGGTCCGGGTGAGTGAGAGTGAGTTAGTGCATATGGGTGCGCATGGGAGCATGTGGGTGTGAAGGTGTGGAGAGGGGTGTGTCTGCGAGTTGGGAGGTTCTGGATTAAGGGGAGTAGTGCCTCCCAGCAATGTGGGCTCCCCTGGGAGGGGGGACTTCTTTGGGCATGGGGGTCTCCGGGGTGTGCAGCGGTGGCACCGGGGTGGGCCTGCTGTGGGGGTGCCTGGGGGGGCTCGTGCCAGGAAGCGTGGGCCAGTCTCTGACCTGGGGGGTGGGGTCGCTGGCCTCCTGGTGCCTGGGGCCCGGGGGTGGGCATTGGCCCTGCTAGGGGGGTAGAGGGCAGGGGGATGCGGGGGTGCGGGCTTGCTGCTCCAGCCGCCGAGCAACCTGGCTTCCCTCGATCGTCCCTCCGGGGGCGGATGCCTGGCTTTCCTGGGGCTTGCTGACCCGTTTGTGCTCTGTGGGGGTTGGTGGCACTGCCTTGCCTGCTCGGGGTTCCCAGGGGGAAAGCTTCTGCAACCAGCCCTGCACTTCATATGTTTCCTGACAAACCACTCACATGCACACACTTATTTTGTGCGCACTCTCATATATATGCACGCAGATGCACAAGTGTCTCTCCTTTAACAGGTGCGGAAACCAGACTCGTGTTGAGACATCTTTGGTGGAAGAAGCAGTTTGTCTTTTGTTTGTTTTAGATGTTGGTTGTTTGTTTATTTGTCTGTTCCCCTCCCTTTTCTTTCCCCCTCCACACACTTCCGTTCCCTCTTCCCCATCCTGTTGGGTCTTCCAAGGATAAAATAATTAAAATAAAGTATTAAAAGTTATTACAGGAGGCGGTTACAACAATATACGATACACAGTTTGGTACTGTATAAGCTCCTCTTGGCAAAGTAAATCTGTTTTGGCACAATAAGGGTGACAGATCCCTGTTCTGCTTGCCTAGCTGCCTGACAGGACAAGGGGGAAACCCCCCCCCCCCAAAAAACAAAAAACTGCTGGACAGTTTTGGATGAAATTTTCACCAGAGGCCCTTGGCCTTTGGAACAACCCATCAGATTTTGGTGATGATCTGAAAGTGCATACCTCCACCAAGGGCCTTGTTTGTATTTGTGCAACAGGATGAGACAAAAACTACTAAATGGATTTGGATGAAATTTTCACCAGCGATGGTCTTTGGGGTAGAGAGGAATACATTAGATTTTGGTGATGATCAGAGAATGCATAACTCCACCAGGGCTCTTATCTTCTCTCAGTGTGTTAGCAACAATATTCGAAAACTAATGGACAGACTTTGATGCAGTTTTCACCAGTAGCGGCTCTAGGCCAACACACAAACCCATTACATTTTGGAGGTGATCCATGAAGGACGGAAGGAGCCTTGGTGGAGGTATGCACTCTCTGGTTGCTTTTCTAGTTTATGTCATGCATCCTTCATGTCTTCCCTGTCTTGTCCGTCTCCCTTGTCCTTAGTCTAGTTTGGTAGTGTCCCTTGCATTGTCTTTGTGATTAGCATATCTTAGACTATATGCTTTGCCCAAATACAGAACAAACAGATTTAAAATTCATTTGTCCCTGCTACCATTTGCCTCCTAAACAGCAATCTGTAACTCCCATGTAACGCCTGTCTTTGCAGTGTGTGGATCTTGGATGGTTTTTTTAATTTGTTTTTTAAATTGCTGCTGCTGTAGAGCAAATTGCCCCATTTGGGGATAATAAAGTTTACCTTGACCTTGATCTTTATCATTTAAACTAGGTTTAGATTCCTACCTTGAAGTGACTCAATGATTTTCTTTTTGAATTGTAGAGTCATACAGATTAGATTTTTTTTTTTTTTTTAGAGTTGTCTGATTTAAAATATTTTCTTTTATTTGAACCACATTCATATTTTGTCCTGGACTGGGAGAATACTCCATATATACTCATGCAAACTAATTGAGAACAGTTAGAGTTCATGCAACTTTTTTACCTCCGTGCATGTGTAAGGCACAGATCACTCAACTCCATTGATAGCATCAGTGCTAGCGGTTGCTACTACAACAGCTGGCCTCCTTCCTTCTTCTGGACCACATCCCAAATGTGTATTTACTAAAAATTCATTGATTTTCTACATTTAAAGAGGATGAGTTGTCACAAACATGACATATTTTGTTGTTGCTGATGATGGGCACATTTAATTTATTTATTTCCATCTGCCATTAAAGATAAATAAAAAAAAAATCCATTAATAAAACAAAAAATAATGGTCATATTAACAAACAGAAATGGTTTAGACTGCAGCTAAAGCTTTTAAGTCTAACCCGCTTACTGAACATAAAGAATCACTACAAAAACAAACATGACATATTTTCATGTCAATCTAATTTGAATATCTTCATAGCAATCAAAATTAAATGTTTTCACAGCAAACAAAATCAAACATTTTCACAATAATCCAGATAATTTCATAACTTTTAACTAATGTATCTTTTACTAACCGTTTAAATTTGTTAAATGTAGAATATAATTTCAAATCTTCAGCACAGCTGTTCCACAAGTTTACTCCACAAATAGAGAAGCAGTGGGTTGTTTTTTTTTTTTTTTTGTTTTTTACATTTGGTCTTATTTTTGGTCTTTGAAAAATTAATATTCCTCTTAAATTGTAATTGTTCTCTCTCAAATTAAACAAATCTTGGACACTGGCTGGTAACAAGTTATTTTTTATCTTGTACATAATTTGCAACATTTTGAAGTCTCTTGTGCCTCTTTTCCACTAGTACCCGTTTAGCCCAGTACAGTACGGTACAGTACAGTTCAGTTCGGTATGCTTGTGTTTCCATTACACCAGAGTACTGCTTGATGTGGGTGGGATTTGTTACAGGGAGGCGGCGCAACTCTCCCATCACGTAAAACAAGCGACCCAGGCAAAACACAAGATGGCAAGACACGAGGCGACTGCGGTCTCTGGCTTTTTTTTTTTGCCAGAGTAAAACCCAAAAAGGAGAACAGAACACTATAGGCGGCGAGACGACACATTCTGGAAAAGTACTGGAGCATTTAGGAAACTATATAGAGCAGTATAAAGCAGAAGACATGAGAACGCGAACTACATCACATATGAGATGAGATTGAGATTGAGATTCAACTTTATTGTCATTACACATGTATGAATACAAGGTAACGAAACGTGACTTGGCATTTGGGCACGCTCTGCAGAGCGCATCCAAGGCCGGGGCAGCCGCTAGGCGCCAGTCATAAAGAAGAAAGAAAAAAAAAGAGAAGGGATAATGACACAGTAGGCGAGAGAAAAAAACATGTTTATCAAATTTTCGTTCAGTAAGTGAGCGAAATTTTGATTGCAGGAAAAAAAAACCCTCAATGCACATTTAGCAGACAACAGAACCAAAGTCAGAGAGGATCAGTGAATGAATGGATGTAATTCAGTATAAGTGAATCAGTGTATTCGTGTATGTTGAATGCAGGTGGGTGTTTATCAGTTACTGGAGGCAACAAATCTCTCCCAGCCGAGATGTTATGTCTTAGTGTCTGAAACTCGGAAGCATGTCCTTGAGGCATGGCAGATGGAAATTTCCTGAGCCAGTCACATGTCCCTGAGTTCAGATTGTAGCACACCAGAATGTTTATGAAGAGAAGCACAATCTTCTGTTTTGTCTTAATCCAGGAGGAAAATAGTCAACAAGGCACCGAATTCAAGGTCTGATAACACAGATCACTGAGAGCATAGAATTTACAGCTCTTGCAATACTGTGTTCATAATTTCCATACATAGGCTTTAAATCCATTCTTGGAGGGCACCAAAACTACTCCAGATGTTTCCCTTCTAAACATGGGAAGCATGTCCGGCAGAGTCCATCTCTCTACAGTGCATGCCAGATGGTAATTTCCATGTAATCTTGCCGTCAGTTAGTGCTCTCCCCCGTCTAGTCGAATTGTTGAAGAAGCAGCTACGCCGGGACCGCTTTGATTAGCTCTTCTAGTTAAATTTTCAATACACCAGGAAACTCCAGAGCCAATCAGCAGAAAATCCTGTGATCGTGCCAAACCAGATAGATGTTGTTTCCACATCATCAGTCGAATCATGCAGACACATGTGTTCCAATCCATGGGTCTCTCCATAGGGGCTCCCCCTGGCCCAAATTTATGTAAAAAGTTGTTAATTTTATTAAAGCCGCTCACCAAATCCATTTTTTCATTTGGATCAAGATTCAGCCAGAAGAACAGCGACGCAGACAAGACAGCAAGCTGGGATTCTCAGTTAGGGAGGGTGAAGGAGGGTGAAAGAGGGAGCAGAAGAAAAAGCGACCGTTCTCTCTGAAGGGCAGGAAGGAAAAAAAAAAAAAAAAAAAAAAGGTATGTATGAAGGTAAGCTAATGATTGCGAATGCTACTTTGCTTTAAGTCCGCCATACTACATTATAATGTCAGCAAGTTATTGCTATTAGTTACTAAAATATGTATTCTGTGTGTTTCAGATGGCTCTCTTGTGGCAAAACTGTCACTTCAAACCGTGGGGTCTGGGCGTTCAACACAGGCTTCCAGTGATGAGATGTCACCCCGGCTTCACGAATGCGAAGTGGTTACAGAACTGCAGAATGTCTGTAGAAATGTTTAGCTTCCTGTGCAACAGATTGCTCTGATCTGTGTCAAAATCATGGAGAGACTGTTGAGATGTCATGGGATTTACCTGCTCCAGCTGGTGGTATTGTGGCAAAACATGATCAGCTGCTAAACTTGATCGCCAGGTGCCATATTGTAGTTTATGAGCCATGAAATATATATTTCAACAGGTGAACAGTACTGAGTTAGGTATAAGATATATTTAACAATTATGATGCATTTTAAGCCAAAACAAGTGGCTCTAGGATTAAAAGCAATTAAAACAAGGTTACATGGAGAAATACATGGATTAACTGGATATATATCATATCGAGTATTGCTGACTACATGTAGATACTGCATAAATATTCCCTGCATCAACAGTGAACTATACATGTATTCATGTTGTATTGCACTGGGAATTTTGACAATAAACCTTTGTACTTTTTGCAGATCTGTCTCTTTTGTTTTATGTGTGAAAGTTAACACAAAGTGACACAAATAAAATACTAAAAGACTGGAAGATCTGTCTAAGAACAATCCAGCAGTTTGAGAAATCACTTTTGGTTTGGTGTAAGTCTGCCAACAGAATTATGAACCATAAAACAGTTGTGCTAAAATGTTAATCCAGCAGTTACATATATCACTTTTGGTGTGATGTGTGTTAACAGAATTATGCATCATGTTGAAACCAGTTAAATCCCATGTAACCTTTTCCCATTATACTGAAAAACTTAAATGTTTTGTTAACCTTTTCTTACCCCTTAGCATTCCTGGCAATTTTCCAGTGTGGAAAAATAGACTTTTGGTTGAGAAAGAACTGTCATTGCTCACCATTACACACAGATAACATGAAAACATTGCACGGCTGGATTTCCAAAATAAATCTAAATAGTTTGTAATCACAATGTCAAGATACGCTGCATCACAAGATTTTGTTGGTCCAAAGCTGCTCCCACAACCTACAGTCGTGAAAAAGTTTGGACACGCTGTATTAGCTTGTGTGGTTTTTGGTGAGGAATTTGGACATGTAGAGCTTTAATATCACTGTTAAAAATACTGGGAGATTCATGTAATACAACTAAACAATTAAAAATGAAGACTTTTTCCAAATTTTCTGTAAAATGTAATTGTAAACAGTGAGGAAAAAATAGCACCCCCCCCCCCAGCTTTTTTAGGACACCCCCACATTTATTCCCACCTAAAATGGCTAATGTAAATATTCTATACAAATAAGAACATAACCAGGGTTAGACATAGATATGAACATTTCTTAATACAGAACTGACTATTTCATGGTGTCCTAATTATTCCACATGACTGTAAACCTTGAGCTTGACCTATTGACTTTTAAAGTGTGTCTAAGTAATTATTAGACCCCATAACACACTCCAATGGCATAGTCTTCCAACGCTTGTCTGGGGAAAGATCTGGAAAATATTGGTAATAACAGACAAAACAATCACGAATCCAATGGTCACTGGTTTATTACAAGTTTCAGCAAAATTAGTCATAGTTTTGTTTTACATGTGAAACATACAGTATAATGGTGACTGAGTTCTATTCATAATAATGTATCTTGCACTTTGGGGAATGGCAGTTGTTCAAAGGATCACACAAGTGATCTGATATAATAAATAAATAAATAAATAAATAAATAAATAAACAAGCGGTTTATTTTACAGTGGCGACTATTGGATGTGCCATTCATTTTCAGTTATTCTGTAATTAATATTCACACAGTCAAATAAATCTCAGTTCAGTCCCTTTCACATTAAAGTGGAAATTGTGCTACTTTAATTTTTGCACTTTACCTATACCTTATCTTAAAAAGCAAAAGATTTGAGTATAAATGACAGGATATGCTCCTTACCGCTCATAAACACATTGCTGTGTTGTGCCGAACGTTGTCACAGCAGATGCTGGTCGGACTCTACAACGAAAATACGCACAACTTAAGTACATGCACAGCACAAAAGAACTACGTGTAAAAAAACACCTTTATAACCAGGATTACAACTAGATTATTTCATCAGATATTGTCAGCACAAGAAAGGAGAGCACGGAGCACGGAATTAGCATTGACGGCTATCTAGCTAGCTCTTTGTTTGCACCCAAGAAACAACGTTGTTATGGTCTGTTCAAAGTGAACTTTCCACTGCTGGGATAAATAATGTAAAAGATGCATAATATCACATCATATCACATGACTCACCATCCTCTATATGGGTGTTTTTATTTATTAGGGGTCCAATGTGTGACATTGGTGGCAAAATTTAAAATTGATCAAATCTGCACATGAAATTGACTAATCACTATCCAATTGTGTCAGGTTTATGAAACTATTAACTATTTTCGTAACGGCATTCGCGTTCAGGAACTCTTGAGGATGAGCGCTCACTTCAACTACTTGTAAATGGAGACATAAACGGGACACTCGGGCTTTTGTTTCCCCGTGTGCCAATGCACTTTGCAATGGCACACGTTTTACACGAAACAACCTCAACACTTCCAGTATTTTTCACGCATCAAAACTCATCAACAGCTACATTTTCATGACATATTAAGATGTGATAACGTGTATACATACCTTCAAATTCTCCCTGTTTGTTGGATAAGACGTAAAATCACAAAAGGCGTAAATGCGGGACACGGAAGTTTGGACCTTCGATAACTTCAATATAAAGTGACCACGGTTAATCCTCTCCACATGGGTTGAGCACATCCGGGGTAGAGAAAATAAAAGTGCTTTCCCAGGGCGGTCACCTCGCCAGACCGGGCTGCGCGCGGCCGACCAAGACCAAAGACATAAATTTTTTAAAGGACACCATATTCGATGTGTCATAAATGTTTGAGATTTTATTGAAATATTCTACATCTGAGCTTCACAAAGACTGATCTCGTTTTTACGTGTATGGTTTGGGATTTGAAAGGTGCAAAGTGAAAAGCATCAGCACTTCCTGTTTTCTGGTCGCTTTACCAAATAACTTGCATGTTGCTGCGTAAATTCGGGGACACGGAAATTTACGTTGTACGAGTAAATTTGCAGGGGTCGCCGTACAAAAACCATAGATCCGATCACATTGGGGAATGTTTTATTTTGAATTTGCATTACAACTCTGTTATCTCTTGCATAAATGAGTAGAAAGAGTTACTCAGAGATCACTTTACAGTACTTTGAAATTGATGCGATTTTCATGTCACACAAAAACTGGGAAAAATGAGGGGACACGACCAATAGTTTCGATTCTAACGGCAAAATCAATGATTTTTTTAAAAAATTGCAATGCAAGTCTGAAACTCTTTTATGTTCCCTTGCATATTATAAAAACAAAACCAACATCTGCAAATTACAGAAAAAGAGAGAGCGCTTGAAAGTCGGATACCCCTGATATAGTGCACTGGACCCCCCCCCCCCCCCAAAAAAACCCACCCATATCCGAATATCACGGCTTTCAACTGCTGAAGTTGGGTGCTGCCGCGGCCGGATTCATTTCGGGTGGCTCCGTCTACTTCCCTCTGGATTCTTTGATCAGCAGAAAGGCACTGAAAACTCTGCTGGACCACAGTGTTGATTTCTGTGAAGCCATTCTATCGTTGTTTATAATTGCTTGCTTGCTGGCTGGCTCATGGATGAAACTTTGCAAATGGCGCCTCGCAATTCCGTAAGCTCAGCCTCAAACACCGCTCTCATGACGTTACGCCTGGACCAATCAGTGGCCTGCAGTGTTTTTACGTCACATTTTTGTGTTGGTACAGTATGGACAAAACCCCTATCCAGCAGGTCTGAAAAATCGGGACCATAACCATTACAGTCCCTAATGGAAAAGCCTACACAGAGTACCATACTGTACCGAACTGGGCCAAACTGACACTAGTGGAAAAGAGGCATTAGTTCACTGAATTTAAATATATTTAACCAAATAAAGTGGGTTTGTTGAATCATGAAATTTTGCTCAACATACAGTTCTTATTGCCTTCTTTTGTAATGCAATCATTGGTTTAGTAGTAGTTTTATGTGTTTCTCCAGATCTCCACACCATAATTCAAATATGGAACAATAAGTGAACAGTACAAGAGATAGGGCGAGTCTTGAGTCACAAGGTTTTTAGCTCTGTATAAAACTGCAATGGATTTAGATATTTTATTTGTATATTGTTCATATAATATTTGTTTATATAATAAAGGCTTATCTTAATGAGGTTTCCAGCTTCATTGTTCATCCAATAACTCCCAAGAATTTAGTTTCTGTTATATTTTTGTATTTCTATTTCATTCAACATAATTTTTCTATTTGAATTTGCACTTTGATTTCTTAGTATGATACACTTTGCTTTATTTAAGTTCAAGGATAACTTGTTAAAATCAAACCATTTTTGTGCTCATTGTAGTTCTGTCTCAGCAATGTCCAAGAATTGTTCCAGATTTTTTTCACTACTGAACATAGTTGTATCATCGGCAAATGATATGCATTTTACATTCTTGAAGACTTTGCAAAAATCATTTATGTATAATGTGAAAAGTATTATAATATGAAACATAGATCGATTGATTGATAGATAGATGTACTTTATTGATCCCAAACTGGGAAATTACAGTGTAACAGCAGCATGACAGTAGACAACCAAAACGACAGAAACACACACAGCATAATAGACAAAGGGATTACCCATGGAAAGTAAAACTGCTAAATAACTTAGATACATCATTGATGAATAGATGGTGACCCGTATAGATACATGAAGCGTACCCATTGTACAATGCAGGACTATCAGGTGCAGGGTGAAATGTGAGGCACCAATTAGACTGTAAGGTGCAGTATGGCAGCATAGTTATCACCAGAATACAACATTAGAGTGAGTTATTGTACAATGAAATGGCATGTGGCAGGAAAGATTTCCTGTACCTAACCGTTCGACAGCAAAGTTGTAGCAGTCTGCTGGAGAAAGTGCTCCGCTGTCTGTCCAGTGTGTGGTGGAGGTGATCAGGATTGTCCATGATGGATCACAGTTTGTTTAGTGTCCTCCTCTCCACCACAGTCTCAAAATTCTCCACCCCGAGACCAATTACAAAGCCAGCCTTCATGATAATCTTGTCAAGTCTGTTGGTGTCGCTGGCTCTGATACTGCTATCCCAACAGACAACAGCAAAGAAGATGGCACTGGCAACAAGTTGAACCAGTTAGAAAAGCTCCAGCATCCTCTTGCATACGTTGAAGGATCTCAGTTTCCTCAGGAAGTAGAGTCTGTTTATCCCCTTCTTGTACGCAGCATTGGTGTTGGATTTCCAGTCCAGTCCATTGCTGATCATGACATCCAGGTATTTGTAGTCCTCAACTACCTCCAGATCCTGCCCCCTAATCTGCAATGACTGTGAAGGTGTCCTCTTCTTCCTGAAGTCAATCACCATCTCTCTGGTCTTGCTGACATTCAGCCTCAGGTGATTCTGCACGGTCCACTACACAAATCTGTCTAGCCTTGTACTTCCCCTCTTGTACACCCAACAACAGCAGAGTCATCAGAGAATTTCTGCAGGTGGCATGACTCGGTGTTGTACTGAAAGTCAGTGGTGTATAAGGTGAAGAGAAAAGGAAAAAGCAGAGTCCCCTGTGGAGCTCCCTTATCACTAACCACCACATCAGACAAGACATTGCCCAACTGGACAAACTGTGGTCTGCCTGTCAGATAGTCAGTAATCCAAGAGATCACAGAGCTGTCGACCCCCATCTCCCGCAGCTTCTCACCCAGCAACAGTGGCTGGATGGTGTTAAAGGCACTGGAGAAATCAAAGAATGTGATTCTCACAGTGTCTCCTCCACCAAAAATATGAATAATATGAAAAACCCAGCCACAGGGGGTGCACAAGCCAGTGTACTCCTAGTGTCAGTCCCAAGTCCGGGTAAATGGGGAGGGTTGTATCAGGAAGGGCATTCGACGTAAAACCTTTGCCAAATCAAACATGTGGATCATGACGAATGAGACTTCCATACCGGATCAGTTGAGGCCCGGGTTAACAATGACTGCCACCGGTACTGTTAACCAACAGGGTGCCAGTGGAAATTGGGCTACTGTTGGTCAAAGATCGAGGAGGAGGAGAAGGGGAAGGCGTGTTAGGAGTGAGAGAGAGAAAAAGAAAGGTAGAAGTGTGGAGGTGAGAGTGGGGACATTAAATGTAGGGACTATGACTAGTAAAGGCAGAGAGTTGGCTGATATAATGGAGAGAAGAAAGGTATTCCTTTAGATGTACTGTATGTTCAAGAAACCAGATAGATGGGAAGCAAGGCAAGAAGCATTGGAGGGGGATTTAAACTGTTCTACCATGGTGTAGATAGGAAGAGAAATGGAGTAGGAGTAACCTTGAAGGAAGAGTATGTGAAGAGTGTTCAGGAGGTAAAGAGGGAGTCAGACAGGAACATGAGTTTGAAGCTAGAAATTGAAGGTATGATGTTGAATGTTGTCAGTGCATATGACCCACAAGTTGGATGTCAGGTAGAAGAGAGAGAGGAATTCTGGAGTAAGTTGGATGAAGTAGTAGAGACTGTACCCAGGGGGGAGAGAGTGGTGATTGGACATGTAGGTGAAGGGAGCAGAGGTGACGAGGAGGTTCTGGGTAGGTATATTCTTAAGGAGAGAAAAGTGGAAGGACAGATGGTTGTGGATTTTGATAAAAGGATGGAAATGGCTGCGGTGAACACTATACTTCAAGAAGAGAAAGAACATAGGGTGACTTACAAGAGTGGAGGAAGGTGCACACAGGTGGACTACATTTTATGCAAAAGGAGATATCTGAAAGAGATAGGAGACTGCAAGGTGGTGGCAGGGGAGAATGTAGCTAGACAGCATCGGATGGCAGTCTGTAGGATGACTTTAGAGAGCAAGAAGAGGAAGAGAGTGAAAGCAGAGCCAAACATGCAGGGAAAGTTACAGAAGGAAGAAGGTCACACAGAGTTCAGGAAGCGGTTGATACAGGCTCTGGGTGGTAGGGAAGAATTACCAGATGACTGGGAAAATATAGCAAAAATATTGAGGGAAACGGGTAGAAAGGTAATTGGTGTATCCAGTGGACAGATGAAGGAAGACAAGGAGACTTAGTGGTGGAATGAGGAGGTTCAGAAAAATAGTCAAAGGAAGAGTTTAGCAAAGAAAATGTGGGCTATTAAGGGAAATGAAGAAAGTAGAGAGGAATATTTGGAATCTAGGTGCATGGCAAACAGAGATGTGGCAAAGGCAAAGCAAAAGGCATATAGTGAGTTGTATGAGAGGCTGGACACGAAGGAAGGAGAAAAGGACTTGCATCGATTGGCTAGACAGATAGCTCAAGCTGGAAAAGATGTGCAGCAAGTTAGGCTGATTAAGAACAGAAATGGTAATGTACTAACAAATGATGGGAGTATGTTGAGAAGGTGGAAGGAGTAATTTGAAGAGTGGATGAATAAAGAAGATGAGAGCGAGGAGGATGGATAAAGAAAAGATGGTTAACAAGGAAATTCCAAGGATTAGCAAGGCAGAAGTGAGGGCAGCTTTGAAGAGGATGAAGGCGGTTGGTCCAGATGACATACCTGTGGAGGTATGGGGATGTTCAGGAGAGATGGCATTGGAGTTTTTAATCAGATTGTTTAACACAATTTTAGATAATGAGAGGGTGCTTGAGGAGCAGAGAAGAAGTTTTTTGGTACCAGTTTTCAAGAACAAAGGTGATGCTCAGAGCTGTAGTAACTACAAAGGCATAAAGTTGATCAGCCACACTATGAGATATGGGAAAAAGTTGTTGAAGCCAGGTTAAGGGGAGGGGTGACAATCAGTGAGCAACAGTAGGGTTTCATGCCAAGAAAGAGTACTACAGAAGCAATGTTTGCTTTAAGAGTGTTGATGGAGAAGTATAGATAAGGTCAGAAGGAGTTGTTCTATGTCTTTGTGGATCTAGAGAAAGCATATGATAGGGTGCCAAGAGAGGAAGTGTGGTAGTGTGTGAGAAAGTCAGCAGTGGAAAAGAAGTACACTACTCACAAAAAGTTAGGGATATTTGGCTTCTGGGTGAAATTTATGGTTAATGTAAAAAGTTCATGCTACAGTGATATTATATCATAAAAGTAGGGCATTTAAGTAAGAGCATGCAATGATGACTTCCTCATCTCAAACATTTTTTTGAAACAAAAGCCAGCAACAGTGGTGGGTATACCACAACAAAAAATGTCAATTCTCAATAACTTGTCATGTGCCCTTGAGCATCAATTACAGCTTGACAATGACATCTCATGCGGTTCACAAGTCGACTTATTGTCTGCTGAGGCATGTCATTTCATTCTTCTTGACGGGTGGCCCTCGGGTCATTGAGGTTGTGGGGTGCAGGGTTATGAGCCTCTACACAGTGACTCAACTGATCCCATAGGTTTTCTACAGGATTCAGGTCTGGAGAAAGTGCAGGCCACTCCATTTGAGGTACCCTAGCCTCCAGCAGCAATGCTGGAGGCTGACCTCATGATGCAACCCACATGATGTGACTTTGATGAGCTGGAGCATTGTTGTCCATGAAGATGAAATTAGGCCTGTGTTGTTCATGCAGGGGCACAATAACTGGATTAATGATATTATTCAGGTAGTATTGGCTTGCCAATGTATACTATTCACAAGGCGTAGGGCAGTTCTATATTGACAAGACACATCTGCCAAGACTGTAACATCACCACCACCACCAAAAGCTCATTTGGTGACAACAGTGGCTGATGCATAACACTCTCCTTGACATCTCCAACATTGTTGGCCACCATCATTTCTGCTCAGCGTGAATCAACTTTCATCAAAGAGCAGCACTGAGGCCCACTGGTGCCTTGTCCAACGCATATGCTCCCTGACCCATGCAAGACAATAACACTTGTACCTGGTGGTGTTGTCAGGTACCCTTGCAGGTTGTTTAGCATGCACACCAGGCTGATGTAAATGGTTTTGAATGGTCTGACGTGACACTTGGGTGCCTCTCACCTTCCTTAAATGTGCCTGGAGTTGAGTGGCATTCATCATCCACTTCTGCAGGGCAGTGTTCACAATGAAGCGGTCATCAACTTGGGATGTGGCCAAAGGACGTCCACTTCTATGCCTTTCTGTGACTCTCCCAGTCTCTCTGTATCTCTGTTGCAACCTGCTGATGACATGCTGTTACACTCTTAGCTCAGTGGCCACTTCCTTCTGGGAACATTCTATTTGAAGCCTCGCAATGGCAAGATACTGTTGATCAATTATTAGATATTGTTTTGGTCTCATGATGTCAAAATGTGAACAGCATGATGAAGAGGACTGTTTAAATACCAATTCTAATTGAACCAGAAAATTTATTCTTGTTGTGAATTTTGCTGTTAAGCACCTTATTAGAGAACAGCAAGTTATGCAAAAGGACTGAAGCATCTAATAGTAGAACATGTGGATTCAAAAGGTTAGAGAACATCAAATTAAGTTCACCTGTAAAGGTTAAAGTGCATTTTAGGTGCATCCTCAAATTTCACCTGAAAGTCGAATATCCCTATGTTTTTGTGAGTAGTGTATGTGAGGGTGGTGCAGGACATGTATGAGGACAGTGAGACGGTGATGAGGTGTCCTGTGGGAGTGACAGATGGGTTCAAGGTGTGGGTGGGGTTAATTCAGGGATCAGCTCTTAGTCCCTTCTTGTTTGCCATGGTGATGGACAGGCTGACAGATGAGGTCAGGCAGGAGTCTCCGTGGACCATGATGTTTGCAGACAACATTGTGATCTGTCGTGAGAGTAGGGAGCATGTTGACGAGAACCTGGAGAGGTGTGCTCTGGAGAGAAAAGGAATGAAAGTCAGTCGAAGCAAGACAGAATGCATGAGTGTGAATGAGAAGGAGGCAGGTGTAACTGTGAAGATGGAAGGAGTAGGGGTCATGAAAGTACAGTGCATCTGGAAAGTATTCACAGTGCTTCACTATTTCCACATTTTGTTATGTTAGGGCCGTATTCCAAAATGGATTAAATTCATTTTTTTCCCTCAAAATTCTACACACAATACCCCATAATAAGAATGTGAAAAAAGTTTGAGATTTTTGCAAATTTGTTAAAAATAACAAACTAAGAAATCACATGTATATAAGTATTCACAGCCTTTGCTCAGTACTTTTTTGATGCACCTGTGGCAGCAATTACAGCCTCAAGTCTTTTTGAATATGATGCCACAAGCTTGGCACATCTATCTTTGGGTAATTCCCCCCATTCCTCTTTGCAGCACCTTTCAAGCTTCATCAGGTTGGATGGGAAGCGTCGGTGCACAGCCATTTTCAGATCTCTCCAGAGATGTTCAATTGGATTCAAGTCTGGGCTCTGGCTGGGCCACTCAAGGACATACAGAGTTGTGCTGAAGCCACTCCTTTGATATCTTGGCTGTGTGCTTATGGTTGTTGTCATGCTGAAAGATGAACCATTGTCCCAGTATGAGATCAAGAGGGCTCTGGAGCAGGTTTTCATCCAAGACGTCTCTGTACATTGCTGCATTCATCTTTTCCTCTATCCTGACTAGTCTCCCAGTTCTTTCAGAAACACAACCAAATAGCACAAGCAAAAGGAATTGTGGAAACAGTAGTGCACTGATGAGATCCACCTAGCGAACTTTACAAATTATTTGCATTTTCACCACTTTTTTCATCTTAGCGTCTGAGATCCTTTTGGTGAAAGATGATGTGACTGGCCAGGAAGATGGCAATGGCTCCAAAAATGGCAGAGCAAGCCATGTAGGTGGTGACTGACTGCACAAACTGAACAATCATGCCCATGAACAGGGTGGGGAAAACCTGAGAGAGGAGAAAGGTGCTGTCCAAGCCCTGGTATTGGGCTGGTGATGAGCGGCGCCTGATTTCCTCCAAACATGACGCTGGATATTCACGCCAAAGAGTTAGTCAAAGTCAAAGTCAAAGTGCCTTTATTGTCATTCCATTGCTAATAAACAATGCAACGAAATTGAGATACTGAAAACAAACTATCACACTCACTGTTCACTCATGCATTTAACAACAATAAATAATGCTTGAAACAATATTGCCTAAAAGTTGAATACAATATGTACATAGCAATAATGAAAACATACTGAGCAATAAATATATAAGACCAGCTTATACACACAGGGTTATTGCCACAAAATAACCTAAAAAAACATAAAATAATATCAGCAGTCTGTACATGTTACATAAATCCGTTCAAAATATGTACTGCTGCTGGGAAAAAACTATGATTAAACCTGGTAGTCTGGGTTTTATGGGATCTGTACCACTTTCCCGAGGGGAGCAAGTGAAAGAAATCATGGCCTGGATGAGTGCAGTCTTTAATGATGGCAGTAGCTCTGTTGAGGTACCGAGATCTGGAAATCTCTTCCAGAGAAGGGAGAGAACAGCCAGTGATTTTTTGCACAGTTTCGATCACTCTCTGGAAGGCTTTGCGGTCTGCGGCTGAACAGCCCTCATACCAAACCGTGATGCCATATGACAAAATGCTCTCAATAGCAGAGTGATAAAATAAAACCAGCAACTGTGCATTCAGGCCATTCTTCTTGAGGAGCCTCAGAAAGTGTAGACGTTGTTGAGCGTTTTTTATCGTAGCTATGGTGTTAACTGCCCAGGTAAGGTTGTGAGAAATATGAACACCCAGAAACTTAAAAGCCTCCACCCTCTCCACACACTCCTTGCCTATATATAGAGGAGGCGGCTCACTGCTATGCTTCCTAAAATCAATAATGAGTTCTTTTGGTTTTTTTGTATTTAATAGCAGATTATTATCTCAAATCAAATCAAATCAAATCAAACTTTATTGTCATATTGCTGTACATACAACTGTAGTGCAGGCAAGATGAAATTGTGTTTCTCTCGGCATCCATATAAGAAGCAGCATGATTTAAGACACACTCCCATATAGCTCCACCCCCCACCCCCACCCCCCCATCCATTCACACATCCCTGAGACATACTTGGGGAAAAAGAATAACTAACTATAATATACAAAATGTCCATAGGTGCAGTAGTGTGTATGAGAGATTCCGGGTCAGCTGTTCAGCATCCTGACAGCTTGTGGAAGGAAGCTGTTGATCAGTCTGGTGGTTCTGCCTCTGATGCTCTGGAATCGTTTACCAGATGGAAGAAGTTCAGTGTTTATGCAGAGGGTGAGAACGGTCCTTGACAATGTTCAGTGCCCTGCTCCTACAACGGTTCTGAAAAAGTTCTTGGACAGAGGGGAGGGAGACTCCAATTACCCTCTCCGCCCCCTTGACTATCCTCTGCAGGGCTTTTTTGTCTGACATACTGCAGCTGGAGTACCATGTAGCAATGCAGTACGTCAGAACACTCTCCACCACACCTCTGTAGAAGGTCCTGAGGATGCAGATGGGGAGAGAGGCCTGTTTGAGTTTCCTCAAGAAGTGTAGTCTCTGCTGAGCCCGCTTCCTGATCTCCAAGGAATTCTTGCTCCAGGTCAGGTCCTGCGAGATCTGCACTCCGAGGAACTTGATGTTCTCTACTCTCTCCACTAAACGGCCGCCGATGCTGGTGGGGACGTGCTCAGGCTGTGACCGCCGGAAGTCGATAATCATCTCCTTCGTTTAGTCCACGTTGAGCACCAGATTGTTCTCCCTGCACCAGCCCTCCAGGTCTCTCACTTCTTCCCTGTACATTGATTCCTCATCCCTCTGAATAAGTCCCACCACCGTGGTGTCATCTGCAAACTTAATAATCTGGTTCCCCTCGTGTCTGGATACACAGTCATGTGCTAGAAGTGTAAACAACAGTGGACTGAGTACACAGCCTTGAGGGGATCCGGTACTCAGCGTGACAGAGTTGGAGATGTTGTTTCCAACCCAGACAGACTGAGGTCTCTCAGTCAGGAAATCCAGGATCCAGAGACATGTGACGGTGTTCAGACCGAGAAGAAGTAATTTCTCCATCAGTCTCTGGGGAATAATGGTGTTGAATGCTGAACTGAAATCAATGTACAGGAGTCTGGCGTAGGTGTCTTTCTGGTCCAGGTGGGTGATGTCAGAGTGTAGGGTGGTGACTATAGCATCCTCCGTGGAGCGGTTTGAACGATATGCAAACTGGAGCGGGTCGTGTGATGCAGGGAGGCAGGCTGTAATGTGTGGTTTGACAAGCCGTTCAAAACACTTCATCACAATTGGTGTCAGTGCAACAGGACGATAGTCATTCAAACAGGACACCACTGGTTTCTTTGCCACCGGTACAATGATAGAGGTCTTGAAGCATCTGGGAACGATGGCCTGACTCAGGGAGATGTTATAAATGTCAGTCAGGACATCCGCCAACTCGCTCGTGCAGTCTCGGAGCACACATCCCGGAATGTTGTCTGGACCTGCAGCTTTGCGTGGGTTGACTCTGGTTAGGGTCTTCCGTGTGTCCGCTGTGTTGATGGTAAAAGCTGGTCCGACCAATGGTGGGGGTGGGTCAGCCCTCCCTCTGATTGTCGAGTTTGATGCTTCAAAACGTGCAAAGAAGTCGTTAAGCCTGACTGGAAGCGAAGCGTCGTCATCATAGACCCCCTGCCTAGACTTAAAGCCCGTCAGTGTCCGAACTCCCTGCCACATCTGCTTGGTGTTCCTAGTGTCATAGAGGTGTCCCTGGATTTTCTCCGCATAGGCGCCCTTTGCCGCCTTAATTCCCTTTGAAAGCGCAGACCTGGCTGAGCGGAAGGCGATCCTGTCCTTCGCTCTGAAGGCTGCATCTCTGGCTGTAAGCAGCGAGCGCACCTCTGCAGTCATCCAGGGCTTATGATTACCCCGCATAGTGATGGTCTTCACTGTAGTGAAATCCTCTGTGCACTTCGCGATGTAGCTGGTGACCGTATCAGCATACTCCTCCACATCTGTCTTGTCTTCCTGGGAGGCTGCTATTTTGAAGACCTTCCAGTCTGTGTGCAGAAAACAGTCTTTCAGTGCAGAGGTTGCACTCTCTGGCCAAATCCTGATTTGTTTCACTGCTGGCCTGCTGCGCTTCAATAAAGGTTTGTAGGCAGGCAGCAGCATCACGGACATGTGATCAGAACGGCCGAGATGGGGGCGGGGTATCGCTTTATATGCATCTATGTTTGTGTACACTAAGTCCAACATATTCTGTCCTCTGGTCTTAAAGTCTACACATTGTTTAAACTTGG
Organism: Pholidichthys leucotaenia; assembly: GCA_020510985.1. Lineage (NCBI taxonomy): Eukaryota > Metazoa > Chordata > Actinopteri > Cichliformes > Pholidichthyidae > Pholidichthys > Pholidichthys leucotaenia. Next base: position 30,272,671 of record CM035845.1, on the reverse strand, counting down.
GGAGCACAGTCTTTAGGCTGGTGTGGTTAAAATCCCCCGCAACCACCACAAAACTGTCTGGGTGTGAAGTTTGGATTTCACTGATCGCATTCTGCAGTACCCTGAGTGCCTTCTTAGCATTAGCTTTTGCATTAGGGCTCGGCGCTATGTAAACACCAGCTACAAACACGTTGCTGAATTCCCTCGGTAAATAATAAGGCCGACAATTTACAATAAGGAACTCCGCCAACGGAGAGCAGTGTTTAGACACTAACGTGGCATTAACGCACCAGTTCTTGTTAACATAGATGCATAGCCCACCCCCCCGGCTCTTACCGGAGCTCGCCGTTTCCCTGTCGGCACGGAACATTGCCATATCTTCCAGTTGAATGGCCTCGTCAGGAATGTTGTCATGGAGCCATGTCTCGGTAAAAACAAACACACAGCAGTCCCTCCACTCTCTCCGGGTTTCTCTCAGCAGACGCAGTTCGTCCACCTTGTTTTCGAGGGCGCGGACGTTAGAGAGAAGAAGCGACGGTACCGCTGGTCTGGAGGGGTTAGCCTTTAGCCTAGCATGGATCCTGGCCCTTTTTCCACGCTTTTTCTTGCGTTCGCTCCGCTTACGCCTCCTCCCCTCTCGGGTAGCTTCCAGCGGGGACTCCGCCAGAATTCCATGCTGGCATAGAATGTCCAAATCACAACCGATCGCTGCGATTCTTGCAGCGTGCGGTACCTTGATGTTTAATAAGGTCTCACGGTTGTAAGCTTTACAGAATGTACGTCTGGGATGATTAAAACTCTCACACTCGCTGATACCAAGAGGGGCCGCTGCGTCTAGGCGCGCCGCCATCTCACCTTATCTGAGCACCATCTCACCAGTTTCTGGACCTCATCTCTGTATGCGAACTCATCTCCTCCTGATATGAACCCCACTACTGTTGTGTCATCTGCAAACTTCACTATAATCTTTGTGGGATGAACAGGTATGCAGTCATATGTGTACAATGAATACAAAGTGGGGCTCAACACACAGCCCTGTGGTGAGCCTGTGTTAAGCATGACTGTAGAGGAAGAATGGGGTCCAAGTCTTACAGTCTGTTCGGTTTGTTAGGAAGTCCTTAATCCAGCTGCAAGTGTGAGTAGGCAGACCAAGCTGAAGCAATTTGGTGATGAGAATGTTGGGAATAATTGTATTAAATGTTGAGCTATAGTCCACAAACAACATTCTTACATAGCTCCCCTTGTCTTCTAAATGGCTGAATGCCGAGTGGAGAGCTATAGCAATAGCATCTTCAGTGGATCTGCTCAGCCTGTGGGCAAACTGGTACCGATCAAAGTCTGGGGGGAGACTAGACAAAAGATGCTTCAATACCATTTTCTCAAAGCACTTCATAACAATGGGTGTTAATACTACTGGTCGATAGTCATTCAGACTGCTAATAATATGTTTTTTAGGTACAGGAATAATGACTACAGATTTTAAACACCGTTGAATCTTTGTCTCATCAGACCAGAGAATATTTTTTTTTTCTCATGGTCTGAGAGTCCTTCAGGTGACTTTGTGGCAAACTCCAAGCAGGCTGCCATGTCCCTTTTACTAAGGAGTGGCTTCCGTCTGGCCACTCTACCATACAGGCTTAATTGGTGGATTGCCACAGAGATGGTTGTCCTTCAAGAAGATTCTCCTCTCTCCACAGAGGAATGCTGGAGCTCTGACAGAGTGACCATCAAATTCCTGGTCACCTCCCTGACAAAGGCCCTTCTCCCCCGATTGCTCAGTTTAGATGGCCCGCCAGCTCTAGGAAGAGTCCTGGTGGTTCCAAACTTCTTCCATTTATGGATGATGGAGGCCACTGTGCTCATTCGGACCTTCAAAGCAGCAGAAATTTTTCTGTACCCTTCTCCAGATTTGTGCCTCAAGACAACCCTTTCTCGGAGGTCTACAGACAAATCTTTTGACTTCATGCTTGGTTTGTGCTCTGACATGCACTGTCAACTGTGGGACCTTATAGACAGGTGTGTGCCTTTCCAAATCATGTCCAATCAACTGAATTTACCACAGGTGGACTCCAGTTAAACTGTAAAAACATCTCAAGGATGATCAGTGGAAACAGGATGCACCTGAGCTCAATTCTGAGCTTCATGGCAAAGGCTCTGAATACTTGTGTACATGTAATTTCTTAGTTTATTTTATTTTTAATAAATTTGCAAAAAAAAAAAAAAAAAACCTTTTTCCACGTTGTCATAATGGCATATTGTGTGTAGAATTTTGAGGAAAATAATGAATTTAATCCATTTCGGAATCAGGTTGTAACATAAAATGTGGAAAAAGTGAAGCGCTGTGAAGACTTTCCAGATGCACTGTAGTAATTAAGTCATGATTAAGTCATGTTGTTTCGGTGGCCAGACACATTTGAGTCAGGTAAAAGTCACTTGTAATTCATCAACCATCTCAGCTGTTTAACATGTTTTATCCATCATCCTCCTAAGTCTTATTTTTTTTTAATAAAAGCGGCAATCCATATTAATGAACATATAGAGTGGTGTGAAAAAGTATTCGTCCCCTTCCTGAGTTCTCATTTTTTTGTATGTTTGTCACACTTAAATGTTTCAAATGATCAAACAAATTTAAATATTAGACAAAGACAACACAAGTAAACACAAAATGCAGTTTTTAAATGAAGGTGTTTATTATTAAGGGAAAAAAAATCCAAACTTACATGGCCCTGTGTGAAAAAGTGATTGCCCCCCCTGTTAAAACATAAATAAACTGTGGTTTATCACATCTTTGGAAAGGTGAGTTCAATTTCTCTAGCCACACCCAAGCCTGATTACTGCCACCCCTCTTCTCAATCAAGAAATCACTTAAATAGGACCTGCCTGAAAAAGTGAAGTAGACCAAAAGATCCTCAAAAGCGAGACATCATACTGTGATCCAAAGAAATTCAGGAACAAATGAGAAACAAAGTAATTGAGATCTATCAGTCTGGAAACAGTTATAAAGCCATTTCTAAAGCTTTGGAATTCCAGTGAACCACAGTGACAGCCATTATCCACAAATGGCAAAATCATGGAACAGTGGTGAACCTTCCCAGGAGTGGCCGGCTGACCAAAATTACCCCAAGAGCGCAGTGACGATTCACCCAAGAGGTCACAAAAGACCCCACAACAACATCCAAAGAACTGCAGGCCTCACTTGCCTCAGTTAAGGTCAGTGTTCATGACTCCACCATAAGAAAGAGACTGGGCAAAAATGTCCTGCATGGCAGAGTTTCAAGACGAAAACCACTGCTGAGCAAAAAGAACATAAAAGATGAATGAATTGAATGAATGAATGAATTGAATGAATGAATGAATGAATGAATGAATGAATTTATTTCGGATAGTACATTACAGGTTAAAAGAAACTGTATAATATAACAACAAGGTCAAATTAGACAAAGACTCCTTCTACTATACAATTCCACGTGAGTTATCCGAAATGGGTGATGGCTGAAGCCGCAGCTTATATTGCCCACCCATATTCCATCCAAGAATTCAAAGGAGAAAAAAGAGAAAACAAGACAAGAGCGATTACAATTTAAAACAAGGCTAAGACAAAATATGACTGAGAGAAAAAGAAAACTGAGCTAGTCTAAGTTAAGCGGTTACTATTCAAAAACAAATCTAAGACATAGTGTCACAGAGAAAAAAGAAAAACTAAGCTATAACACAACACAGGCTGGAAATGTCAATCCTTATGTGAGTTTACATGTCGTCTTGTAAATATGTTTGGAGTATTTCTTCCTTTAGTTTTTGTTTAAATTGTCCAAGCTTTGTACATGATTTTAATTCAGGTCCAAAATCGTTCCATAATCTGACACCTTGCACTGAAATACAATGTTGCTTGGTAGTTGTTCTCACTGTAGGCTTTTGAAATATACATGTTCCTCTGAAGTGATATCGTTTCTCCCTTGTTTGGAACAACTTTTGGATATTTGCGGGCAGTGATAGATTCTTCACTTTGAACATTATTATTGCGGTTTTAAAGTCGATCAGATCTTTCAACTTGAGAGTTTTTTGTTTAAGAAAAAGTGGGTTTGTTGGTTCCCTGTAAGCTGCTTTGTTGATTATTCTAATAGCTCTCTTTTGAAGCATAAAGAGTGGATATATGTTTGTTTTATATGTATTTCCCCATACTTCATTACAATATGTCATGTATGGGAGTATTAATGAATGATACAAGGTGTATAGTGTGGGTTGATTCAGCAAATTTTTCACTCTGTGTAATATTGCAATTGATTTGGATACTTTACCTTTTATATAATTAATATGTGGCTTCCAACACAGTTTGTTATCAATTATTACTCCAAGGAATTTAGTTTCGGATACCCTTTCAATCTCTACACCATTTACACTGAGTTTGGGTACTGGGTAGTTGTGATGGTTGTTAAAGACTATAAATTTTGTCTTGCTTAAATTGAGCGTTAATTTGTTCAAATCAAACCACAGTTTCAGCTTTCCTAATTCCTTTCCGAGTGTATCCAGAAGTTGTTCCAAGTTGTTTCCACTGCATAGCAGGTTAGTGTCATCAGCAAACAATATTAAGTCCATTTTTTCTGAAACTTTACATATATCATTTATATACATATTGAATAATAATGGTCCCAAAACTGAACCCTGTGGGACTCCACAGGTGACCTTCAGTAGCTCTGAGTTTTTGTTGTTAACACATACAAACTGATATCTATTCTTTAAGTAACTTCTTAACCAGGACAGTGCTACCCCTCTGATACCACAATTTTGTAGTTTCTTTAATAATAGATTGTGATCTACTGTATCAAATGCTTTTTTAAGATCCAGGAATACTCCAACTGAATACTCTTTATTTTCAATGGCTGTTGATATTTTTTCTGTAAATTCCATTAAGGCATATGCTGTTGTCCTTTTGTGTCTGAACCCATATTGCTGCTCACACAATAAATCATTCTTCAGTATGAAGTTGTCAATTCTCTCATAGAATATTTTTTCAAGTATCTTGGAAAATTGCGGTAATAGTGAAATTGGTCTGTAGTTGGAGAGTTCCCCTCTGTCGCCTGTCTTGTAAATCGGAATTACTTTAGCTATTTTCATTGCATTGGGAAATATACCTGATTGGAGAGACAGGTTACAGATATACGTCAGTGGTTTCACTATGCATTCGATAACAGTTTTGACTAGTAGCATATCAATACCATCGCAGTCAGTAGATGTTTTACTTTTGAACGATTTAACAATTTCAATGACCTCTCTTTCGTCTGTGTTCTTTATGAAGATGGTGTCTTTTACAGCAGTGTTATTGCATATTGAATCACCTGTTGGCACCGTAGTGGGTATTTCTCGGGCCAGTTTAGGTCCAATGTTAACAAAAAAATTATTAAATTCATCTGCAGGTGAAGCTATATTCACATTCGGAGTCGATTTATTATTTTTTGGAGTGTTAGTTGGGTAGCTGGTATTTCTGCTTTTATTTCCAAGGATACTGTTGATTATTGTCCATGTATTTTTAATATTGTCTTTGTTTTTTTCCAGTTCTTTACTGTAATAGTCTCTTTTACTACATCTTATTATATATGTTAACTTATTTTTGTATGTTTTATACCGCTGCTCTGCTTCTTTTGTCCTTTTCTTTATGAAAGCTTTATATAATAAATTTTTCTTTTTACACGCCTTTTGTAGTCCTTTGGTTAGCCATGGTTTGTCAGTAAATTTGTGTTTAAGCTTTTTTTTAACTAATGGGCAGTTTTTTTCATAAAGAGTGGTTACAATGTTTGTAAATGCGTCATAGGCTTCATTTACATCTGATACATAGACTTCTGTCCAGTCTTGCTTCAGCAAGTCCTCTTTAAAAGAACTGATTGCGTTTGGTGATTTGTGTCTGAACGATTTTGAGATTTTTTCTGGGTTGGGCCCCGTGTGGCCATGGATAAGTGCAAAGATTGGCAAGTGGTCGCTTATATCATTTATCAATAATCCACTTTCTATTTTCTTGTCGAGAACATTGACAAACAGGTTGTCAATAAGTGTAGCAGAGTGAGCTGTGATTCTACTGGGATGTGTTATTGTGGGATATAGACTCATGCTGTACATAGAGTTCATGAACTCTGTAACTACATTTTGTTGATGTGGATTAAGTAGGTCAATATTGAAATCTCCACAAATTGCTACCATTTTCTTACTAGTAATATTATTGTACAGCTCGACTAATTTATCTCTGAATGTCTCAATGCAAGTTCCCGGCGTTCTGTATATGCAGCTTATGATTAGATTTTTTGTTTTGTCTAGGTCAATCTCAACAGTAACACATTCCAGAAGCCCTGGTAGTGCTGAGGACATTTCATTTTCTCTGAGAGCCAGAGGATCCCGCTCCGGCCTGCACACACTTGGGCTGGAGAGGGGATCCCGTGACGGTGGTATGATAATAAAACTCTACTTAAAACCTCCAACAACGCCGCTTTATTTCATGCCGCCGCACTGGTAGTTTCCACGTGATTGTCAGCCATGACAGCTCACTTCTTCTTGGGGGCTGCCTTCTTAGCTTTAGCTGCTTTCTTAGGCGCAGCTTTCTTGGCAGCAGGGGGCTTCTTGGCCACTTTCTTGGGGCTCTTTGCAGCTTTCTTGGGGCTCTTTGGTGCCTTCTTGGCCGCTGCTGGTCTCTTCACCTTCTTCGGGGACTTCTTAGCAGCTGCAGCCTTCTTGGCTCCTGCTGCTTTGGGCTTTTTAGCCGCTGCTGGTTTCTTGGCAGCAGGTTTCTTGGCTTTAGCAGGGCTTTTCTTTGCGGCCTTCTTGGCCTTGCTCTCTGCCTTTGCCACCTTGAAGGACCCAGAAGCCCCGGTTCCCTTGGTCTGGCTGAGGGTTCCCTTGCTGACCAAGCTCTTGATAGCGATGTTAACGCGGGACTTGTTCTTGTCCACATCGTAGCCCCTGGCAGCCAGAGCCTTCTTGATGGCGGCCAGCGACATGCCCTTCTTCTCTTTGGAAGCTGTCACCGCTTTAACGATCAGCTCTCCAACGCTGGGTCCAGCCTTCTTGGGCTTGGATGCCTTCTTCTTTGCTGGTTTAACCGGAGCAGCGGCTGGTGCTTCTTCCGCCATTTCTTCTCTGTGCAAGTGTCCAACACACAGCAGGAATCAGAGCGCAAACAAGCAGGAATCAGAGCGCAAACATGAAATGAGATCATTTCAGTTTTGCCAGAAAACATCTTGATAATCCCCAAGACTTTTGGGAAAATACTCTGTGGACTGACAAGACAAAAGCTGAACTTTTTGGAAGGTGTGTGTCCCATTACATCCGGCATAAAAGTAACACAGCATTTCAGAAAAGGAACATCATACCAGCAATAAAATATGGTGGTGGTAGTGTGATGGTCTGGGACTGTTTTGCTGCTTCAGGACCTGGAAGACTTGCTCTGGTAAATGGAACAATGAATTCTGCTGTCTACCAAAAAATCCTCAAGGAGAATGTCCGGCCATCTGTTCGTGACCTCAAGCTGAAGTACACTTGGGTTCTGCAGTAGGACAATGATCCAAAACACACCAGCAAGTCCATCTCTGAATGGCTTAAGAAAAACAAAATGAAGACTTCGGAGTGGCCTAATCAAAGTCCTGAACTGAATCAGATTTAGATGCTGTGGCATGACCTTAAAAAGGCGGTTCATGCTCAAAAACCCTCCAATGAGGCTGAACTCCAACAATTCTGCAAAGATGAGTGGGCCAAAATTCCTCCACAGCACTGTAAAAGACTCACTGCCAGTTATTGCAAACACTTGATTGCAGTTGTTGCTGCTAAGGGTGGCCGAAGCAGTTATTAGGTTTAGGGGGCAATCACTTTTTCACACAGGGCCATGTAGGTTTTGAATTTTTTTCCCCCTTAATAATAAACACCTTCATTTAAAAACTGCATTTTGTGTTTACTTGTGTAATTGTTGTCTAATATTTAAATTTGTTTGATGATCTGAAACATTTAAGTGTGACATACAAAAAAAAAAAAAAAAAAAAGAGAACTCAGGAAGGAGGCAAACGCTTTTTCACACTATTGTACATGTACATAAGAAAGATTATAGCCAGAGCTAATTTTCCATCTCCAGTCCCTTGGCAGCCCAATGCCAGCCCCATAAAAACAACCCAATAACAATAGCAGCAGCAGGAGATTAGAGTTCATAATAAGAAAAACATGTAAAAAGAAAAAAAGAAATATTGATCTCAGTCCAGGTAAAAAAGTGCCACAGTGACCAGGATGTTAAGATATTAAAATCCAAGATGCTAAAGTAGATTGTAAGTGCAAGGTGCTAAAGTGCATTAATTTAATAAAGTGCATTAATAAAAGTACACTATGCTCATACAATGATGAGCTTGCACATTGTCTGATTTCAAAGAATTTTGAAGTGTTCAGTGAATTACACGATGCTCTACTGCACTTGTTCAGCACATACAGACAGGCATGCACCAATAATATTGCACCAGGTTTGCATACAAGGTTAAACTTTTGTACACAGGATTGTATAAATTAACATAGGTCAGATGAGGTCACTTACAGTTTGCACAAAATAGATTCATGTAACACCTTGCAAATGTCACAGCAATGCAGTAAATTGCATCCAGTTCAAATGAACAAACTCTGTTAAACAGTTTTTAATATTGCACAAGTCACAATAAACTTTACTACACAGAACGAGACCCTTTTATGACCTGTCCTATAATCTTCCTGTTAGGATTAATCTCATTACTTTAAACTGAAAAAAGAAATAGTAAAACCTGGCTGAGAAGCAGTTACATTATTTTTAATTTCAGGTTTCTAAGTTACTGAAATAGTTTTTTAGTGAACTGCCTCACTGCAATCAGCAGGAATTAGACAAAGTGAAAGCCCTGTCTCAGTGCCTACCCCCACCACCACCACCACCTACCTTGAACCCCATGCATATCATAGATAAAAAATAAGTGCTCACCATTATCCGTGGGCACACAGCGTTATATTGTGGATGCTGACATTGCTCTTACCTGGCAGTTGGTGCTTTTACTATATTAATAATGGAGCAGGCACCATCCATCATCGGGATATGAGGCTGCTAATCATGTCAGCTCTCTGCATATTCACTCCTTTTATCAAAAGAGGAGGAGCGGTAGTGGGAAAGAGGCAGTTGGAAAACTGAAGTGGGGAAGAAATGGAAAAAAGCAGGAGGATGAGGGTGAGAAGTGATTAGCAAAGAGTCAGGGAATTATTAGAAAAAAAAAGAAAGGTATGTGGGGGGGGGACAATATCAATGTGCTGAACACATGACAGATGCCCTTGGCCTTTTGCTGAATGGCTTCCCTGTTGGCAGGAGTTAACCAGTGTATTTAAACAGGACAAGACGAATGGGACCTCCTCTCCCCCTGCTCACTGAACCAGCCCATTTCTATTCCAACTCACAAGCCTTACCCCTCATGGGGGTGTTAATGTGGTTAGCTGACATTGCTGGGGTTAAAACTTCATAACATTGTGTTATAGTAATATTCATTGTCCTGTTGCCTTTGTATTTCTCAAACCATTTTTTTCAGGGAAACTTCAAAACTTAAAATGCAAAAGTACAAGTACACAATGATATTAAGTTTACTGCTGAAAGTGAAAATGTCTGGGCAATTTTCAGTAAAGTTATGTGCATTTCTGTTGTGCTGTTACAAGGTACAATTTGGCCCAGCCAAATTTCTTAAAGCGTCACTTTTTTTTTTACCCCACAGCCTCTAAAGGCTGAAGGGGTATTGTCATGTTGTGCTGGATGGGTGGCGGCAGCCACGCCAACACCTACCTTGTGAATGTGATAACTAGAGGAAGAAATGATGTGGGCTGGTGGATATCTATGAAAAATCTTGACCGAGTTCGAATTTGAGTAACTTCTGACCGTGGACATGCTCTCATACATTACTCAGTGGTGGAACAATGCTCTTGACTCCCAACAGGGAATCCGAGTCATTGCCTGCTGGACAGGAGTGAGGTTCCAGCAGTACATCACACCTTTCCTGTGGTAATATATCGTCACTTCCTGTGTTGCTGTCTGTCTGTGTGGTTTGCTCTGTGGTTTGCTCTCCTCATTCTCCTGAGGATTTTGCCTTTAATTGTATTTTAATCACTTTTTTCCATCTACCGTTAGCTCTCACTTCTGTTTATCAAGCCTCCTGCACCTGTGTGCGCCCTCAGTGTCATCTAATCACCTTCTTTAGCCTTCTGTTCACCTTTCATTGGTGTTTTTGTTAGCTTCGGGTTAGCCACTAGCTATGGCTACTAGCTCTCCTTCCTCTCCTCCTCTGGTGTGCTCTCTCTGTCAGATGTTTAGCTACACCTCTGCCTCTTTTAGTGATAACAGTAAATGTAATAAATGTTGTCTTTTTGAGGCGCTCGAGGCGAGGTTGCCTGATTTGGAATCCCGGCTTCGCTGCATTGAAACACCGTCTGCACCAGTTAAAAACGACGGACATCCCCTAGCTGCAGCGGAGCTCCCTAGCATAGGGCAGCCTGTTAGCGGTCCTCTGGTCCTCCTCAGCAGCAAGGAGACTGGGTGGGTGACGGTGAGAAGGAAGCCTAGTCGCAAAGCCCCGGTTAACCACCAACCTGTTCTTGTCTCTAATCGTTTTTTCCCCCCTCAGCGACACACCCGCTGAGGAAAAAACTCTGATCATTGATGACTCTGTAGTCAGAAACGTGAACCTAGAGACTCCAGCAGCCATAGTCAAATGCATTCCTGGGACCAGAGCAGGCGACATCGAGTCAAATTTGAAAATGCTGGCTAAAAGTAACTGTAAATACTCCACAATTGTTATCCACGCTGGCATTAATGACATCCGACTCTGGCAGTCGGAAGTCACAAAACTTAACGTGGAATTGGTGTGTGACTTTGCAAAAACGATGTCTGCCTCTGTAGTATTCTCTGGGCCCCTCCCCAATCTGACCAATGATGACATATTTAGCCGCTTGTCATCCTTCAACTGCTGGTTGTCTGTGTGATGTCCTGCAAACAACGTGGGCTACATAGACAATTGGAACTCATTTTGGGGAAAACCTGGTCTTATTAGATGAGACAGCGTCCATCCCACTTTGGATGGTGCATCTCTTTTATCGAACAACCTGGCATCATTTTTATCCAAGTTTCCAAAACCTTGACTATTCAGAGTTGGGACCAGGAAGCAGAGTTGCAGTCTTACGTGCCTCTCTGCAGCTCCTCTTCATCTACCACCCCTCCACTTAGCCCCTGTCTTCCCCATCAAAGAATCACTGTCTGCTCCCTCCAAAGTAAATAAAAATATAATGTATAAGCATCCCAAAGTGATTAAACAAAAAGTTGGAAAAACTAAACATGAAGCCTCTAAATTGAATGATTTGGCCTCTGTTCCTCCTCATAATTTAAAAATTAAATGTGGTTTGTTAAATATTAGGTCTCTAACTCCCAAGTCTGCTAGTCCATGATCTGTTAATTGATCATCAGATTGATTTAATATCCCTTACAGAGACTTGGTTAGGACAAGAAGATAATGTTGGTTTAAATGAATCAACTCCCTCTGGTTATTTAAACTGTCAAAATCCCAGACGTTCTGGTCGTGGAGGAGGAGTTGCAACAATTAACCATTCCAAATTACTAGTTCATGTAAAGCAAAAAACATGTTATCATTCCTGGTCCTCAGTATTGGGCATTTTAGCAATTTTAGGCTAAACCCAATTTTATTTGCCATAGTTTGTCGTCCTCCATCAACCTACTCAGAGTTTTTGTCCGAATTTGCCGAATTCTTAGCTGATTTAGTGCTTAAATCAGATAGAATAATTATAGTAGGGGACTTTAATATGCATGTAACTATAGATAGTGATTGCCTTAATATGGCATTTAATTCAATATTAGACTTGATGGGGTTTTCTCAGAAAGTAGGAAATTCTAACCATTATAGCCACCATTCGTTGGACCTTGTTCTGACATATGGCATAGAAATAGAAAATCTGGTAGTGTCTCCTCACAACCCTGTACTGTCAGACCATTGTCTGTTAACCTTTGATTTTACTATTTCTGACTATTTGGCTCCTAAAGAAAAATATTATTACAGTAGATGCCTCTCAGATGATGTTGTTACCAAATTTGTGCAGATTGTTTTCTCTATGCCATGTGTCAACACAATGGAAATAAGCTAAGGAGAGCTTGCTTCTTCTGTAATTGATAGCATGGTAGATAGTGTTGCAGCTTCTCTGCATCAGACTCGAGACTTGGTGGCCCCTTTATAAAAGAAAAAGTCTAATCAGAGAATTCTAACCCCTTGGTTCAACACAGAAACTCGTAGCTTAAAACAGAAGACTCGTCAATTAGAAAGAAAATGGCGCTCCACTAATTTAGATGAAATCTATTTAGCTTGGAGAAATCATCTTTTAATTTATAAAAAAAATCTCTTAGAAAAGCTAGAACGAGTTATTATTCTGCATTAATAGAAGAGAACAAGAATAATCCCAGGTTTCTTTTCAGCCCTGTAGTCAGGCTGACAAAGAGTCAGGACTCTGCCAATCCTAGCATTCCCTTCGAGCTTACTAATCAGGACTTTATGAACTTTTTCAATAATAAAATTTCATCTATCAGAGATAAAATCAATCGGATTCTTCCCACCGTTAACTTAAATACAGTAACTACTACAACTCCTTCAACTGATATTGGTTTGGATGAATTTACTCCAATTGACCTTTTAGAGTTAGACAAAATAATTTCCTCATCCAAGCCTTCAACTTGTCTTTTCGACCCTATTCCTACCAGGTTATTTAAAGAAGTCTTCCCACTTACCGGTAGCTTTATTCTTCAAATAATCAATTCTTCATTAACTTTAGGCCATGTACCGCATGCTTTTAAAACGGCTGTAATTAAACCTGTACTCAAAAAGCCAACGCTGGATCCAGGAGTTTTAGCTAACTATAGACCGATCTCTAATCTGCCTTTCATTTCAAAAATCTTAGAAAGAGTTGTTGCTACGCAATTATTTGACCACTTACAGGGAAATGGTTTACTTGAAGAGTTTCAGTCTGGGTTTAGAATCCATCATAGTACTGAAACAGCCTTAGTGAAGGTCACTAATGACCTCCTGATCGCATCTGATAATGGACTTGTTTCTATACTTGTCCTTTTAGACCTTAGTGCAGCTTTTGATACTATCGATCATAATATTCTACTTGATAGATTACAACACTATGTTGGACTTAAAACTTCGTTGCAGTGGTTTAGATCTTATTTATCTGATAGGTTCCAGTTTGTTCATGTAAATAATGAGTTTTCTTTCAACTCAAAGCTCAGTCATGGAGTTCCACAGGGATCTGTGCTAGGCCCTACTCTTTTTAGTTTATATATGCTTCCGTTAGGCAACATTATTAGAAAGCACTGTATACATTTTTATTGTTATGCAGATGACACACAGTTATACCTGTCAATGAAGCCTGATGATAGTAATCAGTTAGCCAAGTTAGAAGTCTGTCTTAAGGAAATCAAAGCTTGGATGACTTGCAATTTCCTGCTATTAAATTCAGATAACATTGAAGTCATTCTTGTTGGTCCAAAAAACCTTAGAAATACCTTTCCAAATCAAACTTTTAGTTTGGATGCGGTTACTCTTTCTCTTAATAGCTCTGTGAGGAACCTTGGAATTATTTTTGATCAAGATCTGTCTTTCAATTCACATGTTAAATTTGTTTCTAAGACTGTCTTCTATCATTTGCGTAATATTGCCAAGATTAGGTGCATCTTGTCTCAGAGTGATGCTGAGAAACTGATCCATGCTTTTGTTAGCTCTAGATTAGATTATTGTAACTCTTTATTATCAGGTTGTCCTAAAATATCTTTAAAAGGTCTTCAGTTGATCCAAAATGCTGCAGCAAGAGTTTTAACAGGTACTGGAAAGAGAGGTCATATCTCTCCGGTTCTGGCCTCCCTTCATTGGCTTCCCGTAGAGTTTAGAATTAAGTTTAAAATCCTTCTTCTTACTTACAAAGCTCTAAACAATCAGGGCCCTTTTCATTTAAAAGATCTAATACTACCGTACTATCCTAACAGAGCACTATGCTCCCAAAATGCAGGATTACTTATAATACCTAGAATCTCCAAAAGTACAATGGGAGGCAGAGCCTTCAGTTATCAAGCTCCTCTCCTGTGGAACCAGCTGCCAATCTGGATTCAGGAGTCAGACTCGATCTCTGTTTTTAAGAATAGGGTTAAAACCTTCCTTTTTGATATAGCCTACAATTAGGGAGGGATCATGTGTCTCTGAACCCTCCCCTAGTTATGCTGCTAATAGGTTTAGACAGCCGGGGAACCTCCAATAATGCACTGGGCTTCACTCCTTTCTTCACTCTCAATGAAATATATTTTTTTTTTGCTGGTCATTAACATCTGTTTGTTCTCTCCCATAGATTGAGTCCCCATCATGCTGTTTGCTCTCCACATGTCAGTTCTTTTCATCTTCTTTATCCCCTCATCCCCCAGCCAGTCGCAACAGATGACTGCCCCTCCCTGAGCCTGGTTCTGCTGGAGGTTTCTTCCTGTTAAAAGGGAGTTTTTCCTCTCCACCGTCGCCAAGTCCTTGCTCACAGGGGGTTGCCTGATTGCTGGGGTTTTTCTGCAACTGCGGGGGTTCCCCCTACAGTTGAAAGAGCTACGAGATGACTGTTGTTGTGAAATGGCGCTATATAAATAAGGTTGAACTGAAATTGAATTGAATTGAATTGCCTTAGACATCAAAAAAGCTTTTGATCAAGTATGGCATCGCGGATTGATTGCAAAGCTGACTGCTTTCGGCATTCAAGGTGACTTACTTGACTGGATATCATCCTTCCTAGCTGATAGACAACAGTCTGTGGTCTTGGATGGGTTCACCTCTTCCCCACTACCCTTAACTGCTGGAGTGCCCCAAGGAAGTGTAATGGGCCCATTGCTCTTCCTCATCTACATTGATGACTTGGCATCTCAACTGAAGAATGATCTTCATCTATTTGCTGATGACTCAACACTTCATATTGTTATAAAAAATCCAGGCCTCCGAGACATCTGTGCTGAGAGTCTTCAGCGTGACTTAGACACAATTGAAAGATGGGCCTCTGACTGGTTCATCACATTTAATGCAATTAAGACTGAGAAAATGATCATCAGCAGGAAGCATGTCCAAAATCATCCTTCTCTTCACTTCATGAAGAAGAAACTCACTCAGATACAAAGTATTACTCTCCTTGGTGTCATCATCACCAATACTCTGTCCTGGAGTCTTTACATCACAGGACTAGCCAAGAAGACTGCCAAGAGATTGTACATCCTGGGGTGTACCAAGAACCTTCTTCCTCTCAATGCCCATACTACCATATACAAGGCCTACATCCGACCTCTCATGGAGTATACCTCTCCAATATGGAGTTGCGCAGGAGCCACGGCACTAAGTCTCTTAGTCAGGCTGCAAAAAAAAGCCCTTTGTCAACTCAAAGTTGATGATCCTTACAAGGCAGGAGTTTACCCATTAGAACATAGGAGAAAGGTGGCATCTTTGTGTACATTCTACCACCATTTCTTCCTTCAACCATCAATTGAGCTGACGACTATCTTGCCTACTGGAGCTTCTAGCATGCGGGTAACAAGATCCTCTATCAAAAATCAAATCAAATCACCCTTATTGTCATTCAGCTGTACAACCAATCATGTACAGCAGAACGAGATTGTGCTTTACCTATCTACAGTGTAAATCACACACACCCCAAGTGCAGAATCAGAGGGCCGCTGCCATGCAAGGCGCCGCCACAGAGTTCCCTCCTCCACTCCATTTATTGCTGAGCACCAAGCTGGATGGCAGGAAGTTCCACTTTTATATGGTCTTCGGCATGACCCGGCCGGGATTTGAACCCCTGCCTCCCGGGTGTGGGGCGGATGCTCTACCAACTGAGCCACCACTCCGGTACACTCCGGTACCACTCTGTGTTTCCTGCTGCTTCAAAGATAGACTCATTCATGTTATTTGTAAATGCATTTTTGGTTGATCAATTCAAAACTTTTGCTAGCTGTTAATTTTTAAGATTTTGATTTGTATGATGTGATGTGGTCAGTGGTTTAATACTCTGCTTAATGGCCAATTTTTCTTCTCTCAGATGGCAGCAACAGGCCTTAAACCTTGATTACTAAATATAAACTCAAAGGTCAATGTTAACATACACTGTACCCTATTACTACACAACAAGTAAAGCTAGGGTCACCAAACTTGGTACACATGTTCACCCTGTCACCCTGACCTCTGCCTATGGTTATGGGATCTCAAGGTCAAAGGTTAAGGTCAAAATGTCATATAAACTACATGTGAACAACAAACAAGGCTGATGAGTACCACTGGCAGCTGTCAGTATTTTTAAAAGAGTTCCTGTTGTCTGCACCCTCCCCAACTAGCCTCCACATCCATTAGTCCATTAGCAGCCAAAGGACGTTTTTTTTAATTTTCATTTTACCTCATCTCGTCTCATGTGACACCCACGTGCTCTGACGTTTCCACAAATCTGCTGTCTTCTCCCTGCTGTAATGTTATGATAACCTTTATGCTTACGGGAAATTAGAAAAGAGCACACACATTTTCTCCAAACATCTGTCCTCAAACATGCATTTTACACCACAGTTGGTGTGGAAAACAATATTTGCTTATGATTGATGGGTCTGAGTAAATAAAGATAAGATTTTGAAACCGCGGCCATATGTCTGCCGCATGCACTCTCTCTTTTGGCTCAGAGCCTGGATGCAGAACATCTTCATGCTGCTCCCTCTCTCTCTCTCCCTCTCCATAGGGGGAAAAGTCAGGGAAGTGGGGAGAAGGTGGAAGTGCAGTTGGGCGATGTATAGTGGGGGGGAGAGAAGGGTGCCTTTCAGAGTGACAGGGTGACTGAGAGAAGCGATAATGAGCATTCAGGGCTGTCTGGGGTGCAAACTCCTTCCCGCACTAGATAGCTGGGAGGAATGGAAATGAAGAAGTGTGCATGTGTGTGTGTGTGTGTGTGTGTGTGTGTGTGTGTGTGTGTGTGTGTGTGTGTGTGTGTGTGTGTGTAGGGGGCGCTTTCAGTTGCGTGATGTTTGATGCGGCATTACTGTTTCCTACACTCGGAAAAGAGCCAGTGAGGAGGCCATGAGGGGCAGCTGTTAAGTGCCAATTAGGCAGCGATGAGTGGGAAAGACGGAAATAACCATTTGCACACAAACTCCTGTGAGCAGGCAGGGAGGAGAAGCCAGAAAGTGAAACAAATAGGTCCTAATCCCTGTCGGTTTTCCCAGAGTCATTCTACCTTTCACCCTCTTTCTTCTCTGCCTCCTGTTAGGTAACGTCGCATCAGTGTCTGCTGCAACCGCAGGGTTACGATTCGCTGCTCCATTTAGTTTTGTCTCCCGTCTGGCCTCATCCTCTTCTGAAGGCCACTGAAAGGAAGCTTTTGTAAGAACCTGTCACGTTATTACAAAGGCCAACATCGCTTGTCAGGCATCCAATTAGCGAGGAAATCCACTCACATATTTAGTTCATGACAGACAAAATGATAAGGTAGGATGAGGGAAATGAGGACACTTTCATTATTTTGGACCCGCTTTCAACTACAGATAATGTGAGGTTTTCTTCCGATAAGAAAAGCATTCTGGAGTTATTTCTGTGAGTATGGCTCAAGTTTAAAGACGCACTCTGATAGTTGTCTAAAATGGTATCGTATGCCCATTTTTCTACAAAAAAACAGCCTTTCATTGTCTTACAGGTTCGTGTCAAAATCTTTTCACTCCCCTCCCCCCTTCAAACGGCAGAATGGGTGACTCGACCCAACCCACACGCCGCAAGGCTAATAGTGGCTAGCACTACATTAAACAGCATAAATCCTGTGATGAAAAGACTTACCGATTGAAGGACATGCCCAGATGTATGCACAGTGACCCAGGATAATGACTGAAACCGCATCGGTCCTTAAAAACAGTTTAATGGTAAAACCCATCTTAATTTGGGTCAAGTCTTCAAAGCAGTTTGTTAAAAATGCTAACTCGCCTGGAGGATAAGTTCAGCTAGGCCAGAGAATCCTGATTGGCTCAACACTACCCACATGCCAACTTTGTGCATAGTTACGTCACCAAAACGCTCCATCTCAACTTGCCTTTTCTCAGGGGGTGGGGCTTAAGTGAAACTTTACAGCAAAAAAAACAGATAAGAGACATTTGAGTGATTTTGCTCTTAATATGTCTTGTAAGTCTTAAAAAAAACATGTTGCAGATATGTTACCAAGGAAAAAAAACTTGATTTTTGGTGGAGTGTAACTTTAACATTTCTATGTATTTTCACAATACGCTCATTTGTATACTGGCTAACAAGAACTAAGATGTTACAATAAGTCACAGCATTTCCCAGAATGACCACTTGAGGCAGACTCTAAAAAAGCAAGTCAGTGGTAATTTGACAGCTTTTTTTAAATGTAGTTTTAGTCATAGTGTTTTGACTAAAATGTCATTTATTTTTAGTCATAATTTAGTTATCTAAACCATTTTAGTTTTAGTCAACTAAAAAACATAAGAATTTAGTCAACTAACTCTATTGGAGATTTAGTCAACTAAATTCTTATATGATATAAACAGTAATGCATTTTTAAGACATTAACACATTAGTATCTGGAACTCAAAAATATAGTATTTCACTTTATAATAAAACAACTTGTCAAGAGCTAAAAGTTATTTTAATTTACATACATTTCCACATCAGTCATCAATCCCAATCAATTCTAACCACCTGGATAGACTCACCACACATTATAAACTAATGGTCTAGTTTTGACACGCTGACCATGCGTCTGACACCCCTGGACTAGCCAACAAAAATACATATTTAGAGGGTTTAGTTCACCTCAGAAGATGCAGTATTTGTCCTTCACAGCAATACTGTGTATAACTAACCAAAGTGAGGTCACTTCTTTTCTCTGTCGTAAGAAAACTCATATTTGTGCAGCTGCAGACCATAGTGCCCCAGTGATCTGGTCGCTGGGAGCCCGCGTGTACTGCCGGCTGCCTGTCTGTTTGTCACCCCATGGAGCTTGCGCCTTTTGTCGCTCACTCTTCCTCCTGAGAGCTGCCGCAAAATGAACCCACCGGTTTCCATACATCCCATTTTAACATGCCCAACTTTAACACAAAACTGACATTAACAGCTTGTTTTAGAGCTCAAATCTGATTTCTCCCATTATGACTACTCCATCAGAGGCGTATGCTTAATCAAAATGCAGTCATTAGAGATTTTTGGTGATGTACATGGACACAAAGGGAAACAGCTCAAATCCTGCAGGTGGTTTCATAAAATTTTCTATCACTGGAAGCTGGTTTTATTAAGATATTTAATAAGCTTTAAAAAAAACAAGACAAAAGACTACAAGCTTGAGAAGACAATGTATGATTAAAAACCATTCAAGTCTTTTACAGGGAAAAATAAATGAATGTTACTCACTGAGACAGAAATGCAAATGAGAGAGTTTTGCAAGGTTTATATTGCGTGTGTCATATTGATAGAAGGATCAGCTCATGTGCAGGGAACCACACCAGAGCAAACACTCATGACACAGAGAAGCAACGTTTAAACAGTTTATTAATTTCAAAAATAAGAAGCACAGTTATGGAAAATGTCCCTCGCCAAAGGAAGACTCAGTCTGTGGGGAGAGACGAGAGTGAATTAGTGGAGGATGGAGGCCAGGGAAGTGGGTAGGCGAACTGCTACTTACATGAGCCGAGCAGAGAACCCGACAGAGAGACCCAGCAGTAATAGATGAACCAGTAGGAAGAAGGATTGGGAAGGAGCTGGGTGGTGTCTGACAGGGTGGAGATAGGCTGCTGAAGAGGGGTGAGGATGATGGGGCAGGTGAGCACACAACAATCCCCAAAGATACACCACACTGATGGCAGTAGTGATGGGAAAGCAGGCACTGGTGCTCCTAACGGTGCTCCGATCTTATCTAGGAAATATTTGGCGAGGCGTGCATTGTGACGTATGTGTTGATGTCAGACCACGTGACTGGGTCAGGAAGCCGTTCATGATTTTGCACGCAACATGAAATAAAGAGAGCAATGATACCCAATGGAAATCCCTGTCACTCATATTTTTGTGTAGTCATGTTTGACTGTGTAAGGGATTTGTCACAGCCAATTTTCAGATGGAGCCAGCACCAAAAACACGGGCTTCTCCTGTCTGGGAAAAGTTTGAGTGTGTTTCTCCCATTAATGCATTTTTAACAAATAGTGGCTACTTAGCATAACTGAGGTGATGGGTTAGTGGTAATGTGCTTGTTTTGCAAGTGGGAGACCTGGGTTTGAATCCCAGCTGTGGTGTTCTTTTAATTTCATTTTTATTTGCAAGGTGAAGTGTCTTGCTGTGTTTCAAAGAGCTTGGATCATTATTACGCATCATTATGCTGAGGCACTATTGCCATTGTGCCCTGCATGAGAATAAGGCCAGAGTTGAATATACTGGGACAGTATAAGACTGTTGAAAATTTATTATTTGTTAATAAAAATGGATAAGGAGTACAAGCACACCAAGTAACACAGGCACATTCACTGTAGTCACCTCAGTTTTATTATTTTGTTTGCCTTATGATTGTTGATATTTCTTAAAAGACAGTGCATTTATTAAAATGAAAAAATACACATTAAACCAATAATACCCTTGTAAAAATCAGCATGTTGTATATGCTTTGTCCACTACATGGCCTGGTAGAGAAAATGAAGTCCCACATGAGGCCTCGTCTATATGAGCAATTTTGATGAAAGGCCTCAAGTCCTCCAGAAAGCCTCATTTGGCCATCACTGATTGCAGCAACCAGAGAAAAGGAGAAGAAAGAGAAATTAATTAGGTTATTCTCAAAATGAAAATTTTCAACTCGCTTGCAATTAGCTAGGCAGTATACCCAATGAGCCAGCGCTGAAGCCTCCGCTTGGTAGTCCTTTATGCGCTGGCGAGGCAGAAGTGGCAGGTGCGTCTAATCACGCAGGTGTTGTGATTGCCTGTGGAGTTGGGGAATCTTTTCTCAGGAAGGAGGGGGTGAGCGCTTACCTGGACATGACAGCGTGTGTCATATCCCGAGCGCTTTGTCCGCGCTCGGGTTATTCCTCATCCCTGTCAGCTTTTGACAGCTGGTGTCGTCACACGGGTTTCCCGGGCTCTGATTGGCCAGACGCTCGGGAGCTCTCAGCTGTCAGAACCTGGGCAGCTGTGCCGCGTTTCCAATCATGAGCAGCTGGCTTTAAATGTCAGTGCGAGTGAACTGGGCGGCGCGGCTGTCGCGTCAGAAGTCCTATGACTTTCCCCTGTCTCCTTACCACATGCTCCCTGGGTTCCTCGACGTATCCCGCGGCATGTAAGTGATTTATTTGGAACTGTCTTCTCCCTCGCTGACGTTCCTTCCTATTTACGGCAGACGAGAGCTCCTCGTCACTGCCTCAACTCTCTATTGTGAATTTATGTTGTGTTGTGTAACGAAGCCTGCGTGGCAAAGTTATGTTGTACACCTAAGTCCTGTGCTTTATAAATAAAAGAACTGAACTGCAATCTACTGAACTGAGGCGTCTTATGCTGGCTCGTGAGGGCCAGCCGTGACAGTAGACAGCCGCCAGAAGGAGACGCCGTTCTCAGTAAGTTGCGTTCTGGGAACTTTGTCCTTCCTGTCCAGGTACGCGGCGTAGGTAATATGCCATCTTAGTGGAGTCATTCTCGGGGTTCCCACGTCCTGCTGACCAAGGCGCTGGAGGAGGTAGATGAAATCCTCATTATCGCCTCCGACCTCGATGGGCATCCAGACACCTCCCTCGCCCCTCCTCTCCTCGGTTATCAGCCCAATGAACAGTGGTATTTAGACCGGGCTGAGGAGGTGCTTGACCGTCTGCCTTCCCGCTACAATGGTCACCCCGAGGTCGACGCGAGGAGACTCGACATCGCTGCCCAACGCCAGATAATTCTGATGTACAAAGAGGAGGAGGCTGCAAGGTGGAGTGATCTCTGGCTCCAGCTGCCTGAGGCGCTGGAGGAGGTGGATGACTTCATCAGCGCTTCCGCCAGCCTTGACGACTCATCCGAAGCGCACTACTACCTGGACTGCGCTGAGAGAACGCTCGACCGGTTGTCTTCCCGCTACACCGACCACTTGGACGTCCAAGCGAGGAGACAAGAGATCGCCGTCCACCGCGAGGTGCTCCAGGAGATCGAGGAGGAACGAGGCCAAAGGCGGAGTGACCGGAGCTCCCGCTGCCCGCTCTGGAATCCGGATCCTTCCCTCGATCCAGTCCTGGAGTTCGCACCATCCGGGGCCCGTCGTAGACGTCGACACCGTGGCCAGAGACGTTCTCAGCGTGACTCCCCTCCGGAATCCGCTCCGGTTCACTGGGCTGACCCCATTCATCCCACTGCTGTCTCTTCGGCGTCTCACCTGGAGGAGACCCCAGCAGCCTTTCCCCCCGGGCCTGCTTTCCCCGCTGAGCTGTCAGCGCGTCACGCCCGGGCTGACTTGGCTGTTGCCCCCTCCGCTTCGACGCCTTCTCCAGCGGCTGGGAGTTTGAGAAGTTTTGCTCCAGTGGACAGCGCGGCTACACCATCCCGAGTGGCCCCCTCTCCTCCAAGAGAGTCTCCGGCCACCACCCGGTGGGAGGAGGATGGAATGACGTTCCCAACAGCAGGTTCCACCGCTCCTCCGGGAGCCAGGCAAGTTCAAGTTCACTTTTTTCCATCTAATAGTGATTTGTTCTGTCTGACTCCTGGGGGTGAGGCTCGGGGTTTGCAGCCCCCCGAGCCTCAACTCCCTGCTGATATGTTAATTAAACCCGCTGCCTCTGTGTCTCCCCCTGCTGAGCACGCTTCGACCTCTGAGGAGCGTCACCAGACGAGGAGTGAGCCTGCGGTCCTCGGGCAGAAGACCCCAGCCCCGCAGCCATTTTCTGGGCAGAGGAGGTCGGACGATTGGTTGGAGCCTGTGCCGACGACGGAGCGTCCCCGGGACTCCACAGATGAACAGTCCGGTCCAGCGGGCCGAGAGCCCCTCACTTCCACGCCACATGAACAACTAGCGTGGACGATGACGTCGGGGGGTCCTCGAGCTGCAAGAGCCCCTCTTCCAGGGGCGGATGACGTCGCGACGGAGTGGGAACCGGACGACGACCTCCTCCCGTTTGAACCCGGAGCATCGAAGTCCTGGATGGCGGCAGAACCCGAGATCAGGCAAGTGCTCTATTTTCTATCCCTCCTCTTCTTTCTGGAGCATTATTGCCTGTCTCTCGGGGGGGCGAGCCGGGTGCAGCCGTCTGCTGCGCTCGAGCCTGTCTCGCCGGGCCCTGCCGCTGCCGGTGATCCTGATCCCGGTTCCTTTTGTCCCTCTGAGCCTCTCCCCAGGGTCACTGGAGGCGAACCTGCTCTTGGTGCCACCTTGGAGGGTCCGGCTCTCGGCATGGGGTCCACCAGGAGTGCTCCGCCGGTTCAAGCGGAGCTTGACGTCATGGAGGTTCCGGCCCAATCGGGGTCCGACGCGGGTGCTGCTCTCACCCGATCGGAGCTTGACGTCATGGAGGTTCCGGCCCAATCGGGGTCCAACGCGGGTGCTGCTCTCGCCCGATAAGGAGCTTGACGTCATGGAGGTTCCGGCCCAATCGGGGTCCGACGCGGGTGCTGCTCTCGCCCGATCGGAGCTTGACGTCATGGAGGTTCCGGCCCAATCGGGGTCCGACGCGGGTGCTGCTCTCGCCCGATCGGAGCTTGACGTCATGGAGGTTCCGGCCCAATCGGGGTCCGACGCGGGTGCTGCTCTCGCCCGATCGGAGCTTGACGTCATGGGGGTTCCGGCCCAATCGGGGTCCGATGCGGGTGCCGCTCTCGCTCAATCGGAGCTCGGCACCATGGTCGTTTTGACCCAGGTGGGTTCTGGAGACTGTGTAGCTGACCCGCCGCTGAGCGCTTTCCAGGCCATGCCCCGTCCTCGCCGTGGCCCCTTTTTCCCCGCCTTTGAGACTGCGGGGGTAAATTCCGGCTGGCCCAGTTCGCCGACCTTCCCCCAGCCATTCTGTTGGCAGGCCGATACTGCCCGACCACCCGGTGACCGGCTCTTTCCTTTTGGCGTCCGGGTCCGGCCTCCTGACAAGCTGGATGGTTCTTTTGGCGCCCTGGTCCGCCCACCGGAGACATGGTTTCCCTCGGCCCGGGGTTTGGCTGGGCCGTTAGGGCACGTTCCGCTGCCTTTTCTGGCGGCCTGGATGCTGGGTGCTGGGAGGCCTCCTGAGCGGAGTTGTTTTACTCTATTCCCCAATGGGTTTTTTTTTTTCCTCTCCTTCTCTTGTCCCACCACTGACTTGTGACTGAAATACCCCACTGGGGATTGGACTTCATGTTTAAGGTGACTGTTTTCCGTTGATGGACATGTTCTCTTGCCGTGGCTATCATGAGTATTGCATGTTTCTTTAGGGTGTGGTTGTTTATTTCCTATGTTACTCCCTTACTCGGGTCTAGTTCTCCTTTTTTTGGCACCTGTGTTGTCTTTTGGTTTTGACGGTTTTCTGTACACATTAACTTGGAGAAGAAGGTATTATTTGTCCTTTTATTTCCTTGATCCTGCCTTGTGGTATTGACTGGTGTTCCTTGTACCCTCATCTTGGCTTTCTTTTTGTGGTTATGTGAGTGATGTCCATCTAGCGTTGACTTTTCTTTTTATTCATCTCTGTCCCCGTTTATGTACGGTTTCTGCCTTTTTTTTTCTCTCTCCCTCCCTTCCCCGATGTTTTTGTCCCCTTGTTGTGAGTTGGCCCTGCTCTCCCTCCACCTGCTTCCCCCTCCACCCTCCCTGGGGTGGGGTGGGGGGGTCTGGATGTTGCGCGCGACCAGGAGTTCGCGTAGAGGGAGGGGCCCTGTCATAACCCGAGCGCTTTGTCCGCGCTCGGGTTATTCCTCATCCCTGTCAGCTTTTGACAGCTGGTGTCGTCACACGGGTTTCCCGGGCTCTGATTGGCCAGACGCTCGGGAGCTCTCAGCTGTCAGAACCTGGGCAGCTGTGCCGCGTTTCCAATCATGAGCAGCTGGCTTTAAATGTCAGTGCGAGTGAACTGGGCGGCGCGGCTGTCTCGTCAGAAGTCCTATGACTTTCCCCTGTCTCCTTACCACATGCTCCCTGGGTTCCTCGACGTATCCCGCGGCATGTAAGTGATTTATTTGGAACTGTCTTCTCCCTCGCTGACGTTCCTTCCTATTTACGGCAGACGAGAGCTCCTCGTCACTGCCTCAACTCTCTATTGTGAATTTATGTTGTGTTGTGTAACGAAGCCTGCGTGGCAAAGTTATGTTGTACACCTAAGTCCTGTGCTTTATAAATAAAAGAACTGAACTGCAATCTACTGAACTGAGGCGTCTTATGCTGGCTCGTGAGGGCCAGCCGTGACAGCGTGCTTTTAAGTTATGCATGTTAGTCATGGGTGAGTGTCAACAAATATCTATCATTAAAAAGTTTCTCTGTTTATCCATATATGGATATACAGTATTAACCAACGCCACAATAAGGGCTTCATAATGGGTGTTCACAACCAATGTGTGACCTTACGTCAATCTTTTTCACTGTGGTGAATATAAATCCCCTTAAAAACAAACCTACATTGTCTAAAATGGTCTCTTACGCTTTAAAAAAAAAAAAAAAAAAAAAAAAAACTTTCATGGTGTGAAAATCTTTTCCCATTTCTTCCTCTGCCAAATGCTGGGATCTATGAATATTCTAATAATTAGGCCCACCCACAAAGACGCTGATGCACCACCTTTCCTCAAGGATAACAGCAACCACACAGACAAGTCTTCAAGCTGGCAAATTTGAGCAGAAAACGATAGTATTGAAACTCTAATGCTTAAAAAGTTACATTCCAATGCTGTTGTGACTACAAAGGGTCCAAAAAAACACTCAGCACACAAGCACACACTGCTGTCTTTTGCCAGGATGCACGCTACATACAGCCACCCAAAAGCAGACTGTCGGTCTCCACTGGTGCTCCCATGCCTATAATATCCAAAACTTTAAGGGGCCTATTTTGACAATCTATGCTGAAGTCAGTTGTCAGAACCACGGGGCATATGGGTGTGTCCAAATCCATTTCACTATTACAGCAGTGCAGAAATGAATTCTGCACCGGGCTGTCCTAATGCTCTTAATAATTCAGACAGGTGTGTTTGGAGTATAACACAAAATAAAACAATCACTGTCTTTGCTCTCATTCCCTTTAATAAACAGGGGCAAAATATCAAAGGCTTAATACTAATATGACAGTGCTTAAATGGGAGGACAAATTCATTTTGCAATGAAGACAATACAGGCTTGTTCATAAAGTGAAAATATGTTTAAGGACAGGGAGCTTTTACGGAGCTTTTTAACTTCCTTCACTGTCCTGCTGGCACTGGGGAGACTTGATCATAATAATGATGCACAGATGAGAGTTGTGCAATTGTCATTGGTAGGTAGGAAAACAGGTCCTGTGTGAAGGGTCAGACCAAGAGCAGTCCAGTAGATCTCCATGAAAAGTTACAAGGACCCATTGTATGAGCCACATAAGATAAGATAAGCCTTTATTAGTCCCACAATGGGGAAATTCCAGGATTGCAACAGCACAGGGATAGCAACAATCAGAAGGCAAGAAAAAAACAAGAACAGCTAGTAAACATATGTACATATTACTATATATATATAGACACACAGTGCGGAGCATTATGGTTGGTGAATGTGCAGCAGAAAGTCCAAGCTCTCTCTCCGCAGATGCGGCGGGCCAGCTGGAAGTCTTTGGGCATGATGGCGACCCCCTTAGCGAAGAAGAGACCACCAGGTAGGCCTCGCCGGCCTCCTGCAGAGCCATGACGGCGAAGCTCAGGAAGCGCAGGTCGGTCTTGGAAGTCCTGAGTGATCTCCCTCACCAGGCGCTGGATGGGCAGCTTACGGATGAGCAGCTCCGTGGATTTCTGGCAGCGACAGATCTCTCTCGGAGCCACGGGCCTGTAACGGTGAGGCTTCTTCACTCTCCGAGCAGCCTTGGTGGCCAGCTGCCTCCCGGGGGGCCCCCTCCTCCAGCAGATTTTACGGGCGGTCTGCCTGGTTCTTGCCATCGCTCTTTATCATTCCGTCTTATATTTCCCGCATGCCGCCCGAACTCCAGCCCGGCACTCGCGTCGTTTTCGCTACAGTTCCCGGTATATCGAGTCTCTCCGCTAGCATCGGGTGGCGGCCGAGTGCTAGCTAGCACTAGCTCTTCCCTGCTGTAACGTCTCCTGCTGTAAACAGAGGCTCCGTCCGCCGACTCGGGAGACCCTTGGGGCGATCTGTGTGTCCGTGATATATATATATATATATATAGAGTGAAAGGTGTAGAAAGAAGAAGGAAGATTAAAAAAAAGGCTGTTGCAATGGGCAGCCAACTCGTGTGGCGCCACCGGTCCGGCGGAACCAGAACCAGAAAGAAATGGTTCCGTCTTCCAGTGGGCTCACCACCTGCATGAGGGATCATGAGGATCATGGTACTATGTGAACTGGACAGCAGTCAGGGCTTCTCTGTGTGGACTACTGCCCCCTCAGCCTGGACCCCTGGATAAGCGGTAGAAGATGGATGGATGCATGGATGGATGCATGGATGGATGGATGAGAGCTGTACAATTCAGGGATTTAGTCAGTCTGTCTCTTTACCCATGGTTTTGACAGAGTTGTAAAAATTTGTTCAGAATTCACAAACGTCATCCGAAGTTCTCTTGTAAACCAAGAAAGCACGAGCAAAAATCTCTTCCTGAGGTCTGTTAATCTGCTCTGCTGAATGCAAAATTGTTGTGTTTTAACTCAAATCAGCTGTCCATCCATCCATCCATCTTCTTCCGCTTAATCCTTTTCAGGTCGCGGGGGGGCTGGAGCCTATCCCAGCATCTTTGGGCGAGAGGCAGGGTACACCCTGGACAGATCACCAGTCCATCGCAGGGCCAACACAGAGAGACAAGACAACCATTCACTCTCACAGTCATACCTAAGGACAATTTAGAATCCCCAGTTTGAGGCCAATTAACCTAACTTGCATGTTTTTTGGAATATGGGAGGAAACCAGAGAAATCCCGGAGTAAACCCATGCAGACACGGGGAGAACATGCAAACTCCACACAGATCACTGTTGGTCGGGGGCTGGGATTGAACCCAGGATCCCTCGGCCAAGGGTGAGTTGCTGTGCTTTCGCAGTGCTGATGAAAACAGCTGTCATGATATTTTAATTTTAAATCACTCTGTAAAAAGATTGACAGTGAATGAGGTAAAACAACTGTAAAAAATGTCATAATTAGATAATGATAAATGTTGGTTTTGCACACACTTGCCAGCTCTTCTCCAGGGCCACGGTGACAGCTGTTTTCCTGGTCAGAGTGGTCCTGATGTGGTCCAGTAGATAAATTAAAAAAAGGACGATCCACAGAATGGTAAACCCACACAGTGTTTTTTTTTCTTTGTGCAGTGAAAAGCTCTGCTGTGTCTTCTAATAGTTCATATTTAACTGTCCTCCTTTAACAGAAAACAATGCTCTGACAGAAACTAACAAAAGCACTGGTGCAAGGTGCAGTGTTATGGACTGTCAAAATCAGGTGCTAAGAGTTAACACCACCATGATTGTGGAGAGGAATGACCAGATCAATTGTATATCACATGCATGCACCTATGCACTGGGGCAGCACAGCACACAGTGGAGAGGCAAGGCTGACAGCCGGAGAGTGGACACACTTAGTCACCCAGCTGGACACACAGTGCCCTGTAGTTCTGGTCTTCTCAGCAATTACCAAACAAGGAGCAATACTACACATTCATTCCGTGCACAATTGTCTCAGCGTGTTCTCAACACACTCCAAAAGTATTTTACTTTGCCACGCTCCATTGTGGCAAAACAGCCAGATGATCACATCTGATTATATCTCTTCTCTTCTTGTCTTTAATGTGCAGCAGTGTCTCTCCAAGAAAGTCTGAACAAACAAATCAACATGATGTGGCATCTAAATACATATATCCAGGCTTATCTGCATATTTGCAGATCATTTTCTCTCGAGCACATTACCTTTGACACAAGGCTTTGAAATGTACTGTACATTAAATCGTACCATTAGTGGGCTACAGTATTAGGCCCATTAACAGGCTAAAGGCAGCCAGTGCTATATTGTATAAACAATCCTGTGATGAAAAGACTTACTGGTTGAATGATGTGCCTACTTGTTTGTATGGCGGCCCAGGATCATGGTTGGAAATGCATTGGTCCTTAAAAGCAGTTTAATGATAAACCCCATCTTAATTTGGGCCAAGTTTTCAAAGCAGCTGCACCAAAATGCCAATTGTCTCTGGAGGCTAAACTGACTCCTAAGTTCCACCCTGTTCCTCTGAGGCCAGTCCCAGTGCTTAGTCCTGATGTTATTGTGACATCATAAAAACAGTCCGTCGAAACCTGTTTTTTGAAGGAGGAGGAGCTGAACTAAACTTTCACAGGAGAAAAACACAGACATGACACTTATGGGTGATTTCGCTCTTGATATGTCTTGTAAGTCATAAAAAATTGTTACAGGCATGTTAAGAAAAAAGCTTGATTTTCATTGCAGTGTCACTAAAAGAATGGGAGCAAAAATTAAAGCATAGTCAGATTAATCCTGAAGCAACGACTATTCAAACACCAAGAAAAAAAAACAGCTTTATCTTTATAGCTTCATTGCTTTATATGAGTGTCATCAAGTTCAAACAGTTAAGAGCAAATCAACACAAGCACAGTGATGTCTTCAGAAAGTGACTTGGCATAAAGCAGGAGCACTCTTATTTGCAGGGAGCTGTGGCAGTTGTACTTACAATGAAGCAGCTGACCTTGTTTGCAGCAAAAGAAGACACAGTGTCTTACTTCAGCACCTTCAGCACACACATAATCAAGCTGCACAGTTTTTCTTTGCTTACACACAAATTTGTACGATGGGCTAAATTGCTTTGATAGATTTACAATGGCTTCAAATGTAAAAGTGTCATTCGCCATCAGGGTCACTGACAATGAATGAGTCTTTTCATGTCCAAGCTCCCAGTCAGTCTTATTTCTATGCACGCTGCACATCTGAGGCCCTCGTAATTTCCCTCGGCTGGTGCCTGAGATCCGTGTGCCATACTGTGTTTTGTATATTCATGTGTGTACTTTCCTATCTTAATCCTAGCTATTACTCGCATGGCTGGCCATGTCAAGGGGAGATTTGCTCACTCACAGTGAATGGGCCAATATTGACAGCACGCCCACTGCATCAGCGATCAGTGTTAGGGCTTAGTGCACCACTAGATTCACCGGTTTGAAGCTGAATTCAATGAGGATGGTGGTGTGTTGGAAAACAATCCTCACAGGGACTCCTATGCAAATGCTAAATGTTACTCTTAGACTGTCAGCAGTGATAATTTAACAGTGGGGACTGTTGAGTGAGGTGGAATTCATTTGCTGGTAATGCACTGTTATGTTTTCTTATAAGATGTGAGTTGAGCCAATTCACACAGTGCAATCAAAAGCGATAGTGAACACTTTTATGCTACTGTTTGGCCTAACCTTGACTTAATTTGGCCCTGCAAACAAGCAACCAAAAAAATTAAACAGTTAAGATAAGATAAGCCTTTATTAGTCCCACAATGGGGAAATTCCAGGATTGCAACAGCACAGGGATAGCAACACTCAGAGCAACAATCAGAAGGCAAGAAAAAACAACATCTAGCAAACATATGTCCATATTACTATAAATGTATATATATAGACACACAGTGCAGAGCATTATGGCTGGTGAATGTGCAGCAGAAAGTCTAAGCTCTCTCTCCGCGGATGCAGCGGGCCAGCTGGAAGTCTTTGGGCATGATGGTGACCCCCTTAGCGAAGAAGAGACCACCAGGTGGGTCTCGCTGGTCTCCTGCAGAGCCATGACGGCGAAACTCAGGAAACGCAGGACGGTCTTGAAGTCCTGAGCGATCTCCCTCACCAGGCGCTGGACGGGCAGCTTACGGATGAGCAGCTCCGTGGATTTCTGGTAGCGACGGATCTCTCTCAGAGCCACGGACCTGTGACGGCGAGGCCTCTTCACTCTGCCGGTGGCCAGAGCGCCTCTCCGAGCAGCCCTGGTGGCTAGCTGTCTCCTGGGGGGCTTCTTCCTCCAGTAGATTTTACGGGCGGTCTGCTTGGTTCTTGCCATCGCTCTTTATTATTCTGTCTTATATTTCTTTCACGCCGCCTAAACTCCAGCCCGGCACCCGCTTCGTTTTCGCTACAGCTCCCGGTATGTCGAGTTTCCCATTAGCACCGGGCGGCGGCCAAGTGCTAGCTAGCACTAGCTCCTCCCCGCTGTAACGTCTCCCGCTGCAAACCATGGCTCCGTCCGCCGACCCGGGAGACCCCCGGGGCGATCCGTGCGTCCGTGATATATATACAGAGTGAAAGGTGTAGAAAGAAGAAGGAAGATTAAAAAAAAGGCTGTTGCAACAGGCAGCCGACTCGTGTGGCGCCGCTGGTCCGGCAGAGCCGGAACCGGAAATAATAATAGTTCTTCTGCAATAGACCAGCAATTTGTCCAGGGTGTACCCCACCTCTCTCCCAAACACGCTGGGATAGGTTCCAGCCTCTCCCTGACCCGAAAAGGATTAAGCGATTAAGATGATGAATGAATTATGCCTTATTTGATATACTTAGGGTTGTGGGGTAGGGGTGTGGTATGTAGTGTCAGTACGGAGGGTTTCTCCATGCTGTGCTGGGCGGCCACCCTCACCTCAATTTTAATTGTGATGTGTGTGTATGGTTGTATGAATGGATGGGTGAGGTAGCCATTTGTTTGTTAGACATTAGAGATTTTGGAAGCTCCCACGTGAATGCTGTTCTGCAACTAGTTCAAGCTGTCGCAGCTCAGTGAGATACTACCCTAAAGCTAAATAGAGAGAAAATACACAAAAGAGAAAATATAGTGTGTACAGCACAGCTTTAATGAAGTATTTTTAATATTTCACTGTAATTTAAGAGCAAATGTTCAAAGTTCATTGTATAGTCAGTATTACAACAAATGAGTTTATTGACATTTGGATGAAAAGGAACTTTCTTTGTTAATAGCCAGAAAACAGGACTCTACAGCCTAAACAAAACTGTTTTTACTGGGGCCTCACTACATTTATTTCACAGCTAAGCTCTTAACCTCAATCCAAGATTCTTTATTGGATTCGTTTTAAGAGGAGACCTATTATTTGTGTGATTGATATTTTTTTAAGTCCACTTCAGTCGAGCCACACTACAGATGGACCAGTGCTGACAGCTGTTATGGATTAACCAGGGTTAGTTTACGTTGGCTTAGAGCAGTTCAGGTGTTTTATGGGACACATTTGAAGGATTTATTTACTATTACTTCAGGGACAGATAAGCACAATTGCATACAGGAGTGTCTCAATAAATTAGAATGTCATCAAAAAGTTGATTTATTTCAGTAATTCAATTCAAAAAGGAAACTCATATATTATATAGATTCATTACACACACAGTTACAGTGGTGTGAAAAAGTGTTTGCCCCCTTCCTGATTTCTCATTTTTTTGTATGTTTGTCACACTTAAATGTTTCAGAGCATCAAACAAATTTAAATATTAGACAAAGATAACACAAGTAAACACAAAATGCAGTTTTTAAATGAAGGTGTTTATTGTTAAGGGTAAAAAAAAATCCAAACCTACATGGCCCTGTGTGAAAAAGTGATTGCCCCCCATGTTAAAACATAAATTAACTGTGGTTTATCAAATCTTTGGAAAGCTCCACACCCAGGCCTGATTACTGCCACACCTGTTCTCAATCAAGAAATTACTTAAATAGGACCTGCCTGACAAAGTGAAGTAGACCAAAAGATCCTCAAAAGCTAGACATCATGCTGTAATCCAAAGAAATTCAGGAGCAAATGAGAAACAAAGTAGTTGAGAGCTATCGGTCTGGAAAAGGTTATACAGCTTTTTCCATAGCTTTGGGACTCCAGTGAAGCACAGTGAGAGCCATTATCCACAAATGGCAAAAACATGGAACAGTAGTGAACCTTCCCAGGAGTGGCCAGCTGACCAAAGTTAAGAGCACAACAACGACTCATCCAAAAGGTCACAAAAGACCCCACAACAACATCCAAAGAACTGCAGGCCTCACTTGCCTCAGTTAAGGTCAGTGTTCATGACTCCACCATAAGAAATAGACTGGGCAAAAATGACCCACATGGCAGAGTTCCAAGACGAAAACCACTGCTGAGCAAAAAGAACATAAAGACTTGTCTCAGTTTTGCCAGAAAATATCTTGACAATCCCCAAGACTTTTGGGTAAATAATCTGTGGACTGACGAGACAAAAGTTGAACTTTTTGGAAGGTGTGTGTCCCATTACATCAGGTGTAAAAGTAACACAGCATTTCAGAAAAGGAACATCATACCAACAGTAAAATATGGTGGTGGCAATGTGATGGTCTGGGGCTGTTTTGCTGCTTCAGGACCTGGAAGACTTGCTCTGGTAAATGGAACAATGAATTCTGCTGTCTACCAAAAAATCCTTAAAGAGAATGTCCGGCCCTCTATTTGTGACCTCAAGCTGAAGCGCACTTGGATTCTGCATCTGGACAATGATCCAAAACACACCAGCAAGTCCACCTCTGAATGGCTTAAAAAAAAGCAAAATGAAGACTTTGGAGAGCCTAGTCAAAGTCCTGACCTGAATCAGATTAAGATGCTGTGGCATGACCTTAAAAAGGTGGTTCATGCTTGAAAACCCTGAGTGGACCAAAATTCCTCCACAGCACTGTAAAAGACTCATTGCCAGTTAACGCAAATGCTTGATTGCAGTTGTTGCTTCTAAGGGTGGCCCAACCAGTTATTAGATTTAGGGGGCAATCCCTTTTTCACACAGGGCTATGTAGGTCTGGAATTTTTTCCCCTTAATAATAAACACCTTCATTTAAAAACTGCATTTTGTGTTTACTTGTGTAATCTTTGTCTAATATTTAAATTTGTTTGATGATCTGAAACATTTAAGTGTGACAAACATACAAAAAAATGAGAAATCAGGAAGGGGGCAAACACTTTTTCACACTACTGTATATACAGTATCTCATAAAAGTGAGTACACTCATCACATTTTTGTAAATACTTTATTATATCTTTTCATGGGACAACAATGAAGATATGACACTTTGATACAATTAATGGCTGTGTGTTGAGTTATTTTGAGGGAACAGCAAATTTACACTGTTATACAAGCTGTACACGGACTACTTTACATTGTATCAAAGTGTCATATCTTCAGTGTTGTCCCATGAAAAGATATAATAAAATATTTACAAAAATGTGAGGGCTGTACTCACTTTTGTGAGATACTGTATTTCAGGTGTTTATTTCTTGTCATTTTGATGGTTATAGCTTACAGCTAATGAAAACCCCAAATTCAGTTTCTCAAAAAATTTGAATATTACATAGAATTAATGTAAAAAATTGATTTTCAATCAAAATGTTGACCAAATCAGGTGCCAAGTACTGTTATTTGGAAATAAATGTCCCAGAGTCTGGAGGAAGAGTGGGGAGGCACAGAATTCAAGTTGCTTGAGGTCCAGTGTGAAGTTTCCACAGTCAGTGATGATTTGGGGAGCCATACCATCTGCTGGTGTTAGTCCACTGAGTTTATCAAGTCCAAAGTCAGCGCAGTCACTACCAGGAAATTTTAGAGCACTTCATGCTTCCTTCTGCTTGCAAGCTTTAAGGAGATGCTGATTTAATCTTCCTGCAGCAATTGGTACCTGCCCACAATGCCAAAAGTACCAAAACCTGATTTAATGACCATGGTATCACTGTGACTGACTGGCCAGCAAACTTTCCTGACCTAAACCCCATAGGGAATCTATGGAGTATTGTCAAGAGGAAGATGAGAGACACCAGACCCAACAATGCAGACAAGCTGAAGTCCGCTATCAAAGCAACCTGGGCCTCCATAACATCTCAGCAGTAACACAGGCTGATCACCTTCATGCCATGGAGCACTGATGCAGTAATTCATGCAAAAGTTGCCCTGACAAGGTATTGAGCATGTACATGGACATACTTTTTCTGTTGGCCAATGTTTCTATTAAAAATCCATTTTTTAAAATTAATTTTATGTAATATTCAAATTTTTTGAGAAAATGAATTTGGGGTTTTCATGAGCTGTAAGCCATAATCATCAAAATTAAAAGAAATAAACTCTTGAAATTTATCACTCTCTGTGTAATGAATCTATATAATACAGATGCGTCTCAGTAAATTAGAATGACATCGAAAAGTTGATTTATTTCAATAATTCAATTCAAAAACTGAAACTCATATATTATATAGCTTCATTACACACAGAGTGATATATTTCAAGAGTTTATTTCTTTTAATTTTGATAGTTATGGATTGCAGCAAATGAAAACCCCAAATTCAGTTTCTCAAAAAAAAAAATATCGAATATTATATAAAATTAATTAAAAAAAAGATTTTTAATAGAAATGTTGGCCGATTGAAAAGTATGTCTATGTACACACTCAATTATCATGTTCTGAGCGCGGGGGGCTTCCACTGGGCTCAGGCTGTCTACCTTTTTTCTCTTCATATTTGTACTGTGTTGTTATTTTTGTCACGTATTCTATATTGTTTCTCAGGATGGTTTACTTTCCCGTTTTGTTATAGTTTGTTTATTGTATTTTCAGGTTTGTCTGTCTTCATTTTTTGCCTTGTCATTATTTGTATTCTGTTATGTTCTTTCTCTCGGGGTTGACAGTTGTCAGCGACTTGATGGGGTTTTGCTCTGCATGAGTGTGGCCCTGTCAGCTCCGATGATTTCCTCATTATTCTCAGCAGGTCCAAGTTGTATCTTTATTTTCTCCTGCCTGCTCAGATTGCCCACACCTGTTGCCACTTATTTTAGTTTGTTTGTAGCCTTATTTAAGGGGCTGTGTACCATTGTTGGGCGCAGCACCCTACAATCAACTATCTTCTACACATGTAGATGAAGAATGATTTATTATGTGAGCAGCAATATGAGTTCAGACACAAGAGGACAACTGCATATGCCCTAATGGAATTTACAGAAAAAATATCAACAGCCATTGAAAATAAAGAGTATTCAGTTGGAGTATTCCTAGATCTTAAAAAAGCATTTGATACAGTAGATCATAATTTATTATTAAAGAAACTTCAAAATTCTGGTATTAGAGGTGTAGCACTGTCCTGGTTAAGTAGTTACTTAAAGAATAGATATCAGTATGTATGTGTTAGCAACAAAAACTCAGAGTTGCTGAAGGTCACCTGTGGAGTCCCACAGGGTTCAGTTTTGGGACCATTATTATTCAATATGTATATAAACGATATATGTAAAGTCTCAGAAAAAATGGACTTAATATTGTTTGCCGATGACACTAATCTGCTATGCAGTGGAAACAATTTGGAACAACTTCTGGATACACTCGGGAAGGAATTAGGAAAGCTTAAACTGTGGTTTGATTCAAACAAATTAACACTCAATTTAAGTAAGACAAAATTTATAGTCTTTAACAACCATCACAACAATCCAGTACCCAAACTCAGTGTAAATGGTGTAGAGATTGAAAGGGTATCTGAAACCAAATTCCTTGGAGTAATAATTGATAACAAACTGTGTTGGAAGTCACATATTAATTATATTAAAGGTAAAGTCTCCAAATCAATTGCAATATTACACAGAGTGAAATATTTGCTGAATCAACCCACACTATACACCTTGTATCATTCATTAATACTCCCATACATGACATATTGCAATGAAGTATGGGGAAATACATATAAAACAAACATATATCCACTCTTTATGCTTCAAAAGAGAGCTATTAGAATAATAAACAAAGCAGCTTACAGGGAACCAACAAACCCACTTTTTCTTAAACAAAAAACTCTCAAGTTGAAAGATCTGATTGACTTTAAAACCGCAATAATAATGTTCAAAGTGAAGAATTTATCACTGCCCGCAAATATCCAAAAGTTGTTCCAAACAAGGGAGAAACGATATCACTTCAGAGGAACATGTATATTTCAAAAGCCTACAGTGAGAACAACCACCAAGCAACACTGTATTTCAGTGCAAGGAGTCAGATTATGGAACGATTATGGACCTGAATTAAAATCATGTACAACGCTTGGACAATTTAAACAAAAACTAAAGGAAGAAATACTCCAAACATATTTACAAGACGACATGTAAACTCACATAAGGATTGACATATCCAGCCTGTGTTGTGTTGTAGCTTAGTTTTTTGTGTTTTTTTTTCTCTCTGTGACATTCTGTCTTAGATTTGTCTTGAATAGTAACTGCTTAACTTAGCTTAGCTTAGTTTTCTTTTTTTTTTTTTTTTTTTTCTCTCAATCACACTTTGTCTTAGCTTTGTTCTAAATTGTAATCACTCTTGTCTTGTTTACTCTTTTTTCTTTGAATTCTTGGATGGAATATG
This sequence comes from Pholidichthys leucotaenia, assembly GCA_020510985.1. NCBI lineage: Eukaryota > Metazoa > Chordata > Actinopteri > Cichliformes > Pholidichthyidae > Pholidichthys > Pholidichthys leucotaenia. Next base: position 30,235,169 of record CM035845.1, on the reverse strand, counting down.
GGTGGGCAATATAAGCTGCGGCTTCAGCCATCACCCATTTCGGATAACTCACGTGGAATTGTATAGTAGAAGGAGACTTTGTCTAATTTGACCTTGTTGTTATATTATACAGTTTCTTTAACCTGTACTGTATTATCCGAAATAAATAAATTAATTAATTCATTCATTCATGTAAGTGTCTTTGAAACTTCTCTTGTTTTTTCTCCTAGCGTGCGCTCCACTGCTAGTATTTCCAGGTTTAGCCGGCGACTCCCCTCGCCTTAGCTTTCGCTATTTTTAGCTTACCTGTGTCTCTTATTTCTGCCAGTTTTTGGTTTAGTATTGTTTGTTCTTTTGTGCATTTTTCACTATTTAAATTTGCAAACTCACGGCCAGCGTTTGGAGCCTTTATTCAGACCTGACAAGGGAATTTATAACACTCAGTACTTGGTTGGGGCTCCTTTTGCATGTTACTGCATCAGTGCAGCATGGCATGAAGGTGATCAGCCTGTGTTACTGCTGAGGTGTTATGGAAGCCCAGGTTGCTTTGATAGCAGCCTTCAGCTCATCTGCATTGTTGGGTCTGGTGTATTGCATCTTCCTCTTGACAATACACCATAGATTTCTCTATGGGATTTAGGTCAGGAGTGTTTGCTGGCTAATCAAGCACAGTGATACTGTGGTCATTAAACCAGGTATTTGTATTTTTGGCAGTGTGGGCAGGTGCCATGTCCTGCTGGAAAATGAAATCAGCATCTCTATAAAGTTTGCAAGCAGAGGAAAGTATGAAGTGCTCTAAAATTTCCTGTTAGATGGTTGCACTGACATTGAACTTGAATAAACACAGTGGAAAAACACCGGCAGATGGCATGGCTCCACAAATCATCATTGACTGTGGAAACTTCACACTGGACCTCAAGCAACTTGGATTCTGTGCCTGGTCACTCTTCCTCCAGACTCTGGGACCTTGATTTCCAAGTGAAAGGACTTGGGACCTGATTTGGGGAGCCATGTCATCTGCTGGTGTTAGTCTACTGTGTTTTATCAAGTCCAAAGTCAATGCAGCTGCCTACCAGGACATTTTAGAGCACTTCATGTTTCCCTCTGCTGACAAGGTTTATGGAGATGCTGATTTCATTTTCCAGCAGGACTTGGCACCTGCCCACACTGCTGCCAAAAGTACCAAAGCCTGGTTTAATGACCATAGTATCACCATATTTTCCTGGCCAGCAAACTCTCCTGACCTAAACGCCATACAGAATCTATGAAGTATCGTCAACAGGGAGATTAGAGACACCAGACCCAACAATGCAGATGAGCTGGAGGCCGCTATCAAAGCAACCTGGGCCTTCATAGCACCTCAGCAGTAACACAGGCTGATCACCTTCATGCCACGCCACAGTGATGCAGTAGTAATTCGTGCAAAAGGAGCCCTGACGAAGTACTGAGTGTGTGCATGGAAATACTTTTAGTCGGCCAATATTTCTAATTTTTTGAGAAACTGATTTTTGGGTTTTCATCAGCTGCAAGCCATAACCATCAAAATTAAAAGAAATAAACAGTTGAAATATATCACTCGATCTGTAATGAATCTATATAAAATGAGTTCAATTTTATGAATTGAATTACTGAAATAAATCAACTTTTCCATGACATTCTAAATTATAGAGATGCACCTGTAGAAATGTTAACCCCCAAATTTCTTAATTTCAAGGAGAAAACAGGGTCAGCTGTCACTCACAGGGAGGACTTGGTTAATCCACCATCCTGAAGACATGAGAAGAGCAACTCTTTCCCCCAATAAATGAATTTTTGTTCTTAAGTGATTCACTTGTACTTGACTTTATTTCAGTTCATTTGACTTGATTTTAGCTGGGTTTACTTTTCCTTCCCCCTCTGCAGTTCAGTTCCAATTCAATAAAGTGGAAGAAAACTTGCTGTCATCTATCAAACACGGCAGCAACGTCTGGAGCAGCAGCTGGCTCAAACCCCAACTGATTGCTCTCACGCGGAGGTCAAAAGTTGACAAGAAGCTGACTCCCCTTTCATCCCGCAAACCGGGAGCTTCACGCTACATTTTCCGCAGGCATGTCACCACTTCAAAGGTGTTAGCTGAATGATTTGCAGACGAAAGCGCCCGCCACCCTCGCCGCTTTTTCGCTCTCTCTCTCGGCTGGTTCACAGTTGCCGCTGTCGCACTTTGTTTTGCTTAAATGAAATGATTGAGTCCTAGCTCAGTGATGCCGTTTCAAGGAAAAAGGGGGGAAAGACAGCTTCACATCATTACCGGTGACATTAGCAGGTGACAGCGGCAGCTGGCGTGACGGCGGCACAGTTAAGTTCAAAGCTCCTTAGCTACGTAAACACATGAAACGAAATAAAGTCACAGTGATGGAGAGTAGGGGGAGTAAAGGGTAAACTAATGGAAACACCTTTTACAAAATTGCAGTGATGTTAGGGGTTATTAATATATTTTATGCTTGAAATTAAACCTCCTTACCCCGACAGAATGGGGACATTATCTTTAGAAACAGTGCCAAATGTCAGCATATATTTGCCCCTTTTTTCACTATTTTAAAGTTGTGGCTAAAGAGATCAATACCATTTAAAATAAAACTTGTAGGGTTACATTTCCCCTGTACTTCTCCAATCTCCCATGTGCAGAGGCCATGTAGTCAGATACTGTAAATTCCCTGAAGGCTATTGATTCGAGGTTGCAAGTTGCAGAGTCCGAAGCTTTGGCGGCAGAACAAACTGACCTTGGGGCAGCATGAGATCTAAATAGTTAAATTCATTGCGGAAATGTGTTGCAATTGGATTTGCAGCAGAAAACCTACATGAAGGACAGCAGTCATATGATGGCCATGTGATATAAATGGTGCACTCAAATATGAACCCTCTGGCCGTTAGCAGGAGAGAATACTGCATCTTTTGTATCATGTGGGTTGAGGGAGGCGGCAGCATATTTGCCACAAACTTACAGCAGGAGAGCGAGGGAAAAGGATACTATTTTTCCACCAAGATGAGGGCATCAGTCATGAAGAGTTACATTGTGGTTTCTCAGGTTGTTCCTCAAGTCAAGGCCTATTTTTTTCTAACAGAATAATCACATTTCATGTCAGCACCTTTCACTCTCTGTGCAAACTGTCTGATGAGGAAAGTGTGACGCTTTGTCATGGGCTTTTGGCTGGATCCAGCATTGGCATACAAACAGTAAACAAACTCCTTGTTCTAGGAGCGGGGCATCTATTTGCTTTGCAGGAAAATACTCCCCATTAGCGTCTAAATTGTTGTCGGAAATAGAGGCAGTCCACATTAACAACCCCATGTGCATACTGCTCCGGGCATCAGCGTGCCTTTTCATTATGGCCATTTCTCCTCCATTATTTCAATGCCAAATCACCAAATACTTCCACCCCCCCATTTCGATTTGTAGACAAACCTTCCTCCCCCTCTCCTACTTTCCTCAGTAGAGCGGAGCTCACTCTTCAAACTGCTCTAAAATGAGCCTGCTTTGCCAGGCCGGCAGCTAGCCAGACCAATCATCCATCTGCAATAATAGAAATCTTCTGGCTGATGATAGACTGAGGCAATCACTGGGCAGGCTGAGTGGGCTTTTCAGTCTGCCCTCTCCACCCCTGGTAGGGGACGGTTGGGGGAGGCTGGCACAGGCATCTGGTAACTGGTTGGTAGAATGAATGGCTACATAATGAGGATAAAAGGTTAAAAAAAAAAATCAGAACGTGTGGGGGAGGGGGTTGGAACCCAACATGTTTATTATTACTTTCTTTTATTAAGGGTAGACAAAGGTAAACAGGTAGGCAAGGTCAGCAAAGAATTGGAAAAAGAATTGGATTTATGAGACACACAAGGACAGACACCAAAGTTTAAAAAAATCTAGTACGCCTAGTGGAAAGGAGAATAGACAGAAACTAGAACTAAAGCTGAGGCCTACTTCACACATAGATGGATACAATATTTTAAAAAACGGGATTTTCCCTCCTCCGTTTATTCAAAAAAAAGTCAAATTCACCCAGTTCTTAAGAAAGACACATGAAAAAGCACAACACACTATGAAGTTTCTGTTCCTTATTACAATGGGTGAGTATGGTTAATTGTACAATGGTGTGGAAAAAGTATTTGCCTCCTTCCTGATTTCTCATTTTTTTGTATGTTTGTCACGCTTAAATGTTTCAGACCATCAAACAAATTTAAATATTAGACAAAGATAACACAAGTAAACACAAAATGCAGTTAAATGAAGGTGTTTGTTATTAAGGGTAAAAAAATCCAAACCTACATGGCCCTGTGTGAAAAAGTGATAGCCCCCTTCCTGTTAAAACATAAATTAACTGTGGTTTATCACATCTTGGGAAAGCTGAGTTCAATTTCTCTAGCCACACCCAGGCCTGATTACTGCCACACCTGTTCTCAATCAAGAAATCACTTAAATAGGACCTGCCTGACAAAGTGAAGTAGATCAAAAGATCCTCAAAAGCTAGACATCATGCTGTAATCCAAAGAAATTCAGGAAAAAATGAGAAACCATGTAATTGAGATCTTTCAGTCTGAAAAAGGTTATAAAGCTTTATCTAAATCTTTGGGACTCCAGTGAACCACAGTGAGAGGCATTATTTACAAATGGCAAAAACATGGAACAGTGGTGAACCTTCCTAGGAGTGGCCAGCCTACCAAAATTACCCCAACAGCGCAGCAACGGCTCACCCAAGAGGTCACAAAAGACCCCACAACAACATCCAAAGAACTGCAGACATCACTTGCCTCAGTTAAGGTCAGTGTTCATGACTCCACCATAAGAAAGTGAAAAATGGCCTGCATGGCAGAGTTCCAAGACGAAAACCACTGCTGAGCAAAAAGAACATAAAAGATCATCTCAGTTTTGCCAGAAAACATCTTGATAATCCCCAAGACTTTTGAGAAAATACTCTGTGGACTGACGAGACAAAAGCTGAACTTTTTGGAAGGTGTGTGTCCCATTACATCTGGTGTAAAAGTAACACAACATTTCAGAAAAGGAAGATCATACCAACAGTAAAATATGGTGGTGGTAGTGTGATGGTCTGGGGCTGTTTTGCTGCTTCAGGACCTGGAAGACTTGCTCTGGTAAATGGAACCATGAATTCTGCTGTCTACCAAAAAGTCCTGAAGGAGAATGTCCGGCCATCTGTTTGTGTCCTCAAGCTGAAGTGCACTTGGGTTCTGCAACAGGACAATGTTCCAGAACACACCAGCAAGTCCACCTCTGAATGGCTTAAGAAAAACAAAATGAAGACTTTGAAGTGGCCTAATCAAAGTCTTGACCTGAATCAGATTAAGATACTGTGGCATGACCTTAAAAAGGTGATTCATGACTGAAAACCCTCCAATGTGGCTTAATTACAACAATTCTGCAAAGATGAGTGGGCCAAAATTCCTCCACAGCACTGTAAAAGACTCATTGCCAGTTATCGCAAACGCTTGATTGCAGTTGTTGCTCCTAAGGTTGGCAACCCTTAGCAGCAACAACTGCTAAGGGTTGCTGCTAACCCTTAGCAGCAACCCAAAGCAGTTGTAAGCAACCTAAGCAACCACTTTTTCACACAGAGCCATGTAGGTTTGGATTTTATTTTCCCTTAATAATAAACGTCTTCATTTAAAATCTACATTTTGTGTTCACTTATGTTATCTTTGTCTAATATTTAAATTTGTTTGATGATCTGAAACATTTAAGTGTGACAAACATACAAAAAAATGAGAAATCAGGAAGGGAGCAAACACTTTTTCCACACCACTGTACATTTAAATTGCATCTTAGTAAATTAGAATATCCATCCATCCATCTTCTTCCACTTAATCCTTTTCGGGTCATGGCTGGGCTGGAGCCTATCCTAGCATCTTTGGCAGGGTACACCCTGGACAGATCACCAGTCCATCGCAGGGCCAACATAGAGAGACAGACAGCCATTCACTCTCACATCCATACCTAGGTATGGCAATAGGTACGTAAATTAGAATATCATGGGTTGCAATTTAATTTTAGAAACTATGATCACTGGTGTTACAGAGGAAGATGCAAGGGATAGAGTGAGATGGAAGCATTAGCTCTGCTGTGGTGACCCCTAAAGAGAGCAGCCGGTAGAAGAAGAAGAATCACAGTTAAATCCTTGAAATATTTATTTCTGCATATCAATGTAGAATACATGAAAGTTTATCTTTTTTGGAATATATCACAAAAAAATCATTACCTTTAGTAGTATGTGACTTTTCTGTTCTTACTTTTCTTGACTGCATTGGCTGTTGCCACAGAAACAAGCAGGAGTGAAGACTGTAAAATTGGAGGTGTCCTGTGGGGCAGCAGCGGCTCAGCAGGTAGAGTGGGTTGTCCGATAAAAAGAGAGTAGGCAGCTGGAATCCCGCTCTCCCCAGACATCCCGCCATTGTGTCCCTGGCAAGACACTTTACTCACCTTCCCTCCAGTGTCCATGCCACTGGGTATGAATGTGTATAAACGTTCGGTAGTGGTCGGAGAGGCTACTGGCATGGATTGGCAGCCACATTTCCGTTAGTCTGCCCCAGGGCAACTGTGACTACAGCAGTAGCTCACCACTACCATTGTTTGTAGAGTGAATGAATAATGTATCCATTGTAAAGCATATTTGAGTGTCTATGAAAAAGAAGAAGAAGCAGTTAACTTTATTGTCATTCAGTCCATACAGCCAATCATATACAGAAGAACAAAGTTACAGTTCTCCTATCTACAATGTTAATCACATCTACAGTAGAATCAGAGGGGCTGCTGCCATGCAAGGCACCGCCACAAACAACTTTTCCTTCCCCCATTTTATTATGCTGAGCACCAAGCTAGAAGGTGGGAAGTACCATTTTTACATGGTCTCTGGTGTGACCCGGCTGGAGCTTGAACCCCCACCCTCCCGGTTGTGGGGTGGATGCTCTATGAACTCGGCCACCACTCCAGGCCAGCACTATATCAGTCTGAAGCATTATTATTGAAGGTCATCGCTGGAGTCAGTGAAAATCTTCACTTCAAAAGCATTCTTTTTTGTGCCCAAAAACTCTGTTTGCATGTGATAAAAGGCCGAATTGCATCAAAAGCAATATTTTTAAAAATACCTGCATATGTGTGGACAAGGTCTAAAGGTGTCTTCAGACCAAACGTGAGCAGGAGGTCCGAATACATACTAAGTTGATGGAAAGAGGCAAACACACATGAATCTCGCACATTTGGGCATTTATGTCTGAGGGATAGCGCAAGCTAGTAATGGCCTGGAGATTTTGCCATCACCACAGTAAAAGTATCAACAGTGGAGAGTAAACTAGTTTGAAAATGAGACTGACACTCACCTGGAGACAAAAAGACTGGGAGCACTGCAGCTGAATTGGACTGTCAGAGTTTTTAACCATGGACTCCTGCCACGGACGTGTTAACAAGGCTAGCAGGCTTGCAATGTAAACAACCATCATCCAGGTAAAATTTTGGAGGCAGGGACAATTTCTTTCAGGTAAGACCCCATCGGATAATGTAAACCCAAGCATGACGGTGTTTTGGGAATTTCCACAGCTGGTTAAACACAGCTGCAGAAGTTATAAAGGCAACTTTGGCTGTTTGCAACTCACTCAGATGGTGAATTCACGTCTATTGCGTATTTACATTGGGTCATAATGAAACTGGGCAGCATGAAAAATTTGCCTGTTCACATTTGGTCTGAACGCACCTTCAGACTCACAGGAACACTTCAGCTATAGCTACTAAAGTAAAACGGGAAGCATGAACAGAGGAGACAAAGAAATGAAGACAGTAAAAATTGTACACTCTTAAAAGACCGTTCCATATATTTTTTTTTTCTTTGTGACGGTGCACTTTGTAATTACTGCTCCTTGTTCAGCATGAGGCCTCCATTGCTGACTACAACTCATCATATCCGTCAAAGGAGAACAGGAAGGCTGTGCAGAGGGTCATCAACACCGCCCAAAAAATTATTGACAGCCCTCTGCCCTCCCTGGAAGGCATCTCCAGATCCTCCTGTCTCACAAGGATCAAGGTCATCACAGGAGACCCCTCACATCCGTCCCACCACCTGTTTGACCTGCTCCCCTCTGGACGACGGTTCAGATCGAACAGGTCCGACACCTCCAGAATGACAAACAGTTTCTCCCTCTGGGCCATCAGAACTGCAAACAGTCAGAGGCCCCACCCCTCTCCCTCTGACCGCTCACATGCACAGAACTGAGGACCTTTTAATTATCACAATAATTCACCTGTCTTTGCACTCCGCACTTTCATGTATACTGACCCATCCGTGAAATCACTACTGTACATATTTTCCATAATCCTTGGGCCATTTTTCTCAATCTTGTGTTCTGCACTCCGCACTCTATGTACATAGTTCCATCCGTGAAGCCACTACCGTACCTGTGCATATACCTATGGGCTGTTTTTATTTTTATTTCAGTCGTATGGTTAATCATGTGTTCTGTAACCATGTTTTATCCAATTCTTCTCTCTTACTTTATTGCGCAGTAGCCTGGAGGAGCACCCACAATTTCGCTGTACTGTACAACTGTACAGTGACAATATGTTTTCCCACATAAGGAGTTGTTCGGAGCTCTCCTTATGCAGGGATATAGAGTGATGATAATCAAGTCTGTGGCGGTAATACACATGTAAGCTGGTTGCCAGCTGCCAATCAAATCTAAAAGAAGAAGAAGAAACCTATTCTATTCTATTATTATTGTTGTGTTTTTACCAACAATATAAATAATAATAACGAACAGACACGAAGCTCTAAGCAAACACTCTTTACTGGGGAGCTGCCAGAGTTAACACACCGCATACAGTCAATGTGCTCAGGTAACAGCGCTATATATACTGGAGGTACTGGAGAGTATCACTGTGCAGAGAAAAGGAGATCCAAACACTACAGTTCTTCCCCCTCTAGCAAAAGCAACGTATGACTATACATAAGAATACTGCATATTGCATTCAATTATGATTTTTTAAAACTTTATACTAAACATGTACAGTGGTGTGAAAAAGTGTTTGCCCCCTTCTTGATTTCTCATTTTTTTGTTTGTCACACTTAAATGTTTCAGATCATCAAACAAATTTAAATATTAGACAAGGATAACACAAGTAAACACAAAATGCAGTTTTTATATGAAGGTGTTTGTTACTAAGGGTAAAAAAATCCAAACCTTCATGGACCTGTGTGAAAAAGTGATTGCTCCCCGTTAAAACAGAAATTAACTGTGGTTTATCTCATCTTTGGAAAGCTGAGTTCAATTTCTCTAGCCACACCCAGGCCTGATTACTGCCACACCGGTTCTCAATCAAGAAATCACTTAAATAGGACCTGCCTGACAAAGTGAAGTAGATCAAAAGATCCTCAAAAGCTAGACATCATGCTGCGATCCACAGAAATTCAGGAACAAATGAGGAATAAAGTAATTGAGATCAGTCAATCTGGAAAAGGTTATAAAGCCATTTCTAAATCTTTGGGACTCCAGTGAACCACAGTGATAGGCATTATTTACAAATGGCAAAAACATGGAACAGTGGTGAACCTTCCCAGGAGTGGCCGGCCGACCAAAATTACCCCAAGAGCACAATGACGACTCATCCAAGACGACTCATCCAAGAGGTCACAAAAGACCCCACAACAACATCCAAAGAACTGCAGGCCTCACTTGCCTCAGTTAAGGTCAGTGTTCATGACTCCACTTTAAGAAAGAGATTGGGCAAAAATGGCCTGCATTGCAGAGTTCCAAGACGAAAACCACTGATGAGCAAAAAGAACATAAAGGCTCGTCTCAGTTTTGCCAGAAAACATCTTGATGATCCTCAAGACTTTTGGGAAAATAATTTGTGGACTGACGAGACAAGAAGTTGAACTTTTTGGAAGGTGTGTGTCCCATTACATCCAGCGTAAAAGTAACACAGCATTTCAGAAAAGGATCATACCAACAGTAAAATATGGTGGTGGTAGTGTGATGGTCTGGGGCTGTTTTGCTGCTTCTGTCATGTTCAGGTGAGCACACGCCCCCCTCCTTCCTGCTAAGGATTCCCCGACTCCTCAAGTAATCAATGCACCTGTGTGATTAGATGCACCTACCGCTCCTTCCTCGCCAGCGCATAAAGGACCATCAAGCAGAGGCTTTGGCGCTGGCTCGTTGGGTATACTGCCTGCAGCTTAAGCAAGTAACTAACATTTCTATTTTTAGAGGATTTATGTTAAATTCCTCTCTCCTCTCTCCTTCACAGGTTGCTGTCATCGGTGCGGTGCATCTTCAGGGATTGTTGTACGCTCACCTGCTCCATCATTCTCATCCCGCCTCAGCTACCTGTCACCACCCAGTCAGACACCACCCAGCTCCTTCCCTCTCCTACTTCCAGCCAGCTTCATCCTGATAGTTCGTCTATTCCTGCTGGGTCTCTCTGTCAGGCTCTCTGCTTCACTCACGTTTAGTGGCAAATTTGTCTTTCCACTTCCCTTCCTCCCTCCTCATATTAATTTACTCTTGTCTCTCCCCACAGGCCGTGTCTTCCTCTGGTGAGTGACGTTTTCCTTAACAGTGTTCCACATTTTGAATTAATAAATTGTGCAAATGTTGCTTCTCTGTGTTGAGTGAGTTTTTCTCTGGTGTGGTTCCTGCACGTGAGCTGACTAGTCTATCATTATGACAGAAGGAGCCAGCCATAACGTGAGCTCACTGGGGGCTGCACCAGCGGAACAATCTGCTCTCCACTGCCTCGACACCACAGAGAGGCAGGTGGTCGTGCTCACGCAGCAGCTAGGGACAATTACGCAGCAGCTGAGCACGGTCGCCGAGCACTTGACTCACATATCTCGATCGGGTCCTTCCACTCCACTTGCTGGCCCCATTTCTTCCACAGTTCGCCGAACAACTTCCGTTCCCTCACCTGCCCCGTACACGGGGGAGGTGGAGAAATACAAGGATTTTCTGTGCCATGTTCGGCTTTATTTGGGCCAGGTGGGCGGTGAGTACCCGGACGACATCTCAAAAATTAATTTTATTACCCTCCTGCTGTGGGACTGAGTCCTTTGTTGGGTCTTATTTGCCCTCGACAGCCCGGAGGGCCCCAATTATACATTTGATCATTTTGTTTCTGAGTTTTCCTGCACGTTTGACCGTACAGAGAGTGAGGGCAATATTATGAGCCGCCTTCTGTCTCTCTGCCAGGGAGGTCGGCCTGTTGCCAATTTCTCAGTGGAGCTTTGGGTCGTCGCGGCGGATTCTGGATGGAATGGTGTTGCGTTACGCAGCACCTTCTTCCAGGGTCTCAACGCCAGCCTCTGTGACGACCTGGTGGTTCACGCTGTTCCCTCCTCTCTTGACGGTTTAATTGATCAGGCTGTCGGTTTGGACAACCGGTACCGCGAGCGCGCAAAGAAGCCCAAATCCTCCTCTCGCCCACCCTTTGTGTGTGTGCCTGTCCAGGCTACTGACACAGGTGGTGCTGACCCTTCCTCCAAACCAATGGTGCTCGGCCGGGCTTGTTTGACTCTGGAACAGTACCAGTGGCGGAGGAGGGTCGGAGCATGTCTCTACTGCGGCTCCTTAGAGCACAAATTGGATGACTGCCACCTGAAGCCAAAAAGACGCAGCCCGTCAGTAGCTATGGGGGTCTGATGGGCGGGACTCTTCTTCATCCCCCCAGTAATTTCTCTATTTCGACCCTTACCCAATTGCCGGGGGTCGAGAGGAGGGTTATGGCGTTGATTGATTCAGGGACGGAGCAGAATTTTGTTTCTTCCCAGCTCATGCGGGAGATGGGCATTCCCACCACTAAACTGTCCAATCCACTGAACGTCACCACCTTACCTGGCAAAAAATGTGGCACGGCGCCAATCTCAATTCTTCTTTCGGGGAACCATCGGGAGAAGCTATTGCTCCTTATCCTCCCAAATTCTTCCTCCCCGGTGGTTCTGGGTTATCCATGGCCCCGGAGGCACAATCCTATTATCAATTGGGCACAAAACTCAATTTCCTCCTGGAGTCCTCATTGTTTGGCATCGTGTCTTAGTTCGGCCGAGTGTTCGCCGTTCTTGCCCGTCTCCTCCCGCCGGACCTCACGCTCGTACCCAAGGTCTATCATGACCTTGGGGAGGTTTTTACCAAATCGAGAGCGCTCTCCCTACCACCTCACCACTCATACGATTGTGCTATAGACCTCCACCACCTGGGTACGCAGCTGCCGTCCAGTCAGCTCTATAGTATTTCCGGTCCAGAAAGGGAGGCGATGGAGATGTATGTCAAGGACTTGCTGAACGCCGGCCTCATTTGGCCCTCCTCGGCCCCTTTTGGGGCAGTGTTTTTTTTTTTGTCGATAAGAAGGATGGATCTCTGTGCCCATGTATTGATTACCAGGAACGCTATCACCATCAAAGACAAAAATCCTCTGCTCCTAAAAAACTCAACTTTTGAGCTCCTTCAGCATTCGCGGGTGTTTACTAAATTCGACCTACGCAATGCGTATTTGGGAGGGGGACGAATGGAAGTCGGCTTTTAAAGCACACCTGGGGCAGTTCAAGTATCTTGTTATGCCCTTCGGACTCACGAATGCCCCTGCCGTCTTCCAGCACCTCATTAATTATGTCCTCCATGACATGGTCAATCAGTTAGTTTTCGTTTATCTAGATGATATCTTGATTTTTTTTCCCGCACACCAGAGGAACACAAGGTCCACGTCAGGGCCGTGTTACAACGGCTCCTGAAGAACCAACTTTTTGTGAAGGCCGAAAAGTGCAAGTTTTCCACCTGCTCCACTTCGTTCTTTGGATTCATTGTGGCGGAGGGGGAGCCGAGAGCCGACCCGGCCAAGGTGAAGGGTGTGCTGGATTGGCCTACACTCCACTCCCACAAGGAGCTCCAGCTCTTCTTGGGGTTTGCAAAATTTTATTGCAGGTTCATCAGGAACTATAATGGGGTAGAACAGCCTCTCACACAGCTGACCTCCGTTAAGGTGCCATTTCTCTGGTCCGAGGCAGCCGAACAGGCTTTTTCAAAATTAGAAATCTTGTTCTCTAATATACCCATCTAGGCTCAGGTCGACCTTCAGCTCCAGTTCACCCTGGTAGTGGATGCTCCTGACTCAGGGGTGGGCGCTGTATTCTCGCAGCACTCAACCTCCGATCAGAAGCTCCGACCGGAAGCTCCACCCATGCGCATATTTCTCTTGGTGGCTCACCCCAGCCGAGAGGAATTACAACATAGGGGATCGAGAGCTTCTAGCCATAAAATTGGCTTTAGAGGGGTGGAGGCACTGGTTGGAGGGAGCGGTCCATTCTACAGTCATGTGGACCGACCACAAAAGTTTAGAGTACCTTCGGTCGGCCCGCCGACTCAATGCCAGGCAGGCCCACTGGGCCTTATTCTTTTTTAGATTTAATTTCATCATCACATACAGGCCTGGCACATGTAATATCAAACTGGACGCTCTCTCCCTACAGTTCTGCTCTGACCATCCAGCCTTCCTTGTCCCACTCCCAGCCAATTTTGCCACCTTCATGCAGCCTAGGAGCCCTTACCTGGGGGATTGAGCAGAGGTTCCAACAAGCCAAGGCCCTGGAACCCAAACCAGAGGGGGTGCCCCTAGGTCATCTGTTTGTCCCAGCCACCCCCCACAGTGATGTCATCAAGTGGGGCCACTCCAGTCACTTTGCCTGCCACCCTGGAGTGTCCCGGACCATCGACCTTATCAAACAAGTGCTCTGGTGGCCCATGCTGTGGAGGGATATTATGTGAAAGCATGCCAGACCTGTGCTTGCAACAAGACCAGCTCCTCACCACCAGCTGGTCTGCTTCATCCACTTCACATCCCCAGTCGACCTTGGTCCAATATTGCCTTGGACTTTGTCACAGGACTTCCCCCTTCACTCAGCAATACAGTTACCCTCACCATCGTCGACCGCTTTTCAAAAGCGATTCACTTGGTTCCCCTCCCAAAGTTCCCCTCTGCATTGCAAACTGCCCACCTTCTCACCACCCATGCCATTCGCCTTCATGGTATCCCCCTGGACATTGTGTCTGACCAGGGTCCACAATTCACATCGCTGGTTTGGAAATCATTCTGCAGATTGTTGGGTACCTCAGTCAGCCTTACTTCTGGTTGTCATCCACAGCGCAACGGGCAGGCTGAGTGTACCAACCAATCCCTGGAGGCTGCCCTCAGATGTGCAGCAGCTGATAATCCCGCAACCCGGTGCACTCATCTGACTTGGGTGGAATACGCCCATAACTCTGATGTTTCCACTGGCACGGGTCTCACACCCTTTGAGACCTCCGTGGGATACACTCCCCCCCCCCCCGTTGCCCATGGCGGAGAGAGAGATCACTGTGCCGTCTGTGGGGACTCATGCACGCCACTGCCGCCGACTCTTGAGAGCCACCTGAGCTGCCCTCCTCCGCTCTATGGAACGCAACCATCTGTATGCGGACCGGAAGCGGACCCCTGCTCTCAAGTATACGGTCGGGCAGCAGGTCTGGCTGTCAGTGGACCAGGTACCCTTGAAGACGGACTCTAAAAAACTATCACCTTGCTTCTTGGGTCTGTTCCCCATCATCAAAATCATCAACGATGCCACGGTCCGCCTACAGATCCCACGGACCCTTTGCATCCATCCGACGTTCCATGTCTTGAAGATCAAACCCCTCTCTGCCTGTCCTCTCTGTCTCCCCCCAAGCCGCCTCCTCCTCCTCGGATCCTCGACGGCCAGACCACCTACATGGTCCAGAGAATTCTGGACATTTGTCGCCGGGGCAGAGGTCTGCAATACTTGGTTCAGAGTTATAGCCCTGAAGGTCGGTAGTGGATCCCTAAGTCCTATTTCTCCGACAAAGGGGTGGTTCGGGCCTTTCATCAGGCCCACCCTGAGAAGCCCATCAAGGACCATCAAGCGGAGGCTTTGGCGCTGGCTCCTTGGGTATACTGTCTGCAGCTTAAGCAAGTAACTAACATTTCTATTTTTAGAGGATTTATGTTAAATTCCTCTCTCCTTCACAGGTTTCTGTCATCAGTGCGGTGCATCTTCGGGGATTGTTGTGCGCTCACCTGCTCCATAATCCTCATCCCGTTTCAGCTACCTGTCACCACCCGGTCAGACACCACCCAGCTCCTTCCCTCTCCTATTCCCAGCCAGCTTCATCCTGCTGGTTTGTCTATTCCTCCTGGGTCTCTCTTTCCACTTCCCTTCCTCCCTCCTCATTAATTTACTCTTGTCTCTCCCCACAGGCCGTGTCTTCCTCTGGCGAGTGAGGTTTTCTTTAACATTGCTCCACATTTTGAAATTAATAAATTGTGCAAACGTTGCTTCTCTGTGTCGAGTGAGTTTTTCTCTGGTTTGGTTCCTGCACGTGAGCTGACTAGTCTATCATTATGACTGCTTCAGGACCTGGAAGACTTGTTGTGGTAAATGGAACCATGAATTCTGCTGTCTACCAAAAAATCCTGAAGGAGAATGTCTGACCATCTGTTTGTGACCTCAAGCTGAAGCGCACTTGGGTTCTGCAGCAGGACAATGATCCAAAACACACCAGCAAGTCCACCTATGAATGGCTTAAGAAAAACAAAATGAAGGCTTTGGAGAGCCTAGTCAAAGTCCTGACCTGAATCCGATTGAGATGCTGTGGCATGACCTTAAAAAGGCGGTTCATGCTTGAAAACCTTCCAATGTGGCTGAATTACAACGATTCTGCAAAGATGAGTGGGCCAAAATTCTTCCACAGTGCTGAAAAAGACTCAATGCCAGTTATCGCAAACGCTTGATTGCAGTTGTTGCTGCTAAGGGTGGCCCAACCAGTTATTAGGTTTAGGGAGCAATCACTTTTTCACACAGGGCCATGTAGGTTTGGATTTTTTTCCCCTTAATAATTAATACCTTCACTTAAAACTGCATTTTGTGTTTACTTGTGTTATCTTTGTCTAATATTTAAATTTGTTTGATGATCTGAAACATTTAAATGTGACAAACATACAAAAAAATGAGAAATAAGGAAGGGGGCAACCACTTTTTCACACCTCTGTATATGCTCAAACAGTATGCAGCAGTTACTGTGAACATCACAAGTCAATTCTCTTCAGTGGCGCTCTGTGCCTTTCAGGATAACACCTCTGAACCTGTGGAGTGACCTTAGGGGTAACTTTTGGGGTAACCTTTGGGGTAATTGAGATTTTATCTGGGGCAAGAGTCTCAGTTACTGGTGACATGTTGGGGTTGCCATGATCCTCAGTGGCAGGTGGTTCTTGAGGCGGAGCCATGCTACCCTTTGGCTGTGCATTCAGGACCTGGGCCACATGATGTCTCCATGTTTGTTTAACGACATAGAGTGATGTCTGAAGATAGAGTAGGTGGTGGTAATGCACCTGTAAGCTGGTTGTCAACCGACAATTAAATCTAAAAGAAGAAGAAGAAGAAGAACTCTGTACATCAGTGGTCCTGTTCTTGCAGCTATCTTACCCGGGGTCCACTTGTCTCCTCCGTAGTCATGAGCCAAGACTTTTTGTCCAATCTCAAATTCTCGTGTAGCTGTATTTGTGCTGCAGCTGAACTGTTTATTCTGTATTTCCCTCCACAGTTTTGGTTTCAATAGATCAACATTGCAGGTGTTTGATTAGTTGTTGCATGGACAGAGTTTCTGTATGTGATGACAAAGTTATCGACTTTGTGGTGAAGAGAAATATCTTCCTTTTCCATAGCTTTTACAGTGTATCTGGAAAGTATTCACAACACTTCACTTTTTCCACATTTTGTGATGTTACAGCCTTATTCCAAAAGGGATTAAATTCATTCTTTTCCTCAAAATTCGACACACAATACCCCATAATGACGTGAAAAAAAAGTTTTTTTGAAATTTTTGCAAATTTATTAAAAATAAAAAAAAATAAGAAATCACATGTACATAAGTATTCACAGCCTTTGCCATGAAGCTCAGAATTGCCCTCAGGTGCATCCTTTTTCCACTGATCATCCTTGAGATATTTCTACAGCTTAATTGGAGTCCACCTGTGGTAAATTCAGTTGATTGGGCATGATTTGGAAATGTACACACCTGTCTATATAAGGTCCCACAGTTGACAGTGCATGTCGGAGCACAAACCAAGCATGAAGTCAAAGGAATTGTCTGTAGACCTCTGAGACAAGATTGTTTTGATGCACAAATCTGGGGAAGGGTACAAAAAAATTTCTGCTGCTTTGAAGGTCCCATTGAGCACAGTGGCCTCCATCATCTGTAAATGGAAGAAGTTCTGAACCACCGAGACTCTTCCTAGAGCTGGCCAGCCGTCTAAACTGAGTAATCGGTGGAGAAGGGCCTTATTCAGGGAGGTGACCAGGAACCCGATGGTCACTCTGTCAGAGCTCCAGCATTGTTCTGTGAAGAGAGAAGAACCTTCCAGAAGGACAACCATCTTTGCAGCAATCCATCAATGAGGCCTGTATGGTAGAGTGGCCAGATGGAAGCCATCCTCAGTAAAAGGAGCATGGCAGCCCACCTGGAGATTGCCAAAAGGCACCTGAAGGACTCTCAGACCATGAGAAAAAAAAAAATTCTCTCATCTGATGAGACAAAGATTTAACTCTTAGGCTTAAATGCCAGACGTCATGTTTGGACAAGGAAACCAGGCGCCGTTCATAACCATGCAAATATTAGTAGCAGCATTATGCTGTGGGGATGTTTTTCAGCGGCAGGAACTGGGAGACTTGTCAGGATAGAGGAAAAGATGAATGCAGCAATGTACAGAGACATCTTAGATGAAAGCCTGCTCCAGAGGGCTCTTGACCTCAGACTGGGGCGACGGTTCATCTTTCAGCAGGACAACGACCCTAAGCACACAGCCAAGGTGTCAAAAAAGAGGCTTCAGGATGACTCTGTGAATGTCCTTGAGTGGCCCAGCCACAGCCCAGACTTTATTTTAGCTGAACATCTCTGGAGAGATCTGAAAATGGCTGTGCACCAATTCTTCCCATCCAACCTGACGGAGCTTGAGAGGTGCTGCAAAGAGAAATGGGCAAAACTGCCCAAAGATAGGTGTGCCAAGCTTGTGGCATTATGTTCAAAAAGACTTGAGGCTGCAATTGTTCCCAAAGGTGCATCAGCAAAGTATCGAGCAAAGGCTGTGAATACTTACATGTGATTTCTTAGTTTTTTTATTTTTTAATAAATTTGCAAAAATTTCAAAAAAATGAATTTAATCCCTTTTGGAATAAGGCTTTAACAGAACAAAATGTGGAAAAAGTGAAGCACTGTGAATGCTTTCCAGATGTACTGTATAGACTTCTTGAAGGTCTGAATGAACTGTTCAGCTAAGCCATTTGCCGCTGGATGGTGGGATGCTGATTTGAAGTGCTTAATGCCATTTTTTCTTTATGAGCACATTGAACTCATCTGTTGTAAATTGTGACTCGTTGTCGCTCACAATTTGTTCAGGCAGTCCATTCCTGGCAACAATAGTCCTCAAAGTACTTAGTCTTTTCTGATGTACATAGTTGACTTCATTTGTATCACTTCTGGCCACTTTGAATGCACGTCCACAGCAATCAGGAACATGTGATTCATAAAGGTTCTGGCAAAATCAATGTGTACTCATTGCCATGGTGTTGATGGCAACTCCCATGGATGAAGAGGAGCCTGTGGTGGTGCATTTTGGATTTTATGGCATTCAGAGCAACCTTTGGTCAGGTCCTCTATTTGTTTATCTATGCCTGGTCACCACACATCTTCATTTTAATCGTACCCAGGTGTCCTTCCAGTAGTGTCTCGAGCACTCTCAGTCTTAGTTTTGATGGAACTATAACTCGGGAGCCGCATTGTAAGGTTCTCTGACATAGTGAGAGTTGGTCTCTTCTTTATGAGAACTCTGGGTATCTGGAATCACCATGCGTTGGCCGTCCTTACATTGTTATCTCGTACACTTTTAACAATGTGAAGTCATTGTTTGTTTGTCTCTGTATTTCAGCGTTTGACACTTGTAGTTGCTCCACGAGTGCTGTGTGGAACACTTCTGCTAGGTCTGTTGAGTTCCCTCCTTCTGTTGTTAATAATGGCTGATGTGACAAGCCATCAGCTTTGGTGTGTTGCTTAGTCCCTTTAAACTCAGTGTCGTATGAATGAGCTTTCAGGAACAATTCCCAACGTTGTAAAAGTGTTGCTGACATCACTAGAATTCCTATTTGAGGGTTAAAAATGGACACAAGGGGCTGATGATCTTCACAAGATTGAACATTTGTCCATAAAGGTAATGGTGGAACTTTTTAATACCCCACGCTAAACTGAGTGTCGCACTATCTATTTGTACTTAATTGCATTCAGTGCTTGTCAGTGACCTTGAAGCAAACGCGATAGGCCGTTCAGAGCCATCTTCCATGGTGTGTGACAAAACACAGTCCATTCCACAGGGGCAAGCGTTCAAGCCAGTCTAATAGGTCATGTTGGGTCATAATGGGTGAGCAGTTCATCTGATGTTATCAGTCTCTTTATTCCTTTAAATGCGTTGTCACATTCTGTAGACCATTTTGCTCCAGTCTGTAGCAGTGCATTGAGAGGTTGTATGATGGTGCCTAGGTTTGGGACGAACCTGTAATAATAGTCGACAAGGCCCAAAAATGATCTCAACTGTGACACATTTTCTGGTTTTGTAACCTGTAGCACAGCTTCTACTTTTTCTTGTGACTTGTGTAAGCTATGCTTGTCAATAACATGTCCACATGGTGAACTTCTCTCCTCCTGCCAGTGATGCAAAGATATCCTCAATCCATGGCAGCAGGTACTGCACAGTGTGCAGCACTAGATTGATAGCTCGAGTAGGTTCATTTTGTCTTCTTTTAATTATTAGCCTTTTGTTTTCTTATTAAAGACAATGATAGAAAAGAGATTTTTTTTTACCTTTACATGTTTCGACTGTTCACTGCAGTCTTCACTGCAGTTATCAGTGTTGCTGTTAGCACACTGCAACACGTTTAGTATTATTGCTCTGTAATAAAGTTTGAGCAGCACAGCTTCTGCCTCCGCTGCCCTGCTTTCCAGACATAATACCACTGTCCTCACTTTGTTTTTGTTCTAAAGCTCTAAAGCAGAGGTGTCGAACTAATTCCATGGAGGGCCAAGACCCTGCATGTTTTAGTTCCACCCAGTGTCTTCAGCAGGTGTTTTCACTGATTAGCAATCAGTGGGAAGACATTCAGTGAAATCACCTGTTGAAGGCACTGCATGGAGGTAAAACCTGCAGGGTCTTGGCCCTCCATGGAATGAGTTTGACACCCCTGCTCTAAAGCATCCTTATCCACTGTTTCCATTAATAGCCAGTGCTTTTCTAATGTGAAGTCTTTTTCTGATAACCTTTTTTTGTGTGCTTTGCCAGTGCATTCCACATACCAGTCTATCTCTCAAAGCATCAGAAAGTTCATCTCCAAATTTACAAAATGGGGTCAGTTTTCTCAGTTCAGCAATGTATTCAGAGATACTTTGATCTTTAGACTGGTTTCTGTTATGGAAACGGAACCTCTCTGCTATGACAAGGGGCTTTGGGCTCAGGTGTTTTTTTAATGTGTCAACAATGGTCTCAAAGTTTGTGTGGCAGGCTTTTCAGGAGCTAACAAGTTTATTAGCAGAGTGCACGTTTCCATCACACTGAGGAATGTGGGCACTTTCTTTTCATTCCCCACATCATTTGCAGCAAAGTACAGTTCAACTCTTTTAATATATGAATCCCAGTCTTCATTTGCGCTGACAAACTCCTCTATTTCCCCCACAATAGACATGGCATTCACTTCACTGTCTTTCAGTGTTAGCATTTAGCTTTGTTAGCTTAGTCCACTTCCGCCCTCCCAAGAGAGCAGACGCTTTTTTCTTCTCTCCTGCTGATTTTTTCCTCCCCTCCTACTGATCCCAGCTTGCTGTTGTCTGTCTGCGTCTGACTGCGACCGCCGAAAAGAAATTATGGAGTTAATAAGCTGGGCTTTGAACACAATTGACACTATTTTTTCAACAAGGAAAAGTGCTCCGGGGGAAGCTGTTTGCCCCGCTGGAACGGCTCCAGTGGGCTATCTATGTGACACAGGTATTTGGAAAATGCTGTGTCTCTCTAATCTCTCTATCGAAGATATTGAAGATTTGTTTATCTTCGTAATCTTGGTGATTGGGATAATTCTGATTGGGACGGGAATTGTCTTGGTTTACCGCAAATTGCTGAAGATGGATTCAACCTATCAAAATGCTGGCCAGGCGAGGTGCATCCAACAAATTGAGAAACTGGAGAAGACCCTGATAGCGACTACTGGAGAACTGTCTCGTAAGGTGGATTACATCATGGGTTCGCTCAGGTCTTTCCACGACGAGTTCAAAGCTGCGCAATGAAGGATTAATGTACTGAATCTACAGAAGAAATACAAGTCTTCTCTGTGATCAGTCCTATTTGGCATTATTATTCCCCATGAATATTCCTCCTGGCTGTCTGCAGACTGTGTTTTTTTTTCAAAATCATGAGCACAAGGCCTTGGACAGCCAGCTGCAGCGCCAGATAAGACTGGGCGCCAGACAGACAAAACATCTTCTGCCAAGGGTCCTTGGGTCTCTCTTATTATCATCAACACTGCTCAACACCGCACACACATTGATTCATGAACTGATTAAAGATATACTGTACACTGCTCTCTTGTGTCTCGTGAATTCTGAGTTGTTGCTCTGTGCTATTGAGAGATTTTTTTTCATTGTAATCACAATCTGCTTAAAAATAAGCTGTATTTTGATAACGAAGTTTTTTTTCTCCTCCCCCCTTGTGTCGTTCCCTCCCTTCCCCTCCCTTTCTTATCTATCTCTGTTTGATGAGGCGCCTTTATGGCTGCCGTGTCGTTGTCAAGTCAAGTTCCTCGTGTGTTTTTTTACATGCTTGGCAATAAAGTTTATTCTGATTCTGATTCTGATTAGTCCATCACTCACAAGGTTCTCTGTTCTTGTCTTCTCTCTTTCCTCCGAGTTCCGCCGTCTCCTTCAGCCTTCAGTGCAGCTGGGGACTCTGATTTAGGTGTTGGCTCGATCTCGTCGTGAATTTTGTTGGGTTTTTACCAACAATATAAATAATACAGTAATAATGAACAGACCGGAGCTCTAAGCAAACACTCTTTACTGGGGAGCTGCCAGAGCTGACGCACCACATACAGTCAATGCACGCAGGTAATGGTGAAATACATACCGGAGATACTGGAGAGTATCACCGTGCATAGAAAAGTAGATCCAAACACTACAATTATTATTATTTTTGGTGAGAACCATTAATAGAGCCAGATGAAGCATACAGTATATACAGTGCTCGGTGAACAAAGTGTGAGGACAATTACAACATACAGACAAAGCATACACTGTGAAGGAAGGAATCAGACGAGACCATGAGCTGACAACGCTGACTTTATTCTCTTCCATCAAACATAACAGACTGAATCTGAGTGCCAGAGCGAACTCTCTTATACACTTTATTCCTGCCTCCAGCACCCAAGATACGCACATTAACATACAAGCTGTGAAACATGC
Source organism: Pholidichthys leucotaenia (assembly GCA_020510985.1). Lineage (NCBI taxonomy): Eukaryota > Metazoa > Chordata > Actinopteri > Cichliformes > Pholidichthyidae > Pholidichthys > Pholidichthys leucotaenia. The sequence continues at coordinate 30,212,630 of CM035845.1, read as the reverse complement.
ACACACATCCACATACACATTAACATACCGTCACAGAGCAGGTCTTGATACAATACATTCACACCCGTGTCCTCAGGTGTGAACCTGGCACAGCGGGGGTGGAAGGCACATTTTTCTTTGGCTTTATACCCCCTAGCGCTCTGGTGCCCTTAGCCGGCTCTTCTTGCCTTTTCCCCATTACCATTTCTGACTACCTTTCCCCCACCAACCCCCTGTCCTTGGTGGAGTACCATGTCCTCTTGTGTCCCCCACAATACAATGTGTGTGTAAACATGTGTAGGTGTGTGCCCGTGAGTCCATGTGAACCTGTGGGGAGAATGGATTTGCAAATAAACATACACAAAAAAATGGATAGAAATGTAAATGAGTATATACATACACCTATACAGAATATATAATAATCTCTGTCTGCATACACAAACTCCAAACAGCCCTCATTTTTCCAAGTATCTAATAACAAGTATTTCAGAAGGTATAACAGTAGCATATCAATTAAAAGGTAACCCCCAGTATGACTCCCCCAAACAGAAATGGTAGGGGGGTAGGAGGCAGCAACACAGAGGGACACCAGCAAGCAACTCCAACCGAAAACTGAGCCCATCGCCCAAGTATCACTCACTGCCCACCATATAAAATAAGAACAGTAAAAGGAAAAAAAAAATCATCCTCTAATCCATAATTAAAATAAGGTTTCAACTGAACTGAAGCTATTTCAATAGCATCTGTGTCAAGAGGCACAAACTCTCCTCTTATTCTTCAAGCAACCTGGCAGGCAACATCCAGCAAAAATCTTATTACTGATTTTGTATTCCCATTGATAATTAGATATTGGGCCATATTATGACGATCTAGTCAACAGTCAAAGGTACAATTTCACTGTTCCAGCAGGAAAAAAAAAATAATAATTCTGCACCAGCCTAAAGCAAGAAGGGGCTGTGTGAGTCTGAGTGCTTTTAATTATTCAAAGGTGGGTTTTGGGCAAAACATGCAATAAAACAGTCACATTGGCCCTCATTTATCAAATGTGCATAAGACAGAAAAGTGGTCTTACAATCATTTCTATGTGCAGGTCGGTATTTATTAATCTGAATGTGATTGTACAGTGCAACAGCTCCGTGGTTGTGTACACAAATTTTCAAGTCGCTGTAGACTCACAGTGCAGCAGAGAAACCTGGCTGAGTTGCAGAATTATTTGATCAGATAAGATAAGATAAGCCTTTATTAGTCCCACAATGGGGAAATTCCCGCATTGCAACAGCACAGGGATAGCAACACTCAGAGCAACAATCAAGAAGACAAGAAAAACAAGAGCAGCAAATATACATATGTACATATAAATATATAAACACTCAGTGCGGAGCATTGTAGCTAGATGGAATAAACAGCATAACCGTCTGCTTAGTTATCCTACATAGTATGAATATGTACCCATACATATTGTCACCCTCCGTAGCGACCGATGTTGTCCTAGTTGTATACTGGAGGGGACCATTGTGTAAGTCTATTGCGTCTTTTGCATTCAATACTATTAGGTCGTCACGTTTTTTTACTATCTCTGCGAGCAGCCCTACTTAGGTTATACAGTCTGACAGCCGTAGGTAGGAAGGACCTGCGAAACCTCTCGGTTGTGCACCTAGGATGATGTAGTCTGCTGCTAAATGAGCTCCTCAGTGTGTTCAGTATGTCGTGCATAGGGTGGGACTCGGACTCCAGCAGAGATGACAGTTTAGCCACCATCCTTCTCTCTCCTATCTCCTCCACTGGGCCAAGGCGCTGCCCCAGGACAGAGCTAGCTTTCTTGATCAGTTTGTTCAGTCTCTTCCTATCAGCTGCTGTTATAATGTAATATCAAATTATAATGAGCAGCGCAACCTTGCAAGTGATATGTTTGCCTTGTTTTATATTTAGATGAGAGATTTGATGATTCTCCTGTGTGAAAACTGTGTTAATCTTTTAACTGTCCACATTTCATGGACAGGTTGCACGCCCCCAGTGGCACGGTGCAGCAGCTGCACCTGTCAACTCTGGCTGTCCTCTGACGTTCCCAGCTCTCCTGAGGATTTGTAGTGAGCTGTACTGATCTAACAGTTCAGAAGGTGGCAGACACGCATTGGAGGAATCATGGCTGACATGGAAACAGCAAAGAAGAAGAAATCCTCATTATTATTCTTCCTTTTTCTGCCATGAGCTGACAAGACCAAGATGGCTGTCACCACGATCGTCTGGATCCTCACAGAAACTGCATCATACAGGAAAAATAGTCGCATAATACAAACAAAATTCACGTGGGATAATCATAAGAGTTTTTAGATGTGGTAGAGAGCATAAATGACCGACTAAATGCAAGACAACGACCACGATGGGTGAAAGTGGACAGACCACGCGAGCGAGCCCCCCGCCCCCCCCACCCCACCCCCGCCACTGGTAAGTCACAAATTTATGTTGTTTTTTTTTTACATTTTTTTTAAATTTTCTGGTTCATATACTTTGAAGATTAGATAAAAATATACCCCTGTAGACAAAAACGGTGTCAAAAAACAAACCATTCTTTGTGTAAATGTGTCCAAAGTCCACTTTTGACAGAGTTATGTAATTTATATAGCTGCCGTGACATTATGCAAATTAGATGTGTAAATGTATTCCTATCTGAAACTTTGGATCATATTCTACATCTTTCTAATTGACAGTAAGCCGTTATCTCTTGCAACTTTCAAGTTATAGCATTGGAAATCTGAACTATTTTATTGACGAAAAATATTTACCACTCTTGACCACTAGGGTCCTTGACCACCCTTTAACTGTCACATTCGCCTTACGGCGACTAGGACAGTTAAATTGAAATACTATTCTGAAAAGTATTTCTTTAAGTTTTCTGTTATATAGTACAGTATCTCATAATAGTTAATCCCTTACAAATTATCGGTTAACTAAACATAACACAATTTTACGCAAAGTGCTCGGCCAAGGTGATCTACTGCATTTCAGTTAAAAAAAAAAAAAAAAAACTTCTCCGGATTAGTAAGAGAAATTCAGAATAGCAGAGAAGATTTGGGGAAATTATTTGATTGTTGCCCTCTGCGTTTTTACACATTATTGAGAGATGACAGAGAGTGGCTGAGCTGCAGCCAATGCGCACAGTGCGCAAGACAGCTGCTCTGGAGAGGGAACGTCTTTCTGCACTTCTAAATAGTAAGTAATAATTATCGTGTTTGATAAGCATGCTTCAAAATGACAAAAAGGACATTATGTCAAACAGTCATCTAAGCAAAGCAACAGGCTACAGATATATGTGACCCATGCTGGCAAAATGAGTCTGAATGCACACAGGCTGATTACGAGCTACGGGCACTAGAAGTCAAAAATCATGATTCTTTCTTTGTTAGCTGGTGGCAAGTCCTGGGAAAACCCCCGTAAGTGCCTGGTATAATTGTAAAGCTTGGAACTCCAACTTTCTAAAAATACACATTGAATTCCGGAAAACGTAACTCAAGACTGATCGAATGCGAGTTTTCAAACCAGCCAAGATATAAACAAAATCAACTTGTTGCTGGTCAGTTTTTGCCCAATTTGTACAAATTATATATCATTTTGAAGGTCTTTCAATATGCAATATGAAAATAATGTCACCTCGGTTTTTAAAATTTCCTCATTGTGACTCATTTTGCCAGCATGGGTCACATATATTGTGATGTTTCAAGGGTTCACACAATAATGAGAGAGGGTTTAAGATAAGATAAGATAAGATAAGCCTTTATTAGTCCCACAATGGGGAAATTCCAGGATTGCAACAGCACAGGGATAGCAGCACTCAGAGCAACAATCAGAAGGCAAGAAAAAACAAGAGCAGCGAGTATACATATGTACATATAAACATAAATATATAGACACACGATGCGGAGCATTGCAGCTAGATGGGATAAATATATAGATATATAAACACACAGTGTGGAGCATTGTAGCTAGATGGAATAAATATATGAACATATAAACACACGCACAGTGTGGAGTGTTGTAGCTAGATGGAATAAATATATGAATATATAAACACACACAGTGCGGAGCATTGCAGCTAGATGGAACAAACATGCAAATATATAAACACACACAGTGCGGAGCATTGTAGCTAGGTGGAACAAACATGTAAATATATAAACACACACACAGTGCGGAGCATTGTAGCTTGATGGAACAAATATGCAAACACATAAACACACACAGTGCAGAGCACCGTAGCTAGATGGAATAAATATGTAAATATATAAACACACAGTGTGGAGCATTGTCGCTAGATGGAATAAATATATAAATATACAAACACACACAGTGCGGAGCATTGCAGCTAGATGGAATGAAACAGCATAACCGTCTACTTAGTTATCCTACATGGTATGATTATGTACCCATACATATTGTCACCCTCTGTAGCGACCAGTATTTTCCTAGTTGTATACCGGAGGGGACCATTGTGTAAGTCTATTGCGTCTTTTGCATTCAATACTATTAGGTTGTCACATCTTTTGCTATCTCTGCGAGCAGCCCTGCTTAGGTTGTACAGTCTGACAGCCGTTGGTAGGAAGGACCTGCGAAACCTCTCGGTTGTGCACCTAGGATGATGTAGTCTGCTGCTAAATGAGCTCCTTAGTGCATTCAGTGTGTCCTGCATAGGGTAGAACTCGGACTCCAGCAGAGAAGACAGTTTAGCCACCATCCTTCTCTCTCCCATCTCCTCCACTGGGTCAAGGCGCTGCCCCAGGACAGAGCTAGCTTTCTTGATCAGTTTGTTCAGTCTCTTCCTATTGGCTGCTGTAATGCCACTGCCCAGCAGACCACTCCAAAAGTGATGGCTGATGCCACTGCCGTGTCGTAGAATGTCTTCAGCAGCACCCCTTATGTTTGGAACATAACAGGCATTTATTTCAACTCTGACTAATTACATAGAACAGAGGGGAGGTCATTCACACAGGCATTCATCTCACTCATGATGACATAGACACATAATCTCTCACACACAGGGAAAACAACACAACCGCACTTATGATACAATTATGACTTGTAGGAGAAATTAGTGTTCTAAGTGTGATAAGGTACAAGGATTATTTAATTTTTACATAGAGGTGTGAGTGTGGAAACGGAGGTTTACTTCATGACCACAAACCCTCACAAACAAAAGGAAAACAACTTGTAGGGGCACCAGTCCAAAACTTGGACAGTTTATTAATGACTAATCCTTGTACCTTTCGTTAACCAGTCTCAATATTTGTGAATTCTTCTGCTGTGACCCAGGAAAGCAGACACACACACACACACACACACACATACACACACACACACACACACACACACACACACACACACACACACACACACACACAAAATCAAGCAGAAACTTCTATATACCGTTAACAGTTTTAATGATCAAAACTCAAGTTAAATGGCATTACATTCAATTGATTTGTAAGCATGTAAAATGATCAACAAGTATCAAACATCATATCAACTTGTAACGGATTAATGAACCTAAAGTATATAATTAAACCTTTGTGGAAACAAGAGAAACCGGATTTTGAATTTGTTACTGTAATGCAATGGGAGACTGTAAAGTAACTAACAAAAATATGCATAAAATTGGACGCAATTTTATGGAGAAAAAGATAAAAGCTGATTATATGAAAAAGAAAATTCTGAGTTACTCTACAAAAAAAATGGAGGTTATTGAAAAGGAGAATATTATTTTTCCTTCAGCTTTATAGCTCCTATCGTAGTTTATGGACTAACTTTTAACATGAAAAATTGGTCATATTCAGTTAAAATTAGACATCCCATTTAGCCCAGCAAATAGAAAGTTGGAGTCTGGCTTATGAACAGTTGTATCTTCAAAGAGTTCAGCGATGGTCTATTGTGATTGCCAGCAGATGGCAAAAAGTGGGGAGACTGCCCGCAGTACTCCCGATTGTTGCAGCGGTTCTAGCTTACAGACTCAGCAGCTGGGGTCCGTAGAGTGGCAGCAAGAGTGAGCGGCTGGTGACGTCTTCTCCTTGGTAACAGCCAACTTTTGGGGAATGTCCACCGGCCGACAAGAGTCACAGAACTGAAGGAATAATGGATGTAAATTGGTTCCCCCCATGAAATCCACATTCTTCTGACGTCGTGGTACGTGGGTGAGACAGTCTTGAGGAAAAGGTTCAAAAATCACTATCAGTCCACTTTAATGGTGAGTTAAGGAAAATTGATTAAAAAAAAGTATAACAGAATAAAACAGCGTCTGAGGAGAGGGAAAAAATGGAGCTTTGGAGTTTCACTCAAAGTAAGAGGGGTTGAGCTCAATGACAGGATGATCTCTCCTCAGATACCAGGAAAAAAAAAAAACACAAAAGAGACAGAATTCAGACCAACAGAGACTTCAGAAAGACAGCAGAAAGAACTGAACTGAAAGACAACCAAAAGACAACTGAAAGAACACTGAACTACTAGGGTGTTTCCCTCTTTTAAATGAGAGCAATTCTTTGGTCATAACATATGACTGGCAGCAGGAAGAACCAAATATCGGCTATTGTGGGAGATTTGAATGGACTATGGTCCAATAAGAAAACGGTCCTTTGTCTGTAACTGACCATTAGAATGAGAGGAGGCGTCGTTCAACAAAGATGGCCTGGTGATTGGCTGATACCAGTCATATGAATTACGTAAGATTTTCAGAAGAAAAACACATTAACGCTGAAATTCATATCATAGACTTATATATAATCTAAGCTAACTTCAGTGATTCATGACTACTTCCAGTGAGCATGCACTTTTATAACTTGTTTAAACATTTTCAGACATGCAATACATTTAAAATCAATGATTAATGAAACATTTCAAACCATCAGTGTTCATCACAGGGGTGGTCATCTTCACCAGGGTTCTGAGCAGTATTTCCTGGAAAAATATCAATGCCTTGAGGAGAGAGGATTATTTTAGTCAGATAACACAGTCCAGTGGTGACCACAGTATGAGCCCACATGTCCCTGAATTGTTCAAAAGGGGCACTGTGGGGCTTTGGATAATTGTGGGAGGTCTCAGGAATGTAGTGGATGTCTTCTGGCTTGTATCAGCGGCTATTTAGCACATAAAACTTTCTGAGGCTAGGTGTTCCTAAGGGATTTATGATAAAAGTTCAGGTGTCTTCCTGGCACGAAGAGGATCCTTGGGGTCTTAAGTCAAGCAAGGAATGTGGTGTTTCAATGCTTTGTTTAGGAAACAGGGTGAGTTGGAGGTCTCCTGTTCACAGAGACTGTTCATGTAGATTTGAACTCAGATGTAACGTTACAAACTGTACAACAATAATGCTCAGACCACAAGAATAATAGCAGTCTTTGAATCCCCCACGGTGCAAAGCATGCCAGGAGAATTCCCCCTCCCCTTATCACAGCCCCAACATTGCACTGCCCCCCCCCCCAGACTGGTTTCTGGCCCCAGAATAATAAGTCTAAGACAAAAGTCCAATATGAACCTGTCCAGACATTGAGGCGCCCACCGTCAGCAGCAGCTGGTACACACGGGCCCGTTGGTGTCTATTCAAGCTTCGACCGGTGTATCCGGTCGGTGTATCTGAGCCTTTGGCTCGGCCACCCGCAGGGTAGCTGGCTGGTATGGGGCAAGGTGGTCGCGGTGAAGCACCATCACCCAGTTCCTCTTCTGCAGCCTCACCCTTTGCACTTAGTCTGCCAGTCTCTGTAGGACCACGCATGGTCCCGACCAGTGGCTTGCCAGGTTTAGTGACAGCCCTTTTTTCCACTCCGGGCAGAAGACTCAGACTTTGTCCTTGGGTGCAAAGTCTTTCCCTTGGCAACGGGAGTTGTACGCTTGCTTCTGTTGACTCCCCACCACTACCAGGGCCTCTAGAGCCAGTTTGTGCACTGTGTGAAGATGTTCTCTTAAGCAAAACAAATAATCCAATCCCGGTTTGCTCTCCACCTCCTGGTCTGGAGGAGGGCCAAACATCAAATCCACTGGGGTGCACAGCTCACGTCCAAACATCAGTGCTGCCGGGGTGCACCAGGTGGATTCTTGAACTGCTGTCCAGTTTGCCCACAGAACTAGCGGCAGATGCAGGTCCCAGTCTTGCTGTCACTGGTCCACAAGGAAGGCAAGCTGTGTGGTCAGGGTCCTGTTAAAGTGTTCAACCAGGCCTTTGCTCTGTGGGTGCAGCGGGGTGGTCTGGGTCTTCTGGATGCCCAGCTGCTTGCAGACCTCCCCGAAGACCTCTGCCCCAAACTTTCATCCCTGATCGCTATGCAGCTCCACCGGGGTGCCGAACTGGCAAAACATCTCATCCACTAGCTTTGATGCTGTGGTGGCGGAACTCTGATCAGGGATCGCGTATGCCTCTGGCCACTTGGTGAAATAATCCATTGCAACCATGATATAACGGTTGCCCCAATCTGTGGTCGGAAAAGGGCCCAGAATGTCCACTCCCACATGCTCCATGGGTGCCCCTACCTGGTACTGCCACAAGGGGACGTGGGATCGCTGAGTTGGCCCTTTCTGAGCTGTGCAGGTGTCACAGAGGTGGACATGGAGTTCTACGTCTTGATGACACCCCAGCCAGTAGAACCAGGTCTGAAGATGCTACAGGGTCTTCATCACCCCAAAGTGGCCCACCCCCACTGACCCGTGGACCAACCTGGGGCGGAGCCATTGAGGAACCAGCAGCTGCCAGATATGATGCTGTCCAGCTGGATACTGCCACCACCAATAGACAACACCCTCACAACAGCAGAGGTTGGACCACTGGAAATATAGAACCTTTGTCTCTGGGTTCAGTACAGACACAGCTCCCCAGGTGGGCTGCTGGTCTGTATCCAGCCACTGCTGAACCCGGGAGAGGACAGGATCTCCATCCTGCTTGCTCTGAAGCTGCTGTGTGCTGAGGACCTCTGTGAAGTCATCACTGGGGAGAGTTGGCTGATTATCCGAGGAGGAGCTGTGAGCCGGTGAGCTATCCCCGGCTGCAGCGGTCTGGAGAGCTGCAGCCCATAAGACTGTTGGGTCATGATCCTCTGCCCCCAGGCAGTGCTGACAGGCCTCCTCAACACAGGGGTGCCAAGACAGCGCGTCAGCATTGGCATGGAGGCAGCCTGCTCGATGCACAATCTGAAAATCATAATCCTGCAGTGCCTCCAGCCATCTCGCTCACTGTCCATCTGGCCCTTTAAAGTTCAGTAGCCAGGGAAGCGTAGTCTGTCCTGAGCTGAACCCCCCCCCCCCTCCGTAAATGTACGGGCGGAAATGGCGGAGACCTTGGATGACTGCCAGCAGCTCTTGGTGAATTACACAATAATTCCTCTCAGCTCTGCTAATAATGCAGCTGAAAAAAGCAACTGCCTGCTCTCTGTGTTCTCTCTCCTGGGATAGCACCGTCCTGATGCGCTGGTTGCTGGCGTCTGTGTCCATGATGAAGGGATGGTTCAGGTCGGTATACTGCAGCACGGGGGCTCTGATGAGCGCCGAATGGAGCCGGAAAAAAGCAGCAATATAGTCCTTGCTCAACTCGAATGTGTGGCCCTTCTGTGTCAGCTGATGCAGCGGGCTGGTGATGGTGGCAAAATACTTCACAAACCTCCTATAATCGGAGGCCAATCTGAGGAAGCTCCACAGTTCTCCTATGTCCCACGGAACCGGCCAGTTTCTCACCACTGCCACCTTCTCTGGGTCAGTGGCGACTCCCACAGTGCTCACGACGTGGCCCAGAAAGGTGGTTTCTCGCCGAAACAGGTGGCATTTCTGAGGGTGCAGTCGCAGCCTAGCCCGGCGGATGGTGTCCAACATTTCCCAGAGGTTGAACAGGGCACCACCAAAATCAGCTGCGTGAACCAGCATTTCACGGAAATAAACGATGCAGTGGCTCCGGGGGACATGAGTCAGCACCTGCTCCATCAGGCATTCAAAGGTGGCTGGGGCATTGCAAAGTCCAAACGGCATCACTTTGAACTGCCACAGTCCCTGCCCAATGGAGAAGGCTGTTTTCTGGTGGCCTCTGGTGACAGCTCTACCTGCCAGTAGCTGCTGTGGAGGTCAAGCGAGCTGAGCCAGCTGGAGCCGGTGATGTAATCCAGCGCATCATCAATGTGAGGAAGAGGGTAGGAGTCCTTAAGTGTGAGGTCATTCAGGTGCTGGTAATCCATACAGAACCACCATGAACCATCTTTCTTCTTGACCAGAACCACTGGCACTGCCCAGACCCTACTGGAGGGCTCAGTGACATCAGCCTCCAGCATTTCCTGAATCTTTAGTTCTGTCACCACCTGCCTTGAAAAAGGCAGACAGCAGGGGCGGAGCCAGATCAGCCTGGTCTCACCAGTGTTGATCTGGTGCTGCACCAAACTGGTTCAGGTGCACTCTTCATCCCTGGCAACGAAGACGTCAGTGTAGCAGTCCAGCAGCTCCCACAGCCGGCGTCTCTGTCCCAACTCTAATCCTCTGCAGCTCAGGTGGAACAGCTCCTCAACTACCTGCTGGATTTCCGATGACGTGGCAATTCATTCTGCTGCTGGCCCCCTTCTGCTGTCTCTGGCAGGGATGACGATCCCTCTGCTTGTGCTGATGGTGCGGCCGCGGTCGGCTCTGGTGGCCTGGTGGCTATCCCCTCAGCTTTGTCTGCGCTGATGGCCTCTCAATCGCGCGAGTCCCCTAGTTGCTCGTCTGGCTCTTACCGGAGAGTGTGATGATCTGAGCCCCCAGAAAGAGAGAAGAGCTGGCGTGTCAATCTTTATGCTCCATGCTGAGAGCAGATCTAGTCCAATGATGCAGGGGTCTTTGATGTCAGCTAGCAAGAACAGGTGGTTTGTGTTCTGACCGGCCACTCCCACAACAAGGACTTGTCGCCCTCCCAGTCTGGTGCACTCACCGGTGGCTGTGGTGATGCAGCGCCTGGTGGGTTCCCACCCTTGCGGTCCGGGTTCATCTGTACAGGGCAGCACCCTGGGTCTGACCAGGGAGACGGTGGAACCAGTGTCGATCAGGGCCCGGATTGGCATGCTGTCCAGGCTGCACTGCAGGTACAGCCCTGGTGAATGTCCAAGTTAGCCCAGATGTGGTGATAGTTCATTGGGGAAAATGTCTGTGAGGCAGCAAGTCCCTGTCTATACCACCTCACTCTAGTTTAATGCTGGTGAGGGGGCAGGTTGTTGCAGGGTGGGTGCAGGGCAGGAGCACGCAATGTGACCTGATTCCACGCAACAGAAGCATCCCTCCTCACGCTGTCGTTGTACTCTCGCCGGTCCTGCAGCTGTAGTATGACGCAGTACCTCCTCGTCCTCACTCACAGCCATGGACTGGAAAGCTTTCTGCCTTGGTAATGACACATCAGCTGCATACTCCAGCATCGGCCCCACCCGCTCCGATTCTGTCACTGCCGTTTCCCAGCTGCCCGCTGCTGTACAATTGATCAGATACTCCATCCATCCATCCATCCATCCATCCATCTATCCATCCATCCATCTTCTACCGCTTTTCTGGAGGTCCGGGTCGCGGAGGCAGCAGTTCAAGCAGAGAAGCCCAGACTTTCCTCTCCCCAGCCACCTGCTCCAGCTCTTCAGAGAGGATACCAAGGCGTTCCCAGACCAGCTGGGAGACATAGTCTCTCCACCGAGTCCTGGGTCTGCCCCGGGGTCTCCTCCCAGTGGGACGTGCCCAAAACACCTCAAGTGGGAGGCGTCCAGGAGGCATCCTAATCAGATGCCGATACCACCTCAACTGACTCCTTTCAATGTGGAGGAGCAGATACCCATGGTTTCATAAATACCACATAGACCTTTTTGTATGATCATATTTACACCCAAACGGTCGCCGCTTTCTACGCACTTTTGATAAATGTCTCCTGTCCACAGCTTTAACAGCCAGGGGTGCATGAAGCAATTTGGGTCGTTAATTTGATGCCATTTAAAAGTATACAGTGGTGTGAAAAAGTGTTTGCCCCCTTCCTGATTTCTCATTTTTTTGTACATTTGTCACACTTAAGTGTTTCAGATCCATCCATCCATCCATCTATCCATCCATCCATCCATCCATCCATCCATCCGTCCATCCATCCATCTTCTTCCACTTTATCGTTTTTGGGTCGCGGGGGTTGCTGGAGCCTATCAAACAAATTTAAATATTAGACAAAGATAACAAAAGTAAACACAAAATTCAGTTTTTAATTGATGATGTTTATTATTGAGGGTAAAAAAAAAATCCAAACCTACATGGCCCTGTGTGAAAAAGTGATTGCCCCCCCATGTTAAAACATAAATTAACTTTATCACATCTTTAAAAGCTGAGCTTAATTTTCTAACCATTTCTAAAGCTTTAGGACTCCAGCAAACAACAGTGAGAGCCATTATCCACAAATGGCAAAAACATGGAACAGTGGTGAACCTTCCCAGGAGTGGCCGGCCGACCAAAATTACCACAACAGCGCAGCGACGACTCATCCAAGAGGTCACAAAAGACCTCACAACAACATTCAAAGAATGGCAGGCCTCACTTGCCTCAGTTAAGGTCAGTGTTCATGACTCCACCATAAGAAAGAGACTGAGCAAAAATGGCCTACATGGCAGAGGTCCAAGACGAAAACCACTGCTGAGCAAAAAGAACATAAAGGCTCATCTCAGTTTTGCCAGAAAACATCTTGATGATCCTCAAGACTTTTGGGGAAATACTCTGTGGATTGACGAGACAAAAGTTGAACTTTTTGGAAGGTATGTGTCCCATTACATCTGGTGTAAACGTAACAGAGCATTTCAGAAAGAGAACATCATACCAACAGTAAAATATGGTGGTGGTAGTGTGATAGTCTGGGGCTGTTTTGCTGCTTCAGGACCTGGAAGACTTGTTGTGGTAAATGGAACCATGAATTCTGCTATCTACCAAAAAATCCTGAAGAAGAATGTCCGGCCAGCTGTTCGTGACCTCAAGCTGAAGTGCACTTGGGTTCTGCAGCAGGACAATGATCCAAAACACACCAGCAAGTCCACCTCTGAATAAAACAAAATGAAGACTTTGGAGTGGCCTAGTCAAAATCCTGACCTGAATCCGATTGAGATGCTATGGCATGACCTTTAAAAGGTGGTTCATGCTCAAAAACCCTCCAATGTGGGTGAATTACAACAATTCTGCAAAGACGAGTTGGCCAAAATTCCTCCACAGCGATGTAAAACACTCATTGCCAGTTGTCTCAAACACTTGATTGCAATTGTTGTTGCTTAGGGTGGCCCAACCAGTTATTAGGTTTAGGGGGGCAATCACTTTTTCACACAGGGCCATGTAAGTTTGGATTAAAGATAAAAACTGCATTTTGTGTTTACTTGTGTTATCTTTGTCTAATATTTAAATTTGTTTGATGATCTGAAACATTTAAGTGTGACAAACACAAAAAAATAGAAATCAGGAACGGGGCAAACACTTTTTCAAACCACTGTATATCAAATATGAGCAGAGCTCCTTTTGGCAAAGTAAATGGGTTTGGCACAATAAGGCAAACAGATATTTGTTCTGCTTGCCACGGTCTCCTCAAAGTTTTGACTCAGTCCAAAACAGACAAAGATCTCCCAAATGATCCTCAAGATTGGCGCAATCTTTCAATGATCTCCGTGCTGTGTAAAGGGGCCTTAGTGGGTCTTTTATAGGTGATTTACTGAGGAAAAATTGTCTTTCACCACAGGCGGAAGCTTGTGGAGGAGGGATTTGGCATGTCTCCCTTTGTGTTTCTGCCTTCAGAGTTCAAAAACTGACCTGCAAACAAAAGAGGAAATTAGATCCAGGCAAATGAATAGTTAGTGGAACAGGCAAATAGATCAGTGAATGAAAAATGGCAAAAATCTCAGCATTACCAGAACCACCGCTATATGAAAAATATGCCATATTACAGTCAACGTCATTAGGAAAACAGTAAGGGGAATGAATTAAATTAATAAAATGACAAGATTTAATATGAAAAGCATACCCCTTTACACAGGGGTGGAGATTATTGAGGGATCACTCAAAGATCTGGCCATTTTTTTTTTTATTTTTCCGTGACCGCCACAGTTACCACAGTCTCCTCAAAGTTTGCCTCAGCCCAAAACACACAAGGATCTCCCAAACAATCCCAAAGATCAAAAATTGATTCAATGTCTCAACGATCGCCGTGCTGTCTAAGGGGGCCCTTAGGGACAGCTGCAGCAAAGATAAGGACAAACATGCGACAGACCATGCCTTGCACCGCCGGCCTGCGTGTCCTGGTCTGATGTGTTCCAGGGACTTGGAGAACTAGGGTGCACAGATCAGAATATGCATGGCCTGGGCTTCAGAGAGCTGCAGAAGGAGTGATTGACTTGGCAGAGGTTCAGGTTTCTTCCCTGCAAACACCAAACATACTGAGTTGGATCACTCCTTCTCTCATGTGCACTGGAGCTCCAGGCATTCTCTTTTCCTGCAACACACAGTGAAGTATATCGGAGACTGACTTGCTAATTGTGAAGCAGGCTTTAAAAATATAGTGTACTTTATTGTTTTTATTATACCAAATAAAATCAACATCACCCAAGATGTGGTGAGCAGTGTTGGGAGTAACACATTACTGTAACACCACTACTTCTGCAGTAACGTGCTGTGTAACAAAATTACTGTTTAAAAATTCAGTTATGTGTTAGAGTTACTGAAATTTGATCAGATGCATTACTCTTTTTATCAATATCTATGGATATTTTTTATCTCAAATAAATGAATATACAAACTGACCTTACCGTGGATGAGATGTAGCCATCAGTCAACTTGACCTGTTGCAAAAAGCCTGAAGCTTTATCACTTTGGGCAGAGGAAGAGATGAAGCTACTTTGTTTTTGTGGAAATAGACAGATGATTTTTCCTTTGTCACGGTTAATGACAAAAGCATATTGGTGGATTGCAAACTAAGTGCCGGCTGAGAACTACTGCAATCTTCAGAAATGCTTGAAACGGGAACAAGTTCTGACAAAGCTAGCGCTAACTAACAGCTAGCTATGTCACCGTGAAGTGGATCTACTGTATTCTGAACAGCCAGGGCTCGGTGTAAAGTGGAAATACTCTGGTCTCAACAGCCATGGCTGGATTTCAAGTACAGGTATGCATCTGGACAATTTGTGACCCAGCAAGAATTAAAGTGACCGATTGCCAGATACGTCGTTACAGACTGAGGACGTGATAACAATGGTCACTTTCCTTCAGACAGCTGAGACTTTGATCCACTGACATTAAAACCAGCATTTACCTGCTACCTGGATAAAGATTATTCAAAAATGGATGTTGATCTTCAAAAGGCATTTGAGGGACTGGATCATGTCTCTGTCACAGCAGACATTTGGACTGTGGATAACTGGATCACTGCACATTGGATTAATCCATAACATAAAGGTAAGATAAACATGGACAGTTTTATGCAGTGTTGCCACCTCTCACTCTTTTGGAGTGAGTTTCTTTTTCCCTCTCTCTCACTCACCTCAAAAATCTGGGTGTACAAATAATTTATTTAACATTAGAACTGCACAACGTGTTTATTTACATTTTGTTCTGTTTTTGTGTAGAGTACAACTTTGCAGTTTGCCTGATGATTGTTGTCTTGACGCTGTCAAGCCAATCATTGAGTTGTTCCCACTCACACTGGTACTTTTGCAAATGTTTACGTTTGACTGATGTATGGGGCGGACTATCTGGACATGGTGCAGCCGTAGATATGTTGGCCTGTGAGAAGCCGGCAAGCTGCTGCGGCTGCTGCTGAGCCCACTCGGCTATCTCTCGCACAATTACTGTTGAGTGATGACTTCACGTGTGGTGCGTAAAAGTAAACAAATCAACCAACAACTACTGAGTAGGAAGGTAACATGCAGAATGTGGATGAGATGATGCTGCGTTAAAGACACCTAGTAAATGCAGGACAAACCGCATCCTGTAATGAATCAATACAGGATGCAGCACGGTGGCGGAGTGGTTAGCACTGCGGCAGCACAGTAACTCGCCCTTGGCCGGGGGATCCTGTGTTCGATCCCAGCCCCTGCCCCTGAGTGATCTGTGTGGAGTTCGCATGTTCTCCCCGTGTCTGTGTGGGTTTACTCGGGGATTTCTCCGGTTTCCTCCCACATGCCAAAAACATGCAAGTTAGGTTAATTGGCATCAACTGGGGATTCTAAATTGTCCTTAGGTATGACTGTGAGAGTGAATGGTTGTCTGTCTCTCTGTGTTGGCCTGCAATGGACTGGCGATCTGTCCAGGGTGTACCCTACCTCTCGCCCAAAGATGCTGGGATAGGCTCCAGTCTCCCCGCGACCTGAAAAGGATTAAGCGGAAGAAGATGGGTGGATTATTTTAGTGTAAAAAACAGGACAATACTGTATTCTACAGGACGAATAGCAACCCTACCCTATGCCCCACTCTCCCCAGGCACAATTTCCACTAAATCTCACTCCAAGCTTTTCTGAAAATTTGGCAACTCTGCTTCATGTCGCACACTGACACGTGCAGCAACAACAGCATTAAAAACTGTCTGTGAAGCTCTGTCTGAAACACTCAGTTTTCAGCCTGACATTAATAAGCCTGTAATGTAATCCATTAATTAAATTATCTTGCCATGTGTGCAAGGTGATTTAAATGTGCATTTAAAAGTAACGTGAAAGCTACTCTTCCAAGTAACTAATTACTTTATTAATCATGCAGTAATTGGTAAAGTAGCTCAATTACTTTTGAAAAGAAGAAACTAGTAACTGTAATTAGTCAGACCCTCCAGGATTTCGCGATGTTGCGATTCTACCAATTCCCACGACTTCAGCAGGTCCTGCATAATTTGACTTTTGTCCAATCATCGCAGCTTTACAGCAATTTTGGCCAATTGTCATCAACTTCCACCAATTTCGCCAATCAAATTTATCCTGAGTAGCGCACAAACGTGTACGTCATCAGTCTGACCAATCAAATGCACCACTGCACCGCGCTCACTTCCGTGTTTAGAGTATATACTGAATACATCAGCAGAAAACAGAGTATGTGATTTAAAAAAGACACTGACCTGCGAGTTTTCCCACATCGTTCCTTCCTCCGTCTCCCCTGGCCCGCTGGTGAACGTCTTCTCGAGTCTCCGCAATGACCACGCATATGAAGTGCCAGGTTTGTGTTGAAAAATGTCCGCCTGCCTGAAAGCACCCATGTCTCAGGAATGCGCATGAGGGGACATGCCGTAAAACCACAAAAAAAAGACTGAATCTAATACTTCAGCTAGTGTTGTAACAGTTTATACGTCTTTAGAGGTCAAAGTCACTACTACATCTTATCAATGAGTTTTAAAGGTTTGAGTCTCTGGTCTGGACACGGGTCAATGCGCGATTCAGGCCAAGGAGAGCCCCGCAACTTACTGCAACAATAAAAAAAAAAAAAAAAAAAAAATCCTGTGAAATCCTGTAGGGACTGATTACTTACTATTTTTTAGTAACTTGCCCAACACTGGTGGTGAGGGAACAAATAAATCAGTGTACAGCCCTCAAAAGTGGATTATTATCATTAAGCACTGCTGAGAGCTGTGCCATCCCAACCACGTCTCAGTAAAAAACATATCTAATCAATGTTTTCCACCCCTCTAAAATTGTACATTTGCACGTTAAAACAAAAGCTAATGTGCCTTGGCATGTATTTACAAGCTGAGTCCCCGAGTCCATGCCTTTACTCACAAAACACTACTAAACAGTCCTCACTGCACATGCGAAAAACAACACCTCTTTTACTTTGGCTTCCCAATGCTCATTCGGTTGGGAAGGGAGGATGGTTATTTATATGGACTTTCAAGCAATGACATAAAAACACGTGCGTTTGAGTCCCA
Source organism: Pholidichthys leucotaenia (assembly GCA_020510985.1). NCBI lineage: Eukaryota > Metazoa > Chordata > Actinopteri > Cichliformes > Pholidichthyidae > Pholidichthys > Pholidichthys leucotaenia. The sequence goes on along the minus strand of CM035845.1, from coordinate 30,194,788 downwards.
CCCTCATCTGTGAGAGACTTTTTTCTTCATTTTTTTCCTTTGTTTTTCACTCCACTAATTAAAGGTTAGATTTAGGCATTACCTCCTGTGAGGTCAGGATTAGGGATTAAGGTGTGGGTTAGCTGGTAGATGGTGAAACACAATAAAAGCGACAGGAACACAAACTGGCAAACGTTAAGCTACTGTTGGACACCTTTCTTAAAGCTGCAAATGCCATGAATCCACTGCATGTGAAAAATCTTTTTTATGTGTCTGTGTACGATTTCTCTGAGTGACAAAACGTGCAATTTCACGTTGTTTTGGTGAGACTGGGCTGGCCATCCAGTCTTTCTCTTTGCCCGTCTGTCCCGTTTGAAAGAGCTGTAAAAATTCTGTCAGTTCTACACAGCTTTTATTTTCATTTACAGTTTCATGTTTAATTGTAAAATTATGGGATGAGCATACCGTTTATGCATTTTCTTGTGATGAACAGAGACTGTGGGGTCACCTGTTTAACACAAAGCAGATTCATGTGACACCAGAGTCGTGATAATACTCTGGTGGAAGACGGCGTATGTAAGCTAAACTCAGACCAAAGTTTAACAGGATATACACACATTAAATGAAGTCTTCAGTATGTTAATGGAAAAGGTGCCACAATTCCCAGATGTGATTACTGCATTGATTGTAAAGATATGAGTCAGTGATTGCGGGGGAAAATAGCAAACTGGGGTATTTCCACGCAGGCATAAAGAAATTTGTAATTTCTGCTAATCTGCCCATACAAGAGTTTATTCATGGCTGCTTGACTGGTGTGCTGAATGGCTGGATAGTAACTGCCCAGTCTTCTTTAGATTCTGGCACCCTGCCTCCCTTTCATCCTCTCATTATTTCTCTCTGAACCCCAAAGCACATGAAGGTTCTCTCTGTGCCCTGACCGCCCACCCCCCCATCTCACCACACCTCCACCTCAACCCCAGCACTATCGCTCCATCCATTCCTCCTTCCACCTCTCCATCGTGTTCATCTGTATGGAGAGTGTCTCATCCTGACCAGGCTAATTGCCTCTAATTAGAGTCATTCAGCAGGGGTTAATCAAGGATGACTGAAGCAGATTATGGCTGGTTGGGGGAGAAATCTGAGGAAACAGGGAGCCTGTGTGCAACGCTAGCAGGCACACATTTCTCCTCCCATAGTGGCCTGGGGTCTTGGCGTAGATAAATGTGCTAAAAACTACATCATGATGTGATGTTTTAAGACATCTATTACATTAAAAAAAGGAATTTCAAAGTCTTGGTCAAAATGATATGTGATTCTTCACTCTGTTCAACGAAAATTCAGGCAATATGTTCAAATAAAATGAAGCAGTACACTTCATCACCTTCAAAGTTGGACTGAATATGTGATTTGCATTTGGAACATGATATATGCTCTCCCACACTAAATGACACCTATTAAGATTTTTTTTTTTTTCATGGTGTCAGATTTCTAACCTCATACAGTTATTCAACTGAAGTAGGCTGTTTTGCTCAAATTTACAGATTCATTTTACAGGGATCACTGGCTTAAAAAGTTCTGTTCTCTGAAAATTATACAAAATATAGGGGAAAATTATCTTTTTAAAATGCATGTTAGATATTGCCCTAAGAATTGTTTCATCACTAGCTTAAAGATTCAGTTTGTGCAATTTGGTTATAATTTAGAAATACTGTACCTTTTCATATATGTATTATTTGATGATCTAAAGTTGGGTTACATAGAAATATAGTGAGGAAAATAAGAATTGAACAGGTCAACATTTTTCTCATTAAACATATTTCTGATGGAGCCACTGACCTGAGATTTTCACCAGATATCTGTAACAACCCAAAAAATCCATACATGCAATGAAATCAAGGCAACTGTGTTCACAAAACAAGTTATATTTAATGGAGTGGAATGATGCAGGGAATAAGTATTGAACACGTGAAGAAAAATAGATACAAAAAGGCATAGAAAGCCAAGAAACCAGCTGAAATCCATAAGAATTTGGGAAGCCATCCCATCCCCCATCAGCGCAAATTAATTTCAGCTCGTTAAGTCCTGACTGATAGCCTTTAAAAAGGTCTGTGAATATCAGATTGTCACACCACAAAGAACTCATGATGGGTTGAAGCAAAGAGCTCTCTCTAGACTTTTACAACCTTATTATTGCAAAACATAATGATGGCATTGGTTACAGGTGCATTTCTAAACTGCTAAATGTTCCAGTGAGCACTGTTAGAGCCATCTTTGGAAATGGAAAGAACATAATTTTATCATAACCGTCATAACCGGTTCCTCACAAGATTTCTGACAGAGGAGTCAAAAGAATTATCAGAAGAGTTATCCAAGAGCCAAAGACCACTCGTGGAGAGCTCCACAAAGACCTGGAGTTAGCAGGTACTACTGTTTCAAAGAAAACAATAAGTAATGCACTCAACCAACATGGGATCTATGCCCATTCACCTCGCAAGACGCTTTGTCGTCGGCCTCCGTCGGTCTATGATGACCATGGAACAGAATCCTAAACGTCTACTCTGCTGGAACAGCACCGCCTGTGGCTGAACAGGCCGATGCGCGAATGGCAGTCCCTGTCACACAGGTCGCACTTGTGGGTGGTCTCCGTGCTGCTGGGTCTGTGGCGGTTCTTCCTGCGGGTCCTTTTTTCATCTGCAGCAGCAGTCAGTCTCTCTTCACCCGCCTTGAGCTGTCTGGTCAGGGTGCCTCTCCATTTGGAGCGGTCCATTGCAAGGTCCTCCCAGCGCTCTGTGTTGATCTCCAGGGCCTTCATGTCTCTCTTGCAGATGTCTCTAAAACGCAGCTGTGGGCGGCCAACGTCTCTCTTGCCAGTTGCCAGTTCTCCATAGAGGACGTCTTTGGGGATTCTGCCATCCTCCATACGGTGAACGTGGCCTAGCCAGCGGAGCCTGCGCTGTCTGAGTAGAGTGAACATGGAGGGAAGGCCGGCGCGGGACAGAACTTCTGTGTTGGGCACTTTGTCCTGCCAGGATATGTCCAGGATGTGGCGAATGCAGCGCAAGTGGAAGGAGTTCAGTCTCTTTTCCTGCCGGGCGTATGTTGTCCACGTCTCACTCCCATAGAGCAGTGTGCTGATGACGCAGGCGTTGTACACTGCCATCTTCGTCTTGACAGAGAGTTTGGGATTCTCCCACACTCGTGTGGTGAGGCGAGCGAGTGTGAAGGCTGATTTTCCAATCCTCTTGTTGATCTCTGTATCAAGGGAGAGGTTGTTGCTGATCGTGGACCCCAGGTACGTGAACTGATTCACGACCTCCAGCTCGTAGTCGTCAATGGTGATGGTTGGTGGTGCTTCCGTGCCTTGCGCCAAGACGTTAGTCTTCTTCAGGCTGATGGTAGGCCCGAAGTCCTTGCATGCCTGGGAGAAGCGGTCCATAAGGGTCTGAAGCTCCTGCTGTGTGTGGGTTGCGACTGCAGCGTCGTCTGCGAACAGCATGTCTCTAATTAGAGCCTTGCGTACTTTGGTTCTGGCTTTCAGGCGGGCGAGGTTGAAAAGCCTGCCGTCAGATCTTGTGTGCAGGTAGATTCCCTCTGTTGCTGTGCTGAAGGCATGCCTCAGGAGCATAGCAAAGAAAATCCCAAAGAGGGTTGGCGCAAGTACACAGCCCTGTTTCACTCCGCTGCGTATGTTGAAAGGCTCTGAGACGTTGCCATCGTGCTGCACTATCCCCTGCATGTTGGTGTGAAACGATTCAATGAGGCTTTGCAACTTTGGTGGGCATCCTATCTTTGGCAGGATCTTGAAAAGGCCATCTCTGCTGACCAGATCGAACGCTTTGGTGAGGTCGATGAAGGTGACATACAGGGGCATGTTCTGTTCTCTGCATTTCTCCTGGAATTGGCGGATGGAGAATATCATGTCTACCGTCGATCGCTCAGCGCGGAAGCCACACTGAGACTCGGGGTAGACACATTCGGCAAGCTTCTGTAGACGAACGAGAACAACTCGTGCGTAGACTTTGCCAACAACGCTGAGGAGGGAGATGCCCCTGTAGTTGTTGCAGTCGCTTCTCTCCCCTTTGTTTTTGTAGAGGGTGATGATCTTGGCGTCCCTCATGTCCTGTGGTACGGCACCTTCCTTCCAACACTGGCAGAGGACGTCATGCAATGGCAGCAGTAGGGCGGTCTTGCAGTGCTTGATCAGGTCGGGGGGTATGCCGTCGTTGCCGGGTGCCTTGCCAGCGGCCAAGCTATCAACGGCCTTGCTGAGTTCGTCGATGGTTGGCTCGGCATCAAGTTCGTCCATGGATGGCAGGCAGTCGATGGCATCAAGGGCTGACGGTGTCACGGTGTTCTGTCTAGAGTAGAGGTCGGAGTAGTGTTCCACCCATCTCTCCATCTGCTTGTTCTTTTCTGTGATCATCTCCCCCGTGGAGGATTTGAGGGGGGCCCTCTTGCTCTGAGCCGGACCAAGTGCTTTCTTGATGCCATCGTACATACCACGGATGTTCCCTGTTATGGCAGCGGTTTGAATGTCTTGGCTGAGCTGAGTCCAGTACTCGTTGGCACAGTGCCGAGCAGTCTGCTGAACTTTGCTTCTCGCAGCCCTGAGAATCTGGAGATTCTTCTCGTTTGGGTAGTTCTTGTACTCAGCAAGTGCTGAGTGCTTGGCTTCAATGACGGGGGTCATCTCGGTCAACTTGGCATCAAACCAGTCCTGTGACTTTGAGGTCTTCCTCCCAAAGGTAGCCAAGGCTGTGCGGTGGATGGTGTTTCGCAGCTCTTCCCACTTCTGCTTTGCAGATTCTCCTTCTTGTGGTACACCAAGTTCCTTCTCAAAGGTGGAGGCAAACTGCTCACCAAGTTCTGGTTGAGCCATCTTGCTGGTGTCAATCCATGCCTTTCCAGGTTGTCTAGCACGATGGAATTTCTTCAGCTGCAGCTTGACCTTGCAACACACCAATGAATGGTCTGTGTCGCAATCTGCACTCTGGAACGAACGGGTGATTAGCACGTTCTTCAGTGAGGTGCGCCTGGTCAGGATCAAGTCCAGCTGGTGCCAGTGCTTTGAGCGTGGATGTTGCCAGGAAACCTTGTGTTGGGGCTTGGTCTTGAAGAACGAGTTTGTGATGTACAGATCGTGATATGTGCAGAACTCGAGCAGCCGCTGTCCATTGTCATTCATTCTGCCTACGCCAAAAGGTCCAAGACAGGAAGGCCAGGAGTCGTGGTCAGTACCCACTCTGGCATTGAAGTCTCCAAGGAGAATGAGTTGTTCAGAGTTGGGGACGATCCTGACAGTTGTTGCGAGATTCTCGTAGAACTCGTCTTTTGCCTCTGGTGTGGCTGTCAGTGTTGGGGCATACACACTGACGAGGGTGACTGGGCCTTGAGTGGTGTTCAGGCGGAGGGTGAGGAGTCATGCAGAGCCAGTGCTGCTCGGTTCCACCATCTTCAGCAAGGTGTTCTTCACTGCAAAGCCCACTCCGTGTTCCCTGTGTTCGTCACTGCCCTTTCCCTGCCAGTAGAACGTGTAGTCCTTCTCTCTCAGTGTGCCTGCGTCAGCCAACCGTGTTTCCTGGAGAGTGGCGATATCCACTCCCAGTCTCTTCAGCTCATTATTGATGATGGCAGTCTTCCTGGTGTCGTTGATGTCCTTGAGGTTAGTAGCGAGTCCTGTCATCATAGTGCAGACGTTCCAAGTTCCCAGTTTTAGAGTTGGTCTCTTTTGTTTTATTGTCTTGCCTGGTGCGAAAGTTCTCAGCCTGCTGTTCGGACTTCTCCTCATCCCCATGCACCCAATGAGGAAAGCAAGCTGTGGCGGGACATCACCTTATTGGCTGGGGGCTGCCCAGCTTGAGGCGGGCGGTAGCTGTCCAGTGAGATCCGATGATCCCTCCCACCGTCGGGAATAACCCCTGGCGCCGAGCTCTACGCCAATTGAGCGGTGGCTTATAACTGGTAACTGTCATTCCCCGTGTTTTGTCTACGCCAAAGGCGAAGCTGGAGTGTCCTCTCCAGTGATCCGGTGTTCTACCTTCCAGCATTGGGCGTTGGTAGGATTCAAGCCTGGGCAGGAAGATATGGAGGACAAGATGTTGCCCATGCAGCATGTCCCCCCTCTCCACGTCACTGATGAATCCAAAGGAACAGCAGGGCTGCTACAGTTTGGCACCAGCGCCGTTGCAGGAGCTGCCAGAACGATGTTGAGCACAACATAGAACTGCCTTAGGGGCTCCGACTCCGGATTTTTCCTCAGGGTTGACTCCCGAAGCCTTTCCCGTGACCGGGTATGCCGCAAGGCAGCGGAGGTTTGAAATCAGGGTTTACCTTCCCCTAGATGGGCTACCTTCCCAGGTTGACGAGCCACCATCTACCCGAAGCATCTGGTTTTAAGGCGCTAGAGATCCGCCCTCGCCCCTTCTCCTATTAGTAAAAGCAGTTCCGCCGGGCTTAGAGACTAAACCACACGGGCAGGCTAGGAGTTGGACTTAGTTGTCAGAGGCTTTTCGAGACGCACGCCATAAGGAGCATTTTATGAGCACTGGGAGCTTAACCCCAGTGCCGCTCCTGGCTATGACAACCTTGGAACCGCAAGACTCCATTGCTGAAGAAAAAGCATGTTGAAGCTCTTTTAAAGATTGCTGCACAACATTTGGGCAAGCCAGTAAAATATTGGGAGAATATAGTTTGGTCAGAGGAGACAAAAATTGAAATTTTTGGATGCCACAAGACACAGCACATTTGGAGGAGAAACAGTACTGCACACCCCATCATGGTGTGGGGGTATTTTCAGCACATGGTACAGGCAGACTTCATATAATTGAAGATGAATGGACAAATGTACAGAGACATCCTTGATAAGAACCTGTTGCCATCTGCCAAGATGCTGAGGATGAAATTAGGGTTGACATTTCATCAAGACGATAATCCCAAAAACACAGCCAAGGAAACTCTCAACTGGCTCCAAAGAAGGAAAATAAAGCTGCTAGAATGGCCCAGTCAGCCATCTGACCTGAATCAATTGAAAATCTATGGAACAAAATGAAGATCAGGGTGCCTGTGCACAATGCCTGTGCCTAGTTTCTCCATACATGAGGTATCTGGTAGCTGTTATTACCAACAAAGTCTTTTCTACTAAATATTAACTTAATTTTACCAAGTGTGTTCAATACTTATTCCCTGTGTCATCCCACTTTATTAAATGTAACTTGTTTTGTGAACACAGTTGCCTTGATTTCTTTGTATGTATGGATTACTTGGGTTGTTACTGATATCTGGTGAAAATCTCACCTCAATGGCTCAAGTAGAAATATGTTTAATTAGAAAAATTTTGACGTGTTTAATACTTCTTTTCCCCACTGTACTTCTGTATGCCTTGTTTACATGGTGTAGTAAATCATCCATGTGATAAACCAGCAGACACTACATCTAAATAGAATCTATAAGTAGAACAAAAAAGTAAAAATGAGAATATGTCTTGAAAATCCTTCATAAGAAACACATGAAGCATTTGCAAAAAAAACCCCAAAAAACCCCAATGTATTCTCTTTCAAATATCAGTGTAGATGGCCATGACCAGCAATATATCATGCACCCAAAGTGAAAATGCCTTGAGTACACAATCCCTCTCAGAAAACAATGATGCCACTTGTAAGCATATGAATCAAACACATAATGTCTTATTACCTTCACCAAGGAGGTAATACTTTACATCCTATTAGAAAATCTTAAAGCGTGCATTTGTGCTACACTTGCCTTGTGCTGGTGCTTTCATTAGTTTTTATCAGTGCATTGTCTGTTTTTCCACAGTGCACCCTTGCCAACTACAAAACTCAATTTCAAAGAAGTTGAGACATTGTGTAAAGCATAAATAAAAACAGAATACAATGATTTGCAAATCCTGTTCAACCTAGACTTGGCAGCATGGTGGTACAGTGATGAGCACTCTTTCCTAACAGAAGGTTTCAGGTTTGAATCGCCCTTCTAGCAGGATTGGGAACCTTTCTGTATGTAGTTTGTATGTTCTTCCTGTGCTTTTTTGGAACATTCCACAGGTCAACAGGCTAATTGGAAACAGGTGAGCATCATGATTGGGTATAAAAAGAACATCCCTGAAAGGCTCAGTCATTCACAAGCAAGGATGGGGTGAGGTTCACCACTTTGTGAACAACTGCATGGGCAAATAGTCCAGCAGTTTAAGAACAATCCTTCTCAATGTATAATTGCAAGGAATTTAGTTATTTCATCATCTACAGTCCATAATATCATCAAAAGATTCAGAGAATCTGATGAAATTTCTGCATGTAAGTGGCAAGGTCGAAAACCAACATTGAATGCTTCACTACATTAAAAGGATATTATCACTTGGGCTCAGAAACAGTTTGGAAAACCATTGTCAGTTAACAGAGCTCGTTGCTACATCTACAAGTGCAAGTTAAAACTACTAAAGCAAAGCAAAGCAAAAATGATATATCAACAACCCAGCCACAGGATGTACACGTAGTGCCAGTCCCAAGCCTGGGAAAATGGGGAGGGTTGTGTCAGGAAGGGCATCTAGCATAAAACCTTTGCCAAAGCAAACAATGTAGATCATGATGAATGAGATTTCCATACCGGATCGGTCGAGGCCCGAGTTAACAACCACCACCAGTGTTCTTAACCAAAAGGGTGACAGTGGATATTAGGATAGTTTTGGTTGAAGATTGAGGAGGGGTAGAGCGGAAACACATGTTTGGAGGCAGAGAGAGAAAAGGGAAAGTAGAGGTGTGGAGGTAAGAGTAGAGACTTTAAATGTATGGACTATGACTGGCAGAGGGAGAGAGCTGACTGATATGATGGAGAGAAGAAAGGTAGATACAGTGGAGTGAAAAAGTGTTTGCCCCCTTCCTGATTTCTCTTTTTTTATTGTATGTTTGTCATGGTTAAATGTTTCAGATCATCAAACAAATTTTAATATGAGACAAAGATAACATAAGTAAATGTAAAATGCAGATTTTAAATGAAGGTGTTTATTATTAAGGGTAAAAAAAAAATCCAAACCTACACCTGTGGGAAAAAGTGCCCCCCCCCCATTAAAACATAAATTAACTGTAGTTTATCACATCTTTGGAAGCTGAGTTCAATTTCTCTAGCCACATCCAAGACTGATTATTGCCACACCCATACTCAATCAAGAAATCACTTAAATAGGACCTGCCTGACAAAGTGAAGTAGATCAAAAGATCCTCAAAAGCTATACATCATGCTGCGATCCAAAGAAATTCAGGAACACATGAGAAACAAAGTAATTGAAATCTATCAGACTGGAAAAGGTTATAAAGCCATTTCTAAAGCTTTGGGACACAGTGAGAGCCATTATCCACAAATAGTGAAAACATGGAACAGTGGTGAACCTTCCCAGGAGTGGCTGGCCGACCAAAATTACCACAAGAGCACAGCAACGACTCATCCAAGAGGTCGCAAAAGACCCCACAACAACATCCAAAGAATTGCAGGCATCACTTGCCTCAGTTAAGGTCAGTGTTCATGACTCCACCATAAGAAAAAGACTGGGCAAAAATGGCCTGCATGGCAGAGTTCCAAGATGAAAACCACTGCTGAGCAAAAAGAAAATAAGGCACATCTCAGTTTTGCCAGAAAACATCTTGATGATCCCCAAAACTTTTGGGAAAATACTCTGTGGACTGACGAGACAAAAGTTGAAGTTTTTGGAAGGTATGTGTCCCATTACATCTGGCATAAACGTAACAGAGCATTTCAGAAAGGGAACATCATATCAACAGCTGCACGGTGGCGCAGTGGTTTAACACTGTGGCAGCACAGTTTTACCCTCGGCCGGGGGACCGCGGGGATCATGAGATCGTGGGTTTGATCCCAGCCCCCGACCAACAGTGAGCTGTGTGGAGTTTGCATGTTCTCCCCGTGTTGCGCGGGTTTACTCCGGGATTTCTCCGGTTTCCTCCCGCACACCAAAACATGTAGGTTTAGGGCGCTCGCGCACGCAGCGACCAGCAGCCGGTGGCTTGTCACCAGACTGCAAACCAAGTCTACCTACGGGTACAAATAAGTAACAAAAACCCCCCCCCCAAAAAAACAAAAAAAACCCAGTAAAATATGGTGATGGTAGTGTGATAGTCTGGGGCTGATTTGTTGCTTCAGGACCAGGAAGTCTTGTTGTGGTAAATGGAACCATGAATTCTGCTATCTACCAAAAGATCCTGAAGGAGAATGTCCGGCCAGCTGTTTGTGACCTCAAGCTGAAGCGCACTTGGGTTCTGCAGCAGGACAATGATCCAAAACACACCAGCAAGTCCACCTCTGAATGACTTAAGGAAAAACAAAATGAAGACTTTGCTGTGGCCTAGACAAAGTTCTGACCTGAATCCCATTGAGATGCTGTGGCATGACCTTAAAAAGGCAGTTCATACTCGAAAACCCTCCAATGTGGCTGAATTACAATTCTGGGGCCAAAATTCCTCCACAGTGCTGTAAAAGACTCATTGCCAGTTATCGCTAACGCTTGATTACAATCGTTGATGCTAAGGGTGGCTCAACCAGTTATTAGACTTAGGGGGCAATCACTTTTTCACACAGGGCCATGTAGGTTTGGATTTTTTTCCCCCGTAATAATAAACACCTTCATTTTAAAACGGCATCTTGTGTTTACTTGTGTTATCTTTGTCTAATATATAAATTTGTTTGGTGATCTGTGTCATGGCACATGGTGAGAAAGCCTACACACACACACACACACACACGATTAGTCATCTCCTATGTGCTTCAGCCGTGCAGTCACTGGACTCCACCCTATTTAGGGGGTGAGGTAACATCCCTTCTCTGTGGAATTGTCTCGACAACCCCAACCTGCATTGCCACGAGACATTCTGCTTGCCAAGCTACAGCTACAGCTCTTCATTGTGTGTGTGCTGCAGCTCACTCGCAACCCCACCCTAGTCCAGACTCCTCAGCCACCACAGAACCAAGTAAGCCTGCAGAGTTTACCTGTTCATTGTATGATCTCTAGCTTCCACTTCTATGTCTTTCCCAGCTCTCTTGTGTACTCTGCCTGTTTGCCTTTGGAAGACCAGCGTCTCAGGAGGATTTGACGCTTACTCCTCTCGGAGGTCCCTGCTCACCCTCACCTTTGAGCCTTCACCACCTGCCTGCAGTCTCAGCCTAATTTCCCAGAGCCTTTACCTGCAAGCAGAACTCGTAATTCCCATACTTCAGCCTTCTCAAACAGTATTACGTTGCCAGAGGTTGATTAAACATTAATATCCTATTTCTCCTCTCCCCTCTTTTGAGCTCCTGTCCCAGCAGTACAACAACAATTATTGTAAACAAATCACTACCTTGCACCTTATCTGTTTATCTGTTGTGGTTTCTGCTCCTTGGGTCCTGTCTTAGCTTGAAACAGGTCATTACAATTCCATCAGTCTCAGGACCCAGCAGACACCACAACAGGTTCCCCGTTAGAATGTCTCACTGTGGTCGAAAGTAAGATTGATCAGTTAGTGCACCAATCAGCCATAACCCAGAATCAGCTCAGCGAATTTATGAATCAACTCACTTCTTTCTTTTCGTCTGACCCGGCGGCCGTGAACTCCCCTCCATCGGCTTCCACAGTCTTGTCTGCCGAATCCGTACCGGCTGGTCGAGCCCTTTCCATTCCAACTCCCACCTGCTATAGAGGAAGGACGGGGGGTTGGAAAGAGTTCCTCTTACAGTGTCAATTAGTTTTTCAAAGAACCCAAGCAGATGTCCCAACTGACCAAAGCAAAGTAAGTTATTTAATCACACTTTTGGATGGTCTTGCCCTTGAGTGGGCGTAGGCATTTATTAGTGGTTCTGGTAGTTCTGCTGTTCCTTACCATGAATTTACCTATGCGTTCGAGAAGGTTTTTGGCCACACTAGGCGAGAGGGGGACACCTCTAATTGTCTGCTAAGTTCTAAACAGGGCACCCAAACAGTAGCCAATTATGCCGTTCGCTTCTGCATTCTCGCCGCTGAATCCGGTTGCAATGACGTGGCACTTAGGGGCGTTTTTCTGTGGGGGTTAAACCCTATGCTCAAGGATGAGTTGGCGCCCAGGGATGAACAATCCTCGCTCGACAATCTAATTTCCCTAGCTATGCGATTAGATAACCGTCTTGGTGACCGAGCCTCTGAGCGCTCTTGTTCTGTCGTTGCCCCTCTTCCTCGCGCTGTGCCCTCCGTTCCCCGCCTCCTAGCACTTCCTCCGAGTGTCACGAATGGCTCTTGCGAGCCATTAATAAGAGCCAAGGGCCAACCGGTGAGTTTGCATAGTTTATTAATAATAAGGGGAAAGGAACACAACAAAGGAAAAGAGCCTCGTGGGGCAAAACACAAATAATATAAGAGGTACACTTACACCGAGAGATGAGCGTGGATAATGTGTGAGGTCACAGCCCTGAGCAATCAGGGCCGCTCCCTTTTATAGTGGTTGACAGTGCCTCAGCTGATGAGAGGTAATTGGCCTCCAGCCGTCCTTTGGAGCTTGACAGCCGGAGGCCCGCTGAGACGCTGTCATAGTAAAAGCCGGGCTGAGGAGGTGTATGGCCTGAGTGCGGATGACATCGGCGCACAGACCATGACAGGACCTCCCCCTCAAGGCTGGGCTCAGAACGGCCAAAAACACCCAAGCTCCCCCCCTTCCTTAGGGTGGGCGGATGGGGCGCAGACCAGGAGAGCGTGAATCAGAAAAAGAGGAGAGAGAGAGAAAAAAAAAACCCACGACACTGACAGGGAACAAACGAAGCAATTACAGAGTACGGGAAGAAAAAAAAACACAATACTCCATAAAATGCCGACAATATACAGGCAGGGCCCAACAACAAAAAATGCAACCACAGGAGAACTAAAAAGGAAAACACAGAGGCTCCTAAGGCGTAATCTAGCAGATACAGAACATCCCTCAAACAGGAGAGGGGAGGGGAAAAAAAAGGACACGCTAACTGCGATAGGACTACAAGAAATCATAATATCATACCTGTACACTCACAAAATCACAAAGGAACCCAAGGCACAGGAATGACTGGAGAAATAATACAGTTCGGGGGGTCTCCCCGCACCCAGCGTCCAAACTGCCAACAGGGGTGACGGGAAGAATTCAGGCGGCCTACCCGAATCCCAGGCTAGAAAAAACAGTGCTTCAGGCGGCCGGACCAGGCCGCCGAATAGAGAGTCCAGTGGGTTGGGTGGCCGGACCAGAGAGCCAAATGGGCGCGGCAGTCCTGGCGGCCGACCCTCATCGCTCAACCACCAGGACCGCAGGGGAGAGAAAGGCAACGGCTTCCCTGTAGAGGGGAATAGTGAGGGCAAGCAGGGCCAAAAGTGAGATGTCCATACGGCACCTGGTGGAGAAGACTTGGGAGGGTGATGAGGGTGAAGATGAGGACAATGGTGGAGATGGGGGAGAAGACGAGCCGATCCAGTATCCAGTGGCAGGGGATCTGCAGCTCCCTCACTGAACTTGGATTCCGCTGGTGCTGCCCCCTCGTCGGACCCCGATTGGGTCACGGTTGCACCCGCGACAGACCCCGATTGGGTCACGGTTGCACCTGCGACGGACCCCAACTGGGTCGGCGCCGCACCAGAACCGACCTCCAACCCGGAACCCGGAACCTCTGGCACAGCGGGCAAAGGCAGCTCCTTGCTGGCGACCCTGGGAAAAGGCTCGGGAGAGAGAAAAGAACCGGGATCAGGATCACCGGCAGCGCCAGAACCCGGCGAGACAAGCTCGGATGCAGCGGGCGGCTGCACCCGGCTCGTCTCCCCAAGAGACAGGCAAAAATGTTCTAGAAAGGAAAGGAGAAAGACAATACAGAGCACTTGCCTGATCTCAGGTTCTGACGCCGTCCAAGACTTCGAAGATCCGGGCTCAGATGGCAGGAGGTCGTCGTCAGGCTCCCACTCAGCTACGTCGGGCTCCGCAGCTGGCATGATGGTCTCCGCAGCCTCTGGATCCTCCGGCACCGATGCCCACGCCGACGGCCCGCACGGCGTGGTGGCAGGGGACCCTCGACCCGCTGGACCAGACCGCTCGTCCGTGGAGACCCGGGGACGCTTCCTCGTCGGCGCAGGTTCCACGCTGCAGTCCGCTCTCCTCCTCCACCCACTACGTGGCTGCGGGACCGGAACCAGGCTCTCCAGAACCGCAGGCCCCCTCCTTATCCGGCGACATTGGCCTGGCATTGAGGACCGCTCATCAGAGGGAGACACAGAGGATGCGGGATTAATCACTAAAGCCACAGCAGGTGGTGAGAGCTCGGGGGGCTGCCAACCCCGAACTCCACCCCCAGGAGTCTGACAAGGCAAATCACAATAATGAGAATATGGATGACTTTGGACTTGCCTGTCTCCTGGAGGCTGGATGGTGCCTGCTGCGGCGGACATTGCTCCTCCCTTCCCCCGCCGGACAGTGACAGAGGGCCCCCTGGGAGGACGATGGGGACCCGCTCAAGAAGGTTCCGGGACGGGACTCGCCGGAACAGGACTCCAGAGACACACAGCAGCCGGGATAGGCGACAAGGAGGAGGGGGCGACAGCTGAGATGAGCCGGGCACGGAGTGCTGACGGGACAGCAGGAGAAGATGGCCCGGAGGGAGAGGCTGTGGGGATTCCCCTCTGACGAGGCATGGGGGTGGCAGCTGTGTGGGGGATTGAGCCCTTGCAGCGATCCGGACGGGATTCACGCTGAGGAGGGTTGTGGAGGTGATGACGGTTTCTAGCAGAGGGCGAGGTGAAGGTGAGGTCCGGGAATCACCGCTCCTGTGCGGAGACAGAGGCAAGGAGGTCAGCGAACTCAGGAAAGTCACTTAGCCCAGGATTCCTCTCCACCAGTCTGACTGCCGCCGCCACATGCTTCATAATTACCGAAGGATGATCAGCGGAGCGAGCAGCAGCCACTCGGTCCCAGATGCTCATTGCTGTCAGCTGCAGCTCCTCTGGGGGAATTCCGACTAACGTCATGCTTGACGGGGAAAGACATCTGGATGGTGCGAACTCCCTGGCCGGAACGGAGGCAGGAGCGGGATCCCGAAGCGAGGGGCGACGATTCCTCCTCTTCGGCTTCCTGCTGGGATTTCCCTCCAGCCCACGGAGTATCTTGCGCTGTGCGGCAATGTCATCTCTCCTCACGCTTACCTCAGGGTGGTTGGCGAAGTGGGGGAGATGATTGAGAATATCCTCAGCTTGGTCCAGGTACCGGTGCACGTCGCTGCTGAAGTCGAGGAGGGAGGCAGTGATGAGAATCTCGTCGACGCACTCGAGGGCCTCCGCCAGATCGTTGCTCTGACTCTGAGCGCGGGCCCTCCGGGACGGCATGCTTCCAGCATGGTACCCGGTCAGGTAGGAACAACAGTCCAATTTATGCAAACTCACGGTAGCCGGCAGCTCACTGGCTGTGACCTACTGTCATGAATGGCTCTTGCGAGCCATTAATAAGAGCCAAGGGCCAGCCGGTGAGTTTGCATAGTTTATTACTAATAAGGGGAAAGGAACACAATAAAGGAAAAGAGCCTCGCGGGGCAAAACACAAATAATATAAGAGGTACACTTACGAATAATGATGAGGGAAGAGAGGAGGGCTGGAGCCGGATGTAGGGACTCCAGCCTAATCCACACCGAGAGATGAGCATGGATAATGTGTGAGGCCACAGCCCTGAGCAATCAGGGCCGCTCCCTTTTATAGTGGTTGACAGCGCCTCAGCTGATGAGAGGTAATTGGCCTCCAGCCGTCCCTTGGAGCTTGACAGCCGGAGGCCCGCTGAGATGCTGTCATAATAAAAGCCGGGCTGAGGAGGTGTATGGCCTGAGTGCGGATGACATCGGCGCACAGACCATGACACCGAGTTTGGCACTGGAAGTTGCCAAACCTATGCAGCTCGGTCGAACTCGTTCACTCGCCAAACGTCAGCGCAGGAGAGATGCAGGATTGTGCTTTTATTGTGATACTTCTGGGCACTTTGTTGCTGACTGTCCTGAATGACCAAAAGACTCTGTCCATCAGTAGCAATAGGGGGACTGACGGGTGAGGAGTTAACACCCAAAGCCCCTCAAAAGCTTTCCTTACCCATTTTTATCTAGTTTAATTCGGTTGAACATTCCACTTCTACCCTAATTAATTCAGGGGCTGAACAACATTTTCTTTCTGACAAGTTGGTGTCCCATTTGCAGATTGCCACTGTTGCAATGTTCTTGCGTACCCCTGTAGTCTCACTCTCTGCTTCTAGGTTAACCACCATCACTAGGATGACTGCTCCCATTTCTATTACAGTTTCTGGCAACCATCAAGAACACCTCCAGTTCTTAGTTTTTCCCTCTCCCTCTTCTGAAGTAATCCTACGGTTCCCCTGGCTGAGACTGCTTAACCCCTCCATTGATTGGGCTTTGGGTAAAATTAAGTCCTGAAGAAATTTTTGCTGATCCTATTGCCTTCTCTCCATCCCCTGGTCACCTGTTTCGCCCTGAAGCCCTAGCCCAGAGATGCCCCCTGATCTGACCTTAGTGCCTGAGGAGTTCCATGACCTTGCCCCTGTTTTCAGTAAGACTAAAGCCCTGTCTCTACCTCCACACAGGCAGTATGACTGCATCATCAATCTCCATCAGGGGGCACGACTGCATACCAGCAAGCTGTACAGCTTATCTGGTCCTGAGAGGGAGGTGATGGTGACGTATATTAAGGAGTCACTTCAGGCTGGAATCATCAGACCCTCATCCTCCCCAGTCGGGGGAGGCTTCTTCTTCATGGGTAACAAGGACGGTACTCTTAGGCTTTGCACTGACTATCGTGAATTGAACGCCATCACCATTAAGGACAAGTATCCATTACCTCTGATGAACTCAGCCTATGGGCTCCTTCAAGGGGCAACAGTGTTCACCAAGTTAGACCTGAGAAATGTCTACCACCTGATCCGTATAAGGGAGGGAGACGAGTGGGTTTCGCACACGTATGGGTCATCTTGAATACCTAGTCATACCTTTTGGTCTAACCATTGCCCCAGCAGTATTCCAAAGGTTAATGAATGACATTTTGAGGGATTTCCTGAACTTATTCATCATTGTTTACCTAGATGACATCCTGGTTTTCTCCTGCTCCATAGAGGAACACAGGGTCCACGTTAGACGGTGCTGCAGCGGCTTTTGGAGAACCAACTGTATGTAAAGGCTGAGAAATGTGAGTTTTTCACCACGACTACATCCTTTCTCAGGTTCATCATTCCTGAAGGACAATTAAAACCTGACCCTGCCAAGATCAAGGAAGTAATGGACTGGCCTACTCCCACCACTCGTAAGCAGCTGCAGCGCTTAGGTTTTGCTAATTTCTACAGGTTTATTTAGAACTACAGCCATGTGGCAGCCCCACTAAACCAACTCACTTCACCCCGGCTCCCTTTCAGGTGGTCGGGGTCAGATGAGACAGTGTTCACTGGACTAAGAACCTTGTTTTCTCAGGCCCCCATTCTCACCCAAGTGGACCCAACTCTTCAGTTCATTGTGGAAGTAGATGCATCAGATTGCAGCGTGGGAGCCGTCCTATCCCAGTGCTCCTCCTTTGACAGCAAGTTGCATCCTTGCGCCTTCGTCTCCTGTTCCCTAAGCCTGGCTGAGCAGAACTACGACGTGGGGGATTGGGACCTCCTGACGGTCAAGCTGGTTTTGGAGGAGTAGCTGGAGGATACTATGCAACCATTCTTGGTATGGATTGACCATCACAACCTTGAATACCTCAAGTCAGTCAAATGGAGATGGAGATGCCATAGATGGTGTGAGAGAAGGCAGAAACGAGGTAAGCATGGAGGTACTGGAACAAAGGTAGCTGCTAGCCCATACAGACTCCCAATTCCAACCCTCATTCTGGCCAACATATGCTCACTAGACAAGAAAATAGACCATCATATAGCTCCTGAGATCTATGCAACGTGATGGTGGAACTGCTGTGTTTTTATCTTTACAGAAACATGGCTAAAAAAACAATATCCCAGACTCTGCTATTAAGCTAGAAGGGCTAACATGCCTCCACGCTGATCGGGTGTTCACAGAAGGAGGAAAACCCGAGGAGGAGGCATGTGTGTTTACATCAATGACGCTTGGTGCCGAGATGCGACTGTTGTGCACAAACACTGTTCTCCTTTGGTAGAGTTTATGATCATCAAGTGCAGACCATTCTACTTACCAAGGGAAATTACATCTGTCCTGCTAGTTGCCATGTATGTCCCACCCACCGCCATTGGCGAGAGAAGAAAGGCACTAAATGAACTCTATCAGGCTGTAAGTGAGACACAAACAGCACACTCAGAGGGATTCCTCATCACAGCAGGAGACTTCAACCATGCAGATTTAAAGGCCCTCCTACCAAAACTACACAAACATATTGACTTTCCAACAAGAGAAGACAACTTGCTGGA
Organism: Pholidichthys leucotaenia; assembly: GCA_020510985.1. NCBI lineage: Eukaryota > Metazoa > Chordata > Actinopteri > Cichliformes > Pholidichthyidae > Pholidichthys > Pholidichthys leucotaenia. The sequence goes on along the minus strand of CM035845.1, from coordinate 30,176,377 downwards.
CTTGGTGTACACAACCCACAAGAGAGCATACAAGGCCTCCCCCCCTTCCCCACCTTAGTCTCTCTGATCACGTCACCATCCTGCTAAGGCCTGCATACAGTCCCTGAGTGAAAGCCATCAGACCAACTAAAAAACAGGTATGTGTGTAGCCAGAGGGGGCCTCTGATGCTCTGAAAGACTGTTTTAGCACTACAGACTGGGAGACTTTCAAGCATGCAGCCACTCACAATGACCACACAAACATAGAGGAGTAGACTGAGGTTGTTGTAGCCTACATAGCTAAAAGCATTGATGATGTCACTCACTGCAAAACCGTCACAGGACGTGCTAACCAGAAGCCATGGATGACAGCAAAGGTTCACAGGCTCCTGAGGGCTCAGGACACAGCCTTCAGGGCCAGTGACACCGCAGGACTAACAACAGCTAGGGCCAACCTGTCCTGTGGTATCAAGGAAGCAAAACAGCAGTTCAGCATGAAAATATCCAGACACTTCAGCGACACCAGAGATGCACAGTCTCCCTGATGTGGCATACAGACCCTCACCAACTACAAACCTCCACCTCAGACCCGTGTGAGTGACATCACACTGCTTAACAACTTAAATGACTTCTTTGGCTGCTTTGAAACACAAAATAGCACATCAGCAGAGAAGACCACTCCTTCTCCAGACGAGTAGGCTATAAGTCTGGATCCGGCTAGCATGAAGAAGACCCTCTCCAGGATCAACCCATGTAAGGCAACTGGACCAGACAACATACCAGGTTGTGTTCTGAAGGACTGTTCGGAGAAGCTCATGGATGACCTGGCTGACATCTTCAACATCTCCCTGAGTCACGCTGTTGTCCCCACGTGTTTCAAAACTGCTACCATAATACCAGTCCCAAACAAGCCTGTCCCATCCAGCTACAATGACTACCGGCCAGTAGCACTGACCTCCATCATAATGAAGCGCTTCGAGTGGCTGGTCATGCAGAACATGAAGTCCACCCTGCCTCCCTACCACGACCCATCTCAGTTTGCATACAGGTCAAACAGATCCACAGAAGATGCCATCTCAGCTGCTCTCCATCCAGCCCTCACCCACCTGGACTCAAAGAACTCCTATGTGCAAATGCTATTCTTGGGCTTCAGTTCAGCATTCAACACAATCACCCTCCACCACCTAATATAAAAACTCAGACACTTAGGACTCAAAACCTCTCTCTGTAACTGGGTGCTGGACTTTCTCACAGGAAGGCCACAGAATGTGTGGGTCGGCAGCAACACCTTCAAGACCACCACACTGAGCACAGGGGCCCACAAGGGTGTGTGCTCAGCCCGCTGCTCTTCACCCTGTTGACCCATGACTATGTACCAGCCTACAGCACATCATCAAGTTTACACACGACATGACGTGGTGGGCCTCATCACAAACAATGAAGAGGACAACTACAGAAATGATGTGATCCAACTGGTTCAGTGGTGTAAGGACAATAATCAATTCCTGAACGTGGGAAGAACCAAGGAGATTTTGATTGACTTCAAGTTCCTGGGGATGCACTTCTCCGAGGACCTCTCCTGGTCTAACAACACCACATCATTGGCCTAGAAGGTTCAAACTTGCCTCTATTTCCTCTGTAAACTGAGGAGAGCACGAGTCCCACCCCCATCATGTGCTCATTCTACTGGGGCACCATTGAGGAGCATCCTCACTGACTGCATCACTGTGTGGTATGGAAGCTGCACTGCCTCCTGCCGGAAGACTCTACAATGCACAGTGAAAGCAGCCAGCAACATCATCAGTGCCCCCCTGCCCTCTCTCTGGGACATCTACCACACCTACCTCGCCCACAGAGCCATCAACTTCGCAGGCGACACCTCCCACCCCTCACACTCCCTCTTCAGCCCCCTGCCCTCAGGGAGAAGGTATTGGAGCCTACAAGCCCACTCCACAAGACTGCTAAACAACTTTGCTCACCAAGCCATCAGGACCCTGAACTCTGCGCACCCCCCACACCCACCCCTTGCCCCTGGACTGTAACACACTCACTCATACAATAACTCTACCTCAGCTGTTTGAAAGGAAAGACTTGGCACACTAACAGTACCACATCTGCTGCTGTATGTTTTGCACCTTTTTGCAACCATTCGCACAAATGCCATACCTGCTGCTGTCTGTCTGTTATTGCAATACTGATCATGCGCTGACCAATCTGTCACTGTGTGCACCCCTGTTACCGCATTGAACTTGCAATTTACTGGTATTACGGTTTACTGTACATAGGATTGCTGTGTTTTTGTCATTATTTGCGCTATGGGTAGCATTACTGTACATAGATTGTTATTGTTGTTTTCCATCCTTATTCCTTCTTGTCTTATATATTGCGCACACCACTAAGAGAGAAAGAAACAGCATTTCGATTCTACTGTATGTCCGGTACATATGGAAGTATTAACAATCAAAAATCTTTGAATCTTTGACTTGGATACAGCCATAAATGTGCTCTGCTCCATAGACAATCGACCGTTGACTAGACTGTCTTAATACGGTCCTTCATGCTAGTTCATTTGACTGTCTGCTTGTCAGCAGGATTACATAAAGACTCCTGGACAAATTTTGATGAAATTTTCCCCAGAGGTGACCCTTGGGCTACAGATGAACCCATTAAGTTTTCCAGGTGATCCGGGCCAGGTTGCAGACAGATAATTTTTTCACACATAAGGAGTTGTTCAAAACTCCTTATAAGAACTCCTTATACAAAGATATAGAGTGATGATAATCAAGTCAGTGGCAGTAATGCACCTGTAAGCTGGTTGCCAACCGTCAATCAAATCTAAAAGAAGATGATTCTGGATCAGTGGTGGAGGTATGCACTCTCTGAGTGTCTTCTAGTTGATGTCTGTGGTCTTTCAAGTTATATAAGACTTTTGAATATTTCATAGCATCAGGCCTTTGATTTTTAACCTTGAATGAGTGTCTAAATAATTTGAAAAGGGGTCACTCATTCTTATATTTCCTCAACTTGGTTTGGAATAACTTTTAAGTCATATTTGTGTCCTTTTATTGTTGAAGCTTATGTTGGCAAAAACTCATAAGCCATCAATAAGTCAATGTGACGGTGACCGTGTTAACACTGAAAAAATGTTGTCATTGAAGCTTAATTCAATACCCCTCCATGTCGTCCTCTTTCTTTAGTTTACTCTAATATGTCTAATGCATTATCAAAGGTCTTTTTATTGCCTTTGCATTCCGTGCAAAGAGGCCTTTGGCAATTATTCAGGAGGGCTGTGCTGTCCTGAGACACCTCTGGGACTGAAAACATTAAGGCTGGGACACACACACAGACTCACACTGGCATACTGGACAGAGAGTAATAGCCCAGCGCCTGGTGGTAATGGCTTCTCCTTTTGCGTGTGCACGGTGGCATACATGTATTCATCTGAGCATGCTCCGTCCGAGTCTATTTGATGTGACTAGTCCATTAGATTTTCAATGGGCTCCTACACCATAATCCTGAATACACAGAGTTTTTTTTTCCGTGGGTTTCTCATTGGACCTACCACACAGTACAGATTGCTCCTGTCACTGTTGAAGCAGACAAATTCCCCCTCATATCCTCTGCATATAGGATGGGATTGTCTCGTTATGGCCCTGTAACATTCCCCCATGGCAACATTAGCCGGCGGTTGTAAAAAGACTATTAGGATCCAAATTGTTCTGGGCCGAAGACAACGAGAGTAAGAGAAGTTAGCGAGGGGTGATGGTGAAGAGAAAAGAAGACATTAGAAAGAAATATAGGAAGCCAGCTCTGGATTAGGTGGAGTGATTTGAGAGGGCTTGTTGCCAGTTCAGAGACCTCTTGCGTAGCTCGGCACATGAACATGCACTGCACTCTCACATACTCTCTGCAGCAATGTAGCCATCCTAATCCACCACAGCCAATCAATAAGCACTTGACAGGTACTGAAATACAATATAGAGGGCCTGCACTAGCCTGCTGGTTCTTCTGCTCCATTTAAACTGCAGTTTGACAGCTGAGGAGGGAAGCGAGGCGGGGGTGGGGGCGGGGAAGGGGGGTGCATTTGGAGATGGCTCGAATGACCTGACACAGAGTTCCTAGGAAGGTTCTGAAAATTTGGCTACTTACACACAAAAATTGAGAGTTTATCCAATTAGTCATGACTCTTAATGAACACAAAACTAGACGTTAAGCATCCTAAAAAACATACTGCTCAAAAAAATAAAGGGAACACTTTGAAAACACATCAGATTTTAATGGGAAAAAATAAGCTGGATATCGAAATTGTGGCAGGCTAGTCCAGTTTACTCAGATTAAAGGAATACTTTTTAATCTGAGTAAACTGGACTAGCCTGCCACAATTTCAATATCCAGCTTATTTTTCCCATTAAAATCTGATGTGTTTTCAAAGTGTTCCCTTTATTTTTTTGAGCAGTATATATAGTACACCATTGGGCTGCTAGGCTAAGACTATTTTAACTCATTTTATCAAGGTTAAGTGGCTCCTTGCTGCTGACCAATCTCAGGTATGTGATTTTTTTGCAAAGAAATCTTTCAAACAAATATTAAAAGGAAATTTGCTGCAGTTTTTAATTGTCTTTTATGAGTTTTTGTTAAGCTCTGTACACCATGTGCATTGTGGCGTAACATTATGTAGCTCACATATTCCTTGGCAGAGACCCAAACATAAAAGGACTTTGAACTCGCGGTGTGTATTGGCATCACGCCTCAAATGGACAATGAGTCTGGACCACCTGCAAACTTGGGAAGAAGTGAGAAGATCTGGAGAGAGAACCGGAAAGGACTGTCTGACCTCCTGGGGTCAGACAGAGGAGTCAAGAGGACAATGGAGGGATTAAATGTAAATGTGATTCTGTGTTTGATGTGGAGGTATAAATGTATGTGGTTTACCGCAGCTCACTCTCTTATTCCCTGACTGAGATAAGGAGCTGTAGGACGTGAGATGGAATAAACCAATACTGAGAAATCATTCAGCCTCTTCATTTCATGATTTCTACAGCATTTTGAAGAAAAGTGAAGCGTGTGAGTGAATCATGTGATGTTTGTGACCTTGATCACTGCACAGTGATACAGGTTCAAATAGAGGGCATTTAGAGAGAGCATACCTCAGCCAAGACTCTGTTCAGCTGTCCCTCCCTCTCTCAGGCCACCCGTCCATTCCTCCTGCTCTCCCTCTTTCCGTCCGCCAGTCCATCATCCATCTGTCCCTCAATACCTGTGTCCACCTTGGCTCTTGGATCACCTACAAAATCTAATGGGTTCATCCATCGCCCAAGGGCAATCTCTGAAAATTTCCTCAAAATCTATCCAGTAGTTTTTGTGTAGTCCTGCTAAGAAACACACAGACAAAAAACCTGCCCCAATCACATTACCTCCTTGGCAGAGGAAAAGTTCACTGTTGTACTGGTCGTGTACCAAAGATAGCCTGACACAAAATTCTGACGTCAGAGATGTCACTGCTGTTACTATAGCTGGCAACCAACCACAAGAGACATGCATCATGAAATGATGTACTGATCTGCCACTAGCATCATATAAAAATAAATGAAAAATATAGCTGCAAGCTGTAATCATTGGGTTCCGAGTAGCAGAAGACTCAAAGATCTTGTATTCTTTACCAGTACAGCTGCAACTATGGGTGCAGCATAACCAGGTTTGGGACTCAGAGTAAGGGAGTAAAAACATCACAGTAAGCTGTGTATATATACGAGCCCAATGTTAGCAAAAAAAACCGTTCAATTGCACGTTTTGTCAGTGAGAGAAAACGTACAGATGCAGTGGGTACGTGGCATTTACAGCTTGAAGAGAGGACTGTAACTGCATTTTTGGTTCACTTTTTTTGCTTTCACTTTTTGACTTTCACTTTCAGAATTGACCAACTAACCAATACTTTAATTCCTAACCCTAACCTCACAGGAACCTTTCATTAGTGGAGTGAAAAAAGTAAGGGGAAAAAAAACAAGGAAAAAACCCCAAAAAGGTCAGTGAGAGACGACAGTGGGAGTAGATGTCGTGTGTTTTTGCTGAAAGGTGAGGACTGTATGCGCAGTGAGTAAACTTGTAAAAACGTACCGAGGCACATTTTTTTTTTTTGATTTAATGTGAAAATGTACGTTTTTAAAGGGGTGGGAAAACGTTTGTTAGATACGTTTTTTACTGAGACCAGGTTGATATATACACACAATTTCAGGCTCTTACGTCTTTCTTCAAATTCATTGTCCTGTAAAATCAAAATGGATTAACATTTGTTCATAATGATAAAAACTTTTCATTAGCAAAACTTGTAGATGATTCATTTCAATTCAATTCAACTATAGCGCCATTTCACAACAACAGTCATCTCATAGCACTTTCAGCTGTAGGGGAAACCCCCCACAGTTGCAGAAAACCCCAGCAAAAACCCAGCGATGTATGCCTAATTTCAAGCAGTTTGGGAGAATGACCTTTAATGAGTTAATTTTATTATCTTTTTCACATTTTGAAAATATGCTGCAGAAAATGTCATTTTTTTAGAACGTAAGACATGTGGAGCAAAGCTTTGGAAGATTTGAGTCTCTCCTGACCCAGCTGTTCTTGAGATAATTGTAAAAATGTAAAGCTAATCATTTTTATGGACACAGTATCTTGCTTTTGGGTCTCTGAGTAGTGAGGATTTCTCAAAATTCCATGTTTCTGTGTTTTTGGTGCACATAACACTTTTAATGAAGAAGAAGAAAACGATAATAATAATAATAATAATAATAATAATAATAATAATAATGGGTTTGCTGCAGATTTGTTGGTTAGAAAAGTAACAAACCAAAACTTATCTGATCAGTGAAAATGTCAAAAATGCTATGTCTGGGATTTCAATAAGTGTAGGTCAACTGTAGCAGCAGAATCATTATTTTGATGATGTGTCTTTGAGCTGTTAGCATGATCATGTCAAGGATCCAGTAGAAATCACAGAGGATTTAGAGCTTGGTGAGTAGTAAGCTACAGCTGATAATGTCACACACCACAACAGGCATATAGTGTAGTCCCCACTTGTTTTTGTCAAAGTTTTAAAGCCATGCTGTTTATCTTAAGGATTTACTTCTATAGCAGAACATATTAGCACGCTGATGTTCTATACTAGTATAATATCTCCTGACATCTGTAGCTACCCTAGTATTGCCATTTTATAATTTACACACACTGGAACTTGTAATGTCACAGACTGAAGGCTGGCAATGAACTTACATAACTGCTAAAAATCACACAGTGTGTAGCCAGGCCTATTTGCTGTTGAGACCATTTTGTTAGCTTATTCCAGCAAAGCCAAAAATGAGCTAATGTGATGACATTGCATCCATCATCTACCCATCCATATTTCATGCGAATTGCTTCTCCTCCCAGTAAATTGCCTTGATATTCACCAAACTCACTCACAAAGATCCTCAGGAAAGTCTGCTTCCACAATGTATTCAAAGTCAAGGTCGAAAATCAGGAGATCTGGGCCCTTTCATGAAAATTGCTACTCCTCCTAGGTAATTTCCCCAGTGGTCACCAAACTCGCTCACAAGGATATTCAGGTAGGTCTGCATCCAGGTTGAGGTCAAAGTCAAGATCACTGACAGGAGGAGGTCAGGAGGTCTGAGCATTTATGATTTCACAAAGAAACATTACTAATCCTAGGCCACTGACTTTGACCTTAAACACATCATAGATAGGTCTGTATCTAAGCTGTGTTTAAGGTCAAAGTCAACAGTAAGGAGATCCGAGACACTTGGGGTCATTTCGTCAGGCTGGAATGAGCTACTAAATTATTTGACTGCCTGGTTCATTCTCACCACATGAAGATGCAAGTTCTGCAGTAAACTTCCAGAGGGTTTTTTTAATTGAAAAATTAGCTGGCAACTCGGTAGAACAGTGGTTAGCACTGTAGTAGCACAGCAAAAAAGTCATGGGTTCGATCCTACCCTTGGCTATCATGGGTTTGATCCCACCCCTGACCATCCCTTCTGTGTAAAGTTTGCATGTTCTCCCTGTGTCTACGTGGGTTTTCTCCGAGTACTCCAGTTTCCTCCCACAGGCCAAAAACATGCAGGTTACGTTAAAGGGGTCATTGACTGAAAAATGGTGTGTTTGTAGGTTTACCAACTGGTTCACTCTGTCCAATCTCCGAGTGGTTTCATTGTGATTCTGCCCGCCCTGGTACACCGGTTGCTTTTATGGCCCGGGACCAGGGCTACTGGCTGCTGTTAAGCCAAGAACTCCCCAGATTGGTGGGGGAGTTCTCGGTATAGCACTGGTATGTGCGATCTGAGGAATCAGGACGAAGCCACTGAGAGATGGGCCGCAGTGATGCAAGCCACACCACCGAATCAGGTGATAACAGGGATAGCTATTAGGGTGACTAAGATCTGAAGAAAATAAAAATATAAGCCATGTTTACAGCTAGCGTCCCGGTATCAGTGCTAGCTCGTGGGTTAAAAGCTCATGGGCTTATAGGCTACCTTTGTGGAGGTAATAGATCAGGCGAGATGCAATGAGCTGGAAGCATACAAGGTTTTATTTTCTCCAACATATTGAAATGCGCTTTGTAGCTCGGTGAGCTACTGCGTTGCCCAGGCATGTGTCACAAGCTCTTTTATATACATTATACAGACAGAGAGAATGCATGGCACATCAGCATAGTGATTGCCATCTAATACACGTCAGTCAATACACATCATTAGCATGACATCAGTTAGCGCCAGGCCCGGACGTCCTCTCCGAGGACGCATACATAACAGTTCCGTCTGATTGCCCCCTGGGGCTCTCTGACTGTATGTAAATTGTCCTCCGTTTCCTCCAACCCTGTTGAGTGTGAGATAGTGTCCGTCCACAGTGTGCTGGGTTACCACACCTTTAGCCTTTAGCTGGCTGTGCTACAAGGCGATTGGCTGCGGAATCACAACGAAGCCTCCGGCTCCCTACAATCAAAATGGCCCTGGCTCTCATGCCCAGCAACCCCACCATCCTCCCTGGAGCCGCTCTCCTTTCATGTGCAGCGTAGTTGCTCCAGCTTGCAGCTGGCTGTGAGAGCAGAGTGGAGTCCCACAGAGCCACACTGCCCTTTGAGATCCCTTAGCTCAGTAGCTCACCTTGGGTTGCGGCAATCGTCTAGCACGTGGTGCTAGCGATTTGTTGTGGAATCACTGCAACATTAGTGGGAGATAGACCGGAGTGATGCGAGATAGGCTACACCATCAACTGTGGATCAGTAAACCAGAGTGCTGCTCAACCGAGCTGAAAGGCTAGAAGCTAGTCAGCTATAATGTCTAAGTGACATAAGAGGGAGGGCGGAGTTGAAACGGTGAAAGATGGTTCTTAAAGCTTTAAATCAGAGTGCTTAAAGAAAGCCAAAAAACTGATTTGCTTCAATAATTAAAAAACTTACAGAAAATGTGAGCAAAATATGTCACAAACATTTCATTAAGACGTGTGAGCTATTAAAATGTGGAAAAAGTGCAGTCAGTGACTCCTTTAACGGGCATCAACTGGGGATTCTAAATTGTCCATAGGTATGAATGTGAGAGTGAATGGTTGTCTGTCTCTTTGTCTTGGCCCTGCAATGGATTGGTGATATGTCCAGGGTGTGCCCTGCCTCTTGCACAAAGATGGTGGGATAGGCTCCAACACCCCCCCCCACCCCACCCACCCACTCACCCAAAAAAGATTAAGCAGTAGAAGATAAATGAATGAGAAATTAGCTCCCCTTAAAGGGCTCATTGACTGAAAAATTGTGTTTCTGTAGGTCTTAACCTTCTGAAATAGCCATTGGTCATGTGACTATCGAAAAAAGAACATTTACTTCTTTGAACTAGAAAAACACTCAGAGAGTGCATACCTCCATCAAGGTTCCTTCCATCCCTTATGGATCACCTCTAGAATTATTCGGTTTGTGTGTAGGCCTAGAGCCACTTCTGGTGAAAAACTGCATCAGAGTTTGTCCATTAGCTTTGGAGTATTGTTGCTAACACACTGTGAGAAGATAAGAGCCTTGGCTGAGGTATGCATTCTCAGATCATCACCAAAATGTAATGGGTTTGTCTGTAGCCCAAGAACCACCTCTGGTGAAAATTTCATCTAAATCTATCCAGTAGTTTTTGTGTAATCTTGCTGCACAAATACAAACAAAGCCCTTGGTGGTGGTATGCAATCTCAGATCATCACCAAAATGTAATCAACTGTTCCCCGTGCCATTACACACTTTTGCTGAACATTTCATCAAAATCCATTCATAATTTTTTGAGTAATGTTGCTAACAGACAAACCAAAAAACCAACAGACAAACCAACAAAACAACACCATGAAAAACATTATCACCTCCCTTGGCAGAGGTAAAAAAATACACAGCCTTTATCTCATTTTTCTTTTGGTTTCTCTCATAGATGCCATTTTGAGTCTTCCAGGGATTTTCTTGTATGTCAAGAAATGGGAATGTCACTAAAAGGTCATGTATATGGGAGCCAAAGGTGTTAGCTTTCAAGCAAATAGTGGTACTAGGAAGCTCGCACCAACCACGGTTTATATTGTTGTTTTCTTTAGATGTCAGTCACCCTAACAGACGTCCTGCCCCGGATTACACAGGGTTACAGAAATCATTTATTTTGTAAGTTGTCTGTGTTTTTTCAACTGATTTAAGACAATTTTGCACCACTGAATCCGAGAATGACAGCCGTTTCTCTCGATGAGGTGCTAAGTAAAAACCTGTACTTACTTAGTACTTACTTAGTACTGTGCATGTACTTACCTTTATATAAAGGTAAGTACATGTAAATTGAATGTTATGTCATCATTGTTCAAAATTCAGAAAATTTCAAGACATAAAAAAGAATCATCATATTTTTATAGTTTGCGTCACTCAAACAACAAACCCTGGATCAACCCTGAGATAAAAACACTTCTGAGAGAGAAGAAGAGGATCTTCAGGTCGGGGAACAGGGAGATGCTGAAGTCCGTACAGAGGGAGCTGAGGAGAAAGATCAGAGAAGGCAAGGACAGCTTCAGGAAGAAGATGGAGGACAAGCTGCAACAGAGTGACATCAGCGGGGTCTGGAGAAACCTCAAAACCATCTCGGGGCTCCAGAATACCTCCCCCCAGGCCACGGGGGGCAGGGAGTGGGCGAACAACCTGAATCTGTTTTTCAATAGATTTGACCAACCGCCCTCCCCCCTGTCTGCACAACAACCACTGCTGCCTCTAAGAAATCAAGTCCTGCTACCCACTCCCCACTCCACCGACACCCCCCCACTCCCAACACACAGCCCCCCATCCTGACCCTGACCAAGACCCAGGTGAGGACGGAGCTGAGGAAGATCAAGGCGAGGAAGGCGTCGGGACCGGACGGCATCAGCGCAAAGCTCCTCAAGTCCTGTGCAGACCAGCTGTGTGGGATTGTGACGTATATCTTCAACATGAGCCTGAAACTGGGGAGGGTACCACAGCTGTGGAAAACATCTTGTGTGGTACCTGTACCAAAAACTTCCCACCCCAAAGACCTGAACAGCTTCAGACCGGTGGCCTTGACGTCCCACTTGATGAAGACCCTGGAGAGACTGCTCCTTGCTCATCTCCGCCCCCTGGTGGAACCAGCGATGGATCCACTCCAGTTCGCCTACCAGCATGGCATTGGGGTGGAGGATGCGGTGATCTTCCTCCTTCACCGTTCTCTGTCCCACCTGGAGAAGCCCGGGAATATGGTGAGGATCATGTTCTTTGACTTCTCCAGTGCTTTCAACACCATCCAACCGATGATCCTGAAGGACAAGCTGCTGCGCGCAGGGGTGGACCAGCACCTGTCATCATGGATCCTGGACTACCTCACGAACCGGCCTCAGTTTGTGAGAACCCGGGACTGTGTTTCCGACACGATCATCAGTAGCACGGGGGCCCCCCAGGGAACGGTGCTGGCTCCCTTCCTGTTCACTCTTTATACTGCGGACTTCTCACACAACACAACACATTGCCATCTACAGAAGTTCTCTGATGACTCTGCGATCGTTGGTCTCATCTCCAGCGGAGATGAAGCTGAGTACAGAGGGCTTATCCAGGACTTTGTGGACTGGTGCCATCGGAACTGCCTCCAGATCAACGCGAGGAAAACTAAGGAGCTGGTGGTGGACTGCCGCAGGCATGGGCAGCCCCTCACAGCACCAGTAAATATACAGGGAACAGACATCGAGATGGTGACATCCTACAAGTACCTGGGTATTCATCTGAACAATAAACTAGACTGGTCACACAATACTGACGCACTCTACAAGAAGGGACAGCGCAGGCTGTTCCTGCTGAGGAGACTCAGGTCTTTTGGTGTACAAGGGGCGCTGCTGAAGTCATTCTATGACACGGTGGTGGCATCAGCCATCACTTTTGGAGTGGTCTGCTGGGGCAGTGGCATTACTGCAGCCGATAGGAAGAGACTGAACAAACTGATTAAGAAAGCTAGCTCTGTCCTGGGGCAACGCCTTGATCCGATGGAGGAGATAGGAGAGAGAAGGACGGTGGCTAAACTGTCATCTCTGCTGGAGTCCGAGTTCCACCCTATGCAGGACATACTGGATGCACTGAGGAGCTCATTTAGCAGCAGACTACATCATCCCAGGTGCACAACCGAGAGGTTTCGTAGGTCCTTCCTACCAACGGCTGTCAGACTGTACAACCTAAGCAGGGCTGCTCGCAGAGATAGCAAAAAGACGTAACAAACTAATAGTTTTTTTTTTTTTGAATGCAAAAGGTGCAATAGACTTACACAATGGTCCTCTCCGGCATACAACTAGGAACATACCGGTCGCTATGGAGGGTGAGAATATGTATGGGCACATAATCATACCATGTAGGATAACTAAATAGACGGTTATGCTGTTTCATCCCACCTAGCAACAATGCTCTGCACTGTGTGTGTTTATATATTTACATATTTATTCCATCTAGCTACAATGCTCTGCACTGGGTGTGTTTATATTTATATATCTATATATTTATTCCATCTAGCTACAATGCTCAGCACTGGGTGTGTTTATATTTATATATCTATATATTTATTCCATCTAGCTACAATGCTCCGCACTGTGTTTTTATATATCTACACATTATTCCATCTAGCTACATTGCTCCGCACTGTGTGTTTATATACTTGCATATTTATTCCACCTAGCTGCAATGCTCCGTACTGTGGGTGTTTATATATTTACATATTTATTCCATCTAGCTACAATGCTCTGCACTGTGTGTCTGTGTGTGTATATATATATTTTATAGTAATATGTACATATGTATATTAGCTGCTCTTGCTTGCTTGTTTTTTTTTTCTTGCCTTCTGATTGTTGCTCTGAGTGTTGCTATCCCTGTGCTGTTGCAATCCTGGAATTTCCCCGTTGTGGGACTAATAAAGGCTTATCTTATCTTATCTTATCTTATAATGCGAAAATACCCTTACATGTAAACAAAAATGTATAAAACAACATGTGGCCATAATTCAAAAAGTTGACCTGATTGAGCAAAACCAATGGGATTTTTGGATTCAGCACATCAAAATTGTCCTAAATCAGCTAAAAAAAAAGTTAGACAATAAATTTGGTGTTGACCAGTGTAATCAAAAGGTGCTTACCGGGGCAGGAGCCCCCCCCGAAAAAAACACTTTTTTTGGGGGGGGGGGTGTCCTGAAAGAAACACTTTTTCTTTTTGATAATTCTGCCATGCCCAACTTTTATTGGAGAGTTTGTTTTGGCGTATCAACTTTTCATTTGTTGAGGTGTGCGTCTGTCCTGCCTGCTTAATTTAATTGGTTGAGTTGGCATTTGACCTGATTAAAGTTGGGTGTGGGCCGGTAGTGAATCCGTGGATGAATGAATGTATGATAGCAGCGTCCAAAAGAGAAAAAAGAAGAAAGAAAAACAGGAACATGATAAGGAGGTTTTAAAAAAAAAAAAGACTCCTAAATTGACAGGATTTTTTTAGGTTGCGATCCAGCCGGACAGTGTCAACTTTACAGTCACAAGATGTTTGTCAAACTGTTAGCAATACAAATGCTAACACGGGATGCACCAGCAGAGCCGCTGTCTGAAGATCCATCAGTCACAGCGGGCAGAAGGTCCAGGTCATCGAAGTTGTAAAACACCTGTGGAAGTGTTAAAGATCTGTACACACAGGGAATACGGGGACAGAAAAGGCTCGGAGAACTGCCAGAAGGAGGATCTGAACGTTACAAAGGGAAGAAACATTTTTCTCCAAGTGCCATTTCAATCACAAACTTCCAAACGGTGAGTTCGTTTCAAGACAATGGCTTCTATTTTCTCCTTCAACGGCTGTTTGTATTGTTTTGCCTGGTGCATATACAATGATTTTTTTACTAAGCTGGTTTTACACTATAGTGTTAGGACCAACTTTTACAGACGTTTTGAAAAATCAGAGAAATTAGTCCAAATGTTGTGAAATTACGTTCATGAGCATTTTTTTTTAATCCAGCGCACACCAGCTTTTACGAACTTTAACAGAGCTTTTTAATTCCACAGCCTCGCTTGGCCATGGATGAGAGCTGTCTGCTACAATTCACAGATTATGCCAGTCTTTCTCTTTGTTCAGTAGTTGTAAAATTTCCTTCAGTTATATTATCGTTCATCTCGGCCTGTAGTTATATTAATCTGCTCTGGCAAATGCAAAATTGTAGATTTAATTCAAAACAGCTATTGGGATATTTTCATTCTGAATCATTCTTTTAAAAGAATGACAGTGAATGAGATTAAAACTGTCAAAACTGTCATTAGATAATGAATATCAGATTTGTGCGCACATAACAGGAGAAGAGCAGCTGTTTTCCCAGTAGGGCAGACTGGTCTGGCAATGTTGTTTTTTTTCCCCCTCTGTGTAATGAAAACCCTGTTCTGAATTCAAATAGTTAATATTTAATCCTTGAACAGAAAACACCGGCTGAGTGTGTTTTTTCATTGTCATAATTAAAGTTGTGGGTTGATACAAGATATGTCTTTAGTCCCAGTGTTGGGCAAGTTACTAAAACATAGTAACTAATTACAGTTACTAGTTACTTCTTTTCAAAAATAATTGAGTTGCTTACCAATTACTGCATGATTAAAGTAACTCGTTACTTGGAAAAGTAACTTTCACAATACTTTTAAATGCATACTTAAATCATCTTGCACACATGGCAAGATAATTTAATTAATGGATTACATTACAGGCTTATTAATGTCAGGCTGAAAACAGATTGTTTCGGACAGAGCTTTTAGAACATGTTCAGTCTGCTTTATCTTGCCTTCAGAGCTCTTATTATGGGAAAAATCTGACGAAAATCAACACAAAGTGTTCTGTAATTTCCTCATTTTGGAGTGAGAAATAGGGTTTGTGAAGTGAGAGAGAGGGACAAAGAGTGAGAATCACCCCAAAAGAGTGAGTTGGCAACACTGCATAAAACTGTCGATGTTTATCATGCCTTTATTGTAATGTTCTCCTGGAACATGTAATGACGAGGCGCACACACCGGGTGTCAGGACTTTTTACTTGTCACTTCAAGTGCAACTAACAACTAACCACACATTGGCACATGTACATCTCCTTTTATAGTCAGGTCATGGCCGGGGTCATACTGCCCTCTAGTGGTGACTCTATAGGAACTTCACATATCAATACATCTCCCTTTTTTTTTCTAGTAAAGGTCATGTCCAACTATAAACTTTTTCTCAAAATTTCAATATACAAAATAAACTCCATTTCTATTTACATTTCTTTCAACCTTGTACACTGAATCACAAGTTCAATTTTTTCTCTGTTTACAATTCAACATCAACACATTTTTTCCTCTGTTTACAATTCAATATCAACACATTTTTTTTAAATTTTTTTTTCTCCCATTCATCTCAGTACTCCTTACATTTCCTCAATCATTCTTTTCGGTTTCACAATTTGCCTTTGTGATCTTCTGATTTGTGTCACCTCAGTCTGTTCGTTAGTGTCTGTCTCTATGTTCTGGTTCTCAGCCATTTCTAATTGTTCGGTTTGGCTGGGTATTAGCATGTCGCTTATTTCACTGTCTGTGACTCTCATTTTTGTCTGAGGCACTTTCAGTAAGTGACGTCGGTTTCGCCTCATTGTTTTCCCATGCTCTGTGATGACTTCATATGATCTGGGAGTTGTTTCCTTGACCACTTTTGCCAGCGGTCCCCATTCTCCATCACATCTCACTCGCACTATGTCCTCATGTGCAAGTGGTCTCAGAGGTCGTGCTGTTCTGTTGTACAGTTCAGTTTGCCTCTCATCACGCCTCACATCTCTCTTTTCCATCACCTGAGATGCTGATGGAAGTCGCGTTCTGAGTTTTCTGTTCATGAGCATTTCTGCTGGGGACAGTCCATTCTCCAGTGGTGATGCTCGGTAATTCAGGATCGCCAGATGTGGGTCTTCTGCATTGTCTGCAGCCTTTTTCAGTATGCGCTTCACTATTTGCACCCCTTTCTCTGCTAACCCATTTGACTGTGGGTACAGAGGGCTTGAGGTCACGTGCTTGAACCCATATGTGTCTGCAAAGTCTTTGAAGCACTGACTCGTGAATTGTGGTCCGTTATCACTCACAACAGTCATTGGAATTCCATGGCGTGCGAACATTGTCTTTGTATGTGCAATCACCTTTTCTGCTGTTGTGTCACTCAACCCTGCAAACTCTGGGTAGGTGGAATGATAGTCCATGACTAACAGATAGTCCTTGCCCTTAAGCTGAAATAGATCCATGCCCACTTTTCTCCATGGCCCTTGAGGCTTCTCATGGGGCCTCATAGGCTCCTTTGGCTGTTGATACCTGTGGCGCTGGCAAATGTCACAGCGCTGCACATATGCCTCAATGTCCTTGTGCATGTTGGGCCAATATAAAACATCCCGTGCACGTCTTTTGCACTTTTCAATACCCAAATGCCCCTCATGCACTAATTTAACCATTTCTGATCTCATGGAGGTAGGTATGACTATCCTTGTACCTTTTAACAGAACCCCATCTAACACAGACAGTTCACCTTTAAAGTGTTGGTAAGGCTTGTCAATCATAACCTGTCCTGGCTGATGTATCTGTTCCATTACTCTTTTTAGTTTCTCATCCTTTTGTGTTTCTTTCACTATCTTCGTCCATTTTGCATCTGACACTGGCATGTGTGCCTTAATAGAGTTTACATGTATTTGCACAGCTTCCTCTGTTGTGCTGCTGGTGTTGCTCAAGCTAGCCCTACTCAGCGCATCGGCTACAATTAGTTGCTTGCCTGGTGTAAACTCAAATTTCAAGTCATATTTCTGTAATCTTAACATTAGACGCTGGATGCGCGGTGGTGCGTCACCCAGTGGCTTCTGTGAGATCACAATCAGTGGTTTGTGGTCTGTTTCTAGTATTACTGACCTTCCATACACATATTCATGAAACTTCTCACATCCAAACACTGCACCTAGAGTCTCTTTCTCTATTTGCGCGTAATTTTTTTCTGCGCTTGTCATGGTGCGCGATGCGTATGCGACTGGATACCACTCTGTGTCATGTTTTTGCAATAGCACAGCTCCTAGGCTGGCTTTGGACGCATCTGTGGACACTTTTAGCAGTTTGTCCTGATCATAGAATTTTAACACTGGCTCCTTTATTAGACTGCTTTTGAGCCACTCCCATTCTCTGGCATGCTCTGCCATCCACTGCCACATTGTATTGGTCTCTAACAAGCTTCTAAGAGCTATTGTGTTAGCTGATAAATTTGGGATAAATTTTCCCATGTAATTGACTAGCCCTAGGGCTCTTTGCAAGTCATTTTTGTTCTGCGGTACTGGCAGCTCTGCTATGGCCCGCACTTTTTCCGGATCTGGTTGCACGCCTGCCCCAGATAATTTTTCTCCCAGGTATGTAATCTCCCGTACCCCGAATTGGCACTTACTCTTATTCAGTTTCATACATGACTTTTGCGCCTGTGTGAGAACTCTAGCCAACCTTTCGTCGTGCTCCTCTTTTGTTTTTCCCCAGACTACCACATCATCAAGAAAAACTCCCACCCCTTCTATTCCGTCAAACAATTGCTGCACAGTTCTATGGAAAATTTCAGGGGCTGAGCTAATCCCGAACGGCATTCGTAGAAAGCAATGCCTTCCGAATGGCGTATTAAATGTGCACAATTTAGCGCTTTCCTCGTCAAGCACTACTTGGTCAAACCCAGATTTGGCATCTAATTTTGTGAAGTAATTTGCTCCACTCATTGTGCTGGTTATGTCAGATTTTGTTGGTAGCCTGTAATGCTCCCGCTGTATTACTTTATTTAGATCTTTCGGATCTATGCACAATCTCAAATCTCCATTTGGCTTCTCCACTATAACTAGTGAGTTAACCCATTCATTTGGTTCTTCTATTTTTCTGACCACTCCGTCTGCTATCAGTGAGTCTAGTGTTTCTCTCAGCCTCTTTTTAAGAGCTATTGGCACTTTTCTTGCTGCATGTATGACTGGCTCTGCATTCTCTTTCAGCCTAATTTTTTGTTTGCCTGGTAGGCGGCCTATTCCTTTGAACACCTCTTTGTATTCTTTCACCCAGTCAGTGTGTTTGTGCTTACTTGTTGTAGCCTCTGTATTTTCTCGTGTTTTCACTTTGTCTGTATCAATGACATTCACTCTTTTGATCAGACCTAGCTGATCGCATGTTTTTAAACCCAAAATTGCTTGTCTATTTCCATCAACAAGTACAAACAATGCATTCACTGTTTTACCTTTGTTTGACAGTGTAACCCTGCACATTCCTTTAGTGGGTATTGGCTTATCATCATATGTTCTCAGATTAATCTTTTTATTTCTTATTTTCGGCTTGTTTTTCAGTCTTTTAAATTCTTTCATTGGCAGGATGTTTACCTGCGCACCTGTGTCGAGCTTCAGTGACATGTCCGTGCCATTCATCTCCAGGCACACTATCCATTCGTCAGCGCTCGTCTCTCCCTCGATGGTGTCCACGTAAAACTGATCCTCCTCGCTGTCGCTCTTTTTCTCCACGAGTTGCACCCTCCTCTTTGAGAAGCAGGTCTTTGCGAAGTGATTTTTTCCGCCACACTTGCGACATTCCTTCCCGAATGCTGGACACTGTTTCAGCGCGTGTTGCCTTCCACACCGCTCACAGTTCCCGCGCGCGCGCTCTGGGTTTGCCTCCCTTTTTCTTGCCTGCAACGTTCCTTTCGGCTTCGCGCGCTGCACTGCACCGACCTCAGCAGTCTCTTTTTCCTTGCTGCTAAAAGTCTTTAATTGTGCCTTTGTACTCTCAGACGCTTGGCAAATCTGTATCGCTTTCTCCAGCGTTAAGTTAGTCTCTTTCAGTAATTGCATCCGCAATTTGTTGTCTTGGACCCCTATTACAATTTGGTCCCGTATCATTGACTCATTCAATGTTCCAAAGTTGCATGACTGACATTTCAACCGTAGGTCTGTGACATACAGCTCGATGGACTCTGACTCTTTCTGAAGTCTTTTTCTGAACACATACCTCTCGTACGTTTCATTCTTTCTCGGTGTGCAATAATCGTCAAATTTCTTCATCACGGCGTCGAAGTTGCCTTTTTCTTCTTCCGTGAAGACGAATGTGTTAAACACATTTAGCGCCGCTCGCCCTGCTACTGTCAGCAGTAATGCTATTTTCCTCTCCTCGTCACGGAGACCGATAGCAAGCGAATAAAGTTCAAAACTCTGTTTGAATACTTTCCAGTTCTCATTGACGTTACCGATCAACTTTAACTCGTCCGGCTGTCGAAGAGCGTTCATCTTCGTCGTCGGTTCGTAGTTTTATATCCTGGTATCATGTAATTTACTCCTGGTACCATGTGATGTTCTCCTGGAACATGTAATGACGAGGCGCACACACCGGGTGTCAGTTAGGACTTTTTACTTGTCACTTCAAGTGCAACTAACAACTAACCACACATTGGCACATGTACATCTCCTTTTATAGTCAGGTCATGGCCGGGGTCATACTGCCCTCTAGTGGTGACTCTATAGGAACTTCACATATCAATACATTTATAATATGGATTAATCTGATGTGCAGTGATCCAAAGAAAATTTCCGTTATCCACAGTCCAAATGTTTGCTGTGACAGAGACATGATCCCGTCCCTTAAATTACTTTTGGAGAGCAAATCCATTTTTGAATAATCTTTATCCAGGTATAGCAAGTAAATGTGTTTTAACTACAGTGGATCACAGTCTCAGCTGTGATCTCAGCTGTCTGATGGGAAATGACTGTTATCACATCTTCAGTCTGTAATGACGTAGCTGGCAATCACTCGGTTTAATTCTTGCTGTGTCACAAACTGTCCAGATGCATACCTGTGCTTGAAATCCAGCGTGGCTGTTCAGATTAGTATTGTTAGCATAGCATAGCACTCGCTTTGTTGGAGCTTGTTGCTGTCCTCAGGTGCTTCTGAAGATTGCAGTCGGTCTCACCCAGCACTTGAGCTTGCAACCCACCAATATGCTTTTGTCCTTAATCGCGACAAAGGAAAAATAATCTATTTGCACAAAAACAAAATAGCTTCATATTTTCCTCTGCTCAGTAGTGAACAGA
The DNA here is from genome assembly GCA_020510985.1 of Pholidichthys leucotaenia. Lineage (NCBI taxonomy): Eukaryota > Metazoa > Chordata > Actinopteri > Cichliformes > Pholidichthyidae > Pholidichthys > Pholidichthys leucotaenia. The sequence goes on along the minus strand of CM035845.1, from coordinate 30,155,781 downwards.
CTCTTTGCAACAGGTTATGTTGACTGATGGCTGCATTAGCTACGTAGGATCAGTTTGTATTTATTTGCACTAAAAATATCTATCCATATTAATAAAACGAGTAACAAGCAGAACATCTGGTCAAATTTCAGTAACTGTAACGCATTACTGAATTTTTAAATAGTTATTTTGTTACACAGCATGTTACAGCAAAAGTAGTGGAGTTACAGTAATGCGTTACTTTGTAACGCATTACTTCCAACACTGTTAGTCCTGATGGCATTATATTTTTCTGCTATTCGAGCCAAACCTAGAACTTTGTGGTCATTCACTTTATTTAGTAACTGGCAGTGGCTATGGATACAGAAGCTGTATCCCTGTTCTAAATGTCTATTGGTACGGAAGAGTTGACAATCCAACAAAACCTTTTCAGATCAACTCAAAGCTAGCTACTGCTGTGGTTTAGGTAGATAGTACGTTGGGCCTGTGATCAGTAGGTTGCTGGTTTGTGTACTGCTATGGATCTTGTCCAAACCATTTTACAATGAGATGAAATCTAGACTTAAAATTATGAGGTTTGACTTCAGATTTGGGAGTGGGCAAGGTTAAAAAGGTCGTAAATATATACTGATTGAAATTTTGAAACAAATAAATACCTTAGATTTCCGTACATGTTGCCTGCTGCTTTTAAGATATGCATTAATATAATGAATTGGCCAATCAGATTCAAGCCGTATCTGTAACAACAATTCTATGGATACGGTTCCGTATCCAGAGCGACTGCCTTAGTAATTTAAGACCTTGAAGGTCAAGCTGATCCATCAGCTGATCTATCAGTGACCTCTGCTGCATGGCCACAATAATCTGATAACTAGAAATGATCAGATAATGGCAATCAGATTTGACATGTTTACATGCACGGAATACATGGATTATTGGACAATAAACTATGTGTGTTAATGTAATTTGTAATTTGTAGTTTCACTTTATGTAACAGTAATTGCCTTTTATCGGATTGTTTTTACATGACTACTTTAATAATCACATAACTCCAGAAATCCCATTATAAACAGTTTATTGCCGTGCATGTAAACATGGCCATTTTGCATATCATACTCCCCTAAATACGTGGGAAGGCCCCAAAAATTACTTCAGCCCAGGGGGCCACAACCTCCTTAGTCTGGCTCTGCAGACATCCCTGTTTCCACCTTGTTCACTAAGCCACAGTTGATAATATATCTCCCATCATTCTGGCTTATTACCTCCGCCAAGGAGGTAATGTTTTTGCCGGGGTTTGTCTGTTTGTCTGTCTGTCTGTCTGTCTGTCTGTCTGTTGGTTAGCAAGATAACTCAAAAAGTTTTGGACGGATTTCGATGAAACTTTCAGGCGTTGTTGGAAATGGTACAAGGAAGAACTGATTACATTTTGGTGGTGATCCGGATCACCGTCCACAAGAAAACCGCCATTACGGAAAATGCCATTTTCGTGAATAACTACTGAACCACTAATCCTATCATTGTCAATCCAATTGCTAGTCATATGTTTTCATGGTCAAGGAATCTGAAAACGTACACACAAACACTGTATGGGGGGAACTGTGGCCGCCATTACGGAAAATGCCATTTTCCTGAATAACTACTGAACCACTAATCATATCATTGTCAATCAAATTGCTAGTCATATGTTTTCCTGGTCAAGGAATCTGAAAACGTACACACAAACACTGTATGGGGGGAACTGTGGCCGCCATTACGGAAAATGTCATTTTCCTGAATAACTACTGAACCACTAATCAGATCATTGTCAATCAAATTGCTAGTCATATCTTTTCATGGTCAAGGAATCTGAAAACGTACACACAAACACTGTATGGGGGGAACTGTGGCACTTGGCGGAGGTCTGCGCTCTCCGAGTGCTTTTCTAGTTTTGTTTTATTTTTGCCATGATGCTACAGCCAGATGCTAGCATTAGCATGCTAATCGGTCCAAGTCCATCCATGTAACTGGATTTCGCTCACCTCAGTGGGGAGGTGGGGACAGACAGGCCACATAATGTTGGCTTAATTGCCGATTCAGCCGGATTTGAGCACTATTTTCTATTAATTCTATTCACTGGAATCCTTGTTCTAACAACACTTGACCATATACAGTGGGGAAAAAAGTATTTAGTCAGCCACCAATTGTGCAAGTTCTCCCACTTAAAAGATGAGAGAGGTCTCCAATTTTCATCATAGGTATACCTCAACTATGAGAGACAAAATGAGAAAAAAAAATCCAGAAAATCACATTGAAGGATTTTTAATGAATTAATCGGTAAATTCCTCGGTAAAATAAGTATTTGGTCAATAACAAAAGTTCATCTCAATACTTTGTTATATACCCTTTGTTGGCAATGACAGAGGTCAAACGTTTTCTGTAAGTCTTCACAAGGTTTTCACACACTGTTGCTGGTATTTTGGCCCATTCCTCCATGCAGATCTCCTCTAGAGCAGTGATGTTTTGGGGCTGTCACTGGGCAACACGGACTTTCAACTCCCTCCAAAGATTTTCTATGGGGTTGAGATCTGGAGACTGGCTAGGCCACTCCAGGACCTTGAAATGCTTCTTACGAAGCCACTCCTTCGTTGCCCGGGCAGTGTGTTTGGGATCATTGTCATGCTGAAATACCCAGCCACGTTTCATCTTCAATGCCCTTGCTGATGGAAGGAGGTTTTCACTCAAAATCTCACGATACATGGCCCCATTCATTCTTTCCTTTACACGGATCAGTCGTCCTGGTCCCTTTGCAGAAAAAACAGCCCCAAAGTATGATGTTTTCACCCCCATGCTTCACAGTAGGTATGGTGTTCTTTCTCCTCCAAACACGACAAGTTGAGTTTTTACCAAAAAGTTCTATTTTGATTTCATCTGACCATATGACATTCTCCCAATCCTCTTCTGGATCATCCAAATGCTCTCTAGCAAACTTCAGACGGGCCTGGACATGTACTGGCTTAAGCAGGGGGACACGTCTGGCACTGCAGGATTTGAGTCCCTGGCGGCGTAGTGTGTTACTGATGTAGCCTTTGTTACTTTGGTCCCAGCTCTCTGCAGGTCATTCACTAGGTCCCCCCATGTGGTTCTGGGATTTTTGCTCACTGTTCTCATGATCATTTTGACCTCACGGGGTGAGATCTTGCGTGGAGCCCCAGATCGAGGGAGATTATCAGTGGTCTTGTATGTCTTCCATTTTCTAATAATTGCTCCCACAGTTGATTTCTTCACACCAAGCTGCTTACCTATTGCAGATTCAGTCTTCCCAGCCTGGTGCAGGTCTACAATTTTGTTTCTGGTGTCCTTTGACAGCTCTTTGGTCTTGGCCATAGTGGAGTTTGGAGTCTGACTGTTTGAGGTTGTGGACAGGTGTCTTTTATACTGATAATGAGTTCAAACAGGTGCCATTAATACAGGTAACGAGTGGAGGACAGAGGAGCCTCTTAAAGAAGAAGTTACAGGTCTGTGAGAGCCAGAAATCTTGCTTGTTTGTAGGTGACCAAATACTTATTTTACCAAGGAATTTACCAATTAATTCATTAAAAATCCTTCAATGTGACTTTCTGGATTTTTTTTTTCTCATTTTGTCTCTCATAGTTGAGGAATACCTATGATGAAAATTGGAGACCTCTCTCATCTTTTAAGTGGGAGAACTTGCACAATTGGTGGCTGACTAAATACTTTTTTGCCCCACTGTATATCATTCTTTCACATTATTTTAACTGATTTTCTTGTAGTATTATCTGTAACCACAACCAAACGCAGCTAGCTGAAGCTAGCAGTTTTAGACAGTCATTCGTGTACTGTATGTTTTTAGTGTTATTGTACTCCAGGGATTGGTCACAGTCTCTCAACCACTGGACACACATGCCCCTGCCCACCAGTGAGGCATTATTTTATTCATTCTTTGAGATAAATTTACGTTAATTAAGATAAGTTAAGCCTTTATTAATCCCACAATGGGGAAATTCCAGGATTGCAACAGCACAGGGATAGCAACACTCAGAGCAATAATTTAGAAGATAAGAAAATAAGAGCAGCGAATATACATATGTACACATAAATATATAAATATATATACACAGTGCGGAGCATTGTAGCTAGATGGACTAAACAGCATAACCGTCTATTTAGTTACCCCACATAGTATGAATATGTACCCATACATATTGTCACCCTCCGTAGCGATTGATATTGTCCTAGTTGTATACTGGAGGGGACCATTTTGTGTAAGTCTGTTGCGTCTTTTGCATTCAATACTATTAGGTGGTCATGTTTTGCTATCTCTGCGCGCAGCCCTGCTTAGGTTATAAAGTCTGACAGCTATAGGTAGGAAGGACCTGCGAAACCTCTCGGACGCACACCGAGGATGATGTAGCCTACTGCTAAATGAGCTCCTCAATGCGTTCAGCATGTCCTGCATAGGGTGGGACTCGGACTCCAGCAGAGATTACAGCTTAGCCACCGTCCTGCTCTCTCCTATCTCCTCCACTGGGTTAAGGTGTTGCCCCAGGACAGAGCTAGCTTTCTTGATCAGTTTGTTCAGTCTCTTCCTATCAGCTGCTATGATGCCACTGCCCCAGCAGACCACTCCAAAAGTGATGGCTGATGCCACCACCGAATCATAGAAGGTCTTCAGGAGCACCCCTTATACACCAAAAGACCTGAGCCTCCTCAGTAGGAACAACCTGCTCTGTCCCTTCGTGTAGAGTGTGTCGGTATTGTGTGACCGGTCTAGTTTATTGTTCAAATGAACACCCAGGTACTTGTAGGATGTCACCATCTCAATGTCTGTTCCTTGGATGTTTACTGGTGCTGTGAGGGGTTGTACTTGCCTGCGGCAGTCCACCACCAGCTCCTTGGTTTTCCTTGCGTTGATTTGGAGGCCGTTCCGATGGCACCAGTCCATGAAGTCCTGGATAAGTCCTCTGTACTCAGCTTCATCTCCGTTGGAGATGAGGCCGACGATCGCAGAGTCGTTAGAGAACTTCTGCAGATGGCAGTGTGTTGTGTTGTGTGAGAAGTCCGCAGTATAAAGGGTGAACAGGAAGGGAGCCAAAACCGTTCCCTGGGGGGCCCCCGTGCTGCCGATGATCGTGTCGGACACACAATCCCGGGTTCTCACAAACTATGGCTGGTTTGTGAGGTAGTCCAGGATCCATGATGACAGGTGCTGGTCCACCTCTGCACACAGCAGCTTGTCCCTCAGGATCATCGGTTGGATGGTGATAATGGATGGTAATTGGCTCCGAGCTAGGCAGCTACAGGCAGCTAATGTTAGCAAGAGTGATGTAAGAGGTAGGGTGGTGTTGAATCAGTCAGGGATTTATTAAAGTGACAGAACTGGAATGATGTACTCTCAGAAAGGCTGGAAAAATTGCTGCAATAATTAAATAATTAAAGACAGTGTGAATGTCACAAGTATTTAATTAAGACATGTGTGAGCTGTCTTGGTCTTGGTCGAACCTCGGATTCAGGAGGAACAATGGAGTTTTCGTCCTGGCCGTGGCACATCGGACCAGCTCTTTACCCTCTCGAGAATTCTCGAGGGTTCGTGAGAGTTTGCCCAACCAGTTTACATGTGTTTTGTGGACTTGGAGAAGGCATTTGACCGCGTCCCTCGTGGTTTTTTGTGGGGGGTGCTTTGGGAGTATTGGGTATCAGGCTTGTTGTTACAAGCTATTCGGTCTCTGTATGACCATTGTGAGAGTTTGGTTCGTATTGCCAACACTCGGTCAGAGTCATTCCCAGTGAGAGTTGGACTCCGCCAGGGCTGCCCTTTGTCACCGATCCTGTTCATAATTTTTATGGACAGGATTTCTAGGTGCAGCCAGGGAACAGAGGGTGTCATGCTTGGTGACCACAGGATCTCATCTTTGTTGTTTGCAGATGATGTTGTCCTGTTGGCTTCATCCAGCAATGACCTACAGCTCTTGCTGGGACGGTTTGCCGCTAAGTGTGAAGTGGCTGGGATGAGAATCAGCATCTCCAAGTCCGAGTCCATGGTCCTCAGCCGGAAAAAGGTGGATTGTCCTCTCTGGGTTGGGGACAGGCTCCTGCCCCAAGTGGAAGAGTTTAAGTATCTTGGGGTCTTATTCACGAGTGAGGGGAAAATGGAGCGAGAGATTGACAGACGGATTGGAGCAGCATCTGCAGTGATGTGGACGATGTACCGGTCTGTTGTGGTGAAGAGGGAGCTTAGTTCTAAGGCAAAGCTGTCGATTTACCAGTCAATCTACGTTCCTACTCTCACCTATGGTCAGGAGCTTTGGGTAATGACCGAAAGAACGAGATCGCGGATACAAACGGCTGAAATGAGCTTTCTCCGTAGGATTGCTGGACTCACCCTCAGAGATAGGGTGAGGAGCTCAGTCATCCGGGAGAGGCTCAGAGTAGAACCGCTGCTCCTCCACATTGAAAGGACTCAGTTGAGGTGGTATGGGCATCTGATTAGGATGCCTCCTGGACGCCTCCCACTTGAGGTGTTTCAGGCACGTCCCACTGGGAGGAGACCCCAGGGCAGACCCAGGATTCAGTGGAAAGACTATGTCTCCCAGCTGGTCTGGGAACGCCTTGGTATCCTCTCTGAAGAGCTGGAGCAGGTGGCTGGGGAGAGGGAAGTCTGGGCTTCTCTGCTTGAAATGCTGCCTCCACGACCCGGACCTCCGGAAAAGCGGTAGAAGATGGATGGATGCGTGAGCTGTTAAAATGCAGAAAAAAGTACAATCAATGACTCCTTAAACTTATAAAAAAATTTGTATAAATCATAACAATGTATCTTTTACAGTTGAAATTGTGATATGCACGTGTGACAGAATCAGCTTGAGAGATCAGTGCAAGTCTATCACCATTTACCTGTTGTGACTGAGCATCATCAGTTAAGAAAGGTCATTCATGCCTACATTAAAATCTGGCCAGTCGTGGTCTTTATTCTCACTTTCCAATAAAAATAGGGGAAGTTGGAAAGTGTGGTTTCTGGAAAGTGTGGTCTTAAAAGTTATATCAGGCTTTTGGTGTGTTTGGTCTGTTACAAGTGATCCAATCTGCTCCGAAGAATACTGGGCCAGCTGTGATCTAAAATTGTATACATCTAACACAGGGGTCGGCAACCCGCGGCTCCGGAGCCGCATGCGGCTCTTTCATCCCTCTGCTGCGGCTCCCTGTGGCTTTGGAAAATAAATGAGTATTTAATTAAAATGTATTTTATTTTAGTTCATTAGCTTTTAAAATGTAATTCTAAATTTGAAGATTATAGTGATCTTGTAAAATCTAAAAAAAACGTGTTAAAGTTTAATCACCGTCAGCGAAAAGCAACACGAAGTCGGAAGTCGTCTCCTGCGATAACCCGGATGTGTTGTGTTCAAGCTACTGCTGTATTGTAAACAGCCCTGCGATTGGATAGTTGCAAACGATTGGACCAATCAAATGGCTCGTTGTGTGCTTTTTCAAAGATTCATGGCGGCGTGTTCTCAGGGATGTGATTTTCTGTTAATTCGCCGAATTCCGCTTTATTTTATCTTCCAGGAAGATAAAGTACATTAAGTACGTTAGCGGCTTGTGGTCCACGAACGCAGTGAAGCTGCGCCCTTTCAGGCAGGACTGGAAGTGGCGTATGGCCACCGGTAATCGATATGGCCAGGTGGAGAGTCATTAACTCTACAACGGCTGTATGAGCTGGGCTGGTGCGAAGGAGGAAACGGTAATAAAAGTTAACCATCCCCTTTTATGATTCCAAACAGTTTGAAATTGACAGTGCACAGTGGACATTGACTCATAACTTTTGAATATTTCGAAGACTTGGCTACATCAGTGATTGTGCAAAATGAACTGCTCAAGACTCAATAGAGATTGAAACTGGTGATCTGAAATGAATGCTGAAATTATAAAAAGTAATGGTATGTTGGAATTTTATTTCTATTATGGAACAGATAAAATTAACTGATTTTGATTTGATCAAGTGTTAAAGCATGTGATGGATAATGCTTGTTGGAATATTTTAGGAATGCTATCTTCTTGGAACATAAGTCAATATTATACATTAATAAGTGGCATTCAGCTGTTTGTTTTATGTCATTTAAGCACAGTTCTGGTACTTAAAAATCATAAAAACCCAGGAGCTTCGGGGGGCTTTCCCCCCCTTGCCCCCCATCCCACCCCGGACCCCGCTGGGGGACTATCCCCCAGACCCCCTGCTGAATTTTCAGATAATTTCCCCAACCCCAAATCACATCGCTGGTTCGTGTTGGAATTCTGAGCTTTCGGTATTGTTTTCAGCGGAATTATGAGATTTTTATCGAAGGATCAGGAGTCATCAGTGCTAGAAATAGCACTCTCCTTTCAACCCAATGTCAACCTTCAACCCAATGTCTTTTTTTTCGGAGTTCAAAATGTTTTTGTTGCATGCAGAAATGTAATTTTGTTTTCTCTGCAGGAGTTGCAGGAGTGATTTCATAAATGCAACACATTATAGTTTGTTTATACATAGCATGAAGGGGAAAAAAAGTTATATGCAGTGTTATTTCATTTTAAGTGTCAAAAGGGTTTTTGTGGCTCCCAGTGTTTTCTTTTCTGTGGGAAACGGGTCCAAATGGCTCTGAGCGGTAAAGGTTGCTGACCCCTGCCCTGGACAGATCGCCAGTCCATCGCAGGGCCAACACAGAGAGACAACCATTCACTCTCACAGTCATACCTAAGGACAATTTAGAATCCCCAGTTGATGCCAATTAACCTAACTTGCATGTTTTTGGCATGTGGGAGGAGACTGGAGAAATCCCGGAGTAAACCCACGCAGACACGGGGAGAACATGCAAACTCCACACAGATCACTGTTGGTCGGGGGCTGGGATCGAACCCAGGATCCCCCGGCCAAGGGTGAGTTGCTGTGCTGCCGCAGTGCTAACCACTTCACCACCGCGCCGCCCACAACCAATCCACTAGTTGTCAAATTGAGAGTCTGGAGAACAAGTGAAGGATACAGATTTATATTATATTAATACATTTGAACAAGGAGCATTATGAGGAAACAGGATGAAAAGTAGCTTCTTCTAAATAAAACTTTCATCTCTAATTTATGAAAATATCAGGAACTAAAGCTGTGTGATCACTGTTGAAAGTAGGAGATGGGTGATATTTTTCAGATTTAAACAATTTATGAATGTGCTGATAATTAAAACTATGCAAAAATTATGGTCAGATATTCAGAAATTTATTTTTCAGCACAAAAAAAATTAATATATATCTAACATTTATTTCATGAATGAAGCTATATAAATGAAGCTATAAGCAGTTTTTTCCCACTGCTGTAGTAGGAATTCATTAATGCTACATAATATTCAGAGCTATGTACAGTATATAAAAAAACTTTACAAGCAGCATAATCTTTATTTTAAAGGTCAAATTGCCGTTGCGGCTCTCAGCCACGTCTGTTTTAGTCGGAGACGGGCAAAACGGCTCTTCGACTGGCAAAGGTTGCAGACCCCTGATCTAACATGATGAATATTTGCAATGCCATATCCTAATGTCAGTTGTTAATAACATCTTTTGGTGTGTAGTGTGCTGTCTTGTTCACACTGTAGCTACAGGAACACAACAGTTAAAGGGGTCACTGACTGAAAAATAGTGTGTTTGTGGGTTTTAACCATCTGAAATGAGTTTACTGGTCACCCAATTATCAAAAAAAAAAAGTTCAAAACTGTCAGTTCTCTTAAAAAAAAACAAAAAAAAAAACACAGTCTTTATCTTGTTTTTCTCTCCCAGAAACGCCAGAAATGTTTTTAACTTTTTTGTGGAAATCGTTAGTCATGTTTACAAAAAGCCAATCCACTGCCGTCCTTGAGACCAGCACACTGCTCTATTATTGGCCTACCTAGCTGTCTGTCATGCATATGGAAGTGGTGCTAAAGGTAGCCTATTAGCCCCTGAGCTATCAGTCCCCAAATTAACACTGGTAACAGGAAGCTCAAGCTGAGCGTGGCTTATATTGTTATTTTGTTCAGACCTTAGCCACCCCAATAACCATCCCTGTTACCACCTGGTTCACCAGTTCACGGTCCATAATGTGCCTCGTGTTGCTCTGGCCCGAAGACGCAGGTGCATGTGTAAAGATGTGGGGTAGCATGTCTCTATAAGTAGCACAGAATTATAGAACACCAGTGTTGGCATGCCAGTCAGGGGGAGCTGAGAGCCAACATAGCCCCCGAGAGCTGCTGAGCATCCCCCAGCTGGCCGTGGGACAGGAGCAGAGTACTGCTGTCTCACTGTCTGTCTCACTGTCTGCTGTCTCACTGTCTGGCCAGTGGCCGAGATCTCGTGGCTCGGCCACCGGCCTCAGTTTGTGGCCATTGGTGGTGGCAATTTAAAGTGGCGTCTTGACGGGGTTGTTGGGTGGGCTGGGATGACGCGAGATGCACGAACGACTGTGGATCAGTCAACCAGTGCTGCTCATCCAAGCTGGATGAGCTTGGAAGCCAGCTAGAAGTTATTCAGCTAATGGCTAACTGACATACAGTGGTGTGAAAAAGTGTTTGTCCCCTTCCTGATTTCTCATTTTTTGTATGTTTTTCACACTTAAATGTTTCAGATCATCAAACAAATATAATATTAGACAAAGATAACACAAGTAAACACAATGCAGTTTTTAAATGAAGGTGAATGAATGAATTTTTTTGAATGAATGAATGAATGAATGAATGAATTTATTTTTATTTCGGATAGTACATTACAGGTTAAAAGAAACTGTATAATATAACAACAAGGTCAAGTTAGACAAAGACTCCTACTATACAATTCCACGTGAGTTATCCGAAATGGGTGATGGCTGAAGCCGCAGCTTATGTTGCCCACCCATATTCCATCCAAGAATTCAAAGGAGAAAAAAGAGAAAAGGGGAAAGAAGGGGAATTAAGGGGAAAAAAATCCAAACCTACATGGCCTTGTGTGAAAAAGTGATTGCCCCCTAAACCTAATAACTGGTTAGGCCACCCTTAGCAGCAACAACTGCAATCAAGCATTTACAATAACTGGCAATGAGTCTTTTACAGCACTGCAGAGGAATTTTGACCCACTCATCTTTGCAAAATTGTTGTAATTAAGCGACATTGGAAGATTTTCGAGCATGAACCACCTTTTAAAGGTCATGCCACAGCATCTCAATCGGATTCAGGTCAGGATTTTGACTAGCCCACTCCAAAGTCTTCATTTTATTTTTCTTAAGCCATTCAGAGGTGGACTTGCTGGTGTGTTTTGGATCATTGTTCTGCTGCAGAACCCAAGTGCGCTTCAGCTTGAAGTCACAAACATATGGCTGGACATTCTCCTTCAGGATTTTTTGGTAGACAGCAGAATTCATGGTTCCATTTACCACAGCAAATCTTCCAGGTCCTGAAGCAGCAAAACAGCCCCAGACTATGACACTACCACCACCATATTTTACTGTTGGTATGATGTTCCTTTTCTGAAATGCTATGTTACTTTTACGCCAGATGTAATGGGACACACACCTTCCAAAAAGTTCAACTTTTGTCTAGTCAGTCCACAGAGTATTTTCCTCAAAGTTGTGGGGATCACCAAGATGTTTAATGTTCTTTTTGCTCAGCAGTGGTTTAAGTCTTGGAACTCTGCCATGCGGGCGGCGCGGTGGGGGAGTGGTTAGCACTGCGGCAGCACGGCAACTCACCCTTGGCCGGGGGATCCTGGGTTCGATCCCAGCCCCCGACCAACAGTGATCTGTGTGGAGTTTGCATGTTCTCCCCCTGTCTGCGTGGGTTTACCCCTGGATTTCTTCGGTTTCCTCCCACTTGTCTGTCTCTCTGTGTTGGCCCTGCGATGGACTGGCGATCTGTCCAGGGTGTACCCTGCCTCTTGCCCAAAGATGCTGGGATAGGCTCCTGCCCTCCCGTGACCCGAAAAGGATTAAGCGGAAGAAGATGAATGAATGAATGAATGAATGAACTCTGCCATGCAGGCCATTTTTGCCTAGTCTCTTTCTTATGGTGGAGTAATGAAAACTGACCTTAACTGAGGAACATGAGGTCTGCAGTTCTTTGGATGGTGCTGTGGGGTCTTTTGTGACCTCTTGGATGAGTCGTTGTTGCACTCTTGGGGTAATTTTGGTTGGCTGACCACTCCTGGGAAGGTTCACCACTGTTTCATGTTTTCGCCGTTTGTGGATAATGGCTCTCACTGTGGTTCGCTGGAGTCCCAAAGCTTTAGAAATGGCTTTATAACCTTTTCCAGACTGATAGATCTCAATTACTTTTTCTTCTTTGTGTCATGAATTGCCCAAATGGCAAAGAGGAGAGACCAAGATGCTGAACTGCAGTTTGTGATATTTATTGAAAACAAAAACGCAAAGTCCAAACAGTGCACCAACAGAAAATTCAAACAGATCCAAAACAAACTTATGACTAGAGCACACCTGAACAGGGGCAAGGTTCAGGTGGAGACAAGAAGAAGAGACTCTGTCAATGAGAGAAGAAAATAACATTCCTTAAATAAGGCCAAAAACAACTGATAACTGACGGCAGGTGTGGCTCACATGAGCGGGCAAGAGGTGACAATGATTACAACAGAAATCAGCTGGGAGTAGTGACAGGGAGAAGACGGGACTGACAGCTGACAGGAGCACCGCCCACAACAGAGCAAAAACCCGGAAGTGCCACTGACAGCTGCAGCCCCGAAGAGGGAGAGAGAGAGAGAGAGAGAAAACAACAGGATACGAGTATAATACAATGGCAAATAATCAAACTTTATTTGTATAACACTTTTAAAACACTAGATGCTGCGCAAAGTGCTTTACATAGATAAAAACAATAGACACATTTAATTACCTATTTTACATGATACAGCCCCACCCCTTCCAACCCTCCCATAAACATACCCACAAACACAACACACACAGGCACATACATCACCCCCTACTTCTCTTACACACATATAAAATAAAGGAGACATTGCTCGGCACTGAGGCACCACGTGAAGGAGCAACCATCCTGAGGAAACACTGGAGCTAAAACACAAAATAAAACTAAGAACACAAAGAGCAAAGGGAACTAAAGACCCATACTTAGAAACTGAGTTGAGAACACATCAAAATAAGAAAAGCTAAAAGCAAATGGAGCTAAGAAGAATGTAAAAACAATGGAACATTCTTCTGTAAAAACAATGGAACATAAATGACTACTTTAATAATAGTTAAATTTTGGCTTTTAACAAACCGTTTAAAAAGGTACAAAAAGAACTAAGAACACATAAAAACAGGAACTAAAAAACCCATACTTAAAAAAAAAACCTGAACTAAACACATCAATAAGATGAGAAAATCCAAGAACAAATGGTGCCCAAAAGAACATAAAACAATGGAACATAAATGACTACTTCAGTAATAGTTAAACAGGTTTATTAAAAGCCAAGTTAAAAAGGTGGGTCTTGAGCCTGTTCTTAAAAACATCTATTGACTCTACGGCCCTGAGGCTCTCTGGCAGTCTGTTCCACAGACGAGGACCATAATAGTGAAAGGAAGCTTCACCAAAGGTCTTGGTCTTGACTTTGGGAGCCAGTACCAGGGGACCTCAGGGTTCACGAGGGCTCATAAGATAAGAGCAGCTCAGATAGATAAGAAGGCCCAAGACCACTGAGGCATTTAAAAACTTCTAAGAGAACCTTAAAATCGATCCTAAAATGCATGGGGAGCCAATGCAGCAATTCTAAAACTGGTGTAATATGCACCCGCCCCTTGGTCCTTGTTAACACTCGTGCTGCTGAATTTTGGAGCAGTTGGAGATGTGATATTCTTTTTTGAGGAAGACCAGAGAGCAGGGCATTACAATAGTCTATACGACTAGTAATAAAAGCATGCATCAAGCCCTCCGTGCTGGCAAGAGAGAGAAAAGGGTGGACTCTGGCTATATTCCTAAGAAGGTAAAATCCGATTTTTGTTACACTTTTAATGTGTGAAATAAAATTAAAGTCAGAGTCTAAAAGAACGCCCAGGTTCTTGACACAATGTGTAGGTTTTAGACCTAGCAATTTTGGTAGAAGTTTCTCTCTCTTGTCTTCAGGACCAATGATTAAAACTTCTGTTTTGCCCTGGTTGAGCTGTAGGAAGTTCTCTGCCATCCATGATTTTATATCTAAAACACAGTTCAAAAGGGCATTAATTGGTTTTGTGTCATCAGGAGACGTGGCAATGTACAGTTGAGTATCATCAGTATAACTATGAAAATTGATGCCAGGTCTCCTGATAACATCCCGAAGTGGTAACATATAAAGATTAAAAAGTATTGGCCCTAAAATTGAACCTTGGGGTACCCCACACTTGATTTTATGGATTGCCGAAAAACATGTATCCATACTTACAAAATAGCGGCGATCTGTGAGATAGGAATGAAACCATTCAAGAACAGTACCTGACAGGCCCACCAGGTGTTTGAGTCTGCACAATAAAATGTGGTGATCTACTGTATCTGATCTACTGTCCCAGCCCCTGACCAACAGTGATCTGTGTGGAGTTTGCATGTTCTCCCCATGTCTGCGTGGGTTTACTCCAGGATTTCTCCGGTTTCCTCCCACAGGCCAAAAAACATGCAGGTTAGGTTAACTGGAGACTAAATTGGCCCTAGGTGTGAATGTGTGTGTGAATAGTAAAGGGATAGCGCCGTACCATGGCTGCTTCATCCATCCATCCAGGCGGATGCCCTCAATTTCCCCTCTGGGGATCAATAAAGTAATAAAAGTATCAAAGGCAGCTCTGAGATCCAGCAGCAGCAGGAGTGACAGTTTGTGGGAGTCCCTGTTACACCTGATATCATTAACCATTTTTAAAAGGGCTGTCTCGGTACTGTGGTTTGTCCTAAAACCAGACTAAAATTTCTCAAGAATGTTGTGGTCCATAAGAAAATTGTTTAACTGGATAAAAACATTTTTTTCTAAAACTTTACTTAAAAACAGTAAGTTGGATACAGGTCGATAGTTACTGAATAAAGTCAATTAAATCCAAATATGTAAATAACAAAACTACAATGAACGTAAACAGGAAAATAAATCATACTAAGAAACAATACAGAATATGTGAAAATTAACCAAAGGTAAAATAACAGGAATAAGAACTCAAAAATACAACACCATACAAATACAGAAAAAAGGCAAATGAGAGAGCACGGATCACACTCAGATCGTGACACTTTGTTCCTGAATTTCTTTAGATCACAGCATGATGTCTAGCTTTTGAGGGTCGTTTGATCTACTTCACTTTGTGAGGCAGGTCCTATTTAAGTAATTTCTTGCTTGAGAACAGGTGTTGCAGCAATCAGGCCTGGGTGTGGCTAGAGAAATTGAACTCTGCTTTCCAAAGATGTGATAAACCAGTTAATTTATGTTTTAACGGGGGGGGGGGGGGTCACTTTTTCACACAGGGCCATGCAGGTTTGCATTTTTTTACCCTTAATAACAAACACCTTCATTTAAAACTGCATTTTGTGTTTACTTGTGTTATCTTTGTCTAATATTAAAATTTGTTTGATGATCTGAAACATTTAAGTGTGACAAACATGCAAAAGAATGACAAATCTGGAAGGGGGCAAACACTTTTTCACACCACTGTAAGAGGGAGGGTGGAGTTGAACAGCTGAAGTCTGTTTCTTAAAATGACAGGCTTTAAATCAGAGCATTTCAAGAAAGGCAAAAAAAAAAAAAAATTCAATAATTAAAAAAATTAAAGAAAATCTGAACAAAATTTGATTTGATTTTGTGTACTTTATTGATTGAAATTCAGGGCATCCACCTGGATGGATGAAGCAGCCACGGTACAGCACAATCCCTTCACCATTCACACACACGGCCACTTTAGAGTCTCCAGTCAACCTAACCTGCATGTTTTTGGCCTGTGGGAGGAAACCGGAGAAATCCCACGCAGACACGGGGAGAACATGCAAACTCCACACAGATCACTGTTGGTCAGGGGCTGGGATCGAACCCGGGATCCCATGGCCAAGGGTGAGTTGCTGTGCTGCCGCAGTGCTAATCACTGTGCCACCGCATGTCACAAGCTCTTCATTAAGACATAAGTGAGCTGTTAAAATGTGTAAAAAGTGCAGTCACTGACCCCTTTAAAGCTTTGACTTTTTATCGTCATGTGTGGGGTCTCTAAAATTTGCAAAATGTCTTAAAATTTTACAACTATTTTAGTGTGTGTGCCAGGCCTTGTTCTAGACACTGTGCAGTTCCAGAAGCGTTAGGGCAGGGGTGTCCAATCATTTGCCATGGAAGGCCAAGACCCTGCAGGTTTTCTCTTCTACCCAGCCTCTTCAGCAGATGTTTTCACTTATCAGCAATCAGTGGAAAGAAATTCAGTGGAATCTGCTGTTGAAAACACTGGTTGGAGGTAAACCCTGCAGGGTCTCGGACCTCCATGGCACATGATTGGACACCCCTGCATTAGGGGGACCGGACTGGGAAATGTTTAGACTGTGCTGTACATTTCAATTTTAATATCTCAGCCAGGAGATGTAAGAAGTTAAGCTAGTAACTACTCAGGTAGCTATTAAACGCTGGATGTGGAAAATTCCCTTGTCTGATGTCTTGACACTACACCCACATTTAACACGATGAAGGCAGACAGATTCCATTAGCTTAGATTGTATCCTTTTCTTCCACTTTAGAAGATTCCTTGGTGGTTCGCTCTCTTCCCTCACAGCAAGAACATTGTGAGTTTGGACCACGGAGACCTGAGGTTTCATGTGTGAGCTCTGATCTTCTTCCTGGGCCAAAGCGAGTTTGCTGTGCGCGCTCCACTTTCTTCCCACATTCCCAAGACATGTAGAGTGTGAAGAAAGGTGGCTGTGTTTCTGTGTTAGTCCTGCAAAAGAATATCTCCTTCCCTGACTACAGGATAGGGTTGGAAGTGTTCTCCTGCCTTCCTACTCCTCTTAGTTGGATAACTAGTCAAGATAGAGGATAGAAGAATGTTGTCTTGGTTCTTGTACTTGGTACTTAGATTTGTGACTGAGGAACGTGGGTCTTATGAGGGACTCATTTGATTTTCTTCCCTACATTATTTCAAGACAAACTCAGTGGTACCAAAATAATTTTTTCAGTTATGGAAACACAATCACTTAAGCCAGCATAAATATATCCACATACACCTGTGTAGATACCTTACAACCAAATCAGCCTTGAAAGGATGGAAGGGGAGAAAGGAAAAAAATATACTTAATTGTTTTTCCTTCTTTCATTCCGATTTCCTTTCTTGGCAGATGAGGATCCGGCGTTAATGTCCCTCTTCCATCATCGCTCTTCTCCAGCTGCAAAATGCTGATTGGAAGTGAGACCTCCTCGTGATTGCACTCTTATTGGGAGCAAGAAAAAAAAAAAAAAAACAGAAACAGAGGAAAAAATTAATTCATTCTGTCTATCTCTCTCTACCCATCTTCCCCTGTTTTGCAAAGTGGAAATTGGAACCGCCCTGCAAATACATTGTGGAGGCTTCCCAAACTGAATCAAGGCGCTATTACCCGACGGGTGAAGCACAGTGGGGCTGAAAAATCTCCCGCTTGCTCTCCCTCGCTCAATGATTGTCTCATCAGCGGGAGTAATTTGGGTTCCTGGTTATCGCGTCATTTCTGATGCCGACGAGGAGGAGAGACAGGGAGAGATGTAATTACTTCCCTCCACAGACAGATGAGGAATTGGGGAGTAATTAATAACTGGCTGCTACCCTACTGGAGGAGAGGATACCTTCCAGTGCTGCGACTGCGTCCTCAGAGAGAGACTTTACTCACTGTGAGAAATGAGTGGGAACCTACTCTAGCAACGAGCCTTATGGATCGGCAACAGGCATTTCAAAGAGGGAGAGAGGGAAAGAAATGAAATGGCAAAGAGAGAGTGGAAGAGGAGGGGGAGGAGGCGGCAGAGGGGAGAAGATGAGATCGAGGAGTGATAGGAGCCGAGGAGGGAAGAAAAAGTGAAGACGGGGGATGAAGTGGATGGATGGCGAGAAGACGGATTGGCCTTGGGTTTAGTACACCTGAGATGCAAGAGGGCGAAAAATGAGTACAGGAAGGGGAAAAATGAGAAGAAAGCTGCTCGGCTCATTAATGAAATCCTTACTTTTGATAAGAGAATGCCAAATCGACATTGTTCGATTCTACTTTTCAGTCGAATAACTCGTATTATAAAAGGACACCGTTCCTTTTTTCCCCTTCCTGGCCGTTTTCATTTCCTCACCTGCTTGTGAATAATTGCTACTTCCACTCCCATCTTCGCTATGCATAGATTTTGTTAACTCTTCTGCCCGCAATGTTCACAGTGCTGCCGGGGTTTCCTATCTTATCTTCTCCGTTGATGCATGTCGCTTCAGCCTTGACAACACATTAGCCTGCACCACTGTTCACCCAGCATCTCTCTCTTTCTCGGTGCCTTCTTGCAAGAAGAACCATTTTTTATTTTTTTAAATGATTATTAAAATTAGCTTTCTGTGTAGAGTTTACATGTTCTCCCTGTGCTGTATGGGGCTCAGGTTTCCTCCCACAATCCAAAGAGATGCATGTCAGGTTAATTGGTGGCTCTAAATTGTCTCCGTTATACCCTTAGAATAGAGGGTTAGTGAAGTGTTTTGAGTGGTCTTTGAGACTAAAAAAAAATGCATAATCAGTAAATCTAAAATATTCCTGTGTGTGTATATATATATTTTATAGTAATATGTACATATGTATATTAGCTGCTCTTGCTTGCTTTTTTTTCTTGCCTTCTGATTGTTGCTCTGAGTGTTGCTATCCCTGTGCTGTTGCAATCCTGGAATTTCCCCGTTGTGGGACTAATAAAGGCTTATCTTATTCCCCTTTATCACAGTGTAGCAAATATTTTAAGGTGGCACATATTTCAAGGTGTGAAGAATAGTTATTTAAAAATCCAAGCCCACTAAATAATCTGTAATCCCCCCCCCCCCAAAAAAAAACAGGTTATTAAAAATCACTGTAGACAAACTATCAAATTATCAGAGGGGACCCATTCGTAGACAATAGGATCACCATTAGTTAACAATGAAGTACGAGTAAAATAGCCACCAATATGTTGGATTTATGTTGATTAGTTTGCTGGACACAGACCCAGATAAAGTGACCAGCAGAGGTGGTTAGAGACTGACTTTATGGAGTAGCCACCAAAGAAATTACTTGACAAAGAAAGAACTGACTAAAAAAAAAAAACCTTTAGTGACTAACTGCTTCAGGATTAGTGACATTTTTCTCTTAAATTTGTGACTTTCCTCATATTTACCATTTTTATTTTTTCCACCAATTTATAAGGTAATTATAGCAAATCGAGATATTAATATACCTTTTTCTAGTACTTTTAAATAGATTTGACAGGTTTTTTTTTTGTTTTTTTTATACCATTCACACTTCATACTCAAATTTGAAACTTTTTCTTTAGTTGTCATAAATTTGCAGTTTTACTAGTACCAATATGTGGGCTTTTCCCCCTCATTCTTCAAAATATAAACTAGCCACCTGTCTCCTCTTATATAATCAAAACTATAATAAAGAAACCATGGACCTCATGCAACAACATGTTGCTATTAGTATGTGTAAATCATGTTTATTTTGTTAGTGGCATTAGTGCTACCAAGCCAATCCTGATTCATTGAATGTTCGTATGTTCTCCAAATGTGTGTAAGCGGCATGTTTAAAAATGATGGATTCCACTTGGTGTGAAAAAAAGTGTTTGCCCCTTCCTGATTTCTCATTTTTTGTAGGTTTGTCACACTTAAATGTTTCAGATCAAACAAATTTAAATATTAGACAGATAAGTAAACACAAAATGGAGTTTTTAAATGAAGGTGTTTATTATTAAGGGGAAAAAAATTCAAACCTACATGGCCCTGTGTGAAAAAGTGATTGCCCCCTAAACCTGATAACTGGTTGGGCCACCCTTAGCAGCAACAACTGCAATCAAGCATTTGTAATAACTGGCAATGAGTCTTTTACAGTGCTGTGGAGGAATTTGGGCCACTCATCTTTGCAGAATTGTTGTAATTCAGCCACATTGGAGGGTTTGAGCATGATTTGCGTTTAAGGTCATGCCACAGCATCTCAGTTGGATTCAGGTCAGGACTTCGACTAGGCCACTCCAAAGTCTTCATTTTGTTTTGAGGAATTTATTGTCATTAGGTACCAAAGATTATTTAATTTATGTATGGGTCTGAATGAGGTTTCACTTCATTACCAACACACAAGCTCGTGGGGCACCAGTCCAAAACAGTGGACGCTTATTAATAGTTAATCTTTGTATTCGCTATGAATCAGTCTCAAATATTCGTGAATTCTTCTGTGTGACTCGAGGACAAAAAAAAAAACAAAAACCCAGCAACTTCAATGTACCTTTAGCAGTTTAATGATCAAACTCAGCTTAGATAAAGTATTACATACAAATGACTTAAGGCAAGGTGACGTGACCAAGTATAAAGCACCACATTAAACTTTCCAGGCATTACTGCATAATGTGTAATATTAAGCATTTTGGAACCAAGGAAAACCATAGCTTAAATTGGAACTGTGATAGAAAATAAAAGAACTGTAAATTAACAGAATGCATCCAATTTTCCTCACCAATTTGAAGAAAATGATAAAAGCTGATTTATATGAAAAGGGAAAATCTGTGTTACTCTTAAAAGGAACGGAGGTTAATGGAAAGATGGATATTAATTTTCCTCAATTTTATAACTCTGGTTGGAATTTATGACTTAGATCTGACTTAGATCTCAACATGAGAAATTTTTGCATACGTCAACTGGGATGGACATTATATTTAGCCCAACAGATCTAAAATAAGTTGTGCTTATGGTGATCAGTTGATATCAGCGGGATTCTGGCTGGTCAGATGGCATGGAAATTATCTGCCCGCAGAAAATTTTTCCCAAAATCAACCATCTTGAGGCTGCAACTCAGGGACACTGCGAGGTGTGGCTGCCTCCACTGATTTGTCATTTGGATGGGACAAACACGGGATTTCAGCATAATTCTCCCAGGTCCCTGGAGTTTGTAAATCGTTCAATGTCACAAAACTTGAAAAGAACAAAAAATATTTAAGCCATGAAACCCAAGTTTGTCTGATGTCATGGTAATTGAGTGACAGTTAGCTTCCAGTTAAATGTTAGAAAAATCAAGATCAGTCCTCTTTGACATGATTTAAGGAAAAAAAAACAGAAAGCTTAGCAAATTATTAAAAGTAGTTTGGAGAGAGGGATGGAGTTTTACTCGAGGCAATAAAAAAAAGATGTTTTTGGCATGTGGGAGAAAACCGGAGAAATTCCGGAGTAACCCCATGCAGACATGGGGAGAACATGCAAACTCTATACAGATCACTGTTGGTCGGGGGCTGGGATTGAACCCAGGGTCCCCCAGCCAAGGGCGAGTTGCTGTACTGCTGCAGTGCTAACCACTCCGTGTCAAACTGGGGATTCTCAATTGTCCTTAGGTATGAATGTGAGGGTGACTGGTTGTCTGTGTTGGCTCTGCGATGGACTGGCGATCTGTCCAGGGTGTACCCTGCCTCTCACCCAAAGACGCTGGGATAGGCTCCAGCCCCCATGAACCGAAAAGGATTAAGCGGTTAAGCGGAAGAAGATGGATGAATAAAGAAGATTTTGAGCTCAAAAGAAGGACAAAAACAGTCTCTCCCCAGAGAAAAAGTGCAGAGCTGGACAGAGGGAGACAAACTGAGAACTGAGCTAAAAAAAACGGAGTTTCCAACTCTTTAAAGTGAGTGCTTTCCTGAAGAAAAAAAACAAAACTTAACTGGCAGTAAAAAGGACCAATTACCTTTTAGAGCAAGAGACTAGAGCAGACTCTTGTCTAATCTGGGCTGCACGGTGGCGCAGTGGTTAGCACTGCGGCAGCACAGTTTACCCTTGGCCGGGGGATTGTGGGGATCGTGGGATCGTGGGTTCGATCCCAGCCCCCGACCAACAGTGATCTGTGTTGAGTTTGCATGTTCTCCCCGTGTTGCGTGGGTTTACTCCGGGATTTCTCCGGTTTCCTCCCACATGCCAAAAACATGCATGTTAGGTTAATTGGCTGTTCTAAATTGTCCCTAGATATCTGTTTCCTATAGGCCCTTAGAATAGAGGGTTAGTATTAATGAAAGCGCTTTGAGTGGTCTTTGTGACTAGAAAAGCGCTATATAAGTGCAGGTTAGTTAGTAATCTAGAAGAGTTTCTTAATCTGAAACTGACCAATAGGAGGCGTCACACAAACTAGACTAGATGGTGATTGGCTGATGCAAGTCAGATGGCTTGCTTGAGCTTCATAGAGAGAAAAAAGATTAAACTGGAATTCACATTACACATAAGCTAAACTAAACTTCAGTGATTCATGACTATTTTTCATTGTTACTACAATAAAAATGCATTCCCATAAACTTACAATTCTATATTAACATGCATTGAATAAAGTTTCCTGTAACATACTTTCAAACATACAATACATTCAAATGATTAATAAAACATTTCAAACCAGAATTTTATGTCGGAGTCCACTCTTAATCTTCCAGTGTGTCCTGAAAAGTATCTTCTGAAAAGGAGTCTTGAGCACAAGAAAAAAAATTAATTCCTGTAGGATTTATGGTTAAATCGAGGCTGAGAGAATACTTCACTTGTCCATTTGGAGGCAATGTTGGACTTCTATAATTTGAAGAAAAAGAAAGGCAGTCTAGGTCTGGTAAATGTCAGCTATTAAAACAAAACTGTTTTGTGGGGATGTACTGTCAAATTTATGATAAGGGGGTTTCGAAAGTTCCTGGCATGGAGGATTTTGAGAGTCAATTTACTAATGGAATGTGGCTTCAAAACTGTGGTCTTTAGGTGAAAGGGAAGCAAAGGGGGGCCTTAGCTCTTCTCCAAGGAAAAGATTAATTTTCCTCATTTCAAACCGGAGTGGTGGCTTAGTTGATAGAGCATCCGCCCCACACCTGGGAGGCTGGGGTTCAAATCCCAGCTGGGTCTCAAATCCCAGCTGGGTCAAACCAAAAAGTATGTAAAAATGGTACTTTCCACCCTGTAGCTTGGTGCTTAGTATATAGAATAGGGAAAGGCGGGTAGAGAGGAGTGGCGACCCCTGTCCTGTATTAGCCAAGAAAGGAATACTTGTTCCCTAGGAGACTCAACTGCAAAAAAAGAAAACTGCTGATAGCGCTACATTTTTCTTAAACCATTCTGAGGTAGACTTGTTGGTGTGTTTTAGATCATTGTCCTGCTGCAGAACCCAAGTGTGCTTCAGCTGGAGGTCACAAACAGTTTGATGATCTGAAACGTTTAAAGGTGAAATTGTCATGTGTGCCCCTTTGGGACAGGGAGACAAACCAAAAACAAGCAACAACAAACAAAAACAACATAAGTCCAAAAATGGTGTAGTGCATACAAAAAATGCAAAACAAGAAACAAGTCTAGCCTCTGAGCAGGGAGTGTTCAGGAGAAGCAAACTTCAGAGGCAACATCACAAGGTCCAGAAGTGCCAACAGAACAAAAATGCAAAGCAAAAATGACTTACAAGTTGAGCCTCTAAGCAGGGAGTGCTCAGGAGAAGAAACACTTCACAGACTGGAGAAGTGGAGAATCATCAGAGAAAAAACAGTCCTGACACAGTCAATCTAGCAGCAATGACTGACTGAAAACACAACACTTAAATAGTGGAAGGAAATGGTATGATTAGCAACAGGTGTGGGGAGCCAGAGCAGGCAGTGACCCAATTACAGAACTCACAGCTGAGGTGACTAGAGAGCAGCTAGAGAGTAATTAACCAAGTGGGAATGCCTGGGAGAGGAGGAATGATGGTTTTGTCACAGAAAAAGGTCAAATACTCAAAAGCTACATAAATAGACCACAACAATAATAACAATACTGGAACATAAACAATAAATAGAACGATAAATCATCAGGAAAGAAGACACAGAAAAACACCACAAGGCTGGAAAACATACAAAAAATACCACCTATGCTCAGTCATGTGAAAGAGCCCCCCCATAAGGAGTGGACCACAGACACCCAAAGGTGACACCAAAAGGAGCCCCCCCCACAAAAAAAAGGTACAGCAAAACACAAACCAGGGTGGGAGGTGGGGGAAATAGGTGAGGAAGGAGCAAAACTACAGGGCCCACTCAGGACCCACACCATGTTCTTCTAAAAATTAGTATATTGATGAAAAAAAAAATATTTTGTAATTTTTGGCGGACTGACAATAATATAAATATTCACATCCAGCAGCTGGAGTAAGACAAACACGGAAGCTAGCAATGCTATTGGCTGTGACATCCTCACTGGACTTCCGCCACATCTCGTTTTGGGTTGTTGGGTTTCCAGTTAGTGAATAGTTCAGCTAAATACCTGAGTCTCAAGGCAAATGTCAGTTTCCCAACTGTTCTCAAGTATGGCATGGCAAAGGAGCAGGATAAATATGGGTTCTGCTTTTGATGGTCAATGTCTGCTGAAGAGTCTGAAAGGGCTGAAAAGTCACGCAGAGGTGACCTTTGTTCTTCTGACAGGTAAGCTAACCAGTGCTAGCTATGATGCTAACTAGCTCATTCCTCTTCTGCTGCTAATCTGGTGGTTAGGGGCGCGGGGTGGGGGGGCAGTCTAAAGCCTGTGTAACCAACTAAATTTTATTTCTGAGATGTTCACATTATAATTATGAGTGTATAATAATACCAGCCAATATATGGCTTGGAATAGACTCCACTAACTGCTCCTTACCAAGCTGACACGTATGACAAGTTCATGATATGATCAACATTTGTGTCTATGAATGTAACAACACACACTAAGCAGCAGTCATGTTTTACATAAATATATATATTTTTTAATTCAGCTTTGATGTGCAGCTGCTCAGTCTAATAACACAACATAACAAAAAAACTGCACTGCTGAATCTGAAAATGACATCCGTTTCTCTCGATCATGGTCATGTTTTTATGTTAAGTTATAAGCAGTTGTACAGCAGTTGTACAGTTGTACTGTAAATTGAATAGTAGACAGTGATAAAGGTAAGTACATGTAAATGGAATGTTGCATCATCATTATTCAAAATTCAGAGAATTTCAAGAGATGAAAAAGAATTTTTCATCATATAAAGCGAAAATACCCGTACATGTAAACAAAAGCGTAAGAAAACGTGTGGCCATAATTCAAAAAGTTGACCTGATTGAGCAAAACCAATGTGATTTTTGGATTCAGCACATCAAAATTGTAATAAATAAGCTAAAAAAAACCTTAGACAATAAATTTGGTGTTGACCAGTGTAATTTGGTGTACAGCGAAAAAAGTTACAGTTGTTTATTGTTGTTACAGATTAAGATAATAATGTAAAACTTTATTGATCACCATGGTGGAAATTGAGGTTAAAAATAGTTTAAGTTCTAATAGTAGAATAAACAGGTCTTAATTAATTTTCTTACTAACTAATGTTACTGCACAGCATTAGCCATGGGATTTCTTGAGTCCCTGAAGTAGCTGTAATTATGTATGTAGAAATTTATGTCAGATTTTTGACTATCAAGTAATAAAGCATAACATTTTTTCACTCTCTGTAAGGACTTCCTCCATCATGAGGTGAATAAGCACAGATGGGTGTTTGGACAATGTCCTCATGATTCAGCAGAGAAGAGCTCCACCAAACAGTGACTGGAGAGAGGGTCAACAGCTTCTGAAGCCCTCACTGATGTGATGGACCAGTGGGGGTAAAGGACAGATCATCAATATCTGACCTTTAGGTGAGTATGATGCAAAGTTTTACATGTAAAAAGTCACAAAAAGGACTATTAATATGACTGTTTTCATAGATCAACATTTAAAAACCACATTCTGATGATGTCAGAAGAAGTTTCTCCTCCACCTCATCTGTGTATGAGGCCTGGACTCCATTTGCAGCTCAGGACAACAACCACCAGAGGGACCGTCCAGTGAGAAAGACAGTCGGCGGCACACCAATATAAGTTTTGCCTTATCAAAACATTTTACACACAGTAATGTAAAAAGCCAAATCCTTTATTTTGAATTTTTAAATGTGTTTGTTTAGGATATTTTTTTAACTGCTTTTGAAACGTTAAGGAGTGCTTTATATATATATATATATATATATATATATATATATATATATATATATATACTGTATATATTTATTTATTTAGTGAGTAACCTGGTCAAGCCTGTGATATTTATGGATTATTTTGCCAAAAGTAGATGAAACAGGTATTTCTTTCTTTCTTATTTGAATAACTTCTCAAAACAATAGTCAAAATTTTGCAGCTGAAGTGTCTTGGACTTTTCATTTTTATTAAAACCACAACCTGCCTGTGCACTTGGTGTTCCAAGAAAGTAGAATTAGAAAAAATGTTGTTCCTCTTCTTTAATCAGGTTCAGTCTTGCAGCAGGAATGAATATACAACACAGCCATCCATCCATCCATCTTCTACTGCTTTTCTGGGGGTCCAGGTTGTGGAGGCAGCAGTCTAATCAGAGAAGCCCAGACTTCCCTCTCCCCAGCCACCTCCTCCAGCTCTTCAGAGAGGACACCAAGATGTTCTCAGAGCAGCTGGGAGCCATAGTCTCTCTAACATGTCCTGGGTCTGCCCCGGGGTCTCCTTCCTCCTCCCACAACACGCACATAAAAAGTAATTGTATTTCTGTTCCTGCACTTTCCTTCACCTACAGTATATTGTCATTCACATTATGTAGACCAAGCAAACCCTTTGCAGCACTGCTGTAGTCCTAAAACTGTCTAGTAGTTCACATCCTGTCATGTTTTAATGCTGTTAGTCTGTGATAACACTTTCTTAGAGACTGTCCTTTTTTACATCAACAAATTGTACCTGACTATGGTAACAAAGGTCAACACTGACTATAGGGACAACAAAAGCTTTCCAGAGAGTCCTAATCCTGATTTAATTAATTTCTGTATTGCTCTCCCAGGTTTGCTCCATGGACCCTGCATCTGGACTGTTTATTTTGTAATAAATATTTTCCCCCAAATAAATTCCTGTTTGATATATGACTGACTTGATTTGAGGTTGATTTTCTTTTACATTGTACTCTACACCACTGGAGTGGTGGCTCAGTTGGTAGAGCATCTGTCCCACACTCAGGATGCTGGGGTTCGAATCCAGGCCAGGTCATGCTGAAGACCATATAAAAGCGGAACTTCTTGTCATCCAGCTTGGTTCTCAGCAATAATAGAATGCAGGAGGGAAATTTGCAGCAGCACCTTGGATGGCAGTGGCCCCTCTGATTCTATATATGTGTGTGTGATTAACACTGTAGATAAGAGAAACATAATTTCATTCTATTGTACATGATTGGCTGTATGGATTTGAATGACAATAAGATGGCTTATCCTTACCATCCACCTCCAAAAGTGGAATATTGTGAATTTATTTTTAGAAATAACTCAAATCTAAAAAGTAAAACTGTCATATCTTACAATAATCCCATATAAATTTAGCCATTTTAAGATTTTTTTTTTTTTGTTTGTTTGAAATTTGGATGAATATGTCTGAGCTAGATGATATAGATCTGAATGGTGATGTGCTCATTTTTGGAAATGCAGTTCTGTTTTTACACTATATTATTTGAAAAAAGGTTATTGTTCCACCATAAATTACTTCCAACTTCACTAAGGATTATTGATTACAAAGTTATGTAGATAGCTAATATGTACAGTGTATTTTTGGTTCTTGTTTATCACTACATTATAAAAAGGTTGAAAATACTTCAGTTTTGCAGAGGTGAGATAAACCATTTGTGAATCTGTCACACTAAATCAACAATAGATTTTATCTTCTACAGGTAACTGAAAGGGCACAAATGAATTCAGGCATCCAATGTTTCACAACATTTATTTATGTATTTTAAAACAATAAAAACAAAACATTTACAACCTAAAATTAACTGGAACTGACATAAATAACTTCTGGAGCTTAATAACAAGTCATTTTTTTTTTTTTAAGCATGCATAGCTAAAACAAATGAACTTAAACAGACCATAAAAGTGTGAATCAGCATATTTACAAAAACCACAGAACAACTAACAGCAGTCAAAGTCGTTACAATCTGATCTACAGTGTTGTCATAATTACGTTGTCAAAGCTAGAGAGCTATCCGGTTTGATCACAGCTGTGCTACATTAGCATTACTGTCAATAACACTATACCATATAGTTATTTAAAAAAGGTTTACCAGAGATGTGCATCACAGAGGCTTATGTTAAATAAACAATTCTATACCACAAGAGTCCTCGCTTGACATACTGCCTGGCTCATAATAACCAAAAGTCTGAGATGTTAGCAGTCTGCAATGTTAGCCTCCAGGAAGTGCTGCTTATCTCTACCTGGCAACCAGTACAAGATTATAGTGAGTCAACAGTGTGTGCAACACCTTCTGGCCAGGAGGTCAGAATCCTTTATATTGCACCTTTAAATGTGACAAACATACAAAAAAATGAGAAATCTGGAAGGGGGCAAACACTTTTTCACACCACTGTATGTGTATGTGAGTTGACATGCATGTGAAATGAAGATTTGCATAACTGACACCCTAAAACTGTCATTTAAGTCACACTTTCTGGGTGGGGTTTGGGGGGGGGTCTTGTATCGCTGTCATACCACCTGTACTGATGGTGCAGACAAATCACAATGGTGCATAAAAGTGATGTAAAGCTCAAATATCACAGCATCCTAACCTTTGACCATATAACAGTAACACAGTACACTCTAACTAAGGAAGAGATGCTCATTTTGAAACGTTTAACACATCTCATCAGCTGCCAGGGCTGCTTGGAAACGGGAAGCGTGTTTTCTTTTTGGGTACCAAACTGATACACTAGGGGCCCTAAAATGCAATCTCAGAAGCCAGGGGCCCCCAGAAACCAGGAAACAGCCCTGATGACACATTTCAACAATTTGGGCTATTTTGCATCTGATATGAACGTTCATGGAAGGATGCTGTTTTTTTAAATTATACTTTATTTATTATACTTTATGTAATTATTATGCCTCAGTGCAATGGAGGCATACAGCAATCACTCACTGTCTCTGTGTGTGGTTGTGTGTGTGTGTGTATCTGTCTGTTACCAGCTTTTCAGCATGCCCGGTCAAAATCAAGTGGAACTAAAGGCTTGTATCATTATATCGCCATATTTTCTCGACTTTTAATTTGCCAGAATTTCGAGGAAAGGCTTTGTTTTCTAATTAAACACAAATTAAACTCACCATTATACTGTCAATGCACTGAGCCACAAAAAAAAAAGATATTGTAATAACTCGGCTTGGCCAGTAGAGGTTGCATCAAGGCAGCTGCACCTTGGTGCTTTCATTTTAACTTGAATCAAAGTATAGAACGTTGTCGGCTAATTATTAGTTTATAAGGTTTACATTCTTATACTTGATTCAGACAAATCAAATATAGAGCCATTTAGTGAAAACTGAGGTTAGAATTACAGTAAACTGTCTACACATAACTTACAACTGGTCTGGTTCACTCATAAATTTTGTTAGTAAATGTACTAAATTTCTAGATACTAACAGTTTGGTAAATCCCAAAAGTTCACATAAATTGATTGTATGTGACATTTACGAACAAATCTGTTAGTACTAACGGTTCTTGCTTGAGGCCCAGTGACACATTCCTGAGCTGGAAGAGAAGAACAACCATTTTAAATCTAATGAGAAGAAAAACATGACTCATAATTCAAATCAGTGAAATCAAACAGAAGCCAGAGTACAGCCAAATGTACTCAGGAAAAGTACTGTTTTTCTTTCTAAACGTTCTTACATAAGGGTAAAAAATATTCTGCAATAAAACTATCTAAAAAAGTACAATTTTGTGAAAAATAACTTGAGTACATATACTTGAGTAAATATACATAATTAGTTACTAACCACCTCCGCTGAACAACTTTGTTGCTGGAATTGTGCATAAAGCAGGTATTGCAAGCTTAATTATATGACTAGAATAAATTCATTTATTTATATTTTACACAAGTCTGTTTAGATCCCATAGATTGCCACTTTATCATAGTGGAGAGGTTTGGGTGCTAAGTTGTCAGGACAACTTGCACCCCATAGGGTTTCCCACTGGACATGGGTCATGGGTGAAGGGCCAGACTAGTGGTCAGTTGGATTCCCATGAAGAAAATTACAACAAGAGTCCAGTGTACCTGACCTGGGTTCTAGTGCAAGCACCTGGTGGATCAGGTTTCTGCCCTTGGAACCCAGTTGGGCTCAGCCTAAACAAGCCACATGAACCCACCCTCCAGTGGGTTTACCAACTGCAGGAGGGGGCATGGTGCTATGTGGATAGGGTGAAAGTGCCCCTGGATAAGCAGGGTGGATTGATGGATGAGTCTGTTTACTTGAAATTGTTGACATAATTGGTCTACTCACTAAATGCAACAACACACAAAGTTCTCTTTTGGAAGTCTGCTGGTCTTGGTATTTTCATTCTGCACTGCTTCTTCCTTTGTGTTTGCCTTTCTATTGAATAAGATCGTGACAGCAGCAGCGACACCAGCATTGTATCTAGTGCAGGATGTCAGCAGTAGGGCAAGATGATCGGCACTGTCAAAACACAATCTGGAAGCTTAGGTGAAGTCAACAAGAGAACATGAGAGACACTATCTGAGCTGGTGAAGAAGGGAGGACTGATGATTTTTACTTGTGTTGTCTGGGTGGTGACATGCAAAAATACACACACAAACCCCAGCCACCAAGATAGAGTTATCCGCCAAACAAGTGTGCAAACACAAGCTGATTGCTATCACACACACAATAGCATGCAATAAAGAAGTGGACATACATATCCATTTAGCACATATAAGAGTACACACACTGTGATGGTTATCTTCCTCACTGCAGCGCAGACAGAAGCCGATAGCAATCCCAGGCACACTCTTACCATGACAGACCATTTTCACATGAGCTAAGTGACTCTACTTCGTGAAGTGAAATGATGAATGTTGTGATAGAGCAACATTGCTTCACTCTAATATTCAAAGAGTGTGGATAAAGGCTTATTGATGATCAGTGCTGATAAAGCCGTGGTTGGACAAAGAGGCATTGAAAGGCAGGGGTAAATGAGTTTGAGTGCACCGAAGAGGCTCACATTGTTGCAGGAGTGTACCAATCAATGACACTCATCAGGCCCTCTCAGAGGTTTTTATTAACAATTCAGGAAGCAGCCAGCCCCCATTTTGACCATTAGCTGAATCCTTCTCAGAGTCTCTATCAGCATCTATTTTTTTCCCCATCTCACACTTTTATTTCCCTTTCACTCGCTGCAATCGTTTGAATCAATTTTCTCCACCAATCAGAAGGCTTTCTGAAAGCCAGATCAGACCTGTTCAAAAGTACTGGATGCTGAAAGTATGACTTTTACATACGTTTAGGCCTGCATTTCCTCCACTGACATTCACTACAGACCTAAAGGCTGGGGTCACGTTAAAATGTTACAGAATTTAAAAAAAAAAGTTTGGCTGTTTGTAATCTCACATGAAAATATAGAAATATAGATATCAGAATATTTCACTTCATCACACATGTTTTGGCTAGTTGGGGTTGCCAGTGCACATCATGGGTCTGCATATTAATTTGGCAAGGATTTTACACCAGATGCCTTTCCTGACACAACCTGCTGATTTACCCAGGGTTGGGACTGGCACTAGGAGTACACTGGTTTCGTGCTTCCCCCTGTTGCTGGGTACCAACTTTCCTTTCCCCATTCTGTTTGTGATGGACACTAATCTAGAAGTAGTGTTTTTATGGTCTTTGGGAGGAAGCGGATGGGACCTTAAATTCACAACCTCCTGGTTGTGGGGTGGATACTTGTCACGGTTTTTCTGTGCTTCTCCACTTGAAAAGGGATTGACCCATCCACTCAGAGTTTACAACAGGATTCCGCTCAAGTGAGACCAAACAGCTTGTTCATTTTTTCTCCTTTATTTAATTCTTCAGAGGTATAGACATTTGCCTTTAGGCCAGGGGTGTCCAATAATGTGCCATGGGGGGCCAAGACCCAACAGGTTTTCTCTTCTACCCAGTCTCTTCAGCAGGTGTTTTCACTTATCAGCAATCAGTGGGAAGAAGTTCAGGGAAATCTGTTGTTGAAGACACAGGTTGGAAGTAAAGCCTGCAGGGTCTTGGCCCTCCGTAGCACATGATTGGACACCCCTGCATTAGGCCAACGGGTAGTAGGAATAGTAGGAATAGGAGAAAAACCTTAAAATGAATTTAAACACACAAAAAGAACACTCTAAAAACTGTACAAACATTCATGACTTTAAATGTAACCATCAAATAGCAAGAAATATTCAAATACTAAAAAATGATCTAAACCTGTTTAAATACATTAAGATAAAATTTCAAAGTTTATTTCAATTAACTTATACAAGTCACTAATCTAAAAAACACATAACCATACACAATAATAATTTATTAAATAGGTTTATTTAAACAAATTTTGATTTGTTATTTTTTATAAATGTCACGATCTGGTACACGGGCGGGGGCCGTGCTTAGTTGTCTGATTAATTTAGCCCTTTTCTGTTTGTTAATTTTTTTCTGTTCACCTGGTTTGCTGTATTTGGTTCCTGTTTTTGGTTAAGTTCATTACTGGTTTCAATATTTCCCTTTTGGTTTATTGTGTTAATCGTTGCTGGCGCTGTGACAACTCGCGCGTCATTTCCGGCTGTCAGATTCTGTTTGCAGGCTGTCACGGCTGCCAGCAATGATCACCACTCATGGTCCCGCAGGTGTTTGTAATCTGGGGGGTTGTCTATTTAAGCCATGGATGCCACTTCCCTGGTGCAGCGGCGTCAAACCCTCCCAGTCAAGAATCCCCTGGACACCTTGTTTAAGCTAAGTTATTATCTTTCTGTTTTACTCACGTCCTTGATTTTGGCTGACATTTTTGCTCCAGCTTTAGAGCTGTGTTTTCCATTGGTTTGTGTTTTGTGTCTTGAGTTATTTTTATTTAATAAAATTGCAAAAACTCACAGTCTGCGTTTGGTGTCCTGTTTGCCCTCGGGGAGGGCCATTCATGACAGAACGCCACTGCCAGTCAGATGCCAGTAGACTGTGAGTTTCGTTTTTTGTTTCTCTCCCGTAATTTTTCTTTAGAGTTCGTTTTTCCCTGCTGGCATGGCAGCGTTTTTGGACTTCAGGAGGTTTGGGCTTGACGAGGAGTGCTGGGCGGTTGATTCCCGGGACTCACAGACCTCATCACCTCTGTGTATCATGCACAACACTGGCTGGGGAGAGCCCTACCACCACCTGAACCTGGGCCGCGGAGGAAACGCTCCCGGGGACGGAAGCGCCAAGCTGGGGGCTGCAATCCAGCTGCAGTCCTGCCTCCCTCCGTCAGACTGAGTACTGCAGTCAGCTGTGCGCAGAGGAGCTGGAGGAGCACCAACGGGTGATTGCAGCTGAGAGAGCTAATCTTGGACTACAAGCCCTGGCACCAGCCTGAAGGGAGTCTGAGCCAACGGCAGAGCATCCCCAGACTTTGGTGTTCCACCCATCGCATCTGATGACATCTGCAGCTCCTGGGATGACATCAAGCCCTATTGCAACCACCACCGAGCACCGGGAATTAAGGCAAGTACCTTTTCATTTTATTACACCTAATAATGAAATGTCTTGCCTTATTCCCGGTGGCGAAGCTCAGCAGCAGCAGCCCACCGTGGCCAAACTTTCACCATTTGTGGCTGTTTTTCCCACTCCTCTTCCTGTATTCCCTGAGGGTCCATCATTTGTGGAGGAGAATCCTATCGCAGTCCTGCAGCCGCGCCCAGGATGGGAGGAAAGTGCCACCTATGCTCCGGAGCATGAGCCGGTACTGGAGTACCCCCTGGCTCCTGCGGCATGGGAGGAGGCTTCAGTGGTTGGAAGGTCTCCTGCTTCAGCCGACACCCAGAGGTGCGCCAGTGCCAGCTGCTTCAGCAGTGGTCCCACCAACCTTCAAGCCAGAGTTCAGGCTTGTTGCAGCGTCGCTGGAGTCCTGGACAGCGGTGAAGCTCAAGCTCAGGCAAGGTTCCTTGATAAACTTAGAAAAATCTTGCCTGGATCTTGGCTAGGGGAACCGGGTGCTGCCGTCAGTCGCACGTGACCTTCCCCCGCTGAGCTCCACTGCTGCCGATGACTCAGATCCGGTGTGTGTCTGTGCTTATCCTGTTCTTTCTCCTGAGGTCTCCGGGGGTCCTGTCTACCTTTCAGAGGCCACCATGGGTGCTTCGACACCTCCGTCCGAGGCCTCTGCAGGTGCTACGCCCCAGCCTGGGGCCTCCGTGGGTGCTGCTCCCCCTCCAGTCGAGGTCTCCATTGGTGCTGCTCCCCCTCCGGTCGAGGTCTCCGTGGGTGCTGCTCCCCCTCCAGTCGAGGTCTCCATGGGTGCTTCTCCCCCCCCCCCCCCCGTCCGAATTGAGTGAGTGCTGCTACTCCTTTTTCTGGGTTGGTGTGGGTGCTGCGCCCCAGCCTGGAGCCATCGTGGGTGCTGCGCCCCAGCCTGGGTGCCACTGTGGGTGTGATGCCTCCGTCCGAGGCCACCGTGGGTGCGCCGCCTCTGTCCAAGGCCACCGTGGGTGCAACGCCTCCATCCGAGGCCACCGTGGGTGCAATGCCTCTGTCCGAGGCTGCTGTGGGTGCTGCCCCTCAGCCCGAGGCTGCCGTGGGTGCGATGCCTCCGTCCGAGGTCACTGCAGATACTGCTTTCCCACCGTCTGTGGTCTCCAAGGGTGCTGCTGTCCTGCCATCTGTGTTCTCTAAGGGTGATGTTTTCCCGCCATCGGTGGTCTCTGAGAATGTTGCCTTCCCTCCGTCTGTGGTCTCCGAGGGTGCTGCTGTCTCGCCATCTATGGTTTCCAAGGGTGCTACTATGCCCAAGTCCTGGACTACCGTGGGTGCTGCTACACCCCAGCCCAGGGCCACAGTGGGTGCTGCTATGGCCCAGTCTGAAGCCGTCGTGGGTGTTGCTACATCTCCGTCCGGAGCTGCTGCGGGTGCTGTTTCGCCGCAGTCTGGGGTCACCATGGGTGCTGCTACGCCCCAGTCCGGGGCCGCCACGGGTGCTGCTATGCCTGAGGTCACCGTGGGTCTGTCGCCTTTGCCGGGGCTCATTGAGGGTCATCGGGCACTGCTGGAGGTTCACGCTGCCCGGCCACCCGTCGCAGAGGGACGTTGCCTTCTGGCTCCCATGATCCGTGAGGGGGGCTTGATCTGGCTGCCCCCCCCCGGGGGGGTGGGGTGCTAGCTGCCTGCAGGTACAGGGATGCTGGGAGGCCACAGGACAGAAGGGGTCCTCTGTTCGGGTGGCTCAGGGATGGCGGGCAGCCACCTCATGGGCTAGGCCATCCGGTGAGGTGGCTCAAGAACTCTGGGCGGCCACCGGATGCTTTTGATCATACGCTCCTGTGGTCCTGGGACTCTGGCAGGCTGCTCAAGCTGCCTCGGTTTCTCCCCAGGGGCCTTTGAATCATCATCACCTGTTGTTCTGTGTTGAGGATCATGAGTGTTTTCTTGTTGGTTTTTTTGTTTGTTTGTTTGCTTGTTTTGTCTTGGTCCCTCCATGCCTGGATTCCCCCTCAACCCCAGGGTGGGTTGTTTTTCTTGTTGGGTGGGGGGTGGGGGGTCTCTTGTGTGTTTGTGTGGCGGGGTTCTTTTTTGTTTTTCTGTGATGTTATCCTGGGGTGTCTGTTTACCACCCCTTGAGGAGAAGGCTCTGTCATGACCGGTGTACAAGTGGGGGCCATGCTTAGTTGCCTGATTAATTTAGCCCTTTTCTGGTTGTTAATTTTTTTCTGTTCACCTGGTTTGCTGTATTTGGTTCCTGTTTTTGGTTAAGTTTATTATTGGTTTCAATATTTCCTTTTTGGTTTATTGTGTTGATCATTGCTGGCGCTGTGACAACTCGCGCTTCACTTCTGGCTGTCAGATTCTGTTTGCGGGATGTCACGGCTGCCAGCAATGATCGTCACTCATGGTCCCGCAGGTGTTTGTAATCCGGGGGGGGTGTCTATTTAAGCCATGGATGCCACTTCCCTGGTGTAGTGGCGTCAAACCTTCCCAGTCAAGAATCCCCTGGACACCTTGTTTAAGCTAAGTTAGTATCTTTCTGTTTTGCTCACGTCCTTGTTTTTGTCTGGCATTTTTGCTCCAGCTTTAGAGCTGTGTTTTCCGTTGGTTTGTGTTTTGTGTCTTGAGTTATTTTTATTTAATAAAATTGCAAAAACTCACAGTCTGCGTTTGGCATCCTGTTTGCCCTCAGGGCAAATTCATGCAATAAACATATCTATTCTATTATTAATGCATGAATTGTTTTTAAATACTACTTCCACCATGAGATTTTCACTTAAAATTCACTCTTGACCAAACTGTAACCATCAGTGACGAAAATAAACAAGAATAAATTTCCATTAGCAATCATTTAACCAATTAACATTGCTTTAACTTTAGAATGACATTACTTTACTTTACTTCCATCAATTTAACAACAGCATCAACAATAATATGTGAAAGATAGTTCAATCAGTTTTACATACATAGGAAATGAGGAAAAAATGGGGAACACACTGTGGCTCAGCAGTTGGAGTGCACAATTAGAATGCAGAAGATCACAGGTTCAAAACCAGCATCAATATCTTTCCCCTCCATGGATCACCACCTTAACGTTGTGGAGGGGTTTGAGTGCCCGAATGATCCCAGGAGCTATCATGTCAGGGGCAATTCACCCCTTGTAGGGTCTCCCAAGGCAAACTGGTCCTGAGTGAAGGGCCAGACTAAGAGCGGTCCGGTGGTTCTCCATGAAAAACATTGCATTGTGGTGACCCACCACACTCTACACGTACATTCCTCACATTCAGCAGGTCTGGAGGAAGCAGAGGACCATTTACATACAGAGGACAATTCACATACGGACAGAGAGCCCTTGGGGGACAACAGAACAATGGACTGTTGTTTATACATCCCCGGATTAGGGAGAGGATGTCCGGGCGCCAGTTGGTCATGCTAATAATAGGTATTGACTGATATGCATATCACTATGCTAATGGGCCATGCATTCTCTCTCTGTTTGTTCATTCATCGGCCTCCGTCGGTCTATGATGACCATGGAAGAGAATCCTAAACGTCTACTCTGCTGGAACAGCACCGCCTGTGGCTGAACAGGCCGATGCGCACCGGTGTTCTACCTTCCAGCGTTGGGCGTTGGTAGGATTCAAGCCTGGGCAGGAAGATATGGAGGACAAGATGTTACCCATGCAGCATGTCCCCCCTCTCCACGACACTGATGAATCCAAAGGAACAGCAGGGCTGCTATAGTTTGGCACCAGCGCCGTCGCAGGAGCTGCCAGAACGATGTTGAGCACAACAGAGAACTGCCTTAGGGGCTCCGACTCTGGATTTTTCCTCAGGGTTGACTCCCGAAGCCTTTCCTGTGACTGGGTGTGCCGCAAGGCAGCAGAGGTTTGAAATCAGGGTTTACCTTCCCCTAGATGGGCTACCTTCCCAGGTTGATGAGCCACCATCTACCCGAAGCATCTGGTTTTAAGGCGCCAGAGATCCGCCCTCGCCCCTTCTCCTATTAGTAAAAGCAGTTCCGCCGGGCTTAGAGGCTAAACCACACGGGCAGGCTAGGAGTTGGACTTAGTTGTCAGAGGCTTTTCGAGACACACGCCGTAAGGAGCATTTTATAAGCACTGGGAGCTTAACCCCAGTGCCGCTCCTGGCTATGAAGGTTGGTGCACTACTGTACTGCTGAGCTTGCCTCAGCAGTACAGTAGGGCACAGAGCTACAAAGTGTGTCTCATTATGTTGGAGGTAACAAAACCCTGCAACCTTCCAGCTTGTCGCATCTTGCCTGATCTTTTACCTCCACAGCATCAAGGATATGGTGTACCCAAAGGAGGCACATGGGTTCACCCTCCAGTGGGCTCATCATCTGCAGGAGGAATCATGGGAACCATGGTGCTATGTGAACTGGGCAGAAGTCTGAGCTACTCTGCCTTGACTGAGGCGCTTGCGTCCTGGATCCCTGGATAAGCAGTAGAAGATGGATGGAAGTACTAAAATTCTCATTTGGTAGAACAACAGTAGTTTATCAATTAAAGTGGTAACTCAAGTTTGTGTTGAATCAGATGCCTTCAAGAGGAAGCAGCTTCATTTATGTAGTTTTAATGTCTTACTGGCTGCTTGTCTGGTTAATTCAATTCAATTCATTTCAATTTAGCTCAATTCAACTTTATTTATATAGCACCATTTCACAACAACAGTCATCTCGTAGCACTTTAAACTGTAGGGGAAACCCCCACAATTGTAGAAAGACCCCAGCAATCAGGCAATCACCTGTGACCAAGCGCTTGGCGACCATGGAGAAGAAAACCTCCTTTTTAACAGGAAGAAACCTCCAGCAGAACCAAGCTCAGTGAGGGGCAGTCATCTGCTGTGACTGGCTGGGAGGTGAGGGGATAGAGAAGAAGAAAACACCAACCTGTGCGCCATCCACGCCAAGAGGGTCACCATCATGCCCAAAGACATCGAGCTGGGCCCCCGCATCCCATGGTTGGTGGATGTGCATTTCTACTGCACATCCACCAACCACAATGCTCCACAGTGTGTGTCTATATATATATATCTATATCTATCTATCTATATATATATATATATATATATATATATATATATATATATATATATATATATATATACACACAGTATATATACAGTATATACAGTATATATATATATATATATATATATATATATATATATATATATATATATATATATATATATATATATATATATATATATATTTATAATAATATGTACATATGTATACTAGCTGCTCTTGTTTTTTCTTGCCTTCTGATTGTTGCTCTGAGCGTTGCTATCCCTGTGCTGTTGCAATCCTGGAATTTCCCCATTGTGGGACTAATAAAGGCTTATCTTATCTTATCTTATCTTATCTTAAAAGAACAGACATGTAGAGAGCAAACAGCATGATGGGGACTCAATCTATAGGAGAGAACAAACAGATGTTAATAACCAGCAAAAAAAAAAAAAAAAAAATTCATTAAGAGTGAAGAAAGGAGTGAAGCCCAGTGCATTGTTGGAGGTCCCCCGGCTGTCTAAACCTATTAGCAGCATAACTAAGGGAGGCTTCAGGGGCACATGATCCCTCCCTAATTATAGGCTATATCAAAAAGGAAGGTTTTAACCCTATTCTTAAAAACAGAGATTGAGTCTGACTCCCGAATCCGGATTGGCAGCTGGTTCCACAGGAGAGGAGCTTGATAACTGAAGGCTCTGTCTCCCATTTTACTTTTGGAGATTCTAGGTATTACAAGTAATCATACATTTTGGGAGCGTAGTGCTCTGTTAGGATAATAGGGTAGTTCCAGATCTTTTAAATAAAAAGGGGCCTGATTATTTAGAGCTTTGTAAGTGAGAAGAAGGATTTTAAACTTAATTCTAAACTCTATGGGAAGCCAATGAAGGGACGCCAAAACCGGAGAGATATGATTTCTCTTTCTAGTACCTGTTAAAACTCTTGCTGCAGCATTTTGGATCAGCTGAAGACTTTTTAAAGATGTTTTAGGACAACCTGATAATAAAGAGTTACAATAATCTAATCTAGAGCTAACAAAAGCATGGATCAGTTTCTCAGCATCACTCTGAGACAAGATGCTCCTAATCTTGGCAATATTACGCAAATGATAGAAGACAGTCTTAGAAACAAGTTTAATATGAGTATTAAAAAACAGATCTTGATCAAAAATAACTCCAAGGTTCCTCACAACTATTAAGAGAAAGTGTAACCATATCCAATCTAAGATTTGGAAAGGTATTTCTAAGTTTTTTTGGACCAACAAGAATGACTTCAGTCTTATCTGAATTTAATAGCAGGAAATTGCAAGTCATCCAAGCTTTGATTTCCTTCAGACAGGCTTCTCACTTGGTTAATTGATTACAATCATCTGGCTTCATTGACAGGTATAATTGTGTGTCATCTGCATAACAATGGAAATGTATACAGTGCTTTCTAATGATGTTGCCTAGTGGAAGCATATATAAACTAAAAAGAGTAGGGCCTAGCACAGATCCCTGTGGAACTCCATGACTGAGCTTTGAGTTGGAAAAAAACCCCTCATTATTGACATGAACAAACTGGAACCTATCAGATAAATAAGATCTAAACCACTGCAACGAAGTTCCATTAAGTCCAACATAGTGTTTTACTTTATCAAGCAGAATATTATGATCGATAGTATCAAAAGCTGCACTAAGGTGTAAAAGGACAAGTACAGAAAAGTCCATTTTCAGATGCGATAAGGAGGTCATTAGTGACCTTCACTCAGGCTGTTTCAGTACTATGATGGGTTCTAAACCCAGATTGAAACTCTTCAAATAAACCATTTCCCTGCAAGTGATCAAATAATTGCGTAGCAACAACTCATTCTAAGATTTTTGAAATGAAAGGCAGATTAGAGATTGGTCTGTCGTTAGCTAAAACTCCTGGATCCAGGGTTGGTTTTTTGGATAAGGGTTTATTTACAGCAGTTTTAAAAGCCTGTGGTACATGGCCTAATGTTAATGAATGATTTATTTTTTGAAGAATAAAGCTACCAATAAATGGGAAGACTTCTTTCAATAACCTGGTAGGAATAGGGTCTAAAAGACAAGATGAAGGCTTGGATGAGGAAATTATTTTATCTAACTCTAAAAGGTCAGTTGGAGTAAACTCAGCCAAACAGATATCAGTTGAAGGAGCTGTAGTAGTAAATGCATTTAAGTTAACGGTGGGAATAATATGACTGATTTTTATCTCTGATAGATGAAATTTTATTATTGAAAAAGTTCATAAAGTCCTGACTAGTAAGCGCTAAGGGAATCCTAGGATTGACAGAGTCCTGACTCTGTCAGCCTGGCTACAGTACTCAAAAGAAACCTGGGATTATTCTTGTTCTCTTCTATTAATGCAGAATAATAAGTTCTAACTTTCCTAAGAGATTTTTTATAAATTAGATGATTTCTCCAAGCTAAACAGATTTCATCCACACTAAGTTTTGTGACTTGTTTGTGTTTTAGTCAAACACATTACATTTCATGCTGGTAAGAGACTTAAATGTCTCTAAGCACTATGTCTTCAAGACTCCTTCTGTTTCCTGTTCTCTAGTGATGGGATGTACTGTGCAGATGCTTCGAAGCATGTGTCGATAAATCCAGGAAGTATTTAGTGAAGCGCGTACTGAGGTGTGTATTGTTGGCAGTGAGTGATGTCATCAATGATGTTCGTAGCCTTGCTGCATGTAGCGGTTCAGGAAGTGGTTTGAATTTCAGCTTGATGTATTGAAATACTATATATATATGAAACCCAAAGAATCGCCTCACAATTTGTAGGTAGATACATACATAGATACATCACTCATCACTTGACAGTTCATGAGTGATGTATTGGTCAGCTTTGCTGCTTGTTTAAATGGAGCCTTGAAAGAAAAGGAAATTTTCTGTAGCGTGGAAACACAATTGCTCACACCCCAACACTGTTCAGCAAATACTGTTTTCAAATAAAAATAGTGTCCCCCTAGAGCAGTTGCACAAGGACCTTCACTCCCCTCATAATCGCATTCACTTTCCTCTTCCTTGTTCACACTGCCACAGTTTGAACAAAAATATAATTGTCCTTGTCACTATTATATGACTTTTTCAAAAATTGATGTAGAGGAGGTTCACTTTGGTATGCAAACTACCACTGCTACTTTCAGAAGCCTTCGGACTAGAACCAGCAGGTTTAGGAACAGTTTCTTTCCAACAGCTGTCACGTTATTGAACTTAGTTCCCCGCTGACTCTCTTACAATCATCTTTTACCATCCTCACCTGTACATAACTGCATAACTACATAATTACATCTAACTTATTGCACATTATTTGCACATAACAGTACTTTTAACTTTCTGCACTGCTGCATATATTTGCATATATTTGCTTAAATTGCACATACTGTTAATTACCGTATATACTGCACTGCTGTCCTTTGCACTTCTGATTGGATGCTAAACTGTGTTTCGTTACCTTGTATTCATACATGTGTAATGACAATAAAGTTGAATCTAATCTAATCTAATACTAATACCACGGAACATCAATTAGAATGTATCAGCCAAGAAACTCATGCACAGTATTTATGAACAAGCATGTTTATAAGGGGAGACAAAAACACATTGGTGGGAACCAGTAGCACTGGTTAGTACTGGTCACAAATGTGACTTTTTTGTGAAAATTTAGGAGAAATAAAGTTGCAAATTTACAACAAAAAAGTAAAATTGCTTGAAAAAAGTTACAAACTTACAAGAAAAAAATTTAAAACAATAAAGTCACAACTTTATGAGGAAAAGTACCATATTTACAAGAAAACAGAAAATTTACATGAAAAAAGTAACAAATTTATGAGAAAAAGTTGCAGGATTACAGTAAAAAAAAAAGGTGGCAAATTTATGAGAAAGTTCCAAAATTACAAGAAAAAGTTAAGAAATGTCAAGAAATAATTTTACAAGAAAAACTAGCACATTTATGAGGAAAAAAACTGAAAATTTATAAGAAAAAAATTACAGATTTATGAGACAAAGTTGCAAATTTACAGTTAAAAAAGTGGCAAATTTATGTTAAAGTATCATTTTTTTTCAAGAAAATGTATCAGATTTATGGGAAAATAGCAAATTTATGAGAAAATAAGTTGCAAATAGGTAAACAGGTAAAGTCCATGTGGGTAAACACAGATCGGGCCAACTTGGAACCCGTGGACAAACCCACATGGAACCCATAAAACACCCCAGT
This sequence comes from Pholidichthys leucotaenia, assembly GCA_020510985.1. Lineage (NCBI taxonomy): Eukaryota > Metazoa > Chordata > Actinopteri > Cichliformes > Pholidichthyidae > Pholidichthys > Pholidichthys leucotaenia. The sequence goes on along the minus strand of CM035845.1, from coordinate 30,112,913 downwards.
TTTAACCTTTGGTGGGGCCCACATGGACATGCTGGCTGGGCAATATTTCACTTTAATGCTTTCATATCCCAGAGAGCCATTCTTAGCAACCGTCAATTGTGCATTCACTGGCATACATCTTGAAGATGTGCAGGAGTGTGACTGGAGTGCGGAACCTTCTTGAGTGTCATCAAGAGGGTCGACTCACTTGGCAAGCCAAGTGGGAATGCTATTACCGAGTCCTTCACAACCTGAAAAATTAGGCTGAAGCGTTACTCTGACCTGTTTTTTTCAAACACATTCTCATTCGGTGGCGTACAGTGTTGCTGCTCACATGCACCCCAGGATAGACACACCGGGTTCTCTTCCGCATCAGGCCCATGACGCGAACGGACAATGATGTCACAACATGTAAAATTCTGTAAAGTCTGGGTGAGGAGGAAGGATGGGAGTGGAGGATGGCTAAACATCCATACACACACACAAAAAAAAACAACTTTACATTAAACTATGCTGAATATTATGAATAATTCATACAGTAAACTGTAACATACACATTTTTCTTGGTTTGAGTCACATTATTATAAAAACAAAAACAAAACAAATGTGATTTTCTTTAATAAAAAACATGCATATGTCTTGGTGGTCCCAAACTGCTAAGTATTACCATCACATTATTGCATGTGCAAAATAATATAAAGAAAACTACTTTTACATCTGTAAGATTTTCTCACTATCTTGTGTCACCAAACTGTTTTCTCATGAAATCACTGATTTGATCTGAAAACAGATTTCGCCCTCCCTTTCCAGCTGGCTGCTGTTTAGCCGGTGTTTTTGCACAGCTAAATCTCCCGTGGGCCACAATGATGACGCCAGGTGTGTTGCTATAGGCAATCTGTGACGCAGTTGGCTGCTGAGCCTCTAAAACTTCTAAAATTGAGCAGGTCGGAGTTTGGGAGCCTTGCTGTAAACACACACACCCCCACGTGGAGCTGTAAGCCTGGGTGAGCTGCACTCCATCGGCTAAGAGGGCCGTGTGTGTTTGTTTCCCTGCCTCCTCCTCTTGTATCGTCTATCTGTTGACAACACCTGTGGAAAGCAGCTGGCTGGATAGCAGGCTGCTTTGCATCGCAGGCAGACAGAGGGGGCTGCTTAAATCCGCTGGGGTTACGGGGACGTTTCACACCGTGATAACAGTAAGAGGCCCCACTGCTGATGCAACTACCCACATGGGACATAGATACAGCAGCAAGCAGACAGGGGTGTTTGCATGTGTGAGTAGGTGTTGTTTTGTCAGCTTTCTCTGTTAGCGTGTAAAAAGATGTTGTCTGTCTGCATAGGTGAGCATCACCTGCGTCACTTTAAGGCTTCTTTGTGCAATATGAAGTTTCCTTCTAAAAGAAAAATGAATACTAGTTATTTTGTTTTAATGACACTGAGGTGTAGTCATCTTCACACCTCTGAGTGAAGTGTGCAACGGTCGTATGATAGTCCATAACAGAGTTACTGTCTAAGAGAAGAGTGAGAATAGCAGAGCACTGGTGTATCTGAGGTACTTTTTTGCTGGGTAATTGGAAGATGCAGTCATTTTAAAAATTTATTTACCTTTTATTTATAGAGGGGAGTTCCACTGAGAGGCAACCTCTCTTTTTTTTCCAAGAATGCCTTGCTCACACTTTCACACCTTGAAGCTTGCCCAGTACAACCACAGACTGACCTGTGGCCACTTGAGCAGCTGGGGTCAAGGGCACCACAGTGGGGCTAAGGAGGGTGTGGCAAACACTGCTACATTATCTGCCCCAGCCAGAGCTGATGCTGCCGGTCCAGGGACTGTACCAGTGACCTTCTGCTCAACAGTCCACATCCGGCCAATGGGTAATTAAAAGCATACTTGCAAGTTCTTTAAACACAGGCGAATAGTCACAGGTAGAAATCAAAGGAGAACTTTCAAACTGTGCAAAGGAATTTATTTACATAAAATATGTACAACAAATGGCCACTTAAATAAAAAGCTATCTCTAAAACCTAAGAATTAAAACTAAGATAAGCTAAAATAGAGCCAAAATAAGCTAAAAATTTGAATAAAATACTGATAAAAAACTAAAAATGGGGAAAAAACCCAACAGCAGCAAAAGTCCCAAAAAGTTGAGGAGGAGGATCCACTCTTCAGACGTCATCCATCTGCCACCACGACACCAGACGTCTGCCAGAAACCATATAGGGGACGACACTTGCCAGCAGTATTCTCGTATTTCTCATCATCATCATCAACGTCATCATCATCATGGGGTCTGCTATCTGGGAACCAGAATACTTACAGCCAAAGCAGAGCTCCTTACGCTGCCTCTTGCTGTCCTTCACCTGCAGCACCCCAGCTGCTCAACACGGAAGTGTCTTCCCCCAAAGGCCGGTGTCATGGCGGTCTTGTTACTCCTCCTCAGTCATGCCCTCCTTCATCTAGGCCATTACTGCTGGGGCCAACAGCATATTCTCATCTGGCAGGGCTCTCATCCATGCATGAAATGTGTAGAGAAATGTACGGTGACTCAGCACACAATCCTGTAATGCTTCTGTGTTGATGGTGAGTGCACGAGATTTGGTTGAGCCCAACTGCACAACCTGCAATCGATTGCAGAGGAAGCTGTGAATGAGAACAATAAGATGAGGAGCAGTGTTGAGATGCTGCAGCTTCTGGATCATCAGATTCTTCTGGGTGGAATTAAAAGCAGAGCTGAAGTCCACAAAGAGAGTCCTGGCAAAGTGGCCCAGGCAGTCCAGGTGCTGGAGGAGGGGGAGCAGCAGGCAAGCCACAGGGTCCTCTGTGCCCCTCTTCACCTTGCAGGCAAAATTTAGGGAGTCCTGTTGTGGGGTTACAATTGGCTAAATGCTGTTCAGCAACAGCTTCTCCAGGTACTTCATGATGATGGATTTGAGGGCCACATGGTTGAATTCTATTGGACATGGTCTTTTGGGCACATGAATTATGGTGGCAGTTTTCCATGTGGAAGGTATGGTGGCAGTGAGGGAGGCTTCACAGATAAGCGAATAGAGGATTGGTGACAGCTCCTGATCACAGTTCTTCAGCCCCCTTGCTGAGATGCCCGAGGGCCCTGGGGCCTTGCCCAGCTTGCACCAACTGAGCCGGCACAACACGTCCTCCACACTGGAGGGGACCTGTTCTTCAAAGTCTAGAGGGAGGAGAGCTTTCAGCAGAAATCCAAATATTCAGTGAAAAATCCAAAGTGTCAAAACGGGACAATATTCTTTTATTAGTTCACATCCTGTTAAAGTTCTTGCTTTCTGAAATGTTCCTTTTGTGTTCATATTAGCAAATTCATTTTCCATTCTGTCTTTATATTTCAGTTTTGCCCCAAGTACCTAATTTTTAATTTTCCGATTTGCCAATTTCAAGTTAACCAAGTCTTCCCTTTAAAGGCTCTCTGTTTCTCTTTAAGACAGTGTTTTATTTGAGGGGTGATCTAGGGTTTGGAATTGGCATACATTTCTTAATCATTTTGAAAGGAATGGTGGTACTGACACAGAAGTTTATGCAGTGATGACAAAAACTCTGCCATCCAGGGTCCCTTCAAAAATGTCCCAGTCTGTACATAGCAGGGAGCCTTGCAGGTGGGTAATGGCATTCTCCGACCACTGTGTGACACTGTAATGTTTTGGTTTGTGGGATTTCAGTTGTTTGTATAGTAGAAGCAAAGAGATAATATTGTGGTTTGTGGTTCCAAGTGGTGGATACTGGACATGGAATGCTTTGGTAATGTTACTGTAGCACAAATCTAAGATGTTTGTCTGGGTGGTTCAAATACCTATATACTGTTGAAATGATGGAAGTCCAGTGTCCAACCTGCAGTTATTACAGTCCCCCAGAATAAACAGTGGATCACCAGGATACTTAGCGAGCATATTATTAGCCTCCTCAGCTATCAGCTCTGCTGCTGTGCTGGTGATAGTGCTGGGAGCAATATAAACACAGATGATCACAAGGGTAGCTAATTCTCTGGGCAAAGAGTAAGGACAAAGGGACAGGGTTAACATCTCCAGGTCAGGCATACACAGCCTATAGTGCACTCTGACGTTATTACATCACCTGTTTTTGATGTACAGTATACAGTAAGCAGTCTCCACCACCACACATCTTGCCCAATTGCCTCATTCAATCCAACCTGATGATTGTTGAATTGTCCAGTTTGACTTCGGCATCACAGACTGGTTCATCAAGCCATGTCCCTGAAATCTATTTGCTGGTGTATAGCAAGTCCATTTTGTTGTGGAGTGAGCAGACTTTTGACAGGATGATGAAAGCAAGAGGAGGTTTAAATGAACAGTCAGTTAACCCAGTAAGTTATTTAGTAAAGAGCAGGCAGAGAATCATTCATTGTCTATGTGAAACACTGGGTGCTTTATTTTGGCTAAAACTTTTAAACGAGCAGATGTGTGTGACAAATAAAAACAGATTCAGCAACTAAAAGATACATTTCTCATCTCAAATGTTTTCAGAAATATTTTTTGCTGCTCTGTTTTCAGAATATTAGAGAAGGTTTGTTGTCGAGGCAGCGTCCCACTGGATCTGTTAACATCCTGCAGGACTCACTTCTGGTAGACAAGTCTTCCAATAAAAGCAGCTCTGGGTTTGCGTGGCTGTAAAAGGCTGTAGATGGGATGGGAAAGTCGTCAAATCAATGAAGTGTACGAGATTTAGACACTGGAGATTCAGCACACTGTTGGATCTGTGCTTCCGTACATGATTCAGTATAGCACATTCATCCATAAGAGCTAGTACATTACGTTGCATCACTAGTGTGCAGTCCTACAGTCCTACATTTTTGTGACTACACGGACTGGGTCCTTAAGTGTACTGACTACACGTGTGACTACACTTTATTTATTTTATTTTTATAGCACTTTTCACAGACATACAAGGTCACAAAGTGCTTTACAGTACAACACAATCAAACATTCACACACACTGATGGTGGCATGCTGCCTAACATAGCTCTTCCAGACCCACCAGGGGCAATTGGGGTGAAGTGTCTTGCCCAGGGACACAACGGCAGGATATCTGGGGAGAGCGGGATTCGAACCGCTGACCATGTGGTTATTGGACGACCTACTCTACCTCCTGAGCCACTTACTCCGGGACTCAACCTCTAATTCAGAAGGTCATGCTGAAGCACACATGGTGGTATTCATACTTGGTCATGCTTAAATACAATCACGTGCACTTTGGGATGGTCCAAAAAGATTAGCAAATGAACAAAGGATAAACTTGGCTTCTAACTTTACTAGATATACAGTATATATACACTCACCGGCCACTTTATTAGGTACACCTGTCCAACTGCTCGTTAACACTTAATTTCTAATCAGCCAATCACATGGCGGCAACTCAGTGCATTTAGGCATGTAGACATGGTCAAGACAATCTCCTGCAGTTCAAACCGAGCATCAGTATGGGGAAGAAAGGTGATTTGAGTGACTTTGAACGTGGCATGGTTGTTGGTGCCAGAAGGGCTGGTCTGAGTATTTCAGAAACTGCTGATCTACTGGGATTTTCACGCACAACCATCTCTAGGGTTTACAGAGAATGGTCCGAAAAAGAAAAAATATCCAGTGAGCGGCAGTTCTGTGGGCGGAAATGCCTTGTTGATGCCAGAGGTCAGAGGAGAATGGCCAGACTGGTTCGAGCTGATAGAAAGGCAACAGTGACTCAAATAACCACCCGTTACAACCAAGGTAGGCAGAAGAGCATCTCTGAACGCACAGTACGTCGAACTTTGAGGCAGATGGGCTACAGCAGCAGAAGACCACGCCGGGTGCCACTCCTTTCAGCTAAGAACAGGAAACTGAGGCTACAATTTGCACAAGCTCATCGAAATTGGACAATAGAAGATTGGAAAAACGTTGCCTGGTCTGATGAGTCTCGATTTCTGCTGCGACATTCGGATGGTAGGGTCAGAATTTGGCGTCAACAACATGAAAGCAAAGCCAGTTGCACGCCTCTGCAACATTGCGTGGAGGTCGGGGGCAGTGCCTTTGGCATGGCAAACCGGGGTGGTGGTTCCTCTCTTCAAAAAAGGGGACCGGAGGGTGTGCTCCAACTTTAGAGGGATCACACTCCTCAGCCTCCCTGGGAAGGTCTATGCCAAGGTACTGGAGAGGAGAGTCCGGCCGTTGGTCGAACCTCGGATTCAGGAGGAGCAATGTGGTTTTCGTCCTGGCCGTGGCACATCGGACCAGCTCTTTACCCTCTCGAGAATTCTTGAGGGTTCGTGGGAGTTTGCCCAACCAGTTTACATGTGTTTTGTGGACTTGGAGAAGGCATTTGACCGCGTCCCTCGTGGATTTTTGTGGGGGGTGCTTCGGGAGTATGGGGTATCGGGCTTGTTGTTACGAGCTATTCGGTCTCTGTACGACCGTTGTGAGAGTTTAGTTCGCATTGCCAACACTCGGTCGGAGTCATTCCCAGTGAGAGTTGGACTCCGCCAGGGCTGCCCTTTGTCACCGATCCTGTTCATAATTTTTATGGACAGGATTTCTAGGCGCAGCCAGGGAATGGAGGGTGTCATGCTTGGTGACCACAGGATCTCATCTCTGTTGTTTGCAGATGATGTTGTCCTGTTGGCTTCATCCAGCAATGACCTACAGCTCTTGCTGGGACGGTTTGCCACTGAGTGTGAAGCGGCTGGGATGAGAATCAGCACCTCCAAGTCCGAGTCCATGGTCCTCAGCCGGAAAAAGGTGGATTGTCCTCTCCGGGTTGGGGACAGGCTCCTGCCCCAAGTGGAGGAGTTTAAGTATCTTGGGGTCTTGTTCACGAGTGAGGGGAAAATGGAGCGAGAGATCGACAGACGGATTGGAGCAGCATCTGCAGTGATGCGGACGTTGTACCGGTCTGTTGTGGTGAAGAGGGAGCTTAGTTCTAAGGCAAAGCTGTCGATTTACCAGTCAATCTACGTTCCTACTCTCACCTATGGTCACGAGCTTTGGGTAATGACCGAAAGAACGAGATCGTGGATACAAGCGGCTGAAATGAGCTTTCTCCGTAGGATTGCTGGACTCACCCTCAGAGATAGGGTGAGGAGCTCAGTCATCCGGGAGAGGCTCAGAGTAGAACCGCTGCTCCTCCACATTGAAAGGAGTCAGTTGAGGTGGTATGGGCATCTGATTAGGATGCCTCCTGGACGCCTCCCACTTGAGGTGTTTCAGGCACGTCCCACTGGGAGGAGACCCCGGGGCAGACCCAGGACTCGGTGGAGAGACTATGTCTCCCAGCTAGTCTGGGAACGCCTTGGTATCCCCTCTGAAGAGCTGGAGCAGGTGGCTGGGGAGAGGGAAGTCTGGGCTTCTCTGCTTGAACTGCTGCCTCCGCGACCCGGACCTCCGGAAAAGCGGTAGAAGATGGATGGAACATGAAAGCATGGATCCATCCTGCCTTGTATCAATGGTTCAGGCTGGTGGTGGTGGTGTAATGGTGTGGGGAATATTTTCTTGGCACTCTTTGGGCCCCTTGGTACCAATTGAGCATCGTTGCAACGCTACAGCCTACCTGAGTATTGTTGCTGACCATGTCCATCCCTTTATGACCACAATGTACCCAACTTCTGATGGCTACTTTCAGCAGGATAATGCGCCATGTCATAAAGCTGGAATCATCTCAGACTGGTTTCTTGAACATGACAATGAGTTCACTGTACTCAAATGGCCTCGACAGTCACCAGATCTCAATCCAATAGAGCATCTTTGGGATGTGGTGGAACGGGAGATTCGCATCATGGATGTGCAGCCGACAAATCTGCGCCAACTGTGTGATACCATCATGTCAATATGGACCAAACTCTCTGAGGAATGCTTCCAGCACCTTGTTGAATCTATGCCACGAACAATTGAGGCAGTTCTGAAGGCAAAAGGGGGTCCAACCCGTTACTAGCATGGTGTACCTAATAAAGTGGCCGGTGAGTGTATATATATATATATATATATAGATAGATAGATAGATAGATAGATATAGATATATGTGTGTGTGTGTACAATAGAATATTTACCTCCGCCAGGCCGAAAAGGCCAGGAGGAGGTTATGTTTTTGCCGGAGTTTGTGTGTTTGTCTGTCTGTCTGTCTGTTTGTCTGTCTGTCTGTTGGTTAGCAAGATAACTCAAAAAGTCTTGGACAGATTTCCATGAAACTTTCAGGCGTTGTTGGAAATGGTACAAGGAAGAACTGATTAAATTTTGGGGGTGATCCGGTTCACCGTCTGGATACAGGAATTTTTTAAAGCATTTTTCAACACTGTGACATACAGCCATTTTCAACATGTGCGCAGGCGCAATAGAGGGCGCTGGTCGACGTGTCTGATGAACACAAACTCCGCCTTCTTCAAAGTTTTAGGCACAAAAGCACACAGAAAACAGGGCTCGCCAGAGTGCCTGTGTTTGTACTACGCTGCAAAAGCTGACACGGGCAGCTGTCCGGCGTCGGATTATTTGGCAGAAATTCCCCAGCCAGCCATAGGGGCTGCGCAAAAACCAGCTCTCTGCCGGGGGAGGCTTCCAAATCCTCTTTTTTCCGCGGACCGCAAACCCAATAAAACCCACGGCAACCATTATCGCACCTTCTTTTGTCCAGCGGCTCCGGAACAGAGAGGAATCCCGGCGCCAGTAATGCTGCGCCTGATATGTCTCACTGTAATGCTAAAAGTGACTGCATCAGGGATTTACCACCTTGAATGAATGAATGAATGAATGAATGGCCTGGGCCCGCCGCAAAACCTCACACGGGCAACTGTCCGCCGACGGATTGTTTGGCAGAAATTCCCCGGCCAGCCATAGGCGCTGCGCATTTGGCACAAATTCACCGGCCAGCCATAGGCGCTGCGCAAAAATGAGCTCTCTGCCGGCGAAGCCTCTAAATTCTCGTTTGCCGCGGAGCGCAACCCCCCAAAAAATAATATTGTAGCGAACTCAACATGAGCACCCTACTTGGCTTGCCAAGTGGCTTGACCCTATTGGCGACACAGGTACAGTGCGGGACTCCGGAGCGTGAGTTCGAACCTCCCGGTGGGACGTCGCCATGTCGAGCAGCACGTTACAATATAATATAAAACCCACGGCAACCTGTCTACCCAATTTGCATCCGTCAGTGGAGGAGATGGACACAACAGCAACACTTCAGTTTATTACCTCCGCCAAGGAGGCAATGCTTTTACTACTGAACCACTAATCCTATCACTATCAGATTGATTGTCATTGATTAATTGTGTGTTTATTGCACTGTCCCTGTCAAATAAACAAATAATCATTGTGAATCCAATTGCTAGTCATATGTTTACATGCTCAAGGAATCTGAAAACGTACACACAAACACTGTATGGGGGGAATTGTGCCGCTTGGCGGAGGTCTGCGCTCTCCGAGTGCTTTTCTAGTTTGCTAATTTGGTAATAGTTTTTTAATTATCCTTTTTTGTTTATTTGAGAGGGACATTGCATATTAATGAACATTAATGTAAACGTAAGTATGACAGATTTAGCAAAACTGCTAAATTACATCTATAGTCCCTTGGCAAGTCACAAAAATGCACGATCACACAATTTATAATACACGAAAAGGACAAACTAAACTAATTGACAGTAAAGTACCAAAAAAAGCAAAGGGAAACCACACTGATATGGTAGTCATAGATCTGTCTATCACAATTTGGGATCTAGTAAGAAATATCCTGCTTTATTGTTCTAACTGGGACAATGGTTTTCATAGTTTTATTCCATATGATATCAAACTGGAGTTTAATTCCTTCAGGAATGTCTAATGGCTTAAAAACTATTTTGCTGATACCCACAGACTTCCTATTAACAGAATTTCTTTTGCAGTTATGCATGCTAGCACCTGCCTGATACTTAACTGAACACGTGTAAGGCACTTCTGTGTTAACTTCACTTTTCAGACCAGAAAGGCTAAATCTACCTTCATATAAAGCTTGTGAAATCTTGTATATTGCACCTTTAACTTGCTGGTGCTGTATTCAAATCCTCTTGAATTTATTTCTTTGTAAATCTAAGACCGTAGCTTGTTATCGGATTTCATATGCAGCTTGAGAATCAGCTTCATATGAAGCCTGCAATATAATAAAACTGGTGCTCACTTGGAGAGTACTGATGGTATTATGACTGCTGCAGTGGTTCAGGAGCAAGCCTCACAGGCTCAGATGCATAACTTTTACATTTCATAAAAGACATAAATGTGCACATACTGTATGTAAAGGCTAATGCATGCATTCAAATACACATTTTGCTACAGGCTAAAACTGACTTATGTTTGAGATTTTCTTCAAAAAAGTGGTTCTTCAAAATAGAAAGCACTGGAAATAATCATGGCTGCTCTTTATCACACCATCTTGCTGAGGTATTACACAGTCCCCAGTTCCCCGTCTGACACGACAACTCCCCCCGGCCGGAAATCCAATCCTGTCTCTATGTGACTGGGGAGGTACCGTGACGGATGGCTTGTAAGCGCCCCACTATGTTTCATCAAGCCTTCTCTCTTTGTCAGGGCCAAAGACTGAAGACTTCCACACAGCGCCTCACCTTAGGGACACCACTATGTTCAATAATTCAGTGGCTGTTTCTCCAGTCATGGGGAGAGCTCTCAGCGATACCCGAACATCCCTGATGTGCCCCAGTCTCTCAAGCTTTCTTTTCCTGTCTAGTAGTCGAAAATGGATTGTTAATATGTTAATATAGTGACAAATAGGTTTACACTTTGCTACGTCTTTTCATGATAGTAGATTTGAATAGATATGGTAACAAATTATTTCACAATCGAGATGACAAAAAACTATTAACTGAATAGGCATACACACACAGCAGTACATAGTACTTACAGTATTGTAACGTGCTGCTCGACATGGCGACGTCCCACCGGGAGATTCGAACTCACGCCTCCCGCTCCGGAGTCCCGCACCCTACCTGTGTCGCCAATAGGGTTAACCCACTCGGCAAGCCAAGTAGGGTGCTCATATTGAGTTCGCTACACTGCTCCCCTCTGGTTCTCGACATCGTCCCGATGTCAGCGCCCCATTACTGCTTTGGACAGGAGATCCCACTTCTGACACCAGTGTAACGTGCTGCTCGACATGGCGACGTCCCACCCGGGAGATTCGAACTCACGCCTCCCGCTCCGGAGTCCCGCACCCTACCTGTGTCGCCAATAGGGTCAACCCACTCGGCAAGCCAAGTAGGGTGCTCATATTGAGTTCGCTACAGTATATTGGGGGAAAAAAAGAGCCACACTGTTAAATATGGTGTACTTTATTAATCCCAGAGGAAGTTCAGGGGCATCCAGTGAGCTAGATGAGGTAGCCAGTGTGTGGCACCAATTTGTTCATCTTTCACACACACGTTACCACCTACGGCCACTTTAAGCCTTATTCATGCTGCATTTCCCCTCTAGTCCACTTTGGTCTGTGTGCGCTTTGGACGAGCCCGGCACACAAGCGGCGCTGTTCATGCTCGCTTTTTTCATCTACCAAAGGCAAAGCGGTTGACGCATGCACACAACCATCATTTGTACTTTCACTCCCGCCCAATAGGTAGCGCTAATATACTGACGTGCCAGGATTTTCACCAACGAAGAAACACTGCTTGCTTTCTGCTGCTTGACTTCCTGGTTTTCCTTTTCAATGAAGATGCTGCTGCTGTTGCTGAAGTATTTATGTATGATTCATGTATGTTCTCGTCTTCCGCTTCCACGTTGTCTTCTTTGTCAACTTTGTCTTGGTATGTTGTGCCGATATTGCCACCTCGTGAATGGGACGTTCCGTCTTGCGCGTGCACTTTTCAGCACGTTCAGGTTGTGGGCAGGCGGTGCAGTCACAAAATTTGGGCTGCATGCAGTCGTCCGCGGTCGAGCACTGCGGACACTAGTGGAGTGGAGACAATGACATAAATTTCGTCACATGAGGTTTCTGGTTACATGTACGCAGACAGCAGAGGTGCAGCATGAATCCAGCTTTACAGTCTCCAGTTAGCCTAGCTTCCGTGTTTTTGGAATGTGGGAAGAAACCAGAGCAGCCAGAGTAAACCCACGGAAAATTGCACAAGATTGGGTTGAATAAAACTAGAAATGAATTAGAAAAATAATAAATGTTTAAAACCAGCTATTGATACATCCCTGGAAAGAAGGAGTTAATGTAACGTCTCACCATATAAAATGTTTAAAGTATGACGTTTTACTTTTGTTAATAGGTTCCTGAATTCAGTGAAATCTCCTAGCAATTGAGCTGCTAGAAGATACAAAGAAGTGATGAGCAATATTCAAACCCACAGCAAAAACAATAAAGGATGGCTCATTTTTGGAGTGACTATTTTTTCTGAAATGAAAATTACCATTGGAAAAAAAAGGAATGGCTCTCAAATCAGTGCAATATGGCTTCCTAAAAACAAAACAAACACAAGGGAAACAAATTCCTCCTCCTCAAGATTTAAAGAAAAAGAAATGAATGATGGAGAAAAAAGGAGTGGTTGTGAGTGTTGAAAGCTGAGTTGACACAGCAGCCTTTTGGCATGTAGGGGAATAAGCAAAGCTGGACTCTCTTCTAGTACTCTGAAACATTTATTGAACCATTAACATGTAGAGTAAAACACAGACAGCAGTTGTAGATCCGGCTGGACTGTAAGTGAAATGGAACGGCGCTTAACATCTGCACAGACTCAGATTGGGACAGGGACCCAGGTAGCATGAAAACATTATGTTATGATGTATGATCGTTATATCAACAATAATAACACAGTGAGTAAGGATGCAAATGAATAAATTTCAACACCCTTACTCAACCTTAGCTTAGTTGAGTTACGTACCTGATAATTGTCAGAATCTGGACATGGCTTCAGTCCATGTCCACGCTTTGTGTTTATTTTTATGTTATTGTGTTTTCCCTTCCACGTACCAAAAGCCAGTTTAGAAAGCTTGGGATCAGTCCGCCAAGGTCTCCGCCTTTGACTGCCACCTAATCCACATAGCACCGGACTTCCATGATCCCTCCTGCAGGTGGTGAACCTACTGGAGGGCGGACCCATGTAACTCCTTCGGGCTGAGCCCGGCCGGGTCCCATGGGTGGAAACCCGGCCACCAGACGCTAGCCTTCGAGCCCCTCCCCCAGGCCTGGCTCCAGGGTGGGGCCCCGGTAACCCCATACCGGGCGGGGTACACTGAATCCTTGATATACAATTTATCATGAGAGTCTCTCACCTATGGTCACGAGCTTTGGGTAATGACCGAAAGAACGAGATCGCGGATACAAGCGGCTGAAATGAGCTTTCTCCGTAGGATTGCTGGACTCACCCTCAGAGATAGGGTGAGGAGCTCAGTCATCCGGGAGAGGCTCAGAGTAGAACCGCTGCTCCTCCACATTGAAAGGAGTCAGTTGAGGTGGTATGGGCATCTGATTAGGATGCCTCCTGGACGCCTCCCACTTGAGGTGTTTCAGGCACGTCCCACTGGGAGGAGACCCCGGGGCAGACCCAGGACTCGGTGGAGAGACTATGTCTCCCAGCTGGTCTGGGAGCGCCTTGGTGTCCCCTCTGGGGAGCTGGGGCGGGTGGCTGGGGAGAGGGAAGTCTGGGCTTCTCTGCTTGAACTGCTGCCTCCGCGACCCGGACCTCCGGAAAAGCGGTAGAAGATGGATGGATGGATGGATGGTGTTTTCCCTGATTATTATTATTTTGCATTATTTGCCTTCTGTGTCTCCCCTGGGTCATCTGTGGTTGTTATTGTCTTCCCTGGTCCTCAGTCTGTCATGTGGTCCCCGTTACTAATTGTTGTTGTTCTGTGTGCCCCCTTGGTCTTCTGTGTAAGTCTTATGTGTATCCTCTGTGTGTATTCCCCTGTATTTGGTTACCCATTGTTCCCAATCCCTCATGTTTCTCACGCTCATAGCCATGCTCCCTCACGTGTGTTACTGTTTTGCACTTGATTGTCCTCCCAGCTGTCCTGCATTTGTGATTAGCTTTTGCCCTATTTATGTCTGCTTTAGTTTGTGCTCTGTTGTGGTGTCATGCATTGGTTTTCCCTCCAGTCCCAGTCGTCTGTAAGTTTCTCCTTGTGAAGCTGTTTCCCTTGTGTGTTAATCGCTGCGTCGGCTTTGTTTTGTGATCAGCCCCCGTGCTGTTTATTATTTTGGATTCCCAGTGAATAAATATGATTCTCTTGCAAACTGTCTGTACTCATGAGTCCACTTACTCCTGCGCACCGGAGGTAGCGGCCTATAATAACATTACATTTCTTCCTTTACCTTTACCAGCATAGACAAATCCTTCCACATCTCTGTCAAAAAATTCTCAGTAAATTTCTTCAGTTCCATTACATCAGGAACAATTTTCTCAACTGGACGATATTTCGGTGCCAGTTTTCCAGCGTTTACAGTTTCTCTATGAAGTGGTACTTAATATCCGTGTGCTTACACCTTTGTCTGCTCACTGGGTTTTTGGACAGTGCTGTTGTATCCTGATTGTCCCCACACATTTTTGTTTGTGCATATTAGTATTTGTCTATGCCTGGTTTCTGACTGTAACCTTTTGCTGCAAATCTTGCTTTATATATCTCATACCTAAAAATGTTACCTTTGAGTGTGTAGACCCATTTTACCCCCACTGTCTTTTTGCCTGGTGGCAATTTTGTGAGACTGTAGGTCCTGTTTTCCCCATACATGGCTTCTTTCTACTGTCTTGAATTACCTCAGTATTTTTCAAGCAGGGTTCCTCAGAACCCAGGGGTTCTGTGGAAGAACATTTTTGATTTCACGGGAAACTGTATATTTTCACCTGTTAATTGATCCAAAAAAGTTGCAAATAAATTGCCCTTGATGAGTGTGTGTTCTGTAGTGGCTCTTCCACGTCACTAGGTGGCAGTTTGAACACAATATGTTAACCGTCTTCTTCTTCATGTGTTTTATGGAGGATAATGACCTTGTTAAGACATGCTAGGCCATGGTGACTAGATAGAAAGACGGTGATGGATAAATATTTGAAGAGGAAAGATTCAGACAAAATTCTAAATCAGGTGAAGGGCTGAGCGGTTGTCTGAAGAAAGCTAAGACAGTGAAGACAAGGCAGTGCAGCAAAAGTTACTTTTCCTTTCAGTTTGTCTTCCATTGGGGATCCCACTGCACCAACCCATTATGCTTGGTGTGCAGGGGAAAAGTTATCCAAAAGAGCCATGGCTCACGCAAACTTAAACGTCGTCTCCAAACAAAACACCAATCAATTCAAGATAAGAACACAGACTATTCTGTTCATCTCCATGAGCACATGGAGAAACGGGTAATGCTAATGAGAAAACCTGGGCTTTTCAAGCCTGACTGCTTTAAAAACTAAAATGGGGGGGGGGGGGGTGCTGTGAGATATTTTTCAATGTAAAAAGATTTCCTTGGTTCAAAACAGGTTGAAAAACACTGAAGGGCTCATTGACTGAAAAATGGTGTGGCTGTAGATTTTAATGTGTCCACTGATCATGTGATTATTGAAAAAAAATATCAAAATGCTCACTTCTCTTAAAAACAAAACAAAAAAAAAACAAACAACCCCCCCCCCCCCCCAGCCTTTATATTGTTTTTCTCTCCAAGAAAAAGTTTTGACTCTTCTGGATTTGCCTTGGGATGTCATAGCCCATTTCCGTGCTTGGTACCCACCCACACCTCTTTTATTGGCCTGCATAGCTGTCTGTCATTCAGATGGATGGAGAGATAAAGGTATTATCCCCTGAACAGTGGTACAAAGAAGCTTGCAGCAAGCATGGTTTATGTTGTTTTCTTCAGATTTCAGTCAGTCTAACAGATATTGCTGTTTCCACCTGGTTCACTAGTCCACAGCCAATAATCCATCTCAGGTTATTCTGGTTTATTTTGTAATATTTTCAGTGTGATTCTACAATGAACTGTTAGCATTAGTGTGCAAGGCAGTCCGAGTTGATCACCATAACTGGGACACAGCTCACCCCCACTGGAATCCCTTTTTCATCTAACAATACTTTGCCATATATTTCATTCTTAGACGTTATTGTAGCTTAGTTAAAGTTTTATTTTCTCAAACCAGGATCCGAGGCTTTAGCCACTCATTCACATATGATTGTGTGCTTATTGTACTCCGGGGACCGGTCATGTCCTGTTGACCACTAAAACCACACACCCCTATCGACCAGTGATGCATTATTTCATTCATTCTTTCAGACAAACATTCATGGCTCAGCAGTAATGGGTCAGGTTGCCCACTGGCAGTCAACTTCTCAGGTTGGCATTGGAATCTTTGGTGGCTTGAGCCACATTCCTTACATTTGTTGGTGACCAAGAAAAGTCTTTTAATAGTTTTACAGAAATTCTCCACTCGTGCCATTACCCCTGCGTCTCACGGAGCAGCAGGGAGTGCTAAATGTTGACGTGGGGAGTTGTGTGGCAGTTCGCCGGCAGTTTTACAGTCGCGGGCAGTACAAACTGCTGGCAAATTGCCATGCAACTCCTCATGAACCCTGATGGAACTCCTCAAATTGCAACATTTTGCAACACTTAACATCTGTTTGTTCTCTCCCATAGATTGAGTCCCCATCGTGCTGTTTGCTCTCTACATGTCTGTTCTTTTCATCTTCTCTATCCCCTCACCCCCCAGCCAGTCGCAGCAGATGACTGCCCCTCCCTGAGCCTGGTTCTGCTGGAGGTTTCTTCCTGTTAAAAGGGAGTTTTTCCTCTCCACCGTCGCCAAGTGCTTGCTCACAGGGGATCGCCTGATTGCTGGGGCCTTTCTGCAATTGTGGAGGTTTCCCCTACAGTTGATAGTGCTATGAGATGACCGTTGTTGTGAAATGGCACTATATAAATAAAGTTGAATTGAATTGAACTGAACACTTAGCATTTGCCTCTCCTCGCTGCTCTGTGAGATACTACCCTTAAAGATTCCAGGGCTGATTTCTGGGGGCCAGCTTGGTCAGGAGCCTAGCTGACTTGTATTAGGCTCAGGCTACATCCGAGCTAAAGACTAGGAGCTAGCCAGCTAATGGCTAAGAGACGTAAGAGGGAGGGAGGAGTTGAAGGAGATCAGGGACTTTTCTTAATACAACAGCACTGAAACAAACTGTTTTTCTGAAAGACTGCAAAAATTTAAAAAAAAATTGCTGCAATAATTAAAGAACATTTGATTGAAATATGTCATTAATTGATGTTAACATTTCATTAAGACATTCATGAGCTGTTAAAATGTGGGAAAAAAAGTGCAATCAATTGCCCATATAAGGTGTGCCACACACTGCTAGATAAAGAAAGATCGACACACAATCGTAGTTCCTCAGTTCCTAAACGCTTACTGAATGATATTAAAGGAAAGGTGACGTAACACAGTGGTAAACATGCCACTGTCCAAGATTTTTTGGACCATGTTGAAGGCATCAAGTTCAAACTGAGTGAATGCTTGCAAAAAAACAATAAATTTTATCTGTTTGAAAGTTAAATATTTTATTTTTGTAGTGTATTCAACTGAATAGAGGTTGAAAAGGATTTGCAAGTCATTGTATTCTGTTTTTTTATTTACATTTTACACCATGTCCCAACTTCATTATGTGATGATCAGCCGAGTGTGCTCCCCCTCCCCTCCTGTTCCTGTCTTCCCGTCTCCGGAGTATCAGCTACACCAGCGCGATTACACACCTGCTGCTTCCTAATTGACCAGCATATTTAAGAACCAGTGTGTGGAAAGCGCATTGCTGGATCATTAGGTTTGCAACCCAAGAGTCTAAGCCACACTGTGTTATTTCCCTTTGGTTTGATCTGTGTTTTCACTCCCCATGTCTTCCTCTCCTCTCAGGTTTGCTGCCGCCTTAGTGGTGCGTACTCCGGGGCTGATGACACTCTCCTGACCAGAAGACAGCGGACGTCCACCCAGATCAGCCATCTTCCCCTCCACGGCAGTAAGAGTGCTCTCCCATCTCATTCTCCTCTTGTGGAGATTCTGTCCCTACTCATCTCTTTCTGCTCTTTCCCCATAGGCTGCGCGCACTCCAGCATCACCGGTTTTTGTGCCAAATTTAAATGGGTGTTTTTGTTTTGCACTTTTCTTTATGTGTGCACCTTTATTTAGATTTGTGTTAGATTTTATTTTTACAATAAACTGGTGGATTTTTACATCTGTGTCTGAGTGTTCGTTCAGGCAGCTCTGCGTTTGAGCCTCACTTGCTCTGAATCTTGACAGAACGATCCAGCCAAGATCAAGGCTCAGCAAGCGCTCAGCTGGGCAAACAGTCAGCACTCTGGCGCTTGGAGACCACGGAACGCTGGATCCTGTTTCTTTTTGACCAGTTTGAAACCGTTCAACCTGAGCCTGAAGCTGGGGAGGGTTCCACAGTTGTGGAAAACATCTTGTGTGGTACCTGTACCAAAGACTTCCCACCCCAAAGATCTGAACAGCTACAGACCAGTGGCCCTGACGTCCCACATGATGAAGACCCTGGAGAGACTGCTCCTTGCTCACCTCCGCCCCCTGGTGGGACCAGCGATGGATCCACTCCAGTTCGCCTACCAGCATGGCATTGGGGTGGAGGATGCGGTGATCTTCCTCCTTCACCGTTCTCTGTTCCACCTGGAGAAGCCCGGGAATGCGGTGAGGATCATGTTCTTTGACTTCTCCAGTGCTTTCAACACCATCCAACCGATGATCCTGAAGGACAAGCTGCTGTGCGCAGGGGTGGACCAGCACCTGTCATCATGGATCCTGGACTACCTCACAAACCGGCCACAGTTTGTGAGAACCCGGGACTGTGTGTCCGACACGATCATCGGTAGCACGGGGGCCCCCGAGGGAACGGTTCTGGCTCCCTTCCTGTTCACCCTTTATACTACAGACTTCTCACACAACACAACACACTGCCATCTACAGAAGTTCTGACAACTCTGACAACTCTGCGATCGTTGGCCTCATCTCCAACGGAGATGAAGCTGAGTACAGAGGGCTTATCCAGGACTTCATGGACTGGTGCCATCGGAACTGCCTCCAGATCAACGCGAGGAAAACTAAGGAGCTGGTGGTGGACTGCCGCAGGCAAGGACAACCCCTCACAGCACCAGTAAACATACAGGGAACAGACATTGAGATGGTGACATCCTACAAGTACCTGGATGTTCATCTGAACAATAAACTAGACTGGTCACACAATACTGACGCACTCTACAAGAAGGGACAGCACAGACTGTTCCTACTGAGGAGACTCAGGTCTTTTGGTGTACAAGGGCCGCTGCTGAAGACATTCTACGACACGGTGGTGGCATCAGCCATCACTTTTGGAGTGGTCTGCTGGGGCAGTGGTATTACAGCAGCCAATAGGAAGAGACTGAACAAACTGATCAAGAAAGCTAGCTCTGTCCTGAGGCAGCGCCTTGACCCAGTGGAGGAGATAGGAGAGAGAAGGATGGTGGCTAAACTGTCATCTCTGCTGGAGTCCGAGTTCCACCCTATGCAGGACACACTGAATGCACTAAGGAGCTCATTTAGCAGCAGATTACAGCCTTTATTAGTCCCACAATGGGGAAATTCCAGGATTGCAACAGCACAGGGATAGCAACACTCAGAGCAACAATCAGAAGGCAAGAAAAAACAACATCTAGTAAACATATGTCCATATTACTATAAATGTATATATATAGACACACAGTGCAGAGCATTATGGTTGGTTGGTGAATGTGCAGCAGAAAGTCTAAGCTCTCTCTCCGCGGATGCGATGGGCCAGCTGGAAGTCTTTGGGCATGATGGTGACCCCCTTAGCGAAGAAGAGACCACCAGGTGGGCCTCGCTGGTCTCCTGCAGAGCCATGACGGCGAAGCTCAGGAAACGCAGGACGGTCTTGAAGTCCTGAGCGATCTCCCTCACCAGGCGCTGGACGGGCAGCTTACGGATGAGCAGCTTCGTGGATTTCTGGCAGTGACGGATCTCTCTCAGAGCCACGGGCCTGTGATGGCGAGGCCTCTTCACTCTGCCGGTGGCCGGAGCGCCTCTCCGAGCAGCCCTGGTGGCTAGCTGTCTCCTGGGGGGCTTCTTCCTCCAGTAGATTTTACGGGCGGTCTGCTTGGTTCTTGCCATCGCTCTTTATTATTCTGTCTTATATTTCTTGCACGCCGCCTAAACTCCAGCCCGGCACCCGCGTCGTTTTCGCTACAGCTCCCGGTATGTCGAGTTTCCCATTAGCACCGGGCGGCGGCCAAGTGCTAGCTAGCACTAGCTCTTCCCCGCTGTAACGTCTCCTGCTGCAAACCGTGGCTCCGTCCGCCGACCCGGGAGACCCCCGGGGCGATCCGTGCGTCTGTGATATATATATACAGAGTGAAAGGTGTAGAAAGAAGAAGGAAGATTAAAAAAAAAAAAAGGCTGTTGCAACGGGCAGCCTACTCGTGTGGCGCCACCGGTCCGGCGGATTATTGTGCAGGCAGTGGCCCTGGATAACTGGTCTAGGGAGCGTGCGCAGGAGCAGAAGGCCACTGCTTCCCATTCACTCCACGGCTGGACCCCCGGCCTCTGATGCTGTTCTGCAGGCATCATTACTGGAGTCGAGGGACCTTGGTAGGGTCCGTCTGACTCTGAGGGAATGCCAGCATCGCTAGAGGGGGGAGTGTATTTATTGCGGGGTTCCTGGCCATGCAGTCTCAAAATGCCCAATTCGGCCTGTGACGATGGAGTGTCACCACTGTTATGGTCTATTGTATATGTGATTATATTGTTTGTGTAATGTTTGTAAATGTTAATTATTAAGTTTGCACATATTACTGTAAGATCTGTTTGACTAATTGGAATGCCTTGTTGAGATAATTGTTATGGTTAATTATTTGGGTAAAAACAATTGATAATTATTTAATCCACATACCTTTGCCAACATGCTTCCTGAGGGTGTCCAGGCAAAAGACTCTGTTAGGGGTCGAAGGCTTTTTAACCCTCATCCTACCAACATATTTTACATACAAATAGTACCAACTGGGGTCCGTTTGGACCCCACACAAAATTTAACTGTTAATTGGATTATTAAGCAATACCAAAGTATTTTTTTCACTTAAAATGTTTTATTTGGTTAAAACAAAGAGTTGTGCTTGAAACATGATCCAAAAATCCCGGAATGGGGCTAGTTTGTCGGTTGCCTGCCTTTCAGCACGAGTAGCCCGGTTGTAATGTGTTTTTCAACCAGTGTGCCCTGGTGCATTCAGGTTTTTGTGGGAAATTATCTAATTTCACTTCTTAATTGGTACAAGAAATGCAAATACTTTGCCATTGTTGTGCATGTGTTCTGCAGGGCCTACAGAATACAATGCTACATGTTACAAGTAGCATGCTACATGCTAGCATGTACTACATGTATGTAGCATGTAGTACATACTAGCATGTTGCATGCTACACGCTACATGTAGCATGCTACATGCTAGTATACATTGCTACTTTGCTACAATGGCAAAGTATTTGCATATTTGCATGGCAAAGTCTACCTCGTTGAGCCATCATTCACTGAAATATAACACAAAATTCATACATTTAATATCATTAACATCATATTTTCCCCTGGGGTCCGATCGGACCCCAATGAAAAATCTGAACTGACAGTACAGAAGAAAACTGTGTTTTAAATCAGATTTATTTTTTGTGATTCACAGATGATGACAAACAAAGTCAGAAAGCATGATAGCTGTGATCGATAATATGTCCGTGTTGTGCATAAGAACATATGTGTGGGGTCAATTGGGACCCCACTTGGTAGGATCAGGGTTAAAGGACGCCAGCAGGAAGGAAGCATGTAATGGTGAGTTAGAGGGGTGATTTAGAATTTGTAAATAGGGGTTTAAATTATTTATTGAATTATTTATGGTGTTATTTATTCTATGTTATTTATATTTATTCTGTATATAGGTGGGGAAGTATTATGGACTTTTAGATATTAATGGGTATGTGTGGGGAAAAAGGAAAATGTTAGTTTTACCTGGGATATGGTATTGTCCTAATTAACGCTAATTATCTCTGATAGTATATAACAGGTGGTGGTTGATTGTTAATGATGGCTGAGAGATTTTCATTGTGGATCATTGAAGATCGTGCCATTGGATTATTGATGTCGGTGTCGTTTTATTACCTGCAAGGATTTGAAATAAAATGGAAGATTGATGATTGTAAGTTGTCTCAAAGCCTCCATTCTTAAGAGCCTTGTCGCTACGTCACACGGCCCGAGAGACCCGACCCGTTTGTTGCCATGGGGGGTCTGGCGGGAGGGTCTTCGCAAAATTTCCCCAATCGTTTTGAACTCCCAGTCCTCATTCAATTACCGGGGGCTGAGTTCAAAACCCTTGCTCTAATTGATTCAGGAGCAGAGCAGAATTTCATTCAACAGGCCATTCTCAGAAAATTTCAGATACCCACCAGGAATGTCCAAACACCCTTAAGTGTCTCGGCGGTTTCAGGCAGCAGCATTGTGACAGTCACCGAACAAACTGAGCCCATTTCGGTCATTTTGTATGGTAATCACTGCGAGACTGTCCAGTTTTATGTTCTGCCTCAATCCACCACCACCATGATTCTGGAGTATCCGTGGCGCCGCATTCACAACCCAATCATAGACTGGAGTCAGGGCTCCATTTTGTCCTGGAGCCCTTTTTGTCTATCATCATGTCTCAGATCGGCCGCATGTTAAGCCTCGCTCCCAATCTCCTCCCCTCCCGCTGAGCCGGCAGATCTCAGCTCCATGCCTTAGGTCTATCATGACTTAGGGGAGGTCTTTAGCAAGTCCAGGGCCCTATCTTTACCACCTCATCAGGCCTATGACTGCGCTATCGACCTCCTCCCGGGTGTGCGGCTTCCAGCTGGCTCTACAGTTTATCTGGGCCAGAAAGGGAGGCGATGGAGACCTACATAAAAGACTCCCTCAGCGTCGACATAATTCGTCCATCGTCCGCCCCTCTTGGTGCTAGGTTCTTTTTTGTAGGGACAAAGGACAGGACACTGTGGCCGTGCATTGATTACTGTGAGCTTAGCAAGATTACCTGTAAGGATAAATATCCGCCGCCCCTTCTTAACTCAGCATTTGAGCGACTCCAGCGGGCGCATTACTTCACCAAACTTCACCTCCGTAATGCGTACCACTTGGTCCGTATTCGTGAGGGAGACGAGTGGAAGACAGCATTTAAAACACCTCTGGGTCATTTTGAATATTTGATCATGCCATTAGGGCTGACCAATGCCCCTACTGTCTTTCAGTGGTTAATTAATGACGTCTTATGGGACACGGTGAACCAGTTTGTTTTTGTGTATCTGGACAGTACTTTGACTTTTTCCCACACGCTGGAGGAGCACGTAGCCCACGTTCGTTCCATCCTGCAGTGCTTGCTGGAGAATCAGCTTTTTGTGAAAGTGGAGAAGTGCAAATTTTACACTTGCTCAACTTCATTCCTGGGGTTCATCATCGCTGAGGGCGCGTTAAAGGCCTATCCAGCAAAAATCAAGTCAGTAGTAGACTGGCCTACCCCCCAGTCCAGCAAGGAACTCCAACACTTTCTGGGCTTTGCCACCTTCTATTGCCAATTTATCCATGACTATAGTAAGGTGGTGCAATCGCTTACGAAGTTGACGTCGACCAAAAGCCCGTTCAAGTGGTCCGAGGCTGCTGAATGAGCTTTTGTGACTCTTAAAGGCCTCTTCACCAACACGCGCATCCTGGCGCAGGTGGCTCCTTTGACACAGTTTGCGGTTGAGGTGGATGCTTCTGATGCAGGGGTGGACACTGTCCACCCCCAGCGCTCCAGCTCTGACCAGAAGCTCCACCCATGCACGTTTTTCTCCTGGCAGCTAATGCCAGCCGAGAGGAATTACGATGTTGGGGACCACGAGCTGTTGGCAATTAAGCTGGCGCTGGAGGACACTGGCTGGAGGGAGCTAGCCAACCGGTCATTGTCTGGACCGATCATAAAAATTTAGAATATCCTCGATTGGCCAGATGAATTCTCCGCTCAAGGCGGAGTCCCGGAAGCTCTCCCCGGGCTATCTGGGCCCGTTCTCCATCAAGCAAATCATCAGTGACGTCACTGTTCGGTTGGACCTGCCACCTTCGATGCGGATCCATCCAACTTTCCACGTCTCCCGCATCAAGCCCCTCTCCACCAGCCCTCTCTGCCCTCCTCCAGATCCCCCCCCCCCCCGGGTCATCAACGGCCAGACCACATATACACTGTGGAGAGGATGTTGGATGTCCACCGACGGGGTCGTGGGTGCCAGTACCTAGTGGACTGGAAAGGGTACAGTCCGGAGAAGAGGTCCTGGATTCTGGGGTCCTACATCCTGGACAAACAGGTGGTGCGGGTATTCAATTGGACCCATCCTCGCAAGCCCAGTGGGACGCCAGGAAGCGCCCCTTAAGGAAGGTCACTGTGATAATCAGCTGAGCATGCTCCCCCTCCCCTCCTGTTCCTGTCTTCCCGGCAGCTACACCGGCGTGATTACACACCTGCTGCTTCCTAATTGACCAGCATATTTAAGAGCCAGCATGTGGAAAGCACATTGCTGGATCATTAGGTTTGCAATCCAATAGTCTAAGCCACACTGTGCTATTTCCCTTTGGTTTGATCTGTGTTTTCACTCCCTGTGTCTTCCTCTCCTCTCAGGTTTGCTGCCGCCTTAGTGGTGCGTACTCCGGGGCTGATCACACTTGCCTGACCAGAAGACAGCGGACATCCACCTAGGTCACCCATCTTCCCCCCTGTTTCCCTGGACCCACGCTGGAATTCCTGGCCACGCTCCCCTACTCACGGCAGTAAGCGTGCTCTCCCATATCATTCTCCTCTTGTGGAGATTCTGTCCCTAATCATCTCTTTCGGCACTTTCACCATACGCTGCGTGCGCTTCAGCCTCACTGGTTTTTGAGCCAAATTTAAATGTGGGGGTTTTTTTTTGCGCTTTTCTTTATACTGTATGTGCACCTTTATTTAGATTTGTGTTAGATTTTATTTTTACAATAAACTGGTGGATTTTTACATCTATGTCTGACTTTCTGTTCTGGCAGCTCTGCGCTTGATCCTCACTTGCTCTGAATCATGACACATTGGCCTCCATTTTTCTTCCTCTTCATCTTATTTCAGCTGCTCCTTCTCAGGGTCACATTCTACTAAAACAGAACTTGCCCTAAGTAAATCCGGAGTGGTGGTTTATGTTGCAGGTTCATCCCAAAGATCGTATAAAAACTGTAATTTCTGCCTTCTACTTTGGTCATGAACATAAAAAAGAATGATGGAAAGCAGAGGACTGACCCCTGCTGTAGGTTCTACCACTTACAGAGACTATGATGCCTTTAAGGTAAAAGAAACAAGGACAAGTGCTACCCTATGCAACACATGGTGAAGGGGGGGCTTATTAAAATCAGTGAACACAGAGCTTAACTTATAATCAGGCAATATGACACTGAAAATGTGTCTATAACAGAAGAATAATTGCAATTAGGTGGGTCTTTATTACAGCAGATGTTTGACTTATCAAACACCACAGCACAGATGTTACTAATAACAGTAATTATGCCTGTAATGTGTTCTGCTCAAGTGTTCCAGCCAGTGAAGCAGCGTGCACAATAATCCAGAGCCTGAAACTGATGCAGCTCAGTGCAAAGTCACTGGCTGTTTACATGCACATTAATAAACCAATTATAATCCCTGGCGTTATCTGATTATTAAAGTAGTCGTGTAAATGGATAATCAGACAAAGGCAATTATTGGATTATGAGAAATCACATTAACACATAGTTTACTGCTCAATAATCTATTTTTTTAAGTTCATGTAAATATGTCAAGATAATTCCTAATTATTGGAATATTGTGGCCATGTAACCAGGCTCCACGATTATACATATTAGATAGTTTTGATATATCAAAATGCCTTTAAGTAAAACTAGCCTATTTCATTCTATCACACTGTGATCAGGGCAATTTTATCTATGGGTGAACCCATTAGATTTTGGAGGTGATCCATGTGTGCATACCTCCATCAAGGGTCGATCTCACAAGGTAGTGTTATTGTCTAACCAGCTTTCTGTCCGCAGGATCACGCAAAAAACTACTGGACGAATTTGGAGGTATGGACAAAGATATGGATGGAGGGACAGATGAAGATATAGAAGGAGGTATGGACAGATGGCGGTTTGGCAGTGCAGACGAATGGATAGATGTACGGCTGGATGGACAGACAGACGGGGACAAAAAGAGGGTGGGATGGATGGAGCCTTGGCAGAGATATGTACTCAGAGAGTGCATATCTGTACAGACACCTCCTGTATGGAGAAACTAGGTGCAGGCATTGCTCAAGATTGATTTTAGCCCATTCTTCCACACAAACTGTCTTCAAATCTTGAAGATTCTGTTGGGGTCTTCTATGAACTGTGATCTTCAGTTCATTCCATAGATTTGCAATTGGATTCAGGTCAGGTGACTGACTGGACCATTCTAGCAGCTTTATTTTCCTTCTCTGGAGCCAGTTGAGAGTTTCCTTGGCTGTGTGTTTGGGATCATTGTCTTGCTGAAATGTCCACCCTCATTTTATCTTCAGCATCTTGGCAGATGGCAACAGGTTCTTATCAAGGACATCTCTGTACATTTGTCCATTCAGCTTTCCTTAAATTATATGAAGTCTGCATGTACCATGTGCTGAAAAACACCCCACGCCATGATGGGATGTGCAGTGCCATTTCTCCTCCAAACATGCTGTGTGTTGTGGGATCCAAAAAGTTCAATTTTGGTCTCATCTGATCAGGTGATAGTCTCCCAGTATTTTACTGACTTGCCCAAATGTGCAGAAAACTTTAAATGAGCTTCAACATGCTTTTTCTTCAGCAATGTAGTCTTGCGAGGTGAGCGGGCATAGAGCCCATGTCGGTTGAGTGCATTACTTATTGTTTTCTTTGAAAAAGCAGTACCTGCTAACTCTTTCTGGAGCTCTCCACGAGTGCTCTTTAGCTCTTGGATAACTTTTCTAATAATTCTTTTGACTCCTCTGTCAGAAATCTTGCGAGGAGCTCCTGGTCGTGGCCGGTTTATGATAAAATGATGTTCTTCCCACTTCCAAATCATGGCTCCAACAGTGCTCACTGGAACATTCAGCAGTTTAAAAATGCACCTGTAACCAATGACATCATTATGTTTTGCAACAATAAGGTTGCAAAGGTCTAGAGAGAGCTCTTTGCTTCTACGCGTCATGAGTTTTTTGTGGTGTGACAATCTGATATTCACAGACCTTTTTAAAGGCTATCAGTCAGGACTTAACCAGTTGAAATTAATTTGCATTGATGGGGGATGGGATGGCTTAATAAATTCTGATGGATTTCAGTTGGTTTCTTGGCTTTCTATGCCTTTTTGCACCTCTTTTTTCATGTGTTCAATACTTATTCCCTGCGCCATTCCACGTAATAAATATAAATTCTTTTGTGAACACAGTTGCCTTGAGTTCTTTCTATGTATGGATTACTTTGGTTGTTACTGATATCTGGTGAAAATCTCAGGTCAATGGCTCCATCAGAAATATGTTTAATGAGAAAAATGTTGACGTGTTCCTTACTTATTTTTTGCACTGTATATGTGGATGATGAAAGCATCATTTTAATTAGGTGACACTGACAAGTTAGCTACATTTGTTTAGAAATGAATAAGAAACATCTTCTCGTGGTCAATAATCAGTATGCTTCTCTTTTTCATGGTTTTAAGTCGAAAGGTTGCCAAGCCCAGTGATAAGTCAAAGTACATCCCCAATCTTTTTCACTCAATGAACCACTGGTACCCGATTCTCAAGCTACAGGATTAGTGTTTTGTGGGAAAAAGGCTGGAGAAGGGAAGGCATCAAAAAGCTGAAAGTTGGAGGAAGACGAATGAAGACCAGACTGGGCAGACTGGCAGAGGCAGAACTGATGAAGAGGTTGACCAATTAATCACCACAGGTGAGGCTTGAGTTCTCTGGGGGTTTAAGGAGTATTTCAAAGAGAGTTTGGGGTTAATGTGCTTCGGCGGAGAACACAAGAGTTAAAAACCTGCTCCACTGGGAACATCCTGAAAAATCAATGCCGCACTCTGCTCACCTCAGTTTGATTCCTTCATTCAATGCTGCTTGACTGGCAGTGTGCTCAAAAAAATTGAGGAGAACTGTCAGAAAGTTTGCAATACATTATACCTTTATTCCCATATATATATATATATATACAGTATATACTTTATATATATATATATATGTGTGTGTGTGTGTGTGTGTGTGTGTGTGTACTGTGTATATATATATATATATATATATATATATATATATATAGAGAGAGAGAGAGAGAGAGAGAGAGAGAGAGAGAGAGAGAGAGAGAGAGAGAGATTTAAAAAAAATGCCTTTATTGCACAATTCAAGAAAATGTAAGAGCACCAATATAATTCCACCAAGTGTCTCACATTGGAAAAGTGCAAACATAAGAGAGAGAGAGAGAGAGAGAGAGAGATAGGTGCATCTTAATAAATTAGAATGTCATCACAAAGTTCATTTATAACTGTAATTCAATTCAAAAAGTGACACTCATATATTGAATAAATTCATTACACAGAGTGATATATTCCATGTGTTTATTTCTTTTAATTTTGATGTTTATGGCTTACAGCTTCATGAAAAGCCAAAATTCAGTTTCTCCAAAAATTTCAATATTACATAAGATCAATTGAAAAAAAGTGAATTTTTAACAGAAATGTTGGCCTATTGAAAAGTATGTCCATGTACACACTCAATAATTCATTGGGGCTCCGTTTGCATGAATTACTGCATCACTGCGGCATGGAATGAAGGAGATCAGCCTATGGTACTACTTATGGAAGCCCAGGTTGCTTTGATAGCGATCTTCAGCTCGTCTGCATTGTTGGGTCTGGTTTCTCTTATCTTCCTCTTGACAATACTTCTTAGATTCTCTATGGGGTTTAGTTAAGGAGATTTTGCTCGCCAATGAAGCACAGTGATATTATCATCAATAAACTGGGTATTGATAGTTTTGGCAGTGTGGGCAGGTGCCAAATCCTGCTGAAAAATGAAATGAGCATCTCCATAAAGGAAACCAGTATTGGTCATTAAAACAATATTAATCGTGCTTTAGATATTACTTATAAACCAAAAATGCATTTATTCAGTAAAAATAACCCCCCCTAGAGTCAGTATACTTAATAATTTTGTCCCATGAAAACTACTCAGTCAAAACCAATAGGGAGCAACCATTGCCGGCCGGAAGTTATGTGCACTCGTTGATTCCAGCTTTACCGTGGATGAGTAAAAGTGTCCACCAGATTCTCAGTGGGTCAAGACCCGAGTTGAAAACAGCACAAATTCTGTATGGATATATACTGCACAAACCGTCCTTGGAAATGGCCCTCATTGACGGCATGATCAGCAGGTACCTCCAGGGACCAGCAGCTGAAGGGGACCTAATGAACAGGCAATTTCTCAGTCAAGTAACTTCAGAACACATTGAATAAATCTTGAAAAACAAGAATTTTATTTCATAAAATTATATGTGGGTAGATTTGCTTGTACATTGTTGTAAAAAATTACATAAAATTCTGATGTTAAAACTTTGTTGACTGCTATACTGCAGCCCAGTCAATTGCACAAAGCAATGACTGTGCATCACTACTGTGCTGAAACTGGCCATGGAGGAGGCAGGATGTTGTTGATCATGACTGACTAACAGAGCAGTGACTTGAAAATTTGAGAATTTGAGAAGGAATCATGACCAAAATTACCGGACGGAACCACTAGTATCATATCCAATCCTTTGAAATAGCTATTGATAAAAATTCACTACAAGTACCCTTTAACTCCATAAAGCCTGTCAGCAGAGGGAAGCATGGAGTACTCTAAAATTTCTTGGTGAATGGCTGTGCTGACTTTGGACTTGATAAATCACAGTGGACCAACACCAGCAGATGACATGTCTCCCCAAATCATCACTGACTGTGGAAACTTCACATTGGACCTAAAGCAATTTGGACTCTGTGCTTCTCCATTCTTCCTTCAGACTCTGGGCCCTTAATTTCCAAATGACAGGACTTGGTGCCTAGTCTGGGGAGCCATGTCATCTGCTGGTGTTGGTCCATTGTGTTTTGACAAGTCCAAAGTCAGCACAGCCGTCTACCAGGAAAATTTAAAGCACTTTAAGCTTCCCTCTGCTGACAAGCTTTATAGAGATGCTGATTTCATTGTCCAGCACGACTTGGCTCTTGTCCACACTGCCAAAAATGCCAATGCCTGGTTTAATGACCATGGTATCACTGTGCTTAATTTGCCAGCAAACTCTCCTGACCTAAAGCCCATAGAGAATCTATGTGGTACTGTCAGGAGGAAGACAAGAGACACCAGACCCAACAATGCAGATGAGCTGAAAGCCGCTATCAAAGCACTTTTTTGAATTGAATTACAGCAATAAATTAACTTTGCAATGACATTTTAATTTATTGAGATGCACCTCTGTGTGTGGGGGGGAGGGTGTGTGTGTGTGTGTATGTATAAAGCAGGGAAAATAAGTACTGAGCACATCAACATTTTTCTCATTAGACATATTTCTGATGGAGCCAGTGACCTGAGATTTTCACCAGACTTCAATAACAACCCAAGTAATCCATACATACAAAGAATTCAAGGCAACTGTGTTCAAAAAACAAGTTATATTTAATAAAGTGGAATGACACGGGAAATAAGTATTGAACACGCATGGTGAAATTAATTTAATATTTAGTCAAAATGCCTTTGCTGGTAATAACAGTTTCCAGATGCTTCCTGTATGGAGAAACGAGGCACAGGCATTGCTCGATTTTAGCCCATTCTTCCACACAAACTGTCTTCAAATCTTGAACGTTCTGTGGGTGTCTTCTATGAACTGTGATCTTCAGTTCATCCCATAGATTTTCTATTGGATTTAGGTGAGGTGACTGACTGGGCCATTCTAGCAGCTTTATTTTCCTTCTCTGGAGCCAGTTGAGAGTTTCCTTGGCTGTGTGTTTGGGATCATTGTCTTGCTGAAATGTCCACCCTCGTTTCATCTTCAGCATCTTGGCAGATGGCAACAGATTATTATCAAGGATGTCTCTGTACATTTGTCCATTCATCTTTCCTTCAATTAATGTATATGAAGTCTGCCTGTACCATGTGCTGAAAAACACCCCCACACCATGATGCTCCACCTTCAAACTTCACAGTCGGGATGGTGTTTTGGGGCTGATGTGCAGTGCCATTTCTCCTCCAAACATGCTGTGTGTTGTGAAATCCAAAAAGTTCAATTTTGGTCTTATCTGACCAGACTATATTCTCCCAAGATTTTACTGGCTTTCCCAAACATGCAGAAAACTTTAAATGAGCTTCAACATGCTTTTTCTTCAGCAATGTAGTCTTGCGAGGTGAGCGAGCATAGAGCCCATGTCGGTTGAGTGAATTACTTATTGTTTTCTTTGAAACAGCAGTGCCTGCTAACCCCAGGTCTTTCTGGAGCTCTCCATCAGTGGTCTTTGGCTCTTGGATAATTCTTCTGATAATTCTTTTTTACTCCTCTTTCAGAAATCTTGCGAGGAGCACCTGGTCGTGATCGGTTAATGGTAAAATGATGTTCTTTCCACTTCCGAATGATGACTCCACCAGTGCTCACTGGAACATTCATCAGTTTAGAAATGTGCTTGCAATCAATACCATCATTATGTTTTGCAACAATAACTCTCCGAAGGTCTAGACAGAGGGAGCTCTTTGCTTCAACTCATCATGAGTTCTTTTTGGTGTGATAATCTGATTTTCACAGACCTTTTTAAAGGCTGTCAGTCAGGACTTAACCAGCTGAGATTAATTTGCACTGATGGGGGATGAGATGGCTTAATAAATTCTGATGGATTTCAGTTGGTTTCTTGGTTTTCTATGCCTTTTTGCACCTCTTTTTCTTCATGTGTTCAATACTTATTCCCTGCATCACTTCACTTTATTAAATATAACTTGTTTTGTGAACACAGTTGCCCTGATTTCTTTGTATGTATGGATTACTTGGGTTGTTACTGATATCTGGTGAAATCTCAATGGCTCCATCAGAAATATGTTCAATGAGACAAATGTTGACGTGTTCAGTACTCATTTTCCCCACTGTATATACATTGGTGTAAAAAAGTTATTGCCCCATACCTGATTTCTCATTTTTTTGTATGTTTGTCACACTTAAATGTTCCAATTCATCAAACAAATTTAAATATTAGACAAAGATAACACAAGTAAACACAAAATTCAGTTTTTAAATGAAGGTGTTTATTTTTAAGGGGGGAAAAAAATCCAAACCTACGTGGCCCTGTGTGAAAAAGTGACCCCCCCCCATTAAAACATAAATAAACTGTGGTTTATCACATCTTTGGAAAGCTGAGTTCAATTTTTCTAGCCACACTAAGGCCTGATTACTGCCACACCTGTTTTCAATCAAGAAATCACTTAAATAGGCCCTGCCTGACAAAGTCAAGTAGACCAAAAGATCCTCAAAAGCTAGACATCATACTGTGATCCAAAGGAATTCAGGAACAAATGAGAAAGAAAGTAAATGAGATCTATCAGTCTGGAAAAGGTTATAAAACCATTTCTAATGCTTTGGGACTCCAGCGAACCACAGTGAGAGCCATTATCTACAAATGGCGAAAACATGGAACAGTGGTGAACCTTCCCAGGGGTGGCCGACCAACAAAAATTACTCCAAGAGTGCAGTGACGACTCATCCAAGAGGTCACAAAAGACCCCACAATAACATCCAACGAACTGCAGGCCTCACTTGCCTCAGTTAAGGTCAGTGGTCATAACTCCACCATAAGAAAGTGGTCAAAATTGGCCTTCATGGCAGAATTCCAAGACGAAAATCACTGCTGAGTAAAAAGAACATACAGTGCATCCTGAAAGTATTCACAGCGCTTCACTTTTTTCCACATTTTATTATGTTACAGCCTCATTCCAAAATGGATTAAATTAATTTTTTCCTCAAATTTTTTTCCACAAATTTATTAAAAATACAAAACTAAAATCACACGTACAGTAAGTATTCACAGCCTTTGCTCAATACTTTGTTGATGCACCTTTGGCAGCAATTACAGCCTCAAGTCTTTTTGAATTTGATGCCACAAGCTTGGCACACCTATCTTTGGGCAGTTTCCCCCATTTCTTTTTGCAGCACCTCTCAAACTCCATCAGGTTGGATGGGAAGCATCGGTGCACAGCGATTTTCAGATCTCTCCAGCGATGTTCAATTGGATTCAAGTCTGAGCTCTGGCTGGGTCACTCAAGGACATTCACAGAGTTGTCCTGAAGCCTCTACTTTGATATCTTGGCTGTGTGCCTAGGGTCGTTGTCCTGCTGAAAGATGAACCGTCGACCCAGTCCAAGATGAAGAGTGCTATGGAGCAGGTTTTCATCTAGGATGTCTCTGTACATTGCTGCATTCATATTTCCCTCTATCCTGACTAATCTCCCAGTTCCTGCCACTGAAAACATCCCCACAGCATGATACTGCCACCCCCATTGGCGTGGTTGTGAGCGGTGCCTTGTTTCCTCCAAACGTGACGCCTGGCATTCATGCCAAAGAGTTCAGTCTTTGTCACATCAGACCAGAGAATTTTGTTTCTCATGGTCTTAGAGTCCTTCAGGTGCCTTTTGGCAAACTCCAGGTGCGCCGCCAAGTGCTTTTTACTAAAGAGTGGCTTTCGTCCAGCCACTCTCCCATACAGGCTTAATTGGTGGATTACTGCAGAGATGGTTGTCCTTCTGGAAGGTTATCCTCTCTCCACAGGGGAACACTGGAGCTCTGACAGACTGTCCATCGGGTTCTTAGTCACCTCCCAGACTAAGGCCCTTCTCCCCCAATTGCTCAGTTTAGATGGCCGGCCAGCTCTCGGAAGAGTCTCGGTGTTTCCGAACTTCTTCCATTTATAGATGATGGAGGCCACTGTGCTCATTGGGACCTTCAAAGCAGCAGAAATGTTTCTGTAACCTTCCCCAGATTTGTGCCTTGAGACAATTCTGTCTCAGAGGTCTACAGACAATTCCTCTGACTTCATGCTTGGTTTGTGCTCTGACATGCACAGTCAACTGTGGGACCTTATATAGACAGGTGTGTACCTTTCCATATCATGTCCAATCAACTGAATTTACCACAGGTGGACTCCAATTAAGCTGTAGAAACATCTCAAGGATGATCAGTGGAAACAGGATGCACCTGAGCTCAATTTTGAGTTTCATGGAAAGGCTGTGAATACTTATGTACTTGTGATTTCTTAGTTTGTTTTTATTTTTAATAAATTTGCAAAAATCTCTAAAAAATATCACATAGTCATTACGGGGTATTGTGTGTAGAATTTTGATGGGAAAAATGAGTTTAATCCATTTTGGAATAAGGCTGTAACATAACAAAATGTGGAAAAAGTGACACGCTGTGTATACTTTCCAGATGCACTGTAAAAGCTTGTCTCAGTTTTGCCAGAAAACATCTTGATGATCCCCAAGACTTTTTTGGGAAAATACTCTGTGGACTGATGAGACAAAAGTTGAACTTTCTGGAAGGTGTGTGTCCCATTACATCCGGTGTAAAAGTAACACAGCATTTCAGAAAAGGAACATCATACCAACAGTAAAATATGGTGGTGGTAGTGTGATGGTCTGGGGCTGTTTTGCTACTTCATGACCTGGAAGACATGCTGTGGTAAATGGAACCATGAATTCTGCTGTCTACCAAAAAATCCTGAAGGAGAATGTTCGGCCATCTGTTTGTGACCTCAAGCTGAAGTGCACTTGAGTTTTGCAGCAGGACAATGATCCAAAACACACCAGCAAGTCCATCTCTGAATGGCTTAAGAAAAACAAAATGAAGACTTTGGAGTGGCCTAGTCAAAGTCCTGACCTGAATCCGATTGAGATGCTGTGGCACGACCTTTAACAGGCGGTTCATGGTCGAAAACTCTCCAATGTGGCTGAATTACAATTTTGCAAAGATGAGTGGGCCAAAATTCCTCCACAGCGCTGTAAAAGAGTCATTGCCAGTTATTGCAAATGCTTGATTGCAGTTGTTGCTGCTAAGGGTGGCCCAACCAGTTTAGGGGGCAATCACTTTTTCACACAGGGCCATGTAGGTTTGGATTTTGTTTCCCTTTCATAATAAGCACCTTCATTTAAAAACTGCATTTTGTGTTTACTTGTGTTATCTTTGTGTAATATTTAAATTTGTTTGATGATCTGAAACATTTAAGTTTGACAAACATACAACAAAAGAGAGAAATCAGGAAGGGACAAACACTTTTTCACACCACTGTATATGAATCTGTTTTGTTTCACTGCAAGGAAAAAGGTTAATTTTACATGATAGTTTTTTTCTTGCTGCACATACACACACATTTTGCGGTCCTGGTAATGAGGAAACTTTCCCATTTTCCCACTGACCTGTAGGGAATTTGGACAGCCATAACTTCCTCCCTGCAACATTTATGTGCCATCCCTTTAACAAGGCCAGCAACCAGGGAAACAGCCAGCTTGGGATCCAGCTGGATTCCTGGGTGACATGTTGTCGGTTCTGCTTCAGGCCTTGTTAGTTGATTCTAGGTGGAAAAAAACAGGGAAAGGGGTCAGAAAATGAGGAAGAAGAAAGACGAGAACAACATAAAGGAGAGCCAGAAGAGGGAAGGGAAGCAGAGAAGATCATCCTGTAGCTACAAAAATGAGAAGTGGGACCAACAATAATTACCCTGTAGAATTATTATGGGTCAGTGCAGAAAATTTCCAACATAACTAGGAACACTAAGAAAGGAACAAGAACACCGTAGGTGATTGCACTCAAAGAGAGAATAGTTTAATTCAACTTTTTTTGAGAGTAAGAAATTATTCAGAAGTTTCCTGACGAGGTCATACAGTGGCATTATTGTTTCTTTCACAAACTATATTTAAAATATAACATATAGACACAAAATATTACTCCAGTTATAAAAAGAGAGACAAATTACTCAAAATCTACATTCAATGTTATGGTCAACAACTGCTCTGGATGTGGTTTGTATGAATTCATATTACTGAGAAGGCTTTGAGGGAAATTATATCTGTTCCTGTTGTCCAGGAGCTCTTTGAATATGGGTGCATGGCCTTGACCACTTGTTTTGAGTTTTGATTTAAAAATATTGTATAAATACAAATGTATTTTCCTGGCGCAAGAGCCACAAATGAAAATTAGCTTAAGTTAATCCTGGTACAAAGCATCTCTCTATTAGGAGATTAATGTGGGAAAAGAGTAAAGTTTGAAAAAGAAAATAGGGAAAGCCATGAATGGTGGTCCTAATTAAAGCAGAACTCTGTGACATTTTTGTTAATGATTGGAACACTCAATAGACTACAACGGGAACGTTTTACGGCATGAGAGCTAATGGCCAGTCACAGGGTGCTTTGTTAGTTGTTGGCATAAGTCATGCCCTATGATTGGTTAAAGGAACTTGGGCTGTAAAAACATGCTAGTTTTCTTCGCCCAGAAAAAGTAAAGTGATAGAATGCTGTTGCAGGTGGCGCAGGCCCACTCAGGCTATGGTAGAAGTGACTTTCACTTGGTCAAAGGTTGATATACCGTATCCTAATCTCACCTGTCAAAATGGCTAGGGTCGGCTCTGTTAAAACCAAAAGGAATATATAGTAAGTAGGCTACATCACCACATATGCTTCCCTTTTAGCAATGTCACTGAATCAATTTCAGTAAAATGTTTTTTAAATTAGGATGTTTTAACATCACTAACAAGCAAAACTAGAAAGTTTTGATTATGATCAATAATAAGAACATACAGTATGCAAATATTTTAGACACAAACTGTCATGATGCTGAGCACAGAGGGAGGGGGTCACCGTGCTCATGCCTTAGACTTTTGTTGGAGTATTTTCTGTATTTTCCTTATTTCGGTGCTACTTTGTATCTGAGTTTGTCCATTTGTTGTTGTGCTTAGTTTCCTGTTATTATATCTTAGTTTGGTTTTCATGTATTTCTGTATTATGTTCCTTGAATTGCCAATTGCCCCTGTTTATTTATGAGTTGTGATGTATTTTTAGTTTTGTCATTATTAGTCTGATTCCATGATTATTTGGCTTTGTATTTCATATTTCTGCCTGTGTTTGTTTTAGAGTCACCCTCGTCGTCACCTTAGTTTCCTTTTGTTTTACATTTAGTAGTCCTGCCATTTACTGTTATCTGGTCTTTGTCTTTGGTTCATTGGATTTTTGGTCATCTTGTGTATCTCCTGTTTTTGGGTTTTCCTTTATCCGGTATGTGCTTTTATTTTGACAGCTGATTTGTTGACTTCAGCTTGAGCTCTTGTTCCCGGGCTGTCAGCTGTCACTGATCATCTGATTACGTTTGCTTATATTTCCCACCTGTAATCACTCTCACCTGTTAATCATTATTCATTTTCCCTTGTGCTTATTAAAGGGAGACTGCAACGTTAACTCGTTGCAGTGTCCTACTGTTTATTTCTTGGAGTTTACTGTGTTTGTCTGCGGAGCTGAATGGGTGCGCTCCGTTTGGAGCTTCATCCTTATTTCTCTGTCTTCCCCAGACATGAGCCCCATTTCCTTCCGGGTGTGCTCCATCTGTCATGTACTGAGTTTGGATTTTCCCCCCAAACTCAGTTTCATGACTTTCCTGTATATTCATATTCATCTGCCATATTGTTTTCTTGTGAGTTCCATCCTCCTACCGTTATCCCTGTTTTGATCATTATCTGTTGCCTGTATTTAGGTTATGTTTGCCATTCTCCCGCGGTGTCTTATTTCTGCAGTTTTTGACATGTATTATTTAGGATGTCATTGTATTTTGTTTAACCTGTGTTCCCTTTCTCTGTTGACAGCTGTCAGGATTTGTCAGCCTCGCGTGGGCGTGCCCTGCCGCCTGTCTAGCTTCCGGCTGCCCCTCCCTCACCCGTCATTTCCACCAGCTGATCCCAATGATTAGTTTTTGCTCTTTTCTCCTGTTCAGGCCAGCCCACACCTGTGATTACTTCTGTTATCAGCTCGTTCACTACTTAACCCTCTGAGTGTGTGAATTTGCATGCTCCTAGTGGCAGAGTGTGGCACTGCGCCTGTCATTTCACTCTGACATCACCAGCTGCATTGGGGATTTGTACTGATCTGCCAGTTTCAGAAGGTAGCAGACATTCGTTGGAGGACTCAATGGATGACATGTAATACATCAAAGAAGAAGAACTCCTCATTTCCTTTTCCTGTATTCCCTTCTTTTAGCTCAGAAAGCTAATATGACTGCAATCAGTCATTGTCACCATGACTTAGACGGCTTTGTACACTGAAAGTAGCTGCGGGATACAAGCGAAATTGATGTGAGATAATCATAAGACTTTGTAGATGTGGTAGAAAGCGTAAATGACTGACAGGATGCAAAATAACAACCACGATGGGTGAAAATGCAGTGACCACTGCAGCGAGTGAGTCCCATTAGCTGCTGGTAAGTGACTTATTTCTGTGTTTTTTTTTAATAATGTATGCACTTTAGATGTGCCAAATTATACACCAGCTCCAAAAAGAAGAGAACGCATCACCCCGCCATCACAAAAACAACATTGACAAAATTATCCACCACTTCAGAATCCATCGACAAAGCCCCCCCACCAGACGATGTTGGTAATTGGTAATTCAATTATGAGGAACGTCAGAAGCAGGTACTGTGTCACTAAATTTTTTCCTGCGTTTTAAGTGTCAGACATCGAGGCTCTTACCCCTGACCTATTAAATGAATTCCCGCACGCTAAAACTGTCACTATACATGTTGGATGCAACAACAACCCAGATGAAGCATCTGAGATTTTAAAGAGTGACTTCAAGAGCCTTCTGTCCACTCTTATGAATAGTGGCAGATGTGCGTTTATCTCTGGGCCTTTGGCACCTTTCAGACGAGGTTGCAATTATTTTAGCAGAACTCTCAGCCTTAATACCTGGTTGTGTTCTACATGTCCTACTTTTAACATTGGTTTTGTAGACAATTTCAACCTGTTTTGGAACCGCCCATCACTTATGAGGCCAGATGGCATCCATCCAAATAGACTTGGTGCACGTGTTTTAAGGGACAATCTGTTATATTTCATTCAGCGTTTTTGAGTACAGTGACTGAAATTTGGTGCGTTAACTCACTCCGAAGTTCCTGGGTCTGCCAACCAGCCCTTCTTTGTTTCCACTTCTCATATTAATCCTATTAATCCAAATAATCCTCACTGTTTAGATCAGTCTTCACTTTATAACCCCATAGAGATTGTGTCTGTCTCCCGTTACCCAAAATATTATAACCCAAGACAAATACAACATAACTTGATAAATACACGCCTTTCTGCAGCTCCTCCTCATCTGCCACCCCTCAACTTTGTCCCTTTCTTCCCCCTTAGAGAACCTTTGTCTACTCCCCCCAAAGATAATAAAAATGTAATGTATAAACATCCCAAAGTGATTAAACAAAATGCTGGTAAAACTCAAATTAAACATCAAGTCTCTAAATTTAATAATTTGGCCTCTGTTCCTCCTCATAATTTAAAAGTTAAATGTGGTTTGTTAAATATTAGGTCTCTAACTCCCAGGTCTCTACTAGTTCATGATCTATTAATTGATCATCAGATTGATTTAATATCCCTTACAGAGACTTGGCTAGGGCAAGATGATTATGTTGGTTTAAATGAATCAACTCCCTCTGGTTATCTAAACTATCATAATCCCAGAAGTTCTGGTCGTGGAGGTGGAGTAGCGGCAATTTTCGATTCTAAATTACTAGTTAATGTAAAGCAAAAATCATGTTTTAATTCCTTTGAGAACCTGGTCCTCAGTATTGGGCATGTTAGCAATCTTAGCTGAAACCCAATTTTCTTTGCCATTGTTTACCGTCCTCCCTCAGTCTACTCAGAGTTTTTATCGGAATTTGCCGACGTGGACAAAATTGTTGGTACCACTCTGTTAATGAAAGAAAAGCCCACAATGGTCACAGAAATAACTTGAATCTGACAAAAGTGGTAATAAATAAAAATTACATGAAAAGTAACCAATGGATATCAGGCAATGCTTTTGAATTGTGGTTCAACAGAATTATTTTAAAAAACAAACTCATGAAACAGGCCTGGACAAAAATGATGGTACCCCTAGAAAAGATTGAAAATAATGTGAGCATAGGGACATGATCAACCAAGATGTGTCCTCGAATTAACATCACAGGTGTCTACAAACTTGTAATCAGTCGGCCTATTTAAAGGGTGACAAGTAGTCACTGTGTTGTTTGTTGACATGGTGTGTACCACACTAAACATGGACCAGAGGAAGCAAAGGAGAGAGTTGTCTCAGGAGATTAGAAAGAAAATTATAGACAAGCATGTTAAAGGTAAAGGCTATAAGACCATCTCCAAGCAGCTTGATGTTCCTGTGACTACAGTTGCACATATTATTCAGAAATTTAAGATCCACGGGACTGTAGCCAACCTCCCTGGACGTGGCCGCAGGAGGAAACTTGAAGAAAAAATGGAAGAGATGGATAATACGAATGGTAACAAAAGAGCCCAGAACAACCTCTAAACACATTCATGGTGAACTCCAAGGTCAAAGTACATCAGTGTCAGATCGCACCATCCGTCGTTGTTTGAGCCAAAGTGGACTTCATGGGAGATGACCAAGGAGGACACCACTGCTGAAAACAAATTTAAAAAAAAGCCAGACTGGAATTTGCCAAACTGCATGTTGACAAGCCACAAAGCTTCTGGGAGAATGTCCTATGGACAGATGAGACAAAACTGGAACTTTTTGGCAAGGCACATCAGCTCTAAGTTCACAGACGCAAAAATGAAGCATACCAAGAAAAGAACACCATCCCTATTGTGAAACATGGAGGATGTTCTGTTATATTATAACATAATAAATTTATAACGTCATAAATTTATACCGGTTCCGCCGGACCGGCGGCGCCACACGAGTCGGCTGCCTGTTGCAACAGCCTTTTTTTTATCTTCCTTCTTCTTTCTACACCTTTCACTCTGTATATATATCACGGACGCACGGATCGCCCCGGGGGTCTCCCGGGTCGGCGGACGGAGCCACGGTTTGCAGCGGGAGACGTTACAGCGGGGAGGAGCTAGTGCTAGCTAGCACTTGGCCGCTGCCCGGTGCTAATGGGAAACTCGACATACCGGGAGCTGTAGCGAAAACGAAGCGGGTGCCGGGCTGGAGTTTAGGCGGCGTGAAAGAAATATAAGACAGAATAATAAAGAGCGATGGCAAGAACCAAGCAGACCGCCCGTAAAATCTACTGGAGGAAGAAGCCCCCCAGGAGACAGCTAGCCACAGGGCTGCTCGGAGAGGCGCTCTGGCCACCGGCAGAGTGAAGAGGCCTCGCCGTCACAGGTCCGTGGCTCTGAGAGAGATCCGTCGCTACCAGAAATCCACGGAGCTGCTCATCCGTAAGCTGCCCGTCCAGCGCCTGGTGAGGGAGATCGCTCAGGACTTCAAGACCGTCCTGCGTTTCCTGAGTTTCGCCGTCATGGCTCTGCAGGAGACCAGCGAGACCCACCTGGTGGTCTCTTCTTCGCTAAGGGGGTCACCATCATGCCCAAAGACTTCCAGCTGGCCCGCTGCATCCGCGGAGAGAGAGCTTAGACTTTCTGCTGCACATCCACCAGCCATAATGCTCTGCACTGTGTGTCTATATATATACATTTATAGTAATATGGACATATGTTTACTAGATGTTGTTTTTTCTTGCCTTCTGATTGTTGCTCTGAGTGTTGCTATCCCTATGCTGTTGCAATCCTGGAATTTCCCCATTGTGGGACTAATAAAGGCTTATCTTATCTTATCTTATCTTATATTCTGGGACTACTTTGCTGCATCTGGCACAGGGTGTCTTGAATCTGTGCAGGGTACAATGAAATCTCAAGACTATCAAGGTATTCTAGAGAGAAATGTGCTGCCCAGTGTCAGACAGCTTGGTCTCAGTTGCAAGTCATGGGTCTTGCAACAGGATAATGACCCAAAACACACAGCTAAAAACACCCAAGTAAGGCTAAGAGCGAAACATTGGACTATTCTAAAGTGGCCTTCTATGAACCCTGATCTAAATCCTATTGAACATCTGTGGAAGGAGCTGAAACATGCCATCTGGAGAAGACACCCTTCAAACTTGAGACAACTGGAGCAGTTTGCTCATGAGGAGTGGGCCAAAATACCTGCTGAGAGGTGCAGAAGTCTCATTGACAGTTGCAGAAATCGTTTGATTGCAGTGATTGCCTCAAAAGGTTGTGCAACAAAATATTAAGTTAAGGGTACCATCATTTTTCTCCAGAACTGTTTCATGAGTTTGTTTTTTAAAATAATTCAAAAGCATTGTCTGATTTTCATTGGTTAATTTTCATAGAATTTTTATTTATTACCACTTTTGTCAGATTCAAGTTATTTCTGTGACCATTATGGGTTTTTCTTTCATTAACAGAGGGGTACCAACAATTTTGTCCATGTCATGTAGATAGCGACTGTCTTAATAAGGCATTCAATCCAATATTAGACTCAATGGGGTTTTTCCCAGAAAGTAGAAAATTCTGCCCATTATCTCCACCACACATTGGACCTTGTTCTGACTTATGGTATCGAAATAGAAAATCTGGTAGTGTCTCCTCATAATCCTGTACTGTCAGACCATTGTCTGTTAACCTTTGATTTCACTATTTCTGATTATTGGACTACTAAAGAAAAATATTTCTACAGTAGATGTCTGTCAGATGACGTTGTTACCAAATTTTTGCATATTGTCTCCTCTATACTATGGGTCAACACAATGGAAATAAAAGACGGACAGCCTGCTCCTTCCGTAATTGATAGTATGGTTGATAGTGTTACAGCCTCTCTGCATCAGACTCTAGACTTGGTGGCCCCTTTAAAAAAGTCTAACCAGAGATTCCTAACCCCTTGGTTTAACACAGAAACTCGTAGCTTAAAACAGAAGATTCATCAATTAGAAAGAAAATGGTGTTCCACTAATTTAGATGAATTCTGAATTCATGGCGAAATCATCTCCTAATTTATAAAAAAAATCTCTTAGAAAAGCTAGAACAAGTTATTACTCTGCATTAATAGAAGAGAATAAGAATAATCCCAGGTTTCTTTTCACCACTATAGCCAGGCTGACAAGAGTCAGGACTCTGTGGACTTTTTGAACTTTTTCAATCATAAAATTTTATCTATTAGAGATAAAATCAGTCAGATTCTTTCCACCGTAAACTTAAGTACAGCAACTACTACAACTCCTTCAATTGATATCTGTTTAGATAAGTTTACTCCAATTGGCCTTTTAGAGTTAGATAAAATAATCTCCTCATCCAAGCCTTCAGCTTGTCTTTTAGACCCTATTCCTACTAGGTTATTTAAAAAAGTCTTCCCATTTATTGGTAGCCGTATTCTTCAAATAACCAGTTCCACTTTAACTTTAGGCCATGTACCACAGGTTTTTAAAATTGCTGTAATTAAACACTTACTCAAAAAGCCAATGCTCGATCCAGGAGTTTTAGCTAACTATCGACCAATTTCTAATCTGCCTTTCATTTCAAAAATCTTAGAAAGAGTTGTTGCTACGAAATTATTTGACCACTTGCAGGGAAATGGTTTATTTGAAGAGTTTCAATCTGGGTTCAGAATTTACCACAGCATTGAAACAGCCTTGGTGAAGATCACTAGTGACCTCCTTATCACATCTGATAATGGACTCGTTTCTGTACTTGTCCTTTCAGATCTTAGTGCAGCCTTTGATACTATCGATCATGATATCCTACTTCAGAATCAGAATCAGAATGAGATTTATTGCCATTGTTCATGTAGTACACAAACTAGGAATTTGTCTCGGTGCAATGCTGCAACATTAAACATGAGTAGCGCTAAAGAGAAAAATAAAAAACTATGCATGCAATAAAATGTAGAATATGAATGAGTAATACTAATCTATGCAATTTTTAAATATATTAACAAGCAGCAGATATTGTGGAGTTCCACATAGTGAGTCGGTAGTGCAAAAGAAAACAGTGATAATTATCATGAGTCCGGATGAGCTGCTGTACGTAGTGCACGAGAGTCTAATAAGTCACTTAGTGTTCAGCAGTCTGATGGCAGAGGGGAAGAAGCTGTTCATGTAGCGGGAGGTTTTAGTCTGAATGGACCGAAGTCTTCTGCCTGAGGGGAGGGGGGCAAACAGTGCATGTCCAGGGTGTGAAGGGTCGGCTATGATCCGACCTGCACACCTCCGGGTCCTGGAGATGTACAGGTCCTGGAGGGATGGGAGCTTGCAGCCGATCACCTTCTCAGCGGCGCGCACAATGCGCTGCAGTCTTAGTCTGTCCCTGGTGGTGGCTCCTGCATACCACACGGTGATGGAGGTGGTGAGGATGGACTCGATGATGACCAAGTAGAACTGCACCAACATCTTGGTGGGTAGCTTGAGCTTCCTCAGGAAGAACATCCTCTGCTGGGCCTTTTTGATGAGGGAGCTGACGGTCGGCTCCCACTTGAGGTCCCGGGTGATGGTGGTGCCCAGGAAGCGGAAGGAATCCGCAGTGGTGATGGGAGAGTCTGTGAGGGTAAGGGGGGGCAGAGGGGCTGTGACTTTTCTGAAGTCCACGATCATCTCCACTGTCTTCAGAGCGTTCAGCTGCAGGTTGTTGTGGCTGCACCAGGACGCCAGCTGGGCCACCTCTCTCCTGTAGACGGACTCGTCGCCGTTGGAGATGAGCTCGATGAGGGTGGTGTCGTCCACAAACTTGATCAGCTTGACAGACTGGTGGCTGGAGGTGCAGGAGTTGGTGTACA
The DNA here is from genome assembly GCA_020510985.1 of Pholidichthys leucotaenia. Lineage (NCBI taxonomy): Eukaryota > Metazoa > Chordata > Actinopteri > Cichliformes > Pholidichthyidae > Pholidichthys > Pholidichthys leucotaenia. The sequence goes on along the minus strand of CM035845.1, from coordinate 30,068,052 downwards.
GGGAGAAGAGCAGGGGGGAAAGTGCACAGCCCTGGGGTGATCCGGTGCTGATGCTAACAGAGTCTGAGACAGTCTTTTCCAGCCGCACATGCTGCCTCCGGTCCGTCAGGAAGTCAGTGATCCACCTGCAGAGGGAGTCAGGCACGTTGAGCAGGGACAGCTTGTCCTGGAGCAGAGCGGGGCGGATGGTATTGAATACAGAGCTGAAGTCCACAAACAGGATCCTGGCGTAGGTTCCCGGGGAGTCCAGGTGCTGCAGGATGGAGTGGAGGGCCAGGTTGACTGCGTCGTCCACAGACCTGTTGGCTCTGTAGGCAAACTGCAGCGGGTCCAGGAGGGGAGTGGTGATGGTCTTGAGGTGAGGCAGGACCAGGCGCTCAAAGGACTTCATGACTACAGAGGTGAGCGCTACAGGTCTGTAGTCGTTAAGTCCAGTGATCCATGGCTTCTTGGGGACAGGGACGATGGTAGAGGTTTTGAGGCAGGCCGGCACGTGGCATGACTTCAGGGAGGTGTTAAAAATGTCTGTGAAGACAGGAGTCAGCTCCTCCGCACAGTGTCTCAGGGTGGAGGGAGACACGCCGTCTGGACAGAGGGCCTTGCGCGGGTTCAGTCTGGAGAACTGTCTGAGCACGTCCTGCTCACTGATGGCAAGGGCATGGGGGGAGGGGGGGGGTGCCTTTGATGAAGTGGGGACCAAGGAGGCAGTGGCGCTGGGGGGAGGGGGGGACTTGGACACAGCTGACGAGGTGTCAAAACGGGCATAGTGTTGGGACAGTCTTTGACAAAGGGCTTTGTCATCCTGTCCCTTAGAAGCCTGAGGCCGATAGTTGGTGATTTGCCTCAGTCCTCTCCACACAGAAGCAGAGTCGTTAGCAGTGAACTGTTGCTGGAGTCTCTCAGAATACACAGATTTAGCTCTTCTCAGCTCTCTGCTAAACCGGTATTTGACCTCCCTGTAGCAGTCCCTGTCTCCACTTTTCAACGCTGCCTCCTTCTCCTTCCTGATCTGTCTAAGCTTAGCTGTGAACCAGGGCTTGTCATTGGAGTAACTCGCCCTGGTGCACGATGGAAGAATGCTCTCCTCACAAAAGTGGATATATGAGGTCACAGTGTCCGTGTACTCATCCAGATCATGCGTGGCTCCTTTAAACATGCCCCAGTCAGTTATTTCCAAGCACGTGCTCAGCTTCTCCCCAGCTTCACTGGTCCATTTCCTCGTAGTGCTCACAACAGGTTTTGTGAGCTTCAGTCTCTGTCTGTATGTGGGAATCAGGTGGACCATCATGTGATCAGATAGTCCGAGCGCAGCGTGGGGAACAGCGCGATACACGTCCTTAACTGTAGTGTAACAGTGATACAAGTGATACTTGATAGATTAGAGCACTATGTTGGACTAAATCGAACTTAGCTGCAGTGGTTTAGATCTTATTTGTCCGATAGACTTCAATTTGTTCATATCAATAATGAGTTTTCTTCATACTCTAAGCTCAGTCATGGAGTTCCACAGGGATCTGTGTTAGGCCCTACTCTTTTTAGTTTATATATGCTTCCGTTAGGCAACATCGTTAGAAAGCACTGTATACATTTTCATTGTTACGCAGATGACACACAATTATACCTGTCAATGAAGCCCGAAAGCCCGATGATTGTAAGCAGTTAGCCAAGTTAGATGCCTGTCTTAAGGAAATCAAAGCTTGGATGACTTGTAATTTTCTGCTATTGAACCAGATAAGACTGAAGTCATTCTTGTTGGTCCAAAAAAAACCTTAGAAATACCTTTCCAAATCAAACTCTTAATTTGGATGCGGCTACACTTACTCTGAATAGTTCTGTGAGGAACCTTGGAGTTATTTTTGATCAAGATCTATTTTTTAATTCACATATTAAATTTGTTTCTAAGACTGCCTTCTATCATCTGCGCAATATTGCCAAGATTAGGATCATCTTGTCTCTGAATGATGCTGAGAAACTGATCCACACTTTTGTTAGCTCTAGAATCAGAATAAAGTTTAAATCAGAATAAAAACTTTATTCTGATTTATTCTGATATTCTGATATTCTAGATTAGATTATTGTAACTCGCTATTATCAGGTTGTCCTAAAATATCTTTAAAAAGTATTCAGTTGATCCAAAATGTTGCTGCAAGAGTTTTAACTGGTTCTAGAAAGAGAGATCATATCGCTCCGGTTCTGACTTCCCTTCATTGACTTCCCATAGAGTTTAGAATTAAGTTTAAAATCCTTCTTCTCACTTACAAAGCTCTTAATAATCAGGCCCCCTTTTATATAAAAGATCTGATATCACCCTATCATCCTAACAGAGTACTACGCTCCCAAAATGCTGGATTACTTGTAATACCTAGAATCTCCAAAAGTACAATGGGAGGTAGAGCCTTCTGCTATCAAGCTCTTTTCCTGTGGAACCAGTTACCAATCTGGGTTCGGGAGTCAGACTCGATCTCTGTTTTTAAGAATGGGGTAAAAACCTTCCTCTTCAATATAACCTACGATTAGGGAGGGATCTTGTGTCTCTTAACCGCCCCCCCCTTTGTTTTGCTGTTTATAGTTTTAGACTGCCGGGTGACCTCCAATAATGTACTTGGCTTCTCTCCGTTAATGTTTGCTCACTTTATGTCTGTTCTTTTCATCTTTTCTATCCCCTCACCCCCCAGTGAGTCGCAGCAGATGACTGCCCGTCCCTGAGCCTGGTTCTGCTAGAGGTTTCTTCCTGTTAAATGGGAGTTTTTCCTCTCCACCATCGCTAAGTGCTTGCTCACAGGGGATCGTCTGATTGCTGGGGTCTTTCTGCAGTTGTGGGGTTTTCCCTACATTTGAATGTGCTATGAAATGACTGTTGTTGTGATATGGTGCTATATAAATAAAGCTGAATTGAATTGTATTGAAATGTACTGATATCTTGTTCATATACTTTGAAGATAAGATGATGAGGTACCTCTGTACAAAAAACGGTGTCAAAAGACCAAACCATTCTTTGTGTAGATATGTCCAAAGTCCAGTTTTGACTGAGTTATGGAATTTAAAGAGCTGCCGTGACATTATGCAAATTAGATGCATAAATTTATTCCTATCTGAAACGTTGGATCATACTTTGCATCTTTCTAATTGACAGTAAGCCATTATCGCTGACCACTTTCAAGTTATAGCCTTGGAAATCTTAACTATTTTATTGACAAAAATATTTACCACTCTTGACCACTAGGGGTTATGTCGCAATTCGGCGACAGTTAAGCACTGTCGGTACACATAACTGTTGCTACTACCTCATTTGTGTTGGAGTTTATGTCCTTCCCTCGAGCGTTCCTTAGGACATTAATTCCTCTCCTTCCTGCCTCGACTCCTCCTGAGTAGTCAGCTCAGGATCGCTACTCCCTGTAAGTTCCCTCGTGTTGCATTTTGTGTTTTGCACTTTTGGACTTTAGTTTTTGTCAAGTAAATGTTGCAAAATATCATCCAGTGAGTGGGTTCCTCTTTATCCCTATGCGCTGCGTAAAGGCGCACATGATACCATCTTGAACTTAATCTTCATTCCTCTGTTCTCCCTGACGTAAGCCCCATTTTCCTTTGGGTGTGACTCCATCTCTTCCCCCCTGATGTGAGCCCCGTTCTCCTCCGGTGTTCTCTCTCATCGTAAGTGTAGTGTTTTTTGTTGTTTTTGTATTTTTGTATTTTTATTAAATGTGCAAACTCACTTTTAGTTTAGTGTCTTCAGACCTGCCCTTGCCATGGTGATTTCTGACAGAAGAACGCTGCCCGTGTAACACACCAGCCGCTGTGGGTTTTGCTTTTTTTTTCTTTTCCTCCCGTTATTTTTTGTTAAATTCCATTTTTTCCTGCTGGCATGGCAGTGTTTACAGACTGTGCTAGTGTTAGTGGACTGAGTGGGGTGGTGTGTTGGACTCGGAAAGTATTACATAACATCTTAATGGAGGCTCGTGCTTCTCGCACTCCCGAATCGTCCCGGGAATGTTTGGTTAGAGTAGCACACGTGCTCGAGGCATGTCCTAGCCTGTGGAGTAAAGCGGAGCTCACGGACCTAGTCCTCTCTGTTACCAAACTACAAGACATGCTCTGCGGGATGGGGAAACCTCTCCTTCACCTGTACCTGCGCCGACGAAGAAGCATCCCCGGGTACGGAAGCCTCTCACCATCATCCAGCTGCAGCCCTGCCTTCTCCTCCTAAACAGTGTGACATTCCATCTGCTGTCACTCCGGCGCTGGAGGAACCCGCAGTTTGCAGGTTATACAACCATTGTTATACAGCCATTGTGTCCCCCCCCCCCCGACGATCCCACTGTTGAGGTGCTGGAGGAGCACCAGCAAATTTTAGTGGCTGAGACTGAATTGTTATTGGACTACAAGCCGTGGCGCCTTCCTGAATTGGCAGCCCAGTTGGATGGAGGATTACCAGATGGGCCAGACTCTGAGTCGACGATGGAGCATCCCCTGACTCCAGAGCCTCGCCCTCTTTGCCATGAGCCTGTATCTCTGCCCCCTCACCAGACAACCTCCGTCGCTCCTAGGAGGACATCATCTGGTCTAGCAGCAGCAGCTACCATCACGCCCTGGGAATTAAGGCAAGTGTCTTTTCATTCTCCTACCCTTAAAAATGAACTATCTTGCCTTATTCTTGGTGGTGAGGCTGAACAGCTGCAGCCCAATTTAGCTAAGTCCTCACCATATGCTGCTCTTATTCTCCCCTCACCTGGTTCTCCCTTGTCCTCTCCTGTTTCCCCTGAACGTCCACCGGTCCTGGAAGAGAGCCACCGTACGACGGAGGGGCCTGTGGACCTTGAAGATCCTGTTCCAGCCCCACAGCCACATCCAGGATGGGAGAAGAGTGCCCCCTGTGCCCTGAAGACTGAGCCAACAAGAGCGTGTCCCCTGGCTTCAGCTGCATGGGTCTCTGCATCATTGGTGAGGCAATCTTCTGCATCAGCCGCCATGTTGGGAGCTCAACCAGCATTGGCCGCCACGCCTGGGGGGTCTTCAGCTGCACCCATCATCATGCCTGCTGTTGAGGCCACCACAACAGAGTTGCCGGAGTCCTGGACGGCGGTGGAACTTGAGTCTAGGCAAGTACTCTGTTCTGTTTTTACACCTACAGATCTAGAGAAATCTTGTCTAGCTTGTGGTGGAGAGAATCGGATGCAGCTGTCCTCTGCTCTGGAGCTCTCCTCGCAGGGCTCCACTGCTGCTGGTAATTGTGTTCTGGTGTTTCTCCCTCTTTCTCCATCCGAGGTGACCATGTCGGGAATAGATGCCCAGTTGTATTGGTCAGAGATGTCCCAGTGTGATTTGCTGGAGTCCTGGACGATGGTGGGGCTCGAGTCAAGGCAAGTACTCTATTCTGCTTCTGCTCTACCAGTTCTAGAGAAATCTTGTCTTGCTCGTGGTGGGGAGAATGCAGATGCCCTCTGCTTCTGAGGTCTCCTCACCGGGTTCCACTGCTGCTGGTGATTCTGATCCGGTGTCTGTCTCTGTTCTGTTGCCTGAGCCATCGCCTGAGGTCGCTGAGGATTGTCCGCCTTTGCCCAAGGTCACTGTGGGTCCTCCGCCATCGCCCGAGGTCACCATAGGTCCTCTGCCTTTGCCCAAGGTCACCGTGTGTCCTCCACCTTCACCTGAGGTCACCATAAGTCCTCTGCCTTTGCCCGAGGTCACCATAGTTCCTCCTTCTCTGCCAGAGGTAGAGGCGTACCTGTGGGCCTACGGCTGTGGGCCTACGGCATTGCCAGTGATCATCAGTCCCCCTCATCTAGTTTCCCCACTGATCAGCTGTGCTCTTCGTCTGGTTCCCTCACTGGTATATCATCCCCTTTGCCTAGTTTTCTCACTGGTCAGTCATCCTCCTCACCAGGTTCCCAACTCTCAGCTCTTGCAGTTTGTGAAGGGCACTGGTTCCAGCTACCGCCTCCAGGTGGGGGGCGTGACATGCCCCATGGTTCATTGGCTTAGGGTTACTGGGAGGCCACCTGATGAAGTTTTCCGTTTGCTTCCGTGGCCCTGGAATACTGGGAGGCCACCTGATGGACTACTCCGTTCAGTTTGGTGGTTCTGGATTTCAATGAGACCACCCAACCCATTCCATCATGTGACCCGGTGGTCTTGGGATTCCAGCAGACCACCTGAACTGCTTTAAGTTTTCATTCTGTTTCTTTAGAGTTCTGTTGCCAATACTATTTGTTCTGGTCGTGGGTCATGAGCAATTTTCGTTTTTGTCCCGGTTCCTCCTATCCTGGGTTCCCCCACCGCCCTCCCAGGGTGGTTTATTTTTCTCTTCCTGTAGGGGTGGATTATTTCTTTATTTTTTTGTGTGTGGGGTGGTCCTTTTTCAGTTTTCTTTTTTTTCCTTTTGATGTTATGTTGGGGTGTCTGGTATCCACCCTTGAGGGGGGACTCTGTCATGATGCTGAGCACGGAGGGGGGGGGGGGTGTCACTGTGCTCATGCCTCAGTCTTTTGTTGGAGTATTTTCTGTATTTTCCTTATTTCAGTGCTATTTTTTTTAATCTGAATTTGTCCTTTTGTTGTGCTTAGCTTCCTGTTATTGTATCTTAGTTTGGTTTTCATGTATTTCTGTATTATGTTCCCTGAGTTGCCAGTTTCCCCTGTTTATTTATGAGTTGTCTTGTATTTTTAGTTTTGTCATTATTAGTCTGATTCCTGTAGTTTGTGTACCCATGATTATTTGGCTTTGTATTTTATATTTCTACCTGAGTTTGTTTAGAGTCACCCTCACTGTTATTCATTTTCCCTTGTGTGTATTAAAGGATTACTGCAACGTTAACTCGTTGCAGCATCCTACTGTTTATTCCTTGGAGTTTACTGTGTTTGTCTGCGGAGCTGAACGGGTGTGCTCCTTTTGGAGCTTAATCCTTACTTCTCTGTTTTCCCCAGACGCGAGCCCCGTTTCCTTTTGGGTGTGCTCCGTCTTGGACTTAGTCCTTATTCCTCTGTTTTTCCCTGATGTGAGCCCCGTTTTCCTTTGGGTGTGACTCCGTCTCTTCCCCCCTGACATAAGCCCCGTTCTCCGGCATTCTTTCTCATCGTAAGTGTAGTGTTTTGTGTGGTTTTTGTATTTTCTTATTTTTGTTATTAAATGTGCAAACTCACAGTTGGCGTTTGGTGTGCTCACTCCTGCCCTTGTCAGGGCGATTTATGACACAAACATCTTACTGTCTGCTTAAAGGAAAAGATGCAAAAATAAGAATTTTAAGGTTTGCTCTTGCTGTGAACAAACAAATAAAAAACATATTCTACTTTCTTTCTTTCATGAAAGTCTAGTATCTGTAGTTTCTATTGAACTCTATAAACATGGACTGATAAATGTAGCTTGGCAGCTTGGATTTATGTAGAGCAATCTGGGTTTTGTAGTATCCCCGTATGTTTGCTGTTTACTATTAGGACAGTTATTATGGACACTGGCCAGATTTAATTGTCCCACGGGTTGAGTTTGACATGTATGATCTAGACAAGGGCCCAATTTCTTTTTCTTTATTGTTTTAGGTTTTATTTGGCTCATATTGAAGAATTTGGTTTCTAAATTTAAAATATACATTTTTTAAAGAAAATTCTGTCCCTGCAACACTTATGAACAGAAAGAAGCCTCATGACATCTTGTGACAAAAGCTCATAATTGTTATCGACAGCACTGCCAGCTAAACCCAAATAGCATGGTGTCTGCAGACCCCGAGCAGCCAAACCACAGCATTACAATGGAAGTCAAAAAGGAGCTTTGTTTCTATAGTACTGGAGAAGAAAAAGGGGGGTGCAACCCCAGTCGAGCATTTGTACCAAGCAAACTGAGAACAACTGCCCAGGCATGATTATTTACAGTTCTTGGCTGCCAATCTCCCTTGGTTGATGTATAGGTGAGGCATAAAGCACATGATGCATATGTATGCACGGGGGCTTTTTGCTTCCAAGTTCAGCAGTGTTTTCTCAGTTGAGAGCTAAAGAAACAGCATGGTCTAAATAGCTCATTAACTTTTGATGACTGGGTCCTTTGGCTGTAGATCTTGAAAGCAAACGGGAGCCAGACTCCTTATGGCTATTGATTCAGCAACATCCCCCCCCACACATCCTAAGGAGGGCTACTGGGGACACCAAATAATTCATACCAAGATCTGCGCATTTGTTAATGACAAATGGGGACAGTGGGTTGTTTCTAAAAACACAAACCACATTTGTTACTGCATCGGTAACTGCTGCAACCCATAATTAATACATTCAAACTGAGAATGAATAGTAACACAGGTCTTTCTGGGAAATCGTGCAAATACTGATATTTGATTTATAGCTAAAACACATTGACTCAGAGCTCAGTTAAATAAGAATCCCAATCCTTGGATATGTTCAAGGGTTATAGACTGTTTTCTTAGTCTCACATTCTGCTAAATGTTTTCAATTTGGTGCAACATGTATCTGAAGAAGATGAATTCATTAAAGAAGCATTAGTCTAACATCCAGCCCAATGACTGGATGACCAATGACCTGAACTAAGTATAGACAGATGCTAACCAAGTGATATGCTCTGTTTGAAAAATTAATCAGTCCGGAATTGTCCAAAACATGAATCACATGACGATGCCCAACTTCACAGCTAAAACAGGCATACTTGCAGCCTGTTAAAAGAAAGTCTGCCTTCATGAGAACTGCACATGGGGTGAATTTTACTCTGATGGGCTGAGGCACCCCGATCTCACTAAAAAAATGTAGCAAATGAATGTTTTCTACCCCCTCAAAAAATGTGCATTTACTTAAAACCAAAAAAAAAAAAAAAGCCTACCTGGATACATATTACAGAGTACATATGGATGAACTTGCACACATGCATGCATGCATGCATGAAAAGAACACAACATACTCACTGACCATGAGCAAAACAACACCTGTTTTAACCCATCTTCCAACATTCATTTGGTTGATGGGCAGGGGATGGCAGATGGTTACTTACTTGCAATCAACAAGTCGCGAGTTCTACGTCCCACATAGAGCTGTGAGTGAGTTTGTTTTTTTTTTCTTTCTGTTTTTACAATTTACGCTACACTAATGGTTAAGGTTAGGAAAATGTTTTGGTTAGATGCCACCTCTAATGGTAAAAGGGAAAGAAACAGAGACTAAAAGAAAGTGGCAGATAAATGTTACAGTGCTGGCAGGCATGTTCCTTAAAGATGTAAATGCCATGTATCCACTGCACATGAAAAATGTTTTTTCTGTGTCTATGCACGTTTTCTCAGAGTGAAAAATGGCACAATTGCACGTTTTTCAGGTGAAACTGGGCTGGCTAAGGCTTAATTTGCAAGATTACAAAAAGGTCCACTTTGGGAATGTTTATCTACAAATGTAGGGCCTTGCAGAAAAAGTGTGGGAACTGTGAGATATAGATTTAATATGTAACTGTAAGATGGCCACGCACCTCCAGGTGGTGCCTCCGCCCCACCCTACATAAAACCAGATCGTATCATCTTATCTTTTTCCTGAGTTTAGCCACCCATCTGTCAGTAGCTGTCAATAGCTGTCAGTGTGCGAGGGAGCTCAATAAAGCTGTTTTTTTCCCAGTCACCTCACCTTGTCTGTCCAGCAGGTAATTCCAGACATAACATTGGCGACGAGAATAAACCATGGAGGTGTGCATGGTCCCTATTCGCCCTTTCCTCGAGGCACCCGAAGAACCACCGGTGCCCTGGCTTAGGTGGTACGAAGCCTTTCAGAACTATGTTGCCGTGCTGGGTCTCAGGGAGCTTGACAAGCAGAGAGTCCAGGTGCTATTGGTGCACAATTTGGACATAGAAGGCCAGCGTATTCTGCGAACGCTTGGTGCTGCGGACACCTGCAAGGAGGTAGCAGAGCTGCTAGCTAGCCATTTTGACACCCTGGAGAATGTGACAGTGCAGAGGATCTGCTTTCGGCAGCGGCACCAGCGGGTAGGTAAACCCGTCCAGCAGTTCATCACTGATTTGAGGCAGTTTGCTAGCGAGTGCCGTTTTGGAGCATTGAAGGGGGAAATGATTGGTGACCAGCTGGCAGAGCATTGTTGTAGAGCGAGCTAGACTACTTATGGTGCCAAATGAGCTCACGTTAGCCAGAACCATTAAGCTAGCTCTCCAGACGGAATCCGCGGACAAGTTACAGCCTCTTGTCATGGCAAATGCCACGGACCTGGACAGCAAAGACAGCTTGGACGGTGAGGAAACGACAACCAATGCTATAAGGCAGGGGTCGGCCCTGGAAAAGTCCCTCTGTATGGGCTGTGGGTCTGCGATGCACCGCAAAAGGCCTAAGAACTGTCCCGCGAGAGGAGCACGTTGTATCAGATGTTGTAGCTTGAACCATTTTGCCAGTGTCTGCTGTGGATTTAACCCAGAGAGCCCACGGAAGAAATCATTTGGCCCACCCCCGTCAACCATCCACACGATGCAGGCTGAAGAGCTACTGGGCGCCATGGCAGATAAGCAGGACCAATTTCACCCAGGGTCGGTACCTAGACCAATGAGTGACACCAATGGGCTGGCCCCAGATGCCTCCAGAGCCTGGCCACGGAAGGACGGAGGGTCTGCAGCTATGATGGTGAAGGTTGCAATGGTATTAGAAGAGGTCGGGGCAGGACCGCGAAGCACGGAGGATCAGCGTGCTCAACAACGTCTCAAGCCGAGTTGGGCCCTGTTGAGGGTCCGGGATTGGGTTCAGAGCTGAGATGAGGAACATCCGCTGTGGAGACGGGCCAGACAACGACCTAGGGAGCATCGGGAGTGTCTGCACATAGTGGAGAAACTGGGTGCAGCGCACTTCAGGCTGTCTGACGGCTCGGTATGCCATGCAAATCGGCTTTGGTGTGTCCGGGAGAGGACTCCGGGAGACGAGGCTGGATGTGGGACGAGGTCGAGAGTGAGGAGGAGTGTCTTCAGCATCCGGAGGGCTGCCACCACCCTGAAGACTGGCAGTTTCCAGGGGCGCATCTGCTGAGAGGGTGTCCTGGGCCCCTATGCCAGTTATATCCTTTTCACTTGAACACTTGGGTTGTAAATAGTAATTCTGAAGTTCTAGTGTTGTTGTTGTTTAAAAAAAAAATAAAACGTGTTATATATGGAATGTTAATGTTATATTAACATTAACATTATATCCCTTTAACATCCCTTTAACATTAACATTATATCCCTTATATAACATTAACATATACAGTATGTTAATGTTATATAAGGGATTATTTTGTTTTGATCTGTCTTAGTTTAGTTACACAGCATACAATTTTAGTTATTTATGGACTTTAATTTACTTTAGCAGGTGGCAGAATAATCCACCTTGCTGTGTGGGCAGGACAGCAGTCCACTTGTCCTCCCTATTTTAGGTTTTGTTGTGTGAATGTGTTAGGCTATTTAGAAACATTAGTTTTCATTTGCTAGTGCATGATTCGGGTCCCAAATTGGGGAGGGTCTAAAAGAGTGAGTGGTTTTGGACTTTTTTTAAAGGGGAGGGAAATGTGAGATATGGATTTAATATGTAACTGTTAGATGGACACGCACCGCCGGGTGGCATCTCCGCCCCACCCTACATAAAGCCGGGTTGGCCATCTTATCACTTTCTTTCGCCTGAGCTTAGCCACCCATCTGTCAGTAGCTGTCAATAGCTGTCAGTGTGCACGTGAGCTCAATAAAGCTATGTTTTCCCAGTCATCTCGCCTTGTCTGTGCAGCAGGTAATTTCAGACATAATAGAAACCACTGGATTTTGGAATGCAGGCACTTTGGCAAGCAAACTGTCCAATCAAATTGTTTAATTGGTGGAGATGAATGTCAGGGGTGATTTGTGACAGAAGGATAGCAGCTAGAGTGAAAGGGAAGATTTACAAGACGTGAGACGTGCTATGATGTATGGTTTAAAGACGGTGGTGCTGACAAAAAGACAGGAGGCAGTGCTGGAGGTGGCAGAGTTGAAGATGCTAAGATTCTCATTGGCGTTACTAGGAAGGACAGAATTAGAAACGAGTATATCAGAGGGACAGCTCAGGTTGAGTAGTTTTCAGACAAAGTAAGAGTGTCATGAATCCACGTGCGCTTTTACGCAGCGCATGGAGGAGGAGTGACGGATTCAGGCGCCAGTCACACCACAGACAAATTTATTAACAAGAGTCCCAAAGTGCAGACATCCAAAAATGCAAAAGGGAAAAACACTTACAGTTGACACGACGTAACGTGTAGCGGGCAGGCCATGGCGTAACATGGCAGAGCAAAACCCCAACGGCAGGAACAACACAATCATCCAGCAATTAAACAAAGAACATGAGCTGGTTAAATACACAAACTGAATGAAGAAATGATTGGGAACACGTGAGCATGGAAGCAGGGCAGTAATCAGAAGACAGGGAACAGCTGAGTGTCAAGAGAGAATGAGGGGGCGTGGTCTGGCTGGCAGACTGACAGGCAACGCCCACACCAAGTGCAGACTTCCACATGCTGCCTGACAGCCTGTCAGCCAGAACCCAAAACAACACAACAACTCAGAAGGATGCAAAATAACACAACACCTGACAAAGGAAAACTAGACAATATACAGATTATAAAATAGGACACACAAAGGAGAACCATGGAACTGAGCAAGGAGGACAAACTGGCCCGGTTCATGACAGAGCCCCCCTCTCAAGGGGTGGATACCAGACATTCAGCGTACCAACAAAAGAATAAAAAAAGAAAACACCTGCCCCCCCCACACACACACACAGGAACAACCACCATCAACCCAGGGCGGGAGGTAGGGGGAAACAGGTCAGGGAGGAACAAAAACAACCCCGCTCAGGGCCCACAACAGAGAAACACGAACAATTACCCCCCCTCCAAGTCCAGGGGCGTGGAGGCTTGGGAGGCCGCCCAGAGTCCTAGGCCCAGCAGATGGCCCGGTGGACAGAGTCTAGCAGCCTACCTGAAAACATGGGCCACCTGACCCAGAGACTCAGTCCTTCAGGTGACAGCACTGTTAAGCCACCAGGACCGGAGGGGCAAAGCAGGAGGCGGCTTACCCACCGAGAGGCTCACTGGTGGGCAGCCGGACCGTAGGAGGGGAACCCCCACGGCTATAGGTGGCGGAGGAAGGGGAGCCATGACGGTGTCTAGCAGGGAAAAGGAGGGGACCTCGACAATGTCTGGCAAAGGAGGGGAGCGGGGAACCACAATGGTGTCAGGAAGAGGAGGAGAGGGGACCATGACGGTGTCAGGATGAGGAGGAGAGGGGACTGCGCCTTCGCTGGCCCCTGGAAGGATAACTGTAGCACCCGTGGGGGTCCCAGTCTGGGATATGGTTGCACCCACAGTGGACCCCGACTAGGTCAGTGTTGCACCCGTGGTGGACCCCGATTGGGCTAAAGTTGCACCCACGGTGGACCCGGCTTGGGACTCAGCTGCACCCGCGGTGGTCCTGGCTTGGGGCTCGGCTGCACCCGCAGTGGCTCCAGGCTGGAGCTCTGCTGCACCCGTGGGGGTCCCAGTCTGGGACATCACAGCACCCACAATGACCTCCACAGCGAGGGAAGCCGGGCTCGCAGCGACCTTGGGCGGTGAAACTTGCAAACTTGAAGTTTGCTAGCTTGTTTGTATTTTGTGTTGGTGCACTGTTTTGGATTTTGTGTTTTGTTGTTTCCAATAAATCTCACAAACTCACAGTTCAGCACGTGGGTCTTTCTCTCTGCCCCGAGGGGCAATTCATGACAACTGAGATGTTTCAGATCATCAAACAAATTTAAATATTAGACAAAGATAACACAAGTAAACAAAAAATGCAGTTTTTAAATGAAGGTTTTTATTAATAAGGGGGAAAAAATCCAAACCTACATGGCCCTGTGTGAAAAAGTGATTTCCCCATAAACCTAATAACTTGTTGGGCCACCCTTAGCAGCAACAATGGCAATTAAGCATTTGCGATAACTGGCAATGAGTCTTTTACAGCGCTGTGGAGGAATTCTGGCCCACTCATCTTTGCAGAATTGTTGTAATTCAGCCACATTGGATGGTTTTCGAGCATGAACCGCCTTTTTAAGGTCATGCCACAGCCTCTCAATCAGATTCAGGTCAGGACTTTGACTAGGCCACTCCAAAGTCTTCATTTTGTTTTTCTTAAGCCATTCAGAGATGGACTTGCTGGTGTGTTTTGGATCATTGTCCTGCTACAGAACCCAAGTGCACTTTAGCTTGAGGTCACGAACAGATGGCCGGACATTCTCCTTCAGGATTTTTTGGTAGACAGCAGAATTCATGGTTCCATTTACCACAGCAAGTCTTCCAGGTCCTGAAGCAGCAAAGCAGCCCCAGACCATCACACTACCACCACCATATTTTACTGCTGGTATGATGTTTCTTTTCTGAAATGCTGTGTTAATTTTACGCCGGATGTAATGGGACACACACCTTCCAGAAAGTTCAACTTTTGTCTCGTCAGTCCACAGAGTATTTTCCCAAAAGTTCTGGTGATTATCAAGGTGTTTCCTGGCAAAACTGAGATGAGCCTTTATGTTCTTTTTGCTTAGCAGTGGTTTTTGTCTTGGAATTCTGTCATGTAGGCCATTTTTGCCAAGTCTCTTTCTTATGGTGGAGTCATGAATACTGACCTTAACTGAGGCAAGTGAGGCCTGCAGCTCCTTGGATGTTGTTGTGGGGCCTTTTGTGACCTCTTGGATGAGTCGTTGCTGTGCTTTTGGGTTAATTTTGGTCGGCCAGCCAATCCTGGGAAGGTTCACCACTGTACCATGTTTTCGCCATTTGTGGATAATGGCTCTCACTGTGGTTTATTGGAGTCCCAAAGCTTTAGAAATGGCTTTATTGTGGGAACCCACTCAGTATGTTTCCACCCAGTATGTTTCCACTCAGACTGAAGGGCATGACAGGACGAGATGCAGAACAAAAGTGCCGGGTGACAAGGGGAATTGTCATGGGGGGGATTGGTGTGTTGATGCAAACAGTGACAAAGGGGAATGGCAAGTGTATTTATGTTAATGCAGCACCCCAGGTGGTGGAGCGAGTGGTATGCTATAAAAGGAGAGGTGCTCGCGACCTGCTCTTTTACGCTTGTGATTCTTGTGAATGTGAGAGAGAGATTAATAAAGTCTGCTCTGCTCTGGACCACTTTGCCTGTTTATTTCTCTCTCTACATTATAACCTTTTCCAGATATATATGTCAATTGCTTTGTTCGTTTTTACCAGGGTTTGTTTGTTTGTCTGTCTGTCTGTCTGTTACCAACATAACTCAAAAAGTTATGAACGGATTTTGACGAAATTTTCAGGAAAGGTGTGTAATAGCACGGGGAACAGATGATTAGATTTTGGTGATGCTCTGAGAGTGCATACCTCCACCAAGGGCTTTATTTGTATTTGTGCAGCAGGATTACACAAAAACTACTGGATGGATTTGGATCAAATTTTCACCAGAGGTGGTTCTTGGCCTACAGAGGAACACATTACATTTTGGTGATGATCTGGGAATGCATACCTCAGCCAAGGCTCTTATCTTCTCACAGTGTGTTTGCAACAATACTCCAAAACTGATGGACAGACTTTAATGCAATTTTCACCACAAGTGGCTATAGGCCTACACACAAACCCATTACATTTTGGAGGTGATCCATGAGAAACGGAAGGAGCCTTGGCAGAGGTATGTGCTCTATGAGTGCTTTTCTAGTTTATTCCTGAATTTCTTTGGATCGCAGCATGATGTCTAGCTTTTGAGGATCTTTTGGTCTACTTCACTTTGTCAGGCAGGTCCTATTTAAGGGATTTCTTGATTGAGAATGGGTGTGGCAGTAATCAGGCCTGGGTGTACCTAAAGAAATTGAACTCAGCATTCTAAAGATGTGATAAACCACAGTTAATTTATGTTTTGACAGGGGGGCAATCACTTTTACACACAGGGCCATGTATGTTTGGATTTTTTTTTACCCTTAATAATAAACACCTTCTTTTAAAAATTGCATTTTGTGTTTACTTGTGTTATCTTTGTCTAATATTTAAATTTTTTGATGATCTGAAACATTTAAGTGTGACATACACAAAAATGAGAACTCAGGAAGGGGGCAAACACTTTTTCACACCACTGTACATGTTTTGCAATTTGCTTTGCATTTGTGATTATTGATACAAAATGTAGCATTTTTTTTTCCACCATACAACCATGAAGAATATTTCAAATATTTTCTGGCTGCAGATCTGGTTCTAGATTATAGGCCGAGGTCAACTTGACAAGTCATTTACTTCCACAAACCAAACAGTACATCTGGTATGTTTTGGAAACTTTTTGATTGATCCTGCCAGCATTTTAGAAACCAATTAACTTCACTGTCAGACTAAAATATTCTGGTAGACGTTGCAGACAGTTGCAGGCTAAGAAAAAGTTGCATGTGTAATATCAAATCCAGTGTCATGGGGGGCAAAATTTGGATCATGCTCCATCCTCTGTGAGATTAATTTATTTTTTCTGTTTTAGTTCTCCATATCTTTTGTGTAAGTGTTTCATGAAATAGCCTTGTCTGAGTGCTGAGTTTTAGTTTTATTTTGATGCATTTCCTGTTTTGGTTTTGTCACGTTTTATTTTTGTAGTTTCTTTTCCTGATAGTAGTGATGATTCACAATTTACTTTTTGCTATGTAACCTCATTTAGTCTGTCAGAGCTGTTCCTGATATCTCATTAGTTTGTGTATAAGTTTAGCTCCATGCCTCTGTCCTTTGTTGCATCATTATGGCTGTTGTGGATGGTTTCTCATGCCCCCTGTGATCTCCCAGTTTGTTTAGTTATTTTCATGTTCCCAGTTTATTCAGCTAATCTTATCTAGCCCCTGTGCTGTGCTTTAACCTCTTGCGCTCCGTTGTACCGCGGGCGGGCAAGTCTCTGCGTCCTAGGGCACACGAGGGCGCACGAGAGCGCCCTCGTGCGCTCTCGGACGCATGATGGAGATCCTGATGGAGATTTTGATGTAGGTGGTGTATGGCGTCCAAGCGCGCACTGAAAATAAAAGCTGCAGACACAGCCGCGAACAGATTAGTTCATCTGATTGACCTCTCATTCGACTAATAAAAGCCTTGAATTGGGTTTCTGAAACCTTGAAGAACCAATGAATGAAAACCTAGGAAGGAGGACCCGCCTACTGTGAATGCAGGAGCCAATTGAAGCACAGAAGTTCGTGCTGAGTGAAGAGAGATTTACAGTACTGCTGCCACAGATGAAAAAAAAGGATGCAGGAAGAGCCTGCTGCAGACCCTGCAGCACAGAGGCCACCCACAAGTGCGACCTGCACTCATTCCAGCAGAATAGACGTTTAGGATTCTCTTCCGTCATCATAGACCGACGGAGGCTGACGACAAAGGTCGTAAATCATTCGCCAAAACTGCAATAATGGAATTATGTTTTGACCGGGATCCACGAGCGGACCAGCGTCGCGTTCGTCTGACAATGGGGAAGAGAAGTTTGCCAGGACAATGTGGCTGTGAAGAGGTAAGGTGTTATAACGTTTAAACGTTTATTTATCCCTGAAAATTGTAATCAAAAAATGACTTTTGACTGATCGGTAAATTACAACTGTGCTTCGCGGCGCAGTTCGTGCGCCGCTGTACAAGGGGTTGTTCGCTGTGTACAGGCTGTGAATGCCCCCCCACCCCCGCTATTCTTCTGCAGCGAGGGGGGGGGGAGCTGCGGTGATTGCGCTGCTGTCCCACATCACCACATGAGGCTAATCCGTTGTGTAGCAATGGCCGAAGTCCATCCTCTGTAGCGAGCGGGGGGGGACAAACCCCCCCACACACACACACACACACACAGCCCTGAGTGTGACCTTTCATTTGAGCCCAAAATGAAGCTTCTACATTGAATCATTCAAAAGTTACAGATGTTTTTCCAAACTGTGCCATTTGGCACAATTTGGCACAGTTCCAAAACGCCTGGGAACTACCTGAGGAAAAAGCTGTGTAATATATTCATTTTTTTGTGGTATTGTTACAAAATTTGGACCTCAGCTGGATAACACTTGGTTCTACATTTCTGTTGCATTTTCCAGCCCGGATCTGAAGCTGTGTGTTATTTGCAAGCATTTGTATCCAAAAAAACACCCAGGCCAAATTTATTTTCTTCAAGTTCACTATGTTTAGATGACAGTAACTCAGTGGCTGGAGCACTTAGAGAGATCATGTTTTTTTTTGTCAAAAAATTCAAAGTGTTTTCTTTTAAATGAGACCAACCCCATGAAGATGCTGCAAAGGGTTGAAGAACAGCTTTCGATTTACTTTGGGCACATTATTTTTTGGCGTTTTTAGGAAAATTGACCGGAGTGCAAGGGGTTAAGTTATAATAAAATATAATATAAAATACAATGTAATAAACCTCTTTACTCCTACCTGTTAACCCCTGTTGTGACAGAATGATGCAACCAACGCAAGATCCAGCAGGCAAGCACTGTCGGGCTGAACTCGAGGAGCTTGTTTCTGAACTCACGGAGTGGTACAAGATTTAACTGTCAGACAGCAACTGGCAGAGCATCGCCCTGGGGAAGGCTCAGACAATTGTGGTAATGAGACCGGAGGTGCTACCAGCAGCGGGTGAAAAAAGTTTGACGTCTGTGTCTCTGTTTTTATGCACTTTAATGTGTTTTAATGAAATTCTCTGTGCCGTTTTTGTCCTTGAATGTTTGTGGTCATTTCTTTCTTACCGGCTCTTTGTCTTGGAGGTAAGCGCAATGGCGATCTCGCCGGGAAGAATACAGTATTCCAGAGAAATATTACTGCATTTAAACATGGATAATGCAGCCTCTGTGTTTTAGTCTGTGCTGCAACTGCCGGACTTTATTTTAAGAGATTTTCATGGACACGGCGATGAAAAGAGAGACAAGAGGAGGAAACGCGGAAAGCGTGGTGGCATAAGATTAAACCTGAGGAGGCGTCAGCTTAACTGCATTCCTCTTCCTTCCATTATTATGGGGAACGTACAATCCCTGAGAAATAAAGTGGATGAAATTCAAGGAAATGTCCGATATCAGAAGGATTTCAAGAACTGCTGTGTCATGGCTTACATGGAGACGTGGCTTACGGCGCATGACCAGGATGCGGATCTGTGGATTGACTGCTTCGGAGCCCCATTTCGCTTGGATTGGCAGGAAGAGGTAACGGAGAAACGTCAGGGTGGCGGCATATGTTTATATATTAATAAACAGTACTGTACATCTGTCATGGTCAGAGAGCACATCTGTACACCAGATGTGGAGCTTCTGGCCGTGTCACTACGCCCCTTTTATCTGCCCCGCGAGTTCCCACAACTTTTCATAACGACTGTGTACATTCACCCGAGAGCGGATGCTGCCTCCGCCTCCAGCACCGTCTTCGATGTGGTACAGCGGTTGCAGTCGATTTCCCCAGAGGCTTCAAATTTTTTCCTTGGGGATTGTAACCATGTTTCTTTAAAGAAGACACTTAAAAACTTTTATCAGTATGTCTCCTGCCCAACCAAGTGAAAAAAAGACATTGGACCTGTGCTACGGATCCATAGACAGGGCCTTTAAATCTCTTCCCCTTCCTCCTTTAGGATCCTCAGATCACAACTGTGTACATTTGCTGCCCACATATAGAACTGCTCTCAGAAGAGGCAAGGCGAAGACCAGAGACATAAATGTGTGGACAGAGGATTCAGTGCACTGCTTCTAGGAATACTTTAACTGTACAGACTGGGAGGTGTTCATGCTAGACTGCAGAGAAGATTTGGACTCTTTAGTGGACGTGACATGCTCATACATGGCTTTCTGCAGAGACATGATTGTTCCACGTAAACATGTCAAAATATATCCCAACAACAAGCCATGGGTTACAAAATCATTTAAATCCTGCTTACAGACGAAAACACTTGCCTGTAAACAGGGGGTTGTTTCTGAGCTGCAGATTGCCACAAAAGAGCTGAAGGCCGAAATTTTAAGAGCAAAACAGAATTATAAATGAGAGTTGGGAAGCAAGATGGCAACAAACAAGCTTGGTTCAGCCTGGGCCAGTATGAAAACTATTGCAGGCCTTCAGAGCACAGAGCGCAGTAATCATGTGTTTTTAGATGGTTTTAATTCAGACACAGAGCTGGCTAATGCTCTTAATTGTTTTTATAGTCCTTTTGATTCCTTTGATTTTAGCACAGAAACCCAAGATTTAAAACAGAAACTCAAAGACAATCAGCACTTTAATATTGAGGTGCAGGATGTTAAAAGGGAGTTCTGTGCTGTAAAAGTGAACAAAAGTCAGGGCCCTGATAATATATGTGGGTGCTTGGTAAAGTCTTGTGCACATGAACTGAGTCCTGTTTTTCTCTACATTTTCAATAAGTTCTTACAGACACATGTGCCTAAGATCTGGAAAGATGCTGTGGTTGTCCCCATTCCAAAATCCAGCTGTCCTAAAATGGTAAATGATTTTAGACCAGCTGCTTTGACTTCAATTTTAATGAAAATTTTTTGAAAAACTGGTCAGATTTGAGGTCCTAAAGCAGACTGAACATGCATTGGATCTTTTGCAGTTTGCCTATAGGCCTCACAGAGGAGTGGAGGATGCCACTGTCACTCTGTTTAACATGCTTTTTAAACATCTGGATTTTAATAGGACACACGCCAGGCTGTTATTTGTGGACTTTTCCTCCGTCTTTAATACAATCCAACCTCATATTTTAGTTGAAAGGCTCCTGCAACAATTTGATTTGAGTAATAATCTGGTGGGTTGGATTCTGCATTTTTTTAACCAACAGGACACAGAGAGTAAGGGTCAATGGTACATTGTCTGACCAAAAGTGTTCTTTTACTGGCTCTCCTCAAGGGTGTGTGCTGTCACCACTACTCTTCATCCTGTACACAAACTGTCACGCCGCGCCATTCATCAGCGGCGCCACCTGCTCACGCACCTGACAATCATCAGCAGCGAGGGATAAAGGCCGTCTCGCCCGGAGGCTCGGCCTGAAGCCGTCAGACTTCGTCCCTCACCGTTGTGAGCTAACTTCTTTCTTCAGCAACAATTATTTGGGTAAGAACCCTTACCTTTCTTTCCCAGTCTGCTCCCCTGTGCACAGGTGGATTCCCCGGCGGCGGACGTCTCCACTCCATCGCCCATTCCTCGCTGCTGTACGGAGCTCTCCAGGTGGCTGTCTTCCGGGCTTCGCCCCCTTGTTGTGCCAGCTATCCTGACAATCCAAGTAAGTCCTTCTCTCGCCATAAATCCCTCCTGTGTTGGTGTATGCCCGTCACCCTCTCCCTGTGCTCTCTCCATAGGGTTGCTCGGCTGAACGGTCACCTGCCTCTGTGCCTGAAGCAGACGCCATCACCAACACATTTACACCCCGCAGACACGCACTCATTCACTCCTGCTGTTAATAAACTCTTTGAACTACTCTAAGCCTGTGTGTGTGCGTCTCCTGAGCCGTGCGTTATGTCACAAACATGTGTCGAAGCAGACATGACAACAGACACATTATAAAGTATGCTGATGATTCAGTTGTCAGTCTCCTCCAGGATGGTGAGAGTGGCCACGGCCCAGTAGTTGATGATTTTGTTCACTGGTGTGAGGATTCCTACCTGCAGCTGAATACGACAAAAACTAAAGATATGATTATTGACTTTAGGAGGAAAACTCCCAGGCACAAAGTCACTCTACTAAAAGGCCAGACCACTGAATGTGTACAATCCTACAAATATCTTTTTTTATTGGGGTTCTAAATCTTTTACTGGGTTTTAGACTTTTGAGTTTTTAACCTCTTTGACTAGTCTTTAACTTTTTAATATGACCCTTCTCTCTTATCTCCTTGTTTTTTCTCTTACCTCTTTGTCCTATGTCCTGATTGGTGGAGCCTTGAGTACTTTTATCATGTTCATAGTCAGCTTCATGTGCGCCTGTGTTTGTGTTCACGTTGAATGTAATTGTGGTTTGTAAATATGGATGTCACCTGACTGCAAAACAAATCTACCTACGGGTACAAATAAAGTAACCTGAACCTGAACCTGAACCCTTCATTCCCCATGGACTTTTGGAGTTTTAATTCTCTGCCGGGCTCCTCCCTGCTTCTGCTGCTTCGCCGTCAACCCCTGTATCTCCATCAGCTCTCTCTACGGCTCCTTCGGCTGCTTCTGGCTCATTTCCAGGTGGCTCCCCGCCTTTCCAGATTAATTCATCTGCTCCCGGTAAGCCTCTATCTGTGGTCTGTGGTTGTCTGCGACTCACTGCTTCCATGTCTACACTGCCAGCTTCTTTTTGCTCTCCAGTGACAGCAGCTATGGCTCCCGTGCCTACCTCTGCTGCTGATGCCTGGAAGATGGAAGAACGCAGGGGAGTGGCTCATTCCTTAATTGAACAGACTTTGGATTACAAATCCTGGCTCCTGCCTGAGTATGAGCCTATTTTCAGTGGGACTTGGTTGGGGTCTGGGGGCCCTACTGGAAAGCGAAGGCCAGGTAGACGGAGCTCCATTCGGCAGCTGGGCTCGTCTCCTTCCACCTCCAGGCCTAAGCCATCCTCTGCTGCAGGACAAAGCTCAGCCTCCGATGCAGTTGCTTCCACTCCTGGCTTCAAGTCTCCTGCCACAGCAACTTTTCCTTCAGCCTGCTCTGCTTCTATGCCAGTGGGGTTCCCTCCTGCCTTGTGTGACCTTGAGTCAAGTTGCTTGGCAGCCACAGAGCATGAGGGTTTAAGGCAACTTACTTTTTCTCATTTTAAATCATGTTTGAATATTAAGTCCTGTCTTATTCCAGATATTGAGACTCAGTCTTGGCCATCGGCTGTTTCTGAGTGCTCACCTCCTGCTACTGTGGTTGCATCTGTTGGTTGACTATTACCAACCTCCTCCTGTATCCCTTCCTCTGAGGTCGTCATCATTTGTCCACATCAGTGATTTCTCCTGGTCTCTTGCCGAAGTTACCTTCAGCTGGTTCATCAATGATCTCCTTGGCCCCTCGTCACTCCTTAGCTCCAGTGCTGGCTCCTTGTGCTCTCTAGCTCCAGTGCTAGCTCCTCGTCACTCCCCAGATTCCATGGTGGCATCATGCTGTGCTCAGACTCCTGCAGCGTCGACTCAGCACCCCTGGGTTCCAGTGCTGATGCCACGCCACCTGCTTGCTGCTGCACTGGATGTTGCCACTCCTGCTTCTTCGTCTGGTTCTTCGTTTGATTCCCTGTCAGCAGCAGCAGAGCAAGAGGAGTCAAGGCAAGTACCTTTTTCTCATGTAACACCTTTGGGTAGAGATACATTCTTTGTTCCTGGCGAGGGGTCTCAGTCACAGTTGCAACCTGCCTCTGGGCCCTTGCCATCTGTTTCTGTTGCTGCTTATGTTGGGTCTTCACCACCTACCTTCTCCTGTGTTCCTTCCGCCGAGGTTGACGTCTCTGGGTTCACTCCTGAGGCTGCTCCATGTCACCCCCAAGCTGTTGCTGTGGATCTGCCTGCAGCTGTTGCAGCACTGTTGGCTGTTGCTGCTGTTCTGGTGGCCCCTGACTCTCCTTTTGGGTGTGCCAGCTGCTGACTCTGCAGGTCTTTCGGTCACAGTTCTGCCAGCTGCTATTCCTGGTCTCCTGGTCCCCAAGTCACCTGCTGTTGCTGTTGGTCGGCGGGTTTCTGGATCTGCCCTACTGGTCACTGCAGCTGCACTTCTGTCCTCTGTTTCCCCTGCTGAGCTGCCAGTCCCTGGCCACCAGTGGATAGCTTTTTCTTGGGTCCAGTGACAATACTCAGACACTGTGCTGCTGCAGTCCCCTGCCCCTGAATTGCAGGTTTTCAACCCCAAACCTCTGCCCTCCACACAGCCTCTTGCTCCCTTGGGAAGGATGAGGCATCCCCCTGGCCTAGATTTGCCCCTGGAGTTTTTGTGGTCGGGTGGGCGGCCACCCAACTCATTCCCTCCTACTCAGTTGGCCTTGGATTTTGGCTGCCCCCCAAGACACTTTGTTTTCCTGCCCGGTTGGCCTTGAACTTTGGACAGCCTCCTGAGAGGCCTCACTGTCTGTTAGTCCTTTGTCACTTGGACTTTGTTCCCTGAAGAAAAGTTTTTTTTTTTTTAATCTGAAACTTTTCTCGTGTTTAAAGACAACCTTGCAAGAGGCATTCTGATATGAATTTAGTTACTGATTCCTTTCAGTAAAGGTGAAGGAAAGGGCATTATTTCTTTATTTTTCTGGGCCCTCCTTGGACTCAGAACCCTTTATTCAGAGCCCTTAATGGTCTTGTTTTTGATTTAGGGGTGTCTGGAATCCACCCCTTAAAGGGAGGGTACTGTCATGGGGGGCATGATTAGGATCATGCCCCATTCTCTGTGTGATGAATTTATTGTTTCTGTTTTAGTTCTCCATATCTTTTGAGTAAGTGTTTCATGAAATAGCCTTGCCTTGTCTTAGCTCTGAGTTTTGGTTTTATTTTGAAGTATTTCCTGTTTTTGTTTCATCTAGTTTTTTTTTTTTTTGTAGTTTCCCTTTCTGTTAGTAGGGTGATTCACAATTTACTCCTTGCCATGTAACCTCATTTAGTCTGTCAGAGCTGTTCCTGTATCTCATTAGTTTATGTATAAGTTTAGTCTCATGCCTCTGTCCTTTTTTTTTGCTTCATTATCGCTTTTGTGGATGGTTTCTCGTATCTCCTGTGATCTCCCAGTTTGTTTAGTTATTTTCATTTTCTCAGTTTATTCAGCTAATCTTATCTAGCCCCTGTACTGCACTTTTTGTTATAATAAACCTGTGCGTACTGGATTCCGCCTGCATTTGGGTCTTTTCTCCTTCCTATCCACCCCCGTTGTGACATCGAGATATTGTAAGGCAAGGGGTTTTAAAGTGTATAGAAGTCAGAATCTTAACAAATGTGGTGATGAAATTTCTTGCTTTCCCCCTCATATTTTAATGGTTTATACCTCACTTTAACAGGAAAATATAAATATATGCCATTAATATCTATTTTGTCTTGTACATTTAGATCCTTTCACTTAGATAAAAAGTTTGACAAATGTTAATATAAGATTTTACTGTTAAATTGCATGTTTTATATGACTGTAAGCTAATCATGGGGTAAAGAGGATTAAGTAGTTAACTCAGAAATCTTCATACCCAACAGGAAAAGCCTCACACTATCCAATAATAAAAGTAAAGTGGTTTTTGCTATCACTCTGAATGAAGAAGGCAGGTTTGAAACCTGGCCAATTTGAATGTTTCTTTGTATAGCTTTTTCAAATTTTCTCCCTCTGCCTGTGTGAAGGGTTTCAGTTTGCTCACACAGTCCAAAGACAAAAGCCAAAGGTGTGGATGAGTCCAGTGTCATTGTTAGACCGGGTAAGTCACCAGCTTTCCAGAACACCAAATTTTCAAATTATGTGCAAGGATAAAGGACAATACCTACTATTTAACAAGGAAAAGCAATTCAAGTCTCTGTCCTGCTGCTATGACTCATCACGCTCACCCTGATCAAAATGTTGAGAGCCACTTGATCTTTAGCCCTTGGTCCAAACTGGCTCATGCTGAAACCTCCATTAATGTCAGTCTGACACTAAGCCCAGTGTCAGGGTCATTTGCATCAGAGAGGGAGGGGTTTAATGCTTTTGATGGAAAACTAAACGGAAGTGGTGTATGTAAATTCGGATTAAGCGGATAAGGCCTCCGTCAGCTCCAATAAGTATTGTTTCCATTGTGTGTGAGTGGGTGTCTCTGTGTATTTGCATACGCGCCAGCCGGTGGCTTTAGGCTAAAAAAATGCATATAAATGAGCTCTTTACCTGGAAAATCGCTCCAATTAAAAGCTGCTCATAACTGTGTGTATGTGTGTTTGTGTGTGGAAGCTTAATGAACACATGGGCGTCTACATAGACTCAAGGGGGGACATAAAGCAGCCCACACTTTCCGATCACACCTTGAACTGCTTGATGATTGCAGGCCGACGGCGTCCGTGTCCAAAGCTGATAGTGCCACTCCATGACTTAACCTATATCTGGCATTGCGTTTCCAGCATCACGTTCTGCATGGCGCCAGGGGAGAAAGACTGGGGGACTGAGGGAAGAGCTGATAAGGCGGTGAACTTGTCGTGTAGCGGGTCAGTGCTGCGGAGAGATAGGGTAGGTATATGACAAAAGTAAGCCAAGCGTGACCACTTTCTTACCCTTTCACTCAGCCGTCTTTCCATTTCCATCTCTCCGCCCCTCCGGTCATCCTCCATGTGGTTTTGTTATCTCACACAGCACTGATGGCTACCATGTGCTCACATGCTATTGAGCAATGGTGTACCTTCACTGGCGTTTGCGCCCTATTTGTTTATGAATGAACATACGGAACCCTGCCACTTTGTCATGTCTGTATTCAATTGCCCTTAATATAATTTCAGTGAGCACAGAGGCGTCTTTTCAGCACCAACAAAAGGTAAGGATGACGGGAGATAGAGCCCCTGCATTGATTCTGCACCCACTCTTTAGCTGCTGCTATCCTTGAATATAAATTTCCCTTTTTAACCCGCTCTCATCTGGGAGAATTCTTTATCACAGCAATCATCTTCCCTGCCTTTCCATACTCGCCCGACTCACAGCCCCAAAGCAAATGCAGGATAGACCTTGACAAGCGCCTCATCACCGAAACTCGTTTTGACACCCAGGAGGGAGGCAAATGGAGAGAATTTGATCTGTGTGAGTCTTAGGTAGTGAGTTCTCTAATCTTTACCCTGACCAATCCAGTGGGGCAGGGACACTGTACAGCTCACTCATCTCCAGTGGTGGCTTTGATTCTCTCACTCTTCTCTGCTGATTTCACATAATCAAACGGTAATGAGGTTGGCTTCGTCGGTCTGGTGTAGTCTCAGTGCATGGCCACCTCATGCTTCCGTGTTAAGGGGCCTGTGAGGAGGTTTTAGTTAAGAGGAGAGAAGAGAAGGAGGAGCTGGGAGTGAAAAGGCTGAGAGCAGGGCTCCTCAAATGGCAGGCCCCGGACCCTTTTTGATACAATTTGGAAAAAAAAAAAAAACAGAACTCAAATGTTGTAATGGCTACCAGCCAGTCAGTTCATGGTGAAAGGACAGCCTGGATTGGGTGAGGTCTTTGATAAAGCCATTTCAAACTAAGGCAAAATGCTCAGTGGATGCAGGCAAGTGCGAGAACCCACACCGCACATCCTACCTGGAGGAGGGAAGAAAACAGTTGCGACCGTTGCTAGTGACTGGAGGATTACAACCTGGAAAGGGCACCCACATTTTGCCTTTGGTAATCAGAGCCCCCGCCCGCTCCACACCATGGCACACGGCACCACCACACTCCATGGACCAGCGATGCAAACACGATGCAAAACAAAAGCCAGGGAGTTACTGTCAGACAGCAGTAGGGTTGTTTCCAGTTTTTATTATGTCTGATATTCATATGTTAGAAATCCTGTGTACTTTTGACTGAAGGGCTACGCTAGTTGTTTATTTTTTTCCACCTTTATTTAATGTATGTGCTTCTCTGTGCTGACCAGCTTTGCGGTGCTGTCTGTGTGCGACTGGATCAGTGTTGTGTAGGCGCATTGAGCGACACCTGTCACCTGTCACCTGACACCGATCGCTCCGCTCCAAACACAGCGACCTGGCCTGCCACCGAAGCTCGACGAGCACACTTGTCGCCCGTGTGTGTGAGCCCATCACTGGTGCAATTATGTGGACTAATGTTCCGCGAACTGCTGCTCAAAGTCGCTGCGTTCACCCAGCTTCTCCAACAGCAGGACAGCTGGTGACAGAGCTGTAAATCAAGGGGATCTAGGGGTGAACTGTTTCTTTAAAATTTGCAGCTTTACTCATAAATTTGTAACTTTTTCTCATTATGTTACATTTATTTGTAAATGTAACTTTTTTTCTTGTAAATTAACTTTTGGTACTGACGACTTTTTTCTGATGAATTTTTCACTTTTTCCTCATAACTGTGCAGTTTTTGCATTTTAAATCTGCATTTTTTCTTGTAAATGTTTTAACCTTTTTCTAACAAATTTGTGTTTTTTATTGTGAATTTACGTATTTTTTTCTCATGAATTTGCAAGTTTTTCTAGTAAACTTGACTTTTTGTGAATTTGCAACTGTTTCTTGTAAATTT
This sequence comes from Pholidichthys leucotaenia, assembly GCA_020510985.1. Lineage (NCBI taxonomy): Eukaryota > Metazoa > Chordata > Actinopteri > Cichliformes > Pholidichthyidae > Pholidichthys > Pholidichthys leucotaenia. The sequence goes on along the minus strand of CM035845.1, from coordinate 30,039,982 downwards.
GCAGGTTAATGACTTTTTTTCTTGTAAACTGGCAACTTTTTTCCTCGTTAGTATCTTTCTCCTAAATTTGTGACTGACTACAATAATACTTATCATGTCCCCTCCATATTTACTGTGTAGAAAATGTTCTGTTTATTGTCCCTCCCAGCAGAGAAATGAAATATCGGCCCATGCAGCATGTTGGCACTGTCCCGACCCCCGACCCACTGGAAAGAAACAAATGCGGAACCCTGGCAAAAATAGTTTATAACCCGTGGTCCAGAGCCCCCTACTTTGTGAGCAGATTTGTTAGAAATACAATTACACAGGTGCACAGAAGCATACCGGACTCCGCAATGATTTCTCCATTCTCCAGCCAGTGGAGCGGCTAATTTCCTTAGCTGCTAAGTACTTATAGATTGCTCTGTAACAGAAGATTGTGAGAATGTACAGGGGCAATGCATCGCATGATTGTTTCTGGCTCATATCTGCTATATAGAGAGGCTTTCTGTCATACAGGAGCCACATGTTACAAAGTGAGCAGATAAACATTTCACTTTCATCTGATTTAACAGAAATATGCAAGAAAGTTAAAAATGTCAAGAACACATTGAATTGTTAACCGATACAACTGCAAAACTTCATTTTGTGTGCACTTGACAATAACAGTACAGTTTACATAGGCAGCCTTTTATATCTCTTTTGTGAACTGAACACACACTTTGAGAGACAGAAGTGGGCTGACTGACGCAGCGTTAATCATGCAAACACACCATCATCCCAACTCTACTTTGTCTTCATCAGAGTCAAAATAATTTGCTGTCAAATCAATCTGTGTTGTTTCTCTTTCCTTTTTTTTTACATTATTATAGGTCTGTTGTCCTTGAGCTGAAAAAAAAACCCTGATTCAGCTGCATATTGTTAAAAGCTGCTGAAGAACCCTTCTACAACTTAAAAATCTGCTTACTCTAAAATATCTTGTAGTTATTGTGCAGACCAGGATTTTACATACAAAATGTGCAGAACTTTGTTATAGTTGAAATAGAAACAATGTGTGTATTCAGTTTGTGAGCTTGAACTTTCTATATACAAATTAATCTTATCATATTTGCTTATTTTTTGCATTAGTAGGCTACATATCTTAATTGATCAAGCCCACCTGAGGCTGCAGATGAAGACGTGGCTGGACCCTCTGCAGTTTGCATATCACCCCCATTTAGGAGTTGAAGACGCTGTCATCTGTCTGCTGCAACAAACCCATTTACACCTGGATGGTGGAGGAGACACTGTGAGAATCACATTCTTTGATTTCTCCAGTGCCTTTAACACCATCCAGCCACTGCTGCTGGGTGAGAAGCTGCAGGTGATGGAGGTCAACAGCTCTGTGATCGCCTGGATTACTGACTACATGACAGGCAGGCCACAGTTTGTCCGGCTGGGCAATGTCTTGTCTGATGTGGTGGTAAGTGACACAGGAGATCCACAGGGGACTGTGCTCTCTCCTTTTCTCTTCACCTTATACACCACTGACTTTCAGTACAACACCGAGTCATGCCACCTGCAGAAATTCTCTGATGATTCAGCCGTTGTTGAGTGTATAAGAGTGGGAGAGGAGGGGGAGTACAGGGCACTGGTAGACAGATTTGTGGAGTGGACCGAGCAGAATCCCCTGAGGCTGAATGTCAGCAAGACCAGAGAGATGGTGATTGACTTCAGGAAGAAGAGGACACCTTCACAGCCATTGCAGATTAGAGGGGAGGATGTGGGGGTAGTAGAGGACTACAAATACCTGGGTGTCATGATCAGCAATGGACTGGACTGGAAATCTAACACCGATGCTGCATACAAGAAGGGGATAAGCAGACTTTACTTTCTGAGGAAGCTGAGCTCCTTCAACGTGTGAAACTGGACGCTGGAACTTTTCTACCAGGCCATTGTCATCAGCAACATCTTCTTTTCTGCTGTCTGTTGGAGTAGCAGTATCAGAGCCAGCGACACCAGCAGACTTGACAAGATTATCAAGAGGGCTGGCTCTGTAATTGGTCTCAGGCCAGAGACCTTTGAAACAGTGGTGGAGAGGAGAACACTAAACAAACTGCGATCCATCATGGACAATCCTGATCACCCCCTCCACCACACACTGGACAGACAGCGGAGCACTTTCTCCAGCAGACTGCTACAGCTCCGCTGCCAAACGGTTCAGTACAGGAAATCTTTCCTGCCACATGTCATTTCACTGTACAATAACTCACTCTAATGTTGAATTCTGGTCATAACTATGCTGCCATACTGTACCTTGCAGTCTAATTGGTACCTCACATTTCACCCTGCACCTGATAGTCCTGCATTGTACAGTGGGTATGATTCATATATCTATACAGGTCACCATCTATTCATCTATGATGTATAAAATTTATTTAGGCAGTTTTACTTTCCTTGGGTAATCCCTTTGTCTATTATGCTGTGTGTGTTTCTATCATTTTGGTCATCTACTGTCATGCTGCTGTTACACTGTAATTTCCCAGTTTGTGATCAATAAAGTACATCTATCTATCTATCTATCTATCAACCAGCAGTTTGGTAAATTCTGAGAAAAAAAGACTGCACAAAGCCTGGATGTCCACAGAGGACAACAGCGGTGGATGATTGTAGGATCCTTTCCATGGTGAAGAAAAAAAACCTTCACAACATCCACCCAAGTGAAGAACACTCTCCAGGAAGTAGGTGTATCAGTATCGAAGTTCACCATGAAGAGAAGACTTCATGAGAGCAAATAGGGTTCACCACAACCTGAAAACCATTAATCAGCCTCAGAAATAGAAAGGCCAGATTAGACTTTACAAAAAACCATCTAAAGAAGCCAGCCCATACAGGAGCGGGGCCATCAGGGTGCCAGTGGGTGGCACCAGACACCACTACAATCTCATTGGCCACCCCAGGTGAGGTGGAATGTGATAGGTCAATGAGTCCGTCAGTTTTAATTCTCTACAAGTAATTTCCAGCTCTTAGCTAAAAGCTGGAAATATTGGCTGTAGAAAACCCAGTGCTTTAAGTGGGGCTGGTACCAGCACTTTCTGATTTTATTCCAGCATACGGTGACTTTTTTCAGAATAAATTAGGTGGAGGCCTGTGAGCTGCCTGTAACCTATATTCTCCAAAAAGAAGAGAAAAGAAGAGGTTTTTTGTGATGTTCAGTAAGAGTGTTAGACATATATAAGCTTTAGCTTCAGTCTAAACCCTTTCTGTCTGCTAATTTGACCATTATTTTTACTTTTATTAATGGATTTTTTATTTTTTTGTAGCAGATGGAAATAAATTAAATAAATAAAATGAAATATAATTTTCCTGATGCATCTCAATGCACATGTGAACAATTCTGAATCGATGCACAAATGGCAAAATTCCGATTCTAAAATATGTATTTATAATGTAATTTTATGTGGCCGGAACAAACAAACAAACAAAAAAAACCATATAACCTTAAAACGGAAGTTGTCGCCTGCCCGGGTGGTATTTTGCATGACGCACAACACTGAAGAGAAACTGCTTCCTTTATTTGGGTTGGGTTGCTAGAGTGTCGCTTTCATGCTGTCTGTACATATGGACCATAGATTAACATAACACAACATAACAATTTTTTTGTAAGTTGTCAGTGTTTTTTCAACTGATTTAAGAAAATTTTACACTGCTGAATCTAAAAATGACATCCATTTCTCTCGATCAGGTCAGGTTTTTATGCTAAGTTTTAAGCAGTTGTACAGCAGTTGTACAGTTGTGCTGTTAATTGAATAGTAGACACTGATAAAGGTAAGTACATGTAAATTGAATGTTAGATCATCATTGTTCAAAATTCAGAGAATTTCAAGAAATAAAAAAGAATTTTGCATCATATAAAGTGAAAATACCCGTAAATGTAAACAAAAATGTAAAAAACATGTGGCCATAGTTCAAAAAGTTGACCTGATTGCGCAAAACCAATGTGATTTTTTGGATTCAGCACATCAAAATTTTCCTAAATCAGCTAAAAAAACTTAGACAATAAATTTGGTGTTGACCAGTGTTATTAATGTTAACAGAATGAAAAAAGCAGATTCTTAAACAGGGAAGGTGGCGCTCGGACAGTATTTGTCGTGTAATGTAAATATGCTCATATCTGTGTTTGCAGCACTGAAGACTGGCACAAAGCTCCTCATTTTATTTAATTACAGGTGTTCAGATCAGTTTGCTGGAGCATCGCTGTTATCCTATATGGACATGTGGACTGGAGATTACAGTCAATGCACGTGTGTGAAACAGCTTTAGCGAACGGGTCATCTGACCTGCACAGCTGCGGCTAGACCAAAACATGGAAAAGTGAAACCAGAAAGTAAGAATGCTTCTATTTTTCATTAATTCAATTCAATTCAATTCAATTCAACTTTATTTATATAGTGCCATTTCACAACAACAGTCATCTCATAGCACTTTCAACTGTAGGGGAAACCCCCACAATTGCAGAAAGACCCCAGCAATCAGGCAATCTCATGTGAGCAAGCGCTTGGCAATGGTTTAGAGGAAAAACTCCCTTTTAACAGGAAGAAACCTCCAGCAGAACCAGGCTCAGGGAGGGGCAGTCATCTGCTGCGACTGGCAGGGAGGTGAGAGGATAGAAAAGATGAAAAGAACAGACATGTAGAAAGCAAACAGCATGATGGTGACTCAATCTATAGGAGAGAACAAACAGATGTTAATGCCCAGCAAAAAAAAAAAAAAAAAAATTCATTGAGAGTGAAGAAAGGAGTGAAGCCCAATGCATTGTTGGAGGTCCCCCGGCTGTCTAAACCTATTAGCAGCATAACTAAGGGAGGGTTCAGAGACACATGATCCCTCCCTAACTGTAGGCTATATCAAAAAGGAAGGTTTTAGCCATATTCTTAAAAACAGAGATCGAGTCTGACTCCCGAATCCGGATTGGCAGCTGGTTCCACAGGAGAGGAGCTTGATAACTGAAGGCTCTGCCTCCCATTGTACTTTACTTTTGGAGATTCTAGGTATTACAAATAATCCAGCATTTTGGGAGCGTAGTGCTATGTTAGGATAATAGGGTAGTATCAGATCTTTTAAATTAAAAGGGGCCTGATTGTTAAGAGCTTTGAAAGTGAGAAGAAGGATTTTAAACTTAATTCTAAACTCTATGGGAAGCCAATGAAGGGAGGCCAGAACCGGAGAGAAATGATGTCTCTTTCTAGTACCTGTTAAAACTCTTGCTGCAGCATTTTGGATCAACTGAAGACTTTTTTAAAGATGTTTTAGGACAACCTGATAATAAAGAGTTACAATAATCTAATCTAGAGCTAACAAAAGCGTGGATCAGTTTCTCAGCATCACTTTGAGACAAGATTGGCAATATTATGCAAATGATAGAAGGCAGTCTTAGAAACAAATTTAATATGTGAATTGAAAAACAGATCTTGAACAAAAATAATTCCAAGGTTCCTCACAGAGCTATTAAGAGAAAGAATAACCACATCCAAACTAAAAGTTTGATTTGGAAGGGTATTTCTAAGGTTTTTTGGACCAACAAGAATGACTTCAGTCTTATCTGAATTTAATAACAGGAAATTGCATCATCCAAACTTTGATTCCCTTAAGACATGCTTCTAACTTGGCTAATTGATTACTATCATATGGCTTCATTGACAGGTATAATTATGTGTCATGTGCATTACAATGAAAATGTATACAGTGCTTTCTAATAATGTTGCCTAACGGAAGCATATATAAGCTAAAAAGAGTAGGGCCTAGCACAGATCCTTGTGGAACTCCATGACTAAGCTTTGAGTTGGAAACAAAAACAAAACTCATTATTGACATGAACAAACTGGAACCTATCAGATAAATAAGATCTAAACCACTGCAACGAAGTTCCATTAAGTCCAACATAGTGTTCTAATCTATCAAGTAGAATATTATGATCGATAGTATCAAAAGCTGCACTAAGGTCTAAAAGGACAAATACAGAAACAAGTCCATTATCAGATGCGATAAGGAGGTCATTTGTGACCTTCACTAAGGCTGTTTCAGTACGATGATGGATTCTAAACCCAGATTGAAACTCTTCAAATAAACCATTTCCCTGTAAGTGGACAAATAATTGCGTAGCAGCAACTCTTTCTAAGATTTTTGAAATGAAAGGCAGATTAGAGATTGGTCTATAGTTAGCTATAACTCCTGGATCCAGCGTTGGCTTTTTGAGTAAGGGTTTAATTACAGCAGTTTTAAAAGCCTGTGGTATATGGCCTAAAGCTAATGAAGAATTAATTATTTGAAGAATAAAGCTACCAATAAATGGGAAGACTTTTTTAAATAACCTGGTAGGAATAGGGTCTAAAAGACAAGTTGAAGGCTTGGATGAGGAAATTATTTTATCTAACTCTAGAAGGTCAATTGGAGTAAACTCATCCAAACAGATATCAGTTGAAGGAGTTGTAGTAGTTATTGTATTTAAGTTAACTTTGGGAAGAATCTGACTGATTTTATCTCTGATAGATGAATTTTTATTATTGAAAAAGTTCATAAAGTCCTGACTAGTAAGCTCTAAGGCAGAGGTGTCAAACTAATTCCATGGAGGGCCAAGCCCCTGCATGTTTTACTTCCACCCAGTATCTTCAGCAGGTGTTTTCACTGATCATCAATCAGTGGGAAGACATTCAGTGAAATCACCTGTTGAAGGCACTGGGTGGAGTTAAAACCTGCAGGGTCTTGGTCCTCCATGGAATGAGTTTGACACCCCTGCTCTAAGGGAATGCTAGGATTGACAGAGTCCTGACTCTTTGTCAGCCTGGCTACAGTGCTGAAAAGAAACCTGGGATTATTCTTGCTCTCTTCTATTAATGCAGAATAATAACTCGTTCTAGCTTTTCTAAGAGATTTTTTTTATAAATTAAAAGATGATTTCTCCAAGCTAAATAGATTTAATCTAAATTAGTGGAATGCCATTTTCTTTCTAATTGACGAGTCTTCTATTTTAAGCTACGAGTTTCTGTGTTGAACCAAGGAGTTAGAAATCTCTGATTAGACTTTTTCTTTTTTAAAGGGACCACCATGTCTAGAGTTTGATGCAGAGAAGCTGTAACACTATCTACCATGCTATCAATTACAGAAGGCGCAAGCTGTCTATAGCTTATTTCCATTGTGTTGACACATGGCATAGAGAAAACAATCTGCATAAATTTGGTTACAACATCATCTGAGAGGCATCTACTGTCGTAATATTTTTCTTTAGGAGCCAGATAGTCAGAAATAGTAAAATCAAAGGTTAACAGACAATGGTCTGACAGTACAGGGTCATGAGGAGACACTACCAGATTTTCTATTTCTATGCCATATGTTAGAACAAGGTCCAATGTATGGTGGAGATAATAGGTAGAATTTCCTACTTTCTGAGGAAACCCCATCAGGTTCAGGTTCAGGTTACTTTATTTGTACCCGTAGGTAGATTTGTTTTGCAGTCTGGTGACATCCATATTTACAAGCCACAAATTACATTCATCATAGACACAAACACAGGCACACATGAAATTGACTATAAACATGATAAAAATACTCAAGGCTCCATCAATCAGGGTATAAAAAGACAAAGAGATGAGAGAAAAACCAGAGGTAAGAGAGAAGAGTCATATTAAAAATTAAAAACTAGTCAAAGAGGTTAAAAACTCAAAGGTCTAAAACCCAATAAAATATTTAGAACCCAAGTAACATCCCACAAAAATAAGTAAATATAAAATGGAGTTAATAAATAGGTACCTAAATTATGTGCAATATATTTTTACAGCTTGTTCAACTCTTTGACAGCAGCAGGAACAAAGTTGTTTTTGTAGCGCTGGGTTTTACTTTTTGGGACAGCAAACCTCCTTCTTGAGGGAAGAAGCTGAAAGTGGCAGTGCAAAGGGTGGGAGTCATCATTTAAAATGGAGGTAGCCATCCTCTGTACTTGTCTGGTGTACAGGGATGTCGGGCTCAGCTGTGACTCACCAAGCAAACGACTGGACCATCTAACTACCTGATCCAAGGATTTCCTATGTTTCAGTTTTAACTGACCAAACCATGACACTAATGAAAAGGATAAAACAGATTCAATAAAAGCCCGATAAAACATTGTCATTATGGTTCGGTCAACTTGGAAGCGTGCAAGTTTTCTCAAGCAATGCAAATGTTGCTGACCCTTTTTGCACATCCTTTCACAGTTCTCTTCAAAGTTTAAATTACTATCAATAATCGTCCCAAGATATTTGTAGGATTGTACACATTCGGAGGTCTGGCCTTTTAGTACGGTGACTTTGTGCCTGGGACTTTTCCTCCTAAAATCAATAATCATGTCTTTAGTTTTTGTCATATTCAGCTGCAGGTAGGAATCCTCACACCAGTGAACAAAATCATCAACTACTGGGCCGTGGCCACTCTCACCATCCTGGAGGAGACTGACAATAACTGAATCATCAGCATACTTTATGATGTGTCTGTTGTCATGTCTGCTCCGACATGTTTGTGTACAGGATGAAGAGTAGTGGTGACAACACACACCCCTGAGGACAGCCAATAGAAGAGCACTTTAGGTCAGACAATGTACCATTGACCCTTACTCTCTGCGTCTTGTTGGTTAAGAAATCCAGAATCCATTGCTATTGCTATTGCTATCCATCTATTGCTCAAATCAAATTGTTGCAGGAGCCTTTCAACTAAGATAGGAGGTTGGATTGTATTAAAGGCGGAGGAAAAGTCCACAAATAAAAGCCTGGCGTGTGTCCCATTAAAATCCAGATGTTTAAAAAGCATGTTAAACAGAGTGACAGTGGCATCCTCCACTCCTCTGTGAGGCCTATAGGCAAACTGCAGAGGATCCAATGCGTGCTCAATCTGCTTTAGGACCTCACATCTGACCAGTTTTTCAAAAATTTTCATTAAAATTGAAGTCAAAGCAACTGGTCTAAAGTCGTTTACCGTTTTAGGACAGCTGGATTTTGGAACAGGAACAACCACAGCTTCTTTCCAGATCTTAGGCACATGTTGTGTTTGTAAGGACTTATTGAAAATGTAATGAAATATAGGACTCAGTTCATGTGCACAGGACTTTACCAAGCGCCCACATATATTATCAGGGCCCTGACTTTTGTTCACTTTTACAGCGCAGAACTCCCTTTTAACATCCTGCACCTCAGTATTAAAGTGCTGATTGTCTTTGAGTTTCTGTTTCAAATCTTGGGTTTCAGTGCTAAAATCAAAGGAGTCAAAACGACCATAAAAACAATTAAGGGCATTAGCCAGCTCTCTCATCGAGTCTAATATTGAATTAAATGCCATATTAAGGCAATCACTATCTTCATCTACATTTATATTAAATTCCCCTACTATAATTATTCTATCTGATTTAAGCACTGAATCAGCTAAGAATTCGGCAAATTCGGATAAAAACTCGATAAACTATGGCAAATAAAATAGGGTTTAGCCTAAAATTGCTAAAATGCCCAATACTGAGGACCAGGCCCTCAAAGGAATTATAACGTGTTTTTTTTTTTTTTTTTTTTGCTTTACATTAACTAGTAATTTGGAATGGTAAATTGTTGCTACTCCTCCTCCATGACCAGAACTTCTGGGATTTTGACAGTTTAAATAACCAGAGGGAGTTGATTCATTTAAACCAACATAATCCTCTTGCCCTAACCAAGTCTCTGTAAGAGATATTAAATCAATCTGATGATCAATTAACAGATCATAGACTAGCAGAGACTTGGGAGTTAGAGACCTAATATTTAACAAACCACATTTAATTTTTAAATTATGAGGATGAACAGAGGCCAAATCATTCAATTTAGAGACTTCATGTTTAATTTGAGTTTTACCAACTTTTTGTTTAATCACTTTGTGATGCTTATACATTATATTTTTATTTTCTTTGGAGGGAGCAAACAGCGATTCTCTGATGGGGAAGACAGGATGAAGACGAGCTGCAGAGAGGCATGTAAGACTGTAACTCTGCTTCCTGGTCCCAACTCTGATTTGTCAAGGTTTTGGAAATTTGGATAAAAATGATGCCAGATTGTTCGATAAAAGAGATGTGCCATCCAAAGTGGGGTGGACGCCGTCTCATCTAATTAGATCAGGTTTTCTCCCAAATGAGTTCCAATTGTCTATGTAGCCCACATTGTTTGCAGGACACCACACAGACAGCCAGCAGTTGAAGGATGATAAGCGGCTAAACATGTCATCACTTGCCAGATTGGGGAGGGGCCCAGAGAATACTACAGAGGCAGACATTGTTTTGGCAAAGTTACACACTGATTCCACACTAAGTTTTGTGACTTCCGACTGCCAGAGCCGGATGTCATTAATGCCGGCGTGGATAACAATTGTGGAGTAGTTACAGTTACTTTTAGCCAGCATTTTCAAATTTGACTCGATGTCGCCTGCTCTGGCCCCAGGAATGCATTTGACTATGGCCGCTGGAGTCTCTGGGTTCATGTTTCTGACTACAGAGTCGCCAGTAATCAGAGTTTTTTCCTCAGCTGGTGTGTCACTGAGCGGGGAAAAGCGATTAGAAACATGAACAGGGTGGTGGTGAACCAGGGCCTTGCAACTAGGCTTCCTTCTCACCGTCACCCACCCAGTCAACTCGCTGCTGAGGAGGACCGGAGGACCGCTAGTAGGTCGCCCTATGCTAGGGAGCTTCGATGCAGCTAATGGGCGTCTGTCATTATTAACTGACGCAGACGGTGTTTCAATGCAGCGGAGCCGGGATTTCAAATCAGACAACCTTGCCTCGATCGCCTCAAAAAGACAACATTTATTACATTTACCATTATCACTAAAAGAGGCAAACGTGTAGCTAAACATCTGACAGAGAGAGCACACCAGAGGAGGAGGGGAAGGAGAGCTAGTAGCCATAGCTAGTGGCTAACCCGAAGCTAACAAAAACACTGATGAAAGGCAAACAGAAGGCTAAAGAGGGTGATTTGATGACACTGAGTGTGCACACAGGTGCAAGAGGCTTGATAAACAGAAGTGAGAACTAACGGTAGAAGGAAAAAAGTGATTAAAATACAATTAAAGGCAAAAAAAGTGTTTTTGCCTTTAATGTGTTTTTTCAATGTGTTTTGCCCAAAATAGTACATTGTGGCTTTTTATACACAAAACCCTTTCATTGCCTTAGAATGGCTTGGAAAGAGCTTTTACATCTTCCACCTACTTAAGTATGTGCAGATCTATGAATATTCTAATTAGCTCCACCCATACTCCCACCCACCAGTAGCTGGAAGAAGACAACTCTGAGAAGACGATAGAACTTGAGAAAGTAAAAGGCGTAACAAGGTTTCCACTGGTAAACCCTGTTATATTTCAATAACGTGATAACGTGAGACCTGAGCCATGCTGAACCAAGCAACAAACTGAACATTATTGGGACAGGCACAGATTATACATGTTGGCCATAGCCCACCTGACGTCATCACGTCCACACCCCCAGGGTTGGCTACGGCAGGCCCCAAGGGCCAAATCCCTACATCACATCCCGCCCTTTCCAAAATGTGAAAACACTACAGAAAACAGAACCCCCATACAACACATGCAATACATACATTGAATGTTTTGGTTTTTTTTAGAACACACATAAAACAACAGGGCTAGTAGGCTAAGCGGGCACCTGGGTAGACTGCCAGGATGCCCTCTCGTGTTGGGACCGATTATTCTGCCGCCCATGCTCAACACGCTTCAGCTAAAGCTACTTGTGTTACAAAGTCATCAAGGTATCTGGGCCTCTGATACGTCCTAGCCGAGCACCTCACCAGAGAAGGACCTGCTCCAGGCTCCGTCGGCCACACCTGAGAGTCCCCAACACCCCCATCAGATAAGTCCCAACCCTCATCAGTCCAATCTGCCACAGCTCCTGGACACTGTGCAGGCAATGACTTCCTGAGTTGGCTGGAATGCCACCATGACTCATCTGAGAGCTCGAACGTGTCCCGGCCCCACCGCCTCATGATCTGTAGGAGCCCTATCCAAAAAGGTTGCAGTTTATCCGTGTGGTTGGGATGCTTAATCCAGACCCGGTCAGACACATTGAGTTTGTGGGCCTCCGCCCTATGCTTCCTGTCGAAATGTCATTTCATCTTCTGCTGTTGGGCAATGACCCAGTTTCGTGGAGAATCTGTGTTCTCCAGAGGGGAAGGTTGTGGGAGGGCCTCAGTCGGTACAGGGGCAGGTGGAATTCATGCCCCGGCATTAGTTTCACACGGGAGCACCCTGTTGTGGCGTGGGCTGTTGCCCTGTAGTGGAGGACTGTGCTTTGGAGGGCATCAGGGAACGTGAAGCCGTCCGCCAAATGGGCTCTCAGACCGTTTTTCAGAGTCTTGTGGAAGCACTCCATGCCCCCATTGGCTTGGGGGTGGTAGAATGCAGTTCTGATGTCCTCCACCCCCTAGCACCCAAAAACTCCTCAAACCTCCCAGAGGTGAACTGTGAGCCATTGTCTGTAGTGATGGCCTCCGGGTCCCCCCATGTGGTGAACAGCAACAAGAGGAAACCCATAACCCCATCTGTCATGACCGGATTAGTGGGTACCACCTCCAGCCATTTGGAGAACAGATCGTAGACCACTAGCAAAAAATGGCTGTTAGGTGGTGCCATATGTAGTTCACCACAAATGTCCAATTGGATGTGCTTCCAAGGGTCCGCTGGGTTTTCTCTTCTCCACCATTGTCTCAAAGGTCTCCAGCCTGAGACCAATTACAGAGCCAGCCCTCTTGATAATCTTGTCAAGTCTGTTGGTGTCGCTGGCTCTGATACCGCTACCCCAACAGACAGCAAAGAAGATGGCACTGGCGACAATGGTCTGGTAGAAAAGCTCCAGCATCCTGTTGCACACGTTGAAGGATCTCAGCTTCCTCACGAAGTAGAGTCTGTTCATCCCCTTCTCGTGCACAGCATCGGTGTTGGATCTCTAGTCCAGCCCGTTGTTGATCCTGACACCGTGATGTTTGTAGTCCTCAACCACCCCCACATCCTCCCCCGTAATCTGCAATGGCTGACAAGGTGTCCTCTTCTTCCTGAAGTCAATCACCATCTCTCTGGTCTTGCTGACATTCAGCCTCAGGTGATTCTACTCTGTCCACTCCACAAATCTGTCTACCAGTGCCCTGTACTCCCCCTCCTCTCCCCCTCTTATACACCCCACAGCAGATGAGTTGTCAGAGAATTTATGCAGGTGGCATGACTCAGTGCTGTACTTAAAGTCAGTGGTGTATAAGGTGAAGAGAAAAGGAGAGAGCACAGTCCCCTGTGGAGCTCCCTTATCACTAACCACCATGCCAGACAAGACACTGCCCAGCCAAACAAACTGTGGCCTGCCTGTCAGGTAGTCAGTAATCAAGGAAATCACAGAGCTGTCGACACCCATCACCCGCAGCTTCTCACCCAGCAGCAGTGGCTGGACAGTGTTAAAGGCACATGCAGATGGGCTCGTTGCAGCAGATAGATGGCAGTGTCTTCAACTCCTAAATGGGGCTGATATGCAAACTGCAGAGGGTCCAGCCACATCTTCACCTGCAGCCTCAGGTGGGCTAAGACCAGTCTCTCCAGAACCTTCATCACATGAGATTTGAGGGCAACTGGTCGATTGTTATTCAGGTCCGATGGAGATGACTTCTTGGGGACAGGAACCAGGCAGGATGTCTTCCACAGCACCGGTACTCTCTCCAGACTCTGGCTCAGGTTGTACAGGTGTTTCAGTACCAGAGCTAGGCACAGGACCCCAGGATCCTGGCGAGATGACATCAGGGCCTGCCGGCTTCTGCTGATGGAGTCTCTCCAGCTGTTTCTTAGCCTGGTCTGTAGTGATGTGAGGTAGGGGCCTGGTGTCCCCTGAGGATGAGGAGGGGGGTGAGGGGGGAGATGGAGGGAGGTGTTGTACAGGAGGGTGGGGGAGGGGTGTGTGATGGTCTGGCTGTGTTGTGGGGGTGACAGACTGTGAGTTGAACATATTAAATAACAGATTCAGTCCATCAGCTCTCTCCTGGCTCCAAGATGTCTGCCTGACTCTCCCCTTGCACCCAGTTATTTGTTTCATTTCCTCCCACACATCTTTAGCATTGTTTTGCCTGAGTTTATCCTCCAACTTCCTCCTATAATTGTCCTTGCACCTCCTTAGCATCTCACTCAGCTTATGCTGCACTCCCTTCAGCTTCTCCTTGTCTCCGGACCTAAAAGCTCTCTTCTTTTTGTTCATAAGCGCTTTCAGGTCACTCGTGACCCATGGTCTGTTGTTGGAAAAGCAGTTAACAGTCTGTGCTGGCATGGCAAATTATCAACAGAAATGTAATACAGTTTATAACTCAAGCTGTAGCTAACAACTCTTGGTAATCTAATTAAATGACTAATATAATATAATAAATTGTGCAGTAACTGAGTGGCTTTTATTTAATAATTAGCTGATAAATTTTGCTCATGTTTTTTAGACGTGTTAATGATAAAGATAAATATCTTTTAAATTCCATTTATTCAACTTGCATATTGTTGCACATTAGATTATTCAAAAGAAAGGACAGACAAATTGATATAAAATGGTCAGTTTATTGGAACAGTCTGTCTACAGACATTTTACAAATGGTAACATCAGCAGTTTTGAGTGTTCACAGTTAATATTAGGTTAATTGGCATCAAAACTGGGGATTCTAAATTGTCCTTAGGTATGACTGTGAGAGTGAATGGTTGTCTGTTTCTTTGAGTTGGCCCTGCGATGGACTGGCGATCTGTCCAGGGTGTTTTCTGCCTCTCGCCCAAAGATGCTGGGATAGGCTCAGCCCCCCTGCGACCTGAAAGGATTAAGCGGAAGAAGATGAATGAATGAATGTAAAAAAATAAACAGGTAATATGCAAAAGATGCATCACAATGAAAAATGAAAACTATAATCTACAAATGAAGTTTGTCATATTGCCCCTTCAGGGCAGAAGGACAAACCCACGTGCTGGATGGTGTTTGTGCATTTTATTAACAAAAACAACATAAAAGTCCAAAAACGGTGCAGAGCATACAAAAAATGAAAACAAGAAACACTTGCAAGTCTAGCCTCTGAGCAGAGAGTGCTCAGGAGAAGTAAACTTCAGAAGCCAGCAACATAAGGTCCAGAAGTGCCAACAGAACAAAAACGCAAAGCAAGAAGGACTTACAAGTTGAGCCTCTAAGCAGGGAGTGATCAGGAGAAGACAAACGCTTCAGAGTAGTAATGGGAAGGCAGGCTCCGGAGCTCCAAGCTTATCCAGGAAATATTTGGCAAAGCACATTTCGAGGCGTGCATTGTGACGTATGTGCTGACGTTGGACCACGTGACTGGGTCAGGAAGCCGTTCATGATTTTACACGCAACATGAAATAAAGTGAGCAGCGATACCCAATGAAAATCCCCATCCCTCACGTTTTGTCTTATCGATGTTTGACTGTGTAAGGGATTTGTCACAGCCAATTTTCACATGGAGGCAGCAGCAAAAAGACGGACTTCTCCCGTTTGGGAACATTTTGAGCGCATTTCTCCCATTAATGTAGTTTCCACAAATAGTAGCTATTGCTTGTAACTTAGGTGATAGCTTAGAGGTAAAGCATTTACTCTGTAAGCAGAAGTCCTGGGTTAGAATCTCAGCTGTGTCATTCTTGTAATTTCATTTTTATTTGCAAGGTGAAGTGTAAACAGCTGTGTGAAGTGAAGTGTGAACAGCTTGGAACATTTTTACGCACTATTGCTACTGTGCCCTGCATGAGAAAAAGGCCAGAGCTGAATATACTGGGACAGTATAAGACTGTTGAAAATATATTATTTCTTAATAAAAATGGATAAGTAGTACAAGCACACGAAGTAACACAGACACATTCACTGGAGCCACCCCAGTTTTATTATTTCTTTTTTCCCTTTTGATCATTGATATTTCTTAAAAGACAGCACATCTATTGAAATTGAAAAAATACACATTAAATCTATAATGCCCTTGTAAAAATCTCCATGCTTTATACTTTTTGTCGACTACATGGCCTAGTAGAGCAAATAAAGTTACATATGAGGCCTCGTCTATATGGACCATTCTGATGGAAAGGCTCAAGTGTTCCAGAAAGCCTCTACAGCCATGACTAAGTAGTAGCTTAGTGGTAAAACATTTGTCCTGTAACTGGGAAGCTGGGGTTCAAGTACTGGCTGGGTCATTCTTATAGTTTATTTTTATTTGCACAGTGAAGTGTCTGTTGTGTTTCAAAGAGCTTGGACACAGCAATAACACATCATTATGCTGAGGCACTATTGTGCCCTGTATGAGTGTACCACAAGCACATTCACTGTGGTCATTTATTTGCATTTATTGAAATGGAAAAAAAATGCCCTTGCAAAAATCTGCATGTTGTATACGTTTTGTCCACTAGATGGACTAGTAGAAAAAATGAAGTCTCACATGAGGCCTCGTCTATATGAGCCATTTTAATGAAAGGCCTCAAGTCCTCCAGAAAGCCTCATTTGGCCATCACTACTTCAGAGGCTGGAGAAGTGGAGAATCATCAGAGAAAAACCAATCCTGACATAGTCAATCTTGCAGCAATGACTGACTGAAAACACAGTGTTGGATCCATAATTGAGCAATAACGAGCAGAAGGTAGTTACTGTTAATGGAGCTTTATTACAATAACTATCGACAATACCCTCAGGCGTTCAGCACCATCCAGCAAGCCAAGTGTGCCACGATGAAAGAGGACTAGCCTCTTCCGCCCACATACTTTTTACCTGGAGTGGCGTCACCACCGGAAACCGGTAGTTGGCCACCCCTGCTCATTCCCCGTCCAACCCAGCCGCCATCTTACTAATACCCTCTATTTCCATACATAACACACAGCACTTAAGTAGTGGAGGGAAATGGTATGATGAGCAACAGGTGTGGGGAACCAGAGCGGGTGGTGACCTAATTACAGAACTCCCACAGCTGAGATGACTAGGAGAGCAGGCAGAGAGTAATTAACCAAGTGGGAATGCCTGGGAAAGGAGGAATGATGGCTCTGCTACAGAAGAAGGTCAAATACTCAAAAGCCACATAAATAGACCACATAATAACAATACTGGAACATAAATAATAAATAGAATGATAAATCATCAGGAAACAAAACACAGAAAAACACCACAAGGTTGGAAAAAATACAGAAAATATATAAATGAATTGAGAGACTGAGCCCGGTGCCACCTGTGCTCAGTCATGTGACAAAGTTCACCTTCCCCACCTTAGTTTAACCTCAGAATGTCTCCCCGACATCCTCATTAGCAGCTGCTGCTTATGTCTTTGTCTCGGATTTATCCTGCTGTTTTCAATCTGAAAATCCGATTTATTTATTTTGCAGCAGGTGAGAATAGCATTGCTGTATCATTGGTCTGCCTTAGAAGTGTAGAAGGTCAGTCAGCTCAGGTTGACCCATCCAGCAGGTATAGCTCACCTGCTTACATACAAGAAGACAGAAACAATCTTACCAGCCAAGGGAAACATTTAATAATTAAAAGGCATGCTATATGCTAACTGTGGAACAACCAGATGTAACCAAAATAAATACAAACACAATAAAGGTTATAGGAATGATGGCAAATGCCCATTAGCATTGATGCTAATGTTAGCATGCTAATGTTAACACTGTGGCCGACACACATTGTGGGCTCACGCTGCCACAGAGACAGAACTGAATGTGTATTGTGGAGTGTCACGTCTGCAAGGACTGAGGACTCAAATCTACAGGAGGTAACAAGGAAGTGTGAGATTTGTCTCTTTGTCCCACAGAAGACGCCCCGGAGGGTATTCCGGTTCATCAAGAAATGAGAGACAATGGTGAAGCTTCAAAGGGATGCTTTGTAACTGTATGTTGACTGAAGACACCATGTGACTTGAATTCTGATGCTGGAAATGTATAAAAGGGGGTTGAAGTATGATTCTTTCTCTTTCCTGCTTTGAGAATGCTAGGAGCTTGTGTTCTGTCAAATAAAGCTGGTTTATGACTGAAACTCAGCCTCATTATTTGAGCATGCTCCTACACTGGTGACCTACGACGGAGAATGAGCAATGAGAATTCTTCCGAACCGGGCTCGGTGGAAGCCAGCCTGATGGCCGCCTCCACGCTCCGGCTGCCCGATTTCTGGCAGCACAGCCCGCGCTCATGGTTTAGCGCAATCGAGGCGCAGTTCAACCTCCGGAGAATCTCCAACGACGACACAAGATTCTACCACGTGGTAGCGAAACTGGACAGCGACACGGTCCAGAGAGTGGAGGATTTGGTTAATCATCCACCAGACAGCGACAAGTACAGCGCATTGAAAGACGCGCTGATCAGCCATTTCACCCCCTCAGTCCAACAAAGAGCAGAGGGGCTCCTGGCGCTGACGGAGGCAGAAAACGATAGACCTGCGGACCTGATGGTGAAGATGCTGCAGCTCAAAGCCTCCGAGGATGGCGAATTCATTTTCGCCCACCTATTCCTTCGAACCCTGCCACCAGCAGTGAGAGTGGCCCTGGCAGAGTCACCCCGATTGGCCAAGCGAGACTACCATGGGTTGAGCAAGGAGGCGCAGAAGTTGGTCGACGCCCACAAGCAGAACGCGGTTTCGGCCGCGGCGGCTAGTTCGGGAACGGCGTCCGGAGACAGCTTGGGTCCAGCGGCACCAGACGCACCAACAACGGCGGCGACCGGAGCCAGACGACGCGGAGCGGAGAACGGCTCGTGCTTCTACCACCGCCGTTTTGCAGAGAGAGCACACAGGTGCGTCCCACCGTGCAATTTTAAACGCCAGGACCGAGGGCCGGTAGCAGCCGCGACTCTCGGCAATGAGAACAGGCTGCTTTACCTGACGGATGCACGCTCGGGGAAACAGTTTCTCGTGGACACGGGCTCGCAGCTGAGCTTCGTCACGCCCACCTACGCGGAACGGCTGTCGCCTTCTAAAGCCCCCTGGGTGTCAGTGTCAGCAGCGAACGGCTCCACAATTAAAACGTTTGGTGAGAGGACCATGCTTCTGTCCTTACAAGGCCGTTCATTTGAGTGGACATTTATTGTAGCAGCAGTCAGTTTCAACATGTTAGGGGCTGATTTTTTGTGCTCACATGGTTTATTGGTTGATCTTGCTAATAGACGTCTGATTAATGCACTGTCTTTTCATTCTATTCCCTGCACAGCTCGGGTGGCCCCGCCAACTGCACATGCCAGCGTCTCAGCCGCGGGTGGTAAGTTTCACACTCTGCTTGCTCAGTTTCCAGCACTCACAGTCCCCACTTTTTCAGCAACGGTGGCCAAACATGGGGTAGAACATTTCATAACAACCACAGGCCCTCCCGTTTTTGCAAAGGCTCGGCGTTTGGACCCAGCTAAACTGGCCATCGCGCGCGAGGAGTTCACTAATCTGGAAAAACTAGGCATCGTTAGACGCTCCAAGAGCGCTTGGGCTTCGCCGTTACACATGGTCCCAAAGGCTGACGGCTCGTGGCGGCCTTGCGGCGATTTCCGCAGGTTGAACAACGTTTCAGCTCATGACCGCTACCCGATTCCGCACATTCAGGATTTTTCTGTTCATTTGGCGGGGGCGCGCATTTTTTCTAAAATAGACTTGGTGCGCGGCTATCACCAGGTTCCAGTGCGCGCGCACGATGTACCCAAAACAGCGGTCATAACTCCTTTCGGCCTTTTTGAGTTCTTGCGCATGCCTTTTGGCCTCAAGGGGGCCGCGCAGACTTTCCAACGCATGATGGATGCAGTTTTACGCGACCTGCCTTTCGTGTTCGTTTATTTGGACGATATTTTGGTAGCCAGCACGTCCGAAGGCGAACATGAAAAACACCTCACAGCAGTTTTCCAGAGGTTGGCAGAGCACGGGTTAATAGTGAACCCAGCGAAATGCCAGTTTGGGGTGGCGCAGATTGATTTTTTGGGACATCGCGTTTCGGCAGAGGGAGCAGTTCCCCTTCCAAATAAAGTGCGTGCCATAACAGATTTTCCGCAACCTCAAACGGTTAAGGCGCTTCAGGAGTTTCTAGGGATGGTTAATTTTTACAACCGTTTCCTCCCAAGCGCAGCACGACTCATGCAGCCATTGTACACCGCGTTAAAAAAACAAAAGCCCGCAAATAAAGTCGAATGGTCTCCGGAGCGGGAGCGCGCTTTTGCCCAGGTCAAATCAGCCCTGGCAAATGCAGTTTTGTTAGCGCACCCAGTTCCAACGGCCCGCATGGCGCTCACCACTGACGCTTCCGATGTAGCGGTGGGGGCGGTAGTTGAACAGTTTGTGGCAGGTACCTGGCAACCCCTCGCGTTTTTCAGCAGGACCTTGCGTGATAGTGAACGGAAATACAGCGCATTTGACAGGGAGCTTTTGGCCCTACACTTGGCCATCCGTCATTTTCAGTTCTGGTTAGAGGGGCGACGTTTCACCGCTTTTGTGGATCATAAACCGCAAACGTTTGCGATGGCCAAAATTTCAGAACCCTGGTCAGGCCGGCAACAAAGGCAACTAGCCGCAATATCGGAGTTTACTACTGATATTCAGCATGTCGCGGGTAAACACAATGTTGTAGCAGACTGCCTCTCGCGTGCAATAGCACCACCAAGCCCTATAGGGGCAGACTCTGTAGCCATGGCCGCGGGCCCGGGCAGCGACGCGGGAGCGCGCGCAGCCCCGGTCTGTGTTGGGTTAGATTATGCAGCCGTGGCTGCGGAGCAGGTTAACGACGCTGACGTGCGCGCGCTCCAGTCTGGACCAACAGGGTTAAGGCTGGAGCACAGGGTGCAACAAAACGGTATGCCCCCGCTAATCTGCGATGTCTCCACGGGACGGCCCCGCCCTGTGGTGCCAACCGCGTGGCGTCGCCGTGTTTTTGACTTGGTCCATTCTCTCGCGCACCCGGGGGTGCGCGCATCGATCAAATTGGTGGGGGAGAAATTTGTTTGGCCCGGGTTGCGCAAACAGGTCAAGGAATGGGCAGCAGCCTGCGTAGCGTGTCAGCGAGCTAAAATACACAGACACACTAAAGCCCCGTTAGAACCTTTCCACATCCCCGCTAAGCGTTTTGATCACGTGCATGTTGACCTGGTCGGCCCGCTTCCGTTATCACACGGGCACACACATCTTTTGACAATGGTAGACCGCACCACGCGCTGGCCAGAGGCGATTCTTCTGACATCAACCACAGCGGAAGAAGTTGCGCGAGCATTTTTAACAGCATGGGTTGCGCGTTTTGGTGTACCGTCGGACATAACGTCCGACAGGGGTCCCCAATTTATTTCCGAGCTATGGTCATCGATGGCCCGCAGCTTGGGGGTGAAGATTCATCGCACCACCGCGTATAACCCCCAGGCCAATGGTTTATGCGAACGCTTTCACAGGTCATTGAAAGCAGCCCTCAGAGCGTCGCTAACGGATACAAATTGGGTAGACAAACTTCCATGGGTGTTATTAGGGTTGCGTTCTGCACCTAAGGAAGATTTGCATGCTTCCCCGGCTGAATTAGTTTTCGCTCAGCCGCTCCGTTTGCCCGGGGAATTTCTTCCTGATAATCCCGCACCTAATGGCCCCCCCACTCAGCCGTGGCAGAGCGGCTCAGGAACAAACACGCTTCCTGGCCCGGTCCATCACAGTTTCCCACACGTTTTTGTGCCCAAGGCTTTAAAAAATGCAGAGTTTGTTTTTGTTAAACATGACGCCCAGCGTCCAAGTTTGCGGCCGTTTTACGACGGACCGTTTCGAGTGCTGGAGACCGGGCAGAAGCATTTTCTGCTAGATTTAGGGGGCAGAAGGGAGCTGATTTGCATTGACAGGCTCAAACCCGCTTTTGTTCTGGCTGAGGAGGAGGTGCAGCTCGTGAGGCCCCCCCGCCGGGGCAGGCCGCAGAGAAGACATTCTCCAAAGTCTTCACAGAGAGGTGCTAACAGCTTTAATCCACAGGTGCAGAGAGATGTTGCAGAGGCAGCCAAGCCAAGTTGCAGCAGATTCGGCAGAAGATTAAAACCTAGGCAGTTGGTGGATTGATTAGCGATGTATGGAGTGCTTTGTGTTTCTCTTTTTGTTATGCCATGCAGATTTTGCCTTACTCGACGTTTGGGGGGGGGGGGGTAGTGTGGCCGACACACATTGTGGGCTCACGCTGCCACAGAGACAGAACTGAATGTGTATTGTGGAGTGTCACGTCTGCAAGGACTGAGGACTCAAATCTACAGGAGGTAACAAGGAAGTGTGAGATTTGTCTCTTTGTCCCACAGAAGACACCCCGGAGGGTATTCCGGTTCATCAAGAAATGAGAGACAATGGTGAAGCTTCAAAGGGATGCTTTGTAACTGTATGTTGACTGAAGACACCATGTGACTTGAATTCTGATGCTGGAAATGTATAAAAGGGGGTTGAAGTATGATTCTTTCTCTTTCCTGCTTTGAGAATGCTAGGAGCTTGTGTTCTGTCAAATAAAGCTGGTTTATGACTGAAACTCAGCCTCATTATTTGAGCATGCTCCTACAACACAGTCTTATACTGATAACCTGTTGACATTCGGGGGCCCGTGGGCGGGGCATTTAAATGTTGTTTAAATGTCTCAGCTGTGACACAGTGAATTGTGGTAAATATGGTTACAGCAGGTAGGCATGCCTTATATAATTTGAAAGCTTAGAATTTTGTCTATTTGGTTATTAAAATAGATTTCAGACAAAATCATATTACTGGATTTAAATAGGACTTTAAACAAGCTAGCGTAGCATAGCAACATAGCATTGACTCACCAAAGAAGCTTCCTTGCCACCCTTGAATGAATGATAGTTCAACAAATACGGACCATTTATATTGCAAAAGGGCCAATAGATCCATTTGAGTAAGATTTATTATCCATCTTGATGATGATGGGGAAAACTGCCCATAAAATCGGAGCATTTATTTGAAAGTCAGCGGCAACTGCCAGCTATACTGTGGCTAAAGAACTATAGTTCTGAGAGACTGAACCAGAAACGGAAGCCAAAAACTGGGGTGGCTCTCTAGATTTAATTGATACCTCATTCTACCATATACAGCCTCCATTTGGGTTTCCACAGCCTTCAATAACCAATGAGTGATAAAGCTAGCATGAAGGTCCAGCCTCATGGCTAATGGGAACACAGTGAGCCAATTGCAGCTGAGTAAGCAGATGATGGACGTTTCAGCAGCCAATTAATTTCTGAATTCAGGGATACCTTACCATCCATCGCACTTCCCCCCTTAAAGCCCATGTGTAAAGCTGGCGTAAATCTCGTGTAAAGCAGTCCATGAATCCAAAAGGCAGCAGCATATGCAATAACAATCACCTTTTTGAAAAGTGGCAGAAATTAACACTGAACATCGAAGAAATTATTAATTACTTGACCCGGTCAAGTGACACGTCGTTAGCTGAAGAATTACAAGTGGGCAACTATGATTCCATTTGGCACAGTTTGAAGACGCCTGGTTACAGCCTGAGAAAAAAAGTGTGTAATATGTTTATTTTGGGGGGATTGTTACAGAATTTTGACCTGAACTTCATAACACTTGGTTCTACATTCCTGTTGTGTTTTCCAGTCAGTATCTAACAGCTGTATGTTATTTTCAGGCATTTGTATCTAAAAAAAACAACAACACCCAGGCGAACTTTATTTTCTTCAAATTTAGTATGTTTAGATCACTGTTACTGAGTGGCTGAAGCACTTACAGAGATTCTGATTCTTTTGCTAAAAAATTTAGTGTTTTCTTTTGAATGAGATCAAACCCATGAAGATACTGCAAAGGGTTGAAGAACAGCTTTGAATTTAGTTTGAGTATGTTTTTTCAGGCGCTTTGAAGGAAAATTGGCTGGAAGGCGGAGGGGATAAACAGCACTCACCAGCGCTCACCAGAGAGAACATGTCTGGGACACATTTTTAATAATCTTAGGATGTAGGAAAAGACTGATATCTGCATTGTAAAAGCAGATCCATGATTAAAAACAGGTCTGTCAGGAGCCGAGCTGGCTTGGTTTCCCCAGCTCGGTCGTGACCTCCCTGTGGGTCTAGGTGCCGCTGTATATGTGTGTATTATGTATTTCAGTGTGCTTCCCTATCTTTAGCCACTTCACTCTGGCCGGTGGCTGTGAGGCAGCTCTCTTTGACTAACTCTTCTGTGAGCGCTGGCTGACAGTCTGCCGGTCCGACCACGCCCCCCTCACTCATTATCACCAGCTGTTCCCACTCCCTGTGCCACCTCTAGGCTCTCGCCCAGGTGCTCGCAATCACACCATCACCAGCAATGCGTGTACTTAAGCAGCCTTTTGCCAGTCATGCATTGCTGGCTCTTTGAATGTATTGTCTGCTGCGTTGTCTGTGGATAGTCAATGTGCAGACGCAAACAGTCGTTAATCGCTGTATGTGTATGGTCAGCTATATTGCCTCTCGCCTATTCCTCAACGTGTTTGCCACTTCCACGTCTGGCCGTGGATTCTCTGCCTCTGCTGAGCAATACCGGCTCTGGGATGCCAGTGTGGTAAACTCGTTCTCCCTCGTGCGTTTGCTGGACAATGTCGGTCCAGCAACTCCAACTGTAAGTGTATTTTTGTCTGTCGTCTCTTTTGGAACTGTGCTTTTTGTGTTCAATAAATGTGCTGTGGTGTAACCCTTGCACATAAATCCTTATCATTTCTCCCCTCTCCGTGCGCTGCGTAAAAGCGCATGGGGAGAGTCATGACAAGGTCGTTGTGCTTGTCTCCTGTTCTAACAACTGGAGCAAGCTACCAAGACGAATGGTGCCAAGAAATTGGCGACAGGCCCAAGAAGTCTTTCCCTGGATTTCCACTGACTCCAGATGCAGTAAATAATGCCTTATAAGCCATTGTATATTATGTGTATAAGCATCTACATATTTTGGTGTCCAGTTACTCTAAACCCCAGAGATAGTGGGTGTCTCTGTAGTGTGTGGGGGGTGTTTTGTTCCATGGTGCTGAAACTGGATGGAGCAGTCATTTAGCCTGCTTGTTTTCGCTCATTGTTGAAAGAAATTTTGGCCATAGCTCCTCATTTCCCCACTGTGGATATCTGAGTGAAAACAAAAGAAAGAAGTAATGAAATGCTGAAATCTGTTAACAGCTGTTTATAGCATCTCCTCCTGCTGATATTGGGTGAACATAATACTCCGATTAATGCATCTATATAAATATTGCTCTTTTTTTGAAAACAGTGTTTGCAACCCAGTATGACCCATACTCTGCATTCCACTACCTTTACCTCCCCAGCTGAGCTGTAGGAACACTGCCCTCTCTGCGTTCTGGGACTTCCGACTTTTACAAAGTAAGCACTAGTCTGGCCAAAACAGTTGTCAAAGATTGCTGCTCTACAGTCCATGAAGACAGCACTGACAAAATTTGTTTTACAACTTTTAGAAGGGCACAGATTTACAAATGATTTCTATATGCAAATCAAAGAAAAGAATAAAAACAGGTCCTGACTTATGGATAGTGAACAAGGACTGTGTTGTTTGCTTCTGCACTGGGAACAAAAGAGTAGGACCAGGGGTAAGTATGACATTGGACGTGGCATCAGTGATAGCAAGATTTGCTGAGGTCATGGCTGGTATAGGATAAAGGTCAAATATTAGAGTGGCCAGCCAATCTGGGCCTTCCTAGCCACACACACTGACATTTGAAGTACTACAGTTTCTAAGAAGTCATAAAAGTTATCCATCACTGTTCTGATTATTCCAAATGTAACAATACAGACACAGCCCAAGATTCTTCTCCTAATTTTGCTCACAATGAATCCAAGAGGATGTTTGTCATATTTCCTTTTCTTCCTGGCTTTCTGGTTAATCGGCATCAGGAATTTCTCTTTGCCCATCATTTTGATGGAGAAAATTTTAAAAATTAGGTTATGATCTAATTTTATCAGTCATTTTAATTCTAAAATGACAAAACATTTTATTTTCACTTGCATTTTCAGTTTTAATTGTGAATTTACAGCAGTATTTTTCAACCTTTTTAAAGCTATGGCACCCTTCTTACATTGAAAAAAATCCTGCAGCACTCCACCAAATCAAAATGTTATAAAATATCACACTGTAGCCTATTAGCCTATCTGATGACAATTTAGTCCTGTAACGATCATAAATTTTGGAAGACAATGCATTTTTAATAGTAATGGTAAATTTTTCATACACCTTTATAGTAGACTGTGGGGAAATGGGAAGCTCTGCACGTCTGTGGGCAGACAGATGGATAGATGGGCAGGCGGAGCTCCATGACAGTCTTCCGCTTGTTTGGTGCTGGGGGAAGCCAACATCGGAATGTGGTTTCTGGAGGAGGTTTTCCCAGCTGATGTGCCCCTCTGGATAGTGTTGTGGGCTCACACATGGCAGCGGTTGAGAGTGAGCAGTTTCTTTTAAGAGTATTTTCTTTCAGTCACTCCTGGGGAGTCTGCAGCGGCTCTCTGACCGTCTCCGGCTGCTGTGGAGGAGACAACTGCCTATCCTGGTTTGGCGCTGGGCAGTTTCATCCTGGTTCACCCCACATTAACCTGTTGCACTCCGGGATACCGCGGGGGGTCACGTCTCTGCGTCCTAGTGCGTCTCAGTGCGCACTGAAAAAAAAAAAAGCTGCATTTCCGTTCTTCCAGTACAGACACAGCCGCGAACAGAAAGCCAAAGGAGTGTTTTGATTGGTTTAGATTTGATTGACCTTTCATTCGACTAATAAGAGCCTTGAATTGGGTTTCTGAAACCTTGAAGAACCAATGACTGAAAACCTAGCAAGAAGGACCTGCCTACCAACGACAGAGAATACAACAAGACAATAGAAGCAGAGAAGTTCGACGATTGCAACGCGTGCGTCCCGTGTGTAAAATCTGTTTTGTGTAAGCCGCTGGGTAACACACCAGTGTGGAGGATATGAATAAGGGTCACCAGTGTGGAGGCAAGGATCAAATAAGTGCAGGCGGACACGGCGAACTAAAGGTTAAAAGGGTGCTTTATTCCTCCTCCATCACAGGGCTCACTCAGCGCTGTGGCAGCGCGCTGGTGTGAGCCCTGCATCTCTAGAGTGTCAGAATGCGAGTGAGAGTTGTGTGTAACGGTAGCATTTGCCAGTCTTTTTTTATTATTACTGTTCTTATTTGTTTTGAAAAATCGTTCGCAAAAACCGCCATCATGGAAGCGGAGATGGTTTGACCAGGTCACGTGACCAGAATCACGAGTCCGTAACAAGCGGACCAGCGTCATGTTTGTCTGACAATAAGGAACAGATGTTCGCCAACGACACTGCTGTTGTGGACAGGTAAGTGTTATAAGCTAAATTATTCTTTATCACTGAAAATAGTAATCAAAATGACTTTTGACCGATCGGTAATTACAATTATTATCGGTTTTTTGTGTGCCGAGCTCCTCTGTAGCGGGGGGGGGGGGGGGGGGGGGTGTAGTTGTTATCCTCTACATTGCAGATATTTTAGTATAATTTTTAGTGCACTGTAGGTTATTTTTTTTTGTAAAAAAAGGCCACACATTTTTTACGTGGCATGCTTCTTTGTGTGTGGGGGTCTTGTTTGTTCATTCATTCATTCATTCATGAATGAATAAACAACCCCTCCCCCACTCACACACAGCCCTGAGTGTCACCTTTCATTAGAGCCCAAGATGAAGCTTCTATGTTGAATCATTCAACAGTTACAGACGTTTTTCCAAACTGTGCCATTTGGCACAATTTGGCACAGTTCAAAAACGCCTGGGAACAACCTGAGAAAAAAGCTGTGAAATATATTCATTTTTTTGTGGTATTGTTACAAAATTTTGACCTCAGCTTGATAACACTTGGTTCTACATTTCTGTTGCATTTTCCAGCCAGTATCTGACAGCTGTGTGTTATTTGCAAGCATTTGTATCTAAAAAAACACCCAGGCGAACTTTATTTTCTTCAAGTTCAGTGTTACTCTGTGGCAGGAGCACTTAGAGAGATTATGACTGTTTTGCCCAAAAATTCAAAGTGTTTTCTTTTAAATGAGACCAACCCCATGAAGATGCTGCAAAGGGTTGAAGAACAGCTTTTGATTTACTTTGGGTACGTTATTTTTTGGCATTTTTAGGGAAATTGACCAGAGTGCAAGGGGTTAACTTTCATCCTGTGATGTGCTGCTCTTCTTTTCTGTGACAGCCCCCATTAAAAAAAAAAAAAAAAAACCCAGAACAAAATGTCTCACTTTGTGTGGTGCTGGGCACAAAATCACATGGCCACAAGAAATTAAAGAGTAAGCGCACCACACACACACACACTTTGCAACCCTGTCCATTGAAATGGAGGACAGCAGGAAGCAACCTATCAACAAGTGTATTCCAATCAACCACTGATCTGTGCTGAGTTTGACACAGGCCGATAAAAGACCTGTGAAAATGCCGGTGACTCAACTAATCTGTAGTGGCTAGCGTTCCAGGCTTGCACTGGGTTCAGGTAACATCAGCAATGTGAGGACATGAAACTTGATACATTGGAGAAATGCACTGTTATTTGTGGGAGCTCAGACTCCTGTCTCAAAGTTTTAAAAAGCCATGAAGGGTTGCTGTGGTGTCAATTTATGCTAATGGAACCCACGCCTGCAGCTCACCAATTGTAGTTTGAAAGCAACATTAAACAATTTCCCACGGTAACCCTAATGGCACCCCACTTGAAAAGCACTGATTTATAGAGTGAGCACACAGATTAATCATTTATTTTTTGCTCAACATATAGCAGATCCGTGTGACACGGGGGTCACAGGAGCTCTGCCCTCTGGTGCAGAGGGAAGCAGTGGTCCTCCTCTGAACTCTTTTAAACGTTCAAAGCAGACAAAAAAAAAGACTGTCGGGAGTTCAGCGGATGTAAGATAAGATAAGCCTTTATTAGTCCCACAACGGGGAAATTCCAGGATTGCAACAGCACAGGGATAGCAACACTCAGAGCAACAATCAGAAGGCAAGAAAAAAAAAAAAAAACAAGCAAGCAAGAGCAGCTAATATACATATTGTGACGTTTGCAGGGTTCACACAAAGACAATGGAGCAGATGGCTGTGATCAACCTGATTTATTTTTCACACACCCCAACCCCCAACCTGCCTCTGTGCTACAGAGTGGAGGGGAGGTCATTCTCACAGACCCCTGTTTCAATCATGGTTACACACACAGATACATCTTGCCCTAATCCTGCTAAACACTGCTGGGTCATCATAATGCAGTTATAATGACACAGCAGTATAACTCAGAAATAACACATTTAACACACAACGTTTTCATCTGGCAAAGCATGCTGGGAAATTCACTTAACATGGCCCCAACGTTACACTGCCCCCCCCCCTGGACTGGTTTCTGTCCCCAGAAAAATTAAAGTCCAATTTAAAAGTCCAATACAAACTCATCCAGATGTCGGGGCGGTCTTCGGCGCCGGCGGCCAACACGTACAGGTCCCCTAGTGTCCATCTGGGTCTCGGTCGGGGTATCGGGCCGGGATGGAAGCTCCGGTTCGTCCACCAGCGGTGCAGATGGCCGATACGGGGCGAGACGGTCACGATGAAGGACCACAACCCGGTCCCTTTTTCTAAGCCTCACCCTGTACACCACATCTGACAGTCTCTCCAGGACCACGCATGGCCCCGACCACTGGCTCGCCAGCTTCGGTGATCGTCCTCTCTTCCTCTCAGGGCAGAAAACCCAGACTCGATCTCCCGGTGCAAAGTCCCTCCCCTGACAGCGGGAGTCGTACGCTCGCTTCTGCCGACCCCCTGCCGCTGCCAGGGCCTCTCGAGCCAGCTCGTGCACCGTGTGGAGACGTTCTTTCAAACAAAAAAAATAATCCAATCCGGGTCTTCCCTCCACCTCCGGCTCAGGGGGGCAACCGAATACCAAATCCACCGGTGTGCGCAGCTCGCGTCCAAACATGAGCGCCGCAGGGGTGCACCGGGTAGATTCCTGAGCTGCCGTCCGGTACGCCCACAAAACAAAAGGCAGGTGCAGGTCCCAGTCTCGCTGTCGCTGGTCCACTAGGATAGCGAGCTGGGTGGTGAGGGTCCGGTTGAATCGTTCGACCAGGCCGTCGCTCTGTGGATGCAGTGGGGTGGTCCGGGTCTTCCGGATGCCCAGCCATTTGCAGACCTCTCCGAAGACCTCCGCCTCGAAGTTCCGACCCTGATCGCTGTGCAGCTCCTCCGGTGCGCCAAACCGACAGAACATTTCATCCACCAGCTTTGATGCCGTCGTAGCGGCGCTCTGATCCGGGACCACGTACGCCTCTGGCCACTTAGTGAAATAATCCATCGCGACCAGCACGTAGCGGTTCCCCCGGTCCGTGGTCGGGAAAGGGCCCAGGATGTCCACTCCCACTCGCTCCATCGGTGCTCCCACCCGGTACTGCTGCAGGGGAGCGTGGGATCGCTGAGTTGGTCCCTTCTGAGCTGTGCATGTGTCGCAGCGATGAACGTGGAGCTCCACGTCCTGATGACAACCGGGCCAGTAGAACCGGGCCCGAAGGCGCTGCAGCGTCTTTGTCACTCCGAAGTGGCCCGCTCCTACCGCCCCATGAACCAGCTGGAGTACTTTGGGCCGGAGTCGACGAGGAACTAGCAGTTGCCAGACGTGCCGCTGCCCAGCTGGAGTGTGCCACTGTCGATACACCACGCCCTCGTAGCAGCGGAGGTTGGCCCACTGGGAGTGCAGGGCCTTAGTCTCTGGGTCCAGCGGTGACACAACCTCCCAGGCGGGCCGCTGTCCTGCGTCCAGCCACTGCCGAACCCGCGAAATGACCGGGTCTCTGTCCTGCTCGCTCTGCAGCTGCTGCGTGCCAAGAACTTCTGTGACGTCATCGCTGGGGAGAACTGCCTGATCATCTGAGGAGGGGCTGTGCGTCGCTGCGTTATTCCTGCTCGCAGCGGCTCGGAGAGCGGCAGCCCGTGGAGCGGTTTGGTCCCGATCTTCAGCCCGTTGGCAGTGACGACACTCCTCTGTCGCGCAGGGGCGCCGAGACAGCGCGTCAGCGTTGGCATGGAGGCGGCCTGCCCGATGCACAATCTGGAAATTATAATCCTGCAGTGCCTCCAGCCACCTCGCCAACTGTCCATCCGGTTCTTTGAAATTTAACAACCAGGTCAGGGAAGCGTGGTCCGTCCTGAGCTGGAACCTCCCACCGTACACATACGGGCGGAAGTGTCGCAGTCCTTGAATGACAGCCAGCAGCTCTCTGCGAGTCACACAGTAATTTCTCTCGGCTCTGCTGAGAGTGCGGCTGAAGTAAGCGACTGCCTGCTCTCCATGCTCTCCCTCCTGGGATAGCACCGCCCCGATGCCCTGGTTGCTGGCGTCCGTGTCCACGATGAAAGGGCGGTTCGGGTCGGGATACTGCAGGATGGGGGCTCTGATGAGCGCTGCGCGAAGCTGGGAGAAAGCAGCAGCACAGCTGTCACTCCACTGGAACGTGCGTCCTTTCTGCGTCAGCTGATGCAGCGGGCTGGCGATGGTGGCGAAGTCTTTCACAAACCTCCTATAATAGGAGGCCAATCCAAGAAAACTCCTCAGTTCTCCAACGTTCCGCGGCACTGGCCAGTCTCTCACTGTTGCCACTTTTTCCGGGTCGGTGGCGACCCCCGCTGCGCTGACGATGTGGCCCAAAAAGGTGGTCTCCCGCCGGAACAGGTGGCATTTCTTAGGGTGTAACCGTAGCCCCGCCTGTTGGATGGCTCCCAGCACCTCTCGGAGATTTGACAGGGCGCTGTCAAAATCAGCTGCATGCACCAGCAGGTCATCCAGGTAAACAATGCAGCGACTCCGGGGCACGTGAGCCAGCACTCGCTCCATCAAGTGCTCAAAGGTGGCCGGAGCGTTGCAGAGTCCAAACGGCATCACTTTAAACTGGTACAGTCCCTGCCCGATGGAGAAGGCTGTTTTCTGGTGGGCCTCAGGTGACAGCTCTACCTGCCAATAGCCGCTGCGTAGATCCAGCGAGCTGAACCAGCTGGAGCCGGCGATGTGGTCCAGTGCGTCATCGATGCGGGGCAGGGGGTAGGAATCTTTCCTGGTGGCGTCGTTCAGGCGTCGGTAATCCACACAGAACCGCCACGACCCGTCCTTCTTCTTAACCAGCACCACCGGCGCCGCCCAGGGGCTGCTGGAGGGCTCAATGACATCTGCCTCCAGAATTTCTCGCACTTTTTGTTCCGCCGCTGCCCGCCTTGAAAAGGGCAGCCGGCGTGGGTGGAGTCGAATCGGCCTGGCCTCACCGGTGTCGATCTCGTGCTGCACCAACCCGGTCCGGCCGCATTCCTCATCCTTCGCGGCGAAAACACCCATAAAACAGTCCAATAGCTCCCGCAGCTGGCGTCCCTGTTCCGGGTCCAGCCCGCTGCAGCTCCGCTGAAATAATTCCTCCACCGCCTGCTGCGTCTCTGCTGACACGTTGACCCCTCCCCTTGCTGTCCTTGTGTGCGTTCGTGCTCCCTCTGTCCGCGCTGGTGATGTCATCATGTCCAGTCCTCGCGGTGGCCTGCCTGGTCCGGTTTGTCTTGGCGATCCCTCGATCGCGCAGGCCCCCGTGTTCCTTCCCTGGGTTCTGCTGTGGAGCGTGATGGTCCGGTTTCCCAGCTGGAGGGACGGTCCCGCGGTGTCGATCTTGGCGTTCCAGGCTGTGAGCAGGTCTAGTCCAATAATACAGGGGTCTTGGATGTCAGCCAGCCAGAACGGGTGTCTTATGTTCTGACCGGCCACCCCCACCACCAAAACTCTCCGCCCCCCCAGTCTGGCGCGCTCACCGGTAGCCGTGGTGACGCAGCGCTTGGTGGGTTCCCACCCCCATGGGGCCGTCTTGTTTGTGCCCGGCAGCACACCGGGTCGAACCAGGGAGATTGTAGAGCCGGTGTCAATCAGGGCCCGGATCGACGTCTTCCCCAAGCTGCACTGTAGATAGATCCCTGGAGAGTGTCCAATTCGGCCCACGCGTGGTGCCGGCTCCTCGGGGGAAACATCTGCGGGAGGCGGCCTGTTCCCGTTCACGCCACCTTGCTCTAGTTTAACGCCGGCGAGGGGCGTTCTTCTCCGGGGACGTGCCGCCGTGGTCTGCCGTAATTCCTCCTCTTCCTCCTCGCTCTCCATCGTGGCCTGGAAGGTTCTCTGTCTGTGCGTTGGCGCTTCAACTGTGTGATTCATCAGCGGCTCCACCCGCTCTGCTTCTGCCACTGCAGTCTCCCAGTCGCTCGCGGCGTGGATCCGTACGTGGCTCTGGAGCTGGGCCGGGCGGAGACCTTGGATGAAGCTCCGGAGGGCGAGCTTCTCTACCGCCTCCGGTGCGAAATCCGGGTAGCTGCGCCGGGTTAGCAGCCGTATGTCTGCAGCATAGGTTCCTAGGCTTTCCTGGTTGCTTCTACGGCGGCGGGTCAGCTGTTCCTGGGCGTGCTCAGCGTCCACCATTCTCCCAAATCGTCTCTGGAGCGCCCCTTGTAGCGCTGGCCAGCTGTAGCGCTCCTCAGGCAGGAGATCAGAAAGCGTGCAGAGAGCTCTCCCTTCCAAGGCCAGCGCGACTTGCACGGCGGTTTCCTCTGGTGACCAGCCGTTCAGCGCAGCGGCCAGCTCGACCTGGGTCAGGTAGTCATCCAACGTGGCCTCGCCGTTGAAGCGGGGAATCTTGGCCCGCTGCCTAACAGATGGGATGGCCGCCTCCTGATCGATCGTCACTCTCGATCGCCGTGGGATCGCCAGCCCGTCCTGTCCTGAAAAGGGCGGAATGCGGGGCTGGTTTGCTCTGCTCTGCCCGCTCTGTCTTGAAAAAGACAGAAGGCGGGGTGCGCTGGCCCTATCAGGTTCGCCGCCGCTTTGTTCGTCCCGGCTCCTGGCTCCCGGGGGTGGTGTCTCGGTCCCATCGTCCATCATCAGCTGAGCAATGAACTGCTCCAGCTGCTGGATCTCCATTCTGATCCTGGCATCCATCTGCTCCATCCCACTTCTGACACCAGTGTGACGTTTGCAGGGTTCACACAAAGACAATGGAGCAGATGGCTGTGATCAACCTGATTTATTTTTCACACACCCCAACCCCCAACCTGCCTCTGTGCTACAGAGTGGAGGGGAGGTCATTCTCACAGACCCCTGTTTCAATCATGGTTACACACACAGATACATCTTGCCCTAATCCTGCTAAACACTGCTGGGTCATCATAATGCAGTTATAATGACACAGCAGTATAACTCAGAAATAACACATTTAACACACACATAACGTTTTCATCTGGCAAAGCATGCTGGGAAATTCACTTAACATGGCCCCAACGTTACAATATGTACATATTACTATAAAATATATATACACACACACACACACACACACACACACAGTGCAGAGCATTGTAGCTGGATGGAATAAATATATGAATATATGAACACACAGTGCAGAGCATTGTAGCTAGATGGAATAAATATGTAAATATATAAACACCCACAGTACGGAGCATTGCAGCTAGGTGGAATAAATATGCAAGTATATAAACACACACAGTGCGGAGCAATGTAGCTAGATGGAATAATATGTAGACATATAAAAACACAGTGCGGAGCATTGTAGCTAGATGGAATAAATATATAGATATATAAATATAAACACACCCAGTGCTGAGCATTGTAGCTAGATGGAATAAATATATAGATATATAAATATAAACACACCCAGTGCAGAGCATTGTAGCTAGATGGAATAAATATGTAAATATATAAACACACACAGTGCAGAGCATTGTTGCTAGGTGGGATGAAACAGCATAACCGTCTATTTAGTTATCCTACATGGTATGATTATGTGCCCATACATATTCTCACCCTCCATAGCGACCGGTATGTTCCTAGTTGTATGCCGGAGAGGACCATTGTGTAAGTCTATTGCATCTTTTGCATTCAAAAAAAACTATTAGTTTGTTACGTCTTTTTGCTATCTCTGCGAGCAGCCCTGCTTAGGTTGTACAGTCTGACAGCCGTTGGTAGGAAGGACCTACGAAACCTCTCGGTTGTGCACCTGGGATGATGTAGTCTGCTGCTAAATGAGCTCCTCAGTGCATCCAGTATGTCCTGCATAGGGTGGAACTCGGACTCCAGCAGAGATGACAGTTTAGCCACCGTCCTTCTCTCTCCTATCTCCTCCATCGGATCAAGGCGTTGCCCCAGGACAGAGCTAGCTTTCTTAATCAGTTTGTTCAGTCTCTTCCTATCGGCTGCAGTAATGCCACTGCCCCAGCAGACCACTCCAAAAGTGATGGCTGATGCCACCACCGTGTCATAGAATGACTTCAGCAGTGCCCCTTGTACACCAAAAGACCTGAGTCTCCTCAGCAGGAACAGCCTGCGCTGTCCCTTCTTGTAGAGTGCGTCAGTATTGTGTGACCAGTCTAGTTTATTGTTCAGATGAATACCCAGGTACTTGTAGGATGTCACCATCTCGATGTCTGTTCCCTGTATATTTACTGGTGCTGTGAGGGGCTGCCCATGCCTGCGGCAGTCCACCACCAGCTCCTTAGTTTTCCTCGCGTTGATCTGGAGGCAGTTCCGATGGCACCAGTCTACAAAGTCCTGGATAAGCCCTCTGTACTCAGCTTCATCTCCGTTGGAGATGAGACCAACGATCGCAGAGTCATCAGAGAACTTCTGTAGATGGCAATGTGTTGTGTTGTGTGAGAAGTCCGCAGTATAAAGAGTGAACAGGAAGGGAGCCAGCACCGTTCCCTGGGGGGCCCCCGTGCTACTGATGATCGTGTCGGAAACACAGTCCCGGGTTCTCACAAACTGAGGCCGGTTCGTGAGGTAGTCCAGGATCCATGATGACAGGTGCTGGTCCACCCCTGCGCGCAGCAGCTTGTCCTTCAGGATCATCGGTTGGATGGTGTTGAAAGCACTGGAGAAGTCAAAGAACATGATCCTCACCATATTCCCGGGCTTCTCCAGGTGGGACAGAGAACGGTGAAGGAGGAAGATCACCGCATCCTCCACCCCAATGCCATGCTGGTAGGCGAACTGGAGTGGATCCATCGCTGGTTCCACCAGGGGGCGGAGATGAGCAAGGAGCAGTCTCTCCACGGTCTTCATCAAGTGGGACGTCAAGGCCACCGGTCTGTAGCTGTTCAGGTCTTTGGGGTGGGAAGTTTTTGGTACAGGTACCACACAAGATGTTTTCCACAGCTGTGGTACCCTCCCCAGTTTCAGGCTCATGTTGAAGATATACGTCACAATCCCACACAGCTGGCCTGCACAGGACTTGAGGAGCTTTGCGCTGATGCCGTCCGGTCCCCACGTCTTCCTCGCCTTGATCTTCCTCAGCTCCGTCCTCACCTGGGTCTTGGTCAGGGTCAGGATGGGGGGCTGTGTGTTGGGAGTGGGGGGGGTGTCGGTGGAGTGGGGAGTGGGCAGCAGGACTTGATTTCTTAGAGGCAGCAGTGGTTGTTGTGCAGACAGGGGGGAGGGCGGTTGGTCAAATCTATTGAAAAACAGATTCAGGTTGTTCGCCCACTCCCTGCCCCCCGTGGCCTGGGGGGAGGTATTCTGGAGCCCCGAGATGGTTTTGAGGTTTCTCCAGACCCCGCTGATGTCGCTCCGTTGCAGCTTGTCCTCCATCTTCTTCCTGAAGCTGTCCTTGCCTTCTCTGATCTTTCTCCTCAGCTCCCTCTGTACGGACTTCAGCATCTCCCTGTTCCCCGACCTGAAGATCCTCTTCTTCTCTCTCAGAAGTGTTTTTATCTCAGGGTTGATCCAGGGTTTGTTGTTTGAGTGACGCCGTATGGTCTTGGTGGGAACGGATTTGTCCACACAGAAGCTGAGGTAGCCCGTGAAGGTGTGAATGAGGCCATCGATGTCCTCACCATGTGGATCGCAGAGCTGCTTCCAGGCAGTGGCTTCAAAACAGTCCTTTAGAGTGTCCATTGTCTCCTCAGACCATAACTCCACAGTGTGCATGGCCGGAGGTTGTCTGTGCACTAGGGGTTTGTACACCGGTCGGAGATGAACCAAGTTGTGATCCGATCTCCCAAGTGGGGGGAGTTGTGATGAGGTGTACGCCTCCTTAGTGTTTGCGTAGAACAAATCCAGTGTTTTATTGTCTCTAGTGTGGCATGTGACATACTGGGTGAAAGTGGGCAGAATGGGAGACAGTGAAACGTGGTTGAAATTGCCTGAGATGAGGAGAAGAGCATCTGGGTGTTCTGTCTGCAGCCTGCTGGTTACTGAATGGATGACGTCACGCGCTGTCCCAGCGTTCGCCGTCGGATTTGCATAAACAACAATGCAGATCACGTGTGAGTGTTCTCTCGGGAGATATGTAGGCCTCATGCTAACAGCTAGCAACTCAATGTCTTTGCTGCAGTGTCGTTGTTTAACAGTGATATGTCCCGGTCTGCACCAGTTGTTGTTAACATACATTATCACTCCACCGCCCCTAGCTTTGCCACTCTCTGGTGTTCGGTCAGCTCGTATCATGTGAAAACCCTCCAGCTCAATGTTAGCATCTGCTGCTAGTTCAGTTAGCCACGTCTCAGTAAACAAAAGGAGAGAGCACTCCTGGTAAGTGCTATCATAACGGGAGATAGCCGCTAGCTCATCTAACTTTCCCAGTATCGACCGTACATTTCCCATGACAACAGATGGAAGGGAGGGTCTGTACCTTATATTTTTTGTCCTCCGCCTTACTCCAGCCCGGCAGTCGCGACGCTTTCGCCTCAATTCTCTCGGTATGTCGAGTTTTTCCAGTGGGACCGGGTGGCGGTTAAATGCTAGCAGCTCTTCCCTGTTGTATCGTATCCTGCTATAAACAGTGGCTCCGTCCACCGGCTCAGGAGACATTTGGGACGATCTGTGTGATATAAGTGGGGTGAAAAAAAAAGTGATCAAAAGAGAGAGGAAGGGAAAAAAAACTCGGAATCGAGCCGCTGTTGCAAAAGGCAGCCTACTGGTGTGGCGCCGAGAGGACCATGTGATGAGACATGTGACATGTGATGAAATTATTCCTGTTTCTGTTACAGTTTGGTTTTAAATCATCCTGTTAAAACAATTACAGTGAACAAGGAGTGAAATGGTCATAAAATGAGACACCAATGAATGCATATTTTGGCGTTGCATGCTCTGATGTCCTGGTGGAGTGTGCACAGAGCACAGCAGGCAGCACAACTTCACTGTGGCCTGACAACGAGGAACACCATGGGATGATGGCTGTTCCCTGGTCCTGTGAGGAATCAGCCAGCGGTGAAGCCTCAAGGGAGGAGATGGCTCATCACACTGACTGAATAAGGAAGCTCAGAGGCGTGAAGGTGTATCTGTAATGACAGTTTGTTATTAACTCTTGCACCACTGGAGTGGTGGCCTAGTTGATAAAGCGTCTGTCTCACAGCCAGGAGGTTGGGGGTTCAAGTCCCAGCCAGGTCATACCAAGCACCATATAAAAATGGTACTTCCTGCCTTTTAGCTTGGTGCTCAGCGTAATAGAACGAGAGAAGTTGTTTGTGGTGGTGCCTTGCATGGCAGCGACCCCTCTGATTCTACTTGTGATTAACACTGTAGATAGGAGAAAGGTAATTTCATTCTACTGTACATGATTGGCTGTATGGACTGAATGACAATAGAAATGGCTCCTTCAGTGGTGGTGTTCCAACCGCCGGCAGGTCAGCAAGCTGCTGTGAAGAGACTGTGTGCAGATGGAGAACACTGTCATGATGCTATGCAAATAAGTAAAAGAGAAGACAATAAGCCTGACAATTGCTTTTTAATAACATCTGTCTAATTCAGGGGCTTCAGGGGCAAGCAACCTTTGTCAAGCAAAGAGCCAATTTGCCCCTCGCAGACAAAAATAAAATTAGCTGAGACCCGCAACAGCTATTTGACTATTAAAATAATGATTATGCTGCTTATAAAGTTTTATATCCATCACTGAATATATAAGAAATGTAGTTTACATGGTATTTATGAATTCATACTACAACACTGAAGAAAACTGATAGAACTTTGGTATTATGTGTTGCAACAAATGAAAAAGAAAGACTCCTGAAAACATGTTATATGGTACAGTATGTAATAATTAGTATAGTCTAGCTGTCAGATATCAAAATGCAAATATTTTCCTTTATTTTTCTTTTTTCCCCCTTGTCTTGTCAGGCAGCTGGGTGAGCAGAACAGAAATCTGCTTCCCTTATTGTGCCAAACAGATTTACTTTACCAAAAGGAGCTTTACACAGTACATATACATGTACTATATATTGTTTATAAAACCCTCTTGTAATAACGTTTTATACTTTATTTAAATTGTTTTACCCATGAAGGACCTGATGGGGGGGGGGAATGGGGAAAGGAGGGTTGGGGAGGGGGAAAGAAAAGGGAGAGGAACAGACAAAGAAGACAAACTAACAACTGAAACAAACAGAAGACAGACTGTTTCTTCCACTGAAGAGGTCTCAACACGAGTCTGGTATCTGCACCTGATAAAGGAGAGACATATGTGTGTGTGCAAACGTGTGCGTGTGTATGAGAGTGCACGCAAAATATGCGTGTGCATGTGAGTAGTTTGTCAGGGGACATACGAAGAGGGTGGCTGGTCACAGCAACCCCACCCCACCTCCCCCCACCACCACCACCTTCCCGGAAACAAGCAAGCAGGAAAACGCCACCAACCCCAACCGGGCACCAACGTCCCAAGGCCAACAAGCCCTGGGACAGCCAGGCATCCACCCCAGGAGGGACGACCAAGGGGGGCCGGGCAGCGAAGTGACCAATGAGGCAGGCCCATGCCCCCGGACAAGCCAACACCCCCCCCCCCCCCCAATGGGGCCAAAGCCAGCCCCCAGGCCCCAGGTGTTGGGAGGCCAGTGTCCCCATCCCCCAGCCGGAGACCGGACCGTGCTTCCGGCACAAACCCCCCCAGACACCCCCACAGCAGGCCCGCCCCCACCCCAATGCCACCGCCGCACACCCCAGGGACCCCCACACCCAAAGAAGGCGGCAGCAAGGCACAAGGGCCCCATGGGGGAGCCCACACAGCCAAGAGGCACTACCCCCTCAATCGAGCACCTCCCGACCAGCACACACACCCATTCCCATGCATTCACTCTCATGCTCTCATATGCACCCACATGCACTCACTAACTCTCGCTCGCCCTCTCCCCCACACAATCCCACACTCACACTCCCGGACCCACCCCCTCTCTCCCACTCCTGTACCCACTCAATCTCACTCCCACTCAGCCTCAGAGTGACCTGCACTCACTCACATTCACCCATACACACTCAGTCACGCTCCGACCTACTCACCTCCACTCGTGCTCTCCCCCACATACTCACCCACACTCATTCACCCTTATTACCTAGGGTGGCCGTGGTGCAGATGCAGCGAGCATGAACGCGCACCAGTGCCCGGCAGCAGCCAGGGAGACCTTTATTCTGGTCAGTACTCACTGATTAAGCATTTACAATAACCCACAGAGCCACGGGCTGCCAACCCCTGATCTATTCTGTCAAACTGACAGCTTTCAGTTTTTTCTTTCACTCCTTAAAAAAAATAAATATTTAGGCTAAAATTCCATCGCTGACAGACAATATTTGGTTAACACGACCTCTGCTCGCGCCTCACCTGTCATGCCCCACACTTTGAGAACCTCTTTTTTAATGATTGCGTTATTATTACACATTAAAATCAATTATACTTTTGTTTTTAGAAGACACATTGCACCAGAAGCACAACTCAGTTCTTTGTAAAAAGGGGTAAGTGTCATGAACTCTCCGTGCCCTTCTCCAACAGCGCACGGAGGAGGAGAAAAAGGACGAGGATTTAAATGCAGGGATTCACCACACACACATTTATTTACAACCAGTGACAGTTACAGTGAGTAACAATAGGGTTAGGCTGCGCTCAGGAGAGCAGGGAAGACTACGGGATGTAAAATGACTCGGGAGGAAAGTAAACTGGGCTACAGCCTAAGCGTAGTAGAAATGCTGCCGGGAGAAAACACTGCCAGAAGCGAAACGGGACTGAACCGGAAAAGGAACACCTCTGGCACAGCATACAGGCAACACAGGGAAATGCTAACAGTTTACTCACGAGTAACAACAGTACTGAAAGTCCAAAGTCTCCAGCGAGCGTCATACGAAAGTCCTTCAGACGTGGTGATCACTCCGTGGAGAGCCGGAGTGACTCATTCAATGAACCAGCGGTGTTTGTCCAGCTGAAGGCTGCCTTTATACAAACACCTTTGGCCTCACAAATAGGCAGCACCTGGGTGAGGATAATTACCGGGATCGGGAGCAGCTGGTGGAATTACTGAGAGCGAGGGGGCGTGGTAGGACCAGCAGACTGTCAACAGCATGGGAAAAAAAACCAGAGGCTGATAAACAGCTGCCGGTCAGGCAGTGGCTAAGGATAGGGAAAATATCCAAAATGCACACCAAAAGCGAAACCAAAACCCACAAAGAGATCAGGACCGAGCCGGGGAAAGCCAAGCCGGCTCAAACCATGACAGAGCCCCCCCTTTAAGGGGTGGATTCCCGGACACCCATAGTAACATCAATCCCCCACCCCCAACAGGCGCAACAACAACACACAATACAAACTCTGGAGGGAGGTAGGGGGAAACAGGAAGGAGGGAATGCAATACCCTGCCC
This sequence comes from Pholidichthys leucotaenia, assembly GCA_020510985.1. NCBI lineage: Eukaryota > Metazoa > Chordata > Actinopteri > Cichliformes > Pholidichthyidae > Pholidichthys > Pholidichthys leucotaenia. The sequence continues at coordinate 29,998,361 of CM035845.1, read as the reverse complement.
AGGATCCATGATACCCCCCCCCCCCCAAGTCCACGGGCGTGGGGGCTCAGGAGGCCGCCCAGAGTCCCAGGCCCAGTAGAAGGTCCGGTGGATGGTGTCCGGCGGCCTGCCGGGAAACGTGGGCCACCTAACCTGGGAAGTCAATTCCTCTGGCGACCGGCCAATGTTGCTCAGCCACCAGGACTGAAGGGGTGAAGCAGGAGGTGGCCTGCCCATTGGAAGGCTCACTGGTGGACAACGGGACTGGAGACAGGGGGCCTTCACATCTTCACAAGCATAGAGCAGGGATAAGGGGACCACGGCGTCCTCAGGGTGGTCCATAGTGCCCTTGGTGGCCCCCGACTGGGCCAGTTCCGCTGCACCCATGATGGACTCCAGCGGGAGCCTAGCTGTACCCACGGTGGCACCCAACCGGGCCGGCTCCGCTGCACCCACGATGGACTCCAGCGGGAGCCTAACTGCGTCCATGATGACCTCCGGCTGAAGCTCTGCAGCACCCATGGTGGACTCCAGTGGAAGCCTAGCTACACCCATGGTGGCCCCTGGCCGGGCCGGCTCCGCTGCACCCACCGTGACCTCCAATTAAGGCTCAGCTGCACCTGCGGTGACCCCCGACTGGGCTGGCTACACTGCACCCACGGTGGCCCCCCCAGCAAGGGAGGTAGTGCTCCAAACGTCACCTGGTGCTGGACCTTGATCCTCAGCGATCTCCAGCAAGATCAGCTGCTCTCCGGCGACCCTGGCAGGCGGCTCCAGCCCCGGAGGGAGAGAGAAAGTGACTGGGTCAGGGTTGCCGGTAGTGGCAGAGCCCGGTGAGACAGACCCGAGGGCTGCTACGAGCCACCCTGGGCCCTCCTCACCATGACTCGGGCAGTGTGACATATATATCTGGAGAATTGATAGAATGGGACACACTTGCCTGAACTCGAGCTCCACCGCCATCCAGGACTCCGGCAATTTGGGGTGCGTAGCCTCTGTCGTCGTGCTTGGTGCTGTGCCCCCATCGACCTCCTCTGGGGCCACCAACATCCCGTTGTCGTCAGTTGGCAACCCTGATGATGGCAGCTCCTGCCTGGCGACCCTAGCGAGGGGCTCGGCAGGCATGGGAGAGAAGGAAAGGTTAGGGCCGCCGGCAGTGGCAGAGCCCGGTGAGGGGAGCTCAGGCACGGCCAAGAGCCGCACCCAACTCTCCTCCCCAAGATCCAGACAAGATCTCTCGATCAAAGGCAACTGAATTACAGGAGAAACAACTTGCCTGTGCTCGAGCTCTACCGCCGTCCAGGACTTCAACGCTGTCGACAATGATGGTCCGGGTCCCGTGGGCTGGGGGTCTGGTCCGGGGGATACAACCAGTGACAGTTGCAGTGAGTAACGATAGAGTTAGGCTGCGCTCGAGAGAGCAGGGAAGACTACGGGACATAAAATGACTTGGGAGGAAAGTAAACTGGGCTACAGCCTAAGCGTAGTAGAGATGCTGCTGGGAGAAAACACTGCCAAAAGCGCAACGGGATTGAACCGGAAAAGGAACACTTCTGGCACAGCGTACAGGCAACACAGGGACACGCTAGCAGTTTACTCACGAGTAACAACAGTCCCGAAAGTCCAAAGTCTCCAGCGAGCATCATACGAAAGTCCTTCAGACTTTCACATTAAAAAGTGTTCCTTTAATCTGAGTAAGCTGGACTAGCCTGCCACAATTTTGATATCCAGCTTATTTTTTCCCATTAAAATCTGATGTGTTTTCAAAGTGTTCCCTTTATTTGTTTGAGCAGTATATAAATGACTATACTATACCAGGGGTATATCTATAATATACCAGGGGTATCCAATCATATACAATGGCCAAGACCCTGCAGGCTTTACCTCCAACCAGCGTCATCAGCAGCAGATTCCATTGGATTTCTTTCCACTGATTGCTGATAAGTGAAAACATCTGCTGAAGAGAATGAGTAGAACAGAAAACCTTCCAGGTCTTGGCCTACCATGGCACATGATTGGACACCCCTGTCCTATACTGTTTTTGAACGTTGGACAAGTATTTTTGTTAACTGTTTATGTTTTGCATTTTATTATGACATTTGAAATAAATAAATAAAAAATAAAGAATGGTAAAATGATGATTCAGGTTCCTTTAGACAGCTTTATTTAAAAACTGGTCTAGAAGTCTATACAAGCAACATGAAGTTCTGAGCAAATGCTTGAAAACATTTTGAACCAATGAAGTGTGAAGTGAAGCAGCGATGATGTTTGAAGCTTCAGACATCATCAGTCATGCGACAGTGGTATTTTGATACAAGCTCTGACACAGTATTTCAAATCCCTCTGCTTCAGGAAGAGTGACACAAACCCTGAAGCCTGACTGTCATTTGCCCATTATTAATTTAGCCCACTGTGGCATTCCAAGTTTATTCCTTTATTTGTGAAGTTTCATTAATATATTTTTTTAGCCACCGTGCTGCTCTTTATTTTCCAGTATTAATGAATCACCTTATACTGAATAATTGCCTGAATTTGGGTCCGCTCTGCCTGCTTCCTGCTCAGCAAGTCTAACAGCAACTTAGTCAACAGTCTGTTGTCTAAGGCACAAACCTCATTTATGAACGTATTCAGGTCCATTTTCCTATTACGGCGGAAGAAAAACAGGTCTCTGCACCAGCAAAAACCACAAAGGGGTGCATTAGTTAAGGTGAACTGGAATCATGAAGGGGATTTATACAGAAAGATAGAAAAATGGTCATAGTATCATTTCAATGCAAAGGTCAGCATTTATCAATCTGAACATGATCATATGGTGTGTTCAAATCCCACATTGGGGCTAAGCATAGGTACGCAAATTTTCAAGTCACCGAAGACTCGCAGTGCAGTAAAGAAACCTGGGACAATTGTGTAGGACAATTATTTTATCATACCAAATTATAATGAGCAGTTCAACCTTTCAATGGATATCTTTGCCTTGTGTTATATTTAGATGAGTGTTTTGACAATTTAGTTTAATGACTTAAGAGGCTGCTTTTAGTAATTACCTCCACCAAGAGAGGAGGTAATGTTTTTGGAAGCATTTGTTGATTTGTTTGTTTGTTAGTTTGTCTGTCTGTCTGTTAGCAACATTACTCAAAAAAGTTATGAATGGATTTTGATGAAATTTTCAGAAAAGGGGTGTAATAGCACAGGGAACAGATGATTAGGTTTTGGTGGTGATCCAGGAATTCTTTGAAAATTGTTTTTGTATTAATATGGCGCTTTTCATGTACTGCCCCTTTAAGACGTGACCACTGAGTTACATGCGTCGCCATGTCATCAGCCCATGCACGTCTGCAACCTGGATGTTGTGGACATGCATAGTTTATGATGATTGACATTGTTTTTTCATCTGAAGATACCAAGAAAAAGCAAGAAAAGTGAGAAAAAGCAAAGCGGGGCACCCTAGCAACACAGCAAGGTATCACCAAATGGTGAATTCAATGCATTTCTATGGTGTTATGGTACAATGTTAGCTAAATTTAAACAAAATGCTGAAATGGTGCGTGACTTGCTCATGTAGCTATCACCATCTTATGAAAGATGGTGATAGCAATCAGAAATACAAGTTTTTTTAGATTCACATTGGCCAGCAGAGATTACCGAAGGAGGTGTGGGCAGCCTTTTCATAATGGGATGAGAAACATGTCAGCTTGGTAGGAATATTCATTCCAATTTGAGCCGCTAATTAGCCTCAGAGTACAGTAAACATATCAACACTGCAATTAAACTAGTTTAAAAATAAGACTCACCTGCTGACAAATGGTCCGAAGCTCTGTAGAGCTGAAATGAAGTGTTGGGATTAACGAGAGCTAACAAGTGTAAACAAACAGTGTTGCATTATGTAATATTATGCATTATGTAATATAGTATTATTATTATGTAACATAGTAATAAATAATGTAGTATTTCTGTAATTGCATCTGTTGTCTTTGTATTAATCTTATCCTCACCTTGGTGGTTATTTTTCCCTTTTTGTATTCTCTGGTCTGCTTCTCATTTTGTATTTGTAGTCAGTTACCTTTTGCCATATTCGCCTCTGCTTTTAGTTTAACAGTGCCCCGTATTTACTTCCTCTTCTAGCTCAAGATTGCGGGCTGTCACAGCTGTCATTTATTTTGGTCTGATTATCCTCACTCCTGTTGCCCACACCTGATTATCATTTATTTATCATTCCTTGTCTTATTTAAGGGCCGCTACACCGCTGTTTGGCGCAGCACCCTTCAGCTATCTCCAGACGTGAGTCCCACGTCTTCCCGTGTGTGTCCCACGCTTCTCCTAATTGACTCCTGACGTTTTTGTACACCTTAGCCGTCGGGCTATTTATGATGCTATTCCTGCCTTTGCCTCAAACCTGTAAGTTTTCGTTCTGTTAAATTTTTGTGTTTTTGTTAAACCACCTGCAAACTCACAGCTCCAGCATTTGGGTCTTCATTCCTGCCCTGAGGGGCGTTTATGACAATGGGGGACGGGAGGTTGTTTTTCCTGTGAGCTCCGGTGGATAAATTTTAACTCCTAGACGGATTTGGGTGAAAATTTCACCAGTGGTAGCCCTTGGGCCAAGGAAGAACCCATTAAATTTTGATGATGATCTGAGAATGCATACCTCCAGCAAGGACCTTGTTTGTATTTGTGCAGTAGGATTACACAAAAGCTAGTGGATGGATTTGGATAAAATTTTCACCAGAGGTGGTCCTTGGGCTACAGAGGAACCCATAACATTTTGGTGATGATCTGCGAATGCATACCTCTACCAAGGCTCTTTTCTTTGCAAAGTGTGCTAGCAAGAATCCTCCAAAACAATACTGGATAGAGTTTGATGCAATTTTCACCAGAACTGGCTCATGGCCTACACACAAACCCATTACATTTTGGAGGTGATACATGAGGGACAGAGGGAGCTTTGGCAGAGGTATGCACTCTCTGAGTGCTTTTCTAGTTCTAAATGTTTTAGCTATATTTATGTCACTGCAGCAAATACTAAAACAAATTTAGGCAGATTTTTTTTAAACTATAGTTATTTGATGGAATGGAGAAAACTAAAATAAACCTTTAGTTCAGAAATATTGTTTTTAACCATTGCAATTGATTTGGAAAAAAACGCTCCAGATTAGCAAGAGAAATTCTGATGTAAATCCTGGACAAGTTGTGGGAAATTATTTTATTTTATTTTGCCATGTGCACAATGTTGCCAGATGCCAGAGAGCTGTAACAGTCTGAGTCAATGTGCAGAGTGCAGCTCAGACAATTGTGCTAGAGAGGGGACATCTTTCTGCACTTCTAAAATAGTAAGTAATAAATTCTTATGCTTGACAATCCATCTATCCATCCATCTTCTACCACTTCTCCAGTAGAAGATATATTATTTTGTCATTTGTCATTTTAAAGTATGCTTTACAATAACAAAATGGACAACATTTAATCAAACATCTAAATCAAACAATACAGATTTAGATTATAATCCTCAAGTGGAGATGAAATGGTCTAACCAATGGTATTGCACAGCACCGGTGTCCTCCATAACATGGTTGTTTTGCATTTGAAGTGACTTTTGAAGCTAACAGATTATATTACTTAATTATTTTTCATTTTTCTTATAATGATGTAAATTTCTACTTTGGAAAAAATTATCTTTTTGCCATCTTATGCTCTGTTGTGTCATAAATCCTGAGGGCGAGGCATGGCCATTGTGAGATCATTTCCATCCACCAGATTTATCAGTGAGAGAACAGTGTAGAATAAGATTGAGCAGATACACACGGTTTCATAAATAGTGTCATAAATACCACATGGACCTTTTGGTACGATCATATCTACACTCAAATGTGCACTGATTTCAACGCACTTTTGATAAACGAGGGCTGGTGTGTTTACCTGAGAGGGAAATTGGGTTTTGTGCTGGTCAAAGGATGTGGCCATAAGCGAAGAGAAAATGCATGCAATATTTCACTGATTCGCATGAAGCCAGGTATTAATTGCAGTCAATGACCAGGCAGTTATATTATGGAGGAGGATGAGGAGGTTATGACTGAAAAATTGGGATGAATATTCCATCTGATTTTAAATTAATTTACGTTTAACGTAGCAGCTATAGATGCACGCCTGACTCATTCTGTCCCATTCCATTGTCCAACACGCAGACATGAGCTTTGATACAAAAAGGATGATGCACTGAAATTTTTTTGTGAACCCACACACCATTTTCTACTCATTTTCTGACTGTCTATTGTTTCTTCAAATGATTTGGAGTATGCTAAAGGGTACTGTATATGTGGATAGTTTTCTAAACTGTCCTCAGATGAATACATTTAAGAGAAAACAACAGCTGATTGTTTTTTTTCCCATTAACCAGGGGAACAGGACATGAAATATGTCAGTATGTGGACAGAACACTTTGTCCCAGCAGAAATTGACAGTGTACCTTGTTTTATACTGATCAAAAGAGCATTGAGCAAAAATGCACAGAAATACCAATCCACTGAGATTGGGCTAATGCCACACCTCTTTTATGTAAGTCCCCTTCTTGCAGTGTAAAGAAGGCACACATCTCCAGGTATTTAGATGGCATGAGGAAAAGCGTGAATAAAACAGAATGTGCTGACACAGCGGAAAATTGGAAGCATGGCACAAATGTGTACGTTAGATCATCATAATAGGAGCCCTACATTTTCATTACATAAAGATGTTTTTTTGCCAGTAATATTAAAGTCTTGCTCTATAAAATTACCTTTACAGTAGCATTCAGCATGTGTTATATTTTCTTGATGGTGGCTTTCAAATATCATCAGTTCTCTTCAAATGCTGTTGAATCAGTGGGAACAGCCACGTACAAGTCCATGCAGGCTTGTGGTTTTTGTGTGAAAATCTCATAACATCACAAGTGCCAGGCATCACACTGAGAGTGGACAAGAGGTGACGGACCGCTGCGAACGACTGTCAGACTCTGCAGGGGGTGTCGTTTACCCATCATGCAGTGTTTTGGAAAAGCGAGACATCACCAGTAGTGCCATTAACCCTTTACGTGTGGATGCACCTCAAAGAGCAGACAGCACGCTGCATCTCATCTTGCCACCACTAGAATGTTATCTTGTAGCTTAGTGCCATTGCTATTCAGACACTTTGACAACTAGAGATGATTCTGGAGATGGCCTTGTTTTTGTTTTTTTCAGCTTGTGCTTTATCTGTTAGCCAGCAAGTTGTTTTTTACTACTTAATTAATTTAAACTTGACATTAACTCTGACAAATACTAAAATGCATGTAACGGAATAGTTTTGTAGGTGCTGTGTGCAAGTAGAGGTGGATTTGTTTCAAGCAAAACCAACAACTGTGTACTTAAACATACATCCATGGAAGAACAGCACACTTTGCCCACTGTTTGATGACTACCATTGTGAAGTCTCTATGTGAGGCTACTACTTGCTTCAATAAAAGCAATGTCTCACTACAGTAAAACACTGCGTATTTCATTTTTTTAAGTTAAGTTTGCCACTTCTGTTGGGGTGTCTGAGAATTGCTCACGTTCTTCCAGCTTTCCTTGGTATTTTTGTCAAATGTGACATGAGATGAAAGCACATCACATCATTGTGGCTACTTTTTGTTGCTTTTTGTTGAGTTACTGCAAACCATATAGGTAACAGCAAGTAAGAATGTCAAAATATTAATTTACAGTGTAGGTTATACATACAGTAAGTTACATTTAATCCCATATTATTACATGAGGTACTTCGTGTTATGTCTGTACGTGGAGCCAAGGATGAGGCCAGGTGTCGAACAGAACATATGTTTATTAAAGGGGCATAGGTGCAACACACAGCCGCCGGGCAGAGGATGGCAACGAGGCCGCCCCTCCTGCCTGCAGCCCTTTAAGAGCCACGGGTGGTGGCGTGACCAGAAGGCGGAGCCACCACCCTATGCCACACAGATAAAAGTATAGAACATATAACCATATAAATAACTACATAACATTTCACTCCCACTTACAGAAGTCCAAAACGGACACACACAGTTCAGACCCACCCCAATTTAGGACCCAAATCGTGCACTAACATGACACAACATAATGTACTCAAACTGGCCTAACACAATCACACCTAAAACAACTAAAACTAGGGGAGACAGGTGGACTGCTGTCCTACCCCACACGGTGAAGCGGATTATTCTGCCGCTTATCCTAAATAAAAAAAAAGAGTCCATCTACAAACAGAAATACCGCCGTGTCTCCTAAACTAAACTAAAATACAGAAGTTAATCCCCAAACTGCGTACACAGATATAACAAATTACTTAGAACACATGCATAACGGCTAACTTGTAATACACACATAACTAATCAATTCAAACACATGCACAATAATTCACCTATATACACACGGCTGTAGAAAACAAGTCCGTGGGCCCCCTGGACCACCCTGTCATCAGTCCGCCCCTGGAGGCAGCCAGCCTCCCGGGCTGCAGCAGGTCGCCTCAGCACCGGTGCGCCTCCTCTTTATCACCACTGGCTGCTCCACTCGTCTGGGCCCACGTCCCTCAGCCCCCTCCTGGGCACGGGGCGGCTCGTTCGAGTGCCTCCACGAATCGTCTGGCAGCTGGAGATGAGCATCCTCCCATCTGGCCACGACGCCTAACTGTCCCTGGTGCTCCTCCAACTGCCGACTGGCCTGTACGTGCCATGGTCTCCCCTCCACCCGCATCCAGTCCGTGACTCCCAGAGGGGTCATGCTCAGCTTGCAGGGTCTCTGCTTGGCACGTCGCTCCACCGTGCCTCACGGTCCAGCCCCGACCTCTTCTAAATTCGCCGCCACCATCGCCGTTGTGGTCCCCTGCTTACCAGCCCACTTCAGCTGAGCTCCGGGAACAGGTGAAACCAGCCTCTAGACGTTGCCCGTTGTCACAGGCGTCCCACTGTACCGTCCAGTACCCTCGTCCAGGGCGACTTGGGCTCTGGCACAGGGACCCTCCTGTGATGACCCTGGGCGGTATTGGTCTTGCTCACTCTCCAGGGTGCCAGGCACTTCCTCATCCCACACTGTGCCGTCTACCACTCTCGGGATCGGTCAGTCCCACAATCCACAGCCCCACCACTCCTCCCCAGCGCCGCTTTTAATGGCAAATCTTGATCACTTATCCTTGTTCCTTACCCCCAAGTATGTACCGCTCATCAACCGGGTCAGAATCAGAATCAGAATCAGAATCAGAATCAGATTTATTGCCATTGTTCATGTAGTACACAAACTAGGAATTTGTCTCGGTGCCATGCTGCAACATTAAAACATGATAAGATAAAGAGATAAACTAAAAAAAAACAAAAAAACTTAAAGACTAAAACCATGCAATAAGTGTAGAATAATAAATAATAATAATAATAATAATAATAATAATAATAATAATGAGTAATACTAGTCACAGCAGTTTTAAATAAATTAGCAAGTAGCAGATGATGTGCAGTCGATAATGCAACAGAAAAACAGTGATGAATGACATGAGTCTGGTTGAGCTGCTGTATATAGTGCACGGGTGAAGCCATCAGTGAGGACCATCAAAGTGTGGCCAGAGGGGGTTGACTCTGTACTCCAGGAGAAGTTTAGGAACACAGACTGGAGTATGTTCACCTCTCAGGCTACCTGTGGCTCCCACATAAACATCAACTCTTACACCCACTCAGTCCTGGACCATATCAACACCACTATTGACAGTGTCACCACGGAAAGACAGATCACCACGTATCGAAATCAGAAGCCGTGGATGAACAGAGAAGTGCGGCTTCTGCTGAAAGCACGTAACAATGCCTTTAGATCTGGTGATGCACAGGCCTACAGTTCATCCAGGGCAGATCTGAAGAGGGGCATCAAGAAGGCCAAGCACAGCCACAAGCTGAAGGTGGAGGAACATTTTTTTTCTGACCCCCGACGTATGTGGCAGGGCATTCAAGCTATCTCTGATTATAAGCCCAGCAGCTCCATACCTGTAGCCATGACTGTGCCCTTTCTCAATGAGCTAAATGACTTCTATGCTCGTTTTGACAAGGACAACAACGAAAAGAACATCAATTTCCCACCCTCTGATGACCTCCACCACCTCACACTCATCCACACCGACGTCCATAACGCACTGAGTCATGTCAACGTACGTAAGGCTGCTGGCCCTGATGGCATTCCTGGGTGTGTGCTGAGGGCATGCGCTGAGCAGCTGGCAGGGGTCTTCACAGACATCTTCAATCTGTCCCTGGCTCAGGCCGTGGTACCAGCGTGCTGCAAGACCACTTCAATAGTACCAGTGCCGAAACATTCAACACCATCGTGCCTAAATGACTATCGCCCTGTGGCACTGACGCCCATAGTCATGAAGTGCTTTGAGCGACTGGTCTTGGCACAGCTCAAAAAAGGCCTGCCCCCTACACTGGACCCTCATCAATTCGCCTACCGGAGCAACAGGAGTACAGAGGATACGGTTTCTACAGCGCTGCACTATGTACTCTCACACCTGGATGACAAGAACACCTATGAAGAATGCTGTTTGTTGACTTCAGCTCAGCATTCAACACAGTTATCCCCTCCAAGTTGCTCACTAAACTTGGGGACCTGGGAATCAGTACCTCCACCTGCAACTGGATCATGGATTTTCTGACCAACAGACCCCAGCATGTTAGGTCAGGCCCCAACCGTTCTTCCGTCATCACACTCAACACTGGTGTACCACAGGGCTGTGTGCTCAGCCCATTCCTCTACTCCCTCTACACCCATGACTGCAGGCCTATGTATGGATCCAATTCCATCATAAAGTTCGCAGATGACACCACGGTGATTGGACTCATCAGGGACAACGACGAGTCAGATTACAGGGCAGAGGTTGAGCACTTGGCTACTTGGTGCGCTGACAATAACCTGCTCCTTAACACCAGCAAACCAAGGAGCTCATAGTGGACTACAGGAAGGAGAGGGAAGAGACACATGACCCCATCCATATCAATGGCATAGCTGTTGAACGTGTCCCCAGCTTCAAATTCCTGGGGACCCACATCTCGGAGGACCTGTCCTAGTCAGTTAACACCACCAGCCTGATCAAGAAGGCCCATCAGCGCCTCTTCTTCTTGAGGACACTAAAGAAGAACCATCTGTCAACTGACATCCTGGGCAACTTCTACCGCTGCGTGATAGAGAGCACCCTGACCAACTGTATCACAGTCTGGTATGGGAGCTGCTCTGTCGCTGACCACAAGGCGCTGCAGCAGGTGGTGAAAACCGCCCAACGCATCACAGGGACTCCACTTCCAGTTATAGAGGACGTCTACAGGAAAAGATGTCTGCGCCGGGCACGCAGCATTCTTAGGGACTCCAACCATCCTGCTCATGGACTGTTCCAGCTTCTCCCCTCCAGAAGACATTTCAGAAGCCTTCGGACTAGAACCAGCAGGTTTAGGAACAGTTTCTTTCCAACAGCTGTCACGTTATTGAACTTAGTTCCCCGCTGACTCTCTTACCATCATCTCTTACCATCCTCACCTGTACATAACTGCATAACTACATAACTACATCTAACTTATTGCACATTATTTGCACATAACAGTACTCTCAACTTTCTGCACTGCTGCATATAATTGCTTAAATTGCACATACTGTTAATTACCGTATATACTGCACTGCTGTCCTTTGCACTTCTGATTGGATGCTAAACTGTGTTTCGTTACCTTGTATTCATACATGTGTAATGACAATAAAGTTGAATCTAATCTAATCTAATCTAAAAAATCCCAGACCATAGAACAGGTTGCAGCCCATTATATTTTCTCCACGGGCTGTCATGGTGAATTCCGGGTCACACATCTCGGCCGATTTGTACTGAACTGTCAGTCTCAGCGTTCTCACCGTGGCCAGTCATCCTCCTCCATAACCACAAAGCGGTGCCAGGTCACCCTGATCCTGTAGTGCGGGAAAAAAACATCTCACGGTCGCCCAATTCAACACGGAGCCCACTGCTCCCGTGTCGTTCAATAAAGGCACCTCCAGCCCGTCCAACTCCACCATACAGTACGCGTGTGCGTTGGTGCTCGGGGACACAGCGTGGACAACCGTGGGGGCGGGAGAGTCCTCTTTGTGCCGCGGACTTCCTCGCTTGAATCTGCTTCATACCCTGGAAAAATGATGCAAGTGGCCACACTTGCTGCAGCACTTCACTTCTGCTGAAGTCCCTGGCTTTGAAATGGCACTTCATGGACCATACGCATGGGCTTCCCTGGGGCAGACCTCAAATCCACAGCGTTGGCATCTCCCGCATTTTCTTTCATGCTGCCTTCACTGTCCGGGTCTACTACTCGTGTGGTAACGGGAAACTCCAGCTGTCGACATGGCAAACGCTCGCTCAGCAGGTGGCGAACCAACTCCTCCTTCAACGGTCCAAACTGACACACACCAACCAGCAGTCCCAAGTTGGCCACGAACCGCTGAATATGCTCGCCCACCTGTTGGCAGCACCGTCGAAACCCGCTCCTCCAGACGGTGACGTCTTCCAGGGCATGAAAATTGCACGCCATCAGCTCAGCCATGCTCTCGAAGCTGTCCGAGCCGCCAAGCGTGCTCAGTATCCACTGGCCTCCAGTTCCCAAATTGTGCACCAACAACGTACTTACCCTCAGCCTATCCATTCTTCCCGGGTTCCGCACCACCATGCAAGCCAGGAAGGCAGCGCACCGTCTCAGCCAGGAAACAGGTGGCCCTCCTGGGAGCTCCAGAAACACCTGAACTCCAAATCCACACGCTTCCATACCTTCTTAAATCCTTTTTTCTCCTGGTTGCCAAAATGTTATGTCTGTATGTGGAGCCAAGGACAAGGCCAGGTGTCGAACTGAACATACGTTTATTAAAGGGGCACAGGTGCAACACACAGCCGCCAGGCAGAGGATGGCAAAGAGGCCGCCCCTCCTGCCTGCAGCCCTTTTATAGTCACGGGTGGTGGCGTGACCAGAAGGCGGAGCCACCACCCCGTGCCACACAAATAAAAGTATAGACCATATAACCATATAAATAACTACATAACATTTCGATGTAGATTCTTAGTCATCCACGCAGGTAAGAGGACTGTATGAAAACTCAGTCAAGTCAGCTGCATTCAAGTTTGTTTTCAGGGTACCAAGCAGCTGTGCTGCAGGAAACCTATTGTGTTTGGGGGTTTTTTTTGTTCTGATTCTTCTTCTTCTTCCTCTTATTTTTCACTGCTAAAAGTGCATGCGGAGCAAAAACGGTAATATGTGGAAACTTGAAATTTTACAGTCTGATCAGAAACTCTCCCCACTACTGAGAGACAAAAAAATCAAGGCACTGCTGCACAGGTGGCGATATAATTAATAGTTTGATGTTTTTTCACATATCTTGAGGACAGCTGGGCCAAGACTAAAAATTCTTTTATCACTCTATTCACTAAAAAATTCCACAACTTTTTGTCAGTGGTGGCAAAATCTGAAAATGAAGTTTTCGACACCATATTTTCAAAAATGTGCACGTGAACTCAAAATGAACTCCTCCTAGGCCATTTATTCAAACTGCTTCAAATTGAGCAGAGATCATCTACAGATATTGAAAATGAAAAGTTGTTAAAATTTTCCAAAAATATCAATCTGTTTTGATTTTCTAATCCAGGGGTCACCAACTAAAAGGGCAAGAGGTCCAATAAGTCAGTCCTCCTCCCCAGCTGAGGCCCCAATTAGGGTTGGGGACCTTTAGGCACCTCACGATATAATTATGATTCAGGGTCTCTGATTTGATTCTAAAACGATTCTTGATGCATTTTTTTTTCCAGGATTTTATTCCTCTCACTGTGTGACAGCTTGGTACTTTTAAAGCCAAGTGTTTGCAATGACTCATGAATTAACTTCAAACATCTTTTAATAAAAGAAATGGAAGAGAAATGTGACAAGTCACATGGACAAATTTATCTGAAAATGTGCTTTTAAGACCTATCATCCTTTCATGGACATTCATTAAGGAGACCACAGCTGTCATCAGCAGACCAATATCGTTTGCTTTTACACATTATTTAATTGAGATATTTTAGCTGTCGTGGCTGCCTCTTCGGGGTGAAGGAGAGGACCCAATCGTCAAGAGATTCTGGCAAACCATTATTTATTAATAACAGAAAATAAATGCTGCACGTGGGCAGGAATTAAATGCAGTAACAAACCAGACAGCATGGAGTGAAAAACAATAATAATTCCAAACTGCATGGTGATGAAAATAGTGAGGATAATGTAGTGTTAACATAACAACGCCGCAAAGGACACAGACTGAAAACGCACATATATAGACGGGCGAGCAATCGAGACAATACTGGACAGGTGAGCACCATCAAGGGCAATCAGGAAGCACAGAACAAGCAGGGCTGGACAAACACAGCGGGGACACACACCAAACATGACAAATAGCTCAAAAGGGAACACAAAGTGTGGACAGGGGCTGCAGCCCTGTTCAGATCACTACAGTACCCCCCTTTAGGCGTCGGAACCCAGAAAGTCCTAGGGTAACGCTCACAAGAGAAAAAAAGAAAACCCAAAAACCCTCACAGAGTGGGGGGGGGGGAGGCCAGGCGGGCTGAAACAAACTCCTTCCACAAGCAAAGTCAAACACAAAACAGGTCAGGTGGCCTTCCACAGTACCAGGGCCACCAGACCGGAGAGCAAGGTGGGTCAGGGGGGCTATCTAAGTCCATGGGGCCCCAGACCAGAGCACAGAGTGTCTTGGGTTGTTTGCCAGGCTCCCTAAACCACCGGACCGGAGAACAAAGCAGGTTGGGGGGCTTAACCCAGTTTATGGGCCTTCAGATCTCAAAACATAACCAATCAGGCGGTCTCCCAGAGTCCCTCGACCATCAGACCAGAGAGCAGTACGGGTCCACACATAACTGCAGGGGCACTTTAAGCTCAGGTGAAAAAGACAAGAAAATCTTGAACTGAGGAGCTGATAACAAAGAACCCTTAAACACAGGAATTAACATAGAAACCTTAAACTCAGAAGATGATAACATAGAGGCTCAGAACCCAGGATCTAACATGGGAGCCTTCAGCTCTGGGGGTAGTAACATTAGAGTGTTTTGTTCAAAAACTGATGACTGAGGCGCGCTAACTCCAGCAACCAACAGTTTGTGTGCGCTGGCCTCCGGGTAGGATAGCTGGGGAACAGTGACCTCTGGATGAGACAGCTGGGGAGCACTGACATGAGACGGCTGAGGAGCGCTGACTTCTGGATGAGATGACTGTGGAGCGCTGACTTCAGGAAGAGATGGCTGGAGAGTGCAGACCTCTAGATGAGAATGCTGACCTATGGATGAGATGGCTGAAGCACATCCGGTCCAGATGCCCAGGAATCCCTCTCCAATGCAGCTACCATGGACAGGGAGGAAAAGGTACATGTTGGAATAGGGGCCACACCATAACAGTCAGCAGAAGAGCTCAGCGGGGAGAGCTCAGAAGCAGATTGAAGCTGCAACTGGGTCTCCTCACCAGGAGTTAGACAAGAACCCTCTAATACAGATATTAAGAAAACAAAGAAGAGGACTTGCCTTAACTGTTGCTCATCTGCTGGCGAGGACCCCGGTGCTGCCGATGTAGGAATGACGACCTCTAGAGGAGCAGTCTCTGCAGGAGTGTGCATGTGAGGCCAAGCAATCTTTACTGGAGTGTGCACGTGAGGTAAAACAGTCACTGCTGGAGCATACACATGAGGCGGAACAGTCACTGCTGGATTATGCACGTGAGGCGGAGCAGTCTCTGCTGGAGTGTGCACGTGAGGCGGAACAATCTCTGCTGGAGCCTGCACATGGAGAGAAGCAGTTGCAGTGCTTTAGCTCACCTCCTCTGTTATGGATCCAACTGAGGTGGAGATGACCTCGGGGAAACAAGGAGTAGAGGTGAGTGGTGGAGTACACATGGGGGCGACAGCAGAAACAAAATTTGAAGGCGCAGCAACAATAAGAGGCAGCAGCTAAGTCTCCTCACTGGGGACAAGGCAAGACCTCTCACTATTAGATGTTAAAAAATGAGAAAATAGTACTTGCCTGTCCCCAGCCCCATTGCCGCTGAGGCTGCTGCTGCTGTCAAACCCGCCGCTGGAGAAACAGACGAATCTCTCCGGATGGCTACGGTGATTGTCTGGTGCGAAGCTGTTGTGCAGCGACAAGGAGCTGGAGGTGTAGCAGAGGAGAGGTGTGTGGAACTTGTGGGAGCCAGGGGACGTTTCTGAGTCAGCACAACCTCCGGTGCCCCACATAACTTCCTCACCAAACCGCAATACGTCCAGTGGAGATTGGAAACAGTGCCCAGTAATCCCGCCAGCTCGGGATATCTCATCAGACCAGGGTGCGCCTCCACAATCCCAGTCATAGCGTTTAGGCACTCCAGGGCCTCGTCTGGCATGTGGGAGGCATGGGCTTCTGAGACAAAGTCCTGGATGAACTGGGCTGCCCACTGCTCATCTACCTGCCGGTTACTGATCTCCCTTTGCCTGCTGAGTCCTTTCTTGGTTGAGTCCAATTGTAATCCTCCGGCTCGGCAGGTGACGAAGAGGAGGGTGGCAGTGGTGGTAGTGAAAGAAGGTAGAGATTCTGCACCCGAGGATGGAAATGCACGCTTGGTCTGGCTTCCAGCAAATTAGCAACTCCACCCCAGCCGACATCTCATCCTCTCGGGAAGACCAACTCTAAGCTGTGGCCACTAAGTCCTCAATCGCCCCAATGAGCTGCTGTTCCTCCCGACTCCACCTCTTCCTACTCTTACCAGATTTGCCTGCTGGGTCCATAACTGGCTGCGTCCCTTTCTCACAGCTGCCTCTTTGGGGCAAAGGAGAGGACCCAGTCGCCAGGCAAATCTGGTAAACCATTATTTATTGCTTACAGAAAATAAATACTGCACATGGGCAGGAATTAAATGCAATAACAAACCAGACAGCATGAAGTGAAAAAACAATAATAATTCCAAACTGCATGGTGATGAAAATAGTGAGGTTAACGTAGTGTTAACATAACAACACCACAAAGGACACAGACTGAAAACGCACATATATAGAGAGGGGCGCAATCTAGGCAATACAGGACAGGTGAGCACCTTCAAGGGCAATAAGTCAGCACAGGATGGGCGGGGCTGGACAAACACAGACGGGATACACACCAAACATGACAAATGGCTCAAAAGGGAACACAAACCATGGACAGGGACTGCCGGCCTGTCCAGATCACTACATTAGCTGCTTTTAGTTTTGTATTATTTGCTTTAAACCAAAAAAATCAAATAAATTCTTTGCTCAATTACAAATAAAATGTGTAATAATTTAATCATAATAATACAGGGGAAGACTAACTCAGCCACAGGTGGTGCACAGGCAAGTGTTCTCCTAGTGCTGGTCCCAAGCCTGGGTAAATGGAGAGGGTTGTGCCAGGAAGGGCATCCAACGTAAAACCTTTGCCAAATCAAACTCATGACAAATGAAACATTCATACCGGATCGCTCGAGGCCCGGGTTAATAATGACCGTCACTGGTGCTGTTAACCGACAGGGTGCCAGTGGAAACACTGAATGTGTTTTTGACTACAAATAAATAGCTCTAAAATTCTAAAATCTACAACTTAAATCCTAAAAATGGAAAGTTTTACAGAACACAAACTAAATTACATACATTTAAAAAGATTACTATTTAAAATAAACTAAATCTCACAAAAGTCTGCCTCTATACTATATTTTCAGTATTCAAAGAATATTTCAAACTGCAAGCCTAAAAAAGGACAGAAAATATAATTATTTCCACACTACAGAATTCCTTTGGAGTTTTTTTTTTTTATGTCATCAATGTTTTTATCTTTTTAACCTGGTCTGGGTCTGTCTGGGTAACACTTTTTCACAGGGAGAGAGGAGGTGGACGTGTGTGGAACTTCTTCAGTAACACACACAGCAAATTATTGTTTTTACATGATATCAGAGGGTCATGGAAATTACCTCCATAAACAACATTGTGCAGCCCAACGGGGATGCTGTCCCAGGAAGGTGTGGAGGGGACCTTCCGTCAACAAACCCCCAGGTGGACCCGTACCATCGCAGGCAGCCACAGTGGCAGTGGACACAATTTCACAGCAGCATTTCTTTCCGCGGGTTACACTGCAAAGGAAGCGTGGCTGTCTGCCCGCAGCAAACTATGATTTTACCTCCCGCTGTATCCCATGGAGAACGTCCAAGGTCCCACGCCATAAAATGTCCTGGCGGCCGCCGCTAATACGGCATTTGAGCTCCACTTTTTTGTTCAGTTAAAACAAAACTATAATTTTTCCCCAAATTATATTGAAAAGCTTCAGAGTCTTGAGGTCCAGATCTGGACCAGAGTCCACCAGTTGGTAACCCCTATTCTAGGCCTATCAAGTTGTACAGTTTTTCTATGGCATGTAGTTTGGGGTTTAACTCCAGATATACTGAGTCAAATTTGTTGAAACTTTAGATTCTAAATCACAATGGTATTCTTCAGCTAAACAGCAAATTTCAAGCAATTCTGTTAATGCTGAAAAAAAATCATGTTCACAAAATGTCTGTCAGCCATTTTGTCTTGTCAGTGGAACATTTATTTTATTTTTAGCGCATGCAACTCTAAGCAGTAGTGTGGTGTAGGAGTTAAAACACTTGCTGGTCATGCAGGAGCCCTGGGATCATAATCCTTCCGGTAATGTGTCATTCCTCCAAAGTGCAACATGCCTTTTCTATGCTGGTAATCCTTTCAACTGAACATTTATCATTTGAGAAAAAGTGAACCCTAAACAAGTTGTGTGGTCATGGTGAGTGCTTGGAAAGCAGGAGGCTCCAAGTTCAAATCTCACCACAGAGGGCTTGCTCTCTGAAAAACAGCATGGCTCTCCTGTCCATTTTAATGCAGCACTATGTTAGATTTTCACCTCACAATAATTTACTACCTCCGCCAAGGAGGTAATGTTTTTACCAGGGTTTGTCTGTTTGTCTGTCTGTCTGTTACCAACATAACTCAAAAAGTTATGAACGGATTTGGACGAAATTTTCAGGACAAGTCTGAAATGGGACAACGAAGAAATGATTAGATTTTGGTGATGATGTGAGAGTGCATACCTCCACCAAAGGCTTTGTTTGTATTTGTGCAGCAGGATTACACAAAAACTACCGGATGGATTTGGATGAAATTTTCACCAGAGGTGGTTCTTGGGCTAGACAGGAACCCATTATATTTTGCTGATGATCTGAGAACGCATACCTCAGCCATGGCTCTTATCTTCTCACAGTGTGTTAGCAACAATACTCCAAAACTGATAGACAGACTTTGATGCAATTTTCATCACAAGTGGCTATAGGCCTACACGCAAACCCATTACATTTTGGAGGTGATCCATGAGAAATGGAAGGAGCCTTGGCGGAGGTATGCGCTCTATGAGTGCTTTTCTAGTTTTTTATTTAACCTTTATTCCCCTCATGGATCGTCACCTTATTGTGGTGGGGTGTTTGTGTGCCCTAGTGATCCCAGGAGCTATGTTGTCCGGGGCAATTTGCCTCTGGTAGGGTCGCCTAAGACAAACTGTGTCACGCCGCGCCGTTCATTAGCGGTGCCACCTGCTCACACACCTGATCCTCATCAGCGGCGAGGGATAAAAGCTGCCTCGCCCGGAGGCTCGGCCTGAAGCTGTCGGACTTCGTTCCCTCACCGCCGTGAGCATTCCTTTCTTCAGCATCGCTACTCTGGGTAAGAACCCTTACCTCCTTTTCCAGTCTGCTCCCCTGTGCACAGGTGGATTCCCCGGCGGCGGACGTCTCCGTTCCATCGCCCATCCTTCGCTGCTGCACGGAGCTCTCCAGGTGGCTGTCTCCCGGGCTACGTTCCCCTTGCTGTGCCAGCTATCCTGACAACTCAAGTAAGATCTTCTCTTGCCATAATTCATCCTGTGTTGGTGTATGCCTGTCACCCTCTCCCTGTGTTCTCTCCATAGGGTTGCTCGGCCGAACGGTCATCTGCCTCTGTGCCTGAAGCAGACGCCACCACCAACACATCTGCATCCCGCAGACACACACTCATACACTCCTGCTGTTAATAAACTCTTTGAACTACTCTAAGCCTGTGTGTGCGTGTCTCCTGAGCCGTGCGTTATGTCAGTACGGCTTCAGCAGAGCGGCTCGGCGGACGGCGGGCTCGCACACCGGCTTACCACTCTCGAGGCTAGAGTGGATCAAATAGCTTATCAACAGCAGGTTATCCTGAATCAATTGATAATTATCACTGGCCGATTGGACTGCCTGGACCCCCAGCAGCCGTTCCCCCCGGCTCCTCAGGGTGGCGCAGCTCCTGCTGTTCCGGTGGCCGTCCAGCCAGCTCCAGTGGCACCGGCCCGACTCACACCAATTCCGACCCCCGCCCGCTTTAGCGGAAAGCTCGGCGGAGCGCGGGGGTTTGTGATGCAGTGCGAGTCCGTGTTTGACCGTGTGCCCGGAGACTTTCCCTCAGATCACAGCCGGATCGGCTACATAGGGAACCTCCTGGAGGGGCGTGCTTTAACTTGGGCCTACGCTATTATGGCGAGACCCAGTTATGCCACCCTCACCTATGCCGAGTTCGTGAGGCGCTTCCTGGAGGTGTTTGATCACTCCCGTTCCGAGGCGGTCCAGGTCGATCGGCTTCTCGCTCTCCAGCAGGGAAGCCGGTCGGCCGCGGATTATACCATCGAATACCGGGTAGCGGCGGAGGAACTGGGCTGGGAGGAGCGCTCCCTCTGCGGCCTGTTTCTCCGCAGCCTCAATAGTGATCTGAGGGATGAACTGGCTGGAAGGGATATCCCCGGAACGTTAGCGGAGCTAACCTCATTGGCAATCAGCTTGGACAACAGGCTGCGCGAGCGCTCCTCAGGACGGAAGCCGTCTTCTTCTCGCCCTCGAGGAGTCCCGCTACGCCTGCCCCAAGCTCGCCCCCTGGCGACGCCGCCACCATCGTGCCCCGAGGAGTCGGAGCCGATGGTGACGGGCTGGGCAAAGCTCTCCTTGGCAGAGAGACAGCGCCGCCGTGAGTTGGGTCTCTGCATGTATTGCGGGGACAATCAACACATGGTAGAGCTTTGCCCACAAAAGCCAAACGGTGGGGTCCGCGAGTCACTGTAGGGAGCCTCGCGGACGTCAATCGGCAAAGTCCCCTCACTCAATTAAAGCTGCCCATCCGTTTTTGCCACAACCCCACTGGGCACCTCACCCACGCACTGGTGGATTCGGGCGCAGAGGGCAGCTTCATTTCACAAGGCCTGGCAACCCGATTGGGCATCCGCTGTCAGGCGCTCAAACACCCCATCTCCCTGGTCCATCTCTCCCGTGCCTCCCTTGGGAGAGTTACCCATCAAACCATTCCTGTCCCAGTCATCATCTCAGGGAACCACCGGGAGGAAATGGTTTTCTACGTCCTGCCCAACTCTGTGTCGCCCGTCATCCTGGGGTATCCCTGGCTACGCCTCCACAATCCTGTCCTGGACTGGAGGTCAGCTGGGGTGTCGGCGTGGAGTACCTTCTGCATGGGCACCTGCCTTCAGTCCGCTGCCTGCTCACCGTCCGTGGCTCCTCCTGTGGCAGATACAGCACCCCCGGACCTGTCACTGGTGCCTCCAGATTTTCACGACCTGGGTATGGTATTCAGCAAGTCGAAAGCTATGTCTCTTCCCCCGCATCGACCATATGACTGTGCCATCAATCTCCGCCAGGGGGCCCCCCTGCCATCTGGTCGGCTCTACAGCCTGTCGGCGCCGGAGAAGGAGACTATGAATACGTACCTGAAGGAATCACTGAGCGCTGGGATTATCCGCCCATCGTCATCACCCGTGGGGGCGGGGTTTTTCTTTGTAGGGAAGAAGGACGGTTCCCTCCGTCCCTGTATTGACTACCGAGCACTTAATGACATCACTGAGAGGGACTGTTACACCCTGCCCCTCATGGACACTGCCTTTCACTCCCTCCAGGGGGCGACCTGGTTTACCAAGCTGGATCTCCGCAGCGCTTACCACCTCGTCCGGATCCGGGAGGGAGATGAATGGAAAACAGCCTTCCGTACCCCGAACGGCCACTTTGAGTATCTCGTCATGCCGTTCGGGCTGACCAACGCTCCTGCCGTCTTTCAGCGCCTCATCAATGACGTCCTCCGGGATTTCATCGGCCTCTTCGTGTTCGTCTACCTGGACGACATTCTGATCTTCTCTCAGTCCAGAGACGAGCACCGGGTCCATGTGAGGCGGGTCCTTCAAAGACTGCTGGAGAATCGTCTGTACGTGAAGGCTGAGAAGTGCGAGTTTTACGCTAGGACCACATCCTTCCTGGGATTCATCATCGCCCAAGACCAGGTGCTCCCGGACCCAGAGAAGGTGAAGGCGGTGGTGGAGTGGCCTACTCCCGCATCTCGGAAGCAGGTGCAACAGTTTGTTGGCTTCGCCAATTTTTACCGCCGTTTTGTCCCGAATTTCAGCTGGATCGTCGGACCACTGACCCGCCTCACGTCCCCGAAGGTTCCGTTCCGGTGGACCGAAGAGGTCGATGCTGCCTTTAAGGCGCTGAAGGTGGAGTTCTCCTCCCCCCGGGTCCTTCGCCAGGTCGACCCCGCGCTGCAGTGCATTGTGGAGGTGGACGCATCGGACACGGGAGTGGGAGCAGTGTTATCCCAGCTATCACCGGACGATGGCGCCAAGCGACCGTGCGCCTTCTTCTCCCGGCGCCTGTCCCCGGCGGAGAGGAACTATGATGTGGGGGACAGAGAGCTCCTGGCCATTAAACTCGCCCTACAGGAGTGGCGCCACTGGGTAGAGGGGGCGGACCTGCCGTTTGTGGTCCTGACGGACCATAAGAATTTAGAGTACCTACGATCTGCCAAGCGCCTGAATGCCCGCCAGGCGCGCTGGTCTCTGTTCTTCGCCAGGTTCCGGTTCTCTATCACCTTCAGGCCAGGCTCCAAGAACGGCCTGCCTGACGCCCTCTCTAGACAGTTCACCCCCGTGGGGGCTGAGGAGACGCCCCACACTATCCTGCCCAGGTCGTGCGTCATGGGAGCTATCTCTTGGGACATTGTGGACAAGATCCGGAAGGCACAGGAGGTGGAACCTGATCCTGGCGGCAGACCGGAGGGAAGACTGTTCGTTCTGTCTGCGGTCCGAGGAGAGGTCATCCACTGGCTCCACACCTCCCGGCTCACCTGTCATCCCGGCACCTCTCGGATGATCAGCCTCCTCCAACGGTCCTTTTGGTGGCTGGGCCTGCGGAGGGATGCAGCCCGCTACGCCCGGGCTTGTCCAATTTGTGCCACCAGTAAATCGGGAAACGCCCCTCCAGCGGGTCTCCAGCCTCTGCCCGTCCCTGGCAGGCCATGGTCGCACATCGCACTGGATTTCGTCACCGGGCTCCCAGTTTCCAACTCATTCGACACCATCCTGACCGTCGTGGACCGTTTCTCCAAGGCGGCACACTTCGTCCCCCTGCGAGGTCTCCCTACCGCCCTGGAGACGGCGGGCTTCCTCGTCCAACACGTGGTCAGGCTGCATGGGATCCCGGTGGACGTGGTCTCGGACCGGGGTCCCCAATTTTCGTCCGAGGTTTGGAAATCCTTTTGCAACGCCATCGGAGCCAAGGTGAGCCTCTCCTCCGGCCATCACCCCCAGTCTAACGGGCAGTGTGAGAGGACCAATCAGAAGCTGGAGGCTGCGCTCCGCTGTGTTGCAAGATCCAAGCCGACATCGTGGAGCAACCATCTCGCCTGGGTGGAGTACGCCCACAACACCGCCCGCTCTTCTGCAACGGGGATGTCCCCCTTCAAGGCGTCCCTGGGTTACGACCCCCCGCTGCTTCCAGCGCAGGAGAGCGAGGTAACTGTTCCGTCAGTCAGGGCGCACGTGAGGCAGTTCCGCTCCACCTGGGCCGCCGCGCGTCATGCGCTTTTACGCACAGCGGAGCGCAACAAGACCGTGGCGGATCGGCGTAGAAGACCTGCCCCGGCGTACAGAGTTGGGCAACTTGTCTACGTTTCCACCCAGGACGTCACCCTAAAAGGCGAGAGGAGGAAGCTGGCACAGCGCTTCATGGGTCCCTTCCCCATCACCCGGATCATCAACCCGGTGGCTGTGCGCGTGGCTATTCCCCCCTCCCTCCGCATCCATCCCACCTTCCACGTATCAAAGGTGAAGCTGGCAGTCACCGACCCCCTTTGCCCTCCTCCTGCAGCGCAACCCGCGCCCCGGATGATTGGTGGCCACCCGGCCTGGTCCGTCTCCTCCATCCTGGACTCCCGGCGCCGGGGTCGTGGGTTGCAATACTTGGTGGACTGGGAGGGCTATGGGCCCGAGCATCGACAATGGGTGCCCCCGTCGTTTGTGTTGGACCCATCGCTCATCGCGGACTTCCACCGAGCGCACCCGGATAAGCCATCGCCAGGAGGCGCTGCTAGGGGGGGAGTACTGTCACGCCGCGCCGTTCATTAGCGGCGCCACCTGCTCACACACCTGATCCTCATCAGCGGCGAGGGATAAAAGCCGCCTCGCCCGGAGGCTCGGCCTGAAGCCGTCAGACTTCGTTCCCTCACCGCCGTGAGCATTCCTTTCTTCAGCATCGCTACTCTGGGTAAGAACCCTTACCTCCTTTTCCAGTCTGCTCCCCTGTGCACATGTGGATTCCCCGGCGGCGGACGTCTCCGTTCCATCGCCCATCCTTCGCTGCTGCACGGAGCTCTCCAGGTGGCTGTCTCCCGGGCTACGTTCCCCTTGCTGTGCCAGCTATCCTGACAACTCAAGTAAGATCTTCTCTTGCCATAATTCATCCTGTGTTGGTGTATGCCCGTCACCCTCTCCCTGTGTTCTCTCCATAGGGTTGCTCGGCCGAACGGTCATCTGCCTCTGTGCCTGAAGCAGACGCCACCACCAACACATCTGCATCCTGCAGACACACACTCATACACTCCTGCTGTTAATAAACTCTTTGAACTACTCTAAGCCTGTGTGTGCGTGTCTCCTGAGCCGTGCGTTATGTCAAACTGGTCCTGGGTGAAGGGCCAGACTAAGAACGATCCAACAGACTCTCATGATGAACGTTAGAACAGGGATCCAGTTTACCCCAACTGGTATGGGGTTACCAGGGCCCCACCCTGGAGCCAGGCCTGAGGGAGGGGCTCGATGGCTAGTGTCTGGTGGCCGAGTTTCCACCCATGGGACCCGGCCGAGCTCAGCCCAAAGGAGTTACATGGGTCCGCCCTCCAGTGGGCTCACCACCTGCAGGAGGGACTATGGGGTTCCGGTGCTGTGTGGATCAGGTGGTGGTCAAAGGCGGAGACCTTGGGGGTCTGATCCCAGGCTTCCTAAACTGGCTTTTGGGACTTGGAATGTCACTTCTCTGGTGGGGAAGGAGCCTAAACTGGTGCATGAGGTTGAGAGATACCAGACAGATATAGTCGGCCTCACCTCAGCACACAGTTCCGGTTCCAGAACCAGTCTCCTGGAGAGGGGCTGGAGCTTGTCCTACTCTGGATTTGCCCCGGGTGAGAGGCGATGAGCAGGGGTGGGTATTCTTGTATCCCCCCACCTTGCTGCCTCTATATTGGAGTTTTCCCCAGTGGATGAAAGGGTTGTTTCTCTGCGCCTTCGGGTTGGGAAACGGGTCCTGACCATTATTTGTGCCTATGTACCAAATGATGGTTCAGAATACCCACCCTTTCTGGAGTCTGTGACTGGGGTGCTGGAGGGTGCTCCTCTTGGAGACTCCATTGTCCTTCTGGCGGACTTCAATGGGCAAGTGGGCAATGACAATGAAAGCTGAAGGGGGGGGGGTGATTGGGAGAAACGGCCTGCCCAATCTGAACCCGAGTGGTGTTCAGTTATTGGACTTCTGTGCTAACCACAGTTTGCCCATAACGAACACCATGTTCAAGCATAAGGGTGTCCATATGTGCACCTGGCACAAGGACACTCTAGGTCGCAGGTTGATGATTAATTTTGTTATCGTGTCATCAGACCTGCGACTGTATGTCTTGGACATTCGGGTAAAGAGAGGTGCAGAGCTGTCAACTGATCACCACCTGGTGGTGAGTTGGATCCGATGGCAGGGGAGGATGCCATTCAGACCCGGTAGACCCAAACATATAGTGAGGGTGTGCTGGGAACGTCTGGCTGAGGCCCCTGTCCTGGAGGTCTTCAACTCCCACCTCCGGAAGAACTTCAACCACATTCCGAGGGAGTCTGGAGACATGGAGTCTGAATGGCCATGTTCTCCACCTCTGTTGTTGAAGCGGCGGCCCAGAGCTGCGGCCGCAAAGTGGTCGGTGCATCTCGTGGTGGCAACCCCCGAACCAAGAGGTGGACACCAGTGGTGAGGGGGGCCATTAAGCTGAAGAAAGAGTCCTATCAAGCTTGGTTGGCTTGTGGGACTCCCGAAGCAGCTGAGGTGTACCGGCAGGCCAAGCGGAGTGCAGCTCAGGTGGCTGCTGAAGCAAAAACCCAGGTATGGGAGGAGTTCGGTGAGGCCATGGAACAAGACTTTTGGTCGGCCTGGAAGAGATTCTGGCAAACTGTCCGACGGCTCAGGAGGGGAAAGCAGCTCCCTGTCCAAACTGTGTATGGTGCGGATGGGACACTGTTGACTTCGACTGGGGATATTGTCGGGCTGTGGAAGGAATAATTTGAGGATCTCCTCAATCCCACTGATAGGCCTTCCACAGAGGAAGCAGGGTTTGGGGACAAGGGGGATGACTCGCCTATCACAGGGGCTGAGGTCGCCACGGTGGTTAAAAATCTCCTTGGTGGCCGGGCCCCGGGGGTGGACGAGATTCTCCCTGTGTACCTCAAGGCCCTGGATGTTGTTGGGCTGTCATGGTTGACACGCCTCTGCAACATTGCGTGGAGGTCGGGGGCAGTGCCTTTGGCATGGCAAACTGGGGTGGTGGTTCCTCTCTTCAAAAAAGGGGACCGGAGGGTGTGCTCCAACTTTAGAGGGATCACACTCCTCAGCCTCTCTGGGAAGGTCTACGCCAAGGTACTGGAGAGGAGAGTCCAGCCATTGGTCGAACCTCAGATTCAGGAGGAGCATTGTGGTTTTCGTCCTGGCTGTGGCACATCGGACCAGCTCTTTACCCTCTCGAGAATTCTTGAGGGTTCGTAGGAGTTTGCCCAACCAGTTTACATGTGTTTTGTGGACTTGGAGAAGGCATTTGACTGCGTCCCTCATGGTTTTTTGTGGGGGATGCTTCGGGAATATGGGGTATTGGGCTTGTTGTTACGAGCTATTCGGTCTCTGTACGACCGTTGTGAGAGTTTGGTTCATATTGCCAACACTCGGTCGGAGTCATTCCCAGTGAGAGTTGGACTCTGTCAGGGCTGCCCTTTGTCACCGATCCTGTTCATAATTTTTATGGACAGGATTTCTAGGCGCAGCCAGGGAATGGAGGGTGTCATGCTTGGTGACCACAGGATCTCATCTCTGTTGTTTGCAGATGATGTTGTCCTGTTGGCTTCATCCAGCAATGACCTATAGCTCTTGCTGGGACAGTTTGCCGCTGAGTGTGAAGCGGTTGGGATGAGAATCAGCACCTCCAAGTCCGAGTCCATGGTCCTCAGCCGGAAAAAGGTGGATTGTCCTATTTGGGTTGGGGACAGGCTCCTGCTCCAAGTGGAGGAGTTTAAATATCTTGGGGTCTTGTTTACGAGTGAGGGGAAAATGGAGCGAGAGATTGACAGACGGATTGGAGCAGCATCTGCAGTGATGTGGACGTTGTACCAGTCTGTTGTGGTCAAGAGGGAGCTGAGTTCTAAGGCAAAGCTGTCGATTTACCAGTCAATCTATGTTCCTACTCTCGCCTATGGTCACAAGCTTTGGGTAATGACCGAAAGAACAAGATAGCGGATACAAGTGGCTGAAATGAGCTTTCTCCGTAGGATTGCTGGACTCACCCTCAGAGATAGGGTGAGGAGCTCAGTCATCTGGGAGAGGCTCAGAGTAGAACTGCTGCTCCTCCACATTGAAAGGAGTCAGTTGAGGTGGTATGGGCATCTGATTAGGATGCCTCCTGGACGCCTCCCACTTGAAGTGTTTCAGGTACGTCCCACTGGGAGGAGACCCCGGGGCAGACCCAGGACTAGGTGGAGAGACTATGTCTCCCAGCTAGTCTGGGAACGCCTTGGTATCCTCTCTGAAGAGCTGGAGCAGGTGGCTGGGGAGAGGGAAGTCTGGGCTTCTCTGCTTGAACTGCTGCCTCCGTGACCCGGACCTCCGGAAAAGCGGTAGAAGATGGATGGATGGATGGATATCTTCATCTTCTCACATACCCTGGTTGAGCACAAGGTTCACATGCAGAGGGTGCTTTTTAACGCCTGCTCGAAAACCAACTTTTTGTGAAAGCCGAAAAATGCGAATTCCACACCACCTCCACGACATTTCTGGGGTTCTTAATTTCGGAAGGTCAGATCAAACCCGACCCAAAAACAATTCAAGCAGTCACTGATTGGGCTACATCCTCCTCCCGAAAGCAGCTCCAGCAGCTCCTAGGCTTCGTCAACTTCTATCGCAGGTTTATCCGGAACTATAGCACCTTTGTCTCCCTGCTCACCCAGTTAACCTCCACCAAAGTTCCCTTCATCTGATCCAGTGAAGCCAAGACTTCCTTCTCCCTCCTGAAAACATATTTTACCGAGGCACCCATCCTGACACAACCCAACCCCCAATGGCAATTTATCGTTGAAGTGGATGCCTCGGACATCCGGGTGGGGGCAGTTCTCTCTCAATGCTCAGTTACCGACCACAACCCTATTCCTTAGACCCAACCACTGTTAGATACTGTACATGTTTAGAGTTTATTTTTAATGGCAGAAATTTCATATATTTTCCATGCTTTGTATGTGTTGTACTCTCTAGTTGCTACTATCTGTATTGCTATTAGTGCTGAAGTTTCTTTCTCTATGTCTCTGTTGCAGTACTGTAATTTAGTCACTGATAATTAAGGATTTTACTCATTGCTGTCAGTGTTTATAGAGGGGTAATCAGATTGTCAGTTAAAAAAATCACTAATTAGTTATGATTAATTCATTTTCATCCTGCGTTGTTTGACTTCATCAGTGTGACAATTCACCAAATGCTTCTCAGCGTAATTGCTTTGCCTCATATAAACTTTAAAGGGACATATTTTAATTGAAAATGCTAAATATCCATCTGTTTCTGTGTTTTGTGCAGCTTTTTTTGGCTGAGCTGTTAAACACACCATTGTTATTACTGAATGAAATATGCTGCTTCAAATAAACAAAAACTGGACTAACTTGACTGTTCTGAGATTATTAAAAGCCTCCTGTCCAACCCCCCCCCCACACACACACACACACATAGTCCAAACTACTCCGCTGACCTGCTTTCTCAGCACATCAGATACACATGATGTCCTTTCTGTTTTGTTCTTACACACACACACACACACACACACACAAATGAGGGGTTGAAGTGCAAAGGGGGTGAAGTCCTGTGGGTGCTCATAATGCACACTTGACAGAAGCGGCACTCTTGGCAAGGAGGAGGTACATGATATATGAAGATGGCCACTTTGACTTTGTCATACACACACACACACACAATATAATGTGTATATATAATGTACACACATGTACACACCCACATTACTCATAGAGCCCCTGCCCTCTAACAAGCTCTTGAGAATCTGATGGTGACACATACAGACTGAAGCCTCTTAAGTATTCATGTCTGTTTGTGTCTCCCTGTGCATCTCAGAGTGGGCATGTCTGTGTGTGTGTGTGTGCACGCTTGTGTGCATGTACCTGTGAGTGGATGCATGGGTATGGAGGGTGTGTAGGCAGAGGGAGGAACTTAATTTGTGTGTGTAGGGGTGTGTGCTTGAGCGTTTGGACGTGTAGGTGTGCCACTGTGTCTGGGAGCATGATGCGGAGGAAACAGAGGCCGAGATGTGGACAAACCCCAGGACCTGGGGTGGGTTTGCTTGCTTGTTTGGCCCCCGGGGTTGGGGTGGGAGGTCGCTAGCCTATGGTGCTGGTGGTGCGCCGCCCCTGCTGTCCTCCTTCTGCCACAGTGCACTTCTTGGGGCCTGGTTGGTGGCCTGGGATGTTGTGCTGGCGTTGCCCCCGGGGCACTACAGGTCTACTGGACGGTGTCTTGGGATTTGTTTGTGGGGTTGTATGAATGGATTGAGGAGGGGAGCATGGTGTTTGTGAGTGAGTGAGTGAGTGAGTGAGTGAGTGAGTGTGTGAAAGAGATTGAGTGAGTGAGTTTACATGTTTACATGATCATGAGTAAACCGATTACTGGAGTAAACCGATAAAGGAAATTGGATTATTCTGTTTACATGAGAGTTTGAATAATCAGGTAACTAGAAAGCTGATTGTAATCAGTTTACTCGTGACCATGTAGACAGGGTCAGTGAGTGTGAGGGTGAGCGAGTGAGTGTGAGAGTGAGTGAGTGAGATATGTCTCTCTGTTCTGTTACAGGTGCAGATATCAGGCTCGTGATGAGATCTCCTAAGAAGCAGAAATTGTTTCTTGTGTTTTGTCTCTTCCTTTCTCTTTGTCTCCCCTCCCCACACCCTCACCTCCCAGCCCTTCCGACCACTTCATACTTTTTCAGTTCCCTCCCCCATTCCCCCTGTCAGGTCTATCATAAGTAAAACAGTTTAAAGTCAAAGTGAAATTTAGTTATAGAGCACATTTAAAAAAATAAAAAAAAATAAAAAATAAAATAAAGTATTAAAGTTATTACATAGCAAGAGAAGTCAATAAATACTATTTATGAGGGGGGCTGAAAAGTTCATAGGCTGAAAAATTCATAGTCATCAAATGTAGTTTATTTTTCAGTCGCAGGGATCCAAACGCTGCAACACTGATGTAAGAAGTATATGACCAAAGGGGAGACTGTGTTGATGACATGAACGTGCGCCTTACGCATGCACGAATGAAAGCGATAAGCCCACTTGCAGGTGAAGAGTGTGTTTATTAAATAAAGAGTCAAACAATGCAACAAGTGTCCAACATAAATTATCCAACACGATTAGCTACACAGCAGATGAGCACCGTTCGGTTCACAAAAAGCCCCCAGGGTAAAACTGGCCACTGGGGGAAACAAGAAACATGAACTGGGAAAAGGAGAACTTACATGAATGTGCCGGAGCGCAGCTGGGCTCTGGGAAAAAACAACACAAAATGTAGTCCCGGGGGAAAAAAGTCCAAACACAGAAAGAAAACTGAACAGAGCAACTGACTGCATGCAGGATGTAGACTAACGCAGTGACAGCGCGTGAGAGAACTGATGGGAAGTAAATACACAGAGAACTAATGACACAGAGTGAAATCCGGTGAGGAGCTGCAGCAGGTGTAATGATTACAGACTGCTCACAGCAGCAGCAGGCTGAGCAGCCAATGGGAAGCACCTGGAGGAAGAGGGAGAGGCAGAGCAGAACACAGAATCTATACAATAAAGGCCCTTTTCCACGAGCCCCGCTCAGCCCCGATTTGAAAACCCGGCTCTACTCACTTCGGTTTGGTTCGGCCTCAGTTGCTTTTCAACTACTGCTGGTGCACCTGCTGGCACACCTGCTGTGGGTGGGATTTGTTGAACAGCAGGCGGCGCCACACCCTCGTGACGTGAAAGATGCGACCGAATCCTCCACAACAAACAAAATGGCTGATGATGAGGAGAGAAGGAAGGAGGAAGGAGAGAGGAATGACTGTGACATGAAACTGGTTAAATCTATGGTGCTGACTTGTTGTGCTCTGCACAATCTGTGTGAGAGTCATGGAGAGACGTTTGACACTACATTGGATGATGCAGTAGATGAACCAGTGGTGGCAGCGGCACAGAGAGCAGAGGAGCAGGGTGGTGATATTGTAGCGAACTCAATATAAGCACCCTACTTGGCTTGCCAAGTGGGTTGACCCTATTGGCGACACAGGTAGAGTGCGGGACTCTGGAGCAGGAAGCGTGAGTTCAAACCTCCCGGTGGGACGTCGCCATGTCAAGCTGTACGTTACAATATAACACGAGATGCTGTGATGCAATACTTGTCTATTTTGTCCACATTTATGTGCATACATATTTCAAAAATGTTTTTTGTAAATAAAATGTTGTGAATGGTCCATCTACCTGTCCTCTTGTTCATAACGCTTATCTGTTAAGAAGGTGCGAAGCCATCAGCCTAATGATGAGTCCACACTTCTGTTGTGATAATTGCTCACGCTGAGCGCTCTGACAGCCCCGTACGCTGTGGGGGTCACACAACGACGTGTTCCTCCCCACACTCTCAATTTTTTTTCCCGTATATTTTTCTCTTTGGCGTACAGAAATGACAATACGCCCGTATTTGCTAAAATTGCATTTTCCCCGTGTTAAAATACGGCGAAACCGTATCACTTGACAGGTATGTAATTACATGCAGAAACACCGCACAGGCCATCTTCACAAAAATCCAGCTCGACAAGCCACTTTTGCTTAGGTGGAAATGCAAATTGAACTATAAATCATGTGCTGATACATGTCATATTTTCCCATGTAAAGGTCTCCCACTTTTACTTACAAATTGATTTTTAATTTTTGGGAAAAGGGAATATAAATTTTGCACTTGTTGGTAACAACAGTTGTGTGCAACAAAAACACAGTTGTGTATCCTTGTCCGATTTGTCTACTGTTATTAGTGCCAAATTTTTGCTAGATTCCTTCTTAATTTATTAAATTTTGACTGGTGAAGCAACATTCAACTTACACGTACTTACCTTTATCAGTGTCTACAAGTTCAAGCACACCTGTACAACTGCTTATAACCTAAAAAATGTACCCGTTCAAGAGAAATGGATTCAGCATTGCAAATTTGTTTAGAATTTAAAAAAAAAAACTACCAAGACATTACGTTTCGTTGTGTTGTTAAAAATTAAATTACCATTAGAAGGCTATACACCTGACCTGATGAACAGCAGCATGTGGAGTGAACAGAGAATGGAATGTGTATGTAATTATTGGCTTTTCTCATACGGTGTCATAACAGATAAACCAGACTTTTGATGCAAACAATACAATTTTATTCCCGAAGCAAAATTTACAAACAAAAAAACAGACTGGGTGATGACATCTCTGCGAGCTCTTCCCTTCATAACGCAGCGTCCTGCTCCAGGGCTTCACGCGCATCTGCCCGCACATCTGCGGCCACCTGTCGCAAATGCTGCATGTACTCCTGATTCTTGCCGCTGGTCATGTTGCCGTTCCAAGAGCTGCATCTCTTCGTCATGCATGTTGACCATCGCTAATGTAAGGTCAGTGATGGGAGTTGTCTGTTTTCGTCTTGCCTAGATGGAAAGACAGAAAGGCATGGTCGTTAAAGCTGGATCACTACATATATTATGGAATTACACTGGTGAAAGTCTGTGGTGGAATGTCACTATTATATTATGCTTCATTGCTGTATATAAGCTGAACTGTCATGTTGCTGCCCCTCAGTAGAGCAGATTTTGCAACACGTAGTGTGCTGTCTTCGGCTGCAGCCCCCCTGCAAAACTAAAAAGGATTAAGATTAAGAATATGGATGGATGGATAGGTAATGTTTAAACTAGTTGCTTGTAGTGTGGCCGCAGAAATCTGAATGGGTTAATACAGTCAGCTGACGCGAAGCATTTCAATGAAGCATGTTGATTTCAACGGCAGTTCATCAGCTTTGTTTGTCTAAAACAGGAGTTACAACAGCACCAATCACCACACCTAAAAATGGTTGTGGAACACCGATAAGTGAAGACCAAAGAATAACCTTTTTGTACATTTAAAAAGACATTTTCAATTAATTAATATGCAGCTACAGGAAATTGCATTAATCAATTTGGTACATAACTTGTTAGGCTCCAGCCCCCCCGCGACCTGTAAAGGATTAAGCGGTAGAAGACGGATGGATGGATGGATGGATTTTCAATTCAATTCAATTCAATTCAATTCAACTTTATTTATATAGCGCCATTTCACAACAACAGTCATCTCATAGCACTATCAACTGTAGGGGGGAACCCCCACAGTTGCAGAAAGACCCCAGCAATCAGGCGATCCCCTGTGAGCAAGCACTTGGCGACGGTGGAGAGGAAAAACTCCCTTTTAACAGGAAGAAACCTCCAGCAGAACCAGGCTCAGGGAGGGGCAGTCATCTGCTGCGACTAGCTGGGGGGTGAGGGGATAGAGAAGAAGAAAAGAACAGACATGTAGAGAGCAAACAGCACGGTGGGGACTCAATCTATGGGAGAGAACAAACAGATGTTAATGACCAGCAAAAAAAAAATATTTCATTGAGAGTGAGGAAAGGAGTGAGGCCCGGTGCATTACTGGAGGTCCCCCGGCTGACTAAACCTATTAGCAGCATAACTAAGGGAGGGTTCAGAAACACATGATCCCTCCCTAATTGTAGGCTATATCAAAAAGGTAGGTTTTAGCCCTATTCTTAAAAACAGAGATCGAGTCTGACTCCCGAATCCAGATTGGCAGCTGATTCCACAGGAGAGGAGCTTGATAACTGAAGGCTCTGCCTCCCATTGTACTTTTGGAGATTCTAGGTATTACAAGTAATCCTGCATTTTGGGAGCGTAGTGCTCTGTTAGGATAATACGGTAGTATCAGATCTTTTAAATAAAAAAGGAGCCTGATTGTTTAGAGCTTTGTAAGTAAGAAGAAGGATTTTAAACTTAATTCTAAACTCTATGGGAAGCCAATGAAGGGAGGCCAGAACCGGAGAGATATGATCTCTCTTTCTAGTACCTGTTAAAATTCTTGCTGCAGCATTTTGGATCAGCTGAAGACTTTTAAAGATGTTTTAGGACAGCCTGATAATAAAGAATTACAATAATCTAATCTCGAGCTAACAAAAGCGTGGATCAGTTTCTCAGCATCACTCTGAGACAAGATGTTCCTAATCTTGGCAATATTACGCAAATGATAGAAGGCAGTCTTAGAAACAAATTTAATATGTGAACTGAAGGACAAATCCTGATCAAAAATAACTCCAAGGTTCCTCACAGAGCTATTAAGAGAAAGAGTAACCGCATCCAAACTGAAAGTTTTATTTGGAAAGGAATTTCTAAGGTTTTTTGGACCAACAAGAATGACTTCAGTCTTATCTGAATTTAATAGCAGGAAATTACAAGTCATCCAAGCTTTGATTCCCTTAAGACAGGCTTCTAACTTGGCTAATTGATTACTATCATCTGGCTTCACTGACAGGTATAACTGTGTGTCATCTGCATAACAATGAAAATGTATACAGTGCTTTCTAATAATGTTGCCTAACGGAAGCATATATAAACTAAAAAGAGTAGGGCCTAGCACAGATCCCTGTGGAACTCCATGACTAAGCTTTGAGCTGAAAGAAAACTCATTATTTACATGAACAAACTGGAACCTCTCAGATAAATAAGATCTAAACCATTGCAACGAAGTTCCATTAAGCCCAACATAGTGTTCTAATCTATCAAGTAGAATATTATGATCGATAGTATCAAAAGCTGCACTAAGGTCTAAAAGGACAAGTACAGAAACTAGTCCATTATCAGATGCAATGAGGAGGTCGTTAGTGACCTTCGCTAAGGCTGTTTCAGTACTATGATGGATTCTAAACCCAGATTGAAACTCTTCAAGTAAACCATTTCCCTGCAGGTGGTCAAATAATTGCGTAGCAACAACTCTTTCGAAGATTTTTGAAATGAAAGGGAGATTAGAGATTGGTCTATAGTTAGCTAAAGCTCCTGGATCTAGCGTTGGCTTTTTGAGTAAGGGTTTAATTACAGCCGTTTTAAAAGCCTGCGGTACATGGCCTAAAGTTAATGAAGAATTGATTATATGAAGAATAAAGCTACCAATAAGTGGGAAGACTTCTTTAAATAACCTGGTAGGAATAGGGTCTAAAAGACAAGTTGAATGTTTGGATGAGGAAACTATTTTGTCTAACTCACAAAGGTCGAATGGAGTAAACTCATCAAGACAGACATCAATAGAAGGAGTTTTTTTTTTTTTTACTTATTTGTACCCGTAGGTAGACTTGGTTTGCAGTCTGGTGACAAGCCACCGGCTGCTGGTCGCTGCGTGCGCGAGCGCCCTAAACCTACATGTTTTTGGTATGCGGGAGGAAACCGGAGAAATCCTGGAGTAAACCCACGCAACACGGGGAGAACATGCAAACTCCACACAGCTCACTGTTGGTCGGGGGCTGGGATCGAACCCACGATCTCATGATCCCCGCGATCCCCCGGCCAAGGGTAAACTGTGCTGCCACAGTGCTAAACCACTGCGCCACCGTGCAGCCACGGTGTGCAGCAGGAGTTGTAGCAGTTACAGCATTTAAGTTAACTGTGGGAAGAATCTGATTGATTTTATCTCTGATGGATGAAATTTTATTATTGAAAAAGTTCATAAAGTCCTGACTAGTAAGCTCTAAGGGAATGCTAGGATTGACAGAGTCCTGACTCTTTGTCAACCTGGCTACAGTACTGAAAAGAAACCTGGGATTATTCTTGTTCTCTTCTATTAATGCAGAGTAATAACTCGTTCTAGCTTTTCTAAGAGATTTTTTATAAATTAAAAGATGATTTCTCCAAGCTAAATAGATTTCATCTAAATTAGTAGAGCGCCATTTTCTTTCTAATTGACGAGTCTTCTGTTTTAAGGTACGAGTTTCTGTGTTGAACCAAGGAGTTAGAAATCTCTGATTAGACTTTTTCTTTTTTAAGGGGGCCGCCAAGTCTAGAGTCTGATGCAGAGAAGCTGAAACACTATCCACCATGTTATCAATTACAGAAGGAGCAAGCTGTCTATAGCTTATTTCCGTTGTGTTGACACATGGCATAGAGGAAACAATCTGCATAAATTTGGAAACAGCATCATCTGAGAGGCATCTACTGTAATAATATTTTTCTTTAGGAGCCAAATAGTCAGAAATAGTAAAATCAAAGGTTAACAGACAATGGCCTGACAGTACAGGGTTATGAGGAGACACTACAAGATTTTCTATTTCTATGCCATATGTCAAAACAAGGTCCAATGTATGGTGGAGGTAATGAGTAGAATTTCCTACTTTCTGAGAAAACCCAATCGAATCTAATATTGAATTGAATGCCACATTAAGGCAGTCACTATCTACATCCACATGTATATTAAAGTCCCCTACTATAATTATTCTATCAGATTTCAGCACTAAATCAGCTAAGAAATCAGCAAATTCGGATAAAAATTCTGAGTAGGTTGATGGGGGACGATAAACTATGGCAAATAAAATTGGGTTTAACCTAAAATTGCTAAAGTGCCCAATACTGAGGACCAGGCCCTCAAAGGAATTATAACATGTTTTTTGCTTTACATTAACTAGTAATTTGGAATGGTAAATTGTTGCTACTCCTCCTCCACGACCAGAACTTCTGGGATTTTGACAGTTTAAATAACCAGAGGGAGTTGATTCATTTAAACCAACATAATCCTCTTGTCCTAACCAAGTCTCTGTAAGGGAAATTAAATCAATCTGATGATCAATTAACAAATCATGGACTAACAGAGACTTGGGAGTTAGAGACCTAATATTTAATAAACCACATTTAATTTTTAAATTATGAGGAGGAACAGAGGCCAAATCATTCAATTTAGAGGCTTTATGTTTAATTTGAGTTTTACCAATATTTTGCTTTATCACTTTGGGATGCTTATACATTATATTTTTATTCACTTTGGAGGGAGCAGACAACGATTCTCTGATGGGGAAGACAGGGGCTAAGCTGAGGGGTGGCGGATGAAGAGGAGCTGCAGAGAGGCGTGTAAGACTGCGACTCTGCTTCCTGGTCCCAACTCTGAGTAGTCATGGTTTTGGAAATTTGGATAAAAAAGATGCCAGATTGTTAGATAAATGAGAAGCACCATCCAAAGTGGGATGAATGCTGTCTCGTCTCATAAGACCAGGTTTTCCCCAAAAAGAGCTCCAATTGTCAATGTAGCCCACGCCATTTTTAGGACACCACACAGACAGCCAGCGGTTCAAGGATGACGAGCGGCTAAACATGTCATCACTGGTCAGATTGGGGAGGGGCCCAGAGAATACTACAGTGGCAGACATCGTTTTTGCAAAGTCACACACCGATTCTATATTAAGTTTCGTGACTTCCGACTGCCGGAGACGGATGTCATTAATGCCGGCGTGAATAACAATTGTGGAATATTTACAGTTACTTTTAGCCAGCATTTTCAAATTTGACTCGATGTTGCCTGCTCTGGCCCCAGGGATGCATTTGACTATGGCCGCTGGAGTCTCTAGGTTCACGTTTCTGACTACAGAGTCGCCAATGATCAGAGTTTTTTCCTCAGCGGGTGTGTCGCTGAGCGGGGAAAAACGATTAGAAACGTGAACAGGTTGGTGGTGTACCGGGGCTTTGCGACTAGGCTTCCTTCTCACCGTCACCCACCCAGTCTCCTCGCTGCTGAGGAGAGCCGAGGGACCGCTGACAGTGGGACCTAAGCTAGCTAGCTCCGCTGCAGCTAATGGGCGTCCGTCAAGATTAACTGGCACAGACGGTGTTTCAATGCAGCGGAGCCGGGATTCCAAATCAGACAACCTCGCCTCGAGCGCCTCAAAAAGACAACATTTATTACATTTACCGTTATCGCTAAAAGAGGCAGAGGTGTAGCTAAACATCTGACAGAGAGAGCACACCAGAGGAGGAGAGGAAGGAGAGCTAGTAGCCATAGCTAATGGCTAGAGAGCAAACCACAAAGCAAACCACACAGGCAGACAGCAAAACAGGAAGTGACGATACGTTACCACAAGGAAGTGACGATCCCACAAGGAAGTGACGATCGACCCTGGTTTCGACCCTGGTTTCCGCTGGACCTGTTTCAACCCAAAAAAAAATCGTGGTTATTGTGCCTTACCGGCACTTGAACGTGATCCAGATGGAGCTGGTGATGTGGAGTCGATCCAGCTGGCGCTCAGCCAGACCCACACGCAGATGCAGCGCCAGGAGAGTCAGCGCGCTGTGTCCATCATCTCCACTGAGGTGGACCCCTGTGATATGAAATGCGATTCTAGAAAGAAAATGCACGCAATTTAAAACTTAACACCAAAGTGCAACATGTACACAACACTCTCAAGTTTTTAACCGGAATACAATAAGCGTAATTCAGCGTTTTGTTCGCGCTAATACTTAACACAAAGCAAGCGTGAATCTGCAGTTGGCTGCAAAACAATACGCAAGCCTCAGTAACAACCATTACCCACAATCTAACAGCCTTCCTATTTCTTAAAAACAGTGAGCTTGGCACAGAAAGGATCAAGTGGCGAAAAGATGCGCAATATCAAAACAACACTCACCATCCACGGTTTCCAAGGGCCGTGACCGTGACCGTGACTGTGACCGTGACCGTGTGGAGCCCAGTGTCTCTCAGCGAACCACTTCCACTCCTTCCCATCCGCTCAACTTCGAGCATTGTGGTCCTTCACTGCTCGGTAATCGCTTTTCAGCTTTTTCAGCTTCTCCCGACACTGTTTGGCAGTACGGATGTGCCCTTGGGAAGCCATCTGCTCGGACACCTGCATTTCGAGTAGATCCATCCAACTCGCGCTGGATGCGATCGTCGCCTAATATAGAAAGAAAATTGCGCACCTCCTAATATATAATATTAGGAGTATATTATTATATAAGTATATTATACAGTATATTAATATAATATACTGTATTAAAGGGGCGCACTGTGTTCACTGCTGAACAATTACAAATGGCGGTCGTGGAGTAAATTCAGCAGAAAAAGTCGCTTTCATGACGTTACAACCTGACCAATCAGCGGCGACCAGTCTCTTAAAGTCATATCACAACCCTACTCAGCCCTACTCAGCCCGGTTATAGGTCTTTCCACTGGCCCCGCTTAGCCTCGAGTTGAGAACCGGACTGTTTTAACCCTGACTTGGTTCTCCTGCGA
Source organism: Pholidichthys leucotaenia (assembly GCA_020510985.1). Classification (NCBI taxonomy): domain Eukaryota; kingdom Metazoa; phylum Chordata; class Actinopteri; order Cichliformes; family Pholidichthyidae; genus Pholidichthys; species Pholidichthys leucotaenia. The sequence goes on along the minus strand of CM035845.1, from coordinate 29,958,396 downwards.
TTGCTTTCCCACAAGCCCACCCTCCCCAGGCTGAGACGCCAGGGGTGGGTGGGATTTCTTGAACAGCAAGGCGGTGCCACACTGTCGTGACGTCAATCACGCGACTTAATCCTCAAAAACAAAGAAAATGGCTGATTATGAGGCGAGGATTTTTATCGTTCTCGTTCTTTGGCTTTTTACGAAAATCAATGCCATCCAATGTAACGTTTTTAGATGGCGTGCATTGAGACGACGTGCATTGAGACGACGTGCATTGAGACAAAGGTATGAGGCAGTGACCATGAGGCTCTCGGCTGCCCGATTTGAATATGAAGCCACAACACTGAGGTTAAATGCTCGACACATGCGGGAGCGTCTGTTGGTAAGCTAACGCATGCTAATGTTTGCAAATTTCATTTTATAGTCATGTTATTTTTAGGTACAGCATTTTTAGGTCGCCTGGTCATTGTTATTAAATGCATTACGGTGTGTGTGTGTGTGTGTGTGTGTGTGTGTGTGTGTGTGTGTGTGTGTGTGTGTGTGTGTGTGTGTGTTTCAGTTGGTTGCTTCGTTGCGAAATAAACGCTGCAGCCCGTCGGTGTGGACAGTCGACCATGCTTCGCAGTGGTGGGAGGATATTGTTTCCCACTTCTCAAACACGGAGTGGTTGCAGAACTTCCAGATGTCCAAGGACACTTTTACCTACCTGTGTCACAAATTGCGCCCATGCATGGAGCGTCAAAATACAACCTTCCGCCTATGTGTGCCTGTGAGGAAGAGAGTTGCAGTTGCACTGTGGAAGCTTGCTACTGGATCAGAGTACTGCACTATTGGCCATCTTTTTGGGGTCAGCATCACAACGGTGTGCAGGTGTGTTCAGGATTTTTGTGCAGCAGCAGAGTCATTGCTGGTTCCAGAACAACTACGTTGTCCTGATGAAGCGAGGTTCAATGACATTTCTGCCTACGTGGAGAATCGGTGGGGGCTTCCATTGTGTGTTGGTGCCATCGATGGCTCCCACATACCCATCATAGCGCCACCAGAATTTCACACCGACTACTTTAATCGTAAAGGCTGGCACTCGCTGATCCTTCAAGGTGTTGTTGATGGAAAGGGTTTGTTCTGGAATGTTTTTGCTGGGCTGCCAGGGAGCATGCATGATGCTAGGGTGCTGAGACTGTCTACACTGTGGGATTTGGCCAGTCGTGGAGACCTCTTCCCACCTATCATCCGGAACATTGGTGCGGTACGTGTGGGCTACTACCTACTTGGAGACTCTGCATATCCACTGCAAAACTGGCTGTTGAAAGCATTCCATGAGACCGGACGGCTGACTGCAGAACAGCACACGTTCAACCAGACCATCAGTCGAGTACGTGTGGTTGTGGAAAATGCTTTCGGCAGGCTAAAGGGAAGGTGGCGCTGCCTTCTGAAACGGAATGACTGTGACATGAAACTGGTTAAATCTATGGTGCTGACTTGTTGTGCTCTGCATAATCTGTGTGAGAGTCATGGAGAGACGTTTGATATTACATTGGTTGATGCAGCAGATGAACCAGTGGTGGCAGCGTCACAGGCAGCAGAGGAGCAGGGTGGCGATGTACGAGATGCTGTGATGCAGTACTTGTGTAGCAATAGGTAGAATTCTAAGGTCATACAAATTGCTGTACATACATATTGAAAAATATATTTTTTGGAAATAAAATGTTGTGTTTTATATATGTACCTGTCCTCTGTTGTTCATAACGCTTATCTCTTACAGTAGGGGTAATTACATTCAGCAAGACCGCAAAGGCCATCTTCATAAAATTCCGCTGGAGAAGCTACTTTTTGGTTATGTGGGAATAAAAATTGAACTATAAGTATTGGTTTGCTAAATGTCAGATTGCCAGGTAATGTTCTCCCACTTTTACTAAAAACTTTATTCTTTACAATTTGGAAAAGGTAATACTAATTTCTCAAAAGTTATTTTCAAAAAAAGTTGTGGTACTGTGAATAACATGCATAAACACCACACAGACCATGTTCTAAAAATGAAGCTAGAAAAGCCAAATTTTCTTACGTGGGAATGCAAATTGTACTATGAGGCATCTATTGATAAATTTCATATTCCCACGCAATGGTCTCCCACTTGTACTTACAAAATGATTTGTAAGATTATTGAAAAGCTAATATCAATTCTCCTCAAATTGTTTTCTAATAACTGTTGTGGTACTGTGAATTACAAGCAGAAACACCACACAGACCATGTTCCAAAAATGCAGCTCGATAACTCACTTTTTGCTTATGTGGGAATAAAAATTGAACTATAAGTATTGGTTTGCTAAATGTCAGATTGCCAGGTAATGATCTCCCACTTTTACTAAAAACTTTATTCTTAACAATTTGGAAAAGGTAATACTAATTTCTCCAAAGTTATTTTCAAAAAAAGTTGTGGTACTGCGAATAACATGCATAAACACCACACAGACCATGTTCTAAAAATGAAGCTAGAAAAGCCAAATTTGCTTACGTGGGAATGCAAATTGTACTATGAGGCATCTATTGATAAATTTCATATTCCCACGCAATGGTCTCCCACTTGTACTTACAAAATGATTTGTAAGATTATTGAAAAGATAATATCAATTCTCCTCAAATTGTTTTCTAATAACTGTTGTGGTACTGTGAATTACAAGCAGAAACACCACACAGACCATGTTCCAAAAATGCAGCTCGATAACTCACTTTTTGCTTATGTGGGAATAAAAGTTGAACTATAAGTATTGGTTTGCTAAATGTCAGATTTCCAGGTAATGATCTCCCACTTTTACTAAAAACTTTATTCTTAACAATTTGGAAAAGGTAATACTAATTTCTCCAAAGTTATTTTCAAAAAAAGTTGTGGTACTGTGAATAACATGCATAAACACCACACAGACCATGTTCTAAAAATGAAGCTAGAAAAGCCAAATTTGCTTAGGTGGGAATGCAAATTGTACTATGAGTTATCTGTTGATAAATTTCATATTCCCACGCAATGGTCTCCCACTTGTACTTACAAAATGATTTGTAAGATTATTGAAAAGCTAATATCAATTCTCCTCAAATTGTTTTCTAATAACTGTTGTGGTACTGTGAATTACAAGCAGAAACACCACACAGACCATGTTCCAAAAATGCAGCTCGACCAATCAGTTTTTGCTTATGTGGGAATGCAAATTGAACTAGAATGCATGTGTTGATAAATTTCATATTCACATGTAATTGTCTCCCACTTTTAATTAAAAAATGAATTCTAATAATTTTTAAAAGCCAATAGAAATTTTACTCAATTTCAATTAAATAACTGCTGCGGTAATGTGAATTACAACCAGAAAAACAACACAGACCATGTTCAAATAATTTAGCTTTACAAAGACACTTTGGAATAGGTGGAAATCAAAGGCTAATTGAAATTTTGCACAACTTGTTTGTAACAACATTTTTTACCAAAAAATACTGTTGTCTATCCTTCTCAGATGGGTCTAGTGTTATTATTGGAAATCTTTCTATAGATTCCGTCATCATTTAATAAATTTTGAATGGTGACGCAGCATTCCATTTACATGTACTTACCTTTATCACTGTCAACTGTAGAAGTTAAAGTGCACATGGAAAAATGCTTAGAACATAAATAATCTACAAGATCGAACGCAATGTATTAAGCTGTGCAAATTTGGATATAATTTAGCAAAGCAGAATAATCAAAAACATACTAAGACTATACGTTTTGTAGTGTTATTATAAATTAAATTAACATTACAATGCTATACACCTGACCAGATGGACAGCAGCATGTGGAGTGAGCACACAATGTGTATTTAATTATTGTCTTTTCCCATATGGTGTCATAACAGATAAACCAGACTTTTGATGCAAACACTACAATTTTATTACAGAAGATAAATTTACAAAGAAAAAAACAAGACTGGTTTTGTGGAGACATGGTTAGACACGCCTATTAATTGCGTCAACAAGCCGGCCAAATTGGCTCATGAAATCGCGGTGGAATGTAGCAATGTCAGCGAGCTCTTCCCTTCGTAACACTGCTTCCTGCTCCAGGGCTTCACGCGCATCTGCACACGCATCTGCACACGCATCTGCACACGCATCTGCACGCGCATCTGCACGCGCATCTGCAGCCACCTGTCGCAAATGATGTAGGTATTCCTCGTGGTGTTGTTGCCGTTGTTCATGTTGCTGGTCATGTTGCCGTTCCAAGGCTGAGGTAAGTTCAGCGATGGAGTTGTCCCTTTTTCTCTTCACTATATTGAAACACAGAAAGGCATGTTTGTTAAAGATGGATCAAAACATAGAATCACACATTTCAAAGCCTACTATGCTGCATTGCTGTATATAAGCTGTACTGTCATGTAGCTGTCCCGCAGTAGAGCGGATTTTGCAACACCCAGGGTGCTGTCATCGGCAGCAGCCCCCCGGCAAACAAATTTGCCTTCCCAAATAAGCTAAAGTGGTTTTTCTAGCTGCATTTTTGGAACATGTTCTGTGCGGTTATTCTGTATTTAATTTACACTACAACTACTGTTGTAAAAAAAAAGGTTTGAACATTTATTATTAAATTTAAAATCGTCTATAGGCTGCAGCCCCCACGCAAACTAAAAAGGGTTAAGATAAAGAAGATGGATGGATGGATGAGTAAATATTGGGTAAATATTTCAATTTTTTCCTGTTGTGTGGTCTCAGAAATCAAAATTGGTTAATACAGTCAGCTGGCGCAAAAAATTTCAATGAAGCATGTTGATTTCAACGGCAGTTAATGAGCTGGGATTTGTTTTATAAAACAGGAGTTACAACATCACTTCAGTCACCACACCTAAAATGGAACCGAGTTGTGGACCACTGATAATTTAAGACCAAAGAATCACCCTTTTGTATATATAGAAAAACACTTTAAATTCATTATTATGCACCTATTGGAAATTCCATTAATCAATTTTGTAGCTAAATTGTTTATATTTTTCTTTTTTGACCCTGTTGTCCGCTATACCTTTTTTAAAAAAGGGTGGTTATGGTTCCTTACCAGCAGCCGGACGTGAAACCCAAGACGATGATGGAGCTGGTGAGGGGCCTGAGATCGGTGTCGATTCATCTGGCCCTCCGGCGGGAGACGCAGGACAGTCCGGTGTGGTTTGTCCGCTGAGGTGGACCCCCGTGAAGTCCGCTGAGGTGGACCGCTGTGATATGAGCTGTGATTCTAGAAAGAAAATGCACGCAATAAACCTCATCATTGCAACATGTACACAAAAATAAAAAAGTTTTTAACCAGAATACAATAACTTCAGCGTTTTTTTTCGCGCACGAATAACGATCACAAAGCAAGCGTGAATAAGGATTTGGCTGCACAACAGATGGGTAGCTAGCTAGCTATTAGCTGGCTAGCAATCCTCAGTAACAACCATTAGTCTACAACCTTATGATGGATTAAAAACATTGAGCTTACAACAGAAAGGATAATTTGGCGAAAAAAAGCGCAATATAAAAAAAAAACAACACTCACCGTCCACGGTTTCCAATGGTGTGACTGACGCCGTGTCGAGCCCAATGTCTCTGCCATTACTTGCAGGCCTATGTCCATAGATTGCATCCATTTGGTTGAACCACTTCCACTCCTTCCGATTCACCCCACCGCTCGGTAGTCGCTTTTCATTTTTTTAAGTTTCTCCCGACACTGTCTGGCAGTACGGATGTGTCCTTTTATTCCCATGTGCTCTGAGACCTGCTGGTAGATTTTTTCGTTGCGCGTAGCTCCATCCAACTCACGCTGGATGCGATCGTCGGATAAAATAAAAAGAAAAGTGCGCACCTCCTCATTTGTCCAGGGGATACCCTTACGGCAAGACATCCTTATAACGAAAATACTATATATGCCGGCCACTGTGTTTACTCACTGCTGAACAACTTTACAAATGGCGCCTGTGGAGATTCAGCAGAGTCGCGTTTCGTGACGTTACAACCAGACCAATCAGCGGCGAGCAGTCAGTTGACGTCACTTCGCGGCCGAGTCGGGCCATGGATGGACCCTGCCCTAGATCAGGTACGACAACCAGCCCCGGTGGGTGCTGTGGAAAGCGGGGCCCATGGAAAAGGGCCTTTGGACCCTGCCCTGGATCAGGTACGAAAAAAGTACCTGCTAACCGGTGCTGGGGCTAATGGAAAAGCGCCTAAAGCGGGCTGAGTGGTGCGGTGTAGGGCTAAGTGAGGCTAGTGGAAAAGAGCCTTAAGTGGACAAAACAAGGAACCAAAATACAACAACAGTCTGTGTCTGGAGTCTGGAGCGACATAAGCCCCCAGACACATGACAGAGCCTCCCCCTCAAGGGTGGATCCAGACACCCCCAGGAAACACCGAAGGCCAAATCCCCTCCCCGCCCCCCTAAAAAAAGAGAACCGTAGAACATTACCCAGGGAGGGAGGTGGGGGGGGGGGGATGGCTAGGAGGGAAAAATAATCAATACACCACACCTGTGCCTTGACAACCCCCTAAGCTCCCACAGTCACAAGGCTCCAGGGTTTGGGCGGTTGGCCAAGGTCCCAGGACCAGCAGCCGGCCCACAGACGATAGTCGGGCAGCCTGCCAGAGAATACGGACCACCTGACCCAGAACCCCAGTAATTTGGGCAGCCGGCCAGCGTTGTTCAACCATCAAGACCAGAGGGGAAACTGAGGAGGCGGTCTTCCCACAGGCAGGAAGCCAGACCAAAGAAAGGGGACCCCAATGGCTTCTGGTGGCGGAGAACGGTGGACCCCAGCGGTGCCCGGCAGGGAAGGAAGGGACACCCCGAAGGCCTCAAGAAGGGGAGAGGAGGCCTTGGTGTCCTCAGGCTGACCAGCTGCACCCTCGGTGGATGCAGTTGCACCCGCGGTGGACCCAGACTGGGCCAATGCTGCACCCGCCGGGGACCCAGACTGGGCCAATGCTGCACCCGTGGTGGACTCCGGGTGGAGCTCTGCAGCACCCGCAGTGTACTCCGGCTGGAGCACTGTAGCACCCATGGTGGACTCCGGCTAGAGCTCTGCAGCACCCGTGGTGGACTCCGGCTGGAGCTTAGTAGCACCCACGAGGGTCCCAATCGGGTACATAGCAGCACCCGCAGTGGACTCTGGCTAGAGTGCTGCAGCACCCGCAATGGGCTCGGGCTGGAGGATCGTTGCACCTACAGTGGTCCCCGTCGGGATCCTCAATGCTCCCGCAGTGACCTCCCCAGCCAGGGAAGCAGGACTCTCCGCAACCTCTGGCAATGAACCTGGATCTTCGGCGGCCTCCAGTGGAATTGACCGCTCCCCGGCGACCCTGGGAGGAAGCTCAGAAACAGTAGAGAGAGAGACAGGGTCAGGGTCACCAGCAGCGGCAGAGCCGGGCAAGGTGAGCCCGGTTGCAGCGGCTAGCTGCCCCTGGCTCTCCTCCCTAAGAGTCAGACAAGTTTGCTCAGAAACTGGCGGGAGAGAAACTAGAGAGTGCACTTGCCTGAACTCGGACTCCATTGCCATCCAGGACTCTGACAATCCAGGTAGTGGAGGCTTTTCAGGCTTGGAAAGCGCTGCACCCACAGAGGTTTTGGGTTGAAAGAGAAACCCCGCATCGACCTCCACCTGGGAGACTGGACTGACATCGACATTGGTGGGTTGGACCGGATCAGCGGAGACCCCTGACGGTGGTAGATCCTCTCCGGCGACCCTAGGAAGAAGTTCAGGAATGACAGAAGATGGAAGGGTGTTAGGGTCACCAGCAGCCGCGGAGCCTGGTGAGGTGAGTTCAGACGCAGCTGAGGGCTGAATTCGACTCTCCTCACCCAGAGCCAGACAAGTCTGCTCTAATAAAGATGTAAGAGACACAAACAAGAGCACTTGCCTGGACTCAAGCTCCACCACCGTCCAGGACTCTGTCGATCCCTGTGGCTATGTCTCAAGCTCGGCCTGCAGGAGGCTAAGCTTAATGGGTAACTCTGCTGTGGTGGTCCCTGCAGCAGGCGTGATGGTAGCTGCAGTCTCGAGGCCCCCAGGTGATGGTCCTCAGGCTGGTGATTCATCCGGCGCGGTGGCTGGGGGTTGCCTCACCGCCGACCCAGGCACAGGATCCTCCAGGGCCTCAGGCCTCTCCTCCATCGGATGGCTTGGTTCTGGGGCTGGCACATTCACAGGAGGACACCGAGGAGAAACGAAGAGGACCGGTGAGGGATTATTGCATGCCGCTGGCGCAGAGAACTCAGGGGACTGCAGGACCTGAGTCTCATGACTAGGGGACAGGTAAAATTGTTTATCAATAATAGCATAATAGCAATAGAATAAGAAGGAACGTGCCTGTTCTGCTGATTCTTGATGTCTCTAGTGGCATCAGGAGCACTCTCATCTCTCTCCGTGTCCATGGTGGCTCTGGGCTCCTCTATATATGAAGGGGAAGCCTCCCCGACCAGAACAGAGGCAGGTGAATCTGGGAGGAGAGATGCGCCCTCCACATTGGCGGAGGTTACAGCTGCGGAGGAGATGGCTGCAGGCAAAATAGTGGGAGGAAAAAGCAGCTCCACTGCTGGATTCTCCCCCTCCGGTGAAGGAGGGGTTGCTGGCTGGATGATGGTGGAATCCTTTGGGCGAGATCTCCGGGAATGGCGATGACGACACGGGGAAGACAGATTGGTGAGCACAAATCACCCTTCATGGACATCACTTGTGGTGTGCCCCAGGGGTCAGTTTTGGGACCCAAACTCTTTATTTTGTATATACAAATGACATATGCCAAGTATCAAAAATTCTGAAATTTATTTTGTTTGCGGATGACACAAATATCCTTTGCACTGGTGAGAATTTGCAGCAGGTTTTAGAGGTGGTCACAACTGAAATGAAAAAGTTAACGCAGTGGTTCAACAAAAATAAATTATCTCTAAATCTAAAAAAAACAAAGATTATGTTGTTTGGAAATTATAAAATAAATCATGAAATAATGGTAACGATAGATGATACCAGAATAGAAACAGTACAGGAAAATAAGTTTCTGGGGGTGACGCTAGACAATAAAATCTGCTGGAAACCTCACATCAGTCACATCCGGGCCAAGTTAGCAAAATGTATAGGCATACTGGGGAAGACAAGACACATCTTGGACTATAAATCATTGGTCTTATTGTACAATTCCCTGTTTTTACCTTATGAATGAATGAATGAATTTATTTATTTCGGATAGTACATTACAGGTTAAAAGAAACTGTATAATATAACAACAAGGTCAAATTAGACAAAGACTCCTTCTACTATACAATTCCATGTGAGTTATCCGAAATGGGTGATGGCTGAAGCCGCAGCTTATATTGCCCACCCATATTCCATCCAAGAATTCAAAGGAGAAAAAGGAGAAAACAAGACAAGAGCGATTACAATTTAAAACAAGGCTAAGACAAAATATGACTGAGAGAAAAGAAAACTGAGCTAGTCTAAGTTAAGCGGTTACTATTCAAAAACAAATCTAAGACATAGTGTCACAGAGAAAAAAGAAAAACTAAGCTATAACACAACACAGGCTGGAAATGTCAATCCTTATGTGAGTTTACATGTCGTCTTGTAAATATGTTTGGAGTATTTCTTCCTTTAGTTTTTGTTTAAATTGTCCAAGCTTTGTACATGATTTTAATTCAGGTCCAAAATCGTTCCATAATCTGACACCTTGCACTGAAATACAGTGTTGCTTGGTGGTTGTTCTCACTGTAGGCTTTTGAAATATACATGTTCCTCTGAAGTGATATCGTTTCTCCCTTGTTTGGAACAACTTTTGGATATTTGCGGGCAGTGATAGATTCTTCACTTTGAACATTATTATTGCGGTTTTAAAGTCGATCAGATCTTTCAACTTGAGAGTTTTTTGTTTAAGAAAAAGTGGGTTTGTTGGTTCCCTGTAAGCTGCTTTGTTGATTATTCTAATAGCTCTCTTTTGAAGCATAAAGAGTGGATATATGTTTGTTTTATATGTATTTCCCCATACTTCATTACAATATGTCATGTATGGGAGTATTAATGAATGATACAAGGTGTATAGTGTGGGTTGATTCAGCAAATTTTTCACTCTGTGTAATATTGCAATTGATTTGGATACTTTACCTTTTATATAATTAATATGTGGCTTCCAACACAGTTTGTTATCAATTATTACTCCAAGGAATTTAGTTTCGGATACCCTTTCAATCTCTACACCATTTACACTGAGTTTGGGTACTGGGTAGTTGTGATGGTTGTTAAAGACTATAAATTTTGTCTTGCTTAAATTGAGCGTTAATTTGTTTGAATCAAACCACAGTTTCAGCTTTCCTAATTCCTTTCCGAGTGTATCCAGAAGTTGTTCCAAATTGTTTCCACTGCATAGCAGGTTAGTGTCATCAGCAAACAATATTAAGTCCATTTTTTCTGAAACTTTACATATATCATTTATATACATATTGAATAATAATGGTCCCAAAACTGAACCCTGTGGGACTCCACAGGTGACCTTCAGTAGCTCTGAGTTTTTGTTGTTAACACATACAAACTGATATCTATTCTTTAAGTAACTTCTTAACCAGGACAGTGCTACCCCTCTGATACCACAATTTTGTAGTTTCTTTAATAATAGATTGTGATCTACTGTATCAAATGCTTTTTTAAGATTCAGGAATACTCCAACTGAATACTCTTTATTTTCAATGGCTGTTGATATTTTTTCTGTAAATTCCATTAAGGCATATGCTGTTGTCCTTTTGTGTCTGAACCCATATTGCTGCTCACACAATAAATCATTCTTCAGTATGAAGTTGTCAATTCTCTCATAGAATATTTTTTCAAGTATCTTGGAAAATTGCGGTAATAGTGAAATTGGTCTGTAGTTGGAGAGTTCCCCTCTGTCGCCTGTCTTGTAAATCGGAATTACTTTAGCTATTTTCATTGCATTGGGAAATATACCTGATTGGAGAGACAGGTTACAGATATACGTCAGTGGTTTCACTATGCATTCGATAACAGTTTTGACTAGTAGCATATCAATACCATCGCAGTCAGTAGATGTTTTACTTTTGAACGATTTAACAATTTCAATGACCTCTCTTTCGTCTGTGTTCTTTATGAAGATGGTGTCTTTTACAGCAGTGTTATTGCATATTGAATCACCTGTTGGCACCGTAGTGGGTATTTCTCGGGCCAGTTTAGGTCCAATGTTAACAAAAAAATTATTAAATTCATCTGCAGGTGAAGCTATATTCACATTCGGAGTCGATTTATTATTTTTTGGAATGTTAGTTGGGTAGCTGGTATTTCTGCTTTTATTTCCAAGGATACTGTTGATTATTGTCCATGTATTTTTAATATTGTCTTTGTTTTTTTCCAGTTCTTTACTGTAATAGTCTCTTTTACTACATCTTATTATATATGTTAACTTATTTTTGTATGTTTTATACCGCTGCTCTGCTTCTTTTGTCCTTTTCTTTATGAAAGCTTTATATAATAAATTTTTCTTTTTACACGCCTTTTGTAGTCCTTTGGTTAGCCATGGTTTGTCAGTAAATTTGTGTTTAAGCTTTTTTTTAACTAATGGGCAGTTTTTTTCATAAAGAGTGGTTACAATGTTTGTAAATGTGTCATAGGCTTCATTTACATCTGATACATAGACTTCTGTCCAGTCTTGCTTCAGCAAGTCCTCTTTAAAAGAACTGATTGCGTTTGGTGATTTGTGTCTGAACGATTTTGAGATTTTTTCTGGGTTGGGCCCCGTGTGGCCATGGATAAGTGCAAAGATTGGCAAGTGGTCGCTTATATCATTTATCAATAATCCACTTTCTATTTTCTTGTCGAGAACATTGACAAACTGGTTGTCAATAAGTGTAGCAGAGTGAGCTGTGATTCTACTGGGATGGGTTATTGTGGGATATAGACTCATGCTGTACATAGAGTTCATGAACTCTGTAACTACATTTTGTTGATGTGGATTAAGTAGATCAATATTGAAATCTCCACAAATTGCTACCATTTTCTTACTAGTAATATTATTGTACAGCTCGACTAATTTATCTCTGAATGTCTCAATGCAAGTTCCCGGCGTTCTGTATATGCAGCTTATGATTAGATTTTTTGTTTTGTCTAGGTCAATCTCAACAGTAACACATTCCAGAAGCCCTGGTAGTGCTGAGGACATTTCATTTACAAGCTTACATCTATATAGGTCATCAATATACAGTGCAACACCACCACCCTTTTTTTGAGATCTGTTAATGTTAAACATCTGATATCCCTCTATTGCCATCAGGGGAGCCTGGTCTGCATTAAGCCAGGTTTCAGAGACTGCTATAGCTGTGAATTTTCTGTTTAGCTGTTTTAAATAGTCCTGAATCTGTGAGAAGTTTTTGTTAAGACTTCTGCTATTGAAGTGTATTATTGACAGTTTACCATCTAATTGCACTTGACTTTTGAACTGCTTTTCAGTGTAATATTCACAGTGGTTATGAATATTATTGAAAAAGTGGTTATCAGGATCAATATCATTCTCCATCTCTTGTGGTTTATGTTCAGCATAGTGGCATATTTTTAGAGTTTGAGTTTCCTCACTCTGTGTTTCATAGTCAGTGTTCATCTGTATTTATCTAAGTCAGTAGCATCTCTGATCATTATACTTTTTGCTTGCTCAGGTGTTCCATTTAGTTTAATCCAAATTCTACAATTTCTTGTCCAGGTTGTCTGTATCTTATCTTAACTATTGTGTAGAAGTCTGGGGAAACACCTACAAGACCAACCTACAGTCAATATGCACATTACAAAAAAGAGCTATAAGGATAATAAACAATGTAGGATATAGAGACCATACCAATTCGTTGTTTTTAAAGTCACATGTCATAAAGTTCATCGATTTAGTTAAATTTAAGACAGCACAAGTAATGTACAGGGCAATTAATAATCAACTAACTAACTAATATACAAAAAATATTTAAAAAAAGAGACAATGATCATAATTTGAGAGGAGACTTAAACTTTACAAAACCCAAGATACGAACAGCCAAGAAAAGTATGTGCATATCTGTCTGTGGGGTGGATTTGTGGAACAGTCTGGAGCCGGAACTGAAACTATGTACAAACAGAAATCAATTCAAAAAGAGGTATAAACACTATTTGCTGAAAGGATATATGTTAGAAGGGTAATATTTATATGTACGATTCATTATGTTCACTCTGGGACATTATGGGACACTATGGAACGGTGGGTGGGACAGCACTGTGTATATCTGTGTTGTTTAAGGCTGGTTTTGATGTATGGACATCAATGTATGTTAGGATGGATGGGCGTTAATGTTGATTTGTAAAAAATACAGTAAATTGTTTACTTGGGGTCTTAAAGGTGGTAATTTGTATAAAATTCACATGGGTGTATTTATGGAAAAGAGGAGATGGAATTAATAAGTGTTCACTTCTTCCTTCTCCCTTTCGAACAGTGTATACTGTTACTTTATTGCATTTGTCATTTGTTTGTTTTTGTTATACTTTTTTTGCTCGAAATAAAGTATCTATCTATCTATCTATCTATCTATCTAAGAAGGAGGATCCGAGGTGAAAGTGTGCTCAACCTCCAGCAGGAGCTTCGGATCCCTCAGGGCTAGTTCCTCAAACTCTGCAGCCAATTCTGGGAGGAACCACGGCTTAACCTCTAGGAGAAGCTCAGCCTCTGCCAGCAACACCAGTCTGCGTTCTTCCAGTTCCTCTGTGGATAGAGGGGGCTCCGGCTCTGGAGAAGGAGGCGGGATAGGAGCAGGAGAGCTACGGGAAGAGGAAGGCTTCCTCCGTCGCAAGCGTCTCTTCGGCGGCAGAGACGACCCCAACAACAGAGATTCCTCCCCGAATGGCAGGGAGAAGATGGCACGGACCATGTCGGCCATCCCCGGATAACCCCAAAGGCTGGGGTTGAACTCCATAATCTCCTCTGCAGAATATCAAGCCGCTCCAGTGTCCTAAAGAGTAAACAGCCCCTGAGTCCGAGAGAAGGTGGTTTCCAGGGTGTCCAAGGCGCGCCACTCCTCTGTGGAGAGAGCCGGCCGGGGCACCGGAGACGGAAGCGGGGCCACCATAGAAGAAGCTGGGAGCATCTTATTATGGGTGCATCTTCTCCTCCTCTTGGTGGAAGACCGCTCTGGTGTTGAAGCGGCCTCCTCTGGCTCCTCGCCCTTACAAGGATAGGAGTAGATGGTGGCAAGGATGCCGGTAACCTCCGGACAGTTCCACAGACTGGGACACATCTTTATCACGCACGCTGCGCTATCCCGGGCTTTATGGCTTCAGAGGTCCGAGAGGCCTGGACACACGTCAAGAGGTCCCTCAGGACGCACACCCCAGACAGCTCCACTTCTTCCATGGGCTCCACTCAGGTGGGTGAAAAGGGGGGGAAAAAAAGCACAAAAGAGATGAAAAAAAAAAGCTACACACACTTCACTGCTGGGCTTTATTCAGGTCACAGCGTTCTGTCATGAACGTGAGCCTTACGCACGCACGAATGAAAGAGATAAGCCCACTTGCAGGTGAAGAGTGTGTTTATTAAATAAAGAGTCAAACAATGCAACAATTATCCAACATAAATTATCCAACATGATTAGCTACACAGCAGATGAGTACTGTTCAGCTGAGTCAGATTTGGCTATCAGGGAGACAGTTCACAAAAAGCCCCCAGGGTAAAACTGGTCACTGGGGGAAACAAGAAACATGAACTGGGAAAAGGAGAACTTACATGAATGTGCCGGAGCGCAGCTGGGCTCTGGGAAAAAACAACACAAAATGTAGTCCCGGGGGGAAATAGTCCAAACACAGAGAAAACTAAACAGAGCAACTGATTGCATGCAGGATATAGACTAACACTTTGACAGTGAGTGAGAGAACTGATGAGAAATAAATACACAGAGAACTAATGACACAGAGTGAAACCTGGTGTGGAGCTGCAGCAGGTGTAATGATTACAGACTGCTCACAGCAGCGGCAGGCTGAGCAGACAATGGGAAGCGCCTGGAGGAAGAGGGAGAGGCAGAGCAGAACACAGAATCATCATCATCATAGCAGTCTGTCGTGGGTGACAATGACTGTTTCATTTAGGTCTGATCAGATTCCTCCACACAGCTCTGTCCTTAGCTTTCCGCTGCCAGGAACTCCTGTCTATGTCCAACCTCTTCAAGTTTCTTTTTACAGTGTCTTTAAATCTGAGCCTTGGTCTACCCTGATTGCGTTTGCCCTCGCATAACTGTGAGTAGAGTAACTGCCGAGGGAGATGCTGGTGGTCCATCCTCTCAACATGTCCGAGCCATCTCAGGTTCATCTGTATTAGCAAGTCCTCCATTGATGGTAGACCAGCTCGTTTCAAGACTTCTATGTTGGTTATCTTGTTTTTCCATGAGATGTTCATTATGGCTCGAAGGTGTCTCATCATGAACGCGTGGAGTTTCTATACCTGCACTCTGTAGACAGTCCAAGTTTCAGCACCGTACAATAGAGTAGCCAGTACTGTCGCTCTGTACACTTTGCATTTCACATGGATTAAACTGTGCCACATTGAACATGTCTGCTTCTTTCCTTGTTTGAATGTATACTCCTTCTGAAGTGTCTTTGAAGGCCACCTCAAGCATGGCTGCCAGATATAGCGAGAAGAGTGTAGGTGCCAGCACACACCCTTGTTTCACCCCGTTGCTTACTGAAAAGTCTTTAGATAGTGAATCACTCATTGCCACGTTTGCTTGCATACCTGTATGGAGTGCCTCGATCAGGCTGACAAACTTCTCTGTACAACCATATTTCTTGAGTACCTGCCAAAGTGCTTGTCGCGAAACAGTATCGAAGGCTTTACTGAAGTCTATGAAGACTACATAAAGCGGCATGCTCTGTTCGATACACTTTTCTTGAACCTGTTTCAAGCAGAAAATCATGTCCATTGTGCTTCTTCCACTTCTAAAGCCGCACTGGGTTTCCGGTAGTACATTCTGCGAGATGTGTTCACTGAGTCTGTTAAGTAATACACGTGAGAGAATCTTACCTACAGTGGCTAGCAGTGATATACCTCGGTAATTTCCACAATCTTTCCTGTCACCTTTCTTGAACAAAGGCACAATACTTGCATTCTTCCAGTCTTGAGGTACTTTCTGGGCATCCCATATCTCTTGGATGAGCTTGTGTAGGCAGTTGATCAGCTGAACACCACCAAATTTCCACATTTCTGCTGGAATTCCATCCCTTCCTGGAGCTTTACCATCCTGTGTTGTCCTGATAGCTGCCATTAGTTCATCAAAATTTGGTGGTTCATCCAGACTTGATACAGCTGGTCGCTGCACTAGAGCTTCTTTAGCCTCTTCAGTGAGATCTCCAGGGTTGTTTAGTAGTTGGTCAAAGTGGTCTGCAAATATGTCCAGGATCTTGTCTTTCTCCTGCAAAACTGTTTCACCATCCATAGCCTTTAGTTGGATCAATCCTCTTGGTTTAGGGCCGTAGATTTCTCTCAAACCTGTGAAGAATGTTTTCATGTCCTTCCTGTCTGCTGCAGTTTGAAGTTTCTCTGCTTTTTCATCCCACCAGTTGGACTTCATCTCTCTGGTGTACTTCTGTAGCTCACTCTGAGCCTTTGAGTATTTCTTCTTCTTCTACCTTGTGTTACACTGTAGGTTTTCCTGCCTAGCTGTATTCCTCGCTTCTAATAGTTTCTTCAGGTGTTCATCATGCTCATCAAACCAATCTTGATGTTTCATCTCAGGGTGGCCTAATACATCACTCACAGTCTGATACATCGTATCCTTCAGTGTTGCCCATTTCTCTTCAATGTCATTCTCTGAGTTGTTGCTGTCCCAGTCTTTCAAGTTTTCATCCATTTCCTGTGTAAGTTCTTCCTGCTTCTTTTGGCCTTTCAGTGCACTAGTGTTTAGCTTCAGTGGTGGCTTCGCACCCATCCTACAGTGCTGTTTTCGTCTGCAAATCCTTAATCTAGATCTCAGTATAACATGATCAGTACCACAGTCCGCGCCTCTCATTGCTCTGGTGTCCAGTACATCCCTTATTTATTTTTTTTTTCGCTTCCGGCGCCACACGAGTAGGCTGCCTTTTTGCAACAGCGGATCAATTTCTGCCTATTTCTCTTTACTATCTGGCTCTCTTCCCAATCTTTCTGATCCAGCGACACCTTTATTCCATCCAGACACGTAGATCACCCAAATGTCTCCTGAGACAGCGGACGGAGCCACTTTTTCTTGCAGGAGGCAGTACAATAGAGACCAGCTGTTAGGACTTAACCGGCCCACGATGCTAACGCAAAAACTCGAAATACCAGGAGAGATAAGATGGAAACAGCGTGGATGTCGCGCTGGAGTAAGACGGCGGGCAAGGAATATAAGGTACAGACCCATCCTCCCATCTGTCATTATGGGGAATGTTGGATCGCTACTCAATAAGACAGATGAGCTAGCGGCTATCTCCCGCTACAAGAGCGTTTACAGAGAGAGTAGCCTGTTGTTGTTCAGCAAGACGTGGCTAACAGAACTAGCAACAGATGCTAACATCGAACTGGAGGGTTTCCACGCAATACGGGCAGACCGAACACCAGACAGTGGGAAGGCAAGAGGCGGGGGAGTGATAATGTATGTCAATAACAACTGGTGCAGACCGGGACATATCACGGTTAAGGAACAGCACTGTAGCAAAGACATCGAGTTGCTAGCTGTTAGCATGCGGCCTACCTATCTCCCGAGGGAATACTCACATGTGATCTGCATTATTATTTATGCAAATCCGACGGCGAACGCTGGGACAGCACGTGACGTCATCCACTCAGTAACTGGCAGGCTGCAGACAGAACACCCAGATGCTCTTCTCCTCATCTCAGGTGATTTCAACCATATTTCACTGTCCTCCATTCTACCCACGCTCACCCAGTATGTCACATGCCACACTAGAGACAATAAAACACTGGACTTATTCTATACAAATACTAAGGAGGCATACACCTCATCACCACTGCCCCCACTCGGGAGATCGGATCACAGCTTGGTTCATCTCCGGCCGGTGTACAAACCCCTAGTACACAGACAACCTCCGGTCATGCGCACAGTGAAGTTATGGTCTGAGGAGGCAATGGACTCTCTAAAGGACTGTTTGGAAACCACTGCCTGGGAGCAGCTCTGCGATCCACATGGTGAGGACATCGATGGCCTCAATCACACCATCACGGACTACATCAACTTCTGTGTGGACAACACCGTACCCACCAAGACCATACGGTGTTGCTCAAACAATAAACCCTGGATCAAGCCTGAGATAAAAACACTTCTGAGAGAGAAGAAGAGGATCTTCAGGTCGGGGAACAGGGAGATGCTGAAGTCCGTACAGAGGGAGCTGAGGAGGAAGATTGGAGAAGGCAAGGACAGCTTCAGGAAGAAGATGGAGAACAAGCTGCAACGGAGCGACATCAGCGGGGTCTGGAGAAACCTTAAAACCATCTCTGGGCTCCAGAATACCTCCCCCCGGGCCACGGGGGGCAGGGAGTGGGCCAACAATCTGAACCTGTTTTTTAATAGGTTTGACCAACCACCCTCCCCCCCGACTGCACAACAACCACTGCTGCCTCTAAAGTCATTGAGACCTGCTGTCCACACCCCACTCCACCAACACCCCCCCAACTCCTAGCACACAGCTCCCCAACCTGACCCTCACTAAGATCCAGGTGGGGACGGAGCTGAGGAAGATCAAGGCGAGGAAGGCCTCAGGACCGGACGGCATCAGCGCGAAGCTCCTCAAGTCCTGTGCAGACCAGCTGTATGGGATTGTGGGACACATCTTCAACCTGAGCCTGAAGCTGGGGAAGGTACCACAGTTGTGGAAAACATCTTGTGTGGTACCTGTACCAAAGACTTCCCACCCCAAAGATCTGAACAGCTACGGACAAGTGGCCCTGACGTCCCACATGATGAAGACCCTGAAGAGACTGCTCCTTGCTCACCTCCGCCCCCTGGTGGGAACAGCGATGGATCCACTCCAGTTCGCCTACCAGCATGGCATTGGGGTGGAGGATGCAGTGATCTTCCTCCTTCACCGTTCTCTGTCCCACCTGGAGAAGCCCAGGAATGTGGTGAGGATCATGTTCTTTGACTTCTCTAGTGCTTTCAACACCATCCAACCTATGATCCTGAAGGACAAGCTGCTGTGCGCAGGGGTGGACCAGCACCTGTCATCTTGGATCCTGGACTACTTCACTAACTGGCCACAGTTTGTGAGAACCCGAGATTGTGTGTCCGACACGATCATTGGTAGCACGGGGGCCCCCCAGGGAACGGTTTTGGCTCCCTTCCTGTTCACCCTTTATACTGCAAACTTCTCACACAACACAACACACTGCCATCTACAGAAGTTCTCTGACGACTCTGCAATCGTCAGCCTCATCTCCAACGGAGATGAAGCTGAGTACAGAGGATTTATCCAGGACTTCGTGGACTGGTGCCATCGGAACTGCCTCCAGATCAACGCGAGGAAAACTAAGGAGCTGGTGGTGAACTGCCGCAGGCAAGGACAACCCCTCACAGCACCAGTAAACATACAGGGAACAGACACTGAGATGGTGACATCCTACAAGTACCTGGGTGTTCATCTGAACAATAAACTAGACTGGTCACACAATACCGACGCTCTCTACAAGAAGGGACAGTGCAGGCTGTTCCTACTGAGGAGGCTCAGGTCTTTTGGTGTACAAGGGGCGCTGCTGAAGACATTCTACAACACGGTGGTGGCATCATCCATCACTTTTGGAGTGGTCTGCTGGGGCAGTGGCATAACAGCAGCCGATAGGAAGAGACTGAACAAACTGATCAAGAAAGCTAGATCTGTCCTGAGGCAACGCCTTGACCCAATGGAGGAGATGGGAGAGAGAAGGATGGTGGCTAAACTGTCATCTCTGCTGGAGTCCGAGTCCCACCCTATGCAGGACATACTGAACGCACTGAGGAGCTCATTTAGCAGTAAACTACATCATCCTAGGTGCGCAACCGAGAGGTTTCGCAGGTCCTTTCTACCTACGGCTGTCAGACTGTATAACCTAAGCAGGGCTGCTCGCAGAGACAGCAAAAAAATGTGACAACCTAATAGTATTGAATGCAAAGGACGCAACAGACTTACACAAATGGTCCCCTCCAGTATACAACTAGGATAATATCAGTCGCTACGGAGGGTGACAATATGTATGGGTAAATATTCATACCATGTAGGATAACTAAGTAGACGGTTATGCTGTTTATTCCATCTTGCTACAGTGCTCTGCACTTTGTATATATATTTATATATTTATGTGTACATACAGTATGTATATTCACTGTTCTTATTTTTATTTTTCGTATCTTCTTAATTATTGCTCTGAGTGTTGCTATCCCTGTGCTGTTGCAATCGTGGAATTTCCCCATTGTGAGACTAATAAAGGCTTATCTTATCTTATTAAATCACCCTTTATTGTCATTCAACTGTACAACCAATCATGTACAGTAGAACGAGATTGTGTTTTACCTATCTACAGTGTCAATCACACACACCCCAAGTGTAGAATCAGAGGGCCGCTGCCATGCAAGGTGCCGCCACAAATTTCCGTCCTCCATTCCATTATTGCTGAGCACGAAGCTGGACAGCAGGAAGTTCCACTTTTATATGGTCTTCGGCATGACCCGGCTGGGATTTGAACCCCTGCCTCCCGGGTGTGGGGCGGATGCTCTACCAACTGAGGAACCTTGGAGTTATTTTTGATCAGGATTTGTCCTTCAATTCACATATTAAATTTGTTTCTAAGACTGCCTTCTATCATTTGCGTAATATTGCCAAGATTAGGAGCATCTTGTCTCAGAGTGATGCTGAGAAGCTGATCCACGCTTTTGTTAGCTCGAGATTAGATTATTGTAATTCTTTATTATCAGGCTGTCCTAAAACATCTTTAAAAAGTCTTCAGCTGATCCAAAATGCTGCAGCAAGAGTTTTAACAGGTACTAGAAAGAGAGATCATATCTCTCCGGTTCTGGCCTCCCTTCATTGGCTTCCCATAGAGTTTAGAATTAAGTTTAAAATCCTTCTTCTTACTTACAAAGCTCTAAACAATCAGGCTCCTTTTTATTTAAAAGATCTGATACTACCGTATCATCCTAACAGAGCACTACGCTCCCAAAATGCAGGTTTACTTGTAATACCTAGAATCTCCAAAAGTACAATGGGAGGCAGAGCCTTCAGTTATCAAGCTCCTCTCCTGTGGAATCAGCTGCCAATCTGGATTCGGGAGTCAGACTCGATCTCTGTTTTTAAGAATAGGGCTAAAACCTACCTTTTTGATATAGCCTACAATTAGGGAGGGATCATGTGTTTCTGAACCCTCCCTTAGTTATGCTGCTAATAGGTTTAGTCAGCCGGGGGACCTCCAGTAATGCACTGGGCCTCACTCCTTTCCTCACTCTCTATGAATTTTTTTTTTTTTTGCTGGTCATTAACATTTGTTTGTTCTCTCCCATAGATTGAGTCCCCATCGTGCTGTTTGCTCTCTACATGTCTGTTCTTTTCTTCTTCTCTGTCCCCTCACCCCCCAGCCAGTCGCAGCAGATGACTGCCCCTCCCTGAGCCTGGTTCTGCTGGAGGTTTCTTCCTGTTAAAAGGGAGTTTTTCCTCTCCACCGTCGCCAAGTGCTTGCTCCCAGGGGATCGCCTGATTGCTGGGGTCTTTCTGCAATTGTGGGGGTCCTCCCTACAGTTGATAGTGCTATGAGATGACTGTTGTTGTGAAATGGCGCTATATAAATAAAGTTGAATTGAATTGAATTGAATTGAACTGAGCCACCACTCCGGTTATCTTATCTTATCTTATCTTATCTTATCTTATCTTATCTTATGTCTCTCTGCCTTACTATGATGTAGTCTAACAAGTGCCAGTGCTTGGATCTTGGGTGCATCCATGTCTTCTTGTGTGTGTCCTTGTGCTTAAATAGAGTGTTGGTTATCACAAGGTTGTACTCTGAACATAGTGCAAGTAGAAGTTCTCCATTAGCATTGCACTTGCTTACTCCATCACTGCCTAGCACTCCTTTCCATTTCTCAGTGTCCGAACCAACTCTGGCATTAAAATCTCCAACGAGTATCAGCCTGTCATCAGTCAGTACACACCTGATAGTCTCACATAAATCACTGTAGAACTCTTCCTTCACCTTCTCTGTGTTGGTCATTGTTGGGGCATATACACTGATGAGTGTGGCATACATCTTCCGCTGTAGTGGGAGTCTCATAGTCATTATCCTGTTGTTGATTGGCACCTGTTCCTCATCAAGCATTGCTGCTATCTCCTTTCTAACTGCAAAGCCCACTCCTGCTTCTCTCCTTTCTTGAGTTGAAGATGTACCCATGGTCTTCCAAGCTGTCATATCCAGGCAATTTTGTTTCACTAAGTGCAGCTATGTCTACATTGTACCTGTTCATTTCCAGGGCCACAAGCGTGATCTGTCTTTCTGGGCACTGTGATGTTGTTGTGTCCACCAGAATGCGTACATTCCATTCTGCTACACTCAAGGCTGCTGTTTTCCTCTTCTTTTGTCTTCCTGCTCCTAGCTTACTTTTCACTGCCTGTCTGAGTGTGAACAGATCAATGTGGACCTTGTAAGCCCGGGCAATGTCCTAGCCGGTATGAGTTGCTTTCTGATTGACCATTTCATGAAACTGCTTGCAAAGTATTTGAGCACTGCTAGCTTTTGCTGGACTAGCAGCACATTCTTGGCAGATAAAGGTATTATCAGTGGCAAGGACAAGCCAAGACAAACTGACTCCAGTATCTGTTGCAGTGACTGACCAGATGATAGGTTTGTTTATCTCTGCTCTTTGTGTAGTGCATGTCACAATGCACCGACTGGCACAGTCCACCACAGACCTTGCGACAGATGTGTTTATCTGCCAGGATGTCCAGTCTCACCCTGTGTAACTGGGAGTGGTCCACCACAGACCTGTGGCAGATATTGTTTTTAGTTCTGCCACGATGCCCTGTTTCACCCTCCATGCCCTCGGAAGGGTGGGGATGCCGGTTGAGTTGCCGACGGCCCAACCCATGAGACAGGTAGTACTGAGAACACAGAATCAATCTATACAATAAGTGAACAAAACAAGGAACCAAAATACAACAACAGTCTGTGTCTGGGATCTGGAGTGACATAAGCCCCCAGACACATGACAGTTGAAGAATAAACTGCTATAATTCTGCCCTTTGGCAGGCAGATGTAGATAGAGGAAGCCCCAAGAGCACATGCAGGATATTAGGTGCAATTGTGGCGGTTTGGGAAAACCCCCACAAACAGACTAAGGACAGACAGCTCGCTACTCCTGGGTTTTTCCACTGCACGCTGCGTTTACAGCCGTGAAGTTAAAGTGTTCATGCATCTTGTCATCTTACATATGTAGATGTGCTTTGAGGTAAATCTCCACAAAAAGACTGGTCAAACACAGCGCTCGGCTAGAGCAAATTACAGAACCTGTGCAGTATTTATACCCAACTCAAACAATACATCAAAGCAGATTCACAGCAGTTGGTCTGATCAAAGGGACTGCAGAACAGGCATGAGATATTTGCATTTGTGAGACATACATCACAATAGGCAGATTTGCTAGACTCTGCTCCAGCTGCAGAACAAAGAGGTTAAAAGGCACATCTACATATTGATCTGAGTCTCTAGGTCACAGTAAGGACAGGACGCATGAACACAATGCATGAAAGGTTACATTATCACAGTAGTGTAGCGGAAAAAACCAGGAGTAGCGAGCTGTCTGTCCTTAGTCTGTTTGTGGGGGTTTTCCCAAACCGCCACACAATGATATTTATTCACAGAAAACTTAAAGAGAGAACAAACAGCAGCACAAGGGCTGGAAACCAAACTAAACACTCACTGAGGATAACTTGGGACACACGGGAATCATGACAGGAAACCACGGAGAACACATTCAATGATGATAACATTAGTAATGATGCCACACTACAACATAAACTCAGACTGAAATAAGTAGGGTAACTGATAATTACAAACGTGAGACAGCTGGGGAACAATCAGGGGCGAAACAGGAGCACATGAGGGAAAGTGGCTACAGGTACAGAAACATGAGGGACTGGAGACAATAGGTGAACAAATACACACACAAGACCCAAAACTAGACAACGGACAAGGGCAGGGGAAACACAAAGGCTACAGTAATGACAATAAGGGCAAACAGGGAATGACACAACAGACTGGGGAAACACAGAAGGCAATAACTATAATAATAGACTGAAGCAAATAATAATAATCATAGCAGGGGAAACACAAAAACATCAATAAAGATACTAAGAACAAACAGGGGGTCATGCAATATGATTAGAGACCAGGGAACAAAAGGACCATGAGACTAATAATGAAAATAAACAAAGGACAATCACAGAAGGCAATAATGATAATAGTGACACCAATGGAAACACCAAGAAACCATAATGAACAGCAAGCGTGGGCACTGTCGCAGACAATGCCCAGGTCACAACAGAACCCCACCCCCAAGGGGCGGATTCCAGATGCCACAAACAACATAAAAACTACATCAAGGCAGGCAGGAGGAGGGGCCATGGCACAGTGGGAACCAAACACAGGAATCACACAGGCACAGAAAACAAACAAAAAATGTCCATCGGGTGGCTGGCTAATGTTCCAGGGCCACCACCCTGGAAAACACAGCATGGTGGGGGGCTGACCAGAGTCCCAGGAAACACAGGTCCAAGAGCACGACAGGTCTGGTGGCCTCCCAAGGTAGTGGCCTCCCAAGGTACTTTGACCACCAGACCGGTGAGCAGGATGGATCGGGGGCCACACAAAGTCCATGGGCCCCCAGACCAGAAAACATGAAGAGTCTGGTGGCTTACCCCATCCCTGTGCCACTGGACCAGGGAGCAAAACAGAGCAGAAGCGAGGATCTCAGAACCAAGTGATTGAGACATGCCAGCCTGAGGGACGGAAAAATGAGGCGCACTGGTCTCTGGAACCAATGGCAGAGGTGTAGCGGACTACTCAGAGGAAGATGGCCATGGTGGAGCTGAAGCGTGTACCACAGGAACAGTTGGAGCTGTAGCATAAGCTTTGGGGAGAGACGGAGCAGTAGCGTGCACCTCAGGGACAGATGGAGCTGTAGCGTGTGCCTCGCCTCCCGACGCAGTCACCTCAAATGGGGGAGAAAAACATGTAGGCATCAGGTCCACACAACAACCATCAGCAGCAGAGCTCGGTGGGAACAGCTCAGAAGCAGAAGGGAGATGCAAATGGGTCTCCCCATTAGGAGCAAGACAATCTAAAATAGATGTTTGGAAAACAAAGAAGAATACTTGCCTTAGCTCCTGCTCCACTGCTGATGAGGGTCCAGGTGGCGCTGCTGCTGAGGCGACGACGACTCATGGAGGTGCTGCTGGGACAAACCCCACCTCTGGAGACGCTGCCAGAACAGTGAGCTGGAACACTGGGACAGACATTATGGCAGCGACTGGAACAGACGTGATTTCAGCTGCCACTGACGGAACATCAGATGAGAAGACAGCCGGTGGAACACCAGCCGTTGAGGCTGCAGCTGCTGGGTCACCAGACATGGCACTTGGAAAGGAGGAGAGAGGAGTAGCAGGTGAGGACAGACGAATGGAGGCAGCAGCAGAGAAAACAGCAGAGACAGGTGATGAAGACTCAGCAGTTGTAGGTGGCCGCTTCTGAGTCCTCTCACTGGAAACAAGGCAAGACCCTTCACTGTGATGTTAAAAAATGAAACATTACTTGCCTTTGTTCCCACTCTGTTGCCACCAGAGCTGCTGCTGGAGACCCAGGTGAATTCCTCCAAGTGGCTGTGGAGCTCGCCAGGCGAGGAGCAGCTTGAACCAGGTGTGAAGCAGAGGCTGGAGCTGGAGTATGATGAGGGAAGGTAAGCAGGACAGTCGTGGATGGCTGGGAGCTGGAGATGGGAGGAGGATGTTGTGCTGAGTGGCGCTTAGCTGATGTTTGCTTCCAAGCTGAGCTTTTCCTGGCCAGCCGGTCCTCATACAGCTGGGACACATAATCTGGGAGTAACCAAGTTTTATAATCCAATAACAAATTAGTCTGGTAAAGTAAAACTTGGCTGTGCTCCTCCATCTCCCTAACATTGGCAGCTGAAGAAGGTTCGGGAACTTTGCTGCCGCTGCTGGAGAACAGATAGCAGCTGGCAATGAAGACACAGAGGCAGCATGGCACAGACAGCCAGAAACCACAGACGGAGGCCTGGAGATAGGCAGTGAAGAAGGTGATACTGAAGTGGAGGAGTGGTGTGTGGAGACTGTGGAAACCAGGGGGCATCCCACCATTGGCACGGGCTGTGGCGCAGATGGCGAGCTCTCCTCCCGCCAGTGGAGTGGTTGTGGGACTAGTGAGGCTGGCTTTGGAGCTGGTGAACAGGAGCGTGTGGGTGCAGTAGCTGGAGAAGGAGACGCCGGAGCCTTGGGACACTTCATTGTTGGCGCAGACTCCGGCGCTTAAGGTGTGCATCCCACAATTACACGAAACATGCGTTGGAGATATGATACGAAATTAACAGTCCAACAAGTTTGGAGTCTCACTGCAGGCTGAGGGTAGAGTCAATAACTGTGGCTGTCACGTCTAAATTCCTCAGAGCAACCTCAGGTGTCCAGGAGGTGCGGGCATCTGAGATAAAGTCTTCAATTGTTTGGGCAGCCCACAACTCATCCGCATCCTGCTCATACCCCCAGTAATCCATGCCTGCTGGGTCTCTGTTTGGTTGGTGTCATTCTGTTATAATTCTACCCTTTGGCAGGCAGATGTAGGTGGAGAAGGACCCAAGAGCGCAGGAAGGACTTTAGGTGCAAAAATATTTATTCACAGAAAACTTAAAAAGAGAACAAACAGCAGCACAAGGGCTGAAAAGCAAACTAAACACTCACTGAAGATAACTCAGGACACACAGGAATCACGACAAGAAACCAGGGAGAATGCATTCAATGAGAAATAGGCCACATGGTGGGGGCCTTCACTTAATGTTACCTTAACAGGAGACCACATCATCATTTCTCCTGAACACGTGGGGAAGATCCTGACTTGAGTGATCATCTCAACCACACTGGTCTTCCCGGCACTTTGATTAGTAATGACACCACACTAGAACACAAACTCAGACTGGAATAAGTAGGGTAAACGCGAATTACAAACGTGAGAAATCTGGGGAACAATCAGGGGCTAAACAGGAGCACATGAGGGAAAGTGGCTACAGGTACAGAAACTTGAGGGACTGGAAACAATAGGTGAACAAATAAACACACACAAGAATGAAAACTAGACAAAGGACAAGATCAAGGGCAGGGGAAAGACAAAGACCACAATAATGACAATAAGGGCAAGCAGGGAATGACACAACAGACCAAGGAAACACAGAAAACAATCACTACAATAATAATATACAGAAGGCAAATAACAATAATCAGCAGGGGAAACATAAAAAACATCAATAAAAATGCTAAGGACAAACAGGAGGTGATGCAACATGACTAGAGACCGGGGAACAAAAGCACCATGAGACTAAAGGTGCATTCACACCAAACGTGAACGGGCAAATTTTTCGTGTGGCAAGATTACATTATAGCTTAATGTAAACATGCGAACAGACAAGAATTCCCCTTCTGAGTGAGATACAGACAGGCAAAGATGCCTTTAAAACTTCTGCAGCTGTGTTCAACCTGCTGTGGAAATTCCCAAAACAACGTCATGCTTAGGTTTACATCATGCGACGGAAGGCTCATCTGAAAATGTTGTCCCTGGCTCCAAAACTTCACAAGATGATGGACGTTTCCATTGCTAGCTTGGTAGCCCAGTTTAGCACATCCGTGGCAGGAATCTGTGGGTAAATGCTGTAACTCTGAAATCCCGATTCAGCTGAAGAGCTCCCGGTCCTCCTGTCTCCAGGTGAGTGAGTCTCATTTACAAACTAGTTTACTCATCAGTGGTGATACTTTTTTTCCGGTGATGGCAGAATCTCAAAGCTAGCAGCTAGCTAGCTAGCCTCGGATGCGACCATGTAAAAGCGCAATTTTGCATGTACTTGCCTCTTTAGCTCGAGTAGGTTCATTTTGTCTTCTTTTAATTATTTGCTTTTTGTTCTTATTAAAGACAAAGATAGAAAGGAGATGTTTTTTTTACCTTCTTTTCTTTACATGTTTCGACTGTTCACTGCAGTCTTCATCAGAAGCGTCAGCTAACACTTCTGATGAAGACTGCAGTGAACAGTGAACTGACAAAGAACTGCAGTGAACAGTTGAAACATGTAAAGAAAAGAAGGTAAAAAAAAACCCATTGTGGGGCACATATGTTGGTTTCATACGCTCCACCGATATTTCACTGTATGTTTATTGTGTGCTTCACGTTTCATGGAACAAAGGGACTGAGCCTCCGAGAGGTAACAGCAGAGTGTGAGATTGGGCCTTTTGTTCCAAGGAGATGACCTTGAGAGATTTCCTGACCACAGGAGAGTAGGAGGTGGATGGTGTGAAGATCGGAGGAAGTCACATTGTGACTGGGATTAAGTACCATGTGACTGTATGTTTGATTAAACACCATGTGACTGTAGGTTTGATGTCCTGGGTATAAAAGTGACAGATGTGAGAAAATTCATCCTCTTTTTCTTGCTTTGAGATTGTTGGAGTATGTGATCTGTGAATAAAGCTGAACCTGAGGAATAAACTCAGTCTCATCTTTGTGCACATTCTCCACACTGGTGACCTTACGACGAAGAATGAGCAGAGATAATTCTCCCGAGCGGGGCTTGGCAGAAGCCAGCCTGATGGCTGCCACCACACTCCGGCTGCCTGACTTCTGGCAGCATAGTCCGCGCTCCTGGTTTAGCGCGGTCGAGGCGCAGTTCAACCTCCGGAGAATCTCGAAGGACTACACAAAATTCTACCATGTGGTGGCGAAGCTGGACAGCCACACAGTCCAGAGGGTGGAAGATCTGGTCAATCACCCACCGGACAGCGACAAATACAGCGCATTGAAGGCTGCGCTTATAAGCCACTTCACCCCCTTGGGGCAACAGCGAGCAGAAGGGCTCCTAACGTTGATGGAGTCGGAGAACGACAGACCCGTAGACCTGATGGTGAAAATGCTGAGGCTGAAAGACTCCGAGGATTGCAAATTTATCTTCGCCCACCTTTTCCTCCGGACCCTGCCACCAGCGGTGAGAGTTACCCTGGCAGACTCACCTCGGTTGGCCCAGCGAGACTACCATGGGCTGAGCAAGGAGGCGCAGCGACTCGTCGACACCCACAAACAGAGCGCGGTTTCGGCCGCAGCAGCAGAGCTAGGAGCAACGTCCGGAGACGGCATGGGGCTAGTGGTTACAGTACCAGACGCACCGACGACTGCAGCAGCGAGGACCAGGCGACACGGAGCAGATGACGTCCTGTGCTTCTATCATCGCCGCTTTGCAGAGAGGGCACACAAGTGCCTCCCACCGTGCCACTTCAAGCGTTCGGGAAACGCCAAGACCAGGGGGTCGGTAGTGGCTGCGGCCCTCGGGGAGGAGAACAAGCTGCTCTACCTGACGGATGCACGCTCGAGGAGGCATTTCCTCGTGGACACAGGCTCCCAGCTGAGCTTCATCACGTCTTCCTACGCGGACCGGCTGACACCGTCTAAGGGCCCCCTGGTGTCAGCAGCGAACAGCTCAGTGATTAAGACCTTCGGTGAGAGGACTCTGCTTCTGTCTTTGCAGGGCCATGCATTTGAGTGGACTTTTGTTGTAGCTGCAGTTAATTTCAACATGTTAGGGGCTGATTTTTTGTGCTCACATGGTTTATTGGTTGATCTTGCTAATAGATGTCTGGTTAATGCATCTTTTCACTCTATTCCCTGCACAGCTCGAGTGGCGCCGCCAACTGCACAAGCCAACGTCACAGCTGCGGGTGATAAGTTCCACGCACTCCTCACTCAGTTCCCAGCACTCACAGTCCCAACGTTTTCGGCGACAGTGGCTAAACATGGGGTGGAACACTATATCACTACCACCGGCCCGCCCGTTTTTGCAAAAGCTCGGCGCCTGGACTCAGCTAAACTGACCATAGCGCGTGAGGAGTTTGCCAACCTGGAAAAACTGGGCATCATCAGGCGTTCGAAAAGCCCCTGGGCTTCACCATTGCACATGGTCCCAAAGGCTGATGGCTCGTGGCGACCTTGCGGTGATTTCCGCAGGTTGAATAACGCCACTGCACACGACCGCTACCCGATCCCGCACATCCAAGATTTTTCAGTTCATTTGGCGGGGGCGCGCATTTTTTCTAAAATAGATTTGGTGCGCGGTTACCATCAGGTTCCAGTGCGCGCTCAGGACATACCCAAAACAGCGGTAATAACTCCTTTCGGGCTTTTTGAGTTTTTGCGCATGCCTTTTGGACTCAAGGGTGCGGCGCAGACGTTCCAGCGCATGATGGACGCGGTCCTACGCGACCTCCCTTTCGTGTTCGTCTATTTGGACGACATTTTGGTAGCCAGCACGTCCGAAGACGAACACGAAAGCCATCTCACAGCAGTTTTCCGGAGGTTAGCAGAGCACGGGTTAATAATTAACCCAGCGAGGTGTCAGTTTGGGGTGGCGCAGATTGATTTTTTGGGGCATCGCGTTTCACCAGAAGGAGCGGTCCCTCTGCCCGATAAAGTGCGGGCAATAACAAATTTTCCCCACCCTCAAATGGTTAAAGCGTTACAGGAGTTTTTGGGAATGGTTAATTTTTATAACCGTTTCCTCCCCAGCGCAGTGCGGCTCATGCAACCATTGTACGCTGCACTAAAAAAACAAAAACCCACGAATAAAATCGAATGGTCTCCTGAGCGGGAGCGCACATTCTCTCAAGTCAAATCAGCTTTGGCAAACGCTACCTTGTTGGCACACCTAGTTCCAACGGCACGCATGGCGCTCACCACTGACGCGTCCGATTTAGCAGTGGGGGTGGTCGTTGAACAGTATGTAGCTGGGACCTGGCAACCGCTCGCGTTTATCAGCAAAACCTTGCGCGATAGCGAGCGAAAGTACAGCGAGTTCGACAGGGAGTTGTTGGCACTACACTTGGCCATCCGCCATTTCCAGTTCTGGCTGGACGGACGCCATTTCACCGCGTTCGTGGACCACAAGCCGCTGACTTTTGCGATGGCCAAGATTTCGGAACCTTGGTGGGGCCGGCAGCAAAGACAGCTGGCCGCGATATCGGAGTTTACCACCGATATCCAGCATGTCGCAGGTAAACATAATGTGTTGGCAGACTGCCTCTCGCGTGCTGTGACAGCTCCAGGCCCCGTGGGGGCAGACTCTGCAGCCATGGCCGCGGGCCAGAGTAGCGACGCGGAAGCGCGTGCAGCCCCGGTCCACATAGGGTTAGATTATGCAGTCATGGAGCAGGTTAGCGACGTGGACGTGCGCGCGCTCCAGTCTGGACCAACAGGGTTAAGGCTGGAGGACAGGGTGCTGAAAGATGGTCTGCCCCCGCTAATCTGCGATATCTCCACTGGGCGGCTGCGTCCGGTGGTACCAGCTGTGTGGCACTGCCGGGTTTTTGACTCAATCCATTCTCTAGCGCACCCAGGGGTGCGCGCATCGGTCAAAATGGTAGGGGAGAAATTTGTATGGCCGGGGTTGCGCAAACAGGTCAAGGAATGGGCGACAACCTGCGTAGCGTGTCAGCGAGCCAAAATACACAGACACACTAGAGCTCCTTTGGAGCCTTTTCATATCCCAGCTAAGCGCTTTGATCATGTGCATGTCGACTTGGTAGGCCCCCTTCTGTCGTCACCGGGGTACACACATCTTTTGACTATGGTGGACCGCACCACACGTTGGCTGGAAGCGGTCCCTCTGGCGTCAACCACAGTCGAGGAGGTGGCGCGTGCGTTTTTAACAGCTTGGGTAGCGCGCTTTGGAGTTCCGTCGGACATAACGTCCGATAGAGGCCCTCAATTTGTTTCCGAACTCTGGTCATCGATGGCCCGCAGCCTAGGGGTAACGATCCACCGCACTACCGCGTACAACCCACGGGCTAATGGTTTATGCGAACGTTTCCACAGGTCATTGAAAGCGGCCCTCAGAGCGTCACTCACGGATACAAATTGGGTGGACAAGCTACCGTGGGTTTTATTGGGGTTGCGTTCTGCACCTAAAGAGGATTTAAAAGCCTCCCTAGCTGAGTTAGTCTTTGCGCAGCCACTCCGGCTGCCCGGGGAGTTTCTCCCGGATAATCCTGCGCCAGAGTGCCCCCCCGCTCAGCGGTCGCAGAGCGACATGGGAGCGAGCACGCTTCCTGGCCCAGTTCATCACAGTTTCCCACGCGTTTTTGTGCCTAAAGCTTTAAAAAATGCGGAGTTTGTTTTTGTCAGACATGATGCCAATCGCCCAAACTTGCGGCCGCCTTATGATGGACTGTTCAGAGTGCTGGAAACAGGAGATAAGCATTTTTTGCTAGATTTGGGAGGCAGAAAGGAGACAATTGGCATTAACAGACTCAAACCTGCTTTTGTGATGGCTGATGAACCTGTGCAGTTGGCGACGGCCCCCCGTCGCGGCAGACCCCCTAGAGAGCATTCCCCAGAACACCCACAGAGATTGACTAACAGTTCTAATCCACAGGCAGTAAAGCCGGCTTACAGCAAATACGGCAGAAGACTACGGCCTAAGCGGCAGGTGGACTGATATGTAGTGATTTTATTATGACATGCATCTTTAGTTATGATTGTTCCATTTTAGACGTTTGGGGGGGTCATGTGGGGCACATATGTTGGTTTCATACGCTCCACAGATATTTCACTGTGTGTTTATTGTGTGCTTCACGTTTCATGGAACAAAGGGACTGAGCCTCCGAGAGGTAACAGCAGAGTGTGAGATTGGGCCTTTTGTTCCAAGGAGATGACCTTGAGAGATTTCCTGACCACAGGAGAGTAGGAGGTGGATGGTGTGAAGATCGGAGGAAGTCACATTGTGACTGGGATTAAGTACCATGTGACTGTATGTTTGATTAAACACCATGTGACTGTAGGTTTGATGTCCTGGGTATAAAAGTGACAGATGTGAGAAAATTCATCCTCTTTTTCTTGCTTTGAGATTGTTGGAGTATGTGATCTGTGAATAAAGCTGAACCTGAGGAATAAACTCAGTCTCATCTTTGTGCACATTCTCTACACCATCTCCTTTCTATCTTTGTCTTTAATAAGAACAAAAAGCAAATACTCGCCCCTTTCCATTGATTTTGTATGGATTCGAACCGCCCGTTCACATTTGTTATGAATGCACCTTAATAGTGAAAATAAACAAAGGATGATCACAGAAGGCAATAATGATAATAA
Source organism: Pholidichthys leucotaenia (assembly GCA_020510985.1). NCBI lineage: Eukaryota > Metazoa > Chordata > Actinopteri > Cichliformes > Pholidichthyidae > Pholidichthys > Pholidichthys leucotaenia. Next base: position 29,925,012 of record CM035845.1, on the reverse strand, counting down.
TAATAATACCAATGCAAACACAAAGAAACCATAATGAACAGAAAGTGTGGGCAGTGTCGCAGACAATGCCCAGAACATAACATAAACCACATTTGGTCAAATTTGACCACTATGAACTTTTCAGTCCCCCCTCGTATATACAGCATGCTGTATATCAAATATGAGCAGAGCTCCTTTTGATAAAATAAATGTGTTTGGCACAGTAAAGGGAGCAGATATCTGTTCTGCTTACCAAGTTGCTGTACAGGACAAGATTAAAAAAGATAAAATTAACTTCTGTCACTTGTAATTGTCACTCCGTCTTTGTAGCTATAAGTGAGAGAAGGAGCCTGAACCAGTCAGGATATTTAACAGCTTTGTTTTCATACTTATAATCTGTATTGGTATTGCATTACTAGGATTTTATTAAGTCATCATACAAAATTTAATAAATACCAACACGGTCACTGTAAATGCTTTGACAGTCCAACAGTTTAATTCAGATAAAATTCCTGCCCAGAGGGAGGTGACATTGTTTTATTTAGTAAAAATATTCATTATCCTTACACTCATACCAAAATCCTACACATGAATGGCCTCCCACATGGTCTCAAGCATGCACTTGCCTGCCAAAGAAAGCCCCTCTTATTCTGAAATCCAGATGTTAGAAGCTATAGATATAAATATGCCTACTTAAGCACTCTCAGAATAACCTCTGGGTCCATCCAGAACTTTTCCTGACACACTTTTAATGAAAGCTCTCGCCTCAAGCTCTCTCTCAAATGCTGTAATGTATGTTCGAGTGTCTAGGCCTATTTGCCATTATAACACTTAAATCAAATCAGGGGATAGGCCACTTTTAGAGTGTTTGGAGAAACCACTTGTGCCCACAAGCAATCAACACCTCATCAGAGCCCCCCCATGTGAAGAGAAGGGGGCATGAGGCCCAGAAGTGAAGTGCTCAATTTTACCTCCTTGTCTTTCTTTCTCTTTCTTCTGAATTTATGTGCTTGGTGCTTTGGATCTTTGTTGGCAGCAGTAATGTATACCCTGTCATATAAAAGTGTAAAATGAAAATAGCAACTCATGGGCAAAATCATTCCAGATAATTTCTTAATATCATTTGTCATGAAGCCAAACTGGATTGTCTGAAGCCAACAGCACTCATTAGCAGCAAATTGTGCACTTGTGATCATTTACAGCCAAAGTGTTCTGTTTAGTTCATGTTCAATGTTGATATACAGTAAATAAGAAAATAGGTTTTGTTGTTGCTGTCAGAAGGCTGACCCAAAAGAGTTCTTTTTAATGTTTGAGGAGGTTAGGGTTTTATCCTGCATATCTTTGCCAGAAGACCACAGGAGACCCTCAGCAACCAGGGCATGGCCCGCCATGCAGCTGGCATGCAGAAGAGCGGGTGCTGTTTTCACTTTTTTTTAAATTTCCAATTCAAAAGAAGAGTTTTCTTGACTATGCATAAAGCAGTGAGAACCATGTCTGATGTGTTAACCTCTGCATTTACCTCACTTAAATCACCCAGTATACACAGTGTAGGAAGTTGGGATGTGATGCAGAGCCAAATTTATGTTGATAGGTCTTCTAATATCCTCTGCCGGAACTTTTGGACCGGTGCACAAGACCATATAGCACTAACAGTGTTGCTGGTGCAATGAGAGCAAATGTTTGTGTGACTAAGGTCCATTTTGAACATCCTTTCTTGAGAACTTCTTGAGAACTTTGTACTGAATGAATTGCAAGTTGTAATTTTTAGTCTTCTTAAAGGTGTCATAAACCCTCCCGTGTGCTTTTACGCAGTGCACGGTGAGGGGTAAAATGATGAGGATTTACACTCAGGGATACACCAGCACATGTTTATTAACATAAAGACTCATGACAAACCGTATCAAAAGGTAAAGACTTACAAAAAGGTATGAAAATACACTTACAGTGGGTGTTCAGGGGCCGGCATCGCCCCACGAATGCATGAGGAGAGACGTGTATCCATGCTGGCGTCCCACAGCCGGAATCGCTATGAGGGCACAAGGGAACCACGGACTGTGTGGAGTGGATACACGTCGTAAAGGAGCTGAGAGTTCACTAATTCAACACCCAATCAGTCAGTCGATCAGTTAGTCAAAGACCCAGCAGTGCATGACTGGCAAAAGGCGCTTAAGTACACGCACTGCTGGTGATGATGTGATTAGGAGCACCTGGATGAGGACCAGGAAAGATGATTAACGGGACTGGGAACAGCTGATGGTAACGAGAGAGAGAGGGGGTGTGGTCGGACCGGCAGACTGTCAGCAGCGCTCACAGAAAGTAGGTCACAGCGGCTGTCTAACAGCTGCCGGTCAGACAGTGGCTATGGGTGAGGAAAATACATAATATACACATGAACGGTGGCACTTAACCCCACAGGGAGGTCAGGACCGAGCTGGGGGAAACCAAACCGGCTAGGCTCCTGACAAAAGGTGTCTGAGCATATTTTGTGTCTAGAAGCTTTCAGCTTGATTGATAGATAAATCTGTCTCCCATTTTGATGTTGTGGTGAAACTGAATTATCTAATTTTAATAATGTCAGAAATTGTATATATGTACAAATATGTTATCATTTCATAATTAGTTTTTAGCTGAACTTTTCTGTATTTTTTCCCTTACAATGGCTGCAACAATGCTGCATCAGGAAGGTTTAATTCACCCTGTAACAGACATACCTCAACAGACCGGAATAATCTGTATTTACTTAAAGTTTAGAAACTGGTGTGCAAGAAGTCATGTGCTGACACGGAGTTGTCTTTGTGTTACACAACAAAGCCTGACTGTTTCACCACAAAGCCTGACTGTTCCACGGCCTTATCAGTCACCACAAAGCCTGACTGTTTCACCACAAAGCCTGACTGTTCCACGGCCTTATCAGTCACCACAAAGCCTGACTGTTTCATGGTCTTATCAGTCACCACAAAGGTGCCCATAAAGTTGCAGTAGATGTTTCCTGTGTCTGACCTGCTCAGTATAAAAGGGACGTGCTGGCTTTGTATGACAGCGCGCATTTCCCATCTGTAATCAGAGGTGTGTTGCTCCTTGTACAAGTAAAAACTTTGAACACATTTTGTGTCTCGAATCTTATTAAGGTACGAACCTAACAGAGTACTATTATTTTGTGAGTCTTGAGTTTCAGATTCCTGACATGCGTGGTGCCGTGACCCGGATGACCAATATCCAGACTGGGTGAGGACCAGGGCAGACTCCAGGTTGAAAACCATGCGCATGGTCTGACTTATAGTCAGCTTTGAAAACCCGCCTTGAGGGAACTCTGTGAGCCTCGTCGGAGTCCTAACTCTGTCTGGTGACGGTCATCCGCACAGAGTCTGAAAAGTAAGTGAAAATTATTTGTCTGATCGCGGAAAGTAATTGTCATTGTTGAAAACCACAGGTCGGCTAAATGCAAGTAATGGTAGTATAAGGTGACGCCCTGTACTTTTCCTGGTGGTTAAAATTATTGTGTGAGCATCTAGTTCCATTCAAAAGGTGAATGCAATAATTTTATGAGGTAGTGTGACGGCGTTTCACAACTACAAGTAAAATGGGCAATTGTGCTGGAAAACCGGATAGACAGAAGAGTAAACAGAAAAAGATTGTGTTGTTTTCCGGTCGAAGAGTCAGGTTTCAAAAAGTAAAAGGTGCTGCGTATTGACTGATAGGTCAAGCTTTAGCTAAGTAATGGTAATATAAGGCTGCGTCCTTTATATTTTTCCTATCTGATCATACCAGGTAATGATCCTGTAAGAAATTACAGGAGCCCTAATATAGGTTGCGTAAGATCTAGCCCCATCAACAAGTGAGCGCACTTAAAAAAAATTGGGCAGTAATATTGTTGCAGTGGGCGTACTGACAACGTTCCTGACTATATAAACAGATAAAGCGAAAAATAAAAAAAAAAGGAAACTGCGCGCCGAACGGTAAAAAAAAAAAAAATTACAATAACCGACTAAAAGAAAAAGATCAGATAAAGGATCCTGAAAAATATTTAAACAAAAAAGATTATTCCTTTAAACCCACACTGGATGTGGATGAATGCACAGTCTTAGCGTCGACGGAAAAACTTACAACAAAAAGAGATAAATATCAAAACCAACCAAGCATCGAACCATTATTAAATGAAAAAGATAATCCTTCCCCAACTTATCAATGCCACGATCCTAAGGAGGGTCTATACGGCAAATTATTTAAAGAAGCCCAAGAGGTTGGGAAAAGGAGGAGGCAAATAAAATCATAATAATTAGACCATAATATTTAAAGACGGACGGATTAAATGGCAGCAGAACTGGATAACGTTAAAATGGACAATGAGAAAGTTATTTTATCTCTTATCTATTCTTTGTGTGTGAGCCTTAGATAGAGGCAGTGTAGAGAGAACAAAACTCTTCTGCTTTCTCTGTTTGTGTGTGTGATTGATCTGTGAAGAAAGTGGTCTAAATATGGGTATAAGGTTTTGGGTTTTTATTTTTTCAATTTAACTCTGTGGGGTCTTGATTAATGTTGCGTACGTGATAAACTGTTTACATATTTTAAAAAAAAAAGGCAATTTTGATGCATTGCTGACCTTTGTCCTTGACTGAAACATGACAGTGCATTTTATAGAAAAAAGGACTGACTTGTGACAATGTGACTACAGGCCATACTATGATCATATTATGATGTCATTTAATAATGCCTAATCACTGAAGGTATTATGTTTACCCTATATCACATGATTTAGAGCACAGAGGATCAAAAGAGATTGATGATTAATGTGTCTGTGCATATGATCTGCCAGAGGCTATGGATTATCAGACACAGGTCTTGGAGAAAGAATCCTTAAATTGATGGGCATTTTTTGAAGCCAAGTATGACTTTGTATGACATTGTAGATAACATAAGGTGTACTGATTCAAATGACTTTGACTTTACAAATATAATGTTTATATGATTTTATACTGATGTTACTCACCACATAATGGTGCGGTAACAATATATTTCAGAAATGTGACAGTAATGAGGAATGTGTTTTTCCTGATTCGGCGGTGGCCAAGCTGGGTCAGGGTAAACTACATTCACCCCATAATTTACCAAGGAATATATAAAATGAAGCATTCCTGGGAAAAATTTAAATCAAATTCTAATTAGGCAAAACGTCCACCTTTCCGTTGATTGAAGGAGTGTGATGCAATCTTTGTTCATTTATTCAAATTCAACCCATCTGTGTTCAACTGGACAAACTGATCTTATTTATCAATGCTGAAGCATGTTAAAAATGCACAGATAGTTATTTTGTTTTTCTTAAATGGAATTTGTAAACTATTTTAAGAGATGTCACAAAAAGAAGCTATAATTATTGAAATCTATTTTTGAAGGAACTGGGCTACCTGCAGATTCTATTTAAAGTTAAAAATGGTAGCACACTTCCTTTCAGTAAAAGAATCAAATACCCTGTAACTTTGCTGCATGTGAGCCTCCATGTATCAGAACAGGGGGTATCAAAGAAATTAATTAGCAAATAATTAGCAATCCTTAGAAAAATAGATAATGCATAAAAATTATCAATAAATGATTGATGATGAATTCAATTCGACTTTATTTACATAAGCGCTTTTCATTTCATTTTCTGTAGTACCCAGGATAAACATATGGCTGCAGTTTATAACTAAAATACATACTGGGCAATACAGACCACTTTTTATTATTCATGGGATAATACAAATAATAAGATCATGCCCTCTATTTACAGCAGGACAACCATTCCATATTGTTGCCAGCTAGACTGTTATCGTACACTATAACCTTGTTGTCACAGCCACACCTTAAGCTTGTACCAAATTCCTTGTGGTTATTTACTGGTGGCCCATTTTTTTTTTTGATAAAAAAAAAAAGGCAACAGAGGGGCGAGCGGTGGTTCTCTCTCCCATCAGCAAAGGAGGGTGAACGGCAGCTCTCTCTCTCTACTTAGCAAGGGAAGAAGCGAGCGACAGGCTTGCTCTGTAAAAAAGGCCTGATGGGCCAACATCCACTGCTTATGCTGTAACAATGTTGTCTGGGGTCCTGATTGTGTAAAAATTCCACAACCTGCATCTTTGATTACAGCACTTACATCTGTGCAGACAGTAAGCATGCTTATAACGCATGCCACCTGCATACTGTTACCTTGAATCTGCGAGAGTTTGTCATCTCCACAGAAAAACCAGCAAAACATCGACAGCAATTATTGTAACTATGTAATGTTCTGATGCTACCATGTTCTGTGGCAGTTATTCACTGCCCTGCCCACACTAATGGCACTGACTTGTCTAGCTGCGGTAATCGCTTGGCTGATAACGCTACTCACTGTGCTGCTATTGGTCTTTTAGGAACCATCTGTCTTATTAATAATGTTGATGTTGATGTTTTTAAAGGCTATCAAAATAATATGGACCTTCCTCCTGTTTCATGTGTAAATTTGCTCTGCCACCCACATTATACAAATGAGCTGTCCTGGTGGCACATGGCCAATCATGTGCCAACAGGAGGGAAAACTGTGAGGATGTTGGAAAACTGTCCTAGTTTTTGAAAGAAGTAACAAAAACATGCTAAAAAGTGCATCATTTGTTTACAAAATAATGCTCAAGGAGCAATGGAAAGCTACAATATTGCTTGGTGTTGATTGACACCTTTACAAAGTGGACAAAAATTCATCCCACATCCTCAGCTAATGCTGCATTTGTGTGTAAAACTCTATTGAAATTGGGGTTCCAGAACTGATTTGTGCAGATAATGGAACTCATTTTACAGCACCTAACAATGTAGATATTACTGTGTTGCTTGATGCACAGAAGGAAATGACTATGCTCCCTGGAGCAATTGTTTCAAACAATGGAATTTATTGCACTACTGATGGTAAAATAATCCTTCCTCCCTCCTTGTATCGCTGGCTGTCGATCTTGACTCATGGCAGTGGCCATGTATCCACAGGAGGAATGAAGGCACAGGCTGAAAAACATTTTTTCTGCCCAGGAATTTTGAAAGAAATGAAAAAAGTGTGCCAACAATGTTTAATCTGCATACAAAACAATGCACAAGGTGCAATGAGGACGAGACATGGTAGTTTCCCACCACCTAAAATGCCCTTTTCTCAATGGTGTATGGATTTTATTGAACTATCTAAAGTGGGACAACTGCAGTATTGTCTGGTCCTCATTGACACCTATACTAAATGGACAGAAATTCATCCTACAGCAAAGGCAGATGCTAAATTTGTTTGCAAAGTTTTACAAAACAACATATTTCCCACGTTTGGAATACCGGAGACCATTTATGCAGATAATGGCACACACTTCACAGCACAAATGGTTAAGGATCTTACTTCTGCCGTTGGAACACAGCTGAAGTTTCACACTGCTTATCACCCACAAAGTGCAGGTCTAGTGGAAAGGAAAAATGGTACTGTTAAGCAAATGCTAAACAAAGTAATGCATGACCAACGAATTTCATGGCCTAAAGCATTAACTGTAGTAAAGCTAACCATTAACACCATCCCAGAAAAGAAGAGTGGGTTATCTCCATTTGAATGCGCCTTTCATAGGCCCTATATTCTACCTGACCTACTCCCATTAACTGCCACTAACCCTTATAAGACTCTTGGAGAGCATTTGAAAGAATGTAAACAAATGAAAGATTATGTTGAATCTGTCAGATCTTTCTCTACTCCACAGGAGGGCCCAGAAAATTCCCTCCAGCCTGGTGATTATGTCTTCATAAAGAACCATCACCGACAGAATTGGAATTCCGTGAGGTGGCTTGGACCATACCAAGTATTATTGACCACACCTACCGCAGTGAGAATTGCTGAAAGACCTTCTTGGATTCATCTGTCACATGTTAAAAGACTTCAGGTGCCCCTTGGTGACCTCCAGCCACCCCTAGGGTAAGTCTGGTTACAAAGGGGAGTCTAGTCCTTTTAAGGATAAGACTCGTCTCAAACCCGGTGAAGACAGTGACCTGAGTCTATAGGCACACTCCCAGGGGAATCAGGCACCATGGTAATCCTGAGACTGACTCTGACCTTCTTGAGTATCCCGCTATTAGTCCTCACCATTATCACCTCACCACCCTTGAGAAGAGATAATAGAAATATAGAGGAACGTGTCACAGAAACACTGTTTATGACTAATCGGTGGTATCAGTATATGTTCCTCAATGCTCGTCTGACAAGAGGAAACGGCAGTTGTTGGGCTTGTTCTTTGTTGCCTTTAACCACTAAGGGACCAATCCTAAAGGCTGAACCCTTTCCTATAAACGTATCTGACTGTATACTAGAGATTTCATCCTGGGGATTCCTACCCAAGATTACTATGAAAAATCATGATAACACCACTTATTGAATGACATGTCCTGATCAGATTATGGCTATGAATGTAACACAACCATTAGCTAGATTTGCCTTTACAAAGAAAAATGTGACTTTCCCAGCATGTGTATATTCAAATGGTACCACGGCGTTGGGAAGACTTCTTCCACGACAATGTTTGACAGTGTTGTTACCTTGCACCTCACAGTGCAGCGGAGCAACAGATTGTTCTTTTACACCCGTATTACCTAGTCCAAGGTATAGATCACAAAATTATACTGTCAGGAAGACTAGCACTACGGGCACAGTTCAAAGTAATGGCATCTATGTTATCAAAGAAGTTCATTGGTTATGTGGTTCCAAACTCTACGCTCAATTACCTCCCAATTGGGGAGGAATTTGTGCCCCAGTGACTGTTACTGATGGATCATTTGTTCTCTACTCTGATGACAACTCCTCAGGACACACTAAGAAGAAAAGAAGTATTCAGTCCCTCTTTAGTGCTGCTGGACTTACTGTCCCACAGAAATATAAATTATGGACACTGGGTGACGAGGTTGGACATTCAATTTTCGCCCCATATGGAGTTGGTCAGTTAATGACAAAATTTGAAGAAATGAACTACAGACTGTTAATGTTTGTTAATGCCACTACTGTTGTTTTGAAGGTTTTATCCAATGTAACTGAACAAACTAGAGTTATGGTTATGCAAAACAGAATAGCATTGGACCTGGTTTTGGCTGTCCAAGGAGGTGTATGTGCTATGTTTAACGGGTCCTGTTGCACTTACATTCCATCTGTCTCTGAAAGTATGGATACCGCTATTACCGTCATGGAACAAGTGCAGTAGGCAATCATGAATGATTATGAAGAGAAGCTACAATCTGGTTGGTTAGACTGGTTATTCACAGGAAGTTGGTGGCAGGTGCTTCTTAAAGCCTTTATGCCTTTTATTATAATAATGATATGCATGTTTCTGTCATGTTGCTTTGTGATTCCCTGTGTCAAATCAATGATGTCTCGCGCTCTGTCTCAACATACATTTATGATACAACAAATGTTCCAAGACCAATACACTCCTTTAAATACCGAAGAGGTGGATAACAATGATAATTGTGCTCCTGTTTAAATTTGGAAATGATACTCTATGAAGACAATGTAGGAAATCTTTTGAAGTTACATTGTTCTGATGTCTGTATGTGATAAAAATTATGAACTGATAAACAGGAGGAAATTGTCAGAAATTGTATATATGTACAAATATGTTATCATTTCATAATTAGTTTTTAGCTGAACTTTTCTGTATTTTTTCCCTTACAATGGCTGCAACAATGCTGCATCAGGAAGGTTTAACTCACCCTGTAACAGACATACCTCAACAGACCGGAATAATCTGTATTTACTTAAAGTTTAGAAACTGGTGTGCAAGAAGTCATGTGCTGACATGGAGTTGTCTTTGTGTTACACAACAAAGCCTGACTGTTTCACCACAAAGCCTGACTGTTCCACGGCCTTATCAGTCACCACAAAGCCTGACTGTTTCACCACAAAGCCTGACTGTTCCACGGCCTTATCAGTCACCACAAAGCCTGACTGTTTCATGGTCTTATCAGTCACCACAAAGGTGCCCATAAAGTTGCAGTAGATGTTTCCTGTGTCTGACCTGCTCAGTATAAAAGGGACGTGCTGGCTTTGTATGACAGCGCGCATTTCCCATCTGTAATCAGAGGTGTGTTGCTCCTTGTACAAGTAAAAACTTTGAACACATTTTGTGTCTCGAATCTTATTAAGGTACGAACCTAACAGAGTACTATTATTTTGTGAGTCTTGAGTTTCAGATTCCTGACAAATAACAATCTATATATTTTATATCAATTATAGGGGACAAAGATTTTAAAAATTCTGTCACTCTTATGACTTCTAAGTCCATCTGATTGAAATTAAATTTTGCTGGTATTATGGATTTAAGTTGTTGATATTCAAGAAAAATTTTATTACTGATATCACACTGTGACACAAGCTCCTTGAATTGAATAACGTTTGTATTTTGAACAAGATGTTCTATATTTCTTATCCCTTTCTTGTACCATAATGAAAAATTTAAAGCATTCTCTTTTGTTGTAGGATATCAGGATTGCTCCAAATGGGTGTGAGTTTTGCAAAGAATAAGTGAAGACACACAGTTGAAACCAGATATTTAGGTACACTGGATTATTGCATATCATGGATTATTACCTCTAAATTATTACAGTCTGATTACAGAGAATTACCAAAATGATTTCTCTTTGCTAAATAATGTTTATATTTTATGAATAGCTTTTTAGAGAAATTTTTTATTACTTTCTACAAAGTCAGAAGTTTACATACAGTACACTGAGCTTACCATGCTTTTAAACAATTTGGGAAAGCCCAGATGATGATGCAATGGCTTTTGAAGCTTCTGATGGGTTAATTGACAACATTTGAGTTGAATTGTAGGCACACCTGTGGATGTATTTTAATTTGGTTCACAAAAATAAAAAGGTTTCCTATTTTCCAGCAGCCCTTACAGATGCTGGGACATGTTCAGTGTTGGTAAATAAGCATCATCTCCTTAGTTAGACTGTTGCTGTGTCTCAATTCAGGGACTGCGGCCTAGTAGACTGTGGTCCAGGAGGCCAGAACACTTGAAGGGTGGGTAGGCTGCATCTAAAGGCTGATTTACGGCTGTTAAATGAGACGGTCTAGTCTTTGGTTGACATGTTTGGGTAACAATGCACTACCCCGTTGCCTAGCAACCATGACAGCTGTCAGTTGAGTTTTTTTGTCGACGTTTTTGACAGAGATGTGTGGTACTTTATGAGAAAATCAGGAGTGGCAGAGAAGTATGTGAGGGTGGTGCAAGACATGTTTGAGGACGGCAATATGGTGGTGAGGTGTTCTGTAGGAGTGACAGATGGATTCAAGGTGGGGGTGGGGTTACATCAGGGATCAGCTTTGAACCCCTTCTTGTTTGCCATGGTGATGGACAGGCTGACAGATGAGGTCAGGCAGGAGTCTCCGTGGACCATGATGTTTGCAGATGACATTGTGATCTGTAGTGACAGTAGGGGGCATGTGGAAGAGAACCTGGAGAGGTGAAGGTATGCTCTGGAGAGAAGAGGAATGAAAGTCAGCAGAAGCAAGACAATACCTGAGTGTGAATGACAGAGAGGCAGGTGGAACTGTGAAGATAGAAGGAGTAAAGGTAGTGAAAGTGGATGAGTTTAAATACCTGGGGTCAACCATCCAAAGCAATGGAAAATGCACAAGAGAGATGAAGAAGAGATTGCAGGTAGGGTGGAGTGGGTGGAGACGAGTGCTAGGGGTGATTTGTGACAGAAAGGTAGCAGCTGAGTGAAAGGGGAGATTTACAAGACAGTAGTGATACCTGCTACAGTTTGATGTATGGTTTGGAGACAGTGGCACTGACAAAAAGACAGGCGGTGGAGCGGGAGGTGACAGAGTTGATGAGGCTAAGATTCTCATTGGGAGTAACTAGGAGGGACAGGATTAGAAATGTGTATCTCAGAGAGAATGGTTTGGAGACAAATTTAAGAGAGTCAAGGCTGAGATGGTTTGGAGATGTGCAGGAGAGGGATAGTGGATATACTGGACAAAGGATGTTGAAGATGGAGCTACTAGGCAGGAGGAAAGAGGAAGACCACAGAGAAGATTCATGGATGTAGTGAAGGGGGACATGGAGAGGGTTGGTGTTACAGAGGAAGATGGAAGAAATAGGGTGAGAAGGAGGCAGCTGATCCACTGTGGCGACCTGTAAATGTCGGAGCCGGAAGAAAATTCCCTTAACCTTTTGCTGGCGAAGCTTCAGACAGAGAGGAGCACGGCCAGATAAAATAAGACTTTTAATCCTTTAAAGTTAAGTAAACAATAAATTAAGGCAAAGTAGCATCACAAAATAAATTACTTTTAAATGTTTTTAATATATCAGTAAGATTGAAAGACAAAAATAATTACATGACCAGTAGAAAATATGACAGTTCACTGTTATCTCATATATTACTATCATGCAGTAATTAGAGGTTTTGCCTTGTATCAGCTCTTGGCCTTTAGTTTTTAATTTTCTAAAGCAGGCCACAGTCCTGTACTGTAGGATGATGACCCTCAATGATTTTCAGCAGCAGCAGAACAGATTCCATCTTCATCTTTGTGTATGGGTGAACTTGAGCACATGTTAAATATTAACCCACATAACTCTTCTGATAATTTCTTTTACTCCTATATATCCTATTGAGGGGTTGCACCGACGTCACACGGGTCATGTGTCTTTTGTTTACTGCACCATTTTGGATGGCAACAAACAGTCAAATCACCAACAGCAAGCGTGAGTGAGTGCAATCAATGAGATAAATGGCGACACACACATCAACACTGTGGTCCAACGACGAGGTGCAGACTTTTCCGTGCTTGGTACCTGATTAAAGAAATCCAGAGGGAGCTGGACGGAGCAACCTGAAATGAATTCACGGCCACGGCGAAGGCAGACGGGAGGCAGAGTGGCGACCATGGCATCATCATTGTTGAAAACAGTGATGATGAGTGATGTGATATTATGCATCTTTGCCGTTATTTATCCCAGTGGTGGAAAGCTCACTTTGAACAAACAACACCGTTGTCTCCTGTATGCAGAAAATGAGCTAGCTAGTTAGCCATCAATGCTAACTCCGTGCCCTGCTTGTATTTTGCGGTTGTGTCGACAACATCTGACGAAATAAGCTAGTGTTAATCTTGGTTAAAAAGTAGTTTTGTTGCACTTTCGTGCTGTGCATGTACTTAAGTTGTGTGTGTATTTTCATTCTAGAGTCCTACCGCAGGCTGAAGATCTGGTGAACCAGGACCAGCAGCACATCCAGTTGCTTCTCAGTGACGCAAGATGGCATGAAACGGGAACAGGTCAAGTGGACCCCTGACCAAGTGAGCACCCCATGTGGACCCCGGAGTCCAGTCTGTACAAGTACAAGTACATTTTCAATCCAGTGATTTCCAAACTGATTCAAAGCTTTCTAAAGCCTCATTCAGAACATTCTAGTCCAACATACCTATACTGTGGCTTTTCATCTGGGGGCAGCCAGCGGTGATGAGCAGCAGCGGTGAAGAAAAGTCTTTTGAAAGCAGAAACAGAGCCAAAACCTTCTCCGGGTCAGCTTAGTTGTCATCTTACATAAACAGGTGCATCTCAATAAATTAGAAAGTCATCAAGAAGTTGATTTATTTCAATAATTCAATCCAAAAAGTGAAACTCATATGTTATATAGATTCATTGCACACAGAGTGATATGTTTCAAGTGTTTATTTCTTTTAATTTTGATGGTCATGGCTTGCAGCAAATGAAAACCCCAGATTCAGTTTCTCAAAAAAATTTGAATATTATATAAAATTAATTTAAAAAAAAGATTTTTAATAGAAATGTTGGCCGATTGAAAAGTATGTCCATGTACACACTCAATACAGGGTCGGGGCTCCTTTTGCATAATTACTGCATCAATGCAGCGTGGCATGGAGGTGATCAGCCTGTGTTACTGCCAAGGTGTTATGGAAGCCCAGGTTGCTTTGATAGCAGCCTTCAGCTCATCTGCAATGTTGGGTCTGGTGTATTTCATCTTCCTCTTGACAATACTCCATAGATTCTCTGTGAGATTTAGGTCAGGAGAGTTTGCTGGCTAATCAAGCACAGTGACACCATGGTCATTAAACCAGGTATTTGTACTTTTGGCAGTGTGGACAGGTGCCAAGTCCTGCTGGAAAATGAAATCAGCATCTCCATAAAGCTTGTCAGCAGCGGGAAGCATGAAGTGCTCTAAAATTTCCTGTTAGATGGCTGCACTGACATTGGACTTGATTAAACACAGTGGAAAAACACCAGCAGATGATATGGCTCCACATATCATCATTGACTGTGGAAACTTCGCACAGGACCTCAAGCAACTTGGATTCTGTGCCTGGTCACTCTTCCTCCTGACTCTGAGACCTTGATTTCCAAGAGACAGGACCTGGCACCTGATTTGGGGAGCCATGTCATCTGCTGGTGTTAGTCCACTGTGTTCTATCAAGTCCAAAGTCAGGCCAAATGTCATAAACTCCCAGTGCGCTCTTCCATTGCACATGGTGGAGAGAAGGAAGGATGAGGATGTAACTGCAGGAGTTACCACACACATTTATTGAATGACAATGAAGGGAACCATATAAAGTGGCAGAGCAGCTTGGGCTAATACAGAGTTCTCTCGAGATGCTAGGCTGTACAGGGGAAAGCATAGCAGTTGTGCCGTGCAAACGCTACCAGCATAGCAGCACAACTGCACAAAGAAACGTTAGAGTTACTCACAGCCTATGCAATCCGGGTCCTCCAGTGGATCGGCGAGCGTGAACCTTCAGTGACGTGACAGTTAGACGGCGGAGCACAGCCATCTAACGCGTACAATGACCCAGCGGCATCTGTCCAGCAAAGAGCTGCTTTAGTACAGATGCCGCTGGCGTGGCAAATAGGGAACACCTGGGCGAGTAACGGGAAGGATGATTACCGGGGCTGGAAACAGCTGATGAGTCAGAAGGAGAGCGAGGGGGCGTGGCTGGGCCGGCAGACTGTCAGCAGCGTGAGAGAAAGTAGGTGACAAACGCTGACTAACAGCTGCCGGTCAGGCAATGGCTAGGGACATGGAATACAGTACCAGAATACACCAAAATACACATAACCAGCAAAACCAAACCCACAACGAGATCAAGGTCGAGCCAGGAAGCCAAGCTGGCTCGGCATGTGACACCAAAGTACTGAGTGTGTGCATGGAAATACTTTAGTTGGCCAGCATTTCTATTAAAAAATTCATTTTTTTTAAAAATTGATCTTATGTAATTAATTTTTTTGAGAAACTGATTTTCGGGTTTTCATGAGCTGCAAGCCATAACCATCTAAATTAAAAGACATAAACACTTGAAATATATCACTCTGTCTGTAATGAATCTACATAAAATATGAGTTTCATTTTATGAACTGAATTACTGAAATAAATCAACTTTTTGATGATATTCTAATTTAGTGAGATGCACCTATATATATATATACAGTATATATATACAGTATATATATACAGTATATATATATATATATATATATATATATATATATATATATATTACACTTATTGGTGACTGGGAAAAGTCTTTCCAACAGTTTTACACAAATTCTTGTTCTCCCTCTTCATGTTTACAAATCACTGGATTGAGAATGTACTTGTACATGTGCAGATTGGATCCCAGGATCCACTTGGGAGTGCTCACTTGGTCAGGGGTCCACTTGACCTGGATCCCATGAAACTACCTTGTGAAGGGAGGAGGCGGCTCAGAATGCTGCCTTCAATTAAACGTCCCTTGGTGTGCTGGGCCACCTTACGAAGGCGATGAGTCAGCGTGTGTGGCCAGCGTGTATGACCCATCCTGAGTTTTTTTTTACAGTTTAAAGTTTGAATTTTGCACATTCTAAATAATCTGGACTTTGCTGGTGATTATAATCGTCACGTGCAACCCCTCTATATATACTTCTATATAATTCCCTTTATTCCTATAATTATGATGGTTCGCCTGGTGATTTTTTATCTTTTTTGTCAATAAATATGTCATAAAATCGTCTTTGTGTAAAATATTTTGCTCTTTTTTGAGGAGAAGTGTAAATTTCAAAATCTGCCAAGTATTTGTCATTATTATATGTTTTAAATGCTCAAACCAGTGTGGAATAACTAAAAATACAAAAAGGGTAATTGAATTTTCATCAGTTTTTACTTTTTACATATTTAAAATGCCCATAAACAGTAGTTTTGAGATAGCAAAAATGAAACTGAACCCCTTATACAGCTTCTCAAATATTTGTGCTTGGCTAGAACTTATAGTGTCCAATTTTCAGGCTGTTTTGTGTGTCCATGTCTCGGCGTTTTCTTAGCTCTGTGGTAGTCCAGGAATCAGTTCCTCTCCAGCTGTCCCTGTCCCACTGGTGGTCCTGGTGGATGGCTCTTCATCTGAAGAATTTCTAAAAATATAAAGATACAACATAAGATTAGATAAGATTTATCCAAATGTTTAACAGTATAGGTGTTATGATCAGGTGAGAGTGCTCCCCTTCTCTTCCAGTGAAATTTTCCCCAGCTTCGCAGGTAATCAATACGCCTGTGTGAGTGGACGCACCTGCTGTCTCTTCACTGCCAGCGCTTAAAAGGACCAGTTTGTGAATGCTCCAGCGCTGGCTTGTTGGGTATACTGCCTTAAGAAAATAAAGTAAGTAAAGTCTTGATTGTCAAGGAACACAGATAATGATCTGTTTCTCTCTTTCACCTTCCCAGGTTGCTGCCATCTCTGTGGTGTGTCCCCGGGGGTTCGTTATGTACTCAACTGCTCCATCATCATCATCATCTTCTCTCCAGATCGCCTACTCCACCCGGTCAGACATTTCTCCAGCCCAACTCATCCGCAGCTTCCTCTCCAATTCATCTTAGCCATACTGGGTTCCTCCATCGGGCTCTCTGCTCCCACTTGTAAGAATATTCCTATTATTCATTATTCTCTGCCTCCCTCCTCATTCTAATCTGCTCTCGTCTCCCTCCTTACAGGCTGGGCTCTCCTCTGGTGAGTGAGGTATTTTTTTCCGCTAATCCTGTGTTTACTCTTTTCAATAAATTTGTGTTTAAACTTTGCCTCTCTGTGTTGTGTGCATTCTCTGGTGTAGCATCTTGCACGTGTGCTGATATTTCTTGTAATCATGACAATAGGAATATGAAAAGTACTAAAAATAACCCAGGAAAAGCAATAAATAGCAATGATAGCAATGATAAAGCAATTTCTAACAAAGCTAATAAGAAAACAATACACTAGATATTCAAACAATAAATAAATACATAGAAATAATAAAAACACAATAAATAGATACTGAAAAAATGTTGTAACAAAGCTGGGAATAAATATCCAGTAATGCAAAATTTATTAGTCTGGTTGAGGTTGGGACACTTCTCCTGAGAATCCTCTTCATTCACGGGTCTTTCTCCTTTCTAGGTTCCGGTTCAAACCAGGTTTTCTAGGTTTCTCGGTTCAAACCGACTGTGTTTGACATTGAACCAGACTGACCAGGTGCTGTCAGACGCTGTTAGGCGCTGTCAGACTCTGTCAAACAATTTGAATTACTGTATCATCGTTCTCGACAAATTTTACCCACATAATTTTACTGGACCGAGGATTCTTGCCACTTGATCATTCTTAGTCAACAAAGCGGGCTAGGCTAACCTGTCTGTTTTGGTTAGCCACCCCTGGCCTGAAAAGCCATGGGTCCCTCTCCGACCTGTGACAGCTGTGTTTCCCTCTCTAAGAAGGTTTCCGAATTGGAACTGAGACTCTCTAACCACTATAGATAGATTAGTTTATTTGACAGGGACAGTGCAATAAACATAGACAATTAATCAATGACAATCAATCTGATGTGTTGCACATAGAGTGTATAGCTATTAGCTAATTTGCAACTCTTGTCCCTGAGATCCTAAGATCCTAAGATCCTAAGATCCAGGAGGCTGAAAATCATCTGGACACGATCATTTTTGGTCGGACGTTGGCGCCAATGACGGACTCACAGCTAGCAGAGACGGCTACCTACCTTGGTGAAATTAACATATCGCCATCCACCTCCACCCCCACTCCGGTCACCTCAGCTGTCCAGGACTGCAGCACTAAAGACTGCCTTCAGCTCAGAGCTAAACCTAAAGCCTCGGATGGTTCTTCTCAGCCCTGGACCATGGTCGGGTCCAACAGCAAATGCCAGGGATCGGCCAGGCACAGCCATGCCTCCTTCCTTCCCCTTTCATTGGAAAACAGATTCAACATGTTTTCCTTGGAGGATTTCCCCCACCTGGACGCTAATCTTCCCCCCCATGGCCGCCCCTTCTCCTTCAGCAGAGGCTCAAACCCGCAAGCCCCGGATTAAAACTACCCAAGGTGTCCCGAACTTTACACCAGCTCCAAAAATGAGACCGCAACCCTCCGCGTCACCCCCACACTGGCATCCCGCCGCCTCAGCAGCAACAACAACAATGGCAAAACTATTTTCCACTACAGAAGCCACCGACAAAGTCCCTCCAGACGACGCTGGTAGTTGGTAACTCCATTTTGAGGAAAGTCAGAAGCAGGTACTGTGCTACAAATTTTTTTCCTGGGGCTAAAGTGTCAGACATTGAGGCTCCTACCCCTGACCTATTAAATGAATACCCCCACGCTAAAACTGTTATTGTGCATGTCGGATGCAACAACATCCCAGATGAGGCATCTGAAATCTTAAAGAGAGACTTCAGTCCACTCTTAAGAACTGCGGCAGATGTGTGTTTATCTCTGGACCACTTGCTCCTTTTAGAAGAGGTTGCAATTATTTCAGTAGAACCCTTAGCCTTAATTCCTGGTTGTGCTCAACATGTCCTACTTTTAACATTGGTTTTATAGACAATTTCAACCTGTTCTGGAATCGCCCATCATTTATGAGGCCAGATGGCATCCATCCAAATAGACTCAGTGCACGTGTTTTAAGGGACAATCTGTTTTATTCGATTCAGCATTTTTTTAGTACAGTGACTGAAAGTTGGTGTGTCACCTCACCCCAAAGTACCTGGACCTGCCAACCAGCTTTTTTTTTTTTTTTTGCTTCCACCTCTCATATTACCCCTATTAATCCAAATAATTCTCTCTGTTTAGATCAGTCTTCCATTCACAACCCCACAGAGATTGTATCTGTCCCCGATACCCAAAACCTTATAACCCAAGACAAATACAACATAGCTTGATAAAGATTAAAACCATTAATTTACCACAGAAAAAATAAAATAATTAAAAGCCGACTGCTGAATATAAGATCTCTGTCCGATAAAGCGACCTTAATTATTGATATGATCATGGATTACAATATAAATATACTCTGTCTCACAGAAACATGGCTACACCCTGATGACTTTGTTAGTATCAATGAGGTCACCCACCCACCCCCAGCTATGGTAATATTCATATTCCTAGAAACGCTGGCCGAGGTGGTGGTGTCGGGGTAATATATGAATCCACATTACCAATGAACCCACAGCCTAAGCTAAACTCAAATTATAACTCTTTTGAATGCTTAATTTTTAGCTTAGCACACCAATCCTGGAGGTCAGAACAGCTTATTTTATTTACCACAGTATATCGCCCTCCTAGTGCTTCTTTTGCTGAATTTATGTCTGAATTCTCTGAGTTCTTAACAACCTTAGCTCTCAATTCAGACAAGATTATCATAGCTGGTGATTTTAATATTCATATAGACATTGATAATGATAGTCATAGTGTAGCATTTCTCTCCCTCTTATATTCAACTGGTTTTTCTCAGTGTGTTAGTAAACCAGCTCATCACCATAACCACACCCTTTACCTGTTCTTGGCCTATGTTGTACAAATTGATGAGCTGCTTGTCATCCCTTAAAATCCTACACTGACTGACCATTATTTGATAACTTTCAAATTTGTGTTATCTGATTTTACAGCATCAAGCAGAAATATAGTTACCAGATACTACCTGATAGTGCTGTGGCTTGCTTTAAAGAATTAGTCCCTTCTGCACTTACTCTATTACCATGCCTCAGTATAGCAGACAGCACTGACTGCTTGAATCCATTAGAATTAGACCTCTTAGTTGATAGTACTGCAGCCTCACTGCGGACAACACTTGACATCCATAGCCCCTCTGAAAAAGAAAACTATTAAAAATAGGAGATTAGCTCCATGGTACAACTCCCACACTCATGAGTTAAAACAGAAAGTTAGATTCTGTGAAAAGCTTTGGCGTGCAAATAAGACAGAAGAGTCATGTTCTGCCTGGAATGCCAGCCTTATCACCTATAAGAAATCTCTCCGTAGTGCTAGGCGACAGTACTATTCATCCTTGATAGAGGAGAATAAAAACAACCATAGATTTCTTTTTAACACTGAGGCTCAGCTAACCAAGGGGCAAAATGCCATAGATCCCTGCATTCCTCCAACTCTTAGTGCTGATGACTTTTTGATTTTTTTTAATGATAAAATTGTCAGTATTAGGAATAATATTCCAAAAAATAGTCCCCTTAAAAATACCAAGCCTCTGCCTTAACACTGTTGTGTCCACAGGCTCAGAACTCCACTTTTCTGAATTTTCTCGTATTAGTCATTCTGATCTAGCCCCAGTAGTATCAGTCTCTAAACCAACTACTTGTCTCTTAGACCCAATCCCCGTTAGACTCCTGAAGGAATCGCTATTTCTGATTAGTCCACTGCTTTTGAACAAAATTAATATGTCTCTATTGACAGGACATGTACCACAGTCTTTTAAAGTGGTAGTAATTAAACCTCTACTTAAAAAAACCATTGCTTGATTCTGGGATTTTGGCTAATTATAGACCAATATCTAACCTCCCCTACCTTTCCAAGATCCTCGAAAAAGTAGTCGCCAATCAACTGTGTACTTTTTTAGAAAATAATTCTATATTTGAGAAATTTCAGTCAGATTTTAGGAAACACCACAGCACAGAGACAGTCTTAGTGAAAGTTACTGATGACCTCCTTATTGCATTTGACAAAAGACTTGTCTCTGCCCTTGTCTTATTGGACCTTTGTGCGGCCTTTGACACCACTGACCACCATATTCAGCTAGAGAGACTTGAACAGCAAAATGGTTTGAAAGGAACAACGCTAAAATGGTTCCAGTCTTATCTATCAGACCGTTCCCAGTTTGTTCATGTCCATAACAAGTCCTCTACCCAGACCACAGTTAGCTCTGGAGTTCCACAGGGATAGGTACTTGGACCAGTACTGTTTACATTATACATGCTGCCTTTGGGAGACATTATGAGGAAGCATTCTATTCATTTTTATTGCTATGCTGATGACACTCAATTAAATTTATCTATCAATCCAGATGATCTCAGCCATTTGGGTTTACTCCATGAGTGTCTTAAGGATATTAAAACCTGGATGAACTACAACTTCCTATTGCTGAATACAGAAAAAAACTGAAGTCATTGTTCTTGGCTCCAGACATGCTAGAAGTACTCTTTCTTGTAAGATAACAACACTAGATGGCATTGCACTGGCTTCTACGTTTTCTGTTAGGAATCTCGGAGTTGTCTTTGACCAAGATATGTCTTTCAACTCTCATATTCAGCAAACCATTAAGACTGCCTTCTTCCATCTGAGTAATATTTCTAAAATTAGGTCCATCCTGTCTCATAAAGATGCAGAAAAACTTGTCCACGCCTTTATCACCGCTAGGCTAGACTATTGGTAATTCACTTTTATCAAGTTGTCCTAATAAGTCCATAAAGTTTCTCCACTCATTCAGAATGCAGCTGCACGTATCCTAATGAGAACAGGGAGAAGAGATCACATTACCCCAGTTTTAGCTTCTTTACATTGGCTCCCAATAAAATATAGAATTGAATTCAAGATATTGCTCATAACTTATAAAGCCCTTAATGGTATGGCTCTTTCTTACCTGCAAGAACTCATAGTTCCCTATCATCCAACCAGAGCTCTGTGCTCCCCAAAATCCAAACTACTGGTGGTCCCCAAGGTCTCCAGAAGTAGATTGGGAGGTAGAGCTTTCAGTTATCAAGCTCCCCTCCTGTGGAACCATCTTTCCAGTTCAGTTCGCGAGGCAGACACTCGCTCTTTATTCAACATTAAGTTGAAATCTTTTCTCTTTGATAAGGCCTATAGTTAAAAATGTTGCCGCTGCCAGGCCTTCACTCACATGTGCAGCCTAACCAGGCTTGATACTGGAATGTCTGGCTTTGAATATTGTATTTGTTATGTTTGTTTTGAATGTAGCTGTTGCCAGGCCTCCTACTTTTTACCTCTTTTTTCAACCCAGCTGGTCGAGGCGGATGGCCGTCCTCTATGAGCTATGGTTCCACTCAAGGTTTCTGCCTGTTAAAGGGAAGTTTTTCCTCGCCTGTGTCGCCGCAGTGCTTGCTCTTCGGGGTCTCTGCTGGGTTCAGTAAATTTGAAAGCGTAACCTAAACCCATTCTTTTCTGTAAAGTGACTTGAGATAACCTGTGTTGTGATTTGGCGCTATATAAATAAAATTGAATTGAGTTGAATAGGTTGATATCTGTTGCATGTGGGTTTTGCCTCCTGGGGCTTGCCGTAGCCATCAGACGGATGATGTCAGGCAGGCTGGAGTCGCTGTATATGGTTACCCTTTTCTGGTAATAAAGCTCAGTTTGTTGCTCGGCATAGAATGGCTCATGGCTCACTCATTTTGTACATAACATTTGGCGACTGAGGATTAAACCATGGGGCCGTGCGCGAGACCACAACCTCCGTTTCTGGAGTCACTGGGTGTGCCAGCCACACTGTGGCACCGCTGGCTGGAGTCTTTCAATGCCTGTATCATCGCGGCCGGCCTGGATGGCGCCGATGAGGAAAAACGGAAGAGCGTCCTGATTCATTGTCTAGGCAAAGAAGGACAGCGAGTGCTTTGCACGCTGGGCAGTACGGGCTCCTTGGACCAGTGTTTGTGCCTAATGGACGAGTTTTTTGTTGACAAGTGTAACATCATGGCACGGAGATACAGATTCTTCGACCGCTGCCACCAAGTGGGTGAGTCCACGCAACATTATGTTATGGAGCTCCATAACCTTGAGAGCATGTGCACCTTTGGGCCTTTGGAAGAGGAGCTAATTCGTGACAAGCTAGCACATAGCATGAGCAACGAGTGGTTAAAGGAGAAGCTACTGTTAACAAAGGACAATTTCATGCTAAGCTAGGTGATGCAGATGGATAGCCAAACTGAATCCACCACCCAGCTAGGGAAGCAGATACTAGCTAATGAACAACAAGCTGACCAAGTTCCCTCTCCACGCCAGGCCGAGAGCAACCCAGCTAACTATTTGGGGCACACTTCCATGTGGAGGCAGACGTGGCACGGGCAGGAGCAGGAACCCGGAGACTGTGTGGCGGCTATGGCTCCTCTCATCACCGGACGAGGCCCTCCACCTGCCCCACTAGGGGAAAGAAGTGCTACAACTGCGGTCAAGCTAACCACCTGGCTAGAGTTTGCACCACCGCCAACGACACAGTGGATGCGGGACTTGTGGGTGTAGCCTCAGTATGTGTAGCAGGTACCAAGAATTGGCCACTAAAATGGTACGTTGTGCAGCATGACAGAGTCAATGTGCCGCTCATGGTGGATGTGGGTGCTGCAAAGTCCATATTGAGCGTGTCCACGGTAAGAAAACTTTTCCCCAAAAAGACAATTATAGTGGGCGCTGATAACATGTTTGGCTATGGACAAGTGAAGATTGGCATGGTCGGCACGGTCAGGTTTTCTGTGTCATGTGGACCAAAGACTATTACCGCATTCACCTTTCAGGTTTCACGCTATGGGGCCGACTTGTTAGGTATTGACTTGTTGGGCGAATTGAGGTTCTCCATTATGGACCCGACCAGCTCCATGGTGCTAGCAGTTTCACCAGCTTCGCATGTTCGCTGGCCGGCGCTGTTTGTGGGCCTAGGTTGCATAGCGGCTTTCAACCACCATCTGCTCATTGACCTGGGGGTGACGCTGTGGAGTGTGTGAAATCAGAGGCGGAATCATTTCAAATGATTTATTACACACTCACATCTTTCAAGCACAGAACAGAATGAACTCTCAAGCAGAAACTCCTCTCTTAAGTTTCATGGCATTTGCTTCACACACAACATGACATTTGCATCACACTGCATTCAATCCCCTCATCCTTGACTCCTTCCTGCTATCTCACCAGGAATCCCCTGCTCTTTGTTCTCCCAAGCTTATCCACTGTCTCCTGTCTGAGATGCTACACAATCTGGCTCTCCCAAGGTGCTACACATCGCTACACATCACCCCCCCCCCCCAGCATCTTAGATAGAACAATAGAATAACAGTCCACATGCTGTGATAGAACAATTGAACATCAGTCCACATGCTGCTTGGGCTTCCGTCTCCTCCCGTATCTGCTGTAACTGGGGTTTACCGCCTCCGCGGCGCTGCTGTGCCGGTGGGGGGCTGCTGGAAGTGTGTCTGACTGCGGGTGGGCTGTTATTGGGGGGGGGCACTTCGGTCTGTCCGTGTGGCTGCTCTGGTGAATCATTTCCCTGGGGAGCTCTCCGTGGGGGTCTTCCACACCGAGGGGCCTTAGCCAACAGCACTTGCTCATCCGCCACAACGAAAGCGGGTTTGAGTCTGTCTATGCCAATTTTTTCCCTCCTACCCCCCAAGTCTAGCAAAAAATGCTTATCCCCTGTTTCCAGCACTCTGAACGGTCCATCATAGGGTGGGCGCAATGGAGGTCGGTGGGCGACGTGTCTGACAAACACGAACTCCGTGCTCTTCAAAGTTTTAGGCACGAAAGCACGCGGAAAACTGTGGTGGGCAGGGCCCGGCAGCGTGCCTGTGTTTGCGCTACACTGCAAAAGCTGAGACGGGGAGCTGCCCGGCGCGGGATTATCTGGTAGAAATTCCCCGGGCAGCCGTAGTGACTGCGCAAAAACGAGCTCTGCCGGGGAAGCTTCCAGATCCTCTTTCGGTGCAGAGCGCAACCCCAATAAAACCCACGGCAGCCTGTCTACCCAATTTGCATCCGTCAATGAAGCCGTGAGTGCTGCTTTCAGTGATCTATGAAAACGCTCGCATAACTCGTTGGCCTGTGGGTTGTACGCGGTTGTGCGGTGAATTGTAACACCCAGGCTGCGGGCCATTGCAGACCAGAGTTCGGAAACAAATTGCGGGCCCCTGTCGGACGTAATGTCCGACGGGACTCCAAAACGCGCCACCCATGCTGTTAAAAAAGCGCGCGCTACAGCCGCGGACGCGGTTGCCGCCAGTGGGACCGCTTCTGGCCAGCGCGTGGTGCGGTCCACCATTGTCAGGAGGCGCGTGCACCCCTGTGATGGCGGGAGGGGGCCCACGAGGTCCACGTGAACATGGTCGAACCTCTTAGCCGGAATACGAAACGGCTCCAAGGGAGCCTTCGTGTGTCTGTGTACCTTGGCTTGTTGGCACGCCACGCAGGCTGCAGCCCACTCTTTCACTTGTTTGCGTAGGCTCAGCCACACAAATTTCTCTCCCACCATTTTGACCGACGCGCACACTCCTGGGTGCGCCAGAGTGTGAACCGACTCAAACACGCGGCGGCGCCACGCGGCCGGGACCACCGGACGCGGGCAACCCATGGAGACATCGCAGTGGTCTTTGTGACTAGAAAAGCGCTATATAAGTGCAGGTTAGTTAGTTAGTTAGTTAGTTAGATTAGGGGGGGGGGCGCCATCCTGCAGCACCCTGCTCTCCAGCCTTAACCCTGTTGGTCCAGACTGGAGCGCGCGCACATCTGCATCGCTAATCTGCTCCGCGGCCATGGCTGCGTACTCTATCCCCACGCAGACCGGGGCCACTACGGCACGCGAGAGGCAGTCCGCCACTACATTCAGTTTACCAGACACATGCTGAATATTGGTAGTAAACTCTGAGATCGCGGCCAGCTGTCTCTGCTGCCGGCCCGACCACGGTTCTGAAACCTTGGCCATCGTGAATGTTAGCGGCTTGTGGTCCACGAACGCGGTGAAGCTGCGCCCTTCCAGCCAGAACTGGAAGTGGTGTATGGCCAGGTGAAGGGCCAGCAACTCTCTGTTGTACGCGCTGTATTTACATTCGCTGTCGCGCAAAGTTCTGCTGAAAAAAGCGAACGGCTGCCAAGCCCCAGCGATGCGCTGCTCCACGACAGCCCCTATGGCCACGTCTGAAGCGTCGGTGGTGAGCGTTATGCGGGCCGCCGGGTCTGGATGCGCCAGCAGTGCGGCGTTTGCCAGGGCCTCTTTAACTTCCGAGAACGCCCGCTCTCGCTCCGGGGTCCATTCGACCCTATCCGCAGGTTTCTGTTTCTTGAGCGCGGCGTATAATGGTTGCATGAGCTGCGCCGCGCGGGGAAGGAAACGGTTATAAAAGTTCACCATTCCCCAAAATTCCTGCAGCGCCCTGACCATCTGAGGCCGGGGAAAATCCTCCACAGCGCGCTCTTTGTCGGGCAGCGGGATCGCTCCTTCCGGAGAGACGCGGTGCCCCAAAAAATCAATCTCCGTCACGCTGAACTGGCATTTTGCCAGGTTGATTATTAACCTGTGCTCCTCCAACCTCCGGAAAACCGTTGTGAGGTGGGTTTCGTGTTCGTCTTCGGATGCACTGGCTACCAGGATATCGTCCAGGTAGACGAACACAAACGGGAGATCACGCAGCACTGCATCCATCATGCGTTGGAACATCTGTGCCACTCCTTTTAACCCGAATGGCATGCGCAGGAACTCGAATAGACTGAAAGGGGTTATTACCGCTGTTTTGGGTATGTCCTCAGCGCGCACTGGGACTTGGTGGTAACCGCGGACCAGGTCTATTTTGGAAAAAATGCACGCTCCGGCGAGGTGAACGGAAAAATCCTGTATGTGGGGAATTGGGTAGCGGTCGTGCGCTGTGGCATTGTTCAACCTGTGGAAATCCCCGCACGGTCGCCACAATCCCTCAGCCTTAGGGACCATGTGTAGCGGGGAAGCCCATGGGCTGTTCGAGCGCCTGATGATGCCCAACCTTTCCAGGTTGGCGAACTCCTCGCGCGCTATGGCCAGTTTAGCTGCGTCCAAGCGCCGAGGTCTTGCAAAAACGGGCGGCCCGGTGGTGGTGATAAAGTGCTCCACCCCGTGTTTAGCGATGGCCGCGGAAAACATCGGGACCGTGAGTGCTGGGAACTGAGTGAGCAGTGTGTGGAACTTACCGCCTGAAGCTGTGACGCTGGCTTGTGCTGTTGGCTGGGTCACTCGAGCTATACAGGGGAGAGAGTCAAAGGACAGTGCATTAACCAAGCGCCTGTTAGCAACATCAACCAGTAAACCATGTGCACACAGAAAATCAGCCCCCAGTATGTGGTAATTCAGTGCTGCTACGACAAAAGTCCACTCATATATACGGCCGTGTAGCGATAAGAGCAGAGTCCTCTCACCAAAGGTCTTAATATCTGAGCCGTTTGCTGCCAACACCCCAGGGCCGCTAGATCCTGCCAGCCGGTCAGTGTAGGTCGGCCGGATGAAGCTCTTCTGGGCTCCGGTGTCCACGAGAAAACGCCTCCCACAGCGTGCATCCGTTAAGTAGAGCAGCTTGTTCTCTTCACCGAGGGTCGCAGCTGCTACCGACCCCCGGCCTTGGCGTCTTCCCGAGCGCTTGAATTGGCACAGTGGCGCACATCTGCGTGCCTTCTCTCCGAAGCGGCGGTGGTAGAAGCAGAGCGTGTCTCTCTGGCGCTCCTTGGCCCCCGCTGCCGCTACCGTCGGTGGCTCCTTGCCTCCTCTGGTCGTCTTGCTGGGCTCCGCCGCTGCCGTGTTAATTGTGATCACCCTGGTGGTGATGATGATCCGGTCTGCCTCCTGGGCTAGCGCACGGTAGTCGCGCGCGGCCAGCCACGGCGAATTGGCCAGAACCGCTCTCGCTACTGTTGGAAGGTTCCGGAGGAAGAGGTGGGCAAACAGAAAGTGCCCGTCGTCCGTGCCCATTAACGCCAGCATCTTCTCCATCAGGTCTACGGCTGAACCATCTCCTAACTCGGTCCGCGTCAGGAGCCTCTCTGCTCTCTTATGTTCCGAGAGTGTGGAGCGCTGGATGAGCGCTGGATGAGCGCAGCCTTGAGCGCTTCATATTTGCTGCTGGCTGGTGGCTGATCGAGCAGGCTCGCTACCTGCTGAGCTGTGCGGGCGTCGAGCGCTGCAACCACATGGTAGAATCTGGTATCATCTACCGTTACTCCCCGGAGGGCAAACTGGGCCTCGGTGAAGTGGAACCAAGAGCGCGGGTTGTGCTGCCAGAAATCCGGTAGCTTGACTGAAACCGCACACGCGTGGCTGGGAGTTCCAGTCCTGGCTGTCTGTGGGATGGCTGCCGCCTCACTGTAGCTTCCTGACCGAGCCGGCTCCGGGGATCTTGCCTCGTGTTCCATAATACGTCTTGGGTATTATGGAACGATTTCTTTCTTTCAGACGATTTATTACACACTCACATCTTTCAAGCACAGAACAGAATGAACTCTCAAGCAGAAACTCCTCTCTTAAGTTTCATGGAATTTACATCACACACAACATGACATTTGCATCACACTGCATTCAACCCCCTCATCCTTGACTCCTTCCTGCTATCTCCCCAGGAATCCCCTGCTCTTTGTTCTCCCAAGCTTATCCACTGTCTCCTGTCTGAGATGCTAGACAATCTGGCTCTCCCAAGGTGCTACACATCGCTACAACGCCCAAGATTCAACCTCTTTGCCGGTTGCCCCTCGCCCTGTGGGATGACGTCACTGCAGAGTTGAATAAACTTCTGAGTGCTGGCATTATTGAGAGAGTAGATGCCTCGCCGTGGATCTCAAATATCATGGTGGCTAAAAAGAAGTCAGGCAGCATCCGACAGTGGATTGACCTCAGAATGGTTAACAAAGCGATCATCCCAGATAAATACCCACTACTCACAATGGAAGAGCTCACCGCATTGTTCAGCAGCTCCAGGGTGTTTTCAAAATTGGACCTCCGTCAGGGTTATATGCAGGTGCCTCTCCACCCGGCCAGCCGCAACCTGACGGTGTTCGTGACCCACATGAGCATTTTCAGATATACCCGCATGCCTTTTGGCCTTAGCTCAGCCCCGAGTTGCTTCCAAAAAATCATGTCCACGATTCTTTCCGGCCTCAAGGGTGTGGAGGTGTATCTGGACGACATCGTAGTACACGGCGCGTCATGGGTTGCACATGACAAACGTTTGGAACATGTAATGGTGTCATAAATCTCGGTTTGGCTGTTCCAAGCCCAGCTCTGACTTTTGCCCTGTTTTCCACCTGCCGCTTCAGGGAGTTATTGGGCCTCCTCTCCCTGACAGCTTGGAGAGCTGTCCTCCTGTCAAGTGCCATCAGCTGTACTGTCACGGGTGTTCACACACATACACACTTACACACACATACACATGCACACACTCCATTTATTCCCACTCATACACTCATGCATGCTCTCTCACACACCAGGCCCAATCAAGTTCAGCCCAGGCTTTCTCGCACCGGCAATCTCTTTCCTCGTTAGCTTCAGGAGTATTTGTTCGCTGCATCTGTGGAAAGAGATTGTTGGAACATTCACCTCCATATGCGGCAGCTAGCTCTCCATGTATGAGTTTCCATTACCTTCGTTGTTATCCAGCCCGTTACTTAAAGCCTGGCAAATCCCTTAGTGTTACGGTAGGCCCAGCTTCTCGGATTTATCCTCCAAACTGCGCGGTTCACCCCGGGATCGCCCCAGCCCCGTAAGTTCATGATCGCCTTTCTCTTCATGCTGTCAGCAGTCTGCAGCACTAGGCTTTCCCTTTAACTGGGCTGTAGAGCATCCGGCAGGCGCCCTGTATGTCTGGTGGCCTTAACTTCATCATTTGCATTTCCTGTAACTTTGTGGTCAACTGGACTTGTTATTCTGTGGTGAAATCTAATAAAATGACACAATCTACTTTCGGTATTCGGTTTTCTATTCCTTCCCTCATGCGCCACGTAATTCTCACGGCGCCACACCAGTCGGCTGCCTTTTGCAACAGCGGCTCGATTCCGAGTTTTTTTTTCCCTTCCTCTCTCTTTTGATCACTTTTTTTTTTTTTTTCACCCCACTTATATCACGGACACACAGATCGTCCCAAATGTCTCCTGAGCCGGTGGACGGAGCCACTGTTTATAGCAGGATTCGATACAACAGGGAAGAGATGCTAGCATTTAACCGCCACCCGGTTCCACTGGAAAAACTCGACATACCGAGAGAACTGAGGCGAAAACGCCGCGGCTGCCGGGCTGGAGTAAGGCGGAGGACAAAAAATATAAGGTACAGACCCTCCCTTCCATCTGTTGTCATGGGAAATGTACGGTCGATACTGGGAAAGTTAGATGAGCTAGCGGCTATCTCCCGTTATGATAGCACTTACCGGGAGTGCTCTCTCCTTTTGTTTACTGAGACGTGGCTAACTGAACTAGCAGCAGATGCTAACATTGAGCTGGAGGGTTTTCACATGATACGAGCTGACCGAACACCAGAGAGTGGCAAAACTAGGGGCGGTGGAGTGATAATGTATGTTAACAACAACTGGTGCAGACCGGGACATATCACTGTTAAACAACGACACTGCAGCAAAGACATTGAGTTGCTAGCTGTTAGCATGAGGCCTACATATCTCCCGAGAGAACACTCACACGTGATCTGCATTGTTGTTTATGCAAATCCGACGGCGAACGCTGGGACAGCGCGTGACGTCATCCATTCAGTAACCAGCAGGCTGCAGACAGAACACCCAGATGCTCTTCTCCTCATCTCAGGCGATTTCAACCACGTTTCACTGTCTCCCATTCTGCCCACTTTCACCCAGTATGTCACATGCCACACTAGAGACAATAAAACACTGGATTTGTTCTACGCAAACACTAAGGAGGCGTACACCTCATCACAACTCCCCCCACTTGGGAGATCGGATCACAACTTGGTTCATCTCCGACCGGTGTACAAACCCCTAGTGCACAGACAACCTCCGGCCATGCACACTGTGGAGTTATGGTCTGAGGAGACAATGGACACTCTAAAGGACTGTTTTGAAGCCACTGCCTGGAAGCAGCTCTGCGATCCACATGGTGAGGACATCGATGGCCTCATTCACACCTTCACGGGCTACCTCAGCTTCTGTGTGGACAAATCCGTTCCCACCAAGACCATACGGCGTCACTCAAACAACAAACCCTGGATCAACCCTGAGATAAAAACACTTCTGAGAGAGAAGAAGAGGATCTTCAGGTCGGGGAACAGGGAGATGCTGAAGTCCGTACAGAGGGAGCTGAGGAGAAAGATCAGAGAAGGCAAGGACAGCTTCAGGAAGAAGATGGAGGACAAGCTGCAACAGAGCGACATCAGCGGGGTCTGGAGAAACCTCAAAACCATCTCGGGGCTCCAGAATACCTCCCCCCAGGCCACGGGGGGCAGGGAGTGGGCGAACAACCTGAATCTGTTTTTCAATAGATTTGACCAACCGCCCTCCCCCCTGTCTGCACAACAACCACTGCTGCCTCTAAGAAATCAAGTCCTGCTACCCACTCCCCACTCCACCGACACCCCCCCCACTCCCAACACACAGCCCCCCATCCTGACCCTGACCAAGACCCAGGTGAGGACGGAGCTGAGGAAGATCAAGGCGAGGAAGGCGTCGGGACCGGACGGCATCAGCGCAAAGCTCCTCAAGTCCTGTGCAGACCAGCTGTGTGGGATTGTGACATATATCTTCAACATGAGCCTGAAACTGGGGAGGGTACCACAGCTGTGGAAAACATCTTGTGTGGTACCTGTACCAAAAACTTCCCACCCCAAAGACCTGAACAGCTTCAGACCGGTGGCCTTGACGTCCCACTTGATGAAGACCCTGGAGAGACTGCTCCTTGCTCATCTCCGCCCCCTGGTGGAACCAGCGATGGATCCACTCCAGTTCGCCTACCAGCATGGCATTGGGGTGGAGGATGTGGTGATCTTCCTCCTTCACCGTTCTCTGTCCCACCTGGAGAAGCCCGGGAATATGGTGAGGATCATGTTCTTTGACTTCTCCAGTGCTTTCAACACCATCCAACCGATGATCCTGAAGGACAAGCTGCTGCACGCAGGGGTGGACCAGCACCTGTCATCATGGATCCTGGACTACCTCACGAACCGGCCTCAGTTTGTGAGAACCCGGGACTGTGTTTCCGACACGATCATCAGTAGCACGGGGGCCCCCCAGGGAACGGTGCTGGCTCCCTTCCTGTTCACTCTTTATACTGCGGACTTCTCACACAACACAACACATTGCCATCTACAGAAGTTCTCTGATGACTCTGCGATCGTTGGTCTCATCTCCAGCGGAGATGAAGCTGAGTACAGAGGGCTTATCCAGGACTTTGTGGACTGGTGCCATCGGAACTGCCTCCAGATCAACGCGAGGAAAACTAAGGAGCTGGTGGTGGACTGCCGCAGGCATGGGCAGCCCCTCACAGCACCAGTAAATATACAGGGAACAGACATCGAGATGGTGACATCCTACAAGTACCTGGGTATTCATCTGAACAATAAACTAGACTGGTCACACAATACTGACGCACTCTACAAGAAGGGACAGCGCAGGCTGTTCCTGCTGAGGAGACTCAGGTCTTTTGGTGTACAAGGAGCGCTGCTGAAGTCATTCTATGACACGGTGGTGGCATCAGCCATCACTTTTGGAGTGGTCTGCTGGGGCAGTGGCATTACTGCAGCCGATAGGAAGAGACTGAACAAACTGATTAAGAAAGCTAGCTCTGTCCTGGGGCAACGCCTTGATCCGATGGAGGAGATAGGAGAGAGAAGGACGGTGGCTAAACTGTCATCTCTGCTGGAGTCCGAGTTCCACCCTATGCAGGACATACTGGATGCACTGAGGAGCTCATTTAGCAGCAGACTACATCATCCCAGGTGCACAACCGAGAGGTTTCGTAGGTCCTTCCTACCAACGGCTGTCAGACTGTACAACCTAAGCAGGGCTGCTCGCAGAGATAGCAAAAAGACGTAACAAACTAATAGGTTTTTGAATGCAAAAGATGCAATAGACTTACACAATGGTCCTCTCCGGCATACAACTAGGAACATACCGGTCACTATGGAGGGTGAGAATATGTATGGGCACATAATCATACCATGCAGGATAACTAAATAGACGGTTATGCTGTTTCATCCCACCTAGCAACAATGCTCTGCACTGTGTGTGTTTATATATTTACATATTTATTCCATCTAGCTACAATGCTCAGCACTGGGTGTGTTTATATTTATATATCTATATATTTATTCCATCTAGCTACAATGCTCCGCACTGTGTTTTTATATATCTACATATTATTCCATCTAGCTACATTGCTCCGCACTGTGTGTGTTTATATACTTGCATATTTATTCCACCTAGCTGCAATGCTCCGTACTGTGGGTGTTTATATATTTACATATTTATTCCATCTAGCTACAATGCTCTGCACTGTGTGTTCATATATTCATATATTTATTCCATCCAGCTACAATGCTCTGCACTGTGTGTCTGTGTGTGTGTGTGTGTATATATATATTTTATAGTAATATGTACATATGTATATTAGCTGCTCTTGCTTGCTTGTTTTTTTTTTTTTTTTTTTTTTTTTTTTTTGCCTTCTGATTGTTGCTCTGAGTGTTGCTATCCCTGTGCTGTTGCAATCCTGGAATTTCCCCGTTGTGGGACTAATAAAGGCTTATCTTATCTTATCTTAATGGCGCATGAGGGAAGCACCGCAAAAAGCACCGCAAAAAACTCACTTATGCCAAACAGCCGCTCTATGAGGGTCCGTTTATTCTGCGTGCTAAGCCCATAAGCTTTGCTTTTCTCCTGATCCGTAAATTTCTGGCATGACATCATTTCCAGGATTACCTTAAAGACAGACTTTTCAGCTTTCAGGAGCACTTGGAATGAAAGCTCTAAGATGAATAGTTACGGAGTTACAGTAAATTGAATGAGCACATCGCTGGTGAGTGTCGTCGACAGCGCAGCCAGTCACAGAGGGTTTTGAATTAATCAGTTCAAACTTTTAGTGGGACCCTTCTCATGCTGTAGGCCTGGATAATTTGTTCCATCATTACTCCTAGTCTGACACCACTAATTATTCACTCTGAGTGTGCTGCATTCAAACTATTTGTCTGATTAGCTAACAATTTTGCTTTTACTATTGACAAGACAACAGACAACAACAGACCGGTCTGTTGTGGTGAAGAGGGAGCTGAGCTCTAAAGCAAAGCTGTCGATTTACTGGTCAATCTACGTTCCTACCCTCACCTATGGTCATGAGCTTTGGGTAATGACCGAAAGAATGAGATCGCGGGTACAAGTGGCTGAAATGAGCTTTCTCCGTAGGATTGCTGGACTCACCCTTAGAGCTAGGGTGAGGAGTTCAGTCATCTGGGAGGGGTCAGAGTAGAACCGCTGCTCCTCCATATTGAAAGGAGCCAGTTGAGGTGGTTTGGGCATCTGATCAGGATGCCTCTTGGACGCCTCCCACTTGAGGTGTTTCGGGCATGTCCCACTGGGAGGCGACCCCGGGGCAGACCCAGGACATGCTGGAGAGACTAATGGCCCTTTTCCACTAGTACCCAGTTGGCCCTACTTGGCTCTACTCGGCCCGGTTATGTCTCCCAGCTGGTCTGGGAACATCTTGGTATCCTCTCTGAAGAGCTGGAGCAAGTGGCCAGGGAGAGGGAAGTCTGGGCTTTTCTGCTTGAGCTGCTGCCTCTGTGACCTGGACCTCTGGCAAAGCGGAAGAAGATGGATGGATGTATGGATGTTGGCAAGACCGAAGTCTTGCTATAGAGTTGAAACTGACAACACAAACTGTTCGAGCGCCTTTCAATGTTGTCATTTGTTTTAATAGTTAATCGTTTTATATACAGTATTCCATGGCAACTACAATAAACCCTGGGGAGCTTGGACCCCTGGATGGGCTGAGAAGAAAACTTTTTTGTCAACACTGTGTCACTGATGTGAGCTAAAACGTCAGTGCGAGCTCCTCTGTGTGAAATACTGTACAAGGCCAGCGTGGACTTGGATTCACTTCACTTCTGCTGAGGAAATGATCTACAGCGTCTGCGTTGTCACCTACTAGCTGTGCATGTCTCCACCCAGGCACACTGATGTGGTTCTGAGGCGTAGCAGAGGGAACGTATGATGTCTGTTCTCTGTGAACAATCTTCCACCTGTTTCCCCCAGATTCCCGTTGAGAGAGACAGGCAGAAAAAAAGCGGGGAGAGGGTGAAAGAGGTAAGCGAGAGAAGAAAGGAGACGTAATACACACAGACAGAGACGCACTAATGATGTTGTCAGACAGCCTCCGGCTCTTTGAACACACTCCCTGTTGTGTTTGTGAGCGCGGGTCTGCGCGCACATGTGCCGACTAACACATCATTGTATTAGACAGGCACTCCATCACTGTCAAGTGGCAAATTTGGAGAGAGAGGCAGCTTCCTGCAGTTGCAACAAATCTCAAAAAGCCCTTTTGTGTCTGTCAGTCTAACAGTCTTTCATTTCGGTAGCAGAAAGAACCAACGTCATCAGACTTAACAGTGTTCTTTTCATCTTGTCACGTGGAAATGAAGACAAAGCGGATAAGTTCTCAGCATCATTTGGTCCATTTTTTATAGGAGCTGGAGATTCCTGTTAATTGGATCTAGTGGGATTATTTATCCGGTTTTACCACCAAAAGCGCAATTTAGTGGACATTATGCAGTATCATCTAGCATTATGCTGTCATTGTGCATCTGAGTCACACACACAACGCTGTGAATGAAAGGTGAATATTTTTAGAATCACTTTTCAGTACACGTAGCATAAAGACTGTTGTTTTGAAACACTAACACTGTTTCGGCAGCCATTATGGCGCATTCAGAGAATGTTTTACCTGCATGCTCTCGCTAATGCTATTCATGGCCTCCCTGACTGACACATTAATCAAAATCATAATCTCCTGTTATCAGGCATGACCGAGTGCAAGGCTCTTTGTGTCCAATGCCCCGACCACTTAATGTAGATTTTGTACTTTAATAGTTGCAGTGTGGACAGGGACAAGTAAACACAATCAGTCAGAGTGATGGCACACAGCGCACACACTCACAGATCTCTATCTGCTGACTGAGAGGCGGAAACGGCTGCTGCTGCTAAATCCGTGTACTCTTCCTTCTTTTAATATTTCGTTTGTGAAGCGAAAACAGAACTACCGAAAATAGCCATTATATCGTTCCCGCCTTGCTAAAATAAAATCGAAATTGAGCAAAGACGACATAACGGATCTGATTCCGTTTGGTGTCGTTTTCCTTTTATTTTGTCGGTCACAGCCGTAAGTGGTGATAGCAGCCGCAGAGCGCCGCCATTTTCAAACAAGCCTGAAAGACTAGCTGCGAAATCTCACTTTAAAAATCGGGAACATGCCCAAAGTTGCACGTTTATAGAGCTCCCATCAGCCAGCAATGAGGACGTTGTGGACAAATGGATACCGAAGGCCTGGGGAGTCATGAATGGTTGACGTGATGACCTCAGGTAGGTCTACTGGGAGACAGATTATTAAGGTCTATTGATCCGAAAATTAGGACCAAATTAATTAGGCCTAAATTAATAGACTATTTTTCTTTGAAAATTAAGGTTGCATTTATGTCTCACCCATCATAGGGATAAATTAATTAAACATGCTATTTATGACAGACATAAAAGTTTAATTTTTATTGCCCATATTGTTAAGTATATATACATGAATACACTAAATGCAAAGTGTGTCCATATGTGGCGTGGTGGATGAGAAGGGAGGATGTCATGTTGGATGGTTGAGTTGTAGTAAACTTATTTATATGAGGGCTGGTTTGAACTGCATAGAACCATTTTTAACTGTTAGACTTTAGGACCAGTGAGCCTTCAGAATACTGACTAGTCACCCAAATTGTGCTTTCTATTATTAGTATAAAACCATTACTAATTTACTGAATTGTGTTTCTACTATTGATGAGCAATGAGTTTAAAAAAATATATCAAAAAATAAGAAACCAATAAATGAAAAATTTGAAGTCCTTCACTGTCCAGCAGCCACACAAGTCAGTAAAGGTTATTTTCTATTGTAAACATTCAACTGAGCAGAGGAGGTAATGTACGCTAATCACTGTAAATGTTTTTAATCCAGCAAACGTCTCTGTGATCGGTGACGACTACATCTGACATGGAGCTGAGAGCTGCAGAGACCGGGGGACCAGTCTGGTGTGAATGGTGTCCATATCTGAGTTGGAAGCACCTTCCCCTTTCTTCTTAAAACCTACATTGATGTTTTATATGTTTACAATTTAAATCCCTAAAAAAGTCTAATTAAACTTTGTTAACCTTTTTAAATAACCAGTCATTCACATGTTTCCACAACTGTGAGCTGCACCTCAGTTCATCCATTCTTTATGTATTTATTTATGACAAGACATAATCTGGTATTTCCAAAAGTTGTTTTATAAAATTATTAAATAAAAGGTTTATCTCAACTACTTTATCTGTATTCACTTATTTATAATCATTAATATTCACTGCAGATTTGGGTAGAATCCAAGTTATATTTGTTCAGAACAGTCAGACATTGGCAGTGATGCAGAAACATGTTGCCAGAAAAGGTTCTTGTACTTGTAGATACTTTGACAAAACAGTACTGACTAACTTTATGGCAGGATACTTTCTACTCAAGTACATGTGAGGATAAAACTACTTTTACTCAAGTACCTTTGGTCACAGTCACTAAATTTTAACTTCACTGAACTGAAAACTGAATAGAAATGTGCCTGTTTAAAATGACTAATTAGTCTCACTAGAAATGACTGCATCTGTGGTCATTTTAGTAAATTTATCATCTTATTTAGCTGAGATGGGTGTTGATATTATTGTTCTTCTGTTCCAGCTACAAAGAACAAGCAATTTAAACTAGATTAAAAAAGTTACAAATTTATATGAAAAGTTTATACAGTATGTAAATTGTTCCAAACTCATGTTTTAAAAAAATCATATAAAACAGTCACAAATTTGACAAAGCGATACATTTAAAAAAAAAAAAATTGAAATGTAAAACTGCTCATTTTTTAAGTAGTCAAAAATGTATGTTACAAAATCTGATCTATGTGGAAAAACTCTCATTTATAGGATAAAAATTGTATATTCAAAAAAGACAAATTATATGAAAAGACTCACAAATTTAGGAGAAAAAATTTGCAAATTTATAACCGCCATTAGTAACTTTTTTATTGAATACTTTCATCTTCACCTTTTCTGGTAACGACTCTGATACTTGAACAATTCCAATAACAGTAATATTACCGGAGAACAATTTCTGGCTTCTCTACCCACCTCTGGTTTTAAGAAAAGGTGTAGATAGAAAATTAACAAATAAAAAAGAAAACGTATTTTAAAATTTTATTATAACAATTAAAACAGGGAGAAGAGTGCACGGTGGTGCACAGTGTGAGTCCTGGTCGCTCCTGGTTGCTGTGAAACCTCCTGAACAGGATGAAGTGAAAGACCAGGGATCTTCTCTGCTGTCCTCTGGAAACAGAAATGATTTTACATCACAGCATGGACACTTTCCTGTACTGCAACTTTAACATTTAAGACACTGAATTTCACCTGTGATGGCTGGGGCCATGAACTGGTTCTCATCAGTCTGGGACAAGTGGTCCACACTGTCTTCAGGTTCCACATTATCAAGATCTCTTATCAGACACAGAGAAATAAAACATTATAGTACACTATGAAGTATATTTTTCTGAGTTTATTACTTTGCATGTTAAAGTTTGTGAAGAGACTAATAAATAAAGCTGGTTACTGTAGAGACAGATAGAAGGTAGTCATATTAAAATGATTACTTGTGTAGAAGAGCTTGGAATAACGAGGCGATGTGACTTATAAACCAAAGTTTATTATCAGCTTCCCTCCTCTAACAAGTCTCATCTAGTGCAGAAGCAGAAGTAGAAAGACAGCGAACACATTCGGCTCTACATATACTTACACATAACAAAAGACATGCATATCAAAGCTGACATCCCTCATTATCTTAATCCCCCTCCTTTGTCTTCGTACCCCTCCACCTGGCCCTGGGAGGTCAGGGTGACCTATCTGCTCTCCACCGCAGCGCCTCGGATGCTCTTTGATCTCCACTGGCGGTTGAGACCTTTTGTCCTGTTCTGAGGTGTGAAGTCGCTTTACATATGTAATCACCAAACATTCTCACATGCTTATACATATGTAGGTTATGGGATATATGATTAATATAGACCACAGCCCCCCCCCAAACGACAAAGAAAAGGACAATAGAAAAATTCACAGTTTAAGATAATTATTATGACATACTAACTGCTACACCTCTTGACAAGGAAGAAACTTTCCAGCAGCTATGCTCCTGTAGAGAATTCAGTGATAATCATAGCAGTGTAGTAATATCACAAGTCAGTCTTAAACTGTTACAACACAATTAGTGAACAACTTTTGAGTAGTTTGCATCAGTCCCTGTGCCGTCTGGGTTTTAATCTTTTCCTGAATCTGCTGTGGGTCCGCTTGGGCGTCCTGGTGGGACCTTCCTGTAAGGAATCTGCAGCTTGGGGAGGACAGTCATTATTCGTCCCCTGCAGGGGGGGTGAGTCTTTTCTCTTGGGGGGTCTACCCCGCCGAGGTGCTCTCGCCAACCGTGCAGGCTCGTCTCTCAACAAGAAGGCAGGTTTAAGTCTGTCAATGCTGACTGTTTCTTTTCTGTCCCCTAAATCAAGCACAAAATGCTTATCACCAGGTTCCAGCACTCTGAATGGTCCATCGTATGGTGGGCGGAAGGTTGGTTTTAAAGCTTCATGCCTAACAAAAACGAATTCAGCGTTTTTTAAAGCTTGGGGGACAAAAACCCGTGGAAAAGAGTGATGTGCCGGTCCGGGGAGAGTGTCAGGCCCGTTGCTGCCTAAAAGCCTCGGGGCTGGAAGATGCCCTGGTTCTGGGTTCTCTGGTAAAAATTCACCTGGGAGCCTGAGAGGTTGTGCAAAAACTAATTCTGCTGGGGAGGCGTCTAGATCCTCTTTAGGCGCAGCACACAACCCCAATAAAACCCAGGGAAGTTTATTTACCCAATTTGTATCCGTTAGTGAGACTCTGAGGGCGGCCTTTAAAGATCTGTGAAAACACTCGCATAACCCATTAGCCTGAGGGTGATAAGCGGTGGTGCGGTGAATTGTCGCTCCTAAGCTGCTGGCCATGGCTGACCAAAGCTCCGAGACAAATTGAGGCCCCCTATCGGACGTGATGTCCGATGGGACGCCGAAACGTGCCACCCAGTTTGTCAAAAAAACGCGAGCGACTTCCTCCGCTGTGGTTGACGCCAGAGGGACCGCCTCCGGCCAGCGCGTAGTACGGTCTATCATTGTTAACAGATGTGTGAAACCTTGGGAGGAAGGTAGTGGTCCCACGAGGTCGACATGAACATGGTCGAACCTTCTAGCTGGGATTCGAAAAGGCTCTAGAGGGGCTTTTGTGTGTTTGTGTATTTTGGCGCGCTGACAAGAAATGCAAGTCTTTGCCCATTCTTTTACGTTTTTGCGCAGGCCGGGCCACACAAACGTTTCGGTGACCATTTTAACCGAAGCGCGCACACCCGGGTGCGCGAGGGAGTGAATTGAGTCGAAAATATGGCGGCGCCATGCAGCTGGGACTACCGGGCGAGGTCGGCCGGTTGAGATGTCGCATATTAGGGGGGGCACACCGTCGCGTAAACCCCTTTCCTCCAGCCTTAACCCTGTTGGTCCAGACAGGAGTGTGCGCACGTCCGCGTCACTACTTTGCTCCTCCGCCATGGCTGCGTAATCTATCCCTACGTGGATTGGGGCTGCGTATGTGTCCGCGTTGGCGAAGAGTTCTGCAGCGGAGGTAGTATAATCTGTCTCCTCGCGCTCTGGCGATGTCAGCGCGAGAGAGGCAGTCTGCTACCACGTTAAGTTTGCCTGCCACATGTCGAATGTCTGTGGTGAACTCTGAAATCGCAGCTAGCTGTCTTTGTTGCCTGCCTGACCACGGTTCGGGAATTTTAGCCATCGCAAAGGTGAGCGGTTTGTGGTCT
Source organism: Pholidichthys leucotaenia (assembly GCA_020510985.1). Lineage (NCBI taxonomy): Eukaryota > Metazoa > Chordata > Actinopteri > Cichliformes > Pholidichthyidae > Pholidichthys > Pholidichthys leucotaenia. Next base: position 29,883,902 of record CM035845.1, on the reverse strand, counting down.
ACAAAAGCCGTGAAACGCCGCCCCTCCAACCAGAACTGGAAGGGGCGGATGGATAAATGAAGCGCTAGCAGCTCCCTGTCAAAAGTGCTGTATTTACGCTCAGTTTGGTTTAGCGATTTGCTGAAAAATGCCAAAGGTTGCCAGGTTCCGCCGACGTGTTGTTCTACAACCGCCCCTATGGCCAGGTCTGAAGCGTCTGTGGTTAGCGCAATGCGGGCCGAAGGATCAGGGTGAACCAACAATGTGGCGTTAGCTAGGGCACTTTTTACTTCCGCGAAGGCGCGTTCGCGCTCCGGGGTCCATTCGACCGCGTTGGAAGGTTTTTGTTTTCTGAGCGTGTCATATAGGGGCTGCATGAGCTGAGCTGCGCGGGGGAGGAAACGGTTGTAAAAATTAACCATTCCCAAAAATTCTTGCAGCGATTTGACCGTTTGTGGCCGTGGGAAACTTTTTACTGCGCGAACTTTGTCTGGCAGTGGGACTGCCCCCTTCGGTGAAACTCTGTGTCCCAAAAAATCAATTTGTGACACGCCGAATTTGCATTTGGCTGGATTGATTATTAACCCGTGCTCTTCTAGTCTCTGAAAAACCATAGTGAGATGCTATTCGTGTTCTTCCTCAGACGAGCTGGCTACCAGCATATCGTCGAGGTAGACGAACACGAAAGGGAGGTCGCGTAATACCGCGTCCATCATCCGCTGAAAGGTTTGAGCAGCGCTTTTGAGGCCAAAAGGCATCCGCAAAAATTCAAAAAGACCGAAGGGGGTTATTACAGCTGTTTTAGGAATGTCTTCTGCTCGAACGGGGACTTGGTGATAGCCACGGACCAGGTCTATTTTAGAAAAAATGCACGCACCCGCCAGATGTAGTGAAAAATCTTGGATGTGAGGAATTGGGTAGCAGTCTTGCGCTGTCGCATTGTTTAATCTGCGGTAATCGCCGCACGGTCTCCAAGAACCATCGGATTTCGGGACCATGTGTAGCGGTGACGCCCAGGGGCTTTTTGAGCGTCTGATAATGCCTAGTTTTTCAAGGGTGGTAAACTCGTCCCGAGCTATGGCGAGCTTGGTCGCATCTAAGCGCCGAGCTTTGGCGAATACGGGTGGGCCCGTTGTGGGAATAAAGTGTTCGACCCCGTGCCTAGCCACTGTAGCTGAGAATTTGGGAATTGTGAGTGCTGGAAATTGGGTGAGGAGTTGATCAAACTTACCTCCTGCTGTAGTGACGCTGGCCTGCACGGGCGGTGGAGAAACTCGAGCTGAGCAGGGAATAGAAGCAAATGACAATGCATTAACCAAGCGTCTGTTTGCTAGATCGACTAATAACCCATGTGCACACAAAAAATCCGCGCCCAACAAGTTAAAACTCACCGCCGCTACAACAAATGTCCATCTGTAGTTGCGGCCATGGATGCAGAGGGGCAGGTTCCTTTCGCCATAAGTGTCGATGATGGAGCCGTTGGCTGCCATCGCTCCATTGCCCCAGGGGCCCATGGCCCGGTCTGTTTGGGAGGGCATGATAAAACTCAGTTGAGCTCCCGTGTCAATGAGGAACTGCTTGCCGGTGTGTCCGTCCGTCACATAGAGAAGCTTGCTTTTTTCGCCGAGAACCGCCGCCGTTAACGGTTCTCGGCTTTGGCGTTTCCCGAACTCATGAATTTGCAGGGGGGAACGCATTTGTAAGCCTTCTCGGCGAAGCGGTGGTGGTAATAACAGACGTCGCTCCGTCTGTTACGTCTTGGCTGTGTCGCTGCCATGGCGGGCGGGTTCTGCTCAGTGGTTTATGGCTCCCCGTCGCTCTGGACATTGGCATTGAGGTCTGCGGATGCTGCTGTGGGTGTCTGTTCACTGCAGGCATTGACGAGTCGCTGCGCTTCGCGAGCCAGCGTGCGGAGGTCTTGCTGGGTGCTGCATCGCATATTGGCAAGCGTCCCTCTCATGTGTGGCGGCAGAGTACTGAGGAATATAAATTGGAAGAGGAAGTTGTCATTGTCCTCTTCTTTGAGCTGCAGCAAGTCCTCCATGAGGGCCTTGGGTTTGCATCCTCTGTGGCCGTAGACCGCAAGGATCCTCTCGGCTCTCTCCTCGGCAGAGGGGACGAAATTCTCCACGATGGTCGCCTTCAGTTCTCTATATTTGTCCTGGGCCGGCAGCCGCTGGATTATGCTCCGCGCACATCTCGAAGTGGCGGCGTCGAGTTTGGCGACGATGTGATAAAACTTTGTATCGTCAGCCGTTATGCCCGCAAGTGCAAACTGAGCCTCAGCTTGCTGAAACCATGAGCTCGGGTCTTCCTGCCAGAAGTCCGGCAGCTTGACGGTGACGGCGCTTGTGTGGGCCGTCCCTGATGTGTCCGCAGGGTGAGAGTGCCTTCCTTCGGCTCTCGCGGCGGAGCTGGTGCTCGGTTGAGCCCTCTCTGTCACTTCTGCCGTGGGGGAACGTCGTCCATCTGTTCCCCTGTCTGCATGGGCGCCGGCGTCTGCCTGGGTCGCCACAGATGAGTCGATCGCGGGGGAACGCCTCTGGTCCATCCTCGCGTCAGGGTCACCAGTGTAGAAGAGCTTGGAATAACGAGGCGATGTGACTTATAAACCAAAGTTTATTATCAACTTCGCTCCTCTAACAAGTCTCATCTAGTGCAGAAGCAGAAGTAGAAAGAGAGCGAACACACTCGGCTCTACATACTTATACTTACACATAACAAAAGACATGCATATCAAAGCTGACATCCCGCATTATCTTAATCCCCCTCCTTTGTCTTCATACCCCTCCACCTGGCCCTGGGAGGTCAGGGCGACCTATCTGGTCTCCACCACAGCGCCTCGGATGCTCTTTGATCTCCACTGGCGGTTGAGACCTTTTGTCCTGTTCTGAGGTGTGAAGTCGCTTTACATATGTAATCACCAAACATTCTCACATGCTTATACATATGTAGGTTATGGGATATACGATTAATATAGACCACAACTTGTATATTAAATTAGTTTTATGGAAGAAAAAAAAATAAAGCTGTAACACTTGGAGGAAAAGACAAAAACATCACTTTCTAAAGTGGGACATATTAAAATACAAAAGACAATCAAGTTCAAATACCTGAGTATCACCCAGAATGCAAATATCAACACTAAATATCACATAAAATGAGAGACAACCAGTCATATTAAAACTGCTGGAAACCTGCATCATCTCAGTAATCACGTACTGAACTGACATGTGGACCCCAAACTAATCCGAAAAGAGAAAAAGTAACAGAAGCATAATTTATAAGTACACTTTACCTGTTGTAAAGTGGTCAAAACAGAGGTCACATCAACCTTTCATGACTCCCCAGGCCTTCGGCATCCACAACATCCTCCTTTCGTCCTCATTGCTGGCTGATGGGAATTCTATAAACGTCTATTTCTGGAAGTCCTTCTCATCTTTCATCAGATGCTGATGTCTGCATGAGTCTATGCTCCAGCTTTGGGCATTTTCCCAATTTTAAAGTGAGATTTCGCAGCTCATCTTTCAGGCTTGTTTGAAAATGGCAGCGTTCTGCTGCTGCCATCACCACTTCCGGCTGTGACCAACAAAATAAAAGGAAAACACCAAATGGAATCAGATCCATTGTGTCATTTTTGCTCAATTTTGATTTTATTTTAACAAGGCGAGAGCGATATAACGGCTATTTTCGGTCATTCTGTTTTCGTTTCACAAACGAAATATTAAAAGAAGGAAGCGTACACAGATTCTGCTACGCCCATGATTGCAACAAAGTCATAAAGACCAGTCAGTGAAATGGTCAAAGGATTTATTGGAATAGATATGACTTTTTTCATGTACACTGGGACAAAAATATAATTTAATAAAATTTTAAATGTTTGGCAAATGATTTTGTCCCATCAGCCAAAAAAAAAAGAAAAAAAAAAAAGAAACAGTATCCACCTTATTCCTAGGCCACATGATGCCTTGCGTGAATTATGGTTGCAACTTCTGGTACTAGTTTAAAACAATTGTCACTGAAACGGGACACTTTTCCTTGTTAAAAAACAATGACTTCAGCATCAAAAATGCGGGAGCACGGCCTTTTGCACCTCAAAAACAGTAATATAATCATACCACATCCCACAACTATGGAGGGATAAGAAGACGACCTTAAAAAGTGGACAGTAGCTCCGTGGACAGTAGCTCTGTTAGTTAGCTCCGCTGCTAACATGTTAACTCTGTAAACAAATAAAAGCTCTAAGATATATCAATGTTTGCACCACAATAAAGTCGGCTGCATTTTGCTAAAATACTGTATGCTGGACATAATCAGATTTACCTCAGAGCAGAAATAGAGTCTAGTCAGAGCCACAAAGAACCACAACACTGTGCTTGGGCGTTTTAAATTCGGGGTAAAACATCAGACCTGTGACATTGATACAAGTGAAAACATACACTACCGTTCAAAAGTTTGGGGTCACTTAGAAATTTCCTTATTTTTGAAAGAAAAGCACTGTTTTTTTCAATGAAGATAACTTTAAACTAATCAGAAATACACTCTAATATCTAATATGCATTGCTAATGTGGTAAATGACTATTCTAGCTGCAAATGTCTGGTTTTTGGTGCAATATCTACATAGGTGTATAGATGCCCATTTCCAGCAACTATCACTCCAGTGTTCTAATGGTACAATGTTTGCTCATTGCATCAGAAGGCTAATGGATGATCAGAAAACCCTTGTGCAATCATGTTAGCACAGCTGAAAACAGTTTAGCTGGTTAGAGAAGCTATAAAACTGACCTTCCTTTGAGCAGGTTGAGTATCTGGAAAAAATTATTATTTCAAATACAAATCATTATTTCTAACCTTGTCAATGTCTTGACTATATTTTCTATTCATTTTACAACTCATGGTGGTAAGTAAGTGTGACTTTTCATGGAAAACACAAAACAATTGTCTGGGTGACCCCAAACTTTTGAACAGTAGTGTACGTGGTGCTGCTGTGTCTGTACCACCGATCACACAAACAATCCTTTAGTTTTCAGTGCATGATCTACTCATTGCTGTTGAAGCTACAGATTTAGCTGTGCTCATCTGTGGGGAGCCTCACACCATGAACAGCATCAAGTACCAGAACTACGCAAAAACATTCAAAAATACAAAAACTACAAGTGCTGAAATTAGCTGCCATTTGACTGTAAAACACTTAGAACTAGACATTAAAATGAATTTGAAAACCTTTTAAAAATACTATTTTAAATTCCCCTGCTACTCCACTCTTACTGACTGATTTAACACTAGGTCAGCTGAAACCGGAAGCTCCACCCATAATCGTTCCTACAGCGGCACCTCCAGGAATAAGGTGGATAATGCAAGATTAATGCACCAGCCAAAAAAAAAAACAAAAAAAAAACAGTATAATGCAAGATTAATCCAAAACTTTGTGGGCTATTAGATGTCTTGTGAATTACCACCTTATATATTTCAAATTGCATTTCAGCAAGAATGTGAAAAATGTAATTATTAGAAGGACCATAGCACATTAGTAATGCTGATGGGTGATATGAATACAGTGAGTGAAAGTAACTTCTCTCAATCAGATCAATGGGGAAAAAAACAGCGATATAATCAAATACTACAAAGGGAAACACACATATGACTTCAAGTTTTATTGCAGCTGACACAGCTATTTTTAAGATAGCTTGTTTTTATCCATCCAATGATTTCCTGTATAGCAATGCTGTCAGGGCCATCCATAGTAACAACTATAACCATACCTGTTGTGAAGGGAACTTATGGTAGGAATGGCGTGATGATCGTCACTTCCTTGTGGTAACGTATCGTCACTTCCTGTTTTGCTGTCTGCCTGTGTGGTTTGCTTTGTGGTTTGCTCTCTAGCCACTAGCTATGGCTACTAGCTCTCTTTCCTCTCCTCCTCTGGTGTGCTCTCTCTGTCAGATGTTTAGCTACACCTCTGCCTCTTTTAGCGATAACGGTAAATGTAATAAATGTTGTCTTTTTGAGGCACTCGAGGCAAGGTTGTCTGATTTGGAATCCCGGCTCCGCTGCATTGAAACACCGTCTGCGCCAGTTAATCTTGACGGACGCCCATTAGCTGCAGCGGAGCTAGCTAGCTTAGGTCCCACTGTCAGCGGTCCCTCGGCTCTCCTCAGCAGCGAGGAGACTGGGTGGGTGACGGTGAGAAGGAAGCCTAGTCGCAAAGCCCCGGTACACCACCAACCTGTTCACGTTTCTAATCGTTTTTCCCCGCTCAGCGACACACCCGCTGAGGAAAAAACTCTGATCATTGGCGACTCTGTAGTCAGAAACGTGAACCTAGAGACTCCAGCGGCCATAGTCCAATGCATCCCTGGGGCCAGAGCAGACGACATCGAGTCAAATTTGAAAATGCTGGCTAAAAGTAACTGTAAATATTCCACAATTGTTATTCACGCCGGCATTAATGACATCCGTCTCCGGCAGTCGGAAGTCACAAAACTTAATATAGAATCGGTGTGTGACTTTGCAAAAACGATGTCTGCCACTGTAGTATTCTCTGGGCCCCTCCCCAATCTGACCAGTGATGACATGTTTAGCCGCTCGTCATCCTTGAACCGCTGGCTGTCTGTGTGGTGTCCTAAAAATGACGTGGGCTACATTGACAATTGGAGCTCTTTTTGGGGAAAACCTGGTCTTATGAAACGAGACAGCATTCATCCCACTTTGGATGGTGCTTCTCATTTATCTAACAATCTGGCATCTTTTTTATCCAAATTTCCAAAACCATGACTACTCAGAGTTGGGACCAGGAAGCAGAGTTGCAGTCTTACACGCCTCTCTGCAGCTCCTCTTCATCCGCCACCCCTCAGCTTAGCCCCTGTCTTCCCCATCAGAGAATCGTTGTCTGCTCCCTCCAAAGTGAATAAAAATATAATGTATAAGCATCCCAAAGTGATAAAGCAAAATATTGGTAAAACTCAAATTAAACATAAAGCCTCTAAATTGAATGATTTGGCCTCTGTTCCTCCTCATAATTTAAAAATTAAATGTGGTTTATTAAATATTAGGTCTCTAACTCCCAAGTCTCTGTTAGTCCATGATCTGTTAATTGATCATCAGATTGATTTAATTTCCCTTACAGAGACTTGGTTAGGACAAGAGGATTATGTTGGTTTAAATGAATCAACTCCCTCTGGTTATTTAAACTGTCAAAATCCCAGAAGTTCTGGTCATGGAGGAGGAGTAGCAACAATTTACCATTCCAAATTACTAGTTAATATAAAGCAAAAAACATGTTATAATTCCTTTGAGGGCCTGGTCCTCAGTATTGGGCACTTTAGCAATTTTAGGTTAAATCCAATTTTATTTGCCATAGTTTATCGTCCCCCATCAACCTACTCAGAATTTTTATCCAAATTTGCTGATTTCTTAGCTGATTTAGTGCTGAAATCTGATAGAATAATTATAGTAGGGGACTTTAATATACATGTGGATGTAGATAGTGACTGCCTTAATGTGGCATTCAATTCAATATTAGACTCGATTGGGTTTTCTCAGAAAGTAGGAAATTCTACTCATTACCTCCACCATACATTGGACCTTGTTTTGACATATGGCATAGAAATAGAAAATCTTGTAGTGTCTCCTCATAACCCTGTACTGTCAGACCATTGTCTGTTAACATTTGATTTTACTATTTCTGACTATTTGGCTCCTAAAGAAAAATATTATTACAGTAGATGCCTCTCAGATGATGCTGTTTCCAAATTTATGCAGATTGTTTCCTCTATGCCATGTGTCAACACAACAGAAATAAGCTATAGACAGCTTGCTCCTTCTGTAATTGATAACATGGTGGATAGTGTTTCAGCTTCTCTGCATCAGACTCTAGACTTGGTGGCCCCCTTAAAAAAGAAAAAGTCTAATCAGAGATTTCTAACTCCTTGGTTCAACACAGAAACTCGTACCTTAAAACAGAAGACTCGTCAATTAGAAAGAAAATGGCGCTCTACTAATTTAGATGAAATCTATTTAGCTTGGAGAAATCATCTTTTAATTTATAAAAAAATCTCTTAGAAAAGCTAGAACGAGTTATTACTCTGCATTAATAGAAGAGAACAAGAATAATCCCAGGTTTCTTTTCAGTACTGTAGCCAGGTTGACAAAGAGTCAGGACTCTGTCAATCCCAGCAATCCCTTAGAGCTTACTAGTCAGGACTTTATGAACTTTTTCAATAATAAAATTTCATCCATCAGAGATAAAATCAATCAGATTCTTCCCACAGTTAACTTAAATACTGTAACTACTACAACTCCTTCTATTGATGTCTGTCTTGATGAGTTTACTCCAGTCGACCTTTGTGAGTTAGACAAAATAGTTTCCTCATCCAAACCTTCAACTTGTCTTTTAGACCCTATTCCTACCAGGTTATTTAAAGAAGTCTTCCCACTTATTGGTAGCTTTATTCTTCATATAATCAATTCTTCATTAACTTTAGGCCATGTACCGCAGGCTTTTAAAACGGCTGTAATTAAACCCTTACTCAAAAAGCCAACGCTAGATCCAGGAGCTTTAGCTAACTATAGACCAATCTCTAATCTCCCTTTCATTTCAAAAATCTTAGAAAGAGTTGTTGCTACGCAATTATTTGACCACCTGCAGGGAAATGGTTTACTTGAAGAGTTTCAATCTGGGTTTAGAATCCATCATAGTACTGAAACAGCCTTAGCGAAGGTCACTAACGACCTCCTCATTGCATCTGTTAATGGACTAGTTTCTGTACTTGTCCTTTTAGACCTTAGTGCAGCTTTTGATACTATCGATCATAATATTCTACTTGATAGATTAGAACACTATGTTGGACTTAATGGAACTTCTTTGCAATGGTTTAGATCTTATTTATCTGAGAGGTTCCAGTTTGTTCATGTAAATAATGAGTTTTCTTTCAACTCAAAGCTTAGTCATGGAGTTCCACAGGGATCTGTGCTAGGCCCTACTCTTTTTAGTTTATATATGCTTCCGTTAGGCAACATTATTAGAAAGCACTGTATACATTTTCATTGTTATGCAGATGACACACAATTATACCTGTCAATGAAGCCAGATGATAGTAATCAATTAGCCAAGTTAGAAGCCTGTCTTAAGGAAATCAAAGCTTGGATGACTTGTAATTTCCTGCTATTAAATTCAGATAAGACTGAAGTCATTCTTGTTGGTCCAAAAAACCTTAGAAATTCCTTTCCAAATCAAACTTTCAGTTTGGATGTGGTTACTCTTTCTCTTAATAGCTCTGTGAGGAACCTTGGAGTTATTTTTGATCAGGATTTGTCCTTCAATTCACATATTAAATTTGTTTCTAAGACTGCCTTCTATCATTTGCGTAATATTGCCAAGATTAGGAGCATCTTGTCTCAGAGTGATGCTGAGAAACTGATCCACGCTTTTGTTAGCTCGAGATTAGATTATTGTAATTCTTTATTATCAGGCTGTCCTAAAACATCTTTAAAAAGTCTTCAGCTGATCCAAAATGCTGCAGCAAGAGTTTTAACAGGTACTAGAAAGAGAGATCATATCTCTCCGGTTCTGGCCTCCCTTCATTGGCTTCCCATAGAGTTTAGAATTAAGTTTAAAATCCTTCTTCTTACTTACAAAGCTCTAAACAATCAGGCTCCTTTTTATTTAAAAGATCTGATACTACCGTATTATCCTAACAGAGCACTACGCTCCCAAAATGCAGGATTACTTGTAATACCTAGAATCTCCAAAAGTACAATGGGAGGCAGAGCCTTCAGTTATCAAGCTCCTCTCCTGTGGAATCAGCTGCCAATCTGGATTCGGGAGTCAGACTCAATCTCTGTTTTTAAGAATAGGGCTAAAACCTACCTTTTTGATATAGCCTACAATTAGGGAGGGATCATGTGTTTCTGAACCCTCCCTTAGTTATGCTGCTAATAGGTTTAGTCAGCCGGGGGACCTCCAGTAATGCACTGGGCCTCACTCCTTTCCTCACTCTCTATGAAATATTTTTTTTTTGCTGGTCATTAACATCTGTTTGTTCTCTCCCATAGATTGAGTCCCCATCGTGCTGTTTGCTCTCTACATGTCTGTTCTTTGCTTCTTCTCTATCCCCTCACCCCCCAGCCAGTCGCAGCAGATGACTGCCCCTCCCTGAGCCTGGTTCTACTGGAGGTTTCTTCCTGTTAAAAGGGAGTTTTTCCTCTCCACCGTTGCCAAGTGCTTGCTCCCAGGGGATCGCCTGATTGCTGGGGCCTTTCTGCAACTGTGGGGGTTCCCCCCCTACAGTTGATAGTGCTATGAGATGACTGTTGTTGTGAAATGGCGCTATATAAATAAAGTTGAATTGAATTGAATTGAATTGAATTGAATTGAATTGAATGACGTGGCCGGCTTGTGTCATCATCACGCCAGCCTATATTAGGGAGGAGCAGCCATTTTAGGCTTTCGGTCCTGGTCGGCTCCATAGGGAATAATACAACTGCATGTATATTATTAACATCATGTAATAAAGTTTGAGTTCCAGCACAGCATCCTCATCCGTCTTCTTTGCCAGGTTTGTGAACATAGCATTTGGCAACGAGAGATTAAACCATGGAGGTGTGCTTGAGACTGCTATGGCCCTTTCTGGAGTTCCCGGGTGAACCGAGCATTCCGTGGCCACAATGGCTGGATGCATTTGGGACCTATGTTACGGCGTTGGACCTGGGACCTAGGATGCAAGCACTGCTTGTCCACAACCTATGCATAGAGGGTCAGAGGATTTTCACACCCTTGGTTCGACATACTCGTATGAAGATGTTGTGAAACTACTGGCTAACTATTTTGCTACACCGGAAAGGATGATAGTACAACTTAACTTTCTCCAGAGACAACAGAGAGTCGGTGAGTCAGTACAGCAATTTGTCACTGACCTGAGACAGTTGGTTAGCATATGCCATTTTGGGCTGTTAGAAGATGAAATAGTGTGGGACCAGTTGGCCAAACACACATGCAATGCTGGGCTACAAGCTGGGTTGCTAATGGCGCCAAATGACTTGATGCTAATGCAATTGAGCTAGTGTTCCAGCTAGAAGCAGAAGAGAAGTTAGCCACGGAGGTAAATGGGCGCCAAACACAGACGCTACCCAGACGGATGACGCTAGCTAACACGGTAGACATGGAGGAAGAAGAGAACATGGCGGAAGAGTGCAAGACGAATGTAGTGAGCCGAAGGCCCACTCCAAGAGGCCTCGCCTGAACCATTTTGCCAGAGTGTGCCAGTTGTCAGCACTGTGAGGCCCACCAAGTAAGCCAGCCCACCCGCCAACAACAACCATTCATTCGATAAGCCCCGACGTCAATGGTTACTCATACAGCATGGTTGGATTAGACAGAGTAGCCATACCACCCCTGCTTGACACGGTGGCGGTGCGGTCGATGTTAAACTGGGCTAGTTTTTCCTAAACAACAAAATCAAGAAGAACCCAATGCCGTTGTATGGATACGGTGGTCACAGACTGTGCATTGTCGGAACAGTGGAACTGACTGTTTGCTGCAAGTCCAAAGTTGTGTACAACTTCACGTTCCAGGTGGCAGCGCAAGGTGAAAACATTATGGGCTGCAACCTTTTCTACAGACTGGGCTTCGTCATTAGGGGCAGCGCTGGGTTTGAATGGTCCGGGTGCGGCAGTTGGGGCACAGCAGAGCTGGCGTCGATGACATTGTGGTGTGGGATGAGTTAATTATGGATGGCACCAGCACCAAAGCGCATACATAGTGGGGCTGCACGGTGGCGCAGTGGTTAGCACTGTGGCAGCACAGTTTACCCTCGGCCGGGGAATCGCGAGGATCGTGAGATCGTGGGTTCGATCCCTGCCCCCGACCAACAGTGATCTGTGTGGAGTTTGCATGTTCTCCCCGTGTTGCATGGGTTTACTCCGGGATTTCTCCAGTTTCCTCCCAAATGCCAAAAACATGCAGGTTAGGGATACGGGGCGCTTGCGCATGCAGCGACCGGCAGCTAGTGGCTTGTCACCAGACTGCAAAACAAATCTACCTACGGGTACAAAACAAGTAACAAAAAAAAAAAAAATACCCCGCGCTCCCAGGAAGAGAGTCGCCCGGAGGGGGAGCAGCTGGACTTGCCTCCATCCCTCACTCAGCCAGAACCGGAGCCACGGAAGAGGGAGCCAGAGCATGCAGAGTGCCCCGAAGTGCAGCAACAGCAAACGGGCACAAACACGACACACAACACGGCACAGCTGAGCTCTCCAGATGGGAGAGAGGAGGGGCAACCGGACTGCTTCCGTACCCTCACTCAGCAAGCTACAGTGGTTACGACTGAGCTGACGGGTGAAGAGTCCGCGTCAACAAACACCTTCCGTACCCACGACGAGCCTCAACTGACAACGGAGACAATGGGTGAAGGGTTCGCAACAAATATGGTGACTACGGAACCATCGCAGCACGACGGACCCAAGCCAAACGAGTGCACAGAGCCACTGGGAGCACAGCAACGCATAAAACCAAGTAAAAGGCCACTCCAAGTTATGGACTGGATTCGATTTGCACTGGCGAGAGACCGGGCCGCAGCCAGAGAAACAATGGGTGACGCTGAGGATTGTGGCGAAGCTGGGAACAGTGTGCGTTCAGCTGACAGACAGTTCAGTTCACCACGCAAACCAACTAAGGCGTGTCCAGGTGGCTGGTCCAGGTGGCTGGTCCAGACGGCGAGGCTCCCCAGGAGTCAGACACCGCAGTGTGGGACCCAGGCCCCAGCATCATGAAGAATGGCCATGTGGGTCCGACAGCTCCAGAGAGGTGGCCGCTGCGGGCCAGCTTCAAAGCTCCAGAGATGAGGTGACCACGGGCCCGCCACAAACCCCCCAGGCAGAACTGTTCTCCCCGTGGAAAATCGTGAGAAAAAAAGGTAACTGTTTAGTTTGGAGCACGACCTGCAAAGTGGCAGAATAATCCACTCAGCCACATTGGGTCCAGCAGCGGTCCACCCGCGGACCTTAGTTCTAAGTTAAAAAAAAAAACCAGACAAACAAAAGAGTTCTTTGAAAAAGAAAAGTTGTGTGTTGAATGTGTTGAACAGATGATAATGTTGAAGTTGTAGTGACTCACCACAATCTACAGGGACATTCATTCTCACACTCAGAAGGAAGAAGCAGAGGACCATTCACATACGGACAGAGAACCCCTGGGAGGACAACCAGAACAATGGACTATTGTTTATACATCCCCGGATTAAGGAGAAGATGTCCGGGTGCCAGTTGGTCAGGCTAATCATATGTATTGACTGATATGTATATCAGTATGCTAATGTGTCATGCATTCTCTCTGTTTGTATAACATATAAAAGAGCTGCACAACACAACACAGACAGCACAGCACAGTACACCACTGTAGCACACAGCGCTACAAGTGCGTCTCATTTTGATGGAGGAAATAAAACTCTGCAACCTTCCAGCTCATCATATCTCGCTTGATCTATTCCTCCACGCTGGTGACCCCGACGTGTCATGGTGCGCCCCTCGCCTGAACTTATCCCTCCACAATGGAGACCCGACGTGTCATGGTGCGCCCCTTGCCTGATCTTTTCCCTCCACACTGGTGACCTGACTAGAGAGAATGACCGTCTGCCCCCTCTCACCACGCTGTGGACCCCAGAGGACCAGAGAACGCCTGCAACCTCTTCATCCTCATCGGAGCGCACTCCCCGAAGCGGGCAGTGCTGGGACCGACACGCACCATGAACGGCAACACGAGCGAACCGAAGGAAGCAGCCTGAACGGGGAAGGACATCAGCTCCGACTGCGTTGATTTCCACCAAGCTCCCCGACAATGACACAGCTCGCTACAACGAAGCCCCGCAAGCACACCACAGGATTACGAGGACTGCGCAACTGCCAGCTAAGTGGTCACTGCGCCATGCACGTGCCACGCACAGGGTCAAGCCGGCTCCACAGACTGAGACATCGTCCTCCGCCGCTGAACATGCCCGAGCAACACGGCCGATCGCCACCCTCGGAACCTTCAGGGCTGCTTACGCACCTGAAGCAGACGTGCAGCCCGCACACAGGACATTGTATAGGTTTCTCAGCCACAACGCACACCGGGAGATTAGCCGATTGCTGTCCCCGGTGGCTTTAGGGCTGCTTCCACACCTAAAAGCCAAACCGCCAAGGCCCTCACACAGCTGCAGTTGTTCCACAGCCGCTACGCATCCTCGGGGAATTTGGCCGTTCGCCTTCCCCACATCCTCGCTGGACCGGGTCGCAAGAGGAGTCAGAGACTTAATTTTTTCACAGCCGGTGTGGATCACAGCCAGGGTGACCGGGAAAGTCCCTCATCATTGCGGATTCACACACAATTTTTGCGCGGCCCAGACACCTTTGACGTCCGGGGCCGGCACTCACTTACTCCCACCCCCCTCCCCCTCCTCCGTTACAGCGCACTTTCCGCACCTCACTCCCTAAAGCCGGCCGATTGCCGTCTTGTTCCATTATGCACAACGCGAACCGGCCCCATGCACCCATGGTCCACGGCCATTCAACGTGCTAGAACTCAGAGCGGAGCGCACTGTCCTTTCCACCCCTCCCTTGTCCCCCCCCCCCCCCCTCCATGGACTGACAAGCCATCCGACACTCCTCTACAGCAGGACAGTTCTACCAGAGCTGGGGGGGGGGGGGTCACAGCCCCTTCTGAGTGTTCTTGGGGGAGCCCTGTGGTGACCCACCACAATCTACAGGGACATTCATTCTCACACTCAGAAGGTCCGGAAGAAGCAGAGGACCATTCACATACGGACAGAGAGCCCCTGGGGGGACAACCAGAACAATGGACTATTGTTTATACATCCCCGGATTAAGGAGAAGACGTCCAGGCGCAAGTTGGTCAGGCTAATCATATGTATTGACTGATACAGCCATGGACAAAATTGTTGGTACCCCTCTGTTAATGAAAGAAAAACCCACAATGATCACAGAAATAACTTGAATCTGACAAAAGTGGTAATAAATAAAAATTCTATGAAAATTAACCAATGAAAATCAGACAATGCTTTTGAATTGTGGTTCAACAGAATTATTTTAAAAAACAAACTCATGAAACAGGCCTGGACAAAAATGATGGTACCCTTAACTTAATATTTTGTTGCACAACCTTTTGAGGCAATCACTGCAATCAAACAATTTCTGTAACTGTCAATGAGACTTCTGCACCTCTCAGCAGGTATTTTGGCCCGTTCCTCATGAGCAAACTGCTCCAGTTGTCTCAGCTTTGAAGGGTGCCTTCTCCAGATGGCATGTTTCAGCTCCTTCTACAGATGTTCAATAGGATTTAGATAAGGGCTCATAGAAGGCCACTTTAGAATAGTCCAATGTTTCGCTCTTAGCCATTCTTGGGTGTTTTTAGCTGTGTGTTTCGGGTCATTATCCTGTTGCAAGACCCATGACCTGCGACTGAGACTAAGCTGTCTGACACTGGGCAGCACATTTCTCTCTAGAATACCTTGATAGTCTAGAGATTTCATTGTACCCTGCACAGATTCAAGACACCCTGTGCCAGATGCAGCAAAGCAGCCCCACAACATAACAGAACCTCCTCCATGTTTCACAGTAGGGACAGTGTTCTTTTCTTGGTATGCTTCATTTTTGTGTCTGTGAAGATAGAGCGGATGTGCCTTGCCAAAAAGTTCCAGTTTTGTGGCTTGTCAACATGCAGTTTGGCAAATTCCAGTCTGGCTTTTTTATGATTTGTTTTCAACAGTGGTGTCCTCCTTGGTCATCTCCCATTAAGTCCACTTTGGCTCAAACAACGACGGATGGTGCAATCTGACACTGATGCACCTTGACCTTGGAGTTCACCATGAATGTGTTTAGAGGTTGTTCTGGGCTCTTTTGTTACCATTCGTATTATCCTTCTCCTCCTGCGGCCACGTCCAGGGAGGTTGGCTACAGTCCCGTGGATGTTAAATTTCTGAATAATATGTGCAACTGTAGTCACAGGAACATCAAGCTGCTTGGAGATGGTCTTATAGCCTTTATTTTATGGTTGTCTATAATTTTCTTTCTAATCTCCTGAGACAGCTCTCTCCTTTGCTTCCTCTGGTCCATGTTTAGTGTGGTACACACCATGTCACCAAACAGCACAGTGGCTACTTGCCACCCTTTAAATAGGCCGACTGACTGATTACAAGTTTGTAGACACCTGCGATGTTAATTAGAGGGCACATCTTGGTTGAACATGTCCCTATGGTCACATTATTTTCAATCTTTTCTAGGGGTACCATCATTTTTGTCCAGGCCTGTTTCATGAGTTTGTTTTTTAAAATAATTCTGTTGAACCACAATTCAAAAGCATTGTCTGATTTTCATTGGTTAATTTTCATAGAATTTTTATTTATTACCACTTTTGTCAGATTCAAGTTATTTCTGTGACCATTGTGGATTTTTCTTTCATTAACTGAGGGGTACCAACAATTTTGTCCACGTCTGTATGTATATCAATATGCTAATGAGCCATGCATTCTCTCTGTTTGTATAACATATAAAAGAGCTGCACAACACAGCACAGACAGCACAGCACAGTAGACCATTGTAGCGCATAGCGCTACAAGTGCGTCTCATTTTGATGGAGGAAATAAAACTCTGCAACCTTCCAGCTCATCATATCTCGCTTGATCTATTCCTCCACAAAGTGTGTGTTTAAAAAAACAAAACAAAAACAAATGTGGATATTGTGGGTTTTCTAATGTACCAAATTGGGGAGGGCCTTAATTAGGAGTGTTCTGTGGTTTGCAATGGGGAGAGAATGTTGTCAAGGGAATTTACAGTAGGAACAGCATGATGATGTGGCTGGCTGGTGTCGTCATCACGCCAGCCTACACTGTATTAGGGCGGAGCAGCCATTTTAGGCTTTCGGTTCTGGCCGGCTCCATAGGGGATAATACAACTGCATGTATATTATTAACATCATGTACTAAAGTTTGATTTCCAGGACAGCATCCTCATCCGTCTTCTTTGCCAGGTTTGTGGACATAATGATATCTATTAGGGCTGTGAATCTTTAGAATTCATACGATTCAATTCAAATCCGTTTTCTGGGGTCACGATTCGATTCAGAATCGATTTTCGGTTCAAATCTACTTTCAATTCACAGTTCAGTACAAAAAACCACTTAGCTCAGAAAAAGTCCACTGCACTACAAAAAATGCTGAGGTCAGCTTGAAAGCAGAATACAGTGTTTTGATGTTTTGAGGGGTTATATTTTTAAAAAATTACATCAGCTGATTTGCAATAAAATACTGTTTAATGAAAAAAGTAGGCTTAGGCTAGTAATTCCTTTTTTATTTCTTTAAAACTTGTGAGTTTCAAAAATGAAATTGTACACAAGTGAAATAAATTTTGAAAATTTTCCTTTTCAGCATATCACAATTCCGAACAGCTTTTACACAGTGACAAGTAAACTATCACAAATACTTTGAACATCCATTAAATAGTAGTGCTACCTGACTGAATGCAGCCAATGTACAGTTACCTATACAGTAACTTAATGCAATGAACAAATTCAATAAGAACTGAATGCAATTGATGCATAAGTTAAGTAACATTCATTTTAAACCAGCACAAATAAGTATCTAAATTCTTCGGAGACTTAAAAAACAAAGTTATAAAACAAAACAAAGTGCTGTTATGAGATTTCATGATTTTTTTTTTTGCCTGTTCAGAATTTGCTGGGAGTTTTTAAAGTGGTGCAGTGTGCATTGTTCAGCAGGAGGACTCAGGTTTTCCACTTCTTTCAACTCTGGGTGATGGCGATTAATGTGAGCCCCGGCGTTTGTGGTGTTACCAAAGCATTTAACTTTCATTCTGCAAACTTTGCATATTACATGTGTCATGTTGAGTGCTTTCTTTCCCAGAATGTTGTTGAAACAAAAATGCGTCCCCACACTTGAATTCACTGAAGATGGGACTACCGGAATTTCTTGCTGCTCCATTTTTTCTTTATTTCAGCTGTTTCATCCAGCTGCTAGCTACGAAGCTACCCTGCACTGATTCTCCTGCGTTGGCAGCATCAGTGTGTAATTGCATATCCCAAAGTGGGAATACGTGTCACGTGATGGCACCCTGGCACCACCACAAAAATATAATAATAATAATAATAATAATAATAATAATAATAATAATAATAATAATAATAATAATAATAATAATAAATTCTTTATTGTTGTGAATTGATTCTGGATCCTGTAAAATGGGAATCTAGATTCTTATGTGAATAGATTTTTTCCAACACCCCTAATACCAATATCATATTGCTTTAAAAATCGTTTTAAGTCAAGCAGATGGTAGGCAGTGTGTCAGGGATTGGCCCCTGCAGGGAAGAAAGGAAAACCCAGACGCTGGACTGCTAGTTTGTGATATTTAGGAGAACACAAAAAGTCCAAAACAGTACGCAACACAAAAGTCCAAACTGAAAACAAAGCAAACTTGCGGAATGAGGAAACATGGTTCACCAGCACAAGGAAAGGATTCTGGTGGAGAAGAGTAACCTTTAGACTCTGGCAAAGAGGGAGGAAAATAACAACCCTTAAATAGGGCCAGAAACAAATGATAGAAGTGATGGCAGGTGTGGATCA
This sequence comes from Pholidichthys leucotaenia, assembly GCA_020510985.1. Classification (NCBI taxonomy): domain Eukaryota; kingdom Metazoa; phylum Chordata; class Actinopteri; order Cichliformes; family Pholidichthyidae; genus Pholidichthys; species Pholidichthys leucotaenia. The sequence goes on along the minus strand of CM035845.1, from coordinate 29,865,293 downwards.
CATGAGCGGGCAAGAGGAAACAATGATTGCAATGGGGATCCGCTGGGAGTAATGAGAGGGGAGAAGACGGGACTGACAGCTGACAAGGACACCGCCCACAATGGAGCAAAAACCCGGATGTGCCACTGACAGCTGTCACTCTGGAGAGGGAGAGAGAGCGAGAGAAAACACAACAGTACAAAGATAAAGAACTAAATACCAATAAATAAGGACTGCGGGATAAAGACAAATACCAAAATAAGTAGCAAAATGATGACATAAACTGGGGGAAAAGAAACAATACAACATATACAAAAATCAACCATGGATAAAATGACAGGAATCAGAACTCAAAAATACAGCACCATACACACATAGAAAAAAAGCAAGGAGATAGAGCAAGGCGGGATCCCCCCGTGTTCAGATCGTGACAGAGCCCCCCCTCAAGGGGTGGGTTACCAGACACCCCAGGCAACATCGAAAGAAAAGGACCCACCCACACAAAGAACCCACCCCACCAAAAACAAAAAAACAACCCCACCTCGAATGGGAAAAGGGGGACCCAGGCACGGAGGGTCTGAAACAAATCAGAGAAAATAAGAAAAACTCTCATAACTCACACCCCAGCAAAACCCAGACTAGGAGGAAACAAAAAACAAAACCCCCGCTCAGGACCAACACCCACGCAGAACCAGGCACCTAAACCCCCTGGACCAGAGAGCTAGACAGTTCGGGAGGTCAGGTAAAGTCCCATGCCTGGCAGATAGCATGATAAAATGTATCGGGTGGCCTGCTGGAGAACGTGGGCAACCCAATCCAGTGGCACAGTCTGTCCGGCAGTCAGCTAGGGTTCTTCAGCCACCAGAACAGAAGAGGTGGTCCAGGAGGCAGCTGCCCCATGGGGAAACCCCATGAAGGATGGGACAGAGGAGTTGGGGAACCACGATGATGTCAGGTTGAGGAGAGGGAACCCCGATGGCGTCTAGCAGAGGAGATGGGACTCCAATGGCATCTGGCAGAGTAGAGCGGACCACGACGCTTTCGGACTGCTCTGCAGCACCCCCGGTGGTACCAGACTGGGACATTGCAACACCCGGAGTGGCTCCAAGCTGGAGCACAGCTATACCCATGGTGGCGCTGGGCTGGAGCAAGGCAGCACTCGAGGTGGCTCCGGGCCGGAGCAACGCAGCACCGGTGGTGGCTCCCGGCTGGAGAAAATTAGCACCAACAGTGGCTCCGGGCTGGAGCAAAGCCACACCCACGGTGGCTCCAGCTTGAAGCAACGCCGCACCCACTGTGGACCCAGACTGAGCCAGAGCTTCACCCACAGTGGCCCCAGACTGGGCCAGCGCTGCACCCACGGTGGCCCCCGGGCTGGAGTGTGGCGGGCCCACACTGGAGCACAGCACCCATGTTGGTTTCAGGCTGGGGTGCAGCACCCACAATGGTCCCCGATTGGGACACAGCACCCATGGAGACTCAGACTGAGGAGGAGCTGCACCCATGGAGGTCCTAGGCTGGGACAGAGCACCCGCGACGACCTCAGCTGATGGGGACGCAGCACCTTTGGAGGCCCCGGGCTTGAACAGAGCACCCGCAAAGACCTCAGCAGGAGGAGATGGACCCACGAAGACCTCAGGCGGTGAGCCCGAACCCAGGGAGACCTCAGGTGAAGTTGGACGAATCTGGGTGACCCTGGGGAAAGGCTCAGATAAGAGAGACAGAGACACAAGGTCAGGGTCACCGGCAGCAGTGGAGTCCAGCGATGTAAGCACAGGAGCAGCTGATGGCTGTACTTGGCTCTCCCCACCAAGAGCCAGACAAGACCTCTCCAGCATGGAAACAACAAAAATAAAGGAGAGCACTTGCCTGAGCTCAAGCTCAACTGCTGTCCAGGATTCCTTTGATCCAGGCGGCGATGTCTCTGGCCCGGCCCTCTGGAGGTCCAACTCTGGCTCTGCTGCAGCGGCCCCTACAGCAGGCTTGGTGGTTGATGCAGTCCCAGGAGCCCTCAGCGAAGCGACCCACGCAGGTGGTTCGTCCGGTGTGGATCCAGGAGGTCGGTTTTCTGCTGGTGCTGAATCCTGCATTGTTGAAGCCCGGGGACCCTTAGTCGTGTGTGCAGGCTCTGGATGACAGCCAGCGCTCTCCCTTTGTCCAGACCAGGCATGGGCAAACTACGGCCCGGGGGCCATATGCGGCCCGTTAAGCTTTTTAATCCGGCCCGCCGAACTTGAAGAAATTATATTAATAAACCTTGTTAATGTTTTATTTTCCTTGCAATTCTCACGCTTTTCCACTAGATGGCGCACTCTAGATACATTGACCCTTGTTGAGGTGCAGTGTATTACTCCACATTTGCGCTTTACTCTTTGACCCCTCAGTCCTTCTGTAAAGATGAGCGGACCTAAGGGTCAGTTTGTGCATGACATGAACACAAACGTCAAAACCTTTCAATCCAAGCTGGCTTTATTCTCCAGACAAAGTTTAAATAAGTCATTCCCTCATTTTCCCACACGAGCCACGGTGAAAGAGACGCAAAAGTGAAGAAGCACAGCGAGTCGCTGGATGTGCTGCACGGAGAATTCTGCTGTTGGTTTTCTGATTGTGAACAAACTGACAAGTGACTTCAGCTGGTGGCCTGTCCACTGTCACAAGAGCCTGAAAGAGAACCAGAGGAGCTGCAGCTGGAACTGATGGCTCTTCAGTCTGACCCCGTCTTAAAAGAGAAGTTCAGCTCTGAAACTGAAGGACTTTTATGCTTCACTTAATGAAGCCTCGTTTCCAAACCTCCGGAGGACGGAACAGAAGATGGTGGCGCTGTTCGGCTCCACCTACGTGTGTGAACAGACGTTCAGCGTCATGAACATGAACAAAGGCAGCCGCAGGTCCAAGTTCACAGACCAACACCTCAGATCCATCCTGAGAATCGCCACAACTAAACTAAGTCCAGACTTTGATGCTCTGGATAAAAATGGAGACCAGCAACACTGTTGCCACTGAAACTGAAAGTAAGTTTCTCCCTTCTGTTATGGGAAAAATGCATTTGAAAAATAATTTGTTCAATAAGCCTTACATGTTGCACATCATTTCTGTTAAGGGGTGCATATAAGAGGTGCACAGGTGCACGTACGTTCTCCAAATAAACAATGTGCACCAGATCAAATATAACGCGCTCCGCATACTGGCGCGCCGTGACTCTGTTCCGTCTGCGCTGGTTGTTGTTGAGTTTTGGAGCTGGGGACGAACATTGAATAGAAGAAGAAGGACAAGAGCATATGCATCTCCTACCGTTTAGAAATAAAGACTGTCAGGAGGAGAGAAATGATGATGAGATCCTGACAGATAACAGAACTTTAAGTGCTTTTAAATAGTTTAATAGTTTAAATATCCCATGATATATTTTGTTCTCCTATGAGGCGGGTCACCAAAATACTCCATCCATCTGCTCCTGGTGTGGCCCCCCTGTCAAATTCTAGAACCCGTTGTGGCCCACTAGTCAAAAAGTTTGCCCACCCCTGGTCCAGACCATGGCTGCGGGGCTGGAACCAGATCCTCCAGGGCCGTAGGCTCCTCCATCGTCCAGTGGTTCAATCCTGCGGCTGGCGGACACTCATGGGGCACATGGAGACATGGAAAGGGCAGGTGAAAGTTCTTTAGCTGCAGAAAGTGGTGAGAACTCAGGGGACGTCGTGAACTGAGCCTCACCACCAGGAATCAGGCAAGATAACTGTTGTGTTGATAATTGAGAATGAAAAGACACTTGCCTGTGTTCCCAGGGCATGATGTTTCCTGCTGCAGCAGGTGTAGAGTCCGCCCTCTCCGTGCTGCTGTGATGGCGGACCCCTCTGCGGAAGGTAGAAGAGCCGCCGCAGCAGACGTGGTGATGGGCAGAGCCGGGAAGGAGGCGATCGGTCCCTCAACAGCAGGAGGAATCGCCGAGGGAGAGGCAGAAGCAGAAGCAACGGATGAGGAGGCTGACGGGACAGTCGGAGAAGAAAGACCAAGAAAAGGAAATGCTGCAGGAGTTTTTGGCCTCGGTGAAGGAGGGGCTGCTGACAAGGAGATGGAGGTGTCCGAAGCTGGATGGCGGTGTTTTGGAGCTGATGGAGCGGGAGCAGGAACGGGTAGACAGGGGGAGGAGAAGAACGTCTGCCGTGGAGAGTGCCTCCGTGACGGCTTAGGTCCTGCTGGAGGAAGCCCCATCGTCAGCCCAGGAGATGACCACCAAAACGAGGAGACTGAGGACAGCAGTTCCACAAATTGGGGATACTTCCACAAGCCAGGGTGTGCCTCCACAATCACCACTGCTCCATTTATGCATTCCCAGGTCTTCTTTGGTCCACGGGCGGCAAGAGATTCATCCACAAAACTCTGGATAAATTCAGCAGCCCATTCCTCCTCCAGGCTCGGAGTCCCTGCCACCGATCTTCCTTTGTTGGCTGAGGTTCGGCGGGCTGGAGACATAATGATGGCTCCGGACAGAAAAGGTGAGAGAAAAACAAAATGCACAAACTAGCAGAAGCTGGGTCTCTAACTGGCCAGAGTCTTCTGTCAAGGATTGGCCCCTGCAGGGCAGAGAGGAAGACCTAGGTGATGGACTGCTAGTTTGTGATATTTATTGAGAACACAAAAAGTCCAGAACAGTGCACAACACAAAAGACCAAACTGAAAGCAAAACAAACTTACAAAACGAGGAAACAGGGTTTACCAGCACAGGTTAAGGGTTCTGGTGGAGAAGAGTAACCTTTAGACTCCACAAAGAGGGAGCAAAATAACATTCCTTAAATAGGGCCAGAAACAAATAATACAAGTGACGGCAAGTGTGGATCACATGAGTGGGCAAGAGGTAACAATGATTGCAATAGGGATCAGCTGGAAGTAATGAGAGGGGAGAAGACGGGACTGACAGTTGAAAGGGACACTGCCCACAATGGAGCAAAAACCCGGAAGTACCGCTGACAGCTGTCACTCCGGAGAGAGAGAGAGAGAGAGAAAGAGAGAGAGAGAGAGAGACAGAGAGACAGAGAGACAGAGAGACACAGAGAGAGAGAGAGAGAGAACACAACAGTAAAAAGCTAAAGAACTAAATACCAATAAATAAGGATTGTGGGACAAAGACAAATACCAAAATAAGTAACAAAACAATGATGACATAAACTGGGGGATAAGAAAGTATAAAAGATATATGAAAATCAACCATGGATAAAATGACAGGAATCTGAACTCAAAAATGCAACACCATACACATATAGAAAAAAGGCAAGGAGTCAGCGCACGGTGGGACCCCCCCCCCCCCCCCTGCTCAAATCCTGACACAGTGGTGACTAAAGACTATTTACATCGGGGGAAAATAAGTATTGAACACATCAATGTCTTTCTCATTAAACATATTTCTGATGGAGCCAATAACCTGAGATTTTTACAAGATATCAGTAACAACCCAAGTAATCCATACATACAAAGAAATCAAAGCAACTGTGGTCACAATCAAGTTATATTTTAAAAAAAAAGTGGAATGACATAGGGAATAAGTACTGAACATATGAAGAAAAAGAGGTGCATAAAGACATAGAAAGCCAAGAAACCAGCTGAAATCCATCAGAATTTAGAAAGCCATCCCATCCCCCATCAGTGCAAATCAAAGGTGGAATATAGAAGATTTTCATGAAAACAAAGATTTAAAAAAAATACATCAACAAAGCGTTTAGAAACGTGCACAATGTAAGTCTTAATGTTCTTCTAAAAATTAGTAAATTGATGAAAAAAAATAGTATTTTTTTACGGACCTACAATAATATAAATATTTATATCCAGCAGCTGGAGTAAGACAAACACGGAAGTCCAGTGAGGATGTCACAGCCATTCGCATCATGAGCTTGATGTTATGCACCACGTCTCGTTTTGGGTTATTGGGTTGCTAGGTAGTGTATTATTCAGCTAAATACCTGAGTCTCAAGGCAAATGTCAGTTTCCGAATCGTTCTCAAGTATGGCATGACAAAGAAGCAGGATAAATATGGGTTCTAATTTTGATGTCTAATGTCCGCTGAAGAGTCTGAAAGGGCTGAAAAGTCATGCAGAGGTGACCTTTGTTCTTCTGACAGGTAAGCTAACCAGTGCTAGCTATGATGCTAACTAGCTCATTCATCTTCTGCTGCTAATCTGGTGGTTAGGGGTGTTGGGTGGGCAGTCTAAAGTCTATGTAACCAACTGAATTTTATTTCTGACATGTTTACATTATCAATATGACTGTATAATAATACCAGCCAAAATATGGCTTGGAATAGACCCCACTAACTGCTCCTTACCAAGCTGACATGCACGAAGGTTCATGATATGATCAACACTTGCATCTCTGAATGTAACAGCACATATTAATTGTGCAGCAGTCATGTTTTACATAAATATATTTTTTAAATTATCAGCTTAGATGTGTAGCTGTCCAGTCTAATAATTTGGTGTACAGTGAAAAAAGTTAGTTGTTTATTGTTACAGGTTAAGATAATAATGTAAAACTTTATTGATCACCATGGTGGAAATTGAGGTTAAAAATAGTTTAAGTTCTAATAGTAGAATAAACAGGTCTTAATGTATTTTCTTACTAACTAATGTTACTGCACAGCATTAGCCAAGGGATTTCTTGAGTTCCTGAAGTAGCATGTATGTAGCATGTATGTAGAAATTTATGTCAGATTTTTGACTATCCAAGTAATAAACCAAAACATTTTGTCACCCTCTGGAAGGACTTCCTCTATCAAGAGGTGAATAAGCACAGATGGGTGTTTGGACAATGTCCTCATGATACAGCAGAGAAGAGCTCCACCAAACAGTGACTGGAGAGAGGGCCAACAGCTTCTGAAGCCCTCACTGAAGTGATGGGCTAGTGGGGGTTAAGGGCAGAACATCAATATCTGACCTTTAGGTGAGTATGATGCAAAGTTTTACATTTAAAAAGTCACAAAAAGGACTATCAATATGACTGTGTTCTCGTAGATCAACATTTAAAAACCACATTCTGATGATGTCAGCAGATGTGTCTCCTCCACCCCACCTGTGTATGAGACCTGGACTCCATTAGCAGCTCAGGACAACAACCACCAGAGGAACTGTCTAGTGAGAAAGACAGTCGGTTGCACACCAATGTAAGTTTTGTCTTATCAAAACATTTTACACACAGTAATGTATAAAGCCAAATCTTTTATTTTGAATTTTTAAATGTATTTGTTTAGAAGATGTTTTTAACTGTTTTTGAAATGTTAAGGAGTATTTTTTTTTAACATTTAATGAGTAACCTGGTCAAACCAATCATATTTATGGATTATTTTGCCAAACGTAGATGTAGCAGATATTTGTTTCTTTCTTTTTTGAATAACTCCTCAAAACAATAGTCAAAATTTGGCAGTTTAAATGTCTTGGACTTTTCATTTTTATTAAAACCACACCCTGCCTGTGCACTTGGTGTTCCAAGAATGTGGAATTAGAAAAAATGTTGTTCCTCTTCTTTAATCAGGTCCAGTCCTGCAGCAGGAATGAATATACAACACAGCCATCCATCCATCTTCTACAGCTTTTCTGGGGGTCCAGGTTGTGGAGGCAGCAGTCTAATGAGAGAAGCCCAGACTTCCCTCTTCCCAGCCACCTCCTCCAGCTGTTCAGAGAGGACACCAAGACATTCTCAGACCAGCTGGGAGACATAGTATCTCTAACGTGTCCTTAGTCTGCCCGGGATATTCTCCCTCCTCCCACAACACACACATAAAAAGTAATTCCATTTCTGTACCTACTCTTTCCTTCACCTACAGTATATTGTCTTTCACATTATGTAGACCAAGCAAACTCATCGCAGCACTGCTGTAGTCCTAAAACTGTCTAGTAGTTCACATACTGTCATATTTTAATGCTGTTAGTCTATGATGACATTTTCTTAGAGACTGTCCTTTTTTACAACAAATTGTATCTGACTATACTAACAAAGGTCAACACTGACTATGGGGACAACAAAAGCTTTCCAGAGTGTCCTAATCTTGATTTAATTAATTTCTCTATTGCTCTCCCAGATCTGCCCCATGGACCCTGCATCTGGACTATTTATTTTTTAATAAATGTTTTCCCCCAAATAAATTTGTTTGATATACGTTGACTAACTTGATTTGAGGTTGATTTTCTTTTACATTCTACTCATGCACCTCCAAAAGTTGAATATTGTGGTGAATTTATTTTTAGAAATAACTCAAATCTAAAAAGTAAAACTTTCATATTTTACAATAATCACATATATATTTAGCCATTTTAAGACTTTTTTGTTTGAAATTTGGATGAATATGTCTGAGCTTTTTGATATAGATCTGAATGGTAATGTGCTCATTTTTGGAGATGCAGTTCTGTTTTTACACAATATTATTGGAAAATAGATTATTGTTCCACCATAAATTATTTCCAACTTCACTAAGGATTATTTATTACAATGTTATGTATATATCTAATATGTACAGTGTATTTTTCCAAGGTTCCAAGGTTGTCATAGCCAGGAGCGGCACTGGGGTTAAGCTCCCAGTGCTCATAAAATGCTCCTTACGGCGTGCGTCTCGAAAAGCCTCTGACAACTAAGTCCAACTCCTAGCCTGCCCGTGTGGTTTAGTTTCTAAGCCCGGCGGAACTGCTTTTACTAATAGGAGAAGGGGCGAGGGTGGATCTCTGGCGCCTTAAAACCAGATGCTTCGGGTAGATGGTGGCTCATCAACCTGGGAAGGTAGCCCATCTAGGGGAAGGTAAACCCTGATTTCAAACCTCCGCTGCCTTGCGGCACACCCGGTCACGGGAAAGGCTTCGGGAGTCAACCCTGAGGAAAAATCCGGAGTCGGAGCCCCTAAGGCAGTTCTCTGTTGTGCTCAACATTGTTCTGGCAGCTCCTGCGACGGCGCTGGTGCCAAACTGTAGCAGCCCTGCTGTTCCTTTGGATTCATCAGTGACGTGGAGAGGGGGGACATGCTGCATGGGTAACATCTTGTCCTCCATATCTTCCTGCCCAGGCTTGAATCCTACCAATGCCCAACGCTGGAAGGTAGAACACCGGTGCACATCGGCCTGTTCAGCCACAGGCGGTGCTGTTCCAGCAGAGTAGACGTTTAGGATTCTCTTCCATGGTCATCATAGACCGACGGAGGCCGACGACAGTGTATTTTAGGTTCTTGTTTATCACTACAATATAAAAAGGTTGAAAATACTTCAGTTTTGCAGAGGTGAGGTAAACCATTCAAGAGTAACCATTGTGAATCTGTCACATTGAATAAACAATAGTTTTCATCTTCTACAGTAACTGAAAGGGCACAAATGAATTCAGGCATCCAACGTTTCACAACATTTATTTATATATTTTAAAACGATAGAAACAAAACACATTTTCAACCTAAAATTAACTGGACCAGACATAAATTACTGCTGGAGCTTAATGACAGACTTTTTTTTTTTTTTAAGCATGCATAGCTAAAACGGATGAACTTAAACAGATCATAAGAGTGTGATTCAGCATATTTGCAAAAACCACAGAATAACTAACAGCAGTCAAAGTCCTTACAATCTGATCTAAAGTGTTGTCATCATTATGTTGTCAAAACTAGAGAGCTATCTGGTTTGATCACAGCTGTGCTACATTAGCATTACTGTCAATAACACTATACCATATAGTTCTTTAAAAAAGGTTTACTGGAGATGCGCATCAGAGATGATTATGTTAAACAATTCTATACCACAAGATTCCTCACTTGACACACTGTCTGTCTCATAATAATCAAAAGTCTGAGATGTTAGCAGTCTGCAGTGTTGGCCTCCAGGAAGTGCTGTTTATCTCTACCTGGCAATCGGTACAAGATTATAGTAAGTCAACAGTATGTCCGACACCTACTGGCCAGGAGGTCAGAATCTTTTGTATTGCACCTTTAATTTCAGCTGGTTAAGTCCTGACTGATAGCCTTTAAAAAGGTCTGTGAATATCAGATTGTCATACTACAAAGAACTCATAATGGGTAGAAGCAAAGTGCTCTTTTTGCTTCTGCAGCATTAAGGTTGCACCTTTGCAACCTTATTATTGCAAAACATAATGATGGCATTGGTTTCCGGTGCATTTCTAAACTGCTGAATGTTCCAGTGAGCACTGTTAGATCCATCATTTGGAAGTGTAAAGAACATCATTTTATCATAAACTGGCCACGACCAGGAGCTTCTCATACGTTTTCTGACAGAGGAGTCAAAAGAATTATCAGAAATTATCCAAGAGTCAAAAACCACTTGTGGAGAGCTCCAGAAAGACCTGGAGTTAGCAGGTACTGCTGTTTCAAAGAAAACAATAAATAATGCATTCAATCAACAGGGGCTCTATGCTCGCTCACTTCGCAAGACTACATTGCTGAAGAAAAAGCATGTTGAAGCTCATTTAAAGTTTGCTGTACAACGTTTGGGCAAGCCAGTAAAACACTCAGAGAATATAGTCTGGTCAGATGAAACCAAAATTTAACTTTTTGGATGCCTCAATGCACAGCATGTTTGGAGGAGAAATGACACTGCACATCAGCCCCAAAACACCATACCAACTGTGACGTTTGAAGTTGGGAGCATCATGGTGTGGGGATGTTTTTCAGCACATGGTACAGGCAGACTTCATATAATTGAAGGAAATGGACAAATGTACAGAGACATCCTTGATAAGAATATGTTGCCATCTGCCAAGACGCTGAAGTTGAAAGGAGGGTGGATATTTCAGCAAGACAATGATCCCAAACACACAGCCAAGGAAACTCTCAACTGGCTCCAGTGAAGGAAAATAAAGCTGATAAAATGGCCCAGTCAGTCACCTGACCTGAATCCAATTAAAAATCTATGAAACGAACTGAAGATCAGAGTTCATGGAAGACACCCATGGAACTTCAAGCTTTGAAAACAGTTTGTGTGGAAGAATGGGCTAAAATCACTCCTGAGCAAGGCCTGTGCCTAGTTTCTCCATACAGGAGGCATCTGGAAGCTGTTATTACCAATAAAGGCTTTTCTATTAAATATTAAATGAATTTTTCCAAGTGTGTTCAATATTCCCTGTGTCATTCCACTTTATTAAATATAACTTGTTTTGTGAACGCAATTGCCTTGATTTCATCAATATTAATAATGGATTGCATTTACATAGCGCCTTTGTAGATACCCAAAGTGCTTTTACAATGAGTCCATTATTCATTCAATCCACAGACAGACAATGGTAGCAGTTAGTTACTGCTGTAGCCATAGCTGCCCTGGAGCAGACTGACGGAAACATGGCTGCCAGTCTGCGCCAGTGGCCTCTCCAACCACTACCGAACATTTATGCCCACTGTCATGGACACTGGAGGCAAGGTGGGTAAAGTGTCTTGCCCAGGGACACAATGGCAGGATGACTGGGGAGAGTGGGATTTGAACCACCAACCCTCTCATTACTGGAAGACCCACTCTACCTTCTGAACCATTGCCGGCCCAAACATTCCCCTTCATTTTTACTGAGCACCAAACTGGACGGTAGGAAGCTCCATTTTTATATGGTCTTTGGCATGACCTGGCCGGAACTTGAACCCCGACCCCCGTTGTCGGGCGAATGCTCTGCCTCTAAGCCACCACTCCGGTGGTGGTGTATATATGGATTACTTGGGTTTTTACTGATATCTGGTGAAAATCTCAGGTCAATGGCTCCATCAGAAATTTGTTTAATGAGAAAAATGCTGACGTATTTGATGCTTATTTTCCCCACTATATGTGAAAATAACCTCCTAAAATAAGATAAGATAAGATAAGCCTTTATTAGTCCCACAATGGGGAAATTCCAGGACTGCAACAGCACAGGGATAGCAACACTCAGAGCAACAATCAGTAGGCAAGACAAAAACAAGAGCAGCGAGTATACATATGTACATATAAACATAAATATATAGACACACGGTGTGGAGCATTGTAGCTAGATGGAATAAATATATAGATATATAAACACACAGTGCGGAGCATTGTAGCTAGATGGAATAAATATATGAATATATAAACACACACAGTGCGGAGCATTGTAGCTAGATGGAATGAATATGTAAATATATAAACACGCACACAGTGCGGAGCATTGTAGCTAGATGGAATAGATATGTAAATATATAAACACAGTGCGGAGCATTGTAGCTAGATGGAATAAATATGTAAATATATAAACACACACACAGTGTGGAGCATTGTAGCTAGATGGAATAGATATGTAAATATATAAACACACAGTGCGGAGCATTGTAGCTAGATGGAATAAATATGTAAATATATAAACACAGTGCGGAGCATTGTAGCTAGATGGAATAAATATGTAAATATATAAACACACAGTGTGGAGCATTGTCGCTAGATGGAATAAATATATAAATACACACAGTGTGAAGCATTGTAGCTAGATGGAATGAAACAGCATAACCGTCTACTTAGTTGTCCTACATGGTATGATTATGTACCCATACATATTTATGATAATATAAATCACATAGTCATTTCTGTGACTTGTGTGATTTTTAGGCCTGTTTTTATAAAATTTTTAATAATGTTACTGTGTAAGCACTTTGAGATTTCTTTCAAATGTAAAGTGCCATGTAAGCAAAATACATTATTATTATTATTATTATTGAATAGAATAGGGATTATTGTCATTGTACAGTAATACAGTACAACAAAATTGTGGGTGCTCCAGGATTTGAAAGAAGGATTTCATAAAACATGATTACAGAACACACAAACACATGACTGAAATAAAATTAAAAATATAAAAAATGGCCCAGGATTATGGAAATATACACATGTATGGTAGCCTTGTGTGTAGCAGAATGGAATGTACGTACTCTGTTGGACAGAACAACATCACAGTGCCCAAAAAGACAGACCACGCTTGTGGCCCTGGAAATGAACAGGTACAATGAAGACATAGCTGCACTTAGTGAAACAAGATTGCCTGGATATGATAGCTTGGTACATCTTCTTTTGGAGTGGGAAATCAACTCAAGAAAAGAGAGAAGCAGGAGTGGGCGTTGCAGTTAGAAAGGAGATAGCAGCAATGCTTGATGAGGAACCGGTGCCAATCAACGACAGGATATTGACTATGAGACTCCCACTACAGCGGAAGATGTATGCCACACTCATCAGTGTATATGCCTGAACAATGACCAACACAGTGGAGGTGAAGGAAGAGTTCTACAATGATTTACATGAGACGATCAGGCATGTACCGACTGATGACAGGCTGATACTCGTTGGAGATTTTAATGCTAGAGTTGGTTCGGACACTGAGAAATGGAAAGGAGTGCTAGGCAGTCATGGAGTAGGCGAGTGCAATGCTAATGGAGAACTTCTACTTGCACTATGTTCAGAGTACAATCTTGTGATAACCAACACTCTATTTAAGCACAAGGACACACACAAGAAGACATGGATGCACCCAAGATCCAAGCACTGACAGTTGTTAGACTACATCATAGTCAGGCAGAGAGACATAAGGGATGTATTGGACACCAGAGCAATGAGAGGTGTAGACTGTGGTACTGATCATTGTTATGCTGAGATCTAGATTAAGGATTTGCAGAAGAAAACAGCACTGCAGGACGGGTGCGAAGCCACCACGGAAGCTAAACACTAGTGCACTGAAAGGCCAAAAGAAGCAGGAAGAACTTATACAGGAAATGGATGAAAACTTGAAAGACTGGGACAACAACTCAGAGAATGACATAGAAGAGAAATGGGCAACACAGAAGGATATGATGTATCAGACTGTGAGTGATGTATTCAGCCACCCTGAGAGGAAACATCAAGATTGGTTTGATGAGCATGATAAATATCTGAAGAAACTACTAGAAGTGAGGAATACAGCTAGGCAGGGAAATCTACAGTGTAACACAAGGTTGAAGAAGAAGAAATACTCAAAGGCTCAGAGTGAGCTACAGAAGTACACCAGAGAGATGATGTCCATCTGGTGGGATGAAAAAGCGGAGGAACTTCAAACTGCAGCAGACAGGAAGGACATGAAGACATTCTTCACAGGTTTGAGAGAAATCTACAGCCCTAAACCAAGAGGACTGATTCAACTAAAGGCTATGGATGGTGAAATGGTTTTGCAGGAGAAAGATAAGATCCTGGACAGATTTGCAGACCACTTTGACCAACTACTAAACAACCCTGGAGATCTCACTGAAGAGGCTAAAGAAACTCTAGTGCAGCGACCAGCTGTATCAAGTCTGGATGGACCACCAAATCTTGATGAACTAATGACAGCTATCAGGACAACACAGGATGGTAAAGCTCCAGGAAGAGATGGAATTCCAGCAGAAGTGTAGAAATTTGGTGGTGTTCAGCTGACCAACTGCCTGCACAAGCTCATCCAAGAGACATGAGATGCCCAGAAAGTACCTCAAGACTGGAAGGATGCAAGTATTGTGCCTTTGTTCAAGAAAGGTGACAGGAAAGATTGTGGAAATTACCGAGGTATATCACTGCTAGCCACTGTTGGTAAGATTCTCTCACATGTACTACTGAACAGACTCAATGAACACATCTCGCAGAATGTACTACCGGAAACCCAGGGCGGCTTTAGAAGTGGAAGAAGCACAATGGACATGATTTTCTGTTTGAAACAGGTTCAAGAAAAGTGTATCGAACAGAACATGCCGCTTTATGTAGTCTTCATAGACTTCAGTAAAGCCTTCGATACTGTTTCACAACAAGGACTTTGGCAAGTACTCAAGAAATATGGCTGTACAAAGAAGTCTGTCAGCCTGATCGAGGCACTCCATACAGGTATGCAAGCAAACATGGCAATGAGTGGTACAGTGTCTAAAGACTTTTCAGTAAGCAATGGGGTGAAACAAGGGTGTGTGCTGGCGCCTACACTCTTCTCGCTATATCTGGCAGCCATGCTTGAGGTGGCCTTCAAAGACACTTCAGAAGGAGTATACATTCAAACAAGGAAACAAGCAGACTTGTTCAGTGTGGTACAGTTTAAAGCCAAGAGTAAGACATCGATAAAGGTAGTAAGAGAAATGCGTTTTGCTGACGACAGTGCTCTAGTTGCACATAGTGTGGAAGATATGCAATCTTTAATGGAGAAATTTACAAGAGCAGCTAGCCAATTCAGCCTCAAAATCAACATCAAGAAGACAGAGTGCCTTTATCAATCACCAAAGTTCCAATTATCAACATCACTACCAGAAGAGATCAGCATTGGTACAGAGTCACTAGTCAAGTGCAAGACTTTCAAGTATCTACAGTAGGGAGTACTGTTTCAGAGGATGCTAGGCTGGAGGATGAACTATCTCTCAGAATGGGAAGAGCAAGTGCTGTGTTTGGAAACGGGAAGGAGAGACTGTGGAACAATCGACATGTGTCTATCCATGTGAAATGCAAAGTGTACAGAGCGACAGCACTGGCTACTCTATTGTACGGTGCTGAAACTTGGACTGTCTACAGAGTACAGGTATAGAAACTCCACGCGTATATGATGAGACACCTTCGAGCCATAAAGAACATCTCATGGAGAGACAAGATAACCAACATAGAAGTGTTGAAACGAGCTGGTCTACCATCAATGGAGGACATGCTAATACAGACGAACCTGAGATGGCTTGGACATGTTGAGAGGATTGACCAGTGTCTCCCTCAACAGTTACTCTACTCACAGTTATGCAAGGGCAGACACAATCAGGGTAGACCAAGGCTCAGATTTAAAGACACTGTAAAAAGAAACTTGAAGAAGCTGGATATAGACAGGAATTCCTAGCAGCGGAAGGCTAAGGACAGAGCTGCGTGGAGGAATCTGATAAGACCTAATTGAAACAGTCATTGTCGCCCACGATAGACTGCTATGATGATGATGATGATGAATGAATGAATGAATGAATCTTTATTTATTTCGGATAGATTAAAAGTACAGATTAAAAGAAACAGAATAATATAACAAAGGGGAAAAGAAAATCCAACAAGGCCAAATTAGACAATAACTCCTCTGATTATACAGTTCAACATAAGTTATCCGAAATGGGTGATGGCTGAAGCCGCAGCTTATATTGCCCACCCATATTCCATCCAAGAATCCAAAAGAAAAACAAAACAAGAGCGATTACAATTCAGAACATAGCTAAGACAAAATGTGACAAAAAACTAAGCTACAACACAACGCAGACTGGATATGACAATCCTTATGTGATTTTACATGTCATCTTGTATATATGTTTGGAGTATTTCTTCCTTTAGTTTTTGTTTAAATTGTCCAAGCGTTGTACATGATTTTAATTCAGGTCCAAAATCGTTCCATAATCTGACTCCTTGCACTGAAACACAGTGTTGCTTGGTGGTAGTTCTCACTGAAGGTTTTTGAAATATACATGTTCCTCTGAAATGATATTGTTTCTCCCTTATTTTTTTTTTTTTTTTTTTTTTTTTTTTTTACTTATTTGTACCCGTAGGTAGATTTGGTTTGCAGTCTGGTGACAAGCCACCGGCTGCCGGTCGCTGCGTGCGCGAGCGCCCTAAACCTACATGTTTTTGGTATACGGGAGGAAACCGGAGAAATCCCGGAGTAAACCCACGCAACACGGGGAGAACATACAAACTCCACACAGCTCACTGTTGGTCGGGGGCTGGGATCGAACCCACGATCTCATGATCCCCGCGATCCCCCGGCCGAGGGTAAACTGTGCTGCCACAGTGCTAACCACTGCGCCACCGTGCAACAACTTTGGAACAACTTTTGGATATTTGCGGGCAGTGATAGATTCTTCACTTTAAACATTACTGCAGTTTTAAAGTCAACCAGATCTTTCAACTTGAGAGCTTTTAATTTAAGAGAAAGTGGGTTTGTTGGTTCCCTGTAAGCAGCATGATGATGATGATGATGATGATGATGATGATGGTGGTAGTGGCTACATGAGCTCTTTCCGTCCAAGGTCTTTGTGGGTGCTGCTCCCCCTCCATCCAAGGGTTCTGTAGGTGCTGCTCCCCCTCCATCTGAGGGCTCTGAGGGTGCTCCTCCCACTCTGTCTGAGGGCTCTGTAGGTGCTGTACCCCAGTCCGGGGCGTCCACGGGTGCGTCCCCTCTGTTTGAGGCCACCGTGGATGCAACACCGCCATCCGAGGCCTCTGTGGGTGCTGCGCCTCAGTCCGGGGCCTCCGTGGGTGCTGCGCCCCAGTCCGGGGCCTCTGCAGGTGTGACACCTCCATCTGAGACTTCCGTGGGTGTGATGCCTTCATCCAGAGCCTCCGTGGGTGCCCTGCTGGTCGATCGCCTCTGGGCGCCATGCTCCAGTCGGGGGCTGCCGTGGGTGCTGCTCCCCCTCCGTCCGGGGCCTCCATGGGTGCTGCACCCCAGTCCGGGGCCTCCGTGATGCTGCGTCCCCTCCAGCCAATGTCTCCGAGAGTGCCACGCCCCAGTCTGGGGCCTCTGAGTGTGCCGCGCCTCAGCCCGGGGTCCCCAAGGCTGCTGCACCTCAGCCCGAGGCCTCCGAAGGTGCCGCACCTCAGCCTGAGGCCTCCGCGGGTGCTGCGCCTCAGCCCAAGGCTGTTGGGGTTCCTCCGCCTCCGTCCACACCTGGCTCGCCATGAGTTCCTCGCCTCCGCCTGAGTCTGTCGAGAGGCATTGGGTCCGGCTGCCACCCCTGGGGGGGGGGGGGGGGTACATCATGTGCCACGGCTCGCTGGCTCAAGGATGCTGTGAGACCGCCTGAGGGACTACTACTCCTCCACCCGATTTACTCCACCTCAAGCTTTGGTGGTTTTGGAACGCTGGGAGACCTCCTGAGCTGCCGTAGCTAGCCACCATATCTGTGTCAGTGTGTGGGTCATGAGTGTTTTCTTTTCTTTTTTTCTTGTTTTGTTTGGTCTCAGTCCCTCCATGCCTGGGTTCCCCCCTCCTCTCCCCCCGGGGTGGGTTGTTTTTCTTGTCGGGGTGGTCTTCTTTTTGGGGGGGGTTCTTTTTCTTTCAATGTTGCCCTAGGTTGTCTGGGTTCCACCCCTTGAGGGGGAGCTCTGTCATGATCCTGGGCAAGGTGGGGCTGTGCCCAGTACCCTGTTAGAGGTCAGTCTGTTCCTGTTTGTTTATTTCCTTATTTATTGTTATCTGTTGCATTTGGTCGCTGTTTGGTTATAGGGGTTTATATTCTTAGTCGCTTCCTTATTGTCCTGTTTGTTTATTGTGTCATTTTGTATCTTATTCTTGTTTTATGTTGGGTTCCAGTCTGTACTTTTATGTTGACAGTGCTGTGCAGCTTCCGCCTGTCACACTTTGCCTCGGGGGTTGCACAGATGTCACTTGTTAATTTGATTACTTTCTCCACTCATGTATCCACACCTGGTTAACATCTAGCACAATATTTATAGGGCACAGCAACCATTTCCAATCACTGTGTCCTACTTCATGGCTACACAGTCTATCACTGTTACCCGTCCTCGGGAGCTGTTCGAGTCACTGTGTGTTTTTGGGTCTTGCTGTCGAGGAGAGAGGAGAGCTCCATCCAGGTTAGTTTTTTCCCTTTATTTTCAGCCATGAGCCCTGCTGCCTTCGGGAGTGCTCTTGCTGCATTCTGCCCCTGTGATTGGCGTTCCCAGGCTTCTGTCCCCCCGTGACGTTGAGCCCCGCTCTCCTAGAGCACTTTTGTGTTTTATGTTGATTGTGTTCTGTGCGTGTATTTTTGGTTCACCAGTTCTGTTAATAAATGTGCCAAACCACAGTGTGCGCTTGGTGTCGTTTCTCAGCCCTTTAAAGGGCAGATTCATGACAGACACTCCACCAAAAAATCAAGTTTTTTTTTCTATTGTTAACATGTCTGTAACATGTTTTTTGTGACTTACAAGACATATCAAGTGAGAAATCACTCAAATGTATCATACTGTATCTCTGTTTTTTGGCTGTAAAGTTTCACGTAAGCCCCGCCTCCCCTGAAAAATGCGAGTTTGAACAAAACGTTTTTAGCTACTTAAGTATTCCTGCTTAGCCTGATTGGTTATGACATAAACTACTCAGGCTAAGCACTGGGCATGGTTACAGACCTGAGTTCACTGCCTCAGAGGAAGAGGGAGGAGTCGAGGAGCAGCAGGAGCTTTTACAAGTTGGGAAAGGTGGCAGGTTAAACGTGTTCAGTTTTTGGCTGTGTGAGCAAGAAATCCTCTTCTTTTAAAAATGCATGTCTAACCCACAGACATGAAAATACCTCAGCAATGATGAATTTTATTTGGAAAAACCTCAGTGTCTCTGCTAAAATACCGGAGAAGACATGGGTTTGCAGCTTGTATTTTACCCTGCATCCCAGGGAAGATGGCCCTGGGGTGTGTGGCACAATGGCCAGTGCGAGCCAGTGAGTATCGTCGCAGGTAAACCTGCGGAAAGATCATTCTTAGTCGAGTGGAAAGTCGCTGCCCAGCCCTGCGTGGAGGCTGGAGGGCTCCATGCTGATCTCCAGTTGTCCACTTACCCCAGATCTCCCCGGCTCGCTCCGAAATGCCGGCCCCCATCAGCACCTTGCCGGCGAGCTGCTCCAAGGCGAGCAGGTGCACCATCTCTCCCATGTGGGACTGAAAGAGGAGAGCTGACTTCCGCCAGCGAAGTGTGCTCGCTGGGGGCCAACGGTGCACCCACTCACCTCGGAGCAGCTCGCTGGTGAAATGAGCTTGACAGTCTGCTTTCTGGGGGCTGACACTTAAGAACGAGCCTCCTTCAGAGTGAGCTTGGAAGATCTGAGGACAGCGGGCAACCAGAGACCGGCGTGGAGCCCTCCAGCCTCCATGCGGGGCCGGGCAGTGACTCTCCGCCCCACCAAGAATGATCCGTCTGCAGGTTCACCTATGGAAACCTTGTTACGACTTTTACTTCCTCAAGTTGGATTGCCTTCTTTGAGTCTTGTACAATGGCCTTGTCTTCTCCCAAGTCCTGTTGGGCAGGAGTATGTGGAGCTAATTAAAATATTCATTGATCCACACATATTTAAGTAGGTGGAAGATGTAAAAGCTCTTTCCAAGGAATTCTAAGGCAATGAAAGTTTTTTGTGTATATAAAGCCACAATATACTATTTTAGGAAATATGCTGTACATTTGTTTCTGAGGTGGTTTTAGAGCCCCAGAGTGGCTCTTTAAGAGTGCTTTCACACCAACAGGTTTTAGTTTGTTTCAATCAGACTCGAGTTTGTTTTCTCCGTTAGTGCGGTTTGTTTTTGTGGTGGCCTGCGCTGGGTCAGACCAGTTCACGCTTTATGTTTTTTGTACTTATTATTGTTATCATTGTTATCACTGGTTTTTCACTCCCATCCTAGTTTTCATAATTATTGTTATTTGTTCCCCTTCTCAGTTACATTTGTATATTGTATGTTTTCTTGTTTCATCATTCATTTCTGAGTTGGCTTTTATTTTGACAAGTGTTTGTGTACTTTATTTTTAGCACAGCTCATCCTTGTTTTACTGATTATTTTCCACGGCTGTTGCTCATTAGTTTTTTCTCTATTTATTTGGTTGCACTCCCTTATCTCTTTGTTGGGTCCTCATCGTAAGTAGTCGTAGTCAGTTGTGTTTATTTCACTGTTTGGGTTTCCTCCCACAGTGTTTTCTGTTCTACTGCCGTTATGTATTATTTTGTGTTCAGCTCTCATGCTGTATTTATTTTTTCATTAAATTATGTTTCAAGTTCGCCCTGCAATTGAGTCTGCTCATCTGCGCCGGAGGGGCGCTTATGACAGTTTTGTCCGGTGAAAACACAGTAATCGCACTCAGGTGTGCACCAAAGCAACCGTGCCAAAACCTCCTGAAAGAGCTAGTCTTGATTCGAATCAACTGCCAAACTCTGGTGTGGTCCTGCAGGTGAGAAAGAGACCATACTAAAACAGGACCAGCAACAAACGGTAAAACATTTTACGCCACTGTACATACCTGATGGATCTTCAAAAATATCAGTGGCTGAGCACGTCACAGTTCTGAAGGATTAATGAACATTAACATGTTATTTTCCATCCGTACCCCCACTTCATTTTCAAACTGCATTTGCTGAAAGTGGTATACTGTATGCACATAATATAATAAACGATAACCAGGGGGAAGAAAACCCTCTGTAGATTACGTTACGATTTGTGTTATTTTCTCCCCAGAAATGCATAAATACACAGTAGTCATCCTACTTCCTGTATTTATCTTCCTGACTAATAAGAACAGAGAGCGTTCTGACATAAGTCTTGTGGGATTTAAGGTGAGGGAATTTGGTCCACTTGAATTTTTGCCTGTGTGAAAGGGAACCAAACCAAAGACGAAATGATACAAAGTAATAAACTTATCATCTTATTTGGACCAAAGTAAATGAATTTAGGTGTGAAAGCATCCTAAGAGACCAAATGTGGTTCAAACATGTTAATGCAGCAGAACAATAACAACAAAATGCCAGCGCTGTGATACAAATCTGCCATGTTGTGTCTTAGTGGACAGCTTGCTTGAACTCCACCATTTGATCACCCCTCCTCCCCCAGTCCAATTTAAGAGATGATTCCTGTGTTCCTTAATGATGTCTGTGTGGGTGGGGCATTTTTTTTACAGCATGATTTAATCATTGCAACAGCACGCAATCTCTCTGTCTTAGCCTCTTACTCTCTTCTTTCTTTTTACTGACAGACACATTCATAATTTTCTCTCCTTCTGTGTAACTTTGCTAGAGGCGACGGCTCAGCGTGTTCTGTCTTTCTTTAGAACATTCTCGTGCTAATCATTGGAACCCTGTCCTCACCCGACACACATGGGCAACATGTGGGGCAAGAATAAGGCACTAGGCTCACAGTCAGAAAATCAGCCATGCTCGTTTTTTTGTTGTTTTTTTTTTATCACTCTTCCCCAAACCCCCAGACCCAGCTCCTCCGCTCCCCTTTGAGTGCTCTGTGAGTCTTTTTGGAAACTGCGCCCTACTTTTTTGATGTTTGACAACTTAGGGAGAGAAGAAAGTAGCAGGGTTAGGGGATGTTTGGCTGGGGTTGCATCTTTCAACCAGCGGGTGCTGTCCTAAAGGGAAAGCAGGGATGTGAGCGTGTGAAGCAGAGTGTATACTTGAGCTCTGTTGGTGCAAGCCAAAGCTGCTTAAAAAATATCCAAAATTACTCTGAACGATTTCAGTTTTTTTTATTCTGAAACACATCACCTGTCATAATCTACGCTTGATCCTAGGATCAAGCCCACATTTTATGTTCATGTTTTTTCTGTGATTAAGTATGATGATTATTTGCATTTATTGCCCTCTGTGTTCCCTGAGTCCTCTGTCATTGTCTTCTGTGTCATCCCCCGTCTGGTCCTGAGGCTTTGTGTGTACCTGTTCAGCTGTTGTTCCAGCTTGTCATGTTTTCGGTACCCATAGTCACTGCCTTGTCTGTATTACTCCTGCATTGTTGTCCTGTTTCATGTGCATCCCCTGTCTATTTGTCTGCACAGCGCCACCCATCCTGTGCTCCTCACCTGCAGCCACTTCCCTGCTTATCCTGATTGTTTCCCCAGCTGTCTCTCGTTAGTGATTGTTTGTCTCCGTATATATGTGAGTGTTCAGTGTCTGTCTGGTGTGGCGTAGTTGTCTAATTTCCCTGCCGGCTTCCTATATCCTGAGTCTTCCCGGTGAGTTATTTATCATTCGTGCATTGAGTTGAGCCCACTTGCTGTATATTGTTTGTTTATTTGTGTTTATGAATAAAACCATGTGACACTGGAGTTCTGCCTGCTGCATTAGTCCTTCGCGCCTGCCTGCCGGAGGTGCCCTTGATAGTACGACGCCACCAGATGTCATGATGCTGAGCATGGTGGAGGCACTGTACTCATGCCTCAGTTTTTGTTGGAGTATTTTCTGTATTTTCCTTATCTCCGTGATAGTTTGTATTTGAGTTTGTCTTGTCTGTATTATGTGTTCTGAGTTGCCATTTGTCTCTATTTTTTTATGAGTTATCCTGTGTTCTGAGTTGGTCATTATTTATCTGTTTCTCTTAGTTTATGTGTCCATGGTTATCCGGTTTTGTATTTTATATTTCTGCCTGTATTTTTTTCGAGCCTCCCTCGTCCTCACCTTAGTTTTCTCTTTAATGTACATTATAGTAGCATTGTCATTCACTGTTATCTGGTCCTTGTCTTGTGTAATGTATTATTATTGGTCACTTTGTGTTTCTGTTGTTAATGGGTTTTCTTATTTCCAGTTGTGCTTTTACTGTGACAGCACAAGTTTATACTTCCGTTTGTTAAAACTCTGTTTGCGGGCTGTCACTGATTTTGTCTGATTATTCCTTGCTCATTTGACCCACACCTGTTAATTACTGGTCCATTTCCCTGTGCCTATTTAGGACAGCTGCAATGCCAACTCGTTGCACCATCCTATTGTTTATTCCTGTGTGTTACTGTGTTTTTTTGCGGAGCTGAACGGGTGGGCTCCGTCTTGGATTTAATCTTTATTCTAGGCACCTGGGTCTTCCTTCCTGCACTGGTAGGGTGATTTATGACACCAGATGTGGACTCTGCAGAGGAGACTGACAAGAGGATGAAGAGGTGGACTCAGGAGGAGCAGCAGCTCGTTTAGGCGATTGAGGACTTAGCGGCCACAGCTCAGAGCTGCTCCTCCTGAGAAGAAGAGATGGATTGTTGGGGGGAGTCACCAACCTGCTGGAAGCCAGGCCGTGCTTGCGCTTCCACCCCGGGTACTGGAACTCACTCTCCCGGCACTGTCACCACTACCCACCATCTCCTCCTCACCACAGCCAGTCATCCCCAACCTACCACCGGCCACTGATCACAGAGAGTTTGTGGAATACAGTGGGACCTGCTGGCAGCACAGAGGTCCAGGTTGGAAGGGATGCTCCAGGATATGCAGCTCCCCCCGGCGTTCAACCGCTACTGCTCCAGTGGAGCCTCCAGCATTCTCAGCTCCAGTCCCACGGAGTGTCCCAGCCCTGGAAGGCTCTCCATCTTTGACTCCCATGACAGCAGCTTTGCTGACTCCTTGTCATCCTCCACCTACAGCGCTGGCTCTCAGATCTGCTGCGTGGGTGCCCACGCCCGCTGTCCTATCCGTAGTCACCGCTTCCACTCAGGACTCTTCTCCAGAGAACAGCAGAACAGGCAAGTACATTTCTTTTTTTCATCTAATGATATGCTTTGTCTCGTTCTGGGTTAGGGGCCTCAGCAGCAGCCTCCTTCTACTGTTGAGCCCCCACCACCTGGCTCTGCTGTCACCCCTGTGTTTGTGCTGTCACCATCCCTGGTCTCCCTGCTTTTTCCTGAGGTCCACACAGCAGTTCCAGCAGTCTCCAGTGAGCACGAGCCTGTTCCAGCTGTCCCTGACATGCAAATCCCAGTTCTAGTACCTGCTTCATGGTGCCTCATAGTTCCAGTGCCTGTTCCACAGTGCCTCCCAGCTCCAGCACCAACTCTGACTCCTCTTCACACAGCTCCAGCTGCTCGCGAGATGCGTGTCACAGCTCCAGCCATCCCCAAGGTTCACACAACAGCTCCAGCCATCCCAAAGTGCACACATCAGTTCCAGCTGTTCCCGAGGTGTGCACAATGGTGCCTGCTGTCTCCAAGGTGCACACAACGGCATCTGCTGTCCCCGAGGTGCACACAACAGCTCCAGCTTTCCCCACGGTGCCCATTACAGTTCCTGCTCAGCCTGAAGTGTACGCTCCGGTTCCTACTACTCATCCTGAGGCTGTCACCCTACCAGTAGGAGACCAGTAGTTAAGGCTGTTTCATTTATTTATAACCACTATTTTTTAAAGGACTTGCCTTTGTCCTGGTGGGGAGACCCAAGTGCACATTCCACCAACTGCTGAGTCCTCCCCACCAGTCTCTGCTGCTCATGACTGTGGTGTCGCCTCACTGACCTCCTGCTTCCCTCCATCGTCTGAGGTGACCGTGTCAAGGATGGTGCAAAAGGAGGACCATACTCCAGCCGCTGTTTCAGAGGTCAGGGTACCTCCGGCCATTGTCCAAGTGGTCATGGTACCGTCACTCATTGTCCAAGAGGTCAGGAGACCTCTACCCATTGTCCAAGAAGTTGAGCAGTCCGCTCCACCTGTCACAGTTCCTGATGTTTAGCAGTCCACTCCACCTATCACAGTTCCAGAGGACAAGCACCCGTTGCCATTCCTGAGGCCGAGCGTTCCACTCCACCCGTCATCCAAGAGATCGGGCAGCCCGCCCCATCTTCGCCACCTGGGGTCACTGTTTCTCAGCTGCTGTTAGCCGCTCTGCTGAAGACCCCTCAGGTAGTACTATCTTCTGAACTAGAAACTCCTGTATTGATAGCTTCTGAACTAAAAACTCCTGTGTTTTTGACCCTGAGTGGAAAGCTCCTATATTGGTACCGCCACAGCTAGAATCTCCTATATTGGTGCCTCCAGAACTAAGAGTTCCTATGTAGGGGTCTCCGGAGTTAAGAGTTTGTGTGTTTGTATCTCCAAAGCTAAAAACTCCTATGTTGTTGTCCCCAGAGCAAAAAGCTTCTTTGTGGTCTCCAGACAAAAGAGACCCAATGTCATTTCCTGAGTTTAAAACCTCCATGTTGTGTTCTTTTTGAGCCAGGGGTACCTATGTTATCTCCTGGGTTTAAAACTTCTATGTTATCTCTAGAGCAAAAAAAATCTCATGTTATTTTCTCCTGAGGTTAAAGTACCTGTGTTGTCACTATCTCCTGAGTTTAAGGGTACTATATTTTCACCCCCTGAGTTTTATGTGTCCATTTTGACACCTTCTGAGGTTAAAGTTTCCATGTTGACACCTCCTGAGGTTAAAGGTTCCATATTGATACCTTCTGAGGTTAAAGTGTCCATGTTATCTCCTGAGTTTAAAGGTTCCATGTTATCATCCACTGAGCTTAAAGTTTCAATGTTATCACTTCCTGAGTTAAATGTTTCCATGCTATCATCTCCTGAGTTTAAAGGTTTTATGCTGTCACTTCCTGAGTTTAAAGGTTCTATGCCATCACCTCCTGAGTTTAAAGGTTCTATGTCACCATCTCCTGAGTTTAAAGGTTTTGGGTTGTCCCTTTTAATAGGAATATTGGCCTAACTGAAAACTATGTCCATATATGCACTTAATAATTGGCTGAGGCTCCTTTTGCATGAATTACTGCATCAATGTGGTGTGGCATGGAGGCAATCACCCTGTGGTACTGCTGAGGTGTAATGAAAGCCCAGGTTGCTTTGTCAGTGGCCTTCAGCTCATCTGCATTGTTGGATCTGGTGTCTCTCATCTTATTCTTGACAATACTCCATAGATTCTCTAGGGGGTTAAGATCAGGAGAGCTCTGTCAAAAAAGGAACTTAAAGATAGAAAAAAGAAAGTTAGAGATATAAAGAAATGGTTTGACTATCATGGTAGCCCCTCGGGGGCATATAAGAGGACTCAACCGCTGGGCATCCTTTGAACATAATTTATTGCAGAAAACAAAGCAGCTCGTGGGCTGAAAACAACAAATAAAGCCATAGCGGCAAACACAACTAATATAGCGGCGGAGTGAAGTGGCAAGTAATGACTAGCACGCCATCGACACTGGACTCAGTGGGGGACCAAAAGAGGAGGACAGCTGCTAACCACGGAGGTGCTGCAGAGCCTCATCATTTCAGCCCATAGCTCCCCCTTCCTGGAAGACAATGCATGCTGCTGGGGTGTCATTGCCAACATCCTGGAAGCCCACCCAAGCCTGTGCTCCCTTTCCTGGGTGTAGGGGCTTCATCTTCCCTCCCAACCAGCACCGCAAGCCTTCTCCTCACCAGAGCCAGCCAACTGCCCACTTGTGGTTAGTCCTGCAGAGTGGTGGGAGGGTTTTTTTTTGGCAGTGGGTTGGCATGCGGGGGACCAGGGTGGAAGGAGGACTCTGGGAGACGCCGCTCAACTTGGTGCTCCATTCCAGCCCCACCCCAGGCTCCTCTCCCAGCCGGCTCCACAGCTCTCCAGAGAGCTCCAGCAGCTGCACCTCCTCATCCCCAGAGAGCTCCAGTAGCTGCATCCCCTCCTCTCCAGCAAGCTCCACCCACTCCTTTGCCTCCAGCTGCCTCACCTGCTGCCTTTTTCCTGGCCGCTTCATTTGCTGTTCCTCCCCCGGTCGCCTCGCCTGCTGTCTCTCCTGCAGCTCATCTGGAGGCCATCTGTCCTGCAGCTCATCCTGAGACCATTGTTCCCACAGCTCATCCTGAGGCCACCATTTCAGCAGGTTAACCTGAGGCCAATACTCCGGCAGCTCACCCTGAGGCTGTCACTTCCACACCAGCAGCGGAGCCATTGGGATCCTCACCAGCGGAAGAGCAGGAGTTAAGGCAAGTCCTCTTCATTATTTTTTAACATCTATTTTAAAAAAGGCTTGTCTTACTCCTAGTGGGGGGACCCAGTTGCAGCCTCCATCTGCTTCTGAGCTCTCCCTGCCGATCCCTTCTGCTGGCTGTTATGGTGTAGTCCCTTCTCCAACCTGTACCTCTTCCTCCCGGTCCGAGGTGGCTGTGTCAGAAAAGGATTCCTTGCCATTAGGGTCAGACGCTCTTCATCCTCAGCTGTCTCATCCTGAAGTCAGCATGCCCCAGTCACCATCTCTTCCTGAGGTTAGAATGTCCCAGTCACCATCTCACCCTGAGATCAGCGTTCCCCAGTCACCGTCTCATCCTGAGGTCAGCATGCCCCAGTCATCATCTCATCCTGAGGTCAGCTCACCCCAGTCATCATTTCATCCTGAGGTCAGCGCGGGGCAGCTGCCCTCCCCTACCACTATTGCCTGAGCTCGGCGCTGCCCAGCTGCTGCTCCACAAGTTTTGAGACCCAGCTCTGTGTTCAACCATCCGGTGGTCCAAGGACTTTGGTAGGCCACCCAACACCCCCATTCTCCTCTGTTTGGTGGCCTTGGGACTCCAGTAGGCCACCTGACTTGCTGTGTCCACCCATCTGGTGGTCCACGAACTTTGGTGGACCACCTGATGCTCCGTCCGCCTCCTTCTGGTGGTCTTGGGACTTTGGCAGACCACCCGATGGCCCATTTTCCTGCTCAACCACAGGTTGGGTTGGGGAAGGGGGGGGGCATGTGCGAAGTCCACCAGCCTTTTTTCCACCACCACCCACCCAGTAAGGGGGGGCCCCTCTTCTCACACTAGGGTTGTCTGGTTTCCACCCGTTAAGGGGGGGACCTATCATGATCAGGGCATGGGTTGTGTCATGTCCTCGCTTTAAGTTATAATCTACCTTAGTTATCATTATTGTCAACCATATCTTCACTCTTAGTTATGTTTAATCCTTTGTATTATTATTATCACCACTATCCACTTTATAATCCAACCGGTGCTGCTCACAGAGGCTGTATTAAACGTCACAACTTTGCACAGTAGAGATCATCCTCTCCGATACACAACTAAGACAACTGTAACTATTATCAAGGGTGGCAACAACAGTTTTCATTCATATGTGAAATATACTGTCCGGGTCAATATGTATTTATATTTTGCCAGGTAATTTAACTTATTGTAATGATGTTGATACCATCTGTCTGCAATGCTCCTGCAATGTGTATAAAACTGTGTGCATATGTATATTTATTTACTGCTTTGGCTAACCAATTCTTATCTTTTTATCTTATTTACTCTTGCTCTGAGTGCTGCTATCCCTGTGCTGCTGCAATCCTGGAATTTCCCCATTGTGGGACTAATAAAGGCTTATCTTTTCTAATCTTATCTCATCTTATCTTATCTCATCTTTTCTTATCATCTTGTCCAAGCTACTGCTTGGCAGAAGTTAACTTTTGTTATTGCCGTTACGGCTCATCGTTTGTTCCCAGCCCAAGAGTTGCTTTATTTTGTAATAAAATATGTTATATGGTTGCCCCAGTGTTTGAGTCCTTCTATCCGCCTCGGAAGGGCAAACATAACATTGACAACAACAAGCTGTCATTAAACCTAGGTAAGACTAAATTTATAATATTTGGGAACTGATCAGTGAATTTAAATAGAAAATTTATGATAAATGACATAGAAATTGAGTGGGTATGGGATGCTAAATTTTTAGGTATTATAACAATAGATGCCAAATTAAATTGGAAACTATATAAAATATATTACAACTAAAATATCAAAGTCTTTTGCAATATTACATAAAGCAAAACATTTTTTTTAATAAACAGTCACTATTATACTGCTGTCTCAGTTCTATATATGACATATATGGGGTTTTCCCTGCATTTGGCAGTGCTATGAGATGACTTTTGTTGTGATATGGCACTATATAAATAAATAAATCTGAATTGATATATGGCATTGAAGTATGGGCTAACACCTATACTACAGTCTCTTCTTCTTCTTTTAGATTTGATTAGCGGTTGACAACCAGCTTACATGTGCATAACTACCACTGACTTGATTATCATCACTCTATATCTTTGTATAAGGAGTTCTGAACAACTCCTTATGTGTGAAAAACTTATCTGTCCTTGGGCTGTGTCCGAGGTGCTGTCACTACAGTCACTAACAAAGTATTTCTTCTACAAAAAAAAAAAAAAAAAAAATGCAATACGGATTTTAAGTGGAAAACATCTGAGAAAATCAACAAATCATCTATTTCTAAAACTGAATTTATTGAAATTTATGGAATCAGTAGTGTCATGGCTAGTACCTCCGGTAGGCATGGTAGGATAATGGACTCAGATGCAGGCTGACTCCAGTGCTAAACAAGGTTTCTTCACAAAAACCTCAAAGAAACAAAACCAGCATGTGGGCTGGAAAATACCTCAAGACATGATGGACAAATAACTTACACAGAAATATTCTGGAGACAAGGATACTGGCAGGGAAACACAACAATGACACCACACCAGAATACAAACTCAGACTGACATATACTGTATACAGCAACAGATAATCACAAACATGAGGCAGCTGGGGAACAATCAAGGGCAAAAGGAGACAACGGGGAAGTGGCTACAGGTGCGGAGAACAGGATGAGCGGGGCTGTACAGACAATCAGACAGGGGATGTACATGAAACATGGCAATGAACATACAGCAAAACAATACATGAGCAATACACAAAGAAACCTTTAAAACAATATAGACATAATCATAATATTCCCTGAGATGTTTTCTGCAGGGGATGTTATGATTATGTCTATATTGTTTTGAAGGTTTCTTTATATCCCCTTTAAGATAATTATTTTTTTTTCATTTTTTCTATTTGTGAAATTTTCCATTTGTGGATGTTTGATGATTTTGTGAAGCTGTGAATTTTTTGATGTTATTTCTTTATCTTGTGAATTTGCATGTTATTTTATCATGGGATTAATTGGATTGTGGGTATTTAAGATGGTGACAATCCTTTGATATATTGATAGAAGTCTGAGCAAGGGCAGGTAGCCCGAAACTTTTCACTAATAAATAATTAATTAATGGGAGCTTTTCAGTGTACGGATCTTCTTTGAGCTTTCTAATCAGCTTTTTTGGGGATCCAGCACCCAACCAGGTGGATCAAGTGATGTACGTATTATCTCCGTTATTTTTATTATCATGTATTAAACAAAAGGGATAGGCATAAATAAGCTTTACTTCAGTCTACACCTTTTTCTTTCTGTGCTTTGAAATGTTTTCTTCTTTCTTTGACTGGAAGTAGGGCTGGCCGATACACCAAATACATTAGTTACTGTACATCGATACATTCTACTATGCATGATACATAAAATGTCTTTAGACAGATAGATAGATAGATAGATAGATAGATAGATAGATAGATAGATAGATAGATAGATAAACTTTATTGATCCTAAAAAGGGAAATTACAGTGAAACAGCAGCATGACACAGTAAGATGACCCAAACCAACAGAAATATACACAGCATAATAGAAAAGTAATTACCCAGGGAAGTAAAAATGCTTAGATAACTTGATATACTACATAGGCTGCTACTAGGTTGAATAGATGATGATCCTTATGAATCTATGGACAGTATTGATTGTACAAAGAAGGATAACAAGGCACAGGGTGAAATATGAGGTACCAATTACACTGTAAGGTGCTGTATGTCAGCATTGCTACGACGAAAACTCCACATTAGAGTGAGTTACTGTACAGTGAAATGGCATGTGGCAGAAGAGATTTCTGGCACCTGACCATTCGGCAGTGGAGCTGTAGCAGTCTGCTGGAGAAAGTGCTCCGCTGCCTGTCGAGTGTGTGGTGAAGGGGGTGATCAGGCTTTTCCATGATGGATAACAGTCTGTTCAGTGTCCTCCTGTGTCCTCCTTCAGTGTCAAGTCTGTTGGTGTTGTTGGCTCTGATACTGCTACCCCAACAGACAACAGCAAAGAAGATAGCACTGGCAACAACGGCCTGGTAGAAAAGCTCCAGCATCCTGTTGCACACGTTGAAGGATCTCAGCTTCCTCAGAAAGTAGAGTCTGCCCTTCCCCTTCTTGTATGCAGCATCGGTGTTAGATTTCCAGTCCAGTCCATTGCTGATCATGACACCCAGGTATTTGTAGTCCTCCACTACCACCACATCCTCCCCCCTAATCTGCAATTGCTGTGGAGGCGTCCTCTTCATCCTTAAGTCAATTACCATCTCTCTGGTCTTGCTGATGTTAGGCCTCAGGTAATTCTGCTCAGTTCACTCCAAAAATCTGTCTACCAGTTGTCACGCCGCGCCATTCATCAGCGGCGCCACCTGCTCACGCACCTGCTACTCGTCAGCGGCGAAGGATAAAAGCCGCCTCGCCCTGAGCGTCGGCCTGAAGCCGTAGACTTCATTTCCTTTGTATGGACTTCTACCACATTCTCTTCAGCATCCTCATCTCCGGTAAGAAGTTCACTTACCTCATCTCTCCAGTCTGCTCCCCTGTGCACAGGTGGATTCCTCGGCGGCGGACAATCCCGTCCCTCGTCTCTCCTCGCTGCTGCACCGAGCCCTGCAGGTGGCTGTCTCCCGGGCTTCCATCCTTGAAGCGCCAGTCATCTGCCCAAACAAGTAAGCTTCTCTCCCTCGCCTATTCTCCTCCCGTGTTGGTGTGTGCTCATCACCCTGTGTCTGATTTCTCCCATAGGGTTGCCGGCTGAACGGTCTCCTGCCTCTGGGTCCGAAGCAGACGCCACCACCAACACATTAACATTCCGCAGACACGCACCCAAACATCCCTGTTGTTAATAAACAGTTTGAACTACTCTGAGCCTGTGTGTGTGCGTCTCCTGAGCCGAACGTTATGTCAGTACGGCTTCAGCAGAGCGGCTCGGCGGACGGCGGGCTCGCACACCGGTTTACCATCCTCGAGGCTCGGGTGGATCAGATTGTTTATCAGCAACAGGTGGTTCTTCATCAATTATTAGAACTGACTAACCGATTGAACCGCTTGGACCCCCAACAGCCGTTCCTCCCGACTCACCAGGGTGGCGCGGCTCCTGCTGTTCCAGCGGCCGTCCAGCCGGCTCCAGTGGCACCGGTTCGGCTCACGCCGATTCCGACCCCCGCCCGCTTTAGCGGTAAGCTCGGCGGAGCGCGGGGGTTTATTATGCAGTGTGAGTCCGTGTTCCACCGTGTGCCCGGAGATTTTCCCTCGGATCACAGCCGAATTGGTTACATAGGGAATCTTCTGGAGGGGCGTGCGTTAACCTGGACCTACGCCGTAATGGCGAGGCCCAGTTATGCCACCCT
This sequence comes from Pholidichthys leucotaenia, assembly GCA_020510985.1. NCBI lineage: Eukaryota > Metazoa > Chordata > Actinopteri > Cichliformes > Pholidichthyidae > Pholidichthys > Pholidichthys leucotaenia. The sequence continues at coordinate 29,832,642 of CM035845.1, read as the reverse complement.
CACCTATGACCAATTCGTGAGGCGCTTTCTGGAGGTCTTTGACCACTCACAAACCGAAACGGTCCAGGTCGATCGGCTTCTCGCTCTCCAGCAGGGAAGCCGGTCGGCAGCGGACCACTCGGTCGACTTCCGGGTAGCGGCGGAGGAATTGGGCTGGGAGGAACGCTCCCTCTGTGGCCTGTTCCTCCGCAGCCTCAATAGTGATCTGAGGGATGAACTGGCTGGTCGGGATATCCCTGGGACGCTAGCGGAGCTGACATCCTTAGCGATAAGTTTGGATAACAGGCTGCGCGAGCGCTCCTCGGGGCGGAGGTCTTCTTCTTCTCGCCCTCGTGGAGCCTCGCCGCACCTGTTCCAAGCTCGCCCCCTGGCGGCGCCGCCAGCATCGCGCCCCGAGGAGTCGGAGCCGATGGTGACGGGCTGGACTAAACTTTCCCCTGTGGAGAAACAACGCCGCCGTGAGTTGGGCCTCTGCATGTATTGCGGAGGCGACCAACACACCGTGGAGCGTTGTCCACGGAAAGCCAGTCGGTGGGGTCCGCGAGTCACTGTTGGAAGCCTCGCGGATGTCAATCGGTTAGGATCACTTACTCAATTGAAGCTGCCCATCCGTTTCTGCCATAACCCTACTGGGCACCTCACCCACGCACTGGTGGATTCGGGCGCAGAAGGCAGCTTCATTTCACAAAGCCTGGCAACCCGATTGGGCATCCGCTGCCAGGCACTCAACACTCCCATCTCCCTAATCCACCTCTCCCGTGCCACCCTCGGGAGAGTGACACATCAAACTGTTCCCCTACCGGTCATCATCTCGGGAAACCACCGGGAGGAAATGACCTTTTACGTCCTTCCCAACTCTGTGTCGCCCGTCATCCTGGGGTATCCCTGGCTCCGCCTTCACAATCCGGTCCTGGATTGGAAATCAGCTGGGATCTCGGCATGGAGTACGTTCTGTATGGGCACCTGCCTTCAGTCCGCTGCCTGCTCTCCGTCCGCTCCTCCCCCTGCTACGGACGCTGCACCCCCGGACCTGTCTCTGGTGCCCCCAGAATTTCACGACCTGGGTATAGTGTTCAGCAAAGCGAAAGCTATGTCTCTTCCCCCTCATCGGCCCTATGACTGCGCCATCAACCTCCGCCAGGGGGCTCCCTTACCTTCTGGTCGCCTTTACAGCCTGTCTGCGCCGGAGAAGGAGACGATGAACGCCTACCTGAAGGAATCATTAAGTGCTGGGATTATCCGCCCATCATCGTCACCCGTGGGGGCAGGGTTCTTCTTCGTGGGGAAAAAGGATGGGTCCCTCCGCCCTTGTATCGACTACCGGGCCCTCAACAATATCACGGAGAGGGACCGTTACACCCTGCCTCTCATGGACACTGCTTTCCACTCCCTCCAGGGGGCGACCTGGTTCACCAAGCTGGACCTACGCAGCGCTTACCACCTCGTCCGGATCCGGGAGGGAGATGAGTGGAAAACGGCCTTCCGTACCCCGAACGGCCACTTTGAATATCTGGTGATGCCGTTCGGGTTGACCAACGCTCCTGCAGTCTTCCAGCGCCTCATTAATGACGTCCTCCGGGACTTCATTGGCCTTTTCGTGTTCGTCTACCTGGACGATATTCTCATCTTCTCCAAGTCCAGGGATGAGCACCAGGTCCACGTGAGGCGGGTCCTCCAAAGGCTGCTGGAGAATCGTCTGTACGTTAAGGCAGAAAAGTGTGAATTTTACGCCAGGAGTACATCCTTCCTGGGGTTCATCATCGCCCACGATAAGGTGCTCCCCGACCCAGAGAAGGTAAAGGCGGTGGTGGAATGGCCCACACCTGCATCTCGGAAACAGGTGCAGCAATTTGTTGGCTTCGCCAATTTCTACCGCCGCTTTGTCCCCAACTTCAGTGCCATCGTGGGACCACTGACCCGCCTCACGTCCCCGAAGGTCCCGTTCCGGTGGACCGAAGAGGTCGCTGCCGCCTTTGAGGCGCTGAAGGCGGAATTCTCCTCCTCCCGGGTCCTTCGCCAGGTCGACCCCGCGCTGCAGTGCATTGTAGAGGTAGACGCCTCGGACACGGGAGTGGGAGCAGTGCTGTCCCAGCGGTCACCGGACGATGGCGCCAAGCGACCGTGCGCCTTCTTCTCCCGGCGCTTGTCCCCGGCGGAGAGAAACTACGATGTGGGGGACAGAGAGCTCTTGGCCATCAAGCTCGCCCTGCAGGAGTGGCGCCACTGGTTGGAGGGGGCAAGCCTGCCGTTTGTGGTCCTCACGGACCACAAGAACCTGGAATACTTACGGTCTGCCAAGCGCCTGAACGCCCGCCAGGCGCGCTGGTCCCTGTTCTTCGCCAGGTTCCAATTTTCCATCACCTTCAGGCCTGGCTCTAAGAACGTCCTGCCTGACGCCCTCTCCAGGCAGTTCGCCCCCGTGGAGTCGGAGGAGGCGCCCCACTCCATCCTGCCCAGGTCGTGCGTCGTGGGAGCCATCTCGTGGGACATTGAGAGCAAGATCCGGAAGGCACAGGAGGTGGAACCTGACCCTGGCGGCGGACCGGAGGGGAGGCTGTTCGTGCCATCCGCGGTCCGAGGAGAGGTCATCCACTGGCTCCACACCTCCAAGCTCACCTGTCACCCTGGCACCTCCCGGATGATAGATCTCCTCCAACGGTCCTTTTGGTGGCCAGGCCTGCGGAGGGATGCAGCCCGCTACGCCCGGGCTTGCCCAATCTGTGCCACCTGCAAGTCGGGAAATGCCCCTCCAGCGGGTCTGCTCCAGCCCCTGCCCGTCCCTGGCAGGCCCTGGTCGCACATCGCTCTGGATTTCGTCACCGGACTCCCCATCTCCAACTCCTATGACACCATCCTGACCATCGTGGACCGCTTCTCCAAGGCCGTGCACTTCGTCCCCCTGCGAGGCCTCCCTACTGCCCTGGAGACGGCGGACCTCCTCGTCCAACACGTGGTCAGGCTGCATGGGATTCCGGTGGACGTGGTCTCGGACCGGGGCCCCCAGTTTTCATCTGAGGTTTGGAGGTCTTTCTGCAACGCCATCGGAGCCAAGGTGAGCCTCTCCTCTGGCCATCACCCCCAATCCAACGGGCAGTGTGAGAGGACCAACCAGGAGCTGGAGGCTGCGCTCCGCTGTGTGTCCAGATCCAAACCCGCGTCCTGGAGCAACCATCTTGCCTGGGTTGAATATGCCCACAACACCGCTCGCTCTTCTGCTACAGGGATGTCCCCCTTCAAAGCGTCCCTGGGTTACGACCCCCCGCTGTTTCCGGAGCAGGAGAGTGAGGTAACTGTCCCATCAGTTAGGGCCCATCTCAGGCAGTTCCGCTCCACCTGGGCTGCCGCGCGCCATGCGCTATTGCGCACAGCGGAGCGCAACAGGACTGTGGCGGACCGGCGTAGGAGACCTGCCCCGGCGTACAGAGTTGGGCAGCTTGTTTACATTTCCACCCAGGACGTCACTCTAAAAGGCGAGAGGAGAAAGCTGGCACAGCGCTTCATGGGTCCCTACCCCATCACCCGGATCATCAACCCGGTGGCTGTGCGCGTGGCTATTCCCCCCTCCCTCCGCATTCATCCTACTTTCCACGTGTCGAAGGTGAAACTGGCGGTTACTGACCCCCTTTGCCCTCCTCCTGCAGCACAACCCGCGCCCCGGATGATTGGTGGCCATCCGGCCTGGTCCGCCTCCTCCATCCTGGACTCCCGGCGCCGGGGTCGTGGGTTGCAATACTTGGTGGACTGGGAGGGCTATGGGCCCGAGCATCGACAGTGGGTGCCCCCGTCATTTGTGTTGGACCCATCGCTCATCGCGGACTTCCACCGAGCGCACCCGGATAAGCCATCGCCAGGAGGCGCTGCTAGAGGGGGGAGTACTGTCACGCCGCGCCATTCATCAGCGGCGCCACCTGCTCACGCACCTGCTACTCGTCAGCGGCGAAGGATAAAAGCCGCCTCGCCCTGAGCGTCGGCCTGAAGCCGTAGACTTCATTTCCTTTGTATGGACTTCTACCACATTCTCTTCAGCATCCTCATCTCCGGTAAGAAGTTCACTTACCTCATCTCTCCAGTCTGCTCCCCTGTGCACAGGTGGATTCCTCGGCGGCGGACAATCCCGTCCCTCGTCTCTCCTCGCTGCTGCACCGAGCCCTGCAGGTGGCTGTCTCCCGGGCTTCCATCCTTGAAGCGCCAGTCATCTGCCCAAACAAGTAAGCTTCTCTCCCTCGCCTATTCTCCTCCCGTGTTGGTGTGTGCTCATCACCCTGTGTCTGATTTCTCCCATAGGGTTGCCGGCTGAACGGTCTCCTGCCTCTGGGTCCGAAGCAGACGCCACCACCAACACATTAACATTCCGCAGACACGCACCCAAACATCCCTGTTGTTAATAAACAGTTTGAACTACTCTGAGCCTGTGTGTGTGCGTCTCCTGAGCCGAACGTTATGTCACCAGTGCCCTGTACTCCCCTTCCTCTCCCCCTCTTATACACCCAACAACAACTGAGTCATCAGAGAAATTCTGCAGGTGGCATGACTCGGTGTTGCACTGAAAGTCGGTGGTGTATAAGGTGAAGAGAAAAGGAGAAAGCACAGTCCCCTGTGGAGCTCCTGTATCACGAACCAGCACATCAGACAAGATACTGCCCAACCGGACAAACTGTGGCCTGCCTGTCATGTAGTCAGTAATCCAGGAGATCACAGAGCTGTGAACTTCCATCCTCTGCAGTTTCTCACCCAACAGCAGTGGCTGGATGATGTTAAAGGCACTGGAGAAATCAAAGAATGTGATTCACACATTGTCTCCCCCACCATCCAGGTGCAAATGGGCTTGCTGCAGCAGGTAGATGAATTTGATGTTTTCTGTGATGCAGTCGATAATATTGTCTATGTACTCCCCGTATGGCCCACAGAGTACATCACAGTCTACTGTCTCAAAGCAACCTGTAGTGTATCAGAAGCCTCCCGTGTCTACCTTCTCACAGTCTGTGTGTCAGCAGTTTGCCTTTGCACAAGAGGAATGTACCTGGGTTAACAGAACCAGGCTGTGATCGGATCTGCCAAAGAAGGGCATAGCTGTGGCGCTGTATGCATCTCTGACATTGGCATACAGGAGATCCAGTGTTTTATTTTCTCTGGTGGGACAGTCAACAGGCTGGTGGAAGTTTGGTAATGCTTTGTCCAGTGAGACATGGTTAAAATCTCCCGTGATGCCCAGAAATGCAACAGGGTACTGGGCCAAGAGAGTGGCAGCAGTGGAGCTGATGACGCCACAGGCCACTGCTGCATCAGCTGATGGGGGAATGTAAAGAGCGCATGTGAGCTCTCTTGGCATGTAATAAGGTTGCATGCACACGGCGACCAGTTCAATGCCGGAGCTGCAGAGACATTCCTTTACATAAATGTGTCTGGGATTAGACCACCTTTCATTCACAAAAAGTGCAATCTCTCCTCATTTCCTTTTACCGCTCCTTATAACCCTGTCCGCCAGGATAGCCTTGAAGCCAGGTAATGTGAAGTTGTTGTCTGGGATGTGTGAGTGAAACCACGTCTCTGTAAAACACATGATACTGCTCTCCCGGTATTCCCTCTGTGTCCTGACCAGTGCTGTGAGCTTGTCTGTCTTATTTCCTAGAGACCTCATGTTCCCTGTTATTAACACCGGTACTGTTGGTTTAAACTTTCTCCTCCTCATTCTAACCTTTCCTCCAGCTCTTCACCTCTGGTGTCTCCTCCTCAGCTCATCCAGGATCAGGGGCTTCACTCCAGGTAGCACCATAGGCTTGTTCAGTGCAATTAGCTGGTCACGTGTGTGATTATCACCAATATGTTTTGAAACCACTGCCTGGGAGCAGCTCTGCGATCCACATGGTGAGGACATCGATGGCCTCACTCATACCATCATGGACTATATCAGCTTCTGTGTGGACAACACTGTACCCACCAAGACCATACGGTGTTGCTCGAACAACAAACCCTGGATCAACCCTGAGATAAAAACACTTCTGAGAGAGAAGAAGAGGATCTTCAGGTCGGGGAACAGGGAGATGCTGAAGTCCATACAGAGAGAGCTGAGGAAGAAGATCAGAGAAGGCAAGGACAGCTTCAGGAAGAAGATGGAGGACAAGCTGCAACAGAGCGACATCGGCGGGGTCTGGAGAAACCTTAAAACCATCTCTGGGCTCTAGAATACCTCCCCCCAGGCCACGGGGGGCAGGGAGTGGGCGAGCAATCTGAACCTGTTTTTCAGTAGGTTTGACCAACCGCTCTCCCCCCTGAGTGCACAACAACCACTGCTGCCTCTAAAGTCATCGAGACCTGCCGACCACACCCCACTCCACCAACACCCCCCACTCCCAGCACACAGACCCCCAACCTGACCCTCACTAAGACCCAGGTGAGGACGGAGCTGAGGAAGATCAAGGCGAGGAAGGCCTCGGGACCGGATGGCATCAGTGTGCAGACCAGCTGTATGGGATTGTGGAGCACATCTTCAACCTGAGCCTGAAGCTGGGGAGGGTACCACAGTTGTGGGAAACATCTTGTGTGGTACCTGTACCAAAGAGTTCCCACCCCAAAGACCTGAACAGCTACAGACCAGTGGCCCTGACGTCTCACATGATGAAGACCCTGGAGAGACTGCTCCTTGCTCACCTCTGCCCCCTGGTGGGACCAGCGATGAATCCAATCCAGTTCGCCTACCAGCATGGCGTTGGGGTGGAGGATGCAGTGATCTTCCTCCTTCACCGTTCCCTGTCCCACCTGGAGAAGCCCGGGAATGTGGTGAGGATCATGTTCTTTGACTTCTCCAGTGCTTTCAACACCATCCAACCGATGATCCTGAAGGACAAGCTGCTGTGCGTAGGGGTGGACCAGCATCTGTCATCATGGATCCTGGACTACCTCACTAACCGGCCACAGTTTGTGAGAACCCGGGATTGTGTGTCCAACACGATCATCGGCAGCACGGGGGCCCCCCAGGGAACGGTTGTGGCTCCCTTCCTGTTCACCCTTTATACTGCGGACTTCTCACACAACACAACACACTGCCATCTACAGAAGTTCTCTGGTGACTCTGCGATCGTCGGCCTCATCTCCAACGGAGATGAAGCTGAGTACAGAGAACTTATCCAGGACTTCGTGGACTGGTGCCATCGGAACTGCCTCCAGATCAACGCGAGGAAAACTAAGGAGCTGGTGGTGGACTGCCGCAGGCAAGGACAACCCCTCACAGCACCAGTAAACATGCAGGGAACAGACATTGAGATGGTGACATCCTACAAGTACCTGGGTGTTCATCTGAACAATAAACTAGACTGGTCACACAATACCGACGCACTCTACAAGAAGGGACAGGGCAGGCTGTTCCTACTGAGGAGGCTCAGGTCTTTTGGTGTACAAGGGGCGCTGCTGAAGACATTCTACGACACGGTGGTGGCATCAGCCATCACTTTTGGAGTGGTCTGCTGGGGCAGTGGCATTACAGCAGCCGATAGGAAGAGACTGAACAAACTAATCAAGAAATCTAGCTCTGTCCTGGGCCAACGCCTTGACCCAGTGGAGGAGATAGGAGAGAGAAGGATGGTGGCTAAACTGTCATCTCTGCTGGAGTCCGAGTCCCGCCCTATGCAGGACATACTGAACGCACTGAGGAGCTCATTTAGCAGTAGACTACATCATCCTAGGTGCACAACCGAGAGGTTTCGCAGGTCCTTCCTACCTACGGCTGTCAGACTGTATAACCTAAGCAGGGCTGCTCGCAGAGATAGCAAAAAAACGTGACGACCTAATAGTATTGAATGCAAAAGACGCAATAGACTTACACAAATGGTCCCCTCCAGTATACAACTAGGACAATATCAGTCGCTACGGAGGGTGACAATATGTATGGGTACATATTCATACCATGTAGGGTAACTAAATAGACGGTTATGCTGTTTATTCCATCTAGCTACAATGCTCCGCACTGTGTATACACTACCGTTCAAAAGTTTGGGGTCACCTCAGACAATTTTGTGTTTTCCATGAAAAGTCACACTTTTATTTACCACCATGAGTTGTAAAATGAATAGAAAATATAGTCAAGACATTGACAATGTTAGAAATAATGATTTGTATTTGAAATAATATTTTTTTCCTTCAGACTTTGCTTTCGTCAAAGAATCCTCCATTTGCAGCAATTACAGCATTGCAGACCTAACATGATTGCACAAGGGTTTTCTAATCATCCATTAGCCTTCTGACGCAATGAGCAAACACATTGTACCATTAGAACACTGGAGTGATAGCTGCTGGAAATGGGCCTCTATACACCTATGTAGATATTGCACCAAAAACCAGACATTTGCAGCTAGAATAGTCATTTACCACATTAGCAATGTATAGAGTGTATTTCTGATTAGTTTAAAGTTATCTTCATTGAAAAAAGTGTTTTTCTTTCAAAAATAAGGAAATTTCTAAGTGACCCCAAACTTTTGAACGATAGTGTATATATTTATATATTTATGTGTACATACACTACCGTTCAAAAGTTTGGGGTCACTTAGAAATCACCACTGATTGTCGTGTCTACCGCAGTGCTGAGATGGGGCGGACCGACCATTGACTCCTCACCACCACTGTCCGCCTGCACCTCCACAGCAATGCCCCTCCTGGCCCTGCCTGTTGCTGCCCCCCGGACAACGAGAAGCTTTACACCCCTCAGTTTGCCCACCGCTATCGAGGTCACGAACCACTTTGCTGCCCGTGACCATCCAGAGAGTCTTGAGGATGCCTGGGAGCAGATTACCACCACTCTCACCCTAGCTGCCACAAACAACCTTGGTGATCGCTACCAGAGGATTCAGCCATGGATCTCTGACACATCCCTGGAATTGGTTGATTGATGCCATAAAGCCAGACTCCAGGGGAAGGACGATTATGACAATCTGAACACAGGAAGATGCTGCAGCCTCTGGCATGAAGAAGCCGCTTGGCTCCACCATATCGCCAGCAAGGCCAACAACAGCTTCCAAGCAGGAAACTTCTGGTCTGCCTACCAGTCTACCAAGGAGCTGTGCCAAGCCAACAAGAAATGACTGTCGTCATCCCCCCTGCTAGCCGCCGATGGCATAAGCCTCATCATGGACCTGACAACCAAACTCCAACGATGGTAAGAGCACTACTTGAGCGTCCTCTGCAAGCCCCCTCCTCCCACCTCAGATAAGCTGCAGCAGTACGCCGATGCTGGTGTTGAAGACAACTCAATCAGCCTAGCCCCGCCCTCAATCAGTGAGTTGTCAGATACCGTCAAGAATCTTCCCTCCGAGCGAGCCCCCGACGCTGATAGAGTTACGGCTGAGATGATGAAAGCCGCCCTCACCTCTGTCATCTCTCGGTTGGAACATCTGTGCCACTTCATCCGGGCAGAAGAACGCCTCCCTGGGGAGTGCAGGGACGAGGTCATTCTGTCCTTCTTTAAGAACAAGGGCGACCGTTGGAGCACAGCAAACTATTGCCCCATCACACTGCTGTCCATCCCTGGCAAGGTAATTACCGCTGTCATCCTGAGCCGCACCCGCCCGCCCCGTCTCCTTGCCAAGCGCCGTCACCAGCAGGCCAGCTTCACCCTTCGCCGATCCACAACGGACTGCATCCTTGCCTTGAATGTCCTGACACAGCAACGGAGGGAGTACCGCCAAACCCTATATGTGGCTATGTCGATCTCAAAGCTGCCTTCAACTCCCTAGACAGGAACGCCCTCTGGCAACTCCTTCGTGGTATTGGAGTCCCGCCCAAATACATCAATATTCTCCAGGATCTCTATACCAGCACCACGTGCAGGGCATATGCCAAGGGTGATATGTCAGACCCTTTTGTCACCACCTCTGGAGTCCGGCAGGGATGTGTCGCTGCACTAAACCTCTTCACTGTTGCGGCTGACTACTGGGTCAGAAGGTAATAACTGAACAAAATAAAGTTTTGTGCATAATACGCCGCACTACCACTAATTTCTTTCACAACTTGAGCTGTCATCCACTATCATATGAAGAATGCATTAAAATCCACTCTTAGCATCCCAGTAGCCCCTACAAAAAAATTAAGGAACCAGCCCTAAGAAAATGACTATGGGGCTTCTTCATTTGGAAAATTTATCCCATTCAACAAATGTGCAAAATAGAAAGAGATCACAAATGCGGTAAAAAATTATACTGTCAAAGACATGACCCTTTTCGTTAAAAACATGACCAAACAGAAAAAGTGGACTTTAATTTAGATGGTTTTAACCCCTTGACGCCTGAATTTATTTCCAACTGTGAACAATTTTTTTTTATTTATTTTTTTTTTCATAATTGAAAATTTTTGTTTTTTTTGTTTTTTGTTTCTTTTTATTTGGATTGATGCGAATTCGCGACAATAGGCGTCAAGGGTTTAAAATATGTTTCTCAAGAATTCTTGCTTAATGCACTTTTTATTGTGTTGCGTCCTTTTTTTCTTTTGTTTGGTTTTTAATGGTTTTATTACAGGCCATAATAGGAAGGCCAACCATTATTTATTCTGATTTGTTGCAAATTTATGAGTGGAGTTGTCTGACTTGTTCAATAAAGTTTGCTAAATTTAATTTGATTTTATCCCCCCATCCCCCCAATTAAAAAAAAATGCAATACATGGGTCTGTTTTGATTATCATGCCCCTGTCATTTATGCAAAGGTTTTACTTTTACATTTATACAGCGGTTCGGAGATCTCAAGATATCATAATTTATATCATTTATTGCCATAAAACCCAAAATGTATCACGATACATGTTCAAAGCCATATCTCCCAGCCCTAATTGAAAGTTTCATGGTCACTTTTGCAAGTTGACGGCTATTTACTAACATAAAGCAGAAGAGAAGTGAAGTCACATGTCTTTGTCTCCAGGTGGAGGCTCTTGTCATTGTGCAGCAATAGGCCTATGATCTCCCTCCCTCTCTCACTCACTAACATAAAGCACCGTCAGGCTTGTCTCTCACCCACCTAAGGTTTCAAGGTTGCTGCTCTGTTGTCACATTCTGACTGTTCGTTTCTGTCTCGTTCCTTTTACTCTGTTATGAAAAGAATATTCACCTCCCCCTCACTGACTTCACTGCAACCTTATCACATCACCAAGATCAGACTTTTGTAAAGTCTGTTCATACATTTATGTGTGTATTACACTACCGTTCAAAAGTTTGGGGTCACCCAGACAATTATTTTGTGTTTTCCATGAAAAGTCACACTTATTTACCACCATGAGTTGTAAAATGAATAGAAAATATAGTCAATACATTGACAAGGATAGAAATAATGATTTGTATTTGAAATAATAATTTTTTCCTTCAAACTTTGCTTTCGTCAAGGAATCCTCCATTTGCAGCAATTACAGCATTGCAGACCTAACATGATTGCACAAGGGTTTTCTAATCATTCATTAGCCTTCTGACGCAATGAGCAAACACATTGTACCATTAGAACACTGGAGTGATAGCTGCTGGAAATTGGCCTCTATACACCTATCTAGATATTGCACCAAAAACCAGACATTTGCAGCTAGAATAGTCATTTACCACATTAGCAATGTATAGAGTGTATTTCTGATTATATATATATATATACAGTATATATATACAGTATATACAGTATATATATATATATATATATATATATATATATATATACACACACACACACACATATATGTATATATATATATATATATATATATATATATATATATATATATATATATATATATATATATATATATATATATATATATATATATATATATATATATATATATATATATATATACGTATATATATACACTACCGTTCAAAAGTTTGGGGTCACTTAGAAATTTCCTTATTTTTGAAAGAAAAGCACCTTTTTTCAATGAAGATAACTTTAAACTAATCAGAAATACACTCTAATATCTGATATACATTGCTAATGTGGTAAATGACTATTATAGCTGCAAATGTCTGGTTTTTGGTGCAGTATCTACATAGGTGTATAGAGGCCCATTTCCAGCAACTATCACTCCAGTGTTCTAATGGTACAATGTGTTTGCTCAGTGCCTCAGAAGGCTAATGGATGATTAGAAAACCCTTGTGCAATCATGTTAGCACAGCTGAAAACAGTTTAGCTGGTTAGAGAAGCTATAAAACTGACCTTCCTTTGAGCAGGTTGGGTATCTGGAAAAAATTATTATTTCAAATACAAATCATTATTTCTAACCTTGTCAATGTCTTGACTATATTTTCTATTCATTTTACAACTCATGGTGGTAAATAAGTGTGACTTTTCATGGAAAACACAAAATAATTGTCTGGGTGACCCCAAACTTTTGAACGGTAGTGTATATATATATATATATATATATATATATATATATATATATATATATATATATATATATATATATAAAGTCTGGACACCCCTGTTCAAATGCCAGTTTTTTATAATGTCAAAAAATGAGACCAAGACAAATCATTTCAAAACTTTTTCCACCATTAATGCGACCTATAACCTTTACAACCCAATTGAAAAACAAACTGAAAGCTTTTAAGGGGAAAAATAAAAAATAAAAAACTTACAATAACATGTTTGCATAAATATGCACATCCTTACACTAATACTTTGTTGCAGCACTTTTGGCTTTATTAGTTTATTTTGGGTAGGAGTCTATCAGCGTGGCACATCTTGATGTGGCAATATTTGCCCACTCTTCTTTGCAAAAATGCTCCAAATCTGTCAGATTGCGAGAGCGTCTCCTGTGCACAGCCCTCTTCAGATCACACCACAGATGTTTGATCAAATTCAGGTCTGGAATGTTGCTGGGCCATTCCGAAACCTTAATCTTCTTCTGGTGAAGCCATTCTTTTGTTGATTTGGATGAGTGCTTTGGGTCATTGTCGTGCTAAAAGATGAATTTTCTCTTCATCTTCAGCTTTCTAACAAAAGCCTGAAGGTTTTGTGCCAACACTGACTGATCCAAACAACTGATCCAGTTGCTTCTCAGTGAGGCAGCTTGGCCGGCGTGTGTGACTCATTCTGGGTTTTTTTTGGTTTGTTTTTTTTCTTTTTACAGTTTAGAGTTTGAATTTGGCACATTCTAAATAATCTGAATTTTGCTGCCGATTGCAATAAACAATTTAGTGACTTATGTGTTTGCATCATGATTTTCTATTTTGTCTGTTAAGACACCAGTGTGAAAAGAGTCAACAGAACAAACCATTTATCAGTGATGTTGAAAATAATGGTTCATTTTTAAGAAAAAGTTACCAAAAACATTTATTTTATTCACTGAAGACTGTATTGTTGGATGTACTAGTGCAGAAAACATTGCACACTTTAATGATAGTACCAGTGTATGGAGGAATTCTGGGCCATATTAGCATCTGGATTTCCTAATAATGGGTTAGGGCAGGGGTGTCCAATCATCTGACATGGAGAGCCAAGACCCTGCAGGCTTTATCTGCAACCAATGTCTTCAACAGTAGATTCCACTGAATTTCTTCCACTGATTGCTGACAAGTGAAAATACCTGCTGAAGAGACTGGGTAGAAGAGAGAACCTGCAGGGTCTTGGCCCTCCATGGCACATGATTGGATACACCCGGGTTAGGGTTTAATGGGATTTAACATTTGAACACAAACTGCTTTATGGTTCATAATTATGTTGACAGAGTTACATCAAACCAAAAGTGATTTCTCAAACTGCTGGATTGTTCTTAGACAGCTTTTCCAATCTTTTAGTATTTAATTTGTCACTTGGTGGTCACCTTCACACATAAAACAAAAGTGGAGACAGATCTGCAAAAAGTACAAAGGTTTATTGTCAGAATTCCTAGTGCAATAGTAAATGAATACATGTAGAGCACATTGTTAATGCAGAGAATATACAATGGTGTAAACAAGTGTTTGTCCCCTTCCTGATTTCTCTTTTTTTTTGTATGTTTGTCACATTTAAATATTTCATATCATCAAACAAATGTAAGTATTAGACAAAGATAACACAAGTAAACACAGAATGCAGTTTTTAAATGAAGGTGTTTATTATTAAGGAGAAAAAAAATCCAAACCTACATGGCCCTGTGTGAAAAAGTGATTGCCCCCTAAACCTAATAACTGGTTGGGCCACCCTTAACAGCAACAACTGCAATCAAGCATTTGCGATAACTGGCAATAAGTCTTTTACAGCGTTGTGGAGGAATTTTGGCACACTCATCTTTGCAGAATCGTTATAATTCTGCCATGTTGGAGGGTTTTCAAGCATGAACTCCCTTTTTAAGGTCATGCCACAGGATCTCAATCAGATTCGGGTCAGGACTTTGACAAGGCCACTCTAAAGTCTCCATTTTGTTTTTCTTAAGCCATTCAGAGGTGGACTTGCTGGTGTGCTTTGGATCATTGTCCTGCTGCAGAACCCAAGTGTGCTTCAGCTTGAGGTCATGAACAGATGGTCGGACATTCTCCTTCAGGATTTTTTGGTAAACAGCAGAATTCATGGTTCCATTTACCACAGCAAGTCTTCCAGGTCCTGAAGTAGCAAAACAGCCCCAGACCATCACACTACCACCACTATATTTTATTGTTGGTATGATGTTCCTTTTCTGAAATGATGTGTTACTTTTATGCCGGATGTAATGGGACACACACCTTCCACAAAGTTCAGCTTTTGTCTCATCAGTCCACAGAGTATTTTCCCAAAAGTATTGGGGATCATCAAGATGCTTTCTGGCAAAACTGAGATGAGCTTTCACGTTCTTTTTGCTCAGCAGTGGTTTTGGTCTTGGAACTCTGCCATGCAGGCCATTTTTGCCCAGTCTCTTTCTTATGGTAGAGTCATGAACACTGACCTTAACTGAGGCAAGTGAGGCCTGCAGTTCTTTGGATGTTGTTATGGGGTCTTTTGTGACCTCTTGAATGAGTCATTGCGCTCTTGAGGTAATTTTGGTTGGCCGGCCACTCCTGGGAAGGTTCACCACTGTAACATGTTTTCATCATTTGTGGATAATGGCTCTCTCACTGTGGTTTGCTGTAGTCCCAAGGCTTTAGAAATGGCTTTATAACCTTTTCCAGATTGATAGATCTCAATTACTTTGTTTCTCATTTGTTCCTGAATTTCTTTGGATCGTAGCATGATGTTTAGATTTTGAGGAAAAATGAGAAATCAGGAAGGGGGCAATCACTTTTTCACACCACTGTATATTTATACAGTATCTACATGTATATATATATAGTAAATCCATGTATTTTCCATGTAACCTTGTGACTGCATCATTTTAATTGCTTTTAATCCTAGATCAAGTTTCTTTTCTCTTAAAAATGCATCATAATTG
Source organism: Pholidichthys leucotaenia (assembly GCA_020510985.1). Classification (NCBI taxonomy): domain Eukaryota; kingdom Metazoa; phylum Chordata; class Actinopteri; order Cichliformes; family Pholidichthyidae; genus Pholidichthys; species Pholidichthys leucotaenia. Next base: position 29,817,303 of record CM035845.1, on the reverse strand, counting down.
TTAAATATTGTATTAATTCAATTCAGTTCAATTCAACTTTATTTATATGGCGCCATTTCACAACAATAGTCATCTCATAGCACTTTCAAATGTAGGGGAAACCCCCACAATTGCAGAAAAACCCCAGCAATCAGGCAATCCCCTGTGAGCAAGGGCTTGGTGACAGTGGAGAGGAAAAACTCCCTTTTAACAGGAAGAAACCTCGAGCATTATTATACCTAACTCACTATTGTTTACGTGTTGAAATATATATTTTACGGCTAATATAAACCCATAGCTACAAAATGGCACCTGGCGATCAAGTTTTTGCAGCTGATCCCTTTTTGCCATGACACCACTGGCTGGACCAGGTACATCCCATGATGTCTCAACAGTCTCTCCGTGATTTTCACACAGATCAGAGCAATTTGTTGCACAGGAAGCTAAACGTTCCTACAGACATTCTGAAGTTCTGTAACCAGCTGTTGAACGCCCAGACCACAGTTTGGAGCAATAATTTTGCCACAAGAGAGTCATCTGAAACACACACACAGCATACATATTTTAGTGCCTAATCGCGATAACTCCCCGACATTACAATGTAGAACGGCGGGCTTAACGCAAACTAGCATTAGCAATCATGAGTTTACCTTCATATGTGATCTAGTTTGTATCCTCATGTCTTCGGCTTTATACTGCTCTATGGCTTCCTAAACACTCCAATACATTTCCAGAGTGTTTCATCTCACTGCCTGTAGCCTTCTCTTGCTCTCCTTTTTTGCCTTTATTCTGAAAAAAGCCAGAAAATGAGCAGTCGCCTCTTAATCCACCATCTTGTGTTTTGTTTGTGTCATGTGCTATACGACACGGGAGTGTTGCGCCGCCTTGCTGGAAAAAAATCCCACCCACCTCAGGCGATACTCAGCTATAATGGAAACAAAAGTGAGCTGAGATGAGTAAAGCTGTGTCGAGGCGAGTCGGGCTATATAGGTGCTCGTGGGAAAAGAGGCTTTAGACTCATTGTTGATGAGGATCACTGAGTCTCTGAGTCTACCTGGTAGAAACATACACACACACAGTGGGAAAAATAAGTATTGAACACATCAGCATTTTTCTCATTAAACATATTTCTGATGGAGCCATTGACCTGAGATTTTCACCTGTTATCAGTACCAACCCAAGTATTCCATACATACTGTACATACAAAGAAATCAAGGTAACTGTGTTCACAAAACAAATTATACTTAATGAAATGGAATGACACAGGGCATCAGTATTGAACAAGCTTGGTGAAATTCATTTAATATTTAGTAGAAAAGCCTTTGTTGGTAATAACAGTTTCCAGACGCCTCTTGTATGGGGAAACTAGGTGCAGGCATTGCTCAGGAGTGATTTTAGCCCATTCTTCCACACAAGCTGTCTTCAAATCTTGAAGGTTCCGTGGATGTCTTCTATGAACTCTGATCTTCAGTTCGTTCCATAGATTGTCAATTGGTTTCAGGTCAGGTGACTGAATGGGCCATTCTAGCAGCTTTATTTTCCTTCTCTGGAGCCAGTTGAGAGTTTCCTTGGTTGTGTGTTTGGAATCATTGTCATGCTGAAATGTCCACCCTCATTTCAACTTCAGCATCTTAGAAGATGGCAACAGGTTCTTATCAAGGATCTCTCTGTACATTCATCCATTAATCTTTCTTCAATTATATGACTTCTGCCTGTACCATGTACTGAAAAACACCCCCACACCATGATGGGATGTGCAGTGCCATTTCTCCTCAAAACAGGCTGTGTGTTTTGGCATCCAAAAATTTAAATTTTGGTCTCATCTGACCAGACTATATTCTCTCAGTATTATACTGGCTTGCCCAAATGCTGTGCAGCATTCTTTAAAAGAGATTCAACATGCTTTTTCTTCAGCAATGGAGTCTTGCGAGGTTAGTGTGCACAGCACCCATGTCGGTTGAATGCATTACTTATTGTTTTCTTTGAAACAGCAGTACCTGTGAACTCCAGGTCTTTCTGGAGCTCTCCATGAGTGATCTTTGGCTCTTGGATAACTCTTCTGATAATTCTTTTGACTCCTCTGTCAGAAATATTGCAAGGAGCTCCTGGTCGTGGCTGGTTTATGGTAAAATGATGTTATTTCCACTTCTGAATGAAGGCTCCAACAGTACTCACTGGAACATTCAGCAGTTTTGAAATGTGCCTGTAACCAATGTCATCATTATGTTTTGCAACAATAAGTTGTGAAGGTCTAGAGAGAGCTCTTTGTTTCTATCCATCATGAGTTCTTTGTGGTGTGAAAATCTGATATTCACAGACCTTTTAAAAGGCTATCAATCAGGACTTAACCAGCTGAAATTAATTTGCACTGATGGGGGATGGGATGGCTTCCTAAATTCCAATGGATTTCAGCAGGTTTCTTGACTTTCTATGCCTTTTTGCACCTCTTTTTCTTCATGTGTTCAGTACTTAGTCCCTGTGTCATTCTACTTTTTTTTAAATCTAATTTGTTTTGTGAAGCGCGGTGGTGGAATGGTTAGCACTGCGGCAGCACAGCAACTCACCCTTGGTCGGGGGATCCTGGGTTCGATCCCAACCCCCGACCAACAGTGATCTGTGCGAAGTTTGCATGTTCTCCCCGTGTCTGCGTGGGTTTACTCCGGGATTTCTCCGGTTTCCTCCCACATACCAAAAACATGCAAGTTAGGTTAACTGGCCTCAAACTGGGGATTCTAAATTGTCCTTAGGTATGACTGTGAGAGTGAATGGTTGTCTGTCTCTCTGTGTTGGCCCTGTGATGGAGTGGCAATCTGTCCAGGGTGGACCCTGCCTCTCGCCCAAAGATGCTAGGATAGGCTCCAGCCCCCCCGCAACCCGAAAAGGATTAAGCGGAAGAAGATGGATGGATGGATGGATGAAAAAAAATACTGAGGTGTTCAACACTTATTTTTCCCCCCAGTGTGTGTGTGTGTGTGTGTGTGTGTGTGTGTTTCACTTTTTCCACATTTTGTTAGGTTACAGCCTTATTCCAAAATGGATTAAATTCATTTTTTTCCCCTCAAAATTCTACACACAATACCCATAATGACAATGTGAAATTTTTATTTTTTTAAAGATGTTTGATAATTTATTAAAAATAAAAAAACTAAGAAATCACATGTACATAAGCATTCACCAGCCTTTGCCATGAAGCTCAAAATTGAGATATTTCTACAGCTAAATTGGAGTTCACCTGTGCTAAATTCAGCTGATTGGACATGATTTGGAAAGGTACACACCTGTCTATATAAAATCAAATCAAATCAACCTTTATTGTCATATTGCTGTACATACAACTGTAGTGCAGGCAAGATGAAATTGCGTTTCTCTCGGCATCCATATAAGTAAAAGAACATGATTTAAGACACACTCACACATATCCTCACTCCCCACCCCACCACATCCATTCACACATCCCTGAGACATACTTGAAAAACTAACCAGAACTATAATATACAAATAATGTACGTAATGTCCGTAGGTGCAGTGGTATGTATGAGAGATTCCGGATCAACTGTTCAGCATCCTAACAGCTTGTAGAAGGAAGCTGTTAATCAGTCTGGTGGTTCTGCCTCTGACGCTCCGGAATCGTTTGCCAGATGGCAGAAGTTCAAAGTGTTTATGCAGAGGGTGAGAACGGTCCTTGACAATGTTCAGTGCCCTGCTCCTGCAATGGTTCTGAAAAAGATCTTGGACAGAGGGGAGGGAGACTCCAATTACCCTCTCAGCTCCCTTAACTATCCTCTGCAGGGCTTTTTTGTCTGACATACTGCAGCTGGAGTACCATGTAGCAATGCAGTACGTCAGAACACTCTCCACCACACCTCTGTAGAAGGTCCTGAGGATGCAGATGGGGAGAGAGGCCTATTTGAGTTTCCTCAAGAAGTGCAGTCTCTGCTGGGCCCGCTTCCTGATCCCCAAGGAATTCTTGCTCCAGGTCAGGTCCTGCGAGATCTGTATTCCGAGGAACTTGATGTTCTCCACTCTCTCCACCAAACGGCCACTGATGCTGAGAGGGACGTGCTCAGGCTGTGACCGCCAGAAGTCGATAATCATCTCCTTCGTTTTGTCCATGTTGAGCACCAGATTGTTCTCCCTGCACCAGCCCTCCAGGTCTCTCACTTCTTTCCTGTACATTGATTCCTCATCTCTCTGAATAAGTCCCACCACCGTGGTGTCATCTGTAAACTTAATAATCTGGTTCCCCTCGTGTCTGGATACACAGTCATGTGTTAGAAGTGTAAACAACAGTGGACTGAGTATGCAGCCTTGAGGGGATCCGGTGCTCAGCGTGATAGAGTTGGAGATGTTGTTTCCAACCCGGACAGACTGAGGTCTCTCAGTCAGGAAATCCAGGATCCAGAGACATGTGGTGGTGTTCAGACCAAGAAGGAGTAATTTCTCCATCAGTCTCTGGAGAATAATGGTGTTGAATGCTGAACTGAAATCAATGTACAGGAGTCTGGCGTAGGTGTCTTTCTGATCCAGGTGGGTGATGACAGAGTGCAGGGTGGTGACTATAGCATCCTCTGTGGAGCGCTTTGAACAATATGCAAACTGGAGCGGGTCATGTGATGCAGGGAGGCAGGCTGTAATGTGTGGTTTGACAAGCTGTTCAAAACACTTCATCACAACTGGTGTCAGTGCAACAGGACGATAGTCATTCAGACAGGACACAACTGGTTTCTTTGCCACCGGTACTATGATAGAGTTCTTGAAGAATCTGGGAACGATGGTCTGACTCAGGGAGATGTTATAAATGTCAGTCAGTACATCTGCCAACTCGCTCGTGCAGTCTCGGAGCACACGTCCCGGGATGTTGTCCGGACCTGCAGCTTTACGTGGGTTGACCCTGGTTAGGGTCCTCCGTGTGTCCGCTTTGTTGATGGTAAAAGCTGGTCCGACCAATGGTGGGGATGGGCCAGCCCTCCCTCTGATTGTCGGGTTTGATGCTTCAAAACGTGCAAAGAAGTCGTTGAGCCTGTCTGGAAGCAAAGTGTCGTCATCATCGACCCCCTGCCTAGACTTATAGCCTGTCAGTGTCCGAACTCCCTGCCACATCTGCTTGGTGTTCCTAGTGTCACAGAGGCATCCCTGGGTTTTCTCCGCATAGGTGCGCTTCGCCGTCTTAATTCCCTTTGAGAGCGCAGACCTGGCTGAGCGGAGGGCAATCCTGTCCTTCGCTCTGAAGGCTGCATCTCTGGCTGTAAGCAGCGAGCGCACCTCTGCGGTCATCCAGGGCTTATGGTTTCCCCGCACAGTGATGGTCTTCACTGTAGTGACATCCTCTGTGCACTTCGTGATGTAGCTGGTGACCGTTTCAGCATACTCCTCCACATCTGTCTTGTCTTCCTGGGAGGCTGCTATTTTGAAGACCTCCCAGTCTGTGTGCAAAAAACAGTCTTTCAGTGCAGAGGTTGCACTCTCTGTCCAGATCCTGATTTGTTTCACTACTGGCCTGCTGCCCTTCAGTAAGGGTTTGTAGGCAGGCACCAGCATCACGGATATGTGGTCAGAAAGGCCGAGGTGGGGGCGGGGCATTGCCTTATATGCATCTGTGTTTGTGTACACTAAGTCCAACATATACTCTCCTCTGGTCTTAAAGTCTACACATTGTTTAAACTTGGGGAGCACAGTCTTTAAGCTGGTGTGGTTAAAATCCCCCGCAACCACCACAAAACTGTCCAGGTGTGAAGTTTGGATTTCGCTAATAGCATCGTGCAGTTCCCCGAGTGCCTTCTTAGCATTAGCTTTAGCGTTAGCGTTAGCGCTTGGCGCTATGTAAACAGCAGCTACAAACACGTTGCTGAATTCCGTCGGCAGATAATATGGCCGACAATTTACAATAAGGAACTCTGCCAACAGAGGGCAGTGTTTAGATACTAACGTGGCATTAATGTACCAGTTTTTGTGAGCATAGATGCATAGCCCACCCCCACGGCTCTTACCGGAACTTGCCGTTTCTCTGTCTGCTCGGAACACTGACGTACCTTCTAGTTGAATGGCCTTGTCAGGGATGTTGTCGTGGAGCCATGTCTCCGTGAACGCAAGCACACAGCAGTCCCTCCACTCTCTCCGGGTTTCTCTCAGCAGACGCAGCTCGTCCAGCTTGTTGTCGAGGGAGCAGACATTAGAATCAGAATCAGAATCAGAATGAGATTTATTGCCGTTGTTCATGTAGTACACAAACTAGGAATTTGTCTCGGTGCAATGCTGCAACATTAAACATGAGTAGCACTAAAGATAAAAATAAAAAACTGTGCATGCAATAAAATGTAGAATATGAATGAGTAATACTAATCTATGCAATTTTTAAATATATTAACAAGCAGCAGATATTGTGGAGTTCCACATAGTGAGTCGGTAGTGCAAAAGAAAACAGTGATAATTATCATGAGTCCGGTTGAGCTGCTGTACGTAGTGCACAAGAGTCTAATAAGTCACTTAGTGTTCAGCAGTCTGATGGCAGAGGGGAGGAAGCTGTTCATGTAGCAGGAGGTTTTAGTCTGAATGGACTGAAGTCTTCTGCCTGAGGGGAGGGGGGCAAACAGTGCGTGTCCAGGGTGTGAAGGGTCGGCTATGATCCGACCTGCACGCCTCCGGGTCCTGGAGATGTACAGGTCCTGGAGGGATGGGAGCTTGCAGCCGATCACCTTCTCAGCGGCGCGCACAACGCGCTGCAGTCTTAGTCTGTCCCTGGTGGTGGCTCCTGCGTACCACACGGTGATGGAGGTGGTGAGGATGGACTCGATGATGGCCGTGTAGAACTGCACCAACATCTTGGTGGGTAGCTTGAGCTTCCTCAGCTGCATCAGGAAGAACATCCTCTACTGAGCCTTTTTGATGAGGGAGCTGATGGTCGGCTCCCACTTGAGGTCCCGGGTGATGGTGGTGCCCAGGAAGCGGAAGGAATCCGTAGTGGTGATGGGAGAGTCTGTGAGGGTAAGGGGGGGCAGAGGGGCTGTAACTTTCCTGAAGTCCACCATCATCTCCACTGTCTTCAGAGCGTTCAAGCTGCAGGTTGTTGTGGCTGCACCAGGACGCCAGCTGGGCCGCCTTTCTCCTGTAGACGGACTTGTCGCCGTTGGAGAGAAGGAGCAACGGTACTGCTGGTCTGGAGGGGTTAGTCTTTAGCCTAGCATGAATCCTGGCCCTTTTTCCACTCTTTTGCTTGCGTTCCCTCCGCTTACGCTTCCTCCTCTCCCGGGTAGCCTCCAGCAGGGACTCCACCAGAATTCCATGCTGGCGTAGAATGTCCAAGTCACAACCGAGCGCCGCAATTCTTGCAGCGTGCAGTACCTTGATGTTTAATAAGGTCTCACGGTTGTAAGTTTTACAGAATGTACGTCTGGGATGATCAAAACACTCACACTCGCTGATGCCAAGAGGGGCCGCTGCATCTAGGTGTGCCGCCATCATTCTACAAAAGGCAGAATGATGGCAGCCCATCTCTGCAGCAATCCACCAATCAGGCCTGTATGGTAGAGAGGCCAGATGGAAGCCACTCCTTAGTAAAAGGCACATGGCAGCCCGCCTGGAGTTTGTCAAAGGGCACCTGAAGGACTCTTAGACCATGAGAAACAGAATAAGGTCCCACAGTTGACAGTGCATGTCAGAGCACAAACCAAGCTTGAAGTCAAAGGAATTGTCTGTAGAACTATGAGACAGGATTGTCTCAAGGCAGAAATATGGGGAAGCACACAGAACAATTCCTGCTCCTTTGAAGGTCCCAATGAGCAAAGTGGCCTCCATCATCCGTAAATTGAAGAAGTTCGGAATCACCAGGACTCTTTCTAGAGCTGGCCGGCTGTCTAAACTGAGCAACTGGGGGAGAAGGGTCTTAGTCAGGGAGGTGACCAAGAACCTGATGGTCACTCTGTCAGAGCTCCAGCATTCCTCTGTGGAAAGAGGAGAACCTTCCAGAAGGACAACCATCTCTGCAGCAATCCACCAATCAGGCCTGTATGGTAGAGTGGCCAGATGGAAGCCACTCCTTAGTAAAAGGCACACGGCAGCCCGCCTGGAGTTTGTCAAAGGACACCTGAAGGACTCTTAGACCATGAGAAACAGAATAAGGTCCCACAGTTGACAGTGCATGTCAGAGCACAAACCAAGCTTGAAGTCAAAGGAATTGTCTGTAGAACTATGAGACAGGATTGTCTCAAGGCAGAAATATGGGGAAGCAAACAGAACAATTCCTGCTCCTTTGAAGGTCCCAATGAGCAAAGTGGCCTCCATCATCCGTAAATTGAAGAAGTTCGGAATCACCAGGACTCTTTCTAGAGCTGGCCGGCTGTCTAAACTGAGCAACTGAGGGAGAAGGGTCTTAGTCAGGGAGGTGACCAAGAACTTGATGGTCACTCTGTCAGAGCTCCAGCATTCCTCTGTGGAAAGAGGAGAACCTTCCAGAAGGACAACCATCTCTGCAGCAATCCACCAATCAGGCCTGTATGGTAGAGTGGCCAGATGGAAGCCACTCCTTAGTAAAAGGCACACGGCAGCCCGCCTGGAGTTTGACAAAGGGCACCTGAAGGACTCTCAGACCATGAGAAACAGAATAAGGTCCCACAGTTGACAGTGCATGTCAGAGCACAAACCAAGCATGAAGTCAAAGAAATTGTCTGTAGAACTCTGAGACAGGATTGTCTCGAGGCAGAAATATGGGGAAGCATACAGAACAATTCCTGCTCCTTTGAAGGTCCCAATGAGCAAAGTGGCCTCCATCATCCGTAAATTGAAGAAGTTCGGAACCACCAGGACTCTTTCTAGAGCTGACCGGCTGTTTAAACTGAGCAACTGGGGGAGAAGGGTCTTAGTCAGGGAGGTGACCAAGAACCTGATGGTCACTCTGTCAGAGCTCCAGCATTCCTCTGTGGAAAGAGGAGAACCTTCCAGAAGGACAACCATCTCTGCAGCAATCCACCAATCAGGCCTGTATGGTAGAGTGGCCAGATGGAAGCCACTCATTAGTAAAAGGCACACGGCAGCCCGCCTGGAGTTTGACAAAGGGCACCTGAAGGACTCTCAGACCATGAGAAACAGAATAAGGTCCCACAGTTGACAGTGCATGTCAGAGCACAAACCAAGCATGAAGTCAAAGAAATTGTCTGTAGAACTCTGAGACAGGATTGTCTCGAGGCAGAAATATGGGGAAGCATACAGAACAATTCCTGCTCCTTTGAAGGTCCCAATGAGCAAAGTGGCCTCCATCATCCGTAAATTGAAGAAGTTCGGAACCACCAGGACTCTTTCTAGAGCTGACCGGCTGTTTAAACTGAGCAACTGGGGGAGAAGGGTCTTAGTCAGGGAGGTGACCAAGAACCTGATGGTCACTCTGTCAGAGCTCCAGCATTCCTCTGTGGAAAGAGGAGAACCTTCCAGAAGGACAACCATCTCTGCAGCAATCCACCAATCAGGCCTGTATGGTAGAGTGGCCAGATGGAAGCCACTCCTTAGTAAAAGGCACACGGCAGCCCGTCTGGAGTTTGTCAAAGGGCACATGAAGAACTCTCAGACCATGAGAAACAAAATTCTCTGGTCTGGTGAGACAAAGATTGAACTCTTTGGCATGAATGCCAGGCGTCATGTTTGGAGGAAACCAGGCACCGCTTATAACCACGCCGATGATGGTGGCAGCATCATGCTGTGGGGATGTTTTTCAGAGGCAGGAACTGGGAGACTAGTCAGGACAGTGGGAAAGATGAATCCAGCAATGTACAAAGACATCCTTGATGAAAACCTGCTCCAGAGCGCTCTTGACCTCAGACTGGGGAGATGGCTCATCTTTCAGGAGGACAATGAGCCTAAGCGCACAGCCAAGATATCAAAGGAGTGGCTTCAGCACATCTCTGTGAATGTCCTTGAATGGCCCAGCCAGAGCCCAGACTTGAATCAAATTGAACATCTCTGGAGAGATCTGAAAATGGCTGTACACCAGACACTTCCCATCCAACCTGATGGAGCTTGAGAGGTGCTGCAAAGAGGAACAGGCCAAACTGCCCAAAGATAGATGTGTCAAGCTTGTGGCATCATATTCAAAAAAGACTTGAGGCTGTAATTGCACCCAAAGGTGCATCAACAAATTATTGAGCAAAGGCTGTGAATTCTTATGTACATGTGATTTCTTAGTTTTTTATTTTTAATAAATTTGCAAAAATCTCAAAAAAACTTTTTTTGTAGTTGTCATTTTGGAATATTGTGTGCAGAATTTTGAGGGAAAAAATGAATTTAATCCATTTTGGTATAAGGCTGTAGCGTAACAAAATATGGAAAAAGTGAAGCGCTGTGAATACTTTCCGGATGCACTGGGTGTGTGTGTGTGTGTGTGTGTGTGTGTACAGTGGTGTGAAAAAGTGTTTGCCCCTTCCTGATTTCTCATTTTTTGTATGTTTGTCACACTTAAATGTTTCAGATTATCAAACAAAATTAAATATTAGACTGTGGTGGCATGAAATAATAAGCAGCGAACTGAGAGTTTTTAAGGGAGTTTATTAATCATACCGCCATCACAGAACTCACCCCAGCACTGTATAAGCGTGCCAGAGCGAGCCCGGAGGCTCTCAGGCAAAGGCAATGCGTGTAGTCAGATGAGCAGTGGTCAGAGAGTCACACATATCAACAGGATACTGGCAGGAAAGAGCTAGACAAAGAGAAGCTGCCTATTGATCTCAATACACACATCCCATTGTTCTGCTAATTGCCCCAGCTGAGCGCTCTGCTTGTCCCAGTCTGTTGTGGGGGTCACCCACAGTACTCCCCCCCAGAGGGCTCAGCGGGGAGCTGAGGCCTCGATAGTCCGGCTTTGGGAGCGAGCTGCGGGGAAAGCTCGCTGCAGGCGGCGGTGGAGGGAGGGGGGGTGGGGGTAGCCAGTGCCGGCCCGGGACGGCGAAATTGTCTGGGCCACGCAAAAATTGCCTGTGGATCCACGATGTTGAGGGGCTGTCCCGTTGAATGTGCGGAGGTCCACAGCAGCTGTAAGAAGAAAAATTTGTCTCTGACTCCTCTCGCGGCTATGAAGAAAAAAAGGAGCTGCAGCAGTGTGGGACTTGGTGTGTTGACTTTAGGTGCGCGTGCAGCCCTAAAGCCCTCGGGAACAGCTGACGGCTGAATTCCCTTGTGCGCTGTGGCGGAGACCCGTACAAAATCCTGTGAGTGAGCTGCATGCATGCTTCAGGTGTGTGAGCAGCCCTGAAGGTTCTGTGTGCAGCGGCGAAGGACGATGGCAGTCTGTGGAGCCGTTATTGTCCCGTGCGTGGTGCGCTGTCCTCGTAACCCCCCGGTGTGCGCGCGGGGGTTTGGTGCGTGGGTGGTCCGCTGTTGAGAGGCGGGTCAGGGTCAGGGAGCTTGATGGAGATCAGCGTCGTCGGCGCCGATGGTCATCCCTGTTGAGCTGTTGCGTCGTTCGCTCGTGGTGCGTTGGAGCGGTGAAAGGAAATAGACGATCTTTGTCCCTCGGGCTCGTGCAGATGCGTTGGAGCGGTGAGAGGGAGTAGATGATCTTTGTCCCTCAGGCTCGCGTAGATGCGTAGGAGCGGTGAGAGGGAGGAGGAGCGGTGAGAGGGAGAAGACTTTCTGTGTCCCTCGGCCGGTCCAGCGTGGATGTCCCGATCTCAGGCGAGGGTCGCACCATGAAGCTTTCTGCGGCTTTCCAGGTCGTGGGTGATCTCCGGAGAATTCGCCTGGTGGTGGCTCTGCGTCGAGGTCTCCCTGCAGCAGAAGGGAGGGCAGATCATTTGCGTCAGGCTGCTGCATTCACTTGTCGTCGGAGAGTCACTGCCGGGGGCTGCCAGCATGTTCTTTTCTTGGTCGGGTCACCAGTGTAGATGTCCAGATCAGAAGGTTGCGTTGCACAAAGCGTGTGCTTTCATTCGGGGTCACCAGTGTAGCGGCAGAGGAATAATAAGCAGCGAACTGAGAGTTTTTAAGGGAGTTTATTAATCATACCGCCATCACAGAACTCACCCCAGCACTGTATAAGTGTGCCAGAGCGAGCCCGGAGGCTCTCAGGCAAAGGCAATGCGTGTAGTCAGATGAGCAGTGGTCAGAGAGTCACACATATCAACAGGATACTGGCAGGAAAGAGCTAGACAAAGAGAAGCTGCCTATTGATCTCAATACACACATCCCATTGTTCTGCTAATTGCCCCAGCTGAGCGCTCTGCTTGTCCCAGTCTGTTGTGGGGGTCACCCACAAGACAAAGATAACACAAGTAAACACAAAATGCAATTTTTAAATGGTGTTTATTTTAAGGGTAAAAAAAATTCAAACCTACTTGGCCTGTGTGAAAAAGTGACCCCCCCCCCCTCTTGTTATAACATAAATTAACTGTGGTTTATCACATCTTTGGAAAGCGGAGTTCAATTTCTCTAGCCACAACCAGCCCTGATTACTGCCACACTTGTTCTCAATCAAGAAATCACTTAAATAGGACCTGCCTGACAAAGTGAAGTAGACCAAAAAGAACCTCAAAAGCTAGACATCATGCTGCCATCCAAAGAAATTCAGGAACAAATGAGAAACAAAGTAATTGAGATCTATCAGTCTGGAAAAGGTTAAAAAGCCATTTCTAAAGCTTTGGGACTACAGTAAACCACAGTGAGAGAGCCATTATCCAAAATCCAAGGCCATAATGTAAGTTGCAGCCCATGATGTTAGAGCCGTAGGCCGTCACGATGAACTCCACAGCGGCCATCATCACCGACTTATACCGAGCCGTCAACATGATGGTTCCCACCATGGCCAACCATCCTCCTCTATAACCGCAAAACGGCACTGAGAAACTTCCAATCCTGTAGTGGGGAAAACACTGTCTGACTGGAGCCCAATTAAGCACAGAACTCTCCGCTCCCGTGTCAACCAACATCGGTAACAGAACTCCATCCAAAATTACCATGCCGCGTGTGCGCCCATCGGTACTCGGGGGCACCGTATGTATCACTGTTGGAGCAGGAGAAGTTGAAGTCTTGCGTGGTCTCTCTTGTTCAGCTGACTGGCACATCATCACAAAATGATGGAGATGGCAGCAATTTCCACAGCGCTTCCCATTCTTGCCGCACACTCTCTGGCCTTGTGACGGTGCTTCGTGGACCTACAACCCACACAGCTGGGCTTCTCCGGGGCAGACCTCATCCGTACAGCGTTGGCCTCCTCCACGTCGTCCATGGCGATCCCATCGCCGTCCGGGTCCACTACCTGTGCGGCCATGGGGGATCTTGAACGGGTTAACAAAGTTGGGAGTTCCTGGCAGCAGAAGGTGAAGGACAGAGCTGTATGGAGGAATCTGATCAGACCCAAATGAAACAGTCATTGTCGCCCCTGACAGACTGCTATGATGATGATGATGATGTGCCCCATTACATCCGGAGTAAAAGTAACAGCATTTCAAAAAATGAAAATTATACCAACAGTAAAATATGGTGGTGGTAGTGTAATGGTCTGGTGCTGTTTTGCTGCTTCAAGACCTGGAAGACTTGCTGTGGTAAATGGAACCATGAATTCTATTGTCTTCCAAAAAATCTTGAAGGAGAATGTCCAGCCATCTGTTTGTGACCTCAAGCTGAAGCGCACTTGGGTTCTGCAGCAGGACAATGATCCAAAACACACCAGCAGTCCACCTCTAAATGGCTTAAGAAAAAACAAAATGAAGACTTTGGAGTGGCCTAGTTAAAGTCCTGACCTGAATTCGATTGAGATGCTGTGGCATGACCTTAAAAGGCGGTTTATGCTTGAACACCCTCCAACGTGGCTGAATTACAACAATTCTGCAAAGATGAGTGTGCCAAAATTCCTCCACAGCACTGTAAAAGACTCATTGTCAGTTGTCCCAAACACTTGATTGCAGTTGTTGCTGCTCAGGGTGGCCAAACCAGTTATTAGGTTTAGGAGGCAATCACTTTTCACACAGGGCCATGTAGGTTTGGATTTTTCCCCCTTAATAACAAACACCTTCATTTAAAAACTGCATTGTGCGTTTACTTGTGTTATCTTTGTCTAATATTTAAATTTGTTTGATGATCTCAAATATGAAGTTAAGCTATACAGTACATCGACAGCTTTATGCAGTGTTGCCAACTCACTCTTTTGGAGAGATTCTCACTTTCTCCCCTCTCTCTCACTCCACAAACCCTATTTCTCACTCCAAAAGGAGGAAATTACTGGTAATTTTGTGTTGATTTTCTTCAGATTTTTCCCACAATAAGCACTCTCAAGGCATGATAAAGCAGACCGAACATGTTCTAAAAGCTCTGTCTGAAACAGTCTGTTTTCAGCCAGATATTAATAAGCCCGTAATGTAATCCATCAATTAAATTATTCAATTATCTTGCTATGTGTGCAAGATGATTTAAGTATGCATTTAAAAGTAACATGAAATTTACTTTTCCAATTAACCAGTTACTTTAATCATGTAGTAATTGGAAAGTAGCTCAGTTACTTTTGAAAAGAAGTAACTAGTAACAGTAATTACTTACTTTTTTTTAGTAACTTGTCCAACACTGGTTGTTAGTGGCCAGCACTAAAGCTGTTTCAGTACTATGATGAATCCTGAACCCTGTCTGAAACTCCTCAAATAAACCATTTTCCTGCAAGTGTCATGCCTTTGTTTTTAACAGCCCCACAATCTTATCCATTACAGTTTGTAGACCACCGGAACCAGTTGCAGCATTTGTCAATGTATTTTCTGACATGCTGTCAATCATTCATGTAAAATATAACAAGGTAGTCATAGCTAGTGATTTTAATCTTAACATAGATGATGCTTTTCATTTTTTTCTCATAAATGTTTAAACCTTCTTAACTGTATGGATTTCAGACAGCACACGGCACAGTCGACTCACAACAGAGACACACCTTAGATGTTATTCTCACTTACAGCCTGTCCACTAGTGTGTCCTCTTTTGTAGACTTGGCTGTCTCAGATCACTTTTGTGTGTTTTTTAATGTCACCAGTTTTATTCAGCGAGAGACTCTGGTGAGAACTGTGTGGAAGCACCATCTGACTTCTGAAGTGGCTGCGAGTTATTCCTGGTGAGGTTTTACCTGCATCATCTGATTTTATTGCTGACAGTTTTAACTATAAACTAAAATCAGCACTGGACATGGTTGTGCCTTTGAAGATCAAAAACACAAGAATTAAACCTGTCCTGCCCTGGTGGAATGATGAGCTATGACAGCAGAAAAGAAAATGCAGAGCAGCAGAGAGAAGGTGGAGAAATACAAAATTAAGTGTTCATTATCAAACTCTACAAGAACAATCGAAACTATATAATAATACTGTGAAGCAATCCAAAAACTCCTACTTCTCCAAAATAATAAATAATCACAAAAACAATCCCAGAATCCTTTTCTCCACTATTGAACACCTGATCAACTCTGATTTTAAGAAGTCTGGTAGGATGCCAACAGACTCACTATGTGAGGACTTTGCAGGCCACTTCAGAAGTAAAATAGATGTTATTAGATCCAATCTTTAATCACAAGATTCTGTTTTTAGCACTGTGGAACCCTTGCTTTTATCTTAGGAAATGCTGGACAATTTTGCCTTGGTCAATGCGGAAACTCTTGGTCGAGTTTTCTTCCAAGTAAATCCAACAACTTGTCATTTAGACCCCATTCCCACATCACTTTTAAAAAAATTTTGTGGATTTTTCCAGGAGGAACTTTTAAACATAATGAATTAGTGTCTCCACACAGGTGTTTTCCCTGCTGCCTTTAAAACAGCAGTGGTCAGACCCCTTCTGAAGAAGAGTAATTTAGATCCTGATAACCTTAAAAATTACAGACTAGTATTCAACTTACCTTTTTCAAGCAAAATTTTAGAAAAACTTGCTTTTACTCAGTTACATTTTTTTTTAATATCAAATAACATATTTGATGAAAACCAGTCTGGTTTTAAGATGAACCACAGTACAGAGACAGCCCTGGTCAGGATTGTTAATGACCTAAGTCACAACATGGACTCATGCAGAATTCCAGTCCTGGTTCTACTGGGTCTAAGTGCTGCCTTTGATACAGTAGACCACCATATTCTTTTAACCAGACTAAAGGATCCGGTTGGCCTTTCTGGTACTGTTCTTAATTGGTTCAAGTCCTACCTCACAGACAGGAACTTTTTGGTAAGTATGGATACATGTTCTTCCAAAGTCTACAAAATAAACTGTGGTGTATGCCAAGGTTCACTTTTAGGTCAAATTCTTTTTAATCTGTACATGCTGCCCCTTGGGGATGTTATCAGGAGACATGGTGTCAATTACCATAGTAATTGTTGTGTTATTTTCCTGTGTGTTGATTTAAGATGTGTTCTTGGTGGTTTATTGTTCTGTTAGTTTTAATGGCCTTAGTATTATTGTTATTTTATCAGTCTCTGTAGTTTAGGATTTATATTATGTTTCTTCTGTGACACAAGTCTTTACCTCCTCTTCCAGACACTCCCACCCTGTTACCTTCTTGAATGGGCTGTGTATGTTGTTTCTGTTCCTTAGTTGTCTTAGCTGTGAGCTATTCTGTAATTAGGTCACCTGCCCGCTCAAGTGATACGCACCTGCCATCAATTGTGTCATTTTGGTTATCAGCTATTTAAAGACTGTGATTTTGCTTTCTTATTGCAGCAGTCTTTATTTTCTCACGTTATCTCCACCAGAACCCAGCCTCTGTTCTGGTGGGTAAATCTCGTAAGTCTGTTGTTTGTCAGCTTGGAATTTTGTGTTGAGCACTGTTTGGACTTTATGTTATTTTCAATAAATCTCACAAACTCACAGTTCAGTACATGGGGCTCACCTCTCTGCCCCGTGGCGCAATTCATGACAGAAGATTGCGGCCAGTAAGAGACTCAGCTGCTGTGAGTTTGTGGATTTTTTTTTCCACTCACCTGTATTTTGTGGAGATAATTGTGTCCCCAGCACGCTGACCTCCAACAGTCAAAGGGAGATTGGCAGCGGGATCCCCAAGTGTGGAGGAGGAATGGGCAGCTGAATTTATCCAGGGATTTGTGGATGAAGCCCTCGCCACCCTCAGCCCAAAGAAAATCTGGGAAAAGGTGGATGCAGCGACCGCTATTGTCGAGGCGCATCCGGGATTGTGGAGGCATGCCCAGTTCACGGACTTGTTGGCCACACTCTCAGTCCTCCAACAATCCTTCCCTGGGCTTTGGTGGGGGCCGCCTCCAGCGAGCTCGAGGACAACACAGAAGTGTGCTCTGCAGCAGATGCCCTGCTCCACCTCCAATTTGCCCATTCCTACTTCTGCTCCATCAGCTCCACGATGCTGTCATCAGAGGAATACTACCGCCGCTCAGGCAGCAGTTTCCCCATCGCTGAGGTTGAAAACTCCCACATCAGTTCCTTTTTCTGGTTTTTCCTCTTTGGCTGTCCCGTCAGCTTCTCCTCCCGTTGCTGCTGCCTATTCCTCCTCCTCGGCTATTCCTCCCGCTGTTGAGAGGCTAGCAGTTTCCTTCCCGGCTTGCAGGGGCGGCTCCTCCAAGTTCCACTGAGGGCCCACATCCACTGAAGTCACGGACAGGGCTGTTTTCCACCTAGCTGCAGCAGAAGACATCGCACCCAGGGAATTCAGGCAAGTGTTTTTCAACTCTCATTCCATCAAACATGAATTATCTTGCATGATTCCCGGTGGTGAGGCTCAGCCAATGCAGTCCTCTGAGTCCTCACCATCTGCTGCAGCCATAAACTGTTCACCTGCTCTCTCTGTGTCTCCTTCTGTCCCCCCTGAGTGTCCACCGGCCCCAGGATTGAGCCGCCAGACGTTGCAGGAGCCTGCGGTCCTGGAAGACCTGGTTCCAGCCCCGCAGCCACGCTTTGGATGGAGGGTGACTGCTGAGACCGAGCTGACACCTCCACCGACGAAAGAGCATCCCCGGGCTTCAGATGAGCAGGATCCAGCGCCAGCAGGAAGTCGACCTCCTATGACCACACAGAGCGAGCCACCTGTATGGGTCACCTCGCTGGGGGCCCCCAGGACTGTATTGACCACCATTCCTGCTGCAGGGGCTGCCACAGCAGAGCCGAAGTTGGACCTCCAGAGGGCTGCACGGTGGCGCAGTGGTTAGCACTGCGGCAGCACAGTTTACCCTTGGCCGGGGGATTGTGGGGATCGTGGGATCGTGGGTTCGATCCCAGCCCCCGACCAACAGTGATCTGTGTGGAGTTTGCATGTTCTCCCCGTGTTGCGTGGGTTTACTCCGGGATTTCTCCGGTTTCCTCCCACATGCCAAAAACATGCATGTTGGGTTAATTGGCTGTTCTATATTGTCCCTAGATATCTGTTTCCTATAGGCCCTTAGAATAGAGGGTTAGTATTAATGAAAGCGCTTTGAGTGGTCTTTGTGACTAGAAAAGCGCTATATAAGTGCAGGTTAGTTAGTTAGTTAGTTAGGGCCGGGCCCAAAGAACCATCGTCTGGTCGTCTGGATCGACGGAGTCCTGGACAGCGGTGGAGCTTGAGATCAGGCAAGTGCTCTCCTTTGTCTTTGTTGTCTCTATTTTGGAGAGATCTTGCTTGGCTCTTGGTGAGGAGAGCCAAGTTCAGCCGTCAGCTGCACCTGAGCTCACCTCACCAGGCTCCACTGCCGCTGGTGACCCTGACCCTGTTTCTTTGCCTCTCTTGCCTGAGCTTTTCTCCAGGGTCACCGAGGATCGTCCAGCTCTTCCAGAAGAGCACTGTTTGGACTTTATGTTGTTTTCAATAAATCTCACAAACTCACAGTTCAGCATGTGGGTCTCACCTCTCTTCCCTGTGGGGCAATTCATGACAAGTTATGCTGATGACACACAACTGTATGTCGTTGTGACTCGTGATGACATGGAACCAATTAACACCCTTTTTAACTGTATTTTTGACATTAAGTCATGGATGGCAGCAAACCTTCTTCAATTTAACTAGGACAAAACTGAAGTTTTAGGTTTCGGTCCTGAAGCTCAGAGAGAGAAAATTTTTACCAAAATTACATAGTTTGTCCTTTACTCCATCCCAATATGTTAAGAATTTGGGTGTTATATTAGACTGAACTTAGTTTTACTACACATATTAAAAATATAACACGAACATGATTCTATCACCTAAAGAATTTAGCCAGAGTTTGCCCACTTCTCTCTCGAGCAAACAAGGAGATACTGATGCATGCTTTTATCACCAGCCATATTGATTACTGTAATGCCCTGCTCTCTGGTCTTCCCAAAAAGACAATTTCAAATTTGCAGTTATCACAGAATTCAGTTGCACATCTTCTGATGAGGACCAGATGGCAAGCTCACATCACGCCGGTCTTAAAGTCACTGCATTGGCTCCCCATGTCCTTCAGGATCAATTTTAAGGTTCTTTTACTGGTTTATAAATGTCTGCACAGTCTTGGGCCTTCTTATTTATCAGAACTACTTTTAACATATGAGCCCCCACGTCCCCTGAGGTCCTCTGGCACTGGTCTTTTAATTATTCCTACTGTCAGAACACGCACCCACGGTGAGGCTGCTTTTAGCTACTATGGTCCACATCTGTGGAAGAGCCTGCCAGAGAAGATCAGGGTTGCCAAGAGTATTCATGTCTTAAAAAACAGGCTCAAGACCTACTATTTTAACTTAACTTTTGGTTAGTTTCCTATTTTAATTTTCTTAATTTCTGATTTTAAACTTTGACATGGTCTCAGTGACCCACAGAGCAGACACAACTCAAGACAGATACAATTAATCTTTTATTGGCTATAGCCCCCCCCCCCCCCGCACCCCAAAAAGGATTAAGCGGAAGAAGATGAATGAATGAATGAATGAATGAATGAATGAATATAGTGGACATGAGTGGGTGCGTGTATGTGTGCTTGAGTATGTGTAGTGTGAGCAGGCGAGTCAGCTGGGGCGAGCAGAGCACCATATGGCCTGGCAACCCTAGGAAGAGACAGAAGGAGCGTTAGATGCAATTCAGGCTAGAAGAGCACCAGATAGTTCAGCGCTTACTGTCAGAGGTGGTGGAGAGATGCCCAGGTTAGCACTGAAGTTACTGCCAGGTGGATAGTGCCCGCAGGGCAGCCAGAGAGATGAATGTCGGTGTGGAAAGCAGGTGGAGCCACCGCCAGGGAGAAGGGGTCCGCCGCCACGGATCTCCGCCTGTGCACAGGGGAATTGGATAAGGTGACAAGGAATGATGGTAGCTTACTTGGTGGCTGGAAGGTCCAGGAGGCGCAGGCCTGGACTGGGAATAGAGGAGGCTGGGAAGCCGACGTGGAGGAGCATAGCGAGGCTAGGAAGCTCGATGATAGGTGTAGCAGATTTCTGGAGAGAGAAACAGACGACTCCGCACAGACCACTGGACCTGATGGTATAAATAGCCAGAGGATGATGACAGGCAGGTGTGCACACAGGTGTGACAAACTGGCAGCCATGACAATACTCCCTCCCTATGACACACCTCTCGACGGTCGTTCCAACCTTCCTGGGTTCGTCCGATGGAAATCCCTGATGAGCTGCTTGTCCAGCACAAAGGAGTGACGTACCCAGAATCTCCACTCCAGCCCGTAACCCTCCCAGTCCACCAGGTACTGTAGGTCACGACCCCGGCAACGAACGTCCAAGATGGCGGTGACTGGCCATGCCGGGTCGCCGTCAATCACCATCGGTGGAGGTGGAGACCTAGGAGGAGGACACAAAGGGCTGGAGCAGACGGGCTTGACCTGCGAAACGTGAAAGGTCAGGCAGATGCGTGGGGGGGGGGGAGAGTTAGGCGCACAGAGACAGGATTGATAATCCGGCTAATGGGAAAAGATCCACTGAACCATTGCAACATCTTCCTTCTTTCAGCCTTCAGATTAATATGTTTAGTGGACAACCATACCTGGTTTTTTTAGATTTTAGATTTAGTATACTTTATTGATCCCCAGAGGGGAAATTGAGGGTCATCCACCACCTGGATGGATGAAGCAGCCACGATACGGCGCTATCCCTTAACCATTCACACACACATTCACACCTAGGGCCACTTTAGAGTCTCCAATTAACCTAACCTGCATATTTTTGGCATGTGGGAGGAAACCGGAGAAATCCCGGGGTAAACCCACACATACACGGGGAGAACATGCAAACTCCACACAGATCACTGTTAGTCGGGGGCTGGGATCGAACCCACGATCCCACGATCCCCCAGCCAAGGGTAAACTGTGCTGCCGCAGTGCTAACCACTGCGCCACTGTGCAGCCCAAACCTGTTGGCCCACCCAGTAGGCGGGAGCCGGGACCCTGTGCCGGTTGGCCACCGAAGTGTTGCGCTCAGCCGTCCGCTGTAGTGCTGCCCTGGTTGCCTTCCAGATCCGCCAGCAGCGCTTCATGTGAGCGCGAACAGAGGGAACGGTGATGTCTCCCTCCTCCTCAGGGAACAGTGGGGGATTAAAACCCAGCGAGGCTTCAAAGGGGGACATGCCGATAGCAGTGGACACAGAAGTATTATAAGCATATTCAATCCAGGGGAGGGGAGTTCTCCATGATGATGGACTCGAGGCCGCGACGCACCGCAGTGCCGCCTCCAACTCCTGATTAGCTCGCTTACACTGCCCACTGGATTGTGGATGGTAGCCCGATGACAGACTTGCCGTAGCCCCCAGCACAGAAAGACCTCCAAACTCTGGAGACGAACTGGGGCCCTCGATCGGAGACGATGTTCCAGGGGATACCATGCAGCCTAACCACATGCTGGACAAGGAGGTCTGCCGTCTCCTTAGCCATGGGTAGCCCCCGCAGAGGGATTTAATGGGCAGCCTTGGAGAATCTGTCAACCAGTGTGAGGATAGCCGTGAACTGATTGGATGCAGGGAGTCTGGTGACAAAGTCCAAAGCCACATGGGACCATGGTCTGCAAGGGATGGAGAGGGGGTGGAGCAGCCCGGCCGGTGGAGAAGAGGATGTCTTGCCAGCAGCACACTGAGGACAGGTCCGGATGTAGTCTCCCACATCCTTCTGGAGGGACGGCCACCAAAACATCCTCTGCAGGAGAGCCACCATGCGCGCCCTTCCCGAGTGGCACGCGAACTTGGACGTATGACCCCACTGAATGACCTCCTCCCGAACAGCTGAAGGGACAAACAACCTCCCCGCTGGCCCCCTGCCCGGGTCAGCCTTGTCAGCCTTTGCACTCAGGATCCTGTCCTTAATACCCCAAGAGAGGGCACCCACGACACATGATGAGGGGAGAATATGATGTTCGGCCATCTCCGCTGTCTCCGGGGCAAACTGACGGGACAGGGCATCCGGTTTCGTATTCTTCCACTTGGGGCGGTAAGTAATGGTGAAATTGAAGCGTCCAAAGAAGAGAGACCAGCGGGCCTGTCGAGTGTTTAGATGCTTGGCCGTCCAGAGGTACTCCAGATTTTTGTGGTTGGTCCAAACGACGAACAGCTGAGAAGCGCCCTCCAGCCAGTGACGCTACTCCTCTAATGCAAGCTTGACTGCCAGCAGTTCCTTGTCGCAGATGTCATAGTTGCGTTCAGCTGGGGTAAGTGACAGGAGAAGTATGTGCAGGGGCGTATCTTGCCGTCTGCTGGTGAGTGCTGGGACAAGATGGCCCTGACCCCCAAATCCAATGCATCCACTTCCACCAGACATTGGAGAGCTGGGTCCACCTGCATTAATATAGGAGAAGAGGAAAACTTGTCCTTCAGGAGGGAAAAGGCCGCAGCCGCCTCCTCCGTCCACCGAAAAGGCACCTTGGTAGAGGTTAGATTGGTTAGTGGTAGGGCAATGCGACTGTAGTTCTGAACAAAGTGGCGGTAAAAGTTAGCGAACCCCAGGAATTGTAAAAGCTGCTTCCTGGACCAGGGAGTGGGCCACTCCACCACCACCTTTACCTTTGCTGGGTCGGGGATGATCTCATTGTGGGCAATGATAAAGCCAAGGAAAGATGTATGGGGAACATGGAACTCACACTTTTCCGCCTTCACAAAGAGTTTGTTTTCCAGCAGCCGCTGCAGTACCCACCTCACATGCATGCGATGTTCATCCATGGACTACGAAAAGATGAGAATATCATCCAGATAAACAAATACAAACGTGCCCAAAAACTCTCTCAGAACATCATTAATCAATCGCTGGAAGACGGCCGGGGCATTGGTCAGCCCCAACGGCATGACCAGGTATTCAAAATGCCCACTAGGGGTCCGGAAGGCCGTCTTCCACTCATCACCCTCCCGTATCCGCACCAGATGGTAGGCATTGCGCAGGTCCAACTTTGTGAAGCAACAGGCCCCCTGGAGGGAATCAAAGGCAGAATTGATGAGAGGGAGAGTGTACTTGTCTTTGATGGTTATATTGTTAAGCTCACGAAAGTTAATACATGGCCTAAGAGAACCATCCTTTTTCCCGACAAAAACAAAAACCCTGCCCCCACCGCCGATGAAGATGGTCGTATTATGCCCGAACTCAGGGACACCTTGATGTACGTGTCCATAGCCGCGTGCTCAGGGGCAGATAGGTTGTACAGTCTACTAGATGGCAGCGGAGCACCAGCCCGGAGGTTAATCGCACAATCATACCGGTGGTGAGGGGGAAGGGAAAGGGCCTGAGATTTGCTGAATACGGCCCCTAAGTTGTGATATTCAGATGGTACCTTGGACAGATCGGGAGAAGGAGAGGCAAGTGCACCCAGAGGCACAGCAGGCAAGCACGCAGCGGACTGCAGACAGGCACTCAAACAGAATGAGCTCCAGGAAACAACACACCCAGAACGCCAGTCAATGGAGGGGTTGTGCAGGTGAAGCCAGGGATAGCCAAGGATAACCGGGGTGGAGGACACTGGTAGAGCATACTGTCACGGTCCGCTCTGCTCATCATCTGCAGCTGCACGCACACCTGATCCCCATTAGGCTGGGCCTATATCTTCCACGCTGCCCGGAGTGGCAGTGCGGAGATGTCTCACTGCGCTCCAGGAGAGTGGGAGCCAGAGGGTGTCTTTCTTCCTACTGAACCCGGATTGTCGAAGTCCTGGATGGTGACAGAACTCGGGATCAGGCAAGTGCTCTATTTTGTCTTTCTCTTATCAATTCTAGAGCATTTTTGCCTGTCTCTCGGGGAGA
Source organism: Pholidichthys leucotaenia (assembly GCA_020510985.1). Classification (NCBI taxonomy): domain Eukaryota; kingdom Metazoa; phylum Chordata; class Actinopteri; order Cichliformes; family Pholidichthyidae; genus Pholidichthys; species Pholidichthys leucotaenia. The sequence goes on along the minus strand of CM035845.1, from coordinate 29,793,229 downwards.
CGAGCCAGGTGCAGCCATCCGCTGCATCTGAGCTTGTCTTGCCGGGCTCTGTCGCTGCCGGTGATCTTGATCCCGGTTCTCTTTCTTCTCCCGAGCCTTCTCCCAGGGTCACCGGTGTGGAGTCGATTCCGGTTGCCATTCTGGAGGTTCTGGGTTCGGGTTGGGAGGCCATCTCTGGTGCTGCCCCGGTCCAGTCGGGGTCCATCGTGGGTGCAGCCGCGACCCAGTCAGGGTCCATCGTGGGTGCAGCCGCGACCCAGTCGGGGTCCGTCGTGGGTGCAGCCGTGACCCAGTCGGGTTTCGTCGTGGGTGAAGCTGCAACCCAATCGAGGTCCGTCGTGGGTGCAGCTGCGACCAAATCGGGGTCCGTCGTGGGTGCAGCTGCGACCCAATTGGGGTCCGTTGAGGGTGCAGCGCGGTCTCGTTTGGGATCCGACTGGAGGGCTGTGCCGTTTCTGGTGGAGTTCGGAGGTGGAGCTGCAGATCCTTTGCTGAGTGACGCCGGACTGGTCCCTCATCCTTTCCCCATTCTTTTTCCCCTTCCATCGGGGGCCGCTGGAGTTTTCCGTTATTGGTCCGGCCCTCCCTCATTTTCCCTCTCTATAGGGGGGCCGTCTCCGAGTTCTCCCCTGCGGTCCTGGTGGCTGAGTGATGCGGGTCGGCCACCTGGGAGACTGCCTCGCCTGTTTGGCGTTCTGGGTCGGCCACCCGACCGTTTGGACTTTCTGTTTGGCGACCTGGTCCGGCCGCCGGAGGTGCTGTTTTTCCTGGCCGGGGACTGGGGTAGGCCGCCCAAACTTTCCCTTTTCTCCCTGCCAGCAATCTGGACTCTGGACGCAGGAAGACCCCCCGCGATCTATTGGGTTTTGTGTTATTGTGCTCTGTCTGCCATCATCCCTGTTTTTTTTTTTCCTCTGCCTGCTCCTCGGGAATTTTAGGGATGCTCTGGTGTTTTGTTATTAGGACTATTGTGAACTGTATTTGTCGCCGCTCTTTAGCGCGTTTTTTTTTCTCCTCTCCTCCTCACTTGTGTTATTTTTGCAACATTGAAGTGTGTTTTTCGCTGTCCCTTGGCATAAGTGTTTGGTTGTTGTTTTTTTGCTCTGGTATTATGATTGTTGTGCCTGTATTTGAGTTTCCTGTATTCCCCTGTGGGTTGTGAAGATTTTTTTCTTTTCCTGTGATCTTATTGGATTTATCAGGGTGTTCTGTTTGTAGCCTGTTTTTTTCTTCTTTCTGTTATTCTGCTGGTTGGTTCTCTCCCTCCAAGCCTGTTTTCCCCCACCCCCTTCCCTAGGCAGTCCTGTTGACCTTTTGGGTGGTGGTGGTGGGGGGGGGGGCTCGATGTTACACGGCGTCTGGAATTCGCCTCGGGAACGGGGGCTACTGTCATTGTCTCTGCGCTGACTTTGTCTGCGCTTGAGTTGTCCGGTGGTTTCCCGTTCTCTGGCCATCAGGGCTTTTATTCTGACAGCGTCACGGCGGGGCTTCCGGCTGTCAAAGCCGGGCCACGTTGTGACAGCTGTTCAGCATCTCTCCTAATTACTCTCTCCACTGATTGGGTTGTCTTGGAGATTTAAGGAAGCAGCTGAGGGTTACTCCTCGCTGCGATCTCGTCAGACGTTCACTCGTTGAACATCCCTTCATCTATCATCCGTCACTGTAAGTGTAAATCCTGAGATTCTGTATTCCTGTGTCTGAGTCAAACCCTAGTTGTGTTTTTGCCCCCCGTGGCTCATTATTTTGTCATCTGTCCCTCATTAATAAATTATGCAAACTCATCGGCGGCCTATAGTGTCTCATTAGCGGTCTGCAAGGACCACACCATGACAAGATCTCTCTAATACTGACATTGTGAAGACAAAAAAGAGGACTTGCCTTAACTCTAGCGCCACCACCATCCAGGACTCCGGCGACTCAGGCTGGGATGTCTCAAATCCATTCGTCCGGGAATCCATCCCCAACACGGCCACCTCGGATGGGAAGGAAGGGATAGACACCGGGTCACTGTTACTGACAGCAGTGTAGCCCAGCGAGGAAAACTCAGGAGCAGCTGGCAGCTGCAACTGGTTTTCCCCACCACAAGCGAGACAAGATCTCTCTAAAACTGGTAATTTAGAGACAGAAAAGAGTACTTGCCTTGACGCGCGCTCCACCACCATCCAGGACTATGGCAACTCTTCTGCGGTGGCCCAAGCAGCAGGCATGATGGCGAGTGAAGCAGGTGGAACCCCAGACGTGGTGGCTGATGCTGGTGGAACTCCAGGCATGGCAGCTGATGCTGGCGGAACCTCAGATGTGATGGGTGATGCTGGCGGAACCCTAGACATGGTGGCTGATGCTGATGGACCCTCCAGGCATGACGGCTGAAGCAGGTGGACCCCCAGATGGAGCGGCTGATGCTGGTGGATCTCCAGACATAGCAGCTGAAGCTGGGGATCATTTCACCGATGGTGCTGGGTCCTGCGATACCGAAACCAGGGGACACTCACTTGTTGGCTCAGGTTCCAGGATATAGGGAGTGCTCCTCTCCCATCCAGGATGTGGCTTCAGTGCTGGAACAGGACCCTCTGGAACCGCAGGCCCCTCCGTCATCCGGTGGTTTCCTCCCAGGACCAGTGGACATACAGGAAAAGCAGAGGGGAACATGGTAGAAGCAGGTGAAGATAAGGGTATGGTTACAGTAACAGGTGGTGAGGGCTCAGCCAACGTGGATTGCTGCTGCTGAACTCTCTTTCCTGGAATAAGGCAAGACAATTCATTTACAGTTGTAAAAAAATGAACAGGTACTTGCCTTAATTCCCTGGTTGTTGCTGTTGCGGCTGCTGCAGGACCAGGCGAATCCTTTCTGGGAGCTGCGGGAGTCGTCTGATGAGGTGGGTGAAATGCCAGAGTCAGGGGATGCTCCATCGTCGGCTCAGACTTTGATCCACCCGGTGAACCACCCTCCAGCTGGGCCACATAGTCAGAAAGGAGCCATGGCTTGTAATCCAGCAATAATTCCACTTCAGATTGTAACATCCGCTGGGGCTCCTCCAGCTCCTCGGCATTGGGACCGTCAGGGGGCACGGAGGCTGCATACCCAATCCAGCAAACTGCAGGCTCCTCCAGCACCAGAGAGACAGCAGGTGGCGTGGCCCACTGCTTAGGAGAAGAAACCGGGGTTGCCGCTGGATTACGTCAAGAGGCTGGAGACTTCTGTACCAGGGGATGCTTCTTCATTGGCACAGGCACAGATGGGGGACAGGTTTTCCCCAGCCCACGGAGCATGTGTTGTGGGTCGAGCTCCGGATGACTCCATAGGCTAGGACATGTTTCGAGTACCTGCGCCTCACCATCCAGACATCCCTGAGCCACTTCGGGAGTGCAGGAGGCACAAGCTTCAGATATGATTTTTTTTTTTAACCCTCCCACAGCCCAACACTCCAACTCACTCAGTCCACAAACACTGCTGTAGTCCTTGTTGGTTGACATCTCAGCAAAAGCAAACAAACAAAAAAGAACTTTAATAAAAAAAAAATAGACGGGAGGGAGAAAAAAAAAAAGGTCAAACTCACAGTCCGCTGGGTCCACACTGGCAGTGTCCTTCTGCCATAAATGCCCCTCAGGGCAAGAACGAAGGCCCAAATGCTGGAGCTGGGAGTTTAATAAAAACACAAAAAATATAACAAGAGCGAAAAATTTACAAGGCAGAAAGGATACAGGATGGCCAAAACAACACAACGGCTAAGGCATATGGAAAAGCTGGCAAAGAAGTGGGACGCACGTCAGGACTCAGAAGAATTAACCCTGGGGCACAAGCTGGGAAACGGTGAAAGACACTGCGTCGAACTGCTTCACAGCATCCCTTAAATAGCACAAGAGAAATTACCAAAACAATAAACAGGTGAGGGAAACAGAAGCGAGGATAATTAACCAAAATAGTGACAGCTGTGAAGAGTCGCAAAACTAGCTGTCAGGAAGTAAATAAAGCACACTGTCAAAATAAGAGCACATACCAGAACAAGGAATAAACCATAAACAGAAGTTACACAAGTACAGACCAGAGAGAATGACAAATCAGGATATAGGTATGAACCAAGAATGATGAGCACCCACCAAGGCCAGGACAAGATAACAATTATAATTAATAAAACCATTACCAGAGAAGAATTAGAAATAAAGGTGGAGAAGGCTTATAAATAACCACAGGATGATATGATTTATAATACACAACAAGATGGCCCTAGGCACATGACATAAATAACCAAGGCTATAATAACTAAACTGAGATAACCAAATTCTCAACACAAATAGAAACAAAAGGCAACCCCACATAACAAGGTACCAGTACATCATATTCAAATTCAATAATGAACCCAAAATAGGAAAGGTACAAAAAACAACTGGAACAAACTGAAAGCATGAGCACAGTCCCCAGACCATGCTCAACATATGACAGGTGACAGTATCATGATTAAGCTGTGATACTTTAGGCTTAGCTCTGTGCAGTCACCCTGGAGTTAAAGAAAATTTACACAGTTCTAATAGAAAAGGTTACAAAACTTTAGAGTAGAATTTGGATTTGAATGGGTTTAAAGAAAAAGAGAGAGAGAGATTTGATTTTTCAACACACCTTTATTGTCACAAAATCAACAGAAAAACACAACAACTAAAACAACTAAAAGAAGCAATGGAAAAGTAAAATGACTCACTGACAAGAAATCAAAGACACAAGTAACCAAACCAGGAAAACTAAAACAAAAACTTGCTTCTTACATCAGGATTATACCATAGGTAATTTTCCCCTCCTTAACACAACACAGGATGTGCTTAAAGCACCACATAGCCTCAAAGGTTTCAACATTTTGCATCAGATGATAGTAATTGTAATCAATCATTATTCGAGCCTTAATCATGCCAACCAGCATGTCTTTTACATTACAATCCAGTATTTGTTCAATTTTTCTTTTCCTACTAACATAGATAGCCATTTTAGCCTGACCCAGGATGAAATTTAAAAGTTCACTCTTTTTCTTAGTTCTCTGCCTATATGGAAAACCCAAGATAAAAATCTGCAGGGAAAAGACTTCTCCAAACAGATAAAACAGCTTCCCCAAAAAAACAAACAACAAATGCAGTCTGTTACAGTCCAGAAAACAATGAAACACAGTCTCTTTCTGAGGACAAAAAGGACAAACCTCAACAACATTTGGGTTTAAAATGGAGATAAAAGCATTTACAGCCACAGCACCATGTAAAACTCGCCATTGTAGGTCTCCAACCTTCTTAGTTAATGGTGGTTTATAGAGTGCTCTCCAGGCAGGCCTCACCTCTGAACCCAAACCCAAGTGTTTCCTCCATGGTGTATCAGCTCGACCTTTTAACTTATTTACATTTAAAACTTTCACCAAAAGTCCATACATTTTTTTACCCGGAGAGTCACAAATGTTAATGTGTTCAGAGTTTAAAAACACACCAGTGCCATCTTTAAAATCAGGAGATAAAACACTAAAAGGAAAAGGCTCATCAGAAGTTCGCACAGAGTTTTTGCAGTGTAAAACAATAGCAGAGTGTTCTTCTGCAGACAGGCAGTCTCTCCAATCTTTCAGCAAATTCATTATAGTTCTGACTGAAGAAACACCAAGAGCAGAGCACAGGGCAACAGCATTGTCCAAGTTAGGACCACATAAATTTACCAAGTGTCCCAGCGTCGTGACCTTTGCAGAAATGAACTTTTTTAAAACAGAAGGTCCTAAAGCATTGCCCACATCAAAACGGGTCCCGAACACAAGTGGTTCCTTTAAAAGCCAGAAAGGTGACAAGGAAGCCTGGGGAGAGTTCTTTTTAAAAAGTCCCCAGATTTTAAAAGCACTTTGGTAAAACTGGGGAAGTTCTGGGAGTTTTTGGCTCCTTAAATCCATTAAAAACAGCGACTCCTCCAGTCCAAGCCCTCCACAGCGAGCCAGGACAGCCCTGGCAATAGGTCTCCACACAAGGTCGAGGGGGCCACTCAGCAGTCGCTGAATGAACTGCAGGCGGAAGACAGCCCCCCTGCTGGCCAGATGGATGAGCCCTTGACCACCTTCTTCCCTCGGTAAAAACAGGATGCTCTGTGGAACCCAGTGAAGACAGTCCCAGAAAAAGTCCACGACTATAGACTGCACTCTGGCCAGCAAATTGGGTGGAGGGTCCAGACAAGACAGTCGATGCCACAGCATCGAAGCAATCAAATTGTTGATGATTAAAACACGACCTCTGAAGGACAAATTTGGCAGAATCCATTTCCAATTTTTCAGTCTTCCTTCAACTTTTTCTAAAAAACACTCCCAATTTTTCCCAGTAAAAGTCTGATTTCCTAAGAACACACCAAGATATTTAAAACCACCTTGCGTCCACGAGAGGCCACCAGGTAGGGCAATTTTTTGTGGTCTCCCCCCCACCACAACAGCTTCACTCTTACCCCAATTCACTCTCGCTGAGGAGCACTCACCAAAAAGATTGACAGTTCTTAAAAGGTAGTCTACATCATTTTGATTTCTTGTAAAAACAACAACGTCATCAGCATAGGTAGACACTTCAAAAACAGAGTCAGAGTTGGGGACTTTAAAACCAGTGAGGCCTTGCCTTAGTTTACAAAGGAGAGGCTCAATGGCAAGAGAGTACAGCATACCTGAGAGGGGGCAGCCCTGTCGGACACCCCTCTCAACTTTGAAAGGAGCACTCAAATCACCATTAATCTTAAGAATACTCTCAATGTCTCTATACAAAGCCTGGATCATGGCGATGAACCCTGAGCTGAAACCAAAGGCCTCTAATGTCTGCCAAAGGTATGGATGTTCAACTCGGTCAAACGCCTTTTCTTGGTCTATTGAAATAAGACCAAGTTCTTTGACCAATGAGCTGGAGAGGTCCAAAACATCACGAATTAAAAAAATGTTGTCTGTAACCAACCTACCAGGTACACAGTAGGTCTGGTCTACATGTATGACCTGCTCCATCGCCTTCCTCAGTCTGGTAGCCAACACTTTGGAGAGAATTTTGTAGTCAGTACAGAGGAGGGCCACCAGATGCCAGTTTTTAATGTCTTTCAAGTCGCCTTTTTTTGGAAGGAGGGTGAGGACTGCTCTCCTACAACTTAGGGGCAGGTGACCCTTCCGCAGACTGTCAGACAGTACTTCCAGCAAGTCCTCACAGATCTCAGACCAGAACGCCTTGTAGAACTCCGATGGTAGGCCATCTATCCCTGGGGCTTTTCCACACTGAAGAGACTGGACAGCCACTGCCAGTTCTTGCAGAGTGATCCCGCTCTCCAGCTCCGCATTCACGCTAGCCATCACCTTTGGCAAGTCCGTCAAAAAATGACTCAGTGCATGTGGATTCTCAACAAATTCTTTCTTAAAGAGATCCTTGTAGAAAGCAACTGCAAAGCGACGGATCTCCACAGACTCATGGATCGGCCGCCCGTCCTCGGAGCTAAGAGAGTGGATCATCCTCCTCTGACCATTCTTCCTCTCCAAACCAATGAAAAAATGAGATGGAGCGTCCATTAGTGCGATGTTCTGGAACCTACTGCGTACCACAGCGCCCCTGGCAGCCACACCCAGTAGGTCAGTTAAAACAGACTTTTTGCCATTGAGGGCCTCAAAATGTCCTCTTTCTCCTGTGGAGCCTGCCAAAGACTGCAGCTCCACTACTTCTCTCTCCAGGTCCCTGACAGACCTGGCCAAGTCTCCAGAGACATTGCGAGTATACTGTAGGCACAGATTCTTTATTTGGCTCTTCCCTACATCCCACCACTGCTGCAAAGAACTAAAATTTGATTTTGTTAATTTAAAATTACTCCAAAAAAACATAAAAGCAGTTTTAAAACTGTTATCCGATAAAAGTGACGTGTTAAAATGCCAGTATGCACTACTGCACTTTATATTCTTGATAAAAACACAACACTGAACCAGGGAATGATCTGTGAAGCCAACAGGGACTATAAAAGCACTTTTAAAAATGCTAAAATGGTGCTTAAAACTGTAAACCCTATCCAGTCTAGCTAAGGACAAAATATTGTCCTTTCTATGGCTCCATGTGTACTGTCTAGCCTTGCCATGAAAATTTCTCCACACATCACACAGATCATGAGCTTCTATGAGACCTTTTAAAACTCTCTTGGATGCAGCATGTGGCTCTGGGTGATTCCTATCCATAAGAGGATATTCTGTACAATTAAAATCACCTCCCACAAATAAAAAGTCATCATTACTGCAATTTTTGATTGTGTCATCTAAAATATTTAAAAAGGCCAATCTTTCTGTGCCTACGGTTGGAGCATACACATTTATAAAAACAACTTTCACATTCTCAAAAACAGCTCGAACTTTTAAAATGTGGCCTGCAATTATCTCATCAATGTCATAAGAAAGTGGAATAAAATCTCGAGAAAATAAAATACCCACTCCACCACTGCTGCTGCTTTTATGACTAAGAATAATTTCACCTCGAAATTCCCTCCTCCAGTCAGCAGCATTGTCCTCAGAACTATGAGTCTCCTGAACAAACAGAACATTAATTTTCTTGCATTCTGCAAGAGTAAAAACACACGCTCGCTTGGACATTTCTCTTGCTCCATTGATGTTGAGTGTGCCAAAATTAAAACTGCACATGCATATAAAAGGGTGAAACCAATACAAAAACAGAAAAGAAAGAATGAGCGATAAAAGACTAATCATCCTGGGCAATTTGGTTCTTAACTTTTAGCACAAGCTTTTTTAGTCTGTAGACCTCCTGATCAGTAAAACTTTCCTGCTCAAGCTCTCCCCTATTTTTCATGTAGGCCCGAGCAGAGTCAACAAAACGTTTTAGATCGGGGAAGAAGCTTTCATCTTTAACCATTCTGGATCCCTTAGTGTCCTGCAAAAACTTCTGTATTTTTGTGAAGGGGTAACCGCCTCCACTGGCCACATCATCACTGCTTTCACCATCACTCTCTATCTCAGACCCAGCATAAGAATCTGGCTGAGATAGAGAAACCTCAGAACTGTCTTTGACAACTCTTTTCACTTTGCTCCTCTGCTGTTTGGTTTCCAAATTCTTTCGCTTGATTGAGATTTTACATAATTCTTCATCTATTTCAATGTCATCCTCGTCCTCCAACACTGACTCAGCCACCCTGGTAGCTGTGTCTTCCTGCTTCTCGCTCACCCTGTGCTGTGGTTTTATATTCATTTTTCTAGTCCCACCATCTACCTGGGCCTCATTTGGCTCATCTGTCTGACCCTCAGCGTGGTCCCTCTCGGTAATCTCACCCTTGTCCACAATGTTGGTCTGTGCAGCAGCCCTGCGATGTGCTTTAACTTTTGCTGCTGTTTCATTTATGATCGACAGGCCGGCTGTGGAGGGTGGCTGCCAGACGGCCGTCAGGCCGCCGCCAGACGGCCTCGCAGCCTCGGCCGAAGCCCCGCCACCAGACGGCCCCGTGGCCTTGGCCGAAGCGCCCGACGGCGCTACTGCGCCGTCGGCCTCGGAGAGCGGCAAAGCCGCTCCGCCGCCAGACGGCCCCGAGGCCACACTAGTGGCCTCCCCCGAGTGATCACCCCCCACTCCCTCACTTCCGCCCTCCCAAGAGAGCAGACGCTTTTTTCTTCTCTCCTGCTGACTTTTTCCTCCCCTCCTACTACTGGATCCCAGCTTGCTGTTGTCTGTCTGCGTCTAACTGCGACCGCCGAAAAGAAATTATGGAGTTAATAAGCTGGGCTTTGAACACAATTGACACTATTTTTTCAACAAGGAAAAGTGCTCCGGGGGAAGCTGTCTGCCCCGCTGGAACGGCTCCAGTGGGCTATCTATGTGACACAGGTAATTAGAAAATGCTGTGTCTCTCTAATCTCTCTATCGAAGATATTGAAGATTTGTTTATCTTCGTAATCTTGGTGATTGGGATAATTCTGATTGGGACGGGAATTGTCTTGGTTTACCGTAAATTGCTGAAGATGGATTCAACCTATCAAAATGCTGGCCAGGCGAGGTGCATCCAACAAATTGAGAAACTGGAGAAGACCCTGATAGCGACTACTGGAGAACTGTCTCGTAAGGTGGATTACATCATGGGTTCGCTCAGGTCTTTCCACGACGAATTCAAAGCTGCGCAATGAAGGATTAATGTACTGAATCTACAGAAGAAATACAAGTCTCCTCTGTGATCAGTCCTATTTGGCATTATTATTCCCCATGAAAATTCCTCCTGGCTGTCTGCAGACTGTGTTTTTTCAAAATCATGAGCACAAGGCCTTGGACAGCCAGCTGCAGCGCCAGATAAGACTGGGCGCCAGACAGACAAAACATCTTCTGCCAAGGGTCCTTGGGTCTCTCTTATTATCATCAACACTGCTCAACACCGCACACACATTGATTCATGAACTGATTAAAGATATACTGTACACTGCTCTCTTGTGTCTTGTGAAATTCTGAGTTGTTGCTCTGTGCTATTGAGAGATTTTTTTTCATTGTAATCATAATCTGCTTAAAAATAAGCTGTATTTTGATAACGAAGTTTTTTTTCTTCTCCCCTCTTGTGTCGTTCCCTCCCTTCCCCTCCCTTTCTTATCTATCTCTGTTTGATGAGGCGCCTATTATGGCTGCCGTGTCGTTGTGTCGCGCGCATGCGCACCAATGTCAAGTCAAGTTCCTCGTGTGTTTTTTACATGCTTGGCAATAAAGTTTATTCTGATTCTGATTCTGATTCTGATTCTGATTCTGAGGGCATGATCAAATCAAGTGCCCCTCCATTCCGCAGCCGAAACACTTCATATTATCGGAGGTGACGTGGATGGTGTAATCAAAGCCGTCAATCCGGTATTTAAATACAAGGTTGAGGCTTTCCTCGCTATTCTTTAAAATCATGAGCACCTGTCGCCTAAAAGACATGACATGCTTTAAACGAGGGGACTTACAACCGAGAGGGATGTGCTTAATCGGGGACAAAAGCTGCCCGTGTCTCGACAGCTCCTTCTCCAACAGCTCATTCTTTAAAAATGGTGGGACATTTGAGATCGTAATTCTCTTCGCGGGATTTACCAGAGACAGAACAGGAACCAGTGTGTCTTTAATCACAACCCCGCTCTCCACTACCTGGTTAACTTTTTCAATACTATCCAGGAAGATCACTACGGCACTATTCATTCTAGAAGCTGATCTAACGCTTTCATAACTGACCAGCTCCCCCACAGCCAGACTACACTCCTCCACTGAGCAGCTGACAGCCGGAATCAGTTTGACAGCATGCCGGCGTGTCAGCTTCTCAAACCCGGAGCCTCGCTCCAAAACCATGCTGACCAGCAGAGCTGGCAGCAGAAACCCCCCTCCCAAAATGCCTACCCCACCCCAGCTACAGAAAACAACAAAAATTAAGATTATTTAACAAAAAAAACACCTTAAACACAAAAAGATAGAGAAAAATTTGAGATAATTCACTCACGCTGTCACACACTCTCAGCTCGCACTCACGACCACGCCCACTCAGAGAGAGAGAGAGAGAGAGAGAGAGAGAGAGAGAGAGAGAGAGAGAGAGAGAGAGAGAGAGAGAGAGAGAGAGAGAGAGAGAGAGATCAGGAATGTGTCTTAGACCAAGCACCATCAGGGTCTAACCGACGGGCTTGTAGCTACTTTTCTGATATAGCAAATTTAAACCAACACGACCACCACAACAGATGACATGAAAGAGGTGAGTGCCTATTGTGGATATGAAAACCTGGCGAGGGTTATTTCAGACTGAGGGAAGGTGGTCCTCCTTGGTACCTCAATGGGAGTTTTGGCCCGCAAAATCTGTATGGCTTCACTCCTAGGTCACTCAAGGAAGGCTTGTTCCAGGGAGAGTGGGGACACCTGATCCTGGGTTTCAACCCACCACTGTGCTGGATACGGGCAGCTGGTCTGGATACAAGGCTGGTATGCGTAGTTTCCCGCTGATTGGTGGCTAAGCTAGGTAAGTTCTAAAAAGACAAAAACTATTCAGGCTTCAATTCCTAGATGTAACAAAGGTGAACTTCTACAGAAAAATGTGAACTACAAAAATCTACAAAATAGTAACTAGAAAACACAGGCAGTTGCCTGGCCAGAAAAACTTAAAAGAGAAAGGAGATGCAAAAAGAATGTGGCAAAAAGAGAGAGGAGATGTTAACACCTGGAGAGTCAGGAGCAGAAGAACATGATCTTCTGTGAGCCTGGTTTAAACTTCCCTCCCCACATGCAGGAAGGGAGGGGCTTAGGATCTCTCAACAAATCAGTCAGTGAGAAACTGCACAGAGGTCAACTTTGTTACTATTGTAACAATATGTGATTAATAATTATGATCAGGTATAAAAATTATTTAATTTGTATTAATGTATTGGGACCTGAGATGAACTCTGGGTCCACACACACATAAAAAGTTAATAAACACTCGTACGGCACCAGCTCCTCTCTAAGGACCAATTTAATCTTCAGTTTCACTTTATACCTGTTTAATCACTCAATAAATTAATTAATAATCAGTCTCAAAATTTTAGTGAATTCGATACTAGGGAGTTTAAACCAGACTCAGAACAAAATAAATTCCCAACAACTTCTCTCATTTTCACATATTTATTAAATGAAATGATGATTAAAAGACATTGCAGTGATTTCATTAACCATGAAATTAAACTTGTAAATGATAGATTAACAATGTAAACATTTGCTGAACCAGGGTGAAATTGTAAACTGAATTTAGATCAGTTTGAGTTAACAGATTATGGAAAACAACGCAAATTTATGGGGAAAATTAAACTAATTATATGGAAAATTCTGGATTACTCTTAAGAAAATGAAAACAGAATTTTAAGGAAAAGAAGAGTTATGTTAAGTGTTCTTTAATTTTGTATCTGATCAGATATTAAAATTATTTGCAAATCTCAGACGTTTCATTCAGCAGATGGATAAAGAATGTCACTCACGTGACTTCAAATTAGTGAAGATCCTTCTGCGTCATCCTGTAGCTCTTAGATGGCTCCAAAAGTCAGAATATTTGACCAGCAAATATTCTTTGATGCGGGATGAAGTCCAGCCAAAGCATGAGGTTGGTTGCTTCAGCTGCGTGGAGGCAAGCTGTGTCATTGTCGGGATCAGCAGCTTCTCATTAGGAATTCAAGAATAATAAAAAAAATCTGATCCAATAGCAAAATCAACAGATCTTCGGACTTTGTGGAGGTAAAGTTAGTTTCTAGTGTGGAGTTGGTCAAAAAAGGAATTAAAAATAAAGTCAAGATTAAAAATGGCGAGTTTAAAGAAAGTTTAACAAGAAAAAGTTATAAAAAATAAACATCTAGAAATGGAGTTTGACTCCAAGTTTAGAATTTGAGCTCAAGAAGAAAAAGATTAATTCCTAGGCGTTTAAAGAAACACATGGGAGAAAGGTCCTTTGTTCTCCAGTGGTGCTGTGCAGTCATCTGGTGTGAAGAAAAGACAAAAAAAGAAGTGGCGAAAGAGGAAAAAGAGACAAAAGAGACTGAAAGAGGGCGTTGTTTCCTTTTTATCTTGGGAAACTTTTGCGGGCCTCCGGGATTGACAGGAACTCAGACCAATAGCCTCCTTTCGTGGGTGGGCTTTAAGAACTTTAGTCCAATAAACAAACAGTCTTTTGTCTGAACCTTGAGAGGACTGTTGTCAAGCAGAGATTGGCCGCTGTTGGTCACATGATTTGAGAGACGTTTTTGGTAACTCTTCACACTGAATATTCATCTATGGGTGGGTTTTTTTTGGGGGGGGGAGGGTCCAGTGCACTATATCAGGGGTATCCGACTTTCAAGCGCTCTCTCTTTTTCTGTAATTTGCAGATGTCGGTTTCGTTTTTATAATATGCAAGGGAACATAGAAGAGTTTCAGACTTGCATTGCAATTTTTAAAAAAAATCATTGATTTTGCCGTTAGAATCGAAACTATTGGTCGTGTCCCCTCATTTTTCCCAGTTTTTGTGTGACATGAAAATCGCATCAATTTCAAAGTACTGTAAAGTGATCTCTGAGTAACTCTTTCTACTCATTTATGCAAGAGATAACAGAGTTGTAATGCAAATTCAAAATAAAACATTCCCCAATGTGATCGGATCTATGGTTTTTGTACGGCGACCCCTGCAAATTTACTCGTACGCCGTAAATTTCCGTGTCCCCGAATTTACGCAGCAACGTGCAAGTTATTTGGTAAAGTAACAAGAAAAAAGGAAGTGCTGATGCTTTTCACTTTGCACCTTTCAAATCCCAAACCATACACGTAAAAAGGAGATCAGTCTTTGTGAAGCTCAGATGTAGAATATTTCAATAAAATCTCAAACATTTATGACACATCGAATATGGTGTCCTTTAAAAAATTTACGTCTTCGGTCTTGGTCGGCCGCGCGCAGCCCCGTCTGGCGAGGTGACCGCCCTGGGAAAGCACTTTTATTTTCTCTACCCCGGATGTGCTCAACCCATGTGGAGAGGATTAACCGTGGTCACTTTATATTGAAGTTATCGAAGGTCCAAACTTCCGTGTCCCGCATTTACGCCTTTTGTGATTTTACGTCTTATTCAACAAACAGGGAGAATTTGAAGGTATGTATACACGTTATCACATCTTAATATGTCAAGAAAATGTAGCTGTTGATGAGTTTTGATGCGTGAAAAATACTGGAAGTGTTGAAGTTGTTTCGTGTAAAACATGTGCCATTGCAAAGTGCATTGGCACACGGGGAAACAAAAGCCCGAGTGCCCCGTTTACGTCTCCATTTACAAGTAGTTGAAGTGAGCGCTCATCCTCAAGAGTTCCTGAACGCGAATGCCGTTATGAAAATAGTTAATAGTTTCATAAACCTGACACAATTGGATAGTGATTAGTCAATTTCATGTGCAGATTTGATCAGTTTTAAATTTTGCCACCAATGTCACACATTGGACCCCTAATAAATAAAAACACCCATATACACTTATGTATAATATCTAACTTAGCTTTAGTGATTCATGCAACCTATGGCCAGTGCTTCTAAATTAACATGCAGGAATAAACATTCATTTAAACATTTTAGCATGCATATATTTAAAATCAAGGATTAATATATTTCAAACCCATTATTGACTGTCCACATCAAACATCAAGAGTCCACCTGCTTTTCCATGGTGTCCTGAAAAAGAGAATGTTGAAAATTGAGTCTTTTAACAATAATGTGGTCTAAACTAAGCAGTTCTGTTTGATTTCCCCCACACGCAGCAAGGTAAATCAGAACAACTCAGAAGGTGAAAGGCTACAGAGAAAGCTAACAGCTGGGCCTGAAACTCTAATTGTTGGAGACTCTGATGTGAAAGATGTGAGAAATGTATGTGGTAAACATACAGAAATAATGTGGTTTCCCAGGAATATGGTATCTGATGTGAGAGACAAAATCTTGCAGATCATGGGTGAGCACTCGTTGGTGAAAACTGTCATATTACATGTAGGCTCAAATGATGTTGTGAAACAGCAGTCTGAGGTGCAGAAACAGGACTTTAAGGAATTGCTGGATGTAGTCAGCTGAATGCTGAAGTGTTTATTAGTGACCTCCTACCACCGGTCAGTGGAGAAGTTGAGAGATTCAGCAGACTGTTCAGTCTAAATGGATGGCTATCAGAAGCTTGTACAAACAAATCATTTCATGTTATTGACAACTTCAACTTTTTCTGGGACCGCAGATCCTTTTTTTTTTTTTTAAAGGAGATGGACTCAGCCTCAGCAGGCCAGGCTCCAATTTCTTCTATTTTCTGCGTTGCCATTCTGTTCCCCAGGACAAGGACAAGAGACAAGAGGAACCAAAACAACAGGATAAGATACAGCCCAGCAGAAATTGTGAGATAAAGCCACCTCAGCCCCTGCCTGTGCAGACCCCTCCTTCACCAAAAGTCACCAGTGAGGACCCACCTCTTCTACCACTGCATGCCCCCTCCTCTTTCCTCTTCCCCATTCTTCCCACTACTCGACTTCACTGACCAGATGAAGGAGCTGGTCACTGTGGCCACAAAACTGACTCCATGCCCTAGTCCAATTTTCTCACCCCAAAACCTCCCACTTCATCCCCCTCCAGCAATTCCCCAGCGAGCTCTGACACAACTCCAAAAGTTCTGGCACCCACCACCACTTCCACAGCTGAAGCCCCACCACCACCACCAGCCCCACCCTCACAGCTGAACCAAAATCCACAGCCTGATAACAACACAAGCTGGGTTTGATGTACTGGGGCCAGGCTCTGACACCACTGGTACATGTGACTCTTTCCAAGACAAGCCCGGTATGGAAGTACAGTGGTGCAAAAAAGTGTTTGCCCCCTTCCTGATTTCTCACTTTTTTGTATGTTTGTCAAACTTAAATATTTCAGATCATTAAACAAATTTACTGTAAATAGTAGACAAAGATAACACAAGTAAACACAAAATACAGTTTTTTAAATGAAGGTGTTTATTATTAAGGAAAAAAATTCAAACCTACATGGCCCTGTGTGAAAAAGTGATTGCCCCTAAACCTAATAACTGGTTGGGCCACCCTTAGCAGCAACAATTGCAATCAAGAATTTGCCATAGCTGGTACTGAGTCTTTTATAGTACTGTAGAGGAATTTTGGCCCACTCATATTTGTAGAATTGTTGTAATTCAGCCACATTGGAGGGTTTTCAAGCATAAACCACCTTTTTTTTGTCTTCTTCTTCTTCTTCTAAGAAAATAAAGTGCCTCTTTAAGGTCATGCCACAGCATCTCAATTGGATTCAGGTCAGGACTTTGACTAGGCCACTCCAAAGTTTTCAATTTGTTTTTCTTAAGCCATTCAGAGGTGGACTTGCTGGTGTGCTTTGGATCATTGTCCTGCTGCAGAACCCAAGTGCGTTTCAGCTTGAGGTCACAAACAGATGGCCAGACATTCTCCTTCAGGATTTTTTGGTAGAAAACAGAATTGATGGGAAAATTCTATGTTTCACTGAGTTAAATGAATTTTTTCTATAAAGCTTAATGTGTGATAATGTGTGTTCTGACTCAGGAAATCCTGTTAACTATGTAAGGAGTTGTTTAGCAGTGGAAAAATACAGCTAGAAGGATGTTGATGTGAATGTGACTGTTTAGTTAATCACTGTGACTGTTTACGTTTATCACTAGTTTTAACTGTTTTTTTGTGCAGATACAATCTTATCACACTGAGTCATGGATGAACTAAAAAAGAAGTGACACCACCCTAACAGTCCCTTATGTATATATTAGAATCACTATTTTTGGAGGGAAGGCAATACATTGGCAGATTGTAAGAACTGTACTCTGTATTGTTTCCCGGTGATCAGCGCTCTCATTAAATTTGCTGAAACTTTTGATCCTGCCTGATCATTGACTGAGCATCATATATCCTAACAGGGAATTTTTCCTACAATAGTTCATGGTTCCATTTACCACAGCAAGTCTTCCAGGTCCTGAAGCAGCAAAACAGCCCCAGATCATCACACTACCACCACCATATTTTACTGTTGGTATGATGTTCCTTTTCTGAAATGCTGTGTTACTTTGATGCCAGATGTAATGGGACACACACCTTTCAAAAAGTTCAACTTTGTCTCGTCAGTCCACAGAGTATTTTCCCAAAAGTCTTGGGAATAATCAAGATGTTTTCTGGCAAAACTGAGACAAGCTTTTATGTTCTTTTTGCTCAGCAGTGGTTTTTGTCTTGGAGCTCTCACTGTGGTTCGCTGGAGTCTTAAAGTTTTACAAATGGTTTTATAACCTTTTCCAGACTGATAGATCTTTATTGCTTTGTTTCTCATTTGTTCCTGAATTTCTTTGGATCGCAGCATGATGTCTAGCTTTTGAGGATCTTTTGCTCTACTTCACGTTGTCAGGCAGGTCCTATTTAAGTGATTTCTTGATTGAGAACAGGTGTGGCAGTAATCAGGCCTGTGCATGGCTATAGAAATTGAACTCCACTTTCCAAAAATGTGATAAACCACAGCTAATTTATGTTTTAATGGGGGGGGGGCTTTTTCACACAGGGCCATGTGGGTTTGGATTTTTTTTACCCTTAATAATAGACACCTTCATTTAAAAACTGCATTTTGTGTTTACTTGTGTTATCTTTGTCTAATTTTTAAATTTGTTTGATGATCTGAAACATTTAAGTGTGACAACTTACAAAAAAAAATGAGAAATCAGCAAGGGGGCAAACACTTTTTCACACCACTGCAGTTTCTTTTATTCCTGTTTTCATAAGTGGCAGGAAAAGGTTGGTAAATTTACAGAGAAACAAAATACATCCTACACATCTTGTAAATTTATCAAATCTACTGTTCATTTCTCACCAGTCACAGCCTAAACAAAATAAAAATTTGGCAGATGATGTTCTCAACACACTGAAGCTAGCTTTATTAAATATTAGGTCTTTGGCAGGAACACATTTTTAATTAATGATCTCTTTATAAAACAAAAACTGGATTTTATGTTTTTTTAACAGAGACTTGGTTACATGATAATGGTGGATCTCTTCTTATCAAGGCAGCCTGTCATAAATCACCCTTTCAGGGGCAGACTGAAGACACCGAATGGACGCTGTGAGTTTGCACTTTTAATTACGAAAAACACAAACTAACAAAACACAACACTTATAAAAAATAAGGTCCAGGAGATAATGGTGTGCAGGAACACCAGAAATATGGGGCTCACGTCCGAGGAAAAACAAGAGAACAGCCTGGCCAGGCCCAGGCTGAGGCGTACAGAAATGCCGGGAGGAAAAGCGAAAAGAGAGTCGCATGGAGCTTATCCGTTAAAGAGGAAAAGTGACGGGGGATACCTGTCTGGACAAACAGTACCCCGCTGCAACATACTGTGTTGCAGCCAGGCTTAAATAGGCAAAGAGCATGACAGAACTGATTACAGGTGATTACAGGTGTGGGTCCACAAGCGAGGATAATCAGAAAACAAATGACAGGTGTGACAGCCTGTGAACAGAATTCTGATACTCAGACATAACAATGTGCTGTCACAATAAAAGCACAGGAGAACAAAAGGGTAACTGACAATGAATATGAAATAATCCTAAAACATGTACAGACCAAAATGAACAATGAGAAACTAATAACCACCGTCAGGACAAGAACAAAAAGGAATACAAAACCCAAGAAGTGCTCATCAACAGTACTAATGAAAACAGAGGTTACAAAGGCAGAACTGGAGATCAGGATGGAGAAGGCTCAAATATAAATACCGGAAGATAAATTGAAATACAAGATAATACAGAAACACAAAAAAATACATCACTAACAACCCAGCTAAGATAAAATAACAGGAGAACTCAAAACAGCAAGAGAGAACAAACTCAAAATACACAAATAGACAAATATGGTGGTGGCAGTGCGGTGGTGCAGTGGTTTGCACTGCGGCAGCACAACAACTCACCCTAGGCCATGGGATCCCTGGTTCGATCCCAGCCCCTGACCAACAGTGATCTGTGTGGAGTTTGGATGTTCTCCCCGTATCTGCGTGGGTTTACTCCGGGATTTCTCCGGTTTCCTCTCGCAGGCCAAAAACATGCAAGTTAGGTTAACTGGAGACTCTAAAGTGGCCCTAGGTGTGAATGTGTGTGTGAATGGTTAAGGGATAGCGCCGTACCATGGCTGCTTCATCCATCCAGGTGGATGCCCTCAATTTCCCCTCTGGGGAACAATAAAGTATACAAAATCAAAAAAAAAAAAAATACAAATAAACCAAGATGAAGAAATACAGAAAATGACCTACTGTACATACATTTGAGATGAGAGTACGGCTCTTTACCCGTGCTCAGTATTGTGACGCAGCACCTCCCAACTACAGCATTATAAGTGAACCCAGGCTGCATAAGAAAGGAGGAGGAGTAGCTATTTTGTTAAACGATTCCCTCCATTGTAAGCAGATGTCTTATGATAAGTTTACTTCATTTGAATATGTGTCTCTTCAGCTGAGTTCCTCCTCCCGTGTGTTGTTTCTTAATGTTTACAGACCACCTAAATACCATGCAACGTTTTTTGATGATTTTATAAAGCTGCTATTATCTTTGTTTACTTTGACTGTGTACTTACTGTTGGTGATTTTAACATCCATGTTGACAACCCTCAGGACAGAGGGACCAAAGAATTGTGTTGTGTTCTTGATAACTTTGGACTGACTCAGCATGTAACAGAAAAAAAAACACAGCAGCGGACACAGTCTGGACTTGGTCATCTCCAAAGGTCTGAACATCTCTAAGGTTATGGTGATGGACATTGCTCTGTCTGACCATTCTTGTGTTTTATTTGAGAGAGTACTATTAATGTCAACAGAAATATCCAGACAGAGGTCATCAAAAAATGGTACATCAGTGTTAATATCAGCAAAATATTCATCCAAGCTTTCCCTTCCTCACCACCCCCCTTCACCTTCAGTAAATGAGCTTGCGGAAAATTTCAATGGTAAAATTAGAAATATTATCAATGCCATTGCTCCCATCGACGTGAAGATGGTCACTATTAAAAAGAAACCTCCATGGAGAAATGCCAAACTAGTAAGAGCTGGAAAAAGATAGATAGATAGATTTGTTTATTTGACAGGGACAGTGCAATAAACATAAACAATTAATCAATGACAATCAATCTGATGTGTTGCACAGAGTGTATAGCTATTAGCTAATTTGCAACTCTTGTCCCTGGATGGGCTTTAGAAAGGAGAAACAAGTAAAAAGAAAAAAAAAAAAAAAAAAGGAAAGAAAAGGAATACACAATAACCACATACATCAATGCAAAAAACATAAATACATTATAAATACACAATTATAAATATTATAAATATTATAAATACACAAATATAACAACCTGACACACATTTGCCTATTTCAGGCCTCCCTCCCTTCGTCACTCACTATAAACAAACATTCATTCCTTCCCTTCATTCACTCTCACCCTGCAGACAATCATTTCATACATGGGTACATTCTTGTTTATTTTTCAGCCAGTTTTTAACCTTTTTAGTGAATGTTTTAAAGTCCGTTATTATTTTAATTTCATTTGGCATTGTGTTCCAGATGTGACTGCCCTTTATAGAGAAAGCTGTTTGTCCAAATGTGGTTCTGCGGTGGAATATTTTACAGTTATTGTTAACAGAACTCCTGGTGGCTCTGCTGCTGTCCTGTCTTTGGATGAAACCAGCAAGTGGCTCAGGTGCTGATTTATGGAAACATTTGAAAGTTAATTTCAGTAAACAGAGGTCAATGAAACTCTCAAAACTCAATAGGTTGTATTTTTTTAAAATATTACAGTGATGCCACCTAATGGGCTTTTTGTCCAAGATTTTTAGGGTTTGATTATATAATGAACCTATATGTCTTATTGTGGAAGGGGCTGCTTGAGCCCAGACTGTCAAACAGTATGATATATGAGAAAAAACCATAGAATGCATATACAGTACAGCAGGTTCGTAAGGTATGTAATATCTAATTAATTTAAAGCAGTTCAGATTTTTTTTTACTGTTTTGAAATTTTCTTTATATGAAGATTAAATTTGAGTTGAGGATCTAGTACAACGCCAAGGTATTTGAATTCTGTAACTAAACTGATGTCATGATCATGTATATTAACTTTAAAACATTGCAGGTTATATTTTTTGATTGAAAAGCACATTGAAACTGTTTTCTGAAGGTTCAGCAACAGATGGTTCTGGAGGAGTCACTCTTGGACATCAACCATACTTGTAGACAGCACATCTGCAGCCTGTGCTGGAGTCTTGGTAGCTGTGTAAATAACTGCATCATCTGCATAAAGTTGGCATGTTGCAGTAGAGCAGTGTAGCGGCTCTGCTGAGAGAGTGTCAAAAAGCTGAACGCAGATGGCAAAAAAATTTAACAGGTTCATTATAAAATCTATAATGAGAGATTGAGCATTTATAAATTGGAGCTGAGAAATGCAAGGCAAGCATATTTTTCTGACATCATTGCTAAAAACAATAATGCACGCACCTTGTTCACTACTGTTGACAGGCTAACAATTCCCCCCTGTGTCAGTAGCTCCTGAACTTCTATCCAACCATGTCTGCAATGACTTTGCCTTTTTCTTTACTGACAAAATTCAGAAAATTAGACAGTCAGTTAGTGCTCCTATGCCAGGTGCTGGACATGTGCTTCCTCTGTGTCCACGTAGAGAAGATTTAAACACCATGGCAAAATTTTTTCCAGTCAATCGTATAATCTTGGAAGACATCATACGCCACCTGAAATCTACTACCTCCCAACATTTTTTTTAAAAAACTTTTCATACTGTACGGCCTCAGATCTACTAGAGATCATAAATAAGTCTCTACAGTCAGGTGTCCCCCTTCAGTGCTTAAAAAAGCTGTTATCAAGCCACTTCTAAAAAAGAGCAACTAGACATCTCACTCATGAACAGCTATAGGTCCATATCAATCCTCCCTTTTCTTATAAAATAATAGAAAAAGTTGTTTTTCAACAATTGTACAACTTCCTGACATTAAATAACTGTTTTGATGCCTTCCAGTTAGGTTTTTGGCCACACCACACCGCTGAGACAGCTCCAGTTATGGTTCTTAATGACATCCACTCCAATACAGATAATGGCAACATTTCAGTCTTGGTTCTACTGGACCTCAGTGCTGCATTCGACACAGTTGACCATAACATCTCACTAGACTGGCTAAAAAACTGGGTGGGACTTTCTGGTACAGCACCTAGCTGGTATTTGTCCTAATTAAAAGACAGGGACTATTTTGTGTCTATAGGTAACTACAAATCCGAGCAAACAAAAATAACCTGTGGAGTTCCCCAAGGTTCCATTTTGGGACCGTTGCTTTTAAACATCTAAAAGCTCCCACTATCTCAAGTCATAAAAAATAACAAAATATATGACCATAGTTATGCAGATGATACACAAATCTACATAACCACCTCACCAGGAGACTATGGTCCAATTAAAACCTTTAATTTGACTATGGCCAAATTAAAGAGTGGATGTGCCAGAATTTTTTTCAGTTAAACGAAGACAAAATGAAATAATAGCTTTTGGTGCCAAAGAAGAATGACTCAAAGAAAGACAGCTTCAATCAGTGATGCTAAAAACCAACAGCCAAGCGAGAAATCTGGATGTGGTTCTGGACTCAGACCTGAATTTTAACAGCCACATTAAGACAGTAGTGAAATCAGCCTATTATAATTTAAAGAACATAGCGAGGATTAAAGGTCTGATGTCTGAGCAGGATCTAGAAAATCTTGTCCACACATTTATCTTCAGTAAACTGGACTACTGTAATGCTGTACTCAGGTCTCCCTAAAAAGTCCGTCAGACAGCTGCAGTTAGTTCAGAACGCTACAGCTCGAGTCCTCACTAAGCCCAAGAAAGAAGACCATATAACTCCAGTTCTCAAATCTTTATACTGGCTTCCTGTCTGTCAAAGAATAGATTTCAATATACTGCTGTTGGTTTATAAAGCTCTGAATGGTTTCGGGCCAAAATACATTTCAGATCTGCTAGTCCATTATGAATCACCCAGAGCCCTCCAATCATAAGGGTCAGGCCTACTATCTGTGCCCAGAGTTAGACCCAAGCATGGTGAGGCAGCATTTAGTTTTTACACCCCTCCCATACGGAACAAACTCCCAGAAAGCATCAGGACTGCTGAAACTCTCAGCTGCTTTAAATCCAGGTTAAAAACTTTCCTATTTGCCGTGGCCTTTCAGCAGAACGGTTCTTACTCTCCTAAAATGCACTGTAAATTTTTATTTCTGTCATATTCTATTTTAGCTTGTTTTTGTTTCTCTTTAATTTACTTTTTAGTTTGCTTTTAAATTCTTTTGTATTCCTTTTGTAACTTACTGTCATGCTTTTGTGATGATCAGGCGAGCGCGCACCCCCCTCCCCTCCTGTTTCTGTTTTCCCTGCTCCGGAGTCATCTGCACACCTGCGTGATTGGATGCACCTGCTGCTCTCTGGATTGCAAGCATGTTTAAGAGCCAGTGTGTGAATGCTTCTCCACTGGACCATTGGGCATTGCTGCCAAGCAACAACTCTGCTAAATGTTGTTTGGTGTTATTTTTCCTCGTTGTCTTACCTCTGTGTTCTCTCCTTCTCAGGTTGCTGCCATCTCAGTGGTGTGTTCTCCGGGGCTGGCGACGCTCGCCTGTACCACCCACCCTTCAAGACAACGTACTCTCCACCCAGGTCAACTTGCCCATTCCCCATCCTCTCCACTCCCATGTAGGAGTTCCCTGCCGGGCCCTCAGCTTCATAATGTAAGCCACCTCCTCATCCTCACTCTTCTTTTCTCTGAACATTCCTTGTCATTAATTATCTCCCTCTTCTCTCCCCTCAGGCTGCGTGTGCTCCAGCGTGGTCCTGTTTTCCTGTTGTCCATTTTAGGTTGTGTCTTATTTTGTATTGTTCAGTATAATTGCTTCTTTATTTAAAGCTGTGTATTTCGAGTTTTGTTTATACATTAAAGTTGTGTATCTTTTTCGCCGCCTGAGTCTGAGTGTTCATCTGGTGTGGTTTGCTCTGCGTTTGAGCCTCTCTGGTGTTAAATCATGACAGCTTTAATGTTTTTATGTAAAGCACTTTGAATTGTCTTGTACACGAAATGTGCTATACAAATAAATTTGCCTTGCCTAAACATCTAGCTTCACTAAAATAACTCGATCATAAAGCATATACAGTGGGGCAAAAAAGTATTTAGTCAGCCACCAATTGTGCAAGTTCTCCCATTTAAAAGATGAGAGAGGTCTCCAATTTTCATCATAGGTATACCTCAACGATGAGAGACAAAATGAGAAAAAAAAAATCCAGAAAATCACATTGAAGGATTTTTAATGAATTAATTGGTAAACTCCTCGGTAAAATAAGTATTTGGTCACCTACAAACAAGCAAGATTTCTGGCTCTCACAGACGTGTAACTTCTTCTTTAAGAGGCTCCTCTGTCCTCCACTCGTTACCTGTATTAATGGCACCTGTTTGAACTCTTTATCAGTATAAAAGACACCTGTCCACAACCTCAAACAGTCAGACTCCAAACTCCACTATGGCCAAGACCAAAGAGCTGTCAAAGGACACCAGAAACAAAATTGTAGATCTGCACCAGGCTGGGAAGACTGAATCTGCAATAGGTAAGCAGCTTGGTATGAAGAAATCAACTGTGGGAGCAATTATTAGAAAATGGAAGACATACAAGACCACTAATAATCTCCCTCGATCTGGGGCTCCACACAAGATCTCACCCCGTGGGGTCAAAATGATGACAAGAATGGTGAGCAAAAATCCCAGAACCAAACAGAGGGACCTAGTGAATGACCTGCAGAGAGCTGGGACCAAAGTAACAAAGGCTACCATCAGTAACACACTACGCCGCCAGGGACTCAAATCCTGCAGTGCCAGACGTGTCCCCCTGCTTAAGCCAGTACATGTCCAGGCCCATCTGAAGTTTGCTAGAGAGCATTTGGATGATCCAGAAGAGGATTGGGAGAATGTCATATGGTCAGATGAAACCAAAATAGAACTTTATTGTAAAAACTCAACTTGTCGTGTTTGGAGGAGAAAGAGCACCATACCTACTGTGAAGCACTGGGGCAGAAACATCATGCTTTGGGGCTGTTTTTCTGCAAAGGGACCAGGACGACTGATCCGTGTAAAGAAAAGAATGAATGGGGCCATGTATTGTGAGATTTTGAGTGAAAACCTCCTTCCATCAGCAAGGGCATTGAAGATGAAACATGGCTGGGTCTTTCAGCATGACAATGACCTCAAACACACCGCCCCGGCAACGAAGGAGTGGCTTCGTAAGAAGCATTTCAAGGTCCTGGAGTGGCCTAGCCAGTCTCCAGATCTCAACCCCATAGAAAATCTTTGGAGGGAGTTGAAAGTCTGTGTTGCCCAGCGACAGCCCCAAAACATCACTGCTCTAGAGGAGATCTGCATGGAGGAATAGGCCAAAATACCAGCAACAGTGTGTGAAAACCTTGTGAAGACTTACAGAAAACGTTTGACCTCTGTCATTGCCAACAAAGGGTATATAACAAAGTACTGAGATGAACTTTTGTTATTGACCAAATACTTATTTTACCAAGGAGTTTACCAATTAATTCATTTTTTTTCTCATTTTGTCTCTCATAGTTGAGGTATACCTATGATGAAAATTGGAGACCTCTCTCATCTTTTAAGTGGGAGAACTTGCACAATTGGTGGCTGACTAAATACTTTTTTGCCCCACTGTAGATATTTACAAAAGGCAGACATGTGTAAGGTATATTAGAAGTCCAGTTGCATGAAGATTAGAATTCTTACAGTCAATGATCCAGTTTGTGTGACTCTGAGTCCTTATTTCCAGTTGTCATGTAGCAGTGTGTGGGTGTTAAAGTGGCATGTAGTGCAAAGAGAGCAGTGCATTGCTGCATAAAGTGACTAGTGCAGCCCTGAGATCAGTGTGTATGCGTGTGTTGGAGTGAACAGTTCCTGGATGACAGAGTTCAGTTTTTGAAGCTCCTGAAATCAGTGTGTGTGGGAGTGAACAGTACCTGGGGATGGCAGAGTTCAGTTGTTAAAGAGTGGTGGTGGTGGTGGTGGTGGTGGTGGTGGTGGCGGCGGTGTCTGTGTGTGTGTGTGTGGCAGGGGGGATCAGAGTCCAGAATTTTTTTTGGGTGGGGGCAGAAAGGGAAGCGGGGGCAGAGCAGCTGTGTGATGGGTGGGTGGGATCACCTGCAATGTAGAGGGCTTTGCGGGTGAGGCAGGTGCTGTAGATAGTCTCAAGGGAGAGGAGAGAGGCACCAACGATCTTCTCAGCTGTTCTCACTATGTGCTGGAGCATCTTGCGGTAGGACGCGGTACAGGTGCCGTACCACACAGTAATGCAGCTGGTCAGGATTCTCTGCATGGTGCCTCTGTAGAAAGTACACGTGATGGGGGCTGGGGCTTTGGCTCTTCTCAGTTTGTGGAGGAAGTAGAGACACTGCCGAGCTTTCTTGGCCAGTGATACAGTGTTGGTGGTCCAGGAGAGGTCCTCTGTAATGTGCACACTGAGGAACTTGGTGCTGTTCAGTCTCTCCACAGCAGCACCATTGATGGTCAGGGGAGCATGCTGGATGTGCGCTCTTCTAAAGTCCACAGCAATCCCCTTCGTCTTCTCCACGTTCAGACAGAGATTGTTGTCTCTGCATCACATTGCCAGATGGTTCACCTCATTCCTGTAGTTTGTCTCATCTCCGTTGTTGATGAGACCCACCACTTTTGTGTCATCCACAAACTTGATGAAATGGTTGGAGCTGTGTGTCAGTGTACAGTCATGGGTCAGCAGAGTAAAGAGGAGGGGGCACAGCACACATCCTTGGGGTGCCCTGTGTTCAGTGTGATGGTGCTGGATGTGTTACTGTCAACCCATACTTCCTGCGGTCTCCCCGTCAGGAAGTCCAACAGCCAGTTACAAAGTGAAGTGTTGAGCCCCAGCTGGTCCAGTTTGTGAATGAGCTGTTGGGGGATGATTCTGTTGAATGTTGAACTAAACTCTGTGAACAACATTCTGACATAGGAGTCCTTTGTGTCCAGGTGTGTGAGGGCTGAATGTAGGGCAGTAAAGATGGCATCATCAGGTTGAGCAATTGGACCGGTATGCAAACTGGAATGGGTCCGGGAAGGGGGGCAGGGCAAACCTGATGTGCTGCATGACCACCCGCTCGAAGCACTTCATGATGATGGGAGTGAGTGCAACCGGATGGTAGTTATTGTAGAAGGAGGGAGACAACTTCTTGGGGACTGGAATGATGGTGGTGGCTTTGAAGCACTTGGGGACAACAATCTGTCTCAGTGAGATAAGAGATAAGATAAGAGATAAGATAAGCCTTTATTAGTCCCACAACGGGGAAATTCCAGGATTGCAACAGCACAGGGATAGCAACACTCAGAGCAACAATCAGAAGGCAAGAAAAAAAAAAAAAAAACAAGCAAGCAAGAGCAGCTAATAAACATATGTACGTATTACTATAAAATATATATATATACACACACACACAGACACACAGTGCAGAGCATTGTAGCTGGATGGAATAAATATATGAATATATGAACACACAGTGCAGAGCATTGTAGCTAGATGGAATAAATATGTAAATATATAAACACCCACAGTACGGAGCATTGCAGCTAGGTGGAATAAATATGCAAGTATATAAACACACACAGTGCGGAGCAATGTAGCTAGATGGAATAATATGTAGATATATAAATATATAAACACCCACAGTACGGAGCATTGTAGCTAGATGGAATAAATATGCAAATATATAAACACACACAGTGCAGAGCATTGTTGCTAGATGGAATGAAACAGCATAACCGTCTACTTAGTTATCCTACATGGTATGATTATGTGCCCATACATATTCTCACCCTCCATAGCGACCGGTATGTTCCTAGTTGTATGCCGGAGAGGACCATTGTGTAAGTCTATTGCATCTTTTGCATTCAAAAAACTATTAGTTTCCATCCATCCATCCATCTTCTACCGCTTTTCCGGAGGTCCGGGTCGCGGAGGCAGCAGCCCAAGCAGAGAAGCCCAGACCTCCCTCTCCCCAGCCACCTGCTCCAGCTCTTCAGAGGGGACACCAAGGCGTTCCCAGACTAGCTGGGAGACATAGTCTCTCCACCGAGTCCTGGGTCTGCCCCGGGGTCTCCTCCCAGTGGGACGTGCCTGAAACACCTCAAGTGGGAGACGTCCAGGAGGCATCCTAATCAGATGCCCATACCACCTCAACTGACTCCTTTCAATGTGGAGGAGCAGCGGTTCCACTCTGAGCCTCTCCCGGATGACTGAGCTCCTCACCCTATCTCTGAGGGTGAGTCCAGCAATCCTACGGAGAAAGCTCATTTCAGCCGCTTGTATCCGCGATACAAGCGGATACAAGCTTAGTTTGTTACGTCTTTTTGCTATCTCTGCGAGCAGCCCTGCTTAGGTTGTACAGTCTGACAGCCGTTGGTAGGAAGGACCTACGAAACCTCTCGGTTGTGCACCTGGGATGATGTAGTCTGCTGCTAAATGAGCTCCTCAGTGCATTCAGTATGTCCTGCATAGGGTGGAACTCGGACTCCAGCAGAGATGATGAATGAGTCACATGATGATGAACTCACAGAGACACCTGTGAGTTCCTCTGCACAGGCTTTCAGTATGCTACCAGGTATGTTGTCAGAACCTGGAGCTTTGCTTGCATTAATCCTGCCAAGGGATCTCTTCATACTGTCTGGGGACAGTATAATCACCTGGTCACCAGGACGAGGTGGTGACTTCTGCGCAGGGGTACTGTTGAGTGCCTCGAAGTGAGCAAAGAAGTCATTCAGCTTGTTTGGCAGAGAGATGGAGCTGTCGCAGGTCTGCGGTGTAGGACTGTAGTCTGTGATGGTCCGTATCCCCTGCCACAGACTCCAAATGTCTCTGCTGTAGCTGAAACGGTAGGCTACCCTCCTGGAGTACTGCCTCTTGGCCTCTCTGATGCCTTGGGACAGGTTGGCCCTAGCTGTCCTCAGGCCCACCTCGTCCCCAGCTCTGAAGGCAATGTTCCGAACTTTCAGGAGCTT
Source organism: Pholidichthys leucotaenia (assembly GCA_020510985.1). Taxonomy (NCBI): domain Eukaryota; kingdom Metazoa; phylum Chordata; class Actinopteri; order Cichliformes; family Pholidichthyidae; genus Pholidichthys; species Pholidichthys leucotaenia. Next base: position 29,763,653 of record CM035845.1, on the reverse strand, counting down.
GTAGACCTCCCCTGTGAGCCTTAACTACCAAACTGATCCACGTTTATCATTTATAAAAGACTTTGTTTTTTTAAAAAAATACTGTGTTATCTGACTTAACAAAGTGTTCCATTCCAACCAGTGTGAGAAAGTCCCCAGAGAAGCTATTGTGGGACAGACAGCTTTGTGTCTGAATAAAACATAAAGCAGCAGAAAGACTACAGGTACACTGATCAGAATTTGTCTCTGTGATTGTCTGATGTTAAGATTCTCAGTATGTGCAATATAGCTATTAAATGAAAATGTTCTTCTCACAATCTATTGCTAAATATAATCTGCAGTTGCATTTATATTCTGATGTGAGAAGTTGACATCTCAACTCTTAAATAACTTAGAAATAATACTATTTGTCCCAAGAACTTTTTGGCCTGTGTTTTTCATTTAACAGAGCACCAACTGACAAACCATAAGACACGGTGAAGTACTGTGAGTACCAGGACTGCCAGCCTGAGTGTTTCAAAATCTGACCTACCTACTCAACAGTGACCAAACATCAGACGCCGCTGGAAATGCAGACTAAGGTATTTAATTTATTAACTAAAACAACACACCAGTCTACATTTTAAAAACACCAACAAGAACAAACTCAAACAGACTTGATGATGTGAAAGATTTATAACATTTATTATGTTAAACACAAAATTGGACAATTACAGATTTTTTTTTAATGGGAGGTTTGAACCCAGTGTAGTCTCCATCTTCATGGGGGTACTCGTGTTGAATACAAAGGGCAACACAGGATGGTATCGCCACATGGCTCTGCTTTCCCGGGAACCACCAGCACCAGGAAACAAATGATCTGTAGGCCAAGTATCGAGCATGCCTGTAAATATAAAAAGAGCAGAAATAAGGCATTTGATTTTATTTTATGGGCTTGTTTTGTGGTTGTATTTGATGACTTAACATCTGACACTTTGAAGTTGGTTTTCTTAAATACCAATATCTGCTGTTTTTGGAAAAGAACCACTCTAAATCCTAGCTGAATTTGTCTGCTGGCGTGTTTGTCACATTAAATTAAAACTGCTGTAGAGCCTTATTTTTTCTTTCCCTTTTGTTGCTCATGTCTTGCAGAATCAGACCCCCCAGAGGCTGTCTCCTTGATTCATCAGTGTTCTGTCTGGATCATTTCAGATGTACGGATGCAAGGGGATAAGGACCTGCACTTGTATAGTGCTTTTCTAGTCTCAAAGACCACTCAAAGCGCTTCACTAGTACTATCCCTCTATTCTCAGCGCCAATCGGAGACAGACACCTAGGGACAACTTAGAATCACCAATTAACCAAACATGCATGTCTTTGGATTGTGGAAGGAAACCAGAGCACCCAAAGATTCCTACCCCTGCCAGCCTGAGGATTTGAATTTGAGACCTTCTAGCTGTTAAGCAACAGTACTAACCACTGTACCATTGTACCGACCACCGAACAAGACCTAGACAGCATTTTTTTTAAATGTATTTATATTTTCATTGAATTTCTACTTTTCTGTGACATACAGTGATTGCCCAAAAACAAGGAGAAAGTGTCTCGGTGGTATTTCTTTATAAAGCTTATGGAATGTCATATTTATTTCCATCCATTGTCAATATTTCCCATAGATCTTGTCTTGCTAATGTAAAATGATGTGACCATGGGACACATCTTCAATGTGGCTGTTGAAGAAACACATAAGCTACTCCCTGCATCAGTGAGGTTTTCATAGCTTGTTATATTGGTGACATTTTTTAATGGGTGTTGTGTAGTTGTACTCTGCCATCACCTCCCTGGAGATCTCCGTTCTCCCCTTCAGAAAAGACAAAATGGGTCTACAGAGGGCCTCAGTGTTACAGACTGCACCACAAAGTTTGATATTTCAAGTATTTTAGTCTAAATCACAGCACTTATAGAACCTTGAAGACCTTTAAATTCAATCGTTAAATGACTTCCAGCATCTGTGATCAAATTCTTTTTGTTGTTGTGATAAATAAAAATAAATATCTTCTTCATCTTCATGCCATATACACATTTGTATCCAATATATGTGCTGTGACTACTTAGCTAGTTTATCATTAATAGAAAGTTATACTTTGTTTTTCAATATATTAAATGTAAACAACAGACATTCCAAATAAATACTTTATTATCTAACTTACATTGCTTTCTCCTTGAACTCCAGTGGCCCAAGGTCTGCTTGTAGATGTTCAGGGTAGTCTGTAGAGAATAGGTGTTCAGGTTCAGATGGGTTCCAGGCCTGGATAAAAAATCATCCACCGTGGATCTTCAGGCAGCCCTCCACATCTATTAGAAATGTCTGCACTGTAATATTTGACTTTACTATTAATAACTGCATCATAATCATTTTGCTGTGCAATCTGTAATTGCACAGCAAACCCCAGCTAAGCTTCCTTCACCTAAAAATTTGGCTACAGAAACTGAGCCCTTCCTGGGAGACATCTTATCTGGAATAAAAAGTCTAGATAACAAGGTAGATAACTTTGGAAGACAACTGAAACAAAAACCCAGAGCTGTCAGTTAGTGTCATGCAATTGGTAGAGCTCAACTCAATTCAAATCACTGAATGCAGCTCTAAAATGGAAGTGATGGAGAATGAGCACTCTGACCTCAAGAAAGAAAACTCTGACCTAAAGGAAAGAATTTTAGAGATGGAAAGATACAAACAGCACTGGAACCTCAGACTCTCGGCTCTCAAGGAGCAAGAAGAAGAAAACATAAGGGATAAAATTCAAAAGATCCTTCTTAAAATCTTTCCACAATGGGAAGAGATAATTGAAGATGTGGTTGACTCAGCTCACCGCCTTGGAAGGAGACAAAAGGGACGGAGGTCATTATGCAATTTGTGCAAAGGCTGCAACACGCTTCACGCAGGATTTCACCCAGGAGGACTGGATGGCTTGAGAAAGACATTGGCTGAAAATTAAGCAGGCCAGAGCTCTGGGTAAGTTGGCCTTTTATAAAGGCCACATGGCTGTTATTGATGGACACATTGTAAAGTAATAATCCCATAAAAATCATTACAGTTCTGAATTCTAGACCACTCAGTGGTCAAATTGTTACCTTAGGATATAACTTTATGGTTACTGGTATGTTGGTATTTTTACCCAAAATCGATTTAACCCCCACTGTTTAAATATTATATTAGATATCATTGAGTAAGGGGTAGTGGGGGAGACCATCAATTCATCTTATGAGCTTTATAGTATATTATCTTCTCCTTTACTGTGAGGACTATTTGAAGTTGTGTTTAATGGTCCTGCTTAAGTCAAAAGTTCAGGGAAAAGGTACTGTAAACCTTAGTGCTTGAAACTTAAGTTTTAGTTTAAATCTTTAATCTTCTCCTTAGCCATCCATTTATTTTATTTTATATTCACCAAAATGTCCCTTAGCATCAACCTTAAATTTTTAACATTTAACCCCTTGCACTCTGGTCAATTTCCCTAAAAACGCCTAAAAATAACGTACCCAAAGTAAATCAAAAGCTGTTCTTCAACCCTTTGCAGCATCTTCATGGGGTTAGTCTCATTTAAAAGAAAACACTTTGAATTTTTCGTCAAAAGAGTCATAATCTTTATAAGTGCTCCTGCCACTGAGTAACAGTCATCTAAACATACTGAACTTGAAGAAAATAAAGTTCGCCTGGGTGTTTTTTTTGGATACACATGCTTGCAAATAACACACAGCTGTCAGATCCAGGCTGGAAAATGCAACAGAAATGTAGAACCAAGTGTTATCCAGCTGAGGTCAAAATTTTGTAACAATACCAAAAAAAATGAATATATTACACAGCTTTTTTGTCAGGTTGTTCCCAGGCGTTTTTGAACTGTGCCAAATTGTGCCAAATGGCACAGTTTGGAAAAACGTCTGTAATTTTTGAATGATTCAATATAGAAGCTTCATCTTGGTCTCTAATGAAAGGTGACACTCAGGGCTCTGTGTGTGTGTGTGTAGGGGGGTTGTTTATTCATTCATGAATGAATGAATGAACAAACAAGCCCCCCATACACAAAGAAGCATGCCACGTAAAAAATGTGTGGCTTTTTTTTTACAAGAAAAAATAACCTACAGTGCAATAAAAATTATACTAAAATATCTGTAATGTAAAGGATAACAACTCCCCCCCCCCCGCTACAGAGGACGGACATCGTCCATCTCCACATGACGGACCGCGGCGCATGCCGCGCTCTACTACGCACAGTTGTACTAAAATATCTGCAATCCGCTACAGAGGAGTAGCGCGGGGGGGGCATTCACGGTCCGGACCCATGCGCCGTGGTCCGTCATGTGGCGATAACACACAATTGTAATTTACCGATAGGTCAAAAGTCATTTTGATTACAATTTTCAGGGATAAAGAATAATTTAGCTTATAACACTTACCTGTCCACAACAGCAGTGTCGCTGGCGCACATCTCTTCCTCATTGTCAGACGAACATGATGCTGGTCCGCTTGTTACGACTCGTGGTTCTGGTCACGCGACCCGGTCAAACCATGATTCCATTATTGCGGTTTTACGCTTCCATGATTGCGGTTTTGGCAAATGATTTTTCAAAACAAATAAGAACAGTAGTAAGAAAAAAAGACTGGTGAACGCATGTGTGTCACCCAGCAGCTTACACAAAACAGATTTTACGCACGGGACGCACAATCGTCGAACTTCTCTGCTTCAATTGGCTCACTGTATTCGCAGCCGTTGATAGGCGGGTCCTTCTTGCTAGGTTTTCAGTCATTGGTTCTTCAAGGTTTCAGAAACCCAATTCAAGGCTCTTATTAGTCGAATGAGAGGTCAATCAAATCTAAACCAATCAAAGCACTCCTTTGGCTTTTTGTTCACGGCTGTGTCTGTAGTGGAAGAACGGAAATGCAGCTTTTTTTTTCAGTGCGCTCTGAGACGCACGGTGTGCGTCCTAGTGCGCACGAGGGCGCGCTAGGACGTAGAGACGTGACCGCCCGCGGTATCCCGGAGTTCAAGAAGTTAATGCTAGAGGTCTTAGAGACAATCTAAAAAGAAAAGCAACCTTTCTTTACTATAAGAATAAAAACCCACACTGTAAACTTCTCCAAGCAACTCATTCAGTTGTTTCAGAGGAAAGATTTTGGTCAACACACTGGGGAGAAAAAATTATCTTTTCACATGGCACATCTTATTCAGAAGGAGTCGTGATTCTATTTAATAACTGCCCAGGAAAAATTGCAATCGTTAAATCTAATAACGATGGCCATTGGATTCTCTCTGTGATACTTATGCATACCTTCTCATTAATTATGGGAAATGTTTATGACAACTGTAATGCTTTGCAGAACAAAACCCTTATAGAAGATATTAGAAAAGAAGTCTTACAGCTCAAACAAAATTTAAATACAGAAAATGTATTGCTAGATGGAGACTGGAATATGGTTATGGATGAATAGCTAGATAGATCCACCAGCAAATTTACAAACCCAAACCCTAACAACATTCTAGGTAATCTCTGTAATTAATACATTGTATCTCCATAAACCATGGAGGAAAGCACATCCAAACACCAGACAGTTCTCTTGGTTTAAACCAGATGCCTCAGCCACAGTGGTGTGAAAAAGTGTTTGCCCACTTCCTGATTTCTCATTTGTTTGTACGTTTGTCACACTTAAACTTTTCAGATCATCAAACAAATTTAAATATTAGACAGAGATAACACAAGTAAACACAAAATGCAGTTTTTAAATGAAGGCACCCTTAGCAACAACAACTGCAATCAAGCATTTGCAATAACTGGCAATGAGTCTTTTACAGTGCTGTGGAGGAATTTTGGCCTACTCATCTTTGCAAAATTGTTTTAATTCACCCACACTGGAGGGTTTTCAAGCATGAACCGCCTTTTAAAGGTCATGCCGCAGCATCTCAATCAGATTCAGGTCAGGACTTTGTTTAGGCCACTCCAAAGTCTTCATTTTGTTTTTCTTAAGCCATTCAGAGGTGGACTTGCTGGTGTGTTTTGGATGATTGTCCTGCTGCAGAACCCAAGTGCGCTTCAGCTTGAGGTCACAAACAGATGGCCGGATATTCTCCTTCAGGATTTTTTGGTAGACAGCAGAATTCATGGTTCCATTTACCACAGCAAGTTTTCCAGGTCCTGAAGCAGCAAAACAGCCCCAGACCATCACACTACCACCACCACATTTTACTGTTGGTATGATGTTCCTTTTCTGAAATGTTGTCTTTTACGCCGGATGTAATGGGGCACACACCTTCCAAAAAGTTCAACTTTTGTCTCGCCAGTCCGCAGAGTATTTTCCTAAAAGTCTTGGGGATCATCAAGATGTTTTCTGGCAAAACTGAGATGAGCCTTTATGTTCTTTTTGCTCAGCAGTGGTTTTCGTCTCTTTCTTATGGTGAAGTCATGAACACTGATCTTAACTGAGGCAAGTGAGTCCTGCAGTTTTTTTGGATGTTGTTGTGGGGTCTTTTGTGACGTCTTGGATGAGTCATTGTTGTCCTCTTGGGGTAATTTTGGTCGGCCGGCCACTCCTGGGAAGGTTCACCATTGTTCTATGTTTTCGCCATTTGTGGATAATGGCTCTAACTGTGGTTCACTGAAGTCTCAAAGCTTTAGAAATTGCTTTATAACCTTTTCCAGACTGACAGATCTCAGTTACTTTGTTTCTCATTTGCTCCTGTATTACTTTGGACAGCAGCATAATCTCCAGCTTTTGAGGATCTTTTGGTCGACTTCATGTCGACACTTCATGTCGACATGTCAACTTCATGTCAACTTCATGTCACTTCATGTCGACTTCATACATGTCTCTGCATCTTAGTGCGTCTCAGTGCACACTGAAAAAAAAAGCTGTATTTCCAGTCTTTCAGTACAGACACAGCCTTGTTACAACCTGAGAAAAAAGCTGCGTAATATATTCTTTTTTTGTGGTATTTTTACAAAATTTTGACACTTGGTTCTACATTTCTGTTGTGTTTTCCAGCCAGTATCTGACAGCTGTATGTTATTTGCAAGCATTTGTATCTAAAAAAAAAAACACCCAGGCGAACTTTCTTGTTACTCAGTGACAGGAGCACTTAGAGAGATTATGACTGTTTTGCCAAAAAATTCAGAGTGTTTTCTTTTAAATGAGACTAACCCCATGAAAATGCTGCAAAGGGTTGAAGAACAGCTTTTGATTTACTTTGGGCATGTTATTTTTAGGCGTTTTTAGGGAAGTTGAACAGAGTTCAACAGGTTAAACAGCTCATTCAAGAAGTCTTGCAGAATGACCCCACAACGTCATACACACAAAAATGGGAGTTTTTAAAATACAAAATCCATCAGTATTCAATCACCTTCAGCAAAAATATTTTTTTAAAAATATGCACTCGGAAGAAGAAAATATTCTTAAAGAATTGCACTTAATCAATACCAAACTCAGTCTAACTGAAAATGACAGAATCAATTTCTCCTCCTTGCAATGTAAATTTGATAAATTGTATGAAAATGAAGCCCATGGAGCATTTAAAAGATCAAAGTCCAAATGGATGGAAGAAGGTGAAAAAAAAAAAACACTGCCTATTTCTGTAGACTAGAAGAAAACAACAGGAAAATAATTCTATTAACACTGATGATAACGAGTATACAGACCCAACAGTAATAGGTATTGAAATAAATAGATTCTGTCAGACCCTCTACAGCTCATCCTATTCTGCAGAAAACTCAGACTCCTTCTTGAATGCAAACTGAGGAGAGCACGAGTCCCCCCCCACCATCATTCTACCGAGGCACCATTGAGAACATCCTCACCAGCTGCATCACAGTGTGGAATGGAAGCTGCACCGCCTCCTGCCAGAAGACACTACAACGCACAGTGAAAGCTGCCAGCAAGATCATTGGTGTGTCCCCCCCCCCCCGCCCCCTGGACATCTACCTCACTCGCAGGTGACACCTCCCACCCTTCACACTCCCTCTTCAGCCCCCTGCCCTCAGGGGGAAGCTACCAGAGCCTTCGGGTCCACTCCACAAGACTGCTAAACAGCTTTGTTCATCAGGCCATCAGGACCCTAAACTCTGTCTACTCCCCCCACCCCACCCCCACCCCGCCAGACCGTAACGCACTCACCCGCACAATAACCACCTCAGTTGTTGGCACAGAAAGACTGGCACTTCAACAGTAATACATTTGCTGCAGTATGTCTCTGAACTTTACTGCAACCATTTGCACAAATGCCATATCTACTGCTGTCTGTCACTACAATGCTGATCATGTGCAGTCCTATCTGTCACTGTCTGCACCTACACTACCAAATTGAATTTGCAGCTGTGGGTATTACAGCTCTGCTGTTCTGTAAATAGGATTGTTGGGTTTCATCATCATTGCACTACGGGAGCATTACTGTACACAGACTGCTGTTGTTGTTTTTCCAGCCTTATTCCTTTTTTCTTTTTTTATATTGCACACACCACTGAAGAGAGAGAGAAATGCCATTTCAATTCTCCTGTATGTCCTGTACATACAGTAGTACAGACAAATAAAATCTTTGAAGCTTTGAATCTTTGAACTCTATTAAAGAACTCATTCCTCACATTAATGATAACTTCAGAGATGATTGTGAGAAGAAGTTCACATTAGAGGATCTAGATAAAGCTGAAATGCATCTCAAATTAAATAAATCTCCTGGACCTGATGGACTAACTGTTAACTTTTTCAGACACTTCTGGAGTCAGCTTAGAAACCTGCTTTTTCAAGTATTCAAGGAGGTCACAACCAGTCTCTCTTTACCAACCGGTATGAAGCAGGGTGTTATTATTCTCCTACCAAAACGAGGTAAAGACAACAAAAAACTTAGGTAATTATCACCCCATCACACTTTTAAATAATGATTATAAAATATTAACTTACACTAACAGACTCAAGCAAGGTTTAGGCCAAATCAGCGAAACACAAACAGGCGTCATTGGCAAAAGATCCATACACACCAATATAAGACTAGTCCAAGACTTGCTGGAATATAACCACCTGATTGAAGATAAAGGTTTCCATCTTATTCCTTGATTTCTACAAAGCATTCGATATGTTAGAACACCAGTTTCTTTTTAAAGTCTTACATAGTTATGGATTTGGACCAAAATTTTGTAGCATTATTGAATCCTTCTACAAAGACACAACCAGCTCTGTAGCATTTCCCCAAGGAACCTCTCCTCACTTTACAATCAACAGAGAAGTCAAACAGGGCTGTAACATTTCCCCATTCTTATTTATTCTGGCAGTAGACACACTAGCAAGTTTTATCAAAAACTCCAACCTCGACAAACTAAATATCTTTGGTGAAGAAATCATAAATTGGCTGATGATCCTGTCATTTTCCTAAAAAATCAAGAACAGTTACCCCCAATTTTCAGGTTAATTGACACATTCTCACAGACATCCGGTCTAACACTCAGCTGTAATAAATGTGAATTAATGGCCACTCATAACTGCAACCTCACAGAAGTCCATAATGTTCCCATTAAATCATCAGTTAAATAGTTAGGTATCCAATACTAAATACTTAAATTAAATTAAATACTTAGGTATCCAAATAACCACAAATGAAAAAGAAAGTGGAACTCTTAATATTCAAAATAAAATTCTGGATTGTAAAACAAAACTTAATATGTGGTTACAATGACATCTAACACTTTTTTTTAACAACTTGCTTAACTAAAATGGAATCCTTAGCTAGATGCACTTATCCTGCATATTCAATGGCCATATCCAACAAATTTATTAAAGACATTAATCAGTTAAACTTTGATTTCATCTGGAAGAATAAAGTCCATTATATTAAAAATCTGAAATAGTTAAAGAATACAAAGATACAAGTGATAGATTTTGAATGTCAAAATGCTATGCTGAAATTAAATTGGTTGAAATCCTTCCCGCTCAACAAAAATAGTATCTGGTACTGCCTCCCCAGAGGTCAATTTAATAAATTAGGGGGGGGTTGATTTTGTCCTTAAATGTGATTTTCAAATTTAAAAACTGCCAATCAAATTGTCCTCATTTCATAAACAAGTTTTATTAAGTTGGAAACTCATGTACACACACAACTTCACCCCACATTGACCTCCGATCTGGAATAACAGATTTGTGCTGTCAGGTGACAAATCTCTCCTCTTACAACACTGGATGGATAAAAATATCTGGTCTGTATCCCATCTAACTGACCACCAGGGTCATTGGTTATCCTATGAGAGCTTCTGCACAAAATATGACCTAGTTTGTAGATGTGCTCAAGTGATTAAAACAATTCCTACTATAGATTATTGGTTCAAAACATAGACACACAGTTATATAAAGCAGAACTACCTCTTCTCTATCTTAATGATAAAGATTTTCTATCTGAAGGAATCAAGAACAAAGTGATGCATAACAATTTAAATAACATTTTATACCCAATACAACCAAACAGGAATGACATTATCCAGCTCTTTTCAGAATCAAATGCCAAGAAATTTAGAACAAACTACCTTACCTATCCAGTAAACCCAAAACAAAAGAAGTTCACTTTAAAACCCTGAACAATATCTACAGATGTTGAGAAAATTGTTGGTACCCCTCTGTTAATGAAAGAAAACCCCACAATGGTCACAGAAATAACTTGAATCTGACAAAAGTGGTAATAAATAAAAATTCTATGAAAATTAACCAATGGAAATCAGACAATGCTTTTGAATTGTGGTTCAACAGAATTATTTTAAAAAACAAACTCATGAAACTGGCCTGGACAAAAATGATGGTGCCCCTAGAAAAGACTGAAAATAATGTGACCATAGGGACATGTTCAACCAAGATGTGTCCTCTAATTAACATCACAGGTGTCTACAAACTTGTAATCAGTCAGTCGGCCTATTTAAAGGGTGACAAGTAGTCACTGTGCTGTTTGGTGACATGGTGTATACCACACTAAACATGGACCAGAGGAAGCAAAGGAGAGAGTTGTCTCAATAGATTAGAAAGAAATTTATAGACAAGCATGTTAAGGGTAAAGGCTATAAGACCACCTCCCAGCAGCTTGATGTTCCTGTGACTACAGTTGCACATATTATTCAGAAATTTAAGATCCACGGGACTGTAGCCAACCTCCCTGGACGTGGCCGCAGGAGGGGACGGATAATACGAATGGTAACAAAAGAGCCCAGAACAACCTCTTAACACATTCATGGTGAACTCCAAGGTCAAGGTACATCAGTGTCAGATCGCACCATCAGTCGTTGTTTGAGCCAAAGTGGACTTTATGGGAGATGACCAAGGAGGACACCACTGTTGAAAACAAATCATAAAAAAGCCAGACTGGAATTTGCCAAACTGCATGTTGACAAGCCACAAAGCTTCTGGGAGAATGTCCTATGGACAGATGAGACAAAACTGGAACTTTTTGGCAAAGCACATCAGCTCTATGTTCACAGACACAAAAATGAAGCATACCAAGAAAAGAACACTGTCCCTACTGTGAAACATGGAGGAGGTTCTGTTATGTTCTGGGGCTGCTTTGCTGCATCTGGCACAGGGTGTCTTGAATGTGTGCAGGGTACAATGAAATCTCAAGACTATCAAGGTATTCTAGAGAGAAATGTGCTGACCAGTGTCAGACAGCTTGGTCTCAGTTGCAGGCCATGGGTCTTGCAACAGGATAATGACCCAAAACACACAGCTAAAAACACCCAAGAATGGCTAAGAGCGAAACATTGGACTATTCTAAAGTGGCCTTCTATGAGCCCTAATCTAAATCCTATTGAACATCTGTGGAAGGAGCTGAAACATGCCGTCTGGAGAAGGCACCCTTCAAACCTGAGACAACTGGAGCAGTTTGCTCATGAGGAGTGGGCCAAAATACCTGCTGAGAGGTGCAGAAGTCTCATTGACAGTTACAGAAATCATTTGATTGCAGTGATTGCCTCAAAAGGTTGTGCAACAAAATATTAAGTTAAGGGTACCATCATTTCCTAAGGGTCCTTCCTACCTACGGCTGTCAGACTGTACAACCTAAGCAGGGTTGCTCGCAGAGATAGCAAAAAGACGTGACAACCTAATAGTATTGAATGCAAAAGACGCAATAGACTTACACAATGGTCCCTTCCGGTATACAACTAGGAAAATACCGGTCGCTACGGAGGGTGACAATATGTATGGGTACATAATCATACCATGTTGGATAACTAAGTAGACGGTTATGCTGTTTCATTCTATCTAGCTACAATGCCCCGCACTGTGTGTGTTTATATATTTATATATTTATTCCATCTAGCTACAATGCTCCGCACTGTGTGTCTATATATTTATATATTTATATGTACATATGTATACTTGCTGCTCTTGTTTTTTCTTGTCTTCTGATTGTTGCTCTGAGTGTTGCTATCACTGTGCTGTTGCAATCCTGGAATTTCCCCATTGTGGGACTAATAAAGGCTTATCTTATCTTATTTTTGTCCAGGCCTGTTTCATGAGTTTGTTTTTTAAAATAATCCTGTTGAACCACAATTCAAAAGCATTGTCTGATTTTCATTAGTTAATTTTCATAGAATTTTTATTTATTACCACATTTGTCAGATTCAAGTTATTTCTGTGAATCATTGTGGGTTTTTCTCTCATTAACAGAGGGGTACCAACAATTTTGTCCACGTCTGTATCGTCCAGTGAAATGCTAAGAGATTTAATATCAAACCTGTAACTGCAGTTTCTGTGATAAAGATATTGAAACCACTGTCATTTGTTTTTTCATTGCATGTACTCCGGAACATTCTGGGAGGACTTACACGACTGGTTATCAACCAAAATCCAGCTGTCTTCCCCCCTCTTAATACAGAAAATATTGTAATGCTGTTGACATCTTTGCATTATCTTTATTAAAATCCCCATGCCCTGTTGCTGGGCCTATTTGTTAGGATGCTTACAACTTATATTGTTATGAGGGAGTTCCACCTGGAGCCTTTTAGGTGACAACATTTTTTTTAGTTCCTGTCTCTTCCTGTTATGTTGTTGCCACGATCTCTTACTGCTCCGGTGTGGACTTTAAAAGCCTGTCTACATTAGAGCCAGAGTGTCTGCAATGTATATGACAGTCTGTATAGAGAATAGGCATTGACATCATGCCGCGCTGCATTCTGGGCCTTTGCCACCATTGTCATGGCCAGACTTCTTTGGCTGTGTCTCCATTCAGGTTCTGTGTCCTCCAAGTGCGCATTTCTAGGCCAGATATGTCACTGTGCTGCATCCAAGGCTGTCCCATCCCATGGACTCCTTCACATGCGTGTGTGTGTGTAATATGTGTGTGTTACACACAGGGTTACACAGGGTGCGTGTGAAGTGCCTAGTGCAGTAGTATAGTAACATAGAGACGTTTGTAGATAGTGCATGTTGCATGGCATATGTTGCATGTTGCTTTCTGCTTGCTGCTCTGCTTACAGCTACCGTCACCAGCTAGCCCCCATTGGGGGTGAAAAGAGGAGCCGAGTGCGTAAGTCTCCTCCTGCTGGTACATAGCCTCTCCACCACCAACACCCCTGCAGTGCCTCCTCGTGGCCACACATGATAACTGGGTACCCTGTGGTCCCAGGTTAAACTGGAGAGGATCTTGGAGCAGCAGGGGGCCCCAGAGACGCGGCGTATAGGCCCACCCTGTGTGGACACGCCCTGACGCCCGTCAACCCCTGCCCCAACTATGGGTAAATAGCCCCACTGCCTTTTGGGTAATCTATTAAGGTGAAGGCTAAGGGAGCAACCCTTGACAGAAAAGCAATGCGCTGGTGGTGCGCAAAAGACGGGACTTAAAAGACCAAAGACCCGGCAGCCTCCTGCAGCCATGTTGAGGGACTGGTCGTCATGGGCTTACCCATGCCACCAGGTTTACCTCATCATCGCGAAGACAGTGCTATTGGGAAGAGCGTGCCCCCTATGGCACTCTAAATAATTCAATGCGCAGGTGTCCACCTCTGACCATGGTGGGCCTTACCTTCTTGGACATCTGGTTGAAGTCTGGCAGCGACGGGGTGTGTGGCGATGGGAGCAGGTATGAATGTTACTGGGAACTCCTAGCTATAACCCTGCACGCCAGCAGCACAGGGCTATTATGGTCGCTAACAGCTGGGGTGGCAGCTGTTTTTGGCAGACCCCTGTGTGATTGAGCAGCCCTATTTAGGACAGCACTGCTCACCCCAACTGGGGAGGGGCCTAGAAAAAGTGGCCTAAAAATTGCCCACCCATCTTTTGCCTGAACAGGTTACCGCGCTTGTTGGGTCATTCCACCTCTGCGGTCGAAACAATAAAAAAAGAACATGCAACCTAAAACTGGCAACATGGAACGTAAGGACACTCCTAGATCGAGGTTCTGATAGACCCCATAGGAGAACAGCTCTGGTTGCTGCTGAACTGAGTCCCTACAACATTGATATTGCTGCACTGAGCAAGACCAGGCTCCTAGATGAGAGCTCTTTAACAGAGGAAGGGATGGGCTACACATTCTTCTGGAGGGGTTACCCCTCAGGAGAACAACATCTGCATGGTGTAGGACTGGCCATCAAAAACACCCTTCTACCAAGACTCAGTGAAACACCTGTTGGCATTAATGAGAGACTGATGGCACTCCGTATCCCCCTGGTTAAGAATCGCTTTGCTACACTTCTTAGTGCCTATGCACCGACCCTGCCATCGGAGAGTGAGGCCAAGGACTCCTTCTTGACCAGATATGGACCAGATATGGAGTGGAGTGCTTGGCAGACACAGAGTTGGCCAGGCTAATGCAAATGGAGTGAGATTGCTCACTCTCTGCTCTGAGCATAACCTGACCATAACCAACACCATCTTCCAGCAAAAGGCCAAATACAAAACATCATGGATGCACCCTTGCTCTAAACACTGGCACCTGATTGACTACATCATTGTGAGGCGCAGTGACATCAGAGATGTCCACATCACCCGTGCCATGAGAGGTGCAGAATGCTGGACAGATCACCGGCTGATCGTGGCCAAGGTCCACATGCAAGTGTGCCCCCTTGCGACTACAAGGGCCCAAAAGGAGGAAACTTGATTGCTCCCGTCTGGCAATTCTGGATGCAAGAAATGACTTTCGTCGCTCCCTGGTTGAGAAACTGGGGGGGTGGAGCATTTCTTGAGCCTGCCTGAGAAGACCATGGACCAGAAGTGGGACTTCATCAGCTCGGCTCTTTGTGAGGCAGCAGCCCAAACAATTGGCTATAAGAGAAAGAACCACCAAGACTGGTTTGATGACAACTCGGACACCATCCACTACTTGCTGGAGGACAAGCACAGAGCACATCAGGCAACCTTAAGGAACCCCTCATCCATTATCATCAGGCATCAGTGGCAGAGAGCTCGGCGGGATGTACAAAGGGCTACTCGGCAATGCAGAACGAGTGGTGGACAAAAAAGGCACATGAAATCCAGGCCTTTGCCGATAAAAATGACATGCATAATTTTTATAATGTTGTCAAGAAGATTTACGGCCCAACAAATTGCTGCATCACTCCCCTGAAAACAGCAGATGGGCTGAGAATCCTAAAGGATCAGCCTAGCATCTTGCTGAGATGGGCTGAACACTTTAGTACCCTGCTTAACCAGGACTCAGATGCAGACCCCACTGTTCTCGACGACTTGCCTACATTTCCTCCGATGCAAGACCTGGATCAGCCCCCAACCTTCCTGGAGGTTCTATCAGCTACCTGCTCTCTCAAAAACAACAAGTCCCCCGGTAATGACAACATCCCTGCCGAGCTGTTGAAACAAGGAGGCTACTTGTGTACAAAAACCCTGCACAAGTACATCACCAAGGTCTGGGCCGATGACAACATCCCACAACAATAGAGAGACGCCACAATTGTCACCATTTATAAAAACAAGGGTGACAAGGCTGTCTGTGGCAACAGCAGGGGTATTTCGCTCCTTGCTGTTGCTGGTAAGGTCCTGGTGAAGGTGATGTTTCACAGGCTGATCAACAACATCACAGAATCAGTGCTGCCTGAATCGCAATGCAGTTTCAGGAAGGGCAGGAGCTCGGTGGACATGATTGTCACAGCTCGGCAGCTGCAGGAGAAATGTTGGGAGCAACACCAGGACCTGTTCATGGCCTTTGTCGATCTCTCCAAAGCTTTCGACACTGTCCATAGAGAACTCCTATGGGAAGTTTTTCTTAAGTTTGGCTGCCCCAGCAAGTTTGTCTATATCCTCCACCAATTTCATGATGGTATGACTGCTCGGGTGACTATAGGAGGACAGGAATCTCCTTCCTTCCCCATTTGTACAGGGGTTAGGCAGGGGTGTGTATTAGCACCAGTACTTTTTAACATCTTCCTGCTCTGTGTCACCCAGCTTCTCCACAAGGAGATTGAGGACAGCAGCGGTGTAACAGTGGACTTCCGTCTGGATGGCAACCTTTTTAATATAAGGAGGCTCCAGGCAACCACCAAACTGCAAAGGGTGAGAGTCATTGAGCTACAGTATGCAGATGACTGTGCTCTGGTATCTCATAGCCCACAAGATCTCCAGTCTGTTCTTGCTGCTGCGGTGAGAGCATACAGCAGGATGGGACTGACAGTGAACACCATCAAAACAGAGGTCGTCTGCCAATGGAGCACCAATATCCCATTTACTCCACCTACCTTCACTGTTGCTGGAGAACAGCTGTCTGTTGTTCCATCTTTCAAGTACCTGGGGAGCATCCTCTCTGTAGACAACACCATTGA
This sequence comes from Pholidichthys leucotaenia, assembly GCA_020510985.1. NCBI lineage: Eukaryota > Metazoa > Chordata > Actinopteri > Cichliformes > Pholidichthyidae > Pholidichthys > Pholidichthys leucotaenia. Next base: position 29,746,919 of record CM035845.1, on the reverse strand, counting down.
CAGTGAGGTCCAGAACAGGATCAGGCAGGCATCAGCTTCTTTTGGGAGACTCCGGTGTCGGGTCTTCCAGAACAAGAACCTCCATCTCCAAACGAAGATCTCTGTTTACCAGGCAGTCTGTGTCACTACTCTCCTCTATAGCTGTGAACCCTGGGTGATTTACAGCCGCCACGTTAGGGATCTAGAACGGTTCCATATACGCTGCCTTCAGCGCATCCTGGGAATCACCTGGCATGACCATGTGCCTCATTCTGAGATACTCTTTAAGACCAGCTGTAGGAGTATTGAGGCAACGATCACCCAGCACCAGCTACGCTGGCTGGGACATGTGGTAAGGATGCCCTCAAACCGGCTGCCTCGCAGGGTGTTATATGGCCAGCTACACCATGGTCGATGCTCTGCTGGAGGGCAGAAGAAGCACTACAAGGACCAGCTAAAGATGGCCTTAAAGGAGTGCAGCATCAGACCTGAGGCTCTGGAGGAGGCTGCTGCTGACCGGAACACCTGGCAACAGCAGTGCCTTGTGGGGACCCGTATGATGGAGGAGGACAGGACAGCCAGGAGACAGGAGAGAAGACTGAGGAGGAATGCACCTGCAGCCCCTGCTGCCACTACCACAACTTTTACATGCCCTACCTGCAACAGGACATGTGGGTCTAGGATAGGACTACACAGCCATCAAAGGACTGATCATCGATAGAAGTGGATGTCATCATCGGACTCGATGGACAACCGCAAGCAAAGCAAAGGTACCATGGCTGTGTCTCAGTTCAGATGTTGCAGCCTCATAGACCACGGCCCAGGAGGACAGAGCACTCAAAGGTCAGTAGGCTGCACCTAAAGGCTGACTGTTAAATGAGCCGGTCTAGTCTTTGGAGGATGTATGTTTGCATGACCGCACACTACCCTGTTGCCTAGCAACCATGACAGCGTCAGTTGAGTTTTTTTCATTTTCACATTTTTGACAGAGAACTTTATTTTTTTTTTAATGTTTTTTATGATTGTATTTTCTGTACCTTTTACTTGAGAATCTTCACCAGACAGAAAAAGGACAATGACCAGATAAAATAAGATTTTAACACATGTTAAAGTCAGCAGGTAAAATTAAGGTAATTAAAACCACAAAATAAATAAATTGTGATTATTTTAAATATGTATATCAGTTAGATTGAACTATAAAATATATTCTTAATTACATGACCAGTAGAAAATATAACACTTTACCGTATCATTTATGATCATTTATTAACATTATATAGCTAAATAATTGTATGTTTTGCCTTGTATCAGCTCGGGCATTTAATTTTTAATGTTCTAAAGCAGACCACAGTCCTGTACTGCAGGATGATGACCCTTAATGATTTTCAGCGGCAGTAGAACAGATTCCATCTTCAGCTTCATCTCAGTTGTACTGGTGCACTGCAGTAAATTATAAAATCATGATTTGTCATTTAATTTTAAAAACTATAATCATTATCATCAATATTAAAGGTGAAATATAGAAGATTTTCATGAAAGCAAAGATTTTTTTTAAATAATACATCAACAAAGCATTTAGAAATGTGCACAATGTAAGTCTTAATGTTCTTCTAAAAACTGGTATATTAATGAAAAAAAACTATTTTGTAATTTTTGGCAGACCGACAATAATATAAATATTTACATCCCGCAGCTGGAGTAAGACAAACACGGAAGTCCAATGGGGATGTCACAGCCAATAGCATCGCAAGCTTGATGTTATGCACCATGTCTCTTTTTGGGTTGTTGGATTGCCAGGTAATGAATTTTTCAGCTAAATACCTGAGTCTCAAGGCAAACATAGCTTCCTGGCCGTTCTCAAATATGGCATGATGAAGGAGCAGGATAAATATGGGTTCTAATTTTGATGGCTAATTTTAATGGCTAATGTTTGCTGAAGAGTCTGTAAGGGCTGAAAAGTCATGCAGAGGTGACCTTTGTTCTTCTGACAGGTAAGCTAACCAGTGCTAGCTATGATGTTAACTAGCTCATTCATCTTCTGCTGCTAATCTGGTGGTTAGGGGCGTGGAGGGGTGGCAGTCTAAAGTCTATGTAACCAATGAAATTTTATTTCTGACAAGTTCACATTATAATTATGAGTGTATAATAATATCAGCCAATATATGGCTTGGAATAGACCCCACTAACTGCTCCTTACCAAGCTGACACGTATGACAGGTTCATGATATGATCAACATTTGGGCTGCACGGTGGCGCAGTGGTTTAGCACTGTGGCAGCACAGTTTTACCCTCGGCCGGGGGATCGCGGGGATCATGAGGTCGTGGGTTCGATCCCAGCCCCCGACCAACAGTGAGCTGTGTGGAGTTTGCATGTTCTCCCCGTGTTGCGTGGGTTTACTCCGGGATTTCTCCGGTTTCCTCCCGCATACCAAAAACATGTAGGTTTAGGGCGCTCGCGCACGCAGCGACCAGCAGCCGGTGGCTTGTCACCAGACTGCAAACCAAGTCTACCTACGGGTACAAATAAGTAACAAAAAAAAAAAAAAAAAAAAAAAAATTTGCGTCTATGAATGTAACAGCACATACTAATTGTGCCGCAGTCATGTTTTACATAAATATATATTTTTTTTAAATTATCAGCTTTGATGTGCAGCTGCTCAATCTAATAATTTGGTGTAGAGTTAAAAAAAAAGTTACAGTTGTTTATTTGTTGCTCCAGATTAAGATAATAATGTAAAACTTTACTAATCACCATGGTGGAAATTGAGGTTAAAAATTGTTTTAAGTTCTAATGGTAGAATAAACAGGTCTTAATTTATTTTCTTACTAACTAATGTTACTGCACAGCGTTAGCCACGGGATTTCTTGAGTCCCTGAAGTAGCTGTAATTATGTATGTAGAAATTTAGATTCAGATTTTTGACTATCAAGTAATAAAGCATAACATTTTTTCACTCTCTGTAAGGACTTCCTCCATCGTGAGGTGAATAAACACAGATGGGTGTTTGGACAATGTCCTCCTGATACAGCAGAGAAGAGCTCCACCAAAACAGTGACTGGAGAGAGGGTCAACAGCTTCTGAAGCCCTCACTGATGTGATGGATCAGTGGGGGTTAAGGACAGAACATCAATATCTGACCTTTAGGTGAGTATGATGCAAAGTTTTACATGTAAAAAGTCACAAAAAGGACTATTAATATTATTGTGTTCTCATAGATCAACATTTTAAAACCACATTCTGATGATGTCAGCAGAAGCTTCTCCTCCACCTCACCTGTGTATGAGGCCTGGAGTCCATTAGCAGCTCAGGACAACAACCACCAGAGGAACCGACCAGTGAGAAAGACAGTCAGCAGCACACCAATGTGAGTTTAATCATCAAAATATTTTACACACATAAAGCCAAATCCTTTATTCTGAATTTTTAAATGTGTTTGTTTCAGAGATTTTTTTTAACTGTTTTTTGAAATGTTATGGAGTGGTTGTTTCTTGTTTTTTAATATTTAGTGAGTAACCTGGTCAAACCAGTCATATTTATTGGTCATTTTGCCAAAAGTAGATGCAACAGATATTTGTTTATTTCTTTTTTGAATAACTTCTCAAAAACAATAGTCAAAATTCGGCAGCTGAAATGTCTTGGACTTTTCATTTTTATGAAAACCACAACCTGCCTGTTCACTTGGTGTTCCAAGAATGTAGAATTAGAAAAAAATGTTCCTCTTCTTTCATCAGGTCCAGTCTTGTAGCAGGAATGAATATACAACACATCCATCCATCCATCTTCTACAGCTTTTTGGGAGATCCAGGTTGTGGAGGCAGCAGTCTAATCAGAGAAGCCCAGACTTCCCTCTCTCCAGCCACCTCCTCCAGGTCTTCAGAGAGGACACCAAGATGTTCTCAGACCAGCTGGGAGGCCTAGTCTCTCTAACATGTCCTGAGTCTGCCCAGGTTATCCTCCCTCCTCCCACAACACACACATAAAAAGTAATTCCATTTCTGTACCTGTTCTTTCCTTCACCTATAGTACAGTATATTGTCATTCACATTACAGTGGGGTAAAAAAGTATTTAGTCAGCCACCAATTGTGCAAGTTCTCCCACTTAAAAGATGAGAGAGGTCTCCAATTTTCATCATAGGTATACCTCAACTATGAGAGACAAAATGAGAAAAAAAAATCCAGAAAATCACATTGAAGGATTTTTAATGAATTAATTGGTAAATTCCTCTGTAAAGTAAGTATTTGGTCACCTACAAACAAGCAAGATTTCTGGCTCTCACAGACCTGTAACTTCTTCTTTAAGAGGCTCCTCTGTCCTCCACTCATTACCTGTATTAATGGCACCTGTTTGAACTCGTTATCAGTATAAAAGACATCTGTCCACAACCTCAATGTTATGTATATATCTAATATGTACAGTGTATTTTAGGTTCTTGTTTTTTACTACATTATAAAAAGGTTGAAAATACTTAAGTTTTGCAGAGGTGAGGTAAACCATTTGTGAATCTGTCACACTGAATAAACAATAGTTTTCATCTTCTACAGTAACTGAAAGGGCACAAATGAATTCAGGCATCCAACGTTTCACAACATTTATTTATGTATTTTAAAACAATTAAAAAAAACACATTTACAACCTAAAATTAACTGGAACTGACAAAAATAATTGCTGGAGCTTAATAACAACAGAAGTTTTTGTTTGTTTGTTTTTTAAGCATGCATATCTCAAATGGATTAACTTAAACAGACCATAAAAGTGTGATTCAGCATATTTACAAAAATCACAGAACAACTAACAGCAGTCAAAGTCCTTACAATCTGATCTAAAGTGTTATCATAATTACGTTGTCAAAACTAGAGAGCTATCTGGTTTGATCACAGCTGTGCTGCATTAGCATTACTGTCAATTACACTATACCATATAGTTCTTAATAAAAAAAAAAGGTTTACCGGAGATACACATCAGAGAGGATTATGTTAAATAAACGGTTCTATACAACAAGAGTCCTCGCTTGACACACTGGCTCATAATGACCAAAAGTCTGAGATGTTAGCAGTCTGCAGTGTTAGCCTCCAGAAAGTGCTGTTTATCTCTACCTGGCAACCGGTACAAGATTCTAGTAAGTCAACAGTGCGTGTGACACCTACTTCCCTTTGTTTTGCACCTTTAAATCAGGTTTAAAATGTTTCACTCTGTGTGTAATAAATATATGAAAGTCTCTTTTAGAATTAGCTTGCAAAAAATCATCTTTTTCAAAAAACTACTTCATTGAAATGCAGGGGTTTTTTTAACTATTAACAGTAAACATGCAATATTTTTATTAAGCCTGTTTCAGATTGCAAACTGCTAAAAAAAAAATCATAATCAATAACACAATTCATCAAATCTCTTTTATTGTGGTTATTTCAGTCAAATATCTGTTTTATGAATCTTGAGTCCAGCCCGTTCTCTCCACAGCTGACCCTTGGTTCCTGCAGGTTGTCCACCGTGGACCTCACAAATAAACCAGAAAAAAGGAAATATATCAGAAAAATCTGATTTTCACTCAGATGGGATGGACATTTTTAAGATCAGCATAATCAAATTATTACAGATGTCCTGTCCCTCCTCAGCATCATTAACTGCTGCATTTTCTTTAAAAATAACCTTTGGTTGTCATGAACCGGGCCGGTTTGTCCTTTTGGCCCGGTTCCGTGATTCTTCTCTGTGTGTTTATTTATCGAGGTATTGTGTTATTTTGTATCTGTTCTAGTTCTGTGTTTACTGTTTGCTTTGGTTCTCTGACTGACAGGCTGACAGGCAGTTCGTTTAGCCTACACTTGGTGTGGGCGGGCCTACCAGTCTGCCAGCCAGACCACACCTCCCTCTCTTGACAATCAAGTGATTCCACTCCTTGTAATTACTTTTCCTGCTCCTGTCAGTCAAGCATTGCTGGATTATTGTGTTTGTCCCACGGCACATCACGCCGTGTCTTCCTGCCATTCATACATCAGCTGGGCGATGTCGGCCCAGGGACACTAATGTAAGTTTTCTCCTTGTCAACATTTTTGTCTGTCTCCACTATTTTTGGGAACTGTTTGTCTGTCCTTTAATAAATGTGCTTGTGGTGTAACCCTGCACGTAAATCCGTCTCTCTTCTCCTCCGTGCGCTGTTTATCTAAGCGCACAGGGGGAATCATGACATTGGTGGGGGGGTTTTAAACAACACCACATAAGCAAATAAATAACACCAACTTCCCGATGTCTCTACGGGACTTAACTAAAAGTTATCTTAAAGCAAGTTATTCCAACCACATGATACCATATTTTAATATTACTGACATTAGTTAATAAACTAACAGTAATAGGAAAAAAGGTTTGACTTCAGAAAAAATAACAGTTCAACATGTTTAAACATCAGAAAAAAAATAATGTCACATAACCATGAGCTTAAATAATCAGATGTTGCTGTTTTCTGGATTATTGGTGTTTTCACATTCAAACCGCTGCATAATTCAAGCAAAAAGCTTATTTTCAGCTGTTTCTGACTTTGTTCCGCTTCTGCCTGAGCAAAGAAAAAAAAAAAAAAAGAAGCCAGGCTGAGCCACGCGCTGAATGCTGGGATATGTTAAGGCCACAAGGAAACTCTTCATATATCCTTGGTTTTTGGGGTTTTGAAGGCTGCATTTGTCGGCCGCATGTGAAGGAGTCTATGGCAAGCTGTTTTAACATTAAAACAAACCACTTTCCTATCTACAATGAACTTTAAGATATCAAAATTGCATTCCTCCTAGTCAAAATTAAATTCTTACTAGTTGTAATTGTAAATACAGATATCCATAATAACTGTCATAAATTGCCCTGGCAAGGGCAGGCAGAAGACATCAAACACCAACTGTGAGTTTGCAACATTTATTAACATAAACACTAGCACTGCATGAACACAACATTTACAAATAGGGAATGGTGCGAGGAACGCTGGAGGAGAACAGGGCTCACGTCCGGGGGAAAAGAGAACAACCTGGATGGACCCAGGCTGAGGTGCACGGACATGCCAGGGCGAAAAAGAGAAGAAAACTAGACAGAGCCACACCCAAAGGGAAACAGAACTCATGTCTGGGGAAACGGGAAAAAGGAATAATTCCAAGACGGAGCACACCCGTTCACCTCTGCAGAAAAACACATTCAGTCAGAGTACCAGCAGGTCACTCTGAGGAAGCAACCAGCAAGACACGGCAACAGGAAGTATTGTCATTGTCCTTAAATAGGTAAATGGGAAAATGATCAATGAATGACGGGTGTGGGTCAGAAGAGTGAGGAAATAATCAATACAACAAGTGACAGCTGTGCAGCCCACGAAACAGAGTTTGACAGCCAAACGTACACGGGGCGCTGTCAAAATAAAACCACCAGAGTGAATAAATAATGCTCCAGAGAGTGAAACCCACAAGATGCAAATAATCCCTCTTCACTCTTCACGCTATAAATTCAAGAAATCTGTGTGTGTGTCTGTCTGTCTGTGTGTCACAATCATAGAACATCATAGGACAGCCTATGATGTCTGCATGATGTCCTATGATGATCCTATGATCTCAGGCTACATAGGACTCGCGATGCCGTTATATAGGCGATGCCATCATATAGACAATAGGACTGGCTACCTATGATGTAGTGTCCTATGGTGCCTGCCTTGATGTCTTTATGATGTCATATAGTCCATCACTCACGATGCCTGCCTTGATGTATTTTACAACTGGCTACCTAGATGTACTGTCCTATGATGCCTGCCTTGATGTCTTTATGATGTCATATAGACCATCACTCACAAAGCCTGCCTTGATGTCTTTATGATGTCATATAGACCATCCATCTTCTTCCGCTTAATCCTTTTCGGGTCGCGGGGGGGCTGGAGCCTATCCCAGCATCTTTGGGCGAGAGGCAGGGTACACCCTGGACAGATCGCCAGCCCATCGCAGGGCCAACACAGAGAGACAGACAACCATTCACTCTCACAGTCATACCTAAGGACAATTTAGAATCCCCAGTTTTTGATGCCAGTTAACCTAACTTTCATGTTTTTGGCATGCGGGAGGAAACCGGAGAAATCCTGGAGTAAACCCAGGCAGACACGGGGAGAACATGCAAACTCCACACAGATCAATGTTGGCCAAGGGCTGGGATCGAACCCAGGATCCTCCGGCCAAGGGTGAGTTGCTGTGCTGCCGCAGTGCTAGCCACTCCGCCACCGCGCTGCCCTGTCATATAGACCATCACTCACCAAAGAAGAGATACTTATCACCCGATTACCAATAGGACACAGCCCTTTAAACCACACCCACAATTCAAAAGCACGTAAACTGTGGAATGGGAGTTGCCAGCCCAGTCAAATCTAAAAGAAGAAGAAGGAGAATGGGAGTTGCCAGAAACAGGAAAGAAGAGATACTCATCACCCGATTAAGGATAGGACACACTAATATAAACCAGATGCTACATAAATGGAGAGCAATAATGTGAGGAGAACTGCAGCATGTCAGGAAAGATCCCATGAAGATGACACAGCTGAGGTTCGAGCAGTACCTCCCAGGCATGACTGTGTTGTACGTCAGAAAAGATGCGTGAAGATGAAACACCTGAGGTTCAAGCAGTACGTCGCAGGCATGACTGTGAACAACACACCCGCCTGAGACAGGAGGAGTTCAAGAAGAAGAAGAAGAAGAAGAAGAAGACCCACCAGATGGAGAGCAATAGAGTGAGGAGAACTGCTGCACGTCAGAAAAGATGCCGCGAAGATGAAACACCTAAGGTTCGAGCAGTATGCCGCAGGCATGACTGTGAACAACACAGCTGTCTCAGACAGGAGGAGATCCTTCAGCAACAGACATGCAGAAATACTTGCTTATACTTGGTTTCTAAGGGCATGGACAGGTATGCACGGATATGTACTAGTACAGTAAATACAAGATGATACACAAATACATAAACAAGACTATAATGACCAAACTAAGAATACAAGATTACTCATAAAAGAACAGAGACAAACAACAACCCAGACAAAATACAGAAATGCATGAAAACCCCCAAACTAGAAAACCATAGTAAATACACAATAAACAGAGATGCAAACAAACAGAAGGATTTAAATTAAATTGGAGGCTGAGCACGGGTGTATGCCGTGCTCAGAATCATGACAGTAACATTCATGTGAGTACAAATTAGATTTCAAGATATCTAAAATGTAGATTGTATTAGTCAAAACTAATTTCACGATGTCGGAAAAGCTTCAAAAAGTTTAAGTGGCCATTTTAGCATTTAATAGCTAGCCAGGATATGTGTTGCAAATATCAATAATTCAGTTTTTCCTAGTAAAAATGAACATTTCCGATATCCACAATGAAATTTTTCCTCTCTATAATGATCTTTTCAGATATCTATGATATCATTCTTCCTAGGAGAAATGGCATCACTTTTCCCAATTCGTGTGCATTGGGTTTTCACCTCCAGATATCTCAATTTACATTCATCCTATCTAGAATGAACATTCTGGAAATCTGAAATAGAATACTTACTAGGAGCAACTGTTATTTTAGATCTCTACAATCCAATTGTTACTAGTCATAATTTTAATTTTGTATATCCACAATGAAAAAACATTCCAGATACCTATAATGTAATTTTTGGACATCCAAAACACATTTTTACTAGTAGAAATAATGTTATAGATATCCACTTTTCATATTATGACTATCTAAAATTCAATTTCAGATGTCTATAATTGAAATTGTGACTAGTAACAATATACTTACAGATATCTGTAAACATATTTTGGATATCTACTGAGAGATTGTTAGGACACCATTTTAACATAAAAAGGGTTGATCAACTATCTAAAATTCTACTTTAGATATCCAAAATAGCATTCCTCCTCATCAAAATAGCATTCTTACTAGAAAGAATAGCATTCCTCCTAGACAAAATAACATTCTTACTAGGAAGAATGGCATTCTTACCAGTCAAAATAAAATTCTAACTAGTAAGAATGGCATTAAGTGGTCCTTCTACCATTTAATAGCTTGACTGGATATATATTGTAGATATCAATAATCCAGTGTTTCCTAGTAAAAATGAACATTTCAGATATCCACTCTATAATGATCATTTCAGAAATCTGTCACATCATTCTTCCTAGGAGAAATTACATCACTTCTCCCCATCCATGTGTATTGGGTTTTCACTTCCAGATATATACAATTACATTCTTCCTATCTAGAATGAACATTCTGGATATCTGAAATAGAATTCTAACTAGGAGAAACTCTTTTTTTGGATATCTACAATCCAATTGTTACTAGTTATAATTCATTTGAGATAGACATTATCTCTCGCAGATGATGTCCTGTTGGCTTCATCCAGCAGTGACCTACAGGTCTTACTGGGACCATTTGCTGCCGAGTGTGAAGCGGCTGGGATGACAATCAGCAACTGCAAGTCCGAGTCCATGGTCCTTAGCTGGAAAAAGGTGGATTGTCCTCTCCGGGTTGGGGACAAGCTCCTGCTCCAAGTGGAGGAGTTTAAGTATCTTGGGGTCTTATTCACGAATGAGGGGAGAATGGAGCGAGAGATTGACAGACTGATCAGAGCAGCATCCGCAGTGATGCTGACGTTGTACCGGTCTGTTGTGGTGAAGAGGGAGCTGAGCTCTAAGGCAAAGCTGTTGACTTACCAGTCAATCTACGTTCCTAACCTCAGCTATGGTCATGAGCTTTGTGTCAACATTCTCCCCCCCCTTCACAAAAGCAACAAAACCACACACACACAATTCGATCCCCCCCCCCCCAATTTGGAACCCCAAACACGCACTAAAATAATAACACAACACAAATGGCCTAATACAGACATTCCAAAATAGCTAAATTAGGGGAAAATGGGTAGACTGCCACCTCACCCCACACGGCGAGCGGATTATTCTGCCACTTATACTCTACACAAATCAATTTAACACAAAACACCACTGTGTCCTAATCTAAACATAACATGAAAAAACTAGAAAAGCACTCGGAGAGCGCAGACATCCGCCAAGCACCACAGTTCCCCCCATACAGTGTTTGTGTGTACGTTTTCAGATTCCTTGACCATGAAAACATATGACTAGCAATTGGATTGACAATGATAGGATTAGTGGTTCAGTAGTTATTCACGAAAATGGCATTTTCCGTAATGGCGGCCACAGTTCCCCCATACAGTGTTTATGTGTATGTTTTCAGATTCCTTGACCATGAAAACATATGACTAGCAATTTGATTGGCAATGATAGGATTAGTGGTTCAGTGGTTATTCATGAAAATGGCATTTTCTGTAATGGCGGCCACAGTTCCCCCCATACAGTGTTTGTGTGTACGTTTTCAGATTCTTTGACCATGAAAACATATGACTAGCAATTGGATTGACAATGATAGGATTAGTGGTTCAGTAGTTATTCACGAAAATGGCATTTTCCGTAATGGCGGCCACAGTTCCCCCCATACAGTGTTTGTGTGTACATTTTCAGATTCCTTGACCACGAAAACATATGACTAGCAATTGGATTGACAATGATAGGATTAGTGGTTAAGTAGTTATTCACGAAAATGGCATTTTCCATAATGGCGGCCACAGTTCCCCCCATACAGTGTTTGTGTGTACGTTTTCAGATTCCTTGACCACGAAAACATATGACTAGCAATTGGATTGACAATGATAGGATTAGTGGTTCAGTAGTTATTCACGAAAATGGCATTTTCCGTAATGGCGGCCACAGTTCCCCCCATACAGTGTTTGTGTGTACATTTTCAGATTCCTTGACCACGAAAACATATGACTAGCAATTGGATTGACAATGATAGGATTAGTGGTTCAGTAGTTATTCACGAAAATGGCATTTTCCGTAATGGCGGCCACAGTTCCCCCCATACAGTGTTTGTGTGTACGTTTTCAGATTCCTTGACCATGAAAACATATGACTAGCAATTGGATTGACAATGATAGGATTAGTGGTTCAGTACCGGTAGTTATTCACGAAAATGGCATTTTCTGTAATGGCGGCCACAGTTCCCCCCCATACAGTGTTTGTGTGTACGTTTTCAGATTCCTTGACCACGAAAACATATGACTAGCAATTGGATTGACAATGATAGGATTAGTGGTTCAGTGGTTATTCACGAAAATGGCATTTTCCGTAATGGCGGCCACAGTTCCCCCCATACAGTGTTTGTGTGTATGTTTTCAGATTCTTTGACCACGAAAAGATATGACTAGCAATTGGATTGACAATGATAGGATTAGTGGTTCAGTGGTTATTCACGAAAATGGCATTTTCCGTAATGGCGGCCACAGTTCCCCCCATACAGTGTTTGTGGGGATGTTTTCAGATTCCTTGACTATGAAAACATATGGCTAGCAATTGGATTGACAATGATAGGATTAGTGGCTCAGTAGTTATTCACGAAAATGGCATTTTCCGTAATGGCGGCCACAGTTCCCCCCATACAGTGTTTGTGGGGATGTTTTCAGATTCCTTGACTATGAAAACATATGACTAGCAATTGGATTGACAATGATAGGATTAGTGGTTCAGTAGTTATTCACGAAAATGGCATTTTCCGTAATGGCGGCCACAGTTCCCCCCATACAGTGTTTGTGTGTACGTTTTCAGATTCCTTGACCATGAAAACATATGACTAGCAATTGGATTGACAATGATAGGATTAGTGGTTCAGTGGTTATTCACGAAAATGGCATTTTCCGTAATGGCAGGTTTTCTTGTGGACGGTGATCCGGATCACCACCAAAATGTAATCATCTGTAGGATACCCCATTTCTGACAATCTGTGAAAATTTCATGAAAATCCGTCCCTAAGTTTTTGAGTTATCTTGCTAACAAAGAGACAAACAAACAGACAGACAGACAGACAAACCAACGCCGATGATCACATAACCTCCGCCAATGTTTGTGTGTACATTTTCAGATTCCTTGACCACGAAAACATATGACTAGCAATTGTATTGACAATGATAGGATTAGTGGTTCAGTGGTTATTCATGAAAATGGCATTTTCCGTAATGGCGGCCACAGTTCCCCCCATACAGTGTTTGTGTGTATGTTTTCAGATTCCTTGACCACGAAAACATATGACTAGCAATTTGATTGACAATGATAGGATTAGTGGTTCAGTAGTTATTCACGAAAATGGCATTTTCCGTAATGGCGGCCACAGTTCCCCCCATACAGTGTTTGTGTGTACGTTTTCAGATTCCTTGACCATGAAAACATATGACTAGCAATTGGATTGACAATGATAGGATTAGTGGTTCAGTGGTTATTCACGAAAATGGCATTTTCCGTAATGGCAGGTTTTCTTGTGGACGGTGATCCGGATCACCACCAAAATGTAATCATCTGTAGGATACCCCATTTCTGACAATCTGTGAAAATTTCATGAAAATCCGTCCCTAAGTTTTTGAGTTATCTTGCTAACAAACAGACAAACAAACAGACAGACAGACAGACAGACAAACCAACGCCGATGATCACATAACCTCCTTGGCGGAGGTAAAAATCCCCATTAACATAGAAAAACAGTAGTTACATATGTTATAACATTGCAGAACATCACAACCAATTCACAACAAACATAAGAACACACCCATACACCTCCCCCCCTTTTGTTTTGGACTGTCCTCCCATCAGTCTGCCCCAGGAGGGAAATGGTCTCCCAGGTCACCAGTGTCTGACCCAACACCGGTGCGCCTCCTCTTCACCACCACCGGAGACACCCCATGTTCAGGCCTAAGCCCACCAATCTTCTCCCGGGCAGACTGCAGCTCATTTGGATGTCTTCATGAGCCATCCAACATCTGGATGTCGGCATCCTCCCGTGTGGCCACCATCTGCACCCGCCCCTGATGCTCTTCCAACCAACGCTTGGCCTGAATCCTCCTCGACCGTGCCTCCTCCCAGGCCCGGACCACATCCGCGACCCCCAGAAAGATCCTACTTGGCTTACAGTGCCTCTGTTTGGCACGTCGTTTTACCATGCCAGCCGGTCCTGCCCCGACCGCCTTTGTTTCTGGTGCCGCCCTTGCCGTTGTGACCCCCTGTTCACCGGCCCCTTCCAGTCCGGGAATCCGGGAACAGATGGAGTCAACCCCTCGGCGCCACCCACCGTCAGGAGTCCCACTGTGCCGCCCAGTACCCTCATCCAGGGCAACTTGAGCTCTGGCTCCGGAACCCTCCTGCAATGGCCCTGGTTGGTGTTGGCCCTGCTCACTCTCCAGAGTGCCAGGCAAGTTCTCATCCCACACAGCTCCATCTTCCATTCGCGTGACTGGCCAGTCCATCAAACCACATCCCGACCACTCCTCTCCAGTACAGCTTTTTATGGTGAAACCCAAACCAAAAAAACAAATCACATCCCATTATATTCTCTCCACGGGCAGTCACAATGAACTTCAGGTTGCCCACCTCCGCCGACTTGTACCAAGTCATCAGTCTCAGTTATCCCACCGTGGCCAGTCTCCCTCCACCATAACCGCAAAGCGGTGCCGAAACGCCTCCAATCCTATAATGCGGGAAAAAAGTCCTCACGGTCGCCCAATTCAACACGGAGCCCACCGCTCCCATGTCAGTCAACAATGGCACCACCACTTCGTCCAACTTCACCATACAGTAGGAGCGTCCGTAGGTGCTCGGGGACACAGCGTGGACAACCGTGGGGGCGGGAGAGTTCTCCTTACATCTCAGACTCCCTCGCTCAAACTTGTGGCATGCCCTGGCGAAATGATGCAAGAGTCCGAACTTGCTGCAGTGCTTTCCTCTCACCAGGCACTCCCTGGACTTATAGTGGTGCTTTGTGTACTTGCAACCCATGCACATGGGCGTTCCAGGGGCAGACCTCATTTTTACAGCATTGGCATGGTCCTCATCACCCTCCACGCTTTTGTCGCTGTCCGGGTCCACTGCCTGCGCCGTCGACTGTGATTCAATATGGCAATGTAGCACACTCATACTGAACTCCCGTGATAGCTTATCCACCGCCTCCAGCTGTTGAGCCAAATCGATGACTGTAAAAAGCATCAGTTTGCCCGAGAACGTGAGTAGTTTCGACCTGACAGCAGGGCAGATAGTATGTTCCGCCAACTGGTCACGAGCCATCTCCTCCTCCAACGGTCTGAACTGGCAGTCACTGGCCAGCAGTCTCAGGTCTGCCACGAACCGTAGCACCGACTCACCAACCCGTTGGCGGCGCTGTCGAAACTGAATCCCGCGGACGATGACGTTTTTGCGAAAATGGCACGCCATCAGCTCTACCACTTCTTCAAAGCTATCACAGTCACCCAACGTACTCAGAATTTGCTGTCCCTCCATTCCTAGGTTATGGACCAACAACACACATGCCCTCAATTTTTTCAGCTTCACAAGATCCAGTGCCACCAAGTACGTCTGGAACGCAGAGAACCATAAAAGTCGTACACGCATCCATACCTGCTTTTATCCTCATTGCCAAATGTTATGTCGGTAACAGGAGCCAAGGTGTAAGACTGAACACACGTTTATTAATAGGCACTTCACAGACTGCAAGCATATCCGCCAGGCAGAGAGGTGGCCTAGAGACCGCCCCTCCGGCCCGCTACCCTCTTATACCCACAGGTGGCGGCGGAACCAGAAAGGTGGAGCCACCACCCGTACCACCCAAATATGAGCGCAAACTCCAACACAACAGGACGTTTTTTTACTTCCTGTCTCTTCCTGTTATGTTGTTGCCACAATCACTTGTTGCTCCGGTGTGGACTCTAAAAGCCTGTCTACATTAGAGCCAGATATCAGCAACGTATATGACAGGCTGTATTACTGTTGTTTCTTTGTTAAGTAAAGTGGAGCAACAGCATGTCCTGTGTCCTGTGAGTCCTTCAGCTGCATGATATCCGAGCTCCCTTGTTAGCCGAAGAGCTAACAGTATCAGTTTTGGAATCAACACAAATGACAGTAAATATAACTTAATCTTGAACAACTTGATAAGACTGGGAAAATTCTTTATCCAATTCTTTATCCATCCATCCAAATGGAGAAAAACAAAACCCCTCTTCACAATCTTCTTAAGGGACCTCAAGGACAACCATCTCACTTCTCTGAGACCGATGAAAGGAAAAGTTGCCAAATCTCTCCTGAAAGCTTATTATGATCTGAACATTTTCAACAACTTCGCTAACCTCTAGAATAATGCGAGGGGTGAATGTACTTATTTTAATACTATTTTATTTATTTATTATGCCAATTCTTCTTATTTCTTTTCAGCTTACCCCTTTTTCAGTTTTTAGTTTGTGCGCTGTTTACCATGCCTGTTCACGTTCATGTGTTCTCTTCCATTGTGCCTTGTTTATAATGTGTTCAAAATTTGGTCTATGACACTTTTTTGTGAAAATTTCTTCAAAAAAAAGAAAAAAAAAAAACCTTGACACTGGTCCAGGAGTGGGCGTGGTTTCAGCGCCAGTGCAGACACGTCCCCACTATCTCAGAGCAGAGAGGGCTTGCTGATTTTTCAAGATTTTTAAAGCTGGTTTTACATAATTAGCAATATTTTTAAACATTCAAATTTGGCAGGACAGTTGATAATAGACTTTTTTTCTGGCCTGGTAGACTCAAAATGCATTTACGGATTCACTTGTCAGGGTCTTTAAAGAGTCAAAGCAAAGTCAAAACAAAATTTCAGTTTGGTGTAGTTCTTTCTTTTTGCAGAGCCATGAATCAGTGAAAGACATGACCTAGGACTTGATAATTGTACATTGCATTTCCAGTTTAATTTAGTCTTTGTTTTTGTTTTTCTCTTTTTGCTTTGTGACTAGAAAATGTTGCAATGTTGAAAATCCTTTAATGTCGAAAATCTAATTTGTCAAAAATGTCACTATTTAGTCTTTGCGTGATTTTCTCGTTTACTACCAGCGTTGAATGCTCGATGAGATATTATTTGCAAAGAAAGAAATTGGACACATCAAAGCAGAGCATTGGATGGATCACAAAATAACTGCTGCATGCCGTCAAGATCACAGATAAAAGATTTATCGCTGTATGAGAGAATCTAAAGGTGGATCTATCTTTTAAGACTCCCTTAAAATGTCGGCGTATTGCTCCTCACTTAATAAACCCACTGGAAATGGGCAGTGTCATTGCACTGAATAGATTCAAACAGTTTTTAGTAGTTTCACAAGGTCAGCAGTGGACACACACACACCATAAATCCAAGCATGTCGGCCTTGGTGCAGTAAAACCAGCAGTCTCTCCTTCTGTCTCTTTATCATTCCTTTCAGAGTCGTCACACACCTCAACACATTTGTCCTCCCTCCATCTCTTTTTCTGCCCACTTTTTACCTTCAGTCTGCCCAGACCTTGGAAAAGTCATAACTGAATGCAGTCAGAATACCATTCATGCAAGATAACCAACGGTCGTCAAACTTTTCAAATATTTTAGCTCCTGTCTTGTGAGGTATGAAAACTTTTCCAAATGTCTGCCATGATTTTTTTTTAATCATACAAAGAGTTTGGAGAGTTTTTAAATAAGCCTAGAGGTCATAGAAATTCTTCAGTCCGAGAAGGACAGATACTTTTAAACCAGGATTCTGTTCCAATTTCATACAGGTTTGCAAACCAGTGCTCCTAAATTGTGCCCATATTGGACAATTCTGCACCTCATTATGTGTATTCAGTGTTAAAGTGTAGCGCCAGCCCGAAAACTAGGTTGCAATTATGCAGTTCAGTGTAAAAATAAGGTTGTAAGAAGTGCTACAGATATCCCTTGTGCAGACTGTGGGCTATAGACTTTGTCTATAATTAGGACTTTTTTTTCTGCTGTTCATTGTTTTACAAATACTAGGAATACAACTAATTATCAAATACCATTAATTGGATAATAAATTGCACAAATGCTTTATGGCTTTTATTTAGCTATTAGCTTTCAAATTTAGCCTCTGGTTGTTTTATGCATGTTCTACCTAATAGTAAAGACAATAAAGATGATCAAAACTATGATACCTACTTAACCTTTGTGTCATGGCATGTTAAGTTCTTGACAGCTCACGCGCACGACGCCAAACACAGGATGAACCACACAGAGGGACACGTCTGATAGTTTATTAATAGCAAAAACACAGCAGTGCACAGCTACAGAAACAGTCACTCACCAGAGGAAAGGACCTGTGGAGAGAAGACGAGAGCTGTGGGCTGAGGAGTGGAGTAAGGGAAAAATGGGTGAGCCAAATTGCCACTTACTTAGGAAATCCAGGGATGACTGGCAGGACCCAGCGGGGAATAGAGGAACCAGTAGGGTAGGGGGGAGTAGTGGAGCTGATGGTGCCTGACTGGGGGAATGAAGTTGCAGATGGGTAGTGAGGTGGAGCAGGAGAGAGCACGCAGTCCCGGGGACATACCTACACGGTGGCAGCAACCTGAAAAGAGAGGAGAAAAAGGAGGTTAACGACGTGTTAACGATTCCAACGATATTTAGCTAGTCTGATTGATGGGCAGGATACCCAGACGAGCCAGTGTTGACTGCGTGGAGGAGGCCTCCTTAAGTACGCTGGCTGATGAGCGGGCGCAGGTGTGTCTTCTGCCTCAGGTGCCGTGATGAGCTGGAGGAGATGGGACCGGAGGGGAGGGGCGCGCTCCCGCTGCTCATGACAGGGACCCCCTTCTAGGGATGCCTCCTGGCGGACCGGAGGGCTTGTCCAGGTGGGCACGATGAAAAGCCCGGAGCATCTCTTTGTCCAACACCTGTGATGAGGGAGTCCAGGATTGCTCCTCCGGCCCATAACCCTCCCAATCAATGAGATACTGCAGGCCCCGCCCTAGGCAGCGAACATCCAGAATCCGCCGAACAGCGTGGGCGGGGTGGCCGTCAATGATACGGGGAGGAGGAGGAGGCTGGGGAGGAGGGCAAAGGGGACTGGTCGAGAGGGGTTTGATGTTGCTGACGTGGAAAGTGGAGTTCACCTGTAGGGACGAGGGCAACTTAAGCTGGACCGATGCGTCGTTGACTATCCTGGCGATGGGAAATGGCCCAAGGAAGCGGGGAAACAGCTTCTTGGATTTACCCTTGAGGGGGATCTGGCTAGATGCCAGCCAGACCTGCTGTCCCACAATGTACTTGGGGGCCGGCACCTGCTTACGATCAGCAGTGGCCTGGGTGCGTTCGGTGGTGCGGGTCAGGGTAGCCCGAGTGGATGCCCAGACACACCGGCAGCGCCAAGCGTGCTCCCCTACGGATGGCACCGAAACCTCCCTCTCAGCCATAGGGAGAAGAGGCGGTGTGTACCACAACAACGCCTCAAAGGGGGTTAGTCCGGTGGCGGAGGATACCGCAGAGGTCATGGAATATTCAACCCATGTCAGGTGTGTGCTCCAGGACGAGGGGTTATCGGCTGCTACGCACCGCAAGGCAGCCTCCAGGGACTGGTTGGTGCGCTCTGCCTGCCCATTGCTCTGAGGATGATTTCCTGATGAGAGGCTCACAGTCGTTCCCAGCGTCCGGCAAAAGGCCCTCCAAATCTGGGACGTGAATTGGGGACCCCAGTCTGACACAATGTCAATAGGAACGCCGTGGATCCTGATGACATGATCAGTGAGGAGGACCGCTGTCTCCAAGGCCGACGGGAGTTTGGGGAGGGCCACCAGATGGACCGCCTTGGAGAAGTGATCCACGATGGTCAGAATGACCATTTTGCCATGGGAGGAGGGCAACCCGGTAACAAAATCCACGGCAATGTGGGACCACAGCCGACCAGGGATGGGAAGGGGGTGAAGGAGTCCCGATGGGGGTGGGGGTGTCAGTCTTACCCCGGACGCACATCTGGCAGTCTCTGACATACTCCTGGACATCCCGCCGCAGTGTGGGCCACCAAAATGCCCATCTGACAAAATCACTGGTCCAAGCGATGCCAGGGTGGCAGGCAAAGCGACTGGTATGACCCCACTGGATAACGTCACTGCAGAGGGCGACTGGGACGTACAGATGGTTCTGGGGGTACCCTACTGGCACAGGCTCCTGGGACTGGGCCTGGTGGGCCCTCCGCTCGATATCTCAAGTAAGGGCTCCAATGACGTACGCTCCAGGGAATGATTTTAAAGCCTGTATATGGAAATTATGAAGCACAGAATCGCAAGAGAGATGAAAATTCTATGTGTCTAAAGGCACAGTTCTATACTGAACTGTGCCTTTAGACCTTGATTTGGCGCCCTGAAGATTACTCTCCTCCTGGATGAAGATAAAGCAGAAGAGAGTTTTGGCTTCTCTTTAACCCAAACAATCAACAAACAATTGCTGTTGTTCAGCAGACTGAGCTCTTCAAGGACAGCGTTATCATGTGTCTAATACAGAACTTTGCCATCTGGCATGCATGAAGAGAGATAGACTCTTGGACATGCTTATCTGTGTTTAGAATACATAAACATAAGATCCATCCGTTGCCAGGAGGC
The DNA here is from genome assembly GCA_020510985.1 of Pholidichthys leucotaenia. NCBI lineage: Eukaryota > Metazoa > Chordata > Actinopteri > Cichliformes > Pholidichthyidae > Pholidichthys > Pholidichthys leucotaenia. The sequence continues at coordinate 29,726,466 of CM035845.1, read as the reverse complement.
GCTCCTTTGTTGCGCACCAGCAACTGATACATCTACACCTCATTCATACTGATTACAGGCTGACTACACACACTGGTCTCTCTCGCTGTTTGTTATTGTGTGATCTGTTGTCTGCTAATTGTGCATTTGAGGGTTTTTTTTCTGTGTAATCACAATTTTGCTCATAACAAGCTTTATTTTGATTAACTATGTTTTTTTCTCTCTGCCCATTGTGTCATTCCCCCCCCCATTCCCCCCTTTACCCTTCACTGTATGACAGGCGCCTTCATGGCTGCCGCGTCATTGGGATGCGCTTATCGAGCGCTTATCGAGTGCGCCCAATGTCAAGTCAAATTCCTCGTATGTTTATTTTTGTAAACATGCTTGGCAATAAAGTGATTCTGATTCTGATTCTGATTCTGAATGCATACAGTTGGCCATACAAAATGGGCTCCAGGTGGAGATGGTGCCCTTAGCCCAATTGATCATTGGGTTGTTTTAAAGGAGCCACGGGAAACGTAGGACCACCGAAGAAGATGACACTGGGAGAACCAGGAATGAAAATTCCTCCCAGTGGTTCCCGGAAAGAAGGATGGGTATAGGCACCGTGCTTAGGGTGACCACCGCGAGCTCGCTGCCAGATATGGCAATAACTCTGTGATAGCGGGGCAATTTACGCGTGGGAATGCCCACCTGCTTGATGAAAGCAGCGGAAATGAAATTATCCTCCAACCCTGAGTCAATCAGTGCCCCAACCCTCCCAGGGTATCTGCAGGTTTAAGGAAGTTAAATTTAAGACTTTTTAAGGCCACTTTAATCAAATTTACGACCTTCATCTGCAAAATAGCAAAAAGTGTGACCACATTGCAAATAGTTTTGTCCACAGATTTAATGGAACTGAAAGTGCTGAAAAATAACAAACATCAAGATCACAACTCTGTAGGCAGAACACAGGCAAATTGTAACAGTCTGAATGATCTGACAATCTTTCAAACAAATATGAAAACGTGCTTGTAGCATCTGACAAAAACAAACATTAAAGAACATTACACAACAAGATCTCTAAACTGAATATAGGGGCTCCCCCATGCTCTCCTCACTCCCATAATTATGGCATGGATCTGAGTTCTGTAGCCTTTGTCTCCAGCTCTGCTTCCACTTGTTTTAATTCGCACAGTTTTTCTTTGTATCTCTTCCTCAGCGTTTTGATTTTGTGATGAGCTGAGCCATTAAGGTTCCAGTCTTTCCTGGAGCTTCTTCTGCAAGCTGATGAGCATCCCTGTGTAGGCTGATGGATACCTGGATCAGAGTTTGCCGCTTTTTCTTAAGCTCCTCTAAGTTTTTCTCTGCAGCTTTTTGCTTCTGTGCCTGGACATCAGTGATTTGATTATGTACAGTGTGGAGGCCACAACTCCCCACCACAATCAGCTGAGCCCCCCCCCCCCCCCATACTGCTCACGCTGCTCTTGTTGAAGCAGTTCCAGGAACTTCCAGTTGACACTGGGGCCATCCATGGAGACTGAGAGTAGCTTTTGCAAGTCCAGCTGCTGAGTACATTCCTGAGGACGAAATGAGTGTCATTTATCAAGCAGAGTTACAAGGTGCTTAACATGTAGAAATAAAATAGCAGTTAGGAAAAGAATGAAGTACACAACAGTTGCATAAAAATTAAGTATATAATAAAACAGAAATATATATATAACAAATAAACAAACTGATGGGCATACCTGCTGCATGGCAATGCCATGTGTAATGTCAAACACAAATGTGGCATTTTCAGAAATGTTCTTTTTAAATGTTTTAACACTTAATTTTTCAGTTGAAAAATAAAATTTGTTCTTTATGAAGGATTAAAACAACAGAACTGCAATAATGATAATATCATGTCATCAAGATATATTTAAACAGAACAACAACAACAATAACAAGCATCAACAATGTATAACACTTTTTCTTATAAGTGTTCTATTGAGAAAAAAAAAGCTATAGCTAGATTACTGGTAATTTCTTAGTGTGGGGTTCTTACTTACTTGAAAGTGGTGCAGTAAATCCTGAGCTGTTCCATGACCCATGAACCGGGAGCCCAGGTACCTGGATTGGACTCGATCATCTTTGAAGTAACGGACATGTAGGTCCAGCTGCTTTGTTTTAGCTGTTTGGTTGAGGATTTCGTCAAACATCAAAGTAAAGCTGTCTTTGTTAACGTCGGTGACGAGGAGTTTAATGATGTGTGGAGCCAAACCAAATTTTGAAATGTAGGCTGATTTGTCTTTACCGCACATAAAATTTTTAGCGATTTCTGAGTCAGTAAACATAGCTCGGAAAATGTCTCTGACTCCTTCATTGGTGTTATAGGACTGGTGTTTGGTTATTGTGTGCAGACACCACAGTACCTCTGCTTGAAGTGTAGTAGTGGACCCGAAGGTTGCTCTGAGGTCTGTTGCTGTGGTTGGAGCTGCTGTTGCTGCTGGTATCGGAGATGGAGCTGAAGTCTGTGGTACTGATGAGACGGAACAGTACTGAAAAATGGCAGGTGTTTGTTAGCGGGTTTTTGCAGCTGTTTTGTGCTCCTCGCTCTGCATATACGATTCCACAGCTTTAATTCCCATCGAGCCGAGTTTAAAGTGCTTCTTGCACAGCGTACAACGGGCCTCATAGTTATTTCCTTGAACCGGTCTTAACCATGCCGCAAATGTCGGTTTATCCATCCAGCTAAGATTAAATTTACATTTCCCCATGACTGATGTTGCCAATAGCTACTGAAGTGCAAGCTGCTAACGTGTAAACCTGAAAATAGCCCCCACCCCCCACAAATGAATGATTGCTGTTGGTTCTGCTCACTTCCGCTCCGGGGTGCTAAAATGCTGAGTAGTAATTACAAATTCTCCAAATTCTTTACAAAGGTTTCACTGTACAACGTAAGAAAATAATACAATTTTGTTCATTGTGTTTGTGGCATTTTTAAGACCTTTGAAAGGCAGATTTGAGGATTAATTGCCATTTTTAAGGATAATTAAGGCCTTAATTTTGGACAAACACAATGAAGATTTTTTTAAGACTTTTTAAGGACCCGCGGACATCCAGCCCTCCTCTCAACCCCCGGCAACTGCACGAGGGCCGAAATACAAAATTTGCCAGGGGGAGTAGATTTGGTCCCGCCCGCCAGACTCCCCACGGTTACTGACGGGCCGCGTCTTTTGGCCAATGGCAGCATTCGTCCATACTGTGGTTAAGCGAACCACAGTACAGTGGGGTAAAAAAGTATTTAGTCAGCCACCAATTGTGCAAGTTCTCCCACTTAAAAGATGAGAGAGGTCTCCAATTTTCATCATAGGTATACCTCAACTATGAGAGACAAAATGAGAAAAAAAAATCCAGAAAATCACATTGAAGGATTTTTAAAGAATTTATTTGCAAATTATGGTGGAAAATAAGTATTTGGTCACCTACAAACAAGCAAGATTTCTGGCTCTCACAGACCTGTAACTTCTTCTTTAATCTTGCGCTCCGTTGTACCACGGGCGGGCAAATCTCTGCGTCCCAGAGCGCACGAGGGTGCTCTCGTGCGCTCTAGGACACACGAGGGCGCTCTAGGACGCACGAGAGCCTGCCTCCAAGCGTGCGCTGAAAAAAAAAAAAAAAAGTTCTTCCACTACAGACACAGCCGCGAACAGATCAGATATGATTGACCTGTCATTCGACTAATAAGAGCCTTGAATTGGGTTTCTGAAACCTTGAAGAACCAATGACTGAAAACCTAGCAAGAAGGACCCGCCTACCAACGCTGTGAATGCAGAGAGCCAATTGAAGCACAGAAGTACGCAAGCTTTTTTGTGTAAGGCTGGGTGAAGAGAGACTGATTGCTGCAGCAGATGACAAAAAGGACCCGCAGGAAGAACCCCACAGACCCAGCAGCACGGAGACCATCCACAAGTGCAACCTGTGTGACAGCGACTGCCATTCGCGCATCGGCATGTTCGGCCAGGCGGTGCTTTTTTCTGTTTTTGTCCCAACAGAATAGACATTAGGATTGTCTTCTATGGTCATCATAGGCCGACGGAGGCCGACGATGAAGGCTGAGTGACACACACGCGTTTGCCAGTCTATTTTTAATTACTACTGTTATTTGTTTTGAAAAATTGTTCGCCAAAAACCACAATCATGGAAGCGCAAAACCGCAATAATGGAATTATGTTTTGATCGGGTCGCGAGACCAGCGTCGCGTTCATCTGACAATGAGGAAGAAGTTCGCCAGCTCTGCTTCTGCTGTGAAGAGGTAAGGTGTTCTAAGCTAAATTATTCTTTATCCCTGAAAATTGTAATCAAAATGACTTTTGACCGATCGGTAAATTACAACTGTGCGGTACACGAAGTCCGAAGTGCGTGCGCCGCGGTACACGGTTCGTTCGCCGTGTCCGGTTCGAACGCCCCCCCCCCCCGCTATTCTTCTGTAGCGGGGGGGGGGGAAGCCGTGGTGACTGCGCTGCGGTCGCCACATCTCCACATGAGTCTAATCCGTCATGTAGCGATGGCCGATGTCCGTCCTCTGTAGCGAGGGGGGGCAACCCCCCCTACACACACACACAGACACAGCCCTGAGTGTCACCTTTCATTAGAGCCCAAAATGAAGCTTCTACATTGAATCATTCAAAAGTTACAGACGTTTTTCCAAACTGTGCCATTTGGCACAATTTGGCACAGTTCCAAAACGTCTGGGAACTACCTGAGGAAAAAGCTGTGTAATATATTCATTTTTTGTGGTATTGTTACAAAATTTGGACCTCAGCTGGATAACACTTGGTTCTACATTTCTGTTGCATTTTCCAGCCCGGATCTGAAGCTGTGTGTTATTTGCAAGCATTTGTATCCGAAAAAACACCCAGGCCAAATTTATTTTCTTCAAGTTCACTATGTTTAGATGACTGTAACTCAGTGGCCGGAGCACTTAGAGAGATTATGTTTTTTTTTTGCCAAAAAATTCAAAGTGTTTTCTTTTAAATGAGACCAACCCCATGAAGATGCTGCAAAGGGTTGAAGAACAGCTTTCAATTTACTTTGGGCATGTTATTTTTTGGCGTTTTTAGGGAAATTGACCGGAGTGCAAGGGGTTAAGAGGCTCCTCTGTCCTCCACTCGTTACCTGTATTAATGGCACCTGTTTGAACTCGTTATCAGTATAAAAGACACCTGTCCACAACCTCAAACAGTCAGACTCCAAACTCCACTATGGCCAAGACCAAAGAGCTGTCAAAGAACACCAGAAACAAAATTGTAGACCTGCACCAGGCTAGGAAGACTGAACCTGCAATAGGTAAGCAGCTTGGTGTGAAGAAATCAACTGTGGAAGCAATTATTAGAAAATGGAAGACATACAAGACCACTGATAATCTCCCTCGATCTGGGGCTCCACGCAAGATCTCACCCCATGGGGTCAAAATGATCACGAGAACGGTGAGCAAAAATCCCAGAACCACATAGGGGGACCTAGTGAATGACCTGCAGAGAGCTGGGACCAAAGTAACAAAGGCTACCATCAGTAACACACTACACCGCCAGGGACTCAAATCCTGCAGTGCCAGATGTGTCCCCCTGCTTAAGCCAGTACATGTCCAGGCCCATCTGAAGTTTGCTAGAGAGCATTTGGATGATCCAGAAGAGGATTGGGAGAATGTCATATGGTCAGATGAAACCAAAATAGAACTTTTTGGTAAAAACTCAACTTGTCGTGTTTGGAGGAGAAAGAATGCTGAGTTGCATCCAAAGAACACCATACTTACTGTGAAGCATGGGGGTGGAAACATCATGCTTTGGGGCTGTTTTTCTGCAAAGGGACCAGGACGACTGATCCGTGTAAAGGAAAGAATGAATGGGGCCATGTATCATGAGATTTTGAGTGAAAACCTCCTTCCATCAGCAAGGGCATTGAAGATGAAATGTGGCTGGGTCTTTCAGCATGACAATGATCCCAAACACACCGCCTGGGCAATGAAGGAGTGGCTTCGTAAGAAGCATTTCAAGGTCTTGGAGTGGCCTAGCCAGTCTCCAGATCTCAACCCCATAGAAAATCTTTGGAGAGAGTTGAAAGTCCGTGTTGCCCAGGGACAGCCCCAAAACATCACTGCTCTAGAGGAGATCTGCATGGAGGAATGGGACAAAATACCAGCAACAGTGTGTGAAAACCTTGTGAAGACTTACAGAAAACGTTTGACCTCTGTCATTGCCAACAAAGGGTATATAACAAAGTACTGAGATGAACTTTTGTTATTGACCAAATACTTATTTTCCACCATAATTTGCAAATAAATTCTTTAAAAATCCTTCAATGTGATTTTCTGGATTTTTTTTTTCTCATTTTGTCTCTCATAGTTGAGGTATACCTATGATGAAAATTGGAGACCTCTCTCATCTTTTAAGTGGGAGAACTTGCACAATTGGTGGCTGACTAAATACTTTCTTGCCCCACTATACATGCACGCACCAGCCCTTCGCCTTTGCCGATGCTCATCTTCGGTTAGGCTCTGAGAGAGTTCCATTGGTTTGGACAAAGAATCGGCGCCGCTAGCTCCAGTAACCGCAGCGGATATGTGCTCATCACGTGGGCGAGAACTGGGGCCGTGCTCCTTCATGCGTTCACGGTACCAATTATCCAGCCCTACTGCCTGATCTATAAGGTCATCGGGCGTCTCCGGGACAGGATGAATCGCTAGGTTGTCACGGAGTTGGTCGTTCAACCCGTGGAGCAACGCGTTGCGTAACGCAGTCTCATTCCACCCCAACTCGGACGCCACAACCTGGAACTCCACTGAGTACTCGGCTACCGACTGGGTACCCTGGCGTACGGGTCATTAGGCGGCTCATGACATTGCCCTGATGCTTGGTCAAACGTGTATCAGCGCCCATCAGGGTTATCTAGAGTGGACTGGGCCCACTCTAGGGCTCACTCCCTGAGCAACAGGGTGAAAAACTGGATCCGAGCTACATCTCCCAGATACCCCTCCCCGACCTGCTCCAGGTACATCTGCACTTGAAGAAGGAATGGTTTACATTACCCCACCTTCCCCGCATACGGGGAGGGCATGGGAACGGAGAAAGCACGGCGCATGGCAGCGCGTGGAGCAGGATGGGGGGGAACAACCGCGGGATGTGCCGCGGACCATAAAGTCAACATGTTGGACACCTGTTGCATCAACGCAGCGAGCTGCTGCTCGGTCCCCGCTAGGCGGTCCATAGCGGATTGGCTCCAACCAGGACTGGCTCCTGCGGTGAGGCACTGGCTGAGCTACCTTCCTGGCTGGCTCGTTCTGTCATGGCGTGTGAAGTTCTTGACAGTTCACGTGCACGATGCCAAACACAGGATGAACCACACAGAGGGGCACGTAAGACAGTTTATTAATAGCAAAAACACAGCAGTGCACAGCTACAGGAACAGTCACTCGCCAGAGGAAAGGACCTGTGGAGAGAAGACGAGAGCCGTGAGCTGAGGAGTGAAGTAAGGGGAAAATGGGTGAGCCAAATTGCCACTTTCTTGGGAAATCCAGGGATGACTGGCAGGACCCAGCGGGGAATAGAGGAACCAGTAGGGTAGGGGGGAGTAGTAGAGCTGATGGTGCCTGACCGGGGGGATGAAGTTGCTGATGGGTGGTGAGGTGGAGCAGGACAGCGTGTGCAGTCCTGGGAACACACCTACACGGTGGCAGCAACCTGAAAAGAGAGGAGAAAAAGGAGGTTAACAACGTGTTAATGATTCCAATGATATTTAGCTAGTCCGATTGACGGGCAGTATACCCAGATGAGCCAGAGTTGACTGCATGGAGGAGGCCTCCTTAAGTACGCTGGCTGATGAGCGGGCGCAGGTGTGTCTTCTGCCTCAGGTGCCGTGATGAGCTGGTGGAGATGGGACCGGAGGGGAGGGGCGTGCTCCCGCTGCTCATGACACTTTGTACCTCAGATTACTATCCGTACAAAAATCTAAAAATAAGTTTAAAAAAAATGCATGATGTCATATCCAACTAATTATCAACTATTGAATTCAATGACAACAAATGTTAATATTATTAACTAAAGTACTGCATGGGCGCTGATCAGTGTGTTTCAGTGTTGCAAAGTTGACTTAAGAAGAAAAACTAAGTCCTTTGGTTTTATTATGTATGTTTAGATATGTGCTTGGATAAAAGGCAAAGCTATGTTTACTATGTTTTCAAGCCTAGAATAACCCAAGAAAACAAGTTAATAGATTTAAACAACATAATATTGTTGCTTAAAGAGAAGGGTTGCATATGACATATAACAAAGTATAAACAGTGCAACATTTCCTCCTGACAATAATTTTATCAAATAGGGGCAGTGTGAGAGCCCTACCAGAAAAAAAGTTACAAAGTTAAAGCTGAATTATTTAAGATAAAATATGATAAATCCTTTATTAATTGCACAGTAGGGAAATTTATGGTATTACAGTAGCAGAGGGATAGTAGCGCTTAAAGTAATAATAAATAACAAAGTAGGGCAAAACAGTATATACACAGTGCAAGGATTTAGAAAAAAGAAGTAAAATAATTTTTAAAATTAAAAATAAATAAAATAGTATTTACAGGACTAGTAAGCAGTTACAATAAATCATACAGCAATTTACAGTAACCAGAAGTTTACATTACAACCATGGACAAAATTGTTGGTACCCCTCTGCTAATGAAAGAAAAACCCACAATGGTCACAGAAATAACTTGAATCTGACAAAAGTGGTAATAAATAAAAATTCTATGAAAATAAACCAATGAATATCAGACAATGCTTTTGAATTGTGGTTCAATAGAATTACTTAAAAAAAAAAAAAAAACAACTCATGAAACAGGCCTGGACAAAAATGATGGTACCCCTAGAAACGAAATAAATAAAATAATGTGACCATAGGGACATATTCAACCAAGATGTGTCCTCTAATTAACATCACAGGTGTCTACAAACTTGTAATCAGTCAGTCAGCCTGTTTAAAGGGTGACAAGTAGTCACTGTGCTGTTTGGTGACATGGTGTGTACCACATTAAACATGGACCAGAGGAAGCAAAGGAGAGAGTTGTCTCAGGAGATTAGAAAGAAAATTATAGACAAGCATGTTAAAGGTAAAGGCTATAAGACCATCTCCAAGCAGCTTGATGCTCCTGTGACTACAGTTGCACATATTATTCAGAAATTTAAGATCCACGGGACTGTAGCCAACCTCCCTGACGAATAATACGAATGGTAACAAAAGAGCCCAGAACAACCTCTAAACACATTCAAGGTGAACTCCAAGGTCAAGGTACATCAGTGTCAAATTGCACCATCCGTCGTTGTTTGAGACAAAGTGGTCTTCATGGGAGACGACCAAGGAGGACACCACTGTTGAAAACAAATCATAAAAAAGCCAGACTGGAATTTGCCAAACTGCATGTTGACAAGCCACAAAGCTTCTGGGAGAATGTCCTATGGACAGATGAGACAAAACTGGAACTATTTGGCAAGGCACATCAGCTCTGTGTTCACAGACGCAAAAATGAAGCATACCAAGAAAAGAACACTGTCCCTACTGTGAAACATGGAGGAGGTTCTGTTATGTTCTGGGGCTGCTTTGCTGCATCTGGCACAGGGTGTCTTGAATCTGTCCAGGGTACAATGAAATCTCAAGACTATCAAGGTATTCTAGAGAGAAATGTGCTGCCCAGTGTCAGACAGCTTGGTCTCAGTCGCAGGTCATGGGTCTTGCAACAGGATAATGACCAAAACACACAGCTAAAAACACCCAAGAATGGCTAAGAGCCAAACATTGGACTATTCTAAAGTGGTCTTCTATGAGCCATGATCTAAATCCTATTGAACATCTGTGGAAGAAGCTGAAACATGCCGTCTGGAGAAGGCACCCTTCAAACCTGAGACAACTGGAGCAGTTTGCTCATGAGGAGTGGGCCAAAATACCTGCTGAGAGGTGCAGAAGTCTCATTGACAGTTACAGAAATGGTTTGATTGCAGTGATTGCCTCAAAAGGTTGTGCAACAAAATATTAAGTTAAGGGTACCATCATTTTTGTCCAAGCCTGTTTCATGAGTTTGTTTTTTAAAATAATTCTGTTGAACCACAATTCAAAAGCATTGTCTGATTTTCATTGGTTAATTTTCATAGAATTTTTATTTATTACCACATTTGTCAGATTCAAGTTATTTCTGTGACCATTGTGGGTTTTTCTTTCATTAACAGAGGGGTACCAACAATTTTGTCCACGTGTGAACACTAAGATTACTATGCCTTTAAACAATTTGGAAAAGCCCAGATGATGATGTCATTGCTTTGGAAGCTTCTGATGGGTTAATTGACAGCATTTGAGTTAATTGGAGACACACCTTGTGGATGTATTTTAAGGTACACCTGAAACACACTGCTTCCTTGTGTGACATCATGGGAAAATCAAAAGAAATCAGCCAAGATATCAGTAAGAGAATTGTGGACCTCCACAAGTCTGGTTCATCCTTAGGTACAATTTCCAGATGCCTGGAGATGCCACATTCATCTGTTCTAACAATTATACGCAAGTATAAACACCATGGAAATGTTCAGCCATCATACCAACCAGGAAGGAGATGGGTTCTGTGTCCCAGAGGTGAACGTGTCTTGGTGCAAATGTGTATATCAACCCAAGAACAAAAGCAAAAGACCTTGTGAAGATGCTGGCTGAAGCTGGTAAAAGAGTATCATTATCCACAGTGATATGAGTCCTGTACTGACATGGGCTGAAAGACCACTCAGCGAGGAACTCAGAACTCAGAACTCAGAAAAGATTTATTGCCAAGTACATTCACAGTAAACAACTGATAAACATACGAGGGATTTGACTTGACACTGAAAACGACATAGTTGGCATTTCCGGTGACGCGGCAGCGTCGGTAACGTGCCTGTCAGCAGACTGGGAACAGGAAGCATGAGGGAGGAAAAGGATAAACACAATAGGAGAGAGCAAAAAAGTATTGTTTGTCAGAATACGGTCATAACCCACATGCTCCGTACTGTGGGTGTTTATATATTTATATATCTACATGTTATTCCATCTAGCTACATTGCTCCGCACTGTGTGTGTTTATATACTTGCATATTTATTCCACCTAGCTGCAATGCTCCGTACTGTGGGTGTTTATATATTTACATATTTATTCCATCTAGCTACAATGCTCTGCACTGTGTGTTCATATATTCATATATTTATTCCATCCAGCTACAATGCTCTGCACTGTGTGTCTGTGTGTGTGTGTATATATATATATTTTATAGTAATACGTACATATGTTTATTAGCTGCTCTTGCTTGCTTGTTTTTTTTTCTTGCCTTCTGATTGTTGCTCTGAGTGTTGCTATCCCTGTGCTGTTGCAATCCTGGAATTTCCCCGTTGTGGGACTAATAAAGGCTTATCTTATCTTATCTTATCTTATAAATGATCAATATTATGATTGCAAGAAAAAAATCTCTCAATACACAAGTAGCAGACAATAGAATCTATACAAGGACACAAAGAGAGCAGTGAATGAATAATCTTCTCATCAGTTTATTGAGTCAGTGCGAGTGTGGTGTTGAGTGAGGGTGTTTATATCAGTTAAGAACAACAAAGTCTCTTCAGCAGGAGATGTTGTGTCTAGTGTCTGGCGCTTGTGTCCTTGCACAGCAGATGGAAAAGTTTGCCAGACAGCTGGCTGTCCATGAGAGTCAATGCTGCTCACATGTTTTGAAAACAAAAACTGCAGATAATCTGGAGGACTTGATTGTAAGGGCAGGTCAAATAAGTCGAATAGTACTGACTTCAGAGAAAGAAACTTTATATTCTCTTACAGATTCAGTACTTAAATCCTTCATTGCTGGACGTTGAATTCTTCATGGACGGCTCTCAGTGTGATCATGATGTAATCCATTTTCCTAGACAGTTCTCCATTAGCCGCTGTCAGAGTCCTGCCCAATTGGTCAATTTGATGGTTAAGCCTCGCCGGATCAGCATTTTGATAGGCTCCGTCCATCTTCATCAATTTACGGTACACCAGAACAATCCCAGATCCAATCAGTAAGATTCCGATGACCATTGCTACGAAGATGTATAAATCTTCAACATCTTCGATAGAGAGATCACACAGGCACAAGAGTTTCCAATTACTTGTGTCCTTCAAATAGCCCGCGGCTGCTGTTCCTGCGGGGCAAACTGCCTCCCCCGGGGCACTTTTCCTCGTTGAAAAAATAGTGTCAATTGCGTTCAAAGCCCAGCTTATTAAATCCATAATTTCGTTCGATGATCAGCAGTAGGGACACGCAGACAGACGATAGCAAGCTGGGATCCAGTCAGTTAGGGGAGGAGAGAGATAAAAAGCCGGAGCTGGAGAGAAAGAAAAAGCGTCTGCTCTGTTTGGGAGGCGGAAGTGAAGAAACCATTACTCCAAAAGCAACATAAAAAAGCCAGATTACACTTTGCACACTGCAGAAAATAGAACAGGAATAAATAAATTAAATAAAACCAGATAAATTTGCTTAAAACAAGAAAAAAAAATCTAATTTGCTTAAAACAAGAAAAAAAAAATCTAATAAGTATTTTTTTTTTTTACAGATAGCTACATAACAAGAAAAAATATATTGTCAGACAAAAAAAAAACAAAACAAGAATTATATCCTTGATTTAAGATACTTTTATTGCTAAGATTTAATTTTTTGCAGTGCAGATGCATATAGGGACAAAGACCTTTATTTTTCGAGACATGTCCTGTGGTCTGATGAAACTAAAATTGAACTGTTTGGCCATAAACTGTTTGGGCTGCACGGTGGCACAGTGGTTTAGCACTGTGGCAGCACAGTTTACCCTCGGCCGGGGGACCGCGGGGATCATGAGATCGTGGGTTCGATCCCAGCCCCCGACCAACAGTGAGCTGTGTGGAGTTTGCATGTTCTCCCCGTGTTGCGTGGGTTTACTCCGGGATTTCTCCGGTTTCCTCCCGCATACCAAAAACATGTAGGTTTAGGGCGCTCGCGCACGCAGCGACCGGCAGCCGGTGGCTTGTCACCAGACTGCAAACCAAATCTACCTACGGGTACAAATAAGTAACAAAAAAAATAAATAAATAAAAAAATAAAGATCCTTTGTTATTGTTATGTCTATAACTGGTGTAAAGCAAGCACACGGTTGCTGCAGTTTAATGGAGCTTTATTACATACAGTGTTGCTTACATATACAGGCTCACGGCACACGCCCGCTGACCAGGTGGCTCCCACGACCAAAGAGACAGAGCCTCTTCTGCCCACTCCTTTATACCATGGGCGGCATCACCACCAGAAACCGACAGTAGCCACCCCGGTCTAGCCCATGACCAACCCGGCCACCATCTTGCTACTACAGCCTATTTACATACACAACACTTCTCCCCCCCTCAATAAAAAAATGCCAAGCGAACAGATAGGTCCCCCCCAAATTTGCTTCCCGACTCACACACTAAAACAAAACAATTACAAAGACAAATATACAACCTATCCATGCACACAAGTAACTCGGGGATCGGGTAGACTACCAGTACCCCCACACGGCTGGGCAGATTATTCTGCCGCCGAACACAGAACAAAGCCGTGTAACTACAATAATAAAATTAAAATAAAATAATCCTGGAACAGCTCCACACAAAATACACAAACACAAGACAAATAATAGCCACTGCCCCCCCCCCAACACTCACCCCCACACTGGGCACATTCCAAAATGTTGGGTATATAATTAACCAAACATAAACAATTTTAACATGAGCCAAACACATCCCACCACCCCAAACTTGGGCACACAAAACGTCTTTTCAATAAAATTTCACCCTAAAATTAGCAAAATCACATAATTTACACACAGAAACCCCTCAGGTCAAAATTCAATCAATATACACCATAATTATAACAGAAAACTCCCCTCAAATTAGCACTCTCTCTCTCTCTTTTGAATTAGACAGGGTACCAAACCAGCAGCAGACAAACGTAAACAAGAAAATAAAACACATCCGGACTGAGAAGAAAAACACAGACAAAAATTAAAAACAATTCTCTCAGTCCTCAGGCGGGTCTTTCTCCCAACGCTTCTGTCTCTTGACCTCAGGGCTCCCACAGCGCCGTCTCGTCTCCTCCACCCTGCGCAGCTCATTCGGATGCCTCCAGGTCTGGTCAGACAAGTGTAGAAACCCGTCACTCTGAACGGCCACCACTCGGAACCGTCTCCTCTCGGCGCGTCGCTCGCGCGAGCCGTGTTCACCTCTCATCCAGGCCTCAACCCTGGGCCGCACCGTGTCGCCAACCCGCAGGGAAGCCCACAACCTGGGTCGGGTCTGACTGGTCTCCATCAACGGTCCGGACGACTCCTGGGCCCAGTCCCTGTTTCCCATGGTTGACTGTCTTCCCGAGCGATGAAACAACTCGCTCTCTGGTCCCGCTCTTTCTGGATCTAGCGTGGGTGCCTCGTCCTTACAGGCTGCCTGTGAGATCCCGTCGTGCCATTCCACACCCCCAGTTTGGGCATCAAACAGACCAGCATCGGGTCCAACCCACGGCATCCTTGCGTAGCGCCGAATCTGCTCTCCTTCTTGACACATGTCCAACCAGTCCGATTCCTTCACCTCCACGCCATCCACCAGCAGAGTCGGCCGGCTCCACAGTCCACAGCCCGACCACTCCTCATCCGACACACTGGCAATTGAAAAACCCAGGCTATAAAATAGGTTACACCCCATGATGTTAACCCCCACAGCGGTGACATGGATGCGGGCTCGGGGCACCATGACCGACTCGTAATGGGCTTTTACCTCCACAAAGCCCATCACAGCCAGCCTATTCAGTCCATAGCCGTATTAGTCTCTCTCACGTTGTTTAGTCTCTCGGTGGGGAAACAAACTGTTCACAGTCGCCAGGTTCAACACCGAGATAACAGGACCCATGTCAATCAACAGCAGAACCACGACACCGTCGAGCATGACATCACAACCGATCCTCCCTGTTGTCGCTGGGGAGACCGTATGTACAGTGGTCGGAGACTTCTGCGCAGCACCTGGTTCTCTCCTACGGCTCCTGCGTACGAAGTTGTCGCACGTCTTCGTGGGTGCCCAGCGGCTTTCCTCTCGCTGGGCACACACTGGCCTTATAGCGGTGAACAGGAGACCCACACCCATGACAACGAGGTGTATCAGGAGCAGACCGTAACTTCACCACAGTGGCATATGTGTCACCTCCGGCGTCACTGTCAGTAGGGTCCCAACTTGGTGCCTTTGTTGCTCCCCTGGGTAGCGGCCCAGGAGGAGGAAACGTGCATGTGGAAGTTAACTCTCCAACCTGTGATAGAGAATCGGCAGAACACGTTTCATTATTTCACACAAGGAGTTTTATTCTTCCAAGTCATTCACATGACCAACATCAACTGACTAGTATTTACTATCAAAGTCCATAGTTTCTCTCTTATTGTCTGATCACATCACCATTCAACAAAACACAATCATGTCCATTTATCACAATTTCCGATTTGACATTAACTGTATACTTAACATTCTTAACAAATTACTCTAACATGAAATGAATTATTGGTTTTATCTCCTTCCCATGTATATAGCTTTTAACTTGTTCAAATGTTTATATTTTAAACAATAACCCATGAACTTACATTTACGTTAATCATTTTAAGCACTGTCATAAATGTACAGCATGTGGTGTTATTCTTAACAATTCACTGACCTGGCCACTGTGTACCTAACACGCTTACAATAGTATTCCTGGTATTCGGTAATACACCCGAAATGTGCACACTTGGTGACAAATCAAACCAGTAAATGTCGTACTGTATGAAAACTGTTTCATAACTGTCTTTAAATAAGGTAAGCAAATGGTTCCTAACGTGGGCGGATTTCACTGTTGTGGCACGTCCCATACACTCGATCATTAACATTAGCAGGTTAGCTTATACAACAACACATCAACTTTAACAGAAATACTCTTACAAACCCGCTTTTCGCCTCACACTTATCACAATATAATCTCGGACATCCTAGGACTCTTACAGTTTATATTGTACTCTTGAATTATTAGTATTTACCAACCTGTGATAGAGAATCGGCAGAACACGTTTCGTTATTTCACACAAGGAGTTTTATTCTTCGTCCTCCGGTGCGTGAGTCTACTCTCTATCACTGTGCGACATGCGCCATCTATTGGTCGGCGTATGGAACTGCACTCAACTCACATGAGTTATAATGGAACCAGGTGGATTACAAATGCATTGTAGAAAAATAAACAATTAAAGAATAACATAAAATTGTAGGGGTGCCTGTTTTTTTTAAATTTTCTTATCCAAATGTCTTTTTCACCTCTTACCTAACTATTAACTATTTCCAACCCTCTACACTCTCCCCCACTTCAAATAAATGTCTCCCAACATTTCATGTTCTAGGGTGACTTAATGCATGAGAGTGTACCAATTATAACCATGGGACTGAGGTTGGGTGAGGTAGTGGAATGGCATGTAGTTTTGAGTTAGCGGCACAGGGGTAGGGAGTAGGACAGGTCTTACGTCTGCAGTCCAAGGCTGGTACGATGGCTGTCCCAGGATGTCGTAGGTCAGTCTCTCTACTGGCCTTGCTCTCCGCTGTGACCTTCTCAGTTCCTCCTGTTCTCCATCCATCACCTCCACTTGTCCTTGACGTTCTTCCTGCAGCAAAGCTGGTCCATCCATTTGCTCCTCAGCATCCCGCTGAACGGGGACCGGTTCCTGCCTTACTGGTGGGCAGAACTCTCTAGCTGTCGCTCGAAGCCTTTGCTGATTTTGAGGATTTTGCTCTGGCATGACAGGTACTGGTTGCTGAGTGTTTTGGTCTGGGAGATTTGAGGCATTTTGCTGAGGATTTACGGGTCTGTAACATGGGATTTGGCTACGGAGGTTGTAGCGGTAAGTATTTTCCTCTTCTTCCTCCGAGCTGTCATTGTCTGTGTTGTCACTGTTAGGATTTGTCTCTGTCCTCTTCTTCCGTTTCTGTTTTGTCTTTTCTTTTGCAGGCAGTTCTTCTTCTAAAGGCAAGTCATTTACAGGCAACAGCAGGTTTCTGTGTAACACTCGCATCACTTGGCTGCCTCTCTCTGCTTGTACTTTATAGACTGGTCCATCTCCCACTCTCTCAACTACGCGATGTACTGCTGACTCCCAGTAAGCGCGCAGTTTCCCTGGGCCTCCTCTTTCAGAGAGGTTTCTGACCAACACCCTGTCGCCTGGTTGGAGTGTGACACCTTTTAAGCGTTTGTCGTACTGCTTTTTGCCTTTATCTGAAGACTTTTGACTGTTTTCTGCAGCGATTTTGTAAGCAACACGCATCCTATCAGCCCATTTTTTAGCGTAGGTTTGATGGCTGTGAGTGTCAGTGTCTTTTGTCTGGTTCAATAGTAGATCTACAGGCAACCTTGGGACTCTGCCATATAAGAGGAAAAATGGAGAATAGCCTGTTGACTCGTGTCTTGTACAATTGTAAGCATGTACAATTTGGGGTAGGTGATCCTTCCATTCACTTTTTTTCTCTTCCTGTAGGGTACGAAGCATTTGGAGTAGTGTACGATTCAGGCGCTCCATGGGGTTGCCCTGCGGATGGTATGGAGTGGTTCGTGAGTGAGAAATTCCAGACAGTTGTTGTAATCTGTGGAAGAGACTGTTTTCAAACTCACGTCCCTGATCGTGATGCAACTTCTCAGGGTACCCGAAACGAGGAATAAAATCCTGAAATATCTTTTCTGCAGCTGTTTTGCCTGATTTATTCCTTGTAGGGTATGCCTGTGCGAAACGAGTGAAATGGTCCACTAGTACGAGGATGTACTCATACCCTCCTTTACTTGGCTCAAGGTGTAAGTAGTCGATGGAGATTAACTCAAAGGGAGCACTGGTTGTGATAGAGCCCATTGGAGCTCTCTGGGGAACATTTGGGCGTTTTTGTTTGATGCACGGACATTTTTTTGTTACATAATCTTCAACATCTTGTTGCATACATGGCCAATAGAAACGCTCACGGGCCAGATGTATCACCTTATCACACCCTATGTGACCCATGTCATTGTGTAAACTCTTTAACACCATCGGCTTTAGCTGTTCAGGTAGGACAAGTTGTTTGCTGTGCTCTGTCTTTCTGTACAATAATCCATTGTCAACTTCCAACTTGTTCCACTCATACAGTAGTCTCCGTGTCCGTTTACTCATTGTCCGTCTATCTTTATCGTTTGGTGTCCATCCTTTGAGTTTGAGTGAGATTACTTCTCTAATTGACTCATCGTCTTGTTGAGCAGCATTGATGTCTTTAGGCGTCATGCTCAAAACACTGTCAGTTGGCACATTGTTGTCATTAGAACTCAGTTGTAACGCAGCTATCCATGGCACATCACTGTTTTGTGCTGCCTTGCTCCCTTGCCACACTGCGGACACTACTTCTGGTAAAACTGTCTCTGTGAACTCATTCATTTGCTCTTGCAGATCTAATGGGTGTCTGGACAACATATCTGCATCTGCATTCCTTTTCCCTGGCCTATACTTGATATCAAAATGGAAGTCAGCCAACTCCCCGACCCACCTATGACCCACTGCATTCAACCTGGCTGAACTGAGGACATAGGTTAAAGGACTGTTATCTGTATAGACAGTAAAAGTCGGTGCATAATACAGATAGGGCAGCATGGTGGTGCAGTGGTTAGCACTGTTGCCTTACAGCTAAAAGGTTCCTGGTTCGAATCCCCAGGCTGGCAGGGGTTGGAACCTTTCTGTATGGAGTTTGCATGTTCTCCCTGTGCTGTGTGGGTTTACTCCGGGGGCCCCGGTTTCCTCCCACAATCCAAAGACATGCATGTTAGGTTAATTGGTTGTTCTAAATTGTCCCTAGATATCTGTTTCCTATAGGCCCTTAGAATAGAGGGTTAGTACTAGTGAAAGCGCTTTGAGTGGTCTTTGTGACTAGAAAAGCGCTATATAAGTGCAGGCTAGTTAGTAGTTAGTTAGTTAGATAGTCACGGAATTTGTCGCAGATGGCCCACTTGAGAGCTAGAAACTCTAGTTTACCGGAATGTAAGTGATAATTCTTCTCGGCCAGTGTGAGAGTTCTGGATCCATAGCCAATCACCTTAAGTTTGTTTTCTTGTTTTTGATACAAGACGGCTCCCAGGCCTTTGTTTGACGCATCTGTATGCAATACAAATGGAAGGTCCAAATTGGGATAGGCTAGAATGGGAGGATTAGTCAGAATGTCCACAAATCTTGACACAACTTCCTGATGTTCACTGGTCCATATTATTGGTGTGCGAGAAGGAAGCTGGTTTCTGTCTCCTTTCTTTGTTTGTCCTTTACTCCTTTTTGGTGCTGGTTTATTGTCATTGCTTGTTTCATTAGTGCTCTGGAGGAGTTCGAACAAGGGTCTCGCCAGACGTGAAAAGTCTTGAATAAATGATCGGTAATAACTGAGAAAACCCAGTAACGTTCTGAGTTCTCCGACTGTGCGAGGGTTCTTGTCTTTCAGAGTGAACACAGCATCCAAGTCTTTTGGGTCAATGTGGATTCCTTCTCCCGACACTAGCCTACCCAGGTAGCGTACTTGGTTTTTGAATAGTTCACATTTGGCTGGCCGAAGTTTTATGCCGTGTTGTCGCATTTTGCACAAAACCTGTTTAAGGTGTTCTACGTGCTCATCAAAGGTTTTGGAGTAACACAGTACATCGTCCAAGTAAGGCACGCAACACTCATCTCTGATCCCTTCTAACACCCCCTCCATACACCTTTGGAATGCGGCCGGTGCGTTTGACAACCCGAATGGAATCCGCACCCACTCGTATAGTCCCCAGGGTGTGCTAAAAGCAGTTAAATGTCTTGACTCCTCACTTACAAAACCCTGATGGTAGGCACTTCCCTGATCCAATATGGAAAACCAGGAGTTACCCCCAAGACTGTCCAGTAGATCTTGTATCCGTGGTAACGGATGCCTGTCAGGTATGGTTTTTCGGTTCAGCTCACGAAAATCAACACACAAGCGCAAAGTATTGTCCTTTTTACGCACACACATCACTGGCGACGAGTTGTTTGACACTGATTTCCTGATCCAGCCCCTGCTTAAAAGGTTTTGAACATACTCCTTCACCTCTTTATACAGTGGTCTTGGAATGGAGTTGTAACTTTTCTGCACGGGTGTGTTGTCAGTGGTGTTGATTTTTAGCTGTAGTCCAGGAATACATCCAATGTCTCCTTCATCATGAGCAAACACATCAGACTGTTCGTAGAGCATCTGCCGAACCACCTCCCGATCACCCTCTGAGAGATGGTCTAAATTGACATTAGGGTGCCATCTCAGGTGTGAGGGAGCAGTGCTTAATGTTTCTTCACCCTCACCTTGACTGTCACATGTCACTTGAGCAGAGTGACAAAATGGCTTGTCTGTAGTTTTGGTTGCATTTTCAGCACTGGAACAAACATTTACAGGTTTGTATTCAGTGATCTCTGAAATAAGTCCTAAAACAGTCTTTGGATTTAGAAAAATGTTGTGCTTTGTTGAGTTTTGGATTGGGATTTTGACAGTTTTTGAAGCACCAGCGGGTACATCAATAAGAGCTGGGAATAACTCCAACCCATCCGGTAAGCTACATTTCACCACTGGCTCGAACAACATTTCTCCTCCTCCAGGGAATGCTCTGATGTGACATTTTACCATACAGATTTGGCTACTGTGAACAGTGAGTCCTTTTTTCCCAACTCTCACCACTGGACTTTCTGGTTCATTTTCTATTGACTTGGTGTGGACAACAGAGATGAGTGATTCAATATTACCTTTCTGGACCTTTAAGGTCTCTGACAGTAAGCCCACTAAGCTAATATTGTCACTTTGTTCACCGTTTGCCATTATTATCTCTTGGATCACATTAAAGCCCAGCAGCGGAGTGCTTAAACGCTGCTGACTGACAAGCATTGGAACATACAAGGATACAGAACCATACTGTGAACTTGTGATCTCGAGCAGGACATCTATCCACCCCTCGAACGGAACATCCGTTCCATTGGCTGCGGTGATTTCGAGTGGATGGCCTGGGAGTAGGCTCTCGAGTGGCTGTATTTTCACATTTGGTAAGGCTGCTTGTACCCATGACTTTTCAACAATGCTTACTTGTGCCCCAATGTCCAATAACATCTGTAGGTTTACTCCATTTAACTGGCAACTGATCATACACCTACCGCCAATGAGCTGTGCCACACGCTTTGTGTTGGGTGACTTTTGGGACTTGGCAGTAGTCTGTTTGGAGTTCCGTCTTTTAGTGTTGTGGGACTCTGCTGGTGGTTCAGTCACTGGTGGTCCCTCCCCAGCGACCTCCTCCAGTTTCCCGACACATTGCTTTTCTGAAGGCAACCTATTGCTCTGTGCCCCTCCCCTCCACATCGAAAACAGTGTGCGCAGCGCTCAGTCTCTTGGGCGGTACACTTTTGGCACTTTCCTTTCACTGCAGGTTTCAGTGCTGGCTGTTTAGGGACAGGTGCTGTGGGACTGGTGTTTACTGTATTTACCATTGGGATTAGGGCCTTTTCTAAACTCTTGGTTAGGGAGGAGACCTGTGCCGTCAGCTCCTGGATAGCTACACGATTAGCTTGGACTTCAGTGTGCATTTTAATAGAGCTTTGATCTGTCTCTACCTGTGCCGCATTAACACTGGTGACTTTCTGTTTATGACTTTGTCCCAACCTACTTAATCTCTCTGTCTCTTCACTAACAGAATTTGCTATGAGCTCCAGGATGGAGTCATCTGTGACACTGGTGTTTGAGATGTGAGGTTTAAGGTCTCTCCTGACATAAGAGTATTTTTCATTCAAACCCTGATACAATGAATGGATAAACACACCTTGTACCAACTCGTTGTCATAATGAAACCCACTACTGTTTTTAGTTGCAAACAGCACACGCTGTTTTAGCCCCATTAGTCTATACATAAACTGTTGGGGTGTTTCTTTGTCATTTTGCTTAACATTACTCAGCTCCTGAAATAATTCAGTGCTGCTTTTCTCGAGTAGATGTGTCCTTAAGAAACGTTTTAACTCAACTACAGTAAGGCTATCTTTGGTTACAAGCATATCTTTAAAGGTACCAGGCTTAATTATCTTAAACACCGTTCTGATAACCTCAGCCTCTGTGAACCCTTCATTTAGCCCTTCATCAAGTTGTTTGCACAAGTTATTGTAACTCAAGTCAGAATCAAAATCAGAAATTTGACCACCATAAATCTTGTAGTCTCTACGTGGCAACAGTGACGTAAGTTCAGTCAGTCTGACTAACCCTGGGTCAGGAACTACAGATGGTGATGTTGGATGGTTCTTCCCTGATGGTGCTGCAGCTCCAGTGGTCACAGGAACCACTATGACTGGATCATCGTCGGGTGACACCTCTGCATCCACTTCTCCAGCTGCTGTGGGCCGTTGTAGTTCAATGATGAGGTCACGGAAAGCAAGTAGGCGAGACATCCCCTGGTCCTCAAGGCTCTTCAGTTGTGGACTTCTCAGCGAGTCAACAATGAAGTCGAAGAGTTCCACTTCGGTCGATTCTGCGCCTGGCAAATCTTCTCCCACCTCATCCTTGAACGACTCAGCCAGCTTGTAAAGAACGTTTCTGCGGCGGGCAATGGTCAGCTGGCGAAGCTCTTGCTGGATTTCCCATCTCAGGTCATGTAGAGCAGACATGGCTGTGGTCTCCTGTAGTCAGTCGCTTAGGTCAATGGCTCAGGAACAGGTGGTCAGCATCCCTTGGTTCTTCAATGATTAGTGCCAGACCAGTAGGTGGCACTAATCCCGGACGAGCCCCCAAAATTGTTGCTGCCCAGGAGGAGGAAACGTGCATGTGGAAGTTAACTCTCCAACCTGTGATAGAGAATCGGCAGAACACGTTTCATTATTTCACACAAGGAGTTTTATTCTTCCAAGTCATTCACATGACCAACATCAACTGACTAGTATTTACTATCAAAGTCCATAGTTTCTCTCTTATTGTCTGATCACATCACCATTCAACAAAACACAATCATGTCCATTTATCACAATTTCCGATTTGACATTAACTGTATACTTAACATTCTTAACAAATTACTCTAACATGAAATGAATTATTGGTTTTATCTCCTTCCCATGTACATAGCTTTTAACTTGTTCAAATGTTTATATTTTAAACAATAACCCATGAACTTACATTTACGTTAATCATTTTAAGCACTGTCATAAATGTACAGCATGTGGTGTTATTCTTAACAATTCACTGACCTGGCCACTGTGTACCTAACACACTTACAATAGTATTCCTGGTATTCGGTAATACACCCGAAATGTGCACACTTGGTGACAAATCAAACCAGTAAATGTCGTACTGTATGAAAACTGTTTCATAACTGTCTTTAAATAAGGTAAGCAAATGGTTCCTAACGTGGGCGGATTTCACTGTTGTGGCACATCCCATACACTCGATCATTAACATTAGCAGGTTAGCTTATACAACAACACATCAGCTTTAACAGAAATACCCTTACAAACCCGCTTTTCGCCTCACACTTATCACAATATAATCTCGGACATCCTAGGACTCTTACAGTTTATATTGTACTCTTGAATTATTAGTATTTACCAACCTGTGATAGAGAATCGGCAGAACACGTTTCGTTATTTCACACAAGGAGTTTTATTCTTCGTCCTCCGGTGCGAGTCTACTCTCTATCACTGTGTGACATGCGCCATCTATTGGTCGGCGTATGGAACTGCACTCAACTCACATGAGTTATAATGGAACCAGGTGGATTACAAATGCATTGTAGAAAAATAAACAATTAAAGAATAACATAAAATTGTAGGGGTGCCTGTTTTTTTTTAAATTTTCTTATCCAAATGTCTTTTTCACCTCTTACCTAACTATTAACTATTTCCAACCCTCTACACCTTCGCGCAAGAATCATCTTCACTCTGAAGAGCCTCTTCAGGCAGGCCCCTCACGATGATCTCCGCTGCCTCAAACCGTTGAGCGAGCTCAACAGCCATGGTCAACGTCAACTCTCCTGGAAACTCATATAACCTGGACCAGACCACTTCACTACAAACGTGTTCCGCCAGCTGGTCCTGAATCATCTCCATGACCTCCAGGTGTCCAAACTCACACCCCCTCACCAGCCTATGGAGCTCAGCAACAAACGTCATCACCGGCTCCCCTAACCGCTGGCAGCGCTGTCGAAAATGGATATGCCAGACCGTGACGCTCACATCAGCACAAAAATGGCGTGCCATCAATTCCACCACACCATCGAAACTGTCGGCCCCACCCAGACTGTCCAACACTCTCTGCCCCTCAGCACAAAACTTATGGATTAACACCAACCTCTGGCAGAGTTCATCAGCCAAAGAAACAGCTCTGAGCATGTCACTCGAGGCTCTGTCAGAGGTGACTGTTTCATTCCTCTGCGCAGGAGCACTTTCAGTAAGTCGGCCTGGTCAGTGAGGAGCGCTAGTGAGTGGAACTCAGTACCTGAGGAGGTTAAACTGCTCACAGCATTCAAGGCCTTCACAAAAAAATTGAAAATGTGGCTTATAAACACCTACAGCTGCCAACACTAAAAGATAAGTCTGCTGTGATGTTTGATGTTGTGTTTAAATGTACAGTTTGTTATGTATATGTTATTTGTTACATTAGTGCCCTCTTAAATGTCTAACCATGTTTTTTTCTTGTAGATGCATTTTACTGCTTTTTTACATCTTGGCCAGGGGACTACAGATGAAAACTAGCCTTTTGGCTAATTCTGGCTTTTTTAACCATGTGTAATCATGTGTTTTATGAAATTGCATTGTCCCTTTTCAAATAAACTAAAGTAAACTAAACTAAACTAAACTAAAACCTCGCACGAAGCCTCTCACACTCACTGAGGTCCAAGACTACGAGGTCGTTGGTAAAAACCAAGAACCAATGAGGCCATGGCAAGGGCAGCGTGCCCGGCGCCTCCAAAAACAGCCGAAATTCAGCAACAAAATTTTCCATTCCCGCTTTTACCTCGTTGCCAAATGTTATGCCCATAACTGGTGTAAAGTAAGCACACGGTTGCTGCAGTTTAAAGGAGCTTTATTACATACAGTGTTGCTTACATATACAGGCTCACAGCACATGCCCACTAACCAGGTGGCTCCCATGATGAAAGAGACAGAGCTTCTTCTGCCCACTCCTTTATACCATGGGTGGCGTCACCACCAGAAACCGGCAGTAGCCACCCCGGTCTAGCCCATGACCAACCCGGCCGCCATCTTGCTACTACAGCCTATTTACATACACAACGGTTATATTTGGAGAAAAGGGGGGAAACTCACAAGCCTGAGCACATTATCCCAACTTTGAAATGTGGGGGTTGCAACATAATGTTGTGGAGATGTTTTGCTTCAGGAAGGACTGGTGCACTTCACAAAACAGGTGGCATCATGAAGAAAGAACATTATGTGGGAATGCTGAGACATCATCTGAAGACATCAGCCAGGAAGTTAAAGGTTGGGCAAAAATGGTTCTTCCAAATGGACAATGACCCTCAGCATATCGCCAAATTAGTTACAAAGTTGCTTACGGACAACAAAGTCAATGTTTTGGAGTGGCCATCACAAAGCTCTGATCTCAATCGCACAGAAAATGTGTGGGTGGAGCTGAAAAGACGTGTGAGAGCAAGATGGCCTACAGTCCTGATTCAGTTCCACCAGTAATGTCAGGAGGAATGGGCCAAAATTCCAGCAAACCTATTGTGAGAAGCTTGTGGAAGGATACCCAAAACATTTGATCCAGGTCATACAGTTTAAAGACAATACTATCAAATACTAAAGAAATGTATGTAAACGTCTGACTTTGAAGAATGTCATAAAACATTCACTAAAAAAATATTTTGCAAATACAAAAAATTATCTTAGCAAATGGAAATAATGTTGGTAATCCTAACTGACCGAAAACAGGAAAAGTTTAGTCTTATTTAATGTCAGACAGTGAGGAGGAAAAAGTTCCAGCTGTGTATATTAAAAGTATATTTCACAGTTGAATGAATACAGTGCTGTTGCAGCCTTCAATAATAATCCACCATCCTCCTCTCTCCTATCATGTCCACTGAGTCGAAGGGGCACCCTAGAACAGAGCAGGCCTTCTTAATCAGCCTGTTCAGTCTCTTCCTGTCGGCAGCTGTGCTGCTGCTGCTCCAGCAGACCACTCCATACATGAAGGGTAATGCCACCATAGAATCATGGACGGTCTTCAGGACTGCCCCCTGCACTCAGCCTGCTCTGCCATTTCTTGTAAAGTGTGTTTGTGTAGTGTGACCAGTCCAGTTATTGTTCACGTGAACAACCAGGTTCCTGTAAGGTGTCACCATCTCAGTGTCTGTTCCCTGGATGTTTACTAGTGCTGTGGGGGAGTGTCTACACCTGTGGCAGTCCACCACCAGTTCTTTGGTTTACTGTGCTGTTCTCATTGTACAGGCACTTTCTAATGATGTAAAGTCATGCCCATTGGTCCTATTACAGTATAATGACATACATTACACATAAATACATACATCTACAAAAGAAAGCAGCACTTAGTTCACACTGTGTTAAAGGGATCATTGACTGCACTTTTATCCACATTTTAACAGCTCACACATGTTTTAATGAAATGTTTGTGACATATTTTGTTCACACTTTATTTTTTTTTTTAAATTACTGAAGCAAATTTATTTTGTATTTTTCCTGGCTTTCACTTTAAGAACCATCCTTCTCCTACTCAACTCCGCCCTCCCTCTTACATCAGTTAGCCATTAGCTGACTAGCTTCTAGCCTCCGAGCTTGGATGAGCAGCGCTGGTTCACTGATCCACAGTTGATTGTCTATCTTGTGTCACTCCGACCCATCTCCCAACAACCTTGCCGGGATGCCAAAATAAGTCGTCAGCACCGCGCGCCAGGCAACCCACCGATCATCACAACCTGAGCTGCTGAGCCATGAGATCTCAAAGGGCAGTGTGTCGCTCCGCTCCTCTCTCACAGCAAGCTGGGGGATGCTCCATCGTGAAGTAGCTCCCCTATGTTGCAAGCGAGAGTAGAGCAGAGTCGCACGGAGCCCTGGAGGATGTTGGAGCTGGCCATGATTGCCAGCACTTTATCATAGCGTGATAAATATATATATATCAGCTTTATCAAGTGCGCGCTGTAGCGCTTGATCATAGACACTCAAAGCGTGCGCTTTGAGCGATATAGCGCTTTATCATAGCGTGATATACTGTATATCAGCTTTATCAAGCGTGCGCTATAGCGTTTGATCATAGACACTCATAGAGTGAGGGAAATGTGGCTGCCAATCCACGCCAACAGCCTCTCCGGCCACCACCGAGCATTTAAACATTTTTACACATTCATACCCAGTGTTATGGGCACTGGAGGCAATGCGGGTGAAGGGTCTTGCCCAGGGACACAACAGCAGGATATCTGGGGAGAGCTTGATTCGAACCGCCAACCATCGGGTTATTAGACGACCTGCTCTACCTCCTGAGCCGCTGCCGCCCCACTTTTTCCTCAACTTTCCCTCTTTAGGAAAGCTATGGAGGCTTACCCCGCTCTCTTTATTTCCCTTTGATTGGAAATTACATCCAAAAGCCGCGCAATGTGGCATTTTCACTGACAAATGGCAGTAGTTCGTAGCTTCGCTTCTTGGCTTGTATAAGACAGAAAAAACGGCTGCAACCATTCTACTTCACTACCCAGAATGCATTGTGACGTAAACAAAAATGGCGATTTACATCGTAATAAAGTTTCTTAAAAATATATAAAACTGGAAATTATTTTCAAAAAAATTATAGTTATGTTACTAACATCAAAATAAAGCATATAGAGCTAACATGCCAATATAATCGGAGTTCCTTTTAAAAACAATGTGAAGACAGGATAGCGCCGGAAGAGGGGTGTGGTGAACAATTCTTTTCAAGGTTTCACATTTAATCTCTGGTGCCTAAAAATATCTTTGCCATCCAGTCTTGTCTGTCTGCTGGTATTAAAAACCTTTGTCAGCTGACCATGACCCCTTGACTCGCTCATCCACTTGTCTCTTTTGTGGAGTTGCTGACATTTAACCTGAAAGGAGACTCTAGCAGATGCTGTTTAGAGAAGGGATAATGATAGATCAATTCTCTACATTATTTTCTTTTATGTCCTTACCTGGACAAATGGAATTGGTTAGGTTAGCAAAAAAATCCCATAAGGTTTTTTTTAATGACGTTTCACTTAGTCTCTTTCTTAAAACTATAAATCAAAGTTACACCGGCAATAATTTTCCTTCATGTCCCCTTTCCTCCATTTTTTATGATATATATTTCATCTGTTCCATCTTGTCCACACTTAAATGGGCACTGTTTTATTTTTACAAGGACATAAACAGCCAGAATGATATACGGCCAGCAATATCCTGTTGACTTGTATTGCAGTATTCTCGCTCAAGTGTTGACTAAAGTGGTAAAGTGGAAATACTCCAATACCTGTCATATATATATAGATTTAGGGTGCCGTTTGATCATGTGATATTGAACCTTGCAGTCTTTCAATGACAAAAATATCTGTGGCTTTTTTGCTACCTGCCCTGTCAGTGAAAATGAAAACGATGCGGAGGAACAGGGAAGAAAAACAGAGTGTAGAGGAGCTTGAAGGAGGAGTTTATCTATGTGCAGTACATGATATTTTCTTCACTTTAAGACTGTTGAGCTGTCAACATGATGGATAATGTGTTCGGGCTAGCCCTCCTGGGAGTGATCTGTTGTCTGTACCATCAGCTGTGGTGAGCAGAGACACAAAGAGAGAGGGAGAATGAGGGAAACTGACAGAGGGCAGCAGACAGAGAGAGCAGAAGCAGTCCTCATTACAGCAAGATCCTGCTGGGGGTTGACCAAACTGGGGCGATTTGAAGTTTAAAGTTTAAAGAATTTCTCAGCCTCTTTCTAGTGCTGTCTCTCTGTACTCTAAAAACAGAGAAAGACACACATCTGCACCTTCACACAGCTGACACACAAACTCGATGCCCTATGCCTGGCCTATGGGAACTCATTATCTTCCCAGACGAGTGGTGCCACAAGTTGCCACCCTAGTCTCTTGCCGCCACGTCGCTTTGTGGCACTGGGTTCAAATACATGGGCTTTAGCGACACCTGGGTGGGAGGAGACAAAGAGACGAGGCAACGGTTGACACACAGGGGCCTGGTTTTGGTCTTTGGGGCATCACATGATGGGCATACAGAGGTTTTGACTCTTGTGTTGGATCGCTTCCAGAATGCAAACATTGGAGAACAGCATGTGTCCACAGTATATCTGCATCTGACATTGTGAATCCATATAGAGGAGTGAAACTGCCAAAAGGAACAATAAAGATATTGCTGAAAGTGTTTAAGTGTTTACAGTCATTTATAAACCTTGCAATTTTTCAGTGACAAAAATAAGACAACACTTTATGAAATTGTTTTATTTATGTATACATTTATTTACTCTTTATCATTTGGTTTATTGCATTTTCACATTCATCAGTGTCTGTTTATGCATGTATTCATTTCATATTTTAAGTTTCTTAAGACATATCTTCCACAGTGAGAAAATGAGAACTTTGCTATTTATTAAATAACTAGCTTACAGGAGATAAAGCCAAGTCTGAGGCAAACAATTTATCCAGGTGAAAAAATACTGGCAAAAATATATGAATACTTGCATGATTAATAGAATTAATATATTTTACAGGCATATATTAATAGAAATATCATGATTTCATGAGGGGATAAGTTGAGGACATAGAATAACTAAATAAAAATGTAAAATAGAAAAAACAGAAATGTCACATTTTATAAAAGAATATTGTTTTGTCTTTATTAACTACCACTGTTATTGTGTCATAATATTTTGTCCACCAGAGTTTAGAGTCCTGCTATTGGAATTTAAGAAATATATTGTTTTGCTGTGGGTAATTTTGTGTATTGCTCTCATTGTATTTTAAAATAAGGTCAAGACAAGCACTAAAACTTTACTCATATTAAGCATATGTCCCATGAAAATAATTTCATTTTGAGCAGATGTGGAATTGTGTCACTGCCATATCAAAATGATTAAAGTTGATGTGTTGATGTTACATCCAAATGCTTCTATATTAAAATGTGATATGAAAAATATTACATTGGCCTCTGCCATTCAAAGACTTTTCTGGTGAATACATTTGAGGCTGATTTAGAAAATTTTTAAAAATGCCTTCCAGTTTACACTAGAATATAACCTGCTAAGGCCAGAAATAGTTCTTTGATGTAATGGGATCCTTCCAAAACTACGTGAAACAAAAAAATCTATCATCTTCCCAAATGGTATTTCAGGTTGGCACACTCTTCAAAAGAAGATCAAAGAATGGACTGTATACAGACGTAAACAAATTTGTTGGTAACCTTTCGTTACAGAAAGAAAATCCCGCAATGGTCACTGAAATAACTTGAAACTGACAAAAGTAATAATAAATAAAAATTTTCTGAAAATTAACTAATGAAAATTAGAATCATTAAAAGAAAACTAATGACACTGGCCTGGATGTATCTGACAAATTTTAGCTCGTTTTCTTTTTTAAGTGTACCAGATTGAGGCATTGCCACAAACTATCTTCCACTGCTTTACAAAAATAGGGGCTCCCAAACACAATCTTACATAGGGCCTCCAAAATGCAGGAAATGGCCCTGCATACAGAACACAGGAACTTTATATTAGTACATCTCAGCAAATTACACCGTGTTCCAAATTATTATGCAAATGATTTTTGCATGCATTTGTGCCTATGCACCAAATGATGGTTCAGAGTACCCACCCTTTTTGGAGTCTCTGACTAGGGTGCTGGAAAGTGCTCCTCTTGGAGACTCCGTTGTCCTACTGGGAGACTTCAATGCACACGTGGACAATGACAGTGAAACCTGGAGAGGTGTGATTGGGAGGAACGGCCTGCTTGATCTGAACCCAAGTGGTGTTCAGTTATTGGAATTCTCTGCTAACCACAGTTTGTCCATAATGATCACCATGTTCAAGTATGAGGGTGTCCATTTGTGCACTTGGCACCAGGACACCCCAGGTCACAGGTAGATGATTGATTTTGTATTGTGTCATCAGACCTGTGACCGCATGTCTTGGACACTCGGGTAAAGAGTGGTGTAGAACTGTCAACTCATCACCACCTGGTGGTAAGTTGGATGGATCCGATGGCAGGGGAGGACGCCATTCAGACCCATCAAACCTAAACGTACAATGAGTGTGTGCTGGGAACATCTGGCTGAGGCCCCTGTCTGGGATGCCTTCAACTCCCACCTTTGAAAGAACTTCAATCACATTCCAAGGGAGTTTGGAGACTGGTCGTGAGTTGGAGCCAATGACGGGGGAGAATGCTGAGGGTCCTGTCCGGGAGGTCTTCAACTCCCACTGCCACAAGGACTTTGACCACATCCTGACAGAGGCTGAAGACATGAAATCTGAATGGGCCATGTTCCCCACCTCTGAGCAGTTGCTCAGAGCTGTGGCCGCAAGGTCATCGGTGCATCTCATGTTGGCAACCCCAAACCAAGTGGTGGACACCAGTGGTGATTGGAGTCATTAAACTGAAGAAGGAGTTGTATCAAGCTTGGTTGGCTTGTGGGACTCCTGAAGCAGCTGAGGTGTAACAGCAGGCCAAACGGAGTGCAGCTCGGATGGTTGCTGAAGCAAAAACTCAGGTATGGAAGTGAGGCCATGGAACAAGATTTTCAGTTGACCTTGAAGAGATTTTGGCAAGCTGTCCGGCACCTCAGGAAGGGGAAGCAGCTCCCTGTCCACACTGTGCATGCTGTGTATGGGGCGCTGCTGACATTAGCTAGAGACATTGTCAGGTGGTGGAAGGAATACTTCAAGGATCTACTCAACCCCATTGACACGCCGTCCACAGAGGAAGCAGAGCTTGGGGACAAAGGGAATGACTTGCCCATCAGAGGGGCTGAGGTTGCCGAAGTGGTTAAAGTGATACTCCACCAAAAATCTTTTTTTCTTGTTAACATGTCTGTAACATGTTTTTTTTATGACTTACAAGACATCCATCCATCCATCCATCCATCCATCCATCTTCTTCCGTTTAATCCTTTTCGGGTCACGGGGGGGCTGGAGCCTATCCCAGCATCTTTGGGCGAGAGGCAGGGTACACCCTGGACAGATCGCCAGTCCATCACAGGTATCAAGAGCAAAATTATTCAAATGTCTTATAGCATTGTTTTGGTGCTGCAAAGTTTCAGTTGTCCCGCCCCCTCCCAAAAGTTTTCTGGTAACAATACTATTTGTGGTGCTGACACGTGGATAATACTGAGCCATTCAGGACTCTCTGGCCTAACTGACGTCATCCTCCAGGCTAGTTAGCATCTCTTAACAATCTGCTTTGAAAACTTTACCAAATTAAGTTGGGTTTTACCATTAAACTGCATTTAAGAACTGATGCAGTTTCAGCCATTATCCTGAGCCACCGTCTATATAACTGGGCATGTCCTTCAACCAGTAAGTCTTTTTATCACAGTGTTTATTCTGATAATGTAGTGCTAGCTACTATTAGCCTTGTGGTATGTGGTTGGGCCTAGTAATCACCAATTCTGGCGTTTGTTTTTTTTTGTTTGTTTTTTTTTGGGGGGGGGGGGGAGTTGACATGAAACTGTAAGACAAAGAAAGTTTTTTTTGTAGGAAAGAAAGGGCACAAATCTCATATTTAGACAATGTAGTTTTTTTGTTTTTTGTTTATATATATATATATATATATATATATATATATATATATACTGTATATATATATATATACGTGTGTGTGTGTATATATATACAGTATATACAGTATATACAGTATATGTGTGTGTGTGTGTGTGTGTGTGTGTGTGTGTGTGTGTGTGTGTGTGTGTGTGTGTGTGTGTGTGTGTATAAGGGATTTATATTGACCGGAGTTCGTCTTTGAAAAAGTCATCGGTAGCCGTGTCCCAGGGGTGGATGAGATTCGCCCCAAGTACCTCAAGGCTCTGGATGTTGTAGGGCTCTCATGGTTGACACACCTCTGCAACATTGCGTGGAGGTTGGAGACAGTACCTTGGGCATGGCAAACTGGGGTGGTGGTTCCTCTTTTTAATCCCCAAAAAGACTCACCCTAAGGACCTGAAAGACTACAGACCAGTGGCCCTGACCTCTGTGCTCTGTAAATGTATGGAGCGAGTGGTGTGTGACTGTTTGACTAACATGTTGTCACACAAATTGGATCCCCTCCAGTTTGCCTATAAGGCAATACGGGGTGTAGAGGATGCATGTCTTACACTTCTAGACACTGTCACTAAACAAATGGATTCTTCACACCCACACACACAGATTTTGTTTATGGACTTTTCTTCTGCTTTTAACACTGTACAAACAGGTACCTTGCTACATCACTTGACAGACCTCCAGGTTCACCCAACATTGATTTTATGGATTCATAGTTTTTATATGACAGGCCACAACAAGTGTTTTTAAATGGTTTTACATCTAGCAAGTTGTTTTTAAACACAGGTCTTCCTCAAGGTTGTGTTTTATCTCCGGTTCTGTTCTCTGTATACACAAATAACATCTCCTGTGACAGTGAAGGAATGACTCTTTTTAAATATGCAGATGACATGGCCTTGGTGGCCCATCTGACAGACAGTACTGCACTGACTCGCTATGAGCAGGCAGTCAACGATCTAGTTCAGATTTTTAATCAAAACTCTCTGGAGTTAAACACCACAAAGAATAAGGAGTTGTGCTGTGGGTTCAAAGAGAAACTTTCAACTACTCTCTTTACACCCCTCAGTATCCAGGGTCAGGCTATTGCGCAAGTTCAAGTTTTTAAATACTTGGGAATAGAGATGGACTGTAGCCTGTCTTTTGCACACCATGTTGACTCTGTATATAAAAAAGCACAACAACGCCTCCACCTGTTGAGGAAACTGAGGACTTTTAATGTCAGTAGACACATTTTAACTCTGGTTTACACTTCATTAATTGAATCCATCCTTTCTTTTAACATTTCATCCTGGTACAGCTCCCTTTTCATTAAGCACAAAACAAAGCTTTCCCGTATAGTTAATCAGGCTAGCAAAATCATTGGCTCACCACAGACACCGTTGTCTGAACTCTATCAGCGCTCTGTGATCAGGAAAGCCACCCTGATCACAGAGGACCCATCTCACCCCCTCCATCACTCTTTTCAGTTACTGCCATCAGGCAGACGATATAAAGTTCCACTGGCCCATAAAAAACATTTACAAGAAATCATTTAATCCTTCTGCAGTAACAATCCTAAACAAAATCAAATAGTTATCATAGCTATCAATATTATCAATATTAGTTATCAGTATTTATCTATTAATCACTATTAATTTTTAATAGTTATTAACATTTTCTGCCACATGATTTTATTTGCTGTTTCTTTTTAACCATGTTTACTTTTTTAAACTGTTTTTATCCTGTGAGTTTGAACATGTTTATGAGAGTGTTGAATGTGTAATATTGTTGTAGCCGTGTCGAAGAAGAATTTCTGTCATTGACTGGGACAGACAAAAAAGTTATCTATCTATCTATCTATCTATCTAAGAAGGGGGATGGAAGGGTGTGTTCCAACTTTAGGGGATTACACTTCTGAGACTCCCTGGGAAGGTCTATTCCAGGGTACTGGAGAGGAGAGTCCGGCTGTTGGTCAAAGCTCGAATTCAGAAGGAGCAATGTGGCTTTTGTCCTGGTTGTGGCACATCACACCAACTCTTTACCCTCTCAAGAATCCTCGGTGGTTTGTGGGAGTTTACCCAACCAGTCCACATGTGTTTTGTGGACCTGGAAAAAGCATTCGACCGTGTCCCCCATGGCCTCTTGTGAGGGGTGCTTCAGGAGTATGGAGTATCGGGTTTGTTGCTACAAGCTATCCAGTCCCTATACAGCTATTGCAAGAGCTTGGTTCCTATTGCCAACACTTGGTCAAACTCATTTCCAGTGAGAGTTGGACTCCACCAGGGCTGCCGTTTGTCACCGATCCTGTTCATAATATTTATGGACAGGATTTCAGGTGCAGCCAAACAACGGAGGGTGTCATGTTTGGTGACCACAGGATATCATCTCTGCTGTTTGCAGATGATTTTTAACTGTTGGCTTTATTGAGCAATAACCAACAGGTCTTACTGGGATGGTTTGGTACTTAGTGTGAAGCGGCTGGGATGAGAATCAGGTCCTCCAAGTCTGAGTCCATAGTCGTCAGCCTGAAAAGGATGGATTGTCCTCTCTGGGTTGGGGATGATCTCCTGCCCCAAGTGGAGGAGTTTAAGTATCTTGGGTTCTTATTCAGAAGTGAGGGGAGAGTGGAGTGCAAGATTGACAGACAGATCAGAGCAGCATCTACAGTGATGCAGATGTTGTACTGGTCTGTTGTGGTGAAGAGGGAACTGAGCTCTAAAGCAAAGTTGTCGATTTACTGGTCAATCTACATGCCTGTCCTCACCTATGGCCATGAAGTTTGGGTAATGACCAAAAAAATGAGATTGTGGATGCAAGCACCCGAAAGGAGCTTTCGCCGTAGGATTACTGGACTCACCCATAGGGTGAGGAGCTCAGTCATCCCGGAGAGGTTCAAAGTAGAACTGCTGTTCCTCCACATCGAAATGACCCAGTTAAGGTGGTTTGGGCATCTGATCAGGATGCCTCCTGGACGCCTCACACTTCAGGTGTTTCGAGTACATCTCACTGGGAGGAGACTCTGGGGAAGACCCAGAACACGCTGGAGAGACTATGTTTCCCAGGGAACGTCTTGGTATCCTCTCTGAAGAGCCAGAGCAGGTGGCCGGGGAGAGGGAAGTCTGGGCTCCGCAATCCGGACCTCCGGAAAAGTGATAGAAAATGGATGGATGGATGGATGGATGGATGGATGGATGTTGGGAAGGATTTGACTCATTTTATCTCTGATAGATGAAATTATTGAAAAAGTTCATAAGGTCCTGACTAGTAACATCTAAAGGAATGCTAGGTTTGACAGAGATTTAATATATTGATAGCTTTAATCCAGTTTTAAGATTGAACTGATAACTATTTAAGTGCTGATGTTATTTGTTTTTGGTTTTTTGTTTTTTTTTGGGGGGGGGGGGTCACCAAACAAAAGTTATGCTTAGGGCACCCAAATAGCTAGCAGTGACTCTGATTAAGTCATATTTACTTACTTCTTTTATTAAGAAGTACTGTTTGATTTTACAGTGTGCTGTAACCTTGGATAGAGGTTAGGAGGTCATCTTACCCTTATGATTTATGTACCATAGAAAGAGGTCAGTGCCATCAACTAAATTCAGAAGGAATGGATGGCTCTACATCTTCATGTGTAGATGCACCAACACACAATGGATAAATGCACTGATGACTGGTCATTACAAAAGGTGTTGACAAATGCCTGCAACACTGGAGTGAATAGAAATGTAACTCTTCTCAGACATGTAGAAGACATAACACAGTATAAGACTATAACTTAAGAGTAAAGTGTGTTATTAGCTTGCCGTGGCTCACTCACCCAGCCACTCCTGAGAGTTATTTGTTAAATGCCACTACTACTGCAATGGAATCCTAATTGGATTTCCTCTCTCATTCGAAACTTCTCTGTATTTTTTATAGGAATGACCTCAGAGTATGTCATATGCAGCTGCACACGCGTGTACGCGTGCACACACACACACATACACTCACACACACATAGGCCACTCATCTATTCAGGCATAAAAACACATTGTGAATTTGTGCACTGACTTAAAGAATTCACTTTACATCTAAGCTTATTTGGCCATACATTGTATCATGAACATGAGTCTAGCAAAACAACATAAGGACTGTCCAGCTAATGCAAACTTTTTTCTGTTTAAAATCTGGAATAACTGACATGGTTTTAAGTTGAAGTTGTCATGGACCTCCTCGTGCGCTTTTATGCAGTGCACGGAGAAGGGAGAAATGACAAGGATTTACGTGCAAGGGTTACACCACAACACATTTATTGAACACAAAGACTGATGACAAACAGTTCCCAAAAAGGTGAAGACTTACAAAAATACAAAGAAACACTTACGGTTGGCGTTCGGGGGCCGGCATCGCCTCGCGAAAGCATGAGGAGAAACGTGTGCCCATGCTGGCGTCCCACAGCCGGTATCGCTGTGTGGGTGCCAGAGAACCACAAAAAGCATGGAGTGGATACATGTCGTGAAGTCCTGCGATCAGCCTGTACACTGACAATTTCACAGACAATACAATGACCCAGCAATGTGTTACTGGCAGAAAGCTGCTTAAGTACATGCATTGTTGGTGATGGTGAGATGAGGAGAACCTGGGCGAGGACCGGGAAAGATGATTAACGGGAGTGGGAATCAGCTGGCAGTAATGAGAGAGGGGGCATGGTCAGACTGGTAGGCTGTCAGCCAGTGCTAAGCTAGAGTGAGCCAAAGAAGACTACCTCACAGCTGCCAGCCCGAGAGCAGTGGCTAAGGATACAGAAGTAGCACTGAAGTACACAATAGACACATAAACAGCGGCACTTAAACCCACAGGGAGGTCAGGACCGAGCCGGAGAAACCAAGCCAGCTCGGCTCTTGACAGAACCCCCCTCTGAAAGGGTGGAAACCCAGACAGCCAAGGTAACATCCCGAGGACCCCCCCCCCCCCCAGCAGAAACAACAACACGAATTCAGGTGGGAGGTAGGGGAAACAGGAAAGGAGGGAACACAATACACCCCGCCCAGGGCCCACAATTACCCCCCCCCCCCACCAAGTCCAAAGGCATGGAGGCTCGGGAGGCCGCCCAGAGTCCCAGGCCCAGCAGGCAGTCCGGCGAACAGAGTCCGGTGGCCTGCCAGAAAATGCGGGCCATCTGGCCCAGACACTCAGTCCCTCCAGCAGCCGGCCAGCGTTGTTAAGCCACCAGGACCGAAGGGGTGAAGCAGGAGACGGCCTGCCCACCGGGAGGCTCACTGGTGAGTGACCGGACCGTAGGAAGGGGACCCCCACAGCGTCAGATAGGGAGGTGAAAGAGGCCATAGCATCCTCAAGCTGACCCGCAGCACCCTCGTTGGACTCCGGATGGAGCCATGTAGCATTCGCGGTGGACTCCAGCTGGAGCCATGTAGCCCCCGCGGTGGACTCCAGCTGGAGCCATGTAGCACTCACGGTGGTCTCCGGCTGAAGCCATGTAGCACGCGCGGTGGCTCCTGGCTGGAGCTCTGCAGCACCCGCGGTGAACTCCGGCTGGGACAGCGTAGCCCCCCCCCCCCCCCCCCGGTGGAGCATGACGTCCATGACGGGTCCAGACAGGAGCGCAGCACCCACGTCGGGGTGATCCTGGGGTGCAGCCCCCACGAGGGTCCTAAGCCAACGAGCCGCACCCACGGAGACTCAGCCTGTGGAGGGACCCATACGACAGCCTCAGGCAGCAGGGGAGCTGGACCCACGATGTCGTCAGATAGCAAGACCAGTTCCGTGGAGACCCTTGGAGATGGTGGTTCCTCCCTGTCGACCCTAGAAGGATTCTCAGGAACGGGAGAAGAAACAAAGTGGTTCGGGTCACCGGCAGCAGCGGAGCCCGGTGAAGGGAGTTCAGATGCAGCTGCACACTGCACCTAACTCTCCTCACCTAGAGCCAGACAAGCTCTCTCTAAAACTGACATTAGAAAAACTAGAGAGAAAACTTGCCTGAGCTCGAGCTCCACCGCCGTCCAGGACTCCGTCGATCCTGGCAATGTGATCCCGGGCCCGGCCTCCAGGAGGTCCAACTCTGGCTCCCACTCCACTGCCATCGCCTCCACAGCTGGCAAGATGGTGGCGGCAGTCCAACAGTCCTCAGATGAAATCACCGTCGCTGGTGGTGAATCCAGCAAGGAGGCTGAAGGCTGGCTCGGTGCAGGCTCTGGAGCAGGATCCTCTAGGGCCTCAGACTCCTCCATTGTCCAGTGGCCAGGTTCCTGGGCTGATGGACACTCAGGGAAAATTGGAGGAGACATGGAGAGAGGGGAAAAAAAGAATTAAAGTTTGCAGCTGGAGAAGAGAACCCAGAGGACTGCTGAAACTGGGCCTCTCCCTCGGGAGACAGGCAAGATTCAGTATTATTAGATGGTATTGAATGACACAATACTTGCCTATCATCCCAGTCTTTGATGTTAGCCACTGCAGTAGGCCAACAGTCATCCCCCTCCATGTCTGCAGTGATCTGGCTCCCTTCCAAGGATTGTGGAGAAGCTGTCTTCATGGCTACGGAGGTGGGCGTTCCCGGGGCGGCCCTAGCAGGCCTCATGACAGCTGAAGGAGAGATGGTGGCTGCCAAAGACAATGAGGGCCTTTCCCAAAGTCTCCTTGCAGGATGACGCTGCCTCTGGGCGGCCGACGCTGATGGCCAACCAGGTGAGGGAACGGAAGTAGGCTGTGGAGCGTGTCCCCGCTTGGGGTCTGCAAGGAACGCCGCTCTCCCCACACCCGGAAGCATGCGCTGGAGTGCGTAGACCGAAGCAATCAAGTCTGCATACTGAGGGTAATTCCAGAGTCCCGGATGCACTTCTAAGAATTCCCTCAGCTGCGTCCAGGCTGCTCCACTTCGCCTTAGGTCCACAGGCTTCATGGTCCTCATCCATGAAGGCTTGAATATCAGCCACCGCCCACTCCTCCTCCACCGTGGGTTGCCTCGCCGCTAATCTCCTCCGGCCAGCGTGGGAGCAGCGCGTCAAATGCATGGTAGGTAAAAAACAGGTGGGTGAGGAAGAATTACAAAAGAAAAAGGTGATGTGAGGGTGTATCCCACTAAATCCTCTTTGCAGGCTGAGTCATTCTGTCATGGACCTCCCCATGCGCTTTTGCACAGCATACGGAGAGGGAAGAAATGACAAGGATTTACGTGCAAGGGTTACACCACAACACATTTATTGAACACAAAGACTGATGACAAACAGTTCCCAAAAAGGTGAAGACTTACAAAAATACAAAGAAACACTTACGGTTGGCGCTCGTTGAGTGTTAACGAGGAGTGCTAGCTAGCTAGTAGCCAACTTTGCTGATTCGCGCTTGCTTTGTCTGAAGTATTGGCTTGTGAGAGCAAAACGATGAAACATGCTAGTCCTGGTTAAAATCCTGGTTTGTGTACATGTTGCACCTTGGTGCTGTGCATTAAGTTGTGTATTTTCTTTCTAGAATCTGTTCCCACATGCCAGGGGTCCGCCTCCCTCAGCATGTTGAGTTTA
Organism: Pholidichthys leucotaenia; assembly: GCA_020510985.1. Taxonomy (NCBI): domain Eukaryota; kingdom Metazoa; phylum Chordata; class Actinopteri; order Cichliformes; family Pholidichthyidae; genus Pholidichthys; species Pholidichthys leucotaenia. The sequence goes on along the minus strand of CM035845.1, from coordinate 29,686,173 downwards.
TATGGATACAGGTCAGGTGGACCCCAGGATCCAAAATCTCAACATATACAAGTGCATTTTCAAACCAGTGATTTATAAAGTTATTTATCAAGTGATTCATATATTTTCCTAAAGCCTCATAATAGACTCACATACCTATTCTGTGGATTTTCCAAAAACAGTGTTGGAACAGTGTTGTTGTGCTGTTTCTTTCCACCATAAATCCCTGGATTGAAAATGTACTTGCATATGTACAGAGTGGATCCTGGGGTGCTCACTTGTCAGGGGTCCATAACCTGGTCCCATTTTTAGCTTTGGTGGAGGAATTACTGATATAATTCTTGTTTTTGAAAAACTGATGTAGCACATGAACTCACTTTTGAATGTACTTGCAGTCAACGTGCTTCATCGAAATGATTCAAGTCAGCTGACTGTATTAACTCATTCAGATTTTTGAGGCCATAATAAAAACAAATTATTTTAAACATAACCTGGTGCCTGCAAAATCTGCTTTACGGAGACACAGCAACATGACAGTTGTGCTTAAATACAACAACAAAGCATTTTTGTCACATCCCACTACTGGCTTTCACAAGCTTGGTTCAGCCTGGGCCAGTATGAAAACTACTGCAGGCCTTCAGAGCACAGAGCACAGTAATCGTGTGTTTTTAGACGGTTTTAATTCAGACACAGAGCTGGCTAATGCTCTTAGTTGTTTTTATGGTCGTTTTAATTTCTTTGATTTTAGCACAGAAACCCAAGATTTGAAACAGAAACTCAAAGACAATCAGCACTTTAATATTGAGGTGCAGGATGTTAAAAGGGTGTTCTGTGCTGTAAAAGTGAACAAAAGTCAGGGCCCTGATAATATATGTGGGCACTTGGTAAAGTCTTGTGCACATGAACTGAGTCCTGTGTTTCACTACATTTTCAATAAGTCCTTACAGACACAACATGTGCCTAAGGTCTGGAAAGATGTTGTGGTTGTCCCCGTTCCAAAATCCAGCTGTCCTAAAACGGTAAATGATTTTAGACCAGTTGCTTTGACTTCAATTTTAATGAAAATTTTTGAAAAACTGGTCAGATTTGAGGTCCTAAAGCAGACTGAGCATGCATTGGATCCTTTGCAGTTTGCCTATAGGCCTCACAGAGGAGTGGAGGATGCCACTGTCACTCTGTTTAACATGCTTTTTAAACATCTGGATTTTAATGGGACACACGCCAGACTTTTATTTGTGGACTTTTCTTCCGCCTTTAATACAATCCAACCTCATATTTTAGTTGAAAGGCTCCTGCAACAATTTGATTTGAGTAATAATCTGGTGGGTTGGATTCTGGATTTTTTAACCAACAGGACACAGAGAGTAAGGGTCAATGGTACATTGTCTGACCAAAAGTGTTCTTCTACTGGCTCTCCTCAGGGGTGTGTGTTGTCACCACTACTCTTCATCCTGTACATAAACATGTGTCGGAGCAGACATGACAACAAACACATTATAAAGTATGCTGATGATTCAGTTGTTGTTAGTCTCCGCCAGGATGGTGAGAGTGGCCACGGCCCATTAGTTGATGATTTTGTTCACTGGTGTGAGGATTCCTACCTGCAGCTGAATACGATTATTGACTTAAGGAGGAAAACTCCCAGGCACAAAGTCACTGTACTAAAAGGCCAGACTGTAGTGGATGTGCTCGAATGATGAGGCTGAGTTTAGTTCTTAAATCAGCTTTATTGACAGAACACATCGTCTAGCATTCTCAAAGCAGGAAAGAGGAAGAATCATATCTCATCACCCTTTTATATGTTTCCAGCATCAGAATTCAAGTCACATGGTGTTTTCAGTAAACATACAGTCACAAAGCATCCCTTTGAACCTTTACCATTGTCTCTCATTTCTTGATGAACCGGAAATCCCTCCGGGGCATCTTCTGTGGGACAAAAAGACCAATCTCACACCTCCTCGTTATCTTCTGCAGATTCGAGTCCTTTGTCCTTCCAGACGTGACACCCCCAATACACGTGCAGTCATATCTCTGTGGAAATGTGAGCCCACAATGTGTGTCACCCACACTACCCCCCCCAAACGTCTAGTAAGGGGGGTAAAAAGAAAAACACAAAACACTCCATATATCGCTAATCAATCCACCAACTGCCTGGGTTTTAACTTTCTGCTGAATCTGCTGCAACCTGGCTTTGCTGCCCCTGCAACATCTCTCTGCATCTGTGGATTAAAGCTGTTAGCACCTTTCTGTGAAGATTCTGGAGAATGCCCTCTCAGCGGCCTGCCACGGCGGGGGGGCCTTGCGAGCTGCACTTCCTCATCAGCCAAAACAAAGGCAGGTTTGAGCCTGTTTATGCAAATCAACTCCCTTCTGCCCCCTAAATCTAGCAGAAAATGCTTCTGCCCGGTCTCCAGCACTCTGAACGGTCCGTCATAAAACGGCCGCAAACTTGGACGCTAAGCATCATGTCTAACAAAAACAAACTCTGCATTTTTTAAAGCCTTTGGCACAAAAACGTGTGGGAAACTGATGGACTGGGCCAGGGAGCGTGTTTGCTCCCGAGTCGCTCTGCCACGGCTGAGCAGGGGGGAGGGATTATCGGGGAGAAATTCCCCCGGCAAACGGAGAGGTTGTGCAAAAACTAATTCAGCCGGGGAAGCATGCAAATCTTCCTTAGGTGCAGAACGCAACCCCAATAAAACCCATGGAAGTTTGTCCACCCAATTTGTATCCGTCAGCGACGCTCTGAGGGCTGCTTTCAATGACCTGTGAAAGCGTTCGCATAAACCATTAGCCTGGGGGTTATACGCGGTAGTGCGATGAATCTTCACCCCCAAGCTGCGGGCCATCGATGACCATAGTTCGGAAATAAATTGGGGTCCCCTGTCGGACGTTATGTCCGACGGTACACCAAAACGCGCAACCCACGCTGCTAAAAATGCTCGCGCAACTTCTTCCGCTGTGGTTGATGTCAGAGGAATCGCCTCTGGCCAACGCGTGGTGTGATCCACCATCGTCAAAAGATGTGTGTGCCCGTGTGATAATGGGAGCGGGCCCACCAAGTCAACATGCACGTGATCAAAACGCTTAGCGGGGATGTGAAAAGGTTCCAAAGGGGCCTTAGTGTGTCTGTGTATTTTGGCTCGCTGACACGCTATGCAGGCTGCCGCCCATTCCTTGACCTGTTTGCGCAACCCGGGCCAAACAAATTTCTCTCCCACCAACTTAATCGATGCGCGCACCCCCAGGTGCGCGAGAGAATGGACTGAGTCAAAAACGCGGCGATGCCACGCGACTGGCACCACGGGGCGGGGCCGTCCCGTGGAGACATCGCAGATTAGTGGGAGCATACCACTTTGTTGCTCCCTGTGCTCCAGCCTTAACCCTGTTGGTCCAGACTGGAGCGCACGCACGTCCGCGTCGTTAACCTGCTCCGCAGCCATGGCTGCATAATCTAACCCTACACAGACCGGGGCTGCGTGCGCTCCCGCGTCGCTGCCCGGGCCCGCGGCCACGGCTACAGAGTCTGCCCCCATGGGGCTTGGTGGTGCTACCGTGCGCGAGAGACTGTCTGCCACAACATTGTGTTTACCCGCGACATGCTGAATATCAGTAGTGAACTCCGATATTGCGGCTAGTTGCCTTTGTTGTCGGCCTGACCAGGGTTCTGAAATTTTGGCCATCGCAAACGTTAGCGGTTTATGATCCACAAACGCGGTGAAACGTCGCCCCTCTAACCAGAACTGAAAATGGCGGATGGCCAAGTGTAGGGCCAAAAGCTCCCTGTCAAACGCACTGTATTTACGCTCACTATCGCACAAAGTCCTGCTGAAAAACGCGAGGGGTTGCCAGGTACCTGCCACAAACTGTTCAACTACCGCCCCCACCGCTACATCGGAAGCGTCAGTGGTGAGTGCCATGCGGGCCGTTGGAACTGGGTGCGCAAACAAAACTGCGTTTGCCAGGGCTGATTTGACCTGGGCAAAAGCGCGCTCCCGCTCCGGAGACCATTCAACTTTATTTGCGGGCTTTTGTTTTTTTAATGCGGTGTACAATGGCTGCATGAGCCGTGCTGCGCTTGGGAGGAACTGGTTGTAAAAATTAACCATCCCTAGAAACTCCTGAAGCGCCTTGACCGTTTGAGGTTGCGGAAAATCCGTTATGGCACGCACTTTATCTGGAAGAGGAACCGCTCCTTCTGCCGAAACACGATGCCCCAAAAAATCAATCTGCGCCACCCCAAACTGGCACTTCGCTGGGTTAACTATTAACCCATGCTCTGCCAGCCTCCGAAAAACTGCTGTGAGGTGTTTTTCGTGCTCGCCCTCGGACGCGCTGGCTACCAAAATATCGTCCAAATAAACGAACACGAAAGGGAGGTTGCGTAAAACTGCATCCATCATGCGTTGGAAAGTCTGCGCGGCCCCCTTGAGGCCAAAAGGCGTGCGCAAAAACTCAAAAAGGCCGAAAGGAGTTATGACCGCTGTTTTGGGTACATCTTGCGCGCGCACTGGAACCTGGTGGTAACCGCGCACCAAGTCTATTTTAGAAAAAATGCGCGCCCCCGCCAAATGAACAGAAAAATCCTGAATGTGCGGAATCAGGTAGCGGTCATGAGCTGAAACGTTGTTCAACCTGCGGAAATCGCCGCAAGGTCGCCACGAGCCGTCAGCCTTTGGGACCATGTGTAGCGGCGAAGCCCAAGAGCTTTTGGAGCGTCTAACAATGCCCAGTTTTTCCAGATTAGTGAACTCCTCGCGCGCGATGGCCAGTTTAGCTGGGTCCAAGCGCCGAGCTTTTGCAAAAACAGGAGGGCCGGTGGTGGTGATAAAATGTTCCACCCCATGTTTAGCCACCGTCGCCGAAAACGTGGGGACTGTGAGTGCTGGGAACTGAGCAAGCAATGTGTGAAACTTACCACCCGCAGCTGAGACGCTGGCATGTGCGGTCGCGGGGCCACCCGAGCTGTGCAGGGAATAGAATGAAAGGACAGTGCATTAATCAGACATCTATTAGCAAGGTCAACCAATAAACCATGTGAGCACAAAAAATCAGCCCCTAACATGTTGAAACTGACTGCTGCTACAATAAATGTCCACTCAAATGAACGGCCCTGTAAGGACAGAAGCATGGTCCTCTCACCGAACGTTTTAATCGCAGAGCCGTTCGCTGCTGATACTGACACCCAGGGAGCTTTAGACGGCATCAGCCATTCCGCGTAGGTGGGTGTGACGAAACTCAGCTGGGAGCCCGTGTCCACGAGGAACTGTTTCCCCGAGTGTGCATCCGTCAGGTAAAGCAGCTTGTTCTCGTCGCCGAGGGTCGCAGCTGCTACCGGCCCTCGGTCTTGGCGTTTCCCTGGCGCTTGAAGTTGCACGGCGGGACGCACCTGTGCGCTCTCTCTGCAAAACGGCGGTGGTAGAAACACCGGGCATCCTCCGCTCCGCGTCGCCTGGCCCCCATCGCCGCCGTCGTTGGTACGTCTGGGGCCGCGGCCGCTGGACCTGCACTGTCTCCGGACGCCGTTCCTGGGCTAGCTGCTGCGGCCGAAACCACGTTCCGCTTGTGGGCGTCGACAAGCCGCTGCGCCTCTTTGCTCAGCCCATGGTAGTCTCGCCTGGCTAATCGGGGCGACTCTGCCAGGGCCACTCTCACTGCTGGCGGCAGGGTCCGAAGGAAAAGGTGGGTGAAAATGAATTTGCCATCCTCAGAGTCTTTGAGCCTCAGCATCTTCACCATCAGGTCCGCAGGTCTCTCGTTCTCTGACTCTGTCAACGTCAGGAGCCCCTCTGCTCGCTGTTGGACCGAAGGGGTGAAATGGCTGATCAGCGCGTCCTTCAATGCGCTGTACTTGTCGCTGTCTGGTGGATGATTAACCAGATCCTCCACTCTCTGGACCGTGTTGCTGTCCAGCTTCGCTACCACGTGGTAGAATTTTGTGTCGTCATTGGAGATTCTCCGGAGGTTGAACTGCGCCTCGACTGCGCTAAACCATGAGCGCGGGCTGTGCTGCCAGAAATCGGGCAGCCGGATCATGGAGGCGGCCATCAGGCTGGCTTCCGCCGAGCCCCGCTCGGGAGAATTCTGTCCGCTCATTCTTTGTCGTAGGTCACCAGTGTAGAGGATGTGCTCGAATGATGAGGCTGAGTTTAGTTCTTAAATCAGCTTTATTGACAGAACACATCGTCTAGCATTCTCAAAGCAGGAAAGAGGAAGAATCATATCTCATCACCCTTTTATATGTTTCCAGCATCAGAATTCAAGTCACATGGTGTTTTCAGTAAACATACAGTCACAAAGCATCCCTTTGAACCTTCACCATTGTCTCTCATTTCTTGATGAACCGGAAATCCCTCCGGGGCATCTTCTGTGGGACAAAAAGACCAATCTCACACCTCCTCGTTACCTTCTGCAGATTCGAGTCCTTTGTCCTTCCAGACGTAACACCCCCAATACACATGCAGTCATATCTCTGTGGAAATGTGAGCCCACAATGTGTGTCGCCCACAAGACCACTGAATGTGTACAATCCTACAAATATCTTGGGACGATTATTGATTGTAATTTAAACTTTGAAGAGAACTGTGAAAGGGTGTGCAAAAAGGGTCAGCAACATTTGCATTGTTTAAGGAAACTTGCACGCTTCCAAATTGACCGAAACATAATGACAATGTTTTATCGGGCTTTTATTGAATCTGTTTTATCCTTTTCTTTAGTGTCATGGTTTGGTCAGACAAAACTGAAACAGAGGAAATCCTTGGATCAGGTTGTTAGATGGTCCAGTCGTTTGCTTGGTGAGTCACAGCTGAGCCTGACATCCCTGTACACCAGACAGGTACAGAGGATTGCTACCTCCATTTTAAATGATGACTCCTGTGGGGAACCCCCACAACAGACTGGGACAGACAGCTCGCTACTTCTGGTTTTTTTTCCGCTGCACTACTGTGATGTAATGTGCCATTCATGCATTGTTTCTCTACTGTGATGTAATGTGCCATTCATGCATTGTGTTCATGCATCCTGTCCCTACTGTGTCTCTCAAATGCAAATGCCATACCTACGGCTGTGAATGCCTTTCATGCATTGTCTGTAACTGGGTATAAATACCGCACATATTCTGTAACTCAGTCTCTCACTCTTCAACTGCTGCTGCTGACACACACTTTGTGTCTCTTTGCTGAGAGCCTCCGGGCTCGCTCCTGGCGCGCATGCACGGCGCCGGGCGGAGCTCGTGATGGCGGTATGATTTAATAAACCTACTTAAAACCTCACGTCGCTGCCTTTATTTTATATGCCGCCGCATTGGTGACCCCGAAGACGCACACGCTTTGTGCGACGCAACCTTCTGGTCTGGACAGCTATATTGGTGACCCCGAAGACGCACACGCTTTGTGCGACGCAACCTTCTGGCTTGGACAGCCATGCTGCCGGCGAACGCAGCACCCGGCGGTGATGCTCCGACGACAAGCGAACGCAGCAGCTCCCTTCTGCTTCAGGGAACTCTCCGGACATCACCCATGACCGGGAAAGCCGCAGCAAACTTCATGGTGGGATCTGCACGCCTAGATCGGCACATCCACGCTGGACCGGCCGCGCTCATAGCTCCTCCACACGAGAGCGCATGCACCTCGTCCCCTCTCCACGACGGCGACCTCCATGGCCGACGGAGAATGCAGCGCGTGGACCTGAACGCAACATGGCCGAGCGAGTGACAAAGATCGTCTCCTCCCTCTCACCGCTCCAACGCATCTGCACGAGTGCAAGGGACAAAGATCGTCTACTTCCATTCACCGCTCCAACACATCGAACAGGGATGATTACGCTCCCTGACCCTGTCTCCTCTCCAGCTGGCCCAACAATGCACGGAGCCCCGGCACACACACCGGGGAGTTACGAGGACGGCGCACCACGCACGGGACGCATACGGCCCCACAGATCGCCATCATCCTTCGCCGCTGCACACAGGCCCTTCAGGGTTGCTCGTTCACCTGAGGCACGCACGCAGCACGCACGAAGGATTTGCTAATGGTCTCAGCCACGGCACACAAGGGAAACTCAGTAGTCTGCGGTTCCCGAAGGCTTAAAGGTTGTGCACGCACCTAAAGTCAACACGCCAAGTCCCTTTGCCTTCGTTTTTTTCTTACAGCCGCCCCTGCTTTTCTTCACGGCCACTATTAATCCTTGCAGGACTTAATCACGAGAGGAGCCAGTGACTAATTTTTCTTCTTGTGGACCTCTGCACGTTCAATGGGACAGCCCTCCGACATCGCGGAACCACAAGCAATTTTTGCGCGGCTCAGACGATTTCACCGTCTCCTGCCGGCACTTACTACCCCCACCCCCCTCCACCTCCGCCTGCACAGAGCTTTCCCTGCTCGCTGCCAAAGCTGCACTATCGAGGCCTCGGCCCCCTGCCGAGCCCTCTGGGGGGGGAGCGTGTGGGGAACCCCCACAACAGACTGGGACAGACAGCTCGCTACTTCTGGTTTTTTCCGCTGCACTACTGTGATGTAATGTGCCATTCATGCATTGTTTCACTACTGTGATGTAATGTGCCATTCATGCATTGTGTTCATGCATCCTGTCCCTACTGTGTCTCTCAAATGCAAATGTCATACCTACGGCTGTGAATGCCTTTCATGCATTGTCTGTAACTGGGTATAAATACCGCACATATTCTGTAACTCAGTCTCTCACTCTTCAACTGCTGCTGCTGACACACACTTTGTGTCTCTTTGCTGAGAGCCTCCGGGCTCGCTCCCGGCGCGCATGCACGGCGCCGGGCGGAGGTCGTGATGGCTGTATGATTTAATAAACCTACTTAAAACCTCATGTCGCTGCCTTTATTTTATCATCCGCTATAACTCCCACCCTTTGCACTGCCACTTTCAGCTTCTTCCCTCCAGACGGAGGTTTGCTGTCCCAAAAAGTAAAACCCAGCGCTACAAAAACAGTTTTGTTCCTGCTGCTGTTAAAGAGTTGAACAAGATGTAACAATATATTGCACATAATTTAGTTACCTATTTATTAATTTGATTCTATATTTACTTATTTTTGTAGGTTTTTTATTGGGGTTCTAAATCTTTTATTGAGTTTTAGCCTTTTGAGTTTTTAACCTCTATGACGAGTCTTTAACTTTTTAATATGACCCTTCTCTCTTATTTCCTTGTTTTTTCTCTTACCTCTTTGTCCTATGTCCTGATTGGTGGAGCCTTGAGTACTTTTATCATGCTTATAGTCAGCTTCATGTGTGCCTGTGTTTGTGTTCATGTTGAATGTAATTGTGGTTTGTAAATATGGATGTCACCTGACTGCAAAACAAATCTACCTGCGGGTACTAATAAAGTAACCTGAACCTGAAGTGTATTTCCCTAATATATGATTTGAACTTGCTTAAACTAACCACCATCCATTTCTGTCTTTCCTCTAGGCAAGAGGGAAAGGAGCCACCCCACAACGGACATTGCCACTGTGTTTGTCCAGATGCATGGTGACGAGGTGCAGCTCAATGAACTTGCCCAGCACATGCAGGCCATCAACCGGATTGCCGATGATGCACATGAAGCAAGGGAGCAAGAAGTCGCCTTCCGAAGGGAGGAGATGACACAAAACTGCTGTCTTCAATTAAGCTTTTCTGGCTGAACTGGGCAAGCTTGTGAACACGATGAGTGGCCGGCTCCCCATCCTCAGTGTTTTTTTTTTTAACTTGTGCACATATGAAACAAAATGGTCTGTAATTGTGCTGATAACTGTAATAAACCAGTGACTGTGTTTGCATCATGACTGTGTTTTGTCTGTTATGACAATGGTGGGAAAAGAGTCAATAATTACATACACATCCTCTCTTCTGACCAAATTCAGCTCTAAATCAGGTTATGTGTCTGTAGGACATTACCAACTTACTCCAAAGTTTTAGAAAAAAGTGTTGCTAGACAATTTTATCGGAGTATATTATGGAGTCTAATTACTTAAACATCCTATAAAAGTCAATAGATCAAGGTCAGGTTGTAGGTTGTGGGAGCAGTTTTGGACCAACAAAATCTTGTGCTGCAGTGAATCATGACATTGTAATTAAAAAAATATTTACACATTTTGGTAATCCAGCTGTGCTATGTTTCCATGTTATTTGTGTGTAATGGTAAATAATGAAAGATTTTTCTTTACCAAAATTCTACTTTTCTACCCTGCAAAATTGGCAGTAATGCTAAGGGGCCAAGAAAAAGTAAAAAAAAAAAAAAAAAAAAGTTTGTGTTTGCATCTTGATTTTCTATTTTGTCTGTTAAGACACCGGTGTGGAAAGAGTCAACAGTACAAACCATTCATCAGTGATGTTGAAAATAATGGCTCATTTTTAAGAAAAAGTAACCAAAAATAATCATTTTTTTTACTGAAGACTGTATTGCTGGATGTGCCAGTGAAGAAGACACTGCACACTTTAGTGATAGTACCAGTGTATGGAGGAATTCTGTGCCATATTAGCATCTATATTTTTTAATAATGGGTTATTTTTTAATAATGGGTTAGGGCAGGGGTGTCTGATCATGTGCCATGGAGGGCCAAGACCCTGCAGGCTTTACCTGCAACCAGTGTCTTCATCAGCAGATTCTACTGAATTTCTTCTACTGACTGCTAATCAGTGAAAACACCTGCTGAAGAGACTAGGTAGAAGAGAGAACCTGCAGGGTCTTGGCCCTCCATGGCACATGATTGGACACCCCTGGGTTAGGGTTTAATGGGATTTAACATTTTAACACAAACTGCTTTATAGGTCATAATTCTGTTGACAGACTTACACCAAACCAAAAGTGATTTCTCAAACTGCTGGATTGTTCTTAGACAGCTTTTCCAGTCTGTGAGTATTTAATTTATGTCACTTGGTGGTAACCTTCACACATAAAACTAGAAAAGCACTCGGAGAGCGCAGACCTCCGCAAAGCGCCACAGTTCCCCCCATACAGTCTTCAGATTCCTTGATCATGAAAACATATGACAAGCAGTGGTTCAGTAGTTATTCTTGAAAATGGCCTTTTCCGTAATGGCGGCCACAGTTCCCCCCATACAGTGTTTGTGTGTACGTTTTCAGATTCCTTGACCATGAAAACATATGACAAGCAATTGGATTCACAATGATAGGATTAGTGGTTCAGTAGTTATTGACAAAAATGGCATTTTCCATAATGGCGGTTTAGCGCCACAGTTCCCCCCATACAGTGTTTGTGTGTACGTTTTCAGATTCCTTGACCATGAAAACATATGACTAGCAATTGGATTGACAATGATAGGATTAGTGGTTCAGTAGTTATTCTGGAAAATGGCCTTTTCCGTAATGGCGGCCACAGTTCCCCCCATACAGTGTTTGTGTGTACGTTTTCAGATTCCTTGACCATGAAAACATATGACAAGCAATTGGATTCACAATGATAGGATTAGTGGTTCAGTAGTTATTGACAAAAATGGCATTTTCCATAATGGCGGTTTAGCGCCACAGTTCCCCCCATACAGTGTTTGTGTGTATGTTTTCAGATTCCTTGACCATGAAAACATATGACTAGCAATTGGATTCACAACAATTGGATTGACAATGATAGTATTAGTGGTTTAGTAGTTATTCACGAAAATGGCATTTTGCGTAATGGCGGTTTTCTTGTGGACAGTGATCCGGATCACCACCAAAATCTAATCATCTGTAGGATACCCCATTTCTGAGAATCTGTGAAAATTTCATGAAAATCCGTCCATAACTTTTTGAATTATCTTGCTAACAAACAGACAGACAAACAAACCAACGCCGATGATCACATAACCTCCCCCTTTGGCGGAGGTAACAAAAGTGGAGACAGATCTGCAAAAAGTACAAAGGTTTATTGTCAAAATTCCCAGTGTGGTGCTGCCACCACCATGCTTCACTGTAGGGATGGTATTGGCATGGTGATGACCGGTGCCTGGTTTCCTCCAAACATGATGCCTGGCATTTATGCAAAAGAGTTTAATCTTTGTCTCATCAGACCAGAGAATTTTGTTTCTCATGGTCTGAGAGTCCTTCAGGTGCCTTTTGGCAAACTCCAGGAGGGCTGCCATGTGACTTTTACTAAGGAGTGGCTTCTGTCTGGCCGCTCTACCATACAGGCCTGATTGGTGGATTGCTGCAGAGATGGTTGTCCTTCTGGAAGGTTCTCCTCTCTCCACAGAGGAATGCTGGACCTTTGACAGAGTGACCATCGTGTAACACCCACTTGTGTGTAACACCTCTTTGTAGCACTTTAGGTGTGTAATACTACTTTAGGTGTACAATCTTGTACCCTTGTGGTAGTATTGGGTTATGGCAGTGTAGTTACCTTTAACTCTACTACCTGGAAGGAAGGGACAATTGGGCCAGATCAGACAGACCCCAGATTTGTAGGAGCCCGGAGGACACAACAATAGAAAACTCACACACACAGTGTATGGAACTTGAGACACACTTCTGAGGGATTGTCACGTCATGTTCCGATTCATTGGTGAGTATAACTGGAACAAGGTAAGGTGCTCTTTCAGGTAAGTCTATGAGACATAGTTTTACTAGGATACTACCAGGTAAGGCTGACATTACCGGGTGTTCTAACAAGACAGATTTTTCACTGTTGCCGGCTGACACAGCTACAGCGCCATCTAGAACAACTGTTTGGCCTGCAGGAACTAACTATGGCTCTTTGTTGCGCATGGTCACTAAACCAAGGCTAGTGTCTTTGGACTGTCTGTGCCGTAGCTCAAGGACTTTTAACACTGCCTTATAACAAAGTGACATGGTTGGCTGCAGTTCAGAACATGCATCAGAGTACAGCTTGTAAAGTACATCTAATGTGTTTGTCCCTATTAACACTAAGGACTGATCAGCTGCACGTACATCGGGAACCACTAAGGCAAATGTTGGCACTTCGGCTTCAATACTGAGAAAGTCTTTTGGGGAAAGTGACATGCATTTCAATGTAGCCTAAATAAGGTACACTCTGACCGTTAGCTCCCTCCACTTCTAACAGCTCAAAAAGTGGCTTAATCTCATGGTTGGAGAAGTACTGTCTGTAATAGGATTCAGGGACAGTAGTCACCTGGGAGCCTGTATCTAACAAACAGCTCACAGTACAGTCATTCACTTTCACTTGTGCTGTACTTTTTGTACCAATTAGACCCTTAGGAAAGTTAAAGGGGTCTGTTTTGGAGTGTAACTTCAGTTTAGCACGTGCCTTGAATGGAGCTTTTGTTTTGGGACAGGTCATCTCTGAACTAGCCTCTGTTTGTCCCGCAACAGGGGTAGACTTCAGTTTTAAAGAAGATTGGGGGTTCTGACTGTTCCAAATCTGTCTTTTTACTCTTAGTTCTTTGTGTTTTGCAGCTACAAGTGCAGGGTTTGGCTCTGACTCATAAGTGGCTACAATATGCCCATCTTCGCCACAGCGGAAGCAATACCATGGTTTGGGCCTAGTACTGGGACGGCTGGACGAAGGTAAGTTTTCAGGTTTGTCATGGTCAGGTTTTTTATTTTCAGACTTCTTAGTTGGGTCTTTCTTCGGTGGTGCTTGTTTCTTTTGTTTCACAACAGCAGCTATTTGGCTTTTTAGATCAGCGACTTGCTTTTTCAGTTCTTTCAGACTGTCAGACTCTACTTCACTATTTGTACTTGTTTCGGTGACGGTTTGTTCGTAGGAGGCTGCTTTTGGTTTTGTGGCGGCCAAGTCTTTTTTCATGCGTGTGTTTTTAACTTCTTGTCTGTTTTCAGCAGTGCGAAGGTGAAGCAATAACTCTGCATACGCAGGTGGATGTTTATCTTTTAGTTCCAGCTGTAGCTCCTTTAGCAGATTATCATCCCAACAGCCTCTGTTAAACTGCTTGAGAAGCTGTTTGTTCACTTCTTGTGGCTCTAGACCGCCTCTACGCACTGTGAGATTGAGCGCCACTTGCAAACGATGCAGATATGCAGAGGGTTTTTCTCCATAATCTTGGAAAGTGTTCATGAATCGCACAAGCAGTTCCTCACCGTCTTCAACAGTCCCGAAAGCTGAGTCCAACAGCTTAAGATAGTCGGCAGAGGTGGCTTCAGACCCAAGAGGGTGAATAATATCAGACGCAGGAGCAAGAAGACTTTCCAGGATCTTGCAAGATTTTTCCAAGTCAGACAAAGAAGTATCTTCCATCATCAAGTCAACATGTGAACGCCATGTTTAATAATCAGCTTCAGTATACGGTCTTGGCATTTTGCCAGAGAAAGCTCTGATTCTCAAAGAGGAATGGGCGTTTGACAGCTTCTCTGTATGTTTAATGATATGCTCAACTACGATTTTCTGAACCTCGGGTTGGTAAAAATCAGCTGGACTCAACATTTGAGGTGTCAAGTTTGGTCTAAGAGGGCTTTGGAAGAGTGCTTGAGTGCTTTTAGGGGTGCGAGGCACTTCAACTTGGAGTGGAGGAGAGACTCCACTTTGTGTGGGTTCTACAGTAAGGGAAGCAGGATCAACATCGACAGAGACCGTTTTAGCTGTCTCAGCAGCTTCAATAGACTTCCCTATTGTGGATATAACCTCCCGCAACACCTCTTCAAAACCTTTTCCACTTAACTTAGCTAAACCCCTCAGGCTGCTAAGATAAGCCTCAGTATCACTGCCCCCTACAGTTTTAGTGTACACATCAGTTAAGGCTTGAATGCAGTACTTAACATCAGGATTGTCAGTGGATGCAAAAAAGTATGGCAACGCAGGTGCTAATGTTTCAATAGCTAATTCAGACTCGAACTCCACAAGGTGACTTTTGTCAAATTCAGACAAGTTATCATCAATGCTAAGCACCCTGCAAATAGTACCATGTTGCTCTAGGAACTTAAAAACGTCTTTGTCTTTTTCTTTGTCAAGTACACCACTGACAATGACTGCATTTGGAACTTTGACACCATATTTTGCAACAAAATCCATTTTGACAGTATATGAACTGTTTGGTCAGGGGTCAAAACAGAGTCCACTACTGTTGTGCAATGCTCCAGGCACCTGGCTGGCTCGCCAGATTTTTGTAACACCCACTTGTGTGTAACACCTCTTTATAGCACTTTAGGTGTGTAATACTACTTTAGGTGTACAATCTTGTACCCTTGTGGTAGTATTGGGTTATGGCAGTGTAGTTACCTTTAACTCTACTACCTGGATGGAAGGGACAATTGGGCCAGATCAGACAGACCCCAGGTTCGTAGGAGCCCGGAGGACACAACAATAGAAAACTCACACACACGGTGTATGGAACTTGCAACTATATATATTTCAAAGTTATGTACACATAAACACAGGTAGAGCGCTGATCACAATAATAATTCAATAATAAAAGAAAATACAATCTATCCAAAATATATTCACAATATGTACAGTTCTTTGGTATCAGTTCCAGGTGACCAGTTGGGTCACTTTTACCAGTCAGGTTCGGGCAAGGCTCTCCATCCAGATCTGGAGTTCACGGTTTCTTGGTCCAGGAATCAGGAAACAAAAAAAAAAAACAAAAAAAAAACTGACCTATAAAATAGGTCAGAATAAGAATTAAGCAATAAATTATAGCTTGTTACATCAATGTCAAATAGTTCTACATAGTACAACAATAGTTCAAATTCCTTAAATCACCAAATGTGCATAAAATAAACACATTCTGCTATCTCCATTTATCAATATGGTACCATAACAATGAGTAAAGTGGATTTGGAACACTTGACATCACAGTAATAATTGCGCAGTGTGCTGCACCAAGTTAGCATATCAGCTAGAACAACAATTTATCACAAATTTGCACTTTAAAACACATATAAACCACAGGTTCAACATTCACCATTAAGTAGCAATCAATGGCCAGGGAATTGGGACCTTTGCTAACCGTTACAGCTTTGAAAAATGCCTTTTTCTGATGAAAAAACTAGCCGAAATTACCATCGGCGGTTAGCATTTCAGGCTAGCGATTAGCATTTTCATACACACTAAATGGCACTTACCAAGCTAAGTGACACGTGTGTCATGGGGTTCCCGCGCTCAACGTGTGTTTACAGCCTTTGGATCCAAATCTTAAAATTTAACAAACGGGGGATTAGAATTTGATAATACAGCAATGTCTCATTGCAGGTGCTTGTTCAGGCTTACCAATCTCAAGTTTTATCCGAGACAAAGACTGCTATTAGCACGTTAGCGTCGCCATATCATCAAGGACCATCTCTCTCTCTTGGTCGGTGTCTTTCGGCGTCTGGCGTGACTGAGCCAAAAAATGCAAGTCATACCCAGACCCGGAGACAGAGCGCTTAACCCATTGGCTGGCACTGCCAAACAACGGGGCAGTCATTGGTTGCTCAAAATACCAAATAAAAACATTTGGAACTTTATCAAAACTCCCCAGAAAATGTTCCCTACTGTTTTATGAATATACGTATATTTATTTAAATATTCATCTTTAAATCATTTAAAGATGATTTAAAGATGAATATTTATGATTTTATGATGATTGTTCACTCTTTATACTGCGGACTTCTCACACAACACAACACATTGCCATCTACAGAAGTTCTCTGATGACTCTGCGATCGTTGGTCTCATCTCCAGCGGAGATGAAGCTGAGTACAGAGGGCTTATCCAGGACTTTGTGGACTGGTGCCATCGGAACTGCCTCCAGATCAACGCGAGGAAAACTAAGGAGCTGGTGGTGGACTGCCGCAGGCATGGGCAGCCCCTCACAGCACCAGTAAATATACAGGGAACAGACATCGAGATGGTGACATCCTACAAGTACCTGGGTATTCATCTGAACAATAAACTAGACTGGTCACACAATACTGACGCACTCTACAAGAAGGGACAGCGCAGGCTGTTCCTGCTGAGGAGACTCAGGTCTTTTGGTGTACAAGGGGCGCTGCTGAAGTCATTCTATGACACGGTGGTGGCATCAGCCATCACTTTTGGAGTGGTCTGCTGGGGCAGTGGCATTACTGCAGCCGATAGGAAGAGACTGAACAAACTGATTAAGAAAGCTAGCTCTGTCCTGGGGCAACGCCTTGATCCGATGGAGGAGATAGGAGAGAGAAGGACGGTGGCTAAACTGTCATCTCTGCTGGAGTCTGAGTTCCACCCTATGCAGGACATACTGGATGCACTGAGGAGCTCATTTAGCAGCAGACTACATCATCCCAGGTGCACAACCGAGAGGTTTCGTAGGTCCTTCCTACCAACGGCTGTCAGACTGTACAACCTAAGCAGGGCTGCTCGCAGAGATAGCAAAAAGACGTAACAAACTAATAGTTTTTTTGAATGCAAAAGATGCAATAGACT
Source organism: Pholidichthys leucotaenia (assembly GCA_020510985.1). Classification (NCBI taxonomy): domain Eukaryota; kingdom Metazoa; phylum Chordata; class Actinopteri; order Cichliformes; family Pholidichthyidae; genus Pholidichthys; species Pholidichthys leucotaenia. The sequence goes on along the minus strand of CM035845.1, from coordinate 29,668,882 downwards.
TACACAATGGTCCTCTCCGGCATACAACTAGGAACATACCGGTCGCTATGGAGGGTGAGAATATGTATGGGCACATAATCATACCATGTAGGATAACTAAATAGACGGTTATGCTGTTTCATCCCACCTAGCAACAATGCTCTGCACTGTGTGTGTTTATATATTTACATATTTATTCCATCTAGCTACAATGCTCTGCACTGAGTGTGTTTATATTTATATATCTATATATTTATTCCATCTAGCTACAATGCTCCGCACTGTGTTTTTATATATCTACATATTATTCCATCTGGCTACATTGCTCCGCACTGTGTGTGTTTATATACTTGCATATTTATTCCACCTAGCTGCAATGCTCCATACTGTGGGTGTTTATATATTTACATATTTATTCCATCTAGCTACAATGCTCTGCACTGTGTGTCTGTGTGTGTGTGTGTGTGTGTATATATATATTTTATAGTAATATGTACATATGTATATTAGCTGCTCTTGCTTGCTTGTTTTTTCTTGCCTTCTGATTGTTGCTCTGAGTGCTGCTATCCCTGTGCTGTTGCAATCCTGGAATTTCCCCGTTGTGGGACTAATAAAGGCTTATCTTTACTCCCATTGTGAAATGGGTGTTTCTCTTTTTAAAAGCGGTATTAATATTCATATTTTTATTCTCATTTTTAACACTGGGTTACAATCAGGTTCTTGGTCACCTCCCTGCCTAAGGCCCTTCTCCCCTGATCACTCAGTTTAGGCGGCCGGCCAGCTCTAGAAAGAGTCCTGGTGGTTCTGAACTTCCATTTAGGGATGATGGAGACCACTGTGCTCATTGGGACCTTCAAAGCAGCAGAAATTTTCCTGTACCCTTCCCCAGATTTGTGCCTCGAGACAATTCTGTCTCGGAGGTCTACAGACAATTCCTTTGACTTCAGGCTTGGTTTGTGCTCTGACATGCACTGTCAACTGTGGGACCTTATATAGACAGGTGTGTGCCTTTCCGAATCATGTTCAATCAACTGAATTTACTCCAGGTGGACTCCAATTAAACTGTAGAAACATCTCAAGGATGATCAGTGGAAACAGGATGCACCTGAACTCAATTTTGAGCTTCATGGCAAAGGCTGTGAATACTCATGTACATGGAATTTATTAGTTTTTTATTTTTAATAAATTTGCAAAAATCTCATAAAACTTTTTTCACATTGTCGTTATGGGGTATTGTGTAGAATTTTGAGGAAAAAAATTAATTTAATCCATTTTGGAATAAGGCTATAACATAAGAAAATGTGGAAAAAGTGAAGTGCTGTGAAGACTTTCCGGATGCACTGTAGCTGCATGAGATGAGATGCCAAGTTCAGACTTTGTCATATTTAATAAAGTTATATTAGACCCTTACAAAAAAAAATAATCCAGAAATACAGTCATAATGCTCATCTAAAGCGCGCTGTCTGCAGACGTTGTTTATGCTCTGTCTCATCATTCGGGAAACAAACCTGTCAGCCTGTTTACACACGGCAGAGCTCAGAATAATCCTCATCGACGCCCACACACGCTATGCCTTCATCCGAACCTTTTTTTTTTCTCTCTGATACATTTTCGATTTTAATAACTGCTCCTGCATGCATGCGTCAAAACTCCCACACATGCGAAGTATGCCTGCCATATGTTTGTATTTACAGAAAGTGGATTGTGTCGTATGAGTGGAGCTCATGCTAGAGATGCTGGATGCACCGAATCTTGAAGATATGTTGCAAACCCCAGGTGTAGTCGATTGGTTTGTTTTCCTAATTACACTTAATTAATGCTAACGAGGACATCAACGAGGATTCATGTGTGTTGGCAATGTTTAATTACTGAACAAATAAATAAAGAGGAACGTTAACATGAAGTCAGCATATTGTTTACTGTCTGTTTGGGCAATATAGATTGAGCAAATGTGTTCATTTACATACATGATAAGAAAATTGCACCGCTCAGAGATTAGCATGTAAATGGAGTCATTCACCCTCTAGCCTACTGAGGCAGCATCAAACCTCTCGAAGGGCGTAAGAAATCAGTCCTTTACATGCTGTGATTGCAGGTTTCAGATGATTTACATACATTTTTCTACAGGAAATTTTCACCACAATTTAAATAGAAGAAATTAAAGGCAAGAAAGAATGACGTAATCTCCGGAGGAAATAAATGGCATCCATTTTTATCTCAAATTATTGGCCTCTCTTATTGCTTTTCTTCTACTCCCTCTATAAGTGAAAGGCAGAATGTCACTTTCAATATTCACAACAACCTCCTTGCCAATCCCCCAGAGTTGCCCCGTGCCAGATGATGAGCAGGCTGTCAGGGGTCACCCAGCAAACCGGTCACGCTCTAAACACCCATCGTTCCTCTACGGAAGTGACCTAGTAACTGTGGCGAGCACTGACCGCCCGCTCAGCAGCCACAGATCGTGATCTCGCCCCAACTGCCAATGAGGCTTAAAGCCCCTCCTCCTCGTCTTTGCCTACGTCTCCCGCCTGAAGGAATCCACACTTCTCAGATCCGCTCAACAGTTTTATGAGTCGAGTGGTTTTATGAGCTTCATCTCCTTACCACCCCCCCCCCCAACTTCCTCTTCTTTTTATTCTAACAGACGTTTCCCCACATTGTTTTCTCAGCTCATTTCCATCAGATGCCCTACAGGGAATTGCCAAGCGTAAAGTTGTGTCTATCTCTGGTCGCTGCTCAACTTGCGCACCCATAAAGCAAAATAAAAATGTGCTTTAGTGATTTGTCAACTTGTGCCCTCGGGGAGAAATGATGTGAAGATCCTTGGAGTCTGTTGTTTGGAGATGCTGCCTGGCCCATCTTTCAAAAGTGGCAAAGAGCTACATATGTCCTCTTTGTTTGTCCCTGTGATAGGATCTATTAAGTTGTTACCAGACAGCTCATCCACACTTGCAGGAGCCATCGCATGACCTCCTCCTTGACGGGTGACCTCCTCTTATCTCCCATCCATCCCTGCCTCCCATTCACACCCAGCCCCTTACAGTCAGCCAGAGTCACCACGGGCCGCTCCCCTCCCCACCCCTCCTTCACCACTCTGACGGGTGGCAACAATAGAGACAAGGAGATCCAAAATGGCAGCCACCCATCCCCGTCTGGCCTGTCCCTTGGGGGTCCAGTCACGTATCAGCCCAGCCAATCTTAATGCATGTCTTCCACAACAAATTGGCCAGTTTGCTTAAGAGTCTGCAGTGGTCCATGAATATTTGATGTGGTCAGGGCTGCGGAGTGAAGGGATACAATGACGGGGTCTTATCTTATTTAGCCAGATGGAGGAGGTCGGTTCCTGGCCCAACCCAGAACACTCCACTGCTCTCCTGGGATCTGGAAGAGCCCAATCCAAGACAAGTAGACACCACCAAAACATATTTTCTTTCTCATTTGCCCACACCTTTGAAGTGTAAAACGCCGAGCACTTGAAATGGCAACAATCACTGCTCCTGGATGAAAACCAAATTGAGAACTGAATGTTTTCTTTTTCTCCCTCTGTGATTGACATTTGGAGAATCATCCAGTGGGCTTTTAACACATTTAATGGGCCCAAAAATGGTACAACGCACCCAGCTCGTTCACTGGATGCACTAAATAAAAATGTAAATTTCAAGGTGTAGAACAAAAAAGCCACACATTGTAGAAGGCCTACAAGAGCACCGCAGTCCTCATGTTACATCTCCTGCATGCTATCTAAGAAATTTGATTGTAAAGCCAGTGGAAGAAATGTGAGTAGAAGTGTGAAATATGTTAGTTCTCTGTCTACGGTCAAGCCCACACAATGTAACCGGGGTGGCAGGGAGAGGAAACAAGTAAGGATAGTTTCCCCAATTATCCCTTCCCCCCACTCTCCACTTGCTGTGCCTTCTCCGTGTCCCTCTGGGCTTGGGGTAGCTGTGTGATTTAAAAAAAAAAAAAAAGCCCTCTCATATTGCCTTGGCTGTGATGGCTAACAATACTGTAGCCTCCAAATCAATGGAGCCTGTCCTAGATTTCGCTGCAGTCTCAACTCTCTCTCTATAAAGGGATCTGGAGGGCACTCTATATTTTTATTACCTGCAGAGAGAAATGGAGAGGCCGAGACCTGGATCTCATTTCACACACACACACTAATGCACAGACACATACACGCGCTCGTGTACGGTGTGATGCACCCCCAAACTGTGCACTTACACGCTTGCATGCATGCGGACACAAAAATATGGCACACCGCACGAACGAACGTTTGACACATACTGCACACCAACTGTCCACCTACCGCACTGGAGACACCCTAATGGGGAGGAAAAAGGATCCCGGCAGAGTCTGTCTCTCTTCATTATGAGCTGAATACTCGCGCACAGACACACACGCGTACACGAACACCCGTGCACGGAGATGCAAATGCCACAGTGGGTTACCCCGACTACTCTGCTGACTGTGCACATCGGGGGGGCTGCAGCAGGAAAGGTTGCATCCAGTTTCTAGAGTGTGTGTGCATGTGGGGTGACTAATAAAAATGTGCTGCATATTGGGTGGTTACACAACGAAAAGCACCCTCAAAATTTGGAAAAAAAAATAATCTATTTTTCACTGCTTCTTTAGCAGCAGTTCGCCATAATAGGTCATATAATGGTGTTGCATCACATCATGTGCAAATATAATCTTTCAAGTTTAAAGCCAGTAATTATGACAGTCAAGAGTCCTCCATTAAATATCAACAAATTAAAACTTTTTCAAGTCTTGTTTCATTGCTGTAACACTTTTGTCATATATAATTTTTTTATGTTAATTTGTTCAGGTACTTGCAATATATTATCCGCCAAAATGATAGCATGAAATACATTTTGCTTAACATAATATCCTTGAGATGTCCTTAAAAATACTGCTGCTGTCTTTCAGGGTCACCACAGCATTTCATCATCTAATATCGTGATGAGCCACATGCTGATTTGGCAAGGATTTTTATGCCAGATGCCCTTCCTGACACAGCCCTCCCCATTTATCTGGGCTTGGCACCCCTGTGGCTGGGTAACCAACTTTCCTTCCTCCATTCTATTATGCTGAGCACCAAGCTAGAAGGCAGCAAGTACCATTTTTTATGGTCTTTGGAATGGCCCAGTCAGGACTTGAACCTATGATTTCCCGCTTGTTGAAGTAGATGCACCACTAGGCCACTGGTGCACTCTGGTCTAGATATCCATCCATCCATCTTCTTCCACTTAATCCTTTTCGGGTCGCGGGGGGGGCTGGAGCCAATATCCTTAAAAGAAAAAAAAGATCATTTGTCTCCGAACATTTGTCTCCTTGTCTCTTATATGTAGGTTTCTTTGTATGAACTGCTGATTAAAGAGACTTAAATAAACCTAGCCACCTAGCCATTTTTATGTTATTTAGTGTTTATTACATTCTTTTGTTACAAAAAAACAAAAATCATTTTCAGCCTAGATCAAAAGCTTCTTGATTGTACTGCATCAGGTTTTTACATGATTTTAATTTCCAAATTTCCTATGTCTGTTATATTTTATGGATGGATCAATGTCAAGTCAAGAATTTTCCAGAAACATTGCATATAGAGATGTTAGACCTGTAACGCTGCATGGAATTTCTGTCAGCTGTGAATGATACAAATCTTTCGCAGCTCTCCCTACCCAAAAAAAAGGTTTTTTTTAAAGGGTGTAAAAATGTGTGAAATTAATGAAAAAGTGTTAAATTTTAAACAGTAGACTGCTGTGGCAAGAAGGTGATCATGAAGATCAAGAAAATCCAAAATATAAAACTTACATCCTACAAATGAAATGAACAGTCTCCAATTTAGGAGAGTGAATCCTTAAAACACCTTTGTTTTTTCAGTTGTTTTGTTGTTGTTCAGCAGGTTTCTGTATACAAATTACGGATGAAGACAATCTTTTAGATTTTCAAAAAGGCATCAGACTAAGACAAAATAACACCATTCTTTAACAGACTATACCTCAGAAGTATGTTTTTAGCAGCAGATATTATAACCTACAATTGAAACTAGAGGTTACATGGGCAGCGCGGTGGCGGAGTGGTTAGCACTGCAGCAGCACAGCAACTCCCCCTTGGCCGGGGGATCCTGGGTTCGATCCCAGCCCCCGAGCAACAGTGATCTGTGTGGAGTTTGCATGTTCTCCCCGTGTCTGCGTGGGTTTACTCCGGGATTTCTCTGGTTTCTTCCCACATGCCAAAAACATACAAATTAGGTTAAGTGGCATCAAAAACTGGGGATTCTAAATTGTCCTTAGGTATGACTGTGAGAGTGAATGGTTGTCTGTCTCTCTGTGTTGGCCCTGCAATGGACTGGCGATCTGTCCAGGGTGGACCCTGCCTCTCGCCCAAAGTGCCTATCCCAAATGCTGGGATAGGCTCCAGCCCCCCCGCGACCTTAAAAGGATTAAGCGGAGGAAGATGGATGGATGGATGGATGGTTTATATACAGGTGCATCTCTGTAATTTAAAATATCAATGAAAAATTGATTTCAGTAATTCAAATCAAAAAAATGAAACTCATATATTATATAGATTCATTACACACAGAGTGATATATTCCAAGTGCTTATTTTAATGGTTATGACTGATAGCGCATGAAAATCCCAAATTAAGTTTCTCACAAAATTAGAATATTACATAAAAATAATTTTAAAAAAATTTTAAAAAAAAGTTTTTTAATAGAAATGTTGGCCGACTGAAAAGTATGTCCATGTACACACTCAGAAGTTGGTTGGGGCTCCTTTTGCATGAATTACTGCATCAATGCAGCTTAGCATGAAGGCAATCAGCATGCAAATTGTGCTGTGGACAAAATTATTGGTATTCCTCTGTTAATGAAAGAAAAACCCACAATAGTCACAGAAATAGCTTGAATCTGACAAATGTGGTAATAAATAAAAATTCTATGAAAATTAACCAATGAAAATCAGACAATGTTTTTGAATTGTGGTTCAACAGAATTATTTTAAAAAACAAACTCATGAAACAGGCCTGGACATAAATGATGGTACCCTTAACTTAATATTTTGTTGCACAACCTTTTGAGGCAATCACTGCAATCAAACCATTTCTGTAACTGTCAATGAGACTTCTGCACCTCTCAGCAGGTATTTTGGCCCACTCCTCATGAGCAAACTGCTCCAGTTGTCTCAGGTTTGAAGGGTGCCTTCTCCAGACGGCATGTTTCAGCTTCTTCCACAGATGTTCAATAGGATTTAGATCAGGGCTCATAGAAGGCCACTTTAGAATAGTCCAATGTTTCGCTCTTAGCCATTCTTGGGTGTTTTTAGCTGTGCGTTTTGGGTCATTATCCTGTTGCAAGACCCATGACCTGCGACTGAAACCAAGCTGTCTGACACTGGGCAGCACATTTCTCTCTAGAATACCTTGATAGTCTTGAGATTTCATTGTACCCTGCACAGATTCAAGACACCCTGTGCCAGATGCAGCAAAGCAGCCCCAGAACATAACAGAATCTCCTACATGTTTCACAGTAGGGACAGTGTCCTTTTCTTGGTATGCTTCATTTTTGCGTCTGTGAACATAGCACTGATGTGCCTTGCCAGAAAGTTCCAGTTTTGTCTCGTCTGTCCATAGGACATTCTCCCAGAAGCTTTGTGGCTTGTCAACATACAGTTTGGCAAATTCCAGTCTGGCTTTTTTATGATTTATTTTCAACAGCGGTGTCCTCCTTGGTCGTCTCCCATGAAGTCCACTTTGGCTCAAACAACGACGGATGGTGCAATCTGACACTGATGTACCTTGACCTTGGAGTTCACCATGAATGTGTTTAGAGGTTGTTTTGGGCTCTTTTGTTACCATTCGTATTATCCGTCTCCTCCTGCGGCCACGTCCAGGGAGGTTGGCTACAGTCCCGTGGATCTTAAATTTCTGAATATTATGTGCAACTGTAGTCACAGGAACATCAAGCTGCTTGGAGATGGTCTTATAGCCTTTACCTTTAACGTGCTTGTCTATAATTTTCTTTTTAATCTCCTGAGACAACTCTCTCCTTTGCTTCCTCTGGTCCATGTTTCGTGTGGTACACACCATGTCACCAAACAGCACAGTGACTACTTGTCACCCTTTAAATAGGCTGACTGACTGATTAAAAGTTTGTAGACACCTGTGATGTTAATTAGAGGACATATCTTGGTTGAACATGTCCCTATGGTCACATTATTTTCAATCTTTTCTAGGGGTACCATCATTTTTGTCCAGGCCTGTTTCATGAGTTTGTTTTTTAAAATAATTCTGTTGAACCACAATTCAAAAGCATTGTCTGATTTTTATTGGTTAATTTTCATAGAATTTTTATTTATTACCACTTTTGTCAGATTCAAGTTATTTCTGTGACCATTGTGGGTTTTTCTTTCATTAACAGATGGGTACCAACAATTTTGTCCACGTGTGTAAACATGCTCCCTTAAAGAGGTACAGAGTAAAGGGTAGAGATAACCCTTTGTTCTCCCCTATATTGTCAGATATACATCAGCATAACTTGGCTTGGGCTAAGGGGTTCTTCTGCTGCTTGGCTTATTTTCAGAGTTAAGAAACGAGTGTTGTTTTTTGACCAAAAAGACAAACCAGAATATTATTTGTCTGTCACCAATGAGAACCTAAATAATCCCCATGAAGCGGCATGAAAAATAAGCAACAGTGCTGTGGTTTTGAGCAGGTTTTATTAATCATGTCGCCTTCACGGGATCCTCTCTCCGGTGCATAGTGGAGCAGCCCGGAGCGGGATCCCTAAGCTCTCAGAGAAAGAGAGGCGGACACAGTGTGTCCACCTGTTGCAGGATCAGAGTGAGAGAGGAAGAGGGAGAGATTGCGTTACAGAGTTGCACCTTAAATACTTGATCATAACAATACATCAAAAAGACATACCCCACAGTCTAGAATGATCAAAGGGACAACAGAACAGGCAGGAGGTATTTGCATTTGTAAGCCATACATCACAATGGGCAGATTAGCTAGACCTCGCTCTAAGTGCAAGACAAAGAGGCTAACAAGCACATCTACATATTGATCTGAGTCTCTAGGTCACAGTAAGGACAGGACGCATGAGTACAAAGGATGAAAGGCATCGATTAACATCACATAGGTGAGACAGAAGAAACTCGTCTACCTGTAGACATTAATACACCAAAGCACATCTAAGATGCTCAGAAAAAGCACAGTAAGGACAAGCCATATGCACACTATACAGAATGGCGCATTACATCACAACACATGCATGTTTGCATCACAAATACATGAATGGCACATTGCTTCTCAGTAATGCAGCAGAAAAACAGAGAAAAGAGGGCTGAGTGTCCTTAGTCTGTTGTGGGGTTAAAACGAACCGCCACACGCTTCCCCCCAGAGGACGCGGCAGGGGGCCGCGACCTCGATAATCCATCTGTGTGAGCGAGCTGTGGGAGAAGCTCGCTGCAGGCGGAGGGGGAGGGAGGGGAGGGGTGGTAAGTGCCGGCAGGAGCTGTGAAATCGTCCTGAGCCGCGCAAAAATTGCTTGCTGCTCCGTGACGTCGAGGGGTTGTCCCGTTGCACGTGCGGAGATCACAAGAAGAAAAACTAGTCTCTGACTCCTCTCGTGGCCATGAAGAAAAGCAGGGACGGCTGTAAGAAAAAAAGTAAACAAAACATAGGGACTGTTGGCTTTGGGTGCTGAAGCAACCCCAAAGCTCCCGGGAACAGCTGACGGCTGAAATCCCGTTGTGCCGTGGCTAAGACCATTAAAAAATCCAGTGGCGAGCTGCGTGCTTGCTTCAGGTGAACGAGCAACCCTGAAGGTTCTGTGGGCAGCGGCGGAGGACGATGGCGGTCTGTGGCGTGGCTGAGACTGTTAACAAATCCTTCCAGTATGCTGCATGCGTGTCTCAGGTGAGCGAGCAGCCCTGAAAGGCAGCGGCGAAGGAGGAAGGCAGTCTGTGGAGCCATTACTTGTCCCGTGCGTGATGCGCCGTCCTTGTAACTCCCCGATGCGTGCGCGGGGGTTCAGTGCGTGGGTGGGCCGCTGGAGTGGTGAGTCAGGGTGCAGAAACTTGGTGGAGAACGGCGCAGACGGCGCCGGTAAAATCCAGGTTGAGCTGTGGCTGTAGATTGGCCATGGTCCGTTGGAGCGGTGAGAGGAAATAGACGATCTTTAGTCCCTCAGGCCCGTGCAGAGGCGTTGGAGCGGCGGGAGGGAATAGACGATCTTTTGTTCCTCAGGCTCATGCAGCTGCGTTGGAGCGGTGTGAGGAAGTAGACGATCTCCGTCCCTCGGGCTCGTGGAGGCGCGTTGGAGCGGTGCGAGGCAATAGACGATCTTTGTGCCCCGGGCTCGTGCAGCTGCTTTGGAGCGGTGAGAGGGAGGAGACGATCGTTGTCGCTCGTGCGGCCATGGTGCGTTCAGTTCCACGCGCTGCGCTCCCCGTCGGCCCTGGAGGTTGCCGTCTGGGGAGAGGACGAGGTGCGTGCGCTCTCTGTGAGAGCGGCCGGTCCAGCGTGGTTGTGCAGATCTCAGGCGAGGGTCGCGCCATGACGTTTTCTGCAGTTTACCCGGTCGTGGGTGATGTCCGGAGAACGGCTCGCCTGTGTTGGCTCCGCGTCGAAGTCTCCCTGAAGCCGCAGGGAGGGGGAACCAGTAGGCCGCTGCGACGGAGCATTCATGCCCGGGTGTTGCGTTCGCTGGCCGCTCGTTTTTTTCAGCGTCGCTTCGCCAGCGTGGCCATCCAAAACAGAAGGCTGCGTTGCACAAAGCGTGTGCGTCTTCAAGGGGCCACCAACACAGCTGTGTGGCTGTCCAGCTCGGAAGGTTGCTTTCGCACAAAACGTGTGCGTGTTCGAGGGGCCACCAGTGAAGCGGCATGAAAAATAAGCAACAGTGCTGTGGTTTTGAGCAGGTTTTATTAATCATGTCGCCTTCACGGGATCCTCTCTCCGGTGCATAGTGGAGCAGCCCGGAGCGGGATCCCTAAGCTCTCAGAGAAAGAGAGGCGGACACAGTGTGTCCACCTGTTGCAGGATCAGAGTGAGAGAGGAAGAGGGAGAGATTGCGTTACAGAGTTGCACCTTAAATACTTGATCATAACAATACATCAAAAAGACATACCCCACAGTCTAGAATGATCAAAGGGACAACAGAACAGGCAGGAGGTATTTGCATTTGTAAGCCATACATCACAATGGGCAGATTAGCTAGACCTCGCTCTAAGTGCAAGACAAAGAGGCTAACAAGCACATCTACATATTGATCTGAGTCTCTAGGTCACAGTAAGGACAGGACGCATGAGTACAAAGGATGAAAGGCATCGATTAACATCACATAGGTGAGACAGAAGAAACTCGTCTACCTGTAGACATTAATACACCAAAGCACATCTAAGATGCTCAGAAAAAGCACAGTAAGGACAAGCCATATGCACACTATACAGAATGGCGCATTACATCACAACACATGCATGTTTGCATCACAAATACATGAATGGCACATTGCTTCTCAGTAATGCAGCAGAAAAACAGAGAAAAGAGGGCTGAGTGTCCTTAGTCTGTTGTGGGGTTAAAACGAACCGCCACACCCACAAATTTTGGAAAGTTGTTGAATCAGTATCCGTCAGCCAATCCTCATGCTCTCTACCTGCCTATGTTGTAAAGAATTCAGATCCTGTCTATGACAAAATGAAATACTGAATTGTTTTAACAAGCATTTTATATCTTCTGGTTCCTTATTTGATTCTGTTGTATCTGTTTCTGAGAAACCCTGTATAAACTTCCCAAGGTACTCAGGACAGCCTTTTAATTTTGTACCTTTCAGTGCTCAGGAACTGCATATGGCACTCAAAACTATAGACACAAGAAAATCTTCTGGGCCTGATCATATTGAGCCTTATTTTTTTTTAAATGGCAGCTGATGTTGTTGCTAAGTCTCTCACTTACTTCTTTAAGCTTACAGTGGAAAGAAATGAAATACCCTCTGTATGGAAATCAGCTTTTGTCCTTCCTCTGCTAAAAGGAGGTGACCCAGCCATGTTGACAAATTATAGGCCAATATCTAATCTTTCTGGGCTGGCCAAAATTCTTGAAGCTCTTGTGGGAGATCAAGTTAAGGAGTTTTTATACTCCAATAATCTCTTGTCGAAATATCAATCAGGCTTCAAAAAAAATCACAGTACCATTACAGCAGCAATGAAGCTGCTAAATGACATCTCAGTTGCACTTGATAAAAAACAGCATTGTGCATCACTTTTTATTGATTTGTCAAAAATGTTTGATACTGTTGACCATCATATTTTTAGGCTTAGACTATTTCAATCGGGACTGTCTGAGTAAGCAGTGGGTTGGTTTACAAATTACCTCAGTGATATGACTCAATGCATTAAAAATGATGGTCTCTGTTCTCCTGCAGGTGGTGAGCCCACTGGAGGGCGGACCCATGTAACTCCTTCGGGCTGAGCCCGGCTGGGTCCCATGGGCAGAAACCCGGCCACCAGACGCTAGCCATTGAGCCCCTCCCCCAAGCCTGGCTCCAGGGTGGGGCCCCGGTAACCCCATACCGGGCGGGGTACACCGAATCCTTGTTCTAGTATTCATCATGAGAGTCTGTTGGATCGTTCTTAGTCTGGCCCTTCACCCAAGACCAGTTTGTCTTGGGTGACTCTACCAGAAGCAAATTGCCCCGGACAGTATAGCTCCTGGGATCACTAGGGCACGCAAACACCCCACCACGATAAGGTGACAATCCGTAAGGGGACCATGGGAGTCCGGTGCTATGTGGATCAGATGGCGGTCAAAGGCGGAGACCTTGGTGGTCTGATCCCAAGCTTCCTAAACTGGCTTTTGGGATGTGGAATATCACCTCTCTGGTGGGGAAGGAGCCTGAGGTGGTGCATGAGGTTGAGAGATACCGGCTAGATATAGTCGGCCTCACCTCAACACACAGCTCCGGCTCCGGAACCAGTCTCCTGGAGAGGGACTGGAGCTTTGCCTACTCTGGAGTTGCCCCGGGCGAGAGAGAGCAGGGGCGGGTATTCTTGTATCCCCCCACCTTGCTGCCACTATACTGGAGGTTTCCCTGGTAGACGAAAGGGTTGTTTCCCTGTGCCTTTGGGTTGGGAAACAGGTCTTGACCATCATTTGTGCCTATGCACCAAATGATGGCTCAGAGTACCCACCCTTTTTGGAGTCTCTGACTTTGGTGCTGGAGAGTGCTCCTCTTGGAGACTCCATTGTCCTACTGGGGCACTTCAATGCGCACGTGGGCAATGACAGTGAAACCTGGAGGGGGGTGATTGGGAGGAACGGCCTGCCCGACCTGAACCTGAGTGGTGTTCACTTATTGGACTTCGGTGCTAAGCAGTTTGTCTATCGTCAGCCTCTCGTCAGTCTATGATGACCATGGAAGAGAATCCTAAACGTGTACTCTGCTGGAACAGCACCGCCTGCGGCTGAACAGGCCGATGCGCGAATGGCAGTCCCTGTCACACAGGTCACACTTGTGGGTGGTCTCCGTGCTGCTGGGTCTGTGGTATATATATATACGTATATGTATATATATATATATATATATATATATATATATATATATATATATATATACACATACACACACACACACACACACACACACACACACAGAGTGGTTTGAAAAAGTGCTTGCCCCCTTCCTGATTTCTCATATTTTTGTATGTTTGTCACACCAAAATGTTTCAGATCATCAGATTTAAATATTTGACAAAGCTAACACAAGTAAACACAAAATGCAGTTTTTAAATGAAGGTATTTATTATTAAGAGGGAAAAAATTCCAAACCTACATGGCCCTGTGTGAAAAAGTGATTGCCCCCTAAACCTAATAACTAGTTGGGCCACCCTTAGCAGCAACAACTGCAATCAAGCATTTGCGATAACTGGCAGTGAGTCTTTTACAGCACTGTGGAAGAATTTTAGCCCACTCATCTTTGCAGAATTGTTTTAATTCAGCCACACTGGAGGGTTTTCGAGCATGAACCACCTTTTTAAGGTCATGCCACAGCATCTCAATTGGATTCAGATCAGGACTTTGACTAGGCCACTCCAAAGTCTTCATTTTGTTTTTCTTAAGCCATTCAGAGGTGGACTTGCTGGTGTGTTTTAGATCATTGTCCTGCTGCAGAACCCAAGTGCACTTCAGCTTGAGGTCACAAACAGATGGCTGGACATTCTCCTTCAGGATTTGTAATGGGACACACACATTCCAAAAAGTTCCGCTTTTGTCTTGTCAGTAAACAGAGAATTTTACCAAAAAGTCTTGGGGATCATCAAGATGTTTTTTGACAAAACTGAGATGAGCCTTTATGTTCTTTTTGCTCAGCAGTGGTTTTCGTCTTGGAACTCTGCCATGCAGGCCATTTTTTCCCCAGTCTCTTTCTTATGGTGGAGTCGTGAACACTGACCTTAACTGAGGAAAGTGAGGCCTGCAGTTATTGGATGTTGTTGTGGGGTCTTTTGTGACCTCTTGGATGAGTCATCGCTGTGCTCTTGGGGTAATTTTGGTTAGCCGGCCACTCCTGGGAAGGTTCACCACTGTTCCATGTTTTTGCCATTTGTCGATAATGGCTCTCACTGTGGTTCGTTGGAGTCCCAAAGCTTTAGAAATGGCTTTATAGCCTTTTCCAGACTGATAGATGTTTATTATTTTGTTTCTCATTTGTTCATGAATTTCTTTGGATGCCCACATGATGTTTTGCTTTTGAGGATCTTTTGGTCTACTCCGCTTTGTCAGGCGGGTCCTATTTAAGTGATTTCTTGATTGAGGTGTGGCAGTAATCAGGCCTGGGTGTGGCTAGAGAAATTGAACGCAGCTTTCCAAAGATGTGATAAACCACAGCTAATTTATGTTTTAATGGGGGGGGGGTCACTTTTTCACACGGGGCCATGTAGGTTTGGATTTTTTTTACCCTTAATAATAAACACCTTCATTTAAAAACTGCATTTTGTGTTTACTTGTGTTATCTTTGTCTAATATTTAAATTTGTTTGATGGTCTGAAACAGTTAAGTGTGACAAACATACAAAAAAATGAGAAATCAAGAAGGGGGCAAACACTTTTTCACACCACTGTATATATATACACATATACAGTATGTGTGTGTGTGTGTGTGTGTGTGTGTGTGTGTGTATACTTTCTTTAGTCAACTGTTATATTTGTTTACAAAAGATGCGCACTGGTTTAAGGGTGAGAGGTGGAGGTTGGACCCCTTTAGGGAGTTCTACAAAGGCCAGAATCAGAATCAGAATCAGGTTTATTGCTATTGTTCATGTAGTACACAAACTAGGAATTTGTCTCGGTGCAATGCTGTAACATTAAACATGATAAAATAAAAGAAATAAACTATACATGCAATAAAGTGTAGAATAAGAGTAAGTGATACTGGTCAGCAGTTAAAATATATTAGCGAGCAGCAGATACTGTGGAGAACTACGTATATAGTGCAGTCGGTAATGCAGGAAGAAAACAGTGATGATTGACATGAGTCTGGTTGAGCTGCTGTACATAGTGCACGAGAGTCAATAAGTCACTTAGTGTTCAGCAGTCTGATGGCAGAGGGGAAGAAGCTGTTCATGTGACGGGAGGTTTTAGTCTGGATGGACCGAAGTCTTCTACCTGAGGGGAGGGGGGCAAACAGTACGTGACCAGGGTGTGAGGGATCGGCTATGATCCGGCCAGCACGCCTCCGGGTCCTGGAGATGTACAGATCCTGGAGAGATGGGAGCTTGCAGCCGATCACCTTCTCAGCAGTGCGCACGACGCGCTGCAGCCTTAGTCTGTCCCTGGCAGTGGCTCCTGCGTACCACACGGTTATGGAGGTGGTGAGGATGGACTCGATGATGGCTGTGTAGAACTGCACTAACATCTTGGTGGGTAGCTTGAGCTTCCTCAGCTGCCGCAGGAAGAACATCCTCTGCTGGGCTTTTTTGATGAGTGAGCTGATGGTCGGCTCCCATTTGAGGTCCCTGGTGATGGTAGTGCCTAGGAAGCGGAAGGAATCAGCAGTGGTGATGGGAGAGCCTGTGAGGGTGAGGGGGGGCAGAGGGGTAGTGACTTTCCTGAAGTCTACAATCATCTCCACTGTCTTCAGAGCGTTCAGCTGCAGGTTGTTATTGTTGCACCAGGACGCCACCACATTGTCACTGTTGTAGTGATTCAGAGTTGGTTGGGGGCCCCTTCTGATCTGGGACTCCAAGCGTTTGTCTGCCTTGCCTGTCTGACTACTATTAAGTAGTGGTGAAAGTATTAATTGAGTTAATCGCAATTAGCTCAACACCCAAGTAATCACAACTGACTATTAAATGAGTGCAAATGCAGGTTTTTTGACCTTTTTTGCTTTCCATCTTTAAGACATGCAGCCCACCATCAGTAAATCAGAAAGTAAAACAAAGCAATACATACTTGGTTGCAATGGGGATAAATGCTTCTATCAGCTGAAATTGATAAAGACAGGAAGAATTTGAACGGCAAGTTCAGCTACAGAGAACTGACAGATGGTTCTTTCAACAAGAGCAAAGTAATACTGTATGTGTTTACTGTCGGTCTGAATTCAGTTACTACCGGAGTACATCTAGTCTTAAATACCACTTGCTAGCTAAGCGCATGGCTGATGCAGAGTTCACAACAGAGATGTTCACAATCAACAAACCCCCAACAGTGATCGCCAAATGAACTGCCTCCCCCCGCATCCAAACCAGCACCATGGTGGACAAGGGCCCACCTGAAACAATCCACACCATGAGAAACCAAGATCCGCCCAGGGAGAAAGAGGCCCACCATGCAAACTACAAGAGAGTCGGGTTGGACTCCTTGCTCCATGGGCTTGGGGCTTGGTCAGTGGTCTGGGATGAGATGTTGGCATCATCCCCGGGACGCTACTGGTCTGGTGGGTGGTGCCTTGGGGTGGCAGTGACTCAGGAGGTAGGGCAGATCGTCCAATGATCGGAGGGTTGGCGGTTTGAATCCTGCTCTCCCCAGCCATCCTCAGAGCTAACCATTGTTTGAAGGGTAAAATCCATTTCACACACTGTGTTAGCACTTGCAGACCTCTGCCAACTCATCAGCTAATGCTCCTCACCCCTCCGACATCAACAGGTTAAAAGCGAGCAGCAGTCCTCTTCCCCACACGAGCCTCTGTACACCATCCCCACTTGACTGCCAGCAACCCAACCATCCAGCCAACCTTCGTCAGCACCTAATTAAATTTACCACTATTCATTTGGCCCTAATGTGCTTATAATTAGATTACAGGCTCGGTCATTGGGAGGGTTCAGAGAGGGGTGAGGAGGAGGAGGAGGACACAGAGCAAGGTGTGAGGTGAAGCTGTTTGACATCAGGTAACCTTATTCTGATGGGGCAGAAAGAGAGGAAGCTTTTGATCATGATGTGGTGAGTGTTTTTTTGTTTTCGGAGTCAGCAGGATGCGTGTATTAAAAGAAACCTGGCACATCAGCGAGTGTGAGAGTCGGGGGTGGATGGAAGGGCAGAGAAAGAGGGCTGGAGCAGAGATGAGGCTTTGATGTGGTGATAAGAGAGTTACAATACATAGGTATGTTTTGTGATTAAAATAAGAGCTGGAAAGAAAGACCCACTGATAGCCAGAGAGGGAAGAAAAGATCAGAAGAGTGGGAAGAGTTACAAGAATACAGATGGTGGAGAGAGGAACTGAAGGTTTGATGCAGCTGTGCAAGACATACGAGTTGTTTACAGTCAGAAGTCCTGAGGGTTAGAGAGATGGAAAAAAAAGTGGGAGTTGCAGCTCTTAACATTCTTGTTTTGAACTCCAAAGTCACAGGAAGAAAGAGAAATGCACGGTTTCACCATGACTTGTTTAACTTTAATTTTTAAAAAAGGGCCAAATGTTTGACTCCTCATTTCGTATTCAAGTCACTATGTTCGGCAAGATTAAAAGGAGGCATTTTCAAAGAACGAGGTCAATGTTTAATTTTTACTTGAATTGATAAATAAATTACAGTGGGATCGATGGAGTTTTAATCTGCAGCTGGTCTTGACAGGCAGCCAAGTCTGGCTGCCCCTCCCGCCCACCATTCACTGCCTGGTTTGGCGGCCTGATTATGAATGAACCTGGTGTCCAGCACGCCGACCCTACAGCTTTTGTGCCTGGCGCACTTTGAAGTTGACCTCATGCTCCTGTAACATGAAAAAGGAAGCGCTAACACACATACGCACAGTCAAATTGAAACCTGAGTGAACTTTCTCCGACAGGTGAAAACACACAAAAGAACCACAAAAATAAGACAAATTAGTTGTGAAGCTGCTATTGTAAATGTTTTAGATTTTTTTGTACAGAATCTATGGTATTAAGAGTGTACTCATCACCACCATCGTTAAAGGAGGTAGTCCAAAATATACAGTAAGGCTTTCAAATTCCCCTTTGGACAATGATCTTTCTTGCCGTTAAAAAGTTTTTAATGATCTTTTAATTGCTGATTCTGGCAGTTCTGCTGTTTTAGTGCTTTTAGACCTGTTTGCTGCCTTTGATACTGTGGATCACCATATTCTTCTGTCTCGACTTGAGCATGTCGTTGGTTTCAAAGGCACTGCACTAGCTTGGTTTAAATCTTATTTGACAGACAGAAGCTTTTCAATTAATATAGAGAAGTTCTCTTCTGCAGCAGCTCCCCTTACTTGTGGCGTCCTGTTCTCCCTGTATATGTTGCCTTTAGGGTCCATCTCAGGAAATATAATATTCCATTTCTTTGCTTTGCTGATGATATTCAAATCTATATGCCCCTCACACAAAACTGCAGTAACGCATTACAACCTCTGCTAAACTGTCTAGGTTGTGGTATATATTACTCATATATTCCATACCTACATTTGTTAGAGCATGTGGAAATGTTTGGGACAGAATATACAAAGGAACTTCACACCTCTGAAAGGGACAAAGGAATCTCACCGCCGTGTGAAGACCAATGACTTCACAGGACGCCATGGCAACGGACCTGACACCTTCACCCCCTAAGGCCAGGAGAGGTTTTCCCATCACCTCCCAAGACGAAGGGAGGAGTTAACAGGACTAATGGGGGATTTAGATAACAGGGGATTTCAGCTTGTGTTTTGCATGTCTTTGATGTGTGCCTGTATTTAACCAGCGAGCTGGGCAGAAATCTTCCTCTTTTGCCTTCTGCCAAGCTCTGCACCAGATGAGACTAGATAGAAGAGTTGTTCATTAAAGACTCTGTTTTTGATACAAAACCGCCTCATCATTCCAGCTCTTCTACACTGGTGACCTTGACGCGAGTATGGACCGGAGGCGTTCTTCAAGCGACTCATCCGTGGCAACTCTGGCATACACCACCGACAACGCAGACGAGGGAACAAGCGGACAGCTGTTTCCCCCGGCAGAGGGCACTGAGAGAGCTCAACCGAGCTCCAGCACCGCCGTGAGAGCCGAGGCAACGCACTCTCACCCGGCGGGCACAACAGTGAGGATGTGTGCGAACGCCGTCGCTGTCAAACTGCCAGATTTCTGGCAAGAAGACCCGGCCTCCTGGTTTCATCAAGCTGAAGCCCAGTTCATACTGGCGGGCATCACGGCAGATGATACTAAATTTTACCACATTGTCTCCAAACTCGACTCCGCCACTTTGAGGTGTGTGCAGAGCTTGATCCAGCGACCACCGGCCCGGGACAAGTATGAGACACTCAAGGCGACCATCGTGGCGAATTATGTCCCATCAGCGGAGGAAAGAGCCGAAAAGATCCTGGCGGTCTACGGCCACAGAGGGGGCAATCCAAAGGCCCTCATGGAGGACTTGCTGCAGCTCAAGGAGGAGGATAATGATAACTTCCTTTTCCAATTCATTTTTCTCAGCACGCTACCACCACACACGAGAGGGACACTCGCCAGTATGAAGTGCAACAATCATCAGGACTTCCGCACACTGGCCAACGAGGCTTATCGGCTCGTCAACGCCTGCAGAGAACTGACACCCACAGCGGCATCCGCAGACCTCAAGACCGACGCCCCGAGCCTGGGAGAGCCACAACCCACGGAGCAGACTCAACCCACGGTGACAGCGGCACGGCCCAAGCGCAACAAACAGAATGACGTCTGTTATTATCACCACCGCTTCGCCGAGAAAGCCCGAAAATGTGTTCCTCCCTGCAAGTTTACGATGTCGGGAAACGCCAAAGCCGAGAGCCGTTAACGGCAGCGGTTCTCGGCGAGAAAAACAAGCTGTTATACGTGACGGATGGACACACAGGCAAGCAGTTCCTCATCGACACGGGAGCTCAGCTGAGTTTCGTCATGCCCTCCCACGCAGATCGAGCCATGGGCACCCGGGGCAATGGAGCAGTGGCAGCCAACGGTTCTGACATCGACACATTCGGGGAAAAGAGCCTGCACCTCCTCATTCACGGCCGCAGCTACAGATGGACATTTGTTGTAGCGGCGGTGAGTTTTAACTTGTTAGGCGCTGATTTTCTGTGTGCACATGGGTTATTAGTTGATCTGGCAAATAGGCGCCTGGTTAATGCACTTTCTTTTGTTTCTATTCCATGCTCAGCAAGAGTCTCTCCACCACCTGTGCAGGCAAACGTCACCACGGCAGGAGGTAAGTTTGAGCAACTCCTCACCCAATTTCCAGCACTCACAACCCCCAAATTTTCAGCCACTGTAGCCAAACACAGGGTTAAACACTTCATTCCTACAACGGGACCTCCCGTTTTTGCCAAAGCTCGCCGCTTAGACGCGGCCAAGCTCAACATAGTAAGGGACGAGTTTGCGGCTCTCGAAAAATTGGGTATTGTTAAACGCTCGAAAAGCCCTTTGGCTTTGCCGCTTCACATGGTTCCGAAATCCGACGGTTCTTGGAGACCGTGCAGAGATTACCGCAGATTAAACAACGCTACAGCGCATGATCGCTACCCAATCCCTCACATACAGGATTTTTCACTACATTTAGCGGGTGCGTGCATTTTTTCAAAAATAGACTTAGTCCGCGGTTATCACCAAGTCCCAGTCCGGGCTGAAGACATTCCTAAAACAGCGGTTATAACCCCTTTCGGCCTTTTTGAATTCCTGCGAATGCCTTTCGGCCTCAAAGGCGCTGCTCAGACTTTTCAACGTATGATGGACACAGTCTTACGCGACCTCCCCTTTGTTTTCGTCTACCTCGATGACATGCTGGTAGCCAGCTCATCTGAGGAAGAGCACGAGCAGCATCTCACCACTGTTTTTCAGAGGCTACAAGAGCACGGATTAATAATCAATCCAGCCAAATGCAAATTCGGCGTATCGCAAATTTATTTTTTGGGACATAGAGTCTCCCCGAAAGGGGCAGTTCCGCTTCCAGACAAAATTCATGCGATAGAAGGTGTTCCACGGCCCCAAACGGTCAAATCACTACAGGAATTTTTGGGGATGGTTAATTTTTACAACCGTTTCCCCCCTCATGCAGCTCAGCTCATGCAGCCCCTGTATGACGCGCTCAAAAAAAAGAAAGCTTCCAACGCGGTCGAATGGACCCCAGAACGCGAACGCGCTTTTGCGGAAGTTAAAAACGCCCTAGCTAACGCCACATAAAGACTCTGTTTTTGATACAAAACCGCCTCATCATTCCAGCTCTTCTACATAGGTGCATCCCTGTGCTGTTGCAATCCTGGAATTTCCCCGTTGTGGGACTAATAAAGGCTTATCTTAGGTGACATAAAGACTTTGCTAAAGCTTAACTTTCTCAACCTCAATGAAAATAAAACTGAGGTTATTTGTTTTGAAAAAACTGGCAACCCTACTGGTATTCTTGGACCTTTGGCTCCCTATTATAACAGTGCTGTCAGAAATTTGGGTGTCATTATTGACAGTTCTTTTAAGATGGACAAATAGATTAGTGAAGTTGTCAAAAGTAGTTTTTATCAAATGCGAATGATTGCCAAAGTGAAGTCTTATCTCCCCCCTAGAGATCTACAAAAAGTGAAGTGATACATGCTTTTATTACCTCACGACTGGACTACTGTAATTCACTCTATTTTGGAGTGGAACAGTCCTCTGTGCACCATTTGCAGCTAGTTCAGAACACAGCGGCTCAGCTTTTAACTGGTATAGTTCATTTGGCTTCCTCTCCATTTTAGGATTGATTTCAAGGTTTTATTGTTTACTTTTAATGCCTTAAATGGATTTTTATCAGCTTATTTATCAGAGCTGGTTTCCACTCATTCACCTGTAAGAGCACTGAGACCAATAAAGCAGATGCTCTTAGACGTACCAAAATCAAAATTAAAATGGAGAGGTGATCCAGTTTTTGCAGTGGCTGCTCCAAGACCATGGGACAGTTTACCTGTTCACATACGCACTGCTGAGTCATCAGTTTTAAATCAGTGCTGAAGACACATCTGTTCTCATTGGCATTTGATTAGTTGGTCAACTTGTTTTTAATGTGCTCTATAAATAAATTTGACTTTAACTTTGACCACATTATAGACCAATCTAGTGAAAGAAGTAAATGAAGCTGTTTTTACCTCAGTGACCAATTCCAGAGACATACTCTTAAGGTACGTTATATCAGACGCGAACAGGCAAATTTTTCGCACAGCAGATTACATTATAACTCGTATGTAAACAAGCAAAGAGACGTGAATAGTGAGATGCAGACAAGCGAAGTTGTCTTTAAAACTTCTGCAGCTATGTTCAACCTGCTGTGGAAAATCCCAAAATAACGTCATGCTTAAGTTTACATTATCCGACCGAGGGCTCACCTGAAAATGTTGTCTCAAGCCTCCAAAACGTCACAAGATGATGTGTGTTTACGTTGCTAGCTTGCTGGCAGGAAACTGTGGGTAAATAACTCTCAAATCCCGATTCAGCTGAAGAGCTCCCGGTCCTCCTGTCTCTAGGTGAGTGAGTCAAATTTTCAAACTAGTTTACTCTGCAATGGTGATACCTTTATTCCGGTGACAGCAGAATCTCAAAACTAGCAGCTAGCTAGCTTGCTAGCCTGGGACGCGAACACACGACTGCGCAAAGTCACGCGTACTGGCGTCTTCCCATTCACTTTATATGGATTCGCACCACCTGTTTGTGTTTGGTGTGAATGGACCTTTACACTTGTTTGAGCAGCAGTTGTCCTTGCAACATTACAAATTCTTTTTGTTTTTTATTTTACTTAAAGTCACATTTTACAAAAATGCCAAGGTAAGCTGGAAGAATGTGCGGTTCTCAGATGCTCTGACAACAGTGGAAAACTTCAACTTTGAAAAAAACAACAACAAAACAACAGAACATGAACTATGCAAGTCTTTACTCTCTAGAGAGAGAGTATTGTCCAGGAGCTGCAGTGGTTGCAAACAATAACTCTCAGTTAATGTGAAATTTAAAATTAATTGCTCAAGCTAGGTCACCCCAATGACCCCAAAAAAGAAAACATCAAGGATCATCAACAATAAAGGCAGCAACCTTAAATTTCCTAGGACTGAAGTAACTGTCAGTACAGTCTGTTATGAACACAATTCATTTTAAATTAAAACACTGGCAACCTTTTGAAAAGATTAATATTACTTAACAATGTGAATGGAATAGTTATTTTATATTTAATAATACTGTGTGGTATCTAAAAGATGATGGGGTGCACATTCATTGGTTTTAAGTCATCCATCCATCTATCTTCTACCACTTAATCCTTTTTTGGGTCATGGGGGTGCTGGAGCCAATCCCAGCATTCTTAGGCAAGAGACATGGTACACCCTGGAGAGATCACCAGTCCATTGCAGGGACAGACAGCCATTCACTTTCACATTCATACCTAAGGACAATTTAGAATCCCCAGTTGATGCCATTTAACCTAACCTGCATGTCTTTGGCCTGTGGGAGGAAACCCACACAGGCACGGGAAGAACATGCAAAGTCCATACAGAAGGGTCACCAATGGTCTGGGGTGGGATCTAATCCACAATTGTCAGGGGTGGAATCGATCCTGTGACCTTCTTGCTCTGCTGCCACGGTGCTAACCACTGCACTACTGAGCTGCCCGATTTTTAAGTCAATTAAATGCACTTTCTGTGATATGGACTACTTAAACAGTGCACTGTGATGTATATCTCGTTGTAAATGATGGGGTTTCTCCATGTCAGATTTGCATATACAATATATGATTGCAGTAGCTCTAGGAAGATTTATCATGAGTGTACATAAAAAATATTTAAGTTGGGGCATTTCCAAGGACAGGAGAAAAAAATACTCCAAGAATAGCTGTGACCTGCTTTGCTAAGCGTCAGGGTTTTATGACAGAAATGTATATTTTCATGGCTTTACTATGATCTGGACTGTTAGCTGTCATTATACACAGGTGTTTACCGCATAGAAAACTTGAAATGTCACAAACCGAGCCCGTGTTTTCTGTAGGCTTGGTTCTGACCGTTCTTGGTGGCTCAGGCATTGGGGTTATTATGTGTTGTTATCTTTTGATTTCTCGTTGTTTGCATGCCGGTGTACTGTTTCTTTTCCATGCCTGTAGCCACCGCTCTGGCCAGTCCAGCCACGCTCCCTCTCTCTCTGACAGTCAGCTGCTCGCCCCGGTAATTATCTGTCCCACGCCTCGCCCAAGTATTTCCAATCTGTCACGCCAGCAGTGTTTGTACTTAGGCAGCACTTTGCCAGTCAAACACCGCTGGACCATTGGGCGTGTTCACATAGTTGTTCTCCGCCGTGTGACAGTCACATCTATGAAGGATTGATTGTGTGTGTGCTCGCTGGCAGACTTGGACGACTCGGACTGTTCCTGCACGGTGAGTAAGAGCTGTCTGCGTTTCTGTTTGCAGTTGTGCTGCTACGCTTGTCTGTAGTGTTTCCCCTTTGCGGCACAACTGCTACGCTTACGCACTGTTGCCCAGCTTCTTCTCCCTTACCAGTCGAGCGTCCTGGAGGACTCTAAGTTTCACTCGAGCTGTCTATGTTATTGGGGTCTGTCTATTTGTGTATCAATAAATGAGATGGCGTGAGATGGCGGCGCGCCTAGACGCAGCGGCCCCTCTTGGCATCAGCGAGTGTGAGAGTTTTAATCATCCCAGACGTACATTCTGTAAAACTTACAACCGTGAGACCTTATTAAACATCAAGGTACTGCACGCTGCAAGAATCGCGGCGATCGGTTGTGATTTGGACATTCTACGCCAGCATGGAATTCTGGCGGAGTCCCCGATGGAAGCTACCCGAGAGAGGAGGAAGCGGAAGCGGAGTGAACGCAAGCAAAAGCGAGGAAAAAGGGCCGGGATCCATGCTAGGCTAAAGGCTAATCCCTCCAGACCAGCGGTTCCGTCGCTTCTTCTCTCTAACGTCCGCGCCCTCGAAAACAAGGTGGACGAACTGCGTCTGCTGAGAGAAACCCGGAGAGAGTGGAGGGACTGCTGTGTGTTCATTCAACTGGAAGATATGGCAATGTTCCATGCCGACAGGGAAACGGCAAGCTCCGGTAAGAGCCGGGGGGGTGGGCTATGCATCTATGTTAACAAGAACTGGTGCGTTAATGCCACGTTAGTGTCTAAACACTGCTCTCCGTTGGCAGAGTTCCTTATTGTAAATTGTTGGCCTTATTATTTGCCGAGGGAATTCAGCAACGTGTTTGTAGCTGGTGTTTACATAGCGCCGAGCCCTAATCCTAAAGCTAATGCTAAGAAGGCACTCAGGGTACGGCACAATACGATCAGTGAAATCCAAACTTCACACCCGGACAGTTTTGTGGTGGTTACGGGGGATTTTAACCATACCAGCCTAAAGACTGTGCTCCCCAAGTTTAAACAATGTGTAGACTTTAAGACCAGAGGAGAGAATATGTTGGACTTAGTGTACACAAACACAGATGCATATAAAGCGATACCCCGCCCCCATTTCGGCCGTTCTGATCACATGTCCGTGATGCTGCTGCCTGCCTACAAACCTTTATTGAAGCGCAGCAGGCCAGCAGTGAAACAAATCAGGATTTGGCCAGAGAGTGCAACCTCTGCACTGAAGGACTGTTTTCTGCACACAGACTGGAAGGTCTTCAAAATAGCAGCCTCCCAGGAAGACAAGACAGATGTGGAGGAGTATGCTGATACGGTCACCAGCTACATCGCGAAGTGCACAGAGGATTTTACTACAGTGAAGACCATCACTATGCGGGGTAATCATAAGCCCTGGATGACTGCAGAGGTGCGCTCGCTGCTTACAGCCAGAGATGCAGCCTTCAGAGCGAAGGACAGGATTGCCCTCCGCTCAGCCAGGTCTGCGCTTTCAAAGGGAATTAAGGCGGCAAAGCGTGCCTATGCGGAGAAAATCCAGGGACACCTCTGTGACACTAAGAGCACCAAGCAGGGAGTTCGGACACTGACGGGCTTTAAGTCTAGGCAGGGGGTCGATGATGACGACGCTTCGCTTCCAGACAGGCTTAACGACTTCTTTGCACATTTTGAAGCATCAAACTCGACAATCAGAGGGTGGGCTGGCCCACCCCCACCATCGGTCGGACCAGCTTTTACCATCAACACAGCGGACACACGGAGGACCCTAACCAGAGTCAACCCCCGCAAAGCTGCAGGTCCAGACAACATTCCGGGACGTGTGCTCCGAGACTGCGCGAGCGAGTTGGCGGATGTCCTGACTGACATTTATAACATCTCCCTGAGTCAGGCCATCGTTCCCAGATGCTTCAAGACCTCTATCATTGTACCGGTGGCAAAGAAACCAGTGGTGTCCTGTTTGAATGACTATCGTCCTGTTGCACTGACACCAATTGTGATGAAGTGTTTTGAACGGCTTGTCAAACCACACATTACAGCCTGCCTCCCTGCATCATGCAACCCACTCCAGTTTGCATATCGTTCAAACCGCTCCACGGAGGATGCTATAGTCACCACCCTACACTCTGTCATCACCCACCTGGACCAGAAAGACACCTACGCCAGACTCTTGTACATTGATTTCAGTTCAGCATTCAACACCATTATTCCCCAGAGACTGATGGAGAAATGACTCCTTCTCGGTCTGAACACCGCCACATGTCTCTGGATCCTGGATTTCCTGACTGAGAGACCTCAGTCTGTCCGTGTTGGAAACAACATCTCCAACTCAGTCACGCTGAGTACCGGATCCCCTCAAGGCTGTGTACTCAGTCCACTGTTGTTTACACTTCTAACACATGACTGTGTATCCAGACACGAGGGGAACCAGATTATTAAGTTTGCAGATGACACCACGGTGGTGGGACTTATTCAGAGGGATGAGGAATCAATGTACAGGGAAGAAGTGAGAGACCTGGAGGGCTGGTGCAGGGAGAACAATCTGGTGCTCAACGTGGACAAAACGAAGGAGATGATTATCGACTTCCGGCGGTCACAGCCTGAGCACGTCCCCCTCAGCATCGGCGGCCGTTTAGTGGAGAGAGTAGAGAACATCAAGTTCCTCAGAGTGCAGATCTCGCAGGACCTGACCTGGAGCAAGAATTCCTTGGAGATCAGGAGGCGGGCTCAGCAGAGACTACACTTCTTGAGGAAACTCAAACAGGCCTCTCTCCCCATCTGCATCCTCAGGACCTTCTACAGAGGTGTGGTGGAGAGTGTTCTGATGTACTGCATTGCTACATGGTACTCCAGCTGCAGTATGTCAGACAAAAAAGCCCTGCAGAGGATAGTCAAGGGGGCAGAGAGGGTAATTGGAGTCTCCCTCCCCTCTGTCCAAGAACTTTTTCAGAACCGTTGTAGGAGCAGGGCACTGAACATTGTCAAGGACCGTTCTCACCCTCTGCATAAACACTTTGAACTTCTTCCATCTGGTAAACGATTCCGGAGCATCAGAGGCAGAACCACCAGACTGATCAACAGCTTCCTTCCACAAGCTGTCAGGATGCTGAACAGCTGACCCGGAATCTCTCATACACACTACTGCACCTACGGACATTTTGTTTATTATAGTTAGTTATTCTTTTTCCCCAAGTATGTCTCAGGGATGTGTGAATGGATGGGGGGGTGGGGGTGGGGGGTGGAGCTATGTGGGAGTGTGTCTTAAATCATGCTGCTTCTTATATGGATGCCGAGAGAAACGCAATTTCATCTTGCCTGCACTACAGTTGTATGTACAGCAATATGACAATAAAGTTTGATTTGATTTGATTTGATTTGATAAATGTGTGTTTGGTGTAACCCTGCACTTAAGTGCATCATTCTTTCTCCTCCTCTGTGTGCTTTTCCACAGCGCACAAGGAAGTTCATGACAAATGTTTTAAATTTGAGTGACCATGATCAATGTTAAAAAGTGAAACACTGTAAAAAAAAAAAAAAAAGTTGTCTCAACTTAAAAAAGTTAGTGTTTGGGCTACCATAAAATTTTAAGTTGAATGAACTTGAGAAGGTAAGTGGTAAAGACACATAAAACACATAAACACATAAACTCAAGTTCAGTCAACTTAAAATTTTAAGGCAGCCCAAACCCTAACTTTTTTAAGTAAAATAACAATAGTTATTTTTTACAGTGTAAAACTGTAACGATGCATCTTGATGACACCTTAATTTTTGACTATGTAAATGCAGTGTTGGGAGTGTAACACCACTAGTTTTGCAGTATTGTGCTGTGTAATGAAATTGCTGTTTAAAAATTCAGTAATGGCGCACCCCCTCATGGATCGTCACCTTATCGTGGTGGGGGGGTTTGCGTGCCCCAGTGATCCCAGGAGCTATGTTGTCCGGGGCAATTTGCCTCTGATAGGGTCTCCCAAGACAAACTGGTCCTGGGTGAAGGGCCAGACGAAGAACGATCCAACAGACTCTCATGATAAATTGTATATCAAGGATTCAGTGTACCCCGCCCGGTATGGGGTTACCGGGGCCCCACCCTGGAGCCAGGCCTGGGGGAGGGGCTCGAAGGCTAGCGTCTGGTGGCCGGGTTTCCACCCATGGGACCCGGCCGGGCTCAGCCCGAAGGAGTTACATGGGTCCGCCCTCCAGTAGGTTCACCACCTGCAGGAGGGATCATGGAAGTCCGGTGCTATGTGGATTAGGTGGCAGTCAAAAGCGGAGACCTTGGCGGACTGATCCCAAGCTTTCTAAACTGGCTTTTGGTACGTGGAATGTCACCTCTCTGGTGGGGAAGGAGCCTGAGCTGGTGTACGAGATTGAGCGATACCGGCTAGACATAGTCGGCCTCACCTCAACACACAGCTCCGGTTCCGGAACCAGTCTCCTGGAGAGGGGCTGGAGCTTGGCCTTTTCTGGAGTTGCCCCGGGCGAGAGGCGACGAGCAGGGGTAGGTATTCTTGTATCGCCCCACCTTGCTGCCTCTATATTGGAGTTTTCCCCGGTGGACGAAAGGGTTGCTTCCCTGCGCCTTCGGGTTGGGAAACGGGTCCTGACCATCATTTGTGCCTATGCACCAAATGATGTTTCAGAGTACCCACCCTTTTTGGAGTCTGTGACTGGGGTGCTGGAGGGTGCTCCTCCTGGAGACTCCATTGTCCTACTGGGGGACTTCAATGCGCACGTGGGCAACGACAGTGAAACCTGGAGGGGGGTGATTGGGAGGAACGGCCTGCCCGATCTGAACCCGAGTGGTGTTCAGTTATTGGACTTCTGTGCTAACCACAGTCTGTCTATAACGAACACCATGTTCAAGCATAAGGGTGTCCATATGTGCACCTGGCACCAGGACACCCTAGGCCGCAGGTCGATGATCGATTTTGTTATCGTATCATCAGACCTGCGACCGTATGTCTTGGACACCCGAGTAAAGAGAGGTGCAGAGCTGTCAACTGATCACCACCTGGTGGTGAGTTGGATCCGATGGCAGGGGAGGAAGCCATTCAGACCTGGTAGACCCAAACGTATAGTGAGGGTGTGCTGGGAGCGTCTGGCTGAGGCCCCTGTCCGGGAGGTCTTCAACTCCCACCTCCGGAAGAACTTCAACCACATTCCGAGGGAGTCTGGAGACATGGAGTCTGAATGGGCCATGTTCTCCACCTCTGTTGTTGAAGCGGCAGCCCAGAGCTGCTGCCGCAAGGTGGTCGGTGCATCTCGTGGTGGCAACCCCCGAACCAAGTGGTGGACACCAGTGGTGAGGGGGGCCATTAAGCTGAAGAAGGAGTCCTATCAAGCTTGGTTGGCTTGTGGGACTCCCGAAGCAGCTGAGGTGTACCGGCAGGCCAAGCGGAGTGCAGCTCGGGTGGTTGCTGAAGCAAAAACCCGGGTATGGGAGGAGTTCGGTGAGGCCATGGAACAAGACTTTCGGTCGGCTTCAAAGAGATTCTGGCAAACTGTTCGGCGGCTCAGGAGGGGAAAGCAGCTCCCCGTCCACACTGTGTATGGTGCGGATGGGACACTGTTGACTTCAACTGGGGATATCGTCGGGCGGTGGAAGGAATACTTCGAGGATCTCCTCAATCCCACTGATACGCCTTCCACAGAGGAAGCAGGGTTTGGGGACGAGGGGGATGACTCGCCTATCACAGGGGCTGAGGTCGCCAAGGTGGTTAAAAATCTCCTTGGTGGCCGGGCCCCGGGGGTGGACGAGATTCGCCCCGAGTACCTCAAGGCCCTGGATGTTGTTGGGTTGTCATGGTTGACACGCCTCTGCAACATTGCGTGGAGGTCGGGGGCAGTGCCTTTGGCATGGCAAACCGGGGTGGTGGTTCCTCTCTTCAAAAAAGGGGACCGGAGGGTGTGCTCCAACTTTAGAGGGATCACACTCCTCAGCCTCCCTGGGAAGGTCTATGCCAAGGTACTGGAGAGGAGAGTCCGGCCGTTGGTCGAACCTCGGATTCAGGAGGAGCAATGTGGTTTTCGTCCTGGCCGTGGCACATCGGACCAGCTCTTTACCCTCTCGAGAATTCTTGAGGGTTCGTGGGAGTTTGCCCAACCAGTTTACATGTGTTTTGTGGACTTGGAGAAGGCATTTGACCGCGTCCCTCGTGGATTTTTGTGGGGGGTGCTTCGGGAGTATGGGGTATCGGGCTTGTTGTTACGAGCTATTCGGTCTCTGTACGACCGTTGTGAGAGTTTAGTTCGCATTGCCAACACTCGGTCGGAGTCATTCCCAGTGAGAGTTGGACTCCGCCAGGGCTGCCCTTTGTCACCGGTCCTGTTCATAATTTTTATGGACAGGATTTCTAGGCGCAGCCAGGGAATGGAGGGTGTCATGCTTGGTGACCACAGGATCTCATCTCTGTTGTTTGCAGATGATGTTGTCCTGTTGGCTTCATCCAGCAATGACCTACAGCTCTTGCTGGGACGGTTTGCCGCTGAGTGTGAAGCGGCTGGGATGAGAATCAGCACCTCCAAGTCCGAGTCCATGGTCCTCAGCCGGAAAAAGGTGGATTGTCCTCTCCGGGTTGGGGACAGGCTCCTGCCCCAAGTGGAGGAGTTTAAGTATCTTGGGGTCTTGTTCACGAGTGAGGGGAAAATGGAGCGAGAGATCGACAGACGGATTGGAGCAGCATCTGCAGTGATGCGGACGTTGTACCGGTCTGTTGTGGTGAAGAGGGAGCTTAGTTCTAAGGCAAAGCTGTCGATTTACCAGTCAATCTACGTTCCTACTCTCACCTATGGTCACGAGCTTTGGGTAATGACCGAAAGAACGAGATCGCGGATACAAGCGGCTGAAATGAGCTTTCTCCGTAGGATTGCTGGACTCACCCTCAGAGATAGGGTGAGGAGCTCAGTCATCCGGGAGAGGCTCAGAGTAGAACCGCTGCTCCTCCACATTGAAAGGAGTCAGTTGAGGTGGTATGGGCATCTGATTAGGATGCCTCCTGGACGCCTCCCACTTGAGGTGTTTCAGGCACGTCCCACTGGGAGGAGACCCCGGGGCAGACCCAGGACTCGGTGGAGAGACTATGTCTCCCAGCTAGTCTGGGAACGCCTTGGTATCCCCTCTGAAGAGCTGGAGCAGGTGGCTGGGGAGAGGGAAGTCTGGGCTTCTCTGCTTGAACTGCTGCCTCCGCGACCCGGACCTCCGGAAAAGCGGTAGAAGATGGATGGATGGATGGATGGTAATGGCGCATGTGTCAGCGTCTGTTTGTAAACTGTCACAACACTGTCAAAGCGTAATCTTGTCTGTTTTTGTTTGCTGTACTAGCTCCGTTTTAAATTTTTATCTCTTTATTTCTTTTACTGATATTAACTTTTTACTTAGTGTTAGCTTAGTAAATACGAAAGCCCGATCAGGCACACAGGTGAATCAGACCCCAGGCAGGGCTGTTCACCAGGTTAGGCTAACCTGTTTTAGCTAGCTAGCTATCCAGCCACTTCTGGCCTGGAAAGCCATGGCTCCATCCCCTACTTGTGTCAGCTGTGTCTCCCTCTCTAAGAAGGTTTCTGAGTTGGAATTGAGACTCTATATCCTTTATAAGATTCAGGAGGCCGAAAACCACCTGGACACTATTATTTTGGGACGGACATCAGACCCAGCGATGGACTCGCAGCTAGCAGAGATGGCTACTTACCTGGGTGAAATTAGCACATCACCATCCACTTCCACCCCTGCTCCGGTCACCTCAGCTGTCCAGGACTCCAGCATCAAACACTGGCTTCAGCTCAAAGCTAAAACCAAAGCCCCGGGTGGTTCGTCACAGCCTCAATGTGCGCCCTGGACCACAGTTGAGCCAAATAGCAAACGTCGGGGATTGACCAGACATGGCCGCACCTCCTCCCTTCCCCTTTTGCTGGAGAACAGATTCATCATCCTTTCGCTGGAAGATTTTCCCCACCTGGACATCAATCATCCTCCCATGGACGTCCCTACTCCTTCAGCAGCAGCCCAAACCCACAAGCCCCAGATCAAAACTACCTTAGGTGTGCCAAACTATACACCAGCTCCAAAAAGAAGAGAGCGTATCCCCCCGCATCATCCCCACATCAGCACCCCGCCGCCACAGCAGCAACTACGGCAAAATTATCCACCATTTCAGAAGCCACCAACAAAGCCCCCCCAGACAATGCTGGTAATTGGTGATTCAATAATGAGGAACGTCAGAAGCAGGTACTGTGTCACTAAATTTTTTTCTGGGACGAAAGTGTCAGACATTGAGGCTCTTACCCCTGACCTATTAAATGAATACCCCCACTCTAAAACTGTTATTGTGCACATTGGATGCAACATCATCCCAGATGAAACGTCTGAGATCTTAAAGAGTGACTTCAGGAGCCTTCTGTCCACTCTTATGAACCGTGGCAGACGTGTATTTATTTCTGGGCCACTTGCACCTTTTAGAAGAGGTTGCAGTTATTTTAGCAGAACTCTCAGCCTTAATACCTGGTTATGTTCAACATGTCCTACTTTTAACATTGGTTTTATAGACAATTTCAACCTGTTTTGGAACCGCCCATCATTTATGAAGCCAGATGGCATCCATCCAAATAGACTCGGTGCATGTGTTCTAAGGGACAATCTGTTTTATTCCATTCAGTATTTTTAGTACAGTGACTGAAAGCTGGTATGTTAACTCTCCCCGAAGTATCTGGGTCTGCCAACCAGCCCTTTTTTGCTTCCACTTCTCATATTAATCCTATTAATCCAAATAATTCTCACTGTTTAGATCAGTCTTCAATTCATAACCCCATAGAGATTGTCTGTCTCCCGTTACCCAAAACATTTTAACCCAAGACAAATACAACATAACTTGATAAAAACACACCTCTCTGCAGCTCCTCTTCATCCACCACCCCTCAACTTAGCCCCTGTCTTCCCCAGCAGAGAATCATTGTCTGCTCCCTCCAAAGTTAATAAAAAATATAATGTATAAGCATCCCAAAATGATTAAACAAACAGTTGGTAAAACTCAAATTAAACATCAAGTCTCTAAATTTAATGATTTGGCATCTCTTCCTCCTCATAATTTAAAAGTTAAATGTGGTTTGTTAAATATTAGGTCTCTAACTTCTAAGTCTCTGCTAGTCCATGATCTGTTAATTGATCGTCAGATTGATTTAATATCCCTTACAGAGACTTGGTTAGGGCAAGAGGATTATGTTGGTTTAAATGAATCAATTCCCTCTGGTTATTTAAACTATCAAAATCCCAGATATTCTGTTTGTGGTTGAGGAGTAGCGACAATTTACCATTCAAAATTACTAGTTAATGTAAAGCAAAAGACATGTTTTAATTCCTTAGAGGCCCTGGTCCTCAGTATTGGGCATGTTAGCAATCTTAGGTTAAACCCAATTTTCCTTGCCATAGTTTATCGTCCTCCCTCAGCCTACTTAGAGTTTTTATCCGAATTTGCCGAATTCTTAGCTGATTTAGTGCTGAAATCAGATAGAATAATTATAATAGGGGATTTTAATATACATGTAGATGTAGATAGTGACTGTCTTAATAAGGCATTTAATTCAATATTAGACTCGATGGGGTTTTCTCAGAAAGTAGGAAATTCTACCCATTATCTCCACCACACATTGGACCTTGTTCTGACATATGGCATAGTATCTCCTCATAACCCTGTACTGTTAGTGTTATGACCCGAGCGCGGCTTCTGATCGTGCTCGGGCTAAGTTATGTTTCACTGCCGGCCTTGACAGTTGCGGGCTGTATTCTGGCCTCACCGGACTCTTATTGTGAAAGTGCTCGGTGGGGCTTCCGCCTGTCAACGGCCCGTCAGCTGATTGTAATTATCGTCGTTAGTGCTTCGCCTTCTTAAGCCCGGCACTGGCGGCGGTAAGACGCAGCAGTGTCAGTCGTTCTTCGTCTGAGCTACGGATGCTTTGGACTGTTACCTACCTCGTCTGCCTGTGGTTGACCGTCGCTTCCCCAGGACCAGTAAGTGAGCTGTTAGCCTTACCCCTCCCGGTGTGAGTAGACCTCTGTGTGTCTCTGCCTCAGCAGCCTGTGTAGTCATTACTCCATCAACCTTGCCTGTGTATGACCGTCTCCTCCTATGGACCTGTATGAGAGCTGTTTAGCCTTACGCCTCCGGATGTGTGTAGACTTATGTGTCATTGCCCCTGCATCTTGTGTTGTTACTTTTTCACCGTAATAAAACTCACTGAAACTCACTGGTGACTGTGTGGCGTCTTATGGTGGCTCGCGAGGGCCACCGCACGACAGTACACTGCTGCCAAAACGGCGTTTACGGTGACGCCAACCCGAGATGCAATTCACCAGTGGGTTCGAGTTTTTGGACATTTGCTTTTTCCTGTCTGGGTACTGTGTATGTGAAGAATGCCGTCGCGGAGGGGCCGCGTTTGGAGTCCGAGCCACGAGCTGACAGGTGTGCTGGAAGTCGTGGATGAGCTGCTCATCGCCGCTTCCCTGCTGGATTATGACCACGGCGTACACTGGTACCTGGACGCTGCCGAAGATATTCTTTGTCATCTCTCTCCCCGTTACGCCGACCACCCGGAAGTTGACGCGAGGAGGGAAGACATCGCCGTGCAACGCGAAATATACCTGATGATGGAGGAGGAACGCGGCATGAAGCAGGAGAAGAGGCACTCCTGCTCTTTGCCTATGGATCCTGATCCTGTCCTCGATCCGTTTCGGGAGTTCGCACCGTCTGGGGGCCGGCGAAGGCGTCGGCGCCACGGCCGGGCGCATCTTTGGCAAGCTCCTGCTCCGGATCCAGTTCCGGGCCGCCGGGATGACCCCCTCAATCAGCCAGCTGCTGTGAGTGAGCTGAGTCCTGTGCCGGTGGGCTCCGTCCACGGGTCCTTTTCTACCACCCAGCGAGCGAGGGAAGGAGCAACGTCCGCTACAGCTGACACCATCCTCCCCCCGGGAGACAGGCAAGTTCAAGTTCACTTTCCTATTGATCATAGTGATCTGTCTTGTCTGACTCCTGGGGGTGAAGCTCGGGGTTCACAACTCCCTGAGTTTCTTTCCCCAGCTGTAGCCATTTGTACTAAACCTGCTGCCTCTGTGTCTCCTCCTGCTGAGCGGTCCTCGGCATTAGTCCCACGCCGTCGAACGAGGGGGAGGCCTGCGGCTCTGGGAGATATCCCGGCCCTGCAGCCTTGTTTTGGACAGAGGAGGAGAACGGACTGCGATGAGGAGCCAGTGCCGACGAGAGAGCGTCCCCAGGGGTCCTCAGGGATGCAGCCCAAGTCAGCAGGTCGAGGGTCCTCTGCCCCCACGCCATACGGGTTATTGGCGTGGACGCCAGCACATGAGGATCCAGCTGCAGAGACCATCAGGCCGGCTGTGGAACCCGACGCAGCCGAGTGGGAGCCCGACGACGAGCGTCTTCTTGAACCTGGATCGGCGAAGTCCTGGACGGCTCCAGAGCCCGAGTGCAGGCAAGTGCTCTTCCTTGTTTTCCTGTATGGTGTGTTAGAGCATTTTTGCCTGCCTCATGGGGAGGCGAGTGAGGGGCAGCCATCTGCTGCACCCGAGCTCGTCTCGCTGGGCTCTGGCGCTGCTGGTGGAACTGATCCCGGTCCTCTTCTGTTTTCTGAGCACCTCCACAGCGTTACCAGTCCGGAGCCAGTCAAGGTCACGGGACTGGGGGTTCCAGGTTCGGAGATGGAGGTCGTCGCCGGTGCAGTCCTGACCCAGTCGGGGTCCGACGTGTGGGCTGAGATGACCCAGTCGGGGTCCGACGTGTGGGCCGAGGTGACCCAGTCGGGGTCCGACGCATGGGCTGAGGTGACCCAGTCGGGGTCCGACGTGGGTGCAGCGATGACCCAATCGGGGTCCGACGAGGTCCAGTGGGGGTCCAGCGCAGGTGCGGCTGTGACCCAATCAGGATTCAAGGGGGTCCAAGTCTTTGGTTGTTCCCCTCTCAGGAGCCACCAGCTGGGGGCCGTTAGAGGTTTGTGTTTGGCAGACTGGCGCTCTCCTGTCTTGTCGTCTTCAGGCGGGCGGCTGCATGCATTTCCTCCACGGTCCTGGTGGTTGTGGGATGCGGGTCGGCCACCTGAGGAACTGCTTCGTGCGTTCGGCATCTTGGGTTGGCCACCCAATAAACTGTGTTTGCTACAGGGTGACCTGGTTCGGCCACCAGAGGACTTGTTTCTGGGGGCCTGGAACTGGGGTAGGCCACCTGATCATGTACTGTGTTTTGGGGACTATCTGTGGGCCCATACGGTGCCTAGTCATGTCAAGTACGTTTAGCAACTTTTTTTTGTTGTTTCATGTAGTCATAGTCAAGTCAAGTCAAAGCAATTTTAGATTGCCTCATGTTTCTTTCTTTTTGAAAGCCACAGTTTAGTCATAGTCAAGTTAAGTCAAGCAATTTTAGATTGCCTCATGTTTCTTTTTTTTGAAAGCCATAGTTTAGTCATAGTTAAGTCAAGTCAGAGCAATTTTAGATTGCTCCATGTTTTGTTTTTTTTGTAAGCCACAGTCTATCTATAGCTAAGTTATGTCAGAGCAATTTTAGGTTGCCTCATGTTTTTTTTTGAAAGCCACAGTCTAGTCATAGCTAAGTTATGTCAGGCAATTTTTAGATTGCTCCATGTGTGTTTGTATGTATTTCTTGTTTTGTCTGTTGTCTGTTCTGCCTCAGCAGCCTGTGTAGTCATTACTCCATCAACCTTGCCTGTGTATGACCGTCTCCTGCTATGGACCTGTATGAGAGCTGTTTAGCCTTACGCCTCCGGATGTGTGTAGACTTATGTGTCATTGCCCCTGCATCTTGTGTTGTTACTTTTTCACCGTAATAAAACTCACTGAAACTCACTGGTGACTGTGTGGCGTCTTATGGTGGCTCGCGAGGGCCACCGCATGACAGTCAGACCACTGTCTGTTAACTTTTGATTTCACTATTCCTGACTATTTGACTCCTAAAGAAAAATATTACTACAGCAGATGTCTTTCAGATGATGTTGTTACCAAATTTATTCAGATTGTCTCCTCTATGCCATGTGTCAACACAACGGAAATAAGCTATGGAGAGCTTGCTCCTTCTGTAATTGATAGCATGGTAGATAGTGTTACAGCTTCTCTGCATCAGACTCTAGACTTGGTAGCCCCTTTAAAAAAGAAAAAGTCCAATCAGAGATTTCTAACCCCTTGGTTTAACATAGAAACTCGTAGCTTAAAACAGAAGACTTGTCAATTAGAAAGAAAATGGTGTTCCACTAATTTAGATGAAAACTATTCAGCTTGGAGAAATCATCTTTTAATTTATAAAAAATCTCAGTTATTACTCTGCATTAATAGAAGAGAACAAGAATAATCCCAGGTTTCTTTTCAGCACTGTAGCCAGGCTGACAAAGAGCCAGCCCTCTGTTAATCCTTGCATTCCCTTAGAGTTTACGAGTCAGGACTTAATGAACTTTTTCAATTAAAAAATTTCATCTATTAGAGATGAAATCAGTCAGATTCTTCCCACCATTAAATACAATAACTACTACAACTCCTTCAATTGATATCTGTTTGGATAAGTTTACTCCAATTGACCTTTAAGAGTTAGGTAAAATAATTTCCTCATCCAAGCCTTCAACTTGTCTTTTAGACCCTATTCCTACCAGGTTATTTAAAAAAGTCTTCCCATTTATTGGCAGCTGTATTCTTCAAATAATCAATTCTTCTTTAACATTAGGCCATGTACCGCAGGATTTTAAAACTGCTGTAATTAAACCCTTACTCAAAAAGCCAATGCTGGATCCAGGAGTTTTAGCTAACTATCGACCAATCTCTAATCTCTGACATAATGCACGGCTCAGGAGACACACACACAGGCTCAGGATAGATTTAACAGCTTTATTAGCAACAAGGAAGTGTATGGCTGCGTGTCTGTGGAATAAGAATGTATTGGTGGTGGCGTCTGCGTCAGGCACGGGGGCAGGAGGCCGTACAGCCGGACAACCCCTGTGGGAGAGAGCAGAGGGAGAAGGGTAACGGGCACCACACCAATACAGGGAATGATGATGATAGCTGGCTTACTTGGTTATGACAGGTGGCTGGCGTCGACAAGGGCGAGGCCCGGAAGACAGCGACCTGCAGTACCTGTGGCAGCAGCGTAGAGCCAACGGCGAGATGAGGAAGTCCGCCGCCGGGAGTGTCCACCTGTGCACAGGGGAAGGCTAGAGGAGAGAGGTAAGGGGAGCTTACCCAAGTTATCTTCACTAGTCGGTTTGAGATCCGTAGTAGCAAAGGGGCCGAAGTAGAGAGACGGCTTCAGGCCGAAGCCCAGGGCAGAGTGGATTAAATACCTCGCCGCTGACGAGGAGCAGGTGTGCGCGCGGCTGGCGCCGCTGATGAGCGGCAAGTCATGACAGTACTCCCCCCTCTAGCAGCGCCTCCTGGCGATGGTTTTTCCGGGTGCGCTCGATGAAACTCAGAGATGAGTGACCGGTCCAACACCAGCGAGGAAGGCACCCACTGTCTCCACTCGGGTCCATAGCCCTCCCAATCCACCAGGTACTGCAATCCGCGACCCCGGCGTTGGGCGTCCAAGATCTCAGCGACGGTCCAGGCCGGATGGCCACCAATCATCCGGGGAGCGGGGTGTGCCGCAGGTGGAGGGCAGAGGGGGTCAGAGACCACCGGTTTAATTTTGGAGACGTGGAAGGTGGGATGGATGCAGAGGGAGGACGGAATAGCCACACGCACAGCCACCGGGTTGATGATCCTGGTTATGGGATAAGGGCCGATGAACCGTTGGGCCAGCTTTCTCCTCTCACCCTTTAGGTTAACGTCCTGTGTGGATACCCAAACTTGCTGTCCCACCTGGTAGGCAGGTGCAGGTCTCCTATGTTGGTCCGCCGTGGACTTATTGCGCTCCGCCGTGCGTAAAAGCGCATTGCGCGCCGTGGACCAAAGGGAGCGACACCGCCTAAGGTGTGCCTGGACAGAGGGAACAGCCAACTCGCCCTCCTGCGCGGGGAATAGAGGTGGATCATAGCCCAAGGATGCTTTAAAGGGCGACATCCCGATGGCAGAGGAGCGAGAGGTGTTGTGGGCGTACTCCACCCAGGCGAGGTGAGAACTCCAGGACGTAGGTTTGGAAGAAGTGACGCAGCGGAGCGTAGCCTCCAGCTCCTGGTTAGTTCGTTCACACTGCCCGTTAGACTGGGGGTGATGGCCGCAGGAGAGGCTTACCTTGGCTCCCAGGGCGTTGCAAAAAGACCTCCAGACGTCCGAAGAGAACTGAGGGCCACGGTCGGAGACCACGTCGACCGGGATTACATGCAGTCTGACCACGTGTTGGATGAGGAGGTCCGCCGTCTCCAAGGCTGAGGGAAGTCCACGTAGGGGCACAAAGTGGGCGGCCTTGGAAAAACGGTCAACAATGGTCAGAACTGTGTCAAAGTTGTTGGAGACAGGGAGCCCGGTGACGAAGTCTAGGGCGATGTGCGACCAGGGCCTGCCAGGGACGGGCAGGGGCTGGAGCAGACCCGCTGGAGGAGCGTTACCTGACTTACTGGTAGCACAGACGGGGCAGGCCCGGGTGTAACGGGCGGCATCCTTCCGCAGGCCTGGCCACCAAAAGGATCGCTGGAGGAGGTCAATCATCCGTGAAGCTCCAGGATGGCAGGTGAGCTTAGAGGTGTGGAGCCAGTGTATAACGTCCCCCCGGATGACAGATGGCACGAAGAGCCTCCCCTCCGGTCCGCCGCCAGGGTCCGGTTCCGACTCCTGCGTCCTCTGGATCTTGTCCTCTATGTCCCACGAAACAGCCCCCACGACGCACGACCTGGGCAGGATGGTGTGAACCGCGTCTTCTGTGGCCTCCGGGGCAAACTGCCTGGAGAGGGCGTCGGGCAGGCCGTTCTTGGAGCCAGGCCTATATGTGATGCTGAATTTGAACCTCGCAAAGAACAGGGACCAGCGCGCCTGGCGGGCGTTCAGACGCTTGGCAGATCTTAGATACTCCAGGTTCTTGTGGTCAGTTAGGACCACAAAAGGCAAGGCTGCCCCCTTCCAGCCAGTGATGCCATTCTTGAAGGGCGAGCTTGATGGCAAGAAGCTCTCTGTCCCCCACGTCATAATTACGCTCTGCCGAGAGAAGAAGGCGCAGGGTCGCTTGACTCCATTGGCTGGGGACCGCTGGGACAACACCGCTCCCACCCCCGTGTCCGAAGTGTCCACCTCCACAATACACTGCAGCGCGGGGTCAACCTGGCTGAGGACCCGGGAGGAGGAAAACTCCGTCTTCAGCGCCTGGAAGGCCGTAGCGACCTCTTCAGTCCACCGGAACGGGGTCTTAGGAGAGGTGAGGCGGGTCAGAGGCCCGACGATGGCTCCAAAATTCGGGACAAAGCGGCGGTAGAAATTGGCGAACCCGATGAATTGCTGAACCTGTTTCCGAGAGGTAGGTGTGGGCCAATCCACCACTGCTTTGATCTTCGCTGGGTCCGGAAGCACCTGGTCATGGAAGATGACGAACCCCAGGAAGGAAGTTGTTTTGGCGTAGAATTCACATTTTTCCGCTTTGACATACAGACGGTTCTCCAGCAGCCTCTGCAGGACCCGCCTCACATGGACCCGGTGTTCATCCCTGGACCTGGAGAAGATGAGGATGTCGTCCAGGTAGACGAATACAAACAGGCCGATGAAATCCCAGAGGACGTCATTGATGAGGCGCTGAAAGACGGCTGGAGCGTTGGTCAACCCAAACGGCATCACGAGGTATTCAAAATGACCGTTTGGGGTGCGGAAGGCTGTCTTCCACTCATCTCCCTCCCGGATCCGGACGAGGTGGTATGCGCTGCGGAGATCCAGCTTAGTAAACCAGGTCGCCCCCTGGAGGGAGTGGAAGG
Source organism: Pholidichthys leucotaenia (assembly GCA_020510985.1). Lineage (NCBI taxonomy): Eukaryota > Metazoa > Chordata > Actinopteri > Cichliformes > Pholidichthyidae > Pholidichthys > Pholidichthys leucotaenia. Next base: position 29,627,234 of record CM035845.1, on the reverse strand, counting down.
CGGTATCCATAAGGGGCAGGGTATACCAGTCCTTCTCCGTGATGTCGTTGAGTGCTCGATAATCGATGCAAGGACGAAGGGAACCGTCCTTCTTTCCCACGAAGAAGAACCCTGCGCCTACTGGAGAGGAAGATGGTCGGATGATCCCGGCTCTGAGCGACTCCTTCAAATAGCTGTTCATAGCCTCCTTCTCCAGCGCTGACAGGCTATAAAGGCGTCCTGAAGGTAAGGGCGCCCCCTGGCGGATGTTAATGGCGCAGTCGTAGGGCTGGTGAGGAGGCAGAGACATCGCCTTGGACTTATTGAAAACAGCACCCAGGTCGTGGAACTCTGAGGGCACAAGGGTGAGATCCGGGGGCGCGGTGTCCTGAGCTGTGGGAGGCGAGGACGGGGCGCAGGCAGCGGATTGGAGGCAGGTGCCCATGCAGAAAGTGCTCCACGCTGACACCTTCCCAGTCTTCCAGGCCAAGGCGGGGTTGTGGAGGCGGAGCCAGGGATATCCGAGGATGACAGGAGTTACTGAGGTGGGCAGGACGTAGAAGGAGATATCCTCCCGATGGTTTCCAGAGATGATCACCGGAACGGGGGATGTTCGGTGAGTTACTTTTCCCAGGGAAACTCGGGAGAGATTAACCAGGGCGAGAGGAGTGTCGAGGGGGTGACAATGGATACCCAGTCAGGTTGCCAGGCTTTGTGAAATAAAGCTACCCTCCGCGCCTGAATCCACCAGTGCATGTGTGAGGTGCCCAGTGAGGTTGTGACAGAAGCGGATGGGCAGCGTCAAATGTGTGAGGGGATTTAACCGATTAGCGTCCGCGAGGCCCCCTACAGTGACTCGCGGACCACCTCGTTTGGCTTCTCCGGACAATGCTCCACCGTGTGCTGGCTACCTCCGCAGTATATGCAGAGGCCCAGGTCACGACGGCGCTGTTTCTCCGCCAGGGGGAGCTTTGTCCGGCCCGTCACCATTGGTTCCGACTCCTCGGAGACCTCCGGCGGTGGCAACGCCAGGTGGCGAGCTTGGGGCAGGCGTGCAGAGGCGCCCCGCGAGCGAGAAGACTGCTTCCGCTCGGAGGCGCGCTCGCGCAGCCTGTTATCCAAACTGATGGTGAGAGAAATCAGCTCTGCCAGCATCTCCGGGGTATCCCGGCCGGCCAGCTCATCCCTCAGACCAGAATTTAGACTGCGGAGGAAGATGCTGCAGAGCGCACGCTCTTCCCAGCCAACTTCCTCCGCGGTAACCCGGAAGTCGATCGCGTAGTCGGCCGCCGATCGGCTCCCCTGTTGGAGTCCGAGAAGGCGGTCGACCTGGACACTGTCCAAATGCAAATGATCGAACACTTCCAGAAACTGTCGCACGAACTGGCCATAGGTGAGGGTGGCGTAGCTGGGCTTCACCATAATGGCGTAAGCCCAGGTAAGCGCACGACCCTCAAGGAGATTACCTATATAGCCAATTCTGCTATGGTCTGAGGGAAAATCTCCGGGAACGCGAAGAAACACGGACTCACACTGCATAATAAAACCCCGAGCTCCACCCAGCTTACCGCTAAAGCGAGCAGGAGTGGGGATTGGTGTGAGCCGTGTTGGCGCACCCGGAGCGGGCTGGATGGCCACCGGAGCCGCAGGAGCCGCGCCACCCGGACGAGCCGAGGGGAACGGCTGCTGGGGGTCCAAGCGGTCTAATCGGTTAGTAATGACCATTAATTGATTTAATATCACCTGTTGCTGATGGGCTATTAAATCCACCCTAGCCTCGAGGGTGGAAAGATGGCGTGCGAGCCCGCTGTCTGCCGAGTCGCTCTGCTGAAGCCGTACTGACATAATGCACGGCTCAGGAGACACACACGCAGGCTCAGGATAGATTTAACAGCTTTATTAGCAACAAGGAAGTGTATGGCTGCGTGTCTGTGGAATAAGAATGTATTGGTGGAGGCGTCTGCGTCAGGCACGGGGGCAGGAGGCCGTACAGCCGGACAACCCTGTGGGAGAGAGCAGAGGGAGAAGGGTAACGGGCACCACACCAATACAGGGAATGATGATGATAGCTGGCTTACTTGGTTATGACAGGTGGCTGGCGTCGACAAGGGCGAGGCCCGGAAGACAGCGACCTGCAGTACCTGTGGCAGCAGCGTAGAGCCAACGGCGAGATGAGGAAGTCCGCCGCTGGGAATGTCCACCTGTGCACAGGGGAAGGCTAGAGGAGAGAGGTAAGGGGAGCTTACCCAAGTTATCTTCACTAGTCGGTTTGAGATCCGTAGTAGCAAAGGGGCCGAAGTAGAGAGACGGCTTCAGGCCGAAGCCCAGGGCAGAGTGGATTAAATACCTCGCCGCTGATGAGGAGCAGATGTGCGCGCTGCTGGCGCCGCTGATGAGCGGCAAGTCATGACAATCTCCCTTTCATTTCAAAAATCTTAGAGTGAGTTGTTGCTACACAATTATTTGATCACTTGCAGGGAAATGGTTTATTTGAAGAGTTTCAATCTGGGTTTAGAATCTATCATAGTACTGAAACAGCCTTAGTGAAGGTCACTAATGACCTCCTTATCGCATCTGATAATGGACTTGTTTCTGTACTTGTCCTTTTAGACCTTAGTGCAGCCTTTGATACTATCGACCATAATATTCTACTCGATAGATTAGAACACTCTGTTGGACTTAATGGAACTTTGCTGCAGTGGATTAGATCTTATTTGTCTGATAAGCTCCAGTTTGTTCATGTCAGTAATGAGTTGTCTTCCAACTCAAAGCTCAGTCATGGAGTTCCACAGGGATCTGTTCTAGGCTGTACTCTTTTTAGTTTATATATGCTTCTGTTAGGCAACATCATTAGAAAGCACTGTATACATTTTCATTGTTATGCAGATGACACACAATTATACCTGTCAATGAAGCCAGATGATAGTAATCAATTAGCCAAGTTAGAAGCCTGTCTTAAGGAAATCAAAGCTTAGATGACTTGTAATTTCCTGCTATTAAATTCAGATAAGACTGAAGTCATTCTTGTTGGTCCAAAAAAACCTTAGAAATACCTTTCCAAATCAAACTCTTAGTTTAGATGTGGTTACTTTCTCTTCTGTGAGGAACCTTGGAATTATTTTTGATCAAGATCTGTTTTTCAATTGACATATTAAATTTGTTTCTATGGCTGCCTCCTATCATTTGAGTAATATTGCCAAGATTAGGAGCATCTTGTCTCAGAGTGATGCTGAGAAACTGATCCACGCTTTTGTTAGCTCTAGATTAGATTATTGTAACTCTTTATTATCAGGTTGTCCTAAAATATCTTCAAAAAGTCTTCAGTTGATCCATAATGCTGCAGCAAGAGTTTTAACGGGTACTAGAAAGAGAGATCATATCTCTCCGGTTTTGGCCTCCCTTCATTGGCTTCCCATAGAGTTCAGAATTAAATTTAAAATCCTTCTTCTCACTTACAAAGCTCTTAACAATCAGGCCCCTTTTTATTTAAAAAGATCTGATACTACCCTATCATCCTAATAGAACATTACGCTCCCAAAATGCTGGATTACTTGTAATACCTAGAATCTTCAAAAGTACAATGGGATGCAGAGCCTTCAGTTATCAAGCTCCTTTCCTGTGGAACTAGTTACCAATCTGGATTCGGGAGTCAGACTCGATCTCTGTTTTTAAGAATAGGGTTAAAACCTTCCTTTTCGATACAGCTTACAAGTAGGAGGGATCATGTGTCTCTAAACTCACTCTTAGTTATGCTGCTAATAGATTTAGACAGCCGGGGGACCTCCAATAATGTACTGGGCTTTTCCCCTTTAATGTTTGCTCTCTACATGTCTGTTCTTCTCATCTTCTCTATCCCCTCACCCCCCAGCCAGTCACAGCAGAGGACTGCCCCTCCCTGAGCCTGGTTCTGCTTGAGGTTTCTTCCTGTTAAAAGGGAGTTTTTCCTCTCCACCGTCGTCAAGCGCTTGCTCACAGGGTATCACCTGATTGCTGGTTTTTTTCTGCAGTTGTGGGGGTTTCCCCTACATTTGAAAGTGCTATGAGATCACTGCTGTTGTGAAATGGCACTATATAAATAAAGTTGAATTGAATTGAATTGAATTAATGCGTTACAGTTACTGAAATTTGATTAGATGTGTTACTCACCTTACTCATTTTATTAATATGGATAGATATTTTTAGCTCAAATAAATACATACTGACCCTACATAGCTGACGCAGCTGTCAGTCAACGGGCTGTCAGTCAAAGAGCCCCTTCACTGCTGCAGCCACAAATGGAGCTTGCTCCTGCTGGGAAAAGATGAAGCAACTTTGTTTTTGTGGAAATAGACAGATCATTTTTTCTTTGTTGCGGTTAAAGACAAAAGCATATTGGTGGGTTATGTGAGTCCGACTGCAATCTACAGAAGTGCCTGAGAACAGCAACAAGATCAAAGCTAGTGCTATGCTAACATCATGTTATTAGTGGATTTACACTATCTGAACAGCCACGCTGGATTTCAAGCACAGGTACGGTAATGCACCTGTAAGCTGGTTGCCAACCGCCAATCAAATCTTAAAGAAGAAGAAGAAGTACATCTGGACAGTTTGTGACCCAGCAAGAATGAAACCGACTGATTGCCAAACACATCGTTACAGACTGAAGATCTGATAACAATCATTTTCCATCAGACAGCTGAGACTGTGATCCACTGAAATTAAAACACATTTACTTGCCACCTGGATGAAGATTATTCAAAAATGGATTTGATCTCCAAAAGGAATTTAAGGGACTGGATCATGTCTCTGCCACAGTAGACATTTGGACTGTGGATAATGGACATTTTCTTTGAATCACTGCACATCAGATTAAATCCATAATGTTAAAGGTAAGAAACACTGACAGCTTTATGCAGTGTTGCCAACTCACTCTTTTGGCATGATTCTCACTCTTTTTCCCTCTCTCTCATGCCACAAACCCTATTTCTCACTCCAAAATAAGGAAATTATTGGCAATTTTGTGTTGATTTTCTTCAGATTTTTTCCACAATAAGAGCTCTCAAGGCAGGATAAAGGAGACTGAACATGTTCTAAAAGTTCTGTCTGAAACAGTCTGTTTTCAGCCTGACATTAATAAGCCTGTAATGTAATCCATTAATTAAATTATCTTGCTATGTGTGCAAGATGATTTAAGTATCCATTTAAAAGTAATGTGAAAGTTACTTTTCCAAGTAACAAGTTACAGTACTTTAATCACGCAGTAATTGGTAAGTAACTCAGTTACTTTTGAAAAGAAGAAACTAGTGTAATGACTTGACTCAAAGGCCACAACATAAAGGACACACCAAGTGGAGGTGAAATTAAACATAGCTTTATTAAACCAAATTAGACCAAATTAAAGAATGCATAACAGAAGTATCTACAGAATCTAAGTGTTTCATCAGTGACATCAGTCATGTAGGGTGTGGGTGAGTGTAGAATGTGGTGTAATGGTGTTGAGCAGTGCAAAACCTAATTTACTCAACCAGACATAACCAAAGAATCCAAACGTAACCCAAACCAAACCAGGACAAAGGATTGCCTGTAGGGGAAAAAGCACAAACAGGGGATAGGGGTGTGAAGAGGTGCGAGGCCTGGTCTCCAATCCCCACTGATGGGATGGAGCAACCCGAATGGAATTGCCTGCATGCTGAGTTCACCACCAGGCTTTAATCCCCTGGTTCACCTGGGCGCCACAGGTGATCCCACTTGGCAATCAATCACCGGCATCAAGCTAAAGCACAGCACCCCCTACAGGACCCAAGGGGCCGTAACCCCCTCCACCCACTGACCAAGACGGGGTCCCCAAAGGGATCACCGTAATAAATAACTTCACCATAAGGCAAAACAGAAACAGCTAAAAAAAAAAAGTCCCAGTAAATTACTATGCCAACTCTATCCAACTGGCGCACAAGAAAATGCATCTGCTGTGGAAATGTGAAAATGACGAGGCAGAGTTTATCTCACGAGTCAGGTTTATTCACATCTTCCAACATCAGCAAAGCAGAAAGAGAAAAAACACAGAAGCATTCGTCCTTTATATACCAGGACTCTCCCAGTTCACAGTCACATTGCATTTCAATCACAAGTAACAATGCATCTACTCTTTGATCCTATAGCATCCTTTTCATAGTCTTCGGCACACCCGGAAATCCCCCAAGACCATCTCTTGCATACCAAAGGCTAAACTTTCACATCCTCCTGTTATCTCCACGGAGGCTCAGTTCTTTGTTCTAATCTGAGATGTGAGACCTAAAGTGATACATATGTGTCCCACATGACCCCCCCCCCCAAACATCTAAGATGGAACAACAGAATAACAGTCTGCATGTCATGATAAAATCATTACACATCAACCCACGTGCTGTTTGGGCCTCAGCCTCCTCCCGTATCTGCTGTAAGCGGGCTTCACTACTTCTGCGGCGCCATCATGCTGAGGGGCTGCTGTCTGGGGGTGAAAACTGTTTGTCAGTCCCTGTGGGTGTTCTGGGGAATTTCCCCGAGGGGGTCTGCCGCGCCAAGGAGCCCTGGCCAACAGCACATCCTCGTCCGCCACAACAAAGGCGGGTTTGAGCCTGTTAATGCCAGTCTTTTCCTTCCTGCCTCCCAAATCTAGCAAAAAATGCTTGTCCCCTGTTTCCAGCACTCTAAATGGTCCATCATAAGGTGGCCACAGCGGTGGGCGATGAGCATCGTGTCTGACAAAAACAAACTCCGCGTTTTTCAAAGTCTTAGGTACAAAAACGCGTGGAAAACTGTGGTGAACGGGGCCAGGCAGCGTGCCCGATTCCGTGCCACGCTGCAACAGCTGAGACAGGGAGCTATCTGGCGCAGGATTATCTGGAAGAAACTCCCCGGGCAGCCAAAGTGGCTGCGCAAAAACTAGCTCAGCCGGGGAGGCTTCTAAGTCCTCTTTAGGTGCAGAACGCAACCCCAATAAAACCCACGGTAGCTTGTCTACCCAATTTGCATCCGTCAGTGACGCCCTGAGGGCCGCTTTCAATGACCTATGAAAACGCTCACATAACCCATTAGCCTGCGGATTGTACGCGGTTGTGCGGTGAATTGTGACACCCAGGCTGCAGGCCATTGTTGTCCAAAGTTCGGAAACAAATTGAGGGCCTCTGACAGACGTAATGTCCGACAGGACTCCAAAACGCACCACCCACACAGTTAAAAACGCACACGCCACCTCCTCGGCTGTGGTTGACGCCAGTGGAACCACTTCCGGCCAGCGCGTGGTGCGGTCCACCATTGTCAGAAGGTGTGTGTACCCCTGTGATGGCGGGAGGGGGCCTACGAGGTCCACGTGAACATGATCGAACCTCTTAGCCGGGATGTGAAACGGCTCCAAGGGAGCTCTCGTGTGTTTGTGTACCTTGGCTCGTTGACACGCCATGCAGGCTGCTGCCCACTTCTTAACTTGTTTGCGCAGGCTCGGCCATACAAATTTCTCTCCTACCATTTTGACCGACACGTGCACTCCTGGGTGAGCCAGAGAATGAATCGAGTCAAAAACGCGGCGGCGCCACGCAGCCGGTACCAGAGGACGCGGTCGTCCGGTGGAGACGTTGCAGATTAGGGGGGGCATACCGTCTTGCAGCACCCTGTTCTCCAGCCTTAACCCTGTTGGTCCAGACTGGAGCGCGCGCACTTCCGTGTCGCTAGCCTGATCCACGGCCATGGCTGCATAATCTATCCCTACGCGGACTGGGGCCGCCACTGCGCGCGAGAGGCAGTCTGCCACTACATTAAGTTTACCCGCCACATGCTGAATATCGGTAGTAAACTCTGAGATCGCGGCCAGCTGTCTCCGTTGCCAGCCTGACCACGGTTCTAAAACCTTGGCCATCGCGAAAGTCAGCGGCTTGTGGTCAACGAACGCGGTGAAACGCCGTCCTTCCAGCCAGAACTGGAAGTGGCGAATGGCGAAATGGAGAGCTAACAACTCCCTGTCAAACGCGCTGTATTTACGTTCACTATCGCGCAAAGTCCTGCTGAAAAAGGCGAGCGGCTGCCAAGCCCCGGCTACATGCTGCTCCATGACCGCCCCTATAGCCACATCTGACGCGTCAGTAGTGAGCGCTATGCGGGCCGTTGGGTCCGGATGCGGCAACAATGCAGCATTGGCCAGGGCTGCCTTGACTTCCGAGAACGCTCACTCTCGCTCCGGCGACCATTCGATTTTATTCGCGGGTTTTTGTTTTTTGAGCGGGGCGTACAGCGGTTGCATGAGCTGCGCTGCGCGGGGGAGGAAACGATTATAAAAATTCACCATTCCCAAAAACTCCTGTAATGCCCTGACCGTTTGTGGCTGGGGAAAATTTGTTACCGCGCGCATTTTGTCAGGTAGCGGAACCGCTCCTTCTGGAGAGACGCGATGCCCCAAAAAATCAATCTGCGCCACCCCAAACTGACACTTTGCTGGGTTGATTATTAAACCGTGCTCTCCCAACCTCTGGAAAACCGCCGTGAAGTGGTTTTCGTGTTCGTCTTCGGACGCGCTGGCTAGTAAGATGTCGTCCAGGTAGACGAATACGAAAGGGAGATCGCGCAACACCACGTCCATCATGCGTTGGAACGTCTGCGCAGCGCCTTTAAGCCCAAATGGCATGCGCAAAAACTCGAATAGACCAAACAGAGTTATTACCGCTGTTTTGGGTATGTCCTCAGCGCGCACTGGGACTTGGTGGTAACCGCGGACCAAGTCTATCTTAGAAAAAACGCGCACCCCCACCAAATGAACGGAAAAATCTTGGATATGGAGGATTGGGTAGCGGTCGTGCGCTGTGGCATTGTTCAACCTGTGGAAATCTCCGCAAGGTTGCCACGAGCCGTCAGCTTTCGGGACCATGTGAAGCGGGGAAGCCCATGGGCTGTTAGAACGCCTGATGATGCCCAGCCTTTCCAGGTTGGTGAACTCCTCGCGCGCTATGGTCAGTTTAGCTGCATCCAAGCGCCGAGCTTTTGCAAAAACGGGCGGGCCGGTGGTAGTAATAAAATGTTCCACCCCGTGTTTAGCGACGGCTGCTGAAAATGTGGGGACCATGAGTGATGGGAACTGAGTGAGCAGTGTGTGAAACTTACCGCTTGCAGCTGTGACGTTGACTTGTGCTGTTGGCGGGGCCACTCGGGCTGTAAAGGGAATAGAATCGAAAGAAAGTGCATTAGCCAGGCGCCTGTTAGCGAGATCAACCAACAAACCATGTGAGCACAGAAAATCAGCCCCCAATATATTGAAATTCACTGCTGCTATGATGAAAGTCCACTCGAATGTACGGCCGTGTAAAGACAGAAGCAGAGTCCTCTCACCAAAGGTCTTAATCTCCAAGCCGTTCGCTGCTGCCACCCCGGGACCACTGGAAACTGCCAGCCGGTCAGCGGAGGAAGGTGTGATGAAACTCAACTGGGAGCCTGTGTCCACGAGGAAATGCCTCCCCGAGCGTGCATCCTTCAAGTACAGCAGCTTGTTCTCCTCCCCGAGGGTCGCAGCTGCTACCAACCCCCGGTCTTGGCGTTTCCTGAGCGCTTGAATTGGCACGGTGGTATACATTGGCGTGCCTTCTCTGCAAAGCGGCGATGGTAGAAACAGAGGGTGTCTCCTCCGCGATCCTTGGCCGCCGCCGTCGTCGGTGATTCTGCTACCGCCGTCTCTGGCCCCCTACCATCTCCGGCCGCCGCGCCGAATTCCGTCGCTGCTGCGGTGGCCGCGCGCTGTTTGCTGGCATTGAGAATCCGATTCGCCTCCTGGGCCAGCGCGCGGAAGTCCCGCTGGGCCAACAACGGCGAACTGGCCAGGGCCGCTCTCGTGGCCGACGGTAGGGTCCTGAGGAAAATGTGGGTGAAAATGAAGTTGTCGTCGTCTGAGCCCCTCAACCTCAGCATGTTCTCCATCAGGTCAATGGGCGTGCCATCTCCCAAGTCGTTCAGAGCCAGGAGCCTCTCCGCTCTCTCCTTGACTGAGAGAGTGAAGAGCTGGATGAGCGCAGCCTTCAACCCGCCGTATTTGTCATTGGACGGTGGCCGCTCCAATAGGCTCTCCACATGCCAAGCCGTGCGGTTGTCGAGCTTTGCAATCACATGGTAGAATTTCGTGTCATCTACCGTTATCCCCCGGAGGGCGAACTGTGCTTCGACCAAGTGGAACCAGGAGTGCGGGTTATCCTGCCAAAAGTCCGGTAGCTGGACCGTAGCGGCATACGCTTGGCTGGGGGCTCCCGATGAGTCTGGCGCCGGGGAATTCTCTACGTGTTGCATGCTACGTCTTAGGGTCACCAGTGTGGAAATGTGAAAATGACGAGGCAGAGTTTATCTCACGAGTCAAGTTTATTCACATCTTCCAACATCAGCAAAGCAGAAAGTGAAAAAAAACACAGAAGCATTCGTCCCAGCTCACAGTCACATTGCATTTCAATCACAAGTAACAATGCATCTACTCTTTGATCCTATAGCATCCTTTTCATAGTCTTCGGCACACCCGGAAATCCCCCAAGGCCGTATCTTGCATACCAAAGGCTAAACTTTCACATCCTCCTGTTATCTCCAAGGAGGCTCAGTTCTTTGTTCTAATCTGAGATATGAGGCCTAAAGTGATACATATGTGTCCCACACTGCCACAATATTTTCTTTACCATTAATGTCTAATTTCCAGAGTGTAAGACTGCAAGAACAGAGCAACAATCGAACAATTTGGACTGCGTAACTAGCAAAGAAATGTTAAGGGGTTGTGGTCAGTGTATACAGTCAAAGGGTTACCCCCAGAACCAACATACACTTCAAAATGCTGGAGTGCCCAGACCAATGCTAACGTTTCCTTCTCAGTGACAGAATAATTACGTTGGCATGAATTAAGCTTCTTGGAGAAGAAATATACCGGCCTGTCAACCTGATCCACTTCTGAACTGAACTGAACACCGCACCAGCCCCCACATGACTAGCATCCACCTCCAATTTGAACACTGTAGCATCATCTTCCTTTGGCTCATCAATAAAATTATTCTTCATCTTAAAGACATTGTTTCACCCAGGAAAAGGCCAGTCAAGAACTGCTTTTTCATCCCAGGACCACAGCTGAACCAACATTCCTTTGTTAAGCAAAGCTAAGGAATGCTCTCAACGTATTAACTCACATCATAAATAAACTTGAAACGCTCTTTCACCTGACCGTTTTATGGGTAATAAAACATGGACAAAGAACAGGCATCTCAAACTTTAAAGGTATCTTCTAAGGCCTAGGATTGGCCACAGCTCGACATTACCCCGGTGGACGTCTCTGGAGTAGACACTCACTTTTGACTTACACTGATTAACTGAAATTAACTCTTTCTTCAAGTTTCATTTATCAGGACAATTCTAAGGACACCATTTGTTGAAGATCACTGCCTCGGTGGGACTTTGATATTCTGTGGACAATCAATGACTTTGAAAGAATATATTAATCCTTGATTTTAAATATGTGCATGTTAAAATGTTCAATGAATGTTTATTCTTGCATGTAAATTTAAAAGCACTAGTTATAAAGTTGCATGAATCACTGAAGTAGGTTAGATTTTATACATAAGTGTATAGATGAATTTTCAGTATTAAGATGTGTGTATCAGGTTGCCAAAACGTCCCTCAAGTCATATGACTGGTCACCAGCTAAGTCTCTGCTTAGCAACAGCTCTTTCAATATTATTGGTTGTTACAGACAAAACACTGTTTGTTCATTGGACTAAAGTTCATAAAACCCGCCCACAAAGGAAAACTATTGGCTTGGGCTCCTGTCAATCCCCCGGAAGCCCACAAAAGTTTTCCGCAGATAAAAAGAGGGGAGACGCCCTCCTTCAGAGCTTTTCACTTCTCACTTCAAAAAGTTTCAGAAGACTGCAGACCAGAGCACTTCAGAGCAGAGAACATGGAATATTGTGTTTGTGTAAACTTCTGTGTATTTTAATGTTTTCTTTAAATGTCTAGGAATTAATTCTTTCTTTTCTGAGCTCAAATCTTGATTTGGAGTTAAAACTCCCATTCCTAGACGTTTCTGTTTTTCTAACTTTTTATATTGTTAAACTTTCTTTAAATCCACCGTGTGTTTTTTAAAGGACTGACTGACCATCTCCATACTGGAAGCTAGTTGTCTACTCTATGGAGTGAGAAAAAATTGTCTTTAAATTTTGCTATTGGGGTCAGATTTTGTAATTATTCTTGAATTCCCTTGGGAGAAGCCAATGATCCATGAAAGCCTCGACGCAGCTCGCCATTGCGTGCCACTGAAGAAACCAACATCACCATTACACTTGACCTAAGCTCCAACTACTATTGCAGTCAAAATTTCATCTTGTGACTGTGGACTTTGGAAGCTGCCGTACCTTGTCTGAATATCTGCTGGCAAGATATTCTGGTTTTGGGTACCATCTACAACTAAAGCTTCAGGAGAAGCCACCGAAAGGACCACCACGCAAGGATTCACATGAGCTGTATTCTGTTCCATCTGCTGAAAGTCAATAAAACGTCTGAGATTTGAGAATAATTCAGCATGTGATCAGATACAAAATTAAAAGAGAAATAATATAATTTTTTCTTATTAAAATTCCGTTTTCATTTTCTTAAGAGTAATCCAGAATTTTCCATATAATTAGTTTAATTTTCCCCATAAATTTGCTTTCAGTTTTTCATAATCTGTCAACTTCAAATTGATGTAAATTCAGCTTACATCTTCACCCTGGTTCTGCAAGTGCTCACATTGTTACTTTATCCTCAGTTACAAGTAATGTGATGGTTAATGTTGATCATTTCACTGTTTACAAGTTATCTGAATGTGATATTTAACCAGCTTCATTTAAATAAATCTTTAAAAATGAGAGAAGTTGTTGGTGTCATGGTCTGGTCTGCTCGTCATTCCCACCTGCGCGCACACCTGGTCCTCATTATGCCTGGCCTATATCTTCCGTGCTGCCCATCATGGCAGTGCGGAGATGTCTCTCAGAGCTCCTGACAAGCTCATCGCCAATTCCTCCTGTCTACCGAAGTTTCAGCGAAAGCCTGCTTCATCGTCACCGGAGAATCCCTCCAGCTGGCCACGTAAGTTCACCAATTCCCACTTACCTTTGTCTTCATATATAATAATACTTAATATAATATAATATATTATAATATAGAAAATCTAAAATATAATCTAAAATATAATATATAATAAACTTAACAGTGTCAATTCTGAGTCCGTGTCTTGTCACTGAGTCACGTAACCATGTCAGTTGGGAATTTATTCCATTCTGAGTGGTTTTGAAGCCCCAATATCGAATTCACTAATATTTTGAGACTGATTATTAATTAATTTATTGAGTGATTAAACAGGTATAAAGTGAAATTATGGCTCTTTTCCATAGTCACAGTTCTTTTTTACTTGTTTCGATTCTCCACTACTTGTTTCTCCCTGGGTTGTTCACCCATTGCAACACTGTAAAGCCGCGTAAACTCTGTAGTGGGCGGGATTGAGGTGGCCCCATACTCTGCTGACGTCGTCTCCGGCGACCGACTTATTCACAACAAAGAAAATGGCGGATTACGAGCGGAGGATTTCCACGTTGGTTCTTGTCTGGCTTTTGAACACAATGAATGTTTTTAAGCGGAGAAGACAGTTTTACAGGAGAAGACGACGTGCATTGCGAGAACACACGTTGGAGCTGTACCAGAGACTCGTTGTTGCCATTAGGGAATACCAAGCAGCGGAATATGAAGCAGAAAGGTTAATTGCCCAGCACATCAGGGACATCAAGCACACGAGGAAACAGTTGTTGGTAATTTAATGCTTTCTATTGTCATTTTATCGTCATGTCATTGTTGTGTACAGCATTTTGATGTCGCCAGGTTATCAGTATTAATATGTATGTTGTGTGTGTGTTCTAGTTGGCTGCGTTGTTGCAAAATCAACGCTGCAGACCATGGACCTGGGCAGTAAAACGTAGCTCGCAGTGGTGGGAGAATATTGTCCCCAGCTTCTCAAGCACACAGTGGTTGCGGAACTTCCGGATGTCCGAGGACACTTTCACCTACTTGTGCCACAAATTGCGTCCATGCATGGAGCTTCAAGACACGACATTCCGCCAGTGTGTGCCTCTGAGGAAGAGAGTGGCCATTGCACTGTAGAGGCTTGCTACCGGTTCAGAGTATCGCACTATTGGACATCTTTTTGGTGTCAGCATCACAACGGTGTGCAGGTGTGTACATGACTTTTGTGCAGCAGCAGAATCATTGCTGGTTCCAGATCAAATACATTGTCCTGATGAAGTGAGGTTCACGGAAATGTCGGCCTACATCGAGAGTCGGTGAGGGCTACCAATGTGCGTTGGTGCCATAGATGGATCACACATACCCATCATTGCACCAAGAGAATATCACACCGACTACTTTAATCGTAAAGGCTGGCACTCTGTACTTCTTCAAGGTCTTGTTGATGGAAGGGGGTTGTTCTGGAATGTATTTGCAGGGCTGCCTGGGAGCATGCACGAGGCTAGGGTGCTGAGACTGTCCACACTGTGGGATTTAGCCAGTCAGGGAAACCTCTTCCCACCTAAACTCAGGAACATTGGTGCGGTAAGTGTGGGCTACTTCATCCTTGGAGACTCTGCTTATCCACTGCAAAACTGGCTTTTGAAAACCTTCAGTGACACCGGATGACTGACTGAAGAACAACAGACGTTCAACCAGACCATCAGTAGAGTACGGGTGGTTGTGGAGAATGCTTTCGGCAGGCTGAAGGGAAGGTGGCGCTGCCTTCTGAAATGGAACGACTGTGACATCGCACTGGTTAAATCGATTGTGTTGACTTGTTGTGCACTGCATAATCTGTGTGAGAGTCATGGAGAGGCCTTTGACACTACATTGGATGATGCAGCCGATGAACAAGTGGTGGTGGCAGCGTCACAGGGAGTCGAGGAGCCGGGTGGAGATATACGAGATGCTGTGATGCAGTACTTGTGTAGCAATAATTAAGACATTTCATTTTTGTCATGATTCATGTGCATACATTTGTCAAACTTTTGTTTTTTAAATAAAATTTGGTGAAATTTTCATCTACGTCTCCTCTGTTGTTCATAACGTTTAACTCTTAAGGGACAGCTAATTAAATGCTACAAGCTTGTAATTGACCTTGGAATTATATGTTGATACTTGTTATATTTCCAATTAATCATAGCCCTATTTTACTTACAAAATAAGTGAAATTACTTTAAAAAAAAAAAGCCAATTCAACTGTAGTAAAATTCTTGTGTCTCATTTTCCCATTGATAGTAATTTTTAAGGGATATGTGTTCAGGGATGAGAAATTACACTCTAAAACACCGTAGAAAATGACTGCAGAAAAATGCAGCAGCTGAACAACTCCCTTTTGGTTTGCTTGAATTGCCAATTGACCTTGGAATTATATGTGGAAACTTGTTATATTTCAAGTTAATCCTAGCCCACTTTTACTTACACAATAATTTTGAAAATTTTAAAGAAAGGCAATCCAACTGTAGCACCGTTTTGTATGTCGAGTGTCATTTGAGTATCATTTTCCCATCTATTGATATTCCTAAGGCATATGTATTCAGGGATGGTTGATTACACGTTAAAACACCTTAGAAAAATGACTACAACAAAAAAGGCACTTTGTTTTTGACGGAATTGCCAATGTACCACGAAATTTTCTGATGACACTTTTGTTATTCCGATTAAATACTGTGACATTGTTAGACTGGCCAACACCAAATTATAATTTTATTTTTCAAACCTATGACACTTTGTATGTATTGAATCAGAAAATCATAGGTTTATCATATTCATGTCAATGTTTTAAGCTACAAAACTGTTATATTTGGGTTTACATGTATGGGTATTTTCCCTTTAAATTATACTAGACTCATTATGTATTGAAATTCTATGAATTTGGAATGACGATAGAACATTCAATTTACATGTACTTACCTTTTACCTTCAGTGTCTACTGCAGAATGTAAAGTACACCTGTGCCACTGCTTACAATTTAACTTGAAAACAGTACAAAATTTAGAGAGATGAATACAGCCATGATAATTTTTATTAACTTTAACAATAACAATTACATTAGCTTTAAAAATCGTGACACCTTTATGTATGAACAGCGGCATTTGGATAATATGAGGCAATGGAATGTGTATGTAATTTTTCGCCTTTCTCATTTAGTTATAACAGACAAACCACACTTTTATCCAAAAAAGTAATTTAATAACATTAGAAATATTCCCAAAACATGTTTAAACATGGGGATTTTTCAATACTTCCACAAGACTGCCAAAATGGTTTAGGAAAGCTCTGTTGAAAGAAGCCGTCAAGGCCAGCTCATCCCTTCTGAATGCTTCTTCCTTCTCCTGGGCTGACTGCAGGTTTGCTGCAAGCATTCGTAGCTCCTGATGGTGTCTTTCGCGCTGTTCGTGGAGCCGTTCATGCTGTTCCAGCATCCTATCATGGGCCAGCATCTCATCAGCATGACTCTGGGACATCACTGATGCCAGGTCGCCCAAGGTGTTGCTTCTTCTCCTCCTCGCTAGATGAAAGACAGAATTTCTTTTTTAGATAACGCTGGAGCAAAACATGTCAAAAAAAAAAATTGGAATTAAACTTGTGAAAACCGGTGGTGGGACGCTTCTTTGCTGTATTTAAGATCAACTGTCATGTTGCTGTCCCTCAGTACAGTGGATTGTGTATCTTCTGGGTAGCTGTGGTTAGGCTACATCCCATTCATTCCGAAAATGAATAATTTGAAAAAATTTTTGATTGGATGGGTTATTTTTAAAAAAATTTCTTTGTACTGTGGCCTTAGAAATCAGAAGGAGTTAATACTGTTCACTGAAGCATGGTGATTTGAAAGTCGGAACATGTGCTTTTATTTTTTATAAAAAATACAGCAGTATTTTGACCACCACCACACCTAATAAAAACTGCACTGGGTTGTTATGAAAACACCCCTGCATCTAGTGTTTTTGTTTTAAGTACAAAGACATTTTACATTCCTTATTAGGCGTCTATAGAAAATAACAATAATCACATAAAAAAACGGGTGGTCATTTTCAGTTGTGCCTTACCAGAACATGCCCGGGACATGACGGATGGTGATGGACCTGCCGATATTGCGCAGAAAGCTGTCGACACCGATTCTGGCCCCCAGAGAGACGCCGGAGAGTCTGGGCGGTCCTGTGAGGCGGACCCCTGGCATGTGAGAAGTGATTCTAGAAGGAAAATGCACACACTAAAGCTCACCAAGAAAGTCCAACATGTAGAGGAAACACCAAACTTTTTAAACAGAATACAATAATAAGCTTCTTTCAGCGTTTGGTTTAAGTGAATACTGAAATAAAAGCGTGAAGCTGCGTAGGTAGCCGGATATTAGCTGGCTAACCATCATCACTGGCTAAGCATCATCACTAACCATTGCCCACAATCGAAAAACTTTCTTTATTGCTTAAAAGAAGTGAGCTTTTGACCGAAAGGACAAATCTACGAAAAGACAGACAATATTAAAAAAACACTCACCGTCAACGTTTTCCAATTGCGTGCCAGTGTCGAGCACATTGTCTCTGCCATTACTAGCAGGCCGATGCCCATATATCGTGTCCATCTGATCGTACCATTTCCACTCCTTTCTACTCGCACCACTGCGTCCGTTATGGTCCTTTATGGCCCGATAATCGCTCTTCATTTTTTTAGTTTTTCACGACACTGTTTGGCAGTCCGGATGAACCCTTGGGCCGCCATTTGGTCGGACAACTGCTGGTATATTTTTTCATTGCGAGTTGCCCCATCCAACTCGCTCTGGATGTGGTCGTCAGCTACGAAGGAAAGAAAAGTCCGCACCTCCTGGTTTGTCCATGGAATAAACTTGCGCGTGGACATCGTTAACACAATTGTGAAGCCGCTCACCGTGTTTACTCGCTGAAATTACAAATGGTGGTCGTGCAGCTTCAACAGAAAACTGAAAACGGACGCTCTGTGACGTTACGCGCTGACCAATCAGCGGCTAGCAGTCGATTGACGTAAAATCACACCTCGATTTTTCTCGCTTGTCTCCTGCCCCTAAACTGGCACGAAAATCGTATCGGTTAAAGCGTGTAGGGTACTGTGGAAAGAGCGAGAAACTGAGTAAAGTAAAAGTAAGTAAAGCTAAGGTGATACTTGTGGAAAAGTGCCTTTAATGACTAAAGTGTTCACCAAAGAGGTGAGCTGGTGTGTTTACTATCAACTTTTTCTGTGTGTGGACCCGGAGTAAATCTCAGGTCCCGATACATTAATACAAATTAAATAATCTTTATACCTTTATACTCATAATTATAAATCACATATCGCTACAACACTTTGTCCAACCGAGGTGCAGCAAGAACTGGAGCCACACTCATCAAAGACTTCACATTTTGAAATGCCTCTTGACATGCAGCCGACCACACAAACTTAGTATTCCCCTTCAATACATCTGTTTAGGGAGCAACCACAGAAGAAAAATTCTTGCAAAAAGCTCTGTAATAATCTACCAGACCCAAAAACTGCAACAGCTCCTTTTTTTGTAGCTGGTACTGGATATTGCAACACCACTTGAACCTTGGCTTCCACTGGATGAATATGCCCCTGCCCAACTATTTGACCCAGGTATGTAACAGTTGCCCTGGCAAACTCACGTTTTGCAAAGTTTACCGTCAAGCCTGCCTTAGTCAAGCGCTGGAACAAGGCCTTGATATGCTGAACATGCTCCTCCCACGTATCACTAAAACAACATCATCCAGATATACAGAACAACCATCAAGACCTGATGTCACCAGGTTCATGAGGTGCTGGAATGTTGCTGGAGCATTACAAAGACCAAAACTCATCACTGTATATTCAAACAGACCAAAGGGTGTCACAAAGGCAGATATCTCTCCTGCCCAAGCTGTTAAAGGCACCTGCCAATATCCTTTCAGCAAATCAAATTTGCTTACAAACAGAGTTGATCCCACACAGCACTGCGGGTCCAGACGAGAGAAGTGGTTGAGGGTAAGGAGAAGAGACATTCTCGCCAGGGAGGTCAGCTTCCACCCCGGAGGCAGGAGAAGAGACATTCTCACCAGGGAGGTCAGCTTTGACCCTGGGGGCGAGCAGCTGCCAAGGGCACGCATGCTGTGGGGCTACCCTGGACCCCTGAGCCGGTTTTACCCTTGGCTGCCCATGGACATTGGTGTAAGGTGAATAATTTTAACGTGTATATATAAAAACAGTGTGGGATGTGAGTTTGTTGATACAAGATTATTTTGTGTATTTTGTATAAACACGCTGATTTTAGTTGTTTTTGGGTGAATGTGTTGGGCCATTCTGTTCACTGTTTCCTGTTATTTCCCTTAGTGCATGATTTGGGTCCTAAATTGGAGTGGATCTGAACTGTGTGTATATGTTTTACACTTTTGTAAGGAGGAGGGGAATGATGTGTAGTGAGTGTGTAGTGTGTGTGTCTTGCTGTACCCGCCCTGGGTGTGACGTCAGGCGGGCTGTGGCACTACTATAGATAGTTCTGTGTGTGTTCAATAAAGGGAGTTCACTGCATGGCATAAGACCAACTCCGACCATCATTACAGACATAACAGTGTCCCCATACAGTGACAAAAACTCCCTTAACAGTGAAATCATTTCCACTCTCTGCGACAAAGACAAGTGGCTTAACAGGTTACCCAAATTATTTAAAGACTGAATTTTTAAGTCTAGCACTTGTCACTGCCACATCTGGTGTTTTAATATCCTCACCCAAAGGAACCTCCAGGCCCGAAACCACAGACCCCGAGAACACCCCGGGCCCCACGCTCAATGCTGTTGATGTAGAATCCCCCTTATCAGCTACACCACAGTCATAATAAGGCTTAAGCAGGTTCATGTGGCATAACTGAGATGATTTTCTCCTATTCGGAGTCGAAATAAGATAATTTACATCCAACACCTGCTTTTCAACATAATAAGGATCAGCAAACTTTGCCTGAAATGGCAATACTCCTAGTGACAATAATGCTAACACCTGGACTAAACTGGCGGCATTCACAGCGGCGATCATAACGGCTTTTCATTGAACTTTGTGCCTCACTTAAATTCTCCCTCACCATTTCCACACCCATATAAAGCCAATGGCAAATCCCATTAACATAATCTGCCAGATTTTTTGGCAGCTCCTTGTCCACCAAACCATCCTGCAAGACCACTAAAGGCCCATGAACTTTATGGCCAAAAACCAACTTATTGGGACTAAATCCTGTGCTCTCCTGGAAAACCTCCCTGGCTGCCAACATGAGCCATGGCAGACCTTCCTCCTAATTTTTCCCCAGCTCAACATTATAAGCTGGGGAAACATAGATTTCAATGTCTAATGAAAACTTTCTAACGCTCCTTGAGTCTGTGCATGGTATCCCGATACACGATTGTGCCTCACTCCCAGCTGCTTCAAAATCTGTTGAAACACACAGGAAGTGAAACTTGATCCCTGATCACTTTGGATCACCCACGGAATACCAAAGACTGAAATAAACTGAGTCAATGCTTGCACCACAGATTTCACAGAAACTGAGTGCAAGGGAAATGCAGCAGGATACCTACTAACCTGACACATTACTGTCAACAAATAGGCACACCCAGACTTGGATGGAGGCAAGGGCCCCACACAGTCAATTATTAAATGTTCAAATGGTTGGCTAATAGCAGGAATAGGACAGATAGGTGCGGGCTTAATAACTTGACTGGGTTTCCCCACAAGCTTACATGTATGACACAATTTAACAAAGTCCGCTACATCGCGCTTCAAATAAGGCCAAAAGAAATAACACAAAACTCTGTCATAAGTCTTATTGATCCCCAAATGACCACTGCTATCATGCACTATTCCTAACAACAGTTTACGAAACTTGCTCAGCACCACAACCTGAAACACAGGGTCTCCCAAAAACTCTCCATCACAGGGCACCCATTTAACCCTATGATTGTGTATGTTGCCAAACTGCGACATACCCTCTAGTGGTCAAGAGTGGTAAATATTTTTTGTCAATAAAATAGTTCAGATTTCCAAGGCTATAACTTGAAAGTGGTAAGAGATAATGGCTTACTGTCAATTAGAAAGATGTAAAATATGATCCAAAGTTTCAGATAGGAATAAATTTATGCATCTAATTTGCATAATGTCACGGCACTTCTTTAAATTCCATAACTCAGTCAAAACTGGACTTTGGACGTATTTACACAAAAAATGGTTCAGTCTTTTGACACCGTTTTTTGTACAGAGGTACCTCATCATCTTATCTTCAAAGTATATGAACAAGAAATCAGTACATTTAAAAAAACCCAGAAATTTCTTACTTATTTTTGACAAAGTCAGAGTGAGAAGGCAGGTGCAGTGCTGCGCTCTGCCACTAGGGGCACACAAATTCTCACACTCAAAGGGTTAAGTGCCAGCAGACCACCCTGGACAAAATAACCGTGTGCCACGTCTCTAATTTTCTCAACTGACACTGAGTCAGTCCACAATGCAGACAGAGACAGATCAGACTTTTGGCTCTCAACCCAGTCTTCACGGGACACTGCAGGAAGAAGTTCAGGCAAAATAATACTGTCCACAGGCCCTGAACCAGAACAGTCAGCCACATCTTTCTGACGTGTTTGTGCCCGTGTCACAACACACGCTGGAAATACATCCGAAAGCCCCAGATCCTTCACATCTGGTGTCATTGAACACAACGGCTTCTCCACCACTACTGGAGATGGCGGTCCAGCTGCCCGCACAGCACTGCCAGCAAGGTCATTGCCCAAAACCATCATAACTCCCTCAAGAGGCAGTGCTGGACGCACACCGACAGGCACGATGTCATTCACCAACTCACGCTCTAACTTAATTTTATGGGCCGGTACTAATCTCAGCTCCATTCCCTGCATTAACACAAACTCACCAGTTTCTGACTCAGCTGAAAAAGGAAGCACTGACTCTACAGCAAATGAGTGTTTGGCACCTGTGTCCCACAACACTTTAATTGGCACGCGCTCATCACTTCCCATCAATGACACGAATGCATCCAAAATAAACGGCTCAAAACCGGACAGCGCTCCATGTTCCATACATACCGGCTCCATTTCCGAAACTGAAGCACAAGACATAACCGATGCTTGAGAGAACTCATGCCGCTTCATTCTACCTTTTAATAACGGACACTGGTCCTTCCAGTGACCCTCACTGTGGCAATAATTACAAATAGTAGCAAACTTCTGTGAGGGACAAGACTTAAAATTTTTCCCCCCAGCCCGCTGACTCTGGCCGCTATCATCCACCCCTTTCCACTCATTACCAGAGCGCACATCAGGAAAACTAATCTTATGAATTATAGGATGAAATTGTCAGCCAGCTCAGCTGCTCTAAGGGTACTCCCTACCTCACGCTCATTTATACAATCTGCTATTTGTGGAGGAACAGAGCTCTTAAACTGTTCCAACACCATTGACTCAGAGACCATTAAAATCATTCGCTTTTACGGCTGAACGCCACTGCTTAAGATGTGGCAATAAATCACGCACAAACTCAACATTTGTTTGGTCCCTTTTACCCACTGTCTAAATTTTTGACAATATGCCTCTGGAACCAACTCATTTGCCTTAAGCACAGTAGATTTTACTTTAGCATAACTTAAATCACCCTCTGAGGAAATAGCTGAAAACGCCTCCTGTGCTCACCCCGTAAAAACACACTGTAGCAAGAGAACCTTATCGTTATCAGGCCATTTCTGTGCCTCAGCTACCCGCTCAAAGAGAATAAAAAAAACGTCCAGATCGCGCTTAAACTTAGGGACCAAACGCAACCACGCAGCCACATCCACACTCCTAGACTCCTAGAGTGTAATGTGTTCACCACCACACATGTAATAAGGCTATCACAATGCCCCAGAGAATTTCCCCCTAACTGCCTAACCAAGAAACTAGCGAACACTCCACCTAGTCTTCATGTGGTTCGCGGTGAGTGTATTAAGCACTGAAACCTCCCATCTGACAGCGAATCAACAAATCGCCACACAGACAGAGGATGTGCCCCCGAGATAGTTGTCGTAGACAACTAACACTAACTGTTCTGCACAGCACTACAAAAACAACAAACAAAAACAACTCAAAGGGGAAGTATTTCTTAAGCCTAGCGGAGAAACCTCTGAATATATGATAGACAGTAACACTTACCCTCTGTCAAAAAAAAACCCTCCACTACGACGCTGAAATCTCAATAGCTCCCAAGCACACAGTGTGCCTACACCAAGGCGTTGAAACACACACAGCTGAAATCACTGGGCCAATTATTGTGCAATCACAATACCCACTACAAACAATTAACTCTGAATGATCCAAATTAAATGAGCTTCCATTTGTTTACAAGTTCTGTCATGATTTGATAGAAATTTGAGGAGGCTTAAGTGCAGGGCAACCACTTCACCTGAGCCTGAAGCTGGGGAGGGTACCACAGTTGTGGAAAACATCTTGTGTGGTACCTGTACCAAAGACCTCCCACCCCAAAGACCTGAACAGCTACAGACCAGTGGCCCTGACATCCCACATGATGAAGATCCTGGAGAGACTGCTCCTTGCTCACTTCCGCCCCCTGGTGGGACCAGCGATGGATCCACTCCAGTTCGCCTACCGGCATGGCATTGGGGTGAAGGATGCAGTGATCTTCCTCATTCACCGTTCTCTGTCCCACCTGGAGAAGCCCGGGAATGCAGTGAGGATCTTGTTCTTTGACTTCTCCAGTGCTTTCAACACCATCCAACCGATGATCCTGAAGGACAAGCTGCTGTGCGCAGGGGTGGACCAGCACCTTTCATCATGGATCCTGGACTACCTCACTAACCGGCCACAGTTTGTGAGAACCCGGGACTGTGTGTCCGACACAATTATCGGTAGCACGGGGGCCCCCCAGGGAACGGTTTTGGCTCCCTTCCTGTTCACCCTTTATACTGCGGACTTCTCACACAACACAACACACTGCCATCTACAGAAGTTCTCTGACGACTCTGCAATCGTCGGCCTCATCTCCAACGGAGATGAAGCTGAGTACGGAGGACTTATCCAGGACTTCGTGGACTGGTGCCATAGGAACTGCCTCCAGATCAACACGAGGAAAACTAAGGAGCTGGTGGTGGACTGCCGCAGGCAAGGACAACCCCTCACAGCACCAGTAAACATACAGGGAACAGACATCGAGATGGTGACATCCTGCAAGTACCTGGGTGTTCATCTGAACAATAAACTAGACTGGTCACACAATACCGACGCACTCTACAAGAAGGGACAGCACAGGCTGTTCCTACTGAGGAGACTTAGGTCTTTTGGTGTACAAGGGGCACTGCTGAAGACATTCTACGACACGGTGGTGGCATCAGCCATCACTTTTGGAGTGGTCTGCTGGGGCAATGGCATTACAGCAGCCGATAGGAAGAGACTGAACAAACTGATCAAGAAAGCTAGCTCTGTCCTGGGGCAGCGCCCTGACCCAGTGGAGGAGATAGGAGAAAGAAGGATGGTGGCTAAACTGTCATCTCTGCTGGTGTCCGAGTCCCACCCTATGCAGGACATACTGAACACACTGAGGAGCTCATTTAGCAGCAGACTACATCATCCTAGGTGCGCAACCGAGAGGTTTCGCAGGTCCTTCCTACCTACGGCTGTCAGACTGTACAACCTAAGCAGAGCTGCTCGCAGAGATAGCAAAAAAACGTGACAACCTAATAGTATTGAATGCAAAAGACGCAATAGACTTACACAATGGTCCCCTCCAGTATATACAACTAGGACAGTATCAGTCGCTACGGAGTGTGACAATATGTATGGGTACATATTCATACTATATAGGATACCTAAGTAGACAGTTATGCTGTTTATTCCATCTTGCTACAATGCTCCACACTTTGTATATATATTTATATATTTATGGGTATGTATGTATATCCACTGCTCTTATTTATATCTGCCGTATCTTCTTAATTATTGCTCTGAGTGTTGCTATCCCTGTGCTGTTGCAATCCTGGAATTTCCCCATTGTGGGACTAGTAAAGGCTTATCTTATCTTATCTTCAAAAGAACACACAGATGCAGATGAAAACTTACACCGCTTTAATGTAAACCCAATCCTTTTACAAAACACGCTAACTTAATGAATATATACACACACTACAATTAAAGAAACCCGCAACAAAGAGGCCAAACTATAAACAAGAAAATAGTTGCATGCTGGAGTCACACGTGGCCTAGGAGGGAAAGAGAGGAGAGGGGGGATTAATAATGGATATGGCATACAGGTAAATAACTACAGAGGATATGGATCTTATGGTACTGGCAGAGAGCCCGGCAGTGACTACAGCATGGGAGAGGAGACGGTGAGTTGATGATGACAGGGAAGGAGGAGGACAGTGACATCATTGATAATGCGGGAGATTGGGAATGGGGCCAGAAAGCATGGGGACAGCTTACATGAGTCTGTCTTCATCAGTACCTTCTCCACGGATAACCAGATCTTCTGACCCACGGAGTACCTTGGCGCCACCAACACATTGCTGGTCTGTATGCCAACCCATACAGGCAGTTCTGTTTGGACGATCATTGAAGAGCCGCCTGAGTGGACCTCCAGAGGCAGCGATAGCAACGTGTGTGGGCCTCCATGGAAAATACCGCGATCTTCCTCTCTATCATGGGTAGAAGTGGTGGTGTGTACCCCATGGCGGCTTCGAAAGGAGTTAGCCCCATAGCAGAGGAGATGGCAGAGTTGAGTGCATATTCTACCCAGGTCAGGTGGGAGCTCCAGGTAGATGGGTTGCAGGATGCTACACACCTCAGGGTGGCCTTCAAGGAATGTTTCGCATGCTCGGCCTGACTGTTGCTCTTGGGATAATAACGAGAAATGGGGCTGACAGAGGTACCCAAGGACCGACAGAACGCCTTCCACACCTGTGAGGTAAACTGTGGTCCTCGATCAGAGACAATGTCTATGGGAATGCCGTGTAATCAGATGACGTGGAAGGACAGGAGGTTGGCCGTCTCAGCTGCAGAAGGGAGATCAGAAAGGGGAACCAGATGAACGGCCTTGGAGAAGCGATCTGTGATAGTGAGAATGACAGTGTTACCTTGAGATGGAGGGAGGCCCGAGACAAAGTCAACAGTGATATGGGACCAGGGACGGGAAGGGATGGGGAGTGGGTGGAGGAGACCAGCTGGAGGGGAAGAGTCTGACTTATTAGTAATGGAAGTGTGGCAGACCTTCACATAGTCCTTAACATCTGACCTGAGGGAAGGCCACCAAAACACACTCTGAATCAGTTCAATAGTGTGAGTGATGCCGGGATGACAAGCGAAAAAACTTGTGTGCCCCCACTGGATGATGTGACTGTGAAGGGAGGAGGGCACATACAGCCTGTTGGGTCAGCCTCCATCAGGGGCAGGTTCCATTGACTGAGCGCTTCCAGACCCTCTGCTCGATATCCCAAGAAAGGGCCCCCAAAATACAGGAGGAGGGCAGGATGGTGTCCAGGAGGGAGGCAGCGGCTGCAGAAGAGAAAGTAGGAGAGGAGTCAGAGGAAGAGCATCAGGTTTGATGTTGCAAGACCCTGGGCAGTATGTGATGAAGAGGTTAAATCCAAGGAAAAACAGGGCCCACCTAGCCTGCCAGGCATTCAAGTGTCTGGCTGATCTGAGATATCCTAAATTTTTGTGATCAGTCCAGACCATCACCGGCAGATTGGCTCCCTCCAACCAGTGCCTCCACTCCTCCAGAGCCAATTTAATGGCCAGCAGTTTGCGGTCTCCTACGTTGTAATTTCTCTCAGCTGGGGACAGCCACCAGGAGGAAAAATGCACACGGGTGGAGCTTATGATCAGAGTCAGAATGCTGTGGGAGCACAGTGTCCACCCCCGAATCAGACGCATCCACCTCGACCACGAACTGGGCTTGGGGGTCTACTTGCGCCAAGATGGGTGTGGTGGTAAATTTCTCTTTAAGTGAGGCAAAAGCCCGCTCAGTGACCTCGGACCACTTGAATGGGCTCTTGGTAGAAGTAAGCTGGGCCAGGGGCAGAGCGATCTTACTATAGTCACGGATGAACCGGCAGTAGAAGTTGGCAAACCCCAAGAAGCGTTGGCGCTCCTTCCTAGTTTGGGGAGTGCGCCAGTCTCCCACCACCTTCATCTTTCCGGGTTGGCCTTTAACGTGCCCCCGCCCACGGTAAACCCCAGGAAAACAGTTGAGCAGGTGGAAAACTCGCACTTCTCAGCCTTCACAAAAAGCTGATTCTAAAGCAGCTACTGTGGGACCATCCAGACGTGGATCACATGTCCCTCTAGCATGGAAGAAAAAAATTAATGTGTCGTCTAAGTAAACACAAACGAAATTGTTCACCATGTCTCTGAGGACATCATTGATTAAACACTGGAAGACGGTGGGGGCGTTAGTCAGGCCAAAGGGCATGACCAGATATTCAAAATGACCCAAGTGTGTTTTAAGCGCCGTCTTCCATTCATCCCCCTCATGTATGCGTACCAAATGATATGCATTCCGGAGATCGAGCTTAGTGTATGCCTGTGCCTGTTGGAGAAGTTCAAAGGCCGAATTAATAAGTGGCAACAGGTATTCATCCTTGTCGGTGATGGAATTTAGCTTGCAATAATCAATGCAAGGCCACAGAGTCCCATTTTTTTCCCTACAAAAAAGAACACCGCGCCGAGAGGCGCAGACAACAGGTGAATAAGGCCGGCACTAAGGGAGTCTTTAATGTAGTGCTCCATCGCTTCCCTCTCTGGCCCAGATAAACTGTACAGCCGGCTGGATGGCAGCTGCATGCCCGGAAGGAGGTCGATAGCATAGTCATAGGACTGATGAGGTGGCAAAGATAAGGCCCTTGACTTGCCTCGGGCATGCGGCTGAGATCCATCGGCTCAGCCAAAGGAGAGGAGAGAGGGAAAGAGGGTGAGCAATGAGCTCCAGGAGGAGATAGAACCCTGGGCCCAGTTAATTATTGTATTTTGTTTGTAAAGCCATGGATACCCCAAAATCATGGAGGCGGAAGATTGTGGTAGCACAAAAAACTGAATTGTCTCACGATGGTTACTGAACAAAATGACCACAATGGGCTCAGTTTGCCGGGTAACCGCCATGAGACTGCGGCCAGATAAAGCAGAAACATTAACAGGTGTCGGGAGGTTCCTGGTGGGGATCTGAAACTTTTGAACCAATTCCTGGTGAATGAAGTTTTGCTCCGCCCCGGAATCCACCAGAGCGAAGGTCCTGCACTCGGCTCCCGGTAACTGGACCAGGGCCGGAAGTGCAAAACAGCTGGGGGGATTGGGGGATTTTTAGAAGAGCCTCCCGCCAGACCCCCCATGGTTACTAACAGGATGGGGGGGGGGCAAATTGGGCATTTGGAGATGGTATGATCAGTGGTCCCGCAGTACATGCACGCCACAACCTTTTCTCAGCGGCGGTGCTCCTCCGGAGTAAGATGAGCCCTAGCCAGGACCATTGGTTCCAGAGGCGGCACCATGGATTCTCTCGCGAGGGAGCAGGGGAACCGGCTATGGGGCAGGTGAGGAAGCAAAGGTCCTCCACTCTCTAGAGCGCTCCCGGAACCGGTTATCTAAGGCCACGGCCTGTGTGATCAATTCATCCAGAAAGGAGGGATTCACCCAGATAGCCAGTTTGTCATGGAGATTGGTATTCAAACTCCAGAGGAAGACACTACATAGTGCAGTGTCATTCCACCCGGAGCCTGCCGTGGCAACCCAGAACCTGACAGAGTAGTCGGCTACTGACCGACTCCCCTGCTGTAGCCCCAGCAACTGGCAGGCAATGTTACCCTCTCTCTCCCTGTGATCAAATGCCTCGAAGAATTCTTGAACGAAGCGTTCAAAAGTGTATTGGGCCCTCTCCCAACCACCCAAGATGGACTGAGCCCACTTGAGCTCCCGGTCGTGGAGTAATCGGGTCATGAATTGGATTTTAGCCGAATCATTCCTATATTCTCCCTCCAGCTGCTGGAAGTACATCTGACAGTGCAACAGGAACCCTTTACCCCCCCTCCCCCCCACACACACACTTTCCCAACCATAGGGGGCAGGCGCGGGCATGGAAATGGTCCTGCAGAAAACAGGAGCTGTTGGGGCAGCAGGTGCAGAAGGGGGAGCAGCCACGCCAGGAAGCTGACACAAATGCTCCTTGACCATGGTTAACTGTTGAGTGATAGTTTGGAGCTGCTAAAACAAAAACATGACTTGGTGCTCCGTGGCTTCCAAACGCGAAAGCACTGACGGTTCTCCTGAGGCAGCGCCCGCTAAGCCTTGACCCTGGCTGGATCGTTCTGTCATGATTTGATGGAAATTTGAGGAGGCTTAAATGCAGGGCAACCACTTCAGAAGAACACACAGACATGGATGAAAAGTTACACCACTTTAATGAAAACCCAAACCCTATACAAAACATGCTAACTTGATGAATATATATACACACACCACAATTAATGAAACCCGCAGCCAAGAAGCCAAACTATGCACAAGAAAATAGTTGCATGCTGGAGTCACAAGTGGCATAGGAAGGAAAGAGGGGAGAGGAGGGATTAATAATGGATATGGCGTACAGAAAAATAACTACAGAGGATATGGATCTTACGGTACTGGCAGAGAGCCCGGCAGTGACTACAGCATGGGAGAGGAGACGGTGAGTTGATGACGACAGGGAAGGGAGAAGCCAGAAGTGGCTGGAGGAAACTTGGTGGAGAAGCCATTGTCCAAGAGGTAGATGATTCAGGTGAGCGAGCAAACACAGCTCCGGAGACGCACCGCTGGAGGCGGCAGCAAACCTGGGAGAAGAGGTAGACAAAAAAGGTAAGCCAACTGAAGAGAATAATAATTTTGCCAAACAACAAGAACTGCTGTTGAGAGGCGGCACAAACCCAACGATCCAGAGAGCTCTTCACACACTTGCCGTTAAATACGCTGGTGAATCAGGAGGCAGCAGGTGTGTACTCATGCAGGTGCACTTGATGAGCTCTGGAGCTGGGAAAATAGAGACAGGAAGGGATGGAGGAGGCACGCTCACCTGATCATGACAAGTTCTCACTTAATTTGTTATTTTTTATTCTACAGTTAATGGACGAGCCCCATTTGCTATGACCTGGCTCAAGGGCCACAACAAAAAGTAGGACGCACCAAGTGGAGTTCAAATTAAATATAACTTTACTAAACCAAATTAAACCAAATTAGACCAAATGAAAGAATGCATAACTGAAATATTTACAGAATGTAAGTGTTTTATCAGTAACATCAGTAGTGTAGGGTGTGGGCAAGTGTAGAATATGGTGTAATGGTGTTGAGCAGTGCAAAACATAATTAACTCAACCAGACATAACCAAGGAATCTAAACGTAACCCAAACCAAACCAGGACAGAGGATTGCATGTAGGGGGAAAAAAAGCACAAACAGGGGTTACAGGGGTGAAGAGGTGCAAGGCCTGTGTTATGTCCACAAACCTGGTATGGAGGAGACGGACAAGAGGTTGCACTAGAACACAGCTTTATTACGAACAATGTACAGGAATCAGGCGTGGCCTCAGAGCCCTCTTCTCTTTCTCCATTCTATTAGTCGGGTTTATTGCATTAGTTACACACCCAAATCAACACACACACACACATTTCATAATACATCTTAGGGGATAGTTAACGTGAATAGCGGATGGCCTGTTCACGTCAGAGTTAAACTGGTCAATCAGACGGTTGCGTACAAGTCCATCCTTGTCAAATGGAAGTCAAATGTAAGTTGCACCCGGAAGTCGGGGTCAGTCTGACAACGTTCCCGAGAGCTGCGTCACACTGAACCCAGCGCTGCTTGCTTGACATGTGGCCTCTGAATAAATGTTGCATCTTTGAACTGAAGAATTCTCTGCTTTATTCTTGGATCTTTCAATAAAAGAATCGTGGGTTTTAACAATAGTGAGATGCAGACGGGCAAAGTTGCCTTTAAAACGTCTGCAGCTACAGTGGGGCAAAAAAGTATTTAGTCAGCCACCAATTGTGCAAGTTCTCCCACTTAAAAGATGAGAGAGGTCTCCAATTTTCATCATAGGTATACCTCAACTATGAGAGACAAAATGAGAAAAAAAAATCCAGAAAATCACATTGAATGATTTTTAATGAATTAATTGGTAAATTCCTCAGTAAAATAAGTATTTGGTCAATAACAAAAGTTCATCTCAATACTTTGCTATGTACCCTTCATTGGCAATGACAGAGGTCAAACGTTTTCTGTAAGTCTTCACAAGGTTTTCACACACTGTTGCTGGTATTTTGGCCCATTCCTCCATGCACATCTCCTCTAGAGCAGTGATGTTTTGGGGCTGTCGCTGGGCAACATGGACTTTTAACTCCCTCCAAAGATTTTCTATGGGGTTGAGATCTGGAGACTGGCTAGGCCACTCCAGGACCTTGAAGTGCTTCTTACGAAGCCACTCCTTCGTTGCCCAGGCAGTGTGTTTGGGATCATTGTCACGCTGAAAGATCCAGCCACGTTTCATCTTCAATGCCCTTGCTGATGGAAGGAGGTTTTCACTCAAAATCTCACGATACATGGCCCCATTCATTCTTTCCTTTACACGGATCAGTCGTCCTGGTCCCTTTGCAGAAAAACAGCCCCAAAGCATGATGTTTTCACCCCCATGCTTCACAGTAAGTATGGTGTTCTTTGGATGCAACTCAGCATTCTTTCTCCTCCAAACACGACAAGTTGAGTTTTTACCAAAAAGTTCTATTTTGGTTTCATCTGAGCATATGACATTCTCCCAGTCCTCTTCTGGATCATCCAAATGTTCTCTAGCAAACTTCAGATGGGCCTGGACATGTACTGGCTTAAGCAGGGGGACACGTCTGGCACTGCAGGATTTGAGTCCCTGGCGGCGTTGTGTATTACTGATGTAGCCTTTGTTACTTTGGTCCCAGCTCTCTGCAGGTCATTCACTAGGTCCCTCCGTGTGGTTCTGGGATTTTTGCTCACCGTTCTCGTGATCATTTTGACCCCACGGGGTGAGATCTTGCGTGGAGCCCCAGATCGAGGGAGATTATCAGTGGTCTTGTATGTCTTCCATTTTCTAATAATTGCTCCCACAGTTGATTTCTTCACACCAAGCTGCTTACCTATTGCAGATTCAGTCTTCCCAGCCTGGTGCAGGTCTACAATTTTGTTTCTGGTGTCCTTTGACAGCTCTTTGGTCTTGGCCATAGTGGAGTTTGGAGTCTGACTGTTTGAGGTTGTGGACAGGTGTCTTTTATACTGATAAACGAGTTCAAACAGGTGCCATTAATACAGGTAACGAGTGGAGGACAGAGGAGCCTCTTAAAGAAGAAGTTACATGTCTTTGAGAGCCAGAAATCTTGCTTGTTTGTAGGTGACCAAATACTTATTTTACCGAGGAATTTACCAATTAATTCATTAAAAATCCTTCAATGTGATTTTCTGGATTTTTTTTTTTTCTCATTTTGTCTCTCATAGTTGAGGTATACTCTTAAAAACTAAATTCTTCTTCCGGCTATCAGAGAGAGCAGATGCATTTCTTCTCCTCTCCCTTCTCCTCCTCCCTTTACTGATCCCAGCTTGCTGTGTCCTGTCTGTGTCTCGCTCTTCTTCTGCTGCATCTCGACCCAAACGGAAATTATGGAATTGGTGAGCTGGGCTTTAATGCTATTGACAACACTTTTTACAGAAAATCGGGCCAGGGGGAGCCCAAGTGGAGAGGCTCATGGAACAATTGGAACTCATGTGTCTGCGTGATTCGATCTGTTTTGGCTCATGATCACAGGATTTCTGCTGTTTGGCTCTGGAGTTTTCCTGGTGTATTGAAAATTAAAGAAGTTGGAAGAGCTAATCAAAAAGCGGACCCGGTGTAGCTCCTTCAAACAATTCGACCAGCTGGGGAGAGCACTGATAGCGGCAAATGACTAACATGGAATTTACCATCTGGCATGCACTGAAGAGAGATGGACTCTGTGGACATGTTTATCTATGTTTGGAAAGTGGGATACATCTTGGAGTCGCTGGGTGCTCTCCAGGAAATGATTTTAAAGCCTGGAAATGTATATGGAAATGTACATGCAAATTGTGATGCACAGAATCGCATGAGGTGAAATTTCTATGCTCTAAGTGAACTGTGCCTATCAGGCCTTGATTCGGCGCCCTTGAGAATCATTCCTCCAGGAGAAAAGATAAGGCAGAAGGAAGTTTTGGCTTCTCCCTAACCCAAACACTGATGTGCAGCAAACTGAACTCTCTAAAGACAGCATTATCACGTGACTTGCATGGAATTTTACCATCTGACATGAACTGAAGAGAGATGAACTCTTGTGGACATGTTATCTATGTTTAGGACACTAAAGACATAACATCTAGCCGTTGCCGAGGAGAGAGGATTTGTTGTCCACCAGTAACTGATATTTCACACACTGCATTCACACTGATATCACTACCACTGACATACACACACTGGTCTCTCTCTTGCTTTGTTAATGTGTGATCTGTATTGTCTGCTAATTGTGCAATTAGAGGTTTTTTTTCCTATGTGATCACAATCTTGCTCATTCAAACGAGCTTTATTTTGATAAACTATGTTTTTTCTCTCTGTCCAATGTGTCATCCCCTCCCCCTCCCCCTCTTTACCCCTCACTGTATGAGGCGCCTTGTATGGCTGCCGCGTCATTAGGGAGCGCCTAACATGAGTGCACCTTAGTGATAAGTGGAATTCCTGGTATGTGCAAGCATACTTGGCAATAAAGTTGTTCTGATTCTGATTCTGATTCTGATGAAAATTGGAGACCTCTCTCATCTTTTAAAGTGGGAGAACTTGCACAATTGGTGGCTGACTAAATAATTTTTTGCCCCACTGTATGTTCAACCTGCTGTGGAAATTCCCAAAGTAACGTCATGCTTAGGTTTACATTATCCAACCGGGGGCTCACCTGAAAATGTCCTCTCAAGGCTCCAAAACTTCACAGATGATGGGTGTTTACGTTGCTAGCTTGCTAGCTTGCTAGGACGTCCGTGGCCAGAAACCGTAGGTAAGTAAGTCCAAAATGCCGATTCAGCTGAAGAGTTCCTGGTCCTCCTGTCTTCCGGTGAGTGAGTTTCATTTTCTAGCAAGTTTACTCTGCAATGGTGATAATTTTTATTTGACAGCAGAATCTCAAAGCTAGCAGCTAGTTAGATAGCTAGCTGCTAACTAGCGGACGCAAACGCGCGACCACGCAAATTTGCACATACTCGTGTCTTCCCATTCACTTTGTATGGATTTGCGCCTCCCATTCGCATTTGGTGTGAACACACCTTAACACACTCACACAAAAATACCTAAAATAGGACCAGTGGGTGGACTACCAATCAGGCCGCATGGCACAGTGGGTTATTCTGCCTCTGATATTATAAAAAGTCTTTATTTCAACTAAAAATTGCAGTGCTCCTAAACTAAACACAGAATACAAAACAGAGCTATAAACATATCAAACTGTCACTTGGGGAAAAGGTGGAACAGGCGGGGGGGAAACCAATTAAGTCTGAGGGCTTTTGAGCCAGCCCCGAGGGGGCCAACCCCCTGGAGCTTTGGAGCAGACTCGTTGCCCGCCCACCCCCCCCCCCCCGGGCTTTGAAACACACTCGTGGCAGCCTCCCCCCTGGAGCTGTCGGAACCCCGTGGTCAATCTTCATGATGCCGAGGCCCAGGTCCCACACTTCAGCAACCAACTCCCGTGGAGCCTCGCCGTAAAAATGACATGTTTTAATGACAAGTGGCATGGTGGGGGCATTGCAGCTGGAATTTGTTTACAGTAGATCCTCACCTAACCACACACATCCTGTTTGTGAAATACGTCTCTTGTTAAACAGCCCCCACTGG
Source organism: Pholidichthys leucotaenia (assembly GCA_020510985.1). NCBI lineage: Eukaryota > Metazoa > Chordata > Actinopteri > Cichliformes > Pholidichthyidae > Pholidichthys > Pholidichthys leucotaenia. The sequence continues at coordinate 29,592,307 of CM035845.1, read as the reverse complement.
GGAAAAAAGTCCACGACAAAGCATTGTGTTTGAGTTATTTTCTCCTATTATAAAAAGCTACTGGGCTCAACAAATATTAGAACACCACTGAAGCAAAGTGATAGACAAGTGGTTAAACGTCCAATTAAAACATTAAACAATATTGAGAGGACTGCTTACACATTTGGTTTAGATCAGAGATGGGCAACTGGCGGCCCGCGGGCCTCATATGGCCCCTACCCTGATTCAGTCCGGCCCCCCAGTGCATTTCAAAAATCGATTATTTACTTCACATTTGACTGTATTAGGAACTGCATTCTTAAATGCTATTATAGTGTCCTCCAGCAGAGGGAGCTAATTGAAACCTAAGTGCAGCTCTGTGTGAGTGGTCGAGTGAGAGTGAGGGAGAGTGGTGTGCACAGGAGTACTGGAGTCCATGTTGTAAGGTATATGTTGCATGCTGAGACCAAAAAGAACAGAGCTGTCGATCAGAGCAGGAGTAAAGTTAGCATTAACAGGCTGTAAATGGCAGTAATTACATATACAAGGTAGACTGCTTTAAACAACAATAAATGCTTCTCAGAGTGATGGGCAGGTGAAGCCTCAATGATGCTCTGAGTGCTGAAAAAGATTAAAAGCTTCAGGCTTCAGTCTAACTGACAACAGTGACATCTGGTCAGATGGCCTTCGCAACAACAACATCACCCTATACAAAATTACTCTCCTCGTCAGAATCCACCGACAAAAAAACCCCAGACAACGCTGGTAATTGGTGACTCGATTGTGAGGAACGTCAGAAGCAGGTACTGTGTTACTCAATTTTTTCCCGGGGCTAGAGTCTCTGACATTGAGGCTCTTATCCCTGACCTGCTGAATGAATTCCCTCACATACAAACTGTCGTTGTGCATGTGGGATGCAATAACATCCCAGATGAAGCGTCGGAGATTTTAAAAAGTGACTTCAGGAGCCTTCTGTCCACTCTTATGAACTGTGGCAGATGTGCACTCATCTCTGGGCCTTTGGCACCTTTCAGACGAGGCTGCAATCGTTTTAGCAGAACTCTCAGTCTTAATACTTGGCTGTGTTTTACTTGTCCTATTTTTAACATTGGTTTTGTTGACAATTTTAACTTATTCTGGAACCACCCTTCACTTATGTGGCCTGATGGCATCCACCCAAATAGACTTGGTGCACGTGTTTTAAGAGACAATCTATTCTATTCCATTCAGTGTTTTTAGTACAGTGACTGGGACTTGGTGTGTTTACTCGCTCTGAAGCTTCTGGGTTTGCCAAACTGCCCTTTTCTGGTTCTGTTCCCACTTCTTGTATCGATCCCATTAATTCAGGTGGTCTTTACCGTTTGGATCAGCCTTTGATTTATAATCCTACAGAGATTGTGTCTGTCACCCAGGACAAATACAACATAACTTGAAAGACGCACGCACTTCTGCAGCTCCTCCTCATCCACCACCCTTCAACTTTGCCCCTGTCTCCTCCCTTAGAGAACCTTTTTCTGCTTCCTCCAAAGTTAATAAAAAAAATTAATAAAAATAGAATTCATAAACATCCCAACTTGATTAAACAAAATGTTGGTAAAATTCAAATCCAACCTCAAGTCCCTAAAATTAATAAATCGGCCTCTGTTCCTCCCCAAAACTTAAATATTAAATGTGGTCTATTAAATATTAGGTCTCTAACTTCTAAGTCTCTTCTGGTTCATGATCTATTAATCGATCATCAGATCGATCTATTATCCCTCACAGAGACCTGGCTTGGGCAAGATGATTATGTTGGTTTGAATGAATCTGTCATGGATGGCCCTCACGAGCCATCAATAAGACGCCACATATCAACCGGTGAGTTTGCACAGTTTATTAAAGGCAAGGATAATGACAAAATAACGAGCCACGGGGGGGGCTAAAACACACTATAACTATAACTCAGTCAATGACAAGGAAGAACAGATTCATAATGAGACACACTTACAATAATAGATGAAGGAAAGATAACGTCTGACCAGGGAAGCTCGCCGAGGAGTGCTCAACGATGTCAGACGAGGGGTTGTCCGACGAGACTGCAGCGACGCTCAGCCCTCAGCTGATCCCTTAATTAGGCTCAGGATGGGACAGATGATGAGACAATCGCTAATGCAGCTCAGCTGTCAGAGAGCTCCGCTCTGACAGCCGGAAGCCCCTCCGAGCGCTGTCACAATAAGAGCTCGGAGAGCCATTGGGAACACACACACCAGCTGGGAGGAAAAATACTGCATGACCCGAGCGCGGACGAAATCGGCGCTCGAACCACGACAGTAGTCCCCCCCGAGGCGGCGAACTCCGGGCGCCATATGACACCCAAGCCCCCCCCCCCTCCCCATCCAGGGTGGGAGGATGGGGGAAAGGCCTGGAGGGCGAGAACCAGAAAAGACAAAAAAACATCAAGATGAGGACACGGGAAAACACAGAGAACAAACGAAGCAATTACAGAGCATGGCAGGAAAAAAAAACAAAAAACACAATACTCCATAAAGCTCGGATGGTACATAGACAGGACAAGAAATGCAAATAACAGGAGGAGACCTATAACTAAAATACACAGGCCCATGAGACACAATGTGGCAGACACAAATCATCCCTCAGACAGGGAAGGGGAGAGAAAAAAAAGGCACACTAAACAGCGGTGAATACATAGATCAAAATAGAGCAAAATGACAACACACCAGAGTGACCTTAAAATTTAGAGAAAATAAGAAACACACGGGGATGACGGCAGGCAGAGTCCAATGAGGTGCGAACAGTTCTGGTGGTCTCCCTGCGTCCAATGTCCAGATAGCTGATAAGGGGAAAAGGGAGCGTTCGGGCGGCCTACCCCAGTCCCAGGCCCGGAGAAACAGGATCTCTGGCGGCTGGACCAGGTCACCAAGCAGACAGTCTAGCTGGTCGGGTGGCCGACCCAGAACGCCAAACGGGCGAGGCAGTCCTTCAGGCGGCCGACCCGCATTGCTCAGCCACCAGGACCGCAGGGGAGAGAACGACAACGGCTTCCCTGTAGAGGGGGATAGCGAGGGAGAGCCAGGCCGAAAATGAGGAACCGCAACGGCACCTGGTGGAGAAGGCCTGGGGGAAAGATGAGGGACCAGCCCGGCATCGCTCAGCGGAGGATCTGCAGCTCCACCTCCGAACGTCACCAGGATAGGTGCTGTCCTCCTATTGGACCCCAGGTGAGCCCGTGCTGCACCCACGATGGACCCCGATCGGATCGCAGCTGCACCCACGATGGACCCCGACTGGGTCACGGCTGCACCCATGATAGACCCTGACTGGGTCGGAACAACTCCATGGACGACCTCCAACCCCGAACCCGGAACCTTCAGCGCTGAAACCAGGACCAACTCATCACCGGTGACCCTGGGAGAAGGCTCAGGAGAGGGAACAGAACCGGAGTCAGGATCACCGATAGTGACAGAACCCGGCGAGACAAGTTCGGATGCAGCGGACGGCTGCACCTGGCTCGTCTCCCCGAGAGACAGGCAAAAATGCTCCAAAGAAGAAAGAAGGAAGACAAAATAGAGCACTTGCCTGCACTCGAGTTCTGTCGCCATCCAGGACTTCGGCAATCCGGGCTCAGGGCGAAGAAGGATGTCTTCTGGCTCCCACTCGGCTACAGCTGGCCCCGCAGCCGACATGGTGTTCTCCACAGTCTGAGGACCCTCCAAAGCTGACGTCCACACTGAAGACCTGGACGTGGTGGCAGGGGACCCTCGACCTGCTGGATCGAACCGCTCATCGATGGAGACCCGGGGACGTTTCATCGGCGGCACAGGCTCCACACTGCAGTCCGCTCTCCTCCTCTGCCCATGACGTGGCTGCGGGGCTGGAACCAGGCTCTCCAGGACCGGACCGCAGGCCCCCTCCCCGTCTGGCGACGTAGGCCTGGCGTTGTGGAACGTTCAGCGGAGGGAGACACAGAGGCAGCAGGTTCAATGTCAGATGCTACAGCAGGTGGTGGGAGCTCAGGGGACTGCGAACCCCGAACTCCACCCCCAGGAGTCAGACAAGGCAAATCACAACAACAAGGAGAAGAATGAAATTGCACTTGCCTGTTCCCCAGAGGGCCGATGGTGCCTGCTGTAGCGGGTAGAGTTCTTCCCTTTCCCCTCCGGATGGTGATGGCAGGCCCCTTGGGAAGGCAAGGAGGAGCCGCCCGCGATGGATTGCAGACGGGCCTCACCGAAGCAGGACTCCTGGTACTCACAGCAGCCGGGGATGACGTCGAGGAGGAGGGAGTGACAGTCGAGGCGATCCGGGACCGAGAAGCTGACGGGACAGCAGGGACAGATGACCTGGGGGAAGCGGCTGCGGGGATTCCCTCCTGACGTGACGTAGAAGAAGCAGCTGACTGGGAGGCCGAGTCCCTCTGATGACCTGGAACTGGATCCAGACGGGATTCTCTCTGAGGCCTATTTGGGGCATGGCGATGACGTCTACTGGCTGATGGTGAGCCGGAGATAGAACCGGGAACACATGGCACCTGGGCTGGACAGGTGACAGGAGCTGAATCCCGAGGTGAGGAGCGGGGATGCCTCTCCGTCGGCCTCCTGCCGGAGTTCCCCTCCAGTCCGTGGACCTCCACCCTCGTCGGGGATGCTGTACTCAGGGGAGAAGGAGTAGGTTCCTTAGCCGCCTTTTCAGTCAACTCACGTTGAGCCACAATCCATGTCACCCTCTCCTTTCCTTCCGGAAAAGAGGTAAGGTGATATTTTAATAAGGTCCTCTGGGTGAGAAACAGGTAATTATGTGCCGCGTGGGTGGGCATGAGGAGACGGGCCTTGGCCAGGTAGCCATCTATCTCCAGCAGCCACTCAGGGCAAAACCCACACTCGAGGGCCCACCAACCACAGGTGATATTAAACCAATTGACAGTCATTACTAACCGATTAGACCGCTTGGACCCCCAGCAGCCATTCCCCTCGGTTCGTCTGGGTGGCGCAGCTCCCGCTGCTCCGGCGGCTGTCCAGCTTGCTCCGGGTGCGCCGGCACGGCTCACACCAATCCCCACTCCTGCTCGCTTTAGCGGTAAGCTTGGTGGAGCTCGGGGTTTTATCATGCAGTGTGAGTCCGTGTTCCTTCGCGTTCCCGGAGACTTCCCCTCAGACCACAGCAGGATTGGCTATATTGGTAATCTCCTGGAGGGTTGTGCGCTTACCTGGGCTTACGCCATCATGGCGAAGCCCAGCTACGCCACCCTCACCTATGGCCAATTCGTGCGACAATTTCTGGAAGTGTTCGACCATTCGCGTTTGGACAGTGTCCAGGTCGACCGCCTTCTCGGCCTCCAACAGGGGAGCCGATCGGCGGCCGAATACGCGATCGACTTCCGGGTTACCGCGGAGGAAGTTGGCTGGGAAGAGCGTGCGCTCTGCGGCATCTTCCTCCGCAGTCTAAACTCTGGTCTGAGAGATGAGCTGGCCGGCCGGGATATCCCGGAGACTCTAGCGGAGCTGATTTCCCTTGCCATCAGCTTGGATAACAGGCTGCGTGAGCGCGCCTCAGAGCGGAAGCACCCTTCTTGCTCGCGGGGCGCCTCTGCGCGCTTGCCCCAAGCTCGCCACCTGGCGTTGCCGCCGCCGGAGGTCTCTGAGTAGTCGGAGCCGATGGTGACGGGGCGGACAAAGCTCCCCCTGGCAGAGAAACAACGCCGCCGTGATCTGGGCCTTTGCATGTATTGCGGGGGTAGCCAGCACACGGTGGAGCATTGTCCGGAGAAGCCAAACGAGGAGGTCTGCTAGTCACTGTAGGGGGCCTCGCGGACGCTAATCGGTTAAATCCCCTCACACATTTGACACTGCCCATCCGCTTCTGTCACAACCTCACAGGGCACCTCACACATGCACTGGTGGATTCAGGCGCGGAGGGTAGCTTTATTTCACAGAGCCTGGCAACCCGATTGGGCATCCATTGTCACCCCCTCGACCCTCCTCTCGCCCTGGTTAATCTCTCCCGTGTCTCATTGGGAAAGGTGACCCACCGGACATCTCCTATTCCGGTGATCATCTCAGGAAACCACTGGGAGGATATCTCCTTCTACGTCCTGCCCACCTCGGTCACTCCTGTCATTCTCGGATACCCTTGGCTCCACCTCCACAATCCCGTCTTGGACTGGAAGACCGGAAAAGTGTCAACTTGGAGCACCTTCTGTATGGGCACCTGTCTCCAATCCGCTGCCTGCGTCCCGTCCTCGCCTCCCACAGCCAAGGACACCGCGCCCCCGGATCTCACCCTTGTGCCCTCAGAGTTCCACGACCTGGGTGCAGTCTTCAGCAAGTCCAAGGCGATGTCTCTTCCTCCTCACCAGCCCTACGACTGTGCCATCAACATCCGCCAGGGGGCGCCCCTACCCTCAGGACGCCTCTATAGCCTGTCAGCGCCAGAGAAGGAGGCCATGAACACCTACTTGAAGGAGTAGCTCAGCGCTGGGATTATCCGACCATCTTCCTCACCAGTAGGCGCAGGGTTCTTCTTCGTGGGAAAGAAGGACGGCTCCCTTCGTCCTTGCATAGATTATCGAGCTCTCAATGACATCACGGAGAAGGACCGGTACACCCTGCCCCTCATGGACACCGCCTTCCACTCCCTCCAGGGGGCGACCTGGTTTACCAAGCTGGATCTCCGTAGCGCTTACCACCTCGTCTGGATCCGGGAGGGAGATGAGTGGAAGACAGCCTTCCGCACCCCTAACGGTCATTTTGAATATCTAGTGATGCCGTTTGGGTTGACCAACGTTCCAGCCGTCTTCCAGCGCCTCATTAATGACGTCCTCTGGGATTTCATCGGCCTGTTTGTGTTCGTCTACCTGGACGATATCCTCATCTTCTCCAGGTCCAGGGATGAGCACCGGGTCCACGTGAAGCAGGTCCTGCAGAGGCTATTGGAGAATCGCCTATATGTCAAGGCGGAGAAGTGTGAGTTCTACGCCAAGACAACTTCCTTCCTGGGGTTCGTCATCTCCCATGACAAGGTGCTCCCAGACCCAGCGAAGATTAAAGCGGTGGTGGATTGGCCCACACCTACCTCTAGGAAACAGGTTCAGCAGTTCGTCGGGTTCGCCAATTTCTACCGCCGCTTCGTCCCAAACTTTGGAGCCATCGTCGGGCCTCTGACCTGCCTCACCTCCCCTAAGACCCCGTTCCGGTGGACTGAAGAGGCCGCAATGGCCTTCCAGGCGCTGAAGACGGAGTTTTCCTCCTCCCGGGTCCTCAGCCAGGTCGATCCCGTGCTGCAGTGCATAGTGGAGGTGGACGCTTCGGACACGGGGGTGGGGGCGGTGCTGTCCCAGCGGTCTCCAGCCAACGGAGTCAAGTGACCCTGTGCCTTCTTCTCTTGACGCCTGTCCCCGACGGAGCATAATTATGACGTGGGGGACAGAGAGCTTCTGGTCATCAAGCTTGCGCTTCAGGAGTGGCGTCACTGGCTGGAGGGGGCCGCCTTGCCTTTCGTGGTCCTAACTGACCACAAGAACTTGGAATACCTAAGATCTGCCAAGCGTCTGAACGCCCGCCAGGCGCGCTGGTCCCTGTTCTTTGCAAGGTTTAAATTTAACATCACCTACAGGCCTGGCTCCAAGAACGGCCTGCCCGACGCCCTCTCCAGGCAATTTGCCCCAGAGGCCACGGAAGACGCTGTTCACACCATCCTGCCCAGGTCGTGCGTCGTGGGGGCTGTTTCCTGGGACATAGAGGATAAGATCCGGAGGGCGCAGGAGTCAGAACCAGATCCTGGCGGCGGACCGGAGAGGAGGCTCTTCGTGCCATCTGCCGTTCAGGGGGACGTTATTCACTGGCTCCACACCTCTAAGCTCACCTGCCATCCTGGAGCTTCTCGGATGATCGACCTCCTCCAGCGATCCTTTTGGTGGCCAGGTCTGCGGAAGGATGCCGCCCGCTACGCCCGGGCCTGCCCGTCTGCGCCACCAGTAAGTCAGGTAACGCTCCCCCTGCGGGTCTGCTCCAGCCCCTGCCCGTCCCTGGCAGGCCCTGGTCGTACATCGCCCTAGACTTTGTCACCGGGCTTCCTGTCTCCAACAACTTCGACACAGTCCTGACCATCGTTGACCGTTTTTCCAAGGCCGCCCACTTTGTGCCCCTACATGGACTCCCCTCAGCCTTGGAGACGGTGGACCTCCTTATCCAGCACGTGGTCAGACTGCACGGAATACCGGTCGACGTGGTCTCCGATCGTGGCCCCCAGTTTTCTTCGGACGTCTGGAGGTCCTTTTGCAACGCCCTGGGAGCTAAAGTTAGCCTCACCTCCGGCCATCACCCCCAGTCCAACGGCAGTGTGAACGGACCAATCAGGAGCTAGAGGCTGCGCTCCACTGCGTTACCACATCCAAGTCCACGTCCTGGAGCTCTCACCTCGCCTGGGTGGAGTATGCCCACAACACCTCTCGCTCGTCTGCCATCGGGATGTCTCCCTTCAAGGCATCCCTGGGTTATGATCCACCTCTATTCCCCGCACAGGAGGGTGAATTGGCTGTTCCTCTGCCCAGGCGCACTTCCGGCGGTGCCGCTCCCTTTGGACTACGGCGCGCAATGCGCTTTTACGCACGGCGGAGCGCAATAAATCCACGGCGGATCGGCACAGGAGACCTGCCCCTGCCTACCTGGTGGGACAACAAGTCTGGGTATCCACACAGGACGTCAACCTAAAGGGTGAGAGGAGGAAGCTGGCCCAATGATTCATCGGCCCGTTTCCCATAACTAGGATTATCAACCCGGTGGCTGTGCGTGTGGCTATTCCCTCCTCCCTCCGCATCCATCCCACCTTCCACGTCTCCAAAGTCAAACCGGTGGTCTCTGACCCCCTCTGCCCTCCACCTGCAGCGCACCCCGCTCCCCGGATGATTGGTGGCCATCCAGCCTGGACTGTCTCTGAGATCTTGGACGCCCGGCACCGGGGTTGCAGTATTTGGTGGACTGGGAGGGCTATGGGCCCGAATGGAGACAATGGGTGCCTTCCTCGCTGGTGTTGGACCGGTCCCTCATCACTGAGTTCCATCGAGCGCACCCAGAGAAACCATCGCCAGGAGGCGCTGCTAGAGGGAGGAGTACTGTCATGACTCGCCGCTCATCAGCGGCGCCAGCTGCAGGCACACCTGCTCCTCGTCAGCGGCGAGGTACTTAATCCACTCTGCCCTGGGCTTCGGCCTGAAGCCGTCTCTCTACTTAGTAGATTAGTTTATTTGACAGGGACAGTGCAATAAACATAGACAATTAATCAAAGACAATCAATCTGATGTGTTGCACATAGAGTGTATAGCTATTAGCTAATTTGCAACTCTTGTCCCTACTTCGGCATTGTTTGCTACAATGGTACTCAAGCCTTCTAGCAAGATTTTCTGGGTAAGCTCCCCTTACCTCTTTTCCTCCAGCCCTCTCCCCTGTGCACAGGTGGACTTCCCCGGCGGCGGACTTCCTCATCTCGCCGCTGTCTCTACGTTGCTGCTACAGGCACTCCAGGTCGCTGTCTCCCGGGCTCCGCCCTTGTCAACGCCAGCCACCTGTCCTAACCAAGTAAGCCAGCAAGACTATTATTATCCTCTGTGTTGGTGTGGTGCCCGTTACCCTTCTCCCTCTGCTTCCTCCCATAGGGTTGTCCGGCTGAACGGCCTCCTGCCCCCGTGCCTGACGCAGACGCCACCACCAACACATTCTTATTCCACAGACACGCAGCCACACATCCCTGTTGTCAATAAAGCTGTTAAATCTACCCTGAGCCTGCGTGTGTGTCTCCTGAGCCGTGCATTATGTGAGTGTAAAGGATTTACTAATTATTGTAAAATATAAAAAAATAACTCCTAAATGTTGAGCAATGGATACAAACAGAAATGTTCAGCTAAATGCTTAGCTTTCAAACCAGCTGTATGAAAGCAAGTCTCCCCCCCCCAAAAAAAAAGAATCAGGCAGAGATTGTTTTTTTGTTAGTTGAGCCGACACATGCAGCTATTGTATGTATGAGTTTAAATCTACTTGAAGAAGAAAGAACATAAGAGCAAAAGCCCCATCCATGATCTAAAGAGCATGAACAGCATGTAAGGATGATTGGTTGGGAGAAAAGTGCATAAAATGTTTTCTACAATAAAAGCTTTAAAAATATAATACATCAGTGATTTGCATTTTTTTTCTCATCACCTTAAGAGGCCAAAAAACACAAAAAAATGCAGATTCAAATATTGGATGCAATTTTTATTTTAATATTGATGCAATTAGGTGAGTAACCATACAATACAACTAATGTGTTTATTAGTGTTGATTTATAAAGATGCTTCATTTTCTTTGGCCCAGTGACCTACAATACAAATGTGATGCAGGGGTTGGCAGTTGGTCTCATTTGTTTTCAGTAATTACACAAAAGACTCAATTAATCAATGGGCTAATGATGTATTGGTATTTAAAAGATATTTCCAGAGTCATTTATTTTCAGCAGCAGCCATTGTACAGGGTCTGAGCCCACCGGTGGTTTTGCTCATCTAGTGATGCTGCTGTGTGTTTCCCTGCAGGTTTGTGTTACCTCCCAGCACTCACAGCCACTGACTGTTTTTAAAAAAAATAATCCATGGGCACCTTTTTCATTTTTCCAATTACCATGCAGTTACATACTTTTCTTGGCTGTCAAAACAAAAACTTTAGGTGGACTGGCAGGTGAATGCAGACGCAGACACGCATTGATTTCTTTGCTTTCAGTTCCGGTAGACTGGTGATACTTTCAATATAAATGAAGTAATAATGACTTATGTGGCTACAAAAGCATGTTTGAGAGAATAAAAGGCTTTTCATCCATCAAGTGATGACTTGCTTTGTTTTAAAAGTGGTAACTGTTTTCACACAATTTTGAAAACAGTGTGAGACATTGACCTTTTGTGGTGGAGGCCAAGATATCATTTCAGAGTTCTTCTTTCTTGTGTCTGGTTCCAACCAATCAAAAGCTGCAGCAGAAGAGGTCAGTCTCACTCTAGGCATAATGTTATTTATTGTACAATCAGGGCCCTCAGTGTTGCTATGTGAAGCCGATAGACCTTTTGGCTTCACACAGGTGGCATTCTTTCCAAGACAAAGAAGTGTTGAGAGATGTAGTTATACAAGGATGGCAGCACACCGAAAGGATGAACAATGGCTTCTGCTAGCAAGATGGAGGACAGCATCTTGCAACTGTATGTTTTCTTGTCCTTGTTTGTTTCTTTCAATGAACAATGGTTGCTACTTACTTTTTGTACCAAAAATGTAATAACTAAGTAACAAGAAAAATACACAGGGAATAATGGATTTATTAGAATTAGAGAGGTGATTAAAATAAATTAATAAATAAAAACCCTTTTACAGCTCTCCTGTTATGCATTTTGGGTTTTTTGTATTTTTGTGACATTACCTAGTCTGTAAAATCAAACAGCCCAAACTCCACCTGCACAGGAGCTCTCCTCCCCCACAGAAACTAGGAAACTATTCTGCCTTAATGGCTTTATTTGACTTTGCTGTTCCCTTCTGAAGAGCTTTATCTGTACAGGTCTGATCTGCCCGCAGCTAGTCTGGCACATCCTTGGAGAACAAGATGAAGGGATGTTTTCTACTGAACCTTGGACTTCACATAAGAAGATAATATAGGACACCTTCCATCAAACAGCTTTTGACAGGTTTATGACCCCCAGCCCCGCCCAATCCCCTCTCAAACCCCGCCCATTTCCCCACCCACACCTCGCCCCCTTTGACCTGACCTGCCCTTAACTTCCACTTTGATCCGTAAATATCCTTTGATCAGCGACAACCTTTAAACAGAATTGTTTCACACAGACAATCCTTAGAATGCTGTTGTATGGTCATTTAAAAATGTAAACACACAATATAAAATGTTTTTATAGGAGAAATGTTAAATATCCTAGTATCAGCACAAAATAAACTCTGATCATCACAAGCATACAGATAAGTTTTTTTTTTTTTTTAAGTTGTTAAACTCTAACATTTTTTGTCATTACTGGGTTGTTCGATTAAGGAAAAAAGGAGGGAAGTGGGTGCAGAAATGCACGTTTGAAGGCTTACTTTTTGCACAGTTCAATCTATCCCAGTTTAGCCTGAAGACCTCTGGATTGCCAATGCATTGTTTTTTCCTACGTCGGGTTGACCCCTGACTGGGGTTGGGGATTACCCCGCTTCGAGAGCACCATTGGGTAGGCCATGGGGTCTGTTTCCATCGGAGGGCGGGGTTAGTTGTGGAAGGTGCTGTCGGCCACAGGGGTCTGGATGCATCTCAGACAATCCTCTTTTTTTCCAGTTAATCCTCGACTGGTCTGGACCAAAAGCTGAAGGCAACTGTCTTGCTAACCTGCACTTGTGGTGAGTTTTTTCTCTTTTTCACTGTTTAATTTTCAGATTTTATTTAATGATCCAATTTTCGCACGCGTTGTGATGTAGTTTCATTGGTTAACCGTAGTGGTACGCTTCTAGGTCATCATTGGACAGCCCCGTCAAACCCTCCCTCGCCCCTTATTGGCTGAAGCTGGATCAAAATGTTTATAAACCACAAATATTATCCATCAGTTTGAGTGATTTATTTGAACATGTTGCATCAGTACAAGAATCAATTTAAATAGATAAATAAAATTAAATTCATAATGATAATACATAAAAACACAGTCATTACACACGTGGGAACAGAGGGGTGGGGTGGGCAACGAGGAATGGGGGGGGAGTGTATGCATGAATAGCACGTTATGTAAAGCCCCTTCTTGTTCATGACAAAAAGCGCTATCTCTGTTTATCATTTTATTTTGTTAAAATTTAAATCAACGGGACTTCCGGGAAGATGGCGGAGAGACATAACGCTTAAACAGAGAGCTCTCCCTAGCCGGATTAAAAATCATCGGTAAATGGCCAACTCGACATAAACGGATCAATAAACCAAGGAATGAAAACACGAAGGAGCCGGGCACACGGACAAAAGCAGGGTAAAATTAAAGAATTCCTCTTCAACAACGCAGGAGAAATCGCTGAACACGAGGCCCAAAAAAATGAGGTGACTGCAGCAGGGAAAATGGAGGACGCCAAACTCGATACCATGAACACTGGCATCGCCAATCTAGGTAAGGAGTTAAAAGACTTCAAGCGGCAACTCCAACAGGATTTAGCAGCTCTTAAGGAGGAGCTGAAAAAAGAGATGAAGGAGGAAATTATGGGCCTCCGAAGAGAAATGGAGCGCAAGCTAGCAGAAAACATGGAGGAGCTACGCTCTCAACGGGCGTGTATGACAGAAGCACAGGCCCGAATATCGGAGCTGGAAGACTGGAAGAGTGAGGCAAGCGAGCAGCTGCAGACCCTGATGGCACAAACGCAGAGGATGCAGGAAAAAATAACCGACCTGGAGAGCAGGTCCAGACGGAGCAATATACGCATCTTCGGGATCCCGGAGGGCATTGAAGGCAACTCGATGACGAAATTCATGGATCAGTTCTTAAAAAAAGAGCTGGAGCTGCCCGGTGAAGCGGACCTGCAGATCCAACGAGCGCACAGAGCCTCGGCACAGAACCCGAAACCAAACTCTCCACCCAGGTCAGTTGTGGTAAACTTTCTGAAATATGACGTAAAGGAAAGAATCCTGACACAAGCGTGGAAAAAAAAGATACAAATCGGCGACAAACAGATATTCTTTGATCATGACTACCCGACAGAAATTGTGCAGCAGAGAAAGAAATATGCCAACATTAAAAAAACGCTGAAGGAGAAAAAAATTAGATTCCAAACGCCGCTAACGAAGATGAGGATTCATTGGGAGGACGGCGTGAAGACATACAACACGGCCAGAGAGGCAGCGCGGGACATGGTGGAGCGGGGCCTTGTGGTGAGCGTGCCAGAGGAAGCGGCTGGAGCAGCGGCAGCACTGAATGCATCACGACAGCCGGAGTGGAGGCGAGTGAACGGCAGAAGAAGAGGGAGAGACGTGGAGCAGCGGGTCCAGGAAAAACTGCAAGGCTTTCAGCTGAAAGCCTTGATTATAACAAAGATTAAGAAAGGCACAGAAGAAATGAAGGCCAAGAAGACAAGGTAAAAGAGAAACAAAAGGCTAGGAGAGGTTTAAGTGATTTTTGTTGGACATTTCTAGACTAATGACTATTACTTGGATAGTAAATACAGGTCAAGGGAGGGCCCTTCACTCGGTGAGGACAATCCCTCCACCCACCAACAGGGACCAGTGGGCAGAAGAAAGGCCCAAAGTACGGAGGTTGAGATTTTTTAATGTGTTTTTATATAAATATGTGTTATTTTTGTTGTTAAAGGGGCTAGGAGCACAAGTTAAAAAAAATGGAAAAACATGAATATGGGTAAAAATCTTAAGATAATGACACTAAACGTGAATGGTCTGAACTCACCTGTTAAAAGGGAAAGAATAATAAGAAAATTCAAGAAGGAAAAAGCCGAAATTATATTTATGCAAGAGACACATTTGAGCAAGACAGAACATGGGAAACTAAAGAGATTTGGCTATAAGAACTCCTACTACAGTTCATTTAAGGGAGGAACTAAAAGGGGGGTTATGATACTAATTTCAAATAAAATACAATTTGAATGTGAACAAGAAATCCAGGATAAAGAAGGCAGGTATGTAATAATAAAGGGAAGAATAGATGGTATGCAGATCACATTAGTGAACATCTATGCCCCACCAGAAAGTGACAAGGGTTTTTTTCAACATCTGTTTGATCTCATAGCAACACACAGTGAAGGAGTCCTTATTTGTGGAGGAGACTTAAATGCTGTCATGGATCATGAAGTTGACACAACAAGTGTTAAGAAGACAAAAAAACATGTAACAAAGTTCATAAGGACCTCACTGGCAGAAATGGGTATGGTGGACATATGGAGGGACCTGCACCCACTCGAAAAAGACTATACACATTATTCAGCAGTCCATAAAGTGCACTCTAGAATAGATTACTTCCTTATGAATGAAGGTGACAGACACAGGGTGAGAAATTGTCGGATTGGAGGGGCAGAAATATCAGATCATAATCCTATATACATGGAAATATATTTAAACAATAGAAAACGACAAACAACATGGAAACTTAACGTAGGACTGTTAAATGATGAGAAAATGAAAGAAAGAATAAAAGTAAACATAAATGAGTATATCCAAGAGAATGACAATGAAGAAGTGGACCCAACAATACTATGGGATGCACTAAAAGCCGTGTTAAGAGGTAAATTAATTGTTGAAACAGGAAAAGCAAATAAGTCTAAACTGGAAACATATGAACAAAGATGTGAGAGACTGAGGGAACTAGAACGTAAACATCAAAACACAAATGACCCAAAAATATACCAAGAAATTAAAGAAGAAAAAAATAAAGATAAAAGAAACACAAATAGATGAAATTGAAAGGAAAAATAGATATCTAAAGCAAAAATATTATGAAACGGGACCAAAAGCCACAAAATTGCTGGCAAAACGGTTAAGAAAACAACAAACAGTGAATAATGTATATAAGATTAAAGACCCCATCACAAATAAAACCACAGTTAACCCAGAAAACATCGAAGAAATATTCCATAATTTCTATCAAGAACTACACTC
Organism: Pholidichthys leucotaenia; assembly: GCA_020510985.1. Taxonomy (NCBI): domain Eukaryota; kingdom Metazoa; phylum Chordata; class Actinopteri; order Cichliformes; family Pholidichthyidae; genus Pholidichthys; species Pholidichthys leucotaenia. The sequence goes on along the minus strand of CM035845.1, from coordinate 29,576,713 downwards.
GCAACCTGAAGAAACAATTACTAAGGATATTAAAAAATTTCTATGCACATTGGACTTGCCATCAATAGGAAATCAACAAAATGAAAAGCTAACAGCAGAAATAACAACACAAGAGATTAGAGATGTGATTAAGTCACTTAAAAACGGTAAATCACCAGGTAGTGATGGGCACCCATCTGAGTTTTATAAACTGTTTATAGAAGAACTCACGCCACAGCTACTAAAGTCATTTAATTGGACGTTGAACAACAACAAAATACCTCCATCATGGAACAAAGCCATTATTTCAGTTATTTTAAAGCCAGGGAAAGATAGAGAACAATGCGGAAACTATAGACCAATCGCTTTATTAAATGTGGATTATAAAATATATACAACAATTATATGTAAACGAATAAAGACATTCTTGACGGAATTGATAAAAGATGATCAAACTGGTTTCATAGAGGGATGCCAAACACATGACAATATCAGGAGAACAATACATATAATTAATCAAATACATAAAGAAAAGAAAAGCGCAGTAATAATGAGTTTAGACGCAGAAAAAGCATTTGACAGGGTTAACTGGAAATTCCTATATAGTGTGCTGGAACGCTTTGGATTTAATGAAAAATCAGTACAATGCATAAGGACGCTGTATCAAGAACCTGTGGCAAGAATCAAGATAAACGGTAGCTTAACAGACAAAGTAAATATACAAAGATCAACCAGGCAGGGATGCTGCTTATCGCCCACCTTGTTTGCTCTGTTCATAGAGCCACTGGCTCAAGCGATACGACAAAATAAGAAATTAAAAGGTGTAACAATAAAGGGAGCGGAACACAAGATTGGGCTATTTGCAGACGATATTATAGTTTACCTTGAACAACCAGATGAATCAATAATGGAAATGATGAACCTGATAGAAAATTTTGGAAAATTATCAGGATACAAGATAAACATAACAAAAACACAAATACTGACATTCCACTATAACCCTCTAAACCAGATAACTGATAAGATCAAACTAAACTGGAAACAAAAAGAAATAAAATACCTTGGAGTGAACATACCTAAAGATCTAAGCAAAATCTATAAAGCAAACTATGATAGGTTGGAACAAGAAATAAAAAAAGATATTGATAGATGGTCAATCTTAAATATGGATCTGAATTCAAAAATTGAGACAGTCAAAATCAGCATACAACCTAGATTACTTTACCTCTTCCAGGCTATACCAACAGAGATTCCAGGTGCCCAGTTCTCAAAGTGGGACAGGATGATATCGAGATTTGTTTGGGGAGGTAAAAAGCCAAGAGTGAAATATAAAACTCTCCAGTTACCAAAAGAGAAAGGAGGCATGGGCCTACCGAGTCTAAAGGAATATTACTACTCAGCACAAATAAGATATATCATATGTTGGTGCGACGAAGGATATGAGGCAAAATGGAAAGAAATGGAAAAGGAAATTGAGGGACTCCCAGTACAAAGCATAATAGGAGATAAAGATGCATATAAGCAAATCAAACAAATAGACCCAATCACTAAATTTACTTTGGAACTGTGGTATAAAATAGTACAAAAGTATAATATAAAGGAAGACATAAAACTATTGAAATGGGTAGCATTTGACAGTCAGTTTGAACCGGCAAAGCAAGATAGGGGATACAAAAATCTGGTGAACAAGGGAATCACAGCATGGGGCAATATCGGAAAAAAAGATCTCGGGAGCTTTGTAAACATCAGAAGAAAATTTAAACTAGAAAGATCAGAATTATTCAGATATCTGCAGATGAGAGACTATTATATGAAGAAGATTAGGCATAACCTCCAAACAGATGTGAGCGAGATTATACAATTCATTTTAAGTTCATATGCAGGAAATAAAATAAGAATTATTTCAAAGCTATATCAGAAACTTACGGCAAACAAACATTCAAGTAACTATATAAAGGAGAAATGGGAGAAAGAGCTCAATTTAAACATAACAGAAGAAAGCTGGCAGGAAATATGGAAAACACAACACACATCAACAAATTCAAGGATATGGAGGGAATTTGGATGGAAAAACCTGATTCGCTTTTTCATTACACCACAGATTCAAGGAAAATATACAAATACCCAATCTTTATGCTGGAGGGGATGTGGGGCACAAAATGCAGACCACTCACATATGTTTTGGAAATGCAGCAAAATCTCATCATTCTGGAAATCTATACATGTGACAATACAGAGGATATTAGGATATAATATACCAATGAACTGTAACCTGATGTACTTATGTGATCTTAAAAGAGACAATGTAATACAGGCAGAGGACAGATATCTAGTTAAAATCTTGTTGATTGCATGTAAAAAAACAATCACAAAAAAATGGCGATCAGAAGTTCTTCCTGACCAAGAGCAATGGACTGACATTGTTGAGGACATACGTATGATGGAAAAACTAACATATCGACAAAGAATGCAAGAAGGACTATATGAAAAAAAATGGCGGAAATGGACACACTACAAAGTGCAACAACGAGACAGAAATTGAAAGAATAACCAGACACTGGAAAAACCAGAAGAATTAAGAGATGGAAACTAAAAACTTGATGCTCCAACATTTGTCCCCCCCCCCTTTTTTTTTTCCTTTTTTTTTCTTTCTTACTCTAGCCCCTTTGTTTTTTAAATGTAGACTGTGATCTGAATGCAATATATATAATGAAAAATGAATAAAAATCTAAGTTACAAAAAAAAATTTAAATCAACGTGTTTAGTTTTGCGATTGTGTATTTTTTTTTTCTGTGCGGTGTTACTTCACCCGTGTGTATAAGACAGATCATTTATCAAAAGAAAACTTATAAAACTCTACAACTACAACACGCGCCATCCCCAGCCTTTCTCGTATGTTAACATTCCATTCCCACACTCAGCCCTCAGGGTAGGGATCAAAGGTCGTCCTGGATCAAAGGATAATTACAGATCAAATGTTGTCGCTAATCAAAGGAAAATTACGGGTCATAAAGGTCATCGCTGATCAGAGGATAATTACGGATCAAAGGGGAGGTCAAGGGCAGGGCAGGTCACGGGGGTGGGTGTGGGCGGGGCAAGGGGTGGGGCATGGGCAGGTTGTGAGTGGGGTTTGGGTGGGGCTAGGGGCTAGGGGCTCATAAACCTGTCAAAAGCAGTTTGATGGAATGGGGCCTATATTCTCTTCTCACATAGCTACACCAGAGTGGTGACCTGGTGGTAGAGCATCCGCACCACAGCCAGGAGGTCATGGGTTCAAGCCCCAGCCGGGTCATACCAAAAGACCATATAAAAAATTGTACTTTCCGCCTTCTAGCTTGGTGTTCAGTATAACAGAATGGGGTAAGGAAAAGTTGTTTGTGGCGATGCCTTGCATGGCAGCGGCCCCTCTGATTCCAGATGTGATTAACATTGTAGATACGAGAAACATAATTTTGTTCTACTGTACATGATTGGCTGTATGGATTGAATGGCAATAAAGTTGGCTTCTTCTTCTACTTCTACAGTGCTTATCTGTCAAGTTAGCTCATTCTTCTCTGTAAATTCTAGTCACCCCACTAAATATGAGTGGTCCTTGCTTATTCATTGAACGATAATATCTCATGTCATCCCAGCTTGTTTTGGTTTTCTTTTCTTCTTTTTTTGTCCAGCAGGACCAAGGTAATCTGAACATCAACATGGCTGGCTTAGCAGTGCCAGACAATGTGACCAGGAATTTAATGTCTCCTTATTGTCAATTCTACCCATATTAGAAAAGCTGGTTCATTAATCCATTATACTGTATATATTGTGCCATTCTGTCTTATTTTTGTCCCATTTCTGCCATGTCGAGCAAATAGAGCACACCAAGTTGACTGGGCCACTAGCACGGCTACCCAGCTCACTTGAGTTTTTCTTACCGTATCAACCCTTGCACCTATAGATACAGACCAACAGGCCAGCTAGCCATTAGCTTAGCTAGGAGTAGGGCTGGTCGAGTAACCAAAATAAAATTAACGTTTGTGGTGTAAAACTGAAGTATTCTTGCTTATGTCATTTTTTTTAGACATTTTTTTTTTCAGTTTTTCTGTGATTGTATGGGGGTGTGTTAGTGCCCATGGCATGGGTAACTTGCACATCTGTGAAGGCACCATTAATGCTGAGCAGTACACACAGGTTTTTGTGCAACATAGGCTGTTATCTAAGCAATGTCTTTTTCGGGGACATCCCTGCTTATTTCAGTAAGACAATGCCAAGCCGCATTCTGCACATGTTACAACAGTGGGGTTTCGTAGTGAAAAAGTGTGGATACTAGACTGGCCTGCCTGCAATCCAGACCTGTCTCCTATTGAAAATGTGTGGAACATTATGAAGTGCAAAATACCACAATGGAGACCCCAGACTGTTGAACAAATGAGGTGGTACATTAAGCAAGAATGGGAAAGAATTCCACATAGAAAGCTTCAACAATTAGTGTCCTCAGTTCATAAATGCTTAGTGGGTCTTGTTAAAAGGAAAGGTGATGTTACACAGTGATAAACATGGCTGTCCCAGCATTTTTATTTTTTTTTTTGGGGGGGGGGGGTGCAGGCATCAAATTGAAAATGAGTGAATATTTGCAAAAAAAAACCAAAACAATAAAGTTCATCAGTTTGAACATTAAATATATTTTTCTCCTAGTTGAATATAGGCTGAAAAGGATTTTTAAATCATTGTATTCTGTTTAACATTTTACCCAAATTCCCAAATTCACTGGAATTGGGGTTTGTAATATCTTTTACACAATGATGTTGGTTTACAAAGCAGTACTGCCTGAGGAATCGAAGGTCACAGGCTTTCAATAATGGTTTTCAACCTTGCCTCTTATGTACAGAAATTTCTTCAGATTTGAATCTTTTGATGATATTATGGATTGTAGATTATGAAATCCATAAATTCCTTTCAGTTGTACATTGAGAAAGGTTGTCCTTCAACTGTTGGACTATTTTCCCACACAGTTGTTTACAAAGTGGTGAGCCTCACCACATCACTGCTTGTGAATCACTGAGCCTTTTGGGGATGCTCCGTTACCTGTTTCCAATTAACTAATACTTGCTTACACTTGAAAAAAAAATCTGTTGGTTCTGAGGCAAGTGGGACTCTAGGGTACCTGAGATCTTACTAGTTCAGTCAAACTTTATCTTTGCACATTGCCATTGCCACTCTAAAGCAGGCCTCTTGATACGTACAGCCGTGGACAAAATTGTTGGTACCCCTCTGTTAATGAAAGAAAAACCCACAATGGTCACAGAAATAACTTGAATCTGACAAAAGTGGTAATAAATAAAAATTCTATGAAAATTAACCAATGAAAATCAGACAATGCTTTTGAACTGTGGTTCAACAGAATTATTTAAAAAAAAACTCATGAAACAGCCCTGGACAAAAATGATGGTACCCTTAACTTAATATTTTGTTGCACAACCTTTTGAGGCAATCACTGCAATCAAACGATTTCTGTAACTGTCAATGAGACTTCTGCACGTCTCAGCAGGTATTTTGGCCCACTCCTCATGAGCAAACTGCTCCAGTTTTCTCAGGTTTGAAGGGTGCCTTCTCCAGACGGCATGTTTCAGCTCCTTCCACAGATGTTCAATTGGATTTAGATCATGGCTCATAGAAGGCCACTTTAGAATAGTCCAATGTTTCGCTCTTAGCCATTCTTGGGTGTTTTTAGCTGTGTTTTGGGTCATTATCCTGTTGCAAGACCCATGACCTGCGACTAAGACCAAGCTGTCTGACACTGGGCAGCACATTTCTCTCTTGAATACCTTGATAGTCTTGAGATTTCATTGTACCCTGCACAGATTCAAGACACCCTGTGACAGATGCAGCAAAGCAGCCCCAGAACATAACAGAACCTCCTCCATGTTTCACAGTAGGGACAATGTTCTTTTCTTGGTATGCTTCATTTTTGCATCTGTGAACATAGAGCTGATGTGCCTTGCCAGAAAGTTCCAGTTTTGTCTCGTCTGTCCATAGGACATTCTCCCAGAAGCTTTGTGGCTTGTCAACATGCAGTATGGCAAATTCCAGTCTGGCTTTTTTATGATTTGTTTTCAACAGTGGTGTCCTCCTTGGTCATCTCCCATGAAGTCCACTTTGGCTCAAACAACGACGGATGGTGCGATCTGACACTGATGTACCTTGACCTTGGAGTTCACCATGAATGTGTTTAGAGGTTGTTCTGGGCTCTTTTGTAACCATTCGTATTATCCGTCTCCTCCTGTGGCCACGTCCAGGGAGGTTGGTTACAGTCCCGTGGATCTTAAATTTCTGAATAATATGTGCAACTGTAGTCACAGGAACATCAAGCTGCTTGGAGATGGTCTTATAGCCTTTACCTTTAATATGCTTGTCTATAGTTTTTCTTTCTAATCTCCTGAGACAACTCTCTCCTTTGCTTCCTCTGGTCCATGTTTAGTGTGGTACACACCATGTCAACAAACAGCACAATGACTACTTGTCACCCTTTAAATAGGCCGACTGACTGATTACAAGCTTGTAGACACCTGTGATGTTAATTAGAGGACACATCTTGGTTGAACATGTCCCTATGGTCACATTATTTTCAATCTTTTCTAGGGGTACCATCATTTTTGTCCAGGCCTGTTTCATGAGTTTGTTTTTTAAAGTAATTCTGTTGAACCACAATTCAAAAGCATTGTCTGATTTTCACTGGTTAATTTTCATAGAATTTTTATTTATTACCACTTTTGTCAGATTCAAGTTATTTCTGTGACCATTGTGGGTTTTTCTTTCATTAACAGAGGGGTACCAACAATTTTGTCTACGGCTGTATGTATGATGTTTGCCATAGTTAACAACACCTGTACAAACAGTCTGCACCGGACACGATGAACAGCCATATATATGATATATGATATATTTTAATGGACTGATTTTTTGGAAAAAAAAAAATCTGTGATAATTCATTACCTGATCTGTTCCTTTAATTCTTCAGTGATAAAAGACAAAATCGCTTTTGTTCTCATTTAGTTATATGTTCAGTTTTAATTGCGAACTTACAGGATGAGTACACAAATGAAGCATTTAATAATTTGTCATGGCAGGCTGCTGGCCAGCTGGAATGGGAAACACTTGTCACCCGTGGCCAAAGTAGATCCTGTCTGCTGAGATCTGCACACACTGAACACCAGAGTGGGCATTGTGAACTTATATATACTGTATATAGTATATATATTGTGGTGACCCACCACAATCTACATGGACATTCAATCCTCACACTCAGCTAGCCTGCACTAAGCAGGGGACAATTTGCATACGGACAGAGAGCCCCTAGGAGACAATCAGAACAATGGACTATTGTTATACATCCCCGGATTAAGGAGAGGACGTCCGGGCGCCAGTTGGTCACGCGAATGATATGTATTGACTGATATGTATATCAATTTGCAAATGTGCCATACATTCTCTCTGTTGGTATAACATGTATAAAAGAGCTTGCGATACATGCCTCAAGTGCTCAGCGCAACACAATACAGCACAGCGCTGTAGCGCACAGCGCTACAAGTGCGTCTCATTGATGTTGGAGGAAAATAAAACTCTGCAACCTTCCAGCTCGCTGCATCTCGCCTGAACTTATTTCTCCTCCACACTGGTGACCCTTGACGAGGAATGGAACATGAGGCGAACATCCCAGAGATCACCCGGACGGGAAGCCCCAGCACGCATCATGGTTTGCCCCTCGCCTGATCTATTCCCTCCACACTGGGGACCTGATGAGAGAGAATGACCGTTTGCACCCTCTCACCGCGCTTTGGACACAGAGGACCAGAGAACGCCGGCAACCTCTTCATCCTCACCGGAGCGCAGCGCTTGGACCAACACGCACCATGAACAGCGACACAAGCGAACGAAGGAAGCAGCCTGAATGGGGACAATCATCGACGCCGACTGCATTGATTTCCACCGAGGTCCCCGACTCTGACTAAACTCCCAACAGTGGACCTCTCGCACACAGAAGCCCTGCACGCACTCCGCAGGATTACGAGGACAGTGCAACTGCCAGTTATGTGGTCACTGTGGCAAGCACTCGCCACGCAGGGACAAAACCGGCTCCACAGACTGATACACAGCGTCCCCCCTTTGCTGCACATGCCCGAGAAACACGGCCGATCGCCACCCTCGGAACCTTCAGGGCGACTCATTCACCTGAAGCAGACGTGCAGCCCGCACACAGGACTTTGTATGGGTTTCTCAGCCACGGCCCACAAGGGGAATTTGGCCGCTCACCATCCCTACATCCTCGTTGGACTGAGCCGCGAGAGAAGTCAGAGACTTAATTTTTTAGCACAGCCACTGTGGATCACCGCCAGGTTTAACGGGAAATTCCCTCACCATCGCAGATCCATACGCAATTTTTGCACAGCCCAGACACCTTTGATGTCCCGGGCCGGCACTCACTTACTCCCACCCCCTCCCCCTCCTCCTCCACAGCGCTTTTCCGCACCTCACTCCCTAAAGCCGGCCGATCGCCGTCTTGTTCCATTACACACGAAACGCACCGGCCCGTGCGCCCATGATCCACGGCCGTTCAACGTGCTGGAACCCGGAGCAGAGCACACTGGTTTTTTCCACCCCTCCCCCGTCCCCGTCATGGACTGACATGCCCTCCGACAGTTCTACTGAAGCTGGAGCCAAACGACGGGGATGGGGGGGTCACAACCCCTGCTGTGTTCTGGGGGGGGAGCCCTGTGGTGACCCACCACAATCTACATGGACATTCAATCCTCACACTCAGCTAGCCTGCACTAAGCAGGGGACAATTTGCATACGGACAGAGAGCCCCTAGGAAACAATCAGAACAATGGACTATTGTTATACATCCCCGGATTAAGGAGAGGACGTCCGGGCACCAGTTGGTCATGCGAATGATATGTATTGACTGATATGTATATCAATATGCAAATGTGCCATGCATTCTCTCTGTTGGTATAACATGTATAAAAGAGCTTGCAATACATGCCTCAAGTGCTCAGCGCAACACAATACAGCACAGCACTGTGGCGCACAGCGCTACAAGTGCGTCTCATGATGTTGGAGGAAAATAAAACTCTGCAACCTTCCAGCTCACCACATCTCGCCTGAACTTATTTTTCCTCCACATTATATAGTATATTATATATATATATAAAGAATGTCAATGAATGAGGAAAGAAATAACAAAACTGGCATAAATTATATCTATATCTATCTATATATATATATATATATATATATATATATATATATATATATATATATATATATATATATATTAGATTAGATTAGATTAGATTCAACTTTATTGTCATTACACATGTATGAATACAAGGTAACGAAACACAGTTTAGCATCCAATCAGAAGTGCAAAGGACAGCAGTGCAGTATATACGGTAATTAACAGTATGTGCAATTTAAGCAAATATATGCAAATATATTTGCTTAAATTGCACATACTGTTAATTACCGTATATACTGCACTGCTGTCCTTTGCACTTCTGATTGGATGCTAAACTGTGTTTCGTTACCTTGTATTCATACATGTGTAATGACAATAAAGTTGAATCTAATCTAATCTAATCTAATATATACTGTATATATATATTTATATATATAGAATAGATATAGATATAGATATAATTTATGCCAGTTTTGTTATTTCTTTCCTCATTCATTGACATTCTTTTAACAGGAAGATTCAAAATCAAAGTTTAAACAAAGTAGGATTTATTTGATTTCATCCATGGATATCCCAACATATTTTTTTAAATGCAGCAATTTTGCATTCAGCAGCGGGAACATTAATGTTCAGGCCGAGATCATGGATTACAGTGCAGTTCGAAGGACAGCCTTGGTAGGTCAGCCAGGCTCTTCCTTTGATGTGTTCTTGTCTCCAGTGTCAAGTCTGCTTTGTGTTGACCAAGTGACCTCACAGTGTCTGTTAATATTTTATTTCATCTTTCACGTCCTTCTTTAAGGGCTGCAAAGTCTCGCAGTAAATCTTGCTTGATGTCAATTATGTTTGGTAAATGTAATAAATTACACTGTATTATTTAAATCCTCTTTTACACTTTACACACAGTTAGTACTTCACTGTACTTTGCAGAGAATGAACCTGGATCCCTATGAGACAGAGTGATGTAACTGTACTTAGTGTTTGTGGGGGAGAAATATCATTTTCATTCGCTGATTTTTTGTCAGTTCTAATAACACCCTTACTTTTCATGAATCCGATTTCCTCTTGTGTTTGCAAGTCAGTTTTTGAACTGTGGAGGCAAAAAAGTGAGACACAAAAAATCCCTCCCCCTCGTTTGCCCTGTGGATAAAGATGCAATTTTTCCTCAGTAAATCATCTATAAAGAATCCACTAAGAAAACACAATTTTCCGTGCTGCATGTGCATTTAGTACTATTTAGTATCTTTAAACACACTTTCACTTTATGAACAAGCACACAGGCAAAATGGATTTGTCTGTGGCGAACATATTTTGACTGCATATGTATAGCACAGGATTGAGATGCTTAGAATTACATATGTATTCTGTGACCTCACATCTTTGAAGGAACAATGGGTCTGGACCTCCTGGGGATTACAGCAGAAGGTAGAGGTGCCTTTGGCGAGGACTCTGAGAGGATTTCCTGACCTCCTGGGGTCAGATGGAGGACGAAGGGACTTGGGGGGATGTGATAACAATGTGATTCTGTCTTTGATGACCCAAGTATAAAAGTGGGGGTTTGGGGGAGTTCGCTCTCTTATTCTGTTGAGATGAAGCTGGAGATGTGAGATCGTCAATAAACCTGAACTGAGAAATCATTCAGCCTCTTTATTTCACGCTCTTCACATTGATGACCCAAGACGTGTAATAGACGGAGACAGTTCCCCCGAACCAGACTCGTCAGGGACCGCTTGAGCAAGCGCGGTCTCGATCAAGCTACCGGAGTTCTGGCAGGACAACCCAGACTCGTGGTTCCTCCAGGTCGAAGCCCAGTTCGCACTCGGGGGAATAATGGCAGATGACACGAAATTCTACCACGTCATCGCCAAGCTCGACAACCGCACAGCCCGATACGTGCGGAGCCTGGTGCAGCAACCGCCCGCTGGCGACAAATACAGCGAGCTGAAGACTGCCCTCATCCAGTGTTTCACGCCCTCAGCCGAGGAGAGAGCTAGGAGGCTCCTAGCTCTGCACGACTTGGGAGGACGCAGACCAGTCGACCTGATGGAAGACATGCTACAGCCGAGAGGCACAGACAACGATGAGTTCCTCTTCAAGCACATCTTCCTGAGGACCCTTCCATCGCAGACGAGGGCGACCCTGACAGGCACTCACTTCGTAACCCAGCGGGACTTCCGCGTGCTGGCCCGAGAAGCGCAGCGGATCCTCGACTCCTGCGAGGAGCAGGCTGCCACCGCAGCAGCGGCAGACCTCGGCGCAGCGGCCGGGAGCAGCGGTGGGCCAGAGGCGGCGGAATCGATCCCACCAACAATGGCAGCAGCGAGGTCCCGACGCAGCGGAGGAGACGACCTCTGCTTCTACCATCGACGTTTCGCAGAGAGGGCGTGCAGGTGTGTACCGCCGTGCCAGTTCAAGAGCTCGGGAAATGCCAGGACCGGGAGTCGTTAGTAGCATCGGCCCTTGGCGAGCGAAACAAGCTGCTCTACCTCACGGATGCGCGCTCTGGGCGGCATTTCCTCGTGGACACTGGCGCCCAAGTGAGTTTCATCACCCCAACCTACGCTGACCGCTGACAGGCCCCCGTGGTGACGGAGCAACAACGGCGAACGGCTCGAGCATTAAGACCTTCGGCGAAAAGATGCTGCTTCTGTCCTTGCAAGGCCACACTTATGAATGGACTTTTATTATAGCAGCGGTGAGTTTCAACATGTTAGGTGCTGATTTTTCTGTGCTCACCATGGTTGTTAGTTGATCTTGCCAATAGAGGCTTGGTTAATGCACTCTCTTTTTACTCCATTCCTTGTGCAGCTCGAGTGTCCCCGCCACCAGCACAGACCAACGTCGCCACAGCTGGCGGTAAGTTTCACACACTCCTCGCACAGTTTCCAGCACTCACAGTTCCCGCCTTTACTGCAACAGTTGCGAAACACGGAGTGGAGCACTTTATCACTACTGCTGGTCCCCCCGTCTTTGCGAAAGCTCGGCGCTTGGATGCAGCTAAACTGTCCATAGCGCGAGGAGTTCGCCAACCTGGAAAGGTTGGGCATTGTCCACCGTTCGAACAGCCCATGGGCTTCCCCACTGCATATGGTCCCTAAAGCCGACGGCTCGTGGAGACCTTGCGGTGACTTCCGCAGGTTAAACAACGCTACAGCACATGACCGCTACCCCATTCCACATATTCAGGATTTTTTGGTACACCTGGCGGGGGCGCGCATTTATTCTAAAATAGATTTGGTCCGCGGTTATCATCAAGTCCCAGTCCGTGCTGAGGACATTCCCAAAACAGCAGTGATAACCCCGTTTGGACTGTTTGAGTTTTTATGCATGCCTTTTGGCCTCAAAGGCGCCGCGCAAACCTTCCAACGCATGATGGATGCCGTGTTACGCGATCTCCCTTTCGTGTTCGTCTACCTGGACGACATTTTGGTCGCCAGCACATCCAAAGAGGAACACGAAAAACACCTCACAACAGTTTTTCGGAGGTTGGGAGAGCACGGGTTAATAATCAATCCAGCTAAGTGCCAGTTTCGGGGTGCGCAGATTGATTTTTTGGGGCACCGCGTTCTCCCAGAAGGGGCGGTTCCGCTACCGGCCAAAGTGCGCGCAGTGGCAGATTTTCCCCGGCCACAAACGGTCCAAAGCCCTACAGGAGTTTTAGGAATGGTGAATTTTTATAACCATTTCCTACCCCACGCAGCGCAGCTCATGCAACCACTATATGCCGCGCTTAAAAAGCAAAAACCCCTCCAATGCAATTGAATGGTCCCCGGAGCGGAGCACGCATTCGCGGAGATAAAAAAGCCTTGCAGACGCTGCGTTGTTAGCTCACCCAGACCCAACGGCCCGCTTAGTGCTCACCACTGATGCGTCAGATTTGGCCATAGGGGCAGTTGTGGACAGCATGTTGCCGGGGTTTGGCAGCCGCTGGCCTTCTTCAGCAGATCCTTGCGTGAGGCCGAGCGTAAAATACAGCGCGTTTGACAGGGAGCTGTTAGCGCTCCACTTAGCCATTCGCCACTTCAATTCTGGTTAGAAGGTCGGTGTTTCCACCGTTGTTTGTCACCACAAACCGCTCACTTTTGCGATGGCCAAAAATTTCGGAACTTGGTCGGGCGGGCCGGCAGCAGAGGCAGCTGGACGCAATTTCGGAATTTACTACTGAAATTCAACACGTAGCAGGTAAACTCAATGTAGTGGCAGACTGCGCTCTCCCGCGCAGTAACAGCACAGTCCGCGCAGAGTTAGATTATACTACCGTGGCCGCAGAGCAAAATGGCAGGGTGGAAGCGCACGCGGCCCCAGTTCACGTGGGGATAGATTATGCGGCCATGGCAGCGGATCAGGGTAGAGATGCGGACGTGTGTGCGCTCCAGTCTGGACCAACAGGGTTAAGGCTGGAGAGCAGGAACTTGCGCAATGGTATGCCCCCCTAATCTGCGATGTCTCTGACCGGGGCGACCGCGTCCGGTAGTGCCGGCCGCTTGGCGCCGCCGCATTTTTGACTCGATTCACTCCCTGGCACACCCTGGGGTGTGCGCGTCTGTGAAAATAGTGGCAGAAAAGTTTGTTTGGCCGAGCCTGCGCTGTCACCATGGGATGGCGCCGGGCCCGGCATTCAGACCATGCCCCCTTCCCATCTCTGCCTCTCATTGGGCTGCGTCTCAGCTGGCTCCCAGCTGTCAGTGTTATGGGACGGCTGGGGCCAATTAATCCTCATCAGCTGGGGCGCTGCCAATGAGGATAAAGAGGAGCAGCCTCGATCACTCGGGGCTGCGACATAAGCACTGCTAGGCTGGAGCCCCTTCGTCTGGTGCCAGCCCCTGCCTCATCTTCAGCACAACTCGTAAGTGTTTCCATAAGGAGTTTTGTGCCTTTGTACCCCCATGTCCGGTGCTAGCCCACTACTTGCCTTACCGTATCACTTGGGAGTACCACCCTGTAAGAGTGTCCTGTGTATTGGAGTCCTTTGCCCAATGCCAGCTCTCTACCCTTCTGGCTGCTCAACCCGTGAGTGTTACCCGCTGTGAGCTCTCTTGTTGTGTACCCCTACGCCCGGTGCCAACGGTTTTCTCTGTCGCTGTACTGCTCACGAGTGTTCTTTGTATGAGCATCTGTGCTTTCCTCATCCCTCACCCTTACCTTTAATAAAACATTACAACTCACTGGCTTGCCCTTAGCTCTCATTGTGTGGCTCCCCAGAGCCACACGTAACAGTATGTCGCAGCCAGAACGAGTTGCCGGCGGCCGTGAGTTGTTTGGACTTGTATCTTCCTGTCCGGGTGTCAGCGCTGTTTGCATGCCGTCTCCCAGGAGTCACTTCCGACGCCAGGGCGACGAGCTGAGGTCCATCCCGGGGGCTGTCGGCAAGACGCTCTTCACCCTGCACGACGCCTCCAACTCGAGATGCTGGCATCCGAGCCGTGCTGAGGATCTCCTGGACAGTCACCCTCGCTCTTTATTCCATCTCGAGGTCAGTGCCAGAATTGACGCCACAGTTACACAGTGAGAGAAGCTCCGCGGGTTGGATGGAAACCCCGGCAGGAAGCCGAAGTGGATGACGTTGCCCCCCGCTTCGGGATCCCGTTCCTGCTTCCATTCCAGCCCGGGAGTTCGCGCCACCCAGAGGGCTTCCCCCGTTCTGCACCACGTCACTCGGGATTCCCCCCAAGGAGCCGCAGCTGATAGCAGTTGCGTCCGGGGCCGAGCGGCTGTCGCAAGCTCCGCTGTGCATCCAGTCACCATCTTCAGGCATGTGGCGGTGGCAGTGAGATCGGTGGAGAGGACTCCAGGGCTACGAAGCTTTCCCGTGTTCGACGCCTTCCTCGCCTCGATCTCCGATCAGGAGCAGCGATTCCTGGGTTCCCCCCTCGCTTCGCTCCCTGGGAATAGCCGTCATCACAATGCCCAGGCGCCTCAGCACTAACGTCCGGATCCAGTTCCGGGTTGCCGCCAGGACCTTTTCCCCCACGCAGCTGTCACCTCCTTGTATCGTCAGCATGGAGATTTCACAGCCCCGTTCTCCGAGCCTCTTTCCCCCGCTGTCATCCCAAGGCATTCGGGCTGGCTCATCCCGGCTGTTATCTCCTCCTCCTCGACGTGCTTCCTGACTGCTGTGTGTGCTTGGAATCCTGACCTGGTGAGCCCTCTTCTGGAGACGACATGAGTGATCCCCAGACGACTTCCCATGGGGTCCTCTGTTATCGCCCAGCGGGGAGAGGAAGAAGCAATGTCCACCACAGCAGGAGCCATCCAACCTCCAGAAGGCAGGCAAGTCCCAGTTTATTTACATCAGTTTTGTGATTTGCTCTGCTATACTCCTGGAGGTGGAGTTCGGGGTCCGCAGCGCCCTGAACTCCCACCACCTGCTGTAACCTGTGTCTTTAATCCTGCACCCTCTGTGTCTCTCTCCGCTGAGCGGTCCCCGGCTTCGGGTCTATGTCGTGGGGCAAGGAGAGGGCCTGCGGCTCCACAGCTACGTTGTGGACAGAGGAGGAGGACTGACTGCTACGTGGAGTCTGCGCCAACAACCAAGCGTCCCCGGGTCTCCACGGAGGTGCGGTTCGGTCCAGCGGGACGAGGTTCTCCTGCCATCACGCGGCGTGGACCGTCGGCGTGGTTACCAACGCTGGAGGAACCTCAAGCTGCGCTGACCATCGTGCCGGCTGTGGGGCCTGACGCAGCCGAGTGGGAGCCTGACAACGACCTCCTGATGACGGATCCTGGATCTTCGCAGTCCTGGACGGCGTCAGAACCCAAGATCAGGCGAGTGCTCTCTTTCCCTTTCTCTCTTCATATCTTTGAGCACTTTAGCCTGTCTCTAGGGGAGATGAGCCGGGTTCAGCCGCCCGCTGCATCCGAGCTCATCTCGCCGGGTTCTGGCGCTGCCGGTGAGCCTGATCCCGGTTCTGTTTTCTCTCCTGAGCCTGTTTCCAGGGTCGCCGGCGAGGAATTGCCATCTCTCGTGGTGCTGGAGGGTCCAGGCTCAACGTTGGAGGTCGGTTCTGGTGCGGTGCTGACCCAGTTGGGATCCGTCGTGGGTGCTGCTCCAGCGGTGTCCGACGTGGGTTCGCCCGAGACCCAATCGGGGTCCGACACGGGTGCTGCCCCAGCGGTGTCCAACGTGGGTTCGCCTAAGGCCCATTCGGGGTCCGACGCGGGTGCTATGCCAGTATTGTCCAGGTCCGGTGAGGAGGTGGCTGTTTCCCTGCAGCCTGACGCTCGTCTACCTCGTCATCGGCTCTCCCCTAAGCCTCTTCCTCCGGGGTCCGCTCTGACCCTTCGCCCGTCTCAACGGTCCTGGTGGTTGAGTGATGCAGGTCGACGGCTTGACCTGCAAGACTTCTGGTTCGGCGAGCTGGTCCAACCCCCCGACGAACTGTATTTGCTGCTGGGTGGCCTGGCACGGCTACCGGTGGCCTGGGTTGTTGGGATTCTGGGTCTGGAGTTGGCCGTCCGAACTTTTCTTCTTCCCCGGCCCACCAACTGGACAATGGGCGGGGCGGCCTCCAGAACAGTTTGACCATTTTGGACTCTCCCTGCCGCCTCCTCGGGTGTCTCTTATTTTTTGTTGTTATTAAGGTCACTCAGGCGTAGCTTCTTTGTCCTTAGGGGAATATGTGTTTTTAGTGCTGTGTATTGTTTTCTTATTTACCGTACTTGTGGTCTATATTAATCATATATTCCATAACCTACATATGTTGAAGCATGTGAGAATGTTTGGTGATTACATATGTAAGGCGACTTCACACCTCAGAACAGGACAAAGAGTCTCAACCGCCAGTGAGGATCAAAGAGCTTCCCAGGCACTGCGGTGGAGACCGGATGGATTGCCCTGACCCCCCAGGGCCAAGAGGAGGAGTACGAAGATAATGGGGGGATTAAGATAATGAGGGATGTCAGCTTTTGATATGCATGTCTTTTGTTATGTGCGAGTATAAGTTCATAGAGCCGAAGGTGTTTGGTCTCTGACTTCTTCTGCTGCTGCACCTAGATGAGACTTGTTAGAGGAGCTGATAATAAACTTTGGTTTATGAATCCCATCGCCTCGTTATTTCAAGCTCCTCTACACTGGTGACCCTGACGCGAGAATGGACCAGAGGCGTTCCCCCGCGATCGACTCATCTGTGGCGACCCAGGCAGACGCCGGCGCCCATACAGACAGGGGAACAGATGGACGACGTTCCCCCACGGCAGAAGTGATAGAGAGGGCTCAACCGAGCACCAGCGCCGCGGAGAGAGCCGAAGCAAGGCACTCTCACCCTGCGGACACATCAGTGACGGTCTACACAAACGCTGTCACCGTCAACCTGCCGGACTTCTGGCAGGAAGACCCCGCCTCGTGGTTTCAGCAAGCTGAAGCCCAGTTTGCACTTGCGGGCATCACGGCTGACGATACAAAGTTCTATCACATCATCGCCAAACTCAACGCCGCCACTTCAAGATGTGCGCGGAGCATAATCCAACGGCCGCCGGCCCAGGACAAATATGAAGAACTGAAAGCGACCATCGTGGCAAATTACGTCCCCTCAGCTGAGGAGAGAGCTGAGAGGATCCTGGCAGTCTAC
The DNA here is from genome assembly GCA_020510985.1 of Pholidichthys leucotaenia. NCBI lineage: Eukaryota > Metazoa > Chordata > Actinopteri > Cichliformes > Pholidichthyidae > Pholidichthys > Pholidichthys leucotaenia. The sequence continues at coordinate 29,558,950 of CM035845.1, read as the reverse complement.
GGCCACAGAGGAGGCAGACCCAAGGCCCTCATGGAGGACTTGCTGCAACTTAAAGAAGAGGACAACGACAACTTCCTCTTCCATTTCATATTCCTCAGTACGCTGCCGCCACACATGAGAGGGACGCTGGCCAACATGCGATGCAGCACCCAGCAAGACTTCCGCACGCTGGCTCACGAAGTTCAACGGCTCGTCAACGCCTGCAAGGAGCAGACACCCACAGCAGCATCCGCAGATGTCCGGAGCCACAAGGAGTCACAAATCACCGAGCAGAACCAGCCCGCGGTGACAGCAACACGGCCAGGACGCAACAGACGGAGCAACGTTTGTTATTACCACCACCGCTTCGCCGAGAAGGCTTACAAATGCGTTCCCCCCTGCAAATTCACAATTTCCGGAAAACGCCGAAGCCGAGAGCCGTTAACAGCGGCGGTTCTCGGCGAAAAAAGCAAGCTTTTATATGTGACGGACGGACACACCGGCAAGCGGTTCCTTATCAACACGGGAGCTCAACTAAGTTTTGTCATGCCCTCCCTAGCAGACCGGGCCATGGGCCCCCGGGGCAATGGAGCGGTGGCAGCCAACGGCTCCACCATCGACACTTTTGGCGAAAAGAGCCTGCACCTCTGCATCCACGGCCGCAACTACAGATGGACATTTGTTGTAGCGGCGGTGAGTTTTAACTTGTTGGGGGCGCTAGATTTTTTGTGTGCACATGGGTTATTAGTTGACGCTAGCGAACAGGCGCTTGGTTAAATGCACTGTCCTTTGCTTCTATTCCCTGCTCAGCTCGACTTTCTCGGGACCACCCGTGCAGGCTAAGCGTCACCACAGCAGGAGGTAAGTTTGATCAACTCCTCACCCAATTTCCAGCGCTCACAATTCCCAAATTCTCAGCCACAGTGGCTAAACATGGGGTTGAACATTTTATTCCCAAAACGGGCCCACCCATATTTGCCAAAGCTCGGCACTTAGACGCGGCCAAGCTCGCCATAGCTCGGGACGAGTTTACCACCCTTGAAAAATTAGGCATTATCAGACGCTCGAAAAGCCCCTGGGCCTCACCACTTCACATGGTTCCGAAAACCGACGGTTCTTGGAGACCATGCGGCGATTACCGCAGATTAAACAATGCGACAGCGCATGACCACTACCCAATTCCTCACATTCAAGATTTTTCACTGCATCTGGCGGGTGCGCGCATTTTTTCAAAAATAGACCTGGTCCGCGGTTATCATCAAGTCCCAGTTCGAGCAGAGGACATTCCTAAAACAGCTGTAATAACCCCTTTCGGCCTTTTTGAATTTTTGCGAATGCCTTTCGGCCTCAAAGGCGCGGCTCAAACCTTTCAGCGGATGATGGTCAGTAATTACGCGTCCTCTCCTTTTGTTTTCGTCTACCTCGACGATATTGCTGGTAGCCAGCCCCGGCTGAGGAGAACACGAGCGGCTATCTCTCTTATGGTTTTTCAGAGGCTAGAAGAGCACGGTTAATAATCAATCCGCCAAATGCAAATTCGGCGTGTCACATATTGATTTTTTAGGTCTAGAGTTCGCCGAAGGGGCTGTCCCACTTCAGTCAAAGTTCACGCGAGAAAAAGGTTTTCCACGGCCACAAACGGGAAATGTCAGTCGCAAAGTATTTGTAGGAATGGGTTCATTTTTACAACTGTTTCCTCCCCCACGCCTCAGCTCATGCAGGCCCCTATATGACGCGCTCAGAAAACAAAAAGCTTCCAACGCGGTCAAATGGACCCCGGAGCGCGAACGCGCCTTCGCGGAAGTAAAAAGCGCCCTAGCTAATGCCACATTGTTGGTTCACCCCGATCCCTCGGCCCGCACTGCGCTAACCACAGATGCTTCGGACCTAGCTATAGGGGCAGTTGTAGAACAACATGTCAGCGGAATCTGGCAACCTTTGGCATTCTTCAGCAAATCGCTAAACCAAAGCGAGCGTAAATACAGCACTTTTGACAGGGAGCTGCTAGCGCTTCATTTATCCATCTGCCACTTCCAGTTCTGGTTAGAAGGGCGGAGTTTCACGGCTTTTGTAGACCACAAACCGCTCATCTTTGCCATGGCTAAAATTTCCGAACCATGGTCAGGCAGGCAACAAAGACAGCTGGCTGCGATTTCAGAGTTCACCACAGACATTCGACATGTGGCAGGCAAACTTAACGTGGTAGCAGACTGCCTCTCTCGCGCTGTGACATCGCCAGAGCTCGAGGAGACAGATTATACTACCTCAGCCGCAGAACTCTTCGCCAACGCGGACACATACGCAGCACCAATCCATGCAGGGACAGATTATGCAGCCATGGCAGAGGAGCAAAGTAGTGACGCGGACGTGCGCGCACTCTTGTCTGGACCAACAGGGTTAAGGCTGGAGGAAAGGGGTTTACGCGACGGCGTGCCCCCCCTAATATGCGATATCTCAACCGGCCGACCACGCCCGTTAGTCCCAGCTACATGGCGCCCAGGTGTGCACGCCTCGGTTAAAATGGTCGCCGAAAAGTTTGTGTGGCCTGGCCTGCGCAAAAACGTAAAAGAATGGGCAAAAACTTGCATTTCTTGTCAGCGCGCCAAAATACACAAACACACAAAAGCCCCTCTGGAGCCTTTTCCAATCCTTGCTAGAAGGTTCGACCACGTTCATGTCGACCTCGTGGGGCCACTACCTTCCTCCCAAGGTTTCACACATCTGTTAACAATGATAGACCGCACCACGCGTTGGCCAGAGGCAGTCCCTCTGGCGTCAACCACAGCGGAGGAAGTTGCTCGCGTTTTTTTGACAAACTGGGTGGCATATTTCGGCGTCCCATCGGACATCACGTCCGATAGGGGGCCTCAATTTGTCTCGGAGCTTTGGTCAGCCATGTCCAGAAGCTTAGGGGCAACAATTCACCGCACCACCGCTTATCACCCTCAGGCTAATGGGTTATGCGAGCGTTTTCATAGATCTTTAAAGACCGCCCTCAGAGCCTCACTAACGGATACAAATTGGGTAAATAAACTTCCCTGGGTTTTATTGGGGTTGCGTGCTGCACCCAAAGAGGATCTAGATGCCTCTCCAGCAGAATTAGTTTTTGCACAACCTCTCAGGCTCCCAGGTGAATTTTTACCAGAGAACCCAGAGCCAGGGCATCTTCCAGCCCCGAGGTTTTTAGGCAACAACGGACCGGACTCTCTCCCCGGACCAGCACATCACTCTTTTCCACGGGTTTTTGTCCCACAAGCTTTAAAGAACGCTGAATTCATTTTTGTTAGGCATGAAGCTTTAAAACCAACTTTCCGCCCACCATACGATGGGCCATTCAGAGTGCTGGAACCTGGTGATAAACACTTTGTGCTTGATTTTGGGGATAGAAAAGAAACAGTCAGCATTGACAGACTTAAACCTGCCTTCTTGTTGAGAGACGAGCCTGCACGGTTGGCGAGAGCACCTCGGCGGGGTAGACCCCCCAAGAGAAAAGACTCAGCCCCCCTGCAGGGAACAAATAATCACTCTCCTTCCCAGGCTGCAGATTCCTTACAGGAAGGTCCCAGCAGGACGCCCAAGCGGACCCACAGCAGTTTCGGGAGAAGATTAAAACCCAGACGGCACAGAGACTGATGCAAACTACTCAACAGTTGTTCACTAATTGTGCTGTAAAAGTTTAGGACTGACTTGTGATTTTACTATGCTGTTATGATTACCACTGAACTCTCTTAGGAGCATGGCTGCTGGAAAGTTTCTTCTGTGGCAAGAGGTGTAGCAGTTAGTATGTCATAGTAATTATCTTAAACTGTGAATTTTTCTATTGTCCTTTTCTTAGTCGTTTGGGGGGGGGCTGTGGTCTATATTAATCATATATTCCATAACCTACATATGTTGAAGCATGTGAGAATGTTTGGTGATTACATATGTAAGGCGACTTCACACCTCAGAACAGGACAAAGAGTCTCAACCGCCAGTGAGGATCAAAGAGCTTCCCAGGCACTGCGGTGGAGACCGGATGGATTGCCCTGACCCCCCAGGGCCAAGAGGAGGAGTACGAAGATAATGGGGGGATTAAGATAATGAGGGATGTCAGCTTTTGATATGCATGTCTTTTGTTATGTGCGAGTATAAGTTCATAGAGCCGAAGGTGTTCGGTCTCTGACTTCTTCTGCTGCTGCACCTAGATGAGACCTGTTAGAGGAGCTGATAATAAACTTTGGTTTATGAATCACATCGCCTCGTTATTTCAAGCTCCTCTACAGTACTCAGCATTTTCTCTTCTTTATTATCCTGTTCCTACCTGTCACCTTTATTTCTCTAGGTGACCCTTGTTGTATTTAGCGCTGTGTGTCGTGTTTTCTAGTTATCTGTACTCAGCGTTTTCATCACCCTAACCGTATCCTTAGCCTTGTCGGTGCATCATGAAGTAATGTATTTGGCCCCTTTTCAACCATACTTTGTGATCACCTTATCTTTCCTGTTATCTTCGTGGGGGGCTTTTCCTAGTCCCGACTTTAACTTTGACGGTGTGTTGTTTGGAGTAACGTGTTTTGTTTCCCACTTAATCGTACTCCGTTATTGCTTGTTGTTCCTGTCACCTTCACTCCCCTAGGTGACCCAGTGTATATATGTATGGCGCTGTGTATTGTGGTTTTTCTTTTTCCTTTATTATCCGTATTCAGTGTTTTTCATCACTCTTGTCCTGTTCTTAGTTGGTCTCTGCATTATGGAGTAGTGTTTGTTTTCTTGTTGTCCATACTCTGTAATTGCTTTAGTTGTCCTTGTCACCTTTTTGGTGGGTCTTATCTGTACCTATCCTTAGTATTTTTCCCCATCTGTGCCCTGTTTTTTTTTTTTTTGTACGATATAGAGTATTGTATTTGGGTTTTGTTTTTTTTTTTCTCTCACCGCCCTGTTACTCTATATTGGTCCATCGGTTTTTTTGTCTTTCCCTCTGCTTCTCTCCCTCCGGTCCTGCCTCCCCTCCGCCCACCCTAGTTGGGGGGGGGGGGGCTGGGGTGTTCCTGGTCGTTCGGAGCCCGACCGTGAGGGGGAGGCTCTGTCATCATGGGATGACGCCGGGCCCGGCGTTCAGACCATGCCCCCTTCCCATCTCTGCCTCTCATTGGGCTGCGTCTGAGCTGGCTTCCAGCTGTCAGTGTTACGGGACGGCTGGGGCCAATTAATCCTCATCAGCTGGGGCTCTGCCAATGAGGATAAAGAAGAGCAGCCTCGATCACTCGGGGCTGCGACATAAGCACTGCTAGGCTGGAGCCCCTTCGTCTGGTGCCAGCCCCTGCCTCATCTTCAGCACAACTCGTAAGTGTTTCCGTAAGGAGTTTTGTGCCTTTGTACCCCCATGTCCGGTGCTAGCCCGCTACTTGCCTTACCGTATCACTTGGGAGTACCACCCTGTAAGAGTGTCCTGTGTATTGGAGTCCTTTGCCCAGTGCCAGCTCTCTACCCTTCTGGCTGCTCAACCCGTGAGTGTTACCCGCTGTGAGCTCTCTTGTTGTGTACCCCTACGCCCGGTGCCAACGGTTTTCTCTGTCGTTGTACTGCTCATGAGTGTTCTGTGTATGAGCATCTGTGCTTTCCTCATCCCTCACCCTTACCTTCAATAAAACATCACAACTCCCTGGCTCGCCCTTGGCTCTCATTGTGTGGCTCCCACGTAACATGCGCAAGCACGTGAAAGAGTGGGCAAGAGCCTGTATGGCTTGCCAGCGGGCCAAAATTCACAAGCACACAAAAAGCCCCCTTAGAGCCGTTTCACATCCCGGCCAAGAGATTTGATCATGTACATGTCGACCTCGTGGGCCCCCTACCGTCGTTGCAGGGGTTCACACATCTTTTGACAATGGTGGACCGAACCACGCGTTGGCCGGAAGTGGTCCCACTGGCATCCACCACGGCTGCAGAAGTGGCCCGCGCATTTTTAACGGCTTGGATAGTGCGCTTCGGGGTTCCGTCGGATATTACGTCCGACAGGGGACCTCAATTTGTGTCTGAACTTTGGTCAGCGATGGCCCACAGCTTAGGCGCAACAATTCACCGCACTACCGCTTACCACCCCCAGGCTAATGGTTTATGCGAGCGTTTTCATAGATCATTGAAGGCAGCCCTCAGAGCATCGCTTGCGGATGCAAATTGGGTAAACAGACTACCATGGGTTTTATTGGGGTTGCGTTCTGCGCCTAAAGAGGACTTAAAGGCCTCCCCAGTGGAGTTGGTTTTTGCGCAGCCTCTCCGGCTGCCAGGCGAGTTTCTGCCAGACCATCTGACGCCAGGGCGTCCCCCGGCTCAGTGGTCATTGATCGGCACGGGAGCGGACATGCTTCCGGGCCCCGTTCATCACACTTTTCCGCGTGTTTTTGTTCCCGAATCTTTAAAAAATGCCGAATTTGTTTTTGTCCGGCACGAGGCTCTGCGCCCAGCCCTGCGCCCACCTTACGATGGCCCATATAGAGTGCTGGAAACAGGTGACAAGCATTTTGTGCTAGATTTGGGGGACAGAAGGGAAACAATCAGTATAGACAGACTAAAGCCTGCTTTTGTGATGAATGACGAGTCTGTACGAGTGGCGAGGGCTCCTCGACGCGACAGACCCCCCAGAAAGCATGTCCTGGAGCCCCCGCAGAGATCAAATAACGATTCTCATCCTCAGTTGGCAGATTCACTGCAAGATGGTGCCGCAGGGGCTGCGAAGCCCGCTTACAGCAAGTTTGGGAGACGCTTGAAGCCCAGACGGCGTGTGGACTAATGTGTGGTTTTGTTATGTTGTGTGGATTATGCTGCATTGTTTCATTCTTCGACGTTTGGGGGGGGGGGGTGATGTGGCGAACATATTTTGACTGCATATGTATAGCACAGGATTGAGATGCTTAGAATTACATATGTATTCTGTGACCTCACGTCTTTGAAGGAACAATGGGTCTGGACCTCCTGGGGATTACAGCAGGAGGTGGAGGTGCCTTTGGCGAGGACTCTGAGAGGATTTCCTGACCTCCTGGGGTCAGATGGAGGACGAAGGGACTTGGGGGGATGTGATAACAATGTGATTCTGTCTTTGATGTCCCAAGTATAAAAGTGGGGGTTTGGGGGAGTTTGCTCTCTTATTCTGTTGAGATGAAGCTGGAGATGTGAGATCGTCAATAAACCTGAACTGAGAAATCATTCAGCCTCTTTATTTCACGCTCTCCACATTGTCCTCCATTTAAATGGTGTTCTGTTAGTATTATGCCTAAGAGTTGTGCCCCTATTTATCGAAGGGAATGAGCACAAAGACAGAGATTGCTTTATTGCACGCTACACCCAAGCACATCTCTGAATAATTAATATCATTAGGACAGCCCCTTTGTACTTTCCGCCAGGCACAAAATTCATTTTGTGCTGCTATAATCGTGAAATGGACTTGAACACGCCCATAAATGAACTCGGCATCTTTGACAACGGGCTTTTGACTAGATCATCGTGATAGAGCCCATAACGTTTTAACTTGAATAACATTTGTTAATTAATTTTGACAGACTATTTTTGTTCTGATATTGGTGTCATGATTGCTGACCAAAGGACATAAGCATGAGAACAGCCACAAGAGGGAGACAGAGACCAAACATAGTTTAAACAGAGTTTTATTGCAAAATTTCAAACTGTAATTCCTTAGCACTCGCCCTTACCACCGGAAAGCAGCCTAAGGGTAAAGAGTGAAGACGGTAAGTTTGGATCACAATTCACAAAGGGGCAATTTGGTTATGGAATAGAGGCTTACTGTTGAAAGAGCCATAGCCAACGGGTGCGGGATTAATAAGTGATCCTTCCCATGTTGGTTTCGGGATGGTCGGGCTACATTCCGGGATACCCAAACTTTATGTCCACGTCTGCAGGAAAAATTCTCTCTGGGATGCTGAGGGAGGTGAGAGCCAGGTACAAGGTCCAAACGGGCCGTTTGCATGGAGCAGGCAGGCGAGCGTGTGAGACCAGGGCATCCTCATGGACAGGCTGGCACAGCAGCTTTACCTGAAGCAGAGCAAAGAGGATTATCCACAACAAGAGACGAATTTCACTGAGCAAGAGTCTTTCAGGCTTGACTTCGTTGACAGCTTTACCAAATCGGTCTCGCGCTGAATTGCTCCCCACCTCTTCTACTTATACTCCCGGGTAAGTGGACGCAGGTGGAGATAATTACGTAATCAGTAATCAGGATTGCCCCAGTCTGCAAAGAGAGAGAGATGTTAGGATGATCTCACCTGGTACCTCCAGAGGGCTCACCCGCTGAACACCACAGTGCCTTCCTCTCAAAGGGCACCTCCTGGTGTCCCCTTGGGTTTCTCTAAGTGGCTGCGATGAAAAGCCTGTACCATCCTGTGGTCATAGATGTGGGAAAGGGGGATCCACGACTGCTCTTCTGGGCCGTACCCCTCCCAATCCACAAGGTACTGAAGGCCAAGGCCACGGCACCAGACATCCAAGATCCTGCTAATGGTGTAGGTGGTGAAACCATCAAGGATTTGGGGGGAGGGGGGGTTACAGGGGGACAAAGGGGGCTGGAAGACATAGGCTTGATCTGTGACACATAAAAAACCGGATGAATCTTAAAGGACTGGGGAAGCTTCAGTCTAACTGAGACATTATTGACTACTCCAGAGATGGGAAATGGACCAGTGAAACGTGGCGAGAGTTTTTTAGAATCTGTTTTCAAAGAGAAATCCCTTGTAGATAACCAAACTTGCTGACCAACAGAACACTTGTGGGCTCCAGAACTCTTGCAGTTGGCAAATTTAGAATTGAGTTCTGTAGACCTCACCAGAGCAGCACAAGTTTGTCTCCATAGCTGTCGGCATCGGCACATGTGGTGTTCAACAGATGGGACAGAAACCCCCTGTTCCATCATTGGGAGGAGGGACAGCGTATAGCCCAAAGAAGCCTCAAATGGATTCCGACCTGTAGCAGATGAGACAGCCATGTTATGCGTGTACTCCACCCATACCAGCTGAGAGCTCCAGGTAGTGGGGTTGCGCATTGTTAAGCAGCACAAGGTTGCCTCCAGGGACTGGTTGGCATGCTCACACTGCCCGTTGCAGTCAGGATGGTAGCCCAAGGAAAGGCTCACAGAGGTTCACAGGGATCTACAGAAGGCATGCCACACCTATGATGTGAATTGTGGCCATCTGTCCGATATGATGTCTATTGGGATCCCGTGCAGCCAGATGACGTGAAGCACCAGGAGGTCAGCAGTCTCTGAGGTGGAGGGGAGCTTGGGCAGAGGGACAAAATGGACAGCTTTAGAAAATCCATCAATAATGGTCATGATCGTGTTGTTACCATTAGAAAGGGGCAATCCAGTGACCAAATCCATGGCGATGTGGGACCATGGGTGGCTAGGAATAGGCAGTGGGTGAAGCAGGCCTGCAGGGGGAGATGATGAGGATTTATTAGCAGAACAGGTATCACATGACTTGACATATTCTCTCATGTCTTTATTCAGAGTTGGCCACCAGAATGCCCATCGAATCAGTCTGACTGTCTTCATTTCCCCCGGATGGCAAGCAAATTTAAAGGTGTGTCCCCAGTGAGTGACCTCTCCTTTCAGTCTTGTGGGGACATAGAGGTGATTGTGCCCCCCCCCCCACCACACACACACACACACACACACACACGGATTCGGTTCAAAGGACTGTGTTTGTCTAACTTTCTGTTCAATGTCCCACATGAGAGCTCCCACAACACTCAGTGGGAATAATGGTCTCCTCTGGAGGAGGCTCCGTGTCGGAAGAAAACTGGCGTGATAACGCATCAGGCTTGATGTTGTGGGACCCCAACCTGTAAGTGATAACAAATGAGAATCAGCCAAAAAATAGGGAACATCGGGCCTGGCACACATTCAGTCTTTTGGCCGACTGGAGGTACTCCAAGTTTTTATGATTGGTCCAGACAATAAATGGCTATTTAGCACCTTCAAGCCAATGTCTCCACTTCTCCAGGGCTAATTTAACAGCCAGTAACTCTTGGTCTCCCACACTGTAATTTCTCATGGCAGGACTCAAGCACCAAGAAAAAAATGCACTTCTCTTTTGTGTAGTGGTATTTATTAATATTATATTATGCCTTGTGTTTTCTTCCGGTATTTCAAGTTCTGTTCACGGTCTGTCACACCTGTCACAAGTTGTTTCTGATTACTTCCTCGCTCTTGTACCCACACCTGTAATCATTTGTGCTAATTCCTTTTGCCCTACTTAAAGACCGCTGTACCACTTCTCGGCACAGCGCCATTCTTAATGTCCAGACGGGAATCCCCCATCTAATGGGATAAGGGATAAGGATCTGTACGTATATGATGCTTTTTCTAGTCTCAAAGACCACTCAAAGCGCTTCACTAGTACTAACCCTCTATTCCAAGGGCCTATAGAAGACAGATATCTAGGGACAATTTAGAACAACCAATTAACCTAGCATGCATGCCTTTGGATTGTGGGAGGAAACCGGAGCCCCTGGAGTAAACCCAAGCAGCACAGGGAGAACATGCAAACTCCGCACAGAAAGTTTCCTACCCCTGCCAGCCTGGGGATTTGAACCTGGAACCTTCTAGCTGTTAGGCAACAGTGCTAACCACTGCACTACCATGCTGCCCATGTCACTATGTCATTATGTCACTTTGTATCCTGTGTGCGCGCCACGCTTTTCTGGGTTATCCTGTGGGAGTTCCCTGCTTCTCCCAATTTATTCCTGGTGTAGCATCATCATCTCCTCAAACCAAGACAGAAGATCACTTCTCTCCATTCTACAGGAATTTCACTTTATTCCTTCTACAGGAAAACCACTTTTCTGCATTCTACAGGAATATCACTGGCTTTCATATCGACTACACTCATCCAGGCCTGACCAAGGATGTTTTCCCAGGACCCCAATGTAAACAGTTGCCTCTTGCAGAGATGGTAAGGATCAGAATTTGCTTTTAAAGGCTCAAAGGAACATAAAACTCGGGAGACCAGACCTCCAACGTGAATTGCATTGGATGACATCCGCCTTACAGGAAGCTAATGCTCTTAAAGGGTCATAAACGGCTTAATCAGACAGGTTTATGACCTTCGATGATTACCAGATTCTATTCTTCCAGATATCATGGACCTAAAGAAATCAACTACAGCTCAACAGTACCTCCTAGTGGATACCTACGGAATGTGTTTCAGTATGTAGGATCTGACTATTAATTTATTCTAAACATTAAGTTTCTTTCAGCTTATCCTCTTCCCCCCGGATCCTAAGGACACTGAAAATCATCCTTTTTACCACCAACCATGTTTTGCAGTACCACATTAAGCTTTGATCTAAATATGGATGCATGTATTATAATTATGTATAAGAAATGTTATGTTCATGAGTGTTATTCAAACAAATGTAATATTAGAGTAATGGTATAAATGCATGATCACCAAATATTAGCCAAGTCATTTAATTTAGTTAGATCTTATATTGAGCACCTAATTTCATAAGAACTGAATGAGTGTTGATTCTGCTCTGCAAATTTCATGGGATGGTGTCTTCGTTTGATTGGCTGCTCTCAAACAAAGAAATGTTTTCACATTGGATGGCAGCCGTTTCAAACTGCTTTTTATAAAGTAGATTGGTCAGTCTTGGGACCGGTCTACAAGTTTTATGACTCAAGGCGGGATCATTTAAAAGGGAGTAGAAGCTGCCCTGCATGTAAGTTAGAAACACACACAAGAAGAGAAGTTAGAAATGTAAGAAAAAGAAAGACAGGCAGACAAAGGAAATAATGAAAGAAAAGCAAGAAAGATGCAAGAAAGAGACAGAAAAGAAGATTAAATGTTGGATCAAAAGAGACTGAATGAGATCATAGAAGTCTGGGAAGATTTTTATTCCACCGTTTCAAGGTCCCGTGTAGTTTTATTTTATCTGAATTGTCCTGTGTGAAGTTTGTCAAATCCTGCGTTAGTTTTTCTGGTTACTGAGGAGAAATCACCTTTTTTTTTAGAGCTCGCTTTCTCAGAGAATCAAATTCTCAAACTTTTTTCCTTCACCTCAGAAGCCATTCTTATCCTAGTAAATGTTTTTCTCATTTTTTTTAATGACTTTTCACGCCGTTAAAGTGGACCTTTAATTTTCCTAATATAAGTGAACAGACACTGTGTTTTTGGACTCTCTTTCCGGCCTCATATCCGCCTGACTGAGAAGTGGTTCCTTCAGTTTTTTTGGTCTATCCCGCTCCTAGAGACTTCACCGATTCGGCTGGACTCGTTCCAAGGATTTTCACGCCGCCCTCAGACAAACCATCCACGGCTGCCACTGCCTTGAAGGGCCCCCAGCTGAGTTATCACTTCCACGGCTGTGAGGAAGTATAACAGCAGCCGCTTCCTCCGATGTCCTAACTTCAAAACCCAGCGGTACCGACCCGCTGAAACGTGGACCTACAGCTGTTGTGTGAGTGAAACTCCCTTTTCCTATCTCCTGGGTTAAAACGTGATGTCCGAACAATTAAATTACAATAGAATATAACCCGTATTTTAGAGTACAATTAGTCTCAGCCACAGGATAAAGCTATGAACTGAAGGAAGACTCTTAGTCATTTTTAAGTAACTGCCCTTAATTTTTGTAGATTAATTCAGAAGTTCATTTTTAGATAATCAGCTTATGAATTTTCCCCATAAAATTGCGTACTGTTTTGTTAGACATTTCAGCCTTCATTTACCGTTGAAACATAAGTCTGGTTTCTCCTTGGTTCTACAAAGGTTAACGCTAGACTTTATGTTCAGGAATCCACTAACAATTGATGTGATATCGGACACCTGTTATCATTTGAATCTGTTTATCCATCATTTGAATGCCATATCATGTAACCTGAATGAGTTTAATAAAAGGGTGAATGAGAGAAGTTGAAGCGTTTTCCTTTCGCATATATATGTTTCTTAAATCACGGCAGGAAAAGAACTCACTTAAATTTTGAGACTGATTCATTAAGTAATTAAAGGTACAAAATTAAAGTTAATATTATTGTCCATTGTGAGTGGTGCCCCCTTTTACGAGTGCTTATTTATTCAATTTAGCAGGTGTAGAAGTGGCGGTTTAACTCCGCCCCCTTTCACACCCACGATTAAATAAAAAAAATAATTCCTGTATCTTATGACAATATTTTATTATATATTCCTCTACACTGGCGTGTCTGGATGCCTTAGCCGTCAGGCTATTCACCCTGTTACCTTCTTGTAAGTTTTCTCGTCTTTTGTTATATTTTGTGTTTATTTTTTGTCTGTTTGCTGAGATGTCAGCTCACACCAACTCAGCAGACGGATGGTGGTACCCTATGAGCCTGGGGTGTGAGATTTGATGTACATTAATGGAAACTGACGGACTAATCTCTTCTGCTCACATGTCTCCCACCCCAAAATCCGCTCTCTGGTACCTGGGTCTCGTGGAGGCGGCTGCTCACCGGTGTGGTCAGCTTGCGGAGCATGCAGAGGGGGTGGAGAGGATTACCCTGGTGGTAGACCTTCAGTGGGAGAACCATGGGATGGTGAAGAGTTCCACAAACAAGCCTAGGTCTGCGCCAACCAAGAAGAGTCTCAGGGCCTCGGTACCATCGGCTCCTCGCCAGTCTCCAGCTCTGGTCCCCACTCCACCAGTCTCATAGCCGCTCCAGGGGTGAGGTCAGGTAAACCATCTGTGCGGAGGTCTGCCCCGACGAACGAGCGTCCCCTGACCCCAGCACCTAGTCTTCCTCGTCAGAAGCCCGTGTCTCCGTCTCCTCGCCAGATGACCTCCACAGTTCCTGGAAGGACCTTGTCCTCTCCAGGTGAGCGGCGATAGAAGGCCAGCAGCAGCTTCTGGTCCAGGTTGTTCTTTCTCAGGATATGGAGGAAGTGCAGTTGCTTCTGGGCTTTCTTCACCAGGGTCTTGGTGTTGACAGTCCAGGAGAGGTCAGAGGAGATGTGGGTGCCCAGGAACCTGAAGGCGGGGACGTTTTCCACCATTTATGGGGTGGGGTGGGGGTCCTGTCTGTTCTTCCTGAAGTCAAGTATGAGTTCTTTGGTTTTTTGGACATTCAGATTCAAGTTGTTTACTTGGCACCACACGCCTTTATCACCTCCAGGCTAGACTATTGTAATTCACTTTTATCAGGCTGTCCTATTAAATCCATAAAGATTTTCCAACTCATTCAAGATGCAGCTGCACGTATCCTGACAAGAACAGGAAGAAGAGATCACATTACTGCAGTTTTAACTTCTTTACATTGGCTCCCAATAAAATATAGAATTGAATTCAAGATTTTACTCCTAACTTATAAAGCCCTTAATGGCTTGGCTCCTTCTTACCTGCAAGAACTCATACAGTGCATCCGGAAAGTAGTCACACATTCCACATTTCCACATTTTGTTTTGTTACAGCCTTATTCCAAAATGGATTAAATTATTTTTTCCCTCAAAATTCTACACACAATACCCCATAATGACAATGTGAAAAAGTTTTTTTTTTGAGATTTTTGCAAATTTATTAAAAATAACAAACTAAGAAATCACATGTACATAACTATTCACAGCCTTTGCTCAATACTTTGTTGATGCACCTTTGGCAGCAATTACAGCCTCAAGTTTTTGGGGTTTTTTTTAATATGATGCCACAAGCTTGGCACACCAATCTTTGGGCAGTTTCATCTATTCCTCTTTGCAGCACCTCTCAAATTCCATCAGGTTGGATGGGAACCGTCAGTGTACAGCCATTTTCAGATCTCTCCAGAGACGTTCAATTGGACTCAAGTCTAGGCTCTGGCTGGGACACTCAAGGACATTCACAGAGTTATCCTGATGCCACTCCTTCAATATCTTGGCTGTGTGCTTAGGGTCGTTGCACTGCTGACAGATGAACCATCTCCATAGTCTGAGGTCAAGAGTGCTCTGGAGCAGGTTTTCATCCAGGATTTCTCTGTACATTGCTGCATTCATCTTTCCCCTCTATCCTGACTAGTCTCCCAGTTCCTGCTGCTGAAAAACATCCCCACAGCATGATGCTGCTACCACCATCGGCATGGTTATGAGCGGTGCCTGGATTCCTCCAAACATGACACCTGGCATTCAGGCCAAAGAGTTCAATCTTTGTCTCATCAAACCAGAGAATTTTGTTTCTCATGGTCTGAGAGTCCTTCAGGTGCCTTTTGACAAACTCCAGGCAGACTGCCATGTGCCTTTTACTAAGGAGTGGCTTCCGTCTGGCCACTCTACCATACAGGCCTGATTGGTGAATTGCTGCAGAGATGGTTGTCCTTCTGAAAGGTTCTCCTCTCTCCACAGAGGAATGCTGGACCTCTGACAGAGTGACCACCGGGTTTTTGGTCACCTCCCTGACTAAGGCCCTTCTCCCCCGATTGCTCAGTTTAGACAGCCGGCCAGCTCTAGGAAGAGTCCTGGTGTTTCCAAACTTTTTCCATTTACGGATGATGGAGGCCACTGTGCTCACTGGGACCCTCAAAGCAGCAGAAATTTTTCTGTACCCTTCTCCAGATTTGTGCCTCGAGACAATCCTGTGTCGGAGGTCTACAGACCATTCCTTTGACTTCATGCTTGGTTTGTGCTCTGACATGCACTGTCAACTGTGGGACCTTATATAGACAGGTGTGGGCCTTTCCAGATCATGTCCAATCAACTGAATTTACCACAGGTGGACTCCAGTTAAGCTGTAGAAACATCTCAAGGATGATCAGTGGAAACATGATGCACCTCAGCTCAATTTTGAGTTTCATGGCAAAGGCTGTGAATACTTATGTACATGATTTCTTAGTTTTTATTTTTAATAAATTTGCAAAAATCCCCCCCCCCCAAAAAAAAATCACATTGTCTTTATGGAGTATTTATTGTGTGTAGAATTTTGAGGGGAAAAAATGAATTTAATCCATTTTAGAATAAGGCTGTAACCTAACTAAATGTGTAAAAAGTAATGCGCTGTGAATACTCTCCGGATGCACTGTAGCTCCCTGTCATCCAACCAGAGCTTTGCACTCCTAAAATTCAAAACTACTTGCGGTCCCCAAGGTCTCCAGAAGTAGATTGGGAGGTAGAGCTTTCAGTTATCAACCTCCCCTCCTGTGGAGCCATCTCCCCAATTCAGTTCGGGAGGCAGACACTCTCCCTTTATTTATGAGTAAGTTGAAATCCTTTCTCTTTGATAAAGCCAATAGCTAAAACTGCTTTGTCTGCTCTAAATGTTGCCGCTGCCAGGCCTTCACCCACTGGTGGAGCCTAACCCGGCTTGATACTGGCAGGTCTGGCTGTGAATGTTAATGATTGCATTTACTATGTTTGTCTTGTATGTAGCTGTTGCCAGGCCTCCTACTTTTCTACCTCTTCTTTTCAACCCAGCTGGTCAAGGCGGATGGCTGTCCTCTATGAGCAATGAATCCTCTCGCGGTTTCTGCCCATTAAAGGGAAGTTTTTTTCTTGCCTGTGTCACCGCAGTGCTTGCTCTTAGGAGTCTCTGCTGGTTTCTGTAGATTCGAGAGTGTGGCCTAAACCCGCTCTTCTGTAAAGTGCCTTGTGTTAACCTTGTGAACCTTGTGATTAACTTGTGTTGTGATTTGGTGCGAAATAAATACACTGAATTGAATTGAATTATCTAGATAAATTGATACAGCAGGGAAAATAAGTATTGAGCACGTCAACATTTTTCTCATTAAACATATTTCTGATGGAGCCATTGACCTGAGATTTTCACCAGATATCAGTAACAATAGGGATGAGCCAATCCGATCTGCCGTGTCAGTATCGGGTTTGATCCAGGCAAAATGGCCGTATCAGTATTGGTAAGGAATAAATGCAATTTACCGATCCGATACATTAATAATGTTAAAATGAAGGCACGATTCTGCTTTCAGCCGCGCTGTGCATGGCTTCTGTAAGCAGAGGCAACAAGTGTCACAGGCTGGAGCCTGTCTGTGGGACTGGCCTCAGTATGTTGCTGTGTGGTGCCAGCTTTTACAATTTTACACCACCAACTTGATAAAACACTTGCAAAAGTATCATGACAGCAAAAAAGTATGCTGATTTCTCTCAAGAACTAAGCAGAACCAAGTGTGTCGTGCAGCAGCAGCCGCTGTTTTACTGCTTGAATACGCTAAAAGTGAAATTAAAAGAAGGAAAGTGAAAGTAAAAACCAGAGGAGCAGGAATGAAGCTATAACATGGGATTACCGGAGTGGTGGCTCAGTTTACCGGAGTGGTGGCTCAGTTGGTAGAGCATCCGCCCCACACCCGGGAGGCAGGGGTTCAAATCCCGGCCGGGTCATGCCAAAGACCATATAAAATTGGAACTTCCTGCCGTCCAGCTTGGTGCTCAGCAATAATGGAATGGAGGAGGGAAATTTGTGGCGGCGCCTTGCATGGCAGCGGCCCTCTGATTCTACACTTGGGGTGTGTGTGATTAACACAGTAGATAGGTAAAACACAATCTCGTTCTACTGTACATGATTGGTTGTACAGTTGAATGACAATAAAGGGTGATTTGATTTGATTTGAGATGACAGTTACAACTGATGAGAGGTAGGAGACAGAAACATAAATAGCAAATTATAACCGGTGAATTGGAAGCAGGACTAACAAGGACTAACAAGGCTACATGAAATGAAACAGGGGTGACTCCAAAATAAGAGCAAATCTAGAAACTATGGACAGAGAATAAACTACTAAATAAACTGAGCACCGGGAGAATACTTATGATGATAATAATGATGATGATGATGATGATAATAATAATAATAATAATAATAATAATAAGATAAGATAAGATAAGATAAGATAAGCCTTTATTAGTCCCACAACGGGGAAATTCCAGGATTGCAACAGCACAGGGATAGCAACACTCAGAGCAACAATCAGAAGGCAAGAAAGAAAAAGCAAGCAAGCAAGAGCAGCTAATATACATATGTACATATTACTATAAATATATATATATATACACGCAGACACACAGTGTAGAGCATTGTACCTGGATGGGATGAATATATGAGTATATAAGCACACAGTACGGAGCATTGCAGCTAGGTGGGAAAAAAAGTAAATATATAAAAATAATATATGTATAATAATAATATATAATATAATAATAATAATAATAATAATAATAATAATAATAATAATAATAATAATAATAATAATAATAATAATTTTTGCGTGTGTGTGTGTGTGTACTTTATTGAACCCCAGAGGGGAAATTCAGGGCATCCACCTGGATGGATGAAGCAGCCACGGTATGGCACTATCCCTTCACCATTCGCACCTAGGTCCACTTTAGAGTCTCCAATTAAACTAACTTGCATGTTTTTGGCCTGTGGGAGGAAACCGGAGAAACCCCAGAGTAAACCCACGCAGACGTGGGGAGAACATGCAAACTCCGCACAGATCACTGATGGTCAGGGGCTGGGATTGAACCCAGGAACCCATGGCCAAGGGTGAGTTGCTGTGCTGCCACAGTGCCACTGCTCCACTGCACCGCCATTTAATAAAAATAATAATAATAATGGATAACAAAAATACAACTTAAAGCGTTAGTTCCTTTATTTTCAGATCTACAGCATTTTTTACCTCATGCACAGTGGCAATTTGAATTTCATCTGAATGTTTACTTAAATACTCAGCTTTAAAGTTTTGCAATAAACTTGCACTTAAAACTTCAGAATGCATGTTTAGATAGTGCTGACCAGTGAAATGCTGCCAATGTTACAAAGTTTAAATTTTAAAAAAGCAGCAGTGTTGCTGAACTCCGTAAAATTTGTAATATACAGTATTCTTTGACTTTTAAATTTATGTTTTTATAAGTATGCATAATGCAACCAGTCATTACCAAAGTATGTTCTGTACTGTTGTTTTAAATAAGAGAGACGGTATCGGGTTTGGATCGGTATCGGCTGATATTCAAAGTCACAGTGTCAGTATCGATCTTGAAAAAGTGGTATGGGCTCATCCCTAATTAACAGCCCAAGTAATCCAAATGAAACCTGTATTCTGTAATAACACCTGTAGCGTATATTAACCACCCCGTGTATGTAACTTATGTGTATAATTTGTGCCACTCGAAATATATAAGTGATTAGCCAATACAAGTTACTCAGTTGGACCAGTAGGTTCAGCTGCTGGAGTAAAGTGGAGCATTTAAATGAAGCACAGAGACAGGATTGTTAAATTGAATAATTGCCGGCTTTAGTAACAAAATGAAAAGAATGAAAAAAGAAAAAGAAAAAGACATTTAACGACACAATTGAAATGGATATAACATCCACCAAGTGAATGGTCAAGCTGAACCAAAAGTTTGTTACCTTTGTTTCACTTCTAATAACTCAATCTCAGCTGAGTCAAGTTTGATCTTGCGTGCACCCTTGTTACCTCAATTTGGAGTGCATCTTATATAAGCCAAGTTATCTAATTCAGTCCTAGGTTCACAGTTCACTGCACAAATCAGTAACAAACACCATTCAGACAGGGAGGATACCCTGCACTTCAGCACCAGTATACACTTTTAGCAATTAGCCATCAGTAGTTGAAATAAGTCCAAAATATTAGAAACAGTCAAAAACACAAAAATAAGTCCACAGTTCCCAGGAAAAGGAAGAAAAGAAAAAATGTCAGTAGTGTCCAGAGTCCAAGGGAAAAAAGGGAAAATGTATGTGTGACATTGGGGAAAAAGGGAAATTGTGTAATGGGCTGAGTGTGAAGGCGTCTGCAGATACTGGGCCTACCACACCGAGGAGTGCAGCAGAACTGGTCCAGCATCCCGTGATAGCTTGATGATTCTTTCTAGATCCTATTGGGATAAGATAAGATAAGATAAGATAAGCCTTTATTAGTCTCACAATGGGGAAATTCCAGGATTGCAACAGCACAGGGATAGCAACACTCAGAGCAACAATCAGAAGGCAAGAAAAAAACAAGAGCAGCAAGTATACATATGTACATATTATGGGCCTCAGGTTATTTCACACCTTAGACAGAGACAATGAATACACATGGGAGAACAATGCCCAAGTGGGTGAGAGGGGGTTGAATGAAGTGTAGTGTAGATGTCATGCTGTGATGAGGAAGTGCCTTGATCCTTGTGAAGTGTGACTTGATATAGAGAGAGGAATGCTTGATGTGACCAGTCAGTCTGTTCCTTGCTTGTGAGATGTGAGTGTGTAATAAATTGTCTGAAATGAATATGCCTCTTCATTTACACACTCCACACTGGTGACCCAAGACGTATTATGGAACACGAGGCAAGAACCCCGGAGCCGGCCCGGTCAGGAATCCCCAGAGACGCAGAAGCCAACCCGCAGACAGCCAGGACTGGAACCCCCAGCAACGCGTGTGCAGTTTCAGTCAAGCTACCGGATTTCTGGCAGCACAACCCGCGCTCTTGGTTCCACCACACCGAGGCCCAGTTCACCCTCCGGGGGGTAACAGCAGACGACACCAAGTTTTACCACGTGGTAGCAGCGCTGGACAGCAGGTAGCGAGCCTGCTCGATCAGCCACCAGCCAGCAGCAAATATGAGGCGCTCAAGGCTGCGCTCATCCGGCAATATACGCTCTCGGAATGTGAGAGAGCGGAGAGGCTCCTGGCGCGGGCCGAGTTAGGAGATGGGTCAGCCGTAGACCTGATGGAGAAGATGCTGGCGTTGATGGGCACAGGCGGCGGGCACCTTCTGTTTGCCCACCTTTTCCTCCGGAACCTGCCAGCAGAAGCAAGAGCGGTTCTGGCCAATTCGCCGTTGCTGGCTGCACGAGACTACCGTGCGCTAGCCCAGGAGGCAGACCGGATCATCCTCACCACCAGGGCGATCACAGTCAAAGTGGCGGCAGCGGAGCCCAGCGAGATGACCAGTGGAGGCGAGGAGCCACCGACGGTAGCGGCAACGGGGGCCAAGGAGCGCCAGAAAGACATGCTCTGCTTCTACCACCGCCACTTCGGAGGGAACGCGCACAGATGTGTGCCACCGTGCCACTTCAAGCGCTCGGGAAACGCCAAGGCTGGCAGTCAGTAGCAGCTGCGACCGCCGGTGAAGAGAGCAAGCTGCTCTACGTGACGGACTCGCGCTCGGGGAGACGCTTCCTCATCGACACCGGAGCCCAGAAGAGCGTCATCCTGCCGTCCTATGCTGACCGGCTGGCAGGACCTAACGGCCCCGGAATGGTGGCAGTAAATGGTTCGGAGATTAAGACGTTCGGTGAGAGAACACTGACCTTATCTCTACATGGCCGCTAGTATGAGTGGACTTTTATCATAGCAGCACTGTGTTGCCCGCTCCTGGGCGCTGATTTTCTGTGTGCACATGGTTTACTTGTGGATGTTGCTAACAGGCACCTGGTTGATGCACTGTCCTTTGTTTCTCTCCCCTGTATAGCTCGAGGGACCCAGCCAACAGCACAAGCCAGCATCACAACTCCAGGCGGTAAGTTCCACGCACTGCTCACTCAGTTCCCAGCACTCACGGTCCCGACGTTTTCGGCGGCCATCGCTAAACACGGGGTGGAGCACTTTATCACCACCACCGGGCCGCCCGTTTTTGCAAGACCTCGGCGCTTGGACGCAGCTAAACTGACCATAGCGCGCGAGGAGTTCGCCAACCTGGAAAGGCTGGACATCATCAGGCGATCAAACAGCCCATGGGCATCCCCGCTACACATGGTCCCTAAGGCTGAGGGAGCGTGGCGACCGTGCAGCGATTTCCGCAAGTTGAACAACACCACAGCACACGACCGCTACCCAATTCCCCACATACTGTCACGCCGCGCCACTCATCAGCGGCGCCACCTTCTCGCACACCTGTCAACCATCAGCGGCGGGGAATATAAGCCGCCTCGCCCTGAGCTTCGGCCTGAAGCCGTTAGACTTCATCTCCCTTCCATGGGAAGCAACTACTCTTTCTTCAGCACCACGCTGAGCGGTAGGAAGATCACTTACCTCACCTCTTCCAGTCTGCTCCCCTGTGCACAGGTGGATTCCTCGGCGGCAGACAACTCCATCCCTCGTCCCTCCTCGCTGCTGCACCGAGTCCTGCAGGTGACTGTCTCCCGGGGTCCCGTCCTTGATGTGCCAGTCATCGGTCCCATACAAGTAAGCTTCTCTCCCTCGCCTATTCTCCTCCTGTGTTGGTGTGTGCCCGTCACCCTGTGTCTGTTCTTTCCCATAGGGTTGCCGGCTGAACGGTCTCCTGCCTCTGTGCCCGAAGCAGACGCCACCACCAATACATTTACATTCCGCTGACACACACCCATACATCCCTGTTGTTAATAAACAGTTTGAACTACTCTGAGCCAGTGTGTGTGCGTCTCCTGAGCCGAACGTTATGTCAGTACGGCTTCAGCAGAGCGGCTCGGCAGACGGCGGGCTCGCACACCGGTTTACCATCCTCGAGGCTCGAGTGGATCAGGTTGTTTATCAGCAACAGGTGATCCTAAATCAATTAGTAAATTTAACTAACCGATTGAACCGCCTGGACCCCCAACAGCCGTTCCCCCCGGCTCGCCAGGATGGCGCGGCTCCTGCTGTTCCAGCGGCCGTCCAGCCGGCTCCAGTGGCACCGGTTCGGCTCACACCGATTCCGACCCCCGCCCGCTTTAGCGGTAAGCTCGGTGGAGCGCGGGGGTTCATTATGCAATGTGAGTCCGTGTTCCACCGTGTGCCCGGAGATTTTCCCTCGGATCACAGCCGAATTGGTTACATAGGGAATCTTCTGGAGGGGTGTGCGTTAACTTGGACCTACGCCATAATGACGAGGCCCAGTTATGTCACCCTCACCTATGACCAATTCGTGAGGCGCTTTCTGGAGGTCTTTGACCATTCTCAAACCGAGACGGTCCAGACCGATCGGCTTCTCGCGCTCCAGCAGGGAAGCCGGTCGGCAGCGGACTACGCGGTCGACTTCCGGGTAGCGGCGGAGGAATTGGGCTGGGAGGAACGCTCCCTCTGTGGCCTGTTCCTCCGCAGCCTCAATGATGATCTGAGGGATGAACTGACTGGACGGGATATCCCTGAAACGCTAGCGGAGCTAACTTCTTTAGCCATCAGCTTGGACAACAGGCTGCGCGAGCGCTCCTCAGGACGGAAGTCGTCTACTTCGCACCCTCGGGGAGTCTTGCTGTGCCTGCCCCAAGCTCGCCCCCTGGCGGCGCCGCCACCATCGTGCCCCGAGGAGTCGGAGCCGATGGTGACGGGCTGGACAAAGCTCTCTCCGGCAGAGAGACAACGCCGCCGTGAGTTGAATCTCTGCATGTATTGCGGAGACAGTCAACACACGGTGGAGCTTTGTCCACAAAAAGCCAAACGGCGGGGTCCGCGAGTCACTGTAGGGGGCCTCGCGGACGTCAATCGGTTAGGTCCACTCACTCAATTAAAGCTGCCCATCCGTTTCTGCCACAACCCCACTGGGCATCTCACCCACGCACTGGTGGATTCGGGTGCAGAAGGCAGCTTCATTTCACAGAGCCTGGCAACCCGTTTGGGCATCCGCTGTCAGGCACTGAAAAATCCCATCTCCCTTGTCAACCTCTCCCGTGCCTCCCTTGGGAGAGTGTCACACCAAACCATCCCCGTTCCGGTCATCATCTCGGGAAACCACCGGGAGGAGATGACCTTCTATGTCCTCCCCAACTCTGTGTCGCCCGTCATCCTGGGGTATCCCTGGCTTCGCCTTCACAACCCGGTCCTGGATTGGAAATCAGCTGGGATATCGGCATGGAGTACATTCTGCATGGGCACCTGCCTTCAGTCCGCTGCCTGCTTTCCGTCCGCTCCTCCCCCTGCGACGGATGCTGCACCCCCGGACCTGTCTCTGGTGCCTCCGGAATTTCACGACCTGGGTATGGTGTTCAGCAAGACGAAAGCTATGTCTCTCCCCCCTCATCGGCCCTATGACTGTGCCATCAACCTCCGCCAGGGGGCTCCCTTACCTTCTGGTCGGCTCTATAGCCTGTCAGCGCCGGAGAAGGAGACGATGAACGCCTACCTGAAAGAGTCATTAAGTGCTGGGATAATCCGCCCATCATCGTCACCCGTGGGGGCAGGGTTCTTCTTCGTGGGAAAAAAGAATGGGTCCCTCCGCCCTTGTATTGACTACCGGGCCCTCAACGATATCACGGAGAAGGACCGTTACACCCTGCCCCTCATGGACACTGCCTTCCACTCCCTCCAGGGGGCGACCTGGTTCACCAAGCTGGATCTACGCAGCGCTTACCACCTCGTCCGGATCCGGGAGGGAGATGAGTGGAAAACAGCCTTCCGTACCCCGAACGGCCACTTTGAATACCTGGTAATGCCGTTCGGGTTGACCAACGCTCCTGCCGTCTTTCAGCGCCTCATAAATGACGTCCTCCGGGACTTCATCGGCCTTTTCGTGTTCGTCTACCTGGACGATATTCTCATCTTCTCCAAGTCCAGGGACAAGCACCAGGTCCACGTGAGGCGGGTCCTCCAAAGGCTGCTGGAGAATCGTCTGTACGTGAAGGCAGAAAAATGTGAATTTTACGCCAGGACTACGTCCTTCCTGGGGTTCATCATCGCCCACGACAAGGTGCTCCCAGATCCAGAGAAGGTGAAGGCGGTGGTGGAATGGCCTACACCTGCATCCCGGAAGCAGGTGCAACAGTTCGTTGGCTTCGCCAATTTCTACCGCCGCTTTGTCCCCAACTTCAGCTCCATCGTGGGACCACTGACCCGCCTCACGTCCCCGAAGGTCCCGTTCCGGTGGACCGAAGAGGTCGCTGCCGCCTTTAAGGCGCTGAAGGCGGAGTTCTCCTCCTCCCGGGTCCTTCGCCAGGTCGACCCCGCGCTGCAGTGCATCGTAGAGGTAGACGCCTTGGACACGGGAGTGGGGGCAGTGCTGTCCCAGCGATCGCCGGACGATGGCGCCAAACGGCCCTGCGCCTTCTTCTCCTGGCGCTTGTGCCCGGCGGAGAGGAACTACGATGTGGGGGACAGAGAGCTCTTGGCCATCAAACTCGCCCTGCAGGAGTGGCGCCACTGGCTAGAGGGGGCGAACCTGCCGTTCGTGGTCCTCACGGACCACAAGAACTTAGAATATTTACGATCTGCCAAGCGCCTGAATGCCCGCCAGGCACGTTGGTCACTGTTCTTCGCCAGGTTCCAATTTTCAATCACCTTCAGGCCTGGCTCTAAGAACGGCCTGCCTGACGCCCTCTCTAGGCAGTTCACTCCCGTGGAGTCGGAGGAGACGCCCCACTCCATCCTGCCCAGGTCGTGCGTCGTGGGAGCCATCTCGTGGGACATCGAGAGCAAGATCCGGAAGGCACAGGAGGTGGAACCTGACCCTGGCGGCGGACCAGAGGGGAGGCTGTTCGTGCCATCCGCGGTCCGAGGAGAGGTCATCCACTGGCTACACACCTCCAAGCTCACCTGTCACCCTGGCACCTCCCGGATGATAGACCTCCTCCAACGGTCCTTTTGGTGGCCGGGCCTGCGGAGGGATGCAGCCCGCTACGCCCGGGCTTGCCCAATCTGTGCCACCTGCAAGTCGGGAAATGCCCCTCCAGCGGGTCTGCTCCAGCCCCTGCCCGTCCCTGGCAGGCCCTGGTCGCACATCGCGTTGGATTTTGTCACCGGACTCCCCGTCTCCAACTCCTATGACACCATCCTGACCATCGTGGACCGCTTCTCCAAGGCCGTGCACTTCGTCCCCCTGCGAGGCCTCCCTACTGCCCTGGAGACGGCGGACCTCCTCGTCCAACACATGGTCAGGCTGCACGGGATTCCGGTGGACATGGTCTCGGACCGGGGCCCCCAATTTTCATCTGAGGTTTGGAGGTCATTCTGCAACGCCATCGGAGCCAAGGTGAGCCTCTCCTCCGGCCATCACCCCCAATCCAACGGGCAGTGTGAGCGGACCAACCAGGAGCTGGAGGCTGCGCTCCGTTGTGTGACCAGATCCAAACCCATGTCCTGGAGCAACCATCTTGCCTGGGTTGAATATGCCCACAATACCGCCCGCTCTTCTGCAACAGGGATGTCTCCCTTCAAAGCGTCCCTGGGTTACGACCCCCCGCTGTTCCCGGAGCAGGAGAGTGAGGTAACTGTCCCCTCAGTTAGGGCACATCTCAGGCAGTTCCGCTCCACCTGGACTCCCGCGCGCAATGCACTCTTACGCACAGCGGAGCGCAACAGGACTGTGGCGGACCGGCGTAGAAGACCTGCCCCGGTGTACAGAGTTGGGCAACACGTCTACGTTTCCACCCAGGACGTCACTTTAAAAGGCGAGAGGAGAAAGCTGGCACAGCGTTTCATGGGTCCCTATCCCATCACCCGGATCATCAACCCGGTGGCTGTGCGCGTGGCTATTCCCCCCTCCCTCCGCATCCATCCCACCTTCCACGTGTCAAAGGTGAAGTTGGCAGTCTCCGATCCCCTTTGCCCCCCTCCTGCAGCGCAACCCGCACCCCGGATGATTGGTGGCCATCCGGCCTGGTCCGTCTCCTCCATCCTGGACTCTCGGCGCCGGGGTCGTGGGTTGCAATACTTGATGGACTGGGAGGGCTATGGGCCCGAGCATCGACAGTGGGTGCCCCCGTCGTTCGTGTTGGACCCATCGCTCATCGCTGACTTCCACCGAGCCCACCCAGACAAGCCATCACCAGGAGGCGCTGCTAGAGGGGGGAGTACTGTCACGCCGCGCCGCTCATCAGCGGCGCCACCTGCTCGCACACCTGTCAACCATCAGTGGCGGGGAATATAAGCCGCCTCGCCCTGAGCTTCGGCCTGAAGCCGTTAGACTTCATCTCCCTTCCATGGGAAGCAACTACTCTTTCTTCAGCACCACGCTGAGCGGTAAGAAGATCACTTACCTCACCTCTTCCAGTCTGCTCCCCTGTGCACAGGTGGATTCCTCGGCGGCGGACAACTCCGTCCCTCGTCCCTCCTCGCTGCTGCACCGAGTCCTGCAGGTGACTGTCTCCCGGGGTCCCTTCCTTGATGTGCCAGTCATCGGTCCCATACAAGTAAGCTTCTCTCCCTCGCCTATTCTCCTCCTGTGTTGGTGTGTGCCCGTCACCCTGTGTCTGTTCTTTCTCATAGGGTTGCCGGCTGAACGGTCTCCTGCCTCTGTGCCCGAAGCAGACGCCACCACCAATACATTTACATTCCGCTGACACACACCCATACATCCCTGTTGTTAATAAACAGTTTGAACTACTCTGAGCCTGTGTGTGTGCGTCTCCTGAGCCGAACGTTATGTCACATACAGGATTTTTCCGTTCACCTCGCCGGAGTGCGCGTTTTTTCTAAAATAGACCTGGTCCGCGGTTACCACCAGGTCCCAGTGCACGCGGAGGACATACCCAAAACAGTGGTAATAACTCCGTTCGGTTTATTCGAGTTTCTGCGCATGCCATTTGGGTTCAAAGGTGCAGCACAGACGTTCCAGCGCATGATGGATGCAGTGCTGCGCGATCTCCCATTCATGTTCGTCTATCTGGACGATATCCTAGTAGCCAGTACGTCCGAAGACGAACACGAACACGAAACCCACCTCAGGACAGTTTTCCGGAGGTTGGAGGAGCACGGGTTAATAATCAACCCGGCGAAAAGCCAGTTCGGCGTGACGGAGATTGATTTTTTTGGGGCATCGCGTCTCTCCGGAAGGAGCGATCCCATTGCCCGACAAAGTGCACGCCGTGGCAGATTTTCCCTGGCCTCAGACGGTCAGGGCACTGCAGGAATTTTTGGGGATGGTGAATTTTTATAACCGTTTCCTTCCCCGCACGGCGCAGCTCATGCAACCACTGTACACCGCGCTCAAGAGACAGAAACCCGCGGATGGGGTCGAATGGACCCCGGAGCGAGAGCGGGCATTCTCGGAAGTTAAAGCAGCCCTGGCAAATGCCGCACTGTTGGCACATCCGGACCCAACGGCCCGGATAGCGCTCGCCACTGATGCTTCAGACGTGGCCATAGGTTGGTCGTGGAACAGCACGTCGCCGGGGCTTGGCAGCTGCTCGCATTTTTCAGCAGAACTCTGCGCGACAGCGAACGTAAATACAGTGCGTTCGACAGAGAGTTGCTGGCTCTCCATCTGGCCATACGCCACTTCCAGTTCTGGCTGGAACTTCACCGCGTTCATAGACCACAAGCCACTAACGTTCGCGATGGCCAAGGTTTCAGAACCGTGGTCGGGCCGGCAGCAGAGACAGCTGGCCGCGATCTCAGAGTTTACTACCGATATTCAGCATGTGTCGGGTAAACTGAATGTGGTGGCGGACTGCCTCTCGTGTGCCATGGTGGCCCCAGTCTACGTGGGGATAGATTACGCAGCCATGGCCGCGGAGCAGAGTAGCATTGCAGACGTGCGCGCACTCCAGTCTGGACCAACAGGGTTAAAACTGGAGAGCAGGGTGCTGCAAGATGGAGGCCCCCCCCTAATCTGCGACGTCTCCACAGGATGCCCGCGTCCGGTAGTCCCGGTCGCGTGGCGCCGCCGCGTGTTTGAGTCGGTTCACACTCTGGCGCACCCAGGAGTGCGCGCATCTGTCAAAATGGTGGGAGAGAAGTTTGTGTGGCCAAGCCTATGCAAACAAGTAAAAGAGTGGGCTGCAGCCTGCGTGGCGTGCCAACGAGCCAAGGTACACAGGCACACGAAGGCTCCCTTGGAGCCATTTCCGGTACCGGCTAAGAGGTTCGACCACGTTCACGTGGACCTCGTGGGCCCCCTCCTGCCATCACAGGGGTGCACGCACCTCCTGACAGTGGTGGACCGCACCACGCGCTGGCCAGAAGCAGTCCCGCTGGCAGCAACCACGTCCGCGGACGTAGCACGCGCTTTTTTAACAATATGGGTGGCGCGTTTTGGAGTCCCCTCGGACATTACGTCCGACAGGGGCCCGCAATTTGTTTCCAACCTCTGGTCCACGATGGCCCACAGCCTAGGTGCTGCAATTCATCGCACAACCGCGTACAACCCACAGGCCAATGGGTTATGCCAGCGTTTTCATAGATCACTGAAAGCAGCACTCAGGGCTTCACTGACGGATGCAAATTGGGTAGACAGGCTGCCGTGGGTTTTATTGTGGTTACGCTTGGCGCCAAAAGAGGATTTGGAAGCTTCCCCGGCAGAGCTCGTTTTTGCGCAGCCCCTACGGCTGCCAGGGGAATTTCTACCGGACAATCCCGCGCCGGGCAGCTCCCCGTCTCAACTTTTGCAGCGTAGCGCAAACACAGGCACGCTGCCGGGCCCTGCCCACCACAGTTTCCCGCATGCCTTTGTGCCTAAAACTTTGAAGAACGCGGAGTTCGTGTTCGTCAGACACTAAGCCCACCGCCCTCCATTGCGCCCACCCTATGATGGACTGTTCAGAGTGTTGGAAACAGGGGATAAGCATTTTGTGCTAGACTTGGGGGGTAGGCAGGAGAGAATTGGCATAGATAGACACAAACCAGCCTTTGTAGTGGCGGATGAGCAAGTGCTGTTGGCGAGGGCCCCTCGGCGTGGAAGACCCCCACAGAGACCTCCCCAGGGGAACGATTCATCAGAGCAGCCACACGGACAGAGTGACCCCCCCCCTCCTCCACGGCTCACCCGCAGTCGGACACACTCCCAGCAGCCTCTCACCGGCACAGCAGCGCCACGGAGCCAGTAAACCCCAGTTACAGCAGATATGGGAGGAAACTGAAGCCGAAACAGCATGTGGACTGATGTTCTATTGTTCTATCTAAGATGCTGGGGGGGGGGGGGGGGCGGTATGGGCCTCAGGTTATTTCACACCTTAGACAGAGACAATGAATACACATGGGAGAACAATGCCCAAGTGGGTGAGAGGGGGTTGAATGAAGTGTAGTGTAGATGTCATGCTGTGATGAGGAAGTGCCTTGATCCTTGTGAAGTGTGACTTGATATAGAGAGAGGAATGCTTGATGTGACCAGTCAGTCTGTTCCTTGCTTGTGAGATGTGAGTGTGTAATAAATTGTCTGAAATGAATATGCCTCTTCATTTACACACTCCACACTGGTGACCCAAGACGTATTATGGAACACGAGGCAAGAACCCCGGAGCCGGCCCGGTCAGGAATCCCCAGAGACGCAGAAGCCAACCCGCAGACAGCCAGGACTGGAACCCCCAGCAACGCGTGTGCAGTTTCAGTCAAGCTACCGGATTTCTGGCAGCACAACCCGCGCTCTTGGTTCCACCACACCGAGGCCCAGTTCACCCTCCGGGGGGTAACAGCAGACGACACCAAGTTCTACCACGTGGTAGCAGCGCTGGACTCCGCACAGCCCAGCAGGTAGCGAGCCTGCTCGATCAGCCACCAGCCAGCAGCAAATATGAGGCGCTCAAGGCTGCACTCATCCGGCAATATACGCTCTCGGAATGTGAGAGAGCGGAGAGGCCTTGTCCAGGCCTTGTCCAGGCCCGTCTGAAGTTTGCTAGAGAGCATTTGGATGATCCAGAAGAGGATTGGGAGAATGTCATATGGTCAGATGAAACCAAAATAGAACTTTTCGGTAAAAACTCAACTTGTCGTGTTTGGAGGAGAAAGAACACCATACCTACTGTGAAGCATGGGGGTGGAAACATCATGCTTTGGGGCTGTTTTTCTGCAAAGGGACCAGGACGACTGATCCGTGTAAAGGAAAGAATGAATGGGGCCATGTATCGTGAGATTTTGAGTGAAAACCTCCTTCCACCAGCAAGGGCATTGAAGATGAAACATGGCTGGGTCTTTCAGCATGACAGTGATCCCAAACACACTGCTTGGACAATGAAGGAGTGGCTTCGTAAGAAGCATTTCAAGGTCCTGGAGTGGCCTAGCCAGTCTCCAGATCTCAACCCCATAGAAAATCTTTGGAGGGAGTTGAAAGTCTGTGTTGCCCAGTGATAGCCCCAAAACATCACTGCTCCAGAGGAGATCTGCATGGAGGAATGGGCCAAAATACCAGCAACAGTGTGTGAAAACCTTGTGAAGACTTGCAGAAAACGTTTGGCCTCTGTCATTGTCAACAAAGGGTATATAACAAAGTATTGAGATGAACTTTTGTTATTGACCAAATACTTATTTTTCCGAGGAATTTACCAATTAATTCATTAAAAATCCTTCATTGTGATTTTCTGGATTTTTTTTTCTCATTTTGTCTCTCATAGTTGAGGTATACCTATGATGAAAATTGGAGACGTCTCTCATCTTTTAAGTGGGAGAACTTGCACAATTGGTGGCTGACTAAATACTTTTTTGCCCCACTGTAAATGAAACAGTCACTGTCGCCCCCGACAGACTGCTATGATGATGATGATGATGATGATGATGATGATGGCCATGACCAGGAGCTCCTTGCAAGACTTCTGACAGAGGAGTCAAAAGAATTATCAGAAAAGTTATCCAAGGGCCAAAGGCCACTCATGGAGAGCTTCAGAAAGACCTAGAGTTAGCAGGTACTGCTGTTTCAAAGAAAACAATGAGTAATGTACTCAACCAACATGGGCTCTGTGCCCACTCACCTCACAAGACTCCATTGCTGAAGATAAAGCATGTTGAAGCGCATTTAAATTTTGCTGCACAACCTTTGGGCAAGCCAGTAAAATACTGGGAGAATATAGTCTGGTCAGATGAGACCAAAATTAAAGTTTTTGGATGCCACAACACACAGCATGTTTGGAGGAGAAATGACACTGCACATCTCATCATGGTGTGGGGGTGTTTTTCAGAACATGGTACAGGCAGGCTTCATATAATTGAAGGAAAGATGAATGGACAAATGTACAGAGACATCCTTGGTAAGAACTCGTTGCCATCTGCCAAGATGCTGAAGATGAAATGAGGGTGGACATTTCAGCAAGACAATGATCCCAAACACACAGCCAAGGAAACTCTCAACTGGCTCCAGAGAAGGAAAATAAAGCTGCTAGAATGTTGCAGTCAGTCAACTGACCTGAATCCAATTGAAAATCTATGGAACAAACTGAAGATCAGAGTTCAAAGAAGACACCCACGGAACCTTCAAGATTTGAAGACAGTTTGTGTGAAAGAATGGGCTAAAATCACTCCTGGGCAATGCCTGTGCCTATTTTTTCCATACAGGAGGTGTCTGGAAGCTGTTATTACCAACAAAGGTTTTATATTTTTTATTTTTTTTTATTTAGTATACTTTATTAATCCTAGAGGGAAATTCAGAGCATCCGCCTGTATGGATGAAGCAGCCATGGTATGACTTCAGTCCCTTCACCATTCACACACACATTCACACCTCGAGCCACTTTAGAGTCTCCAATTAACCTAACTTGCATGTTTTTGGTCTGTGGGAGGAAACCGGAGTACCCGGTGTAAACCCACACATACATGGGGAGAACATGCAAACTCCACACAGAAGGGTCACTGATGGTCATGGGGTGGGATCAAAGCCATGACCTTCTTATTGTGCTGCCACAGTACTAATCACTATGCCACCGTGCTGCCCATACCCTTTGATGAGCTGCCCTACTAAATATTAAATGAATTTCACCAAGCGTGTTCAATACTTATTCTCTGTGTCATTCCACATTATCAAATATAACTTGTTTTGTGAACACAGTTGCCTTGATTTCTTTGTATCTATGGATTACTTGGGTTCTTACTGATCCATCCATCCATCCATCCATCTTCTTCCACTTAATCCTTTTCGGGTCGCAGGGGGGCTGGAGCCTATCCCAACATCTTTGGGTGAGAGGCAGGGTACACCCTGGACAGATCGCCAATCCATTGCAGGGCCAACACAGAGAGACACACATACATACACACATACATAGTCATACCTAAGGACAATTTAGAATCCCCAGTTTGATGCCAATTAACCTAACTTGCATGTTTTTGGCATGTGGGAGGAAACCGGAGAAATCCCGGAGTAAACCCATATCTGGTGAAAATCTCAGGTCAATGCCTGCATCAGAAATATGTTTAATGAGAAAAATGTTGACATGTTTAATACTTATTTTCGCCACTTTATCTATCTCTTCTTAGAACACGACAAAAGCAGTGCAATAATAATGAATTATCAACATTTAGTTATGCCCCAAAGCAACTTGTCATTTATGATTTTGAATAAGGCAGTTGTGAGCACAATGACTCTGTAAGCCTGCTGATACAAACAAGGTGACACTCTGGTCACCTTAGTTTAAGACCAGACCTCAAGAGCACATCCTAGCCAGATGATGTCAAAATCAATACACCAATGTCATCAGACTTTCTTCAGGAGGAGTGATGGTCCCTCAACATGCTCTAAAGTCATGCACATGCACACACTTAAGTACACCCACATCACCCCCCCCACACACACACACACACACTTCTTCATCATGTCATCAAGCCCAGCAGGCGGCTTAACTAGGAAAAGATCGATACTTTGTAAGGGTCAGGGTGAGCAAGGCGAGCCTTGTGACGCTCATAACAATGGTAATCTGAAGCGACATCAGCTCACCCATCACTGTCAAACTAGCTTTCTTGACACTGTCCTCACAATCACTGTCTCCAACTTTGCCTAAGCTACTCAGAGTCTCCTGGATGACCAATGCCTTAGAAGATAACAGGGCAAAGGTCAATCCCTCTTGATACTGCTGTCTTTAGTTAAGTGTGGGGAACACTGCATACACACAAGATCTTGGTCGATTGGATCTGGTTTCTTGGATTTGTGACATGTATTGGATGAAAGTCTGCCTACTCTGCATCCTGGCTCAAGTGCGGCTTTATGTTTAGTCTGTCCCCTCACCCTAACCCCTCATTACAGCCAGTTTATCACCAGGAAGAGAGTGGCAAAAACAAATTAGTCCACAGGAGGGGAAAATAGCTAGGGATATCGATTCAGCCTTTTCATGCCAGAGTGGAGCACAGAAAATATTGGGCTATAAAAGGGAAACAAGGATATAAAGCCATTACGGTGCACACTTAATTGATCTCACTTCCCATAACAAATTAATTGAGCAGAAAATGGCAGATGGCTTTGATGAATGTCATAAAAAAAAGGCTTGTCAGCAAGCCCAGTGTGCGCGACCTCCTTGCTCACTTGCTGTATCGCATGAAGGAGCCACACAGGGAAGGGGGTTCGCAGGAGAGCAGAGTGTCTGCCTTCGCGTATTTACATCCCAGTGATCCAGATGTTAATCGTGTTGACTTATTGACACCATTGCTAATTGTCTACTGCATCTTTCTTTTCCTGTCTTGTTTCAGTCCCGCCGTGTTCTTTAAGTGCAGTTGGTGTACAGGTGTAAGTTTGCTTGCCCGTGTGTGTGTGTGTGTGTGTGTGTGTGTGTGTGTGTGTGTTTATACTGACAGGCTGCTGCCCCAGTAGGAGAACAAATGCTAATTTAATCAATTGGCTATAAATCCTACTGGCCGCTGACTCATGCATCTTCTGCCCTGGGGGACCCTGACAAAAATCCTGCCATCGCAGTTTGCTCAGCTCAGACAGACAGACACACACACACCCACACACACACACACACACACACACACACACACAAGCATCCATCTTCCGTTCTCATGTTTTCCTTCTTGCATATTAGATTTTTTTATATACATATAGCAACCGACCCAGCCACTTGTTGACAAATTGAGATAACTGTTATTCTTTTTTAAATGAGCACTAGAGCCATGTTGGCATTCATTATTACACACACACTCACATCAGCATCCATCTCAGTTAACCTTCCTGCCACCCATCTTAAACCAAGAATTATTTATCATGAGCATCTTCTTCCTCACTTTTGCCCTCAATCACACACGCATACACACACAAACCCAGTGCTGACACACCTATAGTTTCATGACATCCAAATCTGTTAAAGCTGCTGAGACAGCGTCTTGAAGGGAGGTGGCTGGGAAACTGGTTTGTTGGGGAGGGGGCACACTGGGACAGAGTGAATAGAGTGACAGCAAAAGAGAAAAACAAGGATGCAGAAAGTGGCAGAGTGGCAGAAAGAAAGGGAAAAATGTCAGAAAGAGCAACAGAGCGATAAAGAAAAGTCAGAAAAAAAGATAGGGGGGGAAATGGGGGTGACAAGAGAGAGGAGCTAGTGTCTGCCAGCAGTATGGCTGGCTGCTACGCTCAGGCTCTGTTCAGAATTCTGCAGGGCCTCCGTGGCCGCCGTGTTCCCCATCAATCTCAGCCTGCTCTGGCAGCCACCAACAGCTGCATCTTAATCTGCTGGGGCCGGACGTGAGGACGGACAGGTCGCCTGGGCCGCACAGTAAATAACCCTTCTCCAAACTGTCCCCTACTATTCCCTTATGCACACATGGAACGGCACACATACACACACTGTCTGCTCTTCCACTGCAAATGTTCAGAGTTTTCTGACTTCTCAAAGACAGCTGAGCCTCATATGAAAAGTGTAAAGAGTCTCATTGCATACTGATTTTATAAATGCAGATAAAGCATTCACTTCCTGATTTTTAACACACAGCCACAAAATATACAGTATATGGTGTGGGGGACCCATGTTGTAGAGTTCAGTAGTTTTCCTCTCAGACTGAGAGAGCATGGAGATCAAAGGGCTGGGGGGTAAGGGGAATTGTCTGGGGAGAGTGAATGATGAATGCAGGACCTCAGGTAGCAGGGAGGTGTGAGTTTTGGGATATAAAAGAGAGAGTCCCTGCTTCACGAGTTTAATGTTCTGATTCTGGAAGATGTGAGAGTGAAATAAAGTTCATCTGCTCAGAAAGTTTGGTCTGGTTATTTCATCTCCACAATAGTACATTTTAAATGAGAGATCATTGAAAATCATTGTATAATTCTGCTGGATAAGAAGTTAAACTTGAAAGAAATTGATCAACTTAACTTGATAACTTGTTGTGTTATTGTGATATCCTACCGTGTAGCAATGATCACACTTGAGTTATTTCTTTGGCTAACTCTGCCGTTTATTCTGTAACACACACAACAAGACTGAACATGGATTCTGCGCGGGGTTTTCACACTCTTATTCTAATGTGTCCCCTTCATAGTAGTGCTGAACAATACAGGTAGTTCCCCCTAGAGGCATGTGCCAGTAATGTTCTATTTTAGACTTGCAGTCTACCACATCCCTCCCCTCTAGATTAAACTACTCTTAATTACACTAGCCAATTACTAGACATCCTGGAACTCCAATTTAACCCTGAACTATCACAGTTACTTTTTAATTTCTTAAACACATGTGTCATACACATAATTTCTTTCTTTTTTTTTTTTTTTTTCACATGTATAACACACATAACAGTCTAACTGGGGATTTGGTTTGACTACCGCATCCCAGTGAGGTTCCAGGACGCATTCTTGTCCTGTGGCTGGGGAACTCACTACTGACTAAGTATAGTCCTTCAAGTAGTCTGGAGCTCTCCGAGCTCGCTGAGATCTTCTCACGGCGGGTGAGCCAACTGCAGGTGAAGACTCAGACTGCTCCACTGTTTCGGCTGCTGCAGTGCTGCCCGTAGAATCTGCAGAGACGGTTACCTCAGGTTTCACCTGAAGTGGTGGTTCGTTGATGCTCTCCTCAGGATGGGTGTCAGACAACACCTCTGGTGCCATCGGCAGGGGAATGGAGCTCCTACCACGAACTTGGTCGATGTGTCGCCTCACCACTTGTCCATGACCTAATGTCACCTTGAATGACACAGGGCCTGTCTTTTCTGTTATTTCTCCTGGTACCCAGGCTGGTCCTGAGCCAAAGTTGCGGGTGTAGACCACGTCTCCTTCTCTCAGTATTCTCTCTCTAGCATGCATGTCATGATAACCTTTTTGTTTCTCTTGTTTATCATGCACTTTGTTTCTGAAGTCTGGATGTATTAAGTCAAATGTTGACCTCAACTTCCTTCCACACAACAGCTCAGCTGGTGACTTGCCAGTTGTAGATTGGGGTGTTATTCGATAGCTGAACAGAGCTCTCGACATTCGGGTTTCAATAGAGTCTCCTGTCATCTTTTTCATGAGTGACTTGAACGTCTGCACGGCCCTCTCGGCTAAGCCGTTAGAAGAAGGATGGTATGGCGCAGTCGTGATGTGACGTATGCCATTCTTTTCAGAAAACTCTTGGAACTGTTCACTCGTAAAACATGTACCGTTATCTGATACTATGATTTCAGGTAGCCCATGTTGGCTGAAACTCTTTCTAAGACATTCAATGGTAACAGTAGAAGTAGAGCTACTCACAGAATATGCATCGATCCACTTTGAGTATGCGTCAACTATGATCAGGAACATTCTTCCCATCCATGGACCTGCGTAGTCAATGTGAATTCTTCTCCATGGTTTATCTGGAACTTCCCAGGGATGTAGTGGGGCTGCTGGAGGACTGTTCCTGTTCTCCTGGCATGCCGCACATGACTTCACAAGCGCCTCCACCTCTGCATCCATGTTGGGCCACCACATGTAGCTCCTCGCCAACGCTTTCATGCGAGTGATGCCAGGGTGTGCTTGGTGTAGTTGTTGCAGTAAGGCATTCCTACCAGGTGGTGGAACAACCACGCGTCCTCCCCACAGGATACAACCTTCCTGGGTGCTGAGCTCATCCTGTCGTCTGGCATAGGGAATGAACTCAGGACTGTTCATCTTCGGCCATCCTCGCAAGATGTATTCTCGCACTCTTGCTAGAACAGGGTCTTTGTCTGTCCACTTCTTTATTTGTTGTGCGTTCACCAGGGGCACGCCAATATCTTCAAACAATAGCACTCTCTCCTCCTCCTCAGGCGTGCTGTCTCTTCCTCCATCCAAGGGTAGCCTACTCATCGCGTCAGCATTCGTATGGTCCCGTCCGGCTTTGTAAACGATGGTGTACTCATACGCTGCTAATGTAACGGCCCATCTCTGAATTCTCTGAGATGTCATCTGGGGTATGGCTCTCATTTCACTGAACAGTGAAATTAGTGGCTTGTGGTCAGTCACTATAGCGAACTGTCTCCCGTACAGGTATTTGTGGAATTTTTTTACACCAAATACTACTGCAAGGCCCTCCTTGTCTAGCTGGGAGTAGTTTTTCTCAGCTGCACTAAGAGTTCTTGAGACGAACCCTATGGGTCTCTCTGAGCCATCCTCCATACGATGAGAGAGTACAGCACCCACACCGTAGGGTGATGCGTCACACGCCAGGATGAGTGGTTTGTTTGAATCATAGTGCACTAACACACTACAGGACTGAAGTAGCGCTTTGGACTCTTCAAACGCCTTCTGCTGCTTGACCCCCCATGACCATTTTTCTTCCTTCTTAAGTAAGGTATGTAGTGGTGCCAGCAGCGTGGAGAGCTTTGGGAGGAACCTATGGTAATAGTTCAACAAGCCCAGGTAGGCTTTTAACTCAGTAACATTTTGTGGCTCAGGTGCCTCCGCAATGGCTTCCACTTTGTCTGTTAGAGGGTGTAGACCACTGGCGTTGATCTTGTGGCCTAGGAACACCACCTCTTTTCCCATGAACTCACACTTGCTTCTTTTCAACCTCAGACCGCTTTTCTCCAACCGTTGAAGCACTTCCTTCAGCGTTTTCAGATGTTCTTGTTCATTTGGTCCTGTACAAAGGATGTCATCCAAATAAATGGCAACATTCGGAATTCCACCTAGGATGCCCTCCATAGTTCTCTGGAATATAGCAGGACTGGAAGCTACTCCAAATGGTAAGCGTGTGTAGGTATATAAGCCTTTGTGTGTATTGATGGTTACATACTTTCTTGATTCTTCTTCCAGGACTACTTGTTGGTAGGCGTGACTCATGTCTAATTTCGTGAAGTGTCGGCCGCCGTTCAGCTGTGCGAAGAGGTTCTCCACTTTAGGAATTGGATACTGATCCACCCGTGATGCTCGATTGACAGTGAGTTTGTAATCTCCACATATTCTAATGGAGCCATCCGGCTTTCTCACTGGGACTATGGGCGCCGCCCATTCTGCAACCTGCACTGGCTCAATGATCTTGTCATCCAGCAGCCTCTGTAGCTCGCTTTCAACCAGTGGCTTGACTGCATAGGGTACCGGTCGGGGTTTGCAGAATCGTGGTTGGGCCTCCTTGTCCACATTAATCTTTGCAGTGACACCTTTTAGCTGTCCTACGCCTTCTTTGAACACCTCAGCGTGTCTTTCGAGGATCTCCTCCAGCTGCAATTTGGGCTGAGATTCCACTTTATTCACCAACTGATCCATCATGGCCAGTTCTTGTAGCCAACTTCGCCCTAGTAGATTTGGTCCTTCGCTCCCAACTACTACTACAGGTAAGTCCTTTTCTTTGTTTTCGTGCTGCACCTTCACTTGTGCCATGCCTAGCACGTCTAGCTTCTCTCCTGTGTATGTTTTTAATTTTAA
The DNA here is from genome assembly GCA_020510985.1 of Pholidichthys leucotaenia. NCBI lineage: Eukaryota > Metazoa > Chordata > Actinopteri > Cichliformes > Pholidichthyidae > Pholidichthys > Pholidichthys leucotaenia. Next base: position 29,519,711 of record CM035845.1, on the reverse strand, counting down.
TGAACAGGGATTTAATTCTGCTGTGTCTGTTTTCTTCCACAGTTGTGTATATTGCTGTTTACTTAATATGGTTACTCCACAGCCTGTATCAACTTCAAATGTTACTTTCATTCCATTAACATTCATGGTACGCGTGATGGGCGCTACCTTGGTCAGCTCCTCTGACGTGTTGTAAATTGTGTGAAAATCCATGTCTTCTGTATCACTTTCTCCCTCCCCTCTCAGTTGATTCGCTTGCTGTTCCTTTCCTGGGCCCTTGTTTTCATACTTTTGCCCATTAACTGTCGCTTTCAGCACCTGTGCGCTGTCCACCTTTATTCTACATGCTTTCTTAATGTGCCCTCGCTTGCCACAATTATGACACAGCTCAGTGGCAAATTTGCACTCGGCGGCATTGTGCTGGCCTTTGCAGCGATAACAACTGGGGAATTTGCGATGATTTTTATCAGTTGACACTTTGTGGACACCTACTTGGGTCTTAGGCACACGAACATGCGTTGCTGTGTCCTCTGTTAGCTTCCCTTGCATCTCTCTCACATCTTTAGATGCTGTTTCCATCGCTTGGCATAATTCCAAAGCCTTCGCAAAAGTGAGTTTTGTTTCAGATAAAAGTCGCCGTTGCATTCGGTCATCATTCACTCCACACACAAGTCTGTCTCTTAACATTTCTTCCAATGAGTCTTTGTAATCACAGTGCAGTGCTAATTTTCTCAATTCTGCCACATACTCTGCTATGGACTCAGTGTTCCTCCTTATGCGTGAATTAAATTTGAATCGTTGTACGATTTCACTCGGTTTGGGGCTGAAGTGCTTCTGAAGCTCAGCAGTAAGCTGGTCGTACGTTTTATCTTTCGGTAATGCAGGGCTTATTAAATTTCTCAACAAGCTGTAAGTAGTTGCACCAACTCCACTCAACAGTACAGCCTTCCTTTTGTCTGGCTCCTCAATATCATTAGCTTGGAAGAAAAAGTCCAACATTTCACTATATTCTTCCCATGACTGAGTCGAGTTATCAAAAGGGGTTACCGTTCCGATTACAGCCGCCATTGCTCGTCGTGGTGGGGAAAACTCGTTTTTCCTCCTCTGAACTTGCACTCGAACTACTGGAGTCACTTGAGTTCGCCACACTTGCAATGTTCTCTGTTTCTCGCCGCTGATTTTTTTCTTTTAATCCTCGTCGCCAATTGTGTGATATCCTACCGTGTAGCAATGATCACACTTGAGTTATTTCTTTGGCTAACTCTGCCGTTTATTCTGTAACACACACAACAAGACTGAACATGGATTCTGCGCGGGGTTTTCACACTCTTATTCTAATGTGTCCCCTTCATAGTAGTGCTGAACAATACAGGTAGTTCCCCCTAGAGGCATGTGCCAGTAATGTTCTATTTTAGACTTGCAGTCTACCACAGTTATCAAGTCCAAAGTCAGCGCAGCTGTATACCACATAGACACACTAGTGTCTATGCTACGTTTTTAGATGCTAGCAAAACTTTTGATAGGATTAACCACTGGTGTTTGTTTAGAAAACTGATCGATCAAGGTATTCCTATTTACATTGTTAGCATCCTGTTATACTGGTACAGAAGGCAGTCTATGGTTGTTAGGTGGGGCAATGTTACCTCATCCAAATTTCATGTGACCAACAGTGTTAAACAAGGTGGTATACTGTCACCCTTGTTGTTTAATGTCTATGTTGATGACCTCAGTGTACTGTTGAACAATACTAATGTGGGCGGCTCTGAAAGGGTTAAGGTATAGTTAGTGCCAGAATAATAATTCTGTAGGTGATCTCCCATTATGCTCTACACATATTCCATACAAATTCTGTTTGCATGCTTATGAACAATTATGTTATGTTATATGTTCCTGAGATAATAGGAATGAGACAAAAGTATAGAGCTCTCTCCCTTTTCTCTCACTTCTAAGTCAGGTCTTTTCACATTAGTTACACACCCAAAAACAGCATTCTCACACACTCTTTTGATAGCACATTTAAACTGGCCAATCAGAAGGTCGCGTATAAGCCCCTCCTATTGTACTAGGTGGCCCCACCTGAGAGAATAACTGTAACGTGCACCCGGAAGTTGGGGTTCAGTCTAACCATGCTCCAGAGGGAGCTGCGTCACGCTGCACCCAGCGCTGCTTGCTTTACATGTGACTTCTAAATAAATGTTTCATCTTAAAATTGAAGAAATCTCCGGTTTGTTCTTGGATCTTTCAATCAAAGAATCGGGTTTTGTTCTTGGATCTTTCAATCAAAGAATCGGGTATTTTTCTAACAGCTCCATTAACGGTGCACTGTTAAATCACATTTTCTATGCTGACGATCTCTGTTTGTTAAGTTTGTCTACTGCAGCGATGCAACATCTCCTCTCGGAATATGAAAAATTTGGTGAAAAAAATGACATCTTGTTCAACTGTACTAAATCTATGTGTATGGCTTTCAAACCGAAGGGTGTCAATACTTCGAATCCTGTTATGCCACTTTGTGGTAATAGCTTGAACTTTGTTGAAAAAGTCAAATACCTAGGTGTGTGGATTGAATCTGATAAGACCAATGTTGATTGTAACAGACAACTCAGGAAACTCTATGCTCAAACAAATTTACTGTTGCGAAATTTCCATAGATGTTCTCCTGATGATAAATGTATGCTGTTCAAGACCTTCTGTACCTCAATGTATTGCTCGCCTTTATGGTTTAATAGCTATGTTGCTGTTAGGAACAAAATCCACATTGCATATAATAACTCCCTAAGAAGGTTGTTAGATATACCACGTAGGTCGAGTGCAAGCAAGATGTTTGTGTCCTTAAACATTCCGTCTTTTGGCGAGTTGATACGAAAGAATGTTTACAGTTTTATGAGAAGGTTGCTGGCATGTAACAATCATCTTATATCAGCAGTTGTCAACTCGTCACTCACACTTCACTCCAGCATTTGGAAGTGGTGGCGTTCTATTTTATACTGAGTTCAATATTGTATGTTATTGTTGTTACAAGAGCGCCGAGTGACTGCTGATCTGTATATACTTTTATTTATTTATCTATTTTTTACTCGTTTTAGTTCTGCATTTAATATGAGCCCTGAGTTTGAAATAAACGTTTGTGGGTAACCCCCACAACATACTGGGACAAGCAGAGCGCTCAGCTGGAGCAATTAGCAGAACAATGAGATGTGTGTATTGATATCAGTAGGCAGCCTCTCTTTGTCTAGCTCTTTCCTGCCAGTATCCTGCTGTTATGTATGACTCAAATGCAAATGTTCATGCTTCCTGCTCTGTACTGTGATGCAAATGTGCCTTTCATGTATTGTCTGTAACTGGGTATATAAGCTGACTGAAATTCACATGTTCTCTCTCTCTGACCACTGCTTCTGACTACACGCATTGCCTATCTGCTGACGAGAGCCTCCGGGCTCGCTCCGGCGCGCCTGCACGGCGCTGGAGTGAGTTCTTGTGATGGCGATGAAATAAAACCCACTTTTAAACCTCAGTACGCTGCTTATTATTTCATGCCGCCACACTGGTGACCCCAAGAAAAGAACACGCTGGCAGCCCCCGGCGGTGACTCTCCAACGACAAGCGAACACAGCAGCCTGACGCAAATGGACTGCCCTCCCTTCGTCTACAGGGATACCTCGACGCAGAACCTACACCAGGCGAACTCTCCGGAGATCACCCACGACCGGGAAAGCCGCAGAAAGCTTCATGGTGCGACCTTCGCCTGAGATCGGGACATCCACGCTGGACCGGCCGACGGACACAGAACGTCTTCTCCCTCTCACCGCTCCTCCTCCCTCTCACCGCCCCTCCGCATCGACAAGAGCCCGAGGGACAAAGACCGTCTACTCCCTCTCACCTCTGCATCGACACGAGCGCACACGACGGAGAACGCAGCGCTTGGACCAGAACGCACCATGACCCGGCACCAGCGAACTACAGCAACAGCCAAGACAGGGAGGACCATCGGCGCAGACGACGCTGATCTCCATCAAGCTCCCTGACCCTGACTCGCCTCTCAACAGCGGACCACCCACGCACCGAACCCCCGCGCGCACACCGGGGGGTTACGAGGACAGCGCACCACGCACGGGACAATAACGGCTCCACAGACCGCCACCGTCCTCCGCCGCTGCACATCGGAACCTTCAGGGCTGCTCACACACCTGAAGCACGCACGCAGCTTGCTCACAGGATTTTGGACGGGTCTCAGCCACGGCGCACAAGGGAATTCAGCCGCCTGCTGTCCCCGAGGGCTTTAGGGCTGCGTGCGCACCTAAAGTCAACACACCAAGTCCCTCACTGCTGCAGCTCTTTTTTTTTCTTCATAGCCGCGAGAGGAGTCAAAGACAAATTTTTCTTCTCACAGCCGCTGTGGACCACCGCACGTTCAACGGGACAGCCCCTCAACACCATGGATCCACATGCAATTTTTGCGCAGCCCAGACAACTTCGCCGTCCCGGGCCGGCACTTGCTACCCCCACCCTCCTCCCTCCCCCTCCTCCGGCACGGAACTTTCACCGCAGCTCGCTCCCAAAGCCGGACGATCGACGCCTCAGCCCCCAGCTGAGCCCTCTGGGGGGGAGTAGTGTGGGTAACCTCCACAACATACTGGGACAAGCAGAGCGCTCAACTGGAGCAATTAGCAGAACAATGAGATGTGTGTATTGATATCAATAGGCAGCCTCTCTTTGTCTAGCTCTTTCCTGCCAGTATCCTGCTGTTATGTATGACTCAAATGCAAATGTTCATGCTTCCTGCTCTGTACTGTGATGCAAATGTGCCTTTCATGTATTGTCTGTAACTGGGTATATAAGCTGACTGAAATTCACATGTTCTCTCTCTCTGACCACTGCTTCTGACTACACGCATTGCCTATCTGCTGACGAGAGCCTCCGGGCTCGCTCCGGTGCGCCTGCACGGCGCTGGAGTGAGTTCTTGTGATGGCGATGAAATAAAACCCACTTTTAAACCTCAGTACGCCGCTTATTATTTCATGCCACAAACACGTTTGAATTTGAATTTGAATTTGAATTTGAATTTGAATTAGAATACCAGGAAATTTTAGAGCACTTCATGCTTCCCTCTGCTGACAAGCTTTATGGAGATGCTGATTTCATTTTCCAGCAGGACTTGGCACCTGCCCACACTGCCAAAAGTACCAAAACATGGTTTTGTGGCGGTTCGTTTTAACCCCACAACAGACTAAGGACACTCAGCCCTCTTTTCTCTGTTTTTCTGCTGCATTACTGAGAAGCAATGTGCCATTCATGTATTTGTGATGCAAACATGCATGTGTTGTGATGTAATGCGCCATTCTGTATAGTGTGCATATGGCTTGTCCTTACTGTGCTTTTTCTGAGCATCTTAGATGTGCTTTGGTGTATTAATGTCTACAGGTAGACGAGTTTCTTCTGTCTCACCTATGTGATGTTAATCGATGCCTTTCATCCTTTGTACTCATGCGTCCTGTCCTTACTGTGACCTAGACTAGGACTCCTAGGACTCCCACAAGGCTCAGTTCTAGCTCCAACTCTGTTCAACCTCTACATAAACGACCTGCCTACTACAAAATCCCGCAAATTCATCTATGCAGACGACATCTGTTTGGCATTCCAAGCACCAGACTTTGAACCACTGGAACGGGTGCTCACGGAAGATCTTGCTAAACTGGACCAGTTCTGCAAAATCTGGCGCCTAAAACCAAGCCCAGCAAAAACCGTCTCCAGTGTATTTCATCTCCACAATGCAAAAGCTGCCAGAGAACTAAACATCCACCTGAGCGGACTCAAGCTTAAGCATGCCCCAAATCCAACTTATCTTGGAGTGACCCTTGATAGGACCTTATCCTTCAAGGAACATCTAAAGTGGACGGCTGCTAAGGTGAAAGTACGAAACAACCTGCTCTGCAAGCTCGTTGGTGCAAAATGGGGGGCGGCAGTCTCCACCCTGCGCACCTCAGCACTGGCCCTTTCATACTCTGTAGCAGAATATTGTGCCCCTGTCTGGTCCAGGTCATCTTACACACACCATGTAGACACCCAGCTCAACTCAACCATGAGAACTATAACTGGAACAATCCGCTCAACACCACTCCCCTGGCTCTCTGTACTGTCAAACATAGCCCCTCCACACATCCGGCGAGCAGCATTAACTCAAAGGATGCTCCAAAAAGTTAAAGATTTTCCTCACTTACCAATCCATGCAGATATCTACACCCCACCCACTGCCCGACTTTCATCCAGACGGCCGATTTGGAAAAACCCTCCCCCAGCTGACTTTACCATCCAGACAGCTTGGCAAGAGGAATGGGAGACCAAGGAGGTCCCAAACAAACAGCTGGTGATAAACCCCAACCAACAGGTCCCGGGCACCAACCTCCCAAGGAGACAGTGGTCTACACTCAATCGCTTCAGGACTGGACATGGCCCCTGCTTGGCCAGCCTTCACAGATGGGGCAGTAGCCCTAGCCCACTGTGCGCATGTGGAGAGGAGCAAACTATGGAACACATCATAGAGGCTTGCCCGCTCCAAAGACTGGAAGGAGGATTACACACCCTCCATACAGCAAACCAGGAGGCAACTGCTTGGCTTAAGGACTTTGCATTCGCTAAATAAATGTGACCTAGAGACTCAGATCAATATGTAGATGTGCTTGTTAGCCTCTTTGTCTTGCACTTAGAGCGAGGTCTAGCTAATCTGCCCATTGTGATGTATGGCTTACAAATGCAAATACCTCCTGCCTGTTCTGTTGTCCCTTTGATCATTCTAGACTGTGGGGTATGTCTTTTTGATGTATTGTTATGATCAAGTATTTAAGGTGCAACTCTGTAACGCAATCGCTCTTCCTCTCTCACTCTGATCCTGCAACAGGTGGACACACTGTGTCCGCCTCTCTTTCTCTGAGAGCTTAGGGATCCCGCTCCGGGCTGCTCCACTATGCACCGGAGAGAGGATCCCGTGAAGGCGACATGATTAATAAAACCTGCTCAAAACCACAGCACTGCTGCTTATTTTATCATGCCGCTTCACTGGTGACCCCTCGAACACGCACACGTTTTGTGCGAATGCAACCTTCCGAGCTGGACAGCTGCACAGCTGCGTTGGCGACCCCTTGAAGACGCAGCCTTCTGTTTTGGATGACCACGCTGGACCGGCCGCTCTCACAGAGAGCGCACGCACCTCGTCCTCTCTCCACGACGGCAACCTCCAGGGCCGACGGGGAGCGCAGCGCGTGGAACTGAATGCACCATGGCCGCACGAGCGACAATGATCGTCTCCTCCCTCTCACCGCTCCAACGCTGCTGCACGAGCCCGGGGCACAAAGATCGTCTATTGCCTCGCACCGCTCCAACGCGCCTCCACGAGCCCGAGGGACGGAGATCGTCTACTTCCTCACACCGCTCCAACGCAGCTGCATGAGCCTGAGGAACAAAAGATCGTCTATTCCCTCCCGCCGCTCCAACGCCTCTGCACGGGCCTGAGGGACTAAAGATCATCTATTTCCTCTCAACGCTCCAACGCACCATGGCCAAATCTACAGCAACAGCTCAACCTGGATTTTATTGGCGCCGTCTGCGCTGATCTCCACCAAGTTTCTGCACCCTGACTCACCACTCCAGCGGCCCACCCACGCACTGAACCCCCGCGCACGCATCGGGGAGTTACAAGGACGGCGCATTACGCATGGGACAAGTAATGGCTCCACAGACTGCCTTCCTCCTTCGCCGCTGCCTTTCAGGGCTGCTCGCTCACCTGAGGCACGCATGCAGCATACTGGAAGGATTTGTTAACAGTCTCAGCCACGCCACAGACCGCCATCGTCCTCCGCCGCTGCCCACAGAACCTTCAGGGCTGCTCGTTCACCTGAAGCAAGCACGCAGCTCGCCACTGGATTTTTTAATGGTCTTAGCCACGGCACAACGGGATTTCAGCCGTCAGCTGTTCCCGGGAGCTTTGGGGTTGCTTCAGCACCCAAAGCCAACAGTCCCCCTGCTTTGTTTACTTTTTCTCTTACAGCCGCTCCTGCTTTTCTTCATGGCCACAAGAGGAGTCAGAGACTAATTTTTCTTCTTGTGATCTCCGCACGTGCAACGGGACAAACCCTCGACGTCACGGAGCAGCAAGCAATTTTTGCACGGCTCAGGACGATTTCACAGCTCCTGCCGGCACTTACTACCCCTCCCCTCCCTCCCCCTCCGCCTGCAGCGAGCTTCTCCCACAGCTCGCTCACACAGATGGATTATCGAGGTCGCGACCCCCTGCCGCGTCCTCTGGGGGGGAGCGTGTGTGGCGGTTCGTTTTAACCCCACAACAGACTAAGGACACTCAGCCCTCTTTTCTCTGTTTTTCTGCTGCATTACTAAGAAGCAATGTGCCATTCATGTATTTGTGATGCAAACATGCATGTGTTGTGATGTAATGCGCCATTCTGTATAGTGTGCATATGGCTTGTCCTTACTGTGCTTTTTCTGAGCATCTTAGATGTGCTTTGGTGTATTAATGTCTACAGGTAGACGAGTTTCTTCTGTCTCACCTATGTGATGTTAATCGATGCCTTTCATCCTTTGTACTCATGCGTCCTGTCCTTACTGTGACCTAGAGACTCAGATCAATATGTAGATGTGCTTGTTAGCCTCTTTGTCTTGCACTTAGAGCGAGGTCTAGCTAATCTGCCCATTGTGATGTATGGCTTACAAATGCAAATACCTCCTGCCTGTTCTGTTGTCCCTTTGATCATTCTAGACTGTGGGGTATGTCTTTTTGATGTATTGTTATGATCAAGTATTTAAGGTGCAACTCTGTAACGCAATCGCTCTTCCTCTCTCACTCTGATCCTGCAACAGGTGGACACACTGTGTCCGCCTCTCTTTCTCTGAGAGCTTAGGGATCCCGCTCCGGGCTGCTCCACTATGCACCGGAGAGAGGATCCCGTGAAGGCGACATGATTAATAAAACCTGCTCAAAACCACAGCACTGCTGCTTATTTTATCATGCCGCTTCAGTTTAATGACCATGGTATCACTGTGCTTCATTGGCCAGCAAACTCTCCTGACCTAAACCCGATAGAGAATCTATGGAATATTGTCAAAAGGAAGATGAGAGACACCAGACCCAATGATGCAGACGAGCTGAGGGCCGCTATCAAAATAACCTGGGCCTTCAAAAAGTTAGTAGTACCACAGGCTGATCGTCTTCATGCTATGCTGCACTGACACAGTAATTCATGAAAAAGAAGCCCTGACCAAATATTGAGTGTGTACATGGACATACTTTTCAGTCGACCCACATTTCAACGAGAAAATCATTTTTAAAATTAATTTTGTGTAATATTCCAAATTTTTTGAGAAAATGAATTTGAGGTTTTCATGAGCTGTAAGTCATAATCATCAATATTAAAAGAAATAAACACTTGAAATATATCACTGTGTGAAATGAACCTATGTAATATATGTTTCATTTTTTAAAAGTGAGTTACTGAAATAAATCATCGTTTTGATGACATTCTAATTTATTGAGATGCACCTGTAAAATCCTAAACTTTATTTCTAGTATCACATTAAAACAGCATTTTTTTAGTGTGCCTGGGAAACTGAGCTGACTGATTTGAACGCAACAAATTCTGAACAGTTACTTTTTTCTTAAAAGTAGACAAGTAGTAGATCAATGCAATGGTTGAATGCTAAGTGTCATTCATCATCACACTATATGTTAATCACGTTTAAGGGCCCAAAGTAAAACCAGAGGTGAAACGTAGGAGCTGATGAATTAGGAGGGTTGTGTTCTTATACAAAAGAACATAATTGAACCTATTGGCTGTGCACTAAACAGTGGAGAAGAGTTGTATACTTATATATGCACCGTACCTTAAAAGAACACAAATAAATGCACAGTGAGTAAGACATGCTGGACAATCATTTAACTTTTTGATGTGCACTGTTATACTCAACTGAATGTCTAGTTTTCTGACTAGTTTGAGGACTATGCACAATGCTCAACCATGGTACATTTTCTGATCAGTGATAGGGTTGGAAGTGGATGACAGCAGCGGCGTGGTCAGACGTATTGTTTTCCTCAACAGTTTCTCTCTTTTCTCTGTTGCAGCGATCATATGAAAAGTTGCTTTCTTAACATTTATCTGCTCCAACTCTATCGCAATCTGCTCTTGTCCTTTGCTATTTGATAAACAAAAACAGAAAGAACACAAATCACTCTGCACATTGGCAGAAACCCATTTTGGCAAGGCAACAACACATTCAGACCAGCACACAAGAAAAATTGCTGCATTGGCGACAAGGGTCGTAATGGTGTCAGCGTGATATGGGTGCATAAATCCAGTTTTAGTGTGATTCCCCTCACCTGCCCAATTGTGCTCAGCTGTGACCAGTGGTCGCGTTAACTGACACTTCTTCATTGATGGAGGGTTTTTTTTGGCAGTGGTGGAAAATTTTCAAGGTTTTCTGTCATTTTGACAGATTGTGATTTAACTCCTAATTATAATTCCTTGTAATGGAGCTTCATCTGTCTGCTGGCTTAGATTTAGTTTAACCACGAAAAACAAGATGTTATGATCCGCTCTGCGTGCCTGCTGCCCTAATTATCTCCACCGCTGCGCGCACACCTGATCATGTCATCTAGCAGCCTACTTAAGCAGCGCTGCCCTCTGGTCTGCACGGAGACGTCAACGCTCCAATGGTCTGGCAAGACCTCCTCACCTATTCTCCTCGTCCGGCTCTGGAGTTCCGTCTCCTCAGCTCTTTCCTGCTCGTCGTTTCTCCTGGGAGCCTGAGCTCCCCACTGACAAGTAAGCCTTCATCATTCCTTCACTCGTCCGCTCTCCTCCTTCTCCCCTGTGCACAGGTGGAAGCCTCCTGGCGGCAGACCTCCTCCTCCTGGTGGCGGACCTGAGCGCAACCCGCACTCCACCAGCACTGTGTACACACCTGCGCCGCTTCACCTCGTCAGCAGCAGCAGCCTAGGCACGGATCTACTGGGCCGGAGCCCTCGGGAGTCCTTCTGCGCTTCTGCCCTCCAGCCAGCCCGTAAGACTGAACATTCACTGATTCATTCCTCCAAACCTCAGTCACTCATCCGCCTGTCTGTGCTCTCTCCTAGGGTTGCCAGTCTGAAGAGTGCTCTGCTCACCCTGCTGCTTCACTCCTGCACACATGCACACATCCACACTCCCACTCACTATAATAAAAGATAATTGTCTCTATTTCGAGTCCATGTCTGCTTCTGGGTCAATTAATCATGTCACAAGAATCTTTGCCCCCGCTCCTATCTTAAATACTAGCTTACCATCCGAGCTCAAGCCCCTGGAGGAAACTTCCTAGATGCTGGGATATGAAAGGGGGGAATTGTGAAGTTGAAATCTCGGCTTGGTTGTCTGGCTCCTGGCACAACACGGATCAGGTCCTCTGTTCTTTGCTTCATGGAGCTCACTGGACACTGCTGACTCCTGGCTCGTACCTGTCGTCGGCTTGGATCAGGTGATCCAACCCCAGCACCCTGTCCACTGCAGGTAAATCTACGGGAACCTACAAAGCCTGATTTGTCTGGAAATTATTTTTTGTTTGTTTTAGATTATTGAGAGGAATTTAATTTTTTCTTCTTTTTTTTTTTTTCGCTAAATGAACTACCTTATTTTTAAACTGAACTGAGAAAGAAAACCCAGAGTGAAATTTTGAGTTGTTTGTTGCTGAAAACTTATGTTTGGTTTTAGAAGATTTTAAAGAACTTAAGGATGCTTTGAGTTATTTTATTGGGTGGTCATTTTGATTTTCATTGTGGTTTTTCTTAAGATAAGATAAGATAAGATAAGCCATTATTAGTTCCACAATGGGGAAATTACAGGATTGCAGCAGCAAAGGGATAGCAGCACTCAGAGCAATAATAAATAAAAGAATAAGCTAACAATTGGATAGCAAAACAATAAATATACATATGTACACAGTATATACAGTATACACAGTGCAGGTGCAATGCAGTTAGATGGTATTAACAGCATTACAGTTAGTTAAATTACCTGGCAAAATATAAAAACAGACAGACCCAGACAGTATGTTTCACAGTTGAATGAACAGTGTTGTTGCCACCCTCAATAATAAATGCATATATAAATAATAAATAATATAAACTGCTGTGTTGTATTTGTCATTTAATGAGTAGGGTGTATGTTGTGCTTTTAGTATATATCGTTTGTGTGGTTTATTTTGTGTGTTGCCCAACAAAGAGACAAATATCTTATTTGTCAGGAGAGAGACTTGATTGGCATCCTTAAAATAAAATCTTGTTTAAGGCAACCACCTCAAACATCACATCAGAAAGTAACACCCCAGATGGGACATAAATAAAAAGAAATCTCATTGAAAGACAACAAAAATACAACTTTACCACAACCTTAGAGAAAAACCACATTTATTGTGGCCATGAAAACAAAATGGCTGACATCAATCAATCAATCAATCAATCTTTATTTCGGATAGATTAAAAGTACAGATTAAAAGAAACAGAATAATATAACAAAGGGGAAAAGAAAATCCAACAAGGTCAAATTAGACAATAACTCCTCTGATTATACAGTTTAACATAAGTTATCCGAAATGGGTGATGGCTGAAGCCGCAGCTTATATTGCCCACCCATATTCCATCCAAGAATTCAAAAGAAAAACAAACAAGAGCGATTACAATTCAGAACAAGACATCTCAGAGTTACGGATTTAAATTGAGTCTCTGCAAGCAAACACAAATCAGGAAATGTTGTCATTAAACTACTCCTTATTGGGCATGGGGTTGACTCATGACTTTGGATTTGCTAGTCCTCTAACTCCTCCAAATACTGCAAACCTTACAAACAGTCAAAATGGAGGATCTCAGGAGGGACCAAACGGAATCCAACAACAGCTTCAGGAAATGGCTGCTGCTCATGCTGACCAAACACAGGAGCTAAATGGGAAAATGGAACAAATGTCGAACACAATAAAAACTCAAATGGAGAGCAAAGCCCTAACAGAACTAATTCACCAACAACAGGGAGAAATCATTCAATAAATGGACATGCAACTTGAATATTTCAAAGCCCAAGTGACTGCAGTACTGGGATGGAGGTTTCCCAGTTTGGGATCAATAAAGTACATCTATCTATCTATCTATCTATCTATCTATCTATCTATCTAAAACACCATCATGAGGAACTATTAAAGGGCCTTTAGTCTGTTATTACCCCATATCAGAAGCTGTAACACATCTACGGGAGCAACTCTGTCACTGCAAAAATTCCATACAAACACTAACTGATGAAAAAAAATGTTAAGACTACCACCACCACCTCTAATCATGAAACTGCACAAACCTTGTTCCATGAAGTACCAGCTGCGACACCCATTATGGTTAAAGTCCACCATACAACCTGATATACCCAAGAACTGTCACTGGGAGAAGTCAAAAAGAAAACACCAGTATCATTTCCCATCAGAAGCTGCAGTGAGTCCAGACACCCCACAAGCAGTCTGCTCTGCACTGCCTCACAGTATCTGGTTTCTACATTGTCCACTCATGATCTCCTACAAACTGCTGCACAAACCGCACACCTAGCATCAACTAGCATCTGCTAGCATCAGCACCGGATCACCCCAGGGCTGTGTACTTTCCCCCCTACTCTTCTCCCTCTATACCAACTCCTGCACCTCCAGCCACCAGTCTGTCAAGTTGATCAAGTTTGCGGACGACACCACCCTCATCAGGCTCATCTCCAACGGCGACGAGTCCGCCTACAGGAGAGAGGTGGCCCAGCTGGCGTCCTGGTGCAACAACAACAACCTGCAGCTGAACGCTCTGTAGACAGTGGAGATGATTGTGGACTTCAGGAAAGTCACAACCCCTCTGCCCCCCCTCACCCTCACAGGCTCTCCCATCACCACTGCTGATTCCTTCCGCTTCCTAGGCACCACCATCACCAGGGACCTCAAGTGGGAGCAGACCATCAGCTCCCTCATCAAAAAGGCCCAGCAGAGGATGTTCTTCCTGCGGCAGCTGAGGAAGCTCAAGCTACCCACCAAGATGTTAGTGCAGTTCTACACAGCCATCATCGAGTCCATCCTCACCACCTCCATAACCGTGTGGTACGCAGGAGCCACTGCCAGGGACAGACTAAGGCTGCAGCGCGTCGTGCACACTGCTGAGAAGGTGATCGGCTGCAAGCTCCCATCTCTCCAGGATCTGTACATCTCCAGGACCCGGAGGCGTGCTGGCCGGATCATAGCCGATCCCTCACACCCTGGTCACGTACTGTTTGCCCCCCTCCCCTCAGGTAGAAGACTTTGGTCCATCCAGACTAAAACCTCCCGTCACATGAACAGCTTCTTCCCCTCTGCCATCAGACTGCTGAACACTAAGTGACTTATTGACTCTCGTGCACCATGTACAGCAGCTCAACCAGACTCATGTCAATCATCACTGTTTTCTTCCTGCATTACCGACTGCACTATATGGTTCTCCACATTATCTGCTGCTCGCCAATATATTTTAACTGCTGACCAGTATTACTCTCTTATTCTACACTTTATTGCATGTATAGTTTATTTCTTTTATTTTATCATGTTTAATGTTGCAGCATTGCACCGAGACAAATTCCTAGTTTGTGTACTACATGAACAATGGCAATAAATCTGATTCTGATTCTGATTCTGATTCTGATTCTAGATGATTCTGGGAAAAACTGATTACGATATCAGCTTCATAAGAGTTCAGATGTCTGTACTGAAAAATTGGGTTGCACTGATATACTCACCCACAAAATATTCCTTGGCCATGAAGTTCCCACCAAAGAAAAGCCATAAAGAGTCTCACCAACCAAATTGCAGTTAATAAAAGAGCACGTAGAGGAGATGTTGGATAAAGATATCATAGAGCCATCTGCCTCCCCATACGCTGCTCCTATGGTACTGGTTCTAAAGAGAAAAAACAACCCAAAACCAAGGTTCTGTGTGGACTACAGAAAACTGAATGCAGTCACTCACATGGATGTGTACCCTTTACCAAATACACAAGAGATTCTAGAATCTCTGGCTGGAGCTGCAGTTTTCATGCTAGACCTCAATAAGGGTTACTGACAGATCCAAATGGACCAACAAAGCAAGGAAAGAACTGCCGTCATTTTTCCCATGGGCCTTTATCAATTCAAGGTCATTCCTTTTGGGTTGAAGAATGCCCTACATCCTTCCAGCACCTCATAGAACTTGATTTGGGAGCCCCAAAAGATAAAATGTATCTTGCGCATCTTGACATCATCATCATCTACTCACCTACCTTTGAACAGCACACCTATGACAGCCAACCTGAACATAAACATGAAGAAGTGCCAGTTCTTCAGAACCTCCCAGAAATTCCTGGGCCATGTTCAGAGGTTGCCATCCATCCATCCATCCATCTTCTACCGCTTTTCCGGAGGTCCGGGTCGCGGAGGCAGCAGTTCAAGCATGCGCACGCAGCAACCGGCAGCAGGTGAAAAGGTTCGACGTCTGTGTCTCTGTTTTTATGCACTTTAAGGTGTTTTAACGTAATTCTCTGTGCCATTTTTGTCCTTGAATGTTTGTGGACTATATAACGAAGAGCTCCCTGGCTCCATCAGTATGGATTTCCTTCTTGTTTTTGCACTGTCGCTTCTTTCTTACCGACTCTTCGTCTTGGAGGTAAGTGCGATCGCGGTCACGCCGGGAAGAATGCAGTATTCCAGAGACATGTTACTGCATTTAAACATGGATAATGCAGCATGGGCGGCGCGGTGGAGGAGTGGTTAGCACTGCGGCAGCACAGCAACTCACCCTTGGCCGGTGGATCCTGAGTTTGATCCCAGCCCCCAACTAACAGTGATCTGTGTGGAGTTTACATGTTCTCCCATGTCTGCGTGGGTTTACTCCAGGATTTCTCCGGTTTTCCTCCCACATGCCAAAAACATGCAAGTTAGGTTAATTGGCATCAAACTGGGGATTCTAAATTGTCCTTAGGTATGACTGTGAGAGTGAATGGTTGTCTGTCTCTCTGTGTTGGCCCTGCGATGGACTGGCAATCTGTCCAGGGTGTACCCTGCCTCTCGCCCAAAAGATGCTGGGATAGGCTCCAGCCCCCCGCGACCCGAAAAGGATTAAGCGGAAGAAGATGAATGAATGAATGAATGAATGAATGAATGAATGAATGAATGAATGAATAATGCAGCATCTGTGTTTGAGTCTGTGCCGCAACTGCCGGACTTTATTTTAAGGGACTTTCATGGTCACAGCAATGAAAAGAGAGACAAGAGGAGGTAATGCGGAAAGCGTGGAGGCATAAGATTAAGCCTGAGGAGGTGTCAGCTTAACCGCATTCCTCTTCCTTTCATTATGGGGAACGTACAATCCCTAAGAAATAAAGTGGATGAAATTCAAAGAAATGTATGATATCAGAAGGATTTCAAGAACTGCTGTGTCATGGCTTACATGGAGACGTGGCTTACGGCGCATGACCAGGAACGGACCTGTGTATTGACGGCTTTGGAGCCCCACTTCGCTTGGATCGGCAGGAAGAGGTAACGGGGAAACATCAGGGGGGCGGCATATGTTTATATATTAATAAACAGTACTGTACATCTGTCACGGTCAGAGAGCGCATCTGTACACCAGATGTGGAGCTTCTGTCCGTGTCACTACGCCCCTTTTATCTGCCCCGCGAGTTCCCCCAACTTTTCATAACGACTGTGTACATTCACCCGAGGGCAGATGCTGCCTCCGCCTTCAGCATCGTCTTTGATGTGGCACAGCGGTTGCATTCAATTTCCCCAGAGGCTCCAAATTTTGATTCTTGGGGATTTTAACCATATGTCTCTAAAGAAGACACTTAAAAACTTTTATCAGTATGTCTCCTGCCCAACCAGGTGAAAAAAGACTATGGATCCATAGAGAATCTACTCCCCTTCCTCCTTTAGGATCCTCAGATCACAACTGTGTACATTTGCTGCCCACATATAAAACTGCTCTCAGAAGAGACAAGGCGAAGACCAGAGACATAAACGTGTGGACAGAGGATTCAGTGCACTGCCTCCAGGAATGCTTTAACTGTATGGACTGGGAGGTGTTCACACTGTCCTGCGGAGATGATTTGGACTCTTTAGTGGACATGACATGCTCATACATGGCTTTCTGCAGAGACATGATCGTTCCGCATAAACATGTCAAAATATATCCCAACAATAAGCCATGGGTTACAAAATCAGTTAAATCCTGCTTACAGAGGAAAGCACTTGCCTTTAAACAGGGGGTTGTTTCTGAGCTGCAGGTTGCCACAAAAGAGCTGAAGGCCGAAATTTTAAAAGCAAAACAGAACTATAAATCAGAGTTGGAAAGCAAGATGGCAACAAAGAAACTTGGTTCAGCCTGGGCCAGTATGAAAACTATTGCAGGCCTTCAGAGCACAGAGCGCAGTAATCGTGTGTTTTTAGATGGTTTTAATTCAGACACAGAGCTGGCTAATGCTCTTAATTGTTTTTATGGTCGTTTTGACTCCTTTGATTTTAGCACAGAAACCCAAGATTTGAAACAGAAACACAAAGACAATCAGCACTTTAATACTGAGGTGCAGGATGTTAAAAGGGCGTTCTGTGCTGTAAAAGTGAACAAAAGTCAGGGCCCTGATAATATATGTGGGCGCTTGGTAAAGTCCTGTGCACATGAACTGAGTCCTATATTTCACTACATTTTCAATTAGTCCTTACAGACACAACATGTGCCTAAGATCTGGAAAGATGCTGTGGTTGTCCCCGTTCCAAAATCCAGCTGTCCTAAAACGGTAAATGATTTTAGACCAGTTGCTTTGACTTCAATTTTAATGAAAATTTTTGAAAAACTGGTCAGATTTGAGGTCCTAAAGCAGACTGAACATGCATTGGATCCTTTGCAGTTTGCCTATAGGCCTCACAGAGGAGTGGAGGATGCCACTGTCACTCTGTTTAACATGCTTTTTGAACATGTGGATTTTAATGGGACACACGCCAGTCTTTTATTTGTGGACTTTTCTTCCGCTTTTAACACAATCCGACCTTATATTTTAGTTGAAAGGTTCCAGCAACAATTTGATTTGAGTCATAATCGGATGGGTTGGATTCTGGATTTTTTAACCAACAGGACACAGAGATTAAGGGTCAATGGTACATTGTCTGACCAAAAGTGTTCTTCTACTGGCTCTCCACAGGGGTGTGTGTTGTCACCACTACTCTTCATCCTGTACACAAACTTGTGTCAGAGCAGACATGACAACAGACACTTTATAAAGTATGCTGATGATTCAGTTGTTGTCAGTCTCCTCCAGGATGGTGAGAGTGGCCACGGCCCAGTAGTTGATGATTTTGTTCACTGGTGTGAGGATTCCTACCTGCAGCTGAATACGACAAAAACTAAAGAAATGATTATTGACTTTAGAAGGAAAACTCCCAGGCACGAAGTCACTGTACTAAAAGGCCAGACCACTGAATGTGTACAATCCTACAAATATCTCGGGACGATTATTGATAGTAATTTAAACTTTGAAGAGAACTGTGAAAGGGTGTGCAAAAAGGGTCAACAACATCTGCATTGTTTAAGGAAACTTGCACGCTTCCAAATTGACCGAACCATAATGACAATGTTTTATCGGGCTTTTATTGAATCTGTTTTATCCTTTTCTTTAGTGTCATGGTTTGGTCAGATACAACTGAAACAGAGGAAATCCTTGGATCAGGTAGTTAGATGGTCCAGTCGTTTGCTTGGTGAGTCACAGCTGAGCCTGACATCCCTGTACGCCAGACAGGTACAGAGGATTGCTACCTCCATTTTAAATGATTACTTCCACCCTTTGCACTGCCACTTTCAGCTTCTTCCCTCCAGACGGAGGTTTGCTGTCCCAAAAAGTAAAACCCAGCGCTACAAAAACAGTTTTGTTCCTGCTGCTGTTAAAGAGTTGAACAAGATGTAACAATATATTGCACATAATTTAGTTACCTTGTGGAGAGTGTAATTAACAGAGGCAGATTTATGCAACAGACGACTTTATTCACTCTCACATCAGTCATACACAGAAAAAGCATGTCTCAATACACCAGGGGCTGTCCATTTACAGTGGGGCAAAAAAGTATTTAGTCAGCCACCAATTGTGCAAGTTCTCCCACTTAAAAGATGAGAGAGGTCTCCAATTTTCATCATAGGTATACCTCAGCTATGAGAGACAAAATAAGGAAAAAAAATCCAGAAAATCACATTGAAGGATTTTTAATGAATTAATTGGTAAATTCCTCGGTAAAATAAGTATTTGGTCACCTACAAACAAGCAAAATTTCTGGCTCTCACAGACCTGTAACTTCTTTTTTAAGAGGCTCCTCTGTTCCCCACTCGTTACCTGTATTAATGGCACCTGTTTGAACTCGTTATCAGTATAAAAGACATCTGTCCATAACCTCAAACAGTCAGACTCCAAACTACACTATGGCCAAGACCAAAGAGCTGTCAAAGGACACCAGAAACAAAATTGTAGACCTGCACCAGGCTGGGAAGACTGAATCTGCAATAGGTAAGCAGCTTGGTGTGAAGAAATCAACTGTGGGAGCAATTATTAGAAAATGGAAGACATACAAGACCACTGATAATCTCCCTCAATCTGGGGCTACACGCAAGATCTCACCCCGTGAGGTCAAAATTACCATGAGAACGGTGAGCAAAAATCCCAGAACCACATGGGGGGACCTAGTGAATGGCCTGCAGAGAGCTGGGACCAAAGTAACAAAGGCTACATCAGAAACACACTACACCGCCAAGGACTCAAATCCTGCAGTGCCAGACGTGTCCCCCTGCTTAAGCCAGTACATGTCCAGGCCCGTCTGAAGTTTGCTAGAGAGCATTTGGATGATCCAGAAGAGGATTGGGAGAATGTCATATGGTCAGATGAAACCAAAATAGAACTTTTTGGTAAAAACTCAACTTGTCATATTTGGAGGAGAAAGAACACCATACCTACTGTGAAGCATGGGAGTGGAAACATCATACTTTGGGGCTGTTTTTCTGCAAAGGGACCAGGACGACTGATCCGTGTAAAGGAAAGAATGAATGGGGCCATGTATCGTGAGATTTTGAGTGAAAACCTCCTTCCATCAGCAAGGGCATTGAAGATGAAACGTGGCTGGGTCTTTCAGCATGACAATGATCCCAAACATACCGCCCGGGCAACAACGGAGTGGCTTCGTAAGAAGCATTTCAAGGTCCTGGAGTGGCCTAGCCAGTCTCCAGATCTCAACCCCATAGAAAATCTTTGGAGGGAGTTGAAAGTCTGTGTTGCCCACCGACAGCCCCAAAACATCACTGCTCTAGAGGAGATCTGCATGGAGGAATGGGCCAAAATACCAGCAAGAGAGTGTGAAAACCTTGTGAAAACTTACAGAAAACGTTTGACCTCTGTCATTGCCAACAAAGGGTATATAACAAAGTATTAAGATGAACTTTTGTTATTGACCAAATACTTATTTTACCGAGGAATTTACCAATTAATTCATTAAAAATCCTTCAATGTGATTTTCTGGATTTTTTTTTTCTCATTTTGTCTCTCATAGTTGAGGTATACCTATGATGAAAATTGGAGACCTCTCTCATCTTTTAAGTGGGAGAACTTGCACAATTGGTGGCTGACTAAATACTTTTTTACCCCACTGTACATCAACCGCCCCTCTCACATCTGCATGACATCTTGCATCATAATACATTCATCCTTTCTCCCCCAACCCCTTCTTCCTGCTAACTCACCATAATCCCCATACCTATTGTCCTTCTCTGTTTACTCTCTGCATCCAGTCTGAAATGATTAACCAAGCCTCTACACCCCCCCCCCCCAGAATCTCAGACCGAATTTCAGTCCTCACGTCCTTTTAGCTTCAGTCTCCTCCCATATCTGCTGTAACGGGGGTTTACTGCCTCCGCGGCGTTGCTGTGCCGGCGGGAGGCTCCTGGGGGTGTGTCTGTCTGCGGGTGGGCCATGGCGAGGGGGGGGGGGGGCGAACCTTTGACTTGCCCGTGTGGCTGCTCTGATGAATCATTTACCTGGGGAGTTCTCAGTGGGGGTCTTCCACGCCGAGGGGCCCGAGCCAACAGCACTTGCTCGTCCGCCACCACAAAGGCGGGCTTAAGTCTGTCTATGCATATTGTCTCCTGATGACCCCCCAAGTCTAACAAAAAAGTTTGTCCCCTGTTTCCAGCACTCTGAACGGGCCATCGTAGGGTGGGCACAATGGAGGGCGGTGGGCATCGTGCCTGACAAACACGAACGCCGCGTTCTTCAAAGTTTTTGGCACAAAAGTGCGTGGAAAACAGTGGTGGGCCGGGCCGGGTAGCGTGCCTGTGTCTGCGCTATGCTGCAAACGCTGAGACGGGCAGTTGTCCGGCACGGGATTATTTGGCAAAAATCAGCCGCAGTGGCTGAGAAAAAACAAGCTCCTCCGGGGAATCCTCCAAATCCTCTTTTGGTGCAGAACGCAACCCCAATAAAACCCACGGCAACAGGTCTACCCAATTTGCATCCATCAGCGAAGCCCTGAGCGCTGTTTTTAGTGACCTATGAAAACACTCGCATAACCCATTGGCCTGTGGGTTGTACGTGGTTGTGCGATGAATTGCAACCCCCAGGCTATGGGCCATCGCGGACTAGAGGTCGGAAACAAACTGAGGGCCCCTAATGGACATGATGTCTGACAGAATTCCAAAACGTGCCACCCATGTCGTCAAAAAAGCGCGCGCCACATCCGCGGACGTGGTTGCCGCCAGCGGGACTGCTTCTGGCCAGTGTGAGGTGTGGTCCACCACTGTCAGAAGGTGCGTGCACCCCTGCGATGGCGAGAGGGGGCCCACGAGGTCCACGTGAACATGGTCGAACCTCTTTGCCGGTATACGAAATGGCTCCAAAGGAGCCTTCGTGTGTCTGTGTACTTTGGCTCGTTGGCAAGTTACACAGGCTGCAGCCCACTCCTTCACTTGTTTGCGCAGGCCTGGCCACACGAACTTCGCTCCCACTATTTTGACTGACGCGTACACTCCTGGGTGCGCCAGAGCGTGAATTGACTCAAACACGCGGCGGCGCCAAGCAACTGGGACAACCGGGCGTGAGCGTCCTGTGGAGACTTCGCAGATTAGTGGGGGGTTGCCGTCTTGCAGTACTCTGCTCTCCAGCCTTAACCCTGTTGGTCCAGACTGGAGCGCGCACACATCCGCATCGCCAATCTGCTCTGTGGCCATGGCTGTATAATCTATCCCTATGCAGACCGGGGCCACTACTGCGCACGAGAGGCAGTCCGCCACCACATTCAGTTTACCCGACACATACTGAATATTGGTTGTAAACTCCGAGATCGCAGCCAGCTGCCTCTGCTGCCAGCCCGACCATGGTTCCGAAACCTTGGCCATGGCGAACGTTAGCGGCTTGTGGTCCACAAACGCGGTGAAGCTGTGCCCTTCCAGCCAGAACTGGAAGTGGGGTACGGCCAGGTGGAGAGCCAGCAACTCTCTGTCGAACGCGCTGTATTTACGTTCACTGTTGCGCAAAGCCCTGCTGAAAAAAGCGAGCGACTGTCAAGAACCGGCGACACATTGCTCCACGACGGCCCCTATGGCCACGTCTGAGGCATCAGTAGTGAGCGCTATCCGGGCCGCTGGGTCCAGGTGCGCCAACAGTGCGGCGTTTGTCAGGGCTGTTTTAACCTCAGAGAATGCCTGCTCCCGCTCCGGAGTCCATTCGACTCTGTCCACGGGTTTCCGTTTCTTGAGCACAGCGTACAATGACTGCATAAGTTGAGCTGCGCGGGGGAGGAACCGGTTATAAAAGTTAACCATCCCCAAAAACTCTTGCAGTGCCCTGACCGTCTGAGGCCGGGGAAAATTCGCCACGGCGCGCACTTTGTCGGGCAAGGGTATCGCTCCCTCCGGTGAGACGCGGTGCCCCAAAAAATCAATCCTTGTCACGCCGAACTCGCATTTCACCGGGTTGATTATTAACCCCTGCCCTTCCAACCTCCGGAAAACCGTCCTGAGGTGGGTTACGTGTTCGTCCTTGGACGCACTGGCCACCAGGATGTCAACCAGGTAGACAAACACAAACAGCAGATCGCGCAACACTGCATCCATCATGAGTTGGAATGTCTGTGCCGCTCCTTTTAATCCGAAGGGCATGTGTAAAAACTCAAACAAGCCAAACGGAGTTATTACCGCTGTTTTGGGTATGTCCTCCGCGCGCACTGGGACCTGGTGGTAACCACGGACCAGGTCTACTTTAGAAAAAATGCGTGCCCCAGCGAGGTGAACGGAAAAATCCTGAATATGGGGAATCGGGTAGCGATCGTGTGCTGTGGCGTTATTCAACCTGCGGAAATCTCCACACGGTTGCCACGATCCCTCGGCCTTAGGGACCATGTGTAGCGAGGATGCCCATGGGCTGTTTGAGCGCCTGATGATGCCCAACCTTTCCAAGTTGGCAAACTCCTCGTGCTCTATGGCCAGTTTAGCTGCGTCCAAGCGCCGAGGTCGTGCGAAAACGGGCAGCCCGGTGGTGGTGATAAAGTGTTCCACCCCATGTTTAGCGATGGCCCCCGAAAACATCGGGACCTTGAGTGCTGGGAACTGAGTGTGTGCTGTGACGTTGGCTTGTGTTATTGGCCTGGCCCCTCGAGCTGTACAAGGGAGAGAATCAAAAGGCAGTGCATTAACCAGGCGCCTATTAGCAACATCGACTAGTAACCCATGTGCAATGCCGCTATGACAAAAGTCCACTCATACATATGGCCGTGTAGGGGTAAAGTCAGTGTTCTCTCACCAAAAGTCTTAATGTCCGAGCCGTTTACTGCTACCAGCCCGGGGCTGCTAGCTCCCGCTAGCCGGTCGGCATAGGATGGCAGGATGATGCTCTTCTGGGAGCCGGTGTCTACGAGGAACCGTCTCCCTGAGCGCGAGTCCGTCACGTAGAGCAGCTTGTTCTCTTCACCAGCGGTCGCAGCTGCTACCGACTGCCGGCCTTGGCGTTTCCCGAAGGCTTGAATTGGCACGGTGGCACACATCTGCTTGTGTTCTCTCCAAAGCGGCGGTGGAAGAAGCAGAGCGTGTCTCTCTGGCGCTCCCTGGCCCCCGCTGCCGCTACCGTCGGCAGCTTCTCACCTCCGCTGGTCGTCTCGCTGGGTTCTGACGCTGCCGCGTTCACCGTGAGGGCTCTGGTGGTGAGGATGATCCGATCTGCCTCCTGGGCTAGCGCACGGTAGTCACGCGCGGCCAGCAACGGCGAATTGGCCAGAACCGCTCTGGCCACTGTTGGGAGGTTCTGGAGGAAAAGGTGGGCAAACAGAAAATGTCCGTCGTCCGTGCCCATCAATGCCAACATCTTCTCCATCTGTTCGACCGCTGACCCATCTCCTAACTCGAAGTGCCTCAGGAGCCTCTCTGCTCTCTCACAGTCCGAGAGCGTGTAGTGCCATGTCAGCACAGCCTTGAGAGCCCCGTATTTGTCGTGGGCTGGAGGCTGTTGGAGCAGGCTCGCTACTTGCTGAGACATGCGAGCATCCAGCGCTGCAGCCACATAGTAATATTTGGTGTCGTCTGCCGTTATTCCCCAGAGGGCGAACTGAGCCTCGGTGTGGTGGAACCAAGACCGCGGGTCGTGCAGCCAAAAGTCCGGTAGTTTGACCGAAACAGCGCACGCGTTGCTGTGGGTTCCCGTCGGGGCTGTCTCTGGGATGCCTGCCGCGTTGGTGGGGCTTCCCGTCCGGGCCGAGTCCAGGGTTCTTGCCTCGTGTTCCATAATTCGTCAAAGGGTCACCAGTGTGGAGAGTGTAATTAACGGAGGCAGATTTATGCAACAGACGACTTTATTCACTCTCACATCAGTCATACACAGAAAAAGCATGTCTCAATACACCAGGGGCTCTCCATTTATATCAACCGCCCCTCTCACATCTGCATGACATCTCGCATCACAATACATTCATCCTTTCTCCCCCAATCCCTTCTTCCTGCTACCTCACCATAATCCCCATGCCTATTGTCCTTCTCTGTTTACCCTCTGCATCCAGTCTGAGATGATTAACCCAGCCTCTACAACCTATTTATTAATTTTATTTTATATTTACTTATTTTTGTAGGTTTTTTATTTGGGTTCTAAATCTTTTATTGGGTTTTAGACTTTTGAGTTTTTAACCTCTTTGACTAGTCTTTAACTTTTTAATATGACCCTTCTCTCTTATCTCCTTGTTTTTTTCTCTTATCTCTTTGTCCTATGTCCTGATTAGTGGAGCCTTGAGTACTTTTATCATGTTTATAGTCAGCTTCATGTGTGCCTGTGTTTGTGTTCATGTTGAATGTAATTGTGGTTTTTAAATATGGATGTCACCTGACTGCAAAACAAATCTACCTACGGGTACAAATAAAGTAACCTGAACCTGAACCTGAACCTGAAGCCCAGACTTCCCTTTCCACAGCTACCTGCTCCAGTTCTTCATAGAGGATACCAAGGCGTTCCCAGACCAGCTGGGAGACATTGTCTCTCCACCGAGTCCTGTGTCTGTCCCAGGTTCTCCTCCCACTGGGACGTGCCTGAAACACCTCAAGTGGGAGGCGTCCAGGAGGCATCCTAATCAGATGCCCATACCACCTCAATTGACTACTTTCAATCTGGAGGAGCAGCAGTTCTACTCTGAGCCTCTCCCGGATGACTGAGCTCCTCACCCTATCTCTGAGGGTGAGTCCAGCAATCCTGCGGAGAAAGCTCATTTCAGCCGCTTGTATCCACAATCTCGTTCTTTCAGTCATTACCCAATGCTCATGACCATAAATGAGATTAGGAACGTAGATTGACTGATAAATCGACAGCTTTGCCTTAGAACTCAGCTCCCTCTTCACCACAACAGACCGGTACAACGTCCGCATCACTGCAGATGCTGCGCCAATCCATCTGTCAATCTCTTGCTCCATTCTCCCCTCACTTGTGAATAAGACCCCAAGATACTTAAACTCCTCCGCTTGGGGCAGGAGCCTGTCCCCAACCTGGAGAGGACAATCTACCTTTTTCCAGCTGAGGACCATGGACTCGGACTTGGAGGTACTGATTCTCATCCCAGCCACTCAGCTCAGCTCAGCTCAGCGGCAAACCGTCCCAGCAAGAACTGTAGGTCATTGCTGGATGAAGCCAACAGGACAACATCATCTGCAAACAACAGAGATGAGATCCTGTGGTCACCAAGCACGACACCCTCCATTCCCTGGTTGCACCTAGAAATCCTGTCCATAAAAATTATGAACAGGATCGGTGACAAAGGCCAGCCCTGGTGGAGTCCAACTCTCACTGGGAATGAGTCCGACCGAGTGTTGGCAATACGAACCAAACTCTCACAACTGTCGTACAGAGACCGAATAGCTCATAACAACAAGCCCGATACCCCATACTCCCGAAGCACCCGCCACAAAAAACCATGAGGGACACGGTCGAATGCCTTCTCCAAGTCCACAAAACACATGCAAACTGGTTGGGCAAACTCCCACGAACCCTCGAGAATTCTCGAGAGGGTAAAGAGCTGGTCTGATGTGCCACGGCCAGGACGAAAACTACATTGATCCTCCTCAATCCGAGGTTCGACCAATGGCTGGACTCTCCTCTCCAGTACCTTGGCATAGACCTTCCCAAGGAGGCTGAGGAGTGTGATCCCTCTAAAGATGGAGCACACCCTCCGGTCCCCTTTTTTGAAGAGAGGAACCACCACCCCAGTTTGCCATGCCAAAGGCACTCCCCCCGACCTCCACACAATGTTGCAGAGGCGTGTCAACCATTACAGCCCTACAACATCCAGGGCCTTGAGGTACTCAGGGTGAATCTCGTCCACCCCCGGGGCCTGGCCACCAAGGAGATTTTTAACCACCTTGGCGACCTCAGCCCCTGTGTTAGGCGAGTCTTCCCCCTCGTCCCCAAACACTGCTTCCTCTGTGTGAAAGGCATATCAGTGGGATTGAGGAGATCCTCAAAGTATTCCTTCCACTGCCCAACGATATTTCCAGTCGAAGTCAACAATGCCCCATCCGCATCATACACAGTGTGGACAGGGAGCTGCTTCCCCCTGGACAGTTTGCCAGAAACTCTTCGAGGCCGACCGAAAGTCTTGTTCCATGGCCTAATTGAACTCCTCCCATACCCGGGTTTTTTCTTCAGCAACCACCCGAGCTGCACTCTGCTTGGCCTGCCAGTACACCTCAGCTGCTTTGGGAGTCGCACAAGCCAACCAAGCCTGATAGGACTCCTTCTTCAGTTTAATGTGCCCCCCCTCACCACTGGTGTCCACCACTTGGTTCAGGGGTTGCCACCACGAGATGCACCAACCACCTTGCGGCTGCAGCTCTGGGCCGCCGCTTCAACAATAGAGGTGGAGAACATGGCCCATTCAGACTCCACGTCTCCAGACTCCCTCGGAATGTGGTTGAAGTTTTTCCGGAGGTGGGAGTTAAAGACCTCCCGGACAGGGGCCTCAGCCAGACATTCCCAGCACACCCTCACTATATGTTTGGGTCTACCAGGTCTGAATGGCATCTTCCCCTGCCATCGGATCCAACTCACCACCAGGTGGTGATCAGTTGACAGCTCTGCACCTCTCTTTACCCGAGTGTCCAAGACATACGGTCGCAGGTCTGATGACACGATAACAAAATCGATCATCGACCTGCGACCTAGAGTGTCCTGGTGCCAGGTGCACATATGGACACCCTTATGCTTGAACATGGTGTTCATTATGGACAAACTATGGTTAGCACAGAAGTCCAATAACTGAACACCACTCGGGTTCAGATCAGGCAGGCCGTTCCTCCCAATCACCCCCTCCAGGTTTCACTGTCGTTGCCCACGTGCGCATTGAAGTCCCCCAGTTGACAATAGAGTCTCCAAGAGGAGCACTTGAGGATCCATGAGGATCCCCTCATGGATTGTTACCTTATCGTGGTGGGGGGTTTGCGTGCCCCAGTGATCCCAGGAACTATGTTGTTCGGGGCAATTTGCCTCTGAAAGGGTCACCCAAGACAAACTGGTCCTGAGTAAGGGGCCAGACAAAGAACGATCCAACAGACTGTCATGATAAATTCTAGATCAAGGATTCAGTGTACCCCGCCCAGTATGGGGTTACCGGGGCCCTACCCTGGAGCCAGTCCTGGGGGAGGGGCTCGATGGCTAGCGCCTGGTGGCCGGGTTTCCACCCATGGGACCCGGCCGGGCTCAGCCCGAAGGAGTTACATGGGTCCGCCCTCCAGTGGGCTCACCACCTGTAGGAGGGATCATGGGGGTCCGGCGCTATGTGGATTAGGTGGCAGTCAAAGGCGGAGACCTTGGCGGACTGATCCCAAGCTTTCTAAACTGGCTTCAGAGGTTGCATTAACTGAAAATTGTCCTTCATTGGCAGATGTTTTTTTCAGCAATGACTGAAAATTCAGAAAGCTTTCTGTCATTTGACAGATTACACTGAGGGCGATCAATTAAAATGACAGATAATAATTATGACAGAATTTTTACAAGCCTGTCTGTTAAAATGGCAGATGACAAAAATCTAATGCAACCTCTGGTCATGTTATATCCTCTGCTGAAGTGGAAATGGACACAGACAAGACAAAGACTGTCTAGGACTTCCCCATACCTTGAAATCTTAAGAAACTCTAAAGGTTTTTTGGAATGGTAGGATGGTGCCATCACTGTTTGCCCCACTTCTCACAGCTGACCGAATGACTCAATGCATTAAAAATAAAAGGGGCCAAGTTTAACTGGACACCTCCCTGTCAAGAGGCTTTTGAAGCTCTAAAACAACACCTTGTGCCTCCACCAATATTGGGATATTCAGATTTCAGCCCTCCATTTATTGTCTACACTGACGCCGGTGACGCTGGCTTGGGTGCTGTTCTAGCCCATCAAACTGGTTTGGGATCAGAGCAAGTAATTGCTTTTGCCAGCTTTCTGCACACACTCTCTGTTCATTCATTCCCCTAAAAATGATTAATTAAAGCCTAATCCAGTGTTTTTCAACCTTTTTGGAGCCACAGCACCCTTTTTACATTGGAAAAAATTCTGCAGCACCCCACCAACCCAACATGTTATAAAATGACACATTGTAGCCCATTATGGCATATCTAATGACAATTTAGTCTTGGCCTGTAACAATCACAAATTTTGAAAGACAAAAAAAAAATTTTAATAGTAAATTTTTCACTTATCACTGTCATGTTTATATCTACATAAGTGGTCAAAGACTCCTTTACACCAGACTGTGGGGAAATGGAGGGCTCTGCATGTCTGAGCGCAGTTTTGTCCCCACTGGGATGGTTATGTTTTTAATGCTTTTTTTTTTCAATTTTCATTACAACTGTTTTCAAATATAGGCCACATACCAGGTTTTTGACAGTACTGTGCTCTCCTTGCTCTTTTGGCTTCAGTTCAAAATGCTCCCACACAGGAGCTTCCAACTTCAGTTTTCTATTTATTCTTCCAAACGTTCTGGAATTGTGAAGCTGTCAGGAAACAGCTACGAGTGGTCCTCACATTGTAATTTCTTTATATTCGGTGTGACACGTGGCCCCAATACATACAAATCAGAGCTAATATTACACTGTTACCAGGAGAATAAATTAATTTGAAAATGTGACTTACCCAGGGCGGCTGGACAGATGGGCCTGTGGAGCTCCATGACAGTTTTCTGCTTGTTTCGTGCTGAGGTCAGCCGACATCAGGATGCGGTTTCTGGAGGAAGATTCATCCTGGCTCACCCCACATTAACTTTCACCTGGTGATGCTGTGCTCCTCTTTTCCATGTCAGCCGCTGGACATGAAACATGACCCAACAACACATGGCCCCACCAAATAAAAGTGTAAGTGTGTGTGTGTGTGTGTGTGTGTGCGCGCGCGCGCGCGCACACACACACACACACACACACACCACGCATACACACACACAGAGACACATTTCGCAACCCTGTCCATTGAAATGGAGGACAGCAAGCCTCAACCTATAGATCGGCAAATTCCAATCAACCACTGATCTGTGGTGAGTTTGACACGGGGCGATAGTAAAAGTTTTGTAAAAATGCCAGTGACTCAACTAATCAGTAGCGGCTGGTATCCCCATCTTCCAAGCTCATCTTGCATTCACGTGACAGAGATGTGAGGACATGAAACTTGATATACCGGAGAAATGCACTGTTATTTGTGATGTCAAACTGACGTCTCAAAGTTTGAAAAAGCCATGAAGGGTTGTTGAGGTGTCCAGGTGCTTGCCAATTGTAGTTTCAAAGAGGCCTTAGACAATTTCCCACAGCACCCCGAATGGTCTCTCACGGTACGACATTGACTTAATCTATAGGTAGTACTTCTGCAAGTTCGTGATTAAAATTAAAATGTGGATAGAATGAAAAGCTTTTTGCAGCATAAAGTACAGTCCAGAGCGATGATTTACAACCAGGGTGCCCTAGTACATTCAGGTTTCTGTGGGAAATGGGTCTACAGAACCCATGCACAACAAATTATTCGCAATTTTTTGCAAAATGGATAATGTGGTGCAAAAGTGCACTTTAAATCACCCAGTGTTCATCAACTCTATTCAATTTTATTTCATAAGAATATCAGTTAATTCACTTCTGCCTAAGTGAATTAACTGATATTCCTGCTAAATGTGGAGTGAATGTGATTAACCTGTCCAGTCATCTAAGATTTTTTTTGTTAATATTCAAAATTTGCAAAAAAAAAAAAATTACAAGTGCCGTTTACACATACTACAACAAAATATCTAAAGGTAGTTTAAAGTCATTAATGGTTTAGTTAAAAATGCAGAAAAAGTTTGACATTTAATTAAAAAGAATAGTTTTCTGTTAAATAGGACAGCTATACAATAACTGATTTAGCAGAGATTTTGTCAAATACTCTGACTGCCCCTTGTCTTGAATAAATATCTTTAAATTTACATAACATTTGCCACATTTCCAGACCCATGGGAACCTTATTCTCTATTTCAAGGGCGGTTTGTAAAGGCACCTTTCACATTTATCAGTACTTGTGAGTGTATTTGTCTGTTTCTCTGCCTCGCACACACACATGCACACAAACCCTCACAAAGCCAGCATCATCCTTACAAGTAACAGCAGTGACAGCTGCAAAGATCTGACACAAAAGATCCACTATCTGAGAAACACAGAGGAGGCAAGGTGAGGAGGACTCGACGGATTAGAGGGTGACTATCTCTCTCTTCCAGGGTCCCCTGAAATCCAGGAGGCAGTAGGCATGAGTCACTGAACTCAGAAGCTATGACGCCACTCTGCCCACCACCCTACCCAATCCTCAGTGAGGATCAATCGAATCTTCAACCCGGCACATACATCCCCCACCATCATCTCCACTGCTTAGACCTTAGTGGGTCAAAGGTCGCAGCATTCTCCCCACCCACCAAACATGCTTGCACCAATGGCTTCAGGGCAGAGCACATTGCTCCCACTGGGACACAGTGACCTCTGAACTCTGTAGCAGGAGGAGGTGAGGGATGAGAGCAAGCTAAAAAAAGGTGCGTGTGTGAGTGACAGCCTTCCACAGTCACTGTATCGCAATACACACACACAGAGGCAGTCACATTTGAGCTGTGAAAGCACAAAACCTCCACACACAGACACACACATATAAATCAAATATGCAAGAGTACTGCACTGAAACACAGATACACACTTGCCTCCTGTGTTTGACAGATGACCTCACGCTCTGTGTCGCCGGGCCGCACTGTCAACCTCTGGTGGGAATAACAGTGTCCACAATGACATGTTATGATGGAATGGAGCACTGCAGTGTGTGTGTGTGGGGGGGGGGGGTGTAGGGGTGTGAGTGCATATGTGTGTGTTCTGCCCTCCTACAGCTTCACTAAAAGAAGGAAGACACTATGTAGGAAGGGGGAAATGAATGTTGATTTACACTTAATGTAGTTTATTAGCATAAACACAAAGTGATGCACGCTGGAGGTCACACACAGCCTGTACATTAGAAAGACAAAGAGATGGTTAGAGAGCAATAATAGAAGAGGGATAAATAGACTGCGAGAGAAAAGGAGTGTCTTACTACAATGAGCAGAGGACTCGGCAGTGATTGCCCAGTGTGTACAGTGTAGAGGCTGGCAGGAGTAGAACCAGTGGGATGAAACAGGTGTGGGGAATGGCGATGGGAAGGAGTGGGGCAGCGGGTTGACTGGGTGGAGTAGATGAAGTCCAGGCAGGATGGTGGAAGGGCAGGTAAGCATGTGCAGCCCCGAAGACACACCACTGCGATGGCAGCAACCTGAGGAAGAGAGGAGAAAAGAGATTAACCACAGGTTTAATAAGACGTTTAAACTACCTGACCTAAATGTAGGCAGCAATACCCAACGGTTCAGCGGAGAGGCATTCGTAAACTGGCTCTTTTATGCGCTGGTAAACCAGGAAGCAGCAGGTGTGTCAAATCACGCAGGTGTACTGATGAGCTCCGGAGCCGGGAAACAGATGGTTGAGGAGTGAAAACCCACGTGCGCTGAAGGAGCTCAAATGCCGAATTGATCAAGGGTAATGGATATTTATCCTTAATAGTTATAGCGTTTAGCTCTCGGTAGTCGATGCAGGGGCCACAAGAACCCATCTTTTTTTCCCACGAAAAAGAACCCCGTGCCAAAACGAGCCAAGGAGGGACGAATAAGGCCGGCATTTAGGGAGTCCGGCCCAGACAAACTGTAGAGCCAGCTGGATGGCAGCCACGTGCCCCGGAGAAGATCTATAGCACAGTCGTAGGACCAATGAGGTAGTAACGAGAGGGCCCTCAACTTGCTAAAAACCACCCCAAGGTCATGATGGACCTCGGGCACAAGACTGAGGTCCGGCGGCTCGGCCGGGGAGGAGGAGATGAGGAGCGTAGACGAGCAGGTGGCTGAGTGAAGGCACGAAGAAAGGCAGAAAGGACTCCATGAAGAAATGGAATTTTGTCCCCAACTGATGGGGTTGTGCCTACAGAGCCACAGATGACCTAATACAACAGGAGAAGACAAGCTGGGTACAACAAAAAATGAGAGGAGCTCCCGAAAGTTACCTGACAAAAGAACTGACACTGGCTTGGTCTGATGGGATAAGGAAGCCAATCTACAACCGGAAAGGGCTGAGACTTTTAACAGAGCCGGTAAGTTCTTAGTGGGAATCCCTAGCTCCTGAACTACCCCCTGAGAGATAAAATTTTGCTCGGTTCCTGAGTCAATTAATGCCAAGACCTTAAGCTCGGCCCCCAGTAATTGAATGAGGGCCGGCAGAGAAAAATTTCCAGGGGGCTATTTGAAGATCCGCCTTCCAGACCCCCCACGGTTTCTGACCGGCCAAATCTTTTGGTTTAATGGGGCAGTTTGTGTTCAATGGAACCACACTACATGCAGCCCCCTGCCTTTCCTTGGCATTGGTGCTCCTCCGGAGTCAAGCAGGCCCAGCCCACGACCATTGGCTCCGGGGAGGAAGCCGACTTGTCAGAGCGTGTGGATGGAGGGGATGACCGCGAAGTGGGTGGAGAGGCAGAGACTTTCTTCTCTTTCACACGCTCACGGTAATGGTTATCCAGGCTGATGGCCTGCTCAATCAATTCATCCCGAGAGGAGGGGTTGGCGCAGATTGCCAGATCGTCGTGGAGGTTGGCATTGAGGTTCTGGAGGAAGGCGCTGTGTAGAGCAATGTCATTCCATCCGGAGTCCTCCACGACGACCCTGAACTCGACCGAGAAATCGGTGATAGACCGATTTCCCCATTGAAGCACCATCAATTGACTTGCAATATTCCCCTCACTCTCTGTATGATTGAATGCCCAGAATAATTCCTGAACAAACCGCTCAAATGTATAGTGAGGACCCTCCAGGCTGCTCAAAATAAGATAAGATAAGATAAGATAAGCCTTTATTAGTCCCACAATGGGGAAATTCCAGGATTGCAACAGCACAGGGATAGCAACACTCAGAGCAACAATCAGAAGGCAAGAAAAAACAACATCTAGTAAACATATGTCCATATTACTATAAATGTATATATATATAGACACACAGTGCAGAGCATTATGGCTGGTGAATGTGCAGCAGAAAGTCTAAGCTCTCTCTCCGCGGATGCAGCGGGCCAGCTGGAAGTCTTTGGGCATGATGGTGACCCCCTTAGCGAAGAAGAGACCACCAGGTGGGCCTCGCTGGTCTCCTGCAGAGCCATGACGGCGAAGCTCAGGAAACGCAGGACGGTCTTGAAGTCCTGAGCGATCTCCCTCACCAGGCGCTGGACGGGCAGCTTACGGATGAGCAGCTCCGTGGATTTCTGGTAGCGACGGATCTCTCTCAGAGCACGGGCCTGTGACGGCGAGGCCTCTTCACTCTGCCGGTGGCCAGAGCGCCTCTCCGAGCAGCCTTGGTGGCTAGCTGTCTCCTGGGGGGCTTCTTCCTCCAGTAGATTTTACGGGCGGTCTGCTTGGTTCTTGCCATCGCTCTTTATTATTCTGTCTTATATTTCTTTCACGCCGCCTAAACTCCAGCCCGGCACCCGCGTCGTTTTCGCTACAGCTCCCGGTATGTCGAGTTTCCCATTAGCACCAGGCGGCGGCCAAGTGCTAGCTAGCACTAGCTCCTCCCCGCTGTAACGTCTCCCGCTGCAAACCGTGGCTCCGTCTGCCGACCCGGGAGACCCCCGGGGCGATCCGTGCGTCCGTGATATATATACAGAGTGAAAGGTGTAGAAAGAAGAAGGAAGATTAAAAAAAAAGGCTGTTGCAACAGGCAGCCTACTCGTGTGGCGCCGCCGGTCTGGCGGAACCGGAACCGGAAATGGACTCAAAATTAAGTGCCCGGTCACTGAGCAGCAGGGTCATGAAGTGAATTTTGGACATATCGTCCGGGTACTCGATACTACTCGTCTTCACTTCCGCCCTCCCAAGAGAGTAGATGCTTTTTCCCTCCTCTCCTGCTCTGACTTTTTTTTCCTTCCCCCCCAACTACTGGATCCCAGCTTGCTGTTGTCTGTCTGCGTCGAACTGCGACCGTCGAAAGAAAGAAATTATGGAGTTAATAAGCTGGGCTTTGAACACAATTGACACTATTTTTTCAACAAGGAAAAGTGCTCCGGGGGAAGCTGTCTGCCCCGCAGGTACGGCTCCAGCGGGCTATTTACGTGACACAAGTAATTGGAAAATCTTGTGTCTCACTAATCTCTCTATCGAAGATATTGAAGATTTGTATGTCTTCGTGGTAATGGTGATTGGGATCTTTCTGATTGGAACTGGGATTGTCCTGGTGTACCGCAAATTGCTGAAGATGGATACAACCTATCAAAATGCTGGCCAGGCGAGGTGCATCTGTCAAATTGAAAAATTGGAGAAGACCCTGATAGCGACAAATGGAGAACTGTCTCGGAAGGTGGATTACATCATGGTCTCGCTTAGGTCTTTCCACGATGGATTTAAAGCCCCGCAATGAAGGATTAAGTACTGAATCTACAGAAGAAATAAAAAGCCTTCTCTGTGATCAGTCCGATTTGGCTCAATTTCCCCATGAAAATTCCTCCTGGCTGTCTGCAGTCTGTGTTTTCAAAATCATCGAGCATAAGGCCTTGGACAGCCATCTGGACACTGCCAAGATAAGGACTCGGCGGCAGCCAGACAAAACATCTCCTGCCAAGTGTCCTTGTTGTCTCTCATATTATCATCAACACTGCTCAACACCGCACACACATTGATCCATGAACTGAATAAAGATACACACACTGCCCTCTTGTGTCTTGTGAATCCTGTGTAGCGAATGTGCATCGAGAGCTTTTTTTTTCCCTTGAAATCTTAATATTGATTAATTATGTAACCAGTATTTTGAATCAATGATTTTTTTGCTCCTTCCTATTGTTCCTCGTATTATTCTTATTCTTATGCTTGTACCCACTATCCTGTTGGCAGGTGCGTCTCTGATGCTGCCGCGTCACTGGAAATGCAGGTTCATTTTCTGTGTCAAGTCAAATTCTCTCGTATGTTATCAGTGATCTGTTAATGTACTTGGCAATAAATCTTTTCTGATTCTGGTACTCCACCTCCATCTGCTGAAAATAGAACCATAGTGAAGCAGTGAAGTAGGAACCCTATACACCCCCCCACCTCCCCGCGTACAGGGGAGGAGACAGGATAGTAATGGTCCGGCAGATGGTAGAGACTGCCAGGGCAGCAGGAGTAGGAGGAGGAGCCGAACGAAACAGATGGCATAAGTGATCAGTGACAGTAGCCAATTGTTGCATAATGGTTTGCAGCTGCTCAGTGAGATGGGCAACCTGACGCTCTGGGGCATCCAAACAGGAGAGAGCCGAATGCTCCCCTGATGAAGCGCCTGCTGAGCCTTGATCCTGCTGGACTGTTCTGTCATAATTAGCTAACCGAAGGCTCAAATGCAAAGCAATAATCACCAGGAAAAGCACACAGACTCAGGATGGAACGTTTAATGTAGTCTTTTAACGTAAACACAAAGTGATGCACGGTGGAGGTTGCACACAGCCTGTACATTAGAAAGACAAAGAGATGGTTAGAGAGCAATAATAGAAGAGGGATAAATAGACTGCGAGAGAAAAGGAGTGTCTTACTATAATGAGCAGAGGACCCGGCAGTGATTGTCCAGTGTATACAGTGTAGAAGCTTGCAGGAGTAGAACCAGCGGGATGAAACAGGTGCGGGGAATGGCGATGGGAAGAAGTGGGGCAAAGGGCTAACCGGATGGAGTAGATGAAGTCCAGGCAGGATGGTGGAAGGGCACTTGTGTGTGCGCAGCCCTGGAGACACAACACTGCGATGGCAGCAACCTGAGAAAGAGAGGAGAAAAGGGATTAATCACAGGTTTAATAAGATGTTTAAATCACTTGACCTAAATGTAGGCAGCAATACCCAACGGTCCAGCGGAGAGGCATTCGCAAGCTGGCTCTTTTATGCGCTGGTAAACCAGGAAGCAACAGGTGTGTCAAATCATTCAGTTGTGCTGATGAGCTCTGGGCGTGCCAACAATGCTCCACTGGGAAGTCCCCTACTACCCCTCCTGCCGGGTTACTGAAACCAAGATAAGATAAGATAAGATAAGCCTTTATTAGTCCCCCAATGGGGAAATTCCAGGATTGCAACAGCACAGGGATAGCAACACTCAGAGCAATAATTAAGAAGACAAGAAAAATAAAAATAAGAGCAATGAATATACAGTGGGGGAAAAAAGTATTTAGTCAGCCACCAATTGTGCAAGTTCTCCCACTTAAAAGATGAGAGAGGTCTCCAATTTTCATCATAGGTATACCTCAACTATGAGAGACAAAATGAGAAAAAAAAAATCCAGAAAATCACATTGAAGGATTTTTAATGAATTAATTGGTAAATTCCTCGGTAAAATAAGTATTTGGTCAATAACAAAAGTTCATCTCAATACTTTGTTATATACCCTTTGTTGGCAATGACAGAGGTCAAACGTTTTCTGTAAGTCTTCACAAGGTTTTCACACACTGTTGCTGGTATTTTGGCCCATTCCTCCATGCAGATCTCCTCTAGAGCAGTGATGTTTTGGGGCTATCGCTGGGCAACACAGACTTTCAACTCCCTCCAAAGATTTTCTATGGAGTTGAGATCTGGAGACTGGCTAGGCCACTCCAGGACCTTGAAATGCTTCTTACGAAGCCACTCCTTCGTTGCCCGGGCAGTGTGTTTGGGATCATTGTCATGCTGAAAGACCCAGCCACGTTTCATCTTCAATGCCCTTGCTGATGGAAGGAGGTTTTCACTCAAAATCTCATGATACATGGCCCCATTCATTCTTTCCTTTACACGGATCAGTCGTCCTGGTCCCTTTGCAGAAAAACAGCCCCAAAGTATAATGTTTTCACCCCCATGCTTCACAGTAGGTATGATGTTCTTTCTCCTCCAAACACGACAAGTTGAGTTTTTACCAAAAAGTTCTATTTTGGTTTCATCTGACCATATGACATTCTCCCAATCCTCTTCTGGATCATCCAAATGCTCTCTAGCAAACTTCAGACGGGCCTGGACATGTACTGGCTTAAGCAGGGGGACACGTCTGGCACTGCAGGATTTGAGTCCCTGGCGGCGTAGTGTGTTTCTGATGTAGCCTTTGTTACTTTGGTCCCAACTCTCTGCAGGTCATTCACTAGGTCCCCCCTTGTGGTTCTGGGATTTTTGCTCACTGTTCTCGTGATCATTTTGACCTCACGGGGTGAGATCTTGCGTGGAGCCCCAGATTGAGGGAGATTATCAGTGGTCTTGTATGTCTTCCATTTTCTAATAATTGCTCCCACAGTTGATTTCTTCACACCAAGCTGCTTACCTATTGCAGATTCAGTCTTCCCAGCCTGGTGCAGGTCTACAATTTTGTTTCTGGTGTCCTTTGACAGCTCTTTGGTATTGGCCATAGTGGAGTTTGGAGTCTGACTGTTTGAGGTTGTGGACAGGTGTCTTTTATACTGATAAAGAGTTCAAACAGGTGCCATTAATACAGGTAACGAGTGGAGGACAGAGGAGCCTCTTAAAGAAGAAGTTACACGTCTGTGAGAGCCAGAAATCTTGCTTGTTTGTAGGTGACCAAATACTTTTTTTTTTACCAAGGAATTTACCAATGAATTCATTAAAAATCCTTCAATGTGACTTCCGGTTATGGCTGCCACGTAGGACGGACGTGTCTCGCTCTGCTCTGCTCCTGGAGAAAAAAAATCGGCAAATAACTCTCTCATTTGGGACAGAACGTATCCCAGCGTTTGGGCGAGGATATGTCGGCGAAGCCTAAGGCTGGAAAACCAGGAAAAGGAAAAAGCGAGCCGCCGAAACAGTCCAAATTAACGGACTTTCAGGTCTGTGACGCAGCAAACAGGGCTCCATATATGGCGGAGGAGGCTGGCAACGCTGCGATTTCTGCGGGGAATGGCGCAGATGCGCTGATGGCTGCCATGAGTTCAATGAGAGCGGACTTTTCCTCTAGATTTGATGGGATTATGACAGCGTTGGAAGGAATAAGAAAGGAATTGGGTGACTGTGTAGAACGAACGGCGCAGATGGAGCTCCGTCTCGCTAGTGCTGAAGATGACGTCACCCGTCTTCAATTAAAGGTGCGCACTTTGGAAAAAAAAAATAAATCTCTGGAAGATAATATTTTGGATTTGGAATCTCGGTCGAGACAGAATAATTTGAGGCTGGTGGGTCTTCCAGAGGAATCAGAAGGTCGGGACGTATGTTCCTTTCTGGAAAAGTGGATTCCGGAGGTGCTGGGCAGCGAGGAGTTGCAATCAGCAGTGGTTCTGGAAAAAGCACATCGCATTGGCCCACGGAGAGATAAGGGACCGCCGAGGACCTTAATTATGAAGTTTCTTAACAACAGAGACAGGATGAAGATCTTCAACGCTGCACGAGCTAAAAAAGGAGAGATTAAACACCAGGACCAGCAGGTGCGGTTCTACCCAGATTTGGCCACAGGAATCCAGCAATTGAGGAAGCAGTTTGATCCCGTACGTAAGGAGCTGCGCAACCTTGGGATTCGTCATGGTGTAATCTATCCTGCGAGACTGCTGACCACGTATGAGGGCAGAACCCACATCTTCAAGACCCCAGAGGAGGCGCAGGAGTTCATCAAGAAGATCAAAGAAGAAGAAGAGACTGGTGGGAGCTAAGCATGAACAAAATATAAGGTAGAATAATTAAGCATTTGCACAGGCATCTGACTGACTTGAAGTAAATAGTAAGTTTACAAAATATAGATTGTATTATATATTAAAAAAAAAAAAAAACAAAAACAAAACAAACAAAAAAAAAAAAACTATGATGTACAAAGTTGTTAAAAATTTTGGAGTTAAGTTGGAAAACTACAGAGGAGAGTTAATGTTACGTCATTAAAAGCAGTAGAGTTAGGGTGATTGGGAGGATGAAGAAGGAGTGGCTTAGGCTGTTCCCCGTGGGTGTGGAACGGTCGATGGCTATATCGGGAGACAGAATTTTTCTTTTGATTTTGGGGGGTTTGCCACAAGTGTGGGAAGGGGAAATTTGTTTGTGTGTAGTTTGTAGGATGAATGTTCAACCACTCATGTTTTTGCTTCTCTGTATGAGCATGTTTACACTGCAAGGTAATCCCAAACTCTCTATTGATCAT
This sequence comes from Pholidichthys leucotaenia, assembly GCA_020510985.1. Taxonomy (NCBI): domain Eukaryota; kingdom Metazoa; phylum Chordata; class Actinopteri; order Cichliformes; family Pholidichthyidae; genus Pholidichthys; species Pholidichthys leucotaenia. The sequence goes on along the minus strand of CM035845.1, from coordinate 29,479,509 downwards.
GGACCAAAGTGTTAATCTTAATTTAACTTCATGGAATTGCAGAGGTCTACAAAATTTAAAAAAACTTAAACAAGTTATGAATAAAATAAAGGACATGGGTTCAAGAATTGTGTTTTTACAAGAAACTCATCTGATAGAGGAGGATGTAAAAAGAATTAGGAGTAGATGGCAAGGAAGTGTATTCACCTCTTCATTTTCATCCCGAGCCAGGGGAGTTATGACTCTCATACATAAATCAGTTCCTTTTCAAGTGAAAAATGTAATTGGAGACAAATTTGGAAGATATGTAATCATTCAAGGTTCTTTGCTATTAGAAAATATAAATCTTGTGAACTTATATGGTCCCAATATAGATGATCAGAAGTTCTTTGCTAATTTATTTCTCATCTTATCATCACTTACAGGGCAACATATAATAGCAGGGGATTTTAATTGTACATTGAATCCAGGTGTGGATAGATCAACAGGACTGGATTGTACGCACATTGGATGTAGGATGACTATTAATCATTTTATGAAAGAATTGAGATTGTTAGATATATGGAGAGAAATGAAACCACAAGTTAAAGCCTATTCTTGTTATTCCAGTACCTACAAGACATTCTCACGTATTGATTATTTTTTGATTTCCACAGAATTAAGGTCCAAGATTCAAAACTGCTTTTATGATAACATCGTGATCTCTGATCATGCACCCTGTTGTCTAATATATGTAGATAAAAAATTGACAAAGGAATCAGGTAGATGGCAATTTCAGCATAAATGGCTTCAGGATGAGGAATTTGTCAAGTATATAGAAAAACAGATAGACGAGTTCTTTGACATCAATACTACACAAACATCAGCATGTGTAAAGTGGGAGGCTTTCAAAGCTTTTATTAGGGGGCATATTATTAGTTATACAGGATCAAAATCTAAGAAGACTCGAGAGGAGAGAGCTAAATTGGAACATAAAATAAAAAATCTTCAGGAAAAAGTGTATGCAGGAAGTGACCCAAGGTTGGAGAATGAATTACTGATTTTGAGAGCTGAATACGACAAAAAATCAGCGAATAGAGCTGCCTCGAGTCTTCTAAGATTGAAACAATCTTTTTATGAACAAGGTGAAAAATCAGGAAAATTATTAGCATGGCAGATTAAACAATTGGAAATTAAAACACCAATTACCAGTATTATAAGTAATGGACAGGTAGTTATAGATCCTTTAGAAATTAATAGAGCCTTTAGAGATTACTATGAAAAATTATATGATACCAAAAATGAACCTGATTTAACAAAACTAAATGGGTTTTTGAACGAACTATCTATACCGTGTATTCCAAATGAAAACAGGGAGATATTGGAGTCTAAAATTAGTCAAGAAGAAGTTGGGCTAGCCATTGATAATATGAAATCAGGAAAAAGTGCAGGACCAGATGGTCTTCCAGTTGACCTTTATAAAAAATTTAAGAATAAATTAATAAAACCTTTTTTGGAAATGGTTTTAGAAGCATTTCAAAATAATAATTTACCATCATACATAAATAATGCCTTAATTATACTGCTGCCAAAACCAGGTAAGCCCTCTGATAAATGTGAAAATATGAGACCAATAAGCCTATTAAACGCCGACCTTAAGATAATCTGTAAAATTTTAGCAAGACGAATACAAGAAATTTTACCAAATATTATTAATCGAGATCAGAATGGCTTTATAAAGGGTAGACAAGGCTTCCATAATGTAAGAAGACTATTTAATATTATCTATTTTAATAAAGAAGCACCGGATACAGCTCTCCTATCATTGGACGCCGAAAAGGCCTTTGATAGAGTTGAATGGCCCTTTCTTTTTGAAGTCCTACAAAGGTTTGGACTTGGAAATAATTTCATAAAATGGGTTCAAATAATATACAATAATGCTACAGCAGAAATCCTAACAAATAACAATATTTCAAAACCAATAAAAATCAATAGAGGATGTCGACAAGGCTGTCCACTCTCACCTTTACTGTTTACTATGGCAATTGAACCTTTAGCGATAGCGATACGTTTACATTCACAAATATATGGAATTAAAGTTGGACCAACAGAACATAAAATCTCCCTGTACGCCGATGATATAATTTTGTTTATGTCGAATCTAAAAAAATCAATTCCAACCTTGTTGAATTTAATAAAGAATTTTGGGGAAATATCAGGATATAAAATAAATAAAACTAAATCTTCAATATTAATGCTAAATGAGACCCAGAGAAATTACCCAGCCCCTGAGGTAAATCAATTCAATGTTGTAAATCAGTTTAAATATTTAGGAATCCAAATTATGCCTAAGCTAGAATCAGTCGCCAGTGTCAACTATGAAGCCTTAATGTCAGATATCAGTGAGTTAACTCAGAGATGGATGTCACTACCAATGTCGATGATCGGGAGAATCAATATACTTAAAAGTAATATTTTACCTAAAATACTTTATTTATTTCAATACATTCCCTTATCACCACCTTTAGATCTATTCTCAAGAATAAAAAAAAAGTTAGTGGAATTTATATGGAACAACAGGAGGGCTAGATTACGTCTGTCTTTATTATATTTACCATTTGATCGTGGAGGTCTGAAATGTCCAAATTTTATGTTGTATTATTGGTCGGCACAACTGAGGTCTATGACATATTATTTTTCATCAAATGATCTCCCTCACTGGACTGAAATGGAATCATACAATTTACCTTTACCTCTTCCCATATTCATATACTCAGATTCGGCAAAAAAATTACAAAAACAAGTTAAAAATCCATTTGTAAAGCATATGATCAAAATATGGTGTGAAGCTAAAAACTATTTAAAAGAACCACAGTTATTGTCACAATTTAGTCCAATATGGGGTAATCAATATTTTAAACCAGGGAGAGCGGACGCTGTATTTAAAGTATGGAATTTAAAAGGGATACAAAAGATTCAGGATTTATATTTGCCATGTGCAGACAACATAATGTCTTTTGAAGAGCTGAGGATCAAATTTAATCTCAATAGAACACATTTTTTTAAATATCTTCAACTTAGAAACTTTATTCGATCAAATCAAAATAAAGCTCTCACTCGACCTATTTATTCATCCTTGGAAAAAATGATGATGAAAGATAGTAAAAGAAAGGGTATTATTTCAGAGTTTTATAACTCATTGACACTATCTTCAAGTGAAAATTCACTGAAAAGATTAAACTACTGGAAAGAAGATCTGCAAATTGAAATTTCAGAGGAACAATGGGAATTGGCTTGTACAGAAGCTCAAACCAAATCAATAAATGCACGCCTTAAATTGATACATTTCAAATGGTTAATGCGGATGTATGTTACACCGGAGGAGTTAAATAGATATAACAAAAATATACCAGATACATGCACAAAATGCATGGAAAGTAAAGGAACCCTATTTCATTGTTTATGGGAATGTAGATTAATAAGAATGTTTTGGGAAGAGGTGAGGGTAACAATTGAAAAAATAATCTCAAAACAAATCATATTGAATCCTAAACTGGTTTTGTTGGGTCTGTACCCAGAAAAGCATAATTTCAATAAAAGTGAAAGAACATTCATAGACCTCAGTTTGCTTAATGCCAAAAAATGTATTGCACTATTATGGAAAAAGACTCATAGACCAGATGTGACTCAGTGGTTAAGACAGATGTTAACAAACCTTCCATTAGAAAGAATAACATATATACTGAAATCAAAGGAAATTGTGTTTGAGAATATATGGAGACCTTTTATTGATTATGTAAAAAATTTAAACATAACTCTTGAAGAAGAAGGTGAATGATGTGTGTGGACCTTGTAAATTCCAAACTGGTGAACATAATATGTATACTTATGTATTGGATTGTCTAGACTAAACAGAGGAGCATTGTTGAAGACTTGATTTTGTTGGTGGTTGTTGGTGTTTTTAGTGCATTTTTTTTTTTTTTTTGTAGTACTTTAGTGTTAGTGTTTGATTGTTTGTATCATGTTTGTTAAAAAAAAAAAAAGGTTCAATAAAGATATTGTGGAAAAAAAAAAATCCTTCAATGTGATTTTCTGGATTTTTTTTTTCTCATTTTGTCTCTGATAGTTGAGGTATACCTATGATGAAAATTGGAGACCTTTCTCATCTTTTAAGTGGGAGAACTTGCACAATTGGTGGCTGACTAAATACTTTTTTCCCCACTGTACATACGTACACATAAATATATAAATATACTGTATATACACACAGTGCGGAGCATTGTAGCTAGATGGAATAAACAGCATAACCGTCTACTTAGTTATCCTACATAGTATGAATATGTACCCATACATATTGTCACCCTCCATAGCAACTGATATTGTCCTAGTTGTACACTGGAGGGGACCATTTGTCTAAGTTTATTGCGTCTTTTGCATTCAATACTATTAGGTTGTCACGTTTTTTTGCTATCTCTGCAAGCAGCCCTGCTTAGGTTATACAGTCTGACAGCCGTAGGTAGGAAGGACCTGCGAAACCTCTCGGTTGCACCACCTAGGAAGATGTAGTCTACTGAGCTCCTCAGTGTGTTCAGTATGTCCTGCATAGGGTGGGACTCGGACTCCAGCAGAGATGCCAGTTTAGCCACCACCCTTCTCTCTCCTATCTCCTCCACTGGGTCAAGGCGTTGCCCCAGGACAGAGCTAGCTTTCTTGATCAGTTTGTTCAGTTTCTTCCTATCGGTTGCTGTGATGCCACTGCCCCAGCAGACCACTCCAAAAGTGATGGCTGATGCCACCACCGTGTCATAGAATGTCTTCAGCAGCGCCCCTTGTACACCAAAAGACCTGAGTCTCCTCAGTAGGAACAGCCTGCGCTGTCCCTTCTTGTAGAGTGCATCGGTATTGTGTGACCAGTCTAGTTTATTGTTCAGATGAACACCCAGGTACTTGTAGGATGTCACCATCTCAATGTCTGTTCCCTATATGTTTACTGGTGCTGTGAGGGGGTGTCCTTGCCTGCGGCAGTCCACCACCAGCTCCTTAGTTTTCCTCGCGTTGATCTGGAGGCAGTTCCGATGGCACCAGTCCACAAAAGTCCTGGATAAGTCCTCTGTACTCAGCTTCATCTCCGTTGGAGATGAGGCCAACGATCGCAGAGTCGTCAGAGAACTTCTGTAGATGGCAGTGTGTTGTGCTGTGTGAGAAGTCTGCAGTATAAAGGGTGACAAGGAAGGGAGCCAAAATCATTCCCTGGGGGGCCCCCGTGCTACCGATGATCGTGTCGGACACACAATCCCGGGTTATCACAAACTGTGGCCGGTTAGTGAGGTAGTCCAGGATCCATGATGACAGGTGCTGGTCCACCCCGGCGCACAGCAGCTTGGCCTTCAGGATCATCGGTTGGATGGTGTTGAAAGCACTGGAGAAGTCAAAGAACATGATCCTCACCGCATTCCCGGGCTTCTCCAGGTGGGACAGAGAACGGTGAATGAGGAAGATCACTGCATCCTCCACCCCAATGCCATGCTGGTAGGTGAACTGGAGTGGATCCATCGCTGGTCCCACCAGGGGGCGGAGGTGAGCAAGGAGCAGTCTCTCCAGGGTCTTCATCATGTGAGACGTCAGGGCCACTGGTTTGTAGCTGTTCAGGTTTTTGGGGTGGGAAATCTTTGGTACAGGTACCACACAAGATGTTTTCCACAACTGTGGTACCCTCCTCAGCTTCAGGCTCAGGCTGAAGATGTGCTCCACAATCCCACACAGCTGGTCTGCACAGGACTTGAGGAGCTTTGCGCTGATGCCGTCCGGTCCCGAGGCCTTCCTCGCCTTGATCTTCCTCAGCTCCATCCTCACCTGGGTCTTAGTGAGGGTCAGGTTGGGGGGCTGTGTGCTGGGAGTGGGGGGGTGTTGGTGGAGTGGGGTGTGGACAGCAGGTCTCAATGACTTTAGAGGCAGCAGTGGTTGTTGTGCAGTCGGGGGGGAGGGCGGTTGGTCAAACCTATTAAAAAACAGGTTCAGATTGTTCGCCCACTCCCTGCTCCCCGTGGCCTGGGAGGAGGTATTCTGGAGCCCAGAGATGGTTTTAAGGTTTCTCCAGACCCCGCCGATGTTGCTCTGTTGCAGCTTGTCCACCATCTTCTTTCTGAAGCTGTCCTTGCCTTCTCTGATCTTCCTCCTCAGCTCCCTCTGTACGGACTTCAGCATCTCCCTGTCCCCGACCTGAAGATCCTCTTCTCTCTCAGAAGTGTTTTTATCTCAGGGTTGATGCATACCACTTCCTGTTCCTAGCCATCTGTGGTCCCACATCGCGCTGGACTTCATTACTTGGTTGCCCCCATCCAATGGCCACACTGTTATCTTAACCATAGTTAACAGGTTCTCCAAAGCCGCACACTTCATCCCCCTTCCTAAACTTCCATCTGCTAAGGAAACAGCGGAGCTCCTGACAAATCATGTAGTGAAGTTCCACGGTATGCCCTCTGACGTGGTGTCTGATAGTGGTCCCCTGTTTTCTTCCCAGGTTTGACGCACCTTCTGTAAAGCCATTGAGGCCATCGTCAGCCTGACATCCAGCTACTACCCACAAAGCAATGGATGGTGTGAATGGACTAACCAAGAGCTGGAGGCTGTGCTTCAATGCATCACTTCTTCCAACCTTGCATCTTCAATCAATCAATCAATCAACTTTATTTATGAAGCACTTTAAAAGCAACACTCGCTACACAAAGTGCTGTACAGCAAGAGAACATAAAAGCAGGGTGCTAACACAAAGGGCGCTAACACAAGAACCACAGTAAAAAAAAAAAAATAATAAATTCATTAATAAAATAAAAAGTAAAATAAAATAAAAATCCATTTCATTCAACAAAATCAATGTCTCATACTGGGTTGAAGGCCAGGGAGTAAAAGTGTGTTTTAAGACGTGTTTTAAAAATGGACAGTGAAGGTGCTTGTCTGATGTCCAGGAGTAAATCATTCCATAATCTGGGGGCCATGATCGAAAAGGCTCTGTCCCCTCTGAGCTTGCGCCTCGCCTTTGGCGATAATGTGGCCACCACCAGGGCTCTCATCTCAGCTCCTGCCTCTGATCCCTCTGTCTCTGTCCCTTGTTCTGCTGTTTTTAATCAGTTTGAACCTGTAACTCTGTCATTTTTTAGAGGATGTGGTTACCCACATTAAGCCCTCAGGGTCTCCCTGTGATGCTGTCCCTCCTAGACTTTTTAAAGAGGTTCTTCCCAGTATAGGCCAGTCAGCTCTCACCATTTTGAACTGCAGCCTGTCATCTGGTGTGGTTCCTGCAAATTTTAAACATGCAGTAGTACAGCCCTTGATTGAGAAACCTGGTCTCGATCATACCATGTTGGCAAATTTTAGGCCTATTTCCAAGCTGCCATTTCTCTCAAAAATTTTAGAGAAAATTGTCTATATGCAGCTGAAATGTTTTCTGGATGAACACAGCATTTTGGAGATTTTTTCAATCTGGTTTCAAAGCTCTTCATAGCACAGAGACAGCCTTGTTAAGAGTTTTTAACGATATTCTCTTAGCATGTGATTCAGGTGACTATGCTGTTCTTGTGCTACTTGATTTAACTGCTGCCTTTGACACAGTGGACCATCATGTTTTAATTTCCTGTTTGCAGCACCTAGTGGGCATTTGTGACACTGCTCTTAACTGGTTTAGGTCCTATCTGGCAGACAGGACTTTTAAAGTTAGCATGTCTGGGTTTGAATCCTCTTCTGCTCCTCTGCCTTACGGGGTCCCACAGGGGTCAATTCTAGGGCCCATGCTTTTTTCTCTGTACATACTTCCACTGGGTTCCATTTTTAAAAAGCATGGTATCTCTTTCTCTTTCCCCAGTGTGACTACTCCCCCAGTGTTCCAGTCACCTCACTAAGGGCTCATTTCCACCAAAATAAGAACCAGTGCTAGTTTGGTTCTGGGGCTGGTATCAGTGCTTAACCAGTTCAACTGCAGTGCCTCATAAGAACCAGTTGGTTTTCCACCGATATGGAGCTAGTGGGTGGTTGCGTCAGGGCTACGTCATTATGTAGTATGAAGTCCCTTTATGCAACCCCCGCAGAACACCACAGAAGAAGAAGTAGCAGCGCTAGCTTGTCAACAGCTTGTCAACATGGAGGAGTTTGTTGTCTCTTTGGGAGTGCTGCTTTTATTATTCCAAACCTGTAATACCATCCAAAAACAGTTTTATTCTTAATTGCAGAGAACGTTTAAGGAGACCGGTAATTATCAATATTTCAGTTATCAGCCGTTGTTAGATCAAGTCTGTAGTGCGAGCATTGACTACACTTTTAAACACAATATTTATGTCAATTCTGTAATAGGTGGCGTTACGGCACATTACAAGACGGAGGTCACCTGTTATGCCATGCCAAAAAGTGATCAGCTGCCCAAAAAATGATTGCCATAGGCCATATTGTTATGGGTTTATATTAGCCATTAAATATATATTTCAACAGATAAACAGTACTTAGTTAGGTATAACAAGATATATTTAACACTTATGATGCATTTTGAACCCGAAACAAACTTGATCTAGGATTAAAAGCAATTAAAATAATGCAGTCACAAGGTTACATGGAAAAATGCATAGATTTACTGCATATATAATCAATCAAACTTTATTCCAGACTCATGGTCCATCAAAATAAATACAAAAACAAAAAACAAGACAATTAAAACAGTTAAAAACAATTAATAAAAGAAGTACAAATACAGTACAGACTACAGATATACATGAAGATACTGTATCAATATCTATTTTATGTACCTCCAAACAACGATGTTTTTGCACATAAATATTGCAGTCAGATAAATTCTATACGTTGTTTTCCAAACTGCAACACTTTGGCCAACATTATAATTTTTCAGATGTGATAAAACCTCAAAACATTTCGACACATCGTAGGTGGACTGAGACCAGGCAGTGCACCTTTAACAAGCGGGCGCTCCTGTAGACGGTGATCAGTTTTTGGCACTACACTGGATTTCACCACCCAGCCGACCCCATGCAGAAATGGCTGATGTCTCTTTTCGGACACAGGCAGACTTACCCCTGAACAACGTAACTACAACTACTGGATGAGCCTTGCATGTTCAATTGTAGAAATAGCTTCTGGTGGCTTGAAAGGATGATGGAGGTCCCTCCTGACATGGAATGACTGCATACTGGAGCTGAGCAAGAAAATGGTGCTCACCTGCTGCATACTTGATAATATTTGTGAGGAACATGGTGACATCTTTGGGCTCCCAGACACACATGATCACAGTCAACCTCCAGTTCAACCACTACAGCCGTGGACAAAATTGTTGGTACTCCTCTGTTAATGAAAGAAAAACCCACAATGGTCACAGAAATAACTTGAATCTGACAAAAGTGGTAATAAATAAAAATTCTATGAAAATTAACCAATGAAAATCAGACAATGCTTTTGAATTGTGGTTCAACAGAATTACTTTAAAAAATAAACTCATGAAACAGGCCTGGACAAAAATGATGGTACCCCTAGAAAAGATTGAAAATAATGTGACCATAGGGACATGTTCAACCAAGATGTGTCCTCTAATTAACATCACAGGTGTCTACAAACTTGTAATCAGTCAGTCGGCCTATTTAAAGGGTGACAAGTAGTCACTGTGCTGTTTGGTGGCATGGTATGTACCACACTAAACATGGACCAGAGGAAGCAAAGGAGAGAGTTGTCTCAGGAGATTAGAAAGAAAATTATAGACAAGCATGCTAAAGGTAAAGGCTATAAGACCATCTCCAAGCAGCTTGATGTTCCTGTGACTACAGTTGCACATATTATTCAGAAATTTAAGATCCATGGGACTGTAGACAACCTCCCTGGACGTGGCCGCAGGAGGAGACGGATAATACGAATGGTAACAAAAGAGCCCAGAACAACCTCTAAACACATTCATGGTGAACTCCAAGATCAAGGTACATCAGTGTCAGATCGCACCATCCGTCGTTGTTTGAGCCAAAGTGGACTTCATGGGAGACGACCAAGGAGGACACCACTGTTGAAAACAAATCATAAAAAAGCCAGACTGGAATTTGCCAAACTGCATGTTGACAAGCCACAAAGCTTCTGGGAAATGTCCTATGGACAGACAAGACAAAACTGGGACCTTTTTGGCAAGGCACATCAGCTCTGTGTTCACAGATGCAAAAATGAAGCATACCAAGAAAAGAACACTGTCCCTACTGTGAAACATGGAGGAGGTTCTGTTATGTTCTGGGGCTGCTTTGCTGCATCTGGCACAGGGTGTCTTGAATCTGTGTAGGGTACAATGAAATCTCAAGACTATCAAGGTATTCTAGAGAGAAATGTGCTGCCCAGTGTCAGACAGCTTGGTCTCAGTTGCAGGTCATGGGTCTTGCAACAGGATAATGACCAAAACGCACAGCTAAAAACACCCAAGAATGGCTAAGAGCGAAACATTGGACTATTCTAAAGTGGCCTTCTATGAGCCCTGATCTAAATCCTATTGAACATCTGTGGAAGGAGCTGAAACACGCCGTCTGGAGAAGGCACCCTTCAAACCTGAGACAACTGGAGCAGTTTGCTCATGAGGAGTGGGCCAAAATACCTGCTGAGAGGTGCAAAAGTCTCATTGACTCTCCTCTGACCTCTCCAGGTAGTCAAGAAGGAGGTCCATGTTTATGTCCCACTTCTGTTTCCCTGTTTTAAAGTACAAAAATAAGCAATATAAAATAACCACACACTGAAAAATGCAGCACTCGTCAATCCAAGATTGAATCTGTCTATTCAACATTCATTTAGTGTTAGTGGCATCACAACATTCAATTCAAGTGTATAATTGGTTTAATTCACTCCCTCCTTTGTGTGAATGGGTCATGATCTGAACATATACTGTATGACCTAATCTGGTCTGATGAGAATAGGAAGTGCAGGAGGAGGAAAAGCTTGGTGCTGGTGAAGGTGAGCTGGACACCACAGTTCTGGGTGGTTCTCCCTCATCATCCAGCTGTGATAAATCTGTAAATATAAAAAAGTGTTTTAGTTTGTGCAGTGTCCAACTTAAGCCTTACATTAAATATGCAGACATAGAAGGCAATTTTATTCAATATCAATATTAGCAAAGCTTACATGTCTGATTATGAAATAGAAGAATAGGAATAGAATAGGCTTCATTGTCATCGTACAGTTGTACAGTACAATGAAACTGTAGGTGTTCCACTAGGCTACTGCGCAATAAAGTAAGAGGATTAGATAAAAATACGGTTATGCAACACACAATTAAACACAGGAGTGAAATTTTTAAAAAATGGCCCAAGATTATGGAAATATTACCAAAATAGTAAAAATGACGACGTTACTAGCGTCTTTGGTAGAAAAATCTCCCATAACACAACGCAAGGTGCCCATTCATACACAGTATTGATACCACAAAAAGCGTATTTGCGCTAGATATCTTTATTTAAAAAAAGTATTCTGTAAGACGCTAAGATTTTTGTTCTAGTTTCTCAAACGCGCATTTCTTTATGGCGAGGAGAAACGTTCGTGGTAAAAACACTGTTAGCTTGTTAGCATAGCTAACCGAAAATACTATAGGCACAAGAGTGACTAAAAAAACTTCCGCACTTTGGCCATTACATATCAATACAAGCGACATACATTTGTCAGTAGAGACGACCTGTTCATTTCTTTATGGCAAGGAGAAACATTTGGTCGTAGTAAAGGCGCTGTTGTTTTGCACTGTTTTAGTAGTAAAGGCACTGTTTTTGCTTGTTAGCATAGCTAACGGAAAATATTATAGTATTTGAGTATACTATATATATCCGCACTTTGGCTGTTACATATCAATACAAGCGGATATATATGTATATATATATATGTTAACTTTAGGCATTTTAAAGACAATACACTTACCAGTGTATTTTGAGCAGTTTGTTGTACGGACTAATCCACGGAGTTACGATTGTCCAGCTGGCCTGTCCCCCAAAACAGTTCATCAGATGAGTGGCCCCCTCCAGCTTATCTTGTACTTCTGCTCATGTCCATAGAGCCAAGAAATGTGTCTCCTCTTTGCTCCATATCTGTTTGGTTTTGGAATCCATCGCTTGCTCGGCTGTTTGGAATGCAACATGGCAGTCAGTAATGTTTTGAAGCTGGTCAGTTAACCACGCCCATGGCTGTGGACATAACCAATGTAAACTGGTGCTGCTGCTGGCCCAGCTAGGAGTTGGGGCCATGATAGCCCCACTGTTGAGAGCCTGGGAATGGTGCTTCAGGCAGTGGAAAACCAAAGAACTGGTGCTAATTAGGCTCTGGCTCCAGTTAAGCACTGGAACCATTTTGGTGGAAAAGACCTATAAGACCCTTTCACCACGCTGAAGAGTGGCCGAGGGAAACCTGCCACCACTGGGTTCCTAGACCAAACCTGTAAGAAAGAGAGAATATAAGTTAAGATCAAACACAGCTCTTGCCTCTGCAACTAATCATTTTTCTCTTCTCTTTTCTGCAGGGTTGTCAGACTCTCCATGCCGTCACCTCAGCACCTTAACACAATAAACTGACATTACTGCATTGCAACCTTGGTCGCCCTTGCTGTCTGCGTTTGGGTCTATTACCTCTTACCATGTCAGATGTAGGTATGTGTCTTCCTTGCTTGAGTGCGAAAGAAACTTTGTCTGTGTACAATGGATATAAAAAGTCTACACACCCCTGTTCAAATGTCGGGTTTTTGTGATGTAAAAAAAAAAAGACCAAGTGAAATAATTTCAAAACTTTTTCCACCATTAATGTGACCTATAACCTGTACAACCCAATTGAAAAACAAACAAATCTTTTAAGGGGAAAAATAAAAAAAAAACTTACAATAACCTGCTTGCATAAACATGCACACCCTCTTATAACTGGGGATGTGGCTGTGTTCAGAATTAACCAGTCACATTCAAATTTATGTTAAATAAGAGTCAGCACACACCTGCCACCATTTAAAGAGCCTCTCATTAACCCCAAATAAAGTTCAGCTGTTCTAGCGGGCTTTTCCTAACATTTTTGTAGTCACATCTTACTGCACAAGCCATGGTCTGCAGAGAACTTCCAAAGCATCAGAGTGGTCTCATTGTTCAAAGGTACCATTCAGGAGAAGGGTACAAAAGAATTTCGAAGCCATTAAATATACCATGGAACAAAGTGAAGACAGTCATCATCAAGTGGAGAAAATATGGTACAACAGTGACATTACCAAGAACTGGACATCCCTCCAAAATTGATGAAAATACAAGAAGAAAACTGGTCAGGGAGGCTGCCAAGAGGCCGACAGCAACACTGAAGGGGCTGCACGAATTCCTGGCAAGTACTGACTGTTTAGTACATGTGACAACAATCTCCCGTCTCTGGTGGCTGCGACTGGTTCTCCCCCCAAGAGCTAAGCAAGATTTCTCTAATACTGCTAAAATAAAGACAAAAAAGAGAACTTGCCTTAGCTCGAGCTCCACTGCCGTCCAGGACTCCGGCGACTCCAGCGGGGATGTCTCAAATTCAATCGCCTGGGCATCCTCTCCCAACATGGCCACCTCAGACGGGGAGGAAGGAAAGAGCACCGGAAAATTATTACCGGCAGCAGTGGAGCCCAGCAAGGAGAGTTCAGAGGCAGAGGACATCTGCAACTGATTCTCCCCACCATAAGCTAGTAAAGATTCCTCTAGCTCTGAAGGTGTAAAAGCAGAACAGAGTACTTGCCTAGATTCGAGCTCCACCACTGTCCAGGACTCTGGCGACTCTGCTGCGGCAACCCTGGCAGCAGGCATAATGGCAGGCGTATCTGGCGGAACCCCAGTCATGGTGGCTGACGCTGACGGGACTCCAGATGAAGCGGCTAATGCCGGTGGACCTCTAAAGGCGGTGGCTGACATTGGAGATCGTCTCACCACTGGCGCTGAGTCCTGCGATGCAGAAACTAGGGGACACGCACTTGTCAGCTCAGGCTCCGGGACACAGGAGGCACTCGTCTCCCATCCAGGACGTGGCTGTGGGACTGAAAAAGGATCTTCCAGGGGCGCAGGCCCCTTCATCGTCCGGCGGCTCTCTCCCAGGGCTGGCGGACTCACAGGAAAAGCAGAGAGGGACACGGGAGAAGCAGGTGAGGTTAAAGTTTTAGTTGCAGCAGCCGGCAGTGAGGGCTCAGCTAAAGTGAGTAACTGCTGCTGAGTCCTTCCCCCTTCCCCCGGGAATAAGACAAGACAATTCATTTTTTAGTGTTAAAAAATGATAGGATAATTGCCTTAGTTCCCGGGACCTGGTGGTTGCTGCTGCCGTAGGACCAGATAACTCCCTTTCGTTCACTGCAACGGGCGAGGGCACCAAAGTGGAGAGTGGAGGAGCCGGCCCTGCAGACCTGAGGACAGTCGAATTTTCAGCAGCAAACGGTGACGTCGTGGAGAAGAAGGGGACAACGGCAGCAGACGAGGAGGAGGAGGCTGACGGGACAGCCAATGAAAAAAAATTCTAAAATGAGGAGGAAGCTGCTGCTGTGGTTCTCCGAAACAGCGAGGGAGGAGCTGTTAGGGAGACAGAAAAGGTCCTCAGGCGGGATGCAGCTGAACGGCGGCGAGAGACTGGGGATGTCTGCACCAGGGGACGCTCATTCGTCGGCACAGGTACAGATGAGGGAGAGGTTTTCCCCAGCCCACGGAGCATGTTCTGTGAGTCGGTGATGTAGGCGAGAAGACCCATGAGCTCCAGATGACCCCTCAGGCTAGGGTATGATTCCAGTACCTGAGCCGCTCCAACCAGACATTCCCGGATCGCCTCAGGAGTACGGGAGGCACGAGCCTTCGATTGAATGCTCTCCAAAACTATCACAGTCCACACTCCACCTTGTTCAATCCAAGAGCTGAGTAGTCTGTGTGTGCTGACATCTCAGTTCGCTGGCGTCTTGACTGGCAGCGATCTTCTGTCATAAAGTGCCCGGGCAGGGGCAGATTGAGGATACCAAACGCTGGAGCTGTGAGTTGCTGACATTTATTACAGAAAAAACACAAAAACACCGAACACTACACTTACAGGACACAAGGCTGGATGGCGAGAAGAATAGTGTACGGAAACGCCAAAGGTACGGGGCTCACGTCCGAGAAAAAACAGAACTGCCTCGCTGGACCCAGGAATATGCGTACAGAACACCGGGCAAACAGACAAAAGGAGGACGGAGCGCACCCGTTGAAGAGCAGAGAATGACAGGGGATACCTGTCTTAAATACAGTGTTACACACACCAGGAAACAGACCACTGCCCCAAATAAACATAACAGCCGTCCTAAACATGCACGGAGAAATCGTCAACAGGTGTGGGTGCATGAGCGAGGATAATTAGGACAACCAATGACAGGCGTGACAGTCCGCGAACAGGGTTTGACACAAGGAAGTAACACACAGCGCTGATACAACAAAAGCACAGAGAACAATGGCCCAAGAAGCTAGCTAAGAATAAGAAACAATATAAAATGAGAAACAGACCGGATGATTAAAAAAAAAAAGAGACCTAAGGTGAGAACAAGATAAAGACAAAAACCAAGAGATGCAAATAATGCAAGTATTAAAGATACAAAGAGGACTAGAGGAAAGGTGAGGGTGGTTCATGTCAAAACAGGTAAATCACTCTATAAATTCAAGAAATCTCTGTCTGTCTGTGTCACGATCATAGGACATTCTAAAAGATCATAGGACCGCCTATAATGTTCCTATGATGTCTACATGATGTCCTATGATGTTCCTATGATCTCTACATGATGTCTATATAGGCATCATTCACGATCATAGGACTCGCTATGACACCATCAAATAGCAAATGCAGGCATCATAGGACTCGCTATGACATCATCAAAGATCAAAGGCAGGCATCACTCATCATCGTCACTCTATATATAATTCAAGAAATCTCTGTCACGATGTCACGATCATAGGACTCGCTAAAAGATCATAGGACTTGCTTTGACATCATCAAAGATCAAAGGCAGACAGCACTCACAATCATAGGATTCGCTATGACATCATCAAAGATCAAAAGCAGTCATCACTCACGATCATAGGACTCACTATGACATCATCAAAGATCAAAGGACTTGCTATGACGCCATCAAAGATCAAAGACAGGCATCACTGAACGAGTGCTGACGTGCTTGCTTACACCCTTGCTTACACCTGCTTTCTATGGGCATGCAGAAATACATGCTTATACTGTACTTGGTTTCTACGGGCATGCACGGGTATGCCATCACTCTATTAAAGCAAGAAATCTCTGTGTGTCTGTCTGTCTGTGTGTCTGTGTGTCACGTTTATAGGACACACAGGACGGCCTATGATGTCTGCCTGATGTCCTATGATGATTCTATGATCTCAGGCATCATAGGACTCGCGATGCTGTCATATAGGACTCGCTATGCTGTCATAAAGATATGATGTCTATATGACGGCTCATTGACAGAGCACATGACTCCCCACAAGACATATACTGTATATAGACACAGGTAAGCAACATAACACAGAACAGTGACAGGCAGGAGAAGAAGTAACAAGCATGGCAGGGCATGGTTACAGAAAATGCAATGGGCGGGGCCGCACAGATAATCACACACAGGGGCTAGGACATCATAGGATGGCCTGTCCTATGATGTCCTATGATCTCAGGCATCATAGGACTCGCGAGATGCCGGAGATGCCATCATATAGGACTCGCAATGCCGTCATAAAGATATGACGGCACATAGACATAACACAGAACAGTGACAGGCAGGAGAAGAAGTAACAAGGAGGGGCCAACAGCCCCAGATGGCAGGGCATGGTTACAGAAAACGATGGACGGGGCTGCACAGATAATCACACACAGGGGATAGGACATCATTGGATGGCCTATGATGTCTGCCTGATGTAGATATGATGTCTATATGACGGCATATAGACAGAGCACATGACTCCCTACAAGACATACATACAGACACAGGTAATCAACATAACATGGAACAGTAACAAGCAGGAGAAGTAATAAGCAGGGGCAAACAGAGACAGCAGGGCATCGCTACAGAAAACGGGATGGGCGGGGCTGCACAGATAATCACACACAGGGGACCAAAGGCGAGAGAAAACCAAGGCAATAATGATAATGATGATGACAATAATAATAATAATAATAATAATAATAATAATAATAATAATGCTGATATAATAACAATAATAGCAACCCAGGATAATAACAATAAGGTGAAATACAGAAAATCCCAATTTAAAGCAAAGATGTGGGCTGGGACCCATGCCCTGGAGACAAGGAATATCACTCTTATATATAATTCAAGAAATCTCTGTCTGTCACAATGTCATGATGTCACGATCATAAGACTCGCTAAAACATCATAGGGCTTGCAAAGAGATCAAAGGCAGGCTTCACTCCCAATCATAGGACTTGCTATGACATCATCAAAATCAAAGGCAGGCATTACTCATGATCATAGCACTCGCTATGACATTATTAAAGATCAAAGGCAGGCATCACAGATCAAAGGCAGGCATCAACAAACGAGTGGTGACGTCAATCATCCAAGGCAGGTTTCACCATGGTTGCTGTTGCCATGGTAACAGTAACTTTCTACGGGCATGCAGAAATGTTTGCTTACACTTGCTTTCTATGGGCATGCATGGGTATGCACGGGCATGCACAGGTTTGCACTAGTAATATAAAAAATACAAAACTAGATGATCATGGATGCATAAGATAAATATCAAAGTAGTAATGGTAAGAACAAAAACTTTCATAACTGAAACAACTGACAAACTTGAATCACATAATACATCCAAAACCAACATGAAGTCAATAATAACCCAGAAATGAGGAAAAACAGTAAATAATCAGAAATGAATAGAAAGCATGAGCACGGTGAGCACACCGTGCTCAGCTTCATGACATAGTCAAGGTGAAGGGAACTGTGAAGAGTTCCAAACACCAGTCAGTGTTGGCACAAAACCTTTAGGCTTCTGCTAGAAAGCTGAAGATGAAGAGGAGCTTCATCTTTCAGCACGACAATGACCCAAAGCACACATCCAAATCAACAAAAGAATGGCTTCACCAGAAGACGATTAAGGGTTTGAAATGGCTCAGCCAGAGTCCAGACCTGAATCTGGTCAAGCATCAGTGGGGTGATCTGAAGAGGGCTGTGCATAGGAGATGCCCTTGCAATCTGACAGATGTGGAGCATTTTTGCAAAGAAGAGTGGGCAAATATTGCCACATCAAGATGTGCCACACTGATAGACTCCTACCCAAAAAGAATGAGTGCTGTAATAAAAGCCAAAGGTGCCGAAACAAAGTATTAGTTTAAGGGTGTGCATATTTATGCAAACAGGTTATTGTAAGTTTTTTATTTTTTATTTTTCCCCTTAAAAGATTTCAGTTTGTTTTTCAATTGGGTTGTACATGTTATAGGTCACATTAATGGTGGAAAAAGTTTTGAAATTATTTATCTTTGTCTCATTTTTTTCCATTACAAAAACCTGACATTTGAACAGGGGTGTGTGGACTTTTTATATCCACTGTATGTTTACCTTGCCTAAGGGGCAAAAATGAGTAGGCTGGTCCACCTTGACGTAAGGGTCGAAACGGACTTGGATATCCCAGGCTGAAAAGGCAATTTTGGCTTGGCCCAGTAAGTGGATCGTAACATGCATGAATACCTGAATGGACAGTCTTCTTGTTTCACAGCAGAAACCCTAATTAACAAAAACATTTTTGTCTCTTTCGGCACCTTTAGTTTCTACACAGGACAATTTAAGTTTTGAGGTACCGGTAACTTAAATTGCTGTGACAAAGTGGGCTGAAAGTTTGTTCATTTGTGTGGTGCTTATAAAAAAGAATCATCAGAGACCAGCTTCAAAATGCTGGTAATAAAAAGATTTTTTTTTTTTTTAAATGTAGCTGTAGCACAGGATAAGTGTCTCTCAAAATAAATGGAAATAGGCAATGATGAGTATATATCATGGTGTTCGATGCATGCAGTTACAGATGGTGTTTCAGGTGAAATGATTTTTGTTTGAGTGAAAATATCTAGGAATCACTGAGTTTTAAACAACTTTCCAGGGTTATTCCAGGTGTAACTATTTTATCTTCATGTCTTTTTGTGCTTGGATAATGAACAACAGTGACAGCACATCAGGATGTTGTGCAAAAGTTGTACTTTCTAGATACAGGTGCATCTCAAAAAATTAAAATATCATTGAAAAATTTATTTATCGAGTAATTCAATTCAAAAAGTTAAACTCATATTATGTATATAGATTATAGCTCTAAAAATTTTGTGGTAGATGGCTGCACTAATTTCATAAAACACAGCGAAACAACACCAGCAGATGACATGGCAAATCAGGTGCCAAGTCCTGTCATGTGGAAATCAAGGTCCCAGAATCTGGAGGAAGATTGGAGAGGCACAGAATCCAACTTGCTTTACGTAGGTCCATTGTGAAGTTTCCACAGTCAGCGATGATTTGGGGAGCCGAGTCATCTGCTGGTGTTGACCACTGTGTTTTATCAAGTCTAATGTCAGTGCAGATGTCTACAGGGAATTTCAGAGCACTTCATGCTTCCATCTGCTGACAAGCTTTATGGAGATGCTGATTTCATTTTCCAGCAGGACCTGTCATCTGTCCCGCTGCCAAAAAGTACTAAAATCTGGTTTGATGACCATGGTATCACTGTGCTTGATTGGCCAGCAAACTCTTTGATCTAAACCCCATAGATAATCTATGTGGTATTATCAAGAGGAAGATGAGACACCAGACCCAACAATGTAGATGGGGACTTCCGGTTATGGCTGCCACGTAGGACGGACGTGTCTCGCTCTGCTCTGCTCCTGGAGAAAAAAAATCGGCAAATAACTCTCTCATTTGGGACAGAACGTATCCCAGCGTTTGGGCGAGGATATGTCGGCGAAGCCTAAGGCTGGAAAACCAGGAAAAGGAAAAAGCGAGCCGCCGAAACAGTCCAAATTAACGGACTTTCAGGTCTGTGACGCAGCAAACAAAACTCCATATATGGCGGAGGAGGCTGGCAACGGTGCGATATCTGCGGGGAATGGCGCAGATGCGCTGATGGCTGCCATGAGTTCAATGAGAGCGGACTTTTCCTCTAGATTTGATGGGATTATGACAGCGTTGGAAGGAATAAGAAAGGAATTGGGTGACTGTGTAGAACGAACGGCGCAGATGGAGCTCCGTCTCGCTAGTGCTGAAGATGACGTCACCCGTCTTCAATTAAAGGTGCGCACTTTGGAAAAAAAAAATAAATCTCTGGAAGATAATATTTTGGATTTGGAATCTCGGTCGAGACAGAATAATTTGAGGCTGGTGGGTCTTCCAGAGGAATCAGAAGGTCGGGACGTATGTTCCTTTCTGGAAAAGTGGATTCCGGAGGTGCTGGGCAGCGAGGAGTTGCAATCAGCAGTGGTTCTGGAAAAAGCACATCGTATTGGCCCACGGAGAGATAAGGGACCGCCGAGGACCTTAATTATGAAGTTTCTTAGCAACAGAGACAGGATGAAGATCTTCAACGCTGCACATGCTAAAGGAGAGATTAAACACCAGGACCAGCAGGTGCGGTTCTACCCAGATTTGGCCACAGGAATCCAGCAATTGAGGAAGCAGTTTGATCCCGTACGTAAGGAGCTGCGCAACCTTGGGATTCGTCATGGTGTAATCTATCCTGCGAGACTGCTGACCACGTATGAGGGCAGAACCCACATCTTCAAGACCCCAGAGGAGGCGCAGGAGTTCATCAAGAAGATCAAAGAAGAAGAAGAGACTGGTGGGAGCTAAGCATGAACAAAATATAAGGTAGAATAATTAAGCATTTGCACAGGCATCTGACTGACTTGAAGTAAATAGTAAGTTTACAAAATATAGATTGTATTATATATTAAAAAAACAAAACAAAAACAAAACAAACAAAAAAAAAAAACTATGATGTACAAAGTTGTTAAAAATTTTGGAGTTAAGTTGGAAAACTACAGAGGAGAGTTAATGTTATGTCATTAAAAGCAGTAGAGTTAGGGTGATTGGGAGGATGAAGAAGGAGTGGCTTAGGCTGTTCCCCGTGGGTGTGGAACGGTCGATGGCTATATCGGGAGACAGAATTTTTCTTTTGATTTTGGGGGGTTTGCCACAAGTGTGGGAAGGGGAAATTTGTTTGTGTGTAGTTTGTAGGATGAATGTTCAACCACTCATGTTTTTGCTTCTCTGTATGAGCATGTTTACACTGCAAGGTAATCCCAAACTCTCTATTGATCATGGACCAAAGTGTTAATCTTAATTTAACTTCATGGAATTGCAGAGGTCTACAAAATTTAAAAAAACTTAAACAAGTTATGAATAAAATAAAGGACATGGGTTCAAGAATTGTGTTTTTACAAGAAACTCATCTGATAGAGGAGGATGTTAAAAGAATTAGGAGTAGATGGCAGGGAAGTGTATTCACCTCTTCATTTTCATCCCGAGCCAGGGGAGTTATGACTCTCATACATAAATCAGTTCCTTTTCAAGTGAAAAATGTAATTGGAGACAAATTTGGAAGATATGTAATCATTCAAGGTTCTTTGCTATTAGAAAATATAAATCTTGTGAACTTATATGGTCCCAATATAGATGATCAGAAGTTCTTTGCTAATTTATTTCTCATCTTATCATCACTTACAGGGCAACATATAATAGCAGGGGATTTTAATTGTACATTGAATCCAGGTGTGGATAGATCAACAGGACTGGATTGTACGCACATTGGATGTAGGATGACTATTAATCATTTTATGAAAGAATTGAGATTGTTAGATATATGGAGAGAAATGAAACCACAAGTTAAAGCCTATTCTTGTTATTCCAGTACCTACAAGACATTCTCACGTATTGATTATTTTTTGATTTCCACAGAATTAAGGTCCAAGATTCAAAACTGCTTTTATGATAACATCGTGATCTCTGATCATGCACCCTGTTGTCTAATATATGTAGATAAAAAATTGACAAAGGAATCAGGTAGATGGCAATTTCAGCATAAATGGCTTCAGGATGAGGAATTTGTCAAGTATATAGAAAAACAGATAGACGAGTTCTTTGACATCAATACTACACAAACATCAGCATGTGTAAAGTGGGAGGCTTTCAAAGCTTTTATTAGGGGACATATTATTAGTTATACAGGATCAAAATCTAAGAAGACTCGAGAGGAGAGAGCTAAATTGGAACATAAAATAAAAAGTCTTCAGGAAAAAGTGTATGCAGGAAGTGACCCAAGGTTGGAGAATGAATTACTGATTTTGAGAGCTGAATACGACAAAAAATCAGCGAATAGAGCTGCCTCGAGTCTTCTAAGATTGAAACAATCTTTTTATGAACAAGGTGAAAAATCAGGAAAATTATTAGCATGGCAGATTAAACAATTGGAAATTAAAACACCAATTACCAGTATTATAAGTAATGGACAGGTAGTTATAGATCCTTTAGAAATTAATAGAGCCTTTAGAGATTACTATGAAAAATTATATGATACCAAAAATGAACCTGATTTAACAAAACTAAATGGGTTTTTGAACGAACTATCTATACCGTGTATTCCAAATGAAAACAGGGAGATATTGGAGTCTAAAATTAGTCAAGAAGAAGTTGGGCTAGCCATTGATAATATGAAATCAGGAAAAAGTGCAGGACCAGATGGTCTTCCAGTTGACCTTTATAAAAAATTTAAGAATAAATTAATAAAACCTTTTTTGGAAATGGTTTTAGAAGCATTTCAAAATAATAATTTACCATCATACATAAATAATGCCTTAATTATACTGCTGCCAAAACCAGGTAAGCCCTCTAATAAATGTGAAAATATGAGACCAATAAGCCTATTAAACGCCGACCTTAAGATAATCTGTAAAATTTTAGCAAGACGAATACAAGAAATTTTACCAAATATTATTAATCGAGATCAGAATGGCTTTATAAAGGGTAGACAAGGCTTCCATAATGTAAGAACACTATTTAATATTATTTATTTTAATAAAGAAGCACCGGATACAGCTCTCCTATCATTGGACGCCGAAAAGGCCTTTGATAGAGTTGAATGGCCCTTTCTTTTTGAAGTCCTACAAAGGTTTGGACTTGGAAATAATTTCATAAAATGGGTTCAAATAATATACAATAATGCTACAGCAGAAATCCTAACAAATAACAATATTTCAAAACCAATAAAAATCAATAGAGGATGTCGACAAGGCTGTCCACTTTCACCTTTACTGTTTACTATGGCAATTGAACCTTTAGCGATAGCGATACGTTTACATTCACAAATATATGGAATTAAAGTTGGACCAACAGAACATAAAATCTCCCTGTACGCCGATGATATAATTTTGTTTATGTCGAATCTAAAAAAATCAATTCCAACCTTGTTGAATTTAATAAAGAATTTTAGGGAAATATCAGGATATAAAATAAATAAAACTAAATCTTCAATATTAATGCTAAATGAGACCCAGAGAAATTACCCAGCCCCTGAGGTAAATCAATTCAATGTTGTAAATCAGTTTAAATATTTAGGAATCCAAATTATGCCTAAGCTAGAATCAGTCGCCAGTGTCAACTATGAAGCCTTAATGTCAGATATCAATGAGTTAACTCAGAGATGGATGTCACTACCAATGTCAATGATCGGGAGAATCAATATACTTAAAAGTAATATTTTACCTAAAATACTTTATTTATTTCAATACATTCCCTTATCACCACCTTTAGATCTATTCTCAAGAATAAAAAAAAAGTTAGTGGAATTTATATGGAACAACAGGAGGGCTAGATTACGTTTGTCTTTATTATATTTACCATTTGATCGTGGAGGTCTGAAATGTCCAAATTTTATGTTGTATTATTGGTCGGCACAACTGAGGTCTATGACATATTATTTTTCATCAAATGATCTCCCTCACTGGACTGAAATGGAATCATACAATTTACCTTTACCTCTTCCCATATTCATATACTCAGACTCGGCAAAAAAATTACAAAAACAAGTTAAAAATCCATTTGTAAAGCATATGATCAAAATATGGTGTGAAGCTAAAAACTATTTAAAAGAACCACAGTTATTGTCACAATTTAGTCCAATATGTGGTAATCAATATTTTAAACCAGGGAGAGCGGACGCTGTATTTAAAGTATGGAATTTAAAAGGGATACAAAAGATTCAGGATTTATATTTGCCATGTGCAGACAACATAATGTCTTTTGAAGAGCTGAGGATCAAATTTAATCTCAATAGAACACATTTTTTTAAATATCTTCAACTTAGAAACTTTATTCGATCAAATCAAAATAAAGCTCTCACTCGACCTATTTATTCATCCTTGGAAAAAATGATGATGAAAGATAGTAAAAGAAAGGGTATTATTTCAGAGTTTTATAACTCATTGACACTATCTTCAAGTGAAAATTCACTGAAAAGATTAAACTACTGGAAAGAAGATCTGCAAATTGAAATTTCAGAGGAACAATGGGAATTGGCTTGTACAGAAGCTCAAACCAAATCAATAAATGTACGCCTTAAATTGATACATTTCAAATGGTTAATGCGGATGTATTTTACACTGGAGGAGTTAAATAGATATAACAAAAATATACCAGATACATGCACAAAATGCATGGAAAGTAAAGGAACCCTATTTCATTGTTTATGGGAATGTAGATTAATAAGAATGTTTTGGGAAGAGGTGAGGGTAACAATTGAAAAAATAATCTCAAAACAAATCATATTGAATCCTAAACTGTTTTTGTTGGGTCTGTACCCAGAAAAGCATAATTTTAATAAAAGTGAAAGAACATTCATAGACCTCAGTTTGCTTAATGCCAAAAAATGTATTGCACTATTATGGAAAAAGACTCATAGACCAGATGTGACTCAGTGGTTAAGACAGATGTTAACAAACCTTCCATTAGAAAGAATAACATATATACTGAAATCAAAGGAAATTGTGTTTGAGAATATATGGAGACCTTTTATTGATTATGTAAAAAATTTAAACATAACTCTTGAAGAAGAAGGTGAATGATGTGTGTGGACCTTGTAAATTCCAAACTGGTGAACATAATATGTATACTTATGTATTGGATTGTCTAGACTAAACAGAGGAGCATTGTTGAAGACTTGATTTTGTTGGTGGTTGTTGGTGTTTTTAGTGCATTTTTTTTTTTTGTAGTACTTTAGTGTTAGTGTTTGATTGTTTGTATCATGTTTGTTAAAAAAAAAAAAAAGGTTCAATAAAGATATTGTGGGAAAAAAAAAAAAACAATGTAGATGAGCTGAAGGCCCCTATCAAAGCAACCTGGGCTTCCATAACACCTCAGTTGTACCACAGGCTGATTGCCTCCATGCCACACCACTTTGATGCAGTATTAATTCATGCAAAAAGATCCCCGGCCAAGTACTGAGTGTGTCCATGGACATACTCTTCAGTAAGCCAACATTTCTGTTAAAAACCCATTTGTATGTAATATTCTCATTTTCTGAGATTCTGTATTTTGTGTTTTCATTAACTGTAGCCATAATCATCAAAATTAAAAGACACAAGTGATTCAAATATATCATTCTGTATAGAATGAATTTATATAAGCTGAGATTCACTTTTTTTATTGAATTACTGAAATAAAGTAACTTTTTGATGATATTCTAATTTTAATAGATAGTGGTGGCCTAGGGGTACAGCATCCGCTCCACAACCGGGAGGCCGGGGTTCAAATCTTGGCCGGGTCATGCCAAAGACCATGTAAAAGTGGATCTTCCTGCCGTCCAGCTTGCTGCTCAGAAATAGTGGAACGGAGGAGGGAAATGTTGGTTACCCAGCTACAGTGTGTGCACAAATCAAGTGTACTCAAGCCTGGATAAAATGGGCAGGGTTGCATCAGGAAGGGCATCTGGCATAAAAACTCAGCTCCAACTGTAAGAGGACCCACCCCAACTGTGGGACTAATTGTGTCCTGTCAAAATAAATATGGATGATAGATAGATAGATAGATAGATAGATAGATAGATAGATAGATAGATAGATAGATAGATAGATAGATAGATAGATAGATAGATAGATAGATAGATTAGTGTGTTCTGGAAATAGTCTGATTTGATGAAGGAGCTGCTCAGGATTAGGATAGTCTTGTTCATTTGGACATCAGATGGTGTTTCAACTTGGAAATTAATGCCCTTTTAATGGCCTATCTAACTGATTCACTCATTTGTATTCTCACATTCACCTTTGCTGCATGAGGTCTGGAATAATTAGCTCTTCACTGCATGTGAAAAATGAGTTTTCCAATTGTATATCATTGTAGTTAAAGGCATATGCAGCATAATGGTAGCTATATACAGTTTACACCCTTCAGTAACTGTAAAGATCTTCACCACAACCTTATCATATCAGAATATGCTATATGAATCCAAATGAATTTAAAAAAACTCAGGTTTTCAGTGATCACAGGGTTAAGATGGACAGGACAAGGAACTCAGACTTATAAAAATGAAGCCGGAAAGCTGCTTCAGTTTAGCCTACACAATAATCCAAAGCAAAATCAAACAGGAAAACTGTCCACAAGAAACATAGGGAATACTAGAAAACCAAGGAGCCCTACAGAAAGTAAGATAAGATAAGATAAGATAAGATAAGATAAGATAAGCCTTTATTAGTCCCACAATGGGGAAATTCCAGGATTGCAATAGCACAGGGACAGCAACACTCAGAGCAACAATCAGAAGGCAAGAGAAAAACAAGAGCAGCTAGTATACATATGTACATATAAATGTAAATATACAGTATATATATATAGACACAGTGCGGAGCATTGTAGCTAGATGGAAGTAAGAACTAGACTGAGGGAAGGACAGGGCTGACATCATAAGCAAGACAGAAGATGACTCATATGTAAGGGGCTTGAATTAAACACTAATGATGCAGTCATCTGACTGACTCCCACTAACTCACTGTATAGGGAGTTCAATATAGAGGGCTATAGTGAAAACAACACTTCTGAACTCAACTCAGCCAACCTTTTTTCTATGCTGTAATGTCAATAGTGTAGCACAGTTAAAGCCAAAAATTTCATCATCTTCATCTTCTTGTTTCGGCCAGGGGCGGTCCTGGTTTGTATGACGCCCTGGGCGGACTCCCTGCACCCCCGCCCCCCCCCCCCCAAAAAAGACACACATTATTTTTTTTTTACATTTTTGTTTTACTTTTTATTTCTCTCTTAAATGTCCAAATGTCCAGTTTCCTCAACAATTAGTGAAGTTTTTCTTGCAACTTTTTCCTGGCAAGTTTATTCCTTTTTTAAACTTTTGCTGTGTTTCACCTTTTTTCTCATATTTTCATGATTTTCTTGTACATGTGCACCTATCCTCTCACTGATAGGTGCATCTCAATAAATTAGAATGTCATCAAAACATTTGATTTATTTCAGTAATTCAATTAAGATAAGATAAGATAAGATAAGCCTTTATTAGTCCCACAATGGGGAAATTCCAGGATTGCAACAGCACAGGGATAGCAACACTCAGAGCAACAATCAGAAGGCAAGAAAAAACAAGCAAGCAAGAGCAGCTAATATACATATGTACATATTACTATAAAATATATATATACACACACACACACAGAGACACACAGTGCAGAGCATTGTAGCTGGATGGAATAAATATATGAATATATGAACACACAGTGCAGAGCATTGTAGCTAGATGGAATAAATATGTAAATATATAAACACCCACAGTATGGAGCATTGCAGCTAGGTGGAATAAATATGCAAGTATATAAACACACACAGTGCGGAGCAATGTAGCTAGATGGAATAATATGTAGATATATAAAAACACAGTGCGGAGCATTGTAGCTAGATGGAATAAATATATAGATATATAAATATAAACACACCCAGTGCAGAGCATTGTAGCTAGATGGAATAAATATGTAAATATATAAACACACACAGTGCAGAGCATTGTTGCTAGGTGGGATGAAACAGCATAACCGTCTATTTAGTTATCCTACATGGTATGATTATGTGCCCATACATATTCTCACCCTCCATAGCGACCGGTATGTTCCTAGTTGTATGCCGGAGAGGACCATTGTGTAAGTCTATTGCATCTTTTGCATTCAAAAAAAAAAAAAAAAAAAAAAAAAAAACTATTAGTTTGTTACGTCTTTTTGCTATCTCTGCGAGCAGCCCTGCTTAGGTTGGACAGTCTGACAGCCGTTGGTAGGAAGGACCTACGAAACCTCTCGGTTGTGCACCTGGGATGATGTAGTCTGCTGCTAAATGAGCTCCTCAGTGCATCCAGTATGTCCTGCATAGGGTGGAACTCGGACTCCAGCAGAGATGACAGTTTAGCCACCGTCCTTCTCTCTCCTATCTCCTCCATCGGATCAAGGCGTTGCCCCAGGACAGAGCTAGCTTTCTTAATCAGTTTGTTCAGTCTCTTCCTATCGGCTGCAGTAATGCCACTGCCCCAGCAGACCACTCCAAAAGTGATGGCTGATGCCACCACCGTGTCATAGAATGACTTCAGCAGCGCCCCTTGTACACCAAAAGACCTGAGTCTCCTCAGCAGGAACAGCCTGCGCTGTCCCTTCTTGTAGAGTGCGTCAGTATTGTGTGACCAGTCTAGTTTATTGTTCAGATGAATACCCAGGTACTTGTAGGATGTCACCATCTCGATGTCTGTTCCCTGTATATTTACTGGTGCTGTGAGGGGCTGCCCATGCCTGCGGCAGTCCACCACCAGCTCCTTAGTTTTCCTCGCGTTGATCTGGAGGCAGTTCCGATGGCACCAGTCCACAAAGTCCTGGATAAGCCCTCTGTACTCAGCTTCATCTCCGCTGGAGATGAGACCAACGATCGCAGAGTCATCAGAGAACTTCTGTAGATGGCAATGTGTTGTGTTGTGTGAGAAGTCCGCAGTATAAAGAGTGAACAAGAAGGGAGCCAGCACCGTTCCCTGGGGGGCCCCCGTGCTACTGATGATCGTGTCGGAAACACAGTCCCGGGTTCTCACAAACTGAGGCCGGTTCGTGAGGTAGTCCAGGATCCATGATGACAGGTGCTGGTCCACCCCTGCGCGCAGCAGCTTGTCCTTCAGGATCATCGGTTGGATGGTGTTGAAAGCACTGGAGAAGTCAAAGAACATGATCCTCACCATATTCCCGGGCTTCTCCAGGTGGGACAGAGAACGGTGAAGGAGGAAGATCACCGCATCCTCCACCCCAATGCCATGCTGGTAGGCGAACTGGAGTGGATCCATCGCTGGTTCCACCAGGGGGCGGAGATGAGCAAGGAGCAGTCTCTCCAGGGTCTTCATCAAGTGGGACGTCAAGGCCACCGGTCTGAAGCTGTTCAGGTCTTTGGGGTGGGAAGTTTTTGGTACAGGTACCACACAAGATGTTTTCCACAGCTGTGGTACCCTCCCCAGTTTCAGGCTCATGTTGAAGATATACGTCACAATCCCACACAGCTGGTCTGCACAGGACTTGAGGAGCTTTGCGCTGATGCCGTCCGGTCCCGACGCCTTCCTCGCCTTGATCTTCCTCAGCTCCGTCCTCACCTGGGTCTTGGTCAGGGTCAGGATGGGGGGCTGTGTGTTGGGAGTGGGGGGGGGTGTCGGTGGAGTGGGGAGTGGGTAGCAGGACTTGATTTCTTAGAGGCAGCAGTGGTTGTTGTGCAGACAGGGGGGAGGGCGGTTGGTCAAATCTATTGAAAAACAGATTCAGGTTGTTCGCCCACTCCCTGCCCCCCGTGGCCTGGGGGGAGGTATTCTGGAGCCCCGAGATGGTTTTGAGGTTTCTCCAGACCCCGCTGATGTCGCTCTGTTGCAGCTTGTCCTCCATCTTCTTCCTGAAGCTGTCCTTGCCTTCTCTGATCTTTCTCCTCAGCTCCCTCTGTACGGACTTCAGCATCTCCCTGTTCCCCGACCTGAAGATCCTCTTCTTCTCTCTCAGAAGTGTTTTTATCTCAGGGTTGATCCAGGGTTTGTTGTTTGAGTGACGCCGTATGGTCTTGGTGGGAACGGATTTGTCCACACAGAAGCTGAGGTAGCCCGTGAAGGTGTGAATGAGGCCATCGATGTCCTCACCATGTGGATCGCAGAGCTGCTTCCAGGCAGTGGCCTCAAAACAGTCCTTTAGAGTGTCCATTGTCTCCTCAGACCATAACTCCACAGTGTGCATGGCCGGAGGTTGTCTGTGCACTAGGGGTTTGTACACCGGTCGGAGATGAACCAAGTTGTGATCCGATCTCCCAAGTGGGGGGAGTTGTGATGAGGTGTACGCCTCCTTAGTGTTTGCGTAGAACAAATCCAGTGTTTTATTGTCTCTAGTGTGGCATGTGACATACTGGGTGAAAGTGGGCAGAATGGGAGACAGTGAAACGTGGTTGAAATCGCCTGAGATGAGGAGAAGAGCATCTGGGTGTTCTGTCTGCAGCCTGCTGGTTACTGAATGGATGACGTCACGCGCTGTCCCAGCGTTCGCCGTCGGATTTGCATAAACAACAATGCAGATCACGTGTGAGTGTTCTCTCGGGAGATATGTAGGCCTCATGCTAACAGCTAGCAACTCAATGTCTTTGCTGCAGTGTCGTTGTTTAACAGTGATATGTCCCGGTCTGCACCAGTTGTTGTTAACATACATGATCACTCCACCGCCCCTAGTTTTGCCACTCTCTGGTGTTCGGTCAGCTCGTATCGTGTGAAAACCCTCCAGCTCAATGTTAGCATCTGCTGCTAGTTCAGTTAGCCACGTCTCAGTAAACAAAAGGAGAGAGCACTCCCGGTAAGTGCTATCATAACGGGAGATAGCCGCTAGCTCATCTAACTTTCCCAGTATCGACCGTACATTTCCCATGACAACAGATGGAAGGGAGTGTCTGTACCTTATATTTTTTGTCCTCCGCCTTACTCCAGCCCGGCAGCCGCGGCGTTTTCGCCTCAGTTCTCTCGGTATGTCGAGTTTTTCCAGTGGGACCGGGTGGCGGTTAAATGCTAGCAGCTCTTCCCTGTTATATCGTATCCTGCTATAAACAGTGGCTCCGTCCACCGGCTCAGGAGACATTTGGGATGATCTGTGTGTCCGTGATATAAGTGGGGTGAAAAAAAAAAGTGATCAAAAGAGAGAGGAAGGGAAAAAAAAACTCGGAATCGAGCCGCTGTTGCAAAAGGCAGCCGACTGGTGTGGCGCCGAGAGGAGAAAAAAAAAAAAAAAAATTAAATTAAATTAAATTAATTAAATTAAAAAATAAAACTATATTATAGATTCATTACACACAGAGATATATTTCAAGTGTTTATTTCTTTTAATTTTGATGGTTATGGCTTACAGCTAATGAAAACCCTAAATTCAATTTTTCAAGAAAATAGAATATTATATAAAGTTAATTTTAAAA
The DNA here is from genome assembly GCA_020510985.1 of Pholidichthys leucotaenia. Classification (NCBI taxonomy): domain Eukaryota; kingdom Metazoa; phylum Chordata; class Actinopteri; order Cichliformes; family Pholidichthyidae; genus Pholidichthys; species Pholidichthys leucotaenia. The sequence continues at coordinate 29,448,065 of CM035845.1, read as the reverse complement.
AATAGATTTTTTTTTAATTCAAAGTCAGCGCAGCCGTCTACTGGAAAATTTTAGAGCACTTCATGCTTCCCTCTACTGACAAGCTTTGTGGAGATGCTGATTTCATTTTCCAGCAGGACTTGGCACCTGCCCACACTGCCAAAAGTACCAAAACCTGGTTTAATGACCATGGTATGACTGTGCTTGATTAGCCAGCAAACTCGCCTGACCTAAATCCCACAGAGAATCTATGGAGTATTGTCAAGAGGAAGATGAGAGACACAGACGAGCTGAAGACCACTATCAAAGCAACCTGGGCCTCCATAACACCTCAACAGTACCAAAGGCTGATCACCTCCATGAGACGCCACACTGATGCAGTAATTCATGCAAAAGGAGCCCCGACCAAGTACTGAGTGTGTACATGGACAGACTTTGCAGTCAGCCAACATTTCGTTTAAAAATCAATTATTTAAAAATTAATTATACGTAATCTTCTAATTTTTTGAGAAAATGAATTTGGGGTTTTCATGAGTTACAAGCCATAACTATCAACATTAAAAGAAATAAACACTTGGCCAGTCCGAGGGTGTGGGTCCGCTTGGTGGCCTGGCCTCCCTTGGACGTCCCTCCTGGGACGGATGCCTGGCTGTCCTGGGGCTTGTTGGCCTTGGGACATCTGTGCTCTGTGGGGGTTAGCGGCATTGTCCTGCTTGCTCGGGGTTTCCGGGGGGGGGGGGGGCGGGGGGGTCTGTGACCAGCCACCCTCTTTGTATGTTTCCTCGCAAACCACTCACATGCACACACTTATTTTGTGCACACTCTCATACATACGCACACGTATGCACACACACTCATGTCTCTCCTTTAACAGGTGCAGATACCAGACTCATGTTGAGACCTCTTCAGTGGAAGAAACAGTCTGTCTTCTGTTTTTTCCTGTTGTGTTAGTCTGTGTTCTTTTTCTGTTCCTCTCCCTTTTCTTTCCCCCTCCCCACCCCTCCTTTACCCATTCCCCCCGTCGGGTCCTTCATGGGTGGAACAATTTAAATAAAGTATTGAAAGTTATTACAAGAGGAGTTATAAACAATATACAGTGTTATGTGTGCCTCTATGTGGTGCACAGAGAAATACAACCCAGGCACTGGACTGCGAGTTTGTGAGTTTTATTAACCAAAATAGCAAACATAAATGCAAAAGGGGAGCAAACTACAAAATAACAATGAGGAGTCAACTTACAAATGAGGCACACCAGAGCGAGATGGGTTTTTGCGGAGACAAGGGTGATTATTCCTTGCAAAGGCAAAACAGCGACAATGGACATGAAAAACAATCTCCCTTAAATAGGGATCAAACCGATTACAAGATGAGTGACAGGTGTGGGCTGACCTGAGTAGGAGAAGATAGCAACAACTAATAATTGGAAACAGCTGATAATAAAAATGAAGGAGAGCGGCTGATGACAATGACAGGTGAGGGAGGGGCAGCTAGCCATTTGACAGGTGGCAGGGCATCCCCATGAGAGGCTGCACAACCCTGACAGCTGTCAACCGTGAAAGGGAATACAGGAAAAACAAAATAAAATGACATCCTAAATAATACATATCAAAACTAGAGAAATAAGACACAAAAGAAAAATGGCAAACAGAACCTAAAAACAGGCAACAGATAATGATCAAAACAGGGAAAACAGAAGGCGGCATGGAACTCACAACAAATAACAGTATGGCAGATAAATATGAATACACAGGAAAGTCATGAAACTGAATTTGGGGGGAAATCCCAAACAGTACATAACATACAGTGCATATACTATACTGTATGTAATGTATAAACCTCCTTTTGGCAAAGTAAAATCTGTTTGGCACAATAAGGGAAGCAGATTTCTGTTCTGCTCACCTAACTGCTTGACAAGACAAGGGGAAAAAAAAGAAATAAACACTTGAAATATATCATTCTGTGTGTAATGAATCTATATAATATGACTTTCCTTTTTTTAACTGAATTACTGAAATAAATCAACTATTTGATGACATTCTAATTTATTGAGCTGCAGTTTAACAGAGGGGATGTTTTAACTCATTTTGCTGACTAGGCAAATAGCCTTTTTAATTTTTTGCAAGGATTTAGTCATTTCAATGAAGTTTTTATAATTTATTTATTGAAAGAAAAGCTTTTTTCAGATTTTTGCAATGATATTTTTTTTTAATTTAAAGAGATAATCATTTTTCAATGGAAACTGCCCATTTTAAATATATATTAGTAGTAGTAGATTAGTTTATTTGACAGGGACAGTGCAATAAACATAGACAATTAATCAAAGACAATCAATCTGATGTGTTGCACATAGAGTGTATAGCTATTAGCTAATTTGCAACTCTTGTCCCTGGATGGGCTTTAGAAAAAAGAATCAAGATAAAAATATACACAATAACCACATACATCAATGCAGAAAAATTATAAATACACAATTATAAATATTATAAATATTATAAATACACAAATATAACAGCCTGACTCACCTTTAACATAAATATTATAAATACACAAATATAACAGCCTGACTCACATTTAACACATATAACATAACTCACATTTGCCTATTTCAGGCCTTCCTCCCTCCGTCACTCACTATAAACAAACATTTATTCCTTCCCTTCATTCACTCTCACTTTGCAGACAAATAATTCATACATGAGTACATTCTTGTTTATTTTTCAGCCAGTTTTTAACATTTTTAGTGAATGTTTTAAAGTCCGTTATTATTTTAATTTCATTTGGCATTGTGTTCCAGATGTGACTGCCCTTTATAGAGAAAGCTGTTTGTCCAAATGTGGTTCTGCGGTGGAATATTTTACAGTTATTGTTAACAGAACTCCTGGTGGCTCTGCTGCTGTCCTGTCTTTGGACGAAACCAGCAAGTGGCTCGGGTGCTGATTTATGGAAACATTTGAACGTTAATTTCAGAAGACAGAGGTCAATGAAGCTCTCAAAACTCAATAGGTTGTATTTTTTTAAAACATTACAGTGATGCCACCTAATGGGCTTTTTGTCCAAGATTTTTAGGGTTTGATTATATAATGAACCTATATGTCTTATTGTGGAAGGGGCTGCTTGAGCCCAGACTGTCAAACAGTATGATATATGAGAAAAAACCATAGAATGCATATACAGTGCAGCTGCTTCGTAAGGTATGTAATATCTAATTAATTTAAAGCAGTTCAGATTTTTTTTTACTGTTTTTGAAATTTTCTTTATATGAAGATTAAATTTGAGTTGAGGATCTAGTACAATGCCAAGGTATTTGAATTCTGTAGCTAAACTGATGTCATGATCATGTATATTAACTTTAAAATGTTGCAGGTTACATTTTTTGATTGAAAAGCACATTGAGACTGTTTTCTGAAGGTTCAGCAATAGATGGTTCTTGAGGAGCCACTCTTGGACATCAACCATACTTGTAGACAGTACATCTGCAGCCTGTGCTGGAGTCTTGGCAGCTGTGTAAATAACTGCATCATCTGCATAAAGTTGGCATGTTGCAGCTGAGCAGTGTAACGGCAAGTCATTAATAAAAATGCTGAAAAGTAAAGGACCAAGAATGGACCCTTGTGGGATACCCATGCGGTTGTTTAAAAATGAGGATTTATCCTGGTGAACTTTTACACACTGTTCTCTATTCTGGAGATAAGATGCAAACCATTCTAATGTATTTGGGGAGAAGTTAAAAGATACCATTTTGGATAAAAGCAAACTGTGGTTTACAGTATCGAAAGCCTTTTTGAGATCTAGAAAAACAGCTCCTACCACATTACCCCTGTCCAAGGACTGTTTGACGTTTTCAATAAGGCAACAATTTGCTGTTTCTGTTGAGTATCCTGGTCTAAAACCAAATTGATGTGGATGAAGAAGTTGACTGTCTTGTAAGTAGTCTATCAGCTGTGTAGCTACAACTTTTTCAAGAACCTTAGATAGGACTGGTAAGATAGAGATTGGGCGGTAATTGCATATATCGTCTTTACTGCCTGATTTATGAACTGGTATGACGACAGCTTTTTTCCAGCCAGATGGAAATGTACTAGACCTAATGGAGAGATTAATGAGATGAGTCAGTGGTTTGATTAATATTTTGCTGTGCATTTTGAGAAAGGAGGTGCTCATATTGTAGATATCACTAGTTTTTGAGTTTGACAGTGTTTTAACAATACCAGCAATTAACTTCTCATTTACCTCATCGATGTGAAAAGTATCTGTTGGGAGTATGGAATTTGTGTTGTTGAGCACATTTGGCAGCACAAAAATTTTTGTTAAGTCTTCCACAGAGCCCACAAAGTGTGAATTAAATTCATTTGCCAAAGTAGCCTTGTCACTGACGGTCTTGCCATTGATTCTAAGTTCCTTTACCCCCTTCTGATCGTTTTTTTTATTAGTTAAGTTATTTAAATGCCTCCATAGGGAACTGTTGTTACCCTTTGCATGATCTATCAGTTTATTGTAATAAGATATTTTTGATTTTCGCAGCTCATGTACCACTTTATTTCTTAAACTTTTGTACACAAGGTGATCATTTTGTAGTTTGGAGGTTAGTGATGTTTTCAGTGCATAGTCTCGCCTCTTCATAAGTTTTCTTATTTCATTATTTAACCATGGTAGGCTAATCTTCTGTTGTCTACTTTTAATTTGCTTTGAAAATTTTTCTATAGACTTTGTGATTGTTGCAGTTATAAAATTACAACAATCATCTACTTCACATGTTGACATGAGCTGCTCCCAATTTTGATTCTCTAAGTAATGTTCAAACTCCTCATTTTTTGATTTGGGGATAATAAAATTTGATTTGTCAATATCGACTCCCCCAAAATACTGTAGTCGCTTTTTAGTAAGTTTCCTGACAGCAAGAACCATGTTATGATCTGAGAGACCAGTTACAAGATTATAGGTTCTGGTTATTCGTTCTGGTTTATTAGTAAATACCATGTCAATAAGTGTTCTGGATTGTTTGGTTATCCTGGTGGGTCCTTTGATGATTTGCTGGTAATTAAATTTAGTCATGAGGCTTTTCAGTTTTTGTTTGTCTTTTTTATCAGACCAGTTGATATTAAAGTCACCATGAATTATTGTTTCTCTGTTCTTCTCAAGTTGTTTAACCAGATCACTTAATTCATTATAAAAGGAAGAGTTGTGTGACGGTGGGTTGTACACTACTGCAATGTTGAAATTCATTACCGGAGAGAGACATACATTAACAGCTAAACATTCAAGTGAAGTATTCAAATCAACCAGTTGACATTTATATTTCTCTTTGATGTAAATTAAAACACCTCCTCCCCTCCCTACCTGCCTGTCTTTTCTAAAACACTGGTAGCCCACAATATCGATCATATTAGTGTCTATGTTACTGTGTAGCCAGCTTTCTGAGAGACAAAGGTAGTCCAGATTTGAGTCCAACAGCAACACCGAAATCTCATCTCTTTTGGGGATTATGCTCCGTATGTTTAAATGACCGCCGAGGATCCCCTTTGGTTTAGCCTTGGTGTCCCACAGAACTCGTGCATGATTAACAGTTTGGAAAAATAAATGTTGTTTTTGCTTTTGTACAGCTCGGTTTTGTGCTAACCCAGTGGTCTGCTGTTTAATAGTGGCAGGTCCAGGGTTAAGGTGAATATCTCCTGCCAGAAGTAGCAGAACTAACAGAACTTTAACTGTATATCCTCTGCCATATTGTGATTTTTGCTTAACAGCCATGTTTGCCTTAATTTGGAAGTTTTTGCTCAGGGCTTTTAAAGACCACATAGAGTGTAGGGTGAGATGTCCAAGCCCAAATCCATACAGATAAAACTTTTTAACTTCACCTTTGGTTGAGTTTGTCGGAAAATCCTTCTTGTTACAGGTCCAGACACACAAAGACAAAACGAAGAGGAAGTAGAGAAGTAGAGAAGGCTTATTAGTGGTGCCCATCAGCCCACTTTTTAATCCGGTGGCAGCCATCTTCAGTCCTTCTTGGAAAGAAGGAAAAGGAAAATCTGTGGATAGTAAAATAAATTCTGCTTATATCGCCAGAATCTGATCCGATCGTCCTCGAATCCAGCTGGGCCTCAGCTAGCCAACTAGCCCCTTCCGTTGCTGGTCTCGTTGCTCATAGTCGCCGTAACTGGTCTCCCGTCCCGCTCCTCCAACCGAGTCTCGTCACACACCGCCGCTGCCACCGAGCTCCGCTGAGGTCACGGTAAATCCTCCGCTAGGCACCGCCACCTACCGTCGTCTGCCTGGGTGAAATCTCTGCTGAGCCCCGTCAACAAATAGCCGCTTGCCTGGTAGTATTTCCGCTGGGCCTCGCAGCTGGGCTTCGATTCAGGCTGGTGTAAGGTGGAATGACTGGCGCCAGCATTAAGCTAACTAGCGTTAGCTTAGCAATCGCTTCGGGTAGTCTCGTCGCACACCGCCGCTGCAGTCACGGTAAGTCCTCCGCTGGGCACCGCCGCCTACCGCCGTCTGCCTGGGTGAAACCTCTGCTGAGCCCCGTCAAACAAATAGCCGCCTGCCTGGTAGTATCCCCGCTGGGCCTCGCAGCTGGGCTTTGATTCAGGCTGGTGTTAGGTGGAATGGCTGGCGCCAGCATTAAGCTAACTGGCGTTAGCTTAGCAATCGCTTCAGGTAGGGCACATCAGTGAATCACAAGGAAGCGCTGGAATCGCTGGTCAGTTTACTCACAGTGGCCGGATAAAAGCGATCAAAGGGGTAATCCACCGGAGGTATATCCGATCGCTGTAGGTAGTTATTTAGAGACTGGCGCCAGCATTAAGCTAACTAGTGTTAGCTTAGCAATCGCTTCAGGTAGCATTAAGCTAACTAGTGTTAGCTGAGCAATCGCTTCAGGAAGGCGCAGGAAGTCGCTGGAGAAAGGCGATTAAAGGGCAATCCAACGGAGGTGGCAATTCAGCCCGTGCGTGTTCGCCACGAGCGCCGATCGCTGCAGGCCAGCCACTTTTAATGGCAAAATCATATATATATACTGTATATATAATTTTTGTCATTGACCTTTACATAATTAATGATGAAGACCGTGGTCTCTGTGACAGTTGATAATTTGTAAAAATCTGTGCGGTATTAAATATGTCCATGAGTGTATAGTTATTGTTGTGTCTCTAATTAAGAAGGAGTCGAGGTGACGTTTTATAGTTTTATTAGGAACACGAACTCAGGAACACAGGAGACGTTAACGCACACTGTGCGTTAACGTCTCCTGTCTCTTCACTGTGAAGAGACAGGAGTCACTCTTCACTGTGGCACAGGAGCCACAGTGAAGAGACAAGATGTCTCCCGTAGCTGGCTTATATACCCCAGGTGATGCCACCTCCCAGAGGCGGGGCGTCACCCCTCTCTACCCTAGGGCACCGCCATAATAATATATATCTATGATATACGATCCAACATTCCTCCCCCCCCTTTGAAAAATCCCAAGCACACCAATTGACCCCCCTTTAAAATTTACACCCGACTCACACACTAATACAGAGATGTTTATAGGCCTACACACTCACGCCACACTGGCCCAGCGGAGCACTCCGCTATGTAAAAATAGTCACTGAACATAAAAGGGCCACACACCAAAATAAATTAATCCCAAAATAAATAACTACACACATTACAATCACAAAGTATGTACAAATATGAACAATGGAGGTACCCGACTCCACAGACCAGCATTTCCACCCCATAGCATGGGCACAGATAGACTCCAGAGCAAAATAAGGCTACAAAGCACACAACATAGGGCAATTACTTCACTCTCACACACTCCTTTCTAACTTTCACACACAGGTGTTACTGCACCTCCCACACACATACGTAACAGAACATCCCCACAGCTACCAGTGTGGAAAGTGCAAATAAAAGAACCAGATCTGCACGACAGACGACTTTATTTCTCTCTCTCACTGCATTCATACACAGAAAAAGACTCTCTTTAATACACCAGGGTCTCTCCTTTTATATCACTCCATTCCTTTCCCCTGTTGACTGAAATCTTGCATCACAATACATTTACACTGTGGCACACATATGTGAGTTGCTTAGGCTACATATGTATATTACTCTTGCTTCACGTCTCAGAATGAACAATAGGTCTGGGTCTCCTGGGGATAACAGGAGGGTGCGAAATGTGATCTTTAGAGATGGGCTTGAGAGATTTCCTGACCACCAGTGGTTTTAGGTGGAGGGGAGAAGACCTGGAGGATGATGTATTGTGTCTTGGGATTTAAAGACAATGTGACTCTGTACTTTGATGTCCTGGGTATACTCTGTACTCTGTACTCTGTACTTTGATGTCCTGGGATGTCCTGTGTGTCTGTGTGTGTGTGTATATATATATATTTATAGTAATACGTACATATGTTTATTAGCTGCTCTTGCTTGCTTGTTTTTTTTTCTTGCCTTCTGATTGTTGCTCTGAGTGTTGCTATCCCTGTGCTGTTGCAATCCTGGAATTTCCCCGTTGTGGGACTAATAAAGGCTTATCTTATCTTATCTTATCTTATCTTAAAAAGGACAGATGTGGGAGGATGTGTCTCTTTTTCTGTTTGGAGGATGCTGGAGACAAGTGAATAAATCTGATTTGAGAAATAAACTCAGCCTCATCTTTTCACGCTCTCCACACTGGTGACCTTAAGATGTATCATGGACGAAAGAAATTCCCCCGAGCCGGACTCGCCAGGAACCAGCCAGGCGAACGCAGTCTCAGTCAAACTACCAGATTTCTGGCAGGACAACCCGGACTCCTGGTTCCTCTTGGCCGAAGCTCAGTTCGCTCTCCAGGGAATAACGGCAGATGACACGAAATTCTACCACATTATCGCCAAGCTCGACACCGGCCGAAGACAAATACGGCGGGTTGAAGGCTGCGCTCATCCAGCGTTTCACTCCCTCAGTCCAGGAAAGAGCGGAGAGACTCCTGGCCCTGAACGACTTGGGAGACAGCACACCCGTCGACCTGATGGAAGACATGCTGAGGCTGAGGGGCTCAGACGGCGACGACCTTCTCTTCACCCACATTTTCCTGAGAACCCTACCGTCAGCCACGAGAGCGACCCTGGCCGGTTCACCGCTGTTGGCCCAGCGGGACTTCCGCGCGCTGGCCCAGGAGGCTCAACGGATTCTCAACACCAGCAGACAGCGTGCAGCCACCGCAGCAGCGACAGGACTCGACGCGAGGGCCGGAGATGGCAGGGAGCCAGAGGCGGCGGCAGCAGACCCACCGGCAATGGCGGCGGTGAAAGCCAAACATCGCGGAGGAGATGACCTCTGTTTCTACCATCGCCGCTTTGCAGAGAGGGCACGCAAGTGTATACCACCGTGTCAGTTCAAGAGCTCGGGAAACGCCAGAGCCGAGGGTCGGTAGCAGCCGCGGCCCTCGTTGAACAGAACAAGCTGCTCTACTTGACGGATGCGCGTTCGGGGTGGCAATTCTTCGTGGACACAGGCTCCCAAGTGAGTTTCATCATGCCAACCTATGCTGACCGGCTGGCAGGCCCCGGGAGTCACGGAGCATCGGCAGCGAACGGCTCGAGCATTAAGACCTTCGGTGAGAAGACTCTGCTTCTGTCCCTGCAAGGCCGTACATTTGAGTGGACTTTTATTATAGCTGCGGTGAGCTTCAACATGTTAGGGGCTGATTTTCTGTGCTCACATGGGTTGTTGGTTGATCTTCCCAATAGACACTTGGTTAATGCACTCTCTTTTTACTCTATTCCCTGTGCAGCCCGAGTGACCCCGCCCACAGCACAAGCCAACGTCGCTACGGCAAGCGGTAAGTTCCACACACTCCTCACTCAGTTTCCAGCACTCACGGTTCCCACATTTTCAGCAGCCGTCGCTAAACATGGAGTGGAACATTTTATTACTACCGCCGGTCCCCCCGTTTTTGCAAAAGCTCGGCGCTTGGATGCAGCTAAACTGACCATAGCGCGCCAGGAGTTCGCCAACCTTGAAAAGTTGGGCATCATCCAGCGTTCGAACAGCCCATGGGCTTCCCCACTTCACATGGTCCCTAAAGCTGACGGCTCGTGGCGACCTTGCGGTGATTTCCGCAGGTTGAACAATGCTACAGCGCACGACCGCTACCCAATCCCGCATATCCAAGATGTTTCCGTTCATCTGGTGGGGGCAAGCATTTTTTCTAAAATAGACTTGGTTCGCAGGTACCATCAAGTCCCAGTACGCGCTGAGGACATACCCAAAACAGCGGTAATAACTCCGTTTGGCCTTTTCGAGTTTTTGCGCATGCCGTTCGGGCTTAAAGGCGCTGCGCAGACGTTCCAACGCATGATGGACGCGGTGTTGCACGATCTCCCCTTTGTGTTCGTCTACCTGGACGACATTTTGGTAGCCAGCGCGTCCGAAGAGGAACACGATAAACACCTCACGGCAGTTTTCCGGAGGCTGGGAGAGCACGGGTTAATAATCAACCCAGCGAAGTGTCAGTTCGGGGTGACGCAGATTGATTTTTTGGGGCACCACGTCTCTCCAGAAGGAGCAGTTCCGCTGCCGGACAAAGTGCACGCAGTAACAAATTTTCCCCAGCCACAAACGTTCGAAGCATTGCAGGAGTTTTTGGGAATGGTGAATTTTTATAACCGTTCCCTCCCCCGCGCAGCACAGCTTATGCAACCACTGTATGCCGCGCTTAAAAAACAAAAACCCACAAATAAAATCGAATGGTTTCCGGAGCGGGAGCACGCATTCTCGGAGGTTAAAACCATCTTGGCAAACGCTGCGTTGTTAGCACACCCAGACCCAACGGCCCGCATAGCGCTTACTACTGATGCGTCAGATGTGGCCATAGGGGCGGTGGTGGAGCAGCGGGTCACCGGGGCTTGGCAGCCGCTCACTTTTTTCAGCAGGACTTTGCGCGATACCGAGCGAAAATACAGCGCGTTTGACAGGGAGTTGTTAGCGCTCCACTTGGCCATTCGCCACTTCCAGTTCTGGCTGGAAGGACGCCGTTTCACTGCGTTCGTCGACCACAAGCCACTGACTTTCGCGATGACCAAGGTTTCAGAGCCATGGTCAGGCCGGCAGCAGATATTCAACACGTAGCGGGTAAACTAAATGTAGTGGCAGATTGTCTCTCGCGCACCGTAACTACTCCAGTCCACGTAGGGGTAGATTATGCAGCCATGGCCGCGGAGCAGGCTAGTGGCGCGGAGGTGCGCGCGGCCCCAGTCCGCGTGGGGATAGATTATGCAGCCATGGCCGCAGATCAGGTTAGCAACGCGGACATGTGCGCGCTCCAGTCTGGACCAACAGGGTTAAGGCTGGAGAGCAGGGTGCTGCAAGGTGGTATGCCCCCCTTAATCTGCGATGTCTCCACGGGACGACAACGTCCCGTGGTGCCGGCCGCATGGCACCGCCGTGTTTTTGACTCGATTCATTCTCTGGCACACCCGGGGGTGCACACGTCGGTCAAAATGGTAGGAGAGAAATTCGTATGGCCAAGCCTGCGCAAGCACGTTAAGGAGTGGGCAGCAGCCTGCGTGGCTTGCCAGCGAGCCAAAATACACAAACACACTAAAGCCCCCTTGGAGCCGTTTCACATCCCGGCTAAGAGGTTCGATCATGTGCATGTCGACCTCGTAGGCCCCCTCCCGCCATCACAAGGGTGCACACATCTTTTGACAATGGTGGACCGCACCACGCGTTGGCCTGAAGTGGTCCCACTAGCATCAACCACAGCTGAGGAGGTGCCGCGCGCGTTTTTACCGGCTTGGGTAGCGCGTTTTGGAGTTCCGTCGGATATTATGTCCGACAGAGGTCCTCAATTTGTTTCCGAGCTTTGGTCAGCGATGGCCCGCAGCCTGGGGGTAACAATCCACCGCACTACCGCGTACAACCCGCAGGCTAATGGTTTATGCGAACGTTTCCATAGGTCATTGAAAGCAGCCCTCAGAGCGCCGCTTACGGATGCAAATTGGGTAGACAGGCTACCATGGGTTTTATTGGGGTTGCGTTCTCCACCTAAAGAAGACTTAAAAGCCTCCCCAGCTGAATTGGTTTTTGCGCAGCCACTCCGGCTGCCCGGGGGGTTTCTCCCAGATAATCCTGTGCCAGAGTGCCCCTCTGCTCAGCGGTTACTGAGCAACACGGGAGCGAGCACGCTTCCTGGCCCTGTTCATCACAGTTTTCCGCGCGTTTTTGTACCTAAGGCTTTAAAAAATGCAGAGTTTGTTTTTGTCAGACACGATGCTCATGGCCCAACCTTGCGACCGCCTTATGATGGCCCATTTAGAGTGCTGGAAACAGGTGATAAGCACTTTTTGCTAGATTTGGAGGGCAGAAGGGAAATGATTGGCATAGACAGACTCAAACCCGCTTTTGTGATGGCTGACGAAGCTGTGCAGTTGGCGAGGGCTCCTCGGGAGCGTTCCCCAGAGCTCCCACAGGGATTGACTAACAGTTCTCATCCTCAGATAGCAGCTCCACAGCAGGATGGCGCCGCGGGAGTGGTAAAGCCCGCTTACAGCAAGTTCGGAAGACGATTGAAGCCCAAACAGCACATGGACTGATGTTTGTGATTTTATCATGATATGCAGACTGTGTTGTATTGTTTCATCTTTGACGTTTGGGGGGGGGGGGTCATGTGGCACACATATGTGAGTTGCTTAGGCTACATATGTATATTACTCTTGCTTCACGTCTCAGAATGAACAATAGGTCTGGGTCTCCTGGGGATAACAGGAGGGTGCGAAATGTGATCTTTAGAGATGGCCTTGAGGGATTTCCTGACCACCAGTGGTTTTAGGTGGAGGGGAGAAGACCTGGAGGATGATGTATTGTGTCTTGGGATTTAAAGACAATGTGACTCTGTACTTTGATGTCCTGGGTATAAAAAGGACAGATGTGGGAGGATGTGTCTCTTTTTCTGTTTGGAGGATGTTGGAGACAAGTGAATAAATCTGATTTGAGAAATAAACTCAGCCTCATCTTTTCACGCTCTCCACAACACATTACAATACGTACTGTCTTCCATTCAATCCCCCACGCTCTACTGGCAGAGGGAATATTCCCCTCCCCTCTGCTTCCAGTCTGAGATGATTATCCCAGCATGGGTCCCCCCCCCCCCCCGAGTCTCAGACTGAGTTTCAACCCTCACGTCCTTTTGGCTTCAGTCTCCTCCCATATCTGCTGTATCAAGGGACCTTCGACTCCGCGGTGCTGCTGTGCCGGTGGGGGGCTCTTGGGGGTGTGTCTGTCTGTGGGTGGGCAATGGCGAGGGGGGGGGCATTCTACTTGCCCATGTGGCTGCTCTGCTGAATCTTCTACCTGGGGAGTTCTCAGTGGGGGTCTTCCACGCCAAGGGGCCCGAGTCAACATCACTTGCTCGTCCGCCACCACAAAGGTGGGCTTAAGTCCGTCTATACATATTTTCTCACGACGACCCCCCAAATCTAGTAAAAAATGTTTGTCCCCTGGTTCCAGCACTCTGAATGGGCCATTGTAGGGTGGGCGCAATGGGGGCCAGTGGGCATCGTGCCTGACAAACACGAACGCCGCGTTCTTCAAAGTTTTTGGCACAAAAGCGAGTGGAAAACAGTGGTGGGCCAGGCCCGGTAGCGTGCCTGTATCTGCGCTATGCTGCGAACGCTGAGACAGACAGTTGTCCAGCGTGGGATTATCTGGTAAAAATTCCCCGGGGAGCCGCAGTGGCTGAGAAAAAACCAGCTCCGCCGGGGAAGCCTCCAAATCCTCTTTTGGTGCCGAACACAACCCTAACAGAACCCACGGCAACCGGTCTACCCAATTTGCATCCGGAAGCGAAGCCCTGAGCGCTGCTTTCAGCGACCTATGGAAACGCTCGCATAACCCATTGGCCTGTGGGTTGTACGCGGTTGTGCAAGGAATTGCTACACCCAGGCTACGGGCCATCGTGGACCAGAGGTCGGAAACAAACTGAGGGCCCCGATCGGACGTGATGTCCGACGGGATGCCAAAACGTGCCACCCATGTTGTCAAAAAGGCACGCGCCACATCCGCAGACGTGGCTGCTGCTAACAGGACTGCTTCTGGCCATCGTGTGGTGCGGTCCACCACTGTCAGAAGGTGCGTGAACCCCTGCGATGGCAGGAGGGGGCCCACGAGGTCCACGTGAACATGATCGAACCTCTTAGCCGGAATACGAAACGGCTCCAAAGGGGCCTTCATGCGCCTGTGCACTTTGGCTCGTTGGCATGCTACACAGGCTGCAGCCCACCCTTTCACTTGTTTGTGCAGGCCTGGCCATACGAACTTCACTCCCACCATTTTGACTGACACACGCACTCCTGGGTGCGCCAGAGCGTGAACTGACTCAAACACGCGGCGGTGCCAAGCAACTGGGACCACCGGGCGCAGGCGTCCCGTGGAGATGTCACAGATTGGGGGGGGGGGGGCTGCCGTCTTGCAGTACTCTGCTCTCCAGCCTTAACCCTGTTGGTACAGACTGGAGTGCGCACACGTCCGCATCGCCGATCTGCTCTGCGGCCATGGCTGTATAATCTGTCCCTACACAGACTGAGGCCACTACTGCGCGCGAGAGGCAGTTCGCCACCACATTCAGTTTACCCAACACATGCTGAATATCGGTCGTAAACTCCAAGATCGCGGCCAGCTGTCTCTGCTGCCGGCCCGACCATGGTTCCGAAACCTTGGCCATCGCGTACATTAGTGGCTTGTGGTCCACAAACGCAGTGAAGCTGCGCCCTTCCAGCTAGAACTGGAAGTGGCGTAGGGCAAGGTGGAGAGCCAGCAACTCTCTGTTGAACGCGTTGTATTTACGCTCACGTCGTGCAAAGCCCTGCTGAAAAAAGCGAGCAGCTGCCAAGAACTGGCGACGCATTGCTCCACGACGGCCCCTATGGCCACTTCCGAGGGGTCTGTAGTGAGCGCTATCCGGGTTGCCGGGTCCGGGTGCACCAACAGTGCGGCATTTGCCAGGGCTGTTTTAACCTCAGAGAATGCCTGCTCCCGCTCCGGAGTGCATTCGACTCTGTCCGCCGGCTTCCGTTTCTTGAGCGCAGAGTACAATGACTGCATGAGCTGAGCTGCGCGGGGGAGGAACCAGTTATAAAAGTTAACCATCCCCAAAAACTCTTGCAGCGCCCTGACCGTCTGAGGCCGGGGAAAATTCGCCATGGCGCACACTTTGTCCAGCAAGGGTATCGCTCCCTTCGGTGAGATGCAGTGCCCCAAATAGTCAATCCCCGTCACGCCGAACTGGCATTTTGCCGGGTTGATTATTAACCCGTGCTCTTCCAACCTCTGGAAAATTGTCCTGAGGTGGGTTACGTGTTCGTCCTCGGACACGCTGGCCACCAGGATATCATCCAGGTAGACAAACACAAACGGCAGATCACGCAACACCGCATCCATCATGCTTTGGAATGTCTGTGCCGTGCCTTTTAATCCGAAGGGCATGCGTAAAAACTCAAACAAGCCAAAGAGAGTTATTACCACTGTTTTGGGTATGTCCTCCGCACGCACTGGGACCTGGTGGTAACCGCGGACCAGGTCTATTTTAGAAAAAATGCGTGCCCCGGCGAGGTGAACGGAAAAATCCTGAATATGGGGAATCGGGTAGCGGTCATGCGCTGTGGCGTTATTCAATCTGTGGAAATCTCCACACGGTTGCCACGATCCCTCGGCCTTAGGAACCATATGTAGCGGGGATGCCCATGGGCTGTTTGAGCACCTGATGATGCCCAGCCTTTCCAAGTTGGCAAACTCCTCGCGTGCTATGGCCAGTTTAGCTGCGTCCAGGCGCCGAGGTCGTGCGAAAACGGGCAGCCCAGTGGTGGTGATAAAGTGTTCCACCCCGTGTTTAGTGATGGCCGCCGAAAACGTCGGGACAGTGAGTGCTGGGAACTGAGTGAGCAGTGTGTGGAACTTACCGCCTGGAGCTGTGACATTGGCTAGCGTTGTTGGCCAGGCCCCTCGAGCTGTACAGGGAAGAGAATCAAAAGACATTGCATTAACCAGGCGTCTGTTATCAACATCGACTAGCAACCCATGTGCACACAGAAAATCAGCTCCCAAGATCGGGAAACTGCATGCCACTATGACGAATGTCCACTCGTACATACGGCCGTGTAGGGATACAGTCAGTGTCCTCTCCCCAAAAGTCCTAATGTCTGAGCCGTTTGCGGCTATCAGCTCGGGGCCGCTAGCTCCCACTAGCCAGTCAGCGTAGGACGGCAGGATGAGGCTCTTTTGGGAGCCGGTGTCTACGAGGAACCGTCTCCCTGAGCGTGAGTCCGTCACATAGAGCAGCTTGTTTTCTTCACCGGCGGTCACAGCTGCTACTGACTGGCGGCCTTGGCGTTTCCTGAACGCTTGAATTGGCACGGTGGCACACATCTGCCTGCGTTCTCTCCAAAGTGGCGGTGGTAGAAACAGAGCGTGTCTCTCTGGCACCTTCTGGCGCCTTCTGGCCCCCGCTGCCGCTACTGTCGCCAGCTCCTCGCCTCCGCTGGTCGTCTCGCTGGGTTCCGACGCTGCCGCGTTCACTGTGAGGGCTCTGGTGGTGAGGATGATCCGATCTGCCTCCTGGGCTAGCACACGATAGTCGCGTGTGGCCAGCAACGGCGAGTTGGCCAGGACCACTCTCGCCTCTTTTGGGAGGTTCCGGAGGACAAGGTGGGGAAACAGAAAATGCCCGTCGTCCGTGCCCATCAACGCCGACCGCCAACCCATCTCCTAACTCGGAGCGCCTCAGGAGCCTCTCTGCTCTCTCACAGTCCGAGAGTGTGTAGCGCCAGGTCAGCGCGGCCTTGAGAGCCCCGTATTTATCGTGGGCTGGAGGCTGTTGGAGCAGGCTCGCTACTTGCTGAGACGTGCGAGCATCCAGCGCTGCGACCACATAGTAATATCTGGTGTCATCTGCCATTATTTCCCGGAGGGCAAACTGAGCCTCGGTGTGGTGGAACCAAGACCGCGGGTCTTGCAGCCAAAAGTCCGGTAGTTTGACCAAAACAGCGCACGCGTTGCTGGGGCTTCCCGTCCGGGCCATCTCTGGGATGCTTGCCGCGTTGTTGGGACTTCCCGTCCGGGTCGACTCCGGCATTCTTTCCTCGTGTTCCATAATTCGTCAAGGGTCACCAGTATGGAGAGTGCAAATAAAAGAACCAGATCTGCACGACAGATGGCTTTATTTCTCTCTCTCGCTGCATTCATACACAGAAAAAGACTCTCTTTAATACATCAGGGTCTCTCCTTTTATATCATTCCATTCCTTCCCCCTGTTGCCTGAAATCTTGCATCACAATACATTTACACATTACAATACGTACTGTCTTCCATTTAATCCCCCACGTTCTACCGGCAGACGGAATATTCCCCTCCCCTCTGCTTCCAGTCTGAGATGATTATCCCAGCGTGGGTTCCCTACTCCATTTTACATTTTCTTCTGCTTTTTTTTTTTTTTTAACATTAACCTTAGTGAACACACTGAAAAACACACTATAACTAGACACACCGTAAGCCCCAACATAAAGTCCTAACCCGGGTCTCCCGTAGGCCCCCCTCTGGAGTGTCCGTCCTGCGGCCTACTCCCAGAGCACCTCCGTTTCTTCATGACCAGAGACAGGCTGGCGTCCCTTCCTTCCCAAATGCCACAGCTCGTTCAGGTGCCGTCTCAACCCATCTGTCAACTCCAGGTAACCACTGTCATCAGCTCTTACCACACACAGACCACCCTGTCCATCTCTCTGCTCCCTTGACCTGCGCACACGTCCTAGCCGAGACTCGACCCTAGGGCGCACACCATCGCCCTCGCCCAGGGGAGTACTCCCTGCCTTCCTTCTTGTCCTGCATCGCGAACCGGTACCCATATGGCTCTTCAGCATCCCACTAGGCTTGCTCGGGCCTTGTCCCTTGTTTTCATTCTGGGCACGTCTAGGGTTCGTGCCATCTGGTCTCACCACGATCACTTTCATTTTTTGCATCGGAGTGGCACTGGCAGCGCCCAGCTCAACATTAGTACTCAGTCAGCCACCGGAGCCTCGCTGCGCCTGGTCCCTGGAACCATCCGCCTCCACGGGGGCTAAACCATGCTGTTCAGGTCCTGCGTCCACAGGACCAGTCGTGTTGGCGTACTCTGGTGCTGGAGGCGGCCCTCTTCACCCAGAATGGGCAAGCCTAAGTCCCACGCTTCTTTGCCACTTCCCGAATAAAATGGCCGGTCCCACAGTCCACCACCTGACCACTCCTCCACTTCTCCACAGGCAATGGAGAACCCGAGCCCATAAAACAAATCACAGCCCATCAAGTTGTTACCACTACAGGTCACCATGAACTCGGCTGCACACATAGAGGCCGCCCTGTACCTCACCGACAGCCACACTGAGCCCACATTGTCCAGAGGGTTGTCACCATACCTGTAACAGGCAATTCTCGTTTTACTCACGGTGTAATGGGGGAAGAACTTCTTTACCATTGCCAGATTCAGGATGGAGGCCGCCGACCCAGTGTCCACCATCAACGGTATCGCTGTCCTGTCCAACAATATGTTGCGCAGAATACATCTGACTGTGTTGGGTGAGATAGTGCAGACCACTGTAGGCATCTTCTTTGTTGAAGTTCCCTTTCAAGGCCTCCGTTCCTCCTTCTCGAAATTTTGGCAAACCCTGGCGAAGTGGTGGAACAACCCGCATCATCCATGCTTGCTCTTCGCTGTGCACTCCCTCACTCTGTAGCGATGGCTGCTGGATCCACAGCCATAGCATCTCGACGTCCCCTGGGCGGACCTAATCTTCACAATGGCCGCGTATTCATCTTCGCTGCCATTGTCCAGATCAAAGGCCAGAGCCTTCCATTGTTTATCGTTCCTGGGCAGGGCCTCCGTGTCATCGAGATTCTTTCCTAGCTTTTCCACTGCCTCGTGTTGTTGCGCTAGCTCCATGGCTGCTAACAGCATTAGCTCCCCAGCGTGGGTTAGCAGGTAGACCATCGTGGAAGAATAGGCCACGTGTTCCTCTAGCTGGTCGCGGACCATCTCCCCCTCCAAAGGCCTGAACCTGCACTCACCCGCCAGCTGCCGAAGATCTGCCACAAACTGTTGAACCGACTCTCCGGGCCGCTGGCACCGCTGTGTGAACTGGATGTGCCGCATCATGGTGTTCTCAGGGGCGCGAAAGTAGCCCACCATGAGCCTCACGACATCTCCAAATGAGTCACCTCCTCCTAGAGAGCTCAGGATCCTCTGGTCTTCCATACCAAGGTTGTGGACCAGAATAGCCCTCGCACACAGTTTATCTAGGTCGCCGAGGTCCAGTGCCGTAAGATAGTTCTCAAAGGCCACATACCAGCTGGCCCAAGGGACCAACGGCTCACAAGGAGCCTCCAAAAATGGACGAAATGCAGTAGCAGCCCTCTCCACCGCCATATATCCTCGTCGCCAAATGTTGTGTCTCTAATTAAGGAGTCGAGGTGACGTTTTATAGTTTTATTAAGAACACAAACTTAGGAACACAGGAGACTCTAACGCGAGCACAGGAGCCACAGCGAAGAGACAAGATGTCTCCCGCAGCTGGCTTATATACCCCAGGTGATGCCACCTCCCAGAGGCGGGACGTTACCCCTCTCTACCCTAGGGCACCGCCATAACAATACATATAGTATATATGATATACGATCCAACAGTTATTAAAGTAAAGATAGATACCAACTAAGTAGCATATAAAAATGGTATTCACTTATATAGTGCTTTTATTCTCATCTCTAGATGACCAAAGCACTTTACAGATCCTGCTATCCACACACTGATGGTGGCATAGCTGCCCAGACCCACCAGGAACAAATGGGGGTAAAGTGTCTTGCCCATGAACACAACAGCAGGGTATCTGGGGAGAGTGGGATTTGAACCACCAACCATCCGGTTATTGGATGACCTGCTCTACCTCCTGAGCCACTGCTGCCCCATATAAAGTTGATTTTTTTTTTATAAATATTTTATTTACACATTTTAACAGGCTCATATATGAACACACAAACATACAAAAACATAAACAGATACATACTGAAACCAGTAACAAAAAAAAATTACACATATGTATATATGGAATTTCCCCATTGTGGGACTAATAAAGGCTTATCTGATCTTACATATACATATACAAATTACATGTATACAGCTGTGGACAACATTGTTGGTACCCTTCAGTTAATGAAAGAAAAACCCACAGTGGTCACAGAAATAACTTGAATCTGACAAAAGTGGTAATAAATAAAAATTCTATGAAAATTAACCAATGAAAATCAGACAATGCTTTTGAACTGTGGTTCAACAGAATTATTTTAAAAAACAAACTCATGAAACAGGCCTGGACAAAAATGATGGTACCCTTAACCAAATATTTTGTTGCACAACCTTTTGAGGCAATCAAACGATTTCTGTAACTGTCAATGAGACTTCTGCACCTCTCAGCAGGTATTTTGGCCCACTCCTCATGAGCAAACTGCTCCAGTTGTCTCAGGTTTGAAGGGTGCCTTCTCCAGACTGCATGTTTCAGCTCCTTCCACAGATGTTCAGTAGGATTTAGATCAGGGCTCATAGAAGGCCACTTTAGAATAGTCCAATGTTTGGCTCTTAGCCAATCTTGGGTGTCTTCAGCTGTGTGTTTTGGGTCATTATTCTGTTGCAAGACCCATGACCTGCGACTGAGACCAAGCTGTCTGACACTGGGCAGCACATTTCTCTCTAGAATACCTTGATAGTCTTGAGATTTCATTGTACCTTACACAGATTCAAGACACCCTGTGCCAGATGCAGCAAAATAGCCCCAGAACATAACAGAACCTCCTCCATGTTTCACAGTAGGGACAGTGTTCTTTTCTTACTATGCTTCATTTTTGCGTCTGTGAACATAGAGCTGATGTGCCTTGCCAAAAAGGTCCCAGTTTTGTCTCGTCTGTCCATAGGACATTCTCCCAGAAGCTTTGTGGCTTGTCAACATGCAGTTTGGCAAATTCCAGTCTGGCTTTTTTATGATTTGTTTTCAACAGTGGTGTCCTCCTTGGTCATCTCCCATGAAGTCCACTTTGGCTCAAACAACGACGGACGGTGCGATCTGACACTGATGTACCTTGACCTTGGAGTTCACCATGAATGTGTTTAGAGGTTGTTCTGGGCTCTTTTGTTACCATTCGTATTATCCGTCTCTTCCTGCGGCAACATCCAGGGAGGTTGGCTACAGTCCCGTGGATCTTAAATTTCTGAATAATATGTGCAACTGTAGTCACAGGAACATCAAGCTGCTTGGAGATGGTCTTATAGCCTTTACCTTTAACATGCTTGTCTATAATTTTCTTTCTAATCTCTTGAGACAACTCTCTCCTTTGCTTTCTCTGGTCCATGTTTAGTGTGGTACACACCATGTCACCAAACAGCACAGTGACTACTTGTCACCCTTTAAATAGGCCGACTGACTGATTACAAGTTTGTAGAAACCTGTGATGTTAATTAGAGGACACATCTTGGTTGAACATGTCCCTATGGTCACATTATTTTCAATCTTTTCTAGGGGTACCATCATTTTTGTCCAGGCCTGTTTCATGAGTTTATTTTTTAAAGTAATTCTGTTGAACCACAATTCAAAAGCATTGTCTGATTTTCATTGGTTAATTTTCATAGAATTTTTATTTATTACCACTTTTGTCAGATTCAAGTTATTTCTGTGACCTGTGTGAGTTTTTCTTTCATTAACAGAGGGGTACCAACAATTTTGTCCACGGCTGTATATAATAAATCTGCCAGTGTCGCACTGTTGTGTCACCAGGTGGCCATAGGTCCCCATTAAACTTGACTTCACTCAAACCTTTAGGCCTTGCAATTATCAAAGTGAGTGATAAAGGGACCCCAAATATCAGAGAATTTTTGCAATGAGTTGTTTCTTATATACCTGAGTCTTTCCATCTGTATAACGTTCATCATGTCCATCAACCATTGACGAAAAGATGGAGAGGAAGTGGCTTTCCTCGCCTTCAAAATAAGTCTCTTGGCAACAGTCATGCCCAACATCAATGACTGTTGTATAGATTTGGAAAAACGTTGAGTAAGTTGGGAACAGCCAAAGATAGCGAGAATTGCATCCAGGGGAAGAGTGATTTGATAAGCCGTAGAATACCAAACACTCTAGACCAGGGGTGGGCAGTGAGGGCCATTCCACTGCAGGTTTTTTGTTCCACCCAGTCTCTTCAGCAGGTGTGTGCTCTGATCAGCTTCAAGGATTGCTAATCATTGAAAACACCTGCTGAAGAGACTGGGTGGAACAGAAAACCTGCAGTAGAATGGCCCTCCATGGCACATGATTGCCCATCCCTGCTCTAGACCATAAGTCAAAAAGCAAGGGACAGAACCAAAAATTGTGGGACAATGTACCCACTGACATTTGACATCTGTCACACAGTGATGAAATAGAAGGATAAATTTTATGCAGTCGGTGCTTTGAGTAATGAAGGCAGTGAACCACTTTATATTGGATCAGCTGGTGTCTACTATTGACCGAGCAATCCTTAACTGCTGACAGACTTCTGTCCCAAATGCCTCCAGACAATTCAATTCCCAACTCCTCCTCCCAAGCTGTCCTGATCGTCTCGGATGAGGCAGTGAAAACACTGTCAAACATATTCACAAATTTAGAGACTAGGTGCCTGGAGTGAGGGGGGTTCTTAATAAGATCAAAGAAGACATGTTTTCCTGGAACTGCACCAGATTCATTAACTATAGATTGAACATAATGTCTGATTTGTAGATATCAAAAAAATGTGAATGAGGAAGACCAAATTTTTCTCTAAGCAAACTAAATGACGCTAAACTGCCCTTAATATACAAGTCCCCAATTGATACCAACCCTTCTCCCTCCAGACCTGGAAAGTTTTATCTGACCATGGGGGTAAAAATGAATGGTTATTGCAAATTGGTGTATCTGCTGAGGTCTCTGGTAAATGTAAAAATACCCGTACCTGAAACAGGGTGTACCTAACCCTATTGGCGACACAGGTAGAGTGCGGGACTCCGGAGCGGGAGGCATGAGTTCGAACCTCCCGGTGGGACGTCGCCATGTCGAGCAGCACGTTACATTGGTGTCAGAAGTGGGATCTCAAGTGACAGAGTCAGATTCCATGTGCAACCACAAGGGGGCCTCAAATGCCACATTATCCACGGCAGCATGTGCCCAAAACATTAGTGATCTGACATTGGTGGCCCAGTAATAATGCTTGAACAATGGCAGACCCAGCCCACCTTCCAATTTAAGCTTTTGCAAGTGGGATTTAGAAATCCAATGATTTTTATAGTTCCAAACATAAGATAAGATAATTGTATCCAATTCCTTGAAAAAAGCTAATGTGAGAAATATAGGAAGGTTTTGACAGAGATAAAGAAATCTAGGGAGAGAGACCATCTTGATTGAGTTTATTCGACCAATCATAGACAAAGGTAGGATTTTCCAATTGTCTACGTGTCGCTTAAGGTCTGCAATAAACTCACCAAAATTTAATTCAAATATCAATTTAGGATTTTTAGGTATAATTAGGCCAAGTGTAGAAGAGCTGGGAGGTCAGGGCGACCTATCTGGTCTCCACCGCAGTGCCTCGGATGCTCTTTGATCTTCACTGGCGGTTGAGACCTTTTGTCCTGTTCTGAGGTGTGAAGTCGCTTTACATATGTAATCACCAAACATTCTCACATGCTTATACATATGTAGGTTATGGGATATATGATTAATATAGACCACAGCCCCCCCAAACGACTAAGAAAAGGACAATAGAAAAATTCACAGTTTAAGATAATTATTATGACATACTAACTGCTACACCTCTTGAAAAGGAAGAAACTTTCCAGCAGCTATGCTCCTGTAGAGAATTCAGTGGTAAACATAACAGCATAGTAAATATCACAAGTCAGTCTTAAACTGTTACAGCACAATTAGTGAACAACTTTTGAGTAGTTTGCATCAGTCCCTGTGCCGTCTGGGTTTAAGTCTTCTCCCGAATCTGCTGTGGGTCCGCTTGGGCGTCCTGGTGGGACCTTCCTGTAAGGAATCTGCAGCTTGGGGAGGAGAGTGATTATTCGTTCCCTGCAGGGGGGCTGAGTCTTTTCTCTTGGGGGGTCTACCCCGCCGAGGTGCTCTCGCCAACCGTGCAGGCTCGTCTCTCAACAAGAAGGCAGGTTTAAGTCTGTCAATGCTGACTGTTTCTTTTCTGTCCCCTAAATCAAGCACAAAATGCTTATCACCAGGTTCCAGCACTCTGAATGGTCCATCGTATGGTGGGCGGAAGGTTGGTTTTAAAGCTTCATGCCTAACAAAAACGAATTCGGCGTTTTTTAAAGCTTGGGGGACAAAAACCCGCGGAAAAGAATGATCTGCCGGCTCGGGGAGAGTGTTAGGGCCGTTGCTGCCTAAAAAACTCG
The DNA here is from genome assembly GCA_020510985.1 of Pholidichthys leucotaenia. Taxonomy (NCBI): domain Eukaryota; kingdom Metazoa; phylum Chordata; class Actinopteri; order Cichliformes; family Pholidichthyidae; genus Pholidichthys; species Pholidichthys leucotaenia. The sequence continues at coordinate 29,423,647 of CM035845.1, read as the reverse complement.
GGGCTGGAAGATGCCCTGGCTCTGGGTTCTCTGGTAAAAATTCACCTGGGAGCCTGAGAGGTTGTGCAAAAACTAATTCTGCTGGGGAGGCGTCTAGATCCTCTTTAGGCGCAGCACGCAACCCCAATAAAACCCAGGGAAGTTTATTTACCCAATTTGTATCCGTTAGCGAGGCTTTGAGAGCGGCCTTTAAAGATCTGTGAAAACGCTCGCATAACCCATTAGCCTGAGGGTGATAAGCGGTGGTGCGGTGAATTGTTGCTCCTAAGCTGCTGGCCATGGCTGACCAAAGCTCCGAGACAAATTGAGGCCCCCTATCGGACGTGATGTCCGATGGGACGCCGAAACGTGCCACCCAGTTTGTCAAAAAAACGCGAGCGACTTCCTCCGCTGTGGTTGACGCCAGAGGGACCGCCTCAGGCCAGCGCGTAGTACGATCTATCATTGTTAACAGATGTGTGAAACCTTGGGAGGAAGGTAGAGGTCCCACGAGGTCAACATGAACGTGGTCGAACCTTTTAGCTGGGATTCGAAAAGGCTCTAGAGGGGCTTTTGTGTGTTTGTGTATTTTGGCGCGCTGACAAGAAATGCAAGTCTTTGCCCATTCTTTTACGTTTTTGCGCAGGCCCAGCCACACAAACTTTTCGGCGACCATTTTAACCGAAGCACGCACACCCGGGTGCGCGAGGGAGTGGATTGAGTCGAAAACACGGCGGCGCCATGCAGCTGGGACTACCGGGCGAGGTCGGCCGGTTGAGATGTCGCATATTAGGGGGGGCACACCGTCGCGTAAACCCCTTTCCTCCAGCCTTAACCCTGTTGGTCCAGACAGGAGTGCGCGCACGTCCGCGTCACTACTTTGCTCCTCTGCCATGGCTGTGTAATTTATCCCTACGTGGATTGGGGCTGCGTATGTGTCCGCGTTGGCGAAGAGCTCTGCGGCTGAGGTAGTATAATCTGTCTCCTCGTGCTCTGGCGATGTCACAGCGCGAGAGAGGCAGTCTACTACCACGTTAAGTTTGCCTGCCACATGTCAAATGTCTGTGGTGAACTCTGAAATCGCAGCTAGTTGTCTTTGTTGCCTGCCTGACCACGGTTCGGAAATTTTAGCCATCACAAAGGTGAGCGGTTTGTGGTCTACAAAAGCCGTGAAACGCCGCCCCTCCAACCAGAACTGGAAGTGGCGGATGGATAAATGAAGCGCTAGCAGCTCCCTGTCAAAAGTGCTGTATTTACGCTCAGTTTGGTTAAGCGATTTGCTGAAAAATGCCAAAGGTTGCCAGATTCCGCCGACGTGTTGTTCTACAACCGCCCCTATGGCCAGGTCCGAAGCGTCTGTGGTTAGCACAATGTGGGCCGAGGGATCAGGGTGAACCAACAATGTGGCGTTAGCTAGGGCACTTTTTACTTCCGCGAAGGCGCGTTCGCACTCCGGGGTCCATTCGACCGCGTTGGAAGGTTTTTGTTTTCTGAGCGCGTCATATAGGGGCTGCATGAGCTGAGCTGTGCGGGGGAGGAAACGATTGTAAAAATTAACCATTCCCAAAAATCCCTGCAGCGATTTGACCGTTTGTGGCCGTGGGAAACTTTTTACTGTGCGAACTTTGTCTGGCAGTGGGACTGCCCCCTTCGGTGAAACTCTGTGTCCCAAAAAATCAATTTGTGACACGCCGAATTTGCATTTGGCTGGATTGATTATTAACCCGTGCTCTTCTAGTCTCTGAAAAACCATAGTGAGATGCTGTTCGTGTTCTTCCTCAGACGAGCTGGCTACCAGCATATCGTCGAGGTAGACGAACACGAAAGGGAGGTCGCGTAATACCGCGTCCATCATCCGCTGAAAGGTTTGAGCCGCGCCTTTGAAGCCAAAAGGCATCCGCAAAAATTCAAAAAGACCGAAGGGGGTTATTACAGCTGTTTTAGGAATGTCTTCCGCTCGAACGGGGACTTGGTGATAGCCGCGGACCAGGTCTATTTTTGAAAAAATGCACGCACCCGCCAGATGTAATGAAAAATCTTGGATGTGAGGAATTGGGTAGCAGTCATGCGCTGTCGCATTGTTTAATCTGCGGTAATTGCCGCACGGTCTCCAAGAACCGTCGGATTTCGGGACCATGTGAAGCGGTGATGCCCAGGGGCTTTTTGAGCGCCTGACAATGCCTAGTTTTTCAAGGGTGGTAAACTTGTCCCGAGCTATGGCGAGCTTGGTCGCGTCTAAGCGCCGAGCTTTGGCGAATACGGGTGGGCCCGTTGTGGGAATAAAGTGTTCGACCCCATGCTTAGCCACTGTAGCTGAGAATTTGGGAATTGTGAGTGCTGGAAATTGGGTGAGGAGTTGATCAAACTTACCTCCTGCTGTAGTGACGCTGGCCTGCACGGGTGGTGGAGAAACTCGAGCTGAGCAGGGAATAGAAGCAAAGGACAATGCATTAACCAAGCGTCTGTTCGCTAGATCGACCAATAACCCATGTGCACACAAAAAGTCTGCGCCCAACAAGTTAAAACTCACCGCCGCTACAACAAATGTCCATCTGTAGTTGCGGCCATGGATGCGGAGGGGCAGGTTCCTTTCGCCATAAGTGTCGATGATGGAGCCGTTGGCTGCCACCGCTCCATTGCCCCGGGGGCCCATGGCCCGGTCTGCTTGGGAGGGCATGATAAAACTCAGTTGAGCTCCCGTGTCAATGAGGAACTGCTTGCCGGTGTGTCCGTCCGTCACATATAGAAGCTTGCTTTTTTCGCCGAGAACTGCCGCTGTTAACGGTTCTCGGCTTTGGCGTTTTTCCGAAATCGTGAATTGGCAGGGGGGAAGGCATTTGTAAGCCTTCCCGGCGAAGCGGTGGTGGTAATAACAGACGTCTCTCCGTCTGTTACATCTTGGCCGTGTTGCTGCCATGGCGGGCGGATTCTGCTCAGTGGTTTGTGGCTCCCCGTGGCTCCGGACATCGGCGTTGAGGCCTGCGGATGCTGTTGTGGGTGTCTGTTTCCTGCAGGCGTTGACGAGTCGCTGCGCTTCGTGAGCCAGCGTGCGGAAGTCTTGCTGGGTGCTGCATCGCATGTTGGCAAGCGTCCCTCTCATGTGTGGCGGCAGCGTACTGAGGAATATAAATTGGAAGAGGAAGTTGTCATTGTCCTCTTCTTTGAGCTGCAGCAAGTCCTCCATGAGGGCCTTGGGTCTGCATCCTCTGTGGCCGTAGACCGCCAGGATCCTCTCGGCTCTCTCCTCGGCAGAGGGGACGAAATTCGCCACGATGGTCGCTTTCAGTTCTCTATATTTGTCCTGGGCCGGCAGCTGCTGGATTATGCTCCGCGCACATCTCGAAGTGGCGGCGTCGAGTTTGGCGACGATGTGATAAAACTTTGTATTGTCAGCCGTTATGCCCGCAAGTGCAAACTGGGCTTCAGCTTGCTGAAACCACGAGGTTGGGTCTTCCTGCCAGAAGTCCGGCAGCTTGACGGTGACGGCGTTTGTGTGGGCCGTCCCTGATGTGTCCACAGGGTGAGAGTGCCTTCCTTCGGCTCTCGCAGCGGCTCTGGTGCTCGGTTGAGCCCTCTCTGTCACTTCTGCCGTGGGGAAACGTCGTCCATCTGTTCCCCTGTCTGCATGGGCGCCGGCGTCTGCCTGGGTCGCCACAGATGAATTGATCACGGGAGAACGCCTCTGGTCCATCCTCGCGTCAGGGTCACCAGTGTAGAAGAGCTTGGAATAACGAGGCGATGTGACTTATAAACCAAAGTTTATTATCAGCTTCGCTCCTCTAACAAGTCTCATCTAGTGCAGCAGCAGAAGTAAGAGAGCGAACACATTCGGCTCTACGTACTTATACTCACACATACAAAAGACATGCATATCAAAGCTGACATCCCTCATTATCTTAATCCCCCTCCTTTGTCTTGGTATCCCTCCACCTGGCCCTGGGAGGTCAGGGCGACCTATCTGGTCTCCACCGCAGTGCCTCGGATGCTCTTTGATCTTCACTGGCGGTTGAGACCTTTTGTCCTGTTCTGAGGTGTGAAGTTGCTTTACATATGTAATCACCAAACATTCTCACATGCTTATACATATGTAGGTTATGGGATATATGATTAATATAGACCACACCAAGGTATTTAATATGATCATTAACTATTCTAAAAGGTGCATTTTTCATAAAACCTGGTGAAAAAACATCTGAAAAAGGTATAAATTCACTCTTGAGAGGGGAAATTGATTTTTCTGAATTGTCTAAATATAATATCACGTTGTCCTCGTACAAACTGATGAGGAATTCAGCTCCTCTAACCTTCAGGCCTACAATATTCGGATTATTTCTTATGCTTAAGGCGAGGGGTTCAAGTGCAACTGCAAAAAGGGCTGGTGATAAAGGGCAGCCCTGCTGAACTGAACGATGTAGAAAGAATGGAGTTGACCTGTCACCATTTGTTAACACAGAACACATTGGATTGTCATATATCAATTTCACCCAAGCTATAAGAGTCACCGAACCCAAATCTCGTTAATGACTCTAACATATAGGTCCACTCGACCTGATCAAAAGCTTTTTGTGCGTCCAGTGAAAAAATTGCTGCTCCTTTAACTTTACTGTGATCAACATAAATTATGTCGTCTTACATTAAAAAATGAAAATCTGCCCGGGATGAACCCTGTTTGATCAGGATGAATAATTGATGAAAGATATTTCCATCCATCCATCCATCCATCTTCTACCGCTTTTCCGGAGATCCGGGTCGCGGAGGCAGCAGTTCAAGCAGAGAAGCCCAGACTTCCCTCTCCCCAGCCACCTGCTCCAGCTCTTCAGAGAGGATACCAAGGCGTACCCAGACCAGCTGGGAGACATAGTCTCTCCACCGAGTCCTGGGTCTGCCCCGGGGTCTCCTCCCAGTGGGACGTGCCCGAAACATCTCAAGTGGGAGGGGGCCAGGAGGCATCCTGATCAGATGCCCATACCACCTCAACTGACTCCTTTCAATGTGGAAGAGCAGCGGTTCTACTCTGAGCCTCTCCCGAATGACTGAGCTCCTCATCCTATCTCTGAGGGTGAGTCCAGCAATCCTATGGAGAAAGCTCATTTCAGCCGCTTGTATCCGCGATCTCATTCTTTCGGTCATTACCCAAAGCTCGTGACCATAGGTGAGAGTAGGAACGTAGATTGACTGGTAAATTAATAGCTTTGCCTTAGAACTAAGCTCCCTCTTCACCACAACAGACTGGTACAACGTCCGCATCACTGCAGATGCTGCTCCAATCCGTCTGTCAATCTCTCGCTCCATTTTCCCCTCACTCGTGAATAAGACCCCGAGATACTTAAACTCCTCCACTTGGGGCAGGGGCCTGTCCCCAACCCAGAGAGGACAATCCACCTTTTTCCGGCTGAGGACCATGGACTCGGACTTGGAGGTGCTGATTCTCAGATATTTGTCAGATATTTGTTTAGCCAAATAGCCAGCAATTTAGTAATTACCTTCCTATCAAAATTCTGAAGTGAAATGGGTCTGTAACTGGCTGGGTCCATCTTGTCTGTCACGATGGCCCTCACGGACCATCACAAGACGCCTCAGTCACCAGTGAGTTTGCAGTGATGTTTATTTACAGTGCAGGTTTAGACAGGCATAGGAATACATACAGTGAACAGGTGACGCCTGAGCCGGGGAGCACCCGATGCGCCAGACGAGATAATAATAAAGGTAAAGTCACAACGAGCGTACCTTAACGACGGGACCGTTAACAGGCGGGCAACAGGGGATTCCCAAGTCCGTTAACCATGATGAGCAAGAATAACAGGGACACAACAGAAGCACCACAGAGATTAACAGAACGTAGCTGAACATAACAGATGATCATAACAGAGACTGCCGCGTTGGAGGACATTTAGCACCCGCTTATATCTCTGGCGGCTAATGACCCCAACGCGGCACAGCTGCTCCTAATGACAGCGACGCAGCAGCTGACTTTGACAGCAGGGAGCTCCCCCGGGCGCCTTCACAATAAGAGCCCGAGGAGCTGGAAGGAATCCTCAGCTGGCAAAGCCAGGGAAATAAGATATGAGACCCGAGTGTGGCCAGAACCGACACTCGGGTTATGACAGTACCTCCCCCTCGAGGCCGAGCTCTGAGCGGCCTGAGTAACACCCAAGCCCCCCCCCCCCCAGGGCGGGTGGATGGGGCGCTGGCAGGAGGGAGAGAGACAAACAACGAGCACGTAAATGATGAGACCAACAAGGCTATAAAGGTAGGGGGAGAAAAAAAAAACATAATCCCCAAAAATGTGGGTAACCAGAATAAATTCAAAATAGGCAATATACCTTTTGGCAAATACAGAGTGACATAAGGTGGAAAAAAAAACCCCCACCAAACTCAGAAACAACATGGTGAGCCACAAAAACACAAAACAATCCCCCTCCCCCCCACACACCCCAACAGTCCCACAGACGAGATCAGAACCCCGGGAAGGGTGCAGTCCAGACCTGGAGGGATGGGGTCAAAAGGTTCGGGGGGTCGTCCGGCATCAAAAAGCCACTGAACAGGGAGGGGGAAAGAGGACAGTTCGGGCGGCCTACCCCAGTCCCATGCTCGGGAGTAGAGAGTCTCAGGCGGCCGGAGCAGGTCGCCGCACAGGAAGACAAATAGGTCGGGGGGCCGACCCAGAGAACCAAACCAACGAGACAGTCCTTCAGGCGGCCGCCCCGCAACACCAGCCCACCAGAACCGTTGGGAAGAAGCAGCCGGTGGTCCCGTTGAAAAGGGGGGAGATGAGGGGGAACCGGGAGGAGCGTTCGGGACCCCAACGCCCCCAGGTGGAGATGGGTAGCACTCCTCAGGGAGACGAGGAGGATGACGGTGGAGATGAGGGTGACGAAGGAAACGAGCCTGTCCAGCATCCGGTGGCCGGGGATCTGCAGCTCCCTCACCGAACCTAGGACCTGCTGGTGCAGCACCCACGGTGGACCCCGATTGGGCCTCCGGAACCAAACCCACGGTGGACCCCGATTGGACCTCCGGAGCACTCCCGGTGGACCCCAACTGGACCGGAACAGCACTCCCGGTGGACCCCAACTGGACCGGAACAGCACTCCCGGTGGACCCGGTCGGCGTAGCACCAGACTCGACCTCCAACCCCGAAACCGGAACCTCTGGTGCAGCAGGCGAGAGCAGCCCCTCGCCGGCGACCCTGGGAGAAGACTCACACAAGAGAGAAAACCCGGGATCAGGATCACCGGCAGCGCCAGAACCCGGCGAGATAAGCTCGGACGCAGCGGGCGGCTGCACCCGGCTCACCTCCCCTTGAGACAGGCAAAAGTGCTCTAAAAGGTGAAGAAGAAAGATAAAGCAGAGCACTTGCCTGAGCTCGGGTTCTGACGCCGTCCAGGACTGCGATGATCCGGGCTCAGAAGTCAGGAGGTCGTCTTCAGGCTCCCACTCAGCTGCGTCGGGTTCCGCAGCTGGCATGATGGTGCGCGCAGCTAGAGAGTCCTCCGGTACCGATGTCCACGCCGGTGGCCCGCACGGCGTGGTGGCAGGAGAAACTCGACCTGCTGGACTGGACCGCTCCTCCGTGGAACCCCGGGGACGCTTCTTCATCGGCGATGGCTCCACGCTGCAGTCCGCTCTCCTCCTCCGCCCATGGCGTGGCTGCGGAACCGGAACCAGGCTCTCCAGAACCGCAGGCCCCCTCCTCATCCAGCGACGTTGGCCTGACGTCGAGGACCGCTCAGTGGAGGGAGACACAGAGGAAGCAGGGTTAATACTTTCATCCACAGCGGGTGGAAGGAGCTCGGGGGGCTGCATACCCCGAACTCCACCCTCAGGAGTCAGACAAGGCAAAACAATATCAAAAGGGGAGAAATCATCATGCACTTGCCTTTCCCCTAAGGGTAAGATGGTTCCCGCTGTGGGGGACGTCTTTCCTTCCTTTCCTCGCTGGATGGTGACAGAGGGCCCTCTGGGAAGATGAGATGAGGCCTCTCGAGGCGGATCCGGGATGGGGCTCGCCGAAACGGAGCTCCCGCGACACACAGCAGCCAGGATAGGCGACGAGGAGGAGGGGGCGACAGCCGGGGTCAGTCGGGCATGGAGCGCTGACGGGACAGCAGGCGAGGGCCCGGGAGAAGACGAAGCTGCGGGGATTCCCCTCTGACGAGGCGCAGGAGTGACAGCTGTGTAGGGGGTTGAGCCCTTGCGGCGACCCGGAACAGCATCCAGACGGGGTTCTGGCCGAGGTTGGAAGCCGGTGTGACGACGGTTTCTTGTAGGGGGTGAGGCGAAGGTGAGGTCCGGAAATCGCCGTTCCTGAGCAGAAACAGCGGCAAGCAAGTCGGCGAACTCAGGAAACTCACGCAGCGCTGGATTCCTCTCCACCAGTCTAACCGCCGCCACCACATGCTTCATACACGCTGGTGGATTCCCAGCGGAGCAGGCAGCAGCCACCCGGTCCCAGATCTTGTCTGCTGTCAGCTGCAGCTTCTCTGGGGGAATCCCGAGTGACGACATGCCCGATGGGAAAAGACCTCCGGATGGTACGAACTCCCGGGCCGGAACGGAGGCAGGAGCGGGATCCCGAAGCGAGGGGCGACGTCTCCTCCGCTTCAGCTTCCTGCCAGGATTTCCCTCCAGCCCTCGGAGTATCTCACGCTGGGCGGCGATGTCATCTCTCCTCACGCTTACCTCTGGATGATTGGTGAAGCGGGGAAGAGAATCCAGAATCTCCTCGGCTAGGTCCAGGTGTCTACGAATGTCGCTGGGAGCGTCCAACAGCGTAGCGGTGAAGATGGTGTAGTCTACCTCCTTCAGAACCTCCGCTTGGTGCCTGCCAAGGCGCCGACAACGGCCCCTGGATGACGTCATACTCCCCGCTGCAGACACTCGGACAGGTAGGAATAAACAGTCCACTACTGCAAACTGCACGGTGAATGGCGTCTCAATACAACGCCTCCTCTCCGGGCGTTTGGCGGCAGTCTACTGTCACGATGGCCCTCACGGACCATCACAAGACGCCTCAGTCACCAGTGAGTCTGCAGTGATGTTTATTTACAGTGCAGGTTTAGACAGGCATAGGAATACATACAGTGAACAGGTGACGCCTGAGCCGGGGAGCACCCGATGCGCCAGACGAGATAATAATAAAGGTAAAGTCACAACGAGCGTACCTTAACGACGGGACCGTTAACAGGCGGGCAACAGGGGATTCCCAAGTCCGTTAACCATGATGAGCAAGAATAACAGGGACACAACAGAAGCACCACAGAGATTAACAGAACGTAGCTGAACATAACAGATGATCATAACAGAGACTGCCGCGTTGGAGGACATTTAGCACCCGCTTATATCTCTGGCGGCTAATGACCCCAACGCGGCACAGCTGCTCCTAATGACAGCGGCGCAGCAGCTGACTTTGACAGCAGGGAGCTCCCCCGGGCGCCTTCACAATAAGAGCCCGAGGAGCTGGAAGGAATCCTCAGCTGCCAAAGCCAGGGAAATAAGATATGAGACCCGAGTGTGGCCAGAACCGACACTCGGGTTATGACATTGTCTTTCTCTTTCTTTAAGATTAATATGATGTTGGCCTCATTAATGTTTTAGGTAGGGGCTTGTTTGCCTTTGACTCGTATGTCATTCTAAGTAGAAGAGGAGCAAGAATATCACAAAACTTTTTATAAAATTCACAACCAAAACAATCAGGTCCTGCTGCTTTACCAGATGGAAATGACTTAATGGCAGATTTTATCTCGTCCAATGTGAAATCGGAATCTAAATCTTTCCTAGCTATATCTGTAAGTTTGGGTAATATAAGGGAATCAAAAAAATCATTTAAATCAGAGTGAGAGGGGGAACATTTGGAACTATAAAGTTCACTATAAAATTCTTTAAAACAACCATTTATATCTTTGGGGTTGATTAATAATGTACCTGTCTTTGATTTAATACAATGAATAGATCTTGATGCCTGAACACCTTTAAGCTGTCGTGCTAGAAGCTTTTCAGGCTTATCTCCCAGTTCAAAGTGCTTCTGTTTTAGTTTTAGGAGGAGCTTATTTACCTGACCACCCAAGATACAGTTATTGTGGAGAGAGGAATAATCAGGCCAGGCATTCGCAGCAGACAAACTTTATTCACTCTCTCACATCTCTCAGAATCAGAAAAAGCATTGACCTCATGCTGCAGGGTCTCTTCTTTATATTACAACACTCACTCCCCCTGCTGCCTGAGGTCTTGCATCACAATACATTCTCGCATCACAATTCCAATTTTTTTTTTTAAATGGCACCGGAGGCAGGGTGGCCGTACCAGCAGCAACTCTCTCGTGTCTTTGTGTTTCTATCTGTTTATACCTGTAAATAGTGTGTCTCTTACTAACCAGGGCTCTGTAGGAATACTCGGACTAAGACTGGACCAACTTTTCTCTCTATTTAGTCGGTCTTTTTTTCTAGTTTTCATATCTTTTCTCTTCCTCGGACAATGGAGATCAACAGAGGTGGGGGCAGACGCATTGTTTACACACGTGAACAGCTGATTGCGCTGAGGAGGCCGGAGCCTGGAGCGCTGCGGCCGACAGTGAAGCCCCTCATCCCGGATGAGCTGAAGAGGAGATGCCGCGGGCGAAGGGCTGGAGCAAAGGTGAGGAGGAGGAGGAGGAAGCATAAGCCGGCTGTCCCGATGATCATCACCAGGAACGTGCGATCACTGGGAAATAAAACAGATGAGCTTACAGCACTGATCAAGACGCAAAAGGAGTATTGTGAGTGTAGTTTCATGTGTTTTACGGAGACGTGGTTACACTCACAGATCCTGGATGTAAACGTAGCGATACCTGGCTTCAGGACTATAAGGGGGGATAGGGACGTGAAAAGCAGCAGGAAAAAGAGAGGAGGAGGAGTGGCATTTCTTGTTAATGAGCAATGGTGTCATCCGGAACACATTTATGTGAAGGAAAAGTTCTGCAGCCCTGACATTGAACTGCTGGCTGTCAGTATGAGACCTTATTACATGCCGCAAGAAATGAAGTGAGCTTTAATTGTTATGGTCTACGTCCCTCCGTCAGCTGACGCAGCGGTGGCCTGTGACGTCATCAGCTCCACTGCGGCCACATTACTGGAGAAGCACCCGGAGGCATTCATGGCCATCACGGGTGATTTTAACCATGTCTCAGTGGGAAAAACACTGTTAAACTTTCACCAGTTTGTTGACTGTCCCACCAGAGAGAACAAAACACTGGATCTACTGTATGCCAATGTCAGGGATGCATATAGTGCCACAGCTCTACCCCCCATTGGTAAATCAGATCACTGCATGGTCATGTTAACACCCAAGTACGTCCCCCTTGTGCAAAGGCAGCCTGCTTATACACGGACTGTGAGGAGGTGGACACAGGAGGCTGCTGATGCACTGCAGGACTGCTTTGAGATGACAGACTGGAGCGTACTCTGTGAACCACATGGGGTGGACATAGACCACATGACCGACTGCATCACAGAATACATTAGATTCTGTGAAGACATGACCATGCCAGCTCAGACTGTACACTGCTTCTCCAACAACAGACCATGGGTCACCAGTGACCTGAAAGCACTTCTGAACAAAAAGAAGAGAGCTTTTAGGGCTGGAGACAAGGAGAAGCTGAGGGGAGTGCAGCATGAGCTGAGAGAGATGCTGAGGAGGTGCAAGGACAATTATAGGAGGAAGTTGGAAGAGAAACTCAGGCAAAATAACACTAAAGATGTGTGGGAGGGAATGAAACAAATCACTGGGCACAAGGGGAGAGTCAGGCAGCCATCTGGGAGCCAGGAGAGAGCTGAGGAACTGAATCTGTTTTTTAATAGGTTCAACTCACAGTCTGTCACCTGATCAACACAACCAGACCCCCACGCACCTCTCCCCACCCACGCTCCCATGCAGAACCTCTCTCCATCTCCCCCCCTCCTCCTCCCCAGGGGGCACCAGGACCCTCCCTCACTTCACGGTGACTACAGATCAGGTGGAGAAACAGCTGGAGAGATTCCGCCAGCGGAAGGCTTCGGGCCCTGATGGCATCTCCGCAAGGACCCTGAGGACCTATGCCAACCAACTAGCTCCGGTACTGAAACACCTGTACAACCTGAGCCTGAGTCTGGAGAGAGTACCGGTGCTGTGGAAGACATCCTGCCTGGTTCCTGTCCCCAAGAAGTCATCTCCATCGGATCTGAATGACTACCGACCAGTTGCCCTCACATCTCATGTGATGAAGGTCCTGGAGAGACTGGTCTTAGCCCACCTGAGGCCGCAGGTGAAGACGTGGCTGGACCCTCTGTAGTTTGCATATCAGCCCCATTTAGGAGTTGAAGATGCTGTCATCTACCTGCTGCAACAAGACCATCTGCACCTGGATGGTGGAGGAGATACTGTGAGAATCACTTTTTTTGGTGTCTCCAGTGCCTTTAACACCATCCAGCCACTGCTGCTGGGCAAGAAGCTGTGGGTGATGGAGGTTGACAGCTCTGTGATCTCCTGGATTACCGACTACCTGACAGGCAGACCACAGTTTGTCAGGCTGGGCAGTGTCTTGTCTGGAGTAGTGGCTAGTGATATGGGAGTGTCACAGGGGACTGTGCTCTCTCCTTTTCTTTTTACCTTATACACCACGGACTTTCAGTACAACACTGAGTCATGCCACCTGCAAAAATTCTCTGATGACTCAGCTGTTGTGGGGTGTATAAGAGGAGGAGGGTGTATATAATTCACATGAATGTATTTATGGAAAAGAGGAGATGGAATTAATAAGTGTTCACTTCTTCCTTCTCCCTTTCGAACACTGTATACTGTTACCTTATTGCATTTGTCATTTGTTTTGTTTTTGTTATACTTTTTTGTTCGAAATAAAGTATCTATCTATCTATCTATCTAGGAGAGGAGGGGGAGTACAGGGCACTGGTAGACAGATTTGTGGAGTGGACGGAGCAGAATCACCTGAGGTTGAATGTCAGCAAGACCAGGGAGATGGTGATTGACTTCAGGAAGAGGAAGGCTCCTTTTCAGCCACTGCAGATTAGGGGGGAGGATGTGGGAGTGGTTGAGGACTACAAATATCTGGGTGTCAGGATCAGCAGCAGGTTGGACTGGAGATCCAACACCGATGCTGCACACAAGAAGGGGATGAGCAGACTCTACTTCCTGAGAAAGCTGAGATCCTTCTACCAGAAGCTTTTCTACCAGACTGTTGTCGCCAGCGCCATCTCTTTGCTGCGGTCTGTTGGGGTAGCAGTATCAGGGCCAGAGATACCAACAGACTTGACAAGATTATCAAGAGGGCTGGCTCTGTAATTGGTCTCAGACCGGAGACCGTTGAGACAGTGGTGGAGAGGAGAACACTAAATTAACTGCAATCCATCATGGACAATCCTGATCACCCCCTCCACCACACACTAGACAGACAGCGAAGCACTTTCTCCAGTAGACTACTACTGCTTCGTTGTCGAACGGCCAGGTACAGGAAATCTTTCCTGCCACTGTACAATAACTCACTATGTTGTATTCTGGTCATAGCTATGCTGCCACACTGCATCTTACAGACTAACTGGTACATCACTTTTCATTCTGCTCCTGATAGTCCTTCTTTGTGCAATGGGATGATTCATGTGTTTATACGGGTCATCATATATTAAGCTATGATGTATATACTGTAGGTTCTATAGTCGTGTTAGTTTTTACTTTCCATGGGTAATCCCTTTGTCTGTCTTGTGTGTTTCTGTTGTTTGGCTGTCAACTGTCATGCTGCTGTTACACTGTAATTTCCAGGTTTGGGATCAATAAAGTACATCTATCTATCTATCTATCTATCTATCTATCTATCTATCTATCTATCTATTGTCCCCCAGTTGCTTAATCCTGCTGCCTGAGGTCTTGCATCACAATACATTCTCACATCACAATTCCTATTGTCCCCCAGTTGCTTAATCCCCCATGCTCTTCCGGCAGAGGAATTTACTGCCTCTCCCTTCCTTCCAGTCTGAGATGAATATCACAGCATGGGTCCCCCATACCCCCCTCCCCCCCCCAGAGTCTCAGACTGAGCGTTAACTCTCACATCCTTTCGGCTTCAGCCTCCTCCCATATCTGCTGTAACAAGGTGTCTTCGGCTCCGTGGTGCTGCTGTGCCAGTGGGGGGTTCCTGGGGGTGTGTCCGTCTGTGGGTGGACAATGGAGGGGGGGACATTCAGCATGCTCGTGTGACTGCTCTGATGAATCGTTTACCTGGGGAGTTCTCAGTGGGAGTCTTCACCGCCGAGGAGCTCGAGCCAACATCAACTGCTCGTCTGCCACCACAAAGCCGGGTTTAAGATTAGATTAGATTAGATTAGATTCAACTTTATTGTCATTACACATGTATGAATACAAGGTAACGAAACACAGTTTAGCATCCAATCAGAAGTGCAAAGGACAGCAGTGCAGTATATACGGTAATTAACAGTATGTGCAATTTAAGCAAATATATGCAAATATATGCAGCAGTGCAGAAAGTTAAAAGTACTGTTATGTGCAAATAATGTGCAATAAGTTAGATGTAGTTATGTAGTTATGCAGTTATGTACAGGTGAGGATGGTAAAAGATGATTGTAAGAGAGTCAGCGGGGAACTAAGTTCAATAACGTGACAGCTGTTGGAAAGAAACTGTTCCTAAACCTGCTGGTTCTAGTCCGAAGGCTTCTGAAACGTCTTCTGGAGGGGAGAAGCTGCAACAGTCCATGAGCAGGATGGTTGGAGTCCCTAAGAATGCTGCGTGCCCGGCGCAGACATCTTTTTCCTGTAGACGTCCTCTATAGCTGGAAGTGGAGTCCCTGTGATGCGTTGGGCGGTTTTCACCACCCGCTGCAGCGCCTTGCGGTCAGCTACAGAGCAGCTCCCATACCAGAGTGTGATACAGTTGGTCAGGGTGCTCTCTATCACGCAGCGGTAGAAGTTGCCCAGGAAGTCAGTTGACAGATGGTTCTTCTTCAATGTCCTCAAGAAGAAAAGGCGCTGATGGGCCTTCTTGATCAGGCTGGTGGTGTTAACTGACCAGGACAGGTCCTCCGAGATGTGGGTCCCCAGGAATTTGAAGCTGGGGACACGTTCAACAGCTATGCCATTGATATGGATGGGGTCATGTGTCTCTCCCCTCTCCTTCCTGTAGTCCACTATGAGCTCCTTGGTTTTGCTGGTGTTAAGGAGCAGGTTATTGTCAGCGCACCAAGTAGCCAAGTGCTCAACCTCTGCCCTGTAATCTGACTCGTCGTTGTCCCTGATGAGTCCAATCACCGTGGTGTCATCTGCGAACTTTATGATGGAATTGGATCCATACATAGGCCTGCAGTCATGGGTGTAGAGGGAGTAGAGGAATGGGCTGAGCACACAGCCCTGTGGTACACCAGTGTTGAGTGTGATGACGGAAGAACGGTTGGGGCCTGACCTAACATGCTGGGGTCTGTTGGTCAGAAAATCCATGATCCAGTTGCAGGTGGAGGTACTGATTCCCAGGTCCCCAAGTTTGGTGAGCAACTTGGAGGGGATAACTGTGTTGAATGCTGAGCTGAAGTCAATAAACAGCATTCTTGCGTAGGTGTTCTTGTCATCCAGGTGTGAGAGTACATAGTGCAGCGCTGTAGAAACCGCATCCTCTGTACTCCTGTTGCTCCGGTAGGCGAACTGATGAGGGTCCAGTGTAGGGGGCAGGCCTTTTTTGAGCTGTGCCAAGACCAGTCGCTCAAAGCACTTCATGACTATGGGCGTCAGTGCCACAGGGCGATAGTCATTTAGGCACGATGGTGTTGAATGTTTCGGCACTGGTACTACTGAAGTGGTCTTGAAGCACGCTGCTACCACGGCCTGGGCCAGGGACAGATTGAAGATGTCTGTGAAGACCCCTGCCAGCTGCTCAGTGCATGCCCTCAGCACACGCCCAGGAATGCCATCAGGGCCAGCAGCCTTACGTACGTTGACATGACTCAGTGCATTACGGACGTCGGTGTGGGTGAGTGTGAGGTGGTGGAGGTCATCAGAGGGTGGGAAATTGATGTTCTTTTCATTAGTTGTCCTTGTCAAAACGAGCATAGAAGTTATTTAGCTCATTGAGAAAGGTCACAGTCATGGCTATAGGTATGGAGTTGCTGGGCTTATAATCAGAGATAGCTTGAATGCCCTGCCACATACGTCGGGGGTCAGAGTCCCCAAAATGTTCCTCCACCTTCAGCTTGTAGCTGTGCTTGGCCTTCTTGATGCCCCTCTTCAGATCTGCCCTGGATGAACTGTAGGCCTGTGCATCACCAGATCTAAAGGCATTGTTATGTGCTTTTAGCAGAAGTCGCACTTCTCTGTTCATCCACGGCTTCTGATTTGGGTATGTGGTGATCTGTCTTTCCGTAGTGACACTGTCAATAGTGGTGTTGATATGGTCCAGGACTGAGTGGGTGTAAGAGTTGATGTTTATGTGGGAGCCACAGGTAGCCTGAGAGGTGAACATACTCCAGTCTGTGTTCCTAAACTTCTCCTGGAGTACAGAGTCAACCCCCTCTGGCCACACTTTGATGGTCCTCACTGATGGCTTCACCCGGTTGATGAGCGGTACATACTTGGGGGTAAGGAACAAGGATAAATGATCAGACTGACCTAGGTGGGGGAGGGGAGTTGCTGTGTAGGCTCCCACAATATTGGTGTAAACATGGTCCAATGTTTTGTCCCCTCTTGTGTGACAGGAGACATGCTGGTAGAATTTAGGAAGCACTGTCTTGAGGTTAGAGTGGTTAAAATCACCCGCCACACTAAATGCTGCCTCTGGGTGTGCAGTTTGTTGTTTGCTAATAGCTGCATGCAGTTCTTTCATAGCAAGCTTAGCATTAGCATCCGGAGAAATGTAAGCGGCTGTTATGATGGTACAAGTGAACTCGCGTGGCAGATAGAAAGGTCTACATTTAACCATGAGAAACTCCAGGTTAGCTGAGCAGTGTCTCTCAACAGTGACAGAGTTCGTGCACCAAGCCTTGTTAATATAAATGCACAATCCCCCCCCTCTTGTCTTACCGGAGTCAACTGCTGCTCTGTCTGCCCGGAGCGTGTGTAGGCCGGCTAGCTCGATAGCATTGTCGGGTATTCCACTGTGAAGCCATGTTTCCGTAAAAATCATGATATTGCAGTTCATAAGTTTCTTATTGTTGGTGATCCGAAGCCGTAGTTCACTCATTTTGCTCGCCAGAGACTGTACATTAGCAAGGAAAATACTGGGTAGCGATAGCCGGTGCGGTGTTAGCTTTAGCTTAGCTCTTAGCCCACCGCGTTTACCCCTCCTTTGTTTACGGTCCTTACGCCGCCTGCGAGCACTTCCGTTCGGCCGGGAAGCCTGCCGAACGTCGGGAGTTCTCCAGAGCTCCGGGATGAGACGTAGATTCAGACGTAGGTTGCTGATAAAAAGGTCGTTATCGTTGTTTTGTAAACCAATATTCAAAAGCTCATCTCGGGTGTAAGATGTAAAAGCAGAGCTGTTCTGAACGAACATACCGGAAATGAGCAGAAATGACACTGCTAGTCCCCAGAATCTGGTAGGACGCTGAGCCTCGCGTTGTGCACACGCCGCCATCTTGCGTTTTTTCTGTCTATACAGATTTTCTCCAGGCGACCTCCCAAGTCTAACACAAAATGTTTGTCCCCTGGTTTCAGCACTCTAAACGGGCCATCGTAGGGTGGGCACAATGGGGGCGGGTGGGCATCGTGCCTGACAAACACAAACGCCGCGTTCTTCAAAGTTTTCAGCACAAAAGTGCGTGGAAAACAGTGGTGGGCCGGGCCCGGTAGCGTGCCTGCGCCTGTGCTATGCCGTGAACACGGAGACGGATGGGTGTTCGGCGCGGGGTTATCTGGTAAAAACTCCCCGGGGAGCCGCAGCGGCTGAGAAAAAACCAGCTCTGCTGGGGAAGCCTCCAAATCCTCTTTTGGTGCGGAACGCAACCCTAATAGAACCCACGGCAACTGGTCCACCCAATTTGCATCCATAAGCTAAGCCCTGAGCGCTGCTTTCAGTGACCTATGGAAACACTCGCATAACCCATTGGCCTGTGGGTTGTACGCGGTTGTGTGATGAATTGCGACGCCCAGACTCCGGGCCATCGCGGGCCAGAGGTCGGAAACAAACTGAGGGCCCCGATCGGACGTGATGTCCGAAGGTGTGCCAAAATGTGCCACCCATGTTGTCAAAAAGGCGCCACGTCTGCGGACACAGTGGAAGCCAGCGGGACTGCTTCTGGCCATCGTGTGGTGTGGTCCACCACTGTCAGGAGGTGCGTGAACCCCTGCGATGGCGGGAGGGGGCCGACAAGGTCCACGTGAACGTGGTCGAACCTCTTAGCTGGGATACGGAACAGCTCCAAAGGGGCCTTTGTGTGCCTGTGCACTTTGTTTAATTGGCATGCTACGCAGGCTGCAGCCCACTCTTTCACCTGTTTGCACAGGCCCGGCCATACGAACTTCGCTCCCACCATTTTGACTGACGTGCGCACTCCTGGGTGCACCAGGGCATGAACGGACTCAAAAACGTGGCGGTGCCAAGCGCATGGGACCGCCGGGCATGGGCGTCCTGTGGAGATGTTACAGATTAGGGGGGACCCCCCGTCTTGCAGTACTCTGCTCTCCAGTCTTAACCCTGTTAGTCCAGACTGGAGTGTGCACACGTCCGCATCGCCAATCTGTTTTGCGGCCATGGCCGTGTAATCTATCCCTACATAGACTGGGGCCACTACTGCGCACGAGAGGCAGTCCGCCACCACATTCAGTTTACCGGCCACATGCTGAATATTGGTTGTAAACTCCGAGATCGCGGCCATCTGTCTCTGCTGCCAGCCCGACCATGGTTCCGAAACTTTGGCCATCGCATACGTTAACGGCTTGTGGTCCACGAACGCAGTGAAGCTGCGCCCTTCCAGCTAGAACTGGAAGTGGCGTATGGCCAGGTGGAGAGCCAGTAACTCTCTGTCGAACGCGCTGTATTTACGCTCACTGTCGCGCAAAGACCTGCTAAAAAAAGCGAGCAGCTGCCAAGAACCGGCGACGCATTGCTCCACGATGGCCCCTATGGCCACGTCCGAGGCGTCGGTAGTGAGTGCTATCCGGGCCGCTGGGTCAGGGTGCGCCAATAGTGCGGCGTTTGCCAGGCTTGTTTTAACCTCAGAGAATGCCTGCTCCCGCTCAGGAGTCCAGTCGACTCTCTCCACCGGTTTCCGTTTCTTGAGTGTGCCGTACAATGGCTGCATGAGCTGCGCTGTGTGGGAGAGGAAACGGTTATAAAAGTTAACCATCCCTAAAAACTCCTGCAGCGCCCTGACCGTCTGAGGCCGGGGAAAATTCGCCACGGCGCGCATCTTGTTCGGCAAGTTGTATCGCTCCCTCCGGTGAGATGTGGTGCCTCAAAAAATCGATCCCCGTCACGCCGAACTGGCATTTCGCTGGGTTGATTATTAACCCGTGCTCCTCCAACCTCTGGAAAACCATCCTGAGGTGGGTTACGTGTTTGTCTTCGGACGCGCTGGCCACCAGGATGTCATCCAGGAAGACGAACACAAACGGCAGATCGCGCAACACCGCATCCATCATGTGTTGGAATGTCTGTGCCGCATCTTTTAATCCGAAGGGCATGCGTAAAAACTCAAACAGACCAAACGGGGTTATTACCGCCATTTTAGGTATGTCCTCCGCGCGCACCGGGACCTGGTGGTAACCACAGACTAGGTCTATCTTAGAAAAAATACGTGCCCCAGCGGGGCAAACGGAAAAATCCTGAATATGGGGAATCGGGTAGCGGTCATGCGCTGTGGCATTGTTTAATCTGCGGAAATCTCCACAAGGTCGCCACGATCCCTCAGTCTTAAGGACCATATGTAGTGGGGATGCCCATGGGCTGTTGGAGCGCCTGATGATGCCCAGCCTTTCCAAGTTGGCAAACTCCTCGCACGCTATGGCCAGTTTAGCTGTGTCCAGGTGCCGAGGTCGTGCGAAAACGGGCGGCCCGGTGGTGGTCATAAAGTGCTCCACCCCGTGTTTAGTGATGGCTGCCGAAAACGTCGGGACGGTGAGTGCTGGGAACTGGGTGAGCAGTGTGTGGAACTTACCACTTGGAGCTGTGACATTGGCTAGCATTGTTGGCCCGGCTCTTCGAGCTGTAGAGGGGAGGGAATCAAAAGACATTGCATTAATCAGGCATCTGTTAGCAACATCAACTACTAGTCCGTGTGCACACAAAAAATCAGCACCCAAGATTGGGAAACTGCATGCCACTATGACGAATGTCCACTCGTACGTACGGCCGTGTTGGGATACAGTCAGTGTCTTTTCTCCAAAAGTCTTAATGTCCAAGCCGTTTGCGGCTGTCAGCTCGGGGCCACTAGCACCCGCTAGCTGGTCGGCGTAGAACGGAAGGATAAGGCTCTTTTGGGAGCCGGAGTCCACGAGGAACCATCTCCCTGCACGTGAGTCTGTCACATAGAGCAGCTTGCTTTCTTCACCGGCGGTCACAGCTGCTACCAACTGCCGGCCTTGTTGTTTCCTGAATGCTTGAATTGGCACGGTGGCACGAATCGGCGTGCGTCCTCTCCAAAACGGCGGTGGTAGGAGCTAAGCGTGTCTCTCTGGCACTTCCTGGCCACCACTGCCATCGCTGGCTCCTCGCTTCCGCTGGTCGTCTCGCTGGGTTCTGATGCCGCTGCGTTCACTGTGAGGGCTCTGGTGGTGAAGATGATCCGATCTGCCTCCTGGGCTAGCGTACGGTAGTCACGCGTGACCAGCAACGGCAAGTTTGCAAGGACCGCTCTGGCCACCATTGGGAGGTTCTGGAGGAAAAGGTGGGCAAACAGAAAATGCCCGTCGTCCGTGCCCATCAACGCCAACATCTCCATCAGTTCGACCGCCTACCCATCTCCTAACCCAGAGCGCGTCAGGAGCCTCTCTGCGCTCTCGCAGTCCGAGAGCGTGTAGCACCGGGTCAGCACAGCTTTGAGAGCCCCGTATTTGTCGCGGGCTGGGGGTTGTTGGGAGCAGGCTCGCTACTTGCTGAGTCGTGCGAGCGTCCAGCGCTGCGACCACATAGTAATATCTGGTGTCATCTGCCGTTATTCCCCGGAACGCGAACTGGGCCTCGGTGTGGAGGAACCAAGACCTCGGGTCGTGCAGCCAAAAGTCTGGTAGTTTGACCGAAACGGCACACACGTTGCTGGGGCTTCCCGTCCAGGTCATCTCCGGGGTGTTTGCCTCGTGTTCCATTATTCATCAAGGGTCACCAGTGTGGAGAGAGGAATAATCAGGCCAGGCATTCACAGCAGACAAACTTTATTCACTCTCTCACATCTCTCAGAATCAGAAAAAGCATTGACCTCATGCTGCAGGGTCTCTCCTTTATATTACAACACCCACTCCCCCTGCTGCCTGAGGTCTTGCATCACAATACATTCTTGCATCACAATTCCTATTGTCCCTCAGTTGCTTAATCCCCCATGCACTTCCGACAGAGGAATTTACTGCCTCTCCCTTCCTTCCAGTCTGAGATGAATATCACAGCATGGGTCCCCCATATTATATTCATATCTGAGTTTCATAATCTTATTATAATCTACCATGGAATTTGAAATCTGATACGTTATTTCAAGGGTGGGGAGGATGCTTTCAATCACTTTTAAGCGCTCCTCCCTTTCATTTTTAACATCAGATTCGTAAGAAATTATATACCCACGAACAACCACTTTGAGCGTTTCCCAAAGGATGCCGTCTGTCACCTCACCATTGCCACTTATTTCCATGAAATCTTTTAACCGAAAGGTAATATAATTTGTGAATTTTTCATCTGAAAGTAATGATGGATTGAAACGCCAAGAATAAATTTGTTTAGAAAGGGAGAATTTCAAGGAAATTGTCACAGGACTATGATCTGAGATCAGAATATTATGATATTTTGAATTAGTAACATGAGAAATCAGCTGAGAGTACACCAAGAGATAATCTATTCTGCTGTATGATTTATGAACGTGAAAGTAAAATGAGTAGGCCAAGCCCCTTAACATTCCACGAGACCACTGTGACATCCCTTCCCCCTAGATTTGCTTTACCAAGAGACCTCTGCATCCACAACGTACAAGGCTCACATTCCAGCCGACCAACCTGGCACACCCTGTGTAATATCTGGCAGACAAGAAAAAAGTAAAACAGTGGAAAAAAACAGAAGAACAACTATACATGATAAAACAAAAAAGCAAGACACACACACATAAAAAAAAACTACTTGAGCCATAACAGAACATATATTCACCCCCCACCCCCCTTCGCGTGTCCCTAAACCAGACACAAAAATCCCCATTTTCCATCTAAACAGGAGCTATTGGGCAAGAAACTAACTTCACCATCAAGGACTGCCCTCTTCGAGAAAAAAGAAAAAAATAATAATACCGTCACAGCAATGATATGTGGGGGATTTTACACCTGCTAACAAAGTAAACATTCAAACATAAGGTGCTCTATATTCGTCTCAGTTTAACATGAAAAATCTTTTCACAGTCAACAGTGCAAATATTGGCTCCCCCAACCATTCCGCAGCATATCAACTGGAGTACCATTTAGTTGAGCTACCAGTGGGTGTATGTGAGTCTACTCCCCCGTTCAATCTTTTCCAGAAAAAATGCTGCTTCTTTTGAATCGCTAAAAATCACAGGTGCTTCCTTCTCTTGTTGGTAAATATGCAGCCTAGCCGGGTACCGCAGAGCGTGTTTAATTCCTCTGTTCCAAAGCAGCTGCATCACATCCTGAAAGGCACACCATTGCATCATCACCTCATTAGTGTAATCTGGAAAAATTAAGACTTTGTTACCTTTATACTGCATAGCGTTCAGCCTGCTGTAGCGCAGAATCAACTCTTTATCCTGAAAGTGGTGGATGCGCACCAGGATGGCGCGTGGTCTGTCTCCGGCTTCTGGCTTCGGCTGAAGAGAGCGATGTGAATGGTCCACTTTGACTGGGTGCGAAAAACACTTGTCTCCAAGCAGTTGAGGTAACAGCTGTGAAATGAACTCTGTGGGTTTACCTCCTTCCTCGCCCTCTGGTATCCCCACGATCTTAATGTTGTGTCTCCGAGAGCGAGCCTCCAGGTCCAGCAGCTGTTTGTTTTGGCTAGCGAGCTCTGAGCACATAGCTTCGAGCTCCTGCATCCACGTTTTGAGGTCGCTGGTTGCTAGCTCATAGTTAGTCACACGAGCTTGAAGGTCGGCTTGAGTAGTCACTAATGACTGAAGGCTGATTTGGAAGGCATCGAATCGCTCATTGATAACACGTAGAATTGAGTCGGACATCTGCTGGCAAAGTTCTTTACACATTTCATGCGTTTTGTCCGGCAATTTGTCCGGGCTGGAGGGTGGATTAGCAGACCCATCTTTAGCATGAGCCGAGGCTCCAGTAACTTGAACGTCAGCAGATTTCGATTTGCTGGTCGCCTGTGGCTTTGGCGTCTCACGAGCAGTTGATTTAAGCGTGGAGTAGACGAGGTTTATGCATCTGTATGTCCGTTTTTATACGGCATTATTGCACTTTTAACAGAACTCAAAGAGGAGCGCAGCCAAAACACGTCCACCCCCTTCACATGCTCACTAGTGCCCTCCCTAAAAAAAGTTGATATTTAAATTTGATATTTTTAACAAATCTCATTCCATGTGCCCTTTTTTTTTATTCATTAGCACCCCTGCCTCTCAAATGGCCTTTGCACAGCCATGAAATTACTTCATGTGGAGAGTAAACTGAAGCCAAATACAACACATTGGAGAAAAATTATGTTACATAGCATTAGCTGTGATAACCAAATGCCGTTTTAGGGTTCAGTGTTTTCAAATTCAAACCGCTGCATAATTTAAGAACAAAAACCTTACTTTTAACATTTTTTTCTTCCTTTGCTCCACTTTTAATGTCCACCATACTGGAGTCTGTCAGCCGCAGCCAGAGGGCGCTGGCATCCCTCTTGCAGAGGGTGCCTATTTGCCACAAATATACACACTCAGCACACATAATGATGAATCTTTTATTATTTTTTTCTTCTGATTCTCATGGCACCCTCAAAAGAATGGTGCCCTGGGTGTCCACCCACATGGCACGTATCTGAGTCCACTACTGGTTTCGGCTGCTCCCTTTAGGGGTCTCCACAGCGGATCATCTGCCTCCATCTCACTCTCTCCCTTGCATCTTCTTCTGTAACAACAGCCCTCTCCATGTCCTTCACTACATCTCATGAATCTTCTCTATGGTCTTTATTCTGCCGCCATGAATTAAGTTGGGCAGTTCCCATTACAGCATTTCATGTAAGTGAGTTTGGTTCCCTCTAGTGGTGTAGTGAAAGCATCGTTTTGAACTGATACACAAAGTGTTGCACATGCGCAGTAATGATATAATGGGAGACCGGTCAGAGCTTCACCCGATGTACGAACGCTGTGAATGTTGTTTAATTATCGGCACATTGGACATCATTAGTCCGTGAGTATCCTACATGGTTTGACAGTGTTAACAGCTACAGTGAGAACTGCACGGTTGCATTGGTGTATTTTAAGCGACTGTCTAGTCCGTTGCCAACATTGTTACCAAGCTAAGTTAGAGCTAATGCTAACATCTGCTAAGCTAGACACGGTGATCATTCATTGACGGCGTGTATATGTCTACTTTGTTGCTGTTTTACACGGATGTAGGAACGAATGTAAACGGATGTAAAACCAAAAAGACGAGTGTACATCACGTTGAGTTCCTTGTGGGGTAGCTTCAATAAACGAGATAAAAGGAAGCATCTTGTCGTCATTGAGGCCTGCACCACACGTGTTAGCTTGCTGTCTACCAGTTGATAACTGGGAAACTCGATGGGAGGGCAGTAAAGTAAAAGGACTATAGTGTGGCGGGCCCAATAAACAAACAACAAGCAGCAAATGAGCCTCAGGGCAGGAGAGCAGCACCAGCCAACTCCCCAACTCAGAAGTGAAGTTATGGAGACCGATCACACAGCTCCCTTGGCTACAGCTGTACAAGGTAGCTCGTTATATTCACGTAGCTCCAAGTCAAGCAGGGCTTCTTCAGCTACCTCCTCAGCCATAAAGGCTAGAGCCAAAGCAGATGCTGCAAGGGCTAAATTAGCTTATTCAGAGAAAGAAGCAGCCCTCATCACGCAGAAAGCTAATCTTGAAGCATAGAAAGCTAATCTTGAAGCACATATGCACATTCTGAATCATCAGAAGGCTGCTGCAGCTGCAGAAGCCGAAGCTGCGGCCTATGAAGAAGCAGAGCAATGTGCAAGAAGTGAATTCAGTCAAGCATTAATGGACTTGCCAGTTGGCTCAGCACAACGCACATCTGAGTATGTACAGAAACACTTTGATGTGCGCTTTGAGGAAATTCCACTTAAAACTGATCCAGCCACCCCCTCTAAGATCCAGTGTGAACAGTTTGAAATTATTACTTTTTTTATTTTATTACTTATTTTGTACCCGTAGGTAGATTTGTTTTGCAGTCTGGTGACAAGCCACCAGCTGCCGGTCGCTGCGTGCGCAAGCGCCTCTTAACTCCTTAACCTGCATGTTTTTGTCATGTGGGAGGAAACCGGAGAAATCCCGGAGTAAACCCACGCAAACACGGGGAGAACATGCGTGGGTTTACTGGCACAAATGGCCACAAATGTACCATTCATCCCATCTAATGCTGTAGATGGTAAGAGTAGGGTCAGCATCTGTCAGGCCCTGGCTCTCACGAGCCAGAAAGGAGATGCGAGGGCGGCCAGTGAGTTAGCGTAATTTATTAACATAAACACACAACGTACAAAATAACAAAGTAAAGAGCCACGTGGGGCTAAAACACACACAGAACTAAGGATAACATACAACCCAGGGAGAAAGGCTAGAGAGGCGGCGAGGGAAAAACACACGCCGAGTCGCAGCACTTACTTTGGGGGCAGCGCCGAGGTAACGGCGAACTGAAGCTCGACGTAGGAGCTACAGTCATGGAAACACAAGGCATGTCTTTCCATAGCGAGGTTGCAGCAACAAGTAACTCTCGGCTGCTCGCTTAAGTGGGGGAGATGATTGATAATAGGAGACAGCTGTCCCAGCGCAGCTGAACTAGACAGCTGGGAATCAGCTGGGCGCTGTCAAAGTACGGGCCTTGGAAGACCCGGCACGGACTACCACGGAGCAGGAGCAACACTGGACAACCTGAACGCAGAGAAGGATAGCGTTCAGGTCGTGACAGTACTCCTCCCCCGAGCCGCGCCTCCTGGCGCAGGCTAAACCCCCCCCTCCCCCCCCGAGGGAAGACCAGGGAGGGCGGTGGGGGCCAGACCTGGGAGAAAGTGAGGGACAAGGAAAAGGAGGCAGGGAAGGAAAAAAAAACCTAGGTACAGTATAGGATCAGATACCATAATAATAATTTCAAAAACAGGGAAAAAAAAGCCATCACCCCCTCCTCTGCAGAGGCCAGACGGTCTATGCAGGTGACCACAGGAGGTGGGGAGAACAAACTGCAGAAATATAGCGACATAGTCATGGAAAAAAAAAAAAGGTTCACAATAACTTAGGGCGAGGACAATGCAAAACTCATGTCCCGACAACCAAAAAAAACTACAAAACTCAGTGAACATAAGGTTGCAGAAGACTACACATGTAACCCCGGCCAAAAACAGAATGTATAAAGGAACAATCCGGGCACAAGACCTAAAAATAAAGCCTGAGGCCGCTAACTGGCATAAAGATACAAAAAAAAAAATCAACTCCTCAAACACGAATTAGCACAACACAGAAAATCAAACAGTCTGGAGGAGGATATAAATGCAGATGAACAAAAACTACTCTGAATAAGGCCAGGCAATGTGAGGCAAAAGCTACTTAAAGGACAAATTAGAATAAGAATACATACAGGGATCGTAAGACATAGAAAATAGTCTAAGGAAAATTCTTGGTTGGAATGACACCACAATAAGGACTCTAGCGCAGAAAGTTCCTCGATGTCCTGAATGAAATTAAGTAATGAAGGGCAAACAAAACACACGGCTATGAACAGTCAGTCAACCTTTCAGGAACGTCAGCAGGTGGAGCGGGGCAGGCGGTGACAGCTTGTCCGGCGGGCGACCCGAGCTCCACCAGACCAGGTACCACAATACCAGTTCGGGCGGCCTACCAGAGCCCCAGGCTAGGAGACACAGTTTCTCCGGAGGCTGACCCAGATCACCGAACCAGCCAGATGGCTCCCCAGGCGGTCGTCCCGTGACCTCAGACCACGGAGAGCTGAGGGAGAAGTCTTGGTGCAGCTTCCTCCCTGAGGGAAAAGGCAGGAGGAAACTGACCCAGCTGAGAAAAACCCCAACAGCAGTAGGGGGAGAGGAGATGGAGGCAAGGGGCAAAGTCAGCCTGACATCTAATGAAAACATGGGCAGGGGGAAACTGGCCCGGGTGAGAGGAACCCCAACAGCGGCAGGAGGAGAGATGATGGAGGCAAGGGACGAAGTCAGCCTGATGTCAGGCGAACACAACCCTCCAGCTCCCTCACTGACCTTTACCCGGACCGGCGAAACACTCCCAGTGGACCCCGATCGGGCTGGCGAAACACTCCCGGTGGACCCCAGCTGGACCGGAACAGCACTCCCGGTGGACCCCAGCTGGACCGGAACAGCACTCCCGGTGGACCCAGACTGGGCCGGAACAGCACTCCCGGTGGACCCCAGCTGGACCGGAACAGCACTCCCGAGCACAGCATCTGAGGCGAACACCGTGCAGAGAACCGGAACCTCCGAGATGGCACCCAGAGCAGGTTCGTCTCCGGTGACCCTGGGGAGAGGCTCAGAGGGACAAAAGGAACCGGGATCAGGATCACCGGCAGCGGCAGAGCCCGGCGAGACAGGCTCGAGCGCAGCAGACGGCTGCACCCGGCCCGCCCCCCCGAGAGACAGGCAATAATGCTCCAGAAAATGAATGAAAGAGGGAAAATAGAGCACTCGCCTGATCTCGGGTTCTACCGCCATCCAGGACTTCGATGCTCCGGGTTCAACGTGCAGGACTCCGTCCTCCGGCTCCAACTCGACTGCGACTGGCTCCGCAGCCGGCATGATGGTTTCCACAGTCAAACGACCTCCAAGCGCCGAAGACCGCGTCGACAGCTCGCATGGCGTGGAGGCAGGAGATCTGGGCTCTGCTGGGCCGAACCATTCCTCCGTGGAGACCCGGGGACGCTTAATCGTCGGCGCTGGCTCCAACAGGCAGTTTGACCTTCTCCTCTGCCCATGACGTGGCTGCGGGGCAGGGGCAAAACCTTCCAGGGCCACAGGCCGCCTCCTCCTCGCGCGGCGGTGCACACCTGGCACCGGGGCACACTCAGGGGGAAGAGACACAGAGGACGCAGGTTCATATTCGACTTTTGCAGCGGGAGGAGAGAGCTCAGGGGACTGTGAACCCTGAACTCCTCCCCCAGGAATCAAACAAGGCAATTCACTCATAATGGGAGGAGAATGAGAGGACACTTGCCTGATTCCCGGAGGGCCGGTGGAATCTGCTGCAAGGAACTTGAGTCTTTCCTCTCCCAGCCGGATAGAAGTGGAGGACCCCCCGGACAGACGAGGTGGTGCCACTCGCACCGGATCGGGACCGGGAACACCTGGAGGCGAATCCGCGCCGTTCTCAGCAGCCGGAGTGAATGACGAAGAGGGGGGAGAAACAGCTGAGGAGAGCCGGGGGCCCAAAGCTGATGGGACAGCGGGAAGAGCGGGCCCAGGAGTGGGAGCAGCTGATTCGCTTCTTCGGCAAGACACGGGAGCTATAGCAGGCTGGGAGGCGGAATTCATGTAGTTTCCTGGAGCGGGATCCGGACTGGGCTCTCACTGAGATGAACGGGGAATTTGGGAGCGGCGTCTTCTGAACGTGAAGTCAGGAAAACGCCGCTCCTGTACGGAGACCGAAGCCAACAGGTCAGCGTATCCCGGATAATTGTTCAGCTCAGGGTTCTTCTCAACCAGCCTGACAGCCGCTATCACGTGCTTCATGGCTACGGGGGGATAGGCGGCGGAACAAGCGGCTGCCACTCGGTCCGCGATGCGAATCGCTGTTAACCTCATCTTCTCGGGGGGAACCCCGGTTGACGTCACTCTATCTTGGGGATCACCCCTGGGTGAGGCGAACTCCTGGACTGGATCGGCGGCAGGAGCGGGATTCCGAAGCGAGGAGCGATGGTGTCCTGTCTTCGGCTTCCTGCCGGGGTTCTCCTCCAGCCTACGGAGTCTCTCCCAGGCCACAGAGATGTCTGCCCTCCTCGCCTTAAC
This sequence comes from Pholidichthys leucotaenia, assembly GCA_020510985.1. NCBI lineage: Eukaryota > Metazoa > Chordata > Actinopteri > Cichliformes > Pholidichthyidae > Pholidichthys > Pholidichthys leucotaenia. Next base: position 29,394,357 of record CM035845.1, on the reverse strand, counting down.
CTCGGGGAGATGGAAGTAGCGAGGGAAGTTGTCAATCATACTCTCGGCGAGCTCCAAGCGCCAGCGTATCTCGCTGGGAGAATCGTAGAGGTCCGTGGTGAACAGCGTTCCGTCCACAAGGTCCAGAGCCTCCGAGAGATCGTGGCCTGGGTGCCGCATACGTCTCCTGGAGGGAGACATGATACAAGCCTGCCTGCTCCCAGAGGAAGGAAAAAACGACGAGTCCCACAGCAAACTCACGGTCGCGGACGTCTCAGTCTGGCTGCGACCTACTGTCAGGTCCTGGCTCTCACGAGCCAGAAAGGAGATGCGAGGGCGACCAGTGAGTTAGCGTAATTTATTAACATAAACACACAACGTACAAAATAACAAAGTAAAGAGCCACGTGGGGCTAAAACACACACACAACACTAGATAACGAACAGCAAAGTAAAGAGCCACGTGGGGCTAAAATACACACAGAACTAAGGATAACATACAACCCAGGGAGAAAGGCTAGAGAGGCGGCGAGGGAAAAACACACGCCGAGTCGCAGCACTTACTTTGGGGGCAGCGCCGAGGTAACGGCGAACTGAAGCTAAACGTAGGAGCTACAGTCGTGGAAACACAAGGCACGTCTTTCCATAGCGAGGTCGCAGCAACGAGTAACTCTCGGCTGCTCGCTAAAGTGGGGATGATGATTGATAATAGGAGACAGCTGTCCCAGCGCAGCTGAACTAGACAGCTGGGAATCAGCTGGGCGCTGTCAAAGTACGGGCCTTGGAAGACCCGGCACGGACTACCACGGAGCAGGAGCGACACTGGACAACCTGAACGCAGAGAAGGATAGCGTTCAGGTCGTGACAGCATCAACTTGAAAGAGGAGCATGGAGCTACAGAGACAATTAATCCCCCAACGTTACGACCCTATTATGCCCCCGCAACACATTACGTGGAAGCACAAAGCATTCAGGATCTGACCAAATACCTCACACGCCGGGAGATGTTGAGCACGGGACTCCTACAGTTTGATGACCTCCCAGAGAATTATTGGGCATGGAAGGCATCTTTCCAGAACGCCATACAAGACCTCAGCCTCTCACACCACGAGCAATTGGATTTGGTGATAAAATGGCTTGGCACAGAATCAGCAGAACAAGCAACGAGGATCCGCTCTGCACATGTTTTCAACCCAAAAGCAGCCCTCAACTTGGTCTGGGAAAGGCTAGAAGAGTGTCATGGGTCACCCGAAGCAATAGAAAATGCGCTGTTAAAAAAGCTTGATCATTTTCCCAAAATCAGCAACAAAGATGCACTCAAGCTGAGAGACCTTGGTGACGTTCTACAGGAAATCGAATGTGCAAAGGATGGCGGATACCTACCTGGGCTCGCATACCTGGATACAGCCCGTGGAGTGAATCCTGTTGTAGAGAAACTGCCCTACAGCCTACAGGAGAAGTGGATTGCAGCAGGCGCCAAATACAAAGAAACACACAAAGTCGCCTTTCCTCCTTTCAGCTTTTTTTCCAGTTACGTCAGACGACAAGCCAAAATAAGAAACGACCCAAGTTTCAGTTTCTCTCCACCGGCCCACATGAACACCAGAGTTGAAAAGGCCCCCAAGTTCGCCAGTAAGCACCTCATCAGTGTCCACAAAATGGACATCCCACCAGCCTCACCTGCAGCTAAAGGTAACCACGCACATAAAAGAACAGAAAGCCCAGATAAACAATGTCCCATACACAGAAAGCCACACCCCTTAAAGAAATGTAAAACGTTTAGAGCAAAACCAATAGAAGAACGCAAACTGTTCTTAAGAGAGAATCTCATCTGCTTTAAGTGTTGTGGGTCCACTCAGCATCTGGCAAAAGACTGTAAACAGTCAATCTAGTGCTCTGACTGTGGTAGTGATAGACATGTAGCAGCACTACATCCCGGCCCCTCTCCTCCTCCTATGGAAGCTCAGGAAGCTGAGACGGATCATGGCGGGGAGTCCCATGATTATGAAGGCACACTAGTCACGTCTAGATGCACAGAAGTTTGCGGTAATGCAGAAAACCCACAATCCTGCTCAAAAATTAGCCCTGTGTTAGTTTATCCTGCAGGACACAAAGAGGAAGCTCAGAAAATGTATGCAGTGCTTGATGAACAAAGCAACAGATCACTCGCTAAATCAGAGTTTTTCCAGCTGTTCCACATTAGAGCACCTTCCGACCCTTACACACTGAAAACATGTTCAGGAGCTACTACGGTTTGGGGGCGGAGAGCTTCAAACTTCGTGATAAAGCCAATGGACGGTAAAGTACAGCTCCAGCTTCCAAACTTGATCGAGTGTGACATGATCCCCGATGACAGGAGGGAGATTCCATTTCCAAAGGCCGCACTTGTGCATCCACACCTAAGAAAAGTCACAGACAAGATTCCACCTGTAGATGAACATGCTCCCATCCTCCTACTGCTGGGAAGAGACATCCTACAGGTACACAAGGTGAGAGAACAAATAAATGGGCCCCACAGTACTCCCTATTCACAGCGCTTGGACTTGGGATGGGTTATTGTGGGAGAAACGTGTTTGGGGACGACACACAAGCCTTCGACTGTTAATGTGCTAAAGACACATGTGCTCTACAATGGTCGTGCATCATTCCTAAGCCCATGCCCAAACACATTTCTTGTCAAAGAGGTTTCAGGTTGCTCTACCTCACGCCCCAACAGCATACTACCATATGCCTTGCAGGGTGAGAGAGACACAGACCACTTAGGAAACACAGTCTTTGATAAAACTAAGGACGACGATAAACCAGCGCTGTCAATAGAAGATCGGGTTTTTATTGACATCATGAACAAAGAAGTACATCAAAATGCAGAGAACAGCTGGGTAGCACCGCAACCATTTCGTTCTCCCAGACCACACCTTCCAAGCAACAGAGAACAGGCAATGCAACGTCTTCATTCTCTTAGAAAAACACTGGACAGAAAACCTGAAATGAAAAGACAGTACACAGAGTTCGTCCAAAAGATGCTGGACAACGACCATGCAGAGGCTGCTCCTCCTTTAGAGAAGAACAAAGAACATTGGTACTTACCGTCGTTTGGCGTATATCACCCCCAAAAACCCAACCAACTGAGAGTGGTGTTCGACGCGAGTGCGGAATTCGGAGGAGTATCTCTAAATAAGGTACTATTAAGAGGACCTGACCTAAACAACAGTCTTGTGGGCGTCCTACTACGTTTCAGGAAAGAGCCAATAGCATTTTCTGTAGATGTGCAACAGATGTTTTACTGTTTTGTGGTCAGAGAAGATCATAGAGACTACCTCAGGTTCCTATGGTATGAGGATAATGATCTCGACAAAGAAGTAAGAGACTACAGAATGAAAGTGCACGTGTTCGGCAACAGCCCTTCTCCAGCCGTGGCCATTTACTGCATGAGACGTGCTGCAGCTGAAGGTGAGAAAGAGCATGGACATGACACAACACAATTCATAATGAGACATTTCTATGTAGATGATGGATTAGCCTCCACAGCCACACCACAAGAAGCTGTTGACATCCTGACAAACGCACAAAAGATGTTAGCACAATCCAATCTCAAATTAGACAAAATGGCATCTAATGACTACAGGGTCATGGAAGCCTTTCCGGCAAACGAAAGAGCAAAGGACTTAAAAGACGTAGATCTCAAACGCGACGAGCTCCCACTACAGCACAGTTTAGGGGTGCCTTGGAATCTTGAAACTGACAGTTTTATGTTTCAGGTGTCCATCAACAGGAAGCCCTACACACGAAGGGGAGTCTTAGCGACGGTCAACAGCCTGTATGATCCTCTAGGGTTTGTGGCGCCTATCACGATGTAGGGGAAGAACCTCCTGCGTGAACTGTCAACAGAACATGGCGACTAGGATGAACCACTTCCCGCTGAGAGAGAAGAGGAATGGAACAAATGGAAAGATTCCCTGAAAGACCTTGAAGACCTACAGATACCAAGGTGCTACCTGCCATTGTCACAGCCTTCTGTTCGAAAAAGAGAGTTATGCATTTTCTCAGATGCATCAACCTTGGCAATCGGAGCAGTAGCATACCTGAGAACCACCAACAATGAAGGTCAGTGCCACTCAGGGTTCATTATGGGTAAATCTAAAATAGCACCACGCCCTGCACACACCATCCCTCGTTTGGAGTTATGCGCAGCTGTTCTAGCCGTTGAGATGTACGAGCTGATCAGGGATGAGATAGACACTGCAATGGATGCTGTCAGGTTTTATACAGACAGTAAGATTGTTCTCGGATACATAAACAATAACACAAAAAGGTTCTACACATATGTGGCAAACCGTGTAGCCCGCATCAGAAAGTCAACACTTCCATCACAGTGGTATTACATAGGAACCAGCGACAACCCAGCGGACACTGCCGCAAGATACTTCGCGGCACATGCACTGAAGCTCACAAACTGGTTCCAAGGACCTCTGTTCTTGACTCAACCCGATGCAGAACCATAGCAATCTGACCCCTTCTCACTCATAAGTCCAGAGGAAGATGCAGAAATCAGGCCTGATGTAAAAACATTTGTTACTAAGGTGTCTGTTGGACATTTGGGGTCACACCGCTTTGAAAGGTTCTCACACTGGATGAAACTGTGCCGCACAGTTGGATCACTCATTCGTGTCACAGCTTCATACAAGAGCAAGTCCGGGCAAACCAAAAACAGTGGGTGGAAACGTTATAACAGTGCGTGCACTATCAACGAACTTTCACGAGCGAAATGCCTAATAACATCTACAGTGCAACATGAAGTCTTTAAGGAGGAGTTCAAGTGCATTGAAACAAAACACCCACTGCTGAAACAGAGTTGGCTGAAAAAATTAAACCCAATCATTGACGAGGATGGTCTGCTTAGAGTCGGAGGACGCTTGGCACCAGCAAACCTGTCAAAAGAAGAAAAACACCCTCTCATTATCCCTCGTTCACACCACATCGCTGTTCTTTTAATCAGATACTACCATGAAAAGGTAGCGCATCAAGGCCGACACATGACAGAGGGAGCCCTTAGAGCATCTGGGTTTTGGATCATAGGCGGCAAACATCTTGTGTCTTCTGCCATACACAAGTGCGTGACCTGCAGGAAACTGAGAAAGACATTGCAAATCCAAAAGTTGTCAGATTTACCAAGTGACAGGCTCTCACCGATGCCACCGTTCACCAGCGTTGGTCTCGACGTATGTGGTCCGTGGTCAGTGACAACACGATGCACAAGAGGAGGAAGCGCAGACAGCAACAGATGGGCTCTACTTTTCACATGCATGTCAACAAGAGCTGTGCACATCGAACTGATTGAATCAATGTCAACGTCCAGTTTCATAAATGCTCTGAGAAGATTCTTCTCCATTCGGGGACCTGCACAGCTTCTGCGATCTGATAGGGGCACAAACTTTATCGGGGCATGTAAGGAACTGAGAATTGAGCGCAGTGACGCAGCATTGAGTTACCTACAAGAAAAGGGTTGCAAATGGTTTTTTAACCCACCTCATGCATCACACATGGATGGATCCTGGGAAAGACTCATTGGAGTTGCCAGGCGGATTTTAGATGCACTATTTCTCAAGAACAAACTACGGCTCACGCATGAGGTACTGAGCACCCTAATGGCGGAGGTTATGGCAGTGATGAATGCAAGACCACTTGTGCCGGTCTCAACAGATCCTGACAATCCAACCATCCTAACCCCAGCAATGCTACTGACCCAAAAAACCAACCCCTTGACAGCACCATCGGGAACTTTCGCTGCACCAGAACTTCATGCATGTCAGTGGAAACAAGTGCAGGCTCTTGCGGATAGTTTTTGGAAACAGTGGAGACAAGAGTATCTTGTGACTCTTCAGAGCCGAAGAAAATGGACTGATGAGAAATCGAACATCAATGTTGGAGATGTCGTTTTGCTCAAGGATGGGCAAACACACAGAAATGACTGGCCCATGGGGCGGATTGTGAAGACATTTCACGGAAAGGACAATAAAGTACGAAAAGCGGAGGTGAAGATAATAAGAGATGGGACTGTTAAAGTGTTTCTGAGACCAATTACAGAAATGGTTTTACTGATAGCAGATGGGGAATAGATAATGATATGGTTAACATTGTTATGCACTGTCGTTTGAAATGCTGTAAGGCTAAATAGTGGTACAATGTTATTGCACCAGACGGGGAGTATTTTGCCCCCATGAATTAAAGTTGGGCAGTTCCCATTACAGCATTTCATGTAAGTGAGTTTGGTTCCCTCTAGTGGTGTAGTGAAAGCATCATTTTGAACTGATACACAAAGTGTTGCACATGCGCAGTAATGATATAACGGGAAACCGGTCAGAGCTTCACCCGATGTACGAACGCTGTGAATGTTGTTTAATTATCGGCGCCTTGGACATCATTAGTCCGTGAGTATCCTACATGGTTTGACAGTGTTAACAGCTACAATGAGAACTGCACGGTTGCATTGGTGTATTTCAAGCGACTGTCTAGTCCGTTGCCAACATTGTTACCGAGCTAAGTTAGAGCTAATGCTAACATCTGCTAAGCTAGACACGGTGACCATTCATTGACGGCGTGTATATGTCTACTTTGTTGCAGTTTTACACGGATGTAGGAACGAATGTAAACGGATGTAAAACCAAAAAGACGAGTGTACATCACGTTGAGTTCCTTGTGGGGTAGCTTCAATAAACGAGATAAAAGGAAGCATCTTGTCATCATTGAGGCCTGCACCACACGTGTTAGCTTGCTGTCTACCAGTCGATAACTGGGAAACTCGATGGGAGGGCAGTAAGGTCTTCCTCTTTTCCTCCTGCCTGGCAGCTCCATCTTCAACATCTTTTGTCCAATATACCCGCTATCCCTCCTCTGCACATGTCCAAATATCTCAACCTTGTCTTCTCTTATTTTGTCTCCAAATTGCTCCAACCTAGCTGTCCCTCTGATATACTAATTTCGAATCCTGTCTCTTCTAGTCACACCGAATGAGAATCTTAGCATGTTCAACCCTACCACCCCTCAGCATCGCCTCCTGTCTTTTTGTCAGTGTCACTGTCTCCAAACTGTACATCATAGCAGGTCTTACTACAATCTTTTAAACTTTCCTTTTCACACTAGCTGCTATCCTTCTGTCACAAATCACCCGACACTCGTCTCCACCCACTCCACCCTGCCTGCACTCTCTTCTTCACCTGTCTTGTGAATTTTCCATTACTTTGGATGGTTGACCCTAGGTATTTAAACTCCTCTAACTTCACTACCTTTGCTCCTTGCCTCTTTGCTATTACACCTGTCTCCCTCTCATTGACACTCCTGTATTCTGTCTTGATTGTACTGACTTTCATTCCTCTTCTCTCCAGTGCATACCTCCACCTCTCCAGGTTCTCTTCCACCTGCTCCCTACTCTTACTATAGATCACAATGTTGTCTGTAAACAGCATAGTCCACAGAGACTCCTGCCATACTGTCAGAATGTCCATACTCATAGCAAATAAGAAAGGGCTCAGAGCCAATCCCTGATGTAATCCCACCCCGATCTTGAATCCATCTGTCATTCCTAGAGCACACCTCACTGTTATGTCCACAAACCTGGTTGTAAAGGAGGCTGATGAAGAGGTTGCACTGGAACACTGCTTTATTGTTAAAGAGAACACACTGCATGTAACACACCATGGCGGAGTCATCCAGGGCATTTATTTATTTATTTAGCGAATGCAAAGTCCTTAAGCCAAGCAGTTGCCTCCTGGTTTGCTGTATGGAGGGTGTGTAATCCTCCTTCCAGTCTTTGGAGCGGGCAAGCCTCTATGATGTGTTCCATTGTTTGCTCCTCTCCACATGCGCACAGTGGGCTAGGGCTACTGCCCCATCTGTAAAGGCTGGCCAAGCAGGGGCCATGTCCAGTCCTGAAGCGATTGAGTGTAGACCACTGTCTCCTTGGGAGGTTGGTGCCCGGGACCTGTTGGTTGGGGTTTATCACCAGCTGTTTGTTTGGGACCTCCTTGGTCTCCCATTCCTCTTGCCAAGCTGTCTGGATGGTAAAGTCAGCTGGGGGAGGGTTTTTCCAAATCGGCCGTCTGGATGAAAGTCGGGCAGTGGGTGGAGTGTAGATATCTGCATGGATTGGTAAGTGAGGAGAATCTTTAACTTTTTGGAGCATCCTTTGAGTTAATGCTGCTCGCCGGATGTGTGGAGGGGCTATGTTTGACAGTACAGAGAGCCAGGGGAGTGGTGTTGAGCGGATTGTTCCAGTTATAGTTCTCATGGTTGTGTTGAGCTGGGTGTCTACATGGTGTGTGTAAGATGACCTGGACCAGACAGGGGCACAATATTCTGCTACAGAGTATGAAAGGGCCAGTGCTGAGGTGCGCAGGGTGGAGACTGCCGCCCCCCATTTTGCACCAGCGAGCTTGCAGAGCAGGTTGTTTCGTACCTTCACCTTAGCAGCCGTCCCCTTTAGATGTTCCTTGAAGGATAAGGTCCTATCAAGGGTCACTCCAAGATAAGTTGGATTTGGGGCATGCTTAAGCTTGAGTCCGCTCAGGTGGATGTTTAGTTCTCTGGCAGCTTTTGCATTGTGGAGATGGAATACACTGGAGACGGTTTTTGCTGGGCTTGGTTTTAGGCGCCAGATTTTGCAGAACTGGTCCAGTTTGGCAAGATCTTCCGTGAGCACCCGTTCCAGTGGTTCAAAGTCTGGTGCTTGGAATGCCAAACAGATGTCGTCTGCATAGGTGAATTTGCGGGATTTTGTAGTAGGCAGGTCGTTTATGTAGAGGTTGAACAGAGTTGGAGCTAGAACTAAGCCTTGTGGGAGTCCGTTTTTCTGCATTCTCCATGCACTTGTCTTCTGACTGAGGTGGACTCTGAACCTTCGGTTGGTCAGCAGGGTTTTTATAATTGCTGTTGCCCAAGCAGGGATTGCCTTTATAAGTTTCAGGAGGAGGCCTTTGTGCCAGACCGTATCATAGGCGGCTGTAAGGTCGAGAAACACAGCCCCTGTCTTCAGTCTGCTCTCGAAGCCATTTTCGATGAAGGTGGTTAGGGCCAGTACTTGTTCTCCTGTACTGCGGTCCTTGCGGAAACCTGCTTGATCCACACTTAGAATATCCTCTACCTCTGGGGAAATGCGTTGCAGAATTAGGCGCTCCATGATTTTGTAAGGAACGCTGAGTAGGGAGATTGGGCGGTAGCTTGCTGGTAATTTGTGGTCTTTGCCAGGTTTTGGGATGGCAATGACCTTTGCTGTCCGCCATTTCTTTGGGATCGAGTTTGTTTGTGTGATCCTTGTGTAGAATTGTGTCAACCAGGTTAGGGCTCGGGGGCCAAGATTTTTCATGAATTCTGGGAAGATGTTATCGTATCCTGCTGCCTTTCCACATTTCAGGCTCTGTAGGACTTTCTCCAGTTCAGCAGCCTCGAAGGGTTCAGGGTTTGTTTCCTCTACAGGCATTTTTTGGTGTTTTTTTAGCTCAGTTGTAACTGCTCTTTTGGTGTCTTTGTCTTGGGGTGCTTTGGCGATAGTCAGTAGGTGGGATGCAACTTGGTTGGGTGTGACGGATGCTCGGCTTTGGCTAGGGGGCTTCTGTGCAGCTCCTAGGCGACGGATGAGGCTCCAACATTTCCTGCTAGAGTGGGTAAAGCTCCGGTCAGCAACTGTCTCCTCCCATTTCTTTCGCCGAGCTGTATTTAGCGATTCAATGAGATGGTCTGCTATCTCTGGGTCCCCTGATGTTTGATAGGATTGTAGGAGGGCAGCACTTTCTCCGTCCAAACATGGGACATAGAGGGGTCGGTAGCCTCGTGGGATTGCAGTATGGGCAGCCTTGAAGATTGCGCTGCAGAAGCGGTTGTATGCTTCATCTACAGTGATGGTGTGGAGTGGGATGGTAACAACGCTCCGGTCCAGAGTTTCACTGAATTTCTTCCAGTTGGCTTTGCGGAAGTTCCAGCGCATCTTCCTTGGGCTGTATATGACTGGAAGTTGTAGGCCAATGTGTACAAGCAGGGGCCGGTGTTGGCTGTGTGGAAAATCATCAAGAATGAGGATCTGTGTAGGATATGGCTCCCCATTCAAAGAGCTGACCCAACACAGGTCAGGAGAATAGTCCTTCTTCCACCTAGCAGAGTGGAAGGTTCCTCTTTGTTTGGGGTCGTATATCAAAGCGAGGTCATTTCTGGATGCCCAGTCTGAAAGTGCCTTCCCATCACTGTCCACTGCTGGGTACCCCCAGTCAGGGTGATGGCTGTTAAAGTCCCCCACATAGATGGCAGGGTGGGGTAGGGTGGGTAAGACCTGCAGATCCCAGTTGGCATTAGGGGGCTTGTACACATTGACAATATGGAAGCCACCAATGATTATGGTGTCTGAGAAATGTGTTGTTATCAGGTGATTTGCTTCAACTATGTCAGAACGCACATAGGTGGCACGTCCATGTTTAGCATGTAGAACATAGCACAGGAGGTCAAAGCCTTTGATGGTGAAGCGGCCAGCTTCCTCTGTGCCAATATGAGTCTCTTGGAGGCAGATTACATCAATCGAATGTTGGAAGGCGAGGACTTCGATAAGGCTTCGCTTGGCTGCAGATAGGCCTTCAACGTTTAGTTGTAATATGCGAAGGGCCGATCCTACCACAAAGTGCTCTTGGGGCTGTTTGCTTTCGGCTTTAGGACTGTGACTAGGATTCTTCTTTGACTTGGCACAGAGGCGTCGTCTCTTCGAATTTAGTCTGCTGGTAGGATCATTAGCTTCCCCAGGCGAGCCTGGGTACTGGCGGAGGGCGCGACGAGAACGCTGATCCATTGCCCCAGGGCATGAGGGAACCCTAATGGCGGATGTCCCGTAATGACGCAACCGGAAGGTGGCGTTATCACACCGCACTTAAACATAAAACTCCATATAACATCCTCCCCCGCCTTTATAAAGTAGAAAAACACACACCTAATTAAACCCACCCAAATTTGGAAACATAACCCAAAACACACAAAATAAAAGCAGGTATAAAACAACAAAAAAACATTAAAACATAACTAGGACTGGTGGGTTGACTACCACACAGACCACACGGCAAGGTGGATTATTCTGCCACCTAAAACCGGAACAGCTGTGCTCCTAACTAAATAAACAACTAAACAGTTCTGAGTCTCCTGCACACAGTCTTCAACAGACACGATGGGTCAGGCGGGGGACCCTGTGGCAGCACCGCAGCAGACATGCCCTTGGAGGTGGCAGGCCCCCGGGGCAAGGACCGATCTTCCAAACACGGGAGCCCGGATCCCACATCACATTCTCTGACTCCTGCCCAGCCTCGTCACCCAGAGCATCCACCTGGACACACCGTAGCTGGTTAACATGCCTGATTGAGCTGTCCATCAGCCGAAAACACACCGCTCCCAATTTTGCCACAATCCTCAGCGACACCCGATGTTTTGCTGGCTGTGGTCCGGCCGAATGTTGCCCAGGTCTTTCGTCAGCCTGAACTCAAACCCAGTCCATGACCTGGAGCGGTACCTTACTTGGCCTGATGTGTTGCTGAGCATGCGGTAACTCCATGCTCCCATGTGGTCTTGCCCCATTGCTATCTTGTGGCGATGCGCCGGTCACCATCGTCACAGCAGACCCCTCACCCATCTTCGGCCAAGACCCAATACAAGTACCAAAGGTGTCCGGTGCCTCCCTTATGTCACTTGTCAGAACGGGCGCTCCACCCACCTGCTCGGCCACCGCTACTACCTCCTGCTGAGTGTGAAGCTGTCCCGTTCCTCCACTGAGCTAGAACTGGGCATCTTGATACCAGTACTGTCCCCCAGTGCCTCATCCCAAACCACAACATCATTATTCACCAGAGCCAGCAAGCTCCAACAACCACACCCAGACCATTCGTTCCCAACACTGTCTCTGATAGTGAAACCCAGTTTGTAGAATAGGTCACACCCCATGATGTCATCGCCATGCGCCACCACCTGGAAAGTGAAGTCGTGCACCACTTCAGACTTGTAGCGAACAGTCAATTCCACAGTCGCGACATTGCACATTGTCTGTTACCGCCGTAGCCGTACAATGGTGCTGGGTTACTCCTAATTCTGTGGTACAGGAAAAACTTCATCACCATGGCCCAATTTAGCATTGACCGCACCACCACCGTGTCAAGCAATAATGGTAAAGCAACACCGTCCAATTCCACCGTGCAATAAGAATACCCGTTGCTGCTGGGACTCACCGATTGGATGGTCGTTGCAGGCGGGTGGGCAGGCTTCTTCAGTGGGCTTCCATGGTGTTGGTAAATGGCACACCCTGGCAAAATGATTCAAGCGCCCACACTTGCTACATCATTTCCCTCTTGCCGGGCACACTCTCCCTTTAAAATGGAGCGTCGGGGACCCACAGCCCCTGCAAACAGGGTCTCTCGGGGCAGACCTTTGGCTCGATGCGTTAGTCTCATAGTCCTCATCCGCACTATCTCCATCCTCTGGGTCCACTACATTCGCTGACGTAGGCACCTCCGGTGGCTTCTGGAACTGGTGCCAGTTTAGCTCCAAAGCTAGCTTGTCGGTGGCCTCCAGCTGGAGAGCTAGTTCGACAGCCGTAGCTAACATCAAGTCATTAGGCGCTGTTAGCAACCTAGCACATAGCCCAGCATTACACGTGTGCTCAGCTAACTAGTCCTGCACCATCTTGTCTTCCAGTGGCCCAAAACGGCACTCACTAGCTAGCTGCCTAAGGTCAGCGACGTACTGATGAATTGGCTCACTTACCCTCTGGCGTCTCTGGCAAAAGCGAATTCTCCATACCGTCACGCTGTCCGGTGTGGTGAAATGGTTAGCCAGCAGCTCCATGATGTCCTTGTACGAGTCCATCACACCAAGCGTTCGCAGAATCCTCTGGCCTTTGATACCCAGGTTGTGGACAAGGAGTGCTTGCACCCTCACCTTATCAAGCTTCCCGAGGTCCAAAGTCACAACATACTGTATGTCTGGAAGGCCTCCAACCAGCAAGGCCATGGCACCAGAAGCTCGCCGGGAAGCTCCAAGAAAGGCCGCAGTGGTGTAATGCACGCCTCCATTCATTAATCCTCAGTCGCCAAATGTTATGTCCACAAACCTGTCATAAACGCCCCTCTGCAGCAGAAACAAACCCACTCACTTGACTGCAGTGAAGCAATTTATTGGAGAAAAACATAGGCTGTTCAAAATACTAGTGCAGGCAAAAACAGAAAATGAGGAGAACTTACACTGGGTAGATTCACGGGAAAACAAGAGGGGGAGGCTGGCCGTAGCAATGTAGTCTAGCCTGAACATTGATGTGGCTGTGACAAATACAAGGTGGACAGACAGAGTTTAAATACATAACAGTGATGGGACGCAGGTGTGTGAGCCAGGCTGAAAAACACTAATTGAGTAACTGCCCTCAGCTGCTCAGAGAGAGGCCTGAGAGCAGAGAGGGAAAAAGGCAAGGGACAGGAAAGAAACATAATCACTCGCAGCTGAGAAGCAGACACAGACTGCGAGTGGAGATGGCTGTCTGGAATGGAGGAGAGAGGCTCAAAACAAAAACACAACATACAGAACTATCAGGACAATAACAATGAATAGAGACAATACTCAAAAGCAACAAAGAAAAGTCTGAGCGCTGGGAACTGACGCTCAGACATATGACAAAACCTGGTAGTAAAGGAGGCTGACGAAGAGGTTGCACTGGGACACTGCTTTATTATTAAAGAGAACACACTGCATGTAACACACCATGGCGGAGTCATCCAGGGCAAGAGGAAGCCCTAATGGAATGGCGGATGCCCTGTAATATAGGGCTGTGTGATGACACAACCGGAAGGCAGCATCATCACACCACATTTCAAAATAAAACCCCACATAACACTCACCACTATCTCACTGTCCTCATACATGTCCTGAACCACTCTTGCGTACTTCTCTGCAATTCCTGACTTATTCATACAGTACAACACTTCCTCTATTGACACCCATAAAACCTGCACTACCAGGTTTAATCATAGTTTTTTCCCCAACAGCAGTACATATTCTGAATGGATTTATGTAACACATACAGACTGCTGATGTTGCTTTAGGTTATTTTGTGGCAATAACCTGGTGTATAAGATGGTCTTATTTTTTTATTGCTCAGCATGTTTTTATTATTGCTATGTACATACTGTATTTAACTTTTTTTTAGGTATTATTGTTTTAGGCATTATTTATTGTTGTAATTATGAGAATGTTAAATTCATGAATGAACTGAGAGTGTGATAATTTGTTTTAGGGAGTCAGCATCTCAATTTTGTTGTATTGTTTTTTAGCAATGGAACGACAATAAAGGCACTTTGACTTTGACAATCATATGCTTTCTGTAGCCCCACAGCCAAGAGACTGTGCATTCAAGCCCTAGCTGGGTCATACCAAAGACCATTAAAATGGTACTTTCTGCCTTCTAGCTTGGTGCTGCGTATAAATGGAATGGGGAAAGGAAAGTTTGTTACTCAGCCACAGGGGGAAGCACACAACCATTGTACTGACATGGTGTAACACTTAGACCCAGGGGCAGACATGGAAGACAACATTTAAGGTAAGTGAAACAATAATTTTTATTGACAATAATTTGAAATATAGTGAGAGTGATGAGGATCTGGCAACCCTGCAGAGGAGAGAGCAGAGACAGCGTTAAGTATATGGTATAGTGACAGGGGAATAAATATTGTCTTTATGCTTGCAGGTTTCTTCTGGTGGAAACAGCGGAATGGCAGCAGATCCTCAGACGGTGGATGTCAGGGAAGGAGTCCTGAATTGCAGGTGAGGGGGCAAAGGGGAAAGGCTGGCCATGCCTGGGAGCTAGGAAAGGGGGATGCTGACAGTTGACAAAGATAATAAATGGTGGTAAATGGACTTACTTGGGGAGGTGAAGATGTAGCTACAATGCTCTGCACTGTGTGTCTGTGTATATACTATATACACTACCGTTCAAAAGTTTGGGGTCACTTAGAAATTTTCTTATTTTTGAAAGAAAAGCACTTTTTTTTAATGAAGATAACTTTAAACTAATCAGAAATACACTCTATACATTGCTAATGTGGCAAATGATTATTATAGCTGCAAATGTCTGGTTTTTGGTGCAATATCTACATAGGTGTATAGAGGCCCATTTCCAGCAACTATCACTCCAGTGTTCTAATGGTACAATGTGTTTGCTCATTGCGTCAGAAGGCTAATGGATGATTAGAAAACCCTTGTGCAATCATGTTAGGTCTGCAATGCTGTAATTGCTGCAAATGGAGGATTCTTTGACAAAAGCAAAGTTTGAAGGAAAAAATTATAATTTCAAATACAAATCATTATTTCTAACCTTGTCAATGTCTTGACTATATTTTCTATTCATTTTACAACTCATGGTGGTAAGTAAGTGTGACTTTTCATGGAAAACACAAAATAATTGTCTGGGTGACCCCAAACTTTTGAACGGTAGTGTATATTTATAGTAATATGTACATATGCATATTAGCTGTTCTTGCTTTTTTTTCTTTCCTTCTGATTGTTGCTCTGAGTGTTGCTATCCCTGTGCTGTTGCAATCCTGGAATTTCCCCATTGTGGGACTAATAAAGGCTTATCTTATCTTATCTTATCTTATCTTATCTTATCTTATGTGCACAGTCCAAGAGTTTCCAAATCTAATCTGTTAGGCAATTTCCAGAGTCCAAAGGCAGGCAGGGTTCAGAGCATGGCAGACTAGATCAGAAGAGGGAAACAATTTCAGTACAGTAGGCAGGCACAGGGTCCAGAAACAGGCATGGGTCAGATCACGGCAGGAAAAAAGCACAAGGTTAAACAGGTTTGAGCACAAAGCAGAATACAGGCTGGTTGTGGGTCAGACGTGACCAGACAGACATGAAGGTATTCAGGAAATCCCGAAGTATGTCATTTATGAGCCGTTGAAATACTGCGGGGACATTGGTGAGTCTAAATGGCATGACGCAGTATTCAAACTGACCCAGATGTGTGGAAAAAGCCATTTTCCATTCATTACCCTCCCTGATCTGAATAAGGTGGTAGGCATACCAGAGTTTAGAGAAGATTGTAGCTACCTGGAGTTGGTCAAAGGCCAAATTAATGCGGGGAAGTGGGTATTTGTCTTTGATGGTGATGTTATTTAGTTCACAGAAGTCAATACAGGGGCGTTGCACAGCATCCATTTTTCCCACAAAGAAAATTCCGTACCCAGGGCTGATGAGGAGTGACAGATAAGGCCGGTGCTTCATGACTCCTTAACATATTTCTCCATGGCCTCCTTTTCGGGAGCTGACTGGCTGTAAAGATGGCTGGTGGATAATTTTGCCCCCTACTGGAGCTCAATGGCATGATCATAGGGCAGGCGGCGGGAAAGTCACATGGCTTTAACTTTGCAGAAAACGGGTACAAAGTCATGATAAACAGGGTGTACCTTAGATAGATCAGGAAGCTCTGAGTCTCAGGGCTGGATAGAAAAGGCGGGAAAGCAGTCTGCTGACTGGAGGAAGGCAGACATGCAAAAGGTGCTCCAAGAGCGCACGACTCCCTGACTCTAGTCAATAACAGGGTTGTGAACTTGTAACTAGGGATATCCTAAAATTACAGGAGAGATGAAGGCTGGAAGAACAAAAAAGGATTAACACCTGATTAAATGCCTAATGTTTAGTACTTAATCTTTAGTACTTAAATCTTGGATCTGTGCCGTTACCCTAGGCAGAAAGAAAATTCATGCAGTTCTAATGAAAACTATAGTTGAATAAAAATTAGAGGGTAGAATTTGGATACTAATAGATTAACAAAAGGGGGGGGGGGACCAGGACTTAACTGAGGTTTGCACCATTTAAGTTTGGTTAATTGGCATCAAACTGGGGATTCTAAATTGTCCTTAGGTATGACTGTGAGAGTGAATGGTTGTCTGTCTCTCTGTGTTGACCCTGCGATGGACTGGCGATCTGTCCAGGGTGTACCCTGCCTCTCGCCCAAAGATGCTGGGATAGGCTCCAGCCCCCCCGTGACCCGAAAAGGATTAAGCGGAAGAAGATGGATGGATGGATGGATCTATGGTGCCTCCCGCAGCTTTGTGAGAGTGACAAATTTAATCCACAGAACCACCACAACAGACAAGAGATAAAGAGTGCCTATTTGAAGCATTGGTCTGGGTGAGAGAAGTTCAGGTGGGGGTAATTTTGGTCCTCCTCCAGGCCTCGTTCAGATTCTGGCCTGCAGAATCCAGATGAGACACGTTACGTAGGTCACCCTTGTGGGCTGGAGTGATGGCTGGTTCCTTCAGCTAGAGGGGAGACCCAGTCCTGGATCTCAACCCGTTGGAGCGCTGTAGAAGTGGAAGCTGCGTTTGGATAAGGCTTGTACGCACGTTCTCCCAGGGATCGGCTAAGGAGTTAAGTTCTAAAAACAAAAAGACTACTCAGTCTTTAACCACTTGGTCTAACAAAGGTGAACTCTACAGAAAAACATGAACTACAAAAATCTATAAAACAAGTAACTGACATATTATTCGGCCCAGGAAACACGCACGCAGGCTCAGGAAGATTTGAAAGCTTTATTTTTAACCAATGTAACGTGTATGGATGCGTGTGTGAGGGATGAGAATGTATTGTGGGTGGAGGGTGCAGGTCGGGACAGAGCAGCACGCCGCACAGCCAGGCAACCCTATGAGCGAGAAGAGAACAGGGGTTAGCTGGGCAAACCACACAGGAGAGTGACAAGGTAATGTGCTTACTTGCAGTAACTGTGGTGGCTGGCGTTGGCAAGATCCCAAGCCTGGGAGACAGCGTCCTGCTGCGCGTCCGAGAAGAAGCAGCGTGGCAGAGGAGCAGTGAGGCGAGGGAGAGAGTGTCCGCCGCCAGGAGATCCACCTGTGCACAGGGGAAGGCTGACAGGCAGGTAAGACAATAATTGACCGCTTACGTGTCGTGATGAAAGTCAGCAGGCCTGGAGGAAAGGAAATCTGCTGAAGGTTTGAGCACGCAGGAAGACAGACGGCTCCAGGCCGAAGCTCAGGGCGAGGTGGAATAAGTAGCTCCGCACTAACGAGATGCAGGTGTGCGCGCAGCTGAGGTGGATGCCCGTGAGCGGCGAGTGGTGACAGTAACTATAAAAAAAAAAAAAAACGCAAGGCAATTGCCAAGGAAAAAAGTTGAATAGGACAGACAAAGAGATGAGATGAAGAAATTAACACAAGAGGAGCAGGAAGCAGAAGAGATGCAGAAAAGGAGCAGAAGAGACTGAGCCTTTGCTCTGCCAATGTTAAAACCCCCACTCCACATTCTGGAGGGGAGGGGCCTAGAATTTCTCAACGAATCAAAGAGAGGACCTGCACAAAGACCGGGCTGTTGCTAGGGGCTACTCAGCCTGCAGTAAAAAAGGGGGAGGTAGAATCCATCCAGAAATTAGGATTGGCGGGATAAAAACAAAAGACAGTAATCACATCATGTTAATATCATAACTAATCCTAAGGCACATTTGTCTACAACTAAGCAATTCTACTTGGTTAAATCAACTAATTTCACTAAAATAAACTGACCATAAAGTATGCAGAAATTTATAACAGGCAAACATGTGTGATGTATATTAGAAATCCAGTAATGACGATTAAAATTCTGATAGTCAGTGACTCAGTTCGTGTAACATTGAGTTCTTATTTCCTGTGGAAAGCAAATGCAGATTATTGGCAAAGTCTAAATGCACAGTGAAATTTCAGATTGTCACGCCGCGCCGCTCATCAGCGGCGCCACCTGCTCGCACACCTGTTCATCGTCAGCGGCGAGGGATATAAGCCGCCTCGCCCTGAGCTTCGGCCTGAAGCCGTCAGACTTCATTCCCCTTCGACGTGAAGCTATCAACTTTTCAGCACGACGCTGTGTGGTAAGAAACCCTTACCTCATCCTTTCCAGTCTGCTCCCCTGTGCACAGGTGGATTCCTCGGCGGCGGACAATCCCGTTCCCTCGTCATTCCTCGCTGCTGCACCGAGCCCTGCAGGTGGCTGTCTCCCGGGTCCCGTCCTTGTTGTGCCAGTCATCTGTTCCTAGCAAGTAAGCTTCTCCTTTGCCTATTCTCCTCCTGTGTTGGTGTGTGCCCATCACCCTGTGTCTTTGTGTTCTCTCCCATAGGGTTGCCGGCTGCACGGTCTCCTGCCTCTGTGCCCGAAGCAGACGCCGCCACCAACACATTAACATTCCGCAGACACTCATTCATTCACTCCTGTTGCCAATAAACTATTTGAACTACTTTGAGCCTGTGTGTGTGCGTCTCCTGAGCCGAACGTTATGTCACAGATTGTTTTTATCTGAGAGAAACATCACCACTTATCCTTTGGGGTGCTGCCATGGAGTCCATGACAGTTCGAGTGTTCTGCGCTCTGGGGAAAGATGGGGGCAGTCATTTTTCACCTAGGTGTTGATAAGAATTCACAGGAGAACTGCCTAAACACAGCTGCAGCGTCGGGTGTTGGGAGAGAGGCAGTGGGGGGAAGCATTGGTTTTTAGGCTGCATTCAGACCAGGATAGTCTGGGGGTCTCGGTTCGACTGGGCGGGAAATGCTGAGAATTTTCACACCTTTGTTTGGTTTGGTTTGCATTCACACTGCAGTGGACCAAACAGCCTGGACAACGTCAAGCAGTTACAACAACTGCTCGATTGGGGCATTGTAGCCTAAACCACCACTGGTAAAGAAGAAAAAATCTCGGCGAAGAAGAAAAATCAGGCTCATTGATTGACCAAGACCAAAAACTGAAATCCGTTCCCTTCAGCCAGGTTGTTTGTCCACCACAAACGAGACATTTTGTAACTTTTCTCCCTGGCTTTCTCCAGAAAAAGGATTTCTCAGATTTGTGCGGTTGTCTTTATTGTTATTTTCTACCAAAAATGTACAATGGTAAACGCCACTTCCTTTTCTCAGACTATGTGTTGCGATGGTTACAGAAACGCTGAGGGGCGCTTCCGCCCTTTGGTCCACTGGATACTCCATTTGGATTCACACTGCAAACGTGTCATGATCCCGAGTGCGGTTCTGTGCCGTGCTCGGGTCTCCTGATTATTATCCTTTTTTCCTGTGTATGTATTTAGTCATGTTTATGTCGTTATGATTGTGCTTTTATTTTGACAGCACCGCAGCAGGACTTCCTGCTGTCAAGCCTGCTCCTGACCTGTCACAGCTGTTTGTATTCAGAAATTACTCTTGTCTCCACACCTGTTTGTAGTTTGTGTTTTGCTACCTATTTAAGATCGCCAGCGAGACACAGTCCTCACTGCGATCTCGCCCAACTTAGGCTGGAGTCCCTACACCCAGCTCCAGTCTCTCTACAGCGTCAGGTTTTGCCCTCGCTATACTCATATGTAAGTGTTTGTGTTTATTCTTTGTGTCTCACGTTATCTCCCAGTGAGGTCGTGTATAGTGTATGGCTTTTGCCTCTCGTGGCACATTATTTTGTTACTTTTTGTTAATAAACAAGCAGACTCACTGCTGGCGTTTGGTGCCTCATTCATGCCCTGAAAAGGGCAAACATAACAGTAGATCGCAGCCAAACGAGGTGCCAGCCACAGTGAATTTGTTTTGGCTCTGAATTTTTCTCTTTTTGGGTGCCAGCATTTTTTTGGGGTGTTATGGCGTCGTTCGGCAGGTGGTACCCAATGAGCCTGGGTTTTCAATTATGCCAGGCTCTTATGGAAACAGATGACCTCCTGGCCATAGCCCGTCAATATTCTACACCAAGAGATGCTTTATGGTATCTGGATCTCACAGAGGCGGCTGTGAAGTGTCATCCTCTCCTTGCTGAGCATGCTGAAGGCAGGGAGAGGATCTCTGAGTTATCGGCGCTTCAGCAACAGAACCGTGAGCTGGCGAAGAAGTCTCTCAGGAAGCCTAAACCGGAGCCGACGGTGAAGCACTCCCATCCCCCGGTTTGCCATGAGGTCCTACTACGGCTCCAGCTCCAGTGTCTCCATTGTCAAGAAGCCATTTTCCAGCGCATCATAGGAGGAGGGCAGCCGAGGCTCCCAGTGAAGAAAAACAGTGGGGAGCTGAACTCATCAGGGGCCGTGTGGCTGAAGCTCTCTCTTCCTGCAACCCTGGTAAAGTTCTTAAGAGCGTGGTGGCAGCTGTTAGGTTGGTGGAGGCTAATCCCGGGTTAAATAATTTTCCTGGGTTCGCTGAGCTGCTGGCCTCAGTTTCAGTGCAGCAGCGGCATTTCCCCAATTTGAATTTAGCCTCGCCTCCAGCCAGAAGACGTCGCCACCCTGCTCAGAAACCATCTCCTCCCCAGGACACGGCCGTTCCGAAGGGGAGGTAGTTGGTGGACCGGGTCAATTCTCCGCGGGGCTCCCATTTGGATCCTGCTACGGGCCGCCAGAAAAATTCCTTTGTCTCCCAGCCAGCTGTTTTTTCTTCGCCACGGCAGAGAGTAAGGACAGCAACCTCAGCCTCCGGGTCTGTTTTATCTGCTGTTTCACCAGCTCCTCTACCCCAGACTGCCTTGGCCGCTCCTCCCTCCTCTATGGCACTTTCCTCAGCTGCTGTGAGCCCTGTGGTTCCTTCTCCGGTCCCGCCCGTCACCGATCCTGCTGGGGCGACTCCTCCTTGTCTTCCCGAGGAGCCCACCATCACCATTTCTACGGGACAGGGAAGAACCAAGGCTACTGCAGCAGGAACCATCAAACCCCAGGAAAACAGGCAAGTGTTTTTTCATTCTTTTCCTCAATTTGATGAATTACCTTGTCTGATTCCTGAGGGTGGAGCTCAGGTTATGCAGTCCACTGAGCCCCCTCCACCTGCTGCAGCCACTGAAACTGAATTTGCTACCTCTGTGTCTCCTCTTATACCCCCCCCCCCCCCGCGTGTCTGTCGGTGCCTGGAGTACACCGCCGGATGAGGGAGGAGCCTGCGACCCTGGTGAACCTGGTCCCAGCCCCGCAGCCACGATATGGACAGAGGAGGAGGGCTGCCAGCCATTTGGAGCATGAGCTGACGATGAAGCATCCCTGGGTCTCCAGTGAGCAGAATTCAGCCCCAGCAAATAGCGGACCTCCTGCCACCACGCGCAGTGAGCCATCAGTGTGGATTGCTGTCAGGGGTTCCAGGACTGCTGAGACCATCATGCTGAGATTGACCTCCTGATGACCAAGCCCATATCACCTTTGTTACCTGGATCACCGGAGTCCTGGACAGCGGTGGAGCTCGAGATCAGGCAAGTGCTCTATTTTGTCTTTCTATTTTCTATTTTGGAGTAATCCTGCCCGTCTCTTGGGGAAGAGAGCTGGGTGCAGCCACCTGCTACATCCAAGCTCGTCTCGCTGGGCTCCGCCGCTGCCGGTGACCCTGACCCCTTGTGTCTCTCTGCTGTGTCTAAGCCTTCTTCCAGGGTCACCGGAGATGATCCAGCTCCATCTGATGTCCCTGAGGGTCCGGGTTCACCTCTGGAGGTCATCCAGGGTGCTGCTTCCCCCCTGCCCGAGGCTGTCGTTTGGGTCCCTCCTCAGATTGATACCTCAGATAGTGTATGACTTTTGCCCCTCGTGGCACATTATTTTGTTACTTTCTGTTAATAAACAAGCAAACTCACTGCTGGCATTTGGTGCCTCATTCATGCCCTGAAAAGGGCAAACATAGCAAAGCGGAGTGCACCAGACTTCGTTTGCAAGAGAACCGAGACCCCTGTTTTCAGGGAGATCAAACTTCACTTGTTTGGTGCACACCAGAGTTCCAACGCACATTCAAACTGTACCAAATGAACAGAACTATCCAGCCACTGTTTGGTCTGGACCAAAGGACCAAACAGTGGCTGACTGAGGGCGCATTCAGATGGCCACTATACACACACACACACACATACTGTATATATATATATATATATATCAAAGTATCAATTACCGGGTACCTACATGTATATATGTATACTGTTTAAAGGGTACTGATAGAAAAATTCCATATTATCTATACTATTGATATTAATAATGTATTATTATATTTGAGAAGTATCATACCTTTCGTATGCCATGTTTAATGTTTATATGTGCATTCCATATAGGATAAGTTTATATATTCTTGGCCTGTTTCTGTGAGCAATTTCAGAGAGTTCAGACTGAGGATCAGTACAGGGTTAGAACATGCGTAAGGAATGATCTAATCCATTTATTATAATCTCTTTGACATGTCCTGTTTCGGGTCACAGGAATGCACAGGAACTCCTCATCTTATAGATTAGTGTTTCATGGACATTCTGTTAGTTTTCTGGATCTCATGTCTTCATGACCCATGTCTCCAGAGTGTCTGACGTCCACGTGGATAAGCTCAGTTATCAAGACTGTCCCGTTCTGTCCTTTCCCTTATCCTCATCTTCCCTCTCCTTTCTCCTACCTATATATATCAGACTTAGAAGAATGGATCCTTTAGAGATTCTAGGTGTGTCTGAATGTCATGCCTTGTAACCTCTCCCCCAAAGTGGCTAATGGGGTGATTGCTTATATTTTTGTAATACATGTACATAAATTCAACTTTCCGCCTGATTATTTGACTTTGAATAATTTAAGCTCAAAGTTATTCTAACAGGTACCAACAAGGTACTTCTCTGGTAAAAACATTGATTGTTACAGTGAATTTACACTACATTGTTTTACACCTGTATTTGCACCAAAAGTGTCTTAATATGATAATAATTAATAGAAAGGCACTCAGAGAATGCATACCTCCACCAAGGCTCCTTCCGTTTGTCATGGCTCACCTCTAAAATATAATGAGTTTATGTGTAGGCATAGAGCCCCTTCTGGTGAAAATTACATCAAAGTCTGTCCATTAGTTTTGGAGTATTGTTACTAATACACTGTGAGAAGATAAGAGCTTTGGCTGAGGTATGCATTCTCAGATCATCACCAAAATGAAATGAGTTCGTCTGTAGACCAAGAACCGCCTCTGGTGAAAATTTCATCCAAATTCACCCAGTAGTTTTTGTGTAATCCTGCTGCACAAATACAAACAAAGCCCTTGGTGGAGGTATGCACTTTCAGATCATCACCAAAAATCTAATCATCTGTTCTCCATGCCATTACACACTTTTCCTGAACATTTCATCAAAATCCATTCATAACTTTTTGAGTTATGCTGCTAACAGACAAACCAACAGACAAACTAACCAACCACCCAACCAATGCTATCTCCTCCCTTGGCAGAGGTAATAATGCATCAGATTTATATAGCACTTTTCATAGACACTCAAAGACACTTTACCATGGATACATTATTCATTCACTGCACAGACAATGGTAGCGGTAAGCTACTACTGTAGCCACAGCTGCCCTGGGGCAGACTGATAGAAACGTGGCTGCCAACCCTTATTGTTGGAAAAAAATCCTTATCAAAAATCAGGCAGAGCTGTCAACTGATCACCACCTGGTGGTGAGTTGGATCCGAGGGCAGGGGAGGACACCATTCAGACCTGGTAGACCTAAACGTATAGTGAGGGTGTGTTGGAAACGTCTGGCTGAGGCCCCTGTCCGGGAGGTCTTCGACTCCCACCTCCGGAAGAACTTCACCCACATTCCGAGGGAGTCTGGAGACATGGAGTCTGAATGGGCCATGTTTTCCACCTCCATTGTTGAAGCAGCGGCCCAGAGCTGCGGCCGCAAGGTTGTCGGGGCATCTCATGATAGCAACCCCCAAACCAAGTGGTGGACACCAGTGGTGAGGGGGGCCATTAAGTTGAAGAAGGAGTCCTATCAGGCTTGCTTGGCTTGTGGGACTCCCGAAGCAGCTGAGGTGTACCAGCAGGCCAAGCAGAGTGCAGCTCGGGTGGTTGCTAAAGCAAAAACTCAGGTATGGGAGGAGTTCCCATATTCCATCAAAGTAAAACCCTAGAGACTTTTATTTAAACACACACACACACACACACACACACACACAAATGACCAGACAAACAAACTGCAGTTATTTATTTAATGAATTTTTTTAAATTATAGTTAGAGGTTATTTTATTTTATTTTAAACTTATTTTGAGTTATACCTCAAAGTATTTTGGTTGTTGTTATCATGTTAAGGTTAACCCTTATTATATTAAAGCTATTTCTTTATTTTAGGGTTATTTCTTACTATAACCTTATTTTGACTATCTTTTGCCTTTTTTATTTTTTCTCTCTGTCTCTCTCTATTTTAAGGTTATTTCTTATAACCTTTGTCTTCTCTATTTTTTTTTTGTTGTTGTTCTCTCTGTCTCTCTCTCTATTTTAAGGTTATTTCTTATTATAACCTTTTGTCTTTTAGTTTTTGTTCTCTCTCTTGGCAGTTTATATCACTCCGCGGTAACCTGCTGCTGTATTTTTCCGGGATATTCTGCCACGATATCCCCCTGCGCGCTGTTTGTACCCATTTACTCAGCAGAAATGCACTTCACTGATGGACTCTAACTGGGGCACAGTTAAGCTTTACCGAATGGACCTGGACCTAAAGTAACTAACGCTTAACTCTTAACTCTCAACTCTTTACGCATATTTTCAGACCGGCCACCAGACTCTAACCGGGACGAAATGTTTTAAAGTCATTAATAATTAAATTTACTCACTTCAGTCTGCCTGCAGTTCGGCTCTGTCACCCTCCGGTCCGCTCTCAGCATCTTCGGACCTTGCCTCACTTCCGCAAAGCTGACCCACTGGAGTCAGTGGGGGAGGTCTTCTTCCGCAGCCATGCACTAGCTGTCTCGGTCCAAAAACGCCAGAAACAGGAGGAGAGGGATGTCTGGAGTCCCTGTGCTTGGGCACCAAGTATGTTGGAAAAATTCCTTATCAAAAATCAGGCAGGCTCAAAGTTTCAGCAAATTTAATATGCACTCATCAGCGGAAGACTGCAGCTTTCACAGACTGCTGCAGTGCATTGGCTTAACTAACAGAGTGATTCTGGCTATGTAAATCCTAGGGGCCGTCGGGGTGAGGTCACTTCTTGATAGTTCATTCATGACTCAGTTGATAAAAGTTTGCTGAGCCTCTTGATTATTTCATTCATGACTAAGACTGTATCTGCTGGGTCCATGCAGAAAACAATAGTGATAAGCTGAACAGTCAGTGATAGAACTGAATGTTCACAATCACATCAGCATCCTTCAATCTGTTTTTTCCTCACTCAACAACTCCAAATATGGTAACAGGATTTCCTAGGTATACACATTAAGCTTTATAAAGAAAAATTCATATAACATAGAATTTTTTCCATCAGCACCAACGGCCTCTCTGACCCCTACCAAACATTTATACACATTCATGCCCAGTATCTTGCCCAGGGACACAACGCCAGGATGTCTGGGGAGAGCAGGATTCGAACCGCCGACCCTCCAGTCATTAGATGACTCGCACCACCTTCTGAGCCATTGCCGTCCACATTTCCCTCCTCTGTTCCATTTTTGCTGAGCACCAAGCTGGAAGGCAGGAAGTTCCATTTTTATATGCTGCTCCGCTCTGCCTGTTCACGGTGGCACAACTTCTAAGGTGAGTTGGTTAAACAACGGTCCAAATTCAAAAGAATATTGAGGAAGTAAACACATACAGAACATTTTGTGGCTCGTCATAACCCCAGTAATTACACAGATTGTCAAATAATGGCAGTGGCAGCGGTTGCACACAACATTTTCTCCGACTTCTCTTTTTCTCTGTGCAACGATTGTATGAAAAGTTGCTTTTTCTTAACATTTATTAGCTCCAACTCCACAATCAGCACTTGTCCATCGCTATTTCATAAACAAAAACACACAACAAACACAAATCACTACACACATTGGCTGAAACCCGTTTTGGCAATAGAACAACAGATTTCACCTAACACAGAAGAAAAAATTGCCCATCACTGCGTCGGCGATGGACGTCGATAATGGTGTCGACATGATGCGGGTGCATAAATCCCAGGTAATTATGCCTCAGTGAAACAAGGCATACATTATAGTCTGTAAATGTGTCTGTCTGTGTGTGTGGGGGCAGGTCTGTCCACAGATATACACTGAAGGATCAGCACCCCCTGGTGCTTTTTTTCACAATACTTCATGCTGTGTTATAATGTTTACCCTTTTGCTTTTTGAAACTGGACTTGATATAAAGATCACTACAAGCTCATACTGTAGCAACTTGATATTAATAAAGTATTGCAGTTTCAAGCTTGTGCTATCCTAAAGTAAAATAGGGAAGTTTATATCAAGTGAGAAAAAGGGGATAGCTTCCACAGTCTTGGATGCAAACAGACATCTTACTGCAATTTTTATGAAGAGAATATGTACTAGTCACTACTGAACTGGCTTCACCTGAACACCACGTTCATTCATGGCCCACAGGTTCCACTAAACTTTAAAGTGACTTTTGCATGCGCTTATGGACATGTGATTGGACTTGAAAATAAACTTAACTTTAAGGGAATCCAAAAGATAAGGATGTACGGTCAGATAGAAGAAGTGTGTGTGGGGGGGGGGTTAAAATCCTTGCAGAAGGAAAGATTGAGCAGCGAGAGGGAGGAGCTGACACCTTAACAGATTGATTGAGATTGCCCAATACACGGTGTTGCCCACAGTGTAGATTAGCAAGAGGTCTGGGTCAGCATAATCTCTGTGTTTAGATAACTGGCCTGCCTGGCAGCTGCAGCTTGATAGTGCACCTCAGCGGCACAATATTTTATTTGATATCTCAGAAAGTCACATCTTCAGCTTTGCAAACCGATGCTTATGTGTGTGTGCGAGAGAGAGAGAGAGAAAGAGAGAGAGAGAGAGACTGTGGGCCCAGTATCCATGGCAACCACGTCCAGGTGCACAGGTTCATATGCAATTCAGGTAATTCAAACCCACGATGAAATAGCATGCATATAAGGTCACTGATATTCAAATGCGCTGCATGTCTGTCCTTCCATATTCACCCGTGGTTTCTCTCTGCCACATGGCCTTCTGCACTGATCTCTCCCATAATGCTTCCTGCTTGAGTGGCAGGTATGATATTTCCAAGCACTTTGATTGAGCAGTGAATTTGAAATCTGAAATTGTTGACAGACTATATCAGGCACCTTATTAATTCTTTTAATGTTACACCGCCGAATCACACTGGTCACATCCATCGCCTCAGGCTGTGATGCAGACTTGGGGGGGGGGGGGGCATGGTTTTTCATATCACTGCACAATTAAAAGAAACATGCACAGGTACAAATGGAGAGAAGCTGAAAGAGGAAGAGCTGAATGCAGGCACAAAAAAATGGGGAAATAAGTGAATGACAGGGGTCTTGCTGTCAGTGGGGTTTTGGCAACTTGTGTTAAGCCAAGGACTATGACAGCAGGGTTTAAGGAGAGAGGAGAAGGCTATGGATTGAAGTCAGGTCTTCGTTTCAATATTCTGAAGATTAATCTCCTATCCACCTCCTCCTCTTCTTCCTCCTACACCATTCTGGACATCTGTGGCATCATTTTACTCTGCCGTTTGTGGGTGTTTTCCTTTCTTTTCCAGCAGTGATTTACAGTCAGGGCCATCGCAGAGCGTGGTGGTAAATTTTGCAAGCCAAATACTCTGCACCACAATTCTACAGCACTGAAGAACTGAATTCACAGCTCACTAAAGTGGTGCAAACAAGATGAGAGAAAGTGATGCACACGTGACACAGTTGTACTTTATGTGAGGAAAGCTAGTTTATCTTCTTTTTTGGTGAAATTAAACTCACTGCATTGAGCTGGCTATATATTGATGTGTTCTCATGTTCCTAATGTTTCCAAAGAGCAAAATTAACTTTTGAGAGTGGCTCATCATTGCATATTTCATCATGGATATAATAAAGATGGCTCCTAAACAAAAACAAAGTTATAAATAATTAGGTCAAAGTAGGGAAAAAAATCCTATATCCCAAACCTCTGTCAGATCACCTCATTATTTGTTTCTGTTCTTGAATCTAGAGGATGTCAGAGAATTGGGATATTTCTCATATGGTCATCTCAGGCACACATTTAATTTATTTTACTCTAAATGTGACCACAGTTAACAAGAAAATTATAATCACGCTCTTTCACTGACACATGAAACCCAGCTGAGAGGATGAAGCCACCGCCGTTGCAAATGAAGCGATCTGGAATAATTTTCTGAAAAGCTTCTATGTGCTATGAAGAGTCGCCCCCTGCTGGCCATTACAGAGACCACACAGTTTCAAAAAAAAAAAAAAAGCTTTATATTTCAAGCCTAGCCTGTGGGTCTATTATTGCAAAAATATAACACAATAACACATAATAATGCAAGATATATTATTGACTGTGGATTTATGAATCGAGTGGGAGCAGCGACAAGAAGTGAAATAAAATAGCAATGCAAAACTGTGGTGCTAAGCCAGCTCCACAGTAGCACTGTTGGGGTGGGCTAGGGATAGTCCACCCCACTGTCATTAAAATCTGTGGCGATAAAGCTGGGAAAGTGGTATAATTCCTGTGAGCTTCAGTTCGTACAGCTGGGGCCCAATCAAGGCTTTTAAAATCTCACCTACATTTGTTAGTTATATTAGCTTGGTCAGGCTGTCAGAGCAGATAGCTAACCAGCAAACACTTTCACAGCAGCACCTTCCCAGACTCAACTAAGCATCTCAGCAATGATTACAAAAAGGGAGACTAGGGTGAACTGGGGATCAGGAGCATTTAAAGAAACATACACTGGAATGAGGCACTCTGAGCAAGCCTGCTTAAGCTAGATGGAAAATGGTGCTGCAATAATTAAATTCTGATGTATTATGACCAAAGTATGCCATAGATATTTCACTAAGACTTTGGGAAACTGTGTTAACATGTGGGAAAAATGCATAATGTTTCACCTTTAAATTTGAAACTGCAGTCCAATTAGTGACTGAAAAATATCGTTGAGTTTTCCATAAGAACCTTCAAAGAAAGAGGGGGTCAAGTGGCTCATTTTAAATCAACTGAGGAGTCGCACCAGATCCCACTATAAATATGAAAAAATTAGAAAAGTAAACAATAACACTCATTAGCTATTTGATTTTTCTGCTTGTATCTTGGCATAAAGAGTAAAACTTCCCACTGCTATAAAGAAAACCTTGGAAATCTACATTATTGTGTCATTGCTTGATATACATTTGACTTGAGTATAATGTGTGCAACACATTCTCCAGCACTTGCAATAATGCCTGCACAATAAAATATATGCAATATACAGCATGCATAAAGAGGCAAATTTTCTTGGGAATACTGCAAATAGTCTGAAGGTGCAAAGCTTGCAAAGCCAAGTGCACTATAGTGGCTAACAAATGAAACCCTTTCTCTGATGCGGGCTAATTATGGTTTGCTAAGGCTATCCTAGATGCTGGTCATTATCAAGGGAAATCAATGTCCAATCAAGTTTCTAACATGGACTCTGGAGCAGACAAAAAAGGCCGCTTTGTGACAAATATTTATTGTGTTTTCTATTAGAGGTTTTAATAATGAATAGGCTCCTGCAGGATTCATTATCGGGGCTTATCTTTCAAAAAGCAGAAGTTAAGACATTTAGGACATAAAATTCAATCCATTTTTAATAACAAAGTACAGAAGATTTATTGGGTCAGCAGTGCATATGTTTGCACCGCTTGAGTTGTCTATCACTCAGTAGGCAAAGGTGGGTATGTCTGACATGCTTGTGTGTATTAAGAGGTCTCCAAAATGACCTCGCAAATAGAGATTATGGCCATAAATTGATCTGAAGTCTCATTTTCCCCACAGGATTTCAGCCACCTGCCACAGCTTTGAGCCCATTTCAGTTCTAGAGCGGCCGCCCTCACACACGCAAAGTGGCACAGTTAATGAGAACATTTTACGGCCAGAGTCAATGACCAAGGAGAAGCAAGTGCGATGTGAATCGGGAGGGTTGTAAATCGTGAAATAAGTAATATGGTGCCACGAGCCACTGCTTTCTCATTAAAATCACAGTTTGTTTGCTGGTGTAACGACAACACTGCACTTAGGCCTAATCAAATTCAGATTCAGATAAGTGATCATATGTGGGTGGATAAAAAAAACCTGGCTTGCCTACTCACATGGAAGCAGGGTCAGCCCTGACTGGGATGAAATAAGGAAGGATTATGCTGCCACCTTGTGTGACATAAGAGGAATGCATTTAATAGGTTATAAAACACTTGCTATTTATTAGAATTAATTATATACATAAATCAAATAACACCTAAATGAATGAGAAACATAAACGGAAGTATTTTTAGGATAGTGAAAGGAGTGTATACATGCAGTCGTCTCAACACACTACAGAACATGTTTCCCTCCTACATGACCCTCCTCGTCCTTCCATCGTCCTGATGTCAGCAGGAATCATTTGGCTCCAGACCTGCATTGCTGCATTTCTCATTCTGTCTGTAAATCATCAACACTCCCCTCAGCCTTTTAACCGAATTGTTCTGTTTTATATCGATTTTTACTGTATTTGTACTGTGCAGTATAGATCAGCCTGCTGAGGGACTACAGATGTAAATTATCCTTTGGCTATAGTCTGGCATATTTACATGCAAGGCTTGACATCAACTATTTGCTCACTGGCCACTGTGGCTAGTGATTTTCCAAAGTTACTAGCCACTCAGCCTTGTCACTAGCCACAATTTTGTATTTGGAAAATTATGTTTAATATGATAAAATTTGACTATCACACACTAAAATGTTGTTAAATTAAATGTACAACCTTTTTAAATGTAATAACCCTTACACATACATAAAAATAGCAAGAGAAACACTGTCTGTTTAAGTAGTTGTTAACTGCAGTAAAAACTGTAAAACAGTCGAGAAAAATATTTGCAATGTGAGAGTGAAGTACAGGCAGATGTGGGGTCCGTCCCATTTCTTATTTCTACCCCTTCCCCTTTGCCTCCACTTGGCCTTTGAAATCAAGGACCCCATGTTCTCATCAGAAAAAAGAAGAAAAAGAAAACTGATGAGGAAAAAAAAGACTCATCTTATGGAGAAAAATGTTTCAATTTTACACAAACTATTCTAATCAGTAGAAAAAAGTCAAAAATTTACTAGAAATAAAACTGTAACTAAAAATTTGGACTCCCTGGTGGGCCGTTTTTGGCCTGTGGGCCATATATTTGACACCCCTGGGTCAGCCCATTAAAAATACAGAGGGGAGAATAAGTATTGCTCCCGTCAACATTCTTCTCATTAAACATATTTCTGATGGAGCCATTGACCTGAGATTTTCACCAGATATCAGTAACAACCCAAGTAATCCATACATACATAGAAATCAAGGCAACTGTGTTCACAAAACACGTTATATTTAATAAAGTGGAATGACACAGGGAATAAGTATTGAACTCACTTGGTGAAATTCATTTAATTTTTAGTAAGAAAGCCTTTGTTGGTAATAACAGCTTCCAGACACCTCCTGTATGGAGAAACTAGACACAGGTATTGCTCAGGAGTGATTTTAGCCCATTCTTCCACACAAACTGTCTTTAAATCTTGAAGGTTCCGTGGGTGTCTTCTATGAACTCTGACCTTCAGTTCGTTCCATAGATTTTCAATTGGATTCAGGTCAGGTGACTGGGCCATTCTAGTACCTTTATTTTCCTTCTCTGGAGCCAGATGAGAGTTTCCTTGGCTGTGTGTTTGGGATCATTTGAGATCATTGCTGAAATGTCCACCCTCATTTCATCTTCAGCATCCTGGCAGATGGCAATGAATTCTTATCAAGGATGTATCTGTACATTTGTCCATTCATCTTTCCTTCAATTATATGAAGTCTGTCTGCACCATATGCTGAAAAACACCCCCACTCTATGATGGGATGTGCAGTGCCATTTCTCCTCCAAACATGCTGTGTGTAGTGGCATCCAAAAACTTCAATTTTGGTCTCATCTGACCAGACTATATTCTCCCAGTATTTTTACTGGCTTGCCCAAATGTTGTGCAGCAAAAAAAATTTTTTTTTGTTACTTAGATTTTTATTAGTTTTTCAACTTAAATCATATACACACACACATAGAGAAAAAGTATATATAAAAGAAAAAAGGAACCTGTCCCATTGATATCAACAGATAAAACAAATCAATAATATCTACTGCTCGAGTCCGACATTAACTCTTGTTCCTCCTCATAGTCCACATTATTTCTTTGAAGTCCTGTGCAGCAAAAATTAAACGAGCTTCAACTTGCTTTTTTCTTCAGAAATGGAGTCTTGCAAGGTGAGCGGGCATAGAGCCCATGTCGGTTGAGTGCATAACTTATTGTTTTCTTTGAAACAGCAGTACCTGCTAACTCCAGGTCTTTCTGGAGCTCTCCATGAGTGGTCTTTAGCTTTTGGATAATTCTTCTGATAATTCTTTGACTCCTCTGTCAGAAATCTTGCGAGGAGTTCCTGGTCGTGGCCGGTTTATGGTGAAATGATGTTTTTTTCACTTCCGAATGATGGCTCCAACAGTGCTCACTGGAACATTCAGCAGTTTAGAAATGCCCCTGTAACCTTCAGGGGGGTCTAATGACACTGTGATAGTGAGATGTTTCAAGACTGTTGCACAATAGTCCAAGATGGTGACTCACATTGGCCAAGCATAGACAAACTTTTCTACAGGTAGTTTTTTTTCTTGTCATTATATCACTAGCCAATTGTTTGTTCTTCTCTTTCTTTTTTCATATATCATTTTCGCCATCTGCTCGATGGAGCTGGAGCAACTTCAGGACTTTATTGATGAGTTTTATCACCACTTCTGTGACGTGGCAGAACCTAGCATTTCTCCCGGTAAGCCTACTGTTCCCCCACTCCTTGACTAAGCGACCTAGACCTGTGGATTCACCACTAACAACACCAGAGAAATTATGGAGCAGCCCAGAGGTTAGTGACATTCTTTCCTCCATTGAACGTAAACTTTCCAGTATGGATGCTAGACTTGTGTTGGTCAAGTTGCTCCATAAAGAATTCCAGGACGTCCGTGACAGTCTGGAATTCAGCCAGGCACAGCTTATCTCTCTCATGGAAGAAAATAATACATTGAAAAAAATCAGTAAACACACTAACCACACAACTTGACGTTGTTGTAAAAGAAAACCAGAAAATGAAGGAAACCATTCTCGACCTGAAATCACGCAGCATGAGAGAAAACTTGCTTTTTCCGGAATTGCAGAAAAAACAACGAAAATCCCGAACACCTGATCTCTGAATTCATGTCTACACAGCTGAAAACGCCCCCCGACGTTATGAAATCAATTGCCTTTCACCGAGTCCACCGCATTGGACAGAAAATCCCCCAAAACAAACGTCCTAGGCCGATTGTTGCCAAATTTGAACGCTTCAAGCAAAAGGTTCTGGTACAGAGGCAAAGCAGGCAGCTTAAAAACACAAATCATGGTCTAAATGACCAATTTCCACAAGAAATTATGGAAAGAAGAAGAAAGCTTTTCCTTATTAGGAAACAAAAAAATCCAAGAACATAAATGAGCAGTTATCTCTGTAAGATAAGATAAGCCTTTATTAGTCCCACAATGGGGAAATTCCATTCCTGTAGATAATTTATAGATGGCAAGCTGTTTATGGATGAAACCATAACCCCATGGCTATTTTAGATTCTAGTTTGGTCCCTAACTACATGTGAGAAAAGCGTTTGATTGCGTGCAGGTCTCTTATTGATCCTTGTTTAATCTGTTAACATTTGTCTAATGGCTCTTTTTTTGTTGAGGTTGTTTGTTCGTTTGTTGTTGCTAATTGTTGATGTTGTTAGGTTGTTGCTGTATGCTATCCGTTTCTTCTCATCACTTACTAACCTTCATGTCTGTTCTCTCGCACATTTGGTATATCAGAAATAACTTAAAGTACATGTACCCCACTCACTTGCAAATGCAAGCAAGTACAATAGGCATCATCCACGTGGACCCAAGCACACACACACATTGGCACTATATACTATACGCACAACACACATATGCCTACACACACATGCATACGCGTGCACACACACACACACACACACACACACACACACACACACACACACACACACACACACTCTCTCACTATGGATATACAAAACATAGGTACATTTAGGTAGCTTGTAGTACAAAACCAGTGAGTTAAAACATGTCCACATTAAGATTTGTCACGTGGAACATACGTTGAATCGGTACCAGGGAGAAGTTAAAAGTTTTTAACTGACTGAACGACCTGCAGGCAGACTTTGTCTTATTACAGGAAACACGTTTCTAATTCTTCTGTAGATGCACTCACCTCCCCTGAATTTGCCGACATATACTCAGCCTGCTTTAATTCCAAACAAAGGAGGGGAGCCATACTGGTAAACAGAAGAATATGTTTTGTTGTTAACACCACTATAGCAGATCCAGAAAGAAGAGTTATAATATTATTGCCAATGTTTACAGCCCATCCTTTTTTCACATTTTCTTCACTTCTTTTTCTGAGCACTTGGACACTACACTAATAATAGGAGGGGACTACAACCTGCTATTGGATCATGCAACTGACAGGATCAGTATAGTGGGGAATTATCAGAAATTGCAGGCTACTGACACTCTTAGACAATACATGATTGATTTTTGTCTTTGCGATGCATGGCATTCTCTTAACCCAACTCTCAGAGAATACACCTTCTTCTCACCAGTGCACCACTTAGTGGTGTGAAAAAGTGTTTGCCCCCTTCCTGATTTCTCTCTTTTTTTTGTATGATTGTCACACTTAAATGTTTCAGCTCATCAAACACATTTAAATATTAGACAAGGATAACACAAGTAAACACAAAATGCAGTTTTTAAATTAAGGTGTTTATTATTAAGGGTTAAAAAAAAAACCTACATGGCTCTGTGTGAAAAAGTGATTGCCCCCTCCTGTTAAAACATAAATTAACTGTGGTTTATCACATCTTTGGAAAGTTGAGTTCAATTTCTCTAGCCACACCCAGGCCTGATTACTGCCACACCTGTTCTCAATCAAGAAATCACTTAAATAGGACCTGCCTGACAAAGTGAAGTAGACCAAACGATCCTCAAAAGCTAGACATCATGCTGCTATCCAAAGAAATTCAGGAACAAATGAGAAACAAAGTAACTGAGATCTATCAGTCTGGAATAGGTTATAAAGCCATTTCTAAAGCTTTGGGATTCCAGCAAACCACAGTGAGAGCCATTATCCACAAATGGCGAAGACATGGAACAGTGGTGAACCTTCCCAGGAGTGCCCGGCTGACCAAAATTACCCCAAGAGCACAGCGATGACTCATCCAAGAGGTCACAAAAGACCCCACAACAACAGCCAAAGAAATGCAGGCCTCACTTGCCTCAGTTAAGGTCAGTGTTCATGACTCCACAATAAGAAAGAGACTGGGCAAAAATGGCCTGCATGGCAGAGTTCCAAGATGAAAACCACTGCTGAGCAAAAAGAACATAAAGGCTCGTCTCAGTTTTGCCAGAAAACATCTTGATGATCCCAACGACTTTTGGGAAAATACTCTGTGGACTGACGAGACAAAAGTTGAACTTTTGGAAGGTGTGTGTCCCATTACATCTGGCGTAAAAGTAACACAGCATTTCAGAAAAGGAACATCATACCAACAGTAAAATATGGTGGTGGTAGTGTGATGGTCTGGGGTTGTTTTGCTGCTTCAGGACCTGGAAGACTTGCTGTGTTAAATGGAACCATGAATTCTGCTGTCTACCAAAAATTCCTGAAGGAGAATGTCCGGCCATCTGTTCGTGACCTCAAGCTGAAGCACACATGGGTTCTGCAGCAGGACAATGATCCAAAACACACCAGCAAGTCCACCACTGAATGGCTTAAGAAAAACAAAATGAAGACTTTGGAGTGGCCTTGTCAAAGTCCTGACCTGAATCTGACTGAGATGCTGTGGCATGACCTTAAAAAGGCGGTTCATGCTCAAAAACTCTCCAGTGTGGCTGAATTACAACAATTCTGCAAAGATGAGTGGGCCAAAATTCCTCCACAGCGCTGTAAAGAACTCATTGCCAGTTATCGCAAATGCTTGATTGCAGTTGTTGCTGCTTAGGGTGGCCCAGTCAGTTATTAGGTTTAGGGGGCAATCACTTTTTCACACAGGGCCATGTAGGTTTGGATTTTTTCCCTTAATAATAAACACCTTCATTTAAAAACTGCATTTTATGTTTACTTGTGTTATCTTTGTCACACTTAAATGTTTCAGATCATCAAACAAATTTAAATATTAGACAAACATACAAAAAACTGAGAAATCAGGAAGGGGGCAAACACTTTTTCACATCACTGTATATTCTCTTTTAGACTTTTTCTTAACTAATAACTCCATTATGAGGAATATCACAGACACTGAAATTTGCTCTAATCAAGTTATCAGTGATCACCATCCACTATCTCTTACACTGGTGAATAACAAAGCTACAAGGAAAACTAGGAACTGGAAATTTAATACATCACTACTCAAAGACAAAGACTTTATTAACTATTTTAATAAGGAGTGGGAATCAAATCTGGGAAACAATGATGTGCCAGGAATATCGCTGTGTGTTCTCTGGGAAGCAGCAAAAGCGGTCATGCAAGGTAAAATAATCTCTTACTGTTCATATAAGAATAAAAAAAGAAAAATTAAATTAAATTAAATTAAATCACCCTTATTGTCATTCAACCGTACAGCCAATCATGTACAGTAGAACGAGATTGTGCTTTACCTATCTACAGTGTCAATCACACACACCCCAGTGCAGAATCAGAGGGCCGCTGCCATGCAAGGCGCCACCACAAATTTCCCTCCTCCATTCTGTTATTGCTGAGCACCAAGCTGGACGGCAGGAAGTTCCACTTTTACATAGTCTTTGGCATGACCCGGCCAGGATTTGAGCCCCTGCCTCCCGGGTGTGGGGCGGATGCTCTACCAACTGAGCCACCACTCCGGTACTGTTAAAAAGTACTGGTATTGGAGTTAGAACATGAAATCAAATCACTGGAGTTAACCTGTGCTGTTTCTCCACAGGAACAGGCACTCAACAATCTGAGAAAATTAAAGCTGGAACTACAAGAAATTACAAACAAAAGGACACAGTCTTTAATACAATGACTACATCTGGAGACGTTTGAGCATGTCAGAAGATGAGTTGGAGCCATGTCCTTGCTTTGTGTTATAATTTACTTTTCTTGTCACTGGGACATGGCCTCCAACTCACATCCTCACATTAAATTTATTTTTCTGGGTTCTGCATTTATTATTATTTTTTGTCTTTGTCCTGTTTCGTCATCTTGCTTTGTATATTCATGCGCTGTCTTGTTTTTAGTTAATGTGTGTTTATCCTCAACCTAATCTTGCCTGGTTTGTGTTCTGTTTATTTCCTGATTACTCACAGCTATTTTGTGTTCTGCTATTAGTTCACATGCTATTTAAGGGACACAGCCCCTCACCTGGGTGCTGCATCATTAGTCAATCTGACCTGTATCTGTATGTTTCTGTCTGACTTGATCTGACCCAAAGTTTTGCCTGTTAAATCTGACCTGTTTTTATGTTGCAGCTCCCAGGCTCCTTTGTGTTGAGCTTATTAACATAATGTTAAACGTTCCCTCTGCGTATGAGCCCAGCTGTCTGCCCCTCGGGGGCAAAAACCTTGACAACATGACGCAGCCCATCATGGACTCAGCGAGTGAACCCGGCAAGAGCAGGAGGAAATGACGCTGCGACGAGTGAGAGGTAGTGACCGTGGTGGTGGATCTGGTGACCGCCACTTGGAGCAGCTCATCCCCGGAAGACACGAGGGATTGCTGGGGGGCAGCAGCAAGCTTGATGACTGCTAGACTGAGTGTGCTCTCCCACCCCCGGGTAAAAAGACTTGTGCTTCCTCCAGTACCAACTGTCTCCTTTTTGCTGGAGCCAACCTCCAGGCCGCCTGTTCTCTCTCCGGCAGAGCGAAGACAGTTTTTTGGCAGCAAGTTGGCGTTCGGGGGCCCCGGGTGGAAGGATGATTCGAGTAGACACCGTTCCTCTCACCGCTCCACCCCTATTCCCGCAGCTCCCAACCAGACGATATCCAGTGCCACCCAGAGCGATTCCCCTGGACTATCCTTGGCAGCAGAGCGGGAACGCAGGCAAGTACCTTTTCATTTTTTAACACCTATAGATGATAGGTCTTGCCTGGTTCCTGGAGGGGGTGCTCGGCGGCGGACATCTGTCGCTGCTGAACTCTCATCACCTGGCTCTATTGTAACATCTGCTGCCGTTACTTTACCCTTACCTACCCTTCTTCTCTCCTTTTCCCCAAGTACTATGCCTGATGACATCACTCATTGCTGAGACTGCAGGATCTCATCAAGGAGGTGGAGGAGTGCTATATCTTTTGCTTGCATCTGGACGGGTGGGAGGACACAGAATGAAGAGATGCAGCATGGAGGCTCGCTCATCGAATTGTCGCCGCAAAGCCACATCTGATGGAGGACATTCCTGCCTACCTCAACGATTTTCTGCTGTCCGATGAGTATGCCCTCATGCCAGAGGAGGAGGGGCCGTCATCAGTTCCAGAGTCTGGTGCCAAGGCGCACCCATCTTCTGTTCCTGAGGACAATGTGCTTTCGCCACTTATTCCACCAGTTTCCACTACTGTGGCTGGTGGTGGCCCGGTTGAAGCTTCATTCCTCTCGGCTGAGGTAGCCATGCCAGGGGTGGACCCCCGTGCATCAGGGCTTGAGGATTTGCAGCTGCTGCCGCTTGGGGTTGCCAATCTGCATGCTACATCTGAGGACGCCGCAGATCAGCTTGTTTTGTTGAGACCAGTCATGGTGCCAGACATCAGCACACCACCACCTGCCGTTTTGGAGCTCACCATGCACCTGTCAGCTGTTTCTGAGGGATGTGAGCCTCAGCCACCTGCTACAGAACTGACAACTCTCCTGCCATCTGTTTATTTAGGGACTCCTGTATTAGTGTCTCCTGCACCAGATATTTCTGCATTTGTGTGTCCTGCACCAGAAATTTCTGCATTTGGGTGTCTTGAACCAGAAATTTCTGTATGAGTGAGTGGATCGCTCTGCGTCGACATGCTGTAAAAAGTCCATCACCTCATCGGCGGCTGAACTTCAGACATCAGGCCCGAATATTGTGGCGACGAAGCCTCCCTCTGAGCTAGCTGTTACATCAGTCTGCGCCCCCTCTGCTTCAGCCGCAGCCTCCGCCATCAAGACGACCATTCCAGCCACCACAGGGACCCCCAGGGCTTCCCTCTACATGCCCGCTCTCGCATCTGCCGAGCCGGTTCCTCCACTATCCCCTGGGGGGCCTAGGATGGCTGTGGACACTGGGAGGGAGGACAACTCGCCACCAGCAGCAGACAGCATCCAAGCCCGGGAGGTCAGGCAAGTGTTTTTTCATTCCACTCCCTATGATAATGATGAACCTTGTCTGTCTCTCCTGGGAGAGAGCCTCAGCTTAGGCAGTCACCTGAGTGCTCTCCCCCTGCTGCTGCTATTATTAGAGATTCACCAATCCCCTCCGTGTCTTCTCTCTTTCTTCCCGAGTGCTCACCAGAGCCAAGCCGCCGGAGAGTGGAGAAGTTTGTGGCCCTGGAGGATCATGAACCAGAGCCAGCATGGAGTGGACCCCCAGCCGTCACGCCGGAGAGACCACTTGCGCGGGGGAATTCGCCTGGGGGAACTAGGACTGCCATCACCATCATGCCTGTTGCAGGGGCTGCCGCAGCAGAGTCAACATCTGACCTGGACCACCTAGAGGCCGGGCCCAAGACGTCGTCATTGGGATCATCGGAGTCCTGGCCGGCGATGGAGCTCGAGTCTAGGCAAGTGCTCTCATTTGTCTATCTCCCTTGTAATGTTGAGCAATCTTGCCTGATTCTTGGTCAGGAGAGTCGGGTGCAGCCTTCAGCTGCATCTGAGCTCACCTCGCCGGGCTCCACAGCTGCCGGTGATCCTAACCACTGTCCCTTTCTTGTCGTTCCTGAGCCTTCTCTTAGGGTCGTCGAGGAGGGTCCACCATCGCCAGGGGTCTCCAATGACTCCGACTCCCCAAGGATGACGAGGGTCTAGTTTCTCCTGGGGAGACTGATGCTGGGGTTCCGCCCCAACCTGGGGCCTCCGCGGGTGCTGCAAGGCTCCAGACAGAGCCCACCGAGGGTGCTGTAGAGCTCCAGCCGGAGCTCACCGAGGGTGCTGCAGAGCTCCAGCCGGAGCCCACTGTGGGTGCTGCAGAGCTCCAGCCAGAGCTCACCGAGGGTGCTGCAGAGCTCCAGCCGGAGCCCACCGCGGGTGCTGCAGAGCTCCAGCCGGAGCCTACCATGGGTGCTACGGAGCTACAGTCGGAGCCCACTGCAGGTGCTGCAGAGTTCCAGCCGGAGCCCACCGCGGGTGCTGCGGAGCTCCAGCCGGAGCCCACTGAGGGTGCTGCGGAGTTGTGGCCGGAGCCCACCGCAGGTGCTACGGAGCTCCAGACCGGAGCCACCGCGGGTGCATTGTTGGCCCAGCCGAGGTCCACCGAGGGTGCATCGTTGGCTCAGCCGGGGCCCATCGCAGGTGCCTCTAAGCTCCAGTCTGGAGCCTCCGCGGGTGCGGCCATGTCCCAGACCGGGAACACCGTGGGTGCTACTGTCCCCCAGCTTGGGGCCATGGTAGGCGGGGGGGGGGGCTCCTCCTTCATCGCTGTATAATGATGCCGGGGCTCCCCTTCCTTGGCCTCTCCTTCCTACGTTGGATCTTCCCGTGGGGAGGTCGCCTCCCGGGTCGCCTCTCTTGAGCTGGTGGCTCAAGGACCCAGGCCATCCGCCCAGCAAACTGTGCCATGGGGTTAGGTGGCCCAGTTTCCCTGGTTGGCCACCGGACCCGATCGCCCAGACGGTCTGTCTGGTCCTGGTCCTGGACCTAGACAGACCAACTGACCTGCTCACTTTCCCCGCCTCTTGGACCTGGGAGTTTGGTCAGCCCCCTGAACTTTTGGACTTCTAGGTCTTAGGGGGGTTGTTCTGGGTTTTGGGGTTGGGGGGGAGGTTCATTTTTTGTTTTCTTGTTTGGTGTTTGGGTTCTTTGTTTCCCGCTTGACCTGTTTTCTCCCGCCGCCCACCCTGGTTTGTTTGGGGGTTCCACGGGCAGGTTTCCCTTTTTCTTTTTGATGTTACTGGGGTGTCTGGCATCCACCCCTTGAGGGGGAGGCTCTGTCATGGACTGGGGTGGACTTCTAGCCCAGTTTCATGGCACGGTGGCTGTCTTGTCTTTTGTGTGTTTTGATTTCCTATTTTTTACGTCAGGCACCTCCTTGGGAGCCTGGAGGTCCTCTCGGCTCCCTGACAGCTCGTGGCCACGCCCCCTTCCCTGCCAGTTACTCCAGTTGTTAGTCATTATTATTTGTGATTACTGTTCTGTTCTTTTTTTTTTTTTTTCTTTTTTTTTTTTTTTTGTTACTTATTTGTACCCGTAGGTAGATTTGGTTTGCAGTCTGGTGACAAGCCACCGGCTGCCGGTCGCTGCGTGCGCGAGCGCCCTAACCTACATGTTTTTGGTATGCGGGAGGAAACCGGAGAAATCCCGGAGTAAACCCACACAACACGGGGAGAACATGCAAACTCCACACAGCTCACTGTTGGCCGGGGGCTGGGATCGAACCCACGATCTCATGATCCCCGCGATCCCCCGGCCGAGGGTAAACTGTGCTGCCACAGTGTTAAACCACTGCGCCACCGTGCAGCCCTCTTTCACGCACATACTCACGTTTTCCCTCATTACACACACCGGCGTTCACTCCCGTCATTATGTGCGGCATTATATTAGGCCTGTGGCCAAGGGAGCAGATTGCTGGATTACTGTTTGGACCTGTGTGTTCTCCACAGTGTAATTGATGCATGCATGACTAGACGCCCTGCCTGATTCTGGTACCGTTTCACTCTGCATGTCATCTTGTCCATTTTTCTTCTGTTTGCAGGCTGGCTCTGGGACTCCCTCCACGGACGTCTCTGTCTTCGGCTCCAGTGAGTATTCCTGTGCCCGCCGCTTCCAGTCCCGTCGTGGAAGCGCTTGGGTGTCCAGGCTGCCTTCCTCTGCTATCAGTTCTGCCTGAAGCACTTTGGGTTCCCTGGGCTTACTCACTGTCGAGCTGAGGAGAGTCTCGTGAGCTTCCTAGAGCCTCCTCGCCACTTTGGTATTTTCTGTTGTTGCTGAACTGTTTGCCTTTTGTTTTTTGCACAATAAATTGCACACAACATCTCCTACGAGTGGATTTGTCTCTTTCTTCTGTGTGCTGCATAAAGCGCACAGGGAATCATAACAGTCAACAACTGAATAAGTTTTTGAGTACATAAAATAGTTTGGGAGATATGGGACACCCCTGCCAAATTCTACATGTGATGTGTATTCTTTTTGATAGTCCAGGATTGAGCGATATATAACTATAAATATCAGTGTAAAATATTTTATTGATTTTACAAAACCTTTCACGAAAGCCAAATTTCTCTAAACTGGTCAATAAGAAATTATGCTTGATTGTGTCAGATGCTTTAAAAAAATCCAAAAACAACATAAGGCTATTTGATTTGATAAGTGTATTGTAATCAAGCAAATCCAAGATTAGCCTTATGTGGTTGTGGATATAACGCCCTTTTATGAAGGCAGATTGATATTCAATGACAAGTTTTCCCAGAACAGTTTTCAACCAATTAGCATAAACAGAAGTTAGCAGTTCACATAATCATTACACAGTAGAGTTATTGGTCTCCAGCTGTCCAGAGATAATAAATCTTTCTCAGGTTTCAGAAGGAGAGTTATCAATCCTGTTTTCATAGTAGGGGATAGACAGCCAAGTTGGATACACTCAAGAAAAGCCTCATATTGTGGGAATCCACTCAGTATGTTTCCACTCAGACGAAAGGACAAGGGGAATGGTCATGGGGGATTTGTGTGTTGATGCAGGGGTTGGTGTGTTGATGCGAACAGTAACAAAGAGAATGGGAATTGCAGTCTTTTATCTTAATGCAGCACCACAGGTCAAGGGCAAGTTGTATGCTATAAAAGGAGAGGTGCCTGTGACCTGTGAGTCTT
This sequence comes from Pholidichthys leucotaenia, assembly GCA_020510985.1. Lineage (NCBI taxonomy): Eukaryota > Metazoa > Chordata > Actinopteri > Cichliformes > Pholidichthyidae > Pholidichthys > Pholidichthys leucotaenia. The sequence goes on along the minus strand of CM035845.1, from coordinate 29,350,355 downwards.
TTGATGCTTGTGATTCTGGTGAATGTGAGAGACAGAGATTAATAAAGCCTTCTCTGTTCTGAACCGCTCTGCCTGATTATTCCTCTCTCCACACTGGTGACCCTTGACGCACAATGGAACTCAAGGCGAACACCCCGGAGATGACCCGGAAGGGAGGTGCCAGCAACACGTGCGCCGTTTCGGTCAAACTCCCAGACTTTTGGTTACACGACCCGAAGTCTTGGTTCCTCCACACTGAGGCCCAGTTCGCGCTCCGGGGAATAACGGCGGATGACACCAGATACTACTACTTGGTTGCAGCGCTGGACACACGCACAACTCAGCAGGTGGCGAGCATGCTCCGACGGCCCCCAGCCCACAACAAATACGAGGCTCTCAAAACCGCGCTGACCCGGTGCTATATATTATCGGACTGCGAGAGAGCGGAAAGGCTCCTGACGCGCTCCGAGCTGGGAGACGGGTCGGCGGTCGAGTTAATGGAGAAGATGTTGCCGTTGATGGGCACAGATGACGGGCATTTCCTCTTTGCCCACCTTTTCCTCTGGAACCTCCCGACGGCGGCCAGGGCGGTCCTTGCCAATTCACCGCTGCTGGCCGCACACAACTACCGGGCACTAGCACAAGAAGCAGATTGGATTGTCCTCACCACCAGAGCCCTCGCAGTGAATGCAGCGGCGTCGGAACCCAGCGAGACGCCCAGCGGAGGCGAGAAGCCAACAACGGTGGCTGCAGCGAAAGCCGAGAAGCACCGGAGAGACACACTCTGCTTCTACCACCGCCGTTTTGGAGAGGACGCACGCCGATGCGCGCCACTGTGCCAATTCAAGCGCTCGGGAAACGCCAGGGCAGGCAGTCGGTAGCAGCTGCGACTGCCGGTGAAGAAAGCAAGCTGCTCTATGTGACAGACTCACGCCCAGGGAGATGGTTCCTCTTGGACTCCGGCTCCCAAAAGAGTCTCATCCTGCCATCCTACGCAGACCGGCTAGCGGGAACTAGCGGCCCCGAGCTGATGGCCGCAAATGGCTCAGACATTAAGACTTTTGGTGAGAGGACATTGACTGTATCCTTACATGGCCGTACATACCAATGGACATTCGTCATAGCGGCATGCAGCTTCCCCATTTTGGGTGCTGATTTTTTGTATGCACACTGTCTACTAGTTGATGTGGCTAACAGACGCCTGATTAACGCAATGTCTTTTGATTCTCTCCCATGTACAGCTAGAGGAGCCGGGTCCACAACACTTGCCACTGTCACAGCTCCAGGGGGTAGGTTCCACACACTACTCACCCAGTTCCCAGCACTCACGGTCCCAACGTTTTATGCAACCGTCACTAAACACGGGGTGGAGCACTTCATTACCACCACAGGGCCGCCCGTTTTCACACGACCTCGGCGTCTGGACGCAGCTAAATTGGCCATAGCGCGCGAGGAGTTTACCAACTTGGAAAAGCTGGGCATCATCAGACGCTCAAACAGCTCATGGGCATCCCCGCTACATATGATTCCTAAAGCCGAGGGATCATGGTGACCGTGCGGAGATTTCCGCAGATTAAACAACACCACAGCGCACAACCGCTACCCGATCCCCCATATTCAGGATTTTTCTGTTCACCGGGGCACACATTTTTTCCAAGATAGACCTGGTCCGCGGTTACCACCAGGTCCCGGTGAGCGCTGAGGACATACCTAAGACGGCAGTAATAACCCCGTTTGGTCTTTTTGAGTTTTTACGCATGCCTTTCGAGTTAAAAGGCACGGCACAGACATTCCAACGCATGATGGATGCGGTGTTGCGTGATCTGCCGTTTGTGTTCGTCTACCTGGACGACATCCTGGTGGCCAGCGCATCCGAGGACGAACACGTAGCCCACCTCAGGACAGTTTTTCAGAGGTTGGAGGAGCACAGATTAATAATCAACCCGGCGAAGTGCCAGTTTGGGGTGAGGGGAATCGATTTTTTGGGCCACTGCATCTCACCGGAGGGCGCGATACCCTTACCGGACAAAGTGCGCACAGTGACAGATTTTCCCCGGCCTCAGACGGTCAGGGCGCTGCAGGAGTTTTTGGGGATGGTTAACTTTTACAATCGTTTCTTCCCCCGCGCAGCCCAACTCATGCAGCCATTGTACGCCGCGCTTAAGAAACGAAAACTGGTGGACAGAGTCAACTGGTCTCCTGAGCGAGAGCAGGTGTTTTCCGAGGTTAAAACAGCTCTGGTGAACGCCGCACTGCTGGCGCACCCGGACCAGGCGGCTCGGATAGCGCTCACTACCGACACATCGGACGTGGCCATAGGGGCCATCGTGGAGCAATGCGTTGCCGGTTCTTGGCAGCTGCTCTCTTTTTTTAGCAGGTCTTTGCGCGACAGTGAGCGTAAATACAGCGTGTTCGACAGAGAGTTACTGGCTCTCCACCTGGCCATACGCCACTTCCAGTTCTGGCTGGAAGGGCGCACCTTCACTGCATTCGTGGACCACAAGCCGCTAACGTTCGCGATAGCCAAGGTTTCGGAACCATGGTCGGTCCGGCAGCAGAGACAGCTGGCCGCGATGTCAGAGTTTACGACCGACATTCAGCATGTGGCTGGTAAACTCAATGTGGTGGCGGACTGCCTCTCACGCGCATTAGTGGCCCCAGTCTACGTGGGGATAGATTTCACGGCCACGGCCGCTGAGCAGAGTACTGCAAGACAGTGCCCCCCCCCCCTAATCTGTGACATCTCCACGGGCCACCTGTGCCAGGTGGTCCCATGTGCTTGGCGCCGCTGCGTTTTTGAGTCGGTTCACTTCCTGGCACACCCAGGAGTGTGTGCGTCAGTCAAAATGGTGGGAGCAAAGTTCGTCTGGCCGAGCCTGCGCAAACAGGTGAAAGAGTGGGCTACAGCCTGCGTAGCGTGCCAATGAGCCAAAGTGCACAGGCACACAAAGGCCTCCTTGGAGCCGTTCCATATCCCGGCTAAGAGGTTCGACCACGTTCACGTGGACCTCGTGGGCCCCCTCCCGCCATCGCAGGGGTTCACGCACCTCCTGACAGTGGTGGACCGCACCATGCGCTGGCCCGAAGCAGTCCCGCTAGCTTCCACCACATCCACAGAAGTTGCACATGCTTTTTTTGATGACATGGGTGGCACGGTTCGGCGCCCCTTCGGATATCACGTCCGATCGGGGCCTGCAGTTTGTTTCCAACCTCTGGTCCACGATGGCCCGGTGCCTGGGCATCATAATTCATCTCACGACCACATACAACCCCCAGGCCAATAGGTTATGCGAGCGTTTCCATAGGTTGCTTAAAGCAGCGCTTAGAGCTTCGCTTACAGATGCAAATTGGGTGGACCGGTTGCCGTGGGTTCTATTAGGGTTGCATTCAGCACCAAAGGAGGATTTGGCAGCCTCCCAAGCAGAGCTGTTTTTTCCCAGCCGCTGCGGCTCCAAGGGGAATTTCTGCCAGACAGCCCCGGGCCGAACACCGATCCATCCGCGCTTTCACTGCATAGCACAGAGGCAAGGATGGTACCCGGTCCGGTCCACCACTGTTTTCCACGCACTTTTGTGCCAAAGACCTTGAAGGATGCGGCGTTCGTATTTGTCAGGCACGATGCCCACCAGACCCCCTTGCGCCCGCCCTACGATGGCCCGTTCAGAGTGCTGGAACCCGGGGGGAAAAATTTTGTGTTAGACTTGGGGGGGGACGCAGGGAAACAGTCTGTATGAACAGGCTTAAGCCCGCTTTCATTTTAGCAGACGGGCAGGTGGTGTTGGCCTGAGCTCCTCGGCACGGACGACCCCCACTGAGACGTCCCCAGGTACATGACTCGTCAGATCAGTCACAATGGCATGCTAAAGATGTTTCCCCCAATCTCAGTGTCCCCCCACAGACGGACACACTCCCAAGAGCGCCCCACCGGCACAGCACCGCCTCAGAGCTGCAGACCCCCCGTTACAGCCACTACGGACATAGGCTGAAGCCCAAAGGACATGAGGGTTAAGGCTCAGTCTGAGTTTCGGCGGGGGAAGGGGGGGGGGAATCCACTCAGTATGTTTCCACACAGATGGAAGGACAAGGGGAATGGTCATGGGGGGTTTGTGTGTTGATGTGGGGGTTGGTGTGTTGATGCGAACCGTAACAAAGAGAATGGGAACTGCAAAGTCTTTTATGTTAATGTGGCACCACAGGTCACCGGGCGAGTTGTATGCTATAAAAGGATTCTGGTGAATGTGAGAGAGAGATTAATAAAGCCTGCTCTGTTCTGAACCGCTCTACCTGATTATTCCTCTCTCTACAATATAATATACTAAGTTTTATATCCTCCCAAAAGAATTTAAAAAAATCAGTTGTTAGACCATCAATTCAAGGTGACTTACCCATTATTCATCTGTTTTGAAGTCTTTTCCTATTCAGTTTTTTTTTTTTGCTGTTTTTTTTTTTAAGGACAGTGCAAGTTGTTGAACATTGATATCAGTCAATGTAAACTTGCCAGATCATAGCCAGTGGCTAATTTCCATTTGTTGTCTGTGGGTTACAATTTTTCCTTCCCCTATTCTATTATACTGAGCACCAAGCTAGAGAGCGGGAAGTACCATTTTTATATGGTCTTTGGTATGACCCAGGTGGGGCTTGAACCCGACTTATCTGAAATAGATAAGTCGTTTTCAAGCATACGCTTGTTTACTTCATCTAAGTGTAGGAAAAAGTCAATTTTGGACAACCTCTAGAAAAAACCCCAGAAAACAGTGTTGATTAGATGCTGATGGCTAATATAGACATTTCTAATAAATGTATCTAAAAGACCTCCTCATGGATCGTCACCTTATCGTGGTGGGGGGGTTTGCATGCCCCAGTGATCCCAGGAGCTATGTTGTCCGGGGGCAATTTGCCTCTGATAGGGTCTCCCAAGACAAACTGGTCCTGGGTGAAGGGCCAGACTAAGAACGATCCAACAGACTCTCATGATAAATTGTATATCAAGGATTCAGTGTGCCCCACCCTGGAGCCAGGCCTGGGGGAGGGGCTCGAAGGCTAGCGTCTGGTGGCCGGGTTTCCACCCATGGGACCCGGCCGGGCTCAGCCCGAAGGAGTTACATGGGTCCGCCCTCCAGTGGGTTCACCACCTGCAGGAGGGATCATGGGGGTCCGGTGCTATGTGGATTAGGTGGCGGTCAAAGGCGGAGACCTTGGCGGACTGATCCCAAGCTTTCTAAACTGGCTTTTGGTACGTGGAATGTCACCTCTCTGGTGGGGAAGGAGCCTGAGCTGGTGTACGAGGTTGAGCGATACCGGCTAGATATAGTCGGCCTCACCTCAACACACAGCTCCGGTTCCGGAACCAGTCTCCTGGAGAGGGGCTGGAGCTTGGCCTTTTCTGGAGTTGCCCCGGACGAGAGGCGACGAGCAGGGGTGGGTATTCTTGTATCGCCCCACCTTGCTGCCTCTATATTAGAGTTTTCCCCGGTGGACGAAAGGGTTGCTTCCCTGCGCCTTCGGGTTGGGAAACGGGTCCTGACCATCATTTGTGCCTATGCACCAAATGATGTTTCAGAGTGCCCACCCTTTTTGGAGTCTGTGACTGGGGTGCTGGAGGGTGCTCCTCCTGGAGACTCCATTGTCCTACTGGGGGACTTCAATGCGCACGTGGGCAACGACAATGAAACCTGGAGGGGGGTGATTGGGAGGAACGGCTTGCCCGATCTGAACCCGAGTGGTGTTCAGTTATTGGACTTCTGTGCTAACCACAGTCTGTCCATAACGAACACCATGTTCAAGCATAAGGGTGTCCATATGTGCACCTGGCACCAGGACACCCTAGGTCGCAGGTCGATGATCGATTTTGTTATCGTATCATCAGACCTGTGACCGTATGTCTTGGACACCCGAGTAAAGAGAGGTGCAGAGCTGTCAACTGATCACCACCTGGTGGTGAGTTGGATCCGATGGCAGGGGAGGAAGCCATTCAGACCTGGTAGACCCAAACGTATAGTGAGGGTGTGCTGGGAGCGTCTGGCTGAGGCCCCTGTCTGGGAGGTCTTCAACTCCAACCTCCGGAAGAACTTCAACCACATTCCGAGGGAGTCTGGAGACATGGAGTCTGAATGGGCCATGTTCTCCACCTCTGTTGTTGAAGCGGCGGCCCAGAGCTGCGGCCGCAAGGTGGTCGGTGCATCTCGTGGTGGCAACCCCCAAACCAAGTGGTGGACACCAGTGGTGAGGGGGGCCATTAAGCTGAAGAAAGAGTCCTATCAAGCTTGGTTGGCTTGTGGGACTCCCGAAGCAGCTGAGGTGTACCGGCAGGCCAAGCGGAGTGCAGCTCGGGTGGTTGATGAAGCAAAAACCCAGGTATGGGAGGAGTTCGGTGAGGCCATGGAACAAGACTTTCGGTCGGCTTCAAAGAGATTCTGGCAAACTGTTCAGCGGCTCAGGAGGGGAAAGCAGCTCCCCGTCCACACTGTGTATGGTGCGGATGGGACACTGTTGACTTCAACTGGGGATATCGTCGGGCGGTGGAAGGAATACTTCGAGGATCTCCTCAATCCCACTGATACGTCTTCCACAGAGGAAGCAGGGTTTGGGGACGAGGGGGATGACTCGCCTATCACAGGGGCTGAGGTTGCCAAGGTGGTTAAAAATCTCCTTGGTGGCCGGGCCCCGGGGGTGGACGAGATTCGCCCTGAGTACCTCAAGGCCCTGGATGTTGTTGGGTTGTCATGGTTGACACGCCTCTGCAACATTGCGTGGAGGTCGGGGGCAGTGCCTTTGGCATGGCAAACCGGGGTGGTGGTTCCTCTCTTCAAAAAAGGGGACCGGAGGGTGTGCTCCAACTTTAGAGGGATCACACTCCTCAGCCTCCCTGGGAAGGTCTATGCCAAGGTACTGGAGAGGAGAGTCCGGCCGTTGGTCGAACCTCGGATTCAGGAGGAGCAATGTGGTTTTCGTCCTGGCCGTGGCACATCGGACCAGCTCTTTACCCTCTCGAGAATTCTTGAGGGTTCGTGGGAGTTTGCCCAACCAGTTTACATGTGTTTTGTGGACTTGGAGAAGGCATTTGACCGCGTCCCTCATGGATTTTTGTGGGGGGTGCTTCGGGAGTATGGGGTATCGGGCTTGTTGTTACGAGCTATTTGGTCTCTGTACGACCGTTGTGAGAGTTTGGTTCGTATTGCCAACACTCGGTCGGAGTCATTCCCAGTGAGAGTTGGACTCCGCCAGGGCTGCCCTTTGTCACCGATCCTGTTCATAATTTTTATGGACAGGATTTCTAGGCGCAGCCAGGGAATGGAGGGTGTCATGCTTGGTGACCACAGGATCTCATCTCTGTTGTTTGCAGATGATGTTGTCCTGTTGGCTTCATCCAGCAATGACCTACAGCTCTTGCTGGGACGGTTTGCTGCTGAGTGTGAAGCGGCTGGGATGAGAATCAGCACCTCCAAGTCCGAGTCCATGGTCCTCAGCCAGAAAAAGGTGGATTGTCCTCTCCGGGTTGGGGACAGGCTCCTGCCCCAAGTGGAGGAGTTTAAGTATCTTGGGGTCTTGTTCATGAGTGAGGGGAAAATGGAGCGAGAGATCGACAGACGGATTGGAGCAGCATCTGCAGTGATGCGGATGTTGTATTGGTCTGTTGTGGTGAAGAGGGAGCTGAGTTCTAAGGCAAAGCTGTCGATTTACCAGTCAATCTACGTTCCTACTCTCACCTATGGTCACGAGCTTTGGGTAATGACCGAAAGAACGAGATCGCGGATACAAGCGGCTGAAATGAGCTTTCTCCGTAGGATTGCTGGACTCACCCTCAGAGATAGGGTGAGGAGCTCAGTCATCCGGGAGAGGCTCAGAGTAGAACCGCTGCTCCTCCACATTGAAAGGAGTCAGTTGAGGTGGTATGGGCATCTGATTAGGATGCCTCCTGGACGCCTCCCACTTGAGGTGTTTCAGGCACGTCCCACTGGGAGGAGACCCCGGGGCAGACCCAGGACTCGGTGGAGAGACTATGTCTCCCAGCTGGTCTGGGAACGCCTTGGTATCCCCTCTGAAGAGCTGGAGCAGGTGGCTGGGGAGAGGGAAGTCTGGGCTTCTCTGCTTGAACTGCTGCCTCCGTGACCCGGACCTCCGGAAAAGCGGTAGAAAATGGATGGATGGATGGATGGTATCTAAAAGACTGTAATTTAAATGTTGATGGTAAATATGAGCATTTATAGGAAATGTAACTAAAGGACTGGATTTGAACTGTTTTAATGTAAACTGTCAGTGAAAGCAGTAGCGCTTTTGCGCCATAGGTGGCGCTCGGTAGTGATAACACGCTGTTCAGTGTTAGAGCACAAGAGAAGAAGAGTGGAGAATGTTCCAGAGTGTGAAGGAAGTAGTGATGGGAATTCCGGCTCTTTTTAGAGAACCGTGTAGAAGAGCTTGAAATAACGAGGCGATGTGATTCATAAACCAAAGTTTATTATCAGCTCCTCTAACAAGTCTCATCTAGGTGCAGCAGCAGAAGAAGTGAGAGGGCGAACACCTTCGGCTCTACGAACTTATACTCGCACATAACAAAAGACATGCATATCAAAAGCTGACATCCCTCACTATCTTAATCCCCTCTTTTGTCTTCGTACCCCTCCACCTGGCCCTGGGGGGTCAGGGCGACCTATCCGGTCTCCACCGCAGCGCCTCGGATGTTCTTTGATCTTCACTGGCGGTTGAGACCTCTTTGTCCTGTTCTGAGGTGTGAAGTCGCTTTACATATGTAATCACCAAACATTCTCACATGCTTATACATATGTAGGTTATGGGATATATGATTAATATAGACCACAAACCGGCTCTTTCGGCTCAGCTCACTAAAAACAGCCGGCTCTTTCGGCTCCCAAGCGGCTCTTCAGGTTGTTTTGTTGCTTTAATTTATTAATTTAATTTATTATCAACAACAATATAAAATTATGCACAAAATGAATTACTAATGTAAAAAAATGTTTTTTATTTATATATGTTTATTATATAGATAGATAGATAGATAGATAGATAGATAGATAGATAGATAGATAGATAGATAGATAGTTGATTTCGAACACAAAAAAATATAACAAAAAACAAGCAAATAGCAAATGCAATAAAGTTACAGTATACACTGTTCGAAAGGGAGAAGGAAGAAGTGAACACTTATTAATTCCAACTCCTCTTTTCCATCGATACACCCATGTGAATTTTATACAAATTACTACCATTAATACCCCAAGTAAACAATTTACTGTATTTTTTACAGATCAACATTAATACCTGTCCATTCTAACATACAATGAAGTCCATATATCAAAACCAGTCTCAAACGACACAGATACACACAGTGCTGTCCCACCCACCATTCCATAGTGTCCCGTAATGTCCCAGAGTGAACATAATGAGTCGTACACATAAATTCTACCCTTCTAACATATAACCTTTCAACAAATGGTGCTTATACCTCTTTTTAAATTGATTTCTGTTTGTACATAGTTTCAGTTCCGGCTCCAGACTGTTCCACAAATCCACCCCGCAGACAGATATGCACATACTTTTCTTGGTTGTACGTATCTTGGGTTTTGTGAAGTTTAAGTCTCCTCTCAAATTATGATCATTGTCTCTTTTTTTAAATATTTTTTGTATATTAGTTGGGAGTTGATTGTTAATTGTCCTGTACATTACTTGTACTGTCTTAAATTTAACTAAATCGATGAACTTTATGACATGTGACTTCAAGAACAACGAATTGGTATGGTCTCTATATCCTGCATTGTTTATTATCCTTATAGCTCTTTTTTGTAATGTGCATATTGCTTGTAGGTTGGTCTTGTAGGTGTTTCCCCAGACTTCTACACAGTAGTTAAGATAAGGTAAAAACAGTGAATTGTACAATAAGACCAATAATTTATAGTCCAAGATGTGTCTTGTCTTCCCCAGTATGCCTATACATTTTGCTAATTTAGCCCGGATGTGACTGATGTGAGGTTTCCAGCAGATTTTACTGTCTAGCGTCACCCCCAGAAACTTATTTTCCTGTACTGTTTGTATTCTGGTATCATCTATCGTTATCATTATTTCATGATTTATTTTATAATTTCCAAACACCATAATCTTTGTTTTTTTTAGATTTAGAGATAATTTATTTTTGTTGAACCACTGCGTTAATTTTTCCATTTCAGTTGTGACCACCTCTAAAACCTGCTGCAAATTCTCACCAGTGCAAAGGATATTTGTGTCATCCGCAAACAAAATAAATTTCAGAATTTTTGATACTTGGCATATGTCATTTATATACAAGATAAAGAGTTTGGGTCCCAAAACTGACCCCTGGGGCACACCACAAGTGATGTCCATGCAGGGTGATTTGTGCTCTCCAATTTGTACAAATTGTTGTCTATTACTTAAATAACTTTCCACCCAACTCAGTCCTACCCCTCTTATCCCATACCTTTCCAGTTTCCTTAGTAGTATTCTGTGGTCAATGGTGTCAAAAGCTTTCTTTAAGTCTATAAATACTCCTACAGCAACCTTTTTTTTGTCTATACAACTAGTAATTTCTTCTATAAGTTCGATCAGTGCCAAAGATGTAGATTTATCTGCTCTAAAACCATACTGGCTGTCTGTAAGGAGGTTGTGTTTTTCAATGAAATCATCCAGTCTCTTAGTGAATATTTTTTCAAGTATTTTGGAGAATTGTGAGAGTAAAGAGACTGGAATGTAATTTGTGAAACAATGACTGTCTCCTGTTTTGTAAAGAGGTGTTACTTTTGCTATTTTCATTTTGTCTGGAAATGTACCAGTTTGAAATGACAGGTTACAGATGTGGGTGAGTGGCTTAACAATTCCCTCAATTACTTTTTTCACTATTGTCATGTCAATTTCATTCCAGTCCGTTGATTTTTTGTTCTTAAATTTACTCACAGTCTCGATAATTTCCTTTTCAGTAACTGCACCCAAAAAGATTGTGTTTGGGTTTCTATCCTCTATTTCATTCACAGACCCACTGTGGTTTGTTTCTGGAGTCACTATTGATTTTGCTAATTCAGGACCAACGTTTACAAAAAATTTATTGAAACCACTGACCACATCTTCCATATTATTAATTAAACTGTCGTTTTCGATAAAATATTCTGGATAATTTGCATACTTAGGACGATTACTAATAATCCCCTTGAGTACTTGCCATATTCCTCTTATGTTATTTTTGTTATCCTCTAGTATTCTGTTGTAATATTCTTTCTTACAGGTCCTCATTATAGTGGTAAGCTTATTTTTATATCTTTTATATTTGATCACAGCTTCCACCATTCTGCATTTAATGAATTGTTTATATAATGTATTCTTCTTTTTACATGCATTTATTAACCCCTTGGTGATCCAAGGAATATTTTTTTTTTGTTGTCTGTCACTGTATTGTTTTATAGGACAGTATTTATTGTACAATGATTGAAATATTTGTAAAAATTTATCATATGCTCTATTTATGTCATTTTCATCATAAATATGAAATATGAAATATATAAATATGCTTTTATTTATTCACTCCACATAAAATGTAAAAAGTAAATTATAAAATACAAAAACCAACTATTTACAATTCAACTTTTAGCTCTTTAAATTTGCATCTTTTTCCTTTTAAACAAATTTAAAGCGAAACAACACCAAACACTGCAAACCACAACACAATAAAATATAAATTAAAATATGCAAAACAAAAAGAAAAAAAATGAACATTAATTGATCTTTAATTAAGGTAAAGGTTGGCATTTAGAAATATCAAGCGCCTCAGCTTTGAGGGGCTGATCCGGTTTCTTCTTTCAGTAATTATCTGCCCTGTTTTGGAGAAGCTTCTCTCAGAGGGGACTGATGTTGCCACAATGCACAGTCTCCGTGTCATCACCTGGGTAAGATGTGGATAAATTGAAGCCTTGGTCTCCCACCAGCTCAGTGGGTCTGCACTTCTCTGGCAAAGGGGCTCATCAATGTAGGATCTCACTTCCAGTATTGGATCTGCTGAGGGATTTTCTGGCAGACTCTACACTCTGCCTTTGTATTGTCAATAAAATTAAAATGGTTCCAGATTTTGCTTCTTTTCCTGGTGTCACTCATTTTCTTTACTATACCTTTCTAATGTGTCGATGTCGTCTCTTCTTGTTTCCCCTGGCTGTCTTTCTCTCCCTCCTGCTCTGTTCATGTGCTACTGCTGCTGTGAGTGTAACGACCTCCCCTCCCCCCTCAGCGCAAACACAAGGCACAAACACATATTGACCAATCACGTGCGGCTTGAAGAGAAAAAAAAGTGAGAGAGAGAGGGTGAGAGAAAGGGAAAAAAGAAAAAACACGGTTCCCAATAAGAAGCCGGCTCCCATCGTTCACTTCAAAGAGCCGGCTCTAAGAGCCGTTTCATTCGCGACCGACCCATCACTAGAAGGAAAATGGTGTCGAGTGATGTGGCCGTTGTGCCGTGCCGGGTGTGGTGGAAAGTCAATAAATTGCTGAAAAGTCCGACAGCTTGGCCCTCATCCTTCCCCTTCGCCCTCCGGGGTGTAACAAAACTTGGTAGCAGAGGATGGTTCAGTTGTGTCTAAGACGGTGAATGTGCAAATAAAAAAAAAAGGCAGAAACGATGGAACTGGAGCAGCTGCAAGATAAGCTAAGTGAGGCCTTGGTGCCATTACAGGCCGAACAGCTAAACGAGGTCTGTTTGTTTGCAAAGATAAATCCAGCCAAGCCGTCTAAAAAGTACACGCTGATATGACTGTTAAACGAGGAGGTGGAAAAAAACATTGAAAGCGAAGAGGAAGATGTAGCCCACGCGTTTCTGCTAAAGCTAATAGCATGTGCTACCGAAGCTAAGCAAAGTGAACCGTCGACGCAGGCGGCGGCAGCGGCCGGCACGAGCCGGGAGGCAGAGGCACTCACCAGTTTACAGAGCCAATATGCCGCTCTGCATGAAAGTTTCCTTTATTCAACTAAAAAGCTTGAAGAGGAAATAGTGAGGTTGACCGATAACGAGGCCACTCAGCCACAGAGTCGCCATTTTGTGACACAGCCCGCGGTCCCCACAGCGCCCCTACTGCCAGAAGTGACCATTAAATGAGTGTTTAAGATAAATGGTCAGATAGGAGAGAGGGGCCAAAGAGACAAGTTGTCTTATTCCAATCTCATTCACCAGATTGATATGGGCCTGAAGAAAAAGCACAGTGAGGCTGAGATAATTGAGGCTGTTGTCAGAGCAGTGAGTCCCGGATTGAGTTTGCGCGCTGTGCTGGAGATCAAGTCAGATCTCACCCTGCCACAGCTGCGCATCATTTTGCGAGGACATTATAAAGAGGATAGTTCCACTGACTTGTACCATCGCCTGATAAACCTCACACAAGACAGTAACGACTCACCTCAGAACTTCCTGTTTCGCGCCATTGAGCTAAAGGAAGGACTTTTGGCAGCATCCAGAGAGCCTGGCGCGGAAGAGCAGTATAGCTCTGACCTTATTCAGAGGAAGTTTCTGAGGGCAGTGGAAACAGGACTGATTAGTGCTGATGTGAAGTACCAACTGAAGCGCTATCTGGAGGATCCTGCCGTCACCGACGAGCTCCTGATTTCTAAGACGGCTGTTGTCAGAACAGTGAGTCCCAGATTGAGTTTGCGCGCTATGCTGGAAATCAAGTCAGATCTCACCCTGCCACAGCTGCGCATCATTTTGCGAGGACATTATAAAGAGGATAGTTCCACTGACTTGTACCATCGCCTGATAAACCTCACACAAGACAGTAATGAGTCACCTCAGAACTTCCTGTTTCGCGCCATTGAGCTAAAGGAAGGACTTTTGGCAGCATCCAGAGAGCCTGGCATGGAAGAGCAGTATAGTTCTGATCTTATTCAGAGGAAGTTTCTGAGGGCAGTGGAAACAGGACTGATTAGTGCTGATGTGAAGTACCAACTGAAGCGCTATCTGGAGGATCCTGCCGTCACCGACGAGCTTCTGATTTCTAAGACGAATGCAGCAGCCAGTCTTGAATGGGAACGACACCAAAAATTCAAGAGGCACACGAAAGAACCAAAAGTTCGAGAATGCCGAGTGGAAAATCTGACGGGTCAGTATGCAACAGAGGAAGGAGTGGATGGCCAAGAGCGCCCTCCACCATCGACAAAAGGTAAAATCCTTAAATCCCAAAGCACAGTGACCCGTACAGAATCTGAGCTCCTGGACATAGTCACGCAGCTGAAGAGTGACATGGAGGAGATCAAGAAGGCCATACGTGAGTCTCCCAGAGCACCTCACGCTCAAAGAGCCAGGAGGACACGTGGCTGCAAGAGCTGTCAGTCCACCAGCAATGGCGATCAGTGCGACCACTGCTTCAGATGTGGATTCAGCGGCCACATGTCAAGGGAATGTCGGATAGGAAGGAGACCTGGAAGAAGGACAGGGCAAGCAGACACGGCGGCCAATACTGTTGCAACCACATCAGAACAAGCTAACACAGAAGAACCGTATGAGCTAGTTACTGACAGTATTCGGAGGTTAGAAGCAAGGCTGGTAGCTAAGGCCGAGGCACCTCCTGAAGAAACGGTCTGTGTTAATCTACTGTCCTCTAATCACCAATTACAGTTACTCAATTTGGTTGGAAAAAAATATGTCATAACCTGCTTCCTCGATGATAAGGAGACAGAAGCGTTGTGGGACACAGGGTCACAGGTCTGCTTAATGAATGACACTTGGAGACAGGAGCACCTGCCACACACCACCGTCAGAGACTTAGCCGAGTTGGTGGGTCCAAGTATTCTGAATGGGAGGGCAGTGAACCAGACACCGATTCCATTCTCAGGGTGGGTCGAAGTCACTTTCAAGCTGCCGACAGCTAGTCGCCCACCGGTGGAACTATTAGTTCCCGTGCTAGTGGTGAAGGAGGATGGAGTGGCAGAGCCGCCTATCATTGGGTTCAACGTGATTGACCATGTCCTGAAGATGGGCATTAAACCCCCTTGTGCCATCAGTGAAGCTGTTAGTGCAGCCTTCTCATTTGACTGTAAAAAAACAGAGGTGTTTTTGAAAGTGATGCAAAGTGAGGAGGATAGGCTGGGAGAAGGAATGGTAAAAGTTGGCAGTGAGTTGGTCATCATCCCTGCGGGCCAAACCAAAGCAGTCAAAGGTTGTGTCAGGGCAGGCTCACTTCCAGACACACAAGACGTCTTATTTGAGCCGAGTCAGTACACCCAATTACCGGAGGGTTTGCAGATGCAAAGTGGGTTGGTGCAGTTAGGGAAAGGGAGGCGATCTATGTTCAAAATACCTATAACAAACAGTACGTCCCGTGATATCCAGCTGCCCGCTAAGACCATTTTGGGAGAAACACAGAGAGTTAAAACTGCTTACCCGGCAGACATTAGACCCCCTGCTGTAAACCAAGCGACAGCCGACCTGACAATGAGTGAAACAGGAAGAAATAAAGAGACCGAAATGAACTGTGCCGTCAAAGAGACTATGGACGTGTGGGACCCCCCAGTTCCCCTTGATCATCTCTCGCCCATACAACGAGAGCAAGTAAAACAGCTCCTACGGGAGGAACGGCAAACGTTTTCCCGTGATGAGTATGATGTAGGGACAATTCCCTCTTTACAGTTGAAGATCCGACTCAAGGATTCCACTCCTGTCAAAAGAACTTATATCTCTGTTCCCAGACCACTTCATCAAGAAGTAAAGGAGTATTTAGAAGACCTGCTTAACAGGGGCTGGCTCACCAAATCTAAGTCATCGTACTCCCGTCCAATCGTCTGTGTGCGAAAGAAAGATGGAGGTCTGCGTTTGTGCTGCGACTTTAGAGAGCTGAACAAGAAGTCCATCCCTGACAGACACCCAATTCCCCACATACAGGATATGCTAAACAGTCTAAATGGGAGTGCGTGGTTTTCAGTCCTCGACCAAGGGAAGGCATATCACCAGGGTTTCCTGGAAGAGTCGAGTAGGCCCCTCACTGCATTTATCACTCCCTGGGGTTTGTTCGAGTGGGTGAGAATTCCATTTGGTTTGTCCTCAGCACCAGCAGCATTCCAAAGATCTATGGAGGAGTGTTTGTGGGGGTTGAGGGATGATATTTGTCTGCCTTACCTCGATGGTAACCTTGTTCATTCACAGACTTTTGAAGACCACTTGCGAGACCTAAGAAGCGTCCTGCACCGCTATCAAAGCCATGGGGTGAAGCTGACTCCCCGGAAATGTGAGTTATTCAAGCAGCAGGTACGTTTCCTTGGTAAAATGGTAACAAAACAGGGCTACACTATGGACCCTGCGGACATTGCCCCAGTGCAGACCCTCAAACAGCAGCAACCTTCCACTGTTGGAGAACTAAGGAAATTGCTAGGTTTTATTTCATATTACTGCAGCTATATTCCAAACTTCTCCCGTATAGCAAAGCCTCTTTACGACCTTCTTGCTAACGACCACACAGATAAAGCAAAGAAAAACTCGAAAAAACATGTCAAAAAGAAAGATAGTGGCCAGTTGCCCTCATCCCATACAATCAGGTGGCGCCCTGAGCATCATGCAGTACTCTGTCAGCTTGTTGACTTTCTCTCTCAGCCCCCAGTGTTAGGTTACCCGAACTTTGAGGAACCCTTCATTTTGCACTGTAACGCTTCACAGGAGGGGCTTGGGGCGGTGTTATATCAGCGACAACAAGGCAAACTGGTGGTGATAGCGTATGGCTCCAGGACACTGTCAAATTCAGAGAAGAACTACCACCTTCATTCAGGGAAGCTGGAGTTTCTTGCCATGAAGTGGGCCATCTGTGAGAGGTTTCGGGATTATCTGTACTATTCCCCACCATTCACTGTCTATACGGACAATAATCCCTTAATGTATGTGCTCACCACCGCAAAGTTAAATGCAACCACACAGAGGTGGGTAGCAGAACTAGCTGATTTCCAGTTTGTGATTAAGTACCGCCCTGGGAAAGCAAACAGAGATGCAGACGGCCTTTCACGTATGCCCCTAGATATGGAGCAGTACATGAACAAATGCACACAAAATGTTGATCCTGATGTAATGCATTGTGTGGCGCAGGCAGTCAAGGTAAAGTCACAAGAAAATGAACCATGGCTCTGCCCAGTCACCATTTCTACTCTCATCAGTGAAGCAGATCGAGAAGCCAGCTCTGTAGGTGAAATATCAAAGACTGCTCAAAAAAGAGCTCAAGAAGAAGACTCCGTGATTGGAGAGGTGTTGCGTTATGCGTTGTCAAAACAATGGCCAAGAAGCGGAAAGCAGCTGAACAGTAAAATTGCAGCTTTAGTCAGGCAAAAACACAAGCTGTACCTGGAAGATGATGGACTGCTTTACAGGAGAACGGCATCGCATGACCAGCTACTTCTACCCCAAAAGTTTCACAAGCTCGTGTTCAAAGAGCTCCACGAAAACATGGGCCATTTAGGGGTAGAGAGAGTGATGAACTTGATAAGGGAGCGCTTTTATTGGGCTCATATGCAAAGAGATGTTGAGCACTACATCACTAAAGTTTGCAGTTGTTTGAAGAATAAACGTCCCAACAAGATAACAAGGGCACCACTGACTAACATTGTCACCACGTACCCATTCGAATTGGTGTCCGTTGATTTCCTGCACTTGGAGAAGTGCAAAGGAGGATATGAGTATATCCTGGTTCTAATGGACCACTTCACTCGCTTTGCCCAGGCTTATCCTTGTCGCAACAAAGCTGCCCACACCGCTGCTGAGAAGATATTTGGGGATTTCGCCCTCAAATTTGGCTTCCCCACACGTCTCCATCATGATCAGGGTAGAGAGTTCCAAAATAAACTCTTTGCAAAACTCCAGGAGTGTGCATGGGTCCCGAACAACGCCCTATCATCCCCAAGGGAATGGGCAGGTGGAACGATTCAATCGTACACTGTTAGCAATGCTCAGAAATTTGCCCGAAGCAGCCAAGGAAGATTGGAAGTCCTCTTTGGCAAAAGTGGTTCATGCCTATAATTGCACGCGTAGTGAGGCTACGGGGTACGCGCCATATTTTCTGCTATTTGGCCGTAGTCCAAAGCTGCCCATTGATCTAATGTTTGGCCTCACAACAAGAGAGCAGAGTGTTTCTCAGCAGGACTATGCTGAAAAGTGGAGAGCTACAATGGCTGAAGCTTACAAACTCGCCTCTAAAACAGCAAACAAAGAAGGGATGAGAAGTAAAGCCCTTTATGATAAAAAGGTTCACGGTGCTGAGTTGCCCCCTGGATCCAGAGTACTGGTCCGAAACTTGACCGAAAAAGGTGGGCCAGGAAAATTAAGATCATTCTGGGAAGACAAGGTGTATGTCGTGACCCAAAAGAAGTACCCAGACAGTCCAGTGCACAGGTGTCAAACTCATTCCATGGAGGGCCAAGACCCTGCAGGTTTTACCTCCACCCAGTGGCTTCAACAGGTGTTTTCTCTGAATTTCTTCCCACTGATTGCTGATCAGTGAAAACACCTGCTGAAGAGACTGGGTGGAAGTAAAACCTGCAGGGTCTTGGCCCTCCATGGAATGAGTTTGACACCCCTGGTCCAGTGTATGAAATCAGACCTGAAAATGGTAAGGGGCGCACTCGGGTCATGCACAGAAACCTTTTGCTACCCTGTGACTTTCTTTCCATGGAAACAGTGGAGCATGCCTCTAATAAAACAAGAGAAAGAGAGTCTAAAAGGCAAAGGAATGTGGACAGACAAAACAGCACTGACGATGAAGATGAAGAGGGCTGGAGTGCCATAATCGGATTACGAGCTGGAAAGGATCAAAATCACCGTCCACTGAGATCCGATGCATCGGAGTTCTACCCGCACAGTGACACTACTCCGGAGGATGAGGACCAGGACACAGATGACGTCACACAGGTGCAGCTGGCACCAGAGGTCAACAATCCGGTGGTCCCAGATCCTGCTGAGGCAGACCAGGACCAGGGTGATGAGGTGTCGGAGTCCAGTTCCAGTGACCAGGAGGGACCTGTCGAGTTCCCTGCTAAAACGTATCCTTCAAGAATGAGAAAACAGCCATTAAGATTTACTTATGATAAGTTAGGCCAACCTTGCACTTCATCTGTTTAGAACAAATGTGTAGAAGCTAGAGATAACCATTGTTCAGACATAAATGTTTTGGAAAGTAAATGAGTAGTGACTAAACTCATTACCAAGTTACTTTTATGGTTGATTAAAAAAAAAAGGAAAAAAAAATTAAACAAAAAAAAAAGATTTTCAGTGTGTTACTAAGGCACAGGCATCACATAAAGGTTTATTTGGTAGGCTATGACTAGATTGAGTACCCTTACTCTCAGGAAAGATGCAGATACCCACTATGATGGATGGAGCGGTTGATGGTCATCGTGCACAAAGACCTCTTCTGCAAATGTATTGCATGGAACAGGAGATACATGCTGTACTATGGACTATTACCAGTTTGCATCTTTATGGACTTTAATGAACTCTTGACTCCTGTTTAGTAATATCCTACTTAAATGAGATACATGGTTACCAAATGTGGACTGAAAAAAAAAAGTAGCTTTGGAAAGTTGTTTGTAATGTCGGGTCGACATTAAATTTTTGAGGGGTGAGTGTAGGAAAAAGTCAATTTTGGACAACCTCTAGAAAAACCCCCAGAAAACAGTGTTGATTGACCAAGCAACACTGTATTTCAGTGCAAGGAGTCAGATTATGGAACGATTTTGGACCTGAATTAAAATCATGTACAACGCTTGGACAATTTAAACAAAAACTAAAGGAAGAAATACTCCAAACATATTTACAAGACGACATGTAAACTCACATAAGGATTGACATTTCCAGCCTGTGTTGTGTTGTACCTTAGTTTTTCTTTTTTTCTTTTTTTTCTCTGTGACACTATGTCTTAGATTTGTTTTTGAATAGTAACCGCTTAACTTAGACTAGCTCAGTTTTCTTTTTTCTCTCAGTCACATTTTGTCTTAGCCTTGTTTTAAATTGTAATCGCTCTTGTCTTGTTTTCTCTTTTTTCTCCTTTGAATTCTTGGATGGAATATGGGTGGGCAATATAAGCTGCGGCTTCAGCCATCACCCATTTCGGATAACTCACGTGGAATTGTATAGTAGAAGGAGTCTTTGTCTAATTTGACCTTGTTTTATATTATACAGTTTCTTTTAACCTGTAATGTACTACCCTATCCGAAATAAATAAATTCATTCATTCATTCATTCATTCATTCAGATTAGATGCTGATGGCTAATATAGACATTTCTAATAAATGTATCTAAAAGACTGTAATTTAAATGTTGATGGTAAAGATGAGCATTTATAGGAAATGTAACTAAAGGACTGGATTTGAACTGTTTTAATGTAAACTGTCAGTGAAAGCAGTAGCGCTTTTGCGCCATAGGTGGCGCTCGGTAGTGATAAGACGCTGTTCAGTGTTAGAGCACAAGAGAAGAGTGGAGAATGTTTCAGAGTGTGAAGGAAAATGGTGTCGAGTGATGTGGCCGTTGTCGGCTGATGTGCCGTGTAAGAGTGCCGTGCCAGGTGTGGTGGAAAGTCAATAAACCGCTGAAAAGTCCGACAGCTTGGCCCTCATCCTTCCCCTTCGCCCTCCGGGGTGTAACATAAGGTTCCAATGTTATTCTCTAATTTCCTAAATAAAAGGCTGCAATTCTCTTTTTGAAATTTTGATTTGTATAAATCGGAGTCTTTCAAAGGAGTCAGTTGAGGTGGTATGGGCATCTGATTAGGATGCCTCCTGGATGCCTCCCACTTGAGGTGTTTCGGGCACGTCCCATTGGGAGGAGACCCCGGGGCAGACCCAGGACTCGGTGGAAAGATTATGTCTCCCAGCTGGTCTGGGAATGCCTTGGTATCCTCTCTGAAGAGCTGGAGCAGGTGGCGGGGGAGAGGGAAGTCTGGGCTTCTCTGCTTGAACTGCTGCCTCCGTGACCCGGACCTCTGGAAAAGCGGTAGAAGATGGATGGATGGATAAATCGGAGTAAAATAACCAGATTCTTTCTTCAATTATCTGTTGATTGTTGTATCATTGTTAATCTTGAGTTTTACTATTCTTTTCTTGGACTGTCTGTTTCTTAAGACTAAGAAAGTAAGAAGTACTTTTTTCTCCTTGTTCAATCCATCGAGCAGGAGATTGAACAGAAGCTCCATTGGCTCAATCTCTATAGTTTACCAGTTGCACAAGATTATAAACTTTGTAAAGATTGTAAACTTTGTCTCCATACCAAGAACTTCAAAATCTGTGAATTCTTTGGTAAGTTATTGAGATAAAAGTGGCACTGTTTACTACTAAACCCATTCATTCTCCATTGACTCGCTGAATGTTTTGGGTGTACTAATATGGCGGCCAGGTAGCTTCACTCGGCTCTGTATTTGCTAACAGTGTTGGGAGTATTGTAACACCACTACTTTTGCAGTAACGTGCTGTGTAATGAAATTACTGTTTAAAAATTCAGGAATGCATTACAGTAAATGAAATTTGATCAGATGCGTTACTTGTTTTATTAATATGGATAGATATTTTAGCGCAAATAGACGATCATACAACTTGCAGTTGCTAGACACCCTCCTCATCAGCTGCCAACTAGGGATGAATACACAGTTTCGGTGGCTATTGGTGGGACACCTGTCACCCCCAGCGCAACCACCGGCCTCAAGCCACTGGAGGTTGTCATGCCAAAGACAAAGGCAAGCAAATAAATATAAACTGACCCTACCATAACTGACACAGCCATCACACAGTCTCCTCCACGGGTCTGTTTCCTGTCCTGCCCCAGTTCACATCACAACCCAGTGAAGAAATTCCGTGGTAGTGGCGACTTCTCATATCGAGCTCTGATCACCTGTTGTCCGAGAGGTGAGTAGCCCCTACCAGCTCCTACCGCTGTGGTTAAACATGAGTATTTTTTTGAGCAAGAAGCTTGCATTTAATGTCTGCATTAAATGCATTTAAAGTTTTCTTATGCACAGCGAAAAAGTGACTGTGATTTGTTGCAGTAAAGAACAGCTTCTTGTAAGTGGTGAACTTTCATTTACTGTATCTGTGCTTTCTATTTTATTTTATCTTATTCATTTACACGCTGTTGTGATATGCAACTATTTCATGGAAGTAAATCCTCTAAAAATGCATTTTTAATGGGCTAGTCCAGGGGTGTCAAACATATGGCTCGTGGGCCAGAAATGGCCCACCAGGGGGCCCAAAATTTTCTCTGTGAATTCACAGCTTTATTTCGAGTAAATTTCTGACTTTTTACTGATTACTACTGATTACAATAGTTGTGTAAATCTGAGACATTTTTTCTCTGTAAGATGAGACTAAGATGAGACTTTTTTCTCATCAGTTTTGTTTTTCTTCTTTTTTCTGATGAGAACAATGGGCCCTTGATCTTGCTGTGTGTGCAAGATGATTTAAGTATGCATTTAAAAGTAACGTGAAAGTTAATTTTCCAAGTAACTAGTTACTTTAATCATGCAATAACGCAAAAGTAACTTAGTTACTTTTGAAAAAAGTAACTAGTAACTGTAACTAGTTACTATTTTTTAGTAACTTGCCCAACACTGCTTGCTAATGGGGCGTGTGCTATCCAGGTTTTTTATGTAGATCAGTGGGTGTGTGCCACTGATCTATATATAAAAAAAAAAAAATGGATAGCGCACTGGCCGGCAGAAGTGAAGCCACCTGAAACTCTGTGGCTACCATTTTGGTACACCCAGCTGTATTATGTTTACAAGTTCTATCAAGGTTAGGATTGTGGTGAATTATTTGCTCATTTTCAGGCCACCATGCCCAGTGTTTGGCGTACAAATGCATTAACATCAATTGAATTCAATTCAACTTTATTTATATAGTGTGGTGACCCACCACACTCTGCACGGACATTTCTCACACTCAGCAGGTCTGGAGGAAGCAGAGGACAATTCACATACAGAAAGCCCCTGGGGGCAACCAGAACAATGGACTGTTGTGTATACATCCCGGGATGAGGGAGAAGACATCCGGGCACCAGTTGGTCACGCTAATAATATGTATTGACTGACATGCTAATGTGCCATGCATTCTCCCCGTCTGTATCACTGTATAAAAGAGCTTGCTATACATGCCTCACCAGCACAGTAGCGCACTGAGCTACAATGTGTGTCTCATTATGTTGGAGGAAATCAAAACTTTGCACCCTTCCAGCTCGTCGCATCTCGCCTGATCTTTTACCTCCACAGTGGTGACCCTAGACATGTCATGGTGACACCGGCATCCTCTTCATCCACACCGGAGCGCAGTCTCAGGAACGGGCAGCACTGGGACCGACATGCACCATGAACGGCAACATGAGTGAACCGAAGGAAGCAGCCTGAACGGGGAAAATCATCGGCGCCATCTGCGTTGATTTCCACCAAGCTCCCCGACCTTGAGTCACTTCGGACAGCGGACCTCCCACGCACAGAAGCCCCGCACGCACACCGCAGGATTATGAGGACAGCGCAACTTCCAGCCATGTGGTCACTGCGCCAAGCGCGTGCCACACACAGGGACAAACCGGCTCCACAGACTGATACATCGTCCTCCGCCACTGCACATGCCCGAGAAACACGGCCGACCGCCATCCCCAGGACCTTCAGGGCTGCTCACGCACCTGAAGCAGACAGGCAGCTCGCACACAGGCCTTTGTATGGGTTTCTCAGCCACGGCGCACAAGGGGAATTTAGCCGATTGCTGTCCCTGATGGCTTTAGGGCTGCTTCCACACCTAAAAGCCAAACCGCCAAGTCCCTCACACAGCTGCAGTTGTTTCACAGCTGCTACGCATCTTCGGGGAACTTGGCCATTCGCCTTCCCCACATCCTCGCTGGACCAAGCCGCGAGAGGAGTCAGAGACTTAATTTTTTAACAGCCGCTGCAGATCACCGCCAGGTTGACCGGGAAAGTCCCTCACCATCACGGATCCACATACAGTTTTTGCGTGGCCCAGACACCTTTGACGTCCCGGGCCGGCACTCACTTACTCCCACCCCCCTCCCCCTCCTCCTCCACAGTGCTCTTCCCACACCGCACTCCCTAAAGCCGGCCGATCGCTGGTTGGTTCCATTACGCATGACGTGCACCAGCCCCGGGCGCCCACTATCCATGGCCATTCAACCCGGAGCGGAGCACACTGTTTTTTCCACCCTTCCCCCATCCCCCCCACGGACTGACATGCCCTCCGACACTCCTCTACAGCAGGACAGTTCTACCGGAGCTGGGGGGAGGGGGTGTCACAGCCCCTTCTGAGTGTTCTGGGGAAGCCCTGTGGTGACCCACCACACTCTGCACGGACATTTCTCACACTCAGCAGGTCTGGAGGAAGCAGAGGACAATTCACATACAGCGAGCCCCTGGGGGCAACCAGAACAATGGACTGTTGTGTATACATCCCGGGATGAGGGAGAGGACGTCCGGGCGCCAGTTGGTCACGCTAATAATATGTATTGACTGATATGCTAATGTGCCATGCATTCTCCCCGTCTGTATCACTGTATAAAAGAGCTTGCTATACATGCCTCAGCAGCACAGTAGCGCACTGAGCTACAATGTGTGTCTCATTATGTTGGAGGAAATCAAAACTTTGCACCCTTCCAGCTCGTCGCATCTCGCCTGATCTTTTACCTCCACAATAGCACCATTTCACAACAGTCATCTCATAGCACTTTCAACTGTAGGGGAAACCCCCACAGTTGCAGAAAAACCCCAACAATCAGGAGATCCCCTGTGAGCAAGTGTTTGGCGACGGTGGAGAGGAAAAACTCCCTTTTAACAGGAAGAAACCTCCAGCAGAACCAGGCTCAGGGAGGGGCAGTCATCTGCTGCGACTGGCTGGGGGGGGGCGGAGATGAAAAGAACAGACATGTAGAGAGCAAACAGCATGATGGGGACTCAATCTATGGGAGAGAACAAACAGATGTTAATGACCAGCAAAAAAAAATATTTCATTGAGAGTGAAGAAAGGAGTGAAGCCCAGTGCAATTATTGGAGGTCCCCCGGCTGTCTAAACCTATTAGCAGCATAAGTAAGGGAGGGTTCAGAGACACATGATCCCTCCCTAATTGTAGGCTATATCAAAAAGGAAGGTTTTAACCCTATTCCTAAAAACAGAGATCGAGTCTGACTCCCGAATCCAGATTGGCAGCTGGTTCCACAGGAGAGGAGCTTGATAACTGAAGGCTCTGCCTCCCATTGTACTTTTGGAGATTCTAGGTATTACAAGTAATCCTGCATTTTGTTAAAACTCTTGCAGCAGCATTTTGGATCAACTGAAGACTTCTTAAAGATGTTTTAGGACAACCAGATAGTAAAGAGTTACAATAATCTAATCTAGAGCTAACAAAAGCATGGATCAGTTTCTCAGCATCACTCTGAGACAAGATGCTCCTAATCTTGGCAATATTACACAAATGATAGAAGGCAGTCTTAGAAACGAATGTAATATGTGAATTGAAAGACAGATCTTGATCAAAAATAATTCCAAGGTTCCTCACAGAGCTATTAAGAGAAACAGTAACCACATCCAAACTAAAAGTTTGATTTGGAAAGGTATTTCTAAGGTTCTTTGGACCAACAAGAATGACTTCAGTCTTATCTGAATTTAATAGCAGGAAATTACAAGTCATCCAAGCTTTGATTTCCTTAAGACAGGCTTCTAATTTGGCTAATTGATTACTATTATCTGGCTTCATTGACAGGTATAATTGTGTGCCACCTGCATAACAATGAAAATGCATACAGTGCTTTCTAATAATGTTGCCTAACGGAAGCATATATGAACTAAAAAGAGTAGGGCTTAGCACAGATCCTTGTGGAACTCCATGACTGAGCTTTGAGTTGAAAGAAAACTCATTATTGACATGAACAAACTGGAACCTGTCAGATAAATAAGATCTAAACCACTGCAACGAAGTTCCATTAAGTCCAACATAGTGTTCTAATCTATCAAGTAGAATATTATGATCGATGGTATCAAAAGCTGCACTAAGGCTAAAAGGACAAGTACAGAAACAAATGGTATTCACTTATATAGCGCTTTTATTCTCATCTCTTGATGACCAAAGCACTTTACAGATCCTGCTATCCACGGCGGCATGCTACCTAACATGGCGCTTCCAGACCCACCAGGAGCAATTGGGGTGAAGTGTCTTGCCCAGGGACACAACAGCAGGATACCCGGGAAGAGTGGGATTCGAACCGCCAACCATGTGGTTATTGGACGACCTGCTCTGCCTCCTGAGCCACTGCCGCCCCCAAACAATGAAACAAGTCCATTATCAGATGCGATAAGGAGGTCATTAGTGACCTTCACTAAGGCTGATTCAGTACTATGATGGATTCTAAACCCAGATTGAAACTTTTCAAGTAAACCATTTCCCTGCAGGTGGTCAAATAATTGCGGAGCAATAACTCTAAGATTTTTGAAATGAAAGGGAGATTAGAGATTGGTCTATAGTCAGCTAAAACTCCTGGATCCAGCGTTGGCTTTTTGAGTAAGGGTTTAATTACAGCAGTTTTAAAAGCCTGCGGTACATGGCCTAAATTCAATGAAGAATTAATTATTTGAAGAATAAAGCTACCAATAAGTGGGAAGTCTTCTTTAAATAACCTGGTAGGAATAGGGTCTAAAAGACAAGTTGAAGGCTTGGATGAGGAAATTATTTTGTCTAACTCTAAAAGGTCAATTGGAGTAAACTCATCAAGACAGATATCAGTTGAAGGAGTTGTAGTAGTTACTGTATTTAAGTTAACGGTGGGAAGAATCTGATTGATTTTTATCTCTGATAGATGAAATTTTATTATTGAAAAAGTTCATAAAGTCCTGACTAGTAAGCTCTAAGGGAATGCTAGGATTGACAGAGTCCAGACTCTTTGTCAGCCTGGCTACAGTGCTGAAAAGAAACCTGGGATTATTCTTGTTCTCTTCTATTAATGCAGAATAATAACTTGTTCTAGCTTTTCATAGAGATTTTTTATAAATTAAAAGATGATTTCTCCAAGCTAAATAGATTTCATCTAAATTAGTGGAGCACCATTTTCTTTCTAACTGACGAGTCTTCTGTTTTAAGCTACGAGTTTCTGTGTTGAACCAAGGAGTTAGAAATCTCTGATTAGACTTTTTCTTTTTTAAAGGGACCACCAAGTCTAGAGTCTGATGCAGAGAAGCTGTAACACTATCTACCATGCTATCAATTACAGAAGGAGCAAGCTGTCTATAGCTTATTTCCGTTGTGTTGACACATGGCATAGAGGAAAAAATGTACATAAATTTGGTAACATCATCTGAGAGGCATCTACTATAGTAATATTTTTCCTTAGGAGCCAAATAGTAAGAAATAGTAAAATCAAAGGTTAACAGACAATGGCCTGACAGTACAGAGTTATGAGGAGACACTACTAGATTTTCTGTTTCTATGCCGCATGTCAGAACAAGGTCCAACGTATGGTGGAGATAATGGGTAGAATTTCCTACTTTCTGAGAAAACCCCATCGAGTCTAATATTGAATTAAATGCCATATTAAGGCAGTCACTATCTACATCTACATGTATATTAAAATCCCCTACTATAATTATTGTGATTTCAGCACTAAATCAGCTAAGAATTCGGCAAATTCAGATTAAAAACTCTTTAATTTGGTAGGATGCCAGTGAAATGAAATTATAAAACACCTGAGAGGTTGACACATATTTACACATTCAGTACAATAGATAATATCTGTGATTAAGAAAGAAAGTATCAACTAAATGTAAAAATGAGGCATGAAAGTGACCATCACCCACGCTGCCCCACCACACTCCACACTAGCCACACCAACCTAGGCCTACCACTGCTATACTTGTAGCCTAACTAGGCCTGGGCTATTATTGGTGTTTCTAAAATTGTAGAGGCTAAAGTCTGTTACCTTTTCTGTTGATAAAAATGCATTGTTTGTAAATAATATTAATTATTTCTGTTTGGTATCGCTGATCACCTTCTTGACTTTGGTATCATGATGATAACTAGACTCTACTCTACAGCGCCTATACTGCACACACAGAAATTCTCTTGCTTTTGTTGCATGGCTTTGCTGGAATCACAATTCATGAGAAGTGTGAGAGGAGAAAACCTTGTTATCACCAGTTAGACAGAAGCCAGAGTGAAAATTTTGAAATACAAACCAAAAGGCCTAGGTTAGGCTTATTCTTTAAAGTTAGAGAAAATATTCATTAGGCTAGTAGGTTAACCTTGTTTACTAAAAATGTTTAATTTGAAGGGTTTTTAGATTGTATTAAAGCTACAATTTTTGCAGATTCCCTCGTGATGAGAGGCGTTTTCAGAAAAACATGTAGTTTAAGCCAGAAAATCAAATGTATAACTGTAATAAATTCTGATACAATGTGACATCAGGAGGTTGGAAGGATTAGTTGAATATCATCAAATTATGATTTCATTTTTATCATACATTTGAATTTTGTACATTAGAATAAATAATAATTTTTTATTTCTATCAATAATACACTTCAACAGCAGAAGTCTTAACAAAAACTTTCCACAGATTCAGGACTATTTAAAACAGCTAGACAGAAAATTTACAGCTATCGCAGTCTCTGAAACTTGGCTTAATGAAGAGCAGGCTCCCCTGATGGCAATAGAGGGATATCAGATGTTTCATATTAACAGATCTCAAAAAAAGGGTGGTGGTGTTGCACTGTATATTGATGACCTGTATAGGTGTAAGCTTGTAAATGGAATGTCCTTTGCACTACCAGGGATTTTGGAATGTGTTACTGTTGAGATTGACCAAGATAAAACAAAAAATCTAATTATAAGTTGTATATATAGAACGCCGGGAACTTGCATTGAGACATTCAGAGATAAATTAGTCGAGCTGTACAATAATATTACTAGTAAGAAAATGGTAGTAATTTGTGGAGATTTCAATATTGATTTACTAAATCCACATCAACAAAATGTAATTACAGAGTTCATGAATTCTATGTACAGCATGAGTCTATATCCCACAATAACACATCCCAGTAGAATCACAGTTCACACTGCTACACTTATTGACAACCTGTTTGTTAATATTATTGATAAGAAAATAGAAAGTGGATTATTGATAAATGATATAAGTGACCACTTGCCAACCTTTGCACTTATCCATGGCCACACGGGGGCCAATACAGAAAAAATTTTAAAATCGTTCAGATACAAATCACCAAATGCAATCAGTTCTTTTAAAGAGGACTTGCTAAAGCAAGACTGGACAGAAGTCTATGTATCAGATGTAAATGAAGCTTATGACGCTTTTATAAACATTGTAACCACTCTTTATGAAAAAAATTGTCCATTAGTTAAGAAAAAGCTTAAACATAAATTTGCCGATAAGCCATGGTTAACCAAAGGATTACAAAAGGGGTGTAAAAAGAAAAATTTATTATATAAAGCTTTCCTAAAGAAAAGGACAAAAGAAGCAGAGCAGCGGTATAAAACATACAAAAATAAGTTAACATATATAATAGGGCAACATGGCGACATGGCGACGTCGCCATGTCGACATGGCGACGTCCCACCGGGAGATTTGAACTCACGCCTCCCGCTCCGGAGTCCCGCACCCTACCTGTGTCGCCAATAGGGTCAACCCACTTGGCAAGCCAAGTAGGGTGCTCATATTGAGTTCGCTACACTACTCCCCTCTGGTTCTCGACAACGTCCCGATGTCAGCGCCCCATTACTGCTTTGGACAGGAGATCCCACTTCTGACACCAATGTAACGTGCTGCTCGACATGGCGACGTCCCACC
Source organism: Pholidichthys leucotaenia (assembly GCA_020510985.1). Lineage (NCBI taxonomy): Eukaryota > Metazoa > Chordata > Actinopteri > Cichliformes > Pholidichthyidae > Pholidichthys > Pholidichthys leucotaenia. The sequence continues at coordinate 29,320,581 of CM035845.1, read as the reverse complement.
GGGAGATTTGAACTCACGCCTCCCGCTCCGGAGTCCCGCACCCTACCTGTGTCGCCAATAGGGTCAACCCACTTGGCAAGCCAAGTAGGGTGCTCATATTGAGTTCGCTACAATATGATTAATATAGACCACAGCCACCCCCCCCCAAACGACTAAGAAAAGGACAATAGAAAAATTCACAGTTTAAGATAATTATTATGACATACTAACTGCTACACCTCTTGACAAGGAAGAAACTTTCCAGCAGCTATGCTCCTGTAGAGAATTCAGTGGTAATCATAACAGCGTAGTAATATCACAAGTCAGTCTTAAACTGTTACAGCACAATTAGTGAACAACTTTTGAGTAGTTTGCATCAGTCCCTGTGCCGTCTGGGTTTTAATCTTCTCCCGAATCTGCTGTGGGTCCGCTTGGGCGTCCTGGTGGGACCTTCCTGTAAGGAATCTGCAGCTTGGGGAGGAGAGTGATTATTTGTTCCCTGCAGGGGGGCTGAGTCTTTTCTCTTGGGGGGTCTACCCCGCCGAGGTGCTCTCGCCAACCGTGCAGGTTGTCTCTCAACAAGAAGGCAGGTTTAAGTCTGTCAATGCTGACTGTTTCTTTTCTGTCCCCTAAATCAAGCACAAAATGCTTATCACCAGGTTCCAGCACTCTGAATGGTCCATCGTATGGTAGATGGAGGGTTGGTTTTAAAGCTTCATGCCTAACAAAAACGAATTCAGCGTTTTTTAAAGCTTGGGGGACAAAAACCCGTGGAAAGGAGTGATGTGCCGGTCCGGGGAGAGTGTCAGGTCCGTTGCTGCCTAAAAGCCTCGGGGCTGGAAGATGCCCTGGCTCTGGGTTCTCTGGTAAAAATTCACCTGGGAGCCTGAGAGGTTGTGCAAAAACTAATTCTGCTGGAGAGGCGTCTAGATCCTCTTTAGGCGCAGCACGCAACCCCAATAAAACCCAGGGAACTTTATTTACCCAATTTGTATCCGTTAGTGAGGCTCTGAGGGCGGCCTTTAAAGATCTGTGAAAACGCTCGCATAACCCATTAGCCTGAGGGTGATAAGTGGTGGTGCGGTGAATTGTCGCTCCTAAGCTGCTGGCCATGGCTGACCAAAGCTCCGAGACAAATTGAGGCCCCCTATCGGACGTGATGTCCGATGGGATGCCGAAACGTGCCACCCAGTTTGTCAAAAAAACGCGAGCGACTTCCTCCGCTGTGGTTGACGCCAGAGGGACCGCCTCAGGCCAGCACGTAGTACGGTCTATCATTGTTAACAGATGTGTGAAACCTTGGGAGGAAGGTAGTGGTCCCACGAGGTCGACGTGAATGTGGTTGAACCTTCTAGCTGGGATTCGAAAAGGCTCTAGAGGGGCTTTTGTGTGTTTGTGTATTTTGGCGCGCTGACAAGACATGCAGGTCTTTGCCCATTCTTTTACGTTTTTGCGCAGGCCAGGCCACACAAACTTTTCGGCGACCATTTTAACCGAAGCACGCACACCCGGGTGCGCGAGGGAGTGAATTGAGTCGAAAATACGGCGGTGCCATGCAACTGGGACTACCGGGCGAGGTCGGCCGGTTGAGATGTCGCATATTAGGGGGGGCACACCGTTGCGTAAACCCCTTTCCTCCAGCCTTAACCCTGTTTGTCCAGACAGGAGTGCGCGCACGTCTGCGTCACTGCTTTGCTCCTCCGCCATGGCTGCGTAATCTATCCCTACGTGGATTGGGGCCGCGTATGTGTCCGCGTTGGCGAAGAGTTCTGCGGCTGAGGTAGTATAATCTGTCTCCTCGCGCTCTGGCGATGTCACAGCGTGAGAGAGGCAGTCTGCTACCACGTTAAGTTTGCCTGCCACATGTCGAATGTCTGTGGTGAACTCTGAAATCGCAGCTAGCTGTCTTTGTTGCCTGCCTGACCACGGTTCGGAAATTTTAGCCATCGCAAAGGTGAGCGGTTTGTGGTCTACAAAAGCCGTGAAACGCCGCCCCTCCAACCAGAACTGGAAGTAGCGGATGGATAAATGAAGCGCTAGCAGCTCCCTGTCAAAAGTGCTGTATTTACGCTCAGTTTGGTTTAACGATTTGCTGAAAAATGCCAAAGGTTGCCAGTTTCCGCCAACGTGTTGTTCTACAACCGCCCCTATGGCCAGGTCTGAAGCGTCTGTGGTTAGCGCAATGCGGGCCGAGGGATCAGGGTGAACCAACAATGTGGCGTTAGCTAGGGCACTTTTTACTTCCGCGAAGGCGCGTTCATGCTCCGGGGTCCATCCGACCACGCTGGAAGGTTTCTGTTTTCTGAGCGCGTCATATAGGGGCTGCATGAGCTGAGCTGCGCGGGGGAGGAAACGGTTGTAAAAATTAACCATTCCCAAAAATTCTTGCAGCGATTTGACCGTTTGTGGCCATGGAAAACTTTTTACTGCGCGAACTTTGTCTGGCAGTGGGACTGCCCCCTTCGGTGAAACTCTGTGTCCCAAAAAATCAATTTGTGGCACGCCGAATTTGCATTTGGCTGGACTGATTATTAACCCGTGCTCTTCTAGTCTCTGAAAAACCATAGTGAGATGCTGTTCATGTTCCTCCTCCGACGAGCTGGCTACCAGCATATCGTCGAGGTAGACGAACACGAAAGGGAGGTCGCGTAATACCACGTCCATCATCTGCTGAAAGGTTTGAGCAGCGCCTTTGAGGCCAAAAGGCATCCGCAAAAATTCAAAAAGACCGAAGGGGGTTATTACAGCTGTTTTAGGAATGTCTTCCGCTCGAACGGGGACTTGGTGATAGCCACGGACCGGGTCTATTTTAGAAAAAATGCACGCACCCGCCAGATGTAGTGAAAAATCTTGGATGTGAGGAATTGGGTAGCAGTCATGCGCTGTCGCATTGTTTAATCTGCGGTAATCGCCGCACGGTCTCCAAGAACCGTCGGATTTCGGGACCATGTGTAGTGGTGATGCCCAGGGGCTTTTTGAGCGTCTGATAATGCCTAGTTTTTCAAGGGTGGTAAACTCGTCCCGAGCTATGGCGAGCTTGGTCGCGTCTAAGTGCCGAGCTTTGGCGAATACGGGTGGGCCCGTTGTGGGAATAAAGTGTTCAACCCCGTGCTTAGCCACTGTAGCTGAGAATTTGGGAATTGTGAGTGCTGGAAATTGGGTGAGGAGTTGATCAAACTTACCTCCTGCTGTAGTGACGCTGGCCTGCACGGGTGGTGGAGAAACTCGAGCTGAGCAGGGAATAGAAGAAAACGACAGTGCATTAACCAAGCGTCTATTTGCTAGATCGACTAATAGCCCATGTGCACACAAAAAATCCGCACCCAACAAGTTAAAACTCACCGCCGCTACAACAAATGTCCATCTGTAGTTGCGGCCATGAATGCAGAGGGGCAGGTTCCTTTCACCATAAGTGTCGATGATGGAGCCGTTGGCTGCCATCGCTCCATTGCCCCGGGGGCCCATGGCCCGGTCTGCGTGGGAGGGCATGATAAAACTCAGTTGAGCTCCAGTGTCAATTAGGAACTGTTTGCCGGTGTGTCCGTCAGTCACATAAAGAAGTTTATTTCTTTCCGAGCCGTTAACGGTTCTCGGTTTTGGCGTTTTCCCAAACTTCTGAACTTGCAGGGGGGAACGCATTTGTACGCCCCCTCGGCGAACCGGTGGTGGTAATAGCAGATGTTGTTCCGCCTGCTGCATCTTGGTTGTGTTGCCGCCATGGTGGGCGGGCTCTGCTCGGTTGTCTGTGGTTCTCCGCTGCTCTGGGCATCTGCAGACGCTGCTGTGGCCACCTGTTCCCTGCAGGCGTTGGCGAGTCGCTGCGCTTCTCGGGCCAGCGCGCGGAAGTCCTGCTGGGTGCTGCACCGCATGTTGATCAGCGTCCCTCTCATGTGTGGCGGCAGAGTGCTGAGGAAGATGTGTTGGAAGAGGAAGTTGTCGTTGTCCTCCTCCTTGAGCTGCAGCATGTCCTCCATGAGGGCCTTGGGTCTGCATCCTCTGTGGCCGTAGATCGCCAGGATCTTCTCTGCTCTCTCCTCGGCTGAGGGGACGAAGTTCTCGACAATGGTCGCCTTCAATGAGTCAATCATGGGAGAACGTCTCTGTTCCATTCTCACGTCTGGTCACCAGTGTAGAAGAGCTTGGAATAACGAGGCGATGTGACTTATAAACCAAAGTTTATTATCAGCTTCGCTCCTCTAACAAGTCTCATCTCAGTGCAGAAGCAGAAGTAGAATAAGAGAGCGAACACATTCAGCTCTACATACTTATACCTACACATAACAAAAGACATGCATATCAAAGCTGACATCCCGCATTATCTTAATCCCCCTCCTTTGTCTTCGTAACCCTCCACCTGGCCCTGGGAGGTCAGGGCGACCGATCTGGTCTCCACCGCAGCGCCTCAGATGCTCTTTGATCTCCACTGGCGGTTGAGACCTCTTGTCCTGTTCTGAGGTGTGAAGTCGCTTTACATATGTAATCACCAAACATTCTCACATGCTTATACATATGTAGGTTATGGGATATATGATTAATATAGACCACAGAGACAATATTAAAAATACATGGACAATACTTAACAGTATTCTTGGAAATAAAAGCAGAAATACAAGCTACCCAACCGATTTTTCAAAAAATAATAAAACGACTCAGAGTGTGAATGCAGCTTCACCTGCAGGTGAATTTAATAACTTTTTTGTTAACATTGGTCCTAATTTGGCTCGAGAAATACCCATTACGGCGCCTACAGATGATACAATAAGCAAAAACACTGCTATAAAAGACTCCATTTTCATAAAGAACACAGACGAAAGAGAGGTCATGGAAATTGTTAAATCGTTTAAAAGTAAAACATCTACGGACTGTGATGGTATTGACATGCTCTTAGTCAAAACTGTTATTGAATGCTTAGTGAAACCACTGACGTATATCTGTAACCTGTCTCTCCAAACAGGTATATTTCCCAATGCAATGAAAATAGCTAAAGTAATTCCGATATACAAGACGGGTGACAGAGGAGAATTCTCAAACTATAGACCAATTTCACTATTGCCGCAATTTTCCAAGATACTTGAAAAAATATTCTATGAGAGAATTGACAATTTCATACTGAAGAATAATTTATTGTGTGAGCAGCAATATGGGTTCAGACACAAGAGGACAACTGCATTTGCTCTAATGGAATTTATAGAAAAAATATCAACTGCCATTGAAAATAAAGAGTATTCAGTTGGGGTATTCCTCGATCTTAAAAAAGCATTTGATACAGTGGATCATAATTTATTATTAAAGAAACTACAAAATTGTGGTATTAGAGGAGTAGCACTGTCCTGGTTAAGTAGTTACTTAAAGAATAGATATCAGTATGTATGTGTTGGTAACGAAAACTCACAGTTACTGAAGGTTACTTGTGGAGTCCCACAGGGTTCAGTTTTGGGGCCATTATTATTCAATATGTATATAAATGATATATGTAAAGTTTCAGAAAAAATGGATTTAATGTTGTTTGCCGATGACACTAATCTATTATGCAGTGGAAGCATTTTGGAACAACTTTTGGATACACTCGGAAAGGAATTAGGAAAGCTTAAACTGTGGTTTGATTCAAACAAATTAACGCTCAATTTAAGTAAGACAAAATTTATAGTGTTTAACAACCATCACAACAACTTAGTATCTAAACTCAGTGTAAATGGTGTAGAGATTGAAATGGTATCCGAAACTAAATTTCTTGGTGTAATAATTGATAATAAACTGTGTTGGAAGTCACATATTAATTATATTAAAGGTAAAATATCTAAATCAATTGCAATACTACACAGAGTGAAACATTTGCTGAATCAACCCACACTATATACCTTGTATCATTCATTAATACTCCCATACATGACATATTGTACTTAAGTATGGGGAAATGCATATAAAACAAACATATATCCAGTCTTTATGCTTCAGAAGAGAGCTATTAGAATAATAAACAAAGCTGCTTACAGGGAACCAACAAACCCACTTTTTCTTAAATTAAAAGCTCTCAAGTTGAAAGATCTGGTTGACTTTAAAACTGCAGTAACAATGTTTAAAGTGAAGAATCTATCACTGCCCGCAAATATCCAAAAGTTGTTCCAAATAAGGGAGTGTGGAGAATGTGTTCAAGGATGAGGCTGAGTTTGTTCCTCAGATTCAGCTTTATTCACAGAGCACATCTCCATCAAATCTCAAAGCAAATCAAGAGGAAGTTTTCATCTCACATCAGGGGTTTTATACCCCGGGCACGAAACAGCAGTCACATGGTGTTTAATCAAACATACAGTCACATGGTACTTAATCTCAATCCCAAAGTAACCCCTTTGATCTCACGCCGTTGTCCTCTAGTCTCTGTGGCCCGGAAATCTTCCCCGGTCATCTCCCGGAAACAAAGGGCGAATCCCACACTCCTCTGCTGAATCCCAGAGTCTCAGTCCTCTTTGTTCCATGAGACGTGAAGCACACAATACACATACAGCAACACAATTGTGGGGAATATGTAACCAACATATGCGCCACAAGACCCCCCCAAACGTCTAAATGGGACAAACATAACCAGAGACACATGACATCATAACATCACTACACATCAATCCACCAGTTGCCTAACTCTCAGTCTCCTGCCGTATCTGCTGAAAGCTGGCTTTGCTGCTGTCTGCACCTGTGGATTAGAACTGTTAGTCAATCTCTGTGGGAGTCCTGTAGAATGTCCTCTAGGGGGTCTACCGCGACGGGGGGCTCTCGCCAACTGCACCTCTTCATCCGCCAAAACAAAAGCGGGTTTGAGTCTGTTAATACAAATCAATTCTTTTCTGCCTCCCAAATCTAGCAAAAAATGCTTCTCTCCTGTTTCCAGCACCTTGAACGGCCCATCGTAAGGCGGGCGCAGGCTGGGGCGACAAGCATCATGTCTCACAAAAACAAACTCCGCATTTTTTAAAGCCTTCGGCACAAAAACGCGTGGGAAACTGTGATGAACTGGGCCAGGAAGCGCGTTTGATCCTGTGCCGCTCTGCAACAGCTGAGCGGGGGGGGGGGGGCAATTTGGGGCAGGATTATCGGGGAGAAATTCCCCTGGCAAACGGAGAGGCTGTGCAAAAACTAATTCCGCTGGAGAGGCTTGCAAATCCTCCTTAGGTGCAGAACGCAGCCCCAATAAGACCCATGGTAACTTGTCAACCCAATTTGTATCCGTAAGTGACGCTCTGAGGGCCGCTTTCAATGACCTGTGAAAACGCTCGCATAAACCGTTAGCCTGGGGGTTGTACGCGGTGGTGCGGTGGATCTTTACCCCTAGGCTGCGGGCCATCGACGACCAGAGTTCGGAGACAAATTGAGGACCCCTGTCTGACGTTATGTCCGACGGGACTCCAAAACGCACTACCCAAGCTGTTAAAAACACGCGTGACACTTCTTCCACTGTGGTTGACGCCAGAGGAACCGCTTCTGGCCAATGCGTGGTGCGATCCACCATCGTCAAAAGATGTGTGTGCCCCTGTGACGACGGGAGGGGGCCTACCAAGTCGACATGCACGTGATCAAAGCGCTTAGCAGGAATGTGAAAAGGCTCCAAAGGAGCTCTAGTGTGCTTGTGTATTTTGGCTCGCTGACACGCTACGCAGGCTGTCGCCCATTCCTTGACTTGTCTGCGCAACCCCGGCCATACAAATTTCTCCCCCACCATTTTGACCGATGCGCGCACCCCCGGGTGCGCCAGAGAATGGATCGAGTCAAAAACGTGGCGGCGCCACGCAGCCGGTACCACGGGGTGCGGCCGTCCCGTGGAGACATCGCAGGTTAGGGGAGGCATACCCATTTGCAGCACCCTGTGCTCCAGCCTTAACCCTGTTGGTCCAGACTGGAGCGCGCGCACGTCCGCATCGCTAACCTGCTCCGCGGCCATGGCTGCATAATCTAACCCCACGCGGACCAGGGCCGCGCATGCTCCCGCGTCGCTATCCTGGCCCGCGGCCATGGCTGCAGAGTCTGCCCTCACGTGGTCTGGCTCCGGCACAGCACGCGAGAGGCAGTCTGCCACTACATTATGTTTACCTGCGACATGCTGGATATCGATGGTGAACTCTGATATCGCGGCCAGCTGTCTTTGCTGCCGGCCCGACCAAGGTTCAGAAATCTTGGCCATCGCAAAAGTCAGTGGTTTGTGGTCCACGAACGCGGTGAAACGGCGCCCTTCCAGCCAGAACTGGAAATGGCAGATGGCTAAGTGTAGGGCCAACAACTCCCTGTCGAACGCGCTGTATTTTCGCTCGCTATCGCGCAAGGTTTTGCTGAGAAATGCGAGCGGTTGCCAGGTCCCCGCTACCCACTGTTCAACGACCGCCCCTACCGCTAAATCGGACGCGTCAGTGGTGAGGGCCATGCGGGCTGTTGGAACTGGGTGTGCCAACAAAACCGCGTTTGCCAGCGCTGTTTTGACTTGAGAGAATGCGTGCTCCCGCTCAGGAGACCATTCGATTTTATTTGTGGGTTTTTGTTTTTTTAGTGCCGCGTACAATGGTTGCATGAGCCGCGCTGCACTTGGGAGGAAACGGTTATAAAAATTAACCATTCCCAAAAACTCCTGTAACGCTTTGACCGTTTGAGGTTGGGGAAAATTTGTTATTGCGCGCACTTTATCGGGGAGAGGGACCGCTCCTTCTGGCGAAAAGCGATGCCCCAAAAGAATCAATCTGCACTACCCCAAATTGGCACTTCGCTGGGTTAATTATAAACCCATGCTCTGCCAGCCTCCGGAAAACTGCCGTGAGGTGGTTTTCGTGTTCGTCTTCGGACGTGCTGGCTACTAAAATGTCATCCAAGTAGACGAACACGAAAGGGAGGTCGCGCAGCACCGTGTCCATCATGCGTTGGAACGTCTGCGCGGCCCCCTTGAGTCCAAAAGGCATGCGCAAAAACTCAAAAAGCCCGAAAGGAGTTATTACCGCTGTTTTGGGTATGTCCTGGGCGCGCACTGGAACCTGATGGTAGCCGCGCACTAAATCTATTTTAGAAAAAATGTGCGCTCCCGCCAAATGAACCGAAAAATCCTGAATGTGTGGGATCGGGTAGCGGTCGTGTGCGGTGGCGTTATTCAACCTGCGGAAATCACCGCAAGGTCGCCATGAGCCATCAGTCTTTGGGACCATGTGCAATGGTGAAGCCCAGGGACTTTTCGAACATCTGATTATGCCCAGTTTTTCCAGGTTGGCAAACTCCTCGCGCGCTATTGCCAGTTTAGCTGAGTCCAGGCGCCAAGCTTTTGCAAAAACGGGCGGCCCGGTGGTAGTGATATAATGCTCCACCCCATGTTTGGCCACTGTCGCCGAAAACGTTGGGACTGTTAGTGCTGGGAACTGAGTGAGGAGTGCGTGGAACTTACCACCCGCAGTAGTGACGTTGGCTTGTGCAGTTGGCGGTGTCACTCGTGCGTGCAGGGAATAGAGTGAAAAGACAGTGCTTTAACCAGACGTCTATTAGCAAGATCAACCAATAAACCATGTGAGCACAAAAAATCAGCTCCTAACATGTTGAAACTGACTGCAGCTACCACAAAAGTCCACTCAAATGAACGACCCTGCAAAGACAGAAGCAGAGTCTTCTCACCGAAGGTCTTAATAGCTGAGCCATTCGCTGCTGACACTGACACCCGGGGAACTTGGGACGGCATCAGCCGGTCCGCGTAGGAAGGCATGATGAAGCTCATCTGGGAGCCTGTGTCCATGAGGAATTGTTTCCCCGAACGTGCATCCGTCAGGTAAAGCAGCTTGTTCTCTTCCCCGAGGGCCGCAGCCGCTACCGACCCTCGGTCTTGGCGTTTCCCGAACGCTTGAAGTGGCACGGCGGGAGGCACTTGTGTGCCCTCTCTGCAAAACGGCGATGATAGAAGCACAGGGTGTCGCCCACTCCGCGTCGCTTGGTGCTGACTGCTGCCGTCGTCGGCGCGTCTGGTGCTGCAACCACTGGCCCCATGCCGTCTCCGGGCGTCGCTCCTAGCTCCGCTGCTGCAGCCGAAACTGCGCTCCGCTTGTGGGCGTTGACGAGTTGCTGGGCCTCCTTGCTCAGCCCGTGGTAGTCTCGCTTGGCCAACCGGGGTGAATCTGCCAGGGTAACTCTCACCGCTGGCGGTAGGGTCTGGAGGAAAAGGTGGGCGAAGATAAATTCGCAGTCCTCGGAGTCTTTCAGCCTCAGCATTTTGACCATCAGGTCCACGGGTCTGTCGTTCTCCGACTCCGTCAACGTCAGGAGCCCCTCTGCTCGCTGTTGCACGGAGGGGGTGAAATGACTGATAAGCGCAGCTTTCAAGGCGCCGTATTTGTCGCTGTCCGGTGGCTGGTTGACCAAATCTTCCACCCTCTGAACTGTGTGGCTGTCCAGCTTCGCCACAACATGGTAGAATCTCGTGTCGTCCTTCAAGATTCTCCGGAGGTTGAACTCCGCCTCGACCGCGCTGAACCAGGAGCGCTGGCTATGCTGCCAGAAGTCAGGCAGCCGGAGTGTGGAGGCAGCCATCAGGCTGGCTTCTGCCGAGCCCCGCTCGGGAGAATTATTTCTGCTCATTCTGAGTCGTAAGGTCACCAGTGTGGAAATGTGTTCAAGGATGAGGCTGAGTTTGTTCCTCAGATTCAGCTTTATTCACAGAGCACATCTCGATCAAATCTCAAAGCAAATCAAGAGGAAGTTTTCATCTCACATCAGGGGTTTTATACCCCGGGCACGAAACAGCAGTCACATGGTGTTTAATCAAACATACAGTCACATGGTACTTAATCTCAATCCCAAAGTAACCCCTTTGATCTCACACCATTGTCCTCTAGTCTCTGTGGCCCGGAAATCTTCCCCGGTCGTCTCCCGGAAACAAAGGGCGAATCCCACACTCCTCTGCTGAATCCCAGAGTCTCAGTCCTCTTTGTTCCATGAGACGTGAAGCACACAATACACATACAGCAACACAATTGTGGGGAATATGTAACCAACATATGCGCCACAGGAGAAACAATATCATTTCAGAGGAACATGTATATTTCAAAAACCTTCAGTGAGAACTACCACCAAGCAACACTGTGTCTCAGTGCAAGGAGTCAGATTATGGAACGATTTTGGACCTGAATTAAAATCATGTACAACGCTTGGACAATTTATACAAAAACTAAAGCAAGAAATACTCCAAACATATTGTGACGTATGCAGGGTTCACACAAAGAAAGAGGAGCAAGATGGTTGTGATGAACAGGCTTTATTTTACACACCACCGACCCCCAACTGCCTCTGAGCCCAGAGAGGAGGGGAGGTCATTCTCCCAGACCTCCGTTTCAATCATGGTTACACACTCATGATACATCTTGCCCTAATCCTGCTAAACACTGCTGGGTCATTATAACGCAGTTATAATGACACAGCAGTATAACTCAGTAATAACACATTTAATACACACAGTAACGTTTTCAACTGGCAAAGCATGCTGGGAAATCCCTGCCCCCCTTAAAATGGCCCCGACGTTACAATATATACAAGATGACATGTAAAATCACATAAGGATTGTCATATCCAGTCTGCGTTGTGTTCTAGCTTAGTTTTTTGTCACATTTTGTCTTAGCTTTGTTCTGAATTGTAATCGCTCTTGTTTTGTTTTTCTTTTGAATTCTTGGATGGAATATGGGTGGGCAATATAAGCTGCGGCTTCAGCCATCACCCATTTCGGATAACTTATGTTGAACTGTATAGTCAGAGGAGTTATTGTTTGATTTGACCTTGTTGGATTTTCTTTCCTCCTTTGTTATTTTATTCTGTTTCTTTTAATCTGTACTTTTAATCTATCCGAAATAAATAAAGATTCATTCTGTAGAAGAGCTTGGAAGAACGAGGCGATGTGATATATAAACCAAAGTTTATTATCAGCTCTTCTAACAAGTCTCATCCTAGTGCAGCAGCAGAAGAAGGAAAAAGAGACCGAACACTTTCGGCTCTAAGAACTTATACTTGCACATAACAAAAGACATGCAAATCCAAAGCTGACATCCCTCCTTATCTTAATCCCCCCATTGTCTTCGTACTCCTCCTCATGGCCCTGGGGGGTCAGGGCAGCTCCTCCGGTCTCCACCGCAGTGCCTGGGAAACTCTTTGATCCTCACTGGCGGTTGAGATCTCTTTGTCCTGTTCTGAGGTGTGAAGTCGCCTTACATATGTAATCACCAAACATTCTCACATGCTTCAACATATGTAGGTTATGGAATATATGATAAATATAGACCACAGCCCCCCCCAAACGACTAAGAAAAGGACAATAGAAAAATTCACAGTTTAAGATAATTATTATGACATACTAACTGCTACACCTCTTGCCACAGAAGAAACTTTCCAGCAGCCATGCTCCTAAGAGAGTTCAGTGGTAATCATAACAGCATAGTAAAATCACAAGTCAGTCCTAAACTGTCACAGCACAATTAGTGAACAACTGTTGAGTAGTTTGTATCAGTCCCTGTGCCGTCTGGGTTTTAATCTTCTCCCGAAACTGCTGTGGGTCCGCTTGGGCGTCCTGCTGGGACCTTCCTGTAAGGAATCTGCAGCTTGGGGAGGAGAGTGATTATTTGTTCCCTGCAGGGGGGCTGAGTCTTTTCTCTTGGGGGGTCTACCCCTCCGAGGTGCTCTCGCCAACCGTGCAGGCTCGTCTTTCAACAAGAAGGCAGGTTTAAGTCTGTCAATGCTGACTGTTTCTTTTCTATCCCCAAAATCAAGCACAAAGTGTTTATCACCAGGTTCCAGCACTCTGAATGGCCCATCGTATGGTGGGCGGAAAGTTGGTTTTAAAGCTTCATGCCTAACAAAAACGAATTCAGCGTTCTTTAAAGCTTGAGGGACAAAAACCCGTGGAAAAGAGTGATGAGCCGGACCGGGGAGAGAGTCCGGTCCGCTGCTGCCTAAAAACCTCCGGGCTGGAAGATGCCCTGGCTCTGGGTTCTCTGGTAAAAATTCACCTGGGAGCCTGAGAGGTTGTGCAAAAACTAATTCTGCTGGAGAGGCGTCTAGATCCTCTTTGGGCGCAGCACGCAACCCCAATAAAACCCAGGGAAGTTTATTTACCCAATTTGTATCCGTTAGTGAGGCTCTGAGGGCGGCCTTTAAAGATCTGTGAAAACACTCGCATAACCCATTAGCCTGAGGGTGATATGCGGTGGTGCGGTGAATTGTTGCCCCTAAGCTGCTGGACATGGCTGACCAAAGCTCCGAGACAAATTGAGGCCCCCTATCGGACGTGATGTCCGATGGGACGCCGAAACGTGCCACCCAGTTTGTCAAAAAAACGCGAGCGACTTCCTCTGCTGTGGTTGACGCCAGAGGGACTGCCTCTGGCCAACGCGTGGTGCGGTCTATCATTGTTAACAGGTGTGTGAAACCTTGGGAGGAAGGTAGTGGTCCCACGAGGTCGACATGAACGTGGTCAAACCTTCTAGCAGGGATTGGAAAAGGCTCCAGAGGGGCTTTTGTGTGTTTGTGTACTTTGGCGCGCTGACAAGAAATGCAAGTTTTTGCCCATTCTTTTACGTTTTTGCGCAGGCCAGGCCACACAAACTTTTCGGCGACCATTTTAACCGAGGTGCGCACACCTGGGTGCACGAGGGAGTGAATTGAGTCGAAAATACGGCGGCGCCATGTAGCTGGGACTAATGGGCGAGGTCGGCCGGTTGAGATATCGCATATTAGGGGGGGGGCACGCCGTCGCGTAAACCCCTTTCCTCCAGCCTTAACCCTGTTGGTCCAGACAGGAGTGCGCGTGCGCGCACGTCCGCGTCACTACTTTGTTCCTCTGCCATGGCTGCATAATCTATCCCTGCATGGATTGGGGCCGCGTATGTGTCCGCGTTGGTGAAGAGTTCCGCGGCTGAGGTAGTATAATCTGTCTCCTCGCGCTGTGACATCGTCAGAGCGCGAGAGAGGCAGTCTGCTACCACGTTAAGTTTGCCTGCCACATGTCGAATGTCTGTGGTGAACTCTGAAATCGCAGCCAGCTGTCTTTGTTGCCTGCCTGACCACAGTTCGGAAATTTTAGCCATAGCAAAGGTGAGCGGTTTGTGGTCTACAAAAGCCATGAAACTCCGCCCTTCTAACCAGAACTGGAAGTGGCGGATGGATAAATGAAGCGCTAGCAGCTCCCTGTCAAAAGTGCTGTATTTACGCTCGCTTTGGTTTAGCGATTTGCTGAAGAATGCCAAAGGTTGCCAGATTCCGCTGACATGTTGTTCTACAACTGCCCCTATAGCTAGGTCTGAAGCGTCTGTGGTTAGCGCAATGCGGGCCGAGGGATCGGGGTGAACCAACAATGTGGCATTAGCTAGGGCGCTTTTTACTTCCGCGAAGGCGCGTTCGCGCTCCGGGGTCCATTCGACCGCGTTGGAAGGTTTCTGTTTTCTGAGCGCGTCATATAGGGGCTGCATGAGCTGAGCTGCGTGGGGGAGGAAACGGTTGTAAAAATTAACCATGCCCAAAAATTCCTGCAGCGATTTGACCGTATGTGGCCGTGGGAAACTTTTTGTCGCGTGAACTTTGTCTGGAAGTGGGACTGCCCCCTTCGGAGAAACTCTGTGTCCTAAAAAATCAATTTGTGACACGCCGAATTTGCATTTGGCTGGATTGATTATTAACCCGTGCTCTTCTAGCCTCTGAAAAACCATAGTGAGATGCCGCTCGTGTTCTTCCTCAGACGGGCTGGCTACCAGCATATCGTCGAGGTAGACGAAAACAAAAGGGAGGTCGCGTAATACTGCGTCCATCATCCGCTGAAAGGTTTGAGCTGCGCCTTTGAGGCCGAAAGGCATTCGCAAAAATTCAAAAAGGCCAAAAGGGGTTATTACAGCTGTTTTAGGAATGTCCTCTGCTCGAACTGGGACTTGATGATAACCGCGGACCAGGTCTATTTTTGAAAAAATGCGCGCACCCGCCAGATGCAGTGAAAAATCCTGAATGTGAGGAATTGGGTAGCGGTCATGCGCTGTCGCATTGTTTAATCTGCGGTAATCGCCGCACGGTCTCCAAGAACCGTCGGATTTCGGAACCATGTGAAGTGGTGAGGCCCAGGGGCTTTTCGAGCTTCTAATAATGCCTAATTTTTCAAGGGTGGTAAACTCGTCCCAAGCTATGGCGAGCTTGGTCGCGTCTAAGCGCCGGGCTTTGGCAAATACGGGTGGGCCCGTTGTGGAAATAAAATGTTCAACCCCGTGTTTAGCCACTGTGGCTGAGAATTTGGGAATTGTGAGTGCTGGAAATTGGGTGAGGAGTTGATCAAACTTACCTCCTGCTGTGGTGACGCTAGCCTGCACGGGTGGTGGAGAAAGTCGAGCTGAGCAGGGAATAGAAGCAAAGGACAGTGCATTAACCAAGCGTCTGTTCGCTAGATCAACTAATAACCCATGTGCACACAAAAAATCTGCGCCCAACAAGTTAAAACTCACCGCCGCTACAACAAATGTCCATCTGTAGTTGCAGCCGTGGATGCAGAGGTGCAGGCTCTTTTCGCCAAAAGTGTCGATGATGGAGCCGTTGGCTGCCACCGCTCCATTGCCCCGGGGGCCAATGGCCCGGTCTGCTTGGGAGGGCATGACAAAACTTAGTTGAGCTCCCGTGTCGATAAGGAACCGCTTGCCGGTGTGTCCGTCCGTCACATATAAAAGCTTGCTTTTTTCGCCGAGAACCGCCGCTGTTAACGGCTCTCGGCTTCGGCGTTTTCCGGAATTTGTGAATTTGCAGGGGGGAACGCATTTGTAAGCCTTCTCGGCGAAGCGGTGGTGGTAATAACAAACGTCGCTCCGTCTGTTGCGTCCTGGCCGTGTCGCTGTCACCGCGGGCTGATTCTGCTCGGTGGTTTGTGGCTCCTCGTGGCTCCGGACATCAGCGTTGAGGTCTGCGGATGCTGCTGTGGGTGTCTGCTCCTTGCAGGCGTTGACGAGCCGTTGAGCTTCATGAGCTAGCGTGCGGAAGTCTTGCTGGGTGCTGCATCGCATGTTGGCCAGCGTCCCTTTCATGTGTGGCGGCAGCGTACTGAGGAATATGAAATGGAAGAGGAAGTTGTCATTGTCCTCTTCTTTAAGTTGCAGCAAGTCCTCCATGAGGGCCTTGGGTCTGCCTCCTCTGTGGCCGTAAACCGCCAGGATCCTCTCGGCTCTCTCCTCGGCTGAGGGGACGTAATTTGCCACGATGGTTGCTTTCAGTTCTTCATATTTGTCCTGGGCCGGCGGCCGTTGGATTATGCTCCGCGCACATCTCGAAGTGGCGGCGTTGAGTTTGGCGACGATGTGATAGAACTTTGTATCGTCAGCCGTGATGCCCGCAAGTGCAAACTGGGCTTCAGCTTGCAGAAACCACGATGCGGGGTCTGCCTGCCAGAAGTCCGGCAGGTTGACGGTGACGGCGTTTGTGTAGACCGTCACTGCTGCGTCCGCAGGGTGAGAGTGCCTTGCTTCGGCTCTCTCCGCGGCGCTGGTGCTCGGTTGAGCCCTCTCTATCACTTCTGCCGGGGGGGGACGTCGTCCATCTGTTCCCCTGTCTGCGTGGGCGCCGGCGTCTGCCTGGGTCGCCACAGATGAGTCGATCGCGGGGGAACGCCTCTGGTCCATACTCGCGTCAGGGTCACCAGTGTAGAAGAGCTTGGAAGAACGAGGCGATGTGATATATAAACCAAAGTTTATTATCAGCTCTTCTAACAAGTCTCATCCTAGTGCAGCAGCAGAAGAAGGAAAAAGAGACCGAACATTTTCGGCTCTATGAACTTATACTTGCACATAACAAAAGACATGCAAATCCAAAGCTGACATCCCTCCTTATCTTAATCCCCCCATTGTCTTCATACTCCTCCTCATGGCCCTGGGGGGTCAGGGCAGCTCCTCCGGTCTCCACCGCAGTGCCTGGGAAACTCTTTGATCCTCACTGGCGGTTGAGATCTCTTTGTCCTGTTCTGAGGTGTGAAGTCGCCTTACATATGTAATCACCAAACATTCTCAAATGCTTCAACATATGTAGGTTATGGAATATATGATAAATATAGACCACACATTCATTCATTTGGGCCTATTCATCACAGTGTGACAAATTATTTCAATATACGGTTAGTCTATACTAGTTAAGTAGGCTATGTATATCAACGACTAGATCTACATCATCACAGAAAATATGTGGCCTTTTTGTCAAATTTTTACCTCAGTTTAAATAGGACCTTTGTGAAAAGGTTGTGATCCCATATTTTTCTAATTAGATTAGGCCTAGTAACTTAATTGCAAGATTAAAGCACTGCATTATATTTTAATTTACTCATTAGGACTATTATTATGACCACATGCCTAAACACACTTACTGCATGCACTACTCACAGAACTACTCGCCTTGGCTTAACTTTTCCAATTATCCAGCCTTCCCATGGCCGCTAAACATAATGTCAACTCGATTTCTATAGGTCACCCGTTGTGCAAGATTATAAGCGTTGTCTCCATACCAAGAAGTTCAAAATCTGTTAATTCTTTAGTAAGTTATTGTGGTAAAAGTGGCACTTTTTACGACTGAACCCAGTCATTCGCCATTGCTTCGCTGAGTGTTGTGGGTGTACTAATATGGCGGCCAGGTGGCTTCACTCGACTCTGTACTCGCTAATGGGGCATGCGCTGTCCAGGTCGTGTGCCCATAGCTTCAGCCATTGTTGTTTACCTCGACAAATTCCGTGGCTGTCTCCTCATCTCCTCGTCTCACTTCGCAAACTTCCGTCCATTTCCGTGAATGCTCGAATCTGTCCGGTGGCGCTGATGTTCGCTGTCGTCGTGTGCTTCGTCCTCCTCTCCGTGTTGTTGTTCTCGGTGACGCGGCGGAGGTGTAGCCTGACGCGGTCTCTTACGTGTCGGCCTGAATAAAAGTGGAGCTCCGTAGACCCGGGAGTGACGAAGCGAGTCTGTGCTGGTAAGAGGATATGCATCCGATGTTTGCTAAACAGATAGCTGTCTGCCCACGAGGTTTATATAGCCAATATCCACACGGAGACAACAAAGAGATCATGGCGGCGGTGTTGCAGAGGCTCACAAAATGAGTCAGTCAGCTTCACAACCCAGACAGAGGTATTAATGTGGAGTGGGCTCGTATATTTTTAATAAAGTGTTAACGTGTCACAGAAGCAGTTTGACATGCGGTCTTACAGTTATTTTAAAATCTGGAGAAACTAAAATTAGAGCCAGGAAATAGATTTTGAAAGCGGCGTCCTAGGTGCAAAAAAGAAAAAAAAAAATCATACTATGCACACATTTCCCTCCATAGTAGCTCACAGCTAACGGAATTTGTCCGGCCGTATTTCTTTAGACTATAAAATAAAACTTGTAGCTAGTGATCCGTACGAAATACAGATTTTTAAAGAATACGTGATATGAAACGGAGCTTCTGTAAATGTTAACGGTAACAATGTTCTCATTAGCCTTCTAGCATGCTAACGCGGTTAGCACACCCACACTGTAACTTAAATGGAGCCGGACTGTTAGCCTAATGGACACGTCCTGGCAACGAAGACAGCAGCACGTTTTTATTTATATTAACTTTATATGATTGCCACATGTGCTATATAGTTTTGGAGGATTCTATCACCATTGCTGGTTTTACAAACGTGTTTATATGTACGCGTTTTCAGCTAAGCCACACCCTCCTGAAAGTAAATGATTAAAAATCAACAACACAATTAAATCAAAACCTCTAGTGTTTACTGTGGCCCTTCAGAGGGGAGAGTTGGTTTATATTTCTGTGGTGACTATCAAGCAAGCATAGAAATGTATGTTGTTGTTTTTTTTAATCTCAATTCAGTAATAAGTCACATACAATATTAATGTTATACTGAATAACAATAGAGAGGCCTAAAGTCCTTTTCATTCAACCCTGGCAATCCACTCAAACCCAGTAAGACTCTGCTTGATGCTATTGTCTGAATAGGGTTATAGATCGATAGATAGATGTACTTTATTGATCCCAAACTGGGAAACTGCAGTGTAACAGCAGCATGACAGTAGACAACCAAACGACAGAAACACACGCATGACAGACAAAGGGATTACCCATGGAAAGTAAAACTAACACGACTATAAAAGCCTATATACATCATAGCTGAATAGATGGTGACCCGTATAAACACATGAATCATCCCATTGCACAATGCAGGACTATCGGAGCAGAGTGAAATGTGAGGTACCAGTTAGACTGTAAGGTACAGTGTGGCAGCATAGCTATGATCAGAATACAACATCATAGTGAGTTACTGTACAGTGAAATGGCATGCGGCAGGACAGATTTCCTATACCTGGCCGTTCGACAGCAAAGCTGTAGTAATCTGCTGGAGAAAAGTGCTCCGCTGTCTGTCCAGTGTATGGTGGAGGGGGTGATCAGGATTGTCCATGATGGATCGCAGTTTATTTAGTGTTCTCCTCTCCACCACTGTCTCAAAGGTCTCCGGCCTGGGACCAGAGCCAGCCCTCTTGATAATCTTGTCAAGTCTGTTGGTGTCGCTGGCTCTGATACTGCTACCCCAACAGACAGCAGCAAAGAAGATGGCGCTGGCGACAGCGGTCTGGTAGAAAAGCTTCAGCATCCTGCTACACACGAAGGATCTCAGCTTCCTCAGGAAGTAGAGTCTGCTCATCCCCTTCTTGTGTACAGCATTGGTGTTGGATCTCCAGTCCAGCCCGTTGCTGATCCTGACACCCAGATATTTGTAGTCCTCAACTCCCTCCACATCCTCCCCCCCCCCCAATCTGCAGTGGCTGAGAAGGCATCCTCTTCTTCCTGAAGTCAATCGCCATCTCTCTGGTCTTGCTGACATTCAGCCTCAGGTGATTCTGCTCTGTCCACTCCACATATATGTCCACCAGTGCCCTGTACTCCCCCTCCTCTCCCCCTCTTATACACCCCACAACAGCTGAGTTGTTAGCGAATTTTTGCAGGTGGCATGACTCAGTGTTGCACTGAAAGTCAGTGGTGTATAAGGTGAAGAGAAAAGGAGCGAGCCCAGTCCCCTGTGGAGCTCCCGTATCACTAACCACCACGCCAGACAAGACACTGCCCAGCCGGACAAACTCTGGCCTACCTGTCAGGTAGTCAGTAATCCAGGAGATCACAGAGCTGTCAACCCCCATCACCCACAGCTTCTCACCCAGCAGCAGTGGCTGAATGGTGCTAAAGGCACTGGAGAAATCAAAGAATGTGGTTCTCACAGTGTCTCCTCCACCATCCAGGTGCAGATGGGTTCGTTGCAGCAGATAGATGACAGCGTCTTCAACTCCTAAATGGGGCTAATATGCAAACTACAGAGGGTCCAGCCACATCTTCACCTGCAGCCTCAGGTGGGCTAAGACCAGTCTCTCCAGGACCTTGATCACATGAGATGTGAGGGCAACTGGTCGATAGTCATTCAGGTCCGATGGAGATGACTTCTTGGGGACAGGAACCAGGCAGGATGTCTTCCACAGCACCGGTACTCTCTCCAGAATCAGGCTCAGGTTATACAGGTGTTTCAGCACCGGAGCTAGTTGGTTGGCACAGATCCTCAGGATCCTAGTGGAGATGCCATCAGGGCCCACCGCCTTCCACTGACGGAGTCTCTCCAGCTGTTTCTTAACCTGGTCTGCAGTCATAGTGATGTGGGGGGGGGCGCTGGTGTCCCCTGAGGAGGAGGAGGGGGGTGAGGGGGGAGATGGAGAGAGGTGTGTGAGGGTCTGGCTGTGTTGTGGGGGTGACAGACGGTGAGTTGACCCTATTAAAAAAACAGATTCAGTTTATCAGCTCTCTCCTGGCTCCCAGATGTCTGCCTGACTCTCCCCTTGCACCCAGTTATTTGTTTCATTCCCTTCCACACATCTTTAGCGTTGTTTTGCCTGAGTTTATTCTCCAGCTTCCTCCTATAATTGTCCTTGAACCTCCTCAGTATCTCTCTCAGCTCATGCTGCACTCTCCTCAGCTTCTGCTTGTCTCCGGACCTTCTTCTTCTTCTTCTTTTAGATTTGATTGGCGGTTGGCAGCCAGCTTACAGGTGCATTACCGCCACCTACCGGACTATGTTGTATCACTGCCGTTGCGTCATTCGTCTAAAACTGTCCTGAGATCTCTGTTGGATCTGTGTCCGGACCCAAACGCTCTCTTCTTTTTGTTCAGAAATGTTTTCAGGTCACTCGTGACCAGAGATGGGTAATCCCAGGTCCAAAGAGTAAAAGTCCAATCGCATATTTGTTCCACCCATTGACTAACCCAGCTGACTCTGATAAGCGCAGATCTTGAAGAGGTGTGCTTATCAGAATCAGTCAGTGTCTGACATTGGCATACAGAAAATCCAGTGTTTTGTTTTCTCTGGTCGAACAGTCAACAAACTGGTGAAAGTTTGGTAATGTTTTTTTCCCCAGTGAGACATGATTAAAATCACCTGTGGCCATAAATGCGTCCGGTTGCTTCTCCAGTAATGTGACCATAGTGGAGCTGATGACGTCACAGGCCACCACTGTGTCAGCTGACGGAGGGACATAGACGATAATTACCAAGGCACACGTCATTTCTCGTGGCATATAATAAGCTCAGATACTCACAGCCAGCAGTTCAGTATCTGGGCTGCAGCACTTTTCCTTCTACCCTGCCTCTCGCCCAATGATGCTGGGATAGGCTCCAGCCCCCCCGCGACCCAAAAAGGATTAAGCGGAAGAAGATGGATGGATGGATAAATGTGCCCAGGATTACACCACTCTTCATTCACAAGACATGCCACTCCTTCTCTCCTCTTTTTCCTGCTACTTATCACATCGCTGTTCCCCCGTATAGTCTTGAAGCCAGGTATTGCTGCGTTAACATCCATGATCTGTGAGTGTAACCACGTCTTTGTGAAACACATGATACTACACTCACGATATTCCTTTTGTGTCCTGACCAGTGCTGTAAGCTCATCTGTTTTGTTTCCTAGCATTCGCATGTTCCCAGTAATGACCATTGGTACAGCTGGCTTATGCTTCCTCCTCACCTTAGTTCCAGCCCTTCGCCCACGGCGTCTCCTCTTTAGCTCATCCAGGATGAGGGGCTTTGCTCTGGGCAGCAGTGCTGGCCTCCTCAGCGCAATCAGCTGGTCGCGTGTGTAAACAATGCGTCCAGCCCCACCTCTGTTGATCTCCATTGCCCAAGGAAGAGAAAAAAACTGAGAGGGACCGGGCTAAAAAAGAAAAAAACTTGGTACAGTCATTAATCCAAATCTTCCTACCGAGCCCTGGTTAATAAGAGACACACTATATACAGGAATAAGCAGATAGAAACACAAAGACACAAGAGTTATCCACGCCAGGTGACGTGGGCTGAGTGACCCTTCAAGTGGGGTGGGTTGTTTTGCACCTCAACTCACCAGACATTTGAATAGGAAATGTGGATAAATGTGCATTGAAGTAGGTGTCACTATCACAACGTCACAGCACAGCGACAGAGTGGAAATGACTCAGAATGAATCTATCATTATTCTGACAGATTCTATTCATTTCAAAGCTGCAGCAGACAACAGTGTGTGCCACAATTTCAGAAATATCACAGCGGCTGAGAGTGAGAGATTTCTTTTATTTTTATTTATTTTGTGTACTTTATTGATCCCCAGAGGGGAAATTCAGGGCATCCACCTATATGGATGAAGCAGCCACGGTATGGCACCATCCCTCACCATTCACACACACATTCACACCTAGGGTCACTTTAGAGTCTCCAGTTAACCTCACTTGCATGTTATTGGCCTGTGGAAGGAAACCGGAGTACCTGGGGTAAACCCACACAGACGTGGGGAGAACATGCAAACTTTACACAGATGGGTCACTGATGGTGAGGGGGTGGGATTGAACCCACGATGGCCAGGGGTGGAATCAATCCCATGACCTTCTTACTGCACTGTCACTGTGCTAACCCCTGCGCCACCGTGCTGCCCAACTTTTTAAAGAGCTTTTTTTCAGTCATTCCTAGGGCTGTCACAGTGGAGGAATTTCCCCTGCGGTGATGGTGGACAGCTTAACACTGCGATATGCGGTATTATTGCAAATGTTTTAAGGACCCCATTTTCTCGTAATTTAGGTTCAGGTTACTTTATTTGTACCCGTAGGTAGATTTGTTTTGCAGTCAGGTGACATCCTTTTAGACACATATTTACAAACCTCAATTACATTCAACATGAACACAAACACAGGCACACATGAAGCTGACTATAAACACGATAAAAGTACTCAAGGCTCCACCAATCAGGACATAAGACAAAGAGATAAGAGAAAAAACAGAGATAAGAGAGAAGGGTCATATTAAAAAAGTTAAGTCAAAGAGATTAAAAACTCAGTCTGAAGTCTACAACCCAATAAAAGATTTAAAACCCAAGTAAAAAACCTACAAAAATAAACAAATATAAAAATTAATAAATGGATAACTAAATTATGTGCAATACATTGCTACATCTTGTTCAACTCTTTGACAGCAGCAGAAACAAAGCTGTTTTTGTAGTGCTGGGTTTTACATTTTGGGACAACAAACCTCCGTCTGGAGGGAAGAAGCTGAAAGTGGCAGCGCAAAAGGTGGGAGTCCTCATTTAAAATGGAGGTAGCAATCCTCTGTACCAGTCTGGTGTACAGGGATGTCAGGCGCAGCTGTGACTCACCAAGCAAACGACTGGGCCATCTAACAACCTGGTCTAAGAATTTCCTGTGTTTCAGTTTTATCTGACCAAAAGAAAACACTAAAGAAAACACTAAAGAAAAGGATAAAACAGATTCAGTAGATTCAATAGATTCAATAAAAGCCCGATAACACATTGTCATTATGGTTCGGCCAATTTGGAAGTGTGCGAGTTTCCTTAAACAATGCAAATGTTGCTGATGTGGAGGAACAAAATAAGTTCAGGCGAGACACGGCGAGCTGAAGGTTTAAGAGTTTTATTCCTCCATCATCGTGAGACACACTGCAGCACTGTGTGCTGTGTGTGAGCTGTTGTGAGTGAGCTCTGAGTGCGTTAGTGAGGCATGTAAAGTCAGCTCTTTTATACAGACAAGAGAGAATGCATGGCACATTTACATATCGATATACATATCAGACAATACATATCAATCGCGTGATTAACTGGCACCAGACTTCCTCTGCTTGCTCCGGGGATGTATAACAATAGTCATTTACTACCATTGGTCAATACACATGATTAGCATGACATTGGTTGGCACAAAGATGCATGCATTCAGTCCCGTCTGACTGTCTCCTGTGGTTCTTTTGGTCGTGTGTCAATTGTCCTCTGCTTCCTCCAAGCTCGCTGCTGGGTGTGGGGAAAGCTCCAGAAGAAAATCCCAGAGGAATGTCTCCCTGCTGTGTTTAGTGTCACCCCCCCTCCGAACACCCAGAAAGGGCTGTGACCCCCTCCCCCTGTCGTTTGGGCTCAAGTTGACGCCAGTGGAGGCTGTAGCGCGCGCGGGGGTGGGGTGGGGGTGGTTGCCGCTCCAATCAAACTGTCTGCTGGTGAGAAGAGTTGGAAAAGCTGGTGGTTGTGGCGGGGGGGGGGGGGGGGGGGAATTAGTCTCTGACTCCTCGTGCGGGCCCAGTCCTGCAAGGATGTGGGGAAGGTGAGCGGCCAAATTCCTCAAGGATGCGTAGCGGCTGTAATAAACTGAAGCTGTGTCAGGGACTCAGCAGTTTGGCTTTAGGTGCGGGAAACAGTCCTAAAGTCATTGGGGAAAGCAATCGGCTAAATTCCTGATGTGCGCCGCGGCTGAGAAACCCATACAAAGTCCTGTGTGCTGGCTGCACGTCCGCTCCAGGTGCGCGAGCAGCCCTGAAGGTTCTGAGGGTGGCGATCGGCTGTTTAACTCGGGCATGTGCAGCGGCGGAGGACGCTGTATCAGTCCGTGGAGCCGGTTTTGTCCCATGCGTGGCGTGCGCTTGGTGCAGTGACCACGTAGCTGAAAGTTGTGCAGAAGGTCCGTTGTCGAGAGGTGAGTCAGGGTCAGGGAGCTTGATGGAAATCCGCGCAGTCGGCGTCAATGATTGTCCCCGTTCAGGCTGCTTCCTTCATTCGCTCGTGTTGATCATGGCTCGTTCCGATCCAAGCGCTGCGTTCTCGTGTTGGTGCGAAGGATGTAGACGATTCCCAGTCTCTGGAATCCACAGCGTGGTGAGAGGGAGCAGACGGTCATTCTCCCTCAGTGTGGAGGTAAAAGATCAGGCGAGAGACGCACCGTGACGCGTTTTGAGGCTTCTCATCTGGGTCATCTCCGGGGTGTTCGCCTCGTGTTCCATTCGTCGTCAAGGATCACCAGTGTGAAGGAACAAAATAAGTTCAGGCGACACACGGTGAGTTTTGTTCCTCCATCATCGTGAGACACACTGCAGCACTGTGTGCTGTGTGTGAGCTGTTGAGTGAACTCTGAGTGCGTTAGTGAGGCATGTAAAGTCAGCTCTTTTATACAGACAAGAGAGAATGCATGGCACATTTACTAGGGATGTGATTTTTCCGCTAATTCGCGGAATTCGCGGTGGCTAAACTGTCATCTCTGCTGGAGTCCGAGTTCCACCCTATGCAGGACATACTGGATGCACTGAAGAGCTCATTTAGCAGCAGACTACATCATCCCAGGTGCACAACCGAGAGGTTTCGTAGGTCCTTCCTACCAACGGCTGTCAGACTGTACAACCTAAGCAGGGCTGCTCGCAGAGATAGCAAAAAGACGTAACAAACTAATAGTTTTTTGAATGCAAAAGATGCAATAGACTTACACAATGGTC
The DNA here is from genome assembly GCA_020510985.1 of Pholidichthys leucotaenia. Taxonomy (NCBI): domain Eukaryota; kingdom Metazoa; phylum Chordata; class Actinopteri; order Cichliformes; family Pholidichthyidae; genus Pholidichthys; species Pholidichthys leucotaenia. The sequence goes on along the minus strand of CM035845.1, from coordinate 29,294,817 downwards.
CCCTCCGGCATACAACTAGGAACATACCGGTCGCTATGGAGGGTGAGAATATGTATGGGCACATAATCATACCATGTAGGATAACTAAGTAGACGGTTATGCTGTTTCATCCCATCTAGCAACAATGCTCTGCACTGTGTGTGTTTATATATTTACATATTTATTCCATCTAGCTACAATGCTCCGCACTGTGTTTTTATATATCTACATATTATTCCATCTAGCTACATTGCTCCGCACTGTGTGTGTTTATATACTTGCATATTTATTCCACCTAGCTGCAATGCTCCGTACTGTGGGTGTTTATATATTTACATATTTATTCCATCTAGCTACAATGCTCTGCACTGTGTGTTCATATACTCATATATTTATTCCATCCAGCTACAATGCTCTGCACTGTGTGTCTGTGTGTGTGTGTGTATATATTTATTTTATAGTAATATGTACATATGTATATTAGCCGCTCTTGCTTGCTTGTTTTTTTCTTGCCTTCTGATTGTTGCTCTGAGTGTTGCTATCTCTGTGCTGTTGCAATCCTGGAATTTCCCCGTTGTGGGACTAATAAAGGCTTATCTTATCTTATCTTATCTTATCTTAATTCCGCTTTTTTTTATCTTCCAAAAAATTTTCAGACCAGATGGCGGCGCGTGCACAACGCGAGGCTCAGCGTCTCTTCAGATTTTGCGGATTAGCAGTGATATTTCTGCTCATTTTGGGTCTGTTCGTTCAGAACAGCTTCGCTTTTACATCCTACACCCGAAATGAACTTTTGGACATTGGATTACAAAATAACGACCTTTTTATCAGCAACCTACGTTTCATCCCTGAGCTCTGGAGAACACCCGACGCTAGGTAAGCTACCCGGCCAACCGGAAGTGCTCGCAGGTGGCGTAGAGACCGTAAACAAAGGCGGGGGAAGCGCGGAGGGCTAAGAGCTAAGCTAAAGCTAACACCACACCGGCTTTCTCTACCCAGCATTTTCCTCGCTAATGTACGGTCAGTGGCGAACAGAATGGATGAGCTACGGCTTCGGATCACCAACAATAAGAAACTTATGAACTGCAATATCATGATTTTCACGGAAACATGGCTACATAGTGGAGTACTTGACGGTGCTGTCGAGCTGGCCGGACGGCACACTCTCCGGGCAGACAGAGCAGCTGATGACTCCGGTAAGACCAGAGGTGGGGGAGTATGCATTTATATTAACAAGGCTTGGTGCACAAACTCTGTCACTGTTGGGAGACACTGCTCAGCTAACCTGGAGTTTCTCATGGTTAAATGTAGACCTTTCTGTCTGCCACAGGAGTTCACTTTTCACTTTGCTTCATCTTGCCTGCTGAAGATGTTTTGGACTTTATTTAAAAAATATTTTTAACGCCACACATGTGATGGATAATGCTTGTTGGAATATTTTAGGAATGCTATCTTCTTGGAACATAAGTCAATATTATACAGTAATAAATGACATTCAGCTGTTTGTTTTATGTCATTTGAGCACAGTTCTGGTACTTAAAAATCATAAAAACCCAGGAGCTTCGGGGGGCTTTGCCCCTTTTGCCCCCCCAACGGGGCTCTGCCCCGGACCCCGCTGGGGGACTGCGTCCCCCAGATCCCCCGGCTAAATTTTCAGATAATTTCCCCAACCCCAAATCACATCCCTAATTTACATATCGATATACATATCAGACAATACATATCAATCGCGTGATTAACTGGCACCAAACTTCCTCTGCTTGCTCCGGGGATGTATAACAATAGTCATTTACTACCATTGGTCAATACACATGATTAGCATGACATTGGTTGGCACAAAGATGCATGCATTCAATCCCGTCTGACTGTCTCCTGTGGTTCTTTTGGTCGTGTGTCAGTTGTCCTCTGCTTCCTCCAAGCTCGCTGCTGGGTGTGAGGAAAGCTCCAGAAGAAAATCCCAGAGGAATGTCTCCCTGCTGTGTTTAGTGTCACCACACTGACCCTTTTTGCACACCCTTTCACAGTTCTCTTCAAAGTTTAAATTACTATCAATAATCGTCCCAAGATATTTGTAAGATTGCACACGTTCAATGGTCTGGCCTTTTAGTACAGTGACTTTGTGCCTGGGAGTATTCCTCCTAAAGTCAATAATTATGTCTTTAGTTTTTGTTGTATTCAGCTGCAGGTAGGAATCCTCACACCAGTGAACAAAATCATCAGTTACTGGGCCGTGGCCACTCTCACCATCCTGAAGGAGACTGACAATAACTGAATCATCAGCATACTTTATAATGTGTCTGTTGTCATGTCTGCTCTGACACATGTTTTTGTGTACAGGATGAAGAGTAGTGGTGACAGCACACACCCCTGAGGAGAGCCAGTAGAAGAACACTTTTGGTCAGACAATGTACCATTGACCCTTACTCTCTGTGTCCTATTGGTTAAAAAATCCAGAATCCAACCCACCAGATTATTACTCAGATCAAATTGTTGCAGGAGCCTTTCAGTTAAAATATGAGGTTGGATTGTATTGAAAGCAGAAGAAAAGTCCACAAATAAAAGCCTGGCATGTGTCCCAGTAAAATCCAGATGTTCAAAAAGCATGTTAAACAGAGTGACAGTGGCATCCTCCACTCCTCTATGAGGCCTTTAGGCAAACTGCAAAGGATCCAATGCATGCTCAGTCTGCTTTAGGACCTCAAATCTGACCAGTTTTTCAAAAAATTTTCATTAAAATTGAAGTCAAGGCAAGTGGTCTAAAATCATTTACTGTTTTAGGACAGTTGGATTTTGGAATGGGGACAACCACAGCATCTTTCCAGACCTTAGGCACATGTTGTGTCTGTAAGGACTTATTAATAATGTAGTGAAACACAGGACTCAGTTCATGTGCACAGGACTTTACCAAGTGTCCACATATATTATCAGGGCCCTGACTTTTGTTCACTTTTACAGTACAGAACGCCCTTTTAACACCCTGCACCTCAATATTAAAGTGCTGATTGCCTTTGAGTTTCTGTTTCAAACCTTGGGTTTCTGTGCTAAAATCAAAGGAATCAAAACGACCATAAAAACAATTAAGAGCATTAGCCAGCTCTGTGTCTGAATTTAAACCATCTAAAAACACACGATTACTGCGCTCTGTGCTCTGAAGGCCTGCAATAGTTTTCATACTAGCCCAGGCTGAACCAAGCTTCTTTGCTGCCACCTTGCTTTCCATCCATCCATCTTCTTCTGCTTAATCCTTTTTTTGGGGGGGGGGGGGGTGGCGGCCGGAGGCTATCCCAGCATCTTTGGGCGAGAGGCAGGGTCCACCCTGGACAGATCGCCAGTCCATCACAGGGCCAACACAGAGAGACAGACAACCATTCACTCTCACATCCATACCTAAGGACAATTTAGAATCCCCAGTTTTTTGATGCCAATTAACCAAACAGTTCTGATTTATAATTCTGTTTTGCTCTTAAAATTTCAGCCTTCAGCTCTTTTGTGGCAACCTGCAGCTCAGAAACATCCCCCTGTTTAAAGGCAAGTGCTTTCCTCTGTAAGCAGGATTTAACTGATTTAGTAACCCATGGCTTATTGTTGGGATATACACACGTGGACAAAATTGTTGGTACCCCTCTGTTAATGAAAGAAAAACCCACAATGGTTACAGAAATAACTTGAATCTGACAAAAGTGGTAATAAATAAAAATTCTATGAAAATTAACCAATGAAAATCAGACAGTGCTTTTGAATTGTGGTTAACAGAATTACTTTAAAAAACAAACTCATGAGACAGGCCTGGACAAAAATGATGGTACCCCTAGAAAAGATTGAAAATAATGTGACCATAGGGACATGTTCAACCAAGATGTGTCCTCTAATTAACATCACAGGTGTCTACAAACTTGTAATCAGTCGGCCTATTTAAAGGGTGACAAGTAGTAGTCACTGTGTTGTTTGGTGACATGGCATGTACCACACTAAACATGGACCAGAGGAAGCAAAAGAGAGAGTTGTCTCAGGAGATTAGAAAGAAAATTATAGACAAGCATGTTAAAGGTAAAGGCTATAAGACCATCTCCAAGCAGCTTGATGTTCCTGTGACTACAGTTGCACATATCATTCAGAAATTTAAGATCCATGGGACTGTAGCCAACCTCCCTGGATGTGGCCGCAGGAGGAAACTTGATGAAAAATGGAAGAGACAGATAGTACGAATGGTAACAAAAGAGCCCAGAACAACCTCTAAACACATTCATGGTGAACTCCAAGCTCAAGGTACATCAGTGTCAGATCGCACCATCTGTCGTTGTTTGAGCCAAAGTGGACTTGATGGGAGACGACCAAGGAGGACACCACTGTTGAAAACAAATCATAAAAAAGCCAGACTGGAATTTGCCAAACTGCATGTTGACAAGCCACAAAGCTTCTGGGAGAATGTCCTATGGACAGACGAGACAAAACTGGAACTTTTTGGCAAGGCACATCAGCTCTATGTTCACAGACGCAAAAATGAAGCATACCAAGAAAAGAACACTGTCCCTACTGTGAAACATGTAGGAGGTTCTGTTATGTTCTGGGGCTGCTTTGCTGCATCTGGCACAGGGTGTCTTGAATCTGTGCAGGGTACAATGAAATCTCAAGACTATCAAGGTATTCTAGAGAGAAATGTGCTGCCCAGTGTCAGACAGCTTGGTCTCAGTGGCAGGTCATGGGTCTTGCAACAGGATAATGACCCAAAACACAGCTAAAAACACCCAAGAATGGCTCAGAGCGAAACATTGGACTATTCTAAAGTGACCTTCTATGAGCCCTGATCTAAATCCTATTGAACATCTGTGGAAGGAGCTGAAACATGCCGTCTGGAGAAGACACCCTTCAAACCTGAGACAACTGGAGCAGTTTGCTCATGAGGAGTGGGCCAAAATACCTGCGGAGAGGTGCAGAAGTCTCATTGACAGTTACAGAAATCGTTTGATTGCAGTGATTGCCTCAAAAGGTTGTGCAACAAAATATTAAGGGTACCATCATTTTTGTCCAGGCCTGTTTCATGAGTTTGTTTTTTAAAATAATTCTGTTGAACCACAATTCAAAAGCATTGTCTGATTTTCATTGTTAATTTTCATAGAATTTTTATTTATTCCCCCTTTTGTCAGATTCAAGTTATTTCTGTGACCATTGTGGGCTTTTCTTTCATTAACAGAGGGGTACCAACAATTTTGTCCACGTGTGTATATGAGATTTGTCTTGAGAACTCAGTCCACACTGTCTCTATACATGTCAGCACAAGTCAGGGATCATTTTTGAATAACTTACTGTTTGTTTAAAACAGAAGTGACATAAAGGAAGCAAGATGTCTAAGCTCCCATTAGCAAAGACACCTCCGATAGGGAGAAGGCGTAGTATGGAAGCAAGCATTTTTAAGTTTTACACTTATATTTAGCATTTTTAAGCTAACTTCCTACATTAAGCTATTTTTGCTTTTATGCTAACAGTTTTTAAGTTTAGATGGTTTAAGCATGTAAGCTAGCATTTTTATAGTTTAAGGCTCAAATGTAGCATTTTTCAGCTATTTCACCATTTTTAGCCTTTCAGCTAAAACTGTTCAGCATTTTACATAGTGTCATAGCATTTCAGCTAATAATTTTTTCAGCTCAAGTACTTCAACATTTTTAGCCTTTCAGCTACAGTATCTCACAGAAGTGAGTACACACCTCACACTTTTGTAAATATTTCATTATATCTTTTCATGGGACAACATTGAAGATATGACACTTTGATACAATGTGAAGTAGTCAGTGTACAGCTTGTATAACAGTGTAAATTTGCTGTCCCCTCAAAATAACCCAACACACAGCCATTAATGTCTAAACTGCTGGCAACAAAAGTGAGTACACCCCTAAGTGAAAACGTCCAAATTGTGCCCAAAGTGTTAATATTTTGTGTGGCCACCATTATTTTCCAGCACTGCCTTGGGCACTAGGGGATGGAGTTCACAAGAGCTTCACAGGTTGCCACTGGAATCCTCTTCCACTCCTCTATGACATCACAGAGCTGGTGGATGTTAGAGACCTTGTACTCCTCCACCTTCCATTTGATGATGCCCCCACAGATGCTTAATAGGGTTTGGGTCTGGAAACATGCTTGGCCAGTCCATCACCTTTACCGTCAGTTTCTTTAGCAACGCAGTGGTTGTCTTGGAGGTGTGTTTGGGGTGGTTATCATGTTGGAATACTGCCCTGCTGCCCAGTTTCCAAAGGGCTGCTTCAGTATGTCACAGTACATGTTGGCATTCACGGTTCCATCAATGAACTGTCGCTCCCCGGTGCCGGTGGCACTCATGCAGCCCCAAACCATGACACTCCCACCAGCATGCTTGACTGTAGGCAAGACACACTTGTCTTTGTACTCCTCACCTGGTTGCTGCCACACACGGTTGACACCATCTGAACCAAATAAATTTATGTTGGTCTCATCAGACCACAGGACATGGTTCCAATAATCCATGTCCTTAGTCTGCTTGTCTTCAGCAAACTGTTTGCGGGCTTTCTTATGCATCATCTTTAAAAGGGGCTTCCTTCTGGGACGACAGCCATGCAGACTAATTTGATGCAGTGTGCGGCGTATGGTCTGAGCACTGACAAGCTAACCCCTACCCCTTTGACCTCTGCAGCAATGCTGGCAGCACTCATACATCTATTTTCAAAAGACAACCTCTGGATATGACGCTGAGCACGTGCACTCAACTTCTTTGGTCAACCATGGCAAGGCCTGTTCTGAGTGGAACCTGTCCTGTTAAACTGCTGTATGGTCTTGGCCACTGTGCTGCAGCTCAGTTTCAGGGTGTTGGCAATCTTCTTATGGCCTCGGCCATCTTTATTTAGAGCAACAATTCTTTTTTTTTTTTTTTTTTTTTTTTTTTCAGTTCCTCAGAGTTCTTTGCCATGAGGTGCCATGTTGAACTTTCAGTGGCCAGTATGAGAGAGTGTGAGAGCGATAACACCAAATTTAACACACCTGCTCCCCATTCACACCTGAGACCTTGTAACACTAACGAGTCACATGACACCGGGGAGGGAAAATGACTAATTGGGCACAATTTGGACATTTTCACTTAGGGATGTACTCACTTTTGTTGACAGCAGTTTAGACATTAATGGCTGTGTGTTGAGTTATTTTGAGGGCACAGCAAATTTACACTGTTATACAAGTATCTTCGGTGTTGTCCCATGAAAAGATATAATAAAAATATTTACAACTAGAAAAGCACTCATAGAGCGCATACCTCCGCCAAGGCTCCTTCCGTTTTGTCATGGATCACCTCCAAAATGTAATGGGTTTGTGTGTAGGCCTATAGCCACTTGTGCTGAAAATTGCATCAGTGTGTCCATCAGTTTTGGAGTACTGTTGCTAACACACTGTGAGAAGATAAGAGCCTTGGCTGAGGTATGCATTCTCAGATTATCACCAAAATATAATGGGTTCGTTCCTCTCTAGCCCAAGAACCGCCTCTGGTGAAAATTTCATCCAAATCCATCCAGTAGTTTTTGTGTAATCCTGCTGCACATATACAAAAAAGGCCTTGGTGGAGGTATGCGCTCTCAGATCATCACCAAAATGTAATCATCTGTTCCCTGTGTCATTACACACTTTTCCTGAAAATTTCATCAAAATCTGTTCATAACTTTTTGAGTTATGTTGGTAACAGACAAACGCCGGTAAAAACATAACCTCCTTGGCGGAGGTAAAAATGTGAGGGGTGTACTCACTTTTGTGAGATACTGTATAGATGAAAGGAATCTGTGTGTGTGTTCCTCGCATATCTCTCGAACCGTTCGTCAGGCTGGCCTCAGATTTTATATGTTCTATGCTGAGGTTACTAGGGTGTGCATCCCCGAATTTCAGCCTCCCCGGATATACGGAAGTTTAGGAGGGGAAATCTTTAATGAACGTCCAAAGGGGAGCTATGGGCATTCATAGCTATGACATCATAAACGCACAGTGGTGACGTCAAAGATCAAAGGCAGGTTTCACCACTGTTACTGTTGCCATGGTCACAGTACTTTCTACAGGCATATCAGACTTACCATTAAAAAGTAGTTGAAACTCAATGGAAATTTTCGTTAAACAAAAAGGTTTTCAGTTGCTTTTTGAAGAGTTCAGAGTCAGCTAAACGTATCTGGAGTGTGAGTCTATTCCAAACAACACCATCCACCACCCTCCCTGCATGCAAAGATGTCTCCACAGAAAATGAAGCCCTGAGAATACTTTATTATATGAAAGAGATATCAACAGTTTTAGTTTGGGACATGATTTGAGGTTGAATAAGGTGAAAAAAATTGAAATATATGTTATTGTGATACTCGATTATCGCAATATGATTATCGTTGAATCGTGATAGGATCAAATCATGACCCAAGAATTGCGATCTGAATCGAATGATTCCCACCCCAACTGTGGAAGTAGGCATAGAATATCTTTAGGATAGGTGACCTCTTGTTTTTCCCCATTAAACCCCCTGGTTTGCATGTTTTGTAAGGAAATTGTCTGTCTAAATAATGCTTATAACATTGTCGATGGAAACCAAGATATTACTGTACACAGTTTACTCCCCATGTTACCCGAAGACAGCTGGGATTGTCAAACGAGTCTTTAATTCCTGGCTTGACAAAAGTCATGTGATCCAAGCTCCCCAACTGTGCTCGGTGCATAACACAATATTAAATCGTGTTTATTACTTTTTTTTTTCAGATTTTAAATGACCATGGAGGCAGCTGCAGACACACAAAGTGGGGAAACGGTTGTCTCGGAGTCTGAGGCCCAACAGATCACCCTGGCACAGGCAATGTTTTAACTAAGTTCTTTTAACTTTGCTGAGTATATGCAGTGTAACATTGCAGCGCTTGCTACCTAATTGCTGTAGACTGATGATAACTGTGTATAACTTATGCATTGTCCTGGTTACAGGCTTCAATAGCAACGGGCCATGTACAGTCTGGTAGCCCAACAGTCACCCTAGTGCAGTTACCCAACGGTCAAACAGTCCAAGTCCATGGGGTGATCCAAGCTGCACAGCCTTCTGTCATCCAGCCTCCACAAGTTCAGACAGTACAGGTAAGTGCAGAGCATTGTTGTAACCACCGCTTATTGCTGATATTGATGTTGCATTTTATTGAAGTGTGCCAGTGTGAAGCATTGGCAAACACTCCCATTATTGTTGCAGAATTTATTCCAGCCTTTTATTGTTAGGAGTGTGGCAAACACACACTGTTATTCTTTCAAAATTTATTCTAGGTTATTGTGTGAATGCTGTTATTCAAGTCTTTATTAGTGTGCAAACTAGTGCTGCAACGATTAGTTGACTAATCGACTAGTCGATCGTCAGAAAATTAATTGACAACTAATTTGATAGTCGACTAATTGCCTGTGTACCCTTTTCTAGGAAAAATTCTAAAAAAAAATATGAATGCTTCAGGCTCTAAAATATGGAAAATTGCCACTTTTGCTTGTGCATCATGAGTTAAATAAATTATGATTTTGTGATGTCTGACAATAGAGAGCCTAAGTCCCGCCCCCTCTACTTCCGCATATAGGACCTTAAATCAGAAAACACTCCATTGAAATGAATGGCAAGAGCAAAATTTTCTTTTATCCTGATCGAATTTGGCCACGAGTTACACATGTTTGTCAATTTAAATAACAATTTTCCATGGTAAAAACAGCATAGGTTTTTATCTAACTGTTAAGGTATAAGGTTATGAAAACACAAAAATTAAAAAAACTACAAGTACGGATGAACGGAGCTTACGTCATCTTTTCAAAGCGCGCCCAGGGTGACGTAACTAACAGTCCTCTGGATCACCTGCAGCTCTCACAATACAAAACAATACCGTTGTGCTGTTTTTCTCCTCTTTAGATCGTTCTTTCATCAGCCAGGAAACAGGAGGTGAGGTTTTACTAATTTCCCGCCATGATCGTGTTTAGTGATATGGGATGATGGGAGTTGTTGTCCACTAATCCTTTAAACAAAAACTAAATATTACTCTGTTATTATATGACAGCTGACAACTTTAATTACGTGGAAAATTCTCTTTTAAATTGGCAAACATCATATGTGTAACTCGTGGCAAAATCTGAGTGGGATCAAAAGATAATTTTGCTCCTGCCCCTACCATTTATTTCAGTGGAGAATTTTTTTTTGATTTAAGGTCCCATATGCGGAAGTAGAGGGGGCGTGACTTACCCTGGATTTACACTGAGTCCAGATGCAGTACGTTACTGCTGCAGTCCGGCCTCCACAGCAAATAGTTCCCATTCTCGTCAATTTTCTAATCCCCACCTGGTCCGGACCACTGCGGAACGAATCTGGCTTGTCAAATTCGGTTCACTGATTAAATGCAATGAGTTTAATTTTGTCAGATGCCGTATCCAGCCTGCAAGGAAATGCCACGGTAACCGTTTGATCATTAAAAATGATTTAAGGATTGTCTGTTATTTTCTGAGGTCTCCTCCTCCACCACTGTGTCAGAGAAGGTAAAAACTTGACTTAACATACAAACGCTTCATAGAATTAAAATTAACAGGCTACTTATGTTTTATTTACAGCCCAAAAATCCAGGTGGAGAGCCGCTACATCACACTTCCTTGCTATCACGTGATCAGTTCATCTCGGTTACTCTCGGGTTTTTCTCGAGATCTTGTCTTATTTTGTATTATTCTTGTGCGATCTTGTATTTCGAACCTTGTTCTTATGCATGCCGCTGCAAAACACGAACAGAGCTGGTAGAGATGAACATAAGGAGCCATCTGCATTGCATCTGCAACAGACTGCATCCGGAGTCAGTGTAACTCCTGGGTTAGTCTTTCTATTGTGTTGTTACAAACATTCTTGATTAAGCTGTTAAGTTCAAGTTTCAAACTCATGTTTGATGTGTCATTATTTTTTATTTAGATATGGGGGACCTTTTATAAAACATTATAAGGCAGAGACTAAAAACAAGGTGGTATTATCAGGTGTGCAGACTTAAACAGGTGAGGTTAAACATGGACTGGAGCCCCAAACAGGAGCCGTGCCAACAGGAAGCAGAGATGGCAGACATGACGGAAATAATCGTGATTAGTTGACTCATCGAAAAAATAGTTGTGAGGTTAGTCAACTACCAAAATAATCGTTAGTTGCAGCCCTAGTGCAAACACACTCTGTTATTCTTTCAAAATTTATTTCAGCTTATTATTGTTATGATGGTCTTTATTTTCCTTCTTCAGCCAAATTTTGTCGTGTAGCTCCTCCCACAGCTTTGAGGAAAAACCTGACAATATATATATCTCAAAATGTGCAACTCGATCTGAAGACGTGTGCATCTACTTTGTTTCAAATTTTTGCTCGGTGTCCAAAATATTAATGAAAAATCAAAAATTTTTTCCCATTGAATGTATTCACAGTGTGACTTATGATGGTCTCCAGGGTGCCCTTGAGGACTTGATCATACGCAAAGTCAAGGTCCTCTAATCTTTCTGTGAGCCCCACTGAATTCCTGTGTTTCCTTCACATGTTGTTTCCCTCAAAAGTAAGTCGAAGGCAATTAGGAAAAGCAAAGGACTGAGCAGGCATCCTTGATGTACTCCAGTAAGCATGTCAAGTCACATTCAATGTCTTGCAATAAACCTTTTTCAGGCTAGGAGGAAATACTAGACTGATCTGAAACAAGCTCCAGATGCACTGCCCTTGTAACAGCACAGGTGAAAAGAGCTATGTATGCCAAAGAAGGCATACAAGTTTTCTACATATGTATCAATGTGACACATCCTGCTTTACCAGCTGCCGGCCCTTTAAATCCAATATTTCTCTCGAAGCTGCAGTCGTTTTTCTCTGATCCCAGAATGCATCACTCTCTCATGACAGTACCACACCAGTAACTCTGAGGATCTGTGCTTTGCTGGTAATACCCATGGGTGTCGCTCCCTGTAACTGAAATCTGACTTGTGTAACCTCCCTCCTACACCGATGAGGCTATTTTCATCCAATAACAGTTTCAAATCTCTTAATTTTTAATCCCCTTTGACTTCCAGTCCAGATTTCAGCTGACTGATTCTGTGCTGAATGTTTGTTTTTGTGATATCTTTATCCAGTACACCTCTGCTGCACTGAACTCCATTGCGATTTGTGCTCCCCCAGTACACTGACCTCTGGATTTGTGAGATTTTGAATTTCAGTCACTCTGTTTGCCACGAATGGTTTCCATTTTTGTGCTGTGTTCTTTTATTCAGTGAAGATTAGAAAAGTTTAGAATTAAGTTTAAAATCCTTCTCACTTACAAAGCTCTAAATAATCAGGCCCCTTTTTATTTAAAAGATCTGATACTACCCTATTATCCTAACAGAGCACTACGCTCCCAAAATTCAGGATTACTTGTAATACCTAGAATCTCCAAAAGTACAATGGGAGGCAGAGCCTTCAGTTATCAAGCTCCTCTCCTGTGGAACCAGCTGCCAATCTGGATTCGGGAGAAAGACTCGATCTCTGTTTTTAAGAATAGGGTTAAAACCTTCCTTTTTGATATAGCCTATAATTAGGGAGGGATCATGTGCCCCTGAATCCTCCCTTAGTTATGCTGCTAAGGGGGACCTCCAACAATGCACTGGGCCTTCATTCCTTTCTTCACTCTCAATGAAGTATTTTTGCTGGTCATTAACATCTGTTTGTTGTCTTCCATAGATTGAATCCCCATTGTGCTGTTTGCTCTCTACATGTCTGTTGTTTTCGTCTTCTCTATCCCCACACCCCCCAGCCAGTTGCAGCAGATGACTGCTCCTCCCTGAGCCTGGTTCTGCTGGAGGGTTTTTTCCTGTTAAAAGGGAGTTTTTCCTCTCCACTGTCGCCAAGCGCTTGCTCACAGGGGATCGCCTGATTGCTGGGGTCTTTCTGCAATTGTGGGGGTTTCCCCTACAGTTGAAAGTACTATGAGATGACTGTTGTTGTGAAATGGCGCTATATAAATAAAGTTGAATTGAACTGAATGGAAGAACAACATGCTAGAAGTATTCTTTCTAGTAAGATAACAACAGTAGATGGCATTGCACTGGCTTCTACGTTTTCTAAATCACCCTTTTATTGCCATTCAACTGTACAACCAATCATGTACAGTAGAACGAGATTGTGTTTTACCTGTCTACTGTGTTAATCACACACACCCCAAGTGTAGAATCAGAGGGCCGCTGCCATGCAAGGCGCCGCCACAAATTTCCCTCCTCCATTCCATTATTGCTGAGCACCAAGCTGGACGGCAGGAAGTTCCACTTTTATATGGTCTTCGGCGTGACCTGACCGGCATTTGAACCCCTGCCTCCCGGGTGTGGGGCAGATGCTCTACCAACTGAGCCACCACTCCGGTTTCTGTTAGGAATCTTGGAGTTGTCTTTGACCAAGCTATGTCTTTCAACTCTCATATACAGCAAACCATTAAGACTGCCTTCTTCCATCTGCATAATATTTCTAAAATTAGGTCCAGCCTGTCTCTTAAAGATGCAGAGAAACTTGTACACGCCTTTATCACCTCTAGGTTAGACTATTGTAATTCATTTTTATCAGGTTGTCCTAATAAGTCCATAAAGTTTCTCCAACTCATTCAGAATGCAGCTGCACGTATCCTAATGATTACAGGGAGAAGAGATCAGATTACCCCAGTTTTAGCTTCTTTACATTGGCTCCCAATAAAATATAGAATTGAATTCAAGATATTTCTCCTAACTTAAAAAGCCCTTTATGGTATGGCTCCTTCTTACCTGCAAGAACTCATAGTTCCCTATCATCCAACCAGAGCTCTGCGCTCCCAAAAATCCAAACTACTGGTGGTCCCCAAGGTCTCCAGAAGTAGATTGGGAGGTAGAGCTTTCAGTTATCAAGCTCCCCTCCTGTGGAACTGTCTTCCCAGTTCAGTTCGGGGGGCAGACACTCTCTCTTTATTCAAGAGTAAGTTGGAAATCTTTTCTCTTTGATAAGGCCTATAGTTATTGTAGATGTTTTTACCTTCTTTTTTTTACATGTTTCAACTGTTCACTGCAGTCTTCATTAGAAGTGTCAGCTGATTGCTGCAAGGTGTCATTTATCAGCTGACTTTCGTAGGCGTGAATCGGGATGAGGGGGCATTTATGCTTTCCCACACCTGGGACTACATTCTCCAGAGACCATCGGATGGCAGAAAGCTGGGTCGGCTTGGTGGATCTGACAGTTCTGCCGGGCTGGCCCCGTCTATGAAAGTCAGCTGATAAATGGCACCTCGCAGCAATCAGCTGACACTTCTGATGGAGACTGCAGTGAACAGTTGAAACATGTAAAGAAAAGAAGGTAAAAACATCTCCTTTCTATCTTTGTCTTTAATAAGAACAAAAGGCAAATAGTTAAAAGAAGACAAAATGAACTTACTCGAGCTATAAACCTCTCACTCTGAGCCGCTGTGATATTTGTGTCATTGCGGCACACACAGTTGTATGCTTCAGCTTTGAAATTAATATAATCTGTCAGAATAATGACAGACAGGCTTCTGATTCATTTCCACCCTGTCAATGTGTTGTGAAGTGGTGACAGTGACACCTACTACTTCATTGTGTGTTTATCTGCATTTCCTATTCAAAGGTCTGCTGAGGTGAGGTGACCAGTGACCCACATCGCTTGTAGGGTCATTTAGCCAAGTTGCACACATAACCCTATCAGACAAGAGGGAGGCCAGATCCTGCTGGGTTTTCCTGGATTGCCGGGGTACTGTGATAATGTTTAACATGCAACAGATGAAGCAGTTTATCTTCCTGTTAAAAACAGTCTACTAGAGCATCTCAGTAAATTAAAACACTCTGAAGGTAATTTTTTTGTAATATAACTAAAAAAAGATAAACTTTGATATATTTATTACACGAAGGGAAATATTTCAAACCTTTTTGAAAGAATTTGCTGATATAGCTTTTAAAATAAACTCTAAACTATGACCTTTTAATGTATTTACTGAGATATACCAGCACATAGTACACACTATACAGTACAGCAGGCCTAATCAATTAGCAGCCCGTGGGCCACATGCGGCTCAGACCCTAACCTCCGAGTGGCCCAGGCCACGCCAAGGAAATATAAATTTAAGAAAAAAATATGAAGGAGTTACGGTCCACAAGCGTGCACACGAACAACGCGCGTGACCGTCATCTGCACGGAGTTCAGAAGCGCCCTGCCCACATGAGCGTTCCACTCGGCAGACAGAAAGAATGGGTTTATAGCATTGCTGTCTGAGAGAAACATGAGTTTACTGAAGTACTTTAAACACGGAAAAAAGCAGAAGAGATATGCAGCCGGTGGAGGCATTTATGGTGGTTTTAACCTGGTGGAAATGGGAGCAGTAATGAAGTCACTTTGCAAACTCCATCCATCCATGGATGGATGGATGGATATTATGTACCTGGCAAGTTAAGATGACCGAAATTCATGAAGTCAATGACTTTAATCCATCCACAGCCTTCAGACAAACTAAACGTGCCAACATTTGGATTTCAAAATAAGGGAGGTTTTTCCTGCTGTCTTGGTGGTGAGGAGAGTTCTAAAAACTATATAGAAATATTTTAACAGAAATAACTGCATCTTTGGTTATTCAAGTTAATTTATTTCATTAATACAATTTTATTAATTTTTTTCTTTGAAATCAGAGTTAAATTATTGTTCTGTTTGGACTCTGCAAATTTATGGTCAAAAGTGTAAATTGTACAAGTAAAAAAAGTCAAAATTTTACTGCAATCTGTTTCAGATTTATTAAAAACACAGTAATTTTATTTTAAAAAATAAACAAAAATTAGCCATAAAAAATCCACAAATTTTTACTAAAGTCTCAAATGTACAAGAAAAGTCAATTTTACAAGAGGAAATTACAAATTTGAGGAAAATGGTTTCAAATTTAGATAAATTTACTGAGAAAAGTAGAAAGCTGTAAGAAAATTGTTATAAATTTTGGAGAAAAACCTCAAACCTTCAAGACTGAAGTCATTACTCAAGTCTTTAAGTGGGCACTTTTTGCATCCTTAACTCTACTAGAAATTTTTGGTTGACTGACATGCATGTGTAATGGAATGTGCAGTTATAAAAAGAGGTAAACACGTGGTGATTTAAAACAAAACAAACCACAATAGTGGATGTGCAATGTTTGTTAATGTTATCAATCTTTTCTTGGGGGGTTTGTGCACTGAAGTGTTTGACAGTTAATTTTTTATTCAGCTAATGCACTTTGTGATGTACCAAGGTCATTTATGACCAGGATGTAGTATATTTTATTTCAAAAGGGAAACAAATGTTAATACTACTAACACTGCACACTGAGTTTTTATGCACTTTGAGATATGCCTGAGTAAGATGTGACCAAAATGGTTATTTCCAGAATTTTTTCCATTCCATTTAATTATTGTTCAAGAGGAAAAATATTTCTACTTCTTCAAGTTCTGCTCAACCTCAGCACTGTTATTGTGTTTTTATGCACTTTTGATGTGCCTTTGTCATATTTCAAGTGCACATTTAAAGACGATGAATAAAAAGTGCATATTTTTCATCATATTGATCTGTGTTGGTTTGAAGTTTGTCATTCAACAGATCGCTGAACATGTGCGGCCCAGTTAGATGTCTTGATTTCAAATTGTGGCCCAACTGATTTTGTAACTGAATAGTCCTGCAGTACAGCATTTGTTAAACAAGCAAACAAAAAAAGCCATTGTCTGTAGTAAAAAAAATAAAATAAATGCAAATGGTATGATAAATCATCGAGGAATATGATGTGCATATTTTTTTTCCACTATCAAAAACGGTAATTAGGATTTTATGTTTTGTATAGAAAATTTATGTATTTGATGACATCAAAAATGTTACACATCTTTTATGTCACAAACTGAAATGATGTATGTTTTTCTTTTAATTTGCAGATTTCAACAGTTGCTGAGAGTGAAGATTCACAGGAATCCGTAGATAGTGTGACAGATTCTCAAAAGAGGAGGGAAATTCTGTCCAGGCGGCCTTCTTACAGGTCTCTATAATATACAAATGGACATTTTATTTTTTTTTTTCTCTTTTTTTTTTGTGTTGCCCTTCAGCTTTTTGCTGTCTTTATTCATGTGTTGAGTGGATATGACTGACTGGAGCTGGTCCCTTTTATTGCTGATGTGTTTGTAATTGTTTCCCTTCACAGAAAGATTCTGAATGACTTATCATCAGATGCTCCAGCAGTGCCTCGAATTGAGGAAGAGAAATCTGAAGATGATACAGCTCCCGCCATCACCACGGTCACCATGCCCACTCCCATTTATCAGACCAGCAGTGGCCAGTACAGTAAGTGCTTTTAGTTGAAGGGAACTAGGAATGATTATCAGCACAGCAATATGTTTGATCTTCTTTTAAATTGTACATAAAGGTGATTTAATTGCATGTCCCTGCCACTGTATTAATTGAATCGGTGAATTCAAAAAGGGCCCAAGTCCACACTTTTTCAAAGGGGACTTGGGCCCTTTTTGAATTCACCGATTCAATTGGAGTCAAGTCTATTTCAAAATAGTGCTCTCAAGGTTTCCGCTAGTAACATTTCTGTGTGGTGGGCCGCCATGCTAAGCAAATGAAAGAATGTAAATGAGATATCTCTACAAGCTCAAATACAAATGAGAAAAACAGCCACCCATTTATGTCTGCAGGTCCATAAAGAGTCTGAATTATGTCCAAAATCAGTGCCTTAATTATTCTTAAAAATGAAAAACAGTCCATGAATTGCTGCTCAAGAACCTTAAATTAGTACACCATAAATGCTGAGCTGAGTAGACTTGACCGCACTGAAATCTGAATTAGTGTAAAGTTTTTTTTTCTATAGACTGTACACAGCTCAACACTTCCTGAATTATTTCAAAATAAAAGCCTTCTATAGTGATTCAGTTAGAATGGCTATGTGCTTTTATTGTGAAATACCATCAACAGAATATACAGTGGGGAAAATGAGTATTGAACGCATGAACATTTTTCTCATTAAACATATTTCTGATGGAGCCATTGACCTGAGATTTTCACCAGATATCAGTAACAACCCAAGTAATCCATACATACAAAGAAATCAAGGCAGCTGTTTCACAAAAACAAGTTACTGTATACAGTGGTACCTCTACTTACGAATTTAATTCGTTCCGGAAGAATTCTCGTAACGTGAAAAATTCGTAAGTAGAGGCGCGTTTTACATGTAAATGCCGTAATCCGTTCCAAGCCCCCAAAATTCGGGCATAAATTTTTTATAAATCGTAAAAACGCATCAAAACATGTAACAAATACATGTTACAATTAGATTACTGCACAATAAACATAAAATGAGAGTTTAAAATGAGAGAAAGAATAATAAAAATTATGTTCATTTACCTTTTAACTGCGATCGTCGGCGTCGGCGTCAGCGTCACCTTTTGCCTTCTTTGGTTCATGTTCTGTCTCATCAGTGGTTTTTGCCTGACGTTTTGTGATGAAACGATCCAAGGACATTTGCTTTTATCGGCTTGTAAGGGCTTCCTTTTGTTTTAATACCGTGCTGATCGTTGATGTTGTTTTTTTTTCCCAAAACTTTATTAAGAACAAGGTGAAAGTACAGAGTTATAACGTAGATGGTGATAAACATGGCAGTTAACAATTTTTTTTTCTCTAAATTGTGTAGTTCAGTCAACAGTCTTACAAGAGGTAAGAAGGATAAAATAAAGTAGTAAGAATAGTAAATAATAATAAGATAAAGCGAGATCAACCAAACGCACCCATTCGTGGCCAATGGGATACCAGGAAGATGCTAGGCGATAGCCAATGGCAGAGCAGCTACAGGTATGTTTACGTTCGGTAAAATACGGGAGCAGCGAGGAGCGCGTACTTTTTTTGCCTTTCGTATCCTGAAATTTTGTTCGTAACTAGAGGCAATATTTTCTCGTTGAGGCGTCTCGTAACCTGAAAATTTCGTATGTAGAGACGTTCGTAAGTAGAGGTACCACTGTATTTAATAAAGTGGAATGACGCGGGGAATAAGTATTGAACACATGAAGAAAAGCGGTGCAAAAAGGCATAGAAAGCCAAGAAACCAACTGAAATCTATCAGAATTTAGAAAGCCATCCCATCCCTCATCAGTGCAAATTAATTTCACCTACATAGTTAAGTCCTGACTGATGGCCTTTAAAAAGGTCTGTGAATATCAGATTGTCACACTACAAAGAACTCATGATGGGTAGAAGCAAAGAGCTCTCTCTAGACCTTTGCAACCTTGTTATTGCAAAACATAATGATGGCATTGGTTAAAGATGCGTTTCTAAATGGCTGAATGTTCCAGAGAGCACTGTTGGAGCTATCATTTGGAAGTGGAAAGAACATCATTTTATCATAAACCAGCCATGACCAGGAGCTCCTTGCAAGATTTCTGACAGAGGAGTCAAAAGAATTATCAGAAGAGTTATCCAAGAGCCAAAGGCCACTCGTGGAGAGCTCCAGAAAGACCTGGAGTTAGAAACAAGAAAGCAATCGGTAACACACTCAACCGACATGGACTCTGTGCCTGCTCACCTTGCAAGACTCCACTGCTGAAGAAAAAGCATGTTGAAGCTCGTTTAAAGTTTGCTGCACAACATTTGGGCAAGCCAGTAAAATACTGGGAGAATATAGTCTGGTCAGATGAGACCAAAATTGAAGTTTTTGGATGCCGCAACACACAGCACATTTGGAGGAGAAATGGCACTGTGAATCCCATCATGGTGTGGGGGTGTTTTTCAGCACATGGTACAGGCAGACTTCATATAATTGAAGGAAAGATGAATGGACAAATGTACAGAGATGTCTTTTGATAAGAACCTGTTGCCATCTGCCAGGATGCTGAAGATGAAACAAGGGTGGACATTTCAGCAAGACAATGATCCCAAACACACAGCCAAGGAAACTCTCAACTGGATCCAGAGAAGGAAAATAAAGCTGCTAGAATGGCCCAGTCAGTCACCTGACCTGAATCCAATTGAAAATCTTTGGAATGAACTGAAGATCAGAGTTTATAGAAGACATGGAACCGTCAAGATTTGAAGACAGTTTGTGTGGAAGAATGGGATAAAATCACTCCTGAGCAATGCCTGCACCTAGTTTCTCGATACAGGAGGTGTCTGAAAGCTGTTATTACCAACAAAGGCTTTTCTAGTAAATATTAAATGAATTTTACCATGTGTGTTCAATACTTATTCCCTGTGTCATTCCACTTTATTAAATATAACTTGTTTTGTGAACACAGTTGCCTTGATTTCTTTGTATGTTTTGATTACTTGGGTTGTTACTGATATCTGGTGAAAATCTCAGGTCAGTGGCTTCATCAGAAATATGTCTAATGAGAAAAATGTTGATGTGTTCAATACTTATTTTCCCCACTGTATAGCATAGTAGTTGGACCACGAAAAGATTTATACTACTATTGCACACATAGCTATAGCGCCCCCTAGTACAAAAATAAAGCCTTATAGCTCTAGCATACTTTGTCCAAGTTTAATCAAATTTTGTGTGGTGAATAGGTAGCAACATTTTGATAATGCACAATGACACATAGCTATAGCCCCGTCTTCCTGAGAATTTAAATGGTCATACCTCTGATAATGGGATGTTGTGCAATAAATTGTTTTACTCATCAATCCCAGATCTTCTGATCCAACGATGTGAACATTTTAAGTTGTGTGCACCCCGAGTAATGCCGAAGGTGCAAGGGCCCTTAAACATTGCTTACAGTTTTAATTAGGGCCCAAGCACTGACTTTAGTGGTGACATCCCTATTTAGGGCTGCAGCTATCGATTGTTTTACTAATTGAGTAATCTACCAGTCAACATAAACACAACTGTTATACTAAATTACAGCTGATTAGACAACGCCTCACTTTTATAGTAACATGTAGATTTGTGCCAACTGCTTCAAAACAGAGCTATTAATCTGATCACACTTGAACTGTCTTTATCCATATAAAACAAAGCCAGAGTTTCTTTAAATCCTTTATAAAGGAGCATGTGATGTTTCCATGGAGAAAAGTCAGCATATCAACATGCTCAGAACTGAGGCTTGCCCTGCGCTTTGAAGTGATGTTACCTGCTGCAGAAAACAGACGCTGTGATGGCGTGGTGGCCTAATGGTTAGGGATGTAGAGTGGTGAGTGGAACGTTGCTGGTTCAGTCGCTCGACCGGCAGGATTAGATCTGCGTGGGTTAGGGTACATAGCAGTGTTTACTCCACCCTCATTAACCCCACTGTGGTGCCCTTGAGCAAGGCCCTTAACCCCAGCTGCTCCAGTGGCCACAGGTCAGTCTGTGGTTGTACTGGGCAGCTTCCAGGTGTGAATGTGGAACTGTGAACAGGGCGTCCTTGAAAAAGCGAGGTTGCCTCTCAGTGAACCATCCCTGGATAAATAATGGTTAAATAAAAATAAAATGGAGTAATACTGAATGCATTACTGGGTCTTCTGCTTTCCTGGAGTCACTGTCAGCAAGGTATGACATAAAAATAAAAAATGTAGAGAGATGCCACTAAGTTCACTAGAAAATCTTCTTTTTGTCTTTCATGCACCGATAATATTCAAATATGTTTCAAAAAAAAATTCTCTTTTAAGGAAGCCTCCAGCTCCCATGTTTTAACTTAAAATAGCTGTGCCAAAAAGATCTGAATTCAGTTTTTGAGTAGAACTTATAACATGATCCTGCTGCACTTTATGAAACACAATGACTTATTTTCTTTTATCGCACTCGCTTGCACTTTTTCACCTTTTGTACCACAGAACTGCATTTTAAACTTCATTGTATGGATGTAAAATGACAAAGGCTTTCTCTTGTTATGTTGCACCATAAAGTTCAGTTTTATAGCATTGGCTTCAGCTCCTAACGCAGAGAAAAGGAAAAAACAAACACTGGCTGGCTATGAGCAGGAGCTGCTATATGTTCTTTGGCCATTTAAGCATAATTAGCATAGCCATCTGCATTCTGTTCATCTTAATTTAAAATCACGTTCCTCGTCTCGAGTCTGCTGCTCATGCATGATGTGGCTGGATGCTTTCTGCCGAGATGCTAGGTGGGCTTTACAATGTACACACTGAGCAATGTTTTCCTTTGAGCTTGAAATGATCCCAGACTTGAGATACTTTGTCATTTTCTCTGACTTTTGTCCTTCCTAACATCGCTCTGTTGCTTTTCTCCCTGCTCTGCTAAATCCATGATATTGCACCTTTAAACAAAAGCACATCTTGTTTACATAGCATGACCAGAAGAAGGTCATATAGACTGGAAGTGCTGCATTAAATGAAGCCTCGAATCATAGATTTTGAATTGAGAATTTTTTGTAACTAGCGCATACCTGTGCATGCCTGTAGAAACCAAGTATAAGCAAGTATTTCTGCATGCCCGTAGAAAGCAGGAGTAAGCAAGGGTGTAAGCAGTTCAGTGATGACTGCGTTTGATCTTTGATGACGTCATAGCGAGTCCTATGATTGTGAGTGATGCCTGCCTTTGATCACACACAGATTTTCTTGAATCACTCTATCCTATGGTGTCTATATGACATCATGTAGACATCATAGGAACATCATAGGTAATCCTATGATCTTTTAGCGAGTCCTATGGTCATGACACACAGACAAACACAGAGATTTCTTGAATTATATCACTATAAATTCAAGAAATCTGTCAGTGTGTCACGATCAAAGGCCGCCTATGATGCCCCTATGATGTCTGCATGATGTCCTCTATATGATGTCAGAGAAACCATAACGCTGATGTCCCTATGATATATGTACATATTACTATAAAATGTATATATACACACACACACACACACACAGACACACAGTGCAGAGCATTGTAGCTGGATGGAATAAATATATGAATATATGAACACACAGTGCAGAGCATTGTAGCTAGATGGAATAAATATGTAAATATATAAACACCCACAGTACGGAGCATTGCAGCTAGGTGGAATAAATATGCAAGTATATAAACACACACAGTGCGGAGCAATGTAGCTAGATGGAATAATATGTAGATATACTGTATAAATATAAACACACCCAGTGCTGAGCATTGTAGCTAGATGGAATAAATATGTAAATATATAAACACACACAGTGCAGAGCATTGTTGCTAGATGGAATGAAACAGCATAACCGTCTACTTAGTTATCCTACATGGTATGATTATGTGCCCATACATATTCTCACCCTCCATAGCGACCGGTATGTTCCTAGTTGTATGCCGGAAGGGACCATTGTGTAAGTCTATTGCATCTTTTGCATTCAAAAAACTATTAGTTTGTTACGTCTTTTTGCTATCTCTGCGAGCAGCCCTGCTTAGGTTGTACAGTCTGACAGCCGTTGGTAGGAAGGACCTACGAAACCTCTCGGTTGTGCACCTGGGATGATGTAGTCTGCTGCTAAATGAGCTCCTCAGTGCATTCAGTATGTCCTGCATAGGGTGGAACTCGGACTCCAGCAGAGATGACAGTTTAGCCACCGTCCTTCTCTCTCCTATCTCCTCCATCGGATCAAGGCGCTGCCCCAGGACAGAGCTAGCTTTCTTGATCAGTTTGTTCAGTCTCTTCCTATCGGCTGCAGTAATGCCACTGCCCCAGCAGACCACTCCAAAAGTGATGGCTGATGCCACCACCGTGTCATAGAATGACTTCAGCAGCGCCCCTTGTACACCAAAAGACCTGAGTCTCCTCAGCAGGAACAGCCTGCGCTGTCCCTTCTTGTAGAGTGCATCAGTATTGTGTGACCAGTCTAGTTTATTTATGATGCCCTATGGACTGCAGGACTCACTAAAAGACATAGCACTCTTCACTCTATAAATTCAAGAAAACTCTGTGTGTGTCTGTCACATTTATAGGACATCATAGACGGCCTATGATGTCTGCATGATGTCCTATGATGCATGATGTCCTATGATGACCCTAAAAGATATGTCTATATGATGTCATATAGGCGTAGCACATCATACAACGCCCTGTGACGTCTACATGAGGTCCTATGATGATCCCATGATATCAGGCAACATAGGACTCGCGATGCCGCCATATAGACAAATGTGTCTTTATGATGTCATATAGACCATCACTCACAATGCCTAGACTAATGTGTCTTTATGATGTCATATGGCTCAAAATTGGCAAGGTGAATAAGTCACAGGGCCAGTCTTTACAGCGCGTTCGTGTTTTCTGCACAACGGATTTCTGCAGCCATGGCCAATTCTACGTTGCTATGAGCAGAGTTGCCAGATCAAGCAGTATTGTTGCTCAAGATGAAGAAACTAAGCAAAAGCGCTGCTTTCTCAGCAATGTCGTTTTTAAAGAGGTGCTGACACAGTAAAAATGTGTAACCTTGAAGAATGCCAGTCTACACTACAAATGTGTAAAATGCCAAGCAAAGTGCTGATTTTCTCCGGATGCTCTGGTTCCTTGGTCTCCACGGGTCTGCCAGAACACGGTCCAAAGCCACTTTTTGCTCAGGTCAATTTTCAGGATCCTCTCCATGAACTGGAAATACGACGCATCTATCCCTCAACCAGTGGTCTGAATGAAGAAGAACAAGACCCACCAGATGGAGAGCAATAGAATGAGAACTGCTGCACGTCAGAAAAGATGCCGTGAACATGAAACGCCTCAGGTTCGAGCAGTACGCCGCAGGCATGACTGTGAACAACACAGCCGTCTAAGACAGGAGGAGACCCTTCAGCACCCGGCATGCAGAAATGCTTATACTTGGTTTCTACGGGCATGGACGGGTACGCACAGGTATATACTAGTAATAATAACAATAATAGCAACCCAGGATAATAATAATGTGAAATACAGAAAATCGCAACTTAAAGCGAGGATGTGGGCTGGGACCCATGCCCTGGAGACAAGGAGTATCACTCTATGTATTATTCAAGAAATCTCTGTCACAATGTCATAATGTTATGATCATAGGACTCGCTAAAAGATCATAGGACTTGCTATGAGATCAAAGGCAGGCTTCACTCACGATCATAGGACTCGCTATGACATCATCAAAAATCAAAGCCAGGCATTACTCATGATCATAACACTCACTATGACTTTATCAGAGCCAGATTACTCCAGAAGTTATTCACTTCTAAGTTGAAGTCATTAAGTTGTTTTATGTAATTCTCCACACGCAAACCGGACTGATTTTCATTTACTATCAACTATTCCTTGATGAAGGCAATTAATGCTTGATTTGACTCCCAACTTAATTTCAAATGCTGAATATTTTCTAAAATTATATTCGATCTTAATGGTATTATCTGTGATGGGTCAGGGTTATCTGAAAAGATAAGAATGGCTGAAGTTTCTGTTTACTTGTCTTGCTGCAGTTGCCATTACACAGGGCGGGGCCATTCAGCTGGCCAATAACGGCACAGATGGAGTCCAGGGCCTGCAGACGCTAACCATGGCTAACACTGCTGCCGCCCAGCCTGGAGCCACCATCCTGCAGTATGCTCAGACAAGTGACGGCCAGCAGATCCTCGTGCCCAGCAATCAAGTGGTTGTACAATGTAAGGAAATAATTTGGCAGTGTATATGTTTTTTTTTCCACTTTGATGTGAATGAATGAAGTTTTAAAGTAACACTCCGCCAAAAAAAGTTTTTTTTTTTGTTAACATGTTTAAAGCATGTCTTTGACTTACAAAGCATATCAAGAGCCAAATCACTCTTGTGTCATGTCTGTTTTTTTTTTTTACAGTCATAGTTCAGTTAAGCTCCTCCTCTTCTTCTTCTTTGAGATTTGATTGGCAGTTGGCAACCACCTTACAGGTGCATTACTGCCACATACGTCACTCTATATCATCACTGTATATCTTTGTATCAGTAGTTCTTATAAGGAGTTCTGAACGACTCCTTATGTGTGGAAAAAAAATTATCCGTCCTCTCTTGGAACAAGGCAAGTTTAGACAGCGTTTTTGGTGATGTGACTATAGAGAGCCTAAGTCATGCCCCCTCTGCTTCAGCACATGGGACCTCAAATCAGAAAAAATCTCCACTGAAATGAATGGCAAGTGCAAAATTATCTTTTGATCCTGGTCAAATTTTGCCACGAGTTACACATATGTTTGTCAGTTTAAAAGATAATTTTCCACGTAAATAACTGCTATAGACAGACTTAACTATAGTGAGAGTAGGGAGCAGGTGGAAAAGAACCTGGAGAGGTGGAGGTATGCTCTTAAGGGAAGAGGAATGAAAGTCAGTAGAAGCGAGATGGAATACATGAGTGTGAATGAGTGGGAGGCAGGTGTAACGGTGAAGATGGAAGGAGCAGAGGTAGTGAAAGTAGATGAGTTTAAATACCTGGGGTCAACCATCCAAAGCAATGGAAAATGCACGAAAGGTGAAGAAGAGAGTGCAGGAAGGGTGGAGTGGGTGGAGACAAGTGTCGGGGTGATTTGACAGAAGAGTAGCAGCAAGAGTGAAAGGGAAGATTCATAAGACGGTAGTGAGACCTGCTATGATGTATGGCTTGGAGACAGTGGCACTGACAAAAAGACAAGAGATGAAGCTGGCAGAATTAGTAGTAGTAGATTTAGTATACTCTATTGAATTGAAGATGCTAAGATTTTCACTGGGAGTGACTAGGAGGGACAAGATTAGAAATGAGTATATCAGAGGGACAGCTCAGGTTGAGCGGTTTGGAGACAAAGTAAGAGAGGCAAGGCTGAGATGGTTTGGAGGAATACTGGATATACTGGACAAAGGATGTTGAAGATGGAGCTGCCAGGCAGGAGGAAAAGAGGAAGACCACAGAGAAGATTGGTGGATGTAGTGAAGGAGGGCATGGAGAGTGTTGGTGTTACAGAGGAAGATGCAAGGGATAGGGTGAGATGGTGGCAGATGATCCGCTGTGGAGACCCCTGAAGGGAGCAGCCAGAAGAAGATAGACATACCTCAAGTTGTGTCATCGCTTTCAAAGCACGGCCAGGGGGAAGTAACTAAAGCTGGATTCATGCTGCACCTCCGTTGTCCGCGTCCGCTCAACCGCAAAGCTCGTGTGATGAAATTTACATCATCGTCTCCAGCTCCGGATGTCCGCGTGCAGCCCAAATTTTCTCACTGTGCAGCCTGGCTGCATTGATTGCACATGTGCAAGATTGAACGTCTTATTCACCAGGTGGCGCCAACAACACAGCATACAAAGTAGACAAAAGATGAAGATAAGCATAAACATACAGAAATCATTTTGCAGCAGCAGCTTGAGCAGAGAAGAGCACTGGAGAATGGTAATTCCTCCTTTTCCTTGAAAGGATGCCATTGTTGTTGCTACAAAAAAATGTACATCACCCTCGCATTTATAGCCGGTGAGCAAACTGGCATGTTACTGCCTTTGAGCTACCCACCCATAGGGCTGGGGCAAAACTACAAACAGTGGTGCGCATGCGTCAGCCGCTTGGCCTGGTGGACGATAAAAGTAAAGCATATATAGAGCCGTGCGCGTGCCGGCCTCGTCCAAAGTGGACGTGGACCAAAGCAGACCAGAGCGCAAATGGAGCATGAATCCAGCTTAACAGTCCCCTGGATGAGCTGAAGCTCTCACAATACAAAACAATCCCTTTGTGTTGTTTTTCCTCCTCTTTGGAGCCTTCTTTCATCAATCGTGGAACAGGAGGTGAGCTCTGGGAGAGAACGCGCCATGATCGTGTTGGGTGATGTGGGATGATGGGAGATGATGTCTGCTAAACTTTAGTCTCAGAAACTAAATATTACTGTTACACGACAGCTGACAACTTTAATTACGTGGAAAATTCTTTTAAAAAACTGACAAACATACTGTATGTGTAACTCATGGCAAAATTCCATCGGGATCAAAAGATAATTTTGCTCTTGTCATTCATTTCTATGGAGATTTTTTTTCTACCAGCTTGCAGACTTCTGTGTCCTGGTGAGTGGGATGATGGTGGGCCTAATTCTTGATCCTGGTGTTTGAAGGAGGAGAAACAGGGCAAGAATTTTTACAACCAGCTGTAAGACAATGAAAGCTTTTGTGTGTGTGTGTGTGTGGGGGGGGGGAAACCATTTTAGACACTGTAGGTGTGTTTTTAAGGGGATTTATATCCACTGGAGTGCATCTTTAACATTGTTCCACTTTTTTTTGTCAGCTGCCTCCGGTGATGTCCAGGCCTATCAGATCCGCACAGCCACCACCAGCACCATCACTCCTGGGGTAGTCATGGCAACTTCACCTGCACTGGGCACGGCAGGAGCCACGGAGGAAGTGACGCGTAAAAGGGAGGTCCGGCTGATGAAAAACAGGTACTTTGGGGGTGACTACTGCGTGGCATTGTCTTTTTTTAAGAACCTCTGCTTGCAACTGACTTTTTTTGTGTGATTGTTCTAACAGGGAAGCAGCCCGTGAGTGCCGTAGGAAGAAGAAGGAATATGTCAAGTGCCTGGAGAATCGCGTGGCTGTACTAGAAAACCAGAACAAAACCCTCATTGAGGAGCTTAAAGCCCTCAAAGACTTGTACTGCCACAAATCAGAGTAGAAAACATCCCCGACTATCCCCATGTACAGAGACTCGGCACAGAGCCACACATCTGGATGCCAATTCCCCACCTCCAACGTTTCTACTCTTCTGCTTTGTTAAAAAAAAATAAATAAAAGTGACAAAAAAAACAACAAAAAAGAATGCCACAAATGCCATCCTACTTTGCTCAGTTGGCTCTCTGTCCCCATCGGGAATTCTCCGCTCATCAGTGTCCCGTTCCGAGGGTGAGACGGGGCTCACCGCGAACACAGCGGAGACTGTGACTACGCAGGGTCTGCATGGTGGAGCGGCAGATCCGACAGCAGCTGCACCACTGCAGGGAGTATTGCCGTGCCTGGACACGGAGGGCCAACGTCACCAGCAGCGCAGAACTGATCATACACACGTACACACCCCAGGATGGGACTCCTTCAGTTGGAGGTGACCTTCGCCTGCAGTGTTTCTGTACTTACTCTTTAATGCATTAATGTCTGTTACTTACTAACGCTGCGACCCGTCAATAAGCAGATGTGTTTTGGATGTTTTGTTGTTTTTTAACATATTAGCTCGTGTCATATTGTCATTTACACTTTTTTTAATTAAATAAAATGTAATTGTTTTTAATGGACATGGACAAAAACTTAAAGATTGAGCTGTAAAATGTTTTTTTTTTTATGTTGGAAAAAAGCAGCTTTTAAAAAAAAATATATATACGAAGTAAAGAAGCTGAAAAAATATGGAACTCAAAATGTTGTTGTTTCAAAGGTGAACGCCACAGACACCAAGCATTGCTCGGTGTTTCCCACAGGAATTCTATATAGGATGAGAGAAGAGTACAGCTCCTGACCAGACAGTGATGATATAGAGTGAAGTGCATGGCGGTAATGCACCTGTAAGCTGGCTGCCAACCGCCAACCAAATCTAAAACAAGAAGAACAAGCGTTTCCCACAGTAAGACAGTGTGTGCAGTAGTGGAGAAATGGTGTGGCGTTGGTGAGCATCAGCCTGCTGTAGCTTTAGTATTAAATAATGCTTTGTGATGGCGAGTGAAGAGCAGGCTGTGCAGACTCGGACAGGCAAAGGCGACCTCTGCCAATGCTAAGCTAGCAGGAAATCAGGCAGTCGGGACCGTGACGAGCTGCTTTCGAATTGGTGACACAGCTGCACAGGTGTGAATGGTATTTCTGACAAGGCCAGTTAATGCTGCTGAACTCTGAAGTTGTTTCTATAGCTCCATCGTTAAATCACAGAGACACTGACTCATTTATACAGAAAACAGAGTTGCTGCCATGAATTAGAGTCAATAAAAATGTCAACCTGACGTTTGAGATTTTAAGTTTTGTCAACATTTTGTATTCTGGAATTTTACATTTATATAAAAAAAAAAGTTTATTTTATTCTGAGCAACCAAAAATAAGTCTTGTTATGCAATTAAAGAAGACGGTATATCTGCATATAGTTTTAAGCAAAATTTGGAGATGGGTGATGAATGCTACTGCGTGGTGAGGTGATGGTTGCTAACGTGTAATCACGTTACCTTTTCTATAGGCAGCATGTGGACTCTGGGGGATTAAAAACCGGGAAACAGTCCTGCACTTTTGGGTTGAAACCTGAGAGCCCATGATCTGTGTGTGTGCTAACGATCTCCAAATTCTGCTTACAATAACGAAGTGGCATGTGCACTTTCTTTGCATTTACAATCTGCAACATTTCTCCTGAATCAAGTGTCCATAGTTTTTTTGGTTTATCATTGGATTGCATTAATTCAATTGCACCTTTTAATAATGTCATAAGGTTTAACATGCATCCAAATCAGTAAAGTGACTGGATTATCTTCACTTTCTCAGAATGCTGTACTCATTAGGTATTATAGTCATTACATAGTCAGCTTTTTTTATGTTTCTACGCATTTTTTTTTACTCAATTTCTAAATGTCTGCACCGACTTGTATAATACAGTGCATTATGTTATAGCTATCAAATATGACATTTTTGGCAGCTGTTAAATAAATGTTTCTGATACTCTGTACGTTTATGACATTTAATGTGTAAAAAATACCAAACCATAACAAACTGTCGTGTCACAAATCCCTGTTCTTGGGCACTTTAACAGCTTTATAAACACGGATGTCTCTTTGCTCCTCATAGTAGACCTCGTCCACATGAAACCGCTGCTTAAGCATGCTCAAAAAGTTGGTGTCTCGCTCATATCGGATCTTGCAGGCCAGTAACACCACGGTGGAGTCGGCGCACAAGTGCTCCAGAGTCTGCAGCAGAGGCACGAATGTGTCCTCCAGGTAGACGATGTCGGCGCCCAGAACTAGATCAAATCCTCCAGCTGGGTAGCGCCCGAGGTCTTCACCCCAGGTCAGCTCAGACACGACCACCGCCTGGTGGGAGTCCGGCGGCAGGTTGGCCTTTACGTTGGCAGAGAGGAATTCCAGGGCGGGTGCTCTATCGGTGATGGTCACTCGGGCACCTGGAAGACCAGACAGAGTGGTTTATTTCATTTGAAACCTCCAGTATTAAAATAGTGCAGCTGTGGATTAAAGCATTTAACTGCACATAGTCGTGTCCCTCCAGTCTGGCTGCTTGCAGGATTATGCAAACACTGCTGATTCAGTAGAATTTGGTGAAAAGGTGGTGGAGCCGACGAGATGGGAGTATTTTTGAGATTCTCTTTGATTCCTCAGAATTTTAAGTGGATGTTGATGGGGGGGGGGGGAAATAATGTGACAGGTATGGCTGGTGAGTATCTGTTGGTGTGTAAAATATGGTGTCAGTACAAACAAAATCTGAAATTTCAAACAGCTGTTCAGACGTTTTTGAGTAATAAAAAGGTTACACATTTACAGGAAAAAAGTTAAAATTTATGAAAACATCAAATGCCTTTAAAACGTCGTAGGAGCAAGTCTGCTGAAGTCGGATCTTGGAGCCACCCTTGTGGGGTCAGAACCTTGTTCTGCTTGGCTGAGATCTTCATCGGCTTGCTGTTAAGGTAGAACCCAATTTTTAACCCCTTTGGAACTTCCAAATTTAGAAATGCATTTAATGTGTTTTGGGGGGGAAATTATCCCTCCAAGATTCAACACTCTTGTCTAAAACTAATAATAATACATTTAGGCACTCAAAGACACTTGAAGCTGAAGGACTGTCAGGTTTAATTTATCCAGCACAGATAATCTGTCTAAATCATTTAAAGCTACGTGATAAATGTAACCAAGGAGGAGGCTTAATCTAATATAATGTCTAACGTGAATTGGATTAAACACTTATTAAACCAAATATAAAATGCGGTGTTTGATCTCAAAGTGTATTTTTATTATACGCCCATCTCTAAAGACGGGCCATATTATGGTAAGATGTAATTTGCTGTTTTCAAGGACGGTGCAAGTTGATGAACACTGAGATCAATGTAAACTTGCCAGACTGTAGCCGGTGGCTAATTTCCAGCTGTTGTCTGTGGGTTACAATTTTTCCTTCCCCCAGTCTAATATGCTGAGCACCAAGCTAGAGGGCGGGAAGTACCATTTTTATGGTCTTTGGTATGACCCAGCTGGAGCTTGAACTCATGACCTCCTGGCTGAGGGGCGGGTGCTCTACCACTAGGCCACCACTCCAGTAAATCCGTCCATCATTGCAGGTTTGTCCAGCAAACTCCTTCCACAGTTTTCAAGATAGGACTTCTTTTTAATTCACACAGTGCTTGTACAGGTGCATCTCAATAAATTAGAATGTCAACAAAAAGTTGATTGATTTAGGTCATTCAATTCAAAAAAATTAAACTTCTATATTATACAGAGTCATTACACAGACAGTGATATATTTCAAGTGTTTATTTTAATTTTGATGATTATGGCTTACAGCCCATGAAAACCCCATATTCAGTTTCTCAAAAAATTTGAATATTACATAAAATTAATTTTAAAAAATAGTTTTTTTAATACAAATGTGGACCGACTGAAAAGTATGTCTATGTACACACTCAATACTTGGTTGGGGCTCCTTTTGGATTAATGACTGTATCAATGCGGCTTGGCATGGAGGTGATCAGCCTGTGGCACTGCTGAGGTGTTATGAAGGTCCAGGTTGCTTTGATAGTGACCTTCAGCTCGTCTGCATTGTTGGGTCTGGTATAATATATGTCCGTGTCCAGACCAGAGATTCACAGGTTTAAAGCTCATTAACAAGATGTAGTGATGATTTTACCTCTAAAGATGGATGAAATGATCAAACACTGGCTGTAGTGGTAGATTTGCTTGTGGGCCTATGGAGTCTCTCGTCACGTGCGCTCCCGCAACGGGGTGCTTTTGGGGCAGGCGGACATCTTTCAACACAAACCCAGCACTTCGTACACGCGGTCAGGACAGAGACATGGCGAGACGTCCACCGGCAGGCTGGGGGAGACTGAGGAAGGGACGGTGTTGCAAATCTCGCGGGTGAGTGGTTTTTTTTTTTTTAAATCACACACTGTTTTTTGCTAAAGTGTTCCGTTAATACTTTCTGTAAACACGGAAGTGAACGCAGTGCAGCACGATGCATTTGATTGGTTAGACTGAGCGTTTCAGAGACAAATTTGATTGGTGACATTGGCGGAAGTTAACGAAGATTGGCCAAAATTGCGGGAAAGTTGCGGCGATTGGACAAAGTTGCAAGGTCGCGCAACAGTTGATTTGATTTTTTTTAATTTTGATTTTGTATACTTTATTAATCCCCAGAGGGGAAACTGAGGACATCCACCTGGATGGATAAAGTAGCCATGGTACGGCACTATCCCTTCACCATTCACACACACATTCACACCTAGGGCCACTGTAGAGTCTCCAATTAACCTAACCTGCATGTTTTTGGCCTGTGGGAGTAAACCCATGCAGACACGGGGAGAACATGCAAACTCCACACAGATCACTGTTGGCCGGGGGCTGGGATCGAACCAGGGATCCCCTGGCCAAGGGTGAGTCGCTGTGTTGCCACAGTGACTGGCTGATTTTGTGTGAATTGACGCGATCGCAACATCGCGAAATCCTGGAGGGACTGATTAACTTTGAGTTCAATTTTCTAGCCATTTCTAAAGCTTTGGGACTCCAGCGAACCACAGTGAGAGCCATTATCCACAAATGGCGAAAATATGGAACAGTGGTGAACCTTCCCAGGAGTGGCCGGCCCAACAAAATTACCCCAAGAGCGCAGCAATGACTCATTCAAGAGGTCACAAAAGACCCCACAACAACATCCAAAGAACCACAGGCCTCACTTGCCTCAGTTAAAGTCAGTGTTCATGACGCCACCATAAGAAAGAGACTGAGCAAAAATGGCCTGCATGGCAGAGTTCCAAGACGAAAACCACTGCTGAGCAAAAAGAACATAAAGGCTCGTTTCAGTTTTACCAGAAAACATCTTGATGATCCCGAAGACTTTTTGGAAAATACTCTGTGGACTGACAAGACAAAAGTTGAACTTTTTGGAAGGTGCGTGTCCCATTACATCCGCCGTAAAAGTAACAGCATTTCAGAAAAGGAACATCATACCAGCAGTAAAATATGGTGGTGGTAGTGTGATGGTCTGGGGCTGTTTTGCTGCTTCAGGATATGGAAGACTTGCTGTAGTAAATGGAACCATGAATTCTGCTGTCTACCACAAAATCCTGAAGGAGAATGTCCAGCCATCTGTTTGTGACCTCAAGCTGAAGCATACATGGGTTCTGCAGCAGGACAATGATCCAAAACACACCAGCAAGTCCACCTCTGAATGGCTTAAGAAAAACAAAATGGAAGTCTTTGGAGTGGCCTTGTCAAAGTCCTGACCTGAATCTGACTGAGATGCTGTGGCATGACCTTGAAAAGGCGGTTCATGCTTGAAAACCCTCCAATGTGGCTGAATTACAACAATTCGGCAAAGATGAGTGGGCCAGAATTCCTCCATAGTGCTGTAGAAGACTCACTGCCAGTTATCGCAAATGCTTGATTGCAGTAGTTGCTGCCAAGGGTGGCCCAACCAGTTATTAGGTTTAGGGGCAATCACTTTTTCACACAGGGCCATGTAGGTTTGGATTTTTTTTTACCCTTAATAATAAGCACCTGTGGCGTAACAGTATGTAGCTCACATATTCCTTGGCAGAGACCCAAACATAAAAGGACTTTGAACTCGCGGTGTGTATTGACATCACGCCTCAAATGGACAATGAGTCTGGACCACCTGCGAACTTGGGAAGAAGTGAGAAGATCTGGAGAGAGAACCTGAAAGGACTGTCTGACCTCCTGGGGTCAGACAGAGGAGTCAAGAGGACAATGGAGGGATTAAATGTAGATGTGATTCTGTGTTTGATGTGGAGGTATAAATGTATGTGGTTTACCGCAGCTCACTCTCTTATCTCATCTCAGGATGTGAGATGGAATAAACCAATACTGAGAAATCATTCAGTCTCTTCATTTCATGATT
Organism: Pholidichthys leucotaenia; assembly: GCA_020510985.1. Lineage (NCBI taxonomy): Eukaryota > Metazoa > Chordata > Actinopteri > Cichliformes > Pholidichthyidae > Pholidichthys > Pholidichthys leucotaenia. The sequence continues at coordinate 29,259,875 of CM035845.1, read as the reverse complement.
CCTACATTGGTGACCCACACGTGAGAGATATGGAAAAGCTTGGAGATCGTCTCTCCGACCCGGATTCACCGGAGACCGCCCACACGGGCGTAAACTCAATTAAACTCCCCGAGTTCTGGCAAGATGACCCGCACTCATGGTTCCAACACGTGGAATCGCGGTTCGTGCTCAACGGGGTATCAGCGGATGACATCAAGTTCCACAATGTCATCGCAAGACTCGACAGCCGCACAGCCCGGTGTGTGCGGAGCCTGGTGGAGCAGCCGCCCGCTGCTGGCAGATACGACGCCCTGAAAGCCGCCCTCATTCGGAGTTTTGTGCCATCAGCCGAGGTGAGGGCCAGAACACTTCTGGACCTGCGCGACAGAGGAGGACGCAGGCCGACCGTCCTCATGGACATGCTGCAGATGATCGGGGCAGACAACAATGCGTTTCTCTTTAAACACATCTTCTTGAGGACCCTCCCAGCACACATGAGGGGTCTCCTGTCCAGCATGAGGTGTGTGAACCAGCAGGATTTCCGCGCGCTGGCCATGGAAGCGGAGCGGCTCCTCGACGCCTGCAATGACCAGGAGACTTCAGTGGCAGCAGCAGACCTCGGCGCGTCAGCCGAGGGCGGGGGAGAGCCAGTGGCAGCAGAAACAACCCCAGCGACGACAGCAGCGGCGCGGTCCCGAGGCAGAGGAGGGGACGAACTCTGCTTCTACCATCGACGCTTCGCGCACAAGGCACACAGATGCATCCCACCATGCAGCTTCAAGAAGCAGGGAAACGCACGAGCCGGGGGTCGTTAGCAGCTTCGACTCTCGGTGAACAGAACAAGCTGCTGTACCTGACAGACGCGAGCTCCGGACGGCAATTCCTCGTTGACACCGGAGCACAGACGAGTTTCATCACCGCAACCTATGCAGACCAGGTGGCCGGCCCCCGCGGAGACGGGGCAACGGCCGCAAACGGCTCGTCGATCAAGATTTTTGGCGAAAGGACTCTGCGCCTGTCCTTGCACGACCGCAGCTATGAATGGACCTTCATAGTAGCGGCGGTGAGTTTCAACATGTTAGGCGCTGACTTTTTGTGCTCACATGGCTTGTTGGTAGATCTGGTTAATAGACGCTTGGTTAATGCACTCTCTTTTTGTTCCATCCCTTGTGCAGCTCGGGTGTCCCCGCCACCAGTACAGAGCAACGTCGCCACAGCAGGAGGTAAGTTTCACACTCTCCTAAACCAGTTTCCAGCACTCAACAGTTCCCACGTTTTCAGCTAAGGTGGCGAAGCACGGGGTGGAGCACTTTATAACCACAAGTGGCCCACCAGTTTTTGCGAAGGCTCGGCGCTTGGACGCAGCTAAGCTCTCCATTGCGCGTGAGGAGTTCGCCAACCTGGAAAGGTTGGGCATAATTCGCCGCTCGAAGAGCGCCTGGGCTTCCCCCCTGCATATGGTGCCTAAGGCTGACGGCTCGTGGAGACCTTGTGGTGTTTACCGCTGGTTGAACAATGCCACAGCGCAGGACCGCTACCCAATTCCGCATATCCAAGATTTTTCGGTGCATTTGGCCAAGGCGCGCATTTTTTCTAAAATAGACCTGGTCCGCGGTTATCATCAGGTCCCGGTCCGACCAGAGGACATTCCCAAGACAGCGGTAATAACCCCGTTCGGGCTTTTTGAGTTTTTACGCATGCCTTTTGGCCTTAAAGGCGCCACGCAAACCTTCCAACGCATGATGGATGCCGTGTTGCGCGACCTCCCTTTTGTTTTTGTCTACTTAGATGATATTTTGGTCGCCAGCGCCTCTGAGGAGGAACACGAAAGACACCTCACGACAGTTTTTCAGAGGTTGGGGGCGCATGGGTTGATAATCAACCCGGCCAAGTGTCATTTGGGCGCAGTGCAGATCGATTTTTTAGGGCACCGCGTCTCCCCAGAGGGAGCAGTCCCGCTGCCGTCCAAAGTACGCGCAGTGGCTGAGTTTCCCCAGCCACAAACGGTAAAAGCGTTGCAAGAATTTTTAGGTATGGTAAATTTTTACAACCGTTTCATACCCCACGCGGCGCAGCTCATGCAACCGTTGTATGCCGCGCTAAAAAAACAGAAGCCCTCCAATGTGATCGAGTGGTCCCCAGAGCGGGAGCGCGCATTCACTGAGGTTAAAAAAGCGTTGGCAGACGCAGCACTGCTGGCTCGCCCAGACCCAGCAGCCCGAATAGCGCTAACCACAGACGTGTCAGAGGTGGCCATAGGAGTCGTTGTAGAACAGCAGGTCGCCGGGGTTTGGCAGCCACTTGCTTTTTTCAGTAGGTCCCTACGCGATGCGGAGCGGAAATATAGCGCATTTGACAGGGAACTGCTAGCGCTCCACCTGGCCATTCGCCATTTTCAGTTCTGGTTGGAAGGACGGCGTTTCACTGCATTTGTCAACCACAAACCGCTCACTTTTGCAATGTCTGACCTAAACCGTGGTCAGGCCGACAGCAGAGGCAGCTGGCCGCAATTTCAGAATTCACCACCGACATACAGCACGTAGCCGGTAAACTTAATGTAGTAGCAGACTGCCTCTCGCGAGCGGTAACAGCGCCTGTCCACGCGGATGGGGACTGTAATGCCACAGACGCGGAGCGAGGTAACAGCGCGGACGCGCACGTGGCTCCAGTGCACGTGGGGATAGATTACGCAGCCATGGCAGCGGAGCAGAGCGAAGACACGGACGTGCGCGCGCTCCTGTTTGGACCAACAGGGTTAAGGCTGGAGAGCATAAGTTTACAAACCGGTTTACCCCCGCTAATCTGCGATGTATCCACCGGGCGACTGCGCCCGGTGGTACCGGCCAGGTGGCGCTGTCGCGTTTTTGACGCGGTGCACTCCCTAGCGCACCCGGGAGTACGCGCTTCGGTGAAAATGGTAGTGGAGAAGTTTGTTTGGCCGAGCCTGCGCAAGCACGTGAAGGAGTGGGCGAAAGCCTGCATGTCTTGCCAGCGGGCCAAAGTTCACAGGCACATGAAAGCCCCTTTAGAACCTTTCCACATTTCGGCTAAGAGGTTCGATCATGTGCACGTAGATCTAGTGGGACCCCTGCCGCCGTCTCAAGGGTTCACACATCTTCTGACAATGGTGGACCGGACCACACGTTGGCCGGAAGTAGTCCCATTGCAATCGACCACAGCAGCAGAGGTGGCTCGCGCTTTTTTAACAGCCTGGGTAGCGCGGTTCGGAGTTCCGTCAGACATTACGTCCGATAGGGGTCCGCAATTCGTGTCGGAGCTGTGGTCAGCAATGGCCAGCGGCTTAGGAGCGACAGCCCATCGCACCACCACTTATCACCCATAGGCCAACGGTTTATGCGAGCATTTTCACAGGTCATTGAAGGCAGCCCTCAGAGCGTCGCTCACGGATACAGATTGGGTAAACAAACTACCATGGGTTTTATTGGGGTTGCGTTCGGCACCCAAAGAGGATTTAGATGCCTCACCTGCTGAATTAGTTTTTACTCAACTTCTCAGGCTGCCAGGGGAATTCCTGCCAGCCCATGCAGCACCAGAGCGCCCCCCGGTGCGGGGACCTCTGAGTGGCACGGGAGCAGAAATGCTCCCGGGCCCCGCTCATCACACTTTTCCGCGGGTTTTTGTTCCCAAGGCTTTGCAAAACGCAGAGTTTGTTTTTGTCAGGCACGACGTCCAGCGTCACAGCCTCCGCCCACCTTACGACGGTCCATTTCGAGTGCTGGAAACCGGGGAGAAATGTTTTGTGCTAGATTTGGGGGGCAGGAAAGAAACAATCAGTGTTGACAGATTAAAGCCTGCTTTTGTGTTACGTGACGAACCTGTACGACCGGCGGGGGCGCCTCGACGCAGCAGACCTCCCAGGGAATGGCCCCTGGTTTCCCCGCAGGGGACAAATAACCCTCCTCCCCCTCATTCCACAGGTGCGCCGCAGGACGGCACAACACAGGCTGCGAAACCTGCGTACAGCAGATTCGGGAGGAGATTGAAGCCTAGGCAATGGGCAGAGTGACGTGTATTCTGATCAACCCGTGTAGATTGTGCTGTAGATCCTGCAAAGGGGGGGGTGACATAATGGTACAGCTGTTAAGAGTGATGTTGTACAGCTGTTAGAGTGATGTTGGTGTATGTGTCCATTTTTGACATAATGTTTATTGCTGTTAGAGTAATGTTGGTGTGTGTCCATTCTTGGGCGTTTCGGGGGGAGTGATGTGGCGTAACAGTATGTAGCTCACATATTCCTTGGCAGAGACCCAAACATAAAAGGACTTTGAACTCGCGGTGTGTATTGACATCACGCCTCAAATGGACAATGAGTCTGGACCACCTGCGAACTTGGGAAGAAGTGAGAAGATCTGGAGAGAGAACCTGAAAGGACTGTCTGACCTCCTGGGGTCAGACAGAGGAGTCAAGAGGACAATGGAGGGATTAAATGTAAATGTGATTCTGTGTTTGATGTGGAGATATAAATGTATGTGGTTTACCGCAGCTCACTCTCTTATTCCCTGACTGAGAGAAAGAGCTGTAGGACGTGAGATGGAATAAACCAATACTGAGAAATCATTCAGTCTCTTCATTTCATGATTCCTACACACCTTCATTTAAAAACTGCATTTTGTGTTTACTTGTGTTATCTTTGTCTAATATTTAAATTTGTTTGATGATCTGAAACATTTAAATGTGACATACAAAAAAACGAGAAATCAGGACAGGGGCAAACACTTTTTCACACCACTGTATGCATGTTCATAACTGCTAAATAACAGACGTTTTCATGAAATGGCATCTCTGTCTTGATATTTTCAGGTGAAGATGTAGCAGGATGACCAGATGGCTCAAATCAGTCAGCTTCTTCAAATGATCTGTTCTTGTTATGTGAAGCCATAATTTTTAACCATTCCATTGCCTTCCCTCTATTCACACATAACAATGATAACATATCTATAAACCCAATTTCACACACACGAGTAGGCTATGTGATGTACCGATGGAAGAAGTGTGTGGACCAAAGGTGAGACTATGTTGAAAAATAAACCACATTTGGTCAAATTTGACCACTATGAACTTTTCAGCCCCCGCTAGTATAAATACCTTGCTGTGATATTGCATAGCAGATATACAGTATAATGACATATGGAATCACACAGAACAGTTCTTTCAAATATTGTATTCTTCATAGTCCCCATTGTATATCTAAGAAATCAGCAACCAATTCAAATTAAATACCTTCATTATGATTTACAGTATCTCACAAAAGTGAGTACACCCCTCACATTTTTGTAAATACTTTATTACATAGTCAGTGCACAGCTTGTATAACAGTGTAAATTTGCTGTCCCCTCAAAATAACTCAACACACAGCTATTAATGTGTAAACTGCTGGCAACAAAAGTGAGTACACCCCCAAATGAAAATGTCCAAATTGTGCCCAAAGTGTCAATATCTTGTGTGGCCATCATTATTTTCCAGCACTGCCTGAACTCTCTTGCTTGGGCATGGAGTTCACTAGAGCTTCACAGGTTGCCACTGGAATCCTCTTCCACTCCTCCATGATGACATCATGCTGTTAGAGACCTTGCGCTCCTCCACTTCCCGTGTGACGATGCCCCATAGATGCTCAATAGGGTTTGGGTCTGGAGACATACTTGGCCAGTCCATCACCTTTACCCTCAGTTTCTTTAGCAAGGCAGTGGTCGTCTTGGAGGTGTGTTTGGGGTCGTTATCATGTTGGAATACTGCCATGCGGCCCAGTTTACAATCATCCTCTGCTTCAGTATGTCACAGTACATGTTGGCATTCATGGTTCCCTCAATGAACTGTAGCTCCCCAGTGCCAGCAGCACTCATGCAGCCCTAAACCATGACATTCCCACCACCACGCTTGACTGTAGGCAAGACACACTTGTCTTTGTACTCCTCACCTGGTTGCCGCTGCACACGCTTGACACCATCTGAACCAAATAAGTTTATCTTTGTCTCATCAGACCACAGGACATGGTTCCAGTAACCCATGTCCTTAGTCTGCTTGTCTTCAGCAAACTGTTTGTGGGCTTTCTTGTGCACCATCTTTAAAAGGGGCTTCCTTCTGGGACGACAGCCATGCAGACCAATTTGATGCAATGTGTGGCGTATGGTCAGAGCACTCACAGGCTGACCCCACCCCCACCTCTTCAACCTCTGCAGCATTGCTGGCAGCACTCATTCATCTATTTTCAAAAGACAACCTCTGGACATGATGCTGAACACATGCACTCAACTTCTTTGGTCGACCATGGCGAGGCCAGTTCTGAGTGGAACCTGTCCTGTTAAACTGCTGCATGGTCTTGGCCACCATGCTGCAGCTCAGTTTCATGGTGTTGGCAATCTTCTTATAGCCTAGGCCATCTTTATGTAGAGCAACAATTCTTTTTTTTTTTTCAGATCCTCTTTGCCATAAGGTGCCATGTTGAACTTCCAGTGACCAGTATGTGAGAGTATGAGAGCGATAACACCAAATTTAACACACCTGCTCCCCATTCACACCTGAGACCTTGTAACACTAACAACTCACATGACACCAGGGAGGAAAAATGACTAATTGGGCACAATTTGTACATTTTCACTTAGGGATGTACTCACTTTTGTTGCCAGTGGTTTAGACGTTAATGGCTGTGTGCTGAGTTATTTTGAGGGGACAGCAAATTTACACTGTTATACAAGCTGTACACTGACTACATTGTATCAAAGTGTCATATCTTCAGTGTTATCCCATGAAAAGATATAATAAAATATTTACAAAAGTGTAAGGGGAGTACTCACTTTTGTGAGATAATGTATGTACAGCAGCTATCATGACCCATTGTTAACCCCTTGCACTCCGGTCAATTTTCCTAAAAACGCCAAAAAATAATGTGCCCAAAGTAAATCGAAAGCTGTTCTTCAACCCTTTGCAGCATCTTCATGGGGTTGGTCTCATTTAAAAGAAAACACTTTGAATTTTTTGGCAAAACAGTCATAATCTCTCTAAGTGCTCCGGCCACTGAGTTACAGTCATCTAAACATAATGAACTTGAAGAAAATAAATTTGGCCTGGGTGTTTTTTTGGATACAAATGCTTGCAAATAACACACAGCTTCAGATCCGGGCTGGAAAATGCAACAGAAATGTAGAACCAAGTGTTATCCAGCTGAGGTCCAAATTTTGTAACAATACCACAAAAAATGAATATATTACACAGCTTTTTCCTCAGGCTGTTCCCAGGCGTTTTGGAACTGTGCCAAATTGTGCCAAATGGCACAGTTTGGAAAAACATCTGTAACTTTTGAATGCTTCAATGTAGAAGCTTCATTTTGGGCTCTAATGAAAGGTCACACTCAGGGCTGTGTCTGTGTGTGTGTGTGTGTGGGGGGGGTTGTCCCCCCCCGCTTCGCTACAGAGGATGGACATCGGCCATCACTACATGACGGATTAGCCTCATGTGGGATGTGGGACAGCAGCTCAGTCACCGCGGCTCCCCCCCCCACCCCTCGCTACAGAAGAATAGTCAGGAATAAAGAATAATTTAGCTTATAACACCTTACCTCTTCACAGCAGTGTCCTGGCGAACTTCTCTTCCCCATTGTCAGACGAACGCGACGCTGGTCCGCTCGTGGTTCTGGTCTCGCAACCCGATCAAAACATAATTCCATTATTGCGGTTTTGTGCTTCCATGATTGCGGTTTTTGGCGAACGATTTTTCAAAACAAATAACAGTAGTAACTAGAAAAGCACTCTGAGAGCGCAGACCTCCGCCAAGCCCCACAGTTCCCTGCATACAGTCTTCAGATTCCTTGACCATGAAAACATATGAGAAGCAGTGGTTCAGTAGTTATTCACGAAAATGGCATTTTCCGTAATGGCGGCCACAGTTCCCCCGTGCAGTGTTTGTGTGTACGTTTTCAGATTCCTTGACCATGAAAACATATGAGTAGCAATTGGATTGACAATGATAGGATTAGTGTTTCAGTAGTTATTCTTGAAAATGGCATTTTCTGTAATGGCGGCCACAGTTCCCCCCATGCAGTGTTTGTGTGTACTTTTTCAGATTCCTTGACCATGAAAACATATGAGTAGCAACTGGATTGACAATGATAGGATTAGTGTTTCAGTAGTTATTCTTGAAAATGGCATTTTCCGTAATGGCGGCCACAGTTCCCCCCATACAGTGTTTGTGTGTACGTTTTCAGATTCCTTGACCATGAAAACATATGACAAGCAATTGGATTCACAATGATAGGATTAGTGGTTCAGTAGTTATTGACGAAAATGGCATTTTCCGTAATGGCGGTTTAACGCCACAGTCCCCCCCCCCCATACAGTGTTTGTGTGTACGTTTTCAGATTCCTTGACCATGAAAACATATGACTAGCAATTGGATTCACAACAATTGGATTGACAATGATAGGATTAGTGGTTTAGTAGTTATTCACGAAAATGGCATTTTGCGTAATGGCGGTTTTCTTGTGGACGGTGATCCGGATCACCACCAAAATCTAATCATCTGTAGGATACCCCATTTCTGACGATCTGTGAAAATTTCATGAAAATCCGTCAATAACTTTTTGAGTTATCTTGCTGACAAACAGACAAACAAACAGACAAACCAACGCCAATGATCACATAACCTCCCCCTTTGGCGGAGGTAATTAAAAAAAGACTGGCGAAGGCGTGTGTGTCACTCAGCCTTCGTCGTCAGCCTCCGTCGGTCTATGACCATGGAAGAAATCATAACGTCTACTCTGCTGGAACCAAAACAAAACTAGAAAAGCACTCGGACAGCGCAGACCTCCGCCAAGCGGCACAGTTCCCCCCATACAGTGTTTGTGTGTACGTTTTCAGATTCCCTGAGCATGAAAAGATATGAGTAGCAATTGGATTCACAATGATTATTTGTTTATTTGACATGGACAGTGCAATAAACAGACAATTAATGAATGACAATCAATGTGATAGTGATAGGATTAGTGGTTCAGTAGTGTAAAATGGGGCTATAAGGGATGGCGGGTTAATAAGGGACACTTTTGTGGGAAATGTTTTAAATGTAATTCTGCTTTTTTTATTTTGAGCAGGACGCTGAGTTGTGTTGTTATTGTCAAATATCCATGAATCCTTCATCAAATCTAGGCGGAAGCAAAATTAAAAAAGCAGAATTACATTTAGAAAAGTGTCCCATATTACCCCGCCGTCCCTTATAGCCCCGTTTTACGGTTGTAAAAGCATTGCCTCCTTGGCGGAGGTAATAAACTGAAGTGTTGGTGTGTCCATCTCCTCCACTGACGGATGCAGATTGGTTAGACAGGTTGCCGTGGATTTTATATTATATTGGGGTTGCGCTCCGCGGCAAAACAGAATTTAGAGTCTTCCCCGGCAGAGAGGTCGTTTTTACGCAGCGCCTATAGCTGGGCGGGGAATTTGTGGCAAATAATGGGGCGGCGGACAGGTGTCCGTGTCAGGTTTTGTAGCGTGGCGCAAAAACAGGCACGCTGGCGGGCCCAGGGCAGCAGTGTTTTCCGCGTGCTTTTGTGCCTAAAACGTTGAAGAACGCGGAGTTTGTGTTGGTCAGACACGACGACCAGCGCAATGTGCGCAGCACCTATGGCTGGCACAGGCACGCTGGGGGTCCGAGGCCAGCAGTGTTTTCCGCATGCTTTTGTGGCTAAAACGTTGAAGAAGGCGGAGTTTGTGTTGGTCAGACACGACGCCCAGCGGCCTCCATTGCGCCTGCGCACATGTTGAAAATGGCCGTATGTCACAGTGTGGAAAAATGCTTTAAAAAAATTCCTGTATCCAGACGGTGAACCAGATCACCCCCAAAATTTAATCAGTTCTTCCTTGTACCATTTCCAACAACGCCTGAAAGTTTCATGCAAATCCGTCCAAGAGGTAATAAGCACCGCCTGTGGCCGAACACGCCGATGCGCGAATGGCACTCCCTGTCACACAGGTTGCATTTGTGGATGGTCTCCGTGCTGCTGGGTCTGTGGGGTTCTTCCTGCGGGTCCTTTTTTGATCCGCTCCAGCAGTCAGTCTTCACCCAGCCTTAAAAAAAAAACAGCTCGCGAACTTCTCTGCTTCAATTGGCTCACTGCATTCACAGCCTTGGTAGGTGGGTCCTTCTGGCTAGGTTTTCAGTCATTGGTTCTTAAAGGTTTCAGAAACCCAATTCAAGGCTCTTATTAGTCGAATGAGAGGTCAATCAGATGAACTAATCTGTTCACGGCTGTGTCTGCAGCTTTTATTTTCAGTGCGCGCTTGGACGCCATACACCACCTACATCACAATCTCCATCATGCGTCCTAGAGCGCACGAGGGCGCTCTCGTGCACCCTCGTGCGCTCTAGGACGCAGAGACTTGCCCGTCCGTGGTACAACGGAGCGCAAGAGGTTAACAGAAATATAACAAGGAGGAACCACAGCCCTCCAAACTCTAATGTATTTTCCGTAGCCCCTATAATATACTGGTTCTAATAATGATTACTACACAGGAACCTTGATTGGCCTGTTCACCACCTACTACCCACATTTATAGTTTAACTGTGGAATAAACTCAATATGATGCTTTAAAGGGTTGTTCTTGTTACTCATGTTCACATTCAAAGCGTGTGATGTCGGTGTATCCCTGTATTTTTATATGTTGGGGTACCTAGGTTTACTGTAATGCTGTAACTTGAATACTGTTTGAGGATACTTCATAAAATTTCCACATCAAATTACCAAAACATTATAGATTTCAAATCAAACTTGTTTCTGTCTGTGTAATTACTGGGGTTATGATGAGCCACAATGCTCTGTATGTGCTTACTTCCTCAATATTCTTTTGAATTTGGACTGTTGTTTAACCGACTCCTCTTGGAAGTTGTGCCACTATGAACAGGCAGAGCGGAGCAGCCACGAGAACCAGGAAATGTGAAGGAGGCGACAAAGCGGACCAAACACAGCTCTTACGGCCTGGGTTGCCGAATGTCAACGCAGCGTCATATTGATCCGGGTGCATAACTTGTGCTTAAAGGCCAAATGTCACATAACAGGGTACTTTAAATATCTTGAAACTAGATATAAAAGGGAACCGATCCGTTCGGGTCTTGGTGCATATGCTTCAATAACAACGGAATATTCGTTAATTTAAAACTGCCGCGCTTGGCCTGACACGGCCCCTGGAATCGCCTGGGGAAGAAGGCGGAAGTGACGAAATCGATTGTACCCTAGTTTGATGCTTGGGGTATTTCAATTGATTGTTTATATGGAGACTGGAAGGTTGAAGTGAGCAACAAGAAAGAAAAAATTGGATATTTCACCCATACCTTAAAACGGGACTATCAGGGACAGCTGGGTAATAAGGGACACTTCTCTGGGAAATGTTTTCATACCTGTCAAGTGAGACGTTTTCGCCGTACTTCAACACCGTAAAAAGCGGCTATAAGGGACGGCGGAGCAACAAGGGACACCTCTCTGGGAAATGCCCCAAATGCAACTCGTGTTGTTATTGTCAAATATTTTAAGGATTCATGGATATTTGACAATAACAACACAACTCCGCGTCCGGCGCAAAATAAAAAAAAAAAGCAGAATTCTGTATTTGTCAGGCGATCTCTGTTCCGCAACCGCTGCACAGCTGAACGTGTTAAACCATTGTCCTAATGACTTCTCATTGTAGTGAGAATAGCTCACGCTGAGCGATCAGCCCGCCCCAACAATCTGACTAATGATTGACTCCACACTTCTCATTGTAGTGATAATAGCTCCCGCCGAGCCATCTGCCAGCACCAGCTGTGAGGGATTCACACACAGGACGTGCTCCGCAACACACTCAATTTTTTTTCCCGTATATTTTTCTTTTGGGCGTACAGAAATGGCAATATGCCCGTTTTTGCTAAAATTGCATTTTCCCCGTATTTTCCTTAAAATATTTGACAATAACAACACAAACTACATTTAAAACATTTCCCAGAAAAGTGTCCCCCACACCCGCGCTTGGCACCAAAATACTAACTAACTAACTAACTAACCTGCACTTATATAGCGCTTCTCTAGTCACAAAGACCACTCAAAGCGCTTTCACTAGTACTAACCCTCTATTCTAAGGGCTTATAGGAAACAGATATCTAGGGACAATTTAGAACAACCAATTAACCTAACATGCATGTCTTTGGATTGTGGGAGGAAACCGGAGCCCCCGGAGTAAACCCACGCAGCACAGGGAGAACATGCAAATACGGCGAAAACGTCTCACTTGACAGGTATGCGCCTCCATTTTCATATTGATCTGGTCAATTTCTTGACAGCAGCGGCTCTCCTCCACTGTAATAATAATGGCTTCCGAAAAATCAATATTTATGGGGCGCCCTCGACAGACCCCCTTCGGCTTCGCAATTCTGGAGGTGATTAATGTCCAGTTCAATGACATTTTCCACTGGTTCTGCTCTCTGGTCATCGTTGGAACTGTTGTCATCAGACAAAGCATCTGATTCCGTCTCGGACGGCTCGAACCTGTAAGGTTCTATGCCTCTGTCACTGTCTGAACCACTGACAAAAAAAAAGACAAAAAAAAAAAAAGACAAAACTTAAACTAATTTGTTCACAATCGCTGTCACTTTCCGTCATGATTGTCCAATGTTGATAAGTGTGAATGTGGATAGGCAGGGCAGCCAGGGTACAACTAGTGATGTCAAAAACATGGGCGTGGTCTGGACTGTCTGTCACAAGCCAGCAAGCAAGGTGGGGCCTTCACCTGGTGTATTTTGTGCAATTATGTAAATACAGGTGGGTGATATGGTCTCCGGTATGAATATTTGGTTTAAGCTATGTGTATTTTATCTAAATTCGTTGTCATTTAGAAAAAAAAATTACGTGACATTTGGCCTTTAAGCCCAATTACTTTTGAATGAATAAAGCTTAGGTCACTAAACTTGGTACACAGGTTCACCTTCAGGATGCTACAGTGGTTAGCACTTTTCCCTCACAGCTAAAAGGTTCCAGGTTCAAATCCCCAGGCTGCAGGGGTGGGAACCTTTCTGTGTGGAGTTTGCATGTTCTCCCATGCTGTGTGGGCTCTGGTTTCCTCCCACAATCCATAAACACGCATGTTAGGTTAATTGGTGACTCTAAATTGTCCCCAAGTATCTGTCTCTGACAGGTCCTTAGAATAGAGGGTCAGTATAAATTGTAAACTGCTGTTTTTTTCAGGACAATGCAAGCTGATGAACACTGATGTCAGTCAGTGTAACCTTACCAGATTGTGGCCAGTGGCTAATTTCCATTGGTTGTCCATATCTACTAGTTAAGTGCTTTGAGTGGTCTTTGTGACTAGAAAAAGTGCTATATAAGTGCACCCCCACCCCACCCCCAGATCCAAAAACTATGGGCTGTATGCAACAGTTTTTGTTGTAAATTCAAGGATGACAGGCTTATCATATTTTGGTGATACTGCACTTGCCTCAGAGTGCTCTTGTTGGGTTTCTAATAAAAGTTTTTACAAATAATATTGCAAAGAAGACAAGATGGTGTTGGGAGAAGCAGAACTTTGGCCCATTTTGGTGCGCTGCACTTTTACTCCACCCCTCCAGCCACCTGTAGATCATGTGAGACCCTCAAAGCAGCCGTAGTTCATTATTACCCCTGCCGAGGCGGAAATGTCCTCCTGTCAGCTTGTCTGTCTGTGAGCAGCAGAACACAAAAACTGCTGGACAGAATTGGATTCAATTTTCAACAGAGGTGGCCTTTAGACTACAGATGAACCCAGTAGATTTTGGAGATGATCCAGGTCAGAATATGGATTCTGGATCACTTTTTCCACTTTCTTTAACATAGTGAGATATGGTCTTGGCAGAGGTATGCACTCTCTTGAGTGTCCTCCAGATGGTGAAAGACTCACCCAGCAGAGCCGCGACGATGCCCACCAATCCAGTGCCAGCTCCCAGTTCAATGACTGTCGTCCCCTGTAACACCACTCCACCAAGCTCCAGATACATGCACATCACAACTGCCTGGAGAAAGAAAAAAAAAAAGGCAAAGCAGCCGCATTTTTACCCAACATTCCCTCTTTGCTGAACAAAAGTATTCACGCCGTTCCTGTTTTACGTACGGCATCCCACACTACTGCCGCCACGCCCAGCTTCTTCCAGTCCTGGGCCAGGCGCAGGTCGCGGTTAGCGAAGCGAAACTGAGCTGATGAGTTGTGGAGTTTAGCGAGAGCAGGTAACGCATTTTCCACATAGGGCACCAGAGCCATGCTAATAAGTCAGTGAAAACTACACTGACCTGACCTGTGCGCGCATCATCTCTTCTTCGAGTGTTTCAGGGAACCTCTCCGCTCACCACTGCCCTCTTCTGGATTGTAGCTGTGGCTGCATGCTGCTATACATGGAGCCCCCACCAAGTATTGAGTGTGTACATGGATAATACTGTACTTTTCAGTCGGCCAATATTTCTATTAAAAATGCACTTTTTTTAAAAAATTAATTTTGTGTAGTAGCCTATTTTTTAAGAAACTGAATTTGGGGTTTTCATTAGCTGTAAGCCTTAATCATCTAAATTAGAAGAAAGAAACACTTGAAATATATCATTCTGTGTGTAATGAATCTATACAATATATGAGTTTCATTTTTGAATCGGATTACTGAAATAAATCAACTTTTTGATGACATTCTAATTTATTGAGATGCACCTATCAGTGAGATTATAGGTGCTTGCCGTGCTATGTGAGACCAAATCCGGGATTTTCTTTTGGCATAAGGGATGGCCAGTGCATTCCTCCATCTCCGATGGGAGTGGGGGTACATTTTCCCTAACCTAACCCTAACCCTAACCCTAATTATTGAGATGGACCTATCAGTGAGATTATAGGTGAAAATGTACAAGAATAATCATGAAAATATGAGGGAAAAAATGGTGAAACATGGTTAAAGTAAAAAAAAAAAGTAATAAACTTGTCAGGAAAAGTTGCAAGAAAACTTTTACTAATTGGTGGGAAAATTGGACATTTGGACATTTATGAGAGAAATAAAAAGTTAAAAAAAATGTGTGTGTGTGTGTGTGGGGGGGGGGGGGGTCCACCCAGGGCGTCATACAAGTCAGGACAGCCACTGGAAGGGATGTCTGCAGTAAATTCAAATGTGCTCTTACAATTTATTATAATCTAAATGTTTTAAAGGGTTTCCTTTATTTTAAAGAATATAAATGACCATTATCTCATTTTGTTGCCACCAGGAGCCCTAAGAATATTAAGGTTGTAAAAACTGAAATGCTCTCAAGTTTGTTTTATCATCCTGACTTATTCTAGCAATTCTTCTTTAAAACAGTAAATTACTATCAAACACAATTTCACATTTATGCCAGGATCTACAATTAAAAGTAATTAATTTATTCAACCCTGTTACCCTAATTTCAGCCCTGTTAACCAAATTGTTTTTATCATCATCTGGTGGCCAACTGAAGCCATAACAACCTCTCAAGAGCACGACTGAAGCACTGACACTGTTTCAGTCACGACTGAAGCACTGACACTGTTTCATTCCCATGTCAGCAGTAAAGGTTCAGAGAATACTTTGTGGTCGTTTTAATCTGCTTCTGTTTTTGTCCATTTATATCAGTGGTTTGGGGAGGCAGGTGATTACCAAGACCATCCTACGTAGTGTAACGTTGGGGCCATGTTAAGGGGGGCAGGGATTTCCCAGCATGCTTTGCCAGTTGAAAACGTTATGTGTGTGTAACCGTGATTTAAACGGAGGTCTGGGAGAATGACCTCCCCTCCTGCCTGTGCTCAGAGTGTGTGAAAAATAAATCCCGTTCATCACAACCATCTGCTCCATTTTCTTTGTGTGAACCCTGTTTACGTCACACTGGTGTCAGAAGTGGGATTGAGCAAATGGAAGCTCGGATCAGAATGGAGATCCAGCAGCTGGAGCAGGCCATTGCTCAGCTGATGATGGACGATGGGACCGAGACACCACCACCGGGAGCCCGGAGCCGGGACGAACGAAGCGGCGGACCTGACGGGGCCAGCGCACCCCACCTCCTGTCTTTTTCAAGACGGAGCAGAGCAAACATTCCACCCTTCTCAGGACAGCACGGGCTGGCGACCCCACGGCGATCAAGGGTGGCGATCGATCAGGAAACGACCACCCCACCTGTTCGACAGCGGGCCAAGATTCCCCGTTTCAACGGCGAAGCCACATTGGATGACTACCTGACACAGGTCGAGCTGACTGCGGCGCTGAACGGCTGGTCGCCAGAGGAAACCGCCGTACAGGTCGCGCTGGCCTTGGAAGGGAAAGCCCTCTGCACGCTCTCTGATCTCCGGCCCGAGGAGCACCACAGCTGGCCAGCACTACAAGGGGCGCTCCAGAGACGATTTGGGAGAATAGCGGATGCTGAGCACGCCCAAGAACAACTGACCCGCCGCCGCCGGAACCACCAGGAAAAACTAGGAGCCTATGCTGCAGACATATGGCTGTTAACCCGGCGCAGCTACCCAGATTTCGCGCCGGAGGCAGTAGAGAAGCTCGCCCTCCGGAGTTTCAGCCAAGGTCTCCGCCCGGCCCAGCTCCAGAGCCACGTACGGCTCCATGCCGCAAGCGACTGGAGGACCGCAGTGGCAGAAGCAGAGCAGGCAGAGCCGCTAATAAATTGCACCGCTGAAGCAGCAACGCACAGCCGAAGAACCTACCAGGCTACGATGGAGAGCGAGGGGGAGGAGGAGGAATTACGGCAGACCACGGCGGCGCGTCCACGGAGAAGATGGCCTCGGCGGCACGAGGAAGGGTGCTTCCGCTGCGGAGAGATGGGACACATCGCGCGATACTGCCCCGCACCCACCCCACGACAAACCGGCCCCTCGCCGGCGTTAAACTAGAGCGAGGTGGCGTGAACGGGGACAGGCCACCTCCAGCAGATGTTTCCCCCGAGGAGCCGGCACCGCGCGTGGGCCGAGTTGGACACTCTCCAGGGATCTATCTACAGTGCAGCTTGGGGAAGACGTCGATCCGGGCCCTGATTGACACCGGCTCTACAATCTCCTTGGTTCGACCCGGTGTGCTGCCGGGCACAAGCAAGACGGCTCCGCGGGGGTGGGAACCCACCGAGCGCTGCGTCACCACAGCTACCGGTGAGCGCGCCCGACTGAAGGGGTGGAGAGTGCTGGTGGTGGGGGTGGCCGGTCAGAACATAAGACACCCGTTCTGGCTGGCTGACATCCAAGACCCCTGTATTATTGGACTAGACCTGCTCACAGCCTGGCGTGCCAAGATCGACACCGCCGGACCTTCCCTCCAGCTGGGAAACCGGACCATCACGCTCCACAGCAGAACCCAGGGAAGGGACACGGGGGCACGCGCAATCGAGGGATCGCCAAGACAGACCGGACCAGGCAGGCCACCGCGAGGACTGGACACGATGACGTCACCAGCGAGGACAGAGGGAGCACGAGCACACACAGGGACAGCAAGGGGAGGGGTCAACGTGTCAGCAGAGACACAGCAGGTGGTGGAGGAATTATTTCAGCGGAGCTGCAGCGGGCTGGACCCGGAACAGAGACGCCAGCTGCGGGAGCTATTGGACTATTACGTGGGTGTTTTCGCCGTGAAGGATGAGGAATGCGGCCGGACCGGGTTGGTGCAGCACGAGATCGACACCGGTGAGGCCAGGCCGATTCGACTCCGCCGAGAGTCGAATCTGCGAGAAATGCTGGAGGCAGATGTCATTGAGCCCTCCAGCAGCCCCTGGGCGGCGCCTGTGGTGCTGGTCAAGAAGAAGGACGGGTCGTGGCGGTTCTGTGTGGATTACCGACGCCTGAACGACGCCACCAGGAAAGATTCCTACCCCCTGCCCCGCATCGATGACGCACTGGACCACATCGCTGGCTCCAGCTGGTTCAGCTCGCTGGATCTACGCAGCGGCTATTGGCAGGTAGAGCTGTCACCCGAGGCCCGCCAAAAAACAGCCTTCTCCATCGGGCAGGGACTGTACCAGTTTAAAGTGATGCTTTTTGGACTCTGCAACGCTCCGGCCACCTTTGAGTGCTTGATGGAGCGAGTGCTGGCTCACGTGCCCCGGAGTCGCTGCGTTGTTTACCTGGATGACCTGCTGGTGCATGCAGCTGATTTTGACAGCGCCCTGTCAAATCTCCGAGAGGTGCTGGGAGCCATCCAACAGGCGGGGCTACAGTGGCGGGAGACCACCTTTTTGGGCCACGTCGTCAGTGCAGCGGGGGTCGCCACCGACCCGGAAAAAGTGGCAACAGTGAGAGACTGGCCAGTGCCGCGGAACGTTGGAGAACTGAGGAGTTTTCTTGGATTGGCCTCCTATTATAGGAGGTTTGTGAAAGACTTCGCCACCATCGCCAGCCCGCTGCATCAGCTGACGCAGAAAGGACGCACGTTCCAGTGGAGTGACAGCTGTGCTGCTGCTTTCTCCCAGCTTCGCGCAGCGCTCATCAGAGCCCCCGTCCTGCGGTATCCTGACCCGAACTGCCCTTTCATCGTGGACACGGACGCCAGCAACCGGGGCATCGGGGCGGTGCTATCCCAGGAGGGAGAACATGGAGAGCAGGCAGTCGCTTTTTTCAGCCGCACTCTCAGCAGAGCCGAGAGGAATTACTGTGTGACTCGCAGAGAGCTGCTGGCTGTCATCCAAGGACTGCGTCATTTCCGCCCGTATGTGTACGGGGGGAGGTTCCAGCTCAGGACGGACCACGCTTCCCTGACCTGGTTGTTAAACTTCAAAGAACCGGATGGACAGTTGGCGAGGTGGCTGGAGGCACTGCAGGATTATAATTTCCAGATTGTGCATCGGGCAGGCCGCCTCCATGCCAACGCTGACGCGCTGTCTCGGCGCCCCTGCGCGACAGAGGAGTGTCGTCACTGCCAACGGGCTGAAGATCGGGACCAAACCGTCCCACGGGCTGCCGCTCTCCGAGCCGCTGCGAGCAGGAATCACGCAGCGACGCACAGCCCCTCCTCAGATGATCAGGCAGTTCTCCCCAGCGATGACGTCACAGAGGTTCTTGGCACGCAGCAGCTGCAGAGCGAGCAGGACAGAGACCCGGTCATTTCGCGGGTTCGGCAGTGGCTGGACGCAGGACAGCGGCCCACCTGGGAGGTTGTGTCACCGCTGGACCCAGAGACTAAGGCCCTGCACTCCCAGTGGGCCAACCTCCGCTGCTACGAGGGCATGGTGTATAGACAGTGGCAGACTCCAGCTGGGCAGCGGCACGTCTGGCAGCTGCTGGTTCCTCGTCGACTCCGGCCCAAAGTACTCCAGCTGGTTCATGGGGCGGTAGGACCGGGCCACTTCGGAGTGACAAAGACGCTGCAGCGCCTTCGGGCCCGGTTCTACTGGCCCGATTGTCATCAGGACGTGGAGCTCCATGTTCATCGCTGCGACACATGCACACCTCAGAAGGGACCAACTCAGCGATCCCACGCTCCCCTGCAGCAGTACCGGGTGGGAGCACCGATGGAGCGAGTGGGAGTGGACATCCTGGGCCCTTTCCCGACCACGGACCGGGGGAACCGCTACGTGCTAATCGCGATGGATTATTTCACTAAGTGGCCAGAGGCGTACGCGGTCCCGGATCAGAGCGCCGCTACGACGGCATCAAAGCTGGTGGATGAAATGTTCTGTCGGTTTGGTGCACCGGAGGAGCTGCACAGCGATCAGGGTCGGAACTTCGAGGCGGAGGTCTTCGGAGAGGTCTGCAAACGGCTGGGCATCTGGAAGACCCGGACCACCCCACTGCATCCACAGAGCGACGGCCTGGTCGAACGATTCAACCGGACCCTCACCACCCAGCTCGCTATCCTAGTGGACCAGCGACAGCGAGACTGGGACCTGCACCTGCCTTTTGTTTTGTGGGCGTACCGGACGGCAGCTCAGGAATCTACCCGGTGCACCCCTGCGGCGCTCATGTTTGGACGCGAGCTGCGCACACCGGTGGATTTGGTATTCGGTTGCCCCCCTGAGCCGGTGGTGGAGGGGAAACCCGGATTGGATTATTTTTTTTGTTTGAAAGAACGTCTCCACACGGTGCACGAGCTGGCTCGAGAGGCCCTGGCAGCGGCAGGGGGCCGGCAGAAGCGAGCATACGACTCCCGCTGCCAGGGGAGGGACTTTGCACCGGGAGATCGAGTCTGGGTTTTCTGCCCTGAGAGGAAGAGAGGACGATCACCGAAGCTGGCGAGCCATTGGTCGGGGCCATGCGTGGTCCTGGAGAGACTGTCAGATGTGGTGTACAGGGTGAGGCTTAGAAAAAGGGACCGGGTTGTGGTCCTTCATCGTGACCGTCTCGCCCCGTATCGGCCATCTGCACCGCTGGTGGACGAACCGGAGCTTCCATCCCGGCCCGATACCCCGACCGAGACCCAGATGGACACTAGGGGGCCTGTACGTGTTGGCCGCCGGCGCCGAAGACCACCCCGACACCTGGATGAGTTTGTATTGGACTTTTAAATTGGACTTTAATTTTTCTGGGGACAGAAACCAGTCCGGGAAGGGGGGGGGCGGCAGTGTAACGTTGGGGCCATGTTAAGGGGGGCAGGGATTTCCCAGCATGCTTTGCCAGTTGAAAACGTTATGTGTGTGTAACCGTGATTTAAACGGAGGTCTGGGAGAATGACCGCCCCTCCTGCCTGTGCTCAGAGTGTGTGAAAAATAAATCCCGTTGATCACAACCATCTGCTCCATTTTCTTTGTGTGAACCCTGCGTACGTCACAATACACATGCAATGAATCTAAGAGCAAGCCAAGCCTCGTCTTTTCTTCTTGGCTTTGTTGTTGATTACCATCAGGAATTTCTGTTTGCTCCTCATTTTGACGGAGAGAGTTTTTAAAAATTAGCTCATGATATAATTTTATTAATCATTTTAATTCTAACATGATAAAACACTGAGTAGCTCTTATTTTTATTTGCATTTTAAGTTTTCATTGTGGACCCCCCCCCCCCCCACACACACACACACTGAAGGTTTACATGTAAATGTGGCCTTTGGGAAGTGAAGATATAATTATGTGCCCCCCCCCCACCCCCAACAAAGTTGGCCATCCCTGGCTGTATGAAGCAAGTCCAAAAAAGTTGTTTGTCCATCTGAATTGCCGTACTTCGCGTTCCAAGATGGCGGAGCGCTTCGCGCATGCGTGCTTCAAATTGGGTAGGTGACGCGAGTCAGATGAACGCTGAAGTCGGGTATCCTTTCCTTTTACCAGCCGCTACCTTTCCACGTCCCTAGTTCTACGTGGAAAATTTGCCAGTCGGTGCCTTGGCCTGTCAGTCTGACGGAAGCGTTGACTGTCCCAGCGTCTGACGGTGAGGATGGAACTACAGAAGGACGCCGGGACGGACTGACGGAGAGCTAGCGTTAGCCTGCTAGCCATGGAGGGGCTCGTGACTTTGACTTTTTCGGCTTCGTTCAGTAAAATGACGTGATACTACTCCTTCACTGTCCAAAAAAAAAAAAAAAAAAAAGCTGTGAAGCCCAGCGTGCTTCCTGTTCCTGTGAAAGTGCGCCACTCATAATGCTGGACACACCCCCCGGGCTCGTCAGCCGCCCCGCTCACACTGCAGACCCCGTCCAGGCAGCAGCCGCAGAGACGCCGCCGTGATCCCGCCGAGCTGCCGCGTGTCCGAGATCCAAAATGAAGGCGACGCCGGGCCCGCAGAAGCGTCTGACCTAGTGCTGCCTCTTTGTCCCCGCAAACCGGAGCTCAGCGGTGTCGGATTTAGTCGCATGGGAAGCGGTGCCGTGTGAGGTCAGCGATGGGAGGGTCGGTGTCCTGCTGCATCTCCCCCGGAGAGAGTCCCAAGATCCACAGGAGGGAGGTGGAGCTGGAGGACTGTCCCATCACCACCACCGAGGACGTGAGCGAGGACACTGGGACGTACCTGCAGCACATCAGCGACAGGGAGCTCCCCGATGGTGCGTGGAGTTGACATGCACTCCTTGAGTTTTCTGGAACCGATTTTGGCGTCAGCGTAGCATGTTTTGAGGCAAACTTTTATGGTAGTGGCTACGGGTACGGTTCCCGACAGATATGCGTTCTAATAATGTCTGTCTTCAAGGCAGCAGGCTACAGGTATGGGAATCTGAGGCATTTGGGTTCATTTCGTTAAAATTAATATCTGTACAACCTTTTTAACCTCACCATCTCCCAAATCCTAAGGCTAGCTTCTTAACGTTAACGCTAAATTTCATCTCATGACATGGCAGCGCAGTGGCGGCGTGTTCAGCACTGCGGCAGCACAGCAACTCACTCTTGGCCGGGGGATCCCGGTCCCTGACCAACAGTGATCTGTGTGGAGTTTGCATGTTCTCCCCATGTCTGCGTGGGTTTAGTCCAGGATTTCAACGGTTTTCTCCCACAGGCCAAAAACATGCAAGGTAGGTTGACTGGAGACTCTAAAGTGGCCCTAGGTGTGAATGTGTGTGTGAATGGTAAAGGGATAGCGCTGTACTGTGGCTGCTTCGTCCATCCAGGTGGATGCCCGGGAAATTGTGGCACTAATAAAGGAATCTAAAATAAAAGACAACTAAAATGGTGTGGGCATCGCAGTGAAAGCAGCACGCAAACCAGCAGCCCTCCAGTCAGAGGTCGACCTGACTGTTCATCTGCTGCAACAGGCTGGTGTTGATCTGAAAAGGTTTTGTCAGTGCCAACTCTTCATACCAATAGGCAATAAATAGACATTGTGTATGGGGATGCAGCTTCTCTACCCGTAGCCACTTCCAACTTTTATTCTGTGTTCTCCGATTCACACACTTGTAACTCGCCTCCCACAGAACTGGCCCAGGAGGCCAACCCATCAGACCACCCCCGAGCCAGCACGCTCTTCCTCAACAAGTCACAGACAGATGGTGAGTATTTTGTCTGTTATTCATTTTCACCAATGTCTGAAACTCCCATGTCTTTTCTGATGTGTTTTCATCCTATTTTAGTGCGTGAGAAAAGGAAAAGCAACTATATGAACCATGTAAGTAGGGGCCTTCAGGTCCCTGAGGTTCCTGTTCCTGAGGTTTTGGTGCATAATCCTTATTACTCATCTGTAGCAGTCGTATACTTTTTCTTCTTTGCGCCATTTTTGGATTTAAACTGTCATCATAAAATGTGCTGATTTTCACCCCAGACTTCTCCGAGTCTGCTGACAAAAAAGTACAGCTCCTGCTCAACAATCTTCCTCGATGACAGCACAGTCAGCCAGCCCAATCTCAAGAGCACCATCAAGTGGTGAGTGATGTCCACTTCATTCATCCATCCATCTTATTCCGCCTAATCCGTTTCGGGTCGCGGGAGGGCTGGAGCCTATCCCAGCATCTTTGGGCGAGAGGCAGGGCATGGACTTCAGCTGGTCTGCAACAACAAAGCCTCTGATCTATACTGATTAGGGGTGGGAATCGTGATACCTGAGTCATGATACGATCCTATCACGATTCAGTGATAATCACAAAACCACAGCTTTCAGTTTTTTCCACCTTATTCAACCTCAAATCATGTCCTCGAGCAGGGGTGTCCAATCATGTGCCATGGAGGACCAAGACCCTGCAGGCTTTACCTCCAACCAGTGTCTTCAACAGCAGATTCCACTGAATTTCTTCCCACTGACTGCTGATCAGTGAAAACACCTGCTGAAGAGACTGGATAGAAGAGAGAAGCTGCAGGGTCTTGGCCCTCCATGGCACATGATTGGACAGCCCTGCTCTAGAGTAAAACTGCTGACATCTCTTTCATATAATAAAGTATTCTTGGGGCTTCATTTTCTGTGGAGACGCATCTCTGCACAATAGACTCCCACTCCAGCTGTGTTTATCTGACTCTGTGGACTCAAAAGCAGCTGAAAACTTTTTTTTAAGGAGGCTTTCTGTTGTTTCAAATCAACTGCTTTTTAATGGTAATTCTGACATTTTTAAACTATTTTAATCTTGTGTTTTAACTTTTTTTTAATACTTTTTTTTATTATTTTTATCTATCAAAGTCCTTTTATTTTTTTTTATCGTACAGCGCTTTGTGACTGTAGCGGGGAAAATAAGTATTGCTCACGTCAACATTTTTCTCATTAAACATATTTTTGATGGAGCCACTGACCTGAGATTTTCACCAGATATCAGTAACAACCCAAGTAATCCATACGTGCAAAGAAATCAAGGTAACTGTGCTCATAAAAACAAGTTCTATTTAATAGAGTGGAATGACTTAGGGAATAAATATTGAATACACTTGGTGAAATTCATTTAATATTTAGTAGAAAAGCCTTTGTTGGTAATAACAGCTTCCAGACACCTGCTGTATGGAGAAACTAGGTGCAGGCATTGCTCAGGAGTGATTTCAGCCCATTCATCCACACAAACTGTCTTCAAATCTTGACGGTTTCATGTCTTCTATGAACTCTGATCTTCAGTTCATTCCAAAGATTTTCAATTGGATTCAGGTCAGGTGACTGACTGGGCCATTCTAGCAGCTTTATTTTCCTTCTCTGGAGCCAGTAGAGAGTTTCTTTGGCTGTGTGTTTGGGATCATTTTCTTTCTGAAATGTCCACCCTTGTTTCATCTTCAGCATCTTGGCAGATGGCAACAGGTTCTTATCAAGGATGTATCTGTACATTTGTCCATTCATCTTTCCTTCAGTTATATGAAGTCTGCCTGTACGATGTGCTGAAAACACCCCCACACCATGATACTCCCACCTCCAAACTTCTCTGTTGGCATGGTGTTTTTTGGCTGATGTGCAGTGCCATTTCTCCTCCAAACATGCTGTGTGTTGTGGCATCCAAAAAGTTCAATTTTGGTCTCATCTGACCAGACTCTATTCTTCCAGTGTTTTACTAGCTTGCCCAAATATTGTGCAGCAAAGTTTAAATGAGCTTCAGCTTGCTTTTTCTTCAGCAATGTAGTCTTGCGAGGTGAGCGGGCATAGAGCCCATGTCGGTTGAGTGCATTACTGATTGTTTTCTTTGAAACAGCCGTACCTGCTAACTCCAGGTCTTTCTGGAGCTCTCCACGAGTGGTATTTGGCTCTTGGATAACTCTTCTTAGAATTCTTTTGACTCCTGTCAGAAATTTTGCAAGGAGCTCCTGGTTATGGTCGGTTTGTGGTAAAATGATGTTTTTTCCACTTCCTGTAACCAGTGCCATCTTTATTATGTTTTGCAACAATAAGGTTGTGAAGGTCTAGAGAGAACTCTTTGCTTCTTCCCATCATGAGTGCTTTGTGGTGTGACCATCTGATATTCATGGAACTTTTTAAAGGCCATCAGTCAGAACTTAACCAGCTGAAATTAAGTTGCACTGATGGGGGATGGGATGACTTCCTAAATTCTGATGGATCTCAGTTGGTTTCTTGGCTTTTTGTGCCTTTTTTCTTCATGTGTTAAATTCTTATTCCCTGTGTCATTCCACTTTATTAAATATAACTTGTTCTGTAAACACAGTTGCCTTGATTTCTTTGGCTGTATGGATTACATGGGATATTATTGATATCTGGTAAAAATCTCAGGTCAATGGCTCCATCAGAAATATGTTTGAGAAAAATGTTGACGTGTTCAATACTTATTTTCCCTGCTGTATATGTCTCTGAAGAGTGCTTGATAAATAAACATTACTTACTTTTTCTCCAAGCGCTGCTCGCAAGCTCCTTTCTGATGTGTTTTTAGCATAGTCATTGTTCACGCTACTCTGAGACGTGTGCTGGCTCGCTTGTTTGGGGGGTTTTTTTGTGCAGCGTTTCTTGTGGGGTTGTGTGTCATGTCAAGGGCTTTCCTTCCATCTTTATCAGATCCAAAAAAAGGCCCAACATTTGAGCTAATTGCTTCCTAACTTTCAAAGTTGGCTGCACATCTCACGAGACAAGCTGTGACTTCACTTGCCTGGGTGCTTGTTTTGTGCCCTCTAGTGGACTGAAAATGCAGTTGGTTGAATTATTGACAGTATGCAATGTTTACATGAATATACAGTATATATTTAATAAAAAATTGATCCATGTGTTTAGGGATTGGTGCATCATCGTTAGTGTCAAGTATCACGATCCATCACTGAGTGACTCCTTTGTCCCATCCCTACTGATTGAGTCTGATGTATAACCTAATTCATAAAACTAGTATGGGAAACATAAGTTTCATTGTAATGAAATTTGAAGCCTTTGTTCAATGCAAAAAAATAAAATGTTGGTTTCTGTCTGTTGCAGTGTTGCACTGGCCATATACTACCACATAAAAAACAGGTAGGAGACATTTGAACTTTTGCCCTATACACACTGTTATAGTTGATCATGTTGTGACCACTACTTGGGTATTTATTTGGGTTGGTAGTTCAGGTAGGCAATTGTCTGCTCACTTTGTTAGGAAGCAGTTTTGAGATACCAGATAGAAACCGTTCGATTACTAGTACTTACACACTTGTGCTAATACTTTGCCTTTATCACATAATTGCTCAACATGAGAAGGATTAAGTGCAAATTTAGAACAGAAGTTACATCCACTAACTAGTCTTTAAAGTGCCAATATTCATGTTATAATATACGTATATAGAGATACATTTTATAGTACAGTAACAATGTTACAATATGTTTGTTACAGTAAAGTTACACCGATGTTGATGGTGGCTTTGTGTTGCAAAAGGCATTTTGATATATAGTCACACAAGCATGAGTTAGAGGCAATGCTGGGGACTTACAATGATAGTATAAAATGTTTAAGCATACAGCCATGGACAAAATTGTTGGTACCCCTCTGTTAATGAAAGAAAAACCCACAATGGTCACAGAAATAACTTGAATCTGACAAAAGTGGTAATAAATAAAAATTCTATGAAAATTAACCAATGAAAATCAGACAATGCTTTTGAATTGTGGTTCAACAGAATTATTTTAAAAAACAAACTCATGAAACAGGCCTGGACAAAAATGATGGTACCCTTAACTTAATATTTTGTTGCACAACCTTTTGAGGCAATCACTGCAATCAAACCATTTCTGTAACTGTCAGTGAGACTTCTGCACCTCTCAGCAGGTATTTTGGCCCACTCCTCATGAGCAAACTGCTCCAGTTGTCTCAGGTTTGAAGGGTGCCTTCTCCAGACGGCATGTTTCAGCTCCTTCCACAGATGATCAATAGGATTTAGATTAGGGCTCATAGAAGGCCACTTTAGAATAGTCCAATGTTTCGCTCTTAGCCATTCTTGGGCGTTTTTAGTTGTGTGTTTTGGGTCATTATCCTGTTGCAAGACCCATGACCTGCGACTGAGACCAAGCTGTCTGACACTGGGCAGCACATTTCTCTCTAGAATACCTTGATTGTCTTGAGATTTCATTGTACCCTGCACACATTCAAGACACCCTGTGCCAGATGCAGCAAAGCAGCCCCAGAACATAACAGGACCTCCTCCATGTTTCACAGTAGGGACAGTGTTCTTTTCTTGGTATGCTTCATTTTTGCATCTGTGAACATAGAGCTGATGTGCCTTGCCAAAAAGTTGCAGTTTTGTCTCGTCTGTCCATAGGACATTCTCCCAGAAGTTTTGTGGCTTGTCAACATGCAGTTTGGCAAATTCCAGTCTGGCTTTTTTATGATTTGTTTTCAACAGTGGTGTCCTCCTTGGTCGTCTCCCATGAAGTCCACTTTGGCTCAAACAATGACGGATGGTGCGATCTGACACTGATATACCTTGACATTGGAGTTCACCATGAATGTGTTTAGAGGTTGTTCTGGGCTCTTTTGTTACCATTTGTATTATCCGTCTCCTCCTGCAGCCACGTCCAGGTCCAGGGAGGTTGGCTACAGTCCCGTGGATCTTAAATTTCTGAATAATATGTGCAACTGTAGTCACAGGAACATCAAGCTGCTTGGAGATGGTCTTATAGACTTTACCTTTAACATACTTGTCTATAATTTTCTTTCTAATCTCCTGAGACAACTCTCTCCTTTGCTTCCTCTGGTCCATGTTTAATGTGTTACACACCCTGTCACCAAACAGCACAGTGACTACTTGTCACCCTTTAAATAGGCCGACTGACTGATTACAAGTTTGTAGACACCTGTGATGTCAATTAGAGGACACACCTTGGTTGAACATGTCCCTATGGTCACATTATTTTCAATCTTTTCTAGTGGTAACATCATTTTTGTCCAGGCCTGTTTCATGAGTTTGTTTTTTAAAATAATTCTGTTGAACCACAATTCAAAAGCATTGTCTGATTTTCATTGGTTAATTTTCATAGAATTTTTATTTATTACCACTTTTGTCAGATTCAAGTTATTTCTGTAACCATTGTGGGTTTTTCTTTCATTAACAGAGGGGTACCAACAATTTTGTCCACGTGTGTATGTGATAGGATATACATGAACTTTGATGACTTGATAAAAGAACAACAAATGAATACAGTATACAACACATAATACCACCGGTCACGATTGTGACCCAATCTAAGACATACTTTTTCATCAAATTTTCCCTGAAATCTTTTGAAGAATAAGGACTGATTATTTCAAAGGGTTGTGATTGACACATGATAATGATATTTTCATGACTGGGAAAAATTTGGGATTAAATGGGTTAAGGATTAATTGTCATTTTAAGGATAATTGAGGCCTTTATTCTGAATAATTTAATACTTTTTAAAGATCCATGGACATTGTCTGTTATAGCTGGTATGTTCCGTTAGTGCAGGTGCAGTTTCTCCCCTCCTGAGCATGGAACCTAAGCCAGAGGATGTGAAGGTCTCGCAGGACAAAAAATCCATACAGTGGCTGCAGTTTAACATTTAGTTGACTTGATTTCATAGTATGGTTGTTACTGTTTTTAAAAAGTTATAGAAGAAAATTTAAATGAACACGTCCTCTTTCGGCTGCTCCCTTTAGGGGTCTCCACAGCAGATCATCTGCCTCCATCTCACCCTATCCCTTCCTTCTTCCTCTGTAACACCAACCTTCTCCATGTCCTCCCTCACTACATCCATGAATCTTCTCTGTGGTCTTCCTCTTTTCCTCCTGCCTGGCAGCTCCATCTTCAACATCTTTTGTCCAGGATATCCACTATCCCTCCTCTGCACATGTCCAAACCATCCCAGCACCAAGCTGGACAGCAGGAAGTTCCATTTTTATATGGTCTTTGGCATGACCCAGCCGGGACTTGAACCCCGACCTCCCGGTTGTGGGGCGGATGCTCTACCTCTGTGCCACCACTAGAGGTAGAGAAAGTTGTAAATGTCACAACTTTGCACAATAGAGGTCGTCCCCTCTAATACACAGCTTATACGACTACAATTATTACCGAGGGTGGCAACAACACTGTTCAATGCCATTAGTACGCAGGGCTCAAAGTTTTCCCGCACCATGCCGGATTTCCGGCGTGTGCCGTTTGGCTGCAGGGAAAAATGATACTCCTATAAAAACAAAATATTTACTTCCTATTCCTATACGCAGAACTACTTTTTGTCCATGCGTTGTTGCCATATGTAGCGATCCAAGATGACAGTGTACGAGTGAGTGACTGGAGGCGTGAGTGCAGGACTGGTGTGGCCCATAGCCCAGTGGGCCGCTTCACTGATGGGCCGGTGTTCTGGTTGGAAGTAAAATTACTTAACATCAATATAATCTGATAATCTGCAGCAGGCATGTTGTTAACACTATCCCGATGTTTAATAGCCCTAAATCTGCCTGACTGAGCCACACACCAGAGCATCCCTCAGAATTTGGTGCCAGTAATGATTGGTCCGACTGAAAGACAGACTGACAGCATTCAACAGGGTGCGGGACACCAGCAGGTGTGTTCACGTTTTGGTGGTTAACAAATGGCAGAAATTGATAGAAGAGGCAATTTTCCCAAAGTAAAATGAGTCAGACGGCACAGGTGAGGGGACAGGAGGCTGCAGAGGAGCGTGTTCCACTACAGCAGAGAGGCCGGCAGATTTTCAGCACCTCAGCTTAGTGAAGTGACTCTCAAAATAAATTCTATAATATTTAGTTGCCATCAAATGGTTCACAATTCTGACTCGACATGTTTTTTTTTTCTCATAAACTGAAAACCTAATTAATTCTGTACTGTCTCTGCTGATTGGACAGTCAGCTAAACTCCTTCCCCACATCAAGACTCTGAAGACACAGCTCTCGGTCCACAGGTTTAATGATACAGGGAAAGGTCAAACTGTAACATACAGTACAAGGCATAATCACTCTTTAACCGTTGTACAGATATTACAACGAAAATATACGAACTCAGCTTCTAATACAAATCATATTTTATCTTTCCACAAATTAAATGAATTACTTTGCTTTTTAACTCAAATACAATATGAAATTATGTTCACAACAACTTCCGCCGCCACAACGAATTGCTTTCCCTCCAAATTATCTGTCAATGTCCTCCAACCGATCCAATGGCTGTTGCCAACGTAAATCGCGGGAGACCACTTTTAGCGTCTAAAATCATCAAACCCAACGTAACCTCAAACAAATCATCCAGAAATGCACACAAACAATAACAATTAATACATACCCACGATGCTGCCAAAGGCAGAGGATGCATGTGACTGGCTGCTGAAGTTAACTGACGGCAGTAAACACACACAACTGATTTTCTTCTCACTACTCCGACCGACTTCCTGTTTACAGTTAGTCAGAGCCGAAGGTGACGTCACCTTCGGCTGCGAACTATGCCGATTCTAAGGTGAACCCAACACAATATTTCAACATTAATAAAGAATATAAATGATATTCCACCCTAACTTTTAACATTAAATAGCTATCAGAACACTCCCCGCCTGGCGTGATTCTACGCCACCTCACTTAGTCCGTCTAGTCCATCTAGTCCACTTAGGCATCTGGGGGAAGAAGAAGTACTATTTCTGTAACAAGTCTCACAAACAAAGTTTCTTTTCCTGGTTTGATGACCTTTACTTCCACCTGACGGACTTTTCCATCTTAGCTGTGGAAGGCCTGTGTTACCAGACCGAGTGGCCATTTATTCCTTGGTACTTGGCTGTCCTTAAGGAGAACAACGCTCTTTGGCTCAATGTTTTGGTGAGGTGACTGCCACTTCCTACGTGCTTGAAGTGTTGGAAGGAATTGATTACGCCATCTATCCCGGAAGGTGTTGGACAGGTGCTGAACCTGTCTCCACTGGTGCTTGTAGAGGTCTGAAGGCCCAAACTCACCTGCAGGAGCGGGAACAGAGTTCACCTTTTGTGTTAGAAGAGCAGCTGGTGAGAGTATGAATGACTCATTGGGGTTGGTTGTCACAGGAACAAGAGGCCGAGCATTAATGATGGCTGCTACTTCTGCCATGAAGGTTACCAAAACTTCATGGGTAAGTTTGTTCTTCAGCTGGAGGAACATGGAGTCCAGAATCTTCCTAGCAAGACCAATCATTCTTTCCCACGCCCCACCGAAATGGGAGGCATGTGGAGGATTGAAAGTCCAAGAACATCCTTGATCCGACAGGTAAGATTTCACACTTTTGTAGTTGATGTTAGAAGGTATCTTCAAAGCCTTGCATGCACCCACAAGGTTTGTGCCTCTGTCTGAACGAATGCTTTTGGCCGGTCCTCTCACAGCTAGAAACCGTCTTAATGCATTGATGAAGCTGGATGTGTCTAGGGATTCTATGACTTCAATATGAACGGCTCTTACGCTCATACATGTAAAAATCACAGCCCACCGTTTGCTTTGTGAGAGGTCTCCTCTAGTCCGGTGTGAAGAAACGCTCCAAGGGCCAAATACGTCGAGCCCGATGTTTGTGAAGGGAGGATCTGATGAAAGGCGGTCTGGTGGGAGGCTGATCATCTTTTGGCTACTAGTTGGGGCTCTGAGTCGTCTGCATGTTACACATCGGTGAATGACACTGCTCACCTTCCTCTTGCCACCGACTATCCAAAAGCCAGCTGAATGGACAGCTCCTTCCGTAAAGAGACGCCCTCGATGGTAGACCTGTTCATGATACTGTTGAATGAGTAAGGTTGCAATATGATGATTGCCTGGAATGATCAAAGGAGTCTTCTCGCTCTGATCAAGACCTGAATGGTGAAGACGACCTCCGACTCTTAGCAGGCCGTGTGTGTCGACAAACGGATCCAGATTTTTGAGGGGACTGCTTTTAGGAATTTTTTTGTGCATTCTGATACATTTGATTTCCTCATTGTAAACCTCTTCCTGCACCGTTTGAATGACGATAGCTGAGGCTTGGTTGAGTTCCTCAACGTTAAATTCTGCCTTGCAGAGATGCCAGCCTTTACAAGAGTTGTTCATCATGGTTGTGTTGAAACAACAAGCTATGTGTTTCATGTGCGCGATGGCACGAGTCAGTGACTTCCATGAAGAGAACTTGGCAAATCTTTGGGAACCAAGCTGCTTGGATGCAGTTGCAGTGCTAAAAGTGGACATTAGAGGACGGATGTCTGGATCTGAACTTGAGTCCACAAGGTCATAGGTACTTTCGGAGACATCTTGCTCTGGTTTGGACAAAAAGCTAGGTCCACTAAACCAGTTAGTGTTGCTTAACAGGCCTGCAGCAACAGAACGTGTTGCATGATCTGCAGGGTTCTGGTTCGTGGCTACATAGCGCCACTGATGTGGACTGGAGGATCTTCGAATACGCTGGACCCGGTTATTTACATACACGTAAAAGCGTCTGGTTTCGTTGCAAATGTAGCCCAGAACCACTTTGCTGTCTGTGTAATATGTCACTGCATCAAGATGGAGATCAGGTTCTAATGAGATCAGGTCAGCTAACTCAACAGCAAGTACTGCTGCGCAAAGCTCTAGTTTCGGGATTGTATGCTCTGGCCGGGGGGCCAGCTTGGCCTTTCCCATAACAAACCCTACATGATTATTTCCAGCAGTGTCCGTGACTTTGAGATATGCTGCTGCGGCGATTGCTTTCGTTGAGGCATCAGAGAAGACACATAATTCCCTGCTGACAGCTGCTGATGGTGAAGTTTCAGTGTAGGGCCTGGAAATGGACAGGCTTGACAACTCTTTTAGAGAAACTCTCCATGAAGTCCAGACTTCCTCCATTTCTCGAGGTAATGGCGCATCCCAGTCACCATTCTCAACAGTGAGTTCCCTAAGAATAGCCTTGCCTTGGATAGTAACCGGTGCTACAAACCCAAGAGGGTCATAGAGACTGTTGATGGTGGATAAGACACCTTGGCGAGTGTAAGGTTTTATCTCATCAGAGACAACGAAGACGAAGCAATCTGTTTGGAGGTTCCAATTGAGTCCAAGACTGTGTTGCATTGGCACTTTGTCTGCAGTGAGGTCAAGGTCTTTAAGGTCACTCGCATGGTCCTTAGATGGAAAGGCTTCCATGACCTCTTTGTTTGCTGCAATCTTATGTAGCCTCAGGTTTGACTTGGAGAGGACTTCCTGTGTCTTTTTTAGCAAGTCGATAGCAGCTTCGACTGTGGGCAGAGACTTCAGTCCATCGTCTACGTAAAAGTCTCGCATTACAAAGTGCTTTACATCAGGGTCAATGTGAAACTCGCTGACCTGCACGGACTGGTGCAAGCCGTGAATAGCCACTGCAGGCGAAGGGCTATTTCCGAAGACATGGGATAGTCAACATCAGCTTTGGAGGGATCGTTATCACGGAACCAGAGGAACTTCAAGAAGTTCCTATCTTCTTCTCTAACCAGAAAGGAATAGAACATTTGTTCAGTGTCCGCCGTGAATGTGACAGCTTCTTTTCTGAAGCGGATCAGTACACCTAGTAATGTGTTGTTCAGGTCGGGCCCAGTCAACAGCGCATCGTTGAGTGACACACCATTGAATCGGGCACTGGAATCAAAAACCACTCTAATCTTTTTTGGTTTCTTAGGATGGTACACACCAAATGTTGGCAAATACCATCATTCTTCTTCCTCATTGAGGGGAGGCGCTAACTCAGCATGACCATTTTTAAACATCTGTTCCATGAAGCTAAGGAAGTGTTCCCTCATTTCTGGCTTCCTCTCGAAATTTCACGTGAGGGACACGAGGCGGTTCAGTGCCTGAGGCCTGTTGTTGGGAAGCCGCCAACGTGGATTCTTAAAGGGCAATGGAGCTACCCAGCTGTTGTTTGAGTCTTTCTGTAGTCCATTATTCATTATTTTCATGAATGAAGCATCCTGAATTGAAAGAGCAACTTGATTATCCTCTCTGGTCCTCTTGAACACACTGCACCCAAGATGATCAGTGTCACAGGTAGTGGCGCAGTGGTTAGCACTGCGGCAGCACAGTTTACCCTCGTTCGGGGGATCGCAGAGATCATGGGTTCGATCCCTGCCCCCGGCCAACAGTGATCAGTGTGGAGTTTGCATGTTCTCCACGTGTTGCGTGGGTTTACTCCGGGATTTCTCCGGTTTCCTCCCGCATGCCAAAAACATGCAGGTTAAGGATACGGGGCGCTTGCGCACACAGCGACCGGCAGCTGGTGGCTTGTCACCAGACTGCAAAACAAATCTATCTACGGGTACAAAATAAGTACAAAAAAAAAAAAATAAGAATAGGCTGGTGGGTGGTTTATGACCTGGACGGTTCCGTACTTTTCCTTAACACAGAACACATTAGGGCATGGTTCGAAGAGAGATGGCCGACGTAGCTCTGTGGTGTTTGTGTAGAAAGCGTTGATTACTGACGGTCTATGGACGCTGTCGAGACACACATTGCCTACAACAACCCACCCCAGATCTAATTTCTGTGCATAGGGCTGGTTGTGTGAGCCGTTCACCTGTTTGCGAACTTTATGCACCCTGATAATGTCCCAACCGAGGAGAAGCATTATCTGGGCATTTGGGTCCATATCTGGGATGAAGTGCGCCATTGTCTTTAAATGTGTATGATGAAGAGCAACCTCAGGGGTTGGAATCTCGTCTCTGTTGTCGGGAATGTCGTTGCACTCTGTGAGGCTGGGTAATGGAATGCGGACTGTCCCATCCAGAAATTCCACTTCATAGCCGCTTGCCCTCCTTCCCGATGATTCCTTCATTCCTGCGCATGTTCTCAGTGTGTAAGGAGCACTTGGACTTCTGTCGCCAAACACTTCGAAGAACTGTGAACGAACCAGTGATCTGTTGCTCTGCTCATCCAGAATTGCATAGAGCTTCACTGCTTTGTCTCTGTGGCTGGTTGGATATACTTTCACGAGGCATATTTTGGAACAGGATCTGTCTGTCAGATCTCCACCGCAGACCTTTGTGCATTTGGTCATAATATCAGATTGAGGTTGAGGCACAGTTTCGACCTCCTCCCCGCCATGCTCTGGAGCAGGATCCTTCACTTCTGTCCAGGGTGCAGGTCCTGGATGTAGGGCTGAGTTATGTGTTTTGCTCTTGCACTCAGAACACTGAACTTTGGCCTTGCAGTT
The DNA here is from genome assembly GCA_020510985.1 of Pholidichthys leucotaenia. Lineage (NCBI taxonomy): Eukaryota > Metazoa > Chordata > Actinopteri > Cichliformes > Pholidichthyidae > Pholidichthys > Pholidichthys leucotaenia. Next base: position 29,224,552 of record CM035845.1, on the reverse strand, counting down.
TTTAGCGATGTGTGACGAAGATGAACAACATTTAAAACACAGAGTGTTCTCTTTCAAGAACATCTTACGATCTTCAATGGATTTTTCTCTGAAAGCACGACATTTACTTAAAGGGTGTGGTTTCCCATGAATAGGACACATTTTATCACGGCCATCAGATTTTAATGAGGAGTCAGTAAAATCAGAACTAGCTCTGGTGGATATCTCTGTTTTGCAGACTGAGACTCTTTGATGTTTGTTTGGCTGCCATGCTAACTTTTCAGTTCTGGGAACAGTGTCTGTCTGCGTGATGAAGTTGAAGCTTGGGTCATTGGCAATGCTAGCTTCCTGGCTAATGAATTTTACAAAAAAGGCAAAGGGAGGATAAGGCACATGCTTTTGTTGCTTATAAGATGCACTAGCTGAAGCCCACTTTTCCTGCAGATGAAAGGGGAGTTTCTGCACAATTGGGTTGACACCTCTTGCCGTGTCGAGGAAGGAGAAACCAGGTAAGTCTCCTTCATCCTTTGCTGATAGAAGTTCCATTAGAAGATCACTCAACTTAGTCAGTTTGGTGTAATCTCGGTTTCCTATCTTTGGAAAAGTGTCGATGCATTTGAAGAGAGCATCCTCTACTGCCTCTGGCGAGCCGTAAGTTTGCTCGAGTCTATCCCAAATCATATTCATGATTGATGTGAATTACTCTGAGCTGCTCAACATGTTCTTTTGACTCCTTGCCAAGCCACTTTAAAAGAAGGTCCATCTCCTCACTTGCTGTTAGATCTAAGCCACTGATTGCAGACAGAAACGAGCGTTTCCAAGCTCTGTAATTCTCAGGCTTATCACTAAATTGAAGTAAGCCTTTAGACACAAGCTCACGGCGTGCAAGGTACCTCACAAAGTCATTTGGAGTGGAGCTGTTATGGTTGGAATTAGGAGGTACAGGATAAGATGGGGGAAATGTACCACAGTAGTCATTTTGAAATCTGGAGTGCTGTGTTGGAGTAATATTGCTGCTTTCAAATTTCACTTGTCGTGGGTCACAAACATTTTCATCCTTATATATCTGAACCCGCTGTGGGCTGGGGTGGAAGTCTGATTTTATTGGGGCATCATCTTCACATAGCTGGTGTTCTGCCTCCAACACTTTGGCTTGGTCAGCAACATACTGTTGAGTGCGTTGTGTGGCTGTCAAGGAGGTAGAATCTAATAATACAAACTCACGACTTCGTTTTTCACCACTGTCAACTGCAGCTTCCAGCGCTTCTGCTTCAGCAACAGCTGCAGCAGTCTTTCTTATATTGTAGCATTTGCATTGATGCTTCCAACTTAGCTTTTTCTAGTTTTAGGCTTATTTCCTCTTCAGCGTAGGAAAGGTGAGCTTTTGCTGCTTCCGCTCGTGCTCTTGCTTTGGCTGCAGCAGCCTCTGTAGATGACACACTGGAGTGCACAGAAGAAGTGTGTGAGTGTGTCTTTGACATAGCTCGTTTTTCTGACTAGCACAGTTTGCGAGCGTACTTCTGGATAGACACTGATGTGTTGATCGTTTACTGGTCGAGTGTGACGATGATCTACTCACTGTTTGCCAGCATGTTCACGTTATCATGCCCGCTAGGAAGCCGTGGGTTCACTGTACTGCCTCTGCTGATTGGACAGTCAGCTAAACTTCCCCACATCAAGACTCTGAAGACACAGCTCTCGGTCCACAGGTTTAATGATACAGGGAAAGGTCAAACTGTAACATACAGTACAAGGCATAATCACTCTTTAACCGTTGTACAGATATTACAACGCAAATATACAAACTCAGCTTCTAATACAAATCATATTTTATCTTCCTACAAATTATATGAATTACTTTGCTTTTTAACTCAAATGGTTGCTTCATCCATCCAGGTGGTGGATGACCCTCAATTTCCCCTCTGGGGATCAATAAAGTATACTAAATCAAAAAAAAAAAAAAAAATCTAAAATACAATATGAAATTATGTTCACAACAACTCCCGCCGCCACAATGACTTGCTTTCCCTCCAAATTATCTGTCAATGTCCTCCAACCAATCCAACGGCTGTTGCCAACGTAAATCGCGGGAGACCACTTTTAGCGTCTAAAATCATCAAACCCAACGTAACCTCAAACAAATCATCCAGAAATGCACACAAACAATAACGATTAATATATACCCACGATGCTACCAAAGGCTGAGGATGTATGTGACTGGCTGCTGAAGTTAACTGACGGCAGTAAACACACACAACTGATTTTCTTCTCAATACTCCGACCGACTTCCTGTTTACAGTTAGTCGGAGCCGAAGGTGACGTCACCTTCGGATGCAAACTATGCCGATTCTAAGGTGAACACAATACAAACCAACACAATTTTTCAACATTAATTAAGAATATAAATAATATTCCACCTTAACTTTTAATGGTGCGGTAGAGCAGTGGTTAGCACTGCACCAGCACAGCAACTCACCCTTGGCCATGGGATCCCTGGTTCGATCCCAGCCCCTGACCAACAGTGATCTGTGTGGGGTTTGCATGTTTCTCCCCGTATCTGCGTGGGTTTACTCCGGGATTTCTCTGGTTTCCTCCCACTGGCCAAAAACATGCAGGTTAGGTTAATTGGAGACTCTAAAGTGGCCCTAGGTGTGAATGTGTGTGTGAATGGTTAAGGGATAGCGCCGTATCGTGGCTGCTTCATCCATCCAGGTGGATACCCTCAATTTCCCCTCTGGGGATCAATAAAGTATACAAAGTTAAAAAAAAAATATGGAAGATTTTTAAATAAAGTTCTAAATTTCCAAGAAAAAATTAGCTATCTGAACCTACAGTATATGTTAATATGAAAATGTATAAGCAAAAGCTGCAATTTTTATGGTGAAAAGGAAAATACATTCAAAAAGTTCTAAAATTAAAAGAATATGATTTTTTTTTTTTTAATGTGAAGAAAATCACATTTATAGGAAAAGCTGCATACAGTGGGGCAAAAAAGTATTTAGTCAGCCACCAATTGTGCAAGCTCTCCCACTTAAAAGATGAGAGAGGTCTCCAATTTTCATCATAGGTATACCTCAACTATGAGAGACAAAATGAGAAAAAAAAAATCCAGAAAATCACATTGAAGGATTTTTAATGAATTAATTGGTAAATTCCTCAGTAAAATAAGTATTTGGTCACCTACAAACAAGCAAGATTTCTGGCTCTCACAGACCTGTAACTTCTTCTTTAAGAGGCTCCTCTGTCCTCCACTCATTACCTGTATTAATGGCACCTGTTTGAACTCGTTATCAGTATAAAAGACACCTGTCCACAACCTCAAACAGTCAGACTCCAAACTCCACTATGGCTAAGACCAAAGAGCTGTCAAAGGACACCAGAAACAAAACTGTAGACCTGCACCAGGCTGGGAAGACTGAATCTGCAATAGGTAAGCAGCTTGGTGTGAAGAAATCAACTGTGGGAGCAATTATTAGAAAATGGAAGACATACAAGACCACTGATAATCTCCCTCGATCTGGGGCTCCACGCAAGATCTCACCCCGTGGAGTCAAAATGATCACGAGAACGGTGAGCAAAAATCCTAGAACCACATGGGGGGACCTAGTGAATGACCTGCAGAGAGCTGGGACCAAAGTAACAAAGGCTACATCAGAAACACACTACGCCGCCAGGGACTCGAATCCTGCAGTGCTAGATGTGTCCCCCTGCTTAAGCCAGTACATGTCCAGGCCCGTCTGAAGTTTGCTAGAGAGCATTTGGATGATCCAGAAGAGGATTGGGAGAATGTCATATGGTCAGATGAAACCAAAATAGAACTTTTTGGTAAAAACTCAACTTGTCATGTTTGGAGGAGAAAGAACACCATACCTACTGTGAAGCATGGGGGTGGAAACATCATACTTTGGGGCTGTTTTTCTGCAAAGGGACCAGGACGACTGATCCGTGTAAAGGAAAGAATGAATGGGGCCATGTATCGTGAGATTTTGAGTGAAAACCTCCTTCCACCAGCAAGGGCATTGAAGATGAAACGTGGCTGGGTCTTTCAGCATGACAATGATCCCAAACACACCGCCCGGGCAACGAAGGAGTGGCTTTGTAAGAAGCATTTCACGGTCCTGGAGTGGCCTAGCCAGTCTCCAGATCTCAACCCCATAGAAAATCTTTGGAGGGAGTTGAAAGTCTGTGTTGCCCAGCGACAGCCCCAAAACATCACTGCTCTAGAGGAGATCTGCATGGAGGAATGGGCCAAAATACCAGCAACAGTGTGTGAAAACCTTGTGAAGACTTACAGAAAACATTTGACCTCTGTCATTGCCAACAAAGGGTATATAACCAAGTATTGAGATGAACTTTTGTTATTGACCAAATACTTATTTTACCAAGGAATTTACCAATTAATTCATTAAAAATCCTTCAATGTGATTTTCTGGATTTTTTTTTCTTATTTTGTCTCTCATAGTTGAGGTATACCTATGATGAAAATTGGAGACCTCTCTCATCTTTTAAGTGGGAGAACTTGCACAATTGGTGGCTGACTAAATACTTTTTTACCCCACTGTATAAACATTACTAGTAGTTACCTATCATCTTGATTTTTAAGATCAAATACTGCTCCATGCAGATTTTTGTTTGGTGAAAAAGTCTCTTAGGCACAAAAATAACGCCATATCCTTCCACAGTAGATGTTGCTGAATGGAGAGAAAAACAACCTTGCTTGTTCTCAGGTGATTTATTTTTTAACAAGGGGGGTGGTAGTGGTGGTGGACTCACAAATTTAGTGTAAGGTATAGCCTGTAAATGTAAATTAAGTATAAATTAGCTTGAATAAAGCTGGTAAATATGACAAAGGAGGCCAGTTTACAAGTAAAATAGAAAATTTGTGAGAAAAATTCCAATTTTGTATGAAAAGCATAATGAATGCAGGGGAGAAATGGCACATTTCTTCAAAAAATAATTATAAATTTACAAGAAAGAAGTCAAAAATTTAAAGAACAAAAGCTGCAGATTAGTATAAATGTTTTAGTTTTCCCCATTTTCTATGCAATTAGTGAGGTTTTTCTAGTACATATTCTTGGACATTTTTAACTTTTTTCTGGAAAATTTGTGACAGACATGCATATATTGGAACAGGACAAAAAAATCTATATGGGGAAATTACACAGTGATATGATACTACTGGCACTAAACTGACATGACACCGTATATATTATTATTATTATTATTACATACTAGGTTAAAGTTGTCTAATGAATAGCTATTTTGTTTCTGTAGAATTTTTATGCCACTGGACTGAATTGATGTTCCCCTTTGTGATTTATCTTTCAGTTTCTCAGTTATTTGTCAGCTTTTTCACCGATGTGAACAAAGTTCTATATTCTTGTCAAAATATATCTGCAATAAAAACTATTGGATAGAAATAGAACTTTCGCTCCAATTTCCTTCACTTGGCAAAAAGTGGCAAGAAGGTCTTGGGCATGAAACTGCCGTGCTGAAAATTGGTCCCACTCTGGCACTGCGTGAGTGTTTCATCCTTAAACGTACGCAAATATTTATTGTATTGGCAAACATGAAGGGGCTCAGAGCCGATCCCTGATGTAACCCCACTCCCACCTTGAAGCCATGTGTGACTCCTACAGCACATCTCACCACCGTTTCATTGTCCTCATATAATTTCTCACACAGTACCACACTTCCTCTCTTGGCACCCTATCATATGCTTTCTCTAGATCCACAACAACAGTGCAACTCCTGACCTTCTCTATACCTCTCTATCAACACTCTTAGAGCAAACACTGCATCTGTAGTACTTTTTTTTTTTTTTTTTTTTTTTTTTTTTTTTTTGACATGAAACCGTACTGCTGCTCACTGATTGTCACCTCTCCTCTTAACCTGGCTTCAACAACTCTTTCTCATATCTTCATAGTGTGGCTGATCAACTTTATGCCTCTGTAGTTACTGCAGCTCTGAGCATCAACTTTGTTCTTGAAAACTGGTACCAAAACACTTCTTCTCCACCCCTGAGGCATCCTCTCACTCTCCAAGATTGTATTAAACAGTCTGGTTAAAAAGTCCACCGCCTTCTCTCCAAAACATCTCCATACCTCCACAGGTATGTCATCTGGACCGACCGCCTTTCCGTTCTTCATCCTCTTCAAAGCTGCCCTCACTTCTGCCTTGCTAATCATCTGGACTTCCTTGTTCACCATCTTTCCTTTGCCCATCCTCCTCTCTCTCTCTCATTTTCTTCATTCGTCATCTCCTCCTCAAAGTACTCCTTCCACCTTCTCTACATACAACACTGTATGGTTTATTATTTAAATTCTAATTCACTGGGATGGGGAGAGAAGCTCTTCGGCCGACTGATGGATCCAGTGAAGGCACAGCAGTTGGCGGTGGAGCTAGATGAGGATTGCCGACATGTACAAACCTTTCATCTTTAAAGAGATGACTCACCGGACCAGTGCCATCCACAACCCAGTCCAAGAACCTCCAGCCTTTGGCTCCAGCAGCAGTGGGGAACATGCTATCCAGGGTCGGGATCCTGCATGCGTCGGCCAGCCTCTCTTCTCTCTCACATTCAGATCGTAATTGTGCATTGATGATATCAGTACTCAATTGCAACCAATATGGTCCATATGTCCACTCGTAGTATGACAGATACTCAGGCAAGCAGATTTGAATACACAGAATTAAATAAAATGAGGAGTTTATGCCATGTATTGGGCTTCACGTGTCTGTTTTGCGTCATGCCATAGACTGTTGGACCGCTTTAGTACTCGTGCTGCTGAATTCCGCTTTTTTCGTTCCGCTGCAAAGACATTGTTGGTGTTAAACAGGGTGTTGCGTTAACCAGCACGCTAACTCCACCGCTAGTTTCTTCATACAGAGAAAAGATTATTATTGTTATTATTATTATCCATTTTTGCTGTTTAAAACACCCAGTTAATTAAAAAAAAGTATTTGTTTATCAGTGTACAAAACTATAAAAACACCTATGCCAAAATAAATCTTTAAACATCAAATAGCACTTGTATATAGGGCTGTGCGATATGATGTTATATATCAGATGACATGATAAAAATGTTCATATAAAGCTATCATTTATCTTGGGGTTTGGAAGCGCTTTGGTCATCTAGAGATGAGAAAAAGCACTATATAAGTATATAAGACGCATCCCGTTTCTACTTGTCACCGCCCCGCCTTTCCCCCGCAGTGCACCAGGTGTGTGGGTTTCGGTGGTTAGCACAGCAGCTAACTTCAAACTAACAGTTCAGTCAAATCGCTGCTGCTTCTTTTTGCCAGGGATGTGGGACTGTTTTCCATCATGCTGCATCAGAGAGGATAGTCCGCTAACCCCGTTTTAATTGGAGGTAAGTAACGCTAACACCATCTCACTCTTATTATTGTAAAACAGCAAATGCTAAATGACGGTGCTAAGTTGTCGCTTATATGAATTATTACAAGACCATCGTTTCTTTGCTTTAAATTACTGCTGAATTTCTTAGTTTTGTCTGAAGAAATTATATTAAAGCTGCAAAAGTGCATGATCGTGGCAGATACATTCAAAACATGTAATAAAACATGTCGGAGGAGCAAACTGGCTTTTGTAACTTACTTGATTTCTAATCATGTTAGTCAAGTAGCGACAATGAATAAAGTTGAAGTCATCACTCGGTTTTTATTACCTTTTGTGCCTTTGATTTTCAGATCATGGCCAATCTAAAATATTATAAGTCTCAAATGCACTTTTTTTTTTTTTTTTTTTTTTTTTTTTTTTTTTTTTTTTTAAATTTTGTATACTTCATTAATCCCCAGAGGGAAATTCAGGGCATCCACATGGGTGGATGAGGCAGCCACAGTACGGCGCCAATACGGTCACCATTCACACACACATTCACACCTAGGGCCACTTTAGAGTCTCCAATTAACCTAGCTTGCATGTTTTTGGCTTGTGAAAGGAAACCGGCGTACCCGGGGTTATCCCACACAGACACAGGGAGAACATGCAAACACCACACAGAAGGGTCATCAAACCCACGACCTTCTTACTGTGCTGCTACAGTGCTAACCACTGCACCACCGAGCTGCCCAAAAAATTAAAAATAAAATTTTATAAAAACAGAGCAAAATTATGATGGGAAAAAGTTGCATAAATTAATGATAGATGAATTTGTACAGTTGATTTTTTTCATTATGCAATGTAAAATTTTAAAAAAAGAGATGGTCATTTTATGGAATTATATATAAACTATAGAATTTACAGAAAATGTATATCATGATATATATCATTTTCAGGATATAAGACTAGTTATATTGTGATTAGGGCTGTGAACCATCACTAATTTCCAGAATCGATTCAGTTCTGATTCTTGAGGTTCTGAATCAGTTCAGTTCGATCCGATCCTGATTCAAGCAGGGAAATGACCATTTTAAAAGCTATTTTTTTTGCCAGGAAAAATCATTCTTAGAGACCTAATGCTGCAAATTGTAGCAGGAATACGCTAACTTTAATACATACAGTGGTGTGAAAAGTGTTTGCCCCCTTCCTGATTTCTCTTTTTTTTTTTTTGTATGTCACACTTGAATGTTTCAGATCATCAAACAAATTTAAATATTAGACGAAGATAACACAAGTAAACACAAAATGCAGTTTTTAAATGAAGGTGTTTATTATTAAGAGAAAAAAATTCCAAACCTACATGGCCCTGTGTGAAAAAGTGATTGCCCCCTAAACCTAATAACTGGTTGGGCCACCCTTAGCAGCAACAACTGCAATCAAGCGTTTGCGATAACTGGCAATGAGTCTTTTACTGCACTGTGGAAGAATTTTGGCCCACTCATCTTTGCAGAATTGTTGTAATTCAGCTACATTGGAGGGTTTTCGAGCATGAACCGCCTTTTTAAGGTCATGCCACAGCATCTCAATCAGATTCAGGTCAGGACTTTGACTAGGACACTCCAAAGTCTTTTCTTAAGCCATTCAGAGGTGGACTTGCTGATGTGTTTTGGATGATTGTCCTGCTGCAGAACTCAAGTGCTCTTCAGTTTGAGGTCACGAACAGATGGCCGGACATTCTCCTTCAGGATTTTGTGGTAGACAGCAGATTTCATTGCTCCATTTACCACAGCAAGTCTTCCAGGTCCTGAAGCAGCAAAACAGCCCCTGACCATCACACTACCACCACCATATTTTACTGTTGGTGTGATGTTCCTTTCCTGAAATGCTGTTACTTTTATGGCAGATGTAATGGGACACACACCTTCTAAAAAGTTCAACTTTTGTCTCGTCAGTCCACAGAGTATTTTCCCCAAAGTCTTGGGGATCATCAAGATGTTTTCTGGCAAAACTGAGACAAGCCTTTATGTTCTTTTTGCTCAGCAGTGGTTTTTGTCTTGGAACTCTGCCATGCAGGCCATTTTTGCCCAGTCTCTTTCTTATGGTGGCGTCATGAACACTGACCTTACCTGAGGCAAGTGAGGTATGTAGTTCTTTAGATGTTGTTGTGGGGTCTTTAGTGACCTCTTGAATGAGTTGTCGCTGCACTCTTGGGGTAATTTTGGTCAGCTGGCCACTCCTGGGAAGGTTCACCACTGTTCCATGCTTTCACCATTTGTGGCTAATGGCTCTCACTGTGGTTCGCTGGATTCCCTAAGCTTTAGAAATGACTTTATAATCTTTCCCAGACTGACAGATCTCAGTTACTTTGTTTCTCATTTGTTCCTGAATTTCTTTGGATCGTAGCATGATGTCTAGCTTTTGAGGATCTTTTGGTCTACTTCACTTTGTCAGGCAGGTGTTATTTAGGTGATTTCTTGACTGAGAGCAGGTGTGGCAGTAATCAGACCTGGGTGTGGCTAGAGAAATTAAATTCAGCTTTCCAAAGATGTGATGAACCACAGTTAATTTATGCTTTAGCGGGGGGACAAACGCTGTTTTACACAGGGCCATGTAGGTTTGGATTTTTTTTACCCTTTATAATAAACACCATTTAAAAAGTGCATTTTGTGTTTACTTGTGTTATCTTTGTCTAATATTTAAATTTATTTGATGATCTGAAACATTTAAGTGTGACAAACATACAAAAAAAATGAGAAATCAGGAAGGGGGCAAACACTTTTTCACACTACTGTAAATTATCACATAAAGAACTGACCCAAAATCAGTTACAATAATACACTTTTTATTATTTAACTTATGATTTCACAAAGTGCTAACAAGTGCTTTCTTTAGTGCAAAAGGTGTGTGTTGTCAAGGTAACAACTCAGTGTTGGTAAACAAATTTAATGCATGAAGCATGTAGACATAATTTCACTGTATTTTAGTCCCTTCAGGATTTCACGGCTGTTTTTGTGATTGTTGTGGCCCAAAAGGGCTGAATTTGTTGGAGCTTTTCCAAAACGTTGCAATAAAAGTTGTGACATTTTTAGAAGTTTTTTTTGCACTCAAAGTTGTGTGAGGAAGTACAGATTTTAACCAGTGGTGGACCGTCAGGGCCAGCAAAGCCTTCTCTGCTGGCCTAAACACTATCAGAATTACATTTAAACAACTTACATTCTTATATTTGTTCCATGAGGATTAAATTAGTCCCAATGGTCTGTTCTCTTCATTTTGTAGCTTTTCTCTTGGTTGCACTCCTTCCAGTAGTGTAATGCATGTTAGTTTTTTTTGTCCAATCATATATCAGCCATCTGTGTTGCCAGAGGCCAGCAAATCTGCCTTGGGCCTTCAGGAATTAACAACACACTCTATTAGTTAAATTAACAGTTAAACTTAGACACTGTTGCTTTAACCAATCATGTGTCTTCTATACATCCAGGGGTACGCATAGAAGGCCTTCGAGAATGCCAGCATTTTCATGTTTTTTGATTGATGGTTAGACTCCTCCAATCACACTGCAGAGCATCCTAGCTAACAAAACGCGCATGCAAGGACTTGCTAAAGCAGCTACAGTATATTTGTTTGTATATAATAGCTGTTTTTCCAGCCTCAGTGGCTGACGGGAGAGGAAATTGATTTGGTTGCTGACATTTTTAAAAATCATTTTCCAGATGGACTTTTCAAGAAAAGCTGATCACTGTGAAGAGTGGAAGGCCAACCCCAAAGCTAGCAAGCCTGTTTCAGCCGGGGAAAGGGTTTGGCCGCCACTTCCATATTAGCAATTACGAGCGGTATCCTTGGATTACAGGCTCTGAGGTGCGCTGCAAATTATTTTCCTGGGAATGCCTGTTGTTTGCATCTGATCAAGTAGGTACTTGGAGCCAGACAAGGTTTGCAAACGAGCTGTCTAACCAAGGCAGCAGCGAGACACCAAAGCACAGCTGGACACTTACAAGCAAATGTGCTTTTAAAAACCTTTGGGGAAACGAGTGGATCTGCAGCTCAACGGTCAAGTGTGCAGGGAAACGGAGCTCCACAACGAAAAGGTGAAGAAAAATAGGGAAACATTGAAAAGACTGATAGGTTGTGTTATATTTTTGGGTAAACAAGAACTTTCATTTGGGGGATACGATGAAAGTGCTGGATCCACAAATAGAGGAAACTATCTGGAGCTTCTTTCTTGTGGAAAACAATACAGATCTACATTACCATCTGTCCACTAACAAAGTGTTTTGTGGGACCCCAGGAAAAATATGAAACGACCTGATTAATGCTATTGCTGAAGTGATGGAAGAAATAAAAAAGGAGATTCTTAAAGCCCCCTTTGTCGCTGTTATGGTGGCTGAGACAACAGATGTGAGTAATGCGGCGCAGCTCGCACTGGTCCTGTGTGATGTGACGCACACAGGCGTCAAGGAGCGGTTTGTCAGATTTGAAGATGCTACTAGTAGCAAGCGAGCCAATGACATTGCTGCTCTTATTGTCCGTTTCTTAGATGAATATGAATGTTTGGATAAAGTTGTGGCACAGTGTTTTGATGGTGCAGCAGTCATCTGGATTAAATGGGGTGCAGGGTAAGTTAAGGAGAGGGCCCCTATGGCATTATTCATACACTGCTATGCAGATCGACTGAATTTAGTGTTGACTCAAGGGGTCTCAAAGCTTAAAGAATGCAAAATTGTTTTTGCAATAGTAAATTAGATAATAAGAACTGGTTAGCCAAAGCAGTAAATGAATATACATATGTACACAAATATATAACAGTGCAGGAGCATTGCAGCTAGATGGAATAAACAGCATTACGGTTTAGGTTACCCTGCAGAATATGAATATGTACCCAGACAGTATATTTCACATTTGAATCAACAGTGTTGTTGCCACCCTCAGTAATGATTGATATTGTCCTAGTTGTGTACTGGAGGGGACGATCTCTATTGTGCAAAGTTGTTATGTTTAGTATGTTTAATCGGACCTCTCCGAGCAGCCCTGGTTAGATTATAAAGTCTGACAGCCGTAGGTAGGAAGGATCTGTGGAACCTGTCTGTCGTGCACCTAGGATCGCATGGCCTACCACTAAATGAGCTCCTCCGTGCATTCAGCGTGTCCTGCATGGGGTGGGACTCTGACTCCAGCAGAGATGACAGCTTAGCCGCCATCCTCCACATACGGCCTTCTCCAGTTTAAAGCAGAGTCACAGCACACTGTTCGATCTGGCCCAGCTAAAAACAGAACTGACTGTAATGTATGCCATGACTAACTTTGAAGGGAAATGTTCCACGATCTCCTTGATTTCCTTCAAAAGCAAAATCTGGGTGAGAACATGCGGCAGCTGTACTCATTGGCGCGTTTGGCGGTGATGATCCCTGTCTCTACTGCATCTGTTGAACAGACATTCTCACCCCTAAAGCAAATAAAAACTTATGCCAGGACTACAACTGGACAGACTCGACTTTCAGCATTAGCCTCCATGGCGATAGAAAAGGACTTATTGCTGGAACTGAAACACACACATAACCTGTACAGCAGAGTCATTGAACTCTTCCTGAGGAAAGAAAAGAGGATGGATTTTGTGTACAAATAATCAGCTTCAGTGAGTAAAATATATGTACTGGTATCCACAAGGTTTGTTTTTTATGATTTTGTGTTTTTGTCAGATAAAAATGTTTCTGCACTGAACAGTATCGTTTTATTAACAGCAGAATCAAAAATGAGCTGCACTCTCCACACCCGGGTTCACACTGAACCACACCTATCTGCAAAACTAGGAGGAAATGGTCCCAACCATTTGTGCATCGTTTGTACACATATGTGCACTTGAGATTTTTTTTTTTTTGTGCTTTTCCGTTTTTTGATAGAATAAAAAATATTTTATAGGTCATTCAGTTTGGAGCAAGTGTGGGGTGGGGGCTGATGACATCCTCACTGTAAATAAAAACATATACCTCAAAAAACTATGAAAGCAGAATGAAAGTTTCAAGTCCACAAATGATGCACTAACAATTGAGGCTGTTTCCTCCTAGCTTTTGGGGCAAGTGTCATGCAGCAGACTGAGATTGCTTTGCTTCAATCAGAGGCTCTTGTGGATTTTTTTTTAGCTAGATATACTGTTGCAGGCTATATTGGGCAGGAAAAAAGAAGAAAAGCAGAAGAATGTGAGTTCATGAAAGAGGTGTTCAGCGGCAGCCGGTTATTGTCTGCTCCAAAGCTTCTGAGATCCCACTGACAGTGAGGGCATGGCGCAGAGTGAAATCAGTTGGGCTGACGAAAAATTATTATTAACCTGGATGAACGTGGCTGAAATAAATATTCCCAGCCTCTGTCATTTATTCCAGCCCTGCTGTCAGAGATGTATGCTTTCTGTTTGGTCGTCAGTGTTTTAGTGTTAATAAAATAACTGAAAGTGATCCCAACGATGCCATCTGCCACTTTGTTATGGTTATTGCTGTAGTGTGCACTGTCATTCACTGGAGTTAGAACGATTTTTAAAACTGTAATTTTATGGTTAAAGTTATCTTTAACATGCTCTTTGTGGATGTCCCTTCAGGCTGTTTTTATGGTGCTTGGTATGGATGGCATTTAAATCAGGTAGATCACCACTGAAGGCCTAGTTGGGAAGTAGTACACGGTCCACCACTGATTTGAAAGTAGCTGTTTTTTCCATGGTTTACAGTGATGCTATTCTATGTAACACTGCAATAAAAGCACAGGATTGCCAAAAATTTCCTTTTAAACATTGTGTTCTTGCTGAGAACTTAAAAAGATAAAAAGAATTGACTGTTACAGCAACTATATTGCATTGGATGCATGTTGGAGTATGGAGAAAATTATGGCAGCACCTTCTTGAATCTTGAATTTGAAAACAAAGGCTGAATCTCATTCTCTTGCCTTGCAGACTCGTTGACTTTAGGCGTGTTCACGTTAAGTGGCCGAGGGTTTAGGGCTGTCCCAATCTGAAGTCAGGAAGTGGCTGACTGCTCACTCGCTGACTTTATGAGCTAGCTCAAGTAGGTTCATTTTGTCTTCTTTTAATTATTTACCTTTTTGTTCTTATTAAAGACAAAAACAGAAAGATGTTTTTACCTTCTTTACATGTTTCGACTGTTCACTGCAGCTTTCATCAGAAGTGTCAGCTGATTGCTGCCAGGTGTCATTTTATCAGCTGACTTTCGTAGGCGGGAAGTCAAAAACAAGGACACCATAACTATACCATACAGCCGAGGGATAATGGAACCAATTCAAAGGATCATGAAAAAATACAAAATAAACACAGCAGTAAAACCACACAAAAAATTAAGACAGTTATTGGTACACCCCAAGGACAAAATAGAACAAGACAAAAAATGCAATGTAATATATGAAATATCATGCAGATCATGCAACAAAACCTACATTGGAGAAACCGGAAGATCGTTCACCACAAGGAAAAAAGAACACCAGAAGAAATGTGAGAAGGAAACACAAGGACGACTCACAAGATCACAAAGAGAAAAGGCAGAACAAGAAACATTAAAATCAGCAATATCAGATCACTGCAAAAGAAATAATCACATCATGGACTGGGACAATACAAAAATTATTGGATCGGAGAGCAACAGACACAAATGCTGGATCAAGGCTGCCATAGGAATCAGGAAGTGTGGAAAAGATACCATGAACCGGGATGAGGAGGCCTTTATGCTTTCCCACACCTGGGACCACATTCTGCAGAGACCATCAGATGGCAGAAAGCAGAGCCGGCTCGGTGGATCTGACAGGTCTGCTGGGCTGGCCCCGCCTACGAAAGTCAGCTGATAAAATGACACCTGGCAGCAATCAGCTGACACTTCTGACGAAGGCTGCAGTGAACAGTCGAAACATGTAAAGAAGGTAAAAACATCTCCTTTCTATTTTTGTCTTTAATAAGAACAAAAAGGTAGACTTCATGAGCTCTTGAGCAACTGTAAGCCAGCATGCTGTGCCGACTTAAGGTAAGGGAATTACCCACAGTTCAGAGCATGTCGGGGTTTCTCAAGGGAAAGCTCCTGATTGGTCACCCCTACCCCTCCCCCCAAAAAAAGACTGCCTTAACAAGAATTTAAAATCTTTGCCAAAATAAAGATATATGACACAAAGACTTTTCAAAGCAAGTTTATTCTGCATTACTCACCATTTAAGCAATTTAATTACATTTTGGTTAATTATGCAGTTTGAAAAAAGATGACTTGCAGTTGTAATCAGTTAAATCATGTTAACAGGCTGCAGCACATTTAATTCAATTCATTCCTGAAGAATGTAGGAAGTCTGAAATAAAGTCTGAGACCCACAATAGCTGGTCACATGTTTTCATGTTACACAATTTAAAAGTTTGGTTAAAATAAATGGGTTAAAAAGATAGATTTCTATTAAAATGGTAACACTGAAAATGAAATGAGATATAATTTGATCCCCTTTATTTCAATAAGCCTCTAAAGAGCCTGAAACACGCACAGCCCTGAACTTTTAGGATCGTTTTCTTTTATCCTTTGTCAGTGTACCCCTGTTTGTTTCTAATTTTAGGTTTTGTCTGCAGTCTATTTTTATTTTGTCCTGTGATTTTATTTTTTCTCTTTATACATTTTTTTTGTTTCCTAATCCTTTTAATAAAGTAAATTAAAAAAAAAAAAACTTAGTGTCCCATTTCTACCATTTTGAGCCACTTCATCCGCTCACACACTTGTGCACTACTGATAGTGGCAGCCTAAGTGTACAAGGGCTCAGGGCTTGAGGGTTTAGGAAGGAGATTGAGATTCAGGCCAAGACTCTTGAACAATTTGAGGTCTTCTTGTGTGCTGAAATCCACCAGGAAGCAGGGATGGTCCTCCACTGACAACCTCTTCCCTTCAGAAGGTCTCAGTGCAGGATGGAGCTTGGAGTGGAAACCCAGCCTTCACACATCTGAAGGAGAATAGATTTCAAAGTAAAATTAGTTTCTTTTATTTGTTGTTTATATTTTAACTACAAATTAACTTTCAATTTTTGAAAAGGGTTTTAATTCATTTCCTGGAAGATTTGGTCATTTCAGTTTAGTTCTGTTGAGTAAAAATGGCTCGTACTGCAGCCTTTATTAATTCTGCCAGTTTCATTTTATTGTAATTATTATTATTATTATTGTCTTCAAATCTCTCACTTAAGTGCTAGAAGTACAAAGTTAAATGTCATTAAATACAAACATTACTTGAAGGCAGCTGCCTCTGTCATGAAGCCCTAACTAAAAATCTACTGTTTTTCTGCAAATATTCACAGCGCTTAACCAACAGGTAACTACTGTATCCATAGTTTGTAAAAGAAAACATCATGCTGGATGAATTATTAATTTATGACAAATGTTTTTAAAAAAACCCAATATTTTACTTACCCCTAGCAGCTGCAACAGTCTCCCTCTCGAATTCCTCCCTCTCTGTCTGGTCTGTTGTCCGTTCTCTGTGTGTTTTACGTTTGAAAATTGATTCTCAATCTTTTGTTTATGTTCCAACACAATGCTGCATGTAGTACAAAACTGTTTATCCTTGCGTTATGAAAAAATTGAGAAAAATGTTGAGCAGTCTTTAGCTGTGAGTTGTTGATAAATTAACTTTGGTCACTCCGCTCTGTGGCTGCCAAATGTAAACATGGAAGTAATGTGAGCGTGTGGCGCAGGGAACTCTCGCATGACTGTTCATCACACGAGCCTTCAGCCAGCTGCTTGCATTTTGTGTTTCACAGACTGTAAAAGCATTGTATTAAAAGATCGGTCTGCAGATTTTGTGGCTCGATATCGGCTCAAACATGAACCGATTCAAATCGTCGAATTAAACTTTTGAACCCACCCCTAATCATGATATGAAATTTTGGTCATATCGCACAGTCCTACTTGTATAGTACAGACGTGGACAAATTTGTTGGTAACTTTCCATTAAAGAAAGAAAATCCCACAATGGGCACTGAAATAACTTGAAACAGACACAAATAATAAAATTGTCTGAAAATTAACTCATGAAAATCAAACATTTTTTGAATTTTGGTTCAACAGAATCATTTTAAAAAAACAAACTGGACAAAAATGATAATACCCTTTGAAAATAATTTGACCATGTTAAACCAGGGCCTGTCCTGTATTTAGCATCACAGGCGTTGTCAAACTTGTAATCAGTCGATTTTTTTTTAAATGGTGAAAAGTGGTCACTGTGCTGTTTTGTATCGTGGTACCACACTGTACCACACTGGGCATGGACCACAGGAAGCTGAGCAGAGACTTGTCTTAGGAGATGAAAGAAAACTGAAAGATCATCAAAAAGTTAATTTGTTGCAGTAATTCTATTTAAAAAGTGAAACTTAAATATTGTATAGAGATTCATTACACACAGAATGATATATTTCAAGTGTCTGTTTCTTTTAATTTCAATGATTATGGCTTACAGCTAATGAAAACCCAAAATTCAGTTTCTCAAAAAAAAAAAAAATTTAGGGATGTGATTTTTC
The DNA here is from genome assembly GCA_020510985.1 of Pholidichthys leucotaenia. Taxonomy (NCBI): domain Eukaryota; kingdom Metazoa; phylum Chordata; class Actinopteri; order Cichliformes; family Pholidichthyidae; genus Pholidichthys; species Pholidichthys leucotaenia. The sequence continues at coordinate 29,206,716 of CM035845.1, read as the reverse complement.
CGCTAATGCGTGGAATTCCGCTTTTTTTTAATCTTCCAAAAATTTTCAGACCAGATGGCGGTGCGTGCACAACGCGAGGCTCAGCGTCGCTTCAGATTTTGTGGATTAGCAGCGATATTTCTGCTCATTTCGGGTCTGTTCGTTCAGAACAGCTTTGCTTTTACATCCTACACCCGAAATGAACTTTTGGACATTGGATTACAAAATAACGACCTTTTTATCAGCAACCTACGTTTCATCCCTGAGCTCTGGAGAACACCCGACGCTAAGTACGCTACTCGGCCGACCGGAAGTGCTCGCAGGTGGTGTAGAGACCGTAAACAAAGGCGGGGGAAGCGCGGAGGGCTAAGAGCTAAGCTAAAGCTAACACCGCACCGGCTTTCTCTACCCAGCATTTTCCTCGCTAATGTACGGTCAGTGGTGAACAGAATGGATGAGCTTCGGATCACCAACAATAAAAACCTTATGAACTGCAATATCATGATTTTCACGGAAACATGGCTACATAGTGGAGTACTTGACGGTGCTGTCGAGCTGGCCGGATGGCACACTCTCCAGGCAGACAGAGCAGCTGATGAATGAATGAATGAATCTTTATTTTGGATAGATTAAAAGTACAGAATAATATAACAAAGGGGGAAAGAAAATCCAACAAGGTCAAATTAGACAATAACTCCTCTCATTATACAGTTCAACATAAGTTATCCGAAATGGGTGATGGCTGAAGCCGCAGCTTATATTGCCCACCCATATTCCATCCAAGAATTCAAAAGAAAAAACAAAACAAGAGCGATTACAATTCAGAACAAAGCTAAGACAAAATGTGACAAAAAACTAAGCTACAGCACAACGCAGACTGGATATGACAATCTTTGTGATTTTACATGTCATCTTGTATATATGTTTGGAGTATTTCTTTCTTTAGTTTTTGTTTAAATTGTCCAAGCGTTGTACATGATTTTAATTCAGGTCCAAAATCGTTCCATGATCTGACTCCTTGCACTGAAACACAGTGTTGCTTGGTGGTAGTTCTCACTGAAGGTTTTTGAAATATACATGTTCCTCTGAAATGATATTGTTTCTCCCTTATTTGGAACAACTTTTGGATGTTTGCGGGCAGTGATAGATTCTTCACTTTAAACATTATTACTGCAGTTTTAAAGTCAACCAGATCTTTCAACTTGAGAGCTTTTAATTTAAGAAAAAGTGGTTTTGTTGGTTCCCTGGAAGCAGCTTTGTTTATTATTCTAATAGCTCTCTTCTGAAGCATAAAGACTGGATATATGTTTGTTTTATATGTATTTCCCCATACTTCTGTACAATATGTCATGTTGACATATTGATGACTCCTGATGACTCCGGTAAGACCAGAGGTGGGGGAGTATGCATTTATATTAACAAGGCTTGGTGCACGAACTCTGTCACTGTTGGGAGACACTGCTCAGCTAACCTGGAGTTTCTCATGGTTAAATGTAGACCTTTCTATCTGCCACAGGAGTTCACTTTTCACTTTGCTTCATCTTGCCTGCTGAAGATGTTTTGGACTTTATTTAAAAAATATTTTTAACGCCACACATGTGATGGATAATGCTTGTTGGAATATTTTAGGAATGCTATGTTCTTGGAACATAAGTCAATATTATACAGTAATAAGTGACATTCAGCTGTTTGTTTTATGTCATTTAAGCACAGTTCTGGTACTTAAAAATCATAAAAACCCAGGAGCTTCGGGGGGTTCGCCCCCCCCTTGCCCCCCCCACCGGGGCTCTGCTCCGGACCCCGCTGGGGGACTGCGTCACCCAGACCCCCTGCTAAATTTTCAGATAATTTCCCCAACCCCAAATCACATCCCTAAAAATAGAATGTTACATAAGATCAATTAAAAAAGTGGTTTGAAAAAATAAATGACAAATTTAAAAAGTGTATTTTTAATAGAAATGTTGGCCAACTGAAAAGTACAGTTGTGCTCTTTTTAAATCATGAGAACAAAAACTACCCAAATGGCCCCGATCAAAAGTTTACATACCCTAGGACAGGGGTCGGCAACCTGTACGACACAAAGAGCCACTGTGAGTGATTTTTGTATAAAAAATATCTGCATGGTGCTACAAAAATATCTGAGGCAAAAAAGCAGAATTACAACTACAATCTGGTCTGACAACACCAGGATCAAGAGTTTTTTTTCTTACAAATTTGCAGCTTTTTAATTGTAAGTTTGTTCCCTTTTCTCATAAAATTACTTTTTCTGGTAAATTTATGGGGGGGGGGGTTGTAAAAAAGTTTACATTTTTTTCTTGGAAAATTGTGTTTTTTTTCATTAAACTACAATATAAAAAAATGTTATATTTTTGGCATTAATGTGCTTTGCTTTTTTCCTAAATTTAGCATATTTTTCTTTGCAAATGTAATACCTCTATGGAATAAAACTGAAGACTTTCTCCATGTAAATTTGTGACATTTTTCCCAATAAAGTTGTATGGTTTTTTTCATAAATTTTTGGCGTAATCTGCTTTTCTCACAAGATTGTCTTATCTAATCGTTACTTTTTTCAGTTAAAAATTGCGCCTTTTTCATATAAATTTGCAACCATTTTGTAATAAAATTGTAGTTTGTTTTTTTTTTTTTTTCCTGGCAAATTGGTGACTTGTTTCTTACCAATTTGTGGGTTTTTCCCCTCATAAAATTGCAACATTTTCCTTAAATTTTGAGTATTTTTGGCATAATTTTTTAGCTATTCTTTTAAATTTATTATATTTTTCTTTGTAAATGCATTACCTTTCATGGGTAAAACTTCAGACTTTCTTACATAAATGTATTACATTTTTCTCATAAAAGTGAAACTTTTTCTAGAAATGTGACTTTTTTCTTGCAAATTTCTGAGTATGTTTTCTTCAGAAAATTGCAAAATATTCCCTTAAATTTTTGCATAAATTTTCAGTTTTTTTTTCCCCCATTCTGATTTTAAAATATTTTTTCTGATGAATGTGGAACCTTCTTTGAAATTTAGTTTTTTTTTTTTTTTTTTTCCCCCCCTCAAAGCCTCAGGGAGCCACTATCTATAGGCAAAAGAGCCACATGTGGCCCCAGAGCCACAGGTTGCAGGCCCCTGCCCTAGTTCTTAATACCATGTATTTCCACCTTTAGCATCAATAACAGCTTGAAGTCTTTTCTGGTAGTTGTGGATGAGGCACTTTATTTTCTCAGATTGTGAAGCTGCCCATTCTTCTTGGCAAAAAACCTCCAGTTCCTGTAAATTCTTGGGCTGACTTTTATGAACTGCACGTTTGAGATCTCCCCAAAGTGGCTCAATGATATTGAGGTCAGGAGACTGAGATGGCCACTCCAGAACCTTCACTTTTTTCTGCTGTAGCCAACGACAGCTTGACTTGGCCTTGTGTTTTGGATCATTGTCATGTTGGAATGTCCAAGTGCGTCCCATGTGCAGCTTCCGGGGTGATGAGTGCAAATTTTCTTCCAGTACTTTCTGATAACATGCTGCATTAATCTTGCCATCAATTTTGACCAAGTTCCCTGTGCCTTTGTAACTCACACATCCACAAAACATTAGTGATCCTCCTCCGTGTTTCACAGTAGGGATGGTGTACTTTTCATCATAGGCCTTGTTGACTCCTCTCCAAATGTAGCATTTATGGTTGTGGCCAAAAGGTTCAGTTTTGGTCTCATCACTCCAAATAGCTTTGTTCCAGAAGATTTGAGGCTTGTCTCTGTGCTGTTTGGTGTATTGTAAGCGGGTTGCTTTGTGGCACTGGTGTAGTAATGGCTTTCTTCTGGCGACTCGACCATGCAGCCCATTTTTCTTGAAGTGCCTCCTTATTGTGCATCTTGAAACAGCCACACAACTTTTTTCAGAGAGTCCTGTTCATCAGCTGAAGTTATTTGAGGGTTTTTCTTTGCATCCCAAACAATTTTCCTGGCAGTCGTGGCTGAAATTTTTGTTGGTCTACCTGACCGTGGCTTGGTTTCAACAGAATCCCTCATTTTCCACTTCTTAATTAGAGTTTGAACACTGTTGATTGGCATTCTCAATTCCTTGGATATCTTTTTATATCCTTTACCTGTTTTATAAAGTTCAACTATCTTCTCCTGCAGGTCCTTTGATAATTCTTTTGCTTTCTCCATGGCTCAGAGTCCAGCAACGTCAGTGCCGTACTGGATGAAACATTCAGGGGTCTGTCAGGAGCCCAGAAACTCACTGACTTTTTACACACACACTAATTACAAGTAAACAGATCACAAGTGAGGATGGTTACCTTTAGTAGGCATTTAAACCCACGTGTGTCAACTTGTGCGTATGTTATCAGGCCAAAACTTCCAGGGTATGTAAACTTTTGATGAGGGTCATCTGGGTAGTTTCTGTTGTCATTATGATTTAAAAAGAGCAAACACAATTGTTTGGTAATAAATGGCTTCACCCAACCACTCACTGAGTGAAAGAAAAGTTTTTGTATTATCATTCATATTCTCTGAAAAATAGTCAAAAAATCACAAATTCCACCATGGTATGTAAACTTATGAACACAACTGTATGTCCATGTACACACTCATTACTTGGTCAGAACTCCTTTTGCATGAAGTACTGCATCAATGTGGCATGGCATGAAGGTGATCAGCCTGTGGCACTGCTGAGGTGTTGTGGAGGCCCAAGAGTACGACTGAAGCACTGACATTGTTTCCATCCCATGTCAGACTGATAAAAATCTAGAAAAGACTGTGTGGTCATTTTAATCTGCAGATGTTTATGTTCATTTATACCAGTGGTTCTTAAACGTTTTTTTATTCCTCATTTTGGGCAGGCAGCTATTTACCAAGCCCACCTAGACTCACAGGTCTTTTGCCCTCCCCACCCACAATAAATCCAAGAGCAAGCTAAGCCTTATTGAATTTCCTTTTCTCCTTGACTTTTTGGTTAAATTACTGTCAGAAATTTCAAAAATTAGGTCACGAGCTGTAAGCCATAGCCATCAAAATTAAAAGAAATGAACACTGGAAATATATCACTCTGTGTGTAATGATCTATATACGAGTTTCATTTTTTTTAATTGAATTATGAAATAGATCAACTTTTTGTTGACATTCTAATTTACTGAGATTTACCTGTACAGCTCTGCCCATCACCCTTGTTCTTGAAAATTGGTACCACAACACTTCTTCTCCACTCCTCAGGCATCCTCTCACTCTCCAAGATCGTGTTAAAAAGTCAACTGCCATCTCTCCAAAACATCTCCATACCTCCACTAGTATGTCATCTGGACCAACCACCTTTCCAATTCTTCATGCTCTTCAAAGCTGCCCTCACTTCCACCTTGCTAATCCTCAGGACTTCCTTGTTCACCATCTTTCCTTCATCCATCCTCCTCTCTCATTTTCTTCATTCATCAGCTCTTCAAAGTACTCCTTCCACGAACCTGCTGCACATCCTTTGCAGCTCGATCTCTCTGTCTAGCCAATCGATAAAAGTGCTTTTCTCCTTCCTTAGTATCCAGCCTCTCATCCAAGTCACTGTATGCTTTTTCCTGTGTCTTTGCCACCTCTCTCTTTGCTATCCGCCTATATTCCAGGTACTCCCGTCTACTTTTTTCGTCTTCCTGACTATCCTATTTTTTCTTTGCCAAACTCTTCCTTTGGGAAATTTCCTGTACCTCCTCATTCCACCACCAAGTCTCCTTGTCTTCCTTCCTCTGTCCAAAGGATACACCACATTCCTTTCTACCTTTTTCTCTTAATACTTTAACTGTACTTTCCCAGTCCTCTGGTAATTCTTCCTTCCGCATAAGATGTAGTCCACCTGTGTGCACCTTCCTCCACTCTTGTAAGTCGCTCTGTGTTCCTCTCTCTTCTTGAAATATCTGTTCAACACAACCATTTCCATCCTTTTAGCAAAATCCACAACCATCTGTCCTTCCACATTTCTCTCCTTAAGACCATACCTACCCAGGACCTCCTCATCACCTTTGTTCCCTTCTCCTGCAAGTCCATTAAAGTCCACTCAAGTCGCCACTCTCTCCCCCCGGGAACACCCTCTACCACTTCATCCAACTTACTCCAGAATTCCTCTTTCTCAGCCAAGGACGACACCACTGTTGAAAACAAATCATAAAAAGGCCAGACTGGAATTTGCCAAACTGCATGTTGACAAGCTACAAAGCTTCTGGGAGAATGTCCTATGGACAGACGAGACAAAACTGGAACTTTTTGGCAAGGCACATCAGCTCTATGTTCACAGACGCAAAAATGAAGCATACCAAGAAAAGAACACTGTCCCTACTGTGAAACATGGAGGAGGTTCTGTTATGTTCTGGGGCTGCTTTGCTTCATCTGGCACAGGGTGTCTTGAATCTGTGCAGGGTACAATGAAATCTCAAGACTATCAAGGTATTCTAGAGAGAAATGTGCTGCCCAGTGTCAGACAGCTTGGTCTCAGTCGCAGGTCATGGGTCTTGCAACAGGATAATGACCCAAAACACACAGCTAAAAACACCCAAGAGTGGCTAAGAGCGAAACATTAGACTATTCTAAAGTGGCCTTCTATGAGCCCTGATCTAAATTCTATTGAACATCAGTGGAAGGAGCTGAAACATGCCGTCTGGAGAAGGCACCCTTCAAACCTGAGACAACTGGAGCAGTTTGCTGAGGAGGAGTGGGCCAAAATGCCTGCTGAGAGGTGCAGAAGTCTCATTGACAGTTACAGAAATGGTTTGATTGCAGTGATTGCCTCAAAAGGTTGTGCAACAAAATATTAAGTTAAGGGTACCATGATTTTTGTCCAGGCCTGTTTCATGAGTTTGTTTTTTAAAATAATTCTGTTGAACCACAATTCAAAAGCATTGTGTGATTTTCATTGGTTAATTTTCATAGAATTTTTATTTATTACCACTTTTGTCAGATTCAAGTTATTTCTGTGACCATTGTGGGTTTTTCTTTCATTAACAGAGGGGTACCAACAATTTTGTCCACGTGTGTACTCTTCCTTCAGAATTATTCCTACTCCATTTTTCTTCCTATCTACGCCATGGTAGAACAGTTTAAATCCACCTCCAATGCTCCTAGTCTTGCTTCCATCATATCAGCCAACTCTCTGCCTTTACCAGTCATAGTCCCTACATTTAACGTCCCTACTCTCACCTCCACTCTTCTGCTTTTCCTTTTCTCTCTCTCCCTCCTAACACGCCTTTCCCCTCTCCTCCTCGATCTTCAACCAACAGTAGCCCAATTTCCAACGGCACCCTGTTGGCTAATAACACTAGTGGCAGTCATTAACTCCGGCCTCAACTGATCCGGTATGGAAGTCTCATTTGTCATGATCTGCTTGTTTGATTTGGCAAAGGTTTTACGTCGGATGTCCTTCCTGACGACTGGCACTAGGAGTACACTGGCTTGTGCACCCCCTGTGGCTTGATTTCAACATTTCTCTTAAGAATACTTTTTAAAAATTATTCTAAGTAATATTCTAATTTTTTGAGCAACTGAATTTGGGTTTTTCATTAGCTGTAAGCCATAACCATCAAAATTAAAAGAAAAGACCTGAAATATATCACGCTGTGTGTAATGAATCTTGAGTTTCACCTTTTAAATTGAATTACTGAAATAAATCAACTTTTCTATGACATTCAAATTCATTGAGATGCACCTGTAGTAATGACAGAGACATAAAATTGGATCAGTCATGCTATGAAGACATGGGAAAGAGTTGTTGAAGCCAGGTTAAGAAGCGAGGTCACAATCTGTGAGCAGCAGTACAGTTTCATGCCAAGAAAGAGTACTACAGATGCAATGTTTGCTTTAAGAGTGTTGATGGAGAAGTATAGTGAAGATCAGTAGGATGGACAGGCTGACAGATGAGGTCAGGCAGGACCTATGATGTTTCCTGATGACAATGTGATCTGTAGTGAGAGTAGGGAGCAGGTGGACAAGAACCTGGAGAGGTGGATGTATGCTCTGGAGAAAAGAGGAATGAAAGTCAGTAGAAGCAAGATAGAATACATGAGTAAATGAGAGGGAGACAGGTGTAACAGGAAAGATGCAAGGAGTAGAGGTAGTGAAGGCAGATGAGTTTAAATGCCTGGGGTCAACCATCCACAATGCAGTGGACAGTGCACAAAAGAGTTGAAGAAAGGAATGTCGACAGGGTGGAGTGGGTGGCGATGAGTGTCAGGGGTGATTGTGATAGAAGAACAGTAGCTAGAGTGAAAGGGAAGATTTACAAGATGGTAGGGAGACCTGCTATGATGTAGGGCTGTGCGATATGACGATATATATATTGGTGACGCGAAAAAAAAACAACCATCTACCGCTTCATATAAAATGTCATTTATTTCGGGATTTAAGAGACATACCCATTTCTACTTGTCACCGCCCTGCCTCTCCCCCGCAGTGTGCCAGGTTCACCACAGCAGCTAACTGCAGGCTAATGTTTTGCCGCTACTTCTGTGGAGCCGCTACTTCTGTGCCAGCCAGGGATGTTGGACTTTTTCCCACCATGCTGTGTCAGAGAGGATAGTCCTCTAACCTTATTTTAATTGGAGGTAAGTCACGTTAACACCATCTCTCTCTAATTATAAGACGGCAAATGCTAAATGACGATGCTAACTTGTCGCTAATATGAAACATTGTAGTGTATCAGACCATCGTTCTGGTTTAAATCACTGCAGAGTTTCTTAATGTTTTCTGAAAAAACATTACTAAAGCTGCAAAAGTGCATGACAGCAGCTGCACACACTAAATAAATAATAAAAGCGTGCTGGAGAAACAAACTGGCTCTTAATGTAACTTGATTTCTAATCATTTTTAATTAGTCAAGTAGCGATAAAGAACAACGTTGAAGTCATTTCAAATGCACATTAAAAGCAATTTTATAACACTGCAAAATTAAGAGGGGAAAAAAGTGCATAAAATTAATGACAGATGAATTTGCACAATTGATTTTTTCAGTATGTAATTTAAAATGTAGACAAAGCGATGGTCCTTTTTATTGGTCATATATAAACTACAGAATTTACAGAAATGTGTATTGTGATATATATCGTTTTCAGATACGATTATTTACAGTATATCATAATATGAAATTTTGGTCATATCGCACAGCCCTACTATGATGTATGGTTTTGAAACAGTGGTACTGACAAAAAGACAGGAGGTGGAGTTGAAGATGCTAAGATTCTCTTTGGGAGTGACTAGGAGAGATGATTAGAAATGAGTATATCAGAAGGACAGCTCAGGTTGACTGGTTTGGAAACCAAGTGAGAGGCAAGATTGCGATGGTTTGAGATGTGCAGAGGAGGGATAGTGGAGATATTGGACAAAGGATGCTCAAGATGGAGTTGCCAGACAGGAGGAAAAGAGGAAGACCACAGAGAAGGTTCATGAATGTAGTGAAGGAAGACATGAATGTAGTGGATTTATGGGTTTTATAGGCGTTTTATTGTTGGAACAAGTATAAATGTAAATATGAATGTGAGTAGGAATGAAGATTTATTTTCATTACACTCATATCCTCGTAGGGCACCAGTCCAGATAATGGACAGTTTTATTAACAATTCTTTATTTGTACCATTTATGAATCAGTCTCAAAAAAAACTCTTGTGAGTTCTTGTCTGCTGATAATCAAGAAGATGGACATGAAATCAAACAGTAACTCCCATTTTCAGAACCGTTGTAGGAGCAGGGCACTGAACATTGTCAAGGACCGTTCTCACCCTCTGCATAAACACTTTGAACTTCTTCCATCTGGTAAACGATTCTGGAGCATCAGAGGCAGAACCACCAGACTGATCAACAGCTTCCTTCCACAAGCTGTCAGGATGTTGAACAGTTGACCCGGAATCTCTCATACACACTACTGCACCTACGGACATTTTGTATATTATTTGTATATTATAGTTAGTTTTGTTTTGTTTTTTTTTCCCCAAGTATGTCTCAGGGATGTGTGAATGGATGGGGGTGGGGGGGTGGGGGGATGAAGCTATGTGTAAGTGTGTCTTAAATCATGCTGCTTCTATTTATATGGATGCCGAGAAAAACGCAATTTCATCTTGCCTGCACTACAGTTGTATGTACAGCAATATGACAAAGTTTGATTTGATTTGATATGTCTTTCAGTAGTTTAATAAGAAATGTCAGAATAGGTTAACACATTTGGATAACTTTAAAACAGAGAATTCAACATGTATCATGGGCATCATAGACTGAGTTGCTGAGTATCGCATGTGAATCAAACATTTATGGAACCAAAGAACCCTAGTTTTAACTTGTCAGTATACTAGAAATTAGAAAGCCACAAAATAGCTTTGGTTAAGAAAAGTGGATGCAATTTTATGAAGAAAATGGTGATTAAACTATTTATAAGAATGGAAAATTGGTGTTACTCTGAAAAGACCGTAAATTAATGAAAGGACAAAATGCATTTTGAAATTCTGATGGGGGTTTGCATGAAATTAAGTTTAAAGAACTTATACCAGGAATATTCTGAAGAATTAAGTTTAAATTAAGAAACAGACCATCAGCCAAGCAGAATCATTGTGTCCCAGTAGGTAGCAGGCAGTCCACTGGATTCTGTTTCAACTGGACCAGCGTGGGTTCTGTTGGAAGACTGACAGACAGGCTCCTTACCACAGATATGGCCTACTCCTGAGACCACAAAAGGGCTGCTTCTTCAGCAGGCTGGCTGCGGTCTTCTCTTATGCACTGAAGAAGGAATTGGTTTATTGTACAAAGTTCCAGCAGAAATTCAAACTGAGGCAAAAACACACCACAAATCCGCTTCTTCTGATGTTTGTGGTTTAAAGGAGTTGGTTTAAGCTTAACAAAAATTAAACAAAATCTTATTACACAGTGATTTAAAGAAAAGGATTAAAATAAGGAAAAGTGAACTTAAAAGAAAAGAGAAAATTTCACAGAGCATGACAGGCACTGGGCCTTACTTGGAAAATGGGGGGAAAAAAAATGGGAGAGCAGAGAAGTCTGTTCCTTACAGCTTGACCAACGCCCCAAAAAACTGAACAAAGGGAAGATTTTTTTCTGGTGTGGCAGAATTTCACTGATTTTCATGAAACCTGAGCTGAACCAATTACATGGAGTTTTGTTCAACAGAAGTCATAAACTCAACCTTAAAAGGAGATGCAGTGAAGCTTGGAAGTCCATTGGTCAGTTAAAGTCCAGCTATGGTCTCCCAAAGAGCAGAGAGAGAGAGGAGGGGGAGAGACATTTGATATGAAAAGTGAGACACCCCCCCCCCCCAAGACACACATGTTGCTGAAAAAAGCATAAATTCCTTAAACTTTAGTGACAAAGATATTCTCCTCAATAACAAGGGAACACACATTGTCTCTACATTGTAACTGTAATTAATTTGTGATAGTAAGCATGCAAAAATTAATTTCTTCCTGAAAATAAAGCAGAACATATCAAATCATATCAACAAAAGCATTTGAAACCACAATTGTCCATTCCTGAGTTCAGCCATGTCTTCAGTAGCGGATACTGTCTTGAGAGAAAGAATATGAATTAATTTATTTGTCCATAATGCATAAATTCCACTGCAAAGAGGAAAAAAAAAATATTCCTGATTCATCCACCAGATGGCACTGTGAAACTGTCTAGTTGTTTACTGGAGAATCTTGACTCCCAAGTCTGGATTACATCAACTATAAATCTGTCGATTTGGGGCATTCCTTCCTGGAGAAGGGATTAACTTCCACTTTATGGCCGATGGATAGTGTTACAGCTCTGGTCTTTGGGTGAGAGAAACGGTTCATGACCAGACTTTTGAGTTGAAACAATTTTTCTTCAGCAAAGAATGATTTTATAGATTGGAACCCAAGGTCAATGCTACACGAGGGTTGGTGTTACAGAGGAAGATGGAAGCGATAGGGTGAGATGGAGGCAGATGATCCACTGTGGCGACCCCTAAAGGGAGCAGCCAGAAGAAGAAGAAGAGATAAGACATAAAAAATAAGTATATTTAACAATGGCTTGTTGATGCTTTTGCAGAGATTCAAACCGCTCTCTGGATATATTTGATGAAAAGAAGCACCCTTTATCGGTGAGTCAAAGTGTATGTCATGAAGCAGTGATATTTCCTGTACACATTCACCAGTGATGATGACCCTTTTCCCAACAGCGAGAGAAGGTACCAGATGACTACTCTGTGGTAGACCCAGAGCACAAACTCATCTACCGCTTCATCAGAACACTATTTAGCTCTGCCCAGCTCACAGCAGAGTGTGCCATAGTCACTCTGGTAAGTTTACTGCATCCAATTTTTGCGATAAGGGTTTTTTGAGAAGAAAATTTTTGCATCAGTTTCTTGTGTGAACGGATTGGTGTGTCATTTGTTAGGTGTACCTGGAAAGGCTGTTGACATATGCTGAGATGGATATCTGTCCTTGTAACTGGAAGCGCATCGTTCTCGGGGCCATCCTGCTGGCCTCTAAAGTCTGGGATGACCAGGCAGTGTGGAACGTCGACTACTGCCAGATCCTCAAAGATATCACCATAGAGGACATGTGAGTGATGTTGCCGGTGGCTGTATAAGATAAAACTGGAGTCCAAATTTGAGTTCTTGTCATTTAAGGGCATTTAGGGCTGCACCTTTGCAAAACTCTGTTTTGGTGTTAAAAAAAAAAAAAAAATACTGTTGAGATTTACTAAAGGGCGCAGGGCAAAATTAGCAGTGGAAAGGCGTGGACTATGTTAATTTTGCACCTGGCTTCATTGTATATGTATTTGTGGGAGTGGTCATGTCAAAGCACAAATTTGAGGGAGGAGAGTATTTAAATGACTGGCACAAAGTGATTTACTAAAGTTTGTGGTTGTCAGTCTCCTGCTAAATGTGCCAGGATTTAACGCACAAAAAAAGCTTGTCTTAATTCATCTGCACCTGACATGACAGTGATCACCAGCGAGAATCAAGGGCGCATGGCCAAAGAGACATACGCTTCTCTCTGCGCATGACTTTATTTGGCATGACAGAATAGATTATACGAACGTCGAAACAGTCTGACAGAGATTGGTGTTATGCTGAACTGGACATCAGCCGGCAATTTTTTTTTATTTCATTTGTTTCTATATAGCCTCTTACATGAATTTGTAGCCATAAAGTAGGATAAAGTAGGAGCCCTTCGTACCTGCAGTGGACATACAGATGGTGGCAGCCGATGGTGACTTTTTTCTCCTTTCTGTGGAGGTTCAGACTCGGACTCTGGAGTTTTCCTGTCCTCTCTATCCATCAGCTCCCTCTTGCTCTTTAAGCAAAATCTTCCACATTGTCACTTTTCTTCGTTTTTTTTCTTGATCCATATTTCTATATTTATTTCTTTTTGCTGTGCATAAAACCATAATTTAGTTCCATCTTCTCTGTATTTTTCTCTCTCCCAGTTCAGGATACACAATATAGGAGGAAAACAACGAGATTAACAAAAACATCACAGATCCATAGAAACAGCTTCCGAAATTGCAACACCATAACTCAATGGCAGCAGTCTTTGCGGTTCGAGGAAAAAAGTGAAATTGTGTGTGCTTAATTTTATTACGTTCCAGACTTCAGAAAACATAAAACACACATTTATAAAACATTGTGAACTTGGAGACCTGTAGATTTTTTTTAAAACAAAGTTATTCGACTTCCGGTCTGGACACCATGGTGATAGCAGCTTAACGCTGAAGCTCCAAGACCCCATCCGTGAAAATACCTTGAAAATCAGATTTAACAGATTTTTGGAAGAGTGAAAATCAAAAGACAAAGTCATTATGCCTAAAGGAAAACAGAAGAGATCGACATTTCCCAGGCCAAGACGCTCATCGGCCGGAGAATCTGACCTGGAGGACAACATCCACTCGGAAGCAGAGGTGCTTCCTAGCTGAATGAGGCTAGCAACACGGTTAGCTTAAAAACGATAATTCTAGAATTAAGAGAATTTCGCCCAGAGTGTTGGGCCGAATTTCGTGAAATTAAAGACGAAATAAAAAGGACAAACAACAGAGTGGACCAGGCTAAGGACCGAATCATGGAAGCAGAGGAAAGAATAAAAGGGCTGTAAGAAACCGTGCTGGAATTACTCAAACGACAGACAAGACTGGAGGCTAAGCTAACCGACCAAGAAGGAAGACTAAGAAGGGCCAACATAAGAATTCATGGTCTGAAAGAAGTAGTTGAGGACGGTTTCACCACAATGGCTGCATGCGTGGAATCCATACTGAGAGAGAAGTTGGAAATTCCCCAATCCACCGACTTGAAGATAGAAAGGGCGCACCGTTCATTAGCCCCAAAGCCGTCGGCGGAAGCGCCACCACGATCGGTGGTGGTGAAGTTTTCCAACTTCAGAACAAAAGAAGAGGTTTTGAGACTGGCTTGGCAGAAAAAAGGATTTATGCACCAAGAAAGAAAAGTTTTTGTGGAGCACGACTACGCCCCAGAGGTCCTTAAAAAGCGTCGGGAATACGACAACGCTAAAAAGGTACTAAGAGAGAAGAAACTGCGCTTTCAAACTCCATTTCCGGTGAAGCTGCGGGTTTTTTATGGGGAAGAGATGTGTCTGTACAACTCGGCAGAAGAAGCAACCAGGGATATGGCAAGAAGAGGGCTCCCGGTAATGGTGTATAAACCCGCAGCAGACCCGATCGAAAGAATCAAGGGTCAAACGTGGTCCACACAGAGACCCTCAAAATCCATGGGCCAGCAGCGGGAAACCCAGCGCCAGGGCTATAAGGAAAAACTGAGCGCTTTCAGGAGGGAATAACGATATTTTTAGTCAATCTGCGCATCCAACCCTCCTCCTACAAGGTAACAAACATTAAAGGAGATGCGGAACCAGCAAGTGGTAAAACATTTCATGGAACAGTCATAATATTAGAAACAAGTCTTTAAAAAAAAAAAAAAAACTTGTTAAAATAGAAATGTGACAATGAACCACATGAACTCTCCACACTAACAAATACTGTATTAACGTGATTGTTTGCTGTGACGGTGGTGGGAGGTTGCGCACAATTTCATAGGGTATAGGCATAAAAAAAAAAAAATAAAAAAATCATTACAAGTTCGGATTGGGATCTGAAATTCACATTAAAAACATGGGACAACTTACAGGGGTAAGAGAGGGCCCTCAACACGTAACAGAGTTTGAGGAATTTCCCTCAGAGCCAACGTACCATCAGGGCTCTTCTAAGGTCACTAAAAAGACCTCAGCTCAGGAAGATCTTTTGACAGTTTTTTGTTTTAAAGTTTTATATACTATGTTCTTAATGTTTTTTATGTTCTTAATGTTCTTTCAGTTTCTGAGTAGCATAAAAGAGGGCCACTACACTGTTATACTAAATAAGACAACACAATGGAGAAACAGGGTGTAACCAAAATAATCTCATATAATGTAAAAGGGATCCTGAATCCAGTTAAAAGATCCAAGATTCTAGGCAAAATGAAAAAAGACAAAGCAGGAATAATATTTTTATAGGAAACCCACCTAACAGACTTGGAGCACACCAAACTTAATAGACAAGGGTTTAAACTGATCTCTTCATCTTCATATAACTCAGGGAGGAGGAGGGGGGTAGCGACATTGATCTCAACCAAAATTATGTTTGAAAAAAATTCAGAGCACAAAGATAAAGAAGGGAGATTTAGCATGGTACTTGGTCGGCTAGAGGGAGAAGATATCACCCTTCTGAATGTATATGCACCTCCAGGGGCTAACTGGAAATTTTATAAAAATGTATTTGACCTAATGATAACTAAAGCCAAAGGTTTAGTGATATGTGGGGGAGACTTCAATCTAAGACTGAATCCATGCTGGGATGCATCAGGTAATTCTCCACATCAAAATAACCCTCAAAGTAGAAAAACTCAGATGCTACTAAAAGAAATGGGAATCTGTGACGTGTGGAGGGAACTCAACCCCAGTGTAAAAGATTATACATTTTACTCAGCACCACATTCATCATACTCAAGGATTGACTATTTTTTTAGGTTTAATAGAGACATTGGAAGAGTAAAAACATGTAAAATAGGACTGATGGATCTCTCTGACCACGGTCCGATCTATATGGACTTAAATATCCAAAAATACACAAATAATACATTTTCTTGGAGGTTAAATTCAAATGTGAATGAATCAGATATTCTCAGATATTTGGAAGAAAATGATAATGGAGCAGTATCCCCTTTAATACTGTGGGACGCATGCAAAGCTGTAATAAGGGGAAAGATTATCGCAAAACTGGCAACCCAAAAGAAACTGGGACAAGAAAAACTAACCACATTAGAGTCAGAACTTAAGAAACTAGAAAAAGAGCACAAAGACAACACTCATTCTAATGACTCGCTCAAAATTAAGGAAATTAAAAAACAAATAAATGAGATCTACACAATAGAAATCCAGAAGAAACTTACATTTCTGAAACAAAATACTATGAAACAGGTAGCAAATCGGCAAAATTACTAGCCTACAAATTGAGGAAACAACAAACGGAGAGAGCAATCTACAAAATCAGAGACCCAGTATCAAAGGAAATAAAATTTAGAATTCAGGAAATTCTTAAAAGCTTCGAGAATTACTACAAGAACTTATACTCCCTCAAAAAACACAAAATTGCATCCGAAGCCTTCCTAAATACATTAAATCTTCCCCAACTTACTGAATCACAAAATAAAACACTACTGTCAGAAATACAACCTAAAGAATTAGAAAAAGCAATTATGAAACTTAAACCGGAGTGGTGGCTCAGTTGGTAGAGCACCCGCCCCACACCCGGGTGGCAGGGGTTCAAATCCCGGCTGGGTCATGCCGAAGACCATATAAAAGTGGAACTTCCTGCCATCCAGCTTGGTGCTCAGCAATAATGGAATGGAGGAGGGAAATCTGTGGCGGTGCCTTGCATGGCAGCGGCCCTCTGATTCTACACTTGGGGTGTGTGTGATTGACACAGTAGATAGGTAAAGCACAATCTCGTTCTACTGTACATGATTGGTTGTACGGTTGAATGACAATAAGGGTGATTTAATTTAATTTAATTTAAAGCTAACAAATCCCCAGGAGCAGATGGCTATACAGCAGAGTGGTACAAAACCTTTAAACAGCAACTCTCTCCTCTCCTCCTGAAAACATTTAACTATGTCCTCCACACAGGGGAAATCCCCCCTCCTGGAGAGAAGGGGTCATTGCAGTCATACCTAAACCTGAAAAGGATAAACTAGACTGCTCCAACTACAGACCAATCAGTGTGTTAAATCAGGACTATAAACTTTTTACCGCTATCCTTGCCAAAAGGTTAGAAAATATACTGACAGACTTAATTCATTTAGACCAAACAGGTTTTATAAGACAAAGACAGACACAAGATAACATTAGACACACTTTACACATAATTCATCATATGAAAAAATATAATTTTAATGCAGCCATATTGGGATTAGATGCTGAAAAAGCATTTGATTCGGTTGACTGGTCTTTCCTATATAGAATCTTATCCAGTTTCAATTTCCATAATAACTTCATTAGAACTATCCAGGCATTATATAAAAAAACAACAGCTAAAATAAGGATTAACGGTAAATTATCATCATCTTTTGAACTGGAAAGAGGATGTCGTCAGGGCTGCCCCTTGTCTCCACTGCTCTTTGCAATCTTCATAGAACCTCTGAGCCAATGGATAAGACAGAATCAAAAAATTTAAGGTATTACACTTGGTCAGAAGGAACATAAAATAGCACTCTTTGCTGATGACAATTTAATATACCTGGGGCAGCCGGATACCTCTTTTCCAGAACTAATCTCAGTTTTTTCAGAGTATGGAGAGTTATCGGGTACGAATTAAAGGCCAAATGTCACGTAACAGGGTACTTTAAATGTCTTGAAACTAGATATAAAAGGGAACTGATCCGTTCGGGTCTTGGTGCATATGCTTCAGTAACGCCGGAATATTCGTTAATTTAAAACTGCCGCGCTTGGCCTGACATTCCTACTCACGGGCCCCTGGAATCGCCTGGGGAAGAAGGCGGAAGTGACGAAATAGATTGTACCCTAGTTTGATGCTTGGGGTATTTCGATTGATTGTTTATATGGAGACTGGAAGATTGAAGTGGGCAACAAGAAAGAAAAAATTGGATATTTCACCCATACCTTAAAACGGGACTATCAGGGACAGCTGGGTAATAAGGGACATTTCTCTGGGAAATGTTTTCATACCTGTCAAGTGAGACGTTTTCGCCGTATTTTAATACCGTAAAACGCGGCTATAAGGGACGGCGGAGTAATAAGGGACACTTTTCTGGGAAATGTTTCAAATGTAATTCGTGTTGTTATTGTCAAATATTTTAAGGATTCATGGATATTTGACAATAACAACACAACTCAGTGTCCGGCGCAAAATAAAAAAAAGTAGAATTCTGTATTTGTAAGGCGATTCCTCTCTGTTCCACAGCCGCAGCACAGCTGAAAGTGTTAAACCATTATCCTAATGACTTCTCATTGTAGTGATAATAGCTCCCGCTGAGCGATCTGCCCGCCCCGACAATCAGACTAATGATTGAGTCCACACTTCTCAATGCAGTGCGAATAGCTCAGGCTGAGCCATCTGCCAGCACCCTAGCTGTGGGGGATCACACACACGACGTGCTCCTCAACACACTCAATTTTTTCCCCGTATATTTTTCTTTTGGGCGTACAGAAATGGCAATACGCCCGTTTTTGCTAAAATTGCATTTTCCCCGTATTTTCCTTAAAATATTTGACAATAACAACACGAATTACATTTAAAACATTTCCCAGAAAAGTGTCCCTTATTACTCCGCCGTCCCTTATAGCCGCGTTTTACGGTATTAAAATACGGCGAAAACGTCTCACTTGACAGGTATGCGCCTCCATTTTCATATTGATCTGGTCAGTTTCTTGACAGCAGCGGCTCTCCTCCACTGTAATAATAATGGCTTCCGAAAAATCAATATTTATGGGGCGCCCTCGACAGACCCCCTTCGGCTTCCCAATTCTGGAGGCGATTAATGTCCAGTTCAATGACATTTTCCACTGGTTCTGCTGTCTGGTCATCGTCGGAACTGTTGTCATCAGACAAAGCATCTGATTCCGTCTCGGACGGCTCGAACCTGTAAGGTTCTATGCCTCTGTCACTGTCTGAACCACTGACAAAAAAAAGACAAAAAAAAAGACAAAACTAAACTAATTTGTTCACAATCGCTGTCACTTTCCGTCATGATTGTCCAATGTTGATAAGTGTGAATGTGGATAGCCAGGGCAGCCAGGGTACAACTTGTGACGTCAAAAACATGGGCGTGGTCTGGACTGGCTGTCACAAGCCAGCGAGCAAGGTGGGGCCTTCACCTGGTGTATTTTGTGCAATTATGTAAATACAGGTGGGTGATATGGTCTCCGGTATGAATATTTGGTTTAAGCTATGTGTATTTTATCTAAATTCGTTGTCATTTAGAAAAAAAAAATTACGTGACATTTGGCCTTTAAACATGCATAAAACCCAAATTTTAACATTCAGCTATGACCCAAATCAGTATTTACTAAGCAAACTCAAAACCAACTGGGAGATGGAATCTATAAAATATCTGGGGGTCAATATCCCGAAACAACTCAACAAAATTATAACACTAAACTATGATCCACTGATGGCAAAAATAAAATCTAATCTAGCAAGATGGAATATGATACCATTCTTGGGTACTGCACAAAGAATTGAAGCAGTCAAAATGAATATACTTCCACGTATTCTATACCTTTTCCAAACAATACCGGTAGAACCTCCCCAAAAAACATGGCAAGAACTGGACAGAAGGATCTTAAGATTCATATGGCAGGGCAAGAGACCTAGAATCAGATATAGAACCCTACAGCTAAACAAAGACAAAGGTGGGCTCGCGCTGCCAAATATCAGGGACTATTTTAAAGCCGCACAAATTAAAACTTTAGTAGAGATATGTAACCCAGTCTACACTACACAATGGAAGGAGATGGAATGCCAAATAACAAGTGACCTTCCCCTACAGGCGATTATAGGGAACAATGCCTTACCTAAACTTTTGAATAACACCAACCCGTGGATAGAGACCCCGCTAAAAATTTGGTTTAAGATAGTCAGAGAGAATCAAACAAAAGAACCCTATCGATTATTGCAATGGATTTCCTATGATCAGGACTTTACTCCTAATAAAACAGACACTAGATTTAAAAAGTGGAAAGAGAACGGACTGAAAAAATATTACGATTTTTTAAAGGGCAAACTTTAAGAAGTTTTGAAGATTTGAAAAAACAAGGTCTCGTAAATCAAGACCTTTACAGGTTCTTTCAGCTTAGACACCACATAAACAAAATACTTAAAAAGGAGGATTTGGAAAGGGCCCAGTCAGGTGTTCTGAAGGTTTTCTTAATGGCATATAAAGGGATCCCAGGGATCAGATACATTTCTAAAATATACCATGGTCTTCAAGACTTAAAAGGAGACAACACATCATATATAAAAGAGAGATGGGAAAAAGAG
Source organism: Pholidichthys leucotaenia (assembly GCA_020510985.1). Taxonomy (NCBI): domain Eukaryota; kingdom Metazoa; phylum Chordata; class Actinopteri; order Cichliformes; family Pholidichthyidae; genus Pholidichthys; species Pholidichthys leucotaenia. The sequence goes on along the minus strand of CM035845.1, from coordinate 29,186,208 downwards.
GGGAATTTCACTTTACAACAGGAAATATGGGAAAAGCTAAATAAACGGTGGAAAAGTACTTCATCCCTGCAGTGGAGAGAATTTGGATGGAAAAATTTGGTAAGATTTTTCAGAACACCTGCACAAAACAAATTTACTCGTAAGGGGTTGAATTGTTGGCGCTTGTGTGGTGAAGAGACTGCAAATCATTTTCATGTGTTTTGGTCATGCCCAGTTATCCACCAATATTGGACCAATGTACAGACAATATTGGGGAAAATATTCAAAGTAACAGTTCCCTTTTCTTTTGTAACTTTGTATTTGGGTTTACTACCGGAATCACTGGAAAGACGAGGAGAAAAATACTTATTCACTGTTTTAATATTGGCAAGTAAAAAAGCTCCAACAAAAAAATGGATGTTGAAAGACTGTCCTACACCTGAAGATTGGATTAACGTGATTCAGGACATTTATTCGATGGAAAAGTTGACATTTGCACTGAGACAGGACATGGATGGGTTCTTGAACTTTTGGCAACCCTGGAACGCATATGTGTCCTCCATCAGATCTAATCTTTGACAAATACTATTTCAATAATGGCACCTCTCTTTGCTCCATCACTACTCAGATGCTCTTTTATTTTTCTGCTTTGTTTTTGTTTTTGTTTGTTTTGTTTTGTTTTTTGTTCTTCTTTTAATTTCTCTTTTTCTTTCACTTAAAAAAAAGGGTGTTGTAATAATTTTTTTCCAATGTCAAAAAACAAAAAAGGGGGAATATGTGATGAAAATGTAAACAATGCAATGCTGTAATGACATGTATACCCTTTACAAAAACTTAAATAAAAAAAACAAAAAACAAAAACAAAGTTATTCACATAATAAAACCCCAGAGTCTCCATCAGACCATGATGGTTCTTGTGTTAATAAAATAAACACGTTGGTCAAATAATTTATTCATGAGTAGTCCTTTTTTAAGATTCAAGATTCAAATGCTTTATTATCATGTGCACGTTAAGAAATGCAACATTTTCTGAGCAATGAAATTCCTACTCTGCTCTCCGAACGAATGCCAAGGTAATAGATAGACATCAATACTAATAAAGTAATAACACACCTAATACTAATGACTCACATTAGGCAATTAGGACAGTTATAGCAGTTAAAACAGTTAAACTAGAGGAAACAAAAAGAATGAAAATTGAAAATTCACTGGATGACTATAATGGACAATGTATATTAATATCAAAGATGATATGAACCTGAGATGGCATAAGGCTATGTGCAGTGTGCAGATAAGCAATGTGCAAGTGAGCAATGTACAAATTAGCACCCAGTATGACAATTTCTCTGGAATGATAATACCCAGTAGACTGCACAATGATAATTTAGCAGCAGAGATAATATGGACATGAGATGGGGTGAGTCTATGTACACTGTGCAAGTGAGCAATGTGCAAATTTAGCAACCAGTGTGTGAATTCCTATTTGCAAAGCTGTGTCCGGAGTTTATTTATTCAGGAGTCTGATGGCAGTGGGAAAGAGAGTTTTTTAGTCTGGATGTCCTGTATTTCACACTTTTGTACATCCGGCCTGAGGGTAGAGGTGTGAACATTCTGTGCTGGGGGTAAGTGGGGTCCTGGAGGATGGCGTCAGCTCTCCTTTAGACTCTGCGGTGGTAGATGCTCTGCAGAGAGGGTAGTGGAGTCCTGATGATCTTCTCTGCAGGCATTTGCGGTCCAGGGCAGTAGTGCTGCCTAGGGGTGGGGTCAAAAGATTGGTACAACGATATAGATCGATCCACGTTTGACTGAGCCGATATTGATCCACAAAATCCGCGGATCGATCTTTGAATATAGTGTAACCTAATATTTTATGTCTGTGAACATCTGCTGAATCTGATCGGGTCGAAACCGGGTCAGTGAGCCAGGAACCACGGCCAAGAACCAGAAACACCCAGAGCACGAACGGAGCTAACAAGCTAACGGATGTGCTAGTTCCTCCGTGGTGTTAAAATGGTTCTCATGCGGCAAGAGTTCCCTGCCGCGCATGCGCACGTCTTTACTTGCGTGTTTACACTTTGTACTTGTCGCTACAGAGCTGTGTTGGGACATAAAGTCGACGATTGATAAACTGAAAACACATGGAGACTGGCTGAAACCCGTGAACAAAGAGGGAGACTTGGAGCTGCTGAAATTGTAAGTAAAATATCATTTGTTTGTTTTAACATTTGTGTCGTAAATTAATAATTTATCCGGCATGATGGTGTTTTCTTTTACAAACTATTGATACAGAGTTAACTAACTGTTGGTTAAGTGCTGTGAATAAATGCAGAATAAAGGTATATACTGTGTTTTATGAGATTATGGACTTCTAGCACTTAAGTGAGAGATTTGAAGATAATAATGAATCACAATATAATGAAACTGGCAGAATTAATGAAGGCTGCAGTACGAGGCATTTTTACTCAATAGAACTAAACTGAAATGAACAAATCTTCCCAGGAAATGAATTGAAACCCTTTTTAAAAATTGAAAGTTAGTTTGTAGTTAAAATATAAACAACAAAAAATAAACTAAATTATTAAACCCTGCTGTGGTGTGGGGATTTAAAAATACGATTATTAATTTTATTGTAAAATCTATTCTTTTCATCTCCCCTTCACATCTATGAAGACTGGGTTTCCACTCCAAGCTCCACCCTGCACTGAGACCTTCTGAAGGAAGAGGTCGTCAGTGGAGGACCATCCCTGCTTCATGGGGATTTCAGCACAGAAGAAGACCTCAAATTTTTCAGGGTCTTAGTTTGTAAATTCAAGATTCAAGAAGGTGCTGCCATAATTTTCTCATTCTCTAATATGCATTCAGTGCAGTTTAGTTGTTGTAATGACTAATTCTTTTATTTCTTTTTTTTAATTTAAGTTCTCATTAAGAATACAATGTTGGTCATTTTTTGACAGTTTTACTGAGCATTTAATTCTACATAAATCATTATTTAACAGGAAATCTTTGGCAATCCTGTGCTTTTCTTGTGGTGTTACATAGAACAACATCACTGTAAACTATGGAAAAAGCAGCTACTTTAAATCTGTACTTCCTCACACAACTTTCAGTGCAAAAAAACTCTAAAAATGTCACAACTTTTTGGAAAATTCTGGCTTTTTGGGCCACAATAATCACAAAAACAGCCAACGAAATCCTGAAGAGACTGAAATACAGTGAGATTATGTCTACATGCTTCATGCATTGAATTTGTTTACCGACTCTGGGTTGTTAACTTGACACTACACACCCTTTGCACTAAAGAAAGCACTTGTTAGCACTTTGTGAAATCATAAGTTAAATAATAAAAAGTGCATTATTGTAACTAATTTTGGGTCAGTTCTATATGTGATAATTTATGTATTAACAAAGTTAGAGTATTCCACCTACAATTTGCAGCATTAGATCTCGAAGATTTTTTTTTTTCCTGGCAAGTAAAATGGTTATTAAAATGGTAATCTCCCAGATCAAATTAGGATCGAATCGGATTGGATCGGAATCGAATTGATTCAGAATCTCAAGAATTGGAATCAAATTGATTCTGGAAATTAGGGATCATCCCCAGCCCTAGTGCTGTCGTACCACGCAGTGATGTAGTTGGTCAAGATGCTCTCAATGATGCAGCTGGAGAAATTCTTGAGCATCTTGGGGGGCATGCCAAACTTCTTCAGCCTCCTCAGAAAGTACAGCCGCTGTTGAGCTCTCTTAATGAGCTCTGTAGTGTTGAGTGCCCACATAAGGTCCTCACTGATGTGGATGCCCAGGTATTTAAAGCTGCTCACCCTCTCCACCTCACGCTTCCGGATGAACAGCAGCCGATGGGGTCTCCTCCTCCTCTTCCTCATGTCCACTATCATCTTGTACGTGTTGAGGGTGAGGTTGTTGTCCTCACACCATGACACCAAGCTGGCTACCTCCCTCCTGTAGAATGGTTCATCACCACCAGTGATGCATCCTGTCACTGCTGTGTCATCCGCAAACTTTAAGATGATATTGTCCTTGTGGGAGGCAACACACTCATGGGTGAAGAGGTTGTGTGTTTGTGTGTGTGTGTGTGGGGGGGGGGGGGGCGCTGAGAACACAACCCTCTGGGACACCTGTGTTCGTGATTATGCTGGCTGAGGTCCTGTTACCCATCCTGACAGATTAGGGCCTGCCAGTCAGGAAGTCCAGTAGCCAGTCACAGAGGGTGGGGTGCAGGCCAAGTGAAGACAGTTTGTCGGTGAGTTTGTGGAGGATGACCGTGTTGAAGGCAGAGCTGTAGTCGACAAAGAGCATCCTGATGTAGGAGTCTTTATCATCCAGGTGGGAGAGAGAATAATGGAGTGCTGCAGCAATGGCATCTAAGGTGAACCTGTTGGGCCAATAGGCGTACTGCTGGGGGTCCAGGGTATTCGGTATGCTGTCCTGAATGAGGGGCAGCACCACTCTCTCAAAGCACTTCATGATGATTGGAGTGAATGCTACCGGCCTGGAATCATTCAGACAGGTTGGCAGGCTCTTATTGTGGAGGGGGACGATGGTTGTGGTTTTGAAGCAGGAGGGGACTATGCTCTGGTTGAGGGAGGGGTTGAAGATGGATGTGAGAACGTCAGTCAGCTTGGCAGCACAAGCTCTGAGAGCTCGTTCAGGGATGTTGTCTGGTCCTGCTGCCTTGCGGGGGTTGATATTCCTCAGTGCATTGTTTAAATGGCCTGATGAGACTTAGAGGGGGAGAGTGTATGTGTGTCTGTCTCCTCGCTGCACTGTAGCTGGAGGTCTCAAAGCGGGTGTAAAAGATGTTGAGATCATCCTTCAGGCTGTCTGTGGAGCTAGTGGTGTTTCTGTTGGTCCTTTTATAATCTGTGATGTGTTGCAGGCCTTGCCACATGTGCCCCGAGTAAGGGTGAAGTAGAGGCTGTCCAGCTTTTTTCTGTACTGCCTTTTGGCTGTTCTTATAGCCTTCCTCAGTCCATACTTTGCAGCTTTGTACTCAACCTCATTGCCTGATTTAAATGCAAGAGAGTGAGCACGCAGCATCTGATGTACTTGACTGTTGATCCGGGGCTTCTGGTTGGGGAACTTCCTGACTTGTATGGTGGGTATGATAGTATCAACACACGTGCTGATGTACCCAGTCACATACTCAGCGTAGTCCTGTATGTTTACAGAAGAGTCCTCCCGGGTGGCTGCAGCTTTGAACACATCCCAGTCTGTACAAACAAAACAGGCTTACAGGGTAAGACTCTGTATGTGTGCTCTGTATGCACCACGTATGTTTGTGTAAACACGATCCAGTGTGTTCTTATCGTGGGTGGGAATATCCACATACTGGTAATATTTGGGAAGCACAGTCCGTAAATTGCACTAGTTAAAGTCACCAGCAACAATAAAAACAGCATCAGGATGGGTCGTCTCTACTATGCTGATGACGTCATGGAGTTTGCATATCACTGCTGTGTAGTTGCTTTGTGGGCAGATATAAACAGCGGCCAAAAACACAGCAGTGAATTCTCTGGGTAGATAATAGGGATGGCATTTCAGTAGTAAAAACTCCACATCAGGCAAGCAGTGCTTGTTAACAGTCTGCACATCTCCGCACCACGAGTTGTTTATACCCCCCCACCCCCCGTCTTACGTGAGGCTTCAGTCCGGTCTGCCCGATGTGCTGAGTGTCTGTAGTTGAATGGCGCACTCAGGGACTCTGTCCGAGAGCCAGGTCTCACAGAAAATTAGGGCGCAGCACTATCTTATCACCCGCTGGTCTTCAGTCCTTACTCTTACTTCATCTAGCTTGTTTTCCAGAGACCATACGTTAGCTAGCAGGAGGCTAGGTAGCAGTGGGCGGCTAGCGCAAGCTTTTAGCCTAGCATGTAGCCCCCCTCGCTTACCTTGCTTGTGCTGCTTCTGATGCGCTCTCTTGGGGTCAGCATGCTCACGCGGGCTTAGTGCTTAAATTAGATATAAATACTTCCTTTATACATACTAAACAAAGGAGTCTGCCATGTTAAATTAAAATAAAAATTTTGAAATGACAAACAAAAATAACTTTTAGTGGGGTTTGCGCTTAAACAAATGCTTAAAAAAAGTGTTATTATGGTCCTCTGAACTGGCTGTGCCTATGTTGATGACCCGCTTCCTCATCAGGTGTGCCTGTGGGCAGTTTTGCAGTGCTGTTGATGGATGGATGGCCATTATTGAAATGAAATGGCTGCGTCTGTGTTCATAATTTTGTGTGTTGTTAGTAGATGACTGACAAAAATTGGCTGCTCGCTCCGTTAAGCGGTCTGTCTAAATTGTGCACTCACTAATTTGTGCTGCCTTAGTAAATCTGTCCCTTAATGTGTAGCCATCAGCTATTCATTTATTTATTTATAAAAGAGAAGTGGTCACATTTATACAAGACAATAGAGTGCCAGCAGTTTGGCTTTTTTTGGCTCAGTAATAATACTGGTGATAACTAGTGGAAATTAAAGTTTTCAGTTTCCACAAGAATGTCTGAAGAGGGACTGCAACCCAGCCACAAGCCCGGGTAAATGGAGAGGGTTGTGTCAGGAAGGGCATCCGACATACAGTAAAATCTTTGATGAATATGGTAATCTTTTTTTTTTTTTTATCTTTGATAATATAATCTTTGATATGTAGATCGTGGTGAATGAGACTTACAGGTGCAATCAAAATTATTCAACCCCCACTGCAAAGGAGGTTTGTTGGCAAAATGTACAAACTATTAGCTATTAGCAATAAACAAATCAAACAAGAATAATTTAAATAGCTCGACAGAACTAATATTACAAGTGATTTCTCCAAATTCAACAAAAAATGCCACTTTTAATGACTACTGAAGTCTCAAAATGATTCAACGCCTTCATGACAAGCATCTTTAGTGCTTCGTAGAGCACCCTTTTGCTGTTATGACCTGTTGCAAATAGGGGTGGGAATCTTTAGGCACCAAATTATTCGAGAGGATTACGATTCTCGATGCATCTTTTTTACTATTCAGGATTTTTTTTCCTCCCACTGTGTGAAAACTTCTTACTTTTAAAGCATTTGCAGTGGCCCATGAATTTATTTCCAATATCTTTTAATGTTTGAAAAAAGCAACATGAAAATTGCAGTTGCAGCAGCACATTTGCTGCTATAACACAGATGAGCGTATCGTGAATTCTAACAAATAAGACATAACATTCTGTTATGTGCAACAAGTAACTGATCCTTCAGTCAAAAATACTCAATTTCTTACAGAAATGCTAAACTTCTAATGAAAGTTATCCTGTTATATGCAACAAGTAACAGAGTCCTTCAGTCCAAAAACCCAGAACATTTTGCTGTATCAAAATCACATTTTCCTTTTATTCAAAAATGTGCAGTTACCATTACAAATGATTCGGTGGTAATGGATGTCCACACATCACACATGATGGCAATCCTACCTGCTGTCTTCAGTGATTGCATGACTTCGGCTTTGATCTCGTTGTAGAGAGTGGGGATGGCTGTGTTGGGAGCAGCTGAAGTGGACCCCTGACCAAGTGAGCACCCCAAGTGGATCCCGGGATCCAGTCTGTGCATGTACAAGTAAATTTTACAAAGTGATTCATAATTTTTTAAAGGCTCATTCAGAACAATATATTCCCACATACAGTGCATCCGGAAAGTCTTCACATCGCTTCACTTTTTCCACATTTTATGCTACAGCCTTATTACAAAAGGGATTAAATTCATTTTTGTCCTAAAAATTCTACACACAATACCCCATAATGACAATGTGGAAATTTTTTTTTGAGATTTTTGCAAATTTATTAAAAATAAAAAAAATAAATCACATGTACATAAGTATTCACAGCTTTTGCCATGAAGCTCAAAATTGAGCTCAGGTGCATCCTGTTGCCACTGATCATCCTTGAGATGTTTCTACAGCTTAATTGGAGTCCACCTGTGGTAAATTCAGTTGATTGGACATGATTTGGAAAGGTACACGCCTGCCCAGGGTTTCTTCTGGTAACATTTCTCGGCGGTGATGTGCCACGCTTGAAAATATCCCGCCACTCTATGAGGAAATATAAATTTAAGAAAAAATATGACGGAATGACGGTCCGCAAGCATGCACACGAACAACGCGCGTGACCGTCATCCGCGCAGAGTTCAGAAGTGCCACACACGTGTGAGCATTTCAGTTGCCAGGCAGAGTGTTTCGCTACTAGCGTGACTGTCCGAGAGAAACATGAGCTTATTAAAGTACTTCAAATGCAGGAAAAAAGCAGAAGAGGTATATAAGCACTGGAGGCATTTATCATGGTTTTAACCCAGGTAACGGGAGCAATAATGGAAGAGTCACTTAGCTAACAGGTGTGGTTAAGAGCTCAAGTAGGTTCATTTTTTTCTTTTTAATGATGAGTTTTTTTGTTTTTCTTATTTCAGACAAGAATAAAAAGATGTTTTTACCTTTACCTTAGTTAATATTAACTGTTTTATGTTCATTATTATGTACCTTACAAATTGAGATGACCGAAATTCACGAAGTCAATGACTTTAATCCTTCAGCAGCCTTCAGACAAACTAAACGTGCCAACATTTGGATTTCAAAATAAAGGTTTTTCTTGCTGTCTGGGTGGTGAGGAGATTTCTGGAAAAAAAAAAAAAAACTATAAATACAGTGGTGTGAAAAAGTGTTTGCCCCCTTTCTGATTGCTCATTTTTTTTTGTCTTTGTCACACTTAAATGTTTCAGATCATCAAAGAAATTTAAATATTAGACAAAGATAACAAGTAAACACAAAGTGCAGTTTTTAAATGAAGGTGTTTATTATTAAGGGAAACAAAAATCCAAACCTACATGGCCCTGTGTGAAAAAGTGATTGCCTCCTAAACCTAATAACTGGTTGGGCCATCAAGCGTTTGCGCTAACTGGCACTGAGTCTTTTACACCACTGTGGAGGAATTTTGGCCCACTCATCTTTGCAAAATTGTTGTAATTCAGTCACATTGGAGGGTTTTCGATTGAACCACATGAACCACCTTTTTAAGGTTATGCCACAGCATCTCGATCGGATTAAGGTCAGAACTTTGACTAGGCCACTCCAAAGTTTTCATTCTGTTTTTCTAAAGCCATTCAGAGGTGGACTTGCTGGTGTGTTTTGGATCATTGTCCTGCTGCAGAACCCAAGTGCTCTTCAGCTTGAGGTCACGAACAGATGGCCGGACATTCTCCTTCAGGATTTTTTGGTAGACAGCAGAATTCATGGTTCCATTTACCACAGCAAGTCTTCCAGGTCCTGAAGCAGCAAAACAGCCCCAGACCATCACACTACCACCACCACATTTTACTGTTGGCATGATGTTCCTTTTCTGAAATGCTGTTACTTTTATACTGGATGTAATGGGACACACACCTTCCAAAAAGTGCAACTTTTGTCTCTTCAGTCGTTTTTTGTCTCGTCAGTGGTTTTCATCTTGGAATTCTGCTATGCAGGCCATTTTTGCGCAGTCACCTTCTTATGGTGGAGTCATCAACACTGTCCTTAACTGAGGCAAGTGAGGCCTGCAGTTCTTTGGATATTGTTGTGGGGTCTTTTGTGACCTCTTGGATGAGTCGTTGCTGCGCTTTTGGGGTAATTTTGGTCAGCCCGCCACTCCTGGAAAGGTTCGCCACTGTTCCATTTTTTCGTCATTTGTGGATAATGGCTTTCACTGTGGTTCGCTGGAGTCCCAAAGCTTCAGAAATGGCTTTATAACCTTTTCCAGACCGATAGATCTCAATTACTTTTTGTCATTTGTTCCTGAATTTCTTTGGATTGCAGCATGATGGCCAGCTTTTGAGGATTTTTTGGTCTACTTCATGGTGTCATGCAAGTCCTATTTAAGTGATTTCTTGACTTAGAACAGGTGTGACAGTAATCAAGTTTGGGTGTGGCTACTCATGTAAAAGCAGTGCTTTGAAATTAATGATTAAAAGTAGACAACCAAAAATATCTAGTTAAGGGTACAAAAAGCAGCCACTTCAAAACTGGAGTAATAAGATAAGATAAGCCTTTATTAGTCCCACAATGGGGAAATTCCAGGATTGCAACAGCACGGGGATAGCAACACTCAGAGCAACAATCAGAAGGCAAGAGAAAAAAAAAAAAGAAACAAGAGCAGCAAGTATACATATGTACATATAAACATAAATATATATATACTGTGTGTATATATATATATATATATATATATATATAGACACACAGTGCGGAGCATTGTAGCTAGATGGAATAATATGTAGATATATAAAAACACAGTGCGGCGCATTGTAGCTAGATGGAATAAATATGTAGATATATAAACACACCCAGTGCGGAGCATTGTAGCTAGATGGAATAAATATGTAAATATATAAACACACGCAGTGCAGAGCATTGTTGCTAGATGGGATGAAACGGCACAACCGTCTACTTAGTTATCCTACATGGTATGATTATGTACTCATACATATTCTCACCCTCCATAGCGACCGGTATTTTCTTAGTTGTATGCCGGAGGGGACCATTGTATAAGTCTATTGCGTCTTTTGCATTCAAAACTATTAGGTTGTCACGTCTTTTTGCTATCTCTGCGAGCAGCCCTGCTTAGGTTGTACAGTCTGACAGCCGTTGGTAGGAAGGACCTGCGAAACCTCTCGCTTGTGCACCTAGGATGATGTAGTCTGCTGCTAAATGAGCTCCTCAGTGCATTCAGTATGTCCTGCATAGGGTGGAACTCGGACTCCAGCAGAGATGACAGTTTAGCCACCGTCCTTCTCTCTCCTATCTCCTCCACTGGGTCAAGGCGCTGCCCCAGGACAGAGCTAGCTTTCTTGATCGGTTTGTTCAGTCTCTTCCTATCGGCTGCCGTAATGCCACTGCCCCAGCAGACCACTCCAAAAGTGATGGCTGATGCCACCACCGTGTCATTGAATGTCTTCAGCAGCGCCCCTTGTACACCAAAAGACCCGAGTCTCCTCAGTAGGAACAGCCTGCGCTGTCCCTTCTTGTAGAGTGCGTCAGTATTGTGTGACCAGTCTAGTTTATTGTTCAGATGAACACCCAGGTACTTATAGGATGTCACCATCTCGATGTCTGTTCCCTGTATATTTACTGGTGCTGTGAGGGGTTTCCTTGCCTGCGGCAATCCACCACCAGCTCCTTAGTTTTCCTCGCGTTGATCTGGAGGCAGTTCCGATGGCACCAGTCCACGAAGTCCTGGATAAGCCCTCTGTACTCAGCTTCATCTGCATTGGAGATGAGGCCAACGATCACAGAGTCATCAGAGAACTTCTGTAGATGGCAGTGTGTTGTGTTGTGTGAGAAGTCCGCAGTATAAAGGGTGAACAGGAAGGGAGCCAAAGCCGTTCCCTGGGGGGCCCCCGTGCTACCAATGATCGTGTCGGACACACAGTCCCGGGTTCTCACAAACTGAGGCCGGTTAGTGAGGTAGTCCAGGATCCATGATGACAGGTGCTGGTCCACCCCTGCGCACAGCAGCTTGTCCTTCAGGATCATCGGTTGGATGGTGTTGAAAGCACTGGAGAAGTCAAAGAACATGATCCTCACCGCATTCCCGGGCTTCTCCAGGTGGGACAGAGAACGGTGAAGGAGGAAGATCACCGCATCCTCCACTTCAATGCCATGCTGGTAGGCGAACTGGAGTGAATCCATCGCTGGTCCCACCAGGGGGCGGAGGTGAGCAAGGAGCAGTCTCTCCAGGGTCTTCATCATGTGGGACGTCAAGGCCACTGGTCTGTAGCTGTTCAGATCTTTGGGGTGGGAAGTCTTTGGTACAGGTACCACACAAGATGTTTTCCACAGCTGTGGTACCCTCCCCAGCTTCAGGCTCAGGTTGAAGATGTGCTCCACAATCCCTCACAGCTGGTCTGCACAGGACTTGAGGAGCTTTGCGCTGATGCCATCCGGTCCCGAGGCCTTCCTCGCCTTGATCTTCCTCAGCTCCGTCCTCACCTGGGTCTTAGTCAGGGTCAGGTTGGGGGGCTGTGTGTTAGGAGTGGGGGGGGTGTTGGTGGAGTGGGGAGTGGGCAGCAGGACTTGATGTCTTTAGAGGCAGCAGTGGTTGTTGTGCAGTCAGGGGGGAGGGCGGTTGGTCAAACCTATTGAAAAACAGATTCAGATTGTTCGCCCACTCCCTGCCCCCTGTGGCCTTGGGGGAGGTATTCTGGAGCCCAGAAATGGTTTTGAGGTTTCTCCAGACCCCGCTGATGTCGCTCTGTTGCAGCTTGTCCTCCATGTTCTTCCTGAAGCTGTCCTTGCCTTCTCTGATCTTTCTCCTCAGCTCCCTCTGTACGGACTTCAGCATGTCCCTGTTCCCCGACCTGAAGATCCTCTTCTTCTCTCTCAGAAGTGTTTTTATCTCAGGGTTGATCCAGGGTTTGTTGTTTGAGCAACACCGTATGGTCTTGGTGGGAACAGTGTCGTCCACACAGAAGTTGATGTAGTCCGTGATGGTGTGAGTGAGGCCATCGATGTCCTCACCATGTGGCTCGCAGAGCTGCTCCCAGGTGGTGGTTTCAAAACAGCCCTTTAGAGTGTCCATTGCCTCCTCAGACCATAACTTCACTGTGCGCATGACCGGAGGTTGTCTGTGCACTAGGGGTTTGTACACCGGCCGGAGATGAACCAAGTTGTGATCCGATCTCCCGAGTGGGGGGAGTTGTAATGAGGTGTACGCCTCCTTAGTGTTTGCGTAGAATAAGTCCAGTGTTTTATTGTCTCTAGTGTGGCATGTGACATACTGGGTGAACGTGGGTAGAATGGGAGACAGTGAAACATGGTTGAAATCGCCTGAGATGAGGAGAAGAGCATCTGGGTGTTCTGTCTGCAGCCTGCTGGTTACTGAATGGATGACGTCACGCGCTGTCCCAGCGTTCGCCGTCGGATTTGCATAAACAACAATGCAGATCACGTGTGAGTATTCCCTCGGGAGATATGTAGGCCGCATGCTAACAGCTAGCAACTCAATGTCTTTGCTGCAGTGTCGTTGTTTAACAGTGATATGTCCCGGTCTGCGCCAGTTGTTGTTAACATACATTATCACTCCACCGCCCCTTGCTTTGCCACTGTCTGGTGTTTGGTCTGCCCGTATCGCGTGGAAACCCTCCAGTTCAATGTTAGCATCTGACTGTAGTCTTGAAGGTTTGAGGTTTTTCTCCAAAATTTATAGCAATTTTCTTGTAGTTTTCTACTTTTCTCTGTAAATTTATCTAAATTTGAAACCATTTTCCTCAAATTTGTAATTTCCTCTGAAATTGACTTTTCTTGTACATTTGAGACTTTATTATAAATTTGTGGATTATTTTATGGCTAATTTTTGTCTATTTTTAAATTATTATTTTTTTAAATAAATTTGAAACAGACTGTGGTAAAAAAAATTTTTTTTACTTTTTCCTCATAACAATTTACATTTTTGACCAAAATTTTCGAAAGCCACAACAGAACAAGAATTTAACTGATTTCAAAGAAAAAAAGTAAATAAAATTGTATGTAATTAAATAAATTAACTTAAATGACAAAGATGCAGCTATTTGTTATATTTCTATATACAGTGGTGTGAAAAAGTGTTTGCCCCCTTTCTGATTTCTCATTTTTTTGTATATTTGTCACACTTAAATGTTTCAAATCATCAAACAAATTTAAGTATTAGACAAAGATAACACAAGTAAACACAAAATGAAGTTTTTAAGGGTAAAAAAAAATCCAAACCAACATGGCCCTGTGTGAAAAAGTGATTGCCCCCCATGTTAAAACATAAATTAACCGTGGTTTATGACATCTTTGGAAAGCTGAGTTCAATTTCTTTAGCCACACCCAGGCCTGATTACTGCCACACCTTTTCTCAGTCAAGAAATCACTTAAATAGGACTTGCCTGACAATGTGAAGTAGACTAAAAAAAGCCTCAAAAGCTAGACATCATGCTTTGTAAAAAAGCTCTAACTAAAAAATGGATGTTGAAGGACTGTCCTACACCTGAAGATTGGATTAACGTGATTCAAGACATTTACTTGATGGAAAAGTTGACATTCGCACTGAGACAGGACATGGATGGGTTCTTGAACTTTTGGCAACCCTGGATCGCATATGTGTCTTCCATTAGATCTAATTTTTGACAAATACCATTTCATTAATGGCACCTCTCTGCTCCAACGCTACTCAGATGCTCTTATTTATTTTTGCTCTTTTGTTTTTTTTTTTTTGTTTTTTTTGTTTTTTCTTTAATTTCTCTTTTTCTTTCACTTAAAAAAGGGTGTTGTAATAATTATTTTTCCAATGTTGTCAAAAAACAAAAAAAAGGAACATGTGATGAAAATGTAAACAATGCAATGCTGTAATGACATGTATACCCTTCACAAAAACTTAAAAAAAAAAAAAAAAGCTAAACATCATGCTTTGATCCTTTGACTGAGATCTATCAGCCTGGAAAAGGTTATCTTTTCCGTCTGTTTGTGACCTCAAGCTGAAGCGCATTTGGGTTCTGCAGCAGGACAGTGGTCCAAAACACACCAGCAAGTCCACCTCTGAATGGCTTAAGAAAAACAAAGTCAAAGTCCTGACCTGAATCCGATTAAGATGCTGTGGCATGACCTTAAAAAGGCGGTTCATGCTCGACAACCCTCCATCCATCCATCCATCCATCCATCTTCTACCGCTTTTCCGGAGGTCCGGGTCGCAGAGGCAGCAGTTCAAGCAGAGAAGCCCAGACTTCCCTCTCCCCCGCCACCTGCTCCAGCTCTTCAGAGAGGATACCAAGGCGTTCCCAGACCAGCTGGGAGACATAGTCTCTCCACCGAGTCCTGGGTCTGCCCCGGGGTCTCCTCCCAGTGGGACGTGCCTGAAACACCTCAAGTGGGAGGCGTCCAGGAGGCATCCTAATCAGATGCCCATACCACCTCAACTGACTCCTTTCAATGTGGAGGAGCAACGGTTCTACTCTGAGCCTCTCCCGGATGACTGAGCTCCTCACCCCATCTCTGAGGGTGAGTCCAGCAATCCTACGGAGAAAGCTCATTTCAGCCACTTGTATCCGCGATCTTGTTCTTTCGGTCATTACCCAAAGCTCATGACCATAGGTGAGAGTAGGAACGTAGATTGACTGGTAAATCGACAGCTTTGCCTTAGAACTCAGCTCCCTCTTCACCACAACAGACCAGTACAACGTCCGCATCACTGCAGATGCTGCTCCAATCCGTCTGTCAATCTCTCGCTCCATTTTCCCCTCACTCGTGAACAAGACCCCAAGATACTTAAACTCCTCCACTTGGGGCAGGAGCCTGTCCCCAACCCAGAGAGACAACTCCAGTGCGGCTGAATTCCAACAATTCTGCAAAGATGAGTGGGCCAAAATTCCTCCACAGCGCTGTAAAAGACTCATTGCCAATGATCACAAATGCTTGATTGCAGTTGTTGCTGCTAAGGGTGGCCCAACCAGTTATTAGGTTTAGGGGCAATCACTTTTTCACACAGGGCCATGTAGGTTTGAATTTTTTCTTTTAATAATAAATACCTTCATTTAAAAACTGCATTTTGTGTTTACTTGTGTTATCTTTTTCTAATATTTAAATTTGTTTGATGATCTGACACGATTCTAAATTGTCCTTAGGTGTGACTGTGAGAGTGAATGGTTGTCTGTCTCTCTGTGATGGGCTGGTGATCTCTCCAGGGTGTGCCTTGCCTCTCGCCCAAAGATGCTGGGATAGGCTCCAGCCACCCCCCCCCCCCCCCGCAACCCAAAAAGGATTAAGCGGAAGAAGATGGATGGATGAACTGAAACATTAAAGTGGGATAAACATACAAAAAAAAAAAGGGAAATCAGGAAGGGGCAAACACTTTTTCAGACCACTGTTTTCAGTAAAGGATGTGAATACTTATGTACATGTGATTTCTTAGATTTTTATTTTTAATGAGTTTGCAAAAATCTCAAAACTTTTCATGTTGTCATTATGGGGTGTTGTGTGTAGAATTTTGAGGACAAAAATGAATTTAATCCATTTTGGAATAAGGCTGACATATTGTGGGGAAAAATGAAGAGCTGTGAATACTGTCTGGATGCACTGAATGTGCATTTTTATCACCCGTTGCTGTTCTCTGAATCCATTTCCCATGATGCAGTAAACACGCAATTGACCCCTTAACTTCCGCGTGACAGCAGATTTCAGCGTCGCAATCTAACTTTACTGACAAGCAGAACTTGGACAAACAGCAATCAAAATTAGTGCTTCAGGTTTCTGCACAGGCAGCGAGGTATCGAGCAATAACGTTATGCATCAAAGAACTGAGAAATTTACACACTTCTACCTCTTTCCCACACGAGCTGGTGTTTGTGCTGGAGCCAAGTTGAGCACCATTGTCTGTGTTCCTTCACAAAAGCGCACGTACTCGACCTGAGAACTTGATGCCCCAGCTAGTCTCGACCTTTGGTACCAGTGATGTCACAGGCCAGGAGGAGGGACACCCTCTTTTCCCAAAGCATGCCTGTATCTGTAAAGTGGAAATGCAGTCTGGTATCTTTAGGAGTCGACCTGAACACCAGCTCCAGCACCA
The DNA here is from genome assembly GCA_020510985.1 of Pholidichthys leucotaenia. Lineage (NCBI taxonomy): Eukaryota > Metazoa > Chordata > Actinopteri > Cichliformes > Pholidichthyidae > Pholidichthys > Pholidichthys leucotaenia. The sequence goes on along the minus strand of CM035845.1, from coordinate 29,169,655 downwards.
GCACTCTTGTTACTTTGGTGGAAATGAAGCAGGCAGGTGTACTTTGGTTCTGCAGCCTCCACCAGTGTCTGTAAGTGCAGTTATTAGGGTCTAGAGCTGGACCAGGTCCTAGCCAGCCTCATCGGGATTCAGTGCTGCTGCAGATTTAGGTGGAGTGTTGGGTTAGTCCACACAGTGGGAGGCTAGTGATGTGACTGACTGTTCACCCAGCCCATTTCAGAAAGCATGATTAAGGCATTAGAATTTCCTGGGGACACTGGTGATACATTCTCTGCTTCACAGGTGAAATTATTTACGTAGCACAGGATCAAAACTGATGTGAACAATATGGTAAACTGTTATATTCTGCAAATGTTAGGTATCAGTATATCATCCAGGCCTGATGTCAGATGTACATTCATTTCTTTTCAAATTACACAATGAAGCTGAATCTTTGAGTTTTATTTGAAATTGACCACACTAATTCATATGGCAGGGATGGCAATTTTCCGCCGATTTTATCATCTGTGTCATAATTTTGTACCTTTACCTTGTTCTCAATAAAGTTTGGAAAAAAAAAAACATACGCGCTCGGCGCTTCCCCGAAGTCTCGCGATAACCCGGATGTACTCAAGCTACTGCTGTATTGTAAACAGCCCTGCGATTGGATAGTTGCAAACGATTGGACCAATCAAATGGCTCGTATGCTTTGTCAAAAATTCATTTCGGCTTGTTCTCAGGGATGTGATTTTTCCGGTAATTCACCGAATTCCGCTTTATTTGTATATTATATGTACGTTAAGTACGTTAGCGGCTTATGGTCCACGACGCAGTGAAAGTGTGCCCTTTCAGCCAGAACCGGAAGTGGCGTACACCAGGTAGAGAGCCATTAACTCTCTGTCGAACACGCTGTATTTATGTTCACTGTCGTGCAATGACCTGCTTAAAAAAAAGGTGAGCGGCTGCCAAGAACCGGCAACGCATTGCTCCACGACGGCTGCTATGCCTATGTCCGAGACGTGGGTAATGAGCGCTGTTTTAACCTCAGAACGCCTGCTCCCGTTCAGGAGTCCAGTCGACTCTGTCCGCCGGTTTCCGTTTGAGTGCAGCGTACAGCGGCTGTATGAGCTGGGCTGCGCGGGGGAGGAAAATGAGCTGCTCAAGACTCAATGGAGATTGAAACTGGTGATCTGAAATGAATGCTGAAATTATAAAAAGTAATGGTATGTTGGAATTTTATTTCTATTATGAAATAGATAAAATTAACTGATTTTGATTTGATCAAGTGTTAAAGCATGTGATGGATAATGCTTGTTGGAATATTTACCTCTGCCAAGGAGGTTATGTTTTCATCGGCGTTGGCTTGTCTGTCTGTTTGTTAGCAAGGAAAAGTGATGGATGGATTTTCATGAAATTTTCAGGAAAGGTGTGCAATGGCACGGGGAACAGATGATTAGATTTTGGTGATGATCTGAGAGTGCATACCTCCATCAAGGGCTTTTTTGTATTTGTGCAGCAGGATTACACAAAAACTACTGGATGGATTTGGATAAAATTTTCACCAGAGGTGGTTCTTGGGCTAGAGAGGAACCCATTATATTTTGGTGATGATCTGAGAGTGCATACCTCAGCCAAGGCGCTTATCTTCTCACATTGTGTTAGCAACAATACTCCAAAACTGATGGACAGACTTTGATGCAATTTTCACCACAAGTGGCTATAGGCCTACACACAAAACCATTACATTTTGGAGTTGATCCATGACAAACGGAAGGAGCCTTGGCGGAGGGATGCGCTCTGAGTGCTTTTCTAGTTTAGGAATGCTATCTTCTTGGAACATAAGTCAATATTATACAGTAATAAGTGGCATTCAGCTGTTTGTTTTATGTCATGTAAGCACAGTTCTGGTACTTAAAAGTCATAAAAACCCAGGAGCTTCGGGGAGCGAAGTGACAGTAAAGGTGAAAATTGGCTCAAAGTTCAATGAGGTAACAGAAACACTTGGACAGTTTCTGAAGAAACCAGAAAAGGAGATGAAGTTCAAAGTTCAGAGACTGACACAGCTTGCTGCCAAAAGGAAGAAAGTTTCACATTAGAAGTGACTTGGTGACCAGTGTAAATAGTGTAAAAAACTCTAATAGAACTGTTAAATATGTATGTTGGACTAAAGACAGTGAGACAACATTGAAGAAAAAGTAAGTTAACTTTTCATTAAATTTAATGATTTATCTAAGTCTAGTATTTCATTTTTTTAATCATTTTTTTCAGTCTAAATTACTTGTATTTTACTGAAAACCTCCCAGCTTCAGGGGGGCTGCGCCCCCCCGGCCCCCCCATTAGTCAATCGACAAAATTAGATTTCAGCTGAAATCAGAATTTCCTGTTGCCATCCCTGATATGGTGACAAAAAAAAATATGCCGATGAAGGAGAAAGAAGCCTGTTGGACCCTGTAATACAATAAAGGTGCTTTAAGCTAGGGCCAGAATGTTAAATACTTTGTTGCTCAGTTTCAGCTGATAATAAAATGTCAGTTTGGAAAGGGTACAATTTTCTCATGTCATTTCTGTGTTTCCTTCAGATTTTAGCTGTACTTATTGTGATATAAAAATCTGTGTCTCTTAAATTTGCCTGTTCAATTTATAAAATGTTAAATGGCTATGCACACCCCCCCCCCCCCGATATGTTAAACTGAGGACTGTCACTGGTACAACCACCAGAGCAATCACTAGAAGAGACTGTGGGGTCCCCCACAGATGCACCACATTTGCTCAATCTGTGCTATCAGCGAGGAGCACCAAGATCTGGAATAACGTACCACCTGCAATCACACAACGTACCACACTAAACACGTTTAAGACTCATTGTAAAAATTGGCTTTTAAACAACCAAAACTGTACCCATAACTAGTGGTTGCTCTGCGGCAAATGCATATACACTCACCGGCCACTTTATTAGGTACACCATGCTAGTAACGGGTTGGACCCCCTTTTGCCTTCAGAACTGCCTCAATTCTTCGTGGCATAGATTCAACAAGGTGCTGGAAGCATTCCTCAGAGAGTTTGGTCCATATTGACATGATGGCATCACACAGTTGGCGCAGATTTGTCGGCTGCACATCCATGATGCGAATCTCCCGTTCCACCACATCCCAAAGATGCTCTATTGGATTGAGATCTGGTGACTGTGGAGGCCATTTGAGTACAGTGAACTCATTGTCATGTTCAAGAAACCAGTCTGAGATGATTCCAGCTTTATGACATGGCGCATTATCCTGCTGAAAGTAGCCATCAGAAGTTGGGTACATTGTGGTCATAAAGGGATGGACATGGTCAGCAACAATACTCAGGTAGGCTGTAGCGTTGCAACGATGCTCAATTGGTACCAAGGGGCCCAAAGAGTGCCAAGAAAATATTCCCCACACCATTACACCACCACCACCAGCCTGAACCATTGATACAAGGCAGGATGGATCCATGCTTTCATGTTGTTGACGCCAAATTCTGACCCTACCATCCGAATGTCGCAGCAGAAATCGAGACTCATCAGACCAGGCAACGTTTTTCCAATCTTCTATTGTCCAATTTCGATGAGCTTGTGCAAATTGTAGCCTCAGTTTCCTGTTCTTAGCTGAAAGGAGTGGCACCCGGCGTGGTCTTCTGCTGCTGTAGCCCATCTGCCTCAAAGTTCGACGTACTGTGCGTTCAGAGATGCTCTTCTGCCTACCTTGGTTGTAACGGGTGGTTATTTGAGTCACTGTTGCCTTTCTATCAGCTCGAACCAGTCTGGCCATTCTCCTCTGACCTCTGGCATCAACAAGGCATTTCCGCCCACAGAACTGCCGCTCACTGGATATTTTTTCTTTTTCGGACCATTCTCTGTAAACCCTAGAGATGGTTGTGCGTGAAAATCCCAGCAGATCAGCAGTTTCTGAAATACTCAGACCAGCCCTTCTGGCACCAACAACCATGCCACGTTCAAAGTCACTCAAATCACCTTTCTTCCCCATACTGATGCTCGGTTTGAACTGCAGGAGATTGTCTTGACCATGTCTACATGCCTAAATGCACTGAGTTGCCACCATGTGATTGGCTGATTAGAAATTAAGTGTTAACGAGCAGTTGGACAGGTGTACCTAATAAAGTGGCCGGTGAGTGTATATACAGTGGTGTGAGACAGTGTTTGCCTCCTTCCTGATTTCTCATTTTTTTTGTGTGTTTGTCACACTTAAATGTTTCAGATCATCAAACAAATTTAAATATTAGACAAAGATAACACAAGTAAACACAAAATGCAGTTTTTAAATGAAGGTGTTTATTATTACCAAAGAACTGCAGGCCTCACTTGCCTCAGTTAAGGTCAGTGTTCATGACTCCACCATAAGAAAGAGACTGGGCAAAAATGGCCTGTATGGCAGAGTTCCAAGACAAAAACCACTGCTGAGCAAAAAGAACATAAAGTCTCGTCTCAGTTTTGCCAGAAAACATCTCGACAATCCCCAAGACTTTTGGGAAAATAGTCTGTGGACTGACGAGGCAAAAGTTGAACTATTTGTAAGTTGTGTGTCCCATTACATCTGGCATAAAAGTAACACAACATTTCAGAAAAGGAACATCATACCAACAGTAAAATATTGTGGTGGTAGTGTGATGGTCTGGGGCTGTTTTAAATGGAACTATGATTTCTGCTGTCTACCTAAAAATCCTGAAGGAGAATGTCCGGCCATCTGTTCGTGAACTAAAGCTGAAGTGCACTTGGGTTCTGCAGCAGGACAATGATCCAAAACACATCAGCAAGTCCACTTCTGAGTGGCTTAAGAAAAACAAAATGAAAACTTTGGAGTGGCCTAATCAAAGTCCTGACCTGAATCCGATTGAGATGCTGTGGCATGACCTTAAAAAGGCAGTTCATGCTCAAAAACCGTCCATTGTGGCTGAATTACAGCTATTCTGCAAAGATGAGTGGGCCAAAATTCCTCCACAGAGCTGTAAAAGACTTGTCAGTTATCGAAAACGCTTGATTGTAGTTGTTGCTGCTTTTCACACAGGGCCATGTAGTTTTGTTTTTTTTAAAAAGTGCATTGTGTGTTTACTTGTGTTATCTTTGCGTAATATTTAAATTTGTTTGATGACCTGAAACATTTAAGTGTGACAAACATACAAAAAAGTGAGAAATCAGGAAGGGGGCCAACACTTTTTCACACCACGGTATGTGCCCATGCATCACAGACATATGCCCCGCTTCATGTTTGTTGCTGTTTGTTGTTGCTGTGACATGCTTGGGTGCATATGTTGGTGTATGCATACACACTCACTCGTGTGACATTTGAATGTTTTGTTTTGTTGCACCTTAACTCTTGCACTTTAGCATCTACACTTTGTACAGTTTCATTTTAGTTGTTCTTCTCATGTATGACTGACTGTGTGTTTTTGTGACCTGCCGGGGGACTACAGATGCAAATTAACAGTATTGCTAAATCTGGCATACTTGCATTTGTATTAATGTCCATTAGTATGTAATGTCCCTTTCAAATAAACATTAAACTTAAACTTGTGGAAATGAACTCTGCAACCCATTTATGCAGGAACGAGATGGAGCGTCACTTCCTGGAGCTCCTCCAGTTCAACATCAATGTCCCAGCCAGTGTCTATGCTAAGTATTACTTTGACCTGCGCTCGCTGGCAGATGACAGCAACCTCAGTTTCCCTCTGGAACCTCTCAGCAACAAGCGTGCCCAGAAGCTGGAGGTTTGTACTTCATGCCCATGGTTGAATTTGTGCTGCGGGATTTTATTTTTCCTTAATTTCCGCTTATATGTTCCTGTAGGCCATCTCAAGACTTTGTGAAGACAAGTACAAGGACCTGAGTAAAGCTGCTATGAGGAGATCTGTGAGTGTAGACAACCTGGTTGGCATCAGAACGTCCCAGGCTGTGCTGTCTTAAGACTGCTTCTTAAACCTGGCGACATCTGCCGGGTCTCTGGGATATCAGGCCACATTTGTTCAGAGAAAAAACCCCAAAACAGACTCCATCATAAACTGAAACATTTCTTTTGAAGAAGTTCAATGTCCATTTCGGAGTGTATCATAACATCAGACTTTAACCTTCTATTATCACTTTAATACAATGAATTATATCTGTATGGGTTCATTACAATGAGATTTAAAGCATGGAAATAAGGGGCTTGGTTTTTTTTAATGGCAAGACATCTACAGTTGAAAAGGGTATCAGCATGGAAATGCTTCCTGAAACAAAACGAGGACTTTTTTTTAACATCATGTATTCCTTTTATGGGTGATATTCTTCATCCAGCATCACCATTCCCCCATCCTCCCGTGTTCATACAGTGACAGACTATCAAACTACCCTTTGCAGCTCTGCTCTTGGACAAAGTAGACACCATTTTGCTTACTATGTAGGCCCTTATAGCTGAGAAATGTACAAGACTATATAGAATTCAAATAAATTTAACTTGCCGTTTTAAGTTGAGGCAGCTTAGGTGGGAAAATGTGGCACCGCATTTCTTTTGAGCTCTGAAGTCTTTCAAGGTGAAAGAAGAAATTAAGAGCTGTCTGAGCCAGTTTTGCCTGACCAGATTTCCACGTCTTTGTGAAAGCAGGTATTTTTAGAAGTCAGTCTATTGCCATACATTGAAGATTTCATAGAAATGGTCATTTTGAAGGTTTTTTCCCCCCTCCAAAAAATCTACATGGAGCCATAAAACTTTTTTAAAGGAAGGTAGAAAAACTAAGTTATAAGCAGAGTCTATGCTGTCATCTTTAGTGATAGCTGGGTTTTGTTTCTTTTATGCAAATTTGACTTGTTTCCTTGTAAATGTGCAGCTTTATTGAAATTTTTCAACTTTTTTCTTGCAAGTTTGTGGTTTATTTCTCAAATTTATATATTTTTCTTGTAAATTTGCATTTTTTTCCTTCAGTTTCAGTTTTCTTCAACATAAATTAGTGACTTTTATGTGATAAATTTCACTTATCTAAATTTTGCAGCTTTTTCTCATGATTTCAGATCTTTTTTTCATAAAGTTGACTTTTTGTCTCATAACTATAACCTTTTCATTTAGATTTTTGAAAATACTTGTCTACATCATTCAGCTTTTCTCCTAAATTGGTTTCATTTTCCCCCACAAATGTATTAATTTTCTCATAAATTTGAAACTTTGTTTTGTTTAGCCAGCACAATTACATAAAATCTACAAACCAGATTTCAGTAAGAATTGGTGGGAATGTATTAATGTGTAGAATATTGTATGGATCCAAATAAAAATGGGCTATAGCAGAATTTAAAATTACTTCTAAAGACTGTGAATAATGTGTGTCGTGTTTCTCTGAGCACTGTCTACTTTTTCAATATTCCAAATTTTTTTTTCCTCTCAAAATTGAGTGATTTTTTTTTTTCGGTCCCTGTGCCAACTATTGGGGGAGGGGGGCTACTGGAGAATTTGCTAAGTGCTGATTAGATTGAGTATATTCTAGATTATGCATTAACACTGGGTTGGTTAAAAGAAAATATACCTGTTAGTGGTGTCTGATTCCAAAAGTTTTCTTCCATTTCAGACAAAACGGTAGTAGGCATCTGTTGATTCCATAGAATCATGGCTTCCTGAATGTCTGGGTGAGTACAGCGTCTGCTATGACAAGCGACGTTGCAGTTTCCTCTCCGGGGCACGAGCCTGGGCATAGGTGATGAAGAATCGGCTGTTGCCCATGTAGCAGGGGAAATCCCCCCTCCCCCCCACTCCAGTGTAGTCCAAAGGAAAGGCAGACGCCAATACAGCTTGGCACCGGTGTCATCGCAGGAGTTGCCAAAGAATGGCTAAAGATAGCTGCAAGCCGCCTTAGGGACTTCAGCTCCAGATTTTTCCTCAGGGTTGACTCTCGAAGCCTTTCTTGAGAACGGGTATGCTGCAAGGCAGCGGTGGTTTAAAATCAGGCTTTTCCTTCCCCAAGGTGAGCTGCCTACCCAGGCTGTCGAGCCCCACCTACCCGACTACTAACAATGTACTATAATACTCATGCAGGTGGTGCTAATCAGCTTCTATGAGTAGATGCTTAAGCATGACATTGCGGTCTAAAATATTCATTTTGTGGTAAATCTAACATCTGTGTCTACTGTATATGCCTTATCCCCTCCTCATTCACACAAACAAAAATTGACAGTGTATATCACTAGGAATACTTTTCTTATCCCTAAATGGTGCATCCCATATATATATATATATATATATTATACACTACCGTTCAAAAGTTTGGGGTCACCCAGACAATTATTTTGTGTTTTCCATGAAAAGTCACACTTATTTACCACCATGAGTTGTAAAATGAATAGAAAATATAGTCAAGACATTGACAAGGTTAGAAATAATGATTTGTATTTGAAATAATAATTTTTTCCTTCAAACTTTGCTTACAGCATTGCAGACCTAACATGATTGCACAAGGGTTTTCTAATCATCCATTAGCCTTCTGACGCAATGAGCAAACACATTGTACCATTAGAACACTGGAGTGATAGTTGCTGGAAATGGGCCTCTATACACCTATGTAGATATTGCATTGAAAAAAAATGCTTTTCTTTCAAAAATAAGGAAATTTCTAAGTGACCCCAAACTTTTGAACGGTAGTGTGTGTGTATATATATATATATATATATATATATATATATATATATATATATATATATATATATACAGTGATCCCTCGCTAGTTCGCACTTCACCTTTCGCGCCCTCAGTGCATCGCGGATTTTTCAAAAATATTCATCAAAAATTCAAAATTGAGAAATAATGGGCGGGCGCTAGCAGAAGGCAGGGATACTACATTAGACCATCAGGTATCAACACGGAGAGCCGCACAACTCAAAAAATCCACCTCTCTGTTCGCTGTTCTCGTGTTGGCTCGGCTCGGAAATCTCACAAGCTGATTGGCCGAGACGTTTCACCCACCTCCTCTCCCTGCCGAGCGCCCATGAAGGAAGGAAGACCGCATTCATTGCTCTTTATCGCTCGTGTTACGTAGTCTCGCAGCGTGGAACTTTTTGCTGTTCTCTTGTGCCATTTTGTGCGAAATAGTCTTCCCGTCGAGCCACTACGCTGCCTCCTGCAGCTTCTCCAGCTCTATCGGAAGCTGCCCTCGACGATCCTGCGCTTCTAGCACCTGACGATGAGGCGTCACCTGAGGAGCAGTAAAGCTCTCATTAACCTGTGAAGTAAATCATCTTCATCTTGAGTTACGTATCTTGTTATAAGAATAAAAGAGTTCTAAAAACATATTTATGTACACTTTATTTACATCTACGTATGTATGTACACGTACACACACACACACACGTATCATATGAGAGAGAGAGTGAGAGAATGAACGTACATATTATTTATGAATGACGTCATTAGGGGTGACGCTACTTCGCGGTTTTTCACTTTTCGCGGTCGGTTCTGGAACCCATTAACCGCGATAAGTGAGGGATCACTGTATATATATATATAGAGAGAGAGGGAACACTTTGAAAACACATCAGATTTTAATGGGAAAAAATAAGCTGGATATTGAAATTGTGGCAGGCTAGTCCTGCTTACTCAGATTAAAAAGTGTTCCTTTAATCTGAGTAAGCTGGACTAGCCTGCCACAATTTCAATATCCAGCTTATTTTTTCCCATTAAAAGTATGATGTTTTCAAAGTGTTCCCTTTATTTTTTTGAGCAGTATATATATATATATATATATATATATATATATATGTGTGTGTGTGTGTGTGTGTATACACACTTCCCGCAGGAAGAACCGCCACAGACCCAGCAGCACGGAGACCACCCACAAGTGTGACCTGTGTGACAGGGACTGTCATTCGCGCATCGGCCTGTTCAGCCACAGGTGGTGCTGTTCCAGCAGAGTAGACGTTTAGGATTCTCTTCCATGGTCATCATAGACCAACGGAGGCCGACGACGACGTGTGTGTGTGTGTGTATGTATACACACACATACAGTGGGGTAAAAAAGTATTTATAGTCAGCCACCAATTGTGCAAGTTCTCCCACTTAAAAGATGAGAGAGGTCTCCAATTTTCATCATAGGTATACCTCAACTATGAGAGACAAAATTAGAAAAAAAAAATCCAGAAAATCACATTGAAGGATTTTTAATGAATTAATTGGTAAATTCCTCGGTAAAATAAGTATTTGGTCAATAACAAAAGTTCATCTCAGTACTTTGTTATATACCCTTTGTTGGCAATGACAGAGGTCAAACGTTTTCTGTAAGTTTTCACAAGGTTTTCACACACTGTTGCTGGTATTTTGGCCCATTCCTCCATGCAGATCTCCTCTAGAGCAGTGCTGTTTTGGGGCTGTCGCTGGGCAACACAGACTTTCAACTCCCTCCAAAGATTTTCTATGGGGTTGAGATCTGGAGACTGGCTAGGCCACTCCAGGACCGTGAAATGCTTCTTACAAAGCCACTCCTTCGTTGCCCGGGCGGTGTGTTTGGGATCATTGTCATGCTGAAAGACCCAGCCACGTTTCATCTTCAATGCCCTTGCTGGTGGAAGGAGGTTTTCACTCAGAATCTCACGATACATGTCCCCATTCATTCTTTCCTTTACACGGATCAGTCGTCCTGGTCCCTTTGCAGAAAAACAGCCGCAAAGTATGATGTTTCCACCCACATGCTTCACAGTAGGTATGGTGTTCTTTCTCCTCCAAACACGACAAGTTGAGTTTTTACCAAAAAGTTCTATTTTGGTTTCATCTGACCATATGACATTCTCCCAATCCTCTTCTGGATCATCCAAATGCTCTCTAGCAAACTTCAGACGGGCCTGGACATGTAGTGGCTTAAGCAGGGGGACACGTCTGGCACTGCAGGATTCGAGTCCCTGGCGGCGTAGTGTGTTACTGATGGTAGCCTTTGTTACTTTGGTCCCAGCTCTCTGCAGGTCATTCACTAGGTCCCCCCATGTGGTTCTGGGATTTTTGCTCACCGCTCTCGTGATCATTTTGACCCCACGGGGTGAGATCTTGCGTGGAGCCCCAGATCGAGGGAGATTATCAGTGGTCTTGTATGTCTTCCATTTTCTAATAATTGCTCCCACAGTTGATTTCTTCACACCAAGCTGCTTACCTATTGCAGATTCAGTCTTCCTAACCTGGTGCAGGTCTACAATTTTATTTCTGGTGTCCTTTGACAGCTCTTTGGTCTTGGCCATAGTGGAGTTTGGAGTCTGACTGTTTGAGGTTGTGGACAGGTGTCTTTTATACTGATAATGAGTTCGAACAGGTGCCATTAATACAGGTAACGAGTGGAGGACAGAGGAGCCTCTTAAAGAAGTTGTTACAGGTCTGTGAGAGTCAGAAATCTTGCTTGTTTGTAGGTGACCAAATACTTATTTTACTGAGGAATTTACCAATTAATTCATTAAAAATCCTTCAATGTGATTTTCTGGATTTTTTTTTCTCATTCTGTCTCTCATAGTTGAGGTATACCTATGATGAAAATTGGAGACCTCTCTTATCCTTTAAGTGGGAGAACTTGCACAATTGGTGGCTGACTAAATACTTTTTTACCCCACTGTATGTATGTGTGTGTATATACTGTATTTATATGTGTGTGTAATATACACATGCACGCACACTACCAGTTAAAAATATGGCACACCACATGAATGAACATTTGAGATGTACTGTATGCCAACTGTTAACCTACTGCACAATGAAATCTCAAGGCATCCTGGAGCGCCATGTGCTGCCCAGTGTCAGAAAGCTTGGTCTCAATCACAGATCATGGGTCCTCCAACAGGATGATGACCAAAAAAAGACAGCAAAAAAAAAAAAAAACAACCACCCAAGAACGGCTAAGAATAGAACATTGGACAATTCTGAAGTGGTCATATGAGCCCTGATCTAAATCCCACTGAACATCTGTGGAAGGAGCTTTTGGCACTTTCCTCCTGACAGAACTGTTGTAACTAAGTCAAGTTTGTAGACTGCCTTTCTCACACACGTCTTTTCCACTCTGCCCACAAATTTTCTTTGGGATTGAGATCAGGGCTTTACAATGGCAGCTCCACAGTTACGTGGGCAAAATTTCTTCAACCTGATTACAATTCAGATCAGAATTTTACTGTTTACATAGATCCTGAAAAAGCTGGTCTGATTAGGACGTGCGTTTCCATGTGTCACACATTTGAACGGAATAAATCATTTTGACATGCGCACATCGACATTTCGACATTCTGAAAATAGTAGAAGAAGCAACTTCCGGTGTTGGCAAGCCCCGCTTTGTGTCGAAATGGACCTGTATTGTGTTATTCAGACTGTACTTTTGCTTCTGCTGGTCTCTGTAATGAAGCTACAAGTACATACGTCTGCATATGATGAACAGAGGGAGACAGCAGGACGATACAGACCAGTTTTGTTTTACTTCCGCTATGTCTTCCGCTAGCTGCTGCTAAGGCAGAAATACGTCTCATCGACTTGCGGCTGGTGTACAGACATGCACAGTAAACATATTTTCTGCCCTACGTTCGGAATAAGTGTTTTCATGGGCACTGTCTTAAGGAAATCAAAGTTTGGATGACTTGTAATTTCCTGCTATTAAATTCAGATAAGACTGAAGTCATTCTTGTTGGTCCAAAAAACCTTAGAAATTCCTTTCCAAATCAAACTTTCAGTTTGGATGCAGTTACTCTTTCTCTTAATAGCTCTGTGAGGAACCTTGGAGTTATTTTTGATCAGGATTTGTCCTTCAATTCACATATTAAATTTGTTTCTAAGACTGCCTTCTATCATTTGCGTAATATTGCCAAGATTAGGAGCATCTTGTCTCAGAGTGATGCTGAGAAGCTGATCCACGCTTTTGTTAGCTCGAGATTAGATTATTGTAATTCTTTATTATCAGGTTGTCCTAAAACATCTTTAAAAAGTCTTCAGCTGATCCAAAATGCTGCAGCAAGAGTTTTAACAGGTACTAGAAAGAGAGATCATATCTCTCCGGTTCTGGCCTCCCTTCATTGGCTTCCCATAGAGTTTAGAATTAAGTTTAAAATCCTTCTTCTTACTTACAAAGCTCTAAACAATCAGGCTCCTTTTTATTTAAAAGATCTGATACTACCGTATCATCCTAACAGAGCACTACGCTCCCAAAATGCAGGTTTACTTGTAATACCTAGAATCTCCAAAAGTACAATGGGAGGCAGAGCCTTCAGTTATCAAGCTCCTCTCCTGTGGAATCAGCTGCCAATCTGGATTCGGGAGTCAGACTCGATCTCTGTTTTTAAGAATAGGGCTAAAACCTACCTTTTTGATATAGCCTACAATTAGGGAGGGATCATGTGTTTCTGAACCCTCCCTTAGTTATGCTGCTAATAGGTTTAGTCAGCCGGGGGACCTCCAGTAATGCACTGGGCCTCACTCCTTTCCTCACTCTCTATGAAATATTTTTTTTTTGCTGGTCATTAACATTTGTTTGTTCTCTCCCATAGATTGAGTCCCCATCGTGCTGTTTGCTCTCTACATGTCTGTTCTTTTCTTCTTCTCTGTCCCCTCACCCCCCAGCCAGTCGCAGCAGATGACTGCCCCTCCCTGAGCCTGGTTCTGCTGGAGGTTTCTTCCTGTTAAAAGGGAGTTTTTCCTCTCCACCGTCGCCAAGTGCTTGCTCACAGGGGATCGCCTGATTGCTGGGGTCTTTCTGCAACTGTGGGGGTCCTCCCTACAGTTGATAGTGCTATGAGATGACTGTTGTTGTGAAATGGCGCTATATAAATAAAGTTGAATTGAATTGAATTGAATTAACAATTGGCATAACCCACCTCTCTCAATCGGAATGAAATTTTGATCTGAATGAGTGTTATTGGGTTAGAATATTCAGATTGGCGTGTTTACATGAAGCATTTTTATTCTGATCAGGCTTTTAATCCGGTTGCTTGTGTCCATGTAAACATAGTGTTGTCTTTAAACCACTTTGTAGCCAATTTGGCGGTATGCTTAGGGTCATTGTCCATTTGGAAGACTCATTTGATTTGATGTATTGTAACGTGCTGCTCGACATGGCGACGTCCCACCGGGAGATTCGAACTCACGCCTCCCGCTCCGGAGTCCCACACCCTACCTGTGTCGCCAATAGGGTCAACCCACTTGGCAAGCCAAGTAGGGTGCTCATATTGAGTTCGCTACACTACTCCCCTCTGGTTCTTGACATCGTCCCGATGTCAGCGCCCCATTACTGCTTTGGACAGGAGATCCCACTTCTGACACCAGTGTAACGTGCTGCTCGACATGGCGACGTCCCACCGGGAGATTCGAACTCACGCCTCCCGCTCCGGAGTCCCGCACCCTACCTGTGTCGCCAATAGGGTCAACCCACTTGGCAAGCCAAGTAGGGTGCTCATATTGAGTTCGCTACACTACTCCCCTCTGGTTCTTGACATCGTCCCGATGTCAGCGCCCCATTACTGCTTTGGACAGGAGATCCCACTTCTGACACCAGTGTAACGTGCTGCTCGACATGGCGACGTCCCACCGGGAGATTCGAACTCACGCCTCCCGCTCCGGAGTCCCGCACCCTACCTGTGTCGCCAATAGGGTCAACCCACTTGGCAAGCCAAGTAGGGTGCTCATATTGAGTTCGCTACAGTATTAATATCTGATGTTATTCATCAGCTAATGGGGATCCTATTAGCTGATGTTATTTCATTATATCCACATGATGTTCTTTCCTCATGATGCCATCTCTTTTGGGAAGTGCACCAGTCCCTCTTGCAGCAGAACACCCCCACAACATGATGCTGCCACCCCTGTACTTCACAGTTGGGATGATGTTCTCAGGCTTGCAAGCTTCCCCCTTTGTTCTTCAAATGTATCGATGGCCATTATGTCCAGACGGTTCAATTTTTGTGTCGTCAGATCACAGGGCATGTCTCCAAAAATTGAGATCTTTGTCCCTGTGTGGATTTGCTAACTGTAATCTGGCTTTTTTTATGTTGCTTTTGGAGTAATGGCTTCTTCCTCACCGAGTGGCATTTCAGCCCATGTCAGTACAGGACTCGTTTCACTGTGGATAATGACACTCTTTTACCAGCTTTAGCCAGCATCTTCACAAGGTCTTTTTCTTTTGTTCTGGGGTTGATATGCACATTTCACATCAAAACATGTTCGTCTCTGGGACAGAACCCATCTCCTTCCTGAGCGGTATGATGGCTAAATATTTCCATGGTGTTTATACTTGTGTATAATTGTTTGAACAGATGAACGTGGCACCTTCAGGAATCTGGAAACTGTACCCAAGGATGAACCAGACTTGTGGAGGTCCACAATTCTCTTCCCGATATCTTGGCTGATTTCTTTTTGATTTTCCCACAATGTCACACAAGGAAGCAGTGTGTTTGAGGTGTGCCTTAAAATACATCCATAGGTGTGTCTCCAGTTAACTCAATAGGATAGAATAATCTTTATTATCCCCCGAAGGGAAATTTGTCTTGGGCTCAGTGCCACATAAAAAAACCCCCAAAACATTCAGACATGATACGTAAAACACAACATCAGCTAAATCTTAAAAATTCAATGGACACACAACCACATAACATTTACAAACAGATCACGCCAGTGCAATTAGGTCAGACAGTTCAGTCAGTTCTAAGTGCCAGTGTGCAATGGGTGCTGTACTCAGGATTTCTTGGAGTTCAACAGCTTAGTAGATGCTGGGATAAAGGATTGTTTCAACCGGTTAGAATTACACTTTGGCACTCTAAATCTCCCTGATGGCAGTCGTTCATCTTCAGAGAAGAGGGGGAGTCTGCTGTAATCTTTGTTGCTTGTCTCAAAACTCACTGTTCATACATAATCTGAATAGAATCGTAATTGTTCTTCCCCATTATTTTCATGGCCGTTTTATGCATACTCAAGAGTTTGTTTTTGTGCCGTTAGATTACCAAACCAGGCTGTAATTCCATAACGGAGGATACTCTATTGTCATTTGATAAAAAACAAGCATGATGTGAGTGCTCCCTCCACTGATGTTGTCAATTAACCTATCAGAAGCTTCCAAAGCCATGACATCATTATCTGGGCTTTCCCAAAGTAGTCATCTTAGTGTATCTAAACTTCTGACTTTGAGGAAAGCAATAAAAAAAAATAGCAAATTTAAAAATGATTTGGCAAATAGAAATCATTTTGGTAATCCTGGCCTAAAACATGAAAAGTTTAGTCTGATTTAATGTTACACAGGAAAAAAGGTTACGTGTCTTTGTATACAGTGTATTCAAAGTTTTGGTCAGTCATTAATTGATTCACCTTATTGACTGATTAATGATTAATTGATAAGCAGCATTTTTCCTGAAAATGATTTTCCTTTGATTTTATTTGATTTATTGTAATCTGTTACAACATTAACATCAGAAAAATAAATGAAAGATTTAGGCTACTTTAACATGAAAATTTGTGCACTGCTTGATATTAACCTTGCACAGCATAAAATAAATTCAGATTTAAAAAACGATATGTAGACTAAAGCAGGATTTTTGCATCTGTGTCAATATTGCCAACGCACATCATCGATGCAGTTGACGTTTTTTTCTTGCCCGCTTTTTGAATATGTAGGTGTGCTGCCAAAGCGGGTTTCTGCCAATGCGTAGAATGATTTGTTTTCGTTGTGTGTGTGTTGTTTTGGTTTTTTTTTTTTTTAGCCAAGGACAAGTACTACGAAGCAGGTTCAACATACCCAGGGTATCTTTCAGTTATCTGACCTCACTCACCCAAACATTCTGGATCAGGGTTATCTGTACTACCAGTGTGGTGATCAACTTGGTAAGTGGACCCTGGGTTAATCTATCTGACTGCATGTGAATTCACATAAGAGGTGGTGATCTCAGCAAATGACCAATTGAGGATTTGCAAGTGATGTCATTGGTCATGTGGCTTAACCCAGTGGTAGGCAAGCATTGTGAAAGGAACAATGACAGAAATGCTTTAGCATGACATGTGACAACATTATCAGAATATGCAAAATTTCTCACTAAAAATCTGTAGTGTTACAGGAAGAAAATGGGTGATTAATGGTGGCTGTCACTGCCGTGTTCTGCAGAGGCTTGAAGGGAGGTGGAAGCTGTCATTCAGCTGAGCAAGCTGCATGCATTTTAATAAAAATTAGTAATTAATAGTTAGCAACAAAATATGTATAAAATAGTTTGTAAGTTAAATTGAGGTTATTTTATACTGAAAAATTGAAACCCCTTAACCCACACTTTACAATGAAGGGGCTCCAGGCAGACCTGGCTATTCAGCATCCTGGTGCTGTTGACTTTTTTATTTTTTCACCTTCCTAAGTTTATATTGTATTTGAATTGCATTGCTAGAATATGTTTTTCAAGTGAGTCGAGACTGTTATGGACACAGTCAACAGTAATGAGACTGATCTCTCGGAGTGCCATCGTACCTGCTGCTGTTTTTAATGCTGTGAACTAAACTGCTCGTTTGCCTCATTTCCCAGCAATGGAGTCCCATTTCAACTATTCACAGTAAGAAAATAAACTAAATTTAATGAACAGACACAAGCAGCCTCAGCCAGCGAGAGTTGGAGAGTGGTCAAATAAAATCCTGCCAACTTTTTTAGTTGATATATCTTCTGTTTATTTCTATTCTAATTATCAAATATTTTCACATCTGCATTGATGGTAAAGGTGAGTTAATTTGTGTTTATTTTGTAAATAAAGGGGGCAGCGCGGTGGCGGAGTGGTTAGCACTGCGGCAGTACAATAACTCACCCTTGGCCGGGGGATCCTGGGTTTAACCCCAGCCCCGACCAACAGTGATCTGTGTGGAGTTTGCATGTTCTCCCCGTGTCTGCGTGGGTTTACTCCGGGATTTCTCCGGTTTCCTCCCACATGCCAAAAACATGCACGTAGGTTAATTGGCATCAAAACTGGGGATTCTAAATTGTCCTTAGGTATGACTGTGAGAGTGAATGGTTGTCTGTCTTTCTGTGTTGTTCCTGTGATGGACTGGCGATCTGTCCAGGGTGGACCCTGCCTCTCGCCCAAAGATGCTGGGATAGGCTCCAGCCCCCCCACGACCCATAAAAGGATTAAGCGGAAGAAGATGGATGGATTGTAAATAAAGGCTTATCTGGAAATTGTGGCAAATTAAAAGTCAAAGTATGGTGATACAATGATACAAGCCTTTAGTTCCAGTTGATTTTGAGTGGGTGAGCTGAAAAGCTGCTAACAGAAGGACAGACACATGGAGTGATTAGTGTACGCCTACGTTACCTTTGCACCGAGGAATAAAAATACAGAAGCACAAGAATAAAATTAGGAGCACAAAGAAAAATGCTGGAGTAACACATTTTATTATTTGAATGCATGTATAGTTACACAATGCTGTGCAATAGGTAAACGTATCAAAATTTCCAAAAGTAAAAGCATAATTAGGAATATTAAATCAGAACAGTTTGGAATGTTTCACATTATTTGTAATGAATATTGATAGTTTCTTAAATAATCTTGCATAAAACTAAGTTAATTTATTGAAATACAGTAGCAGTTTCTGGTATAAAGAGTAAACCTGTAATCTTCTTATTTAGCTTCCAGCCTGTTCTCTTCACAGCTGCTCTGACTGCTGACCCTCAGGTTCACCATCGTGGACCTCAGAGAGACAAAGAGGAAAGAAAAACGGCATAAAAATGTGATTATTGTTACAGATGCGATGTATATAAAAAACACAGATGTCATGTTTCTCTTCAGCTTAATAAATTGCTTTGTTTAGTGAGTGAATCATTTTAAAGTGAGTGAATGAAGCATGACACACTGTGGTGTTTTTATATTACTGACATTAGTATTAAGACTTAAAAAAAACAGCTGAACTTTAGAGAAAAGTATTTAACAGGTTACACTGATGTAACCAAGCAGTCCCCATATGTGAAAAAAATCAGACATTGGGGGAAAAAATGTGACGTGACTTAAGCTTTAAGAATCAAATATTGCAGTTGTAGGAGTTATTGGTGTTTTAAGACTGAATTTGTTGCATAATTTAAGCACAAAACTTCCTTTGAAAGGTTTTTTGCTTCATTCAAGTCTCCACTGTGGTCTGTTATGTTTTTGAGGCGAGGAATGTGGAACTTGTAGTTTTAGCGATGAACCGAAAACTCGAGGAAGAAAATACAGTGGATATAAAAAGTCTGCACGCTGCTGTTCAAATGCCAGGTTTTTGTGATGTAAAAAGATGAGACCAAGATAAATCATTTCAAAACTTTTTCCACCATTAATGTGACCTATAACCTGTACAACCCAATCGAAAAACAAACAAATCTTTTAAGGGGAAAAATAAAAAACTTACAGTAACCTGGTTGCATAAATATGCACACCCTTAAACTAATACTTTGTTGCAGCACTTTTGGCTTTTATTACAGCACTCAGTCTTTTTGGGTAAGAATCTGTCAGTGTGGCACATCTTGATGTGGCAATATTTGCCCACTCGTCTTTGCAAAAACACTCCAAATCTGTCAGATTGCGAGGGTATCTCAAGTGTACAATCCTCTTCAGATCACCCCACAGATGTTAGATCAAATTCAGGTCTGGACTCTGCCTGGGCCATTCCAAAACCTTAATCTTCTTCTGGTGAAGCCATTCTTTTGTTGATGTGGATGTGTGCTTTCGGTCATTGTTGTGCTGAAAGAGGAAGTTTGTCTTCATCTTCATCTTTCTAGCAGAAGCCTGAAGGTTTTGTGCCAACACTGACTGGTATTTGGAACTCTTCATAATTCCCTCCACCTTGACTAAGGTCCCAGTTCCAGCTGAAGAAAAACAGCCCCAAACGGCTTGAGAGATATGTGAGGAACACACACAGAGAGAGACAAAGATTCCTTGGATTTATAGATAGTAAATGTAGCATTTACCATAGTGCAACTGCAGTGTTAACTTTGACCTCTTGACCCCAAACCCATAGTTAGGTCAAGGTATAAATCATCCAAGATGTGTATTAGATACAACTCTTGCATCAATTTGAAAAGCCTACATCTTTCAGTAGTTGTGCTTAGAAGATTTAGGGGAAAATCTGACCTCTGACTTTTGACCTCAGAGTCATCCGATGAGAGTGAAATTGCAATATTCACATCATCAGTGTATATCAAACCATGGTACCAAGTTTCAAAACAATTGGAACCAAACTGCAGGAGGAGTTGATTTCTCAAACGTGGGACGGACGGACGAATGGATTGACCCATAACATAATCCCCCTTTGGCCTTCGTCCAAAAGGCTCTTGGACCCCTTTGGGCTTCTTCCGGCAGAGATTAAAAAAAAAAAAAAGTGCTCTAATCTAGCACAAATGTATTGGCAGCAATACATTGCTTGCCTACCATCAAGAGGCGTAGACAGACTGTCATGTGATTTCATGACGTTTTTGCAAATTCTCGTAGGAAAATGCCCAGGCGGCAGAGAGCAGTAAGTCACTGGCAAAGAACAAAGCGTCATTCAATACTAAGAGTATGTAACACAGGAAAACAGAAACAGCCGCAACCGTCAAAGTGAGAAAGAAGCACGAAAGAAATCGGACATTGTGAATACTTAAGTGATTACTCTTTGTTGCTGCGGTGGTTATTGATCACATGCATAATAACTTTGTAATTTTTCTCCTGTTTCATTAATAGGTAGTTTTAAACCAACAGCCCCTTTGGTGTCAGTGCACATGAGCGCAAATAATGACTTCCTAATATTTCCTTTTCCTATGAAAGTGGTACAGTCAGGGAAAAGATACAGAAGCATCAGATCAAGACTCGGCTGCTTTCTTTTATCTTCTTTTTTCCTGACAACAATCAGACTTTACAGGAGCATTCTCTGATTTTTTTTTTTTTATCTTAAACTTTATTCTGCCTTAGTGTAATTTTGTTTATTAGTGCACTTATTATTAGGTTATGATTTCTCATTTTTCTTCACCAAACCACTGACTGCTAAATGTGAAAGATTTTTTTAAAAATGTGGAACATCAAAATTCAAGATTCATTTATTTAATTAGTATTTTAAAGCAGGAATATTGTGCAGAGGATATATTGTAGCTTAATCTGCTGGGGGGAAGGGGGGGGGGATTTAATAACTGTAATATCAGCTGTCCATCAGATTTTTAGAATATTTCATGTTGTGGTGGCACTGTGGGGAATTCTCCACCCAGAGTCGGGAGACGAGGGGAAGAGGGAATAATGGACTGAAGGAGGAAGTGGTACTGGGGGGTCTCAGATAGAACAGAAAATACTATTGGCCCCATCCCCCCGGGGAGCTCAAGAGGCGCCAGAGCTGCTGAAGGAAGAGAGGGTGTGAGAAGCGGGTCTGGCGTTATGTGACGTTAATGTGCCACGCATGTCTTTGTTCCACTGATTGTGTTGTGTTGGGCTTCCTGGGTCTCATGGCACGGAATTAAAGGCTATAAAAAGAAGGTGTTCAGAGACCCAGGCAGATTTTTACTGTACTTGATGTTGGCGAAGGAATAAAGTTCGTGTGTCAGCCAGCTCGTGCCTCGTCTGCTTCCTTCCTCTACAGTGTAACCATTTTGTAACCATTTTCTTTTCCCCATTGCTTACACATGTAAATAAATTCAAAAGAGTTAAATAAAAAGCTTAACTGTTCTCAGAAGATAGCTGATGGGCTCTTCTGTGGCCCAAGCACCACCCTTCCACCAAATTTGATTGAAATTGGGTCAACAGGTTTTGGATAATTCTATTAACGAGCAGACGAACATCCATCCATCTTCTTCTGCTTAATCCTTTTTCGGGTCGCGGGGGTGGGGGTGGGGGGGCTGGAGCCTATCCCAACATCTTTGGGCGAGAGGCAGGGTCCACCCTGGACAGACCGCCAGTCCATCGCAGGGCCAACACAGAGAGACAGACAACCATTCACTCTCACAGTCACACCTAAGGACAAGTCAGAATCCCCAGCTGATGCCAATTAACCTCATCATCATCATCATAGCAGTCTGTCCGGGGCGACAATGACTGTTTCATTTAGATCTGATCAGATTCCTCCACGCAGCTCTGTCCTTTGCCCTCCACTGCCAGGACCTAACTTGCATGTTTTTGGCATGTGGGAGGAAACCGGAGAAATCCCGGAGTAAAACCACGGAGACACGGGGAGAACATGCAAACTCCACACAGATCACTGTTGGTCGGGGGCTGGGATCGAATCCAGGATCCCCCGGCCAAGGGTGAGTTGCTGTGCTGCCGCAGACGAACAAATGCCACAATAAACGCAACATCCTTGGCAGAGGCAATAAAATTGAAGATCCGTTAATAGCAGAGCCCCCGACCAACAGTGATCCGTGTGGAGTTTGCATGTTCTCCCCGTGTCTGCGTGGGTTTACTCCGGGATTTCTCCGGTTTCCTCCCACATGCCAAAAACATGCAAGTTGGATTAATTGGCATCAAACTGGGGATTCTAAATTGTCCTTAGGTATGGATGTGAGAGTGAATGGTTGTCTGTCTCTCTGTGTTGGCCCTGTGATGGACTGGCGAGCTGTCCAGGGTGTACCCTGCCTCTCGCCCAAAGATGCTGGGATAGGCTCCAGCCCCCCGCGACCCGAAAAGGATTAAGCGAAAGAAGATGGATGGATAATAGCACAGCTCAGCCACTACATATTGCAGCACTGTTGTTGACCACATAGAGGCAGTGCTGCAGCATTGTGAGGCAGCTGACCTGACTGCAGCCTGAGATTAGTCCATGTGTTAATGCGACATCTCCTGACTGAACTTTGGTGCAGCTTGCTTGTACCAGTACCAGACTTGAAAATGGAGATATAGCTAGCACAGCTTCCTGTAACTTCAAATTCTTATGCTCGAGGTCATTTTTAAATGACCATAGACCGTTCTCTTGCTGTATTGATATTTCCCCAATGAATACCCTATTAAGACAAAAAAAAAAAAAGGGGTGGGGGTGGAAGACCAGCTGAAACTAATATCTGCATCCTTTTATGCATACATCAGGGAGAGTACATGAGGTGTCACAATCTGTAATGAATAGCATGTGTGCTTGGACACCCGTGAGTGTGTGTCCTGTAGGGATCAGAGCGCCAGTGCAGCTTCATTAATCTTTTGGCATCGTGGGACTTGTCTGAACTCAGAAAGAGGGCTAGAGAGAGAACAAGCTGCCCCCCAGGGGAGCCACTCCGTTTACCCTCCACACACTCAGGTCACTCTTCATATCACACGCTATTCAGCTGCACAATGTCAAACTGCTGCTGATCTACACAGAATTGCTGGTGACGGGCGTATTGCGAGCAGATGCTTGCTTTTGCCCATGTATGAAGTGGGATGGGAAGCGAGAGGTGACTATTTGGCAGTAGCGTGCGTTCAGTGGTACCAGGGCCATGCTGGGTGTGCTGCATCCTTTCTTCCAGCAGCAAAAGGCAAAACTGCCACCAGTATACAATCTCAAATCTGTTGAAGTTGGGACGTTGTGCAAATCATAAATAAAAGCAAAATACAGTAATTTGCAAATCCTTTTCAGCCTACATTTAGTTGAATACACTACAAAGACAACATATTTAATGTTTAAACTTTGTTTTTGTGCAAATACCAGTGCATCTCAATAAATTAGAATGTCATCTAAAAGTTGATTTATTTCAAAAATTCAATTCAAAAATGAAACTCGTATATAGATTTATTACACACAGAGTGATATATTTCAAGTGTATATATCCATCCATCCTTCTTCTTCTGCTTAATCCTTTTTGGGTCGCGGGGGGCTGGAGCCTATCGTTCTAGTAATTTTGTTGCTTATGGTTAATGAAACTCCAAATTCAGTTTCTCATAAAATTAACTTTAAAAAATGGATTTTTAATAGAAATGTTGGCCAACTGAAAAGTATGTCCATGTACACACTCAATACTTGGTCGGGTTCCTTTTTCATGAATTACTGCATCATTGTGGTGTGGCATGGAGGCAGTCAGCCTGTGTTACTGCTGAGGTGTTATGGAGGTCCAGGTTGCTTTGATAGCAGCCTTCAGCTCGTCTGCATTGTTGGGTCTGGTGTCTCTCATCTTCCCCTTGACAATACTCCATAGATTCTCTGTGGGGTTTAGGTCAGGAGAGTTTGCTAGTCAATAAAGCACAGTGATATCATGGTCATTAAACCAGGTTTTGGTACTTCTGACAGTGTGGGCAGGTGCCAAGTCCTGCTGGAAAATGAAATCAGCATCTCCATAAAGCTGGTCAGCAGAGGGAAGCATGAAGTGCGCTTAAATTTCCTGATAGACGACTGTGCTGACTTTGGACTTGATAAAACACAGTGGACCAATACCAGCAGATGACATGGCTCCCCAAATCATCAGTAACTGGAAACTTCACACTGGACCTCAAACAGCTTGGATTCTGTGCCTCTCCACTCTTCCTCCAGACTCTGGGATCTTGATTTTCAAATGAAAAGCAAAATTTACTGTCATCTGAAAGAGGACTTTGGACCACTGAGCAACTCCAGTCTTGTTTTCTCCTTAGCCCAGGTAAGACATTTCTGATGCCGTCTCTGGTTCAGGAGTAGCTTGACACAAGGAATGCAAGAGTTGTAGCCCTGTCCTGTCTGTGTGTGGTAGCTTAGTCCACTCCTTGTGATTCTCTCCCACATTCTTGAATGGGCTTTTCTTCACAATCCCCTCAAGGCTATGGTTATCTCTATTGCTTGTGCACCTTTTTGCCACACTTTTTCCTTCCACTTAACTGCATGCCACCATCAGTGTGTGAATGTGTGCGTGAATGGGTGGATAGCAGGATCTGTAAAGC
This sequence comes from Pholidichthys leucotaenia, assembly GCA_020510985.1. Taxonomy (NCBI): domain Eukaryota; kingdom Metazoa; phylum Chordata; class Actinopteri; order Cichliformes; family Pholidichthyidae; genus Pholidichthys; species Pholidichthys leucotaenia. The sequence goes on along the minus strand of CM035845.1, from coordinate 29,144,925 downwards.
GCTTTGGTCATCAAGAGATGAGAATATAAGCACTATATAAATGAATGCCATTTACCATTTTAACTTTACATTACTTGCTTGGATATAGCACCCTGTGAACTTCTTTAGCAATGACTTTTTGTGGCTTACCCCCCTTGTGGAGAGTGTCAATGATGGTCTTCTGGACAACTGTCAAGTCAACAGTCTTCCCCATGATTGTGTAGACTACTGAACCAGACTGAGAGACCATTTAAAGGCTCAGGAAACCTTTGCAGGTGTTTGGAGTTAATTAGCTGATTAGAGTGTGACACCATGAGTTTACAATATTGAACTTTTTCACAATATTCTAATTTTTTGAGAAACTGAATTTGGGGTTTTCATGAATTTTCAGCCATAGCCATCAAAATGAAATCCTTCACTACATCCATGATTCTTCTCTGTGGTCTCCCTCTTTTCCTTCTGCCTGGGGAGGGAAGGGGGAAGACAGATGTTGACAATTCAACATCCTTTGTCCAATACAGTGGCAAGAAAAAGTATTTGAAATTTCATGGTTTTCTGCATTGAATCATGTGGTCAGTTTGTTTTGACTATGACTGTTCGGTTGGTTTCACTTTGGACAAATTTCTCCATAGTGGACGGTTATCTACATTGGATTGCCATCTCTTGTGATCTATAGCCTTCCATTTCATGTTCCTTTCAGCACAGTCCTTGAATCTCAGTTGAGGTCTTCCTCGGTTTCTTTTGCCATTGCACAGTTGTGAGTATAAGAGTTGCCTGGGCAAATGACTCCTATCCATCCTATTGACATGACCCTGCCAGCGTAGATTATGCTCTATTAGAGTGTCCATCATAGATGGTAGACCAAACCGTCTGAAGATATCCTCATTTTTTATCTTATCCATGAGGGTGATGCCCATGATCTGTCGTAGATGACGCATCATATACTGTAAGAATGTAGTTTGTTCCAGAGTGGTGGCCTAGGGGTAGAGCATCTGCCCCACAGCCAGGAGGTTGTGGGTTCAAGCCTTGGCAGGGTCATACCAAAGACCGTATAAAAATGGTTCTTCCCACCTTCTAGCTTGGTGCTCAGCATAATAGAATGGAGGAAGGAAAAAGTTGTTTGTGGCGACACCTTGCATAGCAGCGGCCCCTCTGATTCTAGATGGGATTAACATTGTAGATAGGAGAAATGTAATTTGGTTCTACTGTACATGATTGGCTATATGGATTGAATGACAGTAAAGTTGGCTTCATATGCATTTTGTAGATTGTCCAAGTTTCAGTGCCACATAAAAATGATGATACAATGGCACACTAAACTTGACCTTTAGCCTTTAGGGACACGTCTGTTTTTCCAAAGCTTTGACTGTAGTTTGCCAAAAGTGATACTGGCATGACTCATTCTATAGATGAGCTCTTGATCCAGTTTGGCATTGTTTGAGATTGCACTGCCAAGGTACTTGAAATCCCTGCATTGTACTAGATTTTGATTGTTGATAGTGATAAACTCTGGTATTGTGTTTCAGACAGGCTGGTAAAGACATTCTGTTTTCTTGATGTTAATTTTTAACCTGAACTGTGAGGCAGCCTGGGCAAAGCGGTCTACTAGTACTCGCATATCTTCGCATATTTTCCGCACTATGGGCCACCAATGCACTGTCATCAGTAAAAGGCATTTTGCGGAGAACAATCTTGGTTGTATGAGTTTTAAATTGAAAGTGTGCAAGTTTAAATAAGTCACCATCATGACGTGTCTGGAGATTTATCCCTTCTGCTACACCAGTAAAGGCCACTTCAAGCATTGCAGCAAAGTAGAGTGAGAACAGTGTTGGTGCAAGCACACACCCTTGTTTGACACCATAGGTCACTGAAAATTCCTTTGAACATTCGTTCACATATGACATGGATGCCTGTATACCTCCATGTTTTGTTTTTGTGTCCTGCTCCTTGCTTTTATGTTTTCATGTGCTTTCTTGTTGTACAGCACTTTGTGTCGCGAGTGTTGCTTTTTAAAGTGCTTTATAAATATTGATTGATTGACTGATTGTGTAGCGTTATTTCATTACAAGTATGATAAGGTACAAAGATTATTTAATTTCATTTAGCGGGGTGTGTGGGGAAGGAAATTTACTTTTAAATCCACACACACAGCAAAAAACTTGATAGAAAAACACTCGTTTGGGGCACCAGTTCACTATTTTGAACAATTTATTTATTAATCTTTATACCTTAAATCAATCAGTCTCAACATATTAATGAGTTCTCTGGGTGACTTCATCAACAAACACAGGGAAGGAATTCACTGGCAACTTCTCTCAGAATTAACACACTCCTTGACACCTGAATTTATTTCCAACTGTGAACAATTTTTTTTTTAATTTTATTTTTTTCATAATTGAAAATCGTTGTTTTTTTGGTTTTTGTTTCTTTTTTTTGGATTGATGCGAATTCGTGACAATAGGCGTCAAGGGGTTAACCAGACTCTGATTAAATGACATTACATTCAAATTATTTGTAAGCAAAGTGAAATGATCAAGTATTCAGCATCACATTAAACGTGTAACTGATTATCGGGCAACAGGGTGTAATCACATTTGTAGAACTATGGAACCCTTAGAATGGCTTTGTAACTGTAATGAAAATTTAAGACTGAAATAACTAAACACAAATATGAGGAAAATTGTACGCCAATTTATGAAGAAAATTATAACTAATTATGTGAAAGTTAAATTCTGAAGTACTCCAAAATAAAACAGAGTCTTAATGAAAAGGAAGATTATTAATTCTTTCTAATTCTATATCTCCGAATATATCCGTATGAACTAGTTTTTACACATGAGACAAATTATGGCATACGTTTTATGGCACTGGACTTTGCATCATCAGACTTTTGCTCACATGGATGTTAGTGCGTGGGGTCTCCCTCGGTCCGTTAGTGGCTGGAGTGCTTTCCGGGGCAGCCTTGGTGGCCAGCTGCGTCCTGGGGCTTTTTCTGTGGTAGATTGAAGGGAGGTCTGCTTCACTGGATCCCTAGCTGAAGCTTTATTTGCAGATGGTACCAGAACCAGAATATCTTGCCAGCAGATATTCGGGCAAAGTTCACAGTCACCAGGTGAAGTTTTGACGGCAATAATAAGGCTCCTTCATCTTCTTCTTTGGCCGCGTAATATAGTATGCCAGGCAGACAACACGAGGGGGTCTTTGATGTTCAGCGGCTTCCCCTTGGGTCCAATTAAACTGGGAATAATTCAGTCTGATCAGAATTACAGAATCAGAGATAAGATTAATAAGATTCAAGCCACGAAATGACTGGAGTTCTTCTGACGTAGAGTTGGCAAAAATAGCTTCCAGTATGAAAATGATCAGTCAGTTAGTCCCTTTTAAAGCACACAGTGGATTTAAAGAAAGTTAGCAAAGTTTATACAGATAGTAAACATCCGTGAACAGGAGTTTGAATTCATAAAATAGAAAAGATTTGAGCTCAAAAGGAAGAATTAATTTCCAGACGTTTAAAGGAAAAACATTAAAAGCACATGCACAAACTTTTCACAAGACAATATCAGACAATACTTTTCGAACTAGGGCGTTTCCCCTGCTTAAGACTGAGTGAGCTTTCGTGGGGAAACATGATTGACACAACTGATAACCAACTGTCTCCCGTCGTGGGCGGGTTGAAGGAACTTTGGGCCAATAGGAGAACAGTCCTTTGTTTGTAACCAACAAATAAGATTGAGAGAACCGTCACCCAGCATATGCTGGCTGGTGATTGGCTGAGCCAGTCAGATGACTTGGTACTTTTCCACAGGATAGAACATATCTTGATAAACTGAAAATTCATTATCTACTTAATATAAAGTCTGAGCTACTTCAGTGATTCATAACTACTTCAGTGAGCATGCACATTTATAAACTGGTACTTATATCATTAACATGCATTAAAATAAGATATATTTAAGCATTTTTCAAACATTCATGCACACATTTAAAATCCAGTTTAAGGAAATATCCGAAACCAGAACAATATTGTCAGAGTCCCACTTGATTTTCCAGGGTGTCCTGAAAAAGAGAATAATTTGAGAATTGAGAGTTTTGTCTTCTTCTTCTTCTTCTTCTTCGTTGATCGCTGAGAGTTTTGTAAAAAGGCAGTCATTTCATTCATTCAGTTCAGCTGTAGAGGCACAAGTAAACGTATCCCAGAGTCATCCAGCAGGGGGTACTGTCGATCTGTGGATAATTTTTAGAGTCTTATCAAATGCAGATCCAGAGTCTGTGAGATGTCAAAGATTTGTTAAGGCATAAACTGTTGGATGGGAGGAAGCTTTCAGAGATTTATGATGTCAACTTAATCCATTAAAAGGGGTCCTTATCGTACCTCTGTACAAAGGAATGTTGTCCCAGTGGTGGTCCTTGGATGAAAGTAAAACAATTCTACAGAAGTTCTCTGATGACTCTGCGATCGTTGGCCTCATCTCCAATGGAGATGAAGCTGAGTACAGAAGGCTTATCCAGGACTTCATGGACTGGTGCCATCGGAACTGCCTCCAGATCAACGCGAGGAAAACTAAGGAGCTGGTGGTGGACTGCCGCAGGCATGGGCAGCCCCTCACAGTACCAGTAAATATACAGGGAACAGACATCGAGATGGTGACATCCTATAAGTACCTGGGTGTTCATCTGAACAATAAACTAGACTGGTCACACAATACTGATGCACTCTACAAGAAGGGACAGCGCAGGCTGTTCCTGCTGAGGAGACTCAGGTCTTTTGGTGTACAAGGGGCGCTGCTGAAGTCATTCTATGACACGGTGGTGGCATCAGCCATCACTTTTGGAGTGGTCTGCTGGGGCAGTGGCATTACTGCAGCCGATAGGAAGAGACTGAACAAACTGATTAAGAAAGCTAGCTCTGTCCTGGGGCAGCGCCTTGATCCGATGGAGGAGATAGGAGAGAGAAGGACGGTGGCTAAACTGTCATCTCTGCTGGAGTCCGAGTTCCACCCTATGCAGGACATACTGAATGCACTGAGGAGCTCATTTAGCAGCAGACTACATCATCCCAGGTGCACAACCGAGAGGTTTCGTAGGTCCTTCCTACCAACGGCTGTCAGACTGTACAACCTAAGCAGGGCTGCTCGCAGAGATAGCAAAAAGACGTAACAAACTAATAGTTTTTTGAATGCAAAAGATGCAATAGACTTACACAATGGTCCCCTCCGGCATACAACTAGGAACATACCGGTCGCTATGGAGGGTGAGAATATGTATGGGCACATAATCATACCATGTAGGATAACTAAGTAGACGGTTATGCTGTTTCATTCCATCTAGCAACAATGCTCTGCACTGTGTGTGTTTATATATTTACATATTTATTCCATCTAGCTACAATGCTCAGCACTGGGTGTGTTTATATTTATATATCTACATATTATTCCATCTAGCTACATTGCTCCGCACTGTGTGTGTTTATATACTTGCATATTTATTCCACCTAGCTGCAATGCTCCGTACTGTGGGTGTTTATATATTTACATATTTATTCCATCTAGCTACAATGCTCTGCACTGTGTGTCTGTGTGTGTGTGTATATATATATATTTTATAGTAATATGTACATATGTATATTAGCTGCTCTTGCTTGCTTGTTTTTTTCTTGCCTTCTGATTGTTGCTCTGAGTGTTGCTGTCCCTGTGCTGTTGCAATCCTGGAATTTCCCCGTTGTGGGACTAATAAAGGCTTATCTTATCTTATCTTATCTTATCTTATCTTATTCTAAAGTGGCCTTCTATGAGCCCTGATCTAAATCCTATTGAACATCTGTGGAAAGAGCTGAAACATGCCGTCTGGAGAAGGCACCCTTCAAACCTGAGACGATTGGAGCAGTTTGCTCATGAGGAGTGGGCCAAAATACCTGCTGAGAGGTGCAGAAGCCTCATTGACAGTTACAGAAATCGTTTGATTGCAGTGATTGCCTCAAAAGGTTGTGCAACAAAATATTAAGCTAAGGGTACCATCATTTTTGTCCAGGCCTGTTTCTTGAGTTTGTTTTTGAAAATAATTCTGTTGAACCACAATTCAAAAGCATTGTCTGATTTTCATTGGTTAATTTTCATAGACTTTTTATTTATTACCACTTTTGTCAGATTCAAGTTATTTCTGTGACCATTGTGGGTTTTTCTTTCATTAACAGAGGGGTACCAACAATTTTGTCCATGTGTGTACACACACACACACACACACACACATATATATATATGTATACACTACCGTTCAAAAGTTTGGGGTCACTTAGAAATTTCCTTATTTTTGAAAGAAAAACACTTTTTTTCAATAAAGATAACTTTAAACTAATCAGAAATACACTCTATACATTGCTAATGTGGTAAATGACTATTCTAGCTGCAAATGTCTGGTTTTTGGTGCAATATCTACATAGGTGTATAGAGGCCACTCCAGTGTTCTAATGGTACAATGTGTTTGCTCATTGCGTCAGAAGGCTAATGGTTGATTAGAAAACCCTTGTGCAATCATGTTAGGTGTGCAATGCTGTAATTGCTACAAATGGAGGATTCTTTGACGAAAGCAAAGTTTGAAGGAAAAAATTATTATTTCAAATACAAATCATTATTTCTAAACTTGTCAATGTCTTGACTATATTTTCTATTCATTTTACAACTCATGGTGGTAAATAAGTGTGACTTTTCATGGAAAACACAAAATAATTGTCTGGGTGACCCCAAACTTTTGAACGGTAGTGTATATATATATATATATATATATATATATATATATATATATATAGATAGATAGATGTACTTTTCTGATCCCAGACTGGGAAATTATGGTGTAACAGCAGCATGACAGTAGATGACCAAAACAACAGAAACACACACAGCATAATAGAAAAAAGAATTACCACAAAAGAAGTAACACTGCCTAGATAACTTTATATACATCGCAGATGAGTAGATGATGACTCGTGTAGATACATGAGTTGTATTGGCAGGACTATAGGGCGCCGGGCAAAATGTGAGATACCAATTATACGTATATATATATATATATATATATATATATATATATATATATATATATATATATATATATATATATATATATATATATATATATATATAAGGCCCATTGATTTTATATATATACAATGGGGAAAATAAGTATTGAACATGTCAACATTTTTCACATTAAACACATTTCTGATGGAGCCATTGACCTGAGATTTTCACCAGATATCAGTAGCAACCCAAGTAAACCATACATACAAAGAAATCAAGGCAACTGTGTTCACAAAACAAGTTATATTTAATCAAGTGGAATGACACAGGGAATAAGTATTGAACACGCTTGGTGAAATTCATTTAATATTTAGTAGAAAAGCCTTTTTTGGTAATAACACCTTCCAGATGGCTCCTGTATGGAGAAATTAGGCACAGGCATTGCTCAGGAGTGATTTTAGCCCATTGTTCCACACAAACTGTCTTTAAATCTTGAAAGTTCCATGGGTGTCTTCTATAAACTCTGATTTTCAGTTTGTTCCATAGATTTTCAATTGGATTCAGGTCAGGTGACTGACCTGAATCCAATTCAGAAATCAGAAATCTTGAGGAGCTCCTGGTTTGTGGCTGGTTTATGGTACAATGATGTTCTTTCCACTTCCGAATGATGGCTCCAACAGTGCTCACTGAAATATTCAGCAGTTTAAAAATGCGCCTGTAACCAACGCCATCATTATGTTTTGCCACAATAAGGTTGCAAATCTCTGGAGAGAGCTCTTTGATTCTGTCCATCACGAATTCTTTGTGCTATGACAATCTGATATTCACAGACCTTTTTAAACGCTATCAGTCAGGATTTGACCAGCTAAAATTAATTTGCACTGATGGGGGATGGGATGGGATAGCTTCCTAAATTCTGATGGATTTCAATTGGTTTTCCTGGCTTTCTATGCCTTTTTGCACCGCTTTTTCTTCTTGTGTTCAATACTTATTGCCTGTGTCATTCCACTTTATTAAATATAACTTATTTTGTGAACACAGTTGCCTTGATTTCTTTGTATGTATGGATTACTTGGGCTGTTTCTGATATCTGGTGAAAATCTCAGGTCAATGACTCCATCAGAAATATGTTTATTGAGAAAAATGTTGACTTGCTCATTACTTATTTTCCCCGCTGTATATACCTGTACGTATAATCAATGAGGCTTCAATTATTATGACTAGGGTACTTTAAAAAAAAAATATTCTCATCATACTATTACCTCCTTATGTATCAGTGCTGTTCTTTTCAGCGCTGATGTTCTTTTCAAATACTTTAAAAAATCTTTCCTAATCACTTAATAGTAATTTTACTTTTAAAGTCAAAATTATTTTCTAGTCCTGTTGCTCATTCTATTTTGATAGTAGTTCGGGAGCAGGACATCAACAAGTTCATTATACACACTTTAATAGCAATGCAAGTGTTTAAAAACAAAAGTCTATGAATTTCACTTAAACAGCCCAGATGTAAAATAGCATGTTTCAGTAATAAATATAGTAATAGTTTACATTCTTGAACTATTCTGTCCCTAAAGCATGTAGAAGTGGGTGAGTGATGATTAATTCAATTCAGTTCAACTTTATTTATAGAGCGTCATTTCACAACTGTCATCACATAGCACTGTCAGACTGTTGGGGAAAACTCCATAATTGCCGAAAGGCCCCAGCAATCAGTCCCTGTGAGCAGCACTTGGCAATGGTGTTGAGGGAAAAACTCTCTTAGCAGGAAGAAACCTCCAGCAGAACCAGACTCAGGGAGGGGCAGTCATCTGCTGTGACTGGCTGGGGGGGTGACCGGAGAAAGAAGAAGAAAAGAACAGACATGCCGAAAGCAAACAGCCTGACGGGGACTCAATCTGTGGGAGAGAACAAACAGATGTTAATGAAATGTCAAAATATTTCATTGAGAGTGAAGAGACGAGTGAAGCCCAGTGCATCGTGCGAGGTCCCCTGGCTATCTAAACCTATTAGCAGCATAACTAAGGGAAGGTTCAGGGTCACCTGATCCAACCCTAACTACAGGCTATGTTAAAAAGGAAGGTTTTAACCCTATTCTTAAAAACAGAGATCGAGTCTGTCTCCCGAATCCAGATTGGCAGCTGATTCTAAAGGAGAGAAGCCTGATAACTGAAAGCTCTGCCTCCCATTGTACTTTTTTTTTTTTGATTCTTGGTATTACAAGTAATCCTGCATTTTGGGAGCGTAGTGCTCTGTTAGGATGATAAGGTACTATCGGATCTTTTAAATAATGAGGGGCCTGATCATTTAAGCACATGATGAAACAACAGTCAGCGTTTAATGCAGCAACGGGATCGCACACTTTGCTGAGTTTGTTAGTATTTTTTAGGATTTGCAATTGCATGAATCTGCCTCTCTTATCCACCTCCCATCATCTCATGGCACAGCTTCCATCTCAATTTTTGTTGCACCTGCTGTTGCCACTGTTGAGCTGGCACAAACATGGTAGTCGACCGCTGCTGGTTTGTGTCTCTTTTAATGAGCTCAGTGTATGATTTAAATCTTGTTTTACACCCTTGGCTTCTGGCATGATGCTGGAAAAATACCAGAAGAGCCAACTTGTCACTGTTAAACCAAACGTTAGACAGATGCCAACAGCCAGCTGCATCCAAAGAAAGGCCAAATGCACGTTGGCATTTAATGGAGGGGAGAGCAAAGATGTTTTACCTGCTGAAACTCGAACATTCAAATAGGAGGATAAGGACACAAGACAAGCATCTGTGGTTGTGATGCTGAGCCCCCCAAAAATGTGACAAAGCTGCTGAGCTGCTTATGTCCTTGTACTGTATATATATGTATGTATATATTTTTTTTCATGTTTTCAAGTGTACAACAATAATTGGTTTTACTGAACCAGGGCGACTGCATCGGGATTTTTTCTTTCTATAATGCAGTCTAAAGAGTGCACTCATGCTCATTTTCTTCAACCCATGTCTTACACTGGCTACAGTATATTTTGTACATTGGCATAATATTTTTCATGCTAGGTAAAATTATTTAAGTCGATCAATCAGATGAAAAGCTTTAGATAAATTTTCTCATTAAGGTTTCAGCCCTGTTTCTGTGCCTAAACTTGCAGCAGAGCTTTGATTTTTGCTTTTTAATTAATTTACATACATCATTGGAATTTTACTGTTCATATTTAGTTTGTCTTTAAGCCACAATTTAAAAATTGTGCTCTGAAGCCCTTAGGTTTACAGTGTTTCAGTCTTAATATTTTAACGCTTCAGAAATCACTCACTGTCATCGAAGACTTAAATGTGGAGATGAAGCTTTGGATCACGACTTTTTTTTTTTTATTACTTATTTTGTACCCGTAGGTAGATTTGTTTTGCAGTCTGGTGACAAGCCACCAGCTGCTGGTCGCTGCGCGCGCAAGCGCCCCGTATCCCTAACCTGCATGTTTTTGGCATGTGGGAGGAAACCGGAGAAATCCCGGAGTAAGCCCACGCAACATGGGGAGAACATGCAAACTCCACACAGATCACTGTTGGCCGGGGGCAGGGATCGAACCCACGATCTCATGATCCCCGCGATCCCCCGGCCGAGGGTAAACTGTGCTGCCACAGTGCTTTTGAAAAGTCAATATACAAACCATGAAGCAAAATAATTTTAAAATTAACTGCGGATGCTTTATTTCAGTCTTTGCTGGTTGAAGCTTGTCTGGTTCTTTTTTGTGCCACTGGACAAGAAGTGGCAAAAGTACACACATTAATTAATTAAAGGGGCCATTGATTGCACTTTTTCTGTATTTTAACAGCTCACACATGTCTTAATGAAGTGTTTGTGACATATTTTGTTCACATTTTCTTTATTTTTTACATTATTGAAGCAAATTTGTTTTGTATTTTCCCCACCTTTCTTGAAACGCTCTGATTTAAAGCCTATCACTTTAAGAAACATCCTTCACCTATTGAACTCCGCCCTCCCTCTTACATCAGTTAGCCATTAGCTGACTAGCTTCTAGCCTTTAGCTTTCAGCGTCCTTCTAGTTCGGATGAGCAACACTGATCCACAGTTGATGGCACAGTGTGCGTCACCCCCCCCACCCCCCCACCCCCAACAACCTCGCCGTGACTCCACAGCAAATCATCAGCACCCCAGTCATCACAACTGACCCAGCCCAGGATCTGATGCTCCTGACCAGAGGCTGAGCCGAGGCAAAGCTTGCAGAGCTGAGCTATCGAGCCACCAGATCTCAAGGGCAGTGTCCTGCTCTGTGGGACTCCACTCCCGCGGCCAGCCGGGGGACACCCCCCCATGAGGTGGCTGTCCTACGCTGCCTGTTAGAGCAGAGTCATGCGACGTCCCAGAGGATGGTGGGAAACTGGCTGTGAGAGCCAGCAGCCTCCAGCCAGCAACGTCAGGTCCTGGGCCAAGTTGGTTGCAGCAACTAGTGTGCTGGTGCTGATGATCCGCCTCGGAATCTCGATGAAACCACTGGGAGATGGGCTGGAGTGATGCGAGGCACACCACTGACTGTGGACCAGTGAACCAGGTGGTAACAGGGATGGCTATTAGGGTAACTAAGATCTGAAGAAAATAACAATATAAGCCGCACTTGAAGCAAGCCTTCTGGTACCAGTGTTAGCTCAGGGGCTAATAGACTTTCTTTAGCCCGTCCATCAGGCGGGCCAATAAGGAGCAGTGGGTGGGTCTCAGGGACGGTGGTGGGTTGACTTTTTCTAAATGTGACGTAGATGATTTAGACAGAAGAGTCAAAAACATTTCTGGCATTTCTGGGAGAGAAAAACAAGATAAGGGCTGTGTGTGTTTTTTTAAGAAAATTGACTGTTTTTTTTAAACCTTTTTTGATAATTATGTGACCAGTAGACTCATTTCAGACAGTTAAAACCTACAAACGCACAATTTTCAGTCAATAAACCCTTCAAGTAAAAGTACAAGCACTTGTATTAAAAATACTTTGATAAAAGTAGAATTACTGATTGTAAGTGAAATAAACATCAGAGACATTTTGCTACAAGCAGAAACTGCAGTTGCAGCATGGATGAAATTTTAATTTCTTCTCTCTATTGCTCTGGTGGCAGGATAGTCAGAGCTTTGTTGGGAAGTCCCTTCCGCATCATCAGCTGGTGCCTCAGGGTCACAAGCATTTTGTCCCTGAAACTGTACGCCTCACCTGAAGGGGCAGCAAAAGATTAATCTTCACTTGCAGAAGGGTTCCAACTATGGTCTGTTATGAGCTACAGCAACCTTGAGCTAGCCTCAGCTGCTGAAGCTATGTCCCCAGTAGCTTTTCTGAAATTTTTGGGTTGCAGGTGTAACGGATCTCATCACAAGTGTAATGGTTCTTCTTCTGGGACACCCTTAAGCAGCCGTGATCGGGAACATTAAAGCAAGTGTGTGTGCGGCATAGGGACGACGATGACACCAGACTGCTGTTTCCACAATTTATTTCTGTTGGAGAAATAAAACAAAATGCATCACACTCCGTCTGTACCTCGATCCCACACAGGCTCCCATAGCAAAGCAACGCGATACTGTGGGGAAGGACTAAACTACCGGAGCCTCGGAGGTACAGAAAGAGCGGATGCGAGAAGCGTACTGCCAAAATAAAACACTCAAGTAAAATAAAATTCACAACAATATAAATAAAAACATAACTGAGGAAAAGAAATACTTAAAATACATTTTTGACTCCGTTACACCCACCCCACTGAATTTTACTGAACTTGAGCCATAGCTACACAGAATTCATTATAATACACAAAACACCCGGGGTTAGTTAAAGAACACCATTTGACAGAATATCCCACACAAGGACGAAGTGGCATGAGAGCAGTGCTTATCTCTCAACCCAACCACTGGTAATGGAGTGCCTTGTACACCCCACCAAAAACCCCAACTATCAGTGTAGCAAATGCTCTTGAATAATAAAATAAAATAAAATAACCGAACATTAAAAAAACACAACAAAGCTAAGTCCACAAAAACATAGTCCACACATGTGACATTTAATCAGTCAGGGTCTGAAACACAGACCTACAAACAGCCTTAACATTAAACTTGTCACAAATCACATCTTGCCTGAACATTGTCTGCACTAGTCTGTTCACAGGTTTAATCAGGCGACCAAATCTTGACCTGATTTGAGGTTGTGCATTCGGACGGTGACAATGTGCACGTGACGTCTGGTCAACAGTACAGCGAGCAAGGGGAGTGTCTGTCTGTCTCTTGGAGTCAGGAACAGAAACTAGTTGACTGTCAAGTGTTTGTCCACCATGAGTATCAGTAGCAGCTGTAGTCACAGGTCTAGAGTCAGAGGACATGGGATGATCTACACCTTGAGCAACAGGTGCAACTGAAGAGTTCTGGGGGTCAGAGGACACACTTGTCACATCAGAAATGTCTACCTGTGACACAGATGGTTCAGTGAGCTGCGTGATCCACTCAACAGTTCTCCTTTCAGAGTCAACAGGTTCTGGATCAACTAATGGTTCACGTGTTTCTCCACATGAAGACGGATCATCTGTACCAGCCTCACTCTCTCCCTCGAAGAGGTCCACAGATGTATCTCCCTCATCACCAATGTCTGTAGCTAAGGTTTCTGGAAGTAAGGCGGATGAACCATGGTTGGACACATCGCACACATCCATCACAGGAAGAAAATTTACCAGCATCAACAGATTCCTGTGGACCACTTTCGTCCGTCCACTAAGAGTGTCACAAATTCTGTATGTATGGGTCTGCGGGTTCACATCCATTACAGTGTAAACAGTTGATTCCCACTTATCAGCAGTTTTCTTTTTGCCTCTCTCCTTTCTGTTGGCCAAAAGCACCCTGTCACCAATCTCAATCTTGGATCCTGTCACTTTCCTGTTGTAAAGATTAGCATGTCTGTGTTGCTCCTTAGCAGCACGGTCCTGAGCAACCATCATTGCTTCTTTTAGCTCACAGGTGAGAGTTGCCACATACTTGTCGTAACTGGTTACATCAGCATCGCGAAGAACAGAACGAAACATGACATCTACTGGCAAACGGGGCACACGACCATACATGAGGTAAAAAGGAGGAAAGCCAGTCGTCTCATGGGCTGTACAGTTGTACATAAATGTCAAAGTCTGCAACCGTCGTGGCCAGTTAGCTTTCACCTCAGGGGACAGTGCACGAATCATCCCACCCAGTCTCCTGTTAAACCGTTCGACACTCCCATTTCCCATTGGGTGGTAAGGGGTAGTGTGAGATTTCCTGACACCGGACACTTTGAGGAGTTCACTGATTAATTGACTTTCAAAATTAGGACCTTGGTCACTGTGGATTCTTTCTGGGAATCCAAAGACACAAAAGTACTTGTTCCACAGAACATTTGCCACTTGCTTAGCTGTTTGATCCTTACAAGGAAAGGCCTGAGCCATCCTGGTAAAGTGATCTGTTATCACCAGGACATCAATAGACTTGTTCCTAGAGTCTTCAGCTGACCAAAAGTCAATGCAGACCAGCTCCAGCGGTCTAGATGACAAGATGCTCTCTAAGGGAGCTCGTCCCTCAGGTTCAGCTGACTTGCTGAGGACACAACGCTGGCAGTGTCTGACATGGTCTCTAACATCTCTCTCAAGGGTCAGCCAGAAAAATCTCTGTCTGGATAAACTGAGGGTTCGCGACTGGGCTTGATGACCAGCATCATCATGCACGCCTTTCAACACCTCATCCTTAAGTGAGTCTGGGACAACATACTGAAGCCGTTTGGACTTGGTTCTCTGGTCTCTTGAAACTCTGTACAGAACACCATTGCTCACAGATAGCTTATCCCAGTATTTCAGATATTTAATCACTGAAAATGATTCTTTCACCCTTTCTCTCCTTGAGGGTCTCCGATGTCTTTCAACATAGAATAGGACGCGAGAAAGAGTTCCATCTTCCAACTGTTTGTCATGCAAAGCCTTTTCAGAATAGGCAGGCAACGGGTCTTGACCTGGTGGAACTAACTGGGGCAAAAACTGCAAGGCTTCAATTGCCCGGGCCCTCGGACCAGCATCCCACTCAATGTGTGACTGCATCACAGCAGACACTTCTTCTGAATTCACAATCTGAGTGTGTACCCGGGAGGTATGAGCATTGTCACACATCGCATCCACGTGATCACTGGATGAACGAAAAGCATCCTGAACAGAGGCAGTAGACACATTTTTGACTCCACTGAGGAGTTTCACATATGGCTCATTGAACAGTCTGTGACCAATATTTTCCTTGACAAAAAGTACACGGCTTAATGCATCAGCCACAATGTTCTGCCGCCCTGGAACATACTTTATGTCAAAGTCATACGCAGCCAACTTGGCTACCCAGCGTTGCTCACAACAGTCTAACTTGGGTTTTGTCAATATGTGAGTCAAAGGATTGTTGTCAGTCCAAACAGTGAATTTGTGACCCTTTAGCCAATGACTAAACTTGTCAGTGATGGACCATTTCAAAGCCAGAAATTCCAGTCGGTGCGCTGGATAGTTTTTCTGAGACTGTGTCAATGACTTACTGGCAAAAGCAATAGGTCTGGCATGACTTTCACCTTCCTGGACTTGGGATAGAACGGCACCTATCCCATCCAGAGATGCATCAGTTGAAAGCATGAAGGGACGGTCAAAGTTAGGATGAGCCAAGACCACAGTGTTAACAAGTGCAGATTTGAGACTTTCAAAAATGTGCTCTTGGGTCCAATCAGAAGCACAAAGCTTTCTGCAAGCCATCTTGGTTTTCTTACATCTGCCTTTAAATTTTTCACCTTTCAACAGGCTGAACAATGGCTTGGCAATGGCAGAATAACCTGGCACAAAATGCTGATAGTAATTAACCATCCCCAAGAAGGATCTAAGTCTTTTTTGGGACGGTGTCACACCATCAGTGTCTATAAGGTCAGCACAAGTCATTTTTGCAATGTTTTCAACCTTACTAGGGTCGGTTGAAACACCATTCTCATCAATTACGTGACCAAGAAACCTCATAGATCTCCTGAGGAAAAAACACTTTTTGGGTGCCAACTTCAAGTTGTGCCTATGCAGCCTGCTGAACACCATCTCAAGGCGCTGCAATGCACTCTCCTCATCAGATGCAAAAATCAGCAGATCATCCAAATAGCACAACAAAGTCAAGTAATTCTGGTCACCAAAAATGGCAGTCATCATGCCCATAAAACTAGCAGGACTATTGCATAATCCCTGGGGCAGGCGATTGTACTCATACAAGCCCATCGGAGTGGTAAAAGCAGAATACTTCCTGTCATCCTCATGAAGCGGCATGTTGTAGAAGCCGGACATTAAATCCACTGTGCTGAAGAGGCAGTTACCTCCCAGTGCTGCCAGACAATCTGCCTGGTGAGGAAGAGGGTGAGCGTCTTTCAGAGTCCTCTTATTCAGCCAGCGAAAATCCGTGCAAATGCGGAGGTCACCATTCTTTTTCCACACAAGAACCAAGGGAGATGCATACTCGCTAGTTGATTTCCTGATAATGTCTTTTTCCTCCATTTCATTTAGCACCTGTCTTAATTTCTGATACTGACTAGGGGGTACACGCCTGTAAGGGAGTCTGAATGGTCTATCATCAGATAAATTAATACGGTGTACAAAGCCCTTAGCTTCTCCACAGTCTAGGTGGTGGCGTGAAAAGACATCCTCGTACTGAAGTACCAAGTCAGCCATTCTCTTTTTGCAGTCCTCTGACACTTGGCATGAATTAATGTCTATGTCACAAAGCCCCACTGACTTGAGTTTTTCTTTTACAGACTCCATACCGGCATCACATGCCATTGTAGACTGTGTGTAGCAGGTCACTGGTACACTAGACTGCTCAGCTGCGTCCATGTCTTCAAGGGCTACACATGTGTAGACGTCGGCTAGCTTCGCATTGCGCCGTAACAACACAGGCTTGTTGGACGTGTTGATGAGTTTGAGCGGGACCCACCTGTCACCCCACATAGTTACAATCTTAGCTACTAGGACACCCCTAGGAGCTGAACGAGAAGATGTGGGCTCTGTCATGACTGTACTGCCTGGAGATACCACAGTGTCTTTAGGCAATTTACCCCAAACAAGGTACTCACGCCCAGGTTCAAGGTAGGTGGCTGAGTTACATCTGACAGTACCAACTTTGTCAGGAATGTCATTTCCTTTCCAGGGGTTCAAACCAGTGAGCATAGACAAAAACTGCTCAGCTTCCGGTTCTGCAGTTGGGCAGGGGCCAGACACTGTTTTCCAATAGGACTTGCATTGTTTTGTATGGTGTAGGATGTGCTTTATTACATTGGTACCAATAATCAACTCATCATGCTGACCACAGACAACCAGAGTGGGGACTAGCATTTTACAACCATACACCTCCATCACAATGTCAAAAGCACTCTTTGGCCTGACATGCTGTCCACCACACCCAACCAGCATCACATTCACATCAATCTGGTTCTCATTTGTTATCACTCCAGCAGTTCTCAGTTTCTTCTCTGCATCCTCGTTAATACTGCAGGCCATGGAGCCACTGTCCAGCATACCATCAATTATCACTGCACCACCAAAAGCTACTGGTGTGTAGAAAAGGCTGGAACTATTGCCAATTATGTGAATGTTCTGATACACAACAGCTACATCATCGCATGAGCTTCTCACCAATGCAAAAATCGACTCAGCATCAGCTGTGTCACTGCAGTGGGAGCTTGAGGTGAGACCTGCACTGCCTCCCACCAAGTACAGGTCAGTTAGTTTTCCCTGAGACTGAGAAGGAGGCTGACAGTTGTTGTTGGGACAGGCCAGTCTGGTATGACCAGGAGAAAGACAGGTAAAACACAGTTTCTCAGACATGCAATGTGAAATGGTGGAGTGACAGACCATACAAGTTGCTTCTCTGGGGCGTCTCTGACGAGGGGCATGTCTAAATCTGTTGCTCTCAGTCGGGTGAGGAATTGTACACTGCTGCAACTTCTCCATCATTTCCTGAAACATATCAACCACGCGACCAAGGAGACTCTCCTCTGACTGTTGAAGATTTTGAGCAACAACCGGCACACTAGCACAATCTGAGTTGAGGGGATTTGGGGTAGGGGCAGAGATGGGGAATGGAGAGGGACACTGACATGTAAACTGTTGGGTTTGAGGAAGTGAAGAGGGAATGACTGAGGTGTGGTACTGTTCCGACATGGTCATGGCTGAAGATGGCAACCTGGGTTTGTCAGATGTTACAGCGGCTGTGTGACTCATTAGCTGTGGACCATCAGGCGCTCTGGCACTAGCTCTAACCTCTCTCTGATAATTGTCAATTCTCAACTGAACATCACGTGAGGTCCATTCATGAGGTGGTTTCCACTTCAAGGTGCAAGACAGATCAGGATCAGGACAATTTTTGACGAACATGATAGCAACCTCTTTGCTCATGTCCTCAGTCTGCTTGCCTTGTCTACGCAGGCCCTCGAGAGCCAGGTCTGCTGCTTTGTTCAGCCTTATCCAGTAGTCCACTGGGTTTTCTCTGTGCCTGGGCAGGGTTGCATAAAAATCTGCGAGCGGAAGACATGAGGAGGTATCACAGAAGTAATGGAGAAGAACATTGTAAATTATCTCAGGTTCCTTTTTAGCATCTAGCTCCAGGTCACTACGCAGGGCAACTTTCACAACATTTTTGGCTTTGCCCAATAAATGACACATTATCTCTCCTGCTTGCTCACACACAGGAATCTCTCTCTTCTTGAGGTCAGTCTTAGTCAAGTCAATCCAGTCCCGAACTGAATATTTGTCAGTACTGTCACCTCTAAATGTACGTAGTTCTCTGTCTGACTTAACATGGACAGTCACATGTGGGGGGGTCACATTTGGTAACATCACAATGTGCTGTTCGATCAGTAGGAGAAGTCTGGTTGTCATTGGTCATATTCACAATACCAGCAGACATCAATTTAGTGACTATAGACTCACCAATTTGAGCACCAAGCTGCCCCACCATGTCTGTAAAATTTTCAATAAGATAAGATAAGATAAGATAAGCCTTTATTAGTCCCACAACGGGGAAATTCCAGGATTGCAACAGCACAGGGATAGCAACACTCAGAGCAACAATCAGAAGGCAAGAAAAAAAAAAAAAAAACAAGCAAGCAAGAGCAGCTAATATACATATGTACATATTACTATAAAATATATATATACACACACACACACACAGACACACAGTGCAGAGCATTGTAGCTGGATGGAATAAATATATGAATATATGAACACACAGTGCAGAGCATTGTAGCTAGATGGAATAAATATGTAAATATATAAACACCCACAGTACGGAGCATTGCAGCTAGGTGGAATAAATATGCAAGTATATAAACACACACAGTGCGGAGCAATGTAGCTAGATGGAATAATATGTAGATATATAAAAACACAGTGCGGAGCATTGTAGCTAGATGGAATAAATATATAGATATATAAATATAAACACACCCAGTGCTGAGCATTGTAGCTAGATGGAATAAATATGTAAATATATAAACACACACAGTGCAGAGCATTGTTGCTAGGTGGGATGAAACAGCATAACCATCTACTTAGTTATCCTACATGGTATGATTATGTGCCCATACATATTCTCACCCTCCATAGCGACCGGTATGTTCCTAGTTGTATGCCGGAGAGGACCATTGTGTAAGTCTATTGCATCTTTTGCATTCAAAAAAACCCCCAAACTATTAGTTTGTTACGTCTTTTTGCTATCTCTGCGAGCAGCCCTGCTTAGGTTGTACAGTCTGACAGCCGTTGGTAGGAAGGACCTACGAAACTTCTCGGTTGTGCACCTGGGATGATGTAGTCTGCTGCTAAATGAGCTCCTCAGTGCATCCAGTATGTCCTGCATAGGGTGGAACTCGGACTCCAGCAGAGATGACAGTTTAGCCACCGTCCTTCTCTCTCCTATCTCCTCCATCGGATCAAGGCGCTGCCCCAGGACAGAGCTAGCTTTCTTAATCAGTTTGTTCAGTCTCTTCCTATCGGCTGCAGTAATGCCACTGCCCCAGCAGACCACTCCAAAAGTGATGGCTGATGCAACCACCATGTCATAGAATGACTTCAGCAGCGCCCCTTGTACACCAAAAGACCTGAGTCTCCTCAGCAGGAACAGCCTGCGCTGTCCCTTCTTGTAGAGTGCGTCAGTATTGTGTGACCAGTCTAGTTTATTGTTCAGATGAATACCCAGGTACTTATAGGATGTCACCATCTCGATGTCTGTTCCCTGTATATTTACTGGTGCTATGAGGGGCTGCCCATGCCTGCGGCAGTCCACCACCAGCTCCTTAGTTTTCCTCGCGTTGATCTGGAGGCAGTTCCGATGGCACCAGTCCACAAAGTCCTGGATAAGCCCTCTGTACTCAGCTTCATCTCCGTTGGAGATGAGACCAACGATCGCAGAGTCATCAGAGAACTTCTGTAGATGGCAATGTGTTGTGTTGTGTGAGAAGTCCGCAGTATAAAGAGTGAACAGGAAGGGAGCCAGCACCGTTCCCTGGGGGGCCCCCGTGCTACTGATGATCGTGTCGGAAACACAGTCCCGGGTTCTCACAAACTGAGGCCGGTTCGTGAGGTAGTCCAGGATCCATGATGACAGGTGCTGGTCCACCCCTGCGCGCAGCAGCTTGTCCTTCAGGATCATCGGTTGGATGGTGTTGAAAGCACTGGAGAAGTCAAAGAACATGATCCTCACCATATTCCCGGGCTTCTCCAGGTGGGACAGAGAACGGTGAAGGAGGAAGATCACCGCATCCTCCACCCCAATGCCATGCTGGTAGGCGAACTGGAGTGGATCCATCGCTGGTTCCACCAGGGGGCGGAGATGAGCAAGGAGCAGTCTCTCCAGGGTCTTCATCAAGTGGGACGTCAAGGCCACCGGTCTGTAGCTGTTCAGGTCTTTGGGGTGGGAAGTTTTTGGTACAGGTACCACACAAGATGTTTTCCACAGCTGTGGTACCCTCCCCAGTTTCAGGCTCATGTTGAAGATATACGTCACAATCCCACACAGCTGGTCTGCACAGGACTTGAGGAGCTTTGCGCTGATGCCGTCCGGTCCCGACGCCTTCCTCGCCTTGATCTTCCTCAGCTCCGTCCTCACCTGGGTCTTGGTCAGGGTCAGGATGGGGGGCTGTGTGTTGGGAGTGGGGGGGTGTCGGTGGAGTGGGGAGTGGGCAGCAGGACTTGATTTCTTAGAGGCAGCAGTGGTTGTTGTGCAGACAGGGGGGGGGGGTGGTTGGTCAAATCTATTGAAAAACAGATTCAGGTTGTTCGCCCACTCCCTGCCCCCCGTGGCCTGGGGGGAGGTATTCTGGAGCCCCGAGACGGTTTTGAGGTTTCTCCAGACCCCGCTGATGTCGCTCTGTTGCAGCTTGTCCTCCATCTTCTTCCTGAAGCTTTCCTTGCCTTCTCTGATCTTTCTCCTCAGCTCCCTCTGTACGGACTTCAGCATCTCCCTGTTCCCCAACCTGAAGATCCTCTTCTTCTCTCTCAGAAGTGTTTTTATCTCAGGGTTGATCCAGGGTTTGTTGTTTGAGTGACGCCGTATGGTCTTGGTGGGAAGACCATACGACCAATGGCACCGACATTACTGCAGAGTGTGGAAACATGAGGACCCTCACTCATGAACTCACCAACAGGAATACAATCTGGGCTCTGACCTAGCCCTGTATCCCCACCACTGTTCATAAATCTTGAATGTCCCACATCTCTACTAATAGCAATATCACTGCGCCAAATACCTCTCCCTTTTGGCAAAACAGGTTTTTTATAATTATCCATGTCTTTTTTGTCGGTTTTTTTTTTCTTGAACTACTTTACACAGTGAAATTTTTTTTTCTCTCATTGTGACTAACTCCAAAATAAGGTGGCATATATCAGTTAAAACGTATTACAATAGTCCTGTATATGCCTGACCACATATACGTCCCAGCGTTGACCCAGTATGGCGATGCAGCATCCACGGTGACCGGCGTCCAGCTGATCTGAAGTTCCAAGGGTCACTGGCACCAGTGTAATGGATCTGGTCACAAGTGTAATGGTTCTTCTTCTGGGACACCCTTAAGCGGCCGTGATCGGGAACATTAAAGCAAGTGTGTGTGTGGCATAGGGACGACGATGACACCAGACTGCTGTTTCCACAATTTATTTCTGTTGGAGAAATAAAACAAAATGCATCACACTCCGTCTGTACCTCGATCCCACACAGGCTCCCACAGCAAAGCAACGCGATACTGTGGGGAAGGACTAAACTACCGGAGCCTCGGAGGTACAGAAAGAGCGGATGCGAGAAGCATACTGCCAAAATAAAACACTCAAGTAAAATAAAATTCACAACAATATAAATAAAAACATAACTGAGGAAAAGAAATACTTAAAATACATTTTTGACTCCGTTACACAGGCCTTTTGGAGGAAGCAGTGCAGTGTACTTCTTTACTCAAGTAAAATTAACAAAGTCCAGGCTCTAAAAAGTACTTAATGTACAGAAGTAAAAAGTGACATGATTGCTAGACCCAGTAAACAGACACAGGCTCAAGGATAGATACAATTATCTTTTATTGTGTAAACCAGTGTGTGTGTGTATGTGTGTGTGTGTGAGTGAGTGTGTGTGTTCGAGTGTGAATCGGGGATGACGTGGCAGCTGGGGGTGAGCAGAGTGCCGTGCAACCTGGCAACCCTATGGACAGAGCAGAGACAGCAGACGTTAGTAATGCCCAGATGGAGAATGACAGAGGCTTTCTGTTTGCTGGGATGGTGACGTGCTCAGGTTGGCCCATAGGCTCCAGCCAGGAGGACAGCGCCCGAAGCCACAGCTCCGCTGAGGGTGAAGATGCACCTCAGTCTGCTGCTCAGGAGGAAGGATTCCGCCACCACGGAACTCCACCTGTGCACAGGGGATGAGCGAGGAAATGGTGAGTAGCAGGATGGCTTACTTGGTTGCAAAAGGTTGCTCCTTCCAGGAGAGTAGGAAGCAAGGGATGACTCTGGTAGAATGACGAGGACTAAGAAAGTCTCCGGAAATGGGCGAAGACGAGCATAGTCTTGATAAGCCAAGAGGATCAGACGGCTCCGCGCCGATCTGAGGGCAGAGTGGGTTAAATAGCCTAGTAGTGATGGAGAACAGGTGTGCACGCAGCTGCGGATCATAATCAGCTGGAGCAAGCCATCACAAAAAGCAGCTCTTTGACATTTCTAGCAGCTGTTTTTGTGCAAAGCTAACTGAACATCATGACATGATATTATAATAACATTGAAATAATATTAATGAATAGGGACAGGGATATCATATTAAGAAACTCCTTTGAGTCAGGAATTGATAAATTATTTTAAACACAAAATGACACACAATAGTGTGGCTGTCTCCAGCTCAATGCGAGGAAAACCAAGGAACTGGTGGCGGACTGCCATAGGTGTGGTCAACCCTCCACAACACCGGGAAACATCCAGGGAACAGATATTGAGATGGTGATATCTTACAAGTACCTGGGTGTTCACCTGAACAATAAACTGGACTGGACACACAACACCAATGTGATCTACAAGAAAGGGCAGTGTAGGCTGTTCTTCCTGAGGAGACTCGGGTCTTTTGGAGTGTGGGGGCACTCCTGAAGACCTTCTATGATTCTGTGGTGGCATCAGCCATCACGTTTGGAGTGGTCTGCTGGGGCAGCAGCATCATGGCAGCCAACAGGAAGAGACTGAACAAGCTGATCAAAAAAGCCAGATCTGTTCTGGGGCACCACCTCGATCCAGCAGAGGAGATAGGAGAGAGGAGTATGGTGGTTAAGCTGTCATCTCTGCTGGAGTCCAAGTTCCACCCTAAACAGGACACACTGAATGCACTGAGGAGCTCATTTAGTGGTAGGTCATCCTAGGTGCTCGAGGGAGAGGTTCCACAGGTTCTTCTGACCTGCTGCTGTCAGACTTTATAAGCTAACCTGTGCTGCTCACAGAGACCATATTAAACATCACAACTTTGCACAATAGAGATTGTCCCCTCCAATACACAACTTATACAATTACAATTATTATTGAGGGTGGCAACAAGACTTTTCATTCAAATGTGAAATATACTGTCTAGGTCTGTTTATACACTACTCATGAAAAGTTAGGGATATTTGGCTTTCGGGTGAAATTTATGGAAAATGTAAAAAGTTCATGCTACAGTGATATTATATCAAAAAAATAGCACATTTAAGTAGAAGCATGCAATGGGGATTTCCTCATCTCAAACAATTTATTGAAACAAAAGCCAACAACAGTGGTGGGTATACCACAACAAAAAAATGTCAATGTCTCAATAACTTGTCATGTGTCCTTGAGCATCAATAACAGCTTGACAACAATGTCTCATGCTGTTCACAAGTCGACTTGTCTGCTGAGGCATGGCATTCTATTCTTCCTGAAGGGCAGCCCTCAGGTCACTGAGGTTGTGGAGTGCAGGGTTACGAGCCTCTATACGGCGACTCCGCTGATCCCATAGGTTTTCTATGGGATTCAGGTCTGGAGAAGGTGCAGACCACTCCATTTGAGGTACCCCAGCCTCCAGCAGCCATTCCCAAATGATGTGACCTTGATGAGCTGGGCATTGTTGTCCATGAAGATAAAAATAGGCCTGTGTTGTTCATGCAGGGGCAAAATGACTGGAGTAATGATGTTATTCAGGTAGTATCGGCTTGTCACTGTACTATTCAAAAGGTGTAGTGCAGTTCTGCATTGACTAGACACACCTGCCCAGACTAACATCACCACCACCAAAGGCAGATGCATAGCACTCTCCTTGATGTCTCCAACATCATTGGTGGCCATCATTTCTGCTCAGCGTGAATTGAATTTCATCAGAGAACAGCACTGAGGACACTGGTCCCTTGTCCAATGTAAATGCTCCCTGGCCCACGCCTGTGCCTTTTGGTGTAGTCAGGTACCCTTGCAGGTCTTCTAGCATGCAGACCACACTGATGTAAATGGTTTTGAATGGTCTGGCGTGACTCTTGGGTGCCTTTCACCGCTCTTAAACTCTCACCTCTCTTAAATGTGCCTGGAGTTTAGTGGCATTCATCATTCGGTTCCGCAGGGCACTGTTCACAATGAAGTGGTCATCAGCATGGGATGTGGCCAAAGGATGTCCACTTCTATACCTTTCTGTGACTCTTCCAGTCTCTGTATCTCTTTTGCAACCTGCTGATGACACTCTGTGACACTCTAAGCTCAGTGGCCACTTTCCTCTGAGAACATCCTGTTTGAAGCCTCGCAATGGCGAGGTACTGTTGATCAATTGTTTGGTGTCATCTTGGTCTCATGATGTCAAAATGTGAACAGCATGACAAAGAGGACTGTTTAAATAACAATTCTAATTGAACCAGAACATTTATTAGTTGATTCATGGATCAAACACCTGTTGTGAATTTTACTGTTAAGCACCTTGTTAGAGAACAGCAAGTTATGCAAAAAGTACTGAAACATTGAACAGTTGGACATGTGCATTCAAAAGGTTAGAGAAGGTCAAATTAAGTTCACCTGTAAAGGTTATAGTGCATTTTAGCTGCATCCTGAAATTTCACCCGAAAGCCGAATATCCCTAACGTTTTTGTGAGTAGTGTATATTGCTGGTAATGTAGCTAACTGTAATGCTCCTGCACTGTGTGTATACTGTACATATGGATTACTTGGTTTGTTACTGATATCTGGTAAAAATTTCAGGTGAATGGCTCCATCAGAAATATGTTTAGTGAGAAAAATGTTGACGTGTTCAATATTTATTTTCCCTGCTGTATGTATATTTATTTCAGAACATAGTCACAAATAGTAATCAGAAAATATGCCTGTACTTATGTGCTTCTACAGATTTGATGGGGAGTTCTTGAACACCAGCAGTTTGTGTTTTTTTTTAGTAGACACAGTTCACACTGCATTCTCCAGGAGTATTTTTTGCAGGTGACAAGTTGGACCATCTCCCACAGGTAAAGATACAGATGATTTAACACATCTTACTGCACTCTGTCTGAGGAGTCTTAATCATTGAAGTCTTCATTTTTCTGTCATGACATCACTCATACTATTGCCTGTCTTGGCTTTACACTCATGTTTCTTGCTCATGTTTTGTACATTCATCTCTAAAGGTATGTTCAGACCAAATGCGAATGGGCAAATTTATTGCGTAGCGTGATTACATTTTAACTCAATGTAAAGATGTGAATAGACATGAATTCATAATCTGAGTGAGTTGCAGACAGGCGAAGTTGCCTTTATAACTTCTGCAGCTGTGTTCAACCTGCTGTGGAAATTCCCAGAACACCATCATGCTTAGGTGTACATTATCCGACGGGGTTTTACCTGAAAAATTTGTCCCTGCCTCCAAAATTTCACCTGGATGATGGGTTGTTTACACTGCTAGCCTGCTAGCCTTGTTAGCACATCCATGGGAGAAGGTCCATGGGTAAAAAACTCTGACACTCCAATTCAGCTACAGAGCTCACAGTCCTTCTGTCTTTGGGTGAGTGTCAGTCTCATTTTCAAAGTAGTTTACTCTCCAATGTTGATACTTTTACTCCAGTGACGGCAGAATCTCAAGGCTGGCATTATCCCTTGCACATGAATGTGCAAGATTCACGTGTACTCGCCTCTTTCCATTGACTTTGTGTGTATTTGCACCACCTGTTCGCATTTGGTTTGAAGGTACCATAAATCCTGTATGTCAGTCACATGTGAACCAATGATGGACCAGTAGGATTGTCATTTGTGTGCTATTGTTACCTCTGGTTCAAATCTAATGTGGGAAAATGTACATTGATGCAAAATAACTCTTCAACTGTCTTAAAACCAAAAGTAATGAGCCTGTTTTGAAAATGTAAGAAGTTGAAAGTACAGATACTTGTGTGACAATGTATCGAGTAAAAGTAAAAAGTACTCAGAAAAATTTTTTACCTGAAAAATCTACTTAAGTATAATAACAAAGTATTTGTACCTTGTTACTTCCAACCTCTGCATGACAACATATTTTTTTTTTTACTGTTCTGACAGCCACACTATAAGGATTCCTAGGCTGCACACCTTACAGGTATCTCTCTCTCCTCACCATCTGGCTTTCCCCCTGCAGCTGTGCAAACCACCTGATGGCAGTTAGGGAGGGCCTTTATCAAGGACGCTCTCCTACTGCTTGGCCTGGGCACGTCATGTCAACACCTGCCAAGCCTGTCAAGTCTGACCCTTGTGTGCAGCCTGGATGTAAGCCTGCCTCTGCTTTGTAAATAGTTTGGACTTTTTCACCTGTTGTGTGTCCCCAGGATTCCTCCTTGTGCAGTGGATTGGATTCCTGGAAGATTATTCACCATCACTACATGTAAGTCGACTTACCACCGTTCACAGTGCACCGTATCCTCACTCCTTCCCCCCCCCCCCCCCCCCCACACAACTCAGGCCTTGGCCAGCCTGCCTCGCACCCTCACTGCTCTGCTCCTGGACTACTGTAGTTGAAGCCTTTAGGAGGATCGGCAGCCAAGTCTTCTGCCATACCACCAGCAGACTGGAGTCTGACAATGTCCTCTCCAGCACTACTTGTAAGAGCCCAAAATTAGAAATGTACTTCACCAGTCATACCCTTGTTCATATCACTTACCTTTTCCTCTGCTCTCTTGTCACAGGGCTGCCAGACTCTCCAAAAGCTTCCTGTAAAATATCTATTATTTCAATTAAATCACTGTTTGCACTTCCATATTGTTTCTAACCATGTCAGCTTTTGGGTTTGAAAACACTAACCTTGTCACACACTTCCAGTGCCTCACTGATATTTCACTGTTAACATGTTTTATCTAGTATTATCTTACCCCATGATTACATAATAACTAGTTAACGCTCGTTTCATGCAGCCTGTGGGAAACCATGCAGTATATGGGGACAGTGCCTGTCTCTATTTTCTATGACCCTCACCTAGACCACACAGCTACTGTACGTAGTGTTATGTCCACAAACCTGGCACAAAAGGAGACGGATGAGAGGTTGCACTGGAACGGTACTTTATTATGTAACTGGTTGCTATACAGCAGGTGCTTCACAGTGTGGGGTCATCCGGGCAAGAGAGGGCCCAAATGGTGGACGCCCCTATTTACAGGGCGGTGTGATGACGCACCCAGAAGGCGGCATCATCACACCACACCTCACAATAAAACCCTTTATCACACCCCCCCTTTATAAAGTAGAAAAACATGCCCAATTAAAACCCACCCATATTTAGCAGATAAAACCCCCAACAAACACATTAAACAACAAAACATGAATAATGAACACTAGAACTAGGGCCGGTGGGTGGATTGTCACATGGCCCACACGGCCAAGTGGTTTATTCTGCCACTTATACCGATAGACCAGCCGTGCTCCTACCTACAGAGTCCTTAGTCTCTTTCTTTCTGTCTCCCATGGCAAGGGAGGGTCTGCCGGGGGTGGGGAGACAGTTCAGTCTGAAGGCTTTGAGGGGGCCCCTTGGGAGCCTCCTCCCTGGAGCTTTAGAGGAGGCTCGTGGTCCCCCCCCCCCCCCCCCGGGGGCTTTCAAATGCGCTTGTGGCGGCCTCCCACCTGGAACTGTTGGACCCCCATGGTCAATCTTCATGACGCCAGGGCCTGGATCCCACACTGCGGCAACTGACTCTCACGGAGCCTCGCTGTCTGGATTCTCCACCTGGGCACGCCGTAGTCTGTTTGTGTTCCAAACCGAATCGTACGTCAGCAGAAAGCACGTTGTCCTCAACTTTGGCACAATCCTCAGTGGCGCCCGTTGTGTCGATGGCTGCGGCCTAGTCAGTCGCCATCCCGGTTTCCCGCCGGCGCGAACCTGCACCCAGTCCATAACATGAAGCTGTGCCTTACTTGTTTTCATGCGCTGTCGTTGCGCTTCCGGTGGCTTTGTGTGCTCGTTCAGCTTGGGACCTCCGCCATGCTGCGATGGTTCCGTTGTCACCATGTTTGCTGCGGACCCTTCACCTGCTGTCTCCGTTGTCGAGTGCGGCCCGTCTCGGGTTCAAAAGCAGTCTGGTACCTCCCCGGTGTCAATCATTGAAATGGATCCTCCACCCGCCAACTTGGTCACTCCCAATACAGCCGGCTGAGCGCGGGCACCAAAGCCGTCTGGCTCCTCCACTGAGCTGCTGTCCTCCCAAGAGTATGAAGTGTGCGCTTTGGTGTCGGTCATTAAAGCGGACTCTTCACCCATCCGCTCAGTCATAACCTCCATTACTTGCTGGGCGAGGGCATGGGAGCAGTCCGGTTCCTTCTCTTTGTTGTTTGAAGTGCTCCGCTGTGCTGCACCGTGCATCATCTCTGTGCCTGGCTGCCGCCACTGTGCTTCAGGGCTCTCAGCATGCTCGTGCTCCCCCTCTCGCGGCTCTGACCCTGGCTGCGGGGAAAACACGGCCGAGTCTGATCACTGTGTAACCCTGTCTCCCTGTGACACTTAATTGTCTCGCCAAATTTTGTAACAATATACCACTGTAATACAATGGGGGTAATACAGGGTATAATATCACTGGGGTAATACCAGGGTAACACCCACTAACACCTGCGCTCGCCAGATTTTTGTGTGTAACCCTTACTAACACTCACCCTACTCACTTTAGGTGTAGGGCAGCACGGTGGTGCAGTGGTTAGCACTGTTGCCTTACAGCTAGAAGGTTCCTGGTTCAAATCCCCAGGCTGGCAGGGGTTGGAACCTTTCTGTGTGGAGTTTGCATGTTCTCCCTGTGCTGCGTGGGTTTACTCCGGGGGCTCCGGTTTCCTCCCACAATCCAAAGACATGCATGTTAGGTTAATTGGCTGTTCTAAATTGTCCCTAGATATGTTTCCTATAGGCCCTTAGAATAGAGGGTTAGTACTAGTGAAAGCGCTTTGAGTGGTCTTTGTGACTAGAAAAGCGCTATATAAGTGCAGGTTAGTTAGTTAGTTAGGTTAGTGTAGTACCCTTTTTGGTAGTATTGTGTTATGGCAATGTAGTTACCTTAACTTTTCTACCTGGGCAGAGGGATAATTGGGCCAGGTCAGACTGACTCTGGGTTCGTAGGAGCCTGGGAGGTGCAGCAACAGACGACACATACACAGCCGTATATGGAACTTGCAACTATGTATATTATTTACAATTATGTACACATAAATAAATACACAGTGCGATAAAATAGAAAAAAAATAATCCATAAACTCAAACTTATATTTACAAAATTCACAGTCCTTTTTTTTTGTGTCCTTTCCAGGTGACTAGTGGAGTCACCTTTAGCAGTTCATAGGGTTCGGGCTTCGGCTCGCCATCCAGATCTGGAGATCCACGCTCTGGTCAAACCAGTCCAAAGGGAAAAAAAAAAGAAAGAAAAGAACCTGACCATGTCAAGTGGCTCGTGCTTCAATGGAGTTCCCGCGCTCAACGGCGTCGACAACCTCTGGATCCCAATCAATTTCAAGGATTTTATCCAGGCAAAGGCTGCTACCAGCATGCTAGCGTCGCCATATCACCAAGGACCGTCTCTCTCTCTCTGGTCTGTGTCTTTCAGTGTCTGGCGTGACTGAGCCAAAAATGCAAGTCATCCCAGACCCAGGGAGAGAGAGTGCTTAACCCACTGGGTGGTGTGACCCAGCAACGGCGCAGCCATTGGTTACTCGAAATATCAACACAC
This sequence comes from Pholidichthys leucotaenia, assembly GCA_020510985.1. Lineage (NCBI taxonomy): Eukaryota > Metazoa > Chordata > Actinopteri > Cichliformes > Pholidichthyidae > Pholidichthys > Pholidichthys leucotaenia. The sequence continues at coordinate 29,114,244 of CM035845.1, read as the reverse complement.
AATACTAGGAACTTTATCAGAATATTCTAGAAAATGTTCCTAACTATTTATGAATATATATTTATTTAAATATTCATATTCAAATTATGTATTCCCATTGTGAAATGGGTGTTTTTCTTTTTAAAAGCGGTATCAATATTTATAATTTAATTCACGTTAAACTATCTACTCCCATTGTGAAATGAATGTCCCCCCTTCTTCTTAAAGCGGTATCGACATTCATAATTTTAATCACGTTTTTAACACTGGGTTACACTATCCCCCCTTAGAATCATGCAAGTCCCTTTGCATGGGATTAGCTAAATGGTATTGACGGGAGAACTAGTGTTCATGGGAATATTCTTAAGATCTGACTCTATTAAGGCTCTGGTAAAAGCCAGGTTTGAATAATCTTAGGATCTGTCTCTGTTAAGGCTCTGGTAAAAGCCAGGTTTAATCCTTGAAACAGGGACTGGGCAACAGTTAGGAGAGGGTTTCCCAACTGACTATACTGTAGTCTTTCTGGCTGGGAGGCTGTCCTCTCGGAGCGTCTCACAGTCTGTGGGACTTCTTTTTCAGGTTCTTTTTCTTCCACAGGTTCATCACAGGTACCTTTATCAGGTAAGTTGGTTTCACTTTCAGTTCCATTCTCATTGTTCGATGGTTCCACATTTGTTTCAGTTTCCTCCAGGTTTCCATCATTCGGTAAGTTGTCACATCCAGGTGAAGTGACATTTTCCATTTGGTTGTCATTCTCAGGTAAGTGAGTTTCAGCAGGAATGTCTCCTTTAAAGAATGTCTTTGGATGGGGAATTTCATAAACTCGAGTGAGCTTTATGGGCGTTTGGATTGGGTCTTCTCTGTACCAACAGACATCTTCATTTTCCGGTTCTGAATTCTCACATTCATCACTTTGTTCAAGTGATTGTCTTGTCTTAGGTTTATGGACACGTTTTGGTTGGACAGGTTCTTCTTCAACAGGGACAAGAAAACCACAGGGAAGCAAGAGGTCGCGGTGAACAGAGCGAACAGGACCATCTTTTGTCTCAGGTTTTATAGTGTAAACAGGCAAGTCACCTGCTTGGCTCACTACAATGTGGATTTCAGCTTCCCACCTGTCTGCTAGTTTGTGCTTGCCTCTGAGGCAGACTGCACGTACCAAAACTCTGTCGCCTGGTTCTAGTTTTGAGGGTTTCACTCGCATATCAAATCTTGTTTTGCTTCTTTCAGCCATCTTGTTAGCATTTTCTGTTGCTAGTTTGTAGCTTTATTGTAGAGTTGTCTTCAGTTTTTCAATGTACTGGGAATGTGACTTGAAACTTTTGTTGTGAAACGGGAGCCCAAATGCAAGGTCGATGGGCAATCTCGGCTGACGACCGAACATTAACTCATACGGGGCAAAACCAGTAGTGTCATTCTTTGTACAATTGTACGCATGTACAAGTGGCTTCACATAGTTGTGCCAATGAGTTTTGTTCTTTTCCTCCAGAGTACCCAGCATGCTCAATAACGTTCTATTGAAATGTTCTACCGGGTTACCTCTGGGATGATAGGGTGTCGTCCGGATTTTGCGAATGCCCATGATTTTGCAAAGTTCTTTTATGATATGGGACTCAAAATCGGGACCCTGATCACTAAGTAATCGTTCGGGTATCCCGTAGTGGACTATAAAGTTGTCCCAAAGTGCCTTTGCAACGGTCTGAGCTTTCTGATTGCTGGTAGGGATGGCTACAGCGTGTTTCGTGAAATGATCAGTTAACACGAGCACATCTTTTGCGTTACTTTGATCGGGCTCAATGGACAGGAAATCCATACAGACAATTTTGAGTGGTCGGGTGGACTTGATGTTGACAAATGGAGCAGCTCGTTCTGGAGCGGTTTTACGTCTTATGCAGCGATTACATGTCTTGATCTTCTTTTCAATATCCGCCGCCATGCGAGGCCAATAGAACCTTGTTCTGGCGAGATCCAAAGTACGCTCTGTGCCTAAATGGCCCATCTCACAGTGGAGGTTTTGAAAGACTGAATCGCGGAGCTGTTCAGGTAAGACGAGCTGGTAAGTAACATTTCCTCCATCTTGACGAGTGCGGTAGAGGATGTTATTGCACATTTCAAGTCGACTGAGCTCTCGGAGTAACAAGTTGATGTCAGGAAGTTCAGTTCGTACCGTTGGTGGAACTTTTAGCCCAGTTTCAATTTGTGCAATCACTTCTCTTAAACAGGGGTCAGTTCTTTGTTCGTTTTTGATCTGTTCAGGAGTCATGTGGGGTACAACTGGAAGACCACCACAGCCATCTTCATCGGCGTAGCCATCTGGAATGGCGGCTACAGAGAGGGCTAATGAGTGAACCAAAGGGAAGGTGTTGTCTGGAGAGCTACAGACAAGGTGTTTTTCACATATAGCAGACACTACCTCGGAACTTAAATTGTTCTCAGGAAGAGACAAGTGAGTTTGAGTGAACTGCTGTATGCGGTCAAGCTCCTTTTGGGACACTGCGTCATCAAGTAACTCGCCATGTGGCCGTCTAGAGAGGCCATCTGCATCTGAGTTAAGCTTGCCTGCTCTGTATTGGATCTTAAAGTTAAACGTCGACAGAGCAGCTAGCCACCTATAACTCATGGCATCCATCTTAGCAGTAGTTAAGATGTACGTCAGGGGGTTACTGTCTGTCACGACAGTAAAGTGGTTGCCATATAAATAGTCTGCGAACTTCTCCGTTACGGCCCACTTTAGAGCCAAAAATTCTAATTTATGGGTGGGGTAACGGGACTCACTTCTAGACAACCCCCGGCTTGCATAAGCTATGACCCTAGTCTGGCCCTCCTGCTCTTGATAGAGGGCGGCGCCAAGCCCTGTAGTGCTGGCGTCAGTATGGAGTGTATATGGAAACTGAGGGTCAGCAAAACCCAGGACAGGCGCAGTACTGAGCTTTTCAATGATGGTTTTGAATGCAAGATCACAGGAAGAAGTCCACCGCTCGCCAAATGGTGTCTTTGGGTCATGGTACTGGGCAGGCTTAGCTTTGGGCTTTGGGCTTTTTCGCAAAGGAGGGTAGCCTGCTGTTAAATCAGTGAGGGGCTTAACGATGCTGGAATAGTTCTTAATGAACCGCCTATAGTACCCTGAAAAGCCTAAGAACGAGCGGAGCTGTTTGAGATCACGGGGCACAGGCCAGGTACTTAGGGCTTTCACTTTTTCGGGGTCGGTCTCAACTCCTTTACTGGACACAATGTGACCGAGGTATCTGACAGAAGTTTGAAAAAATCTGCATTTCTCAGGGGAGAGTTTAAGTCCGTACTCTTTTAGGCGATTAAGAACTTTCATTAAGTGAGCCTCATGTTCTTCGGGTGTCTTGGAGAATACAATGATGTCATCGAGGAACACAATCACCTCATGCAGATTCATGTCACCCATACATTTCTCCATGAGGCGCTGGAACGTGCTGGGGGGGGGGGGTTTGTAATGCCTTGGGGCATTCTATTGAATTCCCAGAAGCCCATGGACATATGAACGCCGTCTTTGGTTTGTCCAGCTCTTCTACCTCAATTTGGTAGTACCCTGACTTTAAGTCAAGTACGGAAAACCACTGCGAACCGGTCAAGGTGGAAAACGTTTCCTCCAAGTTGGGGAGGGCGTAAGCATCTTTTACAGTCTGCATGTTAAGCTTCCTGTAATCAATACAAAGGCGGACATCACCATTTTTCTTTCGCACTACTACAATAGGCAAAGAAAATGGGGAAGTAGACTCTCTTATCACGCCTGCTTGTTGGAGTTCTTTGAGATGCTTACGGACCGCTTCCAGGTCATTTGGATGTATGGGACGTGCTCTGTGTTTGAACAGTGTTTTATCTGATAATTTGATTGTGTGTTTCACTTGATCCGTTTTGCCAAAGTCAAGACCATTTTGTGCAAATACTTCGGGCATTTGACTGAGTCTTTCTGTTAGGCGCTCCTTCCATTCAGCGCTAATGGGGGAAGAGTCAAAGTTGAACTTCAGAGTGGACTTTGGTTCAGTTTTGGACTTTGTAACTTTCACGGAGTGTTCTTGTGATAGGACTCGTTGATATGCACAGATTTCTCCAATGACACACTTCTGAGGGATTGTCACGTCATGTTCCGATTCATTGGTGAGTATAACTGGAACAAGGTAAGGTGGTCTTTCAGGTAAGTCTATGAGACATGGTTTTACCAGGATACCACCAGGTAAGGCTGACATTAACGGGTGTTCTAACAAGACAGATTTTTCACTGTTGCTGGCTGACACAGCTACAGCGCCATCTAGAACAACTGTTTGGCCTGCTGGAGCTAACTGTAGTTCTTTGTTGCGCATGGTCACTAAACCAAGGCTAGCGTCTTTGGACTGTTTGTGCCGTAGCTCAAGGACTTTTAACACTGCCTTATAACCAAGTGACATGGTCGGCTGCAGTTCAGGACATGCATCAGAGTACAGCTCGTACAGTACATCTAATGTGTTTGTCCCTATTAACACTAAGGACTGATCAGCTGCACGTACATCGGGAACCACTAAGGCAAGTGTTGGCACTTCGGCTTCAATACCGAAAAAGTCTTTTGGGAAAGTGACATGCATTTCAATGTAGCCTAAATAAGGTACACTCTGACAGTTAGCTCCCTCCACTTCTAACAGCTCAAAAAGTGGCTTAACCCCTTGCACTCCGGGCAATTTTCCTAAAAATGCCAAAAAAAAAAAAACGTGCCCAAAGTAAATCGAAAGCTGTTATTCAACCCTTTGCAGCATCTTCATGGGGTTGGTCTCATTTAAAAGAAAACACTTTGAATTTTTTGGCAAAAAAAAACATAATCTCTCTACGTGCTCCAGCCACTGAGTTACAGTCATCTAAACTCATCTAAACATACTGAACTTGAAGAAAATAAATTTGGACACTGTTTTTTTGGATACTGTCACCATGGGGTGAGACGCCGTCACAGCGGCTCCCCCCCCCGCTACTGTGTGTGTGTGTGGGGGGGGGTTGTCCCCCCCCTCGCTACAGAAGACGGCCATCGCTACATGACGGAATAGACTCATATGCTTCCCCCCGCGGACCGGGGGGCGTTCACGGTCCGAACATGGCAAATGAGCCGTTTATCGCGGCGCACGCACTTCGTACTTCGTGCACAGTACAGTTGTAATTTATCGATCGGTCAAAAGTCATTTTTGGATTACAGTTTTCAGGGAGAAATAATAACTTAGCTTATAACACCTTACCTCTTCACAGCAGCAGAGTCCTGGCGAACTTCTCTTCCCCATTGTCAGACGAATGCGACGCTGGTCTGCTCGTGGATCCCGATCAAAACATAATTCCAATATTGCGGTTTTGGTGAATGATTTACGACCTTTGTCGTCAGCCTCTGTCGGTCTATGATGACGGAAGAGAATCCTAAACGTCTATTCTGCTGGAATGAGTGCAGGTCCCACTTGTGGGTGTTTTCCATGCTGCTGAGTGAGCCTGGGTCTGTAGCAGGTTCGTCCAGCGTCCTTTGTTTTCATCTGCTGCAACAGTAAATATCTCTTCACCAGCCCGAATTTCTGTGCTTCAATTGGCTCCTGCATTCACAGTAGGCGGGTCCTCCTTCCTAGGTTTTCATTCATTGGCTCTTCATGGTTTCAGAAACCCAATTCAAGGCTCTTATTAGTCGAATGAGAGGTCAATCAGATGAACTAATCTGTTCGTGGCTGTGACTGCAGCTTCTTCTTTCAGTGGCGCTTGGAGGCCACACCACCTACATCACCACCATCAGTATCTCTATCATGCGTCATGCTTCCGAGCGTGCACGAGTGCGCTCTCGTGCGCCCTCGTGCGCCCTAGGACGCAGAGACTTGCCCACCCGCGGAACAACGGAGCGCAAGTGGTTAATCTCATGGTTGGATAAGTATTGTCTGTAATAGGACTCAGGGACAGTAGTCACCTGGGAGCCTGTATCTAACAAACAGCTCACAGTACAGCCATTCACTTTCACCTGTGCTGTACTTTTTGTACCAATTAGACCATTAGGAAAGTTAAAGGGGTCTGTTTTGTAGTGTGACTTCAGTTTAGCACGTGTCTTGAATGGAGCTTTTGGTTTGGGACGGGTCATCTCTGAACTAGCCTCTGTTTGTCCCGCAACAGGGGTAGACCTCAGTTGTAAAGAAGATTGGGGGTTCTGACTGTCCCAAATCTGTCTTTTTACTCTTAGTTCTTTGCGTTTTGCAGCTACAAGTGCAGGGTTTGGCTCTGACTCACAAGTGGCTACAATATGCCCATCTTCGCCACAGCGGAAGCAATACCATGGTCTGGGCCTAGTATTGGGATGGCTGGACGAAGGTAAGTTTTCAGGTTTGGCATGGTCAGGTTTTTTATTTCCAGACTTCTTAGTTGGGTCTTTCTTCAGTGGTGCTTGTTTCTCTTGTTTCACGACAGCAGCTAATTGGCTTTTTAGATCAGCGACTTGCTTTTTCAGTTCTTTCAGACTGTCCGACTCCACTTCACTGTTTGTGCTTGTTTCGGTGACGGTTTGTTCGTAGGAAGCTGCTTTTGGCTTTGTGGCACCCAAGTGTTTTTTCATGCGTGTGTTTTTAACTTCTTGTCTGTTTTCAACAGTGCGAAGGTGAAGCAATAATTCTGCATACTCAGGTGGATGTTTATCTTTTAGTTCCAGCTGTAGCTCCTTTAGCAGATTATCATCCCAACAGCCTCTGTTAAACTGCTTGAGAAGCTGTTTGTTCGCTTCCTGTGGCTCTAGACAGCCTCTACGCACTGTGAGATTGAGCGTCACCTGCAAACGATGCAGATATGCAGAGGGTTTTTCTCCATAATTTTGGAAAGTGTTCAGGAATCGCACAAGCAGTTCCTCACCGTCTTCAACAGTCCCAAAAGCTGAATCCAACAGCTTAAGATAGTCAGCAGAGGTGGCTTCAGACCCAAGAAAGCGAATAACATCAGACGCAGGAACAAGAAGACTTTCAAAGATCTTGCGAGATTTTTCCAAGTCAGACAAAGAAGTATCTTCCATCATCAAGTCAACATGTGAACGCCATGTTTCATAATCAGCTTCAGTATACGGTCTTGGCATTTTGCCAGAGAAAGCTCTGATTCTCGAGGAGGAATCGGCGTTTGACGGCTCCTCTGCATTTTTAATGACATGCTCAACTACGATTTTCTGAACCTCGGGTGGGTTAAAATCAGCTGGACTTAACATTTGAGGTGTTAAGTTTGGTCTAAGAGGGCTTTGGAAGAGTGCTTGAATGGTTTTAGGGGTGCGAGGCACTTCAACTTGAAGTGGAGGAGAGACTCCACTTTGTGTGGGTTCTACAGTAGGGAAAGCAGGATCAATGTCAGCAGAGACCGTTTCAGCTGTCTCAGCATCTTCAATAGACTTCCCTATTGTGGACATGACCTCCCGCAACACCTCTTCAAAACCTTTTCCACTTAGCTTGGTTAAACCCCTCAGGTTGCTAAGATAAGCCTCAGTAACACTGCCCCTACAGTTTTAGTGTAGACATCGGTTAAAGCTTGAATGCAGTACTTAACCTCAGGATTGTCAGTGGATGTAAAAGAGCACGGTAACGTTGGTGCTAATGCTTCAATGCTTAATCCAGACTCAAACTCTACAATATGACTTTTGTCAAAGTCAGATGAGTTATCATTAATGCTAAGCACCCTACGAATAGTGCCATGTTGCTCTAGAAACTCAAAAATGTCTGTGTCTCTTTCTTTATCAACAACATCACTGACAATGACTGCATTAGGAATTTTAACACCATACTTTTCCACAAAATCCATTTTGGCTGTATATCAACTGTTTAGTCAGGAGTCAAAACAGAATCCTCATCTGTTGTGCAACGCTCCAGGCTCCTGGCTGTGCTCGCCACTTTTTTATGTAACCCTGTCTCCCTGTGATACCTACTTGTCTCGCCAAATTTTGTAACAATATACCACTGTAATATAATGGGGGTAATACAGGGTATAACTGCTCTTCCCCCGGGCCATCTTCGCTCTCCGCGCCATGCTCACTCACAGTGCTGCGGTCACTTTCAGCTCGGAATTCCTCCTCTTTGCTGCACTCACTCTCTGTGCTGTACTCTTCGGCTGGCTTGTCATTCTCGATGGGCTCAGGCTCCCTCTCTTGTGACTCCAATTCCACTGTGCTCGTTAACTTGTAGCCTGTAGCATCTAGCTTCTGTGTCTGGTGCCCATTTAGCTCCGTGGCTAATTTCTCCATTGCTACTAGCTGGGCCGTTAGCTCCCCTGAGCTAGCTAGCTTAAAGTCTTTTGGCGCCAATAGCATCTCAACCCACAGCTTTGTGCTACGTGTGTGTTCGGCAAAGTAGCTAGCAAACAGCCCGACAGCATCTGTATATGACTCTGTCTCCCCTAACATGTGGAAAATTCTCTGACCTTCTTCGCTGAGTTTGCAAACCAGAAGTGCTTGCTTCCTTACTCCTTTGAGTTTACCCAGGCCAACGCTGCAATGTATGTCTCGAACACAGCCAGCCAACGAGGCCACAATATTGCTGGCTTTCCTGGGTACTCCAGAAACGGCCGTAGAGGTGCCCCGCACGCCTCCATGAGTTAATCTTGAGTCGCCAAATGTTATGTCTACAAACCTGGCACAAAAGGAGACGGATGAGAGGTTGCACTGGAACGGTACTTTATTATATAACTGGTTGCTATACAGCAGGTGCTTCACAGTGTGGGGTCATCCGGGCAAGAGAGGGCCCAAATGGTGGATGTCCCTTTTTACAGAGCAGTGTGATGACGCACCCGGAAGGCGGCATCATCACACCACATCTCACAATAAAACCCTTATCACACGTAGTGGAAGCTGCAGTGCCAGTACAAGTCAGGAAAAACAATATTTATATTGTCTTTGGCGTTCAAATCACATCCTGGTGTATCTTCAGATTTTCCTACTCTAAATTTCCTATTCTATCTGTAAGAATTTATGAGCAAAACAGGCATAGATTCTTTGAAAAACAACCAAACAAACACACAACAGTGGGGTCACAGAAATGGGTAGTTTCCCCAATTTATGATTGAAGGAATTCCTTAATGTCTGTAGAGATAACCATCTTAATGGCAATTTATAAAGTCAGTCCTGTTTGAGTGAGGTATTGTGTCTCTGGAAGGATTTGGAAGCTTCTCTCACAGGTGCAGCAGGGGAGGTTGCTCAGTTATTCAGCCTCTCTTAACACAGAGGTGTGAACAGCCTGTGTTAATGAGAGGAGAGGGGTCACTTGGAATGGCACCCAGTCGTCGTCGGCCTCCGTTGGTCTATGATGATCATGGAAGAGAATCCTAAACGTCTACTCTGCTGGAACAGCACCGCCTGTGGCTGAACAGGCCGATGCGCGAATGGCAGTCCCTGTCACACAGGTTGCACTTGTGGGTGGTCTCCGTGCTGCTGGGTCTGTGGCGGTTCTTCCTGCGGGTCCTTTTTTCATCTGCTGCAGCAGTCAGTCTTTCTTCACCCGCCTTGAGCTGTCTGGTCAGGGTGCCTCTCCATTTGGAGCGGTCCGTTGCAAGGTCCTCCCAGCGCTCTGTGTTGATCTCCAGGGCCTTCATGTCTCTCTTGCAGACGTCTCTAAAGCGCAGCTGTGGGCGGCCAACGTCTCTCCTGCCAGTTGCCAGCTCTCCGTAGAGGACGTCTTTGGGGATTCTGCCATCCTCCATACGGTGAACGTGGCCTAGCATCCAGTAAAGCTGGATTTATGCACCCGCGTCACGTCGACACAATTACCAATGTTCGTCGCGGATGCAGTGATCGGCAATTTTTTCTTGTGTGTTGGGTGAAATGCGTTGCTCCGTTGCCAAAACGGGTTTCAGCCAATGTGACTTGTGTTTGTTGTGTGTTTTTGTTTATGAAACAGTGACAGACAAGAGCAGATTGTGATGGAGTTGGAGCCAATAAATGTTAAGAAAAAGCAACTTTTCATACAATCGTTGCACAGAAAAGATGTCAGAGAAAACGGTGCGTGTGACCGCTGCCATTATTTGACTATCTGTGTCATTACTGGGGTTATAATGAGCCACACAATGCTCTGTATGCACGTACTTCCTCAATTTTCTTTTGATTTTGGACTGCTGTTTAACTGACTCACCTTGGAAGTTGTGCTGCATGGAACAGGCAGAGCAGAGCAGCAGCGAGAACCAGGAAATGTGGAGGAGAAGACAAAGCGGACCAACCACAGGTCTTACGGCCTGCGTCACTGATGTGCACCTTTCCTTCTCTGGAGAGATGCACGTCGGGCGACGCAATAGGAGCACATGTCATTGCTGCACTGACGTGGTGTTGCGTCGACGCGGGTGCATAACTTCCGCTTAACACTGCTTTGATTCTGTCAAGAATGTGGCTGGTACAATGTTAAACAGTCTGAATAAAGTTCATGAAGAAAGGAGTTTCAAGTTCAAACTGGCTTGTATCTGCTGCATGTATGCTTATTATGCTGGGGGAACGTAATGTCATTTTTTATGTACAAGCGTACATACTAAATGACAATAAAATCTTGAATCTTGAAATCCTGAATCAAAGGCAAGTTTTAAAAGCAGTTATCTTGAAGGCAAGATGACTGTTCCAGTGCATACTCAGATTAGTCATTTCACATTTTAACATTAAGTTGATACAATTAAAAGCACAGACAAAATAGGTTTAGATTTTGAATCAGGTAATGGCTATAATTCACATTAAAGACTGATTTATGCTGACAGTTGCAATGATTTGGACAGATTTATAAATAAGTCAAATCAGAGAAAATAACCTTATCTTTACAGAACAGTGAATTTTTGAGGATGAGGTCAAGCAAAAGTACATCCGTGATCTAAGGAGGATCATTGAAATCTTTTGTTGTTAGAGCTTCGAGTTTTGGGATTTCTAATAACTCTGAACTGAAGGTGTGAACATAGAATTAAAAACCGAGGTGTTTTGGGATACAGCCGATAGCCCGTGGTCCCCTGGTGAGCGGTGCGGCTGTTATCAGCACAAACATCAGAGTGATGATGACATGCTGAGTAGAGCAAAACTGTGCTTAATGGCCTAGTAGTTCTGCTGCTGTACACTGCTGGCACAGAGCAGAGGGGAAGGTGTAGGTGAGATGTATGTGTTTAAGAGACACTGCAAAATATATACTGTATATGTGATAAAAAATAGCATTCTTTACCAAAATATGGTTACTGATTTAGATTAGTTAAAGCTTGTTTAAGTAAATACCATACAAGAAATGAATATCTTTTGGTGGGGGTAAATTTTATTTGCTGGTTCAACCTGGTAATTTTAGTTTAGTTTTTTTTTTATCATATAACACAGGGTTACAAAAATATTTTTTTTCTAAGTTGTCTGTGTTTTTTCAGTTGATTTAAGACAATTTTGCACTGCTGAATATGAAAATGACAGCCGTTTCTCTTGATCAGGTGCTAAGTAAAAACCTGTACTTACTTAGTACTGTGCATGTACTTACCTTTATATAAAGGTAAGTACATGTAAATTGAATGTTACATCACCATTGTTCAAAATTCAGAGAATTTCAAGACATAAAAAAGAATTTTGCATCATATAAGGTGAAAATACCCTTACATGTAAACAAAAATGTATAAAACAACATGTGGCCATAATTCAATAAGTTGACCTGATTGAGCAAAACCAATGCGATTTTTGAATTCAGCACATCAAAATCGTCCTAAATCAGCTAAAAAAAACTTGGAAAATAAATTTAGTGTTGACCAGTGTAATCAGCAAATTGTAAACTACACCATTTTCAGCACCTCATTTAAAGGTTGCATATATGCATGCCCCACCCAAGACATTTTGACACCCTAGGCGAGACTAGGGCACACCCCCCCATGCGCACACACATGCACACAACACCAAATATTATACCCTGAACTCCCCGATACCAGGGAACTCACGTTAGTGCTCACAAAAAAATAGCATAAGCCCCTTTCAATCTAGGCTTGCTGCCATTGTCTGCATAGAATTACCCACGCCAGTCAATGCCAGCTAAACGACCCTGAAAGTGGCGTGGGTCGTTGGCCACCTCACTTCAGCTTGGAAGACATTTCAATAGGAAATGTGGATAAATGTGTGATGAAGTACGTTGTCGTGGATTTACCCTGGGATTTCTCCGGTTTCCTCCCACATGCCAAAAACATGCAGGTTAAGTTAATTGGAGACTCTAAAGTGGCCCTAGGTGTGAATGTGTGTGTGAATGGTTAAGGGATAGCGCCGTACCGTGGCTGCTTCATCCATCCAGGTGGTGGATGACCCTCAATTTCCCCTCTGGGGATCAATAAAGTATACTAAATCTAAAAAAATCTAAAGTTCTTTGCCACTGACAGAGCTGTGGTTAGTCATTGGGTCCTACATACAAACCATGTACTGCATCTATCAAAACAGCATGGGTTGGCAGTAGAAGACTGTGGGTGCTGGACCCGCAGTCCAGACCTTTCACCAGCTGAAAGTATTTGGCGCATCATGAAACAGAATGTATGACAAAGAAGAGCAAGGACTGTTGAGCAGCTAGAATCCCGTATCAGAGAAGAATGGGACAACATTCTTCACACAAAGGTCCAGCAACTGGTCTCTGTCAGGAGAGCATGATCTGTGATTGATGAGTATGGACTTCTGGTTACTATGATATATTCTGTTCTAGGTTTGGGTTTTTCTGTTATTTTCCTTGTCTAGTTCTGTGGCCCTTGCCCTGAGTTCTGATTATACTATCGTCTGTGTATCCTTAGTCTAGCTGAGATTGCCTTGGTTTGAGTTTATATTTGAATATTTGTATTTGGTTCATATCTTGTTACTCTCTTGGGTTCTCAGGTTTAATTTGCAGTACCCCCTGTCAGGGGCTAACTGGCCATTGTTTTCCGAGACATTTCCCGGTGGCCTGGCCTGCCATAAACAGTAAAGTGGCCAGAACAAACAGCACCAAACATCAGTAATGATCCTCTGACTGAGGTCTGTTCTGTACTCTCACCAGCTGCTGAGGCATGATGATTGGGATGTGGTTATTGAGGTTTGGACATGTTTTTAATTTTTTTTTTGAAAAAGAGCGCGGGGGGCTCCAATGCAGCATCGGCCTTTACTAACATTAGTTACTTGCAGAAGTGACTGAGTGAACTGGCAGCATACATTAGGTAAAACAAAATAACTACAGAGCCTTCAAAGAAGCTTTTAGATGACCTAACTGCCCCCCCCCCATTTTTATTTAGATTGTCAGGTACGTTCTGACCCAGTGAAATAACACTACTTGACTAAATAATTTAGGATGTCAAAAAGGCCCAAACACTCTTCCACCCCAGAGACTAAAAAAGGAGAGAATGAGGGGAAAATCACGGCAGAAGTCATGTGGTGAATATTTCTGGTTATACTGTTGTAGCTGCTTAATGTTAATTTGATTTTTTTTAATTCTTTATCATGTGTTTTATTAATTATTTCATTTTATATATATATATATATATATATACAGTATATATATATATATATATATATATATATATATATATATATATATATTCCAACTAATCAGTCTTCTGTGAAACACTGTGAATTACATTGATTTGTAGGAAAGGTGCTCTACAAAGTTTGATTTATTGATTCTATATCGTAATAGATCTCTAACTGCATAAACTTTAATCATATTACCTCCATCTGATATTCATTAGACATTTTTTTTTTGGTTAGGCAAGACTATTCGGGTGTATGAAGAATAATTTACATGATTGTCAGAAATATAGGCAACATTTTTCATGCAGAAATATTTTACTCGTATCCACTTGTGACTATTTTCTCCCAATTTAGTGTTTCCTTTTCTCATAATTTTAAAAATATTTTTCATAAATGTACCAATTTTTTGATAAATTTTGAACTTTTTGTGGCATATTGGTGACCATTTTTATGCAAATTTGCAACTTTTTACATATAAATTTGCAACTTTTCTCTGTCTTTTATTGAAATTGTAGACTAGCAATTAATATGCTCTATTTAAAAAATCAGAAGTGCAAATTAAGTTAAATTGTTGACCTACAAAAATAGTGGTGGTTTCTGGTTTTCAGCAACAGGGTGGCCTGGGATGGAGTCAAATTGCCAGCCTGAAATTTTGTCCCAATCTGCCACTGCCTTCGTCTTAGTTTATTCGTGTAGCTTCACTTCGTGTTTATTTTGTTGGGTTACTTCCTGTCTCTGTCTGGTCAAGATTGCCTACTTTATATGTTTTGGTTATGTAATCTTGTCAGTGTGATTCCTTTCACCTGTGTTCTCACCTGGTTCAGCTTTAGTAATTGTTTGTTTAGTTTAAATTCAGTGTAGACTTTCTGTTTAGCGCAGCAACATTATTTGGATTATCAATGTGTTCTGGATCGGTGTCTTGTGTTCCTGACCTAGACCCTTGTTTGCACATTTAGTTATCTGTTTCTCCTAGTGATGTTGAAACTGATGCCTTATGAAACAATGAGCAACTTTGAGACAATTGCTTCATGAGTGTTATGACAGTGTTATGAAACATCTAATAAAGACTGCCATCTGGTGACTGACTGTCAGAACTGCATCTGAGTGGAAAACCTGAAAAATCTCAATAGTTTTTTTTTTTTAACATTTGGCCATCCAAGGTCTATTCAAAATTGAATGGCTGGAACAAACAATACAAAGCAAACAAACAAAAAAAATAACCAAATTCCCTCTCAAACTTCCCACGAGCCCTCAAGTCACGTGATGTGACCGACATAACGAGAGCTTGCTTGCTACGGCCACATAACTGTGGGCGTGCTGAAACGGTGCTCGATGCGCTGCTCATGACACTTCCGCTTTATATTGCTCGAATCAGTGTCGAGTGGGTGGTGTTGAGCGTAACTTCACCAGTTTCTCCTTAGTTTACTGCTTTTGAGTTTGTCTTAGTGTTTTTCTGGCCGCTGAGCCACATTTTGTTTTCAATTATTTCAATTTGCAGTCAGCTCATTTTTTCCGGTAGCTGCCTCTTCCTTTTGTATATTTATTAGTTTCAATAAATAATCTAAAAATGGACAAATGCCTGCGCTTGGGTTCTGCCTTCCTCCCCAGTCATGACAGTCTCCTCAGTTCCCAGACATTTGCAGTATGGACGGGCTGTTGTTAAAAGAAAATAGGACACTACACAGAGGTAACCATGGCCCTGTCCCAACTCTTTGGAAACGTATTTCAAATTCAAGATGAGCTTAAATATGTCATGACAAAGTAAACGGTGTTACTTACGTTTTTATTTAGATTTGACACAGCATCGCAACCTTTCTGGAACAACATAAAGATACCAGCCTCCATACATTACAGTGGATACCTCTGCAGCGTTTTTTTTTATATGCTTATATAGAAAATAAATGCATGTTGCAGTAAGTATTGTAGTGAACAAAATGACTTCATCATAATGGGCCACCGATGGCTTTGGGGAAATCTTTAACTCTGACTCTAGACCATTGTCAAAACCACAGTGGATCTTTTGTTGACCTTCATGATCAAATAACCATACAATAGATTGAATCCTCTGCTAAGACACTCTAATAAAGCTAATGGACCAAAGGAGAGTAAGAACATGGGGAGGAGACCAGGAGACAGCAATGCATACAGTAGGTTTCTGGTCCAGCCTCCTCTGTGAGGCATGTAGGCTGCATGCATATGACATCATCCATATCCGTCTTTACACAGACTCTTCTGTTTCTCTGTTGTTTTGTTCTTCTCCCACTCTCTCTTCTTTCATGTCTGTATAATCCTCTTTTCTGTGATTCATTCATACACTCTGCTTTTTAATCGGGATAATTAGGCTTAGACTTTTCCCTTGCTGCAGAAGATGGTGGAATATGTGCAGGAAATTACTCCTCTTTTACTAAATCACCTGAAGAAATATGTAATGCTTATATTTCTATGGCAACAAGGAAGGTGGAGGGGGAGGATGGTTCATGGGCCATTATGGTTTTGACCAGGGGTATTCAAACTTTTTTACCAAAGGTCCACATTTATTTTTTTCTAGTGGGCTAGAGGTCCAGAACAATGTCACCATGTCACATATTTCTTTTCTCTGTTGGGGGTGGGAGATAAACAGAAGATTTTCTCCAGAGTAAATATGGAGGGGACACTATAAGTATTATTGTAGTCATTCACAAGTTTACAAGAAAAAAGTAACAAGTTTATGACAAAAAAGTTGCAGCTCTACAAAAAGTAAATATACAAAAAAGTTGCAAATTTACAAGAAAAAATTACTGATTTAAGATGCATAAGGTAGCAGATTTATGAGAAAAAAATGGCAAATTTCCAAGAAAAAGTTGCAAATTGAAGAAGCAACAAGTAAATTTAGAAAAAAAAAATAGTTGTAAATTTACAAATAAATGTAGTAAATTAATGAAAAAAGTATAAATGTTAAAAAAAATTATGCTTAGCATTTATGCTTTAAATGCATTTTATTCACTTTTGCTGAGGTTTATAATTATGTGTGTGTGTGTGTGCTCTTTTTTCCAGACTAGGGGGACATGCCCCCCCACCCTGCCTTACTGATCTGAAATGATGTATTGTTGTATATAGGCTAGGTAGAATAAGCTGAGGCTTCAACCCAATGGCAGTTTCAAATATGGATGATGTGGGCAGGCGCCTAGGCCGCCATTCTTTTGGGGGCATCATGAGAATTAGAAAAATAATATTAATCAGAGATTCATAATTATTTGTGTTGAGCATGTATTTGTGGCAAACAGGCACCATCTGTCTGAGGCTTGCAGACTCCACAGATCAATCTCCAATATGGCGGTGTATGGTGTGGGTTGAGGTCATGTCCTCACCTTGTGTTGTAAATTATATTTTCTTGTTACCAGGGCATGAGACTCAACTCATGTCCTCGCCTTTAGTTCTCCTTTGGGAGTTTCTGTGTTAATCATTATTATTATCATTATCATTATTAGTATTATCATATTATTGGTTATTCATCCATTCCTTGTCCTCAGCTTCTGGTTTCATCTTATTATTATTATTATTCCTGCCTTAGCCTTAGTCCGTTATGATCATCCTTAGTATTATTATTTTCATCATGGTCACGTCTTGTAGTTTATTCCTGTCATCCTATTGGTTTGGGCTTTTATTTTGACAGTGTATTTTGTTTACTTCCGTTTTCACCTAGCTTTTTTCATGTCTTGGTAAGTTCTTGATTATGCACGGTTAATTATTTTTTTGTTAGTTGTCTTTGTCCTATCTAAGGGATGCTGTCCAGTAGCTTGGGGCGATGTTCTTAAGTGATGCTGGCGTGATCAACACGCTTCTGTCGACTTGTTTCCTAGCCTTATCCTGTCGAGCCTTTTTGTGAGTTTTGTTCTGGCTTCCTAGCTGTGGATTATTTTTGTGTTTCATTAAACCTGCAAACAATCAGTCCGTCATTTGGGTCTTGAGTTCCGCCCCTGGAGGGGCTCATTGTGTCAGAAGGACGTCGCCAGTGAAAGACCCAGCAGACTTTGTTTGCTCGGAGCTATGGCGAGGTGTGTGCTCTTAACCGAGGGGGAGTTTAAGGCCATGAATTGGCTGAAGTGGTCAATAGTCACAGCCCATCCCTCCTCAGACTCAGTAAAGGATGGTCTGTGGATAGCAGCAGCCCTGGAGCTGGAGCATACATGGCATCTGAGGGTGTTCCCGTGGGTACAGGAGCTCCTCATCTGCGGGACCTCACGGTTCACCTCACCACTCTGGACCGCAGTGGAGGAGCACAGAGTGCATCAGCACCATTCCTCCTGACTCTCCACCCCACCCCCGGCTCCAGCCGCCACTGCTCCTTACCGGACAAGCTCCACAGTCAACCAGAGCAAGTCGACTGGTGCTTCAGTGGGAGCAGAATAGCATCAAGGGCAAGTACCTTTTCATTTTTTAATACCATTTCATGAAAGGTTTTGTCTTGTTCCTGGAGAGGGGGCTCAGCCAACCATCACCACTAAGCACTCTCTCCCAGTCTCTGCTGCCAGACACACCTCACCTGCACCTCCAGTCTCCTTTCTCCTGAACTCTCCGTCTGAGGTGGCTTGGCTGGAGTTGAATTCCCAGACGTTTTGGCTCGAGGGGCTCCAGCCTGCATTTTCTGGGTCCACAGCTGGTTGACCTGCTGGATTCACCGTTGATCAGCCTGCGTCATGTGGGTTTGCCACTGATCACCCTTCGTTGTTGGGGTTCGTCGCTGATCAGCCTGCATCTTCAGCTTCTGTGGTCAGTGTGCTCAAGCCGTCAGCTCCTGAAGTCAGCATGCCCCTGTCATCAGCACCTGAAGTCCACATGCTTCAACCATCTGCTCCTGAGACCGGTGCTCCCCAGTCATCTGCTGTCGAAGCCAGCACACCACCATCATTGGTTCCTGAGACTGCCGAGCTCCTGTCATTGGTCACCGAGGTTGGCATTTGCCTATCGTCATTGGGCTCGGAGCTGGGGGCTCTCCCCCTACAGATCACTGGACTTAAGCTCGTCTGCCGCACTTTGCTGAGCTAAAAGGCCCCCTGCTACTGTTTGTTTCTGAATTCATCACACCACTGACACCCGCTCCTGAGCTCTGTGAGCCACTGTCATCTGTCCCTGAGTGCAGTGCGCCTCTGTTATTTGTTCCTGAGGCCGGTGCGCATCCATCATTTGTTCCTGAGGCCGATGTGCATCCACCGTTTGTTCCAGAGGCCGGTGCTCATCTGTCGTTTGGTCCAGAGGCCTGTGCACATCCGCCGGTTGTTCCAGAAGCTGGTGCACATCCACTGGTTGTTCCAGAGGATGGCATGCCTTTGCCTGGTGTTCCTGTATTCAGCGCGCCACTCACAGCTGCTCCGGAGCCCTGCGAGCCGCTGTCATCTGCTCCAGAGGGCCATGTGTTCCAGCCATCTGTTCCTGAGTTCAGTGCACTGCTGACACCTGCTCTGGAAGACTGCGCACTGCTGTCATCTGTTTCTGAAGTCAGAACATCCTTGTCACCAATATCTGAGGTTAGTGTGCAACAATTATCTGTTCCCAAGTTCAGCACGCTTCTGTCAGCTGTTTCTGAGGGCTGTGCACCTCAACCACCTGCCGCGGAGCTAAAAGTGCCTTTATCACCGGCTGCGGAACTAATAACTCACCTGTCAGCTGTTTGTGAATTAAGAACTTCTGGATGTATCATTGTCTCCAGAGCCAGGAGTTCCTGTATTAGTGTCTTCTGAGCTAAAAACTCCTCTGTTACCTGTGTCTGAATTAAGGATTCCTGTGTTATCCCCTAAACTTAGAGTTTCTGTATTATTTCCAGTGCATAAGGCTTCTATGTTGCTGCCAGAGCCAGAAGCTCTTATGATGTTTAAAACCCTTTTGTTGTTGTTCCCGGAGCAAAGAGCTCCTTAGTGGTCTCTGGGGCAAAAAACTCCTTTGTGGTCTGCAGGGCGAAAGGCTCCTTTGTGGTGTTCAGAGCAAAAAGCTCCCATGTCATCTTCTGAGTTAAAACATTCCATGTGGTCACCTCCTGGAACTGAAGGTTCCATGTTACCTCCTGAGGGTGGTGGTTCCATGTTGCCATCTCCTGAGTCTGTAGATTCTATGTTGTCATCTTCTGAGTATGAAGGTTCTGTGTTGTTAGTTCCTGAGTACAAAATTTCCATGTTGTCATTATCTCCTGGGTTTAAAGTTTCTGTATTGTCCCCGGAGCAAGAAGCTCCTGAGTCATTTTCTAAGTTTGTGATCTCACGTCATTATTTTCTGAGTGTCACGATTTGCCCCTCAGGGCAGAGAGGAGAGACCCAAACGATGAACTGCAGTTTGTGGTATTTAATAAGAAAACATAAAGTCCAAACAGTGCACAAAATAAACTTACAAACTGAGGCGGCAAGGAAGTAAAATGGTAAACAGTAAATAGCGTTCACTTACATAACGCTTTTTCTCATCTCTAGATGACCAAAGTGCTTTACAGATCCTGCTATCCACCCATTCACTCACACATTCACACACTGATGACAGCAGAGCCGCCATGCACCAGTGCTAGCCTGGCCCACCAGGAGCAACTGGGGGTTCAGTGTCTTGCTCAAGTATACTTCGAGATGCAGACTGCAGACAGAGTGGGAATCAAACCCCTGATCCTCCGATCAGTAGTCAGCTACACTACACCTGCACCACAGCCACCCAGTGGCAGAAAAGTAGGCAGAAAAACACAGGAGTAGCACCGGAACGGGGAAAGGATTCTGATGCCGATTAGCTAAGGCTCCAACAATGAGTGAAAGAAACAATCACCTTTAACTAGAGGATAAAACCAATGAACACAAATGATAGCAAGTGTGGATCACAGGAGTGGGCAGGAGAACACAATGATGACCAACTGGGGTCAGCTGAGTGTAATGAGAGGGGAGAAGACAGGACTGACAGCTGACAGGGACACCACCCACAACACAGCAAAAACTCATTAGTGCCACTGACAGCTGTAGAGAGAGAGAGAGAGAGAGAGAGAGAAAACACAACAGTACAGTTATAAAGAACTGAACACCAACAAATGACTGGGGAATAAATTCAAACAAATACCAAATAAATGAGTAGCAAACTACAATGACATAAACAAGGGGATGAGAAGAACAAGAAACAATACAAGGTATGCGGGAATCAACCATGGATAAAATGACAGGAACCACGGAACACAAAATACAACATACAAATATAGAAAAAAAAAGCCTGAGACTGAGCCCCCGTGCTCAGATCATATCAGAGCCCCCCTCTCAAGGGATGGAACCAGACACCCAGGGTAACATCAGAAAAGAAAAAAGACCCCCCCCCCCCAAAAAAAAAAGGAGTAACAATAAACCACCCTGGGCGGGTGGTGGGGGGAACAGGCTAGGAGGGAACAAAAACAAAAGCTCCACTCAGAACCCACACCCACGCAGAACCAGGCACCTAGGCCCCCTGGACCAGAGAGCTGGCCAGTTCAGGTGGTCGGCTTAAGTCCCAGACCTGGCAGATGGCGTGATGGAAAGAGTCGGGTGGCCTACCGAAGAACGTGGGCCACCCAACCCAGTGGCACAGTCTGTCAGGTGGTCTGCCAGAATTCTTTAACCACTTAAACAGAAAAGGTGGTCCAGGGGATGGCTGCCCAACAGGGACAACCAGCGATGAGGAGGACAGAGGAATAAGGGAAACCATGATGATGTCAGGTGGAGGAGGGGGACCCACGACGGCCTGGGGTAGAGAAGAGGGAACCACAAGAGCCTCGGGCAGAGGAGAGGGGACCACGATGGCCTTGGGCAGAGGAGAGGGGACCACGACAGCATCTGGTGGAGGAGGGGGAACCACGACGGTGTCTGGCAGAGGAGGGGGAACCACGACAGCATCGGGCAGAGGAGGGAGAACAACGATGGCATCCGGCAGAGGAGGGAGAACCACGACAGCGTCTGGCAGAAGAGGGGGAACCATGATGGTGTCTGGCAGAGGAGGGGGAACCACAAAGGTTTCAGACTGCTCTGCAGCACCCTCGGTGGTCCTGGACTGGGACATCGCAGCACCCACGGTGGCTCCAGGCTGGAACAGAGCTGCACCCGCGGTGGCTTCGGGCTGGAGTGGAGCAGTACCCTTGGTGGGCCCGGACTGAGCCAGAGCTGCACCCACGGTGGACCCGGACTGGAGCGGAGCTGCACCCGCGTTGGCTCCGGGCTGGGACAGAGCTGCACCCATGGTGGCTCCGGGCTGGAGCAGAGCTGCACCCTCAGTGAGCCCGGACTGGACCAGAGCTGCACCCACAGTGGCCCCCGGGTTGGAGCGTAATGTCCACGGTAGGCCCACACTGGAGCGCAGCGTCCATATAGGTTTCAGGCTGGGGTGCAGCACCCACAATGGTCCCTGACTGGGATACAGCACCCACAGAGATCCGAACAGAGGAGGAGCTGCACCCACGGAGCTCCCGGGCTGGGATGGAGCGCCTGTGAAGACCTCATCTGGAGAGGGAGCAGCACTCATGGAGGTCCTGGGCTGGGACGGAGCACCCACAAAGACCTCATCCGGAGGGGGAGCGCATCCTCAGAGGTCCCGGGCTGGGATGGAGCACCTGCAATGACCTTGGCAGGGGGAGCTGCACCCTCGGAGGTCCCGGACTGGGACGGAGCATCCATGGGCGGTGAGGGACCCACGGAGACCTCTAGTGAAGCTGGATGACCCTCAGTGACCCTGGGGGAAAGCTCAGGCAAGAGAGGCAGAGAAACAGGGTCAGGGTCATTGGCGGCAGTGGAGCCCGGTGAGGTGAGCTCAGGTGCAGCTGACAGGTGCACTTGGCTCTCCCCACCAAGAGCCTGATAAGATGTCTCCAAATTTGAAACAATGAAAACAAAGGAGAGCACTTGCCTGAACTCAAGCTCCACCGCTGTCCAGGACTCCATCAATCCAGACGGCAATGTCTTGGACCCGACCCTCTGGAGGTCCAACTCCGGCTCTGCTGCGGCAGCCCCAGCAGCAGGCATGGTGGTCAATTCAATTCAATTCAACTTTATTTATATAGCGCCATTTCACAACAACAGTCATCTCATAGCACTATCAACTGTAGGGAGGACCCCCACAGTTGCAGAAAGACCCCAGCAATCAGGTGGGTCAATACAGTGCTGGGACCCCCCGGCGATGTGACCCATGCAGGTGGCTCGCCCGGCGTGGCAACAGGAGGTCCGTTCCTTGTTGGCACTGGATGCTGCACAGCTGAAGCCCGGGGACACTCGCTCATCGGCGCAGGCTCCAGATCACAGGCAGCACTCTCCTTCCATCCTAACCATGGCTGCGGGGCTGGAACCAGGTTCTCCAGGGCCACAGGCAACTCCATCGCCCGGCGGCTCAACCCAGTTGTTGGTGGACACTCAGGGGGCAGAGGAGGAGACACGGAGAGAGTAAGTGAAAAGTCTTTAGCTGCAGCAGTTGGTAAGGGTTTGCAGGACTGTGGGGACTGAGCCTCACCACCAGGAATCAGGCAAGATTATTTATATATTGGTAAAAGAGAATGAAAAGACACTTGCCCATGTTCCTGGGGCATGATGATTTCTGCTGCAGTAGGTGTGGAATCCGCCCTCTCTGTGGCCTCAGCGATTGTGGGCCCCCTAGTGGAACATCGAAGAGCCACCCCTGCAGACATGGTGATGGGCGGAGGAAGGAAGCGAAGGAAACGGCTGACCTCTCAGCAGTGGGAGCAGGAAACAGCAGCTGCAGAGAGGAAAAGCACAGAGAGGGCACTGCTGCAGGAGTCTTCTGCCTCAACGAATGGGAGGTTGCTGCCTGAGAGGCAGGAGTATTCCTCCGGCAGTCTGGAGCCGGATGACGGCGGCGTGAAGCGGAGGGAGCTGGAGCAGGAATTTGTGAATTGGAAGTGGAGCAGGGCATCTACCGCGGAGCACGCCTCCGTGTCTGCTTTGGGCTCGCTGGAGGCAGCCCCCACGTCAGCCCGGGAAAGACTGCTGCAGGACGGAGAGCGTAGCCAGCAGCTCCGCAAACTGGGGAAACCTCCACAACCCAGGATGCGCCTCGACTATAGTAGTCACCGAATCCACCTTCTCCCAGATTTTCTTTGGGCTTCGGGAGGTGAGGGCTTCATCCACGAAGGCCTGGATGAATTTGGCGGCCCATTCCTCCTCCACACTCGGGGATCCCACTGCCGATCTCCCTTTGACTGTTGGAGGTCGCCGTGCTGGGGATATGATGAGGTCCACAAACAGGTGAGTGAAAACAAAAAAGGCAAAAACGCACAAACTACAGCAGCTGGGTCTCTTTACTGGTCAGTCTTCTGTCATGAAATGCCCCATGGGGCAGAGAGGAAGATCCAGATGCTGAACTGTAGTTTGTGGTATTTATTTAACAAAAACACAAAGTCCATACAGTGCACAAAATAAACTTACAAATAGACGGGATAGCTGGTGTTAGAACAGGAGTAGGGTTCAAACCAACCTGGATTCTAGACGAGACTCCGGCAAGGAGCGAAGGCAGAGTCAGGCTATAAATAGAGCAGGCAATAATCAAGGTAAATGACAGCAGGTGTGGAACACATGAATGGGCAGGATGACCTAATTACAGAACAGGAACGGACTGAGCTACTAATACAAGATGATTACCAGGTGGGAGTGTCTGGAGAGCAAGGTGTAAGCAAGGTGTCAAGCTATGTCAAAAAGAAAACACAATATAAACACTAAAAGCAAGATGAACAAGAATGCATAAAGGAACTACAAAATAATACTGAGAACAGGAGTACAAAAACAGAAATAACCAGCAACTCAAAACACATCATACATCTTGGAACAGTGCACCGTAAAATAATCACACAAGACTGAGGAAACACAAGACATTACCAGAAACAAAGTGAGAGCATGAGCAGGTGAAACACCGCGCTCAGCCTCATGACATTCACAGCCTTTGCTATGGAACTCAGAATTGAGCTCAGGTGGATCCTGTTTCCACTGATCATCCTTGAGATGTTTCTACAGCTTAATTGGAGTCCACCTGTGGTAAATTAAGTTGATTGGACATGATTTTGAAAGGCACACACCTGTCTATTTAAGGTCCCACAGTTGACAGTGCATGTCAGAGCACCAACCAAGCATGAAGTCAAGGGAATTTTCTGTAGACCTCGATTGTCTCGGATTGTCTCAGATTGTCTCGAGGCACAAATCTGGGCAAGGGTACAGAAAAACGTCTGCTGCTTTGAAGGGCCCAATGAGCACAGTGGCCTCCATCATCCATAAATGGAAGAAGTTCAGAACCACCAGGACTCTTCCTAGAGCTGGCCAGCCATCTAAATTGAGCGATCAGGGGAGAAGGGCCTTAGTCAGGGAGGTGACCAAGAACCTGATGGTCACTCTGCCAGAGCTCCAGCATTGCTCTGTGAAGAGAGGGGAACCTTCCAGAAGGACAACGATCTCTGCAGCAATCCACCAATCAGGCCTATATGGTAGAGTGGCCAAATGGAAGCCACTCCTTTGTAAAAGGTTCATGGCAGCCTGTCTGGAATTTGCCAAAAGGCACCTGAAGGACTCTCAGACCATGAGAAACAAAATTCTCTGGTCTGATGAGACAAAGATTGAACTCTTTGGCGTGAATGCCAGGCGTCATGTTTGGAGAAAGCCAGGCACCGTTCATAACTATGCCAATGTTGGTAGCAGCATCATGCTGTGGGGATATTTTTCAGCGGCAGGAACTGGGGGACTAGTCAGGATAGAGGGAAAGATGGATGCAGCAATGCACAGAGAAATCCTGGATGAAAACCTGCTCCAGAGCACTCTTGTTCTCAGACTGGGGCGACAGTTCATCTTTCAGCAAGACAACAACCCTAAGCACACAGCCAAGATATCAGAGGAGTGGCTTCAGGACAACTCTGTGAATGTCCTTGAATGGCCCAGCCAGAGCCCAGACTTGAATCCAATTGAACATCTCTGGAGAGATCTGAAAATGGCTGTGTACCGATGCTTCCCATCCAACCTGATGGAGCTTGAGAGGTGCTGCAAAGAGGAATGGGCAAAACTGTCCAAAGGTAGGTGTGCCAAGCTTGTGGCATCATATTCAAAAAGACATGAGGCTGTAATTGCTGCCAAAGGTGCATTAACAAAGTATTGAGCAAAGGCTGTGAATACATATGTACATGTGATATCTTGGGTTTTTATTTTTAATAAATTTGCAAAAATTAAAAAAAAAAAACTTTTTCCACATTGTCATTATGGGGTATTGTGTCTAGAATTTTGAGGAAAAAAAAATTTAATCCCTTTTGGAATAAAACTGTAACATAACAAAATGTGGAAAAAGAGATGCACTGTGAATACTTTCCGGATACACTGTATACTCAAAATTATTTGTGATAGAAAAGTTTCACATTTGTTTCATACATGTGATTTGCTTTGTCTCAGACTCTGTGTGAAATGTACAAGGTCGTGGCAGCTGGATATTTATCTCTTTGTTTTTGTTTTCATGTACTGTATTGTTATGAGCATGTCTGAGAAGGAAGACAGCTTGAAAGAACAAACCTGAACTAAATATTCTCTCATGGACAGTCTTGAGATAGCAGGATGCTTAAATTATTGAAAGTTGTGTGTTTGAGTCAGAATGGTGTGCAAATAGGCTTTGAGACTATTTTTGTATTGTTCTCCACTGGCTAGTGTAATTAAATTTGCTGAAACTCTGATCCAGCCTGGTTTTTGACTGAAGGTTAAGAAAGATTTAACTAAGCAAACTAAGCAAAAGTGTTGCTTCCTCAGCAATGTCTTCTTTAAGGAGGTGCTGACACAGTAAAAATGTGTAACCTTGAAGAATGCCAGTCTACACTACAAATGTGTAAAATGCCAAGCAAACCGCTGATTTTCTCCAGGTGCTCTGGTTTCTTGGTTTCTACGGACATGCACGGGCCTTCCTGAACAGGGTCGAAAGCCACTTTTTGCTCAGATCTATTTTCATGATCCTGCCCATGAACTGGAATTACGATGCACCTATCTCTCAACCAGTGGTCTGAACAAAGAAGAAGTACCCACCAGATGGAAAGCAATAGAATGGGGAGAAGTGCTGAACGCTAGAAAAGATGCCGTGAACATGAAACACCTCAGGTTCCAGCAGTATGCCGCAGGCATGATTGTGAACAACACAGCTGTCTGAGACAGGAGGAGAACCTTCAGCAATGGACATGCAGAAATACTTGCTTATACTTGGTTTCTATGGGCATGGACGAGTATGCACGGGTATGTACTAGTAATGATAATGATAATGATGATAATAAGAATAATAATGCTGATAAACTTAAACTAAGAAGAAGACCAATGAAGAAATAAATATGCAAGACAGAATAATAATCATTCTAGAAATTCAATAAATCTCTGTGTCTGTGTGTGTGTCATGACCAAAGATCATAGATGCCTATGATGCCTATGATGTTCCTATGATGTCTGCATGATATCCTATGATGTTCCTATGTAGAATGACTCCATCCATCCAGCCATCCATCTTCTGTCGCTTAATCCTTTATGTGTGAAACGTCCTATGATGCTCCTATGTATAACGGCTCCTTATGTGTAAAAAGATTATCTGTCCTTGGACTGCATCACTCACAATCATAGGACTTGCTATGACATCAGCAAAGATCAACTGCAGCCATAAGACTCGCTATGACATCGCCAGAGATCATAGGATTCACTATGACCATCAAAGATCAAAGGGAGGCATCACTCACGGTCATAGGACCCCGCTATGACATAATCAAAGATCATAGGACTCGCTATGACACAATCAAAGATCAAAGACAGGCATCACTGAATGTGCTTGCTTACACCCTTGCTGACACCTGCTTTGTACGGGCATGCAGAAATACTTGCTTATACTTAGTTTCTACGGGCATGCATGGGTATGCACAGGCATGCACAGGTATGCACTAGTATTACAAGATTCTCAAATTTACTTGAGTGGGTAATTCAGGAGCAATATTAAAAGGGGGAAAAATAGATAAATAGCGCTAATATAACAAGGATAAACTCAGAACCAAAATACCTTAAGCCATAATTCAGAACAGGTCTAAAATAAAATAAAATAGCTCCTTTAAAATATATACATGATAAAATTACCTCAAATTATAATAAAATAAAAAATACATCAAATACGCGGAAGTCGACCAGCGGGACAGGTTGTTTTTTCTTATTGTTGTGAAGTCCAAAAGGACAATAATGAAATTGTTGTTTCACGGGAAATGGCAGATATGTGCACGGGAGATTGGTAAATGACAAAGATGGGAAAAAATGAATGTGTTTTCAGAGCGGCAGAAGATGATTGATAATGAGAACCTTGGGTTGCCACATCTGCTTTTTATAAGTGACTTTGGGATTGTTTCACTAATATGTGTGTGCTTATCTGGGGCTTGCTATGTGTGTGCATATGTGAAAGGACTAACTTGTTTTGTGCTGAAGCAGTAATAAGGTCACACTGAACTGGGGATTTTGGTAAGATGAAAGGTGTTAGATGCCTGCTTTTTATCTCAAGATAGTTTTGGCAATAATTTCTTTTGTTGTGCAGTTTTTTGTGGGGTTTTGCTGGCTTTATGATAGTTACTGTTAAGCATTTTAATCTTGCTTTATTGGCAAATGTCTTCATTTTTAACTAACATTATCAATTGCCAGAATTTTTTGCTTATTTTCAGTAAAATTACCTTCCAGCAGAGCAAGAAAATTTGCTTTTTCTTTTGTTTGGGATGCCTGAAGGCAGGTAAACAGCATTAGGTTATTTCATTTGACTTATTTTTTTTTTTTTTTTTTGTAACTTAGATTTTTATTCATTTTTCATCATATATAATGCATTCAGATCACATTCTACATTTAAAAAACAAAGGGGTTAGGGTAGGGGAAAAAAAAAAAAAAAAAAAAAAAGGGGGGGGGGCAAATGTTGGAGCATCAAGTTTTTAGTTTCCATCTCTTAATTCTTCTGGTTTTTTCAGTGTCTTTGGTTATTCTTTCAATTTCTGCCTCGTTGTTGCACTTTGTAGTGTGTCCATTTCCGCCATTTTTTCTCCCATATTCCTTCTTGCATTCTTCGTCGATATGTTAGTTTTTCCATCATACGTATGTCCTCAACAATGTCAGTCCATTGTTCTTGGTCAGGAAGAACTTCTGATCGCCATTTTTTTGTGATAGTTTTTTTACATGCAATCAACAAGATTTTAACTAGATATCTGTCCTCAGCCTGTATAACATTGTCTTTTTTAAGATCACATAAGTACATCAGGTTACAGTTCATTGGTATATTATATCCTAATATCCTCTGTATTGTCACATGCATAGATTTCCAAAATGATGATATTTTGTAGCATTTCCAAAACATATGTGAGTGGTCTGCATTTTGAGCCCCACATCCCCTCCAGCATAAAGATTGGGTATTTGTATATTTTCCTTGAATCTGTGGTGTAATGAAAAAGCGAATCAGGTTTTTCCATCCAAATTCCCTCCATGCCCTTGAATTTGTTGATGTGTGTTGTGTTTTCCATATTTCCTGCCAGCTTTCTTCTGTTATGTTTAAATTGAGCTCTTTCTCCCATTTCTCCTTTATATAGTTACTTGTATGATTGTTTGTCATAAGTTTCTGATATAGTTTTGAAATAATTCTTATTTTATTTCCTGCATATGAGCTTAAAATAAGTTGTATAATCTCGTTCACATCTGTTTGGAGGTTATGCCTAATCTTCTTCATATAGTAATCTCTCATCTGCAGATATCTGAAAAATTCCGATCTTTCTAATTTAAATTTTCTCCTGATATTTACAAAGCTCCCAAGGTCTTTTTTTCCGATATTGCCCCATGCTGTGATTCCCTTGTTCACCAGATTTTTGTATCCCCTATCTTGCTTTGCCGGTTCAAACTGACTGTCAAATGCTACCCATTTCAATAGTTTTATGTCTTCCCTTATATTATATTTTTGTACTATTTTATACCACAGTTCTAAAGTAAATTTAGTGATTGGGTCTATTTGTTTGATTTGCTTATATGCATCTTTATCCCCTATTATGCTTTGTACTGGGAGTCCCTCAATTTCCTTTTCCATTTCTTTCCATTTTGCCTCATATCCCTCGTCGCACCAACATATGATATATCTTATTTGTGCTGAGTAGTAATATTCCTTTAGACTCGGTAGGCCCATGCCTCCTTTCTCTTTTGGTAATTGGAGGGTTTTATATTTCACTCTTGGTTTTTTACCTCCCCAAACAAATCTCGATATCATCCTGTCCCACTTTGAGAATTGGGCATCTGGAATCTCTGTTGGTATAGCCTGGAAGAGGTAAAGTAATCTAGGTTGTATGCTGATTTTGACTGTCTCAATTTTTGAATTCAGATCCATATTTAAGATTGACCATCTATCAAT
Organism: Pholidichthys leucotaenia; assembly: GCA_020510985.1. Lineage (NCBI taxonomy): Eukaryota > Metazoa > Chordata > Actinopteri > Cichliformes > Pholidichthyidae > Pholidichthys > Pholidichthys leucotaenia. Next base: position 29,084,468 of record CM035845.1, on the reverse strand, counting down.
ATCTTTTTTTATTTCTTGTTCCAACCTATCATAGTTTGCTTTATATATTTTGCTTAGGTCTTTAGGTATGTTCACTCCAAGGTATTTTATTTCTTTTTGGTTCCAGTTTAGTTTGATCTTATCAGTTATCTGGTTTAGAGGGTTATAGTGGAATGTCAGTATTTGTGTTTTTGTTATGTTTATCTTGTATCCTGATAATTTTCCAAAATTTTCTATCAAGTTCATCATTTCCATTATTGATTTATCTGGTTGTTCAAGGTAAACTATAATATCGTCTGCAAATAGCCCAATCTTGTGTTCCGCCCCCTTTATTGTTACACCTTTTAATTTCTTATTTTGTCGTATCGCTTGAGCCAATGGTTCTATGAACAGAGCAAACAAGGTGGGCGATAAGCAGCATCCCTGCCTAGTTGATCTTTGTATATTTACTTTGTCTGTTAAGCTACCGTTTATCTTGATTCTTGCCACAGGTTCTTGATATAGCGTCCTTATGCATTGTACTGATTTTTCGTTAAATCCAAAGCGCTCCAGTACACTATATAGGAATTTCCAGTTAACCCTGTCAAATGCTTTTTCTGCGTCTAAACTCATTATTACTGCGCTTTTCTTTTCTTTATGTATTTGGTTAATTATATGTATTGTTCTCCTGATATTGTCATGTGTTTGGCGTCCCTCTATGAATCCAGTTTGATCATCTTCTATCAATTCCGTCAAGAATGTCTTTATTCGTTTACATATAATTGTTGTGTATATTTTATAATCTACATTTAATAAAGAGATTGGTCTATAGTTTCCGCATTGTTCTTTATCTTTCCCTGGTTTTAAAATAACTGAAATGATTGCTTCGTTCCATGATGGAGGTATTTTGTTGTTGTTCAGCGTCCAATTAAATGACCTTAGGAGTTGTGGTGTGAGTTCTTCTATAAACAGTTTATAAAACTCAGATGGGTATCCATCACTACCTGGTGATTTACCGTTTTTAAGTGACTTAATCACATCTCTGATCTCTTGTGTTGTTATTTCTGCTGTTAGTTTTTCATTTTGTTGATTTCCTATTGATGGCAAGTCCAATGTGTCTAGAAATTTTTTGATATCTTTAGTATTTGTTTCTTCAGGTTGCGAGTATAGTTCTTGGTAGAAATTATGGAAAATTTCTTCGATGTTTTCTGGGTTAACTGTGGTTTTATTTGTGGTGGGGTCTTTAATCTTGTATACATTATTCATTGTTTGTTGTTTTCTTAACCGTTTTGCCAGCAGTTTTGTGGCTTTTGGCCCCGTTTCATAATATTTTTGCTTTAGATATCTATTTTTCCTTTCAATTTCATCCATTTGTGTTTCTTTTATCTTTGTTTTTTCTTCTTTAATTTCTTGATATATTTTTGGATCATTTGTGCTTTGATGTTTACGTTCTAATTCCCTCAGTCTCTCACATCTTTGTTCATACGCTTCCAGTTTAGTCTTATTTGCTTTTCCTGTTTCAACAATTAATTTACCCCTTAACACGGCTTTTAGTGTGTCCCATAGTATTGTTGGGTCCACTTCTTCATTGTCATTCTCTTGGATATATTCGTTTATGTTTATTTTTATTCTTTCTTTCATTTTCTCATCATTTAACAGTCCTACGTGAAGTTTCCATGTTGTTTGTCGTTTTCTATTGTTCAAATATATTTCCATGTATATAGGATTATGATCTGATATTTCTGCCCCTCCAATCCAACAATTTCTCACCCTGTGTCTGTCACCTTCATTCATAAGGAAGTAATCTATTCTAGAGTGTACTTTATGGACTGCTGAATAATGTGTATAGTCTTTTTCGAGTGGGTGCAGGTCCCTCCATATGTCTACCATACCCATTTCTGCCAGTGAGGTTCTTATGAACTTTGTTACATGTTTTTTTGTCTTCTTAACACTTGTTGTGTCAACTTCATGATCCATGACAGCATTTAAGTCTCCTCCACAAATTAGGACTCCTTCACTGTGTGTTGCTATGAGATCAAACAGATGTTGAAAAAAACCCTTGTCACTTTCTGGTGGGGCATAGATGTTCACTAATGTAATCTGCATACCATCTATTCTTCCCTTTATTATTACATACCTGCCTTCTTTATCCTGGATTTCCTGTTCACTTTCAAATTGTATTTTGTTTGAGATTAGTATCATAACCCCCCTTTTTGCTCCTCCCTTAAATGAACTGTAGTAGGAGTTCTTATAGCCAAATCTCTTTAGTTTCACATGTTCTGTCTTGCTCAAATGTGTCTCTTGCATAAATATAATTTCAGCTTTTTCCTTCTTGAATTTTCTTATTATTCTTTCCCTTTTAACAGGTGAGTTCAGACCATTCACGTTTAATGTCATTATCTTAAGATTTTTACCCATATTCATGTTTTTTCATTTTTTTAACTTGTGCTCCTAGCCCCTTTAACAACAAAAATAACACATATTTATATAAAAACACATTAAAAAATCTCGACCTCCGTACTTTGGGCCTTTCTTCTGCCCACTGGTCCCTGTTGGTGGGTGGGGGGTTTGTCTTCACAGAGTGAAGGGCCCTCCCTAGACTTCTAATTACTATCAAAGTAATAGTCATAAGTCTAGAAATGTCCAACAAATATCACTTAAACCTCTCCTAGCCGTCTGTTTCTCTTTTACCTTGTCTTCTTGGCCTTCATTTCTTCTGTGCCTTTCTTAATCTTTGTTATGATCTAGGCTTTCAGTTGAAAGTGTCACGCCGCGCCATTCATCAGCGGCGCCACCTGCTCATGCACCTGCTACTCGTCAGCGGCGAAGGATAAAAGCCGCCTCGCCCTGAGCGTCGGCCTGAAGCCGAAGACTTCATTCCTCTTTCATGGGCTTCTACCACATTCTCTTCAGCATCCTCATCTCCGGTAAGAAAATCGCTTACCTCATCTCTCCAGTCTGCTCCCCTGTGCACAGGTGGATTCCTCGGCGGCGGACTATCCCGTCCCTCGTCTCTCCTCGCTGCTGCACCGAGCCCTGCAGGTGGCTGTCTCCCGGGCTTCCATCCTTGAAGCGCCAGTCATCTGTCCCAACAAGTAAGCTTCTCTCCCTCGCCTATTCTCCTCCTGTGTTGGTGTGTGCTCATCACCCTGTGTCTGATTTCTCCCATAGGGTTGCCGGCTGAACGGTCTCCTGCCTCTGGGTCCGAAGCAGACGCCACCACCAACACATTAACATTCCGCAGACACGCACCCAAACATCCCTGTTGTTAATAAACGGTTTGAACTACTCTGAGCCTGTGTGTGTGCGTCTCCTGAGCCGAACGTTATGTCAGAAAGCCTTGTAGCTTGTCCTGGGCCCGCTGCTCTACGTCTCTCCCCCTTCTTCCGCCGTTCACTCGTCTCCACTCCGTCTGTCGTGGTGCGTTCAGGGCCGCCGCTGCTCCAGCCGTCTCCTTCGGCACGCTCACCTCAAGGCCCCGCTCCATCATATCCCGCGCTGCCTCTTCGGCCGTGTTGTAGGTTCTTGTGCCTTCCTCCCAATGAATCCTCATTTTCGTTAGCGGCGTTTGGAATCTAATTTTTTTCTCTTTCAGCGTTTTTTTAATATTGGCATATTTCTTCCACTGCTGCACGATTTCTGTCGGGTAGTCATGGTCAAAAAATACCTGTTTGTCGCCGATTCGTATCTTTTTTTTCCATGCTTGCGTCAGGATTCTTTCCTTTATGTCATATTTCACAAAGTTTACCACAACTGACCTGGGTGGAGAGTTTGTTTTCGGGTTCTGTGCCGGTGTTCTGTGCGCCCGTTGAATCTGCAGATCCGTTTCTCCGGGTATTTCCAGTTCTTTTTTTAAGAACTGATCCATTTCTCCGGTTTCCTCCCGCATACCAAAAAACATGTAGGTTTAGGGCGCTCGCGCACGCAGCGACCAGCAGCCGGTGGCTTGTCACCAGACTGCAAACCAAGTCTACCTACGGGTACAAATAAGTAACAAAAAAAAAAAAAAAAAAAAAAAAAAAAAGAATTTTGTCATCGAGTTGCCTTCAATGCCCTCCGGAATTCCAAAGATGCGCATATTGCTTCGTCGGGATCTGCTCTCCAAGTCGTTTATTTTCTCCTGCATCCTCTGCGTTTGCATCGTCAGGGTCTGTAGTTGTTCGTTTGCCTCGCTTTTCCAATCTTCTAGTTCCGAAATTCGGGTCTGCGCTTCTGTCATACACGCCCGCTGGGAGCGCAGCTCCTCCATGTTTTCCGTTAATTTACGCTCCATTTCTCTTCGGAGGTCCATGATTTCCTCCTTAATTTCTTTTTTCAGTTCCTCCTTAAGAGCCGCTAAATCCTGTTGTAGCTGTCGCTTGAATTCTCTTAACTCTTCACCCAAACTGGCGATGCCAGCGTTCATGTTGTCGAGTCTGGTGTCTTCCATTTTCTCTGCTGTAGACACCTCGTTTTTTTGGGCTTTGCGTACAGCGGTTTTTCCTGCGTTGTTGGAGAGGAATTCTTCAATTTTACCCTGTTTTTGTCCTTGTGCCCGGTTCCTTCGTGTTTTCATCCCTTAGTTTATTGATTCGTTTATGTCGAGTTGGCCATTTACCGATGATTTTTAATCCGGCTAGGGAGAGCTCTTTGTTTAAGTGTTATGTCTCTCCGCCATCTTCCCGGAAGTCCATTTGACTTATTTTTGACTTTTGCAGTGTAATTGTATTCTCTAGCTCACAGTTGCATTATTTCTCCAACTGAGGGGCAACAGTGGCTTCAGATGGAAAAGAAAAAGAAAAGGGGGCGACAGGATAACTTGGGCTGGACTTGGATGGTAAAATCAAAATCTGATGATAAATCAAAAAAAATTGACCATTGTAAAAGGAAGGAAAAAGATTTGACTAATATGTGTTCTATCCCTTCTATGGTGCATGATGAGTCTGGCGTGGGGGCAGGGTGCTGTGCTTCTGCTCCTCCTCCTCCGTGCTCCCCCGCTGCTTAGCCCATACCCTGATTTCACAGAACTCCAGGCTGGGGAAGCTGCTGCTGACATCACCTCGCCTCCGCTCGTCTCCACCCCTCTACCCAGAGCAACCACACCAGGGTGCCCAAGAGTTAAGTAGATGTGCACACATGTCCACTCCACACTCACCATCAATATGATGAATAAAACTGAAGATTATGACAAAATGTTGTCACTGAATAATATTCTATGATTGAACTTTAAATACAGCTTATATGGGATGATCCAAACCACAAACAAGGTAATGATGAAAGTGTTGAAGCTTATATAATCAGGTTACTAGAGGTTTGATGGGATTTAACTAAGGCTGCTAATGATTCAGATGTAGAACCTTATTTGCAGCATTTGAAAAGTGTCTTTTTGCAAAACATGCACCCACACTTAGCTGATTATATCTGCAAACATTTGGTCACATACCGCACCTGTGCATTAGGCGATGTGTTAACTTATGCCAAACATGCAGAAATAACAGAGGAGGAAAGGAAAGAAAGACAGAAAAAAGTGAAAGAAAAACCAACTCCTGTTTGTGTGATTGTTGACACAAGGGGGGTGGGGGGTGGGGGGGCAAGAGCTTCTATTTTTCAGGGTGGCACCGGAACTGGACCCCAGTGGCGGAGGGGAGAACGGAGGGAGGTGTGGGACGAGCTGGCCGCGGCAAGGGGAACATGATATTTGTCATCAATGTGGACAAAAGGGCCATTGGCAGAGGCAATGTCCTGGATGCCAGCAGCAGTGGAGAGGGGGCGGAGGACCTCATGGGCCGACTACCTGACTGACCGCACTGAACCTAAGTACAACTGTTGACGCTAACACTGACATAACAGACATCCATTTACCTGACTTTGATCTGATATTGACAATACAGTGTTTACCTGAAGTAACATTGCAGGTTCAGGACATTCAACTAAAGTTTCTCAACAGAGAACGGTATGAGAGCATCACATTTTCCACATGTGACAGAAGTAAATGCAATGTGGCATTTCACTGTGCCAAGGCACTGTTACTCCCTGCGTTTGGTTTTCGCCAGACCAAGCTTGGTGACATCAGACCTGCACACAAAGTTATACAATATTTTGGGTCCAATATCCCTACTACACAGCAGGCCACAGACTAATATCGTTGCAGTATGTATGACAGACATTTAAGTGGCCCAGATCCAAATTATGAGAAAGAAAAAAAAAAAAAATTCCGCAGAGGAATGTGGTCAATCTTGGAAACAAAGTTCTGATCTAGAGGTTCAATATTCCCCAAAACCAGACACCCACTTACTGCTTTTGAACTGGGTGACCACAGTGCAGAAAGAAGTTCACACTGATGTTCCCAACTCACCCATGTGATCACTTTTTACATTAATACAAGGAGAGGAACACGCACTCTCACAAATCCCACATTCTCTGTGGTCAACAGGAAAGGCAGATGTAGACTCAATAAAAAATGCAGAATTGGTTAAAATAAATGCTAAATCTCATTTTAGGCCTTATCAAAGACAGTATCCTCTATGTCCTGCAGCCCAAGAAGGCATTAAACCAGTCATAGAGGACCTGAAAGCAGCAGGTGTAATTATCCCATGCCCAAATTTTCCATGTAACACACCTTTGTTTCCTATGAGGAAGGCTGGACAATCTTCCGGATGGTGACTGGTTCAGGACCTCCAGGTGGTAAACAAAGCAGTTATCCCAAGAGCTGTTTCAGTCCCCGACCTACACTCTTTGTTGAACGACCTACAACCGCAAATGAAATATTTCACAGAAACAGACATCAGCAATGCTTTTTTTCAACATACCAATACAACCAGATCATCAGTTTTGGTTTGCATTCACATTTGAAAACAAGAGGTACACATTCATCAGACTACCACAAGGTTACTGTGAATGACCAACCATTTTTTTTCACAGGCAATGTCAGGAAATTTGGCACAATTTATTCCTCTAATGGGAGCCAGTTGCTACTTTATGTTGACATTTTGGTGGCATCACCTCATGAAGAAATATGTAAAAAAGACACCATTGCTTTACTGAAATTTTTAGCAGAACAAGGTCACAACATCAACAAGGAAACATTACAGTTGTGGAAAAAAGAAGTCAAATTTTTAGGCCACATTTTGTCAGCAGAAGGCAGACATGTTGACCCAGCTCGCAAACAAGTATTATGTCAGCACCAAAACCCATCACAAAAAGTAGTAGTAGATTAGTTTATTTGACAGGGACAGTGCAATAAACATAGACAATTAATCAAAGACAATCATGATGTCATTTTTGGGTACTCTAAATTATCGTCGCTCTTGGATTGCAAATTATTCATTTGAAGTGCAACCTTGTCTGATCTCATCTACAAAAGACCCATGACTCAGGTGGACAAAATTGAGTGGATACCTGAGGCAGAAGAGACATTTGTTAAAATAAAAAAAAACAAAAACAAAAAACTTTTGGTCTGCACTGATGTCCTGGCACTCCCCAATTGCAAAAAGCCATTTGTACAAATGGCTGATTGTAGAAAGTGGCACATGACGTCAGTGCTCCTTCAGCCAAGTGGCACAAAAATGTGTCCAGTAGCATATTACTCCATAGGACTTGACCCTGTCACGAGGGCACTGCCACCATGTGTGCAGGCTGACATAGCTGCCTTCATGGCAGTGCAGGCCTCAGCAGGGCTCGTTCTTTTTCATCCCTTTACACTGAAAGTCACACATGCAGTATCAGTCATCTTGTCACAAAGTACAATATCAGTCCTCTCGCTATCCAGACACCTTGCATGCATGACAGTGCTATTATCACAGCCTCATTTAATCACTGAACATTGCACAGTAACAAATCCAGCGAGATTTTTGCCAATTTCAACAGAAGGCGAACCTCATGTCTGTTTGGCAGAAATTGAGAGTGAAACATTACCACGCCCTGATTTACAGGCTACACCTTTGGAGAAGTGTGATCTCACACTGTTGATGGCTCGTCCAAACATGACTGTACTGGTTCAAATTTATCTGGTTTTGCAGTTGTCACTCACAACACCGTTTTAAGAGCACAATAACTCCCACCACATTATTCTACACAGGCAGCTGAATTAGTTGCTGTAACTGAAATTTGTAAATTAGGCCAAGGGAAAGCGCTCACAGTGTATACTGACAGCCAGTATGCATTCTCTACCATCCATCACTTCACACAACAGTGGAAGAAAGGAGGCATGATTACAAAGACCTCATTTTAAAACTGTTAGACAGTGTAAAACTTCCATCTAAATTAGCTATACACAAATGTACTGCATGCATTAATGACACAGATCGAATCTCGAAGGAGAAACACTTGCAGACAATACCGCAAAAACAGCTGCACAAGGTCATATAGGAAACCACACCACAGCATCACTTCTTTTAACGCTGACAAGAAAACTTATATGACACTCAAACTGTTTCAGCAGGCCTTCACTCTGCTACATGGGGTTTCCCATGTAACAAAGGGGGTATGATTAGTAGATAATGTATGATTAGTAAAAATAATTTGCTACTCAATGTAAAATTTGCTACTAAAAATAATTTGCTACTCAATTTTGTAAGAAGAAAACAATGCTCAAGGGAACTTAAGGCCTGAAAAAGGCACCTTCCCTGCATCAACTTATCCTTTTCAAAACCTTTGCATGGATTCCATTGAACTAAATAAACGTGAAGGGAAGAAATATTATTTTGTGATTATTGATACACTTTCTAAATGGACAGAAGCCTTCTCTTATACTCATCCAAATGCTGTTACAGTAGCAAAGAAACTCTTAACTGAAATAATACCAAGATTTGGAATAACTGAAAAGATTTTCTCAGATAATGGAACACATTTTGTAAACCAGATTATATCACACTTAGGTACAACACTCAACATTAACTTGGAAAACCACTCAGCTTACCATCCACAATCTGCAGGATTACTGTAATGCACAAATAGGACCATTAAAGAAGGCTTAGGAAAACAGTAACAGAAATAGGAAAAATAATGGATGGCAAGCCTTACCTACTCCTACCATTAAGGCCATTTGATTCAGGTGATGAGGAAAGGTGTTTAGCTGATTATATGCAACGAATATTGACTGACTGAGATATTGATCATGCTGCTCTTCCCAGGAGGGATCACGGTGAAGCACCCACCTTGGCCAAACTGGGGATCTGGTCCTTATTAAAACTAACTTTGTGGCAGATAGTCTCTCAAGAGTACATGACTCTTAGAGTACTGTACTCTTGGGAAAAGGGGGGAGGAAATGTGACGACGGAGTGTCACCACTGTTATGGTTTATTGTATGTTTAATTATATTGTTTGGGTAATATTTGTAAATGTTAATTATTGTTAAGTTTGCACATATTACTTTAAGATCTGTTTCTGACTATGTGGAATGCCTTTTTGGTGAGATAATTGTTATGTTTAATTATTTGGGTAAAACAAGTGGTGATCATTAACCCACATACCTTTGCCAGCATGCTCCCTGATGGTGTCCGGGCAAAAGACTCTTTAAGGGTTGAATGCTTTTTTAAAGGATACCAGCAGGAAGGGAGCATGTGATGGTAAGTTGAGGGGTGATTTAGATTTTGTAAATAGGGGTTAAATTATTTATTGAATTATTTATGGTGTGTTATTTATTCTGTGTTATTTATATGTATTTTGTAAATAGGTGGGAAGTTGTTATGGACTTTTAGATGCTATTGGGTATGTGTGAAAAATGGAAAATGTTTTGTTGTTTTACCTGGGGTTATGGTAGGGGCTAATTAGCCCTAATTGTCTCACATAATATAACAGGTGTTTGTTATTGGATCAGTGTGTCGTGTCGGTGTGAAGATTTGGTATGTACGCTGAAGTTGTTATCTTTGAAATTTTTGAAAATAAATTTTGAAAAAATTGATTGACAGCCGCCTCGGCCAGCTACGCCACAGTCATCAAAAAGAAAAACAGGGCCGACACTCCCTGGCAAGGACCACACAAAGTCATCCTGGCAACACCAACAGCCGTGAAAGTCACAGGGTGTGACTCTTGGATGCATTTGACACATTGCAAAATATTCCCTCAGCAAGAAATTATTCAATCCCCATTCCCTCAGCAAGAGACTGTTTCTATTTTTATCCACACTACAAACTGAAGAAATTCCTCAACAAGTGACTGTTTAACTGTTTTTCTATATGGGTGTCAGCTGATGGTTTGTCCCAGAAATGACTTGTATAGCGAAATGACTGTTGCTTATCATGGAGAGTCAAAATGCCAGAGAGAGAAGGTTGGCATCTGAAGGATGCAAATTGTACACCTATTTTTTTCATCATCATCATCCTTGTGGTGACACTTTTACTTTGGTTATTTTTAGGGACACCACTACCTATTTATCGTAGGGCTAGATACATCACACACACACACACACACACACACACACACACACACACACACACACACACACACACACACACACACACACACACACCATGACTGGCTAGAAGGTCCAGGTCATGAGTATCATGTTTATGCTGGTAATGTATAGTGGAAATATGCTACAGTTGCATTCCAAATAACCGTACATGTACGGGTATTTATTTTGCCCCAAAATACAGCACTATACAGTCTTATTTGGGTCTATACGCTTATTGGGATATGCCCTATGTCACCCCATACGGTTTTATTTGGGTCTATACGCTAAACAGCTTTGACATGAAGGACATTTTTTCGAGATTTATTCAAAGCTTTACCGATTGAAGTGTGGCACTCGTACGTATGTATATATTTTTTCAAGTGTGTGTGTACTAAGCAGCAGGCCCGCAGCCACTAAATCACTCCTCGTAATTGGCTGAAAAAGCTGTCGGAGGCACTTCCTTTATTTCTGTATTATCTCGGCTGTGTTCGGGATACACGTGCCGGTTGTTTACAAAACAGTCTACATGTCGTCATGGCATGTGCCCGGGGCCATGCGCGGAGCAGCAGACGATGGCTTCTGAAGTGTCTGACCCGGTGTCTAATATGCTATATTGTTTAATTATAAAGTAAATATATATATTTGTAAACTAAATCCTCATATTTTTGGCAGGTAGCAAGTATTAGTAAGCTGATTTGCAATATTATGAATATACTGGTACATTTGTTGTATTATTTTTTTTTCAAATGTTTAAACTTGACCATTAAATTTGGTAAATTTTAAATTGCTATTAATGTTCCTCTGATAAATTGTTCATACAATATTTTCAAAAGAAATAAAACCAATTCAGAAGGTGGTTTCTTTTAATTTTGTAGATATTTCAATATCTCAGGCATAATTATGAACATTATTTAACTTTGTATGTATTGTGCATCCCTATACTATTATTGTGCACCTATACTTTTATTGAAATTTTAACAAATTTCCAGCCTATACTATTATTACGCCCTATACTCTTATTAAAATTCTCAGTTTTTTCCACCCTATACTATTATTCCGACCTATACTCTTATTTGGAATGCAACTGTAATTAGACAGCCAAATCAGCTAATTGTTCAAATTGCTATGTGTGTTCTTTGCTCCCTCTCTCAGCTGGTCAAATATCTGTCACTGCTAAACTAATGGAACTGTCAGAAGCTGTTTGTTTCTTGCAAGAGGCTATGTATAGAAATAGTACAGCAAGCAGTAATTTGAATCACACCTGTCACATTGCCTATGACTCTACTGACTGGAGACACGATGACACCCCTTACTCTGTGAAGGCAAGGTTAAGCTCGCCGGGGAATTTTTCCTTTTGTCTAAAAGTGTGTGGAAATGTCTCTTTGGGCAGTTTACCACTCTGTAGGTGTGCAAAGGTGCATAGTGGGTCTCTGTACAGCTACCTGCTGGACCAACGTAGTGGGCAAAAGCTGTCCTGAAGATCCTTTTTGTCAGTCTACAAGTCTGGAAGAAAATGTCACCTTGCAGGAGCTCTGTAGTGCTGCCATTTGTGATTCTCACAAGCATGGCACGCATATGGCGACAGGGGGATGCTGGCTGTGTGGCCATCGTACCTACTCACACCTACCCATGAATTGGGGAGGGGTGTGTGCCCCCGTAGTTGTGACCAACCATACCATCATATTGTCGGCAGGACAGGTGGGCAGGGTGAAGGGAGATGTCTCCTTTGCACCACATGATCCCATCTGGGACACAGATGTGCTGGAAGAATTCAAGTTAGAAACCATGGGGCAGGAGATACTCAACTCCTTGTTCCCTATGGTGGAAGTGGCTAAGAACACCTTATGGATTGAAACAACTAATTATAGACTACACTCATTTGTGATTTTTACTTTATCTGCTTTTTCTCGTATACATGAGGAATTAACAGTTTTTAGCCTTATGTTGGCTCAAAATAGAATGGTTCTTGATCAAATAACTGTTGCTCGAGGGGGCGTGTGTGTAATTGTAGAAGATTATTGTTGTACTTTTATCCCTGAAAATGATGCAGATGGTCACGTGATTGCCTCAGCCATACAATATTTGACTGCTTTGGAAGCTGCTATGGCCAGGGACAATGTCACTGATGAACATACCTGGTTAAGTTGGTAATTCTTTTCATGGAGAGGTCTCATCATGAACTTGTTAATGATTTTGTGGTATTTTTTTTTTTTTTTTTGGCTTTTTCTTGTGTCATTCCCTGCATCTGTAATATGATGATGAGATTGGTGCTTGTTAATTTAGTGATGTACCATGGAGCAGTTGCTGGGGATGGTGGCGATGATGAGCAAACAGCATGAGCTCAAGATGTCTCTCTATGACCCGACTACAGGGTAAAAGTGTGACTGACATGCAGAATACCAAAAGGAGTTGCATGATCATGATGTGAAGTGATAGAAAAAGACTTGAATTGAATGAGACTGAGTCAAAAAATCAATAGGAAGTTTTCAAGTTATGAGCCATTTATTCAAACTCCGGCCAGAGGAGAAAACAGGTACATCAGACCATCCCACAGAGTCACACATGCACCTCTTCCCTACCATGAATTCTAAGTCTGGTGTTGTTATAGCTGTAGATAAACAAGGGGGAGACGTCCTTGAGCCATCTGGAGACATCCCCTGAAGACAGTCTAAGTGTCTAATCTATAGCACATTCCTGGTATTCTAAACAGGGCAGGTCAATATAACAAGAGCTTATCCTGGGTCATTATTTACGTCTTTGCTGACCTAACCTCACAGGCATCCGCAAGCACATCCACTCTGCACTCAAGACTCTGGGACATGGAAATCACATAGATAAATAATAGCTCATACAACACACCAAAAATACATCAGATATAATATATAAAAGAATAATACAGAGATGAAATAATGTAAAATAACAGAATTAACCTTTCATTCCCCCCTTGATGCTTTAAAAAAGCATCAGAGATTAAACATTATGGCCTGTAAAACCTCACCGGCCAGCTTGCTTTTGCTTTTTGCAGTTCTGGTACATTTTTATGCAAAAGCATTTTATTGCAAAAGATCCTAACTCGCTTTTTAATGAGGAAAGTCAGCCATCGACCCCGCTTCTACTCCTGAGCACTGCTGGAATGTTTCATTTCCTGGGGGGTATGAAACGATAAAGCCTTTTATTCAATAAAAGAAATCAATAATCAAACAAAATCACAATAAAAAAGGCAAGTCAGTAATGAACAATTACAAAATGATATGTGTGATATGTGTATGTAAGTATCTATTTGTTATTCTGTGTGTTAGTAGATAAGCAGTAAGGTAATGAAGTAAGTTAGTGTACAGATGTATAATGATAAGTGTAAAAACTAGCAGAATCACAATAAAGAACAATAAAATGATTATATAACAAAAATAATATGAATTTGAGTATATATATGTGTGTGTGTGTGTCTATGACTGTTAGTATCTTAATGTATAATAATGTAATTAAGCAATCAAGAAACAAAACAACAATCAACAGTAAAACTGCATAATGAGTAAATAGTGATTAACAATGTGATGATGACAAATATAATGTGCTAAGAATAAAGTGAAATGAAAAACCCCAAACAATAATGAAAGGTAACATCTCAGAACTTCAAACATGTTTTTGTAAACAGTACATTTCAAATTCACATCATGAGCATGCATCTCCTCTTGTTTTTCTGCATATCAGTCATACTTTTACTCTGTACTCATGAAAAAGACACTTTAGGTTGGTGTTGTTTCCCCATCATCCTCAGTTGTGGCTTCATGATACATCACCAAGTTCACACGAACAAGTCTCATCATCATGTCGCGGATGCAGGGAATAGCACATGAAAAAAATCAAAACTATCACCACAAGAATCACCACCAGGTTTATGACAAGACTCCTCCTTGAGGAAAACAACCACTTTATCCAGGGCTGTGCATCAGTAACATTATCCTTGACCCCAGCAGCTTGTAGGGCAGTAAGATTGCGTATGGCTGAAGCAATGACATGTCCATCTGCATCAATCGCAGGAATAAAAGTACAACAGTACTGACCCACAATAGTGCACACACCCCCACGGGCGGCAGTCAACTGATCAAGTACCATTCTATTTTGTGTCACCATAAGTCTCATAGCTGTCATTTCTTCCCATTCACCTCTCCAAGCAGCTAAGGAAAAATTCACATAAGACTGTAGTCTGTAATTAAGAGTTTCAACCCACAAAGTGTTCTTTGCCACTCCTACCTAAGGGAACAGTGACTGAAGAACCTTTTGTCCTGTGGTGTGTAGTTTAAACTGCTCCGGCACGTCTGTACCCCAGATAGAGTCATGCGGTGTAAAAGTGGCATCCTGTGGTAGGTAAGCATCTCTTTTCACCCTGCCTGCCTGACCTGCTGACATAATGAGGGTGTGATCAGTCACCAGGACAGGGGCACAAAATCCTGCCCAGCCCATAGGCAAATGGGAATACGCCCTTTGACGACACAGCCACCAACCACCTATCATCATGTGTGTGCAATACATGTGAAAGTTGCAGATAGCAGCACTGCAGAGCACTAGCAGGGTGACAGGTCCAGAATGACAACGATTGATTTGTGGGCACCACCTGCCCACTTTGTTGGTCAGGGATGTTGTACACCGCTGCACACCGAGAAAGGGGTAAGTCGCCCAAAGGGTTATTGCCACTTCCCTTCAAACAGAAAGAGAAGTTTTCTGATGAAACTAACCGGTATGATTAGTAGCTATGGTACCCCTTACAGAGTAAGGGGTACCATAGCTTTTCTGATCAGTAAAGTGATGAAAGGTCTTACAAGTGCGATTCAGAATAATCTTCCTTGTGTAATCTCTTTCCATAGCCTTCTGTAAGAAGCAGACAGTCTGTGATGGCTCCATTGTTCTAGCCGTAACAGAAGTCTGCCCAGTTGATAGTGGCACCAAAGAACAAACATAACAGTTGGAGCGATTAGCTGACCTAGATGTGTAGTTAGCATATCTCCCTCCACCAAGTATTGGCAGCATAATCATGGTCCTGATACCCTTGAATTTCCAGCCAGTCATGTTGGGCATGTGTAATATCTCTAGCCCTACGGTGTATGGGTTGTGGAGTAGCCAAAAGAAACCAAAGCAAAAATATCACCCCAAGGATGATGATGCTAAGGAAACAACAACACACACACCATTTAATCATTGACCATCTTTCTCCTGCTTCTTGTCTCTTCATGATAGACAAACGCTTCACTATCTTAAGCCGGCACTGGGCACCAGGGGGTGTCGTCAGTCGACACTTGTATAGAGAAACAATTAAATAGTCAGCAGGTGTTTTCACTGACCAGCAATCAGTGGGAAGAAATTCAGTGAAATCACCTGTTGAAGACACTGGGTGGAGATAAAACCTGCAGGGTCTTGGCCCTCCATGGAATGAGTTTGACACCCCTGGTGTAAACAGTGAGTTTTTATTTTGGCCTAATTTGCGTGCTTCAGTCAGAGCAACCAGCTCTGCGGCTTGTGCTGAATAATGTGATGGAAGTTTTTGGGCTTTCAAAACATTGTCTTGAGTGACAACTGCATATCCAAACACATTTAATGCATCACAGTCACATTTTGATGATCCATCTACAAACAGTGTGAGATCTGAATCATCCAAAGGTGTGTCCTGTAAATCAGGACGTGGTAGTGTTTCATTTTCAATTTCTGCCAAACAGTCATGAGGTTCACCCTCTGTTGATATTGATAAAAAGCTTGCTGGATTTAGTACTGTGCAATGCTCAATAGTTAACTGTGGCTGTGACAATAACACTGTCATGCATGCAAGGTGTCTGGATGGGGAGAGAACTGATATTTTGCTCTGAGACAAAATGACTGACACTGCATGTGTGACCTTTAGGGTCAAGGGATGGAAAAGAACAATCCCTGCAGATGCTTGAATTGCCATGGATGCAGCTATTACGACCTGCACACATGGAGGCAGGGCCCTCGCAACAGCGTCAAGCTTCGTGGAGTAGTATACCACCGGACGCATTTTAGTACCAAATGGCTGAAGGAGCACTGACGTCATGTGTCCCTCCCTACAATCTGCCATTTGAATAAATGGCTTTTTGTAATCAGGGAGCGCTAAAATGGCAGTGCTGACCAAAAGTTTTTTCATCCTGACAAATGCCTCTTCTGCCTCAGGTGTCCACTCAATTTTTGTCCACCTGTGCCAGGGGCTTTTTGTAAATGAGGTCAGACAATGGTTGCACTTCAAATGAATAATTTGCAATCCAGGAGCGACAGTAATTCAAAGTTCCCAAAAATGACATCATGTCTCTCTTTGTAATCGGTTTAGGCACTGCCGAAATAGCCTCTTTGGGAGTGGGATCAACATGTTTTCCTTCTGCTGACAAAATGTGGCCTAAGTACTTAACTTCTGTTTTCCACAATTGCAGCTTAGCTTTGTTTACCTTGTGACCCTGCTCAACTAGAAATTTCAGTAGGGCAAAGGTGTCCTTTTTGCATGGATTTTCATCAGGAGATGCCAGCAAAATGTCGTCAACATATAGGAGCAACTGACTCTTATGAGGAGGAACAAACTGTGCCAAGTTTGCTGACATTGCCTGTGAAAAAAATGGTTGGTGACTCACAATACCCTTGTGGCAACCTAGTGAATGTGTACCTCTTGTTTTCAAATGTGAATGCAAACCAAAACTGATGATCTGGATGAATAGGAATGCTGAAAAAGGCATTGCTGATGTCAATCACTGTGAAAAATTTCATTTGTGGTTGTAGATCATTTAACAAAGTGTGAGGGTCTGGGACTGTAACAGCCCTAGGAATAACAGCTCTGTTCACTGCTTGTAGGTCTTGGACCATCCTCCAGCTGGATGATGGTGCAGCCTTCTTCACAGGGAACAACGATGTGTTACGTGATGATTTTTGACATGGTACAATGACCCCTGCTTTTATCAAATCCTGTATAACAGGTTTAATGCCTTCCTGTGCTTCCGGGTGCAGAGGATACTGTCTCTGATAAGGCCTAAAATGAGATTTTGCATTTATTGTTACCAATTCTGCATTTTTCTTTAATCCTACATCTGCCTTTCCTGTTGATCACAAAGAATTTGGAATATCTGAGAGTGCATCTTCCTCTCCTTCTGTCAAAAGAAACAGTCATGTTTGTGATTCTGGGACGTCAATGCTGACGTCTTTTTGGACTTGTGCCACCCAGTTCACAGGCAGGCGGTAAGTTTCAAGCTTTAGGCAGTATTGAACCCTAGGGTTAGGTGTGTCTTTCCAGCATTGTTCACATTGTTCTGCTGTGTTCACAAACCTGCCCACATCCTTCCAATGCATGTGTTTGGTGTTAATCAATGCAATGTGTGGTGACTCCCAGCGTTTAAAGTGACTTCTGTCTTCATCAGACAATCTCACAGAAGCCCCTGCTTCTCTCTTTGGTGACCAGTATAGATTTTTAATGACTATCCTGGAGAATGGGTTTGCAAAAAATGTTTTCTCAAATTTGTCATCTGGGCCACCCAGATATCTGTCATACCTGTACATATTGCAATGGTATTGATTTGTGGCCTGCATTGTTGTAGGAATCTGTGTTTTAAAATGTTGCATGGTTCTCTGTCACCCTGGTTGGTTCCGGCTGGTACCAAGCAGAGTGAGTATGAGTGCCTTGGCATAGCAAAACCCTGCAGCACGTTAATTTCTGCCACATGTGGAAAGTGTGATGCTCTCATACCGCCCTCTGTCAGAATTACGGCGATATTAAGAGTTGTAAGTAAATCCCTGCCTAGTAGGTTAACGGGACATGCTTGTGACAAAATGAATGAACCTTCTGCAATGTCCCCTATGACAGGATCCTTTCACAATTTTGGAGAGATATTCTGTTTTCAATTTACTGTTTGCTGATTTGACAATCACTGTGTTCTGATTTTTGGAACCCCTCAACATTCAGCCCTGAAATGACTGATCTACAAGCACCTGCATCACAAAGAAATCTCAATGGAGTCCCCTGAACCTCTAGAGTAATTTCTGGTAAACACTCTAGTGTCATTATTAAGTCAAAGTCAGGTACAGTAAATGAAAAATGTCAATTGTGTCATTGTCATTTTGAGCTGCTGCACTTAGCTTTGGTTCGGCTAGTCACATGTTGGGATGTGTCGATTCTTGTTGTGGTGGCTGGGCGGTGCACACTCCCCTCCCCTCCTCCCAGCTCAGTGGGTGGACAGGGCAGTCCTTTTTCCAGTGGCCCTGCTGTCCACAATGCCGACAGACGTCACGGTCCCACCGTCGCGGGTAGGCAGCCCCAGTCCCACGACCCCTCCTCCCTCCTCCATGTGGTGGACCCTGAAAAAATACAGAAGTGGGGGAAGCTAAGGCCTCCCCCAGAGGGTCAGCAATTACATAAACTGGAGTAGGCCTTGATTTAGCTTTCTTTTCCTCTTTCTCCAGCCGGTCCTCCTCAAGCCTCTCTTCATGCTTTGCATAAGTTAGCACATCAGCGAATGCACATGTACAATATGTAACCAAATGTTTATGTATGTATTGTGCCAGATGTGGATGTATGTTCTGCAAAAACACACTTTTCAAATGTTGCCAGTAGGGTTCTGACCCTGTATCGTCATCAGGTTTGGTCAAACCGGAATGATTGTCAAAAACATCTTGTAAACTGCTCCTATAGGCTTCAATGTCTTCTGTCTTATTCTGGGTCATGTTCTGTAAAGCACGCCAATCATGCTTTAATCTCCACTTGTTTCCAATGCGGTCATTTAATTGAGTCACCCGTTGACCTAATACTGCATCTGTTGGTGACAGGATATGATCTGTGTCATCTTTTGGGTTCCAATCACCTGAAACTGCGCACCAATCACCTTTTAGGACCTTCCTATAGGCCCTCTCTGTCTCTTGGCCATTTAATTTAAAGCTTTGAAGGAGGTTTGCCATTCCTTCAAAAAACTGTGTAGGTTTGCCTTTGGGGTGTGGAATTTATTTATTTATTTTTTTAAAATTTTGTATACTTTATTGATCCCCAGCGGGGAAATTGAGGGCATCCACCTGGATGGATGAAGCAGCCACGGTGCGACACTATCCCTTTACCATTCACACACACATTCACACCTAGGGCCACTTTTAGTCTTCAATTAACCTAACCTGCATGTTTTTGGCCTGTGGGAGGAAACCAGAGAACTCTCAGAGTAAACCCACGCAGACACGGGGAGAACATGCAAACTCCACACAGATCACTGTTGGTCAGGGGCTGGGATCAAACCAGGGATCCCATGGCCAAGGGTGAGTTGCTGTGCTGCCGCACCGCCCAAATTTCTTTAACCACTTCAGGAAAATCTGCATCAGTCCAAGGTCAATAGATCAGAATTGTGGGTTGGTGTTGAATGGCACCTGCCTGAGCACCATCTATAAGTGGACCTGTATAAGCTGGTTTAGACAACTCAATCATGGGGTAATGGTCTATGATGTTATACCCATCACACTGTTCTTTCTTAATGGATTTAACTGTAGATGAAGATGGGTGTGTGTTTAGATTTGCATAGCGAGAGGGTATATAAATACTTATCTCTTTTGCGATCCTTGGTGGCTATTCCCTGGAACCCGGGTCCTTTTTAACTTTTGGCTCTACGTCACAGTCTAGGCTGTGAGGAGCAGGGGGTGCAACAGCAGCAGCAGCAGCAGCAGCAGGAAAGGGAGTGGGGAGGAGGGAAATCCGCACTCAGAGCCGTGGGAGCTGGCACTGCCCCAAGGCTGGGGTAGAGAGAGGGAGGGGTCTGCCGCCGCGCCTGACCAGCTGAGTCATCCTCACCTCGGAAAGTAGGAGAGAAAGGACACATATCAGTCAAGTCTTTTTTCTTGTAAACATCTGAGTCCTTGGAGATCTATTTTGTCTGTTCACTATCACCTGAGCTAAATCAGCCTGATGCTTCCTTGCAACTTGAAGCCATTGTTCAGCTTCAGTAAGTCCATATTTTAACTCCTTGCTTCTGCTGCCATCAGCTGCTAATCTAATTGCAGAGACTAAGCTTTTGCAGTCAGCAACCCTAAATTTGCCAGTGAATTTAAATTTTTTCCGCCATTTCACGAAGAACCTCGTGCTATTCCTGTCTCTCCTGTTCATATATTTTCCATCACCAGACAACACAAAGATTTCATTTTCATCTTGCTGTGTTCTGCAACCCTTACAACAAAACAAGCTGTTTTTTCTACCTGTCTGAATATTTTGAGGTTCTTCTGCGCTCTGCTGCTCGCTACTGCAATAACCCATTTTAAAAAAAATTTTCCTCTCACACAGATCAACAGTTAGATGGTATTTTTAAACAAACACGCTCACACACACACACAAGGACCACACAAATGCTTTGTCTGCCTTATCAACTCAAGGTCACAGCTAGACAACACATACACACACAATGACAAGCTTCAGATTTACACACACACACAAAAACAGGACAAAAATTACTTCAAGTAATCTTCAAAACTGACAACATCCAGTGTGGAAAGCGTGCATCTGGCAGCCACACACTGTAACATAAGACTCCTATTTTTTTCTCTTCACCGCTGTGAAAACACAACTTGTTTACCCAAAAGTATTATCTGTAAACTCCCACAATTTTAATCATTTCCCCAGAGAACAATAATTATCTAACCATCCCTTTTATACTCCACAATGACCAAAAAAATCACAACAACAACTTTAAAACTCCCATTCAACCTGCTCCTTTTGCCTCTGCGGAATCTCCCTGTTCTCACTCACAAGGGCAGATCCCAAAACACAAACAGACAAACAAACGGACAAACTGCAGTAACTTTATCCAAATCAGCGCTATAACAAATTACCAGTTCACACAAGTCAGTGCTCATTGCAATTCCATTGCAGAATCTCGCATCAATAAATCAATACTCACTGCAACCAAATGGCAGAATCTTGCAGAGACTTTCCAATGCTCACTGCAACATTGCGGAAGAATCTTCCCCCGATTAATATCTTGGAGGTCAGTGCAACCATATTGAAGCCTCTTGCACTGACCTCGCATGGACAGCACATCTAAGCATTCACCTCGTTGAAACTGAACTGTTCCAAACCAAAAAGGTGAGCAGAAACATAACCAGACTTTGTGGTGTCAAGCTGCTTAGGACAACATTTCACCCTCAGGGAGTCTCTCATCCCAGGGAACACAACCTTTTACACAACAAATAAATGTACTCACACCCTGGACTGCCTTGTAGGGTTCCTGGAAGGACCTGTCAACCAGCAAGCAGCTCCCGACGTCTCCAAGACCTGGAGGGGATCGCGTCTTTGTCCGCCCCAAAACTGGGTCTCTCCAGACCGTGCACAGTCTCAAGGTTGAAGCCGCCGGAAAACACCTGTGGTTTTATCTGGGTCCCCTGTTCAGAGCGCCAAATGATAGAAAAAAACTTGAATTGAATGAGACTGAGTCAAAAAAATCAATAGGCGGTTTTCAAGTTATGAGCCATTTATTCAAACTCCGGCCAGAGGAGAAAACAGGTACATTAGACCATCCCACAGAGTCACACATGCACCTCTTCCCTACCATAAGTTCTAAGTCTGGTGCTTTTAAAGCTCTAGATAAACAAGGGGGAGAAGTCCTTGAGCTATCTGGAGACATCTCCTGAAGACAGTCTAAGTGTCTAATCTATAGCACATTCCTTGTATCTGACATGGAAATTCATTTATACATATGAAAATGTACCAGTATTTCTGTCTACATGATGTTTGTTAAAAATGACTGTTAGAGCTGAATCTGTAACCATGCTCATCTATTGAGACAGACTTATGGCCATGCAACAACAGCAAAGCTAAGGTCTCTACTACCATATAAGGCAGTGTTGTGAACACTTTGATAACTGTATAAAGACATCTGTCTTGTGACCTTGGGGCAGAGAGAAGGGCCTCTCTGTGAGAGACACACACTTCAGCATTTTTTTTCTCTCTCTCCCCTGCATGCAGGAAATAAGGGAAAATAAAGACACTCCAAGCTTGCAGATTTCTGGTGTTATTTCTTCAGGATTCAGGAAGAAAGGGCAAATAAATTTTTTCCACAACAGTGGTGTCAGAAAGTGGGATAATTGATCACTGATCTTTGGTCCTTCCCGCCAAGATTGGGGACAGGGGACACAGCGGCGGCGAAGTAGGTGACACATTATCCTGAAGAACCCACTCCACTAGCCTCCTAAATCCTGTAAGTGAATTTTGAATATACAGTATATATATATATATATATATATATATATATATATACACTACCGTTCAAAAGTTTGGGGTCACCCAGACAATTTTGTGTTTTCCATGAAAAGTCACACTTTTATTTACCACCATGAGTTGTAAAATGAATAGAAAATATAGTCAAGACATTGACAAGGTTAGAAATAATGATTTGTATTTGAAATAATAATTTTTTCCTTCAAACTTTGCTTTCGTCAAAGAATCCTCCATTTGCAGCAATTACAGCATTGCAGACCTTTGGCATTCTAGCTGTTAATTTGTTGAGGTAATCTGGAGAATTCTGACGCAATGAGCAAACACATTGTACCATTAGAACACTAGAGTGATAGTTGCTGGAAATGGGCCTCTATACACCTATGTAGATATTGCACCAAAAACCAGACATTTGCAGCTAGAATAGTCATTTACCACATTAGCAATGTATAGAGTGTATTTCTGATTAGTTTAAAGTTATCTTCATTGAAAAAACAGTGCATTTCTTTCAAAAATAAGGAAATTTCTAAGTGACCCCAAACTTTTGAATGGTAGTGTATATGATCAATATTATGATTACAAGAAAAAAAACTCTCAATGCACAAATAGCAGACAATAGAATCCATACAATGACACAAAGAGAGCAGTGAATGAGTAATCTTCACATCAGTATAGTGAGTCAGTGGGAATGAAGGTGTTGAGTGAGGGTGTTGATATCAGTTAAGGACAACAAAGTCTCTTCAGCAGCAGATGTTTTGTCTGGGCCGTCTGGGCAAAGGCGCGTGTCCTTGGCACGGCAGATGGAATGGTTTGACTGTTAATTATGGTCCTGAAAATGTTGAGTTTTTGGGAAAATGGATCTACAAGGGTGGATTTCCTTAGGGGGGTTCATTTACAGTTGAAGTGATTACTGCTCTGATGGATAAGATTAATGCTGAAATTCAGAAATTTCAGACACGTAAGAAACAAAGCAAGAAGGACAGAGAAAAGATGACGCAGTTACAGTCAGAGAAGGGTGCGGCAGAAATGTGGTTGACGGAAGCAAAGAAAAGAAGAGATAAGCAGAAAATGAGTAGACAGAAGAATGAACAGAATAGAAAGGAAAGTGAACTTTGCACTCAGCAACAACAACAATTTTTACACTCTGCTGGGGCCTCTTTTTCTTCTCCTTACGAGGGTGACCGTCCATCACCCCCTACCCCTTCTGATGCTTCTTCCTCGCTGTACCCAGCACTGACCACGTCCAAATACTGTTATCTGCTAGAGGTAATTGCCCACCACCATGGCCGCCACAACAACCTGCGTCACAACAACTTGTGGTAGAACCAACACCACCAACCTCCCCATCAGGTGCCAGCGGAACGCCCATTCCCCTAGGGGCAGATTCATTTGTTCCTCTCAGCCCACATACTACGAGGCACGGACAAGTGTATAACACACTACCTGCCACTGTTCCAGTGGTGGAAGTAATGGGCACGAATGGTCCGGCTTTGGTCTTCAGGCCCTGGGCTCCGGAAGACATACCCAAGTTCTCCTCCACTCTGCCTTAACTGGAGACTGACCCTGACTACTTCTGCATCCAGCTACAAGCCTTCTGTGAAACATATTGCCCCACGTTCCCAGAACTGCGGAGAATTATGGCACAGAAGTGTACACCTGCCAACATGGCCAAACTCATGTCAGAGTTGGATAAGTCCATGCGAGTGGCAACACTGGACTTCAACGTGGCAGACAACTGCACATATCGTGAGAACCTCAAGACCTTGGTTGAGGCAATACAAACAAAGTGCAAACACCAAGCCGACCTCTCCAAGGTGTCAGCGTGTAAGCAGAAAGACGATGAGATGCCTGGTGACTACTTTCACCACCTGAGGAAGGTTTTTAAGAGGGAAGGGGGTATTACCGAGCCTGAAAACTTCATGGAAACTGTGGGGCCTTATTTCACTCACCTCAACATGTGGTTTGTGAGTGGCCTCCTACCCCCTCTGGCTGCTGATGTCAAACAGACATGCATTGGATGGCAGACACACAAATTTGCTGAGATCCTCCAACATGCGGAGCACCATCATCAATGCCAAGCCGCCACAAACAAGAAGAAGTCAAAGGCCAAGGAGGACAATTTGGAAAAGGCCCTCCTCTCATTGGCCAAATGGGTACCAGGCCCAACTCCACCAGGTCCTGCAGCAGGCCCCAATCAATGCCATTACTGTGGAAAAGATGGACATTGGGCTAAACAGTGCCCATTATTGTCAACTTGCAACTATTGCAAACAAGGAGGTCACTGGGTGAGAGACTGCCCAATGAAGCCCAAGCAAACGAGAGACAGAGGCAGAGGAGCGTTCCAACGTGAAGGGCACCGCCAGTGGCAGCAACAACAGCAAGAAATACCACTCCCTCCCTCCACAGAGTGACGGTAGTCAGATAAGCCTGGAACGGCTCCCTCTTCTCCTATCCCTCCCTTTCCACCAGCAGATGCCGCACATATGCTTGCTAACAAAAAATCTGCTCTAGCCATGCATACACACTCACAATCTCACACTGATACTGACCTGACTCTTGCATCATATTCAACCTCACACTTTAGGGACTTGCATATCCTACCCATTGAGGTTTCAGGGACATTGATAGATTTTATGGTAGATTCTGGGGCAACTAACTCAGTTTTGTCATCGTCATCATGCTTAAAACCCCCTCTCACCTCCCGCTCACTCACATCATAAGTGGCAAGTGGAGGTTTCACACATGAATTCTTCACTGAGCCGCTGTCATGTGTAGTGGATGGACATGGCTTCACTCACAAGTTCCTTTTTTTCACCACAATGTCCTTTTAATCTGTTAGGTAGAGACCTAATGTGCATCTTATCTCTCTCAGTTACCGGCACACCGCATGGGACAAAGATAGAGACCCCTGACTTGACTTTTGCAAAAACTCCAACATCACTGTACATCTATGAATGGACATTGTTAGATGAAAAACAGAGCTCTGACCTTATAGAATTAGGGAGGGCCTTATCTCCAAATTCCACTGTTTTCATGCCTCAGCACAGAACACACTGCGCATCACATCTCTCACAGGGCCCTGATACACACTATGAGAGCAAGTGGCTGCAAATTAAACCCACACCATTGCAAAGCTCCCATATTATTTGGAGCGCTGATTTCAGCTTTTTGTTGATCAATCTCACACCTGCTATGCACAGTTTGTTCTCAGTTTATGGCAGCCACCCACACGTTGCACTTACAAAAACCCCATCCTCAGCATGGCGTGACATGGGTAAACGAGCTCTGGCCGCATTTCATGCTGATGATTGAGAACTGTCAAACCCACTCTCCCATTTAGGCCTGCATGCCATTTCATTCTCACCATCTCTGCAGGTGTTTCGTGCAGAATACACAATCTCACTCCCATGTGAACACTTCATACAGACATTAGATGAGAACAGGCAGTACAAATGGGTTCATCCTGTTACCCAACCCACCCAGTTGGAGGACCTTGACTCCATACTCTCACGTGTTCCATCATCCCTGTGGGCTGCACACAAGTAGGATGTTGGGCTAATAAAAAACTGCCCTCCTGTGGTAATAACTCCCAAGTCTGATTTCAGACCCAAATACTCACAGTACCCACTGAGACCTGAGGCACGTGATGATATCACTCCAGTTTTTGAGTCTCTCCTGAAAGAAGGCATTGTTAGTCCCAGCTCCTGATTCACCAATGTGCACCCTAATTTTTCCTGTGAAAAAGATCAGAGACAAAGGTCAACCTTCTGAATGGTGGTTTGTTCAGGATCTCCAGGCAGTGAATGCTGCAGTTGTTCAGCGCACGCCTGTGGTTCCTAACCCTCACACCATTTTGAGCCAAATTCTACCAAATTCCACCTGTTTTACAGTAGTGGACTTGTCCAATGCATTTTTCAGTGTCCCAGTCCATGGGGACTCACAGTTTTGGTTCACATTCTAATTCAAGGGGGTGCTTTACACTTTCACCAGATTAGCCCAAGGCTACTGTGAAAGCCCAACCATTTACAATATGGCCCTCAAAGACTCCCTGAGTTCTCTTCAGTTGACAGAAGGTTCTGTTTTGGCTCAAGTAGGTTCATTTTGTCTTCTTTTAATTATTTACCTTTTGTTCTTATTAAAGACAAAAATAGAAAGATGTTTTTACCTTCTTTACATGTTTCGACTGTTCACTGCAGCCTTCATCAGAAGTGTCAGCTGATTGCTGCCAGGTGTCATTTTGCTGCCAGTGACTGCCATTGCCATTGCCAGTGACTGCCACTGCCAGTGACTGTCACTGTCATTTTGCTGCCAGGTGTCATTTTGCTGCCAGTGACTGCATCACTCCGGAACGCAGTCGCAGGAATCCTCAAAACGGCCAAATTACCACAAAACAACATTATAAAAGAAGAAGAAAAAGTATTAACCACCTCACTCAAGTCAGATAAAACAATCACAATCCTCCCATCAGATAAAGGCAGAACAACAGTAGTAATGGACATGGAAACATATGAAAAACAGATGGAAACCATGTTGGCAGACAACAGCACATATGAAATCATTAAAACAAACCCCACAGAAGAAAAGAAAAAAAATGCTAAAAGCCCTTCTTAAACCCCTATTAGAAAGCAAAAAAAAAAAAAAAAAAAATCACAAAGGATGCATATGATCACCTGATACCCACAGCCAGTATCACCCTCCGGATCTATGATCCCCAAAAATACATAAGAAGGATATCCCATTGCGGCCAATAATAGACAGTATAGGATCAGTTACATACAACTTATCAAAAGCCCTGGTTGAAATCATCAAACCCCTCCTTGGACTATCAGAATATCACTGCAAAAACTGAAAAGAGCTGGCACAAGAACTCAAAAATATGAAAATAGAATCAGACGAGATCCTTGTTTCACATGATGTCATTTCATTATTCACAAAGACCCCTGTTGATGTGACACCACACACAGTGCAAGAACGCCTCAGAAATGACAGAACCCTAAAAAGATGCACCAATCTCACAGTTCACGACACATCTGAACTATTACAATTTGTTGCAAAATCCACCTATTTTCAATACAGAGAAAAAATCTACAGACAAAAAGAAGGATTTGCAATGGGAGACCCACTATCAGCCATCATGAGCAGCTTTTTCATGGAGGATCTGGAAAACAAAGCAATCAACACAGCACCTACACAATGTAAACCCACCCTCTGGAAGAGATACGTGGACGACATTCTGGAGAAAATAAGGAAAGGACACATGCAAGAACTCACTGACCATCTGAATAGCACAGACAACACTGGGAATATAAAATTCACACACGAAGAGGAAGAAAATGGCACCATAGCCTTTCTGGACATGAAAATCCACCACAACGATGACGGCAGTATAAAAATCACAGTCTACAGGAAACCAACCCACACAGATCAATACCTACTATGGACATCAGAACACCCCACAGCACACAAACTGTCAGTTGTCAGGATGTTATATGAATGGGCCACCATCATCACAGACCAAGAAGACAGACAGGAGGAGGAAAACCACATAAAACATGCACTCATACGCTGCCAATATCCAGTATGGGCCATAAACAAAGGGAAACAGCAAGTCGAAAACAAAGAAAACAAACAGGAAACAAGACACAGATCAAAATCCGAAATCAAAAACAAGGACACCATAACTATACCATACATCCGAGGGATAATGGAACCAATTCAAAGGATCATGAAAAAATACAAAATAAACAGCAGTAAAACCACACAAAAAATCAAGGCAGTTATTAATACACCCCAAGGACAAAATAGAACAAGACAAAAAATGCAATGTAATATATAAAATATCATGCAGCTCATGCAACAAAACCTACATTAGAGAAACCGGAAGATAATTCACCACAAGGAAAAAAGAACACCAGAAGGAATGTGAGAAGGAAACACAAGGACGACTCACAAGATCATAAAAAGAAAAGGCAGAACAAGAAATATTAAAATCAGCTATATCAGATCACTGCAAAAGAAATAATCACATCATGGACTGGGACAATGCAAAAATTATTGGATCGGAGTGCAACAGACACAAACACTGTATCAAGGAGGCCATAGAAATCAGGAAGCAGGGAAAAGATACCAAGAACTGGGATGAGGGGGCTTTTATGTTTTCCTACACCTGGGACCACATTCTTCAGAGACCATCAGACGGCGGAAAGCGGGGCTGGCTTGGTGGATCTGACAGGTCTGCTGGGCTGGCCCTGCCTATGAAAGTCAGCTGATAAAATGACACCTGGCAGCAATCAGCTGACACTTGTGATGAAGGCTTCAGTGAACAGTCGAAACATGTAAAGAAGGTAAAAACATCTTTCTATTTTTGTCTTTAATAAGAACAAAAGGAAAATAAGGTTCTGTTTTGATTCAATATGTTGATGACCTCTTGCTGTGTGCACCAAACAAACCACAATGCCAATCTGACTCACTGAAGCTTTTGTGTCACCTAGCTGCAGAAAGCCACAAAGCTTCCAAAACCAAACTGCAATTCTGTAAACCAGTGGTCATATTCCTGGGCCACCAAATCTCTGCTCAGGGAAAATCTCTCTCTCCCAAATGTGTGGATGCAATTTGCCACATGGACAAACCAAAAACCAAAAAGGAGCTCCTTTCTTTTCTTGGCATGGCTTCATATTGCAGCTCTTTAATTTCTGATTTCTAATGCATTGAAAGACCAATGCGTGACATCATTCCATCAAGAGGTCCCTCACACTTTCCACTTGAGTGGACACCTGCTGCTAATGATTCCTTTGAAAACATGAAGAAGGCTCTCCTATTTCCTCCTACTCTCTCTCTCCCTGACCCCTCTAAACCTTTTGTTCAGTATGTTGATGAAAAGTCCCGATGCATGACCTCTGTTCTCCTGCAGTCTCATGGATACAAACTTTGGCCTGTTGCATACTATTCATGCAAACTTGACTCTGTTGCTGCAGGCCTTCCATTGTGCCTTTGTGCTGTGGCTGCAGCAGAAAGAGCCGTGGAAGCATCACATGACATAGTTCTCTATTCTCCTCTCACTCTGTACGTTCCTTATGCAGTTGCTCTCCTAATAGAGCAAAAGTCTTCCCATCTCTCTCATGCTCGGTGGCTTAGATATCACTTCGCTCTCATTGAGTCACCAAATCTCACCATTAAATGCTGTGCTCAGTCAGTGAACCCAGCCTCACATCTTTCCACCCCCTCCTGTGAGGAGGGCAGTGACTGTGATCATGATTGCCTTTCACTGGTCCAACTAGTCACCTCTCCGAGACCAGATCTTTTGGACATCTATCCATCCATCTTCTTCCGCTTAATCCTTTTCAGGTCGCGGCGGGGGGTGGGGGGGTGGGGGGGTGGAGCCTATCCCAGCATCTTTGGGCGAGAGGCAGGGTACACCCTGGACAGATCGCCAGTCCATCGCAGGGCCAACACAGAGAGGCAGACAACCATTCACTCTCACATTCATACCTAAGGACAATTTAGAATCCCCAGTTTGAAGCCAATTAACCTAACTTGCATGTTTTTGGCATGTGGCAGGAAACCGGAGAAATCCCAGGGTAAACCCATGCAGATATGGGGAGAACATGCAAACTCCACACAGATCACTGTTGGTCGGGGGCTAGGATCGAACCCAGGATCCCCTGGCCAAGGGTGAGTTGCTGTGCTGCCGCAGTGCTAACCACTCTGCCACCGCGCTGTCTTGTCTTTTGGACATGCCCCTGTCTAATTCTGACCTTGTTCTCTATGTTGATGGCTCTGCTTCTGTTGACCCCTCTGTGGGCCATAATAAAGTTGGTTGGGCAGTCTTTGATGACCACTGCATATTGCTGTCAGGCTCTTTGCCACCACATCTCTCCGCCCAAGCTGCTGAACTTGTTGCATTGGTGGAGGCGTGTACATATGCCTCTGGTAAATCTGTCACCATTTACACTGACTCTTGCTATGCCTTTGGTGTTGTCCATGACTTTGGCGCCCTTTGGCGTGAACGCAATTTCCTCACATCTGCAGACACGCCTGTACAAAACTCTGTTTATGTCACGAGGCTCCTTGAAGCTATTCTTCTTCCCTCCTCTGCAGGAGTATGCGAATGTGCTCCTCCCACTTCATCTTCAGATCTGATCTCAAAAAGAAATGCTCATGCAGATGCTGCTGCAAAAGCTGCAGCTCTGTCACTTACGGCTGTTTGTTTACCCTCTCCCCCACTGTGTCCCCTCCCTTCACCCATTGATTCCCTTCTGTCCATGCAGTCTTTTTCCTCCCCACAGGAATGCCAGAAGTGGACAAAGAAAGGATGGAGATGTCTGGAGAGGCCCAAATGCCCCCCCCCCCTTGCCTCCCAGCTCACTTCTTTCATCATTTCTCTAAGTTGACACATGGAAGAGATCATGTGTCAAAAGAAGTGATGATACAACCACTTCATGCTAACTGGTTTACCACTGGTTTCACTGCATATGCCAAAATTTTTTGTAAAAAATGTCTAATCTGTGCCACTAATAATGCTCACAGACTCTCCAAACAGATTCCAGCTGCTCATCCAGCTCCTGCAAGTCCTTTCCAGCACCTGATGATGGATTTCATTGAACTCTCACCAGCAGAAGGTAAAAAGTACTGTTTGGTAATGGTTGACATGTGGTCCAAATGGGTAGAAGCCTTTCCAGCTATACATGCCACT
Source organism: Pholidichthys leucotaenia (assembly GCA_020510985.1). NCBI lineage: Eukaryota > Metazoa > Chordata > Actinopteri > Cichliformes > Pholidichthyidae > Pholidichthys > Pholidichthys leucotaenia. The sequence goes on along the minus strand of CM035845.1, from coordinate 29,053,226 downwards.
AGCACAGTCATAGCTAGGGCACTGTTGTAAGAAATTATTCCCAGATGGGGAATACCTGAGAAAATCTCCAGTGATAATGGCAGACATTTTGTAAATGAAGCTCTAACTGATTTGAGTCTTACACTGGGTTTTGACCTGACAAACATTGTGCCTACCACCCGCAGTCAAGTGGCACTGTCGAGTGTGAAAATGGCACTTTAAAGAACAAACTGGCAAAACTTGAAGATGAAACTGGCCTGCCCTGGACTAAATGCCTCCCATTAGCACTCATGTACATGCGCATGCAAGTTAGAAAGAAGCATAACATGTCTCCCTTTGAAATCCTGTTTGCTTGTCCCCCAGCTTTAGGTTTCTCCGTGGAAAAGAGACCTGCACCCTCATTAACCACATCACATTTTGAAAATGCTATGTTAGCTTATTGTTCTGCTCTGTCCTGCCAATTGCAAAACATCTCTCAAAAGGTGAAGGCTGCACTGCCCAAACCTGTTGAGGGTGTTCTCCACGACATAAGGCCCGGTGATTGGGTGATGATCAAAAGCTTCAAAAGAGAGAACTGGCATAGCAAGCAGTGGTTGGGTCCCTACCAAGTCCTGCTGATGACATTCATGGCTCTCAAGATCACAGAAAGGGAAATGTGGATCCATGCAATGCACTGCAGAAAGGTTCCAGCGGTCAAGCCAGAAGAATTCAGACCAGACGGGGAGGAGAAGCAGAAGTAAGTGATTAGCCACAATCACCACCCTAAGTTGTAGACTAGGAAGAGAAGAAGCCGAGCCGTGTGAAGACAGAAGATTACATAGCACTGCACCTGACAGCCATCACAAACAACCTGAGTGCACGCTGAACGCTGCTCAGCAGAAACATACAGCACACATGCACACTTATACTGATACTGATATGATGAACAATTCAGACTCACAGCAGCATCAGGCTGCTGAAGAGGAATACCACCGAAGATGCCAGCGGTGTCATCAGTTTTGGACCAAAACGGACACGGTGTGGGTGTGCTTTCTTATCTCTTTCCTGATTGGGGTAATCATATACCTACTAATGCACTGTTCTACCCCACCAATCAATCCTTTCCGGACAAGACATGAGGCAAGCCACCCAGAGCATAACTTTGACAACTATTCCAGTGACACATATGACAACGATGCATGGTATCAGGTGGTGCGTTTGTCAGTCAGAAAAGCTAATGTGACTGGGTCTTGTTATGTCTGCACATACCTACCACATCGTGTTGCTCACTCTGTGCCTATGATTCCCTACCCTTTAAAGAAATCAGAAACGATGGGAGCACTGTTAGCACAGACTGCAATTGAAGAGGTGCACCACAATGACACTGAATGTGATAAGGGGTTTACTGTTGAACTTGCGGGGAACACAGAAGAATACCGTAAGTGGTTAAATGTCAGCGTAACAGATTTCGCTTTCCACCATGTCAGGGTTCACAATGGAACCTGCATAAACAAGAAGGCTCAGAAGCCCGTATTCACTACCAACCCCACACTTTTTACAGCCTCAGTGTGTTTCCACCTCAAGTGTCATTCCAATGGGTCTACATATTTGGGCACTACACAATGATGTGAGACAACTCTTAATGCTACCTGTGGTTTCCACATGACTGGTACCCCATGTTTAAACACACTGAGGGTGCCATTTTTCACAACATCAAACCTCACTCTAGCGAGTGCTATGTGTGAACATCAGAATAAAAGCCAATGTTCTGATAACCCCCAATTGTTTTTCCCTAGCTCAGATGGGTATGGCAGCCTCACAGCCCATGTCTGGGTGTGTGGGTCACAAGTTTATCAGTATTTACTGCCGGGATGGTGCGGTATATGTTATATGGCAAAGCTGATTCCAACCATGCGCAATATGACTAATCTCACTTATCACGTCCATCACTCATACTCACATTACTTCCCACCACACCAGCATCACCGTCAAAGATGGGAGACACGGACAGATAGGGTTAGAACAAATGCGGGAGTGAAATTCTTCGGTGCACTAATACCTTCTTGGGGTACTGTAAATAATGCACATAACATTGACAGGCTGGCTATTCATTTAGAAAATCTCACCGCATTGACAGAAATGGGATTCTCAGCAATGACAATCAAAATGCAAGCTATGCGGAATGGTAGTGTTGCAAAATAGATTGGCTTTAGATATAACTTTGGCAGCACAAGGAGGGGTATATCACATAATACTGTAGGTCAGGAATGCTGTACATACATACCTGATGAAGGTGATAACATGACACATGTTGTCAGCCATTTGAAAGACCTACTTTCACGACAGCTACAACAAGATGTGACCCCATCCTCTGGCTGGGATTTATGGTCCTGGCTTACCAGTAGTGGCTGGAGGGAATGGCTGACGCAGATAGGTATAATGCTGTTAGTGGTTCTGTTGATTTTGTTGTTTTGCGGCTGTTGTTTGATTCCAATTATCCGCAATATAATGTCAAAAATGTTTGCTATTAACATGATGCATTACACAGCTCTCCCCACAACTGAACAGGCTTCAGACACCACCCAGCAGAAAATGTTGAATTACACTACCTTAGATATGTCCAAACTCCCTTTTCCTGATGACTATGATGATACCAAAGCGTAAATAAAAATGTTTGCTATTAATATGCTACACCACTCCCCCTACCCACATCTGACCCCGACCCACAGTTCCCCCCCTTCTTGGACTTTCTGACTCCCCTCTTCCCACTTATTTGGCTTGCCCACAATCTGAGTGTCTATGCTCGCAAAAACAGCTTCTTGTGTTCCCTTACACATTGCCAATTTTCAAATGTTAATGTTTATGATGCTCTTGTTAAAACTACATAGCAGGGTACAATAGTGGATGCATTACATTGACATTCTTGTATATATGTGATCATATATGATCAGAAGAGGGGAAATGGCATGGAAATTCATTCATACTTATGAAAATGTACCGGTATTTCTGTCTATATGATGTTTGTTAAAAATGACTGTTAGAGCTGAATCTGTAACCACGCTCATCTATTGAGACAGACTTATGCCCATGCAACACCAGCACAGCTAAGATCTCCACTACCATATAAGACAGTGTTGTGAACACTTTGATAACTGTATAAAGACATCTGTCTTGTGACCTTGGGGCAGAGAGAAGGGCCTCACTGTGAGAGGACACACACTTCAGCATTTTTTTTCTCTCTTCCCTGCATGCAGGAAATAAGGGAAAATAAAGGCATTCCAAGCTGGCAGATCTCTGGTGTTATTTCTTCAGGATCCAGGAAGAAAGGGCAAATACATTTTTTCCACAACATATCCTAAACAGGGCAGGTCAATATAACGAGCTTATCCTGGGTCATTATTTACGTCTTTGCTGACCTAACCTCACAGGCATCTACACGCACATCCACTCTGCACTCAAGACTCCGAGACATGGAAATCACATAGACAAATAAATGCTCATACAATGCACCAAAAATACATCAGATATAATATATAAAAGAATAATACAGAGATGATATACAGTGGGGCAAAAAAGTATTTAGTCAGCCACCAATTGTGCAAGTTCTCCCACTTAAAAGATGAGAGAGGTCTCCAATTTTCATCATAGGTATACCTCAACTATGAGAGACAAAATGAGAAAAAAAAATCCAGAAAATCACAATGAAGGATTTTTAATGAATTAATTGGTAAATTCCTTGGTAAAATAAGTATTTGGTCAATAACAAAAGTTCATCTCAATACTTTGTTATATACCCTTTGTTGGCAATGACAGAGGTCAAACGTTTTATGTAAGTCTTCACAAGGTTTTCACACACTGTTGCTGGTATTTTGGCCCATTCCTCCATGCAGATCTCCTCTAGAGCAATGATGTTTTGGGGCTGTCGCTGGGCAACACGGACTTTCAACTCCCTCCAAAGATTTTCTATGGGGTTGAGATCTGGAGACTGGCTAGGCTACTCCAGGACCTTGAAATGCTTCTAACGAAGCCACTCCTTCATTGCCCGGGCGGTGTGTTTGGGATCATTGTCATGCTGAAAAACCCAGCCACGTTTCATCTTCAATGCCCTTGCTGATGGAAGGAGGTTTTTACTCAAAATCTCACGATACATGGCCCCATTCATTCTTTCCTTTACACGGATCAGTCGTCCTGGTCCCTTTGCAGAAAAACAGCCCCAAAGCATGATGTTTCCACCCCCATGCTTCACAGTAGGTATGGTGTTCTTTCTCCTCCAAACACGACAAGTTAAGTTTTTACCAAAAAGTTCTATTTTGGTTTCATCTGACCATATGACATTCTCCCAGTCCTCTTCTGGATCATCCAAATGCTCTCTAGCAAACTTCAGACGGGCCTGGATGTGTACTGGCTTAAGCAGGGGGACACGTCTGGCACTGCAGGATTTGAGTCCCTGGCGGCATAGTGTGTTACTGATGTAGCCTTTGTTACTTTGGTCCCAGCTCTCTGCAGGTCATTCACTAGATCCCCCCGTGTGGTTCTGGGATTTTTGCTCACCGTTCTTGTCATCATTTTGACCCTACAGGGTGAGATCTTGCGTGGAGCCCCAGATCGAGGGAGATTATCAGTGGTCTTGTATGTCTTCCATTTTCTAATAATTGCTCCCACAGTTGATTTCTTCACACCAAGCTGCTTACCTATTGCAGATTCAGTCTTCCCAGCCTGGTGCAGGTCTACAATTTTGTTTCTGGTGTCCTTTGACAGCTCTTTGGTCTTGGCCATAGTGGAGTTTGGAGTCTGACTGTTTGAGGTTGTGGACAGGTGTCTTTTATACTGATAATGAGTTCAAACAGGTGCCATTAATAAAGGTAACGAGTGGAGGTCAGAGGAGCCTCTTAAAGAAGTTGTTACAGGTCTGTGAGAGCCAGAAATCTTGCTTGTTTGTAGGTGACCAAATACTTATTTTACCTAGGAATTTACCAATTAATTCATTAAAAATCCTTCAATGTGATTTTCTGGATTTTTTTCCCCTCATTTTGTCTCTCATAGTTGAGATATATCTATGATGAAAATTGGAGACCTCTCTCATCTTTTAAGTGGGAGAACTTGCACAATTGGTGGCTGACTAAATACTTTTTTGCCCCACTGTAATATAGAATAATATAGAATTAACCTTTCATGAAGTTTGAAACATTATTTTTTTTACTTTTTTATGTTACTCTTATTTGTTTTTACATTTATCATTAAGATAAGATAAGATAAGATAAGCCTTTATTAGTCCCACAATGAGGAAATTCCAGGATTGCAACAGCACAGGGATAGCAACACTCAGAGCAACAATCAGAAGGCAAGAAAAAACAAGAACAGCTAGTAAACATATGTACATATTACTATAAATATATATATATATATATATATATATATATATATATATATATATATATACTTTATATACGTATATAGTATATAGACACACAGTGCGGAGCATTATGGTTGGTGAATGTGCAGCAGAAAGTCTAAGCTCTCTCTCCGCGGATGCGGCGGGCCAGCTGGAAGTCTTTGGGCATGATGGTGACCCTCTTAGCGAAGAAGAGACCCACCAGGTAGGCCTCGCTGGCCTCCTGCAGAGCCATGACGGCGAAGCTCAGGAAGCGCAGGTCGGTCTTGAAGTCCTGAGCGATCTCCCTCACCAGGCGCTGGATGGGCAGCTTACGGATGAGCAGCTCCGTGGATTTCTGGTAGCGACGGATCTCTCTCAGAGCCACGGGCCTGTAACGGTGAGGCTTCTTCACTCCGTCGGTGGCCGGAGCGCTTTTCCAAGCAGCCTTGGTGGCTAGCTGCTTCCTGGGGAGCTTTTTCCTTCAGTAGATTTTACGGGCGGTCTGCTTGGTTCTTGCCATCGCTCTTTATTATTCTGTCTTATATTTCTTGCACGCCGCCTAAGCTCCAGCCCAGCACCCGTGTCGTTTTCGCTACAGTTCCCGGTATGTTGAGTTTTCCATTAGCGCCGGGTGGCGGTTGAGTGCTAGCTAGCACTAGCTCTTCCTGCTGTAATGTCTCCTGCTGTAAACAGTGGCTCCATCCGCCGACTTGGGAGACCTTTGGGGCGATCTGTGTGTCCGTGATATATATATAGAGTGAAAGGTGTAGAAAGAAGAAGGAAGATTAAAAAAAAGGCTGTTGCAACGGGCAGCCAACTCGTGTGGCGCCGCCGGTCCGGCGGAACCGGAACCGGAAAAAAAAATTACACTTTATTATTATGATTATTGTTTTGTTTTATCCTTTATGTTTGTTTTTATATAAGCTGCAATGACACATAACTATAGCACACATACGGGGTGGTGCGGTGGCACAGTGGTTAGTTCTGCGGCAGCACAGCAACTCACCCTTTGCCATGGGATCCCTGGTTCGATCCCAGCCCCTGACCAACAGTGATCTGTGTGGAGTTTGCATGTTGTCTGCATGGGTTTACTCCGGGAGTTCTCCGGTTTCCTCCCACAGGCCAAAAACATGCAGGTTAGGTTAATTGGAGACTCTGAAAGTGGCCCTAGGTGTGAATGTGTGTGTGAATGGTAAAGGGATAGCGCCATACCGTGGCTGCTTCATCCATCCAGGTGGATGCCCTCAATTTCCCCCCTGGGGATCAATAAAGTATACAAAATCAAGAAAAAAAATACCCTTATTATATCCTTTTATTAGTATTTTATCATCATTCTGTTTTTCACTGTTTTACCATTGATGATTTTCTTTATTGATTAATGAGTTTATTGTTCCATTTCTCCTCCTAAAGGACTAAAACATTTAGCTGGTGCCTGGGGCAGCAAGGCTGATGGTGGACTTTCCCCGTCAATAGCTAGTTAGGATCTGTTGCACGTAAATGCATTGGAGCTTAGCATAGCTGTCAGATGGGGTTTTAGATGCCATAAATCATTCTTTTTTGATGCCTTGCATGGCATCCAAGGGGGGAGAATGATAGAAAAGTTCCATATTTGTTTCATACATGTGATTTGCTTTGTCTCAGAGTCTGCCTCAGTCTGTGTGAAATGTACAAGGTCGTGGCAGCTGGACATTAATCCCTTTGTTTTTTCTCTTTGTTGCATTTCTAAAATCTTCCACAACTCTTGCCCCTTATGCTCTAAAGATAAAGTTTTCTGCACAATATTTTCAAAGTGAAGGTAAAATAATGTGCAAGTGAAGGTAAAATAAACTCAAAGCTTATCCATCCAAATTGCTTGAAGTAAAGCATGAATTGTCTACAAATATTGATAATGAAAAGTTGTTAAAATTTTCTGAAAATGCCAATCTTTTATTTTATAGGCCAATGGATTTTTAGTTTCTCTTGGCATTTTTGGCTGTCGATACAATACAAAACCTCAAAGTCTGCAGCTGCTTGGAACCCCCTGATTGCTGCTATATTTAGAATCATTTTTGCTGTTTCTCCAGTCAAAGCCAAAAATAAACTCCTCCCATCTCCTGTATTTACTTGTTTCAAGAAGAAAAAGCAATCTCAGCTCCGAAGTTGGACTTTTTTTGCTGAACGATCATGCAGCTCAGCAGCTGCAGTAACAGTTAACAGGATTAGGCATGGCTTACATAAACATCTCCCATAGCAACAGTGCACTGGCACATCTCAAAGAAAGCAGGGAGAAGAGTCAACATCAGGAAACATCATCCTTCTGGTCAGCTGAGTTACCGACCGACTCGTTTTCTTGTGTCACATTTACATTTTCCCACCTACTCATTCTTTTTTTTTTTGTCACTTTTGTTCTTTGAAAAAGAATGCTACATAGCATTTATTATATGATATGATCTGGCTATTGAATAAAATGGATTTATTCATTATGATAAGCAAAAGACTGCTGCTCCAGTGCTCTGTGTTTAGCTTGTGCACTGTCTATGTCTGTCTTTGTGTAATTCAGTGTTTTGTGACCTGACAGTGTTGTGACAGCTTGGCAGTGATTCCTGCAGCTGTATCCAGTTGAATATACTGTAGTGTGGCACATATGTTGGGTACATATTTTCCACAAATGTATTGCTGTATGTTTATTGTGTGCTTCACGTCTTGAGGGACAAAAGGACTGAGTCTGCAGGAGATATCGAGAAGGTGTGAGATTTGGCCTTTGTCTCAGAGAGAAGCCCTGGAGGGATTTCCGGACCATCAAGGCTAAGAGACAATGGTGGAAGATCAAAAGGGTTACAGTGTGACTGTATGTTTGCTAAGACACCTTGTGACTTGAGTTTCATTGTTCCAGAGTATAAAAGAGCGATGTGACATTGATCTGTCTCTTTTCTTGCTTGGAGATTGTTAGATTATGTGTTCTGTTAATAAAGCTGGACCTGAGAAATAAACTCAGCCTCATCCTTGAGCACATCCTCTACACTGGTGACCCTACGACGAATTATGGCCGGTGACGATTCTCCTGCACCGGACTCATCAGGAGCCAGCCAGGCTAATGCAGCTACCACAGTCCAGCTACCTGATTTCTGGCAGCATAGCCCGCGCTCCTGGTTTAACGCAGTCGAGGCACAGTTTCATCTTCGGGGAATTTTGGCGGACACCACGAAATTCTACCATGTGGTTGCAAAGCTGGACAGCCACACAACCCAGCGGGTGGAGAGCCTGATTAACCACCCACCAGTCGACGACAAGTATGGCGCATTGAAAGCTGCTCTCATCTGTTTTTTCACCCCCTCGCTGGGAGAGCGAGCAGAGAAGCTCCTGGCGTTGACTGAAGGCGAGGTCGAGAGACCTGCAAACCTGATGGTGAAGATGCTGACTTTGAGAGACTCCGAAGATGATGGTTTTATCTTCGCCCACCTTTTCCTCAGGACACTACCGTCAGCGGTGAGAGTTACCCTGGCCAGTTAACAGCTGCTGGCCCGCCGAGATTACCACGAGTTGGGCCAGGAGGCGCAGCGACTCGTTGACGCCCATAGGCGACACACGGCCACGGCCGCAGCAGCGGAGCTGAGCGCAACATCCGGAGATGGCAGGGGGCCAGAGGCTGCAGCACCGGACTCGCTGACAACAGCAGCGGCGGAGGCCAGGAGATGCGGAGCGGGCGACGTCCTTTGCTTTTACCATCGCCGTTTCGCCGAGAGGGCACGCAGGTGCATTCCACCGTGCCAGTTCAAGCGCTCGGGAAACGCCAAGACCGAGAGCCTGTAGCAGCTGCAGCTCTCGGTGAAAAGAACAAGCTCCTCTACCTGAGGGACGCGCGATCAGGGAGGCATTTCCTGGTGGACACAGGCTCCCAGCTGAGTTTCATCACACCTTCCTACGCTGACCGGCTGGCACCTTCCAGTGGTCCCCTGGTGTCGGCAGCGAACGGCTCGGCGATTAAGACCTTCGGGGAGAAGACTCTGCTTCTGTCTCTACACAGCCGAACATTCGAGTGGACTTTCGTCATAGCAGCAGTCAGTTTCAACATGTAAGGTGCTGATTTTTTGTGCTCACATGGTTTATTGGTTGATCTTGCTAATAGACGTCTGGTTAATGCACCATTGACTGGTTAATGTCTTTTCACTCTATTTCCTGCACAGCCCGGGTGGCCCCGCCGACTGCACAGGCCAACATCACAGCCGCAGGTGGTAAGTTTCACGCACCGCTCACTCAGTTCCCAGCACTCACAGTCCCAACGTTTTCAGCGACAGTGGCTAAACATGGGGTGGAACATTTTATCACTACCACCGGGCCGGCCGTTTTTGCAAAAGCTCGGCGCTTGGACTCAGCTAAACTGGCCATAGCGCGCGAGGAGTTCGCCAACTTGGAAAAACTGGGCATCATTAGACGTTCTAAAAGCCCCTGGGCTTCACCGCTACACATGGTCCCAAAGGCTGATGGTTTGTGGCGACCTTGCGGTGATTTCCGCAGGTTGAATAACGCCTCAGCGCACGACCGCTACCCGATTCCGCACATCCAAGATTTTTCATTTCATTTGGCGGGGGCGCGCATTTTTTCTAAAATAGACTTGGTGCGTGGTTACCATCAGGTCCCAGTGCGCGCTCAGGATATACCCAAAACAGCGGTAATAACTCCTTTCGGGCTTTTTGAGTTTTTGCGCATGCCTTTTGGACACAAGGGGGCTGCGCAGACGTTCCAGCGTATGATGGACGTGGTTCTACGCGACCTCCCTTTCGTGTTCGTCTACTTGGATGACATTTTAGTAGCCAGCACATCCGAAGACGAACACAAAAGCCACCTCACAGAAGTTTTTCGGAGGCTGGCAGAGCACGGGTTAATAATTAACCCAGCGAAGTGCCAGTTTGGGGTGGTGCAAATTGATTTTTTGGGGCATCGCGTTTCGCCAGAAGGGGCGGTCCCCCTGCCTGATAAAGTCCGCGCAATAACAGATTTTCCCCGACCTCAGACGTTCAAAGCGTTACAGGAGTTTTTGGGAATGGTTAATTTTTATAACCGTTTCCTCCCAGGCGCAGCGCAGCTCATGCAACCATTGTATGCTGCACTAAAGAAGCAAAAACCCGCAAATAAAATCAAATGGTCTCCAGAGCGGGAGCGCGCATTCTCCCAAGTCAAATCAGCCCTGGCAAACGCGGTTTTGTTGGCACACCCAGTCCCAATGGCCCGCATGGCGCTCACCACTGATGTTTCCGATTTAGCGGTGGGGGCGGTCGTTGAACAGTTTGTGGCAGGGACCTGGCAGCCGCTCGCGTTTCTCAGCAAAACCTTGCGCGATAGCGAGCGAAAATACAACGTGTTTGACAGGGAGCTGTTGGCCCTACACTTGGCCATCCGCCATTTCCAGTTCTGGCTGGAAGGGCGCCGTTTCACTGTGTTTGTGGACCACAAGCCGCTAACGTTTGCGATGGCCAAGATTTCAGAACCTTGGTCGGGCCGGCAGCAAAGACAGCTGGCCGCGATATCGGAGTTCACCACCGATATCCAGCATGTCGCAGGTAAACATAATGTAGTGGCAGACTGTTTCTCGTGTGCTGTAACGGCGCCAGGCCCCGTGGGGGCAGACTCGGCAGCCGTGGCCATGGGCCAGGGTAGCAGCGCGGAAGCGCACGCAGCCCCGGTCCCCGTAGGTTTAGATTATGCAGCCATGGCCGCGGAGCAGGTTAGTGATGCGGATGTGCGCTCGCTCCAGTCTGGACCAACAGGGTTAAGGCTGGAGCACAGGGTGCAGCAAGTCGGTATGCCCCCCTAATATGCGATGTCTCCACGGGACGGCCGCGCCCCGTGGTACCAGCTGCGTGGCGCCGCCGCGTTTTTGACTCGGTCCATTCCCTGGCGCACCCGGGGGTGCGCGCATCGATCAAGATGGTGGGGGAGAAATTTGTTTGGCCGGGGTTGCGCAAACAGGTCAAGGAATGGGCAGCAGCCTGCGTAGCGTGTCAGCGAGCCAAAATACACAAGCACACTAGAGCTTCTTTGGAGCCTTTTCACATCCCGGCTAAGCGCTTTGATCATGTGCATGTCGACTTGGTGGGCCCCCTTCCGTTGTCACAGGGGCACACACACCTTTTGACGATGGTGGATCGCACCACACGAGAGAAGCCCTGGAGGGATTTCCGGACCATCGAAGGCTAAGAGACAATGGTGGAAGATCAAAAGGGTTACAGTGTGACTGTATGTTTGCTAAGACACCATGTGACTTGAGTTTCGTTGTTCCAGAGTATAAAAGAGCGATGTGATATTGATCTGTCTCTTTTCTTGCTTGGAGATTGTTAGAGTATGTTTTCTGTTAATAAAGATGAACCTGAGAAATAAACTCAGCCTCATCCTTGAGCACATCCTCTACAGTAGTAGACTTTTAGAATGGTTCATTTCCCATAGATCCTGAGGAAGAGGCTCACTGCCTCTTCTGGCTTTAACTCCAAAGGAGAATAGAGGTTTCACCCTGTTTTCATTGAAATGTGTTTGACAGCATCACTGCATGAAAAATCAAGTTTGCACAAATAACTGGACAAAGTAAATTTCTATGAAACACATGACTATACAGAGATATCCTGAAATCTCCAAGTGTCAGTTGATTTTTCCTTTAAACTCCTGTATATTTCCTGGTATACTTGTGCAATGGGAATTTATGTTCCTGCTTTCATGTTCCAGTCAATCATGTTATGTCTTTTCTCTACAGTGGGGAAAAGAAGTATTGAACATGTCAACATTTTTCTCATTAAACATATTTCTGATGGAGCCATTGATCTGAGATTTTCACCAGATACGTATCAGTAACAACCCAAGCAATCCATACATACGAAGAAATCAAGGCAACTGTGTTTACAAAACAAGTTATATTTAATAAAGTGGAATGACACAGGGAAAAAATATTGAACACACTTGGTGAAATTCATTTAACATATTTAGTAGAAAAGCCTTTGTTGGTAATAACAGCTTCAAGACACCTTCTGTATGGAGAAACTAGGTGCAGGCATTGCTCAGGAGTGATTTTAACTCATTCTTCCACATACAGTAAACTGTCTTCAAATCTTGAAGGTTCCGTGGGTGTCTTCTATGAACTCTGATCTTCAGTTTATTCCATAGATTTTTATTTGGATTTAGGTCAGGTGACTAACTGGGCCATTCTAGCAGCTTTATTTTCCTTCTCTGGAGCCAGTTGAGAGCTTCCTTGGCTGTGTGTTTGGGATCACTGTCTTGCTGAAATATCCACCCTCATTTCATCTTCAGCATCTTGGCAGATGGCAACAGTTTCTTATCAAGGATATCTCTGTACATTTATAAAATCATATTTCCTTCAGTTATATGAAATCTGCCTATATCATGTGCTGAAACACCCCCCCACACTATGATGGGATGTGCAGTGCCATTTCTCCTCCAAGCATGGTGTATTGTGGCATCCAAAAAGTCAATTTTGGTCTCATCTGACCAGACTATATTCTTCCAGTATTTTACTGGCTTGCCCAGATGTTGTGAAGCAAACTTTAAATGAGCTTCAGCATGCTTTTTCTTCAGCAATGGAGTCTTGTGAGGTGAATAGGCATAGAGCCCATGTCGATTGAGTGTATTATTGTTTTCTTTAAAACAGCAGTGCCTGTAACCTCCAGGTCTTTCTGGAGCTCTCCATGAGTGGTCTTTGGCTCTTGGATAATTCTTCTGATAATTCTTTTGACTCCTCTGTCAGAAGTATTGAGAGGAGCTCTTGGTCGTGGCTGGTTTATGGAAATATGATGTTCTTTCCATTTCTGAATGATGGCTCCATCAGTGCTCACTGGAACATTCAGCAGTTTAGAAATGTGTCTGTAACCAATGCCATCATTATGTTTTGCAACAGTAAGGTTGCAAAGGTGTCATGGAGGCCGCTGGGCCGTCATTAGCCCCAGCTGCGCATACACCTGCCACCAGTAATCAGCAGGCTTTAAAAGCCGGTGCTTCTGACTGCTCGGCACAGAGTCGTCTGTCGTCTTTGCCACGCATCGCGTCAAGGACACGACCTCAAGCCAGAGCTAATTCTAAGTCATCTCGTCAAGCCACGTCACGTAAGCCACAGCTAAACTTACCCTGTCAAAGTATTCTCCCCTGTGCACAGGTGGACCTCCCTGGTGGCAGACTCATCTCCCCAGATAACGGGACGTCACCTCCTCCTCCTCGGATCTCCTCCTCACCCTCACAGTGCCAAGCGCCACCTGCACCAAGCCACGCCAAGTCACGGAGCCAACAGGAGTCTCGCAGCGGCACCTGCAAGTAAGCAGCACAAGTCTCAGTTCTCCATTACAATGAGCCGCATTAATCCCTTGTGCTTGTGTGTTCCAGGGTTGCCAGGTCGCAGCAAGACCCGCTCAGCTCCAGCTGCCAGGCTACACTGCACTCACCTACACATTCACACACTCACCAAACCACTCTGGGTTAATAAATAATTGTCAAATCAATCTACTCGTGTCAGCGTCTGTCTCCTGGGTTAAGCAATCATGTCAGTACGACTCCGTCAAGACGACCCAGCAGACAGCGCGCTGGCGCGCCGTTTTAACACCTTAAGTGCACAAGTAGATTTAATTGCCCATCAACAGACAGTTATTTTAAATCAATTAGCTCAGATTAACAGCCGGCTGGATCACCTGGAAGGACGCCAGGCGTTACCCCCGGTCCCTGGGGCTTCAACAGCCCCTGTAGTCCCACCTGCTAGTCAGTTACACCAGCCTCCTTCACCTCGCCTCACTCCCGTGCCTACCCCCGCCTGCTTTGGCAGAAAACTCGGAGAGGCACAGGGTTTTCTGCTACAATGCTAGACAGTTTTTCACCGCGTCCCGGGAGACTTTCCCACGGACCATAGCAAGATTGGGTACATCTCTAACCTGCTCGAAGGGAGGGCGTTAGCTTGGGCGTACACAGTTATGGCTAAACCCAGCTACTCCCACTTAACTTACCAGCAGTTCGTGGCAGAATTTTTAGAGATTTTTGACCATACTGATCGGGGCGCGGTGTTAACTGACCGGTTGCTTAGCCTTCGGCAGGGCAGCAAATCTGCCGCCGATTTCGCTGTAGACTTCCGGGTGCTAGCTGCAGAGGTCGGATGGGGGGAGTCAGCTCTTTGCAGCATTTTCCTCCGCAGTCTTAGCTCGGAGCTTAGAGATGAACTAGTGACACGGGATAAGCCAGATAAATTAGGGGAACTAATTTCTCTTACAATTAGTTTGGACAGTAGGCTGAAGGAGCGGGCGGCCGAACGTAGGGCTGCTAGCCGTTTGGATAAACCACGCCCCCGCTCCTCTCGATCGCCTCTCCCGGCTCTACCCCCGCCGGAGGAACTTCCGGGGCAGGAGGAAATGATTGTTGGGCAATCGGGTGTTTTGGCGGCTGAAAGACAGCGCCGGAGGGATCTGGGTTTGTGTTTTTACTGTGGCAATGAGTCTCATGGGGTAGCTGAGTGTCCTAACCGGTTAAAAGGGGAGGTCCGTGGGTTACAGTAGGGGGATTCACGGATGTAAAGCAGAAAAAAACCCTCACTAGCTGCCGTATCCCCATCAGACTAATTTATAAACACAGGGAACACACTACACATGCCCTTATTGACTCTGGAGCTGAGCAAAGCTTCATCTCCGGAGACCTGGCAACCCATCTGGGCCTCAGCTGTCAACCCCTTCACCCAGCTGTCAACCTCGTCACACTGTCAAAGGCTTCACTGACCACTGTCTCCCACCAGACGGCTCCCGTGTCGGTGATAGTTTCTGGAAATCATAGGGAGGAGATCCGGTTTTGGGTGTTGCCCATCTCCTCCTCGCCTGTGATCCTGGGTTACCCGTGGCTACGTCTCCACAACCCCACGATCGACTGGCAAGCCGGAAATATCACCACGTGGAGCACCTTTTGCCTCAGTGCCTGCCTGCAGTCTGCAGCGTGTGCCCCCTCGGTATCGGTGACCCCGCCCTCGATGCCACCCCCGGACCTGTCCAAGGTACCAGAAGTCTACCACGACCTGGGAGCGGTTTTCAGCAAGTCACGGGCGCTGTCCCTTCCCCCCCACCGCCCCTACGACTGTGCGATCAACCTCAGGGCAGGTGCCCCTCTTCCAGCGAGTCGTCTATATAGCCTGTCTGCCCCGGAGCGTGAGACCATGGACACATATATTAAGGAGTCCCTCAGCTCTGGAATTATTCGACTGTCCTCCTCAGTGGTGGGGGCAGGTTTCTTCTTTGTAGGGAAGAAAGATGGCTTGCTGCGTCCCTGTATTGACTTCCGGGGGCTGAATGAAATTACCATCAAGGATAAGTACACACTGCCACTGATGAACTCGGCCTTTGACTCTCTCCAGGGGGCATCTTGGTTCACGAAGCTGGACCTCCGTAACGCTTACCACCTGGTGCGCATTAGGGAGGGCGACGAGTGGAGGACGGCGTTCCGGACCCCAAGCGGCCACTTTGAGTACTTGGTGATGCCGTTTGGGTTAACCAACGCGCTGGCCGTCTTCCAGCGATTAATTAACGACGTCCTCCGGGACTTCCTGAACTCCTTCGTGTTTGTGTACTTGGATGACATCCTGATCTTCTCATGCACATTGGAGGAACACCAGGTGCACGTGAGACAGGTCCTGCAGCGCCTCCTGGAGAATCAGCTGTTTGTCAAGCTCGAGAAGTGTGAGTTTCACACCGACAAGACGTCCTTTTTGGGATTCATTATCGCACACAATCAGGTGCTCCCCGACCCGGCCAAGGTCAAGGCGGTGGTGGATTGGCCCACGCCCATGTCCAGGAAGCAGTTGCAGGGCTTCTTGGGATTCGCCAACTTCTATCGCCGATTTCTGCCGAACTTTGGGATCATCGCCCGCCCCCTGACCGACGTCACGTCCCCCAAGACCCCCTTTCGTTGGAGTGTGGAAGCGGCTGCAGCATTCGGGAGGTTGAAGGAGGAGTTTGCCTCTGCCCGCGTCCTGACCCAGGTGTACCCGGCCCTGCAGTGCCTAGTGGAGGTGAACGCCTCGGATTGTGGAGTTGGGGCGGTCCTCTCCCAACGCTCCCCGGTGGATGGAAGGATCCGGCTGTGCGCTTTCTTCTCCCACCACCTAACACCTGCTGAGAAGAATTACTGCATCGGTGACAGGGAGCTGCTGGCTGTGAAGCTCGCCTTGGAGGAATGGAGGCACTGGTTGGAGGGGGCTGCCCAGCCGTTTGTCGTCTGGACGGATCATAAAAACTTGGAGTATCTTCGGACGGCTAAACGGCTGAACGCCCGCCAGGCCCGCTGGTCTCTTTTCTTCGGCCGGTTTAACTTTACGATCACTTACCGGCCAGGGAGCAAGAACGGCAAGTCAGATGCCCTCTCCAGGCAGTTCGAGGCAAAGACCATCGGGGATCAGGAGGAGACCATCCTGCCGTCATCCTGTGTGGTGGTCGCCCTCGCGTGGGAGATCCAGGACAGGGTCAGGAGAGTGCAGGAAACTGAGCCCAACCCAGGTGGGGGTCCCCCGGGCCGTTTGTTTGTTCCCCCTTCGGTCAGGAGCGAGGTCATCCAGTGGGGTCACGCGTCTAAGTTGGCGTGCCATCCAGGAATCAGTCGCACAATTGACCTGCTGCAGAGAGCCTTCTGGTGGTCAGGGTTGAGGAAGGATGTTACCAGCTATGACCGGGCCTGCGCTCAATGCGCCACCGGGAAATCGTCATCTTCCCCCCCCGGCAGGTCTTCTCCATCCTCTGCCTGTCCCTTCCCACCCCTGGTCCCATGTGGCTCTGGACTTTGTGACCGGCCTGCCCCCCTCGGACCGCTTCACCTCGGTCCTGACAATAGTGGACCGCTTCTCCAAGGCAGCCCATTTTGTGCCTCTCCGAGGGTTGCCTTCAACACGGGAGACGGCGGATCTTCTGGTGCAGCATGTGGTCCATCTTCATGGCATCCCGGCCGATATTGTCTCGGATCGAGGCCCACAGTTTGTGTCCCAGGTATGGAAGGCACTTTGCACGGTGTTGGGGGCCACGGCAAGTCTCTTGTCTGGTTATCATCCGCAGAGCAACGGCCAGTGTGAGCGGGCCAATCAGGAGCTGGAGGCTGCGCGCCACTGTGTCATCTCCTCTTGCTCCTCTTCCTGGAGTATGTTCCTGCCCTGGATCGAGTATGCGCACAACACGGACATCCCCGTCGCCGGTGTCCTCGGCGACGGGGATGTCCCCGTTTAAAGCGTCTCTGGGGTATGATCCACCATTGTTCCCGGAGGAGGAGAAGGAGGTGGCTGTCCCTTCGGTTCAGGCCCATGCCAGGCGTTGCCGTCGGATCTGGACTATCACCTACAGAGCCCTCCTCAGGACCACGGAACGCAATATCCAGGTGGCCAACCGCCACAGAAGGCCTGCCCCGGACTATAAGGTGGGTCAGTAGGTTTGGTTGTCTACCAAAAATATCAATGTGCCGACCGAGAAGCGTAAGTTGACAAAGCGCTTCATCGGTCCTTATGTGATTTCACGCATCATTAACCCAGTGTCTGTGCGCCTAGCTCTTCCCCCTTCCATGCGCATCTGCCCTATTTTTCATGTCTCCCAGGTCAAGCCCTAAATCTCCGACCCTCTGTGCCCGCCCCCAGCGGCTCCTTCCCCCCCGAGGATGGTCGAAGGCCACCCAGCTTGGGGGGTGACTGCCATCTTGGATGTCCGCCTGCGGGGCCGGGGTCTTCAGTATTTGGTGGACTGGGAGGGATTTGGCCCTGAGCACTGCTCCTGGATTTGCCCAGCGTTGATCCTTGACAAGCAGCTCATCCGCGATTTCCATTGGGCGCATCCAGGTAGGATAGGGCAGGTGCCTGGAGGCACCTCTAGAGGGGGGAGTACTGTCATGGCGGCCGCTGGGCCGTCATTAGCTCCAGCTGCGCATACACCTGCCAACAGTAATCAGCAGGCTTTAAAAGCCGGTGCTTCTGACTGCTCGGCACGGAGTCGTCTGTCATCTTCGCCACGCATCGTGTCAAGGACACGACCTCAAGCCAGAGCTAATTCTAAGTCATCTTGTCAAGCCACGTCACGTAAGCCACAGCTAAACTTACCCTGTCAAAGTATTCTCCCCTGTGCACAGGTGGACCTCCCTGGCGGCGGACTCATCTCCCCAGATAACGGGACGTCACCTCCTCCTCCTCGGATCTCCTCCTCACCCTCACAGCGCCAAGCGCCACCTGCGCCAAGCCACGCCAAGTCACGGAGCCGACAGGAGTCTCACAGCGGCACCTGCAAGTAAGCAGCACAAGTCTCAGTTCTCCATTACAACGAGCCGCATTAATCCCTTGTGCTTGTGTGTTCCAGGGTTGCCAGGTCGCAGCAAGACCCGCTCAGCTCCAGCTGCCAGGCTACACTGCACTCACCTACACATTCACACACTCACCAAACCACTCTGGGTTAATAAATAATTGTCAAATCAATCTACTCGTGTCAACGTCTGTCTCCTGGGTTAAGCAATCATGTCATTTTCAAGGTTATCAGTCAGGAATTAAGCAGCTGAAATTAATTTGCACTGATGGGGGATGGGATGGCTTCCTAAAATCTGAAGGATTTCAGCTGGTTTCTTGGATTTCTATGCCTTTTGCACCTCTTTTTATTCATGTGTACAATACTTATTCCCTATGTCATTCCAGTTTATTAAATAAAACTTGTTTTGTGAACACAGTTGCCTTGATTTCTTTGTACTAGTACATACCCATGCATACCCGTCCATGCCCGTAGAAACCAAGTATAAGCAAGTATTTCTGCATGCACGTTGCTGAAGGGTTTCCTCCTGTCTCAGACGGCTGTGTTATTGACAGTCATGCCTGCGGCGTACTGGTGGAACCTGAGGTGTTTCATGTTCACGGCATCCTTTCTGACTTGCAGCAGTTCTTCTCATTCTATTGCTCTCAATCTGGTGGGTCTTCTTCTTCTTTGTTGAGACCACTGGTTGAGGGATAGGTGCATCGTAATTTTAGTTCATGGACAGGATCATGAAAATAGATCTGAGCAAAAAGAGGCTTTCCGGCATGGACTCATTGTATATGACATCATAAAGACATGAAGGCAGCCTTGATGTATATGACATCATAAAGACATGTTGCCTGATGTCACTGTACATGACATCATAGGACATCCTTTGATGGTCAGGCAGAGATCATAGGCCATCCTATGATGTCATATAAACGTGTTTTAAAGACATGAAGGACATGAAGGACATGAATCCATGAAGGAACTCACTGTATATGAGATCATAAAGACATGAAGGCAGCCCTGATGTATATGACATCATAAAGACATGTTGCCTGATGTCACTGTATATGACATCACAGGATATCCTATAGGATATCCATAGGACCTATGATGATCAGGTGGAGATCATAGGCCGTCCTATGATGTCATATAAACATGCTTTAAAGACATGAAGGCCTTGATGTATATGACATCATGTTGCCTGATGTCACTGTATACATTATAAAGACATGAAGGCAGGCTTGATGTATATGACATCATAAAGGCACATTTGTCTATGTGCCGTCATATAGGTATTGCGAGTCATTCTATGATGCCTGAGTTCATAGGACGTCCTATGATGATCAGACAGAGACTATGATGTCCTATAAACTTGACAGACAGGCACACACACACACAGAGATTTCTTGCTTTAATAGAGTGATGATAGTACTGATTACTTCGGTTGTTACTGATATCTGGCGAAAACTCAGGTCAATGGTTCCATCAGAAATATGTTTAATGAGAAAAATGTTGACATATTCAATACTTATTTTCCCTTCTGTACATGTTTAAATGTATTTTCATTATGAATATATGTGAAAGTCTTATGATACCTATTGTGAGTTGGATGATTCTTCTGCTGCGGTGGATTGGTTATAAATGCAAAACACAGTGGTGTTAAAAAGTGTTTGTCCCCTTCCTAATTTCTCATTTTTTTTTCTGTTTGTCACACTTAAATGTTTCAGATCATCAAAGAAATTTAAATATTAGACAAAGATAACAAGTAAACACAAAATGCAGTTTTTAAATGAAGGTGTTTATTATTAAGAGTAAAAAAATGCAAAGCTACTTGGCCCTGTGTGAAAAAGTGATTGAAAAAGTGACCCCCCCCCGTTAAAACATAAATGAACTGTGGTTTATCACATCTTTGGAAAGCTGAGTTCAATTTCTCAAGCCACACCCAAGCCTGATTACTGCCACACCTGTTCTCAATCAAGAAATCACTTAACTGGGACCTGCCTGACAAAGTGAAGTAGACCAAAAGATTCTCAAAAGCTAGACATCCTGCTGCGATCCAAAGAAATTCAGGAACAATGAGAAACAAATTAATTGAGATCCATCAGTCTGGAAAAGGTTATAAAGCCATTTCTAAAGCTTTGGGACTCCAGCAAACCACAGTGAGAGCCATTATCCACAAATGGCGAAAACATGAGAACAGTGGTGAACCTTCCCAGGAGTGGCCGGCCGACCAAAATTACCCCAAGAGTGCAGCAATGACTTATCCAAGAGGACACAAAAGACCCTACAACAACATTCAATGAACTGCATGCAGGCCTCATTTACCTCAGTTAAGGTCAGTGTTCATGACTCCACCATAAGAAAGAGACTGGGCAACAATGGCCTGCATGGCAGAGTTCCAAGACGAAAACTACTGCTGAGCAAAAAGCACATAAAGACTCATCTCAGTTTTGCCAGAAAACATCTTGATGATCCCCAAGACTTTTGGGGAACATCAAGATGAGACAAAAGCTGAACTTTTTGGAAGGTGTGTGTCCCATTACATCTGGCGTAAAAGTAACACAGCATTTCAAAAAAGGAACATCATACCAACAGTAAAATATGGTGGTGGTAGTTTGATGGTCTGGGGCTGTTTTGCTGCTTTGGGCCATGGAAGATTTGCTGTGGTAAATGGAACCACAAATTCTGCTGTCTACCAAAAAATCCTAAAGGAGAATGTCCGGCCATCTGTTTGTGACCTCAAACTGAAGTGCACTTGGGTCTGCAGCAGGACAATGATCCAAAACACCCCATCAAGTCCACCTCTGAATGGCTTAAGAAAAACAAAATGAAGACTTTGGAGTAGCCAAGTCAAAGTCCTGACCTGAATCCAATTAAAATGCTGTAGCATGACCTTAAAAAGGCAGTTCATGCTCGTAAACTCTCCATTGTGGCTGGATTACAACAATAAAGATGAGTGGGCCAAAATTCCTCCACAGTGCTGTAAAAGACTCATTGCCAGTTGGCGCAAACGCTTGATTGCAGTTGATGCTGCTGAGGGTGGCCCAACCAGTTATTAGGTTTAGGGGACAATCACTTTTTTTCACACAGGGCCATGAAGGTTTGGATTTTTCCTCCTTAATAATAAACACCTTCATTTAAAAACTCCATTTTGTGTTTACTTGTGTTATCTTTGTCTAATATTTAAATTTGTTTGATGATCTGAAACATTTAAGTAGCAAAAATACAAAAAATGAAAAATAAGACAGGGGGCAAACACTTTTTTACACCACTGTATATAGTTATAGTATATGCCCTACATATACTGTATGCTGTGTTGACAGATGGCAGCTTGGTGGTGTAGTGGTTTGCACTGTGGCAGCACCACAAGAAGGTCATGGGTTCGATCCCACCCTCTGGCCAGCGGTGACCCTTCTGTGGAGTTGTGCATGCTCTCTCTCTGTGTCACAGGCTGACCATGATGTAGTGGTCAAAGTTGACCAAATGTGGCTTATTGTACCCATACTCTTGACAGTTCTCTCACTGTCAGCTCTGATAGATTATATATATATATATATATATATATATATATATATATATATATATATTTATAATCTATCTATAAATGCAAGGAACCTCTGTCTGTCTGTTCCTTGCATATCTCTTGAACCGTTTGTCAGACTCACCTCAGATTTTATAAGTGCTTTGCTGAGGGTTCGAGGGTGTCCATCACTGAATTTCAGCCTCCCTGGAAGTGTGTAAGTTTATGACGGAAAATCTTTAATGAACATCCTTAGGAGCGCTATTAAATGAACACAGAGGGGGAAAAGGCACAACCGTTGGGAGACGGGGGCTGAAATTCACAGAACCAGCTCTGGAGGCCGGTGGGATGAAATGATAAAAATTTGGGCCTGATCCGAGCTCCAGAATTGGGTCTTCCTTGGAAGAACTTATAAGGAGTTGTTCAGAACTCCTGACCTCAGAGTCCTTATAAGGAGTTCTTATAAGGAGTTCTGAACAATTCCTTATAAACTGTTGTTCAGGAACTGAACAACACCTTATATAGTCATGCGACCGGGAACTGCATTAGCTGTGAGAAATCAAAAAGCGCTAATGTGGTGTCAAAAAGTAAATGGTATTTAACGCAATTAAAAAAAAACCACTGTGGGCCCTACTTTGAGCCCTACTTTGATGGTCATCAGTGGACTTTTGCACCAGATTTCTCACGGTATGCCAGTGTTTTTGTTAGTTTCTGTCAGCACATTGGTTTTATGCTTTGTGGCACACCATCTAATTACCATTTGACAGTCTTTCTGCTTTGCGCTGGGAGGTGGACAATCATTTCAAAGAGGTGTGGTGGTATGCAATCTCATGCATCAGTAAGGCGTGTGTTATGCCAATGTGCTTTTGATCAGGAAAAAGGAGATCTGTTTTCAGAAGTGCTTTGTTTAATGTTATTTCAGTGGTGTGTTTTGAAATTGCGCAGCTCTGGAGTTCATGATGAAACAGCATGCACTGGGATTTTGTTATTTTAATGGAGCGAGTTGTAACAGTCTTAATATAATCACCCATCATTTAATTTATATGATGATATACTAAATAGTATTTTTTATTCCATTCACATTCTCATTTTAATTGTAGACTTACTGTTGGAATCTATAGATTATGCATTAATGTATTATTTTTTAGATGAATGAATGAATAAAAAGGGACCCTGTGTGCATTCTGGTAAGGGAGCGGCACACGGGGGGAGGTGGTGGGATAGGCTACTGTCAATCTAAAGATTTTAAACTAAATATCTTTTCTGTGAAAACGTTTTGTCCACTAATCTGTTGTGTATTCAGTCATCATATCACATCATCATATCTCATGTCCGTTTGTGCTGAGAGCAGGTTATGTGCACACAAACCTAGTATTCATTATGTAATGATGATAGTTTTTAGAACGTTAACCTCATTCACTGTCATTCTTTTAAAAAAATGATTCAAAATGAAAATATCCTGACAATTGTTTTGAATTAAATCTACAATTTTGCATTCACCAGAGCAGATTAATAGAGCTCAAGCTGAGATGAAGGGCTCACTCTTTCTTGGTTTAAAAGAGAAGCTTGGATGAACAATTCAGGATTCAAGATTCAAGATTCAAGATTTCTTTATTGTCATTTAGTATGTGCATGCACATAAACAAAATTTTGATCCCCCAGCATAACACAGTACCACAATATACATAGAGAATAAGTTTAAAAACAAAGCATCCATCCATCCATCCATCCATCCATCCATCCATCCATCTTCTACCGCTTTTCCGGAGGTCCGGGTTGCAGAGGCAGCAGTTCAAGCAGAGAAGCCCAGACTTCCCTCTCCCCAGCCACCTGCTCCAGCTCTTCAGAGGGGATACCAAGTTGTTCCCAGACCAGCTGGGAGACATAGTCTCTCCACCGAGTCCTGGGTCTGCCCCGGGGTCTCCTCCCAGTGGGACGTGCCTGAAACACTTCAAGTGGGAGGCGTCCAGGAGGCATCCTAATCAGATGCCCATACCACCTCAACTGACTCCTTTCAATGTGGAGGAGCAGCGGTTCAACTATGAGCCTCTCCCGGATGACTGAGCTCCTCACCCTATCTCTGAGGGTGAGTCCAGCAATCCTACGGAGAAAGCTCATTTCAGCCGCTTGTATCCGCGATCTCGTTCTTTCGGTCATAAACCAAAGCTCGTGACCATAGGTGAGAGTAGGAACGTAGATTGACTGGTAAATCGACAGCTTTGCCTTAGAACTAAGCTCCCTCTTCACCACAACAGACCGGTACAACGTCCGCATCACTGCAGATGCTGCTCCAATCCGTCTGTCGATCTCTCGCTCCATTTTCCCCTCACTCGTGAACAAGACCCCAAGATACTTAAACTCCTCCACTTGGGGCAGGAGCCTGTCCCCAACCCGGAGAGGACAATCCACCTTTTTCCGGCTGAGGACCATGGACTCGGACTTGGAGGTGCTGATTCTCATCCCAGCCGCTTCACACTCAGCGGCAAACCGTCCCAGCAAGAGCTGTAGGTCATTGCTGGATGAAGCCAACAGGACAACATCATCTGCAAACAACAGAGATGAGATCCTGTGGTCACCAAGCATGACACCCTCCATTCCCTGGCTGCGCCTAGAAATCCTGTCCATAAAAATTATGAACAGGATCGGTGACAAAGGGCAGCCCTGGCGGAGTCCAACTCTCACTGGGAATGACTCCGACCGAGTGTTGGCAATATGAACCAAGCTCTCACAACGGTCGTACAGAGACCGAATAGCTCTGTATGGCCGGCGCAGGAGGCCTGCTCCCCAGTATCAGGTGGGTCAGCAGGTATGGTTATAAACCCAGCACATGAACTTGAAGGCTGAGAAGAGGAAGCTGGCCCAGCATTTTATTGGGCCCTTCCCAATCGTCCGTGTGATTAATCCTGTGGCTGTGCGTCTGGCTCTGCCCCCCTCTCTCCGTGTTTGTCCCACATTCCACATTTCACAGATCAAGCCCGTCGTCTCCAACCCGCTCTGCCCCCCCTCCTAGGGATCCACTCCCACCAGTAGTGATCGACGGTGACCCGGCATGGAGGGTCCACTCCATCTTGGACGTCCGCCGCCGGGGTTGCGGCCTGCAGTATCTGGTGGACTGGGAGGGGAATGGCCCCGAGTGGAAGTCCTAGGTGTGTCCATCATTCGTGCTGGACAAGCGTCTCATCAAAGACTTTCATCAGACGCACCCAGGTAGGCCAGCGCCAGGAGGCGCTGCTCGGGGGGGGGGGGGTACTGTCATGACCCATTCTGGGCCGTCACCTGCCTCAGCTGCGTGCACACCTGCGGCCAATCAATCACAGGCTTTATAGCCTGCTCTGCCTGAAGCCTCGGCACGGAGCCATCTGTCTTGCTACCGGACCTTCGTCTCCCTCACGTCTGTTTTCACACGGCCCTGCGCTTCTTCTGGAAAGACCTTCCTACCACAAGTAAGCATTATCGCTACTCACCTTTTCTCCCAGGCTCTCCCCTGTGCACAGGTGGATCCCTCTGGCGGTGGAACCAACTCTCCACGGCAGTGGAACGTTCCCCTCACCTCGCCGATCATCATCGCTCATCACCGGGTGTGCCTCGCAGATGCCTTGCAGATGCTGTCTCCCTGGCTGGAGGCCTAGAGCCGAAACCTGAGCCCGCATCAGACCACCTGCAAGTAAGCCTCAGTCAATATCCAGCTCATTGTGACGTGGCTGAAATTAACATCTGTGCTTTGGCTCTGTTTTAGGGTTGCCAGACTGTACGGTGTTCTGTCTCGCCCCCGGCTGCAGCTCGTTCACCATCAACACATTTACATAACGCATACACGCACTCACACACCCTCTGTTGGTCACAATAAAGATTATTGAATTGCACTTGAGCCTGTATGTGTGTTCCCTGGGTCCAACAATATGTCAGACTGTGCCCTATT
The DNA here is from genome assembly GCA_020510985.1 of Pholidichthys leucotaenia. Lineage (NCBI taxonomy): Eukaryota > Metazoa > Chordata > Actinopteri > Cichliformes > Pholidichthyidae > Pholidichthys > Pholidichthys leucotaenia. The sequence continues at coordinate 29,027,208 of CM035845.1, read as the reverse complement.
CCCCTGTCTATTGCTTTTCCTCCCCCTCACCTCTGCTAAACCTGTATATGTATTCTGTTAGGTTGGTCTGACCATAGTGTTTAACTGATATGTTATTGTTGTATTTTATTTTTTATGCTTTGTTTTTATGACACCCTTTTTGGAGTCTGTGACTGGGGTGATGGAGGGTGCTCCTCTTGGAGACTCCATTGTCCTACTGGGGGACTTCAATGCGCACGTGGGCAACGACAGTGAAACCTGGAGGGGGGTGATTGGGAGGAACGGCCTGCCCAATCTGAACCCGAGTGGTGTTCAGTTATTGGACTTCTGTGCTAACCACAGTCTGTCCATAACGAACACCATGTTCAAGCATAAGGGTGTCCATATATGCACCTGGCACCAGGACACCCTAGGTCGCAGGTCGATGATCGATTTTGTTATCGTATCATCAGACCTGCGACCGTATGTCTTGGACACCCGAGTAAAGAGAGGTGCAGAGCTGTCAACTGATCACCACCTGGTGGTGAGTTGGATCCGATGGCAGGGGAGGAAGCCATTCAGACCTGGTAGACCCAAACGTATAGTGAGAGTGTGCTGGGAGCGTCTGGCTGAGGCCCCTGTCTGGGAGGTCTTCAACTCCCACCTCCGGAAGAACTTCAACCACATTCCGAGGGAGTCTGGAGACATGGAGTCTGAATGGGCCATGTTCTCCACCTCTGTTGTTGAAGCCGTGGCCCAGAGCTGCGGCCGCAAGGTGGTCGGTGCATCTCGTGGTGGCAACCCTCGAACCAAGTGGTGGACACCAGTGGTGAGGGGGGCCATTAAGCTGAAGAAGGAGTCCTATCAAGCTTGGTTGGCTTGTGGAACTCCCGAAGCAGCTGAGGTGTATCGGAGGCCAAGCGGAGTGCAGCTCGGGTGGTTGCTGAATCAAAAACCCGGGTATGGGAGGAGTTCAGTGAGGCCATGGAACAAGACTTTCGGTCGGCCTCAAAGAGATTCTGGCAAACTGTCCGGCGGCTCAGGAGGGGAAAGCAGCTCCCTGTCCACACTGTGTATGGTGTGGATGGGACACTGTTGACTTCGACTGGGGATATCGTCGGGCGGTGGAAGGAATACTTCGAGGATCTCCTCAATCCCACTGATACGCCTTCCACAGAGGAAGTAGGGTTTGTGGACGAGGGGGATGACTCGCCTATCACAGGGGCTGAGGTCACCAAGGTGGTTAAAAATCTCCTTGGTGGCTGGGCCCCGGGGGTGGACGAGATTCGCCCTGAGTACCTCAAGGCCCTGGATGTCGTTGGGTTGTCATGGTTGACACGCCTCTGCAACATTGTGTGGAGGTCGGGGGCAGTGCCTTTGGCATGGCAAACCGGGGTAGTGGTTCCTCTCTTCAAAAAAGGGGACCGGAGGGTGTGCTCCAACTTTAGAGGGATCACACTCCTCAGCCTCCCTGGGAAGGTCTATGCCAAGGTACTGAAGAGGAGAGTCCGGCCGTTGGTCGAACCTTGGATTCAGGAGGAGCAATGTGGTTTTCGTCCTGGCCGTGGCACATCGGACCAGCTCTTTACCCTCTCAAGAATTCTTGAGGGTTCGTGGGAATTTGCCCAACCAGTTTACATGTGTTTTGTGGACTTGGAGAAGGCATTTGACCACGTCCCTCGTGGATTTTTGTGGGGGGTGCTTCGGAAGTATGGGGTATCGGGCTTGTTGTTACGAGCTATTCGGTCTCTGTACGACCGTTGTGAGAGCTTGGTTCGTATTGCCAACACTCGGTCGGAGTCATTCCCAGTGAGAGTTGGACTCCGCCAGGGCTGCCCTTTGTCACTGATCCTGTTCATAATTTTTATGGACAGGATTTCTAGGCGCAGCCAGGGAATGGAGGGTGTCATGCTTGGTGACCACAGGATCTCATCTCTGTTGTTTGCAGATGATGTTGTCCTGCTGGCTTCATCCAGCAATGACCTACAGCTCTTGCTGGGACGGTTTGCTGCTGAGTGTGAAGCGGCTGGGATGAGAATCAGCACCTCCAAGTCCGAGTCCATGGTCCTCAGCCGGAAAAAGGTGGATTGTCCTCTCCGGGTTGGGGACAGGCTCCTGTCCCAAGTGGAGGAGTTTAAGTATCAGAATCAGAATCAGAATCAGAATCAGAATCAGATTTATTGCCATTGTTCATGTAGTACACAAACTAGGAATTTGTCTCGGTGCAATGCTGCAACATTAAACATGATAAAATAAAAGAAATAAACTATACATGCAATAAAGTGTAGAATAAGAGTGAGTGATACTGGTCAGCAGTTAAAATATATTAGCGAGCAGCAGATACTGTGGAGAACCATATAGTGCAGTCGGTAATGCAGGAAGAAAACAGTGATGATTGACATGAGACTGGTTGAGCTGCTGTACATAGTGCACGAGAGTCAATAAGTCACTTAGTGTTCAGCAGTCTGATGGCAGAGGGGAAGAAGCTGTTCATGTGACGGGAGGTTTTAGTCTGGATGGACCGAAGTCTTCTACCTGAGGGGAGGGGGGCAAACAGTACGTGACCAGGGTGTGAGGGATCGGCTATGATCCGGCCAGCACGCCTCTGGGTCCTGGAGATGTACAGATCCTGGAGAGATGGGAGCTTGCAGCCGATCACCTTCTCAGCAGTGCGCACGACGCGCTGCAGCCTTAGTTAGGTTAATTGGCTGTTCTAAATTGTCCCTAGATATCTGTTTCCTATAGGCCCTTAGAATAGAGGGTTAGTATTAATGAAAGCGCTTTGAGTGATCTTTGTGACTAGAAAAGCGCTATATAAGTGCAGGTTAGTTAGTAGTAGTTAGTTAGTTAGTCTGTCCCTGGCAGTGGCTCCTGCGTACCACACGGTTATGGAGGTGGTGAGGATGGACTCGATGATGGCTGTGTAGAACTGCACTAACATCTTGGTGGGTAGCTTGAGCTTCCTCAGCTGCCGCAGGAAGAACATCCTCTGCTGGGCTTTTTTGATGAGTGAGCTGATGGTCGGCTCCCACTTGAGGTCCCTGGTGATGGTAGTGCCTAGGAAGCGGAAGGAATCAGCAGTGGTGATGGGAGAGCCTGTGAGGGTGAGGGGGGGCAGAGGGGTTGTGACTTTCCTGAAGTCCACGATCATCTCCACTGTCTTCAGAGCGTTCAGCTGCAGGTTGTTGTTGTTGCACCAGGACGCCAGCTGGGCCACCTCTCTCCTGTAGGCAGACTCGTCGCCGTTGGAGATGAGCCCGATGAGGGTGGTGTCGTCCGCAAACTTGATCAACTTGACAGACTGGTGGCTGGAGGTGCAGGAGTTGGTATAAAGGGAGAAGAGTAGGGGGGAAAGTACACAGCCCTGGGGTGATCCGGTGCTGATGCTAGTAGAGTCTGAGACAGTCTTTCCCAGCCGCACATGCTGCCTCCGGTCCGTCAGGAAGTCGGTGATCCACCTGCAGAGGGAGTCAGGCATGTTGAGCAGGGACAGCTTGTCCCGGAGCAGAGCGGGGCGGATGGTGTTGAATGCGGAGCTGAAGTCCACAAACAGGATCCTGGCGTAGGTTCCCGGGGAGTCCAGGTGCTGCAGGATGGAGTGGAGGGCCAGGTTGACTGCGTCGTCTACAGACCTGTTGGCTCGGTAGGCAAACTGCAGCGGGTCCAGGAGAGGGGTGGTGATGGACTTGAGGTGGGGCAGGACCAGGCGCTCAAAGGACTTCATGACTACAGAGGTGAGCGCTACAGGTCTGTAGTCATTAAGTCCAGTGATCCGTGGCTTCTTGGGGACAGGGATGATGGTGGAGGATTTGAGGCAGGTCGGCACGTGGCATAGCTTAAGGGAGGAGTTAAAAATGTCTGTGAAGACAGACATCTTGGGGTCTTGTTCACGAGTGAGGGGAAAATGGAGCGAGAGATCGACAGACGGATTGGAGCAGCATCTGCAGTGATGCGGACGTTGTACCGGTCTGTTGTGGTGAAGAGGGAGCTTAGTTCTAAGGCAAAGCTGCACGGTGGGCTGCACGGTGGCGCAGTGGTTTAGCACTGTGGCAGCACAGTTTTACCCTCGGCCGGGGGACCGTGGGGATCATGAGATCGTGGGTTCGATCCCAGCCCCCGACCAACAGTGAGCTGTGTGGAGTTTGCATGTTCTCCCCGTGTTGCGCGGGTTTACTCCGGGATTTCTCCGGTTTCCTCCCGCACACCAAAAACATGTAGGTTTAGGGCGCTCGCGCACGCAGCGACCAGCAGCCAGTGGCTTGTCACCAGACTGCAAACCAAGTCTACCTACGGGTACAAACCTACGGGTACAAATAAGTAACAAAAAAAAAAAAAAAAAAAGCTGTCGATTTACCAGTCAATCTACGTTCCTACTCTCACCTATGGTCACGAGCTTTGGGTAATGACCGAAAGAACGAGATCGCGGATACAAGCGGCTGAAATGAGCTTTCTCCGTAGGATTGCTGGACTCACCCTCAGAGATAGGGTGAGGAGCTCAGTCATCCGGGAGAGGCTCAGAGTTGAACCACTGCTCCTCCACATTGAAAGGAGTCAGTTGAGATGATATGGGCATCTGATTAGGATGCCTCCTGGACGCCTCCCACTTGAGGTGTTTCAGGCACGTCCCACTGGGAGGAGACCCCGGGGCAGACCCAGGACTCGGTGGAGAGACTATGTCTCCCAGCTGGTCTGGGAACGCCTTGGTATCCCCTCTGAAGAGCTGGAGCAGGTGGCTGGGGAGAGGGAAGTCTGGGCTTCTCTGCTTGAACTGCTGCCTCCGCGACCCAGACCTCCGGAAAAGCGGTAGAAGATGGATGGATGGATGAAACCATTTCTGCCATTGTTCACAATGCTTGCCTACCAATGTGGCGATCCGCATGACCAGTGACATCACTTGCAAATTCTCAATATTTCCATGTAGTTGGTAACCTTAATGTCTCTATGCAATTACAACAGGTGGTAACACAACAGTTAATGCCATCATTTAAAAAAATGTACACAGAATACATTTGTTCTGTGCTGAATGTTCCTTCCCTTTGGTTTTTTGGTTCTTCTGTCTAATCTTCGTCATCTGCACTATAAATTGCCTCTATCCTGATATCACGTTAGCACCGTACAGCGCCGTACCGTGGCTGCTTCATCCATCTAGGTGGATGCCTTGAATTTCCCCTCTGGGGATCAATAAAGTACACAAAAAAAAAAAAAATCACGTTGCTGAGTCTCTCTTCTAGATGAACCGGATTGTGCTGAACTGTCACTTTGACTCACAGAGTCGCTGCAGTCAGTATTCAAATCCAGGGCTGTGATTGGTGATAAATCTGTATAATTAGACTGAGTAAAGGCCTATAGTCTTCCTATCGATTCCCTTGCTCATTTAGGGAATTAAGAGGTTGGCAAATTTCTAAGCACAGCAGACAGGATGGGGAATTAAAAGAAGATCCCATCTTTCAGGGAACAAAACCCCCACAAACATGTGGTATTTGGAGAAAGAAGTTGTGACTGAGGGGTGATTTCACTCTCTTTTCCTCGTTAAATGTTTTCTTTTTCCGGTGCCACTCAGAATACAGTAAATCTATCGCAGCAGAAATGTGTCTCTCTGACATTGTTGTTTTTGTCTCATTTATCGCTGCTGCTACATCAGAAGGGGGAGCGTATGATCTGAACAACATGTTCACCTTGAGATGTCTCCACTGGCACTGGTGTGTTTGTCAACCACGAGGGGGTCTTTAACCTACATAGGTTGCTACATTAGCGGGGCTAAAAGCACACCTCACACCCTTCTGGAGAACAGCCAAATAAGCAGCAGGACATAAGCTATGAGTTGGAAGCTTCCCCCAGGCTTTTTCCAAGCCCTCTCAAAATGAAAATAGCTACAATACAGAATCCTGCTATTGTGCAGGTGCACAGAAAGGGATGAGCAGGAGGACACGTTTGCTTTTTGGTTCAAAGAGCAGAGTCAGAAATACTTTATTATGCATCTTTAATAATTGTAAATTGACACTTAAATGTTTAAAAAATAATAATATTTTGCAACTTCAGCAAGTTTCAAACCATGTCATTTGAAATTATAGGTTCAACTAATGCTATAATACGGAATCTGAAGTTTTATTATTTACACTATTAAAGGCCTTTTTTTAAGACCGCTTGATCAAATTTATAGTCTTATAATTGCAAAATACAGTAAACATACACTACCGTTCAAAAGTTTGGGGTCACTTAGAAATGTCCTTATTTTTGAAAGAAAAGCACTGTTTTTTTCAATGAAGATAACTTTAAACTAATCAGAAATACACTCTAATATCTAATATACATTGCTAATGTGGTAAATGACTATTCTAGCTGCAAATGTCTGGTTTTTGGTGCAGTATCTACATAGGTGTATAGAGGCCCATTTCCAGCAACTATCACTCCAGTGTTCTAATGGTACAATGTTTTTGCTCATTGCGTCAGAAGGCTAATGGATGATTAGAAAACCCTTGTGCAATCATGTTAGCACAGCTGAAAACAGTTTACCTGGTTAGAGAAGCTATAAAACTGACCTTCCTTTGAGCAGACTGAGTATCTGGAAAAAATTATTATTTCAAATACAAATCATTATTTCTAACCTTGTCAATGTCTTGACTATATTTTCTATTCATTTTACAACTCATGGTGGTAAATAACTGTGACTTTTCATGGAAAACACAAAATAATTGTCTGGGTGACCCCAAACTTTTGAACGGTAGTGTATATATACAGTATATACAGTATATATTTATATATGTCAATGCAATAACGTTGACAGCACTTAGGTTCAGGTTCAGGTTACTTTATTTGTGTCCGTAGGCAGATTTGTTTTGCAGTCAGGTGACATCCATATCTACAAACCGCAATTACATTCAACATGAACACAAACACAGACACACATGAAGCTGACTATAAACATGATCAAAGTACTCAAGGCTCCACCAATCAGGACATAGGACAAAGAGATAAGAGAGAAGGGTCATATTAAAAAGTTAAAGACTAGTCAAAGAGGTTGAAAACTCAAAAGTCCAAAACCCAATAAAAGATTTAGAACCCAAATAAAAAACCTACAAAAATAAGTAAATATAAAATCAAATTAATAAATAGATAACTAAATTATGTGCAATATATTGTCACATCTTGTTCAACTCTTTGACACCAGCAGGAACAAAGCTGCTTTTGTAGCGCTGGATTTTACTTTTTGGGACAGCAAACCTCCATCTGGAGGGAATAAGCTGAAAGTGGCAGTGCAAAGGGTGGGAGTCATCATTTAAAATGGAGGTAGCCATCCTCTGTTGCATCAAGGACCCAGTGTACCCAAAATATCTCAAGTGGGCTCACCACCTTCAGGAGGGATCATGGGGATCATGGTGCTATGTGAACTAGCCGGTAGTCTGGGCTACTTATATATATATATAAGTGCTGTTAACGTTACTGCGTTAATGAGTTAATGTAACTCATCACTTAATGATATTTTTTATGCTCGATTGCGCACATGTTGTGCACCCCCCTTTCCACAGAAAACATACACACACCCAACATTATATCCACATCAGCCCAGTTCAATACTTATCAAATTCAAACAGTGTTTGAACAGTATTTTGGAATGTCTTATATTCATCTTCCATTGGAATTTAACAATATGAAAACCATCTATCTCTTGACAGTCATGAAACAATTGAAATGCTGTAGTATTATTTCAGTACTTATTAACAGCAAAATAACTTCTAACATGGACACTGACATCATTCATGCATGCATCCATCCATCTTCTACTGCTTTTCCAGTTGTCCGGGTTGCGGGGGCAGCAGTCCAAGTAGCCCAGACTACCGGCTAGTTCACATAGCACCATGATCCCCATGATCCCTCCTGCAGGTGGTGAGCCCACTTGATGTACTTTGGGTACACTGGGTCCTTGATGCAACGTGTTTTGTGGGGATCCACTGGATAACTCTTAGTCTGGACCTTCACCCAGGACCAGTTTGTCTTGGGAAACCCTACCAGTGACAACCCCTCCACCACGATAAGGCGACGAGCCACAAAGGAGACATTAACATTATATACTGTATTTTTCTTTAACAATATGTAAACAAAAGTTATATTGCAATGATATTGACAGATTTGTTTCTCATTGTTTGCCTATATTATTATGTTGTACTTTTTTGCTGTGCTTTTTGTGCAGGAGGGATCAGCACAATTTTTTCTATAAACATAGTAATTTTTGCCATATGTGCCCAAATTTGGAGATGTGGGTGGGGATGGGGGGATCATAGGTCTTGTATTCTACTGTCGTGCTAAAAATTGTGAGTGCATTCACATTTTCAGCATTATATTGGTGGAAAATATAGGAGCAATCCCCATAATACACTTTCTTAATTGACAGTTGCCCTACTTTTGTGAAGATACTATTCTGCTTCTTGCCAGTTTGGAAATAAATAAATAAATAAAACCTCTTCTTTCTATCTGAAATGCTGGTGAAGGTGAAAGCTGCACAGTGTGGACAGTTTAAAAGTATGGAGTGGAGACTTTGGGGGGGGTCGATTCTAATTTGGCCACAGAGCTGATTTTGACGATAACAATGCTGTTGAGTTGCATTGCACTACTGTCGTCTGGCTGATACCTGATTGCACCTTATCAGGGACATTTTGCATCACTGATTACGTCCTGCCTTCAGTGACTCAACCCCAATCTGTTCTCCTTTTCCAGACTGTAATACAGCACACCTGAAAGAAAAAAATTATATTGACAATATTAAACTTGGGAAGTCTAAGCTCATGGGGTTATGGTGAGTTCCTTTTCTCAGAACAAGTTGGATTTAGAGAGTGCCCATTAGGTACTTCTGAGCCGTTAGGTCAGTGGAAGCTGGGTAAGCTTTGGCAAGGCTGACTTCAAGTCCATACTGGACGTGAAGATGGCTGTTTCTGTGTGTTGTGCATCAGCAGTACATAAAATGTATTTATTAGCATTTCTGTTTTATCCAGTTGCACGCATAGTAGTTCCCAACTTGTATATATCACCATATCACTACAGTGTTATACTCAAATAAGCTTGCACTGTATTGTTTTCACTGGGTGTTGTTATAAATATCAAATGGCTACAGCAAATGATTCCTTTACCTCACATAATAAAAGAAGAAAAAGTAACTAATTTTGAATGTAGATTATTATTTAAAAGAAGAGTTAAAATTCCTTTTTGCATTAGGTTTGATCAACCAAAATGGTGATGCATAAATTGTTCGAAAGCACCAAGGATTATGCTAGATTTCCTTGTTACTGGTATGGAATGACTGGGGCTTGAGCATGACATTACTGGCATCAGCTGATGTCTGACCTTGGACAGAAAAGGAAGTGATTTTATGTAGGGAATATCACTCAAGAGACAGTAAACATCTTTGTACAACTTTGTCATGATAAAATGATGACAACTTAAGCAATCCATTTCATTCTTAAGTGCAAACATCCCTTACTACTGCAGTAAGAGCCTACTGGTACATACTGTAATTGTAGAAAATTAGAATATTGTGGAAAAAGTTAGTGTATTTTGCAACATATTTAAAAGAAAAAAACTTAACACATAATGAAATATTTCGTGTTTTTTACCCTAATTTTGATAATCATGGTTATCATCATGTAATGCCATCTCTGCCTGGGGCAGATTGTGCACCAACATGGAAGATGTCTGAAAGATTACTAAAGCCTCGCCTTCTGTTTCCTGACCGATGAAAGAAGAATCCAAAGAGGAGAAAAATAATACAAATGCTTTGTTTTGTATTGTGAGAGCTGGAGCTGATCCAGAGGACTGTTAGTTACTTCACCCTGGGCGCGCTTTGAAAAAGTGACGTAGCTTAACATGTCTGTGTTTGTAGTTTTTAATTTATGTATTTTCACAGCCTTATACCTTAACAGTGGGACAACCTACACCATTATTTACGTGGAAAATTATCTTTTAAATTGACAAACATCGGGGACTTCCGGTCAAGCTTGCTCCAGCATGGCTGCTTAAAAATTCAAATTTAAAAATTCACTCTCCCGGCAAATAGATTGGAAAGCCGTTATAACTGCAAATACTCTAAATGAACTTTGTGTAAAAATTCACAAAAGTAAGGGCAATGATGAAAATTGGGCAGAAAAAACAAAAGACTAAGAGAACCACCAAAAGTTTAAGCAAAGTACCAAGGTGCTAGCAGGAAAGACAACCCAGTTAATGCTAACACCATGGCTGAAAACAAAGATGGAACAGGTCTCGACCTGAGGGCCATATTCATGGAAATCAAAGATTTCCGGCGAGACAACAAACAACAACTACAGAAAATAAAGGACAAAATTAATAAAACCAAGGTGAGACTAGACAAGGTGGAGGACTGCATTCAGTATGCAGAAGGACGGCTGCAGTCGGTGGAGGATGTCATAGTGGAGCTGTTAAAACTTCAGACCAGACTCAACTCGCAGCTAACAGAGCAAGAGGGTTGTTCAAGAAGAAGTAACATAAGGATTTATTACGTAGCTGAGGGCTCAAAGAAAAATCCACCGTCATTGATAGACTTTGTCGAAAACTTGCTGACAGAAAACCTGCCGCTCCCTCCCACTGCTAACCTGCAGACTGAAAGGGCACGCTGGGCACTGGCACCTGCCCCGCCTGAAGGCGCACCTCCGAGGTCTATCATCATAAGATTCCTGCACTACAGAACTAAAGAGAAGATACAGTACTCAAAACAGCATGGCAAAAGAAGGGGTCTACCTGGAACGGTAAACAAATTAACATGGACGTGAATGTGTGTGTGAATGGGTGGATAGCAGAATCTGTGAAGTGCTTTGGTCATCTAGAGATGAGAAAAAAAGCACGGTCTAAGTGAACGCCATTTCTGACTACGCCCCCAACATACTTAGACAAAGGCAGAAATACATCAAAGCCAAGAAGATACTTAAAGAAAGAGGGACACGTTTTCAGGCTCCCTTTCCAGTGAAGTTACAAGTGTTTTACCTAGAGGGCACCCAAGTCTACGACACACCGTAGGAAGCAACTAAGGAGATGTCAGAAAAGGGTCTTCCCATCACTGTCCTGAAGCCACCTGAGATGCCGCTGGAGCAGGTGCAGAGACTGACATGGTCCATAAGCAGGAGAAAAGGATGGGATAGGTGAAATAGGGGCTATAATTTCATTTATACAGTATTCATTGCGCACACAGTGAGATACTTCAAGCCTTTTTCATTTGCTTTCGAAAGATACAAGATACTGAATATATTAAAAAAAGGAGGGGGCTCATGTAGATCTTCTCTAAGAAACATTTCTATCAGAAGAGGAACATGTGAAGCTCAAGAAAAGGGGTTATAAGTACCTTTACTTGTCCTCATATACAGTAAATGGACATCGGAGAGGTGTGGCTATTCTTATTTCACATCAGGTCCGATATGAACACTTACTTGGGCGGTGCGGTGGCGCAGTGGTTAGCACTGCGGCAGCACAGCAACTCACCCTTGGCCATGAGATCCCTGGTTCGATCCCAGCCCCTGACCAACAGTGATCTGTGTGGAGTTTGCATGTTCTCCCCGTGTCTGCGTGGGTTTACTCCGGGATTTCTCCGGTTTCCTCCCACATGTCAAAAACACGACAGTTAGGTTAACTGGCATCAGACTGGGGATTCTAAATTGTCCTTAGGTATGGATGTGAGAGTGAATGGTTGTCTGTCTCTCTGTGTTGGCCCTGCGATGGAGTGGCGATCTGTCCAGGGTGTACCCTGCCTCTCGCCCAAAGATGCTGGGATAGGCTCCAGCGCCCCCGCAACCCAAAAAGGATTAAGCGGAAGAAGATAGATGGATTAATTCTATTATGAAAGAAATGGGTATTATTTTTGTCTGGAGAGATTTCTACCCAACTATCTGAGACTATACACATTTCTCTGCACCCCATTCCTCCTATTCAATAATTGACTATATTTTTTTTTTTCAGAAAGATAGGCATAGAATTCAAACTTGCGATATTGGAACCACTGATCTATCAGACTACTTACCGATACAGCTGACAATTAGCAGTGACAAAAATCCTAAAATAACACTGTTGAGGTTAAATTCAAATATATTAAATAATCCCAAAATCAAAGAACAACTAAAAAAGGAAACGGAAACCTATTTTAAGGAGAATGACAATGGAGAGGTTTCACCGTCTATGCAGTGGGATGCCTACAGTATATAACCAAGACTTTTATAGATATTTACAAATGAGAAACTGGTTCAATGAAATAATAAGAGAAAGCTCAGTGAATGTGAACAATCCAGTTCTAAAACTAGTTTTATTGACCTCTAACTTAAACATTAAAATAATTTCAAAAGTGTCCGCATTAGATGCATTTGAAGTTTTCTGATGCACACAGTAAGACTGATTTGTTGCATTAAAAAACAACTTCTAAGTGGTGAACTTTCATTTATCTGTGCTTTCAACTTTTTTTTTTATCTCATTCATTTACATGCTGTTGTGATATGAAACTATTTCATGGAAGTAAATCTTCTAAATATGTTTTTAATGGGCTGGCCCAGGGGTGTCAAACATATGGCTCGTGGGCCAAAAATGGCCCACCAGGGGGTCCAAAATTTTCTCTGTGAATTCACAGCTTTATTTCTAGTAAATTTCTGACTTTCTACTGATTACAATAGTTTGTGTAAATCTGAGACATTTTTTCTCTGTAAGATGAGACTTTTTTCTCATCAGTTTTCTTTTTCTTTTTGCTGATGAGAACAAGGGGCCCTTGATCTTGCTGTGTGTGCAAGATGATTTAAGTATGCATTTAAAAGTAACATGAAAGTTACTTTTCCAAGTAACGAGTTACTTTAATCATGCAGTAACTCAAAAGTAACTCAGTTACTTTTGAAAAGAAGTAACTAGTAACTGTAACTAGTTACTATTTTTTAGCAACTTGCCCAACACTGCCCAGGAGTGGCTGGCTGACCAAAACTACACCAAAAGCATAGCGACAACTCATCCAAGAGGTCACAAAAGACCCCACAACAACATCCAAAGAACTGCAGGCCTCTCTTGCCTCAATTAAGGTCAGTGTTCATGACTCCAACTTAAGAAAGAGACTGGGCAAAAATGCTCTGCATGGCAGAGTTCCAAGACGAAAACCATTGCTGAACAAAAAGAACATAAAGGCCCATCTCAGTTTTGGCAGAAAACATCTTCATGATCCCCAAGACTTTGGGGAAAATACTCTGTGGACTGACGAGACAAAAGCTGAACTTTTTGGAAGGTGTGTGTCCCATTACATCCGGCATAAAAGTAACACAGCATTTCAGAAAAGGAACATCATACCAACAGTAAAATACGGTGGTGGTAGTGTGATGGTCTGGGACTGTTTTGCTGCTTCAGGACCTGGAAGACTTGCTGTGGTAAATGGAACCATGAATTCTGCTGTCTACCAAAAAATCCTGAAGGAGAATGTCCGGCCAGTGGAGGGACTGCTGTGTGTTTGCATTTACGGAGACATGGCTCCACGACAATATCCCTGACGAGGCCATTCAGCTAGAAGGGATGACATCATTCCGGGTGGACAGGGAGGCTGCTAGCTCCGGTAAGAGCCGGAGGGGGGGGGGGGGGGGGTGGCTATGTATCTATATTAACAAGAACTGGTGCGTTAACACCACGTTAGTAACTAAACACTGCTCTCCATTGGCGGAGTTCCTTATCGTGAATTGTCGGCCATTCTATCTCTCGAGGGAATTCACCAACGTGTTTGTAGCTGCTGTTTACATAGCTCCTAGTGCTAATGCTAAAGCTAAGGCTAACGAGGCACTTGGAGAGCTGCACAACGCTATCAGTGAATTTCAAACTTCACACCCGGACAGTTTTGTGGTGGTTGCGGGGGATTTTAATCACACCAGTTTAAAGACTGTGCTCCCCAAGTTCAAACAATGTGTGGACTTTAAGACCAGAGGAGAGAATATGTTGGACTTGGTGTACACAAACCTCCCAGATGCATATAAGGCAACATCTCACCCCCACCTCGACCATTCTGACCACCTATCCATGATGCTGGTGCCTGCCTACAAACCTTAACTGAAGCGCAGCAGGCCAGTAGAGAAACAAATCAGGATTTGGCCAGAGGGTGCAGCCTCGACACTTCAGGACTGTTTTCTGCACACAGACTGGGAGGTTTTTAAAATAGAAGCCTCCCAGGGAGACAGGACAGATGTGGAGGAGTACGCTGAAACGGTCACCAGCTACATCACGAAGTGCACAGAGGATGTCACTATAGTGAAGACTGTCACTGCACAGGGCAACTATAAAACCTGGATGACTGCAGAGGTGCGCTCGCTGCTCACAGCCAGAGATGCAGCCTTCAGAGCGAAGGACAGGATCGCCCTCCGCTCAGCCAGGTCTGCGCTCTCAAAGGGAATTAAGACGGCGAAACGCGCCTATGCGGAGAAAATCCAGGGACACCTCTGTGACACAAGGAACACCAAACGGATGTGGCAGGGAGTTTGGGCGCTGATGGATTATAAGTCTAGGCAGGGGGTCGATGATGATGACGCTTCACTTCCAGACAGGCTCAACAACTTCTTTGCATGTTTTGAAGCATCAAACCTGACAATCAGAGGGAGGCTGGCCCATCTCCACCATCTGTTGGGCCAGCTATCATCATCAACGCAGCGGACACACGGAGGACCCTAATCAGGGTCAACCCACATAAAGCTGCAGGTCGGGACAACATCCCGGGATGTGTGCTCTGAATCTGCGCAAGCAAGTTGGCGGATGTCCTGACTGACATTTATAACATCTCCATGAGTCAGGCCATCGTTCCCAGATGCTTGAAGACCTCTATCATTGTACCGGTGGCAAAGAAACCAGTTGTGTCCTGTCTGAATGACTATCGTCCTGTTGCACTGACACCAATTGTGATGAAGTGTTTTGAATGGCTTGTCAAACCACACATCACAGCCTGCCTCCCTGCATCACATGACCTGCTCCAGTTTGCATATCGTTCAAACCGCTCCACGGAGGATGCTATAGTCACCACCCTGCACTCTGTCATCACCCACCTGGATCAGAAAGACACCTATGCCAGACTCCTGTATATTGATTTCAGTTCAGCATTCAACACCATTATTCCCCAGAGACTGATGGAGAAATTACTCCTTCTCGGTCTGAACACCGCCACTTGTCTCTGGATCCTGGACTTCCTGACCGAGAGACCTCAGTCTGTCCGTGTTGGAAACAACATCTCCAACTCTATCACACTGAGCACCGGATCCCCTCAAGGCTGTGTACTCAGTCCACTGTTGTTTACACTTCTAACACATGACTGTGTATCCAGACACGAGGGGAACCAGATTATTAAGTTTGCAGACGACACCACAGTGGTGGGACTTATTCAGAGGGATGAGGAATCAATGTACAGGGAAGAAGTTAGAGACCTGGAGGGCTGGGGCAGGGAGAACAATCTGGTGCTTAACGTGGACAAAATGAAGGAGATAATTATCGACTTTCGGCGGTAACGGCCTGAACACGTCCCTTTCAGCATCGGCGGCCTTTTGGTGGAGAGAGTGGAGAACATCAAGTTCCTCGGAGTGCAGATCTCGCAGGACCTGACCTGGAGCAAGAATTCCTCGGGGATCAAGAAGCGGGCCCAGCAGAGACTGCACTTCTTGAGGAAACTCAAACAGGCCTCTCTTCCCATCTGCATCCTCAGGACCTTCTACAGAGGTGTGGTGGAGAGTGTTCTGACGTACTGCATTGCAACATGGTACTCCAGCTGCAGTATGTCAGACAAAAAAGCCCTGCAGAGGATAGTTAAGGGAGCTGAGAGGGTAATTGGAGTTTTCCTCCCCTCTGTCCAAGAACTTTTTCAGAACTGTTGTAGGAGCAGGGCACTGAACATTGTCAAGGACCACTCTGACCCTCTGCATAAACACTTTGAACTGCTGCCATCTGGCAAACGATTCTGGAGCATCACAGGCAGAACCACCAGACTGATAAACAGCTTCCTTCCACAAGCTGTTAGGATGCTGAACAGTTGATCCGGAATCTTTCATACATACTACTGCACCTTATGGACATTATATTATTTGTATATTATAGTTCTAGTTAGTTTTCAAGTATGTCTCAGGGATGTGTGAATGGCTGTGTTGGGGTGGGGGGTGAGGGTGTGTGTGAGTGTGTCTTAAATTATGTTCTTTTTACTTATATGGATGCCTAGAGAAACTTAATTTCATCTTGCCTGCACTACAGTTGTATGTACAGCAACATGACAATAAAGGTTGATTTGATTTGATATGATATGATCTGTTCATGACGTCAAGCTGAAGCACACTTGGGTTCTGCAGCAGGACAATGATCCAAAACACAACAGCAAGTCCACCTCTGAATGGCTTAAGAAAAACAAAATGAAGATTTTGGAGTGGCCTAGTCAAAGTCCTGACCTTAATCCAATAAAGATGCTGTGGCATGACCTTAAAGAGGCGGTTCATGCTTGAAAACCCTCCAGTATTTTTTTTTTTATTTTTTATTTTTTTTATTTTGTATACTTTATTGATCCCCAGAGGGGAAATTGAGGGCATCCACCTGGATGGATGAAGCAGCCACGGTACGGCGCTATCCCTTTACCATTCACACACACATTCACACCTAGGGCCACTTTAGAGTCTCCAGTTGACCTAACCTGCATGTTTTTGGCCTGTGGGAGGAAACCGGAGAACTCCCGGAGAAAACCCACGCAGACACGGGGAGAACATGCAAACCTCCACACATATCACCATTGGTCAGCGGCTGGGATTGAACCAGGGATCCCATGGCCAAGGGTGAGTTGCTGTGCTGCCGCAGTGCTAACCACTGTGTCACCGCACCGCCTGCAGTGTGGCTGGATTACAACAATTCTGCAAAGATGAGTGGGCCAAAATTCCTCCACAGCGCTGTAAAAGTCTCATTGCCAATTATCGCAAATGCTTGACTGCAGTTGTTGCTGCTAAGGGTGGGCCAACCATTTCTTAGGTTTAGGGGGCAATCCCTTTTTCACACAGGGCCATGTAGGTTTGGATTTTTTTCCCCCTTAATAATAAACACCTTCATTTAAAAACTGCATTTTGTGTTTACTTGTGTTATCTTTGTCTAATATTTAAATTTGTTTGATGATCTGAAACATTTAAGTGTGACAAACATACAAAAAAAATGAGAAATCAGGAAGGGGGCAAACACTTTTTTACACCACTACTTGAAATTGAATGCATGTAAAGAAATACCGGACTTCTCCCTTGACACACCTCCATTTGAATTTGCAATTAGATGCAAATTGATGTGCAAATATATGCATACAAGCACTGCACGTTTGATTCTCCTGTGTCCACGATCAAAAATAATGGATTTAATGGAATTTCATGAACTGTGAGTTGGAGGTGCTCCTGAATGAGGTAGAGGCGCTTAAAAACATTTTGTTTGGCACGCTGTCCTCTGGCATTCGCGCTGGATACAGGTAATTCAATAGCCTGCTCACAACCCTATAAGATTAGTTTACTGTTTTCATTTATTCAGACACGGATAAGAAGCAGATGGTTTTTTTAACGTTGACATGTTTCGACTGATGTCTGCAGTTGTCCTAGGAAACGTCAGCTGATTGCTGTGATTTGTGACCAGCTGGGTGGATCAGCTGGTTTAATAAAGGAGATCAGTCACAAAAAAGAAGACAATATGAACTTATTTAGTGGATAGCCATGGTCACCTGTCAGTGGAAAGCAGATCATATTAGATTCAACAAGTACATATTTTACAGTGGCTTCAAAAAGTCTTCACACCCCTGTTTGAATGCCAGGTTTTTGTGATGTAAAAAAATGAGACCAAGATAAATAATTTCAAAACTTTTTCCACCATTAATGTGACCTATACCCTGTACAACCCAATTGAAAAACAAACTGAAATCTTTTCAGGGGAAAAATAAAAAATAAAAAAAACTTACAATAACCTGGTTGCATAAATATGCACACCCTTAAACTAATACTTTGTTGCAGCACCTTTGGCTTTTATTACAGCACTCGCTCTTTTTGGGTAGGACTCTTTCAGTGTGGCATATCTTGATGTGGCAATATTTGCCCACTCTTCTTTGCAACAACGCTCCAAATCTGTCAGATTGCAAGGGCATCTCCTGTACACAGCCCTCTTCAGATCATGCCACAGATGTTCAATTGGATTCAGGTCTGGACTGTGACTGGGCCATTCCAAAACCTTAATCTTCTTCTGGTGAAGCCATTCTTTTGTTGATTTGGATGTGTGCTTTTGGTCATTGTCGTGCTGAAAGATAAGTTCCTCTTTATCTTCAGCTTTCTAGCAGAAGCCTGAAGGTTTTGTGCCAACACTGACTGGTGTTTGGAACTCTTCACAATTCCCTTCACCTTGACAAAGGCCCCAGTTTCAGCTGAAGAAAAACAGCCCCAAAGCATGATAAGATAAGATAAGATAAGATAAGATAAGCCTTTATTAGTCCCACAACGGGGAAATTCCAGGATTGCAACAGCACAGGGATAGCAACACTCAGAGCAACAATCAGAAGGCAAGAAAAAAACAAGCAAGCAAGAGCAGCTAATATACATATGTACGTATTACTATAAAATATATATATATACACACACACACAGACACACAGTGCAGAGCATTGTAGCTGGATGGAATAAATATATGAATATATGAACAAGGTGGTAAGCATGGTGCCACCACCATGCTTACTGTAGGTATGGTGTTCTTTTGGTGATGAGTAGTGTTGTGTTTGTGCCAAATATATCTTTTGGAATTATGGCCAAAAAGTTCAACCTTGGTTTCATCAGACCATAGCACATTTTCCCACATGCGTTTGGGAGAGTTCAAATGTATTTTTGCAAAATGTAGCCGGGCTTGGATGTTTTTCTTTGAAAGGTAAGGCTTCCATCTTGCCACCCTACCCCATAGTCTAGACATATGAAGAAGGTGGGAGATTGTTGTCACATTTCTAAACAGCCAGTACTTACCAGAAATCCCTGCAGCTCCTTCATTGTTGCTTTTGGCCTCTTAGCAGCCTCCCTGACCAGTTTTCTTCTCGTCTTTTCATCAATTTTGGGGGGATGTGAAGTTCTTGGTAATATCACTGTTGTGCCATGTTTTCTCCACTTGATGATGACTGTCTTCACTGTGTTCCATGGTATATTTAATGCCTTGGAAATTCTTTTGTACCCTTCTCCTGACTGATCTCTTTGAACAATGAGATTCCTCTGATGCTTTGGAGGCTCTCTGCAGGACATGGCTTGTGCTGGGCAGCACGGTGGTGCAGTGGTTAGCACTGTTGCCTTACAGCTGGAAGGTTCCTGGTTCGAATCCCCAGGCTGGCAGGGGTTGGAATCTTTCTGTGTGGAGTTTGCATGTTCTCCCTGTGCTGCGTGGGTTTACTCCGGGGGCTCCGGTTTCCTCCCACAATCCAAAGACATGCATGTTAGGTTAATTGGCTGTTCTAAATTGTCCCTAGATATCTGTTTCCTATAGGCCCTTAGAATAGAGGGTTAGTATTAGTGAAAGCGCTTTGAGTGGTCTTTGTGACTAGAAAAGCACTATATAAGTGCAGGTTAGTTAGTTAGTTAGTAACTACAAAAATGCCAGAAAAAGCCTACTAGAACAGCTGGACTTTATTTGGGGTTAATCAGAGGCACTTTAAATGGTGGCAGGTGTGTGCTGACTCCCATTCAACATGAGTTTGAATGTGACTGGTTAATTCTGAACACAGCCACATCCCCAGTTATAACAGAGTGTGCATATTTATGCAACCAGGTTATTGTAAGTTTTTTGTATAAGCGGAAGAAGATGGATGGATGGATGTATGTATTTTATATTCCCCTTAAAAGATTTCAGTTTGTTTTTCAATTGGGTTGTACAGGTTGTAGGTCATATTAATGGTGGAAAAAGTTTTAAAATGATTTATCTTGGTTTAATTTTCTTTTTTACATCACAAAAACCTGGCATTTGAACAGGGGTGTGTAGACTTTTTATATCCACTTTATGTCCAAAATGCAAATCTCATCCTTTATAGATATATATACAACTTGCATGGGTTACACACACTACTAAATGAATGAAGTGTGCTGGGGAAAGGGTGAGACTGTTGAATTTCAAACTTTACGCATGTGTTTATTGACATAACAACTGTACACACAGAGGCAATTGGGGGCTTGGTAGAATGCTGTGAGACTGTAATTTAATCAGCAAAAAAAGGAAGTCACTTACTCAAACCACTGAGTTGTAATGAAGGCTTGAAGACAGGGTAATATTTGGGGGCGCACAGGCACATTGCGCATGAGGTTGTCACAACGGCCCTCACGGACCGTCACAAGACGCCTCAGTCACCAGTGAGTTTGCAGTGGTAATTTATTGTGGATAAGGATAAACACACACAGAACACATACAGCGGCTGAGTGAAGTCTGAGCCGGGGAACACCCGATGCGCCAGACGACAACGTTAATGATGAGCTAGGCAAACAGGAACATACCTGAGCATAAAGGAGCACCATCAAAACGTAGCAGGATATAACAGATGATCGTAACCGATGATCATAACAGGAGAACATAACAGGATATAACAGAGACTGCCGCGCTGGAGGACATTTAGCACCCACTTATATCTCTGGCGGCTAATGACCCCAACGCGGCACAGCTGCTGCTAATGACAGAGCAGCAGCTGACTTTGACAGCAGGGAGCTCCCCCGGGCGCCTTCACAATAAGAGCCCGAGGAGCTGGAAGGAACCCTCAGCTGCCAAAGCCAGGGAACAAAAAGATATGAGACCCGAGTGTGGCCAGAATCGACACTCGGGTTATGACAGTACCTCCCCCTCAAGGCCGAGCTCTGAGCGGCCAGAGTAACACCCAAGCCCCCCCCCCCCCCCCCCTAGGGTGGGTGGATGGGGTGCTGGCAGGAGGGAGAGAGACAAACAACCAACAAGGCTATAGAAAAAAAAAAAACAACCCATAATCCCGGGTAACAAGAACAAAACCACAATAAGTACAGAATAGGCAACACACCCTTGGGCAAACAGAGTGACACAAAAACACAAAACAATCCCCCCCCACACACACACACACACCCCAACAGTCCCACAGACGAGATCAGGAACCCGGAAAGGGCGCAGTCCAGGCCCGGAGGGATGGGGCAAAAGGTTCGGGGGGGTCGTCCGGCAACAAGAGGCCACAGAACAGGGAGGGGAAAAGAGGACAGTTCGGGTGGCCTACCCCAGTCCCATGCTCGGGGGAAGAGAGTTTCAGGCGGCCGGAGCAGGTCGCCGCACAGGAAGATAAACCGGTCGGGGGGCCGGCCCAGAGAACCAAACCAACGAGACAGCCCTTCAGGCGGCCGCCCCGCAACACCAGCCCACCAGAACCATTGGGAGGAAGCAGCCGGTGATCCCGCAGAAAAGGGGGGAGATGAGGGGAAACCGGGCGGAGCGTTCGGGACCCCAACGGCCCCAGGTGGAGATGGGTAGTGCTCCTCAGGGAGACGAGGAGGATGACTGTGGAGATGAGGGTGATGAAGAAAACGAGCCTGTCCAGCATCCGGTGGCTGGGGATCTGCAGCTCCCTCACCGAACCTAGGACCTGCTGGTGCAGCACCCACGGTGGACCCCGATTGGGCCTCCGGAACCGCACCCACGGTGGACCCCGATTGGGCCTCCGGAACCAAACCCACGGTGGACCCCGATTGGGCCTCCGGAACCAAACCCGCGGTGGACCCCGATTGGGCCTCCGGAACCAAACCCGCGACGGGCCCCGACTGGGTCGGCGTGGCACCAAACTCGACCTCCAACCCCGAAACCGGAACCTCTGGCACAGCAGGCGAAAGCAGCCCCTCGCCGGCGACCCTGGGAGAAGGCTCGAAAGAGAGAGAAAACCCGGGATCAGGATCACCGGCAGCGCCAGAACCCGGTGAGATAAGCTCGGACGCAGCGGGCGGCTGCACCCGGCTCATCTCCCCTTGAGACAGGCAAAAATGCTCCAAGAGGTGAAAAAGAAAGACAAAGTAGAGCACTTGCCTGAGCTCGGGTTCTGACGCCGTCCAGGACTGCGAAGATCCGGGCTCAGATGTCAGGAGGTCGTCATCAGGCTCCCACTCAGCTGCGTCGGGCTCCGCAGCTGGCATGATGGTGCGTGCAGCCAAAGAGTCCTCCGGCACCGATGTCCACGCCGGTGGCCCGCATGGCGTGGTGGCAGGAGAATCTCGCCCTGCTGGACCGGACCGCTCCTCCGTGGAACCCCGGGGACGCTTCCTCACCGGCGATGGCTCCATGCTGCAGTCCGCTCTCCTCCTCCGCCCATGGCGTGGCTGCGGAACCGGAACCAGGCTCTCCAGAACCGCAGGCCCCCTCCTCATCCAGCGACGTTGGCCTGACGTCGAGGACCGCTCAGCGGAGGGAGACACAGAGGAAGCAGGGTTAATACTTTCATCCACAGCGGGTGGAGGGAGCTCGGGGGGCTGCATACCCCGAACTCCACCCCTAGGAGTCAGACAAGGCACAACAATGTCAAGAGGAGAGAAATTATCATGCACTCGCCTTTCCCCTAAGGGTAAGATGGTCTCCGCTGTGGGGGACGTCATTCCTTCCTTTCCCCGCTGGATGGTGACAGAGGGCCCTCTGGGAAGACGAGATGAGGCCACTCGAGGCGGATCCGGGATGAAGCTCGCCGAAACGGAGCTCTCGTGACACACAGCAGCCAGGATAGGCGACGAGGAGGAGGGGGCGACAGCCGGGGTCAGTCGGGCATGGGGCGCTGACGGGACAGCGGGCGAGGGCCCGGGAGAAGACGAGGCTGCGGGGATTCCCCTCTGACGAGGCGCAGAAGTGACAGCTGTGTGGGGGGTTGAGCCCTTGCGGCGACCCGGAGCAGCATCCAGACGGGGCTCTAGCCAAGGTTGGAAGCCGGAGTGACGACGGTTCCTTGTAGGGGGTGAGGCGAAGGTGAGGTCCGGAAATCGCCGTTCCTGAGCAGAAACGGCGGCAAGCAAGTCATTAAACTCAGGAAACTCACGCAGCGCTGGATTCCTCTCCACGAGTCTAACCGCCGCCACCACATGCTTCATACACGCTGGAGGATTCTCAGCGGAGCAAGCAGCTGCCACCCGGTCCCAGATCTTGTCTGCTGTCATCTGCAGCTTCTCTGGGGGAATCCCGAGTGACGACATGCCCGATGGGAAAAGACCTCCGGATGGTGCGAACTCCCGGGCCGGAGCAGAGGCAGGAGCGGGATCCCGAAGCGAGGGGCGACGTCTCCTCCGCTTCAGCTTCCCGCCAGGATTTCCCTCCAGCCCTCGGAGAATCACACGCTGGGCGGCGATGTCATCTCTCCTCACGCTTACCTCTGGATGATTAGTGAAGCGGGGGAGAGAATCCAGAATTTCCTCGGCTAGGTCCAGGTACCAGGGCACTTCGCTGTTGTATTCGAGGAGGGAGGCGGCGACAAGGACTCTGTCCACGCGCTCGAGGGTGTCAGCGAGAACAGCGTCCTGCCTCCGAGCACGAGACCTCCACGATGGCATGCTTCAACACGGCACCCAGACAGGTAGGAACAAACAGTCCACTACTGCAAACTACACGGTGAATGGCGTCTCGATGCAACGCCTCCTCTCCGGGCGTTAGGCGGCAGTCTACTGTCACAACGGCCCTCACGGACCGTCACAAGACGCCTCAGTCACCAGTGAGTTTGCAGTGGTAATTTATTGTGGATAAGGATAAACACACACAGAACACATACAGCGGCTGAGTGAAGTCTGAGCCGGGGAACACCCGATGCGCCAGACGACAACGTTAATGATGAGCTAGGCAAACAGGAACATACCTGAGCATAAAGGAGCACCATCAAAACGTAGCAGGATATAACAGATGATCGTAACCGATGATCATAACAGGAGAACATAACAGGATATAACAGAGACTGCCGCGCTGGAGGACATTTAGCACCCGCTTATATCTCTGGCGGCTAATGACCCCAACGCGGCACAGCTGCTGCTAATGACAGAGCAGCAGCTGACTTTGACAGCAGGGAGCTCCCCCGGGCGCCTTCACAATAAGAGCCCGAGGAGCTGGAAGGAACCCTCAGCTGCCAAAGCCAGGGAACAAAAAGATATGAGACCCGAGTGTGGCCAGAACCGACACTCGGGTTATGACAGAGGTGGGTTATTATTAAGACAATTACATGAATTTACTCGCCAAGAAGCCACCCATCCACACAGTGCCAGCTTGTAGTTTGTTCCCAACAATACAGTTCATTAGAATCAATAGGAAAACTGGCTCTTGCTGCAAATTGCGCTTTGATATTGGCCTGTTCAACTGTATTGTATGGGAATATGATGTACTTGGGTGATAGCCGGATAATGCCATCCCACACAGCTGGCATAGCTCCGCTCAGGTTTGACTGGGAAATTGCAATCAGTCTGCCAGCTCCCTTTGGAATGTCCCTGTTGCCAGGAACCCCAGTATTGTCAGCACCTCAGCACCTGCACTGGGACGGGCAGCACACAGCTTCTTGCCGAGTCGTATTCCAAGAGAAGCTCTGAGCACAGTTCCACAGGGACTGTCTGTGGAAACCAGCTGACAAGCCAGTCATCATCCTGAGCCAGAAAATCTTCTCTGTCTCTAAATACCCTTTCTCTTCTCACTGCACGATTTGCAATATAATCTAATAATGCTTACGACACTGTTGTTAGAGACGTTTTCTACACTGCTTTTATATCCACTCATCTCATTGCACACACTTGGATGTTTGTTCATCATGTGTCTCTGTCATGTGTGTATACAGTAATTTTCACATCATTATCAGTCTCCCAACATCACCTCTAAGTGTTGCCAATGGACCAATAACAGTAGAAACGTATGTATGCCAACCATGAAGTTGCCATGGGGCTGCATTTATTTCCACAGTCTTTTCATTCTTGATCATCTGAAATTTTCCGTGGAAAAGGACGTACGCCATGTTTTTGTGCGTAAGTACACTTTGTACGTGAGGCCTCAGGTCCAACAACACCACATCTCTGGCCAAGAAGGCTCAAGCTCACCTCTATTTCCTTGACAAACTGAGAAAAGCATGAGTTCCACCCCCCATCATGTGCTCATTCTACCGGGGCACCACTGAGAGCATCCTCACCAGCTGCATCACGGTGTGGTATGGAAGTTGCACTGCCACCTGCCAGAAGACTCTACAATGCACAGTGAAAGCAGCCAGCAAGATCATTGGTGCCCCTCTGCCCCCTCTCAGACATCTACCTCACCCGCCTCACCCACAGAGTCATTAGCATTGCAGGTGACACCTCCCACCTCTCACACTCCCTCTTCAGCCCCCTGCCCTCGAGGAAAAGGTACCGGAGCCTCCAGACCCACTCCGCAAGACTGCTAAACAGCTTTGTTCACCATATCATCAGGACCCTGAACTCTGTCAACTCCAGATCTGTGAACGGTCCCACCCCCCGGACTGTAACACACTCACCCCCACAATAAGTACCTCTGCTGTTTGCACAAAAAGATTGGCACACCAACAGTAACACATTTGCTGCTGTATGTCTGTTAGAATAATTTATGCTGTAGTCTCTCCCTCAAAAATGGCCATTTGAGGTTTAATTTGAAGTGTAACTTTTCTTTTCATTTCTTTTATTTCTTTTTATAATAAATGTACCTAAATCCAATATTCTGCCTGATTTTTGACTTTGAATAATTTATGCTCAAAATTATTCTAACAATGTCTCTCCACCTTACTGCAACCATCTGCACAAATGTCATACCTGCTGCTGTCTGTCTGTATTGCAATATTGATCATGTGCAGTCCTATCTGTCACTGTCAGCACCTACACTACCACATTGAACTTGCAACTTCAAGTATTACTGCTCTACCTTTTTCTGTATATAGGATTGCTGGGTTTTATCGCTTATCTTTATTTACACTCCGGGATGTCTGGATTTGATCTTTTACCATTACTTGCACTATGGGTAGCATTACTGTACACAGACTGCTGTTGTTGTTTTTCCAGTGCTTATTCCTTTTTCTTATATTGCGCACACCACTGAAGAGAGAGAAATGGCATTTCAATTCTCCTGTATGTCCTGTATGTATAGCAGTATTGACAAATAAAATCTTTGAATCTTGTTCTCTAATTTTGATCTCCACTGTATGTAATTCAAATTTATACAGTAGGTAACACACATATCATCTCTCACCCCCCACATGCACACACGCTTGCGCGCGCGCGCGCACACACACACACACACACACACACACACACACACACACGCACACACACACACACACACACACACACACTAATAGGTCTGATAGTTTATGGCACTAACTTAGTTTCAGCAGTGGTCACTATGATTACACATTTCTATTTGTTTCATATCTGGCACTGCGTGACTGCGCAGGCTACAAATCCGCGTTGATATTCCAGAGTTGCCTGGAGAATAAATTCCTTTGAAAAGGAAACTTACCGGGGACTAAAGGAAGGATGGGCTGGCGGAGCTCCAAGACTGTTGCCTGGTTACGCCCCATTCATGCTCCTGACAGTTATGTCCATAACTAGTGTTCCAATACCGAGGCTGGAGGTGACTCACAGATACACAAGGCGCTCCTATACAGGCTGAGGCAAAGGTCAGAAGAGACAGCGCCTCTTCCGCATCAGCCCTTTATACTTAGGGTGGCGGTGGAACCGGAAAGGTGGAGCCACCACCCACATCACACAATAATACGTCATATTAATACATAACATTCCACCCCCCCTTTAAAAAAGTCCAAAATGCATGCACACTAATTGGGCCCTCCCAAATTTAGTACCCGAGTCACACTCTAGTGCTGGGGTGGGCAGTGAGGGCTTTGGAAGAAGAAATGGTTTTCTGTTCCACCCAGTCTTTTCAGCAGGTGTTTGCTCTGATCAGCTTCAAGGATTGCTAATAACTGAAAACACCTGCTGAAGAGACTGGGTGGAACAGAAAACTTGCAGTAGAATCGCCATCCATGGCACAATTGCCCACCCCTGCTCTAGTGGCAAACAAACAGACCAATCCATGCACACAAACAACTAAAACTAGAGGGGGACAGGTGGACTACTGTCCCACCTCCACACGGCCAGACGGATTATTCTGTCGTCTCTGATAATAAAAGTCCATAAAATAAAATATTGCCCTGTTCCTATTATAACACAAAATAATATACATAAAGGTAAACCCTTAATTCAATAAACAAACAATCAATCAGTTAACATGCACATTCATGCCCTGCTATTAACATTCCTAAAAATACCACCCCAACCCGGGCAAACCCTAAAGTAACAAACACCCAAAACATGGTGACACTCACATTACTGTTTTTTTTTTTCCACATGGGCACTTGTTGTAGCAGTTTAGCACGAGAAACATATTAACTACGTAACCCGCGCAATTCACATTTAACCTAACTCATCGCCCTTTGCTGCAGTACAGTCTCGATGGAGAAGCCACCCCCCGGAGACCCATCTGGCAGCTCCCACCCAGAGCATCTTCATCTCTTCACCACTGGAGACAAGCCACATGGGAGTCTCGACACCTCCTTGTCATAGCTGGTGCACCACAGCTTGCTGGGGTGTCTCTATGAGTCATTGGACAGCTGGAGGTAACCGTCCTCCCGGACAGCCACCACCTGCAGCCGCCCCTGGTCATCCCGTCGTTTTCTCTTGCCATGGACCCCCTTAGCTGAGCCTTCTCCCTGGGTCGAACCACATCAGCGACCCCATGTGAAGCCCAACTCGGCCTCCAGTGTTCTGTGTGGCACGTCTGTCCACCGTGCCAGCCGGTCCTGCTGCGCTCTCTTTCATTTCAAATGCCAGCAAAGCCATTGCATCCCCTTGCTTCTCGGTTTCTCCAGGCCAAACTCCAGAAGCAGATGGAGCTATCGGCTCCATCCGTCGTTATGGGCATTTCACCATGCCCCCTAGTTCCCACACCCAGGGTAACTTGGGTCCTGGCACTGGAACCCTCATGCGATGCCCCTGGATGGAATTGGTCCTGTCCATCTCCCAGAATACTAGGCCAATCTTTGTCCCATACTGCATCGTCCACCATGCTCGTGTGACAGAGATCATCCTGCGCAGTTCGCCCCACACGGGACACGAACCCGCGACCTCTCAGTCAACTACACAGTTCGAGCATGGGAGACACAGCACGATCGCGCTGAGCTAAAGGTCCGACCGATAGCTCAGCGCTACCGATACTGTATGAGGCTTTGGGAGGGAGGTTTTACTAACGTTCTACGCCGAACAGTACTAGTTGGCATCCGTTACACTCGGAACCAGTCGGTCCCACAAACCACAGCTCGACCACTCCTCTGCGATGCCACTGGTGATCGTGAAGCCCAGGCTGTAGAACATGATGTTGGACATCACTGCCGACTTGTATCTCGCCGTCAATTCCAGCAAACCCACAATGGCCAGCCTATTACCTCCGTAGCCACAATATGGCGTCGACAGTCCTCTCACTCGGTAAAATGGGAACATACTCCCCACAGTAGGCCAGTTCAACATGGAAACCGCTGCTCCCGTGTCCACTGACAACAGCACTTCCACGCCATCCAGCATCACGTTACAGTAAATCTGTCCATCTGTGCTCGGAGAGACAGTGTGAACAACCGTAGGAGTCATGGCGGGGGAATCCATTTCCCCTCGCTCAAATTTCTTACAGACCTTGGTGAAATGATGTAGGAGTTCAAACTTGCCACAGCGTTTGCCCCTCGCCGGACACTCTCTTGCCTTGTAATGGTGCTTGGTGGATCCGCAGCCCATACATCTGGGTGACCCTGGGGCGGATCTTATATTAATAGCGGTAGCGTATCCCTCCATGTCTTCTGCACTATCATCGCTATCCAGGTCCACAGCCTGCGCCTCTGACTGTGATTCAACTTGCCTCAATGTAGTTCTCTCACCGAGGTCCTTAGATAGTTTATCCGCTGTTTCAAACTATTGAGCTATCTCGACTGCCATGGCTAATGTCAGTTCACCGGAGTGTGTGAGGAGCCTTGACCATGCCACAGAACATAGCGTGTGCTCCGCCAACTGATCGTGGACCATTTCTTGTTCCAAAGCCCTGAACTGGCAGCTGATGCAGATCTGTGACGTATTGCTGCACCAACTCTCCAGTCTGCTGGTGGCGCTGCCAAAACTGAATCCTTCGGACTATGACATTTTCCGGAGTACGAAAGTAGCGCGCCATTAGCTCAACCACGTCTTCAAAACTACCACTCTTACCCAATGTCCTGAGAATGCATTGTCCCTCCATGCTGAGATTAT
This sequence comes from Pholidichthys leucotaenia, assembly GCA_020510985.1. NCBI lineage: Eukaryota > Metazoa > Chordata > Actinopteri > Cichliformes > Pholidichthyidae > Pholidichthys > Pholidichthys leucotaenia. Next base: position 28,997,962 of record CM035845.1, on the reverse strand, counting down.
GGACCAGTATCGTTCATGCACGTAGTTTCTCCAATTCGCCAAGGTTTAAAGCCACCAAATAATTCTGGAATGCTACATACCACCTCACCCAGGGAACCGGCGGCTCACCCGGGAGCTCCAAAAATGGCCAAATACTAGAAACACCCTTATCCATACTTCTATCCTTGTCACCAAATGTTATGTCCATAACTAGTGTTCCAATAACAAGGCCTGAGGTGCAATAGAACTTGACTTTATTATGTGACTGACAGATACACAAGGCACTCCTATACAGGCAGAGGCAAAGGTCAGAAGAGACCGTGCCTCTTCCACATCAGCCCTTTATACTCAGGGTGGCAGCAGAACCGGAAAGGTGGAGCCACCACCCACATCACACAATAATATGTCATATTAATACATAACACCGACAGATGTGATGCCGGGTTGGACATGCAGCATGACTGTCTCCAGCAGCTGTGGAGCAACGCCAGCCTGCCCTGGTTCAGGTCTCCTTTCAGCTCCGCACTGTGCTCATTTGTGCATCACTGCCCCACATTAAGTTTTATCCTGTGATGCTCAGCTCCTCTTTTCTGTGACAGCCCCTCCCCTCAAAAAATGCACCCACCGTTGTGCGGCACTGAACACGAAATGTGATACAAAAACACACAGCCCCACCAAATAAAAAGTGCACACGCAAACATATGATTTTTTTCAACTTGTTTGCAAGCTGTGAAGCAAAAATGGTTGGGGACTGTGCTGTAAATTGAATTCTCCTGGCTGCACGCTGTTATGTGTTCGGAAGGAAAGAAGGGAGGAGGTGGAGAAGGGTGTGATTGCACTGTAGACAGGAAGAGAGGCATCCTGCCTGTAGAGGATGCCCATTTGCCGCAAATGAGCTGAGCACAATAAATATGAATCTTTTTTTTCCCCCCTCCTTCTTGTGGTGACCCTAGAGAATGCCGCCCCCTAGAGAATGATGCACATCTTGGCCAATAACTTCACCATCACCTCACTCTTCCCATCTTTCCTTTCCCCTTGGAGGTGGAGAAAGGTTTAGAAGACTGTGTGTGTGTGTGTGGGGGGGGAGTGCGTGTGCGTGTGTAGTTGGTGAGGAGAAGAGACGCTTCTAGATAACCACGTTTCCCTTGGCAGCAGGCCCCGGAAGTGTCACCGCTCATAGACCTTCACCCTAAGTGCGTGCTAGTGCTTCCCTGTCCCTACACATATTTTGCTGCTGCTAAAGATGAACCTGTCACCTGAAGGTTTTTCCCTTAGCAGACATGGACTCCATATATGAACACAGCACAGGAGGATCTCTATCCTCAAAAGGTGCTCCATATTTAAACTGTGCCTGTAGATGTGATCAAATTTTGGTCCGGGCTTCCGATTAAAGTGCTAAAATGTTTGGTGATCACGAAATTACACTGATCCAGTCTCACTGAGAATGACTGCACTAAGCACCTTTACTTAATAGACTTCATCATCAATCATTGATCACGGGCCATAAAGGGTCACCTCTCTTTCTCTACAGTGCCTTTTCTTGGATTAAATGTGATGAAGATGGACATTTCAGAAACAACAAGGTGTCACCTCGGTTAGTATTACTATGCAATACATATGACACCTTGCAGCCTGCAGCCAGGATTGGCATGCCTGCAGTACAAGGACAAAAGGTGTTTGGCTCTGTGTGTGCTGGACTTACGTAATTGAGAGTTTCAGATTCATTCTTTCACACAGCAAATGCACAGAAAGAAAACAAGAAAATGGGAGAAAAATAAAACAGGAGCTGAACTGTAGCAGAGGTGAAAGTGAAAAGGAGGAACATCAGAAAGAGTGGGGGATGAGTCTGTGTGTTAGAGAATGATGAGGTGTGTGATGGGACCTAATCTGCTGTCTGCTCAGTACAGTGCACACTGTGTGCACTGAATGTGAATGGGATGGTGGTGCAGAAAACTAAACTGTGCACCTCCCACTGTCTCTTGTTTCTTTTGCAGCTTATACTCCAGGATCCTCAGCCCTTTATCACTACCATGTCCAACTGATCTTAACTGACTACCTGCATGACTTCCCTGCATGCCATGCAGTGAGATGCTTTCACCAATTATTTTTGGATGAATAGTTTTTTTTGTGTTTTAAATCAAGCAGAGCTTAAGTTTTCAGAGGAAGAAACACTGGGTGAAAAATCAAGTTTCTACAAAAAACTGGATATAGTAAATTTCCATGAAACCCAGAGTGTACAGGGGTAAACTGAAATTTCCAAATGTCAGTAGATTTTTCCTTTAAACTCCTGTAAATTTCCAGGTATACTTATGCAACAGAAATTTTCAAGATTTCCAACAAGGATTTGCAGACATTTTTGCTCATTTCTCATACGGTTCTGTGCCTCTGAAATATCTGTGTTAACTGCAGCAACACTCTCTGTGCCCAGGACCAGGCCCTGAGTGGCCCATAGGGAGAGTCGGGAGGACTCCCAGGGGGCCGCTTCACTGATGGGCCGGTGCGCTAGTCGGAAGGAAAATGAACATGAATATCATTATAATCTCCAGTGCTCACGTCTGTGATCCAGTCAGTGGCTCCACCGTCTCTCTCTCTGTTCCCAAGTCAGAATCATCAGCTGATTCCAGGGCCTGCTCATCTTCATGTGCGGAGCCGCCTGCCTCCACCATTCCATCGACGGCGGCAGATGCGGTTTCCAACCCCATGTTGGCAGCGGATCCCATGGAGCCAAAGGAGTGGCAGCAGGTGATTCTTTTGCAGATTGAGCAAATGTTGGAATTTAAGAGCTGGCTAATTCCGGAGTTCATTTTCCTGCCATGTGTGGACCAGCCCATTTCTAAGGGCCTAGCAAGGCAGTGAGCCCTGAGGAAAGGGCACTCGGTTCACCATCCTGGTCCTCCACCTGAGGACATCTTAGTTGCTGCCATCCCTGTTAATCCATGATCACTTACCACTGGGTGTCTTCTTCACCTGAAGTGGTCTATTTCTCAGCTACCATGCCGGAGGTGATGTAGACCTCTTCATTGGCTGCTCCTCTCCAGATCTCTTCATCACCTGCAGTTCCACCCAAGGATGTCTCGCCTGCAGCTTCACCAAAGGACGTCTCATCTGCAGCTTCGCCTGAGGATCTCTTGCCTGCAGCTTCACCCGAGGATGTTTTGTCTGGCCTGGTTCTCCATTGGCAGCAGAGCAGGAGGGAGTAAGGCAAGTACTATTTCAGACTTTAACATCTTCACATAGAAAATCTTGCCTTGCTCCCAACGAGGGGTTCCAGTTTTAGCAATCATCTGATGCTGACCCTTTGCCGCTTGTATCTGCTGCTGTCAATATTGGTGCCACTTTTCCAACCTCCATCTCTTTTCCCTCACCCGAGGCGGTCTTGTCTGGTTGCTCGCCCGAGGATGTCCATGCCTCATCATCCTCACTCGAGGTCCACATCTCATTGTCCACACCTGAATTCCAAATCTCATTGCCCTCATCCAAGGTCCACATCTCATCATGGACCTTGGGCTCCCCTGATGATTCAGAATGGCTCCCCTGTCCAAGAACCCACCATCAGACAGCGGCAACATCTGACACTGGCTCCACGGCACTCATTTGATGCATGTTGGCCACCTCCAGTTTACATCCGGCATGCACCCTCCCAACCACCATCAGCTCCTTCTCCTACTACCCTGATCATCGGGGATTCAACCATGAGACATGTTCGGAGAGGAGACAGAGACTCACTTCTTTCCCAGTGCCAGGGTATTGACATCTTAGAAAAAATTCCCGGCCTCCTGGCAAAACATCTCGCTGTGAAGAATGTTGTAGTTTATGTCGGCTGCAATGATGTCTCCAACCAGAAATCTGAGGTCCTCAAGTGGAACTTCACCAGGCTTCTCTAGCCACTACAAGGCTCCGGTAAACACGTATTCACCTCTGGACCACTGCCTCCACTAGGCCTGGGACTATGTCACTTTAGCTGAATCCTGAGTCTGCACAAATGGCCCCAGTCTGCTACTGCAGAATGCGGTTTATTTTTTTTGATAATTAGGGCCCGAGCAACTGACAAAGTCAATGGGCGAGAGCCCTATTGTAACCGTTAGAATTTTTTTCATACAACCCGGATCAAGGCTGGACAAATGGGAAACCATACGGAGGTGCCAAGAAACCAAAGATTTATTTAAAGAAAAATAAATGTATCTGTAATATTAGTGGTGTTTGTGTGTTTTGGACACATGGAGCAAAAACAGACAGTCACTAACCAACCCAGTAACTGCACACCTCTATCTGGAGGATACGTGGCGGCAATAGTAGCAACGGCAGCAGCAAGCTCAAACGGAACCCCACAGGCAGCAGACAGCATGAGCAGAAGCAGTCGGTCCAGCCCTGGACAAGCACACAGGAAACAAGAGCCAAGTGGGCAGAGTGCTAATACAGCAGAGAGGTGACCAGCCTCCATGGGAGCCGAAAGCTGCTGACAGGTGTGCAGGTGTGGCTTATATAGGAAACTCCTTGGGCAGGAGCAGTCCTCCACAGCTCCACCAACAACATAAGAAAAAAAAAAGGAAAAATCCAAGACCCACTCCCGAAAGAGTGGGGCCATAACAGAACAAAGATTTTTTTTTATTACTAGGACATATAAAAGTATACGAGACACCAGCCCAATGAATGGGCAACCTTATTATTAATTCAATATTTGTACCAGTGATAAATCAGTCTCTAACATTCATGAGTTCTTCCTGCTTTTATTCAAGAAAATGACACAGAATCAACACAAACTCCACTGTACCTTTTTACAGTTTAATAAGGGGGATGTGCACAGAAGCCCTGTGGCCCATCCGGCAACAGGTTCAGAAGTGAATGGAGTTACACCTTGTCCAAGCTGGTTATCTCCAGGAGTGATACCACTGGCGTGCCCTATTCCAGGCCCTTCTGTGGCAAGCAGCAGGCCCCTACTATGTCCTGCTGCCTCAGACTGTAGTCCTTTTCCATGTCCCAGCCCATGAATACCCGCCATTTCACCATGGTCTGGGGACTTACTTGGATCCACTTCTTTAACTCCTGTCACTATCAGTAAATTGTCAGAGTCTGGACATGGCTGTGCTCATGTCCTTGCTTTATGCTATTTGTTTCTCTGCAATCTTCGGGACATGAGTTCAGTCATGTCATCGCCCTCAGTTTGTTATGTTCATCTGTGTTTTGTTTTCATCCCTGCTGTTGCCTTAGTTTGTTTTTCATTTGGTCCTCATTATTATTATTATTACTACTATTATCATTATGTGCCACGGTCTTGTCTCCCCTCTGATCCTCTGTTCATGTCTGTCGTGCAGCCTCTGTTGGTGTTTATCTGTGCAGCCCCACCCATTCTGTTTCTGTGACCAGGCCCTGCTGTCTCCATTTACCTCTGACTGTGCCTACCTGTTCGTTGCTGTGCTGATTACCCCTGCGTCTATATATGTAAGCTCCAATCTGTGTTCTATATGGGTGTCCTCATCATGTATGCGTGAACCACATGCTTTTGTTTCCTGCCAGGCCTGTTATCCAGCCAGGTTTTTGTTACAGCCACCGAACTGTTTGTTGTTGTTTTTTGTGTTTTTTCACCTTCGAGTTGTGCCAGTTGGCCAGCTCTTAATAAATCAAATCGCCAACTTTAAGTACCACATTTGGGTCCAGTTCCTCAAACCGTGACAGCAGGACACCAATCCAAGGACTCAACGGCCGACCCGGCAGGAGCAGAATGTACAGTCGGAATGAGCTGGAGATGGTCGCTATGGTGGAGGATTTAGTGGCCACCGCTCGGAGTTGCTCGACAACTCGACAGGGATGTTTGGGGAGGAATCACCAACCTGCTGGTTGCCAGGCCACGAGTGTGCACGCATCCCTGGGTGCTGGAACTCGCTCTCCCTCCCCTTCCACCGCTTTTCAGCTTTTCAAACTGGAGAATGCTGGACTGAGGTCCTGCCTCCTGCAGATGATGGAGTGATGAGCCTCCCTGCTTCGGCTGGCTCCTGATGTTAGTGTGCTGCAACCACTAGCCCTTGAGGTCAGTGTGCTTCAACCACCGTGTTCACCCGAGCAGTCCACTCCACCCTCGCCTCCCGAGACCATGACTCCAGCAGCTGATTCTGAGGTGGTCACCCCTGCAGCTGTGGACCAGGAGCTAAGGCAAGTTTCTTTTACTTCTATAACACCTATGTTAGAGAAAACTGGCCTAGCTCCTTGCAATTTTGGTGATGCTTCACTAATTACCTGCCTTCCTTCCTCGTCTGAGGTTGCCATGTCGAGGATGGAGCTGCAGGAGAACCACGCTCCACCTCAGTCACCTGTCATTCCAGAGGTCGGGGGACCTCCACCCATTGTTCCAGAGGTCGGGGGAACTCCACCCGTCGTTCCAGAGGTCGAGCAGTCAGCTCCACCTGGGCTGTCCAGCCAGGCCGCTCCACCTGGGTCGTGCTAGCAGGCCGCTCCATCTGGGCTATCCGAGCAGTCCGCTCTACTCATCATTCAAGTGGCCGGTGTGCCGCCAACCATCGTTCCAGAGGTTGGCGGGCTTCCACCTTTTGTTCCACAGACTGTCAGGCCTCCACCTTTCATTCCAGAGGCCAGCGGGCCTCCACCTTTCGTTCGAGAGGCCAGCCGGCCGCCACCTGCTATTTCAGAGGACAGGATCAGTGTGCTGCAGTCACCGGTCGCAGAGCATAGAGCTCCTTTGTGTATGTTTTGGTGAGCCCCATGTCCCTGCAGTCGCTGTTCCACCTTGTTCTCCAGTTTGGTGGCCTAGCACAGTGGCAGGCCGACGGACTGGCCCTGCATTTTGGTCTGGGGGTCCATGGAATGGGGCAGGCCTCTCAACCCATGTTGTTCTCTGGTCTAAGGGCCCATGGACTTGGCCCACTCGACCTGGTTTGTTGTGGGTTTGGGGGCCTTGGACTTTGTGTCGCTCTCAAATTGTGTTTGTTTTGGACTCTGGGGGGGTGGTGGTAACAGTTTGTTGTGTGTCATAAATATTTGCGCATGATTTTCTTAATGATGAATCCTTATAGAGGAGACAAAATCATTCAGGAATGTTGTGGACAAATATAAACATTTATTCTGGCAGGAATTCTCACTATTTCAACCTTGAGTTTTGTCCTCTTTCAATATTCAGTGCTCCCCCAGTGAGTCATGTGACTAGGCAGAGAGCCACTCTCATTCACTGAGACCTCCTGATATTCCACCTCTGAGGAAAAATAGCCTTATTACACTGAATTCTTGCTCTTTTGTCCTCTGCCTTTCTGATGTCAGGCCTCCTCAGTTCTGTACCATTTTGCCTTTTGGAGCTGCATGGCCATCACCATGCCTGCTCACTCAGCTTTTCTGTACTCCTCAGACTTCCTTTTTATGTAAACTAATTTTTTCTGTAAGAAATACTTTTTTCCTCTAGGAAACATAAATCAGTGTAAGTTATCTTAATATTTAAGTTTCCTTTTCAAGCAGCTCAAGTTTTTAATGCTCTTTTTCCCTTTAACTATTTTTTTCTTTAAACTCAAGCATACCTTGACACACCAGCATGATCAGTTTATAGCTTAAATGCTTATTCCAGCTGTCTGTCAACTGAAAACTCCATTTGGGAGAGTGGGCCTGCAACCATCATTGTCCCTTGCTCCCCTACCACGAATGGAGCCATAGGCCTCAACTGGGCCCAGCCTTTGCAAAGGTTTTTTTGGTCACAACCTCCAATAGAGCAGTCCCACAAGTAGAACTCTGAGGACAGAGTGCTATGTTTTCCTGGAACTGTCATGTTTGCACCTCCGGGGCGGATAGAAGAACTCAAGTGCAGCGCAACCATTCAACATATTTTATTATAAACTAAAGCAGCTCGTGGGCTGAAAATGACAAACAAAGCTTTAGCGGCACACACAAAAGATAATAGTGGCAGAGTGATGTGGCAAGTTATGACTAGAATGCCGTACTAAGGGTAGAGCACGAGATGTATTAATAGAAGCAGGAGATGAATAACATAATAAGGCAAAGCCATGAATAATTAACATGAAAACCAACAAACGGAGAAGAGGCAATAACTAATGGCGCTGTCAAGCTAAGAGTCGATACAGAGGTCATGAGCAGGACAGGATAATGGCGATAATAATAATACAAAGGATTAAACATAATGAAGAGAGAATATGACTGAAGCAAGGATGAGAATACTAACAATAATGATAATAATAATAATAACAATGAGGCAGCGCGGTGGCGGAGTGGTTAGCACTGTATCAGCACAGCAACTCATCCTTGGCCAGGGGATCCTGGGTTTGATCCCAGCCCCCAACCAACAGTGATCTGTGTGGAGTTTGCATGTTCTCCCCGTGTCTGCATGGGCTTACTCCGGGATTTCTCCGGTTTCCTCCCACAGGCCAAAAACATGCAAGTTAGGTTAACTGGCTTCAAACTGGGGTCTCTAAATTGTCCTTAGGTGTGACTGTGAGAGTGAATGATTGTCTGTCTCTCTGTGTTGGCCCTGCGATGGACTGGTGATCTGTCCAGGGTGTACCCTGCCTCTCGCCCAAAAGATGCTGGGATAGGCTTCAGCCACCCCCACCCCCCCACGACCCGAAAAGGATTAAGCAGAAGAAGATGGATGGATGGATGGATGGATGGATGATAATAATAATAATAATAATAATGATAATAACTGGCGGACCCTGTCCAATGTGTGGACAGGGTATGCGACTCTGTCCAGATCACTACAGTACCCCCCCACCTTAAGGGGCGGAGACCAGACGACCCTAGAGGGAGAAGAGGGCTACCCCCTTAACCAGGTGGGTGGTGGGGAAAAAAGGCTGGTAGGCTTAGCACCCAACACAACCCAACACAACCTGCAGCTGAGCAGGAGAATGGTCCATCAGGTGGTCTGCCCAAGTCCCAGGATCACCAAAAGGAGGGGGGCGACACGTGGGGGGTCTACCAAAGTTCGTGGACCACCAGATGGGTGGACACAGCAAGTCAGGTGGCCTTCCAGAGTACCAAGGCCACCAGACAGGGGAGAATGGTGCGTTGGGTGGCCTACCATGAACACATAGTTGGGTCCCGTAACTCGTGGAACAGCAGCTGAGAAGCACCAAGCTCAGCCAATAGTGGTAGGGGAGCTCCGAGCTCTGGGGAAGGCAGCTGCAGCACGCTGACCTCAGCATGAGACAATGACTGGGGCGGGCTGACCTCAGGATGAGACAGTGACTGGGGCACGCCAACCTCAGGATGAGACGGTGACTGGAGCATGCTGACCTCAAGATGATATGGTGACTGGAGCACGCTGACCTCAGGATGAGATGGTGACTGGAGCAAGCTGACCTCAGAATGACGCCATGGCCTGGGCACGCTGACCTCAGGATGAGATGATGGCTGGGGCGCGCTGACCTCAGGATGAGACGATAGCTGGGGTGTGCTGACCTCAGGATGAGGTGATGGCTGGAGCACGCTGACCTCAGGATGAAACGATGGCTGGGGCGCGCTGACCTCAGGATGAGACGATGACTTGGGCATGCTGACCTCAAGATGACACGGCTGGAGCTGAAGAGCATCCGGCCCCGATGCCCAGGAATCCCTCTCTGACACAGCCACCTCGGACAGGGAGGAAGAGGTACAGGTTGGAGAAGGGACAACAGAAGGGCTCGGCAAGGAGAGCTCAGAAGCAGATGGAGGATGCAACTGTTTCTCCCCACCAGAAGTAAGACAAGACCTCTCTAATACAGATATTAAAAAAATAAAGAAGTGCACTTGCCTTAACTCCTGCTCTTCCGCTGGCAAGGATCCTGGTGGCTCCACTAATGGGGTGGAAGTGACGGCCTCAGGCTGCACTGCCGGAGTATTGGCCTCAGGGTGAGCTGCTGAAATGGTGGCCTTGGGATGAGCTGCGGGAGAGGCAGCGAGAAAGGCAGTCAGGGGAGGAGCAACAGGTGAGGCGGCCGTGAGAGAAGCAGCTGGTGAAGTGACCGGGAGAGAAGCAGCAAGTGAAGTGGCTAGGAAAAAGGGAGCAGATGAGGCAGCCGGGAGAAAAGCAGTGGGTGGAGCTCTCTGGAGAGGAGGGGATGCAGCTGCTGGAGCTCTCCAGAGAGCAGTGGAGCTGACCAGGAGCCGGGGGTGGGGCTGGAATGGAGCACTGAGTGGAGTGGCATCTCCCGGAGTCTTCCTTCCACCCGGGTCCTCAGCATGCCAATCGACTATCTTAAAAAAACTTCCTCCACACAGCAGGAGTAAACACAGGCGGCCAGTTGGATGGCTCCGGTGAGGAGAAGGTTGGCAGTGCTAGTGAGGCTGGGAGAGGAAGTCCCTGCACCCACAGAAGGAAGCACAGGCTCAGGTGGGCTTCCAGGATGTTGGCGACAACCCCCCAGCAGCATGCAGCATCTTCCGTGAAGGGGGAGCTACGGGCCGAAACAATGGGACTCTGCAGCACCTCCGTGGCCAGCAGCTCTCCTTCTCTCCACCTCCTCCTCTGTCGGTCACCTGCTGAGTCCAATTGTGATGGCATTCTTCTGTCATGTTTGCACCACAGTGGTGAATAGAAGGACTCAAGTGCTGGGCGACCATTCAACATATTTTTTTTTTTTCCACAATATCTTTATTGAACCTTTTTTTTTTTTTTTTAACAAACATGATACAAACAATCAAACACTAACACTAAAGTACTACAAAAAAAAAAAAAAAAAAAAGCCCTAAAAACACCAACAACCACCAACAAAATCAAGTCTTCAACAATGCTCCTCTGTTTAGTCTAGACAATCCAATACATTAGTATACATATTATGTTCACCAGTTTGGAATTTACAAGGTCCACACACATCATTCACCTTCTTCTTCAAGAGTTATGTTTAAATTTTTTACATAATCAATAAAAGGTCTCCATATATTCTCAAACACAATTTCCTTTGATTTCAGTATATATGTTATTCTTTCTAATGGAAGGTTTGTTAACATCTGTCTTAACCACTGAGTCACATCTGGTCTATGAGTCTTTTTCCATAATAGTGCAATACATTTTTTGGCATTAAGCAAACTGAGGTCTATGAATGTTCTTTCACTTTTATTGAAATTATGCTTTTCTGGGTACAGACCCAACAAAAACAGTTTAGGATTCAATATGATTTGTTTTGAGATTATTTTTTCAATTGTTACCCTCACCTCCTCCCAAAACATTCTTATTAATCTACATTCCCATAAACAATGAAATAGGGTTCCTTTACTTTCCATGCATTTTGTGCATGTATCTGGTATATTTTTGTTATATCTATTTAACTCCTCTGGTGTAACATACATCCGCATTAACCATTTGAAATGTATCAATTTAAGGCGTGCATTTATTGATTTGGTTTGAGCTTCTGTACAAGCCAATTCCCATTGTTCCTCTGAAATTTCAATTTGCAGATCTTCTTTCCAGTAGTTTAATCTTTTCAGTGAATTTTCACTTGAAGATAGTGTCAATGAGTTATAAAACTCTGAAATAATACCCTTTCTTTTACTATCTTTCATCATCATTTTTTCCAAGGATGAATAGATAGGTCGAGTGAGAGCTTTATTTTGATTTGATCGAATAAAGTTTCTAAGTTGAAGATATTTAAAAAAATGTGTTCTATTGAGATTAAATTTGATCCTCAGCTCTTCAAAAGACATTATGTTGTCTGCACATGGCAAATATAAATCCTGAATCTTTTGTATCCCTTTTAAATTCCATACTTTAAATACAGCGTCCGCTCTCCCTGGTTTAAAATATTGATTACCCCATATTGGACTAAATTGTGACAATAACTGTGGTTCTTTTAAATAGTTTTTAGCTTCACACCATATTTTGATCATATGCTTTACAAATGGATTTTTAACTTGTTTTTGTAATTTTTTTGCCGAATCTGAGTATATGAATATGGGAAGAGGTAAAGGTAAATTGTATGATTCCATTTCAGTCCAGTGAGGGAGATCATTTGATGAAAAATAATATGTCATAGACCTCAGTTGTGCCGACCAATAATACAACATAAAATTTGGACATTTCAGACCTCCACGATCAAATGGTAAATATAATAAAGACAAACGTAATCTAGCCCTCCTGTTGTTCCATATAAATTCCACTAACTTTTTTTTTATTCTTGAGAATAGATCTAAAGGTGGTGATAAGGGAATGTATTGAAATAAATAAAGTATTGTAATATCATATCATATATCATCATATCAATATCATATCACATCATAGAGGCTTGCCCGCTCCAAAGACTGGAAGGAGGATTACACACCATCCATACAGCAAACCAGGAGGCAACTGCTTGGCTTAAGGACTTTGCATTCGCTAAATAATAAATAAATAAAGTATTTTAGGTAAAATATTACTTTTAAGTATATTGATTCTCCCAATCATCGACATTGGTAGTGACATCCATCTCTGAGTTAACTCATTGATGTCACCATGGGGTGAGACGCCGGCTCGGCGCTCAGCCCATGCTCCTTTTATCCCTGCCTCTCATTGGGCAGTGCCTCAGCTGGTTCCCAGCTGTCAGTGTCACGGGACAGCTGGGGCCAATTAATCCTCATCAGCTGGGGCGCTGTTAATGAGTATAAAGAGGAGCAGCTTCGATCATTCGGGGCTGCGACATAAGCACTGCTAGGCTGAAGCCCCTTCGTCTGGTGTCAGCCTCAACTCCTCTTGCAGCATTCCGGTGTTTGTATCCCGCTGTGAGTATGCACGTCTTGTTACCCCCATGTCCGGTACGAGCTACCTACCCCTGCGCTGTGCAGCCTGAGAATGTACGTCTGTATGAGTGTCTGTGCTCTCCTCATCCCTTATCCCTTACCCAGAATAAAACATCTCGACTCACTGGCTTGTCCCTGGCTCTGATTGCCCGGCTCCCTAGAGCCGGATATGACAGTATGTCGCAGCCAGAAGAGTTGCCGGCGGCTGTGAGTCGCCGTGGAAATGTACCTTTCTGTCCGGGTGTCAGCGCTGCTAGCATGCCGTTTCCCAGGAGTCACTTCCGGCGCCAGGGCGACGAGCTGAGGTCCATCTCGGAGGCTGTCGACGGGACGTTCTTCACCCTGCACGACGCCTCCAACGTGAGACGCTGGCATCCGGGCCGTGCTGAGGAACTCCTGGACTGTCACCCTCACTCTCTGTACCATCTGGAGGACAGTGCCAGGATAGACGCTGCAGGTACACAGCAAGAGAAGCTCCACGGGGTGGATGGAAATCCCGGCAGGGAGTCGAAGTGGGCGACGTCTTTCCCCGCTTCGGAGTCCCGTTCCTGCCGTTATTCCAGTCCGGGAGTTCGCGCCAACCAGAGGACTTCCCCCGACCTGCGCCACGTCACTCGGGATTCCCTTCAAGGAGCCGCAGCTGACAGCAGTTATGTCCGGGGTCGAGTGGCTGTCGCGAGCTCTACTGTGTTTCCTGTCACCACCTTCAGGCATGTGGCGGCGGCAGTGAGATTGATGGTGAGGACTTCAGGGCTACGAAGCTTTCCCGTGCTCGACGCCTCCCTCGTCTCGATCTCCGATCTGGAGCGGCGAATCCTGGGTTTCCCCCTCGCTTCGTTCCCTGGGAGTAGTCGTCATCACATCGCCGAGTCACCTCTGCACGAACCTCGTCCGGATCCAGTTCTGGGTCATCGTCAGGACCGTTCCTCCCACGCAGCTGTCATCCCTTCGCCTCGTCAGTGTGGAGATTCTACAGCCTCGTCCCCTGAGCCTCGTTCCCCCGCTGTCATTTCTGGACATTCGGGCTGGCTCACCCCGGCTGTTTCCCCCTCCTCCTCGACGCGCTTCCTGACCGCTGTGTGTGCCTGGAATCCCGGCCTGGTGAGCTCTCTGCTGGAGACAACGCGAGCGACCCTCAGACGAATTCCCGGGGGGTCCTCCGTTATCGCCGGGCGGGGAGAGGAAGAAGCAGATTCCACTACAGCAGGCGATGCTCAACCTCCAGGGGGCAGGCAAGTCATTGTTTTTTCACACCTGCTTAATGATTTGCTCTGTCACATCCCTGGAGGAGAAGTTCAGGGTTCGCAGCTCCCTGAACTCTCCCCACCTGCTGTAACCTGTATGCCTAATCCCGCATCCTCTGTGTCTCTCTCCGCCGAGCGGTCCCCGGCTCCGGGTCAACGTGGTGGGATATGGAGAGGGCCTGTGGTTCCGCAGCTACATTGCGGACGGAGGAGGGGGACTGACTGCTGCGTGGAGTCTACGCTGACGACTGAGCGTCCCTGGGTCTCCACGGAGGAGCGGTTCGGTCCAGCGGGACGAGATTCTTCTGGCTTCACGCCGAGTGGGTCGTCAGCGGGGTTACCTGAGCTGGAGGGATCTCAAGCTGCGCTGACCATCGTGCTGGCTGCGGGGCCCGACGCGGCTAGATGGGAGCCTGACAACGACCTCCTGACGACGGATCCTGGATCTTCGCAGTCCTGGACGGCGTCAGAACCCGAGATCAGGCGAGTGCTCTCCTTTCTTTTCTCTCTTTTTATCCTTGAGCACTTCAGCCTATCTCCAGGGGAGACGAGCAGGGTGCAGCCGTCCGCTGCGTCTGAGCTCGTCTCGCCGGGTTCTGGCGCTGCCGGTGATCCTGATCCCGGTTCTGTTTTCTCTTCTGAGCCTTCTTCCAGGGTCACCGGCGAGGAGTTGCTGTTCCTCGTGGTGCTGGAGGGTCCGGGTTCAACGTTGGAGGTCGGTTCTGGTGCAGTGTCCAACGTGGGTTCGCCCGAGACCCAATCGGGGTCCAACGTGGGTTCGCCTGAGGCCCGATCGGGGTCCGACGTGGGTGCTGCCCCAGTGTTGTCCAGGTCCGGTGAGGAGGTGGCCGTTTCCCTGAGGCCCGCCGCCCTCGTCATCGGCTCTCCCCTGAGCCTCTTCCACCGGGATCCGCTCTGACCCTTCGTCCGTCTCAACGGTCCTGGTGGTTGAGTGATGCGGTCGACGACCCGACCCGCAAAACTTTCGGTTCGGCGATCTGGTTTCCCCCCATTGGTCTGTTTGCCTTTGGGCGGCCTGGTTCGGCAGCCGTTGGACTGGATTCCTGGGATCTGGGCCCAGAGTTCGCCGTCCGAACATTTCTCTTCCCCGGGTTGCCAACTGGACAATGGGCGGGGAGATTACCAGAACAATTCCGGCCGTTTTGGACTCTGCCTGCCGTCTCCTCGGGTGTCCTTTACTTCTTTTATTATTATTGAAGTCACTCGGGTGTAGTTTCTTTGTCCATTAGGGGATATATGTTTTTGTGCTGTGTGTTTTTTTTTATTAACCATACTCAGCATTTTTATCTTATTGTTATCCTGTTACCCTGTCACCTTTTTTTCCTCTTGGTGACTCACCTTATGTATCGCGCTGTGTATTGCATTTTCTTATCTTTACTCAGCGTTTTCATTCATCCTTACCTTAGCCTTGGCCTCGTCGGTGCATCATGGAGTATGCGTGTGGTTTCCTGTTCAACCATACTCTGTGATCACCCCATTCTGTCTTATTATCCTCGTGGGGGGCCTTCCCTAGCCCCGACTTTAACATTGACTGTGTTTGTTATTGTTTGAAGTAATGTGTTTCATTCCCACTTAACCTTACTTCATTATTACCCATTTGTCCTTGTCACCTCTGTTTCTTTAGGTGATCTTTTATATATTCAGTGCTGTGTGTTTTGTTTTCTTTAGTATCCATGCACAGCGTTTTTCATCATTTTTTGTCCTGACCTTTGTCTTGTTGGTGCATTATGGAGTAGTGTGTTTTGTTCCCCTTAACTATACTCTGTGATTGCTTTATTCATTCCTGCCACCTTTTTGGTGGGTTTTTGGTTTTCTTTTTTGCCCCGATCTATACGTTATTTGTATGCTGTCTGTAGTCATATTTGGTATTTTCCCTACCTGTGTCCTAACTCAGTTTTCTCCCCAACTGTGCTCTGGGTTAATCCTTTTCCCTGTGTTGTAGGGTATTGTATTTGGGTTTTTTTTTTCTCTGCCCTGCTGCCCTACATTGGTCTATTGTTTTTTTTTGTCCTTCCCTTTGCATCTTCCCCTCCGGTCCTGCCTCCCTTCCGCCCACCCTAGGTGGGGAAGGGGGGGGGGGGGCTGGGATGTTCCTGGTCGTTCGGGAGCCCGACCGTGAGGGGGAGGCTCTGTCACCATGGGGTGAGACGCCGGCTCGGCGCTCAGCCCATGCTCCTTTTATCCCTGCCTCTCATTGGGCAGTGCCTCAGCTGGTTCCCAGCTGTCAGTGTCACGGGACGGCTGGGGCCAATTAATCCTCATCAGCTGGGGCGCTGTTAATGAGTATAAAGAGGAGCAGCTTCGATCATTCGGGGCTGCGACATAAGCACTGCTAGGCTGAAGCCCCTTCGTCTGGTGTCAGCCTCAACTCCCCTTGCAGCATTCCGGTGTTTGTATCCCGCTGTGAGTATGCACGTCTTGTTACCCCCACGTCCGGTACGAGCTACCTACCCCTGCGCTGTGCAGCCTGAGAATGTACATCTGTATGAGTGTCTGTGCTCTCCTCATCCCTTATCCCTTACCCAGAATAAAACATCTCGACTCACTGGCTTGTCCCTGGCTCTGATTGCCCGGCTCCCTAGAGCCGGATATGACAATTGATATCTGACATTAAGGCTTCATAGTTGACACTGGCGACTGATTCTAGCTTAGGCATAATTTGGATTCCTAAATATTTAAACTGATTTACAACATTGAATTGATTTACCTCAGGGGCTGGGTAATTTCTCTGGGTCTCATTTAGCATTAATATTGAAGATTTAGTTTTATTTATTTTATATCCTGATATTTCCCCAAAATTCTTTATTAAATTCAACAAGGTTGGAATTGATTTTTTTAGATTCGACATAAACAAAATTATATCATCGGCGTACAGGGAGATTTTATGTTCTGTTGGTCCAACTTTAATTCCATATATTTGTGAATGTAAACGTATCGCTAAAGGTTCAATTGCCATAGTAAACAGTAAAGGTGAAAGTGGACAGCCTTGTCGACATCCTCTATTGATTTTTATTGGTTTTGAAATATTGTTATTTGTTAGGATTTCTGCTGTAGCATTATTGTATATTATTTGAACCCATTTTATGAAATTATTTCCAAGTCCAAACCTTTGTAGGACTTCAAAAAGAAAGGGCCATTCAACTCTATCAAAGGCCTTTTCGGCGTCCAGTGATAGGAGAGCTGTATCCGGTGCTTCTTTATTAAAATAAATAATATTAAATAGTCTTCTTACATTATGGAAGCCTTGTCTACCCTTTATAAAGCCATTCTGATCTCGATTAATAATATTTGGTAAAATTTCTTGTATTCGTCTTGCTAAAATTTTACAGATTATCTTAAGGTCGGCGTTTAATAGGCTTATTGGTCTCATATTTTCACATTTATTAGAGGGCTTACCTGGTTTTGGCAGCAGTATAATTAAGGCATTATTTATGTATGATGGTAAATTATTTTGAAATGCTTCTAAAACCATTTCCAAAAAAGGTTTTATTAATTTATTCTTAAATTTTTTATAAAGGTCAACTGGAAGACCATCTGGTCCTGCACTTTTTCCTGATTTCATATTATCAATGGCTAGCCCAACTTCTTCTTGACTAATTTTAGACTCCAATATCTCCCTGTTTTCATTTGGAATACACGGTATAGATAGTTCGTTCAAAAACCCATTTAGTTTTGTTAAATCAGGTTCATTTTTGGTATCATATAATTTTTCATAGTAATTTCTAAAGGATCTATAACTACCTGTCCATTACTTATAATACTGGTAATTGGTGTTTTAATTTCCAATTGTTTAATCTGCCATGCTAATAATTTTCCTGATTTTTCACCTTGTTCATAAAAAGATTGTTTCAATCTTAGAAGACTCGAGGCAGCTCTATTCGCTGATTTTTTGTCGTATTCAGCTCTCAAAATCAGTAATTCATTCTCCAACCTTGGGTCACTTCCTGCATACACTTTTTCCTGAAGACTTTTTATTTTATGTTCCAATTTAGCTCTCTCCTCTCGAGTCTTCTTAGATTTTGATCCTGTATAACTAATATGTCCCCTAATAAAAGCTTTGAAAGCCTCCCACTTTACACATGCTGATGTTTGTGTAGTATTGATGTCAAAGAACTCGTCTATCTGTTTTTCTATATACTTGACAAATTCCTCATCCTGAAGCCATTTATGCTGAAATTGCCATCTACCTGATTCCTTTGTCAATTTTTTATCTACATATATTAGACAACAGGGTGCATGATCAGAAATCACGATGTTATCATAAAAGCAGTTTTGAATCTTGGACCTTAATTCTGTGGAAATCAAAAAATAATCAATACGTGAGAATGTCTTGTAGGTACTGGAATAACAAGAATAGGCTTTAACTCGTGGTTTCATTTCTCTCCATATATCTAACAATCTCAATTCTTTCATAAAATGATTAATAGTCATCCTACATCCAATGTGCGTACAATCCAGTCCTGTTGATCTATCCACACCTGGATTCAATGTACAATTAAAATCCCCTGCTATTATATGTTGCCCTGTAAGTGATGATAAGATGAGAAATAAATTAGCAAAGAACTTCTGATCATCTATATTGGGACCATATAAGTTCACAAGATTTATATTTTCTAATAGCAAAGAACCTTGAATGATTACATATCTTCCAAATTTGTCTCCAATTACATTTTTCACCTGAAAAGGAACTGATTTATGTATGAGAGTCATAACTCCCCTGGCTCGGGATGAAAATGAAGAGGTGAATACACTTCCCTGCCATCTACTCCTAATTCTTTTAACATCCTCCTCTATCAGATGAGTTTCTTGTAAAAACACAATTCTTGAACCCATGTCCTTTATTTTATTCATAACTTGTTTAAGTTTTTTTAAATTTTGTAGACCTCTGCAATTCCATGAAGTTAAATTAAGATTAACACTTTGGTCCATGATCAATAGAGAGTTTAGGATTACCTTGCAGTGTAAACATGCTCATACAGAGAAGCAAAAACATGAGTGGTTGAACATTCATCCTACAAACTACACACAAACAAATTTCCCCTTCCCACACTTGTGGCAAACCCCCCAAAATCAAAAGAAAAATTCTGTCTCCCGATATAGCCATCGACCGTTCCACACCCACGGGGAACAGCCTAAGCCACTCCTTCTTCATCCTCCCAATCACCCTAACTCTACTGCTTTTAATGACGTAACATTAACTCTCCTCTGTAGTTTTCCAACTTAACTCCAAAATTTTTAACAACTTTGTACATCATAGTTTTTTTTTTTTTGTTTGTTTTGTTTTTGTTTTGTTTTTTTAATATATAATACAATCTATATTTTGTAAACTTACTATTTACTTCAAGTCAGTCAGATGCCTGTGCAAATGCTTAATTATTCTACCTTATATTTTGTTCATGCTTAGCTACCACCAGTCTCTTCTTCTTCTTTGATCTTCTTGATGAACTCCTGCGCCTCCTCTGGGGTCTTGAAAATGTGGGTTCTGCCCTCATACGTGGTCAGCAGTCTCGCAGGATAGATTACACCATGACGAATCCCAAGGTTGCGCAGCTCCTTACGTATGGGATCAAACTGCTTCCTCAATTGCTGGATTCCTGTGGCCAAATCTGGGTAGAACCGCACCTGCTGGTCCTGGTGTTTAATCTCTCCTTTAGCACGTGCAGCGTTGAAGATCTTCATCCTGTCTCTGTTGCTAAGAAACTTCATAATTAAGGTCCTCGGCGGTCCCTTATCTCTCCGTGGGCCAATACGATGTGCTTTTTCCAGAACCACTGCTGATTGCAACTCCTCGCTGCCCAGCACCTCCGGAATCCACTTTTCCAGAAAGGAACATACGTCCCGACCTTCTGATTCCTCTGGAAGACCCACCAGCCTCAAATTATTCTGTCTCGACCAAGATTCCAAATCCAAAATATTATCTTCCAGAGATTTATTTTTTTTTTCCAAAGTGCGCACCTTTAATTGAAGACGGGTGACGTCATCTTCAGCACTAGCGAGACGGAGCTCCATCTGCGCCGTTCGTTCTACACAGTCACCCAATTCCTTTCTTATTCCTTCCAACGCTGTCATAATCCCATCAAATCTAGAGGAAAAGTCCGCTCTCATTGAACTCATGGCAGCCATCAGCGCATCTGCGCCATTCCCCGCAGACATCGCACCGCCGCCAGCCTCCTCCGCCATATATGGAGTTTTGTTTGCTGCGTCACAGACCTGAAAGTCCGTTAATTTGGACTGTTTCGGCGGCTCGCTTTTTCCTTTTCCTGGTTTTCCAGCCTTAGGCTTCGCCGACATATCCTCGCCCAAATGCTGGGATACGTTCTGTCCCAAATGAGAGAGTTATTTGCCGATTTTTTTTCTCCAGGAGCAGAGCAGAGCGAGACACGTCCGTCCTACGTGGCAGCCATAACCGGAAGTCCCATTCAACATATTTAATTATAAAATAAAGCAGCTTGTGGGCTGAAAACAA
Organism: Pholidichthys leucotaenia; assembly: GCA_020510985.1. NCBI lineage: Eukaryota > Metazoa > Chordata > Actinopteri > Cichliformes > Pholidichthyidae > Pholidichthys > Pholidichthys leucotaenia. The sequence continues at coordinate 28,977,556 of CM035845.1, read as the reverse complement.
CAAACAAAGCCATCATGGCAAACACAAACGATATTACCAGCAGAGTGATGTGGTACGTTATGACTTGAATGCCATACTGAGGGTAGGGTATGAGGTGTATTTATAGAAACAGGAGATTATTAACATAATAAGGCACAGCCGTGAAAAATTAACAACATAAAAACCAACAAACGGAGAAGAGGAAATAACTAATGGCGCTGTCAAAATAAGAATCGATACAGAGGTCATGAGCAGAACAGGATAATGGCAATAATAATAATACAAAGGACATAAACATAAGAGAGAATATAACTGAAGCGAGGATGAGAATACTTATAATAATGATAATAATAATAATGAGTTCAAAAAGAACACAAAGTGTGGACATGGTCTGCGACCCTGTCCAGATCACTAGAATCCTCCCCACCCCCCTTTAAGGGGCGGAGACCAGACAACCCTAGAGTGAGAAGAGGGCCCCCCTAACCAGGTGGGTGGTTGGGAAAAAAGGTTGGTGGGCTTAGCACATGCCCCCCCAAACCCACACAAGCTGCGGCTTAGCAGGAGAATGGTCTGTAAGGTAGTCTACCAAATTTTGTAGACCACCCAACGGGTGAACACAGCAAGTTGGGGAGCCTGCCAGAGTCCCATGGCCACCAGGCAGAGGAGAATGGTGTGCTGGGTGTCCCACCAAAGTCCTTGGGCCACTGGATGGTTGAACACAGAGCTGGGTCCCGTAACCTGTGGAGCAGTAGATGGGAAGTGCTGAACTCAGACAGTAGTGGTAGGGGAGCTCTGAGCCCCAGGGAAGGCAGCTGCAGCACACTGACCGCAGTATGACACAATGACTAGGGCGCACTGACCTCTGGATGAGACGGTGACTGGGACGCGCTGACCTCAGGAATCCTGTAGTTCCTGTTCCTGTTGTGATCTGGACAGGATCGCAGATCACTACAGAACAGGCCATCATAGTGGTCAAACCCTACAGATTCAGCCTGCTACTTAGGTGAGGCGTGACTTCCCTATTCTGGTTGATTCTATGTCCCTTAAGAAGCTAAGTTTCCACAGGACAGGAGCTCCTGTGTGACTTTCATAGAATTAAGACAGCCCAAGAGCAGCATTTTCAGAGATAAACTTGTGCTTACATTGCCCATTACCTTTTCTGTAACCACCGTCCATTTGTGAGCATAATGCAAAGTTCATTTGTTTTTCTTTTCAGAAAATTTTTCCAAATTCCTTTTTCATTAGCTTTGCGCTATACTCAATTTTTGTATGGTTATTTCACTAATTCCTCTTCCAGATACTCAATCACCTCTCTTTTTCAAGGACACCCTGTTCACACTCACACCTGGAAGCTGCCCAGTACAACCACATATTGACCTGTGGCCACTGAGCAGCTCCACTGGCATAGTTGGAGTTAAGGGCCTTACTCAAGGACACCACAGTGGGATTTAGGAGGGTGGGGCAAACACTGCTGCATTATCTGTCCCAACCACATCTTATCCTGCCGGGCAGGGGATTGAATGGCCAACCTTCTGCTCACCAGTCTACATCCCGAATCATTAGGCCACCACTGCCTAATGAGACTGAGCAAATAATTGCAAATTAAATTATTTATTAATGCTTAGCTAAGTAGTTGCCAAATTCCCAAGCTTAATTATTTGTTCATAGAGTTCCCACAGCTCTGTCCAAAGTGTGGGTGGTGCCCCGTCTAGTGTTATAATGAGGTAATGCAATAATTATTAATGATTATTAATTCCAGTTATTAATTATTAATAATTATACTCATAATTGTATTGTTTATGCTATGCTACAATCGGTTTAGGTTTTATTTCGATTCATCACCCAGCCCTACACAGCACCATGACATTAGCTTATGTTGACTTGAGCTAAATATCCAACATACAGTGTGGTATAGACATAAAAAAATCTCTGAATTTGTACACTTGATGTTCCTGTTGCAGATGACAGTACAGTGCCGCTGTGGGAGAAGGTTTTTTTGGCAGCTGGCAGTTTTTCTTAGTGTTTCCAGTCAAATGGATTGGCAGTGTGACAGCCCAGTCAATAGAAGTCAGCAAAGATTATGCAAGTTGCTTATGCCTAATGAGAAAGGTCAGCGTAGACAAGTGAGTGGGACAAATGCCCAGGATCATGCTGAGATCTACAGTACTCAGTGCTTTAGTGACCTGTGCTGCATAAAGACACACCATTTTTATCTATCTGTCCTACAAGAAGAAAAAGGTGTTCCTAAAGAGAACTATTACTGATGACATTAAAGAAGAAGAAGCCATCTCTATTGTCATTCAGTTCATACAGCCAATCATGCACAGTAGAACAAAATTACAGTGCATCTGGAAAGTATTCACACCACTTCACCTTTTCCACATTTTGTTATGTTACAGCCTTATTCCAAAAGGGATTAAATTCATTTTTCCCTCAAACTTCTACACACAATACCCAATAATGACAATGTGAAAAAATGTTTTTTGAGATTTTTGCAGATTTATTAAAAATAAAAAACTAAGAGATCAAATGTATATAAGTATCACAGCTTTGCCATGAAGCTCAAAATTGAGCTCAGGTGCATCCTGTTTCCATTGATCATCCTTGAGATGTTTCTACCGCTTAATTAGAGTCCACCTGTGGTGAATTCAGGTGATTGGACATGATTTGGAAAGGCACACACATGTCTATATAAGGTCCCACAGCTGACAGTGCATTTCAGAGCACAAACCAAGTATGAAGTCAAATGAATTGTCTATAGACCTCCGAGACAGGATTGTCTCGAGGCGCAAATCTGGGGAAGGGTACAGAAAAATTTCTGCTGCTTTGAAGGTCCCACTGAACACAGTGGCCTCTATCATCCATAAATGGAAGAAGTTTGGAACCACCAGGACTCTTCTGAGACTGGCCGGCTGTCTAAACTGAGTGATCGGGAGTGAAGGGCCTTAGTCAGAGGTGACCAAGAACCCGATAGTCACACTATCAAAGTTCCAGTGTTCCTCTGTGGAAAGAGGAGAACCTTCCAGAAGGACAACCATCTCTGCAGCAATCCACCACTCAGGACTGTATGGTAGAGTGGCTAGACAGAAGCCACCCCTTAGTAAAAGGCACATGGCAGCCTGCCTGGTGTATGTCAAAAGGCACCTGAAGGACTCTCAGACCATGAGAAACAAAATTCTCTGGTCTGATGAGACAAAGATTGAACTCTTTGGCATGAATGCCAAGCGTCATGTTTGGTGGAAATCAGACACCGCTCATAACCATGCCAATGGTGGTGGCAGCATCATGCTGTGGGGATGTTTTTCAGCGGCAGGAACTGGGAGACTAGTCAGGATAGAGGGAAAGATGAATGCAGCAATGTACAGAGAAATCCTGGATGAAAACCTGCTCTAGAGCACTCTTGACCTCAGACTGGGACGATGTTTCATCTTTCAGCAGAACGACACAGAACAACGACACTTGGCACACAGCCAAGATATTGAAGGAGTGGCTTCAGGACAACTCTGTGAATGTCCTTGAGTGGCCCAGCCAGAGCCCAAACTTGAATCCAATTGAATATCTCTGGAGAGATCTGAAAATTGCTGTGCACTGACACTTTCCATTCAACCTGATGGAGCTTGAGAGGTGCTGCAAAGAGGAATGGGCAAAACTGCCCAAAGATAGGTGTGCCAAGCTTGTGGCATCATATTCAAAAAAAAACTTGAGGCTGTAATTGCTGCCAAAGGTGCATCAACAAAGTATTGAGCAGAGGTTGTGAATACTTATGTACATGTGATTTCTTAGTTTTTTGTTTTTAATAAATTTGCAAAAATCTCAAAAAAACTTTTTCCATGTTGTCATAATAGGGTATTGTGTGTAGAATTTTGAGGGAGAAAATGAATTTTATCCCTCTTGGAATAAGGCTATATAACATAACAAAATGTGTAAAAAGTGAAGCATCGTGAATACTTTCCAGATGCACTGTATGTTTCTCCTATCTACAATGTTAATCACATGTAGAATCTGAGGGATTGCTGCCATACAAGGCACTGTCACAAACATCTTCTCCTATTCTATTACACTGAGCACCAAGCTAGAAGGTGGGAAGTACCATTTTTATATGGTCTTTGGTATGACCCTGCCGGGACTTGAACCCTCAACCTCCCGGTTGTGGGGCAGATGCTCTATCAACTAGGCCACCACTCCGGTGGTAAACATGAGAGAATATTAATTTTGTCTACAAAGCACCCATATGCGTTAAATATATGTTTAACTATAGATTTTTCAAATGCAGCTGGCTTTTGATCTAAGTGGTTTATGAGATCTGTAAAAATTAGCTGTGTCAAGAAGTTCAGTACAGAAGGAGCAGTTCCACAGGACATCATTGATAATGTATAGCAAAGTTAATTCAATTCAATTTCAATTAATTTCAATACAACTTTATTTATCCCTGGGGCAATTGATGAAGCAGCTCATTGCAGCACAACACATTACAAAAACCAGTCACATACCTAAATAGACTCACAGAAGCATAAATAACTACTTATGACTTCAGAACTTTTGCTATGTATTTTGCTCACATAGACATTTCCTGTATTACGTTGAAAATCAACGAACAGCTTTTTTGTCTAGACATATTTCATTCTAAGAAGTTATTGTCACACCACCTTACAAAATCAGTGACAGCATCACCATGATCAGGCTGTCGGCCTTGGAGAAGGATCAACAATACAGTGTCATCAGAGAATTTAACAAGATAGCTTCCTTCCCAGCTACATCTGCAGCTGTCAGTATACAAGATTAAATATGGATGACAGGACATATCCTTGTGGTGATCCTGTGCAAGTGGTAATGCAATCTGACATCTTATCATTTACCAGAACCTTCTGCTTTCTATTTGTTAAAAATATCCACAATCCACAATAAAAGTTGATAAGAAAGGTTAAAGTCATAAGTAATCTTTCAATTAAAAGATGAGGCTGAAATGTATCGAATGCTGATAAAAAATCTGCAAATAAAAGCATGAGCTTGAAGCCTCCCCAGATGTGTATATAATGTGTTTAAGATAAAACCTTTTGCATCCTCCACGCCTCTCCCAGCCTGATAAGCAAACTGTAGAGGATCAAGTTTCCCTTCAACAGTAGTCACAGCCACTCCCTTGATAATTTTTTTCAAAAACTTTCATGATGAGTGACTTGAGGGCAATGGGCCTATAGTCATTAAGCTGTTTGGCATTAGTGGACTTAGGAACCAGCAGTGTAGTAACGTATTACTGTAACACCACTACTTTTGCAGTAACGTGCTGTGTAATGAAATTACTGTTTAAAAATTCAGTAATGCGTTACAGTTACTGAAATTTGATCAGATGCATTACTCATGTTACTCATTTTATTAATATGGATAGATATTTTTAGCGCAAATAAATATAAACTGATCCTACATAGCTGAGCTGACGCAGTGGTCAGTTTCCTGTCCTGCTCCAGTTCACACTGCAAACCGGTGGGAAGAAATGCCGTGGCGTGGCGACTTCTCATATTGAGCCCTTATCACCTGTTGCCCGAGCTATGAGTAGCCCCAACAGCTCCTACCTCTGTGGTTAAACATGAGTATTTTTAGAGCAAGAAGCTGCATTTAATGTCCGCAGTTGTGTAAATGTTTTCTGACCGTACAGACAAAAAGTGACTCTGATTTGTGGCAGTAGAGAGCAGCTTAAGGTGAACTTTCATTTATCTGTGCTTTCTGTTTCATTTGATCTTATTCATTTACATGCTGTTGTGATATGCAACTATTTCATGGAAGTAAATCCTCTCAATATGCATTTTTAATGGTCTGGTCCAGGGGTGTCAAACATATGGCTCGTCGGCCAAAAATGGCTCCCCAAGGGGGTCCAAAATTTTCTCTGTGAATTTACAGCTTTATTTCTAGTAAATTTCTGACTTTCTACTGATTACAATAGTTTGTGAGACATTTTTTCTCTGTAAGATGAGACTTTTTCTCATCAGTTTTCTTTTTCTTCTTTTTTCTGATGAGAACAAGGGGCCCTTGATCTTGCTATGTGTGCAAGATTATTTAAGCATGCATTTAAAAGTAATGTGAAAGTTACTTTTCCAAGTAACTAGTTACTTTAATCATGTAGTAACTGGTAAGTAACTCAGTTACTTTTGAAAAGAAGTAATTAGTAACTGTAACTAGTTACTATTTTTTAGTACCTTGCCCAACACTGGGGACTAGTATCACAATCAATGATTTCCAGATAGCAGGAATTTTACAGTTATCTATTGACATTAGAGGCAGCGGAGGACACCACCAAACTGATCAGCACAGTAGTGCAAGGTGCTCCTGTTGTGTATGGGAATGTGTGTGTACGTCATGCCGTGCCCACCCACAGTGTGACGTCAAGTGGGCACGGCCCACTGTGTATATAATCCCATGTTCTCTAAATAAAGTTCACTTGTTGGCTGCATGAACAAGACTCCTGTCTGCCCCTTATTTACATACGTAACATTTGGCGACGAGGAGAACAGTGGATGCATGCTGGATACCTCAACCACTGCTGCTATTTCTGGAACATGTAGGAGAACCGGTAATTCCGTGGCTGGAGTGGAGAGCCGACTTTGAGGAGTATATCAGAGCACTGGGTCTCCATAGGCTTGACGGGAGTCAGCAGCTAGCACTCCTGGCCCACCACCTTGGCACAGAGGGCAGAAGAATCCTCAACACGATGGGCGCAGTAGAGTGCTATGAGGATGCCATCAAGCGGATGATGGTGCACGTCGCGGAGCAGATGAGGACCAGGTGGCTGCGTGCGCTTTTGGTGTGGGTACCGGGAACGGCGGAGCTAGTTAGCTTTGGGAGGCTAACAGCCCATTCCGCGCCTATGGACAAGCTAGCTGTTGAGCTAACTGTGTGCTAAAACGAGGCTATGGGCGCCAAGCTGGATGCCGAGGAGGGGCCGGGGCAAAGTGTGGAAAAGTCCATGGTCACTGAAGACAGTGAGCCAGCCATGGAGCTCAGCTTAGTGCAGGACCATAGCGCTGACAGGTCGGACAGCACAGCGTGTGACAATGGTGAGAGCAGCAAGAGCCATCCCTACAGCTGGAGGCTAGACAACAAATGGCGGGAAGGGACATTTTCGCTAGGGATTGGGGGCTTCCACACTGGGGGCAGACAGCGGCCAGGGGCACATATGCCGTGGGGCTGCCCGGGTCCTCCGAGGCAGTTTGGTAAATGGTGGCTGCCCAGGGACACTGGTGTTACTTAAAATATTATGTGTAAATATCTGGATATATGGTGCTGAAGTGCATGTGAGTGAGAGTGGGTAATATGGGATTGATTTTTTGCATTTTACGAGACGTGGTCCAATTTTAGTTGTCCTTTGTGTGAATGTGATAGGATGTTTTATTACAGTATATTATCCCCATGTTCTTAGTGCGAGAATCGGGTTCAAATTTTGGGAGGTTTTAATCGTATGTGTGGTTTTGCATTTTTCTAAAGGGGGGTGGGGGGTAAATGTTGTGTATGGGAATGTGTGTGTATGTCACGCCGTGCCCACTCACAGGATGACGTCAGGCGGGCACGGCCCACTGTGTATATAATCCCAATCAGAATCAGAATCAGAATCAGAATCAGAATCAGCTTTATTGCCAAGTATATTTACAAGTAAACACACAAGGAATTTGACTTGACATTGGGCGCGCACGTTAGGCGCATCCAATGACGCGGCAGCCATGAAGGCGCCTGTCATGCAGTGAGGGTAAAGAGGGGAAGGGGGGGGGGGGGGAAACACAATAGGCAGAGAGAAAAAACATAGTTATCAGAATAACACTCGTATAAGCTCATATAAGCTCAATGAGCCAAATTTTGATTACACGGAAAAAAACCCTCTATGCACATTAGCAGACAATAGATACAATCACACAGCAGAGGGAGGGAGAGCAGTGTGTGTATATTTGCATGTCATTGTGTAGTGTAAATGTAACAGTTGTTAGTGAGCAGCAGAGGGCACCTCCTGGCAGTGGATAGATGTTATAATCATGTGACTTATAAACAAGTCCAGAGTTCAGAGTCTATCTCTCTTTTTCTCTTGCCTGCAGAAGGCACATGGGCATTGTCCTTGAGAGTCCAATCCGCTGACGACAACAACTGATTGTTGATTGTATGGGTAGACATAAGAGCCGGTTCTTCCGCTAAACTCAGTCAGGAGGAATGTAAACACGGGGCAAACAAGGTCAAATCAAATCAAATCAGCACAGTGCACTCAGAGAGTAGAATTTTGTCCTCACCCGTGCAATTCTGTGCTTCCATTATATATGCAGGCTTAAACTGTTTTTCCATAGAGAGCACAGGGCTTCAGATGTAATCCTTCACTGAAACACTGTCATTCAGTTCACCGTTTGCCGCTACTCGTGCCCTCCCCAACTGGTCGAATTTGATGAAGGAGCTGGCTGGGTCCGCTTGATCCGCTCTCTCACCTTCCTTCAATTTCTGATGCATCAGGGAACTCCACAGCCAAAAATAGAAGTCCTGAGATCATAGCCAATAAGAAGAATCTTAAGAGATCCCAAGTTCTCTTAATAAAGTTCACTTGTTGGCTGCAAGAACAAGACTCCTGTCCGCCCCTTATTTACAGATGTAACAGCGCCCACAAATGCCATTTGAACCGGGCGCTTTTCTGATGTGAACACATCTAAGATGATCAGAGACTGTTGGGGGGCAAGGGGGGGGGGGGTTGAAGGCAGGACCCAAAAGCCAGACTCAAGTTCCAAAAATTTATTGAGCTGCACTCAAAACTCAGCTCAGGGGCTGTAAATAATAAGAATCAACAGGCTAGGAATGGACAGGCAAGACAGGACAGGGATAAACTTGAATACAGGCAGAGCAGAAATGTGGAGTCACGCCAAAACTGACGAGGATGCCATGCCCAGATGAGCAGTGGTGTCCCTTAAATACAAACAGGCGGATGAGACAACAATTACAAACAGGTGTGTGCACTTAGCATATTAACATGACCAAATCAGGCTATGTAAAGATGGGAACTGAAGATAAAGCCAAACCAAAAACCAAGACAGGAATAAATGTACAAGATGTAATAATAATAATAATGACAACCAAGGGTACAAAACATAGAAGCCATGATACTAATAATAATAATAATAATAATTAACAACTAAGGACCGGGCAGGGACAAAACCTATGTAAAACAAGAGGAAACATGGTAATGAAAATGAAAACCAAAGATATAACAACACAAGGTGACGGCATGAGCTGAGGCCCGTGTCCTGGTGACAAGGATAACAGCTTTGGCAGCTTCAATCGGGCTGCAGGCGGCGGTGGGAGAGCTGGTATGGAAACTGGAGGGAAGCTCCTCGTCTCCAATCTCGACTTTGGCATCTCTGATGCAGACATTCAGGAACTGTTTGCCAAGTTTGGAATCCTGAAAAAGGCTGCCGTTCACTACGACCAGTCAAGAAGAAGCCTGGGAACTGCAGATGTCCACTTCAAAAGAAGGGCAGATGCACTGAAAGCCACGAAACAGTACAATGGCATCCCACTTGATGGGAAGCCTATGAACATACAATTTGTTACATCACAGACTGACATGCAGAGGCGTCCTATTCAGGGCCTTGGTAGAGGTGGGGGCATGAACAGGAATCGCGGCGGCTTTGGAGGGATGCAGCGAGGCCGTGGTGGACGTGGTGCAGGTGGTTCCAGAGGAAGAGGACGGGGTGGCCGTGGTGGTACCAATAAGCAACAGCTGTCAGCAGAGGAGCTCGATGCCCAGTTAGACGCCTACAATGCCAGAATGGACGCCAGCTAAAAAATGAAGCGCCTGCCGGCCAGCATCCCTCCCCATCTACACAGAGGGGCAGATGTTAAAAATGTGCAAAATATTTTACACTTGGTTGACTTCTGATGTGATAAACTTGTTCCCTCTTCTTGATTTAAATGCTCCAGTGTTTTTTTTACCAGTATTTTTTTTTCTGATCAAAAAAAAAAAAAAGGTTTGACTGTGGGTCAATGAACTGGGTTTTCCCTGATCTATTCAGCAGGTTGAGGTGGATAGCCGTCCTCTATGAGCTATGGTTCCGCCCGAGGTTTCTGCCCGTTAAAAGGAAGTTTTTCCTCACCTGTGTCACTGCAGTGCTTGCTCTTAGGGGTCTCTGCTGGGTTCTATAAACTAAGAGTGTGGGCTGAACCCACTCTTTTCTGTAAAGTGCCTTGAGACAACCTGTGTTGTGATTTGGCGCTATATGAATAAAATTGAATTGAATTGAATTGAAGGATATACAAACGAAAGATCAAGGTGGAGGCGCATCAGCCTCTGGAACAGCAGGTGGTGGTGCACCGGTCTCTAGAACCACAGGTGGAGGTACACTGGTCTCTGGAACAGTAGGTGGAGGTGCTCAAGCCTCTGGAACAGCAGCTGGAGGTGCCCTGGCCTCGAGAACAACAGACAGAGGTGCACCAGCCTCTGGAACAGCAGACAGAGGTGCACCGGCCTTTGAAACAGCAGGTGGATGCGTACTGGCTTCAGGAAGAGTAGAATGGCGGAGGCTCCCTGGCCTCAACAGAAAATGATGGTGGAGGTTCACTAGCCTCAACAGCAAATGATGGTGGAGGCTCACCGGCCTCTGGAACGGATGGCGACGGTACATCGGCCTCCGGAACAAATGGCGAAGGCACACCAGCCTCTGGGACCCATGACAGAGGGGCACCGGCCTCTGAAACACACAGCATAGACATACCGGCCTCTGGAACAGACGGCGAAGGCGCAACGGCCCTAGGAACAGACGGTGAAGGCACGACAGCCTCAGGACCACATGACAGAGGCACACTGGCCTTGGGAACAAATGGTGGAGGTGCACCAACCTCAGGAACAGATGGTGAAGGCACGTCAGCATTAGGAACACATGACGGATGCGCACCGGCCTCAGGACCACATGACCGCGAAGGCGCTCTAGCCTCAGGAACACATGATGAATGCACACTAGTCTCAGGACTACATGACGGAGGCACACCGGCCTCACAAACAAACGGTGGAAGCACACCGGCCTCAGGAGCAGACAATAAAGGTGCGCCAGCCTCAGAAACAGACGGCGAAGGCGCAACGGCCTCAGGAACACATGACAGAGGTGCACCGGCCTCGGGGCCACATGATGGAGGCACACCGGCCTCGGGAACAGATGGCAAAGGCATGCCGGCCCCAGGAACACCTGATGGAGGCACACTGGCCTTGGGAACAAATGGTGGAGGGGCACCAATCTCAGGAACAGATGGTGAAGGCACGCCGGCCTCACCAGAGAGGTGACATTCCCCGTCCCAAAAGTCAGTTTAGGAAGCCTGGGATCACACCGCCAAGGTCTCCGCCTTTGACCGCCACCTGATCCACAAAGCACCGGACCCCCATGGTCCCTCTTGCAGGTGGTGAGCCCACTGGAGGGTTGACTCTGCTATCCTGCAAGTCCTCCTGACACATCATATCTCCTCCTTACTCACACAGTACATATAATATCCCAGTTATAATCATGCCCAGGTCTAATACCAACTATCATAAATGCTCTGAACCCTCTGTTAACTGCAATAACCTCATACAAGTACACACACACATAGACACACCACCCAATAGCACACCCCTCAAAATGGCACTTTTAAATGTCAGATCACTATCCAGTAAGTCTTTTATTATCAGTGACTTGATTTTAGAATATGAGCTTGACTGTTTTTATGTGAGACGTGGCTGGGCACAGATGGACCATCAGTTCTTTCAGAAGTCTCCCCTCCTAACTATAACTTTTCATTTTCTAATAGAAAGGGAAAAAAGGGAGGGGATGTGCAAGATATTTTATCATCGTTGAATTTTAGAGACACTACCATTGATTCTTATCCCTGTTTTGAATGCCACTCCTTTGTTTTTAGCAGTCCTCCTATATTCTTTATGTGTGTTTATAGGCCTCCCAAATATTGTTCATCTTTTATTTCCAATTTTTCACAGATTCTCTCCATTATTCACAGTAAATACAATCAGATTATTATTTTAGGTTGCGATGGACTGGCGATCTGTCCAGGGTGTACCCTGCCTCTCGCCCTAAGATGCTGGGATAGGCTCCAGCCCCCGCTGCGACCCGAAAAGGATTAAGTGGAAGAAGATGGATGGGTGGATGGATTTTAACTTACAGACTGATAATGAATCAGACTCTTCAAATGTTCTTAACCGTATGAATTTCACCCAACATATCTCACAACCCACCCATCTTCAAGGTCACTCCCTGGACCTAATCATCACTTCAGACCTGTTAACAGACATCACATCTATTTTAGATTTAGCCATCTCTGATCATTTTTGGATATTTTTTACTATCAATTGTTTTAAACAGAGTGTTGATTTTATCCCAGAACGCACTGTGAGGAGGCGCCATCTCACTGCTAAGGTGGCTGCTAAATTTATTGATTTTTTAAGTGAGATTCCTGCTGACTTTTTACCCTCGTCTTGTGATTTTATTGTGGATGTTTTTAACAGAAAATTGGAAACAGCACTCGACACAGTAGCTCCTTTTATAACAACAACAACAACAACAAAAAAACAACTTTCCACTAATCCAACCCCACCCTGGAGAGCTGAAGAAATTAAACAACTAAAACAGAAATGTCAAGTTGCTGAAAAAAAAATGGAGAAAAAACTAATTAGAAATTAACCTCCAAATTTTAAAAAATCAACTTACCACCTACAATAAAGCAATAAAAGAAGCAAGACAGGCACATTTTTCCAGACTCATCAACATCATCATCATCCCAAAACTCTTTTTTCAATAATTGATCAGTTAATAAACCTGGTTTTTAACATGTCTAGCAGGATGTCTACAGACCCCAAATGTGAGGAATTTGTGGCTCACTTAAGCAGTAAAATAGAAATTATCAGGTCAGCTATTAATCTATTGCAACCAGTGGCGGACCGTGTATTTTACAACTAGGCCTTCAGAGGTGATCTACCCGATTTTAAGTAACATAGTTATTTTAAGTAACATAACTTCCGGCACCACACGAGTAGGCTGCCTTTTTGCAACAGCGGATCAATTTCTTCCTATCTATTTACTATCTCGCTTCTCTTGCTAATCTTTCTGATCCGGCGACACCTTATACATTGGACGGACACACAGATCACCCAAATGTCTCCTGAGCCGGCAGACGGAGCCACTGTTTTTAGCAGGATATGTTACAGCAGAGACCAGCTGCTAGCACTTTACCGGACCAAGATGGTAGCGCAAGACTTCGACATACCGGGTGAAATAAGACAGAAACGACGTGAATGCCATGCTGGAGCAAGACGGCGGGCCAGAAATATAAGGTACAGGCCCGTCCTTCCATCTATTATTATGGGGAACATTCGATCGCTATTCAATAAGACCGACGAGCTAGCGGCCATCTTCCGCTACGAGAGCGTCTTCAGAGAGAGTAGCCTGATGTTGTTTACTGAGACGTGGCTAACAGAACTAGCAACAGATGCTAACATCAAACTGGAGGCTTTCCACGCAATACGGGCAGACCGGACACCAGACAGTGGGAAGGCAAGGGGCGGAGGAGTGATAATGTATGTCAATAACAGCTGGTGCAGACCGGGACATATCACGGTTAAACAACATCACTGCAGCAAAGACATTGAGTTGCTAGCTGTTAGTATGCGGCCTACCTATCTCCCGAGGGAATACTCACACTTGATCTCCATTGTTATTTATGCAAATCCAACGGCGAACGCGGGGACAGCGCGTGACATCATTCACTCAGTAACTGGCAGGCTTCTGACAGAACACTCAGATGCTATTCTCCTCATCTCCAGTGATTTCAACCATATTTCACTGTCCTCCATCCTGCCCACGTTCATCCAGTATGTCACATGCCACACAAGAGACAATAAAACACTGGACTTATTCTATGCTAACACTAAGGAGGCGTACACCTCATCACCACTCCCCCCACTTGGGAGATCGGATCACAACTTGGTTCATCTCCTGCCGGTGTACAAACCCCTAGTACACAGACAACCTCTGGTCATGCGCACGGTGAAGATATGGTCGGAGGAGGCAATGGACGCTTTAAAGGACTGCCTTGACACCACTGCCTGGGAGCAGCTCTGCGATCCACATGGTGAGGACATCGATGGCCTCACTCACACCATCACGGACTACATCAGCTTCTGTGTGGACAACACCGTACCCACCAAGACAATACGGTGTTGCTTGAACAACAAACCCTGGATCAATCCTGAGATAAAAACACTTCTGAGAGAGAAGAGGAGGATCTTCAGGTCGGGGAACAGGGAGATGCTGAAGTCCGTACAGAGGGAGCTGAGGAGGAAGATCAGAGAAGGCAAGGTCAGCTTCAGGAAGAAGATGGAGGACAAGCTGCAACAGAGCGACATCAGCAGGGTCTGGAGAAACCTTAAAACCATCTCTGGGCTCCAGAATACCTCCTCCCAGGCCACAGGGGGCAGGGAGTGGGCGAACAATCTGAACCTGTTTTTTAATAGGTTTGACCAACCCACTCCCCCCCGACTGCACAACAAACCACTGCTGCCTCTAAAGTCATCGAGACCTGCTGTCCACACCCAACTCCACCAACACCCCCCCACTCCCAGCACACAGCCCCCCAACCTGACCCTCACTAAGACCCAGGTGAGGACGAAGCTGAGGAAGATCAAAGCGAAGAAGGCCTCGGGACCGGACGGCATCAGCGCGAAGCTCCTCAAGTCCTGCGCAGACCAACTGTGTGGGATTGTGGAGCACATCTTCAACCTGAGCCTGAAGCTGGGGAGGGTACCACAGTTGTGGAAAACATCTTGTGTGGTACCTGTACCAAAGGCTTCCCACCCCAAAGACCTGAACAGCTACAGACCAGTGGCCCTGACGTCTCACATGATGAAGACCCTGGAGAGACTGCTCCTTACTCACCTCCGCCCCCCTGGTGGGACCAGCGATGGATCCACTCCAGTTCGCTTACCAGCATGGCATTGGGGTGGAGGATGCAGTGATCTTCCTCCTTCACTGTTCCCTGTCCCACCTGGAGAAGCCCGGGAATGCGGTGAGGATCATGTTTTTTGATTTCTCCAGTGCCTTCATCACCATCCAACTGATGATCCTGAAGGACAAGCTGCTGTGCACAGGGATGGACCAGCACCTGTCATCATGGATCCTGGACTACCTCACTAACCGGCCACAGTTTGTGAGAACCCGGGATTGTGTGTCGGACACGATCATCAGCAGCACGGGGGCCCCCCAGGGAACGGTTTTGGCTCCCTTCCTGTTCACCCTTTATACTGCGGACTTCTCACACAACGCAACACACTGCCATCTACAGAAGTTCTCTGACGACTCTGCGATCGTCGGCCTCATCTCCAACGGAGATGAAGCTGAGTACAGAGGACTTATCCAGGACTTCGTGGACTGGTGCCATCGGAACTGCCTCCAGATCAACGCGAGGAAAACTAAGGAGCTGGTGGTGGACTGCCGCAGGCAAGGACAACCCCTCACAGCACCAGTGAACATCCAGGGAACAGACATTGAGATGGTGACACCCTACAAGTACCTGGGTGTTCATCTGAACAATAAACTAGACTGGTCACACAATACCGACGCACTCTACAAGAAGGGACAGTGCAGGCTGTTCCTACTGAGGAGGCTCAGGTCTTTTGGTGTACAAGGGGTGCTCTTGAAGACATTCTACGACACGGTGGTGGCATCATCCATCACTTTTGGAGTGGTCTGCTTGGGCAACAGCATTACAGCGGCCGATAGGAAGAGACTGAACAAACTAATCAAGAAAGCTAGCTCTGTCCTGGGGCAGCACCTTGACCCAGTGGAGGAGATAGGGGAGAGAAGGATGGTAGCTAAACTGTCATCTCTGCTGGAGTCCGAGTCCCACCCCATGCAGGACATACTGAATGCACTGAGGAGCTCATTTAGCAGATTTATCATTTATTTATCAGATTTATTTATCATCCTAGATGCGCGATCGAGAGGTTTCCCAGGTCCTTCCTACCTACGGCTGTCAGACTGTATAACCTAAGCAGGGCTACTCGCAGAGATAGCAAAAAAATGTGACGACCTAATAGCATTGAATGCAAAAGATGCAACAGACTTACACAAATGGTCCCCTCCAGTTTAGAACTAGGACAATATCAGTTGCTATGGAGTGTGACAATATGTATGGGTACATATTCATACCATGTAGGGTAACTAAATAGACGGTTATGCTGTTTAGTCCATCTAGCTACAATGCTCCGCACTGTGTATGTATATATATATATATATATATACAGTATATATATATATATATATATATATATATATATATATATATATATATATATATATATATATATATATTTATGTGTACATATGTATATTCACTGCTCTTTTTTTCTTATCTTCTAAATCATTGTTCTGAATGTTGCTATCCCTGTGCTGTTGCAATCCTGGAATTTCCCCATTGTGGGACTAATAAAGGCTTATCTTATCTTATAATAGGGCCGTCCACACAAAGCATGTTAAAGATAACTTTAACTATAAAATTATAGTTTGAAGAACGCTGAAGCATGCTGATATACGGTGTTGCTTGCCAAGCTCCTCTGAAAATTAATTTTCAGCATGCTGAAAACTTTCTGACGTATCCAGCGTATGGTTGATACATACTGCATTCGCGGAGCAAAGGTTGTAGGGAAGTTATGCATTCGTTTACACGTTACTTGTCAGCGACTCATACTCAAAAGTCAAAGTACTTCGAGATTAATGTTTAGCGTACCCAAAAACTATTTTTAACATGAGTAACACTCTTTGAACCTATGTGTTACTTACTGAATGGATTTGTAACTTACAACCACCCTATCATGGTGTCTTTGCAGCATTGGTTCACAGGGAAAACCCGTACAGATTTCTGCTGCTGCCTGCAGTGCACACACACACACACACACACACACACACACACACACACACACACACACACAGAGAGCTAAGCACACATACTTGCTCGTATAATAGGACCTTTCGGGGGTGTAGCTGAGCACTTTCAAGCTACAGGACCAAAGATCCAAATCGCTGTTTAGCCCTTCCCCATGTTTTTTCCATTTGACTGAAGTCTGTACCATCAGCTGTCCAGTGTTGTTCTGATAGACATGCCAAAATGTCAGAACACCGGAGGAGGAGGATCAAATCAGCTGATTGCCTGAAGCGCAGAGTGCAGCTCTGGCTTGGTTGCGCCTCCCAGCAAAAGCACACTCCATGCATTACCTTGTTTTTTTTTCCACTTTACTGAAAATAAAGTTTTTTTTATCACCATCAGTTTGTGTGCTTTTAAGCCAGGTTGTGACAACTGTCATCTGACAGGTGTGACTGACCTGACAGATTTGACAGCTCTGCCAGGTCGGTCACGCTCCCCGCCTGGTCTTTGGAAAGGAGAATCATCTCGGTTGAACAGGGAGGATTTCTCGCATACCTAGAATTCATGGATCGGGAGGCAACGGCAGTTTGGCATGACTGCGCTATGCAGAAATTAGACTATTGTTGCACATAAGTTACGACTGTCGGCAACAAGCTAAGTATTAGTTGGTTTAAGTTACTTATAAGTTATGGAAATATTCTATATAAGTTACTAATACATTACGTATGTACAGTATATGTCCAAGCCATTATAGATACGCGATGTATATGGCCGAAAGTGAAAATTTCGGCACATCCCAGCATTTTAGAACAATTTTTATATGTTTAGCAAACAATGCTTAAATCGTCATGGTGTGACAGTAGACAGCTCAAGTTTGCAAGCCCTGTCTGGCTCCAAGTATCTACTCGATCAGTTCAAACAACATGCATTCCCAGCAAGATAATTTGCAGTACTCATTGGAGGCTGTAATCCAAGGATAGCGCTCGTTGCTGATATGGAAGTGACAGACAAATCCTTTCCCCGGCTGAGGGGAAAGGATGCTAGCTTAGGGGTTGGCTGACCTGTCTTCACAATGACCAGCTTTTCTTGAAAATTCCATTTGGAAAATAGATTTTTTTAAAAAAATATCAGCGACCAAATCATTTTCCTCTCCCCGTCAGCCATTGTGGGTGGAAAAACAGCTATTATATTTAAACAGGTACAGTATATTGTAGCTGCTTAAGCAAGTCCTTGCATGCACGTTTTGCTAGCTAGGATCCTCTGCATTGTGGGTGGAGGAGTCTAACCACCCCATCAAAAGACGTGAAAATGCCAACGTTCTCGGACGCCTTCTATGTGTACCCCTGGATGTACAGAAGACATCTGACTGGTTAAAGCAACATGTAACCCTTGCCTTACGTTAATTAGGTAAAAGAAATTATTAAATGTAGACCAGTTGTTAGGTTTGTAAGGATTACAATAGGGAATTAAATGAGTGTGGAATAAAATAGCTGGAGTCAAGAAATGAGCAATAATGGCTGTTATTTTTAAAGATAAAGAGAACAAAATATACAAACAATTTACAAATACACAATAATAACAACAGCCGGCATAAATTAAAACCCCAAAAAATGTCTTACTGAGCTCAGTGTTTGTTTGTCTTTTTGTTTTAGTCGTTTGACCAGTCAAGATATCTTGTATTTCCAAGTTCAGGTTTCTTTTCCTCTTTTAAAGCGGCAGTTCAAGTTGTTACCACTTTGATTTTTGTGCACTGAAGAGAGGAAGGATGTTCTTCAATCGAGATCTTGGTTCAGGTCTCGGTTCAGGCCTTGGTTCAGGTCTTGGTTCAGGTCTCGGGTCAGGCTCGCCATCTCCATCCAGAGAGAATCCAGGATCCAGAAGATTCTTAATCGGCAACAGAAAAAAACCTAGCCTGCACAACAATAATGATATTATTGTATACAGCTAAAGTAATTCATTTTTCAATCTCTTCTCATATAACACCACAGCTTAGTGTTTAAAATTCCTCTCTCATATTACTATTGTTACAATCCAGTAATATAGTAATATCTTACATTTCACATTTCACATCTTACATGCATGTTTTTTTTTCAAAATCTCTCTGGTAGTACATGAAATACTTTTTCTTCTCATGTAACCAAAAAATGAATTTCTCTTTTTATCGCTACATTGTTTAACCATGAAATTATGATTAATATTTTTAACCTTTTCTTTGTAAATCATGAAATGAAATACAATTAATTTATCACATGTCCAGGGAATATACTGTCCCATTACTTCCAATATTCCCTTTTAAAATCAGTAAAACCCTGTCTGAGCTACTGGGTTTAGCATAACCTATGAATTTACATAGGAAACCAACAAAATGTGCTTTAAGCATCAAACTACACATTATATTCGACCAGAAATAGTGCAAAAAGAACTAAAAGTACTTCAGCATACCGTTGTGAACTGAAATCACATTTAGAAAAACCATACAGAAATAAAAATAGCCTTTTCCATTGCTTTCAAATGGAAAAAATCCACTTGCGATTAGCATTAGCATAATGCTAACATTAGCATGGCGCTAGCGTGCTTCCTTTAGCACACACTTGGTTTCCACTCACCAAGATGAGGTATCAGCGTGAACACAGCAAGGGGCAGCCACACGGCCTCTCAAGCTTGTGCTCCCATCAACTTAAGACAATAAAGGTTTCAAATTAGCATTTGGACAGTGTTTAGATTTATTTATAGCACTTTTCTATATTAAACTCACCAAGACGACCCACAGGTTTTTACACGGACCGTCTACAGCCTCTCTCGTTCGTTCTCAGAGTGCAAAAGACTGAAAAACGGGTACGTGACTCAGCACTCTGCTCGGATGGCGGGACTAATATCGCTCTTAACAAATAAAAAGATCAAGATCACCCAGCGTGACCATGAAACAGGAAAATAAAAGTTGGATAACGAGGATCACACTTCCTCTTTTCAAAATAAACATTTTTCAAAATAAAATCACACAATTGCATTAATACAAATGAAATGTGAGAAAAAGGGTCATTTTCTCAGCTGGGTTACACCCTCCCGCGCTAAATATCATGCACGTCTCGTTGCATGTGTAACCAAGACTGTCCATCGTCAGTATTTAGAAACTCTGAGAAGGCTGTATTCAAACTTTGAAAAAGGGACTTAACAACAGTTACTAGAGGATTTCCTAATTCAGGATACTCTAGTCTTTTTGGAAGTTGTCTGATTCTTTCAGATCGTCGCATTGGTTGAGTTGTAATGGGATCATTATTGTCCATTTCATCAGGTAAATCATTTGATTGGTGTTCTTGTTCCTCCTTCCTCCTTCCTTCCTTGTTCCATTGTCAGAAGGTTCCTCTAGTATTGTTACTGTTTCATTTTCCACAGGTTTGTCATTTTCAGTATTGTCTTCATCCAATATGTTTTCCACAAGGTTGTCAATTTCAGTATTGTCTCCATCCGGTATCATTTCCACAGGTGAATCATAGGAAAGTTCAATCTCATTTGCATTATGCTCCATATCCGGTTCTGCATTGGCAGTGGTTTTAGGTAAGTCACAATCAGGTGGGTTTGTCATTTCTGGTGTTTGCAAAGGTTTTGGATACTCATGTACAGTAGTAAATCTGGTTATCTCCTCACATGGGGAATCCTCAACCCATGGAATCAAAAATTCATTTTCAATTTCAGTTAACTCTTCGTGATCATTGTTCGCTGTAACAGTTGTTTGGCGTGTCTTAGGACGGTGAATAGGCTCTGGCTCAGGTGTTTCTGCTGTGGCAACAGTGAGGAAACTACAGGGAAGCAAAAGGTCTCTGTGTAAAGTTCTTGAGGGACCTTGCTTTGACTCGGGTTTAACCGTGTAAACGGGTAAATTACCTGCACGTTTGACTACAACATGAATGTCGGCCTCCCATTTATCAGCAAGTTTATTTTTTCCACGCAGTCTCACATTTCTAACTAAAACCCTATCCCCAGGTTCAAGTTCAGAAACAGTGATTTTGCGGTCAAACCTGGCCTTGTTCTTGTCTGCAATCTTTTGTGCATTTTGTGAAGCTAACTTGTAGCTTTCTTCAAGCCTTTTCTTGAGATTTTCAACACATTGCAAGTGAGTAACTTTCTGATCTTTGTTGAGAGGAAGTCCGAACGCGAGATCAACTGCCAATCTGGGTTTTCTACCAAACATTAATTCGTAGGGAGTAAACCCGGTTACATCACTGCGTGTGCAGTTGTATGCATGTACTAACGGCATAACATAGTCTTTCCAGTGGGACTTTTGTTTGGACTCAAGCGTTCCTAACATACTCAGTAGCGTTCGGTTGAATCTTTCAGTGGGGTTACCCCTGGGGTGGTATGGGGTTGTTCTTATTTTCTTTATGCCTGAGATCTCATAAAGGTCTTTTATTAGTTTTGCCTCAAAATCAGGACCCTGATCACTGTGCAGGTGCTCAGGTATACCGTAGTGAACGATGAATTGGTCCCACAGGCACCTGGCAACCGTTTTGGACCTTTGATTTGGGGTAGGCAACGCAAGGGCAAATTTAGTAAAATGATCAGTCATTACGAGAATATTGCTGGTATTGCTACTGTCTGGTTCCAGACTGAGAAAGTCCATGCAGACTAGCTCTAAAGGTCGTGTGGTGGTTATGTTGATCAGGCTAGCCGCTTTTTCAGGAGGACTCTTTCTTCGTATGCACCGATCACATGTTTTTACTTTTTGCTCAACATCTGTTGCCATACGTGGCCAATAGAATTGTGCTCTGACCAGATCAAGGGTTCTGTTAATACCTAAGTGGCCCATATCATTGTGCAAACTTTGCAGTACGGGAGCTCTGAGTTCCTCAGGAAGAACGAGCTGGTAGGTCACTTGGTCTCCATTTTGTCTTTTTCTGTACAACACTTCATTGTACATCTCCAATTTATTGAGTTCTCTGAGTAAAAGAGGGAGATCTGGGAGTTCTTTTCTAGCTGTCGGTGGGGGTGTTTGGCCATGTTCAATTTGTTCAATAACTTGTCTGATTGTCGAGTCCACTCTTTGTTTGTCTTTGATTTCTGTTTGAGACAAGGCAGGGATAGTTGGTAAGCCATTGTGTTGCTCCAAAACATACAGGTCTGGGATCACGTCAGCTGAGATGGTAAGTGACTCTACAAGTGTAACACCACTATCCTGACTGTCATCACAGATTTTAACAAGGTGGTTTTGACAGATGGCTTGGACAGCTTCACCATTTTCAAGCTCTGTGGTGTCACTGTCAGCTAGGTGATGCTCTACAAAGCGACTTACACGCTCCTGCTCTTTTCTGGACTGGACATCGTTAACGAGTTCACCATGAGGACGTCTAGACAACCCATTTGCATCTAGGTTTTGCTTGCCTGCTCTCAATCAATCAATCAATGCATCAGATTTATATAGCGCTTTATCATAGACACTCAAAGACGCTTTACAGAAATTAAGGGTCATCCACCACCTAGATGGATGAAGCAGCCACAATACGGTGCCATCCTTTTTAACTATTCACACACACACACACATTCACACAAAGGGCCACTTTAGAGTCTCCAATTAACCTAACCTGCATGTTTTTAGGATGTGGGAGGAAACCGGAGAAATCCCGGGGTAAACCCATGCATACACGGGGAGAACATGCAAACTCCACACAGATCACTGTTGGTCGGGGGCTGGGATCGAACCCACGATCCCACGATCCCCACGATCCCCCGGCCAAGGGTAAACTGTGCTGCCGCAGTGCTAACCACTGCGCCACCGTGCAGAGCACCGTGCTCTATACTGTAACTTAAAGTTGTAGTTAGACAAAGCTGCAAGCCACCTGTAGCTTGTGGCATCTAATTTAGCAGAGGTCAATATGTATGTGAGTGGGTTACTATCTGTAACTACCGTAAACTGACCACCATACAAATAATCGTGAAACTTTTCAGTTACTGACCATTTTAGAGCTAAAAACTCTAACTTGTGAGCTGGATAACGTGCTTCACTTCTTGATAACCCACGACTGGCAAAAGCTATGGCCCTAAGCTGACCGTCCTGCTCCTCATAGAGTGCTGCACCTAAGCCGGTGGTACTGGCGTCGGTATGGAGTACATAAGGCAGCTTTGGGTCTGCAAAGCCTAAGATAGGAGCTGATGTTAACTTTTCGATGATGGAGTCGAAAGCTTTTTGACAGTCTGTGGTCCATCGACTCTCAAATGGCAGTTTGGGATCAAGGTAGGTTTGGTCAGTGACTTTGGATTTTGACCTTTTGTTGAGTGGCGGGTAACTGCGTGTGAGGTCATTAAGAGGGCGTACTATGGACGAGTACCCTTCAATGAAGCGTCTGTAGTACCCTGAGAACCCTAAAAAGGATCTCAGTTCCTTGAGATTCTTAGGCCGTGGCCAGGTGGGCCTGAATCTTTTCGGGATCTGTCTCGACACCGCTTTCGGAGACTACATGACCTAGGTACCGGACTGTTGTTTGAAAAAATTTACATTTTTCCGGCGATAACTTTAGCCCATACTCTTTAAGACGATGGAGTACCCGCATGAGTCACCGTTCATGTTCTTCCAAACTATTTGAAAAGATGATGAGATCACCTAGAAAGACTAGCACCTCATGTAAGTTCATGTCACCGACGCAGCGCTCCATGAGCCGCTGAAAAGTGCTTGGGGCGTTGGTTATGCCCTGCGGCATGCAGTTGAACTCCCAGAATCCAAAGGGTGTTACAAAAGCGGTCTTTTCTTTGTCTGCTTCTTCTACCTCAATCTGGTAATATCCAGACTTAAGATCGAGGACTGTAAACCACTTGGATCCTGTGAGCGCCAAGAACATCTCCTCTAGATTTGGAAGAGCATAAGAGTCTTTTCTTGTTTGCAAATTGAGTTTGCGAAAGTCTATACATAGACGCACATCATTGTTTCGCTTCCTCACCATGACAATGGGGGACGAGTAGGGAGACTGGGACTCTCTTATCACACCTGCAGCGAGTAGCTCTTGAAGGTGTTTACGCACTGCCTCAAGGTCTTGAAGGTGTATAGGGCGTGCACGGTGCTTAAAGGGAGTCGGATCGTGAAGATTGATGGAGTGTTTCACTTTGCTCGTACACCCAAAGTCCAAATCATGGAAAGCGAATACTTCCGGGATGTCATTTAGTTGTTTGGTTATTCGCTCTTTCCACTCCTGTGGAATCGGTGAGTCACCAAAGTTGAAACTCAGTTGTGCCTTGTTTGTGGTCGACTCATTTGCACTGATGACATCGTGCTGGGACAGGATACAATGGAAAGCTCCAAGTTCTGCGATGACACAAGTGGATGGAATTGTGACATCTTGCTCTGTTTCGTTTGTAATCATTACAGGCACTTTGTGTGGAGCTCGGGAAGGAAGTGTTATCAGGCAAGTTTTAACATAAAGGCCACCAGGCAAGGAAGACTGAGAGGGGTGTTCAACTATAGCACAGGTGTCAGAAGTACAGTGAATGTTGGCAGACCGCTCTAAAACTACAGTTTTACCTGCTGGAACTACAGCTGGAGCTTTGCCTGACAAGGAAACTAATCCAATGTTCCCATCTTTGTTCTTTGTATGTCTTAGTTCGAGAGTTTTCAACAGTGTCCTAAAACCGTAAGGACTAGGTAAGTAATCAGGAGTCTTGATGTCTAAATACTTTTCATAAAGAACATCAGGTGTGTTTGTTCCCACTAACACTGGTGTCTGACTATTAGGATTGGCATCTGGAACAACGAGAGCTAAGGTTGGTATGTCAGTCTCTGTGTATAAGAAGTCTTTTGGAAAGGTAATACACATCTCTATATAACCTAAATAGGGGACGGGCTGACCTGCAGCGCCCTCTACTTCTAAAAGGTTATAGAGTGGTTTAAGGTTTTGATTGGGAAAGTTCTGTTTGTAAAATGACTCGGTGACTGTAGTCACTTGTGACCCTGAGTCAAGAAGACAATGCACATTAACATCAGAAATGCTAACTACAGCTGTGCATTTGGAGCCAACTAACCCTTTTGGCAGACTATACTTAGGTGGGTTAGTAACAGACTGCTTAAGGTTAGCGCGTTGCTTATACTTAGTGGGACATGATTGTCTGGCTACAGTCTCCATTTGCCCCGTAATAGAGACTGTTCTTAGTTTAACCGGTCTTTATTAGCTGCAGGAATTTCAGACTCCCATCTCTTTTGTTTCTCTTTAAACAGCTTACGCTTTTTGGTAACTAAAGCTGGGTTTAGTTCGTTTTCGCAGTTCAGCTTGATGTGGCCATCCTCTCCACATTGGAAACAGTACCACGGTTTGGGTGGGGTACTTTGAGTTTTGACCGTTTGTTCTGTGGGTTCCTTTATTCGACTTTCGTTTCTCTTTTGGCTTTGTACTGGGTGTACTTTTTGAGTTTTGAGCTTTTGGTTTTGCAGTTAGTTTTACTAGTTGCGTTTGAATTTCTGCAACTTGTTTTGAGAGTTCTTGAATTGAGTTTAACGTGATATTGTTCTCATTTTCATCTGAACTGCATTGCACAGTTTGCACGTGGGATGTCACTTTTTGTTTTGAACTGCTCAAATGTTGTCTCATTCACAAGTTTTTGGCAGCAATTTGGTCTTCTTCAATACGTAGCAAGAGAAGCAAATCAGGAAAAGTTGGGGGATTTGTTCGGTTTTGTTTTAACTGGAGTGCAGTTAAAAGGGAATCATCCCAACAACCTCGACAAAACTGTGTGACAAGCAGCCTGTCAAAATCCTGGCTTGAAGCACCTCCACACTTTACAGTGTGAGTCAAAGCTACTTGAAGACGTTGTAGGTATGACGAGGGTTTCTCACCTGTGTTTTGGAAGGTGTCAAGAAACTTGGCGTAAAGCTCTCCGCCATCTTGAACTGTACCATAAGCAGAATCTAACAGCTGAAGGTATTCCGATGGTGAGCTGTTGGGGTTCAAGTGCTTGACTACATCAGCTGCTGGGGGTAAAAGAGACTCAATGATCTTTCGGGATTGTTGCAGTTTGGGCATAGCAGGATCAGTCAAGATTAATTCTACACTGGTGCGCCAAGTATCATAATCTGGCTCATAAGTTGGTTGGAGGTCTTTGCCAGAAAAAGCTCTGAGCTTTTGTGAAAACGGCTGCACGGAAAAATCTTCCCTTTTTACAATGTGCTCAACTACCGCACGTTGCACTTCTGGGGGATTTAAATCATGTGCAGAAATGGTGGGCATACTTTGAGCTGGGGTGCTCACAGTATGATTTGACTGGTTAGTTGGTTGTGCACCTTGAATATTGGGCTCAGCTGCAGAAGGCTGAGGTTGAGGTGAATCCAAGGAAGCTTCAGGCAAGTTATCAGGTAACTTAACTTGCTCTGATTGATCATTTTCAGGTTCTTGGATTGACTCAGAAATCTGTGACATCATGTCTTTCAGGACATCTGCAAAATCTCTGCCACTCATCTTCCCTAGGTTTTTAATGTCAGTGAGATATGACTTGGTCGTATCGTTCCCTACACGGTGCGTATAAACACTGGCAAGAGATTGTATCATATAGCTAGCTCCACTATGAGATACATGGGTACATGGCAATGGGTCAAGAGCTTCAACAGCAATACCCGAGTTATACTCAAAAATAGCACTCTGGGAAAACTCAGACTTACTATCTGCTCCTTTTATGACTCTTGAAATTGATCTATACCGTTTCAAAAACTCAGTCACTTCATCAAGTTGCTCATCTCCAGCGATTTCACTCACTATCACTGCATTTGGAATTTTCACAGATTCACGCTCAACAATATCCATTTTGGGTACGTTATAGGCTTGAAATAACGTAAGGGAAAGAAGAAAAAGGCTCCTGGCTGGGCTTGCCACTGCTTATTGTAACCCTTGCCTTATGTTAATTAGGTAAAAGAAATTATTAAATGTAGACCAGTTGTTAGGTTTGTAAGGATTACAATAGGGAATTAAAGGAGTGTGGAATAAAATAGCTGGAGGCAAGAAATGAGCAATAATGGCTGTTATTTTTAAAGATAAAGAGAACAAAATATACAAACAATTTACAAATACACAATAATAACAACAACCGACATTAATTAAAACCCCCAAAAATGTCTTACTGAGCTCAGTGTTTGTTTGTCTTTTTGTTTTAGTCGTTTGACCAGTCAAGATATCTTGTATTTCCAAGTTCAGGTTTCTTTTCCTCTTTTAAAGTGGCAGTTCAAGTTGTTACCACTTTGATTTTTGTGCACTGAAGAGAGGAAGGATGTTCTTCAATCAAGATCTTGGTTCAGGTCTCGGTTCAGGCCTTGGTTCAGGTCTTGGTTCAGGTCTTGGTTCAGGTCTCGGGTCAGGCTCGCTATCTCCATCTGGAGAGAGTCCAGGATCCAGAAGATTTTTAATCGGTAACAGAAAAAAACCTAGCCCGCACAACAATAATGATATTATTGTATACAGCTAAAGTAATTCATTTTTCAGTCTCTTCTCATATAACACCACAGCTTAGTGTTTAAAATTCCTCTCTCATATTACTATTGTTACAATCCAGTAATATAGTAATATCTTACATTTCACATTTCACATCTTACATGCATGTTTTTTTTTCAAAATCTCTCTGGTAGTACATGAAATACTTTTTCTTCTCATGTAACCAAATAAATGAATTTCTCTTTTTATCTCTACATGTGAAATTATGATTAATATTTTTAACCTTTTCTTTGTAAATCATGAAATGAAATACAATTAATTTATCACATGTCCAGGGAATATACTGTCCCATTACTTCCAATATTCCCTTTTAAAATCAGTAAAACCCTGTCTGAGCTACTGGGTTTAGCATAACCTATGAATTTACATAGGAAACCAACAAAATGTGCTTTTAGCATCAAACTACACATTACATTTGACCAGAAATAGTGCAAAAAGAACTAAAAGTACTTCAGTATACTGTTGTGAACTGAAATCACATTTAGAAAAACCATCCAGCAACAAAAATAGCCTTTTCCATTACTTTTACACAGAAAAAATCCACTCACGATTAGCATTAGCATAACGCTAACATTAGCATGGCGCTAGCATGCTTCCTTTAGCACACACTTGGTTTCCACTCACCAAGATGAGGTATCAGCGTGAACACAGCAAGGGGCAGCCACACGGCCTCTCAAGCTTGTGCTCCCATCAACTTAAGACAATAAAGGTTTCAAATTAGCATTTGGACAGTGTTTAGATTTATTTATAGCACTTTTCTATATTAAACTCACCAAGACGACCCACAGGTTTTTACACGGACCGTCTACAGCCTCTCTCGTTCGTTCTCAGAGTGCAAAAGACTGAAAAACGGGTACGTGACTCAGCACTCTGCTCGGATGGCGGGACTAATATCGCTCTTAACAAATAAAAAGATCAAGATCACCCAGCGTGACCATGAAACAGGAAAATAAAAGTTGGATAACGAGGATCACACTTCCTCTTTTCAAAATAAACATTTTTCAAAATAAAATCACACAATTGCATTAATACAAATGAAATGTGAGAAAAAGGGTCATTTTCTCAGCTGGGTTACACCCTCCCGCGCTAAATATCATGCACGTCTCGTTGCATGTGTAACCAAGACTGTCCATCGTCAGTATTTAGAAACTCTGAGAAGGCTGTATTCAAACTTTGAAAAAGGGACTTAACAACAGTTACTAGAGGATTTCCTAATTCAGGATACTCTAGTCTTTTTGGAAGTTGTCTGATTCTTTCAGATCGTCGCATTGGTTGAGTTGTAATGGGATCATTATTGTCCATTTCATCAGGTAAATCATTTGATTGGTGTTCTTGTTCCTCCTTCCTCCTTCCTTCCTTGTTCCATTGTCAGAAGGTTCCTCTAGTATTGTTACTGTTTCATTTTCCACAGGTTTGTCATTTTCAGTATTGTCTTCATCCAATATGTTTTCCACAAGGTTGTCAATTTCAGTATTGTCTCCATCCGGTATCATTTCCACAGGTGAATCATAGGAAAGTTCAATCTCATTTGCATTATGCTCCATATCCGGTTCTGCATTGGCAGTGGTTTTAGGTAAGTCACAATCAGGTGGGTTTGTCATTTCCGGTGTTTGCAAAGGTTTTGGATACTCATGTACAGTAGTAAATCTGGTTATCTCCTCACATGGGGAATCCTCAACCCATGGAATCAAAAATTCATTTTCAATTTCAGTTAACTCTTCGTGATCATTGTTCGCTGTAACAGTTGTTTGGCGTGTCTTAGGACGGTGAATAGGCTCTGGCTCAGGTGTTTCTGCTGTGGCAACAGTGAGGAAACTACAGGGAAGCAAAAGGTCTCTGTGTAAAGTTCTTGAGGGACCTTGCTTTGACTCGGGTTTAACCGTGTAAACGGGTAAATTACCTGCACGTTTGACTACAACATGAATGTCGGCCTCCCATTTATCAGCAAGTTTATTTTTTCCACGCAGTCTCACATTTCTAACTAAAACCCTATCCCCAGGTTCAAGTTCAGAAACAGTGATTTTGCGGTCAAACCTGGCCTTGTTCTTGTCTGCAATCTTTTGTGCATTTTGTGAAGCTAACTTGTAGCTTTCTTCAAGCCTTTTCTTGAGATTTTCAACACATTGCAAGTGAGTAACTTTCTGATCTTTGTTGAGAGGAAGTCCGAACGCGAGATCAACTGCCAATCTGGGTTTTCTACCAAACATTAATTCGTAGGGAGTAAACCCGGTTACATCACTGCGTGTGCAGTTGTATGCATGTACTAACGGCATAACATAGTCTTTCCAGTGGGACTTTTGTTTGGACTCAAGCGTTCCTAACATACTCAGTAGCGTTCGGTTGAATCTTTCAGTGGGGTTACCCCTGGGGTGGTATGGGGTTGTTCTTATTTTCTTTATGCCTGAGATCTCATAAAGGTCTTTTATTAGTTTTGCCTCAAAATCAGGACCCTGATCACTGTGCAGGTGCTCAGGTATACCGTAGTGAACGATGAATTGGTCCCACAGGCACCTGGCAACCGTTTTGGACCTTTGATTTGGGGTAGGCAACGCAAGGGCAAATTTAGTAAAATGATCAGTCATTACGAGAATATTGCTGGTATTGCTACTGTCTGGTTCCAGACTGAGAAAGTCCATGCAGACTAGCTCTAAAGGTCGTGTGGTGGTTATGTTGATCAGGCTAGCCGCTTTTTCAGGAGGACTCTTTCTTCGTATGCACCGATCACATGTTTTTACTTTTTGCTCAACATCTGTTGCCATACGTGGCCAATAGAATTGTGCTCTGACCAGATCAAGGGTTCTGTTAATACCTAAGTGGCCCATATCATTGTGCAAACTTTGCAGTACGGGAGCTCTGAGTTCCTCAGGAAGAACGAGCTGGTAGGTCACTTGGTCTCCATTTTGTCTTTTTCTGTACAACACTTCATTGTACATCTCCAATTTATTGAGTTCTCTGAGTAAAAGAGGGAGATCTGGGAGTTCTTTTCTAGCTGTCGGTGGGGGTGTTTGGCCATGTTCAATTTGTTCAATAACTTGTCTGATTGTCGAGTCCACTCTTTGTTTGTCTTTGATTTCTGTTTGAGACAAGGCAGGGATAGTTGGTAAGCCATTGTGTTGCTCCAAAACATACAGGTCTGGGATCACGTCAGCTGAGATGGTAAGTGACTCTACAAGTGTAACACCACTATCCTGACTGTCATCACAGATTTTAACAAGGTGGTTTTGACAGATGGCTTGGACAGCTTCACCATTTTCAAGCTCTGTGGTGTCACTGTCAGCTAGGTGATGCTCTACAAAGCGACTTACACGCTCCTGCTCTTTTCTGGACTGGACATCGTTAACGAGTTCACCATGAGGACGTCTAGACAACCCATTTGCATCTAGGTTTTGCTTGCCTGCTCTCAATCAATCAATCAATGCATCAGATTTATATAGCGCTTTATCATAGACACTCAAAGACGCTTTACAGAAATTAAGGGTCATCCACCACCTAGATGGATGAAGCAGCCACAATACGGTGCCATCCTTTTTAACTATTCACACACACACACACATTCACACAAAGGGCCACTTTAGAGTCTCCAATTAACCTAACCTGCATGTTTTTAGGATGTGGGAGGAAACCGGAGAAATCCCGGGGTAAACCCATGCATACACGGGGAGAACATGCAAACTCCACACAGATCACTGTTGGTCGGGGGCTGGGATCGAACCCACGATCCCACGATCCCCACGATCCCCCGGCCAAGGGTAAACTGTGCTGCCGCAGTGCTAACCACTGCGCCACCGTGCAGAGCACCGTGCTCTATACTGTAACTTAAAGTTGTAGTTAGACAAAGCTGCAAGCCACCTGTAGCTTGTGGCATCTAATTTAGCAGAGGTCAATATGTATGTGAGTGGGTTACTATCTGTAACTACCGTAAACTGACCACCATACAAATAATCGTGAAACTTTTCAGTTACTGACCATTTTAGAGCTAAAAACTCTAACTTGTGAGCTGGATAACGTGCTTCACTTCTTGATAACCCACGACTGGCAAAAGCTATGGCCCTAAGCTGACCGTCCTGCTCCTCATAGAGTGCTGCACCTAAGCCGGTGGTACTGGCGTCGGTATGGAGTACATAAGGCAGCTTTGGGTCTGCAAAGCCTAAGATAGGAGCTGATGTTAACTTTTCGATGATGGAGTCGAAAGCTTTTTGACAGTCTGTGGTCCATCGACTCTCAAATGGCAGTTTGGGATCAAGGTAGGTTTGGTCAGTGACTTTGGATTTTGACCTTTTGTTGAGTGGCGGGTAACTGCGTGTGAGGTCATTAAGAGGGCGTACTATGGACGAGTACCCTTCAATGAAGCGTCTGTAGTACCCTGAGAACCCTAAAAAGGATCTCAGTTCCTTGAGATTCTTAGGCCGTGGCCAGGTGGGCCTGAATCTTTTCGGGATCTGTCTCGACACCGCTTTCGGAGACTACATGACCTAGGTACCGGACTGTTGTTTGAAAAAATTTACATTTTTCCGGCGATAACTTTAGCCCATACTCTTTAAGACGATGGAGTACCCGCATGAGTCACCGTTCATGTTCTTCCAAACTATTTGAAAAGATGATGAGATCACCTAGAAAGACTAGCACCTCATGTAAGTTCATGTCACCGACGCAGCGCTCCATGAGCCGCTGAAAAGTGCTTGGGGCGTTGGTTATGCCCTGCGGCATGCAGTTGAACTCCCAGAATCCAAAGGGTGTTACAAAAGCGGTCTTTTCTTTGTCTGCTTCTTCTACCTCAATCTGGTAATATCCAGACTTAAGATCGAGGACTGTAAACCACTTGGATCCTGTGAGCGCCAAGAACATCTCCTCTAGATTTGGAAGAGCATAAGAGTCTTTTCTTGTTTGCAAATTGAGTTTGCGAAAGTCTATACATAGACGCACATCATTGTTTCGCTTCCTCACCATGACAATGGGGGACGAGTAGGGAGACTGGGACTCTCTTATCACACCTGCAGCGAGTAGCTCTTGAAGGTGTTTACGCACTGCCTCAAGGTCTTGAAGGTGTATAGGGCGTGCACGGTGCTTAAAGGGAGTCGGATCGTGAAGATTGATGGAGTGTTTCACTTTGCTCGTACACCCAAAGTCCAAATCATGGAAAGCGAATACTTCCGGGATGTCATTTAGTTGTTTGGTTATTCGCTCTTTCCACTCCTGTGGAATCGGTGAGTCACCAAAGTTGAAACTCAGTTGTGCCTTGTTTGTGGTCGACTCATTTGCACTGATGACATCGTGCTGGGACAGGATACAATGGAAAGCTCCAAGTTCTGCGATGACACAAGTGGATGGAATTGTGACATCTTGCTCTGTTTCGTTTGTAATCATTACAGGCACTTTGTGTGGAGCTCGGGAAGGAAGTGTTATCAGGCAAGTTTTAACATAAAGGCCACCAGGCAAGGAAGACTGAGAGGGGTGTTCAACTATAGCACAGGTGTCAGAAGTACAGTGAATGTTGGCAGACCGCTCTAAAACTACAGTTTTACCTGCTGGAACTACAGCTGGAGCTTTGCCTGACAAGGAAACTAATCCAATGTTCCCATCTTTGTTCTTTGTATGTCTTAGTTCGAGAGTTTTCAACAGTGTCCTAAAACCGTAAGGACTAGGTAAGTAATCAGGAGTCTTGATGTCTAAATACTTTTCATAAAGAACATCAGGTGTGTTTGTTCCCACTAACACTGGTGTCTGACTATTAGGATTGGCATCTGGAACAACGAGAGCTAAGGTTGGTATGTCAGTCTCTGTGTATAAGAAGTCTTTTGGAAAGGTAATACACATCTCTATATAACCTAAATAGGGGACGGGCTGACCTGCAGCGCCCTCTACTTCTAAAAGGTTATAGAGTGGTTTAAGGTTTTGATTGGGAAAGTTCTGTTTGTAAAATGACTCGGTGACTGTAGTCACTTGTGACCCTGAGTCAAGAAGACAATGCACATTAACATCAGAAATGCTAACTACAGCTGTGCATTTGGAGCCAACTAACCCTTTTGGCAGACTATACTTAGGTGGGTTAGTAACAGACTGCTTAAGGTTAGCGCGTTGCTTATACTTAGTGGGACATGATTGTCTGGCTACAGTCTCCATTTGCCCCGTAATAGAGACTGTTCTTAGTTTAACCGGTCTTTATTAGCTGCAGGAATTTCAGACTCCCATCTCTTTTGTTTCTCTTTAAACAGCTTACGCTTTTTGGTAACTAAAGCTGGGTTTAGTTCGTTTTCGCAGTTCAGCTTGATGTGGCCATCCTCTCCACATTGGAAACAGTACCACGGTTTGGGTGGGGTACTTTGAGTTTTGACCGTTTGTTCTGTGGGTTCCTTTATTCGACTTTCGTTTCTCTTTTGGCTTTGTACTGGGTGTACTTTTTGAGTTTTGAGCTTTTGGTTTTGCAGTTAGTTTTACTAGTTGCGTTTGAATTTCTGCAACTTGTTTTGAGAGTTCTTGAATTGAGTTTAACGTGATATTGTTCTCATTTTCATCTGAACTGCATTGCACAGTTTGCACGTGGGATGTCACTTTTTGTTTTGAACTGCTCAAATGTTGTCTCATTCACAAGTTTTTGGCAGCAATTTGGTCTTCTTCAATACGTAGCAAGAGAAGCAAATCAGGAAAAGTTGGGGGATTTGTTCGGTTTTGTTTTAACTGGAGTGCAGTTAAAAGGGAATCATCCCAACAACCTCGACAAAACTGTGTGACAAGCAGCCTGTCAAAATCCTGGCTTGAAGCACCTCCACACTTTACAGTGTGAGTCAAAGCTACTTGAAGACGTTGTAGGTATGACGAGGGTTTCTCACCTGTGTTTTGGAAGGTGTCAAGAAACTTGGCGTAAAGCTCTCCGCCATCTTGAACTGTACCATAAGCAGAATCTAACAGCTGAAGGTATTCCGATGGTGAGCTGTTGGGGTTCAAGTGCTTGACTACATCAGCTGCTGGGGGTAAAAGAGACTCATTGATCTTTCGGGATTGTTGCAGTTTGGGCATAGCAGGATCAGTCAAGATTAATTCTACACTGGTGCGCCAAGTATCATAATCTGGCTCATAAGTTGGTTGGAGGTCTTTGCCAGAAAAAGCTCTGAGCTTTTGTGAAAACGGCTGCACGGAAAAATCTTCCCTTTTTACAATGTGCTCAACTACCGCACGTTGCACTTCTGGGGGATTTAAATCATGTGCAGAAATGGTGGGCATACTTTGAGCTGGGGTGCTCACAGTATGATTTGACTGGTTAGTTGGTTGTGCACCTTGAATATTGGGCTCAGCTGCAGAAGGCTGAGGTTGAGGTGAATCCAAGGAAGCTTCAGGCAAGTTATCAGGTAACTTAACTTGCTCTGATTGATCATTTTCAGGTTCTTGGATTGACTCAGAAATCTGTGACATCATGTCTTTCAGGACATCTGCAAAATCTCTGCCACTCATCTTCCCTAGGTTTTTAATGTCAGTGAGATATGACTTGGTCGTATCGTTCCCTACACGGTGCGTATAAACACTGGCAAGAGATTGTATCATATAGCTAGCTCCACTATGAGATACATGGGTACATGGCAATGGGTCAAGAGCTTCAACAGCAATACCCGAGTTATACTCAAAAATAGCACTCTGGGAAAACTCAGACTTACTATCTGCTCCTTTTATGACTCTTGAAATTGATCTATACCGTTTCAAAAACTCAGTCACTTCATCAAGTTGCTCATCTCCAGCGATTTCACTCACTATCACTGCATTTGGAATTTTCACAGATTCACGCTCAACAATATCCATTTTGGGTACGTTATAGGCTTGAAATAACGTAAGGGAAAGAAGAAAAAGGCTCCTGGCTGGGCTTGCCACTGCTTATTGTAACCCTTGCCTTATGTTAATTAGGTAAAAGAAATTATTAAATGTAGACCAGTTGTTAGGTTTGTAAGGATTACAATAGGGAATTAAAGGAGTGTGGAATAAAATAGCTGGAGGCAAGAAATGAGCAATAATGGCTGTTATTTTTAAAGATAAAGAGAACAAAATATACAAACAATTTACAAATACACAATAATAACAACAACCGACATTAATTAAAACCCCCAAAAATGTCTTACTGAGCTCAGTGTTTGTTTGTCTTTTTGTTTTAGTCGTTTGACCAGTCAAGATATCTTGTATTTCCAAGTTCAGGTTTCTTTTCCTCTTTTAAAGTGGCAGTTCAAGTTGTTACCACTTTGATTTTTGTGCACTGAAGAGAGGAAGGATGTTCTTCAATCAAGATCTTGGTTCAGGTCTCGGTTCAGGCCTTGGTTCAGGTCTTGGTTCAGGTCTTGGTTCAGGTCTCGGGTCAGGCTCGCTATCTCCATCTGGAGAGAGTCCAGGATCCAGAAGATTTTTAATCGGTAACAGAAAAAAACCTAGCCCGCACAACAATAATGATATTATTGTATACAGCTAAAGTAATTCATTTTTCAGTCTCTTCTCATATAACACCACAGCTTAGTGTTTAAAATTCCTCTCTCATATTACTATTGTTACAATCCAGTAATATAGTAATATCTTACATTTCACATTTCACATCTTACATGCATGTTTTTTTTTCAAAATCTCTCTGGTAGTACATGAAATACTTTTTCTTCTCATGTAACCAAATAAAT
Source organism: Pholidichthys leucotaenia (assembly GCA_020510985.1). Lineage (NCBI taxonomy): Eukaryota > Metazoa > Chordata > Actinopteri > Cichliformes > Pholidichthyidae > Pholidichthys > Pholidichthys leucotaenia. The sequence goes on along the minus strand of CM035845.1, from coordinate 28,941,579 downwards.
GAATTTCTCTTTTTATCTCTACATGTGAAATTATGATTAATATTTTTAACCTTTTCTTTGTAAATCATGAAATGAAATACAATTAATTTATCACATGTCCAGGGAATATACTGTCCCATTACTTCCAATATTCCCTTTTAAAATCAGTAAAACCCTGTCTGAGCTACTGGGTTTAGCATAACCTATGAATTTACATAGGAAACCAACAAAATGTGCTTTTAGCATCAAACTACACATTACATTTGACCAGAAATAGTGCAAAAATAACTAAAAGTACTTCAGTATACTGTTGTGAACTGAAATCACATTTAGAAAAACCATCCAGCAACAAAAATAGCCTTTTCCATTACTTTTACACAGAAAAAATCCACTCACGATTAGCATTAGCATAACGCTAACATTAGCATGGCGCTAGCATGCTTCCTTTAGCACACACTTGGTTTCCACTCACCAAGATGAGGTATCAGCGTGAACACAGCAAGGGGCAGCCACACGGCCTCTCAAGCTCGTGCTCCCATCAACTTAAGACAATAAAGGTTTCAAATTAGCATTTGGACAGTGTTTAGATTTATTTATAGCACTTTTCTATATTAAACTCACCAAGACGACCCACAGGTTTTTACACGGACCGTCTACAGCCTCTCTCGTTCGTTCTCAGAGTACAAAAGACTGAAAAACGGGTACGTGACTCAGCACTCTGCTCGGATGGCGGGACTAATATCGCTCTTAACAAATAAAAAGATCAAGATCTTAGAAGTTTAACGGTTAGTTTAACCTACAGAGTCACACTGTTAATTCCTGAAGGCCCACAGCAGATTTGCTTGACCCTGGCAACACAGCTGGCTGAAATATGATTGGACAAAAAAACTCTAACATGCATTACACTACTGGAAGGAGGGTAACCAAGAGAAAAGCTATAAAATGAAGAGAATAGACTATTGGGGATAATTTAATACATCCTCATGGAACAAATATAAGAATGTAGGTTGTAAATGTAATTCTGATAATGTTTAGACCAGCAGAGAAGGCTTTGGATTACAACCTATTGCTTTTAATACAGCTGAACCTTTGTTTTTATGTGGGGAGACACTGGACAGTTTTGACCTGGTTGATGCTAAGGTGCTGGAGAAAGCTATCTCCTAGTTAAAACAAGAAATCTGTCTTTTAGATCCAATTCCTGCACCATTTTTTATTTTTTTAAATGCATTTTTAGCTTTTTAGTTAATGATGTTCTTGTGGCACACATATTTTGGATAATATGTATAGCACATTGATTGAGATGCTTAAGACTGCATATGTATTTTGTAACCTCACGTCTTTGAAGGAACAATATGTCTGGACCACCTGGGGATAACAGTAGGAGGTGGAGGTGCCTTTGGTGAGGACTCTGAAAGGACTTCCTGACCTCCTGGGGTCAGGTGGAGGAAGAAGGGACCTGGGGGAGAGTTATTGTCGATGGGGGTTTTGATGACAAGGTGATTCTGTTCTTTGATGTCCCAGGTATAAAAGTGGGGGTTTGGGGGAGTTTGCTCTCTTTTTCTGTTTGAGAGATGGTTGGAGATGTGAGATTGTCAATAAACCTGAAATGAGAAATAAATTCAGCCTCTTCATTTCACGCTCTCCACATTGGTGACCTTACGACATACAATGGGCAGAGACAGTTCTCCCGAGCCGGACTCGTCAGAGACCACTCGAGCAAGCGCGGTCTCAGTCAAGCTACCAGAGTTCTGGCAGGACAACCCGGACTCGTGGTTCCTCCTGGCCGAAGCCGAGTTCGCACTCGGGGGAATAACAGCAGATGACACGAAATTCTACCACGTCATCGCCAAACTCGACAACCGCACAGCTCGGCATGTGCGGAGCCTGGTGCAGCGACCGCCCGCTGGCGACAAATACAGCGGGTTGAAAGCTGCCCTCATCCAGCGTTTCACGCCCTCAGCCGAGGAGAGGGCTAGGAGGCTCCTAGCCCTGCACGACTTGGGAGGACGCAGGCCGGTCGACCTGATGGAAGACATGCTGCAGCTGAGAGGCACAGACAACAATGATTTCCTCTTCACGCATATCTTCCTGAGAACCCTTCCATCGCAGACGAGGGCGACCCTGGCAGGCACGCGTTTCATGACCCAGCAGGACTTCTGCGCGCTGGCCCAGGAGGCGCAGCGGATCCTCGACTCCAGCGAGGAGCACGCGACCACCGCAGCAGTGGCAGATTTCGATGCGGCGACCGGGAGCAGCGGTGGGCCAGAGGCGACGGAGGCGATCCCACCAACGATGGCGGCAGCGAAGTCCCGACACAGCGGAGGAGATGACTTCTGCTTTTACCATCGTTGCTTCGCAGAGAGGGCGCGCAAGTGTGTACCGCCGTGCCAGCTCAAGAGCTCGGGAAACACCAGGACCAGGAGTCGTTAGCAGCAGTGGCCCTCGGCGAGCGGAACAAGCTGCTCTACCTGACGGATGCGCGCTCTGGGCGGCACTTCCTCGTGGACACGGGCGCCCAAGTGAGTTTCATCACCCCAACCTACGCTGACCGGCTGGCAGGCCCCCGTGATGACGGGGCAACAGCAGCGAACGGCTCGAGCATTAAGACCTTCGGTAAAAGGACTCTGCTTCTGTCCTTGCACAGCCGCACTTATGAATGGACTTTTATTATAGCGGCGGTGAGTTTCAACATGTTAGGTGCTGATTTTCTGTGCTCACATGGGTTGTTAGTTGATCTTTCCAATAGACGCCTGGTTAATGCACTCTCCTTTTACTCCATTCCTTGTGCAGCTCGAGTGTCCCCGCCACCAGCACAGACCAACGTCGCCACAGCAGGCGGTAAGTTTCACGCACTCCTCACACAGTTTCCAGCACTCACAGTTCCCACCTTTTCGGCAACAGTTGAGAAACACGGGGTGGAACACTTTATCACTACCACTGGCCCCCCCGTCTTTGCGAAAGCTCGGTGCTTGGATGCAGCTAAACTGTCCATAGCACGCGAGGAGTTCACCAACCTGGAAAGGTTGGGCATCATCCGCCGTTCAAACAGCCCATGGGCTTCCCCACTGCACATGGTCCCTAAAGCTGACGGCTCGTGGAGACCTTGTGGTGACTTCCGCAGGTTAAACAACGCCACAGCGCATGACCGCTACCCAATTCCACATATTCAGGATTTTTCGGTACATCTGGCGGGGGCGTGCATTTTTTCTAAAATAGACTTGGTCCGCGGCTATCATCAAGTCCCAGTGCGCGCTGAGGACATTCCCAAAACAGCGGTGATAACCCCGTTTGGACTTTTTGAGTTTTTACGCATGCCGTTTGGCCTTAAAGGCGCCGCGCAAACCTTCCAGTGCATGATGGATGCCGTGTTACGCGATCTCCCTTTTGTGTTCGTCTAACTGGACGACATTTTGGTAGCCAGCACATCCGAAGAGGAATACGAAAAACACCTCACAGCAGTTTTTCGGAGGTTGGGAGAGCACGGGTTAATAATCAGTCCAGCTAAGTGCCAGTTCGGGGTGGCGCAGATCGATTTTTTGGGGCACCGCGTCTCCCTAGAAGGGGCAGTTCCGCTACCGGACAAAGTGCGCGCAGTGGCAGATTTTCCCCGGCCACAAACAGTCAAAGCACTACAGGAGTTTTTAGGAATGGTGAATTTTTATAACCGTTTCCTCCCCCACACAGCGCAGCTCATGCAACCACTATATGCCGCGCTTAAAAAGCAAAAACCCTCCAATGCAATCGAATTGTCCCCGGAGCGGGAGCGCGCATTCGCGGAGGTAAAAAAAGCCCTTGCAGACGCTGCGTTGTTAGCTCATCCAGACTCAACGGCCCGCATAGCGCTCACCACTGATGCATCAGATTTGGCCATAGGGGCGGTTGTGGAGCAGCACGTTGCCGGGGTTTGGCAGCCACTGGCCTTTTTCAGCAGATCCTTGCGCGAAGCCGAGCGAAAATACAGCGCGTTTGACAGGGAGCTGTTAGCGCTCCACTTAGCCATTCGCCACTTCCAATTCTGGCTGGAGGATCGGCGTTTCACCGCATTTGTCGACCACAAACCGCTCACTTTTGCGATGGCCAAAATTTTGGAACCTTTGGTCGGGCCAGCAGCAGAGGCACCTGGCCGCAATTTTGGAATTTACTACTGATATTCAACACGTAGTGGGTAAACTCAATGTAGTGGCAGACTGCCTCTCTCGCGCGGTAACAGCACCAGTCCGCGCAGAGGTAGATTATACTACCGCAGCCGCAAAACAAAATAGCAGCGCGGAAGCGCACGTGGTCCCAGTTCACGTGGGGATAGATTATGCAGCCATGGCAGCGGATCAGGGTAGCGATGCGGACATGCGCGCGCTCCAGTCTGGACCAACAGGGTTAAGGCTGGAGAGCAGGAGCCTGCAAAATGGTACCCCCCCCCCCCAATCTGCGATGTCTCTACTGGCCAACTGCGTCCAGTAGTGCCGGCCGCTTGGCGCCGCCGCGTTTTTGACTCGATTCACTCCCTGGCGCACCCAGGGGTGCGCGCGTCTGTGAAAATGGTAGCAGAAAAGTTTGTTTGGCCGAGCCTGCGCAAGCACATTAAAGAGTGGGCAAGAGCCTGTATGGCTTGCCAGCGGGCCAAAATTCACAAGCACACAAAAGCCCCCTTAGAGCCGTTTCACATCCCGGCCAAGAGGTTTGATCATGTGCATGTCGACCTCGTGGGCCCCCTACCGTCGTCGCAGGGGTTCACACATCTCCTGACAATGGTGGACTGAACCACGCGTTGGCCGGAAGTGGTCCCACTGGCATCAACCACAGCTGCAGAGGTGGCCCGCGCATTTTTGACGGCTTGGATAGCGCGTTTCGGGGTTCCGTCGGATATTACGTCCGACAGGGGACCTCAATTTGTGTCTGAGCTTTGGTCAGCGATGGCCCACAGCCTAGGTGTGACAATTCACCGCACTACCGCTTACCACCCCCAGGCTAATGGTTTATGCAAGCGTTTTCATAGATCATTGAAGGCAGCCCTCAGAGCGTCGCTTACGGATGCAAATTGGGTAAACAGACTACCATGGGTTTTATTGGGGTTGCGTTCTGCGCCGAAAGAGGACTTAAAAGCCTCCCCAGCGGAGTTGGTTTTTGCGCAGCCTCTCCGACTGCCAGGGGAGTTTCTGCCAGATAATCCGGTGCCAGGGCGTCCCCCTGCTCAGTGGTCGCTGATCGGCACGGGAGCGGACATGCTTCCGGGCCCCGTTCATCACACTTTTCCGCGTGTTTTTGTACCCAAATCTTTAAAAAATGCCAAGTTTGTTTTTGTCAGGCACGAGGCCCAGCACCCAGCTCTGTGTCCACCTTACGATGGCCCATATAGGGTGCTGGAAACAGGTGATAAGCATTTTGTGCTAGATTTGAGGGACAGGAGGGAAACAATTAGTATAGACAGACTAAAACCTGCTTTTGTGATGGCTGACGAGTCTGTACGAGTGGCGAGGGCTCCTCGACGTGGCAGACCCCCCAGGGAGCATGCCCCAGAGCCCCCGCAGGGATCAACTAACAGTTCTCATCCTCAGTTAGCAGATTCATTGCAGGATGGCGCCACAGGAGCTGCAAAGCCCGCTTACAGCAAGTTTGGAAGGCGTTTGAAGCCCAGAGGGCATATGGACTGATGTTGTGGTTTTATCATGTTGTGTGGACTATGTTGTATTGTTTCATTCTTCGACGTTTGGGGGGGGGGGGTTATGTGGCACACATATTTTGGATAATATGTATAGCACATTGATTGAGATGCTTAAGACTGCATATGTATTTTGTAACCTCACGTCTTTGAAGGAACAATATGTCTGGACCTCCTGGGGATAACAGTAGGAGGTGGAGGTGCCTTTGGTGAGGACTCTGAAAGGACTTCCTGACCTCCTGGGGTCAGGTGGAGGAAGAAGGGACCTGGGGGAGAGTTATTGTTGATGGGGGGTTTGATGACAAGGTGATTCTGTTCTTTGATGTCCCAGGTATAAAAGTGGGGGTTTGGGGGAGTTCGCTCTCTTTTTCTGTTTGAGAGATGGTTGGAGATGTGAGATCGTCAATTAACCTGAATTGAGAAATAAATTCAGCCTCTTCATTTCATGCTCTCCACATTCTTAACATTTTAAATTACTCTCTTCAGACAGGAGTTTTTCCTAGTGCTTTTAAGACACCCATTGTCAAGCCTGTTATAACTAACTACTAACTAACTAACCTGCACTTATATAGCGCTTTTCTAGTCACACTTATAAAGAGAAATGATTTAGACACTGAAGTACTGAACAATTACAGACCAGTGTCCAACCTGCCATTTTTAAGTAAAATTTTAGAGAAAGTAGTTTTCAACTAGTTAAATGATTTTATGAAAACATGACTTATATAAAACATTTCAATCTGGTTTTCGGTCAAATCACAATACTGAGATGGCCCTGATCAAGATTTTAAATGATCTAAGAATCAACATGGACAAGAGCATGCTCTCGGTCCTGTTCTTACTGGATTTAAGTGCAGCATTTGACACAGTAGACCATGATATTATTTTAAACAGATTGCGCAATATGATTGCCTTTTCAGGTACTATTTTTAGCTGGTTTAAAATCTACCTCACTGGCAGAGAACTTTATATCGTCCTGGGTGAACACTCATCAAAGAGATACAACATGGACTGTGGTCTTCCTCAACAGCCTATTTTAGGTCCAATTCTTTTTAATTTGTACAGTACATGCTGCCACTAGGCAATGTCATCAGGAGACACAGAATTAGTTTCCACAGTTATGCTGGTGATACCCAACATTACATTTCCGTCTCTCTTGATGACCCAGCACCAATTGATGCCCCTTTCAACTGCATTTTAGACATTAAGTCCTGGATGGCAGAGAATTTCCTACAGCTCAACCAGGACAAAACTGAAGTCTTAGTTATCGGTTCTGAAGCTCAGTGTCATGGTGTGGAGCACGGTTGGGGAACCGAGCTCATGCCTTCTGTTAGTTTGATTTACTTTCTGCATTTCCCCACTTTAGTTTAGTATTTCTTCTGGTTGGTTGGATTTATTATGTTATTTGAGTTGTCATTTGTTTCTGTTATGAAAGTCTGTGCTCCAGTTACTATTATTTTGTCTTTAATATTATGTGTCCGTAACCATCCAGTTTTGTATTATGAATATCATCTGCCTTTTTAGACACAAACCTATCCTTTACCTTTGCCTTTAGTTCTCTTTTTGTAATATGGTATTTAGTAGTCTTTCTGTATTTGCATTTCTTGTTTTTTGTATTTATTTTGTCCTCGCCTTGTGGTTATTTTCCCCTTTTGGTATTCTCTGGTCTGTTCTCATTTTGTATCACTTCTTATTTATAGTTAGCTATATTTTTGCCATATTCTTCTGTGCTTTTATGTTCACAGCGCTTTGTGTTTGCTTCCCCTCTTAGCTCAAGTTTGCGAGCTGTCACCACTGTCATTATTTTGGCCTGATTATCCTTGCTCATGTCACCCACACCTGTTATCATTTGTCTTGATTCATCTTAGCCTTATTTAAGGACCGTTGCAATGCAGTCCGTTGCAGTGTCCTTCTCAATGTTCAGACGTGAGTCCCACGTCTTACTCTATTTTGTATCCTGCGTGTGTTCCATGCTTACCTTCCCTTGGGCTATTTGGTCTTTCCGGCGTGCATCCCACGCGTCAGCCTATTCTCCCGACATGTGTTCCACGTCCCAGCCTGAAGAATTCTTGATCAATTAACTGCCACCCGTAGGGGCATGTGCCCTGTTGTACAGTAGGAGGTTACTGTTATACTTTCATCCCTGAAAATAATGCAAATGTCCATATTGTTAATTTGGCCACATGCAGCCTTACTGCCTTGTATAATGTCACTGATGCACAAAATTGATTAAGTTAGTGGTTCTCTTTATGGAAAAATCTCATCATGAACTTGTTAGTCATTTTTATAGTGATAATTTTGGTCTTTTCCTGTGTGAGTCCTTGTGTCCGTAATATGATGATGAGGCTGGTACATGTAAACTGAGTAATATGTCTTCATACAATTGCTGCAGATGATGAGGATGGTAAAAGGGGCGATACTAGCCTAAGGGGTGGGAAATTTGCAATATTGTCTAAATCTGTTTTGAGTTTTTCCATGTCATCTTCACATTACTATTTCTATCACATTACACTTATTATTATATCATTAGTCGCTACGTTCTTATTTGACACAGTTTAAATTGTTTTTGATTATATTCACACTTATCACTACACATATTCACTTTTAATGACATATTCACTTTTATTGCTACACACATTATCATAGCCTTGTTTAAGTATAAACTACCTTATAAAATTGCTGCTAGTCTGCAAGGACACATACTGTAACAACATGTACATCCTTACACACACACACACACACACACACACACAAACATATATCATTATTCATTATTATTCAATTTACTTTTCTTTACTATCGCTTTGATTATTTTTCTTTTGTAATTCTTCATTAAGCATCAAGGGGGGAATATGATAAAAAAATTGCATATTATTGTTATATTATTCCATGTATTTTCTCTATTTCATGTCTGATGTTTATATGGGCATTCCATGTAGCCCCCAGCCTGTATGCATGAGTTAGCAATTACATAGCTGTAATAAGAATGTCCAGTTGTGAGTGATTGCGGTGAGAATGTTCAGATATTTTTCTAAATGACTGCAAATCTGTTCAGTTAGTCATGTTCAGTTCTGTGTGACTGAGAGTGTATTTATCTCCCTGTTTCCTGTGAGTAAAGAAGATAAGGACTATGCTTAATGGACTCTCAAGGACAAGACTGTATGTCTTGCAGGACATTAATCTCCGTCTTTCGTTTTCCCATTGATAAAAACAGCTTTATAAACCTTGAGCAACGCATGTTTGGTTCAGGAGTATGGATGGTCAGACTTAGTACTCTGCCTCTGAATTTCTCCCTCATTGGCCATGTGGAAAATAAATTTACATACATTTAAACATTCTGCCTGATTTTTTGACTCAAAATGATTATGCTGAAAAATAATCTTTACTCTGCTTCTTATTGCATTCTATTGTATTTTATTTTATCTTATGTTAATTTTAGTTCTAATGTTTCCTCATTGGGGGGTTCTTGGCACTTGTAGCTGTAATTGGCTCTGGTGGGGATGCTGCTGTGGTGGTGGCCCTGGCTTGGTGAGATAGGGGAGTCCAGTTACGGCCTATTGGTTGTGGTGTGGACTTCTCTGTTTGCCTGGGCTGGGTGGCCCCTGTGGAGGTGTCTCTGCAGCTGTGGGCTGAGACCGGCTCCTGGTGCTAACGGTCCCCCATGATGGCGTTTCCTCACTCTGGCCCTCAATTCTCAGCCATGTTTTAACTGTGCCTATTATTACTTTTGTGTGTGTGTGTGGGGGGGGGCAGTGTGGGAGGAAGTGGACTCTGGGGTGGGTTGGGGGTCAGGTGGATGGATGTCTCGGACAAGAGTAGGGGTGGGAGGGAGGGCTGTCTTTGTCTTTTTACTGTTTTGTTTGTGTTTTATCTGGAATTGTTTTTAACTGTAAAGCACTTTGAGCTGCACTTTGTTGTATGAAGAAATCAAGTCTGTAAAAATAAATAAAGTTTAAGTTTAAGTTTATAGGCACACAAAAAATCTGCCCCAAGGAGGGATACAGCTTGAACTGCTGTCTGCAGAAACGCAACTGGACATACCTGGTGCCATAAGTGCATATGGGGCTTCCATTTGCTGCTTTCATAGGGCTGCGGTGTTTCTCACCACATTGAAATTGCATGGAGGGCAGCAGCGCCTGGCTTTAGCTTCAAATCTTGCATGGTAAAAACACCGACCAGATTCATGCCGTCACTTGGGGGGGCGCAGTGACTGCAGCAGCCGTCATGTCCATGGGCAGCAGTGGAGGGTGCGTGGCGGGTAATAAAGCAGCTGCACAATGTTGCTGCCTGGACAGGAAAAATTTGTCTGCTTCCTCAGCCAAAGCACAATAGTCATTGATGGTGGCATTCGCTAAAGCAGCTTGTACTTGTGAGGGTAGCTGTCACAGAAAAAGCTAAACGAAGAGGAACCCTGGCTCATGCTCACCCAAGAAATCCAGCATCCTATCCATCAGTTCGGATGGTTTACTGTCGCCAAGGCCTTGTAGTGAGAAAAGTTGGCTGGCTCGCTCTGCATCGGAGAGTTCAAAAGTTTTAAGCAGGTGGGCTTTAAGTGTCACATATTTATCCTGCTGCGGGGGATGTTTGATCAAGCTCACCACTCTGGCTGCTGTAGAACTCTCAAGGGCTGAAACCACATACAGTGATCCCTCGCTACTTCGCGCCTCACCTTTCGCGCCCTCAGTGCATCGCGGATTTTTCAAAAATATTCATCAAAAATTCAAAATTGAGAAAAAATGGGCGGGCGCTAGCAGAAGGCAGGGAGACTACATTAGAACATCAGGTATCAACACGGAGAGCCCGCACAACTCAAAATCCACCTCTCTGTTCGCTGTTCTCGTGTTGGCTTGGCTCGGGAATCTCGCAAGCTGATTGGCCGAGACGTTTTACCCAGCTTCTCTCCCTGCCGAGCGCCCATACCCAGCGAAGGAAGACCGCATTCATTGTTCTTTATCACTCGTGTTGCTTAGTCTCGCTGCGTGGAACTTTTCGCTGTTCTCTTGTGCCTTTTTGTGCAAAATAGTCTTCCCATCGAGCCACTACGCTGCCTCCTGCAGCTTCTCCAACTCTATCGGAAGCTGCCCTCGACGATCCTGCGCCTCTAGCGCCTGACGATGAGGCGTCACCTGAGGAGCAGTATAGCTCTCATTAACCTATGCAGTAAATCATCTTCATCTTGAGTTACGTATCTTGTTATAAGAATAAAAGAGTTCTAAAAACATATTTATGTACACTTTATTTACATCTACGTATGTATGTACACTTACACACACACACACACACACACACACACACACACGTATCATATGAGAGAGAGAGTGAGAGAATGAACGTACGTATTATTTATGGGTGACGTCATCCGGTTCCGGTTCCGCCGGACCGGTGGCGCCACACGAGTGGGCTGCCTGTTGCAATAGTCTTTTTTTTAATCTTCCTTCTTCTTTCTACACCTTTCACTCTGTATATATATCACGGACGCACGGATCGCCCCGGGGGTCTCCCGGGTCGGCGGACGGAGCCATGGTTTGCAGCGGGAGATGCTACAGCGGGGAGGAGCTAGTGCTAGCTAGCACTTGGCCGCCGCCCGGTGCTAATGGGAAACTCGACATACCGGGAGCTGTAGCGAAAACGACGCGGGTGCCGGGCTGGAGTTTAGGCGGCGTGCAAGAAATATAAGACAGAATAATAAAGAGCGATGGCAAGAACCAAGCAGACCGCCCGTAAAATCTACTGGAGGAAGAAGCCCCCCAGGAGACAGCTAGCCACCAGGGCTACTCGGAGAGGCGCTCCGGCCACCGGCAGAGTGAAGAGGCCTCGCCGTCACAGGCCCGTGGCTCTGAGAGAGATCCGTCGCTGCCAGAAATCCACGGAGCTGCTCATCCGTAAGCTGCCCGTCCAGCGCCTGGTGAGGGAGATTGCTCAGGACTTCAAGACCGTCCCGCGTTTCCTGAGCTTCACCGTCATGGCTCTGCAGGAGACCAGCGAGGCCCACCTGGTGGTCTCTTCTTTGCTAAGGGGGTCATCATCATGCCCAAAGACTTCCAGCTGGCCCGCTGCATCCGCGGAGAGAGAGCTTAGACTTTCTGCTGCACATTCACCAACCAATCATAATGCTCTGCACTGTGTGTCTATATATACAGTATATATTTATAGTAATATGGACATATGTTTAGTAGATGTTGTTTTTTCTTGCCTTCTGATTATTGCTCAGAGTGTTGCTATCCCTGTGCTGTTGCAATCCTGGAATTTCCCCATTGTGGGACTAATAAAGGCTTATCTTATCTTATCTTATCTTATTAGGGGTGACGCTACTTCGCGGTTTTTCACTTTTCGTGGTCGGTTCTGGAGCCCATTAACCGCGATAAGTGAGGGATCACTGTAATACTATTTTGTGTCGTCTGCCGTGATCTCTCGTAGGGTAAAGTGAGCCTCCGTCTGGGCAAACCAAGCTGAAGCCGATGACTCCCAGAACTCCAGTAGCTTGAGAGAAACTGCATTAGCTGCCATATCCAATCGGAACTGTCTGCGAATACGTTCAACAGACTGACGTCGGGGTCACCAATATAGGAATTGCAGGAATAAAGATTCTGGCAATTTCTCCCTTTTAACCGCAGAAGTAGCCGTTTCATTTAATTCTCAAAATCGGCAGTGACAAGAAGCAACAGCTACAACAACTAGCTCTCCTTTCCCTCTAATTTAGGTCCCCCTCAGCTGTCTAGATAGGTGCCCGATAAGAAAACCTGAGAGCACAACCATAATTGCCTAAACAGATCATACATCAAATAAATCATACTGTACATGAACACATATTGTGGTGAATTATGTCCCTAGAGTCCGCTACGGGGTAATGTTTTACTATATTAGGTAAAGAAATCAAGTAACTGAATCTAAGTGGCCTGAAGCAAAGTGGAGCACTGTAAGCCAGCTAATCAGGAGTGGAGGGAAGTGCTAGTGTAGGAGCATGCTCAAATAACGAGGCTGAGTTTCAGTCATAAACCAGCTTTATTTGACAGAACACAAGCTCCTAGCATTCTCAAAGCAGGAAAGAGAAAGAATCATACTTCAACCCCCTTTTATACATTTCCAGCATCAGAATTCAAGTCACATGGTGTCTTCAGTCAACATACAGTTACAAAGCATCCCTTTGAAGCTTCACCATTGTCTCTCATTTCTTGATGAACCGGAATACCCTCCGGGGCGTCTTCTGTGGGACAAAGAGACAAATCTCACACTTCCTTGTTACCTCCTGTAGATTTGAGCCCTCAGTCCTTGCAGACGTGACACTCCACAATACACATTCAGTTCTGTCTCTGTGGCAGCGTGAGCCCACAATGTGTGTTGGCCACACTACCCCCCCCAAACGTCGAGTAAGGCAAAATCTGCATGGCATAACAAAAAGAGAAACACAAAGCACTCCATACATCGCTAATCAATCCACCAACTGCCTAGGTTTTAATCTTCTGCCGAATCTGCTGCAACTTGGCTTGGCTGCCTCTGCAACATCTCTCTGCACCTGTGGATTAAAGCTGTTAGCACCTCTCTGTGAAGACTTTGGAGAATGTCTTCTCGGGGGCCTGCCCCGGCGGGGGGGCCTCGCGAGCTGCACCTCCTCCTCAGCCAGAACAAAAGCGGGTTTGAGCCTGTTAATGCAAATCAGCTCCCTTCTGCCCCCTAAATCTAGCAGAAAATGCTTCTGCCCGGTCTCCAGCACTCGAAACGGTCCGTCGTAAAACGGCCGCAAACTTGGACGCTGGGCGTCATGTTTAACAAAAACAAACTCTGCATTTTTTAAAGCCTTGGGCACAAAAACGTGTGGGAAACTGTGATGGACCGGGCCAGGAAGCGTGTTTGTTCCTGAGCCGCTCTGCCACGGCTGAGCGGGGGGGCCATTAGGTGCGGGATTATCAGGAAGAAATTCCCCGGGCAAACGGAGCGGCTGAGCAAAAACTAATTCAGCCGGGGAAGCATGAAAATCTTCCTTAGGTGCAGAACGCAACCCTAATAACACCCATGGAAGTTTGTCTACCCAATTTGTATCCGTTAGCGACGCTCTGAGGGCTGCTTTCAATGACCTGTGAAAGCGTTCGCATAAACCATTGGCCTGGGGGTTATACGCGGTGGTGCGATGAATCTTCATCCCCAAGCTGCGGGCCATCGATGACCATAGCTCGGAAATAAATTGGGGACCCCTGTCGGACGTTATGTCCGACGGTACACCAAAACGCGCAACCCATGCTGTTAAAAATGCTCGCGCAACTTCTTCCGCTGTGGTTGATGTCAGAGGAATCGCCTCTGGCCAGCGCGTGGTGCGGTCTACCATTGTCAAAAGATGTGTGTGCCCGTGTGATAACGGAAGCGGGCCGACCAGGTCAACATGCACGTGATCAAAACGCTTAGCGGGGATGTGGAAAGGTTCTAACGGGGCCTTAGTGTGTCTGTGTATTTTAGCTCGCTGACACGCTACGCAGGCTGCTGCCCATTCCTTGACCTGTTTGCGCAACCCGGGCCAAACAAATTTCTCCCCCACCAATTTGATCGATGCGCGCACCCCCGGGTGCGCGAGAGAATGGACCAAGTCAAAAACACGGCGACGCCACGTGGTTGGCACCACGGGGCGGGGCCGTCCCGTGGAGACATCGCAGATTAGCGGGGGCATACCGTTTTGTTGCACCCTGTGCTCCAGCCTTAACCCTGTTGGTCCAGACTGGAGCGCGCGCACGTCCGCGTCGTTAACCTGCTCCGCAGCCATGGCTGCATAATCTAACCCAACACAGACCGGGGCTGCGCGCGCTCCCGCGTCGCTGCCCGGGCCCGCGGCCATGGCTACAGAGTCTGCCCCTATAGGGCTTGGTGGTGCTATTGCACGCGAGAGGCAGTCTGCTACAACATTGTGTTTACCCGCGACATGCTGAATATCAGTAGTAAACTCCGATATTGCGGCTAGTTGCCTTTGTTGCCGGCCTGACCAGGGTTCTGAAATTTTGGCCATCGCAAACGTTAGCGGTTTATGATCCACAAAAGCGGTGAAACGTCGCCCCTCTAACCAGAACTGAAAATGACGGATGGCCAAGTGTAGGGCCAAAAGCTCCCTGTCAAATGCGCTGTATTTCCGTTCACTATCGCGCAAGGTCCTGCTGAAAAACGCGAGGGGTTGCCAGGTACCTGCCACAAACTGTTCAACTACCGCCCCCACCGCTACATCGGAAGCGTCAGTGGTGAGCGCCATGCGGGCCGTTGGAACTGGGTGCGCTAACAAAACTGCATTTGCCAGGGCTGATTTGACCTGGGCAAAAGCGCGCTCCCGCTCCGGAGACCATTCGACTTTATTTGCGGGCTTTTGTTTTTTTAACGCGGTGTACAATGGCTGCATGAGTCGTGCTGCGCTTGGGAGGAAACGGTTGTAAAAATTAACCATCCCTAGAAACTCCTGAAGCGCCTTAACCGTTTGAGGTTGCGGAAAATCTGTTATGGCACGCACTTTATTTGGAAGGGGAACTGCTCCCTCTGCCGAAACGCGATGTCCCAAAAAATCAATCTGCGCCACCCCAAACTGGCATTTCGCTGGGTTCACTATTAACCCGTGCTCTGCCAACCTCTGGAAAACTGCTGTGAGGTGTTTTTCATGTTCGCCTTCGGACGTGCTGGCTACCAAAATATCGTCCAAATAAACGAACACGAAAGGCAGGTCGCGTAAAACTGCATCCATCATGCGTTGGAAAGTCTGCGCGGCCCCCTTGAGGCCAAAAGGCATGCGCAAGAACTCAAAAAGGCCGAAAGGAGTTATGACCGCTGTTTTGGGTACATCGTGCGCGCGCACTGGAACCTGGTGATAGCCGCGCACCAAGTCTATTTTAGAAAAAATACGCGCCCCCGCCAAATGAACAGAAAAATCCTGAATGTGCGGAATCGGGTAGCGGTCATGAGCTGAAACGTTGTTCAACCTGCGGAAATCGCCGCAAGGCCGCCACGAGCCGTCAGCCTTTGGGACCATGTGTAACGGCGAAGCCCAAGCGCTCTTGGAGCGTCTAACGATGCCTAGTTTTTCCAGATTAGTGAACTCCTCGCGCGCGATGGCCAGTTTAGCTGGGTCCAAACGCCGAGCCTTTGCAAAAACGGGAGGGCCTGTGGTTGTTATGAAATGTTCTACCCCATGTTTGGCCACCGTTGCTGAAAAAGTGGGGACTGTGAGTGCTGGAAACTGAGCAAGCAGAGTGTGAAACTTACCACCCGCGGCTGAGACGCTGGCATGTGCAGTTGGCGGGGCCACCCGAGCTGTGCAGGGAATAGAATGAAAAGACAGTGCATTAATCAGACGTCTATTAGCAAGATCAACCAATAAACCATGTGAGCACAAAAAATCAGCCCCTAACATGTTGAAACTGACTGCTGCTACAATAAATGTCCACTCAAATGAACGGCCTTGTAAGGACAGAAGCATGGTCCTCTCACCAAACGTTTTAATTGTGGAGCCGTTCGCTGCTGACACTGACACCCAGGGGGCTTTAGAAGGCGACAGCCGTTCCGCGTAGGTGGGCGTGACGAAGCTCAGCTGCGAGCCCGTGTCCACGAGGAACTGTTTCCCCGAGCGTGCATCCGTCAGGTAAAGCAGCCTGTTCTCATTGCCGAGAGTCGCGGCTGCTACCGGCCCTCGGTCCTGGCGTTTAAAATTGCACGGTGGGACGCACCTGTGCGCTCTCTCTGCAAAACGGCGGTGGTAGAAGCACGAGCCGTTCTCCGCTCCGCGTCGTCTGGCTCCGGTCGCCGCCGTTGTTGGTGCGTCTGGTGCCGCTGGACCCAAGCTGTCTCCGGACGCCGTTCCCGAACTAGCCGCCGCGGCCGAAACCGCGTTCTGCTTGTGGGCGTCGACCAACTTCTGCGCCTCCTTGCTCAACCCATGGTAGTCTCGCTTGGCCAATCGGGGTGACTCTGCCAGGGCCACTCTCACTGCAGGTGGCAGGGTTCGAAGGAATAGATGGGCGAAAATGAATTCGCCATCCTCGGAGGCTTTGAGCTGCAGCATCTTCACCATCAGGTCTGCAGGTCTATCGTTTTCTGCCTCCGTCAGCGCCAGGAGCCCCTCTGCTCTTTGTTGGACTGAGGGGGTGAAATGGCTGATCAGCGCGTCTTTCAATGCGCTGTACTTGTCGCTGTCTGGTGGATGATTAACCAAATCCTCCACTCTCTGGACCATGTCGCTGTCCAGTTTCGCTACCACGTGGTAGAATCTTGTGTCGTCGTTGGAGATTCTCCGGAGGTTGAACTGCGCCTCGATTACGCTAAACCATGAGCGCGGGCTGTGCTGCCAGAAATCGGGCAGCCGGAGCGTGGAGGCGGCCATCAGGCTGGCTTCCACCGAGCCCGGTTCGGAAGAATTCTCATTGCTCATTCTCCGTCGTAGGTCACCAGTGTAGGAGCATGCTCAAATAACGAGGCTGAGTTTCAGTCATAAACCAGCTTTATTTGACAGAACACAAGCTCCTAGCATTCTCAAAGCAGGAAAGAGAAAGAATCATACTTCAACCCCCTTTTATACATTTCCAGCATCAGAATTCAAGTCACATGGTGTCTTCAGTCAACATACAGTTACAAAGCATCCCTTTGAAGCTTCACCATTGTCTCTCATTTCTTGATGAACCGGAATACCCTCCGGGGCGTCTTCTGTGGGACAAAGAGACAAATCTCACACTTCCTTGTTACCTCCTGTAGATTTGAGTCCTCAGTCCTTGCAGACGTGACACTCCACAATACACATTCAGTTCTGTCTCTGTGGCAGCGTGAGCCCACAATGTGTGTCGGCCACACTAGAAGGTATGTAAAAAGCCCTATAGTGGACTCTAGGGACATAATTCAACACAAAATGTGTTTTTATGTGTGATCTGTTTAGGCAGTATGGTTGTGCTCTCAGGCTTTCTTATCAGGCACCTTTCTAGGCAGCTGCAGGGTGACTTTTTCCAGAGGGAAAAGAGAGTTAGTTGCTGTTGTTACTGTGTTGCTGCTGTTCTGCTGCTGTTTCTGGAGAAATAAATGACACGCCTACTCGTGCAGTAAAAAGAGAGAATTTACCAGTTTCGTTATTCCTGCAATTCCTACATTGGTGACCCCGACGCTGGTCTGTTGGACATTTCCACGGACAACTCTCACTGAACATGGCAGCTAATGCAGTTTCTCTCAAGCTACCGGAATTCTGGGAGTCATCAGCTTCAGCATGGTTTGCCCAGATGGAGGCTCAGTTTGCCCTACGGGAGATTGCAGCAGATGACACAAAATGTTATTATGTGGTTTCGGAACCACAGGCTGACAAGCCTGATGGAGAAGCTGATTTCATTTTCCAGTAGGACCTGCCACCCCCACACACTGCCAAAAGTATCAAAACCTGGTTTAATGACCATGGCATCACTGTATTTGATTGGCCAGCAAACTCTCCTGAGCTAAACCACATAGAGAATCTATGGAGGATTGTCAAGAGGAAGATGAGAGACACCAGACCCAACAATGCAGACGAGCTGAAGGTCACTATCAAAGCAACCTGGACCTTCATGACATCTCAGCAGTGCCACAGGCTGATCACCTCCATGCCACGCCACATTGATACAGCAATTAATCCAAAAGGAGCCACGACCAAGTATTGAGTGTGTACATGGACATACTTTTCAGACGGCCAACATTTCTATTAAAAAACTATTTTTTTAAATTAATTTTATGTAATATTCTAATTTTTTGAGAAACTGAATTTGGGGTTCTCATGGGCTGTAAGCCATAATCATCAAAATTAAAATAAATAAACACTTGGAATATATCACTCTCTGTGTAATGAATCTATATAATATATGGGTTTCACTTTCTGAAATGAATGACCAAAAATATTGAACTTTTTCATGATATTCTAATTTTTTGAGATGTACTTGTAAGTCTAAATTAAATAATCTTTATACCTGATCATAATTATAAATTAAATATCACTACAGTAGTGTGGTCGGCTGAAAGGTAAAGTGTTATGAAGATGCCAAGTTGGCCCTGGCAAATGCAACGATGTTAGCCCACCCATCACCCAATGCTCCCACAGCCATTACCACAGATGGTTCAGACTATGCTATCAGGGCAGTTCATGAGCAATGGGTCAACAGAATGTGGCAGCCCCTTGCATTTTTCAGCTGACAGATATGCCCCAGTGAGCAGAAGTATTCCACCTTTGATTGCGACCAGCTTGGTCTCTACTTGTCCATCCGTCACTTCAGCACCCTGCAGAAGGCTGCAAGTTCACGAGGTCCATAGACCACAAACCGCTGATATTTGCATGGCTAAAGCGGCTAGGCTATGGTCGTACCACCACTAGAGACAGCTCTCCTACAGTTCACCACGGACATACAGCACATCACTGGTAAGACCAACCTTGTAGATGACTGTCTTTCTCGGGACCGTCACGGCAGCGGTTCACTTAGGACTGGACTGTGCCCGAATGGCAGAGGACCAGGCAGCTGACGTGGAGGTGCAAGCATTCAGACTGGTGGTCCCCGGGCTCCGTTTAGAGGATGTACATTTTGATGATGCAGAAACAACCCTCCTCTGTGATATTTCCACTGGCAAATCCCACCCATTGTTCCCATCAGTTAAAGACAGTGAGTTTTTGATTCGGTGCATGGCCTCTCCTACCCTGGCCGGAAGCCATCCTAGGGACTTGTGTCTGCAAAGTTTGTCTGGCATGGGCTCAAGAAGGATGTGAGAAATTGGGCTAACACCTGTATTGAGTGCCAGTGCTCCAAGGTGCAATGTCATGTCAAGGCCTCACTGACAGAGTTTCAAGTGCCAGAAAGGTGTTTTGACCATGTTAATGTGGACCTTGTCGGCCACATGTTCCCCTCTCGCGGCTTCACTTACTTGCTCACCATGGTGGATAGGATGACTCGATGGCCAGAGGCTGTCCCATTGGTGTCAGTTACATCTGACAAGGTGGCTCGGGCTTTTATCAGAACTTGGGTTGCTCGATTTTGCACTCCATCTGACCTCTATTCCAACCACGGTTCTCAGTTCACCTCAGAGCTATGGAATGCTGTGGTTGTGAGCCTGGGGGTGAAGCTCCACTTCACCACTGTGTATCAACTACAGGCTAATGGACTGTGCAGATGCTTTCACTGTTCTATGAAGGCCACACTTCAGGCCAGCCTCATAGGCAGCAGTTGGGCAGATAGGCTTCCGTGGGTCATGCTGGGACTCAGAACTGCTCCTAAGGGGGATCTCCAAGCTTCAGCTGCTAAGTTGGTTTATGGTCAGCCACTACGTGTCCCAGGAAATTTTGTCCCCGACACGACAACCCCTTGGTCCACGGCTGCTCAGCTCCAAATGCTCCTGTAGAATGCCAAAGCTTTTGTGCGGGTCCCCACTTTGGAACATGGGCTCCCTCACTCGCACTTTCTTGCAAGCCTGCAGTCAGCAGACTTTGATTTTTTTGTCCGCCATGATGCTCACCGTGTCCCTTTGAAACCTCCTTATGATGACCCATTCCATGTATTGGCACCAGAAGAGAAACACTTTGTTGTGGATGTTGGAGGCAAGCCAGAAAAAAAATTCAGTGGACCACCTAAAGCCAGCCCACCTGGATGTGGACAGGCCTGTCACTCTTGCACAGCTCCCTCGCTGGGGGCGCCCCCCTTACCCCCAACTAAACCAGTTTCAGTGACCCCTCACGTGGATGACACTCCTCTCGTTTTTATTCGACGGAGCCGTTATGGCCAAGCAGTTCTCCCTCCACCCCCATGTTGACTCTTTTTTTTTCCATTGTGGTAAATTCTGGGGGGACGTGCGTAGTAGACTCGAGGTGCATACAGCGGGGAAAATAAATATTGAACACGTCAACATTTTTCTCATTAAACATATTTTTGATGGAGCCATTGACCTGAGATTTTCACTAGATATCAGGAACAACCCAAGTAATCATACATAGAAAGAAATCATGGTGACTGTGTTCACGAAACAAGTTATATTTAATAAAGCGGAATGATGAAGGAATAAATATTGAACACACTTGGTGAAATTAATTTAATATTTAGTAGAAAAGCCTTTGTTGGTAATAACAGCTTCCAGACGTCTCCTGTATGGAGAAAATAGGTGCAGGCATTGCTCAGGAGTCATTTAAGCCCATTCTTCCACACAAACTGTCTTCAAATTTTGATGGTTCCGTGGGTGTCTTCTATGAACTCTGATCTTCAGTTTATTCAATAGGCTTTCAGTTGGATTTAGGTCAGGTGACTGACTGGGCCACTCTAGTAGCTTTATCTTCCTTCTCCTTCAGTATCTTGGCAGATGGCAACAGGTTCTTATCAAGGATGTCTCTGTACATTTGGCCATTCATCTTTCCTTCAATTATATGAAGTCTGCCTATACCATGTGCTGAAAAACACCTCCACAGCATGATGCTCCCACCTCCAAATTTCACTGTTGGTATGGTATTTTGGGGCTGATATGCAGTGCCATTTCTCCTCCAAACATACTGTGTGTTGTGGCATCCAAAAAGTTCAATTTTGGACTCATCTCACTAGACTATATTCTCCCAGTATTTTAGTGGCTTGCTCAAATGTTGTGCAGCAAACTTTAAACGAGCTTCAACATGCTTTTTCTTCACCAATGGAGTTTTTCGAGGTGAGTGGGCACAGAGCCCCTGTTGGTTGAATGCATTACTTAATGTTTTCTTTGTAACAGCAGGACCTGCTAACTCCAGGTCTTTCTGGATCTCTCCATGAGTGATCTTTTGCTCTTGGATAACTCTTCTGATAATTCTTTTGACTCTTCTGTCTGAAATCTTGTGAGGAGCTCCTGGTCATGGCTGGTTTATAGTAAAATGATGTTCTTTCCACTTCTGAATGATGGCTCCAACAGTGCTCATTAGAACATTCAGCAGTTAAGAAATGTGCCTGTAATCAATGCCATCATTATGTTTTGCAACAATAAGGTTGCCAACATCTAGAGAGAGCTCTTTGCTTCTACAAATCTTTGTGGTGTGACAATCTGATATTCACAGGCCTTTTTTAAGGTTCTCAGTCAGGACTTAAAGAGATTAATTTAATTTGCACTGATGGTGTTATGTATGGAAATACTTGGTGATGAATGAGGCAAGATGAAGTTGGTGAACACATCTTTATTCATGAACTATATACAGAGCAGTACATGGCAAGCATCAGCGGGATCATTCAGCGTAAGAGACCGTTAGGTGGTGGCCCTCCCACTATATAGGGCAGTGCAGTGATGTGGCAGGAAGTCCACGTCACCACACTGCACTTCACAATAAAGGACCACATTTCCAAATACCACATGCCCCCCCACCCCAGAAAGTCCCAAAACACACAAATAATTGAAACCCACCCCGATTTGGAACTCAAATCACACTCTAAAATACCAAAAACGAATGTACTAAATATTATATACTTATGTACATAATGTACTGTATGTAAATGTACTTATATTGGCTATCTGGTGTCTCCACCTTCTTCACAATGTCTTAACACAAGAAAAGAAGCAAGTCTGCTTGGAGCTGTTGCACTTGCACAGAAGATCATTATCCTTCTTTCTGATACCACTCTAATGGACATGCTTATTTAAATAAATCAAGGTAAATCAAGGTAAATAAGTCAAGATGGTCAAAACTTTTTCTGCCATACGTTCTGGTTAAATGATGCAAACCATTTAATTGTAAATGTGTCCAACTGATAAACAGAACACGTACTGCAGCTAACCAGTCTACATATGGTTTGACAAAAGAGTGTAGAGATGCTTCCCACTGTTAACTTTCAATAATAAAATTTCATCTATCAGAGATAAAATCAGTCAGAGTCTTCCCACCGTTAACTTAAATACAGTAACTGCTACAACTCCTTCAATTGATATCTGTTTGGATCAGTTTACTCCAATAAACTTTTTAGAGTTAGACAAAATAATTTCCTCATCCAAGCCTTCAACCTGTCTTTTAGACCCTATTCCTACCAGGTTATTTAAAGAAGGCTTCCCATTTATTGGTAGCTCTATTCTTCAAATAATCAATTCTTATTTAACATTAGGCCATGTACCGCAGGCTTTTAAAACTGCTGTAATTAAACCCTTACTCAAAAAGCCAACACTGGATCCAGGAGTTTTAGCTAACTATAGACCAATCTCTAATCTCCCTTTCATTTCAAAAATCTTAGAAAGAGTTGTTGCTACGCAAATATTTGACCACTTGCAGGGAAATGGTTTATTTGAAGAGTTTCAATCTGGGTTTAGAATCCATCATAGTAAAGAAACAGCCTTAGTGAAGGTCACTAATGACCTTATCGGATGTGATAATGGCCTTGTTTCTGTACTTGTCCTTTTAGACCTTAGTGCAGCTTTTGATACTATGGATTATAATATTTTACTTGATAGATTAGAACACTATGTTGGACTCAATGGAATGTTGTTGCAGAGGTTTAGATCTTATGTGTCTGATAGGTTCCAGTTTGTTCATGTCAATAATGAGTTTTCTTCCAAATCAAAGCTCAATCATGGAGTTCCACAGGGATCTGTGCTAGGCCCTTCTCTTTTTAGTTTATATATGCTTCCGTTACAGCAACATTATTAGAAAGTACTGTATACATTTTCATTGTTATGCAGATGACACACAATTTTACCTGTCAATATAGCCAGGTGATAGTAATCAATTAGCTAAGTTAGAGGCCTGTCTTAAGGAAATCAAAGCTTGGATGACTTGTAATTTCCTGCTATTAAATTCAGATACGACTGAAGTCCTTCTAGTTGGTCCAAAAAACCTTAGAAATACCTTTCCAAATCAAACTCTTAGTTTGGATGCAGTTACACTTTCTCTTAATAGCTCCGTGAGGAACCTTGGAGTTATTTTTGATCAAGATCTGTTTTTCATTTCACATATTAAATTCGTTTCTAAGACTGCCTTCTATCATTTGCGTAATATTGCCAAGATTAGGAGCATCTTGTCTCAGAGTGATGCTGAGAAACTGATCCACGCTTTTGTTAGCTCTAGATTAGATTATTGTAACTGTTTATTATCAGGTTGTCCTAAAACCTCTCTAAAAAGTCTTCAGTTGATCCAAAATGCTGCTGCAAGAGTTTTAAAGAGAGATCATATCTTTCCGGTTCTGGCCTCCCTTCACTGGCTTCCCATACTGTAGAGTTTAGAATTAAGTTTAAAATCCTTCTTCTCACTTACAAAGCTCTAAATAATCAGGCCCCTTTTTACTTAAAAGATCTGATACTACCCTATTATCCTAACAAAGCACTACGCTCCCAAAATGCAGGATTACTTGTAATACCTAGAATCTCCAAAAGTACAATGGGAGGCAGAGCGTTCAGTTATCAAGCTCCTCTCCTGTGGAACCAGCTGCCAATCAGGATTCGGAAGTAAGACTCGATCTCTGTTTTTAAGAATAGGGTTAAAACCTTCCTTTTTGATATAGCCTACAATTAGGGAGGGATCATGTGCCCCTGAACCCTCACTTAGTTATGCTCCTAATAGATTTAGACAGCCGGGGGCCCTCCAATAATGCACTGGGCTTCACTCCTTTCTTCACTCTCAATGAAATGTTTTTGCTGGTCATTAACATCTGTTTGTTCTCTCCCATAGATTGAGTTCGCGTCGTGCTGTTTGCTCTCTACATGTCTGTTCATTTCATCTTCTCTATCCTCTCACCCCCCAGCCAGTCACAGCAGATGACTGCCCCTCCCTGAGCCTGCTTCTGCTGGAGGTTTCTTCCTGTTAAAAGGGAGTTTTTTCCTCTCCATCGTCACCAAGCGCTTGCTCACAGGGGATCGCCTGATTGCTGGGGTCTTTCTGTAATTGTGGGGGTTTCCCCTACAGTTGAAAGAGCTTTGATATGACTGTTGTTGTGAAATGGCGCTATATAAAGTTGAACTGAATTTATTATTTAGCGAATGCAAAGTCCTTAAGCCAAGCAGTTGCCTCCTGGTTTGCTGTATGGAGGGTGTGTAATCCTCCTTCCAGTCTTTGGAGCGGGCAAGCCTCTATGATGTGTTCCATTGTTTGCTCCTCTCCACATGCGCACAGAGGGCTAGGGCTACTGCCCCATCTGTAAAGGCTGGCCAAGCAGGGGCCATGTCCAGTCCTGAAGCGATTGAGTGTAGACCACTGTCTCCTTGGGAGGTTGGTGCCCGGGACCTGTTGGTTGGGGTTTATCACCAGCTGTTTGTTTGGGACCTCCTTGGTCTCCCATTCCTCTTGCCAAGCTGTCTGGATGGTAAAGTCAGCTGGGGGAGGGTTTTTCCAAATCGGCCGTCTGGATGAAAGTCGGGCAGTGGGTGGAGTGTAGATATCTGCATGGATTGGTAAGTGAGGAGAATCTTTAACTTTTTGGAGCATCCTTTGAGTTAATGCTGCTCGCCGGATGTGTGGAGGGGCTATGTTTGACAGTACAGAGAGCCAGGGGAGTGGTGTTGAGCGGATTGTTCCAGTTATAGTTCTCATGGTTGTGTTGAGCTGGGTGTCTACATGGTGTGTGTAAGATGACCTGGACCAGACAGGGGCACAATATTCTGCTACAGAGTATGAAAGGGCCAGTGCTGAGGTGCGCAGGGTGGAGACTGCCGCCCCCCATTTTGCACCAGCGAGCTTGCAGAGCAGGTTGTTTCGTACCTTCACCTTAGCAGCCGTCCCCTTTAGATGTTCCTTGAAGGATAAGGTCCTATCAAGGGTCACTCCAAGATAAGTTGGATTTGGGGCATGCTTAAGCTTGAGTCCGCTCAGGTGGATGTTTAGTTCTCTGGCAGCTTTTGCATTGTGGAGATGGAATACACTGGAGACGGTTTTTGCTGGGCTTGGTTTTAGACGCCAGATTTTGCAGAACTGGTCCAGTTTGGCAAGATCTTCCGTGAGCACCCGTTCCAGTGGTTCAAAGTCTGGTGCTTGGAATGCCAAACAGATGTCGTCTGCATAGGTGAATTTGCGGGATTTTGTAGTAGGCAGGTCGTTTATGTAGAGGTTGAACAGAGTTGGAGCTAGAACTGAGCCTTGTGGGAGTCCGTTTTTCTGCATTCTCCATGCACTTGTCTTCTGACTGAGGTGGACTCTGAACCTTCGGTTGGTCAGCAGGGTTTTTATAATTGCTGTTGCCCAAGCAGGGATCGCCTTTATAAGTTTCAGGAGGAGGCCTTTGTGCCAGACCGTATCATAGGCGGCTGTAAGGTCGAGAAACACAGCCCCTGTCTTCAGTCTGCTCTCGAAGCCATTTTCGATGAAGGTGGTTAGGGCCAGTACTTGTTCTCCTGTACTGCGGTCCTTGCGGAAACCTGCTTGATCCACACTTAGAATATCCTCTACCTCTGGGGAAATGCGTTGCAGAATTAGGCGCTCCATGATTTTGTAAGGAACGCTGAGTAGGGAGATTGGGCGGTAGCTTGCTGGTAATTTGTGGTCTTTGCCAGGTTTTGGGATGGCAATGACCTTTGCTGTCCGCCATTTCTTTGGGATCGAGTTTGTTTGTGTGATCCTTGTGTAGAATTGTGTCAACCAGGTTAGGGCTCGGGGGCCAAGATTTTTCATGAATTCTGGGAAGATGTTATCGTATCCTGCTGCCTTTCCACATTTCAGGCTCTGTAGGACTTTCTCCAGTTCAGCAGCCTCGAAGGGTTCAGGGTTCGTTTCCTCTACAGGCATTTTTTGGTGTTTTTTTAGCTCAGTTGTAACTGCTCTTTTGGTGTCTTTGTCTTGGGGTGCTTTGGCGATAGTCAGTAGGTGGGATGCAACTTGGTTGGGTGTGACGGATGCTCGGCTTTGGCTAGGGGGCTTCTGTGCAGCTCCTAGGCGACAGATGAGGCTCCAACATTTCCTGCTAGAGTGGGTAAAGCTCCGGTCAGCAACTGTCTCCTCCCATTTCTTTCGCCGAGCTGTATTTAGCGATTCAATGAGATGGTCTGCTATCTCTGGGTCCCCTGATGTTTGATAGGATTGTAGGAGGGCAGCACTTTCTCCGTCCAAACATGGGACATAGAGGGGTCGGTAGCCTCGTGGGATTGCAGTATGGGCAGCCTTGAAGATTGCGCTGCAGAAGCGGTTGTATGCTTCATCTACAGTGATGGTGTGGAGTGGGATGGTAACAACGCTCCGGTCCAGAGTTTCACTGAATTTCTTCCAGTTGGCTTTGCGGAAGTTCCAGCGCATCTTCCTTGGGCTGTATATGACTGGAAGTTGTAGGCCAATGTGTACAAGCAGGGGCCGGTGTTGGCTGTGTGGAAAATCATCAAGAATGAGGATCTGTGTAGGATATGGCTCCCCATTCAAAGAGCTGACCCAACACAGGTCAGGAGAATAGTCCTTCTTCCACCTAGCAGAGTGGAAGGTTCCTCTTTGTTTGGGGTCGTATATCAAAGCGAGGTCATTTCTGGATGCCCAGTCTGAAAGTGCCTTCCCATCACTGTCCACTGCTGGGTACCCCCAGTCAGGGTGATGGCTGTTAAAGTCCCCCACATAGATGGCAGGGTGGGGTAGGGTGGGTAAGACCTGCAGATCCCAGTTGGCATTAGGGGGCTTGTACACATTGACAATATGGAAGCCACCAATGATTATGGTGTCTGAGAAATGTGTTGTTATCAGGTGATTTGCTTCAACTATGTCAGAACGCACATAGGTGGCACGTCCATGTTTAGCATGTAGAACATAGCACAGGAGGTCAAAGCCTTTGATGGTGAAGCGGCCAGCTTCCTCTGTGCCAATATGAGTCTCTTGGAGGCAGGTTACGTCAATCGAATGTTGGAAGGTGAGGACTTCGATAAGGCTTCGCTTGGCTGCAGATAGGCCTTCAACGTTTAGTTGTAATATGCGAAGGGCCGATCCTACCACAAAGTGCTCTTGGGGCTGTTTGCTTTCGGCTTTAGGACTGTGACTAGGATTCTTCTTTGACTTGGCACAGAGGCGTCGTCTCTTCGAATTTAGTCTGCTGGTAGGATCATTAGCTTCCCCAGGCGAGCCCGGGTACTGGCGGAGGGCGCGACGAGAACGCTGATCCATTGCCCCCCACTGAATTAAATTAGCCTAAGACACTCACACAAAGCAACCTAAAATAGGGCTGGCAGGTGGCCTGCCACACAGCCCGCATGGCATAGTGGATAATTCTGCCACCAAATAAACTAAAAAGTCCTTTAATTAAACTAAAAATATCTGCCGTGCTCTAAAACAAACAAACTAAAACAACAATACACATGCACATAAGAACTATAAACAAAGTGCCACCGGACAGTCTCTTGGGTGGGAAAGATGGAACCTGCATTAGGGGGCCCGGGGCAGCCCCTCAGCCGGCACACCCCTGGAGGTACCAGGCCCCCGGAGCGATGGCTGATCTTCTGGACGGCGGAGCCCAGTTCTCACATCGCCATCACTGACTCCCATCCAGCCTCGCCACCTGGAGCATTCTCCTGGACACGTAGCAGCTGGTTTGCATGCCTCATTGAGCCGTCGGACAACCGGAAGCACGACGCTCCCAACTTCGCCACTATCCGCAGATGTGCTTGGTGTTCTGCTGGCTGTCGTTTGGCCATCTTCGCAGTGGACGTTCATCACCCCGAATCTGAACCAAGTTCATAACCCGAAGTGGAATTTTACTTGGCCCAATGTGCTGCTGCTGAGCATCCGGTAACTCCATGCTCATCGGTCTGGCCCCGTCCTTTTCTATAAATATTGTAGTGTACACCGTTTTAACTGCAGACCCCGCAACCAACTGTGGCCAAGTACCGGAGGCATCTGGGGCTAGCATGGTGTCGCTCATTGGCATTGGTACCGACACTGAGCAAGAACTGGCCGACTTGAAAGCGAGGGTGTCCGTTAGCTCCTTGTACCATTTGCTCACAGTGTCCGTCAGGGACGGGCAGGGTGATTTCTGCCTTCGGTTCCCAGGTAAAATAAAACTAGCATTAGCAACTTGGATCATGCTGGACAGAAGGAAGAAAACATCACATGGGTGCAAAAATGCTTCAGTCATATTCAGAAGTGAGTGACAAAGCACCACCATGGAGAAGCAGGCAGAATTTGACAGGATTTTGTTTGGTTTCAGCAGGTTTGATGGCTGATGGAAACAGGGCCGCTTCTGGCTTCGTGGGGACCCTGGGAAACATTGAGGTTAGGGGCCCTTGATTTTGTCATGGGGAAGAAGTCAAACACTTGAAACACTGAAAAGATCAATTTGGGTCATTGTTTAGATGGGGCTAAACAATGACCCAAATTGGGCTGCACGGTGGCGCAGTGGTTAGCACTGCGGCAGCACAGTTTACTCTTGGCCGGGGGATTGTGGGGATCATGGGATCGTGGGTTCGATCCCAGCCCCCGACCAACAGTGATCTGTGTGGAGTTTGCATGTTCTCCCCGTGTTGCGTGGGTTTACTCCGGGATTTCTCCGGTTTCCTCCCACATGCCAAAAACATGCATGTTAGGTTAATTGGCTGTTCTAAATTGCCCCTAGATATCTGTTTCCTATAGGCCCTTAGAATAGAGGGTTAGTATTAATGAAAGCGCTTTGAGTGGTCTTTGTGACTAGAAAAGCGCTATATAAGTGCAAGTTAGTTAGTTAGTTAGTTAGTAGTTAGATGACGATTTTTTAACATAGAATAAAAATTCAACCAGCATTCATGTGAATGTTGCAAACTGATGAGAAAAAAGCCACTAATTTATGACAAAAATTTGAACTTTAAGAGGATAAAGGTTGCAAATTTACCCTAAAAAAGGACACATTTTAGAAATTTCCTCAAATTTAGAAGTAAAAATTTGCAAAATTATGAGAAAAAAATGACTAAGTTTAGGAAGAAATGCTGCAAATTTACAAGTAATTTTTATTCTCCTCCCAAAAATTGTTTCAGGTGAACTTGTAGTTTGAGGCCCGTCAGTGGTCACAATGTGGTTTGTCAAAATTTATCTGAAGTAGCGGCAATGTGGTTCGCCAGGCGATTTCTATCGTCGGTCACTCATAGAGCTCAGTATGCAGGTCAGTCCGGTTTGTTTTGCCATCTGCAACTTGGCTCCCTGCCTGAGCTGGAGCTACAGTACCTCCAATGTACATGCTGCTGGAGGAGTCGGATCCCGGTGGCAGGCTTCGAGACACAGCACACCTTGGTGTAATGATTCAAGCGTCCACATCTACTACAACATTTTCCTCTAGCCGGGCATTTCTTCACTTCATGGCGGTACGTCGCGGACCCACAACCCCTACAATGGGAGTTACAGCATTGATTTCCCAATAATCTTCGTCCAAGCTATCCTCGCTATCAGGGTCCGCAACATTAGCTGAGGCGGGTGGCTCTGGCGGCTTCTGTGGATGGCGCCAATTTAACTCCACAGCTAGCTTATCGACGACTTCCAACTGGAGAGCTAGCCCAACTGCTTCAGCTAACGTCAAGTCATTAGGCACCAGTAATAGCCTAGCACACAGCTCAGTGTTGCACTTGTGCTCTGCTAGTTGGTCGCGTACCATCTCATCTCCAAGCAGTCCAAAACGACACTCGCTAGCTAGTTGCTTCAAGTCAATGACCTACTGGCGGATAGGCTCACCTACATACTGGCGTCTCTGGCAAAAGTGAATTCTCCAAACAGTCATGCTGTCAGGGATGGAGAAATGTTTAGCTAGCACCTCCACAACGTCCTCATACGGGTCCGCCACGCTGATCATCCGTAGGACTCTCTGGCCTTCAGTATCCAGGTTGTGAACGAGAAGTGCCCGCGCCCTCACCTTATTGAGCCTCCCAAGGTCCAGCACCGAAATCTACGTTTGATAGGCCTCCAACCAATGCAGCCATGGAACCAGTGGCTCACCCGGGAGCTCGAGGAAGGGACAGATTTGTGTAATGCACACCTCCAAATGTTAATCCTCAGTCGCCAAATGTTATGTATGGAAATACCTGGTGATGAATGAGGCAAGATGAAGTTGGCGAACACAGCTTTATTCATGAACTATATACAGAACAGTAAATGGCAAGCACCAGCGGGATCATCCGGCATAAGAGACTGTAAGGTGGTTGCCCTCCCACTATATAGGGCAGTGCGGTGACGTGACAGGAAGTCCACGTCACCACACTGCACCTCTCAATAAAGTGCCACATTTCCATATACCAAAGATGGGGGATGGGATGGCTTCCTAAATTCTGATGGGTTTCAGCTTGTTTATTGATTTTCTATGCCTTTTTGCACCTCTTTTTCTTCATGTGTTCAATACTTGTTCCCTGTGCCATTCCACTTTATTAAATAGTGGTGTTGGATGATTAAAATTTCTAATCGTGATTAATCTTTTGGAATGTTGAGTTAATGTGATTAATAATGCGTTAATCGCGTGTTTTTCCATTCAGATACAGTGTACCTTAAGTTGGGTAATTTTTCAAGTTTCTCATACTGTTTTAAACATGGGACTGGACAAATATACTTGACTTCTTCACCTGCAGGTTTATTAAAGCTCTCAACATACCCAAAATGACAAAAATTATCCAGTATATTCTCCAGAAATAATATTTCTGGTGCGCACCGCGTCATTACGAGCTACAGGCACGAGAAGTGTATAAATCATAAATCATGACTCTTTCTTTGCTTGCTAGTGGCAAGTCTCAGGAAAACCCCCATGTGTGCCTGGTATCATTGGAAAGCTTAGAATTCGTACTTTCTACAAATACATATGTTTTTGCAGAAGACGTAACTCCCAACCGATCAAATGCGAGTTTTCAACCTAGCCAAAATAAAAACAAATTGTCTTTTTCCGGGCTGTTTTGGCACACTTCCTACACATTAAATATCATTTTGAAGGTCTTTCAATACAGAATATGGAAATAACATTACATCAGTTTTGAAAATATCCTCAAAGTGACTTATTTTGCCAGCATGGGTCATTTGTTTACAGTGTTAGCATCTTAGCAGTGGCGCTAACAAACGGAGCTACTATCGCGCTCGTGACGACACCCCAATGTGCTACAAAAACGGCGAGGGAGTGAATGGACATTCCAAACACGGCTTGAGAATATTTTTTAGACTGGTACTCACTAACAGTTGAACCTATGGGGATGAAAAGAGGCAAATTTCTGTCCGTCTCAGCAGATGGAGATCAGCTGTAACCTAGCATGTAGCTAGTAGCTACTAGCTATGAGCTAGCTAGCTTCAACAGAAGAACAACACAACATCCAGGTGAAGTTTTGGATAAGGCTATAACAGTTATCCAGGTGAGAGCTCCAACAGATAACGTTGTAAACTTAAACATGACAGCACTTTGGTGATATCAATGGCTGTAATCAAGCTTGTCTGCATGGCGCACACAGTGTCAGTGGCCACAACGGCCTTGGTACGGAGAGCGGCTAAGCCAAAAAAGTACTGTTTGCACTTTCTGCCGTTTACTGTAATCACAAAATTTGTCGCCGTTAACAGGAGCAACGCATTAATGGGCGATTAATGCGATAAGGCAACACCACTAAATATATCTTTTTTTTGTGAACACAGTTGCCTTGATTTGTTTGTATGTATGGATTACTTGGGTTGTTACTGATATCTGGTGAAAATCACAGGTCAGTGGCTCCATCAGAAATATGTTTAATGAGAAAGCTGTTGATGTGTTAAATTCTTCTTTTCCCCACTGTAATTCACCACAGAATGTATTTTCATGTGTAATCTGTTTAGGCAGTATGGCTGTGCTCTTAGGCTTTCTTATCAGGCACCTTTCTAGGCAGCTATGGCAAACCTTTTTCAGAGGGAAAAGGTCGTTAGTTGCTGTTGCTGCTGTGTTACTGCTGTTCTGCTGCTGTTTCTGGAGAAATACAGAAAATGGCGCTCCTGCTCGTGCGGTAAAAAGAGAGAATTTGTCAGTTTTGTTATTCCTGCAATTCCTAGAGTAAAGCACCCTAACATAATTTTATGTGGGAAGTCATCGAGGCCATCAGAGCAGTGCAGGAAGATCCAGGGCAGTATCTGTAACCAGGAAAAATAGACTCTTCATAGCAGAAATTATCCAATTTTTACCCCCTACCAAAACTGTTATAATAAATGATTTTCCTGCTGAGGAAAGCAATGGCCAAAAGGAGGAAGCAAGACTCAAACTCGCCTCATCTCCACAGGGATCAGTGCCCACTGCAGCCTGCCTGATTTGGCTACAGAGGAAACATCTACTGCAGTTCCTCAATCTGATGGCTGACTGAAATCACAGCATATTCATCTCTTCACTTGCCTTGTCTTCAGATATTATCCTTCAAATTCAAAAGGTGATTTTTAACTGTCATTATTACTATGATCATGGTTTATGATTGAAATAATTTGTTATTATTTTCATTTGATTTTAAAGTAATGTATCAATTGTTATCGTGAATGCCATTGCTTTGCTAAATTTTAATAAAGTACTCCAGCATATTAAAGAGAAAAAGTGGTACTGATTATTGCTTCATGGGTTCTTTCTCTTTACAGCAGTAAGGTTTCATGAGGGTTGATAAAAAGGAGATTTTACAGGTTATTCTTAACAAAAGGTTTTATAAGCAACTTCCCTAAACTCTCTTTGCCTGATCTAGAATCCTAACTCAGATGAACAAGAGCAACAGATTACGGGGGGCTTCCGTTCACTCAAGTGGGTATTCAGAGCTCAGACTGTACAGGTCACAGGTCGTTGATCATCTTTAACTGCTTGGTTTTGTTTCGCCTGGATTATTACTCAGATCAACTCTGACTACTCCAGCCTTGTGAGTACAAACTGCTTCGCCCTGCCGTCCAGTTCTTCCTGGAGGTTCTTTCCTGGGCTTTCTCCGTTTGTCTCCCCTCTGCAGTTCCGCCTGTTTGTGCTAAGGGACACTTTCCCTAGCTTAGTACTCACTTGTGTCTGTAGAGCATCCTGGAGGAATTCCTTGTATGTCCTGAATACTCTTCTGTTATTTTGACCTGTTTATTTGCGTCCTGTCAATAAATATGCACAACTATCTCCTGCAAGTGGGATTTTATTCTTTCCTCCGTGCGCTGCGTAAAAGCGCATGGGGAATCATAACAGTATGGTGTGGATTTGGCACTGCTGACTTTGACTGGGGACGTCATTGGGCGGTGGAAGGACTACTTTGAGGACCTCCTTAATCCCACTGACACACCTTTCACAGAGATAGCAGGGCTTGAGGATGAGGTGGACGACTCCCCCATCACAGAGGCTGAGGTTGCCGAAGTGGTTAAAAAAAACTCTTTGGTGGCTGGGCTCCGGAGGTGGATGAGGTTCACCCTGAGTACCTCAAGACCCTAGATGTCGTAGGGCTTTTTATGGTTGACATGCCTCTGCAACATTGTGTGGATGTCGGGGACAGTGCCTTTGGCATGGCAAACTAGGGTGGTGGTTCCTCTTTTCAAGAAGGGGGACCGGAGGGTGTGTTCAAACTTTAGGGAGAACACACTTCTTAGCTTCCCTGGGAAGGTCTATACCAGGTTACTCAAGAGGAGAGTCTGACTGCTGGTTGAACCTTGGATCCAGGAGAAGCAGTGTGGTTTTTGTCCTAGCCATGGCACATCGGACCAACTCTTTACCCTCTCAAGAATCCTTGAGGGTTCGTGGGAGTTTGCCCAACTAGTTTACATGTGTTTTGTGGACTTGGAGAAAGCATTCAACCACGTCCCTCATGGTCTCTTGTGGGAGGTGCTGCAGGAGTATGGGGTATTGGGTTTGTTGTTACAAGCTATCCGGTCCCTATATGACCATTGCAAGAGTGTGGTTCATATTGCCAACGCCCAGTTGTACTCGTTTCCAGTTAGAGTTGGACTCCGCCAGAGCTGCCCTTTGTCACCGATCCTGTTCATAATTTTCATGGACAGGATTTCTAGGCACAGCCAAGGAACGGGGGGTGTCATGTTTGGTGACAACAGGATCTGTTGTCCTGTTGGCTTGGCTTCATCAAGCGATGACCTACAGGTCTTGCTGGGACGGTTTGCTACTGAGTGTGAAGCAGCTTGGATGAGAATCAGCACCTCCAAGTCTGAGTCCATGATCGTCATCCGGAAAACAGTCGATTGTCCTCTCCGGAATAGGGACAAGCTCCTGCCCCAAGTGGATGATTTTAAGTATCTCGGGGTCTTTCATAGTTTTTATGCACAGGATTTCTAGGTGCAACCAAGGAATGGAGGGTGTCATGTTCGGTGACCACAGGATCTCATCTCTGCTGTTTGCAGATGATGTCGTCCTGTTGGCTTCATCGAGCAATGACCTACAGGTCTTGCTGGGACGGTTTGCTACTTAGTGTGAAGCAGCTGGGATGAGAATCAGCACCTCCAAGTCCGAGTTCATGGTCCTCAGCCGGAAAAGGGTGGATTGTCCTCTCCAGAACAAGCCCCTGCCCCAAGTCGAAGAGTTTCCCGGGATCTTATTTACGAGTGAGGGTGAATGGAACGAGAGATTGACAGATGGATCGGAGGAGCATCTACAGTGATGCAGATGTTGTATTGGTCTGTTGTGATGAAGAGGGAGCTGAGCTCTAAAGCAAAGCTGTCAATTTACTGGTCAGTCTATGTTCCTACCCTCACCTATGGTCATGAAGTTTGGGTAATGACTGAAAGAATGAGATTGCGGATTAAAGTGGCTGAAATGAACGTTCTCTGTAGGATTGCTGGACTCACCCTTAGAGATAAGGCGAGGAGCTCAGTCATGTGGGAGAGGCTCAGAGTAGAACCGCTGCTCCTCCACATTGAAAGGAGCCAACTGAGGTGGTTTGGGCATTTGATTAGGATGCCTCCTCGACGTCTCCCACTTAAAGTGTTTCGGGCACATCCCACATGGAGGAGACCCCAGGGCAGACCCAGGACATGCTGGAGAGACTGTGTCTCCCAACTGGCCTGGGAATGTCCTGATATACTCTCTGAAGAGCTGGAGCAGGTGGCCTGGGAGAGGGAAGTCTGGGCTTCTTTGCTTGAGCTGCTGCTTCTGTGACCCGGACCTCTGGAAAAGCGGTAGAAAAGGAACCAGTGGATAGAACATACCTGAAAGGGATGTGACAGCTTACTTTCATATTTTTTTCTGTTCTCAGCTTCTGACTGTCACGATCTGCCCTCCGGGCAGACAAAAGTGCAGAGGAAGGACTCAGAGATGCAGGCAGGGTCAGGAGCAAACAGTGATTTATTAACAGAACTTAACTGAACTCAAACTTGGCAAACATAGCAAAACATAGCATGGCATGGCATGGCAAAACTTACATGGCATAGACATAGAACTTGAAACAGGAACAAGACATGGAGACGGTGCGATGCCCGCCCAAAGAACACTGAACAGAGACAGACATAAATAGGGGACTCATAATTGGGGAAACACAGAACAGCTGGGAAGGTAATCAGGGCAACAGGTGGACTCACAGGATGGGAGGGGCAGCACAATGACACACTCACAGGCAGGGAGACAGACAAACAGAACATGCAGGACACCATAAAAAAATAAAATACAAAAGGACAAACATAAGACACAGACACCAGACGACAGGGGAAGACATGATAACAATAAACAAGGGACTAAATCATGAACAAACTCATACTCATAATAATAATAATAATAAAATGAAAACAAACCCATAAAAGAACATAAAGTGTGGGCACAGTCCCAACCGTGCCCCCGACCACAACACTGACCCCTGATGTCTGTCAGACTCCATACCGAAATTTTTGCCGCATCAGTACGAGAAGTTGAACTTGTCAGGCCCAAATTAATCAACCTGAGGAAGATAAGATGAGGAATGGGATGGCAGCATAATTATTACCACATGACGGCATCACAAATGGGTTCACTGAGACACAAAAGCCCCTCCAACACGACAAGGGGAGGATCTAGGAGAGGAAAGGAGAAAGCAAAGTACATGCATGTCCTACCTAAATGTTGATTTGATATTATGCATTTGTACAACAAGTTTGAACAGCTTGACAGGCACTGATCTATAATGCATCTCTGTCTTGATTTATTCTCCATTTAGTCAAGACTTATGCAATATAAAATACTATATTTCTAAATATCTATAAGAAGGAAGAACCCCCCCCCCCCCCAGACACCCTAATCCACTGTTTCTTGGGATAAACTAGCTTTAGTTGACAGAAGACCTTTCTCTCTACACTTTATGTCCCTCACTCATTGCTTTGATGTGATTGCGTTGGTGTGGCGGTGGAGTGCTGGGTGGGTGGGAGGGATTGAGGATTGGATTGGTTGGGGTGGCTGGTGGTGGTGGTGGAGGTATTGGGGGGAAGCAGAGAACAGCGCTCTGCAGTAAGAATGTGCTCCCACTGAAGCGGAGAGAGACTGCAGCAGAGTGAACGAGCCTGTGCACCACCTGCAGTCGAGTGTGTATGCATGTGTGTGTGAGTGCGAGAGAAAGGAAAGGGGAGAGGGGGGAAATAATCACCCAAGACAATGATTCAACACCCTGCTCTTCTCCTCTTCTGTCATCCTCC
Organism: Pholidichthys leucotaenia; assembly: GCA_020510985.1. Lineage (NCBI taxonomy): Eukaryota > Metazoa > Chordata > Actinopteri > Cichliformes > Pholidichthyidae > Pholidichthys > Pholidichthys leucotaenia. Next base: position 28,904,566 of record CM035845.1, on the reverse strand, counting down.
ATCCTTTCTTCCTCTCCTCCCTCCATCTCTCCTCCGACCCAATTTTGCACACACAGAGCGATGGTCACCGTGTATCAGGCTTGCACCGTGACGGGTGCTTGTGTGTTTACATACTACGCATGTTGGTGCATGTTCAGCACCACTCTGTTCAGTATTCTCAAGCATGCCTCCTTTTTGTCATTCTCCTCCTCTCCCGATGTCTCTTGTGCATCCATTTTTACTCCTCCATTCACCCTCACTGCTCATTCTGTCACTCTGGCACTGATCACTACTTGATGTGCACCGTGTCGCCGTCTTCCCTTCTGTGACTCTGGCTTCAACTCTGAAAACATAAATGCATAATGAATATATTTAGTTTTCAGGACAAGCCCGTTCTGTATCCATTCTTTTTTCTCTGTCTTCTTCATCCAGTCACCCCCCCCCCCAACATTTCTTTGCTCCCCTCCTCCCGCTCTGACTAAGTGGTGCAGCATCAGTGTATGTATGTGTGAAGGAGAGCAGCACAGAAAGAGAGAGAGAGAGAGAGAGAGAGAGAGAGAGGTGTACAAGTGTGTGTAAACGGAGTGTGTGGATGTGAACCACCGGGAATCCTGAGCTTGGAGGGGAGCCGTGTGCTGAGAGGGGGGGCTCTTCTGCCGCTGGACGTATGTACCAGGACAGCGTTATTTGCAGGCGAGTGCATGTGTGTGAGTGAACATGAAAGCAAACGTGTGTGTAACTGTGTCGTCGATCAGCGACGGGCTCTCTGCATTATGCAGCCGATGGTGCTCATCACACTTTGACGACTGACTCATCCAGACCAGGCTGTGGAGACAGAAGAGTAAAAGGAAGAGGTGGAGGGGCAGACAGATGGATGGATGGACTGGAAAACTGTTTTAGGCTCTTGATGTTTTGGGTCCCCCTAGACCATCCAAGAGTCTAAGTCCATTTATGGGACGCCACTTGTCCCTCCACATATTGGAATTGCAGACACACAGCCAGACAGGTTTCCAAAATTCCCAAACACCCATGAGAGAAAATCAATCCCCAGTCATCGCTTGAATCAAAGGAGTGTTTTCACGTCACATCTCCTCCGTGGACTACAACAAGAGGGTCTATTTTTCCCTGTTCTTCTTTTTTTTGGGGGGGGAGGGGGGCTCTGCAGGATCATATCCTATATCTGTTTGGTGGGGGGCAATAAGAAGCTGGTAAACGAGACGGGACAGAAGCAGGCATGGCTCGCCTCAACTGGTGCCTGGGTGCTGTCATCAGCTGGGGCAAGTTTCTCTTCTCTTGCTTCTTTCCTCTGCGTGGAGCCAAACGAGACAAGGTAAGACTTCATGGAGAGGGAGAAGGAAGTGGCTAAGAGGAGTTTCAGTGGACTTGTGTCTTGTGATTGCCTGACTCGTCTCGCACCAGCCTATGCAGATGTCTTTCTTCACCAGTGACTACCAAAGAATGTATCAGAAATTTTCACGCTGCACAAATTATTCAGGAGAACAGGCCTCGCTCTCAATCACCCCACTCACCTGTAACACGCACGCAGCTGGCTTTGCCTAAGCCGACAAATGACGTAGCTGTGAATAACAAGCTTGACAGCTGGTTATGGACCATGAGCTGCTTGGTGTCCCTCTCCTCAAGTTCTGTTTTCAAAGTCAGTATAACAGCTCAAAAATGATGTCCAGGCAGATGTTCCAGAAAAAGATTGTGGAGATACCATATGAGTCAGATTTGGGGATATGGCACCATAACCAGGAATGGTTGTAGCAACCACCTGGCACAAACTGTGGTTGCTTTGGATAACGAGTCACCTTGCTTTTATAGCTGCAGAACCTTGATGCACCAATGTTGGTGGCTTTGCGTATTCTAAAGAAAGAGGCCTCGATTTTCCCTTTTCATCTCTTGCTTTGCATGGAAAACAGTTTCCAAGTCTTTTGACCTATCCAACATTTTCAGATGTATGTATGTCACATGTGCAATTCCAAATGGCTCATTGGATGATGTCAGACTTCACTGAGTCTGTTGCATTAGTTAAAACTGTCACCAGAGCCATGCTTTTTGATTTTTCTTTGCTGATACTGTAGTTGATCATTTTTAACATCTCTGGTATGTCTAAATGGCATTTTGTCCTCTTTGTATTACAACATTCTCACTAGGACACCTCAGAGAGAGCCAGAGGTGATCTTCTGATGAATAAGGGAGGGTGGGTTAATTTTTTTGGAGGGGGGGGGCGGTCTAGAAAAAAAGACCGTCTTTTAACAGCAGGTGCCCTAATGCTTGAACCAGTGAGAGAATTTACTGCTGCATCCATGCCCTCATATTCTTCATCTTTGGAATTCTTGCTTCATGACAGCCTTCAATATTGATTATGAATATCACTTAAAAGGTTTTAAACTTGAGCATTGCAGCGCTGTAACTCTCCTTACAAGCACTGTTTGGACAGCGGTGGTTTTGTAAAGGCTGGCGACAACAGGATTTTTTGCTCTGGGTGACGATGTGGCCTGCATTGCCGCAGCCACCCATCTCTTCAAGTCACAACGCGCGGCCACCAGCGCCAATTCCAACAGCAGCCCTCTCCCCCGCCCCCCGTTCCATTGCCGCAGCTCCTTATCTCTACACCCGCGCTCAATCCCACCACACTCCCCCTGTCGCACTCTCATGCATGTGTGTGAACGTGCAGGGAGCTTGCTAGTGCCTATACAATGAAACCCCAACCCATTATGTTTAGTGAGTCACAGGTTCTGCTTCGTCCTTTCAACACTGGTCGTCCTCATCAGTTTAGGAAACAGATTTGCTCATCTTTTCGGGGGGGGGGGGGTAACCTCAGAACGAAGCATTTCAATTTTCAGTTTAGTAAATGAAAATTTTAGCTCTATGTATATCTGTGTAGTGTAATCAGCCATATCTTCAATGATCTAAAACAGAGAAATAGGAAAATGCATAGACACTGAACCTTAAGATATGGCCACTATTAGTCCCGTTATTATTTATTAGAGTTGTTGTACTCAAGACTGGTCTTGATCTTGAGACCAATATTGAGAACACATTTTCAAGGTCTCGGTTTTGTCTCGGAATCAGAGCCATTTTTACTTGGTCTTGTCTCGGTCTTGAACAAAATGGACTTGGGATTTTAAATCAGGTCCATTCAAGACCAGGACTTGCTTATTTGTCCACATAATTCATATGACTACAAATAAGCATTCCCCTTAAATGTAACAAAGTAATTTGCCGGTTTAATATTATGTCACTGCTACCGGTCCCAACCCCGTCCCCTTTGCACAAGCGGGAGAAGATGAGAGGAAACAAAGAGGAGGGGAGAGTTGCAACCAAACACTTGTTTAAACCCTGTTCTGTTGATGGAACTTTGGAGAACATAGACATTACATGTTTGTGTTAAGAACAGCAGAGGATGTGTGACTCAATTAAAGATTGCTGTTTTGATTTCAGCACCCTTGTGTTTACCCTTGTATTTAGAAGGAACTAATACAGTGGGGAAAAAAAGTATTTAGTCAGCCACCAATTGTGCAAGTTCTCCCACTTAAAAGATGAGAGAGGTCTCCAATTTTCATCATAGGTATACCTCAACTATGACAGACAAAATGAGAAAAAAAAATCCAGAAAATCACATTGAAGGATTTTTAATGAATTAATTGGTAAATTCCTCGGTAAAATAAGTATTTGGTCAATAACAAAAGTTCATCTCAATACTTTGTTATATACCATTTGTTGGCAATGACAGAGGTCAAACGTTTTCTGTAAGTCTTCACAAGGTTTTCACACACTGTTGCTGGTCTTTTGGCCCATTCCTCCATGCAGATCTCCTCTAGAGCAGTGATGTTTTGGGGCTGTCGCTGGGCAACACGGACTTTCAACTCCCTCCAAAGATTTTCTATGGGGTTGAGATCTGGAGACTGGCTAGGCCACTGCAGGACCTTGAAATGCTTCTTACGAAGCCACTCCTTTGTTGCCCGGGTGGTGTGTTTGGGATCATTGTCATGCTGAAAGACCCAGCCACATTTCATCTTCAATGCCCTTGCTGATGGAAGGAGGTTTTCACTCAAAATCTCACGATACATGGCCCCATTCATTCTTTCCTTTACACGGATCAGTCGTCCTGGTCCCTTTGCAGAAAAACAGCCCCAAAGTATAATGTTTTCACCCCCATGCTTCACAGTAGGTATGGTGTTCTTTCTCCTCCAAACACGACAAGTTGAGTTTTTACCAAAAAGTTCTATTTTGGTTTCATCTGACCATATGACATTCTCCCAATCCTCTTCTGGATCATCCAAATGCTCTCTAGCAAACTTCAGATGGGCCTGGACATGTACTGGCTTAAGCAGGGGGACACGTCTGGCACTGCAGGATTTGAGTCCCTGGCGGCGTAGTGTGTTACTGATGTAGCCTTTGTTACTTTGGTCCCAGCTCTCTGCAGGTCATTCACTAGGTCCCCCCGTGTGGTTCTGGGATTTTTGCTCACTGTTCTCGTGATCATTTTGACCTCACGGAGTGAGATCTTGCGTGGAGCCTCAGATCGAGGGAGATTATCAGTGGTCTTGTATGTCTTCCATTTTCTAATAATTGCTCCCACAGTTGATTTCTTCACACCAAGCTGCTTACCTATTGCAGATTCAGTCTTCCCAGCCTGGTGCAGGTCTACAATTTTGTTTCTGGTGTCCTTTGACAGCACTTTGGTCTTGGCCATAGTGGAGTTTGGAGTCTGACTGTTTGAGGTTGTGGACAGGTGTCTTTTATACTGATAATGAGTTCAAACAGGTGCCATTAATACAGGTAACGAGTGGAGGACAGAGGACCCTCTTAAAGAAGAAGTTACAGGTCTGTGAGAGCCAGAAATCTTACTTGTTTGTAGGTGACCAAATATTTATTTTACCAAGGAATTTACCAATTAATTCATTAAAAATCCTTCAATGTGACTTTCTGGATTTTTTTTCTCATTTTGTCTCTCATAGTTGAAATATACCTATGATGAAAATTGGAGACCTCTCTCATCTTTTAAGTGGGAGAACTTGCACAATTGGTGGCTGACTAAATACTTTTTTGCCCCACTGTATATACATATATACTGTATATACCATATGTAACAGCACAAATTACATCAAAACTGACTTTCAGAAAGAAACACAAGTGCCTGTTTAAGACCCCAAATCATATTATTACAAGGTATGTTATGATATATTGTTATATGTTACATTACTATAGCATGGTGACATAACAATATTATACTGCAAGATGTCATGACTGGGCCCAACCATGGCACAATTTGGTGCCAAATGGAATGCAGCTTCTATCTGAAGAAACTTTTATATCCGTACATAGCATATACAATGTTTTATTATCATGGAAATGAAAACTTGTAAGACATAAGTATCTGTGAGTACTTGTGATTTTATTTATTTAACCTTTATAGAGAGGAGCTCCACTGAGAGGCATCCTCTCTATTTCAAGGACGCCCTGTTCACATTCACACCTGGAAGCATCCCAGTACAGCCACAGACTGGCCTGTGGCCACTGGGCAGCTTGGGTTAAGGCCCTTGCTCTAGAGCACAACAATATGGTTGAGGGTGGGGCAAACAATGTCATCTGTCCCACCCAGGTCTGATCCTCCCCTGTATAAATAAAGATTAAATAAATTAAATCGCAAGTACTCATAGATACGTACGTGTTGTATGTTTTCATTTCCATGATAACAAAATATTGTATATGCTATGTATGTGTATAAAAGTTCCTTCAGATTATTTCGGATATACGCTGCATTCCATTTGGCACCAAATTGTATCATGGTTGGGCACAGTCACGACAACTTAAAGCATAATCTTGTATATAATAGATATCACATAATAACATGATCTGGGGTCTTAAACAGGCACTTGTGTTTCTTTCTGAAAGTCAGTTTTGACATAGTTTGTGCAAAAAACTGATTACTCATATTTAAGTGGTCAAGATAAGTATTGCATCCAAAAATTTTCAATGTTGAAATTTATTTTCATGTTGAGTATATCCATATGTATCAGAAAAATATAATTTTGCAGATGGGGGTGGAGTGGGGGTTGGGGGGTTTGCGGTGACCCTCTCTGGCCCATGGCTTACTTGGGTAAAACGTTTTGGGTATCCTTCCACAAGCTTTTCACAATAGTTTGCTGGAATTTTGGCCCATTCCTCCTGACAGAACTGGTGTAAGTGAGTCAGATTTGTAGGCCACCTTGCTTGCTCACATCTTTTCAGCTCCCCCCACAAATTTTCTATGGGATTGAGATCAGGGTTTTCTGATAGCCACTCCAAAACATTGACTCTGTTGTCCTTAAGCCACTTTGTAACTAATTTGGTGGTAAATCAGGTGCCAAGTCCTGTCATTTGGAAATCAGGGTCCCAGAGTCCGGAGGAAGAGCGGAGAGGCACAGAATCCAAGTTGCTTGAGGTCCAGTGTGAAGTTTCCACAGTCTGTGATGATTTGTGGAGCCATGTCATCTGCTGGTGTGTGTCCACTGTGTTTTATCAAGTCCAAAGTCAGTGCAGCCATCTACCAGGTAATTTTTGAGCACTTCATGCTTCCCTCTGCTGACAAGCTTCATGGAGATGCTGACTTCATTTTCCAGCAGGACATGGCACCTGCCCACACTGCCAAAAGTACCAACAGTAATGGTTAAGTTTAATAACAATGGTATCACTGTCCCTGATTGGCAGCAAACTCTCCTGACCTAAACCCCGTCAAGAATGATAGATATCAAAGCCCTGATATAAATGGTACTTGCCACCTTCTAGCTTGGTGCTCAGCATAATGAAATGGGGGAAGAAAACTTGGTTGTGGCAGTGCTTTGCATGGCAGCGGCCCTTCTGATTCTACAGTCATGTGAAAAAATTTGGACAGCCTATTAAATTTTCAGTTCTTTATTGATAAATGCTCGCATATCTATGTCTAACCTTGTTTTGTTTTTATCTGCATTTTTTAACATTTATTTTAGCCATTTTAAGTCTGAATGAATGTGGGGGTGTCCTAATTTATTCCTCACTATTTGTTAAGAATAACATTTTACAGAAAATTTGAAAAAAGTCTTTAATTCAATTTTAATTGCTTAGTTATATTACATGAATCTCCCAATATTTTTAACATTGATATTTAATATCCATATGTCCAAATATGTTAAAAAAACCCACACAGGCTTATTCAGGGTGTCCTAACTTTTTCACATGACTGTAGACGTGATTGGCATTGCAGATAGAAGAACCCGTGCTTTTCTGTACGGGTTGATTGACAATAAAGGTGGCTTTCTTTCCCACCCATTCCAGCCTTGGCTTTCGAATGTGCAACTTTTTAGCTGCGAGTCAGCAGTGCTAACCACTGTAATTCCATGATAATACACACGTTTAAGACATTAGACAATAACGGCATAACATCATTTTAACTGTATGGCTTTTGTTTGGCTAATTTGTTACCTTAAGAAGCAGTTTCAAAAGTTGAATTTGACTAAAATTAATTTGCCCTTCACATTCTAAATTCTTGTCCCTGGTTGCCCCAAAACAGTTGTGATAGGCTGAAGTTGCCCAGTGACTCTGATCTCGACCAGCAGTTCAAAAGGTGGATGGATGGCAAATATTTGCCCTGTAACCTGCACAGTTTGTAAAGCATGAGGTGCAGACTGCCCCCATTCTCCCTCATTTGACAAAAACCATGCAGTTTTCCCGATGACCGCCTGTCAGTCTGTCACTGCTCCAGCTGCAGCATCGAGCTGCTCACGTGACTGACTGGGAGGTGAAAGTGGAGAGGTAAAGCTCTGTGTGGCTTCCCTCCAAGGACTGATGTGAGGTGTTCAGTTTCCATGGCAACATGGCTCACAAGCTCCCCCACATGATGGGGCTGGGTTAGAGGAGATGGGGCTCTGAATGCTGTTTGTCTGTTTGTGAATATAAGAGAGAGCGATGAGGAAGGGAGGCAGATGGATGCTGTGTGCAGCTTTTCTCCATATGTGTTACTATGGAGAGACTATTTTGGGACTCTGGAAGGGTAACCCTTTCTTCATCTCCTCCACATAGATCCCGGCTCCTCTTTTTCTTCATATTTCTTCAACTTCCCCTTCTGACCTCTGGTTTCTTCTCCTCAACCCTTACCACTTATTTTACTGTCTGTTCATACAACTTCTTTCTCCCTTCTGTTATTCTCTCTTTTTGTTGACCCTTTGTTCATTTCTACTTGTTTATTTGCTCTTGGGTTTTTTTGTCCCTCTTCAACTCACTTTCATTGACCATCTCAGTCTTGTTCAAGTTTGTCTAATCTCTGCAAAAACTTGTTGAAAGAACAACTGAAAAACTGAAAACAAAAAAGCTGCTTTTTTTTTTTTTTTGCCGAATTGATGTCTAAAATTTACAATTAGTTTTGTCTCTTCAAATTTTTACTTTATGCTATGGTCAAAAGCTTCAAAAAAGGCTCATTCTTCAGCTGCACACCAAGCAAACAACTGGCCACTTGGCAAATTCATCGTGCCATGAACAAGGTGTGCTTGCTGTGTCCAGTACCGATGGGACATAAAACCTCCTTGGCACTTTTTAGGTCGTTGAATCTCCATTAGAACAATCGGCAAAAGAGAGCACTCAGGTTAGGTGTTGAACTCAGTGAATGAGTGAGTGCAGGTGCAGAACATGCCTGCCTGTTTGGGATGGGATCCTATTTCTGTAGTTATGAAAATTCTATTCTCTGAAGCCTTCTGCAACTTTTCGCCACTGGTCTTATGCTCTAAAAATGAAGTTTTATGCACCATATTTTCAAAAATGTGCAAATAAACTGAAAATTCCTTGTAGGCCATTCATCCAAATTGCTTGAAATTAAGCAGATATCATCTACAGACATTGATAATGAAAAGTTATTAAAATTACCCAAAAAATATTGATCTGTTTTGATTTTTTAGGCCAATCAAGTTGTACAGTTTCTCTTTGGCATGTAGTTTTGGGTTTAACTTTTGATGTAGTGATTCAAATTTGATGAAACTTCACAGTCACAACAGTATTCTTCAGCTAACTATCAAATTTCATGCAATTCTGTTAGCGTTCAAAAAATCATGTTTATGAAATGTCTGTCAGCCATTTTCACTTGTCAGTAGAGCATTTTGTTAGTGTGTGAGGAAGTGAGGGTGTGGCCCAAAAGCAGTAGTGTGGTGTAGGGGTTAATACATGTGTCTGTCAAGTATGAGCCCTGGGTTCAAATTGTTCTGGTAGCGTATTGTTCTTCTGTACATTAAGCTTTAAATGCTGTACTACTGCAGCTGGGAATCCTTTCAATTGAATATTTATGATTTTAGAAAGTTAGAGTGCAAGCTTAAGGAGTTGTGTGGTGTTGTGGTTAAAGCGAATGCTTGGTATGCAGGAGGTCCCGGGTGTGAATCTTGCCATAGAGGTCTTATTCTTCTGAACAATAATTGAAGTACAGCATGCCTCTCCTGTACTATTTAAATATACATTATGTAAGATTTCCACCCCAAAATAATGTTTGCAAAATTATTTTGATGGTACACCAACATATGACTGAGTGAATGTCACTTCATTCATAGCCTGAGTGGGCCCACATTGCCTGCAACAGCTCTTTTTTTGTGTGATTACTAGGGGGACAGCAGATGTGGCCTCGGTCCCAGCAGTGAATTACAGGGCACAACTTTAGCCACCAACAACAAAAAGCCCTGTGGTTGGCTGTTGGTACTGGGGTCGTGGTCACCGTGGTTGTGGCCTTCTCAGCGTTCCTACAAGGAACAAGAAAGTTACATAGTCCATCCATCCATCCATCCATCCATCGATCTTCTACCGCTTTTCCGGAGGTCTGCGTCACGGAGGCAACAGCTCAAGGACACAAGTCCAAACTTCCCACTCCCCAGCCACCTGCTCCAACTCTTCAGAGAGGACACCAAGACGTTCCCAGGCCAACTGAGAGACATAGTCTCTCCAGCGTGTCCTGGGTCTGCCCCAGGATCTCCTCCCAGTGAGACGTGACCAAAACACCTCAAATGGGAGGTGTCCAGGAGGCATCCTTATCAGATGACCAAACCACCTCAGGTGGCTCCTTTCAATGTGGAGGAGCAGCAGTTGTACTCTGAGCCTCTCCTGGATGACTGAGCTCCACACCCTATCTCTAAGGGTGAGTCCAACAATCCTACAGAGAAAGTTCATTTCAGCTGCTTGTATACATGATCTCATTCTTTCGGTCATTACCCAAACCTCATAACCATAGGTGAGAGTAGGAACATAGATTGAGCAGTAAATCGACAGCTTTAGAGCTCAACTCCCTCTTCACCATGACAGATTGGTACAACATCCGCATCACTGAAGATGCTACTCCAATCCATCTGTCAATCTCACGCTTCATTTCCCCCTCACTTATGAATAAGACCCCAAGATATTTAAACTCCTCCACTTGGGGCAGGAGCTCGTCCCCAACCTGGAGAGTACAGTAAACCCTTTTTCAACTGAGGACCATGGACTCAGACTTGGAGGTGCTGATTCTCATTCCAGCCACTTCACACTCAGCAGCAAACCGTCCCAGTAAGACCTGTAGGTCATTGCTTAGTGAAGGCAACAGGACAACATCATCTGCAAACCGTGGAGATGAGATCCTGTGGTTACCAAGCATGACACCCTCCATTCCTTGGCTGTGCTTAGATATCCTGTCCATAAAAATTATGAACAGGATCAGTGACAAAGTTACATAGCGCTGCTTTAAAAACTAATGTGTAGCAGACCTTAGTTTTTAAATACTGTTGCTAAGCAATACAAGATCTTGAAGTCCATACCTGCTTGGAACCCGTTGATCACTGCTTGCAGTTATGCTTTTGTTTGCTTTTCTTTTTTCTTCTCTTGTCTCCTCTCCTCCTTGTTTAGTATTTACCCTCACGTTTGTTGAACTAACGTCTCCCTGGTCAGTAAATCCAGAACAGCCACTCAGCTCTACTGGCAGCCCAAAGAGAAGAGGCTGACAGGAAACCTGTATACTGAATGGCTGCCTTATTCCCTACCTCAAGATTGGCTTTGTGGCATATGCATAAAAACCTCATTCACTGGCTCTATTTATCACCTCCTTCCCGCTTCCATGCTGACAAATGTTGGCCAGGTTTGTGCAACTACTTCACCCAGAGAACTGCATACTTTTGCTGGCTGTGTTCTGGGCCAGCGTTCAGCATGATGGATGCTTTGTTATTCTAGCATTAAAGCTTTAATGTGATAGATTCTGCAATGACAGAAGATAAGACTGCACAGATGATCAAGAATTCATATCTTAAACTTTGATTTTCTTCTCTTCTCTTCTCATTTTTCAGTCTGCCTTCTCCATGCTCAGTATACCATAGTCCCTTGACCTTTGACTACTGAGGGTACAGCCACCTGCTAACATTATTAGCCCTGATTTTAATGGGGACTTTTACCATCTCATGGTCTAAACTTGCTTTTCCATGGGTGAGAAGTCAGTCAGTAAGAAACAAGTGCGTGTGTGTGTGTGTGTGTGTGTGTGTGTGTGTGTGTGCCTGTCTGCATTTTTTCATTGAGCTATGGCATGTTGCATTGGGAATAAGGGAATAACAACTTCACTTTGCCGTGCAAAAATGTTGCACTGAGAACCCCCCCCCCCACACACACACCCACACACCAAAAAAAAAAGCAGCTCAAGATCAATGCGATCCGCAGGTAGTAAAGTATCACTTAAATGGCCATCCTGGCTCGTCTAGAGAGAAAGAAATAACTTGAGTTCCATGCATGAGCAGTTAAATCAGGAAATACTTTCTTGTATCCATCGATTGAGAGACTGTTTGAGGATTATTTGGAGGCCACTAGAGGCTGCTAGCAACTTAGTTTAGACCAAGTAAGCTGTGCTACATCAAAATCAGGCTTTATGAAGAAAACAAAACAGTCCAGGAGTTAAAATGACTGCCATATGATGCCTTGTAGCATTTCCCTTGTGTCTTCTGTTTGCTGACATTATGTTAATAAATACTCTGGCAGGCATAGCTTATGTGTCAGGTTAGCCTATGGATTGAGGTAACTGTTACAGTGGAAGTGATGGAAAGCAGCAGGGATCAATAGAGGGTGTTTTCTCAAAATGAATTGGCTCTTAGCCCTTTATGGATCTGACTGTGAGAGTGATGTAATGTGCCTGCACCGCTGGTATAATGTTGATTCAGAGCTGAGCCTCATATACATGTGTACATATATAGTAGTCATCAACCATGTGATATCAAATGTTTGCGTGCTTCTATGTTAAAATGTGTAGTTTATCCACATATTGTCAACATGGGAAGGTGAGATGTTCATACAAAGAAAAATGCAGGGATAAAAAGGAGGTTAAATTGAAGTCTTTGCCCATAATAGACAAATTTGGAGCTACTTTAGACTACTTTTGGCAGTAACAGCATATTCATACTTCTAGGAAAAGTTATGTGAGCCAAAAAAAAAAGAGCTATGAACTTGGGACGAGCCATTGAAATACAGGTTAATTTTCACTACAGCATAAATATGAATCATGCACACTGTACATGGGTGGATATTCTCAAAGTGGTGACATGCTCATGCAAGACAACATCATTGGTGTTTTTCTTTACTCAGCAACTCAGCAACTCGAAGTTGGGGTGTGCCCAACAAGGACTTCCGTTCCCTGAACAGCACTGCAGTTGCAGCTGCTACTATAACTAAGAATGTGCCCACTTGTACCCAAGGATGAAAATGATAACCAATACAATAGAAAGGATCTCAGGTTGCATGCCTTTTACACCACCAGATAGACTTTCTCATCTTATGAATACTGAGCATATGTCTTGCCAAAATTGAATATGCCCTTCCTGATTCTACTCCAGCTGCCACATAATATGATGCCATTTGGTCAAAGTTGGTAGTGTCACTACATAAAGTGGCAGGTTCCCTGGATTATGTGTAGTGATGTATGGAACTTTGGTATTAGGAACATGCCCCCCCAGGACAAGCCTTAATTTAGGTGTTTTATTTTGGGCTAAATCAGTGTCGTCAGTCCAAGCCTTAATTTAGCCCACAAGTAGATATTGAAAATTGGGCTGTTAGTCCAATGGACCTTTAACCCAAAAATAGATGTTGAAAATTGGGTTGTGTTTAGTCAGTCTAGTGCAGACTATATTTAACCAGAAAATAGTTGTTGAAGATTGGGCTGTGCCCGACCATATTAACCAAAAATATCGCGACTGCGACTATTAGCGGCCGTGGAGTTGTGCTCTGCTGTGCGTCGTAGTGCGGTCCGGGTCGCTCTCCACAGCCAGCGGCAGCGCCTCAGGTGAGCCCGGACGGAGGCAACGGTGATATCCTTCTCCTCTTCAGGGAACAACGGGGAGTTGTAGCCCAGCAAGGCCTCAAACGGGGACATGCCAATTGCTGAAGAGACGGTAGTATTATGAGCATATTCGATCCAAGGGTGGTCCATGACGCCGGGTTGGCGGTGGCGACACACCGCAGCGCAGCCTCCAGCTCCTGGTTCGCCCGCTCACACTGTCCATTACTCTGTGGGTGGTATCCTGAAGACAGGCTCACTGTAGCCCCAAGGGCATTGCAAAATGGCCTCCATACCTGGGAAATAAACTGGGGTCCCCAGTCGGAGACGATGTCCAGGGGAATACCATGTAATCTCACCACATGCTGGACGAGAAAGTCCGCCGTCTCCCTCGCCATAGGCAGCCCCTGCAGGGGAACGAAATAGGTGGCCTTAGAAAACCTGTCCACGATGGTGAGAATTACAGTGTGGTGGTTAGAAGGTGGGATACTGGTAACGAAGTCCAATGCCACATGGGACCAGGGCCTGCTGGGAGCGGGGAGGGGGCGGAGCAGACTGGCCGGAGGAGAAGAGGACGTCTTGCCGGCGGCGCACTGGGGGCGGGCGCGGATGTACTCACCAACATCCTTCTGGAGCGAAGGCCACCAAAATGTCCTTTGCAGGAGCGCCACCATGCGAGCCCTCGTGGGGTGACACGAGAACCTGGAAGAGTGGGCCCAGTGGATCGTCTCACCCCGAACGGCAGATGGAACAAACAGTCTCCCCTCTGGCCCCCTGCCTGGGTCCGCCTCGGCCTCCTGCACTCTCAGGACCTTTTCTTTGATGCCCCACAAGAAGGCGCCCACGATACACGATGGTGGGAGAATAGGATGCTCTGCCACTTCCGCAGCATCCGGGGCAAACTGTCTGGACAGGGAGTCCGGCTTGATATTCTTGGACCCGGGGCGGTAGGTGATGGTGAAATCAAAGCGTCCGAAGAACAGGGACCAGCGGGCCTGGCGCACGTTCAGGTGCTTGGCCGTCCTGAGGTGCTCCAGATTCTTGTGATCCATCCAGACGACAAACGGCTGGGAGGCCTCCTCCAGCCAATGGCACCACTCCTCCAGTGCGAGCTTTACCATCAGGAGCTCCCTGTCACCGATGTCATAATTCCACTCTGCCGGGGATAGACCACGGAAGAAGAATGCACAGGGCCGGATCCTGCCATCAACCGGGGAATGCTGGGATAGCACGGCTCCAACCCCCGAGTCCCAGGTGTCCACCTCCACCAGGCATTGAAGGGCGGGATCCACCTGTGCCAGAATGGGAGAGGAAGAGAATTTACCCTTGAGCTCAGCAAAGGCCGCAGCCGCCTCCTCCGTCCACTGGAAAGGCACCTTAGAAGATATAAGACGGGTCAGGGGAAGAGCAGTGATACTATAATTCTTAGTGAAGCGGCGGTAGAAATTGGCAAATCCCAAAAACTGCTGGAGTTTCTTCCTGGAGGAAGGAGTGGGCCAATCTACCACCGCTTTTACCTTGTCGGGGTCTGGGATGATTTCATTGTGAGAGATGATGAAACCAAGGAAAGATGTCTTGGAGGTATGAAACTCACACTTCTCGGCCTTCACGAAGAGCTTGTTCCCCAGGAGCTGCTGCAATACTCGCCTCACGTGCACCCGATGCTTATCCAAGGACTGTGAAAAAATCAGGATGTCATCCAGATAGACAAAAACGAATGCACCCAAAAAGTCCCTCAGCACATCGTTAATAAGGCGCTGGAATACGGTGGGGGCTTTGGTCAGTCCAAATGGCATTACCAGATACTCAAAGTGCCCGTTAGGGATCCGGAAGTCTGTCTTCCATTCGTTGCCCTCCCGGATCCACACCAGATGGTACGCATTGCGAAGGTCCAGCTTGGTGAACCAGGAGGCCCCCTGGAGGGAACTGAACGCCGTATTAATTAAGGGAAGAGTGTACTTCGGTTGTGTACTCGGTTCCGCCGGACCGGTGGCGCCACACGAGTCGGCTGCCTGTTGCAACAGCCTTTTTTTTTATCTTCCTTCTTCTTTCTACACCTTTCACTCTGTATATATATCACGGACGCACGGATCGCCCCGGGGGTCTCCCGGGTCGGCGGATGGAGCCACTGTTTGCAGCGGGAGACGTTACAGCGGGGAGGAGCTGGTGCTAGCTAGCACTTGGCCGCCGCCTGGTGCTAATGGGAAACTCGACATACCGGAAGCTGTAGCGAAAACGACGCCGGTGCCGGGCTGGAGTTTAGGCGGCGTGCAAGAAATATAAGACAGAATAATAAAGAGCGATGGCAAGAACCAAGCAGACCGCCCGTAAAATCTACTGGAGGAAGAAGCCCCCCAGGAGACAGCTAGCCACCAGGGCTGCTCGGAGAGGCGCTCCGGCCACCGGCAGAGTGAAGAGGCCTCGCCGTCACAGGCCCGTGGCTCTGAGAGAGATCCGTCGCTACCAGAAATCCACGGAGCTGCTCATCCGTAAGCTGCCCGTCCAGCGCCTGGTGAGGGAGATCGCTCAGGACTTCAAGACTGTTCTGCGCTTCCTGAGCTTTGCCGTCATGGCTCTGCAGGAGACCAGCGAGGCCCACCTGGTGGGTCTCTTCTTTGCCAAGAGGGTCCCCATCATGCCCAAAGACTTCCAGCTGGCCTGCCGCATCCGCGAAGAGAGAGCTTAGACTTTCTGCTGCACATTCACGAACCAACCATAATGCTCCGCACTGTGTCTATATATACATTTATAGTAATATGTACATATGTTTACTAGATGTTCTTGTTTTTTCTTGCCTTCTGATTGTTGCTCTGAGTGTTGCTATCCCTGTGCTGTTGCAATCCTGGAATTTCCCCATTGTGGGACTAATAAAGGCTTATCTTACTTGTCCTTGATGGTAATATTATTTAATTCCCGAAAGTCAATACACGGCCTTAGCGAGCCGTCTTTTTTGCCCACAAAAAAAAACCCTGCCCCCACCTCCGAGGATGACGGCCAGATTATGCCTGAGTTCAACGACTCCTTAATATAGGCCTCCATGGCCTCCTGCTCCGGTGCTGACAGGCTGTAGAACCGACTCGACGGCAGCGGGGCTCCAGCACGGAGATTGATTGCACAGTCATATGGGCGGTGAGGGGGGAGGGAAAGGGCCTGGGTCTTGCTGAAGGTGACCCTCAAGTCGTGATACTCCAGAGGGACCTTAGACAAGTCGGGAGGGGGGGTGACGGGGGCACCCAGGGGCACGGACGGGGAGCAAGCAGCGGACTGCAGGCAGGCACTGAGGCAGAATGAGCTCCATGAAACCACGCTCCCGGAGCACCAGTCAATAGAGGGGTTATGAAGTCAGAGCCAGGAATAGCCGAGGATTACTGGGGAAGAGGAAATCGGCGGCACGAATAGCCTCAGTTCCTTCCGATGATTACCAGACACTATGACTGACACCGGGGTGATCTTTTGGGATACTATGGCAAGGGGGGCTTTAGACAAGGCAATGAGTTTGAGTGAGGTCTTTATTGATTGACAGGGCAGCCCCAGCCGGGTTGCCAGTTCCCCCGAGATGATGCTCTGCTCAGCCCCCGAATCAATCAATGCATGTGTGGCTATTTCAGTTTGATTATAAATGAAGCGGATAGGAAGGAGACATCTAGAGAGGGGATTGGATTGAGGTGAGCCTGTGAGTCCCCCTACTGCAACGCACGGACTCCCTCTTTTGGCCATATGAGACATGACGCTACCTCATGCTCCTTGCTCTCACAGTAGAGGCACAACCCCAGCTCACAGCAGTGCTGTTTCTCAGCTAATGGCAGCCTTGATTGTCCTACTACCATTGGCTCTGGGACATCCGGGGAATCAGAGGGAGGTAGGGCCAATGGGGAGGGCTGTAGGGAGCGGCGATATTGGGTACCCGAGCAACCGGAAGTTTTACGCTCAGCTACCCACTCCCTTAGCCTGTAATGAAGGCTAATGGCTAGGGAAATCAGTTCAGTTAGCCTACTTGGTTTTTCTAAGTGGGCTAACTCGTCCCGCAGGCTAGGGTTAAGGCTTCTAATGAAGATGCTGCAGAGCGAGGCGTCCTCCCACCCCACCTCCGTGGCCACCACCCGGAAATCGTTTAACAGCCGGGAGGTCAGCGCACTGTCTCAGTTGGAGTGGTCGAACACCTCACTGAACTCACTGACAAACTGGTTATATGTCAAACTAGCGTAGTTTGCCCTAGCCATTACTGTATATGCCCAAGCTAGCGCGCGCCCTTCCAAGACATTGACTACATAGCCAATCCGGCTATGGTCTGTGGGAAAGTCCTCGGGCACCCACTGGAAAACTATCTCACACTGAAGAATAAACCCCCTAGCCTCCCCTAGCTTACCACTAAAGCGGGTGGGAGTGGGGATGGGAGTTAGCCGGGAAGTGGGGCCCTGCATGGGTTGGCCGTATTTGGAGCTAGTGGGAGCAGAGGTGCTACTTGGGGCCGGAGGGAAAGCCTGCAGACCTGCCAGGCGATCCAACCGATCAGTTAAATGGGTCAATTGAGTAAGAATGATCTGTTGTTGGTAAGCTAATTGATCGAGCCTCAAGGTTGTTAACTTTGCGCACTAGCACGCTGTCTGCTGGGTCGCTTTGACGGCGTCGTACTGACATGGTTTATTGACCCAGAGAGCAGACTCGGACTCAAAAGTAGATACAATTATCTTTATTGAGATTAGTGTATGTGTGTGTGTGTGTGTGTGTGTGTGTGTGTGTGTGTGTGTGTGTGTGTGTGTGTGTGTGTGATTGTGTGGCAGCTGGGGGCGAGCGGAGCACTGTGCAACCTGGCAACCCTATGGACAAACAGAGACAGGGAGAGTTAGTGGCAGACCCCGGACGGGATGTACAGAATTGTCCAGTGCTCACTGTTTGTAGAGATGAGGTTAAGCTCGGGTTCAGCTCGGTGGCTACGGCCAGGAAGACAGTGCCCGCTGTCCCAGTTGCAGCTGGAGGTGGTTGGTGAGTCTGGAGAAGTGCGGTGCAGCTCGGTCCGCCTCCAGGAGGGAGAGAGGACTGCCGCCATGGATCTCCGCCTGTGCACAGGGGAACGAGTGAGGATAAAGATGAATTGAGTAAGGGCTTACTTGGAGCTGTGATTAGGATCTCTCCTGATGTCGGATTGCAGGAGGCAGGATACCAAGACGAGGGTAGGCTGAAGCAAGGAAACTCTGGAACGAGGATGAAGGTGAGTGCAGGTCTTATTAGGAGAAGAGACAGACGACTCTGCGCTGATCCAAGGGCAGCGCAGTCTATATAGCCCTGGCTGTGATGGGGAGCAGGTTTGCGCACAGCTGAGGATGATAGCCAGCCAGAGCGAACCATCACAGAAGCAGTCATTAGTCGCTCTTATTTCTTTAGTCATAAAACTGGACAACAGACTTGTCCAGTTTCATGTTGTTAATCGGTGCTCAGAGAAATGAAACGGCTCAGCCCGTTAGTCAAAATAAGGGGACTAACGGGCGGAGTCAATAATCTCCCTATAAATCACCTTGTCCTACCCATACGTATAATGCTCCTGTCTACCGAGTTTGTTGGCTCAGCACTAGTTGACTCAGGGGCCGAACAAAATCTAATTTCTAAGAATCTAGCAACCGAGTTCAAAACTCCCTGCACCCAGTTAAACCAGCCCCAGAAAATCATAGCCCTGTCTGGCCAACCCCTCACTCAGGTCATTAAATGCACAGTCCCACTAATGGTCCTTACCTCTTGCAACCACTGGGAGGACCTGTCCTTTTTTGTTCTCCGGGCCTCCACTTCCCCTGTAGTTTTAGGATACCCCTGGTTGTATACCCACAATCCTGTCATTGACTGGCGCCAGGCAGTCAAACGCTCTTGGAGCACCTTTTGTATGTCCGCCTGCCTCCAGTCAGTGGCCTGCTCACCTTCCATTTCACTCCAAGCCCCGAACCTAGACCTCCTGACCTGTCTAAATTTCCCCTAGTCTACCATGATCTAGCTCCCATTTTCTGTAAGGTCAAAGTTACGTCACTTCCACCTCACTGGCCTTATGATTGTGCCATAGAGCTCTAGCAGGGAGCAAAATTACCCTCCAGCTGGCTATACAGCCTCTTGGGTCCCAAAAAGCAGACCATGGAGAAGAATATAAAGGAGCAAACAGCCTTATTCGTTACTCCTCATCAGCCCTGGGGGCAGGGTTTTTCTTTGTTGGGAAAAAGGATGGATCGCTACACCCCTGTATCGACTTCTGGGAACTAAATAGCATCACCATCAGGGACAGATACCCGCTTCCCCTTATTAATTCAGCCTTCGACCAACTCCAAGGGTCAGCAATTTTCACTAAACTCGACCTCAGGAATGCCTACCACCTAATCCGGATCAGGGAGAGTGATGAATGGAAAATGGCCTTTTCCACACACCTAGGTCAGTTTGAATACTTTGTTATGGCATCCGGGCTCACCAATGCCCCTGCAGTATTCCAAAGGCTAATTAATGACTTACTATGGGACTTTCTGAATATGTTTGTATTCGTCTACCTCGATGACATCCTTATTTTCTCGCGCTCGCTGGAGGAAGCTCAAGTCAATGTCTATCTAGTCCTCCAGCACCTCCTGGAGAACCAATTATACGTGAAAGCAGAAAAGTGCAAGTTCCAAGTCACCACCACCACTTTTCTGGGTTTCATAATTTTGCCTGCAAACATCGAACCCGATCGGTCAAGGTTCAAGCAGTAAGGGATTGGTCTACCCCATCCAACCAAAAACAGCTACAGTAATTCCTGGAGTTTGCCAATTTTTACCAGTGCTTCATCCGGAATTATAAATCCCTTTCCCACCCACTCATGCCCACCAAGGTCACCTTCCTTTGGACCCAGGAGGTGCAGGAAGCGTTCGCCCTCCTTAAGACCTGCTTAACTGAAGCCCCCATCTTGTTCCAGCTTGACCCCGAGCTCCAATTTATTGTCGAGGTGGATTCTTCTGACAACGGGGTGGGGCTGGTGCTGTCGCAGCGCTCAAAGGCCAACGGGAAGGTTCATCCGTGTGCGTATTACTCTCAGCGACCGGCCCTTGCTGAGAGAAATTACAACGTTGGGGATAGAGAGCTACTAGACCTTAAGTCGGCATTGAAGGAATGGCCCCATTGGCTAGAGGTGTCGGCCTTGCCCTTTCTTGTATGGACGGACCACAAGAACCTTGAGTACATCCACTCTGCCAAACGTCTAAATCCTCGCCAAACCAGATAGGCTTTGCTCTTCACCCAGTTTAGGTTCTCCCTCACCTACAGGCCAGGGCTGAAGAACACAAAACCAGATGCTCTTTCCCATCAGTTTTCCACCATCCCATCAACCACAACTACATAAACCCCTTAAGGCCAAGACCAGGAAGCTCACCCCCTGGTTTGTGGGTCTATTCACCGTCACAGAGATCATTAACTCTGCCTCAATGAGTCTGGACCTATCAGCCTCCCTACGGACTGACCCAATATTCCATGTCTCCCACATTAAACCCGTTTTCTCCAGTTCCCTCTGCCCACTGTCCAAACCACCACTGCCCCTGAAGATGGTCGACTGGTCTATGTGGTCACCTGGATTTTGGATGCTCGCTACAGGGGGTGTGGCATCCAATTCCTCATCGACTGGCAGGGGTACGGTCCTGAGGAGAGGTCCTTGATCCCAAGGTCCTTCATCATAAATGACTCCTTCCTCCGGGACTTTTATCGCATTCAGACAAACCATGAATGCACCAGGAGGCGCCCTTGAGAGGGAGGTACTGTGAGGGTTTCTGTCTGAGCTGCCCGCCTGCCTCTCTCTCTCCCTGCTGATTCCACACCACCACCTGCAGCCAATCAGTGGGACATTATAAATAGGACTTCTCCCATTGTTCTGTCTGGTCGCGTCTGATCTTCAACCTGCCTGTATCCTGCCCTGTATTGAAAACCTGATTAACCTTGTGCTTTATGCTGCTCTTATCTAACCCTTGCCTATCTCTAGACTCTTTGCCTGCCTGTTGGTTGGATTTTTCTGCCTGTTCTGACCTAGCCTGCCATACTCTGACCCCTACCTGCCTCTGGATTCTGGAAACTGTCTATCAGACTGGATTTGTATAACCTCGGACTGTGCACATCATCACATCCCCATGTAAGTCGACTTACCACTGTTCATCATCATTATCACCATCGTCGTTTCCCCAGCTCCCAGGCCTGTCCAGCCTGTTCCCCTGCCCGCTCACCTGCACTGAAGGACTCCTTCCCTGATGTCCACATCACTGGATCTGCTGCCATTCCCCGCTGTTTCCAGCAGAAGAAACCTGTAAGCATACAAACAATATTAATCTCTCTGTCACTATTCCATATACTCACCATTGTTTCTTCTCTCTTCTCGGCAGGGTTGCCAGATCCTCATCACTATTACACAAATGTAATATTGTCAGTAAAGATAACTGTTTCACTCACCTTAAACATTGTCCTCCATGTCTGCTCCTGGGTCTGAGTATTACATCCTGTCATCACTGGGCTGCAACAGTTTTAAGATTAAAAAAAAAAAAACAACTTTTGACAAATATGCAAATTATCATCGATTTTCACTTGGAATCACACTGAATTGGCACAGTTATGTGCATGAATATTGCACAAATGTTACACAAACTTACGACTGTCCCACAGCGGCCACGCAAATCCCATGCAACACTCCCATGACAGTTAGCCATGACAAGTGCCAAATGGGGACCATATCTCCCCATTCTAGCAGTCATTTTATCATCAGACATCCATAGAAAAGAACTGCAGACTGCTGGATGAGGAGGCTGCCTCCAAGTCATTTGCATCAGACACAACAGGTCCCGACTTTCTCCACTTCTTCTGTAGGGGCCTGTGGGGCCAGGACAGCAGCCTCCCTTTCTCTGGCAAAATGATCGGGCTGCTCACGCTTGTCTCGTGTGCGGAGTGTCTTGTCTTTTTTGTCTCACAGTTTAGTTTCATAGGTCCCCAACGTCTTGCAAAGTTGTCTAACTTTTCTCATACTTTCTGACTCATTGAAACTAAACTGAGAAGGATTCAAGACAGACTTGAGACAACTGCGATGACTCTGTGACTATTTTGAGAGAAAATTTGTCACACAAATTTTTTGAACATGTTCAAGTTTCCTGTGACATGATGACCAGGCCCTGCCACTCATAAGGGAAAACTGCAAACCCTCCTCCAAAATGACCTCCCTAATGCCATTCTCCCAACTAGTCCCCAGCTGTCACAGCCCAGTGAGATACTAGCTTTAACTTGTCCAGACCAACTAGGTCACAGCACCCCCAGTGTCCTGTAAATATTTTTATTCATGTATTTGTTTGGAGGAAATGTGATCTGGGAACTAGAAAGAGGGCTACCAATGAAAAATGGATGCGACATTAGCACAGACTTGAACAAGCATGCTTTGGAGAGTAGAAGAAGCAGTGGGAAAGAAAGGTGATTTATGCAATGCAAAAAAGCTTAAGGGACGGACGGTGGTCAGTGAATAGTGCGTGTGTGGGGAGAGGGGTAGAGAGGAAAAAGCGGAAAGGAGGGGTTAACAAGAATCATTTGAAGAAAGTTTGGGAAGGGAGGAAAAAATAAATGATGAGTCTCTCCCCACTCTTGAATAAAGTTACCACACTTGAAGAGGAAAGCAGAAGTGAGTGAGTGAGCTCAAAGGAGAAGGAGTGGAGGCTAGAGAGGGAGGGAGCTCACATGAGGGAGACTGGCAGACTAAGGCCATCACCGACAGAAAACGAGAGCAGCGCTCGCCTCCTGCACTCTGTGCCCCTCACCTGTCTGGCATGGATCTACGTTGCCTGGATGGACCTGCCGGAAATCTGGGGGGATACAGTGGGTTTCTTTTGTGAGCCTGAGGAGCACCTGGATGGTACTTTTTTTCCAGGATGCCCTCTGTGTCTCTGTCAGTACCCTCTGCTCTGGTAGGGAGGGCCAGGACCTGGGTTTGCCTCTCCTGCATGTTTTGGGTAAGTGACTGCAGACATGGAAAACTGTTAAATTTCTCATGCAGTCTATGCAAGTTGTACATAAAGGTCAGCTATCAGGTAGATTTATTTGTTTAAAGGTTTGACAGACACTATCTTTGGTGTTGCCGTCATATTGACTTATGGTGAACAGTTCATGGTAAGATCGCTTTTTAAATTTCTCAGCACCAGTTACCAGTCCAACATAAAAGGATCTGGATCCTTTCGCAAACTCCCTTTAACATTTTGTCATTAAAGGTCAAATATTTCTCCTTTGTCCCTTTTTTGCCTCATCTTCACAATTGACAAATTTACAGTAATTGCGCCACTCTGTGATTTGTCCAGAGCTAATGTAGTTGACTGCCCTGTGGCATCTGGCATCGCTGCGTTGTTGTGCCGAATCCACGCGGCTTTGGCATTAGAGCTATTTCTGGGTTCTCCTGTATAATTTAATCTGCTGCTGCTCACTTCTTCTCCTATCAGGGACTGACTTAGTGTGTCAGGAACCAGGGGCCTTTTCCAAACAGCATCCTGCTTTGAAAAAAGGAGAAGGGAGAAAAAAAATCAGGCATGCTAGTCCCTGGAAATGACTATTCTGGAGAGATGTAAAACTGTGGACATACAGTAAATGTGTGTTGGGACTAGGGATTTTGTCTTGCAGTCACATGAAGCTAGTGTTTGTCTTACAGATGCTCCTCACCAACATCATCAGATATTATACTGCAGGACTGGAGATTTTTGTAGCAGATTACACATTACCTACTGTAGCTTTTTGTGCACCAAGCTGATGCATCTTTATTGGAGAAGAAGATGGATTTTTTTTTTCAATTTTTGCTTTTTAATACATACACAGCATGTAATGATCGCACCCAAGTGTTAAATGAGGCATCTGCCCTACTTTTCTGTAGCTTGCAGCGGAGGAGAGCCATTTAGATGCAGGGGGAAAGAGGCAGGAGGGGGGGATGAAGGCTCCCACGCACACCCTGTATTCAAAGTAAGGCACTGAGTCATCCAGATGCAAGGTTTCCAATCCACACTCTCCAGCAAAAAGGAAATGAATGCCTGAAAGAGGAAAGATAAGGAAATGCAGATGAATGCTGAGTTTTGACGTCAGCAGAGAGAGGGAGTAACTACATGAGGCTGAGTGACATGCGAGAAGCAGGTTCTAAGAACGCTCCTCAAATACATGCTTTTAATAATTCAACAGTCCCATATACGGGGTGGGGGGAATATTAGATTTGACAGAAACAGCCACAAATGCAGGTTAGTTCCTATAGCACTGGTCAAGTTTCTGAGCTTCTTACAGCTCTGTTATTAATGACAACTGTTATTGACACAGCTTTTAGCATATTCACTAAGTAATTTCCTGCACGTGTTTGCCTGAGCACTGGCAGGGCAGTGTTCCACGTTTGTTTTCATGGAAGCCTGCTACTTCATATTTAACTTCTTACCAAGCACTCATGATTTCACTCAGTCTTGTTTTTGCAATAAAATTCTGAGGAAACACTTTCTCTACAGCACTGTTAATGGGTTCAATTATACAAATTTTAAACTGTATCTGAACTGATTCTTAGCATCTCAGATTTGCGCTTAGTTAACAATTTCATCATGTGATATTACTATTATTGCTTTTAGTTACAACTGCATTTCTGACAGTTATCTGTTGCAGCAGAAAATATGGCTGCAGTTTGACATTTTGGGCCAAGCCTCATTCTTTACACCTGTGATGTATGCAGAAGTTGGGATGTGTTGCCTCAAATAACCCTCTGGGAGCTGACACATAGATATATCTAGGTGGTGGAGGGGGTGAAAGAGCAGACAGTGGGGTAGTACTGGCTTGGCAGGTGGAGAGATGGAAAACTCTGCTCTTTCTATAGGATGTTATAATGGGGGGATGTGTTTTGGATGTGCAAGCCTGTGTGTGCACATTGACATGCAGATACAAAAGAAAATAGAAATTAACAACCACAAGAGCCCATAATGCAAGTTAAGGCCCTGTCACACCTTGATGATTTAGGCAGCATTTGCAAAACGTATAAAAATTGGTCTAAAACATTGGCATATTCCGAAATTTACACTTTTGGCCATATGCATCTCGTTGTGGGGAACCCACGCTGGGATATTCATCTCAGACTGGAAGCAAAGAAGAGGCAGGAAATTTCTCTGCCGGAAGAGCGTGGGGGATTAAACAGTTGGGGACAATAGGAATTGTGATGGGAGAAGGTATTGTGATGTAAGACCCCAGGCAGCAGGAACAAGCAGCTGCGGGAACAATAGGAGTTGGGATATGTAAATGTATTGTGATGCAAGACCTCAGGCAGCAGGGGGAATGAGTGTGGTGATATAAAGGAGATCGATCCTGTGGCATGAGTTCAATGCTTGTTCTGATACTGAGAAATGTGAGAGAGTGAAATAAAGTTTGTCTGCTATGAATGCCTGGCCTGTTATTGCTCTCTCCACACTGGTGACCCTTGACGAATAATCAAACATGAGGCAAACATCCCAGAGACGGCCTTAACGGGAAGCGCCAGCAACGCATGTGCTGTTTCAGTCAAACTACCAGACTTTTGGCTGCACAACCTGAAGTCTTGGTTCCTCCACACCGAGGCCCAGTTCGCGCTCTGGGGAATAAAAGCAGATGACACCAGCTATTACTATGTGGTCGCAGCGCTGGACGCTCGCACGACTCAGCAAGTAGCAAGCCTGCTCCAACAGCCCCCAGCCCGCGACAAATATGGGGCTCTCAAAGCCGTGCTGACCCGGCGCTACACACTCTTGGACTGCGAGAGAGCAGAGAGGCTCCTGACGTGCTCCGAGTTAGGAGATGGGTTGGTTGTCAAACTGATGGAGAAGATGTTGGTGTTGATGGGCACGGACGACGGGCATTTTCTGTTTGCCCACCTTTTTCTCCGGAACCTCCCAACGGTGGCCAGAGCGGTCCTTGCTAACTCTCCGTTGCTGGCCGCACGTGACTACCGTACGCTAGCCCAGGAGGCAGATTGGATCATCATCACCACCAGGGCCCTCACAGTGAACTCAGCGGAGTCGGAACCCAGTGAGACAGCCAGCGGAAGCAAGGAGCCAGCGATGGTAGTGGCAGCGGGGGCCAGGAAGCGCCAGAGAGACACGCTCTGCTCCTACCACCGCTGTTTTGGAGAGGATGCACGCCAATGCGTGCCACCGTGCCAATTCAAACTTTCGGGAAAATGCCAAGACCGGCAGTCGGTAGCAGCTGGTGAAGAAAGCAAGCTGCTCTACGTGACGGACTCGTGCTCGGGGAGACGGTTCCTTGTAGACTCCGGCTCTCAAAAGAGCCTCATCCTGCCATCCTACGCCGACCGTCTAGCGGGAGCTAACAACCCCGAGCTGACGGCCGCAAAAGGCTCGGACATTAGGACTTTTGGTGAGAAGACACTGACTGTATCCCTATGTAACGGATGCCAACTAGTGCTGTTCGGCGTAGAACGTTAGTAAAACCTCCCTCCCAAAGCCTCATACAGTATCGGTAGCGTTGAGCTACCGGTCGGACCTTTAGCTCAGCGCGATCGTGCTGTGTCTCCCATGCTCAAACTGTGTAGTTGACTGAGAGGTCGCGAGTTCGTGTCCCGTGTGGGGCGAACTGCGCAGGATGATCTCTGTCACACTGGTGCCGTGAACCCGGCATGGGAGTGAGGTTTAAGGGGGAGAGTGTAACGGATGCCAACTAGTGCTGTTCGGCGTAGAACGTTAGTAAAACCTCCCTCCCAAAGCCTCATACAGTATCGGTAGCGTTGAGCTACTGGTCGGACCTTTAGCTCAGCGCGATCGTGCTGTGTCTCCCATGCTCAAACTGTGTAGTTGACTGAGAGGTCGCGAGTTCGTGTCCCGTGTGGGGCGAACTGCGCAGGATGATCTCTGTCACACCTGCACGACCGTATGTACGAGTGGACATTTGTCATAGCGACATGCAGTTTCCCAATCTTGGGCGCTGATTTTTTGTGTGCACACGGGCTGCTAGTCGATGTTGCTAAAGACGCCTGATCAATGCAATGTCTTTTGATTCCCTTCCCTGTACAGCTCGAGGAGCCAGGCCAACAATGCTAGCCAACGTCACAGCTCCAGGTGGTAAGTTCCACACACTGCTCACTCAGTTCCCAGCACTCACGGTCCCAACGTTTTCGGCGGCCATCACTAAACACAGGGTGGAGCACTTTATTACCACCACCAGGCTGCCCGTTTTCGCACAACCTCGGTGCCTGGACACAGCTAAAATGGCCATAGCGCTCGAGGAGTTTGCTAACTTGGAAAGGTTGGGCATCATCAGGCACTCAAACAGCCCATGGGCATCCCCACTACATATATTCCCTAAGGCTGAGGGATCGTGGCGAACATGCGGAGATTTCTGCAGATTAAACAACGCCACAGCGCACAACCGCTACCCGATTCCCCATATTCAGGATTTTTCCGTTCACCTCGCTGGGTCACATATTTTTTCTAAGATAGATCTGGTCCGTGGTTACCACTAGGTCCCGGTGCGCGCAGAGGACATACCCAAAACGGCGGTAATAACCCCTTTTGGTCTGTTTGAGTTTTTACGCATGCCCTTCAGATTAAAAGGTGCGGCACAGACATTCCAATGCATGATGGATGCGGTGTTGCACGATCTGCCGTTTGTGTTCGTCTACCTGGATGACATCCTGGTGGCCAGCGCATCCGAGGACGAACATGTAACCCATCTCAGGATGGTTTTCTGGAGGTTAGAGGAGCACGGGTTAATAATCAACCCGGCGAAATGCCAGTTCGGCGTGACGGGGATTGATTTTTTGGGGCACCGCATCTCACCGGATGGAGCGATACCCTTGCCGGACAAGGTGCGTGCAGTGGTGAATTTTCCCCGGCCTCAGACGGTCAGAGAGCAGCAAGAGTTTTTGGGGATGGTCAACTTTTATAACTGTTTCATCCCTGCGCAGCTCAGCTCATGCAGTCATTGTACACCGCGCTCAAGAAATGGAAACTGGCCGACCGAGTCAACTGGACTCCTGAGCGGGAGCAGACATTCTCTGAGGTTAAAACAGCCCTGGCAAATGTCGCACTGTTGGTGCACCCGGACCCGGCGGCTCGGATAGCGCTCACTACCGACGCCTCGGACATGGCCATAGGGGCCGTTGTGGAGCAACGCGTCGCCGGTTCTTGGCAGCCGCTCGCTTTTTTTTAGCAGGTCTTTGCGTGACAGTTAGCGTAAATACAGCGCGTTTGACAGAGAGTTACTGGCTCTCCACCTGGCCATACGCCACTTCCAGTTCTGGCTGGAAGGGCACAGCTTCACTGCGTTCGTGGACCACAAGCTGCTAACGTACGCGATGGCCAAGGTTTTGGAACCATGGTCGGGCCGGCAGCAGAGACAGCTGGCAGCGATCTCGGAGTTTACGACCGATATTCAGCATGTGGCCGGTAAACTAAATGTGGTGGTGGATTGCGCGCAGTAGTGGCCCCAGTCTGTATAGGGATAGATTACACGGCCATGGCTGCAGAGCAGATTGGCGATGTGGACGTGTGCGCACTCCAGTCTGGACCAACAGGGTTAAGGCTGGAGAGCAGAGCACTGCAAGATGGGGGGCCCCCCCTAATCTGTGATGTCTCCACAGGACGCCCACGCCTGGCGGTCCCACGTGCTTGGCGCCGCCACGTGTTTGAGTCAGTTCACACCCTGGCGCACCCAGGAGTGCGCGCGTCAGTCAAAATGGTGGGAGCGAAGTTTGTATGGCCAGGCCTGTGCAAACAGGTGAAAGAGTGGGCTGTAGCCTGCGTAGCGTGCCAATGAGCCAAAGTGCACAGGCACACAAAGGCCCCTTTGGAGCCGTTTCGTATCCCGACTAAGAGGTTCGACCAAGTTTACGTGGACCTCGTGTGTCCCCTCCCGCCATCGCAGGGGTTCACGCACCTCCTGACAGTGGTGGACCGCACCACACGATGGCCAGAAGCAGTCCCGCTAGTTGCAACCATGTCTGCGGACATGGCGCGCACCTTTTTGACAACATGGGAGGCACGTTTTGGCATCCCTTCGGACATCACGTCCGATAGGGGCCTTCAGTTTGTTTCTGACCTCTGGTCCGCAATGGCCCGTAGCCTGGGTGTCACAATTCATTGCACAACTGTGTACAACCCACAGGCCAATGGGTTATGCGAGCGTTTCTATAGGTCACTGAAAGCAGCGCTCAGGGCTTCGCTTACGGATGCAAATTGGGTGGACCGGTTGCCGTGGGTTCTGTTAGGGTTGCGATCCACACCAAAAGAGGATTTGGAGGCTTCCCTGGCGGAGCTGTTTTTTTCTCAGCTGCTGCGGCTCCCCGGAGAATTTTTACCGGATAACCCCACGCCAAACAACCATCTGTCCCCGCGTTCACAGCATAGCGCAGACACAGGCACGCTACTTTGCCCGGCCCACCACTGTTTTCCACGCACTTTTGTGCCAAAAACTTTGAAGAATGTGGCATTCGTGTTTGTCAGGCATGATGCCCACCCCGCCCCTCCATTGCGCCCACTCTACGATGGCCCGTTTAGAGTGCTGGAACCCGGGGACAAACATTTTGTGTTATACTTGGGGGGTCGCCAGGAGAAAATCTGTATAGACAGGCTTAAGCCCTCCTTTGTGGTGGCGGACGGGCAGGTGATGTTGGCTCGATCTCCTCGGCGTGGAAGACCCCCACTGAGGACTCCCCAGGTAAATGATTCATCAGAGCAGCCACATGAGCAAGCTGAATGCCCCCCCCCCCTCGCCATTGTCCACCCACAGACGGACACACCCCCAGGAACCCCCCACTGGCACAGCAGCACCGCGGAGCCGAAGACCCCTCGTTACAGCAGCTATGGGAGAAGGCTGAAGCCAAAAGGACGTGAGAGTTAATGCTCAGTCTGAGACTCTTGGGGGTGGTGGTGGTGTGGGGAACCCATGCTGGGATATTCATCTCAGACTGGAAGCAAAGGAGAGACAGTAAATTCCTCTGCCGGAAGAGCGTGGGGGATTAAACAGTTGGGGACAATAGGAATTGTGATGGGAGAAGGTATTGTGATGTAAGACCCCAGGCAGCAGGAACAAGCAGCTGCGGGGACAATAGGAGTTGTGATATATAAATGTATTGTGATGCAAGACCTCAGGCAGCAGGGGGAATGAGTGTGGTGATATAAAGGAGAGACCCTGTGGCATGAGTTCAATGCTTGTTCTGATACTGAGAAATGTGAGAGAGTAAAATAAAATTCATCTGCTATGAATGCCTGGCCTGTTATTGCTCTCTCCACAGCGTATCCATAATGAGTTTGACATATACTGTACATAATGTACTAGTAAATTACAGTGCATCCGGAAAGTATTCACAGCGCTTCACTTTTTTCACATTTTCTTATGTTACAGCCTTGTTCCAAAATGGATTAAATTAATTTTTTTCCTCAAAATTCTACACACAACACCCAAAATGACAATGTGAAAAAAGTTTTTTTTGAGATTTTTGCAAATTTATCAAAAATAAAACACTAAGGAATCACATATATATAAGTATTCACAGCCTTTGCCATGAAACTCAGAATTGAGCTCAGGTGCATCCTGTTTCCGCTGATCATCCTTGAAATGTTTCTACAGCTTAACTGGAGTCCACTTGTGGTAAAATCAGTTGATTGGAGATGATTTGGAAAGGCACACACCTTTCTATATAAGGTCCCACAGTTGACAGTGCATGTCAGAGCATAAACCAAGCATGAAATCAAAGGAATTCTCTGTAGACCTCCGAGACAGGATTGTCTCGAGGCACAAATCTGGGAAAGGGTACAGAAAAATTTCTGCTGCTTTGAAGGTCCCAATGAGCACAGTGGTCTCCATCATCCATAAATGGAAGAAGTTCAGAACCACCAGGACTTTTCCTAGAGCTGGCCGGCCGTCTAAACTGAGCGATTGGGGGAGAAGGGCCTTAGTCAGGGAGGTGACTAAGAACCCGATGGTCACTCTGTCAGAGCTCCCGCATTCCTCTGTGGAGAGAGAGCCTTCCAGAAGGACAACCATCTCTGCAGCAATCCACCAATCAGGCCTGTATGGTAGAGTGGCCAGAGGGAAATCACTCCTTAGTAAAAGGCACATGACAGCCCACCTGGAGTTTGCCAAAAGGCACCTGAAGGACTCTCAGACCATGAGAAACAAAATTCTCTGGTCTGATGAGGCAAAGATTGAACTATTTGGTGTGAATGCCAGGCATCATGTTTGGAGGAAATCAGGCACCACTCACCACCATGCCAATACTATCCCTACAGTGAAGCATGGTGGTGGCAGCATCATGCTATGGGAATATTTTTCAGTGGCAGGAACTGGGAGACTAGTTAGGATAGAGGGAAATGTGAATGCAGCAATGTACAGAGGCATCCTGGATGAAAACCTGCTCCAGAGCACGCTTGACCTCAGACTGGGGCGATGGTTCATCTTTCAGCAGGACGACGACTCTAAGCACACAGCCAAGATATCAAAGGAGTGGCTTCAGGAGAACTCTGTGAATGTCTTTGAGTGGCCCAGCCAGAGCCCAGACTTGAATCCAATAGAACATCTCTGGAGAGATCTGAAAATGGCTGTGCACCAACGCTTCCCATCCAATCTGATGGAGCTTGGGAGGTGCTGCAAAGAGGAATTGGTGAAATTGCAAAAAGATAGGTGTGCCAAGCTTGTGGCATCATATTCAAAAAGACTTGAGGCTGTAATTGCTGCCAAAGGTACATCAACAAGTATTAAGCAAAGGCTGTGAATACTTACGTACACATGATTTCTTTATGTTTTATTTTTAATAAATTTGCAAAACCCCCTCATGGATCGTCACCTTATCGTGGTGGGGGGGTTTGCGTGCCCCAGTGATCCCAGGAGCTATGTTGTCCGGGGCAATTTGCCTCTGATAGGGTCTCCCAAGACAAACTGGTCCTGGGTGAAGGGCCAGACGAAGAACGATCCAACAGACTCTCATGATAAATTGTATATCAAGGATTCAGTGTACCCCGCCCGGTATGGGGTTACCGGGGCCCCACCCTGGAGCCAGGCCTGGGGGAGGGGCTCGAAGGCTAGCGTCTGGTGGCCGGGTTTCCACCCATGGGACCCGGCCGGGCTCAGCCCGAAGGAGTTACATGGGTCCGCCCTCCAGTAGGTTCACCACCTGCAGGAGGGATCATGGAAGTCCGGTGCTATGTGGATTAGGTGGCAGTCAAAGGCGGAGACCTTGGCGGACTGATCCCAAGCTTTCTAAACTGGCTTTTGGTACGTGGAATGTCACCTCTCTGGTGGGGAAGGAGCCTGAGCTGGTGTACGAGATTGAGCGATACCGGCTAGATATAGTCGGCCTCACCTCAACACACAGCTCCGGTTCCGGAACCAGTCTCCTGGAGAGGGGCTGGAGCTTGGCCTTTTCTGGAGTTGCCCCGGGCGAGAGGCGACGAGCAGGGGTAGGTATTCTTGTATCGCCCCACCTTGCTGCCTCTATATTGGAGTTTTCCCCGGTGGACGAAAGGGTTGCTTCCCTGCGCCTTCGGGTTGGGAAACGGGTCCTGACCATCATTTGTGCCTATGCACCAAATGATGTTTCAGAGTACCCACCCTTTTTGGAGTCTGTGACTGGGGTGCTGGAGGGTGCTCCTCCTGGAGACTCCATTGTCCTACTGGGGGACTTCA
Organism: Pholidichthys leucotaenia; assembly: GCA_020510985.1. Lineage (NCBI taxonomy): Eukaryota > Metazoa > Chordata > Actinopteri > Cichliformes > Pholidichthyidae > Pholidichthys > Pholidichthys leucotaenia. The sequence continues at coordinate 28,871,682 of CM035845.1, read as the reverse complement.
ATGCGCACGTGGGCAACGACAGTGAAACCTGGAGGGGGGTGATTGGGAGGAACGGCCTGCCCGATCTGAACCCGAGTGGTGTTCAGTTATTGGACTTCTGTGCTAACCACAGTCTGTCTATAACGAACACCATGTTCAAGCATAAGGGTGTCCATATGTGCACCTGGCACCAGGACACCCTAGGCCGCAGGTCGATGATCGATTTTGTTATCGTATCATCAGACCTGCGACCGTATGTCTTGGACACCCGAGTAAAGAGAGGTGCAGAGCTGTCAACTGATCACCACCTGGTGGTGAGTTGGATCCGATGGCAGGGGAGGAAGCCATTCAGACCTGGTAGACCCAAACGTATAGTGAGGGTGTGCTGGGAGCGTCTGGCTGAGGCCCCTGTCCGGGAGGTCTTCAACTCCCACCTCCGGAAGAACTTCAACCACATTCCGAGGGAGTCTGGAGACATGGAGTCTGAATGGGCCATGTTCTCCACCTCTGTTGTTGAAGCGGCAGCCCAGAGCTGCGGCCGCAAGGTGGTCGGTGCATCTCGTGGTGGCAACCCCCGAACCAAGTGGTGGACACCAGTGGTGAGGGGGGCCATTAAGCTGAAGAAGGAGTCCTATCAAGCTTGGTTGGCTTGTGGGACTCCCGAAGCAGCTGAGGTGTACCGGCAGGCCAAGCGGAGTGCAGCTCGGGTGGTTGCTGAAGCAAAAACCCGGGTATGGGAGGAGTTCGGTGAGGCCATGGAACAAGACTTTCGGTCGGCTTCAAAGAGATTCTGGCAAACTGTTCGGCGGCTCAGGAGGGGAAAGCAGCTCCCCGTCCACACTGTGTATGGTGCGGATGGGACACTGTTGACTTCAACTGGGGATATCGTCGGGCGGTGGAAGGAATACTTCGAGGATCTCCTCAATCCCACTGATACGCCTTCCACAGAGGAAGCAGGGTTTGGGGACGAGGGGGATGACTCGCCTATCACAGGGGCTGAGGTCGCCAAGGTGGTTAAAAATCTCCTTGGTGGCCGGGCCCCGGGGGTGGACGAGATTCGCCCCGAGTACCTCAAGGCCCTGGATGTTGTTGGGTTGTCATGGTTGACACGCCTCTGCAACATTGCGTGGAGGTCGGGGGCAGTGCCTTTGGCATTGCAAACCGGGGTGGTGGTTCCTCTCTTCAAAAAAGGGGACCGGAGGGTGTGCTCCAACTTTAGAGGGATCACACTCCTCAGCCTCCCTGGGAAGGTCTATGCCAAGGTACTGGAGAGGAGAGTCCGGCCGTTGGTCGAACCTCGGATTCAGGAGGAGCAATGTGGTTTTCGTCCTGGCCGTGGCACATCGGACCAGCTCTTTACCCTCTCGAGAATTCTTGAGGGTTCGTGGGAGTTTGCCCAACCAGTTTACATGTGTTTTGTGGACTTGGAGAAGGCATTTGACCGCGTCCCTCGTGGATTTTTGTGGGGGGTTCTTCGGGAGTATGGGGTATCGGGCTTGTTGTTACGAGCTATTCGGTCTCTGTACGACCGTTGTGAGAGTTTAGTTCGCATTGCCAACACTCGGTCGGAGTCATTCCCAGTGAGAGTTGGACTCCGCCAGGGCTGCCCTTTGTCACCGGTCCTGTTCATAATTTTTATGGACAGGATTTCTAGGCGCAGCCAGGGAATGGAGGGTGTCATGCTTGGTGACCACAGGATCTCATCTCTGTTGTTTGCAGATGATGTTGTCCTGTTGGCTTCATCCAGCAATGACCTACAGCTCTTGCTGGGACGGTTTGCCGCTGAGTGTGAAGCGGCTGGGATGAGAATCAGCACCTCCAAGTCCGAGTCCATGGTCCTCAGCCGGAAAAAGGTGGATTGTCCTCTCCGGGTTGGGGACAGGCTCCTGCCCCAAGTGGAGGAGTTTAAGTATCTTGGGGTCTTGTTCACGAGTGAGGGGAAAATGGAGCGAGAGATCGACAGACGGATTGGAGCAGCATCTGCAGTGATGCGGACGTTGTACCGGTCTGTTGTGGTGAAGAGGGAGCTTAGTTCTAAGGCAAAGCTGTCGATTTACCAGTCAATCTACGTTCCTACTCTCACCTATGGTCACGAGCTTTGGGTAATGACCGAAAGAACGAGATCGCGGATACAAGCGGCTGAAATGAGCTTTCTCCGTAGGATTGCTGGACTCACCCTCAGAGATAGGGTGAGGAGCTCAGTCATCCGGGAGAGGCTCAGAGTAGAACCGCTGCTCCTCCACATTGAAAGGAGTCAGTTGAGGTGGTATGGGCATCTGATTAGGATGCCTCCTGGACGCCTCCCATTTGAGGTGTTTCAGGCACGTCCCACTGGGAGGAGACCCCGGGGCAGACCCAGGACTCGGTGGAGAGACTATGTCTCCCAGCTAGTCTGGGAACGCCTTGGTATCCCCTCTGAAGAGCTGGAGCAGGTGGCTGGGGAGAGGGAAGCCTGGGCTTCTCTGCTTGAACTGCTGCCTCCGCGACCCGGACCTCCGGAAAAGCGGTAGAAGATGGATGGATGGATGGATGGAAATTTGCAAAAATCTAACCCCCCCCCACTTTTTTAACGTTGTCATTATGGGGTATTGTGTGTAGAATTTTGAGGAAAAAATGAATTTAATCCATTTTGGAATAAGGCTGTAACATAACAAAATGTGGAAAAAGTGAAGTGCTGCAAATACTTTCCGGATGCACTGTACTGTATATAGAATATTTCCATAACTTATAAATAACTTAAACCAACTTAAACCTTTTTTTCATTTTGTATACTTTATTGATCCCCAGAGGGGAAATTGAGGGCATCCACCTGGATGGATGAAGCAGCCACATGTATGGCGCTATCCCTTTACCATTCACACACACATTCACACCTAGGGCCACTTTTAGAGTCTCCAATTAACCTAACCTGCATGTTTTTGGCCTGTGGGAAGAAACCGGAGAAATCCTGGAGTAAACCCACGCAGACACAGGGAGAACATGCAAACTCCACACAAATCACTGTTGGTTAGGGGCTGGGATCGAACCAGGGATCCCATGGCCAAGGGTGAGTTGCTGTGCTGCCACAGTGCTAACCACTGTGTCACCGCAAATCAGCTGGGCCACAATTTTAAATCAAGACATGTAACTGGGCCGCACATGTTCAGTAATCCGTTGAATATGACAAATTTTGACCCAACACAGATCAGCATGATGAAAAATACACACTTTTTATTCATTGTCTTGGTTTTAAATGTGCGCTTGGCACATGACAAACGCACGTCAAACGTGCATAAAAACACAATAATAGTGCTGGGGTTGGGCAGAATTGAAGTGGTAGAAAACTTTTTCGCTTGATCACCAAATAAACAGAATGAAAAAAATTAAAATTCTGTAAGTAACCATTTTGGTCATATCTTACTCAGGCATATCTGAAAGTGCATCAAAACTCAATGTGCACTGTTAGAAGTATTAACATTTGTTTCCTTTTGAAATAAAATATACTACATCCTGGTCATAACTGACCTTGGCACATTACAAAGTGCATTTAGCTGAATAAAAAATGAACTGTCAAACACTTCAGTGCACAAACCCCCCAAGAAAAGATTGATAACTAACAAACACTGCACATCTACTATTGTGGTTTGTTTTGTTTTAAACCACCACATGTGAGTAAGAACCTTTTTACAACTGCACATTCCATTACACACACATATCAGTCAACCAAAAATTTCTAGTAGAGTTAAGGATGCAAAAAGCGACCACTTAAAGACTTGAGTAATGACTTCAGTCTTGAACGTTTGAGGTTTTTCTCCAAAATTTTTTTTAACAATTTTCTTACAGTTTTCTAAATTTGAAACCATTTTCTTCACATTTGTAATTTCCTCTTGTAAAATTGACTTTTCTTGTACATTTGAGATGTTATTATAAATTTGTAGATTATTTTATGGCTAATTTTTGTCTATTTTTTAAAATAAAATTAGTTGGGGTTTTTTTTTATAAATTTGAAACAGATTGTGGTAAAAGTTTGACTTTTTTTTTCTTATACAATTTACACGTTTGACCATAATTTTGCAGAGCCAGAACAGAACAATAATTTAACTCTGATTTCAAAGAATTTTTTTTAAATAAAATTGCATTTAATGAAATAAATTAACTTAAATGACTAAATATGCAGTTATTTCTGTTAAAATATTTCTATATATTTATAGTTTTTTAGAACTCTCCTCACCAACCAGACAGCAGGAAAAACCTCCCTTATTTTAAAATCCAAATGTTGGCAAGTTTAGTTTGTCAGAAGGATGTGGATGGATTATATTGACTTCATGAATTTTGGTTATCTTAACTTGCCGGGTACGTAATAATGAACATAAATTATTGTAATGGCTGGTGAAGTAAATCCTCATCGATTCAGTTACTCTTGCCTCTTTCCCGCATATGAAGTGTAAGCTTCTGAGCTCTGCGATGATGATGGTCACGCACATTGTTCATCTGCGTGCTTGTGGACCATCATTCCTTCATACTTTTTTCTTGAATTTATATTTCCTTGGTGTGGACTGAGCCTGCGGGCCACTCGGAAGATGCATGTGGCCCCATGCGGCCCACGGGCCGCTAATTGATTAGGCCTGGCTTAGTGTGTTGTCAACATTCACAACTTATGCGCAACAATAGTCTAACTTATGCTTAACTTATGTACAGCTTATAACTTCTCCTCTCTAAAGACCAGAACAAGGGGCATGGCCTACATGGCAGAGCTGTCAAATCTTTCAGGTCGGTCACGCCTAAAACTGCTGATGTGACACGTCAGGAATGTCAGATGACTGGCTCAAAGGTATGCAAACTGATAGCAATGAAAAAAGATTATTTTCAATAAAGTGAGAAAAAAAAACCCAAGATAATGAATGGAGTGTGCTTTTACTGGGAGGCCCAGCCAACAGCAAAGTGTGATTTATCATGGAAAACAGCTGAACTCTGTGCTTTGGGCGATCAGCTGATTGGATCCTCCTCCTCCGGTGTTCTGACATTTTGGCATATCTATCCAAACAGCACTGGGTAGCTGATGGTACAGACTGCAGTGAAAGGTTAAAAAAACATGACAAAGAGGGCTAAACAGTGATTTGGATATTTATCCTGTAGCTTGAAAGTGCTCAGACACATCTGTAGCAACCAATAATGCAATATCTGCCAGTAATGTAATACCTGCCAATAATGTAATAATTTTGGCCATTTTAAATGTAATAAAGCCAATAATGTAACAAGCTGCCAATAATGTAATAAAATTTTTGAGCCAATAATGTAATAAGTTATTACATTATTTGATGGTTATTACATTTTTGGCCTAACTTATTACATTATTGGCAAAACGTTATTACATTATTGGCTCAACAACTTAATTACATGATTGGCAACTTATTACGTTATTGGCTTTATTACATTTAAAATGGCCAAAATTATTACGTTATTGGTAGACATCCTCGACAGATCCTGTTATATAAAAAAGTACGTGTATTTAGCTCTGTGTGTGTGTGCGCTGCAGGCAGCAGCTGAGCTCTGTACAGGTTTTTCCTGTGAACCAACGCTGCAAATACGCCATTATAGGGTAGCTGTAAGTTAGAAACCCATTTACTAAGTTGCACATAGGTACAAAGAGCGTTAAGCTTTAGAAATAAGTTTTGGGTACACTAGACATTTATCTCAACGTATTTTGACTTATGAGTAACTTGTGAGTCGCTTACAAGTAACGTGTGTGAACGAACGCATAACTTCCCCACAACTTATGTCCCGCTTATACGAGACATTTTAGTCATATACTGGATACATCGGAAAATTTTAAGCATGCTGAAAATTTTCAGAGGAGCTCGCCATACAACTCCGTATACCAGCGTGCTTCACTGTTCTTCAGCATGCAGTTAACTTATGCAAAACTTACCCATAACTGATTTGATGTACGTCAGCATATTCTCCAAATTTTTCATACGTTTGGCAAACGCTGCCTAAATCATCTAGGTGTGACAGGGCCTTTACAGAAATATTTCTGATTATGCAACAGTTATTTCACATGGAGCAATTTGATTGGACAATAGGTATTCCAGGAGCATGCATACATCACAGTAACCATATTCAGACTTGAACACAGGCTATATATCATCCTGCTTCACAGTTTTTTTCTGATAAACCTTATTTACAATAACTGATCTTAATTTCTTAATGTGAGAATTGTAATGGTATGTTGTGTACCTTATTATCCAGTATGTAAGGGGAGGCGGCTGAAACAGCAGCAGCTCTCATGTCTTTGTATCTTTATTAGCTTATTTTTGTGTATTCTAGTGTGTTTGTTTCTATCAGGGCTTGGTAGTAAGTCTCGGATTAATGACTGAATCAAGTTTTTCTATTTTTCTCCTGGTCTTTCTTTTATTTTTCTTCCTCGGGGCAATGGAGAACAATAGTGGTGGGGGCGAATGCATTGTTTACGCATTGGTTACACATGCGACCAGCTAATTGTGCTGGGGAGGCCAGTACTGCTGACTGGCACGAAGCCACTGATCCCGGATGAGCTGAAGAGGAGTTGCAGCAGGCGAAGAGCTGGAGCCAAGGTGAGCAGGAGTTGGAGGAAGCACAAGCCAGCGGTACCGATGTTCATCACGGGTAACGTGAGGTTGCTGGAGAACAAGGCGGACAAGCTCACAGTGCTGGTCAGGATACAAAGGGAATATCATGAGTGTAGAATCATGTGTTTTACAGAAACGTGGTTACACTCACAAATCCCGGACAACAACGTAGCGACACTTGGCTTTAAGACTATCCAGTCGGACAGGGACGTTATACTTGAAGATTGGCACTTTTTGGCACTAGAATTGGCACTAGAATTTTTATTATTGGCACTAGAATTGGCACTTTTTGTAAATGAGAGGTGGTGTAACCCTGGACACATTTATATAAAGGAACGTCTGTGCAGCCCGGACATTGTAACTGCTTGCTGTGAGTATGCAACCTTATTTTATGCCACGAAAGTTCACGTGTGCCATTGTGATTATTGTTTACGCCCCTCTGTCAGCTGATGCAGCGGTGGCCTGTGATGTCATCAGCTCCACTACTGCCAATAAACTGCATTTATGACCATCACTGGGCAAAACACTACCAAACTTCCACCAGTTTGTTGACTGTCCCACCAGAGAAAATGAAACACCGGATCTACTGTATGCCAATGCCAGAGATGCATACAGCGCAACAGCTCTACCCCCCCCCCCCCGGCAGATCTGATCACAATCTGATTCTGTTAACTCCCAAGTACGTTCCCCTTGTGCAAAGGTAGCCTGCTAACAAACAGACTGTGAGGAGGTGGACACAGGAGGTTGCTGATACACTACAGGACTGCTTCGGGATGACAGACTGGGATGTACTATATGAACCACATAGGGTGGACATAGACAATATGACCGACTGCATCACAGAATACATCAGATTCTGTGAAAACACAATCATGCCAGCTCAGACCTTGCACTGTTTTTCTAACAACAAACCATGGCTCACCAATGACCTGAAAGCATTTCTTCACAAAAAGAAGAGGGCTTTTAGGTCTGGAGACAGGGAGGAACTGAGGAGAGTGCAGCGTGAATGGAGAGAATTACTGAGGAGGTGTAAAGACAATTACAGGAGGAAGTTGGAGGATAAACTCCAGCAGAGCAATGTGAAAGATGTGTGGACGAGAATGAAACACATCACTGGTTGGAATGGGAGGGACAGACAGACACCGGGGAGCCTTGAGAGAGCTGATGAGCTGAACCTGTTTTTTAATAGGTTCAACTGACAGTCTGTCACCCCCACAACACAGCCAGACCCCCAAACCATCCTCCCTCCTCCCCCTCCTGTGTAGCACCCCTCTCTCTCTCTCCCCTCTAATGCCCCTCCCCCTCCTCTGAGGACATCAGCACCCCCCGACACACACACACACACACATACACATCACTGTGACTACAGACCAGGTTAACCCTTAGATGCATGACCAACCAATTCCTACATTCTTCCATGAGTGGGGTCAAAAATGACCCCAATTAGAATGAATGCGTTTTATGCTGTAAACTTAATATATAATCAATATAATCAATAATCGATATGTGATTTTATGTATCACAGGTGGTCAAATGTTACAATACATCGAATTTACTCAGTATATTGAACAGCTTCTTTCCAAGGCCAAGCTGAGAACTTTATGACTAGATACATTTTTATGTTGTTGCTTTATTTGGTCTGGTTTCTTTTAGATTGCTTAGTATACATTTAAAGGGGTCATTGACTGTGAAATGGTGTGTTTGTAGATTTTAACTGTCTGAAATGAGTGTACTGGTCACGTAATGATCAAAAAAAATTCAAAACAGTCAGTTTTGAATTTTCGATACATATCGATTATAGTTTGTTATGTTAATATGATCTAGGATTCCATTTCATGCAGCGTTTCTCTCTCCCCTCTGCTGAGGAGTGCTCAGTGCTGCAGCCCCACCCTCCCTGAAGATCCGAGGTCAGCTGGAAGTGTTGATATTTTTAAACGTAATCTCAAAACCTAGACATTTTTTTTTTTTTGGACTTGCTTTTGATTAAGAATAACGTCTTCTTTTTTTGAAGTTTAATTTTATTATTTTGATTTTTTAGCCCTTTTTTCATTTTTAGTTTATTTTAGTCAGTTTTATCAATGATTTTGTTATTATCAATATTATGTTGTTTTTAATTCATTTTTATTGGTTTTATTTTGTTTTTAACCATGTTGTTTGTTTTTATTTTCCAATTGTCATTTTCATCTTTTTTTTTTTTTACTATATTTTGATACTGAATGTATTGTTGTTATTTCACTCCATTTCCTTCACATACTCTACCTTTCTGTCACTTTGTGAGTCATATGTTAAGCACTTTGAATTGTATTAATTTGTACAAAGGTGATATACAAATAAAATTTGATTGATGGATGGATGGATGGATGGATGGATGTAATACTGCTGCCCCGCCCTCCCACATGTGGCTGCCCACATAGAATGTCTGCAGAGAGTAGAGATAAAAAGCAGAATAACAGAATAAAAATAATAAAAGTAGGTCTGTCTAAAACACATAAAATAGGAGAGCCAAATGAAGATAAACATTTCAAATATGAACTCTGCAGTTACAGTATGAAAACCAACCTCTCTTCATGAGTGAACTTTCAAAACAAGAGCTCTTATTCTGTCTCACTGTGAGAGAGGAGTGGATAGGCATATACAGTATACATATTACACACACACAGCGGGGAAAATAAGGACTGAACACGTCAACATTTTTCTCATTAAACATATTTCTGAAGGACCACTGACCTGAGATTTTCACCAGATAGCAGTAAAAACCCAAGCAATCCATACATACGAAGAAATCAAGGTAACTGTCTTCACAAAACAAGCTATATATAATAAAGTGGAATGACACAGGGAATAAGTATTGAACACATGAAGAAAAAGAAGTGCAAAAAGGCATAGAAAGTCAAGAAATCAGCTGAAATCCATCAGAATTGACATGATTCCGACAAACCCAGATGCAGACACAGACAGAATAAACACAATTATCTTTATTAAATGTGCGTGTGAGTGTGTGTGTGAGTGTAAATGTGAATGAGTGCAGGAGCACAAGCAGAGCGGGAACAAGTCTGGCAACCTGAGGAGAGAGGAGAGACATGAGTTTGAGCTCTCTGTAAACTGATTGAATTAACAAGTGATAAATCAGTCTTACAATGCAGGTAAGTAGTTGAAGCGCTGAAGAACATCCAAGCAGCACCGTATGCCAGTGTCCTGGTCCATCGCGTGTTCGTGCTGATGTAGATGATTCAGGGTCTTCCGAGGACAATAGTTCATTCATGGAAACCAGTGTTTCCTCGGAGTGTAGATGAAGGTCCCGGTCCGCTGCCAGGAGGAGGAAGTCCGCCCAGAGAAATCCACCTGTGCACAGGGAAGATAGAGGGTAGGAGTGGAGAGAATGAATTTCTTTGGGTAGCTTACGTTGAGTAGGGGAGGCGAAGCTCCCAGACGATCAGATGTGCAGGAAGGATGAGGGAGGCAAAACTCCCTAGCCAAAGGAGAAGTAGACTCTTGCTCAGAGGTCTTTCATCCAAATGGAGCATTGACGTCTCCGTACAGAATGAGAGGCAGTGCTCCTTAAGAAGGCTGCCTAACTGGAGGAGCAGGTGTACGCGCAGCTGTGGAGACAATTAGGGCAGCAGGCCCACAGAGCGGATCACCACAGTATCCCCCCCCCCCCCCCCCCCCCAGGACGCCTCTTGGTGGCTGATCCAACTTACCCGGGTGCGTACGGTGGAACTCCCTAATGAGCTGTGGATCCATCACGAAGGAAGGATGCACCCACGACCTCCACTCCGGGCCATTTCCATCCCAGTCCACCAGATATTGTAGGCCACTATCCCTGCATCAGACGTCCAGAATACGGCTGACCGGATATGTGGGGCCACCATCAACCATCACCGGTGGGGACAGTCTTGGGAGGGGGGCACAGAGGGCTGTATACAAATGGCTTCACCTGAGAGACATGGAAGGTGGGACAAATGCGGAGGGAGGTGGGAAGAGCCAGGTGCACAGCCACTGGGTTGACAATGTGAGTGATAGTATAACAACCAATAAAGCGCTGTGAAAGTTTCTTGGATTCTGTCTTCAGGTTGATATTCCTGGTCGACAACTATACCTGCTGTCCAACCCGAAAAGGTGGAGCCGGTTTCCTGTGGCGGTTGGCGATGTTGGTGTTGCGGCTCGCCGTGCGCTGCAGAGCCGCCCTAGTTGCCCTCCACAGTTGGCGACAGCGCTTCACATTGGACTGGACCGACAGAACAGCAATCTCCTCCTCCTCCTCCGGAAACAAGAGGGGGCTGTAACCTAAGGATGCTTCAAAAGGAGAGAGACCAGTAGCATACTCAACCCAAGGTAAGTAAGAACTCCAAGACACCGGATTGAAGGCCATGATGCACCTCAGAGCTGCCTTCAACTCCTGGTTGGCCACTGGCAACACTGGCCGTTGCTTTGTGGATGATAACCAGATGATAACCAGAAGACAGGCTCACTGTGGCCCCAGTAGCCTTACAGAAGGCTTGCCAAACTTGAGAGATGAACTGGAGCCCACGGTCCGACACGATGTCCACTAGAATACTATGAAGCCGCACAACATGCAGAGTGAGGAGGTCAGCCATCTCCTTGGCTGCAGGGAGCTTCTGCAGGGGAATAAAGTGAGCAGCTTTGGAAAATCTATCCACGGTGGTAAGAATGACAGTGTGACCTGCGGGGACGGGGGGGGGGGCGGTCACAAAGTCCAGGCTGGGAGGCGCCCTCTAGCCAGTGGCACCACTCCTCGAAGGCCAGTTGAACTGCCAACAGCTCCCTGTCCCCCATGTCATAATTCCTCTCAGCAGGAGACAGACGATGGGAAAAGAAGGCGCAGGGGTGGATCTTGTTGTCAGCAGGGGAGTGCTGGGACAACACTGCTCCTACCCCGAAGTCCGAGGCGTCCACTTCCACCAGGCATTGCAGGGTGGGGTCCACCTGAGCCAAAACAGGGGGAGAGGAAACACAGATTTCAGTTTAACAAATGCTGCCTCTGCCTCTTCAGTCCAGCGAAATGGCACCTTGGTAGAAGTGAGGGGGGTGAGAGGTAGAGCAATAATGCTGTAGTTTTTGACAAAATGTCGATAGAAATTGGCAAAGCCCAGAAACTGCTGTAACTGTTTACAAGAGGGTGGAACTGGCCACTCCACCACCTCCTTAACCTTCTTTGGGTCTGCTATGATTTTTTTATGGGAAATGACAAACCCCAGAAATGTGGTGTAAACGGTGTGGAACTCGCACTTTTCTGCCTTGACGTATAACTGGTTTTCCAACAGGCGCTGCAGGACCCGTCTGACGTGCACCTGATGTTCCTCCAGAGACCGGGAAAAGATGAGAATGTCATTGAGATACACAAACACAAATGAATCCAGAAAGTCCATCAATACATCATTAATGAGTCATTGGAATACCACAGGTGGGTTGGTTAAACCAAAAGGCATGACCAGGTCGAGGACGAGGGCCTGATAATGCCAGAGCTCAAGGACTCCTTGATGTATTTGTTCATCGCCTCTCGCTCAGGGGAAGAGAGGCTATAGAGCCGGCTGGAAGGTAAAGGACCCCCCAGCAGGAGGCTGATGGCACAATCATGGGGCGGTGGGGGGGAAGTGATAGCGCCTTAGCCTTGCTGAAAACAGAACCTAGATCATGGTATTCAGGAGGCACCAAAGAGAGATCAGGTGGTGGTGAATCAGGAGAGCAGAGGGGCACAGATGGAGAAAAGGCAGCCAACTGCAGGCAGACACTCAAATAAAATGAACTCCAAGAAACAATGCCTCCTGTTTGCCAATCAATCACGGGGTTATGCAGCCTGAGCCAGGGATGGCAGAATGACGGGGGAGACAGATACAGAAAGCATGAAAAAACTAATTTTTTCCCGGTGGTTATCTGACACCAGGACCGAGACAGGGGCAGTCTGTTTAGCCACGATGGTGAGAGGCACTTTAGACAGGGCAATCAACTTCAAAGGAGTCTTCAGCTGATAGCACAGGAGACCCAGCCGGGTTGCCAAACTCTCTGAAATAAAGCTCTGCTCAGCCCCAGAATCAATGAGAGCGTGGGTGGATATTTTGTTGTGATTGTAATGAAAATGGATAGGGAGCATGAACCTAGTAAGGGATTTGGCTTTAGGTATGTCCGTGAGTCCCCTACTGTGACGCACGGATCCCCCCCTTTTGGCAGCTTGGGGCAAGTTCATGTTCCTCGCTAGCACAGTATAAACACAAGCCGAGGTCACGGCGGTGTTGTCTCTCAGCCGGCGGCAACTTAGATTGACCCATTACCATGGGTTCCTCAGCCTCGGGGAAATCAGAGGGAGGGAGGGCCAGCAAGGGAGACTGTGGGGAGCGGCGAAACTGAGCGCCAGAGAGACCAGGAGGTCGATGCTCGTTAGCTCATTCCCTCAACCTGTTATCAATATTAATGGCGAGGGAGATTAGCTCATTCAACTTAGAAGGCTTTTCGATCCGGGCCAATTCATCTCGGAGGCTAGGGCTAAGGCTATGTACAAAAATACTGTAGAGGGAAGCATCCTCCCACCCGACCTCCGCTGCCACCACCCGGAAATCAACCGAAAAATCAGTGACAGATTTAGTCCCCTGTTTAAGATTCAGTAACCGAGTGGTGAGCACACTATCCCCATCGGAGTGGTCGAATCCTCATTGAATTCTGCTACAAACAGATCATATATGTAATTAGAATAGTTGGGACGAGCCATGATGGTGTAAGCCCATGCTAAGGCCTGCCCCTCCAGTAAATTAACTACATAACCAATACAGCTGTTACTCGTGGGAAAATCCCCTGGCACCCGCTGAAACACAATACTGCATTGCAACAGAAAACCCCGTGCTTCCTCTAGCTTGCCACTAAAACGGGTGGGAGTAGGAACCGGGGTCAAACGGGAATGCTGGGTGGGAAGTGGAGTGGAATTAGCTGGCCCGACCGCCCCCTCAGGAGCAGATGGAAAAGGCTGTGTCTGGGTGAGCTGATCAAGGCGAGTGCTAATTTGAGTCAGCTGTGTCAAAGTGACCTGTTGTTGATAAGACAGTTGGTCTAAACGAGCCCCAATGATGTTAATCCGTTGTGCGAGAGCACTGTCTGCTGGGTTTACCTGACGGAGACATACTGACATGATTCCGACAAATCCAGATGCAGACACAGACTCAGAATAAGCACAGTTATCTTTATTAAATGTGTGTGTGAGTGTGTGTGGGAGTGTAAATGTGAATGAGTGCAAGAGCACGAGCAGAGCGGGGGAGAGAGGAGAGACAAGAGTATGAGCTCTCTTTAAACTGATTGAATTAACAAGTGATAAATCAGTCTTACGATGCAGGTGAGTAGTTGAAGTGCTGAAGAACATCCAAGCAGCACCGTATGCCAGTGTCCATTGCGTGTTTGTGCTGGTGTAGATGATTCAGGGGAGAATAGTTCATTCATGAAAAATAGCACTGCATTTCAGCCCAAAAACACCATACCAGCAGTGAAGTTTGGAGGTGGCAGCATCATTGTGTGGGGGTGTTTTCAGTACATGGTACAGGCAAACTTCATATAATTGAAAGAAATATGAATGGACAAATGTACAAAGACATCCTTGATAAGAACCTGTTGCCATCTGTCAAGATGCTGAAGATGAAACGAGGGTGGACATTTCAGCAAGACAATGATCCCAAACACACAGCCAAGGAGATGCAAGTGACTCCAGAGAAGGAAAATAAAGCTGCTAGAATGGCCCATGCAGTCACTTGACCCAAATCCAATTGAAAATCTATGGAACGAACTGAAGATCAGAGTTCATAGAAGACACCCACAGAACCTTCAAAATCTGAATACAATTTGGGTGGATGAATGGGCTAAAATCACTCCTGATCAATGCCTGCACCTATTTTCTCCATACAGGAGGCATCTGGAAGCTGTTATTACCAACAGAGGATTGTCTACTAAATAGTAAATGAATTTCATTAAGCATGTTCAATACTTATTCCCTGTGTCATTCCACTTTATCAAATATAACTTTTTTATGAACACAGTTGTCTTGATTTGTTTATATGAGATGAGATGAGATTCAACTTTATTGTCATTACACATAAGGTAACGAAACGTGACTTGGCATCTCCTCCTTCACCACATCCATGAATCTTCTCTGTGGTCTTCATCTTTTCCTCCTGCCTAGCAGCTCCATCTTCAACATCCTTTGTCCAATATATCCACTATCCCTCCTCTGCACATGTCCAAACCATCTCAGCTTTGCCTTTCTTACTTTGTCTCCAAACTGTTCAACCCGTGCTGTCCCTCTGACATACTCATTTCTAATCTTGTCCCTCCTAGTCAGTCCCAATGAAAATCTCAGCATCTTCAACTCTGCCACCTCCAGCTCCATCTCCTGTCTTTTTGTCAACACCACTATCTCCAAACCATACATCATAGCAGGTCTCACTACCATCTTGTAAATCTTCTCTTTCACTCTTGCTACTACCTTTCTCTTACAAATCAACCCTGACACTTGTCTCCACCCACTCCACCCTGCCTGCACTCTCTTCTTCACTTCTCTTGTCCATTTTCCATTGCTCTGGATGGTTGACCCCAGGTATTTAAACTCATCTACTTTCAAAACTGCTACTCTTTCCATCTTCACCGTTGTACCTGCCTCCCCCTCATTCACTCTCATGTATTCTGTCTTGCTTCTACTGACTTTCATTTCTCTTCTCTCCAGAGCATACCACCACTTCTCCAGGTTCTCTTCCACCTGCTCCCTACTCTCACTACAGATCACAATGTTGTCTGCAAACATCATGGCCCATGGTCCATGGTCCTGACCTTGTCTGTCAGCCTGTCCCTCACCATGGCAAAAAAGAAGGGGCTCAGAGCCGATCCCTGATGTAATCCCACCCCCATCTTGAATCCATTCATCACTCCTACTGCGCACTTCACCACCATCTCGCTGTCTTCATACATGTCCTGCACCACCCTCACATACTTCTCCGCCACTCCTAGCTTTCTCATACAGTACCACACCTCCTCTCTTGGCACCCTATCATACACATTCTCTAGATCCACAAAGACATGGTGCAACTTCTTCTGACCTTCTCTATACTTCACCATCAACACTCTTAGAGCAAACATTGCATCTGTAGTACTCTTTAGGCATGAAACTGTGCTGCTGCTCACTGATTGTCACCTCTTCCTCTTTAACCTGGCTACAACTCTTTCCCATATCTTCATAGTGTGGCTGATCAACTTTATACCTCTGTACTTACTACAGCTCTGAGCATCACCTTTGTTCTTGAAAATTGTTACCAAAACACTTCTTCTCCACTCCTCAGCCATCCTCTCACTCTCCAAGATTGTGTTAAACAATCTGGTTAAAAGTCCACTGCCACCTCTCCTAAACATCTCCATACCTCCACAGGTATGTCATCTGGACCAACCGCCTTTCCATTCTTCATGCTCTTCTTCTCCTCTTGTTCACCATCTATCCTTCATCCATCACCCTGTCTCTCTCATTTTCTTTATTCATCAGCTCTTCAAAGTATTCCTTCCACCTTGTCAACACACTCTTGTCATTTGTTAGTACATTACCATTTCTGTTCTTAATCAACCTAACCTGCTGTACATCCTTTCCAGCTTGATCTCTCTGTCTAGCAAATCGATACAAGTCCTTTTCTTCTTCCTTAGTGTCCAGTGTCTCATACAACTCACTATATGCCCTTTCCTTTGCCACCTCTCTCTTTGCCTTGCGCCTAGATTCCAAATACTCCTGTCTACTTTCTTCATCTCCTTGACTAGCCAACTTTTTCTTTGGTAACCTCTTCCTTTGGATACTTTACTGTACCTCCACATTTCACTACCAAGTCTGCTTGCCTTCTTTCCTCTGTCCACTGGATACACCACATACCTTTCTACCCGTTTCCCTCAAGACTTTTGCTGTACTTTCCTAGTCATCTGGTAATTCTTTCCTGCCACCCAGAGCCTGTATCATCTCCTTCCTGAACTCTGTGTGACCTTCTTCCTTCTGTAACTTCCCCCACTTAATCTTTGGGTCTACCTTCACTGTTTTCCTCTTCTTGCCTTATAGTCATCCTCCAGACTACAGTCTGATGCAGTCTAACAACATTCTCAACTGCCACCACCTTGCAGACTCTTTCAGATTTCTCCTTCTGCATAAGATGTAGTCAACCTGTGTGCACCTTCCTCCACTCTTGTACGTCACCCTATGTCCCTCTCTCTTCTTGAAGTATGTGTTCACCACAGCCATTTCCATCCTTTCAGCAAAATCCACAACCATGTGTCCTTCCACATTTCTCTTCTTAAGACCATGCCTACCCAGAACCTCCTCATCACCTCTGTTCCCTTCACCTACATGTTCATTACAATCCGCTCCAATCACCACTCTCTTTCCCCTGGGAACACTTTCTACCACATCATCCCAGTTACTCCAGAACCCCTCTCTCTTCTACCTGACATCCAACTTGTGGGGCATATGCACTAACATTCAGCATCACACCTTTGACTTCTAGCTTCAAACTCATGATTCTGTCTGACTCCTTTACCTCCTGAACACTCTTCACATACTATTCCTTCAAGATTACTCCTACTCCATTTCTCTTCCTAGCTACACCATGGTAGAACAGTTTAAATCCCTCTCCAATGCTCTTAGCCTTGCTTCCCTTCCATCTGATCCTACCAAGAGTGTCTAATTTAAATTTTGTGTTATAGTACATTATACAAGTAACTCTCACAGTTTAAGACAAAAATGTGAGGTGGATCCATCATGCCTTCTGTTCACAGAGTCCCTTATTGACAGAACAGAATCCCTGGAGTGCTCTTAAAATCAATCCTGTCTTGATTGGACCATTACTGTCTGCCACGCGTCTGTGTGTTTCACCTCAACATGAGTGTATGATTTGTGTATGTGTGTGGGCACCTGCCCTTGTGTGTATTAAAAATACCATTCACCCCACTCAGTGATTTGCTTGTGTTGAGTGAGGAGAGTCTTGATTGATGAATTTGTCTGGGGGATCAAATTCTTCACTGCATCATGTTTATCCTTTCACTCTGGAAGGACAAGTGCTAAATCCTTTGGGGTGAAATTAAAATGGTAATAAAAGGTTATGTTAAGTCTAAAGTGAAAATTTTACTAACTAAGCTACTATTTAGTGTGGAGCCACAGTGTATACCGTGTTTTTAAAATGTAATGCATTTATTTATTTTTTCTGTAACATTTTCCCTGTGAAACATTTTTCTCTCACTTTTTTCTTACACAGGAATCTGGAAACATAACCAGTCCCCCAGATCCAAAGTATTTGGACCTGCTGCACAATGTAGAGTGACGTAGTACTTCGGCATTACGATCTCAGCAGCTCCAATTCCAGTTTCATTATATTTGCCCATTTCCTGGTGCTTCCTCGTCAGTAAATCAATTTTATCACTTTCACTTATCATTGCACATACTGGAAATAGTGAGCGGGCAGATCTTTTTTCTTTATAATGTTCGTGTTTCACATTTTGATAGTTTTTGTAACCATACTGGGCTGTTCAATAGTTTAGCTTAGCTTAGCATAACACAGCTATCGTATTGTTTCTGTCTCTGCCATTCCAAATACCACTGCATGGGCTGTAATAGACCTGTGAAATTCACTGAAACATACGTCTGACTCCCAGTTGTTCCCTGACTTGTTTTAATATTACTTTATGTATGCAGAATCCCTTGGTTATTGCTGTTAACATTAGTTATTGATCTTAGCCTAGGTAGGTTCCATTTGCTCGTGCGTCATTTATTCTCGTAATAAACTTTGACCCACTCCTAATATTGTATGGACTCAAATGAACGTGAATGAGCTTGTGCAAAGATTTTGCACCATAAACGCTCATTGCACAAGTCCATTACAGCCCATTCAGTGGTATTTCGAATGGAAGAGACAAACAATACGATAACTGCGCAATGCTAAGCTAAGTGGGTGAACTATTAAATGGCTCAGTATGGTTACAAAAAAGATCAAAATGTGAAACACAAACTTTATAAAGAAAAAACGATCTGCCCGCACATCATTTGCAGTATGTACAATGATAAGTGAAAGTGATAAAATTGATCTATTGACTAGAAAGCACCAGGGAACGGGAAAATATAATGGAACAGGAACTAGAGCTGCTGAGACCGAAATGCAGAAGTACTATGTCACTCTACATTGTGCAAGAGATCCATTGGACTGTTGCTGTTCATCTGGTGTAGAAAGTGGACTAAGTGGCTCAAACCTTATAGAAAACAACAGTAGATCTCCACACACTGCACTTCTGCACAATGTCTGCTTTATACCGCCTGCATATAAAAAATGCATATCATTTTAAATTTTTGTAATATTTTATCAAAGGAAGCCCCTTAATGTTCCAGCCTGTTTCCATAAAAATGCCTAAAAATAACATACCCAAAGTAAATCAAAAGCTGTTCTTAAACCCTTTGCAGTATCTTCATGGGGCTGGTCTCATTTAAAAGCAAACATTAAATTTTTTGGCAAAATAGTCAGAATCCCTCTAATGCTTCTGCTACTGAGTAACAGTGGTGTAAACACTAAATTTACAAAATTTAAATAAACGTACTAAAATTTAATAATTTATTTTCTTCAAAATAAATTTGAAGAAAATAAAGTTTGCCTTTTTTTTTAAGATACAGGTGCCTGAAAATAACATGCAGCTGTTAGATATTGGCTGGAAAATAGGAATAGGAATGTAGAACCAAGCGTTATCAAGTCCAGGTCAAAATTTTGTAACAGTACTACAAAAAAGAATATATTACAGTTTTTTTCAGGTTGCAACCAGGCATTTTTGAACTGTGCACATACTGTACCTTGGAAAAATGTCTCTAACTTTTGAATGCTTCAACACTGAAGAGTCATCTCGGGCTCCAGTGAAAGGCGACACTCAGGGCTATCCTGTCCCATATCATGTCCCAGATACAATGTCAGTAGTAATGACACAGAGCAAGTAAAGTATAAACATTACACACAAGGTTGGTAGAAGTGACTCAGCTTTGTAGAAGCAACCAAGCATTGTGCAGCTGCATGGGCTTTACAAAGAAATGGCGGACAGCAAAGGTCATTGCCATCCCAAAACCTGGCAAAGACCACAAACTACCAGCAAGCTACCGCCCAATCTCCCTACTCAGCGTTCCTTACAAAATCATGGAGCGCCTAATACTGCAACGCATTTCCCCAGAAATAGAGGATATTCTAAGTGTGGATCAAGCAGGTTTCCGCAAGGACCGCAGTACAGGAGAACAAGTACTGGCCCTAACCACCTTCATTGAAAATGGCTTCGAGAGCAGACTGAAGACAGGGGCTGTGTTTCTCGATCTTACAGCCGCCTATGATACGGTCTGGCACAAAGGCCTCCTCCTGAAACTTAAAAAGGCGATCCCTGCTTGGGCAACAGCAATTATAAAAACCCTGCTGACCAACCGAAGGTTCAGAGTCCACCTCAGTCAGAACACAAGTGCATGGAGAATGCAGAAAAACAGACTCCCACAAGGCTCAGTTCTAGCTCCAACTCTGTTCAACCTCTACATAAACGACCTGCCTACTACAAAATCCCGCAAATTCATCTATGCAGACGACATCTGTTTGGCATTCCAAGCACCAGACTTTGAATCACTGGAACGGGTGCTCACGGAAGATCTTACTAAACTGGACCAGTTCTGCAAAATCTGGCGCCTAAAACCAAGCCCAGCAAAAACCGTCTCCAGTGTATTTCATCTCCACAATGCAAAAGCTGCCAGAGAACTAAACATCCACCTGAGCGGAGTCAAGCTTAAGCATGCCCCAAATCCAACTTATCTTGGAGTGACCCTTGATAGGACCTTATCCTTCAAGGAACATCTAAAGGGGACGGCTGCTAAGGTAAAAGTACGAAACAACCTGCTCTGCAAGCTCGCTGGTGCAAAATAGGGGGCGGCAGTCTCCACCCTGCGCACCTCAGCACTGGCCCTTTCATACTCTGTAGCAGAATATTGTGCCCCTGTCTGGTCCAGGTCATCTTACATACACCATGTAGACACCCAGCTCAACTCAACCATGAGAACTATAACTGGAACAATCCGCTCAACGCCACTCCCCTGGCTCTCTGTACTGTCAAACATAGCCCCTCCACACATCCGGCGAGCAGCATTAACTCAAAGGATGCTCCAAAAAGTTAAAGATTTTCCTTATTTACCAATCCATGCAGATATCTACACCCCACCCACTGCCCGACTTTCATCCAGACGGCCGATTTGGAAAAACCCTCCCCCAGCTGACTTTACCATCCAGACAGCTTGGCAAGAGGAATGGGAGACCGAGGAGGTCCCAAGCAAACAGCTGGTGATAAACCCCAACCAACAGGTCCTGGGCACTGACCTCCCAAGGAGACAGTGGTCTACACTCAATCGCTTCAGGACTGGACATGGCCCCTGCTTGGCCAGCCTTCACAGATGGGGCAGTAGCCCTAGCCCACTGTGCGCATGTGGAGAGGAGCAAACTATGGAACACATCATAGAGGCTTGCCCGCTCCAAAGACTGGAAGGAGGATTACACACCCTCCATACAGCAAACCAGGAGGCAACTGCTTGGCTTAAGGACTTTGCATTCGCTAAATAAATAAATAAATGGGCTTTACAGGGGGCGGGTGTGATGAACCCAGCCCTATCAGGTATGGCTAAGTTCAGAAATGAACTGGCTGCACCACACATTCATAATCAGCATACTCAGCTGCAACTGGCTCGTTTTGTTGGCGTTAGCTGTAGGGCTGGTCCTGTGAGTCTTTTGGGCTTCTGTTTACGTCACTATAGATATAGGAAATGTAGATTTTAGTGCACACACACACAAAAAAAGTTGGAAGTTAGTCGGCTGGATTTCAAATAATGCTGCAATTTTATGGCTATGTAATCTGTAATCATCTAGATGGGGACTAAATCTTACTCAAACAGATCTACGTATGGGACCTTTTGCAATAAAACTGGACCATATTTGTTGGAGTATCAATAATTACAGGACTCCAGGAAAACTTCATTGTTGAGTAAATGCTATGTTGCTATGCTGTGCTAGCTTATTTGATGCTCTATTTAATCCCAGCATAGTTATTGTATCTCAGATCTGTTTTAATATCCAATTAGATGAAATTCTAAGCTTTCAAATGATGTAAGACATGACTATCCAGTCTAAACATGTTCACCACACTTCACTGTGTTGCAGCAGAAATATTAAAACGGGACACTGGAATGTTAAAAGCTGACAGCTTGGCAGCAGTGATGCAGTGGGTACTACTGTTGGCTCACAGCAAGGTCATGGCTTCCTTCCACAGACCAAAGATGTGTGTTCAGTTCATTTGCATTAATTGGGGATTCTAAATTGTCCTCAGGTATAAATGTGAGAGAGAGAAGGGTTTTCTGTCTCTGTGTTGGTCCTGCGGTGGACTGAGGAGATGGTGAGCTGTCCAGCATGTACCCCGCCTTTCGCCCAAAGAGGCTAGGATAGGCTTTAGCTGCCTTGTGATTGGAAAGGATTAAATTGTTAAGAAAATTAATGAATGACTGAAAGAAAGAAAAAAAAAACTGTGCTAGAAAAAGGTGCACGACCTTCAACTAGAGACAAAATAGGAAGTGTAGTACCTGGGTTCAAGTGGAAAAAAAACAAAAACAAAATGGACTGTTGCTCAGTGGTACAAAGCCCTTTTTTCCATTGAAAGCAAATTTTGCATTTCATTTGGAAATCAGAGTTCTAGGGTTTGATTGATTGATTGATTGATTGAATTTATTTGAACATCCAGACAAAAAACAATTTGTAAAACAAAAATCAAAACCAAAAAAAATAAAATAAAATAAAAATGCCTTGTTCAAAAGGAGTGGGAAGAAGCCAACGTTTGTATAGTCCCACCCCTTCTCCATACCCAATAAATTATAATATCATTCTAGTCATTATTCATCCCACAATTACATTCATTATACAATACTATAATATATAATACATCTTATAATCCACACACATGATAAATTATCTCTCATTATATCTCTCATGATAAATTGTATATCAAGGATTCAGTGTACCCCGCCCGGTATGGGGTTACCGGGGCCCAACCCTGGAGCCAGGCCTGGGGGAGGGGCTCGAAGGCTAGCGTCTGGTGGCCGGGTTTCCACCCATGGGACCCGGCCAGGCTCAGCCCGAAGGAGTTACATGGGTCCGCCCTCCAGTGGGTCCACCACCTGCAGGAGGGATCATGGGGGTCCGGTGCTATGTGGATTAGGTGGCGGTCAAAGGCGGAGACCTTGGCGGACTGATCCCAAGCTTTCTAAACTGGCTTTTGGTACGTGGAATGTCACCTCTCTGGTGGGGAAGGAGCCTGAGCTGGTGTACGAGGTTGAGCGATACCGGCTAGATATAGTCGGCCTCACCTCAACACACAGCTCCGGTTCCGGAACCAGTCTCCTGGAGAGGGGCTGGAGCTTGGCCTTTTCTGGAGTTGCCCCGGGCGAGAGGCGACGAGCAGGGGTGGGTATTCTTGTATCGCCCCACCTTGCTGCCTCTATATTGAAGTTTTCCCCGGTGGACGAAAGGGTTGCTTCCCTGCGCCTTCGGGTTGGGAAACGGGTCCTGACCATCATTTGTGCCTATGCACCAAATGATGTTTCAGAGTACCCACCCTTTTTGGAGTCTGTGACTGGGGTGCTGGAGGGTACTCCTCCTGGAGACTCCATTGTCCTACTGGGGGACTTCAATGCGCACGTGGGCAACGACAGTGAAACCTGGAGGGGGGTGATTGGGAGGAATGGCCTGCCCGATCTGAACCCGAGTGGTGTTCAGTTATTGGACTTCTGTGCTAACCACAGTCTGTCTATAACGAACACCATGTTCAAGCATAAGGGTGTCCATATGTGCACCTGGCACCAGGACACCCTAGGTCGCAGGTCGATGATCGATTTTGTTATCGTATCATCAGACCTGCGACCGTATGTCTTGGACACCCGAGTAAAGAGAGGTGCAGAGCTGTCAACTGATCACCACCTGGTGGTGAGTTAGATCCGATGGCAGGGGAGGAAGCCATTCAGACCTGGTAGACCCAAACGTATAGTGAGGGTGTGCTGGGAGTGTCTGGCTGAGGCCCCTGTCCGGGAGGTCTTCAACTCCCACCTCCGGAAGAACTTCATCCACATTCCGAGGGAGTCTGGAGACATGGAGTCTGAATGGGCCATGTTCTCCACCTCTATTGTTGAAGCGGCGGCCCAGAGCTGCGGCCGCAAGGTGGTCGGTGCATCTCGTGGTGGCAACCCCCGAACCAAGTGGTGGACACCAGTGGTGAGGGGGGCCATTAAGCTGAAGAAGGAGTCCTATCAAGCTTGGTTGGCTTGTGGGACTCCCGAAGCAGCTGAGGTGTACCGGCAGGCCAAGCAGAGTGCAGCTCGGGTGGTTGCTGAAGCAAAAACCCGGGTATGGGAGGAGTTCGGTGAGGCCATGGAACAAGACTTTCGGTCGGCTTCAAAGAGATTCTGGCAAACTGTTCGGCGGCTCAGGAGGGGAAAGCAGCTCCCCGTCCACACTGTGTATGGTGCGGATGGGACACTGTTGTCTTCAACTGGGGATATCGTCGGGCGGTGGAAGGAATACTTCGAGGATCTCCTCAATCCCACTGATACGCCTTCCACAGAGGAAGCAGGGTTTGGGGACGAGGGGGATGACTCGCCTATCACAGGGGCTGAGGTCGCCAAGGTGGTTAAAAATCTCCTTGGTGGCCGGGCCCCGGGGGTGGACGAGATTCGCCCTGAGTACCTCAAGGCCCTGGATGTTGTTGGGTTGTCATGGTTGACACGCCTCTGCAACATTGCGTGGAGGTCGGGGGCAGTGCCTTTGGCATGGCAAACCGGGGTGGTGGTTCCTCTCTTCAAAAAAGGGGACCGGAGGGTGTGCTCCAACTTTAGAGGGATCACACTCCTCAGCCTCCCTGGGAAGGTCTATGCCAAGGTACTGGAGAGGAGAGTCCGGCCGTTGGTCGAACCTCGGATTCAGGAGGAGCAATGTGGTTTTCGTCCTGGCCGTGGCACATCGGACCAGCTCTTTACCCTCTCGAGAATTCTTGAGGGTTCGTGGGAGTTTGCCCAACCAGTTTACATGTGTTTTGTGGACTTGGAGAAGGCATTTGACCGCGTCCCTCGTGGATTTTTGTGGGGGGTGCTTCGGGAGTATGGGGTATCGGGCTTGTTGTTACGAGCTATTCGGTCTCTGTACGACCGTTGTGAGAGTTTGGTTCGTATTGCCAACACTTGGTCGGAGTCATTCCCAGTGAGAGTTGGACTCCGCCAGGGCTGCCCTTTGTCACCGATCCTGTTCATAATTTTTATGGACAGGATTTCTAGGCGCAGCCAGGGAATGGAGGGTGTCATGCTTGGTGACCACAGGATCTCATCTCTGTTGTTTGCAGATGATGTTGTCCTGTTGGCTTCATCCAGCAATGACCTACAGCTCTTGCTGGGACGGTTTGCCGCTGAGTGTGAAGCGGCTGGGATGAGAATCAGCACCTCCAAGTCCGAGTCCATGGTCCTCAGTCGGAAAAAGGTGGATTGTCCTCTCCGGGTTGGGGACAGGCTCCTGCCCCAAGTGGAGGAGTTTAAGTATCTTGGGGTCTTGTTCACGAGTGAGGGGAAAATGGAGCGAGAGATCGACAGACGGATTGGAGCAGCAGCTGCAGTGATGCGGACGTTGTACCGGTCTGTTGTGGTGAAGAGGGAGCTTAGTTCTAAGACAAAGCTGTCGATTTACCAGTCAATCTACGTTCCTACTCTCACCTATGGTCACGAGCTTTGGGTAATGACCGAAAGAACGAGATCGCGGATACAAGCGGCTGAAATGAGCTTTCTCCGTAGGATTGCTGGGCTCACCCTCAGAGATAGGGTGAGGAGCTCAGTCATCCGGGAGAGGCTCAGAGTAGAACCGCTGCTCCTCCACATTGAAAGGAGTCAGTTGAGGTGGTATGGGCATCTGATTAGGATGCCTCCTGGACGCCTCCCACTTGAGGTGTTTCAGGTACGTTCCACTGGGAGGAGACCCCGGGGCAGACCCAGGACTCGGTGGAGAGACTATGTCTCCCAGCTGGTCTGGGAACGCCTTGGTATCCCCTCTGAAGAGCTGGAGCAGGTGGCTGGGGAGAGGGAAGTCTGGGCTTCTCTGCTTGAACTGCTGCCTCCGCGACCCGGACCTCCGGAAAAGCGGTAGAAGATGGATGGATGGATGGACATCTTATAATTAAATTATGCAATAGAAATGATACAGCAATGATACTTTATATTGACAATAATACCAACATCTAATAATAATTGTAATAATAAATAAATACTTCTGGTATGTTTAATATAATTATAGACAATATTGGGCAGTACAGTGGTGCAGTGGTTAGCACTGACAGCACAGCAACTCACCCTTGGCCATGGGATCCCTGGTTCGATCCCAGCCCCTGACCAACAGTGATCTGAGTGGAGTTTGCATGTTCTCCCCGTGTCTGCGTGGGTTTACTCCAGGATTTCTCCGGTTTCCTCCCACAGGCCAAAAACATGCAGGTTAGGTTAACTGGAGACTCTAAAGTGGCCCTAGGTGTGAATGTGTGTGTGAATGGTAAAGGGATAGCGCCGTACCATGGCTGCTTCATCCATCCAGGTGGATGCCCTCAATTTCCCCTCTGGGGATCAATAAAGTATACAAAATCAAAAATCAAATATTATCATCATCATAATCACCATATATACCACCATATACCCCCACATGGCTTACAATACCTAGGCACAATAAGTAACCATATAATAATAATAACCATAATAATAGATCGCCATATAGTAGTTACAGTAACAATAATAATAATAATAATAACAATAATAATAATAATAATAATGCCACCTGGCCTATATAATACTTCAAATAATTCCATCCTAACAACAATCTTAATACTATAATACTGTTGTAATATTCTAGTAATAATGATATCAATAATAATAGTACTCAGCATATATATATTCAACAATAACTCAGCATATATATATTCAACAATAACAACCTTTCTTCATTGAAGACACATTGTAATATTACTGTCCTTTATTTTTATATTGCTCAAAAATCATTTCTTTATATGTTGATTTAAATATATGGATGTTTGGACATTGCCTGTGTTTCTCCCCCAACCCATTCCACAATTTTACCCCACACACAGACATACAAAAACTTTTCCTAGTAGATCTTACTAGTTGCATTTTAAATTTTGTATTCCCCTATAAATTGCATTTTCCTTCTCTCTGACTCAAATGATTTTGTATATTGTGTGGCAAAAAGTTTTTACTGACTTTAAACATTAACTGTGCTGTATAATAATCAACCAGATCCTGCAATTTCAATAACTTTGAATGTAAAAACAATAAATTAGTATGTTCAAGAGACCCGACTTTGTGTATAATACGGACTGCCCTTTTTTGTAATATTAGCAATGAATTAAGTGTACTTTTATATTTGTTACCCCAGACCTCTATACAATAGGTCAAGTATGAAAGTACTAATGAGCAATACAAGATATGTAGCGATTGTAATCTAGGACTTGCTTAATTTTATTTATAATTGCAATATTTTTTGCGACTTTGTTTTGTATGTATCTGTTGTGTGGTTTCCAACTAATTTTATCATCTAGTATTCCACCCAAAAATTTGATCTCCTCAACATTTTCAATAATTACATTATCTATATGAATATGTATATCTTTTTTATTTTTACAATTACCAAATATCATTACCTTAGTTTTATCTACAGTATATTTAGTGATAATTTATTACTATCCATCTATTTTTTTTAAGCTTATTTAATTCATTATCTAGAGTATGGATTAGTTGATTATAATTATTTCCAGAATAAAATATATTAGTATCATCAGCAAATAATATTATTTTTAATAATGTAGAAACTTGGGATACATCATTTATATATATGTTAAATAATTTGGGGCCCAATACTGACCCCTGGGGGACCTCACAGGCAATTCCCATACATCCAGGCAGATATTCTCCAATCTCCACAAATTGTTGTCTCTCAGATAAATAACTTGTAACCCAATTCAGTGCCATTCCCCTAATACCATACAATTACAGTTTATCGAGAAGTATTGAATGATTTATTATATTAAATGCTTTTCTAAAATCTATAAATACACCAATTGCATATTTTTCTTGATCTAATGCATTTGTTATTTCCTCTGTTGGGTCCATTATTGCCAATGATGTTGTTCTCTTTGCTCTAAATCCAGATTGATTCTGATTAAGCAGATCATGTTTATTTAAAAAGTCCTCTAATCTGCTGTTGGAAAGTTTTTCCAGAATCTTTGAAAATTGAGGGAGGAGCGATACTGGTCTGTAGTTTGTGTAATGGTGTGTATTTCCATGCTTGTATAATGGTATTACTTTTGCTATTTTCATTTTCTGCGGGAATGAGCCAGTTTGAATGATAGATTACAAATATATGTAAATGGTTTTAATATGCCATCAACAGTTCTTTTTACTAGTGCCATATCAATACCATCACAATCAGTAGATAATTTGTTTTTACACTTTTCAGCAACAGATTTTACCTCTAGTTCATCCACCGCTGACAGAAAGATTGACCGAGGGTTATTTCCAATCAATGTTTCATTCACAATGTCTCTTCCTTGGTTTGGAATTTTTGCTGCCAACTCTGGTCCAACATTTACAAAAATTTTATTCATTCTATTTACTACCATATTCTTATCATAATTATGACCACAATTTTCAGTAAAATACTCTGGATATATCGTTTTCTTAGGTCCATTTTTCCTGAATTTATTTAATATATCCCAGACTCCTTTTATATTATTTTTATTTTCATTTAACATTTTCCTATAGTATAATTTTTTACTAGTTCGTGTTATTTCAGTTAATTTATTTTTATATGTTTTATATCTTTTTTCAGATTCTTTAGTTCTTAATTTATTGAAATTTTTATAGAGATAATTTTTCTTTTTACAAGCATTTTGTAGCCCCCTGGATAACCATAGGCAATTTTTCTATTTATGTTTTTTTTTTTAATTAATTTCTTTAATTGGACAGTTTTTATCATGTAATGATTTAAATATATCAATAAATTTATCATATGCCAAGTCCACTTCCATCTTTTAAAGCAGGGATTGTATCTTCTGCTCATATTCTTATATAAATAATCCTTTTACATGGTTTATTATTATTCTTACTCTCATTAACCCTATAATTAACGTCTAAAGAAACAAATACAGGTAGGTGGTCACTAATGTCATTTATTAGTATACCACTCACCATATTATATTCAATAACATTGGTAAAATGTTGTCTATCAAGGTAGCACAGTGTGTCATTATTCTCACAGGTTTTGTAATCTTTGGAAAAAAGGTAAAGCTATACATTGTGTCTAAGAAATCTTCAGTTGGTTAATGTTGTTTTGGTTTCATTAAATCTATATTAGAGTCACCACAAATAAAGATATCTTTTTGTCTTATTTTTGTATACAACTTTTCCATACCATTTCTAAATTTTTCCATATCAGATCCCCATGCTCTATATATACAACTTACTATTATATTTTTTTTCTATTTTCCATCGTAATTTCAATTGTTAAATATTCCATAATTTCATTCACTGTTGATGCTATGCTGTCCACTTTTTTACTTTTTAAATTTCTATCAACATACAGTGCTACCCCACCACCACTTTTACATTTCCTATTTTGTGTATACATCTCATATCCATGTAGTTCAAAATTTACATCTTTTTCTTCATTAATCCATGTTTCACTTATTGCTATAATCCTAAATGGGGTGTTAAATTAATTTAAAAACTCCTTGATACTATCAAAGTTGGCATAGAGACTCCTATTATTAATCTGTATTATTGTCAATGTCTGATCCGAGTTCATAATTCCATTTAATTTTTGTTCATCATAATAAGTACACTTATATGTATACATGTATTGTTAATATGATTAAAGTAGTTGTTATCTGGGTAAATATCACCTAAAATATCTTGTAGTTGCTGTTCAGTATTTACAAAGGTTTCAGCTTCAATTTGACCTAATACACTTCCATTATTAAATGAGGAAGGATGATTGGTTAAAGTTCTGATCATGAGTTGTGTCAACAATGTACACCAAAAGAAAAAAGAGAAAAAAAAAAAGATAAAAGAACACAAAAATTTCCACTCATAATCTTACTGTGCTATTATTTGTGCATACGAGCTAGTGTTTAAATTTGTGTAATTCCTCCGTATCTCTAATCATTATTACTTTAGCTTCTTCTGGAGTGCCAAACAGTTTTATCCACACCTTACAGTTTTTTTGTCCATGTCGATTGTATTTTTCCCTGTTTTCTGAGAGCCCTGGCTTTTCTAGCTATTTCAGAGTTCTTTTTTGTTAATTGTTCATTTACATAGACAGTCGTTCCTCTCAGTTTTCTTGCTTGTCGCAGAAGATCAGTTTTTGCTTTCCTGTTGACAAATCGGATGATAATCGCTGGTTTTCCTTTACTGTCTTTTCTAGGTAATGTGTGGCAAGCCAAAATAGTCTTATTGTCGACAACTGTAGAAGAGCTGGAAATAACGAGGCGGTTTTGTATCACAAAAGCAGAGTCTTTAATGAACAAACTCTTCTATCTTGTCTCATCTGGTGCAGAGCTTGGCAGAAGGCAAAGAGGAAGAATTCTGCCCAGCTCGCTGGTTAAATACAGGCACACATCAAAGACATGCAAAACACAAGCTGAAATCCCCCGTTATCTAAATCCCCTATTAGTCCTGTTAACTCCTCCCTTCGCCTTGGGAGGTGATGGGAAAACCTCTCCTCCCTCAGGGGTGAAGGTGTCGAGTCTGTTGCCATGGCGTCCTGTGACGTCATGGGTCTTCACACGGCGGTGAGATTCCTTTGTTCTTTCAGAGGTGTGAAGTTCCTTTGTATATTCTGTCCCAAACATTTCCACATGCTCTAACAAATGTAGGTATGGAATATATGAGTGATATATACCACAACAACAATGTTTTTAGAGTTGAAAAAAGTTAACACCTGCTCTTCAAGAGTGTGTGATTCTCCTAGTGTCTCATCCTCCCATCCTGGTTATCAACTCCAGCTGTCACACATGCATAGTAGTGGTGTCTGGTGTGAAGACCGCTCACAATAAGATAAGATAAGATAAGCCTTTATTAGTCCCGCAATGGGGAAATTCCAGGATTGCAACAGCACAGGGATAGCAACACTCAGAGCAATGATTTAGAAGATAAGAAAATAAGAGCAGTGAAAATACATATGTACACATAAATATATAAATATATACATACACAGTGCGGAGCATTGTAGCTAGATGGACTAAACAGCACAACCGTCTATTTAGTTACCCTACATGGTATGAATATGTACCCATACATATTGTCACCCTCCATAGCGACTGATATTGTCCTAGTTGTAAACTGGAGGGGACCATTTGTGTAAGTCTGTTGCGTCTTTTGCATTCAATACTATTAGGTCATCACGTTTTTTTGCTATCTCTGCGAGTGGCCCTGCTTAGGTTATACAGTCTGACAGCCGTAGGTAGGAAGGACCTGCAAAACCTCTCGGTCGCGCATCTAGGATGATGTAGTCTACTGCTAAATGACCTCCTCCGTGCGTTCAGTATGTCCTGCATAGGGCGGGACTTGGACTCCAGCAGAGATGACAGTTTAGCCACCATCCTTCTCTCTCCTATCTCCTCCACTGGGTCAAGGCACTGCCCCAGGACAGAGCTAGCTTTCTTGATTAGTTTGTTCAGTCTCATCCTATCGGCTGCTGTAATGCCATTGCCCCAGCAGACCACTCCAAAAGTGATGGCTGATGCCACCACCGTGTCGTAGAATGTCTTCAAGAGCACCCCTTCTACACCAAAAGACCTGAGCCTCCTCAGCAGGAACAGCCTGCGCTGTCCCTTCTTGTAGAGTGTGTTGGTATTGTGTGACCAGTCTAGTTTATTGTTCAGATGAACACCCAGGTACTTGTAGGATGTCACCATCTCAATGTCTGTTCCCTGGATGTTCACTGGTGCTGTGACGGGTTGTCCTTGCCTGCGGCAGTCCACCACCAGCTCCTTAGTTTTCCTCGCGTTGATCTGGAGGCAGTTCCGATGGCACCAGTCCACAAAGTCCTGGATAAGTCCTCTGTACTCAGCTTCGTCTCCGTTGGAGATGAGGCCGACAATCGCAGAGTCGTCAGATAACTTCTGTAGATGGCAGTGTGTTGTGTTGTGTGAGAAGTCCACAGTATAAAGGGTGAACAGGAAGGGAGCCAAAACCGTTCCCTGGGGGGCCCCCGTGCTGCCGATGATCGTGTCGGACACACAATCCCAGGATCTCACAAACTGTGGCCGGTTAGTGAGGTAGTCCAGGATCCATGATGACAGGTGCTGGTCCACCCCTGCGCACAGCAGCTTGTCCTTCAGGATCATCGGTTGGATGGTGGTGAAAGCACTGGAGAAATCAAAGAACATGAGCCTCACCGCATTCCCGAGCTTCTCCAGGTGGGACAGGGAATGGTGAAGGAGGAAGATCACTGCATCCTCCACCCCAATGCCATGCTGGTAGGCGAACTGGAGTTGATCCATCACTGGCCCCACCAGGGGGTGGAGGTGAGCAAGGAGCAGTCTCTCCAGGGTCTTCATCATGTGAGACGTCAGGGCCACTGGTCTGTAGCTGTTCAGGTCTTTGGGGTGGGAAGTCTTTGGTACAGGTACCACACAAGATGTTTTCCACAACTGTGGTACCCTCCCCAGCTTCAGGCTCAGGTTGAAGATGTGCTCCACAATCCCACACAGCTGGTCTGCGCAGGACTTGAGGAGCTTCGTGCTGATGCCGTCCGGTCCCGAGGCCTTCCTTGCCTTGATCTTCCTCAGCTCCGTCCTCACCTGGATCTTAGTGAGGGTCAGGTTGGGGCGCTGTGTGCTGGGAGTGGGGGGGGGTGTTGGTGGAATGGGGTGTGGACAGCAGGTCTCGATGATTTTAGAGGCAGCAGTGGTTGGTGTGCAGTCGGGGGGGGCGGTTGGTCAAACCTATTAAAAAACAGGTTCAGATTGTTCGCCCACTCCCTGCCCCCCGTGGCCTGGGAGGAGGTATTCTGGAGTCCAGAGATGGTTTTAAGGTTTCTCCAGACCCCACTGATGTCGCTCTGTTGCAGCTTGTCCTCCATCTTCTTCCTGCAGCTGTCCTTGCCTTCTCTGTCTTCCTCCTCAGCTCCCTCTGTATGGACTTCAGCATCTCCCTGTTCCCCGACCTGAAGATCCTCTTCTTCTCTTTCAGAAGTGTTTTAATCTCAGGGTTGATCCAGGGTTTGTTGTTCGAGCAACACCATATTGTCTTGGTGGGTACAGTGGTGTCCACACAGAAGTTGATGTAGTCCGTGATGGTGTGAGTGAGGCCATCGATGTCCTCACCATGTGGATCGCAGAGCTGCTCCCAGGCAGTGGTTTCAAGACAGTTCTTTGGAGCGTCCATTGCCTCCTCCGACCATATCTTCACCGTGCGCATGACCGGAGGTTGTCTGTGTACTAGGGGTTTGTACACCGGCAGGAGATGAACCATGTTTACTAGATGTTGTTTTTTCTTGCCTTCTGATTGTTGCTCTGAGTGTTGCTATCCCTGTGCTGTTGCAATCCTGGAATTTCCCCATTGTGGGACTAATAAAGGCTTATCTTATCTTATCTTATCTTAAGTTGTGATCCAATCTCCCGAGTGGGGAGAGTGGTGATGAGGTGTACGCCTCCTTAGTGTTAGCATAGAATAAGTCCAGTGTTTTATTGTCTCTAGTGTGGCATGTGACATATTGGGTGAATGTGGGCAGGATGGAGGACAGTGAAATATGGTTGAAATCACCAGAGATGAGGAGAAGAGCATCTGGGTGTTCTGTCAGCAGCCTGCCAGTTACTGAGTGAATGACGTCACGCACTGTCCCTGCGTTAGCCGTCGGATTTGCATAAATAACAATGCAGATCACGTGTGAGTATTTCCTCGGGAGATAGGTAGGCCGCATGCTAACAGCTAGCAACTCAATGTCTTTGCTGCAGTGATGTTGTTTAACCGTGATATGTCCCGGTCTGCACCAGCTGTTATTGACATACATTATCACTCCTCCGCCCCTTGCCTTCCCACTGTCTGGTGTCCGGTCTGCCCGTATTGCGTGGAAACCCTCCAGTTCGAAGTTAGCATCTGTTGCTAGTTCTGTTAGCCATGTCTCAGTAAACAACATCAGGCTACTCTCTCTGAAGATGCTCTCGTAGCGGGAGATGGCCGCTAGCTCGTCGGTCTTATTGAGTAGCGATCGAACGTTCCCCATAATAACAGGTGGAAGGACGGGTCTGTACCATATATTTCTCACCCGCCGTCTTGCACCAGCACGGCATCCACGTCATTTCTGTCTTATTTCACCCGGTATGTCGAAGTCTTGCACTAGCATCTTGGTCCGGTTAAGTGCTAGCAGCTGGTCTCTGCTGTAGCGTATCCTGCTAAAAACAGTGGCTCCGTCTGCCAGCTCAGGAGACATTTGGGTGATCTGTGTGTCTGTCCGATGTATAAGGTGCCGCCGGATCAGAAAGATTAGCAAGAGAAGCGAGATAGTAAATAGATAGGAAGAAATTGATCCGCTGTTGCAAAAAGGCAGCCTACTCGTGTGGCGCCGGAAGTACTATGAGAACAATGACATCATCTATTCTTGTATATTGGTCTAATTCATCTACACGTCTTTCTAAGAAATTAATTTTGTCTTTTTCCATTATTTCAGCCTTTAATTCATGCACTTCATCCATAAGGCCAATAAGCAGAGTTTGTTTGGCTATCTTAGATATTTCTTCAGACATAAAATTTAGTGAGAGTTTGATTTCCTCCAACTCCTCTCCATTTGTCTGATTCTTTTTCGGAGTCATAATGTCTAGTCTGATTGGGATCAAAGGAGCGGCTCACCTGTTGGCTACTACAGGAGCCGAAGTACGTCCGATGGCTAGTGGAGGCCGTCAGCTGGCTTGTCGTCTAACTGGTTTGGAGGAAAGGTGGCGACACACAGAATTGAAGGTGTTTAAAGTCCACTGTGAAGTATCCTCACAGTCTGTCATGATTTACATGACATGTCATCTACCAATGTTGGTCTGTTTTGTTTTATTAAGTCCAAATTCAGAAAAAAAGAAAAAAAAATTCAACGCTGCTGTCCACCAGGAAATTTTAGAGGATGTCATGCTTGTCACGAGCTGAGCACTGAAAGTTTCCGCCATGCTCAGTCTCATGGCTTTTTCCCTGCATTTATATATTTGTTGTATTTTTGTGCCTTTTGGTTTTTGTTTTCCCTGCAATGTTTTTTTTTTATTTTCCTGTTTATGTCTTAGTTTTACTATGTTCTGATTCTCTATCAATTGGTATCTATTTCTCAGTTTGTACTTGTTTATATTTTATTCTTCTAATTCCTTATTGTTGTGGTTGACAGCTGCCAGGGCATTTCCTGGTTGGTGCTCCTTGTGGGTGTAGCCCTGTCAGCTGTCAGCCGGTCACTCTCCTCTCATTACTTCCAGCTGATCCAAATTATTAATCATTGCTACCTTCTGCCCGCTCATGTGACCCCACACCTGGCATTACTTGTGTTATTTGTTCTGACCCTCTTTAAGGACAGCATTTTCATTTCATGTCATCGCAGTCTTAAATATACTTCCTCCTCGCCACCAGGACCCCTTCCCCGTTCTGGTGAGTTCGTTCTGATACTCTGTCTGTAAGTTTACCTTGTCATCTGTTTGGATTTTTGCTTTTATTCACTTTGGAACTTTGTATTTTGTTAATAAATGCCACAAACTGCAGTTCAATGCATGGGTCTGTCTCTCTGCCCCGAGGGGCAAATCATGACAGTGCTTGCATCTGCTGAAAAGCGTTATGGGGATATCAGTTTCCTCTTCCAGCAGGACAGCAACAGCACATAGCACCAAAACTGTTTGTTGACCATAATATTAGTTTTAGTGTGCTGAACTGACCA
Source organism: Pholidichthys leucotaenia (assembly GCA_020510985.1). Classification (NCBI taxonomy): domain Eukaryota; kingdom Metazoa; phylum Chordata; class Actinopteri; order Cichliformes; family Pholidichthyidae; genus Pholidichthys; species Pholidichthys leucotaenia. The sequence goes on along the minus strand of CM035845.1, from coordinate 28,836,074 downwards.
GCTGTCTGGCCAAACCTGAACCCTATTGATTTTCTATGGCATATAGTCAACCGAAAACTGAGAAACCCCAACCCAACAATACAGAACAGCTGAAAACTGAAACTGAAAATCAAAGCAATGTGGGCTTCACCAATGCCTCAGCTGTCCCATAGGCTGAGTGCCTCCATGCCATGCTGCACTGATGCAGTAATTCATGGGAAAGGGGCCTCAACCAAGAACTGAGTGTATAAATGTTTATGAGGGTGAAAGAGTGGGCCAGCTGGTGCCAGAGAGTTAAAGAATGTGGTCTAGTGTCACTTCTATGACCCTAGACCACACAGCTACTGTAAGTAAAGACTGCAATGATGGGGGGTGGGGGGTAGTAGCAACTTCAGTGTCACCACTTGGAGGTTTTTGCTTTAATTTTGCAATTTTTTGCAAATTTCAAATTTTTTCCACATAAATTGTTAACTCATTCATGTAAATTTGTAACTTTTTTTTACTGATAAACCCAACTTTGTCCCATATATACAGTAGTTGAGACTTTCTTCTCATAAAACTGTTTTTTTTTTCTTAAACTGGAGACATTTTTTCTTCTAAATTTGTGACTTTTCTCATATATTTACAACCCTTTTTCATTTTTTTTGCAACTATACCTGCATAGAAGAATAATTTTATCAAGGTCAATTAAACAGGTCTTTAGGGCCTTAAAGGTGAACTGAACTGAACGGCATTGAACGGCACTGGGTGATAGTACATACAATTATAAAGATAATTTATCATTGGCACCCCCTCCACAAATACCGGAATCTTGGAGAAAATCGCGATTTAGAATTTCCCGCCCTGAAAAATCTGACAAATCCGCCGAAGCGCAGCCGGAGTTCCGCGTGACGTCACGAGTGTGACCCAGTCCTCATGTTTACCATTGCGGGCACGTCGACACTGGTTGTTTTTGGTGCATTTTGTCGTGATAGTCGACTACAAAACACTTCCAACACCTGGGAAGATCTGTTCAGTGGCCAAGGAAAGCTGTCATGGCGACGAAAGAAAAGAAAGGGGGAGGAAAGGCGACCGGGAAGCGATGCGTTTCCAGATATACAGTGATCCATCACTTATCGCGTTTAATGGGGACCAGAACCGACCGCGAAAAGTGAAAAACCGCGAAGTAGCGTCACCCCCCCCCCCCAAGGGCGTCACAAGCACTATTTTGCACAAAAAGGCACAAGAGAACAGCGAAAAGTGCCACTAAGCAACACGAGCGATAAAGAAGGCGCTCTGCAGGGAGAGAAGCTGGGTAAAACGTCTCGGCCAATCAGCTTGCGAGGTGAAACGTCTCGGCCAATCAGCTTGCGAGATTCCCGAGCGGTGAAGAGGTGGGCGGAGAGGAGTGGAGCGGTGGTCAGAGAGGTAGATTTTGAGCTGTGCGGGCTCTCCGTGTTGATACCTGATGTTCTAATGAGAAGGCAGGGAGACTACATTAGAACATCAGGTATCAACACGGAGAGCCCGCTCTCCCCGGCTCCCCAGCCCGCTCGGGAATCTCGCAAGCTGATTGGCCGAGACGTTTTATCTCGCAAGCTGATTGGCCGAGACGTTTTACCCAGCTTCGCTCCCTGCCGAGCGCCTATTCCCAGCGAAGGAAGACCGCATTAAACGCGATAAGTGAGGGATAACTGTAATAAGTTGGAAAAATGCTGATTTTTTTTCCCTTTCTTTTTTATTGTTAATTTTCCTTATCCTGACACCCCAAACATGCCAAAGTAAAGACTCACCATTCTGTATTCAATAAGCGACTCTCCTCCCCATCACTGCTGCGGTCTGAGTCGGTGTCGGAATCCCCCGCAAATTCTGGCTCTAATCTGTACGGTTCGATACCTCCCTCGCTCTCTTCCTGTTCACTCGACACTCCTGCATCCTCCTCTGTCTTGTCACCGATCCTGAATGCCTCTTCACTCTGAAAACTCTGGTGTTCTTGACTGCTGGAACTGCTATCATCTGCCATTGTTGTTTTGATAAGGGTCACACTCGTGACGTCACGCAGCGTCGTCTGCACTACTTCCGGTTTGTTTGGCACTGCCAGCCAGAGGCAAAAGTTTATCGGCTTATAGCTTGGCCATCGCACGGCCTAAAAATTTCTTTTATGTGTTGAAAAATACAATAGGTAATAAGGAATTAATCTGCTATTCTACTTTTTTGGCAAAAAGGTGAGTTCAGTTCACCTTTAAATAGATGTTATCCTTTATGTGTGCACCATTTTACAGGGTGCTCAGCAATTTAAATAGTGAACAAACAAATAATATAAGATAAGATAAGCCTTTATTAGTCCCACAATGGGGAAATTCCAGGATTGCAACAGCACAGGGACAGCAACACTCAGAGCAACAATCAGAAGGCAAGAAAAAACAACATCTAGCAAACATATGTCCATATTACTATAAATGTATATATATAGACACACAGTGCAGAGCATTATGGCTGGTGGATGTGCAGCAGAAAGTCTAAGCTCTCTCAATGCAATGGTAGATACAATGATTTTTATAAAGTTTTTCTATAAAGGAACATCAGTAGCCCATGTATTCTTGATTTGAGATGAAACAGCTGCACATTATTTGGCTCATAATCTCTCCCACTCAGTGCTACTACTCTCCACGTGGGTTTTACTGTCATGTTATTACCATGAGGAGATAAACCACTATAATTTCAAACTACAATAATTCATACAGCAACATAGGTGATTCTCAAATATAAATATAAATTTGCATAATTTGACAAATATACCACTTAAAGTTCAGTTGATTGATTACCTACCTCAGAAAACTAATTCTTTTTTCTTGTCACCGGGCAGCACGGTGGTGCAGTGGTTAGCACTGTTGCCTTACAGCTAGAAGGTTCCTGGTTCGAATCCCCAGGTTGGCAGGGGTTGGAACCTTTCTGTGTGGAGTTTGCATGTTCTCCTTGTGCTGCGTGGGTTTACTCCGGGGGCTCCGATTTCCTCCCACAATCCAAAGACATGCATGTTAGGTTAATTGGTTGTTCTAAATTGTCCCTAGATATCTGTTTCCTATAGGCCCTTAGAATAGAGGGTTAGTATTAGTGAAAGCGCTTTGAGTGGTCTTTGTGACTAGAAAAGCGCTATAGAAGTGCAGTTTAGTTAGTTAGTTAGTTGTGAAGAATTAATTAAAAGTACATACTTAATATAATTTATTTGTGGGTGCAGTCGCTCCAAGCTTCACACCGCGCAGCACAAGCCTCATGGAGCTGCCGTTCAGCCGTAGGAGACTGAGTCCGTGGCCAAGCAGGACCCCGGTGAACGACGTCAACCTGGAGCTTGTTCTGCTGCCGGCGAGAACGTCATGGGCACCGCAACCAGCAGCAGCGCCGCCTGAAGCCGACCAGGTCAACGCTCATGGTGCTTGATTGGGTTCGGGTCCTCTAATCCGAACGCCCAGGCGACCTGCAGATGCTTCTGTCACCGCCGACGCAGATCACGGCGCAATTGGGGCCAGCCACCTTTCAGATGGCTGTTGCTTTGTGATGGCATGCCAGCCAACTGCGGAAGGTTAGACCGCCAGCTGTCCCAGATCAAGACGTGACACTGGAACCAACCCAGCCAGCGTGGGACCCGGACTGGGACTTTGCTGACGAGCAAGCGATGATTCCAGCAAGATGGCACCCAGGTCTGCCACGGCCAGCACCTCCAGGGCCGTGCCCACCGTGGGCTCACCTGAAGCCCCTGAGGTTGGACTGTTAAATGACTCTGTTTTTTTTTTTAATGTTTAAACAGAGCACGGTTGATACAAGTGGCAGAATAATCGACTCAGTCATGCATGATCGTACTGGCAGTCGACCCAGTTGCCCAGGTTCATATAATGGTTTTGGTGTATTGAACCTTAGGTAATTCATGGTTATGGGTCTAGTTGCTAATACTGCCATATTGTGCCTTAACATCAAGCAAATATGTGTATCGTATCATTGGCAACCTAGTGTGCTTTAACATGTATCAACATCTACCGATAGCCATGTCATGTATATTTGTTAGCTAGCTCTGTGCTACATTACATGAAATGGTTCTGGCTATGTTTGTGCTGTGCTAGCCGTATGCCACAGTCGAGGTACCCATCTAAGGTTAACCATCACCAGTGTTATGAAATGCACTCTGTCATGGTGCACAAACCGAGAGACTGGACCCAAGCGCTGGAGCTGTAGTTTGCAGTGATTTATTGTAGGCAAAAACAACTAGAAAAGCACTCAGAGTGCATACCTCCGCCAAGGCTCCTTCCGTTTGTCATGGATCACCTCCAAAATGTAATGGGTTTGTGTGTAGGCCTATAGCCACTTGTGGTGAAAATTGCATCAAAGTGTGTCCATCCGTTTTGGAGCATTGTTGCTAACACACTGTGAGAAGACAAGAGCCTTGGCTGAGGTATGCATTCTCAGATCATCACCAAAATATAATGGGCTCCTCTCTAGCCCAAGAACCACCTCTGTTAAAAATTTCATCCAAATCCATGCAATAGTTTGTGTAATCCTGCTGCACAAATACAAACAAAGCCCTTGGTGGAGGTATGCACTCTCAGATCACCACCAAAATCTAATCATCTGTAGGATACCCCATTTCTGACAATCTCTGAAAATTTCATGAAAATCCGTCCATAACTTTTTGAGTTATCTTGCTAACAAACAAACAAGCAAAGACAGACAAACCAACACCGATGAAAACATAACCTCCTTGGCAGAGGTAATAAACCAGACATGACATGAGTTTGGCAAATGTGACATAAACTTGGCATGACTTGACATGAAAACACAGTAGATCGCCGCACCGAGGGCAGTGCTCGGTGTGTACATATAGTGTAGCGAATCAACAACGCTCGTGGACAATCAGTAATCAAAATCCTCAACCCAGCTGTGCGTACTTAATAGACCAGAAAATAATAGAAGGTGCTGTCAACAAAAAAAAAAAAAACCCAACCGAAAATCTGCCTGTACTACACCTCCATTAGCTTGTTGCTGCTTGTTAGCACAGTTCAAAAAAGCTAACCCTCAACACAGAGAACGTGTCCGCTAGTCTCGGTGAACACAGACACAACAACAGTGTCTTTATATATGCCAGTTAATCGTCACTGTAAGACAAAAGAGATGTAAACCGGCGGAAAAATATGTGCATAGTGTTTTGTATCAGCATTGGCAATCGATGATAACTACGTTCAAACTATGGGAATATCGGTGAGGACAAACACCACACCACACCACCACCGCGACAAACACTACATGTTGTTGTTGAGCAAAAATCTTTGATCTCCATATTTTGTCTTTTAAAAATGTTTTATTGGCCATCTTTTATGTTTTTAGATATTTTTTTAAAATAATATCAAAAATGACGAGCATTAGACAAATAAATCATGTAGCTGCCACATTTTTCAGAAAACTGAATTTTTTTTTTCCATTTCCTGAAAAATATCTATTTTGTACAAAACAGGGTTTGCACCCAATAGGCCATTTTTTCTGTCCTGAAAGATAAAAAAAATATTGTTTGTAGTTAACTTTCTGTTAAACCACAGTAAATAGTTAAATAAAACCTTAGAGATTTGTATAAATTTTAATGTCATATCCGGCTCTAGGGAGCCGGGCAATCAGAGCGAGGGACAAGCCAGTGAGTCGAGATGTTTTATTCTGGGTAAGGGATAAGGGATGAGGAGAGCACAGACACTCATACAGACGTACATTCTCAGGCTGCACAGCGCAGGGGTAGGTAGCTCGTACCGGACATGGGGGTAACAAGACGTGCATACTCACAGCGGGATACAAACACCGGAATGCTGCAAGAGGAGTTGAGGCCGACACCAGACGAAGGGGCTTCAGCCTAGCAGTGCTTATGTCGCAGCCCCGAATGATCGAAGCTGCTCCTCTTTATACTCATTAACAGCGCCCCAGCTGATGAGGATTAATTGGCCCCAGCCGTCCCGTGACACTGACAGCTGGGAACCAGCTGAGGCACTGCCCAATGAGAGGCAGGGATAAAAGGAGCATGGGCTGAGCGCCGAGCCGGCGTCTCACCCCATGGTGACAGAGCCTCCCCCTCACGGTCGGGCTCCCGAACGACCAGGAACATCCCCACCTAGGGTGGGCGGAAGGGAGGCAGGACCGGAGGGGAAGATGCAAAGGGAAGGACAAAAAAAACAATAGACCAATGTAGGGCAGCAGGGCAGAGAAAAAAAAACCCAAATACAATACCCTACAACACAGGGAAAAGGATTAACCCAGAGCACAGTTAGGGAGAAAACTGAGTTAGGACACAAAATGATGAAAAACGCTGTGCATGGATACTAAAGAAAACAAAACACACAGCACTGAATATATAAAAGATCACCTAAAGAAACAGAGGTGACAAGGACAAATGGGTAATAATGAAGTACAGTTAAGTGGGAATGAAACACATTACTTCAAACAATAACAAACACAGTCAATGTTAAAGTCGGGGCCAGGGAAGGCCCCCCACGAGGATAATAAGACAGAATGGGGTGATCACAGAGTATGGTTGAACAGGAAACCACACGCATACTCCATGATGCACCGACGAGGCCAAGGCTAAGGTAAGGATGAATGAAAACGCTGAGTAAAGATAAGAAAATGCAATACACAGCGCGATACATAAGGTGAGTCACCAAGAGGAAAAAAAGGTGACAGGGTAACAGGATAACAATACGATAAAAATGCTGAGTATGGTTAAAAAAAAACAACACACAGCACAAAAACATACATTCCCCTAATGGACAAAGAAACTACACCCGAGTGACCTCAATAATAATAAAAGAAGTAAAGGACACCCGAGGAGACGGCAGGCAGAGTCCAAAACGGCCGGAATTGTTCTGGTAATCTCCCCGCCCATTGTCCAGTTGGCAACCCGGGGAAGAGAAATGTTCGGACGGCGAACTCTGGGCCCAGATCCCAGGAATCCAGTCCAACGGCTGTCGAACCAGGCCGCCCAAAGGCAAACAGACCAGTGGGGGGAAACCAGATCGCCGAACCGAAAGTTTTGCGGGTCGGGTCGTCGACCCGCATCACTCAACCACCAGGACCGTTGAGACGGACGAAGGGTCAGAGCGGATCCCGGTGGAAGAGGCTCAGGGGAGAGCCGATGACGAGGGCGGCGGGCCTCAGGGAAACGGCCACCTCCTCACCGGACCTGGACAACACTGGGGCAGCACCCACGTCGGACCCCGATCGGGCCTCAGGCGAACCCACGTTGGACCCCGCACCAGAACCGACCTCCAACGTTGAACCCGGACCCTCCAGCACCACGAGGAACAGCAACTCCTCGCCGGTGACCCTGGAAGAAGGCTCAGAAGAGAAAACAGAACCGGGATCAGGATCACCGGCAGCACCAGAACCCGGCGAGACGAGCTCAGACGCAGCGGGCGGCTGCACCCTGCTCGTCTCCCCTGGAGATAGGCTGAAGTGCTCAAAGATAAAAAGAAAGAAAAGAAAGGAGAGCACTCGCCTGATCTCGGGTTCTGACGCCGTCCAGGACTGCAAAGATCCAGGATCCGTCGTCAGGAGGTCGTTGTCAGGCTCCCATCTAGCCGCGTCGGGCCCCGCAGCCAGCACGATGGTCAGCGCAGCTTGAGATCCCTCCAGCGCAGGTAACCCCGCCGACGACCCACTCGGCGTGAAGCCAGAAGAATCTCGTCCCGCTGGACCGAACCGCTCCTCCGTGGAGACCCAGGGACGCTCAGTCGTCAGCGTAGACTCCACGCAGCAGTCAGTCCCCCTCCTCCGTCCGCAATGTAGCTGCGGAACCACAGGCCCTCTCCATATCCCACCACGTTGACCCGGAGCCGGGGACCGCTCGGCGGAGAGAGACACAGAGGATGCGGGATTAGGCATACAGGTTACAGCAGGTGGGGAGAGTTCAGGGAGCTGCGAACCCTGAACTTCTCCTCCAGGGATGTGACAGAGCAAATCATTAAGCAGGTGTGAAAAAACAATGACTTGCCTGCCCCCTGGAGGTTGAGTATCGCCTGCTGTAGTGGATTCTGCTTCTTCCTCTCCCCGCCCGGCGATAACGGAGGACCCCCCGGGAATTCGTCTGAGGATCGCTCGCGTTGTCTCCAGCAGAGAGCTCACCAGGCCGGGATTCCAGGCACACACAGCGGTCAGGAAGCGCGTCGAGGAGGAGGGGGAAACAGCCGGGGTGAGCCAGCCCGAATGTCCAGGAATGACAGCGGGGGAACGAGGCTCAGGGGACGAGGCTGTAGAATCTCCACACTGACGAGGCGAAGGGATGACAGCTGCGTGGGAGGAACGGTCCTGACGATGACCCAGAACTGGATCCGGACGAGGTTCGTGCAGAGGTGACTCGGCGATGTGACGACGACTACTCCCAGGGGACGAAGCAAGGGGGAAACCCAGGATTCGCCGCTCCAGATCGGAGATCGAGACGAGGAAGGCGTCGAGCACGGGAAGGCTTCGTAGCCCTGAAGTCCTCACCATCAATCTCACTGCCGCCGCCACATGCCTGAAGGTGGTGACAGGAAACACAGTAGAGCTCGCGACAGCCACTCGACCCCGGACATAACTGCTGTCAGCTGCGGCTCCTCGAAGGGAATCCCGAGTGACGTGGCGCAGGTCGGGGGAAGTCCTCTGGTTGGCGCGAACTCCCGGACTGGAATAGCGGCAGGAACGGGACTCCGAAGCGGGGAAAGACGTCGCCCACTTCGACTCCCTGCCGGGATTTCCATCCACCCCGTGGAGCTTCTCTCGCTGTGTACCTGAAGCGTCTATCCTGGCACTGTCCTCCAGATGGTACAGAGAGTGAGGGTGACAGTCCAGGAGTTCCTCAGCACGGCCCGGATGCCAGCGTCTCGCGTTGGAGGCGTCGTGCAGGGTGAAGAACGTCCCGTCGACTGCCTCCGAGATGGACCTCAGCCCGTCGCCCTGGCGCTGGAAGTGACTCCTGGGAAACGGCATGCTAGCAGCGCTGACACCCGGACAGAAAGGTACATTTCCACAGCGACTCACGGCCGCCGGCAACTCTTCTGGCTGCGACATACTGTCATATCCGGCTCTAGGGAGCCGGGCAATCAGAGCCAGGGACAAGCCAGTGAGTCGAGATGTTTTATTCTGGGTAAGGGATAAGGGATGAGGAGAGCACAGACACTCATACAGACGTACATTCTCAGGCTGCACAGCGCAGGGGTAGGTAGCTCGTACCGGACATGGGGGTAACAAGACGTGCATACTCACAGCGGGATACAAACACCGGAATGCTGCAAGAGGAGTTGAGGCTGACACCAGACGAAGGGGCTTCAGCCTAGCAGTGCTTATGTCGCAGCCCCGAATGATCGAAGCTGCTCCTCTTTATACTCATTAACAGCGCCCCAGCTGATGAGGATTAATTGGCCCCAGCCGTCCCGTGACACTGACAGCTGGGAACCAGCTGAGGCACTGCCCAATGAGAGGCAGGGATAAAAGGAGCATGGGCTGAGCGCCGAGCCGGCGTCTCACCCCATGGTGACATTTAATAGACTCCCTGTTTAAAGGTCAAGCTGTTTCGTGTGACCTCATCAGCTAATGATGCCATTGAGGTGGTGGCCTTGCAGTAACATTTGTCCAATATGCTTTAGTGCCTTTTTGATTAGGTTGGCCTGTTAGAAGGGTAGAGCAAGGCCCTATTGCACACAACTTTTAGAAAAAGAGAGAAAAGTTCATTTTGCTCCCAAGATGTACAAATAACTGATGATATTTGTGGGTTCGTTGTCCACCTCCAAATGACATGAAACTGCACTCAGACCTAGATTTGCTAACCCCCCCACCCCCAAAAGGGACCTCATGTCTTGTTCAGCTGCCACACAGGCTTACTACCCAAAGCCATAGATCCGTCCAGTTCTCGCTCTCACTGGAGTTTCTCCATGCTCTGTTTTTTTTTTTGCTTTTTTTATGCATGCGTGCATCAATGCATGTGGTACTGTATCTCCAGAATTCAGACTGTCCTCAGAGAGTGTAGCTGTCACTCCAGCTAAACAATGCTCTACTTATCTGTGACTAGCTGATTTATATCCAATGTGACCGGACGCCTCCCCCCAGCCCCTGGGCCGCCAAAGGCTAGCCCTTGACCCAGCTTCATCACTCTGCCCCTGGGTGCTGTCTGTGACACCACTCTGCCTCTACTTTCTGTAGCCGATTTTGGAAATCTGCCAGCAAAAAAACGGATATGATCTGGAGTGTCTGTGGCAGAAAAGAAAAAGAGTTTGAATTGAAGTTATGATGATCCAGTGACTAAAACATAACAAAAAGCAATGCAGTGAACTGAACTTCACTTCACTTCTAAAATTTTAATGTAAAATGCAGCATATTATTAGTGAGACAACAGTTACTGCCATTTATATGCCAGGAGATGTCAGAGATAATTACCTCCACCAAGTAATATTTTTGCTGGCATTGGTCTGTCTGCTTGCAGGATTACACAAAAATGACTGGATGGATTTGGATCCAATTTTCACCAGAGGTGGCCCTTGGCCTAAGAAAGAATCCATTACATTTGGAGGTGATCCAAGACAGCATACCTCCACCAAGGCCCTTATTTTTTTTGTACAGCAGAATTACACAAAAACTAGAAAGAAGGAAAAGAAAAAAGTGCAGTTTATTGTCAGTCAACCCATAAAAACTCCTATTGTAGGAGCTGCTACCGTAACTTTCCCGTCCCCCATTCTGTTATGCTATGCCCCAAGCTAGAAGGCAGGAAGTTCCGTTCCTTTGTTTTAGTGCTATGTTCCGATCCACGGTGTACTTCAACGGTACTTACTTCTCCCTGCTCTGTTCTCAGGGAATATCAGTCACGCCTTTTACAAAATTTCTCCATTTGAAACACCCATCGCCGCCTCCTGTCACGAATCTCCCCGTTTGCTTTTACACAGCGCACAGAGAAGGAGAGAGACAGATTCATCTGCAGGGTTACACCACAAACACATTTATTAAAAGAAATACAAACAGTTCCCAAAAAGTGCAAACAGACAAAAAGGCAACAAACAGGGTATACTTACTGGCTAACACGACGGGACGTGTTGCGGGCAAACCACAGTGTACAGAGGCTGAAATGACATCACCATGAGAACGGACACCGGTTTTGTTGACAGGAATGCCAGCAGCTTTGTAGAAGACAGTTTCTTCTTGTTTTAGTTATACAGCTATGCCTTCGCGTTGTGTTGCAGTCTTAGATAAACAGCAGGCCGTGAAAGACCACATCACACGCTTCAGCTCCAACTGTCATAAGCCTCCTTGTGCGCTTTTATGCAGTGCACGGAGGAGGGCAAGGATGAATGGATTTACACACAGGATTCACCACAGCACATGTATTGAACATAAGATTGATGACAACAGTTCCCAAAAAGGTGAAGACTTACAAAAATAAACAGAAACACTTTCAGTTGGCGTTCAGGGCCAACATCGCCCAGCAAACACATGGAGAGGAGACGTGTTAACTACGGTTGCGCCCCAGGGCCGACATCACTTCAAGGGGTGCAACAGAATCACGGCTGTGTGGAGTGGCTAACTCGTCGTGATAGTGTTGGCAATATTGACTGGCTGACAACACGGCAGATGATGCACGCAAAACATGAACAGCTTGGGGTAGACCTTGAGTTCTCCAGGATGCTCTACTGTAGCTGGAGAGGAAACTGGGCTACACTAAACACTTCGTACTCACGGCACAGGAGAAGTCCAAAAAGTCCAAGTCACCGGCGAACATACACAAACACAGCTACACCGAGGGGAATGGCGACAGTGTAGCTTTCCCTCAATAGACAGTACTACCATGTGGTGATTAACGTCCGCATGGCGATGCACAATGGTCCAGCAGTGTTTGACTGGCAAGAGCTGCCTAAGTACAAACACTGCTGGCGTGACAAATTGGACACACCTGGGCGAGGCATGGGAAAGATAATTACCCAGGTGAAACAGCTGACTGTCAAATGGAGAGGGGGCATGGTTGGGCTGGCGAATGTTGGACAGCGCCCACCTGAAAGTGGGTCAAAACAGCTGCCCAGCAACCGCCGGCCAGAGCGGCGGCTAAAGGCATGGAAAAGAAAAGGAACACAGACAAAAAAACAACAAGAACTCAAAAGATAATTCATAATAAACCCGATGCCTGAGCCACAGAGAACGGTCAGAACTGAGCCAACAGGATAAAACGGGCTCGGTTCGTGACACCAACTGACTATATTGTATTCATTGCCACTAATTTGGACTTTTTCCTGTTATAATAATTAATTTAATATTTTTGATAGTTATAGTACATGTGTGCTAAACCAGTTATGAGTATTGTTTTTCTTGTGACCAAACTCTAGAAAAAAATGAGGACTATCAGTTGCTTCTATTGCTTTTATCATTATTGTTGAAAATCACATGCCAGTTGATACAAGACAAAAGCAGTTAATAAACAATGATAACAAACAAAATTGCATTTTTAATGAGACATAAATAATAGGGAATACTGTACATTATTTTTATGGATATTGCCATCAGTAACACAGAGAATAATTTTAATTTCTAAAGGGGTTTTACAGATAATTGAACTTTAAAATGATAAGTTATGGCCACGACTATGCTCTGATTTACTAAAAAAAAATAAATATATACTATATTTGCAAAATAAAAAAAAAATTCTCTCTCTTGTTCAGATACCCAGGATTGATACAGGATTGCAGCAACGTCCCAGTGATGACAACAGTTATGTGATTTTAAAGTATCACATTATAAATATTTTGTAATTTTATTTTCTTGTAAAAATTGACAACAGTTGTGCTCAGATAAACATGTATCACATGAAAAACAATACCATGAAAACATAACGGTAGTTAGTCAGCATAAGTAAAACCAACATATTGTCCCTCTTGTAGTGGAAAGGTCTCTCTGATCTTGTGAACGACACAGGCAGGTATTGGCACGCGGACTTTCTCACCAAGGTAGTGGTAGCACCATCTGATGAACTGTCTGTAAGCTGTATATCACTTCCAATTGTTCCCATAATCCACATTCATATAATGTTTATCGGTGAAGTAGGCCACTTCCAACACATCTTCGTTCAGACACACCACGGGGAAGTTGTGATGACTAGTGATACACTTTATAGCACCGTCCGGAACTTTATGCTTCACCTTGTCCTGCTGCTGACAGCAAATACTCTCCTCCTCTGTTGTCATGCTCACACACAGACCACACTGGCACCTGCAAAAATAAAAAATAGTATCTTTTGATTTGTTAATTTTTAATTATTTTGTTTTTTTTTGGGGGGGGGGCGTTGACAGTATCAGGTAGATGTTTCAATTTTATTATAAATATACTGCTATGATTTATTGAAAAATCGGGTTTAAATAAATTATATTTATGAACAAATAATTTGTTGCAATATCTGTAACAAAAGCATACCACTCGGTGTTCCCCTGCCGTGTGTTTGTCGCTGCTGCTGTGGCGGGCATGTTTGCCTCACCACCGTCACTCTCTGAGTCTGACTCGCTAGGCACGATGCCCGCTTGGTACGGCTCAAACCTATAAGGTCTGATGCCCTCAGATTCTTCATTATCATCCCATTCTTCTGAACTATAATCGTCTGAAGATTGGACAACACAAACCAATTCCAGAACCATCGTCGATGTTTTCAACCGCTTCCATTATGTGTGTAGAATGGTCAGCCAACCTCTGTGTTCTCCCACTGACGTCATAACATGGCCAGGGGGTTTTCCAGCCACTGACACAATTGGTGCCACGGTGCTCTTGGCAACGACGGATATTCGCGTGAAAACAAGCCTGTTTGACTTAGAACTGCACAGACCCACCTACTTCATCATATTGTATTATGTGTATGCAAAATTAGATGCAGTCAAAATTGTGTCATCAGCACTTTAAGCACAAATATAGTGGAAAAGGGAGATTGGGTGCACCTGGGCAAGGAGCGGGAAAGGTAATCACCGGGAGTGGAACCAGCTGACCGTCATGAGAGAGGGGGCGTGGTCAGACCAGCAAGCTGTCAGACAGCACCCACACGAGTGTAGGCCAAAGGAGGCAGCCTTACAGCTGCCAGCCAAAAAACAGTGGCTACAGGTACAGAAAAATAAACTAGGGAACATAGAAACTACAAGAAACTCAAAAAAATAACACAATACACAAATACACAGATAAACCTGAGGCACAGAAGGTCAGAACCGAGCCCGAAGGACAAACCGGCTTGGTTCATGACACCTCCCTCTCAAGGGGTGGATTCCAGACACCCAATGTAACATCAAAAATGAAAGGGAAAAACCCTGCCCCCCCACCCCCCAGCAGAAACAGCAATTATCAAACCCGGGTGGGAGGTAGGGGGAATGGGTAAGGAGGGAACAAAATGCAACCCCGCTCAGGGCCCACAACAGAAAAAACAATTCCCCCCCCCCCCCCCAAGTCCAGAAACGTGGAGGCTCGGGAGGATGCCCAGAGTCCCAGGCCCAGCAGAAGGTCCAGTGGACAGAGTCCAGCGGCCTGCTGGAAAACATGGGCCACCTGACCCAGAGACTCAGTCCTTCAGGTGGCCGACCAGCATTGTTAAGCCACAAGGACCAGAGGGGCAAGGCAGGAGGTGGCTTACCCACCGGGAGGCTCACCGGTGGGTGGTCGGGCTGTAGGAGGGGAACCCCCACGGTGCCTGGTGGAGAGAAGAAGGGGGCCACAACAGGGTCATGCTGAGGAGTGAAGGCCCTGGTGTCCTCGGGCTGACTGGCAGCACCCTCGGTGGTCCCGGCTTGGGGCACAGCTGCACTCGCGGTGGCCCCGGCTTGGGACCTCATTGGTCCTGCGGCAGGACCCGGCTGGTCCACAGCTGCACCTGTGGTGGACCCCGGCTGGGCCATCACTGCACCCGCAGTGGACCCCGGCTGGTCCATCGCTGCACCTGCGGTGCGCGGGCTGACCCGCAGGAGCACCAAGCTGAGGAGGCAATCGATCGGAGGCACCCTGACGATCGCAGCGGGGGATGCTGGACCCACGGTGTCATTGGCCGATGAGACTGGATCCACGGAGGCCCCTGGTGATGGTGGAACCTCTCCAGCGACCCTAGGAGAAGACTCAGGAACAACAGAAGAGAAACACTGGTTAGGGCCGCCGGCAGCGGCGGAGCCTGGCGAGGGGAGTTCAGATGCAGCTGAGGGCTGCACCTGACTCTCCACCCCAAGAGCCAGACAAGATCTCTCTAAAACAGACATAAGAAAAACAAGAGAGATCACTTGCCGGAGCTCAAGCTCCACCTTCGCCCAGGACTCTGTTGATCATGGTGATGAAGTCTCGGGCCCGGCCTGTAGGAGGTCCAGCTCTGGCTCCCATTCTGCTGCAGTAGCCTCCGCAGCTGGCAAGATGGTGGTAGCAGTCCCGGTGCCCTCAGGCGAAATAACCCCCGCTGGAGATGAATCCGGTGAGGAGGCTGAGGGTTGGCTCCGTGTGGGCTCAGGAGCGGAATCCTCTGAAGCCACTGCTCCTCCACCGTCTGATGGCTCTGACCATGGACCGACGGACCCTCAAAGATAGGTGGGGGAGATACGGAGAGGACAGAAAAAGTGTTAACATCTACAGCTGGAGGAGAGAGCCCAGCGGACTGCTTAAACTGGGTCTCTCTTCCGGGAGACAGACAAGGTTTGTCATAGTAAGATAAGATAAGATAAGATAAGCCTTTATTAGTCCCACAACGGGGAAATTCCAGGATTGCAACAGCACAGGGATAGCAACACTCAGAGCAACAATCAGAAGGCAAGAAAAAAAGCAAGCAAGCAAGAGCAGCTAATATACATATGTACATATTACTATAAATATATATATATATATATATATATATATATATATATATATATATACAGTATATATATATATATATATATATATATATATATATATATATATATATATATATATATATATATATATATATACACACACAGACACACAGTGTAGAGCATTGTAGCTGGATGGGATAAATATATGAGTATACAAACACACAGTACAGAGCATTGCAGCTAGATGGAATAAATATGTAAATATACTGTATAAACACACAGTGCGGAGCAATGTAGCTAGATGGAATAATATGTAGATATATAAACACACAGTGCGGAGCATTTTTTTTTTTTTTTGACTTATTTTGTACCCGTAGGTAGATTTGTTCTGCAGTCCAGTGACAAGCCACCAGCTGCTGGTCGCTGCGTGCGCAAGCGCCCCTTAACTCCCTAACCTGCATGTTTTTGGCATGTGGGAGGAAACCGGAGAAATCCCGGAGTAAACCCACGCAAACACGGGGAGAACATGCTTTGATTGCATTGATCAGTTTGTTCAGTCTCTTCCTATCGGCTGCAGTAATGCCACTGCCCCAGCAGACCACTCCAAAAGTGATAGCTGATGCCACCACCGTGTCATAGAATGTCTTCAGCAGCGCCCCTTGTACACCAAAAGACCTGAGTCTCCTCAGTAGGAACAGCCTGCGCTGTCCCTTCTTGTAGAGTACGTCAGTATTGTGTGACCAGTCTAGTTTATTGTTCAGATGAACACCCAGGTACTTGTAGGATGTCACCATCTCAATGTCTGGTCCCTGTATATTTACTGGTGCTGTGAGGGGTTGTCCTTGCCTGCGGCAGTCCACCACCAGCTCCTTAGTTTTCCTCATGTTGATCTGGAGGCAGTTCCGATGGCACCAATCCACGAAGTCCTGGATAAGCCCTCTGTACTCAGCTTCATCTCCATTGGAGATGAGGCCAACGATCGCAGAGTCGTCAGAGAACTTCTGTAGATGGCAGTGTGTTGTGTTGTGTGAGAAGTCCGCAGTATAAAGAGTGAACAGGAAGGGAGCCAACACCGTTCCCTGGGGGGCCCCCGTGCTACTGATGATCGTGTCGGACACACAGTCCCGGGTTCTCACAAACTGAGGCCGGTTCATGAGGTAGTCCAGGATCCATGATGACAGGTGCTGGTCCACCCCTGCGTGCAGCAGCTTGTCCTTCAGGATCATCGGTTGGATGGTGTTGAAAGCACTGGAGAAGTCAAAGAACATGATCCTCACCACATTCCCGGGCTTCTCCAGGTGGGACAGAGAATGGTGAAGGAGGAAGATCACCGCATCCTCCACCCCAATGCCATGCTGGTAGGCGAACTGGAGTGGATCCATCGCTGGTTCCACCAGGGGGCGGAGGTGAGCAAGGAACAGTCTCTCCAGGGTCTTCATCAAGTGGGACGTCAAGGCCACCGGTCTGTAGCTGTTCAGGTCTTTGGGGTGGGAAGTTTTTGGTACAGGTACAACACAAGATGTTTTCCACAGCTGTGGTACCCTCCCCAGCTTCAGGCTCAGGTTGAAGATGTACGTCACAATCCCACACAGCTGGTCTGCACAGGACTTGAGGAGCTTTGCGCTGATGCCGTCCGGTCCCGACGCCTTCCTCACCTTGATCTTCCTCAGCTCCGTCCTCACCTGGGTCCTGGTCAGGGTCAGGATGGGGGGCTGTGTGTTGGGAGTGGGGGGGTGTTGGTGGAGTGGGGAGTGGGCAGCAGGACTTGATGTCTTTACAGGCAGCAGTGGTTGTTGTGCAGTCAGGGGGGAGGGCGGTTGGTCAAACCTATTGAAAAACAAATTCAGATTGTTCGCCCACTCCCTGCCCCCCGTGGCCTGGGGGGAGGTATTCTGGAGCCCAGAGATGGTTTTGAGGTTTCTCCAGACCCTGCTGATGTCACTCTGTTGCAGCTTGTCCTCCATCTTCCCCCTGAAGCTGTCCTTGCCTTCTCTGATCTTTCTCCTCAGCTCCCTCTGTACGGACTTCAGCATCTCCCTGTTCCCCGACCTGAAGATCCTCTTCTTCTCTCTCAGAAGTGTTTTAATCTCAGGGTTGATCCAGGGTTTGTTGTTTGAGCAACAACATATGGTCTTGGTGGGAATGGATTTGTCCGGAAGCCCGTGAAGGTGTGAATGAGGCCATTGATGTCCTCACCATGTGGATCGCAGAGCTGCTTCCAGGCGGTGGCTTCAAAACAGCCCTTTAGAGTGTCCATTGCCTCCTCAGACCATAACATCACTGTGTGCATGGCCGGGGGTTGTCTGTGCACTAGGGGTTTGTACACCGGCCGGAGATGAACCAAGTTGTGATCCGATCTCCCGAGTTGGGGGAGTTGTGATGAGGTGTACACCTCCTTAGTGTTTGTGTAGAATAAGTCCAGTGTTTTATTGTCTCTAGTGTGGCATGTGACATACTGGGTAAATGTGGGTAGAACGGGAGACAGTGAAACATGGTTGAAATCACCTGAGATGAGGAAAAAAGCATCTGGGTGTTCTGTCTGCAGCCTGCTGGTTACTGAATGGATGACGTCACGCGCTGTCCCAGCGTTCGCCGTCGGATTTGCATAAACAACAATGCAGATCACGTGTGAGTGTTCTCTCGGGAGATATGTAGGCCGCATGCTAACAGCTAGCAACTTAATGTCTTTGCTGCAGTGACGTTGTTTAACAGTGACATGTCCCGGTCTGTGCCAGTTGTTGTTAACATACATTATCACTCCACCGCCCCTTGCTTTGCCACTGTCTGGTGTTCGGTCTGCCCGTATCATGTGGAAACCCTCCAGCTCAGTGTTAGCATCTGCTGCTAGTTCAGTTAGCCACATCTCAGTAAACAAAAGGAGAGAGCACTCCCAGTATGTGCTATTGTAACGGCAGATAGCCGCTAGCTCATCTACATTTCCCAGTATAGAGCGTACATTCCCCATAATAACGGATGGGAAGGTGGGTCTGTACCTCATACTCCTTGTCCGCCGTCTAACACCAGCCCGACAACCACGTTGTTTTCGCCTTATTTCTCTCGGTACGTCGAGTTTTTTCGTCAGCACCGAGTGGCGATTAAGTGCAAGCAGCTGTTCCCTGCTGTACCGTCTCCTGCTGTAAACAGTGGCTACGTCCGCCAGCTCGGGAGGCATTTTGGGGCGATCTGTGTGTCCGTGATGTATAAAGTGTGTAAAGAAAGAAAGAAAAAAACTCAGAATTGAGCCGCTGTTGCAAAAGGCAGCCGACTCGTGTGGCGCCGGAAGTTTTTTTTTTTTTTTTTTTTTTTTAAGGTGTAACAGAATGAGAAAACACTTGCCTGTCATCCCGGATCTTGATGTTGACAGCTGCAGAAGACAGGCAGTCATCCCCCTCCATATCAATGGCTACTTTGGCCCCATCAAAGGATTGCGGAGGAGCCGTCTCCATGGCGACTGAGGTGGGCATTCCCTGGGTGGCCCTGGCAGACCTCACAGCAGCTGGAGGGAAGATGGCTGCCAAGGAAGAGGAGGGCCTCTCCCGACATTTCAACGCAAGATGACGCTGTTTGTGGGAGGCTGGAGTGGGCTTAACTGGAGCAGGAATGGGCAAAGAGGGCTGGCGAGGCGCAGGAATAACGGCGCTCCGGGAGCGCCCTCCCTTCGACGCAAGCCCAGGTCTCTTTGGGGACTTCCTCCCCCTTTTGCCGTTCTCGTGGCGCAGTGCTGCCAACCGGGTTATCCTCTCAGCTCCTTCTGGGTGCTCAGCGAGCTGAGGACATCGCCGGACTTCAGCCTCCGCCAGGTTCACATACCAGAGAATGTCCTCCGTGGTGGAATATTTGCTAGCCAAGGAAATTAGCCCGTCTATGTCCATAAGGGCTCGGCAGCACTCCCACCCCAGGCTCATCGGGTAGCTGCAGCTCACCACATCCATCGCCATTTCCAAAAAAACAGGTGAGTGAAAGGTAGTTCAAGAAAGAAAAAAGGTATTTGTGGATGTAACCCGTTAAATCCTTTAATGGCTGGATTATTCTGTCACAAATCTCCGCATGTGCTTTTACACAGCTCACGAAGAAGGGGAGAGACGGATTTACGTGCAGGGTTACACCACAAACACATTTATTAAAAGAAAGACAAACAGTTCCCAAAAAGTGCAAACAGACAAAAAGGCAACAAACAGGGTACACTTACTGGCTAACACGACGGGATGTGTTGCGGGCAAACCACAGTGCACAGTGGCGAGGGCAAACCACAGCTCAACGTGGCCGATAGAGACAGCAACATATGACAATACAATAATCCAACAATGGTAGACTGGCAATGAGCTGCTTAAGTACAATCATACTGGCAAAGGGAGATTGGGTGCACCTGGGCAAGGAGCGGGAAAGGTAATCACCAGGAGTGGAACCAGCTGTCCGTCATGAGAGAGGGGGCGTGGTCGGACCAGCAAGCTGTCAGACAGTACCCACACAAGTGTAGGCCAAAGGAGGCAGCCTCACAGCTGCCGGCCAGAAAACAGTGGCTACAGGTACGGAAAAATAAACTAGGGAACATAGAAACTACAAGAAACTCAAAAATATAACACAATACACAAATACACAGATAAACCTGAGACACAGAAGGTCAGAACCAAGTCCGAAGGACAAACCGGCTCGGTACATTACATCTCCCTCCTTCATGCGTTACCACAGTAACCATGGATATGTACTGATACTACTCTGGACTTTTTATACTTCTAAAATAAAATGTTAATACATACATATATGTTTATTTATTATTATCAATTTAAATAAACAATAACCAACATTGGTTGAGCTTGTAAAAAAATATTACCAACAATAGTTTATTTAACTCATATTTGAAGTGCAATGACTTATCATCATTATCTTGTAAAATTCACGAGAAGTGATGTACCATTGTTCACTTTCCGGTTCAGCTCCCTTTGAACTGAACATCTTTGCTCCCTACAGTTTGTAATCCCACTTAATATGACTGAATACCCTATGCAGTCCACTTTGGCAATAGGAATGCATCTGTCTTTGGTATGGCTCTGCCTGGGCTTGAACTCACAGTCTCTCAGCTGTGGGGTGGATGCTCGACCACCCCTTCAATTACTAAGCTGCCACCACCCTGTACGGATTTGGGTGAAATTTTAACCAGAAGGGTCCCTACAGTTGAACCCATTACATTTTGGAGGTGATCCATGACTACATACCCCCGCCAAGACCCCATCTTGCAATGTGCATACAGATAGAGGGATGGACAGACGGTGGTATGGATGGACAGATGGGTGAAGGGAAGGAGGGACAGTTGGAGACTTGACAGAGGTATGCACTCTATGAGTGCCCTCTAGTTTTTATATGCATTGGACAGGTTTAAAATGCTGAAGTAGTTATATTTTTGTACATAATATGTGTATTTACAGTGAAAGTGTGTGTTCTAGGACATTTAGTTAACAGTTGGAAATAAGAGCTTTAATTGCTAAATGTTTTATTCACCTGTTTATTACAGGTGCCTGTCAGTAAATTTAAATATGATTTGTGATGTGATTTTAAAAATGAATCTTAATGTTAAATGGCAAATGGTGTTCACTTATATAACGCTTTTTCTCATCTCTAGATGACCAAAGCACTTTACAGATCCTGCTAGCCACCCATTCACACATGTTAATATTAAACAAAAGTGAAAAAGTGCTTCAGAACCCACAGCCTGACCTGGATCACCTCCAAAACCTACTGGGTTCATCTGTAGCCTAAGGGCCACCTGTGGTGAAAATTTCATCAAAATCTGTCCAGTAGTTTATGTGTTCTGCTGACAGACAGAAACGAAAGAAACCAACATTCTGATAGGACCTAGAGCAGTGACATAAAAATCTGAGCGCTATCATTTTGATAGATTACACAGATGTTCTGATCGAAATGACAGATGACAAAGATTATGACAAATATTTATCAAACTTTACCTGTCAAAATGATAGATAACAAAAAAATGTCACGCAACCTCTAATATATATATATGTATACTGTATATACAGTATATATATATACGTATACACACACACACACACACACACACAGACATATATATATGTATATATAAATGTCATGAATGCTCCTTCGGGGCAGAAGGACGAACCCAGGTGCTGAATGGTGTTTTGTGCAATTTAATAACAAAAGAACATAAAGTGTCCAAAAATAGTGCAGAACATACAAAATGTCAAACAAGATAACCAGAGAGGAGAAACTTAAGGCGCTTTTCCACTAGGGTCAGTACGGTACAGTTCGGTACGGTACGGCACGGTTTGTCTGCTTTTCCATTAGGGACCGTAACTGCTTTCAGTTCTGTTTTTTCGGAACTGTTCCTATTTTTTCAGAACCCCTCGATTGAGGTTCCAAGGGTACCGTCCCCTTTACGTAAGAACACTGCAGGCCACTGATTGGTCCGGGTGTAACGTCATGAGAGTGGGCGTAACGCTGACTTTCCAGAATCGCTGGCGAGCCGCCATTTGCAATGATTCATCCGTGAGCCAGCCAACAAGTGATACTATAAACAACAGGCTTCACAATGGCTTCACAGAAATCAGCAGAAATCAACACCGCGGTCCAGCAGAGTTTTCTGTGCGTTTCGGCTGATGAGAGAATCCAGAGGGAAGCAGACGGAGCCACACTGGGAAGTAGATGGAGCCGCCCAAACTGAATTGAACGTACGGCCGCAGGAGCACCCAACTTCAACAGTGAAGCCATGATATTGGGATATAGAGGACGGTGAGTG
This sequence comes from Pholidichthys leucotaenia, assembly GCA_020510985.1. Lineage (NCBI taxonomy): Eukaryota > Metazoa > Chordata > Actinopteri > Cichliformes > Pholidichthyidae > Pholidichthys > Pholidichthys leucotaenia. Next base: position 28,813,535 of record CM035845.1, on the reverse strand, counting down.
ATGTGATATGCATATTTTACGCTATTTATCCCAGCAGTGGAAAGTTCACTTTGAACAGACGAAAACTTGCTCGTGTTTAAACGATGACCTAGCTTGTTAGCCGTTTTGCGCTTGTGTTGACAATATCTGATGAAATAAGCTAGTTGTAACCCTGGTTAAAAAGGTGGGGGGGTTTTTATATGTTGCACTTTCGTGCTGTGCATGTACTTAAGTTGTGTGTATTTTCATTGTAGAGTCCAAATAGGATCTGCTCGGAATGGCGACGTTTTGCCAGCAATGTATTCTAATAGGTAAGCTACACATCTTGTTATTTATAGTCAAATCTTTTGCTTTTTAAGCTAAAGTATAGGTAAAGTGCCAGATTTACAGTAGCACAATTTCCAATTACTATGAAAGGGACTGAACTGAGATTTATTTGATTGTGTGAATATTAATCACAGAGTAATTGAAAATGAATGGCACATCCAATAATAACCACCGTAGAATAAACCGCTTGTTTATTTATTTTTTTATCAGATCATTTCTGTGATCCTTTATGAGTTATAATCATAATAGTGTATCTTGCACTTTGGGGAATGGGAGTTGTTCAGTCACCATTAGAATTTAGTTTATATGTGTAGTTTATAGTATTTTGTCTTTAAACTCATCCAGTAAAAGAACACTTTACAAATATTTGAGACCCATTGTAGTGCTTCCTTTTATATTTTAGCAATACAAGAACAAAACACCACCCACACTTGAAACCAGGGCGACACAGCGGTGGCTAAACTTTATTGATAACGTTATTTCACACCATCACAACAACTCAGTATCTAAACTCAGTGTAAATGGTGTAGAGATTGAAAGAGTATCCAAAATTAAATTCCTTGGCGTAATAATTGATAATAAACTGTGATGGAAGTCACATATTAATTATATTAAAGGTAAAATATGTAAATCAATCGCAATACTACACAGAGTGAAATATTTGCTGAATCAACCCACACTATATAGTTTGTATCATTCATTAATACTCCCATACATGACATATTGTACTGAAGTATGGGGAAATACATATAAAACAAACATATATCCAGTCTTTATGCTTCAGAAGAGAGCTATTAGAATAATAAACAAAGCTGCTTACAAGGAACCAACAAACCCACTTTTTCTTAAATTAAAAGCTCTCAAGTTGAAAGACCTGGTTGACTTTAAAACTGCAGTAATAATGTTTAAAGTGAAGAATCTATCACTGCCTGCAAATATCCAAAAGTTGTTCCAAATAAGGGAGAAACAATATCATTTCAGAGGAACATGTATATTTCAAAAACCTTCAGTGAGAACTACCACCAAGCAACACTGTGTCTCAGTGCAGGGAGTCAGACTGTGGAATGTTTTTGGACCTGAATTAAAATCGTGTACAACGCTTGGACAATTTAAACAAAACTAAAGGAAGAAATACTCCAAACATAAATACAAAACAACATGTAAAATCACATAAGGATGATCATATCCAGTTTGTGTTGTGCTGTTGCTTAGTTTTTTGGCACGTTTTGTCTTAGCTTTGTTCTGATTTGTAATCACTTATTTTATTTTATTTTTGAATTCTTGGATGGAATATGGGTGGGCAATATAAGCTGCGGCTTCAGCCATCACCCATTTCGGATAACTTTTGTTGAACTGTATAATCCGAGGAGTTACTGTTTAATTTGACCTTGTTGGATTTTTTTCCCCCTTTGTTATATTATTCTGTTCCTTTCTTTTAATCTTTTAATCTAATCTATCTGAAATAAAGATTCATTCATTCATTCATTCATTTCTCAAATATGTTTTAAACTTGCTTTAATTATCCACCACCCATTCCTGTCTTTCATCTAGGCAAGAGGAAAACGATCCACCCAATCCGGACCTTGCCTCACTATTTACAGAGATGCAGGCTGAAGATCTGCTGAACCGGGACCAGTATGAGGGGCCGACCAGTTGCTTCTCAGTGAGGCAGCATGGCTGGCGTGTGTGACCTATTCCACTTTGTTTTTTTTTTTTACAGTTTGAATTTTGCATATTCTAAATAATCTGGAATTTGCTGCTGATTGTGATAAACAATTTAGTGATTAATGTGTTTGCATCATGATTTTCTATTTTGTCTGTTAAGACACCGGTGGGAAAAGAGTCAACAGTACGAACCATTTAACAGTGACTTTGAAAATAATGGCTCATTTTTAAGAAAAGTAACCAAAACAATTATTTGCTGAAGACTGCATTGTTGGATGTGCCAGTACAGAAGACACTGCACACTTTAGTGATAGTACCAGTATATGGACGAATTCTGGGCCATATTAGCATCTGTATTTCCTAATAATGGGATAGAAGAGAGAACCTGCAGGGTCTTGGCCCTCCATGGCACATGATTGGACACCTCTGAGTTTGGGTTTAATGGGATTTAAACATTTTAACTCAAACTGCTTTATGGTTCATAATTCTGTTGGCAGACTTACACCAAACCAAAAGTGATTTCTCAAACTGCTGGATTGTTCTTAGACAGCTTTTCCAGTCTTTTAGTATTTATGTCACTTGGTGGTAACCTTCACACATAAAACAAAAGTAGAGACATATCTGCAAAAGGACAAAGGTTTATTGTCAAAATTCCCGGGGCAATACTACATGAATACACGTATAGTTCTCTGTTGATGTAGAGAATATACAGTATATTTATACAGTATCTACATGTAGTCAGCAATACTCAATATGATATATTTCTAGTTAATCCATGTATTTCTCCATGTAAGCTTGTGACTGCATTATTTTAATTACTTTTAATCCTAGATCCATTTGTTTTGGCTTAAAATGCATCATAATTGTTAAATATATCTTATGCCTAACTCAGCACTGTTTACCTTTTGAAACATACAGTATATTTTACGGCTCATATACTACAATATGGCACCTAGCTGATCCCTGTTTTGCCACGACACCACTGGCTGGAGCAGGTAAATCCCATAACGTCTCAGCAGTCTCTTCATGATTTTGACACAGATCAGAGCAATTTGTTGCACAGGAAGCTAAACATTTCTACAGACATTCTGCAGTTCTGTAACCACTTCGTGTTCCTGAAGCTGAGGTGACATCACTGTGTTGAACGTTCAGACCGATGGTTTGAAGCGATATTTTTGCCACAAGAGAGCCATCTGAAACACACACACAGAGAATACATATTTTAGTACCTAATACCGATAACTAGCTGACATTACAATGTTGTATGGTGGACTTAAAAGCAAAGTAGCATTAGCAATCATTAGCTTACCATCATACGTGATGCAGTTCATATCCTCATGTCTTCCCCTTTATACTGCTCTATGGTTTCCTAAACGCTCCAGTACCTTTCCAGAGTGTGTCGTATTGCTGCCTTTGCCTTCTGTTCTCCTTTTTTGCCTTTATTCTGGCAAAAGAAGCCAGAGAACGCAAACGCCTCGTATCCTGCCAGCTTGTGTTTTGCGTAACGTTACACTTGTTTTACAACAGTTACGCTTGTTTTACGTAACGGGAGGGAGAGAATTGCGCCGCCTCCCCTGTAACTATTCCCACCCACTTCAAGTGGGACCTAGTGCAGTGGAAACACAAAGCGGGCCAAACTGTACTGTCTCGTCCTGTACTGAACGATATCGTACTGACCCTAGTGGAAAAGCGCCTTTACAGACTGGGGCTCTCCTGAGCCAGCCTGGCCCAGGAGGGAATAAGTAGAGATCAGTGTGATGATCAGCAGGAGACAAAAACAGTCTTGACATCCAATTTAGCCGCACTGATATAAAGGAAAGCCAGTGCTTAAATACATAATAGTAAATGGGCTACAGGGTGTGAATCACAGGAAAGCCGTGACCTAATTACCAAGCTACCACAGCTGAGCTGGCAGAGAAACAGGCAGTGGCAGCTGGTGGGGAGAGTCTGGAGAGAGAGAGGAAGGGCTCTGTCACAAACCAAACCAATATACAAAAACTGCCCACATAATAATGACAACAGACAATGAAATTAGAAATAAAGTGAGGATGTGAGCACGGAGAAAACCTGACTTTAGATACGTCTCACACACACACACACACACACACACAGCGGGGGAAAATAAGTATTGAACACGTTGTGGTGGCATGGAATAATAAGCGGCGAATTGAGAGTTTTTGAGGGATTTTATTAATCATACCGCCATCACAGAACTCACCCCAGCGCCGTGCAGGCACGCCAGAGCGAGTTCTCAGGCTCTCAGGCAATCGTGTGGTCAGTTGAGCAGTCAGAGCGAGAGTGTGAACATGTGAATTTCAGTCAGCTTATATACCCAGTTACAGACAATACATGAAAGGCACATTAGCATCACAGAACAGAACAGGAAGCATGAACACCTGTATTTGAGTCACACATATCAAAGCAGATTACTGGCAGGAAGAAGCTAGACAAAGGGAGGCTGCCTATTGATATCAGTCATTGTTCTGCTAATTGCTCCAGCTGTGCGCTCTGCTTGTCCGTGGCTGTGGGGGTCACCCACATGACTCCCCCCCCCCAGAGGGCTCAGCAGGGGGTTGAGGCCTCGATCGTCTGGCTTTGGTATCGAGCTGTGAGGAAAGTCTGTGCCGGAGGAGGGGGAGGGAGGAGGGTGGGAGTAGCAAGTGCCGGCCCGGGACGGCGAAATTGTCTGGGCCGCGCAAAAATTGCATGTGGATCCACGGTGTTGAGGGGCTGTCCCATTGAACGTGCGGAGGTCCACAGCAGCTGTAAGAAGAAAAATTTGTCTCTGACTCCTCTCGCGGCCATGAAGAAAAAAAGGAGTTGCAGCAGAGTGAGGGACTTGGCTTGTTGACTTTAGGTGCGCGCGCAGTCCTAAAGTCCTCGGGGACAGCTGACGGCTGAATTCCTTTGTGCGCCGTGGCTGAGACCCGTACAAAATCCTGTGAGCGAGCTGCGTGCGTGCTTCAGGTGTGTGAGCAGCCCTGAAGGTTCTGTGTGCAGCGGCGAAGGACGATGGCGGTCTGTGGAGCCGTATTGTCCCGTGCGTGGTGCGCTGTCCTCGTAACCCCCCGGTGTGCGCGCGGGGGTTTGGTGCGTGGGTGGACCGCTGTAGAGGCGAGTCAGGGTCAGGGAGCTTGATGGAGATCATCCCTGTTGAGCAGTTGCGTCGTTCGCTCGTGGTGCGTCGGAGTGGTGAGAGGAAATAGACGATCTTTGTTCCTCGGGCTCGTGCAGATATGTTGGAGCGGTGAGAGGGAGGAGACGATCTTTGTCCCTCGGCTCGCGTAGATGCGTAGGAGCGGTGAGAGGGAGGAGGAGCGGTGAGAGGGAGAAGACGTTCTGTGTCCCTCGGCCGGTCCAGCGTGGATGTCCTGATCTCAGGCGAGGGTCGCACCATGACGCTTTCTGCAGCCTTCATGGTCGTGGGTGATCTCTGAGGGAGTTCGCCTGGTGGTGGCTCTGCGTCGAGGTCTCCCTGTAGCAGAAGGGAGGGCAGATCATTTGCGTCAGGCTGCTGCGTTCGCTTGTCATCAGAGAGTCACCGCCGGGGGCTGCCAGCATGTTCTTTTCTTGGTCGGGTCACCAGTGTAGATGTCCAGATCAGAAGGTTGCATTGCACAAAGCGTGTGCTTTCTTTCGGGGTCACCAATGTGGCGGCATAGAATAATAAGCGGCGAACTGAGAGTTTTTGAGGGATTTTATTAATCATACCACCATCACAGAACTCACCCCAGCGCCGTGCAGGCGCGCCAGACCGAGTTCTCAGGCTCTCAGGCAATCGTGTGGTCAGTTGAGCAGTCAGAGCGAGAGTGTGAACATGTGAATTTCAGTCAGCTTATATACCCAGTTACAGACAATACATGAAAGGCACATTAGCATCACAGAACAGAACAGGAAGCATGAACACCTGCACTTGAGTCACACATATCAAAGCAGATTACTGGCAGGAAGAAGCTAGACAAAGGGAGGCTGCCTATTGATATCAGTCATTGTTCTGCTAATTGCTCCAGCTGTGCGCTCTGCTTGTCCGTGACTGTGGGGGTCACCCACAACGTCAACATTTTCGCATTAAACACATTTCTGACCGAGCCACCTAAGATTTTCATCAGATATCAATAACAACCCAAATAATCCATGCATACAAAGAAATCAAGGCAGCTGTGTTCACAAAACAAGCTGTATTTAATAAAGTGGAATGACACCGGGAATAAGTATTTAACACGCTTGGTGAAATTAATTTAATATTTAGTCGAAAAGTCTTTGTTGGTAATAACAGTTTCCATACAGGAGAATAACAGCTTCTCCTGTATGGAAAAACCTAGTTTCGATTAGTTTATTGGTTTATTTGTCAGGGACCATGTACAGAAAAAACATTGAATACAGGGTAAAGATGCTCTGTACCAGATTATAGCATTCTCACTAATTTCCATCTGTACTCTCTGGGGCAGGCAGGAAGATATTAAAAGACAAACAGCACATACAGATAGCAATTCAGGTCGGGTTTCAGAAACTGTTGACCCTGAAACAAGCAGGGAGTAAGTTTAAATGGTAAAAAGATAAGAGACAGCACACATAAAAACAATTTAAGAGTACAATTTCAAATCGGATTTAAGGGGGAAAGTCAATATTGGCAGGCTTGATTACTTAAAATCAATTTTTTAGTCTCTGTGGAAAAGTCTTTGTAATTTGTTCTGGTCTTCATAGCAGTGGGGAGCTTGTTCCATTCCGTTATAGTTTTGTATGAGAAAGCTGATTTTATGTAGGGGGTTGCAACAATGCCACCTAGAGGAAGTCCTTGTTATCCTGGTATTTTGTTCAGAAGTTAGGGACACAAAAGTCTTAAGAGGTGCGGGTGCAGAACCATGGATATTTTTAAAGACCAACCGTATATTTGCATACATGATCATATTTTCAAAGCTTAACATCTTGTGTTTGGCAAGTACTGTATATTATGCGCAGGCAGTGCTCAGGAAGGATTTTTGTTATGATTCCCTGCGCACCTTTACGCAGTACACAGAGGAAGGAATTAAAACCCGCTTGCAGAGTATGATGCGTGCAATTTATTGAACAAAAATGGAGATTCAATCCTGCAAACAGTCACGATATCAACAGGAGTATGAGTTACAGTCATGGATAACACCAGCAGAGCAGGGATGCCTCAAAGATGCTCAACAGCCCGAGGGGGGAGAATGCCTAGTGCCGCAGAACAGCTGACGGCACAAGGAGAAAGGCAAAAATAGACTTATGGGCTGGAGCGGTCTGAGGCGGTCCGTGCTGTCTGGTGTGAGCAGGCAAACAGGGACAGCCGCTAACAACAGGTAACGAGTGGGCATCAGGTGATGTTAGAGAAGATTTATACAGTCAAGCTGAAAGTATAATGCAGGGAGTAGAGGCTAGCATACACAGCGGGGAAAAGCGACTGTGTACAATGCCCAATGATCCAGCAATCTCTTCCCACTCAAGCAGAGCTTAAGTAATAACAATACTAATGACGGAAGAGACCGCTGGTGTGGAAATGCGTGGGCTGGACTGAATGGAAAACAGGTGTGCATGAGTGAGTGTCTGAGCATGTGAGTGGAGATGAATGGAGGCGTGTGTGTATGTGTGCAGGAGAGTGCATGTGAGTGAGAACGGGAGTAAGAGTGTATATGTGTGTGTGCGTGCGTAAGGGAACCCAATAATAAGAAACAGCTGGTGCCACTGACAGGAGGAGGAGGCGTGGCTGAGCTGTCAGGGAGGGAAGGACCCAAAGGGCTCCCTGAAGCATCTGATGGAAAATAAGCATACAACCCACAAAATGGTCAAAATAGTCACAATGTCAGAACTGGGTTTGATACCATCAAACCTAAGTTCATGATAGATTTTAGCCAATTCTTCCACACAATCTGTCTTCAAATCTTGAAGGTTCTGTGGGTGTCTTCTATAAACTCTGATGTTCAGTTCATTCCATGCATTTTCAATTGGATTCAGGTCAACTGATTGACTGGGCCATTCTAGTAACTTCATTTTCCTTCTCTGGAGGCAGATGAGAGTTTCCTTGGCTGTGTGTTTGGATCATTGTCTTGCTGAATTGTCCATCCTCGTTTCATCTTCAGCATGTTGGCATATGGCAACAGGTTCTTATCATGGATGTCTCTGTATTTTTGTCCATTCATCTTTCCTTCAATTATATGAAGTCTGCCTGTACCATGTACTAAAAAACACCCCCACGCCATGATGCTCCCACCTCCAAACTTCACTGTTGATATGGTGTTTTTGGGCTGATGTGCAGTTCCAATTCTTCTCCAAACATGTTGTGTGTTGTGGCATCCAAAAAGTTCAATTTTGGTCTCATCTGACCAGACTATATTCTCTCAGTACTTTATTGGCTTGCCCAAATGCTGTGCAGCAAACTTTAAATGAGTTTCAACATGCTTTTTCTTCAGCAATGGAGTGGGCATACAGCCCATGTCGCATGAGTGCATTACTTATTGTTTTCTTTGAAACAGCAGTACCTGCTAACTTCAGGTCTTTCTGGAGCTCTCCACGAGTGGTCTGTAGCTCTTGGATAACTCTTCTGATGATTCTTTTGACTCCTCTGTCAGAAATCTTGCGAGGAGCTCCTGGTCATGGTTGGTTTATGGTAAAGTGATGTTCTTTCTATTTCCGAATGATGGCTCCAGCAGTGCTCACTGGAACATTCAGCAGTTAAGAAATGCAGGTTTAACCAATGCCATCATTATGTTTTGCAACAATGAAGATGTGAAGGTCTACAGAGAGCTCTTTGCTTCTACCCGTCATGAGTTCTTTGTGGTGTGACAATCTGATATTCACAGACCTTTTTAAAGGCCATCAGTCAGGATTTAAGCAGCTGAAATTAATTTGCACTGATGGGGGATGGGATGGCTTCATAAATTCTGATGGATTTCAGCTGGTTTCTTGGTTGATATGCCTTTTTGCACCTGTTTTTCTTCATGTGTTCAATACTTATTCCCTGTGTCATTCGGCTTTTTTTAAAAAAATATGTGTAACTTGTTTTGGGAACACAGTTGATTTCTTTGTATGTATGGATTACTTGGGTTGTTACTGATACCTGGTGAAAATTTCAGGTCAATAGCTCAATCAGAAATATGTTTTAAAGAGAAAAATGTTGACATGTTCAGTACTAATTAGAACAAGGATTCAGTGTACCTCACTCGGTATGGGGTTACTGGGGCCCTGCTGTGGAGCCAGGCCTGGGAGGGAGTCGATGGGGAGCATCTGGTGGCTGGTTTTCTGCACATGGGACCTGGCTGGGCTCAGCCAGAAGGAGCTCCATAGATCTGCCTTCCACTGGGGTCACCACCTGCAGAAGGGACCATGTGGGGCTATGCGGATCACGTGATGGTCGAAGGCAGAGACCTTGGCGGTCTGATCCCCAGCTTCCTAAACTGGCTTTTAGGGTGTGGAATACCACCTCTCTGGTGCGGAAGGAGCCTGAGCTGGTGCACAAGGCTGAGAGATAGAGCTAGATATAGTTGGGCTCACCTCAATGCACAGCTCTGGTTCAGGAACCAGTCTCCTGGAGAGGGGCTGGAGCTTGGCCTGCTCTGGAGTTGCCCCGGGCGAGAGGCGGCAAGCAGGGGTGGGTATTTTTGTATCCCCCAGCTTGCTGCCTCTACATTGGAGTTTGCCACAGTAGATGAAAGGGTTGTCTCCCTGCACCTTTGGGATGGGAAATGGGTCCTGACCATCATTTGTGCCTTCAGTGGTGAGAACACCTTCATTTCAAAACTGCATTTTGTTTTTACATGTGTTATCTTTGTCTAATATTTCAATTTGTTTGATGATCTGAAACATTTAAGTATGACAAGCGTACAAAAAAATGAAAAATCAGGAAGGGGCAAACACTTTTTCACACCACTGTATGTACCAAATGATGGTTCATAGTGCCCACCCTTTTTGGAGTCTCTGACTGGGGTGCTGGAGAGTACTCCTCTTGAAGACTCCATTGTCCTACTGGGGGATTTCACTGCACACGTGAGCAATGACAGTGAAACCTGGAGGGGTGGGATTGGGAGGAACAACCTGCCTGATCTGAACCCAAGCGGTGTTCCGTTATTGGACTTCTGTGCCAACCAAAGTTTGCTATTAGCGAACACCATGTTCAAGCATAAGGGTGTCCATTATGTGCACCTGGCACCAGGACACCCTAGGTTGCAGGTCAGTGATCAATTTTGTTATCGTGTCACCATACCTGTGACCATACTGTATGTCTTGGACACTCGGATCAAGAGAGGTGCACAGCTGTCAACTGATCACCACCTGGTGGTGAGTTGGTTCCGATGGCAGGGGAGGTTGCCATTCAGACCTGATAGACCCAAATGTATAGTGAAAGTGTGCTGGGAACATCTGGCTGAGGCCCCTGTCCAGGAGGTCTTCAACTCCCACCTCTGGAAGCACTTCAACCACATTCCAAGGGAGTCTGGAGACATAGAGTCTGAATGGGCCATGTTTTCCACCTCCAATGTTGAAGTGACTGCTCAGAGCTGCGGCCACAAGGTTGTTAGTGCATCTCGTGGGCTATCTCGGGGACAGTGCCTTTGTCATTGCAAACTGGGGTGGTGGTTCCTCTCTTCAAGAAGGGGGACTAGAGGGTCTGTTCCAACTTCAGGGGGATCACACTCCTCAGCTTCCCTGGGAAAGTCTACACCAGAGTACTGGAGAGGAGAGTCCAGTCATTGGTTGAACCTCGGATTCAGGAGGAGCAGTGTGGTTTTCGTCCTGGAAGTGGCACATCGGACCAACTCTTTACCCTCTCAAGAATCCTCGAGGGCTCATGGGAGTTTTACCAACCAGTCCACATGTGTTTTGTGGACTTGGAGAAAGCTTTCACCCACATCCCTCAGGGTCTCTTGTGGGGGGTGCTGCGGGAGTATGGGGTATTGGGCTTGTTGTTACGAGCTATCCAGTCTCTATACAACTGTTGTAAGAGTTTGGGTCGTATTGCCAACACCCAGTCAAACTTGTTTCCAGTGAGAGTTGGACTCCGCCAGGGCTGCCCTTTGTCACCAATCTTGTTCATAATTGTTATGGACAGGATATCTTGGTGCAGCCAAGGAACAGATGGTGTCATGTTCGGTAACCACAGGATCACATCTCTGTTGTTTGCAGATGATGTTGTCATGTTGGCTTCATCAAGCAATGACCTACAGGTCTTGCTGGGATGGTTTGTTACTGAGTGTGAAGCGGCTGGGATGAGAATCAGCACCTCTAAGTCCAAGTCCATGGTCTTCAGCAGGAAAAGGGTGGATTGTCCTCTCCGGGTTGGGGACGAGCTCCTACCCCAAGTGGAGGTGTTTAAGTATCTTGGGGTCTCATTCACAAGTGAGGGGGGAATGGACCAAGATTTTGACAGACGGATCAGAGCAGCATCTGCAGTGATGCGGATGTTGTACCAGTCTGTCGTGGTGAAGAGGGAGCTGAGCTCTTAAGCAAAGTTGTAAATTTTCCAGTCAATCTACATTCCTGCCCTCACCTATGATCATGAGCTTTGGGTAATGACCGAAAGAATGAGAGTGCGGATTCAAGTGGCTGAAATGAGCTTTCTCCTTTAAATTACAAGAGGCCCACCTCCTGCTGCAGGAAACATCCTCCAAACTATGAAACTTCCTCTTCCAAATTCATCTGACTTCCTTACACACTTTGGGTTCAGTCTTTTCCCAGTTTGATGCCAAACATATCATTTCCCATCAGACCCAATAAACTGAGCTTACTCATATCACTGAAGTGCACTCTGGACCAGTTCTCCTCTGTCCACACAACATGCTCCTCAGCAAATTCAAGTCTAGCCTTTTTATTCCTTCTGCTGATGAGAGGTTTGGGGAGGGCTGCATCAGGAAGTGTATCCGGGATAAAATCTTTGCCAAATCAATCATGCAGATCATATTGAATGAGTCTTCCATAAGAGTATTGATGGAGAAGTATTGAGAAGATCAGAAGGCGAGACAGGTCCTTGCCCTGTTCAACAGTGAACTGGTGAATAAGTCCAGCTGCAGTGTTGAACCGATTCCCTTTTGAGAGTGCTTGTGTCTTTTCAAGTCTTTCCAAGCAGCGGAAAGCTTTGACACAGTTTTGTCCAAATCTTCTGCGTAATATCTGAAACACGTTCATTTTGTCTTCTTAATGATAAAACTGGTCTTGTTCTTCTCCAAAGACAAAGCAATGAGATGCCTCATACCGTTGATTTGTTTGGACTGTCATCTGCAGCCTTCTTCCAAAAACTTTCTGAAAGTTTCTGAAGTTTCTGAAGAAGACTGCAGATGACAGTCGAAACATGTCAAAGGTATGAGACATCTCTTTGCTTTGTCTTAATAGAACAAGACCAGTTTTAGGGCATGCACATTGCTGCCCTCTGCTGTTTATTTCTGAGTTTCCTTGTTGTGCCTGCTACTGTTAATAAAACAGTGCAACCCCAGTGTACAAATTGGGTATAACAGTGACTTAATTGAAAAATAGCAGCCTCTGTCTTTTCACTCTTTGGAAATTCATCGCATGGGTAAGTTTTGGTCCACAGGCCGTATGTTTGACACCCCTGGTCTATGGTGTGCATTGTTTTGTTAGACTAGTCTAAATTTGAAATTCAAAGCAGCATTACTTTTGTGTTCTTGTCCTGTAGGTGTGTGTTTTTGTTGTCACTGAGATAGGCTCAAAGAGACAAGAGCTCATTAACAAACATGGTATTCTAAGTTCATTAGCAGCTGACTAATGATTTTAAGCAGCCCAGATTTCATGATCACAGCTTACTGATCTTTGCATGGCCATATCAGACTCCCGGACACTTTGAACAGGTATTTAACAAAAGCTTGAAACCAGACCACGGTGTCAGTGTTTGTACACAAGTAAATCAAATAACATCTGACCAAACTGCAATCATAGCAGTTGGCCTGCTATGAAATGCCACTGTTGATATTTTTAAAGTAGCTTTTTATTTTGTAGTGTTATATTAATTTGTCCATATTCAGTTTATGAAACTGTATAATCTGGTCAGTCTCATTGTACGATGTTTATTCACTGATAAATCTGGTAGGTGGAAATGATCTTATCACGCCCATGCCTCGTCCACAGAATTTGTGACACAGCAGAACATAAGGCAGCAAAAAAGAAACTTCCAAAGTAGAAATTGACATCATATCATAAAACAGTATAGTCAGTTAACGCAGAAAGTCACTTTAATGAAAGAACCACGTTACGGAGGAGATTAGTGCTGCACAAGTCATGAGCTCACCACCTCAGTCATTTAACCTTTATGCTCACAGGAATAATACTTACTTCCACATTTGTTCAACTCGCCTGGTCCTTTGTACGCCTCTCACTGCAAAAGAAAAGGAACAATAACTCCACTATAGCTACTGCTGCTGGTAACTGCTGCATACCTATCTCCTCTTGTCACCCCTCTGCAGGTTAGAGCTTCACATTACATCCCAGAGCATTTTATTAATGAAACCTTACTTGCATCTTCTCTCTCTGAGTCTCTCTCTGAGTCTTTTTTTTTTTTACCTGTTTTTTCCCCCTTGTCCTGTCAGGCAGCTAGGCAAGCAGAACAGGGATCTGTCACCCTTATTGTGCCAATACAGATTTACTTTGCCAAGAGGAGCTTATACAGTACCAAACTGTGTATCGTATATTGTTGTAAACTCCTCCTGTAAAAACTTTTAATACTTTATTTTAATTATTTTACCCATGGAAGACCCGACTGAATGGGGAAGAGGGAAAGGAAGTGTGTGGAGATGGAAAGAAAAGGGAGGGAAACAGACAAAAAAACAAACAAACCAACAACTAAAACAAACAGAAGACAAACTGCTTCTTCCATCAAAGATGTCTCAACACGAGTCTGGTTTCCGCACCTGTTAAAGGAGAGATACTTGTGTTTGCATGTCTGCATGCATATTTATGAGAGCGCACACAAAATAAGTGTGTGCATGTGAGTGGTTTGTCAGGAAACATACGAAGCAGGGGGCGGTCGCAGCAGCTTTCCCCCCGGGAACCCCAAGCAGGCAAGGCAGCGCCACCAACCCCCACAGGGCACAAACGTCCAGGTCAGCAAGCCCCAGGAAAACCAGGCATCCGCCCCCGGAGGGACAGTCGAGGGAGGCCAGGTCGCTTGGGGGCTGGCGCAGCGAGCCCACACCCCCAGACACGCCTGCCCGCCCCCCCACCCACCCCAGCGGGGCCAATGCCTGCCCCCGGACCCCAGGCACCAGGAGGCCAGCAACCCCAAACCCCACACCGGACACCAGCCTGCACCCCCCCGGCGCGAGTCCCTCCAGGCACCCCCACAGCGGGCCCACCCCAGCACCACCGCCACACACCCCGGGGACCCCCATGCCCAGAGAAGTACCCCCGCCCAGGGGAGCCCACATTGCTGAGAGGCACGACCCCCCTTAATCCAGCACCTCCCAACTCGCAGACACACCCCTCCCCACACCTTCACACCCACATGCTCCCGTGCATCTTGGATCTTCGATCCAAGATGGCGCCCACAGCGGTCGACATGGTGCTTCGCTGCGCTCTTTGTTTGTTTTTGTTTGTCAATTGTGTGTCTGCTTGCACTTATACCCGTGAAGAACTTTTAAATATCAGGACTTTCACCCCCACGGACCTCCTCCCAGTTTTTCTAGCCCCTGCCGCCGATCTGGTTTATTGTTTGGCTCGGAAAGTGAGACGGCGGAAGAGAGGAAGACGAGCGGGCGCTCTCGTGCGACTTCGCAGGAGAGGCTCGCGAACGGCGCTGCCTGGCATATTTCTGTCCAATACCAACTCTCTCTCTAACAAGGTGGATGAACTGAGACTGCTGATGCGTTTTAAGGACCTCGCCTCCTCAGCTGTCCTCTGCTTTACTGAGACCTGGCTCCGGGAAAATATACCGGACAGCGCGCTGCGCCTCGACGGCTTCCAGCTCTTCCGTGCTGATCGTGACACAGAGCTTTCCGGCAAGACCACAGGAGGCGGAGTCTGCTTCTACATCAACTGCATCTGGTGCTCTGATGTAACGGTAATTTCCAAACACTGTTCTCCTGCCTTGGAATTTCTTGTTATCAATTGCAAGCCCTTCTATTCCCCGTGGGAGTTTGCTTCTTTCATAATGATCGCTGTGTACGCCCCTCCCGACGCGGACACGCGCGAAGCTCAGCGCGTGCTCGCGGATCACATTCAACACACAGAGCAGAGTTTTCCAGACTCGCTGATTATTGTGGCTGGCGACTTTAATCAGTGCAATCTGAGCCACGATCTCCCCCGCTACATACAGTTTATTAAATGCCCCACCAGAGGATTAAACACACTGGATCACTGTTACACCACAGTGAAAGATGCATATCGCGCTGTCCCTCGAGCTGCGCTGGGATTATCTGATCACGTGATGGTTCACCTCATTCCCACATACAGACAGAGATTGAAGCTCACTAAACCTGTTGTGAGCACTACGAAGATACGGACCAGTGATACTGAGGAGAAGCTGGAAACGTGCATGGAAATATCTGACTGGGGCATGCTTAAAGGAGCCACGCATGATCTGGATGAGTACACGGACACTGTGAACTCATATATCCACTTTTGTGAAGAGAACATTCTTCCATCACGCACCAGGGTGAGTTACTCTAATGACAAACCCTGGTTCACAGCTAAGCTCAGACAGATCAGGAAGGAGAAGGAAGCAGCGCTGAAAAGTGGAGACAGGGACTGCTACAGGGAGGTTAAATACCGGTTTAACAGAGAGCTGAAGAGGGCTAAATCTGTGTACTCAGAGAGACTCCAGCAGCAGTTCACTGCTAATGATTCGGCTTCCGTGTGGAGAGGACTGAGGCAAATCACCAACTATCGGCCTCAGGCTCCTAAAGGTCAGGATGACAAAGCCCTTTGTCAAAGACTGTCCCAACACTATGCCCGTTTTGACACCTCGTCATCTGTGTCCAACTCCCCCCCTCCCTCCAGCTCCACAGCCTCCACATTCCCTACTTCATTTAAGGCACACCCCCCCTCCTCCCCCCCTCCCCTTATCATCAGTGAGCAGGATGTGCTCAAACAGTTCTCCAGACTGAACCCGCGCAAGGCCCCTGGCCCAGACGGTGTGTCTCCCTCCACCCTGAGACTCTGTGCGAAACAGCTGGCTCCTGTATTCACAGACATTTTTAACACCTCCCTTAAGTTATGCCACGTGCCATCCTGCCTCAAATCCTCCACCATCATCCCTGTCCCCAAGAAGCCACGGATCACTGGACTTAATGACTACAGACCTGTAGCGCTCACCTCTGTAGTCATGAAGTCCTTTGAGCGCCTGGTCCTGTCCCACCTCAAGTCCATCACCACCCCTCTCCTGGACCCGCTGCAGTTTGCCTACCGAGCCAACAGGTCTGTAGACGATGCAGTCAACCTGGCCCTCCACTCCATCCTGCAGCACCTGGACTCCCCGGGAACCTACGCCAGGATCCTGTTTGTGGACTTCAGCTCCGCATTCAACACCATCCGCCCCGCTCTGCTCCGGGACAAGCTGTCCCTGCTCAACGTGCCTGACTCCCTCTGCAGGTGGATCATCGACTTCCTGACGGACCGGAGGCAGCATGTGCGGCTGGGAAAGACTGTCTCAGACTATACTAGCATCAGCACCGGATCACCCCAGGGCTGTGTACTTTCCCCCCTACTCTTCTCCCTTTACACCAACTCCTGCACCTCCAGCCACCAGTCTGTCAAGTTGATCAAGTTTGCGGACGACACCACCCTCATCGGGCTCATCTCCAACGGCGACGAGTCCGCCTACAGGAGAGAGGTGGCCCAGCTGGCGTCCTGGTGCAGCAATAACAACCTGCAGCTGAACGCTCTGAAGACAGTGGAGATGATTGTAGACTTCAGGAAAGTCACTACTCCTCTGCCCCCCCTCACCCTCTCAGGCTCTCCCATCACCACTGCTGATTCCTTCCGCTTCCTAGGCACTACCATCACCAGGGACCTCAAATGGGAGCTGACCATCAGCTCACTCATCAAAAAAGCCCAGCAGAGGATGTTCTTCCTGCGGCAGCTGAGGAAGCTCAAGCTACCCACCAAGATGTTAGTGCAGTTCTACACAGCCATCATCGAGTCCATCCTCACCACCTCCATAACCGTGTGGTACGCAGGAGCCACTGCCAGGGACAGACTAAGGCTGCAGCGTGTCGTGCGCACTGCTGAGAAGGTGATCGGCTGCAAGCTCCCATCTCTCCAGGATCTGTACATCTCCAGGACCCGGAGGCGTGCTGGCCGGATCATAGCCGATCCCTCACACCCTGGTCACGTACTGTTTGCCCCCCTCCCCTCTGGTAGAAGACTTCGGTCCATCCAGACTAAAACCTCCCGTCACATGAACAGCTTCTTCCCCTCTGCCATTAGACTGCTGAACACTAAGTGACTCTCGTGCACCATGTACAGCAGCTCAACCAGACTCATGTCAATCATCACTGTTTTCTTCCTGCATTACCGACTGCACTATATAGTTCTCCACAGTATCTGCTGCTGGCTAATATATATTTTAACTGTTGACCAGTATCACTTAATCTTATCCTACACTTTATTACATGTATAGTTTATTTCTCTTATCTTATCATGTTTAATGTTGCAGCATTGTACCGAGACAAATTCCTAGTTTGTGTACTACATGAACAATGGCAATAAACCTGATTCTGATTCTGCACACCCATATGTACTAACTCACTCTCACTCACCTGGACCAACCCATTCTCTCTCACTCCTGTATCCATTCAAACTCACCCCTCATTCACCCTTGTTTCATAAGGCGGCTGCGAAGCAGATGCAGCGAGCCTGAACGTGCACCAGTGCCCGGCAGTGACTGGGGAGACTACTGGCACAGCCCACAGAAGCAGACCCCCACCCCCGGCACCCACCTGAGCGACTGATCAGCAGACCACCGCAGGCGCCCCGAGATGCCACCTGACATGCAAAGTGCCGCACAAAACCAACCCACCATCACCACCTCCATTCATCACCTCCTCACTCTCATTTACACTCATATTCAGTCCCTCGCTCACTCCCTTGGTTGTATCTATACATTCAGTAGCACCCAGGGATTTTGACAGCATGATGGGTCCCAGGCTCCCCACCGGGCCCCCACACCCCCAGCAGGAAGAAGGCAACGGGGTGGTGGAAGACCCCCACCGCCCTCCCCCCCATACAAAACATAGTGGGTGTATGTCGGTTATGATGTAATTGTGTGTAAATGTGTTTACTACCAAAGTGTAATTAAAATTGGGGGGATAGTGATTGGAGCACCGCTAGCCACTGCGATGGGCAGCGGGGCCCCCATCCGCCCAAGCCCTCAGTGTCTAAAATGCAATTAAAATTGAGGTGAGTGCAGCCCCACCGCGCAGGAAAGGTATCCCCTTCGTCGACACAGTGCGGCACACCCCCACCCCAAAGCCCTAAATGTATCCAAGAAGATGTATATTCCACCCAGAATCGGGGGGATGGGGAGGGTGGGAAATAAGACTAGGAGGGAGGCGGTCTAAACCCGAGGCCACCCCCCCCCCCCCCCCGCCAAGAAGCCAGCTTGCAAACTGGTTCATGAGACCACCCACTGCCCCCAAATCCCAACCCAGGGTGAGGGCCGGCAGTGCAAGCAGCCCAAGACCCACCAGCATCACGCCCTGGTGCTCCCAGCACCACAAACATGATGGGGCAGCCATACCAATTCCCACTCATCTTACACACACAAACATGGACAACAATAGTCACAATAGTGAACAATGGGCCAGACCCACACGGCACCCCACATGCCAAGTGACACCCCTGACCGCCCACGCAAGCCCACCGACCACCCACCCCAGATGCATACCAACAGCGGCAGGCTGCCCTGCAGCCACAGCCACCTCGGAGCAACCCGACAGAAACACGGCCACCAACCTGCGCCAACGGCACCCCCAACCACCCCCAAGCACCAACACACACCTGCCGCCAATGACACCAGGGGCAATGCGACAAAGCGACAAAGTCTTGTTGTGGTTTTTGCATTTGGGTCCTAGTACACAATAATGTCAGCAGTTACACGTACTGAGAAGTTGTGCTTTACTACTTCACACTAGTGCATTACTGTGAACTATTTGTCACTGAAATCACATGGAAAACCCACAACTAAATGTGCAATCCACATCCCTTTGACATCACAATGTGCTATTAAATATAACTATTATATCCACATTGGTGAATACATATTAATCTTTTGGTGAATTATAGACCTTGAAGTCAAAGTCAGAGGTCAGTCGTTCCCTAAATCTTGTAGACACAGTAACTACTGAAAGAAATGTAGACTTTTCAAACTGTTACTGTAGTTGTATCTAAGACAAATCTTGGACATCTTACCCCCTGACCCAACTATGGGTTTGGGGTCAAAGGTCAAGGTTAGCATGACCTAGGTTAGAATGAGTAAAGTTAGGGTCATCAACCTTGGTGCACAGGTCCACCTTGGGATCCTTACATACAACTATAGTTTGTATATAAGTATTTTGTTGTATATTCATGGATGATAGGATTAGCACATTTTGCTTCCGCACCAATAATTGTATGGAAAAATTAAAGTGCTCTCCTTCAGTGACATATTGGGATCGTCAAAGAAAACAGAGGTGGGGGATATTGCAGTCGCCTCAGATTGCTCTTGTTCAATCCTACAAAAGGTAGGCTACCCTAGACACCATGGCTCTGAATTAATCGTTACAAATTTAAATTTATTAAGCTAGAGAGCATTCAGAGTGCATACCTCTGCCAAGGCCCTATTGGAATGTTTGTTTCTTTTGTTTCTGTCTGTTGGCAGGATTATGAAAAACAAAAACTACTGGTCATATTTGGATGATTTTCACCAGGAGGTCCTTAGGTTACAGATGAACCTGATGGGTTTTGGAGGTGATCAACTTCAGGATGTGGATCCTGGAGGACCTTTTCACTTTCTTTAACATTGTAAAAAAGAGCTTTGGTGGAGGTATGTGCTCTCTGAGTGCCCTCTGTTTCTTTACATACATGATTCCCTTTCAGATACAATACTCATTACAAACAGATTATTAGTTTTTGAAATCACAAATTATGATACCGTAATTTACTGACATGCACCTGTATTAAACAGCTGAATAAAACATTTAGCAATAAAAGCTCTGATTTCTATTAAATGTCCTAGAATAGACACTTTCAATGTAAATACATACACCTGTTGTGGACAAAAGTATTTTAAACTTGTCCAATGCATATAAAAACTAGAGAGCACTCAAAGAACACATGCCTCCGCCAAGGCTTCGTTCCTCCCTTCATTTGTCTGTCCATCCCACCATCTGTCCATTCATTACAAGATGGGGCCTAGGCAGAGGTATGTACTCATGGATCACCTCCCAAATGTAATGCGTTCAACTGTAGCCCAAAGGCCCCCCTCTGGTTAACATTTCATCCAAATCTGTCCAATACTTTTTGCGTAAACCCGCTAACAGTCAGACAAGCAAACAAATGCTGGCAAAAACATTACCTCCACTCCTTGGCATAGGTAATTGTGCATTTTAAGCATTTAAACAGTGATTGTAGCATAGATCACTGCATGAGTAAAATAATTTCATACACAGAATGGCCTTAGAATTGTTTAAAATGCTTTGGGAAACATTTGTTTTGTATGTTACTGCTTAAATAGAGCTCTCAGTGTGCAGACAGTGGCACCGGCATCCATGAGGGACTCCAGCGAGATCGAGGAGCCGTGGTTGGTAGCCAGGACGGACACCAAGAGACACAGGAACAGGGCGATCTGTTTCTATCATTGCCACCTTGGCTCAAATGCCTAATGTTGCCTGCCGCCATGCCAGTTCAAGAAGCCAGGAAGATGGCACAACCAGCAGTCAGTAGCAGCTGCAACCACTGGCAACAGGAACAAGCTGCTTTATATCATGGACACATTCAGGGAGACGGTTTTTGGTGGACTCCAGCTCTCAGAAGAGCCTCATCCTGCTGGTCAGTGCAGACAGGTGGGCAGGAGGCAGCGGTCCCAAGCTCACGGCCGCCAACGGATCCACCATCAGGACCTTTGGCAAACGAACATGATGATATGCTTGCATGGATGCAATTTCCAGTATGACTTTCTGGTAGCTGCATGTTCTGCCCCCATTTTAGGTGCAGATTTTTTATGTGCTTATGGGTTATTAGTCGATGCTGCCAAGAGACGTTTAGTGGACTCTGTCTCTTTCACCTCTTTGCCCTGCACAGCTCGGGGAGCTGAGTCAACAACACTGGCTAACGTTATAGCTCCAGGGGGTAAGTACCAGCATTTACTTGCACAGTTCCCAGCACTCACAGTCCCGACTTTTTCGGCTACGGTAACCAAACACGGGGTCGAGCATTTTATAACCACAAAATGCCCGCCAGTGTTCGCACAACCTCA
Organism: Pholidichthys leucotaenia; assembly: GCA_020510985.1. NCBI lineage: Eukaryota > Metazoa > Chordata > Actinopteri > Cichliformes > Pholidichthyidae > Pholidichthys > Pholidichthys leucotaenia. The sequence goes on along the minus strand of CM035845.1, from coordinate 28,792,159 downwards.
GTGCCTGGACTCAGCTAAACTGGCCAGTGCGCGCGAGGAGTTTGCCAGCTTGGAGCAGCTGAGCATCGTCAGGCGCTCCAACAGCCCGTGGGCATCCCTGCTACACATGGTGTCTAAGGCCGATGGGTCGTGGAGACCATGCGGCGATTTCCGGCGCTTGAAAAACGCCATGGAACACAATTGGTATCCCATCCCGCACATCCAGGATTTTTCTGTGCACCTGGGACGTGTGTTTTTTCGAAAGTGGATCTGGTCCGCGGTTACCACCAGGTCCCGGTGTATGAGGAGGACATTCCTAAAACAGTGATAATAACTCCTTTTGTCCTTTTTGAGTTTTTACGCATGCTGTTCCTATTAAAGGGCGCAGTGCAAACCTTCCAGAGAATGATGGATGCAGTGCTCTGTGACTTGTCCTTCGTTTTTGTCTACTTAGACGACATTCTGGTGGCTAGCGCATCCGAGCACCTCACCCATCTCAAGATGGTTTTCCAGAGGTTGGAAGCGCACGGGCTTATAGTGAACCTGGTGAAGTACCAGTTCGGTGTGCCAGTGATTGATTTTTTGGGTCACTGCATTTTGCCGGAGGGTGCAATTCCGCTACCAGATAAGGTGCTCGCCGTGTCAGACTTTCCACATCCGCTCACCGTTAGGGCCCTACAGGTGTTTTTGGGAATGGTCAGTTTTTATAACTGTTTCCTCCCCCAGGCAGTCCAGCTGATGCAGCCATTGTATGCCTCGCTTAACCCTTTAACTGCCCTAGGTGCCATGTGGCGCCTGGGGAAATGCAAGGCAACTCAAGCCCCCCCTAGTGGTCAAGAGTGGTAAAACTTTTTCTCGATAAAATGTTCAGATTTCCAAGGCTATAACTTGAAAGTTACAAGGGATAATGGCTTACTGTCAATTAGAAAGATGTAGAATATGATCCAAAGTTTCAGATAGGAATAAATTTATGCATCTAATTTGCATAATGTCGCAGCAGATATATAAATTACATAACTTATTCAAAAGTGGTCTTTGGACACATTTACATAAAGAATGGTCCGGGTTTTTTTTTTGACGCCGATTTGTCTACAGGGGTATGTTTTTCTGTTTGATGCATTATTCCTGTGGAAATCCATGCCGCCCGTGGGCACCGCCAACTTGGTACTGGTAGCTCAGTTTTTCATCCATTGTGGTCGATGTAACACATTTACTTAGTAATTTACACCGCATCTACAAACTCTTATACCACATCTACAAACTCTTATGATTATCCCAGGTGAATTTCATTTGTATTACCCGGCTATTTTTCCGGTTTCATGCAGTTTCAGTCATCATCACGGCAGCGATGACCAAACATGGTGGCATCCACATTGGTGTGTGAGCTCAAAGCAGAAAAAGGAAGAACAATAATGAGGATTTCTTCTTCTTTGCTATATTCCATGTCAGCCATGATTCATTCGGCGCGTGTCTGCCACCTTCTAAACTGTCAGATCAATAGCGATTAGTACAAATTCTCGGTATAGCCGGGGGACGTCAATAACTTGACATATGCAGTTGCTGCGCTGTGCCACTGGGGGCGCGCGACCCATCCATTTAATCTGGGCAGTTAAAGGGTTAAGAAAAAGAAGCCTGCTGAAAACACTGACTGGACTCCCGAGCGAGTCCAGACTTTCACAGACGCCAAAACAGCGCTTGCGGATGCCACTTTGCTTGCCCACCTGGACCCGCCGGCACGGATAGCGCTCACTATGGATGTGTCTGACGTTGCCATAGGGGCAGTGGTGGAGCAGTACATCTCCGGTTTGTGGCAGCCGCTTGCATTTTTCAGTTGAACTTTGTGGAACAACGAATGCAAATACAGCACGTTCGACAGAAAATTGTTGGCTCTCCATTTGGTGATGCGTCATTTCTAGTTTTGGCTGGAGGGGCGCAAGTTCACTGCATTTGACCACTAACTTACGCGATGTCCAAGGTCTCGGAACTGTGGTCAGCCCAGCAGCAACGGCATTTGGCCGCGATCTCGGAGTTTACGACCGACATTCAACACGTTGCCGGTAAGCTCAACGTCATGGCGATTGCCTGTCGTGCGCATTAGTCTCCCCGGTCTACAGTACATGGGAATGGATTTCCCTGCCATGGCCACGGAGCAAGCCGGGGACGCAGACATTTGCGTGCTCCAGTCTGCGCCTACTGGGTTAAAGCTGGAGAGCAGGGTGGTGTGAGAAGGGTGCCCTCCCTTGCTCTGCGATGTCTCCACCAGTCACCTGTGCCCGGTTGTTCCGAGCTCTTGGTGCCGCTGCATTTTGAAGTCAGTCCAAGCACAAGCACACCAGAGCCCCCCTCGAGCCATTCCAAATCCCAGCCAGGAGGTTCAACCACGTACATGTAGATTTGGTGGGATTTGTCCCGCCGTCGCAAAGTTTCCCACACCTTTTGACAATCGTGGACCGCACCACACGCTGGTCTGAAGTGATCCCGCTGGCTTCCACCATGTCCGCGGAAGTGGCTCGCGCTTTTTTGTCGGCTTGGGTTATACGGTTCGGATCCCCATCTAACATCACTTCCAACAGGGGTCCAAGGAGGGATTCCAAGGAGGATCTGGCAGCCTCCCTGGCAGAACTCATTTTTTCTCAGCCGCTGCGGATCCCTGGTGAGTTTTTACTGGAAAACCCTGTGCCCGGGGCCGATCTGCCCATGCAAATTTTGCACAGTACAGAGGCCTTTAATGTGCTGGGCCTGGCCCACCATTGTTTTCCTTGCACCTTCATCCCGAAAAGCTTACAGAATGCCAGTTTTGTTTTTGTCAGGCATGATGTGCACCGGACCTCGCTGTGCCCACCGTACGGCGGACTGTTCAGGGTGCTGAAACCTGGGGCAAAGCATTTTGTGTTAGACTTGGGGGGACGTAGGGAGACCATCTACATCAACAGGCTGAAGCCCGTTTTTGTGTTAGCAGACGATCAGGTGGTGTTGGCCCAAGCTCCCCGGTGTGGACGTCCACCGTCGGTGGCTCCGCAAGCTGGTGTTCCCTCGGTAGAGACCTGCGCTCATGAAGCTAACGTGTTTTCCCCCTCACCCCTTTTCCCTCCACAGACTGACGTGCCCTCCTGTACACCTCGCCAGCAGGGTGTTTCAACCGGATCGATGATTCCCCGCTACGGCCGCTATGGGCGCCGGCTCAAGCCCAAAGGACGGGGGGGGTTAGTGTCCTTTCTGGGTGTTTGGGGGGGGGGGGGGCTGTGTGGTGGCAAGGTGTGGGGGATTCTCCACCCAGAGTACTGGGGAGAATCCGGGCTGCACACCGGGCTGCACGGTGGCGCAGTGGTTAGCACTGCAGCAGCACAGTTTACCCTTGGCCGGGGGATTGTGGGGATCGTGGGATCGTGGGTTCGATCCCAGCCCCCGACCAACAGTGATCTGTGTGGAGTTTGCATGTTCTCCCCGTGTTGCGTGGGTTTACTCCGGGATTTTCTCCGGTTTCCTCCCACATGCCAAAGACATGCATGTTAGGTTAATTGGCTGTTCTAAATTGTCCCTAGATATCTGTTTCCTATAGGCCCTTAGAATAGAGGGTTAGTATTAATGAAAGCGCTTTGAGTGGTCTTTGTGACTAGAAAAGCGCTATATAAGTGCAGGTTAGTTAGTTAGTTAGTTAGTACCGGGGGTCTCAGATGGAACAGAAAGGACTATTCATCCCCCCGGGAGTTCAGGAGGTGCCAGAGCCACTGGAGGAAGAGAGGGTGTGAGAAGCGGGTCTAGCGTTATGCGATGTTCATGTGCCACACATGTCTTTGTTCCACTGAATGTATTGTTGTCGGGCTCCCTAGGTCTCATAGCACGAATTAAAGGTTATAAAATGAAGGTGCACAGAGACCCAGAGTTTTACTGTACTTGATGTTGGAAGAGGAATAAAGTTTGTGTGTCGTCTAGCTCGTTGCCTCGTCTTCTTCCTTGTTCCACAATGTTCTGTTTTGTATTTCTTGTTTTTGACTTTTCTTTCAAACTGTCATCTGTGGCAGTATGGCTGACCAACCTCTGCTGATGTGCACATCTGTGCTAACAATCATTGATGTATCCATAATCACAGTAAAGAGGCCCCTTGGGGGTTATAAAATGACTACCTTGAGAAGAGATTTTCCTCGATCTTTACTCTATTACAGGAAAAAAAAAAAAAAGATAAATGTTGAACCATGAGACAGAAACTCATCAAATTAGAGCTCATTCTTTTAATTAGGGATAAATTACATTAAAATTTAGAAACCTGATTTTTGCTGAGGAAAGCAACATAGCCTGGAAGTGCAGTTTCACACAACCTGTCTGTGCCTTTTTATATGCCCTTTGTGTGCCTGAGTTCACAGATTCTGTTCAGGAGTTGGGATTTTTACAGCTAAATGACAGTTTAAAATGAATATGAATATAGTGTGGGGCAGCTACTTCCATGCACTGTGTGTGGGGCACCAAGTGCTTTGGAAGGCACCAAAATGATCAACACAATAATAACCATTATGATTAATTTTTCAAATTTAAGAAAAAGATACTCTAACACCAAGATCACCAGCTAAAAGTGCAAGAGGTCCGATAAGTCAGTCCTCCTCCCCAGCTGAGGTCCGGATTAGAGCTGGGGATCTTCAGGCACTTCATGCTACAATTATGATTCAGGGTCTCTGATTTGATTATAAAACGATTCTTGATGCATTTTTTTTTTAATTTGTTTTTTCAGGATTTTTTTCCTCCCACTGTGTGGCACCTTGGTGCTTTTAAAGCCAAGTGTTTGCAGTGACCCATGAATTTACTTCAAATATCTTTTAATAAAAGAAATGGAAGAGAAATGTAACAAGTCACATGGACACATTTATCTGAAAACATGCTTTTAAGAACTGTCATTTTTTCATGGACGTTCTTTCAGAAGACCACAGCTGTCTCTAGCAGGCCAATATCATTTGCTTTTACACATTATTTCATTAAGCAGATGTTTTAGCTGCTTTTAGTTCTGTATTATTTTTTAAACAAAAAAAATCAAATAAATTCTTTGCTCAGTTTCAAATAAAATGTAATAATCTAACCATAATTGTTGCCTCTAAAATACCTTAACCCCCAGTTCTTTTATATGAAGGCCAAATAACCAGACTGAGGGGTGAAGTATACTTTCACTTATTTTACTGAAATTGAGATATGAATACAGGCAGTGCTGGAACACAACTCTTTAGGCAATTCCCCAAGAGAGTGCTGCTAAAAAAGTGGGCCCTATAGTTTTTATAAAGCTTAACCACTCCCTCATGCAAGAGGGAGGGGTTTTTCCTCAGTGTATCAGTACATTTCCGCTTATGTGACAGTTCGGCTGTGTACAGAACTGATTCTGACTGGTTTCAGTGAATGAATTATAGGGTGTAACCTAAACTCTGCAATGTAGCGTGTGAAAGCAAGCAGATAAAGAAGTGTGAGAAGGACAGGCCAATCATGTCATTTTACCGACATAATAATGCAAGGAACACTAAATGTGTTTTTGACTCCAAATAAATAGCTCTAAAATTCTAAAATCTACAACTTAAATCCCAACAATGGAAAGTTTTACAGGAGAACACAAACTAAATTACATACATTTTAAAAGATTAATATTTAAAAAAAAAAATCTCAAAAAAGAGACAGAAAATATAATTAATTCCACACTACAGAATTCCTTTAGAGGTTTTTTTTTTTTTTTTTGATGTCAACATTGTCTGTTAACCTGGTCTGAGTCTGTTTGGGTAACACTCTGTCACAGGGAGAGAGGAGGTGGACATGCGTGGAACTTTTCATGTTCAGCAACACACAGCAAATTATTGGTTTGACATGATATCAGGGGGTCACGGAAATTACCTTCATAACCAACGTCATGCTGGCCCAACAGAGATGCGGTCCCGCGGAAGGTGTGGAGGAGGCGCGGGGACCTTTTTTCAACAGACCCCCCCCAGGTGGACACGTACCATCACAGGCAGCCAGAGTGGTGGTGGACACAATTTCATAGCAGCGTTTCATTCCGCGGGTTACACCGGGGAGAAACCATGGCTGTCGGCCTCATGTGACGCCTGCAGCAAACAGTGATTTTGCCTCCCACTGTATCCCCCAGAGAACGTCTACAGTCCCACACCATAAAATGTCCAGTCGGCCTTCGATATAGCACTTCAGTTCCACTTTTTCTTTCGATAAAAACAAAACAATATAATTTTTCCCCAAATTATATTAAAAAGATTCAGAATCCGGACGGAGGACTCTCGAGATCCGCATCCGGACAAGAGTCTGCCAATTGGTGGTGACCCTTACTCGAACATTTAATATTTGACCGTTCTATGCAAAATAAACTATGTATACTTGTCTGACATAAAGCTAAATGCGGCTGTTGGAGGGATGCGAAGATGACCTTAAAAAGTGGCCTCGCTGACAGTAGCTCTGTTAGTTAGCTCCGCTAACAAGATGCTAACGCTGTAAGCAAATAAAAGCTCTGAGATATATCAATGTCTCCACCACAATAAAGTTGGCTGCATTTTGTTAAAAGATGTTGGACATAATCAAATTTACCTCAGAGCAGACGTAGAATCTAGTCAGAGCCACCAAAAAACAACAACACTGCTTGAGTGTTTTAATCCATCCATCCATCTTCTACCGCTTTTCCGGAGGCCCGGGTCACAGAGGCTGCAGTTCAAGCAGAGAAGCCCAGACTTCCCTCTCCCCAGCCACCTGCTCCAGCTCTTCAGAGAGGATACCAAGGCATTCCCAGACCAGCTGGGAGATATAGTCTCTCCAGCGAGTCCTGGGTCTGCCCCGGGGTCTCCTCCCAGTGGGACCTGCCTAAAAAACTTCAAGTGGGAGGCGTCCAGGAGGCATCCTGATCAGATGCCCATACCACCTCAACTGGCTCCTTTCAATGTGGAGGAGCAGCGGTTCTACTCTGAGCCTCTCCCAGTGACTGAGCTCCTCACCCTATCTCTGAGGGTGAGTCCAGCGATCCCACGGGGAAAGCTCATTTCAGTCGCTTGTATCCGCGATCTCGTTCCTTCGGTCATTACCCAAAGCTCATGACTATAGGTGAGAGTAGGAACATAGATTGACTGGTAAATCAACAGCTTTGCCTTAGAACTCAGCTCCTTCTTCACCACAACAGACCGGGTACAACGTCCACATCACTGCAGATGCTGCTCTGATCCATCTGTCAATCTCTTGCTCCATTCTCCCCTCACTCGTGAATAAGACCCCAAGATACTTAAACTCCTCCACTTGGGGCAGGAGCCTGTCCCCAACCTGGAGAGGACAATCCACCTTTTTCCGGCAGAGGACCATGGACTCACACTTGGAGATGCTGATTCTCATCCCAGCCGTTTCACACTTAGCGGCAAACCGTCCCAGCAAGAACTGTAGGTCATTGCTGGATGAAACCAGCAGGACAACATCATCTGCAAACAACAGAGGTGAGATCCTGTGGTCACCAAGCATGACACCCTTCATTCCCTGGCTACTCCTAGAAATCCTGTCCATAAAAATTATGAATAGGATCGGTGACAAAGGGCAGCCCTGGCAGAGTCCAACTCTCACTGGAAATGAGTCTCATCGAGTGTTGGCAATACGAACCAAACTCTCACAACGGTTGTACAGAGACCGAATAGCTCGTAACAACAAGCCCGATACCCCATACTCTCGAAGCACCCCCCACAAAAAACCACGAGGGATGCGATCGAATGCCTTCTCCAAGTCCACAAAACACATGTAAACTGATTGTGCAAACTCCCATGAACCCTCGAGGATTCTCGAGAGGGTAAAGAGCTGGTCCGATGTGCCACGGCCAGGACGAAAACCACATTGCTCCTCCTGGATCTGAGGTTTGACCAACGGCTGGACTCTCCTCTCCAGTACCTTGGCATAGGCCTTCCTAGGAAGGCTGAGGAGTGTGATCCCTCTAAAGTTGGGGCACACCCTCTGGTCCCCCTTCTTGAAGAGAGGAACCACCACCTCGGTTTGCCATGCCAAAGGCACTGCCCCCGACCTCCACGCAATGTTGCAGAGGCGTGTCAACCATGACAGCCCTACAACATCCAGGGCCTTGAGGTACTCAGAGCGAATCTCGTCCACCCTCATGGATCGTCACCTTATTGTGGTGGGGGGTTTGCGTGCCCTAGTGATCCCAGGAGCTATGTTGTCCGGGGTAATTTGCCTCTGGTAGGGTCACCCAAGACAAGTCCTGGGTGAAGGGCCAAACTAGGAACGATCCAGCAGACTGTCATGATAAATACTAGAACAAGGATTCAGTGTACCCCGCCCGGTATGGGGTTACCGGAGCCCCACCCTGGAGCCAGGCCTGTGGGAGGGGCTCGATGGCTAGCGTCTGGTGGCCGGGTTTCCGCCCATGGGACCCGGCTGGGCTCAGCATGAAGGAGTTACATGGGTCCGCCCTCCAGTGGGCTCACCACCTGCAGGAGAGACCATGGGGGTCTGGTGCTATGTGGATCAGGTGGCAGTCAAAGGCGGAGACCTTGGTGGACTGATCCCAAGCTTCCTAAACTGGCTTTTGGTATCAGTGTTTTAATGTCGGGGTAAATACAGACAGCTGCAGCTGCTTGTTTTACCCCGGAATTAAAATGCTCATGCTGATGTCATGCCCTGAATGCTTGTTATTTAACTTAACAGGTACAGACATTTTCTGACAATTGTTCAAAATGTTATTGACCTATATTTTGTGATCATTTAAAAATTAATGTATGCTGAAGCTGCTAATATTAAGTCCATATCTTTCCAAGGCAGTGCAACAAATGCAAAAAAACAAACAAACAAAAAATAGATATCTTTCTTAAATTGGGCAGCGTGGTGGTGGAGTGGTTAGCACTGCGGCAGCACAGCAACTCACCCTTGGCTGGGGGATCCTGGGTTCGATCCCAGCCCCCAACCAACAGTGATCTGTGTGGAGTTTGCATGTTCTCCCCGTGTCTGCGTGGGTTTACTCCGGGATTTCTCCGGTTTCCTCCCACATGCCAAAAACATGCAAGTTAGGTTAACTGGCATCAAACTGGGGATTCTAAATTGCCCTTAGGTATGACTGTGAGAGTGAATGGTTGTCTATCTCTGTGTTGGCCCTGCGATGGACTGGCGATCTGTCCAGGGTGGACCCTGCCTCTCGCCCAAAGATGCTGGGATAGGCTCCAGCCCCCCCGTGACCCGAAAAGGATTAAGCGGAAGAAGATAGATGGATGGATGGATTTTTCTTAAATTGTTAAGTCTTAGGAAGCAAACTATTATTTTTATTTATTATTTTACTTCATGCAGCCTTGCATCTGGAGACATATATGACACAAACATCCCTTTGATTCTCATCTGCACTTCAGCTGAAGGCTGATTAAAAAAGTCACATCTGCAGATTCGTGCTTGCACAGAATACGGTATGCTAAAAAACAATAATTCAGGATGCTTATATGAGCTTGATTCCATTCCAGTCAGTAGTGCTGCTGTGTAGATGACAGAGGCTGTTATAATTTTATATTCAAGAGAAAAAAATAAAATAATAATAATAATAATAATAAAATATAACAAAACTACATATAATAAAATAAATAAATAAATATAAGAAAATAAGTAAAAACTGTTTTTTTAATGCTAAACTGGTCTGGGCAGTAGCTTACGTTGATGTCGATTTGCACCTATTGCACTTTGATATACTGCACCTGACTTGCACGTCCAGAAGACGTCGAAAAAATTAACTCCATAATTGGTCAAATGTTGAACATTAGATCAACGTCCAGAGGGGGTCGTAGTTCGATGTTTAGATCAACAACCTACTTTGGAGGTCATACAGACGTGCAGATATGGTCCTGGACCAGCCGACACGATATGGACTCGATCTGGTGGTCCAACAAACGTTGGATGTTCTAGTCATTCTTTCAAACTCTCTGGCATTGTGCAGTCATTGGGAAACTTTACCATGAGCATTAATGCTTTCATGCTGTTTTACCACCGACGGGCCAAAGTACCACTACTGTTTACACGTTGTCAAGGAGGATCGACACATGTGGCTTACATGTCCTTGATAAGCACCACTTTTTTATGAGAAGCACGGTCTCAGAGATGGCACAGTCGAGAATGACATGATAAACACTTCAACTTTATAGACCTTATGGTATATTTTGAACCAGTCTGGTTCTCTCACACAGCTGCAACGTTGTAAAATGGTTGACAGTACAAACACAGTAAGTCAGTACGTCATAAGCATGTAGTGTAAACACGCATGCTGTTGTATGAATAACCGAGCCAGGGTCGAAGCTGCCCACTCCAATTGATCTAAAGCCAAGGGCTTCAGTGCGAACTAAAAAGAAGCAGACTTTTAGGCTCTGTCAGGATAAACTTTATAGTGTAAGGTGACACTTCAGTGGACTAGTTCACTTTTGTTTGCAATCCTCACTGTGTGACTATGGGCCTGCCTCCAACGGGGAAAGTATGCCACTGACAGGAGGGGGACTGAAGGAGCACGACTGCCTGAAATGTGAATGCCAGGAAAACTACGAAGTCCATTATTCTACATCGTACAATTAATCGAGTTAGAAATGACTGTTATAGGCCTACTCAGAGTACAACCAACTGTACATGAGTAAAAGTACTGCTTTTTCTTCATAAATGTAACCAAGGAAGCGTGTAAAGTTTACTACAATTGAACTACTCAGTAAAGGGCAGTTTTTGAGAAAAAGTTACTTGAGTCCACCTGCTTAGGTAAATGCATCTCATTACACCTCTACATACAGGTGACGTCCCGGTAACAGTGCTGGGTTCAGAGGAGGACAAACCCAAGTGAAACACTGAAATGTGACCTGCGTGTGGAAAACACTGAAAGACAGTAAATCCCATGATTCACGGAAAAAAGAATAGCTGTTGAAAGTGATGGTTGTTCATTTAGCTTAAGTATTTTTTTCATGTACTGATTAATGAATGTTGTATTAATGAATGTAGTAAAAGCTAGTAGCTAGTATAAACTAACACAAAATTACACAATGCATATTAAAGTTTAAGTCTAAAGTTTTTTTGTGCAGTATTCATAACAGATCTTCAGTTTTCATTGGGTTTCTCCTTGTTTTCCTTTGCTCACTGTTTTATAAAGACACCCATTGTCTTCTGACTGAATTTTAATTTGGTTTAAATTGAAAGCAGGTGTGGATCTGCTTTTTCATCTGCAGAATGAGGAGGCATGGCTCTACTGGCTTTATGAGCCTGCTGCTCATACTCGGCTCACTTAGCCTGTCCATCATACAAATAACCAGTCATTCAGAGAATCACTCATTTCTGTCTTTCTGCATCACTTTCTCTTCTATATGGCTTTTAACTATCCAGGAAAGGTTGGTTGTTTCTCAGATTATGGGCAAAATGTAATGCAGAAAAAAAAAATAATCTTCAACTGACTTTACTCATTTTATGTTTTCTCGCCGGAGACTGTTTTTGCCTATTAGAGGACACTGACTGGACATCTACAGGCTAGAGCTACGCAAAACAATATTCTACATCCTTATTACAGCATTGTGTTTCCAATCCATTATTCCAATTCATACAGAAAGTGCTTTCTCTGACTGAGCTGTAAGTGGAATCATATGTGCAGTTTTGCATGAAGCTGAATGAGAGCAGGTTCAGGTTCATGCAGAAGAGCGACAGTGCGGGTTTTACTGTCTTGGCTTTAATTCCAGATAGAGCAGGTCAAAGGGCACCAAGCACACCCAACTACATACACCTACTGTATCTTTATACTGAGACTCCTTCCTTTTACCTGTGTCAAATATTTCTTGCTATTGTATGGCATCTATTAAGCCCTTAAAATTCCACCCACGGAGCGTTTAGATAGATAGATAGTTTATTTCGAACACAAAAAATATAACAAAAAACAAGCAAATAGCAAATGCAATAAAGTTACAGTATACACTGTTCGAAAGGGAGAAGGAAGAAGTGAACACTTATTAATTCCAACTCCTCTTTTCCATCGATACACCCATGTGAATTTTATATACACTATTCACTATTCATTCACTATTCACTATTCATTATATTAATTACTACCTTTAATACCCCAAGTAAACAATTTACTGTATTTTTTACAGATCAACATTAACACCTGTCCATTCTAACATACAATGAAGTCTATATTTCAAAACCAGTCTCAAACAACACAGATACACACAGTGCTGTCCCACCCACCATTCCATAGTGTCCCATAATGTCCCAGAGTGAACATAATGAATCGTACATATAAATTCTACCCTTCTAACATATATCCTTTCAACAAATGGTGCTTATACCTCTTTTTAAATTGATTTCTGTTTGTACATAGTTTCAGTTCCGGCTCCAGACTGTTCCACAAATCCACCCCACAGACAGATATGCACATACTTTTCTTGGTTGTACGTATCTTGGGTTTTGTGAAGTTTAAGTCTCCTCTCAAATTATGATCATTGTCTCTTTTTTTAAATATTTTTTGTATATTAGTTGGGAGTTGATTGTTAATTGCCCTGTACATTACTTGTGCTGTCTTAAATTTAACTAAATCGATGAACTTTATGACATGTGACTTCAAGAACAACGAATTGGTATGGTCTCTATATCCTGCATTGTTTATTATCCTTATAGCTCTTTTTTGTAATGTGCATATTGCTTGTAGGTTGGTCTTGTAGGTGTTTCCCCAGACTTCTACACAGTAGTTAAGATAAGGTAAAAACAGTGAATTGTACAATAAGACCAATGATTTATAGTCCACGATGTGTCTTGTCTTCCCCAGTATGCCTATACATTTTGCTAATTTAGCACGGATGTGACTGATGTGAGGTTTCCAGCAGATTTTACTGTCTAGCGTCACCCCCAGAAACTTATTTTCCTGTACTGTTTGTATTCTGGTATCATCTATCGTTATCATTATTTCATGATTTATTTTATAATTTCGAAACAACATAATCTTTGTTTTTTTTAGATTTAGAGATAATTTATTTTTGTTGAACCACTGCGTTAATTTTTCCATTTCAGTTGTGACCACCTCTAAAACCTGCTGCAAATTCTCACCAGTGCAAAGGCTATTTGTGTCATCCGCAAACAAAATAAATTTCAGAATTTTTGATACTTGGCATATGTCATTTATATACAAGATAAAGAGTTTGGGTCCCAAAACTGACCCCTGGGGCACACCACAAGTGATGTCCATGCAGGGTGATTTGTGCTCTCCAATTTGTACAAATTGTTGTCTGTTACTTAAATAACTTTCCACCCAACTCAGTCCTACCCCTCTTATCCCATACCTTTCCAGTTTCCTTAGAAGTATTCTGTGGTCAATGGTGTCAAAAGCTTTCTTTAAGTCTATACATACTCCTACAGCAACCTTTTTTTTGTCTATACAACTAGTAATTTCTTCTATAAGTTCGATCAGTGCCAAAGATGTAGATTTATCTGCTCTAAAACCATACTGGCTGTCTGTAAGGAGGTTGTGTTTTTCAATGAAATCATCCAGTCTCTTAGTGAATATTTTTTCAAGTATTTTGGAGAATTGTGAGAGTAAAGAGACTGGCCTGTAATTTGTGAAACAATGACTGTCTCCTGTTTTGTAAAGAGGTGTTACTTTTGCTATTTTCATTTTGTCTGGAAATGTACCAGTTTGAAATGACAGGTTACAGATGTGGGTGAGTGGCTTAACAATTCCCTCAATTACTTTTTTCACTATTGTCATGTCAATTTCATTCCAGTCCGTTGATTTTTTGTTCTTAAATTTATTCACAGTCTCGATAATTTCCTTTTCAGTAACTGCACCCAAAAAGATTGTGTTTGGGTTTCTATCCTCTATTTCATTCACAGACCCACTGTGGTTTGTTTCTGGAGTCACTATTGTTTCTGGAGTCACATTGGCTGGAATGCTAAGGAGTTATGTTGAACTGCAGTCATCAGAACAAGTATCATTTCTTGAAAAGGCAGCAGTATGGTTTCATGCTAAGAACAAGTGCTACAGATGCTATGCTTGCTTTAAGAGTATTTGCCAAATCAAGCATGCGGATCATTGCAAATGAGACTTCTGTAAGAGTGTTGATGGAGAAGTATAGAGAAGGTCAGAAGGCGCTGCACTGTCTTTGTGGATCTAGAGAAAGCATATGATAGGGTGGCAAGAGAGGAAGTGTGGTTCTCTATGAGGAAGTCAGGAATGGCAGAGAAGGGTGAGAGGGTGGTGCAGGACATGTGCAAGGATAACGAGATGGTGGTGAGGTGTGCTGCAGAAGTAACAGATGGATTCAAGGTGGGGGGTGGGGTTAGCAACTAGAGTGAAAGGGAAGATTTTCAAGACAGTAGTGAGACCTGTTATGATGTATGGTTTTGAGATAGTGGCACTGACAAAAAGACAGGAGGCGGAGCTGGAGGTGGCAGAGTAAAGATTCTCGTTGGAAGTGACTTGGGGGGACAGGAAATTAGTATATCTGAGTGGTTTGGAGACAAAGTAAGGGAGGCAAGGCTGAGATGGTTTGGACATGTGCAGAGGAGGGATAGCAGATATATTGGACAAAAGGATGGTGAAGATGGAGCTGCCAGGGAGGAGGAAAAGAGGAAGACCACAGAAGAGATTCATGGATGTAGTGAAGGAGGACATGGAGAGGGTTGGTATTACAGAGAAAGATGCAAGGGATAGGGTGAGATGGAGGCAGATGATCTGCTGTGGTGACCCCTAAAGGGAGCAGCCGAAAGAAGAAAAGGAAGATTAACAATTTATATGAAACATCAAATATAACAGATGGATTTTTTTTTTTTTTTCGGCGCAAGATGGCGGCGCGTGCACAACGCGAGGCTCAGCGTCCTACCAGATTCTGGGGACTAGCAGTGTTATTTCTGCTCATTTCGGGTATGTTCGTTCAGAACAGCTCTGCTTTTACATCTTACACCCGAGATGAGCTTTTGAATATTGGTTTACAAAACAACGATAACGACCTTTTTATCAGCAACCTACGTCTGAATCTACGTCTCATCCCGGAGCTCTGGAGAACTCCCGACGCTCGGCAGGCTTCCCGACCGACCGGAAGTGCTCGCAGGCGGCGTAAGGACCGTAAACAAAGGAGGGGTAAGCGCGGTGGGCTAAGAGCTAAGCTAAAGCTAACACCGCACCGGCTATCGCTACCCAGTATTTTCCTTGCTAATGTACGGTCTCTGGCGAGCAAAATGAGTGAACTACGGCTTCGGATCACCAACAATAAGAAACTTATGAACTGCAATATCATGATTTTTACGGAAACATGGCTTCACAGTGGAATACCCGACAATGCTATCGAGCTAGCCGGCCTACATACGCTCCGGGCAGACAGAGCAGCAGTTGACTCCGGTAAGACAAGAGGGGGGGGATTGTGCATTTATATTAACAAGGCTTGGTGCACGAACTCTGTCACTGTTGAGAGACACTGCTCAGCTAACCTGGAGTTTCTCATGGTTAAATGTAGACCTTTCTATCTGCCACGCGAGTTCACTTGTACCATCATAACAGCCGCTTACATTTCTCCGGATGCTAATGCTAAGCTTGCTATGAAAGAACTGCATGCAGCTATTAGCAAACAACAAACTGCACACCCAGAGGCAGTATTTATTGTGGCGGGTGATTTTAACCACTCTAACCTCAAGACAGTGCTTCCTAAATTCTACCAGCATGTCTCCTGTCACACAAGAGGGGACAAAACATTGGACCATGTTTACACCAATATTGTGGGAGCCTACACAGCAACTCCCCTCCCCCACCTAGGTCAGTCTGATCATTTATCCTTGTTCCTTACCCCCAAGTATGTACCGCTTATCAACCGGGTGAAGCCATCAGTGAGGACCATCAAAGTGTGGCCAGAGGGGGTTGACTCTGTACTTCAGGAGAAGTTTAGGAACACAGACTGGAGTATGTTCACCTCTCAGGCTACCTGTGGCTCCCACATAAACATCAACTCTTACACCCACTCAGTCCTGGACCATATCAACACCACTATTGACAGTGTCACCACGGAAAGACAGATCACCACGTACCCAAATCAGAAGCCGTGGATGAACAGAGAAGTGCGACTTCTGCTAAAAGCACGTAACAATGCCTTTAGATCTGGTGATGCACAGGCCTACAGTTCATCCAGGGCAGATCTGAAGAGGGGCATCAAGAAGGCCAAGCACAGCTACAAGCTGAAGGTGGAGGAACATTTTGGGGACTCTGACCCCCGACGTATGTGGCAGGGCATTCAAGCTATCTCTGATTATAAGCCCAGCAACTCCATACCTATAGCCATGACTGTGCCCTTTCTCAATGAGCTAAATAACTTCTATGCTCGTTTTGACAAGGACAACAATGAAAAGAACATCAATTTCCCACCCTCTGATGACCTCCACCACCTCACACTCACCCACACCGACGTCCGTAATGCACTGAGTCATGTCAACGTACGTAAGGCTGCTGGCCCTGATGGCATTCCTGGGCGTGTGCTGAGGGCATCTGCTGAGCAGCTGGCAGGGGTCTTCACAGACATCTTCAATCTGTCCCTGGCCCAGGCCGTGGTACCAGGGTGCTTCAAGACCACTTCAATAGTACCAGTGCCAAAACATTCAACACCATCGTGCCTAAATGACTATCGCCCTGTGGCACTGACGCCCATAGTCATGAAGTGCTTTGAGCGACTGGCACAGCTCAAAAAAGGCCTGCCCCCTACACTGGACCCTCATCAGTTTGCCTACCGGAGCAACAGGAGTACAGAGGATGCGGTTTCTACAGCGCTGCACTATGTACTCTCACACCTGGATGACAAGAACACCTACGCAAGAATGCTGTTTATTGACTTCAGCTCAGCATTCAACACAGTTATCCCCTCCAAGTTGCTCACTAAACTTGGGGACCTGGGAATCAGTACCTCCACCTGCAACTGGATCATGGATTTTCTGACCAACAGACCCCAGCATGTTAGGTCAGGCCCCAACCGTTCTTCCGTCATCACACTCAACACTGGTGTACCACAGGGCTGTGTGCTCAGCCCATTCCTCTACTCCCTCTACACCCATGACTGCAGGCCTATGTATGGATCCAATTCCATCATAAAGTTCGCAGATGACACCACGGTGATTGGACTCATCAGGGACAACGACGAGTCAGATTACAGGGCAGAGGTTGAGCACTTGGCTACTTGGTGCGCTGACAATAACCTGCTCCTTAACACCAGCAAAACCAAGGAGCTCATAGTGGACTACAGGAAGGAGAGGGAAGAGACACATGACCCCATCCATATCAATGGCATAGCTGTTGAACGTGTCCCCAGCTTCAAATTCCTGGGGACCCACATCTCAGAGGACCTGTCCTGGTCAGTTAACACCACCAGCCTGATCAAGAAGGCCCATCAGTGCCTCTTCTTCTTGAGGACATTGAAGAAGAACCATCTGTCAACTGACATCCTGGGCAGCTTCTACCGCTGCGTGATAGAGAGCACCCTGACCAACTGTATCACACTCTGGTATGGGAGCTGCTCTGTAGCTGACCGCAAGGCGCTGCAGCGGGTGGTGAAAACCGCCCAACGCATCAAAGGGACTCCACTTCCAGCTATAGAGGACGTCTACAGGAAAAGATGTCTGCGCCGGGCACGCAGCATTCTTAGGGACTCCAACCATCCTGCTCATGGACTGTTCCAGCTTCTCCCCTCCAGAAGACGTTTCAGAAGCCTTCGGACTAGAACCAGCAGGTTTAGGAACAGTTTCTTTCCAACAGCTGTCACGTTATTGAACTTAGTTCCCCGCTGACTCTCTTACAATCATCTTTTACCATCCTCACCTGTACATAACTGCATAACTACAAAACTACATCTAACTTATTGCACATTATTTGCACATAACAGTACTTTTAACTTTCTGCACTGCTGCATATATTTACATATATTTGCTTAAATTGCACATACTGTTAATTACCGTATATACTGCACTGCTGTCCTTTGCACTTCTGATTGGATGCTAAACTGTGTTTCGTTACCTTGTATTCATACATGTGTAATGACAATAAAGTTGAATCTAATCTAATCTAATCTAATATAGTCACAAGCAGTGATCATTGGGTCTCTCTCCACCACATCGAGCCATCTGGTGCGTGGCTTGCCCCGAGATCTTTTCCACCCTGAGGCCCTGGGGTCGAACGTGAGGATGGCTGTTGTCAGGTGTTCTGGTGGAAGGCGGAGGCCAAACCAGCGGATACATCGCTGTGTATTAAGGTGGGATGCTGTAGGCTGATGTGTGTGTGCGGGCTCGGAGCACTCCTGGCTCGGGCTCTCCTGGGCCTGACCTTGTCGTGGCGAGGGAGCTTGTGTGTTCCAATGATCCGAAGAGTGTTACTGTCTGGAGCTTGCTCCTGGTAGGGTCACCCTTGGCAGGTCAGTCTCTCGGGGAGGTTCCAGACAAAAGGTGACCCATGGCATGTCGGCACGACATTAGATATCAGCCCCATCATCCAACTATCCTGCGGAGGGCTAGCAACCCACCCAGGAGAAACCTACTTTGTTATGAAACCAATCAGAAGCCAGCAGTGAGAGTCATTTCACCAACCAGAGTGACTGGGAATCTCATGGCCTGTTTCTGCCATAGCAGCTGCAACAGAACACAACTCCTTCTCTGCCTCCTCTCACCTCGGCTGCACCTCTTGTCCCTTGCCATGCTCATTTTATTTTTTGTGAAAGTAACTTCTTATATCATTTTCAGCCTAGCTTGTTAACCACCACCATACAAACCTTGTTGAAAGCAGTCTGTCTGTCTGTCGGACCCATACGTAGGTCAGAGCAATCATTACGGTGCTGTTGGAGCACTATTCTGCTGTGACTAGTTGTTAGGGTTAATATAATATAGACAGACAGACAGAGATGAAAGTCCAATGACTGTGACAAAAAAGCTTCTCTCTCCCAGTCACCTTGTAAGTGTTTCTGAATATCTATTGTGGCTTCTCCTTGATAAACAATTCTTAATGAGATCAGCAGCTATTCCTAAAACATCTGGGAATGCTAACAACTGTGTCTGCCAAAAAGTACTGGATTATAATGTTAGTCACCTCTTTTTTCTGACCTGTACACAGGCCCGATTGTGAAGTGGTGCACCAGGAATTCTCTAGAATCTCTCAGGCGGCCACTCTATGCCTGCCTATTGGCAAACACCTTGATTGTTGATCTCTGAGAAGTGGGGAGAATTTCTGACCTGACAGTAAAGTTTTGTGTTTGCACCTTACCTTGGATGTACACCATCTCTGGATCTGGCCTGTTATGGCTGCGATCCAGACTCCACAGCATATCGCTCCCATTATTGTCAATTTTCTAATCCACACCTGGTCCAAACCATTGTGGAACGAAGCCAACAAGTCGGATTTGGATCACTAATGAAACGCAGCAGGTCTATTTTTGACGGATGCCGGATCCAATCCGCAAGAAAATGGAGCAGTATCTTGTGGTATTTAATAGCTGTTTGTTTGTTTATTTAAGGATCATCTGTCATTTTCTGAGGTCTGCTCCTCCACCACTGTGTCAGAAAAGGTAAAAACTTTGAATTAACATATAAACACTTCATAGAATTGAAATTAACGAGCTACTTACATATTATTAGAGCACAAAAATCCAGGTGGAGAGCCAGAACGTCACGCTTCCTTGTTGTTATCGTGTGATCACTATCGGTTCTTCTTGGTCTTGGTCGGGTCTTTCTCGAGATCTTGCGTTATTTTTTAGAATTATTGCACAATCTTGTATTTTGAATCTTGTTCTTATCCATGCTGCTTCAAAACACAAATGGAGTTGGTCGGGATGGACACAAGGCTTCATCCGCACTTCATCTGTAAGGGACTGCATCCAGAGTCAGTGGAAATCCAGGGTTATGGTTTTGGCTGGCTATACACTTTCAGTAAAGAAGAAGACAAAGAAGCTTTTCACAGCTACACAGCTTGGAATCCCAATTAAAACAAATAATAAATGCTGCTGCAACAAAATGTAACTTTATCAATGTTCATTCATTCATCTTAAGTGCTTAATCCTTTACAGGTTGCAATGGGCTGAAGCCTATCTCACCTTCTTTTGCCGAGAGGCAGGGGCACACCCTGGACAGCCAGTCCATCGCAGGGTCATGACAGCATTGTGTGGAGTGTGTGTGTGCTGCCATATCTGCCCACAGTGTGACGTCAGGCGGGCACTGCCACTTGTATATAGTTCTGTTCTCCATAATAAAGAAGAGTTCGCTACATGACAAAAGAGATTCCAGTCCTTCATCATACATAACATTTTGGAAATTATGGGAGCGAATGGGCTACCTCCATCCCCGCTACCATTTCTGGAGTACACGGGAGAACTAGTGATCCTGTGGCCTAAGTGGGTGGCCATGTTTGAGGATTACATTGGGGCACTGGGCCTAAGTAGACTCAACGGGAGACGAAGACGAGCACTTCTGGCCAACCATCTCGGTGTGGAAGGCGGAAGAATTCTCAGTAAGTTGGGTGAAACGGAGTGCTATGAGGATACTGTCGAGTGGCTGGCCAAGTACTTTGCCAAGCATATGAGGACCATAAAGCTGTGGGTGGTGGGAGTGTTGGCGCCAAATGGAGCTAGGCAAGTTAGCTTGGAGAAGCTAACAGCCCACTCAGTGTCTATGGGCAAGTTAGCCACAAAGCTAACTGCGCACCAAAAGCAAGCTCCAGGCTACCAGCTAGGCATCGAGGTGGGGCCAGGGCCACAAGTGGAGGAATCCCTCGTCACTGAAGACGGCGGGTCAGCCAAGGAGCGCAGCACAGTACAGGACTGTACCGCTGGTAGGTTTGATGGTGTGGTGAGCAATGACAGCAGAGAGGGAGAGCAGCAACAGGAGTCATCCCTGCAGCTGGAGGCTGGGCAGTGGAAGAACATGCAGGCTGAGAACCCCGCAGCGGAGTGCCTTGGACGAGGGTGCTGGGAGCAGCGATGAAGCACCTGGGTCAGAGAGTGATGCCGACAACAGCAAAGCTGAGAGCCCCAGGAGGGAGCAGCAACAGCCGGGCATGGATATAGTGCAGCAGAGTGCCTGGGACAAGGGTGCTGGGAGCAGTGGCGAGGTGTCTGGGTCGGCGAACGACGGCAGCAAAAGTGATACTGTGAACCCCGGGAGTGAGCGACAGCAGCTGCGCATGGAGGCAGCGCAGTGGAGTGCTTCAGATGACAGAGAATAGGTGCCAGGCACCATAGAGGTCGGGTAGGGTCTCAGTGCCGGAGCTCAGGCCGCCCTGGACAAGGGCGCTGGGCGTTACGGCGAGACTCCCCGGTCGGCGAGTGGCACCGATGAGCAGGTCTCCCCAGAGTTCGGCCACAGGGGGCCGGAGTGTTTGGAGCCCTGATGGTGGTGTAGAAAGTGGTCGGGAGCGGGCCGACGGGCATGGAGGGATGGCATGCTGGACAGCAACACTGCAAATCCCAAGGAGTGAGGCAGTCAATGGAGAAAAGAGACATTTTCGCAGGTGAGGTCGGTTTTGATCCTGGAGGTGGACGGCGGCCAGGGGCACATGTGCCGTGGGGCTGCCTGGGGCCTCCGAGCCGGTTTTATCTTCAGCGGCCAGGGGGATGCATGCTTTGGGGCTGCCCTGGGCCCCCGGGCTGGTTTTACCTCTGGCTGCTAGTGGACATAGGTGTTCCTTAAGTACTGTTGATGTAAATATGTATATATATAGTGCTGGTGTGCATGTGAAGGGTTGTTGTGTTATGGGATTATTTTACTTATTTTAGAGACAAGGTCCAATTTGAGTTATTTTTTGTGCAAATGCGATCGGCTATTTTATTACAGTTCATGGCTCCCTGTTTTCTTAGTGCATGACTCGGGTCCTAAATTGGGGAGGGTCTTGATTGTGTGTGTGGTCTTACACTTTTGTAAGGGGGAGGGGAATGTTGTGTGGAGTGTGTGTGTGTGTGTGTGTGTGTGTGTGCTGCTGTACCCGCCCACAGTGTGACGTCAGGCGGGCACGGCCACTTGTATATAGTTGTGTTCTCCATAATGAAGTAGAGGTTGCTGCATGTCCTCATACATAACACACAGAGCGACAGCCAGCCATTCCCTCTCACATTTACACCTGAGGTCATTTT
This sequence comes from Pholidichthys leucotaenia, assembly GCA_020510985.1. NCBI lineage: Eukaryota > Metazoa > Chordata > Actinopteri > Cichliformes > Pholidichthyidae > Pholidichthys > Pholidichthys leucotaenia. Next base: position 28,770,104 of record CM035845.1, on the reverse strand, counting down.
AGAATCAATACAACTGCCACTTTATTGAATTAGCAAAATTCGTTTTTCTTTCTGTGTAAACCCCCCCCCCCCCCAAAAAAAAAACAAAAACATTGTCAATTTTTTTTTTTTTTACTTTTTCAATGCTTTAAGTACCAGGTTTTGTTGTGGGATCACCACTATGAATTAGTGTGTGATATCTCTAAAGTGTTTGTACACTGCTGAATATATGCATCTTCATGACTGTTTATACTGTATGTGCCAGAACTAATTTCTGGTAGTGTGTCTTTTTGAAAGGACAGAAGGGTGCCATCAGAGTCCCCCCCCCCCCTTCTGCATATGGGCTCTAAATGGGGTCATGGTTGAGGTAAGGTAGTGATGCTTTTCATTAGCTAAGTGCAGCTGGGGGAGAGCAGCCCAGAGCTTTGATTTACTGGACAGAACATGCACACTCAGGAACACCTACTCTGAGCATTCCCTCTGTCCCTTTAGTCCTTCTTCTTTCCCCTCCCTTTTCCATCCATTTCTCTTACCTTTACCTCATCCGTCTCTTCGTAACTCTGTTTTCCATTTTCTCTCCGAGGTATCTCTTGGGAGTATCCTTCTAGTACAACACATAGGACAGAGCTTTTTTTCCACTTTTTGTGTTGGCTTGTCTTTTGGATGACTGCTTTCTGCTTTGCAATAGTCAAACCTAAAGCTTAATTTGCATGTGAAGTTGGTTGTTTCAAACCACATGATAATGCACAGTCTGTCATGGATGATTAAGAAACTGATGGTATTCATTACTGAATTGGCGATTTTTTTCCGTTCATTCTGTGCACCCACGTTGAGGCTCTCACTTCCGTATTTGCCGACTGAATTTGATGATGTCACCGACTGAACAAACTTAAAGCTCAATGGCTCCAGCGGATCCAACCCCCACTCTTGATTATGCATCTAACTTGTAGAAATAAATGAATATTGCAGACAGTAGACCTTGTGAAGATTTTCATCGCTCGGTCACTCGGTGGCGAGATCGATCTAACATGAAAGTTAGGTTAATTGGAGACTCTAAAGTGGCCCGAGGTGTGAATGCATGTGTGAATGGTGAAGGGATTGGCGCCGTACTGTGGCTGCCTCATCCATCCAGGTGGATGCCCTGAATTTCCCTCTGGGATTAATAAAGGAAACAAAATACAAAAAAAAAATCAATATTTTCACTGCAAGCATGCAACGCGCAAGGAGAAGGTGAAGATATGAAACAAAAATGATGATCAAGATTTGTCTAAAAATCATCCCGATCAATAAAACACATAAATTTGAAGAATAAGGTCTACCCTTGCTATAAACATAATTTGGTATTAAAATAAGAAACACTCTAGTTTCTCTAAAATCTGATGAATAATTCTGGCTGTTGTGGATTGCTCAGGGACAACTTTTACACACACACACACACACACACACACACACACACACACACACACACACATATATATATATATATATATATATATATATATATATATATAATTTTTTAATTTTTTTTTTTTTAATTTACAGAAAAGTCAATCGCAAAGTGGATTTCTGAATTTTCTATAATATAAAAGTAAGACAAGAAACATCATTAAATACATTTACACGTAGGGTCAAGCCGCAACTCATCTTCATTTCTCCTTGGTTCATCATGACCTTCATGGAGGTTCAGCCTGGAGGAGGCGCACTGACCCCTGCGTGTCTCCGCTCTGATCCAGCGTTGGTATCCACTTCGAAACTCAGATCCAGAATGCTTTCTTCCATTTTCCTCAAAATATGAACGCAGCCTTGTCATTCTCAGATTGTAAGAAGACTATTAATTAATTCATTGTTCAGTCGGTGATGTCACGCACTTCAGGCCAACATTCCCAGCGATTTTCGGTCATCTGAAATCGTCACTTTCGCTGACTTTTTCTTTCTCTGGATCACGATTTATTCCCCACAAAAATGGTGGTATTTGAGGAAATTATATAATTTCCTGCATAAACATACCAAATTTAGCCAAATTAAGAATCAATACATTTCTCCTTTAATTACATGTAAGCTTAAAATGTAGTTGTTTTTTTTTTTTTATTCCTGGCAAATCAAAATACAGACTCATAAAACTGTGAGACCCAATTCATTTTTGAGTCTGTGATTTCTGTTTTTTCCTCTCCCTTGTCTTCTATAAATTTAAGCCGTTGAGACCCTCTTGGTCTTCCTTTGGTCCAAAAGAAAAAGTTTCATCCTGGGTATCTGCCATGCAGCATCAACTGCCATTTGCACTTCTGTTGTCTTGATACTCACTGTGGGTCTGTGTGCCACACTGCGTATCCATGTGTGTGTGTGTGCCCATATGTTTTTTCCTCTCCTACCTCATCCATCATTTTTGGCAGGACATGCTGACCCCAGTTGCCATGGTAGCCGGGTAACCATGGCACCTGACTGTTACACAGCTGGTAGTATTTGATTGGTTAGGCCAGTGGCTTTCTGCTAGGTCAGCTTTAACTTTGGAGCTTGTTGAGAGTAACCTTATGAGCTACAGTACACGTTGGAATGAAGGCTTAACCGCGACCTCAGACACCTCTGCTTTACACTCTTCTCTTCTCATGCAAGGAACAACGCCATAACTGTTTGCTAACCTTCTCAGGCCTGGTGCACGTGATGTTTTCGTTTAGATCCAGCGAGAAACATCAGCGTGACACAACACATCACAAAAACAACCACATGTGCACACGGATCCACCGAAGGTACGAAAACTGCTGTTGGAACTAATGGATGACAAGTAGAAATTTAACGTGGAACTTTGGATTATACAGCAGGGAAAATAAGTGTTGAACACGTCAACATTTTTCTCATTCAACATATTTCTGACGGAGCCTGAGATTTTCACCAGATATGAGTAACAACCCAAGTAATTCATACAGACAAAGAAATCAAGGCAGCTGTGTTCACAAAACAAGTTATATTTAATAAAGTGGAATGACACAGGGAATAAGTATTGAACGCGTTAAGAAAAAGAGGTGCAAAAAGACAGAAAGCCAAGAAACCAGCTCAAATCCATCAGAATTTAGGAAGCCATCCAATCCCCCATCAGTGCAAATTAATTTCAGCTGCTCAGGTCCTGACTGATAGCCTTTAAAAAGGTCTATGAATATCAGATTGTCACACCACAAAGAACTCATGATGGGTAGAAGCAAAGAGCTCTCTCTAGACCTTTGCAATGTTATTATTGCAAAACATAATGATGGCATTGGTTACAAGCACATTTCTAAACTGCTGAATATTCCAGTGAGCACTGCTGGAGCCATCATTCAGAAGTGGAAAGAACATCATTTTACCATAAACCGGCCACGACCAGGAGTTCCTCGCAAGATTTCTGACAGAGGAGTCAAAAGAATTATCAGAAGAGTTACGCAAGCGTCAAAGACCACTCATGGAGAGCTCCAGAAAGACCTGGAGTTAGCAGGTACTGCTGTTTCAAAGAAGACAATAAGTAATGCACTCAACTAATATGGGCTCTATGCCCACTCACCTTGCAAGACTCCATTGCCAAAGAAAAAGCATGTTAAAGCTCATTTAAAGTTTGCTACACAACATGTGGGCAAGCCAGTAAAATACTAGGAGAATATAGTCTGGTCAGATGAGATCAAAATTAAACTTTTTGGATGCCACAACACACAGCATGTTTGGAGGAGAAATGTCACTGCACATCATCCCCAAAACACCATACAAACACTGAAGTTTGGAGGTGGGAGCATCATGGTGTGGAGGTGTTTTTCAGTACGTGGTACAGGCAGACTTCATATAATTGAAGGAAAGATGAATGGACAAATGTACAGAGACATCCTTGATAAGAACCTGTTGCCATCTGCCAAGATGCTGAAGATGAAACGAGGGTGGACATTTCAGCAAGACAATGATCCCAAACACACAGCCAAGGAAACTCTCAAATGGCTCCAGAGAAGGAAAATAAAGCTGCTAGAATGGCCCAGTTAGTCACCTGACCTGAATCCAACTGAAAAACTATGGAATGAACTGACGATCAGAGTTCATAGAAGACACCCACAGAACCTTCAAGATCTGAAGACAGTTTGTGTGGAAGAATGGGCTAAAATTACTCCTGAGCAATGCCTGATCTGGCATGAATTACATCCACCAAAATTGTCCATGAAGTACCTCTTTTAAATCATTTGAACATTAATTGAGCGTTGGTTTTTTTTTTTTTTTATCATAAGAAAGAATGTGACAGCAGCAGGGTGAACTAAGAAAGAGAGGAGAGAGGAGGTAAAGGTAACCAGAGAATCAGCACAGGTGTCCAGAGGGAGAGAGAGACAGTAATGGTGACTAGAGAGAGAGAGGAGGCACACACGACCAGCTAAGAAAGTCAAAACTTGATTTCTGCCAGTGCTGAAATACGTAATGCAGGGGTGTCGAATGTATGGCCCGCAGGCCAAAACCGGCCTGCCAGGGAGTTCAAACTGGCCCGTGGGATGAATTTGCAAAGTGTGAAAATTAAATAATAGAATACTCGAGCAGCACTTTTCAATAAAGTAACTGCTATTTCCAATTTGTCCATTTGGGCTCGCACAAGAGTAGCAGACACAAAAGTGATTCCCAATTTACACTGAGGGAGTCTGTTAAGCAGGTAGGGAGGACAGAATTTCTTCCAGAAAGACTCCAAGGCAAACTTTTCCCACCTGCGTCTACTATTATCCCTTCTTGCCCATAACATCACTAAAAATATGCAACAAGTTTTTTTTGTATGGATGCCGGACCCAGCACACACTGAAATGTCATGGCATTATTTATTATATTTAAAAACTGTTCTTTAAAAATACATTTACCCCCGTGTCTCGCAGCTCAGTGGGTGCTGGGGGTTGTCAGTTCACTGTCTTTTGCCAGATGTTTTTACTGTCTGAACCAGTTTTTCTTATCACAAATTTTTTTTGAACATGTTCAAAACAAGTGATGCTGCCAGCTGACGACAGTAATGGGCCGCCAGAAAATAATCGGCTCGCTGTGGGAGCACACCTTGCTCGGCTAAAGCCGTTTCTCTTCTGATTCTGAGGCCGATGGCTGCTTTTAAGCAAAGTGGATGTAACTTTTTGCCCATGCAATTAGTGAAGGTGTGTTTATGAATGGTTAATGCGATGGAGTTTTAGTCATAATTTTAACCCCATGAGTTTTGTGTTAGAATAATCATATATGACATTTTATCCTGTAGCAGCTTTTAATGTTTTTCCTTAAATGTTAATAAAAGTGTGGTGAAATTAACAAATTCTGTGTATCATGATGTAAACGTCAATAAAGCCTATCTTTCCCATTAATACTAGTGTTTGTGCATTATTTACCTCCTAAAATTATATATTGTAAGTAGAATCCATAAAATGTATGCTTCATCTGCCAAATATTCATTAAGGCTCCCAATTTAGATTCAAACATTTTATCTGCCAACAAATTACTTGATTTGGTTCTTCAAGGGTGAATTGTGAAGATTATAATATAACATGTTCTGTCCAACTAGCAAATAGACTCAAAGGGCTGTTATAACTTATAAATATGTTATTTCACCTGCCCAAAATTGCTAAAGGTCTTAATGTTGATTGAAACAGTTTGCATGCTTTAAAAATGATTTTATTTTGTTCAGGATTAAAGTGTGACTATAATACTGTAACTTGCTTTCTTGCACTTGTGAAATAGTCTGAAAGGACAGTAATTCTGTATTTCACCTGCCAAAAATCGATTAAGGGTATTATTGTTGATTGAAACAGTTTTCATGCTTTAAAAATGACCTCGGTTACATGGTCACAATAAACAGATTACTGGAAATAAACTGATAATGCCAATAACCAGTTTCTCCTGTTTAAATTCCCTGAATAAATGGATTATTGGAGGGTAAACCACTTCAGTTAATGACCCCAGTTACACGCCCTTTATCAGATTATTCTGTCTTCATGGCCACTTGAATAATCAGATAAGTGCAGAAATCCAATCATAACTGGTTTATTAGTGTGCATGCAAACATGGTCAATGACTTGATTTGGTTCTTCAAGGTTGGATTGTGAGGATTATAATATAGCATATTCTGTCCAACTTGTGAATAGTCTCAAAGGGCACCTGCCAAAAATTGATTAAAGGTCTTAATCTGGATTGAAACTCCAGAAATCCAATCATAACCGGTTTATTCATGTGCATGTAAACATGGCCAATGATCATGTTTAAATGCACACTAATAAACCAGTTATGATTGGATTTCAGCAGTTATCGGATCATTCAAGTGACCATGTAAACAGAACAGAGCACATAAGGAATGCCTGACATCTATCTGTGTTGGAAGAAAAGGGCCATTCATGAGAAGGATGGTGGAGTGGCTGCTAATTAAGTTTTTGCAGGATTTATCAGCATGCTTGTAGCATATTTTTGTTTGAAGTTACCTGTTGTAGTATGCCGTGTTGGGGTCTGCACAGCCAAGGTCAACCATAATTCCTCTCTGGAGCTTACAGTGAGTGTGTCACAGTGTGACAAAAGCCATTAAGATTTAGGGAGATAAAGGAGCAAAAATGCTGAGAAATACAGTTTTGTAAAGAGCTTTGAGCCAAATTGACTGCGGCACATGGAGGGAGGGAAAAAAAAGAGCAGGGAACTTCAGAGAGCAATGAGAAAATGAGCTCCAACACGATGAAACAGAGGATTACATGACTTGGTGTACCTTTCATTAGTAAGGCTCACCATACCGGGAGTTGTTTTGAAGTTGTAGCAGTTCTCGATGCATTAGTGTTAGTAGTGATTAAAATTTGGTATGGTAGTGGAGAAAGCTGTTGCCTTACTTTTCAGACATTCTCACAGAAACAGTGGTAGTAGTACAGTGGGTTGTGGTGTAGCAGGTGGAATGAGTTGTCCTATCCATCATTTCTGGGCAAGATTGGCTGTTCCATTTAAATGGGCAAACTGTGGTGACACTAGACACAGCGTGTGGACATTTTCTCACACCCAGAACAGGAAGAGGGGCTGAACAATGGACTGAAGGGGGTAGCCCCCCAGTGGGGTAATTAGCCCAGACTAAGAGGTGCCTTCGCCCCTTGCTGCTCCATTCTGTAGAATGTAGCGTAGGGAGGCGGATGTATGTGATGAAGGTAGCATGTGTTATGATAATCTCGTCACACATTGCCTTTGTATGTAACATGTGTTATGATAATCGAGCCACACATTGCCGATGTCAAACCTCATGCAATATGCGCCAGCCTCAGTCTCTATGCAAGGGAATAAAGTTATATAAGGAGAACGCAGAGAGACTGAGGAGGCTTCTATGCTCCTTTACAAAGACTCTGCCCCAGTGGCCACGCTGGGGCACACAGGCTGTACATTTATGTTAGAGGGTCAATAAAGAATCTGTGTCGACCTACACTCATGCCTTGCCTCCACATCCCCAAAACCTCTTTTTTTCAGTCCATTAAAATTTGCAAGTATACCTGGCAGTTTTAAACCCATCAACATTCTGCCATAGACTTCTTTCCCACTGTGAGCAGACTTGGGTGTGAACCCTGGTAGACAAGCTTGCATCCCCCCGTAGCTGGTGTCACAAATATGCCAATCAAAGAAGTCAGAGCAATGGCTGTCATGGGCCTTTTTTTTCCACACCGTCTGCTTTTGTTCCTCTGTCAAACTATACAAACTCAACACAGATTTAATCAGCAAACAGTAACATCTCTTCCTCTGTCCAGGGTGGGGTGTTGTGGCCTTTAGGTACCTATGCAATGCCTTTGCCATTGTGGAAATCCACATGTTCACTGAGGTGTTACATTCACATTGCTGCTGATTGATCAGGCTTAAAGCAGATAACAACCTGTGTCCATTGCAGAATCACTGGATCCTGAACATTGGGTGACTTTGAAACACAAATAAACAGTAGCAGCTTGTGGGTGATCCCACTGAGGAAGCAAATTGCTCATGAACAGACACACACACCTATACTTGCGAGGACCCCAAGTCTTGAGCTCCACAGATATTAAATGTGGCTCTTGCAAAGCCACAAGAAAACATCACTATGTTGACCAACATGCTGTTCAAGACAACACAACACCAGCCTCACTCAGCATGATAAAATATGACCAAGAAAAGTTGACGACACATCCTGACCCCAGGACCAGCAATGAAGGGGATCAAATGGGACACACAAACACCAAAATAATTAAATCAAATGAAAAGGAATACATTACAATGTGTCATGAATCTGGGGTGTCTAGATTCCACCCCTTGGGGGGGAGGCTCTGTCATGAACCTGGGTTTGGTGGTCCCCTACCCAGTTCTGACCCGTGGCTATTTTGGCCCGTTTCTCTATATATTTTCCATTAGGCGCTTCAGGGAGTCCTTTGGGTCCTCTGCTCCCTGACAGCTTGGGCAAGCCCCCTCCTCCTGTCAGTATCACCAGCTGTTTATTATTAGTGTTTCACACACATACACACACACGCCTCATTCACTTCTATTCACACGCTCTAACACTCACTCATGCACACGTTTTCAATTTGTTCAGGTCACGCTCCTTCACACTGGCAGTCTCTTCCCTTGTTAGTATTATGATTACTTAAATGCTGTGTTTATGGGAAGAGATCACTGGAGCATTGTGCTTCATATACGGCAGCGTGTACCTCCGTGTATGCAAGTCGCCATTACCTACAGTACGTTACTCTGTCAGCCTGCCTCATCCTCGTCCACCGGACTACACGGACTGCCCCGGATCGCTCCAGCACCGTAAGTTTATGTTTGGCTTTCACCCCGTGCCGACAGCAGCTCTGTGGCACTAGGCATTCCCTTCCCCAGGCTGTAGAGCATCCAGGTGGCGTCCCTGTATATCTGGTGGCCTTAAGCCAACCATTCCAACGCTCTGTGTTAATCGTGACTGTTTGCTGGACTTATTGTTTTGGGGTTTATGTTCAATAAAGTGCACAAATCTACTCCTGCACACGGGTTCTTCATTCTGCCCTCTGTGCGCCGCGTAATGGCGCATGAGGGAACATAACAACAATGGGTCACAAGTATTTGTAAAAATGTTGTTTGTTGACTTGATGTCACTGGGTCCTGTTAGACATGATTTAATGTGTTATTTAAGAATTGTGTGTCTCATTAGTTACTACAAGAATGCTCATTTGTCGTTAAATATTGACATAAAGATGATTTAATTGATTTCTGGTGGGCTTTTGGTGCCCCATAAAAATGATTTCATTCATTATTTGGGTGTTTGGTGTCCCATTTGGTGCTGTTCGTTATTTAGTCAAACTGAGCACCAATGAAAAATATTTCTCAAAATCATATAAAGAGTTGAAAATAAAACAACATATAGGCACAAACGCATACAGGAGATGTCAGAATGTGGGTTGGACCCATGTCTTTGCTTTGAGTTATTTTGTGCTTTCGGCAGTTATTATTATTCATTAGATCTGACTCTGTTCTCAGTTCTGATTTAGTATCATTATGATTATAGTTCAGTTCGGTCATTGTTTGTGTTTCATGTCCCGTTTCCCTTTGTGTGTGGTAGCCCCGCCCCCTGCTGTCATTCCTTCTTGCCTCATGTGTCAGCTGTCTGTGATTATTGATTTCTCCACCTGTGTTGTCTTCATTATTTCCCCATCTTTAAATGTATGTCTGAGTCTGTGTTTGGTCTGATCCTTTCATGCGTTGTTGAGTTCTTGATTATTCACAATTGTTTTGTCCATCCATCCATCCATCCATCTTCTACCGCTTATCCAGGGATCCGGGTCATGGGGGGATCAGTCCATGCAGAGCAGCCCGGATTTTCACCCAGTTCACATAGCATCATAATCTCCATGATCCCTCCTGCAAGTGATGAACCCACTGGAAGGCGGACCCATGTGCCTCCTTTGGGTACACTAGGTCCTTGATGTTACCTTCTTCATGGGATCCACTGGGCCACTCTTAGTCTGGCCCTTCACGCAGGACCTGTTTGCCTAGGGAGACCCTACCAGGGGCAAGTTGCCCCCGACAACATAGTTCCTGGGATCATTCAGGCACTGAAACTCCTCCACCAAGATAAGGTGGCGATCCACGGAGGGGTAGCTGTTTTGCGTTTCTGTTAATTAGTCCATTCTTATTTAAGGGGCGCAGCTCATTTCACCAGTGCTGCATCCTCGTCATTATTTTGGCGTTTAACCATGCTTCTGCCTGCCTTGATCAGTTCCAAGTCAGTGAGTTTTGTCTGCCTTTCCAAGCTGTGGCTTTGTATTTGTTTCAGTTTCCGAGCTGTATTTTGTGTTAATAAAATAATGTTAAATGCTCGTTCCACATCTGAGTCCTGCTGTCTGCCCAGCCCGGGTGCAAACCATGACAGTAGGATGCAGACAGTCATGGACTCAGTGAGCCAGCCCGGCAGGAGGAGGAGGAAGTGGAGCCGCAACCAGCGAGAGGGGGTAGCCACGGTAGAGGATCTCGATCTCCGTTCGAAGCAGCTCTTCCCTGGATGCTTGGGATTGTTGGGGGGGAGTAGCAAACTTGATAACAGCTAGACCGAGTTTGCACTCCCATCCCCGGATTCTAAGACTGGCGCTTCTGCCACTGCCTCCATTACCAGCTGTCTCCTCCTCACTAGAGCCAGCTTTCCAGCCACCTGTTCTCTCTCCGGCCGAGCGGAGAGAGCTTCTCGGCTGCAAGTTGCCATTTGTGGGCCCCGAGTGGAAGGATGACTCGAGGAGATGTTGTTCCTCTTGTCACTCCTCCCCTAGATCCGCAGTTTCCAACCAGACAATCTTCGGAGCCACCCACAGGGAGTCGTCTGGATCATCAGCGGCAGCTCCACATCCTGACTTCTTTATAATGTCCAGTTTAGGGGAAGGCTTTGGGCTGTTTTTTGTTTTGTTTTTTTTAATCTGAAGCTGATGTTCAAATTGTAGTTTCCAAAACTTGTTAGCAAGCAACTACTGCAGGATATCCCCTCCATGCTCACCGGCAGTAATCAGCACCACTGAAATGTGTCCATACAGTGACATTGTCAAAAGACTGACTGTGATTGGTTAGAGCCTCACCTCCTTAATTTTTTTCTTAAATGCAAGGAGATGTGAATTTTCCAAAGCAACGCATATACACTACTCACAAAAAGTTAGGGATGTTTGACTTTCAGGTTTATAGAAAATGTAAAAAGTTCACATTACAGTGATATTATATCATGGAAGTAGGGCATTTAAGCAGAAGCATACAATGGTGATTTCTTCATCTCAAACAATTTATTGAAACAAAAGCCAACAACAGTGGTGGGTATACTGCAACAAAAAATGTCAGTGTCTCAATAACTTGTCATGTGCCCTTGAGCATCAATTACAGCTTGGCAACAACGTCTCATGCTGTTCACAAGTCGACTTATTGTCTGCTGAGGCATGGCATTCCACTCTTCTTGAAGGGTGGCCCTCAGGTCATTGAGATTGTGGGGTGCAGGGTTATGAGCCTCTACACAGTGACTCGACTAATCCCATAGGCTTTTTTTTATTGGATTCAGGTCTGGAGAAAATGCAGGCCACTCCATTTGAGGTACCCCAGCCTCCAGCAGCCGTTCCCCAATGATGCAACCTCGATGAGCTGAAGCATTGTCGTCCATGAAGATGAAATTAGGCCTATGTTGTTCATGCAGGGGCACAATGACTGGATTGATGACTTGTCACTGTACCATTCACAAGCTGTAGGGCAGTTCTGTATTGACTAGACACACCTGCCCACAGTGTAATGCCACAACAACAGTAGATGATGCATAACGCTATCCTTGACGTCTCCAACATCCATTGGTGGCCATCATTTCTGCTCAACGTGAATCGACTTTCATCCGAGAACAGCACTAAGGCCCACTGGTCCCTTGTCCAGTGTAAATGCTCCCTGGCCCATGCAAGCTGATGACGCCAATGCCTGGTGGTGTGGTCAAGTACCCTTGCAGGTCATCTAGCACACAGACCATGCTGATGTTAATGGCTTAGAATGGTCTGACATGGCACTTGGGTGCTTGGTAACTGTTCCTGGAGTTGAGTGGCATTCATCATCCATTTCCACAGGACACTGTTCACATTGAAGTGATCAGCAGCGTGGGATGTGGCCAAAGGACGTCCACTTCTATGCCTTTCTGTGACTCTTCCAGTCTGTCTGTATCTCTGTTGCAACCTGCTGATGACACTCTGTGACACTCTAAGCTCAGTGGGCAGTTCCTCTGAGAACATCCTGTTTGAAGGCTCCCAGTGGTGAGGTACTTTTGATCAATTGTTAGGTGTCGTCTTGGTGTCATGATGTCAAAATGTGAACAGCATGATGAAGAGGACTGTTTAAATAACGATTCTAATTGAACCAGAAAATTTATTGGTTGATTAATGGATCAAACACCTGTTGTGAATTTTGCCATTAAGCACCTTGTTAGAGAACAGCAAGTTATGCAAAAAGTACTGAAACATTGAACAGTTGGACATGTGCATTCAAAAGGTTAGAGAAGGTCAAATTAAGTTCACCTGTAAAGGTTATAGTGCATTTTATGTACATCCTGAAATTTCACCCGAAAGCCAAATATCCCTAACTTTTTGTGAGTAGTGTACTGATTTCTGATTGGCTAAATAATTTCAGAAAGGATGTTCACCAACTTACATTTTACATAGCCACAAAAACTAACTAATTTCTGATTGGTTGATTAATGTTCCCACAGTGGCACATTCGTTTTTTCCTCCTGTGGACTTCTGACAGGATTGTGACTATATGTTACACAATAATATACATATTGTATAATATAAAATACATTTATTATCACAATGTATGAATCATTTCTTCTCTTTTTCATTTCAAATTTCTGAGGAAGCTCCGTCTCCCTTGCCTCCACCTACGAGCTGCCACTGCAAATAAAAGCTTTGGAGGCTTTTCAACTTGAGTATTTGGACAGCAAATACACTCAAATGAGTAGATTTTGTTGCAGTTGTTACAGCTAGGTATGACAGCATTTCCTTTCTTTTCTGTAAGCAGCAGAATGACAAGACCATGTGCAGTTTGCATGCGTCAGTGGAGAAGAGTGGTGCTGGGTGCACATGAAGGGCTGTATTACGATGGCGTAGTCCATAATCAGTTGTCACTGATGCAGAACATGTTTATAAGCGTTTCCTTCTTCTTCTTTTAGATGTGATTGGCGGTTGGCAACCAGCTGACAGGTGCATTACCGCCACGTACTTCACTCTAAATCATCACTTGGTATTCTGAACAGAATCCAAACCACGTACTTCACTCTATATCATCACTCTACATATCTTGGCCGTGGCGACTCTTTTCATTGGCTTTACATGTCTTCAAAATCTCTTTTGGTAGTTATCACTCTACCTACAGTGGGGTAAAATGTATTTAGTCAGCCACCAATTGTGCAAGTTCTCCCACTTAAAAGATGAGAGAGGTCTCCAATTTTCATCATAGGTATACCTCAACTATGAGAGACAAAATAAGAAAAAAAAAATCCAGAAAATCACATTGAAGGATTTTTAATGAATTAATTGGTAAATTCCTCTGTAAAATAAGTATTTGGTCACCTACAAACAAGCAAGATTTCTGGCTCTCACAGACCTGTAACTTCTTCTTTAAGAGGCTCCTCTGTCCTCCACTCGTTACCTGTATTAATGGCACCTGTTTGAACTCTTTATCAGTATAAAAGACACCTGTCCACAACCTCAAACAGTCAGACTCCAAACACCCCGAAGGGAAAATGTCCAAATTGTGCCCAATTAGCCATTTTCCCTCCCTGGTGTCATGTGACTCGTTAGTGTTACAAGGTCTCAGGTGTGAATGGGGAGCAGGTGTGTTAAATTTGGTGTTATCACTCTCACACTCTCTCATACTGGTCACTGGAAGTTCAGCATGGCACCTCATGGCAAAGAACTCTCTGAGGATCTGAAAAAAAAGAATTGTTGCTCTACATAAAGATGGCCTAGGCTAAAAGAAGATTGCCAACACCCTGAGACTAAGCTGTAGCACAGTGGCCAAGACCATACAGCAGTTTAACAGGACAGGTTCCACTCAGAAAAGGCCTCAGCATGGTCGACCAAAGAAGCTGAGTGCACGTGCTCTGCATCATATCCAGAGGTTGTCTTTTGAAAACTGACATATGAGTGCTGCCAGCACTGCTGCAGAGGTTGAAGGGGTGGGGGGTGGGGGGTCAGCCTGTCAGTGCTCAGACCATACACTGCACACTGCATCAATTTGGTCTGCATGGCTGTCGTCCCAGAAGGAAGCCCCTTTTAAAGATGATGCACAAGAAAGCCCACAAACAGTTTGCTGAAGACAAGCAGACAAAGGACATGGATTACTGGAACCATGTCCTGTGGTCTAATGAGACCAAGATAAACTTATTTGATTCAGATGGTGTTGAGTGTGTGTGTTGGCAACCAGGTGAGGAGTACAAAGACAAGTGTGTCTTACCTACAGTCAAGCATGGTGGTGGGTGTGTCATGGTTTGGGGCTGCATGAGTGCTGCCGGCACCGGGGAGCTACAGTTCATTGAGGAAACCATGAATGCCAACATGTACTGCGACATACTGAAGCAGTGCATGATCAACTCCCTTTGGAAACTGGGCTGCAGGGCAGTATTCCAACATGGTAACAACCCCAAACACACCTCCAAGACGGCCACTGCCTTGCTAAAGAAACTGTGGGTAAAGGTGATGGACTGGCCAAGAATGTCTCCAGACCTAAACCCTATTGAGCATCTGTGGGGCATCCTCAAACGGAAGGTGGAGGAGCACAAGGTCTCTAACATCCACCAGCTCCGTGATGTCATCATGGAGGAGTGGAAGAGGATTCCAGTAGGAATTCCGTGAAGCTCTAGTGAACTTCATGCCCAAGAGAGTTAAGACAGTGCTGGAAAATAATGGTGGCCACACAAAATACTGACACTTCGGGCACAATTTGGACATTTTCATTATGGGTGTACTCACTTTTGTTGCCAGTGGTTTAGACATTGATGGCTGTGTGTTGAGTTATTTTGAGGGAACAGCAAATTTACACTGTTATACAAGCTGTACACTGACTACTTTACATTGTATCAAAGTGTCATATCCTCAGTGTTGCCTCATGAAACGATATAATAAAACATTTCCAAAAATGTGAGGTGTACTCACTTTTGTGAGATACTGTACACATGCACCCATTTTCATCATATTATACACTTGCATCCAATCTCAGCATATTACATACACTTGTGCCCATTCACCATGATATATGTTTATGTATATGTATGTTTGTTTTGTGCTGATGTAGACCTACGTAGAACCAGGGACAGTCACTTTTCAACCCCTCTGTGATGCCAGATAAGAGATGGGCAAACTTCTGTGGGAGAAAACACAGTGGGCTGCAGTCATGAAAATAAACTAGAGAACAGCGGCAAAGGTCATTTCTGCCTGGCCTAAAAAGAATTTACTGTTCAGGACTTGTTGGTGATTGCCAATGTGTGTTTGTTCCGTCCTCACCTTCATCTTCAAAAGCTCCATTCACAATCTAAGAATATGCATAATCCAACTAATCAGATCCATTCTGTGAATAATGTGCAGCTGTTTGGAGAGAAAGATCATATTTTTACACAGCAAAGCTTTGAAAGTGTTTGAAACATCACTACATGTCAGGAAGGTGCATCAGTCGCTCAATTTTCCAGATTTAAGAAGAGATCTGCCCTGAGTTATCCTGCCAATGAGCGGCATACACCGTTGCAGCGCCACCTTCATTGTCATCATCATCATCATCTTTATATCAACATCAAAATGATGGGCCTCCATTTCTTCTTCATTGGTCTCCTTAGGATTTGGTGCAGTTCGCGGAGCTGCTGTGTCCTCAGGCTGCTCTGAAATGAAACCCTGAAAACACACACACACGGTGCATGATTCCTACAGTTTCTTTTAGGTTGCTAGCTGCTGTGAGGCCTTTTACTTCACGCCCCTCTCCATCATTAATTAGTCATTTAATTAGAGAACTTCAAAGTGAAAACATCCTCAGCTGGTGGGTGCACTGTGCCACTAACTTTCCGTCGGTATGTGTGCTCACACATTTGCGATGTAGCAGTCTGTCACAAAAATAAAACGCACTATCGTGGGCACAAATAAGTTTTTGGCTGTTTAAACAGAGCCATGTTTCATGGCAGAAAAATATGGTGCTATCGGTTTCCCAGCCTGTCCTCTTATATTTCAAGAATGAAATCTGCTGGAGAGTTAAAAGCAGCTGATGTAAAGAACACACGAGTGCATGGGTCAGTTGAAACCAAAAGGCTTTAGGGATAGAAATCATGAGCAGTCATAGACAACTCAACAAACACATAAGGAAATGGTAAGAAAACTTTCCTGAATTAATGTGGCTGCACCCTTCTGTAGATGAATATGGAGAACTGAAAATCTTAGGCTGAAGCCATAGCCGTTTCCTCCATAGGGCAAAGTATGCAGCAGCTGAGGGGGGCCCCAAGATATAAGGTGAATTTCAATATAGCATAAAGAGCTGTAGGCAATTGACTTAGTAATATTTCTAAACTTAGGCTATCATTCATGTTTCACTCGGGGCCAACGTCCATCTCAAACACCCCTGCAAGGAGGCGGGGGGGGGGGGCGGTTCTATCTGCGCCATAGCTTGTACAATCCAAATAAAATCTTGCATAGGGTCCCCCAAAGCCAGGAAATGGTCCTGGGTGAAGGTAACCAGTTACATTTTCTCAAGTACATGTACTCAAATAACTTCTTTTTTTAATGCAAAATTGTACTTTCATGAGTAGTTTTACTGCAGGATACTTTTTAATCGTACTTGAGTAGATTTTAAAAGAAAAACATGTGCTTTTACTTTTGGTTGTACTCTTTGAGTCACTTTTGATTGCACATATTTGAAATCAGTGCAAGTTTCTTTTCTTTTTTCCCTCAGATATTTTTCCCACCAGAATTCAATTCACTGTTCTGTTCCGGTTAGGAAAATATCTGATTTATTACCGTCCACTGTGTCTTTCTATTATTTGAATTGTATTAGAGGGCACATGAGGCAAGTTTATGTTTGATTTTCCTCAGATTTAAGAAGAAACCACACAAATTTTTGAGAGTAAAGCTGCAATTTACAAGAAAAACACATTAAAATATTTAGTAAAATAAATGTAGTCAAATCTAGTAAATTTTTGTAGAAACAGTCAGAATTTTATGACAAAAAGTGGCAAATTTATAAGAAAAAATTCATAAATTGATATAAAAAATTACAAATTTGTGAGGAAAAAATGTCACTAATCCTAAGAAAACAATACTGCATTTAATAGAAAAAAGTCACAAATTTATAAGGAAAAAATGCTCATTTATTATTATTTTTATTTATATTATATATTTTATTTTATTTATTTATATTGTTTATTTTTTGATGACTACTCATACTTTGTCATGGGCTGTGCCCTGATATTGTCAGCGCTCGGATCATGCAGTATTTTCCTCCTGTTTCTGTGTTGGTTTCCTTATCGCCTTCCGGGCTCTTATTTTGACAGCGTCTCTGCGGAGCTTCCGGCTGTCAGAGCCGAGCGCTGACAGCTGGATTACATTCCACTGATTAGGGCTCATTATCTGTTTAATCCTCTAAGCCCTATTTACAGACGTGGACAAAATTGTTGGTACTCCTCTGTTAATGAAAGAAAAACCCACAGTGGTCACAGAAATAACTTGAATCTGACAAAAGTGATAATAAATAAAAAGTCTATGAAAATTAACGAATGAAAATCAGACAATGCTTTTGAATTGTGGTTGAACAGAATTATTTTAAAAAACAAACTCATGAAACAGGCCTGGACAAAAATGATGGTACCCTTAACTTAGTATTTTGTTGCACAACCTTTTGAGGCAATCACTGCAATCAAACGATTTCTGTAACTGTCAATGAGACTTCTGCACCTCTCAGCAGGTATTTTGGCCCACTCCTCATGAGCAAACTGCTCCAGTTGTCTCAGGTTTGAAGGGTGCCTTCTCCAGACGGCGTGTTTCAGCTCCTTCCACAGATGTTCAATAAGATTTAGATCAGGGCTCATAGAAGGCCACTTTAGAATAGTCCAATGTTTCGCTCTTAGCCATTCTTGGGTGTTTAGCTGTGTGTTTTGGGTCATTATCCTGTTGCAAGACCCATGATCTGCGACTGAGACCAAGCTGTCTGACACTGGGCAGCACATTTCTCTCTAGAATACCTTGATGGTCTTGACATTTCATTGTACCCTGCACAGATTCAGGACACCCTGTGCCAGATGCAGCAAAGCAGCCCCAGAACATAACAGAGCCTCCTCCATGTTTCACAGTAGGGACAGTGTTCTTTTCTTGGTATGCTTCATTTTTGCGTCTGTGAACATAGAGCTGATGTGCCTTGCCAAAAAGTTCCAGTTTTGTCTCGTCTGTTCATAGGACATTCTCCCAGAAGCTTTGTGGCTTGTCAACATGCAGTTTGGCAAATTCCAGTCTGGTTTTTTTATGATTTGTTTTCAACAGTGGTGTCCTCCTTGGTTGTCTCCCATGAAGTCCACTTTGGCTCAAACAACGACGGATGGTGCGATCTGACACTGATGTACCTTGACCTTGGAGTTCACCTTGAATGTGTTTAGAGGTTGTTCTGGGCTCTTTTGTTACCATTCATATTATCCGTCTCTTCCATTTTTCATCAAGTTTCCTCCTGCGGCCACGTCCAGGGAGGTTGGCTACAGTCCCGTGGATCTTAAATTTCTGAATAATATGTGTAACTGTAGTCACAGGAACATCAAGCTGCTTGGAAATGGTCTTATAGCCTTTACCTTTAACATGTTTGTCTATAATTTTCTTTCTAATCTCCTGAGACAACTCTCTCCTTTGCTTCCTCTGGTCCATGTTTAGTGTGGTACACACCATGTCACCAAACAGCACAGTGACTACTTGTCACCCTTTAAATAGGCCGACTGACTGATTACAAGTTTGTAGACACCTGTGATGTTAATTAGAGGACACATCTTGGTTGAACATGTCCCTATGGTCACATTATTTTCAATCTTTTCTAGGGGTACCATCATTTTTGTCCAGGCCTCTTTCATGAGTTTGTTTTTTAAAATAATTCTGTTGAACCACAATTCAAAAGCATTGTCTGATTTCCATTGGTTAATTTTCATAGAATTTTTATTTATTACCACTTTTGTCAGATTCAAGTTATTTCTGTGACCATTGTGGGTTTTTCTTTCATTAACAGAGGGGTACCAACAATTTTGTCCACGTCTGTAAGGGAGCAGCCGAGGTTACTCAGGGCTGCGACCTCACACGCGTAACGTTGGTCTCCCTAACGTTCGGCTGGAGTCCCTATGCCCGGCTCCAGTCATCCTCTTGATCTTCACGTTCTCAGCAAGTTTATTCCTTAGTCTGAGTATTTCTTTGTGTCTATGCCGAAGTTCTTGTTTGTGTTTTTGCCCCACGTGGCTCATTATTTTGTAATCATCATCTTTCATTAATAAATATGCAAACTCATCGGCTGCCTATAGCGTCTCATTTATGGCCCGCGAGGGCCACCCATGACATCCTTGCACTTGAGCGATTAATATCATAAGTTAACACTACTTTTCAATATCTGGATACTCTACCTAGCTCTGCCCAAATGTTCTCGGAATGGTTGCTGAAGGTCACAGAAACATTTGTTTCATCCCTCTACAGAATGTTCTGCCATGGTGATTCAGGAAGGTTTTCTTATTGCTCCTGTGTCATTCCATATTTGTTGGGAATATATCAATTGTGAATGTGTTTCCTTTAGCTTTAAACCTGCTGGCCTCAGTTCTGCTGATCCTCTCTTTATTTCTTTTCCTTCTTCTTCTTCTCCTTTCAGCCCGCTGAGCTGGAGGGCGTCCACACACACACCTTCAAGCTGAAACCATTCAAGAAGGCCAAGAGTTGTGATATATGCAAGCAGGCCATCACCAAAGAAGGTCTCATCTGCAAAGGTGAGTGTCCACTTGGACGAAGAGGGCCCCATGACAGCGAGCTAGTCGACAGTCTATTGCAGGGGTCCTCAAATGTTTTTGCCAGGGGTTCCGCATTTGTTTTTTCCAGTGGGCCAGAGGGAGTGCAAGCATGCTGCATGGGTGGATATTTCATTTTTATGTTGGGAGGAACAATAAAAAGAACATTTTCTCCAGAGTAAATATTGAGGGGACACTATAAGTATTATTGTTCAGTCACAAATTTATGAGAAAGAATGTACAAACGTACACATATGGGGAAAAAAGCTGCAAATTTACAAGAAAAAAGTAACAAATTTATGAGAGAAAATTACAAATTTAAAAGAAACAATTGCACATTTACAAAAAGTCAAGTTTACTAGAAAAAAGTTACAAATTTAGTGAGAAAAATGTAAATTCACAAGAAAACTCACATTTATTATAATCCATCCATCTTCTTCTGCTTAATCCTTTTCGGATCGCAGGGGGGCTGGAGCCTATCCCAGCATCTTTGGGCGAGAGGCAGGGTCCACCCTGGACAGATCGCCAGTCCATCGCAGGGCCAACACAGAGAGACAGACACCCATTCACTCTCACAGTCATACCTAAGGACGATTTAGAATCCCCAGTTTGAGGCCAATTAACCTAACTTGCATGTTTTTGGCATGTGGGAGGAAACCGGAGAAATCTCGGAGTAAACCCACGCAGACACGGGGAGAACATGCAAACCACACAGATCACTGTTGGTCAGGGGCTGGGATCAAACCCAGGATCCCCCGGCCACGGGTGAGTTGCTGTGCTGCCGCAGTGTTAACCACTCCCCCACCGCGATGCCAATTTAGTAAATTAATGAGAAAAAGTTACATATTTATGAGAAAAGCTGCAAATTTTAAAGAAAAAAATAGTCCCCCCTCCTGGGCCCCCTTGATTTACGCCCATGTCACCAGGCTGTTCTGCTGTGGGGGGAGCTGGTGAAGGCAGCGACTTTCAGCGGCAGTTAGCGGAACATTAGTGCATGTAACTGCACCGGAGATGGGCACCCCACGCACACGGACAACGAGCACGGTCTTCGAGCTCGTTGGTTGGTTGAATCTGCTGTTTGAATGGAGTGATCACGGGTACAGGTGTTGCTCATTGCGCGTACACAACACTGAAGGCAGCGCAGCAAAGTTGGTCAGCACAGAGAAGCGAATATATTAAATAAAGGTGAAATAAAATAAACAGTAACGTTGTCCTTCAGTAAAAAACACAGAAGGTACTGAAGGTACCGGATCCCACGATGCCGAAACCAGGGGGCTCTAAAGTCGGCTCAGGATTTGGGCCACGGGTGGGTGCTCCTCTCCCATCTGGGGTACGGCGGCATGGCAGGTACCTGATCCTCTGGAATCGCTGACCTCCTTTTCATCCGGCAGCTCCCTCCCAGGACCGGCGAACAGACAGGAAGAGCAGGGAAGGACACGGGACAGGCAGGTGAACATGTGGACGAACTTGCAGGAGCAGGCAGGGGCGGCTCAGCCATAGTGGATGGCTGCAGCTGAGCCCCCCCCCCCCCTCCCCAGCAGGGACAAAGCAAGACAATTCATTTTCAAGTGTAGTAAAATGAAAAGGTACTTGCCTTTGCTCCCACGGTGCGGTGGTGGCTGCTGCAGATGACCCCAAGGACTCCTCCCCTATGGCTGTAGCGGGCGAGAGCACCAATGAAGCTTCTGGTCGATCCGGCCCTGTAGGCAAGGTGGCGAGCGGAGCTGGGCACCCCCCCCCCCCCACCTGGGCTGCAAGTTCGGGGACTAGCCAAGGCTTATAATCCAAGAGTAACTCCACCTCCACTGCAAAACCTGCCGGCGTTCCTCCTGCTCCTCCGGCGATGTTGCGGGCCACTGTCCGGGAGGAGAAGGCGGGGCCGCTGCAGCTGGAGAGCGGTGAGAGGCTCGGAGCCTCCATGCACAACATCGCTTCTTCATTGGCACTGGCACGGATACAGAAGAAGTCTCCTCCCGCCCGTTGTGCATGAACTGTGGGTTGACTATGGAGAGAAGTAAGTTCATGAGCTCCGGATAAGACCACAGGCTGGGGGTCACCTCAACCACCTCCACCGCATAATTCAGCCATCTCTGAGCTTCCTCGGGAGTACAGGAGGTGCGGGTGTCAGAGATGAAACCTGGATTAACTGCATCGCCCTACACCCCTCCTCGTTCAGCCCGAGTAAACTAAAGTCCGGGTATGCCGCCATAACAGTGGAGAAAAACAGGCTAAAAACAAAGTAACCAGGAGGGAAAGGAAAATGGCAGAACCCACAGCCGCTGGCGTCACACACTGGCTGCTGCGAACTGTCATAAACGGCCCTCTCCGAGGGCAAACAGCACGACAAACGTTGAATGTGAGTTTGCAAATTTATCAACTAAAAGAAACACAAAATACAAAACACACATGAACGAAAAACTCAGCTCTGAGGCTGGGGCTGAGAACGCCAAGAAAAACAAAAAACGTGAGCAAGACAGGTAAATAATAACTTAGCTGTAAAGTTGTCCAGGGGATTCCAGACTAGAGAGATTTTTAACCGCTGCGCCAGGGAAGTGGTGCCAGCAGCTTGAATAGGAAACCCCCCGGATTGGCAACACTTGCGAGGTCATGAGTGGTGATCATTACTGGCAGCTGAGACAGCCCACGAACAGAATCTGACATCCGGAAGTGATGCACGAGCTGTCACAGCGCCAGCAATGATCAAACCAAAAAAGGAAATACAGAAACTAATAATGAACTGATCAAAAACAGAAACCAAATACAGCAAACAAGGTGAACAGAAAAATAAACAGAAAAAGACAAAACTAATCTGACAGCAAGGCACGACCCCACCCGTGCACTGGATCATGACGCAACAGATATCCTGAACAGATGCAAGCAGCCTCAGCCAGGAGGAGGCAGAGAGCAATCAAAAAACTCTGTCAACTTTTTTAGTTGATAATTTATTTAAAATACAGGCGCATACATATAAAAACATAATCAAAGGGGCAAGGATTTCTCCCCCTCCACCTAAACAATTAGCCCCTACCAAAGTTCCAAAACAATAAAATAACCTACCTAATCTCCTCCTCCGTTTGCTGATGTCCCTTTATGAAAAATACCCAGGGCCAGTTTTGCTTTGCTCCTTTGAGGTGAATCTGTATGTTGAAACAGCGAGGGAACGTAGTCGGGAGATAGTGGGTTTTCCCACATAATAAAACACCAAATAAAAGTCTGAGAACAACCATCGCTATCCCCAGGTCATCATCTGTAGCCTAGACCCATGTGTTTGTACATGTACCTACTCTTAATGAAATAGTCACTGCAGCTCTGACTTGTGGTAGAAGGCTGCTAGCCTTCCCGTCTGACTGCCACTACCCACTTGGATCTCTGAATTGGATCTGAAGGAAAGCAATAAAAAGATTTTCCTGTGGCTTTATTTTGTCTAATATGGCAACCGCTCATCATACAGTAGTGCCCATGGTCAGAATTGATTTATGCCACTTTAATCTAGCACAAATGCATTTGCAGCACTATCTGCACATTTAAAGCTTACCTGCCAATATGGAAGCTAAACAGAACATCACATGATTTGGTGACGTTGCCGCAAATCCTCAATACAATAGTTATTTGTCCTGAGCAATTTGATTGGACAACGGGGATTTCAGGAGTGACTACAGGACTTGATAAATCACAGTGGACCATCACCAACAGATGATCTTTTTTCAGATGAAAGGAAATGTTGCATTTCATTTGGAAATCAAGGACCTGGAGTCTGGGGGAAGAATAGAGAGGCACAGAATCCAAGTTGCTTGAGGTCCAGTGTGAAGTTTCCACAGTCAGTGATGATTTGTGGAGCCATGCCATCTGATGGTGTCAGTTCACTGTGTTTTATTTAGTCCAAAGTCAGCATAGCCGTCTACCAGGAAACTTTAGAGCG
Organism: Pholidichthys leucotaenia; assembly: GCA_020510985.1. Classification (NCBI taxonomy): domain Eukaryota; kingdom Metazoa; phylum Chordata; class Actinopteri; order Cichliformes; family Pholidichthyidae; genus Pholidichthys; species Pholidichthys leucotaenia. The sequence goes on along the minus strand of CM035845.1, from coordinate 28,746,249 downwards.
CTTCATACGTCCCTCTGCTGACAAGCTTTATGGAGATGCTGATTTCATTTTCCAGCAGGACATGGCACTTTCCCACACTGCCAAAAGTACCAAAATCTGGTTTAATGACCATGGCATCATTGTGTTTGATTGGCCAGCAAACTCTCCTGACCTAAACCCCATAGAGAATCTATGAAGTATTGTCAAGAGGAACATGAGAGACACCAGACCCAACAATGCAGACGAACTGAAGGCCGCTATCAAAGCAACCTGGGCCTTCATAACACCTAAGCAGTACCACTGGCTGATTGCCTCCATGCCATGCTGAAGAGATGCAGTAATTCATGCAAAAGGACCCCAGACCAAGTACTGAGTGTGTACATGGACATACTTTTCGGTAGGCCAACTTTTCTATTAAAAATCAATTCTTTTTAACTAATTTTATGCAATATTCACATTTTATTTGAGAAACTGAATTTTGTGTTTTCATTAGATGTACACCGTAATCATCAAAATTAAAAGAAATAAACACTTGAAAGATATCACGTGTGTAATGAATCCATATAATATAGGAGTTTAATTTTTTGAAGTGACTTCCTGAAATAAATCAACTTTTCAATGCTATTCTAATTTATTGAGATGCGCATCCAATTAACACATTAGGTTAAGTGGAGACTCTAAAGTGGCCCTAGGTGTGAATGTGTGTGTGAATGGTTAAGGGATAGCGCCATATCGTGGCTGCTTCATCCATCCAGGTGGATGCCCTCAATTTCCCCTCCGGGGATGAATAAAGTATACAAACACAATACACATGTACTATGTTGTCCTGTATAAACTATCACTGCAGTCCTTGTGGGGATCGAGGGTGGCAGCTTAACAGAGGGGATGGTTTTGGCTCATTTTGCTGGCAAAAGGTACAGCCTTTTTAATTTCTTGCAAAGATTTATTCATGTGAATGAGGATTTAATATTTTATTTATTGAAAGAAATTTTATTTCAGATATTTGCAAATATGTATTTTGATAGACCTACCAACGCCCAACGCTGGAAGGTAGAACACTGGATCACTGGAGAGGACACTCCAGCTTCGTCTTTGGCGTAGACAAAACACGGGGAATGACAGTTACCGGTTATAAGCCACCGCTCAATTGGCGTAGAGCGCGGCGCCAGGGGTTGTTCCCGACGGTGGGAGGGATCATCGGATCTCACTGGACAGCTACCGCCCGCCTCAAGCTGGGCAGCCCCCAGCCAATAAGGTGTTGTCCCGCCACAGCTTGCTTTCCTCATTGGGTGCATGGGGATGAGGAGAAGTCCGAACAGCAGGCTGAGAACCTTCGCGCCAGGCAAGACAAAAAAACAAAAGAGACCAACTCTAAAACTGGGAACTTGGAATGTCCGCACTATGATGACAGGACTTGCTGCTAACCTCAAGGACATCAACGACATCAGGAAGACTGCCATCATCAATAATGAGCTGAAGAGACTGGAAGTGGATATCGCCACTCTCCAGGAAACACGGTTGGCTGACACAGGCACACTGAGAGAGAAGGACTACACGTTCTACTGGCAGGGAAAGGGCAGCAACGAACACAGGGAACACGGAGTGGGCTTCGCAGTGAAGAACACCTTGCTGAAGATGGTGGAACCGGGCAGCAATGGCTCTGCACGACTCCTCACCCTCCGCCTGAACACCACTCAAGGCCCAGTCACCCTCTTCAGTGTGTATGCCCCAACACTGACAGCCACACCAGAGGCAAAAGACGAGTTCTACGAGAATCTCGCAACAACTGTCAGGATCATCCCCAACTCTGAACAACTCATTCTCCTTGGAGACTTCAATGCCAGAGTGGGTGCTGACCACGACTCCTGGCCCTCCTGTCTTGGACCATTTGGCGTGGGCAGAATGAACGACAACGGACAGCGGCTGCTCGAGTTCTGCACATATCACGATCTGTGCATCACAAACTCGTTCTTCAAGACCAAGCCCTAACACAAGGTTTCCTGGCGACATCTGCGCTCAAAGCACTGGCACCAGCTGGACTTGATCCTGACCAGGCGCACCTCACTGAAGAACGTGCTAATCACCCGTTCGTTCCAGAGTGCAGATTGCGACACAGACCATTCATTGGTGTGTTGCAAGGTCAAGCTGCAGCTGAAGAAATTCCATCATGCTAGACAGCCTGGAAAGGCACGGATTGACACCAGCAAGATGGTCCAAAAAGAACTTGTTGAGCAGTTTGCCTCCACCTTTGAGAAGGAACTTGGTGTACCACAAGAAGGAGAATCTGCAAAGCAGAAGTGGGAAGAGCTGCGAAACACCATCCACCGCACAGCCTTGGCTACCTTTGGGAGGAAGACCTCGAAGTCACAGGACTGGTTTGATGCCAAGTTGACCGAGATGGCCCCCGTCATTGAAGCCAAGTGCTCAGCACTTGCTGAGTACAAGAAGTACCCAAACGAGAAGAATCTCCAGATTCTCAGGGCTGCGAGAAGCAAAGTTCAGCAGACTGCTCGGCGCTGTGCCAACGAATACTGGACTCAGCTCAGCCAAGACATTCAAACCTCTGCCATAACAGGGAACATCCGTGGTATGTACGATGGCATCAAGAAAGCACTTGGTCCAGCTCAGAGCAAGACGGCCCCCCTCAAATCCTCCACTGGGGAGATGATCACAGAAAAGAACAAACAGATGGAGAGATGGGTGGAACACTACTCCGACCTCTACTCCAGAGAGAACACCGTGACACCGTCAACCCTTGATGCCATCGACTGCTTGCCATTCATGGACGAACTTGACGCTGAGCCAACCATCGACGAACTCAGCAAGGCCATTGATAGCTTGGCCGCTGGCAAGGCACCCGGCAACGACGGCATACCCCCCGACCTGATCAAGCACTGCAAGACCGCCCTACTGCTGCCATTGCATGACGTCCTCTGCCAGTGCTGGAAGGAAGGTGCCGTACCACAGGACATGAGGGACGCCAAGATCATCACCCTCTACAAAAACAAAGGGGAGAGAAGCAACTGTAACAACTACAGGGGCATCTCCCTCCTCAGCGTTGTTGGCAAAGTCTACGCACGAGTTGTTCTCGTTCGTCTACAGAAGCTTGCTGAACGTGTCTACCCCGAGTCTCAGTGTGGCTTCTGCACTGAGCGATCGACGGTCGACATGATATTCTCCAACTGCCAACTCCAGAAGAAATGCAGAGAACAGAACATGCCCCTGTACGTCGCCTTCATCAACCTCACCAAAGCGTTCGATCTGGTCAACAGAGAGGGCCTTTTCAAGATCCTGCCAAAGATAGGATGCCCACCAAAGTTGCAAAGCCTCATCGAATTGTTTCACACCAACATGCAGGGGATAGTGCAGTACGACGGTAATGTCTCAGAGCCATTCAACATACGCAGCGGAGTGAAACAGGGCTGTGTACTTGTCGCGACCCTCTTTGGGATTTTCTTTGCTATGCTCCTGAGGCATGCCTTCAGCACAGCAACAGAGGGAATCTACCTGCACACAAGATCTGATGGCAGGTTTTTCAACCTCACCCGCCTGAAAGCCAGAACCAAAGTACGCGAGGCTCTAATCAGAGACATGCTGTTCGCAGACGATGCTGCAGTCACAACCCACACACAGCAGGAGCTTCAGACCCTGATGGACCGCTTCTCCCAGGCATGCAAGGACTTCGGGCTTACCATCAGCCTGAAGAAGACTAACGTCTTGGCGCAAGGCAAGGAAGCACCACCAACCATCAACATCGACGACTACGAGCTGGAGGTCGTGAATCAGTTCACGTACCTGGGGTCCACGATCAGCAACAACCTCTTCCTTGATACAGAGATCGACAAGAGGATTGGAAAATCAGCCTTCACACTCGCTCGCCTCACCACATGAGTGTGGGAGAATCCCAAACTCTCTGTCAAGACGAAGATGGCAGTGTACAATGCCTGCGTCATCAGCACACTGCTCTATGGGAGTGAGACGTGGACAACATACGCCCGGCAGGAAAAGAGACTGAACTCCTTCCAATTGCGCTGCATTTGCCACATCCTGGACATATCCTGGAAGGACAAAGTGCCCAACACAGAAGTTCTGTCCTGCGCCGGCCTTCCCTCCATGTTCACTCTACTCAGGCAGCGCAGGCTCTGCTGCCTAGGCCACGTTCACCGTATGGAGGATGGCAGAATCCCCAAAGACGTCCTCTACGGAGAACTGGCGACTGGCAGGAGAGACATTGGCAGCCCACAGCTGCACTTTAGAGACGTCTGCAAGAGAGACATGAAGGCCCTGGAGATCAATACAGAGCGCTGGGAGGACCTTGCAACGGACCGCTCCAAATGGAGAGGCACCCTGACCAGACAGCTCAAGGCGGGTGAAGAGAGACTGACTGCTGCAGCAGATGAAAAAAGGACCCGCAGGAAGAACCGACACAGACCCAGCAGCACGGAGACCACCCACAAGTGCGACCTGTGTGACAGGGACTGCCATTCGTGCATCGGCCTGTTCAGCCACAGGCGGTGCTGTTCCAGCAGAGAAGACGTTTAGGATTCTCTTCCATGGTCATCATAGACCGACGGAGGCCGACGACGATGACGGGGATTTTGATAGACAGACAGACAGACAGACAGACAGACATAGATAGATAGATATACTTTACTGAACCCAAACTGGGAAATTCTTCTTCATCTTTCGGCTGCTCCCTTTAGGGGTCGCCACAGTGGATCATCTGTCTCCATCTCACTCAGTTCCTTGCATCTTCCTCTGTAACACCAACCCTCTCCATGTCCTCCTTCACTATATCCATGAATCTTCTCTGTGGTCTTCCTCTTTTCCGCCTGCCTGGCAGCTCTGTCTTCAACATCCTTTGTCCAATATATCCACTATCCCTCCTCTGCACATGCCCAAACCATCTCAGCCTTGCCTCTCTTACTTTGTCTCCAAACCGTTCAACCTGAGCTGTTCCTCTGATATACTCATTTCTAATCCTAGTCACTCCCAATGAAAATCTGAGTATCTTCAACTCTGCCACCTCCAGCTCCACTTCCTGTCTTTTTGTCAGCACCACCTCTCCAAACCATACATCATAGCAGGTCTCACCACTGTCTTGTAAATCTTCCCTTTCACTCTAGCTATTATCATTCTGTCACAAATCACCCCTTACACTCATCTCCACCCATTCCACCCTGCCTGCACTCTCCTCTTCCCCTCTCTTGTGCATTTTCCATTGCTTTGGATGGTTGACCACAGGTCTTTAAACTCATCTACTTTCACAACCGCTGCTCTTTCCATCTTCACCATTGCACCTGCCTCCCTCTCATTCACACTCATGTATTCTGTCTTTCTTCTACCGACTTTCATTCCTCTTCTCGTCAGAGCATACCTTGACTTCCCCAGGTTCTCTTCCACCTGGTCCCTACTCTCATTACAGATCACAATGCCATCTGCAAACATCATGGTTCCCGGAGACTCCTGCCTGACCTTGCCTGTCAGCCTGTCCATCACCATGGCAAACAAGAAGGGGCTCAGAGCCGATCCCTGATGTAATCCAATCCCCACCTTGAACCCATCTGTCACTCCTACAGCACACCTCACCGCCGTCTCACTGTCTCATACATGTCCTGCACCACCCTCACATACTTCTCTGCCACTCCTGACTTTCTCATACAGTACCACACTTCCTCTCTTGGCACCCTATCATAAGCTTTCTCTAGATCCACAAAAACACTGTACAACTCCTTCTGACCTTCTCTATACTTCTCCCTCAACACTCTTAGAACAAACATTGCATCTGTAGTACTCTTTTGGCATGAAACCACACTGCTGCTCACTGATTGTAACCTCTCCTCTTAACCTGGCTACAACAACTCTTTCCCATATCTTCATAGTGTGGCTGATCAACTTTATGCCTCTGTAGTTCCTACAGCTCTGAGTATCACCTTTGTTCTGGAAAACTGGTACCAAAACACTTCTTCTTCACTCCTCGGGCATCCTCTCACTCTCCAAGAGATTCTGTTAAACAATGTGGTTTAAACAATGTGGTAAAGTCCACTGCCATCTCTCCAAAACATCTCCATACCTCCACAGGTATGTCATCTGGACCAACCACCTTTCCATTCTTCATCCTCTTCAAAGCTGCCCTCACTTCCGCCTTGCTAGTCTTCAGGACTTCCTTGTTCACTATCTTTCCTTCATCCCTCCTCCTCTCTATCATTTTCTTTATTCATCAACTCTTCAAACTACTCATTCCACCTTCTCAACACACTCTTGTCATTTGTTAGTACATTACCATTTATGTCCTTAATCAACCTAACCTGCTGTGCATCCTTTCCAGCTTGATCTATCTATCTAGCCAGTCGATGCAACGCTTTTTCTCCTTCCTCAGTGTTTAGCCTCTTATCTCACTACACCTATGCCTTTTCCTTAGCCTTTGCTACCTCTCTCTTTGGCATGTGTCTAGATTCCAAATACTCCTGTCTACTTTCTTCATTTTCCTGACTATCCCACTTTTTCTTTGCTAACCTCTTCCTTTGGATACTTTCCTGTACCTTCTCATTCCACCACCAAGTCTCCTGGTCTTCCTTCCTCTGTCCACTGGATACACCACATAACTTTCTTCCCATTTCCCTCAATATTTTTGCTGTACTTTCCCAGTCATCTGATAATTCTTCTCTACCACCCAGAGCCTGTATCAACTCCTTCCTGAACTCTGTGTGACCTTCTTCCTGCTGTAATTTCCCCCACTTAATCTTTGGCTCTGCCTTCACTCTCTCTCTTCTGGCTTTGCAAAGTCATCCTACAGACTACCCTCCAATGCTGTCTAGCTACATTCTCCCCTGAGACACCACCTTAAAGTCTCCTATCTCTTTCAGATTTCTCCTTCTGCATAAGATGTAATCCACCTGTGTGCACCTCCTTCCACTCTTGTAAGTCACCCTGTGTTCCTCTGTCTTCTTGAAGTATGTGTTCACAACATCCATTTCCATCCTTTTAGCAAAATCCACAACCATCTGTCCTTTCACATTTCTCTCCTTAAGACCATAGCTACTCAGGACCTCCTCATCATCTCTGTTCATTTCACCTATGTGTCCATTAAAGTCCACTCCCCCCCCCCCCCCCCGGAACACTACCACTTCATCCAAGTTACTCCAGAATTCCTCTTTCTCTTCTACCTGACATCCAACTTGTGGAGCAAACACACTAACAACATTCAACATCACACCTTTGACTTCTAGCTTCAAACTCATGATCCTGTCTGACTCCCTCTTTACCTCCTGAACACTCGTCACATACTCTTCCTTCAAGATTACTCCTACTCCATTTCTCTTCCTATCTACACCATGGTAGAACAGTTTAAATCCCCCTCCAATGCTCCTAGCCTTGCTTCCCTTCCATCTGGTATCTTGAACACATATCTACCTTTCTTCTCTCCATCATATCAGCAAACTCTCTGCCTTTACCAGTCATAGTCCCTGCATTTAACATCTCTACTCTCACCTCCACACTTCTATCTTTCCTTTTCTCTCTCTCCCTCCTAACATGCCTTCCCCCTCTCCTCCTCCTCAATCTTCGACCAACAGGAGCCCAATTTCCACCGGCACCCTCTTGGTTAACAGCACCAGTGGTGGTCGTTGTTAATCCGGCCCTCAACTGATCTGGTATGAAAGTCTCATTCATCATGATCCGCATGTTTGTTTGGCAAAGGTTTTACATCAGATGCCCTTCTTGACACGACCCTCCCCATTTACCTGGGCTTGGAACTGGGACTAAGAGTACAGTGGCTTGTGCATCCCCTGTGGCTGTGTTAAATATATCCATAGGTATTAAAGTAAAATAGATACCAACAAAGTAAAATATAAAGTTGACATATATTGTTAACAAATCTCATTCCATGTGCCCTTTTTTAAAATCTGCGCCCCTGCCCCTCAAATAATCATTGCACAGGCCTTAAATTAATTTATGTGGCCAGTAAACAACAAGGGCGGGCCGAAAAGTTCATAGTGGTCAAATTTGACCAAATGTGGTTTACAGTATTTTTCAACTACAGGGATACAAGTGCTGCAACACTGATGGAAGAAGTGTGTGGACCGAAGGGGAAAACTATGTTGAAAAATAAACCACATTTGGTCAAATTTGACCACTATGAACGTTTCATCTCCCCCCCCCCCCCCCCCCCCCCGTAAAGTCGACAACAGCACACTGGAAAAAATTCTGAAAAAAAAAAAAATTCTGTCACATATCATAAGCTGTAATAACCAAATACTGATGTTTTAGGGCTCATCAGTGTTTTAAAAATCAAACCACTGCATAATTTAAGCACAAAACATAATGTTTTTTTTTCCTCCTTTGCTCTTCTCTGAATGGCCTCAATACTGGAGTTTGACATGCAGAGTCTGACATCTGCAGATAGAGGGCGCTGACATCTCACCTGTAGAGGGGGCCCATTTGCCACAAATACACGTTCAGCACAAATAATTATGAATCTTTTTGTCATGCTCGGGGTCCTCACCCTGAGCATGACTTGTGGCTGTTGGGTTTAATTATTACTTATTAATTCCAGCTGACGGATTGAGCTTTGCTCTCCATCAGCCCCACAGCCAGGCCTCCTCCTCTTACCAGGCATTCACCAGTTTTCTGTTCACCACATACACACTCACACAGTCATGCACATATACACACTCACACACTCATTCTCATACTTATACTCACATACACGCACACACACACTGAGTTCAATCAGTCACGCACCTGTTGCGAGATGGCTGGTCATACTTGCTGTCATTAGCGCTTGGTATTAATGGCAGGGCAGTACGACCAGCCGGGGTGGCAACTTTGCAATGTCAACTTTGGATATCCAGGCTCGCGTCGGTTGGTTTTCCCCTGGACTAAAAGCGTGTTATTCCCTCAGAGCCTTTCCGCTCCGACACCTTTGTAAATCTTCCTTTTAGTGTCTTTTCCCTCCGCTCCTGTTTGCTTGGAGTGCATTAGGCATTCCTTTGACCAGTCAAGCTTGTAGGCGGGTGTCTTCCCTTCTGCTGTGACTGTATTTGGACTTCCTCCATATTCACCCATTGTAAATAAACACATTACTTACTCTGCATTTTGGGCTCGCTGCCATTTCATATGTTCGCTGCGGAGTTACAAAATGAACATGACACTTTTATCATTGTTTTTATTTTTTTGATTCTCATGGTGCCCCCGAGACAATGCCACCCTGGGCGCCTGCCCATATGGCCTATATCTGAAACTGCCACTGCACAGATGTCAGATTTTTATGCTGAATCATTCTATCTGCATTGTAAGTCTTGTTGTGGGGGCAGTGGCTAGACTTTGGCTCTGGAGCTGGTCTAGAATGGAGAAGAAAGACAACTTCTTCCCTCCACTAGCCTGAGGGTTCACCTTGGGCAAGTGATAGCACCCTCTTGCCTCCCTACCTAGCGATATAGGTCCTGACATTGGTAGCAGGATGTCCAGTGGTGCAAGTGGCAGAAGAGCTCTTCACAGAGCCAATGGCATGAACACCAGATGGATTAGCCTCAATCGAGATAAACGGATGGCATCAATTAGCAAGTGAGCTGCTACTGCGGGGCGTCCTCCTCATCAACAATGTATGTTGCACGCTTGTGCACCACATTGCATCTGGCGTTGAGGCCCAGAGAGGCAGTCTGGTGGAGGCACAACGCCAACTGGCTTTGGAACTGTGCAAGGTGTCGTGTTTGAGATTGAGACAACAGCCTGCTTGAGATAGGCCTCAACTCAAGCACAAGACAAGAAAGTCATCTTCGGCAACGAATGGCAGCCAGAGAGAGAGAGAGAAGTCTTGTTGCATAGACCTCTCCTGGGGCTTTTTGGCTCTTATTACACTGAACAGGTGGGGTTTTTTTTCCCCTCTCTTCGGGTGGTTGAATAAAATCCAGCTGATGCAGCCAAAATGGAAGTAAACTAGAATTCTGGACGCTTCGAACAGCAATGCCGTCAGGTGTCGATATGTGAAAAAAAAAATGTGGGCAGAGTATCCACATTGCTACAACATTTTTTAAAAAACATGCTAGCACTCCGAAACAGCCTTAAAATGTAAATACTGTATTTCCACTCAAGTGGTCGCAAACACTCCGACTTCGGAGTGGCAGCTTCCCATGCCATATTTGTTTTACTGTTTCTATGGTAACGTGTACCATCCGTCAGCAGCATAACGGTGTGTCACACAGCATACCCCAAATATCACGATATTCATTTTTACACCAGTATAAAAATTTATACCAGTATTATCATGAACAATACAATATAGCAAACCCCACAGGGTTTGTGCTTGACAACTTGGGCTGAGGAAAACACATGGTGTCTAAGCCATTTCTGCTCTCAGGCCCACAAGCTGTGCATCACTCAAAAACAGGTTACAGTGTCCATGACTCCAGTTAATTTCACTCACAAGGTCTGTTCTTAGAACACTATTTTCTTCAACCATAGTTAGCTCCACGAGAGGGTTAGAGTGGCTGGTCACTTGTCCAAAAATATGTGCATAAGGAGACACAGTCTGCTTATTAGCTGTAGTGATCTAAGCTTAGCTCAATAGCTCTGAGGTGATTTGATTAGAGTCTTGGCTTATTTTGCCCTTTAACTGCTCACCAAAGATGCTGCAGTATGTTTGAAACAGTCCCTTTGTGGTTGCCAGTAGTAGCCTTTCCTACTTCAGCCTCCAGACCGTGGTCGAGAATCATAGGGGAGATAATCCTGCAGGGATAGCATTAGCTCCCTTCTCTTTACTCACAACAGCAGTGGAAACCAGAGGACTGGACACATCCAGCATGGCCTGCAACTGCCAACATTCTTGAGTGCACCGCTCGCCCACCCACCCACACGCTCGCTTGACCACTGGCACAGAGTACACCTCCTTAAAGGTGTACACACACCACTCCTGTAACAGGCAGAAAGCACAGCGCAAAAGTTCACTGTTGATTGGTGGTAATAGGGCCCCTTGTCTTTGTAGTATATTCAATTAAATATTGGTTGAAAAGGATTTGGAAATCATTGTGTTTTGTTATTTATGTTTTACTGGCTTGTGAGTGAGTTTTACTGGCGTGCCTCAAGAATCCTCGAGAGTTCATGGGAGTTTGCCCAACCAGTCTGCATGTGTTTTGTGAACTTGGAGAAGGCATTCGACCTCGTCCCTTGTGGTTTTTTTGTGGGGGGTGCTTCGGGAGTATGGGGTATCAGGCTTGTTGTTACGAGCTATCCGGTCTATACGGCCATTGTGAGAGTTTGGTTCGTATTGCCAACACTCAGTCAGACTCATTCCCAGTGAGAGTTGGACTCCGCCAAGGCTGCCCTTTGTCACCGATCCTGTTCATAATTTTTATGGACAAGATTTCTAGGCGCAGCCAGGGAACGGAGGGTGTCATGCTTGGTGACCACAGGATCTCATCTCTGTTGTTTGCAGATGATGTTGTCCTATTGGCTTCATCCAGCAATGACCTACAGCACTTACTGGGACAGTTTGCCACTGAGTGTGAAGTGGCTGGGATGAAAATCAGCTCCTCCAAGTCCGAGTCCATAGTCCTCAGCCAGAAAAAGGTGGATTGTCCTCTTCGGGTTGGGGACAAGCTCCTGCCCCAAGTGGAGAAGTTTAAGTATCTTGGGGTCTTAATCACAAGTGAGGGGAGAAAGGAGTGAGAGATTGACAGACAGATTGGGGCAGCATCTGCAGTGATGCGGACGTTGTACTTGTCTGTTGTGATGAGGGAGCTAAGCTCTAAGGCAAAGCTGTCGATTTACCAGTCAATCTACGTTCCTACCCTCACCTTTGGTCACGAGCTTTGGGTAATGACTGAAAGAATGAGACTGCAGATACAAGCAGCTGAAATGAGCTTTCTTCGTAGGATTGCTGGACTCACCCTTAGAGATAGGGCGAGGAACTCAGTCATCCGGGAGATGCTCAGAGTAGAACCGCTGCTCCTCCACATTGAAAGGAGCCAGTTGAGGTGGTATGGGCATCTGATAAGGATGCCTCCTGGACGCCTCTTACTTGAGGTGTTTCAGGCATGTCTCACTGGGAGGAGACCCCAGTCCAGACCCAGGACTCGCTGGAGAGACTATATCTCCCAGTTGGTCTAGGAACGCCTTGGTATCCTTTCTGAAGAGCTGGAGTTAGAGGGAAGTCTGGGCTTCTCTGCTTGAACTGCTGCCTCCACGACCCAGACCTCCAGAAAAGCTGAAGAAGATGGATGGATGGATGGATATTTACATTATACACAACTTCCCAAATTCATTGGAATTTCGGTTTGCAAGTGCAGCAGTGTATATGCAGGTATACATGTGTCTGTGGTTTCTTTCCTTCCTCCCTCCCAGCTCTCCCCCTCTTTCTCCACAGTCCAGTCACATGTTTGTGTTTCTAATTTTAGAGGCACTAAAGGTTTTATTGTCATTCCAAGAAAAGTCCCGGGGAAATTAACGTTAGAAAACTCCGAGGCAGCCCGACGATTCTTCTTGTCTTTTTTCATCTCTCTTCACACAGTTTGTCACACTCATCCTTCCTTTTTTCCTTTTTTTTCTTTTGATGTAAAGCATAAACAGATTTTTTAGCACGGGTCAAGATGACAAGCGGAGAGAAAAGCCCAGCAGTAGGGGAGCGGGGCTTGTAAGAGGGCTTTGGCTGAGGATTTGCTGTTAAAATTAGCACGGCTGCTGCTGTTGCATTAGCCTAGATAATAGGAAAGAGAGGGAAAAGGGCTTAGGGGGTAGTCGAAGGGGGCAGAGCCAGGCATAAAAGTGCAGAAATTTGGAGGAAGAGGGCATGGAGGGATAGACATAAAATGTAAAGAAAGGAAGGTGAAGAAAAACAGGAGCAGGGGAGAAGTGCTATCTGTTTTATATTGTGGTCATTGGTTGAATTAGGTCCATATGGAAAACACCTGGACAGTTTTGTTTATCTAAGCATCCCTGTTGTCCACAGCCACCGGGAAGTGCTGCTAAGCAGTCGGTAAAAAGGCCACATTATCAGAGAGATTTGTTGCCATGACATTAGATATCAGAGCCTATAATTTCATTCAAAACGCCTCCTGCAGTGCATATAGTTTTCCTCCACCACGGAGTTAATGTGATTGGGGCAGTTTGTTTGTTTCTGTCTGCCTGTCGTGGTGGACTGGATTACAGAAAAACTACTGGACAGACTTTGATGAAATTTTCACCAGACATGGCGCTTGGGCTACAGATGAACCCATTAGATTTTGGAATTGGTTGAGATTTGGTAATTTGCATCCTTACTCATTGTGTTATTGTGTTGTGGGGCATCAGAGGACACTGTCATGTCCGGAAACCCGGAATGACGAACAGAGAGTAGAGCTAGTTCAGAACATGAACTTTATTACAACAAACTGCTATCGGCATACAGTGCAGTTGGTTATGGCTGCGCTATCGCTAAGGCTGAGAGCGAGCCGAGAGACCTTAAGATGGTTGACCCTCTCCTTATAATAGTCTGGTGTGATGACATCACCACATGGCTGCGTCACCACGCTGGCGCCAGTTAACCCCCGTAGTCACACACTACATTCACGCCCCCTTGGAAAAAAACAGAATAGCATGCAAATCGAATTCACCCTCCCCAGTTTGGTAGCACAGACTAACTAGGGCTAGCAGGTAGACCACCGTGTATCTGTACACTATCTGTAGGCAGTTTGCGCTCCTAGATAAACAGTGTTTTTCATACTTTTTCATGAGGAAGGCAGTCCATCTGGAGGGGCCTTGTAGCGTGCCCGTGATAGACGTGCCCCAGGAGGTGCGGGGCCCTCTGAACTGGGACCATCTCTTATAGAACTCCAGTCTGGGTCCCACACCGTGTGAGATGGCTCCTGCAAAGTCTCATCATCCAGAGCTGTCACCCGAACTCAACGGAGACAGTTGGCGTGCTACACCGAACCATCCATCTGCTGGAAGGTCGCTGGCCCTAGCTGCGTGGTGATCCTCATGGGTGCCAGTGGTGCTGGAGGCTGTGTTGTAGCTGACTGTGGGTCTGGTCGCTCAGTTTTGGGGGCCTGAACCCAGTCCAGCACTGCAAATGGCATTCTGTTTGGCTGCACATGTCGCTGCGGTGGTGGTGATGCAGTTCTCACGTCTGTCGTGGGGTATCCGTCAGGTTGTAGTGGTTCTGCTGTTACCTGGTGGGTCACAGACTCTTCATCCTGTGCCACTGCAGCGGTTCCTGGAGGCCGATGCTGGTCGTGGATTCAGAAGACGTCCAGTGACTCTACTGTGTTTTGTATGCTCGCGAATTCTTCATCCAGCAGCTTAGCTGTGGCTCCTGTAGACTGGCGTTGTGTGTGGATTCAGAAGCAGTCCAGTCCCTTCTCTCCCTCACTTGGGAAGTCTGTTTGTGGCAGTGCGTCACTATCATCGTCGTTAGGGTCTACGCCGAGTTGCTGTGTCCCGGGATACTTGGTAGGCGCAGGCTCCCTCTCCTGCAATTCCACAGTGACTTCTGTGGGCTCATGCTGGGTGAGGATCTGAGGCGAGTCCAGTCGCTGCCCCCTTTCCAGGCAGTGTTCCTCCTGTGTGCATGGGACGGCTGTACTCTCGTCATCGTCATGTTAGTGTGTCTCGTCCCACTCATCGTCATTGTCACTGGGGTATGTTGCATCCCAGACATTGTCATCAGTCAAACGGAGTCCATTACTGTCGCAGATGGAGAAGGCCAGTGGGTAAAACAGGCTACATCCTAGTATGTTGTCTCCATGTGTGGTCACTTGAAAAATGAAGTCAGTAATGACTCTTGACATGTAGCAGACTGTCAGTGTGATGGTCCCTACGTTGTTAACTCGGTAGCCACCATATCCATACAATACCCAATTCAACAATGACCTCACTGCAGCAGTGTCGAGCAAGAGTGGCAAGTTAAAGCTGTCCAGCTCCACCATGCAGAATGCACACGCTGTGCTTGCGGACCTCACCGTGTGGATGGTCGTCACGTGTGGGTGACTTCGTTTGGCCAGCGGGCTCGGTAGTGGTACTGACCAGCAAACTTTGGCGAAGTGGTTAAATTTCTGGCATTCCTTGCATTGTTGCCCCCTTGCCGGGCAAAAGTGCACTCTCTCTCTCTCCACAGCTGCTGCACGTGGAGGGCTTCATAGCGGTCTTCCGGTCCACAGTGTTCACTTCAATCTCTTCTGCCGTGTCACCGGGTTCCTCCATGTTCACTGCGTATGCCAATGGTGTGAGGCTTGGCTACCGCTGCTGTTGTTGCACACCTAGCTCCAATGTTAACCTGTCGGCGGACTCTAGCTGGAACGCTAGCTCAATGGTACTAGCTATCGTCATGTTGTTTGCCGCCATTAGCATCTTCATCCGCAGCCGTAGGCTGCTAGTGTGCTCAGCCAACTGGTCCCGCTCCATTTCGTCTTCCAACAAACCAAACCTGCACATGCTAGCTAGGTGGCGAAGGTCCATGACAAATTGTTATGTTGTCTCTCCAACTTTCTGTTGCCGTTGGTGGAACCTAATACACTGTGCCAACACGTTGCCTGGTGTGGTGAAGTAGCTAGCAACTCGACTGAATCAGCGAACGAGTCCGTTGGTCCTAGCGTGTGGAAAATACGCTGTCCTTCTATGCCCAGGCTCAGAACCATCGAGCCAGCATGGCCAAGATACGGGTGGCTCACCAGGGTATTCCAGAAAGGGTTGTAGTGGCCTCAGGCACGCTTTCATAGTTTTACTTTCATTGTCAAATGTTATGACCGGAAACCCGGAATGACCAACAGAGAGTAGAGCTAGTTCCGAACATGAACTTTATTACAACAAACTGCTAAAGGCATACAGTGTGGTTGGTTATGACTGCGCTATCGCTAAGGCTGAGAGAGAGCCCAGAGAGCCTAAGATGACTGACCCTCTCCTTATAACAGTCCGGTGTGATGATGTCACCACATGGCTGCATCACCATGCCAGCGCCAGTTAACCGCCTGAAGTCACACACTAGAGACGTGACATCATCACATGCAGGTTCCCGATCTTTTTGCCCCAGTCAGAGTCTGCAAAGGTGTTCAGCTGTGTTTCATTCACTCCCAGTTCAGCCTCTGTAGAGAGAGGAACTGTATGCTGTATTTACTCCATGTTCTGAGTTCTTAATACGTATATGTTCATGTACAACTAGAAGAGAGTTGAACTTTATTTATCCTCTCTGTGAAAGAAGAAGACCAGCACAGTCTTCAACAGAAGTGATCCAATTTAGTTGTGTTGAGCACCAGTTACCATGGCAATAAAGCCAAGTTTAAAACAAAGCCACCTTCATGACCATGAAAAGTCTGACTTTACAGGACACTCAACATACCGTCTTTACACTCTAATTACCAGAATTTCAAAAGTGCATTAAAAAAATTCAAAATCATTTTTTTTGGATTTTGCAGAAATGTCATGAAACAGCATTCAACTGGACTCCAACAGTCATAAACTGTTTTATAAGTGTATATATCGGCAGACCAACAAAAATTTGCTTCTGAGAAGTTTACTACATGATTGTGTAGACATCAGTTTTAACATTCCCACAGAGGTTGTAGAGTAGCCATAAGGTGAACTCAAGTAAAAGTAGCATTACCTTATGATATTAGTTACCCAAGAAAGAGTAGCCACCCAAAACAAATAACAAGTAGAAGAAAATATCTTCTAAAGTGGAAAAGCGCTCAGAGTGTGTATACCTCTGCAAAGGCTCCTTTTATCCTTCATGGATCACCTCCAAAATCTAATGGGTTCATGTGTAGCCTAAGAGCCACCTCTGGTGAAAATTGCATCAAACTCTGTGCAGTAGTTTTGGAGTATTCTTGCTAACACACTGTGAAAAGATAAGATCCTTGGCGGAGGTATGCATTCTGTGATCATCATCAAAATGTAATGGGTTCCTCTCTAACCCAAGGACCACCTCTGGTGAAAATTTCATCCAAATCCAGCCAGTAGTTTTTGTGTAATCCTGCTGTACAAATAAAAACAAGGCCCTTGGTGGGAGTATGCACTCTCAGATCATCACACCAAAATCTAATGGGTTCATCCTCGGCCCAAGGGTTCAAAGATTCAAGATTCAAAGATTTTATTTGTCAATACTACTATACGTACAGGACATACAGGAGACTTGAAATGCCGTTTCTCTCGCTTCAGTGGTGTGCGCAATATAAAAAAAAGGAAAAAAGGCTGGAAAAACAACAGCAGCAGTCTGTGTACAGTAATGCTACCGGTAGTGCAAATAATGATAAGAGATAAAACCCTGACATTTCATAGCACAAATAAAGATCAACAATAAAACCCAGCAATCCTATATACAGCACAGAAAAAGGTAGAGCAGTAATACTCATAGTTCCAAGTTCAATGCGGTAGTGTAGGTGCAGACAGTGACAGATTGGACTGCACATGGTCAAAATTGCAATAACAGACAGCAGCAGGTATGGCATTTGTGCAAATGATTGCAGTAAGGTGCAGAGACATACAGTGGCAGTTGTATTACTGTTGGTGTGCCAACAGCTGAGGTAGTTATTGTGTGGGTGAGTGTGTTACAGTCCTGGAGGTGGGGGCAGAGTTCATGGTCCTGATGGTCTGGTTAACAAAGCTGTTTAGCAGTCTTGTGGAGTGGGCCCGGAGGCTCCAGTACCTTTCCCCGAGGGCAGGGGCTGAAGAGGGAGTGTGAGGGGTGGGTGGTGTCACCTGTGATGCTGATGGCTCTGCGGGTGAGGTGGGTGAGGTAGATGTCCGAGGGAAGGGGGCACCTTTGGTGGAAATTTTATCCAAATCCATCCAGTATTTGTCTGCTGACAAACAAATAAACCAACATGGATGAAAACATTACCTCCCTGGCGGAGGTAAAATGCATAGTTCCGGAGATCTTTCAGGCACTCAAACCCCTCCACCACGATATGGTTGTTTTTTGTTTGCTTGTTTTTTATGATAATGCATGTACTATAAAATAATCCCCGCCATCACAATACATAAAACACCCCATCAGAAGATCTATAGGATGTTCTGGATCAGCGTGTACACAGGATCCAGCGGCGGTGGATGAAAAAAAAAATTGGGGTAGCGTACTTGGATGTGATTGGTGAAATCATCTAAGGACCTTGTCAGATCAGAGCAAAACACACAAACATAAAATCGCGAAGCTTACTCACTGGGCATCCAGCTAGCCAACTCTAATTAGCATACATATTCTGAGAGAAGCTCCTTGTATCAGTCCTCCCGCGATCTTTGTCCTGTTGCTGTATGATTAAATCTGGACGATCGGGTCCCAGCTCCTTTATCCTCATTTTTCTGCATCAAAATGGTGTTTGTTTTAATGAAACACTGAGTTTTCCTTCAATTATGCGGCAATCATCACTCAAGCTGAATCCGAGCTGCTCTGTCGGTTTCCCAGCAAGCGGGAGGGATCTGATGATTGACGGCCTTGAATCCCAATCACATTAAGATAAAAATACAAAAAAAATTACAATTGGCTCCAGAGCACCTGGCTACGTGTCCCAGAATCATGTTTTGGATGCCCAATGAAAAGATGCTCCTGCTCAAATGAGGCAAAAAAGTTTGCTGGCTTGTTTCTAGTTAGACTGGCGGCCTTAACCTGGAAATGGTCTAAGGACCATAGTTGCCAAGTCCGTTTATTATAAGTGACTTGGGGCTTGTTTTTTTTGTAAAGTCGCTTACAAATCTTGTCATTCGCGGGTTGTGGGTTTTTGGGCTTGTTACCTCCGCCAGGCCGGAGGCCAGGAGGAGGTTATGTTTTTGCCAGCGTTTGTCTGTCTGTTTGTTTGTCTGTCTGTTGGTTAGCAAGATAACTCAAAAAGTTTTGGATGGATTTCAATGAAACTTTCAGGCGTTGTTGGAAATGGTACAAGGAAGAACTGATTACATTTTGGGGATGATCCGGATCACCGTCTGGATACAGGAATTTTTTAAAGGATTCTTTAACATTGTGAGATACGGCCATTTTCAACATGTGTGCAGGCCCAATGGAGGGCGCTGCTCGTCGTGTCTGATGAACACAAACTCCGCCTTCTTCAAAGTTTTAGGCATAAAAGCACGCGGAACACAGTGGTGGGCAGGGCTCGGCAGCGTGCCTGTGTGCCTGTGTTTGCGCTATGCTGCAAAAGCTGAGACGGGCAGCTGTCCGCCGCCAGATTATTTGGCAGAAGTTCCCCGGCCAGCCATAGGGGCTGCGCAAAAACCAGCTCTCTGCTGGGGAAGTTTCCAAATCCTCTTTTTTTCCACGGAGCGCAAACCCAGTAAAACCCACGGCAACCTGTCTACCAAATTTGCATCCGTCAGTGAAGCCCTGAGTGCTGCTTTCAGTGGAGGAGATGGACACAACACCAACACTTCAGTTTATTACCTCCGCCAAGGAGGTAATGCTTTTACTACTGAACCACAAATCCTATCATTCTGAATCCAATTGCTAGTCATATGTTTTCATGGTCAAGGAATCTGAAAACGTACACACAAACACTGTATGGGGGGGAACTCTGGCGCTTGGCGGAGGTCTGCGCTCTCCGATTGCTTTTCTAGTTTTTAATGTGTTGTTGTTTATTTGGGCTTGCTTTGCTGTGTGTGTGACAGCTTTCCCAGCTCGGTTATGCATGACTATAAACTGTGTCTCCATACCAAGAAGTTCAAAATCTGTTAATTTTTGGGGAAGTTATTGAGGTAAAAGTGGCCGGCCAGGGGCTTCACTTCTGGTGGCCAATGATCCATCCACTTTTTCTATAGAGATCAGTGGCCCGCCCGACTCCGCTCGGCTCTGTACTCGCTAATGGGGTGTGAGCTATTCAGGGTTTTTTTTATGCAGATCAGTGCATATGGGACCTTAAATTGAAAAAAAAAAAAAATCTCCATTGAAATGAATGGTAAGAGCAAAATTATCTTTTGATTCCGATCAAATTTTGCCATGAGTTACACATATGATGTTTGCCAATTTGAAAGATAATTTTCCACGTAATTAGAGGTGTCGGCTGTCGTGTAATATTTAGTTTTTGTTTGAAGGACTAGCAGACAGCACCATCATCCCACATCACTAAACTGCAGTGGTGTTTAGCGCTGTTACTATGCAAAATGTACATCTTTTCTTTTGATCAGAGTTTAAAATTTTAATTTATTCAAACGTTTTATGTTGATTGTGTTTACTATAAATTTGCTGGTGCTTATGCAGAATGCATATGTATTTTCCTTTAATTAGAGTTTATAAAATTCTGCTATTCAATGCTGACTGTGATCACAGTTAATTCACTGCAAACAAACATACATCAATATATATGTTATCAAGCAGCAGCCTCTCTTTTACAATGTGGTAGGTTGCCTGTTGGGCTTCTTTGGGGCTTGTTTCCATAGAGCTAGTCGCTTGTTTCTCTCATAAAACCTGGCAACACTGCTAATGACCAATAGCAAGCCTACATATTGAAATGTTATTTAAAATGCTGCTACAGAAGCATAATGTAGATATTAACTGCAGAAGGACATGTTATGGCTCTCATTTATTTTCCATATCACGATTGATTTATTTAGGAAATATTTTTATCTCTTAATGTCTTAAGGGGGTGGCGCGCTTGCGCTCTGTTGACGCACCACCTCTGTCAGTTTCCTGCACCAACAGATCATGCTGAGATTGAGACAAATCTCTTTTTTTTCTCCAGGGTGACCTAGCCTAAATGTCCACAGCACATGTCACAATAAAGTACTGCAGCTCACAAACAATAAAACAAACGTTAAAACAAAAGTGCAAACATAGTGGCAATTAAAATTCAATTTGGTCTCCGTAACAAATTAAAAACACAGACACTGTCTAGATAGACCTTTGATGTCTGTCGGTCAGGATAGAGTGGAAGGCTTCAGATGAAATGAGTTCTGATCATTTCAGGTCAGTCTGGAGAGTATTCCAAGCCGAAGGGGTCGCAAAACTGAATGCTCTACTCCCCAGTTCAGTCCGACCGTGTGGCCCAGATGAGTCATGTCCATGGGGCGTACGGCATAGTGGCATTTGGTTCTTTGAAGAAAAGTGCTTGGATACAGTACCTCTATTCCTCAGAGTCAAACTGACAACTTAGTGGCATCAGTCCCACACAGAACTGAAGCTTTGCTGGCAGCAAATGGAGGTCTCTCTCTCTCTCTCTCTCTCTCACACACACACACACACACACACACACACACACACACACACACACACACACGATATGAATAAATGAGAAAAATCAAGCGAAATTATTAAGGATTAGTTTTTTTCTCATATCATAACATTATAAAGTGCATCTTCATTTGTACTTTATTCAGTGAAAACTGACACCACTTTCAGAAATCAATACAATGCTGCGTTTTTAATGCCTCTCAGTATATGTAGTTCTATTTTCTTTCATTGCTTTTTAAAATCCCTATAATCACTTCTGTTATCTTTTTTCCTAAAAAATTAAAGTGAAATGATAAAAGTGAATAGCAATCATTTCTTTAAAAATTACCTGTTTTTTCTAATACATTTACAATAATTTTCCTTGTACATTTGCCATTTTTCCTTGAAATTTGTTCCCTTTTCCTCATGATTTTTCAACTTCTTCCTTGGTTTTTTTTTTTTGTTTTTTTCTCTCCTTAATTTGCAGCTTTTGGTTGTGGGAAGGACACGGAGGGTGTCATGGAGGGTGTCATGGAGGGTCATGGAGGGTGTCATGCTTGGTGACCACAGGATCTCATCTCTGTTGTTTGCAGATGATGTTGTCCTGTTGACTTCATCCAGCAATGACCTACAGCTCTTGCTGGGACGGTTTGCCGCTGAGTGTGAAGCGGCTGGGATGAGAATCAGCACCTCCAAGTCCGAGTCCATGGTCCTCAGCCGGAAAAAGGTGGATTGTCCTCTCCGGGTTGGGGACAGGCTCCTGCCCCAAGTGGAGGAGTTTAAGTATCTTGGGGTCTTGTTCACGAGTGAGGGGAGAATGGAGCGAGAGATCGACAGACGGATTGGAGCAGCATCTGCAGTGATGCGGACGTTGTACCGGTCTGTTGTGGTGAAGAGGGAGCTTAGTTCTAAGGCAAAGCTGTCGATTTATCAGTCAATCTACGTTCCTACTCTCACCTATGGTCACGAGCTTTGGGTAATGACCGAAAGAACGAGATCGCGGATACAAGCGGCTGAAATGAGCTTTCTCCGTAGGATTGCTGGACTCACCCTCAGAGATAGGGTGAGGAGCTCAGTCATCCGGGAGAGGCTCAGAGTAGAACCGTTGCTCCTCCACATTGAAAGGAGTCAGTTGAGGTGGTATGGGCATCTGATTAGGATGCCTCCTGGACGCCTCCCACTTGAGGTGTTTCAGGCACGTCCCACTGGGAGGAGACCCCGGGGCAGACCCAGGACTCGGAGGAGAGACTATGTCTCCCAGCTGGTCTGGGAACGCCTTGGTATCCCCTCTGAAGAGCTGGAGCAGGTGGCTGGGGAGAGGGAAGTCTGGGCTTCTCTGCTTGAACTGCTGTCTCCGCGACCCGGACCTCCGGAAAAGCGGTAGAAGATGGATTGATGGATGGATGGATGGTTGTGGGAATATTTCAGGTAATTTACTTGAATAGCACATGCATCTAGTGGTAAAATATTCCTGGGGAAATAACAATTGAATGTGAGTGGCTTTATCACCTAAAATTTGCAGCCATTTTTGTTCAGGTAAACAACTGGACAGGGCTACTTGGAATGTGGTCATCAGTCTTTGCAAATTGGATCAAATTGCCTTAAAAAGGTCAGCTCCTTTATAGCAGCAGCAGCAGCAGCAGCAAATATCATTCATCAACCGGCGTTTATGTACAAGCATCATACCAGTTCAATATATACAGTAGTTTAATTTACAGTCACAAATACCCTTACAAATGGCTGTGAACACCTTATGGGTGATTTTTGGACCATTTTGTACAGCGTTAGGAGGCTGTAGGAGAATCCAGCATTCGTAGACCGTTCGTAGGTTTGTGGCCAGGTTGATGGTCTTGTCCAAGATTTCTATGAATGCCCCACGATAACCCCTCATCACAGGGCGGCCGTACGAATGCCCTAGGAACAACGTAAGAACTACGCAAGATGTTGGCTGCAAGGATGCCTCAAGAACACCTTAAGTTGTTCTTGAGGGCCCCTTACAGCGGTAGTAGGAAATGCCAATTCATACACCATGCATAAGTTGGTAGGGAGGCACTCATAAGGCAGAAGTACATCATTCGTGCCACATTTGTGCCAACAAAATGTGCTGAAAGCATAAGATCTTCCTACAAATGACATGAGAGTGCCATGAGTTGCACAAAAAATTTCATAAGATGGCAGTAAGTTTGCCGTAGGAAGATCCCAAGGTACGTTTATGAAGAACATAAGAACTCTAGGGTCAGTGTATGATAGAAAAGCACCTCATTTCTCAAGAATGCCTCAAGTTGCCTGCTGAGGAGACTCAGGTCTTTTGGTGTACAAGGGGCGCTGCTGAAGTCATTCTATGACACGGTGGTGGCATCAGCCATCACTTTTGGAGTGGTCTGCTGGGGCAGTGGCATTACTGCAGCCGATAGGAAGAGACTGAACAAACTGATTAAGAAAGCTAGCTCTGTCCTGGGGCAGCGCCTTGATCCGATGGAGGAGATAGGAGAGAGAAGGACGGTGGCTAAACTGTCATCTCTGCTGGAGTCCGAGTTCCACCCTATGCAGGACATACTGAATGCACTGAGGAGCTCATTTAGCAGCAGACTACATCATCCCAGGTGCACAACCGAGAGGTTTCGTAGGTCCTTCCTACCAACGGCTGTCAGACTGTACAACCTAAGCAGGGCTGCTCGCAGAGATAGCAAAAAGACGTAACAAACTAATAGTTTTTTGAATGCAAAAGATGCAATAGACTTACACAATGGTCCCCTCCGGCATACAACTAGGAACTTACCGGTCGCTATGGAGGGTGAGAATATGTATGGGCACATAATCATACCATGTAGGATAACTAAGTAGACGGTTATGCTGTTTCATTCCATCTAGCAACAATGCTCTGCACTGTGTGTGTTTATATATTTACATATTTATTCCATCTAGCTACAATGCTCAGCACTGGGTGTGTTTATATATTTATATATCTACATATTATTCCATCTAGCTACATTGCTCCGCACTGTGTGTGTTTATATACTTGCATATTTATTCCACCTAGCTGCAATGCTCCGTACTGTGGGTGTTTATATATTTACATATTTATTCCATCTAGCTACAATGCTCTGCACTGTGTGTTCATATATTCATATATTTATTCCATCCAGCTACAATGCTCTGCACTGTGTGTCTGTGTGTGTGTGTATATATATATATTTTATAGTAATATGTACATATGTATATTAGCTGCTCTTGCTTGCTTGTTTTTTTTTTTTTTTCTTGCCTTCTGATTGTTGCTCTGAGTGTTGCTATCCCTGTGCTGTTGCAATCCTGGAATTTCCCCGTTGTGGGACTAATAAAGGCTTATCTTATCTTATCTTATCTTAAGTTGCCTCTCAAATGCCTCTGGAATTTCCCCATTGTGGAACTAATAAAGGCTTATCTTATGTTATCTTAAGTTGCTCTTGTGAATTGAATGGCAGCTGTAAGAAACTATGCCCCCCTCCACGAATGTATGCAAACTCCAGAATTCGTAGGAACTGGGAGATTCTTACGAACCCAAAGTTGTAAGAGTCTTTGTGACTGTAACTTTAATCTAATCCTATGGGGGACCCATGTTGTGGTATTCATCTCAGACTGGAAGGAAAGGAGACGCAGTAATTTCCTCTGACGGAAGAGCATGGGGATTAAGGGGCTGGGGGACAAAAGGGATTGTGATGCAAGAAAAAATTGTGATGCAGGACCTCAGGCAGCAGGAGCGTGTGAATGTGGTAATATAAAAGAGAGCCCCTGCTACAGAATGTTAATGTTTTCTGATTCTGAGAGATGTGAGAGAGGGATTAAAGTTCATCTGCTCTGAACGCTCGGCATGGTTATTCCTCTCTCCACACTGGTGACCTTTGATGAATAATGGAACACAAGGCAAATACCCCGGAGATGACCCAGACGGGAACCCCCAGCAACGCGTGCAAACTACCAGACTTTTGGCTACACAACCCGAAGTCTTGGTTCCACCACACCAAGGCCCAGTTCACGCTCTGGGGAATAACGGCAGATGACACCAGATATTACTATGTGATCGCAGCGCTGGACGCTTTGCATGACTCAGCAAGTAACGAGCCTGCTCCAACAGCCCCCAGCCCACGACAAATATGGGGCTCTCAAAGCCTCGCTGACCCAGCGCTACACGCTCTCGGACTGTGAGAGAACGGAGAGGCTCCTGACGTGCTCCGAGTTAGGATATGGGTCGGCGGTCGAACTGATGGAGAAGATGTTGGCGTTGATGGGCACTGACGACGGGCATTTTCTATTTGCTCACCTTTTCCTCCGGAACCTCCCAACGGTGGCCAGAGCGGTCCTTGTCAAGTCACCGTTGCTGGCCGCGCATGACTACCGTGCGCTAGCCCAGGAGGCAGATCAGATCATCCTCACCATCAGAGCCCTCACAGTAAATGCAGCGGCGTCGGAACCCAGTGAGACGGCCAGCGGAAGGGAGGAGCCAGCGATGGTGGCGGCAGCGGGGGCCAGGAAGCGCCAGAGAGACATGCTCTGCTCCTACCACCGCCATTTTGGAGAGGACGCACACTGATGCGTGCCACTGTGCCAATTCAAGCGTTCGGGAAACGGCAGGACCGGCAGTCTGTAGCAGCTGCGACCGCCAGTGAAGAAAGCAAGCTATTCTACGTGACAGATGGTTGGGAGATGGTTTCTCATGGACTCCGGCTCCCAAAAAAGCCTCATCCTTCCGTCCTACGCCGACTGGCTGGCGGGAGCTAGCGGCCCCGAGCTGATGGCCGTAAATGGCACAGACATTAAGACTTTTGGTGAGAGGACACTGACTATATCCTTGCACGACCGTACGTACCAGTGGACATTTGTCATAGCGGCATGCAGTTTCCCAATCTTAGGCGCTGATTTTTTGTGTGCACACGGTCTACTAGTCGATGTTGCTAACAGACACCTGATTAATGCAATGTCTTTTGATCCTCTCCCCTGTACAGCTCGAGGAGCCGGGCCAACAACGCTAGCCAACGTCACAGCTCCAGGTGTTAAGTTCCACACACTGCTCACCCAGTTCCCAGCACTCACGGTCCCGACGTTTTCGGCGCCCATCACTAAACACGGGGTGGAGCACTTTATTACCACCACTGGGCCGCCCGTTTTCGCACGACCTTGGCGCCTGGACACAGCAAAACTGGCCATAGCGCGCGAGGAGTTTGCCAACTTGGAAAGGCTGGGCATCATCAGACGATCAAACAGCCCATGGGCATCCCCACTACATATGGTCCCTAAGGCCGAGGGATCATGGCGACCTTGCAGAGATTTCTGCAGATTAAACAACGCCACAGCGCATGACCGCTACCCGATCCCCCATATTCAGGATTTTTCTGTTCACCTCACCGGGGCACATATTTTTTCTAAGATAGACCTGGTCCGTGGTTACCACCAGGTCCCGGTGCACATGGAGGACATACCTAAAATGGCAGTAATAACCCCATTTGGTCTGTTTGAGTTTTTACGCATGCCTTTCGGGTTAAAAGGCGTGGCACAGACATTCCAACGCATGATGGATGCGGTGTTGCGCGATCTGCCATTTGTGTTTGTCTACCTGGATGACATCCTGGTGGCCAGCGTGTCCGAGGACGAACACGTAACCCACCTCAGGACAGTTTTCCAGAGGTTAGAGGAGCATGGGTTGATAATCAACCTGGCGAAATGACAATTCGGCATGACGGGGATCGATTTTTTGGGACACCGCATCTCACCGGAGGGGGCGATATCCTTGCCGGACAAGGTGTGCTCAGTGGCGAATTTTCCCCGGCCTCAGATGGTCAGGGCAGCAGGAGTTTTTGGGGATGGTTAATTTTTATAACTGTTTCCTCCCCTGCGCAGCCCAGCTCATGCAGCCGTTGTACGCCACACTCAAGAAGCGGAAACTGGCGGACAGAGTCGACTGGACTCCTGAGCAGGAGCAGGCGTTCTCTGAGGTTAAAACAGCCCTGGCAAACGCCACACTACTGGCACACCTGGACCTGGCGGCTCGGATAGCACTCACTACTGACGCCTCGGACATGGCCATAGGGGCCGTCGTGGAGCAATGCGTCACCAGTTCTTGGCAGCCGCTCGCTTTTTTTAGCAGGGCTTTGCGCAACAGTGAGCGTAAATACAGCGCGTTCAACAGAGAGTTACTGGCTCTCCACCTGGCCATACGCCACTTCCAGTTCTGGCTGGAAGGGCGCACCTTCACTGTGTTCGTGGACCACAAGCCACTAACGTACGCAATGGCCAAGGTTTCGGAACCATGGTCGGGCCGGCAGCAGAGACAGCTGGCCACGATCTCGGAGTTTACAACCGACATTCAGCATGTGGCCGGTAAACTTAACGTGGTGGTGGACTGCCTCTCGTGTGCCTTAGTGGCCCCAGTCTACGTAGGGATAGATTACACGGCCATGGCCGCAGGGCAGATCGGTGAAGCGGATGTGTGCGAGCTCAAGTCTGGACCAACAGGGTTAAGGCTGGAGAGCAGGGTACTACAAGACGGGGGGCCCCCCCTATTCTGTGACGTCTCCACAGGCCGCCCGCGCCTGGTGGTCCCACGTGTTTGGCGCCGCCGCGTTTTTGAGTCAGTTCACTCCCTGGTGCACCCAGGAGTGTGCGCGTCAGTCAAAATGGTGGGAGCGAAGTTCGTCTGGCCGAGCCTGCGCAAACAGGTGAAAGAGTGGGCTGCAGCCTGCATAGTGTGCCAATGAGCCAAAGTGCCCAGGCACACAAAGGCCCCTTTGGAGCCGTTCCATATCCCAGCTAAGAGGTTCGACCACGTTCGTGTGGACCTCATGGGCCCCCTCCCGCCATTGCGGGGGTTCACGCACCTCCTGACAGTGGTGGACCGCACCACACGATGGCCAGAAGCAGTCCCGCTAGCTTCCTCCACGTCCGCAGACATGGCACGTGCTTTTTTGACAACATGGGTTGTCAAAAAAGCACGTGGGTTGTCAAACCCCATTTTTCGCACCCCTTCGGACATCACGTCCGATCGGGGCACTCAGTTTGTTTCCGACCTCTGGTCCACGATGGCCCGGAGCCTGGGCGTCGCAATTCATCGCATGGCCGCGTACAACCCACACACCAATGGGTTATGCGAGCGTTTCCATAGGTCACTGAAAGCAGCGCTCAGGGCTTCGCTTATGGATGCAAATTGGGTGGACTGGTTGCCATGGGTTCTATTAAGGCCCTTTTCCACTAGCCCCGCTCAGCCCCGATTTGAAAACCCGGCTCTACTCACTTCGGTTCGGTTCGGCCTCAGTTGCTTTTCAACTACTGCTGGCGCACCTGCTGGCACACCTGCTGTGGGTGGGATTTGTTGAACAGCAGGCGGCGCCACACCCTCGTGACTTGAAACACACGCGACTGAATCCTCCATAACAAACATGACTGATGACGAGGAGAGAAGGAAGGAGGAATGACTGTGACATGAAACTGGTTAAATCTATGGTGCTGACTTGTTGTGCTCTACACAATCTGTGTGAGAGTCATGGAGAGACGTTTGACACTACATTGGATGATGCAGTAGATGAACCAGTGGTGGCAGCAGCACAGAGAGCAGAGGAGCAGGGTGGTGATATTGTAGCAAACTCAATATAAGCACCCTACTTGGCTTGACAAGTGGGTTGACCCTATTGGCGACATAGGTAGAGTGCGGGACTCCGGAGCGAGAGGCATGAGTTCCAACCTCCCGGTGGGACATCGCCATGTCAAGCTGCACGTTACAATATAACATGTGATGCAATACTTGTCTATTTTGTCCACATTTATGTGCATACATATTTCAAAAATGTTTTTTTGTAAATAAAATGTTGTGAATGGTCCATCTACCTGTCCTCTTGTTCATAACGCTTATCTGTTAAGAAGGTGCGAAGCCATCAGCCTAATGATGAGTCCACACTTCTGTTGTGATAATTGCTCACGCTGAGCGCTCTGACAGCCCCGTACGCTATGGGGGTCACACACGACGTGTTCCTCCCCACACTCTCAAATTTTTTTCCCGTATATTTTTCTCTTTGGCATACAGAAATGGCAATACGCCCGTATTTGCTAAAACTGCATTTTCCCCGTATTAAAATACGGCGAAACCATATCACTTGACAGGTATGTAATTACATGCAGAAACACCGCACAGGCCATCTTCACAAAAATCCAGCTCGACAAGCCACTTTTGCTTAGGTGGAAATGCAAATTGAACTATAAATTATGTGCTGATACATGTCATATTCCCATGTAAAGGTCTCCCACTTTTACTTACAAATTGATTTTTAATTTTTGGGAAAAGGGAATATAAATTTTGCACTTGTTGGTGACAACAGTTGTGTGCAACAAAAACACAGTTGTGTATCCTTGTCCGATCTGTCTACTGTTATTAGCGCCAAATTTTTGCTAGATTCCTTCTTAATTTATTAAATTTGGACTGGCGATGCAACATTCAACTTAACACGTACTTACATTTATCAGTGTCTGCAAGTTCAAGCACACCTGTACAACTGCTTATAACCTAAAAAATGTACCCGTTCAAGAGAAATGGATTCCGCATTGCAAATTTGTTTAAAATAAAAAAAAAACCTACCAAGACATTACGTTTCGTTGTGTTGTTAAAAATTAAATTACCATTAGAAGGCTATACACCTGACCTGATGAACAGCAGCATGTGGAGTGAACAGAGAATGGAATGTGTATGTAATTATTGGCTTTTCTCATACGGTGTCATAACAGATAAACCAGACTTTTGATGCAAACAATACAATTTTATTCCCGAAGCAAAATTTACAAACAAAAAAACAGACTGGGCGATGACATCTCTGCGAGCTCTTCCCTTCGTAACTCAGAGTCCCGTTCCAGGGCTTCATGCGCATCTGCCCGCACATCTGCGGCCACCTGTCGCAAATGCTGCATGTACTCCTGATTCTTGCCGCTGGTCATGTTGCCGTTCCAAGAGCCGCATCTCTTCGTCATGCATGTTGACCATCGCTAATGTAAGGTCAGCGATGGAGTTGTCTGTTTTTGTCTTGCCTAGATGGAAAGACAGAAAGGCATGGTCGTTAAAGCTGGATCACTACATATATTATGGAATTACACTGGTGAAAGTCTGTGGTGGAATGTCACTATTATATTATGCTTCATTGCTGTATATAAGCTGAACTGTCATGTTGCTGCCCCTCAGTAGAGCAGATTTTGCAACACGCAGTGTGCTGTCTTCGGCTGCAGCCCCCCTGCAAAACTAAAAAGGATTAAGATTAAGAATATGGATGGATGGATGGGTAATGTTTAAACTAGTTGCTTGTAGTGTGGCCGCAGAAATCTGAATGGGTTAATACAGTCCGCTGACGCGAAGCATTTCAATGAAGCATGTTGATTTCAACGGCAGTTCATGCACTTTGTTTGTCTAAAACAGGAGTTACAACAGCACCAATCACCACACCTAAAAATGGTTGTGGAACACCGATAAGTGAAGACCAAAGAATAACCTTTTTGTACATTTAAAAAGACATTTTCAATTAATTAATATGCAGCTACAGGAAATTGCATTAATCAATTTGGTACATAACTTGTTAGGCTCCAGCCCCCCCGCGACCTGTAAAGGATTAAGCGGTAAAAGATGGATGGATGGATGGATTTTCGACCCTGGTTTCCGCTGCTGGACCTGTTTCAACCAAAAAAAAAAATTGTGGTTATTGTGCCTTACCGGCACTTGAACGTGATCTAGATGGAGCTGGTGATGTGGAGCTGATCCAGCTGACGCTCAGCCAGACCCACACGCAGACGCAGCGCCAGGAGAGTCCGCTGTGTCCGTCATGTCCACTGAGGTGGACCCCTGTGATATGAAATGCGATTCTAGAAAGAAAATGCACGCAATTTAAAACTTAACACCAAAGTGCAACATGTACACAACACTCTCAAGTTTTTAACCGGAATACAATAAGCGTAATTCAGCGTTTTGTTCGCGCTAATACTTAACACAAAGCAAGCGTGAATCTGCAGTTGGCTGCAAAACAATACGCAAGCCTCAGTAACAACCATTACCCACAATCTAACAACCTTCCTATTTCTTAAAAACAGTGAGCTTGGCACAGAAAGGATCAAGTGGCGAACAGATGCGCAATATCAAAACAACACTCACCATCCACGGTTTCCAAGGGCCGTGACCGTGACTGTGACCGTGACTGTGACCGTGTGGAGCCCAATGTCTCTCAGCGAACCACTTCCACTCCTTCCATCCGCTGAACTTCGAGCAATGTGGTCCTTCACTGCTCGGTAATCGCTTTTCAGCTTTTTCAGCTTCTCCCGACACTGTTTGGCAGTACGGCTGTGCCCTTGAGAAGCCATCTGCTCGGACACCTGCATTTCAAGTAGATCCGTCCAACTCGCGCTGGATGCGATCGTCGCCTAATATAGAAAGAAAATTGCGCACCTCCTAATATATAATATTAGGAGTATATTATTGTATAAGTATATTATACAGTATATTAATATAATATACCGTATTAAAGGGGCACACTGTGTTCACTGCTGAACAATTACAAATGGTGGTCGTGGAGTAAATTCAGCAGAAAAAGTCGCTTTCATGACGTTACAACCTGACCAATCAGCGGCGACCAGTCTCTTAAAGTCATATCACAGCCCTACTCAGCCCTACTCAGCCCGGTTAGACCCTGCCCTGGATCAGGTACGAAAAAAGTACCTGCTAACCGGTGCTGGGGCTAGTAGAAAAGCGCCTAAAGCGGGCTGAGTGGTGCGGTGTAGGGCCAAGTGAGGCTAGTGGAAAAGGGCCTTTAGAGTTGCGTTCAGCACCAAAAGAGGATTTGGAGGCTTCCCCAGCAGAACTTGTTTTTTCTCAGCCGCTGCGGCTGCCCGGGGAATTTTTACCAGATAACCCTGCGCCGAACACCCATCTGTCCCCGCGTTCACGGCATAGCGCAGACGCAGGGACGCTACCCAGCCCGGCCCACCACTGTTTTCCCCGTGCTTTTGTGCCGAAAACCTTGAAGGACGCGGCGTTCGTGTTTGTCAGGCACGATGCCCACCGACCCCCTTTGCACCCACCCTACGATGGCCCGTTTAGAGTGCTGGAACCCGGGGACAAACATTTTGTGTTAGACTTGGGGGGTCGCCGGGAAATCTGTATAGACAGGCTTAAGCCCACCTTTGTGGTGGCAGACAAGCAGGTAGAGTTGGCTCGAGCTCCTCGGCGTGGAAGACCCCCCCCCCCCGAGAACTCCCCTGGTAAACGACTCATCAGAGCAGTCACCTGAGCATGCTGAATGTCCCCCCCCCCATTGTCATTGTCCACCCACAGACGGACGCACCCCCAGGAACCCCCCACCGGCACAGCAGCGCCTTGGAGCTGAAGACCCCCCGTTACAGCAGCTATGGGCGGAGGCTGAAGCCGAGAGGATGTGAGGGTTAAAACTCAGTCTGAGACTCTGGGCGGGTGGGGGGGGGTATGGGGGACCCATCCTGTGGTATTCATCTCAGACTGGAAGGAAGGGAGACGCAGTAATTTCCTCTGATGGAAGAGCATGGGGATTAAGGGGCTGGGGGACAAAAGGGATTGTGATGCGAGAATGAATTGTGATGCAGGACCTCGGGCAGCAGGGGCGTGTGAGTGTGGTAATATAAAAGAGAGCCCCTGCTACAGAATGTTAATGTTTTCTGATTCTGAGAAATGTGAGCGAGGGAATAAAGTTCATCTGCTCTGAATGCTTGGCCTGGTCAATCCTCTCTCCACATTCCAAACAAAACATACATTATGGTGGTATGACATGGTCTTCATCAGCAGTCTCAGTTTAAGTTGGCTGCTTGTCATTGCATCACATGACCTTGGAGCTTCAAACATTCCAACTCCTGCCAGATTTGAAGGAATGACAAGAGAAGACCAGTATGACTAAAGGCAAGAAAGTGGGTGCTGAGTGAAGCTTATTTTGTGAGAGGACTGTATAAATTCAAGAAGAAACACTTGTGTTTGTTGTATAAATTACATCATCATTTACATAACAAGGCTAAAACTTTAGGAAGCTCGAGTGTTCCTGGTAGACTGCAATATGCAACCTTAATGAAGTCCAGCCATCAGTGTTAATTAAGCTCACAACGTTCAACCATTGTTTGAACATGTTTGTACATGATTGTACTGAGTTTATGTACTATAAATGTTAGACTTTCAATTCTATCCAATAAACGGACATGCTAACATCTGAATCGGCTGCTCGCCCGCTGCTATCATCGGCACTGCTGACATCTGAACCGGCTGGTCACCCGCTGATATCAACGGCCTGGCTAACATCTGAACTGGTGGAGCAGCGTAATACTGGTCTTCGCCCCAGTACAGCTGGACATAGCGAGTCGGGTGAGTCGAACTGCACTGAACAGACTCACATATCTGATCCTGCTGTAAACAGCTGCGCTACGTCCAAACTTTTGGAAACAGGAGGGGTTAAACAAAATGCAAATGAGGCGAGATCCGAAAACCGAGCTGTACAAAAGCAAAATCAACATTTATTTTTCCAAACTGTTAATCATGCACGAGTTCTTTGGGACACAAAGGCTAAACCAAAGGGGATCCTCGGCGGACATTTAAACATACGGAGCATAATCCCCAAAAGAGATGAGATTTCGGTGTTGCTGTTTGACTCAAATCTGGACTATCTTTGTCTTTCAGAAAGCTGGCTACACAGGAACATAGATTCTAATATGATCAATATTGTTGGTTATCAGTGTTTTAGAAAAGACAGGCAGGTAGGGAGGGGAGGAGGTGTTTTAATTTACATCAAAGAGAAATTTAAATGTCAATTGGTTGATTTGAATACTTCACTTGAATGTTTAGCTGTTAATGTATGTCTCTCACCGGTAATGAATTTCAACATTGCAGTATTGTACAACCCACCCTCACACAATTCTTCTTTTTATAATGAATTAAGTGCTCTGGTTAAACAACTTGAGAGGAGCAGAGAAACAATATTTTATGGTGACTTTAATATTAACTGGTCTGATAAAAAGGACAAGCAGAAACTGAAAAGCCTCATGACTAAATTTAATTACCAACAAATGACCAAAGGACCCACCAGGATAACCAAACAATCTAGAACACTTATTGACATGGTATTTGCTAATAAACCAGAACGAATAACCAGAACCTATAATCTTGTAATTGGTCTCTCAGATCATAACATGGTTCTTGCTGTCAGAAAACTTACTAAAAAGCGACTACAGTATTTTGGGGGAGTCGATATTGACAAATCAAATTTTATTATTCCCAAATCAAAAAATGAGGAGTTTGAACATTACTTAGAGAATCAAAATTGGGAGCAGCTCATGTGAAGTAGATGATTGTTGTAATTTTATAACTGCAACAATTACAAAGTCTATAGAAAAATTTACAAAGCAATTTAAAAGTAGACAACAGAAGATTAACCTACCATGGTTAAATAATGAAATAAGAAAACTTATGAAGAGGCAAGACTCTGCATTGAAAACATCATTAACCTCTAAACTACAAAATGATCACCTTGTGTACAAAAGTTTAAGAAATAAAGTGGTACAAGAGCTGCGAAAATCAAAAGTATCTTATTACAATAAACTGATAGATCATGCAAAGGGTAACAACAGTTCCCTATGGAGGCATTTAAATAACTTAACTAATAAAAAAAATGTTCAGAAGGGGGTAAAGGAACTTAGAATCAATGGCAAGACCATCAGTGACAAGGCTACATTGGCAAATGAATTTAATTCATATTTTGTGGACTCTGTGGAAGACTTAACAAAAAACTTTGTGCTGCCAAATGTGCTCAACAACACAAAATCAATACTTTCAACAGATTCTTTTCACATTGATGAGGTAAATGAGGAGTTAATTGCTGGTATTGTTAAAACACTGTCAAACTCAAAAACTAATGATATCTACAATATGAGCACTTCCTTTCTCAAAACGCACAGCAAAATATTAATCAAACCACTGACTCATCTCATTAATCTCTCCATTAGGTCTAGTACATTTACATCTGATTGGAAAAAAGCTGTCGTCATACCAGTTCATAAATCAGGCAGTAAAGACGATATATGCAATTACCGCCCAATCTCTATTTTACCAGTCCTGTCTAAGGTTCTTGAAAAAGTTGTAGCTACACAGCTGATAGACTATTTACAAGACAGTCAACTTCTTCATCCACATCAATTTGGTTTTAGACCAGGATACTCAACAGAAACAGCAAATTGTTGCCTTATTGAAAATGTCAAATAGTCCTTCGACAGGGGTAATGTGGTAGGGGCTGTTTTTCTAGATCTCAAAAAGGCTTTCGATACTGTAAACCACAGTTTGCTTTTATCCAAAATGGTATCTTTTAACTTCTCTCCAGATACATTAGAATGGTTTGCATCTTATCTCCAGAATAGAGAACAGTGTGTAGAAGTTCACCAGGATAAATCCTCATTTTTAAACAACCGTATGGGTATCCCACAAGGGTCCATTCTTGGTCCTTTACTTTTCAGCATTTTTATTAATGACTTGCCGCTACACTGCTCAGCTGCAACATGTCAGCTTTATGCAGATGATGCAGTTATTTACACAGCTGCCAAGACTCCAGCACAGGCTGCAGATGTACTGTCCACAAGTATGGTTGATGTCCAAGAGTGGCTCTTCCAGAACCATCTATTGCTGAACCTTCAGAAAACAGTTTCAATGTGCTTTTCAATCAAAAAATATAACCTGCAACGTTTTAAAGTTAATATACATGATCAAGACATCAGTTTAGTTACAGAATTCAAATACCTTGGCATTGTACTAGATCCTCAATTCAAATTTAATCTTCATATAAAGAAAATTTCAAAAACAGTAAAAAAAAATTCTGAACTGCTTTAAATTAATTAGATATTACATACCATACGAAGCAGCTGTACTGTATATGCATTCTATGGTTTTTTCTCATATATCATACTGTTTGACAGTCTGGGCTCAAACAGCCCCTTCCACAATAACACATATAGGTTCATTATATAATCAAACTCTAAAAATCTTGGACAAAAAGCCCATTAGGTGGCATCACTGTTATATTTAAAAAAAAAAATACAATCTATTGAGTTTTGAAAGTTTCATTGACCTCTGTTTTCTGAAATTAATTTTCAAATGTTTCCATAAATCAGCGCCCGAGCCACTTGCTGGTTTCATCCAAAGACAGGACAGCAGCAGAGCCACCAGGAGTTCTGTTAACAATAACTGTAAAATATTCCACCACAGAACCACATTTGGACAAACAGCTTTCTCTATAAAGGGCAGTCACATCTGGAACACAATGCCAAATGAAATTAAAATAAAAACGGACTTTAAAACATTCACTAAAAAGGTTAAAAACTGGCTGAAAAATAAAAAAGAATGTACCCATGTATGAAATGATTGTCTGCAGGGTGAGAGTGAATGAAGGGAAGGAATGAATGTGTTTGTTTATAGTGAGCGACGAAGGGAGGGAGGCCTGAAATAGGCAAATGTGAGTCAGGTTATTATATTGTGTATTTATAATATTTATAATATTTATAATTGTGTATTTATATTGTATTTATAATCATTTTTGCATTGATGTATGTGGTTATTGTTTATTCTGTTTTCATTTTTTCTTTTTCTTTCCTTTTTTTCTTTTTACTTGTTTCTCCTTTCTAAAGCCCATCCAGGGACAAGAGCTGCAAATTAGCTAATAGCTATACACTCTTTGTGCAACACATCAGATTGATTGTCATTTGATTAATTGTCTATGTTTATTGCACTGTCTCTGTCAAATAAACAAATAATCTAATCTAAAAAAAGTAAATCAATATGGATGTTTGCCTGATGTGGGCACTGGAGGGCAGCACCACAGCATGTTAGAGTCACACCTGGACCAGTTTACTTTTCCTCACATTCAGCTGCAGAAACAGATTTTCAAAGATGTAATTCAATGTCCCCCCCCCCCCTTTGTTTCCCCAGCCTGCCGATTGTCCTGTCATAAGAAATGTGAAGTGAAGGTAAGATCTTTAATATTGTTATTCATGTTTGGCTTTTTAATTATATGAGGCATTGTACAAACGTCTGCAGTTTCTGGAGATGATGCTGCAGTGCATATTGAAAGTGAAACTGCACAATCATATTTATTCATGCACATACCTGTGTGTGTTATACTCAAGCAGTCTCTCGTACATTTTTGTTGTAATAATTGCTGTAGCTCTCTTTATGATCACACTTGTACAGCAGTGTTCAAAACAAGAGCAGCATCTGACTGTGGTGCAGACATGAACAGCTGTCACCAAATAACAGCATATTTGTCCAGAGAGATGTATAGGCTACGCGTGCGTGTGTGTGTGTGTGTGTGTGTGTGTGTGTGTGTGTGTGTGTGTGTGTTGTGAATGACATCAAAATTGAATGATCCCTCAGCCAGCTCTTTTTTTTGTTTTGTTTTGTACAAATATCATGTTGAAAGTTGAGTGGTCACAGCTTCTGGCATGTAAAGAAATAAGCAAAGCTGGACTCTCTTGTAGTCCTCAAGAACATTGAACACAGAAGGTGGAGGAAACTGCAGACAGCGGTTGCAGCTCCTCTTCAGAGACTTGACTGGAAGTGTGGTGCCGTTCATACCTACATGGGCCCAGTAAGGGCAGAAAGCCCAGGTGTGACAGTTTGTAGATACAGGACCCAGATGTGTGACTCAAGTTCATTGATTTTATTTTCAAGGACAGGAGCCCAGTCATGTCCAAAACTTTACAGTACACCCTCTTGAGGGTCGGATACCAGATGACCCAAAACGTAACATCAATAAAAATGAAATAAAGTTCAGGCAAGAGAACGCTTAAGAAGCAGCCTTCAGAGCTCAGCCAACCAAATTTGGAGATTCAACAGTGAGTTGCAAATTGATACTGACATGAAAAATATTCTATGTTAACATAGTGGTGTTGCACTAGAAATTAAACAACCCCCACTGCAAACTGCTTATTCTCAAAGTCACACATTTCTTATAAATACTTAATGTTTTCTTCTTTGTGTAGTTTCAAGTTTGTATAGTTCTTTGTGTTTTCATAAATTTGCAGATCTTTTTTTATTTGCAAATGTTTCCTTGTGGTTTTGTGACTTTTTCTTTTACATAATTTGTAACATTTCTTCCTCAGAAATTGCCACTTTTATCATCTAAATCTGCAACCCTTTCCCTGTAAACTTGAAACTGTTTCCCCACAAATCTGCATGTTTGCTACCTTTTGTTGTTGGTAAACCTGCATCCCCACTTTCCCTTTTTTCTTTTCCTAAGTCAGTCTAACTTTTCTGTCATAAATTTGCAGGGTCTTTCCTTCAGGAATTTGTGACTCCCATAAATGTACAAGTACAAATGTAAATGTACAAATGTACATGTTTTCTTTTTTTTTTCTTTTTAGTAAATTTGCAAATGTTTCCCTAAATTTTGTGACCCTTTTACCTTTACATCAATTTGCAAAATTTTCTGTCAGAAATCTGCAGTTCTTTTCTTGTAAACTTCTTTTCCCCTCAGAAATTTGTGTCTTTTCAAATAAATTTTGATTCTTTACAAGTAAATTTGAAACATACGTCTTGTAAATCTGAAACTTTTTAAAAATAAATTGCTTGTTAATTTGCTACTTCTTTCTTGTGAACAATTAAAGTTGTTTTATTAAATAATGAACAGATTGCAGCTCTGAATGCACCTCTTCAGGTGTCTGAACTCCAGGAGGCACTTAAGCACATCCCAAACAACAAAGCCCCGGGACCAGATGGTTTTCCAGTAGAATTTTATAAAGAATTTTGGCCTGTGATGGCACCTACTTTTTTTTTTAAATGGTGAACCAAATTAAAGAAGTTAATGTAATTCCTCCAAATATGAATTTGGCTAGTATTATCTTGCTCCTTAAACCTGGAAAAGAACCTACGCTTCCATCCAGCTACTGTCCCATCTCACTTATGAATGTCGATCTTAAAATAATTTGCAAAGCTCTCGCCAAAAGACTGGAAAGGATAATTCTGTTTATTATACACCCAGATCAAACAGGTTTCATCAAGGGTAGGCACTCGGCTGATAATACACGTAGGCTGCAAGATCAATAACGTAGAAACTACAATCTTGTCCCTGGATGCAGAGAAAGCCTTTGACCGTGTTAACTGGAAATTTCTTTTTATGGTGTTAAACAAGTTCGGGTTTGGTTCATCTTTCATAAACTGGCTTAAAACACTATATAGCTGTCCTGCTGCGTCTGTCCGAACAAATGATCAGACTTCCCGAAGCTTTAATCTCCAGAGAGGTACTAGGCAGGGGTCTCCACTCTCTCCCTCACTTTTTACCATCTTTACTGAACCATTAGCAGCAGCCATACGACAAAATGTTGATATCAGAGGTATTCCAACTGGAGAAAAAGAACACAAGATAAGTGTTTATGCTGATGATGTATTGATTTTCCTTGAAAACTCACAAAGATCTCTTCTTCAGACAGTGGCACTCATTGATAAATTTTCATCATTATCAGACTACTCTATTAACTGGGTAAAATCAATAGTTTTACCTATAAATTGCAATTTCTCAAATACATCTACTCTTCCAATACAGTCAGAAAATATTAAATGTTTAGGAATAGATATTTCCCACAGGTTCTCAGAGTTATTGCGACTAAATCACATTCCCCTTTTAAAAACAATACAAGATGACCTTACGCGCTGGAGGACACTACCTTTATCATTAATGGGAAGAGTCGCAACCATTAAAATGATGGTCCTTCCTAAAATCAACTATTTGTTCTCAATGATCCCAACCCAACCATCAATGGCCTGGTTTAAGTCTCTAGACTCAAATATAAGTAAATTTTTATGGAAGGATAAACCATCACGGATTAGTTTAAAAACCCTCCAAAAAGCGAAAGAGTGCGGAGGCTTAGATTTACCCAATTTTTTTAATTACTTTTTAGCCAATAGACTGCAGTTTGTTTCAAAATTGACAAAATCAACCCCACTAGGAAACCCATGGTTAGATGCTGAACAGGCTCTCTGTGGGTCGCTAAATATCTCTGACTTACTTTTTATAAGTCCCTGTATTAAATGACATGACTGTTTTAAAAGTATTAATATCAGCTCCTCTCTGACGGCTTGGTGGAAATTTTTAAAGATAACTGGGTCTTCACTTGTCCGTTGTAAACTCACGCCCATTTGGATTAATCCTGATATCTTGCAACAAAAGAGGACTTTAAAATTTCCACTATGGCAAGAGAAGGGAATAAATAACTTAGAACATCTTTTTCAAGGTGGAAATTTTATCCAATTTCAGGAACTAGTGTCACAGTACGACATCAGTGATAAAAAGTATTTTGAATGTAGCATCATTGTCTCCTCACAGCCGAGACAGAAGATCACTTCTCTCCAGTTTACCGGAATTTCATTTTATTCATTACACAGGAATATCACCTTTCTGCCTTTTCAGGAATATCACTGGCTTTTATGTCGACTCATGCAGGCTTCTTCCAGGCCTGACCAAAGATGCTTGCTTTCCCTGGACCCCAATGTAAACAGTTGCCTCTTGCAGAGATTGTAAGGATCAGAATTTGCTTTTAAAGGCTCAAAGGAACATAAAACTCAGGAGACCAGACCTCTCAACGTGAACACTGCATTTGATAATGTACCTTTTCACAGGAAACCAATGTTCTTAAAAGAGTCATAAACCACTTAATCTGACGGGTTTATAGCCAATGCTGTCCAGGTACCTTCGCCCAGATAAAGAAATCATCTACAGCTCAACAGTACCTCCTAGCGGATACCTACGGAATGTGTTTTCAGTATGTAGGATGACTTTTAATTTGCTCTAAACATTAAGTTTCTTTCAGCTTATCCTCTGGATCCTAAGGACACTGAAAATCATCCCTCTTTTATCACCAACCATGGTTTGCTGCATGTTTTGCTGCAAGTTGATCTAAATGTGAATGCATGTATTATAATTATGT
The DNA here is from genome assembly GCA_020510985.1 of Pholidichthys leucotaenia. Classification (NCBI taxonomy): domain Eukaryota; kingdom Metazoa; phylum Chordata; class Actinopteri; order Cichliformes; family Pholidichthyidae; genus Pholidichthys; species Pholidichthys leucotaenia. The sequence continues at coordinate 28,705,208 of CM035845.1, read as the reverse complement.
ATAAGAAATGTTATATTCATGAGTATTATTCAAACACATATTGGAGTAGTGATATAAATGCATGATCACCAAAATATTAGCCAAGTCATTTAATTTCATTAGATTTTATATTGAGCATTTATTTCATAAGAACTGACTGAGTGTTGATTTTCCCTCTGAAATTTCATGGGGTGGTGTCTTCATTTGATTGGCTGCTCTCAAACAAAGAAGTGTTCTCACATTGGATAGCAGCCATTTCAAACTGCTTCTGAAAAAGCCGATTGGTCAGTCTTGCGACTACATCATCAGTTTTACGACCCGGCGAGGTAACTTTAAAGGCCAAATGTCACGTAATTTTTTTTTCTAAATGACAACGAATTTAGATAAAATACACATAGCTTAAACCAAATATTCATACTGGAGACCATATCACCCACCTGTATTTACATAATTGCACAAAATACACCAGGTGAAGGCCCCACCTTGCTTGCTGGCTTGTGACAGCCAGTCCAGACCACGCCCATGTTTTTGACATCACCAGTTGTACCCTGGCTGCCCTGCCTATCCACATTCACACTTATCAACATTGGACAATCATGACGGAAAGTGACAGCGATTGTGAACAAATTAGTTTAGTTTTGTCTTTTTTTTTTGTCTTTTTTTTTGTCAGTGGTTCAGACAGTGACAGAGGCATAGAACCTTACAGGTTCGAGCCGTCCGAGACGGAATCAGATGCTTTGTCTGATGACAACAGTTCCACCGATGACCAGAGAGCAGAACCAGTGGAAAATGTCATTGAACTGGACATTAATCGCCTCCAGAATTGCGAAGCCGAAGGGGGTCTGTCGAGGGTGCCCCATAAATATTGATTTTTCGGAAGCCATTATTATTACAGTGGAGGAGAGCCGCTGCTGTCAAGAAATTGACCAGATCAATATGAAAATGGAGGCGCATACCTGTCAAGGGAGACGTTTTCGCCGTATTTTGGTGGACGGAGTGGTGGTGGACACTTTTCTGGGAAATGTTTTAAATGTAGTTCGTGTTGTTATTGTCAAATATTTTAAGGAAAATACGGGGAAAATGCAATTTTAGCAAAAACGGGCGTATTGCCATTTCTGTACGCCCAAAAGGCAAAATATACTGGAAAAAAAATTGAGTGTTTTGCGGAGCACTCCTGTGTGTGATCAGCCACAGCTGGTGCTGGCAGATCGCTCAGCGTCAGCTATTCGCACTACCATGAGAAGTGTGGAGTCACTCATTAGTTTAATTGTCTGGGCGGGCTGATCGCTCAGCTTGAGCTGTTCTCACTACAATGAGAAGTCATTAGGACAATGGTTTAACACGTTGAGCTGTGCAGCGGTTGCGGAACAGACAGAGATCCCAGATAGGTGTCCCTTGTTGCTCCGCCGTTCCTTATAGCCGCTTTTTACGGTGTTGAAGTACGGCGAAAACGTCTCACTTGACAGGTATGAAAACATTTCCCAGAGAAGTGTCCCTTATTACCCAGCTGTCCCTGATAGTCCCGTTTTAAGGTATGGGTGAAATATCCAATTTTTTCTTTCTTGTTGCTCACTTCAACCTTCCAGTCTCCATAAAAACAATCAATTGAAATACCCCAAGCATCAAACTAGGGTACAATCGATTTCGTCACTTCCGCCTTCTTCCCCAGGCGATTCCAGGGGCCGTGTCAGGCCAAGCGCGGCAGTTTTAAATTAACGAATATTCCGTTGTTACTGAAGCATATGCACCAAGACCCGAACGGATTGGTTCCCTTTTATATCTAGTTTCAAGATATTTAAAGTACCCTGTTACGTGACATTTGGCCTTTAAAAGAGAGAAGTTAGATTTGAGAAAGTTAGAAAAAGAAGGAGATCAACACAGTAGAAAAAGGGTAGAAAAGGAACAGGCAGGAAGATTAGAACAGCAAAACGGTAATAGAATTAAGAATTAGAAACACAGAAAGAAGAAAGAAAGAGATTTTGAGAAAGATTAGGAACTAAATTAAGATTAAAGAAGCAGAATAGTAATCTAGATCTCAGAAGAAGATTTTATTCCACCGTTTCAAGGCCCTGTGAAGTTTTATTTTATTCTCTGTGTGTTTGTCAAGTCTTTCCTTATATTCTGGAAACTGAGGAGAAGCCATTTTTTCTTTAGAGCTCGTCCCTTTTAGAGAATCAAATTCTCAAACTTTTTCCTTCACCTCAGAAGCCATTCTTATCCTGGTAAATGTTTTTCTAACTTTTTTTTTTTTTATGACTTTTCACGCCATTAAAGTGGACCTTTAATTTGCCTAGTTTAAAGTGAACAGAGACTGAGAAGATTTTCCTTCAGTTTTCGGGTCAATCCCGCTACAAGAGACCCCAAATTTGGACTCTTTTTTTTCAAAGGACTTTTCATGCCGCCCTGAGACAAGCTATCCACGGCTGCAACTGTCTGCTTGAAGGGCCCCCAGCTGAGTTATCACCTACACGGCTGTGAGTGAGGACAGCAGCCGCTTCCTCCGACGTCCTAACTTCAAAACCCAGCGGTACCGACCCGCTGAAACGTGGATCACCAGCCGTTGTGTGAGTGAGACTCTTATTTCTCCTATTTCCTGGGTTAAAACGTGATGTCCTAACAATTAAATTACAATTGAATATGGCCCGTATTTCAGGGCTCAATTAGTCTCTCAGCCGCAGGATGGAACTGTAAACTGAAGAAAAAACTTTTAGTCATTTTTAAGTAACTGCCCTTAAAATTTTTGTAGATTAATTCAGGAGTCATTTTTAGATAATTAGCTTATGAATTTTCCCCATAAAATTGCATTGTTTTGTTAAAACACTCCAGCCTCATTTACCGTTGAAACATAAGTCTAGTTCTCCTTGGTTCTGCAGAGGTGCAAAGCTGGATTTTATGTTCAGGAACCCAATATCAGTTGATGTGATATATTACGCTGTTATCATCTGAATCTGTTTATTCATCATTTGAACGCCATGACATGTAACCTGAATGATTTTAATAAAAGAGTGAATGAGAGCAGTTGAAAGTGTTTTCCTTTCGCATATACAGGTTTCCTAATCACGGCAGGACAAAAACTCACTGAAACTTTGAGACTGATTCATTAAGTAATTTAAGGTACAAAGTTAATTAAAATTAAAGTTAATATAATTGTCCGTCAGGACTGGTGCCCCTTTTACGAGTGCTTTTATTTAATTTAGCGGGTGTAGAAGTGATGGTTCAACTCCGCCCCCTTTCACACCCACTATTAAATAAAATAAATAATTCCTGTACCTTATGACAAATATTTTTATAGGCATTCATCCTACATGAATATCAACAGCTTAAATCCATAATAAAAGCAAGATTTAATCTTAATCAGACAGATTTAGAGGTACCAGTTAAGGTGGCAGTGTTTCTAAATCTCCGTTCCCTTAAATTGATATTGAAAATACATGGATTATTATCAAAACTGGTTGAGTCCGTATCTCTTCCAACTCCAAAATGGGAGACAGACTTATCGATTAATAAGGAGGAAAGTTTCTGGACACAAATATGTTTAAACACTTTTAAGATAACTAAAAACTCTAACTTACAACTTATACAGTATAAAGTTCTACATAGAATTCATTACACAGGACAAAGTATGTTCAAAATGGGCCTGAGTCGCATAAATATCTGCTCTCACTGCACCAGCAACGTCCTGGATAGCTATTTGCATGCTACGTGGTCCCGTGCACCGGTTCAAAAGTTCTGGCAGAAGACATGTGAGGACTTGTCGGCATGGCTTGGGTATAGTGTCCCACCCTCACCCACACTTTGCATATTAGGTGATTTAAGTGAAATAAATATAGATGCAAGGATGTCACACATGGTTCTCACTGCCTTATGCATCGCAAAGAAAACTATCCTCATGAATTGCAAATCAAGAAATAACTTATGCATAACTTATTATAATAACTTACTATTGGATTATATTAGCCTGGAGAGAATGTCAGCCTCCGCAAATAAGCAATTGGCGGAATTTAATTCATTCTGGTCCCCGCTTATTAATTCTATAATCTGAGGGGTGGCAGGCGGTGGCTCGCTCTCCTTGGCACCTCTGGCGGCTGGCTGCGCCCCGACCGCAGGTGTCCGGGGGTCCTGTTCCAGGGTGGCCGTCTGCCTGGCCTTGGGGGGCGGGGGAGGGGTTGGTTGGGGGGGGGGCTGCGGGGTGGGGCCGGGGGGTAGGGTTGTGGCCCCCGGCCGGCTGGCCTCGCCCCTTGGGGGGGTCTGGGTCTGACCCTGGGTCCCTGGTGCTGGGGGTGTGTGTCCCCCCGTCCCCCCCGGGCCGGGGTCGGGTGTGCGTCGGTGTTGCGGGTTGGCCCCGGTGCATCCTTGCACGGCGGGGTCGTGTTTTCCCTGGGGCCCTGGTGGCACCCTGGGGTTGGTGCCTGTATCCTGGGTTGCCCTCCCCATCCAGTGGGGTCTGCGGGTGTGGGTGTGCATGTGTGTGTGTGTGTGTATGTGTGTGTGAGTGGGTGTGAGTGGGGGCTTGTGTATGAGCGGATGCGGAAGTGTGTGTGTGTGTTGAGTGGGCAGGTGGGGCTGTGTGTGGGTGTAGGTGGGCATATGTAATGATGGGTAAGGGTACGTGTGTGCATGGAAGCGGTTACTTGTGGGTGGATGTCTGGGGGGTGGAGGATGTGTGTATGGGTAGGAGAACTTTGTTGGGTGGCAGGGGTTGGGCAGTCCATCTAGTGGCATGGGGGATGGCGTTTCGGGGCCTGCTTGTCCCGGCCGCCCTGCTGTTGTGTTGCGGGGTGAGACACCTTGTCGCATCGCCCCTGGTGTCATTGGCGGCGGGTGTGTGTTGGTGCTTGGGGGTGGTTGGGGGTGCCACTGGCGCAGGTTGATGGCCGTGTTTCCATTGGGTTGCTCCGGGGTGGCTGTGGTTGCAGGGAGGCCTGTGGCTGTTGGTGTGCGTCTGGGGTGGGGGGTTGTGGGCCTGCATGGGTGCTCGGGGGTGTCGTCTGGCATGTTGGGTGCCGTGTGGGTCCGGTCCATTGTTCACTATTGTGACTGTTGTTGTCCATGTTTGTGTGTGTAAGATGAGTGGAAATATGCATGGTTGCCCCATCATGTTAGTGGTGCTGGGAGCGCCAGGGCGTGACGCTGGTGGGTCCTGGGCTGCTTCCACTGGCGACCCTCGTCCTGGGTTGGGATTTGGGGGCAGTGGGTGGCCTCACGAACCAGTCTGCAAGCTGGCTTCTGGGGGGGGGGGTGGCCTCGTTTTTAGACCACCTACCTCCCATTCTTATTTCCCATCCTCCCCCTCCCCCTGACTCTGGGTGGAATATACATCTTTTTTGTTACATTTAGGGCTTTGGGGTGGGGGTGTGCCGCACTGTGTTGGTGAAGGGGACACCTTTGCTGCCCGGTGGGGCTGCACTCACCTCAATTTTAATTACATTTTAGACACTGAGGGCATGGGGGGATGGGAGCCCTGCTGCCCATTGTAGTGGCTAGCGGTGCTCCAATCACTATCCCCCCAATTTTAATTGCACTTTGGTAGTCCACATATTTACACACAATTATATCATATAACCGAAACACACCTGCCATGTTCTGTGCGGTGGAGACCCCCACCCCTGTTGCCCTGCTCTTGCTGGGGGCGTGGGGGCCTGGTGGAGAACCTGGGACCTATCATGTTGTCAAAATCCCTGGGTGCTACTGAATTTATAGATACAACCAAGGAAGTGAGAGGGGAGCTGAATATGAGTGTAAGTGAGAGTGAGGGGGTGATGAATGGAGGTGGTGATTGTGGGTCAGTTTTGTGCTGTGCTTTGCATGTCGGGTGGCATCTCGGGGCGCCTGCGGTGGTCTGCTGATTGTTCGCTCAGATGGACGCCAGGGGTGGGGGTCTGTTTCTGTGGCCTGCGCCCGTGGTCTCCCTGGTCACTGCCAGGCACTGGTGCGTGTTCAGGCTCGCTGCATCTGCTTTGCAGCCGCCTTATGAAACAAAGGTGAATGAGGGATGAGTTTGAATGGGTACAGGAGTGAGAGAGAATGGGTCGGTCTGGGTGAGTGAGAGGGGTGCGCATGGGAGCTTGTGGGTGTGACGGTGTGGGGAGGGGTGTGTCTGCGAGTCGGGAGGTGCTGGATTAAGGGGGGTAGTGCCTCTTGGCAACATGGGCTCCCCTGGGTGGGGGGACTTCTTTGGACATGGGGGTCGCCGGGGTGTGCAACAGAGGCGCTGGGGCGGGCCCGCTGTGGGGGTGCCTAGGGGGCCTTGCGCCGGGGGGCGCAGGCCAGTCTCCGTGCCGGGGGGTGGGGTCGCTGGCTCCCTGGTGCCTGGGACCCAGGGGCGAACGTTGGCCCTGCTGTGTGTGTGTGGGGGGGTCCTTGGACCGGAGGTCCTTGCTGGCCTCGGACATTTGTGCCCTGTGGGAGTTGGTGGCGCAGCCTTGCCTGCTCGGGGTTCCCGGGGGCAGAGCTGCTGCGACCGGCCCTCCGCTTCGTATGTTTCCTGACAAACTACTTACATGCACACACTTATTTTGCACGTGTTCTCATATATATGCATGCAGACATACACGCACAAGTGTCTCTCCTTTAACAGGTGCGGAAACCAGACTCGTGTTGAGACATCTTCACTAGAAGAAGCAGTTTGTCTTTTGTTTGTTTTAGTTGTTGATTTGTTTTTTGTTTGTTTGTTTGTTTGTTTGTTTGTTTGTTTTTGTCTGTTCCCCTCCCTTTTCTTTTCTCCTCCACACACTTCCTTTCCCTCTTCCCCATCCTGTTGGGTCTTCCATGGGTAAAATAATTAAAATAAAGTATTAAAAGTTATTACAGGAGGAGTTTACAACAATATACAATACACAGTTAGGTACTGTATAAGCTCCTCTTGGCAAAGTAAATCTGCTTTGGCACAATAAGGGTGACAGATCCCTGTTCTGTTTGCCTAGCTGCCTGACAGCACAAGAGGAAAAAAAAAAAAAAGTTGTTTTGTAAAATGCATCCTATCAGTCTGCACCTTTTCTATCATAGATTAGCAGTTCTTTTGTCCCCTTCATCAATTGGTGACTTCTCTTTTCTTTTTACAGACGTTTGCAGCTTTTCCTCTTTAGTAAGTTTACAACCCCTTTTATTTTTGATCACAGCCACTTTAAATCATTTAACTATTTGCAGAAAGCTGACTATTGCAAAATTGAAAAATACCATTGAATGTCAAATAATTAAGTTTAATTGGTGCAGTGTAATGCAAACAGGAGCGAGTTAATATTAGGCACTTAGTAATAAAGATACAAATAATAAGCCTCCATATTCCGGCACTAATGCAACAAATTATTATAGTTGGCATTATCTAAAATCAGAGAACCTCAACACCATATACAGTGCCTCAAAATTCCCATCTGGTCAAAAGAAGAGAGACAAACCTTCAAAATAAGCTGATGACAACAAAACAAAAGGAAAGGGTTCACCGGGTGTGTGGTGTGTGTACAAGGTCACCCCCCACAGGATCCAAACTTCAATACACAGTCTTGTGGACCCACCCCAAGTCCAAAATCCCATTATGGATCGGGTGGTCTACCAGCATCCCAAGATCACATAAAGGCCCGATACGGAGCGTCGGGTGGCCCGCCCAAGTCCATAGGCCACCAGAGGGAGGAACACAGCATGTCGGGGGGCTCATCAAAGTCCATGGGCCCCCAGACCAGAAAACACAGCAAGTCTACTGGACTTGGTCCAGTAGTCCAGTCTTGTAGTCCAGGACTGGTCTACTGGAGTCTCTGGACCACCAGACTAGGGAACAAGATGGGTTGAGAGATGACTATAGGGGCACTTTAATTTCAGGATGCAATAACAGGGTTGCTTCATGCTCAGAAAGTTGAAACAAAGGAGCCTCTTGCTCTGGTGATAACAAAATGGGAGCTTTTTGCCCCTAAAGACAATGACACAGGAGTTTAATGTTCAGAAAACAATACAGGAGTTTTTGGCTCAGGCAACGATAATACAAGAGCTTTTGGCTCACATATTAATGCAGGAACCTTAAATTCAGAAACCGATAACAGGGAAGTTTTTAGTTCTGGAGCCAGTAATGAAGGAGCTTTTAGTTCCGTAGCTAGTGGCTGTGGCGCACTGCCCTCAGAAACAGCTGACAGGAGTGTGCTGAACTCAGGAACAGACAATTGTCGCACACTAGTCTCAAATATTGGTGATGGGGGTGTGCTGACTTCAGCAGCTGATGGCGGGTGCGCACCGGACTCTGGAAAAAAAGGCGGGTGTGCACCGGCCCGTGAAACACACGGAAGGAAGGCAGGGAATTAGTGAAGCGTCACCAAAATTGCCCAGAGCTAGGCAAATTTTCTCTAACATAGGTTTTACAGAAGTAAAAGAAACTTGCCCTAGCTCCAGGTTCACAGCTGTAGGGGTAACTGCCTCAGAATTAGCAGCTGGAGTGATGGTCTTGGGAAGCGAGGATGGGGTGGACTGCTCGGGTAAACACGGTGGTTGGAGTGCGCTGACCTCATGGGCTAGCAGTTGCTGCATGCTAACCTCAGGAGCTGGCCGAAGCAGGGAAGCTCTTCGCTTCACTATCTGAAGGAGGCAAGACCTAAGACCAGCGATCTCCAGTTTGATAGTCCTCAGTTCCGTGTCCAATGACAACTGGGAGGGGCTGGTCACAGGATCAGGTGGCTGAGATGAGCTGTCCTCAGGAGATGATGGCTGGAGTGCGCTGACCTCCAGGACTGATGACTGAGGGTGATCAGTGGCGAATCCAAATACTGCAGGCGGCATATCAGGCGAGGCGATGGGGAAGAGGAGAAGGGAGACAAAGGTGAAGATGGGGGGATGACAGCGGCAGCAGAGACGACAGCAGATACCATAACTGTGGAGATGGCACAGCAGCGGTGGTAATTGGATGCTGTACGGCCCCCTCAGCGGGCGCAAGATAAGACCTTTCAATGATAGATGTTAAAGAAAGAGAAGGTACTTGCCTCTGTTCTGGTTCTGCTGCCGCTGGAGAGTCTGACAAGTCCTTCCTCAAGCTCTCCTGATGAGGAGCCCAAGCATGTTGGCGTGGTGCTGGATCAGGGCTGAGAGGAGAGAACACAGAGAGTTGGAGTTCCTCTGCTGGAGAGGGAAAGCCGGGCCACTGTGTTGAGGGGGACTTGAGCTGTGTCCCCCTCGACGACGTCCCTTTTCTCTCTGCTTATCTTCAGCCACCAGTGGCATCTCTACCAGTCCCTGGACCATTACCAACAGGAAGGGAAAGAGGCGAAGAAGTCCAGTGAGCTGGAGACAGCGCCGCAAGGGGGGAAAATCCTCCACTATTCTCAAGGCGCCTTCAAGGAGATGGAGGGCTTTTCCTGGCGTGTCAGAGGAGTGGGCTTCCTTGACCAGAGACTCGATGTGAGAGGCAGCCCAAACCTCTCTTTCTTCGAGTCTCATTTTAGAAAATTTTGAGTTTGCTGGGTCCATTTGACTGGTGTCCTTCTATCACGGTTTGTAGATACAGGACCCAGATGTGACTCTTCAATGATTTTATTTTGAGCTGGTCACCCTGATGCAGCTCGAGGGCTCAAAATAATAAAACTAAACATGAACCAGGCTAAGGCAAAATTAAAGCAGACCACATGCTCGGCAGCCTGACAGGATTCAACAAAAACAGAAGCGTGTTGCTCACGCTGCATGACGAGGACACCAGTGCAGAACATCAACTGCAATATAGACAATGGAGTAATCAAGACAATGCATGACAGGTGGTGTGGGGAACCCCCACAACAGATTGGAAAGGCACAGCAATGTGTGTATTAATGTCTACAGGCAGCCTGCTCCTTCTGGCTTTTTCCGGCTCACTACTGTGATGTTAATGTGCCATTCATGCATTGTGTTCATGCTTCCTGTCCCTACTGTGTCTATACACTGATGACAATATGCAGATGTGCCTTGTAACCTCTTTTGTCCTGCAGTTCTGGAGCAGAGGCAAATCCTGGCTTGCAATCTCCTTATTGTTATGTGTGTCTCTCAAATGCAAATGCCCATACCTACTGCTGTGAGTGCCTTTCATGTATTGTCTGTAGTTGGGTATATAAGCTGCATTATTCTGTAAATCTCTCTCATTCCTTCAACTGCTTGCTGACTAGAGTCGTAGGGCATGCTCCTGCGCGCGCTCACAGCGCAGGGGCGAGTTTCGCCGCTTATTATTTCACCATCGCTGCACTGGTGACCCCGAGAAGCACACGTTTTGTGCAATGCAACCTTCTGGTCTGGACAGTTACGCTGATGACCCCGAGAATGCAACCTTCTGGTCTGGACAGCTACACTGGTGACCCGACACTGAACGCACCATGGCCGAGTGAGTGACAAAGATCGTCTCCTCCCTCTCACCGCTCCAACACATCTACACGAGCTCGAGGGACAAAGATCGTCTACTCCCTTTCACCGCTCCAACACAATGAACAGGGATGATTAAGCTCCCTGAACCTGGTTCTCCTCTCCAGCTGGCCCACCCACGCACAGAGCCCCGGCACACGCACCGGGGAGTTACGAGGACAGCGCACCATGCACGGGACGCATACAGCTCTACAGACCCCATCCTCCTTCGCCGCTGCACACAGGCCCTTCAGGGTTGCTCGTACACCTGAGGCACGCACGCAGCTTGCTCACAGGATTTACTAATGGTCTTAGCACATAGGGAATTCAGCAGTCTGCGGTTCCCGAGGGCTTTAGGGTTGCGCCCGCACCTAAAGTCAACACGCCAAGTCCCTTTGCTTTTGTTTTTTTTTCTTACAGCCGCCCCTGTTTTTCTTCATGGCCGCTGTTAATCCTCGCCGCTTCCTTTTTCTTCACGGCCACTATTAATCCTTGCAGGACTTAATCGCGAGAGGAGCCAGTGACTAATTTTTCTTCTTATGGATCTCCACACGTTCAACGGGACAGCCCCTCGACATCGTGGACCAACAAGCAATTTTTGCGCGGCTCAGACGATTTCACCGTCCAGGGCCGGCATTTACTACCCCCCACCCCCCTCCACCTCCGCCTGCACAGAGCTTTCCCTGCTCGCTGCCAAAACCGGACTATCGAGGCCTCGGCCGCCTGCCGAGCCCTCTGGGGGGGAGCGTGTGGGGAACCCCCACAACAGACTGGACAGGCACAGCAATGTGTGTATTAATGTCTACAGACAGCCCGCTCCTTCTGGCTTTTTCCGGCTCACTACTGTGATGTTAATGTGCCATTCATGCATTGTGTTCATGCTTCCTGTCCCTACTGTGTCTATACATTGATGACAATATGTAGATGTGCCTTGTAACCTCTTTTCTCCTGCAGTTCTGGAGCAGAGGCGAATCCTGGCTTGCAATCCCCCTTATTGTTATGTGTGTCTCTCAAATGCAAATGCCCATACCTACTGCTGTGAATGCCTTTCATGTATTGTCTGTAGTTGGGTATATAAGCTGCATTATTCTGTAAATCTCTCTCACTCTTTGACTACTGCTGCTGACACACACATCCTGTGTCTCTTTGCTGAGAGCCTGAGGACCCGCTCCAGTCTGCTCACACAAAGGCTGGAGCGGAGTTCCTGTGACAGCAGTATGATAATAAACCTATTTAAAACTCTCAGTTTGCCTTATTTTATCATCCGCCACAGTGGGAAGCAATCAAGAACAAAAGAGAAGCACAGGACGGGCGGAGCTGAGCAGACAGCGCACACAGAGACCAAAAATACAAATGATAATCACAGCACAGAGAACATACAGTAATAACAAAGGGAGAGGACATGGCTGAACTCAAGTCCTGAAGATAACAGAAAAACAAATACAGTATGAACATAAAGCAAGGACATGAGCCCAGTCATGTCCAAAAGAAGAAAGAAAGAAAGAAAGAAAGAAAGAAAGAAAGAAAGGAAAGAAGAAAATTTAGTAATTCAATGTATGCATGGCAAAGCAAAAGTAAGTTTCTTCTATCTACAACTTTTTTCATACAAATCTGAAACTTTTTTCATAAATTTGCAGATTTTAAATTTACATGCATGGAAAAGTCACAAACTTAATGAAAAAAGTTGCATATTTACATGAAACATTCACAAATTCATCATAGAAGTTGCAAATTTATCACAAAAATTTAAGTGAAAAATTGCAAATTTATGCAGGAAAAAAATCCAAAGTTTATAAGAAAAATGTTTTAAATTTGAAAGGAAAATGTCACAAATCAACAAGAAAAAACCTCACCTATTGGTGAGAGGTAAAGTGGTCACTCACTACTAAAGAATCTTTTTTAGTAGATACTTTTTTAAAGTAATTTTTTGATCACCAGTCTTGCTTGCACTTGAGTGTTTAAAAGCATGTATTTTTTTTAATGAAAGGATTAATGGGGGGCAAATGAAAAGCAGGAAGTGAGCAATGAATGAACAAACCATGGAGCAATAAGAGGGGAAGGCTGGAGGGGATGAGGCTACTATATACTTAGTGGTTCTAGCTGCGGCTGGTGGAGAGAAATGATGAAACGTCTCTGTGCGTCTTCCCCTAGTTCATAACTCCTCTCCCTCTATCCCCAAAGCTATCCGTCTACCCAAATATTACGAGAGGAACAAAAGTTGTGTGTTCCCAAAGCACCCAAGGATAAAACTGCCAAATGCCTCTAAAACCAGGCGAAGCCATTTGTGGTGGCAGTTTGGTTAATAATCAGAAGAGCGTCACGAGTCATTCGTTCTGGTAGAGACAGACAGTGAACAGGAAATGTTTGCATTGAGTAGTAAGAGGAGCATGTACACATGTTAAAAAAAAAAAGCAGCAAGGGGAAAAGTGGAGTTTTGTTAATGTGCTAATCCTGATGTTGGCTAACTTGGCAGAAAACTTTAATGTTGATTATACAACAATTAGTTACAACCGAACAATCTGATTGGACAACAGGGATTCCAGGAGTTACTATATTCACCGATAATTGCACCCGGACATTTCACCGAATATGTATCACTCCACTTATTTTGATAATCTTTAAATTAATAAAGTAGATATCAGTGGCTTCTTATATTTGAGAAATGTAATATTGTGTTGGATACCTTAATTTCCACAGTAAGGTGCTGTTTGAAAAGAGATTAGAGACAGTTCTATGTGATTAGCATTGTAGATAGGAGAAACATAATTTTGTTCTACTGTACATGATTGGCTGTATGGACTGAATGACAACAGAGATGTTTTCTTCTTCTTCTTCTTCCCCCCTCTCTGACCCGGAAGTCCTGCCCTTGTAAACATCCGGCAAGATATTTTATGACTGTTTAAGCAAAACAGACACGCAGAGTTGGAATTATTGACTTGATTAGCAAACCATAATACCTTTGTTGTGATGGACTCTTTATTTTATTCAATTCAATTCAATTCAACTTTATTTATATAGCGCCATTTCACAACAACAGTCATCTCATAGCACTATCAACTGTAGGGGGGACCCCCACAGTTGCAGAAAGACCCCAGCAATCAGGCGATCCCCTGTGAGCAAGCACTTGGCGACGGTGGAGAGGAAAAACTCCCTTTTAACAGGAAGAAACCTCCAGCAGAACCAGGCTCAGGGAGGGGCAGTCATCTGCTGCGACTGGCTGGGGGGTGAGGGGATAGAGAAGAAGAAAAGAACAGACATGTAGAAAGCAAACAGCACGATGGGGACTCAATCTATGGGAGAGAACAAACAAATGTTAATGACCAGCAAAAAAAAAAAAAAAAAAAAATATTTCATAGAGAGTGAGGAAAGGAGTGAGGCCCAGTACATTACTGGAGGTCCCCCGGCTGACTAAACCTATTAGCAGCATAACTAAGGGAGGGTTCAGAAACACATGATCCCTCCCTAATTGTAGGCTATATCAAAAAAGTAGGTTTTAGCCCTATTCTTAAAAACAGAGATCGAGTCTGACTCCCGAATCCAGATTGGCAGCTGATTCCACAGGAGAGGAGCTTGATAACTGAAGGCTCTGCCTCCCATTGTACTTTTGGAGATTCTAGGTATTACAAGTAATCCTGCATTTTGGGAGCGTAGTGCTCTGTTAGGATGATACGGTAGTATCAGATCTTTTAAATAAAAAGGAGCCTGATTGTTTAGAGCTTTGTAAGTAAGAAGAAGGATTTTAAACTTAATTCTAAACTCTATGGGAAGCCAATGAAGGGAGGCCAGAACCGGAGAGATATGATCTCTCTTTCTAGTACCTGTTAAAACTCTTGCTGCAGCATTTTGGATCAGCTGAAGACTTTTTAAAGATGTTTTAGGACAGCCTGATAATAAAGAATTACAATAATCTAATCTCGAGCTAACAAAAGCATGGATCAGCTTCTCAGCATCACTCTGAGACAAGATGCTCCTAATCTTGGCAATATTACGCAAATGATAGAAGGCAGTGTTAGAAACAAATTTAATATGTGAATTGAAGGACAAATCCTGATCAAAAATAACTCCAAGGTTCCTCACAGAGCTATTAAGAGAAAGAGTAACTGCATCCAAACTGAAAGTTTGATTTGGAAAGGAATTTCTAAGGTTTTTTGGACCAACAAGAATGACTTCAGTCTTATCTGAATTTAATAGCAGGAAATTACAAGTCCAGGCTTCTAACTTGGCTAATTGATTAGTATCATCTGGCTTCACTGACAGGTATAATTGTGTGTCATCTGCATAACAATGAAAATGTATACAGTGCTTTCTAATAATGTTGCCTAACGGAAGCATATATAAACTAAAAAGAGTAGGGCCTAGCACAGATCCCTGTGGAACTCCATGACTAAGCTTTGAGCTGAAAGAAAACTCATCATTTACATGAACAAACTGGAACCTATCAGATAAATAAGATCTAAACCACTGCAACGAAGTTCCATTAAGTCCAACATAGTGTTCTAATCTATCAAGTAGAATATTATGATCAATAGTATCAAAAGCTGCACTAAGATCTAAAAGGACAAGTACAGAAACTAGTCCATTATCAGATGCAATGAGGAGGTCGTTAGTGACCTTCGCTAAGGCTGTTTCAGTACTATGATGGATTCTAAACCCAGATTGAAACTCTTCAAGTAAACCATTTCCCTGCAGGTGGTCAAATAATTGCGTAGCAACAACTCTTTCTAAGATTTTTGAAATGAAAGGGAGATTAGAGATTGGTCTATAGTTAGCTAAAGCTCCTGGATCTAGCGTTGGCTTTTTGAGTAAGGGTTTAATTACAGCCGTTTTAAAAGCCTGCGGTACATGGCCTAAAGTCAATGAAGAATTGATTATATGAAGAATAAAGCTCCCAATAAGTGGGAAGACTTCTTTAAATAACCTGGTAGGAATAGGGTCTAAAAGACAAGTTGAAGGTTTGGATGAGGAAACTATTTTGTCTAACTCACAAAGGTCGATTGGAGTAAACTCATCAAGACAGACATCAATAGGAGTTGTAGTAGTTACAGTATTTAAGTTAACTGTGGGAAGAATCTGATTGATTTTATCTCTGATGGATGAAATTTTATTATTGAAAAAGTTCATAAAGTCCTGACTAGTAAGCTCTAAGGGGATGCTAGGATTGACAGAGTCCTGACTCTTTGTCAACCTGGCTACAGTACTGAAAAGAAACCTGGGATTATTCTTGTTCTCTTCTATTAATGCAGAGTAATAACTCGTTCTAGCTTTTCTAAGAGATTTTTTATAAATTAAAAGCTGATTTCTCCAAGCTAAATAGATTTCATCTAAATTAGTAGAGTGCCATTTTCTTTCTAATTGACGAGTCTTCTGTTTTAAGCTACGAGTTTCTGTGTTGAACCAAGGAGTTAAAAATCTCTGATTAGACTTTTTCTTTTTTAAGGGGGCCACCAAGTCTAGAGCCTGATGCAGAGAAGCTGAAACACTATCTACCATGTTATCAATTACAGAAGGAGCAAGCTGTCTATAGCTTATTTCCGTTGTGTTGACACATGGCATAGAGGAAACAATCTGCATAAATTTGGAAACAGCATCATCTGAGAGGCATCTACTGTGATAATATTTTTCTTTAGGAGCCAAATAGTCAGAAATAGTAAAATCAAAGGTTAACAGACAATGGTCTGACAGTACAGGGTTATGAGGAGACACTACAAGATTTTCTATTTCTATGCCATATGTCAGAACAAGGTCCAATGTATGGTGGAGGTAATGAGTAGAATTTCCTACTTTCTGAGAAAACCCAATCGAGTCTAATATTGAATTAAAAGCCACATTAAGGCAGTCACTATCTACATCCACATGTATATTAAAGTCCCCTACTATAATTATTCTATCAGATTTCAGCACTAAATCAGCTAAGAAATCAGCAAATTCGGATAAAAATTCTGAATAGGTTGATGGGGGACGATAAATTATGGCAAATAAAATTGGGTTTAACCTGAAATTGCTAAAGTGCCCAACACTGAGGACCAGGCCCTCAAAGGAATTATAACATGTTTTTTGCTTTACATTAACTAGTAATTTGGAATGGTAAATTGTTGCTACTCCTCCTCCACGACCAGAAGTTCTGGGATTTTGACAGTTTAAATAACCAGAGGGAGTTGATTCATTTAAACCAACATAATCCTCTTGTCCTAACCAAGTCTCTGTAAGGGAAATTAAATCAATCTGATGATCAATTAACAGATCATGGACTAACAGAGACTTGGGAGTTAGAGACCTAATATTTAATAAACCACATTTAATTTTTAAATTATGAGGAGGAACAGAGGCCAAATCAATCAATTTAGAGGCTTTATGTTTAATTTGAGTTTTACCAATATTTTGCTTTATCACTTTGGGATGCTTATACATTATATTTTTATTTACTTTGGAGGGAGCAGACAACGATTCTCTGATGGGGAAGACAGGGGCTAAGCTGAGCGGTGGCGGATGAAGAGGAGCTGCAGAGAGGCGTGTAAGACTGTGACTCTGCTTCCTGGTCCCAACTCTGAGTAGTCATGGTTTTGGAAATTTGGATAAAAAAGATGCCAGATTGTTAGATAAATGAGAAGCACCATCCAAAGTGGGATGAATGCTGTCTCGTCTCATAAGACCAGGTTTTTCATCTGAAAATGCCAAGTAAAAATGGGCAAAGCATGCCGAAGCCAAATCACTAACATGTTACCTAGAGACCTGCACAAACTCATGGACATCCACAGGTGACGGGTATGTATTATAAACACTGACTTTCACGCGTGACAATATTTAATTGTTTAAATGTGTGTGAAATGATAACAGTGTCATGGTGTGTGCCCCGGCGGGGCACGAAGCAGGACTCAAACACTGGGTGGGCACTTGGCATGAGGGTTTATTAATCCAAAAAGTAACAGCTCGTGGGCTGAAACAAAAACATGGCAAATCAGGCAACACAGGATATAAGGATCAAGACAAAAATCAAGGCTAGGCAGAAACGTGTTACCTCATGCTAGAATGACAAGGATACCAAAAAAAATTAAGGAGCCACAGCCCTTAATAAGGCAAGACTTAATTAACCAAATGCAAAACAGCAGTGGACAGTTAACAAACAATGATCAAAGCTAAGAGAACACAGAAATAAAAAGAAGGCAAAATTAAAGCCAAACCAGAACAGAAGGTCATGATGGGAATAACAATAAGCAAACATAACAATGACCATCCAAACAAACAGAGAACTATATGGCAAAATCTATGGAACATAAACAGGAACATGGTAATGAAAATAAACACAATGACCAAACTAAGGCTGAGGCAGGGAAACACAGAACCAAGGAAATAATAATGCTAACCAAGAACACAGAAGACCAAAATTCATACAATAACTGAACTTATCACAAAATACTCAAACTGTAAACTAATGTGAGGGCATGGGCCCAGCCCACAATCTGACAGTACTCCCCCCTCTTAAGGGGCAGTCACCAGACGTCCCAAAAACCAAAGAAAGATTCACCCTCCCAGGGTGGGTGGTGGGGGCATAAGGCCAGGCGGGCTGAAACAATGCCCTCCTTCCTCACAGAGTTCAAACCCAAACAAACAGTTTCATGGGGCCAACCAAAGTCCAAGGCCCCAAAACCAGAAACATGGTGGGTCGGGTGGTCTCCCATTTACCCAAGGCCACCAGACCGGAGAAGGCAAGGCAAGGCAAGTTTATTTGTGTAGCACATTTCATGTACAAGACAACTCAAAGTGCTTAACATAAAAACATTAAAGCATTAGAGCAAGTTGCAAAAGAAATACAAAAGAATTTAAAAGAAAACTCAAAAGTAAATTAAAGAGAAACAAAAGCAGGCTAAAATAGAATGCAACAGAAAGAAATTTACAGTGCATTGTAGGAGATTAACAATTGTTCTACTGAAAGGCCGTGGAAAATATGAGAGTTTTTAACCTGGCTCTAAAGCAGCTGAGAGTTTCAGCAGCCGTGATGCTTTCTGGGAGCTTGTTCCTTATGTGAGGGGCATAAAACCTAAATGCTACCTCACCATGTTTGGTTCTAACTCTGGGCACAGATAGTAGGCCTGACCCTGATGATCTGAGGGCTCTGGGTGGTTCATAATGGACTAGCAGATCTGAAATGTATTTTGGCCCTAAACCATTCAGAGCTTTATAAACCAACAGCAGTATTTTTGACAGACAGGAAGCCAGTGTAAAGATCTGAGAACTGGAGTTATATGATCTACTTTCTTGGTCTTAGTGAGGACTCCAGCTGCAGCATTCTGAACCAACTGCAGTTGTCTGATGGACTTTTTAGGGAGACCTGTGAGGACAGCATTACAGTAGCCCAGTTTACTGAAGATAAATGCATGGACAAGTTTTTCTAGATCCTGCTGAGACATCAGACCTCTAACCCTTGCTATGTTCTTTAAGTTACAATAGGCTGATTTCACTACTGTCTTAATGTGGCTGTTAAAATTCAGGTCTGACTCCAGGACCACACCCAGATATCTCCCTTGGTCATTGGTTTTTAGCATCATTGATTGAAGCTGAGTACTAACTTTGAGTCTTTCTTCTTTGGCTCCAAAAACTGTTATTTCGGTTTTGTCTTTTTTTAACTGAAGAGAACCAGGTGGTCCAGAGGCCGACCCAAATCCATGAGCCCCCAGACCAACAAGCAGGGTGAGATGGGCAGATGCTGAGGCGCGCTGACCTCAGGAAACAACGACGGTGGAGGTTCACCGGCCCCAGGAACAAATGGTGGAGGTGCACCAGCCTCAGCAACAGATGGCGGGGGCGCATTGGCCCCTAGATGCAATGACTGATGCACACCGGCCTCAGGAACAGCAGGTGGAGGCGCACTGGCCCTTGGAACAGCAGGTGGAGGCACCTCAGCAGCAGATGGCGGAGGTGCACCGGCCTCAGCAGCAGGCGACCAGGGCACGCCGGCCCCTGGATGCGATGATTCAGGTGCATCGGCCTCAGAAACAACAGGTGGAAGCACACTGGCCTCTGCAGCAGACGACGAAGGGGCACCAGCCTCTGGAACAGATGGTGAAGGTGCACTGGCCTCAGAAACAGACAGCCAAGGTGCACTAGCCTCGGGAACAGACCGCAAAGGTGCATTGGCCTCAGGAACAGACAACGAAGGCACACCAGCCTTAGGAACAGACGGCGAAGGCGCACAGGCCTCAGGAACAGACAGCAAAGGCGCACCGGCCGTAGGAACACATGATGGAGGCGCACTGGCCTCAGGAACACATGAGGGAGACACACTGGCCCCAGGAGCACTTGATGGTTAACGTGCGCTGTCCTGAGGAGCTGATGATTGAAGCTCGCTGACCTCAGCAATGGCTGATGGAGGCTCACCGACCTCTGGAACAAATAGTGGCTGGGGAGCGCTGATCACCAGAGACAGTAGCTGAGACGCAGGAGCGTCCACCCCAGATGCCTGGAGAACTACCCCCGCTGCAGCCACCTTGGACGAGGGAGAAAAGCAGGGAGTGGGTGAGGCGACACTGAAATTACCAGAAGTAAGGCAAGTCTTTTCTATTATTGATGTTAAAAATGTAAACAAAAGAATTTACCTTAGCTCCTGGTCCACTGCTGCTGGGGTGACCCCCTCAGGATGAGCTACTGGAAAGATGGTCTCAGGACGCAAAGGTGGAGCGAACTGCTCAGATGAAACAGGTGGAGCAGACTGCTCAGGCGAACATGGTGAAGTGGGAACTGATGGGTGTGCCATAGAGAAAGCTGGAGCTGGTGGTGGTACAGAGTGTTGTGGAGCCAGCGCTGAAGGTTGAAACATAGTGACAGGAGGAGCTGACAGATCACCAGACGTGGAGGCTACAGCTGCTGGGAACCCATCAGACATAAGCTTGAAATAATGGAGATGGGGGGATGCAGGCAAGGGTGGATGTATAGAGGCGGCAACAGAAAGAATGGCAGAGGTAAGTGGCAAGGGTCCAGCAGCGGCAGCCGGCCACTGCTGAGCCCCTTCCCCCCAACCGGGAATCAGGCAAGGTCCATCATTCACAGATGTTAAGAAATGAAAGGGTACTTGTCTGAATTTCCGCTCTGCTCCCACTGAAGAATTAAATGATTCTCTCTGGGTGGTTCTGGAGATCGTCCGATGGGGAGCTGCGGGTACTGGAGTGGAGCGTTGGGAGGAGTTGCACCTCCTTAAATCTTCCTTCCACCCGGGGCCACCAAATGCCAGCTCACTGCCGAGGAACTCTCTCTGTTCTGTTGGAGAGAGGATTGGCAAGCAGCAAGCTGGCTCTGGCAAGGAGGAGACAGTGGCAAGCGGTGGAAGTGGAAGGAGAGCAAGTCCCAGCACCCAGGGGTGAGTGCGCACTCATGGCCTGGCAACCAACAGATTGGTGACTCCTCCCCACATGTCCATTTCCAGTTGTCAGGATGAGCAGTTCCGAGCGGCGGCCGCTAAATCGTTCACCATAGCAACCAACTCCAGCTCATTCCGACTCCACTTCCTCCCTCTGCCAGTCTTGCCTGCTGAGTCCTTGAAGGATGGTATCCTACTGTTATGGTGGGAGCCCCAGCAGGGCACAAAGTAGGACTCAAATGCTGGGTGGGCTCTTGGCATGATGTTTTTATTAATACAAAAATAACAGCTTGTGGGCTGAAACAAAATCACGGCAAAGCGGGCAAGACAGGATACAAGGACCAAGACAAAAATCAAGGTTAGTCAGAAGCATGCTACCTCACGCTAGAATGACCAGGACACCGAAAAGAATTAAGGAGCTGGGGCCCTTAAATAAGGCAAGACTTAATTAACCAAATACAAAACAGCTGTGGACAGTTAACAAACAAGGATCAAAGCTAAGAGAACCTGGAAATAAACAGAAGGCAAAATAAAAGCCAAACCAGAACAGAAGATCATGACAGGAATAACAATAAGCAAACATAACAATGAGGGCCCAAGACATCACTGCAGTTACTATGTTTATTCTCGTATAACATTCCTTAAATAAAAATAAGCAGGCATCAGTATGGTAGCAAGGTGGTTATAGTTTAAGACTATAAAAATGCAGAAAAAAATAATGTATTTTCATGAATATGAGTGTGGATTTAGGCACACAGTCATCTTTTTGTCTTTGCAGAGCACAGTGGTACAGTGGTTAGCACTGTTGCCTCATAGCTTGAAGGTTCCTGGTTTGAATCCCCAGGCTGACAGGGGTGGGAACTCTGTGAGGAGTTTGCATGTTCTCCCTGTGCTGTGTGGGTTTACTCCGGGGGCTCAGGTTTCCTCCCACAATCCAAAGACATACTTGTTAGGTTAATTGGTGACTCTAAATTGTCCCTGTATCTGTCTCTGATAGGTCCTTAGAGTAGAGGATTAGTGTAGTTACTAGTGAAGACCTTTGAGTAGTCCTTGTGACTAGAAGTGCGATAGAAGTACAGGTCAAAGCACCATGTGGCTGTTGCCATCTGTTTACAGTTCAACGGAAATAATGATACTGATTTAATTTTATGTTTATTATGACAATCTCCCTGAAATTCCCTTTTTTTTATGGCATACAGTAACGAGGACATTAGAGGACAGCTGTTTGGATGATAACTGTGGTGCTTTTACATTTTATGAAGGATTTCTGCATTTTGATGGCATTTTGATAGAATATATAGAGGGTTTAATGGCAGTGCGATGAATATAAATGCGTTAAACATATGCTGTAACACAGTAAGACACAGCAACATAACCTTTATGGTTTAAAGAAAATGATTTATTGCCATACTATTTGGTACATTTATTTGAGTTCACAGTTGGCCAAAGTAAGAGTAAGTGGGCATTTAAGTGATTATTATCTAATATTTGTATATATTTTTTGTGCTGTCACTTTGGGTCATAATGAGCACACTGATTCAACAAATACATGCAGGTTTCTCGTGCATTTTGTTGAGGTAGATTTTACTTGAACTGGCTGCACGGGTGGCAGATGGCCAGTGTTTGTTTTCCACTGACTTTTGGCTGATTGCATATTATTGTTTCTGTTGTACAACAAATAATCATAATTATTACATTATTTGCACAAATTGTTGCATTTTATAGGGTTGCATGAATCTGGGTGGGATTAGGGCTCAGTAACAGACTACACCTATATCTGTGAAGTACCTGTGAATACCTCCATCCGCCTTGCAGTCTTCTATCTGATAGTGATAGGAGACTGCAAGGTTTAGTTTAGTTTATTGGTTTATTTGTCAGGGACCATGTACAGAAAAACATTAAACACGGGGTAAAGATGCTCTGTACCAGATTATAGCATTCTCGCTTATTTCCATCTGTAGTCCCTGAGGCAGACAAGAAGATATTAAAATAAAAAGAACACATATAGATAGATGTACTTTATTGATCCCAAACTGGGAAATTACAGAATATAGAAAGCAATTCAGGTCAGATTTCAGAATCTGTTGACCCTGGAACAAGCAAGGAGCAAGTTTAAAAGGTAAAAAGATAAGAGAACAGCACACATGAAAACAATTTACAAGTACAATTTCAAATCCCATTTAAGGGAGATAGTCAATCCTGACAGGCTTGATTACTTAAAACCAGAGTGGTGGCCTAGCAGGTAGAGCATCCACCCCACAACCGGGAGGTTGTGGTTCAAATCACGGCTTGGTCATACCAAAGACCATATAAAAATGGTACTTCCACCCTTCTAGCTTGGTGCTCAGCATAATAGAATGGGGGAAAGAGACGTTGTTTGTGGTGGCACCTTGCATGGCACCAACTCCTCTAATTCAACATGTGATTAACTTTGTAGATAGGAGAAACATAATTTTGTTCTACTGTACATTATTGGCTGTATGGACTGAATGACAACAGAGATGGCTTCTTTTTGATTACTTAAAATCCATTTTTTTAGTCTCTGTGGAAAAGTCTCTGTAATTTCTTCTGGTCTTCGAAGCAGAGGGGAACTTGTTCCATTCCGTTATAGCTTTGCATGACAAGGCTGATTGTCCAAAAGCAGTTTTACATAGAGGGATGCAACAATGCCACCTTGAGAAAGTCCTTGTTATTTTGGTATTTTGTTCAGAAGTCAGGTACACAAAAGTCTTAAAGCGGGGGGTGGGGTGGTGCAGAACCATGGATAAGTTTAAAGATCAACCGTATATTTCCATACATGATCATATTTTCAAAGCTTAACATCTTGTGTTTGGCAAGTATACGACAATGGTGATACTGTTGTGTCTTCTTATCTAGAATTTTGATGGATTGTTTATATAGGGATTCCAAGGGTTTCAGAGTCATACTGTTGGCTTGTGACCAGCAAGAGATGCAATAGGAGAAATGTGTCAAAATCATAGCATTCAGAAAGGTTTTTGATCCTGTTAGTGTAAAATGAGTACTTGATGCATCAAAAGTTTACAAGGCTATATTTCAGAGTGCGGCGCACCCGTTTTATGTACTTTTTAAAGCTGAGCGTGGGATCTAATGTGATGCCCAATGCTTAAACTCTTTTACATTTTCTATATTTGCTCCATTTACAGTTATACTCGGATAGTGTGTATGATTTTGCTTGTTGGTAAAATACATGGTAGCTGTTTTCCCTACGTTCAGAGTGAGGCATGATTGGTTAAGCCATTTAGACACTTTTTCCATTGCTATCATTAACTTGTCAGCCACTTGTTTAGCATCCTTCCCATGTGTATACATGACTGTGTCATCTACATACATCTGAATTTTTATGTCATCACATACTGATGGCAAAGTAAAAAGTAAAAAAGTAAAAAAAAAAGTAAAAAGTAAAAAGTAAAAAGCAGTAGGCCTAAAACTGAACCTTGTGGTACTCCCATGGTGCATGCCTTTGACTGGGATACACCATTGTTTATGCACACACACTGAGAGCGACCAGATAGATATGATTTTAACCAGCTAAGGCTGTTCATGGACAGTTTATATCCTAATAGTTTAGAAAGAAGGACTGAGTGACTGACTGTATCAAAGGCTTTACGTAAGTCTAAAAAGATGGCTCCTACCACCCCACCTTTGTCCAGATTTTCTTTAATCGTTTCAATAAAGTAACAACATGCAGTCTCTGTTGAGTGGTTTGGACTGAAACTAAATTGCATGTGATGCAGCAGATGGGCAGATTGGAGATGTTCTACCAGCTGGTCTACTACCACCTTTTCACTGGCTTTTGACAAAACAAGAAGTATACTTGTCGGCTTATAATTACTAATTTCCTGTTTGTCTCCGGCTTTGTGTATGGGGGTTACAATGGCAGGTGTCAATGCATCAGGGAAGATATTTCCATGTATTGATTGATTTATTAGTTCTGTAATTGGAATTATTAAAGTATCTTTATGTTTTTACAAGAATACAGTGTCCAGTCCCTGAACATCCTTAGCTCTGGAACTGTCAGGAGCCGAGCCGGCTTGGTTTCCCCCAGCTCGGTCCTGATCTCTCTGTGGGTCTCAGTGCCATTGTGTATGCATGTTTAGTATGTATTTCCTATGTGTTACCGTATCCGTAGCCACTGCTCTGGGGCCGGCAGCTGTGTGTCTGCTGACAGTCTGCCGGTCCGACCATGCCCCCCTCACTGATCACCATCAGCTGTTCCCAGCCCCATTGATCATCTTTCCCGGTCCTCGCCCAGGTGCCTCCAATCTACCATCCCCAGCAATGCGTGTACTTAAGGAGCCTTTTCCCAGTCATGCATTGCTGGGTCATTGCACTAGCCATGCGATTGTTAATCACTGTATGGTAGTCAAAGTCACTAAGGACTGTGTTTCCCTCTATGCCTGTTTGGACTAAGTCAGACCGCTCCAGTTCTGTGAGTATTTTCTGTGTGCGTTTTCCCCGGTCATCCTCACTTGTGGACTGTCGAGCGTCCTGGAGGACTCCTTGAACTTCTAAGGAGACTATTACTGTAACTGTGTGTCAGTGTTGTTGTGTTAATAAATGAGTGTGGTGCATAACCCTGCGCTCAAATCCTTGTCCTTGTCTCCTCCTCCGTGCGCTGTGGAAAAGCGCACGACGAGGTCATGACAGGAACTTGATAGAGATGATAAAATTTTGTTAAGCTTTACCT
This sequence comes from Pholidichthys leucotaenia, assembly GCA_020510985.1. NCBI lineage: Eukaryota > Metazoa > Chordata > Actinopteri > Cichliformes > Pholidichthyidae > Pholidichthys > Pholidichthys leucotaenia. The sequence continues at coordinate 28,679,838 of CM035845.1, read as the reverse complement.
CATTTGTGGGTTTAAGGTTTAGATCAGTTTCATGATTTATTTTAATTTGATGCAGGTATGTTTGGGTAAAATTCAGACCCAGTTCAGGTACTGATTTGATAAAAAACTCATTAAAATTGCAGGCTATAACTAAGCTATCTGAATGAAGTTTTCCATTCAAACTGAGTTGTGTGACTTCACTTTTTATGCATTTTTTTTCCTGAGTTCATCAATACATTTCCAGAATTTTTTGTTGTTCCCTCTTGCATTTTTGATTATGTCTAAGAAGATATTTGTTTTTGCTTTACAGAGCTGCGTGGTGACTTCGTTTCTGAGGCTTATAAAAATCAGTCTATCCGTACTTAAATCACTTTTTAAGCCATTTTTAAGTGTTAAATCCTTTTTTCATGAGATTCCATAATTTTTCATTTAGCCAAGGTAGATCCTGTTTTCCTTTGTACTTAGATGGTTATTTTATGTTTTGAAATAATTTCATTGATTGTTATCATATTTTTGCACGTTTGTTTAAAATTTGTATCACAATTTATTTCATTCCACTTTATGTGCTGTAACTCATTTTCAAATGATTCTATATTTTTCTTTGGTATGTACACAATATTTTTCACCATCAGTAGGCTTTTTCTATCATGATTTTGACAGTTTGTGTGAGACTATGGTCAAACATGCCAGTAATTAGATTTTTTTGTTATGCGGTCAGGTTTGTTTGTAAAGATCAAATCAAGGAGAGTGTGAGATGAACGAATTATTCTAGGTGGGTTACTGATCATCTGATCCATATGAAACTTCGTGGTGATGTCCTTTAATTTTTGTCTGCGTGTTTTACAAAGCCAATTTAAATTGAAATCACCCATGAGGATTAACTCTTTGCTGCCAAACTGCTTCAGCACATTTGATAGACAATTAAAGAATGTGTCCTTCAAGGATGGAGGTCGATAGATCACAATCAAGGCAAAAGACATTTCTGGTGATAGTACAACTTTAACTTCAACACATTCTAGCGTATTTCAGCAATGTCAAGTTGTGTACACTGATAACGATCCTTTACATAGATCATGACCCCTCCTCCCCTGCCATTTTTTCTGTCTTGTCTACACTGAAAACAGCTGGAGGTGTTGTTGGGGTTAACCAGGTTTCTGAGAGGCATAGGTAGTCAAGATTTGAATTTGTCAGTAGTTGTTGTGTTGGTTTTGTTTTAGAGACAATGCTCCTAATATTGAGATGACCTCCAAAAAAGCCTTTAGGTTTCATAGTCAGATCCCACAATACCTTGGCATGATTTACAGTTTGAAACATTTTAGTAGATTGTTGTTTTTCAGTCACAGTTTTTATCCCATACCCACCCCATTTTGTAACAGTCTTATCAGGCTTACGAAGTTTGAGTGTTGTTGCAATAGTTTTTCCCGTGTTGATGTCACCGGCGAGTCCACTGATACATTCCCCTTCGGATGGTGGTGGCAGAGGAGAAGGTATTAGGCAGCATCTGTAGGATGACTTTGGAAAACAGGAAATGGAGGAGCCAAGCATTAAATGGGGAAATCTACAGAAGAAAGAATGTTGCACAAAGTTCAGGAAGGAGTTGATACAGACTCTGGGTGGTAGGGAAGAATTACTAGATGACTGGGAAAATACAGCTAAAGTATTGAGGGAAATGGGAAGAAATGTATGTGGTTTATCCTCTGCACAGAAGAAGGAACACAAGGAGACTTGGAGGTGGAATGAGGAGGTACAAGAAAGTCTTCAAAGGAAGAGGTTGGCAAGGAAAATGTGGGATAGTCAGGGAGATGAAGAAAGTAGACAGGAGTATTTGAAATCTAGGTGGATGGCGAAGAGAGAGGTGACAAAGGAAAAGGCATACAGTGAGTTGTGTGAGAGGCCAAACACTAAGGAAGAAGAAAAGGACTTGAATCGATTGGCTAGACAGAGAGATTGAGCTGGAAAGGATGTACAGCTGATTAAGGACAGAAATGGTAATGTACTAACAAATGACAAGAGGGTGTTGAGAAGGTGGAAGGAGTACTTTGAAGAGCTGATGAATAAAGAAATGGCATTCACTTATATAATGCTTTTTCTCACCTCTAGATGACCAAAGCACTTTACAGATCCTGCTATCCACCAATTCACACACCAATAGCAGCAGAGCTGTCATACACAGGTGCTGGCCTGACCCACCAGGAGCAACTGGGGGTTCAGTGTCTTGCTCAAGGACACTTTGACATGCAGACTGCAGACAGAGTGGGAATCGAACCCCTGACCCTCCGATCAGTAGTCGGCCACACTACATCTGCACCACAGCCACCCCCTTTCTGAGAGGGAAATGAGAGAGAAAAGAGGATGGATAAAGAAAAGAGGGTGAACAAGGATGTCCCAAGGATTAGCAAGGCAGAAGTGAGGGCAGCTTTGAAGAGGATGAAGAATGGAAAGGCGGTTGGTCCAGATGACATCTGTGGAGGTATAGAGATGTTTAGGAGAGATGTCAGTGGGCTTTTTAACCAGATTGTTTAACACAGTCTTAGAGAATGAGTCGATGCCTGAGGAGTGGAGAAGTAGTGTTTTGGTACCAGTTTTCAAGAATAAAGGTGATGCTCAGAGCTGTAGTAACTACAGAGGCATAAAGTTGATCAGCCACACTATGAAGATATGGGAAAGAGTTGTTGAAGCCAGGTTAAGAGGAAAGATGACAATCAGTGAGCAGCAGTACAGTTTCATGCCAAGAAACATTTACAGATGCAACGTTTGCTTTGAGAGTGTTGAGGGAGAAGTATAGAGAAAGCCAGAAGGAGTTGCACTGTGTCTTTGTGGATCTAAAGAAAGCATATGACAGAATGAGAAGAGACGAGATGTGGTTGCTCTTGTTTACTGGGGTGACAAACTGTCAGATGAGGTGTTGTCTTTTTTCTTCACTCTGAGTTTGGATGTTTTCTTTGTTGGCCGGAAGGTGTCTGGAAATGGTTGTTCACCATGGTTGGCACTGCTTGTGCCGGAGTGTTTTAGCTTGCTAAGCTTTTGACCAAATAAAGGGACTTTGAAGTCAGATTTTTAATGTTTTAACGTTATACATGTGAGCCATGGACACATTTTGTTAAAACTCACAAAAAATACAGTTTTGCACAGCATGGGTCCTTTAAGTCTTTCAACTCTTTGTTGGTATCATGATGGTATAGCATCCACCCCACAGCCTGGTGTCATATCTGGACATGATCTTAGGATCATGCTCATATTTTATCTTTGTTCTCTGTGTTTTCCCCTGATTTGGTTTATTATGATTAGTTACATTATTTGCCCTCTGTGTTCTCCTGGGTCCTCTGTTATTGTCTTCTGTGTCTCCCTGGTCTGTTTTGTCAATACATGTCCTCACCCTCAGCTATGTTGTTTTCTGTGTTTCCCTACCTCAGCTTTAGTTTGACCATTGCGTTTATTTTTCTTTATCATGTCTCTAATTATGTCCTGTAGTTTTGGTTCCTGACCCACATGTATGTTTATTAGGATTATTATTATGGTCTCGGTTTTTTCCTTAGCTCTCCTTGGTCCTGCCCTTTTAGTGTCATTGTTATTTTCAAAGTCATGTTTACGTCGGTCCCCTCTGTATCGCTCCTGTACTGTTGTCCTGTATGTTCATTGTTATGTTTCATGTGCATCCCCTATCTGTGATTGTTCATCCCCACCCGTCCTTTTCGCACCTGTAGCCACTACCCTGCTGTCTCCGCTGTCCTTGACTGTTCCCCAGCTGTCTCACATCTGTAATTATTTGTTACCTTATGTACATTTGTGTCAGTGTCAGTCTGATGTGGCGTCATTAATGTTAAAGTTTTTATCGTGCTAACCATGGTCCCCTTCCGGTAACCCCGTGTCCAGACTTTTCCCCTGTAAGTTTATTTATTCATTGAGTCCTCAGTTATTTTCAGCCCACGTGCTGTATGTTTGTTTCTTTGAGTTCATTTGTGTTTTCAGTTAATAAATCATGCTACGTTGGCGTTCTGCCTGCTTTGAGACCAATTATTCAACTGTTCCTACCAGGGGTGAACATGACACCAGGAGGAGGTTATGGGTTCAAGTCCCAGCCGGGTCATACCAAAGACTGTTAAATAAAGGTACTTTCTGCCTTCAAGCATAAATAGAACAGAGAAAGGAAAGTTGGTTACCCAGCCACTGGGGGAAGCACAAAACCAAATACTCCTTGTGCCAGTCCCAAGACCAGGTAAAGGGGGAGGGTTGCATAAGGGAGGACGTCCGGTGTAAAATTGAATGGCTGCCATACATGTGGAAATGCTAATTTCTTTTATTTTTTTTCCAGAACTGTATGTATATTGTGGAACCTCTGAGTCATGATCATGCTTCTACATCGTGGTTATACTGCATGTACTGTAATGGATGCTTTCTGCACTTTGGTCCATGATAGGTTAAACGTTAAATCTTTGAGGATGCTCAGTGGCACACTCCAACTGTCTGGGTTCAGGGTACCGTTTGGCAACGTGACGATAGAGTTATGCGATAAAATCCAACCAGTAGCATACCATCATTCTACAAGTGTGCATAGATGTTTGTGCTTTTGTTTTGATGGGACAGCACAGCATCTGTAAGCTCTCTGTTCTTGCTCACAATCCGTGGAAACAAGCTCTCATTATTCTTGATGATGTATCCCTGCCATATCCTGGAGGACCCTCCTGGAATGCTGCACTGTGGTTAGTACTGCTCAATGTGCTAGTGGGTTGGAAGAACCAGGTGAGGTTTGGCAGGGAACGGCAGGGCCAGAGAAGACAGATGGGAACTGGCTGGACATGAAGAATACAAGAAGACTGAATATTCCTCCTGTAAACAACCATGCTGAAGAATGCTTAGTCTTGACCTGGCTTCATTTAATAAAATGTTGTGTAGATATTTGTGTTTTTCACTACATTCATGTGGTCCTGACATAATGCTGCTGCAATTCTACCTCAGCCACAGGACAAATTTGTGTGGAAAACCTTGAAACGCTAACACAAAATCAGTTCAAGTTCAGAGAATTTGACAGTTTGCATTTGGTACTGTATATCTTTCTTTTGTCAAGTACTGTATACAGTCATGTGAAAAAATTAGGACACCCTGTATAAGCCTGTGTTTTTTGTATTTTTCATATTTTGACATATGGATATTGAATAGCAATGTTAAAAATACTGGGAGATACATGTAATACAATTAAAAATGAGAGACTTTTTGCAAATTTTTGTAAAATGTAATTCTGATCAAATAGTGGGGAATAAATTAGGACACCCCCCCATCTTTTTTAGGACACCCTCACATTCATTCCCACTTAAAATGGCTAAAATAACTGTTAAAAAATGCAAATAAACAATAAAAACAAGGTTAGACGTACACTACCGTTCAAAAGTCTGGGTCACCCAGACAATTATTTTGTGTTTTCCATGAAAAGTCACACTTATTTACCACCATGAGTTGTAAAATGAATAGAAAATATAGTCAAGACATTGACAAGGTTAGAAATAATGATTTGTATTTGAAATAATAATTTTTTCCTTCAAACTTTGCTTTTGTCAAAGAATCCTCCATTTGCAGCAATTAGTGGTCTGCTGGGGCAGTGGCATTACTGCAGCCGATAGGAAGAGACTGAACAAACTGATCAAGAAAGCTAGCTCTGTCCTGGGGCAGCGCCTTGACCCAATGGAGGAGATAGGAGAGAGAAGGACGGTGGCTAAACTGTCATCTTTGCTGGAGTCCGAGTTCCACCCTATGCAGGACATACTGAATGCACTGAGGAGCTCATTTAGCAGCAGACTACATCATCCCAGGTGCACAACCGAGAGGTTTCGCAGGTCCTTCCTACCAACGGCTGTCAGACTGTACAACCTAAGCAGGGCTGCTTGCAGAGATAGCAAAAAGACGTAACAACCCAATAGTTTTTTGAATGCAAAAGATGCAATAGACTTATACAATGGTCCCCTCCGGCATACAACTAGGAAAATACCGGTCGCTATGGAGGGTGAGAATATGTATGGGCACATAATCATACCATGTAGGATAACTAAGTAGACGGTTGTGCTCTTTCATCCCATCTAGCAATGATGCTCTGCACTGTGTGTTTATATATTTACATATTTATTCCATCTAGCTACAATGCTCCGCACTGGGTGTGTTTATATTTATATATCTATATATTTATTCCATCTAGCTACAATGCTCCGCACTGTGTGTTTATATACTCATATATTTATTTCATCCAGCTAAAATGCTCTGCACTGTGTGTCTGTGTGTATATATATATATATATTTAGTAATATGTACATATGTATATTAGCTGCTTTTGCTTTTTTTTTTTTTTTCTTGCCTTCTGATTGTTGCTCTGAGTGTTGCTATCCCTGTGCTGTTGCAATCCTGGAATTTCCCCATTGTGGGACTAATAAAGGCTTATCTTATCTTATCTTAATTACAGCATTGCAGACCTAACATGATTGCACAAGGGTTTTCTAATCATCCATTAGCCTTCTGAGGCAATGAGCAAACACATTGTACCATTAGAACACTGGAGTGATAGTTGCTGGAAATGGGCCTCTATACACCTATGTAGATATTGCACCAAAAACCAGACATTTGCAGCTAGAATAGTCATTTACCACATTAGCAATGTATAGAGTGTATTTCTGATTAGTTTAAAGTTATCTTCATTGAAAAAAAGTGTTTTTCTTTCAAAAATAAGGAAATTTCTAAGTGACCCTAAACTTTTGAACGGTAGTGTATGTGAACATTTTTTTAATAAAGAACTGAATATTTAAACTGGTGTCCAAATTTTTTTCGCATGACTGTGTGAATGTTTTTGTAAAGCATAAATGTTAGTTTCTCCAAGAGATCAGATCGAGTCAGGTTTGATAACTAGTTAACTGTTGAAATGATTGATTCAATGGCTTGATGACTGTTTAGGTTATAATTGACTTTCATGAGAAGTGAATGTAACTTTAGGTCAGGGAAAAGCTGCAGTTCCTCTGCCACGTTTGGCTGTTTTGTCTCTAACCACTTTCTTCCTGTGGCTTTGACAAAAACTAAAATTAACTCTAAAATTTGAAATAAGAAGGTGCTTCATTTCTCTTTTCTCCAGTTTTTTAATTAATTTGCCTTGTGTATGCTCCTTAGAGTGATTTTAGCATGCTGTGTCAGCTAGAAGAGAAGGAATCAGCCTCAAGCTTTGAAAGGGCACCTTTGCCTTAAAGTTGTCCAGGTTTTGATCTGGCAACCCAGTCTCTATTTTTAGGACCTCTAATTATTATCTCTTTATCATGCAAAAGAACATCTCTGGGATGTTATTGCTGTGAGGAGAATTCAGAAGATCTTGTTTCATCTGTGGTGACAGTCTGAACTAACTGGCTGCTGACATAACACAAGTACTGCTGTGGGAGAAACAGCTGATCTTTTTAGAGAAACACTTTTCACTGGAGATCTTTATCTGTCATACAATAAATGCTACTTTTACTCAAGTTTAACACAGACTGGTTTATCTCTGAGTGCATTCACACACATTCCTGCCTCATCTGAGCCTGACTCAATCTAAGCTGGGCTTCCTCAGTTGCAGAATGGGGAGGTCCTGGGTTTGAGGTCTAGGCCTTTAATCTTGGCATCCTCACATTTTAATCCACATCCTACCATGTGTGGATGTATGAAAATGGGGAGGCCTTTAATTAGACCTCCAGCGAATGACATGCTCGATAAAATGCAACCCAGAAGCTCCGCAGTATTACAGGACACACAGTTGCAGCCCCATTTAAGCACCTGCTATAAAACTAAGGACTACCAGTGTAACCTGTGACTGTAAGTTGGTGCATGTGTTATAAATTAAGATTGAATTGTAGGAAGAAAAAGTTGATATCAAAATGATTGTGGTTAATGTTCCATTTTTGATGAGTCATGTGACTGCTTTTTAGCTTATGCATGGACTGATGGTTGAATGCTCCCTTTAGTTCAAATTTTTACCAGAAAAAAAATGCCAATGTGGCAAGCACTTTATGACCCATTGTCACGATTGGCTATATTTGACATCTCACGTGCAGGGAATGACAAGAGAGGAAACACACTGTGACACAGAAAAGCAAGTTTGGCTTGAATGTGATTTATGAAAGGCCCGGACCATCCCCTTGTTGGGGAAGTTGGAACCAGGAATCCATGACTTTTCTTCTGGTCCATAGCCCTTCTAGTGGATGAGAAGGGCTGGCCCCTGGCCCCGACGGTGAACGTCCAGAATCCTCTGGACCGTGTAGGTGGTCTGGCTGTCGATGATCCGAGGGGGAGGAGGTGGCTTCTGGGGAGGACAGAGAGGGTTGGCGGAGAGGGTTTTGATCTTGGAGACGTGGAAGATGGAGTATATCCGCGTCGCCGGCGGGAGCTTTAAGCAGACCGTGACGTGACGATCTTGGAGATGGGAAATGGGCCCAGGAAGCGAGGAAAAAGCTTCCTGGACTCCGTCCTCAATGGTACCTTGTCCGCTGATAACCACACCTGCTGCCCGATGGAATACTTTGGAGCCAGAGCTTGCCTGCAATCAGCGTATTGGCGATTAAGTTCGGTTCAGCGGGCAAGGGCAGCACAAGTGGCTTACCATAGCTGGCAACAGTGGTGTACATGGGCCCCCACCGATGGAACTGCCACGTCCCTCTCTGCCATAGGTAGCAAAGGAGGGGTGTACCCCATGGATGTCTCAAATGGGGTCAACCCGGTGGCCGTTGAGACAGCAGAGTTGTGGGAGTACTCCACCCAGGTCAGGTGGGTACTCCATGAACTTGGGTTGGAGGCTGCTATGCACCTAAGGGTGGCCTCCAAGGGTTGGTTGGTGCGCTCAGCCTGCCCGTTACTCTGTGGATGGTACCCAGATGTGAGGCTGACAGTGGTGCCTAAGGAATGGCAGAAGGCTTTCCAGATTTGAGACGTGAACTGCGGGCCCCGGTCAGACACAATGTCCATGGGAATGCCGTGTAACCGGATGACGTGGTTGGTGAGGAGGTTCGCCATTTCAAAAGCAGAGGGTAGTTCGGGAACGGGCACCAGGTGGATCACCTTGGAGAAGCGATCCACACAGGTGGGGATAAGTGTTACCCCGAGATGGAGGAAGTACAGTGACAAAGTCCAGGGCAATGTGGGACCGGGGTTGGTGAGGGAGGGAGTGGACGAAGAAGGCCCAAGGGGGCGAGGAGTCCGTCATGTTGAGGCAGCAGGTTTGGCAAGCATTGATGTACTCCTGGACGTCAGTCCATAGGGTGGGCCACCAAAACACCTGACGAACGAGGTTGATAGTCTGGGTAATGCCAGGATGACAGGCAAAAATGCTGGTGTGGCCCCACTTGATGACGTCGCTGCAGAGAGCGTCCAGGACAAACAGTCGATTGTCAGGGCCCCCTTCTGGTATGGGCTCTGTGAATGGAGCCTGCCGGACCCTCCGTTTATGTCCCACGTGAGCGCTCCAAGGAAACAGAAGGGTGGAACAATGGATTGGGGAAGGGAAGGAGGAATGGGGGGGTTGGGGCAGAACTGGCGGGAGAGAGCGTCCAGTTTAACATTACGGGAGCCAGGCCTATAAGTGATGTTAAGACTGAATCTAGCAAAGAATAGGGCCCAGCGGGCCTGCCTGGCATTCTGCCTGTGGGCCGACCGAAGATATTCTAAATTTTTATGGTCGGTCCACACAATTATGGACTGGGCCACTCCCTCCAGCCACTGTCTCCACTCCTCAAGGGCCAGTTTAATGGCCAACAGCTCCCGATCTCCTATGTTGTAGTTCTTCTTGGCAGGCGTGAGCTGCTGAGAGAAATACGCGCATGGGTGGAGCTTCTGATCTGAGGCTGAACGCTGCGATAGAACAGCACTCACCCCCCAAGTCAGAAGCATCCACCTCTAAAATAAACTGGAGCTGGGGGTTAACCTGGGGAAAGATAGGGGTGTCGGAGAACAAACCCTTCAATTTGTGAAAGGCCTGTTCAGTTGCCTCAGACCAACTAAAGGACACTTTTATCGAGGTCAGCTGAGTCAGAGGCTGTGCTACCCCACTATAGTTTCTAATGAAACGGCGATAAAAATTTTTGGACCACAAGAAGCATTGAAGCTCCTTGCGGGAGTGGGGTGTAGGCCAATTTAGCACAGCCTCCACCTTGGCTGGGTCGGCCCTCAGCTCTCCTTCAGCCATGATAAAACCCAGGAAAGAAGTGGAGCGGGTGGAAAACTCACACTTCTCGGCTTTAACATCAAGCTGATTTTTCCAGGAGCCGCTGCAAAATGGCCCTGACATGGACTGTGTGTTCCTCTAGCGTGCGTGAAAAAATCAAAATGTCATTGAGATAAACAAAAACAAATTGACCATATTGCGGAGGACGTCATTGATCATACGTTGGAAGATGGCGGGGTCATAGGTGAGCCCAAATGGCATCACCAGATATTTGAATTGCCCCAGGTGTGTTTTAAAAGCTGTCTTCCACTTGTCCCCTTCACAAATGCGAACCAGATGATATGCGTTCCGCAATTCCAATTTAGTAAATACTCACGCACGCTGAAGGAGCTCAAACACGGAGTTTATCAGGGGCAGAGGATATTTGTCCTTAACTGTTATGGCATTGAGCTCACGATAATCAATGCACGGGTGTAGGGAACCGTCCTTCTTCCCAACAAAAAAGAATAGTGTCCCAAGAGGAGCCGATGAAGGCCAAATGAGGCCGGCGTTCAGATAATCTTTAATGTAGCTCTCCATCGCCTCCCTCTCTGGCCCAGAAATACTGTAGAGCCAGATGGACGGCAACCGCGCACCCGGGAGGAGGTCTATAGCACAATCATAAGAGCGATGGGGAGGCAAAGAAAGCGCTCTAGATTTGCTAAAGACCTCTCCGAGATCATAATAGACCTCGGGCACTAGGCTGACGTCCGGCGGCTCTACCGAAGGGGAAGAGATGGACAGCATAGGTGAACACTCGGCCGAGCTTAGACAGGATGCCAAACAACACGGGCTCCAGGAAGAGATGGAATTATTTGCCCAATTAATAATAGGGTTATGTTTCTGGAGCCACGGGTAACCGAGAACCACCGGGTGACTGGATTTGGGGAGAGTATAGAAGGAAATGGTCTCCCAGTGGTTGCTGGAAAGAAGGACGGACACCGACTCCGTTTTCTCTGTGATGGTGGCCACTATTTCGCCCGACAATGTAGTAACATTTAGGGACATGGGCAATTTGATCGTGGGGATGCCTACATCCCGCACGAAGCATGCAGAGATGAAATTCTGCTCCGCCCCTGAATCAATTAATGCCATAGCTCTCCTCTCGACCCCCGGCAACTGAATGAGGGCCGAAATGGAGAAGTTACTGGGGACATGAAAAGATTTCCTGCACATCAAACCCCCTATGGCTGCTGACGGGCCGCATCTTATAGGCTTCAGATGGCACTCCTGCAGTGTGTGCTTTAGGGAGCCACAATTCATGCAGGCACAGCTCTCCTCCACCTCTGGCGCTCTTCCGGAGTCAGACGGACTCGGCCAAGCTCCATCGGCCTGGAGGAGGAATTGGCTCCACCTGTGTCAGAAGCCAAAGAGGGTCCAACCGTCCAAGGAGGAGGGAACTGCATGAACCGCTAGGTCATCTTGGAGGTGTTTGTTTAAACCCTTGAGGAAGACACCTTATAACGAAACATCATTCCATCCTGAGTCCGCCGCGACGACCCGAAACTCGACAGAGTAGTTGGCAGCAGACCGGCTACCCTGACGGAGTGACATTAAGCGGCTCATGATGTTTCCCTCGCTTTCTGTACGGTCAAACGCGCTAGTGAATTCGGCCACAAATCTCTCAAATGAATAAGTGGGGCCCTCCGGACTGTCGAAAATGGCTTGGGCCCAGCTGAGGGCCCTATCCCGCAGCAGCAGGGTCATAAAATGAATTTTTGCTGTGTCACCCGGGTACTCCCCTCCAACCTGGCCCAAATACAGCTGATCATGGCACAAAACCCCCCTGTATTTCCCTACCTTGCCCATGCACAGGGCAGGCGAGGGAACGGAGGTGGTTCGGCGCATGATAGAAGAAACTGGGGCGACAGGCGGAGGGATAGGAACCGGCTGAGACAAACGGCCCAAATGTTCGGTGACCGTGCCCAGCTGCTGCGTAATAGTTTGCAGCTGTTGAGTAAGCATGGCCACCTGCCTCTCTGTGGCATCTAAACATCTAAAGCAGAGTGTTCCACTGATGTCACTCCCGTTGAGCTTGCACCATGGCTGGCTCATTCTGTCATGATTGGCTATATTTGACAGCTCACGTGCAGGGAATGACAACAGAGGAAACATACTGTGACACAGAGAAGCAAGTTTGACTTGAATTTTATTAAATGCAAAGGAACGCTTGCGCAAGAGAAAAACGCCACTCACCAGCGGAACACAGCCTGTGGAGAGAGACGAGAGCAAACGAATTAGGAGGGAGACTTACCCAAGGGAAAATTGGACAACACTCACGTGGAAGTATAAGAGAGCCTGGCAGAAGAACCCAGCACTTACGGCAAACCCACTGATGATGCAGGATGGCAGGAGTGGAGCTGGGTGAGGTGTCTGACCGGGTGGTGATGGTAGCTGATGTGGTGATGGAGATGGGGCAGGTGAGCACACAACAACCCTGGAGACGCATCACAAAGGAGGTAGCAACCTGTGAAGAGGTAAGCAGAATTTTAAAGGGTTTTTCAAGTTTAAGGATAAATTACATTTACTGCTGAAACAGGTAGTATACCCAACGAGCCAGCGCTGTGACACTGAAGAGGAGATCTATTTAAGCACTGGCGAGTCAGAGGAACAGGTGTATCTCATCACGCAGGTGGAGATGATTGCCCGCGGAGTAGGTGAAGGTTGAACCAGACGGGCGGGGGCGGAGTGCGCTCACCAGACCATGACACCCATAGCGTTAAACAAAATTAATTTCTCTCAGATGGCCTATACATGTATATATTAGTGGTGACACTTTAATTGTGATTAAATGCATTAGGCAAGTTACTCAGTTAATCACGATTAATCACAATTTTTGCCATAAGCAGCACATAGATGAGAGAGAGCTGTGTCGAATTAATTGTGATTATTAGATAACATATTCGCACTATGCAGTTAAAGTGTGATTAAATGCACTAAAATGCTTTTAAAATGCTGTCCTGTCATCCCAATGTCATTATTCATGATTAAATGTGACACCACTATATATATACAGTATATCCATCCATCCATCCAGCTTCTACCGCTTTTCCGGAGGTCCGGGTCGCGGAGGCAGCAGTTCAAGCAGAGAAGCCCAGACTTCCCTCTCCCCAGCCACCTGCTCCAGCTCTTCAGAGGGGATACCAAGGCGTTCCCAGACTAGCTGGGAGACATAGTCTCTCCACCGAGTCCTGGGTCTGCCCCGGGGTCTCCTCCCAGTGGGACGTGCCTGAAACACCTCAAGTGTATATATATACAGTATATATATATATATATACTGTATATATATATATATATATATATATATATATATATATATATATATATATATATATATACTTGGTTTATCTTTGTCTGTCATTAAAATTTGTTTGATGACCTGAAACATTTAGGTGTAACAAATATGCAAAAATATAAGAAATCAGGAAGGAGGCAAATACTTTTCACAGCACTGTATATGCGTACAGTGGAGATCAAAATTAGAAAACCATGTATTAACATTTGATTTATTCTGAAATGTTTTTATTCATTGATTACACAACATTACAAAAATAATTTTTTTGTAAGTTGTCTGTGTTTTTTCATCTAGTTTAAGACAATTTTGCACCGCTGAATCCGAAAATGACATCTGTTTCTTTCGATCAGGTCAGGTTTTTATGCTAAGTTGATGTTTACAAAATCTTCTGGTCGAAGCCATTTAATTCACCTGTAAAATAAAAATACCAATTAGTCATAAATTGGCACATGCAAACTCTTCAGAGTTCGAGAAATTTCAAGAAATAAAAAAGAATTTTGCATCATATAAAGCGAAAATATCCGTACATGTAAACAAAAACATAAAAAAACATGTGGCCATAGTTCAAAAAGTTGACCTGATTGAACAAAACGAATGTGATTTTTGGATTCAGCACATCAAAATTGTCCTAAATCAGCTAAAAAAACTGAGACAATAAATTTGGTGTTGACCAGTGTTAGAATCCGATAGAATATCAGCTGTGGCTATACCATTGCTGTACTAGCATATTTTTTTTTTTTTTATTTAGCCAAGGCACTTTGAGCAAAACTAGAGAAGAGTAATCACTGTTTTTGAAGAGAGGATTTAAACAATCTTTTTTGGGGCTATAGCATTCAAAAATGAATAGGAAGTGTAGAGGCCCTTTGAATGACTTCGGCACATCTGCTCCCACAGGACATCAGTAGTTTCTCACACTACTCTTTTTTGATCTTGGTCCATTCTTCTTGCAGTCTCTTCCACAGTTCATTACCTGCAGTGGGTTTCTTACCCAGGATTTACACCGACTCTGGATGCAGTCCATTGCAGATGCAGTGCGGATGGCCCCATTGCGTTTGTCCCTACCAGCTCGACTTGTGTTTTGCAGCGACATGGATAAGAACAAGGTTCAAAATACAAGATCGCGTGAGAATTATACAAAATAACGTGAGATCATGAGAAAGACCCAAGAGTGACCGAGATGAACCGATCACCATCACGTGATAACAACAAGGAAGTGTGAGGTAGCGGCTCGCCACCTGGATTTTTGGGCTGTATGTAAGTAAGTAACACATAAGTATCTCAAACTTTTCAGTTTTAAAATGTAAGTAGTCCATTAATTTTAATTATGAAGCATTTGTATGTTAAGTCAAGTTTTTACCTTCTCTGACACAATGGTGGAGGGGCAGACCTCAGAAAATAACAGATGATCCTTAAATTGTTTTTAATGATCAAACAGCTATTAAATACCATGAGATTCCGCAGGATTTCCTTGCAGATTGGATCCGGCATCTGTCAAATATAGACTTGTTGTGTTTCATTAGTGAACCAAATTTGACGAGCTGGATTCCGCAGTGGTCCAGACCAGGTGGGGATTAGAGCATTGATGAGAAAGGGAACTATTTGCTGTGGAGGCCAGATCACAGCCATAATGTACTGCATCTGGAGTCAGTGCAAATCCAGGGTTCGCCATTACTTTGACACCAAGGATTTTCCAGAGATTCTCTCTGGGGTTTAGATCTGGACTCTAGGCTGTCCATTTCATTGTTTCAGTATTGTTAGATTCAAGGGACTGTTGAACCTGTTTTGCAGTGTGCCAGGGACCATTGTCTTGCATGATGATTGGGAGACAATTGCAGTGAAGGAATTGCATGTTCCCAAACAGGGCCGTGCAGAGACCATTTGAGGAGCAGGGGCTAAAATCTGCAAAAAGGGGCACATGGAGCAAGATTTTTTTTTTTTTTAGATTTTCAAAATTGTAATGTAACAATTCCAGCATTCCAATATTACTGTACAGTCTGACCAAAAAGTTTGGTTTACGCAGCTTTGCAATGAGTTTAATTTTTATGATGCTCAAATTATTTATCTACTATAGGCAAAATGCAGGCACAGGAGAGAGCAAAAGCTTGAATCGAATCTGAATGTCACAGAAGAAAAAGAAAACTAGAAGAAAGTACTAAAAACTTTTTAATTTGTCAGGAAAAAACAAATATGTAACAAAAAAGGAAAGGTATAATTAGGAAGAAAGTTGGGGGAAAAGATTGCACACTTACATTTTTATTAATCTATTTTTTTTTTTTATTTTTGAGGAATAAAAATTCCAAGAAAAAGTCCTAAATTAGCAGTTGTCATCTCTAAGCAGCAGACAGACCAACTTGTCCACTCATGTCCTTAACTCCATCCATCCATCTTCTTCCACTCAATGCTTTTTGGGTCGCGGCGGGCTGGAGCCTATCCCAGTATCTTTGGGCGAGAGGCAGGGTACACCCTGGGCAGATCACCAGTCCATCGCAGGGCCAACACAGAGAGATAGACAACCATTCACTCTCACAGTCATACCTAAGGCCAATTTAGAATTCCCAGTTTGATGCCAGTTAACCTAACTTGCATGTTTTTGGCATGTGGGAGGAAACTGGAGAAATCCCGGAGTAAACCCACGCAGACATGGGGAGAACATGCAAACTCCACACAGATCACTGCGCTGGGTAGCCACCAGCGCAGTAATGTTGCATTCACTTCCACTCAGAAATATGGCTTTTCATAAATATTTTTTATCAATTAATAAAATAAAGTTTGATGCCAAAGGCTTAGTCTGGGGCTTTGGGGGGACACAGTAAGTTATTATGGGGGGAACAAATGCAGAATGGCCCTCCATGGTGCAGACTCTATATCTAATCATACTGAATGTTGAAAATTTAAATGACCAATCAAAAGGGCACTTTGGACACTTTGGCAAAGGGGCAGGGGCTCCAGCTCCTAAAGCTGCCCCCTCTGGACGTGCATGTTGCTGAAGGAGGTCCACATAAACATTTGCATTCACCCTGCCATGTAGCTGTGCAAGGGGCCCAACTCCTGCTGCAGAAAACACCCCCCAAACTCTGACACTTTCTCCTCCAAATTTAACTGACTTCTTTGCACACTTTGGGTTCAGTCTTTCCCCAGTTTGACGGCGAACATATTGTTTCCCATCAGACCCAAATGAACTAAACTTCCTCTTATCACTATAGTGAACTCTGGATCAGTTCTCTGTCCACACAACATGCTCCTCAGCGAAGGCAAGTCTAGCCTTTTTATTCTTTCTGCTGATGAGAGGTTTGGTCAGAGTGAGCTTTGAGCCCACATTGTCTTCAACGATGAGACACTGTGTGCTGAGACAGATCCTTGCCCTGTTCAGCAGTGACTTGCAGGTAATTCCAGCTGCAGTATTGAACCGATTCCCCAGTGAGAGTCTTTGCATAATCCTGTCCAACAAACCAGAGCAGCTGGTGCTCGTGGATCGCAACCAGGTTGTAAGTAGAGCTTCAAAATGCAAAAAGAAGAAACAGGAACAAGAGACAAAAACTAGAGAATAGGCAATTTATTGAAATCTGCATTTAAACTCAACAGGTTATTCGTCAGCTGATCAACCCCCCCCCCCCCCATCCTCCCCAAAAAACAGAACTGAAAGTGTCAAAAAAGGACTCAGTAGTGAGCAGCCCCACCGCTCTTGTCGATCACTTCCAAAATTCATTTAGGCATGTTTGATTCAAGTGTTTCCAGGATGCTGGTGAGAATGTTGCTCCAAGTGGTGAAGATGGCTTCACAAAGGGCATCCACAGTCTGGAACTGATGTTCATTTTTGTAAACTTCCCTTGCCATCCATGGGACATGCAGGATGGTCCAAAAGAGTGATGCTTTTCTCCTGGAAGAAGTCCTTTGTCAGGCGGGCGTTGTCAACTGCAGCGTTGTCCAGTTGAAAGCCCAGTTATTACTGCATCGATGAGGGCCCTCAGTCAAGAGGGATGCCTGCTGCAACAGCTCCACATAGCCACTCGCCATTTATGCCCCTGAATAACCTGCAGCGCCACTGTTCCATTGAAGGAAAAAGCACCCCCAGATCATGACGGAGCCTCCTCCACTGTTCCACATAGAAACCATCTCCAGTGGGATCTGCTTGTCATGCCGGCAATGTTGGAAATCTTCAGGACCATCCAGGTTTAATTTTTTCTCACCAGAGAACAAAACTTTCTTCCACTTTTCAAGGTTGGGCCGCAGTCAGCATCAGTAAGGGCCCCTTTACACAGCAAGGAGACCTTTGAGAGATTGGGCCAATTTTTGATCTTTGGGATCATTTGGGAGATCCTTGTGTGTTTTGGACTGAGTCAAAACTTTGAGGAGACCATGGTGACTATAGAGATCATTGAAGATCATTGGTAGAGCTCAATGATCTCGATCCCCGTGTAAAGGGGGGTAACGGAGGATCAGCTTGCCCCTTCACGGGATAGCCTGTCAAATCCTCCACTCAGCTCCTTTGAACCATCCATCCTTTGGGGATGGATTGCAACCAGCCTGTATGTATATCTCAGTAGCTAGAATCAAACTACAGAATTTGAAAAAAAAAAAAAGTTAAAAACTTCTCTTTTTCAGTTTCAGAAAATGAAATGTGTTTAAACATAAAATGTTTTTAATACATCACATCTGCCACATCTTAGTCAGCAATACCATCGTAGCTGGTAGGTGGCTTCAAATTTATCCATGAACAGGCTTTCATGGCTGCTTTTCACAGGTTCTATGCAGACCTTTCTTTTTCCTTCTAAGGTTCTCCTTTCTTATTCATCTTCATCTTCCAAAGGGGAGAAAATGGAGTGAGACCAAAAACACAGGAAGACGTGCATAGAAACTAGGATGAGCAGTGTCCAAGAATGTTGGCCTGGAAAAGGGAGTGACCAGCGAAGCATGAAAGTAAAAAAAAGGTAGAGCGAGAGAAAAGAAAGTGATGACACACTCATGCCCACACCCATGCGCAAAGTTGCCAGAGCCAAGCCTCCTCATTCCTAAGCGGCCCCCTCACAGAAGCAGGTCTGTTTCCCCGGCACAAGCGCGTCACATCAAAGAGCCATCACAGCACATCTCTATAGCAACACCCTTCAGCAGTATAGATGTTGGAGCAGTAGTTGGGAGATAGTGCTGGCAGAAAAATGGTACAGGCAATGTAATAAGCGAGCGTTAGCAGTTGACTGATGGCCCAATTTACCGGTCCTGGTCTGGAGGTCAAGAGCTAGCTTCATCCCGAGAGCTGGAAACTCAGCAGGAGGGAGGTAAATATTTCCCTACAAGTATTTTAGAATAGAGCAAACATGGAGTGACCCATCTGTTGACCTTTGCTGTTGTGTTGGTGTTCAGGATTTAAAAGCAAAGGGTAAAAGTAAAGACCCAAGTTTTCTAAACATCAGTTCCTTGTCATTTTCTTTTTAGTATCATCACAGCTGTTTCTGGCTATAAAGCAGACAATGCAAATGCTGTATCCCTCCTCAGCTTCTAGAGGTCCCCCAAGCCAGAAGTTCACCCTCAACAACTAAAAAAAAAATACTGGTGGCTACCACTGGTCCCCCTCAGCCTGCTGGCAGTCAGAGCACTCTGGCTGGCTGAATTTTTGTGCGATGTCGCAAGAAATCAAAATTGTCCCAGATTTGTCATAGATGCAACTATGGGATCAACATGAAAAGTCTACAACACTTGATTCACAAATTATCTCACTGACAAGTTTTTTGAGAGGTGACCTCGGGTCAAGGTCGCCAAAACTGAACCCATCCCAGATTTATTGAAGATTTAGAACTGTAGGATTGATATGAAGCCTGTATGTCATTTCCTTTGTGAGTTATCGTATTTAAAATGGTTTGAAATAACCCTTTCACCGCCAAACCCAAAATTTAAGGGCAGGATCCCAAGGTGTACCAAGTTTAGTGACCTTAGCTTTCTTTGTTGTGAGATATAGTTTAGATGGCATTTTGACTTTGACCTCAAGGTCAGAGGTCAACCAAATTTAAACTCGTCCAAGATTGTTTTGAGGTGCAACTATATTGATTTGAAAACCCTACATAGTTTTTTTTTTTCTCTAGTTGTCGCGTTCACATAGGGGTTGATGCTGCCGCCGATTCACCCAGCAGGGAGACGACCATACTGTGGTGGAAGGGAAACTGCAAGTTTGGTCAGTGTCGGCGTGATGATGCGGCCGCTTGGTGACGTCATCACGCTGAGCATATAGATGTAAGGGACAGCCATTTTACACTCTTTATGGGTCTCTCTGGTTCGGCGTCCCACCCAGCACACTGTCGTAGCACCGTAATAGTGTTTTGTAGTAAAGTTCGTGTTCTCAGCCAACTCCACTCTGTTGGTCCTTCCACATTTTCCCGACATAACAAATAGCCCTGCAGCCTTGTGGAGACTGAGAGGGAAAAATTGACTTTTTTCTCCAAAAACTGTTACTTTTTCAGATAAATCTGAAACTTTCTTCTTATAAATTTGCTACTTCTTATAAATTTGCTACTCTCCAATCAGGTATATTTCCCAATGCAATGAAAATAGCTAAAGTAATTCCGATTTACAAGACAGGCGACAGAGGGGAACTCTCCAACTACAGACCAATTTCACTATTACCGCAATTTTCCAAGATACTTGAAAAAATATTCTATGAGAGAATTGACAACTTCATACTGAAGAATGATTTATTGTGTGAGCAGCAATATGGGTTCAGACACAAAAGGACAACAGCATATGCCTTAATGGAATTTACAGAAAAAATATCAACAGCCATTGAAAATAAAGAGTATTCAGTTGGAGTATTCCTGGATCTTAAAAAAGCATTTGATACAGTAGATCACAATCTATTATTAAAGAAACTACAAAACTGTGGTATTAGAGGGGTAGCACTAACTAACTAACTAACTAACCTGCACTTATATAGCGCTTTTCTAGTCACAAAGACCACTCAAAGCGCTTTCATTAATGCTAACCCTCTATTCTAAGGGCCTATAGGAAACAGATATCTAGGGACAATTTAGAACAGCCAATTAACCTAACATGCATGTTTTTGGCATGTGGGAGGAAACCGGAGAAATCCCGGAGTAAACCCACGCAACACGGGGAGAACATGCAAACTCCACACAGATCACTGTTGGTCGGGGGCTGGGATCGAACCCACGATCCCCACAATCCCCCGGCCAAGGGTAAACTGTGCTGCCGCAGTGCTAACCACTGCGCCACCGTGCAGCCCTGGTGCAGCACTGTCCTGGTTAAGTAGTTACTTAAAGAATAGATATCAGTTTGCATGTGTTAACAGCAAAAACTCAGAGTTACTGAAGGTCACCTGTGAAGTCCCACAGGGTTCAGTTTTGGGACCATTATTATTCAATATGTATATAAATGATATATGTAAAGTTTCAGAAAAAATGGACTTAATATTGTTTGCTGATGACACTAATCTGCTATGCAGTGGAAACAATTTGGAACAACTTCTGGATACACTCGGAAAGGAATTAGGAAAGCTGAAACTGTGGTTTGATTCAAACAAATTAACGCTCAATTTAAGCAAGACAAAATTTATAGTCTTTAACAACCATCACAACTACCCAGTACCCAAACTCAGTGTAAATGGTGTAGAGATTGAAAGGGTATCCGAAACTAAATTCCTTGGAGTAATAATTGATAACAAACTGTGTTGGAAGCCACATATTAATTATATAAAAGGTAAAGTGTCCAAATCAATTGCAATATTACACAGAGTGAAAAATTTGCTGAATCAACCCACACTATACACCTTGTATCATTCATTAGTACTCCCATACATGACATATTGTAATGAAGTATGGGGAAATACATATAAAACAAACATATATCCACTCTTTATGCTTCAAAAGAGAGCTATTAGAATAATCAACAAAGCAGCTTACAGGGAACCAACAAACCCACTTTTTCTTAAACAAAAAACTCTCAAGTTGAAAGACCTGATTGACTTTAAAACCGCAATAATAATGTTCAAAGTGAAGAATCTATCACTGCCCGCAAATATCCAAAAGTTGTTCCAAACAAGGGAGAAACGATATCACTTCAGAGGAACATGTATATTTCAAAAGCCTACAGTGAGAACAACCACCAAGCAACACTGTATTTCAGTGCAAGGAGTCAGATTATGGAACGATTTTGGACCTGAATTAAAATCATGTACAAAGCTTGGACAATTTAAACAAAAACTAAAGGAAGAAATACTCCAAACATATTTACAAGACGACATGTAAACTCACACAAGGATTGACATTTCCAGCCTGTGTTGTGTTGTAGCTTAGTTTTTCTTTTTTCTCTGTGACACTATGTCTTAGATTTGTTTTTGAATAGTAACCGCTTAACTTAGACTAGCTCAGTTTTCTTTTTCTCTCAGTCACATTTTGTCTTAGCCTTGTTTTAAATTGTAATCGCTCTTGTCTTGTTTTCTCTTTTTTCTCCTTTGAATTCTTGGATGGAATATGGGTGGGCAATATAAGCTGCGGCTTCAGCCATCACCCATTTCGGATAACTCACGTGGAATTGTATAGTAGAAGGAGTCTTTGTCTGATTTGACCTTGTTGTTATATTATACAGTTTCTTTTAACCTGTAATGTACTATCCGAAATAAATAAAATTCATTCATTCATTCATTCATTCACTTTTTCAGTAAATTTGCATTTTTTTTCAGCATTTTTGACTTTTTAAATCATAAATTTGCAACTTTTTTCTTGTAAATCTAAGAGTTTCTCTTACATTTTTTTTTACTTTTTTTTGTAAATGTACATTTTTTCTTGTAAACTAGCAACCTTTTTTCTTATAAATTTGCAATGTTCAAATAGATGCTGGCTAAATTTTTATGTACAACATATTTTTTTTTCATATAGAACACCCCCCCCCCAATTGTACAGTTTGAACTCTTCCATATTACTGAAATAGCCCCCAGCCGAAACATAACCTTGCATAGGGCCAGTGAAAAAGTAGAAAAAGTCCTGAGTGCCACTGTGCATTACTCCTGTGTACATTCTGTGACACTGTGGCTATAATTAACTATAAACTGTAAAAGATGGTTACAGCCATCTTTATGCAACCCATTAATGGTTTCAAGTTTAGCATTGTAGCACTTGTCATCATGAGTTTGGGTACTGGGAATAACCACCCTTGGATGCCATACTAGACTGAAACGTTTCAATAAATCCCTTCAAGCTTCAATAGTATTGTATGGATGGATTTCACAGACAGACGACTATAGTTAGCATACTCGCATTGTCACACGTGATGAGATTTAAGATGTTTGATATTGTTGTATTGCACATTTTCAAATGAGATTATGTGCTCTCTTGCCTGCAACACACACATTTTGAGTTTTATTAAAGATGCTCCGTGAATTTTTTGTAGGGTTGTCAAGAGAACTGCAGCACAACTCACTCCACTCATACAGACCTTCTTAGAAATACAGTAATCTTCCAAAAAGACAAAATTAGGTAGTGCCGTAAAGTTTTAAATTGCATCTTAGCAATCTCAATAGATTTTTGAAATAGAATTATTGCCAATTTCTTTCAACAAAGCAATAGTGAGGTGAAACTCCAGCCTAGCATGCTATACACCATTAATTAATTGCCCACATTTTTGGTCATTCTGGTGAAGGTGAAATGTGCTCATCTGAACATCCATCCATATTCCACAAGAATTGGTCTAAGGCAAAGCTGTCGATTTACCAGTCAATCTACGTTCCTGCTCTCACCTATGGTCATGAGCTTTGGGTAATGACCGAAAGAACAAGATTGCGGATACAAGCGGCTGAAATGAGCTTTCTCCGTAGGATTGCTGGACTCACCCTCAGAGATAGGGTGAGGAGCTCAGTCATCCGTGAGAGGCTCAGAGTAGAACCGCTGCTCCTCCACATTGAAAGGAGTCAGTTGAGCTGGTATGGGCATCTGATCAGGATGCCTCCTGGACGCCTCCCACTTGAGGTGTTTCGGGCACGTCCCACTGGGAGGAGACCCGGGGGCAGACCCAGGACTCGGTGGAGAGACTATGTCTCCCAGCTGGTCTGGGAACTCCTTGGTATCCTCTCTGAAGAGCTGGAGCAGGTGGCTGGGGAGAGGGAAGTCTGGGCTTCTCTGCTTGAACTGCTGCCTCCGCGACCCGGACCTCCAGAAAAGCGGTAGAAGATGGATGGATGGATGGATGGTCACCAGACTCCTACACAATGATCCTCAGGTGGGTCTGTCTTCCAGTTTGGGCTCAATGACAAGGTCAAAGGTCGCAGTCTTTCAGTATGTGTCTTTTCAACTTTGAGTAAGCCCAGTCAGGTTGTATTATGATTGACTTGTCACCAGCCAATCAGATTTAGGAGTCAGGACAGTGCCAAAAACATCTGTAATTTAAAAATCTGTAACTGTAAAAACAAAGTCAGAACTATATTAAAAAAAAAAAAATTCAATAACTGTAAAAAAAATTGAAACTGTAAAAAAAATCCCTAACTGTAAAAAAAAAAAAAAAATCATAGCTGTAAACTTAGACAAACTTTTTCCACACAGATTTACTTTACAGTTTCAAAATGTTTTTCTCACCGGATTCGTTCCATAGCATAGCAGCCAGCTAGTATCTGCAACCACATATAGTATACTGGCTTCAATCATACACGGCTTTATATATAATATTATGTTATACAATTAGAATGGATGAGTTATATTAGAAAAGAGCCACATGACAGGGAGAGAAGTTAGCTGCAGGGAACAAGCTGTAAGATGTGTTTCTGCTACGAAGACGCAGACTGGAAAATAGGACTCTGTGCGGAAGCTTTTCGAAGCAGCCTCAAGTGGCCATTTAAATAAACTGCAGTTTCTTAAAATGAATTAAGCTTACAGAACAGACAGATGGCTGCCTGATGTTTCCTGATTTTTACCTCCGCCAAGGAGGTTATGTGATCATCGGCGTTGGTTTGTCTGTCTGTTTGTCTGTTTGTTTGTTAGCAAGATAACTCAAAAAGTTATGGACGGATTTTCATGAAATTTTTCACAGATTGTCAGAAATGGGGTATCCTACAGATGATTAGATTTTGGTGGTGATCCGGATCACCGTCCAGAAGAAAACTGCCATTACGGAAAATGCCATTTTCCTCAATAACTACTGAACCACTAATCCTATCATTGTGAATCCAATTGCTAGTCATATGTTTTCATGGTCAAGGAATCTGAAAACGTACACACAAACACTGTATGGGGGGGAACTGTGGCGCTTGGCGGAGGTCTGCGCTCTCCGAGTGCTTTTCTAGTTTTAAATGATATTTTTCTAAGCACACAAAATAATGAATTGAGCAGGAAATGTGGCCCTGCTCAGCCAGCATGCCCATGTGGGCCACACCAAAGGTACAATCTGGGCTGTCCTACGGGTCTCATGTGGGTTTGTCTGCGGGTTCCATGTTGGCCCCGTCTGTGTTTGCCCACATGGACTACCTGTGGTACAGATGAGCGTGGAATCTGCTGACTCTCTTTAACCTCAGCTGGGATATACAGAGCAGCCTTCAGTAACACTGGCACCACGGGCAACACTACAAGAAAAGTCACACATTTATGAGAAAAAATTTGAAAATTTACCCCACAAAAAGAAATAGTACCAAATTTATGAGAAAAAGTGTGGAAATTTAGGAACAAAATTACAAATTTACAAGGAAAAAATTGTAAAATTACATGAAAAAATTACAAATTTACAAGAGAAATTTAGCAAATTTAAAAAAAAATCACAACTTTATGAGGAAAAAATTAGAAAAGTTGCAAATTAACAAAAAAGTAGCAAATATGAGTAAATAAATTGAAAATTTACAAAAAAAGTTACAAATTTACAAGAAAAAGTCACAAATGTATGAGAAAAATTGAAAGTTTACAGTAAAAAAAAGTTGAAAATTTTTTAGAAAGTTCCAAATTTACAAGAAAAATGTTGCAAATTTATGGGAAAAAGTCATAAATTTACAAGAAAATAGCAAATATACAAGGAACAAGGTGGCAAGTTTATGAGAGTCCAAAAATTACAACAAAAATTTGCAAGAAAAAAATCACAAATTTAAGAGTAAAGGTTGCAAGTGTACAGTAAAAAAAATGTTGCAAATTTATGAAAAAGTCAATTTTTCAAGAAAATGTATCAAATGTTTGGGAAAAAGTTACGAACTTACAAGAAAATGGCACATTTATGAGAATTTTTTTTTTTTTTGTACTTATTTTGTACCCGTAGGTAGATTTGTTTTGCAGTCTGGTGACAAGCCACCAGCTGCCGGTCGCTGCGTGCGCAAGCGCCCCTTAACTCCCTAACCTGCATGTTTTTGGCATGTGGGAGGAAACCGGAGAAATCCCGGAGTAAACCCACGCAAACACGGGGAGAACATGC
Organism: Pholidichthys leucotaenia; assembly: GCA_020510985.1. NCBI lineage: Eukaryota > Metazoa > Chordata > Actinopteri > Cichliformes > Pholidichthyidae > Pholidichthys > Pholidichthys leucotaenia. The sequence continues at coordinate 28,653,994 of CM035845.1, read as the reverse complement.
AAACTCCACACAGATCACTGTTGGCCGGCGGCAGGCATCGAACCCATGATCTCACAGTCCTCGCGATCCCCCGGCCCAGGGTAAAACTGTGCTGCCACAGTGCTAACCACTGCGCCACCGTGCAAATAAGCTGAAAATAGATAAACAGGTAAAGTCCATGTGGACAAACCCACATGGGGCCCTAAGATGGCCCAGCTTTAACCTTTGGTAGGGCCCACATGGACTGGGAATAATCACAGTAAACAAGTATCTGTTGTTATCAGCTATCAAACATGCAAACTTTGTTGGTGTCAAGGTGTGGCCCCTCCGGGGTGGAATTCCGGACCCAAACACTGAACTTTGCAGATTTTATTAAACTAGTGCATGCCCGTAGAAACCAAGTAAACGCAAGTATTTCTACATGCCGGTAAAAAAAAGTGGGAGTGGACTCCAACAGGGAAAGTGTGCAGACTTGCAGTGCATGCAGTAGAATTAAGGAAGATACTCTGGTTTTGAAAGAAAATAATTTTGTCTTATTTGTGGTAGATGTGATAAACTGCACTGCGCAGACTTCCAAGAAAACCGCAAAAAATCAAAATCATTGTGAAAGCAGCAGAAAAATATCTTGGCATTAAGGGGCTACATTGGGAAGAAGTTGAGGACTTGTTAAGTTGGGGATCTTTAAGTTCAAAGACATCATGGGCCGGTGGATCAACTGCCAATCAAGTTACGGACTACAGCTAGAAGAAGAACTAGAAAAGCACTCGGAGAGCGCAGACCTCCGCCAAGCGCCACAGTTCCCCCCATACAGTGTTTGTGTGTACGTTTTCAGATTCCTTGACCATGAAAACATATGACTAGCAATTGGATTGACAATGATAGGATTAGTGGTTCAGTAGTTATTCACGAAAATGGCATTTTCCGTAATGGCGGTTTTCGCCACAGTTCCCCCCATACAGTGTTTGTGTGTACGTTTTCAGATTCCTTGACCGGTTTTCTTCTGGACGGTGATCCGGATCACCACCACAATCTAATCATCTGTAGGATACCCCATTTCTGACAATCTGTGAAAAATTTCATGAAAATCCGTCCATAACTTTTTGAGTTATCTTGCTAACAAACAAACAGACAAACAGACAGACAGACAAACCAACGCCAATGATAAAATAACCTCCTTGGCGGAGGTAATGATGAGATAAGACGCAGATACAAGATTAAAGAAGAAGAACGTCACAAAGCTATGAGGAAATGTCACACAGCGATGATTATGAGGAAGTTATGAGGAAAAACAGACACACAGAAAGAAAGTGAAGTATGTGGCGGTAATGTCCCTGTAAACTGGTTGCCAACCACCAATCAAATCTAAAAGAAGAAGAAGAAAGCAGGTGTAAGCAAGCACGTCACCACTCGTTCAGTAATACCTACCTTTAATCTTTGATGATGTCATAGCGAGTCTTATGATCGTGAAGGATGCCTGCCTTTGATCTTTGAAGATGTCATAGCGAGTCTTACGGTCTTTGATGATTTCATAGCAAGTCCTATGATCATGAGTGGTGATGCTTGCCTTTGATCACACACACACAGACACACCTATTTTCTTGAATCACTCTATACTATGGTGTCTATATGACGTCATATAGACACCATGTAGTGATCATAGGAATATCATAGGCGATCTTATGATCTTTTAGTGAGTCCTATGGTCGTGACACACAGACAAACAGACAGAGATTTCTTGAATTATATATAGAGTGATGAAAACAAGAGCTGGAAAACACAACTTGGCTAGGCAAATAGTATTAAACAGGCTTGGAAGAACACTCAGGCTAAACGGGTGTGTGTAATCACACAAACACAGACAAGGACGCAACAACTAACAAAGGCTGACACAGACATATATAGACACCAGGGTAGCCGAGAGGACACAGTCCAGGGACGGATGTTTTTTTCACACGTGGGGAGTTGTTCGGAGCTGTCATAAACCCTCCCGTGCACTTTTCCAATGCGCACGGCGAGGGGTGAAATAATGAGAATTTAAGCGCAGGGTTATGCAACACACACATTTATTAATACAACAAAACTGACACACAGTTACAGTTATGGTTTCCTCAAATGCGTAAGGAGTCCTTATGGACGCTCTACAGTCTACAGGGGAGAATGACCGGGGAAAACACACGCAGTAAATACACAGAGCTGGAGCTGTCCAGTTAGTCCAAACAAGCACCGAGAGAAACAGTCCTTTAACGACTTTGACTATCATGCGGTGATTGACGACTGCATGTCTAGTGCAAAAGACGAAACACTTCCATTGGGCGTTCCTGGGCTAGCGATGCCAGCCCAGGAACCCCAGGAACCCCAGCCCAGGATGAAGTGATTGCCACAATTGCGTCCAAGAGCCAGCATCACTTCAATGGTGTGGGAGAACCACGGCTGAGGTGGAGTGGCAAACACTTTGTGGCACACAGTTTCATACAACTATGTGCCTCTGATGAAAGTTCATTCGGTTAATGACCCAACAGTGCGTGACTCGCGAAAGGCACCTTAATGCACGCACTGCTGGTGATGATGAAATTAGGGACACCTGGGTGAGGAGCGAGAAGATGGCAAACGGGAATGGGAACAGCTGATGGTACTAGAGAGGGGGCGTGGTTGGACCGGCAGACAGTTAGACAGCGTTCACACCAGCATGAGTCCAAGGGACTGCCTCACTGCTGCCGGCCAAAAAGCAGTGGCTATGGGCAAGGAAGCACCCAGGAATACATACTACACATACATACAAAGCGCCACCTTAACCCACAGAGAGATCAGGGCTGAGCCGGGAGAAACCAAGCCGACTCGGCTCCTGACAGGAGCTCCTTGTGGGAGTTCCTTGTACAGGGATGTGGAGTGATGATAATCAAGTTAGTGGCGGTAATGCACCTGTAAGCTGGTTGCCAACCACCAATCAAATCTAGAAGAAGAAGAACATGGGACAGGTGGGAACAATCATGGCAAACGGAGACAGCAGGGAAGTGGCTACGGGTACAGGAAACATGAAGGGATAAGGAAAAAAGGTAAATATGAGACATGAACAAGGGACCAGGAGGGGATAAGACCATGACAGGGACTAAGGCTGAGACAAGGACCACGATGACAAAGACTATGAACATTCATTCATTCATTCATCTTCTTCCGCTTAATCCTTTTCGGGTCACGGGGGGAACATGACTGACCATAATAATAATAATAATAATAATAATAATAATAATAAACATGATAACTAAAATAGAACAAGGCTAAGGCAGGAATAATAATAATACTAAGCATAGCTGAAAGAAAACACAGAGAAACATAATAACTTAGGGTGAGGACATGTCCCAATAATCACAGCAAATACAAATATAAACACAAAACAGGGACATGAGCACAGCCCATGCCCAAACCTTTACAGCTGGACAAAGATGCTACTTCAATTTCTTTTTCTGGAGAAACTAGAACAGAAGGGTCTTTTCTCTCCTGCTCGTTCTCCCTCACTCTGTCAAGCATGTGTGAACAGCTACAGAGAGAGCTATGAGGAACAGGAGGGAGGAGAGAAAGTGAGCAGAGGGAGGAATACAGCAGGATACAGTTACTGTCTGCTCCCAGACGCTCTTTTGCTCTCTCGTTTTATGGGTACCGGATTCATAAGGAGCCCCAAGCCACTTTTTCTTGGCCTTATACTTCAAAATATCTTGGCAGTTGAAGGGAGGAACCAGAGCCAGTAGTATAGAGAGTGCATCCTTGCTGCTCAGGCATCCACATGTGTGAGCGCACATGTACATGGAGTCAAGTTCAGTAGCGGCTCTGGCACGCGTTTGGGCTTACTGCTGTTGTTTTGAGTGTGAGGGGGCGGAGGAGGAGGAAAGTTTCTGTATTTGGTACTCCCTGTTTTGCCCTCTGTCTCTTAGAGGGGGGGTCTAAAGGCAGAGAGAATGCAGCGGTAGAAGCAGAGGGGCAAGACAATGCGTGGGAAATAAGTGACACCGGGGTTCAGGTAAGACCACATTTCCAGATGTAAGTAGTGTGTCCATGGAGAGAGCTGACATGTCTTCAGAAGCTAAATTTTTAAGTCTAAAAGACAGCTACAGTGCTGAATTTGTAGCTGCGCTGAGGGACTTTGTGGCTGTCACTTCAGCTGAAACTGCTTTTCTCCGCATGTTTTCAGTGGTGACTGTTGCTCCACTCAGTCATGGGAAAGTCAGCCCCACGAGAGCCAGACAGAGCTCAGATCAGTTGCTCTTTGGAGGTCAGGAGCCTTTCGGGACCTGGCAAGTTTTGATTTGTAGCAGCTGAGTCAGAGGAACAGCTTGTCAACACGTGTTCCCCAGCATAGCCTGCATCTTTTACCATAACCTCTTTATGTATACATTTATAAATCATTTTTATAAAACATTTCTTTGGAGTGAGGATGAAGACTGCCGGTGACAGTCAGTCACCTCTGACCCTGTGCTAACAGAACAGTGACTGTTAAACATGAGTGGTCAGGATTTTACAAGGCTCATGTGCTCTTTATCCCCAAACAACCACGGAAAAATCATACCAGTATTTATATAATACAGTTATACATTTGTGTAATACATTTATACCAACACTTTTGAGGACTTTTTGAAATTTACTTAAAGACATCACAAAAAAGAAAGCACAATTCGTCTGCACAGCCTTTCCAAAAACATGATTTGTACAGAATATGTTAGACTTTATGTATTTAACATTTATTTGAGCATTTCTTTGATGTTTCACTATAAATCTAGAAGCATCACTAGGGACAGAGATGCTGAAGACCAGTTAAATGGACCAGAGATTACATGTACTTTTGCAAACTCGTACTTTAGTGAGTAGTTTTATTGGATGATACTTTTTTACTCTTGAGTATTTTTCAAGAATTTATTATACTTTTGCTGAAGTACTGTCATGAGCCGAGTGCTGGAGTTCTCCGCCAGACTTGGTCTCTTGGCTTTTTCTGCTTATTTACTCATCTGTTGTATCTTATGCTTTTTGGGTTTATGTGTTTTTGTTCTGCTTGCCATTTTCCTGTTTTGTTAGTGTTATATTTTTATTCTGTATTTGTTTATATTTATTTAGTATGTTGTTTTATTCTTTATATTTCTAGTGTTACCCTTTTACTGTTGACAGCTCTCAGGGGTGTGAAGCTTGTGTGAGCATGCCCTGTCAGCTGTCAGTTTTGGTTTGCCTCCCTCTCACTGCCGCAGCTGAACCCAATTATGTATCATCACTTTCTCCTGCCCGTTCAGGTACCCACACCCGTTGTTAATTATGTTAATGGGCTCTGATCCCTATATAAGGACTTTATTTTCATTCCGTCTTTGCCGCTGTCTCGATTGTTATTCCAGTCGCTTCACCACCAGAGCCCTTATTTTGCTCTGGTGTGTTGTCCTGAAGTTATTCCAGCCATAAGTTGTTGTTTTTTTTTCTGTGTGTTTGTCTTTGGATTTTTGTTTGATGCACTTTGGAACTTTATGTTCCTTTTGTGTAATAAATTTTCACAAACTGCAGATGGCGCATGGGTCTTTCTCACTGCCCTGAGGGGTGATTTATGACAAATACATTTAGTTGTATTCTGAGTAACTTTGATGCTACAGATCTTAACTGATTGACGGTTCTTTTTCTCTCATCAGATTTTCTTCCGATCATTGTTCAAATCATTCTTCTGTTCTGGCTCAGGATTTGATTTATTACAGTCTTTTTTGTTGTTGTTTTATTACATGATTTGGCTTATAATAGCAGGCACATGAGGCCTGTTTACGTTTGGTTATTATCAGATTTACGAGAAACTCACAAATGTGTGATAGTAAAGATACAAATTTACAAAAAAAAGTGGCAAATATACAAGAAAATAGTTCCAGACTTATGAGTAAAATGTTAAGTTAACACATCTCATAAAATCAAGTAAATTAGTGTAGAAAAGGTCAAAATATATCAAAATCTGCAAATTTATAAGACAGATGTTTGAAATTCATGGAAAAGTAATTCTTAAAAAAAATGATGCATTTACAAAACAAATTTCACAAATTTATGAGACAAGCTGGTGGAAAAAAAATGCAGATTTGTAAGGATAAAAGTACAATATGTAAAAGAAAACAGTATTATATTTAGGAGAAAAAAGTCACAGATTTATAAGTAAAATATAATAAATTCATGAGAAGTCACAAATTCAAAAGAAAAAAAAACCACAAATTGATATCAGCAAATTTGGTACTGACTACTCAGATAACTTTTATAGTAGATCTTTTCTTACTTGTGCTTTTTGGTGACAACTTGTACTCCAGTAATTAATATCATTAGTTAAAGCTACTTTTACTTGAGTACAGTGTCTGGATCTGCTGCATTTTTATGGGGATTTGTTCTCAAAATAAAATATGCATAATTATCTTCTTCCTTGCCCTTTGTGTAGTATTCCAATCCGGGCAGCATTCATATTCTTTTAATATAAAAAACTGGAAGATTATGTTGGCTGTGACATGGGATTAGTCTCAAAAAGTTTCTACAGTTGTGTTGAATTTTGTTCAAGTTATGGACTACCTCTGAAATTCTCATCATGAATGCCTTGAAAGATAGTGTCATTCAGGTCTATGGTAGGTACAGTATATGGTTAAATATTAAGCACTAGAACAAAGCACATCAAACTTCAATCAATCAAACTTTATTTGAATAGCACCTTTCAAACACTAGATGCTGCGCAAAGTGCTTCACATAGATAAAAACAGTAGACACATTTAGTTATATATATTACACAATAAATCCCCATCCCTTCCAGCCCTCCCATAAACATGCCCACACAAAACACACACACACACAGAGGCACATACACCACCCCCTACTTCTCTTACACGCATATAAAATAAAAGAGACATTGCTCGGTGCCGAGGCGCCATATGAAGGATCAACCATCCTTGCAAAAAGTCATCCAAAAAGATGGTTTCCTGACATCTTAAATCACTGAGAGAAAGACATATTCACCTGACTGCATCATTAAAAGTCCTGTATTTTGCATTTTCTCGGGATTAATTTTAGGTTTTAACATCCACAGTGACATACAGATTTACTGCAGCTCAAGTGCAGTTTACAGCTGACAAAGCACAACATACTTGTCTTGGGTGTGATCCATCTTGTTTACAAAGATAACTAATGAACCCACCAAAAATATTAAACAGGCTATGAAAACCATGAAAAAGAAAACAAGATAAAAATACAAGAGCAATTTGCTTTTTGAGAAGTGTTGTAGGCAATGATGTAATCGCTGGAGATTCAAGATTCAAAGATTCAAAGATTTTATTTATCAATACTACTATACGTACAGGACATACAAGAGAACTGAAATGCCGTTTCTATCTCTTCAGTGGTGTGTGCAATATAAAAAAAGAAAAAGGAATAAGGCAGGAATAACTTGATAGAGCATCCACCCCACAACTGGGAGGTCATGGGTTCAAACCCCGGCTTTGTCATACCAAAGACCATATAAAAATGGTACTTCCCGCCTTCTAGCTTGGTGCTCAGCGTAATAGAATGGGGGAAGGAAAAAGTTGTTTGTGGCGGCACCTTGCATGGCAGCTACCCCTCTGATTCTAGATGTGATTAACATTGTAGATAGGAGAAATGTAATTTTGTTCGACTGTACATGGTTAGCTATATGGATTGAATGACAATAAAGCTGGCTTCTTCTATGTACAGTAATGCTACCCATAGTGCAAATAAAGCTAAACAATAAAACCCAACAATAGTATATACAGAACAAAGTAGAGCAGTAATACTCATAGTTGCAAGTTCAATGCAGTAGCATAGGTGCAGACAAAGACAGATTGGACTGCACATCAGGTTCAGGTTCAGGTTACTTTATTTGTACCCGTAGGTAGATTTGTTTTGCAGTCAGGTGACATCCATATTTACAAACCACAAATTACATTCAACATAAACACAAAACACAGGCACATATGAAGCTGACTATAAACATGATAAAAGAGAGTACTCAAGGCTCCATCAATCAGGACATAAGACAAAGGCTGCACGGTGGCGCAGTGGTTTAGCACTGTGGCAGCACAGTTTTACCCTCGGCCGGGGGATCGCGGGGATCATGAGATCGTGGGTTCGATCCCAGCCCCCGACCAACAGTGAGCTGTGTGGAGTTTGCATGTTCTCCCCGTGTTGCGTGGGTTTACTCCGGGATTTCTCCGGTTTCCTCCCGCATACCAAAAACATGTAGGTTTAGGGCGCTCGCGCACGCAGCGACCGGCAGCCGGTGGCTTGTCACCAGACTGCAAAACCAAATCTACCTACGGGTACAAATAAGTAACAAAAAAAAAAAAAAAAAAAAAAAAGAGATAAGAGAAAAAACAAAGAGATAAGAGAGAAGGGACATATTAAAAAGTTAAAGACTAGTCAAAGAGGTTAAACACTCAAAAGTCGAAAACCCAATAATATATTTAGAACCCAAATAAAAAACCTACAAAAATAAGTAAATATAAAATGAAATTAATAAATAGGTAACTAAATTATGTGCAATATATTGTTACAACTTGTTCAACTCTTTGACAGCAGCAGGAACAAAGCTGTTTTTGTAGCACTGGGTTTTACTTTTTGGGACAGCAAACCTCCATCTGGAGGGAAGAAGCTGAAAGTTGCAGTGCAAAGGGTGGGAGTCATCATTTAAAATGGAGGTAGCAATCCTCTGTACCTGTCTGGTGTACAGGGATGTCAGGCTCAGCTGTGACTCAACAAGCAAACGACTGGACCATCTAACTACCTGATCCAAGGATTTCCTCTGTTTCAGTTTTATCTGACCAAACCATGACACTAAAGAAAAGGATAAAACAGATTCAATAAAAGCCCAATAAAACATTATCATTATAGTTCGGTCAATTTGGAAGCGTGCAAGTTTCCTTAAACAATGCAAATGTTGCTGACCCTTTTTGCACACCCTTTCACAGTTCTCTACATGATCAATATTTCAATAACAGACAGCAGCAGATATGGCATTTGTGCAAATAGTAGGGTGCAAGACATAGCAGCAAGACACAGCAGCAGATGTATTACTGTTGGTGTGCCAGTCTTTGTGTGCCAACAGCTGACTGGCGCCTAGCGGCTGCCCCGGCCTTGGATGCGCTCTGCAGAGCGTGCCCAAATGCCAAGTCACGTTTCGTTACCTTGTATTCATACATGTGTAATGACAATAAAGTTGAATCTCATCTCATCTCATCTCAGTTATTGTGTGGGTGAGTGCGTTATGGTCCAGGGGTGGGGGTGGTGGACAGAGTTCAGAGTCCTGATGACCTGGTGAACAAAGCTGTTTAGCAGTCTTGTGTAGTGGGCCCGGAGGCTCCGGTACCTTTTCCCCAAGGGCAGGGGGCTGAAGAGGGAGTGTGAGGGGTGGGAGGTGTTACCTGCAATGTTGATGGCTCTGTGGGTGAGGCAGGGGAGGTAGATGTCCGGGAGGGGGGCAGAGTGGCACCGATGATCTTTGCTGGCACCTTTCACTGTGTGTTGTAGTGTCTTCCGGCAAGAGGAGGTGCAGGTTCCATACCACACCATGATGCAGCTGGTGAGGATGCTCTCAGTGGTACCCCGGTAGAATGAGCACATGATGGGGGTGGGACTTGTGCTCTCCTCAGTTTGCAGAGGAAATAGAGAAGAGTTTGAGCCTTCTTGGCCAGTGATATAGTGTTGTTGGATCAGGAGAGGTCCTCAGAGATGTGCACCCCCAGGAACTTGGTGCTGCTCACCCTCTCTACAGCTGCTCCATTGATGATCATAGGGGGATGCTGTGTGTGTCCTCTCCTGAAGTCGACCACAATCTCCTTGGTTGTGACACCACTGGACCAGTTGGCTTACTTCATTTCTGTAGTTGGCGTCTTCATTGTTGGTGATGAGGTCCACCACCATTGTGTCGTCCACAAACTTGATGATGTGGTTGGTGTTGCAGGCTGGTACACAGTCATGGGTCAGCAGGGTGAAGAGCAGCGGACTGAGCATGCACCCTTGTGGGGCTCCTGTGCTCAGTATGATGGTTTTGGATGTATTGCTACCATACCTCATGTTCTGTGACCTCCCTGTGAGAAAGTCCAGCACCCAGTTACAGAGAAAGGTTTTGAGTCCCAAGTGTCTGATTTTTTTGTATTAGGTGCTGGGGAATGGTTGTGTTAGTCCAAGAACAGCATTTGCACATAGGAGTTCTTTGAGTCGAGGTGGATGACGGCTGGAGGGAGAGCAGCAGAGATGGCATCTTCTGTGGATCTGCTTAATAATAATAATAATAATAATAATAATAATAATAATAATAATAATAATAATAATAATAATGGATTATATTTGTATTGCACTTTACATGTCGGGTGACATCTCAAAGCGCTTACAGTGACTCCATTATTCATTCACTCCAGACAGACACTGATAGTGGTAAGCTACTACTGTTAGCTGCCCTAGGGCAGACTGACAGAAACTTGTCTGCCAATCTGAGCCAACAAACTCTCCGACCACTACCGAGCATTTATACACATTCAAACACAATATCCATTACAACAGCTAAATTGCATTGAATGCTTGTTAAAGAGTATATAGATTTGGAAATTACTGGCAGCACCTTCATTTGAAAACTCCCTACGGTCCCCAACCAGTCGGTACCGAGCGGAGAAGAAAAAAATAAATAATTTATCCTGTTAGTCTATATTGTCTATTGGAGTTTGTGTTTGGCCAACTTGTACCGAGCCGTCAGCTCCAGCATTCCAACCATGCGCAGTCTGACACCTCCATAATCATAGAGCAGCACTGGGCCATCTCTTATTCTGTAGTAGGGGAAAAATTTCCTCACCCTGGCCCGATTCAGTAATGATCTCTGAACTCCCATGTCATTCAGCAGCGGCACCTCCTCGTCATCCAGCGTCACCACACAGTACTTGAACCCGTTGGTCCTCGGGGACACCACATGGACAGCTACCGGGGCGGGTGCAGGTGTTATTCTCCGTGGGCTCCCCGGCTTGGACACACAACACACCCTGGCAAAATGGTTCCAACGTCCACACATGCCACAGCACTTCTCTCTAGCTGGGCATTCCCTAACCTTGTATCAGTGCTTCACGGACCCACAGCCCATGCACACGGGCTTTCTCAGGGCAGACCTCAGGTTGATGTCGTAGGATTCCATGCTGTCATCCGCTGCGCTATCCTCGCTGTCAGGGTCCGCTACTAATGCTGCAACGGCAGGTCCCAGCTGTTGTTGTGATTGGCGCCACTTTAGCGTCAAAGCTAGCTCGTCTGCATTCTCCACCTCGAGAGCCTGCTTGACAGCCTTGGCTAGCGTCAGTTCTCTCAGCGCCGAAAGCAGCCTAGCTCGCAAAGCATTGCTGGTTGGGTGTTCCGCCAGTTGGTTACGTACCATTCCCTCCGCCAACGTCCCGAAACAACACTTGCTAGCCAGTTGCTGCAGGCCAGCGACAAACTGGCGGACAGGCTCACCCACACGCTGGTGTCGTTGTCGGAACCGAATCCTTCAGACAGTGACATTGTCCGGGGTGTGGAAATGGCGCGCCAGCAACTCGACCACATCCTCATATGAGTCGGTAGCTCCGAGTGTACGCAGGATGCGCTGGCCCTTGAACTACAAATTATGCACCAGAAACATATGTGCCCTCTGTCTATCTAGCTCACCTAGGTTGAGCGCCGCAATGTAGTTTTGAAAGGCAGCAAACCATCTTTGCTCCAGGAAAGGCCAGAACTGGAGTGGTGGCTCAGTTGGTAGAGCATCCGCCCCACACCCGGGAGGCAGGGGTTCAAATCCCGGCCGGGTCATGCCAAAGACCATATAAAAGTGGAACTTCCTGCCGTCCAGCTTGGTGCTCAGCAATAACGGAATGGAGGAGGGAAATCTGTGGCGGCGCCTTGCATGGCAGCAGCCCTCTGATTCTGCACTGGGGTGTGTGTGATTTGACACTGTAGATAGGTAAAGCACAATCTCGTTCTACTGTACATGATTGGTTGTACAGTTGAATGACAATAAGGGTGATTTAATTTAATTTAATTTAATTAATTTACCTCTTTACTAGGAATGGGTGTATCAATACTCAAATATCAATACTTCGATACTGGCTGGTCGATACTTTGGAGTCGATACTTTTTAAAATATCACAATACCACTATGTTAATACAAAGCATGCAATTTGTTTTCACTTCTGAGAGTTTTAGGCATTAAATTTATGTGCGAAAACTGGTGAAAAACCTGCCCAAGCATATTTTAGAGCTGGTCTGCCATGTCACATGATTATGGCAGCCTATCAGATGTCAGAGCCAAAGACTCACTGCGCATTGTGCGGCCAAGCACCCACTCCCATGCAGAGTGAGCTCAGCAGTGTCGGGGGAGGCAGAAGTGTTAGACCATTCATCCAAATTCTATGGTGATACCAAGCAACATAAAATTTGAAAAATAAACAAAATAAGCACTATTTAATTTTGTAAAATAATAGTGTAAAAATAAAATAAAAAACGTTGCATTGTGGAAAAAAAAATTACACATATATGAATGGTGAAACATTTCAGAAGTAAAAAATACTTGAATCCAGTTGAAAATCTTCATCAAATTTAGAAATTGAATTAATTTTGCATTCATTTTAAGTCTTAATTATTTTATTATAATTGAAAAAAAATATTTTTGTTTACTTTGCTCATTGTTGTATTTTATTATCATTTTATAAGCATTTCTTTCAAGTGTTTATGTTCATGAGTTTTATTCATATTTCATATTGCCCTTGTAATAAAGTTGCTAATGAAACTACAATCATGTGATTTTGGGCAAAAAGTATCGGTATCGAAGAAAAAGTCCCATAAATTAATGGTATCATATCAAAAGGACAAATGCTGGTATTGCCCATCCCTACTCTCACTATTTTCAACTTATTTTCTTATAAATTTGCTATTTTCTTATAAATTTGTGACTTTTTAATCATAAATTTTATACATTGTCTTGAAAAACTGAAACTTTCTCATAAATTTGCAACTGTTTTTTTACTGTAAACTTGCAACATTTTCCTCATAAATTTGTTTTTTCTTGTAAATTTGGAACTTTTTGTAAATATTCAGTGTATTTACTCATATACTGTATGTGCTACTTTATTAATTTGCAACTTTTTCTGTTTTTGTCCTCATAAATTTGTGACTTTTTTTCTTGTAAATTTGCTAACTTTTTTCAAGTCATTTTACTATTTTTTCTTGTAAATTTGCAACTTTTTTTCTCCTAGATTTTCACATTTTTTTTCTCATAAATTTGTGACTTTTTATCCCACGGACAAACCCGCATGGGCCCATAAGACAGCCCTGATGTGACCTTTGGTGGGGCCCACACAGGCAGACCTCAGAGTGAAAGTTCAACTTTTGTACGTTAGGTGGCAGTGTGGACCAGGAGTTGTGAAAGTTTATTATCCACATGGAAGATTGGAATGTCTCTGCTATTAAATTGTTATTGACAGCTCTGGGCAAAACGAAGTCATAGACCTGCTGAAAGGATGTTTATCGGATGGAATTCATTGGGAGGGGGTCAGCCTTTTACTGGGGGAAGATGTCTTCATTTAGTACCTAGTTTTTTTCACAAAAAAATCTCACCCTATCTCTTGCATCTTCCTCTGTAACACCAACCCTCTCCACGTCCTCCTTCACTGCATCCATGAATCTTCTCTGTGGTCTTCCTCTTTTCCTCCTGCCTGGCAGCTCCATCTTCAACATCCTTTGTCCAATATATCCACTATCCCTCCTCTGCACATGTCCAAACCATCTCAGCCTTGCCTCTCTTATTTTGTCTCCAAACTGCTCAACCTGAGCTGTCCCTCTGGTAAACTCATTTCTAATCCTGTCCCTCCTAGTCACTCCCAATGAGAATCTTAGCATCTTCAACTTTTCCACCTCCAGCTCTGCCACGTCTTTTTGTCAGCGCCACCGTCTCCAAACAGTACATCATAGGATGCACACAGCTGAATGGAAATATTTAAAATAAAATATAAAAAAAAATGTTAAAGTTACACCTCTAACCTGAAAGCAACCTGGCAACCTGTCATTTCTTCTTACCTACAATTGTAGAAAAAATTGGTGCACCCTGACAAATACAAAGATTTTTTTTAAATAGAAAATTTTAGACATTTTCTGTAAGAGCTGGATGAAAAGATTGTATGATCAGCAAACATTAATGCATAGTTACTTATTACTTTATGAAGTGAGAAGAAGTAAATAATGGCAGCACTGCACCTCAAACCCACACTATCCGGTGAATCAGTCCCATAACCTCTTATGCCACTTTTCCATGGGATCAGCAAAAGGCAAATTATTGTTATAACATATACCAGCAATATAAAGCATGCCCGGCAGCTTATTTGGTGACATATATTTCACTAAAATAAGCTAAGTGTCATCCTTGTAATTATTATACCGGTCATATTTTACTCATTTTTGATTCTGCATATGCGAGACATAATGAACTAATTGTTCCGTTAAATACACTACACACCATGATGACTGCTGGATATAACAAAGTGTAACGATATTCTCTGAAGCAGGCTAATTGGAAGCATGTTAGTTGAAACCAATGGTGAAACTAAGATTGTCTTACACTGATCCTGTAGAGAGAGGAATGATCGGGCGAGGCAGTAGCTGGAGCAGAGCAGACTTTATTAATCTCTCTCAAACATCAACAAAAATAAGAAGCCTAAACCAGGTCGCGGGCACCTCTCTTTTATACCATACAACTCGCCCGGCAGCCTGGGGTGTTTGCATTAACACACATACATCTACAATGACAATTCCCTTTGTCACCCAGCCTGTCGGCGCATTATTATGTAGGCCGGAGGAGAATGCATATTCTCATGCGAAAACCACAGACTGCCTTGCATATCCGTTTCTCAGCTCTTACACATCTCCTCCTGCCGTACCATTCAGTCTGAGTAGAGAACGTACTGACTGGGTCCCCCACACTGCCCCCCCAGAAACTCAGACTGGGCCCTAACCCTCATGTCCTGTGGGCTTCAGCCGCCGTCTGTAGTGGCTGTAATGGGGGGTCGGCGGCTCCGAGGCGCTGCTGTGCCGGTGGGGCGCTCCTGGAGGCGCGTCCGTCTATGGGGGGACATGGGGGAGCATCTTCAGCATGCCATTGGGACTGAGCTGACGAGTCATTTACCTGGGGCATTCTCAGTGGGGGTCGTCCGCGCTGAGGAGCTCGGGCAAACACCATCTGCTCATCTGCTAAAACGAAGGCAGGCTTAAGCCTGTCTATACAGATTGTTTCTCTGCATCCCCACAAGTCTAACACAAAATGTTTCTCCCCGGGTTCCAGCACTCTGAACGGGCCGTCGTAGGGCGGGCGCAACGGGGGTCTGGTGGGCATCATGCTAACAAACACAAACGACGCGTCCTTCAAGGTCTTTGGCACCAAAGCACGGGGAAAACAGTGGTGGGCCAGGTACTGTCCCTGCCTCTGCGCTATGTAGTGAAAGCGGGGATGGATCGGTGTTTGGCGTGGGGTTGTCCGGCAAAAATTCTCCGGGGAGCCGCAGCGGCTGAGAAAAAAACAGCTCTGCTGGGGAGGCTGCCAAATCCTCCTTCATTGCTGAACGCAACCCTAATAGAACCCACGGCAACCAGTTCACCCAGTTTGCATCTGTAAGCGAAGCCCTGAGCGCTGCTTTAAGTGACCTATGGAAACGCTTGCATAACCGATTGGCCTGGGGGTTGTATGAGGTCGTGTGATGAAATGTGATGCCCAGGCTCTGGGCCATCATGGACCAGAGGTTGGAAATGAACTGCGGGCCCCGGTCGGACGTGATATCCGAAGGTGCGCCGAAATGTGCCACCCATGTCGTCAAAAAAGCACGTGCAACTTCTGTGGATGCAGTGGAAGCTAGCGGGACTGCCTCGGACCAGCGCGTGGTGCAGTCCACCACTGTCAGGAGGTGCGTGAACCCCTGCAATGGTGGGAGGGCGCCCACAAAGTCCATGTGAACGTGGTCGAACCTCTTAGCCGGGAGATGGAATAGCTCCAAAGGGGCCTTTGTGTGCCTGTGCACCTTGGCCCGTTGGCATGCTATGCAGGCTGCAGCCCACTCTTTCACCTGTTTGTGCAGGCTCGGCCAGACGAACTTTGCTCCCACCATTTTGACTGACATGCGCACTCCTGGGTATGACAGGGAGTGAACCGACTCAAAAACGCAGCGGCGCTAAGTGCATGGGACCACCGGGCGCGGGCGGCCTGTGGAGACATCACAGAATGGGGGGGGGGGCGTCTTGCAGTACTCTGCTCTCCAGCCTTAACCCTGTAGGTCCGGACTGGAGCGCGCAAATGTCCGCATCGCTGATCAGCTCGGCGGCCATGGCCGTGTAATCTATCCCTACGTAGACTGGGGCCACTAATGCTCGCGAGAAGCAGTCTGCTACCACGTTGACCGGCCACATGCTGAATGTTGGTCATAAACTCCGACATTGCGGCCAGCTGTCTCTGCTGCCGGGCCGACCATGGTTCCGAAACCTTGGCCATACCGTACGTTAGCGGCTTGTGGTCCACAAAAACAGTGAAGGTGCGCCCTTCCAACCAGAACTGGAAGTGGCGTATGGCCAGGTGGAGAGCCAGTAACCGTGAGTGCTGGAAACTGGGTGAATGGTGTGTGGAACTTACCCCCTGGAGCTGTGACGTTGGCTAGTTGTTGTGGACCCGGCTCCTTGAGCTGTACAGGGCAGAGAATCAAAAGACATTGCATTAATCAGGTGTCTGTTAGCCACATCGACTAATAGTCCGTGTGCACACAAAAAATCAGCTCTCAAAATGGAGAAGTTACATGCCGATATGACGAATGTCCATTGGTATGTATGGCCGTGCAAGGATATAGTCAGTGTCCTCTCACCAAAAGTCTTAATGTCTGAGCTGTTTGCAGCCGCCAGCTTGGGGCCGCTACTTCCCGCCAGCCGGTCTGCATAGGACGGCAAGATGAGGCTCTTTTGGGAGCCGGAGTCCACGAGGAGCCGTCTCCCCGAGCGTGAGTCTGTCACATAGAGCAGCTTGTTTGTGTCACTGGCGGTCGCAGCTGCTACCGACTGCCGGCCCTGGCGTTTCCCCAGCGATAGAATTGGCACGGTGGTATGCATCAGCGTGCGTCTTCTCCAAAACGGCGGTGGTCAAAGCAGAGCGTGTCTCTCCGGTGCTTCTTGGCATTCGCTGCGGCCACCGTCGTTGGCTCCTCGCCTCCGCTGGCCATCTCGCTGGGTTCCGATGCTGTTGCGTTCACAGCGAAGACTCTGGTGGTGAGGATAATCTGATCCGCCTCTTGTGCTAGCACCCGGTAGTTGCGCGTGGCCAGCAGTGGCAAATTGGCAAGGACCGCTCTGGCCATTGTCGGGAGGTTCTGGAGGAAAAGGTGGGCATAGAGGAAATGCCCATCATCTGTGCCCATCAATGCTAATATCTTCTCCATTAATTCGACCACCGACCCGTCTCCCAACTTGGAGGGCGTCAGGTGCCTTTCCGCTCTCTTGCAGTCCAAGAGTGTGTAGTGCTGGGTCAGCGCAGTTTTGAGAGCATCATATTTGTTGTGGGTTGGGGGCTGTTGGAGCAGGCTCGCCACCTGCTGTGTTGTGCATGCGTCCAGTACTGCAAGCAAGTAGTAGTATCTGGTGTCATCTGCCATCACTCCCCGGAGTGTGAACTGGGCCTCAGTGTGGAGGAACCAAGACTTCGGGTCATGTAGCCAAAAGTCTAGGAGTTTGACCTAAACGGCGCAGGCGGTGCTGGCACCTTCAGTCCGGGTCATCTCCGGGGTGTTCGCCTCGAGTTCCATTGTGCGTCAAGGGTCACCAGTGTAGAGATAGGAATGATCGGGTGAGGCGGTAGCTGGAGCAGCGCAGACTTTATTAATCTCTCTCCAACATCAACAAGAATAAGAAGCCTAAACCAGGTCCCGGGCACCTCTCTTTTTATACCATACAACTCGCCCGGCGACCTGGGGTGTTTGCATTAACATGAATACATTTACCATGACAATTCCCTTTGTCACTGTTTGCATTAACACACATACATCTACAATGACAATTCCCTTTGTCACCCAGCCTGTCGGCGCATTATTATGCAGACCGGAGGAGAATGCATATTCTCATGTGAAAACCATAGACTGCCTTGCATATCTATTTCTCAGCTCTTACGCATCTCCTCCTGCCGTGCCATTTAGTCTGAGAAGAGAACGTACTGACTGGGTCCCCCACAATCTAAACATTTTGAGAAAATGTAAGTTAATGTAAGTCTAACTGTAAGTTAGATGTTGATTAGTTGAACGATGCATCATACAACTGTACAATGGATATAAAAAGTCTACACACCACTTTTCAAATGCCAGGCTTTTGTGATGTAAAAAATGAGACCAAGATAAATAATTTCAAAACTTTTTTCACCATTAATGTGACCTATAACCTGTACAACCCAATTGAAAAACAAACTGAAATCTGCTAAGGGGAAAATTAAAAAAAATTAAAAAAAATTACAATAACCTGGTTGCATAAATATGCACACCCTGTTATAACTGGGGATGTGGCTGCGTTCAGAATTAACCAATCACATTCAAACTTTCTTATTTTTTTACATCACGAAAACCTGGCATTTGAACAGGGGTGTGTAGACTTTTTATATCCACTGTACGTTAGCTCATTTCTAACCTCCATTGTAGTTTGGGAAACATACCCCTGACTGGATGAAGTTTTTTGAGTGGGAAAATCACAAGTAATGAAGCAGTCATTGAGCATTTGTTTTGCTAAATTAAAGAAATGAAGGTGGGGTTTGTTGGTTTATGACCTCATAAAATCCAGGGAATGAAATCCACTCATTCTTTAACACACACACACACACACACACACACACGCGCACACGCACACACACACACACACACACACACACACACAGCCGTGAACAAAATTGTTGGTACCCCTCTGTTAATGAAAGAAAAACCCACAAAGGTCACAGAAATAACTTGAATCTGACAAAAGTGGTAATAAATAAAAATTCTATGAAAATTAACCATTGTAAATCAGACAATACTTTTGAATTGTGGTTCAACAGAATTACTTTAAAAAATAAACTCATGAAACAGGCCTGGACAAAAATGATGGTACCCCTAGAAAAGATTGAAATTAATGTGACCATAGGAACATGTTCAACCAAGATGTGTCCTCTAATTAACATCACAGGTGTCTACAAACTTGTAATCAGTCAGTCAGCCTATTTAAAGGGTGACAAGTAGTCACTGTGCTGTTTGGTGACATGGTGTGTACCACACTAAACATGGACCAGAGGAAGCAAAGGAGAGAGTTGTCTCAGGAGATTAGAAAGAAAATTATAGACAAGCATGTTAAAGGTAAAGGCTATAAGACCATCTCCAAGCAGCTTGATGTTCCTGTGACTACAGATGCACATATTATTCAGAAATTTAAGATCCACAGGACTGTAGCCAACCTCCCTGGACATGGCCGCAGGAGGAGACGGATAATACGAATGGTAACAAAAGAGCCCAGAAAAACCTCTAAACACATTCATGGTGAACTCCAAGGTCAAGGTACATCAGTGTCAGATTGCACCATCCGTTGTTGTTTGAGCCAAAGTGGACTTCATGGGAGATGACCAAGGAGGACACCACTGTTGGCTTTCACGGTATCTTGGCTTACTGCGCATGACCGAGACGCAGACCTGTGGATTGACGGCTTTGGAGCCCCGCTGCGCTTGGATCGGCAGGAAGAGGTAACGGGGAAACGTCAGGGGGGCGGCGTATGTTTATACATTAATAAGCAGTACTGCACATCTGTCACGGTCAGAGAGCACATCTGTACACCCGATGTGGAGCTGCTGTCTGTGTCACTACGCCCCTTTTATTTGCCTCGCGAGTTCCCCCAACTTTTCATCACAATTGTGTACATTCACCCGAGGGCAGACGCTGACTCCGCCTGCAGCACTATCTTTGATGTGATCCAGCAGCTGCAATCAATTTCTCCAGAGGCGCCAAACTTCATTCTTGGGGATTTCAACCATGTTTCTTTAAAGAAGACACTTAAAAACTTTTATCAGTATGTCACCTGCCCAACCAGGCGAAAAAAGACATTGGACCTGTGCTATGGATCCATTGAGAGGGCCTATAAATCACTCCCCCTTCCTCCTGTAGGATCCTCAGATCACAACTGTGTACATTTGCTGCCCACATATAAAACTGCTCTCAGAAGAGGCAAGGTGGAGACGAGAGACACTGATGTGTGGACAGAAGATTCAGTGCACAGCCTCCAGGAATGCTTTGACTGTACAGACTGGGAGATGTTCACACTGTTCTGCGGGGATGATTTGGACTCTTTGGTGGACGTCACATGCTCATACATGGCTTTCTGTAAAAATAAGATTGTCCCACGTAAACGTGTCAAAATATATCCCAACAACAAACCATGGGTTACAAAATCAGTTAAATCCTGCTTACAGAGGAAAGCACTTGCCTTTAAACAGGGGTCTGTTTCTGAGCTACAGGTTGCCACAAAGGAGTTGAAGGCTGAAATTTTAAGAGCAAAACAGAATTATAAATCAGAATTGGAAAGCAAGATGGCAGCAAAGAAACTTGGTTCAGCCTGGGCCAGTATGAAAACTATTGCAGGCCTTCAGAGCACAGAGCGCAGTAATCGTGTGTTTTTAGATGGTTTTAATTCAGACACAGAGCTGGCTAATGCTCTTAATTGTTTTTATGGTCGTTTTGACTCCTTTATTTTAGCACTGAAACCCAAGATTTGAAACAAACTCAAAGACAATCAGCACTTTAATATTGAGGTGCAGGATGTTAAAAGGGAGTTCTGCGCTGTAAAGGTGAACAAAAGTCAGGGCCCTGATAATATATGTGGGCGCTTGGTAAAGTCCTGTGCACATGAACTGAGTCCTATATTTCATTACATTTTCAACAAGTCCTTACAGACACAACATGTGCCTAAGATCTGGAAAGAAGCCGTGGTTGTTCCCGTTCCAAAATCCAGCTGTCCTAAAACGGTAAACGACTTTAGACCAGTTGCTTTGACTTCAATTTTAATGAAAATTTTTGAAAAACTGGTCAGATTTGAGGTCCTAAAGCAGACTGAGCATGCGTTGCATCCTCTGCAGTTTGCCTATAGGCCTCACAGAGGAGTGGAGGATGCCACTGTCACTCTGTTTAACATGCTTTTTAAACATCTGGATTTTAATGGGACACACGCTAGACTTTTATTTGTGGACTTTTCCTCCGCCTTCAATACAATCCAACCTCATATCTTAGTTGAAAGGCTCCTGCAGCAATTTGATTTGAGCAATAATCTGGTGGGTTGGATTCTGGATTTCTTAACCAACAGGACGCAGAGAGTAAGGGTCAATGGTACATTGTCGGACCTAAAGTGCTCTTCTACTGGCTCTCCTCAGGGGTGTGTGTTGTCACCACTACTCTTCATCCTGTACATAAACATGTGTCGGAGCAGACATGACAACAGACACATTATAAAGTATGCTGATGACTCAGTTATTGTCAGTCTCCTCCAGGATGCTGAGAGTGGCCACGGCCCAGTAGTTGATGATTTTGTTCAATGGTGTGAGGATTCCTACCTGCAGCTGAATACAACAAAAACTAAAGACATGATTATTGACTTTAGGGGGAAAAATCCCAGGCACAAAGTCACCGTACTAAAAGGCCAGACCACCGAATGTGTACAATCCTACAAATATCTTGGGACGATTATTGATAGTAATTTAAAGTTTGAAGAGAACTGTGAAAGGGTGTGCAAAAAGGGTCAGCAACATTTGCATTGCTTGAGAAAACTTGCACGCTTCCAAGTTGACCGAACCATAATGACAATGTTTTATCGGGCTTTTATTGAATCTGTTTTATCCTTTTCTTTAGTGTCATGGTTTGGTCAGATAAAACTGAAACAGAGGAAATCCTTGGATCAGGTAGTTAGATGGTCCAGTCGTTTGCTTGGTGAGTCACAGCTGAGCCTGACATCCCTGTACATCAGACAAGTACAGAGGATTGCTACCTCCATTTTAAATGATGACTCCCATCCTTTGCACTGCCACTTTCAGCTTCTTCCCTCCAGATGGAGGTTTGCTGTCCCAAAAAGTAGAACCCAGTGCTACAAAAACAGCTTTGTCCCTGCTGCTGTCAAAGAGTTGAACAAGCTGTAAAAATATATTGCACATAATTTAGGTACCTATTTATTAACTCCATTTTATATTTACTTATTTTTGTAGGATGTCACTTGGGTTCTAAATATTTTATTGGGTTTTAGACCTTTGAGTTTTTAACCTCTTTGACTAGTTTTTAACTTTTAATATGACCCTTCTCTCTTACCTCTGGTTTTTCTCCCATCTCTTTGTCTTTTTATACCCTGATTGATGGAGCCTTGAGTATTTTTTATCATGTTTATAGTCAGCTTCATATGTGCCTGTGTTTGTGTCTATGCTGAATGTAATTTGTGGCTTGTATATATGGATGTCACCAGACTGCAAAACAAATCTACCTACGGGTACAAATAAAGTAACCGGAACCTGAACCTGAACCTGAAAACAAATGATAAAAAAGCCAGACTGGAATTTGCCAAACTGCATGTTGACAAGCGACAAAGCTTCTGGAAGAATGTCCTATGGACAGACAAGACAAAACTGGAACTTTTTGGCAAGGCACATCAGCTCTATGTTCACAGACGCAAAAATGAAGCATACCAAGAAAAGAGCACTGTCCCTACTGTGAAACATGGAGGAGGTTCTGTTACGTTCTGGGGCTGCTTTGCTGCATCTGGCACAGGGTGTCTTGAATCTGTGCAGGGTACAATGAAATCTCAAGACTATCAAGGTATTCTAGAGAGAAATGTGCTGCCCAGTGTCAGACAGCTTGGTCTCAGTGGCGGGTCATGGGTCTTGCAACAGGATAGTGACCCAAAACACAGCTAAAAACAGCCAAGAATGGCTAAGAGCAAAACATTGGACTATTCTAAATTGGCCTTCTATGAGCCCTGATCTAAATCCTATTGAACATCTGTGGAAGGAGCTGAAACATGCCGTCTGGAGAAGGCACCCTTCAAACCTGAGCCAACTGGAGCAGTTTGCTCATGAGGAGTGGGCCAAAATACCTGCTGAGAGGTGCAGAAGTCTCATTGACAGTTACAGAAATCGTTTAATTGCAGTGATTGCCTCAAAAGGTTGTGCAACAAAATATTAAGTTAAGGGTACCATCATTTTTGTCCAGGCCTGTTTCATGAGTTTGTTTTTTTTTTTAAATAATTCTGTTGAACCACAATTCAAAAGCACTGATTTTCATAGGTTAATTTCATAGAATTTTTATTTATTATCACTTTTGTCAGATTCAAGTTATTTCTGTGACCATTGTGGGTTTTTCTTTCATTAACAGAGGGGTACCAACAATTTTGTCCACGTGTGTGTGTGTGTGTGTGTGTGTGTGTGTGTGTATATATATATATACTGTATATATATATATATATATATATATATATATATATATATATATTTGTGAAGTCAGTGTTGTGACATGGACTCATTTTAGAATGTTAACTGTAAAGAACTGAGGTCCACACGAATAGTGGTTTCAACAAAGTTCTCTTTTAAAAACTAGGAGCGGGAACATTAACAGGCGGCAACATCAACACATCGCCATTTTCATATCTATATCACTCGGTGAAGGTCAACTCTGACCTGTGACGTCACCACAGACTTAAAGACACACCACATATAAATATCACATTATATGACATCTCCCCCTTTTTTAGTTTTTTTTTTTTCAGAACAAAACAATTTTCAGTTCAAACATTTTTCATTTCCATTTCACCCTTCCCCACAGCCCATGGCTTAATTATTGAACCACATATAACCACACTTATCACAGTGAACACGTGAATTTCTCTATTTTTCATTTTTTTTTTTTTTCTACAAATCTAGTCTTTGCACAGGTTTAATCATTCTACCAGACCGGGTAAACAACAGTCCTTGCTTTGGGTCTGGCGGTTTGACACTGGATTCTGGTAAAATAGTGTCAGCAGCAGCTGCAGTTTCAGGCTGCTGATCGACAATCTCTGGCTGCAGGTCATTTGGAGCTGAAGAGGGTATCTCTCTGGCTGATTCAGGATCATGTTGCAAGTGACGGCGGTTGCGTCGCAAAGTTGCTCCCTGGGGTGTTTCAATAAGAAAGGAGCGAGGTGTGCTGCTTTCTCCTGTGACAACAGCGGGTGTTTTCCAGGATTTCTGATGGTCCAGCTTTGTGAGGACTGAATCTCCTGGCTTCAACGAAGGTAGGGGTTTAGCTCCATGGCGCTGATTGAAGTAGAATGCTTGTTTCTGTTTCTCCATTGCATCCTTGTTCCTGACGACTTCCAGATCAGGCCATCGGGGCTGAAGATTCACTTCGAGTGTAGGAAGAGTTGTTTTGATCTTTCGACCCATAAGTAGCTCTGCAGGACTCACGCCTGTGGTGGTGCAGGGCGTTGATCGAAAGCACATGAGGGCGAGCAAAGGATCTTGCTGCTTTAAGATTCTTTTTGCTGTTTGAACTCATCTCTCTGCATGTCCGTTTCCTTGGGGGTTATGTGGACTTGAGGTGATGTGCAAAAAGTCAAACTCCCTTGCAAACTTTTTAAGTTCTTGGCGTGAGAATTGAGGCCCATTGTCAGATACAACCACATCTGGACAACCAAACCTCGCGAACACTGCCTTCAGCTTTAAGATCATCTGAGAAGCAGTGGTTACTGGCAGATGAAGTATCTCGAGGAACCGAGAGAAATAGTCTGACACAACAAGGTAGGTGTGCTTGTTATGCTCACACAGGTCAACAGCAAGTCTCTTCCAGGGTCGATCAGGTAGAGGGGTTGACAAGAGAGGCTCTTTTCGCTGAGCTGGTCTCATCTCACGACACACCTGACAGGACTGGACTTTGCGTTTGATTTCAGATGAGATGCCAGGCCACCACACAGATGTGCAGGCCCGCTCTCTGCATTTTGTCAGACCTTGATGTCCATCATGTATTCGATCCAAGATGTCTGCTCTGAGCACATCCGGAATCAACATGCGGCTTCCTCTGGTGATAATTCCATCGCATTCAGACAGTTCATTTTTAATGGGAAAATAGTCTCTGATAGCTGCTGGGACATTGCCTATGTATTCTGGCCATCCTGACTTGATGTACCACAACACCAACTGTAGGTTACAGTCAGCTGCTGTAGCAGTCTTTATGGTGTCTATTTTCCTTAGATAGTTAAACATGCCCAGGACACGCTTGAGGTCATGCACGTTCTGTGGTGGAGGGAGCTCGCGGATTGCCTTGACTTTATCAGGGTCGGGTCTCACGCCTGATTTGTCAATTTCTTGGCCCAAGAAGTGAAGCTTGTTTTGTCTAAGCTTACATTTTTCTCTGTTCAGTTTAAGTCCGGCTGACTCGATCCTTTCCAGTACCTTGCTGAGACGCTGGTCGTGCTGTTCAGGAGTGTCGCCGTACACCAGTATGTCATCCATGTAGATAGCCACGCCTTCCAGGCTGTTGAGGGTTTCTGTCATTTTGCGCTGAAAAATTTCAGGAGCGCTTGTGATCCCAAATGGAAGACGTTTGAATGCATATCTCCCAAAGGGTGTGATAAAGGTTGTTAATTTACTGCTTTCTGGATGGAGAGGAATCTGCCAAAACCCGGAGGCAGCATCCAATGATGTGAATGTGGTTGCTCCACCAAGCTCTGCAGTGATTTCCTCTGCAGTAGGAAGAACACACCTCTCTCTTCGTACAGCTTCATTTAACCTCTTTAAATCGACACAGATCCGCACTTTTCCATTTTTCCTTGGGACTGGCACCATTGGCACGCACCAATCTGTAGGATCAATCACAGCTTCAATCACATTATTCTCCTCCATACGCTGCAATTCCTCTTTAACCTTCTGCAAAAGTGGCAAAGGGATACGACGGGCAGTGTGCACTGTGTATGGCTGAGCATTCTCTTTTAACAGGATTTTAACTGGTTCTGTTTTAAGTGTTCCATGCTCACCAAATGCTTTGTGTACTTCTTCGACACGCTTCACAAGCCCCATTGACATTGCTGTATCTCTGCCCAGCAAATTGTTTGCATTATTGCCACTGATGACATACACAGGAAAAGTATATGGTTTTTCTTTGTATTCTGTGAAGGCTTGAAATTTTCCTATACAGTCCAACTGACCACCCGGGCTGCACAGTGTGACATTAGATGGCTCTAATTCCTTCTTAGGAACTAGTTCGTTAAATGTCTTTTGTCCCATAATGTTTGCATCTGCACCCGTATCAATTTTAAAATTGACTGGTGTTGTTCCAATTGTAAGCTGTATGGTCCATGGGTCATCATTTCTGTCTGTTTTTATGACTGCGCCCAAAAAAAATGGTGTCTGGGAAACTGTCTCTTCAGTGACTTCTCTGACTGATTTACTGTGACATTTCTTTTCCCAGTGACCCACCTTTTTACACTTGTTGCATGTTGACTTCATGGCTGGGCACTTTTCAGGATCTCTGTGTTTTAATTTTCCACATCTTCCACACCATGAGTCTTTTTGCTCTCCACTTTTTCCTTTCCTTGGTTTAAATGGAGATCTTCCTCTGCCTGCTGTTTTTCCTTGGATCTCCTGCACCGTGGCGTGTGCCTCCCCCTGCTGGTGAACCTGGAGGACAACCTCCTCGGACTGGCGAACTGTCTGAACAGTTTGGGCAAGCGTTAGATCAGCCATCATCTGCAGTTTACGTGACAGCTCTTTATCAAGGATGCCCACAACAATTCGGTCACGGATATGTTCATCTCTCTTTACACCAAAGTCACAGTGTTCTGACATCTCAAAAAGGGCTCTGATAAACATTTCCACTTTCTCACCAGGCCGCTGCAGCCTCTGGTGAAAACAAGCGCGCTCATGGATCACGTTCCGTTTAGGACAGAAGTACTCGTCGTATTTTCCTAACACAACGTCAAACTTCTTTTGATCCGTTTCCTCAGTAAATGAGAATGATTTGAAGATGTTTTCAGCTTCGGGGCCCATGGCGTAAATCAGTGAACTGACCTGAACTTCGCCGTCCTCTTTATTCAGTTTTGTAGCCGTCCGGAAACGCAGAAAGCGCTCTTTCCAGCCCGCCCATTCATTTGGACGATGAAAAGGAAAACTTTCCGGGGGATTAAACAAGGCCATCTTACTGAAGCATAGCATCCGTCAAGCACTTCTGACACCATGTAAAGAACTGAGGTCCACACGAATAGTGGTTTCAACAAAGTTCTCTTTTAAAAACTAGGAGCGGGAACATTAACAGGCGGCAACATCAACACATCGCCATTTTCATATCTATATCACTCGGTGAAGGTCAACTCTGACCTGTGACGTCACCACAGACTTAAAGACACACCACATATAAATATCACATTATATGACATTAACAGCCACTTTAAGGTTGTTTTTTTTTTGGAGGACTTAACCACTTTAAATCCAAAAATATAATTTGAGTGATTTTTCAAGAAGTTATTGCTGTTCATCTAACTAGTCATAACACAGTCAAAATAGAATAGTGCTTACAATAACTCTTTTTTATTAATCATTTCTTTTTTCCCTAGACATCATTATTTATCTTTCATTATTTCCAAGGCAATACAGTCAGTATTAAAAGAGCAGCAGCACTCACCTAAATAATTAATGGGTTAATGGAAATATTTGGAGGTTTATTTTTTTTTTTCCTTAGGGTTGACATGTCCCTCGGAGCTGGTCTCTTTACTCAACTTGTCCTAAAAATACCTAACCCCCATTTTTCAAGAGCAATACATTTGTTCTACAACTTGTGGAAAGGGGGATTTGTGCTTCCATCTCTTTTGACATGTTTAAACCTTGAAATGTTCAGAAAAATGGTAACTGTGAAAAGTGAAGATCAGATTACCAAACAGCTATTTCTCTGCTTGTTTTTAAGTCAGTTTGGTCATTCTGATGCAGGCTTCATGACAAAAGCTCACACAGTTTGTTGTGGCTGGTAAAATGGATTTACAGCAATCCATGTCAGCCCTGAGGCATGTGCTTGGAAGTGTTATAAAGCAGTAGTGACCAGGGAGGATGGCATCTAACGTCCAACCACACAAGAGGCTGAATTAGAGGACCTACCCACTCACTTATTTCTGTCAGCAAGTGACAGACTGGTGAAAAAAACATACACCAAGTCAAGATTAAAAGGAAGTTTTGCTGCTGGTTAACACAACCGATTTCCTTCAAGATTTGAAATTACAAGAATACGTAGACACAAGTGAGACTGAGGCTTGATTACAGCAAATCAGCATTTATGAAGTCTTTATTTCATAAGCATACATTTTGTTGTACTTTTTTGCATTTATACCTTTGATTTTGGCTTGACATTGTTTCTTTATTGTCACCTCACTGTGCTATTAGTGGTCAAACAGCATCCTGCAATTACCCCTAATTAAAGAGGAACAGAAAGGCAAACACTGCCATGAACTGACCTGTCAGCATTGTCCGATGTAGAGTCAGCCTGATAATGAGGAAAACATTCTTGTTTTTGCTTTACATAGACAGCTAAGCCTTCCAAGTGTTCTTAAAAATTCAAATAGTTGGAAATCCGGTGAGTTTTCAGTTTTAAATCTTTAGTAGCCTGTCAGATCTCCAGCCTGATCAACCAATACTGCTCCTTATTTAAACCAGACATACTGATTTGTATTATATTGTTTATGTTTTGAAACCACAGGTACATCTCGACAAATTAGAATATCATCGAAAAGTTGATATATTTCAGTAATTCCGTTCAAAAATTGAAACTCATATTATTACTCATATTATTCATTACACATAGAGCGATATGTTTCAAGTGTTTATTTCTTTTAATTTTGATGATTATGGCTTACAGCTCATGAAAACCCCAAATTCAGTTTCTCAAAAAATTAGGATGTTACATAAGATAAATTAAAAAAAAAAAAAAAAGATTTTTAATAGAAATGTTAGCCTACTGAAAAATATGTCCATGTACACACTTAATACTTGGTCAGGGTTCCTTTTGCATGAATTACTGCATCAATGCGGCGTGTCATGGAGGTGATCAGCCTGTGTTACTGCTGAGGTGTTATGGAGGCCCAGGTTGCTTTTTTAGCAGCCTTCAGCTCGTCTGCATTGTTGGGTCTGGTGTCTCTCATCTTCCTCTTGACAACACTCCAAAGATTCTCTATGGGGTTTAGGTCAGGAGAGTTTGCTGGCCAATCAAACACAGTGATGCCATGGTCATTAAACCAGGTTTTGGTACTTTTGGCAGTGTGGACAGGTGCCAAGTCCTGCTGGAAAATGAAATCAGCATCTCCATAAAGCTTGTCAGCAGAGGGAAGCATGAAGTGCTCTAAAATTCCCTGGTAGACGGCTGCACTGACTTTAGACGAAGTAAAACACAGTGGACCAACACCAGCAGATGACATAGGTCCCCAAATCATCACTGAGTGTGGAAAGTTTATGCTGGACCTCAAACAACTTTAATTCTGTGCCTCTCCAATGTTCCTCTAGACTCTGGGACCTTGATTTCCAAATGACAGGACTTGGCACTTGAGGCGCAGAATTAAAGTTGTTTGAGGTCCAGTGTGAACTTTCCACAGTCAGTGATGATTTGAGGAGCCATGTCATCTACTGGTGTTGATTCACTGTGTTTTATCAAGTCCAAAGTCAGTGCAGCCATCTACCAGGAAATTTTAGAGCACTTCATGCTTCCCTCTGCTGACAAGCTTTATGGAGTTGCTGATTTCATTTTCCAGCAGGACTTGGCACCTGTCCACACTGCCAAAAGTACCAAAACCTGGTTTAATGTTCATGATATAACTGTGCTATATTGGCCAGCAAACTCTCCTCACCTAAAGTCTATGGGCACCAGCTCCAACAATGCAGACGAGCTGAAGGCCACTGTCAAAGCAACCTGGGCCTCCATAACACCTCAGCAATACCACAGGCTGATCACCTCCATGACATGCCACCCTGATGCAGTAATTCATGCAGAAGGAATCCTTACCAAGTATTGAGTGTGTACATGAACATACTTTTCAGTTAGCCAACATTTCTATTAAAAACCAACTTTTTAAAATTGATTTTATGTAAAATTCAATTTTTTTTTGAGAAACTAAATTTAGGGTTTTCATGAACTGTAAGCCATAACCATCAAAATTAAAAGAAACAAACACTTGAAATACGTATATCACTCTGTGTATAATGATTCTATATAATATAGGACTTTCATTTAATTGATTACTGAAATAACTCGTTTTGATGAAATTTTAGTTTATTGAGATGCACCTGCATGACTAAAATCCTGCACCCTCATAGGCTGTTAGCTGCAAGATTGGTGCATGTCCAGAAAAATTCCATTTATTGTCATGTTGGCCTCAATCATAACTAGAAAAGCACTCAGAGAGCGCATACCTCCGCCATGTCCTTCAGTCTCTAATGGATCACCTCCAAAATGTAATGGGTTTGTGTGTAAGCCTAGAGCCACTTGTGGTGAAAATTGCATCAACGTCTGTCCATTAGTTTTGGAGTATTGTTGCTGACACACTGTGAGAAGAGCCTTGGCTGAGGTATGCATTCCCAGATCATCACCAAAATGTAATGGGTTCCTCTCTAGCCCAAGAACCACCTCTGGTGAAAATTTCATCCAAATCCATCCAGTAATTTTTGTGTAATCCTGCTGCACAAATACAAAGTCCTTGGTGGAGGTATGCACTCTCAGATCATCACCAAAATCTAATCATCTGTTCCCCGTGCCATTACACACCTTTCCTGAAAATTTCGTTCAAATCCATTCATAACTTTTTGAGTTATGTTGGTAACAGACAGACAGATAGAAAGACAGACAAACGCCGGTAAAAACATAACCTCCTTGGCGGAGGTAATAAATCCAAAGCAACTGTTCCAAAGATGTGCTCTAGGGGAACCCTAGAGCATTTGTTTGCAAGCCAACGGTAAGGGACCGACAAGTTCAAACTCTATTGCCTCCTTTGGAAACAAAAGTATGATTTGAGCGGGGAGGTTGCATCAGTCTCACATCCATTTATCACCTTTAGCTCTTGCTAACCACTGGTGGTTCTTGGCACATGTCCATTCTGAAAACACTAAGCTCGACAGCTTGTTGTAGTCTTTTCAGCGTTCTTACCTGATCAGCAGTTACATAATATGGCCCACTCAGGCTATTGTGGAAGTGATGTTTGCTCAAATGTTGAGGTACCTTCAAAATGATATTGGAAACATTATTTTAAGGTGAAATGTCATATATTTCATTTCTTTAATGGGTCTTCTGTGCATTATGTGACAAAATGTGTCAGAAAATGGGATTTTCCAAAAGTTTCATATAGTACCTTCAATCCTGCCATGGCAGTATGATCACATATCATCCAGAAAAATCTGGTTGAAAAACCTCGAAAAACTTGTTTGTCAACAAATCCTTTTCAGCAACACGTTTTAAATGTTTAGGCAACTGTTGTATTTTTTGACATCTTTTTGCTGAGTGGGAAACAGGGTTTCTCCCACGACTGAAACCCTGATCGAAGGACCTAAGGTTTATGATATGCGGTCATGCCCCTCTTGCATTAAACTCCAGGGCTTTGGAGGTTTTCAACCTGTGTCCAAAGTGAGCCACAATTGCACATCTGATATTCATCATTGCTCTGTTTAATGGGGTATTTTGTCGTCTGTAGCTCGCAGCGATTTGGTTGCAACCAAGCCACTCACTGTGGCTTGACTGTGATCAAATAGCTGATTCCTCCATGATCCATGGTCTTTGGCCCCATGCACGTCCACTTTATGAAGTTTCTTCAGGCCTCAAACACAACATCGGCATGCTGTTTTTGTGGTGAAATAATATCGGTGCTTTTGCTGGGAATCAAAATAGTGAAAATGCAAAGGCAATCTTCAGAGATAGATCTAGTCTTCGGCATATTGTGGCATACTTCCTCTGAACCGTTTAGGCAAGAATCAAACACTCATGCTTGATGGGCAATGCTTTGCTTATTTATGATGTGTTAGCCATGTGGCTGTGATTTTGTTCACATGAGGGAGAAAATCCCCCATCATTTTACAAGTTTCAGACAGTGGATTTTGCATGGAAGGAATGGGGACATGTCACTTGCAGGATACCATGTTGGTGCAGAAGCTTCAGTCACGGTCTGGTCATTTGTTAACATCACAGGATGGTCTGCATGACGTGGGAAGGCCGTGTTTGTGTCAAGCAATTAGACATTGATTGTCACCGGGGGGAGCTGTACAAAAACAGCTATTTAAACTTTCTATGTTTACACCACCCTTTCCCTTCCTATTTGGCTGCTCTCTCAAATAGAGTGAAAGGCATGATTCACAGTGTTCACATCCAAATTTTGATATCCAGCAAGCCACTTAGACAAAATAACATGCTGACTGAGTGGCTTTTCCATTTTAAAGGATATTGAATTATGAGTTTGATTCAATGACCCTCATGAATGATAGATAGCATTTCACTGGTAATATGTCGCCATATAGTATTTGTTTTGCCAGCTTTTGTTCGTATTTGCCCTTTTTTTTTTCCACAACAGTTCCATTAAGATATTGTTAAGCCATTTTTGGACACTGCCATCCAATCGAACATGGTGCATTACACTTTTGACATGTCAAAATGTCAAAGCAGGAAGGAACATAGATTTGGTGGATTTATCTTCCCTCCAAGTAAAACAGAAACCCAGTCGATGTGTGAATCCCTCCAGAGAGGCTGTTTGAGCTTCAGTCCTTATTTGGCCCCCATTTGGAAAGTGAAGAATTTACTTTCCCGGGGAAACTGCCATCAGTGCGGCAGTGGCTCTTGTGTGGGCAGGGGGAGTGCTTGAGGAATTTTGTGTGCGGTTGAACCAAAGGCAGGCTTATTTATTGTAGCCAATGAGATGATTTATGTGCAGCAGCAAAGAATGCTTTCTTCTCTCGTTTAGGATGAAGCAGATGAAGTAAGCTCAGAGTGAATATTACTACAGTAGGCAGAAATACAGCAGCTGCAAGGTGAGAAAATCTAATGGTAACGGGGCAGTATAGGAGAGTGAACACAATGAATATTACAGTGAATTTGCGGGCATGTTAACGTATCCACACAGAAAATGCAAAGCCATTCTCACAGCAGTCTTGTATTCTCTGCACCTACATTATGCAAGACTCTAATTAGGACTTCCTGTTGTAAACTTTCTTATCATAAGGTGAACATAAGACCATTAGAGAAGAGTTCTGATTAACTGGATAAGCTTATTGGGTCTTTTTTTTCTTTTGATTGAAGACATTTTGACCAAAATCTTCCCTCCTGGTCTTTCCGTTCAGCACAGATTGTTCAGTGCAAATTTACTTAATAAAATGCAAAATGGATATCGATAGCTGCAGTCCTAGAACTTGTGTCCACATTCAAATTCAGGCTTTCTTCTTCCTCCAGGTGAATGTCTGCTCTGCGCTGTTTAACACAACTGAAACCTGCAGAAGATTGCCACTGCTGCATTTTAAATGATGGAATTTAACGAATTAACTCAGGCTTGGGAGGCTTTCTTTGATATTACACATATTTCCTATTTCCATTCAAACCCACTTGAGCGCATGGGCATCAAGTCAACTTAACTTTATTTATGTGCCCAAGGGGCAATTTGTTTTGAAGCTACACACACACACACACACAGAGTGGGTCTCATTACAACAACAAGACAATAAATAACAATTTCAGATAGATATACAAGATAAAAAAAAACAACGAATAATGCTATACAGAACACCCTATGTTTTTTTTAAATAAGTTCTGACATCTAAAAACTTGCTAACTCCTCCCTAATTCAAGACATTAAAGCTATACAAACACCAAGACCTCACCTGACTTGATTTTTTTTTACCTTTACCAGTTCATCTACGTTTGTTAGTGGGGTCTGCTGGGTAGGTTGGCATTGCAGAACAGCACCCACCATCTCAGTGGCTGAGTTGACTCCTTGTTCTAGGTAAGAGGCTTCCCAGTTGCCCCTCATGGCTCAGTGTGATTTTAAGCTCTGTTGTAAACCCACTTTGACTCTTTTGGATAGTTTCTTTGTGGTCTGCTGCTCACCACACTCCACAGTTGCTGGAAAGTGATTAGAGAAAGTCCCACAGGGGTCAAAGAACAGAGCAACATTCTTGGTTTTATTGTATTAAACAAATTATGCTATCATCAGTAAACATGAGCTTAAGAGCAGAGTTGTAGCGCTGAGAGAGGATGGTGAGATTTCAGTTTAATTCCAGGGAAATTTCATCAAGATGCAAATACAAATAGTTTTTTTTTGCGTGGACTCTGTCACCATTAAACTGAGCTGGAGTTGAGTAAACATTTACTGACCGATGAATTTCAGGTGTTCGTCTAGCTGGGTCTCTTTCAGATTTCTGCACTCTTATCCGTCAGAGCATGCAAAGACCATGTGAAGCCTCAGCTGCAGCAGCCATATATGGATGAAGGAGCCACTGGTTTCTGACTCGGCTGCATGGCAGTGCAGTGAGGATTTTAAACACGGGATCTCAGGGAGCAGAAGAGGCTGATTAGTCATTGAGCCTGTGTTTTTCTCCAACAGCAGTCTGCTGCTTTGATCTGGGAACAATCTTTGGATGCTGAACTGAGCCTGGATTCTGGACTCATGCATGTACTGTAACCACAGAGCGTCAATGCCCACACCCACTGGATCTTTAGATCATCAAGGCATTTGCAGGTGTTGGCTAAAGAACAGAATATTGGACCCGATAGCTATAAATAAAGGTAGATTCTCTGAAGAAATGGCCTGTGAGAAAATGGGACCAATACTGACATATGGATGTCAGCAGGCAGTTCATATATTGTAAAAACAAGCATGAGCTGACATGTCAATAACTCCAGGTTACAAACTTCCGCTTGTAAAAATCAGTGAAAAAAGTGAGATTCCTGGTGTTCATAGTTCATTAGCTTCAGAAGTGGATGTAGGTATGAATAAGTAAACTGACACACAAGAACAGGTTACTGAAAGTAGTCAGCAGTTGAGAAAATAAGGGAGACTCCATAAATTCCTTGTAGGCCTGGTGATCTGAGAACGTGAAGTGAGTAATCTCTCTTACAAGAAAGCTGAAATATTTACCTAAATGTCAAATTGTTCTATTCCTGATAGAGCATCCCCCCATTCTTTCTGTCAAGGTGGAGATTAGAAGGAGGAACCAAATACGTTTTGGATCTATGAACTATTTCCTAATTGTAATGTAAAGCAGAGGTGTGAATCTCAGTGGTGTCACGATTTGATATGAATACCATTCAGCCATTAATGATTCAAATGTGAAATGATTCATCACTCATCTCTATGATGCATCTCACTTTGCATTATTTTTTCTATGTAACGCCTTTTCTTGTGTTTCAGTATTTTGGTAACTTCTGAAAGGAAAAGCATTGAATTGCTGCGTGGATCATGCTATACATACATTTCCCTTGCCTTACTACCCCAGCCAGCATGCCCATGTGGGCCCCACCATAGGTTCAACTGGGCTGTCTTATGGCTCCCATGTGGGGATTTGTCTGCGGGTTTCAAGTTGGCCTCGTCTGTGTTTGCTCACATGGATTTTACCTGTGGTGCAGGTGAGTGGGTGATCTGCTTACCTGCTTTAAACCCATTTGAGCCCCATGTGGGTTTATTGTGAGTGAGCAGGTTTCAGTAACACTAGCGTGATAAGTACAGTTAGGAGAAAAAAAGCCTCAAATTTATGAGAAAATAGCCACAAATTTATGAGAAAAAGCCACAAATTTATGAGAAAAAAATCAAATTTATGAGAAGATAGCCACAAATTTGAGAAAAAAGCCACAAATTTATTAGAAAAAGCCACAAATTTATGAGAAAAAAATCAAATTTATGAGAAGATAGCCACAAATTTGAGAAAAAAGCCACAAATTTATTAGAAAAAGCCACAAATTTATGAGAAAAAAAGTCAGAAATTTATGAGAAAAAAGCCACAGATTTATGTGGCTTATTTTTTATTTTTTTTTTGCTATCTCTGCGAGCAGCCCTGCTTAGGTTATAAAGTCTGACAGCTGTAGGTAGGAAGGACCTGCGAAACCTCTCGGTCACGCACCTAGGATGATGTAGTCTGCTGCTAAATGAGCTCCTCAGTGTGTTCAGTATGTCCTGCATAGGGTAGGACTCGGACTCCAGCAGAGATGACAGTTTAGCCACCATCCTTCTCTCTCCTATCTCCTCCACTGGGCCAAGGCGCTGCCCCAGGACAGAGCTAGCTTTCTTGATCAGTTTGTTCAGTCTCTTTCTGTCGGCTGCTGTAATGCCACTGCCCCAGCAGACCACTCCAAAAGTGATGGCTGATGCCACCACCGAATCATAGAATGTCTTCAGGAGCGCCCCTTGTACACCAAAAGACCTGAGCCTCCTCAGTAGGAACAGCCCGCGCTGTCCCTTCTTGTAGAGTGATTCGGTATTGTGTGACCAGTCTAGTTTATTATTCAAATGAACACCCAGGTACTTGTAGGATGTCACCATCTCAATGTCTGTTCCCTGGATGTTTACTGGTGCTGTGAGGGGTTGACCAGTTCCTTGGCTTTTCTCTCGTTGATCTGGAGGCAGTTCCGATGGCACCAGTCCACAAAGTCCTGGATAAGTCCTCTGTACTCAGGTTCATCTCCGTTGGAGATGAGGCCGACGATCGCAGAGTCGTCAGAGAACTTCTGTAGATGGCAGTGTGTTGTGTTGTGTGAGAAGTCCGCAGTATAAAGGGTGAACACCAAGGGAGCCAAAACTGTTCCCTGGGGGGCCCCCGTGCTGCCGATGATCATATTGGACACACAATCCCAGGTTCTCATGAACTGTGGCCAGTTTATGAGGTAGTCCAGGATCCATGATGACAGGTGCTGGTCCACCCCCTGCGCACAGCAGCTTGTCCCTTGGGATCATCTATTGGATGGTGTTGAAAGCACTGGAGAAGTCAAAGAACATGATCCTCATCGTGTTCCCAGGCTTCTCCAGGTGGGATAGGGAACGGTGAAGAAGGAAGATCACTGCATCCTCCACCCCGATGCTATGCTGGTAGGCGAACTGGAGTGGATCCATCGCTGGTCCCACCAGGGGGCAGAGGTGAGCAAGGAGCAGTCTCTCCAGGGTCTTCATCAGGTGAGACGTCAGGGTCACTGGCCTGTAGCTGTTCAGGTCTCTGGGGTGGGAAGTCTTTGGTACGGGTACCACAAAAGATGTTTTCCACAACTGTGGTACCCTCCCCAGCTTCAGGCTCAGGTTGAAGATGTCAGAATCAGAATCAGAATCAGGTTTATTGCCATTGTTCATGTAGTACACAAACTAGGAATTTGTCTCGGTACAATGCTGCAACATTAAACATGATAAGATAAGAGAAATAAACTATACATGTAATAAAGTGTAGGATAAGATTAAGTGATACTGGTCAACAGTTAAAATATATATTAGCCAGCAGCAGATACTGTGGAGAACTATATAGTGCAGTCGGTAATGCAGGAAGAAAACAGTGATGATTGACATGAGTCTGGTTGAGCTGCTGTACATGGTGCACGAGAGTCACTTAGTGTTCAGCAGTCTAATGGCAGAGGGGAAGAAGCTGTTCATGTGATGGGAGGTTTTAGTCTGGATGGACCGAAGTCTTCTACCAGAGGGGAGGGGGGCAAACAGTACATGACCAGGGTGTGAGGGATCGGCTATGATCCGGCCAGCACGCCTCCGGGTCCTGGAGATGTACAGATCCTGGAGAGATGGGAGCTTGCAGCCGATCACCTTCTCAGCAGTGCGCACGACGCGCTGCAGCCTTAGTCTGTCCCTGGCAGTGGCTCCTGCGTACCACACGGTTATGGAGGTGGTGAGGATGGACTCGATGATGGCTGTGTAGAACTGCACTAACATCTTGGTGGGTAGCTTGAGCTTCCTCAGCTGCCGCAGGAAGAACATCCTCTGCTGGGCTTTTTTGATGAGTGAGCTGATGGTCAGCTCCCATTTGAGGTCCCTGGTGATGGTAGTGCCTAGGAAGCGGAAGGAATCAGCAGTGGTGATGGGAGAGCCTGAGAGGGTGAGGGGGGGCAGAGGAGTAGTGACTTTCCTGAAGTCTACAATCATCTCCACTGTCTTCAGAGCGTTCAGCTGCAGGTTGTTATTGCTGCACCAGGACGCCAGCTGGGCCACCTCTCTCCTGTAGGCGGACTCGTCGCCGTTGGAGATGAGCCCGATGAGGGTGGTGTCGTCCGCAAACTTGATCAACTTGACAGACTGGTGGCTGGAGGTGCAGGAGTTGGTGTAAAGGGAGAAGAGTAGGGGGGAAAGTACACAGCCCTGGGGTGATCCGGTGCTGATGCTAGTATAGTCTGAGACAGTCTTTCCCAGCCGCACATGCTGCCTCCGGTCCGTCAGGAAGTCGATGATCCACCTGCAGAGGGAGTCAGGCACGTTGAGCAGGGACAGCTTGTCCCGGAGCAGAGCGGGGCGGATGGTGTTGAATGCGGAGCTGAAGTCCACAAACAGGATCCTGGCGTAGGTTCCCGGGGAGTCCAGGTGCTGCAGGATGGAGTGGAGGGCCAGGTTGACTGCATCGTCTACAGACCTGTTGGCTCGGTAGGCAAACTGCAGCGGGTCCAGGAGAGGGGTGGTGATGGACTTGAGGTGGGACAGGACCAGGCGCTCAAAGGACTTCATGACTACAGAGGTGAGCGCTACAGGTCTGTAGTCATTAAGTCCAGTGATCCGTGGCTTCTTGGGGACAGGGATGATGGTGGAGGATTTGAGGCAGGACGGCACGTGGCATAACTTAAGGGAGGTGTTAAAAATGTCTGTGAATACAGGAGCCAGCTGTTTCGCACAGAGTCTCAGGGTGGAGGGAGACACGCCGTCTGGGCCGGGGGCCTTGCGCGGGTTCAGTCTGGAGAACTGTTTGAGCACATCCTGCTCACTGATGATAAGGGGAGGGGGGGAGGTGGGGGGGGGTGCCTTAAATGAAGTAGGGAATGTGGAGGCTGTGGAGCTGGAGGGAGGGGGGGAGTTGGACACAGATGACGAGGTGTCAAAACGGGCATAGTGTTGGGACAGTCTCTGACAAAGGGCTTTGTCATCCTGACCTTTAGGAGCCTGAGGCCGATAGTTGGTGATCTGCCTCAGTCCTCTCCACACGGAAGCCGAATCATTAGCAGTGAACTGCTGCTGGAGTCTCTCTGAATACACAGATTTAGCCCTCTTCAACTCTCTGTTAAACCGGTATTTAACCTCCCTGTAGCAGTCCCTGTCTCCACTTTTCAGCGCTGCTTCCTTCTCCTTCCTGATCTGTCTGAGCTTAGCTGTGAACCAGGGTTTGTCATTAGAGTAACTCACCCTGGTGCGTGATGGAAGAATGTTCTCTTCACAAAAGTGGATATATGAGTTCACAGTGTCCGTGTACTCATCCAGATCATGCGTGGCTCCTTTAAGCATGCCCCAGTCAGATATTTCCATGCATGTTTCCAGCTTCTCCTCAGCATCACTGGTCCGTATCTTCGTAGTGCTCACAACAGGTTTAGTGAGCTTCAATCTCTGTCTGTATGTGGGAATGAGGTGAACCATCACGTGATCAGATAATCCCAGCGCAGCTCGAGGGACAGCGCGATATGCGTCTTTCACTGTGGTGTAACAGTGATCCAGTGTGTTTAATCCTCTGGTGGGGCATTTAATAAACTGTTTGTAGCGGGGGAGATCGTGGCTCAGATTGCACTGATTAAAGTCGCCAGCCACAATAATCAGCGAGTCTGGAAAACTCCGCTCTGTGTGTTGAATGTGATCCGCGAGCACGCGCTGAGCTTCGCGCGTGTCCGCGTCGGGAGGGGCGTACACAGCGATCAGTATAAAAGAAGCAAACTCCCGTGGGGAATAAAAAGGCTTGCAGTTGATAACAAGAAATTCCAAGGCAGGAGAACAGTGTTTGGAAATTTCCGTTACATCAGAGCACCAGCTACAGTTGATGTAGAAGCAGACTCCGCCTCCTGTGGTCTTGCCGGAAAGCTCTGTGTCACGATCAGCACGGAAGAGCTGGAAGCCGTCGAGGCGCAGCGCGCTGTCCGGTATATTTTCCCGGAGCCAGGTCTCAGTAAAGCAGAGGACAGCTGAGGAGGCGAGGTCCTTAAAACGCATCAGCAGTCTCAGTTCATCCACCTTGTTAGAGAGAGAGTTGGTATTGGACAGAAATATGCCAGGCAGCGCCGTTCGCGAGCCTCTCCTGCGAAGTCGTACGAGAGCGCCCGCTCGTCTTCCTCTCTTCCGCCGTCTCACTTTCCGAGCCAAACAATAAACCAGATCGGCGGCAGGGGCTAGAAAAACTGGGAGGAGGTCCGTGGGGGTCAAAGTCCTGATATTTAAAAGTTCTTCACGGGTATAAGTGCAAGCAGACACACAATTGACAAACAAAAACAAACAAAGAGCGCAGCGAAGCACCATGTCGACCGCTGTGGGCGCCATCTTGGATTTTGGATGTGCTCCACAATCCCACACAGTTGGTCTGCGCAGGACTTGAGGAGCTTCGTGCTGATGCCGTCCAATTCCGAGGCCTTCGTCGCCTTGATCTTCCTCAGCTCCGTCCTCACCTGGGTCTTAGTGAGGGTCAGGTTGGGGGGGCTGTGTGTTGGGAGTTGGGGGGGTGTTGATGGAGTGGGGTGTGGACAGCAGGTCTTGATGACTTTAGCGGCGGCAGTGGTTGGTGTGCAGGCGGGGGGGAGGGCAGTTGGTCAAACCTATTAAAGAACAGGTTCAGATTGTTTGCCCACTCCCTGCCCCCTGTGGCCTGGGAGGAGGTATTCTGGAGCCCAGAGATGGTTTTGAGGTTTCTCCAGACCCCGCTGATGTCGCTGTGTTGCAGCTTGTCCTCCATCTTCTTCCTGAAGCTGTCCTTGCCTTCTCTGATCTTCCTCCTCAGCTCCCTCTGTACGGACTTCAGCATCTCCCTGTTCCCCGACCTGAAGATCCTCTTCTTCTCTCTCAGAAGTGTTTTTATCTCAGGGTTGATCCAGGGTTTGTTGTTCGAGCAACACCGTATGGTCTTGGTGGGTACGGTGTTGTCCACACGGAAGCTGATGTAGTCCGTGATGGTGTGAGTGAGGCCATCGATGTCGACCATGTGGATCGCAGAGCTGCTCCCAGGCAGTGGTTTCAAAACAGTCCTTTAGAGCGTTCATTGCCTCCTCCGACCATATCTTCACTGTGCGCATGACCGGAGGTTGTCTGTGTACTAGGGGTTTGTACACTGGCAGGAGATGAACCAAGTTGCGATCCGATCTCCCAAGTGGGGGGAGTGGTGATGAGGTGTACGCCTCCTTAGTGTTTGCATAGAATAAGTCCAGTGTTTTATTGTCTCTAGTGTGGCATGTGACATACTGGGTGAACGTGGGCAGAATGGGGGACAGTGAAACATGGTTGAAATCACTGGAGATGAGGAAGAGAACATGTGCGTGTTGTGTTTATGAGGAAAAAAAGCCACAAATTTATGAGAAAAAAAAACGTGAAAATTTATGAGAAAAAAGCCTCAAATTTATGAGAAAAAAAGTGAAAATTTATGAGAAAAAAGCCACTAATGAGAATAAAGCCACAAATTTTTGAGAAAAAAGCCACAAATTTATTAGAAAAAGACACAAATTTATGAGAGAAAAAACGTGAAAATTTATGAGAAAAAAGCCTCAAATTTATGAGAAAAAAATGTGAATATTTATGAGAAAAAAGCCACAAATTTATGAGAATAAAGCCACAAATTTTTGAGAAAAATGCCACAAATTTATTAGAAAAAGCCACAAATTTATGAGAAAAAAACGTGAAAATTTTTGAGAAAAAAACCTCAAATTTATGAGAAAAAAAGCCTCAAATTTATGAGAAAAAATGTGAAAATTAGAAAAAAGCCACAAAATTTTGAGAAAAAAGCCTCAAATTTATGAGAAAAAAACAAATTTATAGGAAAAAGCCACAAATTTATGAGAAAAAAGCCACAAATTTTTGAGAAAAAAGCCACAAATTTATGAGAAAAATGTGAAAATTTATGAGAAAAAACTATGAAAATTTATGAGAAAAAATATGAAAATTTATGAGAAAAAAGCCACAAATTTATGAGAAAAAAACGTGAAAATTTATAAGAAAAAAGCCTCAAATTTGAGAAAAAAGCCACAAAGTTATGAGAAAAAGCCACAAATTTATGAGAAAAAAAAAACATGAAAATCTATGGAATAAAGCCACAAATTTATGAGAAAAAGCCACAAATTTATGATAAATAAAGCCACAGATTTATGAGAAAAAAACATGAAAATTTGAGAAAAAGCCACAAATTTATGAGAAAAAAAACAAATTTATGAGAAAAAAGTGAAAAATTTTGAGAAAAAAGCCACAAATTTATGAGTCACAAATTTATGAGAAAAAAACGTGAACATTTATGAGAATAGTTACAAATTTACAAGAAAAAATAGTAAAAAATTTTTTAAAAACTTTCAAGAAAAATTTAGCAAATTTATGAGAAAAAGTCTCAAATTTATGAGGAAAAAATAGAAAAAGTTGCAAATTTAAACAAAAAGTAGTAAATATATGAGTAAATAAACTGAAAATTTATGTGAAAAAAAGTCGCAAAATTATGAGAGAAAATTTTCAGGATTACAGTCAAAAAGTAGCAAATTTATGAGAAAGTTCCAAAATTGCAAGAAAAGGCTAGCAGATCTGCAAGAAAAAAAACTTAAACTTTTGCAAGAAAACAATAACAAATTTATAAGGAAAAAGTTGCAAATTTACAAAAAATAAAATCATAAATTTATGACAAAATAAGTAAACAGGTAAAGTCCATGTGGGCCACCAGCGATGGGGCCAACATGGAATCCCTGGACAAAGCCACATGGGAGCCATGTGGTGGGGCCCACCTGGACATGCTGGCTGGGACGTGACTGTTTTTTCATCAATTTGGTAAATGGGAACTCTTTTAGAAAGTGCTTCATTAGACAGCAAGTTTAAATACAAAAGTTGCTTCTCTTCAGTCACATGTAATGGCTGCAGCCTCGTCAGTAAAGCAGCTTTGTGACGGGAGCGTATACTGCGGCTGGGGTCTCAGGCGGTCGGCGGGACCCAGCGTTGTCGCCCAGTGGGGAGTTGAATGACGGCCTCCTGTCTTTCCTCTTCTTCGCTGTGCCCGGTTCGTTATTCAGGGCTGGTGCTGGATTCGGGTGGGGACAGCAACGGCGCTTCCTCGGGTCCGCCGTGTTGTGGAGTGTCTTTTGTAGACAGCATGTGCTTTGTCCAGTTCATGCTTCCCAATGAGTTCATAAAATCCTAAATTATAATTTGAAAGTTCCAAGGTATCGCAGTATTCATCCCACATGCAGTTGAAACCAGAAGTTTACACTGTATAAAAAAGACATTTTTTTCCTCACTGACTGACATTAAATCAGACCAACCTTTTCCTGTTTTAGGTCAGTTGGATTAAGAAAATCATTTCTATTTGCTAAATATTTTGTATATTCCATAATTTTCATTAGAATTTTTATTTTACTTTGTTCAGAGTCAGACGTTTACATACATTTCCTTTGTATCTGGTAGCATTGTCTTTAATCTGTATGACTTGGGTCAAACATTTTGGGTATCCTCCCACAAGCTTCTCACAGTAGTTTGCTGGAACTCTGGCCCATT
This sequence comes from Pholidichthys leucotaenia, assembly GCA_020510985.1. NCBI lineage: Eukaryota > Metazoa > Chordata > Actinopteri > Cichliformes > Pholidichthyidae > Pholidichthys > Pholidichthys leucotaenia. The sequence continues at coordinate 28,610,317 of CM035845.1, read as the reverse complement.
CCCCCTGACAGAACTGCTGGAACTGAGTCGGGTTTGTGGGCCGTCTTGCTCTCACACGCCTTTTCAGCTCCGCCCATAAATTTTCTATGGGATTAAGATCAGGGTTTGCTGATGGCCACTCCAAAACACTGACTTTGTTCTCTTTAAACCACTTTGTAACTAATTTGTAGGCATGCTTAGGGCAGGCATATTTAATTAGCAGCCCGCGGGCCACCAACCGCGGGCAACCAACCTCCGAGTGGCCCAGGCAACGCCAAGGAAATATAAATTTAAGAAAAAAGTACGAAAGAATGACAATCTGCAAGCGCGTACACAAACAACGCGTGTGACCATCATCCGCGCAAAGTTCAGAAGCACCCCGCCCACGTGAGCGTTCCAGTCGGCATTTGGCAGACAGTGTCTCTAGCGCCACTGTCTGAGAGCAGCATGAGCTTATTAAAATACTTTAAACGCGGAAAATATGTAAGCAGTAGAGGCATTTATTGTGGTTTCAACCTGCTGGAAACAGGAACAATAATGATGAGTCGCTTAGCAAACGTGTGGTTAAGCATCATACTGTACGCAGGGAAAGGCAAGAGTGACTAAATCGCTGAGGATTGACTTCACCAGCTACTACAATATCCATCCATCCATCCATCCATCCATGGATGGATGGATGGATGGATGGATATTATGTACCTGGCACGTTAAGATGACCGAAATTCATGAAGTCAGTGACTTTAATCTGTCTACAGCCTTCAGACAAACTAAACGTGCCACGTTTAGTTTCCCCTTCACGAGTGAGGGGAAAATGGAGCGAGAGATCGACAGACGGATTGGAGCAGCATCTGCAGTGATGCGGACGTTGTACCGGTCTGTTGTGGTGAAGAGGGAGCTTAGTTCTAAGGCAAAGCTGTCGATTTACCAGTCAATCTACGTTCCTACTCTCACCTATGGTCACGAGCTTTGGGTAATGACCGAAAGAACGAGATCGCGGATACAAGCGGCTGAAATGAGCTTTCTCCGTAGGATTGCTGGACTCACCCTCAGAGATAGGGTGAGGAGCTCAGTCATCCGGGAGAGGCTCAGAGTAGAACCGCTGCTCCTCCACATTGAAAGGAGTCAGTTGAGGTGGTATGGGCATCTGATTAGGATGCCTCCTGGACGTCTCCCACTTGAGGTGTTTCAGGCACGTCCCACTGGGAGGAGACCCCGGGGCAGACCCAGGACTCGGTGGAGAGACTATGTCTCCCAGCTGGTCTGGGAACGCCTTGGTGTCCCCTCTGAAGAGCTGGAGCAGGTGGCTGGGGAGAGGGAAGCCTGGGCTTCTCTGCTTGGGCTGCTGCCTCCGCGACCCGGACCTCCGGAAAAGCGGTAGAAGATGGATGGATGGATGGAATTAGCCATAAAAAATCCAAGTCTCAAATGTACAAGAAAAGTCAAATTTGCAAGAGGAAATTATGAATTTGAGGAAAACAGTTTCACATTTAGATAAGTTTACAGTTCTGTTCAACCCCAGCACTGTTATTGTGCTTTTATGCACTTTTGATGTGACTTTGTCATGTCATGACTTTGCCAAGTGCACATCTAAAACCAAGACAATGAATAAAAAGTGCATATTTTTCATCATATTGATCTGTGTTGGTTTGAAATTTGTCATTCAACAGATCGCTGAACATGTGCAGCCCAGTTACATGTCTTGATTTCAAATTGTGGCCCAACTGATTTTGTAATTCAATAGCCCTGGCTTTGGGTCTTCCCTTTGGAAGAACCATTTGTGCCCAAACCTTTAATTCCTTCCTGATGTCTTGGAGATGCTGCTTTCAGTATTTCCTTGTAATCTTCCTTCTTTTTCCTCCAAATGTAATGATGCTCATTATGGCCAAACTTCAGTTTTAGTATCATCACACCAGAGGACATGTCTCCAAAAATTAAGGTCTTTGTCCCTGTGTGCACTTATAAACTGTAATCTGGCTTTTTTATGTTTCTTCTTCCTTGCTGAGTGGCCTTTCGGCCCATGTCAGTACAGGACTCGTTTCACTGTGGATAATGCCACTCTTACCAGCTTCAGCAAGCATCTTCATAAGGTCTTTTGCTTTTGTTCTGGGGTTGATGTACACATTTTGGACCAAGACATGTTCACCTCTGGGACACAGAACCCGTCTCTTTCCTGAGCGGTGTGATTGCTGAACATTCCCATGGTGCTTATACTTGTGTATAATTGTTTGAACAGATGAACATGACACCTTCAGGCATCTGGAAATTGTACTTAAGGATGAACCAGACTTGTGGAGGTCCACAGTTCTCTTCCTGATGTCTTGGCTGATTTATTTTGATTTTCCCATGATGTCACACAAGGAAGGAGTGTGTTTGAGGTGTGCCTTAAAGTACATCCACAGGTCTGCCTCCAATTAACTCAAATGTTGTAAGTTAACCTATCAGAAGTTTCCAGAATCATGATATCATCATCTGGGCTTTGCCAAATTGTTTAAAGGCAGAGAAATCTTAGTATACTCATATGCAAACTTTTGACTTTGAAGAAAGTAATAAAAAAATTAGCAAATATAAAAATTATTTAGCAAATAGAAATAATTTTGGTAATCCTAACTGACCTAAAACAGGAAAGGTTTAGTCTGATTTAATGTAAGACTGTGGAAAAAAAAAAAAAGTTGTGCGTCTTTATACAGTCTACTGTATGTAAACTTCTGGTTTCAACTGTATATTAATCTACTTACTGCAGCTGCCAACTGCTTGATAACCAAAGAACTGTCATCATCATTTAACTTTGGTTTGTTGATATGTAAATTTCAAATAAAAAAGTCACAGCTTGATGCAGGAAGAAAAATTCAAAAGAAGAAAGAGGGCACACATTTACTCACCAGGTTTAATTTTTCCATGGGTACGACAAGCTGCTCTTGACTGAGTCAGTGTTTTGTCCTCACTACTTCCCATAGTTCTCTACACGTTCCACTGATGTGCTAAATGGAGGAGCTGTGATTGCGGGATGACGGGTTGTTAAGTTGAAGCTAAAATATGGGAGAAGGGATGTCATGTTAGGGATGAAACAAACTGGCCCAAAGTAAGGGACATCCCAGGTTATCTGGACAGCTGGCAACTCTGTACTCATCCAAGAGTCTTGATATTTGAATCTACAGATTAATGTAGGCTACCATACTCTGACTTCTCACGCATGGTTGAAAGCTATCTCTGACCAGTTTTGGTATTCTTTGCTACCATTTCTGGTTTCTTGACATTTTTGTTGTTTTGTGAGATACCCATTACAAAACTGTGACGTCAAACTCATGGCAGTGGCATTTTACCTCATCTGAATCACACCCCGGCCTTTTTCTACATTGTTTCAAAGCAGTTTTGTTGTTGCTGAAATCTTACACATACCTTTTTTTTCCAAAATGGCTAAATCCTCTTGAATAGGGCTGTTCGAAATGACAATATATATCAAATGACTAGATAAAAACGTCTGTCGTTTCACTTAAAACTTTATTGTTTATATCAGGATTTAAAATACGCATCCTCCATTTCTTACGCAAAGTTCTTCACACACTACTTGTCAGCGGCCCACCTCACCCAAGCAGTGCACGCAGTGGAACAAGTATAGATGGACTGCTAGGGTTCATTCTGGCGGTTAGCACAGCTGCTAACGCCAAATTAATGGGTTGGTGAAATAGCTGCTACTTCTGTTTGCCAGGGTGTGACTGTTTTCCTGTAACAGGTTTGTAAAAGCTGTTAAATATCCTTTACGGGTTCAGAATCTGGGCCACACCAACACAGATTGAAGGACATAACTTAGTTTAAAATCAATGTTCTCTTTATTACGATCCTTGGCCAAGGAAGAGAACAAATGAATAAACATCATTGATTTAAAAAAAAAAGCACGATAATGACCTCTTCTTCCTAAAACACAATCTTAAAGGAGGTTATAATACCACGCAGTCCAGTCCTGTCTCTAAAAACCGCTGGGTCTTCCTTGCACCAAGAGGGAAGAATCGTCCTCAAATTCACCACAGTCCGTTCCAGAATCCAGCACTGGGAGTTCCACGTCTCTGCCCCGCTGTTGGAGAAAGGATTGGAAAAAAACCAAAAAACACATTCAGTGCTCAGCCTAGCTGTTACTGGCACTTTAAAACAATTCACCGACATGAGTTACTACTTTCCTTTATTCAAGCGCAGGCCCATCATATCCAATGACCATCTCAGCACGGCTCCCAGTTCTCATGCTGGAAGACCCAAATCCATGATGAGGAGAGGTAACTGCAACACGCAGTGACCTGAAATTACTGTAGCTCCCGGGGCATCCGACCAGCTCTTCTTCTTCATCACAGCTACTACCTGCGTTTCCCTCAACAGGAGCAGAAAAAGCACCGGCTGGCAACGAGTTCATTGATTAATCACCTCCAGCTGGTGAGCCACTTAAGTGCTGTTCACCTTGCACAGTTAACAGGTCCACAGTGGAAAAACAACAGTGCAATATGCCCATCACACAAACAACATATTCAAAGGTCAATTATAAGTATCACTGCAAAACGAAATAAAACATCCTGCATATAATAAAAGTTTGTCATAATTCATACTGCTTACAGTTAACCAAAATGCTGTTCACAAACACGCTAACGCCGTTTTGGTTGTGTCTCCCCCATTTTAATTGGAGGCAAGTAACGCAAACACCATCTTAGTCTTTTCATTGTAAAAAGCAAATGCTAAATGATGATGCTAAGTTATAACTTAGAGAATAGAATGCAATAGAATAGGCTTTATTGTCATTGTATAGTAGTACAGTACAATGAAATTGTGGGTGCTCCACCAGGCTACTGCGCAATAAAGTAAGGGAGTAGAATTAGATAAAACACGGTTACAGAGCACACAATTAAACACACAACTGAAATAAAATGAATGAAAATAAAAATAAAATAAGAATAACAATGGCCCAGGATTGTGGAAATTTACACAGGTATGGTAGTGGCTACATGGGTGGAACTATGTACACAAGAGTGAAGAGTGTAGAACACACAATTGAGTAAAATGGCCCAAGAATTATGGAAAAATATACATAATGGTGGTTTCACGGATGGGTCAATATACAAATGAATGCAAAGGCAGGTGAGTTATAATGATATTTAAAAGGTCCTCAGTTCTGTGCATGTTAGCGTTCGGAGGGAATGGGGTGACTGCACTTCTGATGGCCCAGGAAAAGAAATGTTTGTCAGTCTGGAGGTGTGGGACCTGATCGATCTGAACCGTTGTCCAGAGGGGAGCAGGTCAAACAGGTGGTGGGGGCAGGATGTGAGGGCTGTCCTGTGATGGCCTTGATCCTTCTGAGACAGGAGGATCTGGAGATGTCCTCCAGGCAAGGCAGAGGGCTGCAGATATTTTTTTGGGTGGTGCCTTCCTGTTCTCGGCCGTGGAGCCTGTTATGTCCATAACCGTGAACCAATAATGAGGCTGGAGGTGCAGTAGAACACGACTTTATTATGGAACTTACAGTATGCCAAAGGTGTTCCGGTCCAGGCAGAGGTGAGGTCAAAAGAGACCGTTCCTCTTCCACTTAGCCCTTTTATACTATGGGTGGCGGCGGAACTGGAAAGATAGCACCACCACCCGTATCACATAATAATACATTTTATTGATATTATAGAACAACATTACACCCCCCCCCCCTTCAAAAGAGTCCAAAACGCACATGCACACCATCCAGAACCCCCCCAAATTTAGAGCCCGAATCACACACTAACAATAAACAGAAATAATTGGTACCTATCCATGCACACAAACAACTAAATCTAGAGGGGGACAGGTGGACTACTGTCCCACCCCCACACGGCCAGAGGGATTATTCTGCCGTCTCTGCTATCATATAGTCCATAAACTAAAAAAGCTGTCGTGTTCCTAATATAACGTACAAAACAATCCCATAAACATATACAAACAGGATAAACCCCAATTCAATAAACAACCGGTCAATAGTCACACCAACACCATGCAATGACCACCCCAACACAATCACCCCATAACCCGGGCAAACCACACATCAACCGCATGTATTAAACATATTGATATAATCATTGTTTTTTTTAATTTTTTTTTTTTAACATGGGCAATTCACATAGCAACTCTGTGTATGCAACATATTGATGTAACAATCACGTAGCCTGGGCAATTCACATATTAACATTTCAGTTTAGACACATTGCCCCCCACTACTGTACAGTCCCAGTGGAGAAACCACGCCCCGGAGACCCGTCCGGTGGGTCCTGACCAGAGCTTTGTCTTCTCTTCGCCCCTGGAGATGAACCACGTCAGAGCCACGACACCTCCTTCTCCTCACTGGCACGCTGCAGCTCATTAGGGTGTCTCCATGAGTCATTGGGCAGCTGAAGTTATCCATCCTCCCTAACAGCCACCACCTGCAGCCGCCCCTGGTCCTCCCGCTGTTTCCGCTTGCCACGACCCCCTCTCAGCCGAGCCTCTTCTCTGTGTCGAACCACGTCAGCGACTCCCAGAGGAGCCCAACTCGACTTCCAATGTCCATGACTTCTCGACCGGGCCTCCTCACTGAGTCGAACCACACCAGCAACCCCTCACGGAGCCGGACTCGGCCTCGGCCTCCAGTGTTCCTGTGTGGCACGTTGTTTCACTGTGCTAGCCGGTCCTGCCCCACTTGCTTTCATTTGCAACACCGGCAAAGCCGTTGTAGCCCCCTGTTTCTCAGTACCTCCCAGCCGAACTCCTGAAACAGAGAGACCCATCCCTTCGGTTCCACCTGCCATCACGGGCGTTCCACCGTGCCGCCCAGTTCCCTTATCCAGGGTAACTTGGGCCCTGGCACTGGAACCCTCGAGTGATGGCTCTGGGTGGGACTGGTCCTGTTCATTCTCCAGAATACTGGGCTAAGATTCGTCCCATTCTGCATCGTCCACCACTCTCAGAACCAGCCGGTCCCACAAACCACGATCTGACCACTCCTCTCCAACACCACTGGTGATAGTGAACCCCAGTCTGTAGAAAAGGTCACAGCCCATCACATTCGACTCACTGACAGTCACCATGAAGTGCAGGTTGGACACCACCGCTGACTTGTACCTTGCCGTCAAATCCAGCGAACCCACGATGGATAGTCTGTTACCTTCATATCCACAGAATAGCATTGACAGACCTCTCACATGTTAATGAAGGAAAAAACTCCTCACATTAGGCCAATTCAACACGGACCTCGCGGCACCCATGTCAACCAGCAACAGCACTTCCACGCCATCCAGATCCACCACACAGTATATACGGCCATCTGTGCTCGAGGAGACGGTGTGAATAACTGTAGGAGTTGTAGCAGGGAAGTCCACTTCATGCCATTGTTCCCTTTGCTCAAATTTTCTACAGGCCCTGGCAAAATGATGTAGGAGTCCACACTTGCCGCAGCATTTGACCCTTGTCGGACGCTCTCTAGCCTTGTACCGGTTCTTGGTGGACCCACAGCCCAAACATCTGGGCGATCCCGGGGTGGACCTTAATTTAACAGCTGTAGCGTATTCTTCTTTGTCTTCTACGCTATCATCACTATCCAGGTCCACAGCCTGCACCGCTGACTGTGATTCAGGTTGCCTCAAAGTAGTTCTCTCACCGAGGTCCCGAGATAGTTTATCCATTGCTTCGTACTGCTGAGCTATCTCGACAGCCGTGGCTAACGTCAGTTCACCGGAGTGTGTGAGGAGTCTTGACCATGGCGCAGAGCATAGCGTGTGCTCCGCCAACTGATCGCGGACCATTTCTTCCTCCAAAGCCCCGAATTAGCAGTCTCCAGCCAGCTGAGGCAGATCCGCAACATACCGTTGCACCGACTCTCCAGTCCACTGGTGGCACTATCGGAACTGGATCCTCCGGACGATGACATTCTCAGGAGCGTGAAAATAATGCGCCATTAGCTCAACCATGTCCTCAAAACTATTGCTTTCACCCAATGTGTTGAGAATTCGTTGTCCCTCCATGCTGAGATTATGGACCAGTATCGCTCATGCTCGCAGTTTCTCTAATTTGCCAAGGTTCATTACATTAGGAACACAGCAGCTTTTTATTTCATGGACTATATGTTGATAAAGATGGCAGAATAATCCGTCTGGCCATGTGGGGGTGGGACAGTAGTCTACCTGTCCCCCTCTAGTTTTAGTTGTTTGTGTGTGCATGGATAGGCGTAATTATTTTGTTTGTTGTTAGAGTGTGATTCAGGCACTAAATTTGGGAGGGTCTAATTGGTGTGCATGTGTTTTGGACTTTTGAAGGGGGGGAGGATGTGGTATTGTTTATTATATTAATATGTTGTATTATTGTATGATATGGGTGGTGGCTCTGCCTTTCTGGTTCCGCCGCCACCCGGAGTATAAAGGGCTGATGCAGAAGAGGCACAGCCTCTTTGACCACCTCTCTGCCTAGCAGGAGCGTCTGTCAGTAATACTTTGAGTCATATAATAAAGTCCTGTTCAGTTCACCACTCGCCTCATTATTGTGCCACGTTGTACGGACATAACATTTGGCGACAAGGATAAAAATTATGGGAGCGTATGGGCTACCTAAACCACTATCACCATTTCTAGAGTACACGGGAGACCCGGTGATCCTGTGGCTGCAGTGGAGGGCCATGTTCGAGGATTACATCAGGGCACTAGGCCTAAACGGACTCGACGGGAGGCAACGATGAGCACTTCTGACCCACAATATTGGCACGGAGGGCCAAAGATTTCTCAGTACGTTGGGTGAAACAGAGTATTTTGAGGATGCTGTCGAGCGACTGGCCGAGTACTTCGATAAGCAGACTAGAACCATGAAGCTGTGGGAGCTGTTGGCGCCAGGAACGGCTAAACTAGTTAGCTGGGGGAAGCTAACGACCCATTCTGTGCCTATGTACACGTTAGCTGCTAAGCTAACTTTGTGCCAAAACCAAGCTACGAGCTACCAGCAAGACCTCGAGGTAGGACCGGGGCCACGAGTGGAAGGGTTCCCGGTCACTGAAGACGGTGGGCCAGTCAAGGAGCTCAGCATGGTACAGGACCATAGCACCGATGACTCGGACGGCGCGGTGTGCAGCGACAGCGGAGAGGGAGAGCAGCAGGAGTCATCTCAACAGTTGGAAGCTAGGCAGCGAGTGAGCGGGACCAGGGAGGCTGAGAGCGCCGGGGTCAAACAGTGACAACTGAGCATGGAGATGACGCAGTGGAACGCTTGGAACGAGGGTGCCGAGAGCAGTGATGAAACGCCCAGGTCGGAGAGTGACGCCGACGAGAGTGACGCCGGCGAGAGTGACGCCAATGAGAGTGATGCCAACGAGAGTGACACTGAGAGCCCTGAGGGAGAGCAACAGCAGCCAGACACGGAGGCAGAGGGTGGCCAGGGGCATTCATGCCGTGGGTCTGCCCTGGACTTCCGAGCTGGTCTTATCTACAGTGGCCAGGGGCGTGCATGATTTGGGGCTGCTCTGGTCCCCCCAGGCTGGTGTTACCTCTGGCCGCCGGTGGATATAGGTGTGACTTAAATATCATTGATGTAAATATACAGTATGTACTCTGCTGGTGTGCATGAGGGTATGTACTGTATGTTATAGGATTATTTTACTTATTGTTAGAGACATGGTCCAGTTTAGTTATTTTTTGTATACATATTTTAAAAAAAGGAAAAATGCTGGTTTGAGTTATTTTTGTGTGAATGTGATAGGCCATTTTCCTACAGTTCATAATTCCTTGATCCTTAGTGCACGATTGGGGTCCTAAATTGGGGACATTCTTGATTGTGTGTGTGGTTTGCACTTTTGTAAGGGGGAGGGGAGTTGTGGTGTAGTGAGTGTGGTGTATGTGTGCTGCCGTACCCGCCCCTGGTGTGACGTCAGGCGGGCACGGCCCTTGTGTATAAATAGTTTGGTTCTGATAATAAAGGGCGAACTTGCTGCATGACAGACAAGACTCCTGTCCCTCATTTTACATACATAACAAATGCCACCAAATAATTTTCGAATGCGGCAAACCACCTCACCCAGGGAACCAGCGGCTCGTCAGGAAGCTCCAAAAACGGCCGAATACCAGAAACTCCTGTATCCATGTTTTTATCCTCGTCGCCAAATGTTATGTCCATAATGTGAACCAATAATGAGGCTGGAGGTGCAGTAGAACACAACTTTATTATGGAACTCACAGTATGCCAAAGGCGCTCCAGTCCGGACGGAGGTGAGGTCAGAGAGACCGTTCCTCTTCCGCTTAGCCCTTTTATACTATGGGTGCCGGCGGAACCGGAAAGGTGGAGCCACCACCTGTATCACATAATAATACGTCTTATTAATATTATAGAACAACATTACAGAGCCAGCGTACCACACACCCAGACAGTAGGTGAGCACGCTCTCCACTGAGCAGCGGTAGAAGGTCAGCAGCAGCTTCTGGTCTGGGTTGTTCTCCCTCAGGACTTGGAGGAAGTGCAGCCGCTGCTGGGTTTTCTTCACCAGGGCCTCGGTGTTGACAGTCCAGGAGAGGTCAGAGGACATGTGGGTGCCCAGGAACCTGAAGGTGGGGATGTTTTCCACGTGGTCGCCATTTATGGGAGGGGGAGTGGTCCTGTCTGTTCTTCCTGAAGTCCAGTATGAGTTCTTTGGTTTTTTTGGACATTCAGTTCCAGGTTGTTTGCTTGGCACCACAGCAGCAGATTCTCTACCTCCGCCCTGTATGCCTTCCCATCATCATTGGTGATGAGCCCAACCAAGGTGATGCTGTCTGCGTACTTCACGGAGACGGTGGTTGGGTGGGTTGGAATACAGTCAGAGGCGTACAGGGAGTACAGTCGTGGGCTTAGCATGCAGCCTTGGGGGGAGCCAATGCTGATGGACAGCGTGGAGGAGTGGTTGGGGCCGAGTCTGACTGTGGGCGGTTGGTGAGAAAGTTTTTTTATCCAGGAGCAGGTGGCGGGGGGGGGGGGAATCTGGAGGAGGTGCAGTTTGTTGATCAGGATGTCCAGGATGATGGTGTTGAAAGCTGAGCTGTAGTCCACAAAGAGCATCTTCATGTAGCTCCTTGGTTTCTCCAGGTGGCTCAGCGCTCTGTGGAGTGTGGTGGCGATGGCGTCTTCTGTGGACCGGTTCTCCCTCTAGATGAACTGGTGGGGGTCGAAGGAGTGGGGGAGACAGTCCCTGATGTGCTGGGACACCAGTCGCTCAAAACACTTCATGACTACAGACGTGAGCGCTGTGGGTCTGTAGTCGCTCAGGCTGTATAGGAAATACATCGTTTCTTTGCTCTAAATTACTGCTGAATTTCTTAGTTTTGTCTGAAAAAATTAAATTGAAGCTGCAAACGTGCATGATAGCGGCACATGCATTCAAAATATATAATAAATCAATTAAAACGTGTCGGAGGAGCAAACTGGCTTTTGTAACTTACTTGATTTCTAATCATTTTAATTAATCAAGTAGCAACAATGAACAAAGTTGAAGTCATCACTTGTATTTCATTACATTACTTTTCTGCCTTTGATTTTCAGATCATGGCCAAACTCAAATACAATAAGTCTCAAATGCACATTAAAAATACAATTTTATAAAAACACAGCAAAATTATGAGGGAAAAAGTTGCATAATATTAATGATCGATGAATTTCTACAATTGATTTTTCTTACAGTATGTAATTTAAAATTAAAAAGAGATGGTCTTTTTTTGCAGTTATATTTAATCTACAGAATTTACAGAAAATGTATATGTGATATCATTGCTGGGATATAAGATTAGTTATATTGTGATATGAAATTTTGGTCATATCGCACAGCCTGACTCTTGAATAAATATAGCAATCTGTGGAAAATCTCAGCTTGAAGTAGTGACTGCGTGTCCTTTCAGAATCCTTCCTGACTGAAAAGGCCTACGCTGCTCATTACAATGCCATTACGGAACCTTCCCCAAATTTGATCTGTTTGCAAAACTGTTTTGTTTCTGTGCCTTTTACAACTATTCTGAGAATGTGTAAATTGCAGCTAGAAATATATCACAGCTAAATTAAAGTCTTTTATTTTCTTACTGTTTAGGCTGATATTTACACCCACATCAGCAGTAATGGTGGCCATTACTTATCAACATGCAGCGGGTGTGATTTGTCCTCCTGCGATCTTATCCAGCTACTGTACCCTGATATGCTTGAGGATAGCATTACAAAGCCAATGAGTCTTTTGTTTTCCCAAAGCAAACTCATTATGGCGGCTTCCTTCCTGCTCATGCCTGCTCTGTGCTGATAGTGCACACTCATCGAAGTGCTTGTAAACATACGTCAACTCACGGCACGTTAGGCTACTGGCTGCCGCACGCACTCCTGTAAGCCAAGCATGCAGCTATGAACTTCCGATGTTTGTGTTTGCGTGCACGCACTTAAGTAACCATAATCAGGCCATTGCCAAAGACTGGCTGTTTATGCATCTTAATCAGTAATTTGTATAGCAAAGGGTGATGCAGACTAGTAGGAGCCACTCTGGCCTGTCACAGTTACTATGTGCAGACTGTTTTGAGATGTCCTGACTGCTATTTAAAGATGCCCAGTGCGGCACTCCAACCTCAGGAAATCAATACGGCTCTAAGTTTGAGGTGATAGTATTATTAGGGTACAAGTGATACTGTTGCTTGGGAGGCTTGGTGATAGGTAGTGACCCTGGACTCGTCATATTTCATCATACTGGTGTGTGTGCCATTCACACACCATTTGTTTATAAACCTGCTGCTTTGTTTTTAAAAAAAAAAAAACCCTGCAAACTGTTCAGTTGTACCACTTCTATATTCTGTTGAAATCTGTCAAAAAAGCTAGCTTTATAACAAGCTGTTTCTAACATCTGCTGAGATGCAACAAAGCTGAGCTCAAGTCTACTGAAGTAAAAGGCTAGCTTCTGGCAAAATCCATAGATGGCAGTGCCAGTGTATCATAAAGTCATAGGGTATGCTGCAAAGCTATATTTATAGGCATCCGAGGTAAAAACAGATGGTGGTGCTCAACTTACAGCAGGTATCCACTTCCTGTTTTGTCTACATAAATGCCCACATAGACCATTTTCACCAGGAAATCAGAGTACTGGGGAAGTGAAGTCCAAAATCTATGCAGGCTACGTATACAATATGAATGCTGATTTTGTTATCATGGACATGTAAAATAGGCTTTAAATTATTATAGGATTCAAAATATTAAAACAACTGTCAGACCATGTCCACTCTCTAAGTTGTTTTTTTTCCTTTATTATTATCGTAACTATTATTCTTACTAGTCTTTAGGAGTGTTTCACGTGTTCGTCTTAGTTCTATGTGGTGGCTCTTAGTTCTTCCGTTTTTGTTTTCACCTAGCCTTATTGTTGTGGTCTCCTTTCCCGTTTACCGATATGAAACAGTATAATGTGGCGCTCATAGATTTTCTGACTTTGACAGGAAGATTTGTCATTGTGAAATGGTGTAGTGTCAGGTGAGCGAGCCCCCTGGTGGTAGTGGTGTGCACTGTTTACCGAACAAGTCTTGCAGACCTGGGTGGGGCCTGTACTACAAAGCAGGATTGAAGCCCAATTCACGGTGGCAAAAACACATTGGTACACGAGCGAGCGCAGTGGACACATTTGTGTGCGAACCCTACGCAGAGAGGGAATGCTGACCAAGCGCATGCAGCCGCAAAAAAGTGAACGCACGTACAAATACGCAGGTGGTCGCAGTGAACTGCACACGCGCCAGGAAACTGCTGCCAGGGGGGAAGCACTGAGCCATCCACCAAAGCTGGGAGAACACATGTTCGTCTTTTTGCCTCTTTCCTTCCCCTGCTGCTAACAGCAAACGCTCTTGTTTGTCTTGATCGTCACCCGTTGCTTCCACCATTTAAATCAGCCGCCACCGTGCTCTTCTTTGCTCTTTGGATGTGCAGCTGTTCAAATCAGTTTGGTGGCTCTTGGCTGCCACCAACAGTACAGGCATGTGAACTGCAGATTATATTCAATGCACATGCTTGAAACACAGCTGCTGAGCGGCAGCTGCAGTGGCTCAGAAACCACTTTCAATTCTGTTGCGTACGCAGACGCAGTCTACAGAACACATATGTTTTGTAGCCAACAATAAAAGAAACAGACTTGTCCTTGATCTGATTATTCTTTCGGCTTCCCCAACTACCTCCTTATAGGGAATGGAAATATTTGGAAGACTTACCACTCTAAATTATATTATTTATAATTAAGTAGCCTATGTCATGCTGCTGTTACACTGTAATTCCTCAGTTTGGGATCAATAAAGTACATCTATCTATCTATCTCTCTATCTATCTCTCTATCTATCTATCTATCTATCTATCTATCTATCTGTCTGTCTGTCTGTCTGTCTGTCTGTCTGTCTATCTATCTATCTATCTATCTATCTATCTATCTATCTATCTATAACTTGTTAGCCATTATTTGCTCTCATGTGTGCTGATACTAGTGCTGTGGGTAAAAAAGGTAGCCTATACCATTAACTGTATAGCCACTTATTAATGAAATTGGAGAAAAGTTACAACATTATTAAGCAGTCTATGTGATAATATAATTAGATAATAATTAGGTAATATTTAAAACAGTCAATCAGTTGAGGCACTCACGATGACACTTTTTTTTTTCTTTTTTTTTTTTGCCATGCTTCTTTTCTGCTTTGACTGCTGCAGATGGTTCCTTTTTTTCCTGTATTACATCCCGGTACTCTTCATATTTATTTAATCCGACACTTTTTTCTCCATCGGTGATGCATTCCCTGTTCATTCTCCCTTTTGGTCATCTGCTGAGATCACCGCCTCTTTTAGAGCGCTCACACAGCCTGACATATTAACCCAGGGTCCACTTACTGAGTTGATAACCACGTTCGTAGTACTGATAATCCTGGGCCCTGTTCCAGAAAGCAGTGGCTTACCTGGGTAAGTTAACTCAGAGTTTGTGGTAACTCTCGAGTTTTTGATTTGTCACCATGGTTACAAAGGCTGTGAACATAATCTGCTCCTGAGTAAAATGGTAAATGGCGTTCACTTATATAGCACATTTTACTCATCTCTGGATGACCAAAGCGCTTTACAGATCCTGCTATCCACCCACTCACAGGAGTGGAGCTGCCGTGCACCGGTGCTGGCCTGACCCACCAGGAGCAACTGGGGGTTGAGTGTCCTGCTCAAGGACACTTCGACATGCAGACTGGAGAGAGAGCAGGAATCAAACCTCTCACCCTCCAATCAGGAGTCGGCCACACTACACCTGCGCAACAGCCTGCCAAGTAGGGTATGTTCAGGTTATGTTGGGGGTATGTTTAGCGTATTTAAACTTAAGAGGAACCACATCCACAAATAGAAGTGTGATGGAAGAAAATCAGAGAACTAATCAATTTCTAAGCCCAAATTTATTTAATAAAAAAGATGGGCTTGTGAGGGAAATGGGTCCAAATAGAAAAAAAAAAAATCTTGAAAAAGGTTTGTATAAAGTAACATTACAATAAGCCTTGACTATTCAAGCCTTATTGTAATGTCAATATGGGGAAAAAAATTCAAATCCATACTATATAATCTGATTATGTAGGTATGTGGGAAAAGTTAAACGGCCTAACAGAGCTTCACAAAACAAACAATGAAGGATGGAATCATCAGACTTTCTTGCATTTTACCTGGGCAGTACCCAGATATTCTCTTATCTGGATAGATCTTCGTGACAGTGATATTCCTTTTTTTATTTGGTATTTGGATATTTGCTCTTTCACCCAAACTGCTCAATTTTAATTATGCTAATTTTGATTTGCTAAATTTCCCAAAAAGTCACAATATTACATGAATAAATTTAGACACTAATTGTATATACAGGTACATCTGAAAAAAAATTAGAATATCATAAAAAAGTTCAATATTTTTTGTCACTCATTTCAGAAAGTGAAACCCATATATTATATAGATTCATTACACAGACAGTGATATATTTTAAGTGTTTATTTATTTTAATTTTGATGATTATTGCTTACAGCCCATGAAAACACCAAATTCAGTTTCTCAAAAAATTAGAATATTACATAAAATTAATTAAAAAGAAGTTTTTTAATACAAATGTGGACCGACTGAAAAGTATGTCCATGTTCACACTCAATACTTGGTAGAGGCTCCTTTTGGATTAATTACTGTATCAGTGTGGCGTGGCATGGAGGTGATCAGCCTGTGTTACTGCTGAGGTGTTATGAAGGTCCAGGTTGCTTTGATAGTGACCTTCAGCTCGTCTGCATTGTTGGGTCTGGTGTCTCTCATCTTCCTCTTGACAATACTCCATAGATTCTCTATGGGGTTTAGGTCAGGAAAGTTTGTTGGCCAATCAAACACAGTGATACCATGGTCATTAAACCAAGTTTTGATACTGTTGCCAGTGTGTGTGTGGGGGGAGGTGCCAAGTCCTGCTGGAAAATGAAATCAGCTTCTCCAAAAAGCTTGTCAGCAGAGGGAAGCATGAAGTGCTCTTAAATTTCGTGGTAGACGACTGCGCTGACTTTGGTCTTGATAAAACACAGTGGACCAGCAGATGACCTCTGTTCAGATAAAAGTAAATTTTGCATTTCATTTAGAAATCAAAGTCCCAGAGTCTGGAGAAAGAGTGGAGAGGCACAGAATCTAAGTTGCTTGAGGTTTAGTGTGAAGTTTCCACAGTCAGTGATGATTTGAGGAACCATGTCAAATTTATATGAAAATTTACATGGTACAAATTTACATGAAAAAAACCTTCTTTATAGGAAAAGCCATTACATCTGAATATAATGATAAAGTATGAAAATACTGCCTTGCAATGCACACGATTTATAACATCACATCATTCTGAATACTTATTTTTTTATGTAAAATTAATGTAATAAAAGGGACAGGCAGTAAAGCACATTTGATGAAATCCAACCAGGGATTCAAACTCAAAACCTCCCACATCGGAGTCCAGTACTCCACTTGTGTCACCAACAGGCTTGATCCACTTAACAAGCCAAGTAGGGATGCTTTTACTGACTTCATTACACATAGACTGTCCACCACTGAAGAATAAAAAAAAACTAAATTCATGCAGGCGGCAGTTCTTTTCATTTCATTTGGAAATCAAGGTCCCAGAGTCTGGAGGAAGAGTGGAGAGGCACAGAATCCAAGTTGCTTGATGTCCAGTGTGACGTTTCCACAGTCGGTAATGATTTGGGGAGCCATGTCATCTGCTGATGTTGGTTCACTGTATTTTATCAAGTCCAAAGTCAGCGCAGCCGTCTACCAGGAAATTTTAGAGCACTTCATGCTTCATGCACTTCATGCTTTATGGAGATGCTGATTTCATTTTCTAGCAGGACATGGCACCTGCCCACACTGCCAAAAGTACCAAAACTTGGTTTAATGACCATGGTATCACTGTGATTGATTGGCCAGCAAACTCTCCTCATCTAAACCCCGTAGAGAATCTATAGAGTATTGTCAAGTGAAAGATGAGAGACACCAGACCCAACAATGCAGACGAGCTGAAGGCTGTTATCAAAGCAACCTGGGCCTCCATAACACCTCAGCAGTACCACAGGCTGATCGTCTTCATGCTACGCTGCATTGATGCAGTGATTCATACAAAAGGAGCCAAACCAAGTATTGAGTGTGTACATAGACATACTTTTCAGTCAGCCAACATTTCTATTAAAAATCCATTTTTTAAAAATAATTTTATGTAATATTCTAATTTTTTTAGAAACTGAATTTAGGGTTTTCAGCTATAACCACCAAAATTAAAAGAAATAAACATGTCAAATATAGGAATCTATATAATGTAGGAGTTTCATTTTATGAATTGAATTACTGAAATAAATCGATGACATTGTAATTTATTGAGATGTACCTGTGGTGATGCAATATCACAGAGATGCAGGCTGTTCAATGCATGGTGGAGTTGTGCCTCTAGAATAATAGGGTAATGACCCCATCTGGTGGTCAGATTGATGTATTACCATGCACACTTGTTCTAATGGAATAATAGGTCATAATGAGATCATAGGAATTAACATGGTACGGTACGTATTGGCATACCATTTTTGGAGTGGTCTGGATGAAATAATAGGAAGGTCAGCAGATCAACAGCAGATGTGTACCACACCATGTCATTTTTATGACCTCGTTCCAAACTTGGAATGGAAATTTCCATTCAAACAGTGCATGCACGGTACTAAATCAGTCTGACCACCAGAGGGAGGCATTGTTCAGTTATCCTTGAGGCACTTTTCCAGTCTGCATTTATTACGAACAACTGACAGCCATTAATGAGGACACACAAGGGCTGACAGCAAGCAGGACAGAAGGAACTATAATGGTGGTTTGAGCTGTACCATGTACATACCTTACCATTTGTTAGTAATCTCCCATAGTGTGTTGTACACATGATCAAAAATGCTGTGACTTGTCATTAGAATGTGGTTTGTTATAGCGAGGCAATCTGTGCATCCTTGGGGTGATGTCAGAGACCAGACCAGACCGGCATTGGCCCATGTGGAGATGGTCAAAACCCTCGACTGTGACTCAGGCCGGAACAGCGCAAAGGTGCAAGGGCCTTCAACCCTGCTTGAGCTTTAATTAATTCCTGTCTTGTGAACTTGCCACTTCAGGTAAAGCTGCCTCCTGCCAGTCTGCCAGCACATCACCCTATTTGCTGCATCCACACCTGCCACTGCCTCTCAGCTGAAGATCTAGGCTGCTCATCTGCATGCTTTCCCTCCCTCTAGGAAAGGACAGATCTGTGAGTTGACTGAACATTCAACATTTACTAATCATCTAAGCCACAGGCTTTTCACCTTTAATCTGGACTCTGACTCTGTCTCTGGAAAAGCCCTGGAAAAGGGAAAAGAGAAAAGGATAATTCCTTCCCGGATCATCTCTCTGTCTGGAAAGATCAAAACATTACCTAACCTCTCAAACAGCATCTGGAAAAGACACACTGCCATTCTACCTCTGTCAATCCTCTGCTTCTGTAAGCAAAGAAGGAAATACTCACAGGGCCAGCATGCCCAAGCTCACCTGCTGTATTCTGCTAGCCACCCAGTAAAGCCCTAGTCACACTAGGGGCGGAATGAACTGGACTGCTGTCACAATGAAAATTTCGTGTATTTTCCTGGATATTTTTTTTTTTTTTTTTTTTTTTTTTTTTGTTACTTATTTGTACCCGTAGGTAGATTCGGTTTGCAGTTTGGTGACAAGCAACAGGCTGCTGGTTGCTGCGTGCGCGAGCGCCCTAAACCTACATGTTTTTGTATGCGGGAGGAAACCGGAGAAATCCCGGAGAAAACCCACGCAACACGGGGAGAACATGCAAACTCCACACAGCTCACTGTTGGTCGGGGGCTGGGATCGAACCCACGATCTCATGATCCCCGCAATCCCCCGGCCGAGGGTAAACTGTGCTGCCACAGTGCTAAACCACTGCGCCACCGTGCAGCCGTGCACTTATTTGAAGTGAATTTGGAAAATTCTGTCTGCATTCTGAGTGCATTCCAAATATTTGGGCAGATTCTTGTGGCCGGCCTGGATGTTTTCCTCATGTTCTAAACCAGGGGTGTCCAACCATGTGCCATGGAGAGCCAAGACCCTGCAGGTTTTACCTCCAACCAGTGTCTTCAACAGCAGATTTCAGTGAACTTCTTCCCACTGATTGCTGATAAGTGAAAACACCTGCTGAAGAGACTGGGTAGAAGAGAAAACCTGCAGGGTCTTGGCTCTCCATGGCACATGGTTGGACACCCCTGTTCTAAACTTCCCAGGTGCATTTGAAATGGGGAAGTATCAAACGGCTTTCAGTTCAAATCAGCTTTATTTATATAGTGCCATTTCACAACAGTCATATAGCACTGTCAAACTGTAGGGGAAAACTCCATAATTGTAGAAAGACCCCATCAATCAGGCAATCCCCTGTGAGCAGCACTTGGTAATGGTGGACAGAAAAAAAACTCCCTTTTGGCAAGAGGAAACCTCCAGCAAAACCAGGCTCAGGGAGGGGCAGTCATCTGCTGCGACTGACTGGGGGGTAAGGGGATAGAGAAGAAGAGCGAACAGACATGTAGAGAGCAAACAGCACGATGGGGACTCAATCTATGGGAGAGAACAAACAGATGTTAATGATCAGTAAAAATGTTACATTGAGAGTGAAGAAAGGAGTGAAGCTCAGTGCATTGTTGGAGGTCCTCCGAGGGCTGTCTAAATCTATTAGTCGCATAAGTAAGGGAGGGTTCAGGGTCACCTGTACCCACCCTAACTGTAGGCTTTGTCAAAAATCAAAATTTTAACTCCATAGCTGGTCCATCCAAGTACAGACCCATCTCTTTGCTTAGCATTATTAGCAAGGTGATGGAATCAGTGGTAAATAAGACTCTACAAAGTTGCTTGCTCAGCTATAACTTGATCTCTAGCAGACAATTTGGTGTCAGACCAGATCACAGCACAGCTGACCTTCTTACCAGCGTTGCACTGAAGTGGAATGCTTCTCTTGACAGGAACGAAGAAATATTCGTCATTGCTCTAGATATCAAGGGAGCCTTTGATAAAGTGTGGCACAGTGGTCTCTATGCTAAACTTAGATCCAAAGGAGTGTCAGCCCTACTATACATCTGGTTACAAAACTCTCTTCATGGACTGTCCATTAAAGTTGTTCTCTCAGGCCAATCATCTGACTTGACACCCATCAGTGCTTCTGTACTTCAAGGTTCCATTCTTGGTCCTCTTCTTTTCTCCATCTTCATAGATGACCTAGTGGATACTTGGGAAGATCAGCTGTATCTCTATGCAAATGACTCTACGCTAGTTTCATCAATCAGATCTGCAAGCGAGAGTGCCAGTGTGGAGGCTAGCTTAAAGCGAGATCTTGAGCAGATGAGATCGTGGGCAGCTAAATGGAAAGTCACCTTTGAACCTGCAAAATGCAAGGCCACGGTAATATCTAGAAAGAGGAAATCTGCCTCTCTTGATCTACGCTTTGGAAACACCAAGCTGCCAGTAGAGAAGGAGCTCAGTGTCTATGACGTCACAGTTGACAGCAAATTTCTATGGACTAAGCATACTGTATCTCTGATATATCAAGAAGAGCAGGACAGAAACTAGGTGCACTGAGGAAAGTTGCCAGCAAACTTGATGTGGTAGGAAGGTCAACCACATACAAAGCTCAGATCAGAAGTGTGATGGAATATGCTTGTTTGTCATGGATGAGTGCCTCTCCATCTGTCATCGGTCAACTTGACTCGATTCAATGAAAAGCCCTAAGAATCACTGGAGAAGACTAAGTCACTGCTTGCAAGGAACTGCCCATCACTACTCTTCAGCATCGACGGGAAGTTGCTGCAGCTGCAGTGCTCTACAAAATGCATACCACTCACTGTCCAACAGACTTCAGGCATTACTACCAGATAAGTACACGGCTCGGAGAACTACTAGAGCCAGTGCATCCATACCCGATCATGCTTTGGTTAGGCCTACTGCAAGAACAACTACACTGGATAGGGGCTTCCTTCACTGTGCAGTAAGAATGTGGAACAACCTTTCAGATGCAGTAGTATGTGTTATCAATGATAATGGTGTCCAGCCTTTCAAATACCGTGTTCACAACTACTTAATAACTCGTTGACACTGTTTCCTTACTGGTCATAACTGGAACATGAAACTCTTTTGGATAGGTCTCCTATATTTGGCAAGGGGCAGGTTACATTTCTGGGAGTAGTATTTGTGCCACCAGGCTTACTAGAGCACTTGTGATTTATGAGCTGTCTGGACTTGTTCCTTAAACTGCTAGAGAACAGTGCAGTCAGACCTGGTGTTATCGTTGGTTTAAGTCATAAGTTACTAGGTATGCATGCTGCCTGCCTCTGATGACTGACCGATTGGTCAATTTTCATATATTCACTAGCATGTGTTCTGTGGACTTTGGTTCTACGTAATTTCAAAATTGCCCCTTGGATACAACATTAAATGGAGGTTCCGTGTACTGGAGCGCCACACCCAGCACACATTAAAGAACACACTATCCTCTTTCGTAAAGAGTTTGTTAGGAGGTGGACTGGGCCCCATGTCCTCACCTTGAGTTAGTATTTTGGGTTTTTCTGTCTTTATTATTATCCATTATTTGGTCTGCATTTGTGCTCTGTAGGATTTGTTCCCTGTTGGTTCTTAGTTTGGTCTTTATTATTTATTACTATTATTATCCTGGTTTTCTTGGTCTTGTCTTCCCTGATCCATTGTCATTATGTTTCATGTGTATCCCCTGTGTGTGATTGTTGATCTCTGCAGTATTCTTAGTCCTTGGTTGTATTATTATCATTATTATTATTCAGTCTGGTATATTAGTATCATTATTATCTGAATCATGTTTATATTTGCTTGTGGTTATTCCTGTCATGATCTCCTATTTTGGTTTGACCTTATTTTGAAAGCAGCATTGGTTTCTTTTCTGCTCATCCTGATTTTGCTGTTTGTAATTGCTGTTGATCAGTCCTAGTTTACTTAAGGGATGCCGCCCCTCATCAGGGCACAACATCCTCATCAATACTGGTGTGAGTCCACGCTTCTGTCTGTCTGTCTGTCTAGTTTGAGTTATTCCTGTTGTGTCTGCCTTTGTCCGTCTGTTTTTGTTTTTTTATTATTTCAGTTATTTGAGCTGAAGGTGGTGTTCAGTCAAATAAATATTCGCAAACCAAAGTCTGGCATTTGGGCCAGTTCAAGGGTGGAAACCCGACATAGTGTCCTGCAGTTAATAGATTTATTCACTGATTGATTGTTTAATTCATTTTCCTTTTAATATTTTGAATGCTTGATTAGTTAATACATTTTTTAAATTTAGTAGTTTCTGAGCAGCATCAAACCAATTTGATTGGCCTATTTAGCAAGCTTGTTAAGTGAGATTGCTGCAGCCAGCTGTTCCTAGTTGATACCTGATGTGGCTATTGTTCACACACACACACACACACACACACACACACACACACACAGTGGTGTGAAAAAGTATTTGCCCCTTCCTTATTTCTCATTTTTTGTATGCTTGTCACACTTAAATGTTTCAGATCATCAAACAAATTTAAATATTAGACAAAGATAACACAAGTAAACACAAAATGCAGTTTTTAAATGAAGGTGTTTATGATTAAGGGGAAAAAAATCCAAACCTACATGGCCCTGTGTGAAAAAGTGATTGCCTCCTAAACCAAATGACTGGTTTGGCCATCCTTAGCAGCAACAACTGCAATCAAGCATTTGCGATAACTGGCAATGAGTCTTTTACAGCACTGTGGAGGAATTTTGGCCCACTCATCTTTGCAGAATTGCTGTAATTCAGCCACATTGGAGGGTTTTCAAGCATGAACCGCCTTTTTAAGATCATGCCACAGCATTTCAATCAGATTCAGGTCAGGACTTTGACTAGGCCACTCCAAGTCTTCATTTTGTTTTTCTTAAGCCATTCAGAGGTGGACTTGCTGGTGTGCTTTGGATCATTGTCCTGCAGAACCCAAGTGCACTTCAGCTTGACGTCACGAACAGCTGGCCAGATATTCTCCTTCAGGAATTTTTGGTAGACAGCAGAATTCATGGTTCCATTTACCACAGCAACTCTTCCACATCCTGAAGCAGCAAAACAGCCCCAGGTCATCATACTACCACCACCATGTTTTACCGTTGGTATGATATTCCTTTTCTGAAATGTTACTTTTACGCCAGATGTAATGGGACACACACCTTCCAAAAAGTTGAACTTTTGTCTCGTCAGTCCACAGAGTATGTTCCCAAAAGTCTTGGGGATCATCAAGATATCTATCTATCTATCTATCTATCTATATATATATATATATTGTGGGGGACCCATGCTGTAGAGTTCAGTAGTTTTCCTCTCAGACTGAGAGAGCATGGAGATCAAAGGGCTGAGGGGTAAGGGGAATTGTCTGGGTAGAGTGAATGGTGAATGCAGGACCTCAGGTAGCAGGGAGGTGTGAGTTTTGGGATATAAAAGAGAGTCCCTGCTTCACGAGTTTAATGTTCTGATTCTGGAAGATGTGAGAGTGAAATAAAGTTCATCTGCTCGGAAAGTTCGGTCTGGTTATTTCAACTCCACAATATCTATCTATATGAAACAGTGATCAAGTCTTACTCCTGAATTCAGCTCTGCAGCTGGTTACAAAGGAGAGGAGCCTGATAACTGAAAACTCAGCCTCCCAATTTACTTTTAGAGATTCTAAGTATTACAAGTAATCCTGCATTTTGGGAGCATAGTGCTCTGTTAGGATGATAAGGTAGTATCAGATGTTTTAAATAACAAGGGGCCTGATCATTTAGAGCTTTGTAAGTGAGAAGGATTTTAAACTTAATTCCAAATTCTTTGGAAAGTCCATGAAGGGAGGCCAGAACCAAAGAGATGTGATCTCTCTTTCTAGTACCTGTTAAAACTCTAGCTGCATTCTACTGGCACTATAACTGCATTCTAAATATTCTTGCGGCATGCCAACAGCAGCCAAAACATTCTGATTGTATTCCAGGGAGAGCCGAATCACATAAAAATGAGGCCAGCTGCCGCCGGAATGTCGGTCAGCTGAGTCCACAGCCCCTCCCTCTGTAAGAATTTAGGTCAATTTGAAATTTCCTCCAGACGGAGGTGCGAATTTTGAAAATTCTTCATTCCGGCTGGTTTTCCTTGATTCCTGTTGTTTCTGAATAAGTGTGACAGGGGCATAAGTCCAAGACTCATGTGGTGCTGGAAATTACACTTACCTCCTTGGATTCAAGAACTGTTTATTGTCATTATGTATGCACATAACAAAATTCTGTATGGCAGCTCTCAGCTTTGGAAAAACACAATACCTTGAGGCACAAAAAGAAACACTCGATAAATATAAATATGTATATGTACAATGGTATATAAATATAAAATATGGATATTTAAAATATAAGTATATATATATACATACAGTATGTGTGTATGTATGTACATACAGTACATACATATTTGTGTATGTGTGTGTGTGTGTATATATATATATATATATATATATATATATATATGGGTGTTTTTATTTATTACTAACTAACTAACTAACTAACCTGCACTTATATAGCGCTTTTCTAGTCACAAAGACCACTCAAAGCGCTTTCATTAATACTAACCCTCTATTCTAAGGGCCTATAGGAAACAGATATCTAGGGACAATTTAGAACAGCCAATTAACCTAACATGCATGTTTTTGGCATGTGGGAGGAAACCGGAGAAATCCCGGAGTAAACCCACGCAACACGGGGAGAACATGCAAACTCCACACAGCTCACTGTTGGTCGGGGGCTGGGATCGAACCCACGATCCCACGATCCCCCGGCCAAGGGTAAACTGTGCTGCCGCAG
Source organism: Pholidichthys leucotaenia (assembly GCA_020510985.1). NCBI lineage: Eukaryota > Metazoa > Chordata > Actinopteri > Cichliformes > Pholidichthyidae > Pholidichthys > Pholidichthys leucotaenia. The sequence continues at coordinate 28,584,949 of CM035845.1, read as the reverse complement.
TGCTAACCACTGCGCCACCGTGCAGCCCGGGGTCCAATGTGTGACATTGGTGGCAAAATTTAAAATTGATCAAATCTGCACATGAAATTGACTAATCACTATCCAATTGTGTCAGGTTTATGAAACTATTAACTATTTTCGTAACGGCATTCACGTTCAGGAACTCTTGAGGATGAGCGCTCACTTAACTACTTGTCAATGGGGACGTAAATGGGACACTCGGGCTTTTGTTTCCCCGTGTGCCAATGCACTTTGCAATGGCACATGTTTTACACGAAACAACTTCAACACTTCCAGTATTTTTCACGCATCAAAACTCATCAACAGCTACATTTTCATGACATATTAAGATGTGATAACGTGTATACATACCTTCAAATTCTCCCTGTTTGTTGGATAAGACGTAAAATCACAAAAGGCGTAAATGCAGGAAACGGAAGTTTGGACCTTCGATAACTTCAATATAAAGTGACCACGGTTAGTCCTCTCCACATGGGTTGAGCACATCCGGGGTAGAGAAAATAAAAGTGCTTTCCCAGGGCGGTCACCTCGCCAGACGGGGCTGCACGCGGCCGACCAAGACCGAAGACGTAAATTTTTTAAAGGACACCATATTCGATGTGTCATAAATGTTTGAGATTTTATTGAAATATTCTACATCTGAGCTTCACAAAGACTGATCTCCTTTTTACGTGTATGGTTTGGAATTTGAAAGGTGCAAAGTGAAAAGCATCAACACTTCCTGTTTTCTGGTCGCTTTACCAAATAACTTGCATGTTGCTGCGTAAACTCGGGGACACGGAAATTTACGTCATACGAGTAAATTTGCAGGGGTCGCCGTACAAAAACCATAGATCCGATCACATTGGGGAATGTTTTATTTTGAATTTGCATTACAACTCTGTTATCTCTTGCATAAATGAGTAGAAAGAGTTACTCAGAGATCACTTTACAGTACTTTGAAATTGATGCGATTTTCATGTCACACAAAACCTGGGAAAAATGAGGGGACACGACCAATAGTTTTGATTCTAACGCCAAAATCAATGATTTTTTTTAAAAATTGCAATGCAAGTCTGAAACTCTTTTATGTTCCCTTGCATATTATAAAAACGAAACCGACATCTGCAAATTACAGAAAAAGAGAGAGCGCTTGAAAGTCGGATACCCCTGATATAGTGCACTGGACCCCCCCCCCCCCCCCCCAAAAAAACCCCCACCCATATATATATATATATATATATATATATATATATATATATATATCCATCCATCCATCCATCTTCTACCGCTTTTCCGGAGGTCCGGGTCGCGGAGGCAGCAGTTCAAGCAGAGAAGCCCAGACTTCCCTCTCTCCAGCCACCTGCTCCAGCTCTTCAGAGAGGATACCAAGGCGTTCCCAGACCAGCTGGGAGACATAGTCTCTCCACCGAGTCCTGGGTCTGCCCCGGGGTCTCCTCCCAGTGGGACGTGCCTGAAACACCTCAAGTGGGAGGCGTCCAGGAGGCATCCTAATCAGATGCCCATACCACCTCAACTGATTCCTTTCAATGTGGAGGAGCAGCAGTTCTACTCTGAGCCTCTCCCGGATGACTGAGCTCCTCACCCTATCTCTCAGGGTGAGTCCAGCAATCCTACGGAGAAAGCTCATTTCAGCCGTTTGTATCCGCGATCTCGTTCTTTCGGTCATTACCCAAAGCTCGTGACCATAGGTGAGAGTAGGAACGTAGATTGACTGGTAAATCGACAGCTTTGCCTTAGAACTAAGCTCCCTCTTCACCACAACAGACCGGTACAACGTCCGCATCACTGCAGATGCTGCTCCAATCCGTCTGTCGATCTCTCGCTCCATTTTCCCCTCACTCGTGAACAAGACCCCAAGATACTTAAACTCCTCCACTTGGGGCAGGAGCCTGTCCCCAACCCGGAGAGGACAATCCACCTTTTTCCGGCTGAGGACCATGGACTCGGACTTGGAGGTGCTGATTCTCATCCCAGCCGCTTCACACTCAGCGGCAAACCGTCCCAGCAAGAGCTGTAGGTCATTGCTGGATGAAGCCAACAGGACAACATCATCTGCAAACAACAGAGATGAGATCCTGTGGTCACCAAGCATGACACCCTCCATTCCCTGGCTGCGCCTAGAAATCCTGTCCATAAAAATTATGAACAGGATCGGTGACAAAGGGCAGCCCTGGCGGAGTCCAACTCTCACTGGGAATGACTCCGACCGAGTGTTGGCAGTACGAACCAAACTCTCACAACGGTCGTACAGAGACCGAATAGCTCGTAACAACAAGCCCGATACCCCATACTCCCGAAGCACCCCCCACAAAAATCCATGAGGGACGCGGTCAAATGCCTTCTCCAAGTCCACAAAACACATGTAAACTGGTTGGGCAAACTCCCACGAACCCTCAAGAATTCTCGAGAGGGTAAAGAGCTGGTCCGATGTGCCACGGCCAGGACGAAAACCACATTGCTCCTCCTGAATCCGAGGTTCGACCAACGGTCGGACTCTCCTCTCCAGTACCTTGGCATAGACCTTCCCAGGGAGGCTGAGGAGTGTGATCCCTCTAAAGTTGGAGCACACCCTCTGGTCCCCTTTTTTGAAGAGAGGAACCACCACCCCGGTTTGCCATGCCAAAGGCACTGTCCCCGACCTCCACGCAATGTTGCAGAGGCGTGTCAACCATGACAACTCAACAACATCCAGGGCCTTGAGGTACTCAGGGCGAATGTCGTCCACCCCCGGGGCCCGGCCACCGAGGAGATTTTTAACCACCTTGGCGACCTCAGCCCCTGTGATAGGCGAGTCATCCCCCTCGTCCCCAAACCCTGCTTCCTCTGTGGAAGGCGTATCAGTGGGATTGAGGAGATCCTCGAAGTATTCCTTCCACCGCCCGATGATATCCCCAGTTGAAGTCAACAGTGTCCCATCCGCACCATACACAGTGTGGACGGGGAGCTGCTTTCCCCTCCTGAGCCGCCGAACAGTTTGCCAGAATCTCTTTGAAGCCGACCGAAAGTCTTGTTCCATGGCCTCACCGAACTCCTCCCATACCCGGGTTTTTGCTTCAGCAACCATCCGAGCTGCACTCCGCTTGGCCTGCCGGTACACCTCAGCTGCTTCGGGAGTCCCACAAGCCAACCAAGCTTGATAGGACTCCTTCTTCAGCTTAATGGCCCCCCTCACCACTGGTGTCCACCACTTGGTTCGGGGGTTGCCACCACGAGATGCACCGACCACCTTGCGACCGCAGCTCTGGGCCGCCACTTCAACAACAGAGGTGGAGAACATGGCCCATTCAGACTCCATGTCTCCAGACTCCCTCGGAATGTGGTTGAAGTTCTTCCGGAGGTGGGAGTTGAAGACCTCCCGGACAGGGGCCTCAGCCAGACGCTCCCAGCAAACCCTCACTATACGTTTGGGTCTACCAGGTCTGAATGGCTTCCTCCCCTGCCATCGGATCCAACTCACCACCAGGTGGTGATCAGTTGACAGCTCTGCACCTCTCTTTACTCGGGTGTCCAAGACATACGGTCGCAGGTCTGATGATACGATAACAAAATCGATCATCGACCTGCGACCTAGGGTGTCCTGGTGCCAGGTGCACATATGGACACCCTTATGCTTGAATATGGTGTTCGTTATGGACAGACTGTGGTTAGCACAGAAGTCCAATAACTGAACACCACTCGGGTTCAGATCGGGCAGGCCGTTCCTCCCAATCACCCCCCTCCAGGTTTCACTGTCATTGCCCACGTGCGCATTGAAGTCCCCCAGTAGGACAATGGAGTCTCCAGGAGGAGCACCCTCCAGCACCCCAGTCACAGACTCCAAAAAGGGTGGGTACTCTGAAACATCATTTGGTGCATAGGCACAAATGATGGTCAGGACCCGTTTCCCAACCCGAAGGCGCAGGGAAGCAACCCTTTCGTCCACCGGGGAAAACTCCAAAATAGAGGCAGCAAGGTGGGGCGATACAAGAATACCCACCCCTGCTCGTCGCCTCTCGCCCGGGGCAACTCCAGAAAAGGCCAAGCTCCAGCCCCTCTCCAGGAAACTGGTTCCGGAACCGGAGCTGTGTGTTGAGGTGAGGCCGACTATATCTAGCCGGTATCGCTCAACCTCGTACACCAGCTCAGGCTCCTTCCCCACCAGAGAGGTGACATTCCACGTACCAAAATATATATATAGAGGTGGAATGTCACCTATATATATATATATATATATATATATATACGTATATATATATATATATATATATATATACTAGTGGTGTTGGATGATTAAAATTTCTAATCGCAATTAATCTTTTTGAACGTTGAGTTAATCATGATTAATATTGCGTTAATCGCATGTTCTTTCATTCAGATACAGTGTACCTTAAGTTGGTAATTTTTCACGTTTCTCATACCGTTATAAACATGGGAGTGGACAAATATGCTTGCTTTCTTCACCTGCTTTTTTATTAAAGCTTTCAACATATCCAAAATGATAAAACTATCAAGAATATTCTCCAGAAAATCATCAGAAGTACTACCACATGTGCAAAAAACAACAGAATGCCAGGGCTCAGTAACGTCACTGCAACACAACTACACTCCCATAGCAAACATCCACCAGTCGAACACAAATCAGTGGACCTCGTATGTTACAACAAACACAGTTTCCCTTTTAATAGAAAAATTGTAAACATAAACAAACAACTATCTCGCCCATGACGTTACCAACCACGCAGCAAAAACAGGGCGTGGGAGTTAGTGGATATTACGAACACAGATTGAGAATTTTAGACTGCTACTCACCTACCGACAGTTGGACCCAAAGCTATGAAGATGAAACAGGTGAGTGTCTGTCCTCAGCTACTGGCAGCTGCTACATCCGCAGCACGTAGCCGTTTACTGCTAGCCGGCTAGCCGGATTCCAAAGAATAACACCTGACATCCAGGCGAAGTTTTGGACGAGGCTGTGACAATTATCCAGGTGAGAGGTCCAAAGATAACATTGTAAACTTAAACATGACAGTGTTTTGGGGATTTCCATGGCAGTGACCTAGGTTGTTTGATTTTGCAGTTTCTGCATGGCGCACACAGTGTGTCTGTCACTACCCAAAGCGGCTTCCGTAGTTCTGTACAGAGTGCAGTTCAGGCCAAAAAAGTACTGTTTGCGCTTTCTGTCGTTAACCATGATCACAAAATTTGTTGCTGTTAATGGGGGTGAAGCGTTAACAGGCGATTAACGCGATAGCGTCAACACCACTAACATATAGTATGGATACCGGAGTGGTGGCTCAGTTAGTAGAGCATCTGCCCCACACCCGGGAGGCAGGGGTTCAAATCCCGGCCGGGTCATGCCGAAGACCATAAAAGTGGAACTTCCTGCCATCCAGCTTGGTGCTCAGCAATAATGGAATGGAGGAGGGAAATTTGTGGCGGCGCCTTGCATGGCAGCGGCCCTCTGATTCTACACTTGGGGTGTGTGTGATTAACACAGTAGATAGGTAAAACACAATCTCGTTCTACTGTACATGATTGGTTGTACAGCTGAATGACAATAAAGGGTGATTTAATATGAATAATATGGATAAGGAGTATGGATATGAACAATAGCAACAAAAATATGAGTGCAAGAATATTAGTGATAAGAACAGCAACGTGGACCATAAATATGATGCAATAAAGTGCACAACAGTGCTAGTCTCAGTTCTTTAGGCTAGGAAGAGTGAGTGTGAATGTGCCTGCAGGGGCCTGAGCACGACGAGGTCAGCACCGGGTCCAGTGGGGGGGAGGGGGGGTCTTTGGGGGGAAGTGTATGTGTGAGTGTGTGACTGCATGTGGAGGGTGCATGTGTGTGTCTGCGGGGGTGTGGTATGTGTGTGTCAGCCGGGGGGCTTTCACAGCTCTGGGAAAGAAAGGTATTGTGTACCCTCTTCCAGAAGGAAGTGGTACAAACAGTCTGTTGCCCAAGTGGGTGGGGTCCGCCACAGTACGGGACCTCTTCTGGACCCGGCCAGTGTATACTGAGTCCAGATCTGGGAGATGGCATCCTACGATCTCCTGTGCTGTTCTCACCACCCAGGCCAAGTCCTTTCTGTCCTGTGCCGTGCAGCTGTCATACAACACTGTCATGCTGAGACAGAGGATGCTCTCTATTGTGGCCCTGTAGAAGTTGGTGAGCAGAAAAGAGGAGAGTCCAGCCTGTTTCAGTTTCCTGAAGAAGAGCCTTTGTTGAGCTTTCTTCACCAGGTGTGATGTGTTCAGACACCAACACAGATTAGATGTGATGTGTCGGCCCAGGAACTTGATGTTGTCCACACGCTCGACCGTCTCCCCATCTTTGAGGAGGGGAGCATGTTTTCCTGTTTTCCTGGACCTCCTGTAGTCCACAATGACCTCCTTGGTCTTACTGATGTTCAGGACAAAGTTGTTGGCTGAACACCACTGAGTCAGGTGGTGGATCTCCTCTCTGTAGTGGGTCTCAACATTGTCCGATATGAGACCCACCACGGTGGTGTCGTCCATGACCTTTATGACTGTGTTAGTGGGGTGGATGGCAGAATAGTCCTGAGTGAAGAGAGTCAAGAGGGCAGGGCTGAGCACACGCCCCTGCGGCGTTCTTGTGTTCAGGACCAGGGTGGACGATGTGCGGTCTGCTATTCTCACCACCTGAGGCCGCTTGGTGAGAAAGACTCTGATCCAGGAACACAGCAACGTGGACAGACCCAGGTTGTGTCCTTATTGCCAATACTCATGTTCTCCTTTCTCCCCCTCCCTCCTAGGCTGTTCCCCACAGTGAGGGTTCCATCTTGTCATACTCAGTTCTTGTTCAACTGTTCAATAAAATCACTTATTTGCTGTACGCCTCTGCCTCCTCTTGCTGTGCTTGCTCTTGGATTCTGGTCATAGAAAATCATGACAAATGGAAAGTATCCTGAATCCATGGATCTTTCCCATACAAATAAAGTCAAGGAGATATCTTTTTTTTCTTTTAGCTCATAATTATTTGTATTCTGGACCTTTTAGGAATTTGGGACATTAAACAGAGCAGTTAACTATTACGGTAAGCAGAAGAAGGGTTCTCCTGCATTATACCCTTTTGTCTTTTGTTGCGTAAAGCTTTTTGCGTTTCTCCTTTTTTATTTTTCCTTACGTGATTTTCTAAAAGATCAGATATTGCTGCTGTTTTTTGTTTGTTTGCTTGTTTGATTGTTTTTGCTGATTTCGGTGTCTTTCTTTTTACTGACTTTTTCCTCTCTCTCTACTGACAGGTCACCTCATCATGTCAGACAAACACGAGCCATGAGCCGGTGAGTACAACATACTGTATGCATGTTTGTCTTTGTCCATTGTGTATGTCAATATGTGGCCATTAAGGAAGCATTTAAAGGTCCTGTTGACCTCTAACAAAGCCTTTTTTTTTTTCAATGGTCCTTCCTGCTTTTGTGCCAGAGCCACTCGGAGGTTGTTGTTAGGGGTCAAATATCGGAGACTGTAATCATAATTTTCCTCCTTTTCCTCTGAAAATCTTGTCAGTGAAACTCAAACAAACTGTGCCCAGTCTCTGGCTTTACAGCTGACAAGAATTTAATGAGGGTGGTGAGAATGATATTGATAATAATAATGATGCTGATATTTCATGAAAGCTGTTTTATAACACAAAGGGAATTAAATGCTGAGGATGGAGCCTTGTAAATGGTATTCACTTACATAGCACTTTTTACTCATGTCTGGATGACCAAAGCGCTTTACAGATGCCGCTATCCATCCATTCACACACACACATTCACACACTGATGGAGGCAGAGCTGCCATGCACTGGCGCTGGCCTGACCCACCAGGAGCAATGGGGGTTCAGTGTCTTGCGCAAAGACACTTCGACATGCAGACTGCAGAGAGAGCTGGAATCAAACCACTGATCCCCCGCTCAGTAGTCAGCCACACTACACCTGCGCCACAGCCGCCCCTTGTGACTCATTGTTTAGAAGATTTCTCCTAGCTTTATGTTCAGGAGCCCAAGTGACACCTGCCATACGAGGGAATACCAAAACACATCTGGGAGAGAACATGCAAACTGTGGGCCCTACTTGTGGTCAAACCCAGACCGTGTTTGTATGAGTCAACCATGTGAACCACTGAGCTACTGTGCTTCTTATTGCTGTTAAACAATAAGAATAAACTTTATAGCAGGAAATGCGGCAACGCTTGATCATTTTACAACACTGCTCAAAACCTTGTTCTTCTGGTTGGCTTTCAGTCCTGGCTGTCTTGGTTTTTATCATACACGCACATTTTATTAGTTTGTTTTACTTTAGTGAACTTTTTATTTGGTGTATCTTTTATTGTGTTAATAGTGTACAGCATATTCATTGTCAATTTAATGGTTGTTGATTACATTGTATTTGTACAGATTGTGCAGAACTTTGTCAGCTGAGGTTGTTTTAAAAGTCCTAAAGAAATAAATGTACCTGATCTCAATAGAAATCATAAAATTAGTAGGAAAAATGTGTAAGAGATTAAAGTTGCTCGTACAATGTCAATGATTACAAAAGGGGTTGCATTTGGAACATTTATAAAAATCTAGGCTATGTGTTGAACAACATAATTTTTATTTGCTTTGCTTGTCTATGTGCACAGTGCATTCCTTTGCCATTCCATCCAGTGTCACTGCTGTGAATATGCACTGTATTAAGCTGAAGTGAGAACCTGCTCTACAGCACCTTTTGAAATATATCCAGTGTAGTTTGTTCAGTGTACTACATTTATTGAACTTTTTTGTTGACATTTTTTACATATTTACCTTTTTGTTTCTGTGATTCTGTATGCACATTGCCTATAAAAAGTATTCACCCCTGTTGGATGTTTCAACCTTTTATTGCTTTATAAAATGAAATCATGGTCAAAATAATTTGGCTTTTTTGACAAAAAATTTGCAAAAAAAAAAGCTTCTTTCAGTTGATTAAAATTATATAAGGCAAATTAAATGATTGCACAAGTATTCACTCCCTTTAAAGTGACTGGCCTAATTGAGCAGAGGTCCAGCTAGTTGATGCCTGCAGTCTCACAGTGAAATGGAGATCACCTGAGTGCAGTTAATGTGTGTCAAGTGATTGTAGTATAAAGACACCTGTGTCTAGGAGGTCCAGTCTCTGGTTCTTCAGTATTTCTGCTACAATTGCAACATGAAGACAAAAGAACACCCCAAGCAACTCAGAGAAAAGATCATTGAAAAGTATAAGACAGGAGATGGCTACAAGAAGATTTCCAACTCACTGGGCAGCCCACGGAATTCAGTTAAATCCATCATTAAGAAATGGAAGCAGTATGGCACTTGTCTAAGTCTGCCTAGAGCTGGCCATCCTCACAAACTGAGTGATCGAGCAAGAAGAGAACTGGTGAGGGAGGCCACCAAGACACCTACAATCACTCTGAAGGAGTTGAGAGCTTCAGTGGCCCAGATGGGAGAGACTACACACAACAACTATTGCCCGGGTTCTTCACCAGTTGAAGCTGTATGGAGAGTGCCAAAGAGAACTTGGGCAGTCTCAGAGGTGGTGTTCCTGTAGCCGTGGACTTGGCACTTTCCCTGCTGGTAATGGCTCCCTAGTGATGGATCCTTCCTTTGTGCTCAGCCATAAGCCTTAAGTTCTACACTGAAGAAAGTTTCTTTGTGTGTGTGTGTGTGTGTGTGTGTGGGGGGGGGTAATTGTGTTTTTATTTCAATGTGTAAAGCACTTTGTGTTGCATATTTTTGTATGAAAAGTGCTATATAAACAAAGCTTTGATAAAGCAGTTTAATGGTAAAATCCATCTTAATTTGGGTCAAGTTTGCAAAGCAGTTCTCCAAAAATACTAATTGGCCCTGGACGCTAACTTCAGTTAGGCCAGAGTGTCCTGATTGGCTCAACACTACGGATCTGCTATAGTTACGTCACCAAAAACGTTTCTTCTGAGCTCGCCTTTTTCAGGAGGTGGGGCTTAACCAAAATTTCACAGCAAAAAAAAAATGATGTGACAGATTTGAGTGATTTCGCTCTTGACATGTAACACATTGTTACAGACAAGGGAAAAAACTCGATTTTTGGCAGTGTCACTTTAACTGAATTCACAGAATTTTTGTTTTTCTTTATACACGACTACAGTATAATTACTTGAGGAAAAATCATTGGAAACCAGTCGGTAAAGAAAATTTTCTGAGCCATCATGCTTTTTATAGTCTCACCATATATCATCATCATAGCTGTCATGAATCCGGGTTTGGAGGCCAAACCCGGCTTTGACTTATTGTTATGATTTGTCTAGTTTCCTCCTGACAGCTCGGGCACGCCCCCTCCTCCTGTCAAGCTCCGTCAGCTGCACTGTCACGGGTGCTCACACACATACACACACCCACACACACGCACACGCTCCAGTCACTCTCATTCACACATGCTCTCACACACCGGATGCCAATCAGTTCTGCCCACGCATTCTCACACCGGCAATCTCTTTCCTCGTAAGCTTCAGGAGTATTTGTTGGCCACTCCAGAGGAGAGAGATTGTCGGGGCATTCACCCTCGTTCATGGCAGCTAGCTCTCCATGAATGACGTATCACTCCCTTCACGTTCTCAGCGCGAAATCTTCAGGTGATCAATCCCTGGGTGCTCGCGGATGCCGCAGTTTCCTGTCCTCATCCACCAGACAAGTCGGACAGCTCTGAATTTGTTCCAGCCATAAGTGTTTACTTGCCTTTCCTTTTGTGCTATCGCTGCGTCGGCACTAGGCTGTCGCCTTTCCCTGTTGTGCGTTTAGCAGTTCGGCAGCACTAGGCATTCTCCTCCCCGGCTGTAGAACATCCGAGTAGCTCCCGTGTTTGTCTGGTGGCCCTTAGCTCCGCATATTCATCTCTCTGTATTGTGGACATTGTTGGACTTGTTATTTTCTTCGTGTTTTTTAATAAACGTGCACCATCTACTCTCACTCTTGTGTTTATTCATTCCTCTCCTCCATGTGCTATGGAGAAGCGCACGGAGAGTTTATGACAATAGCAGTCTGTCGAGGGGGACAATGACTGTTTCATTTAGGTCCGATCAGACTCCTCTACACAACTGTGTCCCCCGCCCTCTTCTGCCAGGAACTCCTGACCCTGCAAACCCGGGCAACGTCCGAGCCAGTATGAGTTGTTTTCTGAATGACCATTTCATGAAACTGCTTGCAAAGTATTTGAGTACCGCTAGCTTTTGCTGGACTAGCGGCACATTTTTGGCAGATAGAGTTATTATCAGTAGCAAGGACAGGCCAAGACAAACTGACTCCAGTATCTGTTGCAGTGACTGACCAGATGATAGGTTTGTTTATCTCTGCTCTTTGTGTAGTGCATGTCACAATGCACCGACTGGCAAAAGTCCACCACAGACCTTGCGACAGATGTGCTTATCTGCCAGGATTTCCAGTCTCACCCCGTGTAACTGGGAGTGGTCCATCACAGACCTGTGACAGATATTGTTTTTAGTTCTGCCAGGATGCCCAGTTTCACCCTCCACGCCCTCAGAAGGGCGGGGTTATCGATTGAGTCGCCGATGGCCCGACCCATGAGACAGGTAGTACTGGTTTTCATGGTTATCCGGTAGCAAGCAAACCAATGCCTGACTTGACAGACGTGCACAAATTTGTGCACAGTTCCACAAATGCGCGCACAATCAAAGTGCTCATATTTACAGTGCTGTGAAAAAGTATGTGCCCCCTCATGGTTTTTTTTATATTTTGTCGTACTTTCAGATCACCAAACAAATTTTAATATTAGCAAAAGAAGTCCTGAGTAAATACAAAATGCAGTTTTTAAATGATGATTTCAATTATTAAGGGAGAAAAGCTATTCAAACCTACCTTGCCCTGTGTGAAAAAGTAATTGCCCCCTAATCTTAATGACTGGTCGCGCCATCCTTGGCAGCAACAACTGCAATCAAGCGTTTGTTATAACTGGCAAAGAATCTTTTGTATCTCTGCTGAGGAATTCCGGCCCACTCTTCTTTGCAGAATTGTTCTACAGATTTTCTCATTCGCTTTGGTGCATTTCTCACAACAGTATTGAAATTGTCAAAACAATCAATTCAGCCTCCACATCACCCAGTCACTTGTGCTCATCATAAAAAAATAATTTTGAGCTAATAGCGAATATACAATTGTCTGCTTTTTTTTGAGTATCATTTGCTATTGTCATGTTTGTCAAAATATATTAGATAGGTTTTCTGTTGAATACTCCTTCCCGACAAAACATTTGGGCATTTGTTCATTACATGCAAAAGTGTTGAACCAGTTGCCAAGCAGATTTGATACATTTCTATTACATTTTTGTAAATATGTATTAAATTGATTAATTGTTGTCAGGTGAATCTTTACTTTCACTTATCAGGGGAAATTAGGTCAATCAAAGACTTTCTAGTTCTCTAGAACAGCTTAGAGGTGAATCCTATTAACCTTCAATTGGCAGCAGATACAAAACCTTCACAGAGCAGTTACCATTTCTGACACAAAAATGGAAGGATATCAAGAGAATGAGCAGGGTCAGCGGCCCCGAAGAAGATGTATAGTGATGTGAGGTGGAAGAATAAGAGGAAGATAGGCCAAGTGCATAGGCCTGCTCCTGATTAAATTAGGGCCACAATTGTTGACAATGTTCTAAATCATGGTCTTAAGCTGGATTCATGGTACTTTTCCTCTCTGGTCCAGTGAGGTGCGTGTCCACTTTGGACGAGGCCAGCACACACGCGGTTGTATATACGCTTCACTTTTTTCGTCTACCAGGCCAAGCGGTTGATGCATGCACACAACTGTTGTTTGTAGTTTCGCCCCAGCTCTATGGGTAGTGCAAATGCGCTAACATGCCAGTTTGTTCACTGGCTATGAACATGAGAATGACGCACATTTTTTGTAGCAACAACAATAGCATTGTTTCAAGGAAAAGAGGAATTACCGTTTTTTTTTTTGTGCTCATCTCCGCACAAGCTGCTACTGCTGCAAAACGATTCATGGTTTATTCTCATCTTCCTCTTCATCTTCTTCATCTACTTTGACTTTGTATGCTGTGTTGGTAGTGCCACCTTGTGAATGAGAGGTTCAGTCTTGCACATGTGCAGTCAACGCGGTCAGAAAATTTGGGCTGCACACAGATGCCCGCAGACTGGAAATGATGACGTAATTTTCAATACACAAGCCTCGTGGTTGAGCGGGCATGGACAATGGAAGGTGCAGCGTGAATCCAGCTTTACAGTGGCTGAGGCTGGTCAGAGTGCAACCGAGTATTTCCGAGAACCACTGTATCCTTGATAATCCAAACATTTCCTCAGGAGAATAAGTAGATAACCCAATAAGCGTGCAATGTATTGTACATGCAGAAATACTGTGAACTTACTGTAAAACTTGAAAATGCATAGTTTAGTAAAAAAAACATATCCAGTGTCTTTCAGTCTATTCTCCACACACAATATGTGACTTTATAGTTTTGAAATGGCTCTGCAACATAGAGAAAAGTGTTACCTTGTTCATTTTCGGTTCCTGTTACCAAAAGCCATGACAATTTTCATAAGAGAATACTTACAGCATTAACTATTCTATTGACAACATAGCTGAACATTTTGACAGTCTTGTTAATAAAGATGACACAAGGACTCTTCATTCTGATGGTAGTGATGTCATGGATGGCCCTCACGAGCCATCAATAAGACGCCACTCAGCCGGTGAGTTTGCACAGTTTATTAAAGGGCCTATGTCATGCAAAATCGACTTTTTTGAGCTTTTAAGCATGTTATAATGTTAATTATAACATGAACAGTGTGTTCCTCACCAAAAACACCCCCAAAGTGGTATTTTGCTCCATTCACGCATCTCAGAGTGTTCCTCCTCAACCCTGCTCTCTGAGCTGCTGCTCCACCCTGTCCCTGATAATGACTGGGTCCTCACGTTCATACGTATGAACGTGGGTGAACCGCCCACTCCAGGAAGTGCCTGTGCTGCCAGCACCGCCCCCAGGCTAATGCAGACACCCACTTTCTCCACGCAGCGAACGGAGCGGTGATCGGCAAAACTCTTTCACTTTAGCATTGACGCTGTGAAGAAGTAGTTCTTCTTGCACCTAATCTGCTCAGTGACAACAACTGTTTGCTTTTTTACGTAAGACAATGTCTTCTAAGTGGCGTAAATGTGTCTTTGGCTGTGAGAGATTTAGGAGTTTGTTCAGCTTTCCTTGTTTTCGTGGGCGGAACCCAGCGACACGCTGCAGCAGCCGGCTCAGGGGTTACGTCATGAAATGGGCGGCAGCCACAAGAAGGAGAGGCAGAGCCTCAGAGATCGAGGCATCTTACTTCCGGGCTCTCGAAAATAACTCATATTTCATAAGAAATTCATTCTCCAGTGTACCAAAGGTAATATACTATCACATACATGCATATGTATTTTTCACTTTTTTCACTTCCGCCCTCCAAAGAGAGCAGACGCCTTTTTCTTCTCTCTTGCTTCTGACTTATCTCCTTCTCCCCAAACTAACTGGATCCCAGCTTGCTGTCGTCTGTCTGCGTCTTTACTTTACTGCTGATTATAGAAAGAAATTATGGAATTAATAAGCTGGGCTTTGAACGCAATTGACACTATCTTTTCAACGAGGAAAAGTGCCCCGGGGGAGGTTGTTTGCCCCGCAGGAACGGCTGCTGCGGGCTATTTACGGGAGACAAGTAATTGGAAACTCTTGTGCCTGACTAATCTTTTTATCGAAGATGTAGAAGATTTGTACGTCTTCGCAGTAATGGTGATTGGGATCGTTCTGATTGGATCTGGGATTGTCCTGGTGTACCGCAAATTGTTGAAGATGGATACAACCTATCAAAATGCTGGCCAGGCGAGGTGCATCCATCAAATTAAAAAAATGGAGAGGACCCTGATAGCGACAAATGGAGAACTGTCTCGGAAGGTGGATTACATCATGATTACGCTTAGGACCATCCACGATGGACTCAACGCCCAGCAATGAAGGATTAAGTACTGAATCTGTAAGAGAATATAAAGTTTCCTCTCTGTGATCAGTACTATTCGACTTAATCTGACTTCCTCACAAAAATCCTCCTGATCATCTGCAGTCTTTGTTTTCAAAACATTGAGCTCATGGCCTTCGGACAGGCAGCTGCATGGCCAAGGACAATGCCTGTAGCCAGACAAAACATCTCCTGCCAAAGAGTCCTTGTTGTTCTTAACTGACACAACACCTACTTTCAACATTACACTCATACTGATCCACAAACTGATGATAAAGATGATTCACTCACTGCTCTCTTTGTGTCCTGTGAACTTTTTTGGTCTGCTGATTGTGCATTGAGGGCTTTTTTTTCCTTTGTAATCATAATATTGATCATATATGACCACTATTCTGAAATCAATGATTTTTTTGCTCCTTCCTATTGTATTATTTCCTATGCTACCTGTACCCTCCTGTTGGCAGGTGCGTTTCAGATGCAGCCGTGTCACCGGAAATGCAGGTTCATTTTCTGTGTCAAGTCAAATCCCTCGTATGTTATCAGTGATCTGTTATCAGTGATCTGTTATCAGTATCTGTTAATGTACTTGGCAATAAATCTTTTCTGAGTTCTGAGTTCATATAGTTTACTCTGAAAGGCTTAAAATAGCATGATATAGGCCCTTTAAAGGAAAGGATAAACGATAAAGTAATGAGCCACAGGGGGCTAAAACACACTATAACTAACACAGGCTATGACAAGGAGGAAACAGATCACAAAGGAATACACTTACAATAATGGATGAAGGGTTGTAAACGTCTGACCAGATGAATGCTCGACAATGTCAGACGAGGAGTTCCGACGAGACTGCCGCACATTTCGCCCTCACCTGCCCTCTTAAGTAGGGGACAGCTGATGAGGCGAAATGCAGCTCAGCTGTCAGGGCCTCAGCTCTGACAGCCGGAAGCCCCTTGGAGCGCTGCCATAATAAAAGCTCGGAGAGCCATAGGGAAACACACATCAGCTGGGAGGAAAATACTGCACGGCCCGAGCACGGACGAGATCGGCGCTCGAACCACAACAGTACCTCCCCACGAAGCGGCGAACTCCGGACGCCGTATGAAATTGCACTTGCCTGTTTCCCGGAGGGCCGATGGTGCCTGCTGTAGTGGACGTTGTTCCTCCCTTTCCCTACTGGATGGTGCCGGAGGGCCCCCTGAGAGGATGAGGAGGAGCCGCTCGCAATGGTCCGATAACGGGCTTCGCTGGAGCAGGACTCGTGGCACTCACAGCAGCCAGGGAAGACGTCGAGGAGGAGGGGATGACAGCCGAGGCGATCTGGGCACGAGGAGCTGATGGGACAGCAGGGAAAGATGACCCGGGGGGAGAGGCTGCGGGAATTCCCTCCTGACGAGACGTAGGAGCGGCAGCTGTCAGAGAGGTAGAGTCCTTGCGACGACCCGGAACAGGATCCGGATGGAGTTCTTACTGAGTCTTCTTGTTAGCTGTGTGACGACGGTTACCAACAGAGGGCGAGGTGAAGGAGAGGTCCGGGAAACACCGCTCCTGTGCGGAAACAGAAGCGAGCAAGTCGGAGAACTCTGGATAGTCATTTAACGCCGGATTCCTCTCCACCAGCCTGATGGCCACCGTCACATGCTTTATAATCTGCGTGGGGTGAACAGCGGAGCGAGCTGCCGCCACTCGGTCCCGGATGGAAACAGCTGACTGTTGTAGTTTCTCTGGGGGAATTCCGACTGATGTGTCACTCCTTCGGGGATCACTCCTGGGCGGTGCGACCTCCTGCCCTGGAACGGGGACAGGAATGGGATCCCGAAGCGAGGAGCGAGGATGCCTCCTCTTCAGCTTCCTGCTGGAGTTTCCCTCCAGCCCACGGAGTATCTCCCATTGCGCAGCGATGTCTGCCTTCCTTGCAATGACTTCAGGGTGGTTGGAGTAACGAGGAAGGCGATTAATGATGTCCTCAGCAAGGTCCAGGTGCCGGCGTACATCACTGGGAGTGTCGTAGAGGCTAGCAGTGACGAGAGTTCCATCAACGTAGTCCAGGGCCTCCGCTAGCTCGTAGCCCAGGCTCCGAGCGCTGCACCTGAATGACGACATGACCTCCCAGCATACAGGTACCCAGACAGGGAAAAACAAGTCCAATTCATGCAAAACTTACGGCGACAGGCGTCTCAGTGTGGCGGCAGTCTACTGTCATGGATGGCCCACACGAGCCATCAATAAGACGCCACTCAGCCGGTGAGTTTGAGCAGTTTATTAAAGGAAAGGATAAACGATAAAGTAATGAGCCACGGGGGGCTAAAACACACTATACTTCTTTCAGGGTTTGCATATGAGAGTGTTGCTCTCCAGCTGGCTTGAAAGAAACTGCAACTTTCTCATGAAAGCCTTCACCAGGCTGTGCATTTCAAAAACAAAAAGGCCCTTGCCTCGCAGTTTGGTGTTCAGTTCATTCATCAGTGCCGTCACATCAACAGCAAATGCAAAATCTGCCATCCAGTCCTCCTATGAGAGCTCAGGGATGCCTTTGTCTTTCATCTCACAAAACTCTCGAATCTCTGCTTTCAGGTCCCAAACTCTTTTTAGCACTTTGCCCAGGCTGAGCCATCTGACAGCTGTGTGGTAGCCAATGTCAACATGTTCAGTCTCATACTCCTCTAAAAGTGCAACAAACTGTCTGTGATTCAATGCTCATGCCCTGATGAAGTTAACTATTTTAGTTACAACATCAGTAACATGGTTAATTTTTAGCACTGACTTGCACCACACATGCTGATGTATAATACAGTGCAAAAATACCAATTTCTGATCTGCGTCAATTTCAGTCACTTTATCCTGCATACATTTCAAAAGTCCAACATTTTTCCCCATCAGATTTGGACAATCGTCCGTTGTGACACCAACCATTCTGTCCCATTTCAGTCCCAGCGTGTCCATGCATGCATTTACCTCTGTGAACAGATCGCTCCCTGCCGTCGTCCCTTTCATTGACCGCATTGCTGCCAGCTCCTCCGTAGTTTTGAAGTTTGTTATCCCGCGGACAAATACAAATAACTGGGCTGTGTCATGGACATCACAACTCTCGTCCATCGCCAAGGAGAAAAAGTCAAAACTTGCCACTTCACATTGCAGCTGAAGCTCCAGATTCCCCGCAATGTCCTCGATCCTTCTCGTCACGGTTCGCCTGGACAGCGGGACTTGCTCAAATGCTTCTTTTTTTTTTCAGGGCAGATTAGTGCTGCAGAGTCCACCAAGCACTCTTTGACAAACTCCCCCTCTGTGAATGGCTTACTGTTTTTAGCGATTTTGTGGGATATCACAGAGCTGGTCTTGGTTGCTGCATCCCTGGATGCGTGAAGCTTGGTAAAAAAGCCTTGCTGCTTTTTTAGCTTAGCTTGCAAAGCTTCCGAAGTCCGCAACCTTTCAGCATCAGTCAGGTTTTTGTATTTCTCCGCAAGTTTCGTCTTGTAATGCCGACTCAAATTGTAATCCTTAAACACGGCGATCTGCTCTTCGCAAACTAAACACGTGGCTTTACCTCTGTCTTCAGTAAATAAATATTTAGCAGTCTATGTTTTGTTGAAAACCCTGCATTCGGCATCTACCTTTCTTTTTTTAGAGTGCGCGGGCATTTTTGAAGGCTAAAGTCGTCTGCTTGTGACAAGGTAGATTCAATCATGCGCAGTGTAGAGAGAGGAAAAAGCAGGCGAGGCAGTGGGCAGAGCAGACTTTATTAATCTCTCTCCCTAACATCAGTTAACAAGAAGAATAACTCCAGATTGCTGGCATCTCTCTTTTAAACCATACACTTGCCTCATGACCTGGGGGTTCACATTACAACACATAGACTTACAATGACAATTCCCTTTGTCACCCAGCCTGTCTGCGCATTATTATGCAACCCGGAGGAGAACACATATTATCCTGCATTCTTATGGAGAAAACCACAGGCTGTCTTGCATATCTAACTAACAGCTTTAAAGCTTCTCCTCCTGTGCTATCCAGTCTGAGTGGATAATTACATTAACTAGGTCCCCTACAGCAGTATTGATTTAAGTATTGCATCATTATGCACGTGACTAAAAAAACAACTTCAAAATAAAAGCAGCGCAGCTTTAGTCCATGCATTAGATAAAATTAGAAAATCTGTTTATTTTGAAATTAACAGTTAACCTCATGCGGGCCAGTTGGAGTCAACCAAAGGGCCCTATGCAGCCCGGGCCGTACAATGCCCAGGTCTGGTCTAGTCTCATCCTGTTCATTTATGGTGTTTTTTATGTTAAGTTTTACATTACCTTGTGAATACTTAAATATTGATGTTGCTACAATTTGTAGTTTTTTAAGAACAAATAAGCTCATTTAACGCACTCGTGAGACAAAGACAGTGCTATATGAATGCCATGCTGAGTTATAGAGGAAACGTACTGAGGAGTGCAGTACAAGTGATCATTTCTTCAAGGAGGCTGCTGCTTTAGAGGACGAAATGGGATTTATGCACTGCGGCACCGAGACATTTTCATTTTAATGAGTTTCAAATTGGAGTTTCCATTCACTGAAGAATAACACCTCGGGAGAAACAGATCATGATTGGAAAACCAGATCATTTCCCCCCTGATTTCTGCTTAGTATTTAATGAATTTGAAGCATCGCAGTAGTTTTTGTTTCTCGTTTTTCATATGTTAACCACCAGTGACAAAGAAATTGTTGGGTGATCTGTAGCAGCAAAGTAAATAATGTGCACTTTTCTCAGTAAAATTGTCGCATATCTGACAAAATACATGCAGATATGATTATACTGTACCTTCCATTGACTGACACTCACTAAAAATATGTTTTCAGCCTCCATATACAGTATATACACATACAGTATACAGTCATGTGAAAAAATTAGGACACCCTGTGTAAGCCTGTGTGTTTTTTCAAAATATTTGGACATATGGATATTTAATATCAATGTTAAAAAAAAAATACTGGGAGATTTGTGTAATACAACTAAACAAATAAAATGAATTAGACTTTTTTCAAATTTTCTGTAAAATGTAATTCTAAACAAATAGAAAGGAATAAATTAGGACCCCCCTCATCTGTTTTAGAACACCTCCACATTCATTCCCACTTAAAATGGCTAAAATAAAGATTCAAAGGCTTTGTTATCATGTGCACAGTTAAGAAATGCCACATTTCCTGAGCAATTAATTTCTTACTTTGCTCTCCGAACGAATGCCAAGTTAAAAGGTACAGAACAACAATTCTAATAGGTCATGACACACTAATACAGTAACTCAATCCTAATACTAATGGATGCTAAAACACACACACCAACACACAGTCAGGCAGTAGAGGAATGAAACTGAAAATTCACTGGATGACAAAAGTGACAGTGGTATATTGATATCAGAGATGATGTAAACCTGAGATGGCATGAACCTACTGTATGTACAGTGTGCAAATGAGCATTGTGCAACAAGTAGTGTATAATTACAAATTATTGGTAAGTAGCAGCAGAGATGATATGGACATCAGACAGGTGACACTATATCTACTGTACAGGTGAGCAATGTGCAAATTTAGCAGCCTGTGTGTGAGTTCCTATATGCAAAGTTGTGTTACAGTGTTTTGGGCGTTATCTGTTCATGAGTCTGATGGCAGTGGGAAAGAAGGAGTTCTTCAGTCTGGCTGTCCTGCTTTTCACACTTCTGTACCTCCAGCCTTAGAGTAGAAGTGTGAACAGTCTGTGTTGGGGGTGGGTGGGGTCCCGGAGGATGGCATCAGTTCTCTTTTGGACTCTGCGGTGGTAGATGCTCTGCAGAGCGGGGAGTGGAGTCCTGATGATCTTCTCCGCTGTCTTCACCACTCTCTGGAGGCGTTTGCAGTCCAGGGCAGTGGTGCTGCCGTACCACGCAGTGATGCAGTTGGTCAGGATGCTCTTAATAATGCAGCTGTAGAAATTGTTGAGGATCCTGGAAGACATGCCAGACTTCTTCAGCTTCCTCAGAAAGTACAGTCACTGTTGAGCTCTCTTAACCAGCTCTGTGGTGTTGTGTGTCCACTTAAGGTCTTTGCTGATGCGGATGCCCAGGTATTTAAAGCTGCTCACCCTCTCCACCTCAAACTTCCAGATGAACAGTGGCCGATGGGGTCTCCTCCTCCCTTTCTCATGTCCACTATCATCTCCTTTGTCTTGTCCATGTTGAGGGTAAGGTTGTTGTCCTCACACCATGACACCAGGTTGGCCACCTCCCTCCTCTAGGATGCTTCATCATCACCAGTGATGCATCCTATCACTGCTGTGTTATCCACAAACTTTAGGATGATATTGTCCTTGTGGGAGGCAACACAGTCATGGGTGAAGACGCTGTAGAGGATGGGGCTGAGAACACAACCCTGTGGGACACCTGTGTTTGTGATGATGTTGGCTGAGGTCCTATTACCCATCCTGACAGACTGGGGCCTGCCAGTTAGAAAGTCCAGTAGCCAGTCACAGAGAGTGGGGTTCAGGCCAAGTGAAGACAGTTTGTCGGTGAATTTGTGGGGGATGACTGTGTTGAACGCTGAGCTGTAGTCGACAAAGAGCATCCTAATGTAGAAGTCTTTATCTTCCAGGTGGGAGAGAGAATACTGGAGTGCTGCAGTGATGGCATCTGAGGGGGATCTGTTGGGTCGGTAGGCGTACTGCAGGGGGTCCAGGGTGCCCGGTATGCTGTCCTGAATGAGGACTGCATACCGGGCACAGGAGAATGTTAAAAAATGCAAATAAAAACAAAAACAAGGTTAGACATAGACGTGAACATTTCTTAATAAAGAACTGAATTTTTAAAGGGGTGTGCAAATTTTTTCACATGACTGTATATATATTAATATATATATATATATATATATATATATATATATATATATATATATACAGTATACTGTATATCATTATAGCACAAGTAATTGTGCTCTCTCAGGGTGCCTGGGGAGTGGGGAAGAAGTGGTTTGGTACCAGTTTTCCAGAACAAAGGTGATGCTCAGAGCTGTAGTAACTACAGAGGCATAAAGTTGATCAGCCACACTATGAAGATATGGAAAAGAGTTGTTGAAGCCAGGTTAAGAGGAGAGGTGACAATCAGTGAGCACCAGTACAGTGTCATGCCAAAAAAGAGTACTACAGATGCAATGTTTGCTCTAAGAGTGTTGATGGAGAAGTATAGAGAAGATCAGAAGGAGTTGCACTGCCTCTTTGTGGATCTAAAGAAAACATACGATAGGGTGCCAAGAAAGGAAGTGTGGTACCGTATAAGAAAGTCAGGAGTGGCAGAGAAGTATGTGAGGGTGGTGCAGGACATGTATGAGGACAACGAGACAGTGGTGAGGTGTGCTATAGGAGCAACAGATGGGTTCAAGGTGGGGGTGGGGTTGCATCAGGGATCGGCTCTAAGTCCCTTCTTGTCTGTCATGGTGATGGACAGGCTGACAGATGAGGTCAGGCAGGAGTGTCTGTGGATCATGATGTTCGCAGATGACATCGTGATCTGTAGTGAGAGTAGGGAGCAGGTGGAAGATAACCTGGAGAGGTGGCGGTACGCTCTGGAGAGAAGAGGAATGAAAATCAGTAGAAGCAAGACAGAATACATGAGTGTGAATGAGAGGGAGGCAGGTGTAACGGTGAAGATTGAAGGAGTAGAGGTGGTGAAATAAGATGAGTTTAAGTACCTGGGGTCAACCATCCAAAGCAATGAAAATGCACAACAGAGGTGAAAAAGAGAGTGCAGCCAGGGTGGAGACGAGTGTCAGGGGTGATTTGTGACAGAAAGGTAGCAGCAAGAGTGAAAGGGAAGATTTGCAAGACGGTAGTGAGACCTGCTATGATGTATGGTTTGGAGATGGTGGTGCAGAAAAAAGACAGGAGATGGGGCTGGATGTGGCAGAGTTGAAGATGCTAAGATTTTCTTTGGGAGTGACTAGGAGGGACAAGATTAGAAATGAGTATATCAGAGGGACAGCTCAGGTTGAGCGGTTTGGAGACAAACTAAGAGAGGCAAAGCTGAGATGGTTTGGACATGTGCAGAGGAGGGATAGTGGATATATTGGACAAAGGATGTTGAAGATGGAGCTGCTAGGCAGGAGGAAAAGAGGAAGACCACAGAGAAGATTCATGGATGTAGTGAAGGAGGACATGGAGAGGGTTGATACTACAGAGGAAGATGCAAGGGATAGGGTGAGATGGAGGCAGATGATCTGCTGTGGAGACCCCTAAAGGGAGCAGCCGAAAGAAGAAGAAGAAGAAGATGAAGAAGAAGAAGAAGGCTATTGCACAAGTAAAGCTAGGGTCACCAAACTTTGTACATAGGTTCACTCTGTCACACTGACCTCTGGCTATTGTTTTGGGATTGCAAGATCAAAGGTCAAGATAAAAATGCCTTATAAACTACATCTCAACAACAAACAAAGAGGCTAAATGGTACCTCTAGCAGCCGTCAGGATTTTTTTCAGCTCATGCTTGAAATATATTTAGAAGGCTTTTCTCCTGCCTGTGTTCTCCACAAACTATGACACTGCATGCGACTGTGATGGACAGGTTCCATTAACAATGACAAAAACTAAAAAATACATTTGGAAGGACAATTAACATATCAAATATTAATATATTGCTTAGGATACAGTATTAATTTAATTTTACTTTGAGAGAATCTGTCTTCAAGCAGCTTGATGTTCCTGTGACCACAGATGCCAATTTTAATAAAAGGTATAAGATTCATGGGACTGTAGTTAACCTCCCAGGACATTGGTACTGGAGGAAATGCAACCCCAGGTTGATCAGAATAATAGCACATATTGTAGAAAAAGAGCTTAGGAAACCATTCAAAATCATTCAAGCTGAACTCTAAGGTCAAGGCATGTTGCTTTCTAATCACACCATGGGTTGCATTTTGAACAATAATGCAATCAATGGAAGAAGACCAGGAGGGCTCCACTATTGACAGAAAACCTTAAAAAGCCAGCCAAAATGCATGCCCCAAAGTTGCTGAGAGGTTGTTCTTTTGGGCTGCACGGTGGCGCAGTGGTTAGCACTGCGGCAGCACAGTTTACCCTTGGCCGGGGGATTGTGGGGATCGTGGGTTCGATCCCAGCCCCCGACCAACAGTGATCTGTGTGGAGTTTGCATGTTCTCCCCGTGTTGCGTGGGTTTACTCCGGGATTTCTCCGGTTTCCTCCCACATGCCAAAAACATGCATGTTAGGTTAATTGGCTGTTCTAAATTGTCCCTAGATATCTGTTTCCTATAGGCCCTTAGAATAGAGGGTTAGTATTAATGAAAGCGCTTTGAGTGGTCTTTGTGACTAGAAAAGCGCTATATAAGTGCAGGTTAGTTAGTTAGTTAGTTAGTTTTGATTAGGGATGAGCCGATACCACTTTTTCAAGACTGATACCGATACCGATACTGTGACTTTTGAGTATTGGCTGATACCGATCCAAACCCGATACCGTCTGTTATTTAAAACAACAGTACAGAACATACTTTGGTAATGACTGGTTGCATTTTGCACTATAAATTCGAGAAATGTATGTGTGTCTAATAATTCTTCTCTTAGATTTGATTGGCGGTTGGCAACCGGCTCAAAGGTGCATTACCACCACAGACTTGATAATGTTTTCCTCACAGCTTTGTGATGTTTTCCTCATAGCTCTGCGACATTATCCTCATAGCTTTGTGACATCCTCCATAGCTTTGTGACGTCTTACTCATAGCTCTGTGACGTTTTCCTTTTATCGCTTGTGACATTGTCCTCATCGCTTTGTGATGATCTCCTCATAGCTTTGTGACATTTTCCTCAATAGCTTTATGATGTAATCCTCATAGCCTTGTGACGTTAAACTCATCACATACTATCATAACAATCAGCAGCATTCCAGGTTTTGTTGTCGTCACCCGCGTCACTGTTTATATCACTCTTCTTGTTTTAGATCTGATTGCTGGCTGGCAACCAGCCCGCAGGTGCACCATTGCCACCCACTGGGTTTGAGTGTGGACAAGAGAATGGCAGGGGGGGAAAAAAAAGTAAACTAAATTCTTTTAATTAATCCAGTTGCACTTAAATAAATAGAGCTACATATATTTCTTTGACTGAGGTTCCTAACATGTTTTCCGAAGCAAAACCCAAATTAGCCCTCTCCATTACTGCAATTAGATGTTTCTTTTGTTCCTGGTATCCTTGACATTCTAACAAAACGTGCTGATCTGTTTCCAGAGAACCACAATGTGCACAGCTGCCAGTTGGGTGTTTACCTATTCTATGTAGCGTCTGTCATCTGGTTCAAAGTAATGTGTCCTATTCTGAATCGGGTGATGAGTATCTTCTCTTTCCTGTTTCTGCCAACTCCCATTCCAGAGTCCACCCGCTTTTGAATGCCATAAAGATATCTTCCTGTATCTATTGAGTCTCAATATTCTTGCCACTTTTCCACGACATACTTTTTAATTATTGATTTGCCTTCTGCCTTACTGAGTGAGATCTGCAGATCCACTGCCTCAAACTTCAATGATTGTTTTGCTAATAAGTCCACACCCTCATTACCCTCTATTCCAACATGGGCTGGA
The DNA here is from genome assembly GCA_020510985.1 of Pholidichthys leucotaenia. Taxonomy (NCBI): domain Eukaryota; kingdom Metazoa; phylum Chordata; class Actinopteri; order Cichliformes; family Pholidichthyidae; genus Pholidichthys; species Pholidichthys leucotaenia. The sequence continues at coordinate 28,559,358 of CM035845.1, read as the reverse complement.
ACCCAAAGAAAGTGTACTGACTGACCTTTACTGTAGAGGTTGTACATTAAGGAGTGGATTTCTACAATTAGGTCCTGCCTACACGACTGCAGTGATTGAACACTCTTTGAGAGCTGCCCAACTATCTGAAGCAATAACAGCATTATTCCTATAATTTGTCTGCAACCACTGTAGAGCTAATATAATGGCAGCTAGCTCAACTGTGTATACTGATAAGTGATTACTGTTTTTTTTTATTGATAGATATTTTATACTGAGGAATGTATACCGCAGCTCCACTACGACCAGTTGTAGGGTCCTTGGAACCATCGGTAAATGCTATCAGCATGTTTCTGAAGTTCTGTTCAATATATTTATACACTATATAATCTGTTGCTGATTGCTTATGTTGCCTCCTCAGTTGTTGTATTTCAAAATCTACTAGTGACATCTTAAACACCCATGGAGAAATAACAGACCACAGGACCATTGGGCTAAAATCTATGTGTTTTAATCCTGTCTGCTCAGCAATGGCATCACTTATCCATCCAAAGCTGCTAATGTTGGACTCATTGTGTTCCCAGCAATCGTTAGGAATAGCTTTTGTAGGTTTTGACCTCTTATGCCCCTTCAAGTTGATCCAGTATGCCAGCCAGCATTAATTTGGTTCTTCTTAATCTTAAGGGCATTTCACCCATCTCTACTTGGATCACTGATACTGGAGAAGTTTTAAATGCACCACAACAAATCCTAAGAGCCTTTGCCTGTGTCACATCCGGCTCTAGGGAGCCGGGCAATCAGAGCCAGGGACAAGCCAGTGAGTCGTGATGTTTTATTCTGGGTAAGGGATAAGGGATGAGGAGAGCACAGACACTCATACAGACGTACATTCTCAGGCTGCACAGCGCAGGGGTAGGTAGCTTGTACCGGACGTGGGGGTAACAAGACGTGCATACTCACAGCGGGATACAAACACCGGAATGCTGCAAGGGGAGTTGAGGCTGACACCAGACGAAGGGGCTTCAGCCTAGCAGTGCTTATGTCGCAGCCCCGAATGATCGAAGCTGCTCCTCTTTATACTTATTAACAGCGCCCCAGCTGATGAGGATTAATTGGCCCCAGCTGTCCCGTGACACTGACAGCTGGGAACCAGCTGAGGCACTGCCCAATGAGAGGCAGGGATAAAAGGAGCATGGGCTGAGCGCCGAGCCGGCGTCTCACCCCATGGTGACAGAGCCTCCCCCTCACGGTCGGGCTCCCGAACGACCAGGAACATCCCAGCCCCCCTCCCCACCTAGGGTGGGCGGAAGGGAGGCAGGACCGGAGGGGAAGATGCAAAGGGAAGGACAAAAAAAAAAAACAATAGACCAATGTAGGGCAGCAGGGCAGAGAAAAAAAAACCCAAATACAATACCCTACAACACAGGGAAAAGGATTAACCCAGAGCACAGTTAGGGAGAAAACTGAGTTAGGACACAGGTAGGGAAAATACCAAACATGACTACAGACAGCATACAAATAACGTATAGATCGGGGCAAAAAAAGAAAACCAAAAACCCACCAAAAAGGTGGCAGGAATGAATAAAGCAATCACAGAGTATAGTTAAGGGGAACAAAACACACTACTCCATAATGCACCAACAAGGCAAAGGTCAGGACAAAAAATGATGAAAAACGCTGTGCATGGATACTAAAGAAAACAAAACACACAGCACTGAATATATAAAAAAATCACCTAAAGAAACAGAGGTGACAAGGACAAATGGGTAATAATGAAGTATGGTTAAGTGGGAATGAAACACATTACTTCAAACAATAACAAACAGTCAATGTTAAAGTCGGGGCTAGGGAAGGCCCCCCACGAGGATAATAAGACAGAATGGGGTGATCACAGAGTATGGTTGAACAGGAAACCACACGCATACTCCATGATGCACCGACGAGGCCAAGGCTAAGGTAAGGATGAATGAAAACGCTGAGTAAAGATAAGAAAATGCAATACACAGCGCAATACATAAGGTGAGTCACCAAGAGGAAAAAAAAAGGTGACAGGGTAACAGGATAACAATACGATAAAAATGCTGAGTATGGTTAAAAAAAAACAACACACAGCACAAAAACATATATCCCCTAATGGACAAAGAAACTACACCCGAGTGACTTCAATAATAATAAAAGTAAAGGACACCCGAGGAGACGGCAGGCAGAGTCCAAAACGGCCGGAATTGTTCTGGTAATCTCCCCGCCCATTGTCCAGTTGGCAACCCGGGGAAGAGAAATGTTCGGACGGCGAACTCTGGGCCCAGATCCCAGGAATCCAGTCCAACGGCTGCCGAACCAGGCCGCCCAAAGGCAAGCACAGACCAGTGGGGGGAAACCAGATCGCCGAACCGAAAGTTTTGCGGGTCGGGTCGTCGACCCGCATCACTCAACCACCAGGACCGTTGAGACGGACGAAGGGTCAGAGCGGATCCCGGTGGAAGAGGCTCAGGGGAGAGCCGATGACGAGGGCGGCGGGCCTCAGGGAAACGGCCACCTCCTCACCGGACCTGGACAACACTGGGGCAGCACCCACGTCGGACCCCGATCGGGCCTCAGGCGAACCCACGTTGGACCCCGATTGGGTCTCGGGCGAACCCACGTTGGACACTGCACCAGAACCGACCTCCAACGTTGAACCCGGACCCTCCAGCACCACGAGGAACAGCAACTCCTCGCCGGTGACCCTGGAAGAAGGCTCAGAAGAGAAAACAGAACCGGGATCAGGATCACCGGCAGCGCCAGAACCCGGCGAGACGAGCTCAGACACAGCGGGCGGCTGCACCCTGCTCGTCTCCCCTGGAGATAGGCTGAAGTGCTCAAAGATAAAAAGAGAGAAAAGAAAGGAGAGCACTCGCCTGATCTCGGGTTCTGACGCCGTCCAGGACTGCGAAGATCCAGGATCCGTCGTCAGGAGGTCGTTGTCAGGCTCCCATCTAGCCGCGTCGGGCCCCGCAGCCAGCACGATGGTCAGCGCAGCTTGAGATCCCTCCAGCTCAGGTAACCCCGCCGACGACCCACTCGGCGTGAAGCCAGAAGAATCTCGTCCCGCTGGACCGAACCGCTCCTCCGTGGAGACCCAGGGACGCTCAGTCGTCGGCGTAGACTCCACGCAGCAGTCAGTCCCCCTCCTCCGTCCGCAATGTAGCTGCGGAACCACAGGCCCTCTCCATATCCCACCACGTTGACCCGGAGCCGGGGACCGCTCGGCGGAGAGAGACACAGAGGATGCGGGATTAGGAATACAGGTTACAGCAGGTGGGGAGAGTTCAGGGAGCTGCGAACCCTGAACTTCTCCTCCAGGGATGTGACAGAGCAAATCATTAAGCAGGTGTGTAAAAACAATGACTTGCCTGCCCCCTGGAGGTTGAGTATCGCCTGCTGTAGTGGAATCTGCTTCTTCCTCTCCCCGCCCGGCGAGAACGGAGGACCCCCCGGGAATTCGTCTGAGGATCGCTCGCGTTGTCTCCAGCAGAGAGCTCACCAGGCCGGGATTCCAGGCACACACAGCGGTCAGGAAGCGCGTCGAGGAGGAGGGGGAAACAGCCGGGGTGAGCCAGCCCGAATGTCCAGGAATGACAGCGGGGGAACGAGGCTCAGGGGACGAGGCTGTAGAATCTCCACACTGACGAGGCGAAGGGATGACAGCTGCGTGGGAGGAACGGTCCTGACGATGACCCAGAACTGGATCCGGACGAGGTTCGTGCAGAGGTGACTCGGCGATGTGACGACGACTACTCCCAGGGAACGAAGCGAGGGGGAAACCCAGGATTCGCCGCTCCAGATCGGAGATCGAGACGAGGAAGGCGTCGAGCACGGGAAAGCTTCGTAGCCCTAAAGTCCTCACCATCAATCTCACTGCCGCCGCCACATGCCTGAAGGTGGTGACAGGAAACACAGTGGAGCTCGCGACAGCCCCTCGACCCCAGACATAACTGCTGTCAGCTGCGGCTCCTTGAAGGGAATCCCGAGTGACGTGGCGCAGGTCGGGGGAAGTCCTCTGGTTGGCGCGAACTCCCGGACTGGAATAGCGGCAGGAACGGGACTCCGAAGCGGGGAAAGACGTCGCCCACTTCGACTCCCTGCCGGGATTTCCATCCACCCCGTGGAGCTTCTCTCGCTGTGTACCTGCAGCGTCTATCCTGGCACTGTCCTCCAGATGGTACAGAGAGTGAGGGTGACAGTCCAGGAGTTCCTCAGCACGGCCCGGATGCCAGCGTCTCGCGTTGGAGGCGTCGTGCAGGGTGAAGAACGTCCCGTCGACAGCCTCTGAGATGGACCTCAGCTCGTCGCCCTGGCGCCGGAAGTGACTCCTGGGAAACGGCATGCTAGCAGCGCTGACACTCGGACAGAAAGGTAAATTTCCACAGCGACTCACGGCCGCCGGTAGCTCTTCTGGCTGCGACATACTGTCACATCCGGCTCTAGGGAGCCGGGCAATCAGAGCCAGGGACAAGCCAGTGAGTCGTGATGTTTTATTCTGGGTAAGGGATAAGGGATGAGGAGAGCACAGACACTCATACAGACGTACATTCTCAGGCTGCACAGCGCAGGGGTAGGTAGCTTGTACCGGACGTGGGGGTAACAAGACGTGCATACTCACAGCGGGATACAAACACCGGAATGCTGCAAGAGGAGTTGAGGCTGACACCAGACGAAGGGGCTTCAGCCTAGCAGTGCTTATGTCGCAGCCCCGAATGATCGAAGCTGCTCCTCTTTATACTCATTAACAGCGCCCCAGCTGATGAGGATTAATTGGCCCCAGCTGTCCCGTGACACTGACAGCTGGGAACCAGCTGAGGCACTGCCCAATGAGAGGCAGGGATAAAAGGAGCATGGGCTGAGCGCCGAGCCGGCGTCTCACCCCATGGTGACAGCCTGCTCTATGTCCATTTGGTTCAGGTGACAATCAGCAGCCGACATGAACGCGCTTTCATTAGTCCTTGCTTGATACACCCTCAGCAGAGAGGCCCTAGAGGCCCCCCAGTCCTGTCCTGCAAGACATCTTAAAATATTATTTATTTTCTTACATTTTCCTTTAGTTTTTTCACTGTGCTGCTTACAGGGTAGTTTTTCATCAAATAACACACCTAAATACGGAACTACCTGTACTTGCTCTAACTTTTGGCCATAACGTTTTAAAAGAAATTTCTTTGTGACTTTTAGAGAAGCAAATCACTTGTGTCTTTGAGACCGATAATTTAAAAGCCCACTGGTTTGCCCATTGTTCAGCTTGGTCTATTGCTGCCTGCATTTTCCTCTGAATGTACACAAGATTACGTCCCCTTATCCACAAGGCCCCATCATCTGCATATAAGGCCTTTCCTATTCCCCTATCGATTCCCTCAAAAATATCATTAATCATAATATTAAACAGAACAGGGCTGCACATGCTGCCTTGGGGAGTACCATTTTCAACTTGATATATTTTGGAGTACTCTGTACCAACTCTAATCTCAATCATTCTATCATACAGAAAATCTAACACCCAATTGATACCTTCAATACCAAATTGATTTAATTTAATCAGCAACCCTTCCTTCCACAGCATGACATACACTTTTTCTACATCAAAGAAGACAGCTATCACATTTTCCCTATTTACCTGGACCTTCCTAATTTCAGATTCAAGGTGCGAAATGGAATCCATAGTATTTCTCCCTTTTCGGAACCCACTTTGAAAAGGAAAAAGACATTCCCTCGCTTCCAAAATGTAATTCAGCCTTTCAGTCACCATTCGTTCCATTGTTTTCCCCAACTGTGAGGTAAGAGCTATTGGCCTATAATTATTGGGATCTGATGAATCTATCCTTGGCTTTAAGACTGGTACTATAACTGATTGTTTCCATGCCCTAGGAATCTTTCCAGTTGCCAAAACTTTATTAAATATTGATTGAAGTACACTGTCCTCCACGTGTCTGTCACGATCATAGGACATCATAGGACAGCCTATGATGTCTGCAGAATGTCCTATGATGATCCTATGATCTCAGAGTACATAGGATTCGCAATGATGTCATATAGGCGATGCCGTCATATAGGCAATAGGACTGGTGACCTGCGATGTAGTGTCCTATGATGCCAGCCTGGATGTCTTTATGATGTCATATAGACCATCAGGCTACCTATGATGTAGTGTCCTATGATGCCTGCCACAGGAGGAGACCCTTCACCAGCATAGGGTACAACAGACAAGGAATGCACAGACAGACAGGAAACGTGTGGCAGTGCGTCATGCACGTGCTGAGTCACTTGAAGCCCGAGATGCCTGCAAAGCGAGCAATGCTGCACGCCATGCAAAGCACAGACAAGCGGAGACCCAGGAGATGCGGAATAGTCGGCTGGCCACCAACGCTGCACGCCAGGCAAGGCACAGAGAAGCTGAGACCAAATATGACACACTACTTTAAACCACACCCATTTGAACCAGGACATCGGGAAATCTCACTCAGTAAGGCAGAAGGCACTCTATAATTCAAGAAATCTCTTGTCAGTGACTGTGAACAATGCAGCTGTCTCACACAGGAGGAGACCCTTCAGCATGGGAATGCAGAAATACTTGTTTATAGTTGGTTTCTACGGGCATGGACGGGTATGCACGGGTATGTACTAGTACATATAAAAACAAAAATTTAAAAGTCAAAGAATATATTACAAATTTGACTCAGCTCAGCAATGCTGCTGCTTTTTAATTTTAAACTTTGCAACGTTGGCAGCATTTCACTGGTCAGCACTATGTAAACATGCATTCTGAAGTTTTAAGTGCAAGTTTATGGCAAAAACTTTAAAGCTGAGTATTTAAGTAAACATTCAGATGTATTTCAAAGTGCCACTGTGCATGAGGTAAAAATGCTGTAGATCTCAAAATAAAGGAACTAACCCTTTAAGTTGTATTTTGTCAAATAAAAATATAATGTGTAAGCATCCCAAAGTGATTAAACAAAAAGTTGGTAAAACTCAAATTAAACATGAGGCCTCTAAATTTAATGATTTGGCCTCTGTTCCTCCTCATAATTTAAAAATTAAATGTGGTTTGTTAAACATTAAGTTTCTAACTCCCAAGTCTCTGCTAGTCCATGATCTGTTAGTTGATCATCAGATTGATTTAATATCCCTTACAGAGACTTTGTTAGGGCAAGAGGATTATGTTGGTTTAAATCAATCAACTCCCTCTGGTTATTTAAACTGTCACAATCCCAGAAGTTCTGGTCATGGAGGAGGAGTAGCACCAATTTACCATTCCAAATGAGCAAAAAACACATTTTAATTCCTTTGAGGGCCTGGTCCTCAGTATTGGGCATGTTAGCATTTTTAGGTTAAACCCAATTTTATTTGCCATAGTTTATCATCCTCCCTCAGCCTACGCAGAGTTTTTATCTGAATTTGCTGAATTCTTAGCCGATTTAGTGCTGAAATCAGATAGAGTAATTACAGTAGGGGACTTTAATATACAGGTAGATGTAGATAGTGATTGCCTAAATTTGGCGTTTAATTCAATATTAGACTCGATGTTTTTTTCTCAGAAAGTAGGAAATTTTACACATTATCTCCACCATATGTTGGACCTTGTTCTGACATATGGCATAGAAATAGAAAATCTGGTAGTGTCTCCTCATAACCCTGTACTGTCAGACCATTGTCTGTTAATCTTTGATTTTACTATTTCTGACTATTTGGCTCCTAAGGAAAAATATTACTACAGTAGATGCCTCTCAGATGATGTTGTTACCAAATTTATGCACATTGTTTCCTCTATGCCATGTGTCAACACAATGGAAAAAAGCTATAGACAGCTTGTTCCTTCTGTAATTGATAGCATGGTAGATAGTGTTACAGCTTCTCTGCATCAGACTATAGACATGGTGGCCCCTTTAAAAAAGAAAAAGTCTAATCAGAGATTTCTAACTCCTTGGTTCAACACAGAAACTCGTAGCTTAAAACAGAAGACTTGTCAATTAGAAAGAAAATGGCACTCCACTAATTTAGATGAAATCTATTTAGCTTGGAGAAATCATCTTTTAATTTATAAAAAAATCTCTTAGAAAAGCTAGAACAAGTTATTATTCTGCATTAATAGAAGAGAACAAGAATAATCTCAGGTTTCTTTTCAGCACTGTAGCCAGGTTGACAAAGAGTCAGGACTCTGTCAATCCCAGCAATCCCTTAGAGCTTACTAGTCAGGACTTTTATGAACTTTTTCAATAATAAAATTTAATCTATCAGAGAAAAAAATCAGTCAGATTCTTCCCACCGTTAACTTAAATACAGCAACTACTACATCTGTTTGGATGGGTTTACTCCAATTGACCTTTTAGAGTCAGACAAAATAATTTCCTCATCCAAGCCTTCAACTTGTCTTTTAGACCCTATTCCTACCAGGTTATTTAAAGAAGTCTTCCCATTTATTGGTAGCTTTGTTCTTCAAATAATCAATTCTTCATTAACTTTAGGCCATGTACCGCAGGGTTTTAAAACTGCTGTAATTAAACCCTTACTAAAACAGCCAACGCTAGATCCAGGAGTTTTAGCTAACTATAGACCAATCTCTAAATCTCCCTTTCATTTCAAAAATCTTAGAGAGAGTTGTTGCTACGCAATTATTTGACCACTTGCAGGGAAATGGTTTATTTGAAGAAGTTGAGTTTCAATCTGGGTTTAGAATCCATCATAGTACTGAAACAGCCTTAGTGAAGGTCTCTAATGACCTCCTGATCGCATCTGATAATGGACTTGTTTCTGTACTTGTCCTTTTAGACCTTAGTGCAGCTTTTGATACTATCGATCATAATATTCTACTTGATAGATTAGAACACTATGTTGGACTTAATGGAACTTTGTTGCAGTGGTTTAGATCTTATTTATCTGATAAGTTCCAGTTTGCTCATGTCAATAATGAGTTTTCTTTCAACTCAAAGCTCAGTCATGGAGTTCCACAGGGATCTGTGCTAGGTCCTACTCTTTTTAGTTTATATATGCTTCAGTTAGGCAACATTATTAGAAAGCACTGTATACATTTTCATTGTTATGCAGATGACACACAATTATACCTGTCAATGAAGCCAGATGATAGTAATCAATTAGCCAAGTTAGAAGCCTGTCTTTAGGAAATCAAAGCTTGGATGACTTGTAATTTCCTGCTATTAAATTCAGATAAGACTGAAGTCATTGTTGTTGGTCCAAAAAACCTTAGAAATACCTTTCCAAATCAAACTTTTAGTTTGGATGCAGTTACTCTTCCTCTTAATAGCTCTGTGAGGAACCTTGGAGATATTTTTGATCAAGATCTGTTTTTCAATTCACATATTAAATTCGTTTCTAAGACTGCCTTCTATCATTTGCGTAATATTGCCAAGATTAGGAGGATCTTGTCTCAGAGTGATGCTGAGAAACTGATCCAAGCTTTTGTTAGCTCTAGATTAGATTATTGTAACTCTTTATTATCAGGTTATCCTAAAACATCTCTAAAAAGTCTTCAGTTGATCCAAAATGCTGCAGCAAGAGTTTTAACAGGTACTAGAAAGAGAGATCATATCTCTCCGGTTCTGGCCTCCCTTCACTGACTTCCCATAGAGTTTAGAATTAAGTTTAAAATCCTTCTTCTCACTTTCAAAGCTCTAAACAGTCAGGCCCCTTTTTATTTAAAATATCTGATATTACCCTATTATCCTAACAGAGCACTATGCTCCCAAAATGCAGGATTACTTGTAATACCTAGAATCTCCAAAAGTACAATGGGGGCAGAGCCTTCAGTTATCAAGCTCCTCTCTTGTGGAACCAGCTGCCAATCCGGATTCGGGAGTCAGACTCGATCTCTGTTTTTAAGAATAGGGTTAAAACCTTTCTTTTTGATATAGCCTGCAGTTAGGGAGGGATCATGTGTCTCTGAACCCTCCCTTAGTTATGCTGCTAGTAGGTTTAGACAGCCGGGGGACCTCCAATAATTGCACTGGGCTTCACTCCTTTTTTCACTCTCAATGAAATATTTTTTTTTGCTGGTCACTGACATCTGTTTGTTCTCCCCATTGTGCTGTTTGCTCTCTACATGTCTGTTCTTTTCATTTTCTCTCTTTTCTCACCCCCCCCCCCCCCAGCCAGTCTCAGCAGATGACTGCCCCTCCCTGAGCCTGGTTCTGCTGGAGGTTTCTTCCTGTTAAAAGGGAGTTTTTCCTGTCCACCATCGCCAAGCGCTTGCTCACAGGGGATCACCTGATTGCTGGGGTCTTTCTGCAATTGTGGGGTCCCCCCCCCCCCCCCCTACGGTTGAAAGTACTATGAGATGGCTGTTGTTGTGAAATGGCTCTATACAAATAAAGTTGAAATGAATTGAATCCATTATTATTATTATTATTATTATTATTATTATTATTATTATTATTATTACACAACATAACAAAAGTAATTTTTTGTAAGTTGTCTGTGTTTTTTCAACTTATTTAAGACAATTTTACACTGCTGAATCCGAAAATGACATCCGTTTCTCTTGATCAGGTCAAGTTTTTATGCTAAAGTTGTAAGCAGTTGTACAGTTGTACTGTAAATTGAATAGTAGACAATGATAAAGGTAAGTACATGTAAATTGAATGTTACATCATCATTGTTCAAAATTCAGAGAATTTCAAGAATTAAAAAAGAATTTTGCATCATATAAAGCAAAAATACTCGTACATGTAAACAAAAATGTAAAAAACGTGGCCACAGTTGAAAAAGTTGACCTGATTGAGCAAAACCAGTGTGATTTTTGGATTCAGCACATCAAAATTGTCCTACATCAGCGCAGACAATACATTTGGTGTTGACCAGTGTTGTTATTATTATCCATCCATCCAGCCATCTTCTTCCGCTTAATCCTTTTCAGGTCGCGTGGGGGCTGGAGCCTATCCCAGCATCTTTGGGCGAGAGGCAGGGTACACCCTGGACAGATTGCCGGTCCATCGCAGGGCCAACACAAACAGACAGACAACCATTCACTCTCACAGTTATTATTATTATTAATACGTTTTCTCCTGGTGCTCAGTTTATTTAGTAGTTTATTCTCTGACCATAGTAAAAAAAGGCTGTGTGATGTGTCTAGTGCGTTATAGAAGTGTACACTTCTGTTCCGCCTCTAGCTAGCCTGCTGTTTACAGCAAGCGAAAAGGGAGCCGAGTGTGTAATTCTCCTCTGCTAGTACATAGCCTCTCCACAGCAAGCCCCATGCGTACCTCCTCATGGTAATGGATGGAAACTGGGTACCGTGAGGCCCCAGGCTAAAATGCAGGGACTCGGAGGAGGTTTGGCCCCCAGACTTGGGGTACTCATGGCCCACCGGCGTGTGGACATGCCCTGATACCTATGAACCAAATCCCCAACAATGGGTTAAATAGTATACGGACTACGTAGTCCGTTAGGAAAGTCCCCAACGGCGAGTAGTCTACTACTTCGGCGGATGAGGAGAGTGCCTGGCGGGCAGGTGCTAGAGAGGCGGGCCTTGATAAACAAAGCACCCAGCAGCCCGTTGCAGCCAACTTCATGAAAACCTCACGTTTCGGCCTGCCGAACCACATTGGACATGCTGATGGCCAAGAGCGTGTGCGTGGCCCTCGCGCAGCCACGACCACCCTAAACAAATTCACAAGCAATTGGCCTTCGTCTTCAACTCGGACGATCCCTTCAACCCCAGTGGCGATGGAACTGCGAATAACGGGGGCAGGTTTGGTATGACTGGAAGCTTCTAGCTCGCAACCACACATTGGCAGCGGATCTAAGATGAGCTCCTTCCAATGAACTCTGCGGCGACTTTGGATTTTGGTAGCTGGATCCGCGACTGGGCTGGCCTATTTAGGAATCCCGCAGCCCACCCCATATGGTGAGGCCCCTAGAAAAGGTGGAGCAAACATCGGACACTGCAGACTTATCTGGCTAGCATGCCGCGGCTGGCAGATTATCCATCACAGTGGTCGACCTACATATCAAAACCATAAAAACTCAAACTCAACGGCTCTCGACCACCGCCTGGATTCTCAACCACCGATTGGAAAGACAAGAAAAACAAAACCAACCATGTCCCCCACCCACAATAAAATGTGACTTCTGCCCACAACAGTTCTATCATAGGCTGGGCCTTCAGAGCCCCATCCGCCATTGACATCGATTACAGATGGCAACGTCCTGAAAACTAAGACGAAACCAATGCTCGGACATGGGCTGGAGCCGACGATAGTACTTTGGTTTGGTCTTATTTTGAAGTCATCCCAGTTCCATTTCATGTAGCCTTGTTAGTCCTTGTTAGTCCTGCTTACAATTCACCGGTTAGAATTTGCTATTTTTTTGTCACCTACCTCTCATCAGCTGTAACTGTCCATCTAAAGGTAAGCCCATGTTATGGCTTCATTCCTGCTCCTCTGGTTTTTTACTTTCACTTACCTTCTTTTAGTTTCACTTTTAGCGTATTCCAGCAGTAAAACAACAGCGGCTGCTGCTGCACGACACACTTGGTTCTGCTTGGTTCTTGACAGAAATCAGCATACTTCTTTGCTGCTGTGATACTTTTGCAAGTGTTTTATCAAGTTGGTGGTATAAAATTGTACTGGGACCAAACAGCAACATACTGAGGCCAGTCCCACAGACAGGCTCCAGTGATGTGACACTTGTTGCCTCTGTGTACAGAAGCCATGCGCAGTGCGGCTGAGAACAAGATCGCGCCTTCATTTTATTGTTATTAATGTATCGGATCGGTAAATTACTTTTGTTCCTTACCGATACCGATCCGGCCATTTTGTCTGGATCAAACCTGATACCAATAGGACAGATCGGATCGGCTTATCCCTACTTTTGATGAGACAAAACTGCTTTTGGGCCAGTCACATCAGTTCTATGTTTACAGAAGGAAAAATGAAGCATACAAAGTAAAGATCACTGTACCTACTGGAAAACATGGAGGCGGCTCGGTTTTATTCTGGGGCGGTTTTGTTGCTCCTGGCACAGGGTGTCTTGAATCTGTGCAGGGTGCAATGAAATCTCAAGACTGACACGGCATTCTGGAGTGAAATGTGCTGCCCATTGTCAGAAAGCTTGGTCTCAGTCATCTGTCATGGGTCCTCCAACAGGATAATGACCCAAAACACACAGTGAAAAACACCAAAGAATGACTAAGAAGAAAACTCTTCTGAAGTGGCTTGTTATGAGCCCTGATCTAAATGATATTGAACATCTGTGGAAGGAGCTGAAACATGCAGTCTCGACAAGACACCCTTCAAACCTGACACAGCTGGAGCAGTTTACTCATGAGCAGTGGGCCAAATACCTGTTGACAGGTGCAGAAGTCTCATTGAGAGTTACAGCAATCTCTTGATTGCAGCGATTGCATCAAAAGGTTGTGCAAAATTTTTTTTAAGGGTATCATCATTTTTGTCCAGGCCAGTTTCATTCATTTGTTTTTTAAAGTGATTCTCTTGAACCAACATTCAAAAGCAATGTCTGATTTTCATTCGTTAATTTTGCAAAAAATTTTATTTGTTATTTTGTCAGTTTCAAGTTACTTCAGTGACCATTGTGGGAATTTCTTTCCTCAATGGAAGGATAGCAACAAATTCGTCAACGTTTGTATGTTTATTAACAAATATGGGAAAATATGGGCCCTGCCCCCAGTGGAGGAGTTTAAGTATCTTGGGGTCTTGTTCACGAGTGAGGGGAAAATGGAGCGAGAGATTGACAGACGGATTGGAGCAGCATCTGCAGTGATGCGGACGTTGTACCGGTCTGTTGTGGTGAAGAGGGAGCTTAGTTCTAAGGCAAAGCTGTCGATTTACCAGTCAATCTACGTTCCTACTCTCACCTATGGTCACGAGCTTTGGGTAATGACCGAAAGAACAAGATCGCGGATACAAGCGGCTGAAATGAGCTTTCTCCGTAGGATTGCTGGACTCACCCTCAGAGATAGGGTGAGGAGCTCTTTCATCCAGGAGAGGCTCAGAGTAGAACCGCTGCTCCTCCACATTGAAAGGAGTCAGTTGAGGTGGTATGGGCATCTAATTAGGATGCCTCCTGGACGCCTCCCACTTGAGGTGTTTCAGGCACGTCCCACTGGGAGGAGACCCCGGGGCAGACCCAGGACTCGGTGGAGAGACTATGTCTCCCACCTGGTCTGGGAGCGCCTTGGTGTCCTCTCTGGGGAGCTGGGGCAGGTGGCTGGGGAGAGGGAGGTCTGGGCTTCTCTGCTTGAACTGCTGCCTCTGCGACCCGGACCTCCGGAAAAGTGGTAGAAGATGGATGGATGGATGGATGGAAAATATGGGGAAAAAGAACAGTGTTTCTAGTAATGCACAATTACATTTATTTCATAAAGTTAACAAGAATAAATAAATAAATATGAAACTGTCACTCCTGACTTTCTCATACAGTACCACACTTCCTCTCTTGGCACACTATCATCTGCTTTCTCTAGATCCACAAAGACACAGTGCAGCTCCTTCTGACCTTCTCTATACTTCTCCATCAACACTGTCAAAGCAAACATTGTTATCTGTAGTACTCTTTCTTGGCATGAAACCGTACTGCTGCTTGCTGATTGTCACCTCTCCTCTTAACCTGGCTTCAGCAACTCTTTCCCAGTTCTTCATAGTGTGTCTGATCAACTTAATGCCTCTGTAGTTACCAAAGCTCTGGATTGAATGACAATAAAATTGGCTTTCTTCATCATAAGCTTGTCAGAATGACAAATCAACCCTCCTCCTCCCCATTTCACTGCACAAACTAGCAGGAAGATTTAGCAAACTCAGGAGTGAACCATTCCCCTGTCCAGCAATACTTGCACAAAAAAGACCATCGTAGAAGAGTCTTTAGGAGAAAACCTTATCTTCATCCTCATCATAAAATCTGATGTCAAATATATGCAATGGAATATCTGCAGATTCCTGACTTATTTTGAAACCAAGTGATGTGGACTGATAAAGTATAAACAGAACTCTTCAGCCAGACTTGCCAAAGGGATGTTCAGAAAAAAGGAACACAAGTGAACTGTTAAGCATGGGGTGGATCTATCAAGCATTGTTGTTGTACAACAGCCAGTGGCACTGGTAGAAACAAGAATAAATTCCATGAAATACCAGGAAATCCCGGAAGCAAACAGCACACCATCTGTAAAACAGTTGCAACTTAAAAGAAGATCAATTCTACCAGGATAACAATCCAAAACATACTTCAGAATTCAGCATGGACTACTGAAGATTGTGGAGTAGCCCTCACAGTCCCCACACTTAAACATCATTGGAAACATATGGGTAGATCTTAAGGGTTTTTAAGCAATTCTATCAAAATGAGCAATGCACTAGTTTATGAAACCCACACAACTGGTAGGTGGGTTGACGCTCGAGCTGTGTCATACCAAAGTCCTTAAAAATGGTACTTTTTGCCTTCTAGCTTGTTGTTCAGCAAAATTAGAATAGGGAAGGGTAAGTTGGTTTCCCAGCAACAGGGGGGAAGCAAAAAAAACAAAAAACAAAAAACAAAACAAAACAGTGCAGTCCTTGTGCCGGTCCCAAGCTCGAGTAAATGGGGAAGGTTGTGTCAAGAGAGGTATCTGGTAAAAAAAAATCCCAGCCAACTCAAATATGTGAAGCTTTAATAATAATGGATTGCATTTATATAGCGCCTTTCAAGATACCCAAAGCGCTTTACAGTGAGTCCATTATTCATTCACTCCACAGACAGACATTGATAGTGGTAAGCTACTACTGTAGCCACAGCTGCCCTGGGGCAGACTGACAGAAACGTAGCTGCCAACAGCCTCTCCGACCACTACTGAACATTTATACATGGTGTCATGGACACTGGAGGCAAGGTGGGTAAAGTGTCTTGCCCAGACACACAACGACAGGATGGCTGTGGAGAGCGGGATTCGAACCACCAACCCTCTGGTCATTGGATGACCCGCAGTATCTCCTGAGCCACTGCTGCCCACATTTGATATCCTCCTCCACATTAACCTCCTCCACTCCATTTTTGCTGAGCACCAAGCTGGACGGCAGGAAGTTCCATTTTTTTAATATGGTCTTTAGCTCAGGACTAGAACCCCGACCTCCCAGTTGTGGGGCGGATGCTCTACCCCTATGCCACCACTATGATCCACTGTGGCGACCCTGAATAGGGAGAAACTGAAAATGTATGTGTGTGTGATGACATAATGTGATACTGTACATCAGAGTGAGGGAGGAGGGCCCTCATGCAAGAATATGTTAGTATGTGGTAAATCGTGTATTTTGTTAGTAAGCCACGTTAGTGCTAACGAGCCACTCCTGATTCAACAAATGCTCATGTGTCCTCCAAACGTGTGTAAACAGCATCTGTAAAATGGTGAATTTCACCCATGTGTAAGTGTGCGCATTCACGAGATTTGCATAATCGATGCCTTGAAACTACCATATGAGGTCAGGCTTAAAAAAAACTAAACTTCAGTGAAACTGAGATTCTCCTCTCTGAAATTCAAAAACTAAAAAAAAATTATAATTGAAGTAACATCTGGATCTGTCAGATTATTGGAGATACTTGTGTGTGAGTTTGCTGTAGATGCTCTGTTAAAAGTGACCGACACGAAGACAGCTGAGCGCAGCGCACTCTGGTCAGGTGACTTCTTCATTGCTAGAGTAAAAGTAAAGTTAATGAAAATGTAGCCTCATCTTTTCGCAGAATCACTGATTAAAACACCCCTGTTGCACTCTAACCCAGAAACGAAGCCCACACCACATGAATGCAGTAAAAATCAGAATGATATCCATATGATTTCATTGTGATAATTGATATCTCACTTATTGATCAGCCTGATAGATCACTATCACCTTAGCAGAGACAGCCCACTGTGCTGCTCTCCGGTATAACGATGGTGTGCACTGCCCCGCAACACTGCAACACTGCAGTCCAGTAATGATGTTTAGAAACTTATATTTTGCATCTGGTATGATTTGGATGTTGATTGAATGACACTGCTTTTAATTATTTTTTTAATGATTTTAATTCTAATTCTAACTTCAAATCATATCAACTAGCCTAATTCTTAAGTTTATAGGGTTTACATTCTCATTCTTGATTCAGACAAATAAATATAGTGTAGGAGCATGCTCAAATAACGAGGCTGAGTTTCAGTCATAAACCAGCTTTATTTGACAGAACACAAGCTCCTAGCATTCTCAAAGCAGGAAAGAGAAAGAATCATACTTCAACCCCCTTTTATACATTTCCAGCATCAGAATTCAAGTCACATGGTGTCTTCAGTCAACATACAGTTACAAAGCATCCCTTTGAAGCTTCACCATTGTCTCTCATTTCTTGATGAACCGGAATACCCTCCGGGGCGTCTTCTGTGGGACAAAGAGACAAATCTCACACTTCCTTGTTACCTCCTGTAGATTTGAGTCCTCAGTCCTTGCAGACGTGACACTCCACAATACACATTCAGTTCTGTCTCTGTGGCAGCGTGAGCCCACAATGTGTGTCGGCCACACTACCCCCCCCAAACGTCGAGAAAGGCAAAATCTGCATGGCATAACAAAAAGAGAACACAAAGCACTCCATACATCGCTAATCAATCCACCAACTGCCTAGGTTTTAATCTTCTGCCGAATCTGCTGCAACTTGGCTTGGCTGCCTCTGCAACATCTCTCTGCACCTGTGGATTAAAGCTGTTAGCACCTCTCTGTGAAGACTTGGGAGAATGTCTTCTCGGGCGGCCTGCCCCGGCGGGGGGGCCTCGCGAGCTGCACCTCCTCCTCAGCCAGAACAAAAGCGGGTTTGAGCCTGTTAATGCAAATCAGCTCCCTTCTGCCCCCTAAATCTAGCAGAAAATGCTTCTGCCCGGTCTCCAGCACTCGAAACGGTCCGTCGTAAAACGGCCGCAAACTTGGACGCTGGGCGTCATGTTTAACAAAAACAAACTCTGCATTTTTTAAAGCCTTGGGCACAAAAACGTGTGGGAAACTGTGATGGACCGGGCCAGGAAGCGTGTTTGTTCCTGAGCCGCTCTGCCACGGCTGAGCGAGGGGGCCATTAGGTGCGGGATTATCAGGAAGAAATTCCCCGGGCAAACGGAGCGGCTGAGCGAAAACTAATTCGGCCGGGGAAGCGTGCAAATCTTCCTTAGGTGCAGAACGCAACCCTAATAACACCCATGGAAGTTTGTCTACCCAATTTTTATCCGTTAGCGACGCTCTGAGGGCTGCTTTCAATGACCTGTGAAAGCGTTCGCATAAACCATTAGCCTGGGGGTTATACGCGGTGGTGCAATGAATCTTCACCCCCAAGCTGCGGGCCATCGATGACCATAGCTCGGAAATAAATTGGGGACCCCTGTCGGACGTTATGTCCGACGGTACACCAAAACGCGCAACCCATGCTGCTAAAAATGCTCGCGCAACTTCTTCCGCTGTGGTTGATGTCAGAGGAATCGCCTCTGGCCAGCGCGTGGTGCGGTCTACCATTGTCAAAAGATGTGTGTGCCCGTGTGATAACGGAAGCGGGCCGACCAGGTCAACATGCACATGATCAAAACGCTTAGCGGGGATGTGGAAAGGTTCTAACGGGGCCTTAGTGTGTCTGTGTATTTTAGCTCGCTGACACGCTACGCAGGCTGCTGCCCATTCCTTGACCTGTTTGCGCAACCCGGGCCAAACAAATTTCTCCCCCACCAATTTGATCGATGCACGCACCCCCGGGTGCGCGAGAGAATGGACCAAGTCAAAAACACGGCGACGCCACACGGTTGGCACCACAGGGCGGGGCCGTCCCGTGGAGACATCGCAGATTAGCGGGGGCATACCGTTTTGTTGCGTTTGTTGCGTTCCGTTTTGTTGCGTTTTGTTGTGCTCCAGCCTTAACCCTGTTGGTCCAGACTGGAGCGCGCGCACGTCCGCGTCGTTAACCTGCTCCGCAGCCATGGCTGCATAATCTAACCCAACACAGACCAGGGCTGCGCGCGCTCCCGCGTCGCTGCCCGGGCCCGCGGCCATGGCTACAGAGTCTGCCCCTATAGGGCTTGGTGGTGCTATTGCACGCGAGAGGCAGTCTGCTACAACATTGTGTTTACCCGCGACATGCTGAATATCAGTAGTAAACTCCGATATTGCGGCTAGTTGCCTTTGTTGCCGGCCTGACCAGGGTTCTGAAATTTTGGCCATCGCAAACGTTAGCGGTTTATGATCCACAAAAGCGGTGAAATGTCGCCCCTCTAACCAGAACTGAAAATGACGGATGGCCAAGTGTAGGGCCAAAAGCTCCCTGTCAAATGCGCTGTATTTCCGTTCACTATCGCGCAAGGTCCTGCTGAAAAACGCGAGGGGTTGCCAGGTACCTGCCACAAACTGTTCAACTACCGCCCCCACCGCTACATCGGAAGCGTCAGTGGTGAGCGCCATGCGGGTCGTTGGAACTGGGTGCGCTAACAAAACTGCATTTGCCAGGGCTGATTTGACCTGGGCAAAAGCGCGCTCCCGCTCCGGAGACCATTCGACTTTATTTGCGGGCTTTTGTTTTTTTAACGCGGTGTACAATGGCTGCATGAGTCGTGCTGCGCTTGGGAGGAAACGGTTGTAAAAATTAACCATCCCTAGAAACTCCTGAAGCGCCTTAACCGTTTGAGGTTGCGGAAAATCTGTTATGGCACGCACTTTATTTGGAAGGGGAACTGCTCCCTCTGTCGAAACGCGATGTCCCAAAAAATCAATCTGCGCCACCCCAAACTGGCATTTCGCTGGGTTCACTATTAACCCGTGCTCTGCCAACCTCTGGAAAACTGCTGTGAGGTGTTTTTCATGTTCGCCTTCGGACGTGCTGGCTACCAAAATATCGTCCAAATAAACGAACACGAAAGGCAGGTCGCGTAAAACTGCATCCATCATGCGTTGGAAAGTCTGCGCGGCCCCCTTGAGGCCAAAAGGCATGCGCAAGAACTCAAAAAGGCCGAAAGGAGTTATGACCGCTGTTTTGGGTACATCGTGCGCGCGCACTGGAACCTGGTGATAGCCGCGCACCAAGTCTATTTTAGAAAAAATGCGCGCCCCCGCCAAATGAACAGAAAAATCCTGAATGTGCGGAATCGGGTAGCGGTCATGAGCTGAAACGTTGTTCAACCTGCGGAAATCGCTGCAAGGCCGCCACGAGCCGTCAGCCTTTGGGACCATGTGTAACGGCGAAGCCCAAGCGCTCTTGGAGCGTCTAACGATGCCTAGTTTTTCCAGATTAGTGAACTCCTCGCGCGCGATGGCCAGTTTAGCTGGGTCCAAACGCCGAGCCTTTGCAAAAACGGGGGGGCCTGTGGTTGTTATGAAATGTTCTACCCCATGTTTGGCCACCATTGCTGAAAAAGTGGGGACTGTGAGTGCTGGAAACTGAGCAAGCAGAGTGTGAAACTTACCACCCGCGGCTGAGACGCTGGCATGTGCAGTTGGCGGGGCCACCCGAGCTGTGCAGGGAATAGAATGAAAAGACAGTGCATTAATCAGACGTCTATTAGCAAGATCAACCAATAAACCATGTGAGCACAAAAAATCAGCCCCTAACATGTTGAAACTGACTGCTGCTACAATAAATGTCCACTCAAATGAACGACCGTGTAAGGACAGAAGCATGGTCCTCTCACCAAACGTTTTAATTGTGGAGCCGTTCGCTGCTGACACTGACACCCAGGGGGCTTTAGAAGGCGACAGCCGTTCCGCGTAGGTGGGCGTGACGAAGCTCAGCTGCGAGCCCGTGTCCACGAGGAACTGTTTCCCCGAGCGTGCATCCGTCAGGTAAAGCAGCCTGTTCTCATTGCCGAGAGTCGCAGCTGCTACCGGCCCTCGGTCCTGGCGTTTAAAACTGCACGGTGGGACGCACCTGTGCGCTCTCTCTGCAAAACGGCGGTGGTAGAAGCACGAGCCGTTCTCCGCTCCGCGTCGTCTGGCTCCGGTCGCCGCCGTTGTTGGTGCGTCTGGTGCCGCTGGACCCAAGCTGTCTCCGGACGCCGTTCCCGAACTAGCCGCCGCGGCCGAAACCGCGTTCTGCTTGTGGGCGTCGACCAACTTCTGCGCCTCCTTGCTCAACCCATGGTAGTCTCGCTTGGCCAATCGGGGTGACTCTGCCAGGGCCACTCTCACTGCTGGTGGCAGGGTTCGAAGGAATAGGTGGGCGAAAATGAATTCGCCATCCTCGGAGGCTTTGAGCTGCAGCATCTTCACCATCAGGTCCGCAGGTCTATCGTTTTCTGCCTCCGTCAGCGCCAGGAGCCCCTCTGCTCTTTGTTGGACTGAGGGGGTGAAATGGCTGATCAGCGCGTCTTTCAATGCGCTGTACTTGTCGCTGTCTGGTGGATGATTAACCAAATCCTCCACTCTCTGGACCGTGTCGCTGTCCAGTTTCGCTACCACGTGGTAGAATCTTGTGTCGTCGTTGGAGATTCTCCGGAGGTTGAACTGCGCCTCGATTGCGCTAAACCATGAGCGCGGGCTGTGCTGCCAGAAATCGGGCAGCCGGAGCGTGGAGGCGGCCATCAGGCTGGCTTCCACCGAGCCCGGTTCGGAAGAATTCTCATTGCTCATTCTCCGTCGTAGGTCACCAGTGTAGGAGCATGCTCAAATAACGAGGCTGAGTTTCAGTCATAAACCAGCTTTATTTGACAGAACACAAGCTCCTAGCATTCTCAAAGCAGGAAAGAGAAAGAATCATACTTCAACCCCCTTTTATACATTTCCAGCATCAGAATTCAAGTCACATGGTGTCTTCAGTCAACATACAGTTACAAAGCATCCCTTTGAAGCTTCACCATTGTCTCTCATTTCTTGATGAACCGGAATACCCTCCGAGGCGTCTTCTGTGGGACAAAGAGACAAATTTCACACTTCCTTGTTACCTCCTGTAGATTTGAGTCCTCAGTCCTTGCAGACGTGACACTCCACAATACACATTCAGTTCTGTCTCTGTGGCAGCGTGAGCCCACAATGTGTGTCGGCCACAATAGAGCCATCCATCCATCCATCCATCTTCTACCGCTTTTCCGGAGGTCCGGGTCGCGGAGGCAGCAGTTCAAGCAGAGAAGCCCAGACTTCCCTCTCCCCAGCCACCTGCTCCAGCTCTTCAGAGGGGATACCAAGGCGTTCCCAGACCAGCTGGGAGACATAGTCTCTCCACCGAGTCCTGGGTCTGCCACAATAGAGCCATTTATTGAAAATTAAAGTTAGAATAACGGCAAAGTATTTACACGTAACTCTTAACAACTGGTCTGGACCACTCATTAATTTTGTGAGTAAATGTATTAAATTTCAAGATGCTAACAGATTGGTGAATCCCAAAAGTTCACATCAGTTCATCGTACGTCACATTTGCAACCAAATCTGTTAGTGCTAACTAACAGTTTTTGCAGGAGGCCTTGTGTGTACATTTAGCTCATGATTATAATGTTAGTATTACTCTGTATGCCTGGTACATTGATGCCATTCAGACCGGCAGTGAATGAGAAATAATCGACTTTTCACCTCCCCTCCTCCTTATCATACCTTTTCCCACCATGTTGTTTCTTCCTGGCTGAGAAAGAAACAATGACTAACCCGCTGACTCTGTCTCACTTTTCTCTCCAGCCTCCCACTCCTCAGCTGCCATTAAAGCATGTAGATACACCGGTAAGTAACACAGATTCTGTGCATGCTACTCAAACATGCTTTAAAAGCTGTTCATTCATAAATGATGGTTGTTAAAGCAACAAAGCACTGAAATAACAATCCTTGATGACGCCTCTCTTTTGGATGCTTTTATGAATTTCTGCATATTTCTTGTCCTTGTAACTGTAGCCGTCCTTTTTTGTGCTGAACTATAGAAATCTTTGTAACACAAGGCAGCTGGATGATGGTTCTCTGTGAAACCAAGCAAGATGACACTGACCTGTATGTCTGAGTGTCTTAAACTGAGAGTGAGAGAATAGTTTCTCAACATTGAAAGAAGCCAGCTGAGGTAGTTTGGGCATTGGGCAAGAGACTTTCTGGACTGTCCTAGAGGAGGTGTTTCGGACATGTCCCACCGGGAGACCTTAGAGCAGAGACAGGAGATTTTGGAGATACAATAGCCATGTTTCTTCCATAGTGAAGTTCTGAGTCCTTCTAGTTTTAGTCCCTGAAAATCCCTTGTCAGGACCTTTTTTAGTCATGGGAGCAGGAACTCTTTGATAGCAACTTTCAATGAAACTGATGTGTGATTGGTCTAAATGTAACAGACTTCACCGGCAGCATCTGTGTCCCAATTCTTAGAGCAGCAATAAACATAGCTCACCAAAAATGTAAAAATAATTGTATTTCCAGCCTCTTTTGTTTACAATCCTGTGCTTCCCTCCGAGTCTGGGTGTCTGCTGTACTGCTAGCTTTAGCACATAATTTTATTTCATAACTTTCCCTCTTTTTGCTTTTTGCTTTTATGTGGAAAAAGCAACTGTTCTGTTCCGCCTGCTGAGAACCAGCTTTTCAGGCACCACACCATCTTATTTGTGGTTTGAGCACAAATAGCCCAGGGACAGCTGTCAAAATTAAGCTCTTTTTTTAATTTCTACAGAGGTAAAGTGCTAACAAATGCTTAAAACTTGAAAAGGGAGCTTGTAACATGTATACATGTATATCATGTTAGGCAAACACCAGCAGTTTAATTGCAAATAATTGATTAGTCTCATCAATGAAGACTCTTGTAATGTCCCTCATCCAACATCCTTTTACTGCCTTGCAAACTGCATAATTATGCTAAATGTGACAGCTCAGAGCATACAGTTTACACATCTCTAAATATGTTCATGACCAATGAAAACACATTTTTGGGTCCATTCCATCTGAGCTTGAGTAATAGTATTTGTATGACTCAAAATACTGTATGTCTAGAACTCATTTTCAGTGGTTGTATTCACTGTCACGACTCACTGCCTTTGAGCTCTGGCTCTATAGTCTTTTTGAGCTCATTGTTTGTTTTTGGTACTCAAAAGTCAAAAATGGATAATTTTAAGGAGTGGTTATCTTCCCTATATAAAGATGAACAAAAATGCTTCGCACTGTTGTGAAATCTCCATGATCCCACGATGTGGCTGTGTTCCAGCAGGACAATGCTCGTCCACATGCCGCCCAAGTCACCAGCGAGTACCTGCAGCAACAGAACTTTGATGTCATTCCTTGGCCTTCTTATTCTCCAGATTTATCTCCCACTGAACACTTGTGGGATCAACTTGGGTGACGTCTTTCAGCTAGTACCAGTGCCGCAGAGCAGACAGGAACTGGTCATGGCATTGCAGGAGGAGTTTCTAAATATCTCCCAGGACAAGGCTCGTGAGGTCCATGCGGAGGCATACAGTATTACTGCCTGCACTAATGCAAATGGAGGCAATATTCCATACTGAGCTTTTTTTTTTTTAAGACAGATGTTTTGTTGTGATTTACAGAAACTCTGTCAGTTGTGTCTCATTTGTGCCAAAATTTTTTGTCAAAGTCCAGGCCCGTTCACTGCTATAATAATGAAGATGCAGGAACAGGAAGTGGGAACCAAAGAACACTAAGCCTTGTCACGATGATCTCAAGCTTCAGTTTGTGCCATTCTTTTGTACCTTCTGCCAGCAACAGTGCATTGTCCATTTTTATTATTCTTTGCACAACCTTTGTCCAAATAACAAATGACTTTGCTGTACTTTGTGCTTGTAGGAATGGTGTCTTTGAAAAGGGGTGTGGCAGGGCATAAAGTAGAGTATTGCAAGTTTTTGGCAGTGCAATGACATTTTGCTTTTGACCAAATAAAAATAAAAAGAACACCTCACAAGTCAGTGGTACATTATCAACCATTTATGGCATGTTTTAAAAATGTGTAGGTGCCAGAAAAAGAGGAGACACTTGCCACTACTTTGTTCCAAACCTGCCTCACCTCTTAAGGCTTAGTTGGAATACTGATTTTCAGCCTTGTGTTAATCCTGCATAGCCACAGGGTCCGCATATTTGCACATCAGTCTCCTCTTGGCTTGATCAAGGGTGTCCTTGGGGGTGATGTTCACAGTCCTCATGTTCTCCTTGATCTGGTTAAGCCATCGTTTCTGTGGCCGTCCTTGTGGTCTCTTGCCACTTGGACTGAAGCGCAGGGCCGTCCTTGTCATGAGTCCTTTTCCCTGCAAATACTATATGTATGTCAGTACCATCACAATCATGCTTCTCGCATCTTTCCAGTGATTGTTGCCACTCCCCTGTGCTTTCGCTCATCCTCATTCATCACATGATCGTGCATAGTCATGCCGAGGCTCCAGCACAGCATGCACATCTCCATTCTGTGGCGCATTTGCTCATGTTTCGTTGTAGTAGGCCAGCATTTGCATCCATATAGGGTGACAGGTCAGATCATGGTCTTTTAGATCTTTCCCTTGAGGTGCAGTGGTATACGGCGGTCGCAGAGGACACCAGATACCTGCCACTGCTTGGAACAGGTAGCACTGACTTGGGAGGGGGCATCAAAGTATGTATTGCCGTCACTGCTGAGTATCGAACTGAGATATTTAAAGTGTGTACTCTTCTTTAAGGGGGCACCATTTGTACTGACCGTTTGATCAGTTTGGTGTCCAAATTCTGCATACTCGGTTTTTGTGATGTTCAAGTGCATTCCATTCTCACCTGTCCTTGTCCCCCACCCCTGCGTTTGTTGTTCCAAGTGTCCCCGGTCTTCGGCTCCCAGAACTTTGTCATCAGCATCCAAGAGTGCCCATGGGTGGCTCAGCTGAAGATCAGCCATGGCTGTGTCCATACACAGAATAAAGGGGGGGGGGGCAGGGCTGACCCCTGATGCACACTCACTGTGATGGGGAATGGCAGTGATGTTCCCACCGGACATCGTACGCTACTATTTACACCCTGGTACAGCAGCTGGATCCAGAACACACAAGCTTCGGGCACACTGTGGGATTGAACGGCATGCCACATGAGTGTTACGTCTGGAATATTGGGACAGTGGAGGCAGGAGTTACACTGAACCCAAACTTTATTACAAGACACTAAAGTGGTACACATGTCGAGGTGAGGTAGCTAGCAAGCTAATGTTAGGCTGCTACAAGCTGTGGTCGGCTTGGAGGGTGAGCGCCAAAGAGGACGACTCCCGCCAATAGTCCCCAAAGGGATAAGGAATAAGGACCTGTACTTATATAGTGCTTTTTCTAGTCTCAAAGACCACTCAAAGCACTTCACTAGTACTAACCCTCTATTCTAAGGGCCTATAGGAGACAGATATCTAGGGACAATTTAGAACAACCAATTAACCTAACATGCATGTCTTTGGATTGTGGGAGGAAACCGGAGCCCCCGGAGTAAACCCACACAGCACAGGGAGAACATGCAAACTCCACACAGAAAGGTTTCTACCTCTGCCAGCCTGGGGATTCGAACCTGGAACCTTCTAGCTGTTAGACAACATTGCTAACCACTGCATCACCGTGCCTACTCCCCAAAGTAGGCACGGTGTGATGACGTCACCCTGCCTGCGCCCTCACGTATGTGCTGCCCGTCTGCCAGATATCTATATCTAACATCTACCTCCCCCTTGAAAAAAACAGAACTTTATAGGCATGCTGGACCTAGAGCTCACAGCAGCTCTCACTCTTTTTTTTTACATTACACTCACATTATGAACCTTTATTTCACAGCAACCTTTTTTTTTAAAAAAAACACAGAACCTGAGCCGCCGGGTAGACCACCGGCAGACCCTGCATGACTGATGGATTATTCTGCCACTTTGAAGCAGCTGTGCCCTGATGAACAGTTCCAAACACAGTCACTGCTAAGATCACAGGTTGGGGTTCCCTGGAAAACTCTCATGGGTGCGACCCTGGAGGTGCTGAGTGCGGAGAGTCTGGTGGTCCCACTGTAAAGTCCCAGTCTGGGTCCCACGCTGGCTGAATTGGCTCCTGGGCAGCTGTTCTCACCATTCGCAGACAGCTGGCGTGCCATCTTGATCCATCAGCCAGCTGGAAAGTGGCTGGCCCCAGCTGTGCAGTGATTCTCATCGGCGGTGAAGAGACCCCTTGTGGGTCCAGGTGTATGGCTCGTCAGAGCCTAACCCAGTCCAACACCGTGAGCGGCGATCGGTTCCGCCACACACTGTGTTGCTGTTGTAGCGATATATCCTCTATGTCGGCAGCAGGACGTGCCCCCGGTTGGTGCCGTCCCACTGGATCCTGCTGGGCCACAAACTCTACGTCCTGCTGCCCTGCACTGGCTCCTTGTTGTCTACGCTGGGTGCTAATACTGGACGAGTCTGTTGTCTGCCTTTCCTTCCCGCTGTCCTCACCCTGCGGTCTCAAACTCGGAGCGGCTCTGTCCCCGTCCGGGTGTGTCGCGCTCCCAACATCAGCATTCCAACAGAGCCCAAGGTTGTCGCAGATGGTAAAACCCAGTTCATAAAACAGGTTACAGCCAAGGATATTATCCTCATGTATAGCCACCTGGAAAACAAATGCCAGGAGGGCTCTTGACCTGTAGCGAACCGCCAGTGACACGGTCCCTGTCAAGCTGATGCGTGTGTGCCCGTAGCCATATAACTCCATTGGATTCTTCTCAGTAGGATGGTTAGGGAAGAATCTCTTAACTGAAACCCAATTCAGCAATGACCTCATGGCGGCAGTGTCCAGCAGCAACGGCAAGTCGATGTTGTCCAGCTTCATCATGCACCACATGTACACTAAGTCTCTGAAGTTCACAGCATGGATGGTCGTTGGTGGGTCTTTTGGGCTGGGTGGCTGATCTTATGCCCGTTGCGACAATCGGCACTGGTTGGGTTTGCCGCAGCGTCTGCATCGCTGCCCCCTGGCTGGGCAGGAGCACGCTCCATCTTGGCGCATCTGGGAGAAACAGTTGCCACATTTCCAATGTCTCACGGCACATACCTCGGCGTCCTCCAAGGAGGACGCAGCATAGTCAGATTCCTCTTCTCTTGGCTCAACTGCTTGCACTGACGGAGCTCGTGGCTGTGGCCCAACCAGCTGGAATTCCACCTTGTCAGCAGTCTCCAGCTGGAACACCAACTCTATTGCCTTCACCAACCGCAGGTTACCGGGCAGCCTGAACAGCTCCGTCCGCAGCCACGGGTTGTTGGTGTATACCACTAGCTGGTCACTCTCCATCTCGTCCTCCAAGCTGCCAAACTCACATGTGCTTGCCAGGCTGCGGAGGTCCAACTGTTGGGTCGACTCACCCGCCTGCTGATGGTGCTGGTAGAAACAAACCCTCCTTGCCAATAAGCTGTCGGATGGTGTGAAGTGTCCAGCCAGCAGCGCGATGCACTCCTCATATGTATCCGCATGTCCAAGGGTGTCAAGTATACACTGGCCCTCACTGCCCAGGAGGTGAAGAAGACTCGCACGCAGTCTCATTTTACCATGTCTCCCTAGGTCCACTGTTGCCATATAGTTGCATAATATTATAAACCAGTGGGGCCATAGAATGGACGGCTCGCCTGGGGTCACGAGGAGCAGCGGGGGTGGTGCCAGACATGCCTCCATCTTTGGGGAAAATGATTAATATTCCGCAATAAGACCATATTTTCTCCTTATCGTCAGTTGTTATGTCTGGAATAATGGGACAGCGGAGGCAGGAGTTGCACTGAATCCAAACTTTATTACAAGACACTAAGGTGGTACATGTGTCGGGGTGAGGTAGCTAACAAGCTAACATTAGGCTGCTACACGCTGTGGTCGGCTTGGAGGGTGAGCACCAGAGAGGACAACTCCAACAGTCCCCCTAAGTAGGCACGGCGTGATGGCGTCACCCTGCCTGCATCCTCACTTCTGTGCTGTCCGTCTTCTAAATATTTATATCTAACAATGAGGGCATGTGGGACTTGGAAGAAGGCCTTCTCCAACTCAAGAAATGTCATTTGGACTGGATTGTTCTTCTCTCAATGCCACTCCACAAGGATTTGGGTTGCATATATCGTGTCCGTGGTGCCACATCCTTTGACAAAGCCGCATTGGTTGGATGTGAGCTGAACAATTCTTTGTAGCTGGGTGTCGACAACGTGTTCAAAGATCTCTATAGTGTGGTAAAGGAGGTGGATTGGACGGTAGTTGGGGCATTCCATAATGTCACCTTTGCCCTTTCAGATGGGCACCGTGATGCTTGTCAGCCAAGCCTTTGGGGTGACTCCATCTTTGATTATACAGTTTAACAGGCTGGTGAGGAGTGAAGCACCTTCACAGCCCATCAGCTTCCAGGCCTCTGTAGGGACATAATCAAGTCCAGTGGCTTTCCTATTTTCCATTTTTTGGAGAGCCACTTTGACCTCAGCGTGGCTGATTGGTGGGACAGGACCTAGGACAGGGTTAGCAGATTGGATTGGCGGGTGAGGGAATTTGTCATTGCAGATCACTGAGAAGTCGGTCCTCCAATGTTAGAGGATGGCGGTTGGCTCTCAAAGGACTTGATTTTTGTTGTCCTTGATGTGTTTCACCTGTCCAAAGTCCTGTGTGGCACTGAAATGACCGGTTGCAAGTCTGTGGATGTTATTCACCCCTTTGGGTGCTTCCAGCTCACTATATAGGGGGTTGTAGTAGGCCGTCTTGGCCACCACTACTACCCTTTTTGCTGCCAACCTAAGGGCTCCATAGCACTGTGAGTCAGCATCAGTCCGTGAGCGAAGCCAGGATTTGAATACCACCTTTTTCTCCTTGACAGCTTAGTTGGAATAGTGATGCTCACTTAAAAAGACCTTGGAGGAAAATCAGTTTGCACTCCCAGGTAAACACACCATTATGATAGCAACCCACTATAGATCATGCCCACCTGCCTGTTAAAGGTAAGATGGTGAGCCATCATGATTAGTTTATAGGCCAAATGTCACGTAATTTTTTTTTTCCAAATGCCAACGAATTTTGATAAAATACACATAGCTTAAACCAAATATTCATACCGGAGACCATATCACCCACCCGTATTTACATAATTGCACAAAATACACAAGGCGAAGGCCCCGCCTTGCTCGCTGGCTTGTGACAGCCAATCCAGACCGCGGCCATGATTTTGACGTCACAAATTTCACCCTGGCTGCCCTGCCTGTCCACATTCACACTTATCAACATTGGACAATCATGACGGAAAGTGACAGCGATTGTAAACAAATTAGTTTAGTTTTGTCCTCTGGTGAATCGGACTTGGAATTCAGGGAAGACGACACCCCAGATACTGATGACAGTGGTTCAGACAGTGACAGAGGCATAGAACCTTACAGGTTCGAGCCGTCCGAGACGGAATCAGATGCTTTGTCTGATGACAACAGTTCCAACGATGACCAGAGAGCAGAACCAGTGGAAAATGTCATTGAATTGGACATTAATCGCCTCCAGAATTGGGAAGCCGAAGGGGGTCTGTCGAGGGCGCCCCATAAATATCAATTTTTCGGAAGCCATTATTATGACGATACAGTGGGGCGCTAGCTTAGAGTAGAAGCCTTTCTTTCCTCATTCAGTTGTAGCAACAAAATCAAGGATGAAATGGAAGTAATTGTGGAAAATGACTTGTATAAAAATCCCCAGGATTGTGTGTATAGGGCCATAACCAGGAATGTTCCTTTCTCACTGTAGACGAATTAGAAATCTAGCTTGTTGTTTTGTACGCCAGCTTCAAGGTTTGATAACTAGAAATAATTGGGAAAAAACTATGTCTCTAGCACATGGCACTTCATGGGGAGGGCTTGAAAGTTATATTAATAAACAAAGACAACATGAATAATGCAATGGATCTTTTCACTTTATTTTACATGAGTTCTGCAAGGCATTTATGAGGTGGATATGGTGTAAATAATATGGACAGGATGTGAACACATTATTGAATATTATATATATTATATTGTTACAAAATTTATAAAAGCTCACAATTGCAATATCAACAAACCTGTGCTTACAATATCAACAAACAAGCATATTTATGTATACATGCATTCAGAAAATATTTGCAAATTCTTGTACTTGAATTTTTCAATAGGTGCACCTGTGAGTGTTGCCAAGCAATGCCAACAGTGGAGGAGAGCTGCTGCTGTCAAGAAATTGACCAAATCAGAATGAGAATGGAGGCGCATACCTGTCAAGTGATACGTTTTCGCCGTATTTTAATACGGGGAAAATGCAGTTTTAGCAAATACGGGCGTATTGCCATTTCTGTACGCCCAAAAGAAAAATATACGGGAAAAAAAAATTATTGAGCGTGTTGAGGAACACGTCATGTGTGTGACCCCCACAGCTAGGGGGCTGGCAGAGCGCTCAGCGTGAGCTATTCTCACTACAGTTAGAAGTGTGGACTCAATCATTAGGCTGATGGCCGGGGCAGATTGCTCAGCGCGAGCTATTATCACTACAGTGAGAAGTCATTAGGCTGATGGCCTCACACTTTCAACTGTCCTGCAGCTCCGGAACAGAGAGGAATTGCCATCCAGAATTGTGCTTTTTTTATTTTGAGCAGGACGCTGAGTTGCGTTGTTATTGTCAAATATCCATGAATCCTTAAAATATTTGACAATAACAACACGAATTACATTTAAAACATTTCCCAGAAAAGTGTCCCTTATTACCGAGCCGTCCCTTATAGCCCCGTTTTACGGTGCCATCCAGCAATACGATAGATGATTTATTTCTAAGGATTAAATTGTTGGTCATTGTTACGTTGGTAACGAGGGGTAACTAAGAACAAAAATACTGATTGCTTTCCACAAACAAAGGAAAAAAACTGTCTATGTATTAAAAATATGCGGTGCCTCTTCCAGTCTCCATATAAACAATCAATCGGGATACCCCAAGCATCAAACTAAGGTACAATCTGTTTCGTCACTTCCGCCTTCTTCCCCAGGCGATTCCGGGGGCCGTGAGTAGGAACGTCAGGCCAAGCGCGGCAGTTTTAAATTAACGAATGTTCCGGCGCTACTGAAGCATATGCACCAAGACCCGAACGGATCGGTTCCCTTTTATATCTAGTTTCAAGACATTTTAAGGACCCTGTTACGTGACATTTGGCCTTTAGTTTATTGCAGGTTATGCTCAAAACACACCTCAGAATAATTAAGAGGATTTGCACTGGTTAAAAGTCTTTTTTCTGCCTTTATAATAACAAAATGGATTTGGACATGGCCTGAAATGATGTTTGTGCTTTTGCCATTGCACCTTTGTCTAGACCTCTGTAATAGACCCCACAATGTGCAAAAAAAAAAAGAAAAAAGTACAGTCCAAGACAGTAGTTGCAAAAAATATACAGTAATGTAATTTGGACATATGGATAGTTATAAAATACTGGGAGATTCATGTAATACAACTAAATAATTAAAAATGAATTAAAGACTTTTTACAGTTTTTCTGTAAAATATAATTCTAAACAAATAGTGAGGAATAAGTTAGGATACCCCCCATCTTTTTTAGGACACCCCCACATTCATTCCCACTTAAAATGGCTAAAATAAATGTTAAAAAATGCAAATATAAACAAAGACAAGGATAGACATAGATATGTGAACATTTCTTAATAAAGAACTGAATATTCAATGGGGTATCCTAATTTTTTCACATGACTGTATTAGCTTTTTAAATCACCCTTCCTTTTTACCAAAAAGCTCATTTCGTATAAACCATGTACCTTTTTGTTAAAGATGAACCCTGATGTCTTACATCCCTGGTTTTTTCTCCTCTGTTTTTGTGTGAGTCAGCGTTTGCGTCAGACACCTGGAGAATGTTTAGACAGGCAGCAGGAGTGAGGCGGTGACTCTCAGGCAGAGTACAAACATAGGGTGGCCTGTGAACACCAGTCTGTATGGGGATTAATTCACAGTCTGTGCATTCATGCAGAGAGAAGCAGGGAAACGTTGTGATCACACAAACCGCTGATCAGTTAGATTAATTGTTTTGTACAATGCTGGCTGAGGATGATTTATGCAAGATCACCCAAAAGTTTTAAAGAGCATGTTCACATATTTCTGTCCCTACTTGGCCATAGACAGAAAGGTTAAGCTATTTCTGTGACATTTCATATGCATGCCATGGCCGCAAACAGCCTTTACAACCTGGCTCCAGCTTGTTTTGTCAGTGGTAATGAAATATGACATGACGTGTTTGCAGTGATAAACCGGCACAAATCTCCTTTTCATCGTTGTCATTCTCCCCTTTTATCATTTAAACAACAACCAACATTCAAGTTTGAACACTTCTTACTACGTCATAGCTGAGTGATTCATTCGTGCAACTTTAAGATGGCCATAAACATGGATTTCATCTTGAGGTTGTTCCAACATCATAGTGTGTAACGAGGAAAACCATCTCTCTCCCAATTGGCAAGGAACGAGTAAAACTCAGTTATCCTCATCTACTGTGCTGGACTGAGAGAAAAAACAAACAAAAAAGCTTTATTAAATTCTGTATTGGAGGAAAATTCTCTGTGTCATCTTACACTCTAATCACAAACTATAACTCTAAGTCCAAGTCTATAAGTCTAAGTATATAAGCATGCATTATAAGCAGTGTTGGGAGAGTTACTAAAAATGAGTAAATAATTATAGTTACTAGTTACTTCTTTTCAAAAGTAATTAAATGACTTTACAAATTACTGCATGCACTGTAATTAGTTACTTGGAAAAGTAACCTTCACATTATTTTTAAATGCATACTTCAATTATGGTGCACAAATAGCAAGATAATTTAATTAATGAACTACATTATGGGCTCATTATTATTAATGGCGGGCTGAAAACAGACTGTTTCAGAAAGAGCTTCACTGACAGTTTTTTTTAATGTTGGTGTTGGTGCACATTTGCCAGTGTCAGGGGACATGAAACTGTCCATGTTTATATCTTTATGATGGATTGAACCGATGTGCAGCTGTCATGATGCTGAGCACGGGGGGGGGGGGGGCAATCACCGTGCTCATGCTCTTTTGTCATTTTGGTTATTTTCTGTATTTTCCCGCTTCAGTTTAGTATTTGGTTTTGGTTGTGATTTATTATTCGAGTTGTTTTTGTTTCTGGTTGTTCATTAGTGTCACGGCCCTCCTCGTGCGCTTTTACGCAGTGCACCGAGGAGTGAGGAGGAAGGATGGATTTAGGCGCAGGTTACACCACAAACACATTTATTCACAAAAAGGCAAACAGTTCCAAAAATAGAGACATACAAAAAGGCTACAGGGTGCACTAAAGGGCTCACACGATTGGATGTGCAGCGGGCAGGCCACAGTGCACAGTGGCCACAAGACAAACAGCACAAAATAACTTAATTGCTCAGGTTAACTTCGAGTCCTCCAGGACGCTCAACAGACTCGGGAGAAGGAAACTGGGCAACAGTGCCAAAGCATAGCAGCTTAACCGCAAGGGGAAACGCAAACAGTTCGTACTCACAGTACTGGAGCAGTCCGAGTAGTCCGAGTTGACCGACGAGCACACACAACCAATAACTACACTGAGGGGAGTAGTGACAGTGTAGATCCCGACACCCTCATACGACAAAACAATAATCCATCAATGCTTGACTGGCAAGGAGCTGCTTAAGTACAAGCATTGCTGGTGGCACAAATTGGGAACACCTGGGCAAAGCGCAGGAAGGGCAGCTACCGGAGGAGACCCAGCTGGCTATCATGAGACAGGGGGCGTGGTCGGACAGGCAAGTGTCAGACAGTGCCCACATGAATGTAGGCCAAAGGAGGCTGCCTCACAGCTGCCAGCCAGAACAGTGGCTACAGGTACGGAAAAAGTAAACTAATGACAAAGAAACTACCAGAACTCAAAAGATAACACAATACACAAATATACCGATAACCTGAGCCACAGAGAACGGTCAGAACCAAGCCTAAAGGACAAAACTGGCTCGGTTTATGACACATTAGTACTCCTGTTCTTAGTGTTATTATTCCTAGTTTTATTTAGATTCTTATTATGTCTTTTTCCATCCAGTTTTCATATTATTATTCATCTGTTCTGACATGAGCCTACCCTCACCTTTTATTCTTAGTCCTCTATATCTGTATTCTGTTATTTGCTTTCCAGCAAATATCCAGCAAGTATCTCTTGGTTTTGTATTCATCGTGTCCTTGCCCTTATGCTTCATTTTTTCCCTGTCTATATTTTCCGGTCCATTTCTCATTTTGTATCATTTCATATTTATAGTTAGCTTCTTGCCTTATTACTCTGTACTTTTATTTTGACAGCGCTGTGTGTTTACTGCCTTGTGTCAAACTCTGTTCGCGGGCTGTCGCTAGTTGTAATTATCTTCGCTCATGCCACCCACACCTGTTCATGATTTGTGTTCATTTCCCTGTGCCTATTTTAGGACGTATGCAACACTAACTTGTTGCAGCATCCTACTGTTTCCTTCCTGAATGTTACGGTATGTTTCAGGGTTTGAACGGGTGTGACTCCGTCTTGGACTTAAACCTCTAGTTCCTTTTTTTCTCCAGATGTAAGCCCCATCTTCCCTGGCGTTCCCGTATGCCATTACTTCCCTGTATTTGTTCCAGTTTATGTTACATGTAAGTTTTGTGTCTTTATGTTATTTTGGTGTTTAGTTATTAAATGTTTTGAACTCACAGTTCCGCGTTTGGGCCTTCATCCTGCCTTGGAAGGGCGATTTATGACAGCAGTGATCCAAAGAAAACCTTCATTATCCACAGTCCAAATGTCTGCTGCGACAGAGAACTCATCCAGCCCCTTATATAAAAAAAAAAAAAAAGGCAGGTAAATGCTCTTTAACTTCAGTGGATCACAGCCCCAGCCGTCTAAAGGAAAGTGACTGTTGAAAGCATGTCTTCTGTCTTTAACAATGTGTCTACCAATCAGACTCTTTAATTCTTGCTGGGTCATAAATTATCCAGATGTATACCAGCCATGGATGTTCAGCATAGCTAGCCATTCCTTAGTACAGGGGTGTGCAACCTGTGGCTCTTGACCATAGATAGTGACTCCCTGAGGCTTTGAAAAAAAAAACAACTCATGCATTTTCAAGAAAAGAAGCAATAAATTTACAAGATAAAAAAGGCTGCAACATTCATGACAAAAATATCCTGAATAGCAGAAAATTAGAAAATCTGAAAACTTGTGCAAAAATTTTTGCAGTTTTATGAGGAAAGCACACCCACAAATTTGTAAGAAATTAGTCACAGCATTTCTGGAAACAAATTTACTGGGAAAAAAGTTGGAGTTTTATGAGAATAAAAAATTTATGTAAAAAATGCTGCAGTTTTGCCGATGAAAGCTAAAATTTACAAAGTAAAATATAAAAGAAAATGAGAATAGCTTAAAATTTATGAAAAAACAAAATCTTCAAAATTTGACAAAAATGTTGCAATTTTTTGAGGGGGAAAAAACATGAATTGGCAAGAAAAAAAGACACATTTAGCCCAAAAAGCTACAATTTTATTAGAAAACAACTGCAAATTTCTATGAAAAAGGCAGCATTTTTTCCTGAAAAGGGTAACAATCAGATAAGACAATCCTTATGAGAAAAACAGAAGTTTATACCAAAAATATCTAAATTTATGAAAAAAGCTTATAACTTTATTGGGAAAAATGTCACAAATATACATGGAAAAAGGCTTCAATTTCACTCAATAAAAGTTTTAAATTTGCATAGAAAATATGCAAAATTTAGGGAAAAAGTACAGTTTGATGAGCAAAACACCCGCACAATTTTGCAAGAAAGAAAAAGACAAACATTCTGAAAATAATCAAAAAATTTCCAAAAAATGTAGAAATATTTTGAGAAAAAGGTAACAAATTTACAATAAAAAGCTGCAAATTTAGATATAAAAAAACCTCTTAATTGTGATGTTGTCAGGCCAGATGGCAGTTGTGAGTTTGCTGTTTTACTGCAGCTTTAAGGCTCAGATATTTTTGTGGCTCCATGCAGACTTTTTTTTTATACAAAAATCACTCATAGGGGCTCTTTGTGTAGCACAGGTTGCCGACCCCTCCTTAGCGCTAGTGTTGTCGGAGCTTGTTGCTGTTTAATCAGGAGCTTCTGAAGATTGCAGTAGGCCTCAACAAGCACTTAGCTTGCAGCCCACAAATATACTTTTGTCATTAACCACGAGAAAGGGAAAACGATATGTGTATTTCCATAAAAACAAAGTTGCTTCATCTCTTCCTCCTCTCAGACTGATGTGGATTCATGGCTCTTTGTGACATGTCACACTGACTGATGGCTGTGTCTCAGCTACATTAGGGTCAGTATGTGTATTCATTTACTCTAAAAATATATATCTATATATAAATAAAATGAGTAACGAGCAATGAATCTGTTCAAATTTCAGTAACTGTAATGCATTACTGAATTTTTAAACAGTAATTTTGTTGCACAAGAAGTTACTACAAAGGTAGTGGTGTTACAGTGACACATTACACCTAACACTGATTTAAAGTGTGTATAAGATTCACAATTCAAAGATTTTATTTGTCAATACTACAGGAGAGTTAAAATGGTTTTTCTCTCTCTCTTCAATGGTGTAAACAAAATAAAAAAGAAAAAGGAATAAGGCTGAAAAAAGAAAACAACAACAGCAGTCTATGTACAGCAATGCAACCCGTAGTGCAAATGGCGACAAAGGATAGAACCAGACCTCCCTTACTTCAAATAGAGATAAACAATTAACGATGATAAAACCCAGCAATCCTATATATAGAAAACTAGAGATGTAATACCCGTAGTTGCAGTTCAATGCTGTAGTGTAGGTGCAGATAGTAACAGATAGGACTGCACATGATCAGAATTGCAATGACAGACAGACAGCAGCAGATATGGCATTTGTGCAAATGGTTGCAGTTAAAGTGCAGAGACATACAGCAGCAAATGTATTACTGTCGTCGTGCCAGTCTTTCTGTGCCAACAGCTGAGGTAGTTATTGTGTGGGTGATTGCATTACTGTTGGGGTGGGGGGAGTGGACAGAGTTCAGGGTCCTGATGGCCTGATGAATGAAGCTGTTTAGCAGTCTTGTGGAGCGGGCCCAGAGGCTCTGGTACCTTTTCCCCAAGGGCAGGGGGCTGAAGAGGGAGTGTGAGGGGTTGGAGGTGTCACCTGTGATGTTGATGGCTCTGCGGGCTCTGCGAGTGAGGTAGATATCTGAGAGGGGGGCAGAGGGGCACCGATGATCTTGCTGGCTGCTTTCACTGTGCGTTGTAGTGTCTTCCGGCAGGAGGCAGTGCAGTTTCCATACCGCACCGTGATGCAGCTGGTGAGGATGCTCTCAACGGTGTCCCAGCAGAAAGAGCACATGATGGGGGGGGTGAGACTCGTACTCTCTTCAGTTTGTGGAGGAAATGGAGGCGAGTTTGAGCCTTCTTGGCCAGTGATGTGGTGTTGTTGGACCAGGGGCCTCATGTACAAAGACTTGAGTGGATTTCCTACTGAAAGGTGATGTTGTGAAGGAATAAGATCAGTCGAGATGCGACAAGCTGGAAGGTTGCAGAGTTTTATTTTCCTCCAACATAATGAGATGCACTTGTAGCGCTGTGCTCTACTGTGCTATTGAGACATGTCACACAAGCTCTTTTATCAGTGATACAGGAAGAGAGAATGCATGGCACATTAGCATAACAGTCAATACACATGATTAGCATGACACTGGTTGGCTCGAGGGCACATGCACACAGTCCCATCTGACTGCCTCCTGTGGCTCTTTGTCCGTCTGTGCATTGTCCTCTGGTATGCAAATTCTCTCCCGTTTCCTCCAGCCCTGCTGAGTGTGAAGAATGCTCGTGTAGATTGTGGTGGGTCACCACAGGGCTCCCCCAGAACACTCAGAAGGGGCTGTGAAACCCCCCCCCCCCCATCGTTTGGGCTCCAGCTCCGGTAGAACTGTCCTGCTGCAGAGGAGTGTCGGAGGGCGTCAGTCCTTGGGGGGGACGGGGGAGGGGGAGAAAGGACAGTGTGCTCTGCTCCAAGTTCCAGCACATTGAACGGCCGTGGATCATGGGTTTCAGGGCCGGTGCACGTTGTGCACAATGGAACAAGACGGCAATCGGCCAGCTTTAGGGAGTGGGGTGTGGGAAGAGCGCTGTGGAGGAGGAGGGGGAGGGGGGTGGAAGTAAGTGAGTGCCGGCCCAGGACGTCAAAGGTGTCTGGGCCACGTAAAAATTGCGTGTGGATCCGCGATGGTGAGGGACTTTCCCGGTAAACCAGGGGCAGTGATCTGCAGCGGCTGTGAAAAAAAAAAAAAAAAAAGTCTCTGACTCCTCTCGCGGCTCAGTCCAGCGAGGATGTGGGGAAGGCGATGGCCAAATTCCCCGAGGATGCGTAGCGGCTGTGAAACAACTGCAGCTGTATGAGGGACTTGGTGGTGTGGCTTTAGGGGCAGATGCAGCCCTAAAGCCCTCGGGGACAGCAATCGGCTAGGCTCCCTTTGTGCGCAGTGGCTGAGAAACCCATGCAAAGTCCTGTGTACGGGCTGCACGTCTGCTTCAGGTGAGTGAGCAGCCCTGAAGGTCCTGAGGATGGCGATCGGCCGTGTTTCTCGGGCATGTGTAGTGGCGGAGGACGATGTATCAGTCTGTGGAGCAGGATTGTCCCTGTACGTGGCGCACGCTTGGCGCCGTGACCACATAGCTGGCAGTTGCGCTGTCCTCGTAATCTTGCGGTGTGCGTGCGGGTCTTCTGTGTGCGGGAGGTCCGCTGTCGCGAGCTGAGTCAGGGTTGGGGAGCTTGGTGGAAATCAACGCAGACGGCGTCAATGATTTCCTCATTCAGGCTGCTTCCCTCGTTTCGCTCATGTCGCCTTTCATGGTGCGTGTCAGTCCCAGCGCTGCCCGCTCTGGGGAGCGCGCTCCGGTGAGGATGAAGAAGTTGCAGGCGTTCTCTGGTCCTCTGGGATTCACAGCGCGGTGAGGGAGAGCAGACAGTCATTCTCTCTCATCAGGTCACCAGTGTGGAAGGAAAAGATCAGGCGATGGGCACACCATGACACGTCGGGTCACCAGTGTGGAGGAATATGATCAGGCGAGATGCGACAAGCTGGAAGGTTGCAGAGTTTTATTTTCCTCCAACATAATGAGATGCACTTGTAGCGCTGTGCGCTACTGTGCTCTACTGTGCTATTGAGACATGTCACACAAGCTCTTTTATCAGTGATACAGGAAGAGAGAATGCATGGCACATTAGCATAACAGTTAATACACATGGTTAGCATGACATTGGTTGGCTCCAGGACACATGCACACAGTTCCGTCTGACTGCCTCCTGTGGCTGTTTGTCCGTCTGTGCATTGTCCTCTGTATGCAAATTGTCTTCCGTTTCCTCCAGCCCTGCTGAGTGTGAAGAATGCTCGTGTAGATTGTGGTGGGTCACCACAATGTACGTTTAAATCAAGAAAACGTTATAAGCAAAAAAAAAAAAAAATCCAGATGTATGAAACCGTCCATACGCAGGAATCCAGGCATATTTCATGCCTCCATCTGAATATGCAGTTAGATGCAAATAGGTATGCAAATAGATATATACAAGCCCTGCACATTTGATTTTCCTGTATCTGTTATGAATGCCCCTTGCAGGGCCTTAATGAGACGCCAGATGCCAAACAACAGGTTTGCTCGTTTATTTACAAGAAGGCAACACTGACAAAATAACCAGCCACGTTGGGCAAACACGAACATAAACTGAGATACAAGATAATCGACTCAGGAGATTAACTAGGAGGGGCAGCGAGGGCAGAGCCTGCGCTGTACAAAAACACTTACTATGATATGCAGCCACAAGTCCAAAACACAGGGAAAGATCGGAGCCGGGAAAATAGGAGCTCCAGTTCGAAGACACGAGGGATAAGGTTGTGTAGGTCGCAGCGAGGAGTGAGCCTCAGCTGCTTCCTTAAATACAGAGCATAAACTAATCAGAAAAGGGGTCACGTAATTAACAGAAATGACAAACAGGTGTCACGGTCCCGGCTCGGCTTTGACAGCCGGAAGTGCGGCTGTGACGCTGTCACAATAAAAGCCCCTGAGTGGTCCTAATAACAATCCTCGTAGTAATATGATGGAAACGAAGAAATAATGAGCAACCTGAGCGCAGATGGGATCAGTGCTCAGACCACCACAGTATCCACGATCAAAAATAATGGATTTAATGAAATTTCACGGAATGTGAGTTGGAGGCGCTCCTGAATGAGGTAGAGGCACGTTAAAACATTTTCTTTGGCATGCTGTCCTCTGGTATTAGCGCTGGATACAGGTAATTCAGTAGCCTGCTCACAGCCCTATAAGATTAGTTTGTTTCCTTTATTCAGACAGGGACAAGAAGGAGATGTTTATTTAACTCTGACATATTTAGAATGATGTCTGCAGTCGTCCTCAGACGTGTCAGCTGTGATGTGCATTGTGTATAGCTCAGTGGTTATAGTACCAGATTTCAAAGCAGAAGGTTGCAGGTGCGGGACCACAATGGAAATAAGTGTGTGCACTTTCTTGTGTTATCCCATTGTTTTTAAATGTATGTTGTATCTTTTATACAATGTTATTTTAAAAGATGAATGAATGAAAGAATCAATCAATCAGTCAATTTGTGACCAGTTGTGTCATAAGCTCCCCGTGCGCTTTTCCACAGTGAACAGAGGAGGAGAAGGATGAATGGAATTAAGTGCAGGGTTACACCAAACACACATTTATTGATACAAAAATGGACAATACAAAATGACAAGACAGCTCGGGTAAACTTAGAGTTCTCCAGGATGCTCGGCTGGGACGGGAGAAGAGCTGGGCAGCAGTGCCTAAGCGTAGCAGTTGTGCCGCAAGGGGAAACGCTACAGACAAGCATAGCAGCACAACTGCAAACAGAAATGCAGAGAGCTCTTACTCACCGTGCAGGAACAGTCCGAGTCATCCAAGTCCGCCAGCGAGCACATACACAAACAATCCTTCGTTGACGTGACTGTCACATGGCGGAGAACAACTGTGTGACACATACAATGGTCCAGCGGTGTTTGACTGGCAAAGAGCTGCCTAAGTACAAACACCGCTGGCATGACAAATTGGCCATACCTGGGCAAGGCGCGGCAAAGATGATTACCGGGTCAAACAGCTGATTGTCAGAGAGAGAGGGGGACGTGGTCGGACCAGTGAATGTTAAACAGCGCCCACCAGGAAGTGAGTCAAACAACTGTCTAACGATCGCCGGCCAGAGCAGCAGCTACAGGCGTGGAAAAAAACAATACACAGACATGAAAACAACAAGAAATCAAAAGATAGCAACACATGATAAGCCCAATGCCTGAGCCACCAAGAACTACCAGAACTGAGCCAACAGGAAACATGGGCTCAGTTCATAACAAGTTGGGTGGATCAGCTGGTTGAATTAAAGGAAAAAAGTCACGATAAAGAAGACAGTATGAACCTATTTGATGGGTAGCCACAGTCACTTGTCAGTTGAAAGCAGATCATATTAGACTTGGCAAGTATATATTTTATGTCCAAAATGCAAATCTCATCCAACTTACATGGATTACACACACTACTATTGTAAAGGAAATGAAGTGCACCGAGGAACGGGTGACACTTATGCATTTCAAACTATACGCGTGTGTTTATTGACATAACTACTGTACACACAGAGGCAATTGGGGGCTTGGTAGAATGCTGTGAAACTGTAGTTTAATAAGCAAAAAAAGAAAGTCACCTACTCAAATCACTGAGTTGTAATGAAGCCTTCAATGTCATGAGCAGCGAGAGCGCGTCCCCTCCTTCCCGTTTATCTCTCCTCAGATCATCATCACGCCTGAGTGAGAAGACGCACCTGCACCCTCTCATCAGCCAGCGTTTATAAGGAAGCACTCTTCAGTGACTCGAAGCTGGCTCATCTGGGTATACTGCCTGAACAAGACAAGCAAGTATTTGATTCACACAGGTGAAATCATTATTTACCTGTGTTCTTTCTCCTCTCTTCAGGTTGCTGCCATCGTGCAGGTGTGTCTCGCACGCTCTCCTGCCACATCATCGCCCATCAACAGCACACAACCTCCACCCAGTCAGTCACCACCAGCTCCACTCCCCTCATGCTGCTGGTTTGTCTATTCCCCGCTGGGGCCTTGCCGGTTTTCCTTCAGAGCTCACGTAAGTGGTAATTTGGCCAGCCCATTTCCCCCTTACTCTGCTCCTCCTACTCACAGCTCTCGTCTTCTCTCCACAGGCCGTTTCCTCTGGCGAGTGACCGTTTCTGTAGCTGTGCATCTATTTGACATTAATAAAGATCTCAAACGTGTTTGTTGTTTGATTGCTCCTTTTGTTGCTGCATCGCACACGTGAGCTGATTGTTATCACAATCATGACAGAACGAGCCAGCCCTGACCAGCTCAGCAGATCACTTAGAAGCGACCGAGCATCAAATTGCTGTGATGTCTCAGCAGCTGCAGACAATGATGCAGCAATTGGGCACCGTCACGCAGCATTTGGGCAATGCAACTCCGCCGGCTCCTCCTCCTCAGCCTGCTCCCATTGTTCAACCTCCGGTGTGCCGTACCACCTCCGTTCCCACACCTGCCCCATATGCGGGGTTGGTGGGGAAGTGTAAGGAGTTTCTCCATCAGGTACGGATATATTTGGAGCAGGTCGGGGGGGGGGGCGGGGGGAGTACCCGGGGGATGTTGCGAAAATTCATTTTTTCACACTACTGCTATGGGACCGAGCCCTTAGTTGGGCTCGGGCTATGGCAGACAGCCCGGAAGGGCGGGGTACACATATGAGCAATTTGTGGTCGCTTTCTCCCACCTGTTCGACCACACCGAGAGTCAAGGAAACATCATGAGCCGTCTTATGACTCTCTGCCAGGGCGCTTGGTCTGTGGTGAGTACTCGGTGGAGTTTCAAAGTGGCGGACTCGGGGTGGAACGAAGTTGCATTGCGCAGCGTGTTCCTCCATGGGTTAAACGCCCACCTTCACGACGACCTGGGGGTTTATGCGGTTCCTGACACTCTCGATGGTCTTATCGATCAGGCTGTGGGCTTAGATAACTGCTACCATGAGTGCGCGAAGGAGCAACAGTCCTCCTTTCACCTATCCGCCGAGCGGGTGCCCGCTGCGGTGACTGACACTGGGTGGTGGTGGTGGGGTGGTCCTCCTCCCAAGCCAATGGACCTCAGTTGGTTTCAATTGACCAACGATGAGCGCTGGTGAAGGAGGAGGGCTGGCGCGTGAATGTACTGTGGTTCTGCGAAGCACAGTCGGGACGAGTGCCCCCAGCGGCCAAAAGACGTGGCCCGTCAGTAACTGTGGGGGGTCTGGCGGTCGGGACCAAGTTAACTCCCCCTGGTAATTTCTCTATTTCAGCCGTCGTGCAATTGCTGGGGATCAAGATGAGGGCGATGGCGCTAGAGGATTCAGGGGCAGAGGGCAATTTCGTGTCAGCCCGGTTCGTTCGAGACATGGGTATTCCCACACTCAAAATTGTCCCAACACCAAAGAATTACCACCATATCTGGCCGTGAGGTTGCGGTAGTCGCCGAATGTACACCGCTGATCCGCATCCTTCTTTCCGGGAATCATGGGGAGAAACTCATGTTCTTAGTTCTCCCAATTTCATCTTCCCCAATGATTCTAGGTTATCCATGGCTCCAGAAGCATAACCCCATCATAAACTGGGGGCAAAATTCAATCTCCTCCTAGAGCCCATTTTGTTTGGCTAACTATTTATGTTCAGCTGAATGTTCTACATCTCTCTCTGTCTCTCTCCCTCCGGTCAAGCCACCGGACCTC
Organism: Pholidichthys leucotaenia; assembly: GCA_020510985.1. Classification (NCBI taxonomy): domain Eukaryota; kingdom Metazoa; phylum Chordata; class Actinopteri; order Cichliformes; family Pholidichthyidae; genus Pholidichthys; species Pholidichthys leucotaenia. The sequence goes on along the minus strand of CM035845.1, from coordinate 28,514,675 downwards.
AGCATCGTTCCCCGAGCATACCACGATTTGGGGGAGGTCTTCAGCAAGTCGAGAGCACTGTCGCTTCCACCTCATCGCTCTTATGACTGTGCTATGGATCTCATCCCGGGGGCGAGGCTGCTGTCCAGCCGACTCTACAGTATTTCTGGTCTGGAGAGGGAGGCAGTGGAGAAGTACATAAAGGAATCGCTAAACGCTGGTCTTATTCGGCCATCCTTGGTTCCTCTCGGGGCCGGGTTTTTCTTCATGGGGAAGAAGGATGGCTTGCTGCGCCCGTGTATTGACTACCGGGAGCTCAATGCAATTACTGTCAACAACAAATATCCCCTGCCCTTGATCAACTCCGCATTTGAACTCCTTCAGGGCTCACGGGTGTTCACCAAATTAGATTTGCGCAATGCCTACCATCTTATCCGCATTCGTGAGGGGGACGAGTGGAAGACAGCGTTTAAGACCCACCAGGGGCAGTTTGAATATTTGGTGATGCCGTTTGGGCTCACCAAAGCCCCCGCTGTCTTCCAACGGTTAATTAACTACATCCTCCGCGATATGCTGTACCAATTTGTGTTTGTCTCTTTGGATGATATTTTGATTTTCTCCCACTCGTCAGAGGAACACGACGTCCATGTAAGAGCTGTCCTACAACGGCAATTAGAGAACCAGCTCTACGTTAGGGCTGAGAAGTGTGAGTTCTCCACTAATTCCACCACCTTCTTGGGCTTCATAGTGGCTGAAGGGAGACTGATTGCTGATCTGGCCAAGGTGAGGGCCGTGCTCGATTGGCCAACTCCCCACTCCCGTAGGAAGCTTCAGCGCTTCCTCGGGTTTGCAAACTTTTATCGCCAGTTCATTTGGAACTATAGTGGGGTAGCACTGCCCTTAACACAGCTGACCTCCGTTCAGGTCCCCTTTCGGTGGACCGAGGCAGTTGAACAGGCCTTTTTCAAATTGAAAGGCCTGTTCACCATCACACCAATCTTGGTTCAGGTCGACATACAGCTCCAGTTTGTCCTCGAGGTGGATGCTTCTGATTCAGGGGTGGGCGCTGTCCTCTCGCAGTGCGCACCCTCCAACCAGAAGCTCCACCTGTGCGCATTTTTTCTCTCGTCGGCTTACATTGGCCGAGAGGAATTACAATGTAGGGGACAGAGAGCTGCTCGACATTAAGCTGGTGTTGGAGGAATGAAGGCATTGGTTAGATGGGGCTATTCACGCCATTGGTGTGTGGACCGACCACAAAAACCTAGAGTATTTGCAGTTGGCCTGCCGACTCAATGCCAGGCAGGCTCGTTGGGCCCTGTTTTTTCAGTGGTTCAACTTCACCATCACTTACTGGCCTAGCTCTCGGAATACCAAACTGGACGCACTATCGCGCCAGTTTGATTCTGAGGAGGGAGCACCCCCTTCCCACCCCCAACCCATTCTTCCCACTTCTTGCATCCTCGGAGCCCTTACGTGGGATATAGAGTGGAGGGTCCGTCAGGCCCAGTCTCAGGAGCCTGTACCAGCAGGGTGCCCCCGGAATCGCCTGTATGTCCCAGCTGCCCTCTGCAGTGATGTCATCCAGTGTAGTCACACCAGCCACTTCACCTGTCACCCTGGGATCACCCGCACCATGGACCTAATTTGATGGGTGTTGTGGTGGCCCACACTGTGATGGGACGTGCAGGCCTGCCAGACCTGTGTCTGGGGTAAGTCAGACCCCCCCCCCCCGCCCCCGGCTGGACTTCTCCATCCTCTGCGCATCCCTGGTCGCCCGTGGTCTCACATTGCCCTGGACTTTTTGGCTGGACTTCCCTCTCCCATGGCAAGACGGTCATCCTCACCATCGTGGACCACTTCTCCAAGGCTGTGTGCCTGGTGGCCCTCCCCAAACTCCCCTCAGCCTTGGAGATGGCCACCCTTCTCATCAAGCATGTGATCCGCCTCCACGGCATTCCTTTGGACATTGTGTCTGACCGGAGCCCCCAGTTCATGTCCCACGTTTAGAGGGCCTTCTGCCGGACTCTGGGCACCACCGTGAGCCTCTCATCTGGAAACCATCCTCAGAGCAACGGGCAGGCAGAGCGTGCCAACCAGTCCTTGGAGGCCACTCTCCGGTGTGTAGCAGCTGAGAATCCCTCCACCTGGACCACTGACCTGACCTGGGTGGAATATGCCATGAACTCGGCCTTGTCCATTGCAACCGGATTCACCCCTTTTGAGGTGTCATTGGGGTATATGCCTCCGTTACTGCCGATGACTGAAAGGGAGGTCGTGGTTCCCTCCGTGGGGGTCCATGCTCGCCACTGTTGGCGCCTCTGGAGGTCCACGCGCACCACCCTCACCCACTCTACCCAGCACAACTGGGCCATGGCGGACAGGAAGCAGGTGCCCTCCCCCAAGTATGCTGTGGGACAGCAGTTCTGGCTGGTGGATAGTCAGATTCCCCTGAAGGTCAACTCCAAGAAACTGTCTCCCTGCTTCCTGGGACCTTATATGATCTCCAGAGTGATCAACAACGCCTCCGTACAGCTGAAGGGTCAACCCGACCTTCCATGTCTCACATATCAGACCCTTCTTGGTCAGCCCCCTCTGCCCCCCCTTCCCGGAGCCGCCTCCTCCCTGGATGATCGACGCCCATGCCTCCTATACGGTCCATCGGATCCTGGATGTTTGCCGTCGAGGCCGGGGCCTGCAGTACTTGCTGGATTGGGAGGGCTACAGCCTAGAGGAACGCTCCTAGGTTCCCACGTCCTGGGTACTGGACAAGGAAATGCTCCAGGCCTATCATCGAGCCCATCCCAAGAAGCCCTGTGGACCACCAGGAGGTGCTCCTAGAAGGGGAGGGGCCCTGTCATGAGCAGCGTTAGCATGCCCCCTCCTTCCCATTTATCTCTCCTCAGGTCATCACCGCACCTGAGTGAGAAGACGCACCTGCATCCTCTCATCAGCCAACATTTATAATGAAACACTCTTCAGTGACTTGACGCTGGCTCGTCTGGGTATAATGCCTGAACAAGACAAACAAGTATTTGATTCACGCAGGTGAAATCATTATTTACCTGTGTTCTCTCTCCTCTCTTCAGGTTGCTGCCATTGTGCGGGTGTGTCTCCGGGACTGCGCACACTCTCCTGCCACATCATCGCCCATCAACGGCACACAACCTCCACCCCATCAGGCACCAACAGCTCCACTCCCCTCACACTGCTGGTTCGTCCATTCCCCGCTGGGGTCCTGCCAGTTTTCCTTCGGAGCTCACGTAAGTGGTAATTTGGCCAGCCCATTTTCCTCTTACTCTGTTCCTCCTACTCACAGCTCTCGTCATCTCTCCACAGGCTGCTTCCTCTGGCGAGTGACCATTTCTGTAGCTGTGCATCTATTTGACATTAATAAAGATTTCAAACGCATTTGTTGTTTGATTGCTCCTTTTGTTGCTGCATCGTGCATGTGAACTGATTGTTATCACAATCATGACATTGAAGACAGGGTGATATTTGCGGGCGCACAGGCATGTTCCACAAGGACTGCCCGTGGAAACCTAAACTGGCTGACAAGCCAGTCATCATCCTGAGCAAGAAAATCTTCTGTCTCTAAATACCCTTTCTCTTCTCGCTGCACAATTTGCAATACCCTGTTGTTCGAGGCATTTTCTGCACTTCTTTGTGCTTGCTTTTATATTCACTCATCTAATTGTGCATACTTGGATGTTTGTTCATCATGTGTCTCTGGTGTGTACAATAATTTTCACGTCATTGTAAGTCTCCCAATATCACCTCTAAGTGTTGCCAATGGACCAATAACAGTAGAAAGGTACGTACGCCAGCCATGAAGTAGGCGTGGGGCTGCGCATATTTCCACGGTCATTTCATTCTTGATAGATCTCAAGTTTCCCATGGAAAAGGATGTGCGCCATGTTTTTGTGGGTAAACACCCTTTGTACATGAGGCCCCAGGCGAGGTCCTCAGAGATCTGCACCCCCAGAAACTTGGTGCTGCTCACCCTCTCCACAGCTGCGCCATCGATGATCAGAGGGGTGTGCTGTGTGTGACCCCTTCTGAAGTCGACCACAATCTCCTTGGTTTTTCCCACATTCAGGAAGAGGTTATTGTCTTTACACCACTGGACCAGTTGGCTCACCTCATTTCTGTAGTTGGAGTCCTCATTGTTGGTGATGAGGCCCACCACTGTCGTGTCAGCCGCAAACTTGATGATGTGGTTGGTGTTGAAGGCTGGTATGCAGTCATGGGTCAGCAGGGTGAAGAGCAGCGGGCTGAGCACGCACCCTTGTGGGGCCCCTACGCTTAGTGTGATGGTCTGGGAGGTGTTGCTGCCAACCCGCACGTTCTGTGGCCTCCCTGTGAGAAAGTCCAGCACCGAGTTACAGAGAGAGATTTTGAGTCCCAAGTGTCTGAGTTTTTGAATCAAGTGCTGGGGGATGATTGTGTTGAATGCTGAACTGAAGTCCAAGAACAGCATTCTCACATAGGAGTTCTTTGAGTCCAGGTGGGTGAGGGCTGGATGGAGAGCAGCAGCGATAGCATCTTCTGTGGATCTGTTTGACCTGTATGCAAACTAAGATGGGTCGTGGGAGGGAGGGAAGATGGACTTGATGTTCTGCATGACTAGCCGCTCGAAGTACTTCATTATAATAGGGGTCAGTGCTACAGGCCAGTAATCATTGTAGCTGGATGGGACGGGCTTCTTTGGGACTGGTATTATGGTGGCAGTTTTGAAACACGTGGGGACAACAGCTTGACTCAGGGAGATGTTGAAGATGTCGGCCAGGACATTCTTGACCTCCTCTATGCAGTCCTTCAGGACGCGATCCAGTATGTTATCTGGTCCGCTCCAGCTGCCTTGTGTGGATTGATCCTGCAGAGGGTCCTCTTCATGCTAGCCAGAACCAGACTTATGGCCTGCTCATCTGGAAGAGGAGTGGTCTTCTGTGCTGATGTGCTGTTTTGTGCTTCAAAGCGGCCGAAGAAGTCATTTAGGTTGTTGAGCAATGTGGTGTCACTTGCACAGGTCTGAGGTGGAGGTTTGTAGTGGGTGAAGCTCTGTATGCCACGCCAGAGGGAACGTGCATCTCTGGTGTTGCTGAAGTGGCCGGATATTTTTTTGCTGTACTGTCATTTTGCCTCCTTGATGCCACGGGACAGGTTGGCCCGAGCTGTTGTTAGTCTTGCAGTGTCGCTGTCCCTGAAGGCAGCGTCCCGAGCCCTTGGGAGCCTGTGGACCTCTGCTGTCATCCATGGCTTCTGGTTAGCACGAACAGTAATGGTTTTGCAGTGAGTAACATCATCAATGCATTTCGCTGTGTATGCTACAACAACCTCAGTGCACTCCTCTAGGTTTGTGTGTCCATTGTGAGTGGCTGCGTGCTTGAAAGTTTCCCAGTCTGTAGTGCTGAAGCAGTCTTTCAGAGCATCAGAGGCTCTCTCTGGCCACACACGTACCTGCTTTTTTGTTGGTCTCTTCGCTTTCACTCTGGGTTTGTATGCCGGCCTTCACAGGATGGTGATGTGATCAGAAAGACCCAGGGGGGTAATGGGGGAGGTTCTGTGTGTTTTCTTGTGAGTTATGTACACCAAGGGCCTCATTTACAAAGACTTGCGTGGATTTCATACCGAAAGATGACATACGCCCAAGTTTTCAAGAAAACGCCGTAAGCAAAAAAAATCCAAATGTATGAAACCTTCCATATGCAGGAATCCACATTTCCTTTGTACATAAGATAAGATAAGATAAGATAAGATAAGCCTTTATTAGTCCCACAATGGGGAAATTCCAGGATTGCAACAGCACAGGGATAGCAACACTCAAAGCAATAATTAAGAAGATACGGAAGATATAAATAAGAACAGTGGATATACATACTGTACATACACATAAATATATAAATATATATACAAAGTGCGGAGCATTGTAGCAAGATGGAATAAACAGCATAACCGTCTACTTAGTTATCCTACATAGTATGAATATGTACCCATACATATTGTCACCCTCCGTAGCGACCGATAATGTCCTAGTTGTATACTGGAGGGGACAACTGTGTAAGTCTATTGCATCTTTTGCATTCAATACTATTAGGTCGTCACATTTTGTTTTTTTTTTGCTATCTTTGCGAGCAGCCCTGCTTAGGTTATACAGTCTGACAGCCGTAGGTAGGAAGGACCTGCGAAACCTCTAGGTTGCGCACCTAGGATGATGTAGTCTGCTGCTAAATGAGCTCCTAAGTGCGTTCAGAATGTCCTGCATAGGGTGGAACTCGGCCTCCAGCAGAGATGACAGTTTAGCCACCATCCTTCTCTCTCCTATCTCCTCCACTGGGTCAGGGCGCTGCCCCAGGACAGAGCTAGCTTTCTTGATCAGTTTGTTCATTCTCTTCCTATCGGCTGCTGTAATGCCACTGCCCCAGCAGACCACTCCAAAAGTGATGGCTGATGCCACCACCGTGTCGTAGAATGTCTTCAGCAGCGCCCCTTCTACACCAAAAGACCTGAGCCTCCTCAGTAGGAACAGCCTGTGCTGTCCCTTCTTGTAGAGTGCGTCGGTATTGTGTGACCAGTCTAGTTTATTGTTCAGATGAACACCCAGGTACTTGTAGGATGTCACCATCTCGATGTCTGTTCCCTGTATGTTTACTGGTGCTGTGAGGGGTTGTCCTTGCCTGCAGCAGTCCACCACCAGCTCCTTAGTTTTCCTCGCGTTGATCTGGAGGCAGTTCCGATGGCACCAGTCCACGAAGTCCTGGATAAGTCCTCTGTACTCAGCTTCATCTCTGTTGGAGATGAGGCCGACGATCGCAGAGTCGTCAGAGAACTTCTGTAGATGGCAATGTGTTGTGTTGTGTGAGAAGTCCGCAGTATAAAGGGTAAACAGGAAGGGAGCCAAAACCGTTCCCTGAGGGGGCCCCCGTGCTACCGATGATCGTGTCGGACACACAGTCCCGGGTTCTCACAAACTGTGGCCGGTTAGTGAGGTAGTCCAGGATCCATGATGACAGGTGCTGGTCCACCCCTGCGCACAGCAGCTTGTCCTTCAGGATCATCGGTTGGATGGTGTTGAAAGCACTGGAGAAGTCAAAGAACATGATCCTCATCGCATTCCCGGGCTTCTCCAGGTGGGACAGAGAACGGTGAAGGAGGAAGATCACTGCATCCTCCACCCCAGTGCCATGCTGGTAGGCGAACTGGAATGGATCCATCGCTGGTCCCACCAGGGGGCGGAGGTGAGCAAGGAGCAGTCTCTCCAGGGTCTTCATCATGTGGGACGTCAGGGCCACTGGTCTGTAGCTGTTCAGGTCTTTGGGGCGGGAGGTCTTTGGTACAGGTACCACACAAGATGTTTTCCACAACTGTGGTACCCTCCCCAGCTTCAGGCTCAGGTTGAAGATGAAGATGATACATACCGATCTGCCTGAAATTGAACGCACGTGAGGAAATACTGGACTCCTTTCTTGACACGCATCTATTTGAATATGCAATTAGATGCAAATAGGTACGCAAATAGCATATATGCAAGCACTGCATGTTTGATTCTTCTATATCCATGATCAAAAATAATGTAGTTAATGGAATTTAATGCACTGTGAGTTAACGGTGCTCCTGAATGACGTAGAGGCATGTAAAAACATATTCTTTGGCACGCTGTCCTCCGGCATTAGCGCCGGATACAGGTAATTTAATAGCCTGCCCACAGCCGTAGAAGATTAGTTTCTTTTCTTTATTCAGACAGAGATAAAAAAAGAGATGTTTTTAACTTTGACGTTTTTAGATTGACGTCTGCAGTTGTCCTCAGAAGTGTCAGCTGATCACTGTGAGTCATGCCATGTATAGCTCAGTGGTTAAACTGCCACATTTCCAGGTTCGAGACCAGCAGTGATCTCTTTTAGGGACCACAGTGGAAGTAAGTGTGCACACTTTCTTATGTCATCCCATTGTTTTTTAAATGTATGTTGTATCTTTTATACGATGTTATTTTAAACAATGGATAAATCAATTAAGCATCAGCTGGTTGAATTAATGGAAAATGGTCACGAAAAAGAAGACAAAATGAAACCTATTTAGTGGGTAGCCACATTCACCTGTCAGTTGAAAGCGGATAATATTAGACTTGGCAAGTATATATTTTATGTCCAAAATGCAAATCTCATCCTTTATAGTTATATACAACTTGCATGGATTACACACACTACTATGCCCATTTCCAGAAACCCCAGAGTTGTCAGCACCTGCACTGAGACAGGCAGCGCACGGCTTCTCGCTGTGTCGCGCTCCCAGAGCGACTATACTGTACCTTTGAGCACAGTTGCACAAGGACTGCCCATAGAAACCTAAACCGGCTGACAAGCCAGTCGTCATCTTGAGCCAGAAAATCTAATGTCTTTAAATACTCTCTTCTCACTGCGCGATTTGCAATATCCTCTAATCCTCTGTTGTTAGAGTTATTTTCTGCACATCTTTGCGCTTCCTTTTATATCCACTCATCTAATTGCGCACACTTGGGTGTTTGTTCATCATGTGTCTCTGGTGTGTACAATAATTTTCACATCATTATCAGTCTCCCAATATCACCTCTAAGTGTTGCCAATGGACCAATAACAGTAGAAAGGTACGTACGCCAGCCATGAAGTTGGCGTGGGGCTGTGCATATTTCCACGTTCATTTCATTCTTGATACCTGTCATACCCTTTGTACATGAGGCCCCAGGAGAGGTCCTCAGAGATCTGCACCCCCAGAAACTTGATGCTACTCACCCTCTCCACAGCTGCACCTTCCGTGAGTATTCTGTCGCTATGATAGCATGTTAGCCAAGCTAACTGAATGACAGAGTCCAGTATATTGTTATTTAACCACGTTTCCGTAAAGATAAAAGCACAGCAGTTCCGCGCATCACGTTACGTAGTTCTCAGGAGCTGTATGTGGTCTATTTTGTTGTGTAGTGATCGTACATTGGCCAGAATGAGTGAAGGAATCGGCAGCCTGTGCAGGCTTGTGCTTAGCTTCGTATGGATACTTCCACGTTTACCTCTCTTTTGTTGCCACTCACACCGTCTACAGCATCTCCAGTTGAGATAAGACATGGCAGTTGAGTCCGGGGGTGAGGAAGACTGGTGGCGAATACCCAGGCCATGGAGATTCTGTGTAATGCTCTGGTCCAGGACTTAATGTTTGGTCATATTCCTTATCTCCAGGAGGCTGTGGCGACTGTAGATTGTGTGCAACATTATATATGTACATTAAGTGCATGAATATACTGTACACTTAGGCGTAATTTAAACAACATTAAGTGGCACAAAACACGAACAGAGAAGAGAGGCTGTTGTGTGTTCACGTGCCACCTAACTATAAAAATAAGTGATCACTCCTTTGTCTGTTCCTACTTCTGCTACAGCCTTCCACATGTTCAATGCTTTTAGGTGACATTCTTTATTATCTAAATCCATCATAAACACTTTTTTAGCCTTTAGTTCTTTTTTCCCTCAACTTTCTCTTCTTTCCTTGTTTTCCTTGCCTGCTGCCCATGTCTCCAACAATCACTTTTTTCTGTACGTTTCTGCTCTGTATGCAGGCACACATTTTTCTCTGGGAGGTGCTCATCTGCATCTGCTCCAGGTTTTTCTTCCGCCACAGCCTATAGTTAAAAACCAGGTACTTCAGTGGTACACACTTCCCACAAAGCTGTCCTGCCCTAAAACCCTACACAGTGTTAATACGCCTTTGTTTTTGCAGAAATAAAAGATTCCAATTTCACTCTGTCATGGGTAATTTTAAGACAATGCTGCCCTGGGTCATGTAAGCCTGATTGAAAAGACAGCCAGCAGTCAACAGGGAAGATTACAGCTCACCATGGTAGTTTAAATTTTGCTTTGTTTCTCTATTGCTTCTATTTTTTTTCTTTTTTTAAATATTTATTTCCTTCTCTTTTGACAAGAGACCTCTTTTATCTCTCCTTGTGCATGCTTTATTGACTGTCTTGGTTGAAAAGGGTTTGGAAGAATAAACAGCTTTCCTTGAATCTCAAAGCAAGAGTGTACGAGACATGTGTACTGAGTGTACTTCTGTATGGGAGTGAGTCTTGGCCAGCATATAAACACCAGGAACATCAGCTCAGTGCCGTTCACATGAGATGCCTTTGTTCCATCATGGGTGTGACCTGGCATGACCACATCCAAAACACTGTTGTGCTCAATATGACAGGAGCAAAAGACATATACACCATGTTGCATTGTCGCTGTTTACGCTGGGCTGGCCACATTGTGCGTATGGATGACACATGTATTCCAAAGGCAATCTTTTATGGAGAACTAGCATCTGGCAGCCACCCTGTGGGTTGCCCTCACCTAAGATACAAAGACGTTATAAAGCGAGACATGAACACATTTTGCATAGATGTGGAAATACGGGAAGCAACTGCACACATTCGAACTGACTGGTGGAATGCACTTAGCACTGGCGTGATATGCTCCGCTAAAGCCTACTGGCACTTCTGCAATGAGAGACATCTTCGATGCCGGCCTAATTGTCACATGCGACAGTATAGGCCATAGTAGTAGTGGTTGAAAAGGACGTTTTTAGGCAAGACTAATCTCCCTAAAGATATGTAGAGGAGCACTTCCTGGACTCAAGAACAAACTTTAGGCTTTCTGAGGTGCTCTTTGGGTGGCGAACTTCATGGAAAAAGCTAGAAAGAGACTCCAAGATACTTTCATTTCAAAAGTAAAAAAGGAGGGTGCTATAGTTATTTGGGGCAAAGACATGTATGTGACAGAGGCTTTCTGTCAGTTAAATAACACAGAGTTCTACAAACCTCTACCAACCGAGTCATTGAAAGAGGAACTGGGGAAAATGTTACATGCTGCAAAAGACAATGGTTGGAGCTTTGAACCTGAATTTAAGTTCTTGTGGAATGAGAATCCAAAAATAGCATCATTTTGTATGTTACCAAAGACCATAAATGTCTTGAAAATCTTGCAGGTTGACCTGTGATTTCTGGGAATGATAGCCTCACAGAACCAGTGTCTAATAAGTGTATTGACTATTTCATTAAGCCATTTCTACTTTCACTTCTTGCCTATGTTCAAGACATGACTCATGTTTTGAACAAGATTAAAGAGCTACAAAATGTAGACTGTGAAACTTTTCTTAGTCACAATGGATATTGAAGCATTGTGTACAAATATTGATCACAAACAGGTCCTTGCAGCACTTGCACATTTTTTGAAGGCACAACCTGAGTCTGAAATGCCACCCACTGATTTCTTATTGTCATTAACAGAATGGACTTTGATTAACAACATATTTATCTTTCAGGATAAAATTTTTAAACAAATAAATGGGTGTGCTATGGGGGCATGCTATAGCCCTTCATATGCAGGTCTCTTTTTGGGTAAATGGGAAGAAGCCTGCCTTAAACCAAGAAAAGAATGCCTTTCTGAAGTACATACAGTAGGTTTAGTGGTGGCATTACATTGATGATATTTGTTTGATCTGGTCTGGATCAGAAACCAAGTTGAAACAATTCCATAGTGTTCTGAATAACATCAGCCCAAACATCAAATTGTCTTTGGAATATAGTAAAGAGTGCATTCATTTTCTTGACCTGACTATTTCAAAAGACAATCAAGGATTTCTCCATACCTCTGTAAAGAGAAAACCAACTGACAGGAACACAATTTTGCATGCCAGTAGTTTCCATTCTAATTGGCTAAAAGAGAACGTTCCATATGGGCAGTTCCAGAGAGTTAGGAGAATTTGTGACCAAGATGATGTTTTTGAAAAAAATATCTCAAGAAATGATGTTATGATTTAGAGAATGTGGTTATAACAGTACTACCCTCCATAAAGCTTACACCAGAGCCAAACAGGTGGACAGATCATCAGTACTCCAAAGAAATCCACCCAAACAAACAAATGATAGGCCAGTTTTTGTTACAACATACAGCACACAGGCTGAACAAATAAAGAAAATTGTAAGAAAAAAATTGGGGTATTATTGAAAGTGATGATCTACTTAACCAGATTTTTCCTGAACCATCTCTGGTCAGCTTTAGAAGATGTCCAACTCTACAAGATAAACTGGTCCATAGTTATCTGAAACCAGATGGACATCAAACATGGCTGGGCTCCAGGCCTAAAGGATCTTACAAATGCCAACATTGTAATCGTACAAATGTAACACAAACCAAATCTTTTTATAATGTTGTATCCCAAAAACAACTGACTATTGATCATTTCATGAATTGCAAAACTGTGTTTGTTATCTATAGACTGGATTGTCTTATGTGTAAAGTTTTCTATATAGGAAGAACCAAACCAAACGATGCCTACAGGACAAACTGGCAGAACACAAATATGCAATCCGTACAGATGAACATGAACTATCCCATGGCAAGACACTACTTCATCATCATCATAGCAGTCTGTCGGGGGCGACAATAACTGTTTCATTAGGTCTGATCAGATTCCTCCACGCAGCTGTCCTTCACCTTCTGCTGCCAGGAACTCCTGACCTTGTTAACCTGGGCAACGTCTGAGCTGGTACGAGTTGCTTTCTGACTGACCATTTCATGAAACTGTGTGCAAAGTATTTGAGTACTGTTAGCTATTGCTGGACTAACGGCACATTCTTGGCAGATAGAGGTATTATCAGTGGCAAGGACAGGCCAAGACAAACTGACTCCAGTATCTGTTACAATGACTGACTAGATGATAGGTTTGTTTATCTCTGCTCTTTGTGTAGTGCATGTCACGATACACCAACTGGCAAAAGTCCACCACGGACCTTGCGACAGATGTGTTTATCTGCCAGGATGTCCAGTCTCACTCCATGTAACTGAGAGTGGTCCACCACAGACCTGTGACAGATATTGGTTTTAGTTCTACCAGGATGCCCAGTTTCAACCTCCACGCCCTCAGAAGGGTGGGGTTGCCGGTTGAGTGGCCGACAGCCCGACCCATGGAGACAGGTAGTACTGGTTTTCATGGTTATCCGGTAGCAAGCAAACCAGTGCCTGACCTGACATAGCCAACACACACACAGTTATATCAACCCTATGGTGTTACACGACATTAATTAATTTTAGAAATGTACTCGATTCAATAGGTTTCATGGTTAAATTTTACCTTCCGCCTCTCTTCGGTGTAGAGGTGACGTCAACATCCGGGTGACAGGGGGAGGCCAGCTCCCGACTGATAGTTGTACGGTCAGAGGCGCTCCCATTGGAAGTTGTACATTCGTGCGGTCCACTTGGAGCATCATAAAAGTGACCCATCTACCTTACAGGTCTGTGGGATTGGTCATATTCCACTATCCACAAGAAAAGGCAACAGACCAACAGACCAAATCAACAGGAAACATATTGGATTTACAAATTACAGGCTACTAAATATCCAGGCCTTAATGAGGACCTGGATTTTAGTGTTTATATGATTGCCTGGTTTGGGTTTGAATACCGTTTTTCTTTTACTTTGCCTTGTCTGCAGGATTTAGTGGTTATGTATGTTGTGTGGGCATGTTGTTTATGTTTTAAATTTTGTTGGTTGGAAGGTGGTAGGGATGACATCTGCTGGATGTGGTGGGTGTTTACATTGTGCATTTTTTCACCAGGACACCACAGCAGCCAGGTGGGGGTTTCTGATTGGTGGACCTTTTTATAAGAACCCTCCCCTCTTTTTGATACCTGTTTGACTCCCTGATGAAAGCAAAATGCACTGAAGATTTTAATTGGATTTTAATAGGTTTATATGACCATCATCATAGCAGTCTGTCGTGGGCAACAATGACAGTTTCATTTAGGTCTGATCAGATTCCTCCACGCAGCTCTGTCCTTAGCCTTCCGCTGCCAGGAACTCCTGTCTATGTCCAACTTCTTCAAGTTTTTTTTTACAGTGTCTTTAAATCTGAGCCTTGGTCTACCCTGATTGTGTTTCCCCTCACATAACTGTGAGTAGTGTAACTGCCAGGGAAGATGCTGGTGGTCCATCCTCTCAACATGTCCGAGCCATCTCAGGTTCATCTGTATTAGCATGTCCTCCATTGATGGTAGACCAGCTCGTTTCAACATTTCTATGTTGGTTATCTTGTCTTTCCATGAGATATTCATTATGGCTCGATGGTGTCTCATCATGTACGCGTGGAGTTTCTTCACCTGCACTCTGTAGACAGTCCAAGTTTCAGCACCGTACAATAGAGTAGCCAGTACTGTGGCTCTGTACACTTTGCATTTTACACCGATAGACACATGTCGATTGTTCCACAGTCTCTTCCTCAAGTTTTCAAACACAGCGCTCGCTCTTCCCATTCTGAGAGATAGTTCATCCTTCAGCCTAGCATTCTCTGAAACAGTGCTACCTAGGTACTTGAAAGTCTTGCACTTGACTAGTGGCTCTGTACCAATGCTGATCTCTTCTGGTAGTGATGTTGGTAATTGGAACTTTGGTGGTTGAAAAAGGCACTCTGTCTTCTTGATGTTGATTTGGAGGCTGAATTGGCTAGCTGCTCTTGCAAATTTCTCCACTAAAGATTGCATATCTTCCATGCAGTGTGCAACTAGAGCACTGTTGTCGGCAAAGAGCATTTCTCTTATTACCTTTATCGATGTCTTACTCTTGGCTTTAAACTGTGCCACATTGAACAAATCTGCTTCTTTCCTTGTTTGAATGTATACTCCTTCTGAAGTGTCTTTGAAGGTCACCTCAAGCATGGCTGACAGATATAGCGAGAAAAGTGTAGGTGCCAGCACACACCCTTGTTTCACCTCATTGCTTACTGAAAAGTATTTTGATACTGAACCACTCATTGCCACGTTTGCTTGCATACCTGTATGGAGTGCCTCGATCAGGCTGACAAACTTCTCTGTACAGCCATATTTCTTGAGTACCTACCAAAGTCCTTGTCGCGAAACCATATCGAAGGCTTTACTGAAGTCTATGAAGACTACATAAAGTGGCATGTTCTCTTCAATACACTTTTCTTGAACCTGTTTCAAGCAGAAAATCATGTCCATTGGGCTTCTTCCACTTCTAAAGCTGCACTGGGTTTCTGGTAGTACATTCTGCGAGATGTGTTCATTGAGTCTGTTCAGTAGTACACGTGAGAGAATCTTACCAACAGTGGCTAGCAATGATATACCTCGGTAATTTCCACAGTCTTTCCTGTCACCTTTCTTGAACAAAGGCACAATACTTGCATCCTTCCAGTCTTGAGGTACTTTCTGGGCATCCCATATATCTTGGATGAGCTTGTGCAGGCAGTTGGTCAGCTGAACACCACCAAATTTCCACACTTCCGCTGGAATTCCATCCCTTCCTGGAGCTTTACCGTCCTGTGTTGTCCTGATAGCTGCCATTAGTTCATCAAAATTTGGTGGTTCATCCAGACTTGATACAGCTGGTCGCTGCACTAGAGCTTCTTTAGCCTCTTCAGTGAGATCTCCAGGGTTGTTTAGTAGTTGGTCAAAGTGGTCTGCAAATCTGTCCAGGATCTTGTCTTTCTCCTGCAAAACCATTTCACCATCCATAGCCTTTAGTTGGATCAATCCTCTTGGTTTAGGGCTGTAGATTTCTCTCAAACCTGTGAAGAATGTTTTCATGTCCTTTCTGTCTGCTGCAGTTTGAAGTTTCTCCACTTTTTCATCCCGCCAGTTGGACTTCATCTCTCTGGTGTACTTCTGTAGCTCATTCTGAGCCTTTGAATATTTCTTCTTCTTCAACCTTGTGTTACACTGTAGGTTTTCCTGCCTAGCTGTATTCCTCGCTTCTAGTAGCTTCTTCAGGTGTTCATCATGCTCATCAAACCAATCTTGATGTTTCCTCTCAGGGTGGCCTAATACATCACTCGCAGTCTGATACACTGTATCCTTCAGTGTTGCCCATTTCTCTTCTATGTCATTCTCTGAGTTGTTGCTGTCCCAGTCTTTCAAGTTTTCATCCATTTCCTGTGTAAGTTCTTCCTGTTTCTTTTGGCCTTTCAGTGCACTAGTGTTTAGCTTCTGTGGTGGCATCGCACCCATCCTACAGTGCTGTTTTCGTCTCCAAATCCTTAATCTAGATCTCAGCATAACATGATCAGTACCACAGTCCGCGCCTCTCATTGCTCTGGTGTCCAATACATCCCTTATGTCTCTTTGCCTGACTATGATGTAGTCTAGTAAGTGCCAGTGCTTGGATCTTGGGTGCATGCATGTCTTCTTGTGTGTGTCCTTGTGCTTAAATAGAGTGTTGGTTATCACAAGGTTGTACTCTGAACATAGTGCAAGTAGAAGTTCTCCATTAGCATTGCACTTTCCTACTCCATGACTACCTAGCACTCCTTTCCATTTCTCAGTGTCTGAACCATCTCTGGCATTAAAATCTCCAACGAGTATCAGCCTGTCATCAGTCGGTACACGCCTGATAGTCTCACGTAAATCACTGTAGAACTCTTCCTTCACTTCCTCTGTGTTGGCCATTGTTAGGGCATATACACTGATGAATGTGGCATACATCTTCTGCTGTAGTGGCAGTCTCATAGTTATTATCCTGTCATTGATTGGCACTGGTTCTTCATCAAACATTGCTGCTATCTCCTTTCTAACTGCAAAGCCCACTCCTGCTTCTCTCCTTTCTTGAGTGGATCTCCCACTCCAAAAGAAGATGTACCCATGGTCTTCCAAACTGTCATATCCAAGCAATCTTGTTTCACTTCGTGCAGCTATGTCTACATTGTACCTATTCATTTCCAGGGCCACAAGTGTGGTCTGTCTTTCTGGGCGCTGTGATGTTGTTCTGTCCAACAGAGTGTATACATTCCATTCTGCTACACACAAGGCTGCTGTTTTCCTCTTCTTTTGTCTTCCTGCTCCTAGCTTACTTTTCGCTGCCTGTTGGAGTGTGAACAGATCAGCGCGGACCTTGTAAGCCCGGGCGACGTCCGAGCCAGTATGAGTTGCTTTCTGATTGACCATTTCATGAAACTGCTTGCAAAGTATTTGAGTACTGCTAGCATTTGCTGGACTAGCAGCACATTCTTGGCAGATAAAGGTATTATCAGTGGCAAGGACAGGCCAAGACAAACTGACTCCAGTATGTGTTGCAGTGACTGACCAGATGATAGGTTTGTTTATCTCTGCTCTTTGTGTAGTGCATGTCACAATGCACCGACTGGCACAGTCCACCACAGACCTTGCGACAGATGTGTTTATCTGCCAGGATTTCCAGTCTCACCCCGTGTAACTGGGAGTGGTCCACCACAGACCTGTGGCTGATATTGTTTTCAGTTCTGCCAGGATGCCCAGTTTCACCATCCACGCCCTTGGAAGGGCAGGGTTGCCGGTTGAGTTGCCAATGGACCGACCCATGAGACAGGTAGTATTGGTTTTCATGGTTATCCGGTAGCAAGCAAGCCGATGCCTGACCTGACTATATTTATATGACCAAAGCCATTTTAATAAAGGCTTTTTTACTTTTGAAATGAGAGTGCCTTGGAGTTTCTTTTTGGCTGTTTTCATGAAGATTCATCTCCCTATTTACTATGCACTAATGATGTAATGCTCGACACCGCCCATTCGACACTGACTTGAGCAATATAACGCTGAAGCGTCGTGAGCAGGGTGTCGAGCACCGTGTCAACATGTCCACAGTCACTTGACTGTAGCAAGCGAGGCCTCATCATGTCAGTCACATCACGTGATTTGAGGGCTCGCAGGAAGTTTGAGAGGGAATTTGTTTGGTTTTTTTCGTTGCTTTGTATTGTTTGATCCTGCCATCAAATTTTGAACAGACCTTGGATTACCAAATGCTCCAAAAAAAAAGTATTGAGATTTTTTTCAAGTTTTCTACTCAGCTGCAGTTCTGACAGTCACCAGATGGCAGTCTTTATTAGATGTTTCATAACACTGTGCCGCTCATGAAGCAATTGTCTCAAAGTTGCTCATTGTTTCATGAGACCTCAGTTTTAACATCACTACTATGCACTTCCTCTTTATACCAGGGAAACCTATTTCCCTGCCTTTTCAAGCAAATTCCCTTATAGAATCCCTTTATACAAGCTTGGAATTCTCTTTAAACTCCAACCACAGTCAGTGTGTATTTAATCCTAAACCCATAAACTTTAAAATTTAATATAATAACAAATGAAATCTTCACAACACTTATTTTTTCCAATTAACGACTGCACCGCTCTAGCAATTATTCTTTAACATATAACATATGATCACTGTGTCCTGAAAGGAGTCCACTGCATTCTCTGAAAAAAAAGAAGTCCCAGACAGAAAATGTTGTGCTTTGGGGAGCAGCCGCGAATGAGCAAAAAATTTATTCAGTAATGTTGGTGGAAGATTTTCTCTTTAAGCATTCCAGACTCAAATTCTTTGTAACTAAACAACAAAATATTTTGACGTGTGAGCGTGTACTGTTGAGTGTTCACATATCCCCCAGAACAGGCCGTAATTTAGAGGTTGAGTTTTGGACTAAATGAGGTCTGTCGGTCCAAGCCTTAATGTAGCCCACAAGTAGACACTGAAAATTGAGCTGTGTTAGTCCATCTAATATGGACCATATTGAACCAGAAAACAGTTGTTGAATATTGGGCTGTGCCTGACCATATTAACTGAAAATAGTGCAATAACTGCATGTTGTGTTTAGTCCACAGCATTTGGCCCAAATTTATCCTCAGAATAGTTTTTGGCATTTGGTGATGGTGGTAGGGGTCTGTCTCTCAAAAGCCAAATTCACTTTTAAAACGACTGTGATGCTTTGTTAAAATGCCTATTTTTAAACAGCTTTTTTGGCATAATAAAAAAGCAATATTTGAATGCAAGCAGGTTTTACAAATTTCTCTGTGTGTTGTGTCATTTTATTGATATTCACACCTAGGGCTGCGGGTGTTTCCAGACACCCCTTGTCTTGTCTGCTCTAACAAGCTAAGCAGGGTCTACCTTGGTTATTGCTCAGAGGGGAGACTGCCTGGGAATACCAGGTGCTGGCATAGGTGCGCCACCACACACACAACCCTAAAAGGATTAGAAGATGAATGATGTTGGTTTTGACATCATGGCTTCTTTAACAACCTTAAGAGGCAGCTTTTCATTTTTCAACCAAATTTAGACCGTACATAGACGTTGATATGAAGATGCCTTTTCAGCAACCTGAAAAAGACGGTTTTGCATCTTTCACTTTTCATCCAAATCCAGACATTTTTAGACGGTTGGCAAAGCCGTCTTCAAAAATTTCCAACCAGTTTGTGCTGGGAGGGTAAGCAAGGTTAACTCAGTAAGTTTGCCTTCAGAAGTCTGCACAGGTGATGTCACATGTAGGGTTTTTTTCATTAAAACTACCATTCATTACAAAGTGTAACCTTCTAAATCTCTCTCCACTTAGAAATAATTATATTTTTCTATTCTGGCAGATACTATAGCTCTTTCAGATTACATTTATTGCTAACAAATTATCCAGTCCTCAGTTACACCCCATCACTGGCTGTGATATCAATCCACTCCCCACTTTGATTTTCCATGCCCAAGGCATTAGCTTCAGAGCTAACAGTGCTGATATGAAGTTGGCTTACCAAGTGCAGTTTTTCTATTTTCAGTCATCCCACTAGACATCCTGTTCTCACCTGGTTAACTAATCCACAGTCGATAACATATCTTGCACCCTTCTGATTTATTTTGTTATGTTTTTGCCATGATCGTCACAGACCCAAAGCATTAGCTTGGCTCGGCAGTTGTTTCTGTACTTATTGTACTCCAGGACTGGTCGAGCACTGAAACCACACACTCCTGTACACCAGTGATCCTTTATTTCACTTATTTTATTCTGGCAATTTTACTTTTTTTTTTTTTTATTTATTTGACCGACTGACCTGTGGTCACCGAACAGCTCCACTGGAGCAGTTGGGGTTTCATGCCTTGCTGAAGAGCACCACAGTGGGGTTAATGAGGGAGGGGCAAACACTGCAGCTATCTATCTAAATTTAGCGATATGGCATCAGCAACTGACCTCGGAAGTGAAGAAGGGTGGTTGGGTTGAACTGGAGCCATGGGTGTCACACCCGTAGGGGATGTGGGTGTTTTAACATCCACAGTTTTCGGAGACAGTGCTGAACATCCACAGTGTTCAAGAGACAGTGCTGAACATCTACAGTTTTCCACAAACACTGCTCAGTTCCCCTGGCATCTCTGCACACTGCTCTCCCCCTCCCTCGCCTGTTCTTAGAAACATGACACCGGTGGCAGGCTTTGAGTGCGACCACCTGATTTTCTTTCCTGTAAGTGAAATTGAAAGCTTCACAGGTGAGCAATGAAATAAATTTAGGATTTAAATAACTGAATACAGTTTTTGTTTGTTTTGTTTTTTTAGTTACAGTTCATAGAAGCGGCCACTCTTCCTTCAGTGCTGGGTAGTGCTCATTTCGATCCAAGGTGCACTCGTGTCTGGTGTTTGTGCATTGTGCATGCGTATAAAATCCCCAATTTCATGTTAAATGTTTTGATTAGTGTGTATGTGACTCACATACATGCCTCACGTAATGTGAAGATGTGGCCAGTAGTGAGGAAGACAGAGGTGAAGAGGAAGGAAAAGGCAGACAAGAAGAACAGAGTGAGGGAGATGATGAAGATGAAATGGTGGCGGGAGGAGCAGAGAACTTAGAGTTGCTTACCATCACTTCAGTAAGCCCACAGGCATGTGCACAGATAGGGCCCAGGCGATGCTCCTGGACTGCCCCTTTGCCCCCTGAAGTTCCCTCCTGGAGAGTTTTTACATGCAACTGGTGGTTTATTTTTTTTAACAAGGGGATGTTCATAAATGTAGTATATGGTGTAAATGTAATTTCAGTAGAAATTTGCAAGAATAAAGGTGCAAAAATATGATAGAAGATGTTAATTTACAATTTAAAAAGTCCCAAATTTACTAGAAAAAAATTACATTTTCATGAGAAAATACACAACTTCCAAATGCTGAAAAAATTCCCACATTTCCAAAAAAAAGTCATAAATTTACAACAATGATGTTGCACATTTACAAGAAAAAAAATGTCAATTTTCAAGAGGATTTTTATTTTTTTTATATTTTTTCTCTTATAATTGTCCAATTTTCGCAACAGTTAGTGAGGTTTTTCTTGTAACCTAATGTTTTTCTTGGCAATTTATAACTTTTTAAAAAAAATAAATGTGTAACTTTTTACTGGCACATTTATTATTTTTGCAGTAAGTTTGGTACATTTTTCCTGTAAATTTGCCATATTTTGAGATACAATTGTTGCCTTTCTCCCCCTCAAATTTACAACAATTTAATCATAAATTTACAACTTTTTTCTACAAAATTTGCAACTTTTTTCTACAGAATTTGCCATATTTTCATGATTTTTCTTGTACATTTGCTCCTATCCTCTCACTGATAAGCTAAGTTGTCCTGTAGAAACTATCCTTGCAGTCTTCGTGAGGATGGAGGGAGGCAGGTTAATAGAGAGGATGATTTTGGTTCATTTTGCTGATAAAGGTAATGGCCTTTTTTTAATTTAAAAACAGCCAAAAAGAAACTCCTCTCATTTTACAAAAATAAAAATGCCTTTATTGTATTGGCTATGGTAATAAAAACCTATTAAAAACAATTAAAAATTCCTATGCGTTTTGGCATTCGGCCATCATCAGGGAATCAAACAGATCTCAAGTAGAAGGGAGGGTTCTTATAAAAAGTGCACCAGTCAGAAACTTCCACCTGGCTGCTGTGGTGTCCTGGTTCAAAATGCACAGTGCAGACACCCACCACATCCAGAAGATGCCATCCCTACCACCTTCCAACCAACAACATTCAAAACATATACAACATGCCCACACAACATACCCAGTCACGAAATCCTGCAGACAAGAGAAGATAAAAGAAAAAAGAGAGTGTTTAAACCCCAAAGTATCCCATCCAAAGAGCACCTCAGAGAACCTAATGTTTGTTCTTGAGTCCAGGAAGCACCCCTCTACATACTTTTAGTGAGCCTTTTTTTTATTTTTTGGAAATGATTCACTTGTATAAATGGAGATTTGATATTTTATTTATTAATAGAAAAGCCTTTATCAGTGAAGTACAGTATGTGGACAGATATGAACATATAGAGAACCGTCTATTTCGTTCAAGAATAAATCCTGAGGAGGTGGAAATATACTATTACAGTCACAAAATACACACATTCGCACCACTGTGAGCATAAATGCTCTAAAAAATTGATTTTTTATCGCTATATAGTTATTATATTAATGCCATCCTTTAAGAAGACACACAAACTTCATCTTTTGCCCAAAACAAAGAAAAAAACATTTGAATTATTCCATATTCTCTGTGATAAATACCAATAATCATTTTATAGTATTGTCTTTTTATAAATTTTTAGCTTTAAATTAAACAAAACATCATAACAGTAAATAAAGACAAATATGTAATTAAACCAGGTTTATGCAAGTTAAAAACCTGGGCATTATTTTTGACAATGCACTTAGTGTCACACACGGCTCTAGGGAGCCGCGCAATAAGAGCCAAGGGCGAGCCAGTGAGTCGTGATGTTTTATTTAGGGTGAGGGATGAGGGATGAGGAGAGCACAGATACTCATACAGAAGTACATTCACAGGTTGCACAGCGCAGGGGTAGGAAGCTCGTACCGGACATAGGGGTAACAAGGCGTACATACTCACAGCGGGTTACAATCACAGGAATGCTGCAAGGAGAGTAGAGGCTGACACCAGACGAAGGGGCTTCAGCCTAGCAGTGCTTATGTCGCAGCCCCGAGTCATCGAGGCTGCTCCTATTTATTCTCATTGGCAGCGCCCCAGCTGATGAGGACTAATTGGCCCCAGCCGTCCGTAATGCTGCCAGCTGGGAGCCTGCTGAGACGCTGCTCAATGAGAAGCAGGGATGAAGGAAAACATGGGCTGAGCGCTGAGACGGCATCTCAACCCATGGTGACAGAGCCTCCCCCTCAAGGTCGGGCTCCTGAACGACCAGGAACATCCCAGCCCCCCCCCCCCCCCCACCTAGGGTGGGAGGAAGGGAGGCAAGACCGGAGGGGAAGAAGCCAAGGGAAGGACAACACCAATGGGACAATGTAGGGTAGCAGGAAAAAAGGAAAAAAAAAGAGGAAAAAAACCCCAATACAATACTGAACAAAACAGGGAATAATTAACCCAGGTACAGATGGGGAGAAAAACTGGGTCAGAACGCCAGTTACACACTACTCAGAGAGTACCAACAATGCGTGACCCAGAGCAAGGGAAAAAAAAAAACACTAAAAAGGTAACAGGGCAAAAACGCTGAGTATGGTTAATAAGGGGAAAACACAATACACAGCGCTAATATACACTCACCGGCCACTTTATTAGGTACACCATGCTAGTAACGGGTTGGACCCCCTTTTGCCTTCAGAACTGCCTCAATTCTTCGTGGCATAGATTCAACAAGGTGCTGGAAGCATTCCTCAGAGAGTTTGGTCCATATTGACATGATGGCATCACACAGTTGGCGCAGATTTGTCGGCTGCACATCCATGATGCGAATCTCCCGTTCCACCACATCCCAAAGATGCTCTATTGGATTGAGATCTGGTGACTGTGGAGGCCATTTCAGTACAGTGAACTCATTGTCATGTTCAAGAAACCAGTCTGAGATGATTCCAGCTTTATGACATGGCGCATTATCCTGCTGAAAGTAGCCATCAGAAGTTGGGTACATTGTGGTCATAAAGGGATGGACATGGTCAGCAACAATACTCAGGTAGGCTGTAGCGTTGCAACGATGCTCAATTGGTACCAAGGGGCCCAAAGAGTGCCAAGAAAATATTCCCCACACCATTACACCACCACCACCAGCCTGAACCATTGATACAAGGCAGGATGGATCCATGCTTTCATGTTGTTGACGCCAAATTCTGACCCTACCATCCGAATGGCGCAGCAGAAATCGAGACTCATCAGACCAGGCAACGTTTTTCCAATCTTCTATTGTCCAATTTCGATGAGCTTGTGCAAATTGTAGCCTCAGTTTCCTGTTCTTAGCTGAAAGGAGGGGCACCCGGCGTGGTCTTCTGCTGCTGTAGCCCATCTGCCTCAAAGTTCGACATACTGTGCGTTCAGAGATGCTCTTCTGCCTACCTTGGTTGTAACGGGTGGTTATTTGAGTCACTGTTGCCTTTCTATCAGCTCGAACCAGTCTGGCCATTCTCCTCTGACCTCTGGCATCAACAAGGCATTTCCGCCCACAGAACTGCCGCTCACTGGATATTTTTTCTTTTTCGGACCATTCTCTGTAAACCCTAGAGATGGTTATGCGTGAAAATCCCAGTAGATCAGCAGTTTCTGAAATACTCAGACCAGCCCTTCTGGCACCAACAACCATGCCACGTTCAAAGTCACTCAAATCACCTTTCTTCCCCATACTGATGCTCGGTTTGAACTGCAGGAGATTGTCTTGACCATGTCTACATGCCTAAATGCACTGAGTTGCCGCCATGTGATTGGCTGATTAGAAATTAAGTGTTAACGAGCAGTTGGACAGGTGTACCTAATAAAGTGGCCGGTGGTGACTGGAACAAACGGACAATTACAGAGCATGGTTTTAAGGAAAACAAAGCGCATGACTCTATAATGAACAGACAAAATTACAAACAGGGCACAAAAAGGAAATGCTGAGTGCGGGCAAAGGAAAACCCACAGCACAACGAATATATAAATACACACAGTCACCTAAAGAAGCGAAAGTGACTGGAACGAACGGACAACTGCAGAGTATGGTCTGATAAGAAACAAAACACATAACTCTACAATGCAAGGACAAGGCTAAAAACAAGGTACAAAAAGTAAAATGCTGAGTACGAGGAATGGAAAACACACAGCACTATAAATACACATCCACCAATAGGACAAAATATTACACCCGAGTGACCTCAATAATGATAAAAGAAAAAGCGACACCCGAGGAGTATGGCAGGCAGAGTCCAACATGGCCGAGGTGGCTCCGGAGGTCTCCCCGCCCATTGTCCAGTCGGCGAACCAGGGAAAGGGAAATGTTCGGACGGCGAACTCCGGACCCAGATCCCAGGAATCCAGTCCACCGGCAGCCGAACCAGGCCACCCAAAGGCAAACACAGACCAGCGGGGGGAACCAGATCACCGAACCGAAAGTCTTGCGGGTCGGGTCGTAGACCCGCATCACTCAACCACCAGGACCGTTGAGACGGACGAAGGGTCAGAGCGGGTCCCGGTGGAAGAGGCACAGGGGAGAGCCGATGACGAGGGCGACGAGCGTCAGGCCGCAGGAAAGCAGCCACCTCCTCACCGGACCTGAAAAACACTGGGGCAGCACCCACGTCGGACCCCGATCGGGCCTTAGACGAACCCACGTCGGACACCGCTGGAGCAGCACCCACGTCGGACCCCGATTGGGTCTCGGGCGAACCCACGTTGGACGCCGCTGGAGCAGCACCCACGTTGGACCCCGATTGGGTCTCGGGCGAACCCACGTTGGACACCGCACCAGAACCGACCTCCAATGTCGAACCTGGACCCTCCAGCACCACGAGGAACAGCAACTCCTCGCCGGTGACCCTGGAAGAAGGCTCAGAAGAGAAAACAGAACCGGGATCAGGATCACCGGCAGCGCCAGAACCCGGCGAGACGAGCTCAGATGCAGCGGGCGGCTGCACCCGGCTCGTCTCCCCTAGAGACAGGCTGAAGTGCTCGAAGATAAAAAGGGAGAAAAGAAAGGAGAGCACTCGCCTGATCTCGGGTTCTGACGCCGTCCAGGACTGCAAAGATCCAGGATCCGTCGTCAGGAGGTCGTTGTCAGGCTCCCATCCAGCCGCGTCGGGCCCCGCAGCCAGCACGATGGTCAGCGCAGCTTGAGGTTCCTCCAGCTCCGGTAACCCCGCCGACGATCCACTCGGCGTGAAGCCAGAAGAACCTCGTCCCGCTGGACCGAACCGCTCCTCCGTGGAGACCCGGGGACGCTCAGTCATCGGCGCAGACTCCACGCAGCAGTCAGTCCCCCTCCTCCGTCCGCAACGTAGCTGCGGAACCACAGGCCCTCTCCTTATCCCACCACGTTGACCCGGAGCCGGGGGATTGCTCGGCGGAGAGAGACACAGAGGATGCGGGATTAGGAACACAGGTTACAGCAGGTGGGGGGAGTTCAGGGAGCTGCGAACCCTGAACTCCTCCTCCAGGAATGTGACAGAGCAAATCATTAAGCAGGTGTGAAAAAACTATGACTTGCCTGCCTCCTGGAGGTTGAGTATCGCCTGCTGTGGTGGATACTGCTTCTTCCTCTCCCCGCCCGGCGATAACGGAGGACCCCCCGGGAAATCGTCTGAGGATCGCTCGCGTTGTCTCCAGCAGAGAGCTCACCAGGCCGGAATTCCAGGCACACACAGCAGTCAGGGAGCGCGTCGAGGAGGAGGGGAAAACAGCCGGGTTGAGCCAGCCCGAATGTCCAGGAATGACAGCGGGGAAATGAGGCTCAGGGAACGAGGCTGTGAAAACTCCACACTGAAGAGGCGAAGAGGTGACAGCTGCGTGGGAGGAACGGTCCTGGCGGCGGCCCAGAACTGGATCCGGACGAGGTTCGTGCAGAGGTGACTCGGCGATGTGATGATGGCCATTCCCAGGGGACGAAGCGAGGGGGGAACCCAGGAATCGCCGCTCCTGATCGGAGATCGAGGCGAGGGAGGCGTCGAGCACGGGAAAGCTTCGTAGCCCTGGAGTCCTCTCCATCAATCTCACTGCCGCCGCCACATGCCTGAAGATGGTAACAGGACACACAGTGGAGCTCGCGACAGCCACTCGACCCCAGACATAACTGCTGTCAGCTGCGGCTCCTTGAAGGGAATCTCGAGTGACGTGGTGCAGGTCGGGGGAAGCCCTCTGGTTGGCGCGAACTCCCGGACTGGAATGGCGGCAGGAACGGGATCCCGAAGCGGGAGGCAACGTCACCCACTTCGGCTTCCTGCCGGGATTTCCATCCAACCCGCGGAGCTTCTCTCGCTGTGTACCTGTGGCGTCTATCCTGGCACTGTCCTCGAGATGGAACACAGAATGAGGGTAACAGTCCAGGAGTTCCTCAGCACGGCTCGGATGCCAGCGTCTCGCGTTGGAGGCGTCGTACAGGGTGAAGAGCGTCCCGTCGACAGCCTCCGAGATGGACCTCAGCTCGTCGCCCTGGCGCCGGGAGTGACTCCTGGGAAACGGCATGCTAGTAGCGCTGACACCCGGACAGAAAGGTACAGTTCCACGGCGACTCACGGCCGCCGGTAACTCGCCTGGCTGCGACATACTGTCACACACAGCTCTAGGGAGCCGCGCAATAAGAGCCAGGGGCGAGCCAGTGAGTCGTGATGTTTTATTTAGGGTGAGGGATGAGGGATGAGGAGAGCACAGATACTCATACAGAAGTACATTCACAGGTTGCACAGCGCAGGGGTAGGAAGCTCGTACCGGACATAGGGGTAACAAGGCGTACATACTCACAGCGGGTTACAAACACAGGAATGCTGCAAGGGGAGTAGAGGCTGACACCAGACGAAGGGGCTTCAGCCTAGCAGTGCTTATGTCGCAGCCCCGAGTCATCGAGGCTGCTCCTATTTATTCTCATTGGCAGCGCCCCAGCTGATGAGGACTAATTGGCCCCAGCCGTCCGTAATGCTGCCAGCTGGGAGCCTGCTGAGACGCTGCTCAATGAGAAGCAGGGATGAAGGAAAACATGGGCTGAGCGCTGAGACGGCATCTCAACCCATGGTGACACTTTGTTTTATTCCGCATGCCCGTTTCTCTCTCAAGAAAGCACGGAGACGCTAATGCATGCTTTTATTTCCAGTTGTATTGATTATTGCAATGCTCTCCTTTCTGGTCTTCCTAAAAAGAAGATCAGTAACTTACAACTACTACAGAATTCAGCAGCCATGTGCTGACGAAGACCAAAAAGAGACAGCATATTATTTAGAATCGCTGCATTTGCTCCCTGTGAGTTAAAGAATCGATTTTAAAGTTCTTTTATTAGTCTATAAAACTCTTAATGGTCTTGGTCCTTCTTATCTATTTGATCTGCTTTTACAATACCGTCCCCCGCAGACCCTGAGGTCCTCTAGTACTGGCTTTTTAATGATACCTAAAGTTAGGTCAAAAACCCACGGTGAGACATCGTTCGAGTTTTTCAGCCCACATCTGTGGAATGACCTGCCAGAGGACCTCAGGGCTGCAGAGAGCGTTGTTGTTTTTAAAAGGAGGCTCAAGACCCACCTTTTTAGTTTAGCTTTTAACTAATTTTATCATTCCCCTGCCTCTCGCCCAAAGATGCTGGGATAGGCTCCAGCCCCCCCGCGACCCGAAAAGGATTAAGCTGAAGAAGATGGATGGATGGATGTTTATATACTTATTTAGCTATTCTACTTATTTATATATATCTATAATATTTTAATTCAGTTTTGCATGCAATATACAGTGGTGTGAAAAAAGTGTTTGCCCCTTTCCTGATTTCTCATTCTTTTGTGTTTGTCACACTTAAATGTTTGAGATAATCAAATAAATTTAAATATTAGACAGAGATAACACAAGCAAACACAAAATGCAGTTTTTAAATGAAGGTGTTTATTATTAAGGGTTAAAAAAAAATCCAAACCTACATGGCCTCGTGTGAAAAAGTGATTGCCCCCTTCCTGTTAAAACATAAATTAGCTGTGGTTTATCACGTCTTTGGAAAGCTGAGTTCAATTTCTGTAGCCACACCCAGGCCTGATTACTGCCACACCTGTTCTCAATCAAGAAATCACTTAAATAGGACCTGCCTGACAAAGTGAAGTAGACCAAAAGATCCTCAAAAGCTAGACATCATGCTGGGATCCAAAGAAATTCAGGAAAAAATGAGAAACAAAGTAATTGAGATCTATCAGTCTGGAAAAGGTTATAAAGCCATTTGTAAAGCTATGGGACTCCAGCGAACCACAGTGAGAGCCATTATCCACAAATGGCGAAAACATAGAACAGTGATGAACCTTCTCAGGAGTGGCCGGCCGACCAAAATTACCCCAAGGGCCCAGCGACAACTCATCCAAGAGGTCTCAAAAGACCCCACAACAACGTCCAAAGAGCTGCAGGCCTCACTTGCCTCAGTTAAGGTCAATGTTCATGACTCCACCATAAGAAAGAGACTGGGCAAAAATGGCTTGCATGGCAGAGTCCCAAGACGAAAACCACTGCTGAGCAAAAAGAACATAAAGGCTCATCTCAGTTTTGCCAGAAAACATCTTGGTGATCCCCAAGACTTTTGGGAAAATACTCTGTGGGCTGATGAGACAAAAGCTGAACTTTTTGGAAGGTGTGTGTCCCATTACATCCGGCGTAAAAGTAACATAGCATTTCAGAAAAGGAACATGATACCAACAGTAAAATATGGTGGTGGTAGTGTGATGGTCTGGGGCTGTTTTGCTGCTTCAGGACCTGGAAGACTTGCTGTGGTAAATGGAACCATGAATTCTACTGTCTACCAAAAAATCCTGAAGGAGAATGTCCGGCCATTTGTTTGTGACCTCAAGCTGAAGCGCATTTGGGTTCTGCAGCAGGACAATGATCCAAAACACACCAGCAAGTCCACCTCTGAATGGCTTAAGAAAAACAAAATGAAGACTTTGGAGTGGCCTAGTCAAAGTCCTGAATCCGACTGAGATGCTGTGGCATGACCTTAAAAAGGGGGTTCGTGCTTGAAAACCCTCCAGTGTGGCTGAATTACAACAATTCTGCAAAGATGAGTGGGCCAAAATTCCTCCACAGCGCTGTAAAAGACTCATTGCCAATTATTGCAAATGCTTGATTACAGTTGTTGCTGCTACAGGTGGCCCAAGCAGTTATTAGTTTTTTTTTTCACACAGAGCCATGTAGGTTTGGATTTTTTTCCCCTTAATAATAAACACCTTCATTTAAAAGCTGCATTTTGTTTTTATGTGTGTTATTGTTGTATAATATTTCAATTTGTTTGATGATTTGAAACATTTAAGTGTGACAAACACAAAAAAATGAGAAACCAGTAAGGGGGCAAACACTTTTTCACACCACTGTATATATGGGTATATTTATTATTCCTTTTATTTGGAGAAAAACAGAGATAATATTAAAAATACATGGACAATACTTAACAATATTCTTGGAAATAAAAAGAGAAATACAAGCTACCCAACCAATCTTTCAAAAAAAAAAAAAAAAACGACTCAGAGTGTGAAAGCAGTCTCACCTGCAGATGAATTTAATAAATTTTTTGTTAACACTGGTCCTAATTTGGCTCAAGAAATACCCATTACGGCATCTACAGGTGATACAATAAGCAAAAACATTGCTATAAAAGACTCCATTTTCATAAAGAACACAGACAAGAGAGAGGTCAGTGAAATTGTTAAATCGTTTAAAAGTAAAACATCTACGGATTGTGATGGTATTGACATGCTTTCAGTCAAAACTATCATTGAATGCTTAGTAAAGCCACTGACGTATATTTGTAACCTGTCTCTCCAAACAGGTATATTTCCCAATGCAATGAAAATAGCTAAAGTAATTCCGATATACAAGACGGGTGACAGCGGGGAATTTTCAAACTCTAGACCAATTTCACTATTGCCGCAATTTTCCAAGATACTTGAAAAAATATTCTGTGAGAGAATTGACAACTTCATAATGAAGAATAATTTATTGTGTGAGCAGCAACATGGGTTCAGACACAAGAGGACAACTGCATTTGCTCTAATGGAATTTATAGAAAAAATATCAACTGCCATTGAAAATAGAGTATTCAGTTGGGGTATTCCTGGATCTTTAAAAAAGCATTTGATACAGTGGATCATAATTTATTATTAAAGAAACTACAAAATTATGGTATTAGGGGGGTAGCATTGTCCTGGTTATGTAGTTACTTAAAGAACAGATATCAGTATGTATGTGTTGGTAGCAAAAACTCACAGTTACTGAAGGTTACTTGTGGAGTCCCACAGGGTTCACTTTTGGGGCCATTGTTATTCAATATGTATATAAATGATATATGTAAAGTTTTGTAAAAAATGGATAAAATATTGTTTGCCGATGACACTAATTTATTATGCAGTGGAAGCAATTTGGAACAACTTTTGGATACACTCGGAAAGGAATTAGGAAAGCTTAAACTGTGGTTTGATTCAAACAAATTAATGCTCAATTTAAGTAAGACAAAATTTATAGTTTTTAACAACCATCACATCAACTTAGTATCTAAACTCAGTGTAAATGGTGTAGAGATTGAAAGGGTATCCAAAACTAAATTTCTTGGAGTAATAATTGATAATAAACTGTGTTGGAAGTCACATATTAATTATATTAAAGGTAAAATATCTAAATCTATTGCAATACTACACAGAGTGAAATATTTGCTGAATCAACCCACATTATATACTTTGTATCATTCATTAATACTCCCATACATGACATATTGTACTGAAGTATGGGGAAATACATATACAAACATATATCCAATCTTTATGCTTCAGAAGAGAGCTACAGTATTAGAATAATAAACAAAGCTGCTTACAGGTAACCAACAAACCCACTTTTTCTTTAATCAAAAGCTCTCAAGCTGAAAGATCTCATGGACTTTAAAACTGCAGTAATAATGTTTAAAGTAGTAGATTAGTTTATTTGACAGGGACAGTGCAATAAACATAGACAATTAATCAAAGACAATCAATCTGATGTGTTGCACATAGAGTGTATAGCTATTAGCTAATTTGCAACTCTTGTCCCTGGATGGGCTTTAGAAAAAAGAATCAAGATAAAAAATATACACAATAACCACATACATCAATGCAGAAAAATTATAAATACACAATTATAAATATTATAAATATTATAAATACACAAATATAACAGCCTGACTCACATTTAACACATATAACATAACTCACATTTGCCTATTTCAGGCCTTCCTCCCTCCGTCACTCACTATAAACAAACACATTTATTCCTTCCCTTCATTCACTCTCACTTTGCAGACAAATAATTCATACATGAGTACATTCTTGTTTATTTTTCAGCCAGTTTTTAACATTTTTAGTGAATGTTTTAAAGTCCGTTATTATTTTAATTTCATTTGGCATTGTGTTCCAGATGTGACTGCCCTTTATAGAGAAAGCTGTTTGTCCAAATGTGGTTCTGCGGTGGAATATTTTACAGTTATTGTTAACAGAACTCCTGGTGGCTCTGCTGCTGTCCTGTCTTTGGACGAAACCAGCAAGTGGCTCGGGTGCTGATTTATGGAAACATTTGAACGTTAATTTCAGAAGACAGAGGTCAGTGAAGCTCTCAAAACTCAATAGGTTGTATTTTTTTAAAACATTACAGTGATGCCACCTAATGGGCTTTTTGTCCAAGATTTTTAGGGTTTGATTATATAATGAACCTATATGTCTTATTGTGGAAGGGGCTGCTTGAGCCCAGACTGTCAAACAGTATGATATATGAGAAAAAAACATAGAATGCATATACAGTGCAGCTGCTTCGTAAGGTATGTAATATCTAATTAATTTAAAGCAGTTCAGATTTTTTTTTACTGTTTTTGAAATTTTCTTTATATGAAGATTGAATTTGAGTTGAGGATCTAGTACAATGCCAAGGTATTTGAATTCTGTAGCTAAACTGATGTCATGATCATGTATATTAACTTTAAAATGTTGCAGGTTACATTTTTTGATTGAAAAGCACATTGAGACTGTTTTCTGAAGGTTCAGCAATAGATGGTTCTTGAGGAGCCACTCTTGGACATCAACCATACTTGTAGACAGTACATCTGCAGCCTGTGCTGGAGTCTTGGCAGCTGTGTAAATAACTGCATCATCTGCATAAAGTTGGCATGTTGCAGCTGAGCAGTGTAACGGCAAGTCATTAATAAAAATGCTGAAAAGTAAAGGACCAAGAATGGACCCTTGTGGGATACCCATGCGGTTGTTTAAAAATGAGGATTTATCCTGGTGAACTTTTACACACTGTTCTCTATTCTGGAGATAAGATGCAAACCATTCTAATGTATTTGGGGAGAAGTTAAAAGATACCATTTTGGATAAAAGCAAACTGTGGTTTACAGTATCGAAAGCCTTTTTGAGATCTAGAAAAACAGCTCCTACCACATTACCCCTGTCCAAGGACTGTTTGACGTTTTCAATAAGGCAACAATTTGCTGTTTCTGTTGAGTATCCTGGTCTAAAACCAAATTGATGTGGATGAAGAAGTGAAGAATCTGTCACTGCCTTCAAACATCCAAACGTTGTTCCAAATAAGGGAGAAACAATATCATTTCAGAGTAACATGTATATTTCAAAAACCTTCAGTGAGAACTACCACCAAGCAACACTGTGTCTCAGTGCAAGGAGCTAGACTGTGGAATGCTTTTGGACCTGAATTAAAATCATGTACAGCACTTGGACAATTTAAACAAAAACTAAAGAAAGAAATATTCCAAACATATATACAAGATGACATGTAAAATCACATAAGGATTATCATATTCAGTGTGTGTTGTGTTGTTGCTTAGATTTTTGTCACGTTTTGTCTTAGCTTTGTTCTGATTTGTAATCGCTCTTGTTTTTTCTTTTGAATTCTTGGATGGAATATGGGTGGGCAATATAAGCTGCAGCTTCAGCCATCACCCATTTCAGATAACTTATGTTGAACTGTATGATCAGAGGAGTTATTGTTTAATTTGACCTTGTAAGATGTTTTTTTTTCTTTCCCCTTTGTTATATTATTCTGTTCCTTTCTTTTAATCTTTACTTTTAATCTATCCAAAATAAAGATTCATTCATTCATTCATTCAACCATTTTATTCTCTTTCTGTTTATTTTTATTCATGATCTTACTCTGCTTCTTATTGTATTTTATGGTATTTTACTTTATGTTATGTTATTTTTAGCTTTTGTGTTTCC
Organism: Pholidichthys leucotaenia; assembly: GCA_020510985.1. Classification (NCBI taxonomy): domain Eukaryota; kingdom Metazoa; phylum Chordata; class Actinopteri; order Cichliformes; family Pholidichthyidae; genus Pholidichthys; species Pholidichthys leucotaenia. The sequence goes on along the minus strand of CM035845.1, from coordinate 28,480,746 downwards.
TCATTGGGGGGCTCTTGGAACTGGGAGCTGTAATTGGCACTGGCGGTGGGGATGCTGCTGTGGTGGTGGCCCTGGCTTGGTGGGATGGGGGAGTCCAGTCACAGCCTGTTGGTTGTGGTGTGGACTCCTCTGTCTGCCTGGGCTGGGGTGGCCTCTGTGGTGGTGTCTCTGCAGCTGTGGGCTGAGACCAGCTCCTGGTGCTGACAGTCCCCCTATGATGGTGTGTCCTCACTCTGGTCCTCAGCTATGTTGTAACTCTGCCTATTATTACTTGTGGGTGGGGTGGAACAGGGTGGGAGGAGGTGGGCTCGGGGGGGGGGGGGGGTTGGGGAGTCAGGTGGATGGATGTCACTGAAGAATTATCAATCCTAGGCATACGTAATTTCAAAAATTGCTAGCCAGTGTAACACAAAAGTGCACAGACCAGAAATAACTAGTCCTTCCAGAGGAAAGGATGAAATTATTTCTATTCTAACAGTGTTGGAGATGTGCACATGCAGAGCTTCGTATAAGATGTATTCATGCAAGAGTACACAAGCGCATGACATGAGAGGGAAGCAGGGAGGGGAGAGGGTGACACTCAGAAATAATGAGAGATAATGAGACTAAAGGAGGAGTAGCTCCAGGAAACACAAAACAGGCAGGAGGGAAGGGAGAAGGCAGCAAGAAGACAGCTGGGAAAGAAAGAAGGGAAAATGCCTCATGATAGTTTACATTATCGCTGATCACACTTGGCAAGAAAGAAGAACACAGACTCGAAGATCACGAGGATGAAACTGGATCTCCTTGTCATAGAGACTAAAAGATTAGGCTTTGATCACCTCAAAAGAATGACACAGGAAGTATGGCACAAAACAAGTTTAAATTGATTCTGACAAACTTGTCATTACTAACTAACTAACTAACTAACCCGCACTTATATAGCGCTTTTCTAGTCACAAAGACCACTCAAAGCGCTTTCATTAATACTAACCCTCTATTCTAAGGGCCTATAGGAAACAGATATCTAGGGACAATTTAGAACAGCCAATTAACCTAACATGCATGTTTTTGGCATGTGGGAGGAAACCGGAGAAATCCCGGAGTAAACCCACGCAACACGGGGAGAACATGCAAACTCCACACAGATCACTGTTGGTCGGGGGCTGGGATCGAACCCACGATCCCACGATCCCCACAATCCCCCGGCCAAGGGTAAACTGTGCTGCCGCAGTGCTAACCACTGCGCCACCGTGCAGCCAATTAGTGCATTAGTGTCATTAGTGGTTCATTGTAAAGGATAGAGAAGTGATGTGTAGCCATGCCTCTGGGAAGCTCCAGTCAAAGACATTTAGCCCATCTGCGTTCATCCTGGAGGTCTACCCACACAGTAAGCTGTCATTACTTTTACAAATTCAAGTTTTTCACTACTGTAGCACCAGGTAGAGGTGGGACTCTCAAGGGACCTCACGATTCGATTCGGATCGCAATACTTGGGTCACGATACGATCATATCACTATTCAACGATAATTGCAATATTGAGTATCGTGATACCAGAGCTTTAAATTTTTTTCACCTTATTCAACCTCAAATCATGTCCTAAAGTAAAACTGTTGACATCTCTCATATACAGTACTGTAATATTCTTGGAGCTTCATTTTCCGCAGAGACACATCTCTGCACACACAGATGGTGGTGGACAGTGTTTGGAATCACACTCCAGATATGTTTAGTTGACTCTGTGGACTCTTAAAAAGCAGCTGAAAACTTTGGTTTAAGGAGACATTCCATTGAGTTTCAATTCAACTGCTTTTTAATGGTAAATCTGACATTTTTAAATTACTTTAATCTTGTATTTTAACTTGTTTTTGTATTTTTTAAATTATTTTTATCTATCAAATTCCTTTTATTCTATTCTATTGTACAGTGCTTTGAGACTATACACACGTGGATAAAATTGTTGGTACCCCTCTGTTAATCAAAAAAACCCCCACAATGGTCACAGAATTATTTAAAAAAAAACAAACTCATGAAACAGGCCTGGACAAAACTGATGGTACCCCTAGAAAAGATTGAAAATAATGTGACCATAGGGACATGTTCAACCAAGATGTGTCCTCTAATTAACATCACAGGTGTCTACAAACTTGTAATCAGTCAGTCGGCCTATTTAAAGGGTGACAAGTAGTCACTGTGCTGTTTGGTGACATGGTGTCACACTAAACATGGACCAAAGGAAGCAAAAGAGAGAGTTGTCTCAGGAGATTAGAAAGAAAATTATAGACAAGCATGTTAAAGGTAAAGGCTATAAGACCATCTTCAAGCAGCTTGATGTTCATGTGACTACAGTTGCACATATTTTTCAGAAATTTAAAGATCAGAAATTTTTTTTTTTTTTTTTTTTTTTTTTTTTTTTTTTTTCTCTCGGCGCCACACGAGTCGGCTGCCTTTTGCAACAGCGGCTCGATTCCGAGTCTTTTTCCCTTCCTCTCTCTTTTGATCCGTCTTTTTTTTTTCACCCCACTTATATCACGGACACACAGATCGTCCTAAATGTCTCCTGAGCCGGTGGACGGAGCCACTGTCTATAGCAGGATACGATACAGCAGAGAACAGCTGCTAGCATTCAACCGCCACCCGGTCCCATTGGAAATACTCGACATACCGAGAGAACTGAGGCGAAAACGCCGCGGCTGCCGGGCTGGAGTAAGGCGGAGGACAAAAAATATAAGGTACAGACCCTCCCTTCCATCTGTTGTCATGGGAAATGTACGGTCGATACTGGGAAAGTTAGATGAGCTAGCGGCTATCTCCCGTTATGATAGCACATACCGGGAGTGCTCTCTCCTTTTGTTTACTGAGACGTGGCTAACTGAACTAGCAGCAGATGCTAACATTGAGCTGGAGGGTTTTCACATGATACGAGCTGACCGAACACCAGACAGTGGCAAGGCTAGGGGCGGTGGAGTGATCATGTATGTTAACAACAACTGGTGCAGACCGGGACATATCACTGTTAAACAACGACACTGCAGCAAAGACATTGAGTTGCTAGCTGTTAGCATGAGGCCTACATATCTCCCGAGAGAACACTCACACGTGATCTGCATTGTTGTTTATGCAAATCCGACGGCGAACGCTGGGACAGCACGTGACGTCATCCATTCAGTAACCAGCAGGCTGCAGACAGAACACCCAGATGCTCTTCTCCTCATCTCAGGCGATTTCAACCATGTTTCACTGTCTCCCATTCTACCCACGTTCACCCAGTATGTCACATGCCACACTAGAGACAATAAAACACTGGATTTATTCTACGCAAACACTAAGGAGGCGTACACCTCATCACAACTACCCCCACTCGGGAGATCGGATCACAACTTGGTTCATCTCCGGCCGGTGTACAAACCCCTAGTGCACAGACAACCTCCGGCCATGCACACTGTGGAGTTATGGTCTGAGGAGACAATGGACACCCTAAAGGGCTGTTTTGAAGCCACCGCCTGGAAGCAGCTCTGCGATCCACATGGTGAGGACATCGATGGCCTCATTCACACCTTCACGGGCTACCTCAGCTTCTGTGTGGACAAATCCGTTCCCACCAAGACCATACGGCGTCACTCAAACAACAAACCCTGGATCAACCCTGAGATTAAAACACTTCTGAGAGAGAAGAAGAGGATCTTCAGGTCAGGGAACAGGGAGATGCTGAAGTCCGTACAGAGGGAGCTGAGGAGAAAGATCAGAGAAGGCAAGGACAGCTTCAGGAAGAAGATGGAGGACAAGCTGCAACAGAGCGACATCAGCGGGGTCTGGAGAAACCTCAAAACCATCTCGGGGCTCCAGAATACCTCCCCCCAGGCCACAGGGGGCAGGGAGTGGGCGAACAACCTGAATCTGTTTTTCAATAGATTTGACCAACCGCCCTCCCCCCTGACTGCACAACAACCACTGCTGCCTCTAAAGAAATCAAGTCCTGCTGCCCACTCCCCACTCTACCAACACCCCCCCACTCCCAACACACAGCCCCCCATCCTGACCCTGACCAGGACCCAGGTGAGGACGGAGCTGAGGAAGATCAAGGCGAGGAAGGCGCCGGGACCGGACGGCATCAGCGCAAAGCTCCTCAAGTCCTGTGCAGACCAGCTGTGTGGGATTGTGACGTATATCTTCAACATGAGCCTGAAACTGGGGAGGGTACCACAGCTGTGGAAAACATCTTGTGTGGTACCTGTACCAAAAACTTCCCACCCCAAAGACCTGAACAGCTACAGACCGGTGGCCTTGACGTCCCACTTGATGAAGACCCTGGAGAGACTGCTCCTTGCTCACCTCCGCCCCCTGGTGGAACCAGCGATGGATCCACTCCAGTTCGCCTACCAGCATGGCATTGGGGTGGAGGATGCGGTGATCTTCCTCCTTCACCGTTCTCTGTCCCACCTGGAGAAGCCCGGGAATATGGTGAGGATCATGTTCTTTGACTTCTCCAGTGCTTTCAACACCATCCAACCGATGATCCTGAAGGACAAGCTGCTGCGCGCAGGGGTGGACCAGCACCTGTCATCATGGATCCTGGACTACCTCACGAACCGGCCTCAGTTTGTGAGAACCCGGGACTGTGTGTCCGACACGATCATCAGTAGCACGGGGGCCCCCCAGGGAACGGTGCTGGCTCCCTTCCTGTTCACTCTTTATACTGCGGACTTCTCACACAACACAACACACTGCCATCTACAGAAGTTCTCTGATGACTCTGCGATCGTTGGCCTCATCTCCAATGGAGATGAAGCTGAGTACAGAGGGCTTATCCAGGACTTCGTGGACTGGTGCCATCGGAACTGCCTCCAGATCAACGCGAGGAAAACTAAGGAGCTGGTGGTGGACTGCCGCAGGCATGGGCAGCCCCTCACAGTACCAGTAAATATACAGGGAACAGACATCGAGATGGTGACATCCTATAAGTACCTGGGTATTCATCTGAACAATAAACTAGACTGGTCACACAATACTGATGCACTCTACAAGAAGGGACAGCGCAGGCTGTTCCTGCTGAGGAGACTCAGGTCTTTTGGTGTACAAGGGGCGCTGCTGAAGTCATTCTATGACACGGTGGTGGCATCAGCCATCACTTTTGGAGTGGTCTGCTGGGGCAGTGGCATTACTGCAGCCGATAGGAAGAGACTGAACAAACTGATTAAGAAAGCTAGCTCTGTCCTGGGGCAGCGCCTTGATCCGATGGAGGAGATAGGAGAGAGAAGGACGGTGGCTAAACTGTCATCTCTGCTGGAGTCCGAGTTCCACCCTATGCAGGACATACTGAATGCACTGAGGAGCTCATTTAGCAGCAGACTACATCATCCCAGGTGCACAACCGAGAGGTTTCGTAGGTCCTTCCTACCAACGGCTGTCAGACTGTACAACCTAAGCAGGGCTGCTCGCAGAGATAGCAAAAAAGACGTAACAAACTAATAGTTTTTTGAATGCAGAAGATGCAATAGACTTACACAGTGGTCCTCTCCGGCATACAACTAGGAGCATGCCGGTCGCTATGGAGGGTGAGAGTGTGTATGGGCACATAATCATACCATGCAGGATAGCTGGGTAGACGGTTATGCTGTTTCATTCCATCTAGCGGCAATGCTCTGCACTGTGTGTGTTTATATATTTGCATATTTGTTCCGTCTAGCTGCAATGCTCCGTACTGTGGGTGTTTATATATTTATATATCTACATGTTATTCCATCTAGCTACATTGCTCCGCACTGTGTGTGTTTATATACTTGCATATTTATTCCACCTAGCTGCAATGCTCCGTACTGTGGGTGTTTATATATTTACATATTTATTCCATCTAGCTACAATGCTCTGCACTGTGTGTTCATATATTCATATATTTATTCCATCCAGCTACAATGCTCTGCACTGTGTGTCTGTGTGTGTGTGTATATATATATATTTTATAGTAATACGTACATATGTTTATTAGCTGCTCTTGCTTGCTTGTTTTTTTTTTTTTTTTTTTTTTTCTTGCCTTCTGATTGTTGCTCTGAGTGTTGCTATCCCTGTGCTGTTGCAATCCTGGAATTTCCCCGTTGTGGGACTAATAAAGGCTTATCTTATCTTATCTTATCTTATCCACGGGACTGTAGCCAACCTCCCTGGACGTGGCCGCAGGAGGAGACGGATAATATGAGTGGTAACAAAAGAGCCAAGAACAACCTCTAAACACATTCATGGTGAACTCCAAGGTCAAGGTACATCAGTGTCGGATCGCACCATCCGTCGTTGTTTGAGCCAAAGTGGACTTCATGGGAGACGACCAAGGAGGACACCACTGTTGAAAACAAATCATAAAAAAGCCAGACTGGAATTTGCCAAACTGCATGTTGACAAGCCACAAAGCTTCTGGGAGAATGTCCTATGGACAGACGAGACAAAACTGGACTTTTCGGTAAGGCATATCAGCGCTATGTTCACAGAAGCAAAAATGAAACATACCAAGAAAAGAACACTGTCCCTACTGTGAAACATGGAGGAGGTTCTGTTGTGTTCCTGGGCTGCTTTTCTGCATCTGGCAGAGGGTGTCTTGAATCTGTACAGGGCACAATGAAATCTCAAGACTATCAAGGTATTCTAGAGAGAAATGTGCTGCCCATTGTCAGACAGCTTGGCCTCAGTCGCAGGTCATGGGTCTTGCAACAGGATAATGACCCAAAACACACAGCTAAAAACACCCAAGAATGGCTAAGACCGAAACATTGGACTATTCTAAAGTGGCCTATGAGCCCTGATCTAAATCCTATTGAGTATCTGTGGAAGGAGCTGAAATATGCCGTCTGGAGAAGGCACCCTTCAAACCTGAGACAACTGGAGCAGTTTGCTCATGAGGAGTGGGCCAAAATACCTGCTGAGAGGTGCAGATGTCTCATTGACAGTTACAGAAATGGTTTGATTGCAGTGATTGCCTCAAAAGGTTGTGCAACAAAATATTAAGTTAAGGGTACCATCATTTTTGTCCAGGCCTGTTTCATAAGTTTGTTTTTTAAAATAATTCTGTTGAACCACAATTCAAAAGCACTGTCTGATTTTCATTGGTTAATTTTCATAGAATTTTTATTTATTACCACTTTTGTCATATTCAAGTTATTTCTGTGACCATTGTGGGTTTTTCTTTCATTAACAGAGGGGTACCAACAATTTTGTCCACGGCTGTATGTCTCTGAAAGTGCTTCATAAATAAACCTACTTTTTCTCCAAGCGCTGCTCGCAAGCTCCATGCTGGTGTGTTTTTAGCTTAGCTGCTGCTAACTCTGCTCCGAGATGTGTGCAGGCCCCTGTGTTTTGTTTTTTTTTATCCCCCGCTGATCCAAGCCTAAAGGGGTCGAAAAGCCCTTTGGGTCAAGACCAAACGGGTATTATGTTACGTGTCAGTCCGTCTGTCCCTCCATCCGTCTGTCCCACTTTTGTAAAATCAACTCCTCCTATAGTTTTGTTCCGATTGTTTTGAAACTTGGTACCACGGTTTGATATACTCTGATGATGCGCATATTGCAATTTCACTCTCACCAGATGACCTTGTGGTCAAAGGTCAGATTTTCCCTAAATACAATAACTACTGATAGAAATTATGTAGGCTTTTCAAATCAATGCAGTAGCTGTATCTAATACACATCTTGGATGAGTTACACCCTGACCTAACTACTGTATGGGTTTGGGGTCAAGGAGTCAAAGGTCAAAGTTAATATTGCAGTTGCACTATGGTAAATGGTAAATGCTACATTTACTATTACTGTAAAATGAGTAAAGCTAGGGCCACCAAACCTGGTACACAGGTTCACCTTGGGATCCTGACCTCTGTCTATGGGTTTGGAGTCAAAAGGTCAAAGGTTAACATTAACATTCCCTAGGCCTTATTACTGTACAATGAGCAAAGCTAGGGTCAGCAAACTTAGTACACAGGTTTATCCTGTGACCCTGAAGTGTGACTATGGTTTTGGGATCTCAAGGTCAAAGGTCATCAAAATAGCTTTGAAACTATATCTCAACAACAAAGAAAGCTCGGGTCACCAAACCTGGTACACAGGTTCACCTTGGGATCCTGACCGCAGACTATGGGTTTGAGGTCAGAAGGTCAGAGATCAAGGTTAACATTTCCTATGACTTATTACTGTACAACGAGTAAAGTTAGAGTCACCAAACCTGCTACACAGGTTCACTCTTAGACCATGACCTCTGACTACAGGTTTGGATTCAAATGGTCAAAGGTCGAGGTTGGCACTCCCTATGCTCTATTACTATAGAACATGTAAAGCTCTCTAGGGTCACCAAACTTGCTACACAGGTTCACCTTGGGATCCTGACCTACAACTATGAGTTGTATACTTTATTGTGTATTTTTGGACCATGGATTTATCATAATTTGGTTCTGCCACAGTAATTATATTGAAAAGTTGAAAACTGCTCTCCCTCAGTAAGTATTGGGATTTTCAAAGAAAACGGACGCAGGGGATATTGCAGTTTCCTCAGACTGCTCTTGGGGTTTTTTTCTATGCAGCGCTTCTTGCGGGTTGTGTGTCATGTAAAGGTCTTTCTGTCAGGGTCTGAGTTTGGTTGAAGGACCAGGCTCATCCTTTAAGTTATTCTAGTATTTATTATTCTGAATTGTCATTATTGTGTTTTTCCCTGTCATGATCTTCTGTTTCGGGTTCACTCTTATTTTTGACAGTGTTTTCAGTTCCCCTTTACATTGCTTATTTGGGTTTGTTAATTTGCTGAGCACACACACCGGTTTATAATTATGTTCATGTTTTCCACCTGTTATTTAAGGGACGCAGCTCCTCACCTGGGCACAGCGTTTTTAGTCTAGAGTCATGAACCACTGTGGCATGAAGAAACACACTCCTTTTGTTTCCCATTTCATCAGGTGGTAGTGTGTTGTATTAGTAACGTCTTCACAGCCGCTTTATTTTGAGCCTTAATAAATTATGTTTTGCTCCGTGATTGAATCCTGTTTTTGCCCAGCCCGGGCGCAACATCATGACACTTTCCTTCTGTCTTTGTTATAAGATCCAATAAAGGCCAGACATTTGAGCTAACTTTGAGCTAACTGCTTCCTAACTTTCAAAGCTAGCTGCAAGTCTCACCAGACAAGATATGACTATCACTAACAATGGGTGCTTTTGCGCCATCTGGCGCCATCTGGCTGCAAATCTCATGAGACTTGACTGGGTGTTTGCTTTGTGTGGACACATGGTCTAAATGCCCACTGTCATTGATGGTAAAGGTGGCAATACACGGTATTAAAAACTAGAGTATGCAAACTTCTGATCAGGGTCATTTGGGTAGTTGCTGCTGTCATTATGATTTAAAAAGTGCAAACACAATTGTTTGATAATAAATGGCTTCACCCAACCACTAACAATGAGTGAAAGAAAAGTTTTTGTTTTTTTTATTATCATTCATACTCTCTGAAAAATGGCCAAAAAAATCACAAATTCCACCAGAGTATGTAAACTTATGAGCACAACTGTAGGTACTGAGGAAGCAGACCAACAAGGCCCTTGTATACAAGTTTGTGCCAGTGGGATCTGCATCAGGTTTCTAAGGCAGGCCATTCAACCCGAGAATAAAGTTCACAGTGATTAGTCAGAGCTTTACAGTTTGTGATGAAATGAAGGGAGTTTTGGTATACATAATCAAGCATATGCAGCACCTGGGTTGTTACATGCATGTACAAGACATCACCATAGTCCAGTAAAGGCAGGAGTTGTTTTGGAAGGGTGGAAAAATGTGACCTATGTATGTTGGAGACTTGTTGGTTGGTTGTTGTGGCTAGGGGTGGGGAAAAATTGTAGTATCATGATGATACTTTGTGGTGGTGATACTCTATCAATACAGAGACACAGTGTCATGATGCTTTATTAAACATTATTAATAAATGTTTGGTAACTAAATAGGCAAGTTTGTATTTCTGAGTGATAAAAACAGTTGACTTTTCAGTCCATCAGGTGGTACTAGGGGTAGGGACAAAGATTGACTCGCGATAGTATCACAATACTTGACACTTGCAATGATGCACTATCATATGTCATGATCTGAACAGGGTCAGTGACCTTGTCAATGCTTTTTGTTTTTTGGACTCACTGCACTGTTTTTGTTCTGTTCTGTTAGTGTTTGTGTTTATTCTCAGTTCTAGTTTAGCTCCTGTTTCCCTTGTCATTTCCCTACCTATAACTTCTCATGCGTGATTCTCTTTAACTGTCCCAGGCGCCATTTGGCACCATAACCCCTAGTGGTTAAGAGTAGTAAAGAATTTTTGTCAGGAAAATAGTTCAGATTTCCAAGGCTATAACTTGAAAGTTGCAAGAGATAATGGCTTACTGTCAGTTAGAAAGATGTAGAATATGATCCAAAGTTTCAGATAGGAATAAATTTATGCATCTAATTTGCATAATGCATGGCAGCTACATAAATTACATACAGTAACTCAGTCAAAAGTGGACTTTGGACATATTTACACAAAGAATGGGTCTGTTTTTTGACACCATTTTTTTCTACAGGGGCATGTTGTTATCTTATTTTCAAAGTATATGAACAACAAAATCAGTACAATGTAAAGAAACAAAGAAATTCGTCACTTACTGTTGGTGAAGGGGGTTCGTCGGCCGGCATGGTCTGCCCATTTTCATCCATTGTGGTCGTTATTTTGAATTCTGTCAGTCATTTGCACTCTCTCCCACATCTAGAAAGTCTTATGATTATCACACGTCAATTTTGTTTGTATTCCGCAGCTATTTTTTGTGTATGACACCATTTTATCTGACGATGCATGACAATGACGGCAGCCATATCTGCTTTCTGAACTCAAAGAATGAAAACAAAGAAGAAGAATAAGGATATCTTCTTCTTTGGTGTATTCCGTGTCAGTCATAATTCCTCCAACGCGTGCCTGCCACCTTCTGAACTGGCAGATCAGTACAAATCCTCAGTACAGCTGGGGGAGATAAAGGGATATCAGATTCAGTTGACAGGCACAGTTGCTGTGCTGTGCCACTGGGAGTGCGTGAAAATCTGGCTATTTAAAGGGTTAAGCCCCTGATTAGTCTCAGCTGTTTTGAGTTACATAATCATTAGTTTCCTTTATTAGTGGTTCATTTCTGTTGCCTGGTGTCGTGACATTGTAGTCTAGATACTGGTCGTACCTCTGGACCCTGTGCTAGTTCATCATATTTGTTTGCTACTAAAGTTTGTGTATGTTTGACAGCCTGGACTAGGGCTGTGCAATATGACAAAAATTTTATATCACGATATAAGTTATCTTATATCATGACAATGATATATATCACAATGTACACTTTCTGTAAATTCTACAGTTTAGATATCACATAAAATGGACTATCTGTCAGAACATTGGGTTGAGCTCATGTCCTCACCTTGTTTTGTAATTTATATTTTCTTGTTACCAGGACATGAGTCTCAATTCACGTCTTCTCCTTTAGTTTGCATTCTGGGTTTCTCTGTATTATTTTTTATTATTATTATAGTCACAGTTCTGTTCTTGCGTTTTCATTATCCTTGCTTGAGTGCTTAGTTTATTATGGCTCTATTTATGTTTCCGTAGGTCTTTTGTCCTTGTTCGATTCTTAGTTGTTTATAAGTACTAGTGCATACCTGTAAATGCCCGTGCATACCCGTGCATGCCTGTAGAAAGCAAGTGTAAGCAAGCATTTCTGCATTCCAGCCTTTGATCTCTGACACGGTTACCATGGCAACAGTAACCATGGTGATGCCTGCCGTTGATCTTTGACATGGTTACCATGGCAACAGTAACCCTGGTGAAACCTGCCTTTGATCTTTGACATCACTACTCATTCAGTGATGCCTGCCTTTGATCTTTGACGTCACCACTCGTTCGGTAATGCCTGCTTTTGATCTTTGACGTCACCACTCATTCAGTGATGCCTGTCTTTGATCTTTGATGTCACCGCTCGTTTAGTGATGCCTGCCTTTCGTCATTGATGATGTCATAGAGAGTCCTATGAAACCTGCCTTTGATCTTTGATGTCGCCACTCGTTCAGTGATGCCGTCTTTGATCTTTGACGTCACCACTCATTCAGTGATGTCTGCCTTTGATCTTTGACATGGTTAGTGGCAACAATAACCATGGTGAAACCTGCCTTTGAGCTTTGATGTCACCACTCGTTCAATGATGCTTGCCTTTGATCTTTGATGTCACCACTCGTTCAGTGATGCCTGCCTTTAATCTTTGACGTCACCACTCGTTCAGTGATACCTGCCTTTGATCTTTGATGATGTCATACAGTGATGCCTGCCTTTGATCTTTGATGTCACCACTCGTTCAGTGATGCCTGCCTTTGATCTTTGACATACATGGGCATGGACATGCATGGGCATGCATACCTGTGCATGCCCATAGAAAGCAAGTGCAAGCAAGCATTTCTGCATGCCTGTAGAAAGTTACTGTTACCATGGCAACAGTAGCCATGGTGAAACCTGCCTTTGATCTTTGACATCACCACTCATTCAGTGATGCCTGCCTTTGATGTGTGATGCATGACTTTGATCTTTGATAATGTCATAGAGAGTGCTATGATCATGAGTGATGCCTGCCTTTGATCTTTGATGTCATAATGAGTCCTATGATTGTGAGTGAAGTCTGCCTTTGGTTTTTGATGATGTTATAGCAAGTCCTATGATCTTTTAGTGAGTTCTATGATCATGAGTGATGCCTGCCTTTGATCTCATAGCGTGTCCTATGATCTTTTAGCAAGTCCTGTGATCATGACATTGTAACAGATTTCTTGAATTATATATTACTTACTTAATTACTTAATCCTCTTCGCCCCAGCTGGGGCATAAGGCGCCAACGAGTCTCCTCCAGCCATCTCGGTCCTGGGTGACCCAGCTGACTTCGTTCCAGGTCTTGCCCTCCGCTTTCATTTCCTCTTCCACTGTCCTCCTCCAGGTGCCCTGGGGTCTGCCTCTCCTCCTTTTCCCCGGCGGTGCCCATCTGAGTGCTGCGTGTGGATGCCTGGCTTTGTTCATGCGCAGAACGTGGCCCAGCCACCTCCAGCGTCTCTGCTTCACCTCGTCCACGATGTTGTTGATGCCTGTGCGTCTGCTGACTTCCTTGTTGGTGACGCACTGCTCCCAGTGGATTCTGAGGATTTGACGTAGACACCACCGTCCTTCGAAACCTCTGAGGCGGCTTTCAGTTTTCTTGTTTGTTCTCCAAGTCTCTGAGGCATATAGGAGGACTGAGCGAACATTTGATTTGTAGATCTTCAGTTTGGTACTGATCTGCAGGACTGACGATTTCCATACATTTCGTAGTCTGTTGAAAGCCTGTGCTGCAAGACCGATTCTTGTGGAGATCTCTCTCTCGATGTTGCTGTCAGCTGAGATGTAGCTTCCCAGGTATTTGAAGTCCTGTACTTCCTCAAGATCTTCGCCCTGTACCTTTGTTTTCTGTGTGCTCTTGTTTTTCAGTTTCATCACTTTCGTTTTGTTGGGGTGAATCTTGAGCCCAATAGTTCTTGCTGTCTGGTTAACTCTGTCTGTCTTTTCCTGGATGTCTCTCTGTGTATGTGATAGCAGAGCGATGTCATCTGCAGTCGCAGTCTTCCAGTCTGGCCGTTAGTCCCCAGACAAGTCCCCTAGGTTGGTCTCCTGTGGCTCTCCTCATCACCCAGTCAATGACGACCAGGAAGAGGATCGGTGAGATCACGCAGCCTTGTCTGACCCCAGTCTTCACATGGAACCACTCACTCTCCTGGCCATGGTGGCGTACGCAGCACTGATTGTCAGCATACATGTCCTTCAGGATGTTGACTACTTTTGTTGGAAATCCATAAGCTGTCAGAATCTTCCAGAGGGATGGGTGGTGGATACTGTCAAAGGCCTTTTCAAAGTCAATGTAGTTTATGTACAGTGAGGAGTTCCATTCCAGTGATTGTTCGACTATGGTACGCAGGACAAAGATTTGGTCTATGCAGCCCCTACTGCTTCTGAATCCTGCCTGTTCCTCCCTCAGGACCCTCTCTATGGCTTGCCTCACCTGCATCAACAGAACTCTGAAGATTTTCCCAGGCACAGACAGAAGGTTGATGCCTCTCCAGTTCCCGCATGCTGACAGGTCGCCTTTCTTTGGCAGCTTGACTATGATGCCCCTGGGCTGGGAGCCGGTCAATGCTCGGCTCATTAGAGCAAGGTTTTTCTCAAAGTACATGAAGACCACCATCATCCAGTGCTATGCACCAACAGAACCATCATCAGATGAAGAGAAGGACCTTTTCTATACAAACCTCCAAGAGCAAATAGACAAGACACCACGGCATGACATCCTCATTGTGATGGGGGACTATATAGAGTGATTATTATTATTAGTAGTAGTAGTAGTATCAGCTTCTTGTTTCATGTATCCATGCTTTGTTCCCAGTTCTGATTTCATAGCATTAGTATTTTCATTACTAGTGTATACCCGTGCATGTCCGTAGAAACCAAGTATAAGCAAGTGTTTCTGCATGCCCTTAGAAAGCAAGTGTAAGCAAGCATTTCTGCATGCCCGTAGAACGTTACTATTACCATGGCAACAGTAACTATGGTGATGCCTGCCTTTGATCTTTGACATGGTTACCATGGCAACAGTAACTATAGTGAAACCTGCCTTTGATCTTTGACGTCACACCACTCGTTCAGTGATGCCTGTCTTTGATCTTTGATGATGTGTCTTCCTGGCAACAGTAACCATGGCAACATCTGTGCGTCTATGATGTCATGAACGCCCATAGCTCCCCTATAGACGTTCATTAAATATCCGGGGATGCTGGAATTTGAGGATGCACACCCTCGTAACCTCAGCACAGCACGTATAAAATCTGAAGCCAGTCTAACGAACAGTTCGGGAGATACGCGTGGAACACACAGACACACAGACAGAGATTTCTTGCATTACAATATGATGATCAGGGGCTTAGTTTGGTCATTATTTGCATTATGATTGTCATGGTCTTGTCTCCCCTGATCCTCTGATCATCTTCTGTGTATCCTCTGTCTGTGATTGTACAGTAGGTGTAGCCCCAACCCATCCCATCATCTCTGTTTTCCTCATGTGTCAGCTGTGAGTCATTATTGGTTTCCGTTGTTCCTGATTGTGGCCACCTGTTCTGTATTGTCTTGATTGCTCCCTCGGTTATTTAAGTTCGGTTCCACCTCTGTTCTGTTCGGGTTCCTTTAGTCATGTTGGCGTGATTACATGCTTCTACCTTGTATCCTCTCTAGTCTTAGTCATGCGGCGTGATTACATGCTTCTGCCTTGTATCCTGTCTAGTTGTCATGTCCGAATCTAGTCTGTTTTTGCCTTACAGTAGCTTTTAGTTGCAGCTTCCGAGCTGTGTGTTATTTTCCGTTTTAAGCTCTCGAGCTGCACAGTTAAACTCACGTTCAGTTAAACTCATGTCCAGCTCTGCACAGTGTGACACTCTTTTTTTTTTTTTTTACCTTTTTTACATGTACCTTTAGTGTGCATTTGAGACTTGATTCTGATAAATTTCAGGTTTTTCTTCTAAATCATATATGAATAAAAAGTACACATCAATAAGTTGAGCATTGCTGGGCAAGTTACTAAAAATTAGTAACTAATTGCACTTACTAGCTACAGTATCTCACAAAAGTGAGTACACCCCTCACATTTTTGTAAATATTTTATTATATCTTTTCATAGGACAACACTAAAGATATCACACTTTGATACAATGTAAAGTAGTCAGTGTACAGCTTGTATAACAGTGAAAATTGGCTGTCCCCTCAAAATAACTCAACACACAGCCGTTAATGTCTAACCTGCTGGCAACAAAAGTGAGTACACCCCTAAGTGAAAATGTCCAGATTGTGCCCAAAGTGTCAATAATTTGTGTGGCCATCATTATTTTCCAGCACTGCCTTAACTCTCTTGGGCATGGAATTCACTAGAGCTTCACAGGTTGCCACTGGAATTCGCTTCAACTCCTCCATGATGACATCACATTGCTGGTGGATGTTAGAGACCTTGCACTCCCCCACCTTCCATTTGATGATGCCCCACAGATTCTCAATAGGGTTTAGGTCTGGAGACATGCTTGGCCAGTCCATCACCTTTACCCTCAGTTTCTTTAGCAAGGCAGTGGTCATCTTGGAGGTGTATTTGGGGTGGTTATCATGTTGGAATACTGCCCTGCGGCCCAGTTTCTGAAGGGAGGGGATCATTCTCTGCTTCAGTATGTCACAGTACATGGTTCCCTCAATGAACTGTAGCTCCCCAGTGGCAGCAGCACTAATGCAGCCCCAAACCATAACACTCCCACCACCATGCTTGACTGTCCAGACACACTTGTCTTTGTACTCCTCACCTGGTTGCCACCACACACGCTTGACACCATCTGAATCAAATAAGTTTATCTTGGTATCATCAAAGGGGGCTTCCTTCTGGGACGACAGCCATGCAGAGCAATTAGATGCAGTGTGTGGCGTGTGGTCTGAGCACTGACAGGCTGACCCCCCACCCCTTCAACCTCTGCAGCAATGCTGGCAACATTCATACATCTATTTTCAAAAGACAACCTCTGGATATGACGCTGAGCATGTGCACTCAGCTTCTTTGGTCGACCATGGTGAGGCCTGTTCTGAGTGGAACCTGTCCTGTTAAACCACTGTATGGTCTTGACCACCATGCTGCAGCTCAGTTTCAGGGTGTTGGCAATCTTCTTATAGCCTAGACCATCTTTATGTAGAGCAACAATGCTTTTTTTTTTTCAGATCCTCAGAGAGTTCTTTGCCATGAGGTGTCATGTTAAACTTCCAGTGACCAGTATGCGAAAGTGTGAGAGCGATAACACCAAATTTAACACACCTGCTCCCCATTCACACCTGAGACCTTGTAACACTAACGAGACACATGACACAAGGGAGGGAAAATGGCTAACTGGGCACAATTTGGACATTTTCACTAGGGGTGTACTCACTTTTGTTGCCAGCAGGTTAGACATTAATGGCTGTGTGTTGAGTTGGGGACAGCAAATTTACACTGTTATACAAGCTGTACACTGACTATTTTACATTGTATCAAAGTGTGATATCTTCAGTGTTGTCCCATGAAAAGTTATAATAAAATATTTACAGAAATGTGAGGGGTGTACTCACTTTTGTGAGATACTGTACTTCTTTTCAAAAATAGCTGAGTTACTTTACCAATTACTGCATGATTAAAATAACTAATTACTTGGAAAAGTACCTTTCACGTTACTTTTAAATGCATACTAAAATCAATTTGAACACATAGCAAGATAATTTAATTAAAGGATTACATTATGGGCTTATTAATGTCAGGCTGAAAACAGACTGTTTCAGACAGCTTTTAGAACATGTTCAGTCTGCTTCATCCTGCCTTGAGAGCTCTTACTGTGGGAAAAATCTGAAGAAAATCAACATGAAATTGCCAGTAATTTTCTCATTTTGGAGTGAGAAATAGGGTTTGTGAAGTGAGAGAGAAGGAAAAAGAGTGAGAATCACTCCAAAAGAGAGAGTTGGCAACACTGCATAAAGGTGTCCATGTTTATCTTACCTTTATGATATGGATTAATCCGATGTGCAGTGATCCAAAGAAAATGTCCATTATCCACAGTCCAAATGTCTGCTGTGACAGAGACATGATCCGGTCTCTCAAATTCATTTTGGAGATCAAAATCCATTTTTGAATAATTATCCAGGTTGCAAGTAAATGTGTTTTAACTTCAGTGACTCACAGTCTCAGCTGCCTGATGGAAAGTGACTGTTATCGCATCTTCATTCTGTAACAAAGTATCTAGCAATCATTCGGATTAATTCTTGCTTGGTCACAAACTGTCCAAATGCATACCTGTGCTTGAAATCCAGCCAGAGCTGTACAGAATACAGTAGATCCACTTCACGGTGTTATTAGCATAGCTAGGCATTACTGCCAACACTGCTTACCACTAGCTTTGTCAGAGCTTGTTGCTGTTTTCAGGTGCTTCTGAAGATTGCAATAACTGGCACTTTAGTTTGCAACCCACCAATATGCTTTTGTCCTTAACCATGACAAAGGAAAAATAATCTATTTCCACAAAAACAAAGTAGCTTCATCTTTTCCCAGCAAGAGCAAGCTCCATTTGTGGCTGCAGCAGTGAAGAGGCTTTTTGCAACAGGTCACGTTGACTGATGGCTGCGTCAACTACTTAGGATCAGTTTGCATTTATTTGCACGAAAAATATCTATCCATATGAATAAAACGAGTAATGAGTAATACATCTGATCAAATTTTAGTAACTGTAATTTGTTACTGAATTTTTAAACAGTAATTTTGTTACACAGCACGTTACTGCAAAAGTAGTGGCGTTACAGTAACATGTTACTTTGTAACTTTGTAATGCGTTACTCCCAACACTGCTCCTGAGCAATGCCTGTGCCTAGTTTCTCCATACAGGAGGCGTCTGGAAGCTGTTATTACCAGCAAAGGCTTTTCTACTAAATATTAAATAAATTTCACCAAGCGTGTTCAATACTTATTCCCTGTGTCATGATGATGATGAACCGTTTATTGTCATTTTCATGTAAACATAAAAATGAAATGCTGTTTCTACAGCAAAACCACTCAAAGAGTTAAAAACAGTATCTCTCTAACAGCCTATCTAAATGTGAAATAGATAAGCATCATTAGTTCGCTTAAAATGATATAAATATAAATAAAATACTGCAGATAAAATAAATAGCAAATAGGTTATTGCTCGTTTAATAGTCTTATCACAGCAGGGAAGAAACTATCCTTTAACCTGGACTTCCTTGCTCGAATGTATCTCCATCCTGATGGCATCAGAAAGAAGAGACTGTGTGAGGGGTGAGAGGGATCCCCTAAGATGCAGCGCCCTCTGCGCCTGCATCTGTGACTGTAGATACTATACTGTAGTGCATACCCGTGCATGCCCATAGAGACCAAGTGTAAGCAAGCATTTCTGCATGCCCTTAGAAAGTTACTGTTACCATGGCAACAGTAACCATGGAGATGCCTGCCTTTGATCTTTGACGTCACTGCTCGTTCAGTGATGCCTGCCTTTGATCTTTGATGATGTGTCTGCCTGACAACAGTAACCATGGCAACATCTGTGTGCTATGATGTCATGAATGCCCACAGCAACCCTAGGATGTTCATTAAAGATTTCCCCTCCTAAACTTCCGCATATCCCATGAGGCTGAAATTCGGGGATACACATCCTCGTAACCTCAGCACAGCATGCATAAAATCTGAGGCCAGTCTGATGAATGGTTCGGGAGATACACATAGAACACACACACACACACACACACACACACAGATTTCTTGCATTATAATATGATATGGTTTGTTTATCGATAAGTATTTGTATATGAGAACATAAATAATTCTTTCTAAAAGGAGTTGGTCTTCTCCTGCCACCTGGACAAGACCAAGCCTTTGGGGTCTACTAATAAATAAAAGAGAAAAAGAAACAGACCATCAAGAGAAAAGGTACGTTCAATACAGCGTACGAAGACCAAGCACAACAATATTATAGAATAGCGTAAATAAAATAAAGATAACGAGGTGGTGCATGTCCACATACGTATATAGCCACATATATGTAAACCTTACAAACTCAAAAAGCACGACACATACACACGTGGACAAAATTGTTGGTACCCCTCTGTTAATGAAAGAAAAACCCACAATGGTCACAGAAATAACTTGAATATGACAAAAGTGGTAATAAATAAAAATGCTATGAAAATTAACCAATGAAAATCAGACAGTGTTTTTGAATTGTGGTTCAACAGAATTACTTTAAAAAACAAACTCATGAAACAGGCCTGGACAAAAATGATGGTACCCTTAACTTAATATTTTGTTGCACAACCTTTTGAGGCAATCACTGCAATCAAACGATTTCTGTAACTGTCAGTGAGACTTCTGCACCTCTCAGCAGGTATTTTGGCCCACTCCTCATGAGCAAACTGCTCCAGTTGTCTCAGGTTTGAAGGGTGCCTTCTCCAGACGGCATGTTTCAGCTCCTTCCACAGATGCTCAATAGGATTTAGATCAGGGCTCATAGAAGGCCACTTTAGAATAGTCCAATGTTTCGCTCTTAGCCATTCTTGGGTGTTTTTAGCTGTGTGTTTAGGGTCATTATCCTGTTGCAAGACCCATGACCTGTGACTGAGACCAAGCTGTCTGACACTGGGCAGCACATTTCTCTTTAGAATACCTTGATAGTCTTGAGATTTCATTGTACCCTGCACAGATTCAAGACACCCTGTGCCAGATGCAGCAAAGCAGCCCCAGATCTGTGAACATAGAGCTGATGTGCCTTGCCAGAAAGTTCTAGTTTTGTCTCGTCTGTCCATAGGACATTCTCCCAGAAACTTTGTGGCTTGTCAACATGCAGTTTGGCAAATTCCAGTCTGGCTTTTTTATGATTTGTTTTCAACAGTGGTGTCCTCCTTGGTCATCTCCCATGAAGTCCACTTTGGCTCAAACAACGACAGATGGTGCGATCTGACACTGATGTACCTTGACCTTGGAGTTCACCATGAATGTGTTTAGAGGTTGTTCTGGGCTCTTTTGTTACCATTCGTATTATCCATCTCCTCCTGCGGCCACGTCCAGGGAGGTTGGCTACAGTCCCATGGATCTTAAATTTCTTAATAATATGTGCAACTGTAGTCACATGAACATCAAGCTGCTTGGAGATGGTCTTATAGCCTTTACCTTTAACATGCTTGTCTATAATTTTCTTTCTAATCTCCTGAGATCTTTTCTAAGGGTACCATCATTTTTGTCCAGGCCTGTTTCATGAGTTTGTTTTTTAAAGTAATTCTGTTGAACCACAATTCAAAAGAACTGTCTGATTTTCACTGGTTAATTTTCATAGAATTTTTATTTATTACCACTTTTGTCAGCCTTTTGTTTTTCAAGTTATTTCTGTGACCATTGTGGGTTTTTTCTTTCATTAAAACAGAGGGGTACCAACAATTTTGTCCACGGCTGTACATGTGCATCATGCTCCGTGAGACGGAATGTGAGTAGTTTCAGTGTTAGCAATGTCGATTGGATTCCAGCCAATGTTTGAGATGGGTTTTGAAAGTGCTGTATGTAAGCTGTTCTCTTATTGTAGAAGGTATGTCGTTCCATATGTTGGTGTCCCTGACTGATAAAACTGGCTAACTAAAAGTAGTACGTCTAAGTGGTACTTCACAGTCCCTTCTGGCTATGGCCCTAGTAGAAGTGCCTTTTACTGATTTTAGTTTAATGAATTCTTTTAGTGACTGTGATTCTTTTAGTGGTTACTGATATCTGGTGAAAATCTCAGGTCAATGGCTCCATCAGAATTACATGTGTGCTTAATGAGAAAAATGTTGATGTGTTCAATACTTAATTTTCCCCGCTGTACATGGTATTGCAATACTTAAAAGAATTATAGTATCGTGATAGTATTGCATCGTGACCCAAGTATCGTGAGATGTATTGTATCCTGTGGTCCCTTGTGATTCTCACCTCTAGCTATGGAACATTGGATTCAGTCAGAGTTGTGTATTGGTACGTTTGATGCTGAATTTGTCCTTTTTCATGTTGGTTTGTAAACGTCTCCCTGTGCATCGTTGTGCATCTCTAGTGTATTTCCAAAACCTTTATATGGCACTTTGCATGCAGATTACCTTCCACTTATACACCTATGTTGGTACAAGCCAGCAGATTGTCCCTGTGATAATGTGACACGCACCGCCGTAACACCCCCGGACGCTTCGTGTGAACAGGCTGTTTCATTTCACAAACATGATGTCCCATAGTCCGCCTCGCACCTGTTTTCTGTCAAGACCACTAAGAATTATGCTTCTTGCTTTCGCTCGTGTGGTGGAATTAGCTTCATCTGCAAGGAGACATTTGCCGACAACATGGAGAGCAGCATGTTTAACCTTGGGGCAGTTCTTGCCAACATCTGTTTAAGCACTTGACCACTAAAGCTGAGCACTCATTCTCTTATGATGTCGTGGGGAGAAAGGAAATGATGTCACAGAGAATGTCTGTGCAGGTAAGTTCAGCTGTTGTTTGTATGACTTCATCCTTTTCGATAGTGGCTGACTCAGATAGATGTGTTCTCGCCTTCTTGGCGCAAGAGGGTGAGGAAGGGTCAACTTGAGCATCTGTTATGCGGTTCAGTATATTTAGAACCATTTTTCATCTGCACTCTCAGTGAAAACAGCCTCACTTTAAATGAGGACGCTGGTCAGACACAGGCCGGGATAGTTCATTTGTGACCTGTTAGACAGTTATTTCTTTCCTCCTCTTCCTAGTTTTTGTGCTTCTCTTTCTTCTCGATGCATTGTTCCCCTTGCTTTACCTTTTAACCTCTCATCATTCCCAGATCTTTATTTTTCATCCCATGTTGTCCAGTCCTCTTGCCCATGTAGTCCATAATTCTTCTTTTTTTTTTTTACTTTTTTCCATTGCTGTTCATCTAGTTCAGTCTCATGGTTTCCTTTTTTCTTTTGAGTTTTTCATCTTGTTCCTCCTATTTTTATTCCCATTCCTGCTTCTAAGTTCATCATTTTTCATTTTTCTTCTTCTCTATTTCTCGGCTTCTTGTATTTTTCCCCATTTTTTCTCCTTTATGATTTCTACCATTTTTAATTTTGCCCTATATATTTTTTTTGTTCTTATTTTTCTATTCTTTTCACTCGTTTTTATTGTCCCATTACTATATCACATTGCAGTTTAATTCCTGTTGTTCTGTTTGTTGTGCTTCTCTCCCCTTACTTTCTTTAACCATTCACCTTTTTATTATCAGCGATATGAAATTTTAAAATCTTTCTCCTTTTGACTGCTTCTTCATCTCTGCCCTTTTTTGTGCACTATTCTGTCTCTTCTATAAAACACTTTTAGTTTTGCTTCTGTGCTCTTTTCCCCCAGGCGGTTGTGTCACAGTGTAACTCAGTAACATCATCATGACTACCAGAAGGAGTTTGCATATGAATCATTTTTCTCTCTTTCTCTCACCCCTGTCTGTTTGTGTGCATGTGCTTACCAGGGATCTACGAGATCCTGCAAGAGTGTAGAGATAAGGCGAAAACAATCACGGTAAGACGGCATTGTCAAACACTTCCCGCATATGTGTCAACGCTTACTTTAAGCATACATACAATGCATTGAATAAATTAAAAAAAAATAGTCCAGATTGGCCATATTTGCTCCATCAGTGTTTGCCCACATGCACTTTACCTTTTTACCTATTTTCAACTTATTTTCTCATAAATGTACTATTTTCTTGTGAATTTGTCACTTTTCCCATAAATATGAGATTTTTTTCTTGAAAATTTGAAACTTTCTCATAAATTTGCAATTTTTTTTGGACTGTAAACTTGCAACTTTTGTCATAAATTTGTTAAGTTTTCTTATAAAATTATGACTTTTTTTCTTGTCATTTTGGAGCTTTCTCAAAAATTTTCATCATTTTTACTGTAAACTTGCAACTTTTTTCTCATAAATTTGTGACTTTTTTTCTTGTAAATTGGTAACTTTTTTCTCATACATTTTCAATTTATTGACTGATATATATGCTATTTTTTGTTAATTTGCAACTTTTTCAGTTTTTTCCTCATAAATTTGTCACTTTTTTCTTGTAAATTTGCAAAATTTTTCTTGCAAGTTTGTAACCTTTTTCAAGTAATTTTACATTTTTTTCTTGTAAATTTGCAACTGTTTCTTGTAAATTTTCACTTTTTTCTCATAAATTTGTGACTTTTTTCTTCCAAATTTGCTCATTTTTTCTTTTAATTTGAAACTCTCAAAAATTTTCATCTTTTTTACCGTAAACTTGCAACTTTTTCTCATAGATTTGATACTTTTTACTTGTAAATTTGTAACTTTATTCTCAAACATTTTCAGTTTGTTTACTCATATATTTGCTATTTTTTGTTAAGTTGCAACTTTCTTAAATTTTTTGTCTTAAATTTGTCACTTTTTTTCTTGTAAATTTGCAAAATTTTTCTTGCAAGTTTGTAACTTTTTTCAAGTCATTTTTCTTGTAAATTTTTACTTTTTTCTCATACATTTGCTACTTTTTTTTTTTGCAAATTTGTGACTTTTTTCTCATAAATTTGTTTTTTTCTCGTAATTTTGCCTATGGCACCAATGTTTCTGGAATCTGCTCACCTGTGCCACAGGTAAAGTCCATGTGGTTAAACACAAATGTGGCCAATATGGAACCCACGGACAAACCCACATGGGACCTCTAAAGACAGCCCAGATTAAACCTATAGTAGGGCCCACATGGCTGGGCATGCGGGACTTTATTGCCACCACCCATATTTGGCTGCAGCAGGCCTAGAGGTCATATCAACAGTCATGGAAGAACAGTAAATCTTTCCCTTTCCAAGAATTACAGTATAAGAGTGAGCTACAGCAGTTTACATTTGATCAAGTGGATGTTTGTGAGAGACTCGTAGTCCGTGAGAGAAACCAGAGTTCAGGATGCGCTGGATGCCCTTTACTTCCGCCCTCCCAAGAGAGCAGACGCTTTTTTCTTCTCTCCTGCTGATTTTTTCCTCCCCTCCTGTTACTAGATCCCAGCTTGCTGTTGTCTGCCTGCGTCTAACTGCGACCGCCGAAAAGAAATTATGGAGTTAATAAGCTGGGCTTTGAACACAATTGACACTATTTTTTCAACAAGGAAAAGTGCTCCGGGGGAAGCTGTCTGCCCCGCTGGAACGGCTCCAGTGGGCTATCTATGTGACACGGGTAAATGGAAAATGCTGTGTCTCTCTAATCTTTCTATCGAAGATATTGAAGATCTGTTTATCTTCGTAATCTTGGTGATTGGGATAATTCTGATTGGGACGGGAATTGTCTTGGTTTACCGCAAATTGCTGAAGATGGATTCAACCTATCAAAATGCTGGCCAAGCGAGGTGCATCCAACAAATTGAGAAACTGGAGAAGACCATGATAGCGACTACTGGAGAACTGTCTCGTAAGGTGGATTACATCATGGGTTCGCTCAGGTCTTTCCACGACGAATTCAAAGCTGCGCAATGAAGGATTAATGTACTGAATCTACAGAAGAAATACAAGTCTTCTCTGTGATCAGTCCTATTTGGCATTATTATTCCCCATGAAAATTCCTCCTGGCTGTCTGCAGATTGTGTTTTTTTCAAAATCATGAGCACAAGGCCTTGGACAGCCAGCTGCAGCGCCAGATAAGACTGGGCGCCAGACAGACAAAACATCTTCTGCCAAGGGTCCTTGGGTCTCTCTTATTATCATCAACACTGCTCAACACCGCACACACATTGATTCATGAACTGATTAAGATACTGTACACTGCTCTCTTGTGTCTTGTGAATTCTATTGTATGCTAATGCATGAGGGTTTTTTTCTGTGTAGTCAAAATTTGGCTCACATATGAGCGTTTATTCTGATTACTATGTTTTTTCTCTCTCCTATTGTGTTTTCTTCCCCCTCCTCTCCCCTCTTTACCTCCACTGTTGACAGGCGCCTTGTATGGCGACGCGTCATTGGATGCGCCTAACGTGCGCGTCTAATGTCAAGTCAAATTCCTTGTGTGTTTACTTGTAAATATACTTGGCAATAAAGCTGATTCTGATTCTGATTCTGATTCTGGTACAGCAGCCTTCAAAAGCATAAGCTCTCAAATGAAAGAACAAAAGTGACTCTGCAGCAGGGCAGACGCCTCATGATTTCAGGGTTAAAAGGTCAGGGCACAGTTAGGTCGGCTGGCCCACTCCTTTCATTGTTTCCCTGTTTTTAACTTGACTGATAAAAATGTCCTGCAAAACTGATTAATTCAGTCTCCTTTTTACTTGGAAAACATAAAAATATTTTCACATCAATATTTCCACCTTAAACAATGTTTTATATTTTAACTGATTTTTCATATATGGTATAATTACATACCTTTTCAGTAATATACAGTGGAAAGGATTGTTTCCATACCAAGCTGTATACTGTCTAGTTGAAAACTAGATGTGCAGTCTGATAGTTAAACTAATTTCCTCCTTGGGTAAACATTAAATGAGCCCATCATTGTTTCCCCGTTTTTTCCTTCTCCAGAAGTCAGAGTGTGGTTCAGGCCATGGAGGAAGGCTATGAGGTGGACCTGGTCTACATCACAGAGAGAATCATCTCTGTCTCCTTCCCCGCCAGCGCCGAGGAGCGCAGCTACAACACCCACCTCAAAGAGGTGGCAACAATGCTGCAGTCAAAACACGGCGAACACTATCTGGTGAGAAATGACTCCTGAGTCTGGAACATCTGTTGATGTTAGATGTTTTTTTTTTATTTTTGACAATAAAGTACCATTTTTATTACATATTACTTTTCGGATTTATCCATGCTCTGTTTTTGACTTCAGATCCTCAATTTAAGCGAGCGGAGGAACGACTTATCCAAGTTAAATCCCAAGGTACGAACACCACAGCCATTATGGTGCATTGATGTGTAGGAGATGACCTCATATTTTAGAGGAATGAAAGCATAAATATGAAAAGAAAACCATGTTTGGTGTGAATAATCCACCTCAGGTTCTGGAATTTGGCTGGCCAGACCACCATGCACCAGCGCTGGACAAGATCTGTAGCATGTGCAAGGCCATTGACATGTGGCTGAATGGAGACCCGCACAATGTAGTGGTACTACACAATAAGGTAAATCAGCAACAACATATACAGGGGGGAAAAAAAGCAGCATTTTAAAAAAAAATTCAGGGGAACTATCCTGGTGAAGCAAGCCTTTTCAAGGCGTTAAAGTGGGAGAAAACCTGAACATATATGATGTAAATAGTACTTCATTTTTCTCAGCAACTGCTTAGAAGCCTTCTGTTGTGCTTTTCATTATACGGCCATATTGGTGTCCCTCAGTTAAAAACCACGATGGGCCTGATTTGCTAAAGGTCTGTATTTTTAAAATGTTTAAATGAAAAGCAAAATGGAGCAAATCTGATTTACTAAGACTGCAGTGAGGATCGTGTGCTTCAAATAAGCAAACGACATGTTTTTGCTGCTACCTGCAAATTACTAGGTGGAAACAAGGCAAATACATACAGTATCTCACAAAAGTGAGTACACCCCTCACATTTTTGTAAATATTATATCTTTTCATGGAACAACACTGAAGATATGACACTTTGATACAATGTAAAGTAGTCAGTGTACAGCTTGTATAACAGTCTAAATTTGCTGTCCCCTCAAAGTAACTCAACACACAGCCATTAATGTCTAAACCGCTGGCAACAAAAGTGAGTACACCCCCAAGTGAAAATGTCGAAATTGTACCCAAAGCGTCAATATTTTGTGTGGCCACCATTATTTTCCAGCACTGCCTTAACTCTCTTGGGCATGGAGTTCACTAGAGCTTCACAGGTTGCCACTGGAATCCTCTTCCACTCCTCCATGACGACATACTGATGTTAGAGACCTTGCGCTCCTCCACCTTCCATTTGAGGATGCCCCATAGATGCTCAATGGGGTTTAGGTCTGGAGACATGCTTGGTCAGTCCATCACCTTTACCCTCAGTTTCTTTAGCAAGGCAGTGGTCATCTTAGAGGTGTGTTTGGGGTGGTTATCATGTTGGAAAACTGCCCTGTGGCCCAGTTTCTGAAGGGAGGGGATCATGCTCTGCTTCAGTATGTCAGGACATGTTGACATTCATGGTTCCTTCAATGAACTGTAGCTCCCCAGTGCCGGCAGCACTCATGCAACCCCAAACCATGACACTCCCACCACCATGTATGACTGTAGGCAAGACACACTTGTCTTTGTACTCCTCACCTGGTTGCCGCCACACATGCTTGACACCATCTTAATCAAATAAATTTATCTTGGTCTCATCAGACCACAGGGCATGGTTCCAGTAATCCAGGTCCTTAGTCTACTTGTCTTCAGCAAACTGTTTGCAGGCTTTCTTTAAAAGGGGCTTCCTTCTGGGATGACAGCCATGCAGACCAGTTTGATGCAGTGTGTGGCGTATGGTCTGAGCACTGACAGGCTGACCCCCCACGCCTTCAACCTCTGCAGCAATGCTGGCAGCACTCTTACGTCTATTTTCAAAAGGCAACCTCTGGATATGACGCTAAGCACGTGCGCTCAACTTCTTTGGTCGACCATGGCAAGGCCTGTTTTGAGTGTATCTTGTCCTGTTAAACTGCTGTATGGTCTTGGCCACCGTGCTGCAGCTCAGTTTCATGGTGTTGCCAATCTTCTTATAGCCTAGGCCATCTTTATGTAGAGCAACAGTTCTTTTTATCAGATCCTCAGAGAGTTCTTTGCATGACATGCCATGTTGAACTTCCAGTGACCAGTATGAGAGAGAGTGTGAGAGCGATAACATCAAATTTAACACACCGGCTCCCCATTCACACCTGAGACCTTGTAACACTGACAAGACACATGACACTGGTGAGTGAAAATGCCTAACTGGGCACAATTTGGACATTTTCACTTAGGGGTGTACTCACTTTTGTTGCCAGTGGTTTAGACATTAATGGCTGTGTGTTGAGTTATTTTGAAGGGACAGCAAATTTACACTGTTATACAAGCTGTACACTGACTACTTTACATTGTATCAAAGTGTCATATCTTCAGTGTTGTCCCATGAAAAGATATAATAAAATATTTATAAAAATGTGAGGGGTGTACTCACTTTTGTGAGATACTGTATATTTTGTTTACATGCACAAAGATGATTTATCAAAGTGGAAGGCAATTGCACACACTGTTTTTGCTTCGGAATTTGATAACTTTTCAACACAGATGTAATTTGTTTTGCACACAGTTACTCCTGTAATTCCGGAAAGGAGGAGTGCAAAAGAAAAAGAATATGCCTCAAGGAATCATCATTCGTGTGCTACACATTAGTTTTTAAAGCAGCACTACGTAACTTTCTTGTTCCTACTATGGTGACTATGCCTTCAGTCCCAACAGCCAATCACAGGGTATTTTGTTGTTGATGACTCAGGGTGCTTTCACACCTGCAGGCTTTAATTCATTTCAATCGAACTTGAGTTTGTTTTCCCTGTTAGTGCGGTTCATTTTGTCTGGTAAGAACATGGTAATCACACTCAGGTGTGCACAAAAGGAACCGTACCGAGACCTCCTGAAAGAGGTGGTCTCAATTCGAATCAACTGGCGAATTCTGGTGCCGTCCTGCAGGTAAGAAAGGGACTGCACTAAAACAGGACCAGTGGCAAACTGTAAAAGATTTTATGCCATTGTACATACCTGATGGATCTTTGAAAATATCTGTTGCTGAGCACGTCATGGTTCTGGAGGATTAAGTGAGTACACCCCCAAGTTATTTTCCATTTATAGCAGCGCTTCATTTTCAAACTGTACAATTTGCAGAAAGTGGTATATGCACGTATGTAATAAACGATAACCAGGACAATGAAAACCCTCCATAGATTATGCTACAATTTGTATTATTTCCTCCTCAGAAATGCATAAATGCAGAGTAGTCATCCTACTTCCTGTATTTACCTTTCCTGTTCTCGCAGCAAAAAATCTGACCAATAAGAACAGAGAACATTCTGACGTAAGTCTCGCATGGTTTAACGTGGTGCAGTTTGTTCTGCTTTAATTTTTGCTTGTGTGAAAAGGGACCGAACCAAGGAGAAAATAATAGAAAGTAACAAACTTATCAGCTGATTCGGACCAAATTAAATGAATTTAGGTGTGAAAGCACCCTATAATTGTGTCCTGTGATCCGCTGTTGGGACTTGGGTCATATACGCCATAGTTGTAGTCTTTTCAGTGTTCCTACCAAGAACAGCTGTTACAGGCAATGTGGGCCCACTCAGGCTTTGGGGGAAGTGACCTGCACTTAGTCAGATGTTGGTGTACCAACAAAATAATTTTGTAAACATTAGTTTGAGGTGAAAATCTTACATAGCATTTTTTAAAAATGTACAGCAGAGACATACAGTCGTCCAGAAGGATAAAATTCAAACCTGGGACCTCCAGCAGACTAGGCAATCACCTTAACCACTACACCACACAACGGCTTCTTTCTCAAAGCATAAATGTTCCGTTAAAGGGATTCAAAGCAGAATTTTGAACTGAAGGTGTGCTATATGTTACGCTTTCAAATGCATAGGAGACGTATATTATTATTGGGTCTCAAGCATACCAGGCCGTTGCCTTAACCATTACACCACATGACTTTTATGGGGTTACATATTGCTGTTCTCACACACTAAGAACATGTTCCATTGACAAGACACAAAGGCTAATAGACATTTTATAAAGAGGATTTTTGGCAGAATTGCATGAAATTTTGTGTTTTGCTGAAGAATACTTGTGTTTTGTACCTGTTGCGCTGCAATTAACAAATGAATCTCTCTTATATCAGTCCCTTGTACATGAGTTATTCTTTATACCACCTACACACCAGTTGTATTTTCTGTAGTGAATGTTTTAAAATTACCCTTTCTTGGCTCTTTCTTGTCATCCTCCCTAATTGATTAATTTTAAATTTGTTAGTTTTCTTTCTGATGGCATTAAATTGTTTGCTGTAATTTTTAGCTCATTCCGACAAAGCCAGAAGGAGCTAATGTGATGACGTGGCATCCATTCATCTTACCAAACTCACTCACAATGATCCACAGTAGGGTCTGCATCCAAGTTGTAGTCATGGTCAAAGGTCAGGAGATCTGTGCACTTATGGGGTTTCAGAAAAATCATTACTTCTCCTAGGCAATTGCCCCGATGATCGTCAAACCTACTCACACTGATCCTCAGGTGGGTCTACATTCAAGTTGTGCTCAAGGTCAATGTCAAGATCAAATGTAAGGAGATTACATGATTTTAGAAAAATCCCTAGTCCTACTATGCATTTACCTTAATTGTCATGAAACTCACTCACTCACAATAATCCTCAGGTAGGTCTGCATCCAGGTTGAGGTCAAGGTCATTGTTAAAGGTCAAAAGATCTGGCCATTTATGATTCCACAAAAAAAAACATTACTTGACCTTGACTTTAAGCACCTCCTAGATGGGTCTGTATCTAGGCTGGGCTTGAGGTCAAGATCAGAGGTCAGAAGATCTGAACACTCCCTGGGTGGTTTCGTCAGGCTGGAATGAGCTACTCCGTCATTGACGGTCCGGTTTTGTAATAACCTTCTGAGAGTTTGTTGCTGAAATTTTATTCATTTTTCATTTATTTTACCTTTATCCCCCCCCCCCCCCCCACCACCAATTGTCAGTTGACTCCCCCTCTCTGAGCCTGGTTCTGCTGGAGGTTTCTTCCTATAAGGGAGTTTTTCCTTCCCATTGCCACCTAGTGCTGCTCATAGTGTCATGTACATGCACCGCAGCGCACAGGTGAAAAGATTTGAGCCCAATTGCAGGTGAAGTGAACGTGTTTATTAACAGAAAACATACATACAAAGTGTCCCATTAATGCAGTTCAAAATGAGCAGATAGGGAGATGAGCTGGCTACAAACTCTGTTGGCTGGAGGAAAGATGAACCCCACATGCTCCCAGGCAGAATTGGGCAGTGGAGAGGAAGGGCAAATAATATTGAGGAGGAAGACTTACATGAGGGTATTGGAGCTCAAGTGGCTCTGGAAAAACAACACCGCCCGAAGTCCAAAAAATAGGAAAACCAACTAGGATCATCAAACGTTGACTTACGCCACCACACTGAGTGCTCACACTGTCACCTGCAAATACCCCATGTACTTAACGAGTGACAAGTGGATGCAGGTGTGTGGCGGCAGCCCGTGTGTGAGTGCATGTCTGCGAATGTGAGTAAGAATGAATGTGTGTGTGTGTGCATGGACAAATGAAAATAACAGTCAGCTGATGATGCCGGCAGAGAGGAGGAGGCGTGGCTGCAGACTGGCTCCTAAAAGGCTCCTAAGAGGCTCCTAAAACCTGCCAGCTGAGAATTAAAAAAAACAATGACCAGACAAACTATAGCCACAAATCATGGACAGGGTTGGAGATGTCCAACCCAGTCCATGATACATAGGGGATCATTTAATTTTTGGTGATTTCACTGAATTCCTTATGATTAGTGCCTTATCCATCTACCACTTTGAGATGCCTTTTTGTTGTGGCTAGGTGTTATACAAATAAAGTTGAATTGAATTGAACCAGGTAAGTCAGTAAAAACATGTTCTTATTTACAGTGGCAGCCTGGCATTGTAAATAGATAGTTGATATTAGTAGGCCTACCTGTAATCCGTCTGGACAAAATTTCCTCTTGAATGTGCACAGGCCAGTCTCCAAGCTTTTCATGTGGACATAATACAACAGACCCAAGAGAGATTTAAATGGGTCCACTTCCACCTATTTGCACATGTCACCAAATACACATTTTTTTAGTACCAGCTACAGTATTTGGGATCTTAGTAAATCAAGATCAATTTGCAACAGGAGCAGTCGTGGTCATCTTTAAACATGTTTGTTTCTGCTCTAAGTTTTGACCTTTTAACATAACAGTTTAGGACAGGGGTCTGCAATCTACGTCTCTAGAGCCACATGTGTCTTTTTTGTCTATAACCAGTGGCTCCCTGAGGCCTTGTGTCATGGTAGGTGGTGAACTGGACCCAAACGCAGTATTCAAAGTCGGCAGTGATTGATTTATTAAGAGCTGGCCAGACGGGCGCAGCTCAAAAAAGACAAAAACGGACTCACAGCACGGAAGGTGTAACAAAAACTTGCACGGATCAGGAAAGATTGGGGCAGGATGCAGGGCAAGAACAGAAGTGTGTTGTTCACACAAACATGACTAACAACACACATGAGGGAACACAGATTGGGGCTTGACATAAATAGACACAGGAGTATTCAAACATAATACAGAACAGGTGAGCCCAATCAGTGACAGACAGAGACAGCAGGGATTGATCACAGACACAGGAGGGGCGGGGCTACACAGATGATCATAGACAGAGGAGGCACAAAACATGAAATAAGGAACCAGGGGAGACAAGACCATGAGAATAATGATAACAGTAATAATATTAGTAATAATAATGAGGATGACCCATGGAGAAATAATTATACAAAACAGAATAATGATAATGGCA
The DNA here is from genome assembly GCA_020510985.1 of Pholidichthys leucotaenia. Classification (NCBI taxonomy): domain Eukaryota; kingdom Metazoa; phylum Chordata; class Actinopteri; order Cichliformes; family Pholidichthyidae; genus Pholidichthys; species Pholidichthys leucotaenia. The sequence goes on along the minus strand of CM035845.1, from coordinate 28,447,636 downwards.
AACCAGGATTAAAATAACAACCACTGACACCTTCAGAAAAAAAACAAAAAAAAAAAACAACAAAAAAAAAAACCGCCATGAATTTTCAAGAAAAGAAGCAACAATTTATTTATTTATTTTTTTTATGGAAAATGGTTGCCTATTCATGATAAAAATGATCCTAAAAAGCAGAAAATGAGAAAACCTGATGGTAAATGTTACAATTTTTTTTAAGGAAAATGTTTTATACATATGATTTACAAACAAAAAGTCCATAAATTTCTGGGGGAAAAAATTAGAGATTAACTGTAAAAAGTTGGAGTTTTGTGAGGAAAAAAAGCTACAGTTTTACTTGTGAAGGGTAATAAATCTACAAAGAAAAAAATTAACATATTTACAAGCATAGCTAAAAATTTTTGCTCAAATTTTCAAGATTTGTGGAAGAAGCTGCAGTTTTATGAGGGGGAAAAACCCACATATTTGCAAGAAAAAAGTCACAAAAGATCTCCTGACAAAAGACAAATTTTCCAGAACAAGCTGCAATTTCATTAAGAAAAACTGTAGCACATTTATGTCACATAGGCTGCATTTTTACCAAGTCACAACTTTACCCCAAAAAGCAATTTTTATGATAAAAGTCTATGAAAAAAGGTGTAATTTTATTGGGAAAAAATTAGAAAAAAAATACATTTTCAAAGTCTTAAATTTTACTTGACAGCGTCATCATAATTGCAAAGAAAAATATTCCAAATTTATGAAAAAGCAGACCACATTTATGCCAAATATAGCAAAAATCTTAGAAAAACATTACAGTTTAATGAAGAAAACACTCAAACTTGCAAGAAAAAAAAGAAGTTTTTGCAAATAATCAAAAAATTTGCAGGAAACATAATTTTGTGAGGAAAAAGGAAGCAAATTTACAGTCAACAAAGCTGCATATTTATACAGTAAGGAAAAAAAAAACCCAACTCTTGATCCTGATGTTGCCATTTCCGGTTTCCGGCCCCTGGTCTAGGAGGATTTATTCATTTTGGAGCAAGCCCCCTCATGATTCTTCATTACACTGAATTCATTACACTGAAAATTAGGACAAGGCAAGTTTTGATGTTGATTTGCAAAAGAAAACACATTCATGTTAATTCTGTGTTTGTTCATGATACACATAGACAGCAGTGGAAAGGACCGTCTCCACATACAGTGGTGTGAAAAAGTGTTTGCCCCCTTTATGATTTCTCATTTTTTTGGATGTTTGTCACACTTAAATGTTTCAGATCATCAAGCAAATTTAAATATTAGACAAAGATAACAAGTAAACACAAAATGCAGTTTTTAAATGAAGATGTTTATTATTAAGGAAAAAAAACCAAAAAACTACTAACCTACATGGCCCTGTGTGAAAAAGGGATTGTCCCCTAAACCTAATAGCAGGTTGGGCCACCCTTAGCAGCAACAACTGCAATCAAGCTTTTGCGATAACTGCTGATGAGTCTTTTACAGCGCTGTGGAGGAATTTTTGCTCACTCATCTTTGCAGAATTGTTGTAATTCAACCACATTGGAGGGTTTTCAAACATGAACCACCTTTTTAAGGTCATGCCACAGCATCTCAATCAGATTCAGGTCAGGACTTTGACTAGGCCACTCCAAAGTCTTCATTTTGTTTTTCTTAAGCCATTCAGAGGTGGACTTGCTGGTGTGTGTTGGATCATTGTCCTGCTGCAGAATCCAAGTGCGCTTCAGCTTGAGGTCACAAACAGATGGCCGGACATTCTCCTTCAGGATTTTTTGGCGGACAGCAGAATTCATGGTTCCATTTACTACAGCAAGTCTTCCAGGTCCTGAAGCAGCAAAACAGCCCCAGACAATCACACTACCACCACCATATTTTACTGTTGGTATGATGTTCCTTTTCTGAAATGCTGCGTTACTTTTACGCTGGATGTAATGGGACACACACCTTCCAAAAAGTTCAGTTTTTGTCTCATCAGCCCACAGAGTATTTTCCCAAAAGTCTTGGGGATCATCAAGATGTTTTCTGGCTAAACTGAGATGAGCCTTTATGTTCTTTTTGCTCTGCAGTGGGTTTTTTTTCATTTTGGAATTCTGCCATGCAGGCCATTTTTGCCCAGTCTCTTTCTTATGGTGGAGTCATGAACACTGACCTTAACTGATTCAAGTGAGGCCTGCAGCTCTTTGGATGTTGTTGTGGGGTCTTTTGTGACCTCTTGGATGAGTCATCGCTGTGCTGTTGGGGTAATTTTGGTCGGCTGGCCACACCTGAGAAGGTTCACCACTGTTCCATGTTTTCGTCATTTGTGGATAATGGCTCTCACTGTGGTTCGCTGGAGTCCCAAAGCTTTAGAAATGACTTTATAACCTTTTCCAGACTGATAGATCTCAATTGTTTTATTTCTCATTTGTTCCTGAATTTCTTTGGATTGCAGCATGATATCTAGGTTTTGAGGATCTTTTGGTCTACTTCACTTTTTCAGGCAGGTCCTATTTAAGTGATTTCTTGATTGAGAACAAGTGTGACAGTAATCAGGCCTGGGTGTGGTAGAGAAATTGAACTCAGGTATCCAAAGATGTGATAAACCACAGTTAATTTATGTTTTACCTGGCGGGGGGTGGGGGCGGGGGTGTCACTTTTTCACACAGGGCCATGTAGATTTTTTTTTTTAACCCTTAATAACAAACACCTTCGTTTAAAAATTTGGGCCAAACACTTTTTCACACCACTGCATTTTCTTTTACATAGTAAAGATAATCTGGTAAGGCCCAGCCCCCAAGGCCAGGAGTTTGCATCCTGTGGCTCTGGGGCCACATGTGGCTCTTTTGCCCATAGATAGTGGCTCCTTGAGGCTTTTTTTTTTTTTTTTGGTGGGGGAGGGGGACTAAATTTCCAAGAAAATAAGGTTCCACATTCATGAGAAAAATATCCTAAAAATTAGAATGAGAAAACCTGAAAACTTTTGTAAAAATTTAGGGAAATCTTTTGCAATTTTCTGAGGAAAGCATACCCAGAAATTTGCAAGAAAAAAGTCACATTTCTAGAAAAAGTTTGACTTTTATGAGAAAAATGTAATACATTTATGTAAGACATTCTCAAGTTTGACCCCTGAAAGGTAATGCATTTACAAAGAAAAATATAATTTAAAAGAATAGCTAAAAATTTGTGCCAAAAATACTCAAAATTTAGGGAAAATATTGCAATTTTAGGAGGGGGGGAAAAACACAAATTGGCAAGAAAAAAGTTCCAAATTTACCAGAAAAAAGCTACAATTTTATTAGAAAATGGTTGCAAAGTTATACAAAAAAGGCAGAATTTTTAAATGAAAAAAGTAACAATTAGATAAGACAATCTTGTGAGAAAAGCAGATTATGCCAAAAAATTTTGAAAAAACTTTACAACTTTATTGGGAAAAATGTCACAAATTTACATGGAAAAAGTCTTCAATTTTATTCAATAGGTATTACATTTGCAAAGAAAAATATGCTAAATTTAGGAAAAAACCAAGGCACATAAATGCCAAAAATATAACATTTTTTTTTTTAAAAATTGCAGTTTAATGAGGAAAACACACAATTTTGGGAGAAAAAAAGACAAACTTTTCACCAAAAAAGCATAAATTTACCAGAAAAAGTAGCAATTTTGTGAGAAAAGGTAACAAATTTACAGTTAAAAAGCTGCAAATTTATAAGAAAAAAAAACAATTCTTGATCCTGATGTTGTCAGACCAGATTGTCATTGTAATTTTGCTGTTTTTCCTCAGTTTTTAGACTCAGATAAATTTGTGGCTCCATGCAGATTTTTTAATCAAAAATCACTCACAGTGGCTCTGTGTGTAGTCCAGGTTGCCGGCCCCTGAACTGAGCCAGAGGGCTCTCTCACCCATTTTAATTGTTTTCTGTGTTGTTGCTATAACTTCTTAAATAGTTGTTAAAAGATGCGTAGGAAAAGTAAGGGAAGGTTGGTGTTTTATGTAGGTATATAATTATATATACTGTATAGATATATGTACATATATGCTCATATGCATTTCTATCCAAGTTCATGTATATATGTAAATTCCATCTTCCACATGCGCGCACACACATTCATTCATTCATTCATTGGCTCCATCGATCTCGAAAGATCATGGGGGGGTTTTGTGCCTTGGGTCATCATTCAGGGAGCTGCACCATCGGGCGTGGCTGTAGAGGCCGATACGGGATCTGCAGATCCTGCCGCAGCCGCTGCAGAAAAATTCTTCACAGTGTAGTGGGGGTCTCGACAGCCTCATCTGTCTGCGGAGTCTCTTCTCCCCCCAGCGAGTGTCTCTTCTCTCCTCTGCTGTTCGGATGACATCCTGGGTGGTGGTCCGTCAGTTGGAGCGGACGGAGGCGGCTGACTCCAGGTCGGAGGGGTTGAAGCCTCCAGCCTTGAGGTCGCGCTTGCAAACATCCTTGAATCTGAGGGTTGGGTGTCCCTTTGATCTAGTTCCAGTAGCCAGCTCCCCATACAGTAAGTCTTTGGGGATGCGGCCATCCTCCATTCGGTTGACGTGGCCAAGTCATCGCAAGTGTCTCTTTGTCAGGATGGCAAACATACTGGGCACATCTGCTCTGGCCAGGACGTCGATGTTGGAGACACGGTCCTGCCAAGTGATGCGCAGTAGTCTGCGAAGGCAGCGTTGGTGGAAGGCGTTCAGCCGGCGTTCCTGGCAGGAGTAGAGGGTCCATGCTTCACTGCCGTATAGGAGAGTACTCAGTACGCAGGCCATGTAGACTCTTATCTTGGTGTTGGTGGTTAGCATAGAGTTGTCCCAGACTCACTTCGCCAGACGGGCCATCACCGTCGATGCCTTGCCGATACGGGTGTTCAGTTCGGCGTCTAGGGAGAGATTGCTGGAGATGATCGACCCGAGGTAGGTGAACTTGTCCACTACCGCAAGTGTGTGGTCGCCGATGTTGATACTGGGAGCACTGCTGACATCCTGGCCCATGACCTTGGTCTTTTTAAGGCTGATGGTGAGGCCAAACTCAGAGCAGGCACGAACAAAGCAGTTGATGAGACGCTGGAGCGCTTCCACGGTGTGGGCAACAAGACCAGCATCATCAGCAAAGAGCAACTCCCTGATTAGAATGCTCCGCACCTTGGTCTTTGATCTGAGGTGTGCCATGTTGAAGAGGCCTCCGTCGCTCCTGGTGTGGAGGAAGACACCGTCTTCAGAGTCCCGGAAGGCGTAGCACAGAAGCAGGGAGAAAAAGATGCCAAATAGGGTAGGAGCCAGAACACAACCCTGCTTCACACCGTTCTTGATCGGGAAAGGGTCTGAGGATAATCTATCAAACTGGACAATGCCGTTCATGTCCTGGTGGAATGACTTGATCATGCTCAAAAGCTTGGGGGGACATCCAATTCATTGGAGGAGGGCAAACAGTCCATCCCTGCTGACCAAGTCAAAAGCCTTGGTCAGGTCGATGAAGGCCAAAAAGAGGGGTTGTCTCTGCTCCCGGCACTTTTCTTGCAGCTGCCTCATAGAGAAGACCATATCTATGGTTGACCTGGTTGCTCTGAATCCACACTGCGCCTCTGGATACACACGTTCGGCAAGTAGTTGTAGTCTGTTGAGGACGACACGGGCAAAGGCTTTGCCAACTATGCTTAGGAGTGAGATACCACGATAGTTGTTACAATCGCTCCGCTCCCGCTAAGTTCATGTATATATGTAAATTCCATCTTCCACATGTGCGCAGACACACACACAATTCTACGTACTTTATATTTGCATGTTGTTTTAACTGTCCTAACGCATTGTTCACCAAGCACTGTGTATGTAGGCTATGTATGTATGTTTCACGTGGCACTATTAACAGTTAACGGTTCTCACCAAAATCACAGTAGTAGTCACAATAAAGCTCCGTTGACAGAAATAATAATTTGTATTCAGGAAGAGCGGCCTCACGCCGAGCAAACTGAGCCATTAATTGTTTTGTGAGTTCAGATTGAGTGCAGAGGCCAGGGTATCATATCATATGAAGTGGCAACCATCATTTGCTATTTGCTGTTTTATGAACACTGAAATTTGACTTGGTTCCAAACTGAAAAAAAAATAAATAAAAAGAAAAATCTAATTTTGACATTCTGATGTAACAATTTTTGTGCATCCAGAAACAGTAACAACTAATCTCTTTGGCTGCAGCGTTTCCAGCCAGTCAGTGATCTCACAAAAAGTGTGACATGTCCTGTGGGAAAGGTCTTCACCATTGGCTTCAGTTTCCAGAGATTAGAGGTTCCACTTGTTATGCTCAGTGGAACAAGTGGAACCGTTTTTTTGCCTAAAAACAATGGCCCTCGTTCATGAAACATGAGCAGTACGAGTGACATTTGCACACGTGTTGGCATTCATCAAAATGTTAGCATCATGGGGGGACGTGTGTGCAAACATGTCCCCCCTTTATGTTTTTCTCTCAGTTGTCATTATTGTCACTCTGCCCTCACCTTTTGGCTATGGTTTTCAGTGTATTATTACCCTTAGCCTGGCCACTCTTTATGTTGCTATTTATCATTATCATCACTATTGTATCCTCACTTCAGTATATTCACCCCTAGGTATATTGTTCTTTATTTTCGCCATGGTCCTGGTTGCTTTTGACTCACATTCTATTAATTGTGCTTCTGTTTATTAGTCCCTGTTGTTGTAATCATTCACAGCTGTGCTGCATTCGTTAATTATTTCCTCCCACTATATATTGTGTAACGCCTTTCACTCTACACGGTTGTCTCATCACGTCTGCACCCTCCATGCTTCTATTTGTGAGTAAATTGTTATTTTCATCAATAAATTATGTTTAATAGTTGTCCAGCATATGAGTCCTTCATTCTGCCCTGGAGGAGTGCTTATGACAGAAGGCAACTGTCAGAAATGGACTCAGCGGGTGACAGCAGAAGGAGGAGGTGGAAAGGGGAAGAGCTGCCGATCATACAGGTCCTGCAGGACCTCATCGCTTCAGCCCGCAGCTTGCTCTCTCCAGAAGATGCTGAAGACTGCTGGGGGGGCATTTGCTAACATCTTGGAAGCCCAACTGAGCCTGTGCTCCCTTCCCTGGTCACAGGGGCTTCCTCTCATGGCCCTACCAGCACTGTCAGACTCTTCTTTGCCGGAGCCAGCCAACTGCTCACTTGTGTTTACTCCCGCGGAGTGGAGGGAGTTTTTCTACGGCAGTGGATCGGCTCATGGGGGACCCGGGTGGAAGGAGGATTCCAGGAGATGTCGCTCTACTCGGCGTTCCGTTCCAGCTCCACCCTCGCCTCCTTTCCCATCCGGCTTCATTGCTCCCCAGAGAGCTCCAGCGGCCATACCTGCTCATCCCTAGAAAGTTCCAGCTGCTGCTTCCCATCTCCAGAGAGCTTCACTCGCTGCTGCTTCGCTCATGGCCGTCTTGCCTGCTGCATGGTTCCCGGCTGCTTCATTGGATGCTTCTTTCCCGGTCGCTTCCCCAGCTGCTCCTCCCCTGACTGCCCCACCTGCTGTTTGTCCTGCAGCTCATCCGGAGGCCATCACTCATGTAGCTCATCCTGAGGCCAATACCCTGGCAGCTCATTCAGAGGTGGCCACCCCAGTAGCAGTGGACCATGAGTTCAGTTTTTTTCATCTTTTTTGCATCAGTATTGGTCTGGGTCAGATGCTCTTCAATCCCAGTCACCGTTCCATCCAGAGGTCAGCCCTCTCCAGCCATCCCATCCTGCCCCAGTACCTACTCTACGGCACCACCAAGCTCCAGTGCCCGCTCCACAGCGCCACCCATCCCCAATGCTCGCTGCATGGCGCCACTCAGCTCCTGTGCCCACTCCATGACACCACCTGGCTCCTGAACCTGCTCCGCGGCACCTCCCAGCTCCTGTACCTGCTTCATGGCACCTCCTAGCTCCACATCATGAGGTGGTCACCCCTGCAGCAGGAGATCAGGAGTTAAGGCAAGTACCTTTTCATATATGTTCAAATATATTTTTTGAAAAGACTTGCCTTGCTTTGGTGGGGGGACGCAAGTGCACGTCCCACCAGGTGCTGAGCCCTCCCCACTGGTCTTGGTTGTTAATAACTGTAGTGTTGCCTCACTGACCTCCTGTTTCCCTCCATCATTCGAGGTGGCCGTGTCAAGGATGGGTATGCAGGAGGACCACACTCCAGCTGACATTCCCGAGGTCAAGAGACCCCCAGCCAATGTTCCCATGGTCAGGAGACCTCCAGCCAAAGCTCCATCATCATCTCCTGCGTTTTGGGGTTCTGCTTTGTTGTCATCTCCTGAGTTTAAGGGTTTCCATGTTGTCATTTCCTGACTTTATGGTTCCCACGTTGTCATTTTCACTTGAGTTTAAAGCACCCCTACTGTTTTCTCTGCACCCGTCCTGCCTTCCAGCCTGGTGGTCTGGGGACTCTGGTAGACCACCCGACCCACCTCTAATTTGGGGCCCGGTGGACTTTGGTAGACCCCCTGAACCATTGTTTGTTCTGGTCTGGTGGCCCATGGACCTGGGCGGACCACTGAACCCACCTTGTACTCCGATTTGGGGTCCGGTGGACTTTGGTAGGCCCCCTGACCTGCTGTTTGTTCTGGTCCGGTGGCCCATGGACCTAGGTAGACCATCTGACCCGCTTTGTTTTGGGATCTTGGGGCCTTGAACTGTAATGGGCCCATAAACTATGTTGGGTTTGGACTTTACTGTGGGGGATATGTTTCAGTTTGTTTTTGCCCGCCTGGTTTTTTCCCCCACTGCCTACCCTGTGAGTTTTGTTTTTTTTTTCTTCTCCAGTGAGTGTTACCTTATGTTCCCATGTTTTTGGACTTTGTGTGAGGGGTGGGACTTTGTTTTCGGCCCGCCTGGCCTTTCCCCCCCACCACCTATCCTGGAAGAGTTTTTCTTGTTTCTTTTCTTCTCCTCCTGTGGATGTACCCTGGGGTCGTCTGGTATCTGCCCTTAAGGCGGGGAGGGGGGGACACTATCATGGGGGACATGTGTGCAAACATGTCCCACTCTTTAAGTTATGTTTTTCTCTCAGTTGTCATTATTGTCACTCTGCCTTCACCTTTTGTCTACGGTTTTCAGTGTATTATTACCCTTCTCCTCTCCACGCTTTATGTTGTTATTTATCAATATCATCACTATTGTATCCTCACTTCAGTATATTAACCCCTAGGTATATTGCTCCTTATTTTCATCATGATTCTGGTTGCTTTTGTGTTCACATTCTGTTCATTGTGCTTCTGTTTGTTAGTCCCTGTTGTTGTAATCATTCACAGCTGTGCTGCATTCGTTAATTATTTCCTCCCACTATATACTGCGTAACGAATTTTACTCTCCATGGTTGTCTCATCACGTCTGCACCTTCCACACTTCTACTTGTGTGTAAATTGTTATTTTCATCAGTAAATTATGTTTAATAGTCACCCAGCATGTGAGTCCTTCATTCAGCCCCAGAGGGCCACTTATGACAGTTAGTACACGTACAGTGATTTTAAAACCCCTTTTCAACCTATATTTAATTGAATACACTACAAAGACAAGGTATTTAATGTTCAAACTGATACTTTTTTTTTCAAATATTTACTCATTTTGAATTTGATGCCTGCAACACATTCCAAAAAAGCTCAGACAGGGGCATGTTTACCACTTTGTTACATCACCTTCCTTTTAACAACACTCAGTAAGAGTTTAGGAACTGAGGATACTAATTGTTGAAGCTTTGTTGGTGGAATTCTTTCCCATTCTTGCTTGATGTACGACTTCAGTTGCTCACTTGCTTGTCATATTTTGCACTTCATAATTCAATGCACATTTTCAGTGGGAAACAGGTCTGGAGTGCCAGCAGGCCGATCTAGTACCCACAGCATTAATGGTGCCTTCACAGATGTGCAAGTTACCCATGCCATGAAGACTAACATACCCCCATACCATCACAGATGCTGGCTTTTGTACTTTGTGCTGATAACACTCTGGATTGTCCTTTTCCTCTTTAGCCCGGAGGACACGATGGCCATGATTTCCAAAATGAATTTGAAATGTGGACTCGTCAAACCACAGCACGTTTTTTCCACTTTGCGTCGGTCCATCTCAGATAAGCTCTAGCTCAGAGTACCGTAACCGGTGGCATTTCTAGGTGTTGATATGGCTTTTGCTTTGCAAGGTACAGTTTTAACTTGCACATGCAGACGTATCGACGAACTATATGTTAACGGTCAATGGTTTTCCAAAGTGTCCCTGAGCCCACGCTGGACTATTTGACCACACAGTTGTTCACAAAGTGGTGACCATCACCCCATCCTTGCTTGTAAATGATTGAGCCTTTCAGGGATGTTCCTTTTATACCAAATCATGACACTCACCTGTTTCCAATTAAACTGTTCACCTGTGGAATGTTCCAAAAAGGTGACTTTTGAGCATTCCTCAACTTTTCCAGTCTTTTCTTGCCCCTGTCCCAGCTTTTTTTGGAATGTGTTGCAGTCATCAACTTCAAAATGAGTGAATGTTTGCAAAATTCAATAAAGTTTATCAGTTTGAACATTAAATATCTTGTCTTTGTCATGTATTCAATTGAATACAGATTGAAAAGCATTTTTATATCATTGTATTTTGTCTTTATTTATGTTTTATATAATATCCCAACTTTCAGCGGAATTGGGTTTGTATTTGAGCTCCAGACTAGATTTCTTAAAAATTTGGGTGAGTTAATTTAATTAACTTAGTATCTTATCTGTTGTTTAGACTATTTTTTTAATTAAAAAAAATTGAAAGGCTGAAGTTATCGTGTTTAATTATATTTAAATGCCATTTGTGTTAGGCAAGTTTTATGAGTTTAAATAATGGACTGAGTCACTCTGTAGGTGGGTCTATTCTTAAATATCCATATGAATGAATCTTTATTTCGGATAAATTAAAAGTAAAGATTAAAAGAAAGGAACAGAATAATATAACAAAGGGGAAAGAAAAAAAACATCTTACAATGTCAAATTAAACAATAACTCCTCTGATTATACAGTTCAACATAAGTTATCTGAAATGGGTGATGGCTGAAGCTGCAACTTATATTGCCCACCCATATTCCATCCAAGAATTCAAAAGAGAAACAAGAGCGATTACAATTCAGAACAAAGCTAAGACAAAATGTGACAAAAATCTAAGCAACAACACAACACAGACTGGATATGATAATCCTTATGTGGTATTCCATGTCATCTTGTATATATGTTTGCAGTATTTCTTCCTTTAGTTTTTGTTTAAATTGTCCAAGCGTTGTACATGATTTTAATTCAGGTCCCAAAGCGTTCCACAGTCTGACTCCTTGCACTGAGACACAGTGTTGCTTGGTGGTAGTTCTCACTGAAGGTTTTTGAAAAATACATATTCCTCTGAAATGATATTGTTTCTCCCTTATTTGGAACAACTTTTGGATATTTGCGGGCAGTGATAGATTCTTCACTTTAAACATTATTACTGCAGTTTTAAAGTCAACCAGATCTTTCAGCTTGAGAGCTTTTAATTTAAGAAAAAGTGGGTTTGTTGGTTTCCTGTCAGCAGCTTTGTTTATTATTCTAATAGCTCTCTTCTGAAGCATAAAGACTGGATATATGTTTGATTTACACACGTGGACAAAATTGTTGGTACCCCTCTGTTAATGAAAGAAAAACCCACAATGGTCACAGAAATAACTTGAATCTGACAAAAGTGGTAATAAATAAAAATTCTATGAAAATTAAGCAATGAAAATCAGACAATGCTTTTGAATTGTGGTTCAACAGAATTACTTTAAAAAACAAACTCGTGAAACAGGCCTAGACAAAAATGATGGTACCCCTAGAAAAGATTGAAAACTAGAAAAGCACTCGGAGAGCGCAGACCTCCGCCAAGCGGCACAGTTCCACCCATACAGTGTTTGTGTGTACGTTTTCAGATTCCTTGAGCATGAAAACAAATGACTAGCAATTGGATTGACAATGATAGGATTAGTGGTTCAGTAGTTATTCACGAAAATGGCATTTTCCATAATGGCGGCGACAGATCCCCCCATACAGTGTTTGTGTGTACATTTTGAGATTCCTTGACCATGAAAACATATGACTAGCACTAGCACGGTGATTCTCCGCATCCTCTGTGTTATCTCCCTGCCTTTTTTTCTTTCTTATGCACTCTGCACTCTGTTGCCTTCTGTGTTTCACACTTTTAGACTTTGAATGAGGCATGACTGGCAATATTGAGCAGATCTTCTTTAAAAAACAAAACAAAACATAACCTCCTGGCGGAGGTAATAAGAAAAAAAATCAATTAAAAAAAAAAAAGTAAGCTCGACGAGCTTCAATAGCATCTGGGGATAGCCCTTGCCTGAGTCGCTGCATTTCTTCTCTTGCTGCAGCACGGTGATTCTCCGCATCCTATGTGTTGAAAATGGCCCTATCTCACAATGTTAAAGAATCCTTTAAAAAATTGCTGGATCCAGACGGTGATCCGGATCATCCCCAAAATTTAATCAGTTCTTCCTTGTACCATTTCCAACAACGCCTGAAAGTTTCATCGAAATCCATCAAACTTTTTGAGTTATCTTGCTAACCAACAGACAGACAAACCCCGGCAAAAACATAACCTCCTGGCCTGCGGCCTGGCGGAGGTAATAATGTGACCATAGGGACATGTTCAACCAAGATGTGTCCTCTAATTAACATCACAGGTGTCTACAAACTTGTAATCAGTCAGTCGGCCTATTTAAAGGGTGACAAGTAGTCACTGTGCTGTTTGGTGACATGGTGTGTACCACACTAAACATGGACCAGAGGAAGCAAAGGAGAGAGTTGCCTCAAGAGATTAGAAAGAAAATTATAGACAAACATGTTAAAGGTAAAGGCTATAAGACCATCTCCAAGCAGCTTGATGTTCCTGTGACTACAGTTGCACATATTATTCAGAAATGTAAGATCCACGGGACTGTAGCCAACCTCCCTGGATGTGGCTGCAGGAGGAAACTTGATGAAAAATGGAAGAGACGGATTATACGAATGGTAACAAAAGAGCCCAGAACAACCTCTAAACACATTCAAGGTGAACTCCAAGGTCAAGGTACATCAGTGTCAGATCGCACCATCCGTTGTTCTTTGAGCCAAAGTGGACTTCATGGGAGACAACCAAGGAGGACACCACTGTTGAAAACAAATCATAAAAAAGCCAGACTGGAATTTGCCAAACTGCATGTTGACAAGCCACAAAGTTTCTGGGAGAATGTCCTATGGACAGACGAGACAAAACTGGAACTTTTTGGCAAGGCACATCAGCGCTATGTTCACAGATGCAAAAATGAAGCATACCAAGAAAAGAACACTGTCCCTACTGTGAAACATAGAGGAGGTTCTGTTATGTTCTGGGGCTGCTTTGCTGCATCTGGCACAGGGTGTCTTGAATCTGTACAGGGTACAATGAAATCTCAAGACTATCAAGGTATTCTAGAGAGAAATGTGCTGTGCAGTGTCAGACAGCTTGGTCTTAGTCACAGGTCATGGGTCTTGCAACAGGATAATGACCCAAAACACATAGCTAAAAACACCCAAGAATGGCTAAGAACAAAACATTGGACTATTCTAAAGTGGCCTTCTACGAGCCCTGATCCAAATCCTATTGAACATCTGTGGAAGGAGCTGAAACATGCCGTCTGGAGAAGGCACCCTTCAAACCTGAGACAACTGGAGCAGTTTGCTCATGAGGAGTGGGCCAAAATACCTGCTGAGAGGTGCAGAAGTCTCATTGACAGTTACAGAAATCATTTGATTGCAGTGATTGCCTCAAAAGGTTGTGCAACAAAATATTAAGTTAAGGGTACCATCATTTTTGTCCAGGCCTGTTTCATGAGTTTGTTTTTTAAAATAATTCTGTTGAACCACAATTCAAAAGCATTGTCTGATTTTCATTGGTTAATTTTCATTGACTTTTTATTTATTACCACTTTTGTTAGATTCAAGTTATTTCTGTGACCATTGTGGGTTTTTCTTTCATTAACAGAGGGGTACCAACAATTTTGTCCACGTGTGTATATGTATTTCCCCATACTTCAGTACAATATGTCATGTAAGGGAGTATTAATGAATGATACAAAGTATATAGTGTGGGTTGATTCAGCAAATATTTCACTCTGTGTAGTATTGCAATTGATTTAGATATTTTGCCTTTAATATAATTAATATGTGACTTCCAGCACAGTTTATTATCAATTATTACTCCAAGAAATTTAGTTTTGGATACCCTTTCAATCCCTACACCATTTACACTGAGTTTAGATACTGAGTTGTGATGGTTGTTAAAAACTATCAATTTTGTCTTACTTAAATTGAACGTTAATTTGTTTGAATCAAACCACAGTTTAAGCTTTCCTAATTCCTTTCCGAGAGTATCCAAAAGTTGTTCCAAATTGCTTCCACTGCATAATAAATTAGTGTCATCAGCAAACAATATTAAATCAATTTTTTCCGAAACTTTACATATTTCATTTATATACATATTGAATAACAATGGCCCCAAAACTGAACCCTGTGGGACTCCACAAGTAACCTTCAGTAACTGTGAGTTTTTGCTACCAACACATGCATACTTATATCTGTTCTTTAAGTAACTACATAACCAGGACAGTGCTACCCCCAATACCATAATTTTGTAGTTTCTTTAATACTAAATTATGATCCACTATATCAAATGCTTTTTTAAGATCCAGGAATACCCCAACTGAATACTCTTTATTTTCAACGGCAGTTGATTTTTTTCTATAAATTCCATTAGAGCAAATGTAGTTGTCCTCTTGTGTCTGAACCCATATTGCTGCTCACATAATAAATTATTCTTCATTATGAAGTTGTCAATTCTCTCACAGGATATTTTTTCATCTTGGAAAATTGCGGCAATAGTGAAATTGGTCTAGAGTTTGAAAATTCCCCTCTGTCACCCGTCTTGTATATCGGAATTACTTTGGCTATTTTCATTGCATTGGGAAATATACCTGTTTGGAGAGACAGATTACAGATATACGTCAGTGGTTTCACTAAGCATTTAATGATAGTTTTGACTAAAAGCATGTCAATACCATCACATTTTACTTTTAAACGATTTAACAATTTCAATGACCTCTCTCTCGTCTGTGTTCTTTATGAAAATGGAGTCTTTTATAGCAATGTTTTTGCTTATTGTATCACCTGTAGATGCCATAATGGGTATTTCTCATGCCAAATTAGGACCAATGTTAACAAAAAATTTATTAAATTCATCTGCAGGTGAGACTGCATTCACACTCATGTGAGTGAGTGAGTGTGAGTCATTTTTTTTTTTTTTTTAAAGATTGGTTGGGTAGCTTGTATTTCTGTTTTTATTTCCAAGAATATTGTTAAGTATTGTCCATGTATTTTTAATATTATCTCTGTTTTTCTCCAACTCTTTACTGTAATAGTCTCTTTTACTACATCTCATTATATATATTAACTTGTTTTTGTATGTTTGTACAAAATGTATGTTTGTATGTTTACCTCCACCAGGCCGCAGGCCGCAGGAGGTTATGTTTTTGCCGGGGTTTGTCTGTCTGTCTGTTGGTTAGCAAGATAACTCAAAAAGTTTTGAACGGATTTCGATGAAACTTTCAGGCGTTGTTGGAAATGGTACAAGGAAGAACTGATTAAATTTTGGGGATTAACCAGATCACCGTCTGGATCCAGGAATTTTTTAAATGATTCTTTAACATTGTGACATAGGGCCATTTTCAACATGTGTGCAGGTGCAATGGAGGGCGCTGGTCGTCGTGTCTGACGAACACGAACTCCGCGTTCTTCAAAGTTTTAGGCACAAAAGCACGCGTAAAACAGTGGTGGGCCGGCCCCGGCAGCGTGCCTGTGTTTCCGCTACGCTGCAAAAGCTGAGACGGGCAGCTGTCCGGCGCGGGATTATTTGGCAGAAATTCCCTGGGCAGCCATAGGGGCTGCGCAAAAACAAGCTCTCTGCCGGGGAAGCTTCCAAATCCTCTTCTGGCGCGGAGCGCAACCCCAATAAAACCCACGGCAACCTGTCTACCCAATTTGCATCCGTCAGTGAACCCCTGAGTGCTGCTTTCAGTGATCTATGAAAACGCTCGCATAACCCATTGGCCTGTGGGTTGTACGCGGTTGTGCAATGAATTGCAACGCCCGCAGCCTGGGAGTTTGCAGATGGAGGAGATGGACATAACAGCAACACTTGAGTTTATTACCTCCGCCAAGGAGGTAATGCTTTTACTGCCATTTGTCTCTCTGTCTGTCTGTTACCAACATAACTCAAAAAGTTATGAACGGATTTTGACAAAATTTTCAGGAAAGGTGTGTAATGGCACAGGGAACAGATGATTAGATTTTGGTGATGATCTGAGAGTGCATACCTCCACCAAGGGCTTTGTTTGTATTTGTGCAGCAGGATTACACAAAAACTACTGGATGGATTTGGATGAAATTTTCACCAGAGGTTGTTCTTGGCCTAGAGAGGAACCCATTACATTTTGGGGATGATCTGCGAATGCATACCTCAGCCAAGGCTCTTCTCACAGTGTGTCAGCCACAAAACTCCAAAACTAATGGACGGACTTGGATGCAGTTTTCACCACAAGTGGCGATAGGCCTACACACAAGCCCATTACATTTTGGAGGTGATCCATGACAAACGGAAGGAGCCTTGGTGGAGGTATGCGCTCTATGAGTGCTTTTCTAGTTGTTGTATGTACTGCTGCTCTGCTTCTTTTGTCTGCTTCTTTTGTCCTTTTCTTTAGAAAAGCTTTATATATAGTGAATTTTTCTTTTTTTCACGCTTTTTGTAATCCTTTGGTTAACCATGGCTTGTCAACAGATTTCTGTTTAAGCTTTTTCTTTACTAATGGACAATTTTTTTTTCATAAAGAGCGGTTACAATGTTCATAAATGTGTCATAGGCTTCATTTACATCTGATACATAGACTTTTGTCCAGTCTTGCTTCAGCAGGTCTTCTAAGAATACGGTTATTATTTTGTCTCATGTTCATTTTCACATCTTTTATTGAATGATAA
Source organism: Pholidichthys leucotaenia (assembly GCA_020510985.1). Classification (NCBI taxonomy): domain Eukaryota; kingdom Metazoa; phylum Chordata; class Actinopteri; order Cichliformes; family Pholidichthyidae; genus Pholidichthys; species Pholidichthys leucotaenia. The sequence goes on along the minus strand of CM035845.1, from coordinate 28,430,591 downwards.
ATGACCACACATGCTCAAGAGTATATTTAAGCAAATGTGTGAGTATTTCATAAGCCTAAACTATTTATGAATTAAATTAGGCAGTGGCCAAACACTGAGACATTGATGATGCTGGTATAAATGTTTTTAGCACCTAATATAACAAGCTTAATCACCTTAACACCTTCTGAACCCCCCCCCACCCCCACCCCATTGCACATAATCCAAAACAAAAGATCCAGTTTTTCAGGGACCAACCAGAGTCTATGGCCTTAGACCAAAGAGCAAAGCCGGGCCAGGGGGGTCAACCAGAGTTCATGGATCCACAGACCAGGAAACATGGCGGGTCAGGTGACCTCCCAGAGTCCCTGGGCCACCAGATCAGAGAGCAAGGTGGGTTGGGGGGCCTACCAGAGTTCATGCACCCCCAGACCAGAGAACATGATGTGTCGACCACAGACAATGCAGGCTGACCATCGGCGAGACCAGATGATGCAGGCTGGCCAGCGGTGAAACCAGATGATGACAGCTGGCAAGCAACGAGACCTGACGATTATGGCTGATCAGTGACGAGACCTGACGATGATGGCTGATCAATGACGAGACCTGTCGATAACAGCTGATCAGTGACGAGACTTGACGATGAAGGCTGGAGAACCTCGAGCACAGATGCTTGGGAATCCATCCCCGACACAGCCTCCTCAGACTGGGACTAAGAGACATGAGACGAGAGACTTGCTTTACCTCTTGCTCCACTGCCAACGAGGACCCAGGTGACCCTGCTGCTGCAGCTATGATGATCCCAGGTTGAGCTGCAGCCCAAGCAGCAGACGTGATGGTCGGCGAAGTACCAGACATGGGAGCCAGTGGAACCCCAGACGTGGAAGCAGAAGCTGGCAGAACCCCAGGCTTGAAGGCAGCTGCTGGCAAAGCAACAGACGTGGAGGCAGCAGCTGGTGGAGCAACAGATGAGGCAGCTGGTGGCAGAACACCAGACATGGAGCTTGTAACCCGCTCTGCTGCCACTGATGATCCAGACGAATTCCCGTGGGCAAGTCCGGAGATCACTTGTTGAAGATGTGAGGATGCGGGTGCTGGAGCAGAGCGCCGAGAGCGACGTCGACTCGGGCCCTTGAGTTGCTTCTTCTGCTTCTCCTTACCGGCCCCAGGCAGAGAGATGGTTGATGGCCGGGAGAATGTGGCTGACGTGGCAAGAAAGATGAGCAGCTCCTGCATCCAGGGTAGGGCCTGCAGATCCGGAGTGTGCTCCGGCACCCAGGTTACAGCTCCTCAGAGGTTGAACTCCTCCTCGCCGTCACTGCAGCTACAGGCCACGGCGACCAAGTCCCATAGCCTCCTTGCAGCCCACAGCTGCTCCTTGCTAAGGCACCAGTCCTCCATAGCTGAACAAACTAGTCCGCTGGGTCCAACTGGCAGCGTACTAGTGTCAGTGACGCGCCCCTCCGGGGCACAAAACAAAGTCCAAATGCTGGACTGAGATTGCCAGATTAATTCGATGCAAAATAAATGCAGCTCGTGGGCTGAAAACAATACAAGATGTGCTGTGGCAATAAAGTTAGAACAAGGGCTAGATTATGGTAGAAAAACAACAAGGCTATGAAACGTGAATAAGAAACATGGCTTTGAAAACAAGGCATGGAATCTGTCTTGGCTTGGAACTTATCTCTAGCACACTGCGTTCTCCATACAGCGTGGTGCGTATAAACAATGCCTCCCCAAATGAGGCACACTAGTGGATAATTAGTTATTACAAATCAAAAACAGCCGTGAGCAAATCTGGATACAAAACAAGGACCAACTATGCAAAACCGGAATAAACAAAGGACACTGTCAAAATAAAAGCCAAAACAGAACTAAGAACAAGATAAGGGGAAAAAAAAACATTAACATAAAGACCATGATAATATTAACTACAAAGAAAGTATTATTAATAATAATACAAGGCGAGGACATGGACACAGAATGCTCAAAACATAAACCCAAAACGGCACAGCCCATGTCCTGATCCTTACAAAATACCTTGATATTCATCTGAGTCAGTTTTTAGTGCAAACAATATAAACTTAATGAGTGGACATGATTTTATACTTTAATTCAAGTTATAATTCTAAATGTATTTGTATATTAATCTACATCCATCCATCCATCTTCTACCGCTTATATTAATCTAATCAGTTTAATCAGATAACCCAGCCACAGGGAGGGACACAAGCCAGTGTACTCAGTGCTGGTCCCAAGCCTGGGTAAATGGGAAGGATTGTGTCAGAAAGTGCATCTGATGTAAAACCTTTGCCAAATCAAATGTGGATCATGACGAATGAGACTTCATACTGCATTGGTCGAGTCCTGGGTTAACAATGACCGCCACTGGTGGTGTTAACAGACAGGGTGCCGGTGGAAATTGGGCAACTTTTGGTCCAAGATCAAGGAAGAAGTGAAGGGGAAGGTATGTTTGGAGGCAGAGAGTGTAAAGGAAAGGCAGAAGTGTGGAGGTGACAGTAGGGACTTTAAATGTAGGGACTATGACTGGTAAAGGATGAGAAAGGTAGATATACTGTGTGTACAAGAAACCGCATGGAAGGGAAGCAAGGCTAGGCGCATTGGAGCTGGATTTAAACGATTCTAACATGGTGTAGATAGGAAGAGAAATGGAGGAGGAGTAATCTTGAAGGAAGAGTATGTGAAGAGTGTTCAGGAGGTAAAGAGGGAGTCAGACAGGGTCATGACTTTGAAACTATAAGTCAAAGGGGCTGCACGGTGGTGCAGTGGTTAGCACTGCGGCAGCACAGTTTACCCTCGGCCGGGGGATCGCGGGGATCATGAGATCGTGGGTTCGATCCCTGCCCCCGGCCAACAGTGATCTGTGTGGAGTTTGCATGTTCTCCCTGTGTTTGCGTGGGTTTACTCCGGGATTTCTCCGGTTTCCTCCCACATGCCAAAAACATGCAGGTTAGGGAGTTAAGGGGCGCTTGCGCATGCAGCGACCGGCAGCTGGTGGCTTGTCACCGGACTGCAGAACAAATCTACCTACGGGTACAAAATAAGTCCAAAAAAAGAAAAAGTATGATATTGAATATTGTCAGTGTGTATGCCCCACAAGTTGAATGCCAGGTAGAAGAGAAAGAGGAATTCTGGAGTAAGATGGATGAAGTGGTAGAGAGTGTTCCGAGGGGGAGAGAGTGGTGAATGGAGTGGACTTTAATGGACATGTAGGAGAAGCGAAAAGAGATGAGGATGTCTTGGGTAGGTGTGGTCTTAAGGAGAGAAACGTGGAAGGACAGATGGTTGGGAATTTTGCTAAAAGTAAGGAAATGGCTGTAGTGAACACATACTTCAAGAAGAGAGAGGAGCATCGGGTGACTTACAAGAGTGGAGGAAGGTGCAGACAGCTTTATTACATCTTACTGTATGCAGAGGGGGACATTTGAAAGAGATATTAGACTGCAAGATAGTGTCAGTGGAGAATGTAGCTAGACAGCATCGGATGGTAGTCTGTAGGATGACTTTGGAAAGCAAGAAGAGGAATAGACTGAAGGCAGAGCCAAAGATTAAATGAGGAAAGATACAGTCAGAAGAAGGTTACACAGAGTTCAGAAAGGAGTTGATACAAGCTCTGGGTGGTAGGGAAGAATTACCAGGTGACTGGGAATTTACAGCTCAAGTAATGAGGGAAATGAGTAGAAAGACATGTGGTGTATCAAAGACAAGACAAGGAGACTTGGTGGTGGAATGAGGAGGTACAGGAAAGAATTAAAGGAAGAGGCTGGCAAAGAAAAAGTGGTATAGTCAGGGAGATAAAGAAAGTAGACAGGAGTACTTGGAACAAAGGAAAAGACATAGTGAGTTGTATGACAGGCTGGACACTAAGGCAAAAAGGACTTGTCAATTGGCTAGACAGAGATCAAGCTGGAACGGATGTGCAGCAGGTTAGGTTTATTAAGGACAGAAATGATAATATACTAATGAGTGAAGAGTGTGTGGTGAGAAGGTGGAAGAAGTACTTTGAACAGCTGGTGAATGAAGAACATAAGACAGAGAGGATGGTTGAGGGAAATATAGTGATCCAGGAAGTTCCAAGGATCAGCAAGGTGGAAGTGAGGGCAGATATGAAGAGTGGAAAGGCAGTTGGCAAAGATGACATACAGTGCTGTGAAAATGTATTTGCCCCCTTCCTGATTTCTTATATTTCTGCATATTTGTCACACTTCAATGTTGCATATTTGTCACACTTAATGTTTCAGATCATCAAACAGATTTTAATATCAGACAAAGATAACCTGAATAAAAACAAAATGCAGTTTTCAAAAGATGCATTCATTTATTAAAGGAAAAAAAATATCCAAACCTACCTGGCCGTATGTAAAAAAGCAATCACCCCTCTTGTTACATCATGAATTAGCTGTGATTAACCACATGTTTTGGAAAGCTGAGTTCAATTTCAGTAGCTACACCCAAGCCTGATTGGCCAAAATAACGTCTAAAAAACTGCAGGTCTCATTTGCCTCAGTTTGGACACTGGTCCATGATGGAACAATAAGAAAGAGACTGGGCAAAAATAGCACCCGTGAGAGAGTTCCAAAACAAAAACTGCTGCTGGACATAAAGAACACAAAGACTCATCTCACATTTGCCAGAAAATATCTAGATGATCCTCAAGACTTTTGGGAAAATACTCAGGGGACTGACAAGACAAAAGTTGAACTTTTTGGAAGACATGTGTCCTGTTTTATTTGACATAAAACTAACACAGAATTTCGTAAAAAGAACATTGTATCAACAGTCAAACATGGTGATGGTAGTGTCATGCTCTAGGGCTGCTTTGCTGCTTCAGGACCTGGACAACTTGCTGTAATTGACAGAACCATGAATTCTGCTCTCTACCAGAAAATCCTGAAGGAGAATATCCTGCCATCAGTTCATAAAGCCCTCCAGTGTGAGTGAGTTTAAACAATTCTGCACAGAAGAGTGGGTCAAAATTCCTTAACAGCGATGTAAAAGACTCATTGCCAGTTGTTGGCACCAGTTGTGGCACAACCAGTTATTAGGTTTAGGGAGCAGTTAGGGGGCAATTACTTTTTCACATAGGACCAAGTAGGTTTGGATAGCTTTTTTCCCTTAATAAATGAAACCATCATTTGAAACCTGCATTTTGTATTTACTCAGATTATTGTTGTCTGTCATTTAAAATTTGTTTGATGATCTGAAACATTTAGGTGTAACAAATATGCAAAAATATAAGAAATCAGGAAGGGGGCAAATACTTTTTCACAACACCATACCTGTTGAAGTTATGAAGATGTTTAGGAGAGATGGCAGTGGACTTTTTGACCAGATTATTTAACACAATCTTGGGAAGTGAGAATATGCGTGAGGAGTGGAGAAGTGGTATTGTACCAGTTTTCAGGAACAAGGGTGATGCTCAGCGCTGTAGTAACGACAGAGGCATAAAATTGATCAACCACGCTATGAAGATGTGGGAAAGAGTTGTTGAAGCGAGGCTAAGAGGAGAGGTGACAATCAGTGAGCAGCAGTATTTTATCATGACAAGAAAGAATACTACAGAATACTGATACTGGGCGGCAGTGGCTCAGGTGATCCAATAACCAGAGGGTTGGTGGTTTGAATTCTACTCTCCTCTGCTGTTGTGTCCCTGGGATAGACACTTTACCCACCTTGACTTCCATGTCCATGACACTGGGTATGAGTGTGCATAAATGTTCGGTAGTGGTCGGAGAAGCCCTTGGTGGAGATTGGCAGCCACATTCCATCAGTCTGCCTCAGGGCAGCTGTGGCTAAAGAAGTAGCTTACCACTACCATTGTCTGTCTGTGGAGTGAATGACTAATGGACTCATTGTAAAGCATTTTGGATATCTTGAAAGGCGCTATATAAATGCAATCCATTATTATTACAGATCTAATGTTTGCTTTAAGAGTATTGATGGAGAAGTATAGAGAAGGTCAGAAGGAGTTGCATTGTGTCTTTGTGGATCTAGAGACAGCTTATGATAGGGTGCCAAGAGAGAAAGTGTGGTATGGTATGAGGAAGTCGGGAGTGGTAGAGAAGTATGTGAGGGTGCTGCAGGACATGTATGAGGACAGCAAGATGGTGGTGAGGTGTGCAATAGAAGTAACAGAAGGATTCAAGGTGGGAGTGGGTTACATCAGGGATCGGCTCTGAGCCCCTTCTTGCTTGCCATGGTGATAAACAGGCTGACAGATGAGGTCAGACAGGCGTCTCCATGGACCATGATAGTTGCAGATTACATTGTGATCTGTAGTGATAGCAGGGAGCAGGTGGAAGAGAACCTGGAGAGGTGGAGGTATGCTCTGGAGAGAAGAGGAATGAAAGTCAGCAGAAGCAAGACAGAATACATGAGTGTGAATGAGAGGGGGGCAGGTGTAACGGTGAAGATGCAAGGAGTAGAGGTAGTGAAGGTAGATGAGTTAAATACCTGGGGTCAACCATCCAAAGTAATGGAAAATGCACAATAGAGGTGAAGAAGAGAGTGCAGGCAGGGTGGAGTGGGTGGAGACGAGTGTCGGGGTGATTTGTGATAATGATAGCAGCTAAAGTGAAAGGGAAGATTTGCAAGACGGTAATGAGACTTGTTATGATGTACAGTATGGTTTGTACAAGATGGCACTGATAAAATGTCAGAACATAGAGCTGGAGGTGGCAGAGTTGAAGATGCTAAGATTCTTATTGGGAGTGACTTGGAGGTACAGGATTAGCAATGAGTATATCAGAGGGATAGCTGTGGTTAAGCAGTTTGGAGACAAAGTAATAGAGGCAAGGCTGAAATTGTTTGGATACTGTATGTGCAGAGGAGAAATAGTGGATATATTGAACAAAAGATGCTGAAGATGGAGCTGCCAAGCAGAAGGAAAGGGGGAAGACCACAGAGAAGATTCATGGATATAGTAAAGGAGGACATGGAAAGGGTTGGTGTTACAGAGGAAGATAAAGGTATAGGGTGAAATGGAGACAGATGATCCACTGGGCAGACCCCTAAAGGGAGCAGCCAGAAGAAGTTTAATTGGATAGCGAAGACATTTTGTAATGAAAATGGTCGAATTGGAACATCAGTTATGTAAATCTTTAATTCCCATGAATGTGCATTCACTTATACCGGAATGGTAACCTAGTTGATAGAGCATCTTCCCCACAGTCAGGAGGTCGTGGGTTCAAGCCCCAGCCGGGTCATACCAAAAACCATATAAAACAATGGTGACTTCTAGCTTGGTGCTTAGCATAATAGAATGGAGGAAGGAAAGGTTTTTTGTGGCGGCCCCTCTTTTTCTAGATATGATTAACATTGTAGATAGGAGAAATGTAATTTTGTTCTACTGTACATGACTGGCTGTATGGACTGAATGACAATAAAGTTGGCTTCTTCTTATACACAGGTGCAGTTTATTTTATTGTGGCTGTTTACATAGTTTTGTAGGACATATGGGTGTTTGGTGAATCTGAAATGGATTGATCATACTAACACAGCTCACAAAGTACAAGGGATTTACTCATACTACCTCAAACATGTTTTTACATGACTAAGAAAAAAACCTTTGTTCTGCACTAGATTTCTTACTCTTTGGTGTCTGCCTCATCACTGCTTTAAATAGGTAGAACAATTCAGAATTATTTTAGGTTTGTATGGTGTACCTGTAACTGTGTGAGCTTATTGACCAGTCCATCTCTTTTCACAGGGAATGTGTACATCTTCTGTCTCTTCATTATTGATACCACTATATCTAATCCATTAAAAAGTAATTGCTACTTGAAATTCATCCTTCACTAACTTGTTGTCTCTGGTTGTGTCTCACAGGGAAACCGAGGTCGAACAGGGGTGGTGGTGGCTGCATATATGCATTACAGCAACATATCAGCAAGGTATCAACCATATCATCATCAGACTCACATGAAATTTACATTTACCAATACAGTATAATAAATGTTTTTACCCCTTCAGTCTTTGTCGTCACCCTGCCAGGCAGATGGGCGTTGGTAGTGTCAACACCTACCTTGCAAGTGTGATAACTAGAGAAAGAAATATTGTGGGCTTTTCAAATTGATACCATGGGTGTATCAATGAAAAATCTCAGACAAGTTTGAATTTAGGTGACTTCTGACCTTTGGGTGATCTCTTACCTTCAAAGGTCAGTTTTCCCTAAATCTTGTAGCGCGATAACTACAAAAACAAATGATGTAGCCTTTTCATATTGATATCATCACATCTAAGACAAGCCTTGGATGGCTTAACCCTGCTCTCTGACTTTGGGTTTGGAGTCAAAAGGTCAAAGGTCAATGTTAACATTCCCTTTGCATGATTATTATAGAGCAATAAGGCTAGGGTTCCCAAACTTGGTACACAGGTTCACCATTACACCCTTACCTTTGACTATGAGTTTGGGGCCAGAAGGTCAGAGGTCATGGTTAGCTTCCCCTATTCCCTATTGCTATAGAACAAATAAAGCTCGGGTCACCAAATTTGGTACACAGACTCACCCTGGGACCCCGACCTACAGCTATGGGTTTGGGATCAAAAGTTCAGATGTCATGGTTAGCTTTCCCTCTGCTCTATTACTATACAATGAGTTAAGCTAGAGTCACCAGACTTTGTACACAGGTTCACCCTGTGACCCTGACCTCTGACTATGGTTTTGAGATTACAATGTCCAGGTCAAATTGCCATTTAAACTATATCTGAACAACAAAGAAAGTTAGGGTCACCACACCTGAAGTGGTGGGTGAAGGGACACCTTCACCCACAGCTATAGGTTTGGGGTCAAAAGGTGAACATGCCATATGAACTATACATGAACAACAGAGGTTACACTAGACTTTTTTGTTATCTATCATTTTGACAGACTTATAAAAATTCTGTATTGCTCTATTATCTCTTAATTTAATTCACTTTAGATCACCCACAGTGTAATCTGCCAAATAACAGACTTTCAGAATTTTCAGTAGGCGGCACATGGACACACAGCGGCCTCCCCTCTCTCTTCGTGTTTGTGCCATTTAGTGTTATTTTAAACTACGCCTAAGTGTATATTCATGCATTTAATGTCCACATATGGTGTTGCGCACAAGCTAGTCGCCACACCCTTCTGGAGATAAGGAGTATGATCAAACATCACATCTTGGACCAGAGCGTTACAGAGGAACTCCGTGGCCTAGGACTTCTCCACCAGATGTCCACACCCCTGGACTCATCCCAAATGGAGATGCCATAGACGGTGTGAGAGAAGGCGAAAACGAGGTAAGCGTGGAGGAATCCGAATGAAGCTAGCTGCTAGCCCATACAGACTCCTGCTTCCAACGCTCATTCTGGCCAAAGTACGCTCACTAGGCAAGAAAATAGACCACATTCAGCTCCTGAGATCTACACAACGGGATGGACGGAACTGCTGTATTTTTATCTTTATGGAAACATGGCTAAATGACAATATCCCAGGCTCTGCTATTCAGTTAGCAGGGCTAACATGCCTCCGCGCTTATCGGGTGTTCATGGAGGGAGGGAAAACTCGAGGAGGAGGCGTGTGTGTTTACGTCAATGACACTTGGTGCCGAGATGCGACAGTTGTGCACAAACACTGTTCTCTGTTGGTGTTTATGATCATCAAATGCCAACCGTTCTACATACCAAGAGAATTTACAGCCATCCTGCTAGTCGTGTATGTCCCGCCCATCGCCACCAGCAAGAGGAGTCAGGCACTAAATGAACTCTTATCAGGCTATAAGAGAGATACAGCACATTCGGACAGATTTCTCATCACAGCAGGAGACTTCAACCATGCAGATTAAAAGGCCCTCCTACCAAATCTACGCCAACATGTGGACTTTCCAACAAGAGGAGACAACTCACTGGACATGATGTACACAACCCACATGAGAGCATACAAGGCCACCCCCTCCCCCACCTTGGTTTCTCTGAGCACATCACCATCTTGCTAAGGCCTTTATACAGACCCAGAATGAAAGCTATCAGACGAACTAAAAAGCAGGTACATGTGTGGCCAGAGGGGCCCTCCGATGCCCTGAAAGACTGCTTTAACACTACAGACTGGGACACTTTCAAGCATGCAGCCACTCACAATGGACACACAAACCTAGAGGAGTACACTGAGGTTGTTGTAGCATACATAGCTAAATGCATTGATGATGTCACTCACTGCAAAACCATCACTGTTCGTGCTAGCCAGAAGCCAAGGATGACAGCAGAGGTTCACAGGCTCCTCAGGGCTCTGGACTTCAGGGCCGGTGACACCACAGGACTAACAACAGCTAGGGCCAACCTGTCCCCTGGTATCAAACAAGCAAAATGACAGTACAGCAAGAAAACATCCGGACACTTCAGCAACACCAGAGATGCACGTTCTCTCTGGCGTGGCATACAGACCCTCACCAACTACAAACACCACCTCAGACCTATGAGCGACATCACACTGCTTAACAACTTACAGTAAATGACTTCTTTGGCCACTTTGAAACACAAAACAGCACATCATCACAGGAGACCACTCCTTCTCCAGATGAACAGGCTATAATTCTGGATCTGGCTAGCATGAAGAAGACCTTCTCCAGGATCAATCCACGCAAGGCAGCTGGACCAGATAACATACCAGGTTGTGTTTTGAAGGACTGTGCAGAGGAGCTCATGGATGACCTGGCTGACATCTTCAACATCTCCCTGAGTCAAGCTGTTGTCCCCACGTGTTTCAAAACTGCCACCATAATACCAGTCCCAAAGAAGCCTGTCTCATCCAGCTACAACGATTACCGGGCCGTAGCACTGACCTCCATCATAATGAAGTGCTTCAAGCGGCTGGTCATGCAGAACATCAAGTTCATCCTCCCTCCCACGACCCATCTCAGTATGCATACTACATATTGTAGGTTATAATAGGCTGACTTCACTACTGTTTTAATGTGGTTGTTAAAACAAGATCCATAGAAGATGCCATCTCTGCTGCTCTCCATCCAGCCCTCACCCACCTGGACTCAAAGAACTCCTACGTGTGAATGCTGTTCTTGGACTTAAGTTCAGCATTCAACACAATCATCTCCAAGCTCCTAATACAAAAACTCAAGACCTCTTTGTAACTGGGTGCTAGACTTTCTCACAGGGAGGCCACAGAATGTGCAAGTCGGCAGCAACACCTCCAAGACATCACACTGAGCACAGGGGCCTCACAAGGGTGTGTGCTCAGACCGCTGCTCTTCACCCTGCTGAGTCATGACTGCATACCAGCTTACAGCACCAACCACATCATAAAATTTGTGGATGACAGAATGGTAGTGGGCCTCATCACAAACAATGAAGAGGCTAACTACTGAAATGAGGTGAGCCAACTGGTCCAGTGGTGTAAAGACAATAATCTCTTCCTGAACGTGGGAAAAACCAAGGAGCTTGTGGTCGACTTCAGGAGGGAATAAACACAGTGTCCCCCTCTGATCACCGATAGTGCAGCTGTCGAGAGGGTGAGCAGCACCAAGTTCCTGGGGATGCACATCTCCGAGGACCTCTCCTGGTCCAATAACACCACATCACTGGCCAAGAAGGCTCAAACTCACCTCCATTTTCTCTGCAAACTTCCTCTTCAGCCCCCTGCCCTCGGAGAGAAGGCACTGGAACCTCCAGGCCCACTCCACAAGACTGCTAAACAGCTTTGTTAACCAGGCCATCAGGACTCTGAACTCTGCCCACTCCCTCCCCCCTGCCCCTTGCCCCTGGACTGCAACACAATCACCCACACAACAACTCTACCTCAGCTGTTTGCACAGAAAGGCTTGGCACACCAACAGTACCACATCTGCTGCTGTATGTCTTGCACCCTACTGCAACCATTTGCACGAATGCCATACTTGCTGGTGTCTGTCATTGCAATACTGATCATGTGCAGACCAGTCCACATTGAACTTGCAATTTACCGGTATTATGGTTTACTGTCGTACATTCAGTAGGATTGCTGTGTTTTTACCGTTATTTGCACTATGGGTAGCATTACTGTACATAGATTGTTGTTGTTTTCCATCCTTATTCTTTCTTGTCTTAAGGTCATGTGAAAAAATTAGGTTACCCCATATAAGCGTGTGTTTTTTTTTAACATATTTGGACATATGGATATTTACACACGTGGACAAAATTGTTGGTACCTCTCTGTTAATGAAAGAAAAACCCACAATGGTCACAGAAATAACTTGAATCTGACAAAAGTGGTAATAAATAGAAATTCTATGAAAATTAACCAATGAAAATCAGACAATGCTTTTGAATTGTGGTTCAACAGAATTATTTTAAAAAACAAACTCATGAAACAGGCCTGGACAAAAATGATGGTACCCCTAGAAAAGATTGAAAATAATGTGACCATAGGGACATGTTCAACCAAGATGTGTCCTCTAATTAACATCACAGGTGTCTACAAACTTGTAATCAGTCAGTCGGCCTATTTAAAGGGTAACAAGTAGTGACTGTGCTGTTTGGTGACATGGTGTGTATCACACTAAACATGGACCAGAGGAAGCAAAGGAGATAGTTGTCTCAGGAGATTAGAAAGAAAATTATAGACAAGCATGTTAAAGGTAAAGGCTATAAGACCATCTCCAAGCAGCTTGATGTTCCTGTGACTACAGTTGCACATATTATTCAGAAATTTAAGATCCACAGGACTGTAGCCAACCTCCCTGGACGTGGCCGCAGGAGGAAACTTGATGAAAAATGGAAGAGACGGATAATACGAATGGTAACAAAAGAGCCCAGAACAACCTCTAAACACATTCATGGTGAACTCCAAGGTCAAGGTACATCAGTGTCAGATCGCACCATCCGTCGTTATTTGAGCCAAAGTGGACTTCATGAGAGACGACCAAGGAGGACACCACTGTTGAAAACAAATCATAAAAAAACCAGACTGGAATTTGCCAAACTGCATGTTGACAAGCCACAAAGCTTCTGGGAAAATGTCCTATGGACAGACGAGACAAAACTGGAACTTTTTGGCAAGGCACATCAGTGCTATGTTCACAGACGTAAAAATGAAGCATACCAAGAAAAGAACACTGTCCCTACTGTGAAACATAGAGGAGGTTCTGTTATGTTCTGGGGCTGCTTTGCTGCATCTGGCACAGGGTGTCTTGAATCTGTGCAGGGTACAATGAAATCTCAAGACTATCAGGGTATTCTAGAAAGAAATGTGCTGCCCAGTGTCAGACAGTTTGGTCTTAGTCGCAGGTCATGGGTCTTGCAACAGGATAATGACCCAAAACACAAAGCTAAAAACACCAAGAATGGCTAAGAGCGAAACATTGGACTATTCTAAAGTGGCCTTCTATGAGCCCTGATCTAAATCCTATTGAACATCTGTGGAAGGAGCTGAAGCATGCCGTCTGGAGAAGGCACCCTTCAAACCTGAGACAACTGGAGCAGTTTGCTCATGAGGAGTGGGCCAAAATACCTGCTGAGAGGTGCAGAAGTCTCATTGACAGTTACAGAAACGGTTTGATTGCAGTGATTGCCTCAAAAGGTTGTGCAACAAAATATTAAGTTAAGGGTACCATCATTTTTGTCCAGGCCTGTTTCATGAGTTTGTTTTTAAAAATAATTCTGTTGAACCTCAATTCAAAAGCATTGTCTGATTTTCATTGGTTAATTTTCATAGACTTTTTATTACCACTTTTGTCATATTCAAGTTATTTCTCTGACCATTGTGGGCTTTTCTTTCCTTAACAGAGGGGTACCAACAATTTTGTCCACGGCGCTGTAATATCAGTGTTAAAATACTGGGAGATTCACGTAATACAACTCAACAATCAAAAATGAATTAAGGACTTTTTCCAAATTTTCTGTAAAAAGCGGAAGAAGATGGATGGATGGATGTAATTCTAAACAAATAGTGAGGAATAAATTAGGACACCCCCCATCTTTTTTAGGACACCCACACATTCATTCCCACTTACAACGGCTAAAATAAATTTTAAAAAATGCAAATAAAAACAAAAACAAAGTTAGACAGATACATGAACATTTCTTAATAAAGAACTGAATATTTAAATAGGGTGTCCAAATTTTTTCACATGACTGTATATACTGCACATACCACTAAGAAAGAGAAAAGGCATTTCAATTCTCCTGTATGTCCTGTATATATAGAAGTAGATTCAAGATTTAAGATTTTATTTGTCAATACTGCTATACGTACAGGACATACAGAAGAATTGAAATTGCGTTTCTCTCTCTTCAGTGGTGTGTGCAATATAAAAGACAAAAGGAATAAGTTTGGAAAAACAACAACAGCAGTTCATAGTTCATGTACAGTAACGCTACCCATAGTGCAAATAGCAACAAAAGATAGACCCAGACATCCCGTAGTGCAAATAAAGATATACAATAAAACCCAGCAATCCTATATACAGAAAAAGTAGAGTCAGTAATACTCGTAGTTGCAACAGATCTTCAGCACAGTAGTCAGCTTGTGTCTCCTTGTGGTAGCAGGCCTTAAGGTACCAACCTTTGTCCAGATGGATGTGCATTGATGAAGCTGAGAGAAAAGGGCAGGCAGGTTCTGCCACAACACGGTACGGGCACTGCTCCTTTGGGTCACAACCATAGAAGCTGGATGCTCATCACACTGGTCAATGTCTGTTTATGCACAGAATAAGGAATTTGATGTTTGGCAAGGTTGTCAAATTCCAGATAATATTTGTTTATCATTCAGAGTCTGAACAGAAAATCAAACTCGATAAATACAAAAAACAAAAAAAAAACAAATCCGTTTCTTCCGATGTGTTGTGGTCAGAATAAAGTTGACCTAAGTTTGGTGAAAATCAAACAAAATCTTCTTAGCACGGTAATTTAAGGAAGAAGTAAAATAGGAAAAGGTGAATTTTAAAGGGAAAAGTTGAAAAAGTTACATAGAGCTTATTTCCCGGGCCTACTTAGGAAGGAGGGCTGAGCATGACTCGCCCTCCAACTTTTCAAGACTCAACTGGGAAAAAAGAGAGGGAAAATTTTCCAACTTGGCAAGATGGCCCAGTATTATTTTTGAAGGACAACTGAGCCTGACCAATGACATTCAAAGATCAGGATTGGATCTGCCCATTAGCTTAAACTTTTGACCAATTGCAATGAGTTTCTTTCTTTCAACCAAAGGTTCATAAAGTTTCCAAAAAGGAGATTTGGAAGCTGATTGGTCAGTTCACAGTTTTTGGAATGTAAGCCTCACCTAGGGAGAGACAGAAGGATGCATAGGAAATGGTATGAAGAGTGAAATCATCTTAAAAACATATAAGCTGTCTAGTAAAGCATAAATCCTTTAAAACTTTAGTGACTAAGATATTTTACTCAATAAAGGAACAATGTGTCTGCATTGTAAATGTAATTTTTTTTATAGTCGACATGCAAAATTAATTCTTTGTGAAGATAAAGGAACACATCAAATCATATCAATGAAAGCATTTCAATCCATAACTGTCCATCACAGGGTCCAGCTATAGTATTCAGCTGCTGTTGTCTGGAGATAATGACAGGTTACTGTATTTCATTGTTCACAGTTCATAGTTTAAACTTCAGAGAAAACATCCAGTCCTCAGGGAAAATATTCCATCGGAGGACAATGTTGGACTTTTGAGTTTTAATGAGAGGAATCTTGCTGGTCAAGAGTCTGTGGAACATTATCGTAAACCTGTCACTTTGACATTCTTTTGGCAAATGGGTTGGAGAGGAAATTACTCCGGTCCTGAGCAGGGAGTAACTTATCCACTTTATGGCCGATGGCATAAAGCTTCACAGCTCCGGGCTTGCGTGAAACAATTTCTCCTCAGCAAAGAACAATTTTATAAATTTGGATCCAGCTGTTGATGCCCACCTGGTGGTCTCTTCTTCGCTAAGGGGGTCACCATCATGCCCAAAGACTTCCAGCTGGCCCGCTGCATCCGCAGAGAGAGAACTTAGACTTTCTGCTGCACATTCACCAACCAACCATAATGCTCTGCACTGTGTGTCTATATATATACATTTATAGTAATATGGACATATGTTTACTAGATGTTGTTTTTTCTTGCCTTCTGATTGTTGCTCTGAGTGTTGCTATCCCTATGCTGTTGCAATCCTGGAATTTCCCCATTGTGGGACTAATAAAGGCTTATCTTATCTTATCTTATCTTATACTACATAAATTATATCACAACAAGAAAGAAAGCTAGGGTCACCAAAGTTGGTACCGTACACAAGTTCACCTTGGGTCCCTGAACTACAGCTATGGGTTTGCTGACAATAGGTCAAAGGTCAAGGTCAAAATGCCCCATAAACTATATCTCAACAACAATGGCACCTAGGATCACCAAACTTTGTACACATGTTCACCCTGAGACACTGACCTCTGACTGTGGGTTTGGGGTTAGAAGGTCAAAGGTCACAGTTAACTTCCCTTATGCCCTATATATATATATATATATATATATATATATATATATATGTATATATATATATATATATATAAGCTAGGGTCACCAAACTTTGTACACATGTTCACCCTGTTACCCTGACATCTGCCTGTGGTCTTGGTAATGCAGGGTCAAAGGTCAAGGTCAAAATGCCATATAAAATACATCTCAACAACAGAGGGTGTGAGGGGTATCCCTGGCAGCTGCCAGTATGTTTGACCCATCCCTTTTTGTTTGTTTGTAGTTAGTTTGTCCAGTCAACATTTTACATTGTCGCCAATATATCTTTGACATTTATGATCAGATTGACTTAAAATTTATACAGAATCTTTAACTCATGAATACCTGGACACATTAGATTTTCAGGCACATCTATTGACGGGTTCCATTTATTATGGGGAAGGGTCCTTTCCTGTTGACACTATAGCTTCTACATTTCTGATTGCATTCACTTCAAATTTATATATCTAATGAGAGGTTCCATTTCTGAGGGGAGGATGCTTGTAGTTTTTCATTCTGTTTTTTGTTGTCACCACTATAGTTTCTACATTCCTGATCAGCTTGACTTCCTATTTATACAGAAGCTTTGACTGGAATGAGGGGTTCCATTTTCCCTGGCCATTTTATGTTGATCACAGTTTTCTTTCGGGGCCTCTGATATGCATATGCGCGGGGTATGTGAGCTTGCTCATAAAGGTTCTTTCATTTGTCTTTGTATTTCCACTATTGTCACTTTGTCTCTTAAAAAAGTAGTAACAGATCAACTGAATGCAGTCCCAGCCAGAGGGATCTTTCCTGGGTGTCTCTCACCCCGCTCTTCATTCACATTTTCTTTCTTTCTGTTCACTGTCACTATCGAATAAAGGCAAAAGTGTCCTGCACCCACCCAGTCACCGACCCACATCCCCCAAAAAGGAATACCCAATTCACCGAAAAGCATTTGAACAATCTGTCAATTTGGCCTTGCCATCTCCCAAAGCTCTAACAGTTAAACAAGATTATTTTTTCTGGGTTTGAGAGGAAAAACTTTGAAAACATAATTGATCCTTAAGGCCACCCAATGTTAAAAGGTAGGCAGGGTCGAAGTGAATTTAAAGGTACTTTATAAATGAAGACCAAGGGTATTTCTAAATCTCAAATTTGGGGAGACTGCAGGTGTTTGAAAGGAAAGACAGCTGTTGATGCTGTGTAATCTTTTAAATGTTGTTAGGTATGGCAAATAATAACATCCCTTTTCTGATTTTGTTGTTCTGCAGTGCTGACCAGGCATTGGACAGGTTTGCCATGAGACGCTTCTATGAGGACAAAGCTCTTCCTGTGGGTCAGCCTTCACAGCTAAGGTATGTTATTATCTCTCTTGCTGTCTGTTAATGTGGGCTCAAAGCCTGATCACTCATTTGTTAACCATTTCTGAACTTTATTTACCTGACCCTGTTTTTATAAAGCCACTGAGTGATAGCTGTTATGTCTCTCAGTGATAAATGTGGTACATTGTCACAATTTTCAAAATAAAAGGTTCTGTCATTTCACAAAAAGGTTGACAAAGGTAGACTTCTAAAACCTTTGGCAAACTTTAGAAGATACAACTTTTTTGAGTTTAACAAGCTAACCTGCTGTACTTGTGCTGGTTTAAGCATGTGAATATTTGGTATTTTAACATCAAAAAGAGGCTTAAAATCAAATGTTAGATATGCCTATGATGAGTATGTAGTATGTCTATAATAGAAATTCAGAAACCGATATCTCCTAGGATTTCAAAGGCAGCAGGCAAAACTTTTCGTGGTACAGCCACCAGTGTTTGAAGTCGGTCACATTTCCATTTTCCTCACTGTCCAGCGACATCAGCCAACAGTTAAAACAAGAGCTGTTGTCTTGTAAGGATGGCTTAGACAAAGTTTGCTTGCCCACTTTCTCTGACAAAGGGGGCTTTTATAGTTTAGTTTGATTCACAAATTATTTAAAATACAAATACAATTCATATTCTCATGCAAGATAATTTTTTTGTGAAATAGGACTCCCCAGAAGCTATCCATAACTTATAAACAGGGGCTCAGGCATCAAAGTAATGTAAAATTACACAAAGTAAGTCCTATCATTCCCTAATTCTAAGATAAAACCCTAAGAGCAACCTAAGATTACCTCATAAATATGAAAAAACACTGTAATATCAGTACAAAACATCAAACATTGGTACATAGAAATAAAACCCAAGGGCTCAAAGCAAACATACACAGTTGAAAAGCTATCATTATTTTAGTCCACTGCCAAAAGGGGTTTAAAGTTACATAATTAGATAGAAGCTGTTCTTTTAATTTCTTTTTAAAGACAGGCAGTGATGTGAACACTTATATAATGCAGTCAACCTCATTCCAAATCTGTGGAGTTTTGCAGATTACACTGAAACTTGTACATTTCAGGTTGCGTTTCTTGCCTCTTAGGAGTTATTTTCCGCTTGTTTTGTCTCCATGAGTGGGAAGATAAACTGGAATGAGTTCAGAGTCTATTGTTGAGTCTAAATTCTACACTACACAAGCATTGTGAAAAGTGTTGCACTCAGTGAGCTTCAGAAGTTGGTAACCAGAAAAAGAGAATCAGAGGGGGCATTTACCTCACTCCCTGATATAGCTTGGATAACTTTCTTTCGTAGAAAGAAAGTTTTTCTTTTTTCTTATCTTTTTCGCTGACAGTAGCTTTAGTTTCCGCCATCTCACCACAGCTATTCGCTTCCTGTTTCACCTACACACTTGCAATTTTTCTCGAGAGAAAACAGTAAATCTTTTTTTTCCTGTAAAAATTAACACATTAAAAAGTTAAACTGATTAATATAAGCATACAACATACAATTGTAAAATGGATTTTAAAACATATTATTGCCAGGTTCTGGGCATGGTTTGGGACCATGTCCACACTTTTTATTCATTTTTGTTCCTCTGTCATTATTATTATTATTATTATTATTATTATTATTTATAGTTATTGTCTCCTGTGTCTCCCCTGGTCTGCTGTGTCACCCTATTTGTCTCTAGTGTCTTTATCATGGTTCTGTGGTATATTTGTCTTCCTATTGTTTCCAGTCCCTCATGTTTCCGTATCCATAGTCACTCTCCCTCATGTGTGCATTGTTCAGCCCTTGACTGTTCTCAGCTGTCCTGCGTCTTGTTAATTGTTCTGCCCCTACATACAGTACGTGCGTCTCTGTGCTTTGTTCAGTGTGAGGTCATTGTCGTCTAATTCCTGTCATGCTCCCAGTGTGTCCCAGCGTTTCCTCTGTGAGTTTGGTTTGCTGTATGTTTTCTGAGTTTATTTCAGCCCCCCTGCTGGTTTTATTTTGTTCCTGAGTTTAGTTTAATAAATTATCTTTTGCATATAATTCTTGACTGCATCACAAGTCCTCTTTTAAACTTTTTTTTGTTGCTTTATTACTTTAAATTACAGCCCAACAAACAAGGGCACATGTTTACAGTATGCTGACTGTGCCTGTGTGTTTCTTGTTGCGTAAGAGGGCCATGGTCACCAACAATGTCCTTGTGGACTTCTGTTAAAAAAAACACGTCACTTCCACCAGAGTGGGCCTGCATCACTTCCTGTAGCACTATGTAACCTTCCTGTTCCTGGCAGGAATACTAAAAAGATGACTGACACATCCCGTTAGCCAATCATCAATCGCAACTTTAGCCACCAACTACTTGCCACTAGCTGTTAGAACTCAGGCTGTAAAATGTGCCAATTATAGTCTTTTCACGGTTCCTATCTGAAACAAAAAGTTTAGAGGAAACTGAGACTTTGGTCACCATATCTTCTTTTCCAAAGCAGGTGTGACTATATTCTAATGAGCTGTAGTGCTTAGTTATGAGATAGCGCTAGCTAGCTGGGCCATCCATGTATCTTGCACCAATACCTAATCGAACACATAAACGTTTGGACTTTTGTCACAGCCCTTTGTGCACCAGTAGCCACAAAACAGGCTACAGACAGTCCATCAATAAAGCTGCTCCAAAAGGCCCCAACACGACAGAATCGGCAGACAAGTTCAGTCATGGGACCTGAATTAAAAGAAGTTGGTTATCACTTAGTGGACTGACCCTATACCCTGTACACTATTAATGACATCAAATTAATATCTATGCAGTTGTCATAGAAGATCAAATTATTTATAAAGACCAAAACACTTGAAACAGCAGGCTTATTCTCCTGTAAAGTTATCTCATTTTAAATATAGATTCTTACTGGGTTTGGCTTTTTTTCCTTTTTTTTTGTAAACATGGTTACCACTCACTAGTGATGCGCTAACAAATACTTATTAGGTTTTCGGGCCAAGAAACTCTTTTTTTTTTTTCAAGTTGATAAAAAAAATCCAAACCTGATTTATATACACTGTTTTGTGTTTTTGTCTGTGACTCGTACACTTCAGCATCCTTTAACTCGTGGGATTATGATCTTTCCCTTAATTCTAAAAACATCCTACAGAGGAAATTCTTTCCTAATGACTTTCTGTTCCATCTCCAGTGTAATTCTAAGTGCTATAATTGTGTGTAAAAGTCACATCACAGAGAGAAGGGATCTATCTTTTCCATCTGAGGGATTCCACTGTTGTTCCCTGGTAGGTTCTGGGACTTTTCAACAATGCATTTCTGGCTTTCAAGCATATCAGACCATATTTTCATCCAAGTTTCCACAGTTATGAATGAACTTTTCTATAAATAGTAGCCAAACCAGAGCAGTTCAAACCAATCAATGATGGTTTTACAGCATTTAAAGTCACTTATTTTTGCAATTGCACTCAATCAAGGGAATCATAAATGTGCTGATGTATCTCATTATCAGCTTCCTTTGCCTTATTAGGCAGTGAAGTGTTCTGAAGCCTGACCCCTCACATTGTCTCTTCATCACCTCCGGAGATCAGAGTCTCAATATGAACCTCTCAGAAAGATATAGACTGTGTACAAAGGAACAAAGGAAACACAAGGCCACTTAACACCACTAAATTTGAGCTTGTATATTAGGCAGTCAGTCATTCTTTAACAGGTCTATAGGCTTGCCCTCTGCCACACTATTTCCTGCTTTGGATATGACTATCTCTGCCCCTGGGGTCTGCCAGTATTATGGTCTGGAATGTGTGACATTAACATCAAGAGTCGGAAATGATCTTGGCTATGAAAGTCTGTAAAAGGTTGGATTGAAGCCATTAGGTGTCATCATTAAATGATAGTTTGCACCAGCTAACAAAATGAATACTTAACTGAGAGGACTGAATGGACAACACACACAGAAAAAACACACTTCTTTAACCCATTTTACAAGCATCTATTATTGCTCAAAAGAAGATCTTGAGGAAATGTTAAAAAAAAAAAAAATCTGGCTCACAAGAAATCAACTACACCTTTCTTCTTTGTAGCATAAAGATTCAGCATTCATTTTAACAGGAGCTGTAATGCTTCCCCAATTGTGGGTGCTTGTGTAGAACACTGCCAAAGTTTTAACTACATGTACTGAGGTTGTTGTATGTAGAAGGTTCTCTCTGAAGCTCAGCCCTCAGCTACTTTAAACACCCAGTTTCTGGCAGTTTTCACTTTAAGTTGGGGCCAACAACCAGAAGAAATCTGGCTTAAATGGAAAGTACCCTTTACTAAAACAGCTTTTTTTTTTTTTTTTAGATTTAACAGGAAATATGATTCATTCAGTACTGCCGAGTCCAAGAATAAACTTACTTTAGAGACAAAAAAGATTGTAGAATATGCAAGCTACACATAAAGACTTATGCCTACTTAAAAATTTGGACTGGGAAACTAATAATTGGGAAGTATCATTGCTAACCACTGTTGCACCACCCCATCATATCTTTAAAGAAAAACTGCAGACTTGATGTTTTGGTTCAGTTTTAAAATTGGATAGGATTTTTGGCAGACTCACACTGGTCCCAGTTCCTCCATACCATGCTGAAGTACAGTTTTCCCTTCCTTAACTCTCCCCCAGTGGCCTACCATCATAATTCTTTGAACCTAAGCACAGTTGCCACTTTTGCATATGTTATCACCCATCAAGAACAGTTCTAGTATATGAGGCTGAGCAACCATTCTGTACCTAAGCACACCTCTCAAAGCGTGCCAGAGCTGTGCAAGTGTTCCATGCTTGTGCATGCTATGGCACAATGATGCCAGTTAAGTGATCTGGGCCCATATACACAAACATTCTGAGTCCTTTAGGAGAGATCCTATCTTGGCTTAAAAACTCCTATCAAGGAGTCCACAATTAAAAGTGATCCAGGAACACTCGAAGAGCAACTAACAACTAACTACTAACTAACTAACCTGCACAACTCAGAGCAGGTAGATCCAAAAACTTTTATCTTAAGCTACGGTCAGAAATAACCTTACAAACAGATGTGAACACCATACAAATGATTTTTGGACCATTTTGTACAGCTTTCTTTAGGCGGCCATAGGAGAATCCAGCATTTGCAGACTGTTCGTAAGTTCGTGGCCAGGTCGATGGTCTTTTCCAAGATTTCTGCGAAAGCCCCACGAAGACCCCTCATTGTTGGGTGGCCGTAAATATGCCTCAAGAACGCCTTAAGTTGTTCTTGAAGGACCCTCACAGCGGTCGTAGGAAACGCCATACGAATCCCCGTTCGTACAGTGTGGGTAAGGTGGTAGTGAGGCACCCATAAGGCGGAAGTACATCATTGTGAAACATCTGTGCTGACAAAATGTGCTGAAAACTGGAAGATCTTCTTACCAATGACTTGAGAGTGCCATGAGTTGCACAAAAATTTTCATAAGATGGCAATATGTAGGTATGCCATAGGAAGATCGCAAGGATCCGAAGAATGTGAGAACTCTAGGGCCATTGTACAACAGAAAAGCACCTCATTTCTCAAAAATGTCTCAAATTGCTCTTGCAAATTGAAACTGTAAGAAACTATGCCTCCCTCCACAAATGTCTGCGAACTCCAGAATTCATAGGAACTGGGAGATGCTTACAAACCCATCGTTCATAAGAATCTTTGTGACCATAGCTTTTACAAGGAGGTGTGTTTGACCCCATTGCTAGGTATGATGCTGCCCTTACAGAGCTGCGGTTGATCATTATGGAGGTGAGGGAGGCATGAGGGTAGCAGTTAAAGCTTATGGTGTACAAAATGTTTAATGGTGCGCAAAAGTTATTTAAAACTCAGGGTAAAAAGCCGTGGAGTGGTGGCCTAGGAGTAGAGCATCTGCCCCAACAACTGGGAAGTCGTGGGATCAAGCCCTGGCTGGGTCATACCAACAATCATATAAAAATAGTACTTCCTACCTTCTAGCTTGGTGCTCAGCAAAAGAGAATGGGGGGGGGAGGAAAGTTGGTTACCCACAGGGGAAGCACAAACCAGTGAACTCCTTATGCTGGTCCCAAGCCCAGATAAATGGGGAGGGTTGCATCCGGAAGGACGTGCGGATCATCACGATATCAGGTGATACACTGTGGTAACCCCGAAAGAGAGCAGCCGAAAGAAAAAAATAATAGTCATAACAATTCGGGAGTGCTTTCCATGTACTTTCAGTGAAAGTACACAGAAAGTACCCACATATACAGTATCCATATTACCCCAACACAAACCAACCTATAACATCTAATTGGCTCTTTGAAAACATAATTCTTAAAATTTTCTAGGAATTACATCACCAGGAGTAATTCTTAGCTTTAGGAAACTTTGTGAACACGGTTTCTGGACTTTTGAAGTCAAACATAGCTCAAGACAGTAAAGTGCAACTGGACAGTGTGAGAGTACCCTGAAAGGGTTCTGTATTCTGATGCCATCATCTGTTTATTCTGTACAAACAAAATGAAAGCCATAGCGTTTTTCCTCCAAGTTATAAGTTGGAAAGAAAAATATCATTTGGTAGAAATATCCTTTGATGGACAGGTGGTCTTTCTAGGGTTTGCTGAACCTGTTGCCCCTTTACAATTGAGGTATGTTCCAGACTTATCAAATAAAATGGATAAAGATTCAAGAAAACTATTGTATGAATGTAATGTTATGAGCATCAAATGTGAACCTAAAAAGTTCAACAAGGCTTTGATATAGGATTATGTAAGAAATGATAATATATAAACCATATAGTCATTCTGTAGTTACAAATCTTTCACCCTCCTAGTGCTGTAAACATGGTATCCCATCTTGGTCTAACTGAATTTCACAGAGGCGAAACCATCTGGCCCCTGACAGCTGAGCAAGGGAGGTGTCTGCATGTGGCAACCCACAGTCAAGGTCATGCTCACTACCATAATCATTATCATCATTAACCACCAGACCACACAAACTTAGCAGATCCCCACTGGCCTCTGTTCACATCAATTCAATATGACACGTTCCATAGTAGAGAAAGGCTGTTTCACAGAAGAATTTGTTTCCGACTGTGCTAATGAAGCTGACAAGTAGAAACAGTGAACCTTCTCAGAATAAAGGTTTATTCGCTGGGGATTTGGTGAAGTAGTTTGGAAGCAGCCAAAAGATGACTTGATAAAATGTCTATATCGCAGGAAGTATTCAACTG
Source organism: Pholidichthys leucotaenia (assembly GCA_020510985.1). Taxonomy (NCBI): domain Eukaryota; kingdom Metazoa; phylum Chordata; class Actinopteri; order Cichliformes; family Pholidichthyidae; genus Pholidichthys; species Pholidichthys leucotaenia. The sequence goes on along the minus strand of CM035845.1, from coordinate 28,405,609 downwards.
AATTTGGAATTGGGTTGAAGATATCTTACTCCATCCATCATCTACCACTTTTCCGGAGGTCCGGGTCATGGATACTGCAGTCCAAGTAGAAAAGCCCAGACTTCCCTCTCCCCAGCCACCTCCTCCAGCTCTACAGAGGGGACACCAAGGTGTTCCCATTACAGCTGGGAGAAATAGTCTCTCCAGCGTGTCTGCCCCGGGGTCTCCTCTCAGTGTGATGTGTCCAAAACTCTTCATGTGGGAAGCATCCAGGAGGCATCCTGATCAGATTCCCAAACCACCTCAACTGGCTCCTTTCGATGTAGAGGAGTAGTGGATCAACTCTGAGCCTCTCCCAGATGACTGAGCTCCTCACCTCTAAGGATGATTCCAGCAACCCTATGTAGAAAGCTCATTTCAGCTGCTTGTATTTGTGATCTCATTCTTTTAATCATTACCCAAAGTTAGTGACCATAGGTGAGACTAGGAATGTAGAAAGAGTGGCAAATCAACAGCTTTGCTCTAGAGGTCAGCTCCCTCTTCACCGCGACAGACCAGTATAACCTCTGCATGACTGCAGATGCTGCTCCAGTCCATTTGTTAATCTCCCACGCCATTCTCCTCTCACATGTGAATAAGTTCCAAAGATACTTGAACTCCTCTACTTGGGGCAGGACCTCGTCCCCAACCCGGAGAGTACAGTACACCCTTTTCCAGCTGAACACCATGGACTCAATATTGAAGGCACTGATTCTCATCCTGGGCCACTTCACGCCTAGCAAGACCTGTAAGTTATTGCTTGATGAAGCCAACAGGACATCATCTGCAAACAGCAGAGACAAGATTTTGTGGCCACCAAATATGACACCCTTCATTCCTTGGCTGCACCTAGAAATCCTGTCCATAAAAATCATGAACAGGATTGATGACAAAGGGCAGGTCTGGCAGAGTCCAACTCTCACTGGAAATGAGTTTGACCAATTTTTTGGCAAAACGAACCAAACTCTCACAATGATCATAGAGAGACTGGATAGCTTGTACTCCCAAAGTACCCTCTATAAGAAACCATGAGGGGCAAGGTCTAATGCCTTCTCCAAGTCCCCAAAAAACATGCAGACTGGTTGGGACCCCCCCCCCCCCCCCCCCACACACACACACACACAAAAAAACTTTGAAGATTCCTGAGAGGGTAAAGAGCTGGTCCAGTGCACCATGGCCAGGACAAAAACCATATTGCTCCTCCTGAATCTGAGGTTTGACCAATGGTTGGATTCTCCTCTCCAGTAACTTACTGGAGTGGTAGACTAGGGGTAGAGCATCTGCCCCACAACCGGAAGGTCGGCGTTCAAGTCCCGGGCGGTTCATGCCAAAGACCATATAAAAAGTGGCACTTCCTGCCATCGAGCTTGGTGCTCAGCAAAAATGGAACGGAGGAGGGAAATGTGGGCGACAGTAGCTCAGGAGGTAGAGTGGGTTGTCCAATAACCAAAGTGTTCGCGGTTCGAATCCCACTCTCCCCAGCCATCCTGCCGTTGTGTACCCGGGCAAGACACTTTACCCGCCTTGCCTCCAGTGTCCATGACTCTGCATATGAATGTGCATAAATGTTTGGTAGTGGTCGGAGAGGCTGTTGGCACGGATTGGCAGCCACATTTTCATCAGTCTGCCCCAGGGCAGCTGTGGCTACAGTAGTAGCTTACTGCTACCATTGTCTGTCTGTGGAGTGAATGAATAATGGATTGCCATTGGAAAGTGCTTTGGGTTTCTTGAAAGGCGCAATATAAATGCAAACCATTATTATTAACTTGGCATAGACCTTTCAAGAGAAGCTGAGGAGTGTGATCTCTTTAAAGCTGGAACATACCTTCCAGTCCCTCTTGTGAAGAGGAGAACCACCACTTCAATTTGCCATGCCAAAGGTACTGCCCCCAACCCCCACGCAATATTCTAGCCTTGAAGTACTCAGGGAAAATCTCATTCACCCCCGGGACCTTGCCACTGAAGAGTTTTTTTGACAACTTTAGCAACTTCGACCCCAGTGATGGATGAATCATTCCCCTCATCCTCAGGCTCTGCTTCCTCTATGGAAGGTGTGTCAGTGGTATTGAGCAGATCCTCAAAGTATTCCTTCCACCTACCCAATAATATCCCCACTGGGATTGAGCAGATTCTCAAAGTATTCCTTCCACCTACCCAACAATATCTCCACTTGATATCAGCAGTGCCCCATCCACACCATACAGAGTGTCGACAGGGAGCTGCTTTCCTTCTCCTGAGACACTGGACATTTGTCAGAATCTCTTCGAGGCTGGTCGAAAGTCTGGTTCCATGGCCTCACCGAACTCCTCCCACACCTGAGTTTTTATGCCTCGGTGCATTGGAGGCATACGGTAATCACTCAATGTGGCTGTGTGTGTGTGTGTGTGTGTGTGTGTGTGTGTGTGTGTGTGTGTATCTGTTTGTCTGTTACCAGCTTTTCAACTTGCCCAGTCAAAATCAAGTGGAACTAAAGGCTTGTATCATTATATTGCCATATTTTCTCAAAATTTGTCAGAATTTGGAGATAAGCCTTTGTTTTTTAAATAAACACAAATTTAACTCACCATTATATCCACAGTGGAGCCGTGAAAAAAGGTACTGTAATGTAATAACTAGGCCAAGCCAGTAAAGGTTGCACCGAGGCAGCTGAACCTTGGTGCTTTCATTGCTTCAGCAACCACTTGAGCTGCATTGGTCTGCCAATACGCCTCAACTGCTTCAGGAGTCCTAGAAGCCAGCCAAGCTTGATAGGACTCTTTGAACTTGATGGCCCCTTCACCACCAGTGTCCGTCATTTGGTTCGGGAGTTGCTGCCACGAGATGCACTAACAACCTTGCGACCACAGCTCCGGGCAGCTCCTTCAACAGTGGAGGTGAGAACATGGCCCATATAGGTTCCATGTCTCCAGTCTCCTTTGGAATGTGATCAAAGTTCTTCCAGAGATCGGTGTTGAAGACCTCTGGGACAAGGACATCAGCAAGATGTTCCCAGCACATCCTCACTATCTATTTGGGTCTGCTGGGTCTGAATGGCATCAACCCCTGTCATCTGATCCAACTCATCACCAGCTGGTGATCAGTTGACAGCTCTGTACCTCAGTTTACCCAAGTGTCCAAGACATATGGTCGCAGGTCTGATGACACAATAACAAAACCGATCATCGACCTGTGACCTAGGGTTTCCTGGTGCTGAATGCACATATGGACACCCTTGTGCTTGAACATGGTGTTCATTATGGACAAGCTGTGATTAGCATAGAAGTCCAACAAGTAAACACCACTCAGGTTCAAATTGGGAAAGGCGGTTCCTCCGAATCACACCTCTCAAGAAGACTGGTTCCAGAACCAGAGCTGCACATTGACGTAAGCTCGATTATATCTAGCCGGTATATCTCAACCTTGTGCACTAGCTCAAGCACCTTCCCCACCAGAGAGATGACATTTCACATCCCGAAAGCCAGTTTAGGAAGCATATTCAATGCACTCGGGTGGGTGAGCTCAGGTGCACTAATTGTGAGACTACAAACACCAGCTGGCTTAACCTCTGTTAAATTATCTTAGCCACTTTAAAGAGGGTGAATATGTATGCAACACTTTTGTTACATTCTATATTTTTACTGAATTGACATTACTTTGGAGAAATCTTTTTTTTGTAATATATTTCAGTTAAACAAAATAAAATACCCTTTATAAAACTTTGACTCTCTTTTCTCCTGCAGGTATGTGCAGTACTTCAACGGCCTTCTCTCTGGACACATCAAAATAAACAACAAACCTCTGTTCCTGCACCATGTCATCATGCATGGCATACCCAACTTTGAATCCAAAGGGGGTGAGTTGAACTGCCTCTGAAAAATTACACATGAAAGAACAGCTTTTGATTTTCTTGAGCACAACACTTTTGTTTTTATATTAACTTTGTAGGCTGCCGTCCTTTCCTGAAGATCTACCAAGCAATGCAACCAGTTTATACATCGGGAATATAGTATGGAACCTATTTATTCCAGTGCAGTATGTTTGAATTCATGTCAAAACTGACTGTATAAAGTAATCAAGGAATGGATATCAATCACCGTTGTTTTCCTCTTTAACAGTAATGTGCAAGGAGACAGCAACACCAGTATCTGTATCACCATTGAACCTGGACTCCTTCTGAAGGGAGACATCTTGGTAAGGCTGACTTTAATTTTTTTCACCAAACCCCTGGATGTATGGTGAGCTTTTTTAAAATGATTTTTTATGTAAAGAAAAGCTTGTCCCGTAATCCCTATATTATTCTATGACAGATTTATATATCAATTCACGTATGGATAATTCTGACCCTGATTCTCCCCCTCTGCTTCATCTCAGCTGAAATGTTATCATAAGAGGTATAGAAACCAAACCAGAGACGTGGTGTTCAGGGTGCAGTTCCACACATGTGCCATCCATGACCTCGGGGTGGTTTTTGGAAAGAGCGAGCTAGACGAGACCTTCAAAGGTGACTGAATGTCTTGTCTCATATGCGTGTTTGTGACCAAATAGTGAGATGGGTTGTGTTTAGATTATTATTGCTCCTGCCAGTACAACCAATACTGTTTGTTAAATTCAGCATTAGCTAGCAAATATACGGTATAATAGTATATACTCCATATTTCTTTAGGTATGCATAGTAATTGTTCAATCTCTCAATGTAAATAAATTGATATTTAACTTAACTTAACTCTTTATGAAGACGTATGTTACCAAAATTTAAATGAAATATATTAGTTGGTAAATTAATAAATGGGCAGTTAAAGGCATAATAAATAACATAAAAATAAAAATTCTATAAAAATTCTACATTATGCAAAATTAAAGTTATTAAAAGTTCATACATTTTTACTGAAATTTTAAGTTATTTGGGAGAGTAAATAAACAAGCAGAAATATTAATTCATGACAGATTATTGTATGTCCTCACTGTTTTATCATCATTTTTGCTGCATTTAGATATATTTCTATAGTATTTATTATTATGATTAATAATGACAATAATGATAGTATAATTTTTATGCATGATATTTGTGTCACTTTATAAATATGCTATCAAAAGATTTTGTGCATCTATAGCAACTACCCTGTATAAGATTCAAAGAAAAAAAAATTCAGCGATTTTTATTTGTCAGTACTTCTATACGTACAGGACATACAGGAGAATTGAAATGCTGTTTCTCTCTCTTAGTGGTATGCACAATATATAAGAAAAGAAGGAGTAAGGATGAAAAACAACAGCAGCAGTCTATGTGCTGTTGGCACATAGAGGGCATCTAGGGCTGCACGGTGGCGCAGTGGTTAGCACTGCGGCAGCACAGTTTACCCTTGGCCGGGGGATTGTGGGGATCGTGGGATCGTGGGTTCGATCCCAGCCCCCGACCAACAGTGATCTGTGTGGAGTTTGCATGTTCTCCCTGTGTTGCGTGGGTTTACTCCGGGATTTCTCCGGTTTCCTCCCACATGCCAAAAACATGCATGTTAGGTTAATTGGCTGTTCTAAATTGTCCCTAGATATCTGTTTCCTATAGGCCCTTAGAATAGAGGGTTAGTATTAATGAAAGCGCTTTGAGTGGTCTTTGTGACTAGAAAAGTGCTATATAAGTGCAGGTTAGTTAGTTAGTTAGTTATGTACAGTAATGCTACCCGTAGTGCAAATGAAGATACAAGATAAAACCCAGCAATCCCGTATACAGAAAAAGTGGAGCTGTAATACCCGTAATTGCAAGTTCAGTGCAGTAGTGTAGGTGCAGACAGTGACAGATGGGATTTCACATAATGCGCATAAAAGTTAAATAAAAAAAAATAGCTTGGATTTTTAGTTATACTGCCTAAGTTAGTTTAGTTTTATTTTCATGGCCTGCTGCAGCATGACTGTTCCCCATGACTGTTTCAGAATAAGTAGAGTTCTTTGGTCATAAAGGCAGATCAGCAACAGTATTTTAATTTTTGGCATTTTATTTTCTAGAATAGAATAGAATAGGCTTTATTGTCATTGTACAGCACAATGAAATTGTGGGTGCTACACCAGGCTACTATGCAATAAAGTAAGTGAGAAGGATTAGCTAAAACACGGTTAAGCCTGCTTCATGCTACATTTCCCTCTAGTCCACTGTGGTCCGCGTATGCTTTGGACGAGCCCGGCACACACGCGGTGCTGCTCATGCTCACTTTTTTCATCTACCCAGGCCAAGCAGTTGACGCATGCACAGAACCATCATTTGTAGTTTCACTCCCGCCCGATAGGTAGCACCAAGGCACTGACGTGCCAGGATTTTCACCAACGAAGAAATGTGAGAGCAACGCACATCAACAACAATGGTGTCGTACCATCACCGAGAGGAAGAGGAGCTGCTGTTATTATATTCTGCTGCAGAATTACCCAAAACCTTGTGACTTTCTTTCAAACGCCGTGGGATGTGTGCCATGGCACGAGCAGTCTGTGGCAAGGGGCTCTCAGCCGAGCACACCATAACATTGTACACCACTCCTATGGGTAATACTGCACAAAAAAATGTGATCTGTACTTGTTTCTCCAATGCAAAAGTTAAGTTTGGCCAATAAACGCTTGTTTGCTTGACATGTCTTATTACTGGGTGAATGACTACATCAATGTTAGTTTATAAATTTTAAAACTCAGATTAAGACTTTTTTCCCATGGATTAACTAATTTTTGTCTTGTGCATAAGCATCAGTTTTTTCAAATTACTGTCCTTGTCCAAAATTTCCTGGACATTAATTGTGAATTTGCAACAGTTTTTTTTTTTTAATCCTAATTTGCAAATTTCTTTACATTTTTTTTTGAATGTGTACATTTTGCCCTAATAAACACACAACTGCTCATTTACAAATTTGGGCTTTTTTTTCTGTGTAACTATTTTTTTCTTTATGACTCAATACCATTTTTTTGAAGGAAAATCCATTCTGTTTTTGCTTAAAAACAGTAGTGTCTTACACTTTACTACTAAATGAAAACAATAACCAAAAAAACCCTGTATGGGAATATCTATTTATTTAACACCACAAACATGCAAGCTATATGTTTATAAAAAACACCTTTTTTTCCAAACACAGAAAATACAACATATATGTACAGTTATATACAAAAAGGTGCTAAGCATGCCAGCTAATTGCACCTAGCCCGCTACAATGACTGTGTCTACTGTTTAGCTTTCAGAGCTGGAGTAATTGTGCAGTTCAACCTGAAACCTATTAAGTAAAGTGTATATCTGCAGTTGGACCTCAGACCTTTTTGGCTGGGGGATTTTTTCAAGGGTACGTCCCACCAATACTCCAAAACACATTTCAGCACTTTCACTGGACCGCTCCTTTTCAATTTCGTTTCTGGATTTTTTCTGGAGTCAGTATGAGTTCGCCCCTTCCTTTCCTTTTGGGTGGCCTCACAGGTGATGGTGTGGGAGGCCTCCCCAGGCTCGCGGCTATTGTCTTCCATGAGTTTGCAGACATTTGATGGTCCCTGTATTCATTTAAGGAGAAACTGCATAAATGCGGATAACGGCGGACTTTTTCACAAAGTTTCTCTTCAAATATAGAGTCCATTTCTGCTGTTTGACTTCCTGGTTTTCACTCCTTTTCCACGAAGATGCTGCTGCCACTGTAAAAGAAAGTATGTGTGATTCATGTATGTTCTTATTCTCATTTTCCACCTCCTCGTTGCCTTCTTCGTCTACTGATGTATTCTGTGTCAATATCGCCACCTCGTGATTGGGACGTTCAGTCTTGCTCATGCGCTTTTCAACACATTTAGGTTGTGGGCAGGTGGCGCGGTCACAAAATTTGGGCTGCACGCGGTCGTCTGCAGTCGAGCACTGTGGACACTAGCGGAGTGGAGACGATGACGTAAATTTCATCACATGACGTTTCTGGTTACGCGTTCGCAGACAGCAGAGGTGCTGCATGAAGCAGGCTTCACAGAACACACGATTAAACACGCAACTGAAATAAAAATAGACCAGGATTCTGGAAATATACACAGGTATATTTCACCTACGGACCTATGGACATTATGTAGTAGTAGTAGTAGATTAGTTTATTTGACAGGGACAGTGCAATAAACATAGACAATTAATCAAAGACAATCAATCTGATGTGTTGCACATAGAGTGTATAGCTATTAGCTAATTTGCAACTCTTGTCCCTGGATGGGCTTTAGAAAAAAGAATCAAGATAAAAAATATACACAATAACCACATACATCAATGCAGAAAAATTATAAATACACAATTATAAATATTATAAATATTATAAATACACAAATATAACAGCCTGACTCACATTTAACATAAATATTATAAATATTATAAATACACAAATATAACAGCCTGACTCACATTTAACACATATAACATAACTCACATTTGCCTATTTCAGGCCTTCCTCCCTCCGTCACTCACTATAAACAAACACATTTATTCCTTCCCTTCATTCACTCTCACTTTGCAGACAATTAATTCATACATGAGTACATTCTTGTTTATTTTTCAGCCAGTTTTTAACATTTTTAGTGAATGTTTTAAAGTCCGTTATTATTTTAATTTCATTTGGCATTGTGTTCCAGATGTGACTGCCCTTTATAGAGAAAGCTGTTTGTCCAAATGTGGTTCTGCGGTGGAATATTTTACAGTTATTGTTAACAGAACTCCTGGTGGCTCTGCTGCTGTCCTGTCTTTGGACGAAACCAGCAAGTGGCTCGGGTGCTGATTTATGGAAACATTTGAACGTTAATTTCAGAAGACAGAGGTCAATGAAGCTCTCAAAACTCAATAGGTTGTATTTTTTTAAAACATTACAGTGATGCCACCTAATGGGCTTTTTGTCCAAGATTTTTAGGGTTTGATTATATAATGAACCTATATGTCTTATTGTGGAAGGGGCTGCTTGAGCCCAGACTGTCAAACAGTATGATATATGAGAAAAAAACATAGAATGCATATACAGTGCAGCTGCTTCGTAAGGTATGTAATATCTAATTAATTTAAAGCAGTTCAGATTTTTTTTTACTGTTTTTGAAATTTTCTTTATATGAAGATTAAATTTGAGTTGAGGATCTAGTACAATGCCAAGGTATTTGAATTCTGTAGCTAAACTGATGTCATGATCATGTATATTAACTTTAAAATGTTGCAGGTTACATTTTTTGATTGAAAAGCACATTGAGACTGTTTTCTGAAGGTTCAGCAATAGATGGTTCTTGAGGAGCCACTCTTGGACATCAACCATACTTGTAGACAGTACATCTGCAGCCTGTGCTGGAGTCTTGGCAGCTGTGTAAATAACTGCATCATCTGCATAAAGTTGGCATGTTGCAGCTGAGCAGTGTAACGGCAGGTCATTAATAAAAATGCTGAAAAGTAAAGGACCAAGAATGGACCCTTGTGGGATACCCATGCGGTTGTTTAAAAATGAGGATTTATCCTGGTGAACTTTTACACACTGTTCTCTATTCTGGAGATAAGATGCAAACCATTCTAATGTATTTGGGGAGAAGTTAAAAGATACCATTTTGGATAAAAGCAAACTGTGGTTTACAGTATCGAAAGCCTTTTTGAGATCTAGAAAAACAGCTCCTACCACATTACCCCTGTCCAAGGACTGTTTGACGTTTTCAATAAGGCAACAATTTGCTGTTTCTGTTGAGCATCCTGGTCTAAAACCAAATTGATGTGGATGAAGAAGTTGACTGTCTTGTAAGTAGTCTATCAGCTGTGTAGCTACAACTTTTTCAAGAACCTTAGATAGGACTGGTAAGATAGAGATTGGGCGGTAATTGCATATATCGTCTTTACTGCCTGATTTATGAACTGGTATGACGACAGCTTTTTTCCAGCCCGATGGAAATGTACTAGACCTAATGGAGAGATTAATGAGATGAGTCAGTGGTTTGATTAATATTTTGCTGTGCATTTTGAGAAAGGAGGTGCTCATATTGTAGATATCATTAGTTTTTGAGTTTGACAGTGTTTTAACAATACCAGCAATTAACTTCTCATTTACCTCATCGATGTGAAAAGTGTCTGTTGGAAGTATGGAATTTGTGTTGTTGAGCACATTTGGCAGCACAAAAATTTTTGTTAAGTCTTCCACAGAGCCCACAAAGTGTGAATTAAATTCATTTGCCAAAGTAGCCTTGTCACTGACGGTCTTGCCATTGATTCTAAGTTCCTTTACCCCCTTCTGATCGTTTTTTTTATTAGTTAAGTTATTTAAATGCCTCCATAGGGAACTGTTGTTACCCTTTGCATGATCTATCAGTTTATTGTAATAAGATATTTTTGATTTTCGCAGCTCATGTACCACTTTATTTCTTAAACTTTTGTACACAAGGTGATCATTTTGTAGTTTGGAGGTTAGTGATGTTTTCAGTGCATAGTCTCGCCTCTTCATAAGTTTTCTTATTTCATTATTTAACCATGGTAGGCTAATCTTCTGTTGTCTACTTTTAATTTGCTTTGAAAATTTTTCTATAGACTTTGTGATTGTTGCAGTTATAAAATTACAACAATCATCTACTTCACATGTTGACATGAGCTGCTCCCAATTTTGATTCTCTAAGTAATGTTCAAACTCCTCATTTTTTGATTTGGGGATAATAAAATTTGATTTGTCAATATCGACTCCCCCAAAATACTGTAGTCGCTTTTTAGTAAGTTTCCTGACAGCAAGAACCATGTTATGATCTGAGAGACCAGTTACAAGATTATAGGTTCTGGTTATTCGTTCTGGTTTATTAGTAAATACCATGTCAATAAGTGTTCTGGATTGTTTGGTTATCCTGGTGGGTCCTTTGATGATTTGCTGGTAATTAAATTTAGTCATGAGGCTTTTCAGTTTTTGTTTGTCTTTTTTATCAGACCAGTTGATATTAAAGTCACCATGAATTATTGTTTCTCTGTTCTTCTCAAGTTGTTTAACCAGATCACTTAATTCATTATAAAAGGAAGAGTTGTGTGACGGTGGGTTGTACACTACTGCAATGTTGAAATTCATTACCGGAGAGAGACATACATTCACAGCTAAACATTCAAGTGAAGTATTCAAATCAACCAGTTGACATTTATATTTCTCTTTGATGTAAATTAAAACACCTCCTCCCCTCCCTACCTGCCTATCTTTTCTAAAACACTGGTAGCCCACAATATCGATCATATTAGTGTCTATGTTACTGTGTAGCCAGCTTTCTGAGAGACAAAGGTAGTCCAGATTTGAGTCCAACAGCAACACCGAAATCTCATCTCTTTTGGGGATTATGCTCCGTATGTTTAAATGACCGCCGAGGATCCCCTTTGGTTTAGCCTTGGTGTCCCAAAGAACTCGTGCATGATTAACAGTTTGGAAAAATAAATGTTGTTTTTGCTTTTGTACAGCTCGGTTTTGTGCTAACCCAGTGGTCTGCTGTTTAATAGTGGCAGGTCCAGGGTTAAGGTGAATATCTCCTGCCAGAAGTAGCAGAACTAACAGAACTTTAATTGTATATCCTCTGCCATATTGTGATTTTTGCTTAACAGCCATGTTTGCCTTAATTTGGAAGTTTTTGCTCAGGGCTTTTAAAGACCACATAGAGTGTAGGGTGAGATGACCAAGCCCAAATGTGGTTGGGCTTGGTCAAAAAATGTATATTGGTCAGAAATGTATATTATTTGTATATTATAGTTCTGGTTAGTTTTTCAAGTATGTCTCAGGGATGTGTGAATGGATGTGGTGGGGTGGGGGTGAGGGTGAGGGGGTGTGTGAGTGTGTCTTAAATTATGCTCTTGTACTTATATGGGTGCCGAGAGAAACGCAATTTCATCTTGCCTGCACTACAGTTGTGTGTGCAGCAATATGACAATAAAGGTTGATTTGATTTGATTTGTATGGTAGTGGCCTCACGGATGAAGCAATGTACATAAAAGTGTGGAGTGCAGAACATACAATTGAATAAAATGGCCCAAGGATTATGGAAAATATACATAATAGTGGTTTCACGGATGGGTCAATAATTAAAATGGTCCTCAGTTCTGTGCATGTGAGCATTTGGAGGGGGGTGGTGGGGTGGGGCCTCTGTTTGAAGTCCGGATGGCCCAGGGAAAGAAACTGTTTGTTAGTCTGGAGGTGTGGGACCTGATTGATCTGAACCATTGTCCAGAGGGGAGCAGGTCAAACAGGTGGTGGGTCTTCAGTGATGGCCTTGATCTTTCTGAGACAGGAGGATCTGGAGATGTCTTCCAGGGACGACAGAGGGCCGCCGATCATTTTTTGGGGTGGTGTTGATGACCCTCTGCACAGCCTTCCTGTTCTCGGCTGTGGAGCCGGCGTACGACACACCTGGACAGTAGGTGAGCAGGCTCTACACTGAGCAGCGGTTGAAGGTCAGCAGCAGCTTCTGGTCCAGGTCGTTCTCCCTCAGGACACGGAAGAAGTGCAGCCGCTGCTGGGCTTTCTTCACCAGGGCCTTGGTGTTGACGGTCCAGGAGAGGTCAGAGGAGATGTGGGTGCCCAGGAACCTCAAGGTGGGGACAGTTTCCCCACGGTCACCATTTATGGGGGGAGGGGGGGTCCTGTCTGTTCTTGGTGAAGTCCAGTATAAGTTCTTTGGTTTTTTTGGACATTCAGTTCCAGGTTGTTTGCTTGGCACCACAGCAGCAGATTCTCTACCTCTGCTCTGTATGTCTTCTCATCATCATCGGTGATGAGCCCAACCAAGGTGGTGCCGTCCGCGTATTTCATGATGATGATGGTCAGGTGGGTTGTAATACAGTCAAAGGTGTACAGGGAGTACAGTAGAGGGCTTAGCACGCAGCGCTGGGGGAAGCCAGTGCTGAAAGACACTGTGGAGAGTGATGGGGGCTGAGTCTGACTGTTTATGGGCGGTTTGTGAGAAAGTTTTTTTTATCGAGGAGCAGTTTAGGTGTGTGTGTGTGTATGTGGGGGGGTCTGGAGGAGGTGCAGTTTATTGATCAGGATGTCCGGGATGATGGCGTTCAAAGCTGAACTGTAGTCCACAAAGACCATCCTCATGTAGCTCTTTGGGTTCTCCAGGTGGCTCAGCGCTCTGTGGAGTGTGATGGCGATGGCATCTTCTATAGACCGGTTCTCCCTGTAGGTGAACTGATGTAGGTCGAAGGAGGGGGGGAAGACAGTCCCTGATGTGCCGGGGCACCAGTCGCTCAAAACACTTCATGACTACAGACATGAGTGCCGTGGGTCTGTAGTCGTTCCGGCTGTCAACTGCCGACTTTTTGGGGATGGGGATGATGGTGGAGGCCTTGAGGCAAGAGGGGACGGTGGCGTGCATCAGGGAGAGGTTGAACAGCTTGGTGAGGATCCCTGCCAGCTGGTCTGCTCATGCTTTGATCACCGCTCCTGGGATGCTGTCGGGGCCAGCGGCTCTGCAGGGGTTCACTGCTCTCAGTTTCCTCCTCACCTCATGCAGCAGTAGAGAGAGAGGGGAGAGTGGGGGGGGGAGGGGAGGAAGGGGAGAGAGGGATGAGCACGTCTACACTTGTTTGCCTTTTTATGATCTATATTATTTTTATGTTTGTTACAACCCTCCCCCCCCAAAAAAAAAACAACAACAAAACAAAAACATTTGTGTGTTTTCCTCTACAGATGAGAGGTTTCCAGAGTACGGGAAGGTGGAGTTCGTTTTCTCATATGGACCAGAAAAAATCAAAGGTAATCACTTATTTTCCTTTATATATGATGTACAGTATTGGCATTGCCATCATTTAGAAGCATTGTTACAGATTCCTCCTCTATAAGAAATTAGTTAGTGGTGCAGTTTTCTGACACCTTAAGGTTCATCTCCACCACTCGCTCAGTGCTGGTAGAGGAATTCCTCTTTAGCTCAGTGGTCAGAGTGGGAGGATGCAGATCATGGTTTCATGGGTTCAAATTGTGGCCCGAGATAATAGGTGTCAGTCTACCTTGCTTGAGTGCGGAAAAGACTTTGTTGGTGTAAAGCTGGATTTATGCACCTGCATCACGTCAACACCATTACCGACATCCAGCGCAGATGCAGTGATCGGCAATTTTTTCTTGTATGTTGGGTGAAATGCTTTGTTCCGTTGCCAAACGGGTTTCAGACGATGTTTGTTTATGAAATAACGATGGACAAGAGCAGACTGTGATGGAGCTGGAGCTAACAAATGTCAAGAAAAGGCAACTTTTAATACAATCGTTGCACAGAGAAAAAGAGAAGTCAGAGAAAACGGTGCGTGTGACCACTGCCGCTTTTTGACAATCTGTGTAATTACTGGGCTTATGATGAGCCACAGAATGCTCTGTATGTGCTTACTTCCTCAATATTCTTTTAAATTTGGTCCCTTTTTTAACCGACTTGCCTTGGAAGTTGTGCCTCCATAAAGAGGCAGAGCGGAGCAGCGGCGAGAACCAGGAAATGTGAAGGAGTAGAAAAAGCGGACCAATCACAGCTCTTACATCCTACGACGTGCACCTCTCCTTCTCTGGAGAGGTGCACGTCTGGCGACGCAATAGGAACGCACATCACTGCTGTGTCAACACCATTGCAGCTGCATCATTACGACGCAGGTGCATAACTTGCGCTGAAGTCTGCCTTGCCTAAGGGTGAAAACAACTATAGAGCTGTCCACTTTGATGGTAGAGGGTCAAAACGAACTTGAGATCCCAGGTTAAATAGGCAATTCTGGCCTTGGCCCAGTGGGGCTGTAACAGAAAAATGATTATCAGAAGAAAAAAAAATCCCTGCATTTAAATTAAACTTGTTCTACCAAGACTGTATGCCACTGACAAAGTTGTGGTTAATTGTTAGCTTGGATTCTCCTGGCACAGGGAAGATGGAAGAGGAGGTGATCAGCTGTTAGGAGGTGTAGCCAAGCTTCAGTTTTGCTTTGCTTTGAGAGCAGAGCTCTAGTGTGGCATAGAGTGGTGGATAAAAATCCCGAGTGTTCCTTTAATGTGGGATCCTTAAGCTGCTTCCTGTTGAGTGCTCTCATGCATAATGCCTTGCTCTCCTCAGGCCTGGGCCACCTGGAGAACGGGCCGAGTGTTTCTGTGGACTACAACACCCAGGACCCTCTGATCCGCTGGGACTCTTATGAAAGTTTTAACCATCGGTGCGAGGATGCTGCAGACGGGGAGCATGGTATGGCCACACACACACACACACACACACACACCCTCAGCGGACCGTAGAACAGGCAGTTTTTCATTCAATTTGTTCCATCGCCAGTTCTCTCTCCCCTGCTGTGTTCCGTTCTTCACAAAATGGAATACTCTCCAAAGAAATTCTCTAAAAATATTGAAATCAGTTATTGGGAGTGTTTTCTTTCCCTTCTTACCCAGTTAATAAGAAAGTTTCAACAGCAGTGCTGTTTATAGTTTCTGTGGTTACAAAGTGGTGGAGTAGTTTCAGCTTGGTGAATAAACCGGTACATGCACTTAAGTGACTTTTTTACAGAATTGTACTTTTGTGAATAGTTTCATTGCAGGATGCTTTATACTCGTTATACTCTTGCCTGTCCACCTGTCTCTCTGTTCATTTGACATTTTATGTTGTAGCCACTCTACCTTCTACATTTCTGAATGGATTGACTTCAAATCTATACAGAAGCTTTAATTCGTCACTACTTTGGATGCATTTGATTTTCAGGTTCTTGTAAGGAGGGGTTCTATTTATTTTAGGGAGGGGTCTTTTTCTGTTGTCACCACTATAGGATCTACATTTCTGTTTGGATTCACTTCCTATTTATACAGAAGCTTTGACTCAAATGAGGGGTTCCATTTTGGGGGAGGGGGACGTATTTTTTCCCCCGGCTATTTTATGTTGATCACACTTCTCATTAGGGGCCCTGATGTGCAGATGCGTTGGGTATGCAAGTTTGCTCACAAAGGTTCTTTCATTACAGTTTAAACAAGAACATTTCTAACCAGTCTGGCATCAGAATTAAAGAACTCATTGACTGAAAAATGGTGTATTTGTAGGTTTTAACTATCTGAAATGTGTCTATTGGTTATGTAATTATCCAAAAAATATCAAAATAGTCAATTATCTTAAAAAAAAATCCACACAGCCTTTATCTCGTTTTTTTTTTTTTTTTTCTCTCCCAGAAACGCCAGAAAAGTTTTTAACTCTTCCGGGTAAATCGTACACGTCATGATTTGACAAAGCCAACCCACTGCTGTCCTTGAGACCCGCCCACTGCTCCATTATTGGCCTGCCTAGCTATCTTTCATGTATCTGGAAGGGGTGCTAAAGGCAGTCTACGAGGGGGGGCTGAAAAGTTCATAGGCTGACCATGATGCAGTGGTCAAATTTGACCAAATGTGGTTTATTTTTCAACATAGTCTCCAGTGTTAGTGTATCTGAAAAGAAACAATGCAGTTAGTATCAGAAAAGGTTGAATTTAATGCATGACTAGTTTTGCTGCTGTAGCATAACTCCTTCTTAGTCAGCCTATGAACTTTTCAGCACCCCCTATTAGCCCCTGTGCTATTAGCCCCCCAGCTAACACTGATTTCCTCAGATCTTAGTCACACTAATAGCCATCTCTGTTACCACCTGGTTCACCAGTCCACAGTCCATAATATACCTTGCAGCACTCTAACCCATCTCCCAATAATTTCATCACAGTTCCGCAGCAGATCTCCAGCACCAGCAACCAGCCTGACACCCGAGGTTGCTGCCTGTCACGGCCGGCTCCCTCAGCGTCCTCCGGGGCTCTGTGCAACTCCGCTCCACTTTTGCAGGCAGCGTAGGGGAGTCACCTCATGACAGGGCATCCCCCAGCTGGCCATGGAAGAAGAGTAGCTTCCCGTATAGTGAGACACTGTCCTTTGAGATTCTATGGCTCAGCAGCTCAGATGGGCAAGCTTCGCCTCGGCCAGCTACCTCGGGTCCTGGGCCAGGTCAGTTGTGGCGATGGCGGGAAGGGGTGCCCGACATGCTGTGCTTGCGATCTGTTGTGGAATCACGGCAAAATTATTGGGAGATGGTCCGGAGCGACATGAGATACACGATTGACTGTGGATTAGTGAACCAGCACCACTCATCTGAGCTAGAAAGAGGCTAAAATCTAAAGGGTAGAAGCTAGTCAGCTAATGGCTAACTGACTGAAGAGGGAGGACGGAGTTGAATAGGTGAAGGATGTTTCTTAAAGTGACAGGTTTTAAGTCAGAGCGTTTCAAGAAAGCCAGGAAAAATACAAAACAAATTTGCTTTATTAGTTAAAAAATGAAAGAAAATGTGACTAAAATATGTCACGAACACTTCATTAAGACATGTGTGAGCTGTTAAAATGTGGGAAAGTGCAATGACCCCTTTAAACGTGCTTGACTAAAAGTACATGGTTTTCTCAAGTAAGACTAAAAGGTATCCTGCAAAACAAACAAAAAAAAAAACTACTTGTGAGTCAGGCTGTATTCAGACCAGGATAGTCTGGGGGTTTTGGTTTGACTGGGCAGGGAATGCTGAGAATTTTCACACCTTTGTTATGTTTGATTTGCATTCACACTGCAGCGGACCAAACTGCCGGGACAACGTCACGCAGTTACAACAACTGCTCGTTTGGGGCGCTGTAGCCAAAACCAACACTGACCAGGAAGAAAAAATCTCAACGAAGAAGAAAAATCAGGCTCAATTGGCCAGGACCGAAAACAGAAATCCGTTCCCTTCAGCTGGGTTGTTTGTTCGCCATAAACGAGATATTTTTTTAACTTTTCTCCTTGGCCTTCACCGGTAAAAGGATTTCTCAGATTTGCGCGATTGTCTTTATTGTTATTTTCTACCCAAAATGTACTACGGTAAATGCCACATCCTCTTCTCAGACTACGTGTTGCTATGGTTACACAAACACCGAAGGGCGCTTCTGCCCTTTGGTCCGCCTGGATACTCCAGTTGGATTCACACTGCAAGCAGAGTGCACCAGACTTCCACACTTCGTTTGCAAGAAAACCGAGACCCCCATTTTCAGGGGGACAAGACTTTGCTTGTTTGGTGCACACCAAAGTTCAAAAGTGCATTCAGACGGCACCAAATGAACCAAACTACCCGCGGAAGCCACTATTTGGTCCTTTGGTCCAGATCAAACAGTGGCCGTCTGAATGCGCCCTCAAATTCTGTGAAAGTTACTTGAGTAAATGTAACTAGTTACTCCCCACCTCTGTGAACTTCTGCTTCTTACCTGTGATTTCTACCGTTTGAGCTGAATGATGCTTCTCCTCCTCGATTCTTGCCAGTTAGGCTTTAAATAGCTGTAGTAAACAGGCCTCAGTTGCCCGGCTGCAAGCCACCCCCTCCTCGTGAGGGTTGTAACCTGAGCTCCCACAAGTGCCTGACACCACCTCCCTCCACCATGAATTATGTGTACACTCAGATGTACATGTTGCTTGAGATTTACAGTGCTGCCTAGCCATACAGCATAGATGGGCAACTTTGGTGGTAGTGAGGGCCACAAATTTTTTCTTTACTTTCCGAGGGCCAGATTTACATGTAAACCTTCAGTTGGGGGAGGGGGGGGGGGGGGTATTACTTTCTTTGAAGTGGAAAAGTGGGAAAACTTTCTTCAAGTCAAAAGTTTCACAATTAAAACTGAAAATGCAAATAAGAATAAAGCTACTCCATGTTTTATCATATTAGAATTAAAATTACTAGTACAATTATATTATGACCTAATTTTTTAAAACTCCATCAAAATAATGGGCAAAGAGAAATTTCTGACAGTAATTGACAAAAAAGCCAAGAAGAAACGGAAATATGAAGAGGCTTAGCTAGCTCTTGGATTCATTGTATGTGTGGAGGGGCAGAGAAAGATCTGTGTGTGTAAGGTGGGCTTGGTAATCACCTGCCTCCCCAAAATTGGGAATAAAAAAAAATTAAGAACCACTGGTATAAATGAACAAAACCATCAGCAGATTTAAACAACCACACAGTATTCTCTGAACTTTTATTACTGACATGGGATTGAAACGGTGTCAGTGCTTCAGTCATGCTCTTGAGAGGCTGATATGGCTTCAGTTCAGAATCAGAATCAGAATCAGGTTTATTGCCATTGTTCATGTAGTACACAAACTAGGAATTTGTCTCGGTACAATGCTGCAACATTAAACATGATAAGATAAGAGAAATAAACTATACATGTAATAAAGTGTAGGATAAGATTAAGTGATACTGGTCAACAGTTAAAATATATATTAGCCAGCAGCAGATACTGTGGAGAACTATATAGTGCAGTCGGTAATGCAGGAAGAAAACAGTGATGATTGACATGAGTCTGGTTGAGCTGCTGTACATGGTGCACGAGAGTCACTTAGTGTTCAGCAGTCTAATGGCAGAGGGGAAGAAGCTGTTCATGTGACGGGAGGTTTTAGTCTGGATGGACCGAAGTCTTCTACCAGAGGGGAGGGGGGCAAACAGTACGTGACCAGGGTGTGAGGGATCGGCTATGATCCGGCCAGCACGCCTCCGGGTCCTGGAGATGTACAGATCCTGGAGAGATGGGAGCTTGCAGCCGATCACCTTCTCAGCAGTGCGCACAACGCGCTGCAGCCTTAGTCTGTCCCTGGCAGTGGCTCCTGCGTACCACACGGTTATGGAGGTGGTGAGGATGGACTCGATGATGGCTGTGTAGAACTGCACTAACATCTTGGTGGGTAGCTTGAGCTTCCTCAGCTGCCGCAGGAAGAACATCCTCTGCTGGGCTTTTTTGATGAGTGAGCTGATGGTCAGCTCCCATTTGAGGTCCCTGGTGATGGTAGTGCCTAGGAAGCGGAAGGAATCAGCAGTGGTGATGGGAGAGCCTGAGAGGGTGAGGGGGGGCAGAGGAGTAGTGACTTTCCTGAAGTCTACAATCATCTCCACTGTCTTCAGAGCGTTCAGCTGCAGGTTGTTATTGCTGCACCAGGACGCCAGCTGGGCCACCTCTCTCCTGTAGGCGGACTCGTCGCCGTTGGAGATGAGCCCGATGAGGGTGGTGTCGTCCGCAAACTTGATCAACTTGACAGACTGGTGGCTGGAGGTGCAGGAGTTGGTGTAAAGGGAGAAGAGTAGGGGGGAAAGTACACAGCCCTGGGGTGATCCGGTGCTGATGCTAGTATAGTCTGAGACAGTCTTTCCCAGCCGCACATGCTGCCTCCGGTCCGTCAGGAAGTCGATGATCCACCTGCAGAGGGAGTCAGGCACGTTGAGCAGGGACAGCTTGTCCCGGAGCAGAGCGGGGCGGATGGTGTTGAATGCGGAGCTGAAGTCCACAAACAGGATCCTGGCGTAGGTTCCCGGGGAGTCCAGGTGCTGCAGGATGGAGTGGAGGGCCAGGTTGACTGCATCGTCTACAGACCTGTTGGCTCGGTAGGCAAACTGCAGCGGGTCCAGGAGAGGGGTGGTGATGGACTTGAGGTGGGACAGGACCAGGCGCTCAAAGGACTTCATGACTACAGAGGTGAGCGCTACAGGTCTGTAGTCATTAAGTCCAGTGATCCGTGGCTTCTTGGGGACAGGGATGATGGTGGAGGATTTGAGGCAGGATGGCACGTGGCATAACTTAAGGGAGGTGTTAAAAATGTCTGTGAATACAGGAGCCAGCTGTTTCGCACAGAGTCTCAGGGTGGAGGGAGACATGCCGTCTGGGCCGGGGGCCTTGCGCGGGTTCAGTCTGGAGAACTGTTTGAGCACATCCTGCTCACTGATGATAAGGGGAGGGGGGGAGGAGGGGGGGGGTGCCTTAAATGAAGTAGGGAATGTGGAGGCTGTGGAGCTGGAGGGAGGGGGGGAGTTGGACACAGATGACGAGGTGTCAAAACGGGCATAGTGTTGGGACAGTCTCTGACAAAGGGCTTTGTCATCCTGACCTTTAGGAGCCTGAGGCCGATAGTTGGTGATCTGCCTCAGTCCTCTCCACACGGAAGCCGAATCATTAGCAGTGAACTGCTGCTGGAGTCTCTCTGAGTACACAGATTTAGCCCTCTTCAGCTCTCTGTTAAACCGGTATTTAACCTCCCTGTAGCAGTCCCTGTCTCCACTTTTCAGCGCTGCTTCCTTCTCCTTCCTGATCTGTCTGAGCTTAGCTGTGAACCAGGGTTTGTCATTAGAGTACCTCACCCTGGTGCGTGATGGAAGAATGTTCTCTTCACAAAAGTGGATATATGAGTTCACAGTGTCCGTGTACTCATCCAGATCATGCGTGGCTCCTTTAAGCATGCCCCAGTCAGATATTTCCATGCACGTTTCCAGCTTCTCCTCAGCTTCACTGGTCCGTATCTTTGTAGTGCTCACAACAGGTTTAGTGAGCTTCAATCTCTGTCTGTATGTGGGAATGAGGTGAACCATCACGTGATCAGATAATCCCAGCGCAGCTCGAGGGACAGCGCGATATGCGTCTTTCACTGTGGTGTAACAGTGATCCAGTGTGTTTAATCCTCTGGTGGGGCATTTAATAAACTGTTTGTAGCGGGGGAGATCGTGGCTCAGATTGCACTGATTAAAGTCGCCAGCCACAATAATCAGCGAGTCTGGAAAACTCCGCTCTGTGTGTTGAATGTGATCCGCGAGCACGCGCTGAGCTTCGCGCGTGTCCGCGTCGGGAGGGGCGTACACAGCGATCATTATAAAAGAAGCAAACTCCCGCGGGGAATAGAAGGGCTTGCAATTGATAACAAGAAATTCCAAGGCAGGAGAACAGTGTTTGGAAATTACCGTTACATCAGAGCACCAGCTACAGTTGATGTAGAAGCAGACACCGCCTCCTGTGGTCTTGCCGGAAAGCTCTGTGTCACGATCAGCACGGAAGAGCTGAAAGCCATCGAGGCGCAGCGCGCTGTCCGGTATATTTTCCCGGAGCCAGGTCTCAGTAAAGCAGAGGACAGCTGAGGAGGCGAGGTCCTTAAAACGCATCAGCAGTCTCAGTTCATCCACCTTGTTAGAGAGAGAGTTGGTATTGGACAGAAATATGCCAGGCAGCGCCGTTCGCGAGCCTCTCCTGCGAAGTCGCACGAGAGCGCCCGCTCGTCTTCCTCTCTTCCGCCGTCTCACTTTCCGAGCCAAACAATAAACCAGATCGGCGGCAGGGGCTAGAAAAACTGGGAGGAGGTCCGTGGGGGTGAAAGTCCTGATATTTAGAAGTTCTTCACGGGTATAAGTGCAAGCAGACACACAATTGACAAACAAAAACAAACAAAGAGCGCAGCGAAGCACCATGTCGACCGCTGTGGGCGCCATCTTGGATCTCAAGATACGTTGGCCACCAGATGTCATTGTTCTTAGTAAGAATGAAGCCTCAAAGCTTTGAAACCTTTTCAGTACAATTAGAAGGAAAGCCTCAGAGCATCATTGAGACTTCACCTTTCCATCACTACTGAAGAGCTGTAGCATTTATTGTTGTGTAAAAGCAGCCTACCTTGTTCATTTACTGCTGTGCACACCACTCCCTCCTGGTACGTGTCCACCTATGCATCTTTTGATGGAAGGAATCTGTCGGGAGCATGAAAGAGGCATAACCAGGTGAGACTCACAGGTCCAATACTCTGTAGTCATATCGCCACCTGGTCAGAGAACTTCGGACGGTTTTCAAGCAAAATTTTTGGCTACAAAAGTGCAATTTGATTAGCTTTTATGTTTACCCCAACCTGCTCTGTCCTCCCCGACCTGCACAGCCTGCACATTAGTGGCCACCGTGATTCCTGGTGGGTGGGCTGTTCTAGTCTGTTCACAACACATCTGGACATTAAACTTTTGCCTATGTCTTCAAAAGTAAAAAGGAAAACATTTTTTTGAAAATGGTCAAGGCGAGAAATAAATGTGTAGTTGCTAAATACTGTATGGTTTACCTTTTACTAACAACCGTTATTTTAAAAGTTCAGCACAGACTCCAGGAAGCGATCGGCTCCATGCACCTGCTCCTCATTTGTATATTCTGGACCTGAGCGGGGATTCAGGAAGAGAAGGAACAGGCACCTCTAAGCAACGGCTTGAGATTCTTGACGCCACACTACCAGAGTGCATGCGGGGCGTACTACGTAGACAATGAATGGGAAGCGTGAAAACAGACATCAAGGTGGACATGTACCATCACTCAGCTCAGTTCAATTCAACTTTATTTATATAGCGCCATTTCATTCACAACAACAGTCATCTCATAGCGCTTTCAAACTGTAGGGGAAAACCCCCACAATTGCAGACCACAGCAATCAGACCATCTCCTGTGAGAAAGCACTTGGTGATGGTGGAGATGAAAAACTCCCTCTTGGCAGGAAGAGACCTCCAGCAGAACCAGGCTCAGGGAGCAGTCATCTGCTGCAACTGTCTGGGAGTGAGGGGATAGAGAAGAAGAACAGAACAGACATGTAGAGAGCAAACAGCACGATGGGGACTCAATCTATGGGAGAGAACAAACAGATGTTAATGACCAGCAAAAATATTACATTGAGAGTGAAGAAAGGAATGAAGGCCAGTGCATCACTGGAGGTCCCCCGGCTGTCTAAACCTATTAGCAGCATAACTAAGGGAGGGTTCAGGGTCACCTGATCCCACCCTAACTATAGGCTATGTCAAAAAGGAAAGTTTTAACCCTATTCTTAAAAACAAAGATTGAGTCTGACTCCCGAATCCAGATTGGCAGCTAGTTCCAAAGGGAAGGAGCTTAATAACTGAAGGCTCTGCCTCCAATTGTACTTTCGGAGATTCTAGGTATTACAAGTCATCCTGCATTTTGGGAACATAGTAGTCTGTTAGGATGATATGGTACTATCAGATCTTTTAAATAACAAGGTACCTGATTATTTAGAGCTTTGTAAAACTTAATTCTAAATGGGAAGCCAATAAAGGGAGGCCAGAATGGAAGAGATGTGATCTCTCTTTCTAGTACCTGTTAAAACTCTAGCTGCAGCATTTTGGATCAGCTGAAGACTTTTTAGAGATGTTCTAGAACAGCCTGATAAAAGAGTCACAATAATCTAAATCTAGAGCTAACAAAACCATGGATTGGTTTCTCAGTATCACTCTGAGACAAGGTGCTCCTAATCTTGGCAACATTACACAAATGACAGAAGGGAGTCTTCGAAACAAGTTTAATATGTGAATTAAAGGACAGATCTTGATCAAAAATAAGTCCAAGTTTCTTCACAGTACTGTTAAGAGAAAGAGTAACCCCATCCAAACTAAGAGTGTGATTTGGAAAGGTACTGTATTTCTGAGATTTTTTTGGACCAACTAGAATGACTTCAGTCTTATCTGAATTTAATAGCAAGAAATTACAAGTAACCCAAGCTCTCATTTCCTTTAGACAAGCCTCTAATTTGGCTAATTGATTACTGTCATCTGGCTTCTTTGACAAATATAATTGTGTGTCATTGGCATAACAATGAAAATATATACTGTTCTTTCTAATAATATTGCCTAGTGGAAGCATATATAAACTAGAAAAGCACTCGGAGAGCGCAGACCTCCGCCAAGCACCACAGTTCCCCCCATACAGTGTTTGTGTGTACGTTTTCAGATTCCTTGACCATGAAAACATATGACTAGCAATTGGATTGACAACGATAGGATCATGCACTCTGCACTGTGTTGCCTTCTCTGTTTCACACTTTTACACTTTGAACGAGGCATGACTGGCAATATCGAGCAGATCTTTTAAAAAAAAAAAAAAAACCTAACCTCCTGGTGGAGGTAATAAGAAAAAAATCAATAAAAAAAATAATTCACGAAAATGGCATTTTCCGTAATGGCGGCGACAGTTCCCCCCATACAGTGTTTGTGCGTACGTTTTGAGATTCCTTGACCATGAAAACATATGACTAGCAATAGCACGGTGATTCTCCGCATCGTCTGTGTTATCTCCCTGCCTTTTTTTCTTTCTCATGCACTCTGCACTCTGTTGCCTTCTGTGTTTCACACTTTTAGACTTTGAACGAGGCATGACTGGCAATATCGAGCAGATCTTCTTTAAAAAAAACAAAAAAAACAACCTAACCTCCTGGCAGAGGTAATAAGAAAAAAAATCAATAAAAAAAAATAGCGCCTGAGTCGCTGCATTTCTTGTGTCGCTGCAGCACGGTGATTCTCTGCATCCTGTGTGTTGAAAATGGCCCTATGTCACAATGTTAAAGAATCCTTTAAAAAATTCCTGTATCCAGACGGTGATCCAGATCATCCCCAAAATTTAATCAGTTCTTCCTTGTACCATTTGCAACAACGCCTGAAAGTTTCATCGAAATCCGTCCAAAACTTTTTGAGTTATCTTGCTAACCAACAGACAGACAGACAGACAGACAGACAGACAAACCCCGGCAAAAACATAACCTCCTGGCCTGCGGCCTGGCGGAGGTAACTAAAAATAATAGGGCCTAGCACTGTCACGCCTCGCCGCTCATCAGCGGCGCCAGCTGCACGCACACCTGCGCCTCGTCAGCAGCGAGGGATTTAAGCCGTCTCGCCCTGGGCTTCGGCCTGAAGCCGTCTGTCTTCGTTGGCTTCCCTTGCTGCAAGGTATCCCCTTCAACGAGCAAGATTACACGTAAGAATCTCTTACCTTCTCCTTCCAGTCTCCTCCCCTGTGCACAGGTGGATTTCCCGGCGGCGGACTACTTCCTACAGCCACCGCCTCCTCGCTGCTGCATCAGGCGCTCCAGGTCGCTGTCTACCGGGCTACGCCCTTGCTGTGCCAGCCACCTGCCCAAACCAAGTAAGCCTACGATCATTGTCATATCTCCTGTGTTGGTGTGGTGCCCGATACCCTTCTCCCTCTGCTTCTCCCATAGGGTTGTCCGGCTGAATGGCCTCCTGCCTCCGTGCCTGACGCAGACGCCACCACCAACACATATACATCTCGCATACACACACTCATACACACTTGTTGTTAAATAAAGCTATTAAATCTACCCTGAGCCTGCGTGTGTGTCTCCTGAGCCGTGCATTATGTCAGTACGGCTTCAGCAGAGCGGCTCGGCAGACAGCGGGCTCGCACACCGTCTTTCCACCCTCGAGGCTCGGGTGGATCTAATAGCCCACCAACAACAGGTGATTTTAAATCAGTTAACCATAATCACTAACCGATTGGACCGCTTGGACCCCTAACAGCCGTTCCCCCCGGCCCGTCAGGGCGGCGTGGCTCCTGCTGCTGCAGCGGCCGTCCAGCCTGCTCCGGTGGCACCGACTCGGCTCACACCCATTCCGACCCCCGCCCGCTTTAGCGGTAAGCTCGGTGGAGCGCGGGGGTTTATTATGCAGTGTGAGTCCGTGTTTCACCGTGTGCCCGGAGACTTTCCCTCAGACCATAGCCGGATTGGCTACATAGGGAACCTCTTGGAGGGGTGAGCGCTTACCTGGGCTTACGCCGTTATGGCGAAGCCCAGTTACACCACCCTCACCTATGGCCAATTCGTGAGACTGTTTCTGGAAGTATTTGATCATTCGCGTACAGAGAGCTTTCAGGTCGATCGGCTTCTCAGCCTTCAGCAGGGAAGCCGGTCGGCAGCTGACTACGCGATCGACTTCCGGGTAGCGGCGGAGGAGGTTGGCTGGGGAGAACGTTCTCTCTGCGGCATCTTCCTTCGCAGTCTCAGCGCTGGTCTGAGGGACGAATTGGCTGGACGGGACATCCCGGAGACTTTAGCGGAGCTAACTTCCCTAGCCATCTGCTTGGATAACAGGTTGCGCGAGCGTGCCTCGGAGCGGAAGTTGTCTTCTTCTCGCCCTCGAGGTGCCTAATCTCGCCTGTCCCAAGCTCGCCCCCTGGCGTTGCCGTCACCGGGGTACTCCGAGGAGTCGGAGCCGATGGTGACAGGCTGGACAAAGCTCCCCCCAGCGGAGAAACAACGCCGCCGTGAGTTGGGTCTCTGTATGTATTGCGGAGACAGCCAACACACGGTGGAGCTTTGTCCACAGAAGCCAAACAGGGAGGTCCGCGAGTCACTGTAGGGGGCCTCACGGACGCTAATCGGTTAAATCCCCTCTCTCAATTGAAGCTGCCCATCCGATTTTGTCACAACCCCACAGGGCACCTCACCCACGCACTGGTAGATTCGGGCGCGGAGGGCAGCTTTATTTCACAAAGCCTGGCAACCAGACTGGGCATCTGTTGCCAAGCCCTTAAGTCTCCTCTCGCCCTGGTCAACCTCTCCCATGTGTCCCTGGGGAAAGTTACACATCAGACCGTCCCTGTCCCTGTGATCATCTCTGGGAACCACCGGGAGGAAACCTCCTTCTACGTCATACCTAGCTCTGTGTCACCCGTCATTCTGGGATACCCATGGCTCCGCCTCCACAATCCTGTTCTGGACTGGAAGTCCGCCAGAGTATCCGCCTGGAGCTCCTTTTGTATGAGCACCTGCCTTCAATTCGCTGCCTGCTCCCCGTCCTCTCCTCCTACTCCCAAGGACGCCGCGCCTCCGGATCTCACCCTGGTGCCATCGGAGTTTCACAACCTGGGTATGGTATTCAGCAAGTCCAAGGCGATGTCTCTTCCTCCGCACAGGCCTTACAACTGTGCGATAAACATCCGCCAGGGGGCACCCATACCCTCAGGGCGACTCTACAGCCTGTCTGCGCCAGAGAAGGAGGCCATGAACTCTTATCTCAAGGAATCGCTGAGTGCTGGAATCATCCGTCCCTCGTCATCACCATTAGGCGCTGGATTCTTCTTCATGGGCAAGAAGGACGGCTCCCTCCATCCTTGTATTGACTACCGCGCCCTGAATGACATCACGGAGAAGGATCGCTACACCTTGCCCCAAATGGACACCGCCTTCCACTCCCTCCAGGGGGTGACTTGGTTCACCAAGCTGGATCTTCGCAGCGCATACCACCTCGTCCGGATCCGGGAGGGAGACTAGTGGAAGACAGCCTTCCGTACCCCAAATGGCCACTTCGAGTACCTGGTTATTCCGTTCGGGTTGACCAATGCTCCAGCCGTCTTTCAGCGCCTTATAAATGACGTCCTCCGGGATTTCATCGGCCTGTTTGTGTTCGTCTACCTGGATGACATCCTCATCTTCTCCAGATCCAGGGACGAGCACCGGGTCCATGTGAGGCGGGTCCTCCAAAAGCTGCTGGAGAACCGGTTATATGTCAAGGCTGAGAAATGTGAATTTTACGCTAAGACTACGTCCTTCCTCGGGTTCGTCATCTCCCACGACCAGGTGCTTCCGGATCCAGCGAAGGTGAAAGCGGTGGTGGAATGGCCCACTCCTACATCAAGGAAACAGGTGCAACAGTTTATTGGGTTTGCCAACTTCTACTGCCGCTTTGTCCCGAACTTTGGTACCATCGTCGGCCCTCTGACCCACCTCACGTCCCCTAAGGTCCCGTTCCGGTGGACTGAAGAGGCCGCAGCTGCTTTCCAGGCGCTGAAGGCGGAGTTCTCCTCCTCCCGGGTCCTCAGCCAAGTCGATCCCTCGCTGCAATGCATCGTGGAGGTGGACGCTTCGGACACGGGGGTGGGGGCGGTTCTATCTCAGCGGTCACCTGACGACGGGGTCAAATGGCCCTGCGCCTTCTTCTCCCGGTGCTTGTCCCCGGCGGAGCGAAATTACGACGTGGGGGACAGAGAGCTCCTCGCCATCAAGCTCGCGCTGCAGGAGTGGCGTCACTGGCTAGAGGGGGCGGACCTACCGTTCGTGGTTCTAACTGACCACAAGAACTTGGAATATTTGAGATCTGCCAAGCGTCTGAACGCCCACCAGGCGCGTTGGTCCTTGCTCTTTGCCAGGTTCCGCTTTAACATCACCTTTAGGCCTGGCTCCAAGAACGGCCTGCCTGACGCCCTCTCTAGGCAATTTGCCCCTGAGGCGTCTGAGGACGCAGTCCACACCATCTTGCCCAGGTCGTGCATCGTGGGAGCCGTCACTTGGGACATTGAAAGTAAGATCCGGAAGGCGCAGGAGTCGGAACCAGATCCTGGCGGCGGACCGGAGGGGAGGCTTTTTGTGCTGTCCACGGTCCGGGGGGAGGTCATCCACTGGCTGCACACATCAAAGCTCACCTGCCACCCTGGTTCCTCCCGGATGATCGATTTACTTCAACGATCCTTCTGGTGGCCGGGCCTGCGGAGGGACGCTGCCCGCTATGCCCCGTCTGCGCCACCAGTAAATCAGGTAATGCCCCTCCAGCGGGTTTGCTCCAGCTTCTGCCCATCCCTGGCAGGCCCTGGTCGCATATCACCCTGGATTTCGTCACCGGTCTCCCGGCCTCTAACACCTTCGACACAGTCCTGACCATCTTTGACCATTTCTCCAAGGCTGCTCACTTCATCCCATTACGAGGGCTTCCATCTGCCTTGGAGATGGCGGACCTCCTTATCCAGCATGTGGTCAGGCTGCACGGGATTCCGGTGGACGTGGTCTCCGACCAGGGTCCCCAGTTTTCCTCAGAGGTTTGGAGGTCCTTCTGTAACGCCCTGGGAGCCAAGGTAAGCCTCTCCTCCGGCCATCACCCCAAACCAATGGGCAGTGTGAGCGGACCAATCAGGAGCTGGAGGCTGCGGTCCGCTGCGTCACTACATCCAAGCCTGCGTCCTGGAGCAACCATCTTGCCTGGGTTGAGTACGCCCATAACACCGCCTGCTCTTCTGCCACGGGGATGTCCCCATTTAAGGCGTCCCTGGGCTACGACCCCCCTCTGTTCCCTACGCAGGAGAGTGAGGTAACTGTCCCCTCAGTTCGGGCGCACCTCAGGCGGTGCCGCTCCATTTGGGCGTCAGCGCGCAATGCGCTTTTACGCACGGCGGAGTGCAACAAATCTACGGCGGACCGGCACAGAAGACCTGCCCCAGCCTACCAGGTAGGCCAGCGTGTCTACGTGTCTACCCAGGACGTCGTTTTAAAGGGTGAGAGGAGGAAGCTGGCACAGCGTTTCATGGGCCCATACCCCATAACCAGGATTATAAACCCGGTGGCTGTGCGTGTGGCTATTCCCCCCTCCCTCTGCATTCATCCCACCTTCCACGTTTCCAAGGTGAAGCTGGCAGTCTCCGACCCCCTTTGCCCTCCCCCTGCTGCGCAGCCCGCGCCCCAGATGATTGGTGGTCATCCGGCCTGGCCCGTCTCTTCCATCCTGGACTCCCGGCGCCGGGGTCGCGGGTTGCAGTACTTGGTGGACTGGGAGGGCTATGGACCCGAACATCGGCAATGGGTACCCTCGTCGTTTGTGTTGGACCCATCTCTCATTACTGAGTTCCACCGAGCGCACCCGGAGAAACCATCGCCAGGAGGCGCTGCTAGAGGGGGGAGTACTGTCACGCCTCGCCGCTCATCAGCGGCGCCAGCTGCACGCACACCTGCACCTCGTCAGCGGCGAGGGATTTAAGCCGTCTCGCCCTGGGCTTCGGCCTGAAGCCGTCTGTCTTCGTTGGCTTCCCTTGCTGCAAGGTATCCCCTTCAACGAGCAAGATTACACGTAAGAATCTCTTACCTTCTCCTTCCAGTCTCCTCCCCTGTGCACAGGTGGATTTCCCGGCGGCGGACTACTTCCTACAGCCACCGCCTCCTCGCTGCTGCGTCAGGCGCTCCAGGTCGCTGTCTACCGGGCTACGCCCTTGCTGTGCCAGCCATCTGCCCAAACCAAGTAAGCCTACGATCATTGTCATATCTCCTGTGTTGGTGTGGTGCCCGTTACCCTTCTCCCTCTGCTTCTCCCATAGGGTTGTCCGGCTGAACGGCCTCCTGCCTCCGTGCCTGACGCAGACGCCACCACCAACCCATATACATCTCGCATACACACACTCATACACACTTGTTGTTAAATAAAGCTATTAAATCTACCCTGAGCCTGCGTGTGTGTCTCCTGAGCCGTGCATTATGTCAAGCACATTCTTGTGGATCCCTGTGAAACTCTGTGGTTGAGCTTTTGATTAGAAGAAAACTCATCATTGACATGAACAAACTGGAACCTATCAGATAAATAAGATTTAAACCACTGCAAAGAAGTCCCGTTAAGTCCAGCAAGGTGTTCTAATATATCAAGTAAAATATTATGATCAATAGTATCAAAAGCTACACTAAGGTCTAAAATGACAAGTACCGAAACAAGTCCTTTATCAGATGCTATAAGGTCGTTTGTGATTTTCACTAAAGCTGTTTCAGTACTGTTGCTCTCTCGCTCGATCACTTGCACGGAGCGGCACCTAGGTTTTGATTAGAGTGCCCTCTGCTGGTTAACACTATAATTGCCTTTAAGAATGCAGTTCCAAATATGGTCAAACGTGATATAAATAAATAATTGATTTTTTTTAGAAATGGACTGGCGGGCTGCAATGAATGAGGGTTGGGGCTGTCAATTGCCCATCCCTGCCATAAAGGTTATTTAGGAATGAACTGTATAGATGTCTGTTTGTGGTGCGCCAAGTACTGTAACTATAAACATTTAAAATCATTACAATGAACCTTGTTTGAGCATTTTTATGTAGGAACTTTTTTCCTGTTGTCCACACCCAGTAATGTAACTATCTAGCCATGTTACAGACCATCTGAAAGGGGGCACCACCATTGTTTCCATTAGATTTTGGGGTAAACTATCACTTTAGCAAGGAGCACAGAGCAATCAAAACTGTAAGCTGAAACTTTAAAAGATGACAAAACAAAACAATCTATGAGAGGGATCTAGAACTTATAGCTCCTTTGCTCATAACCAGTGGCAATAACCAGCATGTTTTTTTAAAAAATTATGAAAGTTTGAAAAGTTGGAAATTTGCAGGGAAAAACAACATATCTATAAGTAGGAAAATGTGTAAGAAAGAAATCACAAATTCTTTGAGAAAAGTCCAAATTTACAAGGAAAAAAAATCTAATCTATGAGAAACAGTCCCAAATTTACAGGAGCATGGCAAATTTGGGACGAAAAAGACAAATTTACGTGTGAAAAAATCTCTAATTTATGAGAAAACCCATATATTTAAGCGGAAAATCTCAAATAAAAATATAATGATAATCACTGCTAATCACTCAATATTAGAGTTTGCCAGCTCATGAACTATGGAAAGAAAATGAGCAAGTCATCCAACGGCCATTTTAAACAGCTAGTGGAATATGAAATATTAAGTTGCTGCTAGTATTACAGGGAGTTTTTACTCAGTGATGGTCCGTCAGGTTCAGCAAGGCCTTCTTTGCTGACCTAAACACTATCAAAATCAGTGAAATACATTTACATCCTACAGTCTTATATTTGTTCCATGAGGATGTAATGAATTATTCCCAATAGTCTATTCAATTAATTTCATAGTTTTTTTTTGTTTTTTTTTTCTTGGTTGCACTGCTTCCAGTAGTGTAGTGTACATTACATTATATATATACATGGAGTTTTCATCAAATCATTTTTCGGCCATCATGTGCTGCCGGGGGCAAAGAAATCTCCCTTGAGGTCTTCAGGGCTGAAGAGTGCAGGCATTTGTAGGTCGAAATGAACTGTAATGAGACTCTTGCTTTAGCCAATCAGATTTCGAGTTTGCAACACTGGGCAGTTATGCAGGCGTACATTAGCATTGGCATTTTCATGTCCTTTGATTGGATGGGCATAGTAAGTAAAGGGATAAGGACCCATACTTCTATCGCACCTTTTCTAGTCACAAAGACCACTCAAAGCACTCCACTAGTAGTTACACTAACCCTCTAGCAGAGACAGATACCTAAGGACAATTTAGAGTCACCATTTAACTCAACATGCATGTCTTTGGGTTGTGGGAGGAAACCTGAGACCCTGGAGTAAACCCCCACAGCACAGGGAGAACATTCAATTGTATAAACAGCACCATTTAGGTGGAGTGACAGAAAATAATTGGCACAGTGTACAACCAGTAGTCAGGCAGCTCTGTCACTGGGGAAAGACAGATTGGTCCTGCTGCTTATACATAAAGGCTGCATGTGATTGGTCGCCGCGACCAGTCACGGGCCGTCTTTCACCACAGTTCAGCTCTTGAAGAAGGTATTTGGATCATGAGTAAACTTTGGTGTCTTTAAAACAAACCAATAAATAGTGTTTCTAACAACATTTGCGGCAAGATATAGTAGGTACTGTTAATAAATCTGTTATTTGACATCAACAGCCGCTGGTTTCAGCATTCGGCGCCACATCCCTGATGGATTGATGGTTGTGATGGCTGTATGAACAGCCACACAATGGAACTGATAATTTGGTAATATTCACCCAATTCTTTACATCATTTCACATTTAATTTAATTTGCAGTCACTTAAACTAAAACAATGTTTTGACATTACACTGCTTTAAATAGTGACATGGACATTGGCTTTAGATTGTTTTGTCATCAATTTATATAAGATGCATTAATTATTTTTCTCTATTTTCTGATTTACCTGCTGGTTCACTCCTTCCTGTCTGGTGTCAAAGGGGAGGCTGAGGGTGAAGCTGGTTTAAAAGCAGAGGCCAATAAAATGGACTGAACCATCTGCCGTTACAGCATGGGGGAAAATGGAGCTACTTTGTATTGCATTCCACTGTTATTTCTGTAGTTTCTACCTTTTAATTTAAGATGGTTTATTCTGCTGGTATATAGGTTGAGTTTTTCCCCTCATTTACTCAGGTCAGTTTGTTGAGTTCAGGTCTTGCTATGTTGTGCCTTATTTTTTGAGTAGTGTTCTGTTTAGTTGGCCTCTTTTAAACAAATGGACTATTTTTATTATGTGTTTTTGAGCTTTCTGTCCACTTGGGTATAATAAAATCCAGATTTTGAGAATTATACAGGTGTCAGTATATCTTGACTGCTTGGTCCCTCACAATGGTACATGCCTACCTAGGCATATGTTGTTCCGCTTCCAATTCATTGTCTATATAGGATGCCTCAAGATGTGTTTGCGATGCGTTGCAAACAGGTGGAGGTCATCGCTTCAAGGACCTCGTGCTGAACTTTGAAAGTAGCGACTGTTAGTAAAAAGTAAACGTATTCAGCAACTACACCATTTATTTCTCACCTCAGTTGTTTTTAGAAACATGTTTTGCTGTTTAATTTTGAAGATAAAAGAGAAGGTTGACCATCCTGGTGCCATCTTGGACACGGTAAACAGACTTGATAGACTGCCCACGGAAGGACATGTTGACCAATGAGGTGCAGCTTGTGTGCCCCCTCGGCCTCCAAATCCCTTTTTTTTATACCTGTCCATCTGTTCATTTGACAACATGTTGTCACTACTCTAGCTTCTACATTTCTGATCAGATTAATTTCAAATTTATACAGAAGCTTTAACTCATCAATACTTTAAACACATTTGATCTTTAGGCTCATCTAATGAGGGGTTTCTAGTATTTTGGGGAAGGATCCTTTTCTGATGTCACCACTATAGCTTCTACATTTCTGATCGGATTGACTTCCTATTTATACACAAGCTTTGACTCAAATGAGAGATTCCATTTTTGGGGAAGGGGACTTATCTTTTTCCTTGCCATTCTATGTTGATCATAGTTCTCATTAGAGGCCAGTGATGTGTGGGGATGTGAGCTTGCTCACTCAGGTTCTTTCATTAAAATAAACTTTATTGAAGAAAATAGCCCTCCATGATTGCCACTTTATCATGGTGGAGGTGTTTGAGTGCCCGAATGATACCAGGATCTATGTTGTCGGAGGCAACTTGCAACTTGCCCCTGGTAGGGTCTCCCAAGACAAGCTGGTCCTGGGTGACGGGTCAGAAAATGAGTCCAATGGATCTCCATGAAAAACGTCACATCAAGGACCCAGTGTACCCAAAGAAGACACATGGGTCTGCCCTCCAGTGGGCTCACCACCTACAGGAGGGATCATGGTGCTATGTGAATGAGGTGGACATCTGGGCTACTCTTCCTGGACTGATGCCCCTGCAGCCGGGATCCCCAGATAAGCGATAGAAGATGGGTGGATGGATGGATGGCTGGCTGGATGGATGGCTGGATGGATGAAGAAAAGACAAAGCAGAAATATTGCTGTTGCAGCATGAAGTGGTGAAGAATCAAAATTATGTAGCCTGCAGATCCATGAAGCAGAGCCAGCATGGGGATCTAGCATCAGAAGATGTCTAGGTGGTCGCATACAGGTAGGACCACTGGCGTCTCAAACACCAACCAAACCGATTACATTAGCTCTCCATGGGTAGGACATTACTGATGGCCCAGGTGTAAAATACACATCCCGCCACTGTTTTTACTGTTGTTGTTTTTTTGCACAATCTGAAAGTCATAAATATGCCTTCTTTGGGCCTTGCTATTAGGTCATTCCTTTACAGAAGCTTGAATTGATATTTGTGTAATGGTCAGCAACATTCGCTAAAAAGACAAATTTGATTAAATTTGATTGAGAGGCAGAGAAGTACGAAGGAGAAATCTATAAACGTTTACATGTGGATTCTAGTAATTCATTTTAAAATGGAAAAAAATGTTTTATGGCGTTGGTTTAAGTGGGGAATGTGCTCATCACTCTTCATTATCACTCTTGTTTACATAGTTGGTCCCCTTTGTAAATGGCAACAAGGAAATCTAATTTGTCTAACTGCTGAAGTGGGATCACAATACTTCTGAAATGCACTGTCCTCGAGTATTTAAAATGCTTTTTGGCAGGTTTAGGATTGCTCACAGTCCCTTGGATCCCCTCAGTGATGATGAGCTCTATTATTACTGCTGTTAATCAAAGACTTCTGCACAAACAGAAGGATGTACCCTCCCTCAGTTGAGTCAGCTTTTGGCAGACTTTACGGTGCTCCATACACTCTTATATATGCCTTTTTTTACAGCTTTGCAAAGACCCATTTCATTTTTATGAACATCCTCAGCGAACTGTTGCAGTAATTGCTGCATTGCAAAGAAGGTCAGTGGAATCGCCAGGATTGCAAGTTTGATCCTAATTGAATGGGCAGCCGAGTTCTCAGCACTCAGCAGAAAAAACGTCTTGGTCAGTGTGTTCACCTCTCTAATTGCTGCTTTCCTTCTTTATACACATGGAGGTGAGAATCAGGGTGCTGAGATGAGGTGTGCGCAGTGACTTAAAATGTGTTTTCAGAAGCCATGAATGGAGCTGGTGAAGTAGTGCTCGCTTACTTTGGAAACTGCAAGGCTCAGGGTGGTCCAGTATTGTTACTGGAAGAAAGCGGTCGTCTTTCAGTGAAAACAAAGGAGCATGGTCATCAGGTGTAAGATACATGATATGGCAGTCCTAAGTTAGCGCATACAGATCAAATACCGACGATCGTCATGACTGAATGACCAAGTTTTCCTTCTACAGCTCAGTAGACTTTCATCACTCATCAGGTATCACTCAAAGCATCCAGACTTGTTTATTTGCCTAGGTGTTACACGAATGTTCATCCCAGGGATCGGCTATGTCATTCCAGCGCCATTTTTAACAAAGTCCACTGACCTTGGAAATCCAGTTGAGAGAATTCAGTGAAAGATGGCTGTCTTAAATGGGTCTGTGGGATTAGGAGACTTGGATCAGGGTGTGTGGGTTTCATCCTTATTTTTAACTGTGCCACTCAACGTGTATGTTAGGTCGTTATTCAGCCACTGGAGTGGCGTTTTTACTTTATAAGGGTATTTATGTTGATCTGTGTATCCATGTAAATATTTGGTTAGTTTAAGTCTTTTTTATGAGGCTTGTGGAGGTGTGTGTGTTTACATGAGGCATCTTGTACTCGTCGACCAGCCTCTGCTCCATGCATAACCAAGAGGCCTGCAGTCAGCTGACGACCCAGAGGTCAAACCAGTAAAAAAAGGCCACCATTTTGGGTAATGGGTGATCTCAGAGTTTCTATACAGCTTTGAGAAAGAAGTCGAAGGAATTAATACTGCCATACATGCCAAAGTATGGCTAAAAGCTAGAGTTGCTAAATCCAGGGGCTGTCACATTTCAAGGATTAGTAATCCTTTACAGAGGACATTTTCTGAGGACCACCTCAAAATCTTAACAGTTTAACTGGAGTTGGTGATGTGTTACTTGATGTTGTCTTAAAGATTTATCCATGCTTGACAGATAGAAAGAAATTCGACTAAACTGTGCCGCAGTATGAAGGTTCATTATAGTGGGAGTCAGTGTCACTGATGGACGGACAGATGGAGAGTTTGTATTCAAAGATAATGGAGAAAGTAACAGACATGGTTGTTATTGCCACCAAGAATGTACAAACTAGCAGCAGTTTGCAATAAACAAAAACAACAATAATTTAAATAGCTCAACACAACTAATATTACAAGTGGTTTCTCCAAATGCAACACAACATGCCATTTTTAATGATTACTGCAGTTTCATAATTATTCAACCCCTTCATGACAAGCATCTTTAGAGCTTAGTAGTGCCCCCTTTTGCTGTTATGACCTGCTGCAAATGTGATGCACAGCCAGACACCAGCTTCTGGCAGTGTTCTGAGGAATCTTAGCCTATTCCTCATGGGCAAAGGGCTCCAGTAAAAACAAATATTCTTGAATTTGCCTGCTGCAACTCCATCCATCTATCCATCCCATCTTCTACCACTTTTCCGGAGGTCCAGGTCGCTGAGGCAGCAGTTCAAGCAGAGAAGCTCAGACTTCCCTCTCCCCAGCCACCTGCTCCAGCTCTTCAGAGAGGATACCAAGGCGTTCCCAGACCAGCTGGGAGACATAGTCTGTCCAGCGTGTCCTGGGTCTACCCTGGGGTCTCCTCCCAGTGGGACATGCCCGAAACACCTCAAGTGGGAGGCGTCCAGTGTCATATCCAGCTCTAGGGAGCCGGGCAATCAGAGCCAGGGACAAGCCAGTGAGTCGTGATAGTTTATTTTGGGTAAGGGATAAGGGATGAGGAGAGCACAGATACTCATGCAGAGGTACACTCACAGGTTGCACAGCGCAGAGGTAAGCAGCTCGTACCGGACGTGGGGGTAACAAGACGTACATACTCACAGCGGGATACAAACACAGGAATGCTGCAAGAGGAGTATAAGCTGACACCAGACGAAGGGGCTTCAGCTTAGCAATGTGTTTATGTCGCAGCCCCGAGTCATTGAGGCTGCTCCTATTTATCCTCATTGGCAGCGCCCCAGCTGATGAGGACTAATTGGCCCCAGCCGTCCGTAATGCTGGCAGCTGGGAGCCTGCTGAGACGCTGCTCAATGGGAAAACATGGGCTGAGTGCCGAGACGGCATCTCAACCCGTGGTGACAGAGCCCCCCCCTCAAGGTCGGGCTCCTGAACGACCAGGAACATCCCAGCGCCGCCCCCCCCCCCACCTAGGGTGGGAGGAAGGGAGGCAGGACCGGAGGGGAAGAAGCCAAGGGAAGGACAACACCAATGGGGCAATGTAGGGTAGTGGGAAAAAAAACCCAAATACAACACTGACAAAACAGGGAATAATTAACCCAAGTACAGATGGGGAGAAGAACTGGGTCAACACGCCGGTTACACACTACTCAGAGTACCAACAATGCATGACCCAGAGCAAGGAAAAAAAACCCACCAAAAAGGTACAGGGCAAAAATGCTGAGTATGGTCAAAAAAAGGGGAAACACAATACACAGCACCAATATAAGTACATACACACAGTCACCAAGAAAAGTGAAGGTGACTGGAACAAATGGACAATTACAGAGCATGATGTTACGGAAAACAAGGCACATGACTCTATAATGAACAAACAGGACATAAAGAAGAAATACTGAGTGCAGGCAAAGAAAAACCCACACACGAATATATAAATACCCACAGTCACCTAAAGAAATGAAAGTGACTGGAATAAATGGATAACTGCAGAGCATGGTCTGAAAGGAAACAAAACATAGCTCTACAATGAAAAAACGAGGCTAAAAACATGGCACAAAAAGTAAAATGCTGAGCATGAGCGATGGAAAACAGCACTATAAAAACGAATCCACCAACAGGACAAAACATTACACCCGAGTGACCTTAATAACAAAAGAAAAAGTGACACCCGAGGTGAATGGCAGGCAGAGTCCAAAAATGGCCGAGATGGCTCCGGAGATCTCCCCGCCCATTGTCCAGCTGGCGAATCAGGGGAAGAGAAATGTTCGGACGGCGAACTCCGGACCCAGATCCCAGGAATCCAGTCCACCGGCAGCCGAACCAGGCTGCAAAGAGGGAAACACAGACCAGTGGGGGGAACCAGATCACCGAACCGAAAGTTCTGTGGGTCGGGTCGTCGACCCGCATCACTCAACCACCAGGACCGTTGAGACGGGCGAAGGATCAGAGCGGATCCCGGTGGAAGAGGCTCAGGGGAGAGCCGATGACGAGGGCGGCAGGCGTCAGGCCGCAGGGAAACGGCCACCTCCTCACCGGACCTGGACAATACTGGGGCAGCACCCACGTCGGACCCCGATCGGGCCTCAG
Source organism: Pholidichthys leucotaenia (assembly GCA_020510985.1). Taxonomy (NCBI): domain Eukaryota; kingdom Metazoa; phylum Chordata; class Actinopteri; order Cichliformes; family Pholidichthyidae; genus Pholidichthys; species Pholidichthys leucotaenia. The sequence continues at coordinate 28,366,329 of CM035845.1, read as the reverse complement.
GCGAACCCACATTGGACCCCGATTGGGTCTCGGGCGAACCCACGTTGGACACTGCACCAGAACCGACCTCCAACGTTGAACCCGGACCCTCCAGCACCACGAGGAACAGCAACTCCTCGCCGGTGACCCTGGAAGAAGGCTCAGAAGAGAAAACAGAACCGGGATCAGGATCACCGGCAGCGCCAGAACCCGGCGAGACGAGCTCAGACGCAGCGGGCGGCTGCACCCTGCTCGTCTCCCCTGGAGATAGGCTGAAGTGCTCAAAGATAAAAAGAGAGAAAAGAAAGGAGAGCACTCGCCTGATCTCGGGTTCTGACGCCGTCCAGGACTGCGAAGATCCAGGATCCGTCGTCAGGTCGTTGTCAGGCTCCCATCTAGCCGCGTCGGGCCCCGCAGCCAGCACGATGGTCAGCGCAGCTTGAGATTCCTCCGGCTCCGGTGACCCCGCCGACGATCCGCTCGACGTGAAGCCAGAAGAATCTCGTCCCGCTGGACCGAACCGCTCCTCCGTGGAGACCCGGGGACGCTCAATCGTCGGCGTAGACTCCACGCAGCAGTCAGTCCCCCTCCTCCGTCCGCAATGTAGCTGCGGAACCACAGGCCCTCTCCATATCCCACCACGTTGACCCGGAGCCGGGGACCGCTCGGCGGAGAGAGACACAGAGGATGCGGGATTAGGAATACAGGTTACAGCAGGTGGGGAGAGTTCAGGGAGCTGCGAACCCTGAACTTCTCCTCCAGGGATGTGACAGAGCAAATCATTAAGCAGGTGTGAAAAAACAATGACTTGCCTGCCCCCTGGAGGTTGAGTATCGCCTGCTGTAGTGGATTCTGCTTCTTCCTCTCCCCGCCCGGCGATAACGGAGGACCCCCCGGGAATTCGTCTGAGGATTGCTCGCGTTGTCTCCAGCAGAGAGCTCACCAGGCCGGGATTCCAGGCACACACAGCGGTCAGGAAGCGCGTCGAGGAGGAGGGGGAAACAGCCGGGGTGAGCCAGCCCGAATGTCCAGGAATGACAGCGGGGGAACGAGGCTCAGGGGACGAGGCTGTAGAATCTCCACACTGACGAGGCGAAGGGATGACAGCTGCGTGGGAGGAACGGTCCTGACGATGACCCAGAGCTGGATCCGGACGAGGTTCGTGCAGAGGTGACTCGGCGATGTGATGGCGGCTGTTCCCAGGGAACGAAGCGAGGGGGAAACCCAGGATTCGCCGCTCCAGATCAGAGATCGAGGCGAGGAAGGCGCCGAGCACGGGAAAGCTTCGTAGCCCTGAAGTCCTCTCCATCAACCTCACTGCCGCCGCCACATGCCAGAAGGTGGTGGCAGGAAACACAGTAGAGCTTGCGACAGCCACTCGACCCCAGACATAACTGCTGTCAGCTGCGGCTCCTTGAAGGGAATCCCGGGTGACGTGGCGCAGGTCGGGGAAAGCCCTCTGGTTGGCGCGAACTCCCGGACTGGAATGAAGGCAGGAACGGGACTCCGAAGCGGGGAAAGGCGTCGCCCACTTCGACTTCCTGCCGGGATTTCCATCCACCCCGTGGAGCTTCTCTCGCTGTGTACCTGCAGCATCTATCCTGGCGCTGTCCTCCAGATGGAACACAGAATGAGGATGACAGCCCAGGAATTCCTCAGCACGGCCCGGATGCCAGCGTCTCGCGTTGGAGGCGTCGTGCAGGGTGAAGAGCGTCCCGTCGACAGCCTCCGAGATGGACCTCAGCTCGTCGCCCTGGCGCCGGAAGTGACTCCTGGGAAACGGCATGCTAGCAGCGCTGACACCCGGACAGAAAGGTACATTTCCACGGCGACTCACGGCCGCCGGTAACTCTTCTGGCTGCGACATACTGTCATATCCGGCTCTAGGGAGCCGGGCAATCAGAGTCAGGGACAAGCCAGTGAGTCGTGATAGTTTATTTTGGGTAAGGGATAAGGGATGAGGAGAGCACAGATACTCATGCAGAGGTACACTCACAGGTTGCACAGCGCAGAGGTAAGCAGCTCGTACCGGACGTGGGGGTAACAAGACGTACATACTCACAGCGGGATACAAACACAGGAATGCTGCAAGAGGAGTATAAGCTGACACCAGACGAAGGGGCTTCAGCTTAGCAATGTGTTTATGTCGCAGCCCCGAGTCATCGAGGCTGCTCCTACTTATCCTCATTGGCAGCGCCCCAGCTGATGAGGACTAATTGGCCCCAGCCGTCCGTAATGCTGGCAGCTGGGAGCCTGCTGAGACGCTGCTCAATGGGAAAACATGGGCTGAGTGCCGAGACGGCATCTCAACCCGTGGTGACATCCAGGAGGCATCCTGATCAGATGCCCATACCACCTCATCTGGCTACTTTCAATGTGGGGGAGCAACGGTTCTATTCTGAGCCTTTCCTGGATGACTGAGCTTTTCACCCTATCTCTGAGGGTGAGTCCAGCAATCCTATGGAGAAAGTTCATTTCAGCTGCTTTTATCCATGATCTCATTCTTTTGGTCATTTCCCAAAACTCATGACCATAGGTGAGGGTAGGAACGTAGATTGACCAGTAAATGGGCTGCACGGTGGCGCAGTGGTTTAGCACTGTGGCAGCACAGTTTTACCCTCGGCCGGGGGACCGCGGGGATCATGAGATCGTGGGCTCGATCCCAGCCCCCGACCAAACAGTGAGCTGTGTGGAGTTTGCATGTTCTCCCCGTGTTGCGCGGGTTTACTCCGGGATTTCTCCGGTTTCCTTCTGCACACCAAAAACATGTAGGTTTAGGGCGCTCGCGCACGCAGCGACCAGCAGCCGGTGGCTTGTCACCAGACTGCAAACCAAGTCTACCTACGGGTACAAATAAGTAACAAAAAAAAAAAAAAAAAAAAATCGACAGCTTTGCCTTATAGCTGAGCTCCCTCTTCACCACAACAGACCGGTACAATGTTCGGATCACTGCAGATGCTGCTCCGATCCGTCTGTCTCACCAGCACAGCAACTCACCCTTGGCCATGGGATCCCTGGTTCGATCCCAGCCCCTGACCAACAGTGATCTGTGTGAAGTTTGCATGTTCTCCCCGTGTCTGCGTGGGTTTACTCCGGGATTTCTCCGGTTTCCTCCCACAGGCGAAAAACATGCAGGTTAGGTTAATTGGAGACTCTAAAGTGGCCCTAGGTGTGAATGTGTGTGTGAATGGTTAAGGGATAGCGCCTTACCGTGGCTGCTTCATCCATCCAGGTGGATGCCCTCAATTTCCCCTCTGGGGATCAATAAAGTAAACAAAATTAAAAAAAAAAAATCAAAATCATTCTCTCATCCCATTCTCCCCTCACTTGTGAACAAGACCCCAAGATACTTAAACACCTCCACTTGGGGCAGGAGCTTGTCCACAACCTGGAGAGGACAATCCACCTTTTTCCGTCTGTTGACCATGGACATAGAGGTGCTGATTCTCATCCCAGCCGCTTCACATTCAGCGGCAAACCGTCCCAGTAAGACCTGTAGGTCATTGCTGGATGAAGCCAACAGGACAACATCATCTGCAAACAACAAAGATCCTGTGGTCACCAATCATGACACCCTCCGTTCCCTGGCTGCGCCTAGAAATCCTGTCCATAAAAATTATGAACAGGTTCGGTGACAAAGGGCAGCCCTGGTGGAGTCCAACTCTCACTGAGAATGAGTCCGACCGAGTGTTGGCAATACGAACCAAACTCTCACAACGGCTGTATAGAGACTGGATAGCTCATAATAACAATCCCGGTACCCCAATGCTCCCAAAGGACCCCTCCACACACACACAAAAATCCACGAGGGATGCAGTTGAATGCCTTCTCCAAGTCCACAAAACACATGTAAGTGGGGCAAAAAAGTATTTAGTCAGCCACCAATTGTGCAAGTTCTCCCACTTAAAAGATGAGAGAGGTCTCCAATTTTCATCATAGGTATACCTCAACTATGAGAGACAAAATGAGAAAAAAAAATCCAGAAAATCACATTGTCTGATTTTTAAAGAATTTATTTGAAAATTATGGTGGAAAATAAGTATTTGGTCAACTACAAACAAGCAAGATTTCTGGCTCTCACAGACCTGTAACAACTTCTTTAAGAGGCTCCTCTGTCCTCCACTCGTTACCTGTATTAATGGCACCTGTTTGAACTTGTTATCAGTATAAAGGACACCTGTCCACAACCTCAAACAGTCAGACTCCAAACTCCACTATGGCCAAGACCAAAGAGCTGTCAAAGGACACCAGAAACAAAATTGTAGACCTGCACCAGGCTGGGAAGACTGAATCTGCAATAGGTAAGCGGCTTGGTGTGAAGAAATCAACTGTGGGAGCAATTATTAGAAAATGGAAGACATACAAGACCACTGATAATCTCCCTCGATCTGGGGCTCCACGCAAGATCTCACCCCTTGGGGTCAAAATGATCACGAGAACGGTGAGCAAAAATCCCAGAACCACACAGGGGGACCTAGTGAATGACCTGCAGAGAGCTGGAACCAAAGTAACAAAGGCTACCATTAGTAACACACTACGCCGCCAGGGACTCAAATCCTGCAGTGCCAGACATGTCCCCCTGCTTAAGCCAGTACATGTCCAGGCCCGTCTGAAGTTTGCTAGAGAGCATCTGGATGATCCAGAAGAGGATTGGGAGAATGTCATATGGTCAGGTGAAACCAAAATAGAACTTTTTGGTAAAAACTCAACTTGTCGTGTTTGGAGGAGAAACAATGCTGAGTTGCATCCAAAGAACACCATACCTACTGTGAAGCATGGGGGTGGAAACATCATGTTTTGGGGCTGTTTTTCTGCAAAGGGACCAGGACAACTGATCCGTGTAAAGGAAAGAATGAATGGGGCCATGTATCGTGAGATTTTGAGTGAAAACCTCCTTCCATCAGCAAGAGCATTGAAGATGAAACATGGCTGGGTCTTTCAGCATGACATTGATCCCAAACACACCGCCCAGGCAACAAAGGAGTGGCTTTGTAAGAAGCATTTCAAGGTCCTGGATTGGCCTAGCCAGTCTCCAGATCTCAACCCCATAGAAAATCTTTGGAGGGAGTTGAAAGTCCGTGTTGCCCAGCGATAGCCCCAAAACATCACTGCTCTAGAGGAGATCTGCATGGAGGAATGGGTCAAAATACCAGCAACAGTGTGTGAAAACCTTGTGAAGACTTACAGAAAACGTTTGAACACTGTCATTGCCAGCAAAGGGTATATAACAAAGTATTGAGATGAACTTTTGTTATTGACCAAATACTTATTTTCCACCATAATTTGCAAATAAATTCTTTAAAAATCAGACAATGTGATTTTCTGGATTTTTTTTCTCATTTTGTCTCTCATAGTTGAGGTATACCTATGATGAAATTTGGAGACCTCTCATCTTTTAAGTGGGAGAACTTGCACAATTGGTGGCTGACTAAATACTTTTTTGCCCCACTGTAAACTGGTTGGGCAAACTCCCACGAACCCTTGAAGATTCTCAAGATGGTAAAGAGTTGGTCCGATCTGCCATGGCCAGGACAAAAACCACATTGCTCCTCCTGAATCTGATGTTCGACCAGCAGCCGGACTCTCCTCTCCAGTACCTTGGCATAGACCTTCCCAGGGACACTGAGGAGTGTGATCCCTCCAAAGTTGGAGCACACCCTCCGGTCCCCCTTTTTAAAGAGAGGAACCACCACCCTGGTTTGCCATGGCAAAGGCACTGTCCCCGACCTCCACGCAGTGTTGCAGAGACGTGTCAATCATGACAGCCCTACAACATCCAGGGCCTTGAGGTACTCAGGGCGAATCTTTTCCACCCCCGAGGCCCGGCCACCAAAGAGATTTTTAACCACCTTGGTGACCTCAGCCCCTGTGATGGGTGAGTTGTCCCCCTTGTGCACAAGCCCTGCTTCCTCTGTGGAAGGCGTATCAGTGGGATTGAGGAGATCCTCAAAGTATTCCTTCCACCATCCAATGATATCTCCAGTCGAAGTCAGCAGTGCCCCAGCCGTACCATACACAGTGTGGACAAGGAGCTGCTTCCCCCTTCTGAGCCGCTGGACAGTTTGCCAGAATCTCTTCGAGGCTGACTTAAAATCTTGTTCCACGGCCTCACCAAACTCCTCCCATACCCAAGTTTTTGCTTCAGCAACCACCCGAGCTGCACTCCACTTGGCCTGCCGGTCAGCTGCTTCGGGAGTCCCACAAGCCAACCAAGCTTGATAGGACTCCTTCTTCAGCTTAATGGCCCCCCTCACCACTGGTGTCCACCACTTGGTTCGGGGGTTGCCACCACAAGATGCACCGATGACCTTGCGGCTGCAGCTCTGGGCAGCCGCTGCAACAATGGAGGTGGAGAACATGGCCTATTCAGACTCCATGTCTCCAGACTCCCTCAGAATGTGGTCAAAGTTCTTCCGGAGGTGGGAATTGAAAACCTTCCGGACAGGGGCCTCAGCCTGATGTTCCCAGCACACCCTCACTATACGTTTGGGTCTACCAGGTCTGAATGGCGTCCTCCCCTGCCATCGGATCCAACTTGCCACCAGGTTGTGATCAGTTGACAGCTCTGCACCTCTCTTTACCCGAGTGTCCAAGACATACAGTCGCAGGTCTGATGACACAATCACAAAACTGATCATCGACCTGTGACCTAGGATGTCCTGGTGCCAGGTGCACATATGGACACCCTTATGCTTGACCATGGTGTTCGTTATGGACAAACTGTGGTTAGCACAGAAGTCCAATAACTGAACACCACTCGGGTTCAGATCTGGCAGGCCGTTCCTCCCAATCACTCCACTCCAGGTTTCACTGTCATTGCCCATGTGCGCATTGAAATCCTCCAGTAGGACAATGGAGTCTCCAAGAGGAGCACCCTCCAGCACCCAAGTCAAAGACTCCAAAAAGGGTGGGTACTCTGAACCATCACTTGGTGCATAGGCACAAATGATGGTCAGGACCCGTTTCCCAACCCAAGTGCACAGGGAAACAACCCTTTCATCCACTGGGGAAAACTCCAATATAGAGGACGCAAGGTGGGGGGATACAAGAATACCCACCCCTGCTCGTCGCCTCTCGCCCGGGGCAACTCCAGAGTAGGTCAAGCTCCAGCCCATCTCCAGGAGACTGGTTCCTGAACCGGAGCTGTGTGTTGAAGTGAGGCCGACTATATCTAGCCGGTATCTCTTAACCTCATGCACCAGCTCAGGCTCCTTCCCCACCAGAGAGGTGACATTCCACGTCCCAAAATCCAGTTTAGAAAGCCTGGGATAAGACTGCCAAGGTCTCCGCCTTCGACCGCCACCTGATCCACATAGCACCGGACCCCCATGGTCCCTCCTGCTTGTGGTGAGCCCAGTGGAGGGCAGACCCATGTAACTCCTTTGGCCTGAGCCCAGCCCGGTCTTATTGGCAGAAACCCAGCCACCAGGTGCTAGCCATCAAGCCCCTCCCCCAGGCCTGGCTCCAGGGTGCGACCCCGGTAACCCCATACCAGGCGGAGTACATTGAATCCTTGGTATGCTGTAATTGCCTTTTTCAAATCCCACCAGAGATTTTCAATGGGGTTCAAGTCAGGTGACTATGATGGCCACTCTAGTATCTTCTAGGACTTCTTCTGAAACCAAACCTTGGTGGATTTTGAGTTATGCTTGGGATCATTGCCCTGTTGGAAGGTCTTGAATGAATCCATCTTGCCTGCCACATGCTGCAGGTTTCCAGTGCCAGAAGTAGCCCCAGAGCATCACTGAGCCACCGCCATGCTTCATTTCAGGCATGGTGTTCTTTTCAGCATACGTGTCTTTCGTCATCCTCCAGACACACCGCTGATCCATGGCCCTAAAAAGTTTCAGTTTTATTTTATTGCCTGACAGAACAGAATCCCCAAACCTCTTTGGCTTATTTATATAATTTTGAGCCAACTTTTCAGACCTATAGATCAAAGTTGTGTTGAATTTGGAGAAACCACTAATATTAGCTGTGTTGAAATTGTTTTTGTTTATTGAAAACAGCTGCTACTTTGTACATTTTGGCAATAAAGCTAATTTGCAGTGGGGGTTGAATAATTTTGATTGCAACTGTAACTGGACTGCTTTTGCCTGTCGATAAGATTATGCAGAAACTAATAAACTATAATAATTTTACCAGAGACATGCTTACCCAATTTAGTTTTGATTCACTTTTGGGGTTGACCCAAATAATACAGATCCTGGATGTTTTTCTTTTCAAATCCAGTAATCAGCAGCTTTTGAAACTGTCAGCAAACCCACACATAATGATAACAAATTCACAACTTTAACATTTTTTGTTCCTATAATGCATGTAGTGCATCAATGTGAAGATGGCCAACAGAGGTAGGCAAGGCGCGGGATCCAATTGCAGGCAAAGATGCAGGATTTATTAATCAGTTAAACAAAGACCAACTGGAGTGGTGGCTCAGTTGGTAGAGCATCCGCCCCACACCCAGGAGGCAGGGGTTCAAATCCCGGCCGGGTCATACCAAAGACCATATAAAAATGGTACTTTCTGCCTTCTAGCGTGGTGCTCTGCATAATGGAATGGAGAAAGTAAAGTTATGCACAGAGCTACCAGAGGACTGACCCCCCGCTGTAGCTTTCACTACTTACAGTAGCTGTGTGGCCTAGGGTCAGAGAAACGGAGATAGACGCCGCCCCATACACCAACATGGTGTGAAGGGAACTAACTAACTAACTAAACAAAGACCATGCCAAAACAGGAGAAAATAAACTGACTGAAACACTTAGTGACTAGAAAATGAAAAGCAGCACAAAGGCTGGAAAGCATGCTAAACTAAGCTTGAACACAAGGCGGTAATAAACTGAAGAACACCAGAAAACAGATAACTAATAACAAACCTTGGAACTGAGGAGCCAGGGAAACAAGGAGATTTGAAACTTGGGGAACAGACCATTTAACTTCTGACAATGACTTCACAAGGAATGGTAACAACAAACTGAACATATGGGGTGGGGGACAATCACACACATGGACACAGGTGAGCGCCTACAGGTGAAGAGAGTCATGTTGATGAGTGAGAACAGAGACAGAACGAGGTAGACAAAACCAACAAAGGAACACAGGCGTGAAGGGAGAACAAACACTGGGAAATGGCATGTAAAGCATAACTACATATGACCAGGAATAAAAGGAACTGAGGAGATATCATTAAGGCAGTGGCTACAGGTACGGAACCATACCCATCAAATGCTTGCTACATACTGTATATGCTGTGATGATATGCTGGAATCTGATTGGGCCAGTATGTTGTATTAATGCTGTATCTTAAAGACAGCAGATCCCTTTTTCAGACTAATTTCAGGCTTTCCCATGTTTTACACCGACATTTTGAGAGTTTTTTTGTAAAATCCTCATAGTTCCTTATTTTTAACAGCTGGTATGATGTAGCTTGCCTCTTTCTGTCTTAACTGTCTAGCCAACAGCCTCCAGGCTTTTTCGCCACTCAAATTTTTCGGAGTCATTGAGTCATTGATTGAGTCATTGATTTGAAATGTCATGTCACACATTTGTCTCAATAGTACTGTATGTCTGTTTGTTGGTCTGATAGTTTCTTCTCTAATTCTTTAAGTTTAGCCTCAAGATGTTGAACTTTTTGCATTTGCTCTCTTTTCTTCCTACTTGAATAGGCTATAATTTTTCCTCTTTTGTAGGCCTCAGAGGCCTCCTAGACTGTCCCAGTCTTATCTGTTGACCCAATGTTTAACTGGAAAAAAACTGAGGAGTCCCTCTATTACATCAAATAGGTTCATTTTGTCTTCTTTTAATTATTTATCTTTTGTTCATATGAAAGACAAAAAATAAAATAGAAAGATGTCTTTACCTTCTTTACATGTTTCAACTGCACTGCAGCCTTCGTCAGCAGTTGAAACATGTAAAGAAGGTAAAGACATCTTTCTATTTTATTTTTTGTCTTTCATATGAACAAAAGATAATAATAAAAAAAAGTCCCTCTATTAATTTACAAAATTCTGGGTTTTGGAATAGTGACACATTCAGCCGCCACCTAATTTTCTTTACAATATCTGGCTCCACTATCAAACCTAGCTGTACTGTGGCATGGTCTGTCATTGCTTTAGGTCCTATAAGGCAGTCAGAAACACTCTTGACGAACTCCTTGCTGATCAAAAAACAGTCGATTCTGGAGTGAGACTTGTGATTATGAGAAAAGAATGTATATTCTCACTCTTCAGATGTGCGATTCTCCATACATCTACCAATCAGAGATTACACATTTCCACGCCAGTCTATCTATGATTATGTTGCCATTAGCTAGATCCCCCATTATTTTGTTTGTTTTATGAGAAAAGCATGCATCTTCTGTGTTTGCAGCATAAATATTGCACAGGTTGACTTCCATTTCATTGATTCTTGGTTCTAAAAGCATCATTCTTCCTTCCTCATCTTTTTGTTCTTTTATAATAACAAAATTCAGGTTTTTGTGCACCAAAATAGCAACGCCACATCTCTTTCTAGAATATGAACTATGGGATACCTGCCCAATCCAGTCTCTTCATTTTAACCACCTCTGAAGCGGGCAGGTGGGGTTCTTGTATAAAGGCCAGGTGGGCCTACTGAGATTAAAGGTAGGATAGTCACTTCCTGAAAGTGTGAAAGTGTTTTTATTCTTCATAAAGTTGTTCTCAAAGTGATCCCAGTGATACTGTCTGCCACTTTTGTTATGGTTATTGCTGTAGTATAGACTCAGCAAGACTACACAAAAACTACAGGACGGATTTGGATGAAATCTTCACGAAAAGTGGCTTTTGGCTTAAGGATTAACCCACTGGATATTGGTGATGATCTGAGAGTGCATACCTCCACCAAGGTCCTTGTTTTTATTTGTGCAGCAAGATTACACAAAAACTGGATGGGTTTGGGTGAAATTTTCACCAAAGGTGGTCCTTGGGCTAAAGAGGAAACCATTACACTTTGGTGATGATCTGAGAATGCATACCTCCACCAAGGCTCTTATATTCTCACAGTGTATTAGCAAGAATACTCCAAAACTACTGGACAGACTGTGATGCAATTTTCACAAGAAGAGGCTCTTAGCCTACATATGAACCTGTTACATTTTGGAGGTGATCCATGAGAGTCGGAAGGAACCTTGGTGGAGGAGAACCGGGGAAACTAAAATGAATACATGAAATGATTTCAGGGTAACTAACTACTTTAGAACCAAACTGAAAAGGGCAGTGCGGTGGCGCAGTGGTTAGCACTGCGGTAGCACAGCAACTCACCCTTGGCCATGGGATCCCTGGTTCAATCCCAGCCCCTGACCAACAGTGATCTGTGTGGAGTTTGCATGTTCTCCCCGTGTCTGCATAGGTTTACTCCGGGAGTTCTCCGGTTTCCTCCCACAGGCCAAAAACATGCAGGTTTGGTTAATTGGAGACTGTAAAGTGGCCCTAGGTGTGAATGTGTGTGTGAATGGTAAAGGGATAGCGCCGTACCGTGGCTGCTTCATCCATCCAGGTGGATGCCCTCAATTTCCCCTCTGGGGATCAATAAAGTATACAAAAAATTTTTAAAAAAAGAGAGAGAATAACATAGGAGACTCTTACAAAATAAACTAGGAACAATTAAGAACTAAGCTAGACAGAAATATGTCAAGAAATAGATTAAACCAAAGCTTAAGACCGAACCAGGGTGACATGTTACAGAGTACAGACCCAAATGCAGAGGCTGAATAGACCACACAATTGAAAAAGGTTTAACAAGTTTTACTGACTAGTGCAAGGTGTGATGGAGAGAATCTGGCAACCCTGCAGAGGAGGGAGAAAATAGACAAGAGTAAGTGCACTGCAGACATGGTAGGTATGGAATATTGCAATAATTGTTTATGTTCTTACAAGTGACTATACTTAGAGGCTTGGTGAGTAGTTTCAGGATAGTTGGAGATTCTTGGTTGATGAGTGGTGATCCCGTTCCGGCTACAGTTCTGATCCAAAGAGTTCATTCTGAAGCAGAGATGACAGGGGTGCCTCGGCTGAGCACTGAGTGAGTAAATGAATTTGTAAAGGGAGGAAATGGTGACTTGGGGTTGAAGAGGTGATGGATTTTCCGGGTTGTGGTTCTGCCAAGGTGAGGTCGAGTCTGCCAAGGAGAAAACAGTCTAGGAGGTCCAAACAGAGAAGGAAGTTAGAATGAGAGGTGAGAATAGTGCAGGTCCTTCCTGTTAGTCTCCCACAACAGAAGAGAGGTGAGGAGGAAGACGTGTGAGCATTCAGGTTGCACACAGGAAGACGTCCAACACCAGCTGCTTGGTAGAGAGCCAAACATTCCATGAGCGTGTAGCTATTAAAATAAAATAGATGTGCCACATCAGTACAGTGCAATTTACACTGCTACTGTATATGTAACTTTACTTTGTCAGTATTTAGAACTGCTTTTTTTTTTTGTGTGGTTGAGCACATGCCCCCAAAATGTCTATGCATGTCACGGATTAAACCACCCAGCCAGCATGCCCATGTGGGCCCTTAACAGGTAATCTTCTTACCCGCTTCAAACCCATGTGGGCCCTACGTGGGTTCATTCTGGGTGAGCAGGTTTCATTAACACTTGTGATTTTTGACAAAAGTGACTTTTGTCAAAAAGTCACAAATTTATGAGAGAAAAAAATGTGAAAATTTAAAAGAAAAAAGTGGCAAATTTACAAAAACCTCAATTTGTAGCAAATCTGAGGGGAAAAAAGGCACAAATTTACTAGAAAAAAGTAGAAAATTTGTGAGAAAAATTGTAAAATTACTTAGTGTTACAAACGTACAAGAAAAAATTTGCAAATTTACGAGAAAAAGTCACAAATTTATAAGGAAAAAACTGGAAAAAGTTCCAAATTAACAAAAAAGTAGCAAATATATGAGAAAATAAATGGAAAATTTATGAGGGGAAAAAAGTCCCAAATTAATGACGAAAGGTTGTAAGTTTACAATAAAAAAAGTTGAAATTTTTTGAGAACCCATCCATCCATCCATCATCCATCCATCCATCCATCTTCTGCCGCTTTTCTGGAGGTCCGGGTCATGGAGGCAGCAGTTCAAGCAGAGAAGCCCAGACTTCCCTCTCCCCAGCCACCTGCTCCAGCTCTTCAGAGAGGATACCAAGGCGTTCCCAGACCAGCTGGGAGATGTAGTCTCTTCAGTGAGTCCTGGATCTGCCCCGGGGTCTCCTCCCAGTGGGACGTGCCCAAAACACCCCAAGTAGGAGACGTCCAGGAGGCATCCTGATCAGATGCCCATACCACCTCATCTGGCTCCTTTCAATGTGGAGGAGCAATGGTTCTACTCTGAGCCTCTCCTGGATGACTGAGCTCCTCACCCTATCTCTAAGGATGAGTCCAGCAATCCTACAAAGAAAGCTCATTTCAACCGCTTGTATTTGCAATATCATTCTTTCGGTCATTACCCAAAGCTCATGATCATAGGTGAGGGTAGGAATGTAGATTGACTGGTAAATCAACAGCTTTGCCTTAGAGCTCAGCTCCCTCTTCACCACAACAGACCGGTACAACGTCCGCATCACTGCAGATGCTGCTCCGATCCATCTGTCAATCTCTCGCCCCATTCTCCCCTCACTCGTGAATAAGACCCCGAGATACTTAAACTCCTCCACTTGGGGCAATAGCTTGTCCCCAACCCAGAGAGGACAATCCACCTTTTTCCGGCTGAGGACCATGGACTTGGACTTGGAGGTGCTGAAAAACCCACAAGACGGCCCAGGTTTAACCTTTGGTGGGGCCCACATGGACATGCTGGCTGGGCAGAGAGTGAAAACAACTACGGCGAATTTATCAGACTTCAAAACTAAAAGTAAACTGCGAATCATAAGCAGAGCCTAACAAGAAAATGCATTTCAAAATGAGACAGGAAGTTACACCAAACTGAACCAGACCAGCAGAGGAAACCCTTTCAGAATAAGCTAAGACCCAGGGGAAACTAATCTAGACAAGGATGGCACAGGGAAAACTTTGAATGTACGCTGAAACTAAGCAAGAGTAAATCATAATATTAATGAATCCAAAAAAACGGGAACGGTTCTCACAAGATGGCTCATGACATTAAATTCACGAACAACCAGAGCCTCAACTTTTATCCAGATTTTGCTTGACAAACAACACGCCCACCTAATTTGACTTACTCTTCTCTCATGCAGCAATCTAGTGTCTCTTGTTTTTATTTTTGGGTCAGTTTTTGTTAATTTTAGGACCTCATAGTTTACCAAAAAATTTAAAATTTATTTAAAAAAAAAACAAAAACAACAACAACTAAGAAATCACATGTACATACTGTAAGTATTCACAGCCTTTTCTCAGTACTTTGTTGATGCACCTTTGGCAGCAATTACAGCCTCAAGTCTTTCTGAATTTGATGCCACAAGCTTGGCACACCTATCTTTGGGCAGTTTCCCCCATTCCTCTTTGCAGCACCTCTCAAGCTCCATCAGGTTGGATGGGAAGCGTTGGTGCACAGCCATTTTCAGATCTCTCCAGAGATGTTCAGTTGGATTCAAGTCTGGGCTCTGGCTGGGCCACTCAAGGCCATTCACAGAGTTGTCCTGAAGCCACTCCTTTGATATCTTGGCTGTGTGCTTAGGGTCGTTGTCCTGCTGAACGATGAACCGTCGCCCCAGTCTGAGGTGAAGAGCGCTCTGGAGCAGGTTTTCATCCAGGATGTCTCTGTACATTGCTGCATTCATCTTTCCCTCTATTCTGACTAGTCTCTCAGTTGCTGCTGCTGAAAAACATCCCCACAGCATGATGCTGCCACCACCATTGGAATGGTGATGAGCGGTGCCTGGTTTCCTCCAACCATGACGCCTGGAATTCATGCCAAAGAGTTCAATCTTTGTCCCGTCAAACCAGATAATTTTGTTTCTCATGGTCTGAGAGTAAGTCAGGTGCCTTTTGGCAAACTCTAGGTGGGCTGCCATGTGCCTTTTACAAGGAGTGGCTTCCGTCTCGTCACTCTACCATACAGGCTTGATTGGTGGATTGCTGCAGAGATGGTTGTCCTTCTGGAAGGTTCTCATCTCTCCACAGAAGAATGCTGGAGCTCTGACAGAGTGACCATCGGGTTTTTGGTCACCCACGGCTAAGGTCCTTCTCCCCCGATCACTCAGTTTAGACGGCCAGCTCTAGGAAGAGTCCTGGTGGTTCTGAACTTCTTCCATTTACAGATGATGGAGTCCACTGTGCTCATTGGGACCTTCAAAGGAGCAGAAATTTTTCTGTACCCTTCCCCAGATTTGTGCCTCAAGACAATTCTGCCTCAGCGGTCTACAGACAGTTGCTTTGACTTCATGCTTGGTTTGTGCTCTGACATGCACTGTCAACTGTGGGACCTTATATAGACAGGTGTGTGCCTTTCCAAATCATGTCCAATCAACTGAATTTACCACAGGTGGATTCCAATTAAGCTGCAGAAACATCTCAAGGATGATCAGTGGAAACAGGATAGACCTGAGCTCAGTTTTGAGCTTCATGGCAAAGGCTGTGAATATTTATGTACATGTGATTTCTTAGTTGTTTTTTTTTTTGTTGTTTTTTTTTTAATAAATTTGCAAAAATCTCAAACTTTTTTTCATGTTGTCATTATGGGGTATTGTGTGTAGAATTTTGAGGAAAAAAGAATTTAATCCATTTTAGAATAAGGCTGTAACATAACAAAATGAGGAAAAAGTGAAGCGCTGTGAAGACTTTCCGTACGCACTGTACAAAAAACGCCACCATTCAAGGACACCATATGGGTTGACATCAGCAAGCAGCTGTGGTGCTGGTGATGACGATGGTGTGAAGCTAAATTTTGTAATTTCTACACGGTCAGCTGAAAATATTGCCTGCAGTGGCCAGATTATCGCCACTGCTGCACATGTTTTTGCATCGCAGCATTGCTGAGCGGCGGATTTATTTTCTTCTGTTTTTTGCACTTTCATAACATTTGGGCTGGAGTCTGCTCATGTGTTCTCCATCTTGAAGTAAAACTATTTCTGTCAGTCCGTGGCGCGCCAGTTCATTTTCATGGCAAAACCCACCCAAGGCTGTTGAAATAAAGTCACAGTAGAGCGTGATGGAGTGAACAGAGGAAAATGGATTACTGCTTCCTGTTTAGGTTAAATACATTTTCACCACAGTAGCAGTTTTGATAAAAATCAAAAAAGGTTCAAAGATTTCCTTTAATAAGAAATTCTATGATGCGAAGAGTTGTTTTTTTTTTTATTTTTAAAGGTACCCAACATTCATCAAAGAAATTATCCCAAAATTAGACAACTTTTTAATTGGTTCCATGTGTGTGTGTGCACACGCTTGTGCATGCATGTGTGTGGTGTACAGTCGGGAAGCAGGCCCAGTAGTGGCTCAGGCGGTCTTCTGTGTTTATGGCCCTCCTCCCATATTTGGCTGGGGCCGAGCCCTGAAACATGTCTGGAATAGCAGCAGAGACACACAGAGGGGGAGAGAGAGAGGGACTGGCACAGACAAGGAGCACAAGATCAGGCTTTTAAGATTTAAAGTGAGATTTTTTTTTACAATACTGATGATCTGCAGTCATAGAAAGGAAAAGAAGTAAAGACTAAAGAGCAGCTAACTGGTGAGTAGCACTGCGTTGGTTCTGCTGCAACTGTCTTCTTTACTATGGCTTACAACAGCAGTTTCAAATGTCAAACTGCATTTAATCTTGTTATTTTTAAAGTTTATGTGCATTTTATGTATTCATTTTTTTCACTTTCTGTTGGTTGTCTTATTTTTCTAAGTTTAAAAAAATTCAGCACCACTAGAGTACCACTTTTCAGTCCATTTCTACTGCAGACACACAAGCCGGTGTCTGTTTATTGCGTCTCCGTGTCAACGGTTGCATCCTGTGTGTTGGGCGCCTATATGGTTTAAAATGAGTCACAGAGGGAGCAATTTGTGTGCGGAACATTTTATGAGCGCGCTGCAATTTGGGTACACCAAAACTATTAGGGCGCTCGGATGGTTGGCAACCTCATGCGGGCAGCGACGGAATGCGCATCCTCCTGCATACAGTATTTTGAACAGCAAACACTTTTTGCTCTGAAATACGAGGTTTATTATACCATTTAGAGGTGGTTTTCAACACTGTTTTAAAGTGCAACTGTACAGATCGAGTGCAAGAGACAAAACTGTATTTTCAGAAAGGTGTGCTCATAAATGGAGTCAGGTTTGGTATTTTAAAAGCATCATACATACAGTACGTGTGTCTTGTTTGACCACACAGTGTTTCCGGTTAGACTTCTTGCTGACAGCACAGTGAGCGGTGGCAGCAGGTTCAAATGGAAACCCCGCTGAGTCTGTCCCATCCCTTAATGCCTCCTTTCTCCTGCCGTCTCGATGTCTCCATATACTCTAGCTGTCCACACTGTCAGTCTGCCCTTTTTTTTCACTTCTACTTTTATTTTAGGAGTACCTCTAAACGCTTTTTTGTATCGTGAATGCTCTTGAATTAAACTACAGCACCAGCAGGAAGCTGTAGGCTTCTGTCTCTATATATGTCGCCTTAGAAATCTTAGAGTCAGTGATAAGAGACCAACACATGCAGACAGCAGGCAGATGCTAATCCCCATAAGTGAAAGGTAGGTGTACAGAGGAATGATTGAAAACCAGCCTGCCAGTCAACACACAGCAGGAGACGCTCTTAATGTCTCCCCACAGAGACACCAGTTGCAGATCAAATGTGTTTTAATGTCTGATCATGATATTTAGATGTCCAAATAATTCCGTGTGACCTGCGCCTGAGTCCCAAATGCCCTTGCCTCCCTCTGCTCGGTCCGCTGCGCACACACAGCAGCCGCAGTCTGGTTTGTGTCTCGTCTCCTTCAGGCAGTCAGGTTGGTGGACTAATTGTCCTCAGCGCTTTTTGTTGGCGCTGTGAAAGTAGATGCAGTAGGTGATTTCTTTTTTAACAAGGGTGGTGATGGTATTGGGGGAATATTCATAAATTTAGCATACCGTGTAAATGTGTAAATGTGATTTCAGTACAAATTTGCAAGAATAAAGGTGCAAAAATGTGATAAAAGATGCTAATTTACTATTTAAAAGTCACAAGTTTACTATGAGCAAGTCCCAAATTTACGGGAAAAAAATGTTTATTTCCATAAGAAAAAACACATTTCCAAAGAAAAGTCATAAATTTACAATGTGAAAGTTGCACATTTACAAGAAACAAAAATACCAATATTCGAGAACATTTTTATATTTTTGACATTTTTCTCTCATAAATGTCCAATTTTGTGACCAGTTAGTGAGGTTTTTCTCATAAACTCAAAACATTTTCTTGGGTAGTTGTGACTTTTTAAAAGTAAATTTGCAACCTTTTCCTGCATGGCACATTTAATACTTTTTTTTTCATAAATTTCGTACTTTTTTCCTGTAATTTGCCAGTTTTTGTGATGAAATTGTTACCTTTGCCCCACACAAATTTACAACAAAATATATTCATAAATTTTCAACTTTTTTTCTGAAAAAATGTGCAAGTTTTTTTTTTTTTCTCAAATTTTAAGTTGTCCTGTATAAACTGTCCCGCAGTCTTTATGGGGATGAAGGGTGGCAGGTTAATGGAGGGGGTGGGGGCGGTTGATTTTGAGTCATTTTACTGACAAAAGAATGGCCTTTTTCATTTTTTGCAAAGATTATTTGATTTGAGATTTATTATTTTAGTTAATGAAACAAAAGCCTTTTTCAGATTACTGCAAAGATTTATGTTGAACAGATTTTTTTTTCCAATGTAAACTCCCCATTTTTGTCCTGTACAGACACAATTAATGATGAAGACCATGATCTCTCTGTGTGCTGATAGTTTTGTAGAAATCTATGGGGAATTAAATATCTCATAAGTGTAGACGTATTAAAATAAAAATTGATACACCAAGTAAGTACAGTAAAATTTGCATTACTATATGTAACTTTATTTTTTCAGTATTTACAAATGCCATTTTTCGGGGGGGGGGGGGGCAGCACCTGTCCCCCAAAATGTCTGTGCACCTCACTATATAATGTTCCAGAAATATTCATACTTAGTGACCCATGTGTGCATTAAGTGGACTACAGATCCAGCCTACTCACGGCGACACAGAGGCTGGTGGTACTCGAGTTGGTGTTGCTCGAGAGCGAGGAGTAGTGCTCTACATAAAAAACCCACCCCTGTATTATTTATGCGTCGTTGTCTCTGGAGGGGGAATGACTGGTGAAACAATACATTCAAGATGTTTCACACCAGGTGCAGATTTTCATTAAAGGAAAAGGAAAGGAATCGGTGTGAATTGGTGTGTGGGGAAAAAAATTTCAACTCTGCTGTGTCACATTTTTACATCACAGAAAAAACATATTTAATCGTAGTATCACTTTAATCGCAACTGATCACACCAGGCAAGTTAATCATTTATTGTGATTAATGGCAAATTTTGCCATAGGCAGCACATAGGTGAGAGAGAGCTGGGTCCAGTTAATTGCAATAATGCGATTAATTGCACTATGCAGTTAAAGTGTGACTAAATGCACTAAAACACTTAGTGCAATTGGATTCAGAAGAAGCGAGCCCTGTCATCTAAATGCAATTAATTGCAATTAAAAGTAAGACCACTAATATTTAAACATTGAAGTTAAGGTAAAACAACTGCATAAACTGGCATGTCAACATCATAATAACAATAGTAATAATAATACTAATAATGGATTAGATTTATATGGCGCTTTACATGTCAAGTGACATCTCAAAGTGCTTACAGTGAGTCCATTAATCATTCATTCCACAAACAATGATAGTAATGTAATGTACTTTATTTATATAGCCCTTTAAAACAACCCTTAGGTGACCAAAGTGCTTTACAGAAAATTAAACAGCACTAGAAACACACACAACATTAAAACAAATTACATAAAGAGATGAGCATAAATACCTAAAAATAAAAACAAATGTCAAAACAAATGCCACCTCTGCTGGGATGATGATGAGTCTGCATACAGGCGGGAGGTGGAGCAGCTGATCCTCTGTTGCAGCCAGAACCATCTTGAACTTAACCCAGCCAAAACGGTGGAGATGACTGTGGATTTCAGGCGACACCCCCCTTCATTCCCCCCACTCACCATCCTCAACAGCACAGTGTCCACTGTGGACTCCTTCAAGTTTCTGGGTACCACAATCTCCCGGAACCTGAAGTGGTCCTCCCATATAGACACTGTCCGGAAAAAGGCCCAGCAGAGGTTGTTTTTTCTGCGTCAGCTCAAGAAGTTTGATTTGCCTCAGGAGCTGCTGGTTGTCTTCTACACCGCCATCATCCAATCTGTCCTCTGCTTTTCCATCACTGTCTGGTTTGGATCTGCCACTAAACAGGACAAGACCAGACTGCAGCGGATCATTAAGTCTGCGGAGAGGATCATTGGTACTGACCTACCCTCCATTGAGAACTTATATCGGTCCATAACCAGGAAATGGGCGGGAAACATCGGTGCTGACCCATCACACCCCGGCCACAAACTGTTTGAACTTCTATCTTCTGGTCGTCGTTACAGATCACTGAAGGTCAAAACCACCCGTCACAGGAACAGTTTCTTTCCTCAAGCCATCACTCTGATGAACTCCTAACATTCACCTAGTCCTACCTGTTGCTGTACTCATGACTTTTCATCCATTATTACATTGCACATAACTCTCACACTGCTTTTTACTTCATTCACATTATATCACTGAATCTGAGTTCACACTGAAATACTGTGTGACTGTATATTTTTTCATATATTTCTGCAAAGTGTGGTTAGTCTGAGTAAATAACTGCATATATTCCTGTATATATTTGCATCCTTTTATAGAAACGTGGACAGACTGTAATTTACTGTACATACTCTGTTGTCATTGAATCCTTATTTAAATCCTCCACCTGAACAATGAGAGCAAGTTTTTAGCCAAAGTCAAATTCCTTGTATGTGTTGTGCATACTTGGCCAATAAAGCTGATTCTGATTCTGATTCTGATATTAAAAGCCATCTTAAACAAACATGTTTTAAGTTCTGATTTAAAAACGACCAGGTCAGAGATAGCACGTAGGTCAGGGGGGAGATTATTCCAGAGCCTGGGGGCGACAACAGAAAAGGCTCGGTCACCCCAGTGTTTATATCTCGACCTCGGCACATCCAGCAAAAGCTGAATGGATGACCTCAAAGCCCTGCCTTGGTCACGGACAGTCAAAATCTCAGACAAATAAACTGGATCAAGGCCATTAAGAGCTAGCTAATCAGCTAGTTGTGTTGATTAAAAGACGGGCTGCTGCATTTTGCACAAGTTGAAGGTGGCCGAGAGAAGGCTGAGAGATGCCAACATAAAGTGCGTTGCCGTAATCAAGTCGAGAAGTGGTTAAAGCATGGGTGGGCTATCTCAAGGTCATGATGGCTCAGGAAAGGTTTGGCTTTGGATAACGGACGTAACTGATAGAAGCTCATCTTGACTACATTGTCAGTCTGTTTATCAAATTTTAAATGGCTGTCAAAAATCACCCCAAATTTCTGACAGATGAACTGAGCTTTAAAGAGAGGGTACCAAAGCCAGCCGTTACAGTATCCCCAAATGCAATACATTCTGTTTTTTCTTCATTTAAGTGGAGAAAGTTTTGGCTTAACCACAACTTAATGTCAGTGATGCAGTGAAATAAAACACTTTTTGAGTTTGTTTGTTCTGGGTTCAAAGGTAAATAAAGCTGCAAATCGTGTGTGTAACAGTGGAAAGACATGTTGTGCCTGGCTATTATTGACCCAAGTGGCACCATATATAATGAAAACAAAATAGGGCCAAGGATAGAGCCCTGTGGAACCCCACAGGAGAGAGAGGCACTGGATGAGGACATGTCACCAATCATTACAGACAAAGTTCTGTTAGATAGGTAGGATTCAAACCACTTAAGTGCAGTGCCATGGATGCCAACATGGTGATTCAGGTGTGACAAAAGGATAGGATGGTCCACAGTGTCAAAGGCTGCTGCAAGATCTAGTAGCACTAAGACCACAGGGCACTTCGCATCAACAGATATCATAATGTCATTGTGCACCTTTAGCAGGGCAGACTCAGTGCTGTGACGAGATCTAAACCCAGATTGAAACTTCTCAAAAATAGAATTGTTTTCCAAAAAAGATTGCAACTGTATAAAAACAGCTTTTTCTAAAACCTTAGATAAAAAGGGCAAATGAGAAATGGATCTAAAATTAGATAAAACTGAAGGGTCAAGATTAGGTTTTTTAAGAAGGGGCCTAACCACAGCATGTTTAAAAGCAGGTGGGACAAATCCTGAACTAAGGTAGGAATTAATAAAAATCAAAAGACCAGGCCCTACAGCATTAAAAACCCTTTTCAGGATTCCAGTGAGCAATTTGTTGGCTTCAGAGACTTCACAATATCAGTAAGTGATGATAAAGAAACCAACTCAAACTGTTCAAACACAGCAGAGTAACCCGGGACAATAGACAAGCTCCCATTAAAACTGTTATTAATAGCTCGTCTGACAGAGTCCACTTTCATTCATTCATTCATCTTCTTCCACTTAGTGCTTTTCGGGTCGCGGGGGGTTGGAGCCTATCCCATCATCTTTGGGCGAGAGGCAGGGTACACCCTGAACAGATCGCCAGTCCATCACAGGGTCAACACAGAGAGACAGACAACCATTCACTCTCACACTCATACCTAAGGACAAGTTAGAATCCCCAGTTTTGATGCCACTTAACCTAACTTGGATGTTTTTGGCATGTGGGAGGAAACCGGAGAAATCCCGGAGTAAACCCACGCAGACACGGGCAACAAAAAAGTAAAGTCTCACATGTTGTAAATGAAACATCTGTTACAGTCAGAGTGCGTGAGCTTATAAAAGAGTTAATTGTGTTAAATAGCACTCTAGGACAGTGACTGCTGCTAGAAATAATATCAGAGAGATACTGAAATTTTGCCTTTTGCACGGTCCTCTGGCAATCAGCAAGACAGTCCCTAAAAATTCCCAGAGACACATGTAATTTGTCCTTTTTCCATCTCCGTTCAGCCTGCCTGACCCGCTGTCTAATGGCACGGGTAGAGTCATTTAGCCAGGGATCTGTTTTTGCTTTAGCCAATTTAAGCCGAAATGGGGCGACAGAGTTCAAGATCCCAGACCAGGTGGTATGAAAGGAGTAAAGAATATTTTCCGGATGGGAAGGGGAAACGAGTCCATTTAAGGCAAAAACCTGCGAATCCCTAAAAGCAGCAGTAAACTCCTCTGTCGTTGAAGAAGTGATGATGCGACGCCAGCATGATGGAGCCACAGGCTTGCTGGGTGATGAAGGAGTCAATAATTCAAAAGTAATGGGGAAATGATCTGAGATGACAGACTCAGAAATTTCTTTGAGAAAGACTGAGAGCCCAAAAGAGATAACAAGGTCCAGAGTGTGACCAAGGCGGTGTGTTGGTTTGTCCGCTAAAATATTTAAATTAAATGTCGCCAACAGTCTTTTAAAATCAGATGCCAGCTGATCAGATGGACAGCAGACATGAATATTAAAGTCCCCACAAATCAATAGTTTATCATATTTTGGCATAACATCTGCCAAGAATTCAGAGAACTCATTAATGAAGTCCTTACTGGACTCCTAAAGCCTGCTTCATGCTACACCTCTGCTGTCCGCGAACGCGTAACCGGAAACCTCGTGTGATGAAATTTGCGTCATCGTCTCCACTATGCAGACAACCGCGTGCAGCCCAAACTTTGTGACCGCGCCGTGTGCCCACGACCTGAACGCGTTGAAAAGCACATGCGCAAGACTGAACATCCCATTCACGAGGTGGCGATGTCAGCACAGCAGACGAAGAAAACAACGAGGAGGTGGAAAACGAGAATAAAAACCTACATGAACCATACATACGTACTTTCTTTCACAGCAGCAGCAGCATCTTCGTGGAAAAGGAGTGAAAACCGGGAAGTCAAACAGCAGAAATAGACTCTATATTTGAAGAGAAACTTTGTGAAGAAGTCTGCCGTTTCTTTTTTGGTGAAAATTGTGGCGCGTCAGTGCCTTGGCGCTACCTATTGGGCGGGAGTGAAACTACAAATGTTGGTTGTGCGCATGCGTCAACCGCTTGGTCTGGGTAGATGAAAAAAGTGAGCATGAGCAGCGCCAAGTGCGTGCCGGGCTCGTCCAAAGCATACGCGGCCCACGGCGGACTAGGGAGAAATGTAGCATGAAGCAGGCTTTACCGGACTCCTTACCGGCCACCACTCCTTAACCGGAGTGGTGTCCTAGTGGGTAGAGCATCCGCCCCACACCTGGGAGGCCTGGGTTCAAATTCTGGCTGGGTCATGCCGAAGACCATATAAAAGTGGAACTTCCTGCCGTCCAGCTTGGTGCTCAGCAATAATGGAATGGAGGAGGGAAATTTGTGGCGGCCCCTTGCATGGCAGTGACCCCCTCTGATTCTATATGTGATTAACATTGTAGATAAGAGAAACGCAATTTCATTCTACTGTACATGATTGGCTGTATGGATTGAATGACATTAAAGTTGGCTTCACCTTTATTATATTTAGGAGGACGATAGACAACAGCAAATAACACAGGACTTGTGAGATCCACCACAAATAGCTGCAGCTCAAAACAGGAATAAGTATTTGTGGAGAGAAGGCGACATTTAAAACTATCATTAAAAACAGAAGCCAGACCCCCACCCCGACCAGATGCTCGCGGGGAGCTGAAGAAAGAACAGCCGGTGGGGAGGAGCTTAGAGAAGGCGGCGGTCTCACCTGGTTTAACCCATGTTTCTGTCATCAGAAGAAAATCCAAGGAATGTGAAGTAAAAAGGTCATTCAGAATAAAAGTCTTATTTGTGATGGATCTGGTGTTAATCAGAGCCATGTGAATCAAACATTGATCAGCCTGCTGGGAAGCCCGACTGATCGGGTGAAGATTCTCTGGTGCGCAGCCCCTTCTGCGAATCTGCACGGGCCGGCGGCAGGGAAGTGGGTATCCAGCCTCTGGGACAACGGACATCGGCAACAGCCATCAGTAGCGATAATCCAGGGATCCTCGTACGTCAGCGTTGGTACACTTTCTGGGGAGCTCAGTCAGCAGTTGAGCAGGGTTGTAAGTTGAGGAAGAAGCCAGATAAGCCCTCAGTCTGCATGATACTCTGCCTCTCCGACCTCGTCTTTTGTGGCGGCCGTTTCGAAACAGCCCACTGGGTGCGCGTCTCAGATAGAATGGTATAAGACGCCAACAGAGGCGGAGGAGGCTGACCATTAAATTCATAGAGAATTTGTCCACAGAACTGCGAATATTTAGAAGAGTCAGGTGATCATAAACAAGTAGCAATGACACATTCTGAGCTAGAAGCAATAAAAAGACAACTATACACACAAGACGTAGCGGTAAGCTACTTCTGTAGCCACAGCTACCCTGGGACAGACTGACAGAATTGTGGCTGCCAATCCACACCGACCACTACTGAACATTTATACCCAGTTTCATGGACACTGGGGGCAAGGTGGGTAAAGTGTCTTGCCCAGGAACACAACGGCAGGATGGCTGGGGAGAGCGGGATTCGAACCATCAACCCTCTGGTTATTGGATGACCCGCTGTACCTCCTGAGCCACTGCCACCATGTGTAATATATAAGCAGTTTTTTTTTTCCTCATAAGAGTTTGACTTTTACAACTATTTTTTTCTCATAATTTCTTATGAACTTACTGCAGTTCACTTAGCAATCACAGTTTCACCTTATTATGAGTTTCCACCTACAGCAGGGACCTGTGTGCCCTACAAGAAACATCCTTTTTCAACTTAAGTTGCTTTCTTAACAGTAATTCATAAAAAAATAAAGCATACTGCATAAGGGAAGAGATAATAATTTATTGTGAATTTATGATGCTTTTCTCTCAAGTTGGCAGCCATCCTCTTAAATTTGAGCCTTTTTTCAATAAATTTGCTGATTATTTTGGGGCAAAAGATGCAGATGTGGCTCTGGACCCAGAGTTTGCAGACTAAGCTGGCAAATGTCATTTATTAAACTTGATTAAGCAGACCTCTCCACCGTGGTGATCCCTAAACTGAACAGCCTCTCAATAGGCTGTTTAATGTTACAGCTCTTGCATGGGGGGGGGGGGGGGTTGACATGAATCCAATGGGTTTGGCAGACAGTGAGCCTGATGGCTTTTTATCACAGTCAGTCAGACAGATGGATGACATCACCCTGAAAGCAGTCACGGGAGACAGACACTGAAAGAGCCCCATCACGTCACCTCAGACTGGAACATTCAGACGCTGACGGATGACAGGCAGACGTGGCAAATATGCAACAGTGACAGTTTTCCTCGTGCCAGTCACTGGTACACCAACCATGACACCTTTTTCACCGGTGGACCGTCACGTCATCCCTTATGAAGCTGTCTCACTTTCTCACTCATGCTGCCAGATTTACAGTTTACTAGCTCAGCTCATCTTTCTTTCAAAGAGAAATACAATTCTGTCTTGGCGCCAATGGAGTTTTTCCCTTTTTTTTTGGAGGAATTTACTAGAAATACAAACATGCACTTATCTTCAAATCAGGGATGAAAATGTTCTCTTTAAAATGAGTAAAAGAGCATTTTGCAGCTCCAGCACAGCAGTGCTCTTTCAGATTCCCTTCGGTTTTCAGTGAAACCCACTCACCCTCTGCTGGCATGCAGACTTACTGTCGTCACGGTGGCATGAAAGCTGTGAAGGTGACTGTTAACATCGCACTGACTCGGTGGCTTGATGACATCACTACATGTGTGAATGCATGTCACTGCTTGTACATGTCTGCCTCTGTATGAAATTGCCAATGATTTTTAAAAAGCACTGAACCCAGACTTAGAATAAGGTTTAGTTGATGTTATTTCCACAAAATAGCAGAAAAATAAGACATAATTACAGTGTTGTTTATTATTTACTTTGGGAATATTATGGAGTATGTAAAATGATCACTCCAAAGAGCTGTACTGAGGTTTGTAGTCTTCCAGGACCATGTGGCCCAGAAGGGTACATTATGAATCATGCCAGCCTGGCTCAAGTGGTTCAACAAAAACTCTTGACTGCATCAGCTATTGCCATGGAAACAAACAAGATAATTTACTGTGACATTAAACCAAAGTGATGGCAATGCACAATCTGAATATTAACCCTAGAACGAAAATGTTTTTTTGTGATATAGGGTGTCAGCTCTCTCCTGTTAACTCAGAACCAAACTTGTCACAATTATGGGCAGCACGGTGGTGCAGTGGTTAGCACTGTTGCCTTACAGCTAGAAGGTTCCTGGTTCGAATCCCCAGGCTGGCAGGGGTTGGAACCTTTCTGTATGGAGTTTGCATGTTCTCCCTGTGCTGCGTGGGTTTACTCCGGGGGCTCCGGTTTCCTCCCACAATCCAAAGACATGCATGTTAGGTTAATTGGTTGTTCTAAATTGTCCCTAGATATCTGTTTCCTATAAGCCCTTAGAATAGAGGGTTAGTACTAGTGAAAGCGCTTTGAGTGGTCTTTGTGACTAGAGAAGCGCTATATAAGTGCAGGTTAGTTAGTTAGTTAGTATTAGTCTTTCTTCACATAAGAAGGGTCACACACTTTTCCCATCACTGTATGCAGCTGCAGAGACCTCGCCTGTTGAAGTCTGCAGGTTGCACCAGAAGCCATGACTTGACCTCAGAAATCAGCGTTTGTCTTTCCCTTCAAGAATGACATCATGGTTGGAAAGAGGTGGAAGTCAGATGGTGTGAGGTCGGGAGAGTAAGCGAGTGAGGAAGGGTTTCATAGCTGCAGGATTGTGCTTCCGTCAGGGCAACATGGGAGTTGGAACCAGGGTGCTGTTTTCCAGGAGGCGGACATTTTGCCAATGCTCTTGGTTTTGATTGCCTTCCACAATTTCTGCAGCAGTGATGCATAGTAAGTCCCGGTAATTGTGGTACCCTTTGCCAAGAAATTCATCATCAAAACTCCATGCGGGTCCCAAAAGACCATGAGCATGACCTTGCCCACCGAGGTCTGGAGATGTGGCTTTTTCAGAGATGGTGAGTCATAATACTTCCGTTGCTTCAACTGGGTTTTAGTCTCTGGATCATAGTGATGGACCCGTGTTTGGTCCTGCATGACTAGTTTGTTGACAAAGTCCTCCTGATTTTCTTGGCGCATGGCCAAAGAACCTGGGAGCACATGCCTTCTGGAAAGGTGTAAGCAACCAGGGATTCCATTGTTCACACAACTTTCACATGCGCAAATGGACATGGATAATTTTCACCCCAGATCCCACACTGATCTTGACATCTTGGGCTAGTTGGAGAACGGTTATGCAGTGATCCTCTAAAATGGTGGCCTTCACTCGCCGGACGGTGTTTTCATCAGTGGTGCACTGTGGTCACCCAGGAATCGGTGCCATTATCGCCGCTGTTCAACCACACTTGAACTGTTGATGCCAGTGCTTGATTACAACATATGATGGGGCATCTTGGCCATAAGCCTGTTTCATCTCATCAAACATCTCCCATGGTGTGCAGCCTCTCAAGTACAGGAACCTGATGACCGCTCTACATCCAACTGGCTCCATTATAACACCTTACTCCACCTTAGCACCTCTAAAACAGAAACTCTTAGGAGCTCAGAGCTGTGAATTGCCACATGATCTATAGAGATATGGATTATTATGTGACATTTCAGCCTCATACCGTAACCAAAAGTGGGTCAGGGGAAATATTTAATGAGCAGCCCTCAAAAAAAGGTAAAGACAGAAAGAAAATTACTGCCAGACTTCCTGTAAGGGATAAGGACCTATACTTATAGAGCACTTTTTCCAGTCACAAAGACCACCCAAAGTGCTTAAGTAGTAGGTATAGTAACCCTCTATTTTAAGGGCCTATCAGAGACAGAGATCTAGTGACAATTTAGAGTCACCAATTAACCTAACATGCATGTCTTCATATTGTGGGAGGAAACCTGAGACCCTGGAGTAAACCCACACAGCACAGGGAGAACATGCAAACTCCACACAGAAAGGTTCCCACCCCTGCCACCCTGGAGATTCAAACCTGGAACCTTCTAGCTGTGAGGAAACAGTGCTAACCACTGTACCACCTTGCTGCCAGAGTAAGATGCATTTATGAAATCATACACCGTATCTTGTAAAACTACCATTACATACACTAGAGTGGATAGCAGACCCACCATATGGCCTGTTTAATCTTGTCTGCAAAGATTAGGGGTGTTTCTATATTTATACCTTGGTGTATTTTAAAAATGGATTTGGCTCTTTTTATAAGGTCATCTTGTCCCCTATAAAACTGTCAAGTCTGTTTTAAAGTTGTCACCTCTTAACACCTCTGGAAACTTCTAAGCCTGCTGACAAAAAAGGTTTTAAAAATGTGTAAATGGCACTACATTGTTCTCTACTTGTGAAGATTTCTGCAGAAAATAATTCAGTGCAGCTTTATTTGTATAGTGCCTAATCACAACAAAAAGTCATCTCAAGGTGCTAGATACATAAGGCACGAATCATAAGTAATTCAGAGAAAACCCCGACAATCAAGCAGTCCCCAATGAGCAAGCACTAGGCGACAGTGTGAAGGAAGAAGTCCCTTACCAAAAGATACTTCTGGCAGAACAAGGCACAGGGATGGGTAGTCATCTGCCACAACTGGTTGAGAGGTGATGGGAGAAAAGAAGAAACGAAAGAAGAGACAGACTATTCATACAGATAACAACATACAAATAGAACAACATACGTACAGATACATGATGTGCAATGTTGAGCCAAAAGCTTTGATTAATTGTGAGATCAGCTAGCTAGATTGAAAAGCCAAAAAGAATTTTGTAATACAAGACTCCCTCTGTCCCTCATGGATCACCTCCAAAATGTATTGGGTTCGTGTGTAGCCCAAGAGGTGAAAACTCTGGTGAAAACTGCATCAAACTCTTTATTTATCTTTTGTTCATATAAAAGACAAAAAATAAAATAGAAAGGAGATGTCTTTACCTTCTTTACATGTTTCAACTGCACTGCAGCCTTCGTCAGAAGAAGCCTTCTGCAACTGCACTGACGAAGGTTGCAGTGCAGTTGAAACATGTAAAGAAGGTAAAGACATATCCTTTCTATTTTATTTTTTGTCTTTTATATGAACAAAAGATAAATAACTAAAAGAAGACAAAATGAACCTATTTGACCTATTGCATCAAACTCTGTCCAGTAGTTTTGGAGAATTCTTGCAAACACACTGTGA
The DNA here is from genome assembly GCA_020510985.1 of Pholidichthys leucotaenia. Classification (NCBI taxonomy): domain Eukaryota; kingdom Metazoa; phylum Chordata; class Actinopteri; order Cichliformes; family Pholidichthyidae; genus Pholidichthys; species Pholidichthys leucotaenia. Next base: position 28,336,082 of record CM035845.1, on the reverse strand, counting down.
GACAATAAGAGCCTTGGTGGAGGTATGCATTCTCAGATCATCACCAAAATATAATGGGTTCCTCTCTAGGCCAAGGACCACCTTTGAAAATGTCATCCAAGTCCATCCAGTAGTTTTTGTGTACTCCTGCTGACAGGGCAGACAAATAAACCAACAAAAACAAATGAAAATATACCCTCCTTAGTGGAGGTAATCAGAATGATATCCATATGTTCTGCATTGTTATAATTGATAATTCCCTTACCTATCAGCCTTACAGATCACCATCACCTTAACTGAAATAGCCCACTGCAATCCGCCAATGACATTTGGAATCATATATTTTGCATCAGACATGATTTGAACGTTGATGGAATGATGCAGCTTTTTTTCCAACTATATTTTAATTTTTTTAATTGTAATTCATAACAAAATAAATTTACTGTAAAAAGGGTGTGGCAAATTCAAATGAAATCTGTTTAAAGTCAAGATGCTTTACCAAGTCTAATAGATTTAACTTTGAATAGGACAGGTGCCATGCTATATTTTCCGTATGAGCTATCCTGCCTTTTCACTGTGAATATGTTGACAAATGGGCTGCCCCGACAATCCTGTTAACCTCAAATGTACTAATGATGTGTATCATCCATGTCCCAACTACTCCATTTGGCCTGCAGAGTCCCTGTTTAGACTGGCTCCAAGGTCACCCGGGTGATGTTAGTGGCATCTGATCTGCTCTTGAAAGGGGAGTCCCGAGCAGCTGGTCTTATCAGATTATACCCAAAAAGTCAGTTTTGTAAGAATGCAGCTGGAGTCCATGTAAAATGCATTAGGGAGCACACTCCACCTGGGCAAGGTAAATGAGTTTGTTTTACAGAAAAAGACAAAAAAAAAAGAAAAAGGGAGCCAACCAAACTTTGACTGCGGGGTCTAAAAGAAAGGCGAACTCAAGAAAAAGCTGAACTACAAAAATCTACAAAAACAAAGTTACTACAAAACACAGACAATATGGACAACGCAGGACACACCAAACAAACTACAGCTACTGTCACAAATACCCTTACAAATGACTGCAAAGACCGTACAAACGATTTTTGGACCATTTCGTATGGCATTCTTAAGGCAGCCGTAGGAGAATCCAGCATTCATAGACTGTTCGTAAGTTCATGGCCATGTCAATGGTCTTGTCCAAGATTTCTACGAACGCCCCACAAAAACCCTCATCATAGGGCAGCTGTACGAATACCTTAGAAACGACGTAAAAACTATGCAAGATGATGGCCATTAGTATGCCTCAAGAACACCTTAAGTTCTTCTTGAGAACACCTTAAGTTGTTCTTGAAGGCCCCCTTAAGAATCCACGTTCGTACAGAGATTCGTACAACGTGCATAAGGCAGTAGTGAGGCACTCATAAGGTGGAACTACATCATTCATGTGACATTTGTGCTGACAAAATGTGCCAAAAGCCGTAAGATCTTCCTACCAATGACTTGAGAGTGCTGTGAGTTGCAAAAAAAACTTTGGTAAGATGGCAGTAAGTATGCTGTAGGAAGATCCCAAGGCACCCTTACGAAGAACGTAAAAACTCTAGGGTCACCATATGACAGAAAAGCACCTCATTCTTGAATGAGGGAGCGGATCCGGAAGTTGATGCTGTGATCGCGAGAGACAGTTGCGCAATAATTTGAACGGCGACTGCTGTCACCAAGATTGAAACAAACTTCTCCACAGGTAGTTTTTTTTTGTAATTAATTCATTAATTAATTGTCTGTGTCTTTCTTTCTTTCTTTTTTTTTTACGGAGCTGGAGGATTTAGAACGTTATATCGACGCATTTTACAATCGTTTTTGTGTCATGGAGCAGGCGAGTGTGTGTTCTGCTGCTGCTTCTCAGTGTAAGCGACCGAGACCAGCAGATTCACCCAAAATAACGCCCGAGAAATCACAGCAGGGCACCGAGGTCAGCGATATCCTTCTCTCTATTGAGAATAAACTCACCAGCATGGATGGTAGACTGGCGCTGGTTGAACTTCTTCACAAAGAGTTCCAAAATTTGTGGGAGAGCCTTGAGTTTAGTCAGGCGCAGCTCGTCTCTCTCGTGGAGGAAAATAACAGCCTGAAAAAGTCAGTCACCACACTAACCGCACGGCTTGGCGTTGTTGAGGGAGAAAATCGGAAAATGAAGGAGACAGTTCTCAGTTTGCAGTCACGCAGCATGAGAGATAACCTCATTTTTTCTGGAATTATTGAAAAAAATAATGAAAATCCAGAACAGCTGGTCCGAGAATTTATGTCATCACAACTAAACCTATCCCCCGAAGTCACAAACTCAATTACCTTCCACCGAGTCCACCGAATAGGGCAAAAAAATTCCCAGAATAAACGTCCCAGACCTATTGTTGCCAAATTTGAACATTTTAAGCAAAAAATTTTGGTACAGAGGCAGGGCAAGCAGCTTAAAAACACCAATTATGGTCTAAATGATCAATTTCCACAAGAAATCTTGGAAAGGAGAAGGAAGCTTTTTCCCATTAGGAAGCAATACATCCAAGAAGGTAAACGTGCTATTGTTTCTGTGGATAGATTGTATATAGATGGCAAGCTGTTTATGGATGAAACTATAACTCCTTGGTTATTCTAGAGCCCATTTTTTTTTTCATTTTTTTTAAGCTACAGGTGGAAAAGAGAGTGGGATTGTGCGCAGGTCTCTTACTCGATTTCAGTTTAATATGTTAACATTTGTCAAAATGTTTATTTCTTTGTTGTTGAGGTTGTTGTTTGTTTGTCTGTCTGTTGTAGGTTTTTTTTTTGGAGTTTTTAGGTCATTGTTGTATGTTGTCTGCATTTTTCCACCACCTACTAACCTTCATGTCTGTTTTTTCTCATACTTCTGGTTTATAGGAAATAACTTGAAATACATGTACCCCATTTGCTTGCAATTGCAGGCAAATGGCACAGAGACATCATGCGCGCACACCCAATTATATATGCATAGGTGTATACACACAACATATATATACATATACAGTATATGCATGCATTACAGACATATCACATAGGCACATATAGTTTACACATTTAGTTAGTCTTTAGTACACAACCAGTTAGTGAAAACATGTCTTCATTTAAGTTTGTCACGTGGAACATACGTGGAATTGGAAACGGGGAGAAGAGGCTAAAAGTTTTTAATCGATTGAACGATCTACAGGCAGACTTTGTTTTTATTGCAAGAGACACATGTCTCTAAGTCATCTGTAGATGCGCTCATCTCACCAGAATTCCCCCATATGTACTCAGCCGGCTTTAATTCTAAGCAAAGGGGGGTAGCTATACTGGTAAATAGAAGAATACACTTTGTTATGAATAACACCATAATAGATCCAGAAGGTAGATTTATAATACTAAAAATTTCAGTCCAAAATTTGGATCTATGTATTGCAAGCGTTTATGGCCCAAATGTTGACGACCCATCCTTTTTTCACACTTTTTTCACTTCTCTTTCTGAGCACTTGGACACCACACTTATAATAGGAGGGGACTTCAACTTGGTATTAAACCCTGCAGTCGACAGGTTCAGTACATCGGGGGTTTACCGAAAATGGCTGGCTATTGACACTCTCAAACAGTACATGAATGATTTTGGTCTTTGCGATGAATGGCGATCTCTTCACCCAACTCTTCGGGAATATACCTTTTTTTCATCAGTTCATAGTTCATATTCATGTCTAGATTTCTTCTTAGCCAGTAACTCTATTGTGAGGGACATCATAGACACTGAAATATGTTCAAATCAAGCTATTAGCGATCATCATCCAGTTTCTCTTACACTAGTAAATAGGGAAGCTACAAGGGAAACTAGGAGCTGGAGATTTAATATATCACTACTGAAAGATGAAGACTTTATTAATTATTTTAATAAAGAGTGGGAATCATATCTGGAATATAATGATGTGCCAGGAATATCCCCAGGTGTTCTTTGGGAAGCAGCAAAAGTGGTCATGCGAGGTAAAATAATCTCTTACTGTTCATACAAGAATAAAAAAGAAAAAGCACTGATACTGGATTTAGAACAGAAGATTAAATCACTGGAGACAACTTGTGCCATTTCCCCACAGGAACAGGCACTTAACGATTTGAGAAAATTAAAGCTGGAATTAAAAGAAATTACAAACAAAAGAGCACAGTTTTTAATACAAAGACTGCGTCTTGAGAATTTTGAACACAGTAATAAATCGGGGCGATATCTTGTGAACCAGCTTAGATTGAATAAAGAAAAAACAACTATCCATTCTATCAAGGATATGACTGGAAATATTACCCATGTGCCTGAAGAAATAAATAACTCCTTCAGAAAGTTTTATGAAAATTTCTACTCATCACAGGTTAACCCATCGGACTCAGAGATAAATACATTTTTGGACAATATTAACCTACCACAACTAAATAATGAACAGATTGCGGCTCTGGATGCACCTCTTCAGGTGTTTGAACTCCAGGAGGCACTTAAGCACATCCCAAACAACAAAGCCCCAGGCCCAGATGGTTTTCCAGTAGAATTTTATAAAGAATTTTGGCCCGTGATGGCACCTACTTTTTTTAAAATGGTGAACCAAATCAAAGAAGATAATGTAATTCCTCCGAATATGAATTTGGCTAGTATTATCCTGCTCCTTAAACCTGGAAAAGAACCCACGCTTCCATCCAGCTACCGTCCCATCTCGCTTATGAATGTCGATCTCAAACTAATTTGCAAAGCTCTCGCCAAAAGACTGGAAAGGATAATTCCATTTATTATACACCCAGATCAAACAGGTTTTATCAAGGGTAGGCACTCGGCTGATAATACACGCAGGCTATTTAATTTAATAGACTACTGCAAGATCCATAATGTAGAAACTACAATCTTGTCCCTGGATGCAGAGAAAGCCTTTGAACGGGTTAACTGGAAATTTCTTTTTATGGTGCTAAACAAGTTTGAGTTTGGTTCATCTTTCATAAACTGGGTTAAAACACTATATAGATGTCCAGTTGCATCTGTCCGAACAAATGATCAGACTTCCCGAAGCTTTAATCTTCAGAGAGGTACTAGGCAGGGGTGACAAATCTCTCCCTCACTTTTTACCATCTTTATTGAACCATTAGCAGCAGCCATACGACAAAATGTTGATATCAGAGGTATTCAAATTGGAGAAAAGGAACATAAGATAAGTCTTTATGCTGATGATGTATTGATTTTCCTTGAAAACTCAGAAAGATCTCTTCTTCAGACAGTGGCGCTCATTGATAAATTTTCATCATTATCAGACTACTCTATTAACTGGGTAAAATCAATAGCTTTACCCATAAATTGCAATTTCCCAAATACATCTACTATTCCGATACAATCAGGGAATGTTAAATATTTAGGAATAGATATTTCTCCCAGGCTCTCAGAGTTATTGCGACTAAATCATATCCCCCTTTTAAAAAAGATACAAGACGATCTTACGCGCTGGAGGACACTACCTTTATCATTAATGGGAAGAGTCGCAACCATTAAAATGATGGTCCTTCCTAAAATTAACTATTTGTTCTCAATGATCCTTACCCAACCATCAATGGCCTGGTTTAAGTCTCTAGACTCAAATATAAGTAAATTTTTATGGAAGGATAAACCATCACGGATTAGTTTAAAAACCCTCCAAAAAGCGAAAGAGTGCGGAGGCTTAGATTTACCAAATTTTTTTAATTACTTTTTAGCCAATAGATTGCAGTTCGTTTCAAAATGGACAAAATCAACCCCATTAGGGAACCCATGGTTAGATGCTGAACAGGCTCTCTGTGGGTCGCTAAATATCTCTGACTTACCTTTTATAAGTCCCTCTATTAAACGCCATGAGTGTTTTAAAAGTATTAATATTAGTTCCTCTCTGACTGCTTGGTGGAAATTTTTAAAAATAACAGGGTCTTCACTTGTCCCCTGTAAACTCACGCCCATTTGGAATAATCCTGATATCCTGCAACAAAAGAGGACATTAAAATTTCCACTATGGCAAGAGAAGGGAATAAACAACTTAGAACATCTTATTCAAAATCAGCTGATAAATGTCACCTGGCAGCAATCAGCTGACTCTTCTGATGAAGGCTGCAGTGCAGTTGAAACATGTAAAGAAGGTAAAGACATCTTTCTATTTTACTTTTGTCTTTCAAAGGAAAAAAAAAAAAAAAGGATAAATAATTGAAAGAAGACAAAATGAACCTGTTTGATGTATCTTATTCAAGGTGGAAATTTTATCCAATTTCAGGATCTAGTGTCACAACATGAAATCAGTGATAAAAAGTATTTTGAATACCAACAGCTTAAATCCATAATAAAAGCAAGATTTAATCTTAAACAGACAGATTTAGAAGTACCAGTTAAGGTGGCAGAGTTTCTAAATCTCCGTTCCCCAAAATTGATATCGAAAATATATAGACTATTATCAAAGTTGGATGAGTCCATATCTCTTCCAATATCAAAATGGGAGACAGACTTATCGATTAATAAGGAGGAAAGTTTCTGGACACAAATATATTTAAACACTTTTAAGATGACTAAAAACTCTAACTTACAACTTATACAATATAAAGTTCTACATAGAATTCATTATACAGGACAAAGGATGTTCAAAATGGGCCTGAGTCACACAAATATCTGCCCTCACTGTACTAGCAATGTCCCGGATAGCTATATGCATGCTATGTGGTCCTGTGCACCGGTTCAAAAGTTCTGGCAGAAGACATGTGAAGACCTGTCGGCATGGCTTGGGTATAGTGTCCCACCCTCACCTACACTTTGCATATTAGGTGATTTAAGTGAAATAAATATAGATGCAAGGATGTCACACATGGTTCTCACTGCCTTATGCATCGCAAAGAAAGCTATCCTCATGAACTGGAAAACAAGAAATAACTTATGCACGACTTACTATAATAACTTACTATTGGATTATATTAGCCTGGAAAGAATGTCAGCCTCCTCAAATAATCAATTGGCGGAATTCAATTCTCTCTGGTCCCCGCTTATTAATTCTATAATCTGAGGGGTGGCGGGCAGTGACTCACTCTCCTTGGCACCTCTGGCGGCTGGCTGCGCCCCAACCGCAGGTGTCCGGGGGGCCTGCTCCGGGGTGGCCGTCTGTCTGGCCCTGGGGGGGGGTTTGGTGGGGGGGGCTGTGGGGTGGGCCGGGGGGGTTGGGCTGTGGCCCCTGGCCGGCTGGCCTCACCCCTCGTGGGGGGTCTGGGTCTGGCCCTGGACCCCTGGTGCTGGGGGGGCGTCCCCCCGCCCCGGGCCGGGGTCGGGTGTGTGCTGGCGGTGGGGGTTGTCCCTGATGCATCCTTGCGTGGTGGGGTCGTGTGTTTCCTGGGGCCCGGGTGCCACCCAGGGGCTGGTGCCCGCATCCTGGGTTGCCCTCCCCGTTCACGGGGGTCTGCGGGTGGGGGAGGGGGTGTGTGAGTGTAGGCTTGTGTATGAGCGGAAGTGGAAGTGGGTGTGTGTTGAGTGGGCAGGTGGGGTTGTGTGTTTGTGTAGGTGGGTATGTGTGATGGTGGGTGGAGTTATGTGTGTGTATGGAAGCGGTTACTTGTGGGTAGATGTCTAGGGGGCGGAGGATGCGTGTATGGGTAGGAGAGCTTTGTTGGGTGGCAGGGGTTGGGCAGTCCATCCAGTGGCATGGGGGCTGGCGTTTCGGGGCTTGCTTGTCCCGGCCGCCCTGCTGTTGCGTTGGGGGGTGAGGCACTTTGCTACATCACCCCTGATGTCACTGGCAGCGGGTGTGCGTTGGTGCTTGGGGGTGGCTGGGGGGGTCATTGTTGCGGGTTGTTGGCTGTGTTTCCATTGGGTTGTTCCGGGGTGGCTGTGGTTGCAGGGCGGCCTGCAGCTGTCGGTGTGTGTCTGGGGTGGGTGGTCGTGGGCCTGCGTGGGCACTCGGGTGTGTCGCCTGGCGTGTTGGGCGCTGTGTGGGTCCGGCCCATTGTTCACTATTGTGACTGTTGTTGTCCATGTTCGTGTGTGTAAGATGAGTGGTAGTATGTTTGGCTGCCCCGTCATGTTAGTGGTGCTGGAGCACCGGGACGTGATGCTGGTGGGTCCTGGGTTGTTTCCACTGGCGGCCCTCGCCCTGGGTTGGGATTTGGGGGCAGTGGGTGGCCTCACAAGCCAGTCTGCAAGCTGGCTGCTGGGGGGGGGGGGCGGCCTTGTTTTTGGACCGCCTACCTCCCAGTCTTATTTCCCACCCTCCTCCTCCCCCTGATCTTTTTTGTTACATTTAGGGCTTTGGGGTGGGGGTGTGCCGCACTGTGTCAGTGAAGGGGATACCTTTGCCGCGTGGTGGGGCTGCACTCACCTCAATTTTAATTGCATTTTAGACACTGAGGGCTTGGGGGGGATGGGGGCTCTGCTGCCCATCACAGTGGCTAACGATGCTTCAATTACTATCCCCCCAATTTTAATTGCACTTTAGTAGTCCACACATTTATACACAATTATATCATATAACCGACACCCACCCACCATGTTCTGTGCGGGGGGAGGAGGTGGGGGTCTTCCCCCACCCCTGTTGCCCTGTCTTGCTGGGGGCGTGGGGGCCTGGTGGGGAGCCTGGGACCTATCATGTTGTAAAAATCCCTGGATGCTACTAATATATAGATACAACCAAGGAAGTGACGGGGGGCTGAATATGAGTTTAAGTGTGAGTGAGAGGGTGATGAATGGAGGTGGTGATGGTGGGTCAGTTTTGTGCGGCGCTTTGCATGCCGGGTGGCATCTTGGGGTGCCTGCGGTGGTCTGCTGATTGTTCACTCAGATGAGTGCCGGGGGGTGGGGGTCTGCTTCTGTGGCCTGCGCCGGTGGCCTCCCTGGTCACTGCCGGGCACTGGTGCGTGTTCAGGCTCACTGCATCTGCTTCACAGTCGACTTTTGAAATAAAGGTGAATGAGGAGTGAATTTAAGTGGGTACTGGAGTGAGAGAGAGAATGGGTCGGTCTGGCTGAGTGAGAGAGGTGTGCATGGGAACATGTGGGTGTGAAGGTATGGGGAGGGGTGTGCCTGCGAGTCGGGAGGGGCTGGATTAGGGGGGTAGTGCCTCTCGGCAATGTGGGCTCACCTGGGCGAGGGGACTTCTTTGGACGTGGGGGTCCCCGGGGTGTGTGGCTGAGGCGCTGGGGCGGGACCGCTGTGGGGGTACCTGGGGGGACTCGCGCCGGGGGGTGCTGGCTGGCCTCTGTCCTGGGGGGTGGAGTCGCTGGCCTCCTGGTGCCTGGGGCCCGGGGGCGGATGTTGGCCCCGCTGGTGGGGTGGGGGTCGGGCGGGTCCAGGGGTGTGGGCTCACCGCGCCGGCCGCCGGGCGGCCTGCCCTCCCTTGATCGTCTCTCCGGGGATGGATGCTTGGCTTTCCTGGGGCTTGCTGACCTCGGGGCTGGGGGTTGATGGTGCTGCCTTGCCTGCTCGGGGTCCTCGGGGGGAGGGCTGCTGCGACCGGCCCTCCGCTCGTATGTTTCCTGACAAACCACTCACATGCACACACTTATTTTGCGCGCGTTCTCATATATAGGCACACAGACATACATGTACAAGTGTCTCTCCTTTAACAGGTGCAGAAACCAGACTCGTGTTGAGACATCTCCGGTGGAAGAAGCAGTTTGTCTTTTGTTTGTTTGTTTGTTTTTTATTTTCCATCCATCCATCCATCCATCTTCTACCGCTTAATCCTTTCGGGTCGCGGGGGGGCTGGAGCCTATCCCAGCATCTTTGGGCGAGAGGCAGGGTACACCCTGGACAGATCGCCAGTCCATCGCAGGGCCAACACAGAGAGACAAACAACCATTCACTCTCACATCCATACCTAAGGACAATTTAGAATCCCCAGTTTTGATGCCAATTAACCTAACTTGCATGTTTTTGGCATGTGGGAGGAAACCGGAGTGCCCGGAGTAAACCCACGCAGACACGGGGAGAACATGCAAACTCCACACAGAAGGGTCACCGATGGTCTGGGGGTGGGATCGAACCCACGATGGTCAAGGGTGGAATCGATCCCATGACCTTCTTGCTGTGCTGCCACTGTGCTAACCACTGTGCCACCGTGCTGCCCTGTTTGTTTTTTATTTTATTTTATTTATTTTTTTTTTTTTTTTGTCTGTTCCCCTCCCTTTTCTTTCCCCCCTTTACACACTTCCTTTCCCTCTTCCCCATCCTGTTGGGTCTTCCATGGGTAAAACAATTAAAATAAAGTATTAAAAGTTATTACAGGAGGAGTTTACAACAATATACAGTGCAAAGTTAGGCACTGTATAGGCTCCTCTTGGCAAAGTAAATCTGTTTTGGCACAGTAGGGTGACAGATCCCTGTTCTGTTTGCCTAGCTGCCTGACAGGACAAAAAAGAAAAAAAAAAAAGCACCTCATTTCTCAAGAATGCCTCAAGTTGCTCTTGCGAACTGAACAGCAGCCATAAGAAACTATGCCCTCTCCACGAATGTAAGCCGTAAGAAACTATGCCCCCTCCACGAATGTCTACAAACTCCAGAATTCGTAGGAACTGAGAGATTCTTATGAATCCGTCGTTCGTACGAATCTTTGTGACAGTAGCTTAAAGTGACACTCTTGGCAAAAATCAAGTTTTTTCTCTTGTTAACATGTCTGTAACATGTTTTATGTTATGCCGCCTTGCATGGCAGTGGCCATGCAAGGAAGCAGCGGCTGATTCTCTTGGATGGAGAGCAGCTCTCTCTCTCTCGGAGAGCGTCTGACTCTCCCGGATTGGCAGGGGAGTTATCGGCATAGCACTGGTATGTGTGATCCGCCACGGGATCACGATGAAACCACTGAGAGATGGGCCTCAGTGACGCAAGGCACTCCGCCGAACCAGGTGATAACAGGGATAGCTGTTAGGGTGACTAATATCTGAAGAAAACAACAATATAAGCCGTGCTTACAGCCAGTGTCCTGTTACCAGCTTTAACTCATGGGCTATTAGCTCAGGGGCTAATAGGCTACCTTTAGCCTTTAGCTGGCCATGCGAGGCACAAGCCGGTACAGGTGATCGGCCGCGGAATCACGACGAAGCCTCTGGCTCCCTGCAATCAAAATGTCCCGTGACCAGATGCTGCTGGCTCTCAGCCCAGCAACCCCACCATCTTCCATGGATCCGCTCTGCTCTTGCAGGCAGTGTCATTGCTCCAACTTTCAGCTGGCTGTGAGCGCAGAGTGGAGTCCCACAGAGCCACACTGCTCTTTGAGATCCCTTGGCTCTGTAGCTCATTTTGGGCTGCGGCTATCGGTGCTAGCAATTTGTTGTGGAATTATGGCAAAATCTATTGGGAGATAGACCCGACTGACGCGAGATACACCATCGACTGTGGATCAGTGAACCAGAGTGCTGCTCAACCAAGCTGGGTGGCTAGAAGCTAGTCAGCTGTAATAGCGAACATAAAAGGGGAGGCGGAGTTGAAACAGTGAGGGATGGTTCTTAAAGTGATGGGTGTTGATCACAGTCTTCACAGTTCTAAAGAGAGTTCTGTTTATTGAGTGAAAAAAAGAGTCAGGTGTTGGGGGAAATAAGTACAGGCAGTAGTTCCTCATGGAACTTCCTCGAATGGCTATGAAGTCTTTCAGTCTATTTGGTACCAATCCTGCTACAGATTTCACATAGGCACTGCAATCCACTCTCAAACCCATGCATGTCCCTGTTGCACTGGGCAAGGACGGCACTGATGGCACACTGGACCATGTGCTCCTAGTGTGCCATTCATGCACTGTATACTGAAAGTCTCCCATTTTGCAGAGCATGACACATTTCAACAATCCATCCATCCATCCATCCATCTTCTACTGCTTTTCCGGAGGTCTGGGTCGCGGAGGCAGCAGTTCAAGCAGAGAAGCCCAGACTTCCCTCTCCCCAGCCACCTGCTCCAGCTCTTCAGAGAGGATACCAAGGCGTTCCCCGACCAGCTGGGAGACATAGTCTCTCCACCGAGTCCTGGGTCTGCCCCGGGGTCTCCTCCCAGTGGGACGTGCCTGAAACACCTCAAGTGGGAGGCGTCCAGGAGGCATCCTAATCAGATGCCCATACCACCTCAACTGACTCCTTTCAATGTGGAGGAGCAGCGGTTCTACTCTGAGCCTCTCCCGGATGACTGAGCTCCTCACCCTATCTCTGAAGGTGAGTCCAGCAATCCTACGGAGAAAGCTCATTTCAGCCGCTTGTATCCGCGATCTCGTTCTTTCGGTCATTACCCAAAGCTCGTGACCATAGGTGAGAGTAGGAACGTAGATTGACTGGTAAATCGAACGCCTTGCCTTAGAACTAAGCTCCCTCTTCACCACAACAGACCGGTACAACGTCCGCATCACTGCAGATGCTGCTCCAATCCGTCTGTCGATCACTTGCTCCATTCTCCCCTCACTCGTGAACAAGACCCCAAGATACTTAAACTCCTCCACTTGGGGCAGGAGCCTGTCCCCAACCCGGAGAGGACAATCCACCTTTTTCCGGCTGAGGACCATGGACTCGGACTTGGAGGTGCTGATTCTCATCCCAGCCGCTTCACACTGAACGGCAAACCGTCCCAGCAAGAGCTGTAGGTCATTGCTGGATGAAGCCAACAGGACAACATCATCTGCAAACAACAGAGATGAGATCCTGTGGTCACCAAGCATGACACCCTCCATTCCCTGGCTGCGCCTAGAAATCCTGTCCATAAAAATTATGAACAGGATCGGTGACAAAGGGCAGCCCTGGCGGAGTCCAACTCTCACTGGGAATGACTCCGACCGAGTGGATCGTCACCTTATCGTGGTGGGGAGGTTTGCGTTGCCCAGTGATCCCAGGAGCTATGTTGTCCGGGGCAATTTGACTCTGATAGGGTCTCCCAAGACAAACTGGTCCTGGGTGAAGGGCCAGACTAAGAACGATCCAACAGACTCTCATGATAAATTGTATATCAAGGATTCAGTGTACCCCGCCCGGTATGGGGTTACCGGGGCCCCACCCTGGAGCCAGGCCTGGGGGAGGGGCTCGAAGGCTAGCGTCTGGTGGCCGGGTTTCCACCCATGGGACCGAAGGAGTTACATGGGTCTGCCCTCCAGTGGACTCACCACCTGCAGGAGGGATCATGGGGGTCCGGTGCTGTGTGGATTAGGTGGCGGTCAAAGGCGGAGACCTTGGCGGACTGATCCCAAGCTTTCTAAACTGGCTTTTGGTACATTTCAACAATGTGGGCTTAAAATGTGTGTGTAAAAAAGACTTTTTTTTCTTTAATTTCACAGTATAATGTGGAAATACAGCCAACTTTTTCATTATTCCCTTTTCCCAGCTCTGCTCCCTAATCCAAAAGCAAAGTAAAACACTTCTTGTCAAAACAGTAAAAATCTGTGTTAGGGTGTATTCAAGTGGCATTTGCAAGTGGCGGCTCTTTTGTCACCACTTGCACTATGGGTAGCATTACTGTGCATAGACTGCCATTGTTGTTTTTTCAGCCCTATTCCTTTTTCTTTTTTTAATATTGCGCATACCACTGAAGAGAGAGAGAAATGCCATTTCAATTCTCCTGTATGTCCTGTACGTATAGTAGTACTGATAAATAAAATCTTTGAATTCAGAAGGCCACTGTCTGGTCCTTTGGCCCGGACCAAACAGTGGCCTCCTGGTCTGAATGCAGTCTTATATCTATTTGATCCTATGTGCCTTACATTGTGATAGTTTGTTACTCAGGCCCCTTTACACAGCACAGAGATCGTTGTGAGACTGGGTCAATGTTTTGATCTTTGGAATCATTTGGGAGATCCTTGTGTGTTTTGGACTGGGTGAAAACTTTGAGGAGACGGTGGTGACTGTGGAGATCATAGATGGATCAGTTCTATCAATTTTAATTGCAAGTTGAATCAAAGTATAAAATTCTGTAGACTAAATATGAAGTTTATATGGTTTACACTCTTATACTTCATTCAGACAAAATATAGAGCCATTTAGTGAAAACTAAGGTTAGATTAACAGCAAACTATTTACACAAAACTCTTCCAACTGGTCTGGACCGCTTGCAAATGTTGTTAGTAAATGTACTAAATTTTAAGATACTAACAGGTTGGTGAATCCCACAAGTTCATGAAAAATGATTGTGCAGTCTTGTGAAAAAATGTTCTTTACTGAGAACTGTTCACATATCTATGTCTAATCTTGTTTTTGTTTATATTTGCATTTTTTACCATTTATTTTAGCCATTGTAAGTGGGAATGAATGTGGGGGTGTCCTAATTTATTCCTCACTATTTGTTTAGAATTACATTTTACAGAAAATTTGAAAAAAGTTTTTAATTTTTAATTGTTTAGTTGTATTGCATAGATCTCCCAATATTTTTAACATTGATATTAAATGTCCATATACAGGGTGTCCTAATTTATTCACATGGCTGTCAGGTTTATGAGCAAATTTGTTAGTACTAACAGTTCTCACATTAGGCCCAGGGGCGTGGCACCAAATTTTGGGCCCCAGGTGCAGCATGGTGTGTGGGCCCTTCAAACACAAAGCGAATTTTGAGCTTTACACTCCAGGGTTTAAGATGGGGCCATTTCCAGTAAAAGCCTTGGTTAGTAAGTTCCATTGTTATGGACAATTTTAGACTAGTATATGATTTATTTATCTGTCTTTGAGAATATGTTTACTGTCATCAGTATTTCCAAACCTCTTTAACGCACTTTTGAGAATGGACCTGTAGTATTTTTCATTGACATGTTTATTTATATTCTATTTTCTATTCCATTGGTCTTATTCTTTTGTATACTTCCAATTTTGGTTAGTGGAGCAACTTTAACGAACCCAGTTTCCAATTGAGATCAATATACTGTGATGTGCACATATATTTTTTTTTTTGGGGGGGGGCACTGCAGGTAGTCAACCAAAAACAAAAACAAAAAAATAAAAAGCACTCCTAAATAATGAAAAAAGGAAATTTACATACAGTAGTGCAAATTTTACTGTACTTGTTTGGTATATGTATTTTATTTTAATACCTATACACTCATGGACATATTTAATACCCCATAGATTTTTACAAAATTATCACTTCACACAGAGACCACAGTCTCTATCATTAAGTATGTAAAAGTCAATAACAAAAATGGGCAGCTTCCATTAAAAAATAAATCTGTTCAAAATAAAAAAAATCTTTGCAAGACTATGAAAAAGCTTATTGTTCAATACATAAAATATTAAACCTCCATTCAAATAAATACATATTTGCAAAAAACACTTAAAAGTCTGTTCCCCTTGTCAGCAAAATGGGTCCAAATCCTCCGCTCTGTTAACCTGCCCCCCTCCATCCCCATAAAGACTGTCAGGAGAGTTTATATAGGCAAGCTTAGTTCATCAGTGAGAGGAGAGGAGCACATGGACAAGAAAATAATGAACATTCAAGGAAAATGTTGCAAATTTTATAGAAAAACTTCATAGGAAAGGTAACAGGTATATCATAAATCATGGCTAATTATCTTATTTATAGGAAAAAGACTAATAAATTCTTCAGGGAAAAGTTGCAAATGTATTTTTAAAAAACTTAACTTACTAAAAAAAGTGTTTACAACAAAAACCTCACTAAATGGTGAGAAAATTGGACATTTATGTGAGAAAAAGGTAACACACACACACACACACACACACACACACACACACACACACACACACACACACTGTATAGGCCAGGGGTGTCCAATCATGTGCCGTGGCGGACCAAGACCCTGCAGGCTTCACCTCCAACCAGTGTGTTCAGCAGCAGATTCCACTGAATTTCTTCCTGCAGGGTCTTGGCCCTCCATGGCACATGATTGGCCACCCCTGGTATAGGATATACTAAAATGTTCCAGAATTTTTTTTTTTTTTGTAAATTAGTGACTTTACTGTTGTAAATGTGTGTATGTTTGTGTGTGTGTTGGGGGGGGGGGGGTGTCACCATTTAGAAGATCTGGTTTTTCTCACGAAAATCAAATGTTTTTTTTCTCATAAACTTGGGACTTACATGTAATAAATATGGCTTTTTAAGTGGTAAATTACTATATTTTATCATATTTTTGCACCTTTATTCTTGCAAATCTGTGCTGAAACTACGTTTCCACCTTTGTAGCTCTACCAATGCTAACTTTATGAATATCACCCACAATAGTGATGGGACTTCCAGCGCCAGAGCTTCAGAGTGTGTGCCGAGTAATCCAGGAAATATTTTGCACAGCGTGTATCAATTTGTTTACCATGGATACAATTTTCTATGATTTTGATATTAACTTGTTTCTTAAATTATATTTGTAACCCACAAAGGATTCCATTGAGCTTCTTGATTCAAGAATTCTCATTAATTTCTGCCTGAGGCATTTAGCATGCTATGATATTTCTCCAAAACTACTGAATTAAATGGAGTCGGGCAACACCTTCTAAGTTTGTGCTTTTTACATACGTAGCATGTGTGTAGAACATTGGACTCTGGTGCTGAAGGTTGTGGGTTCAAATCTTTTGTGCAGTGCCATCAGTATTATGTTTTTGCTGTTTGCTTCAGCTATGGACCTTGAGTTAAGGGTGAAAAGACCCATGGCCATTTTAACAGCAGGAAATACAGTGGTGTGAAAAAGTGTTTGCCCCTTTCCTGATTTCTCATTTTTTTGTATGTTTGTCACATTTAAATGTTTTGCATCATCAAACAAATTTAAATATTAGACAAACATAACACAAGTAAACACAAAATGTAGTTTTTAAAGGAAGGTGTTTTATTATTAAGGGGAAAAAAAATCCAAACCTACAGTACATGGCCCTCTGTGAAAACGTGATTGTTCCCTAAGCCTAATAACTGGTTGGGCCACCCTTAGCAGCAACAATTGCAGTCAAGCGTTTGCAGTAACTGGCAAAGAGACTTTTACAGCGCTGTGGAGGAATTTTGGCCCACTCATCTTTGCAGAATTGTTGTAATTCAGCCACACTGGAGGGTTTTCGGGCATGAACCGCCTTTTTAAGGTCATGCCACGGCATCTTAATCGGATTCAGGTCAGAACTTTGACTAGGACACTCCAAAGTCTTGACTTTGTTTTCCTTAAGCCATTCAGAGGTGGACTTGCTGGTGTGTTTTGGATCATTGTCCTGCTGCAGAACCCAAGTGCGCTTCAGCTTGATGTCACGAACAGATGGCCGGACATTCTCCTTCATGATTTTTTGGTAGACAGCAGAATTCATGGTTCCATTTACCACAGCAAGTCTTCCAGGTCCTGAAGCAGCAAAACAGCCCCAGACCATCGCACTACCACCACCATATTTTACTGTTGGTATGATGTTCCTTTTCTGAAATGCTGTGTTACTTTTACACCGGATGTTATGGGGACACACACCTTCCAAAAAGTTCAACTTTTTTCTCGTCAGTCCACAGAGTATTTTCCCAAAAGTCTTAAGGATCATCAAGATGTTTTCTGGCAAACCTGAGATGAGCCTTTATGTTCTTTTTGCTCAGTAGTGGTTTTCGTGTTGGAACTCTGCCATGCAGGCCGTTTTTGCCCAATCTCTTTCTTATGGTGGAGTCATGAACACTGACCTTAAACTGAGGTAAGTGAGGCCTGCAGTTCTTTGGCTGTTGTTATGGGGTTTTTTGTGACCTCTTGGATGAGTCGTCACTGCACTATTGGGGTAATTTTTGTCGGCCAGCCACTCCTGGCAAGGTTCACCACTGTTCCATGTTTTTGCCATTTGTGGATAATGGCTCTCACTGTGGTTTGCTGGAGTTCCATAGCTTTAGAAATGACTTTATAACCTTTTCCAGACTGATAGATCTCAGTTACTTTGTTTCTCATTTGTTCCTGAATTTCTTTGGATCCCAGCATGATGTCTAACTTTTGAGGATCTTTTGGTCTACTTCACTTTGTCAGGAAGGTCCCATTTAAGTGATTTCTTGATTTAAAATAGGTGTGGCAGTAATCAGGCCTGAGTGTGGCTTGAAAAATTTAACTCAGCATTCCAAAGATGTGATAAACCACAGTTCATTTATGTTTTAACAGAGGGGGGCTATCACTTTTTCACACAGGGCCATGTAGGTTTGGATTTTTTTTCCCCTTATAAATAAACGCCTTCATTTAAAAATTGCATTTTGTGTTCACTTGTGTTCTCTTTGTCTAATATTTAAATTTGTTTGATGATCTGTAAGATTTAAGTGTGACATACAAAGAAATTATAAATCAGGAAGGGGGCAAACACTTTTTCACATCACTGTATAAATAAATATACACACAGCCAAAACTACAGACACATTCCAGCACACACAGTGTGAAGCTGAGATTGTGTGCTACAGATTGTTCTTTTTTTTCATGTTCAATCCATGGTTCTTTTCCAGTGTGTCTATTTATTTATATTTCCTGCTGTTAAATATTACTCACCTGTATCCTCTGTGCCCTGTGAGAGAGTATTCTCAAAAGCTGGTGAAATAATTTTTAAAAATCACCTTTGTCCAAAGACTGTTGAAAAGTTATTATTTCTTAAAAGTAATGGATAAGTAACACAAGCACTTTCACTGTAGTCACCCCAGTTTTATTATTTCTCTTTTCCCCTTATGATCAGTGATATTTCTTAAAGGATGGTACATTTATTGAAAGGAAAAAAATACACGTCAAACCAGTAATGCCCTTGTAAAAATCTGCATGTTGTGTACTTTTTGTCCAGTAGATGGCTTAGTAGAGCAAATGAAGTTTCACATGAGGCTTTGTCCATATGAACCAATTTGATGAAAAGCTTCAAGGCTTCAAGAAAGCCTCGTCTGGCTGTCACTAACCCACATACCCCTTTGTGTACTTTCACAAAACAATAAATAAATGAATATAAAAGGCAATGTTTAGGGTAATGATGCGTTAACCTGGCTGAGGAAGAAGACATGCTGCAGGATGCTGTGACTGGTTCTGCAGTTGAATTAACCAGGTGCAGGTGTGCAGACTAAACTATTTTTGCAACTTTTTAAAGGAGTGATAGAGGCCTCAGACAACATCCATCATTAGGCCTACTGTTAATGCAAAATTTGGTCTCTCAAACACTTCATTCAGCCAGGGTGAATTTTGCTGTGACATTCATTCATTCATCTTCTTCCGCTTAATCCTTTTCGGGTCACGGGGGGGGGGGGGGGTGGAACCTATCCCAGCATCTTTGGGCGAGAGGCAGGGTGCACCCTGACATTAATTAATTGAAAAGGAAAAGAATGCAACACAAACCCCCCCCCCCCCCCCCCCTCAAAAACATTCATTCCAGGCTTTTTGAGGGCCGTTCCCTGCCGTGGGCCCTGGGTAAAGAGTACCCCCCCCTTCCTAGTCCGATGACCCCGATTAGGCCCAATGAGTAGTTGTAACAAAGCATTGTCCACAGGTGTTCAAATGGCTTTTTAGTTTCCTCCAAGGCTTTGATGTAGCAACGAGACAGTGAACACTGGAGAGAACAGAGCCAAGAGGCAGGTGCTGTGTGTGTGTGTGTGTGTGTGTGTGTGTGTGTGTGTGTGTACGGCACTGTACGTCAATGCCTTTGGTGCTTTCACAAGAAAGGAGAGCACCTGTCACATGACAGAATATCGAGCATGCACAGATGCCTGTTTGTCTATGTGAGAAAGGGAGATAAACTCAAAAACAGTTAATTTTTACCTTGAATTGTATGTTGACGTGCATTTAAAGGAGTAGCGGTAGATGTGACGGATGACATGCAGCACTCATTTACGTTTGCAGGGAGCACCTACATACGTAGCCGTTCATGTTGGCCAGTTCGCAGTGACTCACCCAGTCTAATTTGGGGTTTGCCATTTCTGCTTATCGACACCAGGGGAAAGCTATTTGTTCTGTTTAGATAGAGAGCTTCTACTTTGTGTCACTCATAATCACGGTCATTAAATTCAGTACCGAGCTGGAGTCTGCTACTGAGATCTGATGCTGATTCCGATGCTACTCAGTGGGCACCAGTGCTGGGACATTACTCTGCATTGATGGTTTCTTGACACGGTAACTGTTTAAAGTTTAATATAGGATATGTCCTATTCAGTTTCATAAGCTTGATTCCTTTAGACTGTTTACTCATAAGTTGTTGTTTTTTTTCCTTAAGATTGTTATTTAATTAGTTCCACTAATTACGGTTTTGTTTTTCAAATCATGCTAACTCAGTTTTATTTCAGTTTGATAACAGGTTTGACTGCTTAGGCTTTTGTATCTGGATTTGTGTATGGCTACCAACTGAAAAACTCACTCAAAAAAAAGAAAAAACACACAACGTCATCACTGTGTCATGGTCAACTTTTGTATCGCTACCTCTCAGTAAATGACGGCTTTGATTATATCCCAGCTGTAAGGTGAGAATCAAAATTTCATATGTAACGGGAAATGGACAATTTGTTAATTAACAAGGAAGATGATACAAACATAAAAGTATAGGGTACAAATGTAAATTTTGCATAAATTTGCAAGAATAATGGTGCAAAAATACTAATTTACAATCTAAAAAAGTCACAAGTTTATGAGGAAAACATTATAAATATGTGAGGAAAAAGCAATTAACAAATGCAGTAGCAAAAAGCACATTTCCAAGAAAAAAAAATCACAAGTACAAAGCCACAAATTGTAAGAAAAATGCTTGTAAATTTACAAGAACAAAAGCTGCATTATTGTATAAATATTGGACTTTTTTCCTCAAAAATTTTAGTTTGTGAGATTTTCTTGTAAACTTGTACCATTCTTGAAAAATTCATAATTTTTCTCTCAAAGTTGCAACTCTTTCATGGCAAATTTGTATTTTTTTCCTGATAAATTGAGGAACTGTCTCACTTACTGAACCATTCAGTTTTGCCGTACGGCTCTGCATGCAACCTTTGAGACAAGTGTATGCTAACAGCAGGATCAACCAATTCCATTGATAAAGTTGCCACTTTGTGATAAATTTACTTTTTTTCACACAAATGGGCAAAGATTTACTAATAAATTTGACAGTTTTAAATTTGCAACTTATTTCTCATAAATTGTCAATGCTTTTCTTGAAGATTTGCAGCTACAATTAAATACTCAACAATTTGTGACATTAACAGATTAGAAAGGTGATGTACACTGCCTATAAAAAAGTATTCACCCCCTTGGACATTTTAACCTTTTATTGCTTTATAACATGAAATCATGGTCAAAATAATTTGGCTATTTTGACAAAAATTTGCAAAAAACCAAGCTTTTCATGTCAAAGTGAAAACAGATTTTTACAAACTATTATTAATTAAAATTGACATTTTATGATTAAAATTATAGAAGGTAAAGTAATTGATTGCATAAGTATTCACTCCCTTCAGGTCAGTTTTTGGTTGCAATCACAGCACTGAGTCTGTGTTAACATGTCTGTCAGGCTGGCACATCTGGACACTGCAATTTTTCTCCATTCTTCCTTGCAAAACAGCTCAAGCTCTGTCAGGTTGCTCAGGGATCGGGCATGAACAGCTCCTCTCAAGTCCAGCCACAAATTTGAGATGTGGGTTTTGACTTGGCCACCCCAGAACATTCACCTTGTTGCCTTTAAACCATTTCTGTGTAGCTTTTGCTGTATGTTTGGGGCTGTTGTCTTGCTGGAAAATAAATCTTCTCCCAAGTTGTTGTTCTCTTGCAGATTGAATCAGATTATCCTCCAGGATGTGGTGATATTTTTCTGCATTCATGTTCCTCACTACCTTTATTAGCCTTCCAGGGCCTGCTGTTGAGAAGCATCCCCAGAGCATGATGTCACCACCATCATGCTTCACAGTGGAGATGGTGTGTTTGTGGTGATGTGTAGTGTTTGGTGGTCGCCAAACATAGTGTCTAGCCTGATGGCCAAAAAGTTCAATTTTTGTCTCATCAGACCAAAGAGCCTTCTTCCAATTGACCTTGGAGTCTCCCACATACCTTTGGGCAAATTCCAGGTAAGATTTCATGTGAACTTTTTTTCAACAGTGGCTTTCTCTTGGCCACTCTCCATACAGCTTCAACTGGTGAAGAACCCAGGCAACAGTTGTTGCGTGTAGTCTCCTATCTGGGCCACTGAAGCTCTCAACTCCTTCAGTGGTTGTAGGTGTCTTGGTGGCCTCCCTCACCACTCTCCTTCTTGCTCAATCACTCAGTTTGTGAGAACGGCCAGCTCTAGGCAGATTTAGACAAGTGCCATACTGCTTCCATTTTTTGATGGATTTAACTGAACTCCGTGGGATGCCCAGTGAGTTGGAAATCTTGTAGCCATCTCGTGTCTTATACTTTTCAATGATCTTTTCTCTGAGTTAATTGGAGTGTTCTTTTGTCTTCATGTTGCAATTGTAGCAGGAATTAGTGATGGGAAGGCAGGCACCAGTGCTCCAAGCGGTGCTCCAATCTTATCCAGGAAGTATTTGGCGAGGATGTTTCGAGGCGTTCATTGCGATGTATGTGACGTCAGACCACGTGACTGGATCAGGAAGCCATTCATGATTTTGCACGCAATATGAAATAAAGTGAGCAGCGGTACCCCAATGGAAATTCCCGTCCCTCACATTTTGTTTTGTCATGTTTGACTGTGGAAGGGATTTGTCAAAGCCAATTTTCAGATGGAGCCAGCACCGAAAACACAGACTTATCCTGTTTGGGAACAGTTTGAGCACATTTCTCTCATTGATGTATTTTTGACAAATAGTGGCTATTTATTGTAACTGAGGTGATGGCTTAGAGGTAATACAATGCAAGTGGGAGACCTGGGTTCAAATCCCAGCTGTGTCATTCTTTTAATTTCATTTTTATTTGCAAGGTGAAGTGTCTCTTGTGTGTCAAAGAGCTTGGATCATTATTACGCATCATTATGCTGAGGCACTATTGCCATTGTGCCCTGCATGGGACTAAGGCCAGAGTTGAATATACTGGGACAGTATCCACCTTATTCCTAGGCCCCATGATGCCTTGCGTAACTTATGGTAACAACTTCCGGTAGTAGTTTAGAACGCGTGGTTGTCACTGAAACGGGACACTTTTCCTTGTTAAAAAACAATGACTTCTGCATCAGAAATGTGGGAACACAGCCTCTTGCACCTCAAAACAGTAACATAATCATACCACTTCCCACGACTATCAAGGGATGGAAAGATGACCTTGAAAAGTGGCCTTGTAGACAGTAGCTCCGTTAGTTAGCACCACTGCTAAGATGCTAACGCTGTAAACAAGTGACCCGTGCTGGCAAAATGAGTCACTTTGAGGACATTTTCAAAACTGATGTAAAGTTATTTCCATATTCTGTATCGAAAGACCTTCAAAATGATATTTAAATTGTAGGTAGTGTGCAAAAACTGACCCAGAAAAAAGACGATTTGTTTATATTTTAGCTAGGTTGAAAACTTGCGTTCGATTGGTCGGGTGTTACGTCCTCTGCAAAAACATAGGTATTTTTTAGAAAGTACAATTTCTAAGCTTTAAAATAATAGCAAACACTCATTGGGGGTTTCCTGGGACTTTGCCACTACCAACCAAAGAGAGTCATGATTTATGACTTCTCGTTGCCTGTACTCATAATGACGCGGTGTGCATTCTAATTTTGCCAGCACGGGTCACATATATCAATGTCTCCACCACAATAAAGTTGGCTGCATTTTGTTAAAATACGTTGGACATAATCAGATTTACCTCAGAGCAGATGTAGAATCTAGTCAGAGCCACAAAGAAGCCTCCATTTATCCAGTCTGGCACAACCATGAACACCAGCAAGTACCAGAACTATGCCAAAACATTAAAAAAATACAAAAACTAGAAGAGCTGAAATTAGCTGCCATTTGGGTGCAAAACATGTATGTAGACTATACAGTAAAATGAATTTGAAAAACTTTTAAAAACACTATTTTAAATGCCCCTGCTACTCCACTGAAACTGACTGATTTCACACTTAGTCAGCAGAAACCGGAAGTTCCGTCCATAATCGTTCCTACAGCGGCACCCCCAGGGAAAAGGTGGATAACTGTTGAAAATTTATTATTTCTTAATAAAAATGGATAAGTAGTACAAGCACTCACAGTAACACACACATTCAGTGGAGTCATCCCAGTGTTATTTGTTTTTTCCCTTATGATCATTGATATTTCTTAAGACAGCACATTTATTGAAATTGAAAAATAGACATTAAACCAACAATACCCTTGTAAAAATCAGCATGTTGTATACTTTGTCGACTGCATGGCGTAGTAGAGCAAATGAAGTTCCACATGAGGGCTTGTCTATGAGAACCATTTTGATGAAAGGCTCAAGTGTTCAAGAAAGCCTCAACTACTCATGACTAAGTAATAGCTTAGAGGTAAAATATCTGTCCTGCAACTGGGAAGCTGGGGTTAAGTTCCAGCTGGGTCATTCTAATAATTTATTTTTATTTGCACAGTGAAGTCTGTTGTGTTTCAAAGAGCTTGGATACAACAATAACACATCATTATGCTGAGGCACTTTTGTGCCCTGTATGACAAAAAGGACAGAGATGAATATGACAATAAGGACAGAGATGAATGTACTGAGAAAGACAGTATGACTGTTGAAAAAAGTAATGCAAGCACATTCACTGTAGTCACCTCAGTTTTATTATTTTTTTGCCTTATGATCATTTATATTTCTTAAAGTAGAACTGAACCCACCTTTTGGCGCAAAAAGTAGAATAGCAGATTAATTCCTTATTACCTATTGTATTTTTCAACACATAAAAGAAATTTTTAGGCCGTGCGATGGCCAAGCTATAAGCCGATAAACTTTTGCCTCTGGCTGGCAGTGCCAAACAAACCGGAAGTAGTGCAGACGACGCTGCGTGACGTCACGAGTGTGATCCCTAAACAAAACAACAATGGCAGATGATAGCAGTTCCAGCAGTCAAGAACACCAGAGTTTTCAGAGTGAAGAGGCATTCAGGATCGGTGACGAGACAGAGGAGGATGCAGGAATGTGGCAGGTGGCAGGCGTGCACAAGGGCGAGCCCGGGAGACCTAATGCACCTGTGACAGCAGCTGGCAGACGGTGATGCAGAGGCGAGGTCCGCCGCCGGGGAATACACCTGTGCACAGGGGAGAGACTGGAAAGGCAAAGGTAGGTATGCTTACGCTGTAGATCTTGCTGGGAGATGAGGGGGTTCCTCTGCAGCAAGAGGGCTGAAGGAATCAGACGGCTTCATGCCGAAGCCCAGGGCAGAGGGGCTTATATCCCACGCTGCTGACGAGGCGCAAGTGTGCGCGCAGCTGGCGCCGCTAATGAGCGGCGAGTTGTAACATATCCAGCCTGTGTTGTGTTGTAGCTTAGTTTTCTTTTTTCTCTGTCACATTTTGTCTTAGTTTTGTTTTGAATTGTAATCGCTCTTGCCTGTTTTCTCTTTTGAATTCTTGGATGGAATATGGGTGGGCAATATAAGCTGCGGCTTCAGCCATTCAACCTGTACTATACTATCCGAAATAAATAAATTCATTCATTCATTCAAAAAATTGGGCTATGTATTACAATACTTCTACAGACTATAGTGGCAATACACATGAACAGAACTGGCCTTTGCATTTGACTGTGCTATTTATAAATACAGTGATCCCTCACTTATTGCGTTTAATGGGGACCAGAACCGACCGCGAAAAGTGAAAAACAGCGAAGTAGCGTCACCCCCCCCAAGGGCGTCACAAGCACTATTTTGCACAAAAAGGCACAAGAGAACAGCGAAAAGTGCCACTAAGCAACACGAGCGATAAAGAACAATGAATGCGGTCTTCCTTCGCTGGGTATGTGCGCTCTGCAGGGAGAGAAGCTGGGTAAAACGTCTCGGCCAATCAGCTTGCGAGGTAAAACGTCTCAGCCAATCAGCTTGCAAGATTCCCGAGCGGTGAAGAGTGGGCGGAGAGGAGTGGAGCGGGGGTCAGAGAGGTGGATTTTGAGTTGTGCGGGCTCTCCGTGTTGATACCTGATGTTCTAATGTAGTCTCCCTGCCTTCTGCTAGCGCCCGGGCAACTTTCGTGCCATTTTTTCTCAATTTTGAATTTTTGATGAATATTTTTGAAAAATCCGCGATGCACTGAGGGCGCGAAAGGTGAAACGCGAAGTAGCGAGGGATCACTGTAATATCTATATCTAGAAACGCATCGCTTCCCGGTCGCTTTTCCTCCCCCTTTCTTTTCTTTCGTCGCCATGACAGCTTTCCTTGGCCACTGAACAGATCTTCCCAGGTGTTGGAAGTGTTTTGTAGTCGACTATCACGACAAAATGCACCAAAAACAACCAGTGTCGACGTGCTCGCAATGGTAAACATGGAGGACTGTGTCACACTCGTGACGTCACGTGGAACTCCGGCTGCACTTCCGGTTAATTGGCGGATTTGTCTGATTTTTCAGGGCGGGAAATTCAAAATCGCGATTTTCTCCAAGATTCCGGGATTTGTGGAGGGGGTGCCAATGATAAATTATCTTTATAATTGTATGTACTATCACCCAGTGCCGTTCAATGCCGTTCAGTTCAGTTCTACTTTAAAAGACAGTGCATTTATTGAAATTGGAAAAAATACACATTAAACCAACAATACCCTTGTAAAAATCAGCATGTTGTATACGTTTTGTCCACTAGACGGCCTGGTAGAGAAAATGAAGTCCCACATGAGGCCTTGCCTATGTGAACCATTTTGATGAAAGGCCTCAAGTCCTCCAGAAAACCTCATTTGGCCATCACTAGCAGGAATACTGAAGAACCAGAGACTGGACCTCCCAGACACAGGTGTCTTTATACTACAATCACTTGACACACACTAACTGCACTCAGGTGATCTCCATTTCACTGTGAGACTGCAGGCATCAACTAGCTGGACCTCTGTTGAATTAGGCCAGTCACTTTAAAAGGGGCGAATACTTATGCAATCATTTACTTTAGCTTATATAATTTTAATTATGAGTTTGTAAAACTCTGTTTTCACGTTGACATGAAAGAAGCTTTAGTTTCACAAATTTTTGCCAAAAAGCCAAATTATTTTGATCATGATTTCATTTTATAAAGCAATAAAAGATTGAAACATCCAAGGGAGGTGAATGCTTTTTATAGGCAATGTGTGTATCGCTGGACTGTTATGGTTTTTATGTTTTAATGATGAGGAAATTAGTCTTCTTCTAGATGAGCTCTGCAATAATTTCAAATATAACTAGAAAAACACTCGGAGAGCACATACCTCTGCCAAGGCTCCTTCCGTCCCTCATGGATCACCTCCAAAATGTAATGGGTTCGTCTGCAGCCCAAGAACCACCTCTGATGAAAATTTCATCCAAATCCATCCAGTAGTTTTTGTGTAATCCTGCTGCACAAATACAAAGCCCTTGGTGGAGGTATGCACTCTCAGATCATCACTAAAATCTAATCATCCGTTCCCCATGTCATCACACACCTTTCCTGAAAATTTCATCAAAATCCGTTCATAACTTTTTTTTAGTTCTTTTGTTAACAGACCGACAGACTAACAAATAAATAAACTAATGCCGACAAAAACATTACCTCCTTGGCAGAGGTAATAAAAGGTTGAAACATCCAAGGGGGGGGGGGGGGGTGGAAACTTTTTAGACATTGTAACACAGCGGTAAACAGGCCCCTGTCCCAGCATTTTTGGAATGTGTTGCAGAAATTAAATTCAAAGTGAGTGAATATCTGCAGGGGGAAAAAATAAGGTTTATCAGTTTGAACATTAAATTCTTAATTTATCATCATTTATTCCAGTAATGTTCATTAATGTGTACTCACCATGTTAAACAAACCAGTGACTGTAAAACACATTCGGACAATTTTACGTTGGTTAGTCCAGGCTGTGTTTGCCGCCACAGCTCTTAGCTAACCAGCTAAGGTTAGCATCAGCAACGTATCTCAAAAATTATGAACGCGAGAGGAGGTGAACCAGGGGTCCTTAGCATTTAAAGAAACATTCACTGTTTGTGAAGAAGTGTGTTTAGTTTGAATGGAAAATGAACGTCAGTTTGATTATGGCTGTGTTAGGATCCACGGTGTACTTCAGCGGTATTCCATACTCCCGTCTTAGTTCTCGGGAAACATCAGTTAACTGCCCTTGACAAAATTTCTCTTCTTCAAACACCCTGCAATGTTGCCTCTCTTTTCCGGTTGTTACCATGGTAACCATGGACACGTACTGACACTACGGTGGACATTTTATACTTAAATAAAATATTAATACAGATGTATTTTTATCACTATCATAATGGATATAAACAATGTTAGTTTAGCTTGTTAATCATGTTAGCCGCCATAGTTTGTTTTACTCATGTTTGAGGTGCAATGACTTATGGGTAATCTTCTTGTCATCATCCGGTAAAGTGATGTACAGTTGTTCACTTCTTTCCTACTCAGTTCTCAGTTCCCGTTCAGCTGAACACCATTCACTCCCTTCACTTTGGAATCTCACTTGATATGGCCAAACCCCCTACTTTGGAATACACTACTGTGCCGTCGGAATGCACCTTATCATTCAGTCTGCACTCAGCAGAGCATGTGTGGTCGAATTATGTTTCTCTATCTGCAATATTAAACATGAAACACATCTAGAAACGGAAGAGCCGCTGCCATGCAAGCTTGACTTGAATTGTGGTAGAAAGCCCGCATAACACGTGCAAACTCAACGCGGCCACATCCATGATAGACTTGACCTGGGATCAGACCCAAATTCAAGGCCAGGTCGTCTGTGAGACGGCATTATTAACCACTGACCTGCCAGTGCTGCAGTATTTAAACCCTGAGGTGTTTTGACCAAAACATGTCTCAGCCATTTCATGAGGAACTGTGCCAACATGTGGAAATGTGCACAGTATGTCCCTTTAAAGGGCGAGTCCAGGAATTTGTCATTTTAACAGCATTCCATAATAGGGCTTTGACATTTTCATTAATTTCTTGATAAATCTTCCAGCCAACATGATGACGTGGCTCTAAATAAAAGCCTGCATGACCAAACGTATCTGCCACCAGAACAAGCAAATTAAAGAAAATGATAATCTCAAAGCAAGAAAAATGCTCTTACAAAGAAAACTGCACAGGGCCCAAAAACAAGCAGACAAGCAAGCATACATAGCTTTGATTAAAGATGGTTCATCCTACTTAGATTTCTGCAGCATATCGCAGAACTGAGACATCAGTTGTGAAGGTACTAGACTCCCACACTGTAGACCAGTGTGTAACTTTAGTACTTTTTTTGACTACGTTTTTGACATTGAAAAAATCCCATGTCACACCACGAACCAAAAATATTACAAAATGACGCACTGTAGCCTATTACAGCATATGCAGTGACAAGTAATTTGTGGCACTGTTGCATACAAAGGAAAGATGCAAACACGCCTAAACCTGCTTTGGGTGACACAAACGCATGCACACCCACTTTTTGTGCAAAGGAGGTCTGGCACCTGGCATGTGTTGACTGCAGCGGTGTCACCCTGAACGTTTAAACCAGGGGTTGCTGATGTCAAATAAGGATGGATTCATTAACAGCACCTACTATTTCTTGCCACAGATGTTGTTAAACACTTTATAAAGTGACACGTTGATGAAAATGAAGTTTTTTGTAACATGTTTTTTTTTTTTTTGACTTACAATGCATACCAAGAGCTAAATCACTCTTATGCATCATGTCTGTGTTTTTCTGCTGTGAAAGTTCAGTTAAGGGGTTTTTTCCTCTCCACTGTCACCAAGCGCTTGCTCACAGGGGATCCCCTGATTGCTGGGGTCTTTCTGCAATTGTGGGGTTTCCGCTACATTTGAAAGTGCCATGAGATGACTGTTGTTGTGATATGGTGCTATATAAATAAAGTTGATTTTAATTAACCTCCTCCCCTTGGAAAAAGGTAAGTTTAGATGGAGCATTATTGTGTCCACCCACAACATCCCGCCTGGCTGGCAGCCCATACGTCTGGCCACCAGCCAACCCGTCCGGTGCCGGGAACAGCCGACACCAGGAAGTGGTCTCTGGGGGAGGCAGCAGCATCCCCCAGCCCTGCGCCCCTCCACACAGTGCCGTCAGCCCAATCATGACGGCATTTCCCTGGGATTTCCACGACAGCCGCAGAAGCCGTGGAGGTGGCCTCGGCTCCCCACAGGGCAGAGCAACCCGAGTCTTCACTCCGTGCCTGGTCTGAACACATCTAGAATCTTTGAAATAGTAATTATATTTAGTGAAATTAGACAATTTCCCGCAGCACAGCTAAAGATCCACACACACACACACACACACACACACATGCACTGTGCCGTGGCTCAACCGCTGTTGAAAAACCCTGCTCTAGACCATAGACACACATTCTGTATGAATAAAATTCAACACAAGCCTGTGACGTCTGCAGATTTGACTGGTTAAAGAGTAAAATCCAAACACCTCACCTGTGTAGTTGTTTTTTTAGTCCCTTCACCAAGGAGGAAATGTTTTCATCCGTATTGGCTTGTTTGTCTGTCAACAAAAAAAGTGCTGGACAGACTTGGATGAAATGTTCACCAAAGGTGGCCCTTAGCCTAAGCATGAACTCGTTACATTTTCATGATTTCAGAGTGCATACCTCCACCAAGGGGCTTGTTTGTATTTGTGGAGCAGGATTACATGAAAACGACTGGATGGTTTTGGATGAAATTTTCACCAGAGGTGGTCCTTGGCCTAGAGGGGAACCCATTAGATTTTGGTGATAATCCGAGAACGCATACTTCCACCAAGTTTCTTATCTTCTCACAGTGTGTTAGCAAGAATACTCCAGAACTACTGGACAGAGTTTAATGCAATTTTCACCAGAACTGGCTCGTGGCCTACACACAAACCCATTACATTTTGAAGGTGATCCATGAGGGACCAAAGGAGCCTTGGTGGAGGTAGTGTTTCCTCTGACTTAAAGACCTTTGCGCGGTGGCAACATATTTTTCTGGGGGGGGGGGGGCAGAAAACACATGACAGTATTATAACCAGAATGTTTTAATTTTATACTAGTTGTTTTTTTTGCACAGTAACTGCATATGGAACTTACTATTTGAAGTATTGTACAACCGAGGCTTGACTGTTGGAATATTGGGCCATTAGGGGTCTCAGATGTCCTGGATTTGAACTTTTTACTGGTGTCATCCTTCTCTCCTTCCTCTGCTCTCACCTCTCCTGGACCCTCTGCCTGAGCACTTTCCTCTCCTTGGCTCCTCTCTTCTGTCTCATCTTTCCCTCTCTGAGCTCTGTCTAATTCAGGTTCTCTCTCCATCTATGGTGGTATACAAACAGGTTAGAAAATACCAAGTGTCATGTTTTGTCCTGCAGGATTTTTTTTTTTTTGTCATGGTTTACATAAATGACAAAAATGTGTATATTTTGTATTTTTATTCTAGTGTTTCTTTTTTCTTTAAGAGAGTAAGGAAGGGGAAAAACGTTCATAGTAATTTACTCATGCATACTTAAATTATATGATCAGAGGTGGGTATAGTAGCCAGAAATTCTACTTATGTAAAAGCAGTGCTATGAAATTAATAATTAAAAGTAGACAACCAAAAATTTCTAGTAAAGGGTACAAAGAGCACCCACTTAAAAACTTGAGTAATGACTTCAGTCTTGAAGGTTTGAGGTTTTTCTCCAAAATTTATAACAATTTTTTTTAGTTTTCTACTTTTCTCTGTAAGTTTATCTAAATTTGAAACCATGTTCCTTAAATTTGTAATTTCCTCTTGTAAAATTGACTTTTCTTGTACATTTGAGACTTTATTATAAATATGTGGATTATTTTATGGTTATTTTTGTCCATTTTTTTAAAACTAAAATTAGTTTGTTTTTTTTAATAAATTTAAAACAGACTGTGGTATATATATATATATATATATATATATATATATATATAATTTTATTTTATTTTTTTTTTACTTTTTCTTTATAAGAATTTACACTTTTGACCATAATTTTGCAGGGCCAGAACAGAACAATAATTTAACTCTGATTTCAAAGAAAAAAAAATTGTATTTAATGAAATAAATTAACTTAAATGACCAAAGATGCAGTTATTTCTATTATATCTCTATATATTTATAGTTTTTTTTTTTAGAATTCTCCTCACCAACCAGACAGGAGGAAAAATCTCCCTTATTCTGAAATTCTAATGTTGACACATTTAGTTTGTCTGAAGGCTGCTGACAGATTAAAGTCACTGACTCTGTGAATTTTGGTCGTCTTAACTTGCCAGGTACATAATAATGAACATAAATTAGGTAATTAATATTAACTAAGGTAAAGGTAAAAACATCTTTTTTTATTCTTGTCTGAAATAAGAAACAAAAAACTAATAATTAAAAAGAAGACAAAATGAATCAACTTGAGCTTCTAACCACATCTGTTAGCTAAGCGACTCTTCCATTATAGCTCCCATTACCAGCGGGTTAAAACCATGATAAATGCCTTCACTGCTTACATACCTCTCCTGCTTTTTTACTGCGTTTAAAATACTTTAATAAGCTCATGTTTCTCTTGGACAGTGACGCTAGCGAGACACTCTGCCTGCCGACTGGAACACGTGGGCGGGGCGCTTCTGAACTCCACGCAGATGATGGTCATGCGCGCCATTCGCGTGCGTGCTTGCAGACAGTCATTCCTTCATATTTTTTTTTACTTAAATTTATATTTCCTCATAGAGTGGCGGCGTAAATTCAAACGTGGCAGGCCGCCACCCGGAAATATTATCAGAGGAAACCCTACAGAGGTCTGCAGTCGCTGAGTGCTTCTCTAGTTATATTTAAAATTATTGCAGAGCTTATCTAGACGCCATCAATTTTTGAACTAATTTCCTCATCATTAAAACGTAAAAACCATAATGGTCCAGTGATACACAATTGTTGGGACTTGTTTGATGAGGATTGTGTTGAATTCATAGTGTTTGCTACACAGAAGCTTCCATAATCCTCGTTATGAACAAAATAGTGCCTGAAACAGGTAAAATTTTTGTTGATTTTGGTAAGTGCTCAAACAGAACTTGAGTTTTTCTGGAGTTATACCACCTGTAGCTACTAAGTAATAATATTAGTAACTTCTATATAACATCTATGTAATATTCAGCATCTTGCTAATGCGCTCTGGTGACTGAACCTTTGTTCCGACGGCCTGCTCCTGCCGACGTTTTCAAGTTGAAGGTCAGACTTTTTCAGCTCCTCATATACATGTGCAGAATATGTGTGCTAGCTATTTATAAAAGGCATGTTTGTTTCCCGTGTCAGACACAGTCGGGGGGTGAATGGGAGGATGACGGCACTTATTACCTAGCTGTCCCACCCAGTGTCATTTGTCACTTACCGCTACCTTCTTTGCCAACTCGGAAGGGTGTCACAGATGGTGTGGAATGATGGGAGAGTCACTCTGGAAATATTTATGTCACTGCCATTTAGTCACAGCGGGGGGGTGCCCACCTTTAGCTCGCAGTCCGGAGCGCCCTGTGATTCTGTCACAAAAAAATCCTCACAGATTAAAAAAAAAAAAAAAAAATTGAGGAAAAAGTTTCAAATTTACTAGAAAATCATCAAAACAAAAAGTTTATTTATTACAAATAGAAGAAAATTACCAAGAAAAAGAACAGACATTTAAGGTAAAGGTTGCAAATTTAAGTAAAGACCGCCCAGATTTATAAGAAAAATAGTAAATAGTAAAACTTTTTTAGAAAAAAAAATGAAAAAATTAAGAGAAACTGAAAATTTATAACATTTACATATTTCAGTGCAAAAAATGCTCATTTCTTTTGTTGACATGCTAGTTTATAATTGAGTAATTAAAGAAAACGACTGTTGTTTGATGCAAATCAACTCTGATCATCATTTTAAGTTTCTATGTTTTTTGTAGGTCCATACTTACCTTGTGGCCCAACATGAGCTCAGAATGGTTCTTTGTTTCTCAGAGGTTCTGAGCTGGGGCTTGATCACAGATGGAGGCCAATGAGTTTACTCAAGTATCAAGTACTCGAGTAACTGTCACAAAATTGTACTTTTCTGAGTAGTTTTTGTTGCAGGATACTTTATGCTCTTATGTGAGCACCTTTATAAAAATGCACCTTTATTTCAGTACATTTAGTTATATTCTTTGAGCTACTTTGAGATTTCACTGATTTGAATACAGATTAATAGGTTACAGTAGGTGCTTGCTCGTACTCCCAATTACTTTTTGTTACCAAAAATTACTCCCATTTTCAGACAGAAATTAAAATTTATGAGAGATGAAAGGCGGAAAATTTATTAGTAAAAAAATTACATCATGTACATCCATCCACCCATCATCTACTGCTTATCCGGGGGTCTTGCTCCGGCTCTTCAAGGAGGACACCAAGGCGTTCCCACGCCAGCGGGGAGACTGGGAGACTCCAGCGTGTCCTGGGTCTGCCCTAGGGTCTCCTTCCCAGTGGGACGTGCCCAAAACACTCCCAAGTGGGAGGCGTCCAGGCGGCATCCTGATCACATGCCCAAACCACCTCAGCTGGCTCCTTTCGATGTGGAGGAGCAGCCATCGCCCCCAGATCCCAACCAGGGTGAGGGGCACCAGGCCGTGCCGCCCGGGGCCCACCACCACCGTCACCGATGGGCCAGCAACCTCCCACCCCCACATGCCACTCCCCCATTTTGTCCCCACAGGACGAGAAGAAACTAAGACACCAACTCAAACTGTTAATGATGCAGCATATTAGGTAAAGTTAACCTCCTGTTTATTTATTTTGCCTTCTGAACTTTTACGCCTCTCTTATTGTGACGGGAGAAGTGTTGACATCTGCTTCCCTGACTCATTCTCATAAGTGTTAACTGGCAGATGGAAATGGTGTCACCCAGACAAAGTGGGGTGTACAAAGAGCATCTTTCATGACAGGAACAAGGGCACTCCCTATTCTGTTAAAGAGTCTCCAGAGAGGCGGCTCAGTCGGACACCCACAGCTTTTCAAGGACTGGTGCTGTGTAGACAACAAGACTGAAAGAGGGGAAGATGTTAGAGTTGAGGGGTGGGGGGGTGGGGGGTGACGCACAGTTAAGAGATGCCCATCTTAATGACTCCACCAGACAGGGGTGCTGCAGTCCCGGGCAGACGGATGGCGTGGGAGCTGTAGTTTACTTGATAGCAGCATCTCTTCCCAGGGACGGGTGGAGGTGGTGACGGCAGCGGGGGTTCCTCCTCCTCCCCACCCACCCCCCGCCACCGGGAGCACTGAGATGCCTTCCTATAACGCCAGCACACCCGTCTCAGCAGCTTTAGTGGTACGGTCCCTCTTCACAGCAGTTGAGCACCCTCGGATGGTGGGATGGCGTGAAGAATCGGAGAGGACTGGAGCAGGGTTCCCGTGGTAGCTCGTTTCCCCCCCTCACACTTACTGGAAAGGTTAAAAAGCAAAGTTCAGAAGAGAACTCTAAAGCAGAGGAGGACATTTTGACTCTGTTCTGTGGAAAGGTACGGAGACTGTGTGAAGCATTTTGACTTTTCAGTTTAGGCCTCTTAAAACTGGAATATGTAAATATCAAGATTCAAAGCATGGATTTGCCAATTTGCTTTTAGATTTATTCTTTTTTTTTCAAATTAATTTTTTTAAAGGTGAAATTTCTTTTTCTTTAGCAGTTGGAGCTCATTTTGACTCCTCTATTATGAACCTCAATAATAATGACACCCTCTGCTACCTCTAGCCATCAAGCACAGCCAAAGGACCAACGTGCGTTTGCAGCTCCCCGACACGTTCTCCTGCTCCGGCTGCTCCTGTGTCCCGAGCTGCTGTCGACATGCAGCTGGAAATAGCTGTGGTCTGAGTGATCCACCATCTGTCCCCGGGGGTCACTTAAATTGGAACAGCCCACACATGAGCCGGCCACCTCTCATGCACATAATTGTCTTTCACTTTGCAGGATGTGAACCTCAGTCAAGAATTTTGGAAGAATTGTAATTGTTGCTACTCGCTGGTGCACCAGGAGTGGCGGACTGGGACAACAATTCAGGCCGGGAATTTGACTCCGTCCCAGGCCAGGCCGCCCTGTTGTTGTAAACCAGAAACCACCACTGCTGTCAAACTAGTTTCAAATGTGGTTACAACCTTCAGCTATGAGGAACAGTCTATCAGTTATTGAAACGACTAACTAATCTGATTATAAAGCTCCTCAGCCTCTCAGAAAAAACAAAAAAAATGAGCGCATCTAGTTGTCGCTGTGTTGCTATTAATAGACAGTGTCTGCACTTCTGATCGTTTAGAGCGTATCAATCGTGAGTCTGCAATTTTAATAAAAGACCGAAAAGTTGCAAATTTATAGGTAAAAGGTTGCAAATGTGCATGAAGATGGTCAGATTTATTACAAATTTCAAAATTTATCAAAAAATTGGTGCATTTATGAAAAAAAAAAAATTAAATTACGAGAAAAGAAAACAAATTGGGAGAAAAGAGTCACAAGTGGATAAGAGAAGAAATATTTCTGCATGAAAAATGTTGCCTATATTTCTGAAAATTGTGTAACTTCTTCTTCAAACACGTGACTAGTCTTGAAAAGGTTGTCTAATGAATGTTTATGACTAGTTTATCCAGTTAGAGATCGATTACCATGTAGTATCAATAAATCAAACTTTGTCGAGCACCTGTCCTACAAATTAATGTCATTCACTGTTTCACAGAAGACTGATTAGTTGGAATATATATACGGTGTTAAAATAACATATTTTATTAAAACATTCATTTATTAATTACTTTACATATTTTATTAAAATAAAATTAATTAATAAAAGCACCTACTGCTACAACAGTATAACCATGAATACTCATTCACCACATGACTTCTGTCCTGATTTTTTTTCCCCCTCATTCTCTCCTTTTTTAGGCTCTGGGGTGGGAGAGGGTTTGGGCCTTTTTGACATCCTAAATTATTTAGTCTAGTAGTGTTATTTCACTGTACAGTATGCTGCCAGTCCACTTAACTAATGTTAGTAAAGGCTGATGCTGCATCTCTTGCTCCTTTTTTTTCTCCAAAAAAAGCGAACCCCAGTGCACAGGTTTTACGGGTCGAAATATTTTACGATCCTTTAATTGTTTTCCACGCTATATTTCCCACAGTATAAATTGTAAATACTGTGCATGTGTTTATAGTTATAGCCAGAAATACCCTTGAATGTACATAACAGCTAGCTTAATCCGTGTCAATAGTTCAGTTAATAACTAAAACTTAATTGTGATTAGCTCATTGTCTATCCGTCCACATTTCACAGGTACCGCTACTCTTCCTAGGCATTTGCTCAGCATGGTGGTACAGTGGTTGGCACTGTTGCCCAATGGCTAGAAGGCTCCAGGTTTGAATCCCAGGCTGGCAGGGGTTGGAACCTTTCTGTGTGGAGTTTGCATGTTCTTCCTGTGCTGCGTGGGTTTACTCCGGGAGCTCCGGTTTCCTCCCACAATCCAAAGACATGCATGCTAGGTGAACTGGTCATTCTAAATAGTGCCAAGGTATCTGCCTGTCTTAGGCCCTTACAGTGGAGGGTTAGTACTAGTGAAGTGCTTTGAGTGAAGTCAGGATCATTGTCAAAAGTCAGGAGATCTGGGCATTCATGATTTCACAAAAAATGTTACTCCTCCTAGGCCAGTGACCTTGACTTTAAGCACATCCTACATGCGTCCGTATCAGAGGTTGTGCTAGACTTATTTTTTATGTCACTTTGACAGACTTGTAAACATTCTGTCATAATCTGTCATTTTAATTAACTTTTAGATCACCCTCAGTGTAATCTGTCAAATGACAGACAGCTTTCAAAATTTTCAGCCGCCACTAAAAAAAAAAAAAAATCTTTCAGTAAATGACAGTTTTCAGTGAATGCAACCTCTGGTCTGTAGCTAGGCTGTGCTGAAGGTAAAGGGGATGTGAGCACTTCTGGGGTGGTTCTGTCAGGCCAGAATGAGCTACTCCGTCTGGTTTTTAAGTTGAAAATTTGACCCAACTGTATCATTACAAGCTGCTGTTGCTGAAGTGGGTTAATGGTATTAATAATCTGGTGAAGTTCATTGCTATAATGATTTTAAATTGTTTGCTGAAGTTCTCAAGTCTGACATATCTGAGAAATATGACTTTTAGTTAAGTCATTGACGTCTTAAAATATGGGATGAGCATTTAAATTTTGCTAATGGTGGATAAACACTCGCAATTGGCAACTAAAGTTTTTACGAAATAG
The DNA here is from genome assembly GCA_020510985.1 of Pholidichthys leucotaenia. Classification (NCBI taxonomy): domain Eukaryota; kingdom Metazoa; phylum Chordata; class Actinopteri; order Cichliformes; family Pholidichthyidae; genus Pholidichthys; species Pholidichthys leucotaenia. The sequence goes on along the minus strand of CM035845.1, from coordinate 28,297,943 downwards.
CAGACCTGAGGCAAAAGTATGGTAGGCAATTAAACTGTTGGCCAAAATAATCAAGTTAAAATATAACCAGTGAATTCATGTTTTCCCCCCACATACTGAATAATAAAAAATTGTCACAAATATTTTGCATATCTTTTTAAATTTATTATTGAAATAATAAGAGTTAAGGGTGGTATAAACAGTTTGCTAGCTGTCGATGGTAAAAAATAAATAAATAAAATAAAAACTGAGGTGATATTCAGAGAGTTCAAGCAGCATGTTTGCATGCAAAAGGTGTTGTTGACAAACCCATAAATGCTCTTTGAAATGATTGGAAACCTCTGCAATTACAGCAAGAATTCAGTGTAACTCTTTTTCTTCTTCTTTCGGCTGCTCCCTTTAGGGGTCTCCACAGTGGATCATCTGCCTCCATCTCACCCTATCCCTTCATTTTCCTCTGTCCCACCAAGCCTCTCCATGTCCTCCTTCACTGCATCCATCAATCTTCTCTGTGATCTTCCTCTTTTCCTTCTGCCTGGCAGCTCCATCTTCAACATCCTTTGTCCAATATCTCCACTATCCCTCCTCTGCATGTGTCCAAACCATCTCAGCCTTCCCACTCTTACTTTGTCTCCAAACCGCTCAACCTGAGCTGTCCCTCTCATATCCTCATTTCTAATCTTGTCCCTCCTAGTCACTCCCAATGAAAATCTTAGCATCTTCAACTCTGCCACCTCCAGCAACATTTCCTGTCTTTTTGTCCGTGCCACTGTCTCCAAACCATACATCATAGCAGGTCTCACTACCGTCTTGTAAATCTTCCCTTTCACTCTTGCTGCAACCCTTGTCACAAATCACTCCTGACACTCGTCTCCACCCACTCAAGCCTGCCTGCACTGTCTTCTTCACCTCTCTTGTGCATTTTCCATTGCTTTGGATGGTTGACCCCAGGTATTTAAACTCATCTACTTTCATTATTGCTACTCCTTCCATCTTCACTGTTGCACCTGTCTCCCTCTCAAGGATCCACTGTAAATATTGTATTTTATGGTTTGAATGCAGCTCCTGGTGTGATTTGATTAAAAAAAAAGACATTTTCTATACACATTAATTTAAAATAGAATAGAAACGGAATAGAGTAGGCTTTATTGTCATTGTACAGTTGTACAGCACAACAAATATGACGCTTTTCCCATGCATTAATAAAATTTAAAAGATTATCACCATATTCTTTGAAACACTACCAGTCAAAGGAATTCACCATGTGGTTCAGATAAAAATATCCTGTATCTGACCAATTTTCCACAAGTTAAATATATCACAGCATATATAATAAAAAAATAACTACCCACACATGTTTTATGCATTTATGTTACTTATTCCTGTAAATGGATTGTGGTTTCTTTTATTCATGCCAATGTCTAACATGTAGCATCAGGCTGACTTTGAAAACATGACTCAGCAGCCAGAAATCATCACAAAGATGACAGGTCATACTCTGCCAGTCCAGCTCTGAACTTTCAAACTGGCGGAGTTGCTGTTTTCCTTGGCTCACACAGACCTGCCGTTTCAGTTTGTTGGGCAGAGCCCACCATGTTGAATATTTGACCACGTGGGCTTGCACTGATGCAACGTGTCATGAGACCAGCAAATTGGTTATTAATAGAGCTGAAGGGGTTGTGTTGCTGGTGGCCAGGCAGCATATTGCTCCACTGGGTCAAAAGAATCCGGGCGCGGGGGCACTGTGCTGGTGATATGAATGAACCTTACTTTATATGGTACTTGAAAGTGCATTAAATAATGACATTTTTAAATCAAATTCTGCTTTTTAACATCTTTTTCAGATGTTGCTCATACTCAAGGTCCACTTGATGGAAGTCTGTATGCCAGGATCTGCAAAAAAGATTCCTTGGAGGGAGTTGTCACTATCGATGGCCTCCCAGTCCGTGAAAACCCCTTGACCAATGAGAACCAACTGCAGCAGCCCAACCATCCCCTGCAAACTGCTGACCACACCCTTCCTGTGACAGGCCACACCTCGCTCCCTGCCGTTGACCATACCCTCTCAGTGAGCAGTGACTCGGGTAACTCAACTGCCTCCATCAAGACTGATCGTACTGATGAGCAAAGCCAGTCATTGCAGAGCGCTACCAGTCACAACAACCCAGCTGCAGCCCACCCTTCGCTCAGCCCGCAGGAAAAAAGAGAACTCGATCAACTTCTGAGTGGCCTCGAGGCACAATCTCAGCAGCAAGTTTACCTGTCTGCATCTACTTGTCCAGCAGGAGTCCGACACCTGGTCCCAGCACAGGTGCATGTTAATGGGGGCCACACCAGACTAGTTGGCGTACCTGTGACAGAGGAGCGCGAGACTGATATTCTTGACGACGAACTGCCTATCAGCCAAGAGGGTAACAGTGTGGATAGTTTGGGCACGCTCTCATCCCTAGAGGGCCAGGCAACGCCAGCTGACCTCGATTACCAATCACAGACGCCCATCAGTGGCCAGAACGACGGAGCATACCTTGAGAGAAGCATTCTTGGGGAAAAACTAAATGAGATGCCTGTGCATGGAGTACAAACTCCAACAGTGATGCAAGAGAGGGCTGTGGACTCGGCATCACCACAGGGGGGATACAACAACTACCAAAATGGAGGAGGGACGAACCGTTCGCCATCCTTTGGAAATCCACCCGCCAGTAGTCCTGAGAACAACGCTAAAATGATGCCCAGGGCACCCGAAAGGAGCACTAGCAGCCGAGAGGCTGTTCAAAGAGGTCTCAATGCATGGCACCAGCATAGTTTACCAGATGATCCGTTTGGCCCGCCGCTTCAGTCCACCCATAGTCTGCCCCATTTCCCCACCTCAGCCTCACAGCGGGACATTGAGCAATCCATCGAGGCACTAAACATGTTAATGCTGGACCTGGACCCCATCAACTCTCACATGTCCAAGTCCCACAGTGCACCCCCTGGGGAGAACATCCTCAGTTCATCCCAGGTGTCCTTCTCCCAGACCTTGGTGCGTCCCTCTTACCAAGCAGACTCTGCCATCCACGGCTACAGCAGCTCTGGGTCATTTGGCAATGCTTTTCATCAGCCTCTCCCATCACCGGGGCGAGTATCCAACCAGAGTCCAGTTATGGAGTCGCCGGTTCATTCTCCACAGAGACCTAACACCACCCCAACGCACACTCCTGAGCCCTACCTCCACACGCGCCAAGCACCCCACCACTATCCCACCAATTCTAATTTCAACCAACAGGCCCCACTGAAGCCAGTTACCTCGCACCCAGGCAGCGGGGCTTCACACTCACCAGAGCTTCAGGGCCCTTCTCCATTCCCAGGCTACAGTGCCTCCTCCTCTCCTCTTCCCAGTCTAACACCCCAGCACAAGGACACATCTTCTTCGTCCTCGCCCAAAGAACAAGACACAGAGGAGGAAACGCTTAACTTGGAGGGCCTGGTGGCTCACCGTATTGCTGGTAAGACAGTATCAGATAGGTAAGACATAACAGGGAACTAATAAGGGTGAGGGACTGGCTGAAAAATCCAGTGGGTCAATTTAGGTTGCCCATTTGGCCAAATTTATCAGGAATTGACAATTTTATTTTTGGTTGAAGGTGCTTTTTTACATTTTTTTTTTTTTGAAGATGTAGTAGTCTGTCCATTGAATTCTAAATTTGAGTGAATTCCAAGTAAGTAAAAGTTTATTTATATAGCACTTTTCAAAACAATTGTTACAAAGCACTTCAGATTATAAAACATAACAGGCAATTAAATAGAGTATGACAATAATGCCAACAAATATAAAAGACATACTAGGTTAAAAGTACACTGAGGAAAGGTTTTTTTCAGAAGCGATACTAGCTTTCCTTGAGTCCACACTAAGCGAGCTCAGTGGTGACATTTTTCCACAAACTCCACCTTAACAGGCGGGATTTTTAAACAAATCAGATAGTTATATCCAAACAAATTTTTGGTAATATCTGTAACAAATAAGATAGCACTTACTTATATGTTCTGGCACCTTTGCTTTACTTGGTAGACTCTGAAAATAATGTATATAACAGTTGCAGACTTGATTTTACTTCTGTAAACTGACTACCAGTATTTAAAACCAGTACACATTTACAGTGATAAAGTCAATTAAAGGCATTGTATGGAATCTGGGAAACTCAAATTTTAGTGATATCTTGTGACCATTAAGAAAACTGCAGCCCCATTCTAGAGTCCCATTTGTAACAGTTTGTATCAATAGGGACAGTCATCTTACAGAGTGAATGCCTGCATCCCAGTACTGATCAATTGGTAGGTGAGCCTCTAGAAATCAGTGTCAGATGATTGACAGGTTCTCTATTGTCATGCAACAGTGGAGCTGCAACTGACTGGTTGACGCATGTACTGTTGGGCAGCACAGTGGTACAGTGATTAGCACTGTTGCCTATCAGCTAGAAGGTTCCAGATTCAAATCCCCAGGCTGGCAGGGGTGAAAACCTTTTTGTGTGGAGTCTGCTTGCTCTCACTGTGCTGTGGGGGTTTCCTCCCACAATCCAAAGACATGCATGTTAGGTTAATTGGTCATTCTAAATTGTCTCCGATAGAATAGAGGGTTAGTCCGAGTGAAGCTCTTTGAGACTTGAAAAAGCACTATATAAGTACAGGTCCTTATCCCTTATGGGTTGATCGACTGTATATGCTCTTGGATCATAAATTCCTTCCACTATACAATTTACAGCAAACTTTCTTATGTCTTGAAATCAAAACAGCAAGAAGTGTTTCTGAAACTAGACTCAGATGATAAATAAGCTGTTAAGTTGTTGCTAAATATGCATTTTCAACTAGTATTGGTACAACTTCCTTATAGCTAACGTCTCACACTGGATGAACCGCTTTCCATATAGTAGCCGAGATGTCTTCATTATGCAAATGTAGTGTGTCAAAATATGACATACTACATCCAGACTGTATTGCAATTGGGAAGCAGAGAAATGTACAGTGGTTTCAAAAAGTGTTTGCCCCCTTCCTGATTTATAATTTTTTTGGATGTTTATCACGCTTAAATGTTTCAGATCATCAAACAAATGTAAATATTAGACAAAGATAATACAAGTAAACACAAAATGCAGTTTTTAAATGGAGGTGTTTAATATTAAAGGAAAAAAAAAATCCAGACCTACATGGCCCTGTATGAAAAAGTGACCCCCCCCCCCCCCCCCCCCGGTTAAAAAAAAAAAAATAACTGATTTATCACATCTTTGGAAAGCTGAGTTCAATTTCTCTCGCCACACCCAGGCCTGGCTACTGCCACACCTGTTCTCAATCAAGAAATCACATAAATAGGATCTGCCTGACAAAGGGAAGTAGACCAAAAGATCCTCAAAAGCTAGCCATCGTGCTGTGATCCAAAGAAATTCAGGAACAAATGAGAAACAAAGTAATTGAGATCTATCAGTCTGGAAAAGGTTATAAAGCCATTTCTAAAGCTTTGGGACTCCAGCGAACCACAGTGAGAGCCATTATCCACAAATGGTGAAAATATGGAACAATGGTGAACCTTCCCAGAAGTGGCCGGCCGACCAAAAATTACCCCAAGTGTTATGTCTGGAATTACCTCTGTAATGACGAGGCCAGATGCACAGTTGAACTCAGCTTTATTGGGGGTTGACAACAAAAAACAGCCACCAGGCAGGGGCATTGGCAAAGAGGCCGAATAAAGATGCCTGCTCGTATTTATAGGGTGGTGCAATTCAATTCAACTTTATTCATATAGCGACATTTCACAACAACAGTCATCTTATAGCACTTTCAACTGTAGGTGAAACCCCCACAATTGCAGAAAGACCCCAGCAATCAGGCGATCCCCTGTGAGCAAGCACTTGGTGACGGTGGAGAGGAAAAACTCCCTTTTAACAGGAAGAAACCTCCAGCAGAACCAGGCTCAGGGAGGGGCAGTCATCTGCTGCAACTGGTTGGGGGATAGAGAAGAGGAAAAGAGCAGACATGTAGAGAGCAAACAGCACGATGGGAACTCAATCTATGGGACAGAACAAAGAGATGTTAATGACCAGCAAAAATACTTCATTGAGAGTGAAGAAAGGAGTGAAGCCCAATGCATTATTGGAGGTCCCCCGGCTGTCTAAACCTGTTAGCAGCATAACTAAGGGAGGGTTCAGGGGCACATGATCCCTCCGTGATATAGGCTATATCAAAAAGGAAGGTTTTAACCCTATTCTTAAAAACAGAGATTGAGTCTGACTCCCAAATCCAGACTGGCAGCTGGTTCCACAGAAGAGGAGCTTGATAACTGAAGGCTCTGCCTCCCATTGTACTTTTGGAGATTTTAGGTATTACAAGTAATCCAGCATTTTGGGAGCGTAGTGTAATAGGGTAGTATCAGAGCTTTTAAATAAAAAGGGGCCTGATTATTTAGAGCTTTGTAAGTGAGAAGAAGGATTTTAAACTTGATTCTAAACTCTATGGGAAGCCAATGAAGGGAGGCCAGAACCGGAGAGATATGCTCTCTCTTTCTAGTACCTGTTAAAACTCTTGCTGCAGCATTTTGGATCAGCTGAAGACTTTTAAGATGTTTTAGGACAACCTGATAATAAGAGTTATAATAATCTAATCTAGAGATAACAAAAGCATATATTAGTTTCTCAGCATCACTCTGAGACAAGATGCTCCTAATCTTGGCAATATTACTCAAATGATAGAAGGTAGTCTTAGAAACAAGTTTAATATGTGAATTAAAAAAACAGATCTTGATCAAAAATAACTCTGTTTCCTCACAGAACTATTAAAAGAAAGAGTAACCACATCCAAACTAAGAGTTTGATTTGGAAAGGTGTTTCTAAGGTATTTTGGACCAACTAGAATGACTTCAGTCTTATCTGAATTTAATAGCAGGAAATTACAAGTCGTCCAAGCTTTGATTTCCTTAAGACAGGCCTCTAATTTGGCTAATTGATTACTATCTTCTGGCTTCAATGACATGTATAATTGTGTGTCAGCTGCATAACAATGAAAATGTATACAGTGCTTTCTAATAATGTTGCCTAGTGGAAGCATATATAAACTAAAAAGAATAGGGCCTAGCACAGATCCCTGTGGAGCTCCGTGACTGAGCTTTGAGTTGGAAGAAAACTCATTTTTGGCGTGAACAAACTGGAACCTATCAGATAAATAAGATCTAAACCACTGCAACAAAGTTCCATGAAGTCCAACATGGTGTTCTAATCTCTCAAGTAGAATAGAATTATGATCCATAGTATCAAAAGCTGCACTAAGGTCTAAAAGGACAAGTACAGAAACAAGTCCATTATCAGATGCGATAAGGAGGTCATTAGTGACCTTCACTAAGGCTGTTTCAGTACTATGATGGATTCTAAACCCAGATTGAAAGTGTTCAGATAAACCATTTCCCTGCAGGTGGTCAAATAATTGCGTAGCAACAACTCTTTCTAAGATTTTTGAAATGAAAGGCAGATTATAGATTAGTCTGTAGTTAGCTAAAACTCCTGGATGCAACATTGGCCTTTTGAGTAAGGGTTTAATTACAGCAGTTTTAAAAGCCTGCGGTACATGGCCTAATGTTAATGAATAATTGATAATTTGAAGAATAGAGCTACCAATAAATGGGAAGACTTCTTTAAATAACCTGATGGGAATAGGGTCTAAAAGACAAGTTGAAGGCTTGGATGAGAAAAATTATTTTATCTAACTCTAAAAGGCCATTTGGAGTAAACTCATCTAAACAGATATCAATTGAAGGAGTTGTAGTAGTTAATGTATTTAAGTTAACGGTGGGAAGAATCTGATTGATTTTATCTCTGATAGATGAAATTTTATTATTGAAAAAGTTCATAAAGTCCTGACTAGTAAGCTCTAAGGGAATGCTCGGACTGACAGAGTCCTGACTCTTTGTCAGCCTGGCTACAGTGCTGAAAAGAAACCTGGGATTATTCTTGTTCTGTTCTATTAATGCGGAATAATAACTTGTTCTAGCTTTCCTAATAGATTTTTTTTTTCTAAATTAGAAGATGATTTCTCCAAGCTAAATAGATTTCATCTAATTTAATGGAGTGCTGTTTTCTTTCTAATTGACGAGTCTTCCGTTTTAAGCTTTGAGTTTCTGTGTTGAACCAAGGAGTCAGAAATCTCTGACTAGACTTTTTCTTTTTTAAAGGGGCCACTATGTCTAGAGTCTGATGCAGAGAAGACCGTTACAGTTGCGATCCTGTCTCCGCAGCAAATAGTTCCCATTCTACTTAATGTTCTAATCCCCACCTGGTCAGGACCACTGCGGAACAAAGGACTTGAATCGCTAATGAAACACAAGGAGTCTATTTTTGACGGATGCTGAATCCAGTCCGCAAGGAAATGCTGCGGTATCTACTGTATTTAATAACTATTCATTAAAAGCGTTTCAAGGATCGTCTGTTAATTCTGAGGTCTACTCCTCCACCATTGTGTCAGACAAGATAAAAACTTGAAACAGAATTAAAATTAATGGGCTTCTTACATATTATTAGAGCACAAAAATCCCGGTGGAGAGTCAGTACATCACGCTTCCTTGTTATCATGTGATCGCAGTCCTTCCTCAGTTTCTCTCCAGTCTGTCTGGAGATCTTGTATTATTTTATGTAATTCTCACATGATCTCGTATTTTGAACTCTGTTCTTATGCATGTCACTTCAAAACATAAACGGAGCTGGCAGGGATGGACGCAAGGCTCCACACGCTACTGCATCTGCAACATACCACATCCGGAGTCAGTGTAAATCCTGGGTTACCCTAAAATATTGTTTCTAAAATCATTTTAATGGTATTTGACCAGGTGATTGTCACTTAAACCATATCCCAAGTGGGCCTGCATCACCTGCGACAGCACTTTGTAACTTCCTTGTTCCTGGTAGGAACATTGAAAGACAGACTGCAACTGGCTTAAATCCCATTAGTCAATCACAAGGCACAGGTTTAGCCACCAATTACCAAAGCACCCTGTGCTGCTGCTTTAACGACTCCTCAGGAGCAGGGGTTAAAGCAAAAAAATTTCCCGAGCCTGAACTTTTTTCCAGGGGCAGGGTCATCGGGGTGGGGACACACACACACACACACACACACACACACACACACACACACACACACACACACACACACACACACACAGAGCAACAGTGAACCTTATACAATACTGTAAATTGCATTATTTCCATAATTGTTGTGTTCTAAAAACTTACTCTTTATCCTACGGAATGTATGAAGGTAGGCCTATTGTGGTAGAGGAATTTCCCCTGCGATGACAGTGGATAGCTGAACACAGCAATATATGGTATTATTGCAAATGTTTTTAGGATCCTGTGGTCTCGTAATTTAAACAGGGTTCATAAATTATGTGGCAAACAATGGAAGCTGTGAGAAATTCGCTGCAGCTCCGCTCTCAACTTGATGTGCGTGTGTGACAATTGTGCAAAGCTCCGGTCTTTCTAGACATGAACTGCTGATTCTGTTCATGATCATTTTCATAAATCATTGGCGGGAACTCCAGTATTTAATTATGGCGTGTGTGGACTGGAGACTGCAACAACATTCAGCTTATTTAAACAGGACAGCCTCTGTACAGGTCCCTGCGTGGCTCTTGTCGCCATGATTTTTGGATTTTTTCCACTGTCTGAAAAATCACATTCAAACAAACAATGCACTATGCAGTAGTTGTTTGGCTCTCGGAGCTCAATTGTCAGGATCATAAACACTCCACTCAGAAAGAAATGACATGATTTGTGTCCTTTCAGTGCTCACTGTCACAGCTGTATTTAGCAAGGAGTCCAAACGCTACTGCCTGCTGGAGTCCATGTGGAGAGAGAGTGCCTCACATGGTGCTGCCGCCACCATTACCCAGTGCTATGGAAGCTTCCACAGTATCGGTTGCTGCCGCTTTCAGTACCGGGTGCAAACATGGTGTTGGAAATAAAAATACACTTAAAATTTAACAGTTTATTTAATAATCCATAGGGGCACATAAGTGAACAACAAAATTTAGCCACACACAAAAAAGTGAACACCACGGTTGCTGTGGTTGCTCGTTATTCTCCGTGGTAGGCTTGACCATAGCACGGTATTACATACACATGTGGACAAAATTGTTGGTACCCCTCTGTTAATGAAAGAAAAACCCACAATGGTCACAGAAATAACTTGAATCTGACAAAAGTGGTAATAAATAAAAAGTCTATGAAAATTAACCAATGAAAATCAGACAATGCTTTTGAATTGTGGTTCAACAGATTTATTTTAAAAAAACAAACTCATGAAACAGGCCTGGACAAAAATGATGCTACCCTTGACTTAATATTGTGTTGCACAACCTTTTGAGGCAATCACTGCAATCAAACAATTTCTGTAACTGTCAATGAGACTTCTGCACCTCTCAGCAGGTATTTTGGCCCACTCCTCATGAGCAAACTGCTCGAGTTGTCTCAGGTTTGAAGGTGCCTTCTCCAGACGACATGTTTCAGCTCCTTCCACAGATGTTCAATAGGATTTAGATCAGTGTGTTTTGGGTCATTATCCTGTTGCAAGACCCATGACCTGCGACTGAGACCAAGCTGTCTGACAATGGGCAGCACATTTCTCTCTAGAATACCTTAATAGTCTTGAGATTTCATTGTACCCTACACAGATTCAAGACACCCTGTGCCAGATGCAGCAAAGCAGCCCCAGAACATAACAGAACCTCCTCCATGTTTCACAGTAGGGACAGTGTTCTTTTCTTGGTATGCTTCATTTTTGCGTCTGTGAACATAGAGCTGATGTGCCTTGTCAAAAAGTTCCAGATTTGTTTCGTCTGTCCATAGGACATTCTCCCAGAAGCTTTGTGTCTTGTCAACATGCAGTTTGGCAAATTCCAGTCTGGCTTTTTTATGATTTGTTTTCAACAGTGGTGACCTCCTTGGTCATCTCCCATGAAGTCCACTTTGGCTCAAACAACGACGGATGGTGCGATCTGACTCTGATGTACCTTGACCTTGGAGTTCACCTTGAATGTGTTTAGAGGTTGTTCTGGGCTCTTTTGTTACCATTCGTATTATCCGTCTCTTCCATTTTTCATCAAATTTCCTCCTGCGGCCACGTCCAGGGAGGTTGGCTACAGTCCAGTGCAGAAGTCTCATTGACAGTTACAGAAATCGTTTGATTGCCTCAAAAGTTTGTGCAACAAAATATCAGAATCAGAATCAGAATCAGAATCAGGTTTATTGCCATTGTTCATGTAGTACACAAACTAGGAATTTGTCTCGGTACAATGCTGCAACATTAAACATGATAAGATAAGAGAAATAAACTATACATGTAATAAAGTGTAGGATAAGATTAAGTGATACTGGTCAACAGTTAAAATATATATTAGCCAGCAGCAGATACTGTGGAGAACTATATAGTGCAGTCGGTAATGCAGGAAGAAAACAGTGATGATTGACATGAGTCTGGTTGAGCTGCTGTACATGGTGCACGAGAGTCACTTAGTGTTCAGCAGTCTAATGGCAGAGGGGAAGAAGCTGTTCATGTGACGGGAGGTTTTAGTCTGGATGGACCGAAGTCTTCTACCAGAGGGGAGGGGGGCAAACAGTACGTGACCAGGGTGTGAGGGATCGGCTATGATCCGGCCAGCACGCCTCCGGGTCCTGGAGATGTACAGATCCTGGAGAGATGGGAGCTTGCAGCCGATCACCTTCTCAGCAGTGCGCACGACGCGCTGCAGCCTTAGTCTGTCCCTGGCAGTGGCTCCTGCGTACCACACGGTTATGGAGGTGGTGAGGATGGACTCGATGATGGCTGTGTAGAACTGCACTAACATCTTGGTGGGTAGCTTGAGCTTCCTCAGCTGCCGCAGGAAGAACATCCTCTGCTGGGCTTTTTTGATGAGTGAGCTGATGGTCAGCTCCCATTTGAGGTCCCTGGTGATGGTAGTGCCTAGGAAGCGGAAGGAATCAGCAGTGGTGATGGGAGAGCCTGAGAGGGTGAGGGGGGGCAGAGGAGTAGTGACTTTCCTGAAGTCTACAATCATCTCCACTGTCTTCAGAGCGTTCAGCTGCAGGTTGTTATTGCTGCACCAGGTCGCCAGCTGGGCCACCTCTCTCCTGTAGGCGGACTCGTCGCCGTTGGAGATGAGCCCGATGAGGGTGGTGTCGTCCGCAAACTTGATCAACTTGACAGACTGGTGGCTGGAGGTGCAGGAGTTGGTGTAAAGGGAGAAGAGTAGGGGGGAAAGTACACAGCCCTGGGGTGATCCGGTGCTGATGCTAGTATAGTCTGAGACAGTCTTTCCCAGCCGCACATGCTGCCTCCGGTCCGTCAGGAAGTCGATGATCCACCTGCAGAGGGAGTCAGGCACGTTGAGCAGGGACAGCTTGTCCCGGAGCAGAGCGGGGCGGATGGTGTTGAATGCGGAGCTGAAGTCCACAAACAGGATCCTGGCGTAGGTTCCCGGGGAGTCCAGGTGCTGCAGGATGGAGTGGAGGGCCAGGTTGACTGCATCGTCTACAGACCTGTTGGCTCGGTAGGCAAACTGCAGCGGGTCCAGGAGAGGGGTGGTGATGGACTTGAGGTGGGACAGGACCAGGCGCTCAAAGGACTTCATGACTACAGAGTTGAGCGCTACAGGTCTGTAGTCATTAAGTCCAGTGATCCGTGGCTTCTTGGGGACAGGGATGATGGTGGAGGATTTGAGGCAGGATGGCACGTGGCATAACTTAAGGGAGGTGTTAAAAATGTCTGTGAATACAGGAGCCAGCTGTTTCGCACAGAGTCTCAGGGTGGAGGGAGACACGCTGTCTGGGCCGGGGGCCTTGCGCGGGTTCAGTCTGGAGAACTGTTTGAGCACATCCTGCTCACTGATGATAAGGGGAGGGGGGGAGGAGGGGGGGGTGCCTTAAATGAAGTAAGATAAGATAAGATAAGATAAGCCTTTATTAGTCCCACAACGGGGAAATTCCAGGATTGCAACAGCACAGGGATAGCAACACTCAGAGCAACAATCAGAAGGCAAGAAAAAAACAAGCAAGCAAGAGCAGCTAATATACATATGTACGTATTACTATAAAATATATATATATACACACACACACAGACACACAGTGCAGAGCATTGTAGCTGGATGGAATAAATATATGAATATATGAACACACAGTGCAGAGCATTGTAGCTAGATGGAATAAATATGTAAATATATAAACACCCACAGTACGGAGCATTGCAGCTAGGTGGAATAAATATGCAAGTATATAAACACACACAGTGCGGAGCAATGTAGCTAGATGGAATAATATGTAGATATATAAATATATAAACACACCCAGTGCTGAGCATTGTAGCTAGATGGAATAAATATGTAAATATATAAACACACACAGTGCAGAGCATTGTTGCTAGATGGAATGAAACAGCATAACCGTCTACTTAGTTATCCTACATGGTATGATTATGTGCCCATACATATTCTCACCCTCCATAGCGACCGGTATGTTCCTAGTTGTATGCCGGAGGGGACCATTGTGTAAGTCTATTGCATCTTTTGCATTCAAAAAACTATTAGTTTGTTACGTCTTTTTGCTATCTCTGCGAGCAGCCCTGCTTAGGTTGTACAGTCTGACAGCCGTTGGTAGGAAGGACCTACGAAACCTCTCGGTTGTGCACCTGGGATGATGTAGTCTGCTGCTAAATGAGCTCCTCAGTGCATTCAGTATGTCCTGCATAGGGTGGAACTCGGACTCCAGCAGAGATGACAGTTTAGCCACCGTCCTTCTCTCTCCTATCTCCTCCATCGGATCAAGGCGCTGCCCCAGGACAGAGCTAGCTTTCTTAATCAGTTTGTTCAGTCTCTTCCTATCGGCTGCAGTAATGCCACTGCCCCAGCAGACCACTCCAAAAGTGATGGCTGATGCCACCACCGTGTCATAGAATGACTTCAGCAGCGCCCCTTGTACACCAAAAGTCCTGAGTCTCCTCAGCAGGAACAGCCTGCGCTGTCCCTTCTTGTAGAGTGCATCAGTATTGTGTGACCAGTCTAGTTTATTGTTCAGATGAATACCCAGGTACTTATAGGATGTCACCATCTCGATGTCTGTTCCCTGTATATTTACTGGTACTGTGAGGGGCTGCCCATGCCTGCGGCAGTCCACCACCAGCTCCTTAGTTTTCCTCGCGTTGATCTGGAGGCAGTTCCGATGGCACCAGTCCACGAAGTCCTGGATAAGCCCTCTGTACTCAGCTTCATCTCCATTGGAGATGAGGCCAACGATCGCAGAGTCATCAGAGAACTTCTGTAGATGGCAGTGTGTTGTGTTGTGTGAGAAGTCCGCAGTATAAAGAGTGAACAGGAAGGGAGCCAGCACCGTTCCCTGGGGGGCCCCCGTGCTACTGATGATCGTGTCGGACACACAGTCCCGGGTTCTCACAAACTGAGGCCGGTTCGTGAGGTAGTCCAGGATCCATGATGACAGGTGCTGGTCCACCCCTGCGCGCAGCAGCTTGTCCTTCAGGATCATCGGTTGGATGGTGTTGAAAGCACTGGAGAAGTCAAAGAACATGATCCTCACCATATTCCCGGGCTTCTCCAGGTGGGACAGAGAACGGTGAAGGAGGAAGATCACCGCATCCTCCACCCCAATGCCATGCTGGTAGGCGAACTGGAGTGGATCCATCGCTGGTTCCACCAGGGGGCGGAGGTGAGCAAGGAGCAGTCTCTCCAGGGTCTTCATCAAGTGGGACGTCAAGGCCACCGGTCTGTAGCTGTTCAGGTCTTTGGGGTGGGAAGTTTTTGGTACAGGTACCACACAAGATGTTTTCCACAGCTGTGGTACCCTCCCCAGTTTCAGGCTCATGTTGAAGATATACGTCACAATCCCACACAGCTGGTCTGCACAGGACTTGAGGAGCTTTGCGCTGATGCCGTCTGGTCCCGGCGCCTTCCTCGCCTTGATCTTCCTCAGCTCCGTCCTCACCTGGGTCCTGGTCAGGGTCAGGATGGGGGGCTGTGTGTTGGGAGTGGGGGGGTGTTGGTGGAGTGGGGAGTGGGCAGCAGGACTTGATTTCTTTAGAGGCAGCAGTGGTTGTTGTGCAGTCAGGGGGGAGGGCGGTTGGTCAAATCTATTGAAAAACAGATTCAGGTTGTTCGCCCACTCCCTGCCCCCTGTGGCCTGGGGGGAGGTATTCTGGAGCCCCGAGATGGTTTTGAGGTTTCTCCAGACCCCGCTGATGTCGCTCTGTTGCAGCTTGTCCTCCATCTTCTTCCTGAAGCTGTCCTTGCCTTCTCTGATCTTTCTCCTCAGCTCCCTCTGTACGGACTTCAGCATCTCCCTGTTCCCTGACCTGAAGATCCTCTTCTTCTCTCTCAGAAGTGTTTTTATCTCAGGGTTGATCCAGGGTTTGTTGTTTGAGTGACGCCGTATGGTCTTGGTGGGAACGGATTTGTCCACACAGAAGCTGAGGTAGCCCGTGAAGGTGTGAATGAGGCCATCGATGTCCTCACCATGTGGATCGCAGAGCTGCTTCCAGGCGGTGGCTTCAAAACAGCCCTTTAGGGTGTCCATTGTCTCCTCAGACCATAACTCCACAGTATGCATGGCCGGAGGTTGTCTGTGCACTAGGGGTTTGTACACCGGCCGGAGATGAACCAAGTTGTGATCCGATCTCCCGAGTGGGGGGAGTTGTGATGAGGTGTACGCCTCCTTAGTGTTTGCGTAGAATAAATCCAGTGTTTTATTGTCTCTAGTGTGGCATGTGACATACTGGGTGAACGTGGGTAGAATGGGAGACAGTGAAACATGGTTGAAATCGCCTGAGATGAGGAGAAGAGCATCTGGGTGTTCTGTCTGCAGCCTGCTGGTTACTGAATGGATGACGTCACGTGCTGTCCCAGCGTTCGCCGTCGGATTTGCATAAACATCAATGCAGATCACGTGTGAGTGTTCTCTCGGGAGATATGTAGGCCTCATGCTAACAGCTAGCAACTCAATGTCTTTGCTGCAGTGTCGTTGTTTAACAGTGATATGTCCCGGTCTGCACCAGTTGTTGTTAACATACATTATCACTCCACCGCCCCTAGCCTTGCCACTGTCTGGTGTTCGGTCAGCTCGTATCATGTGAAAACCCTCCAGCTCAATGTTAGCATCTGCTGCTAGTTCAGTTAGCCACGTCTCAGTAAACAAAAGGAGAGAGCACTCCCGGTATGTGCTATCATAACGGGAGATAGCCGCTAGCTCATCTAACTTTCCCAGTATCGACCGTACATTTCCCATGACAACAGATGGAAGGGAGGGTCTGTACCTTATATTTTTTGTCCTCCGCCTTACTCCAGCCCGGCAGCCGCGGCGTTTTCGCCTCAGTTCTCTCGGTATGTCGAGTTTTTCCATTGGGACCGGGTGGCGGTTGAATGCTAGCAGCTGTTCTCTGCTGTATCGTATCCTGCTATAAACAGTGGCTCCGTCCACCGGCTCAGGAGACATTTGGGACGATCTGTGTGTCCGTGATATAAGTGGGGTGAAAAAAAAAGACGGATCAAAAGAGAGAGGAAGGGAAAAAGACTCGGAATCGAGCCGCTGTTGCAAAAGGCAGCCTACTCGTGTGGCGCCGAGAGAAAAAAAAAAAAAAAAAAAATGTGGTAGGGAATGTGGAGGCTGTGGAGCTGGAGGGAGGGGGGGAGTTGGACACAGATGACGAGGTGTCAAAACGGGCATAGTGTTGGGACAGTCTCTGACAAAGGGCTTTGTCATCCTGACCTTTAGGAGCCTGAGGCCGATAGTTGGTGATCTGCCTCAGTCCTCTCCACACGGAAGCCGAATCATTAGCAGTGAACTGCTGCTGGAGTCTCTCTGAGTACACAGATTTAGCCCTCTTCAGCTCTCTGTTAAACCGGTATTTAACCTCCCTGTAGCAGTCCCTGTCTCCACTTTTCAGCGCTGCTTCCTTCTCCTTCCTGATCTGTCTGAGCTTGGCAGTGAACCAGGGCTTATCATTAGAGTACTTCACCCTGGTGCGTGATGGAAGAATGTTCTCTTCACAAAAGTGGATATATGAGTTCACAGTGTCCGTGTACTCATCCAGATCATGCGTGGCTCCTTTAAGCATGCCCCAGTCAGATATTTCCATGCACGTTTCCAGCTTCTCCTCAGCATCACTGGTCAAGGGTATATTAAGTCAAGGGTACCATCATTTTTGTCCAGGCCTGTTTCATGAGTTTGTTTTTTAAAATAATTCTGTTGAACCACAATTCAAAAGCATTGTGTGATTTTCATTGGTTAATTTTCATAGAATTTTTATTTATTACCACTTTTGTCAGATTCAAGTTATTTCTGTGACCATTGTGGGTTTTTCTTTCATTAACAGAGGGGTACCAACAATTTTGTCCACATGTGTATTTCAGATTGAACAGCAGAAAACCGTGTGGGTTTATCCTTCCCACAATGACCGGCTGACTCCTTAACTGGAGTCCACTTAGCAGCATGCTGGTTAGCATTTAGCACAATTGTTAGCTTAATCGCGGTTAACATTTAGCTTTAGAATAAACGATGATTCTGTCCTTAAACAACGCATGACGTCATACCACCTCAAGAAAATACAGAATAACATAAATGTGGAGGAACACAAGTTCTCATCTAGCAGGAGAATATCACAAGCAGCGGGCGATTTATAGCAAGCGAAGGCAGACACTGAGAGGTAACTAACGTGTGTTCTCAGCCACAGCTGCACATAGACGCCATTCACTCCTGCCAGAAATCTGGTACTGTGCTGGAAAACTTTAAGCCCTGCAGGAGTTAATGGAGTGGACGGGACTGTGGTTCACTTGGCAGTCACCAAGTGTGATTACAACCAGTTTCTAAAAGCTCCATTTAATACCTTTAATTACTTTGTGAGTGAAGATTTAAAACCAGGTTTTTACATTACAAACATATGATTACAGAGTGATGTGGAATAAAGGCAGTTATTTGTCAGTGACTGCGTATGAATCCAACCTCCCAGGAATTACAGATGAGCTGCGCCTCGCTGTGCTGCAAGAAATGAACAGCAAACTTGCATGCATCCAAAATCCCTCCAGAGGGTAGCAAGCTGAACTTGCGCATCCTTTAAGGGCAGCCTGAAGCATTTGTATTCTTATACAGCAAGCAGAACGTGAGCAGTTTCTGTTACAGATTCACCATGGGATCCCGTACCAGAGGCATGATCTGTGCGCTTAAAATTAGCTCTGCAGCTGATTCAGAGAGCCGAGCAGAGCGGGAAATGGGGTGAGAGTAAGAATAGCCAGACATTCAGAGGCTCCAGCTTCTATGCATTGTATGCATTCATAATGTGAAATGATTTGGGGCCTCCTAGTGGAGAAACAAAGAATATATGCATGTATTTTTAAATAAATAATTTGACAGTTTTTTTTTTTAATCACATCAGTTTTATTTCAAAAATGCTCTTCATTATCTTAATTTTTCTTCTGATTTTTTTTCTCCTTTCTGTTCGATCCATGATTGCTGCTTCTTCCTCTTCACCTCTGTCACCTTCCATCTCCTGCTCGTCCTCCACACCACCCCCTCCTCCACCTGGTGCCTTTCTTCCACCACTGACATCCTCCCCCGGAAACAGAGTACAACGCTCGTATTCGGGGTATCAGTGAAAGCATGACACCGCAGCAATCTGACCGCCATCGCTCCTATTCCTTCTCTGGTTTGTTCACTTTTCCATCGCTTTTAATTTCTACCTTTATTTCATTTTCTCCTCACAGTTTTCCAAGTTGTCATCTTTTATTTTTTTATGATTTGTCCACTGCTTCAAAAACTACCTGCACCTTCTTCTTCACTCATGACTCATCTTACTTTTTTATCGTCTGTTAGGAGGCAGCCAGTTCATGCCCATATTAGGCTGCTGGGATTCTGATTTCTACTTAAATGTCCCATTAATGTGTTCAAAATAATTATGTTCTCTTTTCCACTCTGTAAGTTGAAAATTTCGACCACTGACTGTTTGTTGGCTTTCCAGGAGTTTGTTCCAGAGGGATGACCCCTGAAGTGGCACAAGAAACGGGCAGACGTCGGACCACGAGCGAGGGCCAGTACCAGAGCAGCAGTGGTCATGCGCCACCGGTGCATTCACCAAAATTTGCCAACAATCTGGGCCTCAACACAGGAGGAAGACCCAGAGAGGTATGCTGTATGCAGGAGGCATATTTTTCATATTGTCTACTCTGTTTAAACTGAAGTTAAAAATCAAAATAAATTAGCACTACTGGCAGCAGTGTGCAGCAGCTTTATTCTGTGGTGTAACTTACGATTAGAGTTGTCAAATTGTGGACCTCCACAAATCTGGTTCATCGTTGGGTACAATTTCCAGATGCTTGAGGGTGCCATGTTCATCTGTTCAAACAATCATACACAAGTATAAACACCATGGAACTGTCCAGCCATCGTACCGCTCAGGAAGGAGATGGGTTCTGTGTCCCAGAAAGCAGGTCCAATGGAAAGCTTGTTGTAAAAACAGGGAGAACAGCATAGCAGAATGTGTACTATAATGCTATTGTTTATGATCTCTGTCATACAAAAGTGTGTTGTAAAATGCTGAATGATACTAAGGTTTCAGAGGAGCCTGAAGGGTGGACAGTGTGCTCTTTGTGATTAGAATGTACTGACATGTTACCTTTTATCATTCGACGTAAATCTATTTTAGGCACAGTGGCCCCTCTGAAACAGAGCTTTGTCCAAAGTTCAAATTTTTGTCCTTGGATGAATGATCATATCCGCCATTTTAGGAGATACTGACGTAAAATAAAACGTTTATGGAAGGCTTCCAAGTTTGAGGTTCACAGGTTACATCTCACAGAATCATTTTCTTTTCTAAATGATATATGGAAAAATGCCAGAACAGAGGACTCTGCAAATCTCATAGCTTCAAATAAGAAAAATCCCAAAGTCTTCTTTGACACATTTAAGAGTATTGTTTCTTCTGATATCCTTCATGCACCAGTGTATAAAAAGTCTGATTACAATGAATTTCAGCACTATTTTGTAAATAAGGTTGCTGCCCTCCAGTCAACGATTTCACCATCATCCTTTCAACATCATGCTTGTAATGTGCTCAACCCGGATACTTGATCCTCCTTTGAACCTGCTACCTTACAGGACATTGGTACTGTGCTCGGTCGTATGAAGCTGACCTTATGTCCCTTGATGTCCTTCCTACTTCTTTTGTTATTAGTGTTTTTAATTCTATTGGCTCCTGTGTTGTGGAGATGATACAGTATTTCTCTTCATACTGGCTCAGTCCCTAGCTTCTTTAAACATGCTGTTGTTCAGCCAAATTTAAAGAAACATCTGAATCCATCTCTTCCTAACAATTACAGGCCAATATCAAAACTTCCTTTTATGTCAAAGATTTTTTTTTAAATTGCACTTCTTTATTTTTTAGAAAAAAAAAAACAATGTTATGGACACTTTTCAAACTGACTTTCACTAATTGCTATTGGCATTATTAGACCTCATGATACTGTTGACCACAGTATCATGGCAGACAGACTTAAGGACTTATTTGGGTTTCCCGGTGTTGTTGTGAAGTGGTTTAAGTCTTACTTAACTGAGAGCTTTTAGTGTTTATGTGACTCATGTGATGTCTGGAACAACAGCTCTGCCTTGCAGGGAACCTCAGGTATCTGTCTTGGGTCCAATTCTGTTTTTACTTTATATTCTTACTTTAGGCCAAATTGTCAGACGTGACAATAATGTTTCTTATCAACTCTGTGCCGATGACATTCAACTATAGTTCAGGGGTCATCAAGTGGCGGACTCCGGTCCAGATCCAGACCCCAAGAGTCCTCCCTCTGGACCTTGAAGCCTTTTGATATAATTCGGGAAAAAGGGACACTGTTTTATTTTGGTAAGGAAAAAAAGTGGAAAAAAGCAGAACTTAACTGCTGCATCAGCAACTGTGCGGACAGATTATGGCATGAGCCCTTGGGTGCTCTCCTCCTGATGCAGACTCCTCTCTTTGCTGTTCCACAAACATCACTCTACAGAGGCTCTGCAGCTCCAACCACTCCAGACAGTATGCAGCGGGTTGCAACTTCAGGTTTGCTGCGGGTGCCCCCGCCCCCCCCCCCCCCCACACACACACACACAAGTCCGACAGCCAGGACAGCCACCCCTGACAGACCCACTTTGTTTCAGGTCTGTACCCACAAAAAGAAGTACTGTTGTGAAACTGAGTGTATTTACCAGGGCACTTCTTCCTCTATTCTGCAGAGAGTAGTCCATGCTGGGATGCAGAGGTGAGGTCACTGATTATGGAGGCCCTTTTTGTAGCCTCCGATATCACGTAAAAACTCTGTGAAAGCTCTGTGTTACTGAACATGAAATGTTCCACCTACCCTCTCCCTGTAATCATGGAGTTACAGCTCAATCCATGCTGTAACAGAGTTTACTGTTGAGATTAAAAAAAAATGTCAGAGGAATTCTGCAGTGTAGAATTATATTTTGTGTCCCCTTTTTTTTAGATAGATCTTTATTGTCACTGTATAAAATATCAACAGTGAAATGCAGTTTAGTAACTCTCCAGTAGCAGCAGTATAAATAAAATAAAAACAATTAAAAAGAACAATGCCAGTAATTATTGTAAGGCAACTGCAGGGGAGAAGGGGAGGGGATGCATCAATCCTGGGGGTAATGAGATGGAGGTGGGGTGATACTTTTCACAGCCTGGAGAGAGAACCTGTGTTTCAATCTGTTTGTTTTTGCTTTAATTGTCTGGTATCTTTTTCCAGAGGGGAGGGAGGAAAACAGTGAATGTCCGGGGTGAGTAGGGTCCATGGAGATGCTCCTGGCCTTCCTTTGAAGTCTGCCAGAATAAATATCTTCGAGAAGGAGTAGTGTGGTGCCAGTAATTTTCTCTGCTGCCCTCACCACCCGCTGCAGGTCCTTCTTGTCCTCTGTGGTGCAGCTTCTAAACCACACTGTACAGCAGTTGGTCAGGAGGCTCTCAATGGCTGCTTGATAGAAATTCAGCAGCAGGTGATGAGGGAGGTGAGCTTGCCTTAACTTCCTGAGGAAGTAGAGTCTCTGTTGTGCCTTCCCCACCTGATAGGAGATGTTAATGGACCAGGTGAGGTAGGCCGAGATGTGATCACCAAGGAACTTAAAGCTCCCTACTCTCTCTACTACCTCTCCATTAATGCAGAGGGCTCAGTGCGTTTAGATTTTCTGAAATCCACAATCAGTTACTTGGTTTTTGTAATGTTCAAATCCAGGTTGTTACTGACACACCAGTCAGACAGATGCTGGACCTCCTCCCTGTAGGCTGACTCATTGTCGTCCGTTATCAGTCCTACTATGGTGGTGTCATCAGCAAACTTAACAATGGTGTTCATAGAGTGGATGGGGGAACAGTCATGGGTGAAGAGGGAATAAAGAATAGGGCTGAGGACACACCCCTGTGGTGTACCAGTGTTAGATAGGTGTACTTTATTGATCCCAAACTGGGAAATTACAGTGTAACAGCAGCATGACAGTAGATAACCAAAGGACAGAAATACACACAGCATAATAGACAAAGGGATTACCCATGGAAAGTAAAACTGCTAAAAAAAAAATACATACTTATATACATCATAGATCAATAGATGGTGACCCGTATAGATACATGAATCATACCCGCTGTACAATGCAGGACTATCAGGTGCAGAGTGAAATGTAAGGCACCAATTAGACTGTAAGGTGCAGTATGGCAGCATAGTTATGATCAGAATTCAACATCAGAATGAGTTATTGTACAGTGAAATGGCATGTGGCAGGAAAGATTTCCTGTACCTAACCATTCGGCAGCGGAGGTGTAGCAGTCTGCTGGAGAAAGTGCTCCGTTGTTTGTTCAGTGTGTGGAGGAGGAGTTGATCAGGATTGTCCATGATGGAACACAGTTTAGTGTTCTCCTCTCCACCACAGTCTCAAAGGTCTCCAGCCTGAGACCAATTACAGAGTCAGCCCTCTTGATAATCTTGTCAAGTCTGTTGGTGTTGCTGGCTCAGATACTGCTACCCCAACAGACAGCAGAAAAGAAGATGGCACTGGTGACAACAGCCTAGTAGAAAAGCTCCAACATCCTGTTGCACACGTTGAAGGATCTCCGCTTCCTCAGGAAGTAGAGGATGAAAGTAGAGGTCTCCCATCCTTACCCTCTGTGGTCTGTTGCTCAGAAAGTCTAATATCTAAGTACACAGTGAACTGGCTAAGCCCAAGTTGCTTAGCTTTGCCACCAGTCTGTGAGGGATGACTGTGTTGAAAGCTGAGCTGAGGTCCACAAACAGTGGACGCAGTGGTGTTATGGGAGGATGCTATGGCTTAGTTTGAAACAGTTTTTTTTCTGCACTGAAAATATTGTATAGAAGAGGACTTTTTGTGAAATTTAGTTTTTTGTTTTTTGGGTTTTTTTTTTTTAGATATTAATCTTTTTTTAAAAATTCAATAGAGTTTAGTTTGTGTTCTCCTGTAAAACATTTTTAGGATTTTAGAGGTAGATTTTAGAATTTTAGACCTATTTATCTGGAGTCAGCAAACGCATTTAGTGTTCTCCTGTTTGGTCCAGGCGGCCCACTATGATCAGTCAAACGTCAGCATAGACAGTCCAATTAAATATGAGCAAGTCTTGTGCCATTCCCAAAAGCAACAGTAAAGCTGAGTAGTAGGTTACATGCAAAACGGGGGAATAGAATAATTAGTCACATGACCACATTCCTATTTAAAGGATGGATAACTGGGAGTAACTTAATAGCATAAAGCTTCTCCCCTTACAACAGTTGCAGGGATGTGCAGAGACATTTTGAGAGGCCGAAGTAAGGGCCTGCTCTGACTCCTGTTACCTGAGTAATTTCCAGCCTACTGTAAATCTTCTAATATTAGAAGCTTTGTTCATGGCTTCATGTCACTGTTAACGATTTAAGAAGCAACATTCAACCATCACACTTAATGGTCTAACAGAGGTTAGAATGAACCCACTTTTGCCCTTGACAAGAGAATCCCTGTGGTTTTAAAGAAAGATTGTCATGAATCGTCCCCTTTAAGGCCTGTAGAAGGACACCAAACACACACTGTGAGTTTGCACATTTATTAATGAAAAGACCAACATTACATAAAACACTAAACTTGCATATAAGGAAATGATGAAGGGCGCTGAGGGGAATGGGGCTCACGACCAATGGTTAAAGTAAACAGCCAAGATGGAGCACTGGCTGAAGCACTCAGACACGCCGGGGAAAAGAGATGAACCCCAGCCGGAGTCACACCCGAAGGGAAACGGGGCTCACGGCTGAGGAAAATAGGGAAAAGATAAATATTTCCTGGTCGGAGCGCACCCTTTCACTTCTGCAGCAACCCATGCTCACTCAGAGTATGACTGATTTCTGAGGAGGTACGAAGGAGGTAAAAAATTCCATATTTTCAATTAAAAAAAAAATCTATAATTTAGGTGGTAGAGTATCCTGAAACTACACAAGTAAAAGTAGGTTATCATTATTATCACTCATACATGAGAGCAGTTACCCAAAAGTAGTTTAAGAAGTTGTTACTGAGATGTGAGTTTAGTCTGCACAGTTTGAGGTTTTTCTCCTAAATTTATGATTGTTTTATTCTAAATTTACTACTTTTTCTTTATAAATTTAAAAGACTTTTTTCACACTTAAATCAACCTTTTCCTCATAATTTGTGCTTAGTGCTAATTTAGGGCTTTTTTTCTTGTACATTTGAGACTTTCATAAATTTGAGATTTTTCCTCATCAATTAAAAATCAACAATAAAATGAGCAAAGATGCAGCATTTTCTGTTATATTATAGGTGCTATTTATAGCCTATTAATAGCCCCTTTTTTAAACTGCCACCCCAGGTGAAAATCTCATGTACTTTGAAACCTAAATATTTGCAGATATGCATCATACTGTTACTGAATAAATTCAGACAGACCCCAAAACTATGTGTAACTTTGCAGAATATTCAAGCTGAGGCTGGCGTCAAACATCATTATAAGATGTGACTAAAACACTTGGTAGAGATGCGTGAGTAGATGTGGCTCAAATTGTGGAAAAATTTGCTGGCACATGTCAGCAAAGCTTGCACTTTTTTGTGTTATCCATTTGTTTTAATGAGTTGGTATATTTACACAGTCATTTTAATGAAGAACAAATAAACTAAACTACCTGTAGAAGAGCTGAAGGAGCATCCTGTCCGCTCACCTTTCCCACTGTTGGGATAGGGAGGGCCCTGATGTTGCATTCAAATACACTGTGAAGTTTGACTTTGTCGGAATCAGTACAGTAAAACAAAGTTTGACACATAAGGCTTTTCTGGAGCTTTTTAACTAACTAATATGTCCTTGATTTTAATAAATTTAGTGGCATCCATTTCTATTTTTTAATTTTTTGCCCTCATCTTTTCAACTCCACTTTTACACTTTTATTTGTCCATTTTCATCCGACACTTCTACTGCCACACAATTGTTTCCACAGTAAACTCAGCTGTGAAAGGGGCCCTTCAGTACCTTGGCTGGGATGCCATCAGGCCCAGGTCACCTTTCCAGTTTTGCACCGGCTCAGTTGCCACCACACATCCTCCACTCTGAATGGGCATTGCGTTGGTCTGTCTGGCGGAAGGATGCTGAGCAGCTCCTCACAGGCAGCAGAGTGGTCACGAGTGTCAGAGTTCAGGGTATTGGTAAAAGTGATGCGATCAGTAGTTACAGCGAGGAAAATAAGTAATGAACACGTCATTTTTCTCATGAAACATATTTCTGATGGAGCCATTGACCTGAGATTTTCGCCAGATATCAGTAACAACCCAAGTAATCCATTCATACAAAGAAATCAAGGCAACTGTGTTATATTTTTTTTAAGTTATATTTAATAAAGTGGAATGACACAGGAAATAAGTATTGAACACATGAAGAAAAAGAGGTGCAAAAAGGCAGAAAGCCAAGAAACCAGCTGAAATCCATCAGAATATATTAAGCCATCCCGTCCCCCATCAGTACAAATTAATTTCAGCTGTTTAAGTTCTGACTGATTGCCTTTAAAAAGTTCTGTGAATATCAGATTGTCACACCACAAAGAATCCATGATGGGTAGAAGCAAAGAACTCTCTCTAGACCTTTGCAACCTTATTGTTGCAAAACATAATGATGGCATTGGTTACAGGTGCATTTCTAAATTGCTGAATGTTCCAGTGAGCACTGTTGGAATCATCATTCAGAAATGGAAAAATCATAATTTTTCCATAAACCAACCATGACCAGGAGCTCCTCGCCAGATTTTTGACAGAGGAGTCAAAAGAATTATCAGAAGAGTTATCCAAGAGCCAAAGACCACTCGTGGAGTACTTTAGAAAGACCTGGAGTTAGCAGGTGCTGCTGTTTCAAAGAAAACAATAAGTAATGCACTCAACCGACATGGGCTCCATGCCCACTCACCTCACAAGACTCCATTGCTGAAGAAAAAGCATTTTGAGGTTGGTTTAAAGTTTGCTGCACAACATTTGGGCAAGTCAGTAAAATACTGGGAGAATATAGTCTGGTCAGATGAGACCAACATTGAACTTTTTGGATGCCACAACACACAGCATGTTTTGAGGAGAAATAGCGCTGCATATCAGCCCCAAAACACCATACCAACAATGAGGTTTGGATGTGGGAGCATCATGGTGTGGGGGTGTTTTCAGTACATGGTACAGGCAGACTTCATATAATTGAAGGAAAGATGAATGGACAAATGTACAAAGACATCCCTGATAAGAACCTGTTGCCATCTGCCAAGATGCTGAAGATAAAATGAGGGTGGACATTTCAGCAAGACAATGATCCCAAACACACAGCCAAGAAAACTCTCAACTGGCTCCAGAGAAGGAAAATAAAGCTGCTAGAATGGCCCAGTCAGTTACCTGACCTGAATCCAATTGAAAATCTATGGAACAAACTGAAGATCAGAGTTCATCGAAGACACCCACAGAACCTTCAAGAGTTGAAGACAGTTTGTGTGGAAGAATGGGCTAAAATCACTCCTGAGCAATGCCTGTGCCTAGTTTCCATACAGGAGGTGTCTGGAAGCTGCCCCCCCCCCCCCCAACAAAGGCTTTTCTGCTAAATATTAAAATAATTTTCACCAAGTATGTTTTTATTCCCTTACTTATTCCCTGTGTCATTCCACTTTATCAAATATAACCTGTTTTTTGAACACAGTTGCCTTGATTTCTTTGTATGTATAGATTACTTGGGTTGTTACTGGTATCTGGTAAAAATCTCAGGTCAATGGCTCCATCAGAAAGCAGTGCAGTAAAAAAGTATTTGCCTTCTTCCTGATTTTATATTTTTGCAAATTTGTTACACTTAAATGTTTCAGATCATCAAACAAATTTTAATATTAGACAAAGATAACCTGAGTAAATTCAAATGCAGTTTTTAGATGATGATTTCATTTATTAAGGGAAAAAAGTGATCCAAACCTACCTGGCCCTATGTGAAAAAGTAACTGTTCCCAACTGCCCCCTAAACCTAATAACCGGTTGTGCTACCACTGGTGCCAACAAGTGGCAATGAGTCTTTTACGTCACTGTTGAGGAATTTTGACCACTCTTCTGTGCAGAATTGTTTAAATTCAGTCACTTTGGAGGGCTTCATGAACTGATGGCAGGACATTCTCCTTCAGGACTTTTTGGTAGAGAGCAGAATTCATGGTTCTGTCAATTAGAGCAAGTTGTCCAGGTCCTGAAGCAGCAAAGCAGCCTCAGACCATGACACTACCTCCACCATGTTTGACTGTTGATACAATGTTCTTTATATGAAATTCTGTTAGTTTTATGCCAGATAAAACGGGACACACGTCTTCCAAAAAGTTGAACTTTTGTCTCATCAGTCCCCAGAATATATTCACAAAAGTCTTGAGGATCATCTAGATGTTTTCTTGCAAATGTGAGATGAGGCTTTGTGTTCTTTTTGTCCAGCAGTGGTTTTTGTCTTGGAACTCTCCCATGGATGCCATTTTTGCCCAGTCTCTTTCACATTGTTCCTTCATGGACCAGTGTCCAAAATGAGGCAAGTGAGGCCTGCAGTTCTTTAGACCACTAGTTCCCAACCTTTTTCCCAGGAGCCCCCCCCCCCCCCCCCCGCCTGTGCCAGAGAAGTGTCCCCCTCCCCCCAGCCCACACGATCATGCCAGAGGAATTAAGTCATTTTAGAACATTTATTTAGGAAAAAAAATAACATCATTTTTGTGCTTAACCTATTCCATTTGTTTTGAAATGTAGATTTTTTTTCATTTATACTTAGAGTGCATCCGGAAAGTATTCACAGCGTTTCACTTTTTCCGCATTTTATTATGTTACAACCTTATTCCAAAAGGGATTAATTTTTTTTCCTCAAAATTCTACACACAATACCCCATAATGACAATGTGAAATTTTGCAAATTTATTAAAAATAAAAAAAACTAAGAAATCACATGTACATAAGTATTCACAGCCTTTGCTCAATACCTTGTTGATGCACTTTTGGCAGCAATTACAGCCTCAAGTCTTTTTGAATATGATGCCACAAGCTTGGCACACCTGTCTTCGGGCAGTTTCCCCCATTCCTCTTTGCAGCACCTCTCAAGCTCCATCAGGTTGGATGGGAAGCGTCGGTCCACAGCCATTTCAAGATCTCTCCAGAGATGTTCAATTGGATTCAAGTCTGGGCTCTGGCTGGGCCACTCAAGGACGTTCACAGAGTTGCCCCGAAGCCACTCCTTTGATATCTTGGCTGTGTGCTTAGGGTCGTTGTCCTGCTGAAAGATGAACCGTCACCCAAGTCTGAGGTCAAGAGCTCTCTGGAGCAGGTTTTCATCCAGGATGTCTCTGTACATTGCTGCATTCATCTTTTCCTCTATCCTGAATAGTCTCCCAGTTCCTGCCACTGGAAAACATCCTCACAGCATGATGCTGCCACCAACATTGACATGGTTATGAACAGTGCCTGATTTCCTCCAACCATGACGCCTGGCATTCACACCAAAGAGTTCAATCTTTGTCTCATCAGACCAGAGAATTTTGTTTCTCACGGTCAGACAGTCCTTCAGGTGCATTTCATGGCAAAGGCTGTGAATACTTATGTACATGTGATTTCTTAGTTTTTGATTTTTAATACGTTTGCAAAAATCTCAGAAACTTTTTTCGCATTGTCATTATGGGGTATTGTGTGTAGAATTTTGAGGAAAAAAATGAATTTAATCCCTTTTGGAATAAGGCTGTAACACAACGAAATGTGGAAAAAGTGAAGCACTCTGAATACTTTCTGGATGCACTGTAAACTAAATTGAATTATATGAACATGTGTATCACACACAGACAAAACATGTGGCAAATGACTGCAATGGTATTAAAATATTTGTCCTTTTGTTTTAAGACAGCATTACTTTTAAACATGGCCTTTTTGACACCAGAAGGCAGTCCTGAGGCTTCATTGTTCATTGTCAGTAACATAAAGTTTTCATCTTTGCCAGAGGTATGAAACAGAAATGTTAACAAGAACATGTCCCTTGTGAAAACAAAAATTTCTAACAACCAAAATAGTGGGTATACACACACGACAGCATAAATCAGTAAAGGCCTAAAAGTCAGTCAGTATGGGCCTAATAGCAGTAGGCCTAAAAAACACCCCGTCATACACAAAGAACAAATACCCTTGACTGCTCTTTCTCATAGTACTACCCAGCAATTAACATTGCAAAAAATAATTCAATGATTCTTAGCTTTTTACTTTCTCCAGTGTGTTGATTCAAAAAAGAATATTAATGTGTACCTTGAGCTTGCATGTCTCTGACCAGGGATGCGATGTTTGGAGTGGTCGTGGTGATAGCCAGTCTTAAGTCCCGGTGGATATCCAGCCTGTTCCTTACTTTTGTTTTTATAGTTAGAAGGGCACTGAAAGCAGCCTCAGACAGGTACGTAGTACCAAAAGGAAGAATGACCATCTTGATTGCGTGTTTGGCCAGTGTCGGAGCGACGGTGTGTCCTTTGATGATCCAAAACTTCTTGTATCCGTTTTCCTGGAAATATTTTTTTGACACTGAATCATATTGAAGGTCACACAGCTCATCTTCACAGCCCAAGTATTCAACATCCTTTTGATTGGAAATGTAGGGGTCCATCACCCATGCTTCCTTGGATAAATATTCATTGATGTTGGCAAAGCGACTCCTCATCTCGTCACACAGTAGGTTCATGTGGGGCATGAAGTCCGTGCATAAAGACGCACGCACGGTGCCACCGGACTGCTTCTGCAGAAGTGGAAACTGCTGCAACTCTCCTTTTGACATTTTAGTGACCCTGTACTTCAGGTTTCGCACAAAAGCGTCCAGTGTGTCTTTGCATTGTAGGACGTTTGATTCAGGTCCCTGCATCCGCTTGTTTGGGGCACAGTCTTGACTTTATCAACTGCCTGTGCTCCACACATTTTCTCCACAATTTTTAGGCATGCGGGCTTGATCAGCTGCTCACCAATATTGCGCGTCTTTTTTGCCATTGCAATGAGCAGCGCACAGTCAAATGATGTTTCAGTGGCTCTGAGTAAATCACTACCTGCCGTTCAAAGGATTTTCTGATATCCCCGTGTCTCCTTGAAAGCGCCAGGTGCCGTTTCTTCTCAAAAAAATCCAGACTTGCACCAATGGTCTCTCGGCGTCGAGTCTCCTGATGCTGTCTGTTTGCTGGACTTCATGCTGTCATTAGCTAGCTTTTCACCACAAATAACACATTCTGGCCAAAAAGACTCTTGTGCTTCTATAAATCCATAGTTCAGGTAACTGTCAATATATTGTCTTTTTTTTCTTTTTTAACTCTACGGGGTCCCTCCGCACATTTACGTTTCTCAGCCATCCTCTTTTTTTATTTGATGCCATTCAACAGTGATGAATAAATTCCTCATGTTTAGCGCTAGCTGCAGTGCGAGGTCAGAGATCATACACATAATATAAATAAAATCAAAAACTTTTTTCCCAACAAATTTTATTAAATATATACGCTTCACAACATGTCCGCCTAGAAATGCGTGGATAAAAAAAAAAAAATCCATATAAAATATATGCATTTTTTTTTTTTTTTTTACCCACACATTTCATGACCTCAAAACAGACAGAGCTCTGTGTCCCCCTGTGGGCTCAGGCACCACCACCTCAGGAAGGGGGGGGGGGGGGGTGCAGACCCCAGGTTGGGAGACACTGCTTTAGACGTTGTTCTGGGTTTTTGTTTCTCATCTGTTCTTGGATTTCTTTAGATCACAGTGGGATGTGTTGCTTTTTGAGATTGTTTAGCCTACTTCAGGTTGACAGGTTCTATTTAAGTTATTTCTTGATTCAAGAATTTTGGCAGTAATCAGGCTTGGGTGTAGCTACTGAAACTGAACTCAGCTTTCCAAAAAATGTGGTTAATCACAGTTAATTCATGATGTAACATGGGGGGCAGTTACTTTTTTCCACATATGGCCAGGTAGGTTTGGACAGTTTTTTTTCCCTTTAATAAATGAAATCATCATTTGAAAACTGCATTTTGTATTTATTCAGGTTATTGTTGTCTGATATTAAGATTTGTTTGATGATCTGAAACAGCGAAGTGTGACAAATATGCAAAAAATATAAGAAATCAGGAAGGGGGCAAATACTTTTTCACAGGACTGTATGTTTAATGAGAAAAATGTTGCCGTGTTCAATACTTATTTTCCCCACTGTATGGATGAACATGTCTGGGAGGTTGTCCAGTGAGAATCTTTATGGAAGGCTTGTTTTGTGTCCATACTACTGAGCTCCTGCTCCAGTCTCTCCTTGTACCAGAGTTTGGCCCTGATGATGTCATTCTTCAGTAAGTTTGTAATTCGGAGGTTTAGATCAGCAATCGTAACGTCTACTCTTTTCAGAAATTTTTGTCCATACAATTCATGCGAAGCTACCAAATCTATTAAAACGGAGGTGTAAGACTCTTAATAAAACTTTTTTGGCAACTTTAATGATAGGCCAGCTTTTGTCCACTTTAATGTGTAAATTTTCTCATATAATATTGTAATTAATATTCTTCATTTCTAACATCTTGATTTTAATTTTTTTTAGTAAATTTACATATTTTTTTCTTCGAAATTTGTGACTTTTTTCTGATAAATGTACAACTTCATTCTTGTACAATGTAAACTTTTGTCTCAAATTTTCAACTTCCTTCTGCTAAATTTAGGAGTTAATTATTCCAAACGTGCTTGATTTTTTTTTTTTTTTCTCAGAAATGCTTTGCCACTTTTTTGTCACAGCCTAAAGGAGCCACTGTTTATGGATGTAAAAGATGCAGCTGGCTCCAGAGGTGCAGTTTGCAGACCCTTGGTTTAAGAAAAGCTTTTGTTTGAATATTCAGTTTTAATATCTGCAACATCTCGCGTGAAAATGGGAAAGTCACTCCATATGATCTTTCTTATAATTCTCCCTGTGCATCTCTGGCCTCTTTCAGGGTCCCCAGCACAGCTTCCGGGGGGCATTTGAAGATGACGAGGCAGATGGCTTTGCCACGTTTGGGGGTGCTGGTAAGAATTTCCATGTCACCACAGACTCCTTACTTCAACATGTGTAGCTTTGGCCTCACTGCAGAAAGGTGATGGGCATGTGATTGTAAAATGTTGTATCTGGTCATGCAAAAAAATCAAAGTCAAAAAATGAAAAATTAGTGTAAACAGAATCAGAGCCATAAATAGAGGGGCTTTGACTGGTTTAGTTTTAACTATCCTAAATCACTTCAAAAACACATATAGAGCTACAACTGTTCCAACTGCAACCATGATATCAAGACTAAAATAATATGAATAAACATCAAACTGCAAATTACATGTCAATAAAACAGTTAAGATGCCAAGACTAGAATTACCAATTGAAACAAAGGTTTATTCATACTGTTTGAATTAAAAATAGTCAGTAGCAAAAAATATCAAGTTGTACCATACAGTCTTAAGCCTCCCAGAAGCTACGGTCTGATTCATAGTAGGAAATGACATCCACATTTACTGGTGTCTGCTGTGTGACATCGTTTAAAGGAATGTCTGCACCACGACTATGCCCTCCCAATCACATGTAAGCCTGCACACTTCGTGTGGGACGGTGGGCAGCTTTCCCCCCTGGAACCCAGGCCTCCGATGACATTCTTGTCTGTTGTTTTCCGAGAAGTGATGCGGTCCATTCCAGATGTGCCCCATGGTGTTGACATTGCATAGCTCCTTCTGCATCTGCAGCATCTTGATCTTAGATGACGCGCTGGCCAGGTTGTGGTGCGTCTTCCTGTAGTGCTCCAAAGCCTCCTCCCAAGTCTTTCAATAAATCAGAGGTTGCGCTCGACTTTTTTGTTATCTTTCACCACTACAACTTTGTAACAGAAGAAGGGTGGGGATGGTCTACATCATCTTGTGCATCTTGCCACTTGGAGAAGAATTCCTACATCTTCACCTCTTTCATTAGTGGGTTGACCTGGTGCACTGAAATCACTGGTCGCCTCTCCACCTCCTGACCACATCCATTTATCTTTGTTGGTGGACCTTGTTTCCAGTCCTATCCAGATAAAGCCAGTGTTATTGTCAGAGAGCCACCAAAGTTTACCAGTGTCCTGATTTGCCACTGTTGAGCTTCTGACCAAGTCTTCTTTTCTCCAGTGTAAATATTCTTGACAAAGGTTCTGTGCAAACGCAGGAGCAGCAAGCAGGGGAAGGTTTGATACAAAATCATTGGTTTTTTTTAAAGACAATTGTGACCCTGTATAGTTGTCTGTCAGAAGATATTTGCATAGGAGGGTCCCTTTATTTAGCAGAAAAGTGAAAACACACATGCTGCTGATGCCGTTCTTCTTTGGTACACCAAACAATCTTGGCATCTTTAAATTTTAAGGTAAACTGTGAAAGTGTTATGTCGGTAAAAGGAAACCAAGGACGAGACCGAGCGTTGAACTGGACACAACTTTGTTAGTGACTCACTCTCACAATACAGGCGCTGCCGTCAGGCTGAGAAGAGGCCAAAGACACTGCCCCTCTTCCTCACAGCCCTCTTATACCCCGGGTGGCAGCGGAACCGGAAAGGTGGAGCCACCACCCGTGTCACACAGTAATATGTCCCCAAAACAACACAACACTTCTCCCCCCCCTTCAAAAAAATGGTCCAAAACACATGCACACAATCGAGACCCTCCCCAATTTGGAACCCGAATCACGCATTAAAACTGATCAGAAATGCTTAAAGGCCTATCACACTCACTCAAAACAACTAAAACTTGGGGGGGAACAGGTGGACTACCGTTCCACCTCCACACGGCAAGACGGATTATTCTGCCATCTATACTAAAAGAACAGTCCACTAAACAGAAAACTGCCATGTTCCTAAAATAAGTGATATAAAACACAAAACAATCCCATTAATAGAACTAATTTACAACTCGGTTTTCCCCCATTTCAATCACCATGCATCATGTACATTGCCCAACCATCAGTCTGCCCCAGTAGAGGAACCACCACCTGGAAAACCGTCAGACGGCTCCCCTTTGTTGCACCTTCTTTTCTTCATTTTTTCTTCGCTTTGATGACCCACGTCGAGATCCAAACACTTCCTTCTTCTCCCGGGTGCACCGCAGCTCATTGGGATGCCTCCACAAGCCATCAGATAGCTGGAGGTAGGCATCCTACCCAACAGCCACCACCTGCAGCCGCCCCTGGTCATCTTCTTGTCAACGTTTCCCCGAACACCTCTTGACCGAGCCTCTTCTCTGGGTTGGACCACATCCGCGACCCTCAGAGGAGCCCTACTCGGCTTCCAGTGTCTCTGTTTGGCACATCGTTGCACCGTGCCAGATGGTCCTGCCCCGCTCTCTTTCATTTTCGCTGCCAGAGAAGCCGTTGTGACCCCCTGCTCACCAGTACCCTCCAGCCGAACTCTGGGAGTAGAATGGGTCAGCCACTCAGCGCCACCCGCCGTCACGGGTGTCCCACCACACCACCCAGTTCCCTCAGCTAGGGTTACTTGAGCACTGGCACCGGGACCCTCCTGTGATGGCCCTGGTTGGAGTTGGTCCTGCTCATCATCAGAATACCAGGCAAAGGTTCGCCCCACACAGCCCTGTCCATCGTTCGTGGAACCGGCCGGTCCCACAAACCACAGCCCGACCACTCTTCTCCAACGCTGCTGGTGATGGCATAGCCCAATTCATAAAACAGATCACACCCCATAATATTCTTTCCACGGGCAGTCATGATGAACTTCAAGCTGGACACCAGTGACTTGTACCTAGTCGTCAGTTCCACCGATCACACCGTGGCCAGTCTTCCTCCACCATACCCACACAGCAGCACTGAATATCCTCTCACTCAATACTGTGGGAAGAAACTCCTCACGGTTAGTCAATTCAGCACGGACCTCACCGCTCCCGTGTCAATCAGCAACGGCACCGTTACCCCGTCCAGTTCCATCATGCAATAGGAACGGCTGTCAGAACTTGGGGATACGGTGTGAATGACTGTGGTAGTTGGAGCGGGGGGGGGGGGGGGTCCTTGTTGCGTCTCAGATCCCCTCACGTCTCGGATCCCCTCGCTCGAACCTATAACATGCCCTGGCAAAATGATGCAGGAGTCCACACTTGCCGCAGGGTCTTCCTCTTGCCGGACACTCTCTGGCCTTATAATGGTGCTTGGTGGACCCACAACTCAAACACCTGGGTGATCCAGGGGCGGACCTCATCCTGACAGCATTAGCGCATTCTTCATCATCCTCCATGCCATTGTCGCTGTCTGGGTCCACTGCCTGCGCCGTCGACTGTGGTTCAAAATGGCAGTGTGACGTTCTCTCACCAAGCTCCCGTGATAGCTTGTCTGCCGCCTCAAACTGTTGAATTAACTCGATGGACATGACCAACGTCAGCTCGCCCGAGTGTGTGAGGAGCTTTGACCTCGTTGCCGGGCAAAAGGTATGCTCCGCCAACTGATCACGGACCATCTCTTCCTCTAACGCTCCAAACTGACAGTCCTTGGCCAGCTGACGTAGGTCTGCTACATACCGCTGCACTGACTCGTCAGTCCACTGGCGACGCTGCCGAAACTGAATCCTCTGGACGATGATGTTTTCCGGGGCATGAAAATGTTGCGCCAATAGCTCAACCACTTTTTCAAAGCTATCACCCTCACCTAAAGTACCAAGGATACGTTGTCCTTCCAAGCTCCAAAAACAGCCGAATTGAAGTAACCCCCGCATCCATACTTTTTACCCTCGTCGTCAAATGTTATGTCAGTAAAAAGGAGCCAAGGATGAGACCGAGCATTGAACTGGACACGACTTTATTAGTGACTCACTCTTACAATACAGGCGCTGCCGTCAGGCTGAGAAGAGGCCAAAGACACTGCCCCTCTTCCTCACAGCCCTCTTATACCCCGGGTGGCAGCGGAACCGGAAAGGTGGAGCCACCACCCGTGTCACACAGTAATATGTCCCCAAAACAACACAACACTTCTCCCCCCCCTTCAAAAAAATGGTCCAAAACACATGCACACAATCGAGACCCTCCCCAATTTGGAACCCGAATCACGCATTAAAACTGATCAGAAATGCTTAAAGGCCTATCACACTCACTCAAAACAACTAAAACTTGGGGGGGAACAGGTGGACTACCGTTCCACCTCCACACGGCAAGACGGATTATTCTGCCATCTATACTAAAAGAACAGTCCACTAAACAGAAAACTGCCATGTTCCTAAAATAAGTGATATAAAACACAAAACAATCCCATTAATAGAACTAATTTACAACTCGGTTTTCCCCCATTTCAATCACCATGCATCATGTACATTGCCCAACCATCAGTCTGCCCCAGTAGAGGAACCACCACCTGGAAAACCGTCAGACGGCTCCCCTTTGTTGCACCTTCTTTTCTTCGTTTTTTCTTCGCTTTGATGACCCACGTCGAGATCCAAACACTTCCTTCTTCTCCCGGGTGCACCGCAGCTCATTGGGATGCCTCCACAAGCCATCAGATAGCTGGAGGTAGGCATCCTACCCAACAGCCACCACCTGCAGCCGCCCCTGGTCATCTTCTTGTCAACGTTTCCCCGAACACCTCTTGACCGAGCCTCTTCTCTGGGTTGGACCACATCCGCGACCCTCAGAGGAGCCCTACTCGGCTTCCAGTGTCTCTGTTTGGCACATCGTTGCACCGTGCCAGATGGTCCTGCCCCGCTCTCTTTCATTTTCGCTGCCAGAGAAGCCGTTGTGACCCCCTGCTCACCAGTACCCTCCAGCCGAACTCTGGGAGTAGAATGGGTCAGCCACTCAGCGCCACCCGCCGTCACGGGTGTCCCACCACACCACCCAGTTCCCTCAGCTAGGGTTACTTGAGCACTGGCACCGGGACCCTCCTGTGATGGCCCTGGTTGGAGTTGGTCCTGCTCATCATCAGAATACCAGGCAAAGGTTCGCCCCACACAGCCCTGTCCATCGTTCGTGGAACCGGCCGGTCCCACAAACCACAGCTCGACCACTCTTCTCCAACGCTGCTGGTGATGGCATAGCCCAATTCATAAAACAGATCACACCCCATAATATTCTTTCCACGGGCAGTCATGATGAACTTCAAGCTGGACACCAGTGACTTGTACCTAGTCGTCAGTTCCACCGATCACACCGTGGCCAGTCTTCCTCCACCATACCCACACAGCAGCACTGAATATCCTCTCACTCAATACTGTGGGAAGAAACTCCTCACGGTTAGTCAATTCAGCACGGACCTCACCGCTCCCGTGTCAATCAGCAATGGCACCGTTACCCCGTCCAGTTCCATCATGCAATAGGAACGGCTGTCAGAACTTGGGGATACGGTGTGAATGACTGTGGTAGTTGGAGTGGGGGGGGGGAGGTCCTCGTTGCGTCTCAGATCCCCTCACGTCTCGGATCCCCTCGCTCGAACCTATAACATGCCCTGGCAAAATGATGCAGGAGTCCACACTTGCCGCAGGGTCTTCCTCTTGCCGGACACTCTCTGGCCTTATAATGGTGCTTGGTGGACCCACAACTCAAACACCTGGGTGATCCAGGGGCGGACCTCATCCTGACAGCATTAGCGCATTCTTCATCATCCTCCATGCCATTGTCGCTGTCTGGGTCCACTGCCTGCGCCGTCGACTGTGGTTCAAAATGGCAGTGTGACGTTCTCTCACCAAGCTCCCGTGATAGCTTGTCTGCCGCCTCAAACTGTTGAATTAACTCGATGGACATGACCAACGTCAGCTCGCCCGAGTGTGTGAGGAGCTTTGACCTCGTTGCCGGGCAAAAGGTATGCTCCGCCAACTGATCACGGACCATCTCTTCCTCTAACGCTCCAAACTGACAGTCCTTGGCCAGCTGACGTAGGTCTGCTACATACCGCTGCACTGACTCGTCAGTCCACTGGCGACGCTGCCGAAACTGAATCCTCTGGACGATGATGTTTTCCGGGGCATGAAAATGTTGCGCCAATAGCTCAACCACTTTTTCAAAGCTATCACCCTCACCTAAAGTACCAAGGATACGTTGTCCTTCCAAGCTCCAAAAACAGCCGAATTGAAGTAACCCCCGCATCCATACTTTTTACCCTCGTCGTCAAATGTTATGTCAGTAAAAAGGAGCCAAGGATGAGACTGAGCATTGAACTGGACACGACTTTATTAGTGACTCACTCTTACAATACAGGCGCTGCCGTCAGGCTGAGAGGAGGCCAAAGAGACCGCCCCTCTTCCTCACAGCCCTCTTATACCCGGAGTGGCAGCGGAACCGGAAAGGTGGAGCCACCACCCGTGTCACACAATAATATGCCCCCATAACAACACAACAGAAAGTACTTGAAGCAGTATCTCATCCAAGTTATAACCCTTGAATACACATCTCAAAAGTTGTGCTAGACTTTTTTTTATCTATTTGACAGACAAGCTTGTAAAAATTCTGTCATATTCTATTATCTGTCATTTTAGAGAGAGAGAGAGATTTTTTTTGAACAAAAAAGCAAAAACAAAACAAATGACAAGTGCAATAAAAGTGACAGTGTAGAGTGCTTGAAAAGGAGAAGGAAGAAGTTAACATTTATTCCAACTCCTCTTTTCCCTAAATGCAACCCATGTGAAATATATACATATTACCTTTATTAAGGACCACAAGTAGACAACTGACTATATTTTATACATATCAACATTGACACCCATCCATTCCTACATACAAAGTCCATACATATACATACATCTATACCCAGCCCCAACAACATAGATATACACAGTACCGTCCCACCTACCATACCATAGTGTCCCAGAGTGAGTTTAGTGCATCTTACACATTAATACTACACCTCTAACATATATCCTTTTAGCAAATAATGTTATACCTCTTTTTGAATTGATTTCTGTTTGTACATAGTTTCAGTTCCAGCTCCAGACTGTTCTGCAAATCCACCCCACAGACAGATATGCACAGACTTTGGTGTTCGAACCTTAGGTTTTGTAAAGTTTAAGTCTCCTCTCAAATTGTAATCTTTGTGTCTTTATTTGAATATTTTTTGTATATTAGTTGGAAGTTGCTTATTAATTGCCCTGTACTTTATCTGTGCTGCTAAATGACTTTATTTAGATCACCCTCAGTGTAATCTGTCAAATGACAGACAGCTAGCAGAATTTTTAGTCATTGCTAAACAAAAAATCTGTCAATGAAAGACAATTTTCAGTTAGGACAACCTCTGTTACAGTATATGCATGGACATGGCTTCCCAAATCATTGGTGACTGTAGAAACTTCACACTGGACCTCAAGCCACTTTAATTCTGTGCCTCTCCACTCTTCCTCCACACTCTGGAACATGGATTTCCAAATGACAGGACTTGGCACCTGATTTGGGTAGCCATGTCATCAGCTAATGTAGGTCCACTGTGTTTTATCAAGTCCAACGCCAGCCCAGCCATGAACTGGGAAATTTTAGAGCGCTTCATGCTTCCCTCTGCTGACAAGCTTTATGGAGAAGCTGATTTCATTTTCCAGCAGGACTTGGAACCTGCCCACACTGCCAAAAGTATCAATACCTGGTTTAATGACCATGGTATCACTGTGCTTGATTGGTCAGCAAACTCTCCTGACCTAAACCCCATAGAGAATCTATGAAGGATTGTCAAGAGGAAGATGAGACACCAGACCCAACAATGCAGACGAGCTGAAGGTCATTATCAAAGCAACCTGGGCCTCCATTACACCTCAGCAGTAACACAGGCTGATCACCTCCATGACACTCTGCACTGATGCAGCAATTCATGCAAAAAGAACCCCGACCAAGTACTGAATGTGTACATGGGCATACTTTTCAGTCGGCCAACATTTCTATTAAAAATATATATATTTTTTTTTTTAATTTTAAACTGATCTTATGTAATACTCTAATTTTCTGAGAAACTGAATTCTGGATTTTTGTTGGCTGTAAGCCATAATTATGAAAATTAACATTTAAACATTTGAAATATATCACTCTGCGTGTAATGAATCTATATATGAGTTTCACTTTTTGAACTGAATGACAAATTAATTTAGCTTTTCGATGATATTCTGATTCATGGAGAAGCTGTAAACCAGATCACAACTG
Organism: Pholidichthys leucotaenia; assembly: GCA_020510985.1. NCBI lineage: Eukaryota > Metazoa > Chordata > Actinopteri > Cichliformes > Pholidichthyidae > Pholidichthys > Pholidichthys leucotaenia. Next base: position 28,257,298 of record CM035845.1, on the reverse strand, counting down.
GATATGTGATTAACAGTCTGATTAAAACTCATGCAGTGTTATTTGGAATGAATAAATGTTTGATGAAAGACAAAAACAATGTAACTACATGATGTTATCAGGAGTAACAACAGCAATGGGTTGCTGCGTAACAAAGTTAATATTAAACAATATGCCACATAACTGGATGTAACATACTGTATACTGTATGTGTTGGTGTTATTCACAGTTGTTAATTTATTTTAATAAAAAAGTGTTGATGAGAAGTATAGAGAAGACCAGAAGGAGTTGCACTTTCTTTCTTGATGTAGAGAAAATGTATGATGGGGTAGCAATTACAGGAAGAGTGGTAATCTGTGAGAAAATCAGGAGTGCCAGAAGTATGTGAGGGTGGTGCAGGACATGTATGAGAACAGTGAGACAGTGGTGAGGTGTGCTGTAGGGGTGACAGATTGACTTGAAGGTGGTGTAGGGTTATGCCAGAGACTGGCCCTGATCCTCTTCCTGTTTGGAATGGTGATGGACAAGCTGACAGACAAGGACAGGCAGGAGTCTCCATGATCTATGATGTCTGCAGATGGCATTGTGATCTGTAGTGAGAGTAGGGAGCAGGTGGAAGAGAGCCCAGAGAGTTGCAGGTATGCACTTGGAGAGATGAGGAATGAAAGTCTGTAGAAGCAAAAAATAATACATAACCCTAACCCCTTTTTTCACCAGGTGGCATATTTGCACAGTAGACTTCTTTTGTGAAATAAGTGAAAGTGAAGCCTGCTTTCTGCATGGTTGATGAATTCACATCACATCCATAGATGTAATTCAAAAGATGATCAAATATTGATGCTATTTTTGAAATTAAGTGCAAACTATTCAGTATGGTTTCTCAGCTTTTTCCCTTGGTTATAATGCATATTGGAAGCCTCTCACACAGGACGTTATTAGAGTCGGTAATGTCAGTGACTGATGACGGATGCTGCCCTTCTCCTGCAGTCAGCCCTGAACATTACTGTTGCTGTAAGAAGCTGTGTACACACCATCACATACTTGTGAAACTAGAGTTAATTTTCAAAAACTGTGAATGCTCTAATAGCCTTTGGACGTTTGATTGGCTGGTTTATTAGATGTTTTGTCAGTTTGTGCTTTTTTTGCCATGAATGAAAAAATGAAATTACCATATAGTAACTCGTTGCCAGCTGCCTATATCTTATTTTGGAAAAAGTCCACTTTACTATTATTCTTATCCCTCAATCCCTCTATTATCACACATGAATAACATGGCATCTTTACTCAGTTCAGCCTCAATTTCATAGCTTAAGCGACATATTTTTGTGACTGCAATGCTGCATATGAATGCTCATTGTGCTCATTGTGTGCATATGTCATCATAATACAGTTACATTAGACCTTAATGTTGAAATATCACTCTTCCACAAACACAGAATTCCCAAGATATTTTAGATATTTTAGATATTTAGATAATGTCACGAGCCTCCTCGTGCGCTTTTATGCAGTACATGGAGGAGGGTAAGGAAGAATGGATTTACTCGCTGGAGTTCACCACAACACCTTTATTGAACGTAAAGACTGATGACAACAGTTCCTAAAAAAGGTGAAGACTTACAAAAACACAAGAAAACGCTTACTGTTGGCGTTCAGGGGCTGACATCACCCAGCGACCGTAAGAGAAACGTGTTAACCACGGTTGCGCCCCAGAGCCGACATCGCTTCAAGGGCGCATCAGAACCACGGCTATGTGGAGTGGCTAACAAGTCGTGATAGTGCTGACAATACTTGCTGACTGACAACACAGCAGACAATGCAACATAACATAACCTTGTTATAACCTTGTTATAACCTTGACTGGCAAGAGCCGCCTAAGTACAAACACTGCTGGCATCACAAATTGGACACACCTGGGCGAGGTGTGGGAAAGATAATTACCAAGGCGAATCAGCTGGCTGTCAAAAAGAGAGGGGGCATGGTCGGACCGGCGAATGTTAGACAGCGCCCACATGAAAGTGGGTCAAAACGGCTGCCCAACAACCGCCGGCCAGAGCGGCGGCTACAGGCATGGAAAGTAAAAAGAACACAGACGTAAAAACAACAAGAACTCAGAAGATAACAATACATAATAAACCCAATGCCTGAGCCCGAGAGAACGGTCAGAACTGAGCCTACAGGATAACACGGACTCGGTTCGTGACAGATAAAGCTCATGATACGGATATTAGGGTAGTTGGCGTTCATCAGGAATATGTTTATATTTGTGACTTCTCTGTTTTATGTGTATTGAATTACTTTTTGACCTCAGATATGGACTTTTAAAAATTCTGCATTCAGTAATGCTTTGTGATTGCTAAATGAACTGCAGCTCTGTTCACTACATTGCACATCTGCAGTTCACTTTAAGACCACAAGCTGTCGTTAAATCCAATTTTTTCATACCTTTAACACTCAAAGAAATGCATGTAAATATCTCAGATCTTTAAACTTGGGGTTTGCTGTTCTTCTGTGTAATATTGGGAAGCAATAAATGAGGAAAAATCTGGACCGTGTAATTTACAGTACTGTTGCTCTTCTTGTGGATCTACAGTTAGGTCCGTAAGTATTTGGACACTGACACAAGTTGTTATTTTAGCTGTTAACCAAAACGTATTCAAGATGCAGTTACAGTATATAATCAATATAAAGTGCAAAATCTCAGCTTTAAATTTAGGTTATTCACATCCAAATTGGAGTTACAGTTTAGGGATTACAGCCATTGTTTAAAAATTCTCCTAAATTCAGAGGCTCAAAGTAATTGGACACTTTGCCATAAACTTTGCCATAAATAAAAGGGGCTGCTGTGGCGCAGGTGTAGTGTGGCCGACTACTGATCAGAGGGTCAGGGCTTTGATTCCTGCTCTGTCGGCAGTCTGCATGTTGAAGTGTCCTTGAACAAGACACTGAACCCCCAGTTGCTCCTGGTGGGTTAGGCCAGTGCCAGTACATGGCAGCTCTGCTGCCATCAGTGTGTGAATGTGTGTGTGAATGGGTGGGTAGCAGGATCTGTAAAGCACTTTGGTCATCTAGAGATGAGAAAAAGCACTATATAAGTGAATGTCATTAAAATAAGAGGTCTATTTTTAATACTTGGAGGGAGTCCTTTGCAGGCAATGACTGCATGAAGTCTGGAACCCATGGACATCACCAAACATTGGGTTTCCTCCTTTTTGACCCTTTAGCAGGCCTTTACTACTACTCTTCAGTTGTTGCTTGTTTGTCCATCTCTCTGCCTTAAGTTTTGTCTTAAGCAAGTCAAATGCTGCTGGATCAGGTTGAGATCTGGCAGTCAACTCAGCCATTGCAGAATATTCTACTTCTTTGCCTTGATAAAAACCTCCTGGATTGCTTTTGCAGTATGTTCTGGGTCATTGTCCATCTGTACTGTGAAGGTCAACAATCAACTTTGCTGCATTTGGCTGAATTTGAGCAGACAGTATATCTCTATACACTTCAGAATTCATTTGGCTGTTTCTGTCTTCTGTTACATCATCAATATGCATGCCCATGCATCACACTGGCTTCACCATGTTTTACAGAAGATGTGGTGTGCTTTGGATCATGAGCTGTTCCAAAACTTCTCCATACTTTTGTAGTGGATTTATAGGTTTTATAGGAATTTTGTTGTTGGTACAAGTATTAATGTAAATATGAATGTGATTAGGAATGAAGATTTATTTTCACTAAACTCATATCCTCGTAGGGCACCAGTCCAGATAATGGACAGTTTTATTAACAGTTCTTTATTTGTACCAATTATGAACCAGTCTCAAAAAAAAAAACCCTTGTGGCTTCTTGTCTGCTGATAATCAAGAAGATGGACATGAAATCAAACAATAACTCCCATGTCTTTCAATAGTTTAGTAAGAAATGTCAGAATAGGTTAACATATTTGGATAACTTTAACCCAGAGAAATCAACATGCATTATGGCCACCATAGACCATTACTGAGTTACTTGTGAATCAAGCATTTGTGGAACCAAAGAACCCCAGTTTAACTTGGTGATATACTGGAAATTGGAAAACCATAAAATAGCATTGGTCAAGAAAAGTGGATGCAGTTTTATTAAGAAAATGATGAGTAAACTGTTTATGAAAAGAAAAATTGGTGTTACTCTGAAAAAGAACGTAAATTAATGAAAGGACAAAATGCATTTTGAAATTCTGATAAGTGTTGCATGAAATTGAGTTTAAAGAACTTACACCAGGAATATTCTGAACAATTAAGTTTAAACTGAACAACAGACCATCAGCCACATAATCAGATCATGCCCCTGGTGGCAGCAGGGCCCCCACGTGCCAACCTTGATTCAGTTGGATGTAATGAATGAAATTCAATCTGAGGCAAAAACACATCACAAATCAATTTCTTCCGATGTTGGTGGTTTAAATGAGTTGGTTTAAGCTTAAAAAAAGTCAAACAAAATCTTACACGATAATTTAAAGAAAAAGATTAAAATAAAAAGTGAACTTCAAAGAAAAGAAAAAAAAAATCACAGAGCATGACGGGCTCTGGGCCTACTTGGAGATAGGAGCATTTTCTGCTCTTTCATTTTTTTTTTTTTTCTAACAGCTTGACCACCACCCAAAAACTGAAACAAAGGAAAACTTTTTCAGGTGTGGCAGAATCTCACTGAGTTTCATGGAACTGAGCTGAACCAATTACATTTGAGCTTCTTTGTTTGGCAGAAGGCAATAAAGATAGGTTTGGGAGCCCATTGGTCAGTTCAAATTTCTGAGGTGGGGGTCTCCCACAGACAGAGAGAGAGAAATTTGAGATGAAGAGTGAAATCCTCACTAAAACATACATGTTTCTGAATAAAGCATAAATTCCTTAAACTTTAGGGACTAAGATATTCTACTCAATAATAAGGAAACATACAATGTCTCTACATTGTAACTGTAATTAATTTGTGATGGTAAGTGTGCAAAAATTAATTTCTTTCTGAAAATAAAGCAACACATTAAATCATATCAATAAAAGCATTTGAAACCACATTGTCCATTCTTGAGTTCAACCATGTCTTCAGTAGCGGATACTGTCTTGAGAGAATATGAACTGATTTATTCACAACTGCACAACTTCACAGCATTTGTTCACAACTGCAGAGATTCCATTTCAGAGAGACAGAAAAATTAAATATTCCTGTGTCGTCCACCAGATGGCACTGTAAAACTGTCTGGTTGGTTAATGAGAAATCATGACTCTCAAGTCTGGATTATATCAAGCATAAATCTATCATTTGAAACATTCCTTTGCCAAAGAGCAGAAAAGGGAGAATGACTAAGTCCTGGAGAAGGGATTAACTTCCACTTTATAGCCTATAGTGTTACAGCTTTGGCCCTTGGGTGAGAGAAGCAGTTCATGACCAGACTTTTGAGCTGAAACAATTTTTCCTTCAGCAAAAAATGAGTTTATAGATTGGAACCAAAAAAGGGTTAATGCTACACTTTCATCATCCCATCATTGGATTGGCAGCCATGTTTCCGTCAGTTTGCCCGAGGGCAGCTGTGGCTACAGTAGTAGCTTACCGCTACCATTGTCTGTCTGTGGAGTGAATGAATAGTGGATTTTCATTGTGAAGCACTTTGAGTTTCTTTGAAGGCGCTATATAAATGCAAACCATTATTGTTATCATTCTGGTTCAGGTTGATCTTTGTTTCATCTGTCTAAAGAATGCTGTTCCAGAGCTTTGCTGGCTCTTAATATGTTTTTTTTTTTTTTTTGCAAAGTCTAATCTGGCCTTTCTATTTTTGAAGTTTGTTACTGGTTTACACCTTGTGGTGAACCCTCTGTACTATGCTCTCATGAATTTTTCTTTTTATGGTAGACTTGGATACTGATACACCTCCTTCCTGGAGCGTGTTCTTCACTTAGGTGGATGTTGTGAAGGTGTTTTTCATCACCATGGAAAGGATCCTGTGATCATCCACTGCTGTTGTCTTCAGTGGACGTCCAGGCGCCACCAGTGCACTTTTTTTTCTCAGAATGTACCAAACTGTTGATTTGGCCACCCCTGACATCTCTGCCATCTCTCTGATGGATTTCTTCTTTTTTCAGCCAAGGGATGGAGTGTTTCATTTCCACTGGAATTTCCTTTGACTGCATGTTATGGGTTCACAGCAACAGCTTCCAAATGCAGATGCCACACCTGGAATCAACTCCAGACCTTTTACCTGTTTTGTTGATGATGGAATAATCAGTGAATAGTCCATGCAGCTCATGAAATGGCTTTTCAGTCAGTTTCCCAATTACTTTGAGCCCTTGAAATGAGATTTTGTATAAAAATGTTGCCATTCCTAAACCGTAACTCCAATTTGGATATGAATACCCTCTAATTAAAGCTGAGATTCTTGTGTTGGTGTCCAAATACTGTATATGTAGAATCAGTAAGTACATACTGTATGTATATGGCGAGGCATATAGACTTGCAATAAAATGCCTTAAAGCTGCAATTGGCACAAATCTGAGAAACCAGGAAAAACAGCCTGACATTTGGAAAAAAAAAATAAATATTTTTGTCTCCTGTAAGTTCCCCATCCCTTCCCTGTCATAATCCACTCCATTCAAAGTGCACATCTATGATGAGCACTGCCTTTCGGAGAGCAGCCAATAGTAAAGCCTCTGGCTGACAGAAACTGTAATTGGGGCAAAGAAACCTTAACAGGTATGAAAGTTTCTGCAAGAGACGCAGATTACAGAGCAGATGTTGTGGCATAGTTGTCCTGTCCGACCACCCGTGTTGGGAGAGTTACTAAAAAATAGTAACTAATTACAGTTACTAGTTACTTCTTTTCAAAAGAAATTGAGTTACTTTACAGTTACTGCATGATTAAAGTAATTAGTTACTTGGAAAAGTAACGTTTTTTAAATGCATACTTTAATCATCTTGCACACATAGCAAGATAATTTAATTAATGGATTATATTAGGGGCTTATTAATGTCAGGCTGAAAACAGACTGTTTCAGACAGAGCTTTTAGAACATGTTCAATCTGCTTTATCCTGCCTTCAGACCTCATATTGTGAGAAAAATCTGAAGAAAATCAACATGATATTGCCAGTAATTTCTTCATTTTGGAGTGAAAAATAGGGTTTGTGGAGTGAGAGAGGGGAAAAAAGAGTGAGACTCGCTCCAAAAGAGTGAGAGTTGGCAACACTGCATAAAGCTGTCAATGTTTATCTTACCTTTATGATATGAATTAATCCGATGTGCAGTGATCCAAAGAAAATGTCATTTATCCACAGTCCAAATGTCTGCTGTCACAGAGACATGATCCAGTCCCTCAAATTCCTTTTGGAGATCAAAATCCATTTTTGAATAATCTTTATCCAGTTAGCAAGCAAATGTATTTTAATTTCCGCTCACAGTCCAGAGTGTGGGTCACAAACTGTCCAGATGCATACCTGTGCTTGAAATCCAGCCGTAGGTATGGAGACAAGAGTATTTCCACTTTACATCCAGCCGTGGTTGTTCATATAACGTAGATCCACTAACACGGTGTTGTTAGCATAGCACTAGCTTTGTCAGAGCTTTGTTGCTGTTTACAAGCGCTTCTGAAAATCACAGTAAGTCTCAACTGGCACTTAGCTTGCAAACCACCAATATGCTTTTGTCCGTAACCGTGACAAAGGAAAAATAATCTATTTCCACAAAAACAAAGTAGCTTGATCTTTTCTTTCGCTCAGTAGTGAAGACTACTGCAACAGGTCTCTGCAACAGGTCCCGTCGACTGACGACTGCATCAGCTATGTATGGTCAGTTTGTATATTCATTTATTTGCACTAAAAATATTTATCCATATTAATAAAATGAATAATGAATAACACATCTGATCAAATTTCAGTAACTGTAATGTATTACTGAATTTTTAAACAGTAATTTTTTTACACAGCACATTACTGCAAAAGTAGTGGCGTTACAGTAATGCGTTACAACACTGCTGACCACTAGCACTAGAAATTGCTAGAGAATGATAATTGAGTTTTAAATTTACACAAAATTATTCTATCTTCAGCTTTTTTTTTTTTTACCATTCCCTGTTCAAGTGTGTAACCCACCCTCCAATACATTGTCTTATATAATAATAATGGTTTGCATTTATATAGCGCCTTTCAAGAAACCCAAAGCACTTTACAATGAAAATCCATTCACTCCACAGACAGACAATGGTAGTGGCGAGCTACTACTGTAGGCACAGCTGCTCTGGGGCAGACTGACAGAAACATAGCTGCCAATCTGCGCCAACGGCCTCTCTGACCACAACCAAACATTTATACACATCCGTACCCAGTGTCATGGACACTGGAGGCAAGGTGGGTAAAGTGTCTTGCCCAGGGACACAACGGCCAGATGGCTGGGGAGAGTGGGATTCAAACCGCCATTGCTCTGGTTATTGGACGACCCGCTCTACCTCCCGAGCCACTGCCGCCCACATGCCCCTCCTCCGTTCCATTTTTACTGAGCACCAAGCTGGACAGCAGGAAGTTCCACTTTTACATGGTCTTTGGCATGGCTCGGCCGGGACTTGAACCCCGACCTCCCGGTTGTGGGGCAGATGCTCTACCCTTAGGCCACTACTCTTATATAGTACTTTTGTTTGTCTTGCCAACTCATTATTGTTCTGAATTGTTTCTTTCTTTTAATTAAGTATTAATAATAGCCCCTCTCTCACTGCCTTCATCGCTGCAGCTCCAGGTTTGACCAAGACTCCTCTGTCAGCTTTAGGATTGAAGCCTCATCAGCAGGGAGGGTCAGGTCAGTTTACGAATACCACACACTATTTGTGTGTGTGTGTGTGTGTGTGTGTGTGTGTGTGTGTGTGTGTGTGTGTGTGTGTGTGTGTGTGTGTGTGTGTGTGTGTGTGAAAGTCACATTGGTTTTTCTGAGTAGTTATAAAAATTATGTGTCCCAGGTTTAACAAAATGTACTGTATACCCAGTTTTGTTCAGAACATGCAGACTGTTGTATTTGATGAGCTGGTGCAGTCGTGAAAATCATCTTGGGTCACTGATTTATTTTAATAACCTTAATAGTACTTAAAACAGGTAGCTTTGACGTAGATTTAAGATTTGAGCAAAAAGGTTTGGTTTAATATTGTTGATCTCTGCCTCCCTCTAGTGCTAAAGACTGACAACTAATGCAATCTTCTTGCTTTTCACTCAGTTGTGTTCCTCTTCTCTCCTCCTCTTTCACACATCTTCTCTTTCTTCCCTTACTCTCTCTATTTTTTCCCTTGGTGTCAGACTCTGAGTCTAACGAAGGAGAGCAAGGTAAGGATGTTTCTGTGGCCGCAGCTCATAAACGTATCCACACCACCAAACACCAGCTCAGTTTCCTGGCCTCAGCACGCTTCATTTGTGTTTCACAGCAGACAAAATATTTTCTTTTCCAGCTGTGCATCTAGTTTTCCACAATATGTTTGTTGTATTAAGTGATTTTTTTTTCTTGTTTCTGTCTTTCCTAATTTTGTCTTTGATGAATGCTAAATGCATCCCGTTTGTTTCTAAGTAAAAAGGTGTCATGTGACAAACTGAAACAGAGCTAACTGTCTTCTGCCCATTGGTGTGGATTTGTATTCCTCAGATGTTCGCAATATGGGGGCGCAGCCCTTCAGTGCTCCTCTCTCCTCCAGCAGTCCCATCCACAGCACTGATGGGTGAGTGGTCAAATTAGAAGATTCTCCTTCCAGAAACACCTTGTTAGATGGATCAACTGTAACCGCTATGTTTATGTTGCATGTCAACGTTTCACTCTAAATCAAACTCACAAGCTTTAATCAAGCTGTAAACGGGTTGATTGTGAGCTTGTCATGCACCGTATAGCTGACTGTAAATGTTTGATGGCTAGGAAACCAATTCAGGATGCGTGGAACTGTGGGAAGGTCCAAAATCTCTAATCAAGCAAACTTAGTCAGTGGAGGAGAAAGAAGCCAGAAATTGTGCAGCTGCTTCAACAAAGCAGGTGGACAGCATTGCCCATATAGATTCCATGTCTCCAGTCTCCTTTGGAATGTGGTCAAAGTTCTCCCACAAGTGGGGGTTGAAGACCTGTTGGACAGGGTCCTCAGCCAAATGTTCCCAGTACACCCTCACTATGTGTTTGAGTCTGCAAGGTCTGAATGGCAACCACCCCTTTTATCTGATCCAACTCACCACCAGGTGGTGATAAACTGTGGCTAGCACAGAAGTGCGATAACTGAACGTCACTCGGATTCAGATCACACCCCTCCAGGCTTCGCTGTCATTGCCTGCGTGCACGTTGAAGTCTCACAGTAAGCCAATGGAATCTCCAAGAGGAGCACTTTCTAGTACACCAGTCAGAGACTCCAAAGATAGTGGGTACTCTGAAACATCATTTGGTCATAGGTCATGGGCACAAATGACGGTCAGGACCCGTTTCCCAATCCAAAGGCACAAGAAAACAACCCTTTCATCCACGGAGGAGAACCCCAACACAGAGGCAGCAAGGCACAGGGATGCAAGAATGCCTACCCCTGCTCACCGCCTCTCACCCGGGACAACTCCAGAGTAGGCCAAGGATACTGGTTCCAGAGCCAGAGCTGTGCGCTGAGGTGGGCCTATATCTAGCCTGTATCTCTCAACCTCGTGCACCAGCTCAAGCTCCTTCCCTGCCAGAGAGGTGACGTTCCACATCCCAAAAGCCAGTTTAGAAGGCTGGCGATCAGACCATTGAGGTCTCTGACTTTGACCGCCACCTGATCCACATATCACTGAACCCCACTGATCCCTCCTGCAGGTGATGACCCCATTGGAGGGCAGACCCATGTGGCTCATTTGAGCTGAGCCCAGCTGGATCCCATGGGCACAAATCTGGCCACCAGGTGCTTGCCGTCAAGACCCTCCCCCAAGCCTGGCTCCAGGCCGGGGCCCTGGTAGCCCCATACCGGGTAAGGTACACTGAATCCTTGATTTTTGAACTATGATAGGAATCCATTAAACCACTCTTAGTCCGGCCCTTCATCCAGGGCCTGTTTGTCTTGGGAGACCCTACCAGGGACAAATAGCCCTGACAACATAGCTCCTGGGATCACTAGAACACGCAACCCCCATCTCCACCACCACCACCATGATAAGGTGGCGATCCATGGGGGGAGCCAGAAATTGTACTCAAGTAAAAGTAGCAATGCTCTATGATGTCCCTTCCATAGATCTCCATCTTGTAATGGTGAAGGGGTTTGTTTGCCCTAATGTTGCCAGGAGCCATGTTGCCGGGGGCCACTTGCCCCTAAGACAAATTGGTCCTGGGTGAAGGGTTAACCAAGAGCGGTCCAGTAGATCCCTATGAACAAAAGTTACAGCAAGGACTCAGTGTAGCCAAAAGAGCCACATGGGTCTACCCTGCAGTGGGCTCACCACCTGCAGGAGGGATCATGGACATCATGAGCTATGTGAACTGGGTGGCAGTCTGGGCTGCTTTGACTGCTGCCCCTGTGACCTGGACACCTGGATGAGGGATGGGTAGGTGGATGGATGGATGGATGATCGTAAGTACAGAAGTAAAAGTAGTCACCAAAAAACATTACTTGTGTTAAAGTATCTATACTTTGTGTAGAAGTACCTATTGAAAAAGCTGCGAGTCCTGAGTAATAACACTAGTAAATAGTTACTGTTCACCTCTATATATCGTACAATAACAATAAAGGTTATCTAAATTCTAAATATAACCTTTATGAACCAGAAGACCAGAAGATTGGAGCTGTATGTAAATGAGAGAAAATATTCTTTCTTGGCCAACAGCATTGTGTTTTGTTTATAGACGGAGGTTTGGTACTTCAGATGGTGCTCCACATGGTCCTGCCCCTACATACGCCCACAGACCCGCCTCCCCAGAGGGTTCCCAGGTCAACATCATGGGGGTCCACACTGTCCCCGGCAGCCCTAACACTCTCCACCGGACAGTGGCCACTAACACACCACCAAGTCCCGCCCTCCAGAGACGCCTGGGCCAAGCAAGCCCCTCGCTGGCCAGGCACCCACCTCCTTCCGGTGTCCCCTCCAGTCCCCTTATCAGCCGAAACCCTAAGACAGCAGCAGCTGGCGTGCCTCCTAGCCCTCTCCTGGGGCGCCGCACAGCAGCGGGTGGCCATAGTACACCTGACGAGCTGGGTGCCGCGTCTCGTCAGGGTAGCGCCCAACCATCTGTCACACCTGCCTTCCCGCAGCTGCCCGAGAAGAGACACATGTCCAGTGGAGATGCAGAGAGGACAGACAACAAGAACCTCACACTGGCCAGTGGTGGCAGCACACCGAACCTGTCCGGGGCGCACACAATCACAGATGTCTCCAAGTCCATATACGGTGAGAGGCAAAAACAAGAGATGGTTGCTTTAGCTAACACAAGGGTCTGATATTGAGTTCCTCCTAACTTTCCTCCAAACAGATGGTTATCCTGACATTAAGATGAATGTCAAGTTTGTCCAGGACACCTCCAAGTACTGGTACAAGCCAGACATCTCCAGGGAGCAAGGTGAGAGTCAGGTGTCCATGAACCAACCCACAGCTGAGAATTTATAGATCTCAGTGTAAAAGAAAGTTTTGCTTGATTATGTATTCTCCTTTCATCTTTTTTCCCCTCATTCCTCTCCACGTGCTCTTCCAGCCATCAGTCTGTTAAAGGACAGGGAGCCTGGGGCGTTCATCATTAGAGACAGCCACTCTTTCCGTGGGGCCTATGGTCTGGCCATGAAGGTGGCCTGTCCACCGCCGACAGTTCAGCAGACCAAAAAAGGTAAAAAAAAAATCCCTCTATCCACCTCCCATGTCAGGCTGTTGCAACACCGACTTTTTGAAACAGCTGCATCACCTCAGCATGTGCTTCTTTTAGTCGGAGACATGACAAACGAGCTGGTGCGGCACTTCCTGATTGAGACAAGCCCCAAAGGTGTCCGCCTGAAGGGCTGTCCCAATGAGCCCTACTTTGGTTGGTTGATACCTCAGTTTTTTTTTGTTTATTTTTTGTCTGCACCACATCACGTAGACTAAAAGCTTTTATTTTAATTCAACTGAGGCTTTGTCTTTGTAGGGTGTCTCTCTGCTCTGGTGTACCAACACTCCATGACCCCACTGGCACTGCCCTGCAAGCTGATGATCCCCACCAAAGGTCAGTTTCTTCATTTTTAGCTTGTCTGAGTCAAGACTCCCAGAGGAGCTTATGTGTTTGTCAGGGTGTCATTGGTGCTGGTTCTTCTGGGTGGTGTGGGAAATGTTTAGGTCCAGGACAAGCTGGACCTCCAGTGTTCCTAACTGTCACTCCTTGAGAGTGAGACTCAACTTTTTTGCCCTCTATCCCACTCTCTCATACCACAAACCCTATTTCTCAACCCAAAATGGAAAAAAAAATACTGCCGACATCATGTTGACTTCCTTCAGATTTTTACACTCATTGATGAATTTCTTAACTTCAAATGTCATATTGCCAATCTAACCAAAAAACTGGCTAAATATGGTGCTTTGTTCTTTAAGTTGAGATATTTTCTTCCACTTTCAGCACTTCTCACTCTATGTAAAGCTTTATTTGAGCCTCATTTACATTACTGCAATATCGTATGGTGTTACACATTTCCAACTCATCTAAAAAAGCTAGAAATTCTCCAAAAGAACATTATACATGCCTTATCATGGTCTGAATATAATTCTACCACTAGATTTTAATAGTTTTTGGTGTACATTGCTCCATCCATTCATCCATCGCTTTCCCAGAGGTCCGGGTCACAGAGGCAGCAGTTCAAGCAGAGAAGCCCAGACTTCCCTCTCCCCAGCCACCTGCTCCAGCTCTTCAGAGAGCATACCAAGGTGTTCCCAGACCAGTTGGGAGACATAGTCTCTCCAGCGAGTCCTGGGTCTGCCCCAGGGTCGTGCTTGAAACACCTCAAGTGGGAGGTGTCCAGGAGGCATCCTGATCATATGCCCATACCACCTTCTGCTCTGAGCCTCTCCCGGATAACTGAGCTCCTCACCCTATCTCTGAGGGTGAGTCCAGCAATCCTACAAAGAAAGCTCATTTCAGCCGCTTCTATCCACGATCTCGTTCTTTTGGTCATTACGCAAAGCTCATGACCATAGGTGAGGGTAGGAACGTAGATTGACTGGTAAATCGACAGTGTTGCCTTAGAACTTAGCTACCTCTTCACCACAACAGACCGGTACAACCTCCGCATCACTGCAGATGTTGCTCCAATCCATCTGTCAATCTCTCGCTCCATTCTCCCCTCACTTGTGAATAAGACCCTGAGATACTTAAACTCCTCCACTTGGAGCAGGAGCTTGTCCCCAACCCGGAGAGGACAATCCACCTTTTTCCGGCTGAGGACCATGGACTCAGACTTGGAGGTACTCATTCTTATCCCAGCTACTTCACACTCATCGGCAAACTGTCCCAGTAAGACCTGTAGGTCATTGCTGGATGAAACCAGCAGGACAACATCATCTGCAAACAACAGAGATAAGATCCTGTGGTCACCAAGCATGACACCCTCCATTCCCTGGCTGTGCCTAGAAATCCTGTACATAAAAATTATGAACAGGATCAGTGACAAAGGGAAGCCCTGGCGGAGTACAACTCTTACTGGGAATGAGTCTGACAGAGTGTTGGCAATATGAACCAAACTCTCACAGAGGTCGTACAGAGACTGAATAGCTTGTAGCAACAAGCCCGATACCCCATATTCCTGAAGCAAGCCCCACAAAAAACTATGAGGGATGTGGTAGAATGCCATCTCCAAGTCCACAAAACACATGTAAACTGGTTGGGCAAACTCTCACGAACCCTCAAGGATTCTTGAAAGGGTAAAGAGCTGGTCCGATGTGCCACGGCCAGGACAAAAACCACATTGCTCCTCCTGAATCTGAGGTTCGACCAATGGCCAGACTCTCCTCTCCAGTACTTTGGCATAGACCTTCCCAGGGAGGCTGAGGGGTATGATCCCTCTAAAGTTGGGGCACACCCTCAGGTCTCCTTTTTTGAAGAGAGGAACCACCACCCCGGTTTGCCATGCCAAAGGCACTGCCCCCGACCTCTACGCAATGTTGCAGAGGCGTGTCAATCATGACAGCCCTACAGCATCCAGGGCCTTGAGGTACTCGGGGTGAATCTCATCCACCCCCAGGGCCCAGCCACCAAAGAGATTTTTAACCACCTTGGCGACCTCAGCCTCTGTGATAGGTGAGTCATCCCCCTCGTCCACAAGCCCTGCTTCCTCTGTGGAAGGTGTGTCAGTGGGATTGAGGAGATCCTCAAAGTATTCCTTCCACCGCCCGACGATATCCCCAGTCAAAGTCAGCAGCTCCCCATCCGCACCATACACAAGGTTGACAGGGAGCTGCTTCCCCCTCCTGAGCCACTGGACAGTTTGCCAGATTCTCTTCGAGGCCGACCGAAAGTCTTGTTCCATCGCCTCACCAAACTCCTCAAATACACAAGTTTTTGTGTCAGTAACCACCTGAGCTGAACTCTGCTTGACCTGCCGGTACACCTCAGCTGCTTCTGGAGACCTACAAGCCAACCAAGCTTGATAGGACTCCTTCTTCAGCTTAATGGCCCACCACTGGTGTCCACCACTTGGTTCGGGGGTTGCCACCACGAGATACCCCGACGATCTTGCGGCCGCAGCTCTGGGCAGCCGCTTCAACAATGGAGGTGGAGAACATGGCCCATTCAGACTCCATGTCTCCAGACTCCCTTGGAATGTGTTTGAAGTTCTTCCGGAGGTGGGAGTTGAAGACCTCCCGGACAGGGACCACAGCCAGACGTTCCCAGCACACCCTCACTATGCATTTGGTTCTTCCAGGTCTGAATGGCATCCTCCCCTGCCATCAGATCCAACTCACCACCAGGTGGTGGTCAGTTGACAGCTCTGCACCTCTCTTTACCCGAGTGTCCAAGACATACGGTCGCAGGTCTGATGACACGATAACAAAATCGATCATTGACCTGCGACCTAGTGTCCTTGTGCCAGGTGCACATATGGACACCCTTATGCTTGAACATGGTGTTCGTTATGGACGAACTGTGGTTAGCACAGAAGTCCAATAACTGAACACCACTCAGGTTCAGATCGGGCAGGCCATTCCTCCCAGTCACCCTCCTCCAGGTTTCACTGTCGTTGTCCACGTGCGCATTGAAGTCCCCCAGTAGGACAATGGAGTCTCCAAGAGGAGCACTCTCCAGCACCACAGTCAGAGACTCCTAAAAGGGTGGGTACTCTGAAAGATCATTTGGCGCATAGGCACAAATGATGGTCAGGACCCGTTTCCTAACCCAAAGGCACAGGGTAACAACCCTGTCCTCCACTGGGGAAAACTCCAATATAGAGGCAGCAAGGTGGGGGAGATACAAGAATATCCACCCCTGCTCGTCACCTCTCACCCGGGGCAACTCCAGAGTAGGTCAAGCTCCAGCCCCTCTCCAGGAGACTGGTTCTGGAACCGGAGCTGTGTGTTGAGATGAAGCCAACTATATCTAGCCGGTATCTCTCACCGTCATGCACCAGCTCAGACTCCTTCCCTACCAGAGAGGTGACATTCCACGTCCCAAAAGCCAGTTTAGGAAACTTAGGGTCAGACCGCCAAGGTCTCCACTTTGACCGCCACCTGATCCACATAGCACCATACCCCCATAGTCCCTCCTGCAGGTGGTGAGCCCACTGGGGAAAAAACGAAGACTAAAATCTACCAGCTTTAGTATTGTGTGCAGAGGACCACAGATTTGGAATGAGCCTGATGAGAATATAAAAATGTCACCTTCCACCTCCATCTTCAAGAAAAAAAACTAAAACTGCAACTCCTATCATTACATAGTTAATTTACTAATTGTATCATAAAACTTACTTATTGATGAGTTTACACCCCGTCGTTATTTCTACTTTATTTTATTGATGTCACTCCATTAGTGTTGAATAATTTGCCAATGTATCTTGACCTTACCTACTAATTTAATGTCAACAAAGCTGGGATTTTGTGTTATGTCTGTTTGTATGTTGCTGTACACAGAAGATATCTGGTCAATATCTAATATGTTATCACTTTATTTGTAGAAACAGGGCCTCCTATCAAAAGCTTTAAATGGCTTCCTTGGAGTGACCCTTTCACACTCCAAGTCAGTGTGAAAAAAACATCTATTTTATACTGTAATTCTTGCTGTGATAATGTGTGATGTGTGAATAAACCTGAAACTTGAAACCCAATAAGAGCTCTCAAGGCAGCACTAGACTGTTAGGGGCAGTGGTGGCTTAATGGTTAGGGATGTGGAGGGTCGTGGGTTCGATCCCTGAACCAGCAGGATTAGATGTGGGTGGGACAGATAACATAGTAGTGTTTTCCCCACCCTCATTAACCCCACAGCGGTGTCCTTGAGCAAGACCCTTATCCCCAGCTGCTCCAGTGGAGCTGCTCAGTGGCCTCGGGTCAGTCTGCGGTTGTACTGGGCAGCTTCCAGGTGTGAATGTGTAACTGTGTGAATGTGAACAGGGTGTCCTTGAAAAAGAGAGGTTGCCTTGCAATGGAACTACCCTGTATAAATAAAGGTTAAATTTCAAAAATAATAATATGGTCAGGGCTGATTGCCTTTGAATTTTATTAAAGCAAATCAAAACAACTTGTGCTTTGGCTTACTCTACCAATTCTAACAAAGTGACAGGGTTGTGTTTTGTTTTTTTTTTTTCTTCTGTTGGTAGCAAATCTAAATAGATGTGCAAAAGCACTAAAAAGTGACAGTTTTATTGTACATATGTCCCCTTTAATATGTATTTTATTGCTCAGAACAAGTAGTTAAATGATTAGCCAGAGGTTCTCAAAGACAAGTATTTGACATTTGCTCTATTCTCCCTCAAAGACCCCAATGAAGAGGCTCTAGAACTCACCACACCCACTGACCCAGTTGTTGAGCTTCTCAAGCAGGGAGCAGGTAAGCATTACTAGACTTTTATCATGAAAACAGTCCTTTTGTGTGCTCTTTGTTGTTTAAAAAGCTCCCTTGAGATAACTTTTCACGTTTCATGGCAAAATGAGTGGTTGAAACAGAGTAGTATGATAGAAGTGGAAAGTCTGAAATAATGGTGATCTGTGCAAACAAATGTATATCATGTACTCTCCACACCTATTGTTTTTGTTAATAGTCTCTTACATTAGGTCATCTGCTCATACAATGTCACCTTTACCTTACAGTTCAGAAAGTTCCAGAGGATGCTCATGGTAAATAGCGGTTTTCACTTTCTCTGCTCCATCATGTACATGTGGAATATGAATGTTAATTCCTGTGCACATAAAAAACACATTTGGAGAGGAATGCATGAAATGTTGACTCACTTTGGCAACCAGTTAAAATGCACAGTATTATAAAATGCATGCTTAAGAAATTTCAAGAAAAAGATAAAGGACAGTTGCTAATTTATAATGCATTCCACATTAATGGTCAGTGCCTGACAGATAACCCTGTTCACCCCGTGCACACTGTTTCAATGCATGTATTGAAAACAGTCCTCACTCAATCACCTTGTAATGAACTGCATGCACTTCAGTAAATGCCTCCTGATAAATATTTAACAGATAGGTGGATTAGCATTGGCTGGCTGAAATAAGCATGGAACCAGGGCTGGCCGATATGGCTTTTAACGTGTATAAGATAAGATAAGATAAGATAAGCCTTTATTAGTCCCACAACGGGGAAATTCCAGGATTGCAACAGCACAGGGATAGCAACACTCAGAGCAACAATCAGAAGGCAAGAAAAAAAAAAAACAGCAAGCAAGAGCAGCTAATAAACATATGTACGTATTACTATAAAATATATATATATACACACACACACAGACACACAGTGCAGAGCATTGTAGCTGGATGGAATAAATATATGAATATATGAACACACAGTGCAGAGCATTGTAGCTAGATGGAATAAATATGTAAATATATAAACACCCACAGTACGGAGCATTGCAGCTAGGTGGAATAAATATGCAAGTATATAAACACACACAGTGCGGAGCAATGTAGCTAGATGGAATAATATGTAGATATATAAATATATAAACACCCACAGTACGGAGCATTGTAGCTAGATGGAATAAATATGCAAATATATAAACACACACAGTGCAGAGCATTGTTGCTAGATGGAATGAAACAGCATAACCGTCTACTTAGTTATCCTACATGGTATGATTATGTGCCCATACATATTCTCACCCTCCATAGCGACCGGTATGTTCCTAGTTGTATGCCGGAGAGGACCATTGTGTAAGTCTATTGCATCTTTCGCATTCAAAAAACTATTAGTTTGTTACGTCTTTTTGCCATCTCTGCGAGCAGCCCTGCTTAGGTTGTACAGTCTGACAGCCGTTGGTAGGAAGGACCTACGAAACCTCTCGGTTGTGCACCTGGGATGATGTAGTCTGCTGCTAAATGAGCTCCTCAGTGCATTCAGCATGTCCCGCATAGGGTGGAACTCGGACTCCAGCAGAGATGACAGTTTAGCCACCGTCCTTCTCTCTCCCATCTCCTCCATCGGATCAAGGCGCTGCCCCAGGACAGAGCTAGCTTTCTTAATCAGTTTGTTCAGTCTCTTCCTATCGGCTGCAGTAATGCCACTGCCCCAGCAGACCACTCCAAAAGTGATGGCTGATGCCACCACCGTGTCATAGAATGACTTCAGCAGCGCCCCTTGTACACCAAAAGACCTGAGTCTCCTCAGCAGGAACAGCCTGCGCTGTCCCTTCTTGTAGAGTGCATCAGTATTGTGTGACCAGTCTAGTTTATTGTTCAGATGAATACCCAGGTACTTATAGGATGTCACCATCTCGATGTCTGTTCCCTGTATATTTACTGGTACTGTGAGGGGCTGCCCATGCCTGCGGCAGTCCACCACCAGCTCCTTAGTTTTCCTCGCGTTGATCTGGAGGCAGTTCCGATGGCACCAGTCCACGAAGTCCTGGATAAGCCCTCTGTACTCAGCTTCATCTCCATTGGAGATGAGGCCAATGATCGCAGAGTCATCAGAGAACTTCTGTAGATGGCAGTGTGTTGTGTTGTGTGAGAAGTCCGCAGTATAAAGAGTGAACAGGAAGGGAGCCAGCACCGTTCCCTGGGGGGCCCCCGTGCTACTGATGATCGTGTCGGACACACAGTCCCGGGTTCTCACAAACTGAGGCCGGTTCGTGAGGTAGTCCAGGATCCATGATGACAGGTGCTGGTCCACCCCTGCGCGCAGCAGCTTGTCCTTCAGGATCATCGGTTGGATGGTGTTGAAAGCACTGGAGAAGTCAAAGAACATGATCCTCACCATATTCCCGGGCTTCTCCAGGTGGGACAGAGAACGGTGAAGGAGGAAGATCACCGCATCCTCCACCCCAATGCCATGCTGGTAGGCGAACTGGAGTGGATCCATCGCTGGTTCCACCAGGGGGCGGAGGTGAGCAAGGAGCAGTCTCTCCAGGGTCTTCATCAAGTGGGACGTCAAGGCCACCGGTCTGTAGCTGTTCAGGTCTTTGGGGTGGGAAGTTTTTGGTACAGGTACCACACAAGATGTTTTCCACAGCTGTGGTACCCTCCCCAGTTTCAGGCTGTATCACGATACATTTAGGGTTTTATCATGATACATGATCTATATCAAGATATTTTGAGATCCCCTCTGAACCACTGTAAATGTTGATTTAAAACCTTTGCATTAAATGACAGCAGGATAGTAGAAACAGACCCTTATATTGCATTTTTTTTTAAATTGCATGCAAACCGGGGGGGGGGGGGTTAAAATCAAGTTAAATTCATCAAACTTTATTGAAACAGTAAGGCAGCCCCACTCATAAATTTGCAACAAATGAGAATAAATAATGTTTGGGCTTCCTATTCACCCAATTCTTAAAAACAACAATAAAACCAAAACAAAATTTAAAAAAGGACTCAAAACATCAAAAAGGTTCATTAAGCAAGAATTCTAGAGAAATATATTTCAAAGCCACACAAATAAAGTACACTTGTGTCTGTTTGGTCGTGTTTTTAACAATAGGAGCCATGTCTTTGATATTATAATTTCTGACTGCAATGGTGATCTTTTTCCATTTGCACTTGTCATATGGGACTAAGGACACAGTCCAAGGATGGATAATTCATTCACACATAAGGAGTTGTTCAGAACTTCTTATACGAAGATATAGAGTGATGATAATCAAGTCAGTGGCGGTAATGCACCTGTAAGCTGTTTGCCAACTGCCAATCAAATCTAGAAGAAGAAAGAAGAAGAAATAGCCACAGTCATTTACCTTGGAGATCCTTGGTTCCTTCAGTGTTAATGTTTTTTTTTTTTGGGGGGGGGGGCTCCCTGGGATTTTGACAAGCGGATTTTAATGCATTCTTCTATCATCGTGGAAGACATCTCAAGTGGTGAAACAAATTAGTGCTACTGCTGCCTTTAAAGACAGCGGCTTGAATGAATGAATCTTTATTTCGGATAGATTAAAAATAAAGATTAAAAGAAAGGAAAAAAAATCTAACAAGGTCAAATTAAACAATAGCTCCTCTGATTATACAGTTATCCGAAATGGGTGATGGCTGAAGCCACTGCTTATATAAGATAAGATAAGATAAGCCTTTATTAGTCCCACAATGGGGAAATTCCAGGATTGCAACAGCACAGGGACAGCAACACTCAGAGCAACAATCAGAAGGCAAGAAAAAACAACATCTAGCAAACATATGTCCATATTACTATAAATGTATATATATAGACACACAGTGCAGAGCATTATGGCTGGTGAATGTGCAGCAGAAAGTCTAAGCTCTCTCTCCGCGGATGCAGCGGGCCAGCTGGAAGTCTTTGGGCATGATGGTGACCCCCTTAGCGAAGAAGAGACCACCAGGTGGGTCTCGCTGGTCTCCTGCAGAGCCATGACGGCGAAACTCAGGAAACGCAGGACGGTCTTGAAGTCCTGAGCGATCTCCCTCACCAGGCGCTGGACGGGCAGCTTACGGATGAGCAGCTCCGTGGATTTCTGGTAGCGACGGATCTCTCTCAGAGCCACGGACCTGTGACGGCGAGGCCTCTTCACTCTGCCGGTGGCCAGAGCGCCTCTCCGAGCAGCCCTGGTGGCTAGCTGTCTCCTGGGGGGCTTCTTCCTCCAGTAGATTTTACGGGCGGTCTGCTTGGTTCTTGCCATCGCTCTTTATTATTCTGTCTTATATTTCTTTCACGCCGCCTAAACTCCAGCCCGGCACCCGCTTCGTTTTCGCTACAGCTCCCGGTATGTCGAGTTTCCCATTAGCACTGGGCGGCGGCCAAGTGCTAGCTAGCACTAGCTCCTCCCCGCTGTAACGTCTCCCGCTGCAAACCGTGGCTCCGTCCGCCGACCCGGGAGACCCCCGGGGCGATCCGTGCGTCCATGATATATATACAGAGTGAAAGGTGTAGAAAGAAGAAGGAAGATAAAAAAAAAAGGCTGTTGCAACAGGCAGCCGACTCGTGTGGCGCCGCCGGTCCGGCAGAGCCGGAACCGGAAAGGTTGCCCACCTAATATAAAGACAGCAGCTTTGTGACATATTTTGCAGAAAATTGTCTTTTGTGTCTTCCTTCTGAATTCCGAACCACTGCCAGACAAAGTTGCTGGTGCTTTTTTGCTTCACATTTTTCCCCTCTCGCCATGCTTTACTAGTGTTGCCAGATTGTGCGTAAAAAAAAAAAAACAAAAAAAAAAACAAGCACCACTTCTCCACTAAAACATGCTCAAAAGAAGCAGTTTCCAAAGAAAAAAAATGCAGGAAAAAACAGACCTGGCAACGACCCTGATACAAAACATGACTGTGATGGGACCATTGAATGCAGTGCAGCTATGTGAGAGGACTTCAAACATATCAATAAATACTGACTGCTTACATTGCCACGACAGCTTATGCTTGATATCTGCAATAAAGGCTTTTTATGTATCGCACATCGTAGAATGTATCAATATAATGAATATATTCGGTGTATCGTCCAGCCCTAGATGGAACTGTTAGAACTGTCAGCGAAAGTGTCATAGGAGCTACATGAGCATACCCCATCTGTTGGAGGAACCCAAAAGTGGCATAATGGTTAGCTGATGGATGCTTTAGGGGTGGGCAATATGAGAAAAAAAAAATTACATCACGACATTTCTGTGAATTTTCACAATAATGGTACTCTTGACACCTCAGCCGGAAAAAGGTGGATTGTCCTCTCCGGGTTGGGGACAGGCTCCTGCCCCAAGTGGAGGAGTTTAAGTATCTTGGGGTCTTGTTCACGAGTGAGGGGAGAATGGAGCGAGAGATCGACAGACGGATTGGAGCAGCATCTGCAGTGATGCGGACGTTGTACCGGTCTGTTGTGGTGAAGAGGGAGCTTAGTTCTAAGGCAAAGCTGTCGATTTACCAGTCAATCTACGTTCCTACTCTCACCTATGGTCACGAACTTTGGGTAATGACCGAAAGAACGAGATCGCGGATGCGAGCGGCTGAAATGAGCTTTCTCCGTAGGATTGCTGGACTCACCCTCAGAGATAGGGTGAGGAGCTCAGTCATCCGGGAGAGGCTCAGAGTAGAACCGCTGCTCCTCCACATTGAAAGGAGTCAGTTGAGGTGGTATGGGCATCTGATTAGGATGCCTCCTGGACGCCTCCCACTTGAGGTGTTTCAGGCACGTCCCACTGGGAGGAGACCCCGGGGCAGACCCAGGACTCGGTGGAGAGACTATGTCTCCCAGCTGGTCTGGGAACGCCTTGGTATCCCCTCTGAAGAGCTGGAGCAGGTGGCTGGGGAGAGGGAAGTCTGGGCTTCTCTGCTTGAACTGCTGCCTCCGTGACCCGGACCTCCGGAAAAGCAGTAGAAGATGGATGGATGGTACTCTTGACAGCAACATTAATTTTTGTTTTTTTAATTTATGAAGGACAGTTTCACAGGCCAGTAATATTTGACTTCACCACATTCAGTAAACGGTAGCTCAGATTTATTTTCAAATATATTTTTTAACTGTTTCAAATATTACAAGAAAATAATATAAACCACCACATTCTTAAGTGCACTTTTAGATGTGGCCGTTTACATGCTAAATCAATTTACTTGCTTTAGAAGTCTCTGTTGCACAGACCGTTCATCGGCTGTTTTGGCTGTCTTTGCACTAAGCCATTTTTCTTTAGGTGGTTGAATAAACTCAGCATGAAGCGGCTGAAACAGACCTAAAATAGATCTCGGTACACCAGCAACTTCACACTGGAGTAGCGTTATTGACGTGAAAAAATTCACTGACAGATTAGATTAGATCGCACTGTTGTTTTCAACATGGCAGCATTTCCACACAGCTAGATCTGGTTTCAGGTTCCAACCATGAAGCTGTGTTCCGGCACCATGTTTGTTTACCGTAACCATTGAAATGCATAATGTCAATAGCGTACGTCATCACGCAGCCGTCATCTCACAGCCAACTGCAAATGTTGCAACAATCATTTTTACATTATGAACAATACGATAAGGTACACTCCTAGTCTGCATAATAATACCATTTGACCCCACTGATAGCCTTAATTGTTGGTATGCCTTGGTACAACGGAGGCATATGGTAGTCTATAGATGTGTCTGTGTGTGGTTGGTTGTGTGTGTGTATCTGTCTGTCTGTTACCAGTTTTTCAGCACGCTCGGTCAAAATCAAGTGGAACTAAAGGCTTGCATCATTATATCTCCATATTTTCTCAACTTTTAATTTGCCAGAATTTCAACATAAGACTTTGTTTTCAAAATAAACACAAATTTAACTCACCATTTCCGTCAACGGAGCTGCAACAACAGGTATTGTAATCACTATGCCGGGCCAGTAAAGGTCAGAGTGTCACTTTTTTACTCTCTAGGAACCCTTGTGTGATGATGATATACCATAATACCTTATGGGGCTCATTTCCCACAATTGCAGAAGTTATTTTCTTTCCTACTCCCAGGTTCCAGAGTTAGTCTATTCCAATAATGTAAGAAGCTAATTCTTACAGAATTACACAAAATATTTTGTGTCTCTTGCATGAGAAGCTTTAACAGTAAAACGCTGTATAGCTTTCACACTCCTCACTCTAACTTTATAGTGGACTGCATGCTCCCTACTTCCTCCCAGTGACTCCTTGTTTAATTAGACACTGTGTTGTTTACCTCTAGCATGCAATGTTCTCTACATCAACTCTGTGGACATGGAGTCTCTGACTGGACCCCAGGCCATTGCCAAGGCAATTACTCAGACGTTGTCAACCAACCCTTTGCCGGCAGCCACCACCGTCCACTTTAAAGTGTCCGCGCAGGGCGTCACACTCACCGACAGTCAGAGGAAGTGAGTAAACACATGCAACTGTAACACAGACTGTCACATTAAGGAGTGTTTGATTTTAAACATTATTTGGAGATATTTAAACACATTTAGTGAAAGAATGGCTGATTAATGCATTTATTTGTTACCATACATACAGACATGGGCAAATTTGTTGGTACCATTCCGTGAAAGAAAGAAAATCTCACATTGATCATTGAAATGACCTGAAACTGACAGCAGCTTGATGTTCTTGTGACCATAGTTGCAAATATTATTCAAAAATATAAGGTTTGTGGGTCTGTAGCCAACCTCTCAGGACATGGATGCAAGAGGAAGTGCAACCGCGGGTTGATCAGAATACAGAATAGTGTGTATTGTAGAAAAAGAGCCTAGGAAACCATTCAAAATCATTCAAGCTGAAAACTAAGCTCAATACACCTTGTTTTCTAATCGCACTATGGGTCGCACTCAGAGAGTGCATACCTCCACCAAGGCTCTCCCTCCTTCCCTTTATCCTCCCCTCCATCCGTACATTGCGAGATAGGGCCTTGGTAGAGGTATGCACTCACACATCACCTCCAACATTGAATGAGTTCATCTTTGGGTCAAGGGCCACGTCTGGTGAAAATGTTGATTAATTTGGCCTGTTACACTGGGTAAACGACGACCGCCACCAGTGCTGTTAACTGACAGGGTGCCAGTGGAAATTGACCGACTGTTGGTTGAAGATCGCGGAGGAGGAGAGGGGGGAGGCATGTTGGCAGGAAGCAAGAGAAGAGGAAAGGTAGATGTGTGGAGGTGAGAGTAGGGATGTTAAATGTAGGGACTATTACTGGTAAAGGCAGAGAACTGGCTGATATAATGGAGAGAAGAAAGGCAGACATACTGTGTGTTCAAGAATCCAGATGGAAGGGAAGCAAGGTTAGGAGCACTGGAGGGGGATTTAAACTGTTCTACCATGGTGTAGATTGGAAGAGAAAATGAGAAGAAGTAATCATGAAGGAAGAGTATGTGAAGAGTGTTCAGAAGGTAAAGAGGGAGTCAGACAGAATTATGAGTTTGAAGCTAGAAGTCAAAGGTGTGATGTTGAATGTTGTCAATGCGTATGCCCCACAAGTTGGATGTCAGGTAGAAGAGAGAGGAATTCTGGAGTAAGTTGGATGAAGTGGTAGAGAGTGTTCTCAGGGGGGAGATAGTGGTGATTGGAGCGGACTTTAATGGACATGTAGGAGAAGTGAACGGAGATGATGAGGAGGTCCTGGGTAGGCATGGTCTTAAGGAGAGAAAAGTGGAAGGACCGATGGTTGTGGATTTTGCTAAAAGGATAGAAATGGCTGTGGTGAACTTCAAGAAGAAAGAGGAACATAGGATGACTTACAAGAGTGGAGGAAGGTGCACACAGGTGGACTACATGTTATGCAGAATGAGAAATCTGAAAGAGGAGACTGCAAGGTGGTGGCAGGGGACAATGGAATTAAATGGCATTGGATTTTAGTCTGTAGGATGACTTTGCAAAGCAAAAAGAGAGAGAGTGAAGGCAGAGCCAAAGATTAAGTAGGGGAAGTTACAGAAGGAAGGTCGCACAGAGTTCAGGAAGGAGTTGATACAGGCTCTGGGTGGTAGGGAAGAATTACCAGATGACTGGGAAAGTACAGCAAAAGTTATTGAGGGAAATGGGTAGAAAGGTACCGTGGTGTGAAAAAGTGTTTGCCCTCTTCCTGATTACTCTTTTTTTTTTTTAATGTTTGTCACACTTAAATGTTTCAGCTCATCAAACAAATTTAAATATTTGACAAAGATAACACAAGTAAACACAAAATGCAGTTTTTAAATGAAGGTGTTTTTATTAAGGGTAAAAAAAATCCAAACCTACATGGCCTTGTGTGAAAAAGTGATTGCCCCCCCCCATTAAAACACAAATTTACTGTGGTTTATCACATTTTTGGAAAGCTGAGTTCAATTTCTCTAGTCACATCCAGGCCTGATTACCGCCACACCTGTTCTCAATCAAGAAATCATTTAAATTGGACCTGCCTGACAAAGTGAAGTAGACCACAAGATCCTCAAAAGCTAGAGTAACATCATGCTGCAATCCAAAGAAATTCAGGAACAAATGAGAAACAAAGTAATTGAGGTCTATCAGTCTGGAAAAGGTTATAAAGTCATTTCTAAAGCTTTGGGACTCCAGCGAACCACAGTGAGGGCCATTAGCCACAAAAGATGAAAACATGGAACAGTGGTGAACCTTCCCAGGAGTGGCCGGTTGACCAAAACTACCCCAAGAGCGCAGCCACGACTCATTCAAGAGGTCACAAAAGACCCCACAACAACATCCAAAGAACTGCAGGCCTCACTTACCTCAGTTAAGGTCAGTGTTCATGATTCCACCATAAGAAAAAGACTTGGCAAAAATGGCCTGCATGGCAGAGTTCCAAGATGAAAATCACTGCTGAGCAAAAACAACATAAAGGCTTGTCTCAGTTTTGCCAGAAAACATCTTGATGATCCCCAAGACTTTTGGGAAAATACTCTGTGGACTGACGAGACAAAAGTTGAACTTGTTGGAAGGTGTGTGTCCCATTACATCCAAAGTAACACAGCATTTCAGAAAAGGAACATCATACCAACGGTAAAATATGGTGGTGGTAGTGTGATGGTCTGAGGCTGTTTTGCTGCTTCAGGACCTGGAAGACTTGCTGTGGTAAATGGAACCATGAATTCTGCTGTCTACCAAAAAATCCTGAAGGAGAATGTCCGGCCATCTGTTCGTGACCTCAAGTTGAAGCACATTTGGGTTCTGCAGCAGGACAATGATCCAAAACACACCAGCAAGTCCACCACTGAATGGCTCAAGAAAAACAAAATGAAGACTTTGGAGTGGCCTAGTCAAAGTCCTGACCGGAATCTGATTGAGATGCTGTGGCATGACCTTAAAAAGGCGGTTCATGCACAAAAATTCAGCACAATGTGGCTGAATTGCAGCAATTCTGCAAAGATGAGTGGGCCAAAATTCCTCCACAGCTCTGTAAAAGACTCATTGCCAGTTACAGTATCATGAACGCTTGATTGCAGTTGTTGCTGCTAAGGGTGGCCCAACCAGTTATTAGGTTTAGGGGGCAATCACTTTTTCACACAGGGCCATGTAGGTTTGGATTTTTTTCCCCTTAATAATAAGCACCTTAATTTACAAACTGCATTTTGTATTCACTTGTGTTATCTTTGTCTAATATTTAATTTTGTTTGATGAGCTGAAATATTTAAGTGTGACAAACATACAAAAAAATGAGGAATCAGAAAAGGGACAAACACTTTTTCACACCACTGTATGTGGTGTATCCAGTGGTCAGAGGAAGGAGGACGAGGAGACTTGGTGGTGGAATGAGGAAGTACAGGAAAGTATTCAAAGGAAGAGATTGGCAAAGGAAAAGTGGGATAGTCAGGGAGATGAAGAAAGTAGACAGGATTATTTGGAATCTAGGTCCATGGCAAAGAGAGAGGTGGCAAAGGCAAAGGATGAGGCATATGGTGAGTTGTATGAGAAGCTAAACACAAAGGAAGGAGACAAGGAGTTGTATCAACTGGCTAGACAGAAAGATCGAGCTGTGTAAAGATTTGAGAACTGTCGGTACATGATCCACTTTCTTGGTCTTACTGAGGACTCGAGCTGCAGCGTTCTGAACTAACTGCAAATTTATCTTACCAAAATGTAAGATAACTTATTGAGTCTGCGTCTTGACAGTGCTCAACATTTAATGTTATAATAGCTCTTGCACTGTTTAGAAATCAAAGGACCAAAATGTAAGAAAAATATTTTATTCTAGATAGTGCTCACAAGAAGCTCTTGCACGGAGATAAAAAAAAAAAAAAATCAGAGGAAAAATAGTAAATTTAACAACGGTGTAAAAAGAAATAAACCAGTGAACCAATGGATGAACAGGAATGTTTTAATTCTTTCTAGCCAGGAAAGAATGGCACAGAGACATCCCACACAACAAAGGTGATGCTCAGAGCTGCAGTAACTACAGAGGCATAAAGCTGATCATCCACACTATGAAGATATGGGAAAGAGTTGTTGAAGCCAGGTTAAGAGGAAAGGTGACAATCAGTGAGCAGCAGTATGGTTTCATGCCAAGAAAGAGTCCTGCAGATGCAATGTTTGCTCTAAGAGTGCTGATGGAGAAGTTTAGAGAAGATCAGAAGGAGTTGCACTGTGTCTTTGTGAATCTAGAGCACAGGTGTCAAACTCATTCCATGGAGGGCCAAGACCCTGCAGGTTTTACTTCCACCCAGTGGCTTCAACAGGTGTTTTCTCTGAATTTCTTCCCACTGATTGCTGATCAGTGAAAACACCTGCTGAAGAGACTGGGTGGAAGTAAAACCTGCAGGGTCTTGGCCCTCCATGGAATGAGTTTGACACCCCTGATCTAGAGAAATCATATGATAGGGTGCCAAGAGACGAATTGTGGTACTGTATGAGAAAGTCAGGAGTGGCAGAGTGTGTGAGGGTGGTGCAGGACATGTATGATGACAGTGAGACGGTGGTGAGGTGTGCTGTAGGAGTGACGGATGGGTTCAAAGTGGGGGTGGAGTTACGTCAGGGTTCAGCTCTGAGCCCCTTCTTGTTTGGCATGGTGATGGACAGGCTGACAGATGAGGTCAGGCAGGAGTTTCCATGGATCATGATGTTTGCAGACGGCATTGTAATCTGCAGTGAGAGTAGGGAGCAGGTGGAAGAGAACCTGGACAGGTGGAGGTATGCTCTGGAGAGAAGAGGAATGAAAGTCAGTAGAAACAAGACACAATACATGAGTGTGAATGAGAGGACAGCAGGTATAACGGTGAAGAAGGAAGGAGTAGAGGTAGTGAAGGTAGATGAGTTTAAATACCTGGAGTCAACCATCCAAAGCAATGGAAAATGCACAAGAGGGGTGAAGAAGAGAGTGCAGGCAGGGTGGAGCGGGTGGAGACGAGTATCAGGGGTGATTTGTGACAGAAAGATGCAGTATCAGCTAGAGTGAAAGGAAAGACTTACAAGGCGGTCATGAGACCTGCTATGATGTATGGTTTGGAGACGGTGGCACTGACAAAAAGACAGGAGCCGGAGCTGGAGGTGGCAGAGTTGAAGATGCTAAACTTTTCATTGAGCGTGACTAGGAGGGACAGGATTAGAAATGAGTATATCAGATGGACAGCTCAGCAGTTTTTGAGACAAAGACAGGCAAGGCTGAGATGGTTTGGACATGTGCAGAGGAGGGATAGTGGATATCCTGCACAAAGGATGTTGAAGATGGAGCTGCCAGGCAGGAGGAAAAGAGGAAGACCACAGAGATGATTCATGGATGTAGTGAAGGAGGACATGGAGAGGCTTGGTGTTACAGAGGAAGATGTGGGGGGGGGGGCAGGGTGAGCTGGAGACAGACGATCCACTGTGGAGACCCCTAAAGGGAGCAGCCAGAAGAACAAGAAAAAGCTTGATTGCAGTGACTACATCAAAAGATTGTGCAACAAAATATTAAGTTAAGGGTATCTTCATTTTTTGTCTAGGCCAGGTTCATTAGTTTGTTTTTTAAAATGATGCTGTTGAACCACCATTCAAAAGTAATGTCTGATTTTCATTGTTTAATATTCAGTAAATTTGTATTTATTATTACCTTTGTCAGTTTCAAGTTTTTTTCCATGACCATTGTGGGAGTTTCTTTCTTTAACACATTACCAACAAATTTGTCCACATCTGTCAGCCTTAAATCAGATGTGAATAAAGACAAACATTTATGTGAACAACTGGTTAATCTCCAAGTACACTATATTGCCAGCAATATAGGGAAAGGCACCCTTTGCAGCTATAACAGCTTCAATTCTTCTGGGAAGGCTTTCCACAAGGTTTAGGAGTGTGTTTATGGGAATTTTTGACCATTCTTCCAGAATCGCATTTGTGAGGTCAGGCACGGATGTTAGGCAGGAAGGCCTGGCTCACAGTCTCCGCTCTAAATCACCCCAAAGGTGTTTATTCTATCAGGTGGAGGTCAGGGCTCTGTGCAGGGCAGCCATGTTCCTCCACACCAGACTCGCTCATTCATGTCTTTATGGACCTTTGGCATTGACGCCCATTCATTTGCAAGGGTGTCCCAATACTTTCAGCAATGTAGTGCATTTCTCATTTGTTAGCTCCTTCCAGTGAAGCCAAAAGGAGCTAGTGCGATGACGCGGCGTCAGTCATCTGACCATCTGTTCATTTGTCCGTCCATCCACATTTCACAGGAACTGCTACTCTTCCTAGGCAATTGCCCCGGTGCTCACCAAACTCACTCACTAACAAGGATCCTCAGGTGGGTCTGCATCCAGGTTGTGGTCAAGGACAAAGGTCAGGAGATCTAGGCACTTGGGTGATTTCAGACAAAATCACTACTCTTCCTAGGCAATTACCTGGATTCTCTGCAATGATGGGCTGCACGGTGGCGCAGTGGTTTAGCACTGTGGCAGCACAGTTTTACCCTTGGCCGGGGGATCGCGGGGATCATGAGGTCGTGGGTTCGATCCCAGCCCCTGACCAACAGTGAGCTGTGTGGAGTTTGCATGTTCTCCCCGTGTTGCGTGGGTTTACTCCGGGATTTCTCCGGTTTCCTCCCGCATACCAAAAACATGTAGGTTTAGGGCGCTCGCGCACGCAGCGACCAGCAGCCGGTGGCTTGTCACCAGACTGCAAACCAAATCTACCTACGGGTACAAATAAGTAACAAAAAAAAAAAAAAAAAAAAAAAAAAAAAAATGATCCTCATGTCGAGATCAAGGTCATTGTCAAAGGTCAGGAGATCTCAGCAGCGCCGTTTCCTCCATTTTGGGGGCCCTATGCAAGATTGTGCGTAGGGGCCCCTATTTTTATAAAGCAGTGGAAGATAATTTATGGTAATGCCTCAATCTGGTACACTCTAAGAACAAAACGAGCGAGAGTCGTCAGTCTAAAAGTTAGATTAAAAATCTCAAGGTGACTCAAGCAATTTAAACCTACAGAAAAATATTACTAGAGCATCTGAGTAAATTTGAATATTATGATTTGAAATATTTCACCATGGGTTTCATGTATATTGAAAATATAAACGTTTATCATTTTTTAAATTGCAAAAACAAAAATCTTTGACTTTTTTCACACGATTCTAAGGTACTGAAATGCACTAATCAAAGGTAAACACTGATGATTCTCTTTGACAAGTGCAACGGATTCCCCTCAAAAATGCTTATTCTAAATTCAGGAAATATGAAATAAAACAAAAATACTCAGCAGTGGACCTACTGCAGGTGTTTCAGAGGTGCAGAAGAATCTTCTTCTGTCACTGGAGCGGCGATCAACTTCAGCATTATGCCTAAAGACAAAGGTCATTTGATTACCAAGCAAAAATCAAATGTAAATATTCATATATCATATCGATATGTCGTACTCATACAGAAATTTGTTTTACTTAAATGTGACTTTAAATAATGCAACAGTATCCCTGGATGCAAGCATCCAGTTTCAAAGCTGTCACTTTTTTGATTATTTTCTGCTTATGTATCTTTTAAATATTAAAACAATAGTAATTTAGTAATGAAGACAAAATTAAGCAGATGGAGAGTTATTATGATCAGAGACGGTGACACAGAGGCAACATGTGCATCAAGGCACTGCATGCAGCTACCATCAATGATTTATCAATTAGTTTGTTTAAAAAATTGTTTCCTCACTTATCACATCTAATAACCATTTATTACTGAATTATTCTTGTGCATCTCAGTAAATAGAACATTGTGATTTTTTTTTTTTCTCAGTATAATTTGAAAAGATAGAAGTTGATACATTTAATACAATTTCATGGGCAGGGAAAATAGTCTCTCCTCAGCTTTCTCCTCCCACAAGTACAAATACATCATTAGTAAACAACTTACCTTCACCCTGGTTGCATTTTTCTTGGACAGTTTTCTTTTTTCTGTAACTGAGGGACAACTCTTTTTTTTGTGCTGGAAGGCTGTCAGCCATCCCTGTTGCCAGTTGATGGCTTCACTCACCCCCGCCAGTCAGAATTTTGATCTAATTACCCCCAAACAGCTTCTTGATAAGAGATAAGGACATGTACTTATATAGTGTTTTTCTAGTCTCAAAGACCACTCAAAGTGCTTCACTAGTAATAACCCTCTCTTCTAAGGGCCTATAGGAGACAGATACCTAGGGACAATTTAGAATGACCAATTATTGCATCCCCTAGTGGTCGAATAAGAAAATCCAGATTGATAGGACATAAAGTAAAGATGCAGTCTTCAAAACTCTGACCAAATGTTCCTCTGTGAGGCAGAACTCACTGTCTTATGATGATGTGTTTCTGTTGCTGCAGGATCTTCTTCAGGCGACATTATCCCATCAACACGGTAACCTACTGTGACACTGATCCACAGGACCGAAAGTAAGAACATCTTTTCTTGCACAAACATTTAACCAAATGGGTAACACTTTATATTAAGTTGCTTGTAGCAAGCTGCGAGTAATGTTATTAAGTTACTTATAAGACTTGATAAGTGGCTTATAAATATTAACACCACTGTATGCTAGTAGAAGCATACAGTGGTGTTTGAAAGTTTGTGAACCTTTAAATTTTCTCCACTTCTGCCAAAATATGACCTAAAACATCATCACATTTTCACACAAGTCCTAAAAGTAGATAAAGATTAAATAAATGAGGAAAAAAAATTTTTTTTTCCTTTATTTATTGTGGAAAATGATCCAATATTACATATCTGTGAGTGGCAAAAGTTTGTAAACCTTGAGGATTTGCAGGTAATTTGAAGGTGAAATTCAGGTGGGGTGTTTTCAGTCAGTGGGATGACAATCAGGTGTGAGTAGGTATCCTGCTTTATTTAAAGAATCTTTTACTTAAAGATCTATCAGATGTCAGCACATGTTTGTGGAAGTGTATCATGGCACAAAGGAGATTTCTGAGGACCTCAGAAAAATGGTTGTTCATGCTCATCAGACTGGAAAAGGTTACAAACCATCTGTAAAAAATTTGGACTCCACCAATCCACAGTAAGACAGATTTTGTACAAATGGAGGAAATTTAAGACCATTGTTACCGTCCCCAGGAGTGGTCGACCAACTAAGATCACTCCAAGACCAAGGTGTGTAGCAGATGTTGAGGTCAGGAGGACCCCAGGGTAACTTCTAAGCAACTTAAGGCCTCTTTCACATTGGCTAATGTTTATGAGTCCACCATTAGGAGAACACTGAACAACAATGGTGTGCATGGCTGGGTTGCAAAAAGAAAGCTGCTGCTCTTGAAAAAGATCATTGCTGCTCATCTGCAGTTTGCTAAAGATCATGTGCACAAGCCAGAAGACTATTAGAAAAATATCTTGTTCAAGGATGAGACCAAACTAGAACTTTTTGGTTTGAATGAGAAGTGCTATGTTTGGAGAAAGGAAAACACAGAATTCCAGCATAAGAACCTTATCCCATCTCTGAAACATGGTGGTGGTATTACCATGGTTTGGGCTTGTTTTACTGCATCTGAGCCAGGACAGCTTGCCATCAATGATGGAATATGAATTCTGGATTACACCAGCAAATACTAAAGGAAAATGTCAGGTCAGCGGTCCATGAACTGAATCTCAAGAGAAAGTGAGTCATGCAGCAAGACAACAATCCTAAGCACGCAAGTCGTTCACCCAAAGAATGGTTAAAGAAGAATAATGTTAATGTTTTGGAATGGCCGAGTTAAAGTCCTGACCTTTATCCAATTGAGACGTTGTGGAAGGACCTGAAGCCAGCAGTTCATGCGAGGAAACCCACTAACATCCAAGAGTTGAAGCTGTTCTGTACAGAGAAATGGGCTAAATTTCCTCCAAGCCGATGTGCAGGACTGATCAGCAGTTACCAGAAATGTTTAGTTATTGCTGCAAAAGGGGATCGCACCAGCTACTGAGATCAAAGGTTCACAAACTTGCTACTCACAGATATGTAATATTGGGATCATTTTCCTCACTAAAGAAATGAAAAAGTAAACATTTTTGTCTCATTTATTTAGCTAGGCTCTCTTTATCTACTTTTAGAACATGTGAAAATCTGATGATCTTTTAGGTCATATTTATGCAGAAATGTAGAAAATTCTAAAGGGTTCACAAATTTTCAAGCACCACTGTAATTCACATTTATTGTTGCTTATATGACACTTATTTCCTCTTAGAAGCATATTAATGGTTTATATATCTGTCACAACTGACAGATATATAAACCATATGCAACTGACTTATTAACATTAATACGACCAAATAAGTTAAATATAAGAATAATTAAAACATTTGTTCCCTATTACACTGGTCAACACCAAATTTATTGTCTGGTTTTTTTTTTTGTTTTTTTTTAGCTGATTTAGGACAATTTTGATGTGCTGAATCCAAAAATCACATTGGTTTTGCTCAATCAGGTCAGGTTTGAACTATGGCCACATGTTGTTTTTTACTTTTTTGTTTACATGTACGGGTATTTTTGCTTTATATGATACAAAATTCTTTTTTATTTCTTGAAATTGCCATGACATCATGCCATGACAATTTATGACATTGTCACGATGGCTGATTACTGCTGGACTCTGAAGAGAGACATCCCTGCTGCTGAGCATTCTAGAGGTTCGAATAAACGAAAGTTGAAGCTCTGAATTTTGAACAATGATGACGTAACATTCAATTTACATGTACTTACGTTTATCAGTGTCTATTATTCAATTTACAGCAACAGAAGTTTGTAACATTTAATCAATAAATTGTTTTAGAAAACGATTTTTTTCTCTTTAAAATCTATTTCAAATGAGAAATATTAACAAAAATCAACCGATAATGTCACAAAAATGTAATCGATTTAGTCAGAAGATCAGATTTTTTAAAAATCAACTTAACATAAAAACCTGACCTGAGTGAGAGAAACAGATGTGATTTTCGGATTCAGCAGTACAAAATTATCTTAAATCAGTTGAAAAAACACAGACAACTTACAAAAAAATTATTTTTTTAACCCTGTGTTATTACTAGAAACTTGTCAAAAAGTATCCAATGGTGGTTTCAAATATGGGCAATGTGGGCGGGTGCCCAGGGCACCATTCTTTTGGGGGTGCCACTAGAATTAGAAAAATAAAAATAATAATAAAAGATTCATAATTTTTTTGTGTTGAGTGTGTATTTGTGGCAAATGGGTGCCCTCTACAGGCAGGATGCCCACGCATGTCTGCGGCTTGCAGACTCTGCAGATCAAACTCTCGTATGGTGGGCATTCAAAGTGGAGCAAAGGAGGAAAAAATGTTAAAAGTAAGGTTTTCTTGCTTAAATTATGCAGAGGTTTGAATTTTAAAACACTAAGCCCTAAAACAGCAACATTTGGTTCTTACAGCTTATGTTATGTAACGTTTTTTGTTTTTTTTTTTTCCCCCCAATGTGTTGTAGTCGGCTTCAGTTAACTGGCCACATGAATTAGTTTCAGGGCTCTGGAAAAGACCATTTGAGAGGTAGGGGTGTAAATTAATTTTAAAAAAGGGCACATCTATTTTATTTTAAGCTGGGTTCACACTATAACGTTTGGACCGACTTTTACAGTGTTTTGAAAAATCTGAGAAATTAATCCAAACACTGGTGAAATTACGTTTGTGAGCAGTTTTTTTTTTTTTTAATCCAGTGCACACCAACATTTAAGACCTTTTACTAGCTTTTATGAACTTGCTAGCATTTGCCAGCATTGCCTTCAGCATTGGCAAACTTTTGCCAACTTAGGTTAACGTAACCAAGCAAATACTCAGCACAGGTCAGCTGACATCAGCGTCAGGGGACAGTCATATAAAGATCAGCGTTTGTGGAGGCTTCCTACCATTCTGGACCTGCATCTTTAGGTGGATTCACATTACAACATTTGGACCAACTTTTACTGACGTTTTGTCTGGCTCTGCTGGCAAAAGTTGATAAAAGTTAATGATAGCTGGTGTTTGTTGGCAAACACTGGCAAAAGTAGGATTGATGCAGTTTCAGTCTATCCTGGGCCACCGTGCATGCAAGTGGGCATGTCCTTTAACCAGTCAGTCTTTATATCACAGGATTTATTCATTTTAATATAGTGCTAGCCATTATTAGCCTTGTGGAATGTGGGTGGATTATTCACAGATCCTGGTACTTGAAGGAGGAGGAAAAGTGAACAAATTCTGACACGGAACTGTAAGACAGTGAAAAGCTTTTTTTGTAGAAAAAAGGGCGTAAGATGCCATTTTAGACAATGCAGATTTGTTTTTATAGGGGATTTATATCCACCAGAGTGCGTCTATGTTTTAACATGGATGTTATTTATTCGAAGTTATATTAATGTCTTATAAAGGTTAATTCATCATTTATTATACACTGAGAGTTAACAATGCT
Organism: Pholidichthys leucotaenia; assembly: GCA_020510985.1. Taxonomy (NCBI): domain Eukaryota; kingdom Metazoa; phylum Chordata; class Actinopteri; order Cichliformes; family Pholidichthyidae; genus Pholidichthys; species Pholidichthys leucotaenia. The sequence continues at coordinate 28,219,565 of CM035845.1, read as the reverse complement.
CATTTGAAGCACCTGCATCTAAAGTGGGAACAGTGTCTTATTAAAATGAGTAAATGTATAAGAAATACTTAATAAAAGTTGTAAAACAATCAGTGCACTCTTACATTATGTGGGAACTTTTTCAAGTTTATATCTTTATTATTTCAGACTTTTCAAGCAAATGCAGCAACAAGAAGACCATATTTAAAAATCATTCTAACAAGTGCAATGACAAATACATGAAAGCAACAACTCAATAAAATAAATAACTAGAAAAGCACTCGGAGAGCGCAGACCTCCGCCAAGCACCACAGTTCCCCCCATACAGTGTTTGTGTGTACGTTTTCAGATTCCTTGACCATGAAAACATATGACTAGCAATTGGATTCACAATGATAGGATTAGTGGTTCATTAGTTATTGACGGAAATGGCATTTTCCGTAATGGCTGTTTTCTTCTTGACGGTGATCCGGATTACCACCAAAATGTAATCATCTGTAGGATACCCCATTTCTGACAATCTGTGAAAATTTCATGAAAATCCGTCCTTAACTTTTTGAGTTATCTTGCTAACAAACAAACAAACAGACAGACAGACAGTCAAACAAACAAACCAACGCTGATGATCACATAACCTCCCCCTTTGGCAGAGGTAACAACACAAAATCATTCTTTATATACCAGGGTTTTTTTGTACTTTATTAATCCCAGAGGGAAATTCAAGGGCATCCACGGTGCAGTGCCAATCCCTTCACCATTCACATCTAGGGCCGAAATTAACCTAACTTGCATGTTTTGTTGCATGGAATGTGGGAAGAAACCAGAGTGCCCGGGGTCAGCCCACACAACCATGGGGAGAACATGCAAGCTTCACACAGAGAGGCCCTGTTGGTAGGTGGATTTGAACCCATGACCTTACTGTGAGGCAGTAGTGCACCACTACACCACCATGCTGCCCCTTTTACTCAGTTTTGTTTTTCTTTTTAAGTTAGGTGAACCACCAGTACAGCTGGGAATCATCACTAATTTCCAGAATTGATTCAATTTCTAATTTTGAGGTTCTGAATCGAGTCAATGAGGGAAATTACCATTTTAATAGCTATTTTACTTGCCAAAAAAAAAAAAAAAAATCTTAGAGACCTAATGCTACAAATTGTAGCAGGAATACTCTAACTTTAATACATAAATTATCACATATAGAACTGACCCAAAATCAGTTATAATAATGCACTTTTTATTATTTAACTTATGTTTCACAAAGTGCCCACAAGTGCTTTCTTTAGTGCAAAGGGTGTGTAGCGTCAAGTTAACAACCCAGAGTCAGTAAACAAATTCTACGCATGAAGCATGTAGACATGATCTCACTGGATTTCAGTCCCTCCAGGATTTCGTCGGCTGTTTTTGTGATTGTTGTGGCCCAAAAAGCCTGAATTTGTCGAAGCTTTTCCAAAAAGTTGCAATAAAAGTTGTGACAGTTTTAGAGGTTTTTTGCACTGAAAGTTGTGTGAGGAAGTACAGATTTAAAGTAGCTGCTTTTTCCATAGTTTACAGTGATGCTGTTTTATGTAACACCACAAGAAAAACACAGGATTGCTAAAAAAAACCATCCTGTTAAACAGTGATTTATTTAGAATTAAATGCTCAGTAAAGTTGTCAAAAAGACCAACATTGTATTCTTGCTGAGAACTTAAACAAAAAAAAAATAGTAATTAAAGCAACTAAAATGCATTGAATGCATGGTAGAGTATGAAGAAAATTATGGCAGCACCTTCTTGAATCTTGAATTTGAAAACTACGACTCCTGAAAAACTTGAGGTCTTCTTCTGTGCTGAAATCCACAATGAAGCAGGGACGGCTGCTCCACTGACAGCCTATTCCCTTCAGAACGTCTCAGTGCAGGATGGATCTTGGAGTGGAGACCCAGTCTTCACAGATCTTCAGGGGATGTGAAAAGGAGAAGATATTTTAAAGTAAAATTAATAATCATGAACTTCCGGTTATGGCTGCCACGTAGGACGGACGTGTCTCGCTCTGCTCTGCTCCTGGAGAAAAAAATCGGCAAATAACTCTCTCATTTGGGACAGAACGTATCCCAGCATTTGGGCGAGGATATGTCGGCGAAGCCTAAGGCTGGAAAACCAGGAAAAGGAAAAAGCGAGCCGCCGAAACAGTCCAAATTAACGGACTTTCAGGTCTGTGACGCAGCAAACAAAACTCCATATATGGCGGAGGAGGCTGGCAACGGTGCGATTTCTGCGGGGAATGGCGCAGATGCGCTGATGGCTGCCATGAGTTCAATGAGAGCGGACTTTTCCTCTAGATTTGATGGGATTATGACAGCGTTGGAAGGAATAAGAAAGGAATTGGGTGACTGTGTAGAACGAACGGCGCAGATGGAGCTCCGTCTCGCTAGTGCTGAAGATGACGTCACCCGTCTTCAATTAAAGGTGCGCACTTTGGAAAAAAAAAATAAATCTCTGGAAGATAATATTTTGGATTTGGAATCTCGGTCGAGACAGAATAATTTGAGGCTGGTGGGTCTTCCAGAGGAATCAGAAGGTCGGGACGTATGTTCCTTTCTGGAAAAGTGGATTCCGGAGGTGCTGGGCAGCGAGGAGTTGCAATCAGCAGTGGTTCTGGAAAAAGCACATCGTATTGGCCCACGGAGAGATAAGGGACCGCCGAGGACCTTAATTATGAAGTTTCTTAGCAACAGAGACAGGATGAAGATCTTCAACGCTGCACGTGCTAAAGGAGAGATTAAACACCAGGACCAGCAGGTGCGGTTCTACCCAGATTTGGCCACAGGAATCCAGCAATTGAGGAAGCAGTTTGATCCCGTACGTAAGGAGCTGCGCAACCTTGGGATTCGTCATGGTGTAATCTATCCTGCGAGACTGCTGACCACGTATGAGGGCAGAACCCACATCTTCAAGACCCCAGAGGAGGCGCAGGAGTTCATCAAGAAGATCAAAGAAGAAGAAGAGACTGGTGGGAGCTAAGCATGAACAAAATATAAGGTAGAATAATTAAGCATTTGCACAGGCATCTGACTGACTTGAAGTAAATAGTAAGTTTACAAAATATAGATTGTATTATATATTAAAAAAACAAAACAAAAACAAAACAAACAAAAAAAAAAAACTATGATGTACAAAGTTGTTAAAAATTTTGGAGTTAAGTTGGAAAACTACAGAGGAGAGTTAATGTTACGTCATTAAAAGCAGTAGAGTTAGGGTGATTGGGAGGATGAAGAAGGAGTGGCTTAGGCTGTTCCCCGTGGGTGTGGAACGGTCGATGGCTATATCGGGAGACAGAATTTTTCTTTTGATTTTGGGGGGTTTGCCACAAGTGTGGGAAGGGGAAATTTGTTTGTGTGTAGTTTGTAGGATGAATGTTCAACCACTCATGTTTTTGCTTCTCTGTATGAGCATGTTTACACTGCAAGGTAATCCCAAACTCTCTATTGATCATGGACCAAAGTGTTAATCTTAATTTAACTTCATGGAATTGCAGAGGTCTACAAAATTTAAAAAAACTTAAACAAGTTATGAATAAAATAAAGGACATGGGTTCAAGAATTGTGTTTTTACAAGAAACTCATCTGATAGAGGAGGATGTTAAAAGAATTAGGAGTAGATGGCAGGGAAGTGTATTCACCTCTTCATTTTCATCCCGAGCCAGGGGAGTTATGACTCTCATACATAAATCAGTTCCTTTTCAAGTGAAAAATGTAATTGGAGACAAATTTGGAAGATATGTAATCATTCAAGGTTCTTTGCTATTAGAAAATATAAATCTTGTGAACTTATATGGTCCCAATATAGATGATCAGAAGTTCTTTGCTAATTTATTTCTCATCTTATCATCACTTACAGGGCAACATATAATAGCAGGGGATTTTAATTGTACATTGAATCCAGGTGTGGATAGATCAACAGGACTGGATTGTACGCACATTGGATGTAGGATGACTATTAATCATTTTATGAAAGAATTGAGATTGTTAGATATATGGAGAGAAATGAAACCACAAGTTAAAGCCTATTCTTGTTATTCCAGTACCTACAAGACATTCTCACGTATTGATTATTTTTTGATTTCCACAGAATTAAGGTCCAAGATTCAAAACTGCTTTTATGATAACATCGTGATCTCTGATCATGCACCCTGTTGTCTAATATATGTAGATAAAAAATTGACAAAGGAATCAGGTAGATGGCAATTTCAGCATAAATGGCTTCAGGATGAGGAATTTGTCAAGTATATAGAAAAACAGATAGACGAGTTCTTTGACATCAATACTACACAAACATCAGCATGTGTAAAGTGGGAGGCTTTCAAAGCTTTTATTAGGGGACATATTATTAGTTATACAGGATCAAAATCTAAGAAGACTCGAGAGGAGAGAGCTAAATTGGAACATAAAATAAAAAATCTTCAGGAAAAAGTGTATGCAGGAAGTGACCCAAGGTTGGAGAATGAATTACTGATTTTGAGAGCTGAATACGACAAAAAATCAGCGAATAGAGCTGCCTCGAGTCTTCTAAGATTGAAACAATCTTTTTATGAACAAGGTGAAAAATCAGGAAAATTATTAGCATGGCAGATTAAACAATTGGAAATTAAAACACCAATTACCAGTATTATAAGTAAGGGACAGGTAGTTATAGATCCTTTAGAAATTAATAGAGCCTTTAGAGATTACTATGAAAAATTATATGATACCAAAAATGAACCTGATTTAACAAAACTAAATGGGTTTTTGAACGAACTATCTATACCGTGTATTCCAAATGAAAACAGGGAGATATTGGAGTCTAAAATTAGTCAAGAAGAAGTTGGGCTAGCCATTGATAATATGAAATCAGGAAAAAGTGCAGGACCAGATGGTCTTCCAGTTGACCTTTATAAAAAATTTAAGAATAAATTAATAAAACCTTTTTTGGAAATGGTTTTAGAAGCATTTCAAAATAATAATTTACCATCATACATAAATAATGCCTTAATTATACTGCTGCCAAAACCAGGTAAGCCCTCTAATAAATGTGAAAATATGAGACCAATAAGCCTATTAAACGCCGACCTTAAGATAATCTGTAAAATTTTAGCAAGACGAATACAAGAAATTTTACCAAATATTATTAATCGAGATCAGAATGGCTTTATAAAGGGTAGACAAGGCTTCCATAATGTAAGAAGACTATTTAATATTATTTATTTTAATAAAGAAGCACCGGATACAGCTCTCCTATCATTGGACGCCGAAAAGGCCTTTGATAGAGTTGAATGGCCCTTTCTTTTTGAAGTCCTACAAAGGTTTGGACTTGGAAATAATTTCATAAAATGGGTTCAAATAATATACAATAATGCTACAGCAGAAATCCTAACAAATAACAATATTTCAAAACCAATAAAAATCAATAGAGGATGTCGACAAGGCTGTCCACTTTCACCTTTACTGTTTACTATGGCAATTGAACCTTTAGCGATACGTTTACATTCACAAATATATGGAATTAAAGTTGGACCAACAGAACATAAAATCTCCCTGTACGCCGATGATATAATTTTGTTTATGTCGAATCTAAAAAAATCAATTCCAACCTTGTTGAATTTAATAAAGAATTTTGGGGAAATATCAGGATATAAAATAAATAAAACTAAATCTTCAATATTAATGCTAAATGAGACCCAGAGAAATTACCCAGCCCCTGAGGTAAATCAATTCAATGTTGTAAATCAGTTTAAATATTTAGGAATCCAAATTATGCCTAAGCTAGAATCAGTCGCCAGTGTCAACTATGAAGCCTTAATGTCAGATATCAGTGAGTTAACTCAGAGATGGATGTCACTACCAATGTCGATGATCGGGAGAATCAATATACTTAAAAGTAATATTTTACCTAAAATACTTTATTTATTTCAATACATTCCCTTATCACCACCTTTAGATCTATTCTCAAGAATAAAAAAAAAGTTAGTGGAATTTATATGGAACAACAGGAGGGCTAGATTACGTTTGTCTTTATTATATTTACCATTTGATCGTGGAGGTCTGAAATGTCCAAATTTTATGTTGTATTATTGGTCGGCACAACTGAGGTCTATGACATATTATTTTTCATCAAATGATCTCCCTCACTGGACTGAAATGGAATCATACAATTTACCTTTACCTCTTCCCATATTCATATACTCAGATTCGGCAAAAAAATTACAAAAACAAGTTAAAAATCCATTTGTAAAGCATATGATCAAAATATGGTGTGAAGCTAAAAACTATTTAAAAGAACCACAGTTATTGTCACAATTTAGTCCAATATGGGGTAATCAATATTTTAAACCAGGGAGAGCGGACGCTGTATTTAAAGTATGGAATTTAAAAGGGATACAAAAGATTCAGGATTTATATTTGCCATGTGCAGACAACATAATGTCTTTTGAAGAGCTGAGGATCAAATTTAATCTCAATAGAACACATTTTTTTAAATATCTTCAACTTAGAAACTTTATTCGATCAAATCAAAATAAAGCTCTCACTCGACCTATTTATTCATCCTTGGAAAAAATGATGATGAAAGATAGTAAAAGAAAGGGTATTATTTCAGAGTTTTATAACTCATTGACACTATCTTCAAGTGAAAATTCACTGAAAAGATTAAACTACTGGAAAGAAGATCTGCAAATTGAAATTTCAGAGGAACAATGGGAATTGGCTTGTACAGAAGCTCAAACCAAATCAATAAATGCACGCCTTAAATTGATACATTTCAAATGGTTAATGCGGATGTATGTTACACCGGAGGAGTTAAATAGATATAACAAAAATATACCAGATACATGCACAAAATGCATGGAAAGTAAAGGAACCCTATTTCATTGTTTATGGGAATGTAGATTAATAAGAATGTTTTGGGAAGAGGTGAGGGTAACAATTGGAAAAATAATCTCAAAACAAATCATATTGAATCCTAAACTGTTTTTGTTGGGTCTGTACCCAGAAAAGCATAATTTTAATAAAAGTGAAAGAACATTCATAGACCTCAGTTTGCTTAATGCCAAAAAATGTATTGCACTATTATGGAAAAAGACTCATAGACCAGATGTGACTCAGTGGTTAAGACAGATGTTAACAAACCTTCCATTAGAAAGAATAACATATATACTAAAATCAAAGGAAATTGTGTTTGAGAATATATGGAGACCTTTTATTGATTATGTAAAAAATTTAAACATAACTCTTGAAGAAGAAGGTGAATGATGTGTGTGGACCTTGTAAATTCCAAACTGGTGAACATAATATGTATACTTATGTATTGGATTGTCTAGACTAAACAGAGGAGCATTGTTGAAGACTTGATTTTGTTGGTGGTTGTTGGTGTTTTTAGTGCATTTTTTTTTTTTGTAGTACTTTAGTGTTAGTGTTTGATTGTTTGTATCATGTTTGTTTAAAAAAAAAGGTTCAATAAAGATATTGTGGAAAAAAAAATTAATAATCATATTTTTAAATCTTCACACCACAGTAGGTTTTATTCATTTAGTTTTTTAATTTTTTGTTTATACGTATTTCAACTACAAATTAACTTTCAATTTTTGAAAAGGGATGTCAATGAGTTTCCTGGAAGATCTGGCCATTTCAACCATCTATTCTATTGCTTTTCTGGAGGTCCAGGTCACAGAGGCAGCAGCTCAAACAGATAAGCCCAGACTTCCCTCTCCCCAGCCACCTGCCCCAGCTGTTCAGAGAGGATACCAAGATGTTCCCAGACCAGCTGGGAGACATAGTCTCTCCAGCAAGTCCTGGGTCTGCCCCGGGGTCTCCTCCCAGTGGGACGTACCCAAAACACCTCAAGTGGGAGGCGTCCAGGAGGCATCCTGATCAGATGCCCAAACCACCTCAACTGGCTCCTTTCGATATGGAGGAGCAGCGGTTCTACTCTGAGCATCTCCCGGATGACTGAGCTCCTCACCCTAGCTCTAAGGGTGAGTCCAGGAATCCTACGGAGAAAGCTCATTTCATTTCTTTCGGTCATGACCTAAAGCTCATGACAACAGCTTTGCTTTAGAACTCAGCTCCCTCTTCACCACAACAGATCGGTACAACGTCCGCATCACTGCAGATGCTGCTCCGATCCATCTGTCAATCTCTCACTCCAATCTCCCCTCACTCGTGATTGAGACCCTGAGATACTTAAACTCCTCCACTTAGGGCAGGAGCTTGTCCCCAACCCGGAGAGGACAAGCCACCTTTTTCCGGCTGAGGACCATGGACTCGGATTTGGAGGTGCTGATTCTCATCCCAGCTGCTTCACACTCAATAGCAAACTGTCCCAGTGAGACCTGTAGGTCATTGCTGGATGAAGCCAACAGGACAACATCATCCACAAACAGCAGAGATGAGATCCTGTGGTCACTGAGCATGACATCCTCCAATCCTTGGCTGTGCCTAGATATCCTGACCATAAAAATTATGAACAGGATCGGTGACAAAGGGCAGCCCTAGTGGAGCCCAACTCTCACTGGAAACATGTTTGACTGGGTGTTGGCAATAAGAAACAAACTTTTGCAACTGTCGTATAGGAACCGGATAGCTCATAACTGATTACTGGAGTAAACCGATAAAAGTAATAAACAGCTCATGGTGTTTACATGCACTGAGTAAACGGTTTACTGGGCAAATAAACTAAGTGTGTTAATCTGTTTTCTCATAAACCAATAATGGCCTTTTGACCCTGTTTACATGGTCACGAGTAAACCAATTACTGGAGTAAACCAATAAAGATAATCAGATTACTCTGTTTACATGACAGTTTGAGTAATCGGGTAACTCCAGAAAGCTGATTATAATCGGTTTACTCATGACCATGTAAACAGGGTCAATGAGCCTGATACCCCATGGTCATTTCAGTTTAATTCTATTGAGTAAAAATGGCTCGTTGTACTGCAGCTTTTATTAATTCTGCCATTTTATATTTTACTGTGGTGATTATTATTATTATTATCTTCAAATCACATTGTTATCAAATTAATGTCATTTAATACAAACGTTTCTTGAAGGCAGCTGCCTCTGTCATGAAGCCCTAAAGTCCTGATTAAAAATATACCTTTATTCTGCATTTATTTACAGTGCTTAACCAACAGGTAACTACTGTATCCATAGTTTGTAAAAGACCACATCATGCTGGATGAATTATTAATTTACGATACAAATGTTTTTTTAAAAAAAAAGATATTTTACTTACCCCCAGCAGATGCAACAGTCTCCCTCTCAAATTTCTCCCCCTGTCTGGTCTGTTGTCCATTCTCCATGTGTTTTACATTTGGAAAATTGTTTATCAATTGTCGACTTTTGTTTGTGTTCCAACACAGCACTGCACATAGTACAAAACCATTTATCTCCATTTTATGAAAAAATTCAGAAACTGTTGAGCACAGTCTTTAGTCGTGAGTTTTGTTGATAAATCAACTTTGGCAACTCCGCTCTGTGGCTGCCAGATATACACATGGAAGTAATGTGAGCGTACGGCACAGGGAACTCTCGCACGATTGTTCGAGACTTCAGCCAGCTGCTTGCGTTTTGTGTTTCACAGACTGTAAAAGCATTATGGTGAAAGATTGATCCACAGATTTTGTAGATTGATATCGGCTCAGTCAAATGTGAATCGATTCGAATCGTTGAATCGATCTTGTGAACCCACCCCTAGCCACTGGTGCCCTGTCATCTGCATTGTTAAAAAGTTTTATTTCTTCACTGTTACATGAAATATTATTTGTGTGCACAAAGAGAATGGGGGATAAAACACAACTCTGCGGGAGACCTGTATTTAAAACCATTTTACTGGATTCAAATCAATTGTAAGCACCAGTTGTGGCCTGTCAGATTAAAAAAAAAAAACAAAAAAAACAACTTTTGATCCATAAAATCATTGTTGGGTGGACCTGAATATCTAAAAGACGATGTAACAGAGTGTTTGTGTATGGTGTTAAAAACAGAAGTCCATGACAGACAGAAGTCCATCTTGCATCTATACTGTCTAAACATTTGAGTTGAGGGATCGTCACTTCCTGTTTTGCTGTCTGCCTGTGTGGTTTGCTCTCCAGCTCTCTAGCCACTAGCTATGGCTACTACCTCTCTTTCCTCTCCTCCTCTGGTGTGCTCTCTCTGTCAGATGTTTAGCTACACCTCTGCCTCTTTTAGTGATAACGGTAAATGTAACAAATGTTGTCTTTTTGAGGCGTTCGAGGCGAGGTTGTCTGATTTGGAATCCCGGCTCCGCTGCATTGAAACACCGTCTGCGCCAGTTAATCTCGACGGACGCCCATTAGCTGCAGCGGAGCTAGCTAGCTTAGGCCCCCCTGTCAGCGGTTCCCCGGCTCTCCTCAGCAGCGAGGAGACTGGGTGGGTGACGGTGAGAAGGAAGCCTAGTCGCAAAGCCCCGGTACACCACCAACCTGTTCACGTTTCTAATCGTTTTTCCCCGCTCAGCGACACACCCGCTGAGGAAAAAACTCTGATCATTGGCGACTCTGTAGTCAGAAACGTGAACCTAGAGACTCCAGCGGTCATAGTCCAATGTATTCCTGGGGCCAGAGCAGGCGACATCGAGTCAAATTTGAAAATGCTGGCTAAAAGTAACTGTAAATATTCCACAATTGTTATTCACGCCGGCATTAATGACATCCGTCTCCGGCAGTCGGAAGTCACGAAACTTAATGTAGAATCGGTGTGTGAGTTTGCAAAAACGATGTCTGCCACTGTAGTATTCTCTGGGCCCCTCCCCAATCTGACCAGTGATGACATGTTTAGTCGCTCGTCATCCTTGAACCGCTGGCTGTCTGTGTGGTGTCCTAAAAATGACGTGGGCTACATTGACAATTGGAGCTCTTTTTGGGGAAAACCTGGTCTTATGAGACGAGACAGCATTCATCCCACTTTGGATGGTGCTTCTCATTTATCTAACAATCTGGCATCTTTTTTATCCAAATTTCCAAAACCCTGACTACTCAGAGTTGGGACCAGGAAGCAGAGTCGCAGTCTTACACGCCTCTCTGCAGCTCCTCTTCATCCGCCACCCCTCAGCTTAGCCCCTGTCTTCCCCATCAGAGAATCGTTGTCTGCTCCCTCCAAAGTGAATAAAAATATAATGTATAAGCATCCCAAAGTGATAAAGCAAAATATTGGTAAAACTCAAATTAAACATAAAGCCTCTAAATTGAATGATTTGGCCTCTGTTCCTCCTCATAATTTAAAAATTAAATGTGGTTTGTTAAATATTAGGTCTCTAACTCCCAAGTCTCTGTTAGTCCATGATCTGTTAATTGATCATCAGATTGATTTAATTTCCCTTACAGAGACTTGGTTAGGACAAGAGGATTATGTTGGTTTAAATGAATCAACCCCCTCTGGTTATTTAAACTGTCAAAATCCCAGAAGTTCTGGTCGTGGAGGAGGAGTAGCAACAATTTACCATTCCAAATTACTAGTTAATGTAAAGCAAAAAACATGTTATAATTCCTTTGAGGGCCTGGTCCTCAGTATTGGGCACTTTAGCAATTTCAGGTTAAACCCAATTTTATTTGCCATTGTTTATCGTCCCCCATCAACCTATTCAGAATTTTTATCCGAATTTGCTGATTTCTTAGCTGATTTAGTGTTGAAATCTGATAGAATAATTATAGTAGGGGACTTTAATATACATGTGGATGTAGATAGTGACTGCCTTAATGTGGCTTTTAATTCAATATTAGACTCGATTGGGTTTTCTCAGAAAGTAGGAAATTCTACTCATTACCTCCACCTTACATTGGACCTTGTTCTGACATATGGCATAGAAATAGAAAATCTTGTAGTGTCTCCTCATAACCCTGTACTGTCAGACCATTGTCTGTTAACCTTTGATTTTACTATTTCTGACTATTTGGCTCCTAAAGAAAAATATTATCACAGTAGATGCCTCTCAGATGATGCTGTTTCCAAATTTATGCAGATTGTTTCCTCTATGCCATGTGTCAACACAACGGAAATAAGCTATAGACAGCTTGCTCCTTCTGTAATTGATAACATGGTGGATAGTGTTTCAGCTTCTCTGCATCAGGCTCTAGACTTGGTGGCCCCCTTAAAAAAGAAAAAGTCTAATCAGAGATTTTTAACTCCTTGGTTCAACACAGAAACTCGTAGCTTAAAACAGAAGACTCGTCAATTAGAAAGAAAATGGCGCTCTACTAATTTAGATGAAATCTATTTAGCTTGGAGAAATCATCTTTTAATTTATAAAAAATCTCTTAGAAAAGCTAGAACGAGTTATTACTCTGCATTAATAGAAGAGAACAAGAATAATCCCAGGTTTCTTTTCAGTACTGTAGCCAGGTTGACAAAGAGTCAGGACTCTGTCAATCCTAGCATCCCCTTAGAGCTTACTAGTCAGGACTTTATGAACTTTTTCAATAATAAAATTTCATCCATCAGAGATAAAATCAATCAGATTCTTCCCACAGTTAACTTAAATACTGTAACTACTACAACTCCTTCTATTGATGTCTGTCTTGATGAGTTTACTCCAATCGACCTTTGTGAGTTAGACAAAGTAGTTTCCTCATCCAAACCTTCAACTTGTCTTTTAGATCCTATTCCTACCAGGTTATTTAAAGAAGTCTTCCCACTTATTGGTAGCTTTATTCTTCATATAATCAATTCTTCATTAACTTTAGGCCATGTACCACAGGCTTTTAAAACGGCTGTAATTAAACCCTTACTCAAAAAGCCAACGCTAGATCCAGGAGCTTTAGCTAACTATAGACCAATCTCTAATCTCCCTTTCATTTCAAAAATCTTAGAAAGAGTTGTTGCTACGCAATTATTTGACCACCTGCAGGGAAATGGTTTACTTGAAGAGTTTCAATCTGGGTTTAGAATCCATCATAGTACTGAAACAGCCTTAGCGAAGGTCACTAACGACCTCCTCATTGCATCTGATAATGGACTAGTTTCTGTACTTGTCCTTTTAGATCTTAGTGCAGCTTTTGATACTATTGATCATAATATTCTACTTGATAGATTAGAACACTATGTTGGACTTAATGGAACTTCGTTGCAGTGGTTTAGATCTTATTTATCTGATAGGTTCCAGTTTGTTCATGTAAATGATGAGTTTTCTTTCAGCTCAAAGCTTAGTCATGGAGTTCCACAGGGATCTGTGCTAGGCCCTACTCTTTTTAGTTTATATATGCTTCCGTTAGGCAACATTATTAGAAAGCACTGTATACATTTTCATTGTTATGCAGATGACACACAATTATACCTGTCAATGAAGCCAGATGATACTAATCAATTAGCCAAGTTAGAAGCCTGTCTTAAGGAAATCAAAGCTTGGATGACTTGTAATTTCCTGCTATTAAATTCAGATAAGACTGAAGTCATTCTTGTTGGTCCAAAAAACCTTAGAAATTCCTTTCCAAATCAAACTTTCAGTTTGGACGCAGTTACTCTTTCTCTTAATAGCTCTGTGAGGAACCTTGGAGTTATTTTTGATCAGGATTTGTCCTTCAATTCACATATTAAATTTGTTTCTAAGACTGCCTTCTATCATTTGCGTAATATTGCCAAGATTAGGAGTATCTTCACGCTTTTGTTAGTTCGAGATTAGATTATTGTAATTCTTTATTATCAGGCTGTCCTAAAACATCTTTAAAAAGTCTTCAGCTGATCCAAAATGCTGCAGCAAGAGTTTTAACAGGTACTAGAAAGAGAGATCATATCTCTCCGGTTCTGGCCTCCCTTCATTGGCTTCCCATAGAGTTTAGAATTAAGTTTAAAATCCTTCTTCTCACTTACAAAGCTCTAAACAATCAGGCTCCTTTTTATTTAAAAGATCTGATACTACCGTATTATCCTAACAGAGCACTATGCTCCCAAAATGCAGGATTACTTGTAATACCTAGAATCTCCAAAAGTACAATGGGAGGCAGAGCCTTCAGTTATCAAGCTCCTCTCCTGTGGAATCAGCTGCCAATCTGGATTCGGGAGTTAGACTCGATCTCTGTTTTTAAGAATAGGGCTAAAACCTACCTTTTTGATCTAGCCTACAATTAGGGAGGGATCATGTGTTTCTGAACCCTCCCTTAGTTATGCTGCTAATAGGTTTAGTCAGCCGGGGGACCTCCAGTAATGCACTGGGCCTCACTCCTTTCCTCACTCTCTATGAAATATTTTTTTTTTGCTGGTCATTAACATTTGTTTGTTCTCTCCCATAGATTGAGTCCCCATCGTGCTGTTTGCTCTCTACATGTCTGTTCTTTTCTTCTTCTCTATCCCCTCACCCCCCAGCCAGTCGCAGCAGATGACTGCCCCTCCCTGAGCCTGGTTCTGCTGGAGGTTTCTTCCTGTTAAAAGGGAGTTTTTCCTCTCCACCGTCGCCAAGTGCTTGCTCACAGGGGATCGCCTGATTGCTGGGGTCTTTCTGCAACTGTGGGGGTCCCCCCTACAGTTGATAGTGCTATGAGATGACTGTTGTTGTGAAATGGCGCTATATAAATAAAGTTGAATTGAATTGAATTGAATGAATAAAATCCTGGTGTGGGGGTGTGCAGAGTCCAGCTGTTTAGTGACAGTGTCTAAAAGTGTGAGATCTGCATCCTCAACTACACCATGGTTCACCTTATTGGTGAACTGCAAGGGATCCCAGTTTGTGTGACAGCATGGTGGATTGATGGTCACATACACAGACAGATGCCACTGGTCTGTACTCCTTTGGGTCCTTGGTGTGCATGTTCTTTGGGATCGGAATGATGGTGGATTCTTTCCACTGATGGGGAACACAACCAGAGTTCAAGAGATATTGAAACAGCTTGGTGAGGACTCCACCTCGCTGGGTGGAGCAGTGTCTCCTCCTGCCTTCAGATAAAAAAACTTCCTGACAGATTGCACTTAGAGAGTTAGAGTAGGTCCCCACATCTCCACAGCCCACAGCCTCGGTACTGGCTCCCCCCAGGGCTGTGTGCTAAGCCTCTATACCCTGTACACCCATGACTGCACCCTCACCCACCACAGCAAAACAATTGTCGAATTTGCGGATGACACTATGGTGGTGGGGCTCATCTCTGGGGGAGATTAGTCCATCTATAGAGACAAGGTGGATGGTGGTTTGGCACAGAGATAACAACTTGCTCCTCAAAACAAATTGACAAAGGGGATAATCATAGACTTCAGCCATTATTTATCAACTGGGACTGTGTGGAGAGGGTGTCAGACTTCTGCTTCCTGTGAGTCTACATCACGGAGGACCTGACTGGGGGTGTGAATACAGCTAAGCTGGTGAAGAAGGCCCAACAAAGACTATTTCCTGAGGTTGCTCGGGAAGAACAACGTCTCAGAACTGTTGCTCTCCTTCTATTAATGCTCAATAGACAGTCTGCTGACTTACTGTGTGTGTGTGTGGTTTTCCAGCTGCACAGTGACCCATAGGAAAGTGCTCCAGGGGGGTTACAAAGGTTGCCCAGGAAACTGTCGGCAGCCCTCTCCCCTCTCTGGAGGAACTTCACAGTAAAACCCAAAACAATATGCAGGACTCATCACACCCAAATCACCATCTGTCACCAATCACCAAATTACTGCCATCAAATAGACCAGGAGTCTGCAACCTTTGCCAAGTAAAGAGTCATGTTGTCCCTCACTGACTAAAATAAAATTAGCTGAGAGCCGCAACAGCTGTTTGACCGTTAAAATAAATATTATTCTGCTTATAAAGTTTTATATACACTACCGTTCAAAAGTTTGGGGTCACCCAGACAATTATTTTGTGTTTTCCATGAAAAGTCACACCTATTTACCACCATGAGTTGTAAAATGAATAGAAAACATAGTCAAGACATTGACAAGGTTAGAAATAATGATTTGTATTTGAAATAATAATTTTTTCCAGATACTCAACCTGCTCAAAGGAAGGTCAGTTTTATAGCTTCTCTAACCAGCTAAACTGTTTTCAGCTGTGCTAACATGATTGGCCAAGGGTTTTCTAATCATCCATTAGCCTTCTGACGCAATGAGCAAACACATTGTACCATTAGAACACTGGAGTGATAGTTGCTGGAAATGGACCTCTATACACCTATGTAGATATTGCACCAAAAACCAGACATTTGCAGCTAGAATAGTCATTTACCACATTTGCAATGCATATTAGATATTAGAGTGTATTTCTGATTAGTTTAAAGTTATCTTCATTGAAAAAAACAGTGCTTTTCTTTCAAAAATAAGGAAATTTTTAAGTGACCCCAAACTTTTGAACGGTAGTGTATATCAGTGAATATACAAGAAAATAGTTTATGTAGCATTTATGAATTCCATACTACAACAGTGAAGAAAACTGATGGAACTTTACTTTTATGTGTGGCAACAAATGAAAAAGCCAGACTCTTGTGAAAAAATGTTGTATGGTGCAATGTGTAATCAAGCTGTCAGATATCAAAATGCAAATATTTTACCTTCATACTGGTCATTACTCACTTCTTAAGCATTTACAATAACTTACAGAAGTCATTTGTGTTGATAGTGCATAAAAACTTTGATCATCAGCGATCGTGAGCTTTTTAAGCTCAACATCGACATCACAGCCCTTCACGAGACACGTCTTTCCTCCAGCGGCAGGCTTAAGGAGAAGGAGTACACCTTCTTCTGGCAGGGACTGGAGCTAGACGAGCGCCGTCTACATGGGACTGGCTTCGCAGTGCGCAACTCCCTCCTCTCGTCAGTAGAGCCTCCTTCCCGAGGGACCGAGCGTATCCTCTCTCTCCGCCTCATGACCTCCATGGGACCAGTAAACATCTTTAGCATTTACGCCCCCACACTCTGCTTCACAGCAGAGGCCAAAGACGAATTCTACAGTGAGCTCGAGGCTTGGATCAGAGAGATTCAAGATGGCCACCTACATGGAGACTGACCCTCTTCCTGTATATAAAAAGTAATCTTACAATACAAAAAACTCACAGTTTTTACTTCAAATACTATATAGTAATGAAAACTAAATAATTTTATGCTGCATTAAATGTCATAATTTAGATTAGCAAAACTATTACACACTGCACGTTTAACTGAAAACCAAACGAAGCAGACAGATAATTAAATTATTTTCATATTTTGGGAAACTAGCTCATTTTGAGATAAAATAAACCATAACAAACAGTTGTAGGCTATCAGAAAAAGAGACTATTTTAAAAAATAGACCAATTTGTATGCTAGTCAGTAATTTCCCAATGATGTCTGTTTTTTTTTTTTATCTTCAGCCATGCACAGAAATCAAACATCCTGCATGAGCATAAAACAGATGATAAAACGAGTTTAGTCAAAGTCAAAGTGCCTTTATTGTCATTCCATTGCTAATAAACAATGCAGCGAAATTGAGATACTGCTCCCTAAAACCAAACTATCACACTCACAGTTCACTCATGCATTTAACATTCTCATAATTACAACAATAAATAATGCTTGAAACAATATTACCTAAAAGTTGAATACAATATGTACATAGCAATAATAAAAACATACTGAGTGATAAATGTATAAGACCAGCTTATACACACAGGGTTATTGCCACAAAATAACCTAAAATAACATAAAATAATATCAGCAGTCTGTACGTGTTACATAAATCCATTCAAAATACGTACTGCTGCTGGGGAAAAAAAAAGCTAGGATTAAACCTGGTAGTCCGGGTATTATGGGATCTGTACTGCTTTCCCGAGGGGAGCAAGTGAAAGAAATCATGGCCTGAATGAGTGCAGTCTTTAATGATGGCAGTAGCTCTGTTGAGGTACCGAAACCTGGAAATCTCTTCCAGAGAAGGGAGAGAACAGCCAGTGATTTTTTGCGCAGTCTCGATCATTCTCTGGAAGGCTTTGTGGTCTGCAGCTGAACAGCCCTCATACCAAACCGTGATGCCATATGACGAAATGCTCTTAATAGCAGAGCGATAAAATAAAACCAGCAACTGTGCATTCAGGCCATTCTTCTTGAGGAGTGTAGACGTTGTTGAGCCTTTTTTATCGTAGCTATGGTGTTAACTGCCCAGGTAAGGTTGTGAGAAATATGAACACCCAGAAACTTAAAAGCCTCCACCCTCTCCACACGCTCCTTGCCTATATATAGAGGAGGTGGCTCACTGCTATGCTTCCTAAAATCAGTAATGAGTTCTTTTGGGTTTTTTTGTATTCAGTAGCAGGTTATTATCTGACCACCATCTTACCAGTCTCTGAACCTCATCTCTGTATGCGGACCCATCTCCTCCTGATATGAGCCCCACTACTGTTGTGTCATCTGCAAACTTCACTATAATGTTTGTGGGATGAACAGGTATGCAGTCATATGTGTACAATGAATACAAAGTGGGGCTCAACACACAGCCCTGTGGTGAGCCTGTGTTAAGCATGACTGTAGAGGCGGAATGGGGTCCGAGTCTAACAGTCTGTGTTCGGTTTGTTAGGAAGTCCTTAATCCAGCTGCAAGTGTGAGCAGGCAGACCAAGCTGAAGCAATTTGGTGATGAGAATGTTGGGAATAATTGTATTAAATGCCAAGCTACAGTATAGTCCACAAACAACATTCTTATATAGCTCCTCCTGTCTTCTAAATGGCTGAATGCCGAGTGGATAGCTATAGCAATAGCGTCTTCAGTGGATCTGCTCCACCTGTAGGCAAACTGGTACCGATCAAAGTCTGGGGGGAGACTAGGCAAAAGATGTTTCAATGCCATTTTCTCAAAGCACTTCGTAATAATGGGTGTTAATGCTACTGGTCGATAGTCATTCAGACTGCTAATAATATGGAACAATGGCTGCCTTGAGAGACAAATTAAAAATGTCAGTCAAAACAGAGCATAGCTGATCTGCACATGCTCTGAGCACCTTTCCTGGCACTCCATCAGGACCAGTAGCCTTTCTCGGGTGAACTGCTCTCAGTGTCTGTCTCACCTCATAATCCTGCATTGTAAGCACATCAGAGCTGGCATTCAATAACGTCAGTGGGTCTGGGCGAGGTGTATTTGCCTCAAACCGTGCAAAAAAGCAGTTCAATTCTTCTGCTAATGAGGCGCTGATGTCACTGGAAATGATGCTGCTGCCCTTATAGTTTGTGATATGGTGAAAGCCTTGCCATACTCGTCTCGAATCATTATCAGAAAAATGGTCCTCAACTCTCCTCTTATAGGCCTGTTTAGCCTCCTTAATGCCTTTCTTCAGATTAGCCCAGGCGGTGCTATACAGATCTGTATCCCCTGACCTGAAGGCTGTATTACGAGCTCTGAGGAGTGCCTGGACTTCTTTTGTCATCCAAGGCTTCTGGTTAGGAAAAACCCTGATGTGTTTTTCCACAGTCACCTGGTTGATACAGTAGATGATGTACCATAATACAGTCTGTGTGTACATTTCCAGATCCTCATTCTTGAATAAATCCCATAGAGTGTTTGAAAAACAGTCCTGCAGCTGAGAAAGAGCTCCCTCGGGCCATGTTGTGATGTTTTTTATAGTAGGTCTAGCAGTTCTCCTGAGCGGGGTGTATGCTGGGATGAGGAGCAACGATAGATGGTCTGACAGGCCAAGATGTGGACATGGCACAGCTCTGTAAGCATGCTTCAGGTTCGAATACACCCGATCAAAACAACTCTTTCCCCTGGTGGCACATTTCACATACTGTGTGAAAGTAGGCAGCACAGTTTTCAAGCATGCTTGATTAAAATCACCAGCTATGATGTGAACACCATCGGGATAGGCCTGCTGCTGTTTATTTAGTTTCAGTTTAGATGATATTTCCATCAGTGAAACTTTTCCAGCCAGTCTGTATCTGTCAATTCAGGATAGAGAAGTTCTGAAATTGCTTTTGTTCACTTATTTCCAACTTTTTACTTTTCTGCAAAGGCTGTGTTCTGGAAAAGTTTCTGTTTTTTTCTTGATTTTCTCATTCTGGATTTGTCCGTATCATATCAAGGGTAGGGAGGATCAGCAGCCGATGGGGACAGTGCGTCTTTCCATGCTTGTGAGCCCACTATTAAGTTTGGTCTGATGTAGTGCATATTTTAGTTGACAACACAATAAAACATTTTAAATATATATATTTTACATTTACAAAAGCATGCATTTCAATTGAAAAATGTATCAAATACACAATATTGGAAAAATAAAATTATTAAAGTGACCTTCATTATTTCAGTTTCATTTTGAGATGTAACCTCAGAGAGCCACAATAATGGGACTACAGGGTTGCCAACCCCTGAAATAGACGATACAGGGTGATTAAAAACAAGGACAAGTATATTTAGAAATAGTTTTTAACAAACAGCAATTGAAGCATTAAATGCAATTAAAGACCAGTGAAATATTAAGAATGCTGACATCTCGGGACTGTTGTAACATTTGAAGAATTTTTATACTTCCTTTTGATATTATTCTTATGTACTAGTTTTCTATTTATTTTGTAATGTTTTATTACTTCATACGGCAGGGAAAATAAATATTGAACACATCATTTTTCTCATTAAACACATTTCTGATGGGGCCATTGACTTGAGATTTTCACCAGATATCAGTAACAACCCAAGTAATCCATACATACAAATAAATCAAGGCAACTGTGTTCACAAAACAAGTTATATTTAATAAAGTGGAATGACACAGGGAATAAGTATTGAACACTCTTGGTGAAATTCATTTAATATTTAGTAGAAAAGCCTTTGTTGGTAATAACAGCTTCCAGTCACCTCCTGTATGGCGAAACTAGGCACAGGCATTGCTCAGGAGTGATTTTAGCCCATTCTTAAAAACTGTCTTCAAATCTTGAACTTTCCATAAGTGTCTCCTATGAACTCTGATCTTCAGTTTGTTCCATAGATTTTCATTTGGATTCAGGTCAGGTGACTGACTGGGCCATTCTAGCAGCTTTATTTTCCCTCTTTGGAGCCAGTTGAGAGTTTCCTTGGCTGTGTGTTTTGGATCATTGTCTTGCTGAAATGTCCACCCTCATTTCATCTTCAGCATCTTGGCAGATGGCAACAGTTTCTTATCAAGGATGTCTCTGTACATTTGTCCATTTATCAGTCCTTCAATTATATGAAGTCTGCCTGTGCCATGTTCTGAAAAACACCCCCACACCATGATGGGATATGCAGTGCCATTTCTCGTTCAAACATGCTGTGTGTTGTGGCATCCAAAAAGTTCAATTTTGTCTCATCTGACCAGACTATATTCTTTCAGTATTGTCCTGGCTTGCCCAAATGTTGTGCAGCAAGCTTTAAACAAGCTTCAGCATGCTTTTTCTTCAGCAATGGAGTCTTGCGAGGTGAGTGTGCATATACTGTAGCCCATGTCAGTTGAATGCATTACTTATTGTTTTCTTAGAAACAGCAGTACCTGCTAACTCCAGGTCTTTCTGAGGCTCTCCACGAGTGGTCTTTGGCTCTTGGATAACTCTTCTGATAATTCTTTTGACTCCTCTGTCAGAAATCTTGTGAGGAGCTCCTGGTCATGGTCAGTTTATGGTAAAGTGATGTTATATCCATTTCCCAATGATGGCTTCAACAGTGCTCACTGGAACATTCGGCAGTTTAGAAATGCACCTGTCACCAATGCTATCATTATATTTTGCAGCAATCAGGTTGCGAAAGTCTAGAAAGAGCTCTTTATTTCTACCCATCATGAGTTCTTTATGTGACAATCCGATATTCACAGGCCTATCAGTCAGACTTTAACCAGTTAAAATTAATTTGCACTGATGGGGGATGGGATGGCTTCCTAAATTCTGATGGATTTCAGCTGGTTTCTTGGCTTTCTATGACTTTTTGCACCTCTTTATCTTCGTGTTCAATGCTTATTCCCTGTGATATTCTGCTTTATTAAATATAACTTGTTCTCTGAACACAGTTGCCTTGATTTCTTTATATGTATGGATTACTTGGGTTGTTAATATCTGGTGGAAATCTCAGGTCAATGGCTCCATCAGAAATATGTTTAATGAGAAAAATGTTGACGTGTTCAACACTTATTTTCCCCGCTGTATTTGTGTCTTTTTTAAGACTGCAAAGGACTGCACTTACTTTCATTCTACTTTATACAATGTCAGTAAAGATATTCATTCATTCATTTGTTCGGTCATCCATTCATTCATTCATTCAGAGATATATCTTAACAAGTTTACAGTAAGTGATAAGGGTGATAACAACAAATGTCTTAATTATGTTTCTGTTAAACTTATATCATCTCGTTAATGTTATTAAATATCTTATTGACGAGTGTGACAGATTATAAACATTGTTTCTAATAAGAGCCAATAAATGTCATCTAAGCAACAATAAATGTGTTAATCATGCTTCTGCTAGCACTTAATATAGACATTAATATTTATAAGCCACTTATTAAGCCTTATAAGTAACTTATTACTGTTAATTAATGCTTATTACAAGCAAATTAATATAAATTAGGGGTGTAATGGTACGCCTAAAATCACGGTTCAGTACTTACCTTGTTTATAAGGTCATGGTTTGGTTCATTTTCGGTACAGTAAGGAAACAAATGAAAAATATAAAACTGCTTGCCTTTTGTATAAGTGGGAACAGCTTTTCTGACACCCCCCCCCCCCCCCCGCAAACTGTCAGCAGTGAATTCATTTATGCATTTCTGGGAAGAAAATAACACAAATCATAGTGTAATCTATGTGGGGTTTTCATCGCTCTGGTTATTGTTTATTACATAGTGCATATATCACTTTTGGCAAATTGTACAGTTTGAAAATGAAGTGCAGCTACAGAAGGAAAATAACACGTTAACGTTCATTAATCCTCCAGAACTGTGACATGCTCATCCACAGATACTTTCGAAGAGACATCAGGTATGTACAGTGGCATAAAATGTTTTACTGTTTGCTCATTGAAAATTGAAGTGCCAACTTTACTCGCTAAAACTTAGTAACCTTACCGTTGTGGTGTTAAGAAGTAGCCCAATTTCAGTGATTCTTCATCGGGTTGGAGCGCTGCAGAAGTCCGCTGACACGCAGCCGGAGACGGGGGAACGGATAGGAGGAGGGGGCGTGATATGACAGTTACACTTTCTGCCCATCACTCAATATAGTCCATGTTCGTACCTCGTACATGTCTGTACCATACCGTGGGTGGCGTACCGAAAAAATATGAATACAAGTACTGTTACACCCCTAATATAAAGTATTACCAAAGCTGCTTTAATAACTTTACTCATGTTTATACTTATTTATTTTTTGCTTTTCACAGATGGGGCAAAGAAGGAGGTGGATTAGTGAAGTAAGTTTACAGATGTTTTATTAATTGTGATATGCATTCCAGAATTCAAACATCAAACCACAGCCACCATATGACTGATGTCCTTTTCCAGTTATGTGTTATTTAAAAACATACTGGCAAAGAAGTTGGGAGACTGTGTAAAATGAGACCTTTAAACACAAAACCAATAAATATAACACACTTTTTTTTAAAAAAAGGAGCTGTTTTATTCATATAAATTTGTTATTGCTGTTTGATACTTAACTTAATCTGCTCAACACTTTATGCCCTCATTTGTCATACATTAAGTTTTATAATGTGCATTTTCAAAGGATCTTTATTGTTCAAAGTGGTGTTTTTGTGAGTTTTAATCTTTATCCAATCAGATTTGGGGCTCATTAATATTATCAGCAGACTGAAGACCAAGGGCGCTGTTGTGATAATCTAAAGCACACATTTGCACTACAGTTTGTGCCTTGCATCGGTACTTTTGGTGGTTTCTTGCCAACTATTTAGCGGCTGACTGTGAGTGCGACTTCTGCTCATAGGAGGGGACTGATTTAAAGTGGGTGAGACTTGGTGCATAGTAACCCAGCCACAGGGTGTGCACAAGCCAGTGTACTTGTAGTATTGGTCCCAAGCCTGGGTAAATGGGGAGGGTTGTGTCAGAAAGGGCATCTGATGTAAAACCTTTGCCAAATCAAACATGCGGATCATGACAAATGAGACTTTCATACCGGATCAGTTGAGGCCGGAGTTGACAATGACCGCCTTCGATGCTGTTAACCAACAGGGTACTGGTGGAAAGTTGGCTACTGTTGGTCGAAGATCGAATAGGAGGAGTGGGGAAGGTGTGTTAGGAGAGAGAGAAAGAAAACGAAATGTAGAAGCGTGGAGGTGAGAGTAGGGACATTAAATTTAGGGACTATGACTGGTAAAGGCAACGAGTTTGCTGATATGATGGAGAGAAGAAAGGTAGATATACTGTGTTTTCAAGAAACCAGATGGAAGGGAAGCAAAGCTAGGAGCACTGTTCTACCATGGTGTAGACAGGAAGAGAAATGGAGTAGTAGTAATCTTGAAGGAAGAGTATGTAAAGAGTTTTCACGAAGTAAAGAGTGAATCAGACAGAATTATGAGTTTAAAGCTTGAAGTCAAAGGTGTGCTGTTGAATGTTATCAGCGCATATGCACCTCAAGTTGGATGTCAGGTAGAAGAGAGAGAGGAATTCTCTTGGCGTGAACGTGCATATACAGTATACAGTACCTGTTCCTACACCGAAGCTAGAATTTCTCAGTGTCCTTTATTTTGTTGGACTGATTTTGAAAAAAAATTGTTTTTCTAATGTGTCTTTCATTCAGTCATTCATTCATTGGCGATCTGCCCAGGGTGTACCCTGCCTCTTGGCCAAAGACAGCTGGATAGCTCCCGACCCCATGACTCATAAAGGACTAAGTGAATAAGAAGATGAATGGGTGAATGGTTGAATTGTTAACTTACAGACAAGTAAACATTCATTTATCTGTCCTCAAGTGAACAAAATGAGGGTTGCTTTTTTTTTTTTTTTTCAATCACCGAGCTTTACCATGCTGTTGCGCAGCTGGAAGCCTATCCTACACCAGGGGAAACAGCTGTCATTCACAGCTGGAGGACAGCCAGCTGGTATTCTATCCACTGGAACATTAAAGCATGCATTGCCAACATCCATCAATCTCATTTAGGATCTCCATCCATCCATTTTATACCACTTTTCCGGAGGTCTGGGTCACGGACGCAGCAGCCCAAGCAGAGAAGCCCAGACTTCCCTCTTCCCGGCCACCTGCTCCAGCTCTTCAGAGAGGATACCAAGACGTTCCCAGGACAGCTGGGAGATGTAGTCTCTCCAGCATGTCCTGGGCCTGCCCCAAGGTCTCCTCCCAGTGGGATGAGCCCAAAACACCTCAAGTGGGAGGTGTCTAGGAGGCATCCTGATCAGTTGCTCAAACCACCTCAACTGGCTCCTCTTGATGTGCAGGAGCAGCGGTTGTACTCTGAGCCTCTCCTGGATGACTGAACTCCTCACCCTATCTCTAAGGGTGAGTCCAGCAATCCTACGGAGAAAGCTCTTTTCAGCTGCATGTATCCGTGATGTCATTCTTTTGGTCATTACCCAAAGTTCATGATCATAGATGAGGGTAGGAACGTAGATTGAGTGGTCAATCGACAGGTGTGCCTTAAAGCTCAGTTCCCTCTTGGCCACAACGGACCGGTCCAGCGTCTGCATCACTGCAGATCCTGCTCCAATCCGTCTGTCAATCTCCTGCTCCATTTTCCCATCACTTGTGAATAAGATAAGATAAGCCTTTAGGAAGGTGACGAAGGCGTCGGGACCGGACGGCATCAGCGCAAAGCTCCTCAAGTCCTGTGCAGACCAGCTGTGTGGGATTGTGGAGTACATCTTATCTTCAACCTGAGCCTGAAGCTGGGGAGGGTACCACAGTTGTGGAAAACATCTTGTGTGGTACCTGTACCAAAGACTTCCCACCCCAAAGGTCTGAACAACTACAGACCAGTGGCCCTGACGTCCCACATGATGAAGACCCTGGAGAGACTGCTCCTTGCTCACCTCCGCCCCCTGGTGGGACCAGCGATGGATCCACTTCAGTTCGCCTACCAGCATGGCATTGGGGTGGAGGATGCAGTGATCTTCCTCCTTCACCGTTCTCTGTCCCACCTGGAGAAGCCCGGGAATGCGGTGAGGATCATGTTCTTTGACTTCTCCAGTGCTTTCAACACCATCCAACCGATGATCCTGAAGGACAAGCTGCTGTGCGCAGGGATGGACCAGCACCTGTCATCATGGATCCTGGACTACCTCACAAACCGGCCACAGTTTGTGAGAACCCGGGACTGTGTGTCCGACACGATCATCGGTAACACGGGGGCCCCCCAGGAAACGGTTTTGGCTCCTTTCCTGTTCACCCTTTATACTGCGGACTTCTCACACAACACAACTCACTGCCATCTACAGAATTTCTCTGACAACTCTGCGATTGTTGGCCTCATCTCCAACGGAGATGAAGCTGAGTACAGAGGGCTTATCCAGGACTTAGTGGACTGGTGCCATCAGAACTGCCTCCAGATCAATGCGAGGAAAACTAAGGAGCTGGTGGTGGACTGCCGCAGGCAAGGATAACCCCTCACAGCACCAGTAAATATACAGGGAACAGACATCGAGATGGTGACATCCTACAAGTACCTGGGTGTTCATCTGAACAATAAACTAGACTGGTCACACAACACTGACACACTCTACAAGAAGGGACAGCGCAGGCTGTTCCTACTGAGGAGACTCAGGTCTTTTGGTGTACAAGGGGCGCTGCTGAAGTCATTCTATGACACGGTGGTGGCATCAGCCATCACTTTTGGAGTGGTCTGCTGGGGCAGTGGCATTACAGCAGCCAATAGGAAGAGACTGAACAAACTGATCAAGAAAGCTAGCTCTGTCCTGGGGCAGCGCCTTGACCCAGTGGAGGAGATGGGAGAGAGAAGGATGGTGGCTAAACTGTCATCTCTGCTGGAGTCCGAGTTCCACCCTATGCAGGACATACTGAATGCACTGAGGAGCTCATTTAGCAGCAGACTACATCATCCTAGGTGCAAAACCGAGAGGTTTCGCAGGTCCTTCCTACCTATGGCTGTCAGACTGTACAACCTAAGCAGGGCTGCTCACAGAGATAGCAAAAAAAGACGTGACAACCTAATAGTATTGAATGCAAAAGAACGCAATAGACTTACACAATGGTCCCCTCCGGTATACAACTAGGAAAATACCGGTCGCTATGGAGGGTGAGAATATGTATGGATACATAATCATACCATGTAGGATAACTAAGTAGACGGTTATGCTGTTTCATTCCATCTAGCTACAATGCTCCGCACTGTGTGTGTTTATATATTTATATATTTATTCCATCTAGCTACAATGCTCCGCACTGTGTGTGTTTATACATCGACATATTTATTCCATCTAGCTACAATGCTCTGCAATTGTGTGTTTATATATTCATATATTTATTCCATCTAGCTGCAATGCTCCGCACTGTTTTTATATATTTACATATTTATTCCATCTAGCTACAATGCTCCACACTGTCTCTCTCTCTCTCTCTCTCTCTCTCTCTCTCTCTCTCTCTCTCTCTCTCTCTCTCTCTCTATATATATACTGTATATATGTGTGTGTGTGTATATATATACAGTATATATATATATACGTATATATATATATACAGTGTATATATATATATATATATATATATATATATATATATATATATACAGTATATATATATATATATATATATATATATATATATATATATATATGTGTGTGTATGTATGTATACTCGCTGCTCTTGTTTTTCTCTTGCCTTTTGATTGTTGCTCTGAGTGTTGCTATCCCTGTGCTGTTGCAATCCTGGAATTTCCCCATTGTGGGACTAATAAAGGCTTATCTTATCTTATCTTATCTTTATTAGTCCCACAATGGGGAAATTACAGGATTGCAGCAGCAAAGGGATAGCAGCACTCAGAGCAATAGTAAACAAAAAAGATAAGAATTGGTTAGCCAAAGCATTAAATGAATATAATGTACACAGTTATATACACAGTGCAGGAGCATTGCAGCTAGATGGTATCAACAGCATTACAGTTCGTTAAATTACTTGGCGGATACTTGAACTCATCCACTTGGACCAGCAACCTTGTCCCCAACCTGGAGAGGACAATGCTCCTTTTTCCGGCTGAGCACCATGGACTCGGACTTGGAGGTACTCATTCTCATCCCAGCCGCTTCACACTCGGTAGCAAACTATCCCAGGAAGATGTGTAGGTCATTGCTCAATGAAGTAAACAGCAGAGAGGAGATCCTGTGGTCACCAAACATGACACCCTCCATTCCTTGGCTGCACCTAGAAATCCTGTCCATAAATACACTGCTTGGCCAAAAAAAAAGTCACCACCATTGGGGGAAAAAAGGCTTTAATTTGCTTGGGAGCGTAAAGATTGGACCCTGGAGCAATGGAATAAGGTTACATGGTCTGATGAGTCCAGATTTACTCTGTTCCAGAGTGATGGGCGCATCAGAGTTAGAAGAGAGGCAGATGACATGATGCACCCATCATGCCTAGTGCCTACCATACAAGCCTGTGGGGCAGTGCTGTGATCTGGGGTTGCTGCAGTTGGTCAGGTCTAGGTTCAGCAACGTCAACGTTGTGTCCAAAGAATGAGGTTCATTGGGCCACCTTTAGCTTTGATTACGGCACACATTTGCTGTGGCATCATTTCGATAAACTTCTGCAATGTCACATTTATTTCCATCCAGACTTGCATTAATTTTTCGCCAGATCTTGTATTGATGATGAGAGAGTCAGACCATTGCACAAAGTCTTCTTCATCACATCCCAAAGTTTCTCATTGGGGTTAAGGTCTGGACTCTGTGGTGGCCAATCCATGTGTGAAAATGGTGTCTTATGCTCCTTGAACCACTTTTTCACAATTTAAGCTCAATGAATCCTGGCACTGTCATTTTGGAATGTGCCGCGCCATGAGGGAAGAAGAATCCATTAATGGAATAACTTGGTCATTCAGTATATTCAGGTAGTTAGCTGACTTCATTCTTTGGGTACACAACATTGCTGAACCTAGACCTGCCCAATGGGAGGCTCTTACCTATGAGCCATAAAACATAGAACTTTATTTTTATTTTTTTAAAACTAAATATTTATTTATTTGAGGATGTCAAAAATTAAAAGGAAGATGCACAACATGGGATCTTTAGTATCCGCATAAACCTGAGTTGCAGGTAGAGGCCTATTAGCACTCAAGCTCTTTAGAATGTGACCTTCGCAGAAACAAAGGTTACTGTGTCTGGATGGCTGTCTATGTTCATGGGTAATGCCATGTGCACTGATGCCCTCCTGTAACACCATAGAAAAAATACTGAATAGGCCATAGTATTTTTTCATAGAAAAAATACTGAATAGGCCTATCTCATTTTTAGCCCCAGAGGATGAAGCATCTAAATTTCACATATTGACTGGTTGTTGTTTAAGTATTGTGGCATTTCGACATGTTATATTCCTTGTATAGGGATGGTGAATTTTGTTGTTGTTGATGCAATTGCAGTTTTTTTCTTGTAAAATTGAAACTTTTTCTTATTTTGCACCTTTCACTCATACTTTCTGAGACTTTTTCTTTTCTTGGAAATGTGACTTTTTCTTTTAAATTTGCATTTTTTTTCTTGTGAAAGTGTTTCTGGTTAAAACCACATGGTCATTGGCGAAAGAAGTGCGCATGGTTCTAGAGTGGGAGGTTCATGTAGACATTTGTCTGGATGTGTTTAATCAAAAATTAACTGCTGCTTTCCCACATCTTAATGTGATGAACCCCACCCCGAATATCATTCTTTAGATACTGTCCTCACAATTTTTAGTGCATTCAAGGAGGGGTTTTTTTCCACGAGGGATTTTCCCAGTTTGTCACCAGGATTCTGTTCAATGGCCTGCCCCTGAATTCAGATTTCTAATCATAAATGTGTCCCAGCTCAACACAAAGTCAGAAAATCAAGATAGACACCTTCATGAAAGACACGATTGTGCTTGCTCTGTCAGAAGTGCAATAAATAGTACATTTTACTCAAACTTCCACTTCCTGTTGATGCTGGGTCATTTTGAGTCCCTAACTCTTCCTCAACTAGGTCTGATTTATGCAGTCAAAAATCAGACCGGGGGGTATGCTGTTTGACGTTTACCCGAGTATATGAACTCAAGTCTCTTTTTCATAAAATTTTGTGTTTCTGAGTGGTTTTATCGCAGGATATTTGTCACTCTTACCTTTGTACATCTATGAAGAAAAAAGTGAACATTTACTCAAGTACATTTGGCCATACTCACATGAGTCACTTGATTGTAATTGGAATTTTTTGTCCATTATTTAATCATTTTGTGACTGGTGTTTTTATTAATTCAGAATCATTGTTCTTCTTTTCTGCTTTAGAAAATATTAATATATAAATTTTTATCTTTATTTTTATGATATGATCTGGATTATATTATTGGGAACATGCAATTTTTTTTTCAAATTTGCTAGAATAAATGGTGACGGAATAAAACAGTTATTTAAATGAAAAAGTCATATATCACAAAATGTAATAAATTTATTTAAAAAAATAGAAAAATTCTTAGAAAGTCAAAAGTCTGTGTAAAGGATTGATAGGAACAGTTTAATAAATTTACAAGAAAAGATTTTGGAGAAAAACATCACAAAATTTAACCAGAAAAAAGTGACAATTTAGCTCCAAATTTGGGAGAAATGTCTGACAATTTCATCAGAGTACAGTCATTACTCACACAGGTATTTTTGTGTGACTGCACTTACAGGGCTGTCTCAATAAATTAGAATATCATCAAAAAGTTAGCTGATTTCAGTAATTCAGTTGAGTTAAACATAGTATATAGATACATTACACACAGATTGATATATAGTATTTCAGTTGTTTATTTTTGTCATGAAGTGGAGCACAGGGGGAGCACTGGGCCCACGCTTCAGTCATTTCTAATCATGGTCTTGTGGAAAGCGTGAAAAGATGAGGCTGAGTTTATTTCTCAAATCAGGTTTATTCACTTGTCTCCAACATCCTCCAAATAGAAAAGAGAAAGACATCCCCCACACCTGTCCTTTTTATACCCAGGACATCAAAGTACAGAGTCGCATTGTCTTTTAATCCCAAGACACAATACATCATCCTCCAGGTCTTCTCCCCTCCACCTAAAACCACTGGTGGTCAGGAAATCCCTCAAGGCCATCTCTTGCATAACAAAGATCACATTTCGCATCCTCCTGTTATCCCCAGGAGACCCAGACCTATTGTTCATTCTGAGACGTGAAGCAACAGTAATATACTACATATGCAGCCTATGCAACTCACATATGTGTCCCACAGTCTGTACTTTTTCATTTCAGGTTATTTTGTATTGTTTGGGTTGTTGTATTTTGGTATCTTGAGTTGGTCCTCTTGTTTCTCTTCTTAGTTATTTTATCTTAGTGTGGTTATTTGATGAATTTCTGTATTGTTTTGTATTCCAATTTATTTTCCTGTGTTTATATTTGTCCTTGTCCTTAGATCCCCTTTTGTAGTCTCCGTATTTAATAGTTTTGTACCATTAGCCTTCCTCAGTTTGTTTCCTTACCCTCTCCTCAGTTCTGTCCTTTAGTGTATGTTTAGTTTGTCTCTTGCTGCTATCCGGACTGTGCTTAGTTATTATTAGTGTATTCTGGTTCATGTGTTTGTTTCTTGATTTTCATTCATCACGGTTGTGCTTTTATTTTGACAGTCACTCTTGTTTACTTCCTGCTGTCAAACTGTTCGCGCTGTCACACCTGTCATTGTTTGAGCTGATTATTCCTCGCTCATGTACTCACACCTGTTAGTCGTCTGTGTTAATTCCTGCCTGACCTATTTAAGGACACCTGCTCAGTTCATTCTTCACAGCGTCCTTCTCGTGTGCAGACGGAGTTCCTGTCTCACGCTCATTATTTTGTATTCAAGGGTATTCTATTATTTATTTATTTATTTATTTTTATATTTATTATTTTGTATTCTCCGTCTCTCGTGTTATTTTTGTATCCTCCGGGTGTTCCCCGTTCACCAGCGTTCTACCGCCTCAGCCTCTGTTCATCCTTCGTTATCCTGCCATTTGTGTAAGTGTTGTGTTTTTGTGTAGTTCTGTATTTTTGTATTTCCGTGCTTTTGTTATTAAATGTGCAAACTCACAAGCTCGCGACTGGTGTCCTCAGTCCGCCCCTGCCAGGACAATTCATGACAATTTCTTTTAATTTTAATTGATTATGGCTTACAGCTAGTAAAAACCCAAAATTCAGTTTCTCAAAAAATGTGAATATTCAGTTTGAACATTATTTTTTATTAAAATGTTGTCTGACTGAAAAGAATGTCCATTATTGATCATGGTATCACTGTGCTTGACTGGCCAGCAAACTCTCCTGACCTAAACCCCATACAGAATTTATGGGGTCTTGTATGGTCAAAAGGAAGATGAGAGACACCAGACCCAACAATGCAGACGAGCTGAAGGCCGCTGTCAAAGCAACCTGGACCTCCATAACACCTCAGCAGAACCACAGGCTGATCACCTCCAAGCTAGGCCACATTGATGCAGTAATTCATGCAGAAAAAGCCCCGGCCAAGTACTGGGTGTGTACATGGACATAATTTTCAGCCAGCCAACATTTCGATTCCAAATCCATTTTTTAAAAAATCATCTTATGTAATATTCAAATTTTTGAGACACTGAATTTTGGGTTTTCATTACTGGATTATTTGTTGTCATAATGCTACTTTTACTTCAGCAGTTTCTGGCTACTTTAGCCACCCTTGCTTTCAGTGACTGTGACAATCTGACCAGTCAAAGGTGTTACTGGAGACAGTCATACTTCCACTATTGCAATGCTGTATTATACACATATACAGTATATCCTACTTACTGATGTATTTTTCTCTTTCAGGCTTTTTGGATTTGTTGCAAGGAAACAGGGAAGCACAACGGACAATGTCAGCCACTTATTTGCTGAGCTGGACCCAGATCAGCCCGCCTCGGTGATTGTCAACTTTGTCTCCAATATGCTGAAGCGATGAAAACTTCAACACGCATGTGGCTGTGGCCATTTTACAGCCCCCCTTTGTCATTGGTGTCTTTTTTGCCGGGGCATCTTGAAGTCTTTTTTTTTTTTTTTTTTCTGTCTCCTGTTGGTTTGTTGCCCTTTTCTCCTTTTTCCTCTCTGCCTTGCCGGCTTGTCTTGTTTGGAGTAATAGTCTCTGTTTGAAGGTTTTGGTGTGGATCCCGAGTGGAGTCAGAGGATGTGTGACGTGGAGCTGTGCATGTGACAAACATGGAGGCCTTTGAAGGGAGAAGATTTATTTGCAGGGTATCCTGTGCTAGAAGAAAATGCTAGCTAAAGACTAAAAGAAAAAAAGAACACATCTAGGTTTAGTCAGGGAACATGTAAGGACTCGTGTGTGTTTCGTTGTTTTCTGTTCTTTTTGTTGATTTACCAAAGGTAGTTGCAATACCACTGCAAGAATGATGTAGCTATCAAGCCATTAGAATTTCCTCTTTTCAAAAGATGATGGGTCCGGGGGTGGGGGGTGGGGGGATAATTCTGGTTTCTTCTTGAACTGGTCTTCAGGAGAAAAAAAAAAAATGGCCGTAACGGCTTTTAGCAAAACAGTTTCTGAAGACATTATGCATGTTAGCTTGATCTTTAAGCTCGGTTCTTCTACCTTCCACAAGTCATTGTGAAATCCTTAGAGTGGACATTTCCAGGTCTGTTGTGCATCAGAAAGGGCTCTGCAATGAAACGACTGATACTGAGCATAGCAGACCAGACTCAAAAAAAAAAAAAAAAAAAAAGAAAAGAAAATGACGGGGAGGAAAAAAGCCACGCTAAGGTCAATGCACTCTGTGTCAGTGCAACCACACTCACATCACCTCAGCCTCCAGTCCAAGCCTGAGCTTTCTCTCCTAAAAGAAAATGTATATACAGACTTGCTTTGCCTGGAATCCCCAGAGAGAGAGAGAGAGAGAGAAGAAGACTGTGTGTCCACACGATGGCACCACTCGTTCAGGCTGGGACTGTGCCGTCACCAACTGCTTGCAGTAGTGGATCTGTTGATACTGAAACACACTGGAAGTCTCCAGGGACTGGCCCAATGACCTGGACCTATGCACTGTTCTTAATGCATGTTGTTGTCCCGAAATGCACCCCCCCCCCCTCCACACACACACACACATCCACCCTCCTCCCTCATAGCGACATTCGACATCACTGAAATTATTCTATGGTGTGTGCTGAAAACTAAAAACCTTTAGACAAGTACACTGAGGATGAATGACTTGTCAGAGACTGCATGAAATAGACAACACTTTTTTGCACTCTTCTCAGAAACGTAATAAAAGAAGAGCAACCCATTGTTGAAGTAGTCACATGATAGTGAGATTTTTACTTTTTTCTTTCATTTTTTTTAATTTTCTTTGTCCTTTTGAGCCAGGGTTACCTTTCACTGTATCACAGTTTTATGCTCCACAGTGGTGTCAAAATTTACATTTAGGTACCTTTTTAGGGCAAAAGATGAAAAAAAAGAAATGAACACACAGAGATACACACTCTGAACTGCCTGCTTGTTGAACACATGCTCAACCATCTACAATAAGCTAAGGAAAAATTGATATAAATGTACATAGATATACTACTTTGAAAGGTGACATAGCAAAAAGTATTTATTTTTGTTGCTTTGGTCCCTCATGATTACTCATATATACATATATTGTACAGTCTAGGTAAAGATTACCTTATGGTTTGAGAAAAAAATATACTTATTTTGGCTAATGATTTCAAAGTCTGACGATTTTGAAATGTGTTTGAATATATAGTGTACATTACTTTGTACATGTATATGTTTATTTTTGGCTCATGTTTTTGGTCATTTTGTGTTCTCTCATTGAAGAGGCAGGGCATGAAGAAGAGAAAAGACGAGACATAATCAGTCCAGTATTCTCCACTGGCTGTAAAGCTTAAAAATTGCAGCTGGCAAATTTTAAGTTAAAAAACAGAAAAGGTCTTTTAAAATGGGAAGTGCATCCATGACAGTTCCAGTGTTCTGACATTTTGGCATACCTATCAGAATGGCATACCTTGGGTTACTGCACATGTGTGCAACAGAAATAGGCTGTACTGAGCGAAAGTCCACCATTTCAGCATGCAGCTAGACTTGATGCAGCTGACCAAAGGTAAGAAATTATTTAATGTTAGTTGCACTGCTGTTATTTCCAGTCATGTGGAAAAATTAAGACACTATTAATATTCAGTTCTTTATTAAGAAATATTCACATCAATCTCTAATCTTGTTTTTATTTGTATTTATTTTTTAAGACATTTTACGTAGGAATAATTGTGGGGTGTCTTGATTTGTTCTTGCAACATTTTTTCAGAATTACATTTTACAGAAAATTTTAAAAAGTTCAGTTTTAACTGTTTAGTTATATTACTTGAATCTCATATGTTTAAAAAAAACGCACAGTCCATTCATTTTATACATGACTAGAACTATAGAGTTGCATATTGTTAGTTCGGTTGTTGCAGTGCATCTGTTGAATAGAACTCAATTTAGGGTGCAGTTAACTTAAAAATGAAAACGCTCTGTTGTACTGGAGAAAACGGCTCACTGTCAAAGCATGTACTTAATTAAGTTTGCCATGTTTTATTAATTTTAAGTAGTTTAAATAATAAATGTATTGTGTTTTTATTATAGGCTATTTTAAAATAACCTATCAGAACATCATATCACTATGTTAAACTGCTGTGCTTTTGTGTTAGCTTAAATGTACCTAGAAGAGCATCATAACGTATGTAGGTATGCTGTTCTGACAAAAGGATGCTAAAATGTCAGAACACCAATTATGATTTTTCCAGTCAACTATCTCTGCTGAGTGGCTGCTTGTTCCTTTTTATATTGTTTCATTTTATCCACGCACCTCATTCATCTTTAACACAGAAACACAGATGGGTGTTATTCCAGGGTGTACTGGATACTGTAAGTAACCAAGGGGGGCCCCTCACCTTTTTACAGAGAGGTGTTCAGCTGGAGGTGGGATGGGATTTTTTTTTTTCTCCATTGGTTTTTAATTTGTGTGTCAGTGCTTCCAAAATGCATTGAGAGGATGAGTTTGTCATGCCCTCCATTGGAAGTGTGCACACAGAGCGCCTCCATCTACAGTAACACCAACAGATGAGTGACCTAAATTTTAAATGAGTGTCAGCACCAGAGGTAAACACAAGTGAGACGAGGCTCAACGTGATGCTAACCCTCCCCAGTTACAACCTCGACAGACTACCAAAGGTGTCCTCTTTGGCCCCCACCCCTTGAGAGTCAGTATTTATTATTTGTTCTTTGGTTTTCAGACAAATACACTACTCACAAAAAGTTAGGGACATTTGGCTTTCTGGTGAAATTTATAAAAAATGTACAAAAGTTCACACTACAGTGATATATCATGAAAGTAGGGCATTTAAGTAGAAGCATGCAATGGTGATTTCCTCATCTCAAACAATTTATTGAAACAGAAGGCAACAACAGTGGTGGGTATACCACAACAAACAATATCAATGTTTCAATAATTTGTCATGTGCCCTTGAGCATCAATTACAGCCTGACAATGTCTCATGCTGTTCACAAGTCGACTTATTGTCTGCTGAGGCATGGCATTCCACTGTTCTTGAAAAGCGGCCCTCAGGTCATTGAGGTTGTGGGGTGCAGGGTTACGAGCCTCAACACGGTGACTCAGCTGATCCCATAGGTTTTCTATGGGATTCAGGTCTGGAGAAAGTGCAGGCCACTCCATTTGAGGTACCCCAGCCTCCAGAAGCCGTTCCCTAATGATACGACTTTGATGAGCTGGAGCGTTGTCGTCAATGAAGATGAAATTGTGGCTGATACGTAGCGCTTTCCTTGATGTCTTCAACATTGTTGGCAGCCATCATTTCTGCTCAGCATGAATCGACTTTCATCAGAGAACACTGAGGCCCACTGGTCCCTTATCCAGCATAAATGCTTCCTGGCCCATGCAAGACAATGACACCTGTGCCTGGTGGTGTGGTCAGGTACCCTTGCAGGTCATCTAGGATGCAGACCACGCTGATGTAAATGGTTTTGAATGGTCTGACGTGACACTAGGGTGCCTCTCACCCACATTAAATGTGCCTGGAGTTGAGTGGCATTCATCATCTGATTCCACAGGGCACTGTTCACAATGAAAAGGTCATCAGTGTGGGATGTGGCCAAAGGACGTCCACTTCTATACCCTTCTGTGACTCTTTCAGTCTCTCTGTGTCTCTGTTGGAACCTGCTGATGTCACTCTGTGACACTCTAAGCTCAGTGGCCACTTCCCTCTGAGATCATCCTGTTTGAAGCCTTGCAATGGTGAGGTACTGTTGATCAATTGTTAGGTGTTGTCTTAGTCTCACGATGTTAAAAGTGTGGACAGCATGATGAAGGGTACTGTTTACATACCAATTCTAATTGAACCAGAAAACTTATTGGTCGATTCATGGATGAAGAAGCCATCTCTGTTGTCATTCAGTCCATACAGCCAATCATGTATGGTAGAACGAAATTATGTTTCTCCTGTCTACAATGTTAATCACATGTAGAATCAGAGGGGCCACTGCCAGAAACAACAGGCTCAAACACCTGTTGTGAATGTTGCCGTTAATCACCTGCAAAAAGTACTGAAACATTGAACAGTTGGACATGTGCATTCAAAAGGTTAGAGAAGGCCAAATTAAGTTCACCTGGAAAGGTTCTAGTGAATTTTAGGTGCATCCTGAAATTTCACCCGAAAGCCGAATATCCCTAACTTTTTTTGAGTAGTATAAGTCAAAAGTCATATTTCTTTATTACATTACCACCATTGGTTTTTGCAGCCAAGAGTTGACAATTTTATGGAATGTACGGTGGCTCTTCATTGAAAGCACAGAGGTACATTCGACTTCAGTCAGCTACTAATCAACTTTACAGCTTTTTTTTAGTCATGCAGAGAAAAATACAGTAACTAAACGATGTTATGATTCAAAAAACAGAATTTGAAAAGTATATTGTACCTGTTGGCTTTGAGTCAAGAGTTACTTTGTTGTTTCAGAGGGAAAAAAAATAATTCCGTGACCCCTTTGACTTGTATGTTGTCTGAATGTGCTTCTATGGATGTGCAACAGAGTCTCACATTTTCTTTGCGCTTATCATTTACATCATATTGTCATGGCTTACCTGTTCCCAAGGAGAAAAAAAAACATTAAAGCAATACAAATCAGTTACGTTCAAGCACTGTGTTTTTTTTGTCAGTTTTTGTTTTTTTGTGACTCAGTAAATAGATTGTTTTCTTGGTGTCAAATGTTTTGCTGTAATGGACCCCAGGGTGGATTTCCCATTAAAGTAGCTGAAGATGTGATGAGTATGAATGAATAAATCAATCCTGCAGCCCGTTCTGAAATAATAGACTGCAATTCACTTATTGGATGCAGATGCATTACAACAAGGGTTGTCCAGAGGTACAAAATCCATCCATCTTCTAACCCTTGTCTAAAGACCCAAGTTGCACGGTCAGCAGTCCAAGCAGAGGTCCCTAGACTTCCCTCTCCTGGGTTACACCAAGGTGTTCCCAAGTCAGCCAAGAAAAAGTCTCTCTGGGTCTGCCCCAGAGCCTCATTCAGGTGGGACGTGACCAGAACACCTCACCGGGAGTCCTGTCCAAGTCCAAACCACTTCCTTTTTCTACTCTGAGTCAGCCAGAAATAATGGTGCTTACCATCTCCAGTCACCCAGAGAAAACTCATTTGGCTTCTTTTATCCATGTTTTCTGCTACTTCCCAAACGTCACAACTATAGGTGAGGGTAGGGATGTACGTAGGTTGACCAACAAACTGAGAGGTTGGCTTTTGAACTCAGTCCTCTCTTCATCATAACAGAATAATCCAATTTCCACATCACTGCAGATGCTGCTACAGTCCATCTGATGATGTCTCGCTTCAATCTACCCTTACTCATGAAAAATAACCACATAGATGGATCTAACCCTCTGTTTGCGACAGGACTTTCTCCCCAACACAGAAAGTGCAATCCAGTTTTTTTCTGGCTGAGGACCATGAATTCATTTGGATCTCTGTTAGAAGTAGTTAACCACTTGCGCTCCGTTGTTCCGCGGGTGGGCAAGTCTCTGCGTCCTATGACGCACGAGGGCGCGCGAGAGTGCGCGAGAGCGCGCTCGTGCGCCCTCGTGCGCATGACGCATGATAAGGATATTGATGGTGATGGTGTAGGTGGTGTGGCCTCCAAGCGCCACTGAAAAAAAAAATCAGCAAACACAGCCGCGAACAGATTAGTTCATCTGATTGACCTCTCATTCGACTAATAAGAGCCTTGAATTGGGTTTCTGAAACCTTGAGGAGCCAATGAATGAAAATCTAAGAAGGAGGACCCGCCTACTGTGAACGCAGGAGCCAATTGAAGCACAGAAATTCTGGCTGGGTGAAGCGATATTTACTGCTGCAGAAGGACTCTGTACAAATCTACTACAGACCCAGGCTCACCCAGCAGCATGGAAAACACCCACAAGTGGGACCTGCACTCATTCCAGCAGAATAGACGGAGGCCAACGACAAAAGTCGTAAATCATTCGCCAAAACGGCAATAATGGAATTATGTTGATCTGGATCCACGAGCGGAGCAGCGTCGCGTTCGTCTGACGCGTGGGAAGAGCTGTTCGCCACGACTCTGCTGCTGTGAAGAGGTAAGGTGTTATAAGCTAAATTATTATTTATCCCTGAAAACTGTAATCCAAAAATGACTTTTGACCGATCGGTAAATTACAACTGTACTGCGCACGAAGTGCGTGCGCCGCGATAAACGGTTCATTTGCCGTGTTCGGACCGTGAACGCCCTTCCCCCCCCGCTGCAGAAGAGGAGCGGGGGGGGGGGCACGGTCCGAACGCTCCCCGGTCCGCGGGAGGAAGCATATCAGTCTATTCCATCATGTAGCGATGGCCCTCTTCTGTAGCGAGGAGGGGGGGGCCTTCACGGTCCGTTCACGGTTCCCCCCCCACACACACACACAGTAGCGAGGGGTGGGGGAGCCGTTGTGAAAACATGCAAGGAAAAAAAAAAAAAGAAAAAACAGTGTATTCCGTCATGTAGCGAGGGCCAAATTTGGTCCTCGGTAGGGGGAAACGACCCCCCGCCCACACACACACACACAGACACAGCCCTGAGTGTGACCTTTCATTAGAGCCTAAAATGAAGATTCTACATTGAATTATTCAAAAGTTACAGACGTTTTTCCAAACTGTGCCATTTGGCACAATTTGGCACAGTTCCATAACGCCTGGGAACTACCTGAGAACAAAGCTGTGTAAAATATTCATTTTTTGTGGTATTGTTACCAAATTTGGATCTCAGCTGGATAACACGTGGTTCTACATTTCTGTTGCATTTTCCAGCCGGATCGGACAGCTGTGTGTTATTTACAAGCATTTGTATCCAAAAAAACACTGTGTCCAAATTTTTTTTCTTCAAGTTCAGTATGTTTAGATGACTGTAACTCAGTGGCCGGAGCACGTAGAGAGATTATGTTTTTTTTGCCAAAAAATTCAAAGTGTTTTCTTTTAAATGAGACCAACCCCATGAAGATGCTGCAAAGGGTTGAATAACAGCTTTCGATTTACTTTGGGCACGTTTTTTTTTGGCATTTTTAGGAAAATTGCCCGGGGTGCAAGTGGTTAATGCTCCAAAATACACACAGAAAAATCTAGTTTGGTGACTTTAACAAACCCCTGGCAAAAAATAAAGACCAACAAAATTTAACATGTGAGTAATTTTTTTAAATCCCGGTTTCACTGGTTATGAAATGATCAATTACTTAGTGAGAACAGGCAAAGACAGAAGGCAAAGACAGAAATGGGGCCCTACTTTTTCTTTGTTTTACACTTTCTTTTCAGGCCTTCTTATTGAAATCCTACCTGAGACTTATTGTCCTCAGAAGTCTTCAAAGGATGATTGTCATTCAAGCATCAGGAATTACATCTGTAGAAAAACAAAGTTCAACAAATTCAATGTAGACTCTTGTCTGTTATTAAAAAAAAAACAATTGACATGGAAGATCTGCTGTTTGTTCACACCAGTCCCTCCAGGATTTTGCGACGTTGCAATCGCACTAATTCACGCAAAATCAAGCCATCACCACATCTTTTGAGCGACCTTGCAACTTTGTCCAATCACTGCAACTTGTCCACAATTTTCACTAATCCTCATCAACATCCACCGATTTCATCAATTAAATTTGTCCCTGAGTAGCACTCAAACACTCAGTCTAGCCAGTCTAATGTGTCGCTGCACCGTGCTCACTTCCGTGTTTACAGTAGAGTATTAACAGAACACATCAGCAAAAAACGAGTGTGTGATTTAAAAAAACAAACACTCACCCGCGAGGTTTTCCCACACCATCCCTTCCTCCATCTCCCCCGGCCCGCCGGTGGACGTCTACCTACCTCTCTGTCTTGACCGCATGTACAAAGTGCTTGGTTTGTGTTGAAAAAAGTCACCTGCCTGAAAAGCACCCCATTGCGGAAGCACGCGTGAGGGGAGACGCTGTACGACAACAAACAAATGAGAAAATCTAACACTACAGTCAGTGCTTGAGTAGTTTATGCATCTTTAGAGGTAAAATCATTACTACTTCTTGTCAATGAGCTTTAAAGCTGTGAATCTCCGGTCTGGACACAGACCAATGTGCGCCCCCGGCAAACCCCAAAGGACAGCCCCTCCTTCCTGTAAAACTCCCAGTAAAGGAAAGATGATTATCTGATGAGACAGGTGTGTGTCAAGACACACAGCAGACAGACAGGTAGGAGTCAGACATGGAAAGACAGAGAACATACAGTATTTTGTTTCAGGAAAAACACAGACTTCGATAGACAATACAGAGCAACAGAATAAATTATTTCTTTTTTCTCTGTGCTTGGTATTGAGTGGTTGGGGACCGCTGTGGTTAGGGAGTTTTCAAATGAAGGTGCTGCCATAATTTCCAAATCTATTCTCTTTAACCCCTTGCACTCCGGTCAGTTTTCCTAAAAACGCCAAAAAATAAGGTGCCCAAAGTAAATCGAAAGCTGTTCTTCAACCCTTTGCAGCATCTTCATGGGGTTGGTCTCATTTAAAAGAAAACACTTTGAATTTTTTGGCAAAAAAAACGTGATCTCTCTAAGTGCTCCGGCCACTGAGTTACAGTCATCTAAACATAGTGAACTTGAAGAAAATAAATTTGGCCTGGGTGTTTTTTTGGATACAAATGCTTGCAAATAACACAGAGCTTCAGATCCGGGCTGGAAAATGCAACAGAAATGTAGAACCAAGTGTTATCCAGCTGAGGTCCAAATTTTGTAACAATACCACAAAAAATGAATATTTTACACAGCTTTGTTCTCAGGTAGTTCCCAGGCGTTTTTGAACTGTGCCAAATTGTGCCAAATGGCACAGTTTGGAAAAAAAATGTCTGTAACTTTTGAATGATTCAATGTAGAATCTTCATTTTGGGCTCTAATGAAAGGTCACATTCAGGGCTGTGTCTGTGTGTGTGTGTGTGGGGGGGGTTATCCAACCCCCCCCCCCCCCGCTATAGAGGACGGAGATCCGCCCTCGCTACATGACGGATTACACTCGGATGTGGCATGTTTCCACAGCAGCGCTGTCACCGCGGCTCCCCCCGCCCTTGCTACTGTGTGTGTGTGTGTGTGGGGGCCCTTCCCTCGCTACAGCGGATGGAGATCGGCCATCGCTACATGACGGATTACACTCGGATGTGGCGATGTTTCCACAGCAACGCTGTCACCGCGGCTCCCCCCCACCCGCCGCTACAGAATCGTAGCGGCGGGGGGAGCGTTCACGGTCCGGAGGCGGCAAAGAACCGTGTAACGCGGCGCACGCACTTCGGACATCGTGTGCCGCACAGTTGTAATTTACCGATCGGTCAAAAGTCATTTTTGATTACAATTTTCAGAGATAAAAAATAATTTGGCTTATAACACCTTACCTCTTCACAGCCACATTGTCCTGGCCAACTTCTCTTCCTCATTGTCAGACGAACGCGACGCTGGTCCGCTCGTGGTTCTGGTCTCGCGACCCGGTCAAAACATAATTCCATTATTGCAGTTTTGTGCTTCCATGATTGCGGTTTTTGGCGAACGATTTTTCAAAACAAATAACAGTAGTAATTAAAAAAAGACTGGCAAAGGCGTGTGTGTCACTCAGCCTTCGTCGTCAGCCTCCGTCGGTCTATGACCATAGAAGAAATCATAACGTCTCGTAACGTCTAATCCTTTTTTGATCCGCTCCAGCAGTCAGTCTTCACCCAGCCTTAAAAAAAACAGCTCGCGAACTTCTCTGCTTCAATTGGCTCACTGCATTCACAGCAGGCGGGTCCTTCTGGCTAGGTTTTCAGTCATTGGTTCTTCAAGGTTTCAGAAACCCAATTCAAGGCTCTTATTAGTCGAATGAGAGGTCAATCAGATGAACTAATCTGTTCGCGGCTGTGTCTGCAGCTTTTATTTTCAGTGCGCTTGGACGCCACTACATCA
Organism: Pholidichthys leucotaenia; assembly: GCA_020510985.1. Classification (NCBI taxonomy): domain Eukaryota; kingdom Metazoa; phylum Chordata; class Actinopteri; order Cichliformes; family Pholidichthyidae; genus Pholidichthys; species Pholidichthys leucotaenia. The sequence continues at coordinate 28,176,081 of CM035845.1, read as the reverse complement.
CCATCACCACCTACATCACCATCTACACCATGCGTCCTAGAACGCACAAGAGCGCCCTCGTGCGCTCTCGTGCGCTCTAGGATGCAGAGACTTGCCCGTCCACGGTACAACGGAGCGCAAGAGGTTAACATGCATTCAATGCAATTTAGCTGTTGTAATGGATAATTACCTCCCCCAAGGAGGTTATGTTTTCATCGGCGTTGGTTTGTCTGTCTGTTTGTTTATTAGCAAGATAACTCAAAAAGTTATTGACGGATTTTCATGAAATTTTCACAGATTGTCAGAAATGGGGTATCCTACAGATGATTAGATTTTGGTGGTGATCCGGATCACCATCCAGAAGAAAAACGCCATTACGGAAAATGACATTTTTGTTAATAACTACTGAACCACTAATCCTATCATTGTGAATCCAATTGCTAGCCATGTTTTCATGGTCAAGGAACCTGAAAACGTACACACAAACACTGTATGGGGGAACTGTGGCGCTTGGCGGAGGTCTGCGCTCTCCGAGTGCTTTTCTAGTTAATTCATTCATCCTTTTTAATTCAAGTTCTCAGCAAGAGTAGCCTACAGTGTTGGTCATTTTTATGACGAATTTACGAGTAGCCACTTCATTCTCACTTAATTGTGTTAAAGTCTGTATTTGCTATTGCACAAAAGAGTTTTTCTCTATAGCAGAAGTTTGTGCTTAATTTACAAATCACCGTTTAATAGGAATTTTTTTGACAATCCTGTGCTTTTCTTGTGATGTGCTATAGAATATCATTGCCGTAAACTATGGAAAAAAAAAATCTGCTTTAAAATGTATAATTCTTCCCACAACTTTTAATGCACAAACCCTCTCAAAACATCACAACTTTTTAAAAAAGCTCCACAAATTCAGGCTTTTTGGGCTGCAACAATCATAAAAACATCCCGTGAAATCCTGGAGAGACTGACTTACCCACATTTGCCAGCAGAGTCCTGCTCATGATCTGGTGACTGGCCCATTTTGCAGAGGCTCTATTGTGCTCCCTCTTCTGTACAACGTGGACACAATTCAATTCAATTTTTCAATTTCAGCTTTATTTATATAGCACCATATCACAACAAAAGTCATCTCATAGCACTACCAAATGCAGGGAAAACCCCACAATTGCAGAAAGACCCAGCAATCGGATGATCCCCTGTGAGCGATGGTGGAGAGGAAAAACTCCCATTTAACAGGAAGAAACCTCTAGCAAAACCAGGCTCAGGGAGGGGCAGTCATCTGCTGCGACACAAGGGAGAATATATATGTTAGACCCCAGGAAAAATAGCCAGTGTTTTATGCAAGTGCTAATGGGGATCGTAATAAAACAAATAAACAAACAAACAAATTATATTTAATCGCATGTAATGCCATCTTCTGTGAAGCTGCAGATATCCTGTGCATGCCTGGGGACCACAGTTGATCATATTTAAGTTTAACTTTGTGAGCCTTGGCCTCTGCAAATCTTGCAATTAGAAATAGCAGTAAAATTTTTGTTGTTTACCTGTACTGTAAGCAACCGGCATCACCACTGCCTCCTCATTCACAACAGGTGCTCGTCATTAGCATCATGTGTGCTCGTACAAGCAGCGTTGCTATCTGCTCCTCCTCCTTAGTCTCCTCCCTCGCTGAAGTGAAAAAGGTTGTTTTGATAAAAAAATTTCTGTGCTCTTCCCTTTTTCTCCATTTCTCTGCACCATTTGGATAACTTCATTTCATTTCACTGCTATTCTACATGCTGCACAGTTTGTTTACAATGTGACCAACTATACGCGCATGTGCATGTCTGAGACAACATGGAAGAGTCCAACAGTCTGAGGAGAAGGGGGGAGAACGTTACCTTTGTGATTTGATTTGCCATTTATGTAAATGCTGGTGTTTCTTTATTTTATCCGACATCATGTTAAATATGCTAAACATTTTAAAAAATATATGGGGCTCCTAGTACATCGGGGCCCTTAGCAGATCGGGACCTATGGCAGTGGCTACCTTTGCCTAATGGTAAGTCTGCCTCTGAACCCATGTTAGGATATATAGTCATGTTAAAAAATTAGGACACCCTGTATAACCCTGTGTGGTTTGTTTGTTTGTTTGTTTGTTTGTTTTAGCATATTTGGACATGTGGATATTAAATATCAATGTTAAAAATACTGGAAGATTCATGTAATACAGCTAAACAATTAAAAATGAATTAAAGGCTTTTTTCAAATTTTCCATAAAACGTAATTCTAAACAGAGAGTGAGGAGTAAATTAGGACACCCCCAAATTCATTCCCACTTAAAATGGCTAAAATAAATGTTAAACTAGAAAAGCACTCGGAGAGCGCAGACCTCCGCCAAGTACCTCAGTTCCCCCTAACATTGGGATTTTCCCCAAATATAATAGTCCCACATTTATTTTATTTACATTTCTTTTTTCTACATTTTTAGATTTCTTGACCATAAAAACATCTGCAACTGTTTGAGCGACACTGGTAACAGACAGACAAACAAACAAAATATAATAGTCCTACATTTATTTTATGTACATTTTTTTTATGATTTAGGTAAAATATAATAGTCCTACATTTACTTTATCTATATTTTTAGATTCCTTGACCATCAAAACATACCTTTAGCAATTGGATTCACATTGATATATTCATTAGTTCAGTAGTTACTGACAAAAATCACTTTTTCGGTAATGGCGTTTTTTTGTTTGTTTTTTTTGGGGGGGGATATAGCTCCATAGCTTTTGAAGATACAACAAATCCATTGGCACACTACTGATTCCTCAGTGTCTTGGCTATATTTTGGTGTTTGTTATATGTTTATATCTTAATTTGTTACCTTACAGTGATGAAAATTCCAAAGATCCCCTATTATTTCCTGTTCTGGATCACAGTATCTGGATTTTTTGCAGGATCCGGATCACTCTTTGATATTTCCTAGAACCTATTGGGATCTTATCCTGTATTTTTTGGCAAGCATCCTGACCATTTATTGTGGAGTTATATACACATATGCTAAAAATGGCCCTATCTCGCGATGATAAAGAATCCTTTAAAAAATTCCTGGATCCAGACGGTGATCCAGATCACTCCCAAAATCTAATCATTTCTTCCTTGTCCCATTTTGGACTTGTCCTGAAAATTTCGTCAAAATCCATTCATAACTTCTTTTTTTTTTTTTGTAATTTGAATTTTATTGGGTTTTCAATTTAGAAAATAAAGCAAGAAACAAACAAACAAGCCAAAAAAAAACATCAAAAACAAATATACCCAGTGAGAGGATAAAACATTCCAGTTCCACCCTAGTATTCCTAAGATGATTGGCTTAATCTACAACACCTATAAAGGTGAGATAGGATCCCCATTTATTGTAAAAGCTGTCCATCCTGTCCAAAAGTTTATATGAAAGGCGTTCTAGTGCAGCTAGCTTGCCCAGCTCCCTGAGCCACTGAGCTACGGGTGGGCAGAGGAAGATTTCCAATAAGAGTTAATCAACTTTCGGCCCACCATCAAAGCAGTCTGAATCCACTCGGCATCAGAGATTGGGTCCTGAATAGTTGATGGATCCCCAAGGACAAAAAGTCTCTGAGTGAATGGCACTTCTTGCTTAACAATTGTCATAATATGTCTCTGGATCTCCAACCAAAAGTCCTGTATTTCCGGACAACTCCAGATCATATGGATAAGTGTACCCTCCCCCTGTAGACATCTCCAGCAGCTTGATGAATGACTGAGATTTGCTCTAAACATTTTACGGGGTGTCCAGTAAAATCGATTCAAAATTTTAAAATGAACAAGTCTGGTTTTCAATTCCCTGGACACTTTCTTCCCATTCCTTAAAATATTTGCCCATTCAGCATCAGTAAATTGTGAACTCAGATCTTTTTCCCATGCGTGTTTAAGGGATGAAAAATCTTTATTTGAGCTCTTAAGGAGCACTGAATAAAAATTTGAGGCCTTACATCTTTTACCACAGGAACTCAATGCCTGGGTGAGCCAATCTGCCTCAGGAGGAGGGGTAGTTGCAGATCCAAAGACTTGACACAGCAAATGTCGAAGTTGTAAATATTTCCAGAACTGATTCTGTGGTAGTCCATACTGTGCCCGTAGATCATCAAATGATTTGAGAGCTCCCCCTTCATAAAGATCAATTAGCATCAAGATGTCCTTTTTCACCCAGATTTTCCAAATAAATAGGGATTTTCCAATGTGGAGACTTGGGTTAAGCCAAATAGAAGCCATAGAATGAAGATGAGAGCTAAACCATAATATAGAAGCAACCCTCTTCCAAACGTATTGTAAAAAGGATACAATAGGATGCGACTGAAATTCAGAAGAAAGTTTAATTGTGATTAGATGTACTAAGGGAAGAGGGCTGCTCAGATAACTCTCCAAATGAAACTAAGGGGGAGCTCTCTCAGGGGGTGAGCCCAGTGAATCAAATGTCTAAGACTAAAAGCGTAATGATATAAAACTAGATTTGGGACCCCCAAACCTCCTGAATCTGTAGCCTTTTGTAATCTTTTCAACTTTAATCTAGGGCGCTTACCATTCCATAAAAACTTATTGCACAGCCTATCAAATTGCCGAAAATAACCAACCGGGATCTTAAGAGGAAGGGATTGTAGAAGATAATTAAATCGGGGTGCACAAATCATCTTGATAACATTGACCTTGCCCCAAAAAGACAAAAAAAGGGGCAACCACCTCTCTATGTCTATTTTAAATTTTTCGAGCAAAGGCTCAAAATTAATCTGAATCAGATCCAATAAAGTAAGAGGAAACAGGATGCCAAGATATTTAATTCCTAATTTTGGCCAAGAAAAGCCTATATTTTGACCAAATGTAAACAGTGTTTTAGGGCAGTAAGGTGTTAGAGGGAGAATTTCTGATTTTATCCAGTTAACTCTATAACCAGACAGACGTGAAAATTGGTTAATAATTTTAAGGAGAGCTGGAATTGATTTTTGAGGTTGTGTAATCAGTACCAATGTATCATCAGCATACAACATTATCTTATGGGTGCTGCCATGGACCTGAATACCTGGAAAATTGCCGTCTTTGCGGATAGCTACAGCTAATGGTTCTAATGCCAAAGCGACAAGCAGGGGACTTAAAGGGCAGCCCTGGCGCGTACCCCTATAAAGTCTAAAAGGCTGTGATGTAACTCGATTTGATGTCACTGAAGCTCTAGGTTCATTATATAGTAATTTAATCCAGGAAAGAAACTTTGAACCAAAACCAAAAGTCTCTAGAGTAGCAAAAAGATACTGCCACTCAACCCTGTCAAATGCTTTTTCAGCATCCAGGGAGAGGGCTGCTACTGGAGAGAGGTGTGCAAGTGAGGGATCATTTTGAACTGACCATATGATATCAATAAATCGCCTAATATTGTCTGCCGCACCCCTGGAACGAATAAAACCCACCTGATCAGGATTTATAAGAGATATCATTACTTTATCTAATCTTAATGCCAAAATTTTGAAAAGAATTTTACAGTCACAGTTTATAAGACTATTTGGTCTATAATTCTTGCAATCTAACGGGTCTTTATTGCTTTTTAAAAGAAGCAAAATTAAAGCCTCTGTTAAAGAAGGGGGCAGACGGCCTTGTTCAAAAGATTCCGCAAACATTTCTAAAAGTAAAGGAGAAAGCTCATCAACACAGGCCCTGTAAGATTCTACAGTGAATCCATCAGGGTCCGGTGCTTTTCCATTCGGAAGGCTCTTAATAACTTTCACAATTCCATCTTTAGTAATTGGAGCGTCAAGCAGGTCTATTTGTTCCTTCGTTAGGGAGGGCAAAGACAGAGAAGACAAAAATGCATAAATCTCTTGAGAGCCAGTCTCCATTTCAGAAGAATAAAGCAAAATGTAAAATTCTCTGAAAGCATCAATTTCATTTGAGTCTGACACCAGAGTACCATCCTGTGCCCTAATAGCAGATATAGTGCACTGAGCTTCTTTCATTTTAATATATCTAGCCAGCATTTTGCCAGCTTTGTCCCCCTCCTCGAATTGTTTATGCCTAAGGCGAAATAGGGAAAATTCAGCTTTTTGTGTTAGGATTGAATTCAGCTCATACTTAAGCTTCACAAGGGGTGGCAGATTTACTAAGTTTTTGTCCTGTTTGAATGCAGTATCTGATATAGCTATTCTCCTCTCCAAATCAATCTGTTTAGCAATGTTAGCTTTCTTTTTAAAAGATGCATATTGAATAATATGTCCCCTGATAAATGCCAGTTCCAAGGTTGTCATAGCCAGGAGCGGCACTGGGGTTAAGCTCCCAGTGCTCATAAAATGCTCCTTATGGCGTGCGTCTCGAAAAGCCTCTGACAACTAAGTCCAACTCCTAGCCTGCCCGTGTGGTTTAGTCTCTAAGCCCGGCGGAACTGCTTTTATTAATAGGAGAAGGGGCGAGGGCGGATCTCTGGCGCCTTAAAACCAGATGCTTCGGGTAGATGGTGGCTCGTCAACCTGGGAAGGTAGCCCATCTAGGGGAAGGTAAACCCTGATTTCAAACCTCCGCTGCCTTGCGGCATACCCGGTCACAGGAAAGGCTTTGGGAGTCAACCCTGAGGAAAAATCCGGAGTCGGAGCCCCTAAGGCAGTTGTATGTTGTGCTCAACATCATTCTGGCAGCTCCTGCAACGGCGCTGGTGCCAAACTGTAGCAGCCCTGCTGTTCCTTTGGATTCATCAGTGACGTGGAGAGGGGGGACATGCTGCATGGGCAACATCTTGTCCTCCATATCTTCCTGCCCAAGCTTGAATCCTACCAACACCCAACGCTGGAAGATAGAACACCGGATCACTGGAGAGGACACTCTAGCTTCGCCTTTGGTGTAGACAAAACACGGGGAATGACAGTTACCGGTTATAAGCCACCGCTCAATTGGCGTAGAGCGCGGCGCCAGGGGTTGTTCCCGACGGTGGGAGGGATCATCGGATCTCACTGGACAGCTACCGCCCGCCTCAAGCTGGGCAGCCCCCAGCCAATAAGGTGTTGTCCCGCCACAGCTTGCTTTCCTCATTGGGTGCATGGGGATGAGGAGAAGTCCGAACAGCAGGCTGAGAACCTTCGCACCAGGCAAGACAATAAAACAAAAGAGACCAACTCTAAAACTGGGAACTTGGAACGTCCGCACTATGATGACAGGTCTCGCTGCTAACCTCAAGGACATCAACGACACCAGGAAGACTGCCATCATCAATAATGAGCTGAAGAGACTGGGAGCGGATATCGCCACTCTCCAGGAAACACGGTTGGCTGACACAGGCACACTGAGAGAGAAGGACTACACGTTCTACTGGCAGGGAAAGGGCAGTGACGAACACAGGGAACACGGAGTGGGCTTCGCAGTGAAGAACACCTTGCTGAAGATGGTGGAACCGGGCAGCACTGGCTCTGCACGACTCCTCACCCTCCGCCTGAACACCACTCAAGGCCCAGTCACCCTCTTCAGTGTGTATGCCCCAACACTGACAGCCACACCAGAGGCAAAAGACGAGTTCTATGAGAATCTCGCAACAACTGTCAGGATCATCCCCAACTCTGAACAACTCATTCTCCTTGGAGACTTCAATGCCAGAGTGGGTGCTGACCATGACTCCTGGCCCTTCTGTCCTGGACCTTTTGGCGTGGGCAGAATGAACGACAACGGACAGCGGCTGCTCGAGTTCTGCACATATCACGATCTGTGCATCACAAACTCGTTCTTCAAGACCAAGCCCCAACACAAGGTTTCCTGGCAACATCCGCACTCAAAGCACTGGCACCAGCTGGACTTGATCCTGACCAGGCGCACCTCACTGAAGAACGTGCTAATCACCCGTTCGTTCCAGAGTGCAGATTGCGACACAGACCATTCATTGGTGTGTTGCAAGGTCAAGCTGCAGCTGAAGAAATTCCATCGTGCTAGACAGCCTGGAAAGGCACGGATTGACACCAGCAAGATGGCTCAACCAGAACTTGTTGAGCAGTTTGCCTCCACCTTTGAGAAGGAACTTGGTGTACCACAAGAAGGAGAATCTGCAAAGCAGAAGTGGGAAGAGCTGCGAAACACCATCCACCGCACAGCCTTGGCTATCTTTGGGAGGAAGACCTTGAAGTCACAGGACTGGTTTGATGCCAAGTTGACCGAGATGACCCCCGTCATTGAAGCCAAGCGCTCAGCACTTGCTGAGTACAAGACGTACCCAAACGAGAAGAATCTCCAGATTCTCAGGGCTGCGAGAAGCAAAGTTCAGCAGACTGCTTGGCGCTGTGCCAACGAGTACTGGACTCAGCTCAGCCAAGACATTCAAATCGCTGCCATAACAGGGAACATCCGTGGTATGTACGATGGCATCAAGAAAGCACTTGGTCCGGCTCAGAGCAAGACGGCCCTCCTCAAATCCTCCACTGGGAAGATGATCACAGAAAAGAACAAGCAGATGGAGAGATGGGTGGAACACTACTCCGACCTCTACTCCAGACAGAACACCGTGACACCGTCAGCCCTTGATGCCATCGACTGCCTGCCATCCATGGATGAACTTGACGCCGAGCCAACCATCGACGAACTCAGCAAGGCCATTGATAGCTTGGCCGCTGGCAAGGCACCCGGCAATGACTGCATACCCCCTGACCTGATCAAGCACTGCAAGACCGCCCTACTGCTGCCATTGCATGACGTCATCTGCCAGTGTTGGAAGGAAGGTGCCGTACCACAGGACATGAGGGACGCCAAGATCATCACCCTCTACAAAAACAAAGGGGAGAGAAGCGACTGCAACAACTACAGGGGCATCTCCATCCTCAGCATTGTTGGCAAAGTCTACGCACGAGTTGTTCTCGTTCGTCTACAGAAGCTTGCCGAACGTGTCTACCCCGAGTCTCAGTGTGGCTTCCGCGCTGAGCGATCGACGGTAGACATGATATTCTCCATCCGCCAACTCCAAGAGAAATGCAGAGAACAGAACATGCCCCTGTACGTCGCCTTCATCGACCTCACCAAAGCATTCGATCTGGTCAGCAGAGAGGGCCTTTTCAAGATCCTGCCAAAGATAGGATGCCCACCAAAGTTGCAAAGCCTCATCGAATCGTTTCACACCAACATGCAGAGGATAGTGCAGCACGATGGCAACGTCTCAGAGCCATTCAACATACGCAGCGGAGTGAAACAGGGCTGTGTACTTGTGCCAACCCTCTTTGGGATTTTCTTTGCTATGCTCCTGAGGCATGCCTTCAGCACAGCAACAGAGGGAATCTACCTGCACACAAGATCTGACAGCAGGCTTTTCAACCTCACCCGCCTGAAAGCCAGAACCAAAGTACACGAGGCTCTAATCAGAGACATGCTGTTCGCAGACGATGCTGCAGTCGCAACCCACACACAGCAGGAGCTTCAGACCCTGATGGACCGCTTCTCCCAGGCATGCAAGGACTTCGGGCTTACCATCAGTCTGAAAAAGACTAACGTCTTGGCGCAAGGCACGGAAGCACCACCAACCATCACCATCGACGACTACGAGCTGGAGGTCGTGAATCAGTTCACGTACCTGGGGTCCACGATCAGCAACAACCTCTCCCTTGATTCAGAGATCAACAAGAGGATTGGAAAATCAGCCTTCACACTCGCTCGCCTCACCACACGAGTGTGGGAGAATCCCAAACTCTCTGTCAAGACGAAGATGGCTGTGTACAACGCCTGCGTCATCAGCACACTGCTCTATGGGAGTGAGACGTGGACAACATACGCCCAGCAGGAAAAGAGACTGAACTCCTTCCACTTCCGCTGCATTCGCCACATCCTGGACATATCCTGGCAGGACAAAGTGCCCAACACAGAAGTTCTGTCCCGCGCCGGCCTTCCCTCCATGTTCACTCTACTCAGGCAGCACAGGCTCTGCTGGCTAGGCCACGTTCACCGTATGGAGGATGGCAGAGTCCCCAAAGATGTCCTCTATGGAGAACTGGCAACTGGCAGGAGAGACGTTGGCTGCCCATAGCTGCGCTTTAGAGACATCTGCAAGAGAGACATGAAGGCACTGGAGATCAACACAGAGCGCTGGGAGGACCTTGCAACGGACCGCTCCAAATGGAGAGGCACCCTGACCAGACAGCTCAAGGCGGGTGAAGAGAGACTGACTGCTGCAGCAGATGAAAAAAGGACCCGCAGGAAGAACCGCCACAGACCCAGCAGCACGGAGACCACCCACAAGTGCGACCTGTGTGACAGGGACTGCCATTCGCGCATCGGCCTGTTCAGCCACAGGTGGTGCTGTTCCAGCAGAGTAGACGTTTAGGATTCTCTTCCATGGTCATCATAGACCGACGGAGGCCGACGATAAATGCCTTAAAGGCCTCCCAAGCAACACTGGCAGAGGGAGCAGAATCCCAGTTTGTCTCGAGATATAAGGAGATCTCTGCTTTCAAAGAGGACACAAAATCTGGATTAAGAAGAAGGCTTGAATTAAGCCTCCATCTAGAATTTTTTTTTTAACTGACAAGGCGGAATCATATGTAAAAAAACAGGGGCATGATCTGATAGTAGTATGCTACCAATGGAGCTTGAATTTACAGAGAAGACAGAGGATTTTGACATTAGAAAGTAATCAATCCTAGAAAACACATTATGAACAGTGGAATAAAAAGTGTAATCCCTTGTGGACGGATTGAAAAGCCGCCAAACGTCTACCAAACCAATTGCATTGCACATTGTTATGTCCGTGGGTTTCTACTTTAGATTACCACTCGGAGGAACAAACACAAAGACACACACGGCTGCAGGTCATTAGCTTGCTCGTTTACTCAGGCATACGCACACATACACACATGCACATACACATACACACGTGAGTTCAGTTCAATGAGCACACTCTTATACTATTGGCAATGCCACAGGGTACAGCGCCCACCAATGGGGTGGCATATGCAAATGCAACTCATACAACTCATACAACTCCCATACATCACATCTCCTCCCCACTAAATATTGTACCCACCCCCAAGATACACAAAGCAAACAACTTTTATTATTTTAAAAAAACATACACTAGCCTTGAGGCTGGGAGTAGACGATCCCAAACCCCTGAGTCAGTCAAGGGTTTATTCTGCCCTTTTGGTGAGACGTGACTCTCTCATCTAACACATAAAAAAGGTATCTTATTCAAAAATGTCCAATATATGTCTCTTAAAAGTATCTTAAACAAAGTTTATGGAACATAACGCTCTGGTGGTTTAGTAATACGAGAAGGATATCTCTTACCAGTCTCTGGAGGTGATGTGGTGTTTCCCTCTGAGGTTACCTGGGGTAGTGGTGAGGGGTCACTCACAGGAACCGGAGTAGCTGGTTCTGGAACAGTCTTTTCCAGCACAGGAACAGTCTTTTCCAGCACAGGCAGGTCTGCTGAAATGCACGACGATGCAGCTCCGCCATCGTCTGTAGAGGTATCCCATTCAACGACCCTGGCCAGCATCTGGTCCGCGTGTCGCCTCCAGTGCTGCGATGCGCCGATGTTGACGGTGTAGGATACAGGGCCAGTCTCAGCTGAAACAACCCCTGGTATCCACTTCTTCTCTCCTCTCCCGTAATGCCGAACAAGAACTGGGTCTCCCACCTTAAACGTTCTGGCTTTTGCATGCATTCCTCGATACGCACACTGTGCATCTTGTGCTTTCTCTACCTCTGATGTCACGCTAGGCTTCAACAGGTCTAATCGAGATCGCAGCTTGCGATGCATGAAAAGCATAGACGGGGACTCCTTTGGTGTAGAGTGTGGAGTGTTACGGTACGTGAGTAGAAAGGCGTCCAGTCGGTGTTGTATGGAAGTGGTTCCAGTGGAACGCTTCAGTGACTGCTTAAATGTCTGTACAAAATGTTCTGCAAGACCATTTGTTGATGGATGGAATGGTGCAGAGCGAATGTGCTTTACTCCATTGCCTTTCATAAAAGTGTCAAACTCGTGTGAGGTAAACTGAGGACTATTATCGCTCACTAACACCTCAGGGAGCCCATAGCGACTAAATAACCCTCGGAGCACCTGGATGGTATTAGCCGTTGTAGTGGAACTCATAAGGTGTACCTCAGGCCATTTTGAATGGGCGTCTACAACCACCATAAACATTTGGCCCTGGAATGGCCCAGCAAAGTCAACATGAATTCTCTGCCATGGGGATCCAGGCCAGGTCCATGGGTGGAGTGGTGCTGGTCCCGGTGCTTTCTGTGTAAATTGACAGGACTGGCATGTTTTTGAGACCTGTTCAATTTGAGCGTCAATTCCGGGCCACCACATGTAACTGCGGGCGACAGCTTTCATTTTGACAACACCTGGGTGTCCAGTATGCAGTTCCGACAGCAGTCGTGATCTCAATTTTGAGGGAATGACGACGCGCACACCCCACATAAGGCAACCTTGCTGGAGTGTCAACTCATCCCTCCGGCTGATGAAAGGCGCCAATGTGCTGGCCACATCCTGGACCCTCGGAAAGCGACCTGTGGAGACCATCTCCAGGACTTGAGCAAGGACAGAATCACCCCTGCTCTCTCGGCAGATTTCTCGGCAGTTCACAGGTAAGGCTTCTAGGTGTTTAATGTGAAAACTGTCCACAGTACTGATTCTCTCTCTTGATGATGTTGGTAATGGAAGGCGTGAAAGCCCATCCGCATTTCCATGACGAGCTGCCTCTTGGTACTGTATGGTGTAATTATGGGCAGCTAACAGGAGAGCCCACCGCTGCATTCTAGCAGCAGCCATAGATGGTGTGGCTTTGCACAGACTCAGAATAGTGGTCAATGGGCGATGATCTGTAAGGAGTGTAAACTGCCTGCCATACAGATAATGATGGAATTTACGAACTCCAAATATAATGCCAAGAGCTTCGCGCTCAATGTGGGCATAATTGCGTTCTGCCTTATTCAGAGTCCTTGATGCAAAAGCTATGGGCCTCTCTTGTCCATTCGGGAAAATATGTGAGATGACACTACCTACACCATAAGGTGATGCATCACACGCCAGCCGAATGGGAAGTTGTGGATCATAATGGGTTAACACGCTTTGAGAGAGTAACTGCTCTTTTGCCTCTTTGAAAGATACAGCACATTCAGATGTCCATTGCCATTGTTTTCCTTTGCACAGCAGAGTATTCAGTGGGCTTAGGATAGATGACAAGTTGGGGATAAATCTGCTGTAATAATTAATTAGCCCCAAGAAAGAACGTAACTGACTCACGTCTGTAGGTGCAGGAGCCTCCACAATTGCCCTGACTTTCTCTGGTGCCTTGTGTAGACCCTGGGCATCAATTATGTGACCAAGATATTCCAGTGAATCCTTGAAAAATTCACATTTTTCCTTCCGTACTCGCAAACTGAATTCTTCCAAGCGCCCTAGGACTGCATCCAGATTTTTCAGATGCTGCACACGATTCTGTCCACTGACCAATATATCGTCCAGGTAACAGTGAACGTTCGGCAGACCCTGGAGGACTTGGTCCATGGCACGCTGGAATATCGCTGGTGCTGAGATAATTCCAAATGCCAGCCTGTTATAACAAAACAGACCCTTGGATGTGGTTATTGTGAGATATTTCCTGGAATTTCCCTCAATCACCATTTGCAAATAGGCATGAGATAAGTCCAGTTTACTGAAATGCTGCCCCCCCCCCCCGACAGTGATGCAAATAGATCTTCAATGCGTGGAATTGGGTATTTCTCCACACACAGGGCAGGATTAACTGTGACTTTAAAATCCCCACATATCCTAACATCTCCGTTCTTTTTCACAACGGGCACAATGGGTGTTGCCCATTCACTGAATTTGACAGGGGATATAATGCCTTGCTCACCTAATCGGTCAATTTCAGCCTCCACTTTTGGCCTAAGGGCATAGGGAACGACTCTCGCTTGACAAAACCGTGGCACATGATCCGGCTTCAGCGCTATGGCTACTTCCATGCCTTTCAGAGTGCCTAATTCTTTTTTTAAAGACCTCTGCATGTCTTTGTAGCACGCCCTCTAGCGTCTCCTCCCGGACTGTCTTTATTTCTCGCCAGTCAATTCGAATCCTCCACAGCCACTCCCGACCAAAAAGTGGGGGTGAACTTCCCCGAACCACATACAGTGGTAGTCTAGCCCACTGCTTGTTCATCCTCACTGAAACGGTGATGACACCCTCTGCTGGAATCACCTTGCCCGTATATGTTTTCAACATTATATGGGTTTGGCGCAAGGGCAAGTCCTTAAAGTGTGCATCATACAGTTTTCTTGAAATCAGAGAAACGGCAGCACCGGTATCTAATTCCATGATAATCCTTTTACCTTCAATTTTTGGTTTAACACACATGTATGACAAATTACTCTGCTGAGACACCATATGCAGGCTCACTTCAGTGTCTGTAGTGCTACCATCACTAGATATTTCTTTTACATCCAATTGGTGCACCCTTTTTTTCTTTTTAGCTTTATACTCCACTGGTTTCTCCTTATTTACAGTCTCTTTGTTCCTGCACATTTTCGAGATATGTCCTCTCTTACCACATTTATGGCATTTTTGCTCCTTATAAAAACAATTGCTCTCTTTGTGGTTCATTTTTCCACAGCACGAACATTTCGTGTGTTGTTTGTCGTGTGGTGACAGTGCATGCACTTTCAGCGCGTTGCTCAGTTGATGTGTCTCGTGAGCTACTGTCTCCATTGACACGGCTAGTTCCATTGCTTTGGAAAAAGTAAGCTTCTCCTCTGTCAGCAATTTTTTCTGGATAGCTTCTATATTCAGTCCACAAACGAGCCTATCCCTCAATGCGTCCTGCAGGTGCATACCAAACTCGCAGTGTTCAGAAAGCTTTTTAATGACTGCTATATATTGCGTCACAGTTTCTCCCTCTTGTTGGTTCCGTTTATGAAAGCGAAATCTTTCAGCAATCACAATTGGCTTGGGAGAAAAGTGGTCTTTCAAAACTTCCGTGAGTTGAGCATATGTCTTAGCCCCCGGCTTATCTGGAGCTACAAGGCTACGTAAAAGTCCATATGTTGACGCACCATTTACACTTAAGAAAACAGCAAGCTTCTTCTCCTCTGCAATACCATTTGCCGTTACAAAATGCTCAAACCTCTCAACGTAGGTTGTCCACTGCTCCACCGACTCGTCCAATGGGTTAATGTGTCCAATAAATCCAGCCATGGTGTGCAGTTAGCTAGCGTTTAGCAATCTTGTCACCTGGCGTCCTGTCACCCGGCGTCCTGTCACCCGGCGTCCTGTCACCCGGCGTCCTGTCACCTGGCGCGCTGTCACCTGGCGTCCTGTCACCTGGCATGCCGCGCCCAGCCAAACTCCCACCAGGACCAACGTTCCTCTTCCTCCGTCACTCGCAGTCAATACCACGGCGAGACTTGGAAACCCAAAGTTATCCTCGTCGCCAATGATATTATGTCCGTGGGTTTCTACTTTAGATTACCACTCGGAGGAACAAACACAAAGACACACACGGCTGCAGGTCATTAGCTTGCTCGTTTACTCAGGCATACGCACACATACACACATGCACATACACGTACACATACACACGTGAGTTCAGTTCAATGAGCACACTCTTATAGTATTGGCAATGCCACAGGGTACAGCGCCCACCAATGGGGTGGCATATGCAAATGCAACTCATACAACTCCCATACATCACACACGTCTTTCAGTATAGAGCCAGATTTAGATAAACGCTGTGAGGGGGTGCTCCGATCTAAAATGTTGTCCATGACCTGGTTAAAATCCCCACCTACTAAAATGGGATAATTACCCATTTCGCTTAGTTTGTGTTCCAGTTGTGCAAAAAATGCACAATCAACTATATTTGGTGCATAAACATTAGCAAGTATCATCCTATGGCCCTGAATTTCTATAAGAATCATGAGGAGTCGTCCATCATCATCACTAACCTCTTTTAGACACTTGAACTGCAAATGTTTATGAATAAGGATTGCCACTCCCCTGCTCTGGCTATTACCGCAAGATGCAAACCCGTGACCCACCCAATCCCGACAGAGTTTTTTAGATTCTGTTTTAGTGAGGTGGGTCTCCTGAAGCAATGCTACATCCACTTTTTTTGATTTAATAAACGCCAAAATTTTTTTCCTCTTAATTGGGTGGTTAAGACCTTTAACATTCCAAGTAATAAGGTTAAGAAAGCTCTGACAATTAGCCGACATCATAAACAGTACATATTACCATCCAAAATATCCAGCAATTCTCTACCAAAAACCTCCTCACTGGGCAAAAGGCAAACACAATAGAAATTGAAAATACAAAAAAAAAGAAACAAAAACCACTTAATCATAAAGTAACATAAACGGTGACCTAAAACCAATGTCACCCATCGGTGCACAAGAACAGCACCAACCAAAAAAAAGAAAATAAAAACTCTAGGACCGTGATTGTGAACAGTGCAACAAACTTAGGGAGAGCCGCAACATCGCAGCAGCCTCATGCCTACAGATAATAAAGCGCGGGCAGTAAAAAAAAAAATGAAACCTTACATTAATACTGCATCAAATCCTCCGTCAAAAAATATATAACAAATTAACATATAGCATATATTCATACCATTGTTCATCAATGTCTCACGGTAGTGAAAGAATCAGGTTCAATGCTTTCTTAGGATCAGTGAACTCCTGTTTACCACTTGCCAACTTCACAACGAGAACTGCAGGATACCTGAGAGAGAATGCAATTTTCTTCTGGTGCAGCAGGTGTTTACATTGCTTGAACGCCGCCCTCATCTCGGATACTCGTGTGGAATAATCCGGAAAAATCATGATGTGGTGACCATTCCAATCCAGCTTTCCCATCCCGCGCGCTGCCTCCACAATACGCTCCCTATCCTGGAAGCGCAGAAGTCGAATCAGGATAGCCCTGGGTGGCTGGCCATCTGGTTTGCGTCTGGCGAGGCTCCGATGCACACAGTCAATTTCCAGCCCTCCAGGAAACTCAATTTTCAGCAGATCTGGGATAGCTTTGCGCATGAAGGTGAGGGCATCTGACTTTTCACAGTTTTCTGGAAAGCCGACAAAACGTAAATTGTTTCAGCGTGATCTACTTTCCAAGTCATCCAGCTTCAGAAGTAAATCTTCCACCTGCGTCTGGGTTGCGGGAGGATTAGCATCCAGAGCTACATTAGCATCTTCGAGAAAGGCAATGCGAGATTCCACATCTCCCAGCCGGGTGGCTAACTCCGTTAAAGGGTACCTGTGGTGGTCGTCTAAACGCATTCAACTTGAAAACATTAGGCAAAGTATTCGTTATTTGGTTAAATAATTATTGCCAGCCATATACCACCAGAGAAATATGCAAATACGACCGCAGGCATGGCCAGCCAATGAAAACTCTGAGCGCAGCCATGACACATGCGGATGTGACGTCACTTCGTTGATACTCAACAGTCAATGCTCCGCCTGTATGAGAGACTAGGGTGCTGTTGTGAGTGTTTTTATTCTATTATGGCTGAATTGTCGGACTCTGAGGAAGAATTCGTCCAACATGGCTACAGGTTTGAGCCAGAAAGGTCTTCTGAGGGTGAAAGTGACGAAGTGGTCCTCACACACAACGCAATTTCATCTGAAAGGATTCGTCTGTGCCCTGTTCCGAGATTGCGCAATTGCTTTTCCGCTCCGATCTTCTGACAAGGTGAGCTTGGTTTGGGTACACAAAAGAAGTGTTTATCTTTGTTTTTTCGCTTATTATTGAGACATCCAAAGGCTTTACATTCCGCCATGTTGCGATATCCATATCGCATTGTATGTTTTTGTTGTTACAAGAGCGCCGAGTGTCTGCCGCTCTGTATATAGTTTTAGAATCATCTGCCGTCTTGCGGCCGTTACGAGCTCAGATCAGACGAGACGACCCGCTGAATTTAAGCATTTATTTATTTATTTATTTTCTACTCATTTTAGTTCTGCATTTAATATGAACCCTGAGTTTGAAATAAACGTTTGAATTTGAATATCCCGAAAGCCACTGCTCATCCGGGCACTCCAGGCTCAGCCAATATTGATCCAGATCGCATAGTTTTAGAATCATCTGCCGTCTTGCGGCCATTACGAGCTCAGATCAGACGAGACGACCCGCTGAATTTAAGCATTTATTTATTTATTTTCTACTCGTTTTAGTTCTGCATTTAATATGAACCCTGAGTTTGAAATAAACGTTTGAATTTTGGTCCTCACACACAACGCAACGCGCCGAGTGTCTGCCACTCTGTATATAGTTTTAGAATCATCTGCCGTCTTGCGGCCGTTACGAGCTCAGATCAGACGAGACGACCCACTGAATTTAAGCATTTATTTATTTATTTTCTACTTGTTTTAGTTCTGCATTTAATATGAACCCTGAGTTTGAAATAAACGTTTGAATTTGAATTTGAATATCCCGAAAGCCACTGCTCATCCAGGCACTCCAGGCTCAGCCAATACTGATCCAGATCGCGGTGTCAACGAAATTACGTCACAGGAAGCGTCCTGGCAGGCCATGTAGCCGCTAGTATGGCTGCACCCATGTTTTGCTGACATAGCTGAACCAGCACATCAGCAATGGATTTATATCAAATTGCTTTGAACATGAATTTCAACTTAAACTTGAACTAGAACGTGAGACAGGGGCTCAATATAATATCTTTTTTTTCCACAACCACCACAGGTACACTTTAACTTGGTATTCACCGCCCTCGTTGACGCCTCTATAGAGTTAAGCTTAGCGTCTTGCCTCTCCGATATTTCTTTCAGCAGTGCATAAATCTTAGAAATGTCCTCCGCCATTTCGTCTTTAGGAACACCTGCATCTGTTGAAAGTGGCGGAGAGGAAGGAGGGCTCATTGCGGTATCGCTAGCTTTAGCTAGACTTTCCTTGCTAGCACCGGCTTTGGAGCGAATGTTAAGTTTCTGTTGCTGCGTTGGCATTTTAATCCTGTTCTCCACAAATGCAGTCTCAATGCAAAGTGTAGAGTAGTTTCGACCGAGGAAACAAGTGAAAAGCGCCCAATATGCTAAAAATGGCCCTATCTCGCAATGATAAAGAATCTTTTAAAAAATTCCTGGATCCAGACGGTGATCCAGATCACTCCCAAAATCTAATCATTTCTTCCTTGTCCCATTTCGGACTTGTCCTGAAAATTTCGTCAAAATCCATTCATAACTTTTTGAGTTTTGTTGGTGACAGACAGACAGACAAACAGACAAACAAACCCTGGTAAAAACATAACCTCCTTGGCGGAGGTAAAAATGCAAATAAAAACAAAAACAAGGTTAGACATAGATATATGAACATTTATTAATAAAGAACTGAATATTAAATGGGGTGTCCTAATTTTTTCACATGACTGTATGATGCCAGCCTTGGGTTTTATGATTTCTGTGTAAACTGTTCAATACTTTTGGTTCTGTCGGAATTTATTTTGTAAGAGAGAAGATGCATAACAACCAACATTTAGTACGCTTTTGGGGTGGGGGTGGAGGGGTGCAATATTAAAACAAGCAACTGCATCTTTGGTCTTTCCAATAAATTTTAATGAGTTAAACATAGCTTTTATTCAGAATTCCTTTTTATTTCTTCAAAAACAGAGGTTAACTCCTCAGTTTGTTCTGGCTCTGCAAATTAATGTTCAGATATGTGTGAAAAGTCACAATTTTACCACAGACTTTTAAAGTAAAAGCATAATAAATTCATCATTATTATAAAATAAATATTAATTTATGAGTAAAAAAAAACCCATAAACCCACAAAGTAATAAATCTACAAGAGCAATGTCTGAAAGTTTTGAGAAAACCTCACAAATTTATAAGAAAATAGTCTCAGATGTTCAATACTCCTAAACTTACAAGTGCAAAAAAGCAAATAATGGGAAAAAGTTGCCAAATTACCTAAGTAAAAAAAAAAAAAAATCTTTCAAATTTACAAGAAAACTAAAAAAAAAAGGTAAGAAAAACCTTTTAAACTGCTAAGACTAAAATCACATCTCAAGTAACTTTTTAAGTAGATATTTTTTACTCTTATTTTACTCTTATTATTTTTACTCTTACTCTACTAATTATTTGGGTTACTACTCTTATATAATGTGAAAAAAAATTAGGACACCCTGTATAAGCCTGTGTTTTTTTTTTAACATATTTGGACATATGGATATTGAATATTGTGGAGAGAGTCAAGAGCCAGGCAGAGAGGTCCAGATCATATCAGGCTTTATTCACTCTCTCTCACATTTCTCTAGAAACACAAGCAACAAAAGAGTAGCAGATCACAGGCACCTCTGCTCTTAAATAATACCACTCGGTCAGCCTTCTCTGTGTGCTGCATTAACATCAAAGCCTTTGTAATTCCCATTGTCTTTGTCACTGTTCACATCAACACACTACCCCCCCGCATCTACACACAAACCCCCCATGACAATTCCTTTTTGTCTTTCAGTCGGAGTGTAAATATACTGATGTGGATTCCCACACTGTCCCCCCACCCCCGGACTCAGTCTGAGCCTTGACCCTCATGTCCTTTGGGCTTCAGCTTACGTCCGTAGCGGCTGTAACGTGGGGTCTGTGGCTTTGAGGTTGGGGGTGCGTCCATCTGTGGGGGGGGGGGGGGTACATTGGGAGGGGGGAAAACATCATTAGCATGCCCTTGTGACTGCTCTGACGAGTCATTTACCTGGGGAGTTCTCAGTGGGGGTCGTCCGCGCTGAGGAGTTCGGGCCAACACCACTTGCTCGTCTGATAACACGAAAGCGGGCTTAAACCTGTCTATACAGACTGTTTCTCTGCGTCCCCCCAAGTCTAACATAAAATGTTTCTCCCCAGGTTCCAGCACTCTGAACGGGCCATCGTAGGGTGGGCGCAAGGGGGTCCGGTGGGCATCGTGCCTAACAAATACGAACGCCACGTCCTTCAAGGCCTTTGGCACAAAAGCGTGTGGAAAACGGTGGTGGACCGGACCGGGTACCGTCCCTGCCACTGCGCTACACGGTGAAAGCGGGGATCGATCGGTGTTCGGCGTGGGGCTGTCCAGCAAAAATTCCCCTGGGAGCTGCAGCGGCTGGGAAAAAAACAGCTCTGCTGGGGAGGCTGCCAAAGCCTTCTTCAGTGCTGAACGCAACCCTAATAGAACCCACAGCAACCGGTCCACCCAATTTGCATCCGTAAGCGAAGCCCTGAGTGCTGCTTTAAGCAATCTATGGAAACGCTCACATAACCCATTGGCCTGTGGGTTGTACGCGGTCGTGCGATGAAGTGAGACGCCCGTGCTCCGGGCCATGGTGGACTAGAGGTCGGAAACAAATTGCAGGCCCCGATCAGACATGATATCCGAAGGGGCGCCGAAACATGCCACCCATGTCGTCAAAAAAGCGTGTGCAACTTCTGCGGATGCAGTGGAAGCTAGCGGGACTGCTTCGGGCCAGGCGAGACCCTGTTGGAGGCACGGAATAAGTGCAGGCAGAAACGCCGAACTGAAGTTTAAAAGGGTGTTTTATTCATCCTCCATCATGAGACTCGTCCCAGCGCTGTGTAAACGCGCTGGAGCGAGGCCTGTGTCTCTAGTAGCAGCAAGTCATCAGAGTGGTCAAAGAGAGAATCAGCAAGTGATATGCAGTTCACTTAAATACCCAGCTACAGACAATGCATGCATGGCATATTAGCATCACAGTACAGCAGGAATGCATGGGACATTTACATGAGAGTCACACATATCAATAGCAGGATTATTGGCGCCAGAATCAGACAAAGAGAGGCTGCCTATTGATATCAGTCCATACATCTCACTGTTATGCTAATTGCTCCAGCTGAGTGCTCTGCTTGTCCGTAGGCTGTGGGGGTCACCCACACTACTCCCCCCCAGAGGGCTCAGCAGGGAGCTGAGGCCTTGATCGTCCGGCTTTGGTAGCGAGCTGCGGGAAAAGCTCTGTGCAGGCAGAGGTGGAGGGAGGGGGGGTGGGAGTAGCAAGTGCTGGCCCGGGACGGCGAAGTTGTCTGGGCCGCGCAAAAATTGCATGTGGATCCACGATGTTGAGGGGCTGTCCCGCTGAACGTGGCGGAGATCCACAGCGGCTGTGAGAAGGAAAATTTGTCTCTGACTCCTCTCGCGGCTATGAAGAAAAACAGGAGCTGAAGCAGTGTGAGGGACTTGGCGTGTTGGCTTCAGGTGCATGCAGCCCTAAAGCCCTCGGGGACAGCTGACGGCTGGATTCCCTTTGTGCGCCGTGGCTGAGACCCATACAAAGTCCTGTGTGCTGCGTGTCTGCTTCAGGTGTGTGAGCAGCCCTGAAGGTTCCGAGGGTGGCGGTCGGCCGTGTTTCTTGGGCGTGTGCAGCGGCGGAGGATGATGGCGGTCTGTGGAGCCAGTATTGTCCCGTGTGTGGTGCGCTGTCCTCGTAACCCCCCGGTGTGCGTGCCGGGGTTCGGTGCATGGGTGGTCCGCTGTTGAGAGGTGGGTCAGGGTCAGGGAGCTTGATGGAAATCAACGTCGTCAGCGCCAATGGTCCTCCCTGTCTTGGCTGTTGCTGTCGTTCACTCGTGCTGGGTCATGGTGCGTTCTGGTCCACGGGCTGCGTTCTCCATTCGGCCCCTGGAGGTCGCCGTCGTGGAGAGAGGACGAGGTGCGTGCGCGCTCGTGTGGATGCGGAGGAGCGGTGAGAGGGAGTAGACGCTCTTTGTCCCTCGGCCGGTCCCAGTGTGGATGTCCCGATCTCAGGCGAGGGTCGCACCACGACGCTTTCTGCAGCCTTCCCAGTCGTGGATGATCTCCGGAGAGTTCGCCTGGTGTTGGCTCTGCGTCGAGGTCTCCCGTGTGGCAGAAGGGAGGGCAGTCCATTTGTGTCAGGCAGCTGCGTTCATTCGTCGTCGGGAGTCACCGCCAGGGGCTGCGTTCGTTCGTCATCAGCGTGTTCTTGTATTCGGGGTCACCAGTGTGGCGGATGATAAGAGTGTACCCAGGCAGAAACGGCAAACTGAAGTTTAAAAGGGTGTTTTATTCATCCTCCATCACGAGACTCGTCCCAGCGCTGTGTAAGCGCGCTGGAGCGAGCCCTGTGTCTCTAGTAGCAGCAAGTCATCAGAGTGGTCAAAGAGAGAATCAGCAAGCGATATGCAGTTCACTTAAATACCCAGCTACAGACAATGCATGCATTGCATATTAGCATCACAGTACAGTGATGCTAATACATCGCAGTACGCTCTGCTTGTCCGTAGGCTGTGCAGCCTACGGACAAACAGAGCGCTCAGCTGGAGCAATTAGCATAACAGTGAGATATAAGGACTGATATCAATAGGCAGCCTCTCTTTGTCTGATTCTGGCGCCAATAATCCTGCTATTGATATGTGTGACTCTCATGTAAATGTCCCATGCATTCCTGCTGTACTGTGATGCTAATATGCCATGCATGCATTGTCTGTAGCTGGGTATTTAAGTGAACTGCATATCACTTGCTGATTCTCTCTTTGACCACTCTGATGACTTGCTGCTACTAGAGACACAGGGCTCGCTCCAGCGCGCTTACACAGCGCTGGGACGAGCTGGGACGAGCATGGGACGAGCTGGGACGAGCATGGCACATTAACATCACAGTAAAAAGCAGGAATGCATGGGACATTTACATGAGAGTCACACATATCAATAGCAGGATTATTGGCGCCGGAATCAGACAAAGAGAGGCTGACTATTGATACCAGTCCATACATCTCACTGTTATGCTAATTGCTCCAGCTGAGCGCTCTGCTTGTCCGTAGGCTGTGGGGGTCACCCACACTTCAAACTTAACATCTGATATTTGTGTATCCGAGGTAACTTACTTTATGGGTCGTTGGCTTGTTGTTTTTTTTTTGTTTGTTTGTTTTTTTTTCATTTTTGCTTATGTGCAGCGAAGGCCACTGATCAATCACATCAGTGTCGGGTTCATACTATTGAGTGTTTTTTTTTTGGTTGGCTGTCTATTCATGAGAGTTTTTCTTCTCTGTAACGGTCCGGTTATCCAGTTTTGTGACGTCATTTGTACATTGTTAAGCTGTTTTTCTTTGTGATATGCGTTCTTGTACAGTTAGTTTTCTTTGTTTTTTCTTGTTCTTCTTTCTCTCTCCCCCTCCCCTGTGAATTTATCCCGTTTGTTTTTCTGCCCCTGCCTTGTTGTCATTGTGATTTGTGTGGTAAGTTTTCGTATCTTCTTTTTCTGTGAGGTTGATCCTGTCCCCCCTCTGCCTGCTTCCCCATCCACCCACCCTGGGGTGGGGTGGGGGTGTGTGGATGTTTATAGGCGACCGGGAGTTCGCCTTGGGGGGGGGGGGGGGTCCTGTCATATCCCGAGCGCTATTTTGTCCGTGCTCGGGCTACACATCATTCCTGTCAGGCTTTGACAGCGGTGTTGTCATTCTGGCTCCTTGAGCTCTGATTGGTCAAACACCCGGGAGTTCCCTGCTGTCAGAGTCTGAGCAGCTGTGCTGCATTTGTGGTCGTTAGGAGCCGGCTTTAAATGCCGGCGCCAGCGGCTGCATCTTACGGCTGTCTCGTCAACATTCTCCTAGTGTTCGTCCACGATTCTCCTTGATGTGTGTTTATTGTCGTAGTTATCGTTCGTGTTCCTTGCCTTTTCCTTCGTCTGATGGTGAGTGAGCGTTCCTCGTCTCAGCTGTCATTGATCTGTGTAATGCTCATAGTTAATCTTGCTGCTCAGCCTACGCAGCTAGCTATCTTGTCCTACCCTTGCCTTGAACTGTAAATAAACCTTTGTGCAACTTTACTGGTCTGTGGCGTCTTATGCTGGCTCGTGAGGGCCAGACGTGACAGTATAGGCTACATCTCTGTATTGCACTTTCAAATACAACCTGCATTTGGGCCTGTAAAGCCTGATTGGGCTACCTGTCTCAGACAGGAATACTTGCTTTCTATGGGCATGCACTAGCTATACTTCAAGTACATTAAAAATTGTGTTCTTCAATGTTTTTACTTAAATGGAAATTGTGCTACTATAGTTTTGGCACTTTATCTGTAATTTAACTTAAAAAGCAAAGGATTTGAGTACTTTGTCCACCACTACCAAAAAACAACGGGGTGTGCAACTTTTTTATGACGTACCAGTTATAACACATTACTGTATCATTCTGGGTTGCCGGTGTCAAAGCCGATGCCGGTCGGACTCTACAGCGAAAATACACACAACTTAAGGGAGCTTTCCACCACTTGGATAAATAACGTAAAAGACAGATAATATCACATCATATCACATCACTCATCATCCCAGTTTTCAACTGCCGTGGTCGGGTCGACACCAGTATGCCTCCCGTTATTTGCCGGTTGTGCTCCATTGCCGGTGTCAAAGCAGATGCTGGTCGAACTCTAGAACAAAAATACACACAACTTAAGTACATGCATAGCACAAAAGTGCCACATGTAAAAAAACCCCAACTTTTTAACCAGGATTAACACTAGCTTATTTCGTCAGATGTTGTCAACACAACAGCAAAATACAAGCAGACCACAGAGTTACCATTGACGGCTAACTAGCTAGCTCATTGTCTGCATACAGGAGACAACGGTGTTGTCTGTTCAAAGTGAGCTTTCTACCACTGGGATAAATAACATAAAAGATGTATAATATTGCATCATATCACATCACTCACCATCCTCTATCACAGTTGTAATGATGTCGTGGTTGGGTCAATGCCAGTCTGCTTGAGTGATGAGAGGCAACATTAGGGTGTATGCAGTAAAACAAAACAAACAAAAAAAAATACACAGTATTCAATCACAGAGTACCTGCTTGCATCTTGGAGAGCTAATCCTATCATTACATCTTGTATTACTTGGCCCAAAATTAAATAAATAAATAATTAAAGGCTCTGAATCGGTTCTTCACTTACCATGTACTCCTTGGTCTTTATCCACACATCACTACAGTCAAGTAAATAGTGTGGTATTACCATCTAAAGTTAAAAAAAAGGTACTGTGTTCACTGCTGTGACTAAATACTGTTTTTTGTGATTTTTATGTTTAGCTGCAATCACAGTAAAGCTGTCACATGTGATTGCCACTCAGTGCTGTGTTGCTATGGTAACTGTCCTGTAACTGCCAAGAATTCTGTTCCAGTGCACCCCCTCTACAGTAATGTCACTCATTCACCAACAGGACCAATGTTGAGCTGAGGAAATGCCTTCAAATGAGGAAACACCAGAAACAAGATAAAACTTAAAACTAATAGATACAGTATATTGATAAGCAAAGCTGGACTATCAGTCTTCAGGAACTTTTATTGAATCATTTGCAGTAAGTAAAATACAGCACTCTGTTGTAGCGCCTCTCTCTTCAAAGGTGTGCTATTTGTTTGTGCAAATTTGTGCAAAACAAACAGGAATGTCAGTATGTGATGACGTCATACTCTGACATACTCTTCCCATGACAACAATAAAAACTAGAAAAGCACTCGGAGAGCGCAGACCTCCGCCAAGCGGCACAGTTCCGCTCATACAGTGTTTGTGTGTACGTTTTCAGATTCCTTGACCATGAAAACATATGACTAGCAATTGGATTGACAATGACAGGATTAGCGGTTCAGTAGTTATTCACGAAAATGGCATTTTCCGTAATGGCGGCGACAGTTCCCCCCATACAGTGTTTGTGTGTACGTTTTGAGATTCCTTGACCATGAAAACATATGACTAGCAATAGCACGGTGATTCTCCGCATCCTCTGTGTTATCTCCCTGCCTTTTTTTCTTTCTCATGCACTCTGCACTCTGTTGCCTTCTGTGTTTCACACTTTTAGACTTTGAACGAGGCATGACTGGCAATATCAAGCAGATGTTCTTTTAAAAAACAAAACAAAACATAACCTCCTGGCGGAGGTAATAAGAAAAAAAATAAATAAAAAAAATAAATAAAACTAAGCTCGACGAGCTTCAATAGCATCTGGGGATAGCCCTTGCCTGAGTCGCTGCATTTCTTCTCCCGCTGCAGCACGGTGATTCTCCGCATCCTGTGTTGAAAATGGCCCTATCTCACAATGTTAAAGAATCCTTTAAAAAATTCCTGGATCCAGACGGTGATCCGGATCATCCCCAAAATTTAATCAGTTCTTCCTTGTACCATTTCCACTTTTTGAGTTATCTTGCAGCCTGGCGGAGGTAACAATAAGCAAGGATGTAAATGAACAAATCTCAACAGGTTCTAGCATAACAATGAAGATCTAACAAAATAAGCTAGAGTGATACGTGCACACGTGGACAAAATTGTTGGTACCCCTCTGTTAATGAAAGAAAAACCCACAATGGTCACAGAAATAACTTGAATCTGACAAAAGTGGTAATAAATAAAAATTCTATGAAAATTAACCCCTTGACGCCTATTGTTGCGAATTCGCATCAATCATCAATCGGTCGCTATGGAGGGTGAGAATATGTATGGGCACATAATCATACCATGTAGGATAACTAAATAGACGGTTATGCTGTTTCATCCCACCTAGCAACAATGCTCTGCACTGTGTGTGTTTATATATTTACATATTTATTCCATCTAGCTACAATGCTCTGCACTGGGTGTGTTTATATTTATATATCTATATATTTATTCCATCTAGCTACAATGCTCCGCACTGTGTTTTTATATATCTACATATTATTCCATCTAGCTACATTGCTCCATACTGTGGGTGTTTATATATTTACATATTTATTCCACCTAGCTGCAATGCTCCGTACTGTGGGTGTTTATATATTTACATATTTATTCCATCTAGCTACAATGCTCTGCACTGTGTGTTCATATATTCATATATTTATTCCATCCAGCTACAATGCTCTGCACTGTGTGTCTGTGTGTGTGTGTGTATATATATATATTTTATAGTAATATGTACATATGTATATTAGCTGCTCTTGCTTGCTTGTTTTTTCTTGCCTTCTGATTGTTGCTCTGAGTGTTGCTATCCCTGTGCTGTTGCAATCCTGGAATTTCCCCGTTGTGGGACTAATAAAGGCTTATCTTATCTTATCAAAAAAAAGAAACAAAAAACAAAAAAACAACAATTTTCAATTATAAAAAAAAAATGCTCACAGTTGGAAATAAATTCAGGCGTCAAGGGGTTAACCAATGAAAATCAGACAATGCTTTTGAATTGTGGTTCAACAGATTATTGTAAAAAAACAAACTCATGAAACAGGCCTGGACAAAAATGATGGTACCCTTAATTTAATATTTTGTTGCACAACCTTTTGAGGCAATCACTGCAATCAAACGATTTCTGTAACTGTCAATGAGACTTCTGCACCTCTCAGCAGATATTTTGGCACACTCCTCATGAGCAAACTGCTCCAGTTGTCTCAGGTTTGAAGGGTGCCTTCTCCAGATGGCATGTTTCAGCTCCTTCCACAGATGTTCAATAGGATTTACATCAGGGCTCATAGAAGGCCACTTCAGAATAGTCCAATGTTTCGCTCTTAGCCATTCTTGGGTGTTTTTAGCTGTGTGTTTTGGGTCATTATCCTGTTGCAAGACCCATAACCTGCAACTGAGACCAAGCTGTCTGACACTGGGCAGCACATTTCTCTCTAGAATACCTTGATAGTCTTGAGATTTCACTGTACCCTGTACAGATTCAAGGCACCCTGTGCCAGATGCAGCAAAGAAGCCCCAGAACAGAACAGAACCTCCTCCATGTTTCACAGTAGGGACAGTGTTCTTTTCTTGGTATGCTTCATTTTTGCGTCTGTGAACATAGAGCTGATGTGCCTTGCCAAAAAGTTCCAGTTTTGTCTCGTCTGTCCATAGGACATTCTCCCAGAAGCTTTGTGGCTTGTCAACATGCAGTTTGGCAAATTCCAGTCTGGCTTTTTTATGATTTGTTTTCAACAGTGGTGTCCTCCTGGGTCGTCTCCCATGAAGTCCACTTTGGCTCAGTAATTCTGAGCTGTACCACAAGTAATTCTGCTGAACCACAATTCAAAAGCATTGTCTGTTTTTCATTGGATAATTTTCATAGAATTTTTATTTATTACCAATTTTGTCAGATTCAAGCTATTTCTGTGACTATTGTGGGTTTTTCTTTCATTAACAGAGGGGTACCAACAATTTTGTCCACGGCTGTATTATTGACTGTGGCTTAGCCAACCAGGTTGGAACAGGGATGTCTAATACGGTGACTTTAAAGAATATAACAATATAAATAACACTTGGTAAGCTAACTCCGTATTAGCAATGTTAGCTCTGAACACTTGGATTCAAACTCTGGGCAGGAAATGAATCATCACAGCCAACAACAGCAAAGTGATTTGTTGTAACTTAAAAGAATTGGGGAGCGCAAAACCGGTTTCTGCCCATTATTCTGAAATGTTAAATAAACACTACCGTTCAAAAGTTTGGGGTCACCCAGACAATAGTTTTGTGTTTTCCATGAAAAGTGACACTTTTTTACCACCATGAGTTGTAAAATGAATAGAAAATATAGTCAAGACATTGACAAGGTTAGAAATAATGATTTGTATTTGTAATAATAATTTTTTCCAGATACTCAACCTGCTCAAAGGAGGGTCAGTTTTATAGCTTCTCTAAGCAGCTAAACTGTTTTCAGCTGTGCTAACATGATTGCACAAGGGTTTTCTAATCATCCATTAGCCTTCTGACGCAATGAGCAAACACATTGTACCATTAGAACACTGGAGTGATAGTTGCTGGAAATGGGCCTCTATACACCTATGTAGATATTGCACCAAAAACCAGACATTTGCAGCTAGAATAGTCAATTACCACATTAGCAATGTATATTAGATATTAGAGTGTATTTCTGATTAGTTTAAAGTTATCTTCATTGAAAAAACAGTGCTTTTCTTTCAAAAATAAGGAAATTTCTAAGTGACCCCAAACTTTTGAACGGTAGTGTATTTCTTTCTATAGGTGTGGTCAGAGCAAATGCGACGCAAACTTTTTGCACGGTGCCAATACAGTATATGTAAAATTACTGTAAACATGCAGAAAACATGCAAATTTGTGCATTTGTGTCCGAGGTATAGCGCTAGCAAGTAATCAGCCTTACGATTTTCTGCTATTAACGGAGTAAAAGTATCGACACTGGAGAGCAAACTAGTTTGAAAATGAGACTGCCACTCACCTGCATACAGATGGCCCGGAGCTTTCTGAAATATAACCTTGCAAACTTTCGTTGTATCAGAAACTCACACACTCTAAAAGGATCAAAAACCTTTCTGAATACCATGATTCTGACACATTTCTCCCATTGTATCTCTTGCTGGTCACAAGCCAACAGTATGACTCTGAAACCCTTGGAATCACTGTATAAGCAGTCCATCAAAATTCTGGATAAGAAGACATGACAGTATCACCATTGTTCAGGTTCAGGTTACTTTATTTGTACCCGTAGGTAGATTTGTTTTGCAGTCTGGTGACATCCATATTTACAAGCCACTAATTACATTCAACATAGACACAAACACAGGCACACATCATACAAAATAAGTAAATATAAAATATGTACAATATATTTTTATAGCTTGTTCAACTCTTTGACAGCAGCAGGGACAAAGCTGTTTTTGTAGCTCTGGGTTTTGCTTTTTGGGACAGCAAACCTCCGTCTGGAGGGAAGAAGCTGAAAGTTGCAGTGTAAAGGGTGGGAGTCATCATTTAAAATCGAGTCAGCCATCCCCTGTACTTATCTGGTGTACAGGGATGTCAGGCTCAGCTGTGACTCACCAAGCAAACGACTGGACCATCTAACTACCTGATCCAAGGATTTCCTCTGTTTCAGTTTTATCTGACCAAACCATGACATTAAAGAAAAGGATAAAACAGATTCAATAAAAGCCCGATAAAACATAGTCATTATGGTTCGGTCAATTTGGAAGCGTGCCAGTTTCCTCAAACAATGCAAATTTTGCTGACCTTTTTTGCACACCCTTTCACAGTTCACTTCAAAGTTTTATTTACTAAGATAAGATAAGATAAGCCTTTATTAGTCCCACAACGGGGAAATTCCAGGATTGCAACAGCACAGGGATAGCAACACTCAGAGCAACAATCAGAAGGCAAGAAAAAAAAACAAGCAAGCAAGAGCAGCTAATATACATATGTACATATTACTATAAAATATATATATACACACACACACACACACACACAGTGCAGAGCATTGTAGCTGGATGGAATAAATATATGAATATATGAACACACAGTGCAGAGCATTGTAGCTAGATGGAATAAATATGTAAATATATAAACACCCACAGTACGGAGCATTGCAGCTAGGTGGAATAAATATGCAAGTATATAAACACACACAGTGCGGAGCAATGTAGCTAGATGGAATAATATGTAGATATATAAAAACACAGTGCGGAGCATTGTAGCTAGATGGAATAAATATATAGATATATAAATATAAACACACCCAGTGCAGAGCATTGTAGCTAGATGGAATAAATATGTAAATATATAAACACACACAGTGCAGAGCATTGTTGCTAGGTGGGATGAAACAGCATAACCGTCTATTTAGTTGTCCTACATGGTATGATTATGTGCCCATACATATTCTCACCCTCCATAGCGACCGGTATGTTCCTAGTTGTATGCCGGAGAGGACCATTGTGTAAGTCTATTGCATCTTTTGCATTCAAAAAAACTATTAGTTTGTTATGTCTTTTTGCTATCTCTGCGAGCAGCCCTGCTTAGGTTGTACAGTCTGACAGCCGTTGGTAGGAAGGACCTACGAAACCTCTCGGTTGTGCACCTGGGATGATGTAGTCTGCTGCTAAATGAGCTCCTCAGTGCATCCAGTATGTCCTGCATAGGGTGGAACTCGGACTCCAGCAGAGATGACAGTTTAGCCACCGTCCTTCTCTCTCCTATCTCCTCCATCGGATCAAGGCGCTGCCCCAGGACAGAGCTAGCTTTCTTAATCAGTTTGTTCAGTCTCTTCCTATCGGCTGCCGTAATGCCACTGCCCCAGCAGACCACTCCAAAAGTGATGGCTGATGCCACCACCGTGTCATAGAATGACTTCAGCAGCGCCCCTTGTACACCAAAAGACCTGAGTCTCCTCAGCAGGAACAGCCTGCGCTGTCCCTTCTTGTAGAGTGCGTCAGTATTGTGTGACCAGTCTAGTTTATTGTTCAGATGAATACCCAGGTACTTATAGGATGTCACCATCTCGATGTCTGTTCCCTGTATATTTACTGGTGCTGTGAGGGGCTGCCCATGCCTGCGGCAGTCCACCACCAGCTCCTTAGTTTTCCTCGCGTTGATCTGGAGGCAGTTCCGATGGCACCAGTCCACAAAGTCCTGGATAAGCCCTCTGTACTCAGCTTCATCTCCGTTGGAGATGAGACCAACGATCGCAGAGTCATCAGAGAACTTCTGTAGATGGCAATGTGTTGTGTTGTGTGAGAAGTCCGCAGTATAAAGAGTGAACAGGAAGGGAGCCAGCACCGTTCCCTGGGGGGCCCCCGTGCTACCGATGATCGTGTCGGAAACACAGTCCCGGGTTCTCACAAACTGAGGCCGGTTCGTGAGGTAGTCCAGGATCCATGATGACAGGTGCTGGTCCACCCCTGCGCGCAGCAGCTTGTCCTTCAGGATCATCGGTTGGATGGTGTTGAAAGCACTGGAGAAGTCAAAGAACATGATCCTCACCATATTCCCGGGCTTCTCCAGGTGGGACAGAGAACGGTGAAGGAGGAAGATCACCGCATCCTCCACCCCAATGCCATGCTGGTAGGCGAACTGGAGTGGATCCATCGCTGGTTCCACCAGGGGGCGGAGATGAGCAAGGAGCAGTCTCTCCAGGGTCTTCATCAAGTGGGACGTCAAGGCCACCGGTCTGTAGCTGTTCAGGTCTTTGGGGTGGGAAGTTTTTGGTACAGGTACCACACAAGATGTTTTCCACAGCTGTGGTACCCTCCCCAGTTTCAGGCTCATGTTGAAGATATACGTCACAATCCCACACAGCTGGTCTGCACAGGACTTGAGGAGCTTTGCGCTGATGCCGTCCGGTCCCGACGCCTTCCTCGCCTTGATCTTCCTGAGCTCCGTCCTCACCTGGGTCTTGGTCAGGGTCAGGATGGGGGGCTGTGTGTTGGGAGTGGGGGGGGGGTGTCGGTGGAGTGGGGAGTGGGCAGCAGGACTTGATTTCTTAGAGGCAGCAGTGGTTGTTGTGCAGACAGGGGGGAGGGCGGTTGGTCAAATCTATTGAAAAACAGATTCAGGTTGTTCGCCCACTCCCTGCCCCCCGTGGCCTGGGGGGAGGTATTCTGGAGCCCCGAGATGGTTTTGAGGTTTCTCCAGACCCCGCTGATGTCGCTCTGTTGCAGCTTGTCCTCCATCTTCTTCCTGAAGCTGTCCTTGCCTTCTCTGATCTTTCTCCTCAGCTCCCTCTGTACGGACTTCAGCATCTCCCTGTTCCCCGACCTGAAGATCCTCTTCTTCTCTCTCAGAAGTGTTTTTATCTCAGGGTTGATCCAGGGTTTGTTGTTTGAGTGACGCCGTATGGTCTTGGTGGGAACGGATTTGTCCACACAGAAGCTGAGGTAGCCCGTGAAGGTGTGAATGAGGCCATCGATGTCCTCACCATGTGGATCGCAGAGCTGCTTCCAGGCAGTGGCTTCAAAACAGTCCTTTAGAGTGTCCATTGTCCCCTCAGACCATAACTCCACAGTGTGCATGGCCGGAGGTTGTCTGTGCACTAGGGGTTTGTACAC
This sequence comes from Pholidichthys leucotaenia, assembly GCA_020510985.1. Classification (NCBI taxonomy): domain Eukaryota; kingdom Metazoa; phylum Chordata; class Actinopteri; order Cichliformes; family Pholidichthyidae; genus Pholidichthys; species Pholidichthys leucotaenia. The sequence continues at coordinate 28,142,383 of CM035845.1, read as the reverse complement.
CGGTCGGAGATGAACCAAGTTGTGATCCGATCTCCCAAGTGGGGGGAGTTGTGATGAGGTGTACGCCTCCTTAGTGTTTGCGTAGAACAAATCCAGTGTTTTATTGTCTCTAGTGTGGCATGTGACATACTGGGTGAAAGTGGGCAGAATGGGAGACAGTGAAACGTGGTTGAAATCGCCTGAGATGAGGAGAAGAGCATCTGGGTGTTCTGTCTGCAGCCTGCTGGTTACTGAATGGATGACGTCACGCGCTGTCCCAGCGTTCGCCGTCGGATTTGCATAAACAACAATGCAGATCACGTGTGAGTGTTCTCTCGGGAGATATGTAGGCCTCATGCTAACAGCTAGCAACTCAATGTCTTTGCTGCAGTGTCGTTGTTTAACAGTGATATGTCCCGGTCTGCACCAGTTGTTGTTAACATACATTATCACTCCACCGCCCCTAGTTTTGCCACTCTCTGGTGTTCGGTCAGCTCGTATCATGTGAAAACCCTCCAGCTCAATGTTAGCATCTGCTGCTAGTTCAGTTAGCCACGTCTCAGTAAACAAAAGGAGAGAGCACTCCCGGTAAGTGCTATCATAACGGGAGATAGCCGCTAGCTCATCTAACTTTCCCAGTATCGACCGTACATTTCCCATGACAACAGATGGAAGGGAGGGTCTGTACCTTACATTTTTTGTCCTCCGCCTTACTCCAGCCCGGCAGCCGCGACGCTTTCACCTCAATTCTCTCGGTATGTCGAGTTTTTCCAGTGGGACCGGGTGGCGGTTAAATGCTAGCAGCTCTTCCCTGTTGTATCGTATCCTGCTATAAACAGTGGCTCCGTCCACCGGCTCAGGAGACATTTGGGACGATCTGTGTGTCCGTGATATAAGTGGGGTGAAAAAAAAAGTGATCAAAAGAGAGAGGAAGGGAAAAAAAAACTCGGAATCGAGCCGCTGTTGCAAAAGGCAGCCTACTGGTGTGGCGCCGAGAGGAGAAAAAAAATTGATTTGACTATCAATAATCGTCCCAAGATATTTGTACGATTGTACACATTCGGTGGTCTGGCCTTTTAGTATGGTGACTTTGTGCCTGGGAGTTTTCCTCCTAAAGTCAATAATCATATCTTTCGTTTTTGTTGTATTCAGCTGCAGGTAGGAATCCTCACACCAGTGAACAAAGTTATCAACTACTGGGCCGTGGCCACTCTCACCATCCTGGAGGAGACTGACAATGACTGAGTCATCAGCATACTTTATAATGTGTCTGTTGTCATGTCTGCTCCGACACATGTTTGTGTATAGGATGAAGAGTAGTGGTGACAACACACACCCCTGAGGAGACCCAATAGAAGAGCACTTTAGGTCAGACAATGTGCCATTGACCCTTACTCTCTGCGTCCTGTTGGTTAAGAAATCCAGAATCCAACCCACCGGATTATTGCTCAAATCAAATTGTTGCAGGAGCCTTTCAACTAAAATATGAGGTTGGATTGTATTAAAGGCAGAAGAAAAGTCCACAAATAAAAGCCTGGCGTGTGTCCCATTAAAATCCAGATGTTTAAAAAGCATGTTAAACAGAGTGACAGTGGCATCCTCCACTCCTCTGTGAGGCCTATAGGCAAACTGCAGAGGATCCAGTGCATGTTCAGTCTGCCTTAGGACCTCACATCTGACCAGTTTTTCAAAAATTTTCATTAAAATTGAAGTCAAAGCAACTGGTCTAAAGTCATTAACCGTTTTAGGACAGCTGGATTTTGGAACGGGAACAACCACAGCATCTTTCCAGATCTTAGGCATATGTTGTGTCTGTAAGGACTTATTGAAAATGTAATGAAATATAGGACTCAGTTCATGTGCACAGGACTTTACCAGGCGCCCACATATATTATCAGGGCCCTGACTTTTGTTCACTTTTACAGCGCAGAACTCCCTTTTAACATCCTGCATCTCAATATTAAAGTGCTGATTGTCTTTGAGTTTCTGTTTCAAATCTTGGATTTCTGTGCTGAAATCAAAGGAGTCAAAACGACCATAAAAACAATTAAGAGCATTAGTCAGCTCTGTGTCTGAACTAAAACCATCTAAAAACACACGATTACTGCGCTCTGTGCTCTGAAGGCCTGCAATAGTTTTCATACTGGCCCAGGCTGAACCAAGTTTATTTGCTGCCATCTTGCTTTCCAACTCTGATTTATAATTCTGTTTTGCTCTTAAAATTTCGGCCTTCAGCTCCTTAGTGGCAACCTGTAGCTCAGAAACAGACCCCTGTTTAAAGGCAAGTGCTTTCCTCTGTAAGCAGGATTTAACTGCTTTAGTAACCCATGGTTTGTTGTTGGGGTATATTTTGACACGTTTACGTGGAACAATCTTATTTTGACAGTAAGCCATGTATGAGCATGTGAGCTCAGCCAGAGAGTCCAAATCATCCCCGCAGGCCATTATGAACATCTCCCAGTCTGTACAGTCAAAGCATTCCTGGAGGCTGTGCTCTGAATCTTCTGTCCACACATCAGTGTGTCTCATCTCCACCTTGCCTCTTCTAAGAGCAGTTTTATATGTGGGCAGCAAATGTACACAGTTGTGATCTGAGGATCCTAAAGGAGGAAGGGGGAGTGATTTACAGGCCCTCTCTATGGATCCATAGCACAGGTCCAATGTCTTTTTTCGCCTGGTTGGGCAGGAGACATACTGATGAAAGTTTTTAAGTGTCTTTTTTAAAGAAACATGGTTAAAATCCCCAAGAATGAAGTTTGGCACCTCTGGAGAAATTGACTGCAGCCGCTGCACCACATCAGAGATGGTGCTGCAGGCGGGGTCAGCGTCTGCCCTCGGATGAATGTACACAGTTGTGATGAAAAGTTGGGGAAACTCGCGAGGCAGATAAAAGGGGCGTAGTGACACAGACAGCAGCTCCACATCGGGTGTACAGATGCGCTCTCTGACCCTGACAGATGTGCAGTACTGCTTATTAATGTATAAACATACACCGCCCCCCTGACGCTTCCCCGTTACCTCTTCCTGCCGATCCGAGCGCAGTGGGGCTCCAAAGCCGTCAATCCACAGGTCTGCGTCTCGGTCATGCGCAGTAAGCCAAGATTCAGTGAAAGCCATGACGCAGCAGTTCTTAAAATCCTTCTGGTAACGTATATTGCCTTGAATTTCATCCACCTTGTTTCTCACAGACTGTGCATTCCCAAAAATTATCGAAGGAAGAGGAATGTTACCAAACTGACGTCTCCTAAGGCGCAATTTCACACCTCCACGTCTTCCACGCTTCCTTCTGCCGCCTCTCGTTTCACCGCTGTGTCCGTCTCTCAAAATAAAGTCCGGCAGTTGCAGCTTGGGCTCAATCACAGACGCTGCATCAGCTGTGTTTAAGCGTAGCAACACGTCCCTGGAATATTGTATTCTGCCCGCTATTCTGCTCGCCATGGAGCCGAACGCGTTTACTTCAGAGACAAAGAGCCACAGCACAGATAGCAGCAGTGCGAGAGAGGAGAGGAAATCCATGTTGTAGATACCAGGGAGCTCTTCGCCATATATTCCCAGAAACACTCCAGGGCAGAAACGACACAGAGGATTTTATAAAAACGTATAAATGTACACAAAAGCACACACACACACACACACACGCACTAATTCACCAGCTGCTGGTCGCTGCGTGCGCATGCGCCCATCGGTGTGATATACTTTTACATTGTGATATACTTTCCAAACACAAAATGTTAACCCTTTGACATCCTTCTATTTATGGACATAAAAAGCACCCTCACTGTCTATGTCGCAGTGCTGCGCCTGTCATGTGGCGTGTCATGTGATGTTATAACCCCCCCCCCCACCCTGTTGTACTAAGTATTCTACCTCACAAGTTGACAGACACGTATAACTTACAGCTCTTGCCTTGGAAGACTAATGGCCCCCATATAACACCTCCACTTCTGGACACCAGAGAAGAAGAATTTGTAAACAAATGATGATCGATCGCAAGACGGAGGAGGCATTTGCTCCCAAATTTACCAACTATGATTCTAAAAAAGAGATTATTTAGCTTATGAAGGGAAATAGCTACAGTTTTTTTTTTGTTTTTTTTATAACAGATGGTGGGCAAAGCTAGTTGATTTGCACCTGCCATCAACCCCCAGCGCCATGTGACTGGAAAGACCAATCACGCCAGTACCCAGTCGTCATATGAGATAAATTGCTGCAGAATAAAAGCGTTTCAGTTTTTGGATGTGGGAGAGAAAGCGAAAATGACCAAGAGAAGACAAAATAATGACCAGGATGGACGAAAATGGATGAAGCACGCCACCAGGCCAGCGGTAAGTGATGAATTTCTTTGTTTGTTTACATTGTAACTGATTTTCTGGTTCATATACTTGAAAGATAAAATAACAAAATGCCCAAAACAACAAACGGTAACAAAAAACAAAACCATCCTTTGTGTAAATATGTCCAAAGTCCGCTTTTGACTGAAAGTTATGTAATTCAATATGGCTGCCATGGCAGTATGCAAATTAGATGTGTAAATTGGCTCCTATCTCAAACTTTCGATCATATTCTACATCTTTCTAATTGACAGTAAGCTATTATCTCTTACCACTTTCAAATTATAACTTTGGAAATCTCTGACATCTGAAATGAATATTTTCTTGAAAAAAATCTTGACCACAGGGGGAGAGGAGGAAACAGCACAATGGAGCGCCATAGGCAGTCATTGGATTAAGCTTTGAAAATATGATCATGTATGCAAATATACGGTTGATCTTTAAAATTATCCATGGTTCTGCACCCCCGCCCCTTAAGAATTTTGTGTACCTCACTTCTGAACAAAATACCTGAGTAACAAGGACTTCCTCGAGGTGGCATTGTTGCATCCACCTATGTAAAACTGCTTTTGGACAATCAGCATTCTCATACAAAGCTACAACAGAATGGGACAAGCTCCCCATAGCTTTGAAGACCAGAACAAATTAAAGAGACTTTACCACAGAAACTAAAAAATGGATTTTAAGTAATCAAGCCCACCAGCATTGACTCTATCTATCTTCTACAGCTTGTCCGGAAGGCCAGGTCGTGGAGGCAGCAGTTCAAACAGAGAAGGCCAAACTTCCCTCTCCTAAGCCACCTGCTCCAGCTCTTCAGAAAGGATACCAAAGCGTTCCCAGACCAGCTGAGAGACATAGCCTCTCCAGCGAGTCCTGGATCTACCCCGGGGTCTCCTCACAGAGGGATGTGCCCGAAACACCTCAAGTGGGAGGCATCCTGATCAGATGCCCATACCACCTCAACTGGCACCTTTCAATGTGGAGGAGCAGCGGATCTACTCTGAACCTCTCCCAGATGACAGGGCTCCTCACCCTATCTCTGAGGGTGAGTCGAGCGATCCTATGAAGAAAACTCATTTCAGCTGCTTGAATCCGTGATCTCATTCTTTTGATCATTACACAAAGCTCGTGATCATAGGTGAGAGTAGGAACATAGATTGACTGGTAAATGAACAGCTTTGCCTTAGAGGTCAGCTTCTTCTTCACCACAACAGACCGGTACAATGCCCGCATCACTGCAGATGCTGCTCCAATCCGTCTGTCAATCTCTCGCGCCATTCTATCCTCACTCGTAAATAAGACCCAAAGATACTTAAACTCCTCCACTTGGGGCAGGAGCCTGTCCCCAACCCGGAGAAGACAGTCCACCTTTTTCAGGCTGAGGACCATGGACTCTGACTTGGAGGTACTGATTCTCATCCCAGCCGCTTCACACTGAGCAGCAAACCATCCCAGTAAGAACTGTAGGTCATTACTGGACGAAACCAGCAGGATAACATCATCTGCAAACAACAGAGATGAGATCCTGTGATCACCAAGCATGACACCGTCCGTTCCCTGGCTGCACCTAGAAATCCTGTCCATTAAAATTATGAACAGGGTCTGTGACAAAGGGCAGCCCTGGCGGAGTACAACTCTCACTGGGAATGAGTCCGACAGAGTATTGGCAATATGAATCAAACTCTCACAATGGTCGTAAAGAGACTGAATAACGTGTCACAACAAGCCCAATACCCCATACTCCCGAAGCGCCCCCCCCCCCCCCCCCAGAAAACCATGGGGGACGCTGTCAAATGCCTTCTCCAAGTCCACAAAACAAATGTAAACTGGTTGGGCAAACTCCCACAAACCCTCGAGGATTCTCGAGAGGGTAAAGGGCTAGTCCGATGTGCCACAGCCAGGATGAAAACCACATTGCAACTCCTGGATCTGAAATTTGACCAATGGCCAGACTCTCCTCTCCAGTACCTTGGCATAGACCTTCCCAGGGAAGCTGAGAAGTGTGATCCTTCTAAAGTTGGAGCACACCCTCCGGGGACCCTCCAGTCTCCTTTTTTGAAGAAAGGAACCACCACCACCCCGGTTTGCCATGCCAAAGGCACTGCCCCCGACCTCCAAAGAATGTTGCAGAAGAGTGTCAACCATGACAGCCCTACAACATCCAGGGCCTTGAGTTACTCAGGGCGAATCTCGTCCACCCCCGGGGCTCAGCCACCAAAGAGATTTTTAACCACCTTGGCGACCTCAGACCCTGTGATAGGCGAGTCGTCCCCCTCGTCCCCAAGCCCTGCTTCCTCTGTGGAAGGTGTATCAGTGGGATTGAGGAGATCCTCGAAGTATTCCTTTCACCGCCCGACGATATCCCCCTTCAAAGTCAACAGCGCTCCATCCGCACCATACACTGTGGGGACAGGGAGCTGCTTCCCCTTCCTGAGCCGATGGACAGTTTTCCAGAATCTCTTCGAGGCTGATCAAAAGTCTTGTTCCATGGCCTCACCAAACTCCTCCCATACCCGAGATGTTGCTTCAGCAACCACCCGAGCTGCACTCTTCTTGGCCTGACGGTACACCTCAACTACTTCAGGAGTCCTACAAGCCAACCAAGTTTGATAAGACTCCTTCTTCAGCTTAATAGCCCCTCTCACCACTGGTGTCCACCACTTGGTTCAGGAGTTGCCACCATGACATGCCCCAACGACCTTGAGGACGCAGCTCTGGGCCGCTGCTTCAACAATGGAGGTGGAGAACATGGCCCATTCAGACTTCTTCTTCTGAAGATGGGAGTTGAAGACCTCCTGGACAGGGGCCTCAGCCAGACGTTCCCAGCACACCCTCACTATACGTTTGGGTCTACCAGGTCGGAATGGCATCCTCCCCTGCCATTGGATCCAACTCACCACCAGGTGATGATCAGTTGACAGCTCTGCACCTCTCTTTACCCGAGTGTCCAAGACATATTGTCACAGTTCTGATGACACGATAACAAAATCGATCATTGACCTGCGACCTAGGGTGTCCTGGTGCCAGGTGCACATATGGACACCCGTATGCTTGAACGTCGTGTTCGTTATTGACAAACTGTGGTTCGCACAGAAGTCCAATAACTGAACACCACTCGGGTTCAGATCAGGCAGGCTGTTCCTCCCGATCAGCCCCGTCCAGGTTTCACTGTTGTTGCCGACATGCACATTGAAGTCCCCCAGTAGGACAATGGAGTCTCCAAGAGGAGCACTTTCCAACACCCCAGTCAGAGACTCCAAAAAGGGTGGGTACTCTCAAACATCATTTGGTGCATAGACACAAATGATGGTCAGGACCCCTTTCCCAACCCGAAGGCACAGGGAAACAATCCTTTCGTCCACCAGGGAAAACTCCAATATAGAGGCAGTAAGGTGGGGGGAAACAAGAATACCCACCCCTACTCGTCGCCTCTCGCCTGGGGCAACTCCAGAGTAGGCCAAGTTCCAGACCCTCTCCAGGAGACTGGTTCCGGAACCGAAGCTGTGTGTTGAGGTGAGGCCGACTATATCTAGCCGGTATCTCTCAACTTCATACACCAGCTCAGGCTCCCTCCCCAACAGAGAGTGAAATTCCATGTCCCAAAAGCCAGTTTAGGAAGCTTGGGATCAGACTGCCAAGGTCTCCGCCTTTGACCGCCACCTGAGCCACATAGCACTGAACCCCAATGATCCCTCCTGCAGGTGGTGAGCCCTCTGGAGGGCAGACCCATATAACTCCTTCGGGCTGAACCTGGCCGGGTCCCATGGGCGGAGACCCGACCACCAGATGCTAGCCATCGAGCCCCTCCCCCAGGCCTGGCTCCAGGGTGGGGCCCCGGTAACCCCATACCGGGCGGGGTACACTAAATCCTTGTTCTAGTATTTATCATGACAGTTGGATCGTTCTTAGTCTGGCCCTTCACCCAGGACCAGTTTGTCTTGGGTGAATCAGAATCAGAATCAGAATCAGGTTTATTGCCATTGTTCATGTAGTACACAAACTAGGAATTTGTCTCGGTACAATGCTGCAACATTAAACATGATAAGATAAAAGAAATAAACTATACATGTAATAAAGTGTAGGATAAGATTAAGTGATACTGGTCAACAGTTAAAATATATTAGCCAGCAGCAGATACAACTGATACAACAATTTGACCCTACCAGAGGCAAATTGCTCCGGACAACATAGCTCCTGGGATCACTAGGGTACGCAAACCCCCCACCACGATAAGGTGATGATCCATGAGGAACTTTTAAATTGTACTTTTAAATTGTTTTTTATACATGCCGTCTCTCTTATCTTTTGGGCTGCACGGTGGCGCAGTGGTTAGCACTGCGGCAGCACAGTTTACCCTTGGCCGGGGGATTGTGGGGATCGTGGGATCGTGGGTTCGATCCCAGCCCCCGACCAACAGTGATCTGTGTGGAGTTTGCATGTTCTCCCCGTGTTGCGTGGGTTTCCTCCGGGATTTCTCCGGTTTCCTCCCACATGCCAAAGACATGCATGTTAGGTTAATTGGCTGTTCTAAATTGTCCCTAGATATCTGTTTCCTATAGGCCCTTAGAATAGAGGGTTAGTATTAATGAAAGCGCTTTGAGTGGTCTTTGTGACTAGAAAAGCGCTATATAAGTGCAGGTTAGTTAGTTTTTACCTTTTAAACTTACTCCTTGCTTATTTCAGGTTCATCAGTTTCTAAAACCCACCCTTAATTGCTTTTTGTATGTGCTGTTTTTCTTTTAATATCTTCCTGCCTGCCTCAGGGACTACAGATGGAAATTAGTGCAAACTCTATAATCTGGTACAGAACATCTTTACCCTGTGTTAAATGTTTTTTCTGCACATGGTCCCTGACAAAAAAACAATAAACTAAACTAAACTACAGCTGAAATGGAGTGTGTTTATCCATCCACGTACTCCCGCTACAGAAGCACTAATGAGGGCTAGCAGCTGGCTGGCAGTGTAAACAACTGTCATCCAGGTGAAGTTTTTGAGGAGGCTGTGACAGTTTTACAGGTGAGAGCCCCGATGGATAACTTATACTTAAACATGACTGCATTTTGGAGGTTTTCCACAGTAGGCAGAAAGCAGCTGCAGAAGTTATGAAAGCAAGTCTGCCCATCTACAACTTGGTCAAACATGACTTCACGCCTGTCCGCATATTTACATTGACTTAACATGTATTTGCACCTTCATGTTTGGTTTAAACACACCATAAGACAACAGAGACTAACATTTTTACTGTGGTCATATTACCCAATAGAGCTTTTAAGAAGGTTAAATCCTTCAAACACACTGTGTTTGAGTGAATAGGGCATTCACATCTTTTGCCTTGCCCGACACCCTCCATCCTGATCTGCAGCAACTTGCAGCCACCTTTTTACCCAGTGATCTACCTCCTGGTCTGTTGCACTCGCTGTCAATCTGTTTCTTCTTACAGGAGCTAGAATGACAGAAGTAAATATATAAGTTAGGTGGCAAATAATTTCATTATTAAAGTGGCACTATGTAACCCAGGGATGGGCAACTGGTGGCCCACCCCCTCATCCACTGCAGCCCGCCCGTCCATTTCCAAAAATCAGTTATTAATTTTTTATATCACGTTTGACTGTTTTCAGAACTGCATTCTTAAATGCAATTATAGAGTCCACCAGCAGAGGGAGCTCTAATCAAAAAGTAGGTGCTGCTCTGTGCCAGCGAGAGTGAGTGAGGGAGCCACAGAGATAGAGGGAGTATTGTGCACCGGAGAACACGTTTGTAAGGTATGTTGCATGCAAAGACCTAGGGCTGTCGCGATAAGATAGATAGATAGATAGATAGATGTACTTTATTGATCCCAAACTGGAAAATTACAGTGTAACAGCAGCGTGACAGTAGACAACCAAACAACAGAAACACACACATGACAGACAAAGGGATTACACATGGAAAGTAAAAATTAACACGACTATAAAACCTATATACATCATAGCTTAATATATGATGACCCGTATAAACACATGAATCACCCAATTGCACAGAAAAGGACTATCAGGAGCAGAGTGAAAATGTGAGGTACCAGTTAGTCTGTAAGGTGCAGTGTGGCAGCATTGCTATGACCAGAATACAACATCATAGTGAGCTATTGTACAGTGAAATTTCATGTGGCAGGAAAGATTTCCTGTACCTGGCCGTTCGACAACAAAGCTCTAGTAGTCTACTGGAGAAAGTGCTTCGCTGTCTATCTAGTGTGTGGTGGAGGGGGTGATCAGGATTGTCCATGATGGATCGCAGTTTATTTAGTCTTCTCCTCTCCACCACTGTCTCAAAGGTCTCCGGTCTGAGACCAATTACAGAGACAATTACCCTCTTGATAATCTTGTCAAGTCTGTTGGTATTTCTGGCCCTGATACTGCTACCCCAACAGATAGCAGCAAAGAAGATGGCGCTGGCGACAACGGTCAGGTAGAAAAGCTCCAGCATCCTGCTGCACACGTTGAAGGGTCTCAGCTTTCTCAGGAAGTAGAGTCTGCTCATCCCCTTCTTGTGCGCAGCATCAGTGTTGGATCTCCAGTCCAACCCGCTGCTGATCCTGACACCCAGATATTTGTAGTCCTCAACCACTCCCACCATAGCCGCAATTATGTAATACCGTGCTATGGACACACCTACTGCGAAGGAAAACGAGCAACCGCAACAACCGTAGTGTTCACTTTTTTGTGTGTGTGTGGCTATATCTAGTTGTTCACTTACAGTATGTGCCCCTCACTTGTGTGCCCCTATTGATTATTAAATAAATTGTTAATGAAGTGTATTTTTATTGCCAACAGCATGTTTGCACCTGGTACTCTGGAAGCTTCCACAGCACCCGGTGCTGCCGCCCCCGGGTGCTGATGTTTGGGGCACTTTCTCTCCAGACGGACTCCAGCAGGCAGTTAGTGGTGGAAGGGTTTGGTCTCCTTGCTAAATACAGCCGTGATAGTGAGCACTGAAAGGGCACAAAGCATGTTATTTCCTTCTTTTTTTTTTTGAGACTTTTATTTAGCATTTTCATTTTTCACATAAAAAAACAACAACAAAAAAGAAAACAAAAAAAAAATCACAAACAAGCAGACATATATGAAATAAAATTTACAATTTTCTTTTGTGTATTTCAGGTACTAGATCCATTTTTCCCCACAGGTAAATGTAAAGAGAAAGTCAATCATTCCATCGTGTAGATTTCTTTAACATTGTCTATCCACCCTAAAAATATTGATGGTTCCGCACAAGACCATTTTACTTTCACTTTTTCCCATCTCCCTTTAGTGTACAATATTTTTTTTTCCTTCTGCTTTTTTTTAATAACATATACAAAAAAAAAAAAAAAAACTTACATATATACAGAAAACCACTCCCTCCCAATTCCTCAAGGCTTAAAAAAAAGAAAAAAAAAGAGACAGGGTCACCCTGCTGTGTTTTAACTTATCCCAAACGACACACATTTGTAATCACCTTATGATTTTACAACCAAACATTCGTTATTATTATTATTATTATTTTATTACATAATTTTCAACAAAAAGAAGAGCTCTCAATATAATCTATAAAAGGACTCCATGTCAAGGCAAAGTTCCTATGGGTTCTGCAAACATTATATCTAAGTTTTTCTAGTGGTAGAAAGGAGAGCACCTCCTTTAGCCAATGCGAGAAAGATGGAAGGTTATTTGACTTCCACTGGAAAAGAATAAGCCTGCGGGCAAGTAAAGAAGCGAATGCTAGAGTGTTACCTTGATAAGTTGTGAATTTGCAATCTGGGGGTATTATGCCAAAAATAGCTATGTGGGAACTGGGGGTTATTTCTTGTTTACAAATATATGAAAAGACCTCAAATATAGATGCCCAAAAATTTGTGAGAGCGGGGCACATCCAAAACATGTGTCCTAATGAGGCTGGGGTATGACTACATCTTGGGCAGCTAGGGTCAATAGTGGGAAAAATCTTAGCAAGCTTATCCTTTGAATAGTGGAGACGGTGAAGCACCTTAAATTGAATAAGCCCGTGATGGACACACAACAAAGAAGTATGTATACGTGCCAGACTTTCACGCCACTGCCCTTCAGAGAATTTTATCCCTAAATATTTTTCCCATTCTGCTTTTGTTTTAGCCCATGATATTGCCACTAAATTTTGTACTAGAAAAGCACTCAGAGAGCGCAGACCTCCGCCAAGCACCACAGTTCCCCCCATACAGTCTTCAGATTCCTTGACCATGAAAACATATGACAAGCAGTGGTTCAGTAGTTATTGACGGAAATGGCATTTTTCGTAATGGCGGTTTAGCGCCACAGTTCCCCCCATACAGTGTTTGTGTGTACGTTTTCAGATTCCTTGACCATGAAAACATATGACTAGCAATTGGATTGACAATGATAGGATTAGTGTTTCAGTAGATATTGACGAAAATGGCATTTTCCGTAATGGCGGTTTAGTGCCACAGTTCCCCCCATACAGTGTTTGTGTGTACGTTTTCAGATTCCTTGACCAGGAAAACATATGACTAGCAATTGGATTCACAACAATTGGATTGACAATGATAGGATTAGTGGTTCAGTAGTTATTCTTGAAAATGGCATTTTCCGTAATGGCAGCCACAGTTCCCCCCATACAGTGTTTGTGTGTACGTTTTCAGATTCCTTGACCATGAAAACATATGACAAGCAATTGGATTCACAATGATAGGATTAGTGTTTCAGTAGATATTGACGAAAATGGCATTTTCCGTAATGGCGGTTTAGTGCCACAGTTCCCCCCATACAGTGTTTGTGTGTACGTTTTCAGATTCCTTGACCAGGAAAACATATGACTAGCAATTGGATTCACAACAATTGGATTGACAATGATAGGATTAGTGGTTTAGTAGTTATTCACGAAAATGGCATTTTGCGTAATGGCGGTGTTCTTGTGGACGGTGATCCGGATCACCACCAAAATCTAACTGTCTGTAGGATGCCCCATTTCTGACAATCTGTGAAAATTTCATGAAAATCCGTCCATAACTTTTTGAGTTATCTTGCTAACAAACAGACAAACAAACAGACAGACAAACCAACGCCGATGATCACATAACCTCCCAAATTTCATGAAAATCCGTCCATTGTGGAGAGCGTGAAATGAAGAGGCTGAATTTATTTCTCAATTCAGGTTTATTAACAATCACGTATCTCCAACATCTTCTCAAACAGAAAGAGAACTAACTTCTCACATCTCCCCTTTTTATACTCGGGACACCAGAGTACAGAATCACATTGTCATTCACTCCCCAGAGACAATACATCACCCCCCCCCCCCCCCAGGTCCTCTCTTCTCCACCTAAACCCTGGTGGTCAGGAAGTCTTCTCAGAGCCATTTCTAAAGACACATTTTGCACCCTCCTGTCATCCCCAGGAGGTCCAGACTTATTGTTCCTTCTAAGACGTGAGGTAACAGTGATATACATATGCAGCCTAAGCATCTCAAAAGTAATATACATATGCAGCTTAAAGGGTACCTGTGGTGGCCGTCTAAATGCATTCAACTTGAAAACATTAGGCAAAGTATTCGTTATTTGGTTAAATAATTATTGCCAGCCATATACCACCAGAGAAATATGCAAATACGACCGCAGGCATGGCCAGCCAATGAAAACTATGCACGCAGCCATGACACATGCGGATGTGACGTCATTACGTTGCTACTGAAAAGTCAATACTCCGTCTGTATGAGTGACTAGGGTGCTGTTGTGAGTGTTTTTATTCTATTATGGCTGAATTGTCGGACTCTGAGGAAGAATTCATCCAACATGGCTACAGGTTTGAGCCAGAAAGGTCTTCTGAGGTTGAAAGTGACGAAGTGGTCCTCACACACAACGCAATTTCGTCTGAAAGGATTCGTCTTTGCCCTGTTCCGAGATTGCGCGATCACTTTTCCGCTACGATCTTCTGACAAGGTGAGCTGGGTTTGGGTACACAAAAGAAGTGTTTATCTTTGTTTTTTCGCTTATTATTGAGACATCCAAAGGCTTTACATTCCCCCATGTTGCCATGTTGCAATATCCATATCGCATTGTATGTTTTTGTTGTTACAAGAGCGCCGAGTGTCTGCTGCTCTGTAGAATCATCGGCAGTCTGGCAGCCGTTACGACCTCAGATCAGACGAGACGACCCGCTGAATTTAAGCATTTATTTATTTATTTTCTACTCGTTTTAATTCTGCATTTAATATGAACCCTGAGTTTGAAATAAACGTTTGAATTTGAATTTGAATATCCCGAAAGCCACTGCTCATCCGGGCACTCCAGGCTCAGCCAATATTGATCCAGATCGCGGTGCCAACGATATTGCATCACAGGAAGCGTCCTGGCAGGCCATGTAGCCACTAGTATGGCTGCACCCATGTTTTGCTGACATAGCTGAACCAGCACATCAGCAATGGATTTATATCACATTGCTCTGAACTTGAACTTAAACTTGAACTAGAACGTGAGACAGGGGCTCAATATAATATCTTTTTTTTCACAACCACCACAGGTACGCTTTAAGCATCTCAAATATGTGTGCCACATAACCCCCCCCAAACGTCGAAGATGAAACAATACAACATATTCTAGACAACATGATAAAATCACAACATCAGTCCATATGCTGTCTGGGCTCCAACCTCCTTCCGAACTTGCTGTAGGCGGGCTTCGCCACTCCCGTGGCGCCATCCTGCAGTGAATCTGCTATCTGAGGATGAGAACTGTTAGTCAATCCCTGAGAGGGCTCTGGGGCCTGCTCCCTGGGGGGTCTGCCACGTCGAGGAGCCCTCGCCACTTGCAAAGTTTCACCAGCCATCACAAAAGCAGGTTTAAGTCTGTCTATAGCAATTGTTTCCCTCCTGTCCCCTAAATCTAGCAAAAAATGCTTGTCACCTGTTTCCAGCACTCTATATGGGCCGTCATAAGGTGGTCGCAGGGTTGGGCGCTGAGCCTCGTGCCTGACAAAAACAAACTCGGCGTTTTTTAAAGATTTAGGTACAAAAACACGCGGAAAAGTGTGATGAACGTGGCCCGGAAGCATGTCCGCTCCCGTGTCGTTCAGTGACCGCTGAGCAGGGGGACGCTCTGGCACCGGGTTATCAGGAAGAAATTCCCCTGGCAGACGGAGTGGTTGTGCAAACAACAACTCAGCAGGGGAGGCTTTTAAGTCCTCTTTAGGTGCAGAACGCAACCCTAATAAAACCCATGGTAGTCTGTTTACCCAATTTGCATCCGTCAGCGACGCTCTGAGGGCTGCTTTCAATGACCTATGAAAACGCTTGCATAAACCATTAGCCTGGGGGTGGTACGCGGTAGTGCGGTGGATTGTTATCCCCAGGCTGTGGGCCATCGCTGACCAAAGCTCAGAAACAAATTGAGGCCCCCTGTCGGACGTAATATCCGACGGGACCCCAAAACGCGCTACCCAAGCCGTTAAAAATGCGCGGACCACCTCTGCGGCTGTGGTTGATGCCAGTGGAACCACTTCAGGCCAACGTGTGGTGCGGTCCACCATTGTCAAAAGATGCGTGCACCCCTGCGACGAGGATAGGGGGCCTACGAGGTCGACATGCACATGATCAAACCTCTTGGCCAGGATGTGAAACGGCTCTAAGGGGGCTTTTGTGTGTTTGTGTATTTTGGCCCGCTGGCAAGCCATGCAGGCTCTTGCCCACTCCTTAACGTGCTTGCACAGGCTTGGCCAAACAAACTTCTCTCCTACCATTTTTACCGACGCGCGCACCCCCGGGTGCGCCAGAGAGTGAATCGAGTCAAAAACACGGCGGCGCCACGCGGCCGGCACTACCAGACGCAGTCGTCCTGTAGAGATATTGCAGATTAGGGGGGGCGTACCATCTTGCAGCCTCCTGCTCTCCAGCCTTAACCCTGTTGGTCCAGACTGGAGCGCGCACACGTCTGCGTCGCTACCTTGATCCGCAGCCATGGCTGCGTAATCTATCCCCACGTGGACTGGGGCCGCGTACGCTTCTGCGCTGCTATTTTGCTCTGCGGCCGCGGTAGTATAATCTACCTCTGCGCGGACTGGACCGGTTACGGCGCGAGAGAGGCAGTCTGCCACCACATTAAGTTTACCCGCTACGTGTTGAATATCAGTAGTAAATTCTGAAATTGCAGCCAGCTGCCTCTGCTGCCGGCCCGACCATGGTTCCAAAACTTTGGCCATCGCAAAAGTGAGCGGTTTGTGGTCGACAAATGTGGTGAAACGCCGACCTTCCAGCCAGAACTGGAAGTGACGAATGGCTAAGTGGAGCACTAACAACTCCCTGTCGAACGCGCTGTATTTTCGCTCGGCCTCGCGCAAGGTCCTGCTGAAAAAGGCCAGCGGCTGCCAAGCCCCGGCAACCTGTTGCTCCACTACCGCCCCTATGGCCACATCTGACGCATCAGTGGTGAGCGCTATGCAGGCCGTTGGGTCTGGGTGAGCCAATAATGCAGCGTCCACAAGGGCTTTTTTTACCTCCGAGAATGCGCGCTCCCACTCCGGGGACCATTCGATCGCATTTGAGGGTTTTTGTTTTTTAAGCGCGGCATACAATGGTTGCATGAGCTGCGCTGCGCGGGGGAGGAAACGGTTATAAAAATTCACCATTCCCAAAAACTCCTGTAGTGCTTTGACCGTTTGTGGCTGGGGAAAATCTGCTACCGCGCGCACTTTGTCCGGCAGTGGAACTGCTCCCTCTGGGGAGACGCGGTGCCCCAAAAAATCAATCTGCGCCACCCCGAACTGGCACTTCGCTGGGTTTGATTTTAACCCGTGCTCCCCCAACCTCCGGAAAACTGCCGTGAGGTGCTTTTCGTGTTCTTCTTCGGACGCGCTGGCTACCAAAATGTCGTCCAGGTAGACGAACACAAAAGGGAGATTGCATAACACCGCATCCATCATGCGCTGGAAAGTTTGCGCGGTGCCTTTAAACCCAAACGGCATGCGCAAAAACTCAAAAAGTCCGAACGGAGTTATTACCGCTGTTTTGGGAATGTCCTCAGCGCATACTGGGACTTGATGATTACCGCGGACCAAGTCTATTTTAGAAAAAATGCGCGCCCCCGCCAGATGAACCGAAAAATCCTGAATATGGGGGATTGGGTAGCGGTCATGCGCTGTGGCGTTGTTCAACCTGCGAAAATCACCGCAAGGTCGCCACGAGCCGTCAGCCTTAGGGACTATGTGGAGCTGGGAAGCCCATGGGCTATTCGAATGCCGAATGATGCCCAACTTTTCAAGGTTGGCGAACTCCTCGCGCGCTATGGTCAGTTTAGCTGCATCCAAGTGCCAAGCTTTTGCAAAAACGGGGGGACCAGCGGTAGTGATAAAGTGCTCCACCCCGTGTTTAGCAACGGCTGCTGAAAAAGTAGGAACCGTTAGTGCTGGAAACTGAGTGAGGAGTGTGTGAAACTTACCGCCTGCTGTGGTGACGTTGGCTTGTGCTGTGGGCGGGGACACTCGAGCTGCACAAGGGATAGAGTAAAACGAGAGTGCATTAACCAAGCGTCTATTGGGGGGATCAACCAACAACCCATGTGAGCACAGAAAATCAGCACCTAACATGTTGAAACTCACCGCCACTATAATAAAAGTCCACTCATATGTGCGGCCATGCAGGGACAGAAGTAGGGTCCTTTCACCGAAGGTCTTAATGCTCGAGCCGTTCGCCGCTGATGCTCCGTGACTCCCGGGGCCCGCCAACCGGTCAGCGTAGGTTGGCATGATGAAACTCACTTGGGAGCCTGTGTCCACGAGGAATTGCCTCCCAGAACGCGCATCCGTCAGGTAGAGCAGCTTGTTCTGTTCACCGAGGGCCGCAGCTGCTACCGACTCCCGGTTCTGGCGTTTCCCGAGCTCTGGAACTGACATGGCGGTATACACTTGCGTGCCCTCTCTGCGAAGCGACGATGGTAAAAACAGAGGTCATCTCCTCTGCGGTGTCGGGGCTTCGCCGCCGCTGTTGTTGGTGTATCTGCCTCCATCGCCTCTGGCCCTTTGCCGTTCCCGGTCGTCGCGCCGAGATCTGCCGCTGCTGCGGTGGCCGTGTGCCGTCCGCTGGAGTTGAGGATCCGCTGCGCCTCCTGGGCTAGCGCGCGGAAGTCCCACTGGGTCACAAACTGGGAGCCCACCAGGGTCGCCCTCGTCTGCGACGGTAGAGTTCTCAGGAAGATGTGAGTGAAGAGGAAACCATCGTTGTCTGAGCCTCTCAGCTTCAGCATGTCTTCCATCAGGTCAACAGGCGTGCTTTCTCCCAAGTCGTGCAGGGCCAGGAGTCTCTCGGCTCTCTCCTGGGCTGAGGGAGTGAAACGCTGGATGAGGGAAGCTTTCAACCCGCCGTATTTGTCGCCAGCGGGTGGGCGCTGCACCAGGCTCCGCACATGTCGAGCTGTGCGGCTGTCGAGTTTGGCGATGACGTGGTAGAACTTTGTGTCATCTGCTGTTATTCCCCCGAGAGTGAACTGGGCTTCAGCCAGGAGGAACCATGAGTCCGGGTTGTCCTGCCAGAATTCTGGTAGCTTGACTGAGACTGCGCTTGCCTGGCTGGTCCCTGGCGAGTCTGGCTCGGGGGTATCATCTCTGCCCATTATACGTCTTAAGGTCACCAGTGTGGAGAGCGTGAAATGAAGAGGCTGAATTTATTTCTCAATTCAGGTTTATTAACAATCACGTGTCTCCAACATCTTCTCAAACAGAAAGAGAACTAACTTAAAACATCTCCCCTTTTTATACCCGGGACATCAGAGTACAGAATCACATTGTCATTCACTCCCCAGAGACAATACATCACCCCCCCCCAGGTCCTCTCTTCTCCACCTAAACCCTGGTGGTCAGGAAGTCTTCTCAGAGCCATTTCTAAAGACACATTTTGCACCCTCCTGTCATCCCCAGGAGGTCCAGACTTATTGTTCCTTCTAAGACGTGAGGTAACAGTGATATACATATGCAGCCTAAGCATCTCAAAAGTAATATACATATGCAGCTTAAGCATCTCAAATATGTGTGCCACACCATAACTTTTTGAGTTATCTTGCTAACAAACAGACAAACAAACAAACAGACAAGCAAACAGACAAACCAACGCCGATGATCACATAACCTCCCCCTTTGGCAGAGGTAATAACGTAAAAGACAGATAATATCACATCATATCACATCACTCATCATCCCGGTTTTCAACTGCCGTGGTCGGGTCGACACCAGTGTGCCTCCCGTTATTTGCCGGTCGTGCTCCATTGCCGGTGTCAAAGCAGATGCTGGTCGAACTCTAGAACAAAAATACACACAACTTAAGTACATGCATAGCACGAAAGTGCAGCATGTAAAAAAAAAACTTTTTAACCAGGATTAACACTAGCTTATTTCATCAGATGTTGTCAACACAACAGCAAAATACAAGCAGACCACGGAGTTACCATTGATGGCTAACTAGCTAGCTCATTGTCTGCATACAGGAGACAACGGTGTTGTTTGTTCAAAGTGAGCTTTCTACCACTGTGATAAATAACATAAAAGATGTATAATATATATCATTACATCTTGTATTACTTGGCCCAAAATTAAATAAATAAATAATTAAAGGCTCTGAATCGGTTCTTCACTTACCATCTACTCCTTGGTCTTTATTCACACATCACTACAGTCAAGTAAATGGTGTGGTATTACCATCTAAAGTTAAAAAAAAGGTACTGTGTTCACTGCTGTGACTAAATACTGTATTTTGTGATTTTTAAGTTTAGCTGCAATCACAATAAAGCTGTCACATGTGATTGCCACTCAGTGCTGTGTTGCAGTCCTGTAACTGCCAAGAATTCTGTTCCAGTGCACCCCCTCTACAGTAATGCCACTCATTCACCAACAGGACCAATGTTGAGCTGAGGAAATGCCTTCAAATGAGGAAACACCAGAAACAAGATAAAACTTAAAACTAATAGATACAGTATATTGATAAGCAAAGCTGGACTATCAGTCTTCAGGAACTTTTATTGAATCATTTGCAGTAGGTAAAATACAGCACTCTGTTGTAGCGCCTCTCTCTTCAAAGGTGTACTATTTATTTGTGCAAATTTGTGCAAAACAAACAGGAATGTCAGTATGTGATGACGTCATACTCTGACATACTCTTCCCATGACAACAATAAAAACTAGAAAAGCACTCGGAGAGCACAGACCTCCGCCAAGTGGCACAGTTACGCCCATACAGTGTTTGTGTGTACGTTTTCAGATTCCTTGACCATGAAAACATATGACTAGCAATTGGATTGACAATGACAGGATTAGCGGTTCAGTAGTTATTCACGAAAATGGCATTTTCCGTAATGGCGGCCACAGTTCCCCCATACAGTGTTTGTGTGTACGTTTTGAGATTCCTTGACCATGAAAACATATGACTAGCAATAGCACGGTGATTCTCCGCATCCTCTGTGTTATCTCCCTGCCTTTTTTTTCTTTCTCATGCACTCTGCACTCTGTTACCTTCTGTGTTTCACACTTATAGACTTTGAACGAGGCATGACTGGCAATATCGAGCAGATCTTCTTTAAAAAAACAAAAAACAAAACATAACCTCCTGGCGGAGGTAATAAGAAAAAAAATCAATTAAAAAAAAATAAAACTAAGCTCGACAAGCTTCAATAGTATCTGGGGATAGCCCTTGCCTGAGTCGCTGCATTTCTTCTCTTGCTGCAGCACGGTGATTCTCCGCATCCTATGTGTTGAAAATGGCCCTATCTCACAATGATAAAGAATCCTTTAAAAAATTCCTGGATCCAGACGGTGATCCAGATCATCCCCAAAATTTAATCAGTTCTTCCTTGTACCATTTCCAACAATGCCTGAAAGTTTCATTGAAATCTGTCCAAAACTTTTTGAGTTATCTTGCTAACCAACAGACAGACAAACAGACAAACCCCAGCAAAACCATAATCTCCTCCTGGCCTGGCGGAGGTAACAATAAGCAAGGATGTAAATGAACAAATCTCAACAGGTTCTAGCATAACAATGAAGATCTAACAAAATAAGCCAGAGTGATAGGATATACACACGTGGACAAAATTGTTGGTACCCCTCTGTTAATGAAAGAAAAACCCACAATGGTCACAGAAATAACTTGAATCTGACAAAAGTCTTAATAAATAAAAATTCTATGAAAATTAACCCCTTGACGCCTATTGTCGCGAATTCGCATCAATCCAAAAAAAAAAGAAACAAAAAACAAAAAAACAACAATTTTCAATAATGAAAAAAAAATGCTCACAGTTGGAAATAAATTCAGGCGTCAAGGGGTTAACCAATGAAAATCAGACAATGCTTTTGAATTGTGGTTCAACAGAATTATTTTAAAAAAACAAACTCATGAAACAGGCCTGGACAAAAATGATGGTACCCTTAACTTAATATTTTGTTGCACAACCTTTTGAGGCAATCACTGCAATCAAACGATTTCTGTAACTGTCAATGAGACTTCTGCACCTCTCAGCAGATATTTTGGCACACTCCTTCATGAGCAAACTGCTCCAGTTGTCTCAGGTTTGAAGGGTGCCTTCTCCAGATGGCATGTTCAGCTCCTTCCACAGATGTTCAATAGGATTTACATCAGGGCCTCATAGAAGGCCACTTTAGAATAGTCCAATGTTTGGCTCTTAGCCATTCTTGGGTGTTTTTAGCTGTGTGTTTTGGGTCATATCCTGTTGCAAGACCCATGACCTGCGACTGAGACCAAGCTGTCTGACACTGGGCAGCACATTTCTCTCTAGAATACCTTGATAGTCTTGAGATTTCACTGTACCCTGTACAGATTCAAGGCACCCTGTGCCAGATGCAGCAAAGCAGCCCCAGAACAGAACAGAACCTCCTCCATGTTTCACAGTAGGGACAGTGTTCTTTTCTTGGTATGCTTCATTTTTGCGTCTGTGAACATAGAGCTGATGTGCCTTGCCAAAAAGTTCCAGTTTTGTCTCGTCTGTCCGTAGGACATTCTCCCAGAAGCTTTGTGGTTTGTCAACATGCAGTTTGGCAAATTCCAGTCTGGCTTTTTTATGATTTGTTTTCAACAGTGGTGTCCTCCTTTGTCGTCTCCCATGAAGTCCACTTTGGCTCAGTAATTCTGAGCTGTACCACAAGTAATTCTCCTGAACCACAATTCAAAAGCATTGTCTGTTTTTCATTGGATAATTTTTATAGAATTTTTATTTATTACCACTTTTGTCAGAGTCAAGCTATTTCTGTGACCATTGTGGGTTTTTCTTTCATTAACAGAGGGGTACCAACAATTTTGTCCACGGCTGTATTATTGACTGTGGCTTAGCCAACCAGGTGGGAACAGGGATGTCTAATAAGGTGACTTTAAAGAAAATAACATATAAATAACACTTGGAAAGCTAACTCCGCATTAGCAATGTTAGCTCTGAACACTTGGCTTCAACTCTGGGCAGGAAATGAATCATCACAGCCAACAACAGCAACGTGATTTGTTGTAACTTAAAAGATTGGGGAGCGCAAAAACCGGTTTCTGCCCATTATTCTGAAATGTTAAATATATTTCTTTCTATAGGTGTGGTCAGAGCAAATGCGACGCAAACTTTTGCACGGTGCCAATACAGTCATATGTAAGAATTACTGTAAAACATGCAGAAAACATGCAAATCTTGGTGGCATTTGTGTCCGAGGGGGAGGGATAGCGCTAGCAAGTAATCAACTTACGATTTCTGCCATTAACGGAGTAAAAGTATCGACACTTGGAGAGCAAACCTAGTTTGAAAATGAGACTGCCACGCCTTCACCCTGCCTACAGACGGGACCCGGAGAGCTTTCTGAAATATAACCTTGCAAAACTTTCGTTGTATCAGAAACTCACAACACTCTAAAAGGGATCAAAAAACATTTCTGACATGCCATGATACTGACACATTTCTCCCATTGTATTCTCTTGCTGGTCACCAAGCCAAACAGTATGACTCTGAAAACCCTTGGAATCACTGTATAAGCAGTCCATCAAAATTGTGGATAAGAAGACATGACAGTATCACCATTGTGATATACTTTCCAAACACAAGATATTAACCCTTTGACATCCTTCTATTTATGGACATAAAAAGCACCCTCACTGTCTATGTCGCAGTGCTGCGCCTGTCATGTGACGTGTCATGTGATGTTATAAACCCCCCCACCCAGTTGTACTAAGTATTCTACCTCACAAGTTGACAGACACGTATAACTTACAGCTCTTGCCTTGGAAGACTAATGGCCCCCATATAACACCCCCACTTCTGGACACCAGAGAAGAAGAATTTGTGAACAAATGGTGATCGATCGCAAGATGGAGGAGGCATTTGTTCCCAAATTTACCAACTATGATTCTAAAAAGAGATTATTTAGCTTATGAAGGTAAATAGCTACAGGTTTTTGTTTGTTTGTTTGTTTGTTTGTTTTTTATAACAGATGGTGGGCAAAGCTGGTTGATTTGCACCTGCCATCAACCCCCAGTACCATGTGACTGGAAAGACCAATCACGCCAGTTCCCAGTCATCATATGAGATAAATTGCGGCGGAATAAAAGCGTTTCAGTTTTTGGATGTGGGAGAGAAAGTGAAAATGACCAAGAGAAGACAAAATAATGACCAGGATGGACAAAAATGGATGAAGCACGCCACCAGGCCAGCGGTAAGTGATGAATTTCTTTGTTTGTTTACATTGTAACTGATTTTCTGGTTCATATACTTAAAAATATACTATAAGATAAAATAACAAAATGCCCAAAGCAACAAACGGTAACAAAAAACAAAACCATCCTTTGTGTAAATATGTCCAAAGTCCGCTTTTGACTGAAAGTTATGTAATTTGATATAGCTGCCATGGCATTATGCAAATTAGATGTGTAAATTTGCTCCTATCTCAAACTTTCGATCATATTCTACATCTTTCTAATTGACAGTAAGCTATTATCTCTTACCCACTTTCAAATTATAACTTTGGAACTCTCTGACATCTGAACGGAATATTTTCTTGAAAAAAAATCTTGACCACAGGGGGAGAGGAGGAAACAGCACAATGAGCGCCATAGGCAGTCATTGGGTTAGCTTTGAAAATATGATCATGTATGCAAATATACGGTTGATCTTTAAAATTATCCATGGTTCTGCATCCCCGCCCCTTAAGACTTTTGTGTATCTCACTTCTGAACAAAATACCTGAGTAACAAGGACTTCCTCAAGGTGGCATTGTTGCATCCACCTATGTAAAACTGCCTTTGGACAATCAGCATTCTCATACAAACCTACAACGGAATGGGACAAGCTCCCCATTGCTTTGAAGACCAGAACAAATTACAGAGACTTTACCACAGAAACTAAAAAATGGGTTTTAAGTAATCAAGCCCACCAGCATTGACTCTCAGAATCAGAATCAGATTTATTGCCAAGCACATTTACAAGTAAACAAGTAAACATACGAGGAATTTGACTTGACATTGGGCGCGCACGAAAGGCGCATCCCAATGATGCGGCAGCCATGACGAGGCGCCTGTCATATAGGGGGGGGGGGGTAAAGAGGGGGAGGGGGGAAGGGTAGGGAAAAACACAATAGGAGAGAGAAAAAAGCATTGTTCATCAAAATAGAGCTCATTTTATGACCAAAATTTTGATTACAAGAAAAAAACTCTCAAATGCACAATTAGCAGACAATAGATCACACAATGACAAAGCAGTAGTTGAGAGAGTCAGTGTATTGTGAATATATATCAGTAATTGTATCAGTAGTGTAATGTTGAATGCAGTCGTGTAGGTGTGTCAATTGCTAGTGAACAGCAGAGGGCGCCTCCTGGCAGTGGATAGATGTTAAAGTCATGTGATCTAAAGCAGTCCAGAGTCTCTCTCTCTTGCTTGCAGATGGTAAGTTGTCACATGGTGCACTGTCCTTGAGCGTTCATCTGTTGAAACAACAACAATTGTGTCGATTGTTTGGGTTAGCAGGCCACTTCTCCAGCGTTATCTTCATCGAGGAGGAATGTAAACAAGGGCACCAAAACAAGGTCAAATCTGCACAGTGCACTCAGAGAATAGAATTTCCCTCTCTTCGATTCTGTGCTTTAAATTTCATACAAGCTTACATTCCATGGAGAGCACAGGGCACAGGGCTCCAGATGTATTCCTCCGCTGAATCACTGTCATTCAGTTCACCATTTGCCGCTAATTGTGCCCTCCCCAACTAGTCGAATTTGATGAAGGAGCTTGCCGGGTCCGCTTTGATCAGCTCTCTCACCTTCTTCAATTTCTGATACATCAGGGAACTCCACAGCCAAAAGAAGTCCTGAGATCATAATCCAGTAATGTTTCCTGCCAAATCTCCACAGACACATGAATTCCAATGTAATGAGTCTTCCTTGGGTTCCCCCTGACCCAAACTTCTTCTTTTAAAGTGGTGACAATCGCATATAAGCCGCTTTCCAGATCCATAATTTCCATTTGGATTAAGATTCAGCCAGAAGAAGAGCGACATTGCAAGCTGGGATCAGAAGGGAAAGGATTAAAAGGGAGAGGAAAGAAAAGCGTCTGCTCTCTCTCAGAGCCGGAAATGAAGTGACTCTCTCCCTTAAAGGGGATTTCAAATTCCATCAATCCATCCATCTGTAATTTCCCAGTTTGGGATCAATAAAGTACATCTATCTATCTATGTTCTACTGCTTGTCCGGAGGTCCAGGTCGCGGAGGCAGCAGTTCAAGCAGAGAAGCCCAATCTTCCCTCTCCCAAGCCACCTGCTCCAGCTCTTCAGAGAGGACACCAAGGTGTTCCCAGACCAGCTGAGAGGACATAGCCTCTCCCAGCGAGTCCTGATCTGCCCCGGGGTCTCCTCTCAGAGGGATGTGCCCGAACACTTCAAGTGGGAGGCATCCTGATCAGATGCCCATATCACCTCAACTGGCGCCTTTCAATGTGGAGGAGCAGCGGATCTACTCTGAACCTCTCCCAGATGACTGGGCTCCTCACCCTATCTCTGAGGGTGAGTCCAGCAATCCTGTGAAGAAAACTCATTTCAGCTGCTTGTATCCGCGATCTTATTTGTTTAATCATTACCCAAAGCTCGTGACCATAGGTGAGAGTAGGAACATAGACTGACTGGTAAATGAACAGCTTTGCCTTAGAGCTCAGCTTCCTCTTCACCACAACAGACCGGTACAATGCCCGCATCACTGCAGATGCTGCTCCAATCCGTCTGTCAATCTCTCGCTCCATTCTGTCCTCACTCGTAAATAAGACCCAAAGATACTTAAACTCCTCCACTTGGGGCAGGAGCCTGTCCCCAACCCGGAGAAGACAGTCCACCTTTTCCGGCTGAGGACCATGGACTCTGACTTGGAGGTACTGATTCTCATTCCCAGCCGCTTCACACTCAGCGGCAAATCATCCCAGTAAGAACTGTAGGTCATCGCTGGACGAAGCCAGCAGGATAACATCATCTGCAAACAACAGAGATGAGATCCTGTGATCACCAAGCATGACACCATCCGTTCCCTTGGCTGCACCTAGAAATCCTGTCCATTAAAATGATGAACAGGATCTGTGACAAATGGGCAGCCCTGGCGGAGTCCAACTCTCACTGGGAATGAGTCCGACAGAGTATTGGCAATATGATCCAAAACTCTCACAATGGTCGTAAGAGACTGAATAGCTTGTAACAACAAGCCCAATACCCCAATACTCCCCGAAGCGAGCGCCCCCCCCCCCCAGAAAACCATGAGGGACGCAGTCAAATGCCTTCCTCCAAGTCCACAAAACACATGTAAACTGGTTGGGCAAACTCCCACGAACCCTCGAGGATTCTCGAGAGGGTAAAGGGCTAGTCTGCTGTGCCACAGCCAGGACGAAAACCACATTGCTCCTCCTGGATCTGAAGTTCGACCAATGGCCAGACTCTCCTCTCCAGTAACCTAATTGGGCATAGACCTATCCCAGGGAAGCTGAGGAGTGTGATCCTTTCTAAAGTTGGAGCACACCCTCCGGGGACCCTCCAGTCTCCTTTTTTGAAGAGAGGAACCACCACCCCGGTTTGCCATGCCAAAGGCACTGCCCCTGACCTCCACAGAATGTTGCAGAAGCGTGTCAACCATGACAGCCCTACAACATCCAGGGCCTTGAGTTACTCAGGGTGAATCTCGTCCACCCCCGGGGCCCAGCCACCAAAGAGATTTTTAACCACCTTGGTGACCTCAGCCCCTGTGATAGGCGAGTCGTCCCCCTCGTCCACAAGCCCTGCTTCCTCTGTGGAAGGTGTATCAGTGGGATTGAGGACATCCTCGAAGTTTTCATTCCACAGCCTGACGATAGCCCCATTCAAGTCAACAGCGCTCCATCCGCACCATACACTGTGTGGACAGGGAGCTGCTTCTCCTTCCTGAGCCGGCAGTTTGCTGACAGTTTTCCAGAATCTCTTCGAGGCTGACCAAAAGTCTTGTTCCATGGCCTCACCAAACTCCCCACATACCCGAGATGTTGCTTCAGCAACCACCCGAGCTGCACTCTGCTTGGCGTGATGGTACACCTCACCTACTTCAGGAGTCCTATAAGCCAACCAAGTTTGATAAGACTCCTTCTTCAGCTTAATAGCCCCCCTCACCACTGGTGTCCACCACTTGGTTCAGGGGTTGCCACCATGACATGCCCCAACGACCTTGAGGACGCAGCTCTGGGCCGCTGCTTCAACAATGGAGGTGGAGAACATGGCCCATTCAGACTCGCTGTCTCCAGACTCCCTTGGAATGTGGTTGAAGTTCTTCCGAAGATGGGAGTTGAAGACCTCCCGGACAGGGGCCTCAGCCAGATGTTCCCAGCACACCCTCACTATACGTTTGGGTCTACCAGGTCGGAATGGCATCCTCCCCTGCCATTGGATCCAACTCACCACCAGGTGATGATCAGTTGACAGCTCTGCACCTCTCTTTACCCGAGTGTCCAAGACATATGGTCACAGGTCTGATGACACGATAACAAAATCTATCATTGACCTTTGACCTAGGGTGTCCTGGTGCCAGGTGCACATATGGACACCCGTATGCTTGAACATCGTGTTCGTTATGGACAAACTGTGGTTAGCACAGAAGCCCAATAACTGAACACCACTCGGGTTCAGATCGGGCAGGCCGTTCCTCCTGATAAGCCCCATCCAGGTTTCACTGTTGTTGCCGACATGCACATTGAAGTCCCCCAGTAGGACAATGGAGTCTCCAAGAGGAGCACTTTCCAACACCCCAGTCAGAGACTCCAAAAAGGGTGTGTACTCTGAAACATCATTTGGTGCATAGGCTCAAATGATGGTCAGGACCCCTTTCCCAACCCGAAGGCACAGGGAAACAATCCTTTCATCCACCAGGGAAAACTCCAATATAGAGGCAGTAAGGTGGGGGGAAACAAGAATACCCACCCCTACTCGTTGCCTCTCGCCCGGGGCAACTCCAGAGTAGGCCAAGTTCCAGACCCTCTCCAGGAGACTGGTGCCGGAACTGAAGCTGTGTGTTGAGGTGAGGCTGACTATATCTAGCCGGTATCTCTCAACTTCATACACCAGCTCAGGCTCCCTCCCCAACAGAGAAGTGACATTCCATGTCCCAAAAGCCAGTTTAGGAAGCTTGGGATAAGACTGCCAAGGTCTCCGCCTTTGACCGCCACCTGAGCCACATAGCACTGAACCTCAATGATCCCTCCTGCAGGTGGTGAGCCCACTGGAGGGTGGACCCATGTAACTCCTTCAGGCTGAACCTGGCCGGGTCCCATGGGCGGAGACCCGACCATCAGATGCTAGCCATCGAGCCCCTCTCCCAGGCCTGGCTCCAGGGTGGGGCCCCGGTAACCCCATACCGGGCGGGGTACACTAAATCCTTGTTCTAGTATTTATCATGACAGTCTGTTGGATCGTTCTTAGTCTGGCCCTTCACCCAGGACCAGTTTGTCTTGGGTGACCCTACCAGAGGCAAATTGCCCCGGACAACATAGCTCCTGGGATCACTAGGGCATGCAAACCCCCCACCACGATAAGGTGATGATCCATGAGGATCTTTTAAATTGTACTTTTAAATTCTTTTTTATACATGCCGTCTCTCTTATCTTTTTACCTTTTAAACTTACTCCTTGATAATTTCAGGTTCATCAGTTTCTAAAACCCAACCTTAATTTCTTTTTGTATGTGCTGTTTTTCTTTTAATATCTTCCTGCCTGCCTCAGGGACTACAGATGGAAATTAGTGAGAACGCTATAATCTGGTACAGAGCATCTTTACCCTGTGTTAAATGTTTTTTCT
Organism: Pholidichthys leucotaenia; assembly: GCA_020510985.1. NCBI lineage: Eukaryota > Metazoa > Chordata > Actinopteri > Cichliformes > Pholidichthyidae > Pholidichthys > Pholidichthys leucotaenia. The sequence continues at coordinate 28,112,769 of CM035845.1, read as the reverse complement.
GCACATGGTCCCTGATGTAACGGAAATATGGAATATTAATAAATAATAAATATGATCAGGTATGAATTATTTAATTTATATTGATGTATTGGAATCTGAGCTCAAATCTCATTTCATATACATCAGAAAAGTTAATAACACTCGTAAGGGGCACCAGCTTCTATCTTTAAGAAGCAATTTGATCTTTAATTTCACTTTATACCCGTTTGATCACTCAATAAATCAATCAATAATCAGTCTCAAAAATTTTCCGTGAATTCGATACCTGGGCTTGAATCAGACTCAGAATGAAATAAATTCCCAACAACTTCTCATTTTTAAATATTTATTAAATGAAATGATTAACACATTGTAGTAATTTCATTAATAATTATAAAATCAATTTTGTAAATGATAGATTAACAATGTCAATATTTTCGGAACCAGGGTTAAACTGAGAAACGAATTTCTATCAGTTTGAGTTAACAGATTATTAAAAACCGCAAATTTATGGAGAAAGTTTACTGATTATGAAAAAGTCCTAAATTAATCTTAAGAAAATAAAAACGGAATTTTAATGAAAAGAAGAGTTATGTTAAGGGCTTCTTAATTTGCATCTGATTAGATATACAAATTATTACCGAACCTCAGAAGTTTATTCAGCAGTTGAATTAAAGTTTGCAGCTCACGTGATCCTCGGTCGTCGTCCTCATGAAGTTTTGAAGTGTTGTTCAGGGGCAAAACCCAGAATATTTGTCCCGTAAATATTCTCTTGACGATTAATGATATTCATGAGATCGTAAGTTGGATCTTGATGATTGAGATGCGGCAGAAGCGCGCTGATTCCTCAGCTGCGCGTGATGTGGAGAGCTGCGTCTTTTCTTCCTGGTAGACAAGCGCTGCAGGTCTTCGATAATAATTAAAGATATCTGATCAGATTTCAAATTAGAAGAAAAAAAAACTTTCGGACTTTAGATAAAATCAGTAGCTTCTGGTGGGTGCTTGGTCAAGAAAAATATTATAAAAATAAAGTCAAGATTAAGTTTACATTAAAATCAAACAAACGGTGGTTTTACAGAAAGTTTAACAAAGAAAAAGTGATGAATAAAAATTGGAGTTTAACTCCGATTAAGAATTGAGCTCAAAGAAATAGGAATTCCTAGGTATTTAAGAGAAAAAGAAAATACAAAGTTACATAAATTACAAGTTATCTGCTCTGTGTTCAGAAAAGCGACATGTGGTCGAAGTCCTTTTATTCTTCCTTGCTGTGTGTAGACAATGAGAGCAGCCGAAAAGAGAGAGGCGAAAAGAGATGAAGCAGAGTCTGACGAAAAAAAAAGAGGCTGAAGCCGGAGTCTCTCTCCTTTATATAAGCTCTGTTGAGTTTCGTGGGTTTCTGGCCTGACCGGAATCTCAGCCAATGAGCGTCCTTCGTGGGCGGGCTCGATGAACCTTCAGTCCAATAACAGGCCTTGTCTGTGAGAGACCAATAGGATGAAGAAGCTGGGGTTCTATGAAGACTGGTGACACGTGATATCAGTCCACAGGAATACACAGTTTTAAATACATTGGAATGTATTGTTACAAACTTATGTATAACTAAACTAACCTTAGTGTATCTTATAAGCAGTGCTTCTAAATCAACATGCAGGAATAAACATTCATTTAACATTAACATGCATATATATATATAAAATCACAGATTAATGCATTTCACACATATTATTGATTTTCCACATCAAACACATCAGAGTCCATCTGCATTTTCATAGTTCTGAAAAGAATGAAGGTTTAGAATTGAGTTTGTAATAATGTACTTTAAAGTTGTTTAAATCCAGCATGTCCACAGTTTAAGGAAATTAGCTGAGTCATGGATCTGTGTAGGTTTTATGGGGGCAATAAAAGTGAAGCCGGACATTGGGGAAATTCCTTAGGCTGGTTTTAACAAAAGGGGATTTCAGCTGTGGCCTGGGGGAAGAAAATCCATTTATTTGCGTTATTCCTGGATGAAACAAAAATGTCTTTAAGCAGGAGAATAATTATTGCTGAGCCAAAGTGAGATGATGCTACAGTCCCCCCTCTGGTATCAATGGTGACGTTGATCCAGCGTTGATAGCAATCCTAGGCATCAAATCCCAATTTGGCGAGGCTTGATCCAAATGCTGAACTAAAGTTCTGATGTCGATAAGTCTTAAACTTGTAAACAGTATCTATTCCAAAGTGTAGGTCCTTAAATTTGGTTTTCTGAAAAACTTCTGGAAATTTCAAAAATAATTTTGGCATGACCAAATATAAACATTGTATAATTGTCTAGGATATACTAAAGTTCTGTATAAGCCTGTAAAGACTAATTGGGTAAAAAAAAAATTAACTAGAAGTATGTGGATTTTGACATACTTGATTAAATGTTTTGGGTTTGCTGAAAAAAATATCTAGTCAAAAGTTTCAAAAACTGTTTAAATGTGCATAAAATCTAAATAAGTATAAATGATTATTTGTATATACAGCAAGCATGTATCCAAAAATCTTAGTCAAAAGCAAAAATAAAATTCTTTCGTATTTGAGGTAGATTCAGACTAATCAATATTGAGGTGACTCAAGGAGGTTCAAATTGAAGTTGTTTAGTTAGACTAAACCATGGTTCCACAGATGTCCAAATCATAGGGTGTTTGAGGCTTTTGTTCAGAAAAACTGAGTGGGCATAGGATGTCGTTATCATTCTTTGGATGGCAATGAAAAGTAAATTTGGATTTACTGCAAAAAGGATATGATGAGAGAGCATATTCATTGCTAAAGCGTTAACTGAAAAGCTAATGTTTCTAGCTACTTCTGAGAGTAACATAGACATTGGCTGTGTGTGAGTATAGTCAACCTTTAACACAAAGAGCAAAGAGTTCAAGACCTTGTTGAGTTTGACTGAAGCTTCGGAGCAAGCATTCAAAACCAACACAGTGTCTTGTAAGATTTTGGTAACCATTTGTGGTTCGACAACCTGGCGTTTCGGTTTAGCGGTGTTGACAGAGTTAACAGTGGTATGCTAAGGTTAACAAGAGGCTCTAACATGAGGCTGTTATTAAGAGTCCATCCGAGGATCTTTGACCTTTTGTTTTGGCTTGGCTCAATTCTGACTGGGTAACAGTGGGTGTGATTGCTAGGCGGATGGCTAAACTGATAAACAGGAGGGCCATCATCTTGGCAAACATAAAAGTGAGTGGTTTTGGATCTTAATCTTCTTGTTGATCTTTCTTTAGATACCTGGTTGGCAAATGAAAATTCCTCTTAGAGGTGAATGATTTCTTTTAGATGGATGTACTTTATTGATCCCAAAACTGGGAAATTACAGAGTAGAGCTTAGAGATTGAACTCTAAACCTTGTGCTTGTTTTTCACCTTTGATGGGAGTTTTAAGATTATTAGCTCAAGCTAATGGTGTTGAATGTCTTGTGTATACTATTTGGTAATAGTAAGTTGATTGAAGTTTATTAGATTTTACAGAGGTCTTTGAAATTAGTTTAAGGGCTGATTTGGTTTTAATATACCCTTTCCTTTCTGGAAGTTTGATGCAGTTAACTGATTGGAGAAATTTGACTGAGTGTACCTGAGGCTAGTAGTTAGCTACAGTTACTTTCTCAGACGTAGGTTTGATTTTAATCTTATTTATGGACTTACTTTGACAGTGTTGTCCCCGACAAGTCCCATGGGGTTTTGGTAAAGGTTACTCTGATTTTGGTGAGCCCATTTGAAAATGGGGTCCTGGGTTTGGCTCTTGAGTGGCCAAAGTTTGTTGTTGACAATGTGTGGATTCATCTACTCGGGCAGGAATTTAGGAGTGATTTTCCTTTCTTGTAAATTTATTTCAGGTGTCTGTGGTACAAATGTGGGGTGGAAGATCTTGTCCCCCCTTCGCAGTTTGTCATGCGAGAGTTTTTGATTGTTGTACGCTTTTGTGTCGTTTAGCGACTCGGTCCGAATGGTTTGAAATACAGCCTTGGGAGCTTTGTATGTTGTTTTGACGCTTTTGTGTTCTGCAGCTTGAGTGTTATGGGCATTGGCAGTCATCACCCCCCCCTCTGGTTTCGAGGAACTTTGAGCGGGTGGCGATGATGGTTCGTCGGAAGCATGAACAGGAGTGCCATTGTATAGCTGCAGAGAAGATTGTGTTACATAAAGTGGTTTCACGTTTGGTATGTCATAGGGTTTAGATGCGGGGTAGCGCATGTACTGTTTTATCCGACCGGTGTTTTGACTGGTTTCATGGATCATTTGGTTGCAAGGTTGAGTGACTGTGCGCCTTGCGTTTGCAAAAGTTGGGTTCGTTGTCGCAAAAAGTTGAGGTTTTAGAGGGTCTAGAGAGCCGGTTGGTGTGGCTCTTGTGACCATGCAGGCCTCATGGGTGGGTGGGTGGGTTTCAAAATGTGACACTACCATTGAATCATGGGTATCAAGGGTTTCAAGGGGGCCGTTTGGGGTTTTCTGCTCGGCCATTGAGTTTTCAAGATCATTTGAGTGTTTGGCTTGACCTTGTATTTGAAGGTGACTTTTGACTTCTTGTGGGCAGTACTCACCTTGGTCTTGGCGGTCGCTTTCAATCGGTTACAGTTGTTCCAACAGTGCTAGTTGTGTGAGACTTGGGGTGTCCAAAGTGTTCAGAACACAGCACTGTGATTCAGTTGTTCTTGTTGGGTCAAATGGGTGAGGGTGTTGTGTTTGAGCCCATAGTTTGAGGTTCTTGAAATCAATCAGTGGCTCAAAACGGTTCAGTAGGTCTTTGCCAACAAGCAATGGAATGGCGTCAAGTTTGGACACGTAGACCGGATGTGTCAAGGTCATGGGTCCAATGGACATGTTTAGTAGTGATACGCCCAACAGGGTTGTTTTAGTGAGCGCATATGGTCGCACGGCTAATGAACAGGGTTCCAGTTTCAAATATTTGTTAGCGCGGTTAGCGGCTGCACGTAGTTTGTCAAAAAGGGTGTGTGACATGAGAGTGATGTCAGCAGCGGTTTCTAAAACAGCGTCCTGACACACCATGTCTTCAAGGATCAGTGGAAGGTAGAATTTCCGTGCCACCCCCCTCTCGTTTAGATCGCATAGAAATTGTGGAACTGGTGGTTCGACACAGAGTTGCGACATGTTAGAGGAGTGGTCTGTGACCTGTGGTTGGGCTGCCATAACAGCACTGGACTGCGTTGAGTCCTTTGGTCCTTCCTCATTTGCATGAGGGCTTTTCTTCTTGCGTTTCCTTCGTTTGGAAGGCTTGTTTTGAGTTGGCACAGCTGATATAGCTAGAATGTTAGCAGTTTTATTCTCTTTGTAGTTTTGAATCTCTGCTAGGAGGTGTTGGACAATTTCAATAGCTTCTCTACTGAATGTAGGAGTTTCTTCTTCCTTCCAAGGTTTGTGATAGGTCTCTGCTTCTGAGCTTCTGTGATGGGATGGAGACCATTTGTCGCGGTTACGCGTGTCTTCGTATCGGTATCTGTCATCATGGTAGTTCGTATCGTGTTCTCGTGACCTATCCCGCGGATATGGTCTACGACGGTAGTCGGGTTTTTGCAAAGTTGGTCCAAAGTGATATCCAGAGGACCTAGTGTGGTTTTGACCTTGATGAGGTCGCTTGGGAAAATGCTTCGGCTGTTGATGTACTCGCGGTGTAAGAGGTGGAGTAGAGCGAGGGGCTCCTTCCAACTCCAAGGTGTTAGATGCATCGCTAATAGCTAGCACTGTGGCAGGCTCAGCGTGCTTGTTGCGACTTTGTTGCTGTTTTTGGAACGCATAGTGTGCAAACTCTCTCAGCTGACTTATTGAGTTTGACCTTGGGTTAGCTGTAACTCCCAGGTAATGACTCACAGTGGGATGGAGGTTTTGGATGAAGAGGGTCTTGAAATTGTGGTCTTCTTCCATCCCTGGTGTATTTTGAGATCCAAAATATGCAAGTAGGAGTCTCTGGTAGTAGGCTTGTGTTGGCTCTGAGCGTCCTTGCTTTACGGCTAGGGCTGCGGTTAGCCCTGCTTGTAGGCAGTCGTCGGAGAACTCCTTTTCGATGGCTTCGTGGAGCAGCATGTAATCTGCTTTGATGTTTGTCGGCTGTCTGTCTATGAATTTTGATACTGACCTGTTAGATGTTAGTTTGATCAGATAGATGCAATCGTCTGTCGTAGCATCAGGATACTTACGCAGGTAGTAATCAATGTCCTGTAAATAGACTTTGGCATCAGGTGAACCCGTAGGTCCTGGATCAAATTTGGTGATATTTCGCGCGATCTCGTCAAGGTCGCAGTCTGAAGGGGCACACGCATGCTTGTCCACGCGGTCGTCCGTATTCGAAACGGGAATCGGGCGAGGGAGCGCGGTGGATGTCCGGTATTCATGTCTTTTCCTTTAGGAGCAGTTGACATTCCTTGTAGTCTTTCTTCACATTTTCAAGTTGACCTTCAACTCTTCTGAGTTCCTTCTTTGTGTCTTGAAGGGCATCTTCAAGTTCATTGTTGTCTTGGTGAAGCACGTCATTGTTATGCATCAACCGTTCCTTTTCTGACTCTGCACGGTCCAAATCTTGTAATGCTTCATCCAGTTGATTTTGAGTTTTGTCATTCTCCTCTTGAGATTGTTCCAGATTTTCCTTCAGTGTCTCGTTCTCTTCTTGGAGAGATAGGATCGTTGTTTGTTGATTTGCTAGCTCGTTCTCGGCTACCGTTAATCTTGCAACTAATGTTAGTGCAAACTTACCTAACACACTGGTGAGCTCCTTGCCTTCTGGTGGTTTCTCAGTGTGTCCATTCAAAAGTTCTTCAGTGAGTTGCTCCAATTCTTCGGGCTGTGTTTCCTTGACCCGTGGGTGAAGCTAGAAATTAAATTAGAACTAACTAACTAACTAACCTGCACTTATATAGCGCTTTTCTAGTCACAAAGACCACTCAAAAGTCCATGCTTCCAATGTTGTTTGAAGGTCATCCAGTTTGGTAAATTGGTTGGTTGTCTGTTGACTCATCATGTTTGACCGTTGTTATTTAGCGTTTAAAAAAAAAAATTCAACTTGTTGATTATTCTTAAATTTGTTCAACAAGGTTTAACCTTGAGATTTTTATGTTACAACCGTGATAGTTGAAAGTTCCTTTAGAATTTGTTTCAACTTGTAGGTTTGCAGGATGGGAAATAGAATTTTGAAATTATTTAGAAATGTAGTGATGCTTCAAATAATTTGTTCATTGAAACCGTATGTTGATAAAGTTGAATTGAAATTGGATTGAATTTGTTTCGCAAAACAAAACTGAAATTTCAATGGTGTGGATTGAGTTCTTTACTTTTGATTTTCAAAGTCTAGTATTGGAATTTGTCATCAATAACTAGCTTTGGAATTTTGCAAAATGTCACTTTGAAAGTGAGGATTTTATTTACAAGAGAAATCCAAAAGCAAAAGAGGCTAAATGCTTTAAAGATTTAGGATTATAAGTTTCCACTTCCTTTTAAAGTTAAGGCTTTCCTTTGGTTTTATTTGTTAAAGCCTATTTTCCTTTGAAGCATTAAATGTTTAAAATATTTACAAATTAGAAACAAGTGAATTGTTTGAGTATTTGATATCCAAGGATTTCTTAGGATTGAAGCCAATAGTGATCTTTCTTGATTGTGATCTATAAATTTCTTATTTACAGAATAATCAATGTTTGCACCTTTTTGACTTTTCTTTTAAATCCTGGGAAAAAATTGAAAATTATGCAGGTTGGTTAAATGTTTTTCTTTTCCTGTAGAGAAAGCATGAATCAGAAATGACACAATGAGTTTAAATAACACCTAGAGCTTTGCTTAAGTGTTAATTGCTTAATGTGGTTTCCTAAATTTGAGAAAGAGGAAAATTATAAATATTCACTAAGTTTGTAAATTTGTCAAAATGCACAGGATCAATTCTACTTTAATGTTACTCTTGAGTAAACATCAGCATTAGGATCCTTAAGCTAAAACTGGGTTTCTGTGGGAAGGGAATCACACCATATCACATTTAAAAACAGCCAAATAAGCACACATATAGCTTCAAAGTTTGCAACTTTTTGCTTAAAAGTGTGTAAATATGTTTGCTTTTAGCTTAAAAGATTATAATATGTGGTTATATAAGTGATTAAATACAATAGAGGTGTTTGTATATGTTCCTGCTATAGGTGTCTATGCAGTTAGTGGGGTTTCACCACTGAGAAAAAACTTTCAGAAGCCAACAGGTCCTTTTCCTTTTATTCTTGGCATAAAAGTTTGGATTAGTGTTAAATTTAGTTTATTTCGAATAATATGAATTGCTTTGAAGTTACTTTGAAGACTTACTTTGGTTATAAATCGTCTTTAAAGATTAGAAGTTTAAATAAAATTGCAAGTCCCTATGTTTCACCACAAGATGGAGGCAGTTTTCGTCTGCACTTCCAGAAGAGGAAACCCAATGATGTCGCAAGGAGTCAAGGATCTCTACTCAAAATGGCGGCTACAGGGAACTCTACCTAGACTTAAGATGGCGTCGCTGAGCCGATTCTACACATGCGCAGTTTTTTTCATGCACAGCTTGACAGTCGCGTGCGCGACCTGAGCGTGCATGTGCCACGTGGACGCTCAAGCTTCAGTCCATAAAACCACGCCTTGCTTTCCAAAAGGCGGGAAAACTTTAGTCTCCCTAACTTTATTCAACAAGTTTATACAATGGTTAATTCAATTAAATCCCAGGGTTTGCTTCACCTGTGGGGGTGTTGAAATAACGGGGAAAACAAATAGGATTTCTTCGCTATTTGTTCCCAGGCCTATTTTAATTATTCAGCATGTAATCACGTTTAAGCATGCATTAAACAACAAAAAACTAAAAACTGACTAGAGTGCAGTGGGGTCTTCACCCCCACCTTCTCTTGGTCAGCAGACACACACACACACAGCAATCAGGGGGGCGAATTCACCCCCTCCCCCTCGTGACACAGAGACAGACAATAGACTGGCTGCAGGCAAATGAACCACCTTTTTTGTGAGTTAAAATTTGACCAAAATCACACAGCTCATGTATTAATTTTTCATTCTTGAGTCGTTTCAAGTTCAGCCAGGGCCTCACACGGGGCACAATTATAATAACGGAAATATGGAATATTAATAAATAATAAATATGATCAGGTATGAATTATTTAATTTATATTGATGTATTGGAATCTGAGCTCAAATCTCATTTCATATACATCAGAAAAGTTAATAACACTCGTAAGGGGCACCAGCTTCTATCTTTAAGAAGCAATTTGATCTTTAATTTCACTTTATACCCGTTTGATCACTCAATAAATCAATCAATAATCAGTCTCAAAAATTTTCCATGAATTCGATACCTGGGCTTGAATCAGACTCAGAATGAAATAAATTCCCAACAACTTCTCATTTTTAAATATTTATTAAATGAAATGATTAACACATTGTAGTAATTTCATTAATAATTATAAAAATCAATCTTGTAAATGAAGATTAACAATGTCAATATTTTCGGAACCAGGGTTAAACTGAGAAACGAATTTCTATCAGCTTGAGTTAACAGATTATTAAAAACAACGCAAATTTATGGAGAAAGTTTACTGATTATGAAAAAGTCCTAAATTAATCTTAAGAAAATAAAAATGGAATTTTAATGAAAAGAAGGGTTATGTTAAGGGCTTCTTAATTTGCATCTGATTAGATATACAAATTATTACCGAACCTCAGAAGTTTATTCAGCAGTTGAATTAAAGTTTGCAGCTCACGTGATCCTCGGTCGTCGTCCTCATGAAGTTTTGAAGTGTTGTTCAGGGGCAAAACCCAGAATATTTGTCCCGTAAATATTCTCTTGACGATTAATGATATTCATGAGATCGTAAGTTGGATCTCGATGATTGAGATGCGGCAGAAGCGCGCTGATTCCTCAGCTGCGCGTGATGTGGAGAGCTGCGTCTTTTCTTCCTGGTAGACAAGCGCTGCAGGTCTTCGATAATAATTAAAGATATCTGATCAGATTTCAAATTAGAAGAAAAAAAAACTTTCGGACTTTAGATAAAACAGTAGCTTCTGGTGGGTGCTTGGTCAAGAAAAATATTATAAAAATAAAGTCAAGATTAAGTTTACATTAAAATCAAACAAACGGTGGTTTTACAGAAAGTTTAACAAAGAAAAAGTGATGAATAAAAATTGGAGTTTAACTCCGATTAAGAATTGAGCTCAAAGAAATAGGAATTCCTAGGTATTTAGAGAAAAAGAAAAATACAAAGTTACATAAATTACAAGTTATCTGCTCTGTGTTCAGAAAAGCGACATGTGGTCGAAGTCCTTTTGTTCTTCCTTGCTGTGTGTAGACAATGAGAGCAGCCGAAAAGAGAGAGGCGAAAAGAGATGAAGCAGAGTCTGACGAAAAAAAAAAGAGGCTGAAGCCGGAGTCTCTCTCCTTTATATAAGCTCTGTTGAGTTTCGTGGGTTTCTGGCCTGACCGGAATCTCAGCCAATGAGCGTCCTTCGTGGGCGGGCTCGATGAACCTTTAGTCCAATAACAGGCCTTGTCTGTGAGAGACCAATAGGATGAAGAAGCTGGGGTTCTATGAAGACTGGTGACACGTGATATCAGTCCACAGGAATACACAGTTTTAAATACATTGGAATGTATTGTTACAAACTTATGTATAACTAAACTAACCTTAGTGTATCTTATAAGCAGTGCTTCTAAATCAACATGCAGGAATAAACATTCATTTAACATTAACATGCATATATATATAAAATCACAGATTAATGCATTTCACACATATTATTGATTTTCCACATCAAACACATCAGAGTCCATCTGCATTTTCATAGTTCTGAAAAGAATGAAGGTTTAGAATTGAGTGTGTAATAATGTACTTTAAAGTTGTTTAAACCCAGCATGTCCACAGTTTAAGGAAATTAGCTGAGTCGTGGATCTGTGTAGGTTTTATGGGGGCAATAAAAGTGAAGCCGGACATTGGGGAAATTCCTTAGGCTGGTTTTAACAAAAGGGGATTTCAGCTGTGGCCTGGGGGAAGAAAATCCATTTATTTGCGTTATTCCTGGATGAAACAAAAATGTCTTTAAGCAGGAGAATAATTATTGCTGAGCCAAAGTGAGATGATGCTACACTGACAAAAAAACAATAAACTAAACTAAACTACAGCTGAAATGGAGTGTGTTTATCCATCCACGTACTCCCGCTACAGAAGCACTAACGAGGGCTAGCAACTGGCTGGTAGTGTAAACAACTGTCATCCAGGTGAAGTTTTTGAGGAGGCTGTGACAGTTTTACAGGTGAGAGCCCCGATGGATAACATAAACTTAAACATGACTGTGTTTTGGGGGATTTCCACAGTAGGCAGAAAGCAGCTGCAGAAGTTATGAAAGCAAGTCCGCCCATCTACAACTTGGTCAAACATGACTTCACGCCTGTCCGCATATTTACATTGACTTAACAAATATTTGCATCTTCATGTTTGGTTTAAACACACCATAAGACAACAGAGACTAACATTTTTACTGTGGTCATATTACCCAATAGAGCTTTTTAGAAGGTTAAATCCTTCAAACACACTGTGTTTGAGTGAATAGGGCATTCACATCTTTTGCCTTGCCCGACACCCTCCATCCTGATCTGCAGCAACTTGCAGCCACCTTTTTACCCAGTTATCTACCCCCTGGTCTGTTGCACTCGCTGTCAATCTGTTTCTTCTTACAGGAGCTAGAATGACAGAAGTAAATATATAAGTTAGGTGGCAAATGATTTCATTATTAAAGTGGCACTATGTAACCCAGGGATGGGCAACTGGTGGCCCACCCCCTCATCCACTGCAGCCCGCCCGTCCATTTCCAAAAATCAGTTATTTATTTTTTATATCACGTTTGACTGTTTTCAGAACTGCATTCTTAAATGCAATTATAGAGTCCACCAGCAGAAGGAGCTCTAATCAAAACGTAGGTGCTGCTCTGTGCCAGCGAGAGTGACTGAAGGAGCCACAGAGATAGAGGGAGTATTGTGCACCGGAGAACACGTTTGTAAGGTATGTTGCATGCAAAGACCTAGGGCTGTCACGATAAGATAGATAGATAGATAGATAGATGTACTTTATTGATCCCAAACTGGAAAATTACAGTGTAACAGCAGCATGACAGTAGACAACCAAACAACAGAAACACACACATGACAGCCAAAGGGATTACACATGGAAAGTAAAAAGTAACACGACTACAAAACCTATATACATCATAGCTTAATATATGATGACCCGTATAAACACATGAATCATCCAATTGCGCAGAGAAGGACTATCAGGAGCAGAGTGAAAATGTGAGGTACCAGTTCGTCTGTAATGCACATTGTGGCAGCATTGCTATGACCAGAATGCAACATCATAGTGCGCTATTGTACAGTGAAATTTCATGTGGCAGGAAAGATTTCCTGTACCTGGCCATTCGACAACAAAGCTGTAGTAGTCTACTGGAGAAAGTGCTTCGCTGTCTATCTAGTGTGTGGTGGAGGGGGTGATCAGGATTGTCCATGATGGATCGCAGTTTATTTAGTCTTCTCCTCTCCACCACTGTCTCAAAGGTCTCCGGTCTGAGACCAATTACAGAGCCAGCCCTCTTGATAATCTTGTTAAGTCTGTTGGTATTTCTGGCCCTGATACTGCTACCCCAACAGACAGCAGCAAAGAAGATGGCGCTGGCGACAACGGTCAGGTAGAAAAGCTCCAGCATCCTGCTGCACAAGTTGAAGGGTCTCAGCTTTCTCAAGAAGTAGAGTCTGCTCATCCCCTTCTTGTGCGCAGCATCAGTGTTGGATCTCCAGTCCAACCCGCTGCTGATCCTGACACCCAGATATTTGTAGTCCTCAACCACTCCCACCATAGCCGCAATTATGTAATACCGTGCTATGGACACGCCTACTGCCAAGGAAAACGAGCAACCGCAACAACCATGGTGTTCACTTTTTTTTGTGTGTGTGGCTATATCTTGTTGTTCACTTACAGTATGTGCCCCTCACTTGTGTGCCCCTATTGATTATTAAATAAATTGTTAATGAAGTGTATTTTTATTGCCAACAGCATGTTTGCACCTGGTACTCTGGAAGCTTCCACAGCACCTGGTGTTGCCACCACCGGGTGCTGATGTTTGGGGCACTTTCTCTCCAGACAGACTCCAGCAGGCAGTTAGTGGAAGGGTTTGGACTCCTTGCTAAATACAGCCGTGATAGTGAGCACTGAAAGGGCACAAAGCATGTTATTTCCTTCTTTTTTTTTTTTTTTTGAGACTTTTATTTAGCATTTTCATTTTTCACATAAAAAAACAACAACAAAAAAGAAAAAAAAATCACAAACAAGCAGACATATATGAAATAAAATTTACAATTTTCTTTTGTGTATTTCAGGTACTAGTTCCATTTTTTTCATATAGGCAAATGTAAAGAGAAAGTCAATCATTCCATCGTGTAGATTTCTTTAACAATGTCTATCCACCCTAAAAATATTGATGGTTCCGCACAAGACCATTTTACTTTCACTTTTTCCCATCTCCCTTTAGTGTACAATATTTTTTTTCCTTCTGCATTTTTTTATAACATATACAAAAAAACAAAACAACTTACATATATACAGAAAACCAATCCCTCCCAATTCCTCAAGGCTTAAAAAAAAAAGAAGAAAAAAAAAGAGACAGGGTCACCCTGCTGTGTTTTAACTTATCCCAAACGACACACATTTGTAATCACCTTATGATTTTCCAACCAAACATTCGTTGATTATTATTATTATTATTATTATTATTATTATTATTATTATTATTATTATTATTATTATTATTATTTTATTACGTAATTTTCAACAAAAAGAAGAGCTCTCAATATAATCTATAAAAGGACTCCATGTCAAGGCAAAGTTCCTATGGGTTCTGCAAACATTATATCTAAGTTTTTCTCGTGGTAGAAAGGAGAGCACCTCCTTTAGCCAATGCGAGAAAGATGGAAGGTTATTTGACTTCCACTGGAAAAGAATAAGCCTACGGGCAAGAAAAGAAGCGAATGCAAGAGCGTTACCTTGATAAGTTGTGAGTTTGCAATCTGGGGGTATTATGCCAAAAATAGCTATGTGGGAACTGGGGATTATTTCTTGTTTGCAAATATATGAAAAGACCTCAAATATAGATGCCCCAAAATTTGTGAGAGCGGGGCACAGCCAAATCATGTGTCCTAATGAGGTGGTGCATGACTACATCTTGGGCAGCTAGGGTCAATAGTGGGAAAAATCTTAGCAAGCTTATCCTTTGAATAGTGGAGACAGTGAAGCACCTTAAATTGAATAAGCCCATGATGGACACACAACGAAGAAGTATGTATACGTGTCAGACTTTCACGCCACTGCCCTTCAGAGAATTTTATCCCTAAATCTTTTTCCCATTCTGCTTTTGTTTTAGCCGATGATATTGCCACTAAATTTTGTACTATAAAAGCACTCGGAGAGCGCAGACCTCAGTCAAGCGCCACAGTTCCCCCCCCCCCCCCCATACAGTCTTCAGATTCCTTGACCATGAAAACATATGACAAGCAGTGGTTCAGTAGTTATTCACGAAAATGGCATTTTCCGTAATGGCGGCCACAGTTCCCCCCATACAGTGTTTGTGTGTACGTTTTCAGATTCCTTGACCATGAAAACACATGACAAGCAATTGGATTCACAATGATAGGATTAGTGGTTCAGTAGTTATTGACGAAAATGGCATTTTCGGTAATGGCGGTTTAGCGCAACAGTTCCCCCCATACAGTGTTTGTGTGTACGTTTTCAGATTCTTTGACCATGAAAACATATGACTAGCAATTGGATTGACAATGATAGGATTAGTGGTTCAGTAGTATTCTTGAAAATGGCATTTTCCGTAATGGCGGCCACAGTTACCCCATACAGTGTTTGTGTGTACGTTTTCAGATTCCTTGACCATGAAAACATATGACAAGCAATTGGATTCACAATGATAGGATTAGTGGTTCAGTAGTTATTGACGAAAATGGCATTTTCCGTAATGGCGGTTTAGCGACACAGTTCCCCCCCCATACAGTGTTTGTGTGTACATTTTCAGATTCCTTGACCATGAAAACATATGACTAGCAACTGGATTGACAATGATAGGATTAGTGGTTCAGTAGTATTCTTGAAAATGGCATTTTCCGTAATGGCGGTCACAGTTCCCCCCATACAGTGTTTGTGTGTACGTTTTCAGATTCCTTGACCATGAAAACATATGACTAGCAGTTGGATTCACAACAATTGGATTGACAATGATAGGATTAGTGGTTTAGTAGTTATTCACGAAAATGGCATTTTGCGTAATGACGGTTTTCTTGTGGACGGTGATCTGGATCACCACCAACATCTAATTGTCTGTAGGATACCACATTTCTGACAATCTGTAAAAATTTCATGAAAATCCGTGCTTAACTTTTTAGTTATCTTGCTAACAAACAGACAAACAAACAAACACACAGACAAACAGACAAACCAACGCCGATGATCACATAACCTCCCCCTTTGGCAGAGGTAATAACGTAAAAGACAGATAATATCACATCATATCACATCACTCATCATCCCGGTTTTCAACTGCCGTGGTCGGGTCGACACCAGTGTGCCTCCCGTTATTTGCCGGTCGTGCTCCATTGCCGGTGTCAAAGCAGATGCTGGTTGAACTCTACAACAAAAATACACACAACTTAAGTACATGCATAGCACGAAAGTGCAGCATGGAAAAAAAAACAACTTTTTAACCAAGATTAACACTAGCTTATTTCGTCAGATGTTTTCAACACAACAGCAAAATACAAGCAGACCACGGAGTTACCATTGATGGCTAACTAGCTAGCTCATTGTCTGCATACAGGAGACAACGGTGTTGTTTGTTCAAAGTGAGCTTTCTACCACTGTGATAAATAACATAAAAGATGTATAATATTGCATCATATCACATCACTCACCATCATCTATCACAGTTGCAATGATGTCGTGGTCGGGTCAATGCCAGTCTGCTTGAGTGATGAGAGGCAACATTAGGGTGTATGCAGTAAAACAAAACAAACAAAAAAAATACAAAGTATTCAATAACAGAGTACCTGCTTGCATCTTGGAGCGCTAATCCTATCATTACATCTTGTATTACTTGGCCCAAAATTAAATAAATAAATAATTAAAGGCTCTGAATCGGTTCTTCACTTACCATGTACTCCTTGGTCTTTATCCACACATCACTACAGTCAAGTAAATGGTGTGGTATTACCATCTAAAGTTTAAAAAAAAGGTACTGTGTTCACTGCTGTGACTAAATACTGTATTTTGTGATTTTTATGTTCAGCTGCAATCACAATAAAGCTGTCACATGTGATTGCCACTCAGTGCTGTGTTGTTATGGTAACTGTCCTGTAACTGCCAAGAATTCTGTTCCAGTGCACCCCCTCTACAGTAATGTCACTCATTCACCAACAGGACCAATGTTGAGCTGAGGAAATGCCTTCAAATGAGGAAACACCAGAAACAAGATAAAACTTAAAACTAATAGATACAGTATATTGATAAGCAAAGCTGGACTATCAGTCTTCAGGAACTTTTATTGAATCATTTGTAGTAAGTAAAATACAGCACTCTGTTGTAGCGCCTCTCTCTTCAAAGGTGTGCTATTTATTTGTGCAAATTTGTGCAAAACAAACAGGAATGTCAGTTTGTGATGACGTCATACTCTGACATACTCTTCCCATGACAACAATAAAAACTAGAAAAGCACTCGGAGAGCGCAGACCTCCGCCAAGCGGCACAGTTCCGCCCATACAGTGTTTGTGTGTACGTTTTCAGATTCCTTGACCATGAAAACATATGACTAGCAATTGGATTGACAATGACAGGATTAGCGGTTCAGTAGTTATTCACGAAAATGGCATTTTCCGTAATGGCGGCCACAGTTCCCCCCATACAGTGTTTGTGTGTACGTTTTGAGATTCCTTGACCATGAAATCATATGACTAGCAATAGCACGGTGATTCTCCGCATCCTCTGTGTTGTCTCCCTGCCTTTTTTTCTTTCTCATGCACTCTGCACTCTGTTGCCTTCTGTGTTTCACACTTTTAGACTTTGAACGAGGCATGACTGGCAATATCGAGCAGATCTTCTTTTAAAAAAACAAACAAAACATAACCTCCTGGCGGAGGTAATAAGAAAAAAAATCAATAAAAAAAATAAAACTAAGCTCGACGAGCTTCAATAGCATCTGGGGATAGCCCTTGCCTGAGTCGCTGCATTTCTTCTCTCGCTGCAGCACGGTGATTCTCCGCATCCTCTGTGTTGAAAATGGCCCAATCTCACAATGTTAAAGAATCCTTTAAAAAATTCCTGGATCCAGACAGTGATCCGGATCATCCCCAAAATTTAATCAGTTCTTCCTTGTACCATTTCCAACAACGCCTGAAAGTTTCATTGAAATCCGTCCAAAACTTTTTGAGTTATCTTGCTAACCAACAGACAGACAAACAGACAAACAGACAAACCCCGGCAAAACTATAACCTCCTCCTGGCCTGCGGCATGGCGGAGGTAACAATAAGCAAGGATGTAAATGAACAAATCTCAACAGGTTCTAGTATAACAATGAAGATCTAACAAAATAAGCCAGAGTGATATGATATACACACGTGGACAAAATTGTTGGTACCCCTCTGTTAATGAAAGAAAAACCCACAATGGTCACAGAAATAACTTGAATCTGACAAAAGTGGTAATAAATAAAAATTCTATGAAAATTAACCCCTTGACGCCTATTGTCGCGAATTCGCATCAATCCAAAAAAAAAGAAACAAAGAACAAAAAAAACAACAATTTTCAATTATGAAAAAAAAAAATTGTTCACAGTTGGAAATAAATTCAGGCGTCAAGGGGTTAACCAATGAAAATCAGACAATGCTTTTGAATTGTGGTTCAACAGAATTATTTTAAAAAAACAAACTCATGAAACAGGCCTGGACAAAAATGATGGTACCCTTAACTTAATATTTTGTTGCACAACCTTTTGAGGCAATCACTGCAATCAAACGATTTCTGTAACTGTCAATGAGACTTCTGCACCTCTCAGCAGATATTTTGGCACACTCCTCATGAGCAAACTGCTCCAGTTGTCTCAGGTTTAAAGGGTGCCTTCTCCAGATGGCATGTTTCAGCTCCTTCCACAGATGTTCAATAGGATTTACATCAGGGCTCATAGAAGGCCACTTCAGAATAGTCCAATGTTTCGCTCTTAGCCATTCTTGGGTGTTTTTAGCTGTGTGTTTTGGGTCATTATCCTGTTGCAAGACACATAACCTGCAACTGAGACCAAGCTGTCTGACACTGGGCAGCACATTTCTCTCTAGAATACCTTGATAGTCTTGAGATTTCACTGTACCCTGTACAGATTCAAGGCACCCTGTGCCAGATGCAGCAAAGAAGCCCCAGAACAGAACAGAACCTCCTCCATGTTTCACAGTAGGGACAGTGTTCTTTTCTTGGTATGCTTCATTTTTGCGTCTGTGAACATAGAGCTGATGTGCCTTGCCAAAAAGTTCCAGTTTTGTCTCGTCTGTCCATAGGACATTCTCCCAGAAGCTTTGTGGCTTGTCAACATGCAGTTTGGCAAATTCCAGTCTGGCTTTTTTATGATTTGTTTTCAACAGTGGTGTCCTCCTTGGCCGTCTCCCATGAAGTCCACTTTGGCTCAGTAATTCTGAGCTGTACCACAAGTAATTCTGCTGAACCACAATTCAAAAGCATTGTTTGTTTTTCATTGGATAATTTTCAAATAATTTTTATTTATTACCACTTTTGTCAGAGTCAAGCTATTTCTGTGACCATTGTGGGTTTTTCTTTCATTAACAGAGGGGTACCAACAATTTTGTCCACAGCTGTATTATTGACTGTGGCTTAGCCAACCAGGTGGGAACAGGGATGTCTAATACGGTGACTTTAAAGAATATAACAATATAAATAGCACTTGGTAAGGTAACTCCGTATTAGCAATGTTAGCTCTGAACACTTGGATTCAAACTCTGGGCAGGAAATGAATCATCACAGCCAACAACAGCAAAGTGATTTGTTGTAACTTAAAAGAATTGGGGAGCGCAAAACCGGTTTCTGCCCATTATTCTGAAATGTTAAATATATTTCTTTCTATAGGTGTGGTCAGAACAAATGCGAAGCAAACTTTTTGCACGGTGCCAATACAGTATATGTAAAATTACTGTAAACATGCAGAAAACATGCAAATTTGTGCATTTGTGTCTGAGGGATAGCGCTAGCAAGTAGTCAGCCTTACGATTTTCTGCCATTAACGGATAAAGTATCGACACTGGAGAGCAAACTAGTTTGAAAATGAGACTGCCACTCACTTGCATACAGACGGCCCGGAGCTTTCTGAAATATAACCTTGCAAAATTTTGTTGTATCAGAAACTCACACACTCTAAAAGGATCAAAAACCTTTCTGAATGCCATGATTCTGACACATTTCTCCCATTGTATCTCTTGCTGGTCACAAGCCAACAGTATGACTCTGAAACCCTTGGAATCACTGTATAAGCAGTCCATCAAAATTGTGGATAAGAAGACATGACAGTATCACCATTGTGATATACTTTCCAAACACAAGATGTTAACCCTTTGACATCCTTCTATTCATGGACATAAAAAGCACCCTCACTGCCTATGTCGCAGTGCTGCGCCTGTCATGTGACGTGTCATGTGATGTTATAAACCCCCCCACCCAGTTGTACTAAGTATTCCACCTCACAAGTTGACAGACACGTATAACTTACAGCTCTTGCCTTGGAAGACTAATGGCCCCCATATAACACCCCCACTTCTGGACACCAAAGAAGAATAATTTGTAAACAAATGGTGATCGATCGCAAGACGGAGGAGGCATTTGCTCCCAAATTTACCAACTATGATTCTAAAAAGAGATTATTTAGCTTATGAAGGTAAATAACTACAGGGTTTTTTTTGTTTGTTTGTTGTTTTTTTTTTATAACAGATGGTGGGCAAAGCTGGTTGATTTGCACCTGCCATCAACCCCCAGCTCCATGTGACTGGAAAGACCAATCGCGCCAGTTCCCAGTCGTCATATGAGATAAATTGTGGCGGAATAAAAGCGTTTCAGTTTTTGGATGTGGGAGAGAAAGCGAAAATGACCGAGAGAAGACAAAATAATGACCAGGATGGACGAAAATGGATGAAGCACGCCACCAGGCCAGCGGTAAGTGACGAATTTCTTTGTTTGGTTACATTGTAACTGATTTTCTGGTTCATATACTTGAAAGATAAAATAACAAAATGCCCAAAACAACAAACGGTAACAAAAAACAAAACCATCCTTTGTGTAAATATGTCCAAAGTCCGCTTTTGACTGAAAGTTACGTAATTTGATATAGCTGCCATGGCATTATGCAAATTAGATGTGTAAATTTGCTCCTATCTCAAACTTTCGATCATATTCTACATCTTTCTAATTGACAGTAAGCTATTATCTCTTACCACTTTCAAATTATAACTTTGGAAATCTCTGACATCTGAACTGAATATTTTCCTGAAAACAATCTTGACCACAGGGGGAGAGGAGGAAACAGCACAATGGAGCGCCATAGGCAGTCATTGGGTTAAGCTTTGAAAATATGATCATGTATGCAAATATACGGTTGATCTTTAAAATTATCCATGGTTCTGCACCCCCGCCCCTTAAGACTTATGTGTACCTCACTTCTGAACAAAATACCTGAGTAACAAGGACTTCCTCGAGGTGACATTGTTGCATCCTCCTATGTAAAACTGCTTTTGGACAATCAGCATTCTCATACAAACCTACAACAGAATGGGACAAGCTCCCCATTGCATTGAAGACCAGAACAAATTACAGAGACTTTACCACAGAAACTAAAAAATGAATTTTAAGTAATCAAGCCCACCAGCATTGACTCTCTTCCTTAAAGGGGATTTGAAATTCCATCCATCCATCCATCTGTAATTTCCCAGTTTGGGATCAATAAAGTACATCTATCTATTTATCTTCTACCGCTTGTCTGGAGGTCCAGGTCGCGGAGGCAGCAGTTCAAGCAAAGAAGCCCAAACTTCCCTCTCCCAAGCCACCTGCTCCAGCTCTTCAGAGAGGATACCAAGGTGTTCCCAGACCAGCTGAGAGACATAGCCTCTCCAGCGAGTCCTGAATCTGCCCCGGGGTCTCCTCACAGAGGGACATGCCTGAAATACATCAAGTTGTTTGTCTGTTTGCTAACAAACAGACAAACAAACAAACAGACAAACAAACAGACAAACCAACGCCGATGATCACATAACTCGTAGAAATCGTAGAAATACGTTTCTTGGCCCAAGGATCCAAATCTAGGATTTCATCTAGTTGATTAGTCGGTGTCAACAAAGGAAAAGAGGGAAGCATTTTTTTTTTACAAAACTACGAAATTGAAGATATCTGAAAAAATGGGATCTAGGTATGTCATAATCTTTTGTAAGCATACTAAAAGAAGAAAAAGTGTTTCCCAGGAATAAATCCTTTAAAAAAAAAACTAATCCCTGTCTACACCAGAGGCGAAAAGCATCGTCAAGCACGGAGGGTGTAAAAAACTGATTATTTGCTATTGGGCAGAGCATGCTAGCCTGAACTAACTTAAAGTGCCTTCTTAACTGGAGCCATATTTTTAAAGAGGATCTAATCACCGGATTCAATACCTGTATGCGATGAGTATATGGCAGCAGTGAAGATAAGATAGGTAACAGGTTGGACAGAAGCTCCATCTCAACCCAACTCAGGCCCTCCTTATTCTTATATGCATTGATCCAATGTAAAAATTTTACCATGTTTGCTGCCCAATAATAAAAAATAAAGTTAGGTAGGCCCAAACCTCCTGCCTCCTTTGGTACCTCCAAGTACTTCCTTTTCATCCTAGGATTTGAACTGTTCCAAATGAATGATGAAATCAACCTGTCTAGTTGTTGGAAAGCTGTTTTAGATATAAATATAGGGATCATTTGGAATATATATAAAAATCTTGGCAGAATTGTCATTTTTACTATATTTATCCGGCCTGCTAATGAAATGGGTTTGACCATTTTTTAATGTCTTGAGCTGTCCGTTCAATTAATTTTCGAAAATTATGATTATATAATCCACCTATTGAACGAGTAATCTTAATGCCTAGATGCGTAAATATATTTGTTTCTAATTTAAACGGAAATCCAGAGTAATCACAATCTACATCATTAATAGGGAATAACAAACTCTTAGAATAATTAATTTTGTAGCCTGAGAAATAACCAAAATTATCTAAGATACATAATAACTTTGGTATGGTTCCTTCTGGGTTAGATACGTACACTAGTAAATCGTCTGCATACAGCGATGTCTTGTGAAGTTTATTGTCCCGTGAAATGCCTCTCACCCTGTTTTCTTTTCTAATCGCTATGGCCAGCGGTTCAATCGCTAGGTTAAATAGGTAAGGAGAGAGGCTGCAGCCTTGTCTGCAACCTCTCTCTCTTGTCTTCTTCACTTCCGCCCTCCCAAGAGAGTAGACGCTTTTTTCTTCTCTCCTGCTCTGACTTTTTCCTCCCCTCCTAACTACTGGATCCCAGCTTGCTGTTGTCTGTCTGCGTCCAACTGCGACCGCCGAAAAGAAATTATGGAGTTAATAAGCTGGGCTTTGAACACAATTGACCCTATTTTTTCAACAAGGAAAGTGCACCGGGGGAAGCTGTCTGCCCCCGCTGGAGACGGCTCCAGTGGGCTTTTTACCGTGGACACAGGTAATTGGAAAAATGCTGTGTCTCTCTAATCTCTCTATCGAAGATATGAAGATTTGTTTATCTTCGAATCTTGGTGATTGGGATAATTCTGATTGGGACGGGAATTGTCTTGGTTTACCGCAAATTGCTGAAGATGGATTCAAACCTATCAAAATGCTGGCCAGGCGAGGTGCATCCAACAAATTGAAAAACTGGAGAAGACCCTGATAGCGACTACTGGAGAACTGTCTCGTAAGGTGGATTACATCATGGGTTCGCCTCAGGTCCTTTCCACGACGAATTCAAAGCTGCGCAATGAAGGATTAATGTACTGAATCTACAGAAGAAATACAAGTCTTCTCTGTGATCAGTCCTATTTGGCATTATTATTCCCCATGAAAATTCCTCCTGGCTGTCTGCAGACTGTGTTTTTTCAAAATCATGAGCACAAGGCCTTGGACAGCCAGCTGCAGCGCCAGATAAGACTGGCGCCAGACAGACAAAACATCTTCTGCCAAGGGTCCTTGGGTCTCTCTTACTATCATCAACACTGCTCAACACCGCACACACATTGATCCATGAACTGAATAAAGATAACACTGCTCTCTTGTGTCCTGTGAATTCTGTGTGTAGCGAATATATGTGCATGAGCTTTTTTTTTCCTTGAACTCTTAATATTGATTAAGTATGTAACCAGTATTTTGAATCAATGATTTTTTTGCTCCTTCCTATTGTATCATCTTTATGCGACCTGTACCCTCCTGCTGATAGGCGCGTTGCAGATGCGCCGCGGCACGGAAATGCAGGTTCATTACTGTGTCAAGTCAAATTCTCTCGTATGTTATCAGTGATCTGTTAATGTACTTGGCAATAAATCTTTTTCTGATTCTGATTCTGATTCTGAACCCCTGTAAAGCCCGAAATAATCAGAGAGTGTGGTATTTGTCCATACTGCTGCCATAGGGGAATCATATATTATTCTAATCCAAGCTTGAAATGATGGACCAAAATCAAATATTTCTAAAACAGCGAATAAATATTGCCACTCGACACGATCAAACGCCTTTTCGGCATCTAACGAAATCACTATTTCTGTTTCTTCAGATGTATGTGGTATATACAGTATATTCAGAAGATGACGCATGTTATAAAAAGATTGCCGGCCGGGTATAAAGCCAGTTTGGTCATTGTTCACAATTGATGCTATAACTGTTTCAATGCGAATGGCCAGAATTTTTGTAAGAATTTTATAGTCACAATTTAACAAACTTATCCGGCGATATGAGCCACAGAGTAAGAGGTCTTTATCTTTTTTTAAGCAAAATCGATATAATTGCCTGCGTCATGGTCTGGGGTAATTTCTGTTGGTGGAAAATATCAGTGTATAGTTGTTTAAGAATTGGAGCCAACTTAAGTGCAAATTCTTTATAAAATTCAATAGACAAGCCATCGGGGCCTGGGGCTTTATTACTCTGCATGGATCTTATTGCTTGTAATATTTCTGCTGTCGATATTTCTCTGTCCATTTGTACACGGTCCTCTGGCATAATTTTTGGAATAGTCAGACCATCTAAAAATTCGGATACATGTGAAAAGTCTCTGGAGATTTCAGGAGAATAGAGACTAATATAAAATTGTTTAAACTGGTCATTTATATCATCTGGGTTTGCGGTTTCTGTTCCTAATGATGTGCGGATTTTAAGAATAGTGTTGGCAGCCGCAGATTGTCTAATCTGGTGTGTCAATAATTTCCCTGCTTTCTCTTCATGTTCGTAAAAAGTCTGTTTGGATTTAAAAAACAATCACTCTGTATGTTTAATGGATATATTATCGAATCCTGTTTTAAAAAGTAACTTTTTTTATGTAATTTAGGGGTAGGAGAAGCAGCATATAGACGATCTGTTTCTGCTATATTCTGAAATAGTTTCTATCATGCATTGTTTGTTTTTTTTTTCCTCTCATATGCGGTATATGAAATTATTTGGCCTCTGAGATAAGCTTTGAGTGCTTTTGAGTGCAACATTTGGATTTCAAAATAAGGGAGGTTTTTCCTGCTGTCTGGGTGGTGAGGAGAGTTCTAAAAAACTATAAATATATAGAGATATTATAACAGAAATAACTGCATCTTTGGTCATTTAAGTTAATTTATTTCATTAAATACAATTTTATTAATATTTTTTTCTTTGAAATCAGAGTTAAATTATTGTTCTGTTCTGACTGCAAAATTATAGTCTAAAATGTAAATTGTTATAAGGAAAAACAAAACAAAAAAATTACCACAGTTTGTTTCAAATTTAATAAAAAAACAGTAATTTTATTTTAAAAAATAGACAAAAATTAGCAATAAAATAATCCACAAATTTATAATGAAGTCTCAAATGTACAAGAAAAGTCATTTTACTAGAGGGAGTTAAAAATTTGAGGAAAATGGTTTCAAATTTAGATAAATATACAGAGAAGAGTAGAAAACTATAAAATTATTATAAATTTTGAAAACCCTCAAACTTTCAAGACTGAAGGCATTACTCAAGTTTTTAAGTGCGTGTTCTTTGTACCCTTAACTAGAAATTTTTGGTTGTCTACTTTTAATTTACGTGACACTTGATATTTTCTAACCTGTTTATACTGTATACCACCATAGACAGAGAGAGAACCTGAATTAGACAGTCTCAGAGAGGGTAAGATGAGACAGAAGAGAGGAGCCAAGGAGAGGAAAGTGTTCAGACAGAGGGTGCAGCAGAGGTTAGAGCAGAGGAAGGAGAGAAGGATGACTGTTAGATGTAAAATGTAAGTAGTAAGATGGCAGCTGGGGCTCCCTGGGAATAGTAAGGGGTGGCAGCCCGCCTTTCTGGTGGTGGCGTCACCCGGGGTATAAAGGGCCTTGGCGGAAGGGGCCAATCCTCTTTCGCCGATGACCCCTAGCAAGTGGGAGCACCACTTGCTAGGGTTATATAATTACATTGTTAATAAAGCTACGTTCACCGCACCTCCAGCCTGCTTCTTTATATAAGAGTTATGAACACAACATTTGGCAGCGAAGAGAACACCATTATGGAGTGAGCTGGTACCAACTTTCGGCCATTTTTGGAGGCCCCAGGTGAGCCGCCCGTGCCCTGGGCTCAGTGGTACGCGACATTCAATAACTACCTGGTGGTCCTAGACCTTGGTAAGCTCGAGAGGTTGCATGCAAAGGTAATATTGGTCCATAACCTGGGAATGGAGGGCCTGAGAATCTTCAGTAATTTGGAAGGAGCAGATAGCTTTGAAGAAGTGGTGGAGCTAATGGCGTGCTATTTTCACGCTCCTGTCAACGTCATAGTCCAATGCATTCAGTTTCGGCAGCGCCACCAGTGGACGGGCGAGTCCATTAAACAGTCTGTTGCAGACCTGCGCCAGCTGGCGAAGGAGTGCCAGTTTGGAGCCCTAGAGGATGAAATGGTCCGGGATCAGCTAGCGGAGCATGTGCTTTGTCCTGCAGCTCGGTCGAGGTTCCTGATTTTTCCAGGCGAACTGACGTTCTCACCAGTTATCAAGGTAGCACAGCAATACGATGGCGGCTGAAACATAGCGAGTGACCTCGGTGGGAGGTGTACTCCAACTCAAGATGAGCCTCGTGTAAGGGCACTGATGATGAGGGACCCTGGAGATGAAGACAGCAGAGATGAAGAGGAATATGCCTCCGTAGTGAAAATTAGGTCTGCCCCCGGGAATGCTGAGGATGTTTATGGCTGTGGGGGTCCGCTAGACACCCGCTATAAGTCCAGAGAGTGTCCGGCGAAGGGCAAGCACTGTGACTTATTGCACCAATTGCCAGAACCTGCAGGAATTTTGAGGGAGGGGACTGAAGAGAAGAAGCGTGCCCCTCTATGAAGACTCCGACGGTCATCCATACGGTCTCCCTGGCTACGGATGGACGTATTTACTGCACCGTTTTGCTGGATGGTGTTGAAGTACCGCTGCTGGTAGACACAGGATTGGTGGTTTCTGTTTTAAACTTGGCAACGGTGAGGAGCCTGTTTCCCCACTACAGTATCAGTGAAGTGTCCACCCCCTGCTACGGATACGGAATGACAAGCTGGCACTGTGGGGTCTGTGGTGTTATCAGCAAGGTATAATTCCGCTATGATGGTGAACATTCCTCTCGTAGTGACTGCTGCTGGATCCGACATCATGGAGTGAGACATGTTTTATGGTTTGGGATTTTCAATCACCAGCGGCACCGGAGAGGAGTGGTCGGTCTGCGGGTTGTGGAACCGACCTGCTCCGGGTGTGGAAGATGATGCAGTCTGGAACAGTGATTGGTCTGGTATCATGGGAGGAGTGTGGGCCCAGCACCATGGAGTGCCATCCCGGGATGGACCCGATGCCAGTGTTCACATTGCCCTTGGTGTGGGAACTGGATGGCACGGCGGGACCCCCGGGACGGCAGGAGGGACCAAGGTGCTAGCACAGAAGAAATCCGGGGCAAGACCAGCTGGTCTTGATAAACCGGATAAACTTACTGTGTTCAGATGATGTCAAGCGTGCGTGGTGGCATCCAGGTGAGGAGTACAAAGACACAGTCAAGCATGGTGGTAGGAGTGTCATGGTTTGGGAGCTACCGTTCATTGAGGGAACCACGAATACCAACATGTCCTGTGACATCCTGAAGCAAAGCATGATCTCCTCCCTTTGGAAACTGGGCCGCAGGGCAGTATTCCAACATGATAATGACCCCAAACACACCTCCAAGACGACCACTGCCTTGCTAAAGAAACTGAGGGTAAAGGTGATGAACTGGTCAAGCATGTCTCCACACCTAAACTCTATTGAGCATCGGTGGGGCATCCTCAAATGGAAGGTGGAGGAGCGCAAGGTCTCTAATGGCCCTTTTCCACTAGTACCTGTTTGGCCCAGTACAGCACGGTACAGTTCAGTTCATTTCCGTCTGCTTGTGTTTCCATTACACCAGAGTACCGCTTGATGTCGGTGGGATTTATTACAGTGAGGCGGCGCAACCCTCCCATCACGTAAAACAAATCACCCAGGCAAAACACAAGCTGGCAGGATATGGGGCAACTGCAGTCTCTGGCTTTTTTTTGCCAGAGTAAAGGCAAAAAAGGAGAGCAGAAGGCTATAGGTGGCGAGACGACACACTCTGGAAAAGTACTGGAGCGTTTAGGAAACCAAATAGAGCACTATAAAGCAGAAGACATGAGGATATGAACTACATCACATATGAAGGTAAGCTAATGATTGTGAATGCTACTTTGCTTTAACCCCTTGACGCCTATTGTCGCGAATTCGCATCAATACAAAAAACAAAACAAAACAAAAAAAAAACAACGATTTTCAATTATGAAAAAAATACAAAAAAAAATACAAAAAAAATTGTTCTCAATTGGAAATAAATTCAGGCGTCAAGGGGTTAAGCCCGCCGTCCTACATTGTAATGTCGGCAAGTTATTATTATATTGCTATTAGGTACTAAAATATATGTTCTCTGTGTGTGTGTTTCAGATGGCTCTCTTGTGGCAAAATTATTCCTTCAAACCATGGCTCTGGGCGTTCAACACAGGCTCCCAGTGATGTCACCCCAGCTTCACAACCGCACAGTGATTACAGAACTTCAGAATGTCTATAGAAATGTTTAACTTCTTGTGCAACAAATTGCTCTGATCTGTGTGAAAGTCATGGACTGTTGAGACATCACGGGATGTAGCTGCTCCAGTCAGTGGTGTCGTGACAAAAAGTGATCAGCTGCCAAAACTTGATCGCCAGGTGCCATATTGTAGTTATGGGTTATATTAGTCGTAAAATATATATTTCAACAGGTAACCAGTAATGAGTTAGGTATAATAAGATATATTTAACAATTATGAAGCATTTTAAGCCAAAACAAACTGGATCTAGGATTAAAAGCAATTAAAATAACGCAGTCACAAGGTTACATGGAGAAATACATGGATTTACTGGATATATATCATATCGAGTATTGTTGACTACATGTAGATACTGTAGAACTATATATTCTCTGCATCAACAATGAACTATACGTGTATTCAGTTAGTATAGCAATAGGAATTTTGACAACCTTTGTACTTTTTGCAGATGTGTCTCCACTTTTGTTTTATGTGTGAAGGTTACTACCAAGTGACACAAATTAAATACTATCAGATTGGAAAAGCTGTCTAAAAACAATCCAGCAGTTTGAGAAATCACTTCTGGTTTGGTGTAAGTCTGCCAACAGAATTATGAGCCATAAAGCAGTTTGTGTTAAATTGTTAAATCCCATTAACCTCTTGCACTCCGTTGTACCGTGGACGGGCAAGTCTCTGCGTCCTAGAGTGCACGAGGGCACACGAGAGCGCCCTCGTGCGCTCTAGGACGCATGATGGAGATTGTGATGTAGGTGGTGTATGGCGTTCAAGCACGCACTGAAAATAAAAGCTGCAGACACAGCCGCAAATGGATTAGTTCATCTGATTGACCTCTCATTCGACTAATAAGAGCCTTGAATTGGGTTTCTGAAACCTTGAAGAACCAATGACTGAAAACCTTGCAAGAAGGACCCACCTACCAACGCAGCAAGCCAATTGAAGCACAGAAGTTCGCTGAGCTGTTTTGTTTAAAGCTGGGTGAAGAGAGACTGCTTCAGCAGCCACAGGCAGTGCTTTTTTTTTTTTTTTTAATTCCAGCAGAGTGTTTAGGATTCTCTTATATGGTCATCATAGACCGACGGAGGCCGACGACGAAGGTCGTAAATCATTCGCCAAAACCGCAATCATGGAATTATGTTTTGACCGGGTCGCGAGACCAGAACCACGAGCGGACCAGCGTCGCGTTCGTGTGACAATGAGGAAGAGAGGTTCGCCAGGACAATGTGGTTGTGAAGAGGTAAGGTGTTATAAGCCAAATTATTTTTTATCCCTGAAAATTGTAATCAAAAATGACTTTTGACCGATCAGTAAATTACAACTGTGCGGCACACGCCTCCGGACCTTGAACGCCGCCCCCCCGCCGCTGCTATTCTGTAGCGGGGGGGGGGGCGGTGACTGCGCTGCTGTGGCCATATGCCACATCCCAGTGTAATCCGTCATGTAGCAATGGCCGATCTCCGTCCTCTGTAGCGGGGGGGGGGAGTTGTCCCCACACACACAGACACAGCCCTGAATGTGACCTTTCATTAGAGCCCAAAATGAAGCTTCTACATTGAAGCATTCAAAAGTTACATACATTTTTCCAAACTGTGCCATTTGGCACAATTTGGCACAGTTCCAAAACGCCTGGGAACTACCTGAGAACAAAGCTGTGTAATATATTCATTTTTTGTGGTATTGTTACAAAATTTGGACCTCAGCTGGATAACACTTGGTTCTACATTTCTGTTGCATTTTCCAGCCCGGATCTGAAGCTGTGTGTTATTTGCAAGCATTTGTATCCAAAAAAAACACCCAGGCCAAATTTATTTTCTTCAAGTTCACTATGTTTAGATGACTGTAACTCAGTGGCCGGAGCACTTAGAGAGATTATGACTGTTTTGCCAAAAAAATTCAAAGTGTTTTCTTTTAAATGAGACCAACCCCATGAAGATGCTGCAAAGGGTTGAAGAACAGCTTTCGGTTTACTTTGGGCACATTATTTTTTGGCGTTTTTAGGAAAATTGACCGGAGTGCAAGGGGTTAAACCCTAACTCAGGGGTGTCCAATCACATGCCATGGAGGGCCAAGACCCTGCAGGTTATCTCTTCTACCCAGTCTCTTGAGCAGGTGTTTTCACAGATCAGCAGTCAGTGGAAGAAATTCAGTGGAATCTGCTGTTGAAGACACTGGTTGCAGTTAAAGCCTGCAGGGTCTTGGTCCTCCATGGCACATGATCGGACACCCCTGCCCTAACCCATTATCAGGAAATACAGATGCTAATATGGACCAGAATTCCTCCATATACTGGTACTATCACTAAAGTGTGCAGTGTCTTCTGCACTGGCACATCCAACAATACAGTCTTCAATAAAAAAAAATAATAATTGTTTTTTGTTACTTTTTCTTAACAATGAGCCATTTTTTTGAAAGTCACTGATAAATGGTTTGTACTGTTGACTGTTTTCCCACCGGTGTCTTAACAGACAAAATAGAAAATCATGATGCAAACACATAAGTCGCTAAATTGTTTATTACAATCAGCAGCAAATTCCAGATTATTTAGAATGTGCAAAATTCAAACTGTAAAAAAAAAAAAAAAAAAAAACTTAGAATGGTTCACACACGCCGTCCATGCTGCCTCACTGAGAAGCAACTGGATGTGCCGCTCAAGCTGGTCCCAGTTCAGCAGATCTTCAGCCTGCATCTCTGTAAATAGTGACACAAGGTCTGATTTGGGGTGGATCGCTTTCCTCTTGCCTAGACGAAAGACAGAAATGGGTGGTGGATAACTAAAGCAAGTTTAAAACATATTTGGGAAATACACTTGTTGCTCAAAGCCAGTGGTGGAATGTGACAATAAAGTACTTTGTTGTTGTATTTAACCACAATAGATGGTGCATGTAGCTGCACTTCACTCATCTAACTGCACTTCAGTAAAGTAGATTTTACAAGGGCTGGGTTACATTTAAAATCATTTGTTTTTACTGTGGCCTCAGCAATCAGAATGAGTTGATGCCTTCAGTTGACTGGAATCTAATACTTTAACTGAGGGTGTGCATCCCCGAGCATGGAGTTGCTCAGTCAAAATATGTAATTTTTATCAATAAAAGTTTAGCCACCGCTCTGTCACTGCTGTGTCGCCCTGGTTTCAAGTGTGGACAGTGTTTTGTACTTGTATTGCTAAAATTTAAAAGGATGCACTGCAGTGGGTCTCAAATATTTGTAATGTGTCCTGTTATTATAATACTGCATGAGTTTATTGACTAGACTATAAACTACACATATAAAATAAATTATAATGGTGAATGAACAACTGCCATTCCCCAAAGTGCAAGATACACTATTATGACTCATAACTCAAAGGATCACACAAGTGATCTGACATAATAAATAAATAAACAAGCGGTTTACTTTACAGTGGCTAATATTGGATATGCCATTCATTTTCAATTACTCTGTAATTAATATTCACACAATCAAATAAATCTCCGTTCAATCCCTTTCATATTAAGTGGAAATTGTGCTACTTTAATTTTGGCACTTTACCTATACTTTAACTTAAAAAGCAAAGGATTTGAGTACTTTGTCCACTACTATTAAAAATAACGGGATTTGCAACTTACCAGTCATAACAGCTAAACGTTGCCAGTGTCACAGCAGATGCTGGTTGGACTCTAGAACGCAAATACACACAACATAAGTACATGCACAGCACAAAAGTGCAACATGTAAAAAAAAACACCTTTTTCACCAGGATTACAACTAGCTTATTTCGTCAGATATTGTCAACACACTCGCAAAATACAAGGAGAGCACGGAGTTAGCATTGATGGCTAACTAGCTAGCTCATTATTTGCACACAAGCAACAACGTTGTTGTCTGTTCAAAGTGAACTTTCCACTGCTGGGATAAATAACATAAAAGATACACAATACCATATCACTCATCATCCTCTATTGACATAATGCACGGCTCAGGAGACACACACGCAGGCTCAGGATAGATTCAACAGCTTTATTAACAAACAGGGATGTGTGGCTGCGTGTCTGTGGAATAAGAATGTATTGGTGGTGGCGTCTGCGTCAGGC
Organism: Pholidichthys leucotaenia; assembly: GCA_020510985.1. Classification (NCBI taxonomy): domain Eukaryota; kingdom Metazoa; phylum Chordata; class Actinopteri; order Cichliformes; family Pholidichthyidae; genus Pholidichthys; species Pholidichthys leucotaenia. The sequence continues at coordinate 28,080,265 of CM035845.1, read as the reverse complement.
ACGGGGGCAGGAGGCCGTACAGCCGGACAACCCTATGGGAGGAAGCAGAGGGAGAAGGGTAACGGGCACCACACCAATACAGAGGATAATGATGGTTAGCTGGCTTACTTGGTTACGACAGGTGGCTGGCGTTGACAAGGCGGAGCCCGGGGGACAGCGACCTGCAGAGCCTGTGGCAGCAGCGTAGAGACAGCGGCGAGATGAGGAAGTCCGCCGCCGGGGAAGTCCACCTGTGCACAGGGGAAAAGGCTGGAGGAAAGAGGTAAGGGGAGCTTACTCAGGTAATCTTGCTAGCAGGCTTGAGTACCGTAGTAGCAAACGATGCCGAAGTTGAGAGACAGCTTCAGGCCGAAGCCCAGGGCAGAGTGGATTAAATACCTCACCGCTGACAAGGAGCAGGTGTGCGCACAGCTGGCGCCGCTGATGAGCGGCGAGGCATGACAGTACTCCCCCCTCTAGCAGCGCCTCCTGGCGATGGTTTCTCCGGGTGCACTCGATGGAACTCAGTGATGAGGGACCGGTCCAACACCAGTGAGGAAGGCACCCATTGTCTCCACTCGGGTCCATAGCCCTCCCAGTCCACCAAATACTGCAACCCGCGACCCTGGTGCCAGGCGTCCAAGATCTCAGAGACAGTCCAGGCCGGATGGCCACCAATCATCCGGGGAGCGGGGTGCGCTGCAGGTGGAGGGCAGAGGGGGTCAGAGACCACTGGTTTGACTTTGGAGACGTGGAAGGTGGGATGGATGCGGAGGGAGGAGGGAATAGCCACACGCACAGCCACCGGGTTGATAATCCTAGTTATGGGAAATGGGCCGATGAATCGTTGGTCCAGCTTCCTCCTCTCACCCTTTAGGTTGACGTCCTGTGTGGATACCCAGATTTGTTGTCCCACCTGGTAGGCCGGGGCAGGTCTCCTGTGCCAGTCCGCTGTGGATTTATTGCGCTCCGCCGTGCGTAAAAGCGCATTGCGCGTCGTAGTCCAAAGGGAGCGGCACCGCCTAAGGTGCGCCTGGACAGAGGGGACAGCCAACTCGCCCTCCTGCGCGGGGAATAGAGGTGGATCATAACCCAGGGATGCCTTAAAGGGAGACATCCCGATGGCAGAGGAGCGAGAGGTGTTGTGGGCGTACTCCACCCAGGCGAGGTGAGAGCTCCAGGACGTGGGGTTGGATGTAGTAACGCAGCGGAGGGCAGCCTCCAGCTCCTGATTAGTCCGCTCACACTGCCCGTTAGACTGGGGGTGATGGCCGGAGGTGAGGCTTACTTTAGCTCCCAGGGCATTGCAAAAGGACCTCCAGACGTCCGAAGAGAACTGGGGGCCACGATCGGAGACCACGTCGACCGGGATTCTATGCAGTCTGACCACGTGTTGGATGAGGAGGTCCGCCGTCTCCAAGGCTGAGGGGAGTCCACGTAGGGGCACAAAGTGGGCGGCCTTGGAAAAACGGTCAACGATGGTCAGAACTGTGTCAAAGTTGTTGGAGACAGGGAGTCCGGTGACGAAGTCTAGGGTGATGTGCGACCAGGGCCTGCCAGGGACGGGCAGGGGCTGGAGCAGGCCCGCAGGGGGAGCGTTACCTGACTTACTGGTGGTGCAGACAGGGCAGGCCCGGGCGTAACGGGTGGTATCCTTCCGCAGACCTGGCCACCAAAAGGATCGTTGGAGGAGGTCGATCATCCGTGAAGCTCCAGGATGGCAGGTGAGCTTAGAGGTGTGGAGCCAGTGAATAACGTCCCCCTGGACGGCAGATGGCACGAAGAGCCTCCCCTCCGGTCCGCCGGCAGGGTCCGGTTCCGACTCCTGCGCCCTCCGGATCTTATCCTCTATGTCCCAAGAAACAGCCCCCACGACGCACGACCTGGGCAGGATGGTGTGAACAGCGTCTTCTGTAGCCTCCGGGGCAAATTGCCTGGAGAGGGCGTCGGGCAGGCCGTTCTTGGAGCCAGGCCTGTAAGTGATGTTGAATTTAAACCTTGCAAAGAACAGGGACCAGCGCGCCTGGCGGGCGTTCAGACGCTTGGCAGATCTTAGGTATTCCAAGTTCTTGTGGTCAGTTAGGACCACAAAAGGCAAGGCGGCCCCCTCCAGCCAATGACGCCACTCCTGAAGCACAAGCTTGATGGCTAGAAGCTCTCTGTCCCCCACGTCATAATTACGCTCTGCAGGGGACAGGCCTCGAGAGAAGAAGGCGCAGGGTCGCTTGACTCCGTTGGCTGGGCCCCCACCCCCGTGTCCGAAGCGTCCACCTCCACTATGCACTGCAGCGCGGGATCGACCTGGCTGAGGACCCGGGAGGAGGAAAACTCCGTCTTCAGCGCCTGGAAGGCCGTTGCGGCCTCTTCAGTCCACCAGAACGGGGTCTTAGGGGAGGTGAGGCGGGTCAGAGGCCCGATGATGGCTCCAAAGTTTGGGACAAAGTGGCGGTAGAAATTGGCAAACCCGATGAACTGCTGAACCTGTTTCCTAGAGGTAGGTGTGGGCCAATCCACCACCGCTTTAATCTTCGCTGGGTCCGGAAGCACCTGGTCATGGGAGATGACGAACCCCAGGAAGGAAGTTGTCTTGGCATAGAATTCACACTTCTCCGCCTTGACATATAGACGATTCTCCAACAGCCTCTGCAGGACCCGCCTCACGTGGACCCGGTGCTCATCCCTGGACCTGGAGAAGATGAGGATGTCGTCCAGGTAGACGAACACAAACAGGCCGATAAAATCCCGGAGGACGTCATTAATGAGGCGCTGGAAGACGGCTGGAGCGTTGGTCAACCCAAACGGCATCACTAGATATTCAAAATGATCGTTAGGGGTGCGGAAGGCTGTCTTCCACTCATCTCCCTCCCGGATCCGGACGAGGTGGTAAGCGCTGCGGAGATCCAGCTTAGTAAACCAGGTCTCCCCCTGGAGGGAGGGGAAGGCGGTATCCATGAGGGGCAGGGTGTACCAGTCCTTCTCCGTGATGTCATTGAGCGCTCGATAATCAATGCAAGGACGAAGGGAGCCGTCCTTCTTTCCCACAAAGAAGAACCCTGTGCCTACTGGAGAAGAAGATGGTCGGATAATCCCAGCGCTGAGCGACTCCTTCAGGTAGGTGTTCATGGCCTCCTTCTCTGGCGCTGACAGGCTACAGAGGCGTCCTGAGGGTAGGGGCGCCCCCTGCCAGATGTTGATGGCACAGTCGTAGGGCCGGTGAGGAGGCAGAGACATCGCCTTGGACTTGCTGAAGACTGCACCCAGGTCGTGGAACTCTGAGGGCACAAGGGTGAGATCCGGAGGCGCGATGTCCTTGGCTGTGGGAGGCGAGGACGGGGCGCAGGCAGCGGATTGGAGACAGGTGCCCATACAGAAGGTGCTCCAAGCTGACACTTTTCCGGTCTTCCAGTCCAAGGCGGGGTTGTGGAGGCGGAGCCAGGGGTATCCGAGAATGACAGGAGTGACCGAGGTGGACAGGACGTAGAAGGAGATATCCTCCCGGTGGTTTCCTGAGATGATCACCGGAATGGGAGATGTCCGGTGGGTCACCTTTCCCAGAGGGACTCGGGAGAGATTAACCAGGGCGAGAGGAGGGTCGAGGGGGTGACAACGGATGCCCAATCGGGTTGCCAGGCTCTGTAAAATAAAGCTACCCTCCGCGCCTGAATCCACCAGTGCATGTGTGAGGTGCCCTGTGAGGTTGTGACAGAAGTGGATGGGCAGCGTCAAATGTGTGAGGGGATTTAACTGATTAGCGTCCGCGAGGCCCCCTACAGTGACTCGCGGACCTCCTCGTTTTGGCTTCTCCGGACAATGCTCCACCGTGTGCTGGCTACCCCCGCAATACATGCAAAGGCCCAGATCACGGCGGCGTTGTTTCTCCGCCAGGGGGAGCTTTGTCCGGCCCGTCACCATCGGCTTCGACTCCTCGGAGGCCTCCGGCGGTGGCAACGCCAGGTGGCGAGCTTGGGACAAGCGCGCAGAGACGCCCCGCGAGCGAGAAGGCTGCTTCCGCTCCTAGGCGCGCTCACGCAGCCTGTTATCCAAGCTGATGGCTAGGGAAATCAGCTCCGCCAGCGTCTCCGGGATATCCCGGCCAGCCAGCTCATCTCTCAGACCAGAGTTTAGGCTGCGGAGGAAGATGCCGCAGAGCTCACGCTCTTGCCAGCCAACTTCCTCCGCGGTAACCCGGAAGTCGATCGCGTATTCGGCCGCCGATTGGCTCCCCTGCTGGAGGTCGAAAAGGCGGTCGACCTGGACACTGTCCAAACGCGAATGATCGAACACTTCCAGAAATTGTCGCACGAATTGGCCATAGGTGAGGGTGGCGAAGCTGGGCTTCGTCATGATGGCGTAAGCCCAGGTAAGCGCAGGAGATTAGTAGGTAATCCAGGAGATTAGGAGGTAATCCAGGAGATTACCAATATAGCCAATCCTGCTGTGGTCTGAGGGGAAGTCTCCGGGAATGCGAAGGAACACGGACTCACACTGCATGATAAAACCCCGAGCTCCACCAAGCTTACCGCTAAAGCGAGCAGGAGTGGAGATTGGTGTGAGCCGTGCCGGCACACCCGGAGCAAGCTGGACAGCCGCCGGAGCAGTGGGAGCTGCGCCACCCGGACTAGCCGAGGGGAACGGCTGCTGGGGGTCCAAGCGGTCTAATCGGTTAGTAATAATTGTTAATTGATTTAGTATCACCTGTTGTTGATAGCCTATTGAATCCACCCGAGCCTCGAGGGTGGAAAGACAGCGTGTGAGCCCGCTGTCCGCCGCGCCGCTCTGCTGAAGCCGTACTGACATAATGCACGGCTCAGGAGACACACACGCAGGCTCAGGATAGATTCAACAGCTTTATTAACAAACAGGGATGTGTGGCTGCGTGTCTGTGGAATAAGAATGTATTGGTGGTGGCGTCTGCGTCAGGCACGGGGGCAGGAGGCCGTACAGCCGGACAACCCTATGGGAGGAAGCAGAGGGAGAAGGGTAACGGGCACCACACCAATACAGAGGATAATGATGGTTAGCTGGCTTACTTGGTTACGACAGGTGGCTGGCGTTGACAAGGGCGGAGCCCGGGGGACAGCGACCTGCAGAGCCTGTGGCAGCAGCGTAGAGACAGCGGCGAGATGAGGAAGTCCGCCGCCGGGGAAGTCCACCTGTGCACAGGGGAAAAGGCTGGAGGAAAGAGGTAAGGGGAGCTTACCCAGGTAATCTTGCTAGCAGGCTTGAGTACCATAGTAGCAAACGATGCCGAAGTTGAGAGACAGCTTCAGGCCGAAGCCCAGGGCAGAGTGGATTAAATACCTCGCCGCTGACGAGGAGCAGGTGTGTGCACAGCTGGCGCCGCTGATGAGCGGCGAGGCATGACATCTATATCCTAATATCACGTCTTTCAATTGTTGAAGTTGGGTGCTCCCGCGGCCGTAAATTCATTTTGGGTGGCTCCGTCTAGTTCCCTCTAGATTCTTTCATCAGCCGAAAGGCACAGAAAACTCTGCTGGGCCGCAGTGTTGATTTCTGTGGGTCTGGTTTCTGTGAAGCCACTCTATTGCTGTTGTTGTTTATACTGACATTTGCTTGCTGGCTGACTCATGGATGAATCTTTGCAAATGTGTGGCTCGAGAGTCCATTCAGCCTCAAACATCACTCTCATGACGTTACACCTGGACCAATCAGTGGCCTGCAGTCTTTTTGCGTCACATTTTCAGGTCGGTATGGCACACATAAAACCACTTGGGAGCAAGTCCAAAAAATCGGGACAGTAACCGTTACAGTTCCTAATGGAAAAGCCTACAAAGCGTATCAAACCGAATCGAACAGGGCCAAACAGGCACTAGTGGAAAAGGGCCATAAGGCTATGGTCACACTGCAGGTCTTTAAGTGCTGATGACACGTATTTGACTTCCTCTAATTTTTCAACACATAACACAATATGACGAAATAGGTTGGTCTGTGCAGTTCTAAGTCAAACAGGCTTTTTTCACGCAAATATCCGACATTTTCATGAGCACCACATCACCCATTGCGTCAGTGGCTGGAAAAACCCCCGGCCATGTTGTAACGTCACCGACGGAACATAGCGCTTGGCTGCCCGTTGTACACACAGGATGGAATCGGTTGAAAACATCGATGATGGTTCCAGCACATGTAGTCTGGAATTGGTTTGTGTTGTCCAATCTTCAGACGATTATAGTTCCGAAGAATGGGATGACAATGAAGAATCTGGGGGCATCAAACCGCATAGGTTTGAGCCATGCCAAGTGGGCATTGTGCCTAGGGAGTCAGACTCAGTGACAGTCAGCTGTTCATGTTTTGTGTGCATCATCTGCCGTGTTGTCAGCCAGCCAATATTGCCAACACTATCACGACGTGTTAGCCGTTCCACACAGCCGTGGTTCTGTTGGCCCCTTGTAGCGATGTCGGCTCTGGGGTGCAACCGTGGTTAACACGTCTCCTTTCCATGTTCGCTGGGCGATGTCAGCCCCGAATGCCTACTCTTCGTGTTTCTGTGTATTTTTGGATGTCTTCACCTTTTGGGATCAGTCTTTATGTTCAATACATGTGCTGTGCTGAATCCTGCATGTAAATCCTCATTATTTACGCGTAAATCCTCCCTCTCCGTGCGCTCTTACGCAGGGCACCCAGAGGGAGCATGAAATAACAAGGATTTAAGTGCAGGGTTCACCACAGCACATTTAATATAGAACGACAGACAATTCCCAAAAAGGTGAAGACGTACAAAAAACACAAACACACTTACTGATGGCATTCGGGGGCCAGCATCGCCCAGAGAATGAATGAGAGGAGACGTGTTAGCCACAGGTGCACCCCAGAGGCCGACATCGCTTCAAGGACGCACGAGAACCACGGTGAACATGGAGTGACTAACACGTTGTGAGAGTGCTGAAAATACTGGCAGACTAACATCACAGATGACAATGCTATTGACCAGCAGTGTGTTACTGGCAAACGGCCGCTAATATGTACACCCACTGCTGGTGATGGTGTGATGAGAAGCACCTGGGTGAGGACCGGGAAACATGATCAGCGGGAGCTTGAATCAGCTGGTGATAATGATCGAGGGGACGTCGCTGGACCAGGAGATGTCAGCATGGGATCACAGAAAGTAGGTCAAAGCTGCATGTAAATCCATTAATCCTTCCCCTCCTCGTGCGCCCCTCCTGCCTAAAAGTGCACGAGAAGCACACGAGGAGGCTTATGACAGTTGGAGCAGAAGCATGTGATGAGGTCTTTCATGGCCTGCTGTTTATCTAAGCCTGCGACACAACGTGAAGGTGTAGCCGTAAAATTAAAACAAGAAACCAAAGAAACTGTGAGCAAAAAGCTGCTGTCATTCTAGTTAATAACACTGGAGTCTGTTCTGTCGATTACGTCATTGGGGTGCCGCCCTTAATTCGGTGGGCGGCACCACAGTCCAGTCAGCGGCTGCGGTTTATTGATGATAACTAGTTTATGCAGGTGTTGTTGTAAATATTATATTCATCATAGACAATGACTTTTGGGTTTACACAACATGCTAAAAAATGTCAAAAATGTGTCATCAGCACTTTAATGCTCAATTTCGATTTTTTGCGAAGATCAGATTTTTTTGTGTGGGCGTTCACATTATAATTTAAATGTGACCCCCATCAGACTTGAGTATGAGTGGTATCCAGCTATGAAGTGACCCGCATGTGCAGAAGAAAACGTAATGTCAGACACAGCATTGTGTTTTTGGAAGTAAATATGAGCCCAGAATGATTGAGGGGGACAGAACTTCTTCACTTTGATGCAGCGCAACAAACTAAAATGTTAAAATCATTCATTCCCCTACACGCCAGAAGACCACTGTTATCAGCTCTGCTTTAACAGAACTTATCGATTAAACAGCTCTATTGAAAATGAGACCCTGTGTGTCATGGGATTACCTACATAAATAAGGTTAATAATAAATAATCCTAGCGATTACATTAAGGCTCTCACCCACTGACGTCAGCAGCTCATACCAGCGGTCCTGCAGAGGAAGGAGAAATCGCCACAGAATTCCCTTTCCTGTGTCCCCATGTCTGGCCATTCCACTCAGTCATGTCGGTATTAACTTTACATTTTAGATAATACAGTGGCCAGATGTGCCGTTTACAGGGAAAAAGGAATTTGTAGCGTCTAGTAAATGTGCTGTTACTTTTTTAAAAAAAAAAATGTGCCATTACTGTGCGCTTTATGGCTTCAGCCCCGAACTGTAACACCCCCCAAATTTTGGAGTTATCGTGCAGTTGGAGGAGACAAAATTATGATCCAGTGATAAAGGGAAGAAGATTGATTAAAAAGACAGCACAAATCAGCTGTGTCTGCCATGCTTGCTGCATCCTCCACTGCAGGATTGTAGCGTCTGTCTCACTTGAATGAGGAAAAAGTGGGATGAAATGCGACATGAACGTTCAAACTGAGGTCGCTTTGGAAAATATCAGATACGTATCCGAATTAGTACCACATATGAAAGTGGCGCGGGTCGTGCAGCCAAAAGTCCGGTAGTTTGACCGAAACAGCGCACACGTTGCTGGGGCTTCCCGTCCGGGCTATCTCTGGGATGCTTGCCGCATTGCTGGGACTTCCTGTCCAGGCCGACTCCGGGGTTCTTGCCTCGTGTTCCATAATTCGTCAAGGGTCACCAGTGTGGAGAGTGCAATTAAAGGAACCAGATCTGCATGACAGATGACTTTATTTCTCTCTCTCACTGCATTCATACACAGAAAAAGACTGTCTTCAATACACCAGGGTCTCTCCTTTTATATCATTCCATTCCTTCCCCGTGTTACCTGAAATCTTGCATCACAATACATTTACACATTACAATACGTACTGTCCTCCATTTAATCCCCCACACACTACCGGCAGAGGGAATATTCCCCTCCCCTCTGCTTCCAGTCTGAGATGATTATCCCAGCGTGGGTTCCCTTCACCATAATTGCGGCGGGTCTGAACAACTGTTCAGTATAAGACGAGGACACCGAGCATTACAAGCAGAGAGGTACAGTAAATTAACACGGGACATACCGCTGTCCTTCGCGGGGATACCAGCACACTGCCTGGTCAGTGGGGACTCCCTGTGTGCTGGCGTGGCTATTGCCTAATGTCTAAAAAATTTAAACGTAATTCCAACATAATTATGGAGAAGAATGGCAAGATATATATTAAAATGCATCAGGGTAGTAGGACTACAGTGGAGAGGCAACTGACAGGACTGGGGCATGGGCTGTTTTTTGTAGCTGGAGATTGAATCCTTACCATTGGCCAGCCAGAGGTAAACATTGCAACTGGTACTACTTGCACCGTTTATGTCATTTCTTCAATCCTTTCTGTTATAGCAGAGTTTCACAGCGGTCATCTGGCACATAGAGAAATAAGCAAAGCTTGATTGTATCCTCTTTTTAGTCAGCCGGCATATTTATTTAATTACCTATGCCAAGGAGGTAATGTTTTTACTGGGGTTTGTCGGTTTGTCTGTCTGTCTGTCTGTTACCAACATAACTCAAAAAGTTAAGAATGGATTTTGATGAAATTTTCAGGAAAAGTGTGTAATGGCACGGGGAACAGATGATTAGAGTTTGATGATGATCTGAGAGTGCATACCTCCACCAAGGGCTTTGTTTGTATTTTTGCAGCAGGATTACACAAAAACTACTGGATGGATTTGGATGAAATTTTAACCAGAGGTGGTTCTTGGGCTAGAGAGGAACCCATTATATTTTGCTGATGATCTGAGAATGCATACCTCAGCCAAGGCTTTTATCTTCTCACAGTGTGTTAGCAACAATACTCCAAAACTGATGGACAGACTTTGATGCAATTTCCAAAACAAGTGGAAAAAACATCCATTCCTCTTCTACCACTTAATTCTTTTCGGGTCGCGGGGGGCTGGAGCCTATCCCAGCATCTTTGAGTGACAGACAGAGTACACCCTGAACAGATAGCTAGTCTATCGCAGGGCCAACACAGAGACAGACAACCATTCACTCTCACATTCATACCTAAGGACAGTTTAGAATCCCCAGCTGATACCAATTAACATAACCTGCATGTCTTTGGCCTGTGGGAGGAAACCGGAGTACCAAGAGAAAAGCCACGCAGACACGGGGAGAACATGCAAACTCCACACAGAAAGGTCACTCATGGTCAAGGGGAGGGATTGAGCCCACGATGGTCAGGAGTGGAATCGATCCCACGGCCTTCTTGCTGTGCTGACACAGTGCTAGCCACTGTGCCACAGTGTTGCCCAGAAGAAAAAACATGCTTGCTATAATGCAGACATATCTGTAGAATTCAAAATATGACAGGACTGAACAGGCTATGGGGGAGATTTACTAAGGCAGTGCAAATTAATGAGTGCGCAATTTAGACAGAGTGCCTAAGTGAGTGGGCAATTTTTGCTAGTGATCTACTAACAACACGCAAAATTATGAACACAGACGCACAACACTTCATTTCAGTAATGACCATCCATCCATCAAGAGCACCACAAAATTGCACACAGGCACACCTGATGAGGAAGCAGGTCATCAACACAGGCACAGCCAGTTCAGAGGACCATAATATATAAAGCATTGTTTAAGCTTTTGTTTAAGTGCAAAACCCAGTAAAATAGTTTATTTTTGTTCATCATATTTCAGTTTTGATTTTCATTTCACATGGCAGACTCCTTTGTTTAATATGTATAAATGAAGTATTTTTTATCTAATTTTAAAAAAAAGGACTAGTCATGAATAAATTGATTATTTGACCAATGTGTTTATTTTGTTAACAAGAACCGTCAAGATGGTCTGGTGGAGACTGGGGTTTTATTATGTGAATACTGTAACTTTGTCTGAACAAAATTAACAGGTCTCCCAGGTCCTGACTTTTTAAAAATGTGCATCATATGTTTTCTGAAGTCTGGAACGTAATAAAATTAAGCACACACAATTTACCCTGCCTGGTATGGGGTTACCAGGGGCCCACCCTGGAGCCAGGCCTGGGGGAGGGGTTTGATGGCTAGCGCCTGGTGGCTGGGTTTCTGCCCATGGGACTCAGCAAAGCTCAGCCCGAAGGGGTTACATGGGTCCGCCCTCCAGTGGGCTCACCACCTGCAGGAGGGACTATGGGGTACGGTGCTATGTGGATCAGGGGGTGGTCGAAAGCATAGACCTTGGCAGTCTGATCCCAAGCTTCCTAAACTGGCTTTTGAGAAGTGGAATGTCTCCTCCCTATTGGGGACGGAGCTTGAGCTGGTGCATGAGGTTGAGAGATACTGGCTAGATATAGTCGGCCTCACCTCAACACACAGCTCTGGTTCTGGAGCTAGTCAATCTCCATGCTTCTTAGGAAGAGGGGGTTTATAAAGAGCCCTCCAGGCAGGCCGATGCCCTTTTACCAATCTAAAGTAGGCTTTCCATGGAGTCTCCACACAGGTGTTCAATCTGTCCTTGTTGAGTGCCATCATCACAAGTTTGTAGAGGGCTTTACCACTGGCTCCTCCAAAGTCCACACCAGTGGGAGCAGAGAATGCCAGTTAGGAGCTAGGAGAAACGTCAAAGTGCATATGAAGTGTGAGGGAGGGAAAAGGGTCCGTGCTTTCTGGCTGCAGCGTGCCTTTGCTAAAGTCCATGAGCAGGGAGCACTCAAGTCCATGAAGCTCCTGTTTCCAGTGTGAAAGAAGACCACCAATGAAACGATTTGAAAAAACCGAGATGTGCTGCTAAAGCTGAGGCGTTGTTGAGGCCAGGACCAGCCAGTTCCACCACTTGCTTCAAGGTGTGAACATTCCTGGAACAGAGCCTATCAAAGAAGGTCCTTCCAACTCCCAGCAGGACACTAGAGACAACCACCAAAAACCAGTGGCTCCCTCCAGTGGAGGGAATCGCATGGCCCTCTTTGTTTTTTTAAAAAGAGTCCACACTGAAAACAGACTGCGGTAAAAAAACTGGGTAAAGACAGTGCACTAGAGTTCTTAAAATCCATTAAAAACACAGGGAGGTCTAGCCCAAGCCCAAGGACTCTCTGTAAAATAACACAGATCAAAGGCATCCATACCAGGTCTTGGGGGCCCGTCAGCAGTCTCTGTATGAAAGTCAGTCTAAAAGCAGCACCTCTACTAGCTAAATGAACCACTCCCCCCCCCCCCGCTTCCTCTTTGGGAAGAAATAACAGGGCTTGAGGGACCCAGTGGAGTCCCCCCCCCCCCAAAAAAAAAAGTCCACCACAACAGACTGAATTTTGGACAGCAAACCAGCAGGGGGGTCAATGCACATGAGGCGGTGCCACAGGGATGAGGAAACAGTTTTTTTTAAAATGAGCGCTCTTCCTTTAAAAGATATTTTTGGCATTAGCCACTTCCACTTATTTAGTCTCCCACTGATTTTCTCTATGACCCCATCCCAATTTTTTTGCTCAAACTGTTGATTTCCAATAAAGACACCAAGATACTTGAATCCTCCTTTTTTCCAATTCAGCCCACCAGGCAGCATAAGCTGATTTTCTAGTTTCTCCCCCACCATCAGAGCCTCGTTTTTTCCCCAGTTTATTTTTGCAGAAGAAAGTTGGCCAAAAAGATTAACACTCCTAACCAAAACATCAATGTCACTCTGCTTGTTTAGCAGAATGACTACATCATCTGCATAGGCCGACAGCCTAAACGTGGTTTCACAGCCAGGAAATGTGACTCCTGATAGGTCCCTTCTCAAACAGTGAAGCAAAGGCTCTATGGCGAGGAAGTACAGCATCCTTGAGAGAGGGCAGCCCTGCCGAACCCTCCTCTGGACTTTTAAAGGGGCAGACAGGCCCTTTATCTTCAGTACACTCTCAATGTCACTGTACAAGACCCGTATCCTGAAGCCTGGGCTGAAACCAAAAGCTGCTAAAACTGTCCATAAATACTGGTGTTCAACCCAGTCACAAGCCTTTTCCTGGTGTATTGAAATCAGACCAGTTTCCACCGCCAACGAACCAGACACCTCCAAAACATCCCGAATTAAAGTGACGTTGTCACTAATCAGCCTGCCAGGCACACAGTAAGTCTGGTCTACATGAATGAGCTCACTCATCACATTTTTCAGTCTTTGGGCCAGAGCTTTTGAAAGAATTTTGTAGTCTGTGCAGAGCAGAGAGACTGGCCTCCAGTTCTTTAGGCTCTGTAGGTCCCCTTTTTTGGGCAACAACGTGATGATGGCCCTCCTGCAGGTCGTGGGTAGGGTCCCCCTTTTCAAACTATCTTGGAGAACCTCCAGCAGGTCTGGACCAAGCAGGGGCCAGAATTCCTTAAAAAAGTCCACAGAGAGACCATCTATGCCTGGTGACTTTCCATTCTGGAGGCTCATTAGTGCTGCATGCAGCTCAGACAGAGACAGTGGAGCATCCAAGCCGGAAACAAGGTCCTCTGAGAGCACTGGACGACCACCAAGGAAACTCTGGCCCAGTGACGTGTCCTCCCTCCACTCTGCTTTATACAAGTCACTGTAGAAACTAGCAGCATATTTCCTGATCTCTGCTGCTGTGGAGATTGATCTCCCATCATCAAGCAACAAGGAGTGAATGAGTTTTCTCTGGCCATTTTTCCACTCCAGTCCAAAAAAATACTGGGAGGGAGAGTCCATCAGAGCTACATCCACGTAGCGTGAGCGGACCAGAGCTCCCTGTGTGGTGACCCCTAGCAAGCTAGCCAAGGCTGACCTTTTTGATTAAGAGCCTCTAAGTGTTCTTGTTTTCCTGTAGAACTGAGTAACTCCTCTAGCTCTACCACCTCAGCCTCCAGAACTTTCAAGGATTGGGTGAAGCTACAAGTGACATTTCGAGTGTACTGTTGGCAGAGTTGTTTTATTTGTGCCTTACCAAAATCCCACCACATTTGGAGAGATTTAAAAGAGTTTTTTTTTGTTCCCTGCGTGACTTCCATAAACAATGAAAAACTCCTTTAAAAGACACATCATTTAAAAGTGTATTATTAAAATGCCAAAAAGCACTCTTACACTTTACATTTTCAATAAAAACATAACAAAACAGCAGACAGTGATCAGTGAAACCAACAGGACAGATACAACTATTTTTAAAAATACTCATTTGATGTTTAAAACTATAAAACGGTCTAACCTAGCCATAGATAAAAGGTTATCTTTAACATGGCTCCAGGTGTACTGCCTCTGGTCCCCATGATGTGATCTCCACACATCGGCCATTCCGTGTGTCTTCACCAGTTCCCTCAGCCTATTGGCAGAAGCAGGGTGAGGCTCCTGATGGTTCCTGTCTAGTCTGTGGTTTAATGTACAGTTAAAATCACCCCCCAGAAATAAAAAACTATTCGAATTACAGGACCTAACCGTATCTGATAGCACATCAAAGACCCTGATCCTCTCTGCCCTCTGTGTTGGCACATACACGTTTATAAAAAAAACAAGTTCATGTTTTCAAACTGTACCTTTAATAAGAGTACCTGTCCTTTCACCACCTCTTCTATCTCATAAGAGACAGGCACACAACCCCTAGAGAAAAGTACTGCCCCCCCCCCCCACTGCTATTAGATTTGTGGCTAAAAAAAAATGCAGCCATCCCACTCTTTTCTCCACTGGCTCTCAATGTCTACAGTGCTGTGAGTCTCCTTGTTATGCGGTGGCCCTCATGAGCCACCATAAGACGCCAAAAGTCACCAGTGAGGTTTGCACTGATGTTTATTAATGAACAAAAGAACACACAAAGTAATGAGCCTTGGTGGGCTAAAACACACAGGACTAGACACAGGAGATCATAAGGCTAACAGGAAGCTACTTACGATCCTGACCATGAACAAGGAGCGATCGTTAACGATCCGTTGACGTGGAATTAAAGACGATATTTGACGAGACTGCTGCATAATACTGCTCCCAGCGCCCGCTTAAATGCCGGGCCGCTGATGAGCCGTAAATGCAGCACAGCTGTTAGGCTTTGACAGCAGGAAGCCCCTCCGAGCGCTGTCACAATAAGAGCTCAGGGAGCCAGAAGGTAACCACTGCTGTCAAACCTGGCGAAGATGATGTATGGCCCGAGCGCGGATGAAATCGGCGCTCGGACAATGACACTCCTGGAGCATCAGCACGTCAAGTTTCTTTAAACTAAAAAGCTTGTATAAAGAGGCCCTTTTTACAACATCCCTGGCCCCATTAATATTAAGATGCAAATTCTAAGGTGGGGCATTAAAAAGGATAAAAATAAGGTACAGTAAAAAAAACCACACATGTAGTAGAAAAGGGAAAAGACAAACTAAGAGTCAACATGTCAACATGACCGTTAGTGATTTGTGATTTCAATTTAAGAACAAGTTTCTTTAAACGATATATTTCCTGATCAGTGAAAGTCTCATTCCCATCATTCAGTTTCATAAACTTGCGAGCTGATGCCATGAATAATTCCAGATCTGGAAAGTAATTTTCCACATTCACAGTTCTGCTCCCCTTAGTCACTTGAAGAAACGTCTGCATCAGTTCAGACTCAGCCCCACTATCATCATAGGCGCTCTCATCCAGTATTTCCACACTCCCCACCCTACTAGATTTAGCAGAGCTCTGCAAGTTTTCAGCACTTTTTCTTTTTTGTGCAGCTTTAAAAGGATCCTCCTCAACAAAATTACATTCCTACATTTCTTCATCAACTGCAGCGTTTGTCATACAGTGTTTACTCGGTGTGTCCGCCACAGCCTCGGTCCGCTCCTCCCCTGCCTGCAAAGTCTGTTCCTTCACATTTTTTCCTTTAACTGCACTCGACTTGCCCTTCGCCCCTTTACTCTGGGTGACAGGCTCGTCACAATGATCAGAGCTGCCGCCAGACAGAAACTCCCCACCATCACTGTTTGGAGGGGCAACCACCGTGCTCGCCACAGCTGCGGCCACAGCTGCGGCCACCCCGGCAGAAGCGGACGCCACAGCGGCGGATGCCGCAGCAGCATGTGCCGCACCACATGTAGCGCTACCCTCCGGACCACCAGAAACACCAGCGTCACCTTGCTTACTCCCAGTGTTCTTCGTTTTCACTTTTTCAGGACATGATCTGATAAGATGGCCCTCTGCACCACATGCAAAACACTTCATGGTTTCAGATGTTGCGAAAACTAAGTAGCTAAAGCCATCAATCCTGAAGTTAAAAGACACATTCAGTTCAGCAGAGCTGTCTTTTAACACCATAAAACACTGCCTCCTGTGACACACGGCATGCTTCAGCAGGGGTGATTTACTACCCAGAGAGACCATTCTGATGGGGAAACAACTTGGCCAAAACAGGATAACTCTCTGATCAGCTGATCATTTTTAATGAAAGGAGGAGCGTTAGAGATGGTGATCCTCCTAGAAGGTTCACCAGCAGTAAAAAAGGAGGAAAAGTGTCATTGACGACAACTCCCTGTTCCACCACCTGATCAGCTTTTTCAGTAGAATCCAGAAAAATGACAATTGCGCTGTTCATCCTTGATGCTGATTTTATGCTATCATGCCCAACCACCTGTCCCACTGCGAGGCCGGCCTCCTCCACAGAACAGGAAACTGTCGGGAGGATTCTCACACCATGCCTCCGGGTCAAGCGCTCGAACTCCACACCACAGTCAAACACCGGCATGATGCCGGCCGGGAAAAACGGGCAGCAGAAGCTACCGTTCCCCGACACACTCACACCAACACTCACACCCCAGCACACACACACTCAAACCGCTATATAATAAACACACACACCTCAACACACAAGACAGAGAAAAGTTAGAAAAACAAAGTTTAGAGTATTCACTCAACACCACTCCACACACCTGGTCCCACAAACACTCATGCATGCGCACGAGAGAGAGAGAGAGAGAGAGAGAGAGAGAGAGAGAAGAGAGAGAGAGAGAGTTTGAGTTTTAAAAAATGCCTTTATTGCACAATTCAAGAAAATGTAAGCGCACCAATATCATTCCACCAAGTGTCTCACATTGGAAAAGTGCAAACATAATTTACTGTACATACTCTGTTGTCATTGAATCCTTATTTAAATCCTCCACCTGAACAACGAGAGCAAGTTTTTAGCCAAAGTCAAATTCCTTGTATGTGTTGTGCATACTTGGCCAATAAAGCTGATTCTGATTCTGATTCTGATAAGTCATCCCCCTCCCCTACAGAGACAACATTATAGAACTAAAGTAGTTCCTTTTCCCCTCTAGCAAAACACCGATATCATGTAGCACAAACAAAAGGTTAGTGCTGGCCGTGGTGAGGGAGCAAAACTGGAAAAACTGTCAGCTGTAGGTTGCTGATTTCAGACATGTATACCTGGTTGATGGTGGTTCACACAAAATTATTTTCATTGTGGACGAACTGGAAGGTCCTGGCCCAACCTTGTTTAGAGAGAGTGGTTCTGGCCAAGATATGTAGAATGATGATACAGAGTGCAATACATGGCGGTAATGCACCTGTAAGCTGGTTGCCACCCGCCAATCAAATCTAAAAGAAGAAGAGGAAGAAGAAGTGGGGCGTGAGAGAGAAAGAGAGAGAGATTTGATTTTTTGATTTTTCAACACACCTTTATTGTCACAAGTTCAACAGAAAAACACAACAATTAAAACAACTAAAAGAAGCAATGGAAAAGTAAAATGACTCACTGACAAGAAATCAAAGACATAAGTAACCAAACCAGGAAAACTAAAAAAAACTTGCTTCTTACATCAGGACCATACCATAGGTAATTTTCCCCTCCTTAACACAACACAGGATGTGCTTAAAGCACCACATAGCCTCAAAAGTTTCAACATTTTGCATCAGATGATAGTAATTGTAATCAATCACTATTTGAGCCTTGATCATGTCAACCAGCATGTCTTTTACATTACAATCCAGCATTTGCTCAATTTTTCTTTTCCTACTAACATAAATAGCTATTTTAGCCTGACTCAGGATGAAATTTAAGAGTTCACTCTTTTTCTTAGTCCTCTGTCTATATGGAAAGCCCAAGATAAAAATCTGCAGGGAAAAGACTTCTCCAAACAGATAAAACAGCTTCCCCAAAAAAACAAACAACAATTGCAGTCTGTTACAGTCCAGAAAACAATGGAACACAGTTTCTTTCTGAGGACAAAATGGACAAACCTCAACAACATTTGGGTTTAAAAGAGAGATAAAAGCATTTACAGCCACAGCACCATGTAAAACTCGCCATTGTAGGTCTCCAACCTTCTTAGTTAATGGTGGTTTATAGAGTGCTCTCCAGGCAGGCCTCACCTCTGGACCCAGACCCAAGTGTTTCCTCCATGGTGTATCAGCTCGACCTTTTAACTTATTCACATTTAGAATTTTCACCAAAAGTCCACACATTTTTTTACCAGGAGAGTCACAAATGTTAATGTGCTCAGAGTTTAAAAACACACCAGTGCCATCTTTAAAATCAGGAGATAAAACACTAAAAGGAAAAGGTTCATCAGCAGTTTGCACAGAGTTTCCGCAGTGTAAAACAATAGCAGAGTGTTCTTCTGCGGACAGGCAGTCTCTCCAATCTTTCAACAAGTTCATTATAACTCTGACTGAAGAAACGCCAAGAGCAGAGCACAGGGCAACAGCATTGTCCAAGTTAGGACCACATAAATTCACCAAGTGTCCCAGCGTTGTGGCCTTTGCAGAAATGAACTTTTTTAAAACAGAAGGTCCTAAAACATTGCCCACATCAAAACGGGTCCCGAACACAAGTGGTTCCTTTAAAAGCCAGAAAGGCGACAAGGAAGCCTGGGGAGAGTTCTTTTTAAAAAGTCCCCAGATTTTAAAAGCACTTTGGTAAAACTGGGGAAGTTCTGGGAGATTTTGGCCCCTTAAATCCATTAAAAGCAACGACTCCTCTAGTCCAAGTCCTCCATAGCGAGCCAGGACAGTCCTGGCAATAGGTCTCCACACAAGGTCAAGGGGGCCACTCAGCAGTCGCTGAATGAACTGCAGGCGAAAGACAGCCCCCCTGCTGGCCAGATGGATGAGCCCTTGACCACCTTCTTCCCTCGGTAAAAACAGGATACTCTGTGGAACCATGTGAAGACGGTCCCAGAAAAAGTCCACGACTATAGATTGCACTCTGGCCAGCAAATTGGGTGGAGGGTCCAGACAAGACAGTCGATGCCACAGCATTGAAGCAATCAAGTTGTTGATAATTAAAACACGACCTCTGAAGGACAAGTTTGGCAGAATCCATTTCCATTTTTTTAGTCTTTCTTCAGTTTTTTCTAAAAAAAACACTCCCAATTTTTCTCAGTAAAAGTCTGATTTCCTAAAAACACACCAATATATTTAAAACCACCTTGTGTCCACGAAAGGCCACCAGGGAGGGCAATTTTTTGTGGTCTCCCCCCCACCACAACAGCTTCACTCTTACCCCGATTCACTCTCGCTGAGGAGCACTCACCAAAAAGATTAACAGTTCTTAAAAGGTAGTCTACATCATTTTGATTTCTTGTAAAAACAACAACATCATCAGCATAGGCAGACACTTTAAAAACAGAGTCAGAGTTGGGGATTTTAAAACCAGTGAGGCCTTGCCTTATTTTACAAAGGAGGGGCTCGATGGCAAGAGAGTACAGCATACCTGAGAGGGGGCAGCCCTGTCGGACACCCCTCTCAACTTTGAAAGGAGCACTCAAACCACCATTAATCTTAAGAATACTCTCAATGTCTCTATACAAAGCCTGGATCTTGGCGATGAACCCTGAGCTGAAACCAAAGGCCTCTAGTGTCTGCCACAGGTATGGATGTTCAACTCGGTCAAACGCCTTTTCTTGGTCTATTGAAATAAGACCAAGTTCCTTGACCAATGAGCTGGAGAGGTCCAAAACATCACGAATTAAAAAAATGTTGTCTGTAACCAACCTACCAGGTACACAGTAGGTCTGGTCTACATGTATGACCTGCTCCATCGCCTTCCTCAGCCTGGTAGCCAACACTTTGGAGAGAATTTTATAGTCAGTACAGAGGAGGGCCACCGGACGCCAGTTTTTAATGTCTTTCAAGTTGCCTTTCTTGGGAAGGAGGGTGAGGACTGCTCTCCTACAACTTAGGGGCAGGTGACCCTTCCGCAGACTGTCAGACAGTACTTCCAGCAAGTCCTCACAGATCTCAGACCAGAACGCCTTGTAGAACTCCGATGGTAGACCATCTATCCCTGGGGCTTTTCCACACTGAAGAGACTGGACAGCTACTGCTAGTTCCTGCAGAGTGATCCCACTCTCCAGCTCCGCATTCATGCTAGCCATCACTTTTGGCAAGTCCGTCAAAAAATGACTCAGCACATGTGGATTCTCAACAAATTCTTTCTTAAAAAGATCTTTGTAGAAAGCAGCTGCAAAGCGACAGATCTCCGCAGACTCATGGATTAGCCGCCCGTCCTCGGAGCTGAGAGAGTGGATCATCCTCCTCTGACCATTCTTCCTCTCCAAACCAAAGAAAAAATGAAATGGAGCGTCCATTAGTGCGATGTTCTGGAACCTACTGCGTACTACAGCGCCCCTGGCGGCCACACCTAGTAGGTCAGTTAAAACAGACTTTTTGCCATTGAGGGCGGTCACGCCACACCGCTCCCCACCCAGAGGGCTCGGCAGGGGGCCGAGACCTCGATAGTTCAGCTTTGGCAGCGAGCAGGAAAAGCTCTGTGCAGGCGAAGGTGGAGGGGGGTGGGGGGTAGTAAATGCCGGCCGGGGATGGTGAAATCGTCCGGGCCACGCGAAAATTGCTTGTTGTTCCACGATGTCGAGGGGCTGTCCCGTTGAATGTGCGGGATCACAAGAAGAAAAATTAGCCACTGGCTCCTCTCGCGATTAAGTCCTGCAAGGATTAATAGCGGCCCTGAAGAAAAGACGAGGCTGCGTGGCGGCTGTAATAAAAGCAGAGGGACTGGCGTGTTGCCTTTAGGTGCAGGCACAACCTTAAAGCTCTCGGAAACCGCAAACCGCTGAATTTCCCTTGTGCGCCGTGGCTGAGACCATTAGCAAATCCTTCGTGCATGCTGCGTGCGTGCTTCAGGTGCGAGGGCAGCCCTGAAGTCTCTGTGTGCAGCGGCGAAGGATGCTGGCGGTCTGTGGAGCCGTATTTGTCCTGTGCGTGGTGCGCCGTCCTCGTAACTCCCCGGTGCGTGTGCCGGGGCTCCGTGCGTTGTTGGGCCAGCTGGAGAGGAGACAGGGTCAGGGAGCTTAATCATCCCTGTTCAATGTGTTGGAGCGGTGAGAGGAAGTAGACGATCTTTGTCCCTCGCGCTCTTGCAGATTGGAGTGGTGAGAGGGAGGAGACGATCTTTGTCACTCGCTCGGCCATGGTGCGTTCAGGTCCACGCGCTGCATTCTCCGTCGGCCATGGAGGTTGCCGTCGTGGAGAGGGGACGAGGTGCATGCGCTCTCGTGTGGAGGAGCTGTGAGCGCGGCCGGTCCAGCGTGGATGTGCCGATCTAGGCATGCAGATCCCACCATGGAGTTTGCTGCGGCTTTCCCGGTCGTGGGTGATGTCCTGAGAGTTCACTGAAGCAGAAGGCAGCAGCTGCGTTCGCTTGTCGTCGGAGCATCACCGCCGGGTGCTGCGTTCTCCGGCAGCGTGTTTTTTTCAGCGTCGGGTCACCAATGAGGCATTCGCTGGCAGCGTGTTCTTTTCAGCGTCGGGTCACCAGTGAGGCGGATGATAAAATAAAGGGAGCGAAGTGAGGTTTTATGTGGGTTTATTAAATCATACCGCCATCACGGAGCTCGCCCCGGTGCCGTGCATGCGTGCCGGGAGCGAGCCCGGAGGCTCTCCAGCAAAGAGACACAAGATGTGTGTGCCAGCAGCAACAGTTGAAGAGAGAATGAGTTGCAGAATATGTGCGGTATTTATACCAGTTACAGACAATGCATGAAAGGGCATTCACAGCAGTGGGTACGGCATTTGCATTTGATAGACACAGTGAGAACAGGAAGCATGAACACAATGCATGAATGGGACATTAGCATCACAATACTGAGCCGAAACAAGCCAGAAGGAGCGGGGCTGCCTGTAGACATTAATACACACATT
Source organism: Pholidichthys leucotaenia (assembly GCA_020510985.1). Classification (NCBI taxonomy): domain Eukaryota; kingdom Metazoa; phylum Chordata; class Actinopteri; order Cichliformes; family Pholidichthyidae; genus Pholidichthys; species Pholidichthys leucotaenia. The sequence continues at coordinate 28,058,267 of CM035845.1, read as the reverse complement.
TCACTGTTCTGTTATTTGCTCTAGCCGAGCGCTGTGTCTGTCTCAGTCTGTTGTGGGGGTCACGCCACACCAGTATTAATAATCTAGTTCATTTTGAGTCAGTGGAACAAATTTATAATTTAGAGGTTCCAATTTTCCTTTTTGATAGTGGGTCATTAATTGGTGGGACACAGGAAATGGGCTCATTGCGCATGCAGGGGTTTTCCCAGCAAAAACTGCATGGACCCTGTACAGGTAAGATGTGTGTGTGTGGCTCTCATCCCTCTACTGAGTTTTCAAGTTTTTTTAACTTTGTCTTCTTTGCTGTAATAAGTGCTTATTAATAATTGTATAACACTGCAGAAGGGTTTTCATTGAGGTGTGGTAACTTTTGAGCAGGAGAATATCACATTTATTGCCATTTTAGAGGGGCTGCACGGTGGCGCAGTGGTTAGCACTGCAGCAGCACAGTTTACCCTTGGCCGGGGGATCGTGGGGATCATGGGATCGTGGGTTCGATCCCAGCCCCCGACCAACAGTGATCTGTGTGGAGTTTGCATGTTCTCCCTGTGTCTGGGTGGGTTTACCCCGGAATTTCTCCGGTTTCCTCCCACATGCCAAAAACATGCAGGTTAGGTTAATTGGAGACTCTAAAGTGGCTCTAGGTGTGAATGTGTGTGTGAATGGTTAAGGGATGGCGCCGTACCGTGGCTGCTTCATCCATCCAGGTGGTGGATGACCCTCAATTTCCCCTCTGGGGATCAATAAAGTATATTACATCTAAAAAAATCTAAAAAATTTTGTTGTCCGTGTCCACTCAGAGGCCTTTTGAGAGCATGCTGCTGCTGTGTGTGCCCCACTGATTAAACCCTGTCTTTCATAGGTATGTTTCAGGTTAAAAATGTTATAATGTGAGTTAATTTGAAGCTGCACTTAAGCTAATACTTTGAGTCACTTTATTTTTTTTAGTTTTAATTTTTATATGTAACTGTCTAATTTGAGTGTGTCTTTTTATTTATTGATGCTTTTGAGTACAGTTGTGTTTATTTGTTTTTTATTTATTTATTTCAGTTTTACTGTGTTTTTGGTTTGACTTTTGGAATGTCTTTTGTCAATATATAATTCTGTAACGCAGCAAGTTTAAAAAAAAAAAAAAAACTGCGTGGACCCTGCACAGACGGGGAGAGAGTGTGCTGCTGCTGCATGTATCCCACTCATTACTGACTGTCTTACATAGAATAAAGTGCCAGCTGTGAACCCACTGTTGGAGTTATTTTCCTACACAACACAACACAGACAACAGTTTCAAGTCCACAACATAAACGTGGTGCTGTGACCTGGATCAACTGAATCAGCTGCTGCCGATCGTTGGGGTTAAGCTGTGAGCTCGTGACACCTGGGATGTCAGCCTGACTCTGTCTGGATCCTTTTCAAGTAAAAAAAAAAAAACAGAAAAAAGTACTTTTTCTGTTGTGTTTGTATAAATGGTGTATACTGAGCGATTTTGACACGTTTTGCATTTACTGTGTGATAAGCATATTTTTTTTCGAGTGTTGCCAATTAGTTCTCATTTACTGTTGTGTTAAATGTAAAGTCTGTGTTTGAGATATGACTGGTAGAGGACAAGCCACATCCGTTATGTTTGCACCAGATGTTGGGAGGGGTCGAGGTCATTCTGGGGCACATGAGGTTATTAGAAATCATCCTCTCATAATGTTGCACGATGATGAACCATCACAATCAAATCACATAACACACAGCCTTGCATTTCGACCCCAGTCCTCCACTCCTGCATCCAGTAATGAAGGCACCCAAAATAAGCTACGTGAGCTTATCACTGAACTGGGAAGTCAAATTGGGGAGTCAACTGCATACCGCCTGTTGGCAAGTCAAGGCCCGCCTACCATAAATGAGGCACCCCCATCCCAACCGTGAAAAGCTGGAACCCCTGAAGCCACACTTGACCTCTCCAAAATGAGCTTGGTTGTCAGGCCAGATATTGAAGACCCCCCCTATGTATAGAGGTGATGACACTGACAAATACTCTGTCCAAGAGTGGATATTTGATGGAAATCTATCTACAGAAGACAGGGCTCTCTGGTGACATGCAAAAAGAGGAGATCCTGAACCATCTTCTTGCCAAAGCTAAGAACATTGTCAGAGTGGGGTTGAAAAGTAACATGTCCTCTGGTGCAATCACCAACCCTGAAACCATTTATGCTATATTAAGGCATTACTTTAGTGAGAGCCCAGGGTCTTCCCAGCCATTAGCTGACTTTTATGCTACCCACCCTGCTGCCAAAGAAACACCAGTAGACTACTGGGTGAGGTTAAATATTGTTGCTGAAGCAGGTGACAGGCACTTTCAATGTCAAGGAACCAAAATGGAGACCATGGATGCAGAGGTGGCCATGATGTTTATCAGAAATTGGCCAGACCCTAGTCTTGCCTGTGTGTTTAAGTGCTGTTGAAGTGCAAGCCCATAAGTAAATGGTCAATAATAGAAGTTCAAGAAGCCACTGATGAGTATCAAAGAGAAAGTTATGCAAAAAGAAAGCCCCTGTCTCAGCTAAGTCACAGCCTCTTCTAGTGGCCACTGCAGCAACTGATGTCAGTCCCCCCTGAGCTTGGATTGGATGTTGCTTATGTGAACACAGCAAAGTGTGCCCAAAGTAATCCAGCTAAGACTTGTGAAACTGCTATGTCAGAATCAGGTGCTCTGGAACGTGTGCTCAGTATGCTAGAGAGGGTGCTAGAGTGTAATAACCAGCCCGCAACCCCCACAGTAAGAGCACGGCCTCTAGCCCCAGCCAGTTTCCCCCAGTGCAGAGTTTGTGGCATTAATTCACACTCCACACGCACCCACTGCATGAGAAAAAGGAGGTGCCTTGTCATATTCAGGCGAGCGCACACTCCCCCTCCCTTCTTGCAAGACTTCCCCCGGCTCCACAGGCAATCACTGCACCTGTGTGATGAGATGCACCTGCTACCTCTTCCCTGCCAGCGCTTATAAAGACCAATTCGTCAATGCTTCAGCGCTGGCTCGTTGGGTATACTGCCTTTCAGCAAGCAAGTAAGTATTTATTCACTCTCCAAGGAATCATCATTAAATTCATTTTCTCTTCTCCTCCCCCTCCTGTCATGAACCTGGGTTTGGTGGTCCCAAACCCAGTTCTGACCCGTCCCTCTATTTAATTTCCATCAGGCACCTCAGGGAGTCCTTTGGGTCCTCTGCTCCCTGACAGCTCAGGCACACCCCCTCCTCCTGTCAGTATCACCAGCTGTTCCGTATTATGGGTGTTTCACACACTTACATGCAAACACTTCATTCACTCCCATTCACACGCTCAGACACTTACTCATACACACATGGTATCAGTTAAGTTCAGCCCACACATCCTCACGCCGGCGATCTCATCCCTCATTAGTATTATGATTACTTAAACACCGTGTTAGTAGGAAGAGTCCGCCGGAGCATTGTGCTTCATACATGGCAGCGTGTACTTCCATGTATGCAAGTTATCACTCCCTACGGATTATCTTCAGCCTGTTTCTTCCTCATCCACTGGACTGCACGGACAGCCCCAGATCGCTCCAGCACCGTAAGTCTATGTTTGCCTTTCTCCCCATGCCAACAGCAGCCCTGTGGCACTAGGCATTCCCTCCACCGGGCTGTAGAGCATCCAGGAGGCGTCCCTGTATATCTGGTGGCCTCAATTATAATTATTGCATCTGATCAACTCACTGTTCACTGCGTGATTGCTTGCTGGACTTGTTATTTTGGGGTTATACTCAATAAAGTGCACAAATCTGCTCCTGCGATTCGGTTTTTCATTCTCCCTCCGTGCACGAGGGATCATAGCACCTCCAGGTTGCCGCCATCTCTGTGGTGTGTCTCTCCAGGGTTTGTTGTGTGCTCACCTGCCTCATCATCACCATCACCACTTCAGCTGCCTCATTCCACCCGGTCAGACACCTCACCCAGCTCTACACCTGCCCATCAGCATCCTCTCCTGGTTTGCAGTTTCTTGCTGGGTTCTACTGCCGGGCTTTCAGCTCATCCCACATGAGTGCTGTCCTATTTTCTCTTTACCTGTTTCCCTCCTGCTCTAACTCGCTCTTGTCTCCCATTACAGACTGAGTCCTCCTCTGATGAGTGGCGTCTTTCTCTAACGAAGCTCCCCTTTTGAATCAATAAATTGTAAAAACTAGTTTCTCTGTGTGCTTCGTGTGTTTACTCTGGTGTCATTCCCTGCATGTGAGCTGTTCATTCCTGCCAATCATGACATGCCTAGGCTGTTTAGAAGTGGGTCATCAGAGAAAAGACTGCCCTAGTGTCACCAAACCCGTCACCCAGCACAGTATCATGAAGGGAAACTCGTATATTCACACTTGGGAGGGGACTGTGTGAGTGATGAATGTGAAATCCTCAACCCCTGTGATGATGTGCAAACTGTATACAGAGAAAGCCTAAAGTGTGCTCCATCTGGTACTGTTATGCTTTTCCAAAATACGATGCAACTTGAAAAAGCTGGCAGTCTGTTTTACACTAATGCTTTAGTGAATAATAAAGTCACTCTTCAAGCTCTTCTTGACACAGACTCCATGGCATGCACCATGAATGAAGAGGCAGAACAGAAGCTAACGAGTGATGGGGTTATATCAGAGTGACAGCCTTACCAACATCACACTTGTAGGTTGTGGTGGAGTTCAGGTAGAACCCAAGTGTATATACAACCTGGAAATGGAAGTGTATGAGTGTACACTCAGTGTACCTGTCCTCATTGTTCCCGGCCAAAGAGATCTGCTAATTTTAGGGACAAATGTCATCAAACATCTCCTCAGACAATTCAGACTATCCCCGCACTTCTGGCGTGTCTTGAGTAAACTTGAACCAACAAACACTCCTGAAATGGTGCAGTTTTGGAACATGCTGTCAGGCATTAATAGGTGGAGGGATGACAAAATGCCAGATGTTATTGGTACCATCAAATTAACTCAGGCTGTGACTTTACTCCCTAAGCAGGAACGCTTGGTATGGGGCAGACTCCCTGTATCATCCCCCATTTCTGAAGGCAGCACCATCCTGATTGAACCACCAAAGGCACAAGTTCACAAAAAGGATGTGATTGTATGCAGAACTGTGGCTTCCATGAGTGGTGATAGGTGGGTCCCCGTCTGCATCCTGAACACCTGTGATAAGTCCATCACATTAAAAAGGGGCACTAAAGGTGGCAGATGTATCCCCCCGTGTTGCTGTTGAAGACCTTGATGGGACTCTTGAACAAAAGCCATCAGAGACATTCAAGGCCCAGAGTCAAACAGTGTATGTTGAGGCAGAAATCGGTCATGGCCCTTTGCTCCATTCAAGTTTCCATGACAGCCTGCAGAAGCTAGGGCTAGAAGATTTAAACATCGACTCTTGTGAGGTTTCATACCACTGGAAAGCCCAACTCCTACAGCTTGTACATCAATATGAGGACGTGTTTTCAAAAAGTAAACTCGACTGTGCACTGGCAAAAGACTTTGTTCATCGCATCCACTTATCTGACAACTGACCATTAAGACTCCCATACTGTTGTGTTCCACCAGGCCAGTATCATAAGCTGCGACAAGTGCTGACGGAGATGGAGGAACGTGAGCTTATTTGCAAGTCCAACAGGGAATGGGCATACCCTCTTGTGCTTGTATGGAAGAAAAATGGTGATCTCAGAATATATGTGGATTACTGCTGGTTGAATGCACGCACAGTCAAGGATGCCCATCCTTTGCCCCATCAATCCAACTGCCTGGCAGCGCTGGGTTGTAACTGAATCTTTAGTACCATGGACTTGACATCTGGGTTCTATAATATTGTCATGTCAGAAGAAGATAAGAAGCTGACAGCGTTTACAACACCTATGGGGCTTTATGAGTTTAACAGACTGCTGCAGGGTCTTTGCAACAGGCCAGCTAGTTTCATGCATCTCATGATGGGCATTTTTGGTGACCAAAATTTCTTAACCCTGCTCTACTATTTGGATGACCTCCTTGTGTATGCACCCAATGAAGCTGAGGCTCTCAGGAGGTTGGATTGTTTTTGAATGACTGCGTGCGCCCCCAAAAAGTGCCAACTGCTAAAGTGAAATGTGAGATTTTTGGGCCATGTTGTGGATGAAAATAGAATCTCTACTGACCCTGACAAAATTAGGGCAATCACCCCTATGACAGAGGCTGATTTGATGATGAGGATGGGATTACACCATCTCAGAAAAAGATAAAATCGTTTTTGGGCACGGTGATGTACTGTCAGCAGTTCATACCTGACTGCTTTAAAGTTGCCAACCCCCTCTTTACATTGACTGCTGCCCCTAAAGGGAGAAAAACTGACATAATGCAGGGCTCAGGAGACACACACGCACGCTCAGGGTAGATTTAACAGCTTTATTGACAACAGGGATGTGTGGCTGCATGTCTGTGGAATAAGAATGTGTTGGTGGTGGCGTCTGCGTCAGGCACGGGGGCAGGAGGCCGTTCAGCCGGACAACCCTATGGAAGGAAGCAGAGGGGGAAGGGTAACGGGCACCACATCAACACAGAGGATAATAATAGTCTTGCTGGCTTACTTGGAACAACAGGTGGCTGGCGTTGACAAGGGCGGAGCCCCGGAGACAGCGACCTGCAGTGCCTGTAGCAGCAGCGTAGAGACAGCGGCGAGATGAGGAAGTCCGCCGCCGGGGAAATCCACCTGTGCACAGGGGAAAAGGCAGGAGGAAAAGAGGTAAGGGGAGCTTACCCAGATAATCTTGCCTGAAGGTTTGAGTACCGTTGTAGCAAGCAATGCCGAAGCAGAGAGACGGCTTCAGGCCGAAGCCCAGGGCAGAGTGGATTAAGTACCTCGCCGCTGACGAGGAGCAGGTGTGCGCGCAGCTGGCGCCGCTGATGAGCGGCGAGTCATGACAAAAACAAATTCTCGTGGTTCTGCTTCTTTCAGGAGGCTCAGCCCAGTTGACTGGAAGAAGGAACACGTTGACTCATTTGAACAGCTAAAGACTGCACTTCTCGAGTTTGTTGTGCTCGCCCACCCTGATTTTAATAAACCGTTCATCTTGTCAACAGATGAATCACAGGATGGGTTAGGTGCTGTATTATCTCAGGTCCAAGAGGGCGACAGTAAAACATGCCCATATAGAAGATGTGCTCAAATGACGAGGCTGAGTTTAGTCATAAACCAGCTTTATTTGACAGAACACAGCTTCTAGCATTCTCAAAGCAGGAAAAGAGAAAGAATCATATCTCAACACCCTTTTATACGTTTCCAGCATCAGGATTCAAGTCACATGTTGTCTTCAGTAAACATACAGTTACAAAGCATCCCTTTGAAGCTTCACCTATTGTCTCTCATTTCCTGATGAACCTGAATTCTCTCCGGGGCATCTTCTGTGGGACAAAGAGACAAATCTCACACTTCCTTGTTATCTTCTGCAGATTCGAGTTCTCTGTCCTTGCAGACGTGACACCCCACAATACACATGCAGTCCTGTCTCTGTGGCAACGTGAGCCCACAATGTGTGTCGGCCACACTACCCCCCCCCAAACGTCTAGTAAGGCAAAACCTGCATGGCATAACAAAAAAAAAAAAAGAAAAACACAAAGCACTCCATACATCGCTAATCAATCCACCAACTGCCTAGATTTTAACCTTCTGCCGAATCTGCTGCAACCTGGCTTGGCTGCACCTGCAACATCTCTCTGCACCTGTGGATTAAAGCTGTTAGCACCTTTCTGTGAAGACTTTGGAGAATGTCCTCTCGGCGGCCTGCCACGGCGGGGGGGCCTCGCGAGCTGCACCTCCTCGTCAGCCAGAACAAAAGCGGGTTTGAGCCTGTTTATGCAAATCAGCTCCCTTCTGCCCCCTAAATCTAGCAGAAAATGCTTCTGCTCGGTCTCCAGCACTCGAAACGGTCCGTCGTAAAACGGCCGCAAACTTGGACGCTGAGCATCATGTTTAACAAAAACAAACTCTGCATTTTTTAAAGCCTTTGGCACAAAAACGTGTGGGAAACTGTGATGGACCGGGCCAGGGAGCGTGTTTGCTCCTGAGCCGCTCTGCCACGGCTGAGCAGGGGGGCCATTAGGTGCGGGATTATCGGGAAGAAATTCCCCCGGCAAACGGAGCGGTTGTGCAAAAACTAATTCAGCCGGGGAAGCCTGCAAATCTTCCTTAGGTGCAGAACGCAACCCCAATAAAACCTATGGAAGTTTGTTACCCAATTTGTATCCGTTAGCGACGCTCTGAGGGCTGCTTTCAATGACCTGTGAAAGCGTTCGCATAAACCATTAGCCTGGGGGTTATACGCAGTGGTGCGATGAATCTTCACCCCCAAGCTGCGGGCCATCGATGACCATAGCTCGGAAATAAATTGGGGACCCCTGTCGGATGTTATGTCCGACGGTACACCAAAACGCGCAACCCACGCTGCTAAAAATGCTCGCGCAACTTCTTCCGCTGTGGTTGATGTCAGAGGAATCGCCTCTGGCCAGCGCGTGGTGCGATCTACCATCGTCAAAAGATGTGTGTGCCCGTGTGATAACGGAAGCGGACCGACCAAGTCAATATGCACATGATCAAAACGCTTAGCGGGGATGTGAAAAGGTTCTAACGGGGCCTTAGTGTGTCTGTGTATTTTGGCTCGCTGACACGCTACGCAGGCTCCCGCCCACTCCTTGACCTGTTTGCGCAACCCGGGCCAAACAAATTTCTCCCCCACCAATTTGATCGATGCGCACACCCCCGGGTGTGCGAGAGAATGGACCAAGTCAAAAACGCGGCGATGCCACGCGGCTGGCACCACGGGGCGGGGCCGTCCCGTGGCGACATCGCAGATTAGTGGGGGCATACCGTTTTGTTGCACCCTGTGCTCCAGCCTTAACCCTGTTGGTCCAGACTGGAGCACGCGCACGTCCGCGTCGTTAACCTGCTCCGCAGCCATGGCTGCATAATCTAACCCAACACAGACCGGAGCTGCGCGCGCTCCCGCGTCGCTGCCCGGGCCCGCGGCCATGGCTACAGAGTCTGCCCCTATGGGGCTTGGCGGTGCTACTGCACGCGAGAGGCAGTCTGCCACAACATTGTGTTTACCCGTGACATGCTGAATATCAGTAGTGAACTCCGATATTGCGGCTAGTTGCCTTTGTTGCCGGCCTGACCAGGGTTCTGAAATTTTGGCCATCGCAAACGTTAGCGGTTTATGATCCACAAAAGCGGTGAAACGTCGCCCCTCTAACCAGAACTGAAAATGACGGATGGCCAAGTGTATGGCCAAAAGCTCCCTGTCAAACGCACTGTATTTCCGTTCACTATCGCGCAAAGTCCTGCTGAAAAACGCGAGGGGTTGCCAGGTACCTGCCACAAACTGTTCAACTACCACCCCCACCGCTACATCGGAAGCGTCAGTGGTGAGCGCCATGCGGGCCGTTGGAACTGGGTGCGCTAACAAAACTGCGTTTGCCAGGGCTGATTTGACCTGGGCAAAAGCGCGCTCCCGCTCCGGAGACCATTCAACTTTATTTGCGGGCTTTTGTTTCTTTAACGCGGTGTACAATGGCTGCATGAGTCGTGCTGCGCTTGGGAGGAATCGGTTGTAAAAATTAACCATCCCTAGAAACTCCTGAAGCGCCTTGACCGTTTGAGGTTGTGGAAAATCCGTTATGGCACGCATTTTATTTGGAAGGGGAACCGCTCCCTCTGCCGAAACGCAATGTCCCAAAAAATCAATCTGCGCCACCCCAAACTGGCACTTCGCTGGGTTAACTATTAACCCGTGCTCTGCCAGCCTCCGGAAAACTGCTGTGAGGTGTTTTTCATGTTCGCCTTCGGACGCGCTGGCTACCAAAATATCGTCCAAATAAACGAACACGAAAGGCAGGTCGCGTAAAACTGCATCCATCATGCGTTGGAAAGTCTGCGCGGCCCCCTTGAGGCCAAAAGGCATGCGCAAGAACTCAAAAAGGCCGAAAGGAGTTATGACCGCTGTTTTGGGTACATCCTGCGCGCGCACTGGAACCTGGTGGTAGCCGCGCACCAAGTCTATTTTAGAAAAAATGCGCGCCCCCGCCAAATGAACAGAAAAATCCTGAATGTGCGGAATCGGGTAGCGGTCATGAGCTGAAACGTTGTTCAACCTGCGGAAATCGCCGCAAGGTCACCACGAGCCGTCAGCCTTTGGGACCATGTGTAACGGCGAAGCCCAAGGGCTCTTGGAGCGTCTAACGATGCCCAGTTTTTCCAGATTAGTGAACTCCTCGCGCGCGATGGCCAGTTTAGCTGGGTCCAAGCGCCGAGCTTTTGCAAAAACGGGAGGGCCTGTGGTTGTTATGAAATGTTCTACCCCATGTTTGGCCACCGTTGCCGAAAACGTGGGGACTGTGAGTGCTGGGAACTGAGCAAGCAAAGTGTGAAACTTACCACCCGCAGCTGAGACGCTGGCATGTGCAGCTGGCGGGGCCACCCGAGCTGTGCAGGGAATAGAATGAAAGGACAGTGCATTAATCAGACGTCTATTAGCAAGGTCAACCAATAAACCATGTGAGCACAAAAAATCAGCCCCTAACATGTTGAAACTGACTGCTGCTACAATAAATGTCCACTCAAATGAACGGCCCTGTAAGGACAGAAGCATGGTCCTCTCACCGAACGTTTTAATCGTGGAGCCGTTCGCTGCTGACACTGACACCCAGGGGGCTTTAGAAGGCGACAGCCGTTCCGTGTAGGTGGGTGTGACGAAGCTCAGCTGAGAGCCCGTGTCCACGAGGAACTGTTTCCCCGAGCGTGCATCCGTCAGGTAAAGCAGCCTGTTCTCATTGCCGAGGGTCGCAGCTGCTACCGGCCCTCGATCTTGGCGTTTCCCTGGTGCTTAAAGTTGCACGGTGGAACGCACCTGTGCGCTCTCTCTGCAAAACGACGGTGGTAGAAGCACGGGCCGTCCTCCGCTCCGCGTCGTCTGGCTCCCGTCGCCGCCGCCGTTGGTGCGTCTGGCGCCGCGGCCGCTGGACCTGTGCTGTCTCTGGACGCTGTTCCCGGACTGGCCACCGCGGCCGAAACTGCGTTCCGCTTGTGGGCGTCGACCAACCGCTGCGCCTCTTTGCTCAACCGATGGTAGTCTCGCCTGGCCAATCGGGGCGACTCTGCCAGGGCCACTCTCACTGCTGGTGGTAGGGTTCGGAGGAAAAGGTGGGCGAAAATGAATTCGCCATCCTCAGAGGCTTTGAGCTGCAGCATCTTCAACATCAGGTCCGCAGGTCTATCGTTTTCTGCCTCCGTCAGCGCCAGGAGCCCCTCTGCTCGTTGTTGGACTGAGGGGGTGAAATGGCTGATCAGCGCATCCTTCAATGCGCTGTACTTGTCGCTGTCTGGTGGATGGTTAATCAGATCCTCCACTCTCTGGACCGTGTCGCTGTCCAGCTTCGCTACCACGTGGTAGAATCTTGTGTCGTCATTGGAGATTCTCCGGAGGTTGAACTGCGCCTCGACTGTGCTAAACCATGAGAGCGGGCTGTGCTGCCAGAAATCGGGCAGCCGGATCGTGGAGGCGGCCATCAGGCTGGCTTCCGCCGAGCCCCGCTCGGGAGAATTCTGTCTGCTCATTTTCCGTCGTAGGTCACCAGTGTAGAAGATGTGCTCAAATGACGAGGCTGAGTTTAGTCATAAACCAGCTTTATTTGACAGAACACAGCTTCTAGCATTCTCAAAGCAGGAAAAGAGAAAGAATCATATCTCAACACCCTTTTATACGTTTCCAGCATCAGGATTCAAGTCACATGGTGTCTTCAGTAAACATACAGTTACAAAGCATCCCTTTGAAGCCTCACCTATTGTCTCTCATTTCCTGATGAACCGGAATTCTCTCCGGGGCATCTTCTGTGGGACAAAGAGACAAATCTCACACTTCCTTGTTATCTTCTGCAGATTCGAGTTCTCTGTCCTTGCAGACGTGACACCCCACAATACACATGCAGTCCTGTCTCTGTGGCAACGTGAGATTGGGGGCTCACGTGTGTCGGCCACACCCAATTGATTTTGCAAGTAAAGCTCTCACCCGTGCTCAGAAAAATTATCCTGCCCATCGTCTTGAGTTTTTGGCACTTAAATGGTCTGTCTGTAACAAATTTATCCATTGGTTAAAGGGACACAACTTTATAGTTTGGACAGACAATAACCTATTAACATACTGTATATTCTCACAAAGCCCAAACTCGACGCATGTGAGCAAAGGCTGGTGTCAAAATTGTCCCCCTACAATTTCAGCATCAAGTACATCCCTGGCAGCAAAAATGTTGTAGCTGACGCTCTTGAGTAGACAGTCCTTTGTCCACGATCGGGTTAGTCAGAGCCTCATGATGGAACCCTATGCAGCTTTGCTAGAGGAGTCACAGCAGGTCAAAGAGAGCTCTGTTCAGGAAGCATTCAGACTGAGCACCAACCAGCAGACTATCGAGTGCCCCCCCCCTTTGGAAAATCCAACATGTTGTTGTCTGAGTGATGATGAAGTATCTGCAGTTTTGACAGGCCATTGTAAATGGGATCAGGGGCCAAAACAAAGAGTCATTTTCTGGCTAGTTCAAGACCTGGAACAACTTCTGCTGCCAGGTCAACATGCTTTACCTGTGCTTTCCCTTCAGGAGCTCCAAGATGAACAGAAGAAAGAGCCCACACTAGCTAGAGTTATCACCTTTGTTGAATGTGGCAGACATCCATCACGTACAGAGTGAGCCAATCAGCCCTTCAAAGTGCAAAAAACACTGAAACTGGGACAAATTAAGAATGCTGGATGGTATTCTGTACAGGGTGGGCAAGGATTCACAAACTGGGAAAAGGCACTATCAGTATGTCACTCCTTCTGCCTTGACCAGTCATGTCCTGTCAGGTGCCCATGACAATGCTGGCCATCAGGGTCAAAGCAGAACTCTGTACCTAGCAAGACAGAGGTTTTTCTGGGTGAGCATGGAGCATGATGTCCGTGACTATGTCAGGTGCTACAAACATTGTGTGACCAGTAAGACCCTTGAGCCTGAAGGAAGAGCTCCATGAGAAAGTATCAAAACAACCAGCCCTCTTGAGCTTGTCTGTACAGATTTTTGGTTTGCAGAAGACTCAAAAGGGAAGAGCATTGATGTTCTAGTAGTAACAAATCACTTCACTAAAATGGCTCATGCTTTTAAGTGCTCAGACCAAACAGTTATTCAAGTTGCACATCAGTTGTGGGACAGATACTTCTGTGTTTATGGGTTCCCCCAAAGGATTCATTTGGACCAAGGTGCCAATTTCGAAAGCAAGCTCATTCAAGAATTGTTGCAGGTGGCTGGTGTGCAAAAATCAAGGACAGTGCCCTATCATCGTATGGGCAATGGTCACACTGAAAGAGTCACTAGAACATTGGGAAATATGATCAGATCCCTGTCACCCAGAGAAAAACACAAGTGGCCACAGATGCTGCAGACACTAACTTTTGCCTACAGCTGTACTGCTCACGAGTCTACAGGCTATGCTCCCTTTTATTTGATGTACGGGCATATCCCCAGACTGCAAGTGGCTGTCATGTTTCACAACATTGAAAGTGACAATGATGTAACAGACTATCACAACTACATCAAAAAAAATGAGAGATGACCTCAAGGAGGCTCTTGCGCTGGCTCAAACCAATGCTGAATCCAGTCAGCGACATTGGGCAGACTTGTATAACAAAAGACTAAAAGGTGGTGACACTGAAGAGGGACCTAGAGTCCTCTTAGCTAACAAGGGTGAGCGTGGTCGCAGAAAGTTGGCTGATAGGTGGGAGTCCATTCTCTACACGGTGATCTCCAAAAACTCCAACTGTCATACATACCACATCAGAAACACCAGTAATGGACAGGAAAAGGTTCTCCACAGAAATCTGCTTTTGCAGGCCAATTTCCTGCCTATTGAAATGTCATTTGTCAGTGAAACTGAGACTGAACGAGGGGAAAATGAGTCTGAAAGGAATGTCTTGTCCATTGAATCCAACTGTGACTGTACAGAGCGTACAGCTTCCTGGGTAGCTGAAATGACCAGGTGTTGTAGAGCTCCAAACAAGTGACAGTGTTGGAGATGGTGCCAGTGTTGAGTCAGATTCTGAGGAGTCTCATGGGAGTGACAGTATTATTGAAGGTGAAGTGCCTGTCCACACTGAGGACGAGGTCAATGATGGAAGTGAGCTACCTGAGAAAGCAGCAGAGCAGACCCAACCTCAGGCTCAGTCGACCAGTGAAAACACCACTGGGGCCCCTGTGATTCATGAGCTTGTCCCCCAGAGTAATGCGATTTTTCAGATTAGAACAAGAGTTGGAAGGGTAGTTAAACCAGTGAACAGACTGATCCAGAACATGGCACAAAAGAACATGCACACAAGCAACGTGGTTGGTGGGTTTACTAGAAGTTTATTTTCATAAGGAACACTGGGTTTCCAAACCAGTTATACTCTCTTTATGTTATATATTTACATTTATCTTACTGCAAGTCATGTATGTTGAATTGGTTCATATTCAGGGTAACATGCATTATAAAGTAATAACTGTCATGATATTTGTTCGAGGGAGTGTATGAGGCACTTGTTTTGCAAGTGAATATTTGTGTTTCATAGGTATGTTTCATGTTAAAAATGTTATAATGTGTTTATTTGAAGCTGCACTTAAGATAATACTTTGAGTCACTTTATTTTCTTTTTAGTTTTAATTTTTATATGTAACTGTCTAATTTGAGTGTGTCTTTTTATTTATTGATGCTTTTGAGTACAGTTGTGTTTATTTGATTTTTATTTATTTATTTCAGTTTTACTGTGTTTTTGGTTTGACTTTTGGAATGTCTTTTGTCAATATATAATTTTGTAACACAGCACGTTTAAAAAAAAAACAAACCTGTGTGGACCCTGCACAGATGGGGAGAGAGTGTGCTGCTGCTGCATGTATCCCACTCATTACTGACTGTCTTTCATAGAATAAAGTGCCAGTTGTGAAACCACTGTTGGAGTTATTTCTCTACACAACACAACACAGACAACAGTTTTGACTACCGCCACACCCGCCTGACGTCACGCCAGGGCCAGGTACAGCAGCACACACACACACCGTACACACATCAGAGTCCATGTACAGTCCAGCTTATGAGCTCCTCTCAGGTAATAGGACGTCGACCTGTGGAAAAAAAAAAAAAAAAAAACAAGGGAGAGGGGAGGGGGGGAAGAAAAAGCAGACAAATAGTGCGTCGGCTGTGCACGTATCACACTGCAAACAAAAGCTCCGCTCTGGTACTGGTTAAATACTCCATCTTAACATAAAAGAACGAAGACCGACTTAAATATCTGATTAATGTTTAACTACTTTTATGACTTGATATCACATATTCCATGTTCCTCTATTTATGCGCTGATAATCCATTGCAGATTTGTTTTTTTACAGCTACAGTGGTTGCTGGTCTCTTGTCGCCGCCACCTTTGTCTTCAGAAAGCTGTAAAGGTAAGTTAATCAACTTAATTTTTCTCAGAAAAAGCCAAAAATTCCTCACGTTCTCCCTTTTAATGCTTTTGGGGGATCATTTCATTGTTCTGTTAGGAGTGTTGGCAAAATAATTTTGTGATAATCTGAAGGACTGTTCCATAAGACTTACAGTAGATTAAAAAAAAGACAACAATGAAATAATATCAAGACTTTTTTGCTTTAATGTGAGCTCTATATCATGTTTTTCCAATTAAAAAAATGACCAAATTTGTTAAAAGAAATATATAAAAAATAAATTTAAATACTTGCTAAAAAGGAATTTTAACATATTTTTAAAATAGTAGTTTGTGTAAAATAGTTGCATAAATGTGTACACCTTAAACTTACTTTTTTGAAGCGCCTTTTGATTTAATTATGACATTCAGTCTTTTAGGGTGAGTCTATCAGCATGCCACATCTTGACTTGGCAATACTGGCTAGGTAGGCCCCGGGCCAGAGAAGATCACTGCAACCCCCCCACCCCCTCACCCATCAATGAAATTATGTTTTGTTTTCTGAAGCATAAGGATATTGTGGTGGTTTGGGCTGGGTCAGACCGGGCCACACCTTGTGACCTTCAGTGTTTATTACTCTGCCTTCTTTATTATCATCTTTGGGGTTTGATTTACATCCTGGTCTCATTATTATCGTTATTGTTATTATTATCGTCATTGCTTATCATTCATCTAAGCTACATTTTTATGTTTGGTTTTTCCCTGTTCATCATTTGTTTCTGATTGGACTTTTATTTTGACAGTGTTTGTTTACTTCCGTTTGAGCACAGCTTCTCCCTATGTCAGTCATTATTGGTCAGGGCTGTTGCTCATTAGTCTCATTGTAAATTCCTATTTATTGGGTTTCACCCCCTCATTCCCTTGTTGGGTCCTCGTCGTGTTCATCGTTGTGTTCATCGTCGTGATTATGGTCATCATTCCTTCATCGTTTTTCATCGTCATTATTTCCCTGTCTTTACCTCTGGTTGTGAGTATCATTGTCTCTGCCATGCTACAGTTTTCTTTATTAAATCATGCTTCAGCTTCGCCCCGTGGGTGAGTCTGTGCTTCTGCCCATGAGGGCCAACCATGACAGATACATATACTGAACATGAAAATAAATGTCAACATTGAAAATTTTGGGATGCAATACCTCTTGTTGTTATGAGCTATTCGGTCTCTGTACGACCGTTGTGAGAGTTTGGTTCGTATTGCCAACACTCGATCAAACTCATTCCCAGTGAGACTTGGACTCCGCCAGGGCTGCCCTTTGTCACTGATCCTGTTCATAATTTTTATGGACAGGATTTCTAGGCACAGCCAGGGGACGGAGGGTGTCATGCTTGGTGACCACAGGATCTCATCTCTGTTGTTTGCAGATGATGTTGTCCTGCTGGCTTCATCCAGCAATGACCTACAGGTCTTACTGGGACGGATTGCCGCTGAGTGTGAAGTGGCTGGAATGAGAGTCAGCACCTCCAAGTCCGTGTCCATGGTCCTCAGCCTTAAAAAAGTGGATTGTCCTGTCCCAAGTGGAGGAGTTTAAGTATCTCGGGGTCTTATTCATGAGTGAGGGGAGAATGGAGCGAGAGATTGACAGACGGATCGGAGCAGCATCTGCAGTGATGTGGATGTTGTACTGGTCTGTTGTGGTGACGAGGGAGCTGAGTTCTAAGGCAAAGCTGTCAATTTACTGGTCAATCTATGTTCCTACCCTCACCTATGGTCACGAGCTTTGAGCAATGACCGAAAAAATGAGATCGCGGATACAAGCGGCTGAAATTAGTTTTTTTCGTAGGATCGCTGGACTCACCCTCAGAGAGGGTGAGGAACTCAATTATCTGGGAGAGGCTCAGAGTAGAACCGCTGCTCCTCCACATTGAAAGGAGCCAGTTGAGGTGGTTTGGGCATCTGATCAGGATGCCTCCTGGACACCTCCCACTTGAGGTTTTTTGGGCACGTCCCTCTGGAAGGAGACCCCGGGGCAGACCCAGGACTCAGTGGAGAGACTATGTCTCCCAGCTGGTCTGGGAACGCCTTGTATCCTCTCTGAAGAGCTGGAGCAGGTGGCTGGGGAGAGGGAAGTCTGGGTTTCTCTTCTTGAACTGCTGCCTCCACGACCCGGACCTCTGGAAAAGCTGTAGAAGATGGACGGATGGATGGATGGGATACAATACCTATCTTGACCACTTGAATACTTGAATAAGGGTACCCAGGTTTTCGTACAAACATCAAAACTGACTTTTAGAAAGAAACACAAGTGCCTGTTTAAGACCCCAAATCATGTTTTTATGATATGTATATGATATATTGTTATATGTTTTATTATTATTATTATTATTATTATTATTATTATTATTATTAAATTTTCAACAGTTTTAGAGTTTTCTCCAGGTACTCTGGTTTCCTCCCACAGGCCAAAGATATGCAAGTTAGGTTAATAGGTACCAACTGGGGATTCTAAATTATCCTTAGGTATGAATGTGACAGTGAATGGTTGTCTGTCTCTCTGTGTTGGTCCTGCGATGGATTGGTGATCTGTCCAGGTTGTACTCTGCCTCATGCCCCAAAAGACACTGGGATAGGCTCCAGCCCCCCCCCCCCCCCCGCCCCACAACCCAAAAAGTATTAGGTGGTAGAACCTGGTTGAATGGATAGATTAAATTATTATAACATGGTGACATAACAATGTTATCTTACAAGATGT
Source organism: Pholidichthys leucotaenia (assembly GCA_020510985.1). Classification (NCBI taxonomy): domain Eukaryota; kingdom Metazoa; phylum Chordata; class Actinopteri; order Cichliformes; family Pholidichthyidae; genus Pholidichthys; species Pholidichthys leucotaenia. Next base: position 28,040,057 of record CM035845.1, on the reverse strand, counting down.
CATGACTATGCCCTACAGTGGGGCAAAAAAGTATTTAGTCAGCCACCAATTGTGCAAGTTCTCCCACTTAAAAGATGAGAGAGGTCTCCAATTTTCATCATAGGTATACCTCAACTATGAGAGACAAAATGAGAAAAAAAAAATCCAGACAATCACATTGAATGATTTTTAATGAATTAATTGGTAAATTCCTCGGTAAAATAAGTATTTGGTCAATAACAAAAGTTCATCTCAATACTTTGTTATGTACCCTTCGTTGGCAATGACAGAGGTCAAACGTTATCTGTAAGTCTTCACAAGGTTTTCACACACTGTTGCTGGTATTTTGGCCCATTCCTCCATGCAGATCTCCTCTAGAGCAGTGATGTTTTGGGGCTGTTGCTGGGCAACACGGACTTTAAACTCCCTCCAAAGATTTTCTATGGGGTTGAGATCTTCAGACTGGCTAGGCCACTCCAGGACCTTAAAATGCTTCTTACGAAGCCACTCTTTCATTGCCCGGGTGGTGTGTTTGGGATCATTGTCATGCTGAAAGATCCAGCCACGTTTCATCTTCAATGCCCTTGCTGATGGAAGGAGGTTTTCACTCAAAATCTCATGATACATGGCCCCATTCATTCTTTCCTTTATACGGATCAGTCGTCCTGGTCACTTTGCAGAAAAACGGCCCCAAAGTAGGAGGTTTCCACCCCCATGCTTCACAGTAGGTATGGTGTTCTTTCTCCTCCAAACACAACAAGTTGAGTTTTTACCAAAAAGTTGTATTTTGGTTTCATCTGACCATATGACATTCTCCCAATCCTCTTCTGGATCATCCAAATGCTCTCTAGCAAACTTCAGATGGGCCTGGACATGTACTGGCTTAAGCAGGGGGACACATCTGGCACTGCAGGATTTGAGTCCCTGGCGGCGTAGTGTGTTACTGATGTAGCCTTTGTTACTTTGGTCCCAGCTCTCTGCAGGTCATTCACTAGGTCCCCCCATGTGGTTCTGGGATTTTTGCTCACCGTTCTCGTGATCATTTTGACCCCACGGGGTGAGATCTTGCATGGAGCCCCAGATGGAGGGAGATTATCAGGGTCTTGTATGTCTTCCATTTTCTAATAATTGCTCCCACAGTTGATTTCTTCACACCAAGCTGCTTACCTATTGCAGATTCAGTCTTCCCAGCCTGGTGCAGGTCTACAATTTTGTTTCTGGTGTCCTTTGACAGCTCTTTGGTCTTGGCCATAGTGGAGTTTGGAGTCTGACTGTTTGAGGTTGTGGACAGGTGTCTTTTATACTGATAAAGAGTTCAAACAGGTGCCATTAATACAGGTAACGAGTGGAGGACAGATGAGCCTCTTAAAGAAGAAGCTACAGGTCTGTGAGAGCCAGAAATCTTGCTTGTTTGTAGGTGACCAAATACTTATTTTACCGAGGAATTTACCAATTAATTCATTAAAAATCCTTCAATGTGATTTTCTGAATTTTTTTTTCTCATTTTGTCTCTCATAGTTGAGGTATACCTATAAAATTGGAGACCTCTCTCATCTTTTAAGTGGGAGAACTTGCACAAATGGTGGCTGACTAAGTACTTTTTTGCCCCACTGTACCATGGTACAGTTTGGGGCTAAATGGAATGAAGCATGTATCTGAAATAATCTGCTGAAGAAACTTTTATATAATGGTGATGAATAAAAATATCTACAAGCGGTCCTAATATATTCCTCACTATTTGTTTAGAATACATTTTACAGAAAATTTGAAAAAAAAGTCTCTGATTCGTTTTTAATTGTTTAGTTGTATTACGTGAATCTCCCCAGTATTTTTTAACATTGATATTAAATATCCATATGCCCAAATATGTTGGAAAAACACAC